>JAUIMM010000153.1:2500-5642500 GCA_031769625.1 Taudactylus pleione
TCTCTCTTTTTCTCTCTCTTTCTCTCTCCCTCTGTCTTTCTCTGTCTCCCCCTCTCCCTCTCTTTCTCTTTCTTTTTCTCTTTCTCTCTCCCTTGGTCTTTCTCTCCCTCCCTCTCCCCCTCTCTCTCTCTTTCTCTATCTTCCCCTCCCTCTCTTTCTCTATTTTTCTCTCTCTTTTTCCCTCTCTCTTTCTCTCTTCCTCTCTGTCTTTCTCTCTCTCCCTCCTTCTCCCCCTCCCCCTCTCTCTCTCTCTTTCTCTCTCCCTCTGTCTTTCTCTCTCTCCCTCTCCCCCTCTCTCTCTTTCTTTTTCTCCCTCTGTCTGTGGTTGTTTTTGTTGTTATGGAGGCTCTGTTCAAGATTTATACAGTTTATTTGTTTCCAAATGGTGTCTCCATGCTGCGTAAGTACTGTACTGTATCTCTCTCCTTTTTCCCTTGTCAGTCTCTCTCTCTCTTTTTCTTTCTGCCTCTGTCTTTCTCTCCCTCCCTCCCTTCTCTCTTTCAGTACACCATTGTTTTCTACAGCACTGTATCTCTCTCCTTTTTTTCCATTGTCAGTCTCTCTCTCTCTCTTCTCTCTCCCTCTGTCTCTCTCTCCCTCCCCCCTCTCTCTTTTTCTCTTTCTCTCTCCCTCTGTCTTTCTCTCCCTCCCTCTCCTCCTCTCTCTCTTTCTTTCTCTCCCTCCCTCTCCCCCTCTCTTTTTCTCTCTCTCTCTTTCTGTCTCCCTCTGTCTTTCTCTCTCTCCCTCTCCCCCTCTCTCTTTCTTTTTCTCTCCCTCTGTCTTTCTCTCCCTCCCTCTCCCCTATCTCTCTCTCTCTCTCTTTCTCTATTTTTCTCTCTCTCTTTCTCTTTCTCTGTCTCTCCCTCTGTCTTTCTCTCCCTCCCTCTCCCCCTCTCTCTCTTTTTCTCTCTCTCTCTCTTTCTCTCTCTCTCCCCCTTTTTCTCTCTTTTTCTCTCTCTCTTTCACTTTCTCTTTCTCTCTCCCTCTGTCTTTTTCCCTCTCCCTCTCCCCCTCTCTCTCTTTCTTTTTCTCCCTCTGTCTGTTTGTTTTTGTTGTTATCGAGGCTCTGTTCAAGATTTATACAGTTTATTTGTTTCCAAATGGTTCAGATGGAAACTGTTCTTTTTCCACAGTCCTACCACCACCACCCAGTACACCACCTGGCACCAGTGGCATCTCCATACTGCATAAGTATAGTACACCACATTGTTTTCTACAGCACTGTATCTCTCTCCTTTTTTTCCCTTGTCAGTCTCTTTCTCTCTCTTTCTCTCTCCCTTGGTCTTTCTCTCCCTCCCTCTCCCCCTCTCTCTCTCCTTTTCTCTCCCTCTCTCTTTCTCTATCTCCCCCTCCCTCTCTTTCTCTCTTTTTCTTTTTTTTTTTCCTCTCTTTTTTTCTCTCTTCCTCTCTGTCTTTCTCTCTCTCCCTCCTTCTCCCCCTCCCCCTCTCTCTCTTTTTCTTTCTCTCTCCCTCTGTATTTCTCTCTCTCCCTCTCCCTCTTTCTTTTTCTCCTTCTGTCTGTGTTTGTTTTTGTTGTTATGGAGGCTCTGTTCAAGATTTATACAGTTTATTTGTTTCCAAATGGTTTTGATGGAAAATGTTCTTTCTCCACAGTCCTACCACCACCACCCAGTACACCACCACACAGTGGAGTCTCCATGCTGCGTAAGTACAGTACACCACATTGTTTTCTACAGCACTGTATCTCTCTCCTTTTTTTCCCTTGTCAGTCTCTCTCTCTCTCTCTTTTTCTCTTTTTCTCTCTCTTTCTCTCTCCCTCTGTCTTTCTCTCCCTCTCCCCTTCTCTCTCTTTCTTTTTCTCCCTCCCTCTCCCCCTCTCTTTCTCTTTTTCTCTCTCTCTTTCTCTTTCTATCTCCCTCTGTCTTTCACTTTCTCCCTCTCCCCCTCTCTCTCTTTCTTTTTCTCTCTCTGTTTGCGTTTGTTTTTGTTGTTATGGAGGCTCTGTTCAAGATTTATACAGTTTATTTGTTTCCAAATGGTTTTGATGGAAACTGTTTTTTTTCCACAGTCCTGCCACCACCACCACCACCCAGTACACCACCTGGCACCAGTGGCGTCTCCATGCTGCGTAACTACAGTATACCACATTGTTTTCTACAGCACTGTATCTCTCTCCTTTTTTTCCATTGTCAGTCTCTCTCTCTCTCTCTCTCTTTTTTTCTCTTTTTCTCTCTCTTTCTCTCTCCCTCTGTCTTTCTCTCTCTCCCTCTCCCCCTCTCTCTCTTTCTTTTTCTCCCTCTGTCTGTGTTTGTTTTTGTTGTTATGGAGGCTCTGTTCAAGATTTATACAGTTTACTTGTTTCCAAATGGTTTTGATGGAAACTGTTCTTTTTTCACAGTCCTACCACCACCACCACCCAGTACACCACCACCCAGTGGCGTCTCCATGCTGCATAAGTACAGTACACCACATTGTTTTCTACAGCACTGTATCTCTCTCCTTATTTCCATTGTCAGTCTCTCTCTCTCTTTCTCTCTCCCTCTGTCTTTCTCTCCCTCCCTTTCCCCTCTCTCTCTCTTTCTCTCTCCCTCTCTCTTTCTCTCTCTCCCCCTCCCTCTCTTTCTCTCTCTTTTTCTCTCTCTTTTTCCTCTCTCTTTCTCTCTCCCTCTGTCTTTCTCTCCCTCCCTCTCCCCCCTCTCTCTCTCTTTTTCTCTCCCTGTCTTTCTCTCCCTCCCTCTCCCCCCTCTCTCTCTTTCTTTCTCTCCCTCCCTCTCCCCCTCTCTCTTTTTCTCTTTCTCTCTCCCTCTGTCTTTCTCTCCCTCCCTCTCCCCCTCTCTCTCTCTTTCTTTCTCTCCCTCCCTCTCCCCCCCTCTCTCTCTTTTTCTCTCTTTCTTTCTCTCTCCCTCTGTCTTTCTCTCCCTCCCTCTCCCCCCCTCTCTTTTTCTTTCTCTCCCTCCCTCTCCCCCCTCTCTCTCTGTCTTTTTCTCTTCTCTCTCTCTCTGTCTTTCTCTCCCTCCCTCTCCCCCTCTCTCTCTTTCTCTCTCTCTCTCTTTTTCTCTCTCTCTCTTTCTCTCTCCCTCTGTCTTTCTCTCTCTCCCTCTCCCTCTTTCTTTTTCTCCTTCTGTCTGTGTATGTTTTTGTTGTTATGGAGGCTCTCATCAAGATTTATACAGTTTATTTGTTTCCAAATGGTTTTGATGGAAACTGTTTTTTTTCCACAGTCCTGCCACCACCACCACCACCACCCAGTACACCACCTGGCACTAGTGGCGTCTCCATGCTGCATAAGTACAGTACACCACATTGTTTTCTACAGCACTGTATCTCTCTCTTTTTTTTCCATTGTCAGTCTCTCTCTCTCTCTCTTTTTTTCTCTTTTTCTCTCTCTTTCTCTTTCTCTCTCCCTCTGTCTTTCTCTCCCTCCCTCTCCCCCCCTCTCTCTCTCTTTTTCTATTTCTCTCCCCCTCTGTCATTCTCTCCCTCCTGCTGCCTTGGTATGTGCCATCCTTCACCCATCCCCGTAGATGCTTATTTGCACATATTATACCTACAGTACTGTATCATTGCATTATTGCACTACTTTGCACATTTAACTTTTACACTAATGGTTCTAATGGTACTGTACACAGTATGTTTTGATTTATGTTATAAAAATAGCACATTTGGCGCTCTACTTTACAGTACTGTACTGTATTTCAGTTCAGATATTCACACATTTTATTACTGAGTCAGTTGACACCTACCATACAGTACAGTACTGTACAGTATATAATTAGGGAGTGTTTTTTAGACACCTGTATTATAACTTTAACAGTTGGCGCTGTAATCTCCAATATTTACCTTTATATACTGTATAACACACGCACAGTGTGAGGAGACAGGAGACTGTCTCCTAACACTGCTTAGTACTGTGTACAGTGCTGTGCCGTACAGTATGTACTATATTTAATTGAATGTACGGTATATACGGTATATTTACTGTTGAAAAAAAGCACTGAAAACAACTTTTAAACTAAAACTGAAAGTAAAGTACAGTACTGTCTTTATCCGGCATTTGAAGCACAGGTTTTTTTGATGCTCCCGCTTTGTACCCTTTTTGGCACAGACAAACAAATGACTGGGCATACAGTACAGTAGCACTTTTAGCCATTGATTTCCAGATGGACACGAGCATTTATTCTGTGTGAAAGGGTCAACATACCGGTACTGTACTGTACATCGAAATGACCAGGTCTCTGACCCAGGTTAAATGTAAGGTCAAAGTGACCCTTTCACACAGTAAAAATCTGATCAGCAAAAAGCTTTACTGTAAATGCTACAGTACTGTAATTTGCTTTTCTGTGTGATAGGGTTATTACTGGAGTTGTATAGAGTACAGTAGCAGCACATTCTTGAAAGTGCAGTACGAGTACTGTAATTGTTTAGAGTGTTGTAATGTGAAACATTTACTGTATACAGTACATGTATTTCCACTATTTTACTTAACATTGTATTTAGTGTCTTTATACTTGTGTATTTCAGAGTGCACCGAACTGTCAAAATGGTGAAGAGCAAAGGTTTTTACAACGGAAACGAATCTTGCCCACTTCCAATGACCAAAAGGCTGAGTGCACTAGTCCCACAACGGTCTACAAGCAAACCTTCCAAAAAGAAAACAGGTAAGGAAAATTTACAGGTACCTCTTCTAGTCAAGGCAAGGAAGAATGCAAAGCCCAAGAACAACTCTTTGCAAGTGGACATCGGAGAAAATGGACCAGGGAACGCGGAGCAACCCATGAACATCCAGAACCAGGAGGAAACACCAGTGATTTATGGACCTGAAGAATTGGAGACCTTTGAGCCTCTTGTTGAAGATGTATCCCACTCACCAACTCATCGAAAACTGTCATTCCAAGAAGATAATGCATGCACATGTAGCTGTGCTAGGATGGTGAGAGACCTCGTGGGAAAAGTTGGTCATCTGGAAGCGAAAATTGACAACTTGAAAGAAGAGCTGAAGGAAGAGCTGAAAGACACCATTGCAGAAGCAATGAAAGAAGCAATCCAGCAAAGTAAAGAAGAATGGCAAGAGGCCGCTGCCCAGAGTACCAGGAAGAGACATGACCAGGCAATCCAGTATGAAATGGTCACACCGGATGAATTTGAGCCTGAGGATAACGACGACTATTTCAACTTGGAGACTGACCCATCCTTCCACTTGCTAGATATGGACAATACAGTGGCATCAGAGCACTTGGACATGACACCAGTGCCATCATGCAGCCTGCCTCAGTGGGAGAGTACACCAGTGGCATCATATCGTCTGCCTGAACGGTCAGTTGAAGAACCGAGGATCAACAATGCAAGCATGCCTGTACTTTCACCAGGAACACCTGTCATGTCGAGCACCCCAGCACCACTGACTGTATTTGGAACACCCTTACCGGATATACCACTGGCTGTAATCAATGTTGACAAGGACAATGAAATTTACAGAGCTGTCAACTGTAAGATGCATCAATATGCGCAAGCAATATTTCAAGAACACGTGCCCTACGACCTGTATTGCAATTGGACCAAGCGGGTGAACTTTGATGGAAGTCGGAAGAAAGTGCCAATCCCCAACAATTTAAGAGAAGATATCCTCTGAAGATGCCGGACAAGATTCAGGATTGGAAAAGAAGAACTTACCCGGATAAAGGACAAGTTGAATGGGGTGCTGTGCATGCCAAGGAAACATGCATGGAGGACAGTCACGCTTACAAGTACAGATCTTCAATCAACAAAGACTTGAAGGGACTTGTCAGAAGACAGGAAGACCCGGCGCCGCCACTGGCCAGGACGTGGCAGCGGCAGAAGAAAGAAGCTGAGGACAGGAGAGGACTAAAGGGGTGGGAAGCAAAAGAGCTAAAGAAGTTCCCCCCAAAAGCCTCTTCCACCATAACAGATAGGCCCTATGTGAGGCCAATGGAACATTAAACCCAACCTACAGTAGACCAACAGGTCTGAAGAGAGGAAGACCCGTGTGAAGAGAGAAGCGGAGGACAGGAGAGAACTACAGGGGTGGAAAGCAAAAGAGCTAAAGAAGTCCCCCCCACTCAAAGCCTCTTCCACCATAACAGGTACCGGTAGGCCCTCTGTGAGGCCAACTGTACTGTACATTAATATTGTAGTTTGTTAGGCTGGTGAGATACAGTAGGGCTGATATTAATGTTACAGTAGATTAGTGTGACACACTATTAGAGCAGGAAAGGGCCTTGCATGGCATATTCTCTCTCCTACAGGGACCTCTGTGTGGGATTGAGCGGGACGAAGAAAAAGAGTATCTCCGGTGAGTACTGTATGTACTGTACCTGTGTGTCTGTCTTTTACTGTCTGTTCATCTCTGCCTATCCTCCTTTCTTCAGGGCGTACAGTGGACCTTGCACTCCGATGCAAGGTAGAGTCTGCACCTGGTATAGGTGAAACTCTGGATCTGAGGCCAAAAGTGCCAGTGATGATTTTAACTTAAAAGCCTAATCTTTTTGTGTAGTCCACGGTCCAGTAGGACTGTTCTCACATCATCTCCTTCCTCCTAGGTACTGTACAGTAGTCATGTCCATGTCCAGCTTGGAACTCCAGGACATGCCAGCAGCAGAAGGAAGAAGTGGGGGACAGTAGAGGACTACGGGGGTGGAAAGCTAAAGAAGTTCCCCCCCCCTCTGTACAGCATGTTACTGTAGGTTAAATAAAAATTGTCATTAATTTATAAATTTGGTGTTTGTACTGTATGTAATTTAGTCTTTAAGTGCGCCTGAAACCCAACACGTGCATCTGTCATTAAAAAGTACAAAAAGTCAATAACACACAGATGCAGGGGCGTATCTTCCTATTGGCCAGGATTTCACTCACCAGTGGCGCGCCGGCCGATGGGGGTTGCCGCCCACAGTCATATAATATCCAGTATCCCTGTTGCCCATCCCAGTGATTTCACAGCTGCACGGCACTTACAGTAGTATACAGTACAGTAGACATACAGGGGTAGATGTATGAAGCCCAGAAACGGTATCAGCGCACGTTAAGTGCGCTGATACCATTTCTCCCCGATGTATGATTGGGGGTCTGGGCGGTATGCGCCCCTGTCATTATCGGCGCTGCAATCTACAAGATAGCAGCGCCGACAGCCTGGGCTATGTACGAACAGTCAGATCATCTGACCGTTCGGCCGGCTGTAGCAGTCCTTATCGACAGCTACAGCCTGGCGTTAGCCTATACCCACAGCAGTGACAGCGCTGTCCCTGCTGTGGCGGCTACCGGCTTTAGGGCTGCACGCGGGGATCTCGCGATACTTGCGAGATCCCGCACATGCTCATTGGAGCCGGCCGGGCCTGACACTATAGGCACTAGGCTGATGCGATGTGGTCTGCAGCGGGTAGTGCCGGAGGGGGGAGTTAACGCTCCTCCTCTCCGGCCGGTGAGATGTTCACACATCTCACCGGTAGTGCTTCCTGCTTCGCCTCGGTAAAGAGGCGAAGCAGGAAGCATTATAGCGGCACTTAACGTGCCACTATAATACATCTACCCCACAGTACTGAGGGCCGTTTTCAAATTAGGGGTCTATTTACTTTTTTTAGCCGATCTCGTCTTTTCACTCCAAGGGGTCTATTTACTGTACTAAGCAGTGTTAGGAGACAGAGTGAAAAGTGATACAACAGTGATAAGGTGTCAGTCAATCAGCTCCCAACTGTCATTTTTCAAACACAGCCTGTGAGATGACAGTTGGGAGCAGATTGGTTGGCACTTTTTCACCCATTGGAGCGAAAAGACGTGATCGGATAAAAAAAGTTTCGTTATAAAAGTTTTGGATAAAAAAAGTCATTTCGCCAGGCGTAAAATTATCACTGTATTCAATTTGAAAGATTTTCTGCCTACCGTAGGCGGGAAGTCAATGCAATGTACAGTAAGACAGTATGTAAAAAAGTTTTGCCTACTGTATGAATAGCAGGCGGAAAAAATTGGTGAATTGGGGTGCAACGTTGCGGGAATCCTTCAAAGTGCAACCTTAAGACAGTCCCCTAAAGGTACTGTAAACTGCGTAATTTTTTTTTTTTAAAAAACAGTCAGAACACCCCAAAAATTAACTTTCAGTTTGTGGGCGGAAGAAAAAAAATTTAGGGGAAAAAGTTAAACATGTAGGGGTAGAAGTTACTGTACTGTATGTTGCCCATAGCAACCAATCAGATTCTACTTCTCATTTATCTACAGTAGCACCTTCTAGAAGATAATACATGGAATCTGATTCGTTGCTATGGGCATCATCACTTCTTAATAGAACTCCCATCTTGGTAAATTTACCCCCTAATATATAAAATGTACTGAGTTTAGTAAGGGTTGGATAACAATACTGAACAAAAGTAGCCAAGAATTAAAAAAACAAAATGCTACATGGGTATACCGTAGATCTGGGCATGCGCCTGAGATACGATGACGTACAGTATTGTAGGACACACTCAAGCCAGGTGCAACCTTGGTATTGCTGGCGGCTGTAGTGTAATGGTAAATAATCAAACCAATACATTACATCGCTTGTACAACCCTTTTGCGGGTTCGAAACTTGAAAGGTTACACTTTTTTTATTTTTTTTATTATTACACAATCAAGGTTATACTTTTTTGTCATAAAGTACTGTGGCATAGAAATACCAGAATTTCTGGATAATGTATTAGTGAAGATTTAAAACAAAATAAAATTACTGTATACAGTATATATTTTAAAGGTCTCGAACCAGCGGGACAAGAAAATGGTAGATACAGTAGGGCTAGGCATTAGCCCCCTAGACTACTGCATCTACTGTACTGTACGGTAGTTCCTAGAGTCATGGAATCTCTACAATGTCTACCATAAGTCACGGACAGGGTCGACAGTATTGTACTTACAACTGGGCATGCGCAGTGCTATGAGACTCAATACGCCACAGTGTAGCTCGCAGCTACAGTAGCAATGCATGCGGTATACAGTATGGCGTACCGTATGGAGCAACAAACTACAGTACTGTAGCTGGGCACATCTACAGTACATACAGTATAATATATTGAGTTTTGTAAGGGTTGGATAACAATACTGAACTACAGTACTATAGTGAACATTTAAAAAAATAAATAAATTATCAAGGTCTCGAACAGAAGGAGAGAAGTGTAAGCATGATGGGTCACCTAACCCCTTGCTCACAAGTCTCTCCTAGTAAGAATTGCATCTGTCCTCTACAGTACTTTATGTGACATCTACAGTACCCTACGATGAAGTACTCAGGCGTCTGTAGCGTAGAGGTAAGAAATCGAACTTCTACATTGCAGACGTCTGTACAACTCGGTTCCAGGTTCGAAACCTGGAAGGTTAAACTTTTTTTTTATAATTTTTTTTATTATTATTAGACAGTCAAGGTTACACTTTTTATTTTTAATATTATTACTACACAGGCAGTGTGTAATACGGAGATCCCACTTTCACTGTGTGTGAATCATGACCCGCTACTGTATGATCTTCCATACTGTATGCCATGGCATAGCGCTACAAGGGTATGGCTATGGCACAGCACCACTGGCAATGCATTGCAACCCCACCACTGGCCACGTGCCAGAGATCCTATTTGTACCGTAACACCTCAGAACTGGCTATAAGTCACCACAGCGCCAACTTTGAAGACATTGATGCAATTTTGCGGTTTAAACGCAGAGTCAGTTTGTAATGCAGAGACCTCACTCTCAAACAGAGTCAACTATCAGTTACTGAACTCATTACATCACTAAAGTTTCCAAGTCTGGGACAGCATCGACATTGACGCAAGTTTGCGCTCTAGAGCACAGTCAGTTTGTAATACAGAGACTTCCCTCCAAACAAAGTCCACTACTGTAGCACTTTCTGAAGTCATGAAATGAGTATTGTGTATACTGTAAGTCTCGGACAGTGCAGAATGGCTAAAGTGTGAAAATTCAACAGTACTGTAGCAATACAGACAACTGGGCATGCGCCATGGCATAGCGCTACTTGGTTTATGGCTTGGCTCCACTGGGCATGCGGCACACATTCCATTGTCATTGTAACCCCTCCACTGGGCATGCTCTGACATTGATGCAATTTTGTGGTTTAAATGCAGAGTCAGTTTGTAATGCAGAGACCTCTCTCAAACAGAGCCAACTACCAGTTGATCGTCATAAAAAATCACTATAATGTCCAAGTCTGGGTCAGCGCCGGCATTGACGCAAGTTTGCGTTCTAAGGTACAGTACTGTATGTACAGTAATAAAAATCCAAATTTCGCTGTTTGACTCCCGAAGCACTGGGCATGCGCTCCACATGTACTGTATTGAATACTGAATATTTTAAGTGAAGATTTTAAAAATAATAAAAAAATATATATTTTCAAGGTCTCGAACCCACGGAACAAGAAGAGGGGAGAAGCAGTGAGACTAGGCATTAGACCGCTAGGCAACACGCTTCACCCATTGCTAGAGTTCTGTATTTTGTAAAGTAATGAAACCATTACAATGTCTAAGTCTGGGACAGTGCTGACAGTATTTACATTTGCGCAAGTACTGTATGATTTCAACCGCACAGTCAGTGGGTAATACAGAGCTTAATGATTTCAAACTTCAAGACATTCTTCTACTGCTTTATTATACCGTACATTCCTGATTCCATGTGGAAAACGCTGTAAACGCGGTATAGTGTACCGAATCACCTCTTCTGTCAACCAATCATCGGGCGGTGATACAGAACATACCGTACGGTACATTGGATATCACACGCATGCACTATGTAGTTTAGGAAAAGTGACACCTGGTGGGCAAAATGTTGTATTACACGTAATGAAATCAGACGCATGCGCTATGTAGTTTAGGAAAAGTGACACCTGGTGGGCAAAATGTTGTATTACACGTAATGAAATCAGACGCATGCGCTAAGTAGTTTAGGAAAAGTGACATCTGGTGGGCAAAAAGTTGTATTACACGTAATGACTTTTTTCATTACTAAACTTTCTTTGTGGCGTGACTCATGGCGTGGTATGTGGCACGCCATGCGTGGCGTGAGAGATAATGCTGTGATGCCGCGTTATAGCTGGGCACATCTGTATGTCTATAAAAAAGAGATTGATGCTGTTATTGGACTAGGTGTGAAAAATGGTTGGATAGATGAGCTTACTGTGCAATTTCTCACTCAAACCCATCCCAGAATACCATTTATGTATATACTACCTAAGGTGCATAAAACTTTAGTGAAACCTCCTGGGAGGCCTATAATTTTATTTGTGTGGCTCCCTGTGTCAACCATTGTCACAATTTATTGACTTCTGGTTACAGCCAGTTATTCAAAACAAAATATTATTTGAAGGATACAACTGACTTCATTAATAAGATTAAGGTGCTTGACCCATTACCTGAACAAAGTTTACTGGTTATGTTAGACATAACCAGTTTGTATACAAACAACAATCATGTTGATGGCATTGAATTGGTCAGGAGTCTGATTATCCACAGTCCACACTATAAGGGTCCCACTATTGAGTTTGTTATTACTTATGAAGATTGTGTTATGTAAAAATATTTTTTTAATTGAAAAGTAATTTTTCTTACAATTGAAAGGAACTGTGATGGGGTCTAATATAGCCCCATCATATGCTTACCTATTTATGCATATGTATGAAAATCAACACATTATGGCCCATCCCATTTTTTCCAAACTTATTTATTTTTATGTACGTTATAATGATGACATCTTCCAAGTGTGGAATTGGGGTATCGAGCTCCTCACCCAGTTCATTGATGCTCTCAATTGTTTGGACACCAACATTAGATTCACACTGGATTTTAGTGAAACTACTGTAAATTATTTGGATGTTTGCATTGTTAAGAATGGAAACAAGTTGTCTATGGGCATTTTTAGAAAAGCTACGGACAAAAATACTTTGCTGATGGCAGATAGTTTCCACCCTGTGCCACTTAAATGTTGATTACCCTACTCGCAATTATTAAGGGTAGTACAAGTTACATCAGATCCTACTGTTTTAACACAGGCTTTGCAAATAATGGGTAAAACTTTTGTATTGAGAGGTTACCCTAAACATGAAATTGATGAGGCAATTGCCAAATGTTTGTCTATTAATCATGTAGATGTGTTTTGCAATAAGGAAAGAACTGATGTTACAAATCAGATGTTTTTTTCTTCAACATATTCTATTGCATCAAGACACATACGTAAGACCATACTACGTCATTGGCATATTGTACAAACCAACAAGTCTATTGGTCCATTTTGTCAAGAAAGACCATTGTTTTGCTATAAGAGGAGCAGTAAGTTGAAAGATGCCATTGCAAAATCAGACATTGGCCCAATTAGGACCAAAAGCTGGTTAAAACCAAAATATGGAGTGTACAAGTGTCATTGGTACATCAACTGTCAACTTATCTGCCTCTGTGATTCTTTCACTGATCCAAGGAATGGTATAAAATATAACATACGTCATCATTTGGACTGTGACAGCCGTTTTGTTGTTTATCTTATCAGGTGTCCCTGTAACCTACTTTATGAAGGTAAGACTTTAGAACGCAATGCTCTGCACCATTCCTCTATTAAAAAAGCATTGGTAACAGTGGATTCTAATAAGCCACCCATAGCAAGACATTTTGCACTATTAAAACATACAATTAAGGATTTCCTTTGCATGCCCATTCACTGTATCCCTCCACTTAGATGTGGCGGTAATCGCAATAAACTACTTTTGCAGAAAGAATGCTTTTGGATTGACTAGATATCGTTGTTCCCAGCGGACTCAATGAAGGACAATACCTTAATTGCTACTTATGAATTTATCTTTTTGCTATATTACTTTTAATTGCCATTTATAAATCTAATAGGACAAATTTTCCGGTTGCACCAGACACCATATATGCCCTAATATATTTATATTTTATTGAGATAAACCCCACAATTATCGTTGTCTCTCAATTTGGAAGAGTGGGGGTGCTACCACAGACATATTATTGAATGAAATTTTAATAGAAAGAAAAGAAAGAAAATGTCTTATAGTGGTGCACTAAGAAAACAAACAAAAAACATAAGTTTTAATAGTATATACATATAATATCAAGGACTAAAAAGCGAAATTATTAAAAAGATTTTGTGTATGTAGTGTAAGTGACTCAATTTAAAATTGCGTGCGCTCCTAATCCACTTGATATCCTATTATTGATGTTGAATATAGGTCAGCATGTATCTGATAGTATCGATATTGACCCACTACCGATTCAAAGATAAGTCTCATATATATATATATATATATATATATATACATATATATATATATATAATATACAAATTCTGGCTGCTAGAATTGACATGTAATGGGTTAATGTATGCTTTCCATTAAAGCATGTATAGGGGTATTGGTCTATGATCGAATAGAGAAAGCTCTTCTCCAAAGCTAGATCTTGTGAATCACAATCACTTCACATATTATTATTATTATAGGTATGTGATTCTTAAATTCTATTTTTGACCAAATTCTATGACAGCATATATGTTATATATATGTTATGTACTTCTTCTCAATTGCTGCAGCGCTCACAGCAACAAATTTTATATTTATTGTGTATACATGCTTCCACCCTCAAAATCTCATTTGCATAGTGTCATGTAATTTCCAATATCTTTGTAGTTCTCCTACAATAAATTACAGCCTATTAGTGTATATTATAGACTATCTAGTCTCTCACAGTATCCAGTGCATGGATGGATGGGAAAATTTTATGCAAATAGAAGATATCTCTACTCCCACTTATTAGACTGGGTATATATTTCTTTATGTACTGAACTGCATGTCTCAGAGATTTTTATCACAACACAGCACTGTACTTTGTGATCATTTTAACAGAAGTTAGTATGATTGGTAGTGTCACTAAATTGATATCACGATTTCAGATCAGCTGACAATAGTCTTCTACCCCCCGCGCTACAGTACACATCTCTTTGTTGTTATATATAACACATTTCGGATATTAGCGCTGGGAAGTAGGACTATCATATCAAGGACAGAGTGGTGTGGAGCGCCGCTAACCGACACAGCGTTTCGCTATGTAGCTTTGTGAAGGTAAGCCGAGCCACTTACCGGAAGTTTCTCAAATACCCCCGCATTTTCTTTGTGACCAATCCAAGACTCCTAGATATGAGATCCTCCAATCGGATAGCTCCATGTCTCTTAATACCTCCTCCACCCTTTGAGATTGACATATATTACACGCCCCTATTACTAATGATGATGTTCCACGTCTTTCAGGCATAACTAATCGGGCCCAGATGATCATCTGAGTATTAATCACTATGGTCAGATTTCAATCTTTATACTGACGTGTATCATAATAACCAATGTTTTTATTGATTATTATGAGTATATGCATTTTCATAGAGTAAAACAATGTCAAGACATTTGTATTGTGTCTCTCATTCAATTGCTCAAGCATAGGGTTTATCCAGGTTTGGATGAAGATTGTAGATAAAAGGATTCCAATTGATCTGAATGAGAATTCATTAAAATATTATTTAGTGGAATGTGTTTAATATATAATAGAATTTACCTTAAGATTTCTACATATATAGGATATATGATACACTTTGTATATTTATCCACAGTAGGATTAACCAAGTTGTTTCATTCTGTAAGTTATTTATTATATCCATATCGATATACTCAAACCCTAAATTATTAGACATGCTACATAAAAAATATATAATAAATATATAAATCATATTCTTATCTCATTTTGTTACTATTATATCATATATTAGAAGTGTTATATATAAAATAAGTAGAAAAGTTTTTCCTATATGGTGAGAGATTATTACTCATCATATGTCATATATGTGTATACCGTATATTATCTATAGTGCCCAAATAAAACATTATCAAACATAATAAAAATGTGATTAAAATTAATCTGTGATTTGTGTAAAACACAGTAAAAGGTGAAGATAATATATCTATCTGAATTAAATAATAAATAAAGTGTGTAAAAATAATATATATACACATATCTATATACATGTACATATATATACTCTAGAATTCTGAGATATAAATATTCTCAGAAAATAGTGATCTAAAAATATATATGTGTCCCATCACAAATCTACTATATATACGTGCAAAATGTGAGTTGAGTGAATAAGAGAGGAAATAATTATATCCTCATGTAATAAGTGACAAGAGAGAATAATCATATTATTGGGTCTAAAAGACTGTTATTATTGGAAACCCAATTTCAGCATTCTAATGTTAAGTGATGTTTTAGCTGATCCTTTTACTATTTTTCTACATCATTCCCCTAAAAAGGGTATATAGCTATTTTCTTCATTCAGACCCATTGGTGTAGTGGTGTTCATCAGAAATATTAGTCGAGTTTCTTGTCTCAACAGTTCTGTATCTATATCTCCTCTAATATTAAGATTTACTTTTTTCATCCCATAAACTTGTAATCCAGTCGGGTTTCCTCCATGAAATTTGAGAAAATGTCTTGCTATTGGGGTAAGAGGTTTAAACAATCTCTGTTCCCTTTCTGCATTCCTTATGCTATTCAGATGTTCGAATATTCACTTTTTAAAGGTTCTCTTTGTCTTCCCAATATAATTTTTGTGACATGGGCATTGTAAATTATACACTACTGCTGTCGTATTGCAAGTGATGTATTCGTTAATGCACCACTTTCTGTTAAATTTGTCACAATAAGATTCAGTCAGAGTCATGAATAGACATGCCTTGCATGTTTCACATTTTCGAGAACCCTTTTTAAAATATAGTTGTCTGGCCGGAGGTTCTAAATGATTTTTTGTTAATATATCCTTCAAGTTCTTGGATCTTCGCCAACTTATAGGTATTCTGCCTCCAATAATTCTAGCCAAATCAGTATCTGTGTCCAGCACATTTAGATGTCTCTGTAGTATATTCTGAATATATTTCCATTTGGTGCAGGAGGTTCCTATAAACCTTACACTCTCATCTTGTACCTTATTTTTATTGGGGGTCAATAACTGATCTCTTGTGTATTGCTTGGTTTCTTTATATCCCCACTTAATCATCCTGTTGCTGTATCCTCGACACTTTAACCTTTTACTCAATTTGTTTGATCTCTCCCGAAACGTATGTTCTTCAGAACAGTTTCTCTTCATACGGAGAAACTTTCCTTTAGAACTGGAGGGAAATGTGAACTTTCTCTGTGTAATATACTGTTCGTAGATGTTTTTTTCCGATAAAGATCTGAAGATAGATGTCCATCTTCCTCCACTTTAATAGCAATGTCTAGGAAGTTTATTTTCTCTTTGCTTGCTTCATATGTTAATTTAAAATTCATGTTGTTATTATTCAGTTTCATCAAGAATTCCTGAAATATTTGTATGTCTCCTTCCCATAGTATCAAGAGATCGTCAATATATCTCGACCAGAGTATAATTTGATTGGTATAAGGGTCGTTTTCCTCACCAAAAACTACCTCTCTCTCCCACCACCCCAGGTAGAGGTTGGCATATGTGGGGGCACATGTGGTCCCCATCGCCGTCCCTCGTACCTGGAGGTAGAAGTCGTTGATACATACGAAGTAGTTTCTGGTGAGTACGAATCTCAAAAGTGATACCAGAAATTTGCTAAATCCTGTTTCTTGACCCATACTCAGGAAATATTCCACTGATTTCAGGCCATATTCATGGTTAATGCTTGTGTATAAACTCTCAACATTGCACGTAATCAGCCATGTTTCTTTGTTTAGTATTACATCTTGTAATTTACTCAATACATCAGATGTGTCTCTGATGTATGATGGTAAAGATGAAACATATCCTCTTAGATGTGCATCTAGAAATTGGCTGGCGTTTTCTGTGAGACCCCCTATCCCTGAGACAATAGGTCTCCCAGGGGGATTGGTCTCATTCTTGTGAATCTTAGGAAGCAAATACAGTGTTGGTATCTTTGGATTGTCCTTCTTCAAGAATTCATAATCCTTCCTAGATATTATATTGTCCTTTCTGGCCTTCCCTATCATTTTGTTATATAGATCAAGAAAATTTTGGGTCAGATTAAATGTTAACCTCCTATAGCATGAAGTATCACATAGGTGTTTATTAAGTTCATCTACATATTTCTTACGAGGCCAGAGTACGATGTTACCACCCTTATCCGAGGGTTCAATAATTACATGCTCCCATCGTTTAATTTCTTTAAGGGCTTTTCTCTCATCTCTAGTCAGATTCCATTCAGATTCTTTAATCTTTTTTGTATTTTCCAAATGATCCAAATCCTTACTGATCAGGTCCATAAAAACCTTGATCTGTGGGCATATTATG
Source organism: Taudactylus pleione (assembly GCA_031769625.1). NCBI lineage: Eukaryota > Metazoa > Chordata > Amphibia > Anura > Myobatrachidae > Taudactylus > Taudactylus pleione. The sequence goes on from JAUIMM010000153.1 coordinate 19,801, forward strand.
AAATCTGGGCAAAATGTAGACTTCTTTTTTAAATGGATTTGGGGAATATCCGGTAATTGTTCCAAGGGGATAATTTCAGAGAGATCTTGAGATTCTTGTACAGACTCATAATAATCAATAAAAACATTGGTTATTATGATACACATCAGTATAAAGATTGAAATCTGATCATAGTGATTAATACTCAGATGATCATCTGGGGCCGATTAGTTATGCCTGAAAGACGTGGAACATCATCATTAGTGATAGGGGCGTGTAATATATGTCAATCTCAAAGGGTGGAGGAGGTATTAAGAGACATGGAGCTATCCGATTGGAGGATCTCATATCTAGGAGTCTTGGATTGGTCACAAAGAAAATACGGGGGTATTTGAGAAACTTCCTTGACAAAGCTACATAGTGAAACGCCGCGTCGGTTAGCGGCGCTCCACACCACTGTGTCCTTGATATGATAGTCCTACTTCCCAGGGCTAATATCCGAAATGTGTTATATAACAACAAAGAGATGTGTACTGTAGCGCGGGGGGTAGAAGACTATTGTCAGCTGATCTGAAATCGTGATATCAATTTAGAGACACTACCAATCATACTAACTTCTGTTAAAATGATCACAAAGTACAGTGATGTGTTGTGAAAGAAATCTCTGAGACATGCAGTTCAGTACATAAAGAAATATATACCCAGTCTAATAAGTGGGAGTAGAGATATCTTCTATTTGCATAAAATTTTCCCATCCATCCATGCACTGGATACTGTGAGAGACTAGATAGTCTATAATATACACTAATAGGCTGTAATTTATTGTAGGAGAACTACAAAGATATTGGAAATTACATGACACTATGCAAATGGGATTTTGAGGGTGGAAGCATGTATACACAATAAATATAAAATTTGTTGCTGTGAGCGCTGCAGCAATTGAGAAGAAGTACATAACATATATATAACATATATGCTGTCATAGAATTTGGTCAAAAATAGAATTTAAGAATCACATACCTATAATAATAATATGTGAAGTGATTGTGATTCACAAGATCTAGCTTTGGAGAAGAGCTTTCTCTATTCGATCATAGACCAATACCCCTATACATGCTTTAATGGAAAGCATACATTAACCCATTACATGTCAATTCTAGCAGCCAGAATTTGTATATTATATATATATATATATATATATATATATATATATATGAGACTTATCTTTGAATCGGTAGTGGGTCAATATCAATACTATCAGATACATGCTGACCTATATTCAACATCAATAATAGGATATCAAGTGGATTAGGAGCGCACGCAATTTTAAATTGAGTCACTTACACTACATACGCAAAATCTTTTTAATAATTTCGCTTTTTAGTCCTTGATATTATATGTATATACTATTAAAACTTATGTTTTATGTTTGTTTTCTTAGTGCACCACTATAAGACATTTTCTTTCTTTTCTTTCTATTAATATTTATACATCTATCTTTATGCTAGTTTTTTTGCTATATTCACTTTTGAATTAATTTTGTATATTATGTTGTTTGTAACATGTCTATTGGGTATTTTCTGAATGTTATGCATTCATGAAGTGTTTATAAAGCTTTTGTTGTAAAGGGAGTACTGCTTGTATCTGCATCCATTTGGGCTAGTGCCTGTATGTTGCTCAACATTTATTGTTCTGTTATAATATGCCCGGCTTTCTGAAGTTTTTTATGCTTCTGACGCCCGGCGACCATGTTGCCGGGTTACCAGGATGCTGAATCTGTCATATCCAGTTTTTGTTACTATGGCAGCGGGATGCTCGTACCCTGGCCTGCCGAATAGCAATGTGACCCTATTTCCAGTTTTGGATTGCCGAGTCCCGACTGCTGATAGCGTCTAGACAGAGGTGAGTGGGGTTAGCTTGATGGGTGCAGCTATAAGTAGTGTTTCTTTAGCCCTCTTTAACCAGTCCATGAGGAAGGTGCGGTGGTAAGCACCGAAACATCTGTCGGACGGACCGAGGACTATAACCACTGAGGATGACAGGCTGATTATATGACCACCCTGACACTTATGCTAAGAATTGTCCATGGATTTTGTGGGCTCTGTCATCATTCCCACTATGGCCCTAACTGTGTGGAGTTTGTATATTCTCCCTGTGCTTGCATGGGTTTCTTCTGGGTGCTACAGTGTCCTCCCACACTCCAAAAATATACTGGTAGGTTAATTGGGTCCCAACAAAATTAACCCTAGTGTGTGTGTATGTGAGCATGTGGTAGGGAATATAGATTGTAAGCTCCACTGGGGCAGGGACTGATGTGAATGGACAAATATTCTCTGTAAAGCGCTGCAGAATATGTGTGTGATATATAAATAACTGGTAATAATAATAATAATAATAATAATAATAATAATAAAAAATTCCTCTTTGGATACCCTATGCTGAATATGCACTTTACTTTTTCATTATTCTGGATGTACTGGCTCTTTTTTTGTATATATATATATATATATATATATATATACATATTGCAAAGGTCCAGCACTCTATCTAGCAGCGAGTACTGGTTGCCCCCACAATGTCCAATTGCATAATCTAGGTGTGGCACTCCACAATCCACAAACAATCTAACCTTATATACATGTATCAGCCAGCACTCACCCACGGGCAGGTCAGAGCGGGACTGCATGCCTGACCGCCGGCACCACTCTGATGACGTCATCATGTAACAACGCTAGTGTACAATCACCATGGATACAAAATACTAACAATAACAAACGGATAAAAATACACACATATTGCAGAGCCAGTCTACACACATATTGCAGAGCCAGTCATACAGTGGCCCATTAGTCACAATGTATTACATCATGGTGTAAGGAAATACCTATATAGCAACATTTAATGTAGCCAAGATATACATATATGCAATCGGCTATACAACAAGCTAGTGGCAAACTATAAGTGTAGAAATAATACTAAAGGCATCAACCCACAGCAATATATGAATCATAAGACCTAATAATTATAGGTAATAAAGTGTAGATGTTTTGCACAATACTTAAGTGAAATGCTATGCATTACTTTGAACCAAGCACAGGATTATGATAATGCTAACCTACAGGAATTAATCCAAACCTAGTTGTTCATTTAACCCCCTTGGAACCATTGTGCCTAGATGGAGTATCCAATGTGTCTCACCTTGCATGCGCATTCTAGGTCTATTACCCCCCCTTCTCAATGGAGGTATATGGTCAATCATACGATATTTGAGAAATGATAATGAGTGTCTAGCATTGGCGAAATGCCTGGCAACAGGCTGTTCACTCCTGCCGCTATTAATTGCTGTTCTAATGGCACTACTGTGGGCGGCCATACATTCCTTAAATGACCTATCAGTCTTTCCAATATAGGAAAGCCCACATGGACAGATGATCTAATATATATCAAATTGAGAATTACATGTTAGTTTGTGGTGAATAGAGTACTTGAAACCTGAATGAGGATGATAAAAACTGTCACCAGGTATCAAGTACCTACAGGTGGTACAAGTACACCTAATATATCCTAGTCTCCTCTACCACTTCTATCAGCCATGGGACCAGGGCTCGATACATCGGTTTTGACTAGGATCTCTTATGTTGCGACCATGTTTATAACATGACATAATGCGGGTATCATGTAGGTTCAAATCAGGATCGGATTGTACAATTGCCCATAGTTTTTTGGATATTTTATTGATAGAATGACTATTTTGGTTATACTGATTGACCCATGGTATAAACAAAGCTTTCTTTTTAGTCTGGCTCTGTGCAAGAGTGGTAGTTCTATCAAGGCTCTAGTTTCCTCCAACAGCTTGGGGTCGTAACCCCTAACTGTGAATTTATGGAACATATCATCCATTTGAGCTTCAGATAGCTGTGGATTAGTTGTGATACATTTAATTCTCAATAACTGAGAGTAGTGCAGGCCCCTAATTAGGGGTCTTGGATGACAACTGTCAAAGCCTAGTAAATTATTTTTGTCTGTTTCTTTTATGGTATAAGCTAGTAGAAATTATACCCTGATATATGGATATATTAACATCTAGAAAATTGACATGGTCATTACTGATGTTGTAAGTTAGTTTTACTAGGCTGTCACTACTGTTGTGTTTGTCTATATGATCTATAAGGTCTTGCTTGGGTTCTGACCAAAAAAGTAGCAGGTCGTCTACGTATCGTGTATAAAACACAATTCTAACTGAGATAACTAGGTTATCAAAAAATAGATATTTTTCTACAGCGAACAGATATATGTTTGCATAAGATGGGGCCACACTAGACCCCATCGCGCATCCGATTAATTGCAGGTAGAATTTATTATCACATACAAATAAATTATGCGTAAGGATCAAGCACAATAAATCAATGGTCAGATCAATATGAGTCCCTTCATACAACAGATGATTCATTAAATATTGTTTGGTAACAGTTAGTCCCTCCCCATGGGGGATAATGGTGTACAGACTCCCAACGTCCATACTGCAGAGCCATATTTCTTCTTTAAATGTCAGTAACTAAGCCAATTTCCTAAGGAGAGTAGATGTGTCCAAAAGATAAAGTGGATGGCTCTGTATACATGGTTGCATAATGGAATCCAAATATATAATAATAATAATAATAATAATTTTATTTATATAGCGCTTTTCTCCTAAAGGACTCAAAGTGCTTTACATTTACAGTACAAAATATAAAATAAGCTTAAACAAGGGACATTAGTGAAATGCTTGGGTGAATAGGTGAGTCTTGAGTCTATTTTTGAAGGATTCTAGAGTGGAGGCCTCTCGAACTGTGCAGGGAAGGGAATTGGTATGAAATACCGCCGGTTGCATGGCCGGTGGTTCGATTCCCATCAGCGGCAGCCCGACAGGAGCAGAGTGCGACGCAGCGGAAGCCCGACAGCGCTGGAAATCCCGATCGTGGATAGGTAAGTATCCACTAACCTAACCTAACCCCCCTAACCCTAACCCTCCTTAGGGGTGCCTAACCCTAACTTTCCCCCAAGTGCCTAACCCTAATCCCCCCTCTAAGTGCCTAACCCTAACCACCTCCTTCCCCGCTACCTAAACCTAAGTCCCCCGGGGGGGTGCCTAACCCTAAGTCCCCCCCTGGAGCCCTAAACCTAACCCTCCCCCCCTCGGTTGTCCGCTCGCGGCGCCCGGCATCACTACAATCGTGATGCCGGGCGCTGGTCTCCCGGCATCAGGGAAATGCGGGCATCTACATCTAGACGCCCGGCATTTCACCCTTGCCGGGATAAGACAGTCGGGAAGCCGGCTGCCGGTATTTAGGCAGTTGGCTTCCCGATTGCCTCCCTGGGGAACTGAGTTCCAAAAGGTTGGAGCCACAAAACTGAAAGCTCGACCCCCAGATGAATTCCATGAGATTCTAGGTACCGTTAATAGTCCTTCGTCAACGGATCGCAGTAATCGAGTGGGACAGTAAGGAATCAGAAGCTGCTTCAGGTACCCTGGGCCATGGTCATGAAGGGCTTTGTAAGTTATTAATCCAATCTTGAAAGCAATTCGCCATCTGACAGGCAGCCAGTGAAGGGAGTAGAGAATAGGTGTTATGTGGCTGGAATGGGGCTGGTTGGTTAATAGCCTGGCAGCTGCATTTTGTACCATCTGCAAGCGGTGTAATTCTTTTGCTGGGAGACTGAGGTAGAGGGCGTTGCAGTAGTCTAGGCGTTATGATATAAATGCATGTATGACTTTAGGCAGATCTTCTGAGGGAGTTAAGTGCTTGATTCTGGCTATGTTCCTCAGATGAAAGAATGAGGATTTGATTGTGGCTGATACCTGATGTTTAAGTGTCAAGCCACTATCCAGGACTACACCAAGATGTATATAGATATAGATGTAGGCTGAAAGATGAAAGCTCCAACCTAGGTCATCATTTGACCCATTATCGTCAAATGCGTCCATTAGGACCTACTTGAGACTACTACACACTGAAGTCGAAGCCACTACAGCTGTTGCCCCCGACACAATTGAACCTTTCTAAAGAGGAATAGAAGGCTCTTACTAACCTGTCTAAAAATACACAGTTGGTATTCTGACCAGCAGATAAAGGTGGTGCGCTGGTTATCTTAGATCTGTGCAAATATAAGCAACAGGTCAATACACAACTAGAGGATGTACATACATATCAATTATTGTCCTCTGATCCAACAAATGCAGTTAAGAAAGAATTGATCAACATACTTGATAATGCAGTTGAGCAGGATTGTTTGTGAGCCCCATACGTGATGCATTGATCCATGCCTACCCGGTGGTACCAGCTCTCTATAGCACACCGAAAATGTACAAATCATTAATTGACCCACCAGGACACCCCATTATCACAGCAAGGGGCTCACTGCTATAGCCTACATCTATATATTTGGATTCCATTATGCAACCATGTATACACAGCCATCCACTTTATCTTTTGGACACATCTACTCTCCGTAGGAAATTGGCTGAGTTACTGACATTTAAAGAAGAAATATGGCTCTGCAGTATGGACGTTGGGAGTCTGTACACCATTATCCCCCATGGAGAGAGACTAACTGCTACTAAACAATATTTAATGAATCATCCGTTGTATGAAGGGCGTCATATTGATCTGACCATTGATTTATTGCGCTTGATCCTTACACGTAATTTCTTCCTATACGATAATAAATTCTACCTGCAATTAATCGGACACGCGATGGGGTCCAGTGTGGCTCAATCTTATGCAAACATATATCTGTTCGCTGTAGAAAAATATCTATTTTTTGATAACCTAGTTATCTCAAATAGAATTGTGTTTTATACACGATACATAGATGACCTGCTAATTTTTTGGTCAGGACCCAAACAAGACCTTATAGATCATATAGACAAACACAACAGTAGTGACAGCCCAGTAAAACTAACTTACAACATCAGTAATGACCATGTCAATTTTCTAGATGTTAATATATCCATAATTCAGGGTATAATTTCTGCTAGTTTATACCATAAAGAAACAGACAAAAATAATTTACTCAGATTTGACAGTTGTCATCCAAGACCCCTAATTAGGGGCCTGCCCTACTCTCAGTTATTGAGAATTAAACGTATCACAACTAATCCACAGCTATCTGAAGCTCAAATGGATGATATGATCCACAAATTCATAGTTAGAGGTTATGACCCCAAGCTGTTGGAGGAAACTAGAGCACGGGTACTAAGCCTTCATAGAACTACCACTCTTGCTCAGAGCCAGACTAAAAAGAAAGTATCGTTTATACCATGGGTCAATCAGTATAACCACAATAGTCATTCTATCAATAAAATATCCAAAAAACTATTGCCAATTGCACAATCCGATCCTGATTTAAACCTACATAATACCCGCATTATATTATGTTATAAACGTGGTTGCAGCATAAGAGATATCCTAGTCAAAACCGATGTATCGAGCCCTGGTCCCATGGCTGATAGAAGTGGTAGAGGAGACTAGGATATATTAGGTGTACTTGTACCACCTGTAGGTACTTGATACCTGGTGACAGTTTTTATCATCCTCATTCAGGTTTCAAGTACTCTATTTGTCACAAACTAACATGTAATTCTCAATTTGTTATATTTTAGATCATCTGTCCATGTGGGCTTTCCTATATTGGAAAGACTGAGAGGTCATTTTAGGAATGTATGGCCACCCACAGTAGTGCCATTAGAACAGCGATTAATAGTGGCAGGAGTGAACAGCCTGTTGCCAGGCATTTCGCCAATGCTAGACACTCATTATCATCGCTCAAATATCATATGATTGACCATATACCTCCATTGAGGAGGGGGGGTAATAGACCTAGAATGCTCATGCAACATGAGATATGTTGCATACACCGTCTAGACACGATAGCTCCAAGGGGGTTAAATAAACAACTAGGTTTGGGTTCATTCCTGTAGGTTAGCATTATCATAATCCTGTGTTTGGTTCAGATTAATGCATAGCATTTCACTTAAGTATTGTGCAAAACATCTACACTTTATTACCTATAATTATTAGGTCTTATGATGCATATATTGCTGTGGGTGGATGCCTTTAGTGTTATTTCTACACTTATAGTTTGCCACTAGCTTGTTGTATAGCCGATTGCATATATGTATATCTTGGCTACATTAAATGTTGCTATATAGGTATTTTCTTACACCATGATGTAATACATTGTGACTAATGGGCCACTGTATGACTGGCTCTGCAATATGTGTGTATTTTTATCCGTTTGTTATTGTTAGTATTTTGTATCCATGGTGATTGTACACTAGCGTTGTTACATGATGATGTCATCAGAGTGGTGCCGGCGGTCAGGCATGCAGTCCCTCTCTGACCTGCCCGCGGGTGAGCACTGAATGATACATGTATATAAGGTTAGACTGTTTGTACATTTCATAATGTTCTGATGAAAATGCTGTGAATTAGTATTGAAACATTGACACTTTCAAGTTGAGTGTGTAGTTTTTCTTCTGCGTGGAGTGCCACACCTGACGGAGTTTATATAGATATATATATACTGTATATTTACATATAACCCCGATGCTGGAGGCCCGAAGTGTGAAGATCCCAAAAGGGGAGGTAAGTACCCTAACCCACCCCCTCTCCCTCCTAACCGTCTCTTAGTGATGCCTAACCCTAACCTCCCTGGGGGGTGCCTTACCCTAACCTCTCCCTGGTGGGGCCTAAACCTAACCCCCCCTGCACGCTCCCTAAGCCTAAATCTCCCGGGGGGTGCCTAACCCTAACCTCCCCCCCGGTGGTGTCTATCCTTAACCCCTCTCCCTACACCTAACCCTCCCAGGGGAGTGCCTAACCCTAATCTCCCACCCCCCCAGGGTGCCTAATTCTAACTCCCCATCCCCAGGCTAACTAAGATACTTACCGGCGCCCGGGCGATCAGTATTCCTGCATTTGGGATGCCGATGCTACTATCCTGATTCCATTTGGGATAGCGGCTTTGGCATTTTGCCCAGCGGTCGGGATTCCGGCGTCGGTATACTGACGGCCGGAATCCTGTCCGTTGGTATTTTAACTACATCCCTAAAAATAAAACCTTATGGAAATGATTTTTGTTAAGGATTTAAATTGCTAGTCTGTCCCTGCCAGTTATTGGGGCATTAGAGGAGACACTTAAAAATTAATTAATTTATTTACCCAAGATTCCTGTTGAGGCTTTTGGAAATCAAAAGCAATAGATAACAGTGATATGATCCAACGCTTAGGGATGGAATTCTGTAAAATTGCATTAACATAAAAGAGGAATCACTCTTGGTTAAAGTGGTTTTATTTTTTATTAAATTGTTATTTGAGTTTTCCGTTTATTCAGATGCACAAACTTAAAAGGTCATGTACAGTATAGAATACTAGTGTTTGATGGGGAGGGTAGATGGAGAGTTGGATACAGAGTTCTCCATTGATAGACATAAATGTTTATAATCAGCAGTATAAAGTCCATCTCAGGGGAGCAATGTAAACGATTTGAAATCTGTTTGTGGAATGTTGGGGGAATAATCTCTACCATTAAAAGGAAAAAAAATATTTTCTATCTAAATAAAATGAAAGCAGATGTTCCTACAGGAAACACATTTGGATGATAAAGAACATGAGAAAATAACCATGCACTGAGAAAAGGTGTGAGGGTAAGTCTCAGAAATCTCCAAACCAAGAGCCATTCTAATTAGAGAAATATAGTATACATGTGACTCTTCATACCCAAAATACAGACTCACAGGAAAGATATATTAATGACTCACAATAAATAATAGCTTTCCATTTGGGAGATATATACCCTGAACATTTTAGCAAACAATGTTTTTCAAAATGTCATAACCAAACTTTATGTATTCCTAGATCCTAACATTTTATTAGCTGGAAATTGTAACATTGTAGCGTTGTCAAAGATGGGCAATGAATGAGCATCTGCGCAGGGAGAAGTTACAATTAGTAGTTAGAGAACTAGCAGCCCAAAAACTAAGGAATATACATGTATATAGTATAGGGGTGAGCGGGTTCGGATTTCTGAAATCCGAACCACCCCAAGCCCCCCCGATCCGAGGCCAATCCGTGTCAGGCTCGACTTTTCCCGCCTGACTCGGATCTGAAATCGAGGCAAAACGTCATCATCCCGCCTTCTGGGTCTCACAGGTTTTGGATTCTATATAAGGTACCCGCGTCGGCGCCATTTTCTCACTCGGCTGTGGACAGTGAAGAGGGAGGGTGGGAGTTAGGGCTGGCTGGGCTGTGTAGTGTAGTGTAGTGTTGTGCTGTGCTGCTGTTGTCCATAGGGGCTGTGTCCACTCCTCCAAAGTCCATAGGGGCTGGCTGTGTTATGCTGTGCTGCTGTTGTCCATAGGGACTGTGTCCACTCCTCCAAAGTCCAAAGGGGCTGGCTGTGTTGTGCTGTGCTGCTGTTGTCCATAGGGGCTGTGTCCACTCCTCCAAAGTCCATAGGGGCCGGCTGGACTGTGTTGTGCAGTCAGTTGTCCATAGGGGCTGTGTCCACTCCAAAGTCCTGTGCAGTGTCCCAGTCCTAAAGGGGTGCTGTAGTGTTATCCAGGGGGTGCTCTGTCCATCAGGGGTGCTCCCCTCAAGTGCAAAAAAAATAAATATTTTTTCTGTGTCTGTGAATTGTGTGCGCAGTTGACTGTTAAAGGGTGCTGTAACCCCCAAAGTGCACTCCAAACCAAATAAAAAATATTTTCTGTGTTTGTGAATTGTGTGCACTGTGGCTGCACGTGCATCAACAAAGGAGCAGCGCCAAGCGTGCGCCTATGTCCCATAAGTAAAGGGCCGGCTGACTTGTCTGTTAAAGGTTGCTGTAACCCCCAAAGGGCACTCCAAACAAAATAAAAAAATGTTTTCTGTGTTTGTGAATTGTGTGCACTGTGGCTGCACGTGCATCAACAAAGGATCAGCGCCAAGCGTGCGCCTGTGTCCCATAAGTAAAGGGCCGGCTGGATTGTCCGCTAAAGGGTGCTGTAACCCCCAAAGGGCACTCCAAACAAAATAAAAAAATATTTTCTGTGTTTGTGAATTGTATGCACTGTGGCTGCAAGTGCATCAACAAAGGAGCAGCGCCAAGCGTGCGCCTGTGTCCCATAGGTAAATGGCCGGCTGGCTTGACCGTTAAAGGGTGCTGTAACCCCCAAAGGGCACTCCAAACAAAATAAAAAAATATTTTCTGTGTTTGTGAATTGTGTGCACTGTGGCTGCACGTGCATTAACAAAGGAGCAGTGCCAAGCGTGCGCCTGTGTCCCGTAGGTAAAGCGCCGGCTGGCTTGACCATTAAAGGGTGCTGTAACCCCCAAAGTGCACTCCAAAAAAAAAAATATATATATTTTTTTGTGTTTCTGAATTGTGTGCGCAATAGCCGCATGTGCATCAAGAAAGTAGTGCCAAGCGTGCGCCTGTGTCATAAGTAAAGGGCCAGCTGGCTTGACCGTTAAAGGGTGCTGTAACCCCCAAAGTGCACTCCAAACAAAATAAAAAAATATTTTCTGTTTGTGAATTGTGTGCACTATGGCTGCACGTGCATCAACAAAGGAGCAGCGCCAAGCGTGTGCCTGTGTCCCATAAGTAAAGGGCCGGCTGGCTTGTCCGTTAAAGGGTGCTGTAACCCCCAAAGGGCATTCCAAAAAAAAAAAAATATATATTTCTTTGTGTCTGTGAATTGTGGGCCTGATTCAGAGCTGAACGCTCTGTATCAGGGCCCTCCTACCTTTTTTTGGAGCGTCCTCGTGGACGCTCGCATAGCTGTGGGTTATCACACACAGCTATAGCGAGCGTCCATGATGATGGTCGCGATGGTCTTGACTATCGTGACCATCGGGCTTGCGACGGACACCCTGTGGTAGGGTCTCGCTGCCGCAAGCCCTGGAGTGATTTTGGCTCTATCAGAGTCAAAATCACTCCCACTGACATCACTAGTGATGTCAGTGGGGCCAGCTTGAGATGGTAGGCGTTCCCATGGGAACGTCTCCGTCTGGCAGGCACGCCCCCGGCACTTCCACCAAAGGGGACGTGCTGTCAATCAACATCGACAGCATGCCCCCTTTGGTGCGAGACCCGGAGTGATGGTGAGCCCGTCCCTCGCCGGGTCTCGTGCTTGCGCACGATGGAGCTCCCTCCGTCATGCGCATGTGCAGTGGGGAACACTGACCCACTTGCGAGCATCCTGCTGCTCGCGAGCGGGTCTGAATGGCCCCCTGTGTGCACAGTAGCCGCACGTGGATCAACAAAGTAGCGCCAAGCGTGCGCCTGTGTCATAGGTAAAGGGCCAGCTGGCTTGACCGTTAAAGGGTGCTGTAACCCCCAAAGTGCACTCCAAAAAAAAAAAAAATATATATTTTTTTGTGTTTGTGAATTGTGTGCGCAGTAGCCGCACGTGCATCAACAAAGTAGCGCCAAGCGTGCACCTGTGTCATAGGTAAAGGGGCTGCTAACTTGACCGTTATAGGGTGCTGTAACCCCCAAAGTTCTCTCCAAACAAAATAAAAAAATATTTTCTGTGTTTGTGAATTGTGTGCACTGTGGCTGCACGTGCATCAACAAACGAGCAGCGCCAAGCGTGCGCCTGTGTCCCATAAGTAAAGGGCTGGCTGGCTTGTCTGTTAAAGGGTGCTGTAACCCCCAAAGGGCACTCCAAACAAAATAAAAAAAAATATTTTTTGGTGTTTCTGAATTGTGTGCGCAGTAGCCGCACGTGCATCAACAAAGTAGTGCCAAGCGTGCGCCTGTGTCATAAGCAAAGGGCCAGCTGGCTTGACCGTTAAAGGGTGCTGTAGCCCCTAAAGGGCACTCCCAAAAAAAAATATTTTTTTGTGTTTCTAAATTGTGTGCGCAGTAGCCGCACGTGCATCAACAAAGTAGTGCCAAGCGTGCGCCTGTGTCATAAGTAAACGGCCGGCTGGCTTGACCGCTAAAGGGTGCTGTAACCCCCAAAGGGCACTCCAAACAAAATAAAAAAATATATTTCTTTGTGTTTGTGAATTGTGTGCACTGTGGCTGCACGTGCATCAACATAGGAGCAGCGCCAAGCGTGTGCCTGTGTCCCATAAGTAAAGGGCCAGCTGGCTTGTCCGTTAAAGGGTGCTGTAACCCCCAAAGGGCACTCCAAACAAAATAAAAAAATATTTTCTGTGTTTGTGAATTGTGTGCACTGTGGCTGCACATACATCAACAAAGGAGCAGCGCCAAGCATGCGTCTGTCTGTTAAAGGCTTGGTGTAACCCCCAAAGTGCGCTCCACAAAGAATAAAAAATTCATCTTGTTTTTCTGTCTTAGTGAATTGTGTGGGCTCTAGCTGCACGTGTATCAACAAAGCAGCAGCGCCAAGCGTGCGCCTGTTTCCCATAAGTAAAGAGCCGGCTGGCTCATTTCTTAAAGGGTGGTTTAATCCACAAAGTGCACTAGTCTCCAGCAAAAATAAAAAATTATTTTCTGTGTTTGTGTGCGCCTTAGCCGCACGTATATATCAATATAACATAAATGGAGGACCAAACTTTCTCCGATAAAAATAAAATAGGGAAAGATCAAGAACCACTTCCTCCTAGTGCTGAAGCTGCTGCCACTAGTCATGACATAGACGATAACATGCCATCAACGTCGTCTGCCAAGGCCGATGCCCAATGTCATAGTAGAGGGCACATACAATCCCAAATGACAAAGTTCAGGAAAATGACCTTAAAAAAAACATTTAAATCATCTGAAGAGAAATGTAAACTTGCCAATATGCCATTTACGACACGGAGTGTCAAGGAACGGCTAATGGCCCTCATTCAGAGCCGCACGTTACCAACAGTACGCTCGTTGCGTTCCGATGTTGACTAACCGCGCATGCGTCGGTGTTACACTGCGCATGTGCGTACGGCAGATTGCGAGCTTTTTTTCTCTCGTTCCTAAAATAGCGTACAGGAAGTGACATGTCAAATGTGATTGACAGAACAGGGCGTTTTTGGGTGTTGACGGGGGTGGAGATGGAAAAACGCAGGCGTGGCGAGGCGTTTTTGGGGCGTACATACATTAGCAGATGCGAACGTCAAATGTGTTCGGACCGTCACATACGTCACTGGAACATCCTCTTTCCCTTCAAAATGCTCGCACAGTTTAGGGTCTGGATTACTCGACCACATTGGCGATGGCCTTCTCCTCCGTCCCGGGACTCCATGATGTTGCAGCGATTAATCGCGGGTGGACACAAAAGCAATTAGTGTTGTATTGAAAACTGGCTTGGTATGTGTTTGGAAAGCAGTTTATTGGGATAGCACAAAACCGTACGCAGGTGGAAATCATACCTGCTAATGTCAGGATTACACAATCAATTGGCGTACATTTTTTGGGGTTTTTTTTGGCCTCAATTTGTTGTTTATGGCCTATTGTGACAATAATGTCATCATGTTTTAATTAGCTCCCCTTTTTTTTTTTACTGTGGAATTTGCATCGTTATGTGATTTTTTAAACGTTCCTTCAAGAGGCCTTTTTGGTAAAAAAATGAAATGGTTTTTTGTGTCAGTTTTTGCCTTTAGGGCCAGGATTAAATGTAACCCATTTGTACAATAATGTCACAATACAATGTCAGATTTTTATCATAAATTTATTGTTTAAACACAAACCAATTGGCATAATATTTTGTTTTCTCTTTTTCTGGCAAAGATACTTTTTAACAAAAATAAATAATCAATAACTGCTAACATAAACGTACAAAAATAAATTAAAAACATTTCACAAGAAAGGAGAGGGAAGTTTTGACCAGAAAGGAATATGAGCCAAGCACAGAAGGAGTGTGGGAAAAGTCGCCATTGCTGTCACCGTTTTTTCGCCCGTTTGGATGGGGGAGGGTGGGCGCCAGATCGGGTCCGGGATGCCATCGGGCTGGCCTGTCCAGAGGCAGATGTTGTGGCCTCTGGACTAGGCACAGGGCTAGGCACATTTGGAGGATTGGCTGATGTTGTGCCAGAGTTGGAGGATCCTGATGTTCTGGCAGGAAGGGAGGTCGGCTCCACCATGTGCTGGCGAACGAGCTGCTCCAGGGCATCGGCGATGCGGATGTTGGCCCTGGTATTTTCCGCCAGGGCCTGACCAATGGTCACGTTGGCCGCAGCATTTTGCTCCAGGGCCTCAGCCACCCGTATCAGACTGGCGTCCATCCTCTGCAGAATCTCCGTATGGAAATCCGATTTGAAATTGAGTTCTGTGAGGAGGCCCACTGCCTGCGAGGGGGCACGCCCTGGACTGGCTTCTGCAGGGTCCTCAGCCGGATGTACTGGTTCCTCCCCTGCAGAGCCAGCAGAAATTCTGCGGCCAAGGCTTCCCTCTGGAGCAGACTCATCCGCCTGTGTCTCTGTTGGAAAAATGAGAAAAGAGTCACATTAGAATCTACATATTGGCACAATAGCATTTCAGAGTTGGTGACATCACAATACTTACCTGGGCCAACATGAGGAGCCGCAAAGTCTGGCATGTCTGTATCCATGTTGGACACGCCAAACACCTCCACAGGCTGCACACACCCCTGTGCCAGCTCTTCTAAATCCGTCAACTCCAATGACACAGGGGTGGGACCCCCACCTGTCCCCCTTGCATGCCTAGCCCTGTCCGCGAGTTTTTGCTTTAGGCGATATTTGAAGTCGCCCCATCTGTGGGGAAAAATGGAAGCCATTATCCTTTGGTTTAAAATGGGGTTTGTTTTTAGGGGGGGCAAGGGTTTACTTACCGCCGTTTGACATCCCGGGCTAGACGGACATAATCACCCACCCTATTGACAGCAACGGCTACCTCTTCCCACATTCTCCACTTCTGGCTTAGACTCATATTCCTGTCTGCCTGTGGCAGGATGTCCACACACTTCTGGATCAAAACCTCCATCTCCTTTCTTGTGAAATGTGGCTGCCTTTTTTTTTTGCCCGCTTTGGCCAGAATACTGGGCCCAGCAGCCTCTTCCATGTCATCCTCCTCACCTATTTGTGTAAATTTACAGAATTCACAAATTCACAAGTTGCCTAATCTTATGTTTCAAATTAATCATTGATAGAAAATGCATGAAAGACTTACCGCCTGACTCTTGGGCATTTTTTCCCTGGTCTGTCGCCATGTCTGAGGTCCAAACAAGAAATACACCAGAATTTGAATGTGTTTTCGTGACGTATTTATACATGCGTCCTTATTTTGCGGCCGCATCATTGATTGTGCGGCCCTATGATCCATCCTTAATTTGTGCGGGAAACGAAACACTATTTATGGCTTGGTGTGTCTCAAGTCGAGGTGGAGTTTTTGGATTGTTGGAGGTTATCTTGGCTGGAGTTTATTGATTGCGGTTGGAGATTCGTTTGTTGTTTAGATTTGCGTTTATTTTTTCCGTTATCTTTGTTGGTTTATATTTTTGGGACCTCGTTTCTTGATTGGGTAAGTTTTGGGAAGTCTAACTTTTGTTCAATTGTTGTTTCATTGTGTTTCGTATATTTTGTAATTTTTGGATCCATAATTTCTTCTATTTTAGATTTTGTTTATTTTCGACCCCAAAGACCTTTTGATTTTGAATCTTAGATATTTGCTCTTGGTAAGTCCATTTTTTATCTTGTATTAGCGAACTAATTAGCGCATTTTTAGTAGTTACTCTTGTGACTTGTATTAGCGAACTAATTAGCGCATTTTTAGTAGTTACTCTTGTGACTTGTAGTAGCGAACTAATTAGCGCATTTTAAACAGCTTAATAATCATTCTAAATTTTTGGTGGTTTATCTTTCGCTTTTTGAGCCAACATTACATCCCGTTTTGATGTACTGTGTTAAATGTAGCTTTGCGGTTTTGCTAAATGGGTGTTTGGCATATTTTAACTTTGGTCTAGCACAAAATTTATAAGCAAAAATGCACAGAGTGAAATGTGTCAAGTAATTTTGGTGTTTATTTTCAGTTTGGACGTATCATGACAATACCCCGGCATGTAAGCAGCAATGGATGGTATCATCAAGCTAAGTTGTTTTAATATAGTTTTGGGGTGGCTCAAAAGCCTTACTTTGAAATCTTTGAATTTCAGGTTGATCTGGGGCGGATTGTTCTGGCCATGGTCCCGGAAGCCGACCAACCTCCATCTCATCCCAGGCGTAGGCATCGTAGGCATGCAAGGCCCCAGATATTTCGAACACGTGTCACCCTTTTTGGAATGCCCGATGATGAGGTTTTAAGACGCTACCGTCTACCTCCCAAAATCATCATAGACACTCTCTCATTAATAGAAAGTGATCTTGAGCGGCAAATTGACAGTCCAACAGCAATACCACCACTGACGCAATTTATGGCAGTGTTACATTTCTGTGCCTCAGGATCGTTTCAAACAACGGTGGGAATAGTGGCGGGCATCTCCAAATCCTCCTTTTCCCGGATCCTGAGGGCAGTGATGGAGGCACTTTTCAAGCACCTCCATCATTTTATTCAAATGCCTTTGGATATGGGTGCCCTTAGTGTGGCCAAGGCCAATTTTTACCAAATAGCTGGCTTCCCACACATCATAGGGGTTGTGGATGGTACTCACATACCACTTCAGCCTCCAGCACGGCTGGAGCCAATATTTAGAAACAGGAAACACTATCACTCCCTGAATGTAATGGTGGTATGTGATGCCTCCCTCCAGATCCTGTCCCTGAATGCTAAATTACCAGGAAGTGCACATGACTCCTTCGTCATCCGGCAATCAGGGATATGGCAGAAACTAACCAACCTACAAGCTGGTGATGCATGGCTTCTGGGTAAGTGGAGACCTTTAGTACATAACAATGTTAAGCTTGATACACAGTGTTCCTGATGCTGTCTCTTATTTTTCACAGGAGACAGTGGATACCCTTGCATGTCCTGGCTGCTCACTCCTTATTTGGCTCCCACACCAGGCCCACAAAGTGAGTATAATTCCACACTTACAGCCACCAGGCAAGTGGTGGAGCGCTGTATCGGCCTTTTAAAAGGCCGATTCAGATGCCTCCACCGCTCTGGTGGCGAGCTCATGTATTTGCCGGATATGGTGTCGAAAATTGTGGTCCTGTGTGGGATATTTCACAACATCACCATAAGGAGTGGTGTCCCAATGCAGCCAGAGGATGCCTTACCTGAGGATGGCCCCCCCGAGGTTGGTCGGAGGTCAGTATGTGGGGGGGCCATACGCGATGATGTGGTGGCCAGATTTTTTAGGTAAGTTTGACCAAAACTACAGTGTTTATACCTAATGTGTTTGTGTTTGTTTGCGAACATCTAATTTATTTGATTTTTTTTCAACATCTTCTGTTTGTTCACATAATATTTCACTACTTCCTGCTACCCTTACCAAACCTGGATCTGGTGATTTGGGGCATATATTCTGGAACCCATATATCGCAACGCCATGTTTGTGGAATCATGTTGGCATGGTCCTTCGTCAACCAGTTCTTGATTGTTTTTTTAATTTAAATATTTTATTTGTATGTGTTGTATTTGAGTTTATCACTGTGTTTTTTTTTGAGGGAGTGACCACTTTGATTTTTCATTTATGTTGTGAATAAATGTTTGGAGAGTGAAATGGTCTTCCTTTTTTTGGACGTTAACAGCAAGTGTAACCAGGTTAACACACCTTACATTTGACTAAGGGGTAATCCAGTACTGACACCAGTTGATGTAAACTGAAATATGTTTTCAGGTTCCCAACCCACACCAAAAGGAAGCCTGTCCAAACCTTTGGATTTGGAAGATTGGCCTAAGCAGCTTGCACACCAACTAGGAACCTGTAAAATGTAGAAATATCTAATTGACACTACACCCAAAAAGGGAAATGACATTGTTACTGTTCTGTGTTTCTTGTGGCTGTTTTACATACAAATACAAAACACAATCTAACTTTTAAAAAAGGGAAATCCTTGCAGGAACAGTCAACTTATGTCAGGGAAATTTTTTGTGGTTTGGGAAAAAAAGAATGAGCCACAACGTATATTCGAAATCAACAATTTATTTATAAAACGAAAAAAAAACAAAAAAAACTACTGGCGAAGGATGCCAGACAGCCGGTCAAGGCCCACAAGAACGCCAATGACATGTTGGCGCATCTGGCCAACACATTCGACCACCTCTTGCCGACGCCTCTGTTCCTCTGTGGGTGAGAAAAGTGTGTGGATTAATAAAACAATAGGGAAGCCACATTAAAAAAAAAAAAACACAACTAAATCACTCCTAAACCTAAAAAAAAGAAACCAAAACAAAAAGGGGGTGCTGCCAAAAATACAAGGCCTATGTACAAATTCCCACAGGTGTGATATGTGTATGTTGAAACCAGCAGGAAGAGGTAAAGGCAAACTGCTAAATCACCAAAAGTAACACCAAAAATCACGAATAAAGGCACGACACATGATTACATACAAACAGTTTGTGCTTAAAAAAAATGCGAAAGAAAAACATACCGGGAGCCAAAACGGGAGCTTCGGAAGTCCCTCCATGTTCTTCCTCGGAGGAGCCTTCATTCCCCAAAGAACGGGGAGGGGTAATGACGGACTCCGGGGAGGGGGTAATTGGAAGAGGGGTGGGTGGAGGAGAGGGGGAAGTGGGACGGAGGGGAAAGAGGCCCGACAGTTCCGGGAGAGGGTCTGGGAAGGCTGGGGAGGAGTGGGGTATAGGGGAAATATTTGGGGTGGAGTGTTGGCTGGGGGTTGGGGATAGTGGCCGGGAACGCCGTCTGGCCGAACGGTGATGGTGTAGTCTTGGCTGTCCACCTAAAATATGTCAAACAAATTGAGGTTAGTTTCTGGCCAAATCCGGGGCCCAAATAAAAAAAAAAAAACAACCAACAAAAAACATGCAAATAGGAGTAGAATGAAAAAAACTGAAATAGAGGGAAAACATGCACACGCAGATATGAGGACAAATAATAAATTGGACAGACAAGAAAACATGCACACGCAGTTTGCCCCACAAACACAAACATGAAAACCACAATACATAACACTTACTTTCCAGTATCTGCATGCGACAGCATGCCAGCAAGCGGGGCGTTCGCCGTTGCAGGTCTGACCACCTGCGCTCCAGCTGCCCGATGTTGCGGCGTGAACCTAAGGACCGTAGGCGGGACCGTGCCTCCGCATACGCGGAGCGCTTCTGCCGGTTGGTGATGGGTGGAGGCTGGCTGGTGATACGGCGATCCATCACCTCCGTAAGCACCAGCAGCTCGCGCCTGGTGAATGCGGAGGCTCTCATGATGGCAATGGAGTTTTTCATACAAAACATTTTTGATAAAGTGTGCAAAAAATTTCTGATTGGCTAATGTATTTTGGAAATTAACAGGAGCAATTTTATTGGTTAGTGTATGAGTCATGTGTTCAACAGGGCCAGAAATCTCTGGAGAGTTATGATAGGCTTGATGCAGTGACATGCGTTTGCAAATTTAAATAAAGAAATGAACCCCGGGAAATATGCGGGGATCCACAGCAATAGAACAATTGTTTAATTGTGGTTTACATGTTTTTTGAACAATAAAAGCGAATGTTCCACCCGTACGTATTCAGCGGGTAAACACAAACACGGACAAGAGTAAAGTTTCTTGCATTGTGTTGAAAAAAAAAAAACAATTAAGCTAATTGATACATTGATTGGCATGATACGATTGAGGGAGGTAGGCAGAATAAAGGAGCAGGTAATCGACATCTGACAAGGCCACTTCCGGTTTCACTTGTGCGTGCGTTCCCTTCAAGCCATTTTGGGGATGTACGCTCGCTATTTCGCACGCTTGTTAGTTAGAGGAGGGGTCGCCTGAGTTTAGGGAGGAATTTTAGATGCGAACGAAAATACGAGCGAGCCATAGAATTTAAATAATTTTGTACGTACGCCTAACGTACATGCGCCCGCTTGCGAGTGGGTCTGAATGAGGGCCAATGTCTTTCCCTATGTTCATGACTAGTGGTTCAGCACTGCCAGCTTGAGTCAGGTCATTCCCCTCATCAGGCTTTTGCAGAAGCAGCTGGAGAAAGTGAAAGAGGAGCTAAGATGGAGCGATTCTGCTTGGCATGTGGGACTTGTGGATGAAGCCCTTAATTCGCTTTGCCAGGATTCCAGGGTGGTCAATCTGTTGAAATCAGACTACTACATTTTGGCCACCGTGCTCGATCCTAGGTTTAAAGCCTATTTGGTGTCTCTCTTTCCGGCCAACACAAGCCTGCAGAGGTGCAAAAACCTGCTGGTGAAAACACTGTCAGCTGAAGCGGAACGTGACACGTCAACAGCTCCTTCATTTTCTCCCGCAACTGGGGCTGCCAGGAAAAAACTTAGGTATCCTAAGCAACCCGCTGGCGGTGATGCAGGGCAGGCAGGACCAAGTTTGGACATCTGGTCCGGACTGAAGGACCTGACAACAATTTCTGACATGTCTACTGTCACTGCATATGATACTGTCACCATTGATAGAATGGTGGAGGATTACATCGGTGACAGCATCCAAGTAGGCATGTCAGACAGTACGTACCAGTACTGGCAGGAAAAAGAGGCAATTTGGAGGCCCCTGTACAAACTGGCTCTATTTTACCTGTGTATTTTACTGTGTACTCCGAAATAGTGTTTAATGCAGCTGGGAACCTTGTCAGCGAAAGGCATAGGAGGTTGCTTCCACAAAATGTGGAGAAGATGATGTTCATAAAAATGAATTATCAACTCTTCCAGGGAGACCAGCCTCCAGAACGTACAGAGGGACCTGTGGTGGTGGATTCCAGCGGGGACGAGTTAATACTCTGTGAGGATGAGGATGTACACAACACTGAAGAGGGTGAGGAATCGGTGGATGAGGAGGATGAGGACGACATCTTGCCCCCGTAGAGCCAGTTTGTGCAGGGACAGATTAATTGCCAGCTTGTTTTGTGGGGGCCCAAACGAACCAATCATTTCAGCCACAGTCGTGTGGCAGACCCTGGCGCTGAAATTATTGGTTTGTTAAAGTGTGCATGTCCTGTTTATACAACAGAAGGGTGGGTGGGAGGGCCCAAGGACAATTCCATCTTGCACCTCTTTTTTTTCTTTGCATTATGTACTGTTTGGGGCCTTGTTTTTCAAACTGCCATCCTGTCTGCCACTGCAGTGTCACTCCTAGATGGGCCACGTGTTTGTGCCGCCCACTCGTATCTCTTAGCATAGTCATCCAGCTACCTTGGTGCAACCTTTTGGATATAAAAACACTATTGTGAGGTGTGAGGTGTTCAGAATAGACTGGAAGTGAGTGGAAATTAAGGTTATTGAGGTTAGTAAAAGCATAGGACCAGAAAAACCCACAAATTCTGTGATTTTAGCTGTTTTTATGCTTTTTAAAAAAAAAAATACAGATCCAAAACACAAAACCCAGAACCCAAAACACGGAAGGGTGGTTTTGGCAAAACCTATCCAGATCCAAAACACGACGAAAGATCCAGATCCAAAACCAAAACACAAAACGTGGCCGGTGCACACCCCTAATTTAGTAGCATATGGAAGTTTCAGGAAGTGATTACCTTTTAGGGGTATAATTACTAAAGTGTGGATTTTCAGAAGTGGAGATGTTACCCATAGTAACCAATCAGCTTCTACTTAACATGTATCTAGCACCTTGTAGAAGATAATATCTAGAATGTGATTGGTTGCTATGGGCAACACCTCCACTTCTAAAACCTGCACTTTAGTAAATATACCACTTAGTATCTTCTCTTCTATTAAATAAGATACATACAGACCACATCTTGATATGGTTAGAAATTAAAGCAATGGAGATTCCCTGCTTACTGAGCAAATTCCCTAAACTTTAGTAATATGTTAATAATTGTCTGGCATATGATAGCCAAGAACATAAGAAATCCCCTTTATTATATTGGCAAATGATAAAATCATTCATTAGGGGACTAATTTTTTATTTATTTATTATAAAATCACAAGTAACTAAAAGTAAATTGCAATAAGGCAAGGGTCAGGAAGGAATTGGCTTAGCAAATATCATTGCCTTTTCTCAATCAGCCATGTTTATATACAATTCGGAATGGTTAAAGGAATAGGACTATTTTGTTTTATTCCGATATTTGTTGCAGGTGATATTGTACTCAGTTTTCTTACTGTTTTATATGACAACCTTTCATATTTCACAGAATATCTATATCAGATTCTCACTGAGTATAAATACTCTACATTTAGCCAAAGGAACATTTTGGACATACAAAATCCAGTAAAAAGCTATGAGACATTTTTGTACATGATAAATTCACAAACAATTATAACACAAAGGAGAACACAGAGTCTGAATTTGAGAAGAACTTACACCAGTTTGCTTATGCTGGGTACACATTTAACGATGTGTACCCATAGCTACATTGACACCTATTAACACTCACTTAGGGAGCAACTATGGAAATGTTACAGTTTACGCTTCGGTATGAGAACCCCCAATTTGCTTCCCACTACTTCTGAGGGTGCCAGCATCTGCAAGTGCGTTCACACTTGCCGAATCCGGGATCAACTGCGCAACAGCGTGGGCCATGCTGCATTCGGCAGCATGGCCCCCGCTTATGATATCACCCGTCGGACCTGCATGCAGGTGCGACAGACGATGTCGCTGACGACGTGCGGGAGCGCTCATCGTCAGCAACATAGCGAGTATACAATGACTAATGTGGATGATATAGTATAGTGTGTAAGATGCACAATTCCCACTGTGCATGCCCATAAAGAGAATAAGTCAAAGCTGATTTCGAGTTGACGGCTCTTGGGCCTCCTTACCACTGTAGAGGGAAGGAAAGGGGCATGAAAACACAGGCTGAGTACTTTACAGGCCTGTTTACAGAATGCAGCTGATGCAGACCTGCAGGAAAACATTTTGCACTTGTTACTGGGCAGATACAAATACACGAAGAAGACTTGGTGTAAACCATGAGGACAATCCAATTAGGTGCGAATTGCGAGTTTGTTTCATGATTTCTCATGACTTCTCATGAATAGAAATCTGCAATCTAATTAAAAATGCCTATTCGGGGTACTCGTAGTGGTCGTTTGTGAATCGACTGCCAAATGCGATCTGAGAGAAGTACATGAAAGAGTGGGGTGACCATCCTGGATCCACCCAAATTGATCATTTCAGTAGCAGGGCCATTTATAAGGCTGTTTGTGGGCATAAGCAAAGTACTGAAAGTTTTTAAATGGTATCAAATGGCTGATTTGTGCTTTAAAAAAAATGCATAAAAATTATAAAAAACAAACTTTTCGTTTAATCTCAAACAAATTAAATGAAAAAGGCAATAAAGTAGGAAAAAGTTAATTTTGGGGTACTTTGAGGGAACTTTAAAAAAATATAACAAGTTTTTTTTTTTTAATTATAAAAGTTGATAGGTAGACTAGAAGAATGGTCAAGAACATGGCAACTACAGTTTAATGCCAAAAAATGCAAGATCATGCACTTGGGTCTCAAAAAATCCAAAGGCTAAATATAGTATTATTGGCACTATACTGGAAAGTACTGAAGAGAAAAGGGATCTAGGAGTCACTATTTCAGGTGACTTAAAGGCTAGCAAACATTGTAACAAAGCAATGAGGAAGGCAAGTCAGATGCTTGATTGTATAGGGAGAGGAATCAGTAGCAGAAAGAAGTGATAATACCACTGTATAGGTCATTGGTACGTCCTCATCTCGAATACTGTGTTCAGTTCTCGAGGCCATATCTCCAGAAGGATATTAATACATTAGAGACTGTACAAAGAAGGGCAACTAAAATGGTGCAAGGTCTACACCACAAAACGTACCAGGAAAGACTAAAAGATTTTAATATGTATAGTTTGGAGCAGAGAAGGGATTGGGGGGTCATGACAGAAACGTTCAAATATATAAAGGGTTTTACCAAGGTAAAGGAAGGAGACATTCTTCAAAGAAAGCGAAGTATTAGAACAAGAGGACATGTTCTAAAACTGGAGGGTGGTAGGTTCAGGGGAAATTTGAGGAAAAATGACTTCACATAAAGGGTAGTGGACAAGTGGAATAGCCTCCCATCAGAGGTGGTAGAGGCTAAGACAGTAGAGCAATTTAAACATGCATGGGATAGACATAAGGATATCCTTCAGAAGAAGTAAGGATCAATAAGGGTTGAGGTAATAATATGTTTAAAAATGGGCAGACTAAATGGGCCAAGTGGTTCTTATCTGCCGTCAAATTCTATGTTTCTATGTTTATTTTTTTAAACCCCAAAAAATGATATGTGATTATTGGACTAAATAAGCTAATTGGAAACTTTAAATTGCCTAAGTAGTCATTAGGGGTGTCCAAGGGGTTCAGCACAGTGTCCCGACATTTTAACCTTAAAATAAAGATTTTTCCTTTGTCAGGGAGGTGCAAATGGAAAAAATTAGAGTAATGGTAAAACTTACCTTTGTTAACTCTCTTTCTTTGATAGTCCATACGGTCCACAGGCACAGGGTGTAGGTGGTGGATAAGGACCGGACACAAAACAGTTGAGCTTTCAACTGCCAGGATGCAACAGTCCCTCCCCCCTAAACCCCACCTCTGAGCATGAGGCAAATCAGTTTGTTAACAAACTGGAGGAGGAGAGGAGAAAAGGAAGACTGGTACACAGAAGAATCACACTCTCACATCAAAGAGACAGGAAACCGGTGACCAGGAAACCCAACCAAGAGAACCCAGAGGTGTCACGGCAGGCATCATGCGGACCCTATGGACTTCGAAGAAAGAGAGTTAACAAAGGTTATGCTTACCATTACTCTCATTTTCTTCATCAGGGTCCATAGGGATCCACAGGGATACCATGGGGATGTCCCATAACAGTATTCAAGGGTGGGGACGCTCCTGAGCTGAGAGGAATATCCTGCATCCAAATGAAGCATCCTCAGAGGCAAATTTATCGAAGGCATAAAACCCACGAATGGTGTGGACAGAAGATCACGTGACCACCTTACAAAGCTGTTCAGCTGAAGTGCCATTGCGAGCTGCCCACGAGGGTCCCACAGAGTGAGTGAAATGAGCAGAGACGGTAGCCGGCACATGAAGGCCCTTCTGTGTGTAAGCCTGTGAGACAGTCATGCGAAGCCATCTGGCCAGAGTTTGTTTGTTAGCTGGCCAGCTGGCCAGCCCGTGGAATCCATAGAGGACAAATAGGAAATCTGTTTTCCAAAGAGACCTTGTATGGTCCACGTAGATCCTGAGAGCACGGATCACATCCAAGGAGGCCTGACCTGCCGAGAGGTCTGGTGATTGGAAGGCCGGGTCCATGATTTCCTCATTAATATGGAAATGAGAAACAACCTTGGGAAGGAAGTCAGGATGAGTTTGAAGATCAGCCCTGTCCTGATGAAAGATCAGAAATGGGGAGCAACAGGAAAATGCCACTAAATCTGACACCCTACAGGTGGATGCAAGAGCCAGAAGAAAGAGGCCTGGAGACCCACTGACAAATCCCACGGTACCACTGGAGGGTCAAAGGGAGGTTGAATATGGAGGACACCCTGAAGGAAGTGTGAACATCTGGCATTGGAGCAATTCTGCACTGGAACCAGATGAACAGAGCAGAAACATGCACTTTTAGCGAGGCCAGGTGGAGTACAAGGTCCAATGGAAGGCCAGGACTCTAGAGACCCTGAAAACTTGAGGGTCAAAACTTCTGGTAGCACACCACTGGAAGTATGTGTGCCACATTCTGTGATAGATACGGGCAGAGGTCGACTTATGCGATCTGAGCATAGTCTGGACCACCGAGCAAGAAAATCCTTTGGACCTTAGGAGGGATGTCTCAAGAGCCATGCCATCAGAGACAGATGGGCCAGGTCCAGATGTAGAAATGGACCTTGAGACAACAGGTCTGGATGTTGAGGAAGTAGGAGAGAAGCGTCTATGGAGAGACTGTGAAGATCGGCATACCAATGTCATCTGGGCCAGGCTGGAGCCACCAGAAGGACAGTGCCTCCGTCTTGCTTGAACTTCCAAAGGACTCAAGGAAGAAGGGAGACTGAGACTGGAGGAAATAGGTACATCAGTGTAAGGTCCACTTAACCGACAAGGCATCTATGAAGGCTGCTTCGGCATCCCTTGTTCTGGACCCGGAGGTGGCGGGAGGTGACCTTCGGCCCATGCGAGAATGTCCAATGGCCCTGGAAGGAATGTTGACCAGTCACTGTGCCCTAGCCCCGAAGGCTTGCGTCCATTGTAAGGAGTACCCACTCCGGGATCCAAAAGGTGCGACCCTTGGTTAGGTTGGATGTCTGTAACCACCAGGAGAGGGACAGACAAACATCTGGAGAGAGAATCATTGTCTGGGAACTGATCTGCTGGGGCCAATCCGTTCCATCTGGAGAAGCTTAGGTGTTGCAGAAGCCTGGAATGGAATTGAGCTTACTCCACCATGTCGAAGGTGGATACCATTGATCCCAGAATCTGCATTACTGAGTGAACTGAGACTCTGCGACTGCAGAGTAATCTGCACACTCATTGTTGAAGTGTGGCGATCTTGTCCATTGTCAGGAAGATTCTCTGACCTTGAGAATCCAAAAGAGCCCCCAGATGGACCATCCTTTGTGAGGGTTCAGGGAGGACTTTTTCTAATTGATTAACTAGCCGTATCTCTGTAGGAAGGCAATGGTTATCTGAAGATGGCATTAAATAACCTCTGGGGAGCATGCTAAGAATAAGAGGTCATCCAGGTATGGTAGCAGCCTGACTCCCTGATAATGCAGGTGGGCTGCCATGACCGCCATAATGTTGGTAAAGAACCGTGGAGCTGTACAAAGTCCAAAAGGCAGAGCCTGAAATTAGAAATGTTGCTGTAGTACAGCAAACCAGAGATATCGCTGATAAGAGGGTGTTATAGGTACATGTAGGTAAACTAGAGAAAATATTTCAGTATACCTGTGCTCCAATGCAATAGGAGTGCAGCTTAAAAATGTGATCTACACACATCACTGAAATTACATATACAAACATGATGTGGCATGTAGCCACTGAACACTGGGTTGCGGACTAGCGCTAACTTCCGGTGGAAGGGTCATGAGTTCCAAGGAATGGAACGCAGATATAGAATTCAAGCCTTAAAGATACATTTAAAGGACTTTGGTGAGTCAAAACACATTGTCACATTAGTGATGTACCCGCAAGGATTCCCATAAGCTTTACCCTCGAGGTAGGAATTAGATACATTGGGTTTATGGATCCACACCCGGAAGTACAGTGGTGGGTGGGACTAGTAACAAACCCCATATATATCCAGAATCCAACAGCATAGGTTTATCTTGATAAAGGCTTCTTAGCTGAAACGCGTTGCCACTACCTAGAATCCTAGGAGGGACCTGTACCAGGGAAGGTGAACTGCTTTTTGGGTAGCTATATCACCCCTAATGCCTGTTACTGTGCCTTTCTAAAAAGGTTATTTGTGGTACACTGCCATTTCTTTTATTGTATGTTTTTAAGTTGTTTTATGCAAATATTCTTAAGTGGAAATAAAGTTGACAGTTCTGCACTATGGGAGATCCTATTTTGTGATTTCTTTGAGATGCTATCTGACACTGAAGGGGGTACATGCTAGTGTGTTGAAAATCACCTTCCAGAGAGAAAGAAAACACTGCAGAATATATCACCACCTCCTATTGTTTATCAAGGATTTGGGTCTTTATTGTCATTGGAATGTGAACAGAATTCAGAATTTGTTTTTCATTGGAAATTGAACAGAGTTTTTTGTTATATACCTCAAATGGAGGAGCGCTTAAGTATTGTTTGTTTGTACATATAGGTAAGCGTTCTGAATATCCAGAGACACCATTAAGTCCCCCAGCTCCATAACTAGTACAATAGAATGCAGGGTTTCCATCCAAAATCTGGGCACCCTGATGAATTTGTTCAGAGATTTGCAGTTGAGGATAGGCCGATAAGACCCATTTGGTTTCTGCACCAGAAACAGGGTAGAATAATAACCGTTCCCTCCCTGCGATAGCGGAACTGGAACAATTACCCCCATTTGCAGCAAGGACTGAATGACTTTCTGGATAAGCAGGGCCCTGCTCGGGTCTGATGGAGGGCCTGTGTAGAAAAACTGGTGGGGTGGCCATCTTAGGAATGAGAGGGCGCGCCCATGAGAGACCACTTCTTGTACCCAAGCATCTGTGGTGGTTTGACGCCAGCACTGAGCAAATTGAAGAAGTCAGCCTCCTACTCTGGGGTCCCTCAGGGGGAAGCCCGCCCCATCAGGCTGAAGGTTTGTCCTCAGATTTGGAAGCAGGATGTCGGATGGCCCAGGACTACTTGGTCCTGGGCTTGGCGGCCCTTGTGGGAGCTGATTGCCATAGAAAGGACTGGCCCTTAGGCTGTCCCTGGGGACAAAAGGACCTGAAGGTCATTGTCAGAGGCTTTGCAGTTATTGCCGAGGGCAGAAAAGCAGTTTTTGATGCTGCTTAAGTGGTTACAATCTTATCTAGATCTGGGCCAAATAGGATCTCAAGAGTGTAAGGTAATAATTCTAAGGTCTTCCTAGAGTCTGAATTCACTTTCCATGATTGTAGCCAAAGCGTGTGGTGGGCAGACAATGATGTAGTTGATGATCTAGAGGACAGGAGACTAGCATCTAAGGTTGCTTCTCTGATATAGGAAGCTGCATCTCTTATGTGAGCTATATAAGACATCTGATCCCTAGAGGCCTCTAGGGAGAAAGACTGTTCTAGGGCATCTGCCCAGCTCTCAATTGCTTTTGCCACCCAGGCAATAGCCATGGTTAGGTGAGCAATGGCTCCTGAAAGGGAATACACAGATTTAAGGCCAATTTCAATATTTCTATCCATAGAGTCCTTTAATGAGGAAGCTGTAGGGATAGGTACTGTGGAGCTTTTAATCAATCACGTAACATGGCAATCTACTGCTGGGGGAGCCTCCCATGAGCTGCAGGAAAAGGGTAACAATAGGTCAGGCATTTTTGGAGCTGAACCATCTCACCAAGCTGCTGCCATGTGTTTGGCTAGCTGATCAGAGAGAGGAAACTCTGCTGAAGCCACTTTTTGTAGTTTAAATAGTGGCTGCTTTGATATGGGGGCGGGCTCATCATCTTCTATTTGGAGGATAGACAGCTCGAATCAAAGCAGGTATATTAATTTTAGCACAAATAGAAACAAGCAAGGATAAACACAGTATATAGCAACAATAATAAATAACAAAAAATAAATGAAAAATAGGAAATGAATAATTGCACAAATCTTGTGTATATCTCAGTCCACAACTTCTGGTCACAACTTAATGAATGTCCTTATGCTGAATGGTAGTAAAGATGAATCAATGTCCAGCCAAATAATTACCCAGTCCAAACGCCACACAGGTGAAGGGTCCGCTTAAAGAATGTTGATGTGAGAGCAGATGCGGTTCCCCAAAGCGCAGACGTGTATAGGACTTGATGGGACAGATCCGGTGTCCAAATATTTGGGGTCCAATTAGCGATGTAGCAGTTCGCACAATCATGTCCCCAGGGCACAGGTCCAAGGTGGATAGGTATAGCACTCCTCAAAGATATGCGCAGCAATGGATAGTATCGGGCATACCGTTGGACCAGAAGAATATCACAAGATGTAGCAGCCGATTCCCTGACGAGTTTCGCTGTGTATGACTCACAGCTTTTTGCCCTGGGGACATGATTGTGCGAACTGCTACATCGCTAACTGGACCCCAAATATTTGGACACCGGATCTGTCCCATCAAGTCCTATACACGTCTGCGCTTTGGGGAACCGCATCTGCTCTCACATCAACATTCTTTAAGCGGACCCTTCACCTGTGTGGCGTTTGGACTGGGTAGTTATTTGGCTGGACATTGATTCATCTTTACTACCATTCAGCATAAGGAAATTCATTAAGTTGTGACCAGAAGTTGCGGACTGAGATATACACAAGATTTGTGCAATTATTCATTTACTATTTTTTATTTATTTTTTGTTATTTATTATTGTTGCTATATACTGTGTGATTCGGGTTATGACCCGGTATTATTATTAAATTTGCAAATTACTTTTAATTATAGAGCGCTGTTTATCCTTGCTTGTTTCTATTTGTGCTATTGATTGAGGACTGACCATCCTCTTATTTACAGCTGCTCTTTTTATATTATATACCCACTATTAGCGCTCTGTTAGTAGTAATACTGCTTCTACTTGTATTATTAATTTTAGATTGATGTTCTCCTACCCCTGAGGGACATTCAGTATTAGAGAGATTGTCAGCGTCTTCTGCGTCAGATGATATCAGATTCTGAAAGTTGCGTAGACTGTGAGGGCAACACAGTACGCTTGGTAGGTTTACTGGGTAGGGCCTTCTCACCTTGCAACATATTTTAAAAGGCTGTAGAGGAAGCTGCTAGACTGTACCGCAGTACAGAGGACATCTACCCATGGAGGTACCGGTACTGCCTGTACCTGTTGAGGCAACCCCATAGGGGGAATTTCTGTCGGGACTGTCAGGTGGTCCGCAATAGTAGCTAGCACCTGAGTTAGGGACGCCCAAGGAGGCTCCTGGGCAAGGGCAGAAGACATACCTGGTGTAATATAACACATTGTAAAGTCTGTCCTGGACAACGTCCTCCTCATTCAAGCTTGCTGCAAAGGATTTGCATGAGAGCAATGTAGGTGCAGTTGCTTGCTACTTTTGCCTTTGTTAGACATAGTCGTAGAGTATACACTAATATGCGACAGAATACATCAAATACAAATGGGTATGCAGACACTATTATGCAACAGTGTATACAAATGTGTATGAGTATAGTGATCCTGCCTATGCTTACAGTAAATAAGCTTCAGGAGTGCACAGCACAGAATATGGTACTGTGTATAGTACAAACAAACAGTATATGACAGCCTTCACATTTATAAGTAAAAGTGAAGTATAGTAGACCCTGAATACACTGGTATAATAGGCATTGGCTGACAGATAAGAAAAATCATACTGACAGACAGCTCTAGCAAATGTCACATACTATACAGAAAAACACTAACTGCAAAACGGTGTTACATTCAACTACTCAGACGCAATGTGTGGTAGGCTATAGCGCTACATAACCTGACTCCTGGGAGAGGTATTTAGGGGGACTGGACCCAGCGTTTTCCAGAGAGGGCTGTGGCTGAGCCTGCAGAAAATGGCCGCTGGAGACCTCTGAGGGGGCGGGGTCAGAGGAGGAGAGCGGCTCAGAGTGTTCATACCGCTGTGGAATGGCACCTTGAGCTGGGGGAGAGGCCGCTGTAATAGAGAAAGCTGACCTCCCCAACCTGATTTTTGACCACCGGCGGGACTCTGGATTCTCGCACCATATGTACCCTGGTGGTCTAATGGGTCAGGCGGTCGAGGCTGATGCTCACTCTCAGCCCTGCCGAAAGTAACAAGCGATGTTATGGAGTTGCGCTGCCCGGAGGGGTGATGGAATGGCGGCACAGACGTCCTAAGGACAGTCTGATGCTGCGCACTCAGTAATAAATATAAATAAAATTAGAAATCATAAAAATAAAGCTTTGGGCTGCATAAGGCAGCCCACTGTTATAAAAGGTGATCCAAGCTCCTGCCGGACACCAAGCAGACTGATTTGCCTCAGGCTCAGGGCCGGGGTTTAGGGAGGAGGGACCGTTGCATCCTGACAGTTGAAAGCTTAACTGTTTGGTGTCCGGTCCTTTTCCACCACCTACACCTCATGGTATCCCTGTGGATCCCTATGGACCCTGAAGAAGAAATGCAAGTTTACTCTGACTAATTCAGTGTGAATAGCTAATTGGATTGCAAAATTAATTTGCTATGCGAATTCGCAGAGAAAACAGCAACTCTCACCTCGCATCATGCAACTCGCACCTAATTGGATCAACCCCCAAGAGTATATACTGCTGATGTACTACCGGATGCATTTGCTATTTTGCTTACACCTATTTTACTACCAAATCTGCAGCAGGACCAAAGTTACTTGCTTGCAGTTTGCACAGCCAAACAGTTCAGTGTACTCCAAATTCTCCAGTATAAAGGTGTTGGAGGACCAGATACATCATTTGAAGTGCTCATTATTAATAATACTGTGAACCATCTTATGATCAATATTCCACAAATGCATATGATAAACACAGTGCAAATCACACTAGTACCTGTAGCACAATTCCCGTTTTGTAAACAAATTTTTCTTTATTGAACCATGAAATTACAAATAAAGAGTACATTGTAAACAAATATCACATAGTATAATTACAGAATGAAATAGAAGGAACATGAGTATCTGTATCAGTACCTAAAACAGTTGTAAGAGGAGATAGACCTGGATCGAAAACCAAAGATACAGTATGAACCACAGCCCCTATGAACCACTGGCAATTAGACAAAAAGGCGGCCAGTCACTGACAATCGGAGGTGCGAATAGTGGGAAGAAAATTGGGGGGTCATACACAGGTCTCATACCAAAGCGTACGCCAAAACATTTCCATAGTTGCTCCCTAAGTGAGGGTAAAATGGGGTCAATGTAGCTCTCCCACACCTCTTATTGCAGGGGGGCCTCCAACCAATACATTCTGAAGACAGGACAGAGCTTTTCTAAATAGCGAGAATGGCGGAGGGCGGGTTGTCTCCACATCGGCACAATACTTTTTTCCGGCTACAGCATATATACTGTAACTAATAACAGTTTCCTTGCCCCATGAACACCCATATGCCTTCAAGTATGATGCCAAAAATGGCCCACTCAGGTGAGAGAGGCAAATAATTGACAATTTCCTTTTAAAGTTCAATACACTTTTATTGAGGCGTCTGTATTTGTTGTGCGAGGGAGTAGTGAAAATAGGTTAGGTAGGGGGTATACATGTAGCAGGGTCTGAGAGGACTGATGGATTGGCATACTTAATTTACCTGGTAGGGACATGAATACAGAGAACAATGTGTCTGTGGCTATCTATACAGAGCATGAATGCAGAGCACTAATGGGGGGTATCCACTTAGCGATTTAAACAAGTGATTGCACGATAACGATGTCGTTATCGTGCAATTGCTTGCAAATCGCGCATGCATCGTGCATGCATCGGGCATGTTTTGGACGGAAGCGACCCGCGATGCGCGTCCCCGCGGGCCGCTTCCGACATCCGACATCGCCCGTACATGCAGGTCAACCTGACGATCACGTCAGGTTCAGCATGTGCGGGGATGATAGATGTGCCTGGACTGAATGAGTGAATGTTCAGTGTAGGCACATCACTAGCTATACAAACGACAGCACGATTGCAATGTCGCAATCGTGCTCTCGTTTGTATATCGCTAAGTGGATACCCCCCATAAGTGAGAGTAGCTATGCAGACTGCCTTATCTAGATGACGTCAAAGACATCTTTTCCCGAAGTACAGCATAATTGCATGGGTTTCATGCTGTATGTACCAATTATAGTTGGTTTGTATCTAGGAAAAAGTTTTATTTCTAACATTCAGCTCTTAGCTTACGTTGGAAGAGAGAAAGCATTCGCAGTATTTCTTAATTTCTATATTTTAAAAATGTGTTTAGATGTCCAGAATCATGTAAAGGTTGCTCTAGTGCCAGGTTCGTAACCAGAAGTATGGGGACCCCATACCAAAATTACTATTGGGCCCCCATAGGTCTACCTATGCTTCCCATCACCCACATCCCCACCCTCCAGCCCCACACTACTTGCCTCCTGAGCCCAGAGTGCCGCTCCATCTCTCCTCACTGAAGCTGGAGGCGTGGCCATAGTCCGGGGACGTCATCATAGCCATGCCTCCTCCCTGCTTCTCTTAGGGCCGTATTCAATTAGCCACGAAAAGTGCCGTTTGGAGAAAAGTTTTTGCCGATTTGGACTTTTTGCCTGTTTTCAACTTATCTCCTTATTCAATTACAGGAGTTTTCGCCTAAGTGGAAAAAAAACAGGAGAAAAGTTTTCTCTATGTATAGGCAGATAATTTGGAAGAGCAAAATCACTATTTTTGGGTGCAAATATGGGGATTTGGTCCAGAACCCTTTGGACACCCCCCTAATGACTTATCAGTCCAAAAAACGTTTAAAAAAATTTGAGAACACCTAAAAATTACGTCATTTTTGGGGCAAAAAAGAAAAAAAGTGTTGGAAAATGGGTAAAAAGTGGGGGGCCTAGTACTTTGGGAGGCTATATGGATGGGACAGGTGTTTTTGGGATTGCACGAGGCTGCAGCAGGTGTATTTTTAAGATATTTTAAATCTTCACTTTAGAGACTTCAAAATATGCTAGCACCCAATTTCATGTACCCCAAATTTGACCTCAGTACTTATTTTTCTATAATTTTTCAGCACTTATGCACATAAGTATATAACAGCCAATTCTGACACTTTAAGAACACAAAACACTTTTATTAGGGCTTTTAGGACACTTCTAAAGTATATTGATTTCCAATGTTAGTGCAGCTTTTTCAGGGGTACAGACTGATTTCCCCAAAATCTTAGGGACTTTTCGGCAGTTTCGCATTTCAACGATTTTCGCATGTT
This sequence comes from Taudactylus pleione, assembly GCA_031769625.1. Classification (NCBI taxonomy): domain Eukaryota; kingdom Metazoa; phylum Chordata; class Amphibia; order Anura; family Myobatrachidae; genus Taudactylus; species Taudactylus pleione. Next base: position 55,275 of record JAUIMM010000153.1, read on the forward strand.
TGCCTTTTCGCAACTTTTGGAATCGAATACGGAGAGAAGCGGGAGCGCGCAGGGAAAAAGTATCGCCTAAAAACATGCGAAGGTGGCGAAAACATTGCGGCTTAGTGAGAGACGTATCTGAGTATCAGAGGAGAAGGGCCCGCAGCGCTGATGATCCGTTCCCTGCAGCAAGCTGCTTCCTAGTCACAGGCTGAAGTGTGCTTGTGACTAAAAGTAGTTTGCCTGTGACTGTAACTAAAAAGTAGTCATCAGCAGCTTCTCTCCTTGAAATTCCGCTGAGGTGAGCTGGGTGCAGGGGAGGCGGGCCCCGGAGGTGCTGAGAGCCCCATAGCAACTGCACCCCCTGCACCCACGGTAGTTACGTGCCTGTCTAGTGCTATACTTACTTTAGTGGGTTTCACAATATTACCTAACAGATATGTGTCTTACTGGGGAATCTTGGGTGTTAAGAAGTTTAAGGTGGGTATCTCATGAGTAAGCAAAGAAGATAAGCATCAGACTCCTCCAAATACCCCTTATGTGCCATCAGACCAATCCATGTGCCCTTTATGTGCCATCAGACCACTCCACAAATCCCTTATGTGTCATCAGACCCCTCCACATGCCCCTTATTGGCCATCAGACCAATCCATGTGCTCTTTTGTGCCGTCAGACAACTCCACATGGCCCCTTATATGCCATTAGACCCCTGAACATAACACTTATGTTCAATCAGTCCTCTCCATATGCCCCTTAGGTACCAATATTCCTCTACACTTGCTCTTTTGCTTGTTAACATTGTCCTAGTGTGGGTGACAGTCTGTGCATTAACACAGTTTCTAAGATTTTTATTCCCCAAACAGAGAGTATTTATTATTCTGTGCACCTCCATATATATATATATATATATATATATATATATGATACCTGACTTTTTGCTGTCATCGCAGGTTTTCTTGGGGATAAAGTGTCAGGCGCGTGCCCGCATATCCCCGTATTCAATTAGGAATCGGCGAAAACGGGACCTGGCGGAAAGGTAAGTAGCGAAAAGTCCTATAACTTTTTGGGGAAATCAGCCTGTCACCCACCCAAAAGATGTACTAACATGGGGGATCACTATGGGTACCCCCGAAAAGCCCTGCTAAAGGTATTTAGGGTTTTTAAACGGTCTCTGCAGGTGCTTTAATGCGTCTTTAAGAAAGTGGTGAAGAATAGCATATAGCAGCATTTAAAAAAAAAAAAAATAACTAGTCCCATCAAATTTGGGGTACATGAAAATGGGTGGAAGCAATATTTTTAAGTCCCTATAGTGAACTTTTAAAAATCATTAAAAATCCACCTGCCGCATACTTGGGGACCCCTCCTGAGTCTATTTCGCTAGTTTATAAGTTTGTCCCCCAATTATGTTTTTTCGCCCCCAAAACGAAAGTACATTTTTTGGGGTATCATGTTGAACTTTTGATTTTTTGTTTACATTGAAAGGGCTGCAGGGTACTTTTTTTTACTTTGTACCCCAAAACACCAATTCTGCACTTTTTATCGCCACCTAATCATAGGTGAAAAGTTATCCCCAATTTTTGCCAAAGACTTTTCACACCTGCGAAAAGTCCTTTAAACTGAATATGGGGAAAATTCAAAATGGCGAAAATGACATAATCAGCGATAAATTATCGTCGATAACGGCTTTTCGCAGCCTAATTGAATATGGCCATAATACACATCACTGCTATACTGACCATAATACACATCACTGCCTCACTGACCATAATACACATCACTGCCTCACTGACCATAATACATATCACTGCCTCACTGACCATAATACATATCACTGCCTCACTGACCATAATACACATTACTGCCTCACTGACCATAATACACATGCCTCACTGACCATAATACATATCACTGCCTCACTGACCATAATACACATTACTGCCTCACTGACCATAATACACATTACTGCCTCACTGACCATAATACACATTACTGCCTCACTGACCATAATACATATCACTGCCTCACTGACCGTAATACATATCACTGCCTCACTGACCATAATACATATCACTGCCTCACTGACCATAATACACATCACTGCCTCACTGACCATAATACACATTACTGCCTCACTGACCATAATACATATCACTGCCTCACTGACCATAATACACATTACTGCCTCACTGACCATAATACACATTACTGCCTCACTGACCATAATACACATTACTGCCTCACTGACCATAATACACATCACTGCCTCACAGACCATAATACACATCACTGCCTCACTGACCATAATACACATCACTGCCTCACTGACCATAATACACAGCACTGTCTCACACATCACTGCCTCACTGACCATAATACATATCACTGCCTCACTGACCATAATACATATCACTGCCTCACTTGATTTTTTGTTTACATTGAAAGGGCTGCAGGGTACTTTTTTTTACTTTGTACCCCAAAACACCAATTCTGCACTTTTTATCGCCACCTAATCATAGGTGAAAAGTTATCCCCAATTTTTGCCAAAGACTTTTCACACCTGCGAAAAGTCCTTTAAACTGAATATGGGGAAAATTCAAAATGGCGAAAATGACATAATCAGCGATAAATTATCGTCGATAACGGCTTTTCGCAGCCTAATTGAATATGGCCATAATACACATCACTGCTATACTGACCATAATACACATCACTGCCTCACTGACCATAATACACATCACTGCCTCACTGACCATAATACATATCACTGCCTCACTGACCATAATACATATCACTGCCTCACTGACCATAATACACATTACTGCCTCACTGACCATAATACACATGCCTCACTGACCATAATACATATCACTGCCTCACTGACCATAATACACATTACTGCCTCACTGACCATAATACACATTACTGCCTCACTGACCATAATACACATTACTGCCTCACTGACCATAATACACATTACTGCCTCACTGACCATAATACACATCACTGCCTCACAGACCATAATACACATCACTGCCTCACTGACCATAATACACAGCACTGTCTCACACATCACTGCCTCACTGACCATAATACATATCACTGCCTCACTGACCATAATACACATCACTGCCTGACTGACCATAATACACATTACAGCCTCACTGACCATAATACACATCACTGCCTCACTGACCATAATACACATCACTGCCTCACTGACCATAATACACATCACTGCCTCACTGACCGTAATACACATCACTGCCTCACTGACCGTAATACACATCACTGCCTCACAGACCGTAATACACATCACTGCCTCACTGACCGTAATACACATTACTGCCTCACAGACCGTAATACATATCACTGCCTCACTGACCATAATACATATCACTGCCTCACTGACCATAATACATATCACTGCCTCACTGACCATAATACACATCACTGCCTCACTGACCATAATACACATTACTGCCTCACTGACCATAATACACATTACTGCCTCACTGACCATAATACATATCACTGCCTCACTGACCGTAATACACATCACTGCCTCACTGACCGTAATACACATCACTGCCTCACAGACCGTAATACACATCACTGCCTCACTGACCGTAATACACATTACTGCCTCACTGACCGTAATACATATCACTGCCTCACTGACCGTAATACATATCACTGCCTCACTGACCATAATACATATCACTGCCTCACTGACCATAATACACATCACTGCCTCACTGACCATAATACACATTACTGCCTCACTGACCATAATACATATCACTGCCTCACTGACCATAATACACATTACTGCCTCACTGACCATAATACACATTACTGCCTCACTGACCATAATACACATTACTGCCTCACTGACCATAATACACATCACTGCCTCACAGACCATAATACACATCACTGCCTCACTGACCATAATACACATCACTGCCTCACTGACCATAATACACAGCACTGTCTCACACATCACTGCCTCACTGACCATAATACATATCACTGCCTCACTGACCATAATACACAGCACTGTCTCACACATCACTGCTTCACTGACATACACATTTCTGACAGAAAAATTTCAAGAAATGTCCAAATTACTTCATGACTCGATGGACCTGACATTAGTCCTGACCAAATGACATGAGCAGTCATTTCAAAATCCAACACAGCCAACAGTGAGCAGACATGGCAGCCAGCCCTGACCCTGAAGAAGCATTAAGCACTTCCTACCAGTACAATTCACTGTACAACACATGTTCTCTTTCCAAAATTATCTGCTCTTACACACTGTTATCCAGATAACTGTTTATTTTTTTAAACAATTCAAATTAAACAGTCTATTCTGAATTATTCTGTATCTGTATCACCCTACATTATCTCCATGGAGAACTATTTTGTCACAACAGGGGACCATTTTATAAGATAGATATATCACTCAGGTGTATGGTCACTCTCTGATATACACACGCCTTGGGTGCGTATAAGGAGCTCGACCGTATACCCGAGAGTGCAATATCTATTACATATATACAGGGCTATTTTCATCAGGAACTCAGGGGGTCATTCAGACCCGCTCGCGAGCGCAGGATGCTCGCAAGCAGGTCGATGTTGCCCCACCGCGCATGCGCACGACGGAGGGAGCTCCGTCGTGCGCATGCGCGAGACCCGCATAGCGACGGTCTCTCCGGCGCTCCGAGTCTTGCACCAAAGGGGGCGTGCTGTCGATGTTGATTGACAGCACGCCCCCTTTGGTGGGCGTGCCGGGGGCGTGGCTGCCAGACGGAGGCATTCCCATGAGAACGCCTACCGTCTGAAGCCGGCCCTACTGACATCACTAGTGATGTCAGTGGGAGTGATTTTGGCTCTGATAGAGCCAAAATCACTCCAGGGCTTGCGGCAGCGAGACCCTACCGCAGGGTCTCCGTCGCAAGCCCGATGGTCGCGATGGTCTTGACCATCGCGACCATCATCATGGACGCTCGCATAAGCAGTGGGTGGTAACGCACAGCTATGCGAGCGTCCATAAGGCCGCTCCATTTTCATGTAGGAGGGCCCTGATTCAGAGCGAGCGGTCTGGTCAGAGCGTCCGGCTCTGAATCAGGCCCTCAGTTCCCGAACCTCTCATTAACTGTCCTGGGCCAAAATGTATTTTCCATTCCATGAGATAACTTTTATTTTAAAGTCCCCTTTGAGTGCCTTCTTTTGTAAACACTATATATATATATATATATATATATATATATATATATGTGTGTGTGTGTGTGAATATATATACTGTATATAATGATTGTGTATATATATATATATAAATGTTTTTCTTTAGCTCCACCCCCAGTAGCTCCACCCACAGTTCCTGAACCTATTTTTCCCGAAAAATAGCCCTGTATGTATAAATATATATATATATATACTTAGGTGATGCTGGATGGCACTTCGGGTCTTATAAATAGTAAATAAATGTAACTGCTACCACACGCAGTTAGTCTCCATTGCTAAGTAGTGCATAATAAATAGTTGTATAGTTCATTATTGTATACTATATATCGGTACCAGTTATTTAGATATCTGTATGAGCGTACATCAAAATTCGAACGCTATATATCATGGTCAAATCACATGATGTATTATATATATATCGCAAAGGGTCCGGCTCTCACAATAATGATTGTACACAGCCGGGTGCCCGCACATATATTTACCAATATACCATCCAAGCGGTGCAGCACTCCTAGCTTTCAATAAGATGCAGAGGATGTGGCTTAAGTCAATGTATCAGTGCCCAGTTTAATAGTTCGGGGCTTTTATATGGGGCTGATATCTCACTCTGTGAAGGCTCCCCTGCCTATACACTATATATATAAATTATATTTTGCCTAATCTTTCATTGTGTGGATATATTATCTCATATATGGACTCTGATTGTTGGAGCTCTAAAGATGATTGTTTTTAGATTTAGGCCCTGATTCAGACCCACTCACAAGCGGCTGTCCGCTCGCAAGTGGGTCGATGGTCTGCACTGAGCATGCGCATGTCAGTGGGAGTGATTTTGGCTCTGATAGAGCCAAAATCACTCTGGGCCTTGCGGTTGAAAACCTCAACCGCAGGCTCCGGCTCGCAGTTTCGATGGTCGCGATGGTCACGACCATCGCGGCCATCAAACTGCACGCTCGTATAGGCTGTGGGTGGTGACCCACAGCTATACGAGCATCCAGGAGGACGCTACATTTTTATGGAGGGCGGCCCTCATTCAGAGCGTGCGCTCTGCTCAGAGCGTACGGCTCTGAATGAGGGCCTTATTCTTTTTGCACATTGCACATTTGCACTTTATTCCAATTGCTATTTTTTTCACTACTGAAAGTGTACACTGTGTTTGGCTATTAACAATGGCGGATACAGATGAGATAGAAACTGCCACTAGTTACAATCATGTTCTATACCCGATCGGTGACTTGTATAGTTATTCGGAATCGGAAGCAGAGAACATTCTATACTCTGAACAAATTATTGAACAATTGGAGTGAAACGAGGACAGTTATCGGGAATTGCTAAAACTGAAGAGAAAAGAAATTGACTTCTATTTTCACTGCATCTCATTGAGTGATTACTACCGTGCAAGAAAAATTCCAAGGGGTCAAAAATTGCCCCACCATCAGCAAAAATGACCCATCTTTTTGTAAAAGATGGGTCGCAATTTTAAACAAATGTTCAATGGACCTAATGTTATTAATAATTAGGGGTGAGCAGGTTTGGATTTCCGAACCCCCCCGATCCGAGTCAGGATCCGAGTTAGGCTCGGGCTTTCCCATCTGGCTGGGATCTGAAATTGAGACAAAACATCATCATCCCGCTATCAGATTCTCGCGGGTTTTGGATTCTATAAAAGGTCCCGTGATCGCCGCCATTTTTCATTCCGGCTGTGAGTTAGGAGGGAGGTGGGAGCTCAGTGTCTTAGACGGACTGTTCTTATAAAAATAAAAAATAATAAAGTACGCTGGCTACTGTGAAGAGGGAGAGAGGGAGCTGTTGCTGATGCTGACCATAGGGGCTGGCTGGCTGCTGTTTTCCATACAATACATAGGGGCTGGCTGGCTACTGTTGTCCTTGTTCTTATAGGGGCTGGCAGTAGTCCTGTCCATAGGGGCTCCCTGGCTGGCTGTAGTGCTGTGTTGTCCAAGGGCTTCCTGTCTGCTGTAGGGGTACGCGCACACAAATAATTTTTACAGAGGGAGCCCTGTCTGCTGTAGGGGTACGCTCAAACAAATAATTTTTACAGGGGCTGCCTGTCTGCTGTAGGGGTACACTCATACAAATAATTTTTACAGGGGGTGCCCTGTCTGCTGTAGGGGTACACTCATACAAATAATTTTTACAGTGGCTGCCCTGTCTGCTGTAGGGGTACGCTCATACAAATAATTTTTACAGGGGGTGCCCTGTCTGCTGTAGAGCTACACTCATACAATTTTTTTACAGGTGCTGTCCTATGTGTTGTGGTGTAGGCCGCTGCCCTTCTTAAATTTTTACAGGTGCTGTCCTGTGTGTAGTGGTGCAGACCACTGCCCTTCAAAAAAAACCAAAAACTTTTACAGGTGCTGTCCTGTGTGTTGTGGTGTAGGTCACTGCCCTTCTTAAATTTTTACAGGTGCTGTTCTGTGTGTTGTGGTGCAGGCCGCTGCCCTTCTTACATTTTTACAGGTGCTGTCCTGTGTGGTGCAGGGCTATGCTGCCCAAAAATACAAATCATTTTTAAAGGTGCTGTCCTGTGTTGTGCAGGGCTACGCTGCCCAAAAATACAAATAATTTTTACAGGTGCTTTCCTGTGTGGTGCAGGGCTATGCTGCCCAAATACACAAATAATTTTTACAGGTGCTGTCCTGTGTGGTGTGGTGTGGTGTAGACCACTGCCCTTCTTTGATTTTTACAGGTGCTATCCTGTGTGGTGCAGGGCTACGCTGCCCAAAAAGGTGGGTGTTATAGCCAGACACTTTGAAGGCTGTAACTTTGAACTGCTTTATAGAAAACATGTGAATGAAACCTTTCCACACTGCAGAACATGATGGAGAAATCCCTTGAAGTTCAGCACCTAGAGCATCTTTTTTCATATTCTTTGAGGCCTCTTCTGACTATGAAGATTCTCCACACTGTAGGTAGTCTTCCATTGTGACTTTTAATGGTGATTTCAATGTTGTCCACTGGCTTAGATCCATCTCATCTGAGGGTTGGGTTTTCCCCATGCAAATGAGACAATTCACATCCAGAAGGTGACTGTTATGTTTAGCCGTGGTGTCAGTCTCTCTTTTGGCAGAATTTGCACAATCTTGGGGGCACCATGATGAATCAGACAGATCCTCCAGGGTAAACATCTGATCTGGTGTTGTATCTATTTCTATTAAACCTTTGTGTGTGAGTTTAGTCATCTGCCGCTTGTGGTGGAGCTCTTATTCTGCTTTCTCAATGATCTCCAGACACAACGTAAAACGTAAACTCTGTTCCTCTTGTTCACATATCTAAACAATATAGTTAAGTGGACAGTGGGAACAATGGCAATTTCAAGGCCACTAACTAACTCTGTTTTTTTTTAATGTCCCTGTACAGGTTGGGAAATTCCTTTACAGAACAGAAGGTTTGCAAAGGATTATCTAAGGCAATTGTTTATGTATTTTTGGAAAGCACGCTTCCTATTCCTGGTCCCCTTCTGGGATGATAAAAATCTACTCCCAGCAAGCAGGCATGGCGCTCAAGAAAGAATTCCCAAGAAAATGCAACATAATACTTAAACCTTAAATCTGAAATGTTGCATTTAATGCTCTGTTCCGCTTGTTCACATATCTAATATGGTTAAGTGGACAGTGGGAACAAGGGCAGTTTGAAGGCCACTAACTAACTCTGTTTTTTTTAATGTCCCTGTACAGGTTGGGAAATTCCTTTACAGACGGTTTGCAAAAGATTATTTAAGTCAATTGTTTTAGGAAGCACTCTTCCTGGTCTCCTTCTGGGATGAAAATCCACTAGCCAGGGAAGCAGGAGCAGGATTCTCAAGAAAGACACAACGTAAGACCTTAAATCAGGGGTAGCGAGCCTCGGTCCCCGAGAGCTCACATTTTTCCAGATGACCTAGCTGGTGCACAGGTGTATTCATTACTCAGCACCACATTTGAAAAGTTCTACAGGTAGAGTTAATTATTTATTATAGTTGTGATTCTGTGAGGAGACCTGGAAAACATGCACTGTTGGTAGCTCTCGAGGACTAGGGTTGGCTACCCTTGCCTTAAATCATAGATTTTATGCTTGTCCACATATCTGTGATGGTTAAGTGGCACTTTGAGGCCACTAACTAACTATGGCCCTGATTCAGAGCCGGACGCTCTTTCAGAACGCTCGCTTTGAATCAGGGCCTTTTTTTTGTTTTTTTGTTTCGGCCTCCTGGCCACTCGTATAGCTCTGGGTGACCACCCACAGCTTATGCGAGCGGCCAAGTGATTGTCGCGATCATCGTGACCATCGGGGCTTGCGACGAGACCCTTGTCTCATCCGTCGCAAGCCCCAGAGAGCTTCCTGCTCTAACAGAGCAGGAAGCTCTCCACTGACATCACTGGTGATGTCAGTGGTGCCTCTCGCAAACGGCATGCGTTCCTTTGGGAACGCCTCCATTTGTGTAGCCACCCCCCTGCCCGCCTCCAAAATGGGGCGAGCTGTCAATCAAAATCGACAGCCATCCAGTTTTGGTGCGAGACCCATAGCGACGGAGTGCCTGTCGCTGGCCAGGTCTCACGCATGTGCAGTGGGGGACCATCGACCCGCTTGCGAGCACTTTGTGCTCGCGAGTGGGTCTGAATCAGGCCCTATGTCTTTTTTTTATGTCCCTGTACGGGTTGGGAAATGCCTTTAGAAGGTTTGCAAAGGATTATTTAAGTCAATTGTTTATTTGTTTTTGGAAAGCACTCTTCCTGGTCCCCTTCTGGGATGAGAAATCAATTCCCAGCAGCAGCAGCAGCAGCAGCTGCCCGAAAAATAAATAAATTAAAAAATATGTTTTTGTGTGCGTGTAAGCCACACCTGTCACTGTCATTGGCACACCTGTCATGACATCTTGCCTCCGTAGAGCCAGTTTCTGCAGGGACAGATTAATTGCCAGCTTGTTTTGTGGGGGCCCAAATGAACCAATCATTTCAGCCACAGTCGTGTGGCAGACCCTGGCGCTGAAATGATTGGTTTGTTAAAGTGTGCATGTCCTGTTTATACATCATAAGGGTGGGTGGGAGGGCCCAAGGACAATTCCATCTTGCACCTCTTTTTTTTCTTTGCATTATGTACTCTTTGGGGCCTTGTTTTTCAAACTGCCATCTTATCTGCCACTGCAGTGCCACTCCTAGATGGGCCACGTGTTTGTGCCGCCCACTTGTGTAGCTTAGCATAGTCATTCAGCTACCCCTGTGCAATATTTTGGCCTAAAAACAATATTGTGAGGTGTGAGGTTTTCAGAATAGACTGGAAATGAGTGTAAGTGAATGTTATTGAGGTTAATAATAGCGTAGGAACAAAAAAAAATACAATTCTGTGATTTTAGCTTTTTATGCTTTTTTCCAAAAATATACAGATCCAAAACACAAAACACGGAAGGGTGGTTTTGGCAAAACCAATCCAGATCCAAAACACGAAGAAAGATCCAAAACCAAAACACAAAACACGAAAAGTGGCCGGTGCACACCCCTATTAAAAATAATCAACAAAGGGATTAATACTCTAAAAGAAAAAATTTAGGGCCTGATTCAGACCCACTCGCGAGCCGCTGTCCGCTCGCAAGTGGGTCGATGTTATGGACCCTTTGGTGGGCGTGCCGGGGGCGTGCCTCCCTGACGGGGGCGTTCCCACGGGAACGCCTCCCGTCAGAAGCCGGCCCACTGACATCACTAGTGATGTCAGTGGGAGTGTTTTTGGCTCTGATAGAGCCAAAATCACTCCGGAGCTTGCGGTTGAAAACCTCAACCGCAGGCTCCGGCTCGCAATTTCGATGGTCGCGATGGTCACGACCATCGCGGCCATCACAATGCACGCTCGTATAGCCTGTGGGTGGTGACCCACAGCTATACGAGCGTCCAGGAGGACGCTCCATTTTCATGGAGCCCGGCCCTCATTCAGAGCGTGCGCTCTGCTCAGAGCGTACGGCTCTGAATGAGGGCCTTAATCCTTTGAAATAATTCATAAACCAATATTGCAGACAGATCCAACAATCACTTGGTATGAAAAGCTCTCTAACCAGATCCAAATATATAAACGTGATCTCATCAAATTTAAAAAAGACAAACGCAATAAAGGGGACGCTGATTACGATAACAACACCGTTTACCAGTGGACTCAGAGCACTAATCATGTACCGCATAGAAGGCCTTTTTTTAGAAGGGGACCGAGATATGATTATAATGCAGAATCCACAACTGAATTTCAATCATCAGGTAGCGAACCTGAGAGGATGGACCAGGGTAGAAAGAACAAATCATTCCCTTTAGGTGTGAAGACCTGTGCCAAAGAACAAGGAGGAGAAACAGGTGCTATACTAGACGTGGTGGGCAGTGGCAAAGGAAGGGGACATGGCACAAACCCCTCCATCAACGCAAAACTTAGTTATTAATTTATCATCTTATGACCTGACAACAGTTGAAAAGAATGTATTGTCCAAAGGACTTTTATTTGTACCATCAAACCCATTTAATTCTTTCAACTGGCAGACTGAACAGCATCGATTGTCAAGGCAGTTAAGATTGAAAGAATTCTTTGCTAAAAATACTATTACACCTGATGCCTCAAACATTGTACCATCTGCAGTGACGAAAATACAGCCTAAATCCTCAATCGAACCCCAATCAACCATCTCCTCAATACACACATTCCAACGCATGTTGAACCAAGAGGTGTCGAACAACCTTAAACATATACCTACCATGCATGGTAATGGCAATGTGCAAGAACGTACAGCTCTGTCTAATTTATCCAGGAGAGATGACCTAATATTCGGCCCTGCGGATAAAGGGGGAGCACTTGTAATTCAAGATCTCAACAATTATAAACAGGAAATTGAACATCAGCTCTAGGATTCAACCACTTACCGTAAATTGGATAAAGACCCCACTCCAGGGTTCAAAAAGGATCTCCAGGAATTGTTGAAAATAGCTGTTAATGAAGAGATTATCAACAGTAAATTATCAGAAGCACTTGTTCCAGAAAGCCCTGTGGTCCCGGTTCTGTATACTACACCTAAGATACATAAATCATTGGACAATTGTCATGCTGGGAGGCGGGTTCTTGAAAGCTGAGGTCTGAGGCTGCAGGAGGAGATGAAGGCGAGGGGCCTGGACGTATGATCTCCACATCCACAAGTCTTGGTCATTGGCTAGACCTAGTCAATGGTGTGGAGTCTAACTCACAAGGAGGTGTTCGCCAGTGACACCTCAAAGCGGGATATGGGCTTGTGCAGCTCCCTGTAAGCAGGTTGTGGTCCTTTGACTTGGTGACCAAGGCCTGCAGGGAAAAGAGAATCAAAAACACCTGTGGCCCAAGGGTAATGCCTGGAATAGGCACGTGGGGAGTGGGATAGAACTCCTGGCTGGAGAAAGGCACTTGAGGTGCTGGCTAGAGAGGTGTGGAGATTTATTGGTAGGCTGAGGTAACAGCTGGATATCCCACAAAGTATATACCGGATTGCCGGCCGGAGATCATGCACTAAGGTGCAATGAGACGAAGGGTTAACCTGCACACAGGCTGTGATGGTGAAAGCACTGTGATGAGATGAAGGGTTAACTTGCAAACAGGCTGTGATGGTAAAAGCTCTGCGATGAGATGAAGGGTTAACCTGCACACAGGCTGTGATGGTGAAAGCACTGCGATGAGATGAAGGGTTAACTTGCAAACAGGCTGTGATGGTAAAGGCTCTGCGATGAGATGAAGGGTTAACTTGCACACAGGCTGTGATGGTAAAAGCACTGCGGTGAGATGAAGGGTTAACTTGCACACAGGCTGTGATGGTAAAAGCACTGTGGTGAGATGGAGGGTTAACTTGCACACAGGCTGTTGATTAGTAAAGGCACTGTGGTGAGATGGAGGTTAAACTTGCACACAGGCTGTTGATTAGTAAAGTCACTGTGGAGAGATAGAGGTTAGCTTTCACACAGGCTGCTGATAGTAAAGGCACTGTGATGAGATAGCTCAGAAGCTCTGGAAGAAACACACTGGAAGCACGGGAACCTGGATCGAGACTCCTCTAGTTACACTAGCGGCGACAATGATTGTTCAGGCAACTACCTGGAGCACAGGAGCCAGATATATACCCCCTGGAAGCCTTCTGATAGGCCCACAGCATCAGCTGACCAGCCGGGCCACTCAGGGAAGGAAGTACTGACATAGGGAAAGTGTCATGGCGGCGCCCATGATGGAAACTGCGATCCCCGCTCACCGGGTCGCCTGACACCACAGCTACAGGGTGAATGCTCAGCTCCTCCCATGTTGCCGCGCCAGCCACCCGACTGCCCGGGAAGTCAGAGGAAGCCGGTGGGACGGTAAGGGATGGCCGATCCCCGGCTGAACTCTGACAGTACGCCCCCTTTCAGGGTGGACACCGGACACCCACCAGGCTTACCAGGAAATTTGATGTGGAAGGCTCGAATTAATTGAGGTGCATGAACATCTGTGGCTCTAATCCAGGCCCTCTCCTCAGGACCATAACCCTTCCAATCAATGAGGTATTGGAGAATGTTGGATCTGAACCGAGAATCCAGAATTTTCCCAACTTCGAATTCTGTACCTTGAGAAGTTTGTACTTGAGGTAATTTAGGAGAGGTGGTTTGGAACCAATTTAACACCAAAGGTCGCAATAGAGAAATATGAAAGGTATTAGATACCTTCAATTGAGGTGGGAGTTCCAATTTATACGCAACAGGGTTGAACACTCTGTGAATGCGGTACAGACCAATGAAGCGTGGGGCCAGTTTCATACTGGGAACTTTCAGTCGGATGTTCCTAGTAGATACCCAGACTTTATCTCCAACTCTCAGCAGAGGAACCGCGACCCGTTGTCTGTCAGCGAATCTTTTATAATTCTTGGATGATTGTTTCAATGAGGCATGTATCTTCTTCCAAATGGCTGAAAAAGATTCTACAACGTCAGTAACTGCAGGGTCCTCCACCGAAGGTAAATGTTGGAAATCTGGAATCCGGGGATGTTTACCAAACACAGTATAAAAAGGTGTGGAATTGGAGGAAGTGTCGTACTTGAAGTTATGTGAAAACTCGGCCCAAGGTAGTAAGTCCACCCAATCATCCTGCGAAGAGGACACAAAAAGTCTTATAAAGGTCTCCAGTTCTTGATTAACCCTCTCGGTTTGCCCGTTAGTTTGTGAGTGGTAAGCTGATGAGAATTTAATTTGGTTCCACAAGCGCTGCATAAGGCCCTCCAAAACTTGGCTACGAATTGGACTCCTCGGTCGGAAACAATCTCTCTAGGAAGACCATGTAACCTAAAAATCTCTAACAAAAATTTTTGCCAAATGGGGAGCAGATGGCAGGCCTCCTAATGGTATAAAATGCGCCATTTTTGAAAAAAACGATCCACCACTACCCATATGGTGTTATGTCTTTCGGAGCGTGGAAGCTCAGAGATAAAATCCATGGATATATGGGTCCAAGGAATAGTAGGAATGGGTAACGGGTGTAGAAGACCTGCACTTTTTTTGCGAGAAACTTTAAGCTGTGAGCATTTTACACATGACAAAATAAATTCTTGAACATCTCTTCTCATCGAGGGCCACCAATAAGAACGCTGAAGAAACTTGTATGTTTTGAAAATACCAGAATGCCCAGCAAATAGAGAACTATGAGCCCAGGTTAACAACTTTTTCCGTATTTCGGGAGTCACAAAAATTTTCCCCGGAGGCGGAGTCAATATTTGAGTTGAAGTGAAGACCATAGGATCCAGGATTGAGCGAGATCTTAGATGATCTTCTTCCTGTGTGTCGAGTAGAAAAGACCGGGAGAGAGCATCTGCTTTTTTGTTCAAATTACCGGGGCGAAATTGAAGCTTAGGGCCTGATTCAGACCCACTCGCAAGCGGCTGTCCGCTCGCAAGTGGGTCAATGTTATGCACTGAGCATGCGCACGACGGAGGGAGCTCCGTCGTGCGCATGCGCCAGACGCGACGAGCGAAGGAAAGTCCTTCGCTCGTTGTGTCCGATCAAAGGGGGCGTGCTGTCAATGTTGATTGACAGCACGCCCCCTTTGGTGGGCGTGCCGGGGGCGTGCCTCCCTGACGGGGGCGTTCCCACGGGAACGCCTCCCGTCAGAAGCCGGCCCACTGACATCACTAGTGATGTCAGTGGGAGTGATTTTGGCTCTGATAGAGCCAAAATCACTCCGGAGCTTGCGGTTGAAAACCTCAACCGTAGGCTCCGGCTCGCAATTTCGATGGTCGCGATGGTCTCGACCATCGCGGCCATCAAAAAGCACGCTCGTATAGCCTGTGGGTGGTGACCCACAGCTATACGAGCGTCCAGGAGGACGCTCCATGAAAATGGAGCCCGGCCCTCATTCAGAGCGTGCGCTCTGCTCAGAGCATACGGCTCTGAATGAGGGCCTTAATGTTAAACCTTGAGAAGAACAAGGACCAGCGGGCCTGCCTGGCGTTTAAGCGATGAGCTGTCTGAAGATAAATTAAGTTTTTATGGTCAGTAATAATGGTAACTGGAAACTTGGCCCCTTCCAGAAGATGATGCCACTCCATTAACTCCAGACCCATAGCTAGGAGTTCTTGATCTCCAATCGCATAGTTTTTCTCTGCAGAGGAAAATTTATGAGAGAAGTATCCACATGGATGATTCTTCCCGTCACTGGAAATTTGGGATAATACCGCCCCTACACCCACCAAAGAGGCATCCACTTCCACAAAAAATGGTTTATCCAGTTGGGGTTGGCAAAGGATAGGGGCAGTAGAGAATGCCTCTTTCAATCTCTGGAAGGCCTGTATGGCTGAGTCCGGCCACTGGGCTGGGTTAGCACCCTTCTGTGTGAGACTAGTAATGGGAGACACCACAGTGGTATGAATCGCCTATAATAGTTTGAAAATCCCCAAAAACATTGGGTAGCTTTTAAAGATTTTGGTAATGGCCATTCAGAGATCGCTTTCAGTTTCTCTGGATCCATCTGAATGGTTTCCCCAGAAATTATATGTCCTAGGAAAGGAACTGTGGTTTGTTCAAAGAGGCACTTGGATAACTTTCCATAAAGGTGGTGTTTTCGAAGGCGAGCTAGAACTTCTCGAACATGTTGGCGGTGAGTTTGGAGATCCTTAGAAAAGATTAGAATATCATCTAAATAGATGATGACAAAGCTGTAGAGAATGTCCCGAAAGATCTCATTTACATAGCCTTAGAATATAGCCGGTGCATTGCAGAGTCCAAAAGGCATCACCAGATATTCAAAATGACCATCTCTGGTATTGAAGGCGGTCTTCCACTCATCTCCAGCTTTGATTCGTATCAAATTGTATGCCCCACGAAGATCTAGTTTAGAGAACACTTTAGCTCCACGGACCTTGTCAAAAGCTCAGGAATTAAAGGTAAAGGATACCGATTTTTTACAGTAATTTGGTTGAGGCCAAGGTAGTCTATACAGGGCCGGAGGCCGCCATCCTTCTTGCTCACAAAAAAGAACCCTGCCCCTGCAGGGGAGGTGGAAGGCCGTATGAACCCTTTGGCTAGATTTTCCTTAATGTAACTTGCCATGGCGGCTGTTTCTGGAACTGGCAAAGGATAGGTCTGGCCCCGAAGGGGAATCTTCCCCGGGAGAAGTTCTATTCCACAATCCCACGACCGATGAGGAGGGAGTTGACCAGCAGCCTGCTTGCAGAAGACATCGGCAAAATCTTGATATGCTTGTGGTAGACTGGAGACAGAAGGATCTTTTGGCTTGTCGGTCGGGGGGAACTTTGCACCTGTACTGGGGTGCACAGAGTGGGTACGTACAGGAAGTACTTGGGTTAGGCACCGATGGAAACAGTTTGGTCCCCATGATACAATTTGCATATTGGACCAATCAAAGGTAGGATTATGCTTCCTTAACCAAGGTAAACTCAGAACTAGCTTGTAAGCAGAGTTAGGAAGTATGAGGAATTCAATGGTCTCTTGGTGCAGGCAACCAACCCTGAGAGTCACGGACTGGGATTTCAAGGATATGGATTCACCTAGCACGGTTTTACCATCTACACTGGAGAGCAGTAATTTGTCAGGTAAAGGTACCACCGATATACCAAGGTACTGGATTAAAGATTTGGAAATAAAATTTCCCGCAGCACCGGAATCTATAAGGGCTTTAACATCCCTTGTCCTGAACTGGTGGGAAAGAGATACAGGCAATAAACTGTCAGTTAATTGGGAGTGCTTAAAAATGACCCCTAATTGAATGCTCCCAACATCAACTAGGGTCTTGCATTTCCCGCCAGCAGGGGACAATTCTTTAACATGTGCTCAGGGACAGCGCAATAAAAACACAATTTATTTTGAAAGCGCCGATTGCGTTCGGCCATGGTTAGCCTGGTTCTGTTGATCTGCATAGGTTCCTCACCCCTGGAGGTGGGGGAATAGGATTGACTTCCTGAGGCCAGACAATCTCGAGGGCGATCCCCATGACCTCTATTACCCCACCGCTCCCTATGGCATAAATCAATCCTTATGCAGAGGGAAATAGTCTCAGAAAAAGACGTAGGTAAATCCCTGGATGCTAATTCGTCTTTCATCCTTTCGGACAACCCATGGAGGAAGGCTGCTTTGAGTGCTTCTTCGTTCCATCTAAGTTCCGATGCAAGGGACTGAAACTGCACCACGTACTGTCCCACCAAGCGAGTACCTTGGTGGACACGGTGCAAGTCGGAGGAAGCAGAAACCGATCTGCCGGGCTCATCAAAAATCCGTTTGAAGGCTGTCACAAAGTCTTTGTATCTAGAAACTAATGGATCAGCCCATTCCCAAAGAGGGGAAACCCAGTCCAATGCAGCCCCAGTCAGTAATGAAATTACATAGGCGACCTTGGACCAGGAGGTAGGGAAATTCTGGGGGAGGCACTCAAACTGGATTTCACATTGGTTTATGAAACCATGACAACGTTGTGGAGTACTGTCAAACTTTTCAGGGGTGGCCAAGTGGAGACGAGACTTCTGTGGCATAGCCCCTTGAGGTAACCCTGGAGAACCAGCAGGAACGACAGGTGGCGAGGCCGTGGACATAGATGCCAGTGTATTTTGTATGGTCATTAACTGTCCGGACAATTCTTGCAGGTACTAAGCCACATGTCGCTGTGCCGTCTCTTGGTTATCCATATGGCTTGTTAACTCTTGAAGAGTCCCAGTACATTGGGCACCTGCGGCTTCCATTTGGCCTGAACAAACTGTCACGCTGGGAGGCGGGTTCTTGAAAGCCGAGGTCTGAGGCTGCGGGAGGAGGCAAAGGCGAGGGGCCTGGACGTATGATCTCTGCATCCACAAGTCTTGGTCGTTGGCTAGACCTAGTCAATGGTGCGGAGTCTAACTCACAAGGAGGTGTTCGCCAGTGACCCCTCCAAGTGGGATATGGGCTTGTGCGGCTCCCGGTAAGCAGGTCGCGGTCCTTTGACTTGGTGACCAAGGCCTGCAGGGAAAAGAGAATCAAAAACACCTGTGGCCCAAGGGTAATGCCTGGAATAGGCACGTGGGGAGTGGGATAGAACTCCTAGCTGGAGAAAGGCAGTTGAGGTGCTGGCTAGAGAGGTGTGGAGATTTATTGGTAGGCTGAGGTAACAGCTGGATAACCCACAAAGTATATACCGGATTGCCGGCCGGAGATCATGCACTAGGGTGCAATGAGACGAAGGGTTAATCTGCACACAGGCTGTGATAGTGAAAGCACTGTGATGAGATGAAGGGTTAACTTGCAAACAGGCTGTGATGGTAAAAGCTCTGCGATGAGACGAAGGGTTAACCTGCACACAGGCTGTGATGGTGAAAGCACTGCGATGAGATGAAGGGTTAACTTGCAAACAGGCTGTGATGGTAAAGGCTCTGCGATGAGATGAAGGGTTAACTTGCACACAGGCTGTGATGGTAAAAGCACTGCGGTGAGATGAAGGGTTAACTTAGATGGAGGGTTAACTTGCACACAGGCTGTTGATTAGTAAAGGCACTGTGGTGAGATGGAGGTTAAACTTGCACACAGGCTGTTGATTAGTAAAGGCACTGTGGTGAGATGGAGGTTAAACTTGCACACAGGCTGTTGATTAATAAAGGCACTGTGGAGAGATGGAGGTTAGCTTTCACACAGGCTGCTGATAGTAAAGGCACTGTGATGAGATAGCTCAGAAGCTCTGGAAGAAACACACTGGAAGCACGGGAACCTGGAACGAGACTCCTCTAGTTACACTAGCGGCGACAATGATTGTTCAGGCAACTACCTGGAGCACAGGAGCCAGATATATACCCCTGGAAGCCTTCTGATAGGCCCACAGTGTCAGCTGACCAGCCGGGCCACTCAGGGAAGGAAGTACTGACATAGGGAAAGTGTCATGGTGGTGCCCATGATGGAAACTGTGATCCCCGCTCACCAGGTCGCCTGACACCACAGCTACAGGGTGAATACTCAGGTCCTCCCATGTCACCGCGCCAGCCGCCCGACTGCCCGGGAAGTCAGAGGAAGCCGGCGGGACGGTAAGGGACGGCCGATCCCCAGCTGAACTCTGACAACAATCCTCCAGGACATCCCATAATCGTGGCAGTTAAGTCACTATTCCAATCGGTAGCAATCCACTTAGACTCTTTATTCCAACCCTGTATACAATGACACCTCACATTCCTATTCGATACAACCAGCCTTTTCAAAAAGTTGGGTGAATTACCACAATTTAATGAAGAAATATGGCTTTGCAGCGTAGATGTCAGTAACTTGTATACTGTCATACCCCACGATATGGGAATGGCAGCCATAAGGAGATTTTTAACAGGACACCCGTTATATACTGGTCCTGATCTGGATTTGGTGTTAAACTTGCTCCATATGATACTAACACAGAATTTCTTTCTATATGATGGATGCTTTTTCATACAATGTATTGGTTGTGCGATGGGGTCCAGTGTGGCCCCATCATACGCCATTATATTTATGTTTGAAGTGGAATGTGACAACTTTTTTACTGATATGAATATTGCAGATAACATTATACTTTATCTACGCTATATAGACGACCTTCTAATTTTTTGGCGAGGCACTAAAGAAGCATTTATTCAGATGATTGATAACCATAATATTAGAGATCATCCGATTAAATTCACGTATAATATCAGTAAGGTGGTAATTATATTTTTAGATGTCAGGATTCAGCTAACCGATGGGCACATAGAGACATCATTATTTACCAAAACCACTGACCATAACAACCTATTACATATGGCGAGTTGTCACCCAGAACCGCTTAAGAGAGGTTTGCCATACTTGCAGATACTCCACATCAGAAGGATCACATCTGATCCAGTATTGACCATCCAACAGATAGACATGCTTATTGAAAAATTTTTGGGAGAGTTTATAACAATAAATTACTTCAGCAAGCTAAGAGTAAAGTGTTAAAGATCGATAGAACTGTCTTCATGAATAAAACTAAGCATAAGAAGAAACCGTTTATCACGGAATTTAATCATGCCAGTAATGTAATTAACACTGCAGCTAAAAAATTATGGCCAATCATACAAACTGACAGTGACTTAAAACTTAATGAAACTAAATGAATGCCTTGTTATACGCGTAGTCGCAATCTAAAAGATATTTTGGTCAAAACTGATGTGACCAATATGGTGAAAGCTAAAACTAAAACTAACTTCCTTACTAACAAACAAGGATGTATAAGATGCACATGCACTACATGCCGCTATTTATTAGCAGGGGATGTGTTTTACCATCCACATACCGTCAAAGCATATACTATTAGACATAGACTGACTTGTAATAGTAAGTTCGTTATCTATCAAATAATATCTCCATGCGGATTATCCTATATTGGAAAGACCGAACGAACCTTTAAGGAACGAATGGCAGCACACAGATCCACCATCAGAGCCGCTATATCCACTGGTATATTTGAACTGGTCGCTAGGCACTTCTGCCAAACCCCTCATCCTTTAGCCTCATTACGGACAGGATGATTGATCACATCCCTAGTTCTATACGTGGAGGTAATAGATCACTTAAATTATTATGACGGGAGACAGAATGGATATTTAGATTAGGCACTGTAGCCCCTAGAGGCGTTAATGATCATCTTGGTCTTAATTGGTTCCTGTAGATCAGCTAATATGTAACAACATATATGAGGTTTACTTTCTGTGTTGGTAGGCTTAGGTCCCTTTGCTGCCGGTTTAGTGAGCATCTACTATAGGAACTATACGTTTCATTTTGTTGACTCCATTATTATATTGCTTTTTATGCACCCTAAAGTGATATGTTGATGTTTAGTAACTGTAAGTATCCCTATGATAGCACTTTACCCCAAAAAATAGTCCTCTTTTAGAGGAATACATCATGTGATTTTACCATGATATATAGCGTTCGAATTTCGATGTACGCTCATACAGATATCTAATTAGCTAGTGCTGATATATAGTATACAATAATTAACTACAGTATACAACTATTTATTATGCACTACGTAGCAATGGAGACATATACGCATAAACTTTTTTCTATCTTTTTATTGATTTATGTATGTATATTTATGGCTATTTATGTATGTATTTGTTCACAGCATCTGTTTGTTTTGTAACTATGGTGATGGGTATGTGCACTGACACTCGGGGCTAGACGGAGATGATGTCATAATGAATGCGCCGTCGGCCGGGCGGGAGGTCCTGAGACTGACTTCTGGCGTCCACATGGTGTTATTTAAGGTAAGCACGTTTATGTATTAGTTTGTCCTGATGAAAGTGCCGCACTATTAAACTGGGCACTGAAACATTGACTTAAGCCACATCCTCTGCATCTTATTGAAAGCCAGGAGTGCTACGCCGCTTGGATGGTATATTGGTAAATGTAAGTGCAGGCACCTGGCTGTGTACAATCATTACTGTGAGAGCCGGACCCTTTGCAATTCTCTCTCTCTCTCTCTCTCTCTCTCTCTCTCTCTCTCTCTCTCTCTCTCTCTCTATATATATATGCACAAACACATACACACACACCAGGGCGGGCAGGTCATCAGAACCTAATCTAGGGACAGACAGGCACAAGACTTACTAAGAAAATTGTTCCAAGTGTTGAATGTCTTTTTTTTTTCATCTCACTTTCCCACCTACCCAACTCTTCCTTCAATTTCCTTCTCTACCCCTCTTTCTCCCATCTCTCCCCCCTCTTTTTCCAATCTCTCTCTTTCCCTCTTCTTTATTATTAAGATATTTTTAATATAGGCTATTGTATGTATTTCCATTTGAATGGGTCCTGTTATTCAACATTGTATGGTTGTATAAGGAATACAAGTGAAATGGGCCCATACAAACCACCAATGTAATTATTTGGTATATTTTGATGACCACTAAAAGGTTTAGCACTTCTGATTTTGGTATTGATTTTAAGATATGTGAGTCCTTGAAGAGATTAAAGCATCTGAAAATGTTACAAGTAGGTTATAGTGGTTTGAGTCAGAAAATAAGTTTGTATATTCAGGTACTGTACCTTATAGTGTTCTATACCCAACTCCTTAATGTCAGAATTATATCCAGCCTTTACATTGTAAAACCTTTGCTTTGTGCATCGGTAACAGTTATTGCATTTGTTATCAAATATAAAGCAAAGCGTGGTAACTAAAAACTTTCTTGAGCCCTACTGTAATATTAAGCATATGGATGGCTACCTTCACAATGTCCTGTGTAATTTGCTGGTACATTGCAAAATCAATGTGAATTTTCAAGCCTAGGCCCTAAGACATCAACTCAGTTATAAATGATGCTCCCATAACCAGACCTCATAGTTGGGATGATGTTCTGTGGTTGGAATGCAGTATTTACATTTCTACTAACATAAGGCTTGTAGTCACTTATGCCAAAATGTTCTAGTTTTCAGTAGCCCACATAATCCAGATGGTACTTTTGGAGAGCAGTGGTTTGCTCTGCATACTCCCCGGCACGCCTCTCTTGCTAATGTTTGAAATATTTAAATTATAAACAAAGACATTAGACTATGAGGTTGTCCAGAAAAATGCTAATATGTGGCACCCACAGCACAAATGCTATTTGTGTCTCTTTCTATATGAATGCACCAATGTTTTTACAGCAACACACATGGAGTGTCTGCATCAACATGGCAGCATCTGAAGGATGCCATTTTGTGTATGTTCCGATGGGAGGTACTGGGAATAATGGGGGCATGGATATTTAAATTTAGGATTACATGTATATAGATTTACATTGTATTATGTTTAAGTGAGATTCAAGGGGTGGAGGGTGCAGTTACTGGTTTGCAGAAAATTCACATTGTTTATTTTTTTACTGAAAAAGGATGATTTATTGGAGACTAAATTGCGCAGGTGAAAAATCAGATACTTTTAATAAACACACAGAAGTGGTTCTAAAATAGCAGTCAGTTTCAATGTTTTATAGGGAGATGAATGTCAGCATGCACTTTCCTATGGCTGAGGTGGACAACTGGTTTTCTAATAATAATAACCTAACGATTTATTTTACAATATCCGCAAATACTGCCTGGCCCTGATCATTACACAAACCAAAAGGCATGTAATATATATGTATTGCTGTCCATATACTTTATTTTACTCTGATTTTGGGCTCCTTAATAATGTATGTGTGTGGTAGGATAATTTAATTAACACTTTACTATAACTTCATTGACAACAATATATTATGTTAACCCTTAATAGAGCTAATTATCCAGACAGTTCACATACATCTTTCAACAAAGACTGTGAATGCTGGATCAAAGTCTACAATTGATTTAAAAAGTTCCTGTACACTATAATGAAGTTGTTTGAATTAATAGAAATACACACAGCGGATAACATATTTGGCTTTATATCATACTTGTGAACTCTACATCATTGTCAGGGAGACTCCCAGAAATAGCAGCAATCTCCCTGACTCCCTGAAGAGTCTAGCAATCTCCCTTATTGCATCCTAACCCCATTATGTAGGGAATCAGTATGTAATACCGCCGGCAAGGGTGAAAATCCTGATCATCCATTAAGGTAAGTATCTCAAACCTGACCCCCCCCAAACCCTATCCCTCCCTTAGGGGTGCCTAACCCTAACCTCCCCCCCAAGTGCCTAACCCTAACCCCCCTCTAAGTGCCTAAACCTAACCCCCCCTTCCCTGCAGTGTAACCCTAAGTCTCCCGGGGGGTGCCTAACCCTAACCCCCCCCTCCCCTAGTCTGCACCTAACCCTAAGTCCCCCCCGGGAGCCCCTAGCCTAACCCTCCCCCTCCCGCGGCTGTCTGCGCCCGGTGCCGGTCGTCGGGCTCCCGACATAGGTCTAATGACAGGCATCAGGATTTCGACACCTGTCATTAGTGCCATGCCGGGATTAGACAGTCGGGAAGCCGGCGGTAGGGATTTAGTCCGTCGGCTTCCCGACTGTTTCTCTTATGTAGCTGTTACATACTTGGAAGTATAGAGATATAGACATTGAAATGGTATAAGCAGTTCCATTTCCTTGCATTGATTATAATGCACAATAGTCCCTATGGCTACATGCATTTTCATATAAAGTTTCTCATGGCCACTTATATGGAACCACTTGTTAAACAATACAAGTAGATCTTGCTAAGTGCTTTGGGGCTCATTTAGACTTGAAGTAAGTCAATTTTATGGCACACCTCTAAGATGTAGCGCTCATAGGTGGTGCTTTCACAATCTCCCTGAAATGCTTTTTCAAAAGTAGGCAAGTTTGCTTTAAACAATGTGCTACCAAGGCTTTGTCAAATAAAATTAAGGCTGTGGCAACATTAAAGAGCGCAGATTAGAGTGTCAGTACTATAGCTTTAAAGCCTATAGGCCCCTGAGATGTAACTTCTATAGTATGCAAGTAATACAGGTTGAGTCTCCCATATCCAAAATGCTTGGGACCAGGGGTATTTTGGATATTGGAATATTCCGTATTTTGGAATATTTGCATAATATAATGAAATATCTTGGGAAAGGGACCCAAATCTAAGCACAGAATGCTTTTATGTTTTATATACAACTTATACACACAGCCTGCAGGTAATTTTATACAATATTTTCAATAATTTTGTGGCTCAAGCAAAGTTTGTGTACATACATGAAATTAATTTATGTTTCATATACACCTTATACACAAAGCCTGAAGGTAATTGTATACAATATTTTAATAATTTGTGCTTTAAACAAGGTTTATGTACATTGAACCATCAAAAATCAAAGGTTTCACTATCTCAGACATGCTGAAAATATTCCGTATTTCGGAATATTTGGATATGGGAGACTCAACCTGTACTTGAATCTGGGGACCTCAGAAATACTTGACAGTGTAACTGATTTTGTGGCTTATTGCACCAATCAGACGTTCCTCAGTTGTTTCAAACACTTATCTAGTCACAGCAGAGATACATATGTGAGGCATAGGAGAGAGGTAGAGAGAGACTAATGGTACGTACACACGGTAAAATATCTATGTATATCGTTCAATGATAAATCGTTCATATCTTTCATTTTCGTGCAGTGAATGACCAACGAACGACCAACGATGCGCGTTCCCACATGGACGTTAACTATATCTATGGTCGTCTGTACATGCAGGCCAACATGGACGATTTCATCAAGATTTGCCTGTTCAGAGATGTGGCAGGATTACTTCACTGAAAGATATCTATCATAGATATCTATCAGTGTGCACACCCAATAACGTTTGTCCTGCACTACAGAAAGTTCAAGGGAAATCGTTCAGCGATATTGGTGGTTGTGCAGATCGTAACGTGTGTATGCAGCTTAAGAACTGTTCATGACTAGTGATATGACAAAGGACAGTCACAACACTTTTTGTATAACAATAAATAAACCACAGAGTGTGAATGGTTTATGAACACTAGATTTTACACAGGTGAAAAATGTACCTCTAAAGAACACATGGTAACTGGTAGTGACACATTGTGTTAGAAAAAGAAATCCCTATACAGTATAACATTTTAAATCATGGTAAATCCAACTGAGAAAATAAATCTATCCATAATAGAAGCTAGCTTGGATTAACTTCCTTTTCAAGGACAGATGGGAATTTGACTGCTGCATATAGTTGCTGTTGTAAATGCCAATGATGATTAAGTAACAGATCCAGAATCACTGGAACAAATTTCTATCAATTTAATTAAATTTACCCAATAATTTTATATGCCTTCCAGCAAATTATTATAGCTGGCACCAGTCCTCTATTGAATGTGTGCTGTATTGCAACATAACATACCAAGCATACAGTATTTATGGTCCTCTATCCAATTCATTTGCGGTTATTATTTTGTGCAGGCAATATCCCATGTTTTCACCTTATAACCTCAATGGAAAATGTTACCCGGCAAATAATGGATGCAACGATTCTATTGCTGGTAATGCATCATTTACCCCATGCTAGAAAATACTTTAAAATAGATATCCACATATTTACAAACTCTTTAAGGTAGTGAACAGTATCTTATTTACTTCTCTGGTTCCACTTTTAGGCAAATTATTCTGGGATAGGAAACTGTTATTAGTAGTATTTTCGGAGCAAATAGCTTCCATGTTGTACAATTCCAGTCCAGTCATATATGCTTGATAAAGAGGCAATGCAGGCAGGGAGTGTTCCTTTGTTCCCCATACTGTACATCACTCATCCTCAAAGGCATTGTTTCAGGTAATGCCAGTTACACTCTATAATGACTGTACATAGGTGTTGCGTGTAATTAGAAAAATATAATGGGTCTTTCACATTTTATATGTAGGAAACAGAGTGTGTGATTCAGAGGTGGGCACAATGCCCCTCGCTGCTGCACTCCCGTACGCAGCGGTAGTGAGAAAATATAAAAATGTTGCAGCCACCAGGTTTTGTATTGAGACGCCCGCTAGCAGCGCTCAGGTCCACCACTTGCTTACAAAGACGCACCATCGGTCGGACTTCCGAGAAACCCTACGGTCACCTAGAGTTTTTTTCGCAAGTATGATGCTGGAGCCTTAACCAATATGTACGACTATGCAGTTGCTGGCTGTGACATGCCCCCAAAAGAGTCATGACACCCCTGCGTTTTAGTTTACCTCCCCCAAACAGCCACGGTCTGTCAATCACTCTGCGTCCTAATCCACACGGTGACCGCCATCACATGCGCAGTGCGACTCTGATACTTGTGTAGACTGAAAACATTTACCACATGCAACAAAAATCTACACTGCAGCCACCTCTGAATCAGGCCCAGAACCTTTACATAAGTAAATATCACATATATGAATAATAGTGTGCTCTACATTAACTCATGCAATAATACCAATTTCCCATGTGCAAAAATTACATTTTGTAAAATTAGGTCACATATAATATTTTTCTAGTTTTTTTATTAACCTTATCAAGGGAATATTATTAATTCTATATTAGAATGTTTATTTGAACTAAAAAATGTTTTACCAGCATGGCTCAGTGAGTGACTGGAAAGTGAATGACCTCACCCCTAATTCATATAATGAAATGTTTGTTAACAAGATAGAAAAGAGATAATGGAAATACTAAGCAGAGCTGCTGTAGTTCAGTTTGAATGTTGTAGCGGATACGAGACTGGAAAAAATTAGACAGACATTTCAATGCACAGACACCAGCCAAGTGTTTTCTTTATCAGTCTAGAACGCTGTAAATCAGATGAATAACAGCAAAGCTACCATTGGTTGTTATGAATATGTCCCATAAAAATGTCCAGCATGGAGTTACTTTTACAGCTGCTTCAGCTTGTGAAAGTAATATAACATATGATGTTTTTACATCAACCTACTGTACAACCTTGATTTACTATTATGCAGTGAAGTAAAATATAATAAATGCATTTATATGTTTTAGAGAAATTTGAACTGCATTGCCTTGCCTTTATTTGAATGTGAATGTTCAATATCGAACATCCAGCACATGCACCAACGACCAAACTACAATACTGTAATTTCCCGCGATCAACTATAGTAAACAGGCTAACCTGGTTGATATCGACCAGGTTGGTCTGCATGCACGGGCGATGGTCAATATCGATATTCACCATCCGTGCCCGCTTGGTCATTGGACGGGCCAAAAAAAGGATGATATAAACGATCAAACGATATCATTATCATTTATATTGTCCTTTTTATCTGACCGTGCGTATACACCATTCCACTTTGCATTTTCCAGTATTTAATAAGATGATCTCTTAAGCTAATGTTGGTGTGTCTGTGTAATATGTCTCCATAATGGATTCTGTTTAATAAAAAGTAATTCTTGTGCAAGCCATACAGTGTATTCAGGGATCTAAAGGAAGGGACCTGGCATAATGTGCCTAGTCTCACTGGGTAATGTGTGACTGGGTGTTTGACCAATCCTTTAGGCATACATTTACAGGGGTTGGGTATGGTGCTCTGGCGACGGGATTTCGACTGCTGGCATCCTGATTGTAGGTAAATTGACTACTTCCCTTACAGTACTTGTTGACAAAATATTCTGCTGTCATAGAGTTTTAATTGAACCTAATGCATTTTTAGATTTACAAGGAGAACCCATTGGTGATATATATAAGGGTATCCATAATTTACCTGGGATTTCCATATGGAGTGATGTGAGGCCTGGATTTGTGGAAAGATCACAGGTTTAGCCTACTATGACAAGATTACAAGGTTAATGGACTGCACCTTCTGTTTCAAATCATGGCTTGTAATGAAACCTTTTTTTTACATCCTAATTTATATATATTTGTACTTCTAGTGTAGACGAGGGATCATTTGTATTTTAATTACTGGAAAATACGTTCATTTATTTTATACAGGTGGTATGTGTTGTAGAGGTAACTGATTATGTATGGGGTTATGGCATACTTGCCAACTCTCCCTCAATTTCAGGGAGACTCCCTGAAATAGTAGCAATCTCCCTGACTCCCGGAAGAGTCTAGTAATCTCCCTGATTGCTCCTTACCGCCATTATGACACACACACACATATATATATATATATATATATATATATATATATAAAAACAGAGATATATACATTCAAATGGGATAATTAATATAGTTTCCTTACATTGGTTATTAGTCACAATAGTCCCTTTGGCTACATGCATTTTCTGAAAAGTATCCGTGTGTTTCCATTAACAGTTAGATCTTACTAACTGCTTTGGGGCTCATTTACATTGGATTGAAGTTAATTTTATGGCAGGCCTCTCAGATGTAGCAGTACATGTCCACTTTACCACAGCTCTCATAGGTGGTGCTTTCACAATCTCACTGAAATGCTTTTCCAAAAGTAGGCAAATATGGGTTATGGGGGGTGTACACTTTTTAAGGGGCCTAGTTTGTCAAGGGGTCCCAGCGCTGAGGATCCTGTCCGACACTTTACTGAGAATGTTCTCCTTCACTTACCATTTGGTGATCAGTTGTACCACCAGTTTGTCTCCAATCCCGAGACCATTGTGGCTGAGTTATTTGCATTTTTGGTCTACAGAAAAATGTCTGCCACCTGTACAACTCAGACAGTAATATAGACAGCCTGTAAGGTGGAACTTAATTTATCTGACACTGTTGTGCTCAAGAGTTTATTTAGCAACTGTCTCTGGTTAGAATGAACAAGCCTGAAGTTCTATGGGCAACATGTAGGTACTTTAGAGATAGAGCCATATTATTGAATAGAGGATGCTATTTTGTCTCCTTACCATGTGTCTGTCTGTGTCAGTGTGTATGTCTGTAATTCTTTACTGGGCCCTACAATTTCTGATGGCAGCCCTGTATACTACGAGAGGCACCGGCAAATCTATAATAGTTGGAGTGAGTGTGCTGTACAGAAGTCAAGGATGCACACATCCAATATATTTACCTTGCAAGTAGATGTAGTCACCATCCCGGCAGTTGGGATGCCGACGCTCAAAATACCGGCGCCAGGAATCCGGACAGCAGTCAGAATCCAGTCTCCACAATCCTGACTGCTGGCATCCTGATGGCAAGTTTTAAGGTTGGGAGGAGGGCTAGGCACTGGGAGGAGGGTTAGGGTTAGGCTGCGGGGGAGGGGGGGTTTAGGGTTAGACGGCGGGGGGGTTAGTGTTAGGCTGTGGGGTGAAAGGGTTAGGCTGCGGGAGGGGAGGGCTAGGGTTAGGCTGTGGGGGGAAGGTTTAATGTTAGGCTGCAGGAGGGGAGGATTAGGATTAGCCTGGGGGAGGTGGGTTAGGGTTAGCGGGAGGATTAGGGATGCTGCAGTCGGTATTCTGACCGCTGGCATCCCAACCGCCATGATCCTGTACCCAACCCCTTGCAAGTGCATCTGCAGGAAAATGATGCCGGCATAATTTTCCTAGAAATATGCACAATAGAGAAATTACAAGGAAAATGGCGTTGGTGCCATTTTCCAGGAGATATGCACTGTAGTTTCTGGCACAGAGTTTCCACAGCCTATCCACCGGTATGAGGAGGCTCCCCACAGAGATTGCACACAGGCCCCCTCCTCCCATAAGATGCCCCTTGGCAGAGGGCACACGTTATCAGTAGCCTAGTGGAGTAACAAGTGTAAATTCAGTCCCAAATAAAGTTGTGGTTGGGATCCAGTTTTCTACTAAAGTAAAAAACTGGATCCCAACCACAACGGTCTGGATTTACATTTGTTACTCCACTCTATGATTGTTGCTGAATACCATTATCTGTCCACAGATACCTGTTACTCTGTGAGATAGAAGGGAATGGGAACAGCAACACCTATGTCATATATAAAAGTTTCATTGTCAAGGTGTAGTCAAAAAGTGTAATGTTCTTAATAATGTTAGAGTTTAATACAATTATAATCAGCACACCTTGTATGCAAAGATATAAAAAAAACTGCCTTTGACACTCATCCCAATTTATATAAACCTTTATTTTATTTACTGGAAAGGGGATGCTAGACAAAGCGATGAAGATTTGCACTGAGAACAGAGACAGACTGTAGACTACACAGGTCACTATGACAACATAAACAGTGTGAACTCATGAGGTAACATTCAAATAAATGGAAACATGTGTAGCTATATAGTATCCAGCACTAATATCGTCATAGATCATATCAGTTTACTGCTACATGGAACTAGACTGTCAAAGTTTATGCATTGATTTGAAGCTCTCATCAGTTCTTATCATTTTATAGTAAATAAATAAAGTGTCTGCAAATTGATCTTTCTGGATAAACAAAATATATATATTTTAAATATCAATATTCTGAGGATATTTTTCTGCTATGAAAACTAGTAAATAAATATTGGTTTCTTTTGAATTATCATTACCCAAATAAGAAATTGTAAATGTCTGCAATATGGTGCATTATATACAGGTTTAGCTTGGGTAATTAACATCTCAATTCTAGGACTGAACAACAGATGCCATATGTTTATTTAGCATATTATACAGTATATAGCGTGTATTGGTGTCTATGGGTTCTATTCATTATAATATGCAATGGTCCCATGAAATTTAAGTTTCTAACTCACTGTGAGTTTTGATATAGGAAACCGAAGTACTGGAGCAATTCAGTATTTCTCCAGTGCCGGGTCATATGCTCCGAAAAGCAGTCTCCGCAATTTCTAACCTTGTCGCCTTCACAGCTAATTAGTAGCGGCGGAAGCTCACAGTGACAGATAGTGTAAAGCGGCTCATACGTGGTGCGATAGGCACAGTGCGATGCGTCGGGGATCCGACGTCCAACATATTGGGTGGTCACCACACAAGGTGTGATCGGGTGGCCAACCGCCTGATATGCCGGCTCCCCCCTCCCCCACCTGCATAGCGCTGCATGGGATCGCACATCGTATCCCCTGGTCAACTGAACCTGCAGTAAGATCAGGAGGTGCGATGTACGACTCCACGGGTGCGGGCTCGGTCTGACATGGTGTGATAAAGCAGCCAAATCGTACCAAGCCGTCGGGTCAGCTGCTTTATTGCACCGTGTATGGCCTGCTTAACTGTGCTTGTGTGAACTTAGGGCCTGATTCAGACCCGCTCGCAAGCGGGTCGATGGAGCCCTAGTGCGCAAGACCCGAATAGTGATGGCCAAGCCGTCGCTATGGGTCTCGCACCAAAGGAGGAGTGCTGTCGATGGTGAGTGGCAGCACGCCCCCTTTGGTGGGCGTGGCTGCCCAGACGGAGGCGTTCCCATGGGAACGCCTACCGTCTGGGTCCGGCCCCACTGACATCACTAGTAATATCAGTGGGAGTGCTTTTGGCTCTGATAGAGCCAAAAGCACTCCTGGGCTTGCGG
Organism: Taudactylus pleione; assembly: GCA_031769625.1. Taxonomy (NCBI): domain Eukaryota; kingdom Metazoa; phylum Chordata; class Amphibia; order Anura; family Myobatrachidae; genus Taudactylus; species Taudactylus pleione. The sequence goes on from JAUIMM010000153.1 coordinate 87,765, forward strand.
CAGCGAGACCCTACCGCAGGGTCTCGTCACAAGCCCGATGATCGCGATGGTCTTGACCATCGCGACCATCTTTTTGGCCACTCGCATAAGCTGTGGGTGGTCACCCACAGCTATGCGAGCGGCCAGGAGGCCGCTCCAATAATAGGTAGGAGGGCCCTGATTCAGATCGAGCGCTCTTGTCAGAGCGTCTGGCTCTGAATCAGGCCCTTAGATCACACAATGCCACAGAGAGGGATCTGAACGGTTCCCTCTTTACACTACGAACCTACTTCCAATAGGAACAAGATCGCTTCAGTTGCTGCAATCATGCTCTGAAGACTTGCAGTTTTAGGAGCTTCATGAATGACCGGAGGCCGCTTACTGTATGATCACCAATGATGAATGGACCTTTACATAAAACATGCAGAAACTACTGTTTCTGCATGTGTAATGGAACCGTTCTACTGAATGAGACATAAAAATGGAGTTTTCACTAAACATAGCTGTAACAGATGTCTGCATTCATCTTCAACCATGATGTAGTACACCCACTTACTCAGTACCACAATATGGTGCACACAGTCCATGAATTGCACATAGATTAGTCTTGTGTATGTCATTTATTTACTTAAAATAAAGATTTTAACTTTTTTTTAATCAGCCCTGGAAGACAGAAAAACACTGTAGGAATTACGGAAATCAAATCAGTGTCCTTGTTTGGAATTTACAAAACTAAAGCAATACATATACTATAGTAACTCTATGCTGTGCTGACCTCTTACAGATAAGCACACTGTATAACCTAATTCAAGTACAGTACAGTTCATAAGTTCATCTTAGAAAAGCAATTTTTATTGAAATTAAAATGCAGCAGTATTATTTACTTATTACCAGTTATTATATAGCACACACATATTCCGCAGCACTTTTACAGAGAATATCTGTCCATTCATATCAGTCCCTGCCCCAGTGGAGCTTACAATCTATATTCCCTACCACATACTCACACACATACACACTAGGGTTATGTCACACTCTGCACAAATTGTGTGACTTGCCTTGCCATTTGCTGCCAGGTCAGGATTTCTGCCTGACCTTGGGCCTGATTCAGAGCCGTTCGCTATTTGCGGTCGTTCGTTCAAAAACAAGGGGTGGCTATTCAAATGATCAGTTCGCAAATTGCAGTCTGTTCACACCTCTAAGTCTGAATGAGCGAGCAAAACATACGCTCGTTTATTTGTTAAAAACGCCCCCTGGCCGCACGCACCATACGTCATGTCTGCTATTTATTAGATTAATCGAGTACATCGACCAGCGTATGAACTGCTCGCTATTCTTGTGGTTGGTTTTTGCTACCACAATCTTGCGAGCAGTTCTGGCTATAAAATAACCCAGTGACGTGGTCAATGACGCTGCTGTATTAATTATGCACACCCATAAAACGCCCGTTTTGACCTTTAAGCACGCCTGCGTTCGGATCTCCACTCCCCATTTTCAAGCACCCTCCCCTGTTACCACCCACATACGCCTCATTCTGTCACTCAAAATAGCAGGCATTCGCTATATTGCGAGCACATGAATTTCGGCCGCACTGACTGGTTCGCGCATGCGTATAACGATCCGTACGCATGCGCAGATGTGCGAACATCGCTCGGAACGAGTGTACTGCCGCTAGCGAGTGGCTCTGAATGAGGGCCCTTGTTCGGGACCATGCACTGACATCACCATCATGCACTATGTCAGCTACTAGCATTCAACCAGTGCGAGTGCTCCTGCCTCAGCTGTCCTCAGCAGCCTATCAGGGACTGGCAGCAGATTCATATCCTCTGTGAGAATTCCCACTGGTGCCAGAGCAAAGAGTTACTTCTTAGTGTTAAGTTCTATCCTGTGGCTCCTTTGCGCAGAAAACCATCACTGCTACCTGGCTCTATATCTACAGTTCCTGTGTCCTGATTGTGTGCTGCTGTATTCCAGTTCAGTGCAATCACCAGCTGCACTGATTGGAGGATTCCTGCAATCAGCCTCTGTAAACCTGTTCCTGACCTTGGCTTGTTTCTGACCTGCTTCTGTCTAATCCCTGGTACTGCGTTTGGTTATCTGGTTCTGACCTTGGCTATCCTCTGCGACCTGCACACATCTGCTCTCTGGTACCTTGTTGTCCATTTGGTTCTGACCTGGCTTGTTGACTATGCTGAGAAGCTTCTCTATTACATCCAGAGTACACCAGCACCTGTATAGGGGAACCTATTCTGAGGGCCGTGACCTGTGTGTCGGATGCAGCTAAGTCCATACCCTCTTGTGAGGGTCATTGGTGAACACCGCCGGCTCATTAGATTCCATGCCTCGGAAATAGGTCTTATCAATTCCCAAAATACGGGCTGCGTCCATTAACCATCCGAGAGTTGTGACAGGTTATTTTTGTTTGGAGCCAATTAACCTACCAGTATATTTTTGGAGTGTGGAAGGAAACCGGAGCACCTGTGGGAAACCTATGGAATCACAGGGAGAATATACAAACTCCACACAGTTAGGGCCGTAGTGTGAATCGAACCCACTACCTCAGTGCTGTGATGCAGTAATGCTAACCATTACACCATCTGTGCTGCCCTGTACAATTATATATTTTCATGCTCATCTTATTTGACAAACGTGTGTTCTCTTTGTCTGTAATACTAGTAAACCTACTGGGAGCACATAATCTATTTCTCATATTTTATTTGATTTGAGTTAGATATTTTTCACAATGTACTAATTATTAGGGATCCGAACCCCCCCAATCCGAGCCGGGAACCGAGTCAGGCTCGGTTTTCCCACCTGGCTCGGAACTAAAATCGAGGCCAAACGTCATCATCCCGCTGTCAGATTCTCGTGGGTTTTGGGTTCTATAAAAGGACCCACGATCGCCGCCATTTTTCATTCCAGCTGTGGAGCGTGCATGCAGAGGGAGGGAGCTGGGAGCTGTTGGCTAGTGTTGTGTGATACATTACATATTGGGCTGGCTGGCTACTGTGAAGAGGCTGGCTGGCTACTGTTGTCCAAACATAGGGCTGGCTGGCTACTGTTGTCCATATAGGGGCTGGCTGTTGTCCTGTCCATAGGGGCTGGCAGAGGGTGGGAGCTGGGAGCTGTTAGCTACTTTACTGTTGTGATAATAAATACAAATAATAAACTTAGTAGTACACTACTACTTAATTTATATAGTTATATACATTACAATACTGGGCTGGCTGGCTACTGTGAAGAGGAAGGGAGCTGGGAGCTGTTGCTGGCTGGCTGGCTTCTGTTGTTCATATACATACTGCTGACGCTGACCATAGGGGCTGGCTGGCTACTGTTGTCCAGTGCTGTGCTGCTGTCTGTCAAGGGCTGCTGCCCCGAAAAAAAAACAAAACACACCTGTCACTGTCATTGGAGTAGCTGCGCAGGGGTCCTGTACTGCTGTCTGTCAAGGAGTCAAATATACATAAAAAACACCTGTCACTGACATCGGCGTAGCTGTCACTGGCATAGCTTTCACTGTCATCGGCATAGTTGTCACTATCACTGTCATTGACTTAGCTGCGTAGAAAAGAAAACACACCTGTTACTGTCATCGGCGTAGCTGCGAAGGGGTGCTGTGCTGCTGTCTGTCAAGGGCCCTCATTCAGAGCCGTACGCTCTGAGCAGAGCGCACGCTCTGAATGAGGGCCGCCCTCCATGAAAATGGAGCGTCCTCCTGGACGCTCGTATAGCTGTGGGTCACCACCCACAGGCTATACGAGCGTGCATTTTGATGGCCGCGATGGTCGTGACCATCGCGACCATCGAATCTGCGTGCCGGAGCCTGCGGTTGAAGTTTTCAACCGCAAGGCCCGGAGTGATTTTGGCTCTATCAGAGCCAAAATCACTCCCACTGACATCACTAGTGATGTCAGTGGGCCGGCTTCTGACGGGAGGCGTTCCCGTGGGAACGCCCCCGTCAGGGAGGCACGCCCCCGGCACGCCTACCAAAGGGGGCGTGCTGTCAATCAACATCGACAGCACCCCCCCTTTGATCAGACACAACGAGCGAAGGACTTTCCTTCGCTCGTCGCGTCTGGTGCATGCGCACGACAGAGCTCCCTCCGTCGTGCGCATGCTCAGTCCAGAACATCGACCCACTTGTGAGCGGACAGCCGCTCGCGAGTGGGTCTGAATCAGGCCCAAGGAGTCAAATATATATAAAAAACACCTGTCACTGACATCGGCATAGCTGTCACTGTCATCGACGTAGCTGCGTAGAAAAACCCCCCACACCTGTCACTGTCACGTAGCTGCGCAGGGGTGCTGTGCTGCTGTCTGTCAAGGGGTTGCTGCCTCTTTCAGGGGTTCATCCACAGTGTGAAAAAAACAAACTATTTTTTCTATGTGCGTGTTAGCCACACCATCAGTGAAAAATAAAAAAATTTTTTTTTTTTTTTTTTTACATTTTGATAAATACTTTTATTGCATTTTGTAAACAAAACCAGTAATAAAAATTCTCTTTTTTTAAAAAACACAAACATGAATATTGCAATGAAAACTTTTTTTTTAAAGTTATTAGGTTACAAAAAGTTTTTTTTTAGTCTTAAACATAGCAGAAATGTTATCCTAACAGCTTATACAGTTATATGCTCTAAAAAACTAAAGCCTATATTTATTTACAAACCTATATAGAGTGGACATCCTAAATTCTAAAACTGTTCTATTCAAAAATGTAAACAAAAGCAAAGATTATAAGTCTAGGGCAGTGGTTCTCAAACTCGGTCCTCAGGACCCCACACAGTTCATGTTTTGTAGGTCACCCAGCAGGTGCACAGGTGTACTCATTACTCACTGACATATTTTAAAAGATCCACAGGTGAAGCTAATTATTTCAATTGTGATTCTGGCAGGAGACCTGCAAATCATGCACTGTTTGGGGTCCTGAGGACCGAGTTTGAGAACCTGTGGTCTAGTGTGTTATAATGATGTTAGAATGTAGAAGGCCGAAAATTGGGTGGACCACACATGGCTGATTGATCAACCATGGCGACTGGATTAGTGTCATAAGGAAGAGGAGGCTACCTACCTATCAGCTCATGCATAGACACTTCCTGAGGAACAAAGCTCTGCTCTCTGGACGGAAGCCAAATAGGTGGGAGCCCCTGTTCCAACATCTGAAGCTATTCTCTCTCCACATCATCTATTATAGATGAAAAAAAATTTAATCAGGAACATCTAGCTCCTATTTCTGTACCCTGCTCCCCTTTTTGGACAGGAAGTCCAGGATGGATGGTTTGGAAGAAGGCGGCCTAGCAACAGATGGGGATGGTCATTATCAAGACCTGGTCTCCCCAGTGGGTGTAGTCTGGGAGGTATTGATTGGCATGCAGGCAGCGGAATAACAAAGGCCTCCATGTTATCTGTGCTCACTATTCCATATTTCAGTTTGCGATTCAGGTAGTAATAAAGTTGGCTACAGAACACAGAATCACTGGATGTCAGTGCATTCAGGCCATGAATTCCCAGACATTTTCTGGACAGATGAATCCTTTGCTTGTGATAATCTTTGGTAATTTCTGGCAAAGGTGGGTGTTATAGCCAGACAGGCTATAACTTTGAACTGCTTTATAGAAAACATGTGAATGAAACCTTTCCACACTGCAGAACATGATGGAGAAATCCCTTGAAGTTCAGCACCTAGAGCATCTTTTTTCATGTTCTCTGAGGCCTCTCCTGACTGTGAAAAAAGATTCTCCAACTGTAGTCTTCCATTGTGACTTTTAATGGTGATTTCAATGTTGTCCACTGGCTGAGATCCAGTGACTCTTATGTTTAGCCATGGTGTCAGTCTCTCTTTTGGCAGAATTTGCACAATCTTGGGGCCAGCATGATGAATCAGACAGATCCTCCAGGGTAAACATCTGATCTGGTGTTGTATCTATTTCTATTAAACCTTTGTGTGTGAGTTTAATCATCTGCCACTTGTGGTGGAGCACTCTTTCTGCTTTCTCAATGATCTCCAGACACAACGTAAAACTTAAACCTTAAACTGAAATGTTGCATTTAATACTCTGTTCCGCTTGTTCACATATCAAAGTAATATGGTTAAGTGGACAGTGGGAACAACGGCTATTTGAAGGCCACTAACTAACTCTGTTTTTCTTAATGTCTATGTACAGGTTGGGAAATTACTTTACAGAAGGTTTGCAAAGGATTATTTAAGTCAATTGTTTTTGGAAGCACTCTTCCTGGTCTCCTTCTGGGATGAAAATCCACTCCTAGCCGCAGAAGCAGGCGCAGGATTCTCAAGAAAGACACAACGTAAGGCCTTAAATCAGGGGTAGCCAGCCTTGGTCCTCAAGAGCTCACGTTTTCCAGATGACCTAGCTGGTGCACAGGTGTATTCATTACTCAGCACCACAATTGAAAAATCCACAGGGGGAGTTAATTATTTATTACAGTTGTGATTCTGTAAGATCTGGAAAACATGCACTGTTCGTAGCTCTCGAGGACCAGAGTTGGCTACCCCTGCCTTAAATCATAGATCTTATGCTTGTCCACATATCTGTGCTGGTTAAGTGGCACTTTGAGGCCACTAACTAACTATTTTTTTTTAATTTCCCTCTATGGGTTGGGAAATGCCTTTAGAAGGTTTGCAAAGGATTATTTAAGTAAATTTTTTATTTGTTTTTGGAAAGCACTTGATCCCCTTCTGGGATGAGAAAATCAGCTCCCAGCAGCAGCAGTCGTGCTCAAGGATTTTTTTGTGGCAAGGCTGCTGCTCGAAAAATAAATGAATAAAAAAAAAAATTTTTTTTAGTGTGTGTTAGCCACACCTGTCACTGGCACACCTGTCATGACATCTTGCCTCTGTAGAGCCAGTTTGTGCAGGGACAGATTAATTGCCAGCTTGTTTTGTGGGGGCCCAAATGAACCAATCATTTCAGAATGAGGCGTATGTGGGTGGTAACAGGGGAAGGTGCTTGAAACGGGGAGTGGAGATCCGATCGCAGGCGTGCTTAAAGGTCAAAACGGGCGTTTTATGGGTGTGCATATTTAAAACAGCAGCGTCATTGACCACGTCACTGGGTTTTTTTTAAGCCAGAACTGCTCACAAAATTGTGGTTGCAAAAACCAACTACAAAAGTAGCGAGCAGTTCATACCCTGTTCGATGTACTCGATTAATCTAATAAATAGCGGACATGATGTAGGATGAGAGCGGCCAGGGAGCGTAGTTTCCAAAAAAATGACCTCAAGTTTTGTACGCTCGTTCAGACCTAGAGGCGTGAACAGACCGCAAAAAGCGAATGGTATTTTCTGGACGAGCGAGCGCAAATAGCGTCCGGCTCTGAATCAGGCCCTTAAGTCCTGTAATAATAATAATAAACAGAACTGATAGGCCTTGATTTTGAGGCATACTAAGTAAAAAGATAGTATAGTACTTGTCTATATTTTGAAGTACCTTGTAACAAATACTGAAATTGTTATTAGTGGAAAAAAGGAGCTTAATGTGATCTAACCATTAACGCTAGAGCCATAGACATAATATATACTTCTGCCCCCAGAAGGCCAAGAACATAAATTAAACTTCCCTATTGTGCTCTTAAAACACAGCTGTAGTCATGGTCAGTAGCCAAAATTATCAGCTTTGAGGGCATATTTATTAATCAGAAATTGGTCCCCATAACCTGTGGGAAATGTGGGCCTAATTCAGACCCGCTCGCGAGCGCTCGCAAGTGGGTCGATGGTGCCCAAGTGCGCATGCGCACGACGGATGCGGCTCCGTCGTGCGCATGGGCGAGACCCGAATAACGACGGCCAAGCCGTCGTTATGGGTCTCGCACCTAAGGGGGCGTGCTGTCGATGGTGATTGACAGCACGCCCCCTTTGGTGGACTTGCCGGGGGCGTGGCTGCCCAGACGGAGGCGTTCCCATGGGAACGCCTACCGTCTGGGGCCGGCCCCACTGACATCACTGGTGATGTCAGTGGGAGTGCTTTTGGCTCTGATAGAGCCAAAAGCACTCCAGGGCTTACGGCAGCGAGACAATACCGCAAGGGTCTCGTCGCAAGCCCGATGGTCATGATGGCCTTGACCCTCGCGACTATCATTTTGGCCGCTCGCTATAGCTGTGGGTGGAGGAGGGACGGCCCTGATTCAGAGCGAGCGCTCTGTCAGGGCGTCCGGTTCTGAATCAGGGCCAGTGTGTACAACTTGGTAATTTAGCAGAGTTGTGTACACACCACCGAATATGTAATTAATCCAGGTCACTAGTCCCGTGAAACTTAACCAGGTTGTGTGGTTTATTGAATAGAGGTGTATACAGCCATACTCACTGGTATACTGTCCAGAGCATTAGCTTAAGCAACTCACTAGCCTGTGACTGTCTTAGATATTGCAGTAACAGTGCAGGCACTGGAACAGCGATCATATGGCATACTTGTCATAGGTCTCAGGAGCTAAGGGGAGGACAGACTGTTCTGCTCATACACAGTGAACAAGATGGCGCCGTGCATGTGCAGTTATAGTATTGCGGCCAACTTGGTAAGAGAAATTAAGTATTCCTTGTGGAGGCATATTTTTGGGGATTGCGCAGTAGTGCACTCCACTTCTAACATAATTATGATTTCTTAACGGCGCTTATGGTGGCAATAAGAAATTAAAGGGTTCCACCAGGAGCCTGTCCCTGTGTTGTGTTAGAAGTAAAATGATCACATGCATGGTTTGCAAACTGCGTATGAGTGAGCGGACTGTAGCAGAGAGGCATGCATCTACTGGAAAGTTTTGTGGTGTGTAGCACATAGACTACAACAGATACTGCCATCTTCATTTAACTGTCCTGGCCAACCTTGGTAAATTTTAGCAGCCACTATATAAACCTGAAACGGTATAAATGACTGCCAGACGAGAGCCCGGCGGTCGAAATCCCGACGCCGGCCGGCCGAACAGTGCAGATCCCGACAGAGGTAAGTAAAGTAGCTAACCCTCCCCTCTCCCCCCCTAAACCTCCTTTAGTGGTGCCTAACCATAACCTCCCCCCCCTAGTGCCTAACCCTAAACTTCCCCTCCCCGACTGCGTGGATACTTACCCCCTGCGTTGGACGATCGGTCCGGTGTTCTGTCAGGGTCCCGGCGTCGGAATTAACATAGGCGTCGGTATTTCGACACCTATGTTAGATCTCTTGCCAGGATTACACTGTCGGAATTGTCACCGGCGGCCGCAACCCTATGGGGGCTGCTTTTGCCATCGAAAACACTGGACCACAACAGATATCTCAGATATCTGCTGTGGTCCTTAGTACATACATTCCAGTGATGCTTAATATTTGTGGTTACCCCCAGAAAATGGGTGTTTTTTTAATTTGATAAATATTTCCTTTAGTGTGTTAGGAAGAACCCTGCTCACATACATAAAATGATCTGCACTGCATGATGTAGCGTTAGACGGAAAATGGGCAGGTGTGCCCTCTCATTGTAGCGTGAAAAAAAATGCATATATTCACCAGTGTACAGGGCCTGATTCAGAGATGTACACTACCCCGAGGATTAGCGTACATCTCCGATTGTTAGAGGACTGCGCATGCAAAGGAGGTTTACAGCGTATGTGGAGCCCTCCATCTGCAAGATTGACAGGCTGTGGCATTTGGGATGTGGAGCTGGGGTGTTCCTCGGCAGCATTCTCAGAAACAGGGGAATGTGGATGCAGATTTCCTGGCTCGCAAGCTGCCAGGACATGGTCAGGCTGCGATAAGCTTCAGCTACCACAGTCTGGCCAAAGGGGCAACCATGGCGATCCCAGGCTGTGCCCTCAGTCACAGCTACAGTAGATGCAGCAAGGAGTTGTCTGTTTCCCCCCTCTGGGTTCCAGCTAAGCATTCTCTTCTCTCTGCCTCAGGAGCTCCTATTCCTCGCTGCCCCTCTCTCTTGATTTTCCCAGGGTTTCTAGTAGGGATGAGCGGGTTCGGATTTCTGAAATCCGAACCCCCCCCGAGCCCCCCCGATACGAGCCCGGCTCGGGTTTTCCCGCCTGACTTGGAACTGAAATCGATGCAAAACGTCATCATCCTGCCTTCCGGATCTCGCGGGTTTTGGATTCTATAAAAGGTCCCCGCGTCTGTGCCATTTCTCACTCCGGCTGTGGTCAGTGAAAAGGGAGGGTGGGAGCTAGGGCTGGCTGGGCTGTGTTGTGCTGCTGTTCTCCATAGGGGCTGTGTCCACTCAGTCCATAGGGGCTGGCTGGGCTGTGTTGTGCTGCTGTTGTCCATAGGGGCTGGCTGGGCTGTGTTGTGCTGCTGTCATAGGGGCTGGCTGGGCTGTGTTGTGCTGTCAGTTGTCCATAAGTCTCCAAATTCTATAGGGGCTGACTGGACTGTGTTGTGCAGTGTCACATAAAGGCTGTAGTCCTAAAGGGGTGCTGTAGTGTTGTTCAGGGGGTGATCTGTCCATCAGGGGTGCTCCCCCAAAATGCACTCCAAAAAAAAAAAAAAAGTTTTTCTGTGTTTGTGAATTGTGTGCGCAGTAGCCGCACATGCATCAACAAAGTAGCGCCAAGCGTGCGCCTGTGTCATAAATCAAGGGCTGGCTGGCTTGTCCGTTAAAGGGTGCTGTAACCCCTAAAGTGCACTCCAAAAACAAAACAAAACATTTTTTTTCTGTGTTTGTGAATTGTGTGTGCAGTAGCCGCACATACATCAACAAAGTAGCGCCAAGCGTACACCTGTGTCATAAGTAAAGGGCCGGCTGGCTTGTCTGTTAAATGGTGGTGTAAACCCCAAAGTGCCCTCCAAACAAATAAAAAAATTATTTTATCTGTGTTTGTGAATTGTGTGCACTGTAGCTGCACGTGCATCAACAAAGTAGCGCCAAGCATGTGCCTGTGTCATAAATCAAGGGCCGGCTGGCTTGTCCATTATAAGGTGCTGTAACCTCCAAAGTGCACTCCAACAAAAATAAAAAAATATTTTCTGTGTTTGTGAATTGTATGCACTGTGGCTGCACGTACATCAACAAAGTAGCGCCAAGTGTGTGCCTGTGTCCCATAAGTAAAGGGCCGGCTGGCTCATCTCTTACAGGGTGGTGTAAACCCCAAAGTGCACTCCAACAAAAATAAAAAATTATTTTCTGTGTTTGTGAATTGTATGCACTGTGGCTGCACGTACATCAACAAAGTAGCGCCAAGTGTACGCCTGTGTCATAAGTAAAGGGCCAGCTGGCTCATCTGTTAAATGGTGGTGTAAACCCCAAAGTGCACTCCAACAAAAATAAAAAATTATTTTCTGTGTTGTGAATTGTGTGCATTGTGGTTGCATGTGCATCAACTAAGGAGCAGCGCCAAGTGTGTGCCTGTGTCCCATAAGTAAAGGGCCAGCTGGCTCATCTCTTTAAAATGGTGGTGTAACTCCCAAAGTACACTCCAACAAAAATAAAAAATGGTTTTCTGTGTTTGTGAATTGTGTGCACTGTGGCTACATGTGCATCAACAAAGGAGCAGCGCCAAGCATGCGCCTGTGTCCCTTAAGTCTGTTAAAGGGTGGTGTAACCCCCAAAGTGCACTCAAAAAAAAAAAAATAATAATAATTTTCTGTGTTGTGAATTGTGTGCGCTGTAGCCGCATGTCCATCAACAAAGGAGCAGCGCCAAGCATGCACCTGTGTCATAAATCAAGGGCCGGCTGGCTTGACCGTTAAAGGGTGCTGTAACCCCCAAAGTGCACTCCAAAATTTTTTTCAAATTCTTCTTTTCTGTGTTTGTGTGCGCCTTAGCCGCACATATATATCAATATAACATAAATGGAGGACCAAACTTTGTCCCCTAAAAATAAAATAGGGAAAGATCAAGAACCACTTCCTCCTAGTGTTGAAGCTGCTGCCACTAGTCATGACATAGACGATAAAATGCCATCAATGTCGTCTGCCAAGGTCGATGCCCAATGTCATAGTAGAGGGCATATAAAATCCCAAATGACAAAGTTCAGGAAAATGACCTTAAAAAAACATTTAAATCATTTGAGGAGAAACATAAACTTGCCAATATGCCATTTACGACATGGAGTGGCAAGGAACAGCTACGGTCTTTCCCTATGTTCATGACTAGTGGTTCAGCTTCACATGATGATGGAAGCCCTCCTCCCGTTACAAAAATCAAACGAGTTAAGCTGGCAAAAGCACAGTGAAGAACTGTGCGTTCTAAAAAGATATCACAAATCCCCAAGGAGAGTCCAAGTGTGGTGGCGGTTGCGTTGCCTGACCTTCCCAATACTGAACGGGAAGAGGTGGCTCTTTCCACTATTTGCACGCCCTCTGCAAGTGCTGAAAGGAGCACCCACAGTCCACTTGCTGATATGCAAATTGAAGATGTCACTGTTGAAGTACAACATGATGAGGATACTAGTGTAGCTGGCGCTGAGGAAGAAGTTGGCAAGGAGAATTCTGATGGTGATGTGGTTTGTTTAAATCAGGCTCCAGGGGAGACAGTTGTTGTCCGTGTGATGAAAAAGCCCATCACGGTCATGCCTGGGCAGAAGACAAACATTCCACCTCTTTGGTCTGGCAATATTTCTATCCAAATCCGGACAACAACTGTCTTGCCATATGTACCATATGTAAAGATGAAATAAGTAGGGGTGGGGATGTTAACCAACTAGGAACATTCTCCCTTATACGTCACCTGCAGTGCGTTCATAAAAAGTTACTGTCAAGTTCAGAAACTTTGGCTAAGACCGTAAGCAGTCCAGGGACACCTAAATCCCTTTGACCTGTTGTATCCAAGCGCCTGCTAACCACACCGTCAACTCCCTACTAGCCAATTTCCTCCTTAGACAGGATCGGAAGTAGTCCCGCAGGCCATGTCACTGGTATGACTGACTCTCCTATCCGGGATTCCTCCGGAGGATCCTGCATTGCTACGCCTACTGCTGCCGCTGCTGGGAGTCGTTCATCATCCCAGAGAGGCAGTAGGAACACCACTATTTTTACTAAACAATTGACCCTCCAACAGTCCTTAGCGAGGAGGATGAAGTACGACAGCAGTCACCATGAAGCAAAATGTATACCTGGGCCTTCTATGTTGGTGTTAGATGTGCGTCCAGTATCCGCCATTAGTGCAGTGGGATTTAGACAACTGATTGAGGTAGTGTGTCCCTGGTACCAAATCCCGTCTAGATTCCACTTCAGGCGATACCGAGACTGTACAGAAACGTCAGAAAAAGTCTCCTGTGTCCTGAAAAATGCGGTTGGACCCAATGTCCACTTAACCATGGACATGTGGTCAAGTGGAACAGGGCAGACTAATGACTATATGACTGTGACAGCCCACTGGGTAGATGTATCACCTTACGCAGCAACAACAGCAGCGTCACCAGTAGCAGCATCTCAGAAATGCCAGCTCGTTCCAAGGCAGGCTACGCTGTGTATCACTGGTTTCAGTAAGAGGCACACCGCCGACAACCTCTTAGAGAAACTGAGGGAAATCATCGCCCAGTGGCTTACCCCACTTAGACTCTCCTGGGGATTTGTGATATCTGACAATGCCACCAATACTATGTGGGCATTACATCTGGGCAAATTCCAGCACATCCCATGTTTTGCTCACACAATAAATTTGGTGGTGCAAACTTTTCTGAAAAGCGAAAGGGGCGTGCAGGAGACGCTTTGGGTGGCCCGAAAAATTTCTGGCCACTTTCGCCATTCAGCGACTACGTGCCGAAGACTGGAGCACCAGCAAACACTCTTGAACCTGCCTCGCCATCACTTGAAGCAAGAGGTTGTGACGCTGTGGAACTCAACCCTCTATATGCTTCAGAGGATGGAGGAGCAGCCAAAGGCCATTCTAGCCTATACATCCACCTATGACATAGACAAAGAAGGGGGTATGCACCTGACTCAAGCACAGTGGAGAATGATTTCCGTGTTGTGCAAGGTTCTCCAGCCCTTCGAACTCGCCACACGTGAAGCCAGTTCAGACACTGCCAGCTTGAGTCAGGTCATTCCCCTCATCAGGCTTTTGCAGAAGCAGCTGGAGAAAGTGAAGGAGGAGCTAAGACGGAGTGATTCCACTCGGCGTGTGGGACTTGTGGATGAAGCCCTTCATTCGCTTTGCCAGGATTCCAGGGTGGTCAATCTGTTGAAATCAGACCACTACATTTTGGCCACCATGCTCAATCCTAGGTTTAAAGCCTAAGTGGCCGACACAAGCCTGCAGAGGTGCAAAGACCTGATGGTGAAAACACTGTCAGCTGAAGTGGAACATGACACGTCAACAGCTCCTTCTTCATTTTCTCCTGCAACTGGGGCTGCCAAGAAACAACTTAGGTATCCTAAGCAACCCACTGGCGGTGATGCAGGGCAGGCAGGACCAAGTTTGGACATCTGGTTCGGACTGAAGGACCTGGCAACAATTTCTGACATGTCTACTGTCACTGCATATGATACTGTCACCATTGACAGAATGGTGGAGGATTACATCGTTGACAGCATCCAAGTAGGCATGTCAGACAGTCCGTACATGTACTGGCAGGAAAAAGAGGCAATTTGGAAGCCCCTGTAGAAACTGGCTCTATTTTACCTGAGTTGCCCCCCCTCCAGTGTGTACTCCGAAAGAGTGTTTAGTGCAGCCGGGAACCTTGTCAGCGAAAGGCGTAGGAGGTTGCTTCCACAAAATGTGGAGAAGATGATGTTCATCAAAATGAATTATCAACTCTTCCAGGGAGACTAGCCTCCAGAATGTACAGAGGACCTGTGGTGGTGGATTTCAGCGGGGACGAATTAATAGTCTGTGAGGATGAGGATGTACACAACACTGAAGAGGGTGAGGAATCGGTGGATGAGGAGGATGAGGATGACATCTTGCCTCCGTAGAGCCAGTTTGTGCAGGGACAGATTAATTGCCAGCTTGTTTTGTGGGGGCCCAAACAACCCAATCATTTCAGCCACAGTCATGTGGCAGACCCTGGCGCTGAAACAATTGGTTTGTTAAAGTGTGCATGTCCTGTTTATACAACATAAGGGCGGGTGGGATGGCCCAAGGACAATTCCATCTTGCACCTCTTTTTTTTCTTATGTACTGTTTGGGGCCTAGTTTTTGAAACTGCCATCCTGTCTGCCACTGCAGTGTCACTCCTAGATGGGCCACGTGTTTGTGCCGCCCACTCGTGTCGCTTAGCATAATCATCCAGCTACCTGGTGTGAGGTGTTCAGAATAGACTGGAAATGAGTGGAAATTAAGGTTATTGAGGTTAATAATAGCATAGGAGCAGAAAAACCCACAAATTCTGTGATTTTAGCTGTTTTAAAAAAAAAATACAGATCCAAAACACAAAACCTAGAACCCAAAACACGGAAGGGTGGTTTTGGCAAATCCAATCCAGATCCAAAACACGAAGAAAGATCCAGATCCAAAACCAAAACACGAAAAGTGGCCGGTGCACACCCCTAGTTTCTAGGCTCTGCCCCCAACAGACTTCTTCCTTCTTATCCCTCAAAAATTGCATTATCTTCTGGGAGATGCAGCTTATTCAGTGACTCTGTGCTTGTCTTTTGTAATGGCAGCACCAGGGTCACACAGGTAAGTTGTTATAGTAGAAAAAATATATACTTACCTACTGTCCCGCAATGATCAAGAGACTCCTGGCCACCTGGAAAAGTGGGCAAGTCTCACGGAGCCGGCCGCCACCTTCCCCAAGCCACCTACTTACCGACTGAAGTCCTGGTAATCTCTACATTGTATAGCGGGGGGCAAGGCCACGATGATGCGATCGCTGATCCTCACCCCCCCACTGCCTCTTACACAGTGCCACACCCCATACCACTCCCTATGATGCCCCAGCACCTCCCCCTGCTGTGCCAACCTGGCTACCCCTCCCAGAATTATTAAATAATGTATTTAATAATTCTGTCACACCCCAGTGCAGCCGCACGCTGCATTGAGGTTGCTGGTGGTTGGGAGGCAGATTGATTATCTATCATCTACCTGGCACCTGATCTCTCGTATTTTGTAATGCGTCATCTTCCTGGCGTCAGATCTCGCAATGTTTGGATTGCGTATAAAAGTCCCTCCCTCCACTTTACACACTGGAGACTGGAGGGAAAGGGTGTGGGTAGTATAGGGGCTCTTTGTACTAAATAAAAAAATTATTAGGAGCAGTGGTTGCTCCTACCCTCTTAGAGGAGGGGGGCTGCCATCACCGAGAAGAAGAGGGGACTGAAGAAAACTCACAGATAGACCCTACAAATCAATGTGACACAAGTGCGCATTTTCACTGGCTTCCAAAGGGCTGCATCATCTGCAGCCCCTAGGAGCCGGCTGAAAGACTTTAGAGTAGCAGCTTCCTACTGGAAGCCACTCTCTACTAATAGTTGCCCAGACTGGCAGTCCTAGGGGGAGGTGTCTCCTCCCTTAGACTGCCTGTTGTGTATCTGACTGGCAGAGAGCACTTCCAATAGGATGCCACTGCCAGTCATAGTGTATCCAGTGCAGTCAGGGACTGCACTGATGACATTGAGGTGGCGGATTTTACTAGGGCCCTGCAGCCCCTAGGTAAAATCCGCCACTGATTATGAGCACTGAAGGCAGGGGCACTATGTACTGTAATCTGGCTGCAGCACTCTGTAAGGCACACACAAAAAAAAATGCCATAGGAGTGGACTACAGCACGGTGTCTGTTACTAAAATAAAAAAGTCTACTGGAGCACTTTTTTTTTATATATGAAAAAAAAAAAGATTATACTTGGAAAGGAGGAGGAGGAGGAGGAGGAGACTCTCATCAATATTGAACTTTAGCAAAAACTGAGAAATAATAATAAAAATAAGGTTGAAAGGGGAGGAGTGGTAAGGAGGGGGAGGGGCGATATAAGGATGAGGTAAATATTAGGACGGATAAATATTAACAAAACAAGTATAGAGTCAGAAATTTCACAAATACCTAAAATTGGAAAAGGTAGGTAACTAGTTAAGCTTAGTTGGGGTAATATAATCTTAAATGGAGATGTCAGTCTGTAATTTCAAATAATTTGTAAATTTGAGATTCAGTAGCACTGTCAAGCATGTCATTGTAGAGACCCCATTTTATATAAAATCCTTCTACACCTTTAAGAGCAAGTATAGTCGATTTTCGATCAAAATAAAGAGGTATAATTTTTTGCTATACTTCAGCTAGAGATGGGGCTGACCTAGACGTCCAATGTGTTAAGATAACTTACTTGGAGATAGTAAATAATATTGTGAAGAAGGGGAAGTATGGCTTACTGTAAGTGAGTGATTTTTTTCCCAAACAAAGAAATGTATACAAAGATATGAGGATCCGATAATAAAGATAAAGAAAAAGAGGCGTTCACAAAAGCTATCACTTTGTTCCAAAGGCGTTTAATCTTTCCACAGCTCCAGAGGCAATGGAAAAAGGTGGCTGTTGAGTAGGTACATTTAGGACAAGCGCCTGGAAAGGATGGATCCACACGGGAGCGAACAGCTGGAGATAAGTATGCTCTAGGAATTGTTCTGAGATGAACTTCCTGCAAGTAAGTTGAGCTTAAAATTCGTAACGTAGCATCATAATGAACGAGTAGAGAATCCGAGGACGATAAAGAGGGGATATCTCTCTCCTACTGCGTACTCAATTTCAGCCGAAGAGATTTAGAGGGTAAATTATCCAGGGAACTGTATATAGGCTTGATTTTATAAGGAGAGCTAGCCCAGATGTTTAAGAAATTTAAGACAGGGTTGATAGGTCTGGTGAAGTAACCAGACAGATTAAGGGGCCTATTAATCATCACTTAAAAGCACATTTTCACCTGCAATTGTGACAATTAAGTATTCGGGCCATTCATTATGAAGGTGAAACAGGAGATATCACAGATATCTCCTACTTACCTTCCTTTCGCGGAATGGCCCGCTGTCCCCATACACTAGTATGGGGACAGAATTCATCAGGCTCTGAAAATATTATATTTTCGGAGCTTGACTGCGGGGGCATTGTCCATCTTTAGATGGTTCGCAACCCGCTCTTCCCTATGGGAAGTAGGTCCGGGTTGCGAGACGGGATCCTTTCAGATCCCTCTGCCCCTGTCCGGCTCCTTCCGCCGGATGTTGGAGCTCTTGTGCGCATGCGTGACCTGTAGGTCGCGCATGCACACTGCCGTCAAAAAAGATTCACTGCTCCGAAAAGGAGCAGTGAAGCCGCTCACAGGGCAGCTGATTTCACATCAGCTGCCACCGTGCTGGAGCAATGCTGAATTGCTCTGGTGGCCGTGGCAAATTAGAATGTTAATTATCGGGGTCCGTTCGGACCCCGATAATTAACATCATGAATAGGCCCCATAGTGAGGAAACATAGTGGCGAGCCTGGATGAACATGTACAAATGAGAATTTGGTAGACACAATTTTTCACGTAGCTCTGAGAATTGGAGCATACGGCCTCTAGGATCAAATACCATGGAAGCAGTACAAAGGCCTTTTTCCCTCCATTGTAAGAAATTTGAGTTGTGTAGGGAGAAGTATACTCTCCTCCCAGTTTTTTGTGAAGAAAAACCCAGCAGTAGTAAGTGTCTTTAAACAGTATATGATTAAGAATGTGTGTGGGAATGAGAGTTTTTTTTGTATGCAACAACGCATATGGGGAGAAAGGGGCAAAAATGGCTTTGTCTAGGCCTAAATCAATATATGTGCTCCTATCATGTATCCAGTCTGCCGCATAATGCAAGAAAACTGAAAGAGAGTATGCAACGAAATCAGGAACTCCTGCTCCACCTGATTGCCTATCTGCCATGAGCTTAGAGAAGGCAATCTTAGGCTTCTAACCTTGCCATATAAAACGCGTCATTATTCAACTCAGAAACCGTGAATCTGTGTCTCCAAGATGAATGGGCAACATTTGCATTATATAAACAATCTTTGGGAAGATAATACTCTTTAATACTACCACTCTATCCAAAAGGGAAAGAGTCAACAGTTTCCAGCCATGCAGCACAGAAATAACCCTTATAAGAAAGGGAGAGAAATTGATATAATATAAATAAGATACATTTGCTGGTATATGGACTACCAAATATTAACATGGAAGGAAGAGTTACAGATACCCGTCTCAGAAGATATGTTTAAAGGGAGTATTTAATATTTGGTGACGTTGATTTTATACCCTGCACTTGCTCCAAACTGAGAAATTAAACACAATATTTCCAGGATTGGAGGAGGTATGGTCTGAAACAAATAGTAGCATGTCATCTGCGAAAAGAGCAAGCTTGAGCTCAACATCACCAACCCAAATACCTTTAAAGGCTGAGGAAGCTCTCAAGCCCATCACCAGAGGCTCGAGAGCAACAACGAACAGAAGAGGTGAGAGTGGGCATCCCTGCCTCATCCCTTTCTGTATAGGAAATGGGGAAGATAAGAGACCATTACAAGCAACCTGAGTACTGGGATTAGAATATAATAATTGAATAGCTTTTAGGAAGGTATCAGGGAAACCAAAGCAAAGGAGAGTGTGGTATAAATTGGGCCATTCTATCAGGTCGAAGGCCTTTTCAGCATATATAGGTTGTGCATGTTTGGGGATGAGAGAGGGTAACTGTACTGAACGACATATCGTTCAGTGTGGGCACATTATCCACTGCGCAGTATAATGAACGATTGAACGATAATGATGTCGTTATTGTTTAATTGTTCTTTCATCATGTAGTGGATATGCACCATAATTGTTCTTTCATCGTGTAGTGGATATGCACCATCATAAATGCGCAGACTAGCTGGATACAGCAGCCCAAATTTCTGACCGTCAGAAACAAGTTGGGAGCAAACAGAGGAGAAATACTTTCTGGCCCTAGTCAATTCAATGGAATAATCCTGGAAGACATGCAACTTATGTCCTTCCCAAATAAGCGATTTCACACGACGTGAGCACGGACCAATTTGCCTTCTTATGAAGATAATTAAAGTGACCCACAGGTGTGGTCTGTTCAGGGTTGGTGCCTCGTTCGGCGGAGGACGAAGCCCAGTGATGGAGCATCCTCACCCCATCAATCCTAAACCAGATGTCTCCTGTTAAAACATTTTAATAAAATAAACCTTATAGAAAATATAATGTCATTATTAGGGTGCCATTCGGCTTACACTAGGGGTGCTGTGAGGCAGTTTGTTGTGTGTTCAGGAAGACTTTTGCCGCTAAATGCAACAAAGTACAGAGATTCTGTAATGGTGGATTCCAGTGAGGATGAGCTAATATTGTGTGATGATTATTTTAAAATGTATAAGGGTAAGGAGGATGATAATGACATATTCCTAGTGTAGAGATGATCAACAACACTGTTAGCCACCTTAAGACCATTTTAGCTTCTTATATGGGGGCTCAAACAAACCAAACACTTCAGCCACAAAAGTGGCAGTCCCTGTTGCTTAACAGCTTGGTTTGTTAAATTATGCATATGCTTTTTAATATACAACATATAAGGGTGGGAGGGAGAGCCCAATGACAATTCCATTGTGCACTACTTTTCATTATGAGCTTTGCCAAGATTGTGTGTGTTTGACAGGCAGCATATATTACAGTACTGGGGCATTGCTGTTCTGTAGCTTGCAAGACTCTCTTCTTTTTCAGTCTCTAAATAGTTATAGTTTTTTTTGTGTACACATTTAGTTTTATTGTTACAAAGCCACTTGTACACTTTAACTGTTAAAACCGAACATTTTTCCTTTCCAGGAAAAAAGTGGGAGAAAACAAAAAGCTAGACTGCTAGGTACTATCATACAGGGTCTAATACTCCTCAGCTTCCACCAGTGATGGCAGCCAAGAGGCATTGGGACCCCATATGCCATACAATGGTACAGTTTGTACTGTAGTTTGAGTTTAGGAGACTAATGAACTTGAGAACAGAAAGAGGTTAGAGATTTCCGCTGTATGTTTACTTAGTACTCAACTCTCCCCCCCAAAAAAAAATAACATTATAAACCATGCTATAAAGTTGATAACATGGGAGAGAGAAAAGGACCAAAAAGGCGACCGAGCACACACAAAAAGCCCTAAAAGGTGGGGGGAGAAGGAAAAAAAACAAACACAACAGTACTGTATAACTGTATCTTGCTCCCAGGGACTGGATAACAAGGGGAAGAGGGTGGAATCCAAACAATGCAATTTAATCATCTTCGCCTATAACTATTATAGAAATAATGTAGACAATTAAAATTCCCACCATTTCCAATAAAACTTAAGCTTTTCTCCCCTGTTCAAAGAGAAATAAAATAAACAAAATTGAATAGTGTGTTTAACATTTATACTCTTTCATTTTTAATATATACTGTTACAGTGCAAAGACTATTTGGTCTAAAAAATGCACAGACTGATGACAGAAACAATGTACAGTACAGCTGTCTACACTGTTCCAAAAGGTAGATACAAAGGGTCAAACATGACCAATTGTACAGGTCTCTCATGGTTACGAAATGGATAGTCTAAAGCAGAGGTTCCCAAATGAGGTCCTCAAGGCTCCCAAGTTCAGGTTTTTAGAGATATCCTTGGTGGAGCACAGGTGACTTAATTAGTACTGTACCTCAATTTGATTTAACCACCTGTGCTCAACCAAGGATATCTCTAAAACCTAAACTGTAGGGGAGCCTTGAAGACTGTGTTTAGGATCCTCTGGTCTAAAGAATTGAAGACCTAATAAATAATCAATGTGTTCAGAATTTGCAGGTCACTTCATAGAAAATTACATTAGCTATTATTTTCAGGTCACTAATTTTAGATGGAACGGTGCTAATAATAATAATCCAGAATGTTTGCCAAAACCAAAGCCAAAACACGATGATGAATTAGAACCACAACCAAAACACGGGGGTCAGCGCACATCTCTAGTTTCCACCCACAATCCCAAATCATACTGATAGGTTAATGGGCTGCTTATTAAAATTAGAGATGAGTGGTTCAGTTCTACTTAGTTACATTTGGGTCTGAAGAACAGCATCTTATTGGCTATCTGGCTATCACTTTTGTTTGATAGACAATAAGCTAGAATCCAAACATGCTCTAATTTAGCATGTGTCTGTTAGGGAACTTAGGCTGTAAACTCCAGAGACTGATGTGATTGATAAATATACTGCAATACTGGATGCCATATGAAACACAAGATAAAACAAAAATTCACAGTGCAAAACTGTAAACCACAGTTGCTATGTCCCCTTGTGGTAAAAGAATGAGTACGGAGAGCTTGCAATAAGCCAGACGATCATGATATCATAAAAGAGAGATATGTCACGTTATTAAAGCTTCCCGTTTAGGAGTGTGAGCCCTCTTTGTCCTGATTTTCTAGACCTCCCTCTCTTTTTATTTGTTGGTTTTGTCGTGTTTGGGGTGGTGGCAAAGAACGACACTTGTCTACTGTCAGGGCCGAAACTAGGATTTTAGTCACCCGGGGCAAGGCAGTAATTTGGTGCCCCCCCTCCATGTTTTGATATTATTGATTGTTTTACTGCACCCCCCAAACACCCTCTCTTTACAATAATTTTACTTCCCCCTAAAAGCACAGAAAAACCCTCTCACCTCACAGTCCTCCTCATCACAGCCTCACACTGCAAAGCCCTCATCACAGCCCTCCTTATCAAGGGTCCCTCACACCACAGCCCCTCACTTAACAGCGCTGCCTCACTAAACAAAGGCCCTCACTATACACAGCCCCTCACTATACACAGCCCCTCACTATACACAGCCCCTCACTACACACAGCCCTCCCTGCAAAGCCCTCATCACAGCCCTCCTTATCAAGGGTCCCTCACACCACAGCCCCTCACTACACAGCGCTGCCTCACTACACACAGCCCCTCACTACACACAGCTCCTCACTACACAGCGCTGCTTCACTACACACAGCCCTCCCTCACTGTACACAGCCCCTCACTACACACAGCCCCTCACTACACACAGCGCTGCTTCACTACACACAGCCCTCCCTCACTGTACACAGCCCCTCACTACACACAGCCCCTCACTACACAGCGCTGCTTCACTACACACAGCCCTCCCTCACTGCACAGACCTTCCTCACTGAACAGCCCCCCTCACTGAAAAGCCCCTCTCATCTCCCCACCAGCAACAGCATACTTACCTGCTGGCTCTTGCACAGCAGCGGACTGGAGGCGGCGGCAGCGCCGTGTGGAGTGGAGGCGCTTTAATTGTGATGGACGGGCCTAACGCCGCGGCCATCCTCAGCGCAGGGCACTGTGAGTATGGACTGGGAGAGATGTCATGACATCTCTCCCAGTCCCAAGAGACGCTGCAGGAGACAGGGGAGTGGGGCTGCCTGCTGCCATGTGTAATGGTAGCGGTGCGCACAGCAGAGGAAGAGTCGGGCCCAGCGCTACTGATATTTGTGGCACCAGAGTGGACATCAGTGAGGCGCCCGGTGCACATGACCCCTCAGCCCCCCCCCTAGTTGCGGCCCTGCTACTGTTAATAAAGTTGTAAAGTTTTGTTGGGTGCGCTCTACTAATAAAGTTTGAAACCTCCCTGCTGGGAGTGACGACACCATCTGCCCATATGGGTCCAACATGTAAAGTTGGAAGGTGAGTTGAACACCAGCATATTGGTTGTGGTGTGCGTGAGTTTGTTTCTGACAACATATATAATTGATTACCATTCAAACTGAATTTATTATCAAAAGAAAATCTGACCACTTTGAAAGCCACTCATTTTTAGTGTTCGTGTGATGCAAGGGGCTCATGTATGGATCAACTGTTACAAAGTGTGACAGATGTGATTATGTTATCCACTGTAGAGGTGTCACTGCACTTTCCTAATACAAAGAGAGATAAAGAAGACCATACATCTGTTTCTTCTACCACAAGAGAACTGTAGCAATTGTGGCTTATAGTTTTGCACTATATATTTTTGCTTTCTGTTTCCTATGGCATCCTGATTGTGCTTCATCATAAGGAGCAGGAAGAGAATTTTAATTACATCACTGTACATAATTGATGCATAGGTCAGAGCATAATAAAACCATGAGGCTGTTAGTGTGTGGCCCCTTTAAGATGTTTAGTGTTTTACTTTGTATATGTTGATTGCTGAATTGTTTTATAGTAGCCTATCAGATTTAGCTTAGGTGTGGTTATGTGATTTATATTAGTGGCTGGGCAGTTATTTTATGCTTTTGCCTTTTGAGTTTTGTATGCATGAATGTTTCATGTTCAATGTCCATGTCCATTCTGGTTGTCCACCACCATACTAAAGCTGGCCACACATCTAAAGATTATCTGTCCAACCAGCCAACTAGTTGATTGGTTGGAATGAAAATCTGGTAAGGTATGAAATCAAATGACAATCATCAATTTGCTCCCAAATGCTGGAAAATGGACAAAACTGTTGTTTGAACAAATTGTTTAGATCAAACATTTAACAAACTTGTCTAATGACCATTTTCATCTGTTTTCTGGCATTTAGGAGCAAATTGCTGATCCAATTACTCCCATACGTTACCAGATTTTCATTCCAACCAATCAACTAGTTGGCTGGTTGGATGTAAGTTGGTCTAGTGTGTGGCCAGCTTAACTTTAAGTAAGAAATTTCATCTTTCATCTTCAAAACATTGTGTGTTTTATTTTATAAGTTAAGTTGTATATATGTTTAATATTAAAGGGGAGTAACCACGGCAATATCAGCCATTGTTGCGTTTATCTTTCATATATTCTACTCATTGTGGGATGACAACATTATATTATGTGTAGCTGATTACATTTATATAGCGCTGGTATATGATACTTGCAATGCTAATTAGGCTGATAATTACTGACAGCAATATATCTATGTGACAATCTGCCAGCCAGCCCAAACACTTATTAACATGATCATATATATTCCTGCACAAATGGGTAGTCATAATGGATGAGACACAGCTGGAGAGCACTGCTGCACATACTTCATATTGGTTCCTACATGGAGTCTTCAATCCCTAACTAAGTTGTCTCCCGACCTTACTTATGCCCATATGCGGAGGCCCTGTGTCACCATGTTGGAGTGCCACATTGGAAGACGTCCCCCTTGGAAGAGCGGCTGGAACTCCCACATCTTACCCACTTCTTTGTGAAGTAAGCAAATTGGAGGGGACAGGGCTAAAATGATGTGAAAACACCTAATGAGATAGGAGCCCCGCCCCAAAGTAGCGCCCAAATCTGTTACAAACACTTAAACTCATTCTTGCCTACTGTTTTTATCTACTCTCAGGAAGAAGCCTGGAGAGGTGATTAAAACAGTAGGTAAGTAAGTACCAGTTTAAGGGCAAAATGTACTAATTGCGTGTTCTAAACCCCAGCGGTTTGGTGGCGGTTTTTGCTATCTGCAAATTTACTAAGGCCAAAACCGCTGCAAAACCACTGCAAAACCGCAGTCAAACAAATTTTAGAATAGAATACAACAGGGCTGTCATTTAGAAACTGCCGCCAAACCCCCGGGGTTTAGAACCCGCCGTTAAACCGGCATCAAACCGGCACTGCTTAGTACATTTTGCCCTAAGTATTTGTAACAGATTAAGGTTTACAGCAAAGTTTTCAAAGACAGAGACAAGGTTGAAAAGCAGATTATATGTTTTGTTTTAGTCTTAAAATCTATAAGCGTGACCTTTGCTATTAGTGTATTCCTAGAGACTGGGTTTTAGCTATGCTGGATTATTCTATGATCACTGCGTCAAACTGCTGGACCTAACAAGCACAAAACTAATAGCACTGAAAAATGAGTTGTTCTTTTCAGAACACTTTGGCTAATAGATGTCAAATTCGACTGCGGCACTCTCTGTTTTCTACTAGAGATGTATAAAAGGTTCATCTGAAGTTGATGCAAACTTAGAAAATTTCAGCAATTTAAAAAATTACCTTTAATTTATTGGCATCTAACTGAGTGCTGTACAGATGATTTAATCATTCACATCAGCACCTGCCATTTGTCTGGTGGGCCCAATTCCACCAGGGAACAAACTAGCAGCCTTCAGATGCAATATATACGGCTTGATATATCTGCAATATAGTAGGAAACACCTTTCCCTTGCCTGGCTCACACTTGCCTACTGTACATTTTTAATGCTCCCCTGGGATATCACGGAGGGTGATGTAAAGGTATTAAGTGCAAAGTGCGTGGAGATGAGAATCACATCATTGCTCTTGCTGTACAATGCAGCGATATCTAAACTTAGGCCATCAAAGGCAGAGGGAAGAAGTGCTGGTACATGCACGTACCATCCCTCTTAGACCACTGCTAAGTTGTAATAGTTTACCAAATCCACATGACTCCTCAGTCTTCCCTCCATGTGTGGAATGTAGCTGGAGGGTGGGCAGTGACAGCAGGAGTGGAGCTGTGCATCCTGCCTGAGCTACACTACTGTGCACAAGGGCAGGTCACTCCACAAGCACAAGCCCTCCCTCCACGCAATAAACTGGGCCCATGGACGAACTCATTTGATGGGAGCCGTTCATTGGCTGAGAGACAGGGGATGACCTCTTTCAGCCAATGAACGCTTAGTGGCGGAGTTTCCATGGTGAAATTCCGCCGCTAAGCTGTCATTCGGGATGTAGTGTTCTATAGAACGGAACAAGTTCGTGGATCTTTCATTTTTTTTGTTTGCCAAGTCCGTGGGATGCCTACTTTGGAGCAAAGCGGACAGAACCTCACATAGGAGATGGTGAGTACAGTTTTTTTTCACAGGTCCCCTATGGACACTTTACCGGAGAAGTGGACCGATAGCTACAGGGATAAATAGGTGAGTATGTGCACATGTGTGTGTGTGTATGTGTGTGTACATGTATGTTTAATAAACTTGTACTGTCACAGTGTGTGTGTCCTGTGTTTTTTTAAAACATTTTTTTACAGGTGAACTACAGGTACTAGTGGGCCCTTAATGCCCAGCATGCTGATACTTGTGGTTCTCCAAGTACAAGCATGCAGGGCAGGCTTGCTGGGACCTGCAGTTCTACTTGTAAAGACAAGGTTTGCTATTATGTATTTACACCATATCACATAATCAACCCGCCACCCCGGGCTATCAGCCTGGGCCTGGGGTGCCCTGGTTTTTTTGTTTTTGTACTGCGGTAGCACAGACGGGTCTCACGGACCCGTCAGTGCTCTGTGTCAATGACATAGATGCAAGTAGCATGGATCTCCTGGTCCGTGCGTGCATCTGTGTAATTGAAATACACAGCAGCACAGACGGGTCTCACTGACCCGTCTGAGGTCTGTGTCAGTCACACAGATGCATGTAGCACGGATCTCCCGGGGCCGTTCTACATGCAAATGGGCACCATAACGCTGATTGGCTTCCTGTCTGCCACTGCAATGCCACTCCTAGATGGGCCACGTGTTTGTGCCGCCCACTTGTGTCGCTTAGCATAGTCATCCAGCTACCTCGGTGCAACCTTTTGGCCTAAAAACAATATAGTGAGCTGTGAGGTGGTCAGAATAGACAGGAAATAGTGGAAATTAATGTTATTGAGGTTAATAATACTGTAGGAACAAAAACAGGCCCATTTTATGTGATTTTAGCTGTTTTTATGATTTTTTTAGAAAAAATCCAGATCCAAAACCGAAAAACAAAACATGGAGGTGAGGTTTTAGCAAGATAAATCCAGATCCAAAACCAGGGGAAATCCAGATCCACTACCAAAACCAAAACACGGGGGTCGTCGCACATCTCTAATCCTTCCTCAATAATTTTTACTTGTATGTCCTTTTTCCCACAATATAACTCAGGAAAGTAAGGTATTATTGGGGCTACCTTTATTTTACATGTCATATACACATGGATTGCATGCATGTTACTGTATTAATGTACTAGCTACCCAGCAGCAGAACCAAGACTTACACATTCCATAACTGCAGCCATCTCCTCACACAAACAGATAAGCTGTCCTGTATATACAGCAGCATAGCTCACAATCGCTGATTTACAGGGCCGTAGCTAGGGTAGTGCGGCCGGTGCCATCGCACAGGGCACCACAGGTCAGGGGGCGCTGTTTGGGCCTGTCAAATTTCTGTTTATTATCATTCTTGCTTGTAGCTTCCTCTTATTTCATCCCAAGCATCTCCTGCCCTACCCTATCTCTTCCCTGGCCCTATCCCATGAAGCCATGGCCCTTTTTTGGGTGCATTATGTCCCTTTGAAAAATGAGGGGGGGCGCCAATGCTCTTTCTGGCACAGGGCACCAAAAAGTCTAGTTACGGCTCTGCTGATTCATGATAGTTACAGTGACATTATCATAAATGACCCCACAGACAGTGACAGTCATCTATCTAATATTTTGTCCTGTAGCATGGAGAATTCAACATAGGGGAAAGGAACAAAGAGATGCAGGGGTGTAAATATTAGGCAATAAGGAATAAAGAAACAACATACTGCACTGTCTGTGAGGGTGTCATGCAACAAATGGCAGTACAGAATAATCTATGCCTATTCTGTTATACTCAGGGCCATGGGCACCGAGAGGGGGGGAGCGGATAGAGGGGGTAATCAGGTAGAATAGATAGAGGAGATAATCCGGTAGAATAGATGTAGGGTGGTAATCAAGTAGAATAGAGAGAGGGGGTAATCAGGTATAATAGATAGAGGGGGTAATCATGTAGAAAAGAGAGAGGGTGATAATCAGGTAGAATAGAGAGAGGGGGTAATCAGGTAGAATAGATAGAGGGGGTAATCAGGTAGAATAGATAGAGGGGGTAATCAGGTAGAATAGATAGAGGGTGATAATCAGGTAGAATAAATAGAGGGTGATAATCAGGTAGAATAGATAGAGAGGTAATCAAGTCGAATAGAGAGAGGGGGTAATCAGGTAGAATAGATAGAGGGGGTCATCATGTAGAAAAGATAGAGGGTGATAATCATGTAGAATAGATAGAGGGGGTCATCATGTAGAAAAGATAGAGGGTGATAATCAGGTAGAAAAGATAGAGGGTGATAATCAGGTAGAATAGATAGAGAGTGATAATCAGGTAGAATAGATAGAGGGTGATAATCCGGTAGAATAGATAGAGGGTGATAATCCGGTAGAATAGATAGAGGGTGATAATCAGGTAGAATAGATAGAGGGGGTCATCATGTAGAATTGATAGAGAGGGTAATCAGGTAAAATAGATAGAGGAATAATCAGGTAGAATAGATAGAAGGAATAATCAGGTAGAATAGATAGAGAGTGATAATCAGGTAGAATAGATAGAGGGGGTAATCAAGTAGAATAGACAGAGGGTGATAATCAGGTAGAATAGATAGAGGGGGTAATCATGTAGAAAAGATAGAGGGTGATAATCAGGTAGAATAGATAGAGGGGGTCATCATGTAGAAAAGATAGAGGGTGATAATCATGTAGAATAGATAGAGGGGGTCATCATGTAGAAAAGATAGAGGGTGATAATCAGGTAGAAAAGATAGAGGGTGATAATCAGGTAGAATAGATAGAGAGTGATAATCAGGTAGAATAGATAGAGGGTGATAATCCGGTAGAATAGATAGAGGGTGATAATCCGGTAGAATAGATAGAGGGTGATAATCAGGTAGAATAGATAGAGGGGGTCATCATGTAGAATTGATAGAGAGGGTAATCAGGTAGAATAGATAGAGGAATAATCAGGTAGAATAGATAGAAGGGATAATCAGATAGAATAGATAGAGAGTGATAATCAGGTAGAATAGATAGAGGGGATAATCAGGTAGAATAGATAAAGAGTGATAATCAGGTAGAATAGATAGAGGGGATAATCAAGTAGAATAGATAGAGGGTGATAATCAGGTAGAATAGATAGAAGGGATAATCAGGTAGAATAGATAGAGTGATAATCAGGTAGAATAGATAGAGGGGATAATCAAGTAGAATAGATAGAGGGTGATAATCAGGTAGAAAAGATATAAGGAGTAATCAGGTACAGTAGAATAGAATAAAGTGGTGACAATCTGCTAGAATAGAAGGAGGCAAGTCATGGAAATTACATCATGATTGAAGCAGTGTTGGTGCCATTGTTCCAAATACCAATTACTGTAGCAAATATTTTTCTGTCCTCAGGAATCCAAAGCAATGCATACTATTTACTATATACTGAAAGAATGATGTAACATTATTTCTGTATGTAGGGGAGTGACTACAGTATGTGTAGAAATGGATGGTGGGTCTCTAAAAATGGAACAAATATTAGCAGCCTCTTTTATGGTTCACCCCTGAAATGTCTCCTCATTCCGATTTGAATCTACAAAATCACAAAGATGGAGTAACACAGCAAAATATGTAATACAATACCATACTGTAATACAATACCACATATGGAAAACAAATAAATGTAACATCGCTGTGAATTTGGTGTTAATGTCCTTCGTAGAATGTTTCCACCAAGTAGTTCTGATTTTCATAAATATATAAACATATAGGTAAAAAGAAAGTAATGATTGTGTAATACATCAATAAATGTAAATTGTAAGGAAAAGCTAGTCTCTGAATGAGGTGATCTAAAACCAGGAAACGCCCCTATGGGATTGCACCCACCTTAAGGAAACTGTAAACAGGCACGTAAAGGTTTATTTAAAACCTCATCCCATTATTATGAGCCTTGCCTGTATGTAGGGGAGTGCCAATGTACTGCCCCTTTGTAGATGTTCCTGGGAATCTGGTGTTAGCTCCGCTCTTCCCTCTCCCCAGCAGAAATACATTAGGCTTTTTTTTTTTTGTACATTTAACCCCTCCTGTGATCTGTTCCTGTTTGAACTGCTAATCAAGGGTGTGCTGGAGTCTAGTGCAGAAACTTTCCCTTCCCTTTAACTGGCCCCCGTTCTTGAAGAAGTGGTCACTAGACCAAAATAATGGATGTTCTATGCTTTAAGATGCGTACACACTAGACAATGTGCTCACAATGCAATATCGTGAGCGATTTCCCTTGAACTCTCCCCGGCAGCTCCATGGCACTCCAGGACATGATATGGTGCTAAAAAGTGTCCTGCCCAGTGCCCCCCATTCACAGAGTCCCCCACCATCTCACTGACCCCGCATCCCAGTGTCTCCCCCTTCCCTCCCCCAACCAGCCCACTGCCCCTGAACAAGAACCCCCCCAGCCAGTCCAGTCAGTGCCCCCCCTCATTCAGCCCAGTGTATCCTCTTCTCCAGCCTAGTGTCCCCCCCACAATGTCACTGCCCCTTTCCCATGCAGCCAGTACCCCACTATATATCACCCACTGCTTCACCCTGTCACCCTCTCCCTGTCACCCACTACCTGTCACCCTCTCCCTTGCGTCACCTACTGCCTCTCCATGGTGTCACCCACTCTCTCCTTGTCACCCCACTGCCTCCCCGTGTCACCCTCTGCCTCTCCCCTACGTCATTACTTCCCATCACCATCTCTCTCCTGTCACCCTCTATCTTTTCAAGGCATTATTTTCATTGTCACCTACTGCCTCTCCCATCACCTTCTCCCTGTCACCCACTGTCTCTCCCCATCACCTTCTCCCTGTCACCCACTGCCTCTCAACGTCACCCTCTCCTGTCACTCACTGCCTCTCCGTCTCCCAATTTCTCTCCTTATTACATCTCTCTCCTGTTACCCTCTCCCTGTTACCCACTGCCTCTCCCCATCACCTTCTCCCTGTTACCCACTGCCTCTCCCCATAACCTTCTCTGTTACCCACTGCCTCTCACCATCACCCTCTCCTGTCACTCACTGCCTCTCCATCTCCCAATTTCTCTCCCTACTACCCTCTCCCTGTAACTAGGGGTGAGCGGGTTCGGATTTCTGAAATCCGAGGCCGATCCGAGTCAGGCTCGACTTTTCCTGTCTGACTCGGATCTCAAATCGAGGCAAAACGTCATCATCCCGCCTTCCGGGTCTCGCGGGTATTGGATCCTATATAAGGTACCCGCGTCTGCGCCATTTTCTCACTCGGCTGTGGACAGTGAAGAGGGAGGGTGGGAGTTAGGGCTGGCTGGGCTGTGTAGTGTAGTGTAGTGCAGTGTAGCGTTGTGCTGTGCTGTGCTGCTGTTGTCCATAGGGGCTGTGTCCACTCCTTCAAAGTCCATAGGGGCTGGATGGACTGTGTTGTGCAGTCAGTTGTCCATAGGGGCTGTGTCCACTCCAAAGTCCTGTGCAGTGTCCCAGTCCTAAAGGGGTGCTGTAGTGTTGTCCAGGGGGTGCTCAGTCCATCAGGGGTGCTCCCCCCAAGTGCAAAAAAAATTAATATTTTTTCTGTGTTTGTGAATTGTGTGCACTGTGGCTGCACTTGCATCAACAAAGGAGCAGCGCCAAGCGTGCGCCTGTGTCCCATTACTAAAGGGACGGCTGGCTCATTTCTTAAAGCGTGGTGTAACCCACAAAGTGCACTAGTCTCCAACAAAAATAAAAAAATATTTTCTGTGTTTGTGTGCGCCTTAGCCGCACATATATATCAAATCAATATAACATAAATGGAGGACCAAACTTTCTCCGATAAAAATAAAATAGGGAAAGATCAAGAACCACTTCCTCCTAGTGCTGTAGCTGCTGCCACTAGTCATGACATAGACGATAACATGCCATCAACGTCGTCTGCCAAGGCCGATGCCCAATGTAGAGGGCACATACAATCCCAAATGACAAAGTTCAGGAAAATTACCTTAAAAAAAACATTTAAATCATCTGAAGGGAAACGTTAACTTGCCAATATGCCATTTATGACACGGAGTGGCAAGGAACGGCTAAGGACTTTCCCTATGTTCATGACTAGTGGTTCAGCTTCACATGACGATGGAAGCCCTCCTCCCGCTAAAAAAATCAAACGAGTTAAGCTGGCAAAAGCACAGCGAAGAACTGTGCATTCTCAGAAGATATCACAAATCCCCAAGGAGAGTCCAAGTGTGGTGGCGGTCATGCCTGGGCAGAAGACCAAACATTCCACCTCTTTGGTCTGGCAATATTTCTATCCAAATCTGGACAACAACTGTCTTGCCATATGTACCATATGTAAAGGTGAAATAAGTAGGGGTAGGGACGTTAACCAACTAGGAACATCCTCCCTTATACGGCACCTGCAGCGTGTTCATAAAAAGTTACTGTCAAGTTCAGAAACTTTGGCTAAGACCATAAGCAGTCCAGGGACACCTAAATCCTGTTGTCCTGTTGTATCCAAGCGCCTCCAAACCACACCGTCAACTCCCTCCTCGTCAATTTCCTCCTTAGGATCGGAAGTAGTCCTGCAGGCCATGTCTCTGGCATGACTGACTCTCCTATACGGGATTCCTCCGGAGGATCCTCCATTGCTACGCCTACTGCTGCCGCTGCTGCTGTTGCTGCTGCTGGGAGTTGTTCATCATCCCAGAGAGGAAGTAGGAACACCACTACTTTTACTAAACAATTGACCCTCCAACAGTCCCTAGTGAGGAGGATGAAGTACGACAGCAGTCATCCTGAAGCAAAACGTATAACTGAGGCCTTGACTGCTATGTTGGTGTTAGACGTGCGTCCGGTATCCACCATTAGTGCAGTGGGATTTAGACAATTAGAAAACTGCAGCGACAAGCGTGCGTCTGTCTATTAAAGGGTGGTGTAACCCTCAAAGTGTGCTCCACAAAAAATAAAAAATTCTTTTTTTTCCTGTCTTTGTGAATTGTGTGGGCTGTAGCTGCACCTGCATCCTCAAAGCAGCAGCGACAAGCATGCTTCTGTCTGTTAAAGGGTGGTGTAACCCTCAAAGTGCTCCAAAAAAGAAAAAACAATTTTTTTATGTGTTTGTGACTTGTGTGCAATGTAGCCGCATGTGCATTAACACAGTAGCAGCGCCAAGCGTGCGCCTGTGTCATAAGTCAAGGGCCGGTATGGACATCTGGTCCGGACTGAAGGACGTGCCAACAATTTCTGACAAGTCTGCTGTCACTGCATATGATACTGTCCTCAAAGCAGCAGCGACAAGCGTGCATCTGTCTGTTAAAGGGTGGTATAACCCTCAAAGTGCGCTCCACAAACAATAAAAAAATTCTTCTTTTTTTTCTGTCTTTGTGAAATGTGTGGGCTGTAGCCGCACCTGCATCCTTAAAGCAGCAGCGACAAGCGTGCGTCTGTCTGTTAAAGGGTGGTGTAACCCTCAAAGTGCGCTCCACAAACATTAAAAAAAAAAACTTCTTTTTTTTTCTGTCTTTGTGAATTGTGTGGGCTGTAGCCGCACCTGCATCCTCAAAGCAGCAGCGACAAGCATGCGTCTGTCTGTTAAAGGATTACATCGGTGACAGCCTCCAAGTAGGCATGTCAGACAGTCCGTACATGTACTGGCAGGAAAAAGAGGCAATTTGGAGGCCCCTGTACAAACTGGCTCTATTTAACCTGAGTTGCCCCCCCTCCAGTGTGCACTCTGAAAGAGTGTTTAGTGCAGCCGGGAACCTTATCAGCAAAAGGCATAGGAGGTTGCTTCCACAGTTCATAAAAATGAATTATCAACTCTTCCAGGGAGACCAGCCTCCAGAACGTACAGAGGGACCTGTGGTGGTGGATTCCAGTGGGGACGAATTAATACTCTGTGAGGATGAGGATGTACACAACACTGAAGAGGGTGAGGAATCGGTGTATGAGGAGGATGAGGACGACATCTTGCCTCCGTAGAGCCAGTTTGTGCAGGGACAGATTAATTGCCAGCTTGTTTTGTGGGGGCCCAAATGAACCAATAATTTCAGCCACAGTCGTGTGGCAGACCCTGGCACTGAAATGATTGGTTTGTTAAAGTGTGCATGTCCTGTTTATACAACATAAGGGTGGGTGGGAGGGCCCAAGGACAATTCCATCTTGCACCTCTTTTTTTTCTTTGCATTATGTACTGTTTGGGACCTAGTTTTTTCAAACTGCCATCCTGTCTGCCACTGCAGTGTCACTCCTAGATGGGCCACGTGTTTGTGCCGCCCACTCGTGTCGCTTAGCATAGTCATCCATCTACCTCGGTGCAACCTTTTGGACATAAAAACACTATTGTGAGGTGTGAGGTTTTCAGAATAGACTGGAAATGAGTGGAAATTAAGGTTTTTGAGGTTAATAATAGCATAGGAGCAGAAAAATCAACACATTCTGTGATTTTAGCTGTTTTTATGCTTTTTAAAAAAAAAATACAGATCCAGAACACAAAACCCAGAACCCAAAACACCGAAGGGTGGTTTTGGCAAAACCAATCCAGATCAAAACACGAAGAAAGATCCAGATCCAAAACCAAAGCACAAAACACGAAAAGTGGCCGGTGCACACCCCTACCTGTAACCCACTGCCTCTCTCCATCACTTTCTCCCTGTTACCAACTGCCTCTCCCCATCACCTTCTCCCTGTCATCCACTGCCTTTCCTGTCACCCTCTCCCTGTCAACCACTGCCTTCTCGCTGTCACCCACTGCCTCTTGCCATCGCCCTCTCCAGTCACTCACTGCCTCTCCATCTCCCAATTTCTCTCCCTATTACCTCTCTCTCTCCCCATACCTTCTCCCTGTAACCCACAGCCTCTCCCCATCACCTTCTCCCTGTCAACCACTGCCTCTCCCCGTCACCCTCTTCTGTCATTTACTGCCTCTCCCTGTCACCCACTGCCACTTGCATCACCCTCTCCTGTCCCTCACTGCCTCTTATCTCCCAAGTTATCTCTGTTACCTCTCTCTCCTCTTACCATCTCCCTGTAACCCACTGCCTCTCCCCATCACCTTCTCCCTGTCACACACTGCCTTTCCCCATCACTCTTCTCTGTCACCCACTGCCTCTCCCTGTCTCCCTTTCCGGGCACCCACTGCTTCTCCGTCTCCCACTATCTCTCCCCGTTACCTCTCTCCCCATCACCTTCTCCCTGTCATCTATTGTTGCTCCCTGTTGCCCACTGCCTTTCCCCATCACTTTTTCCTGTCACCCACTGCCTCTTCCCGTCATCCTTTTCTTTTCACCCACTGTCTGTCCCCATCACCCTTTCCTATCACCCACTGCCTCTCCATCTCCCGCTATCTCTCCCTATTACCTCTTTCTCCTGTCACCCACTGCCTCTCCCCATCACCTTCTCCCTGTCACCCACTGCCTCTCCTGGCACCTCTCCCTGTCACCCACTACCTCTTCTAGTCACCTTCTCCCTGTCACCCACTGCCTCTCCCCTGTCACCATCTCCCTGTCACCCACTGCCTATCCCCGCCATCTTCTACATCACCCACTGCCTTCCTTTAGTATAAGCCACTGACTCCCCCATTCCCGGGCGTTACCCACTGCCTCTCCAACAAGGGTGTGGCTTGTGGAATACGGCATTCCATTATAGACCATGCCCCTTGCTGTGAGGCCACACCCACTATCCCCCCTGTCATGATGCCCCCCCTGTCATTTTGTTCTGGATCCGCCCCTGTCTGGCCACTTTCATTGCCATTAACCCTATTGGTACCGGCCTGTCAGTATATCCGGCAAACTTCCGATCCCAACCTCTGAATCTAGGCCTCTATGCCATTTTTTTAAAATATATCAGTCAAGTGACCTGTCTACAACTTGAAGTAATCTATTGTATTATAAGCAAAAAACAAACAAACCTGGGCCCTACCAGTAAGGCAGCATGAAAATACCTTAAAACATTTGGTTCGGTGATAATAGGAAAACAAACAATTAAAAAATATTGTTAGAAACGTTATACACTCCAACTTAACACTTTGGGGTATGTTTACTAAAGGGCGGGTTTTTAGAAGTAGAGATGTTGACTATAGCAGATTACCCCTCTATTCAGATTCTACTAATATTTATCTATCACCTTCTAGAGCAGGGGTGGTTAATAAGCGGCCCTCCAGCTGTTGTTGAAATACAAATCCCAGCATGCATTGCAACAGTTTTAGCATGGCCAAATAGCAAAACTAAGGAAGGGCATGTTGGGATGTGTAGTTCTACAACAGCTGGGGGGACGCTTATTGCCCACCACTGTTCTAGAGGATAATAACTAGAATTTGATTGGTTGCTATGGGCAATATCTCCACTTATGAAAATATGAACTTTAGTGGGCGTGGCCACTGAAAATGGGGGGTGCCAACATGACATGCAACCCACTTCTCATCACTCTGGGAACATTGCTTTCCATTCCACATGCACCTTACCTATACTGTGGTTTCTCACAATGTGGAACCTCTGAAGAAATGTATCCTCCCTGGGAAGACGGCGTCTTCAGTCAGTATTCACTATTCATGTAGGTCACATCATCCAGAAGATGCCTGTTTGTATAGGAATATTAACAAGGTCATCATCATATAACAGCGGTTCAACCAGACTCGTTCCCCCTATGTAACTTCCTTCCGCCTGCGTCTCTCAGCCACACAATCTCCCCCTGCATTGTCTCTCAGCAAACCATCACTTCCCCCCTGCGCCATCTCTCAGCCACACCATCACCTCCCCCCGCGTCATCTCTCAGCCACACCATTGCCTCCCCCCGTGTTGTCTCTTAGCACACCATCACCTCCCCCCCTGCGTCATCTCTCGGCCACACCATCACCGCCCCTCATGCGTCATCTCAGCACACCATCATCTCCCCCCTGCGTATTCCACACCATTGCCTCCCCCCCAATTTTTCTCCAGCACGCCATCACCTCCCCCATGCATTGTCTCTCAGCCACACCATCACCGCCCTCCGAGGAGTCTCTCAGCCACACCATTGCCACCCCCATGTCATCTCTCAGCACACCCTCACAGATACACACACACACTGACACAGATACACAGACACAGATACACAGACACAGATACACAGACACTGACACACAAACACTGACACACAAACACTGACACACAAACACTGACACACAGACACTGACACACAGACACTGACACACAGACACTGACACATACACACACTGACACATACACACACTGACACAGACACTCACAATGACACAGACACACACTGACACACAGACACTGACACATACACACACTGGCACAGACACTCACAAACAATGACAAAGACACACACACACTGACACAGACACACCGACACATATACACACAGACTGTCACTGACACATACACACTCACAGACTCACATCCATCCGGCAGCGGGGGAAGAGGGGCCATGGGGCCCTGCCTATTTTGTCAGTCCCGGGCCCCACAATTTCTGATGGCAGTCCTGTGTGTATGGCTCAAAATACTGCCATAGAATCACATTTGCATACTAATAGTAATGTGTAAACAACATGTGTATGCAGAAGAAATTTACTACATGGCTAAAACTAAACATCATGGCACACTAATGAAAAAGGTCCAATCTGAAGCCACCATCTCAGTTTTTACAAATGAGAAGCAACAATCTGTCATTGTATTAAGCAGCGATTTGGTAATCCCCACAGCAAGCTGACGCTTATTAGGCAAAATCATGGTTCTGATGAGTGAGATAGCTGCATGCTGTGTTATATCATTAAGCTGATGTGAGCGACCACCATACTTTCTAATTGCAGGTCTAAATCTAGACGCCTGTCATTTTACCGACATCGGGAGACCGGCGCCCCGGCATCCCGATCGAAGGGATGCCAGGCGCGGACAGCCGCGGGTGGGGAGGGTTAGGTTTAGGGCTCCCTGGGAGGGACTTAGGGTTAGGTACCCCCCTGGGAGGTTAGGGTTAGGCTAGGGGGAGGGAGGGTTAGGGTTAGGCACCCCCGTGGGGTACTTAGGGTTAGGCACCCCCCGGGGGACTTAGGTTTGGGCAGCGGGGAAGGGGGTTTAGGTTTAGGCACATAGAGGGGGGGTTAGGGTTAGGTACTGGGGGGAAGGTTAGGGTTAGGTATCCCTAAGGGAGGGTTAGGGTTAGGGGAGGGAATTTGGTTAGTCTATACTTACCTTAGGGACCATCAGGATTTTCACCCATGTCGGGCAGCCGCTGTCGGGATTCCGGGAATCGGTATGATTTACTTGCGTCCGGCAGTAAATCATACTGATTCCACTTGCAGAATAGACTATAAAATACACAACACTATAACAAAGCTTTATGACGCCCTGTGCTGGCTACACCCCTGACTGCATAAATCATGCCCAGGTGGTGGGTCTGAAGCAACAGCAAGAACAGCAGCACCCCGGAGCATCCTGAGGATGCTCCGGGGTCCTTTTAACGTCTGCAGGATGGCGCTGCAGCAGTGACACTGGCTACAGGGTGCCATTCCAGAAGCGGGGATCGTGTGGCAGTGACGATGCCACCCACAGTGCCCTGCACCGTTTGCACACCCCAAGTTACAGCCCCGAAAATACATGTTATATTTAGCTTTGAAAACACACAGTCAAATGATTTATGTGCAAATGTGAGTACAATCAACATCTTACAAAACTTGGACAAAGATTAAAGTCCACAAAACCACATCTGCTTCTTTTTTTTTCATTAATATTCCAAGTGTCAGCAACATTGATACTTTCCCTTATCAGGTTGTAAAAACAATCCCCCAATGTAAATACTATGTTGTCTAAAAATTTTTCACACAATTTGGCGCAATCTGTTGTAATTAATTCAAAACAATACTCATGAACAATGAACCTGTCTCACAAGGATGAGGAACATGCTGAAGGCTAAACAAATAAGGAATCAACAGCAGTATCCTAGTCATTATGGTCGTCATTGTACTTGGTTTAGTCATTCTGGCTGGAAGAGAATTAGCTAGGTCTTGGCTCGGATCTTCCCATCAAGTTTGGATCATGTCACCTTTTTGGAAATCTCGGCTCTCACGTGTTTTAGATTACATAGAAGTGATAAGCAATCAAAACTAGGGGTGTGCACCGGCCACTTTTCGTGTTTTGTGTTTTGGTTTTGGATCTGGATCTTTCTTCGTGTTTTGGATCTGGATTGGTTTTGCCAAAACCACCCTTCCGTGTTTTGGGTTCTGGGTTTTGTGTTTTGGATCTGTATTTTTTTGAAAAAAAGCATAAAAACAGCTAAAATCACAGAATTTGTAGGTTTTTCTGCTCCTATGCTATTATTAACCTCAATAACCTTAATTTCCACTCATTTCCAGTCTATTCTGAATACCTCACACCTCACAATAGTGTTTTTATGTCCAAAAGGTTGCACCGAGGTAGCTGGATGACTATGCTAAGCGACACGAGTGGGCGGCACAAACACGTGACCCATCTAGGCGTGAAACTGCAGTGGCAGACAGGATGGCATTGAAAAACTAGGCCCCAAACTGTACATAATGCAAAGAAAAAAAAGAGGTGCAAGATGGAATTGTCCTTGGGCCCTCCCACCCACCCTTATGTTGTATAAACAGGACATGCACACTTTAACAAACCAATCATTTCAGCGCCAGGGTCTGCCACACAACTGTGGCTGAAATGATTGGTTCGTTTGGGCCCCCACAAAACAAGCTGGCAATTAATCTGTCCCTGCACAAACTGGCTCTACGGAGGCAAGAAGTCGTCCTCATCCTCCTCATCCACAGATTCCTCACCCTCTTCAGTGTTATGTACATCCTCATCCTCACAGAGTATTAATTCATCCCTGCTGGAACCACAGGTCCCTCTGTACGTTCTGGAGGCTGGTCTCCCTGGAAGAGTTGATCATTCATTTTATGAACATCATCTTCTCCACATTTTGTGGAAGCAACCTCCTACGCCTTTCGCTAACAAGGTTCCCGGCTGCACTAAACACTCTTTCGGAGTACACACTGGAGGGGGGGCAACTCAGGTAAAATAGAGCCAGTTTGTACAGGGACCTCCAAATTGCTTCTTTTTCCTGCCAGTACAGGTACGGACTGTCTGACATGCCTACTTGGATGCTGTCACCGATGTAATCCTTTAACAGACAGATGCACGCTTGTCGCTGCTGCTTTGAGGATTCAAGTGCGGCAACAGCCCACACAATTCACAAAGACAGAAAAAAAAAAAGAATATTTTTATTGTTTGTGGAGCACACTTTGAGGGTTACACCACCCTCTAACAGACAGACGCACGCTTGTCGCTGCTGCTTTGAGGATGCAAGTGCGGCTACAGCCCACACAATTCACAAAGACAGAAAAAAGAAGAAGAATATTTTTATTCTTTGTGTAGCACACTTTGAGGGTGTCACCACCCTTTAACAGACAGACGCACGCTTGTCGCTGCTGCTTTAAGGATGCAGGTGCGGCTACAGCCCACACATTTCACAAAGACCGAAAAAAAAAGAATATTTTTATTCTTTGTGTAGCACACTTTGAGGGTGTCACCACCCTTTAACAGACAGACGCACGCTTGTCGCTGCTGCTTTGAGGATGCAAGTGCGGCTACATCGCACACAAGTCACAAACACATTAAAAAAATAGTTTTTTATTTTTTGGAGCACTTCGTGAGTTACACCACCCTTTAACAGACAGACGCACGCTTGTCGCTGCTGCTTTAA
This sequence comes from Taudactylus pleione, assembly GCA_031769625.1. Classification (NCBI taxonomy): domain Eukaryota; kingdom Metazoa; phylum Chordata; class Amphibia; order Anura; family Myobatrachidae; genus Taudactylus; species Taudactylus pleione. The sequence continues at coordinate 129,005 of JAUIMM010000153.1, forward strand.
GGATGCAGGTGCGGCTACAGCCCACACAATTCACAAAGACAGAAAAAAAAAGAACAATATTTTAATTGTTTGTGTAGCACACTTTGAGGGTGTCACCACCATTTAACAGACAGACGCACGCTTGTCGCTGCTGCTTTAAGGATGCAGGTGCGGCTACAGCCCACACATTTCACAAAGACAGAAAAAAAAAGAACAATATTTTAATTGTTTGTGTAGCACACTTTGAGGGTGTCACCACCCTTTAACAGACAGATGCACGCTTGTCGCTGCTGCTTTGAGGATGCAGGTGGAATCTAGACGGGATTTGGAACCGAGGACACACTACCTCCATCAATTGTCTAAATCTCACTGCACTAATGTCGGATACCGGACGCACGTCTAACACCAACATAGCAGTCAAGGCCTCAGTTATACGTTTTGCTTCAGGATGACTGCTGTCGTACTTCATCCTCATCGCTAGGGACTGTTGGAGGGTCAATTGTTTAGTAAAAGTAGTGATGTTCCTACTTCCTCTCTGGGATGATGAACAACTCCCAGCAGCAGCAACAGCACTAGTAGGAAGTGGTTCTTGATCTTTCCCTATTTTATTTTTATCAGAGAAAGTTTGGTCCTCCATTTATGTTATATTGATATATATACGTGCGGCTAAAGCGCACACAAACACAGAAAATATTTTTTTATTTTTGCTGGAGAGTAGTGCACTTTGTGGGTTACACCACCCTTTAAGAAATGAGCCAGCCGGCTCTTTACTTATGGGACACAGGCGCACGCTTGGCGCTGCTCCTTTGTTGATGCACGTGCAGCCACAGTGCACACAAGTAACAAACACAGAAAATATATATTTTTTTGGTTTGGAGTGTACTTTGGGGGTTACAGAACCCTTTAACGGTCAAGCCAGCCGGCCCTTTACTTATGACACAGGCGCACGCTTGGCACTACTTTGTTGATGCACGTGCGGCTACTGCGCACACAATTCACAAACACAGAAAATAATTTTTTTTTGGTTTGGACTGGAGTGTACTTTCGGGGGTTACAGCACCCTTTAACGGTCAAGCCAGCCGGCCCTTTACTTATGACACAGGCGCACGCTTGGCACTACTTTGTTGATGCACGTGCGGCTACTGCGCACACAATTCACAAACACAGAAAATATATTATTTTTTTAGCACTTGGGGGGAGCACCCCTGATGGACAGAGCACCCCCTGGACAACACTACAGCACCTCTTTAGGACTGGGACACTGCACAGGACTTTGGAGTGGACACAGCCCCTATGGAGAACTGACTGCACAACACAGTCCAGCCAGCCCCTATGGACTTTGAAGTAGTGGACACAGCCCCTATTAACAACAGCAGCACAGCACAACACAGCCAGCCCCTATGGACTTTGAAGTAGTGGACAACAGCAGCACTACACTACACTACACTACACAGCCCTAACTCCCACCCTCCCTCTTCACTGTCCACAGCCGAGTGAGAAAATGGCACCGACGTGGGTACCTTATATAGGATCCAAAACCCGCAAGACTCGGAAGGCGGGATGATGACGTTTTGCCTCGATTTCAGATCCGAGTCAGGCGGGAAAAGTCGAGCCTGATTCGGATCGGACTCGGATCGGGGGGGCTCGGGGGGGTTCGGATTTCAGAAATCCGAACCCGCTCACCCCTAATCAAAACACACGAGTCCAGATTCCCGAAAATATGATGTGTGGCACATGCAGAATTTGTAGGGATATATACAGTATATATAATAACCAGGCTGATTAGGCTGTAGCCCAGGGCAACAGTACTTAGAAAGGAGGGGTGCAGGTGGAAGCTGGTGAATAAAATTAAGACCTAGTTTGTTTTTATGTCACAGAGCTTAATTAAAGAGGCTTGTTAGTTATCCAGCCACCCTGATTCAGTGTTGAAGGGAAAGTTCTTAAAGTGACTGCCAGGCGGCAGTGCCTATATTACCAGGTAACTTACCATTATAACTTTTACTTTATGTACGTACAATCTGGGTAGTTTGAAGAGCTGCATGCAGAGCAGTACGTAGACATTTTGGTGCTCTGGGCCTAAAACAACAATGGTACCTCCCTTCACCGTTTTTAAATATGGACATTCTATATAATCAGTTTATAATCAACTATTAACTTTATATTATGGTGTGGAATATATGACTTTTTAACATCTCAAAAGTGCAAGCTATAGCTCAGAATAACACAATTAGTATACACTGCAGGTTACACTTCTCCTTTCCTTGAAATGCTCTTTCACTCACACAGCCACCAATCTGGGAGCTCACCGACAAAGTGACTGCATGAAACCATTCTACGCCCAATGAGTCCTCGCTCAGTACTGCGCGAGATACGTCCTACTGACTCTCCCTACAAACAGTGCGGGAGTCGGGAGGCGGAGCTCCGGAGTGCAGAGAAGGAGTCAGGTGCACCGCTAGTAACATACATTGCAGCGGGTGCCCAGTAAATAGAGATTTTGGTGGCCGGTTCCACCCCCAGGACATCCCACAGCAGCCAGACTGCCCTCGTTACTGCCCTGGCTACATGCAATTATCTTTGCAGCTTTTCTTGCATTCCCCAGAAGCAGGGTCGGATTATAGGCAGGGCAACAGGGTGCGGTCGTCCCGGGGCCCCCATACACACAGGACCCCCATATCTAGAACAAAAAAACGGAGCATTTAACTGTGTGTGCTCAGGTCCTTCCTAACAGCAGCCGCCGAGGGGGACCGGCATTGTAATACAGCAGTACATCTAGGAAGCTCCTCCGAGGAGCTTCACTGTGTACTGCACTGACTGGTCCTGAGTGAGCAGCAGTCAAAGTCTCGCGAGATGATGACATCACATCTCGCAAGACTTTGACTGCTCACAGAGCACTTCAGAGAGGAGACTCAGAGATGAATCAGACATCCAAGTCAATTCCCCATGTGCGGAAGCGAGCTGAGCTAGACAGCTGAAAAGCAGGTAACCCACTGTACCACACATTTCTACACATATAATTGGCACACAATACAGGTCAAATCCAATCAAGGTTATACACATACATATATAAAATGTGTGTGTATATAGATATATATATATATATATATATATATCTATCTACACGGTTCCGTTCGGGTGTTTTTACCGAATCTTATTGGCTATCCAAAACTCGTGACACCTGAAACTCAATAAGATTCGGTAAAAACACCCGAACGGAACCGAGTAGAACCGAACCCGCTCACCCCTAATATATATATATGTAGATACATGTAATTAAGTATCTACATGTATGTGTATGTATATATGTATAAATATATATGTAGATACATGTATATATATATATATATATATATATATATAGTGACACAGTTAGGTTAGGGGGTCCCTCTCCTGGGTAGAGGACTCCTTCCTTACACACACACACACAGCAGCAGGGAAGCAGCACACCAGTCTGGATGCAAGTACAAGCTGGTCGGCACCAGTCTTTATTGTACAATGTCAGAAATAACACAAAGAAAACATAAACGTAAATCCTAGCCCTGTCGGGGCACTAACTTCACAGGTAGTTCCCTCACTACCAGAACCTGGCAGGGCCTAATGCCCTCGCCAGCAACAAAGCACAGCACAGTACTCACAGATCGGTTTTCCAAGTGTCTCTGAGCAAACTCCCTGTCTGCTCTCCCAGGTGAGACAATCAGCCCTCAACACACTAGGCTTATATTGGCCACTCTCAGGTGGGAACCCAATCAAGTCTGTTACCAGGCTGCGAGAACCAAAACCTGGAGTGGCCGTGGGTGGAGCCCTCCCTCTCCTCTCACCCACAACCCCCAGGTCCCAAACCGGCTTTTCAAAAAGCCGAAACTGAAGCCTGCTACACTGCAGACTGTCTCCTGGGGGTTTAAAACACAAAAGACAGGAATCTGGGACAAATGTACCTGCCACAGACCACTTTACCAGTGATCCTATCACAATATATATATATGTGTGTGTGTGTGTACATATATATATGTCCTCTTACCCCTATGTCTGTTATTATCCTGTTTTGTTCTGTAAATGTTTCCAATTGTAAAGTGCAACAGAATATGCTGCGCTATATAAGAAGCTGTTAATAAATAAATAATTATATATATATATATATATATAAAGAGAGAGAGAGATAGATAGATAGATATATAATGTAGATTTCCACCTAACTAAAGAGTCCACCTAACTAAAGATTATTTTGAGGTACAGAAAGATGTCTGTGTGATTTTAATTGTTTTTAGTTAACTTTAGAAATATTGGAAAATCACTTGTAACTTTTATATATTTGATAATGTAATTGATGGAGCCCCCACCAGTTTATTGCCCAGGGGCCCCCACAGACCTTAATCCGGCCCTGCCCAGAAGCCAAACTTTAAATTCCCAATACACCATTAGATGCTAAGATCAAACTTCTCAAATGAATATACTACTCTAGTAGTATAGAAAGCCACCTCCTGGAGTGTCCTTAGGATGTGACATCACATTACACATGGAGCAATCACCCTCACATATAAGGTAAAATGCACATGGAGTCAATGTGCAACATCTCCACTTCTAAAAACTCTCACTTTAGTAAATTTACCCCATGATCTCAACTAATTGTCTAAAACAAAAAGCTAATTTTTAAGTTCGATTATAAAAGATTGGCAATTGTTTTTACAAACAAGGAACAGAAATGGTCTCTTTTGCAATAATTATGTTGGGTGCAGATGATGGGAGGATACCACCGCACACAGTAGCTGCTGCTGAATTACACACTATGCAATTTTTTTAATTTAAAAAATTGACTATTTTTTTTACACACCAGGAAAAGAAAATGACTTCTTTGCAATAATTGTTTGGGGTGTAGATGATGAGGGGATACCACTGCACACAGTTAGAACATTAATATCTGCTGTCTCAACACACACTTCTTGATAAATACAATTTAAATTGAATTAGAAAAGGTTGCTGGTTTTTATTTTAGACAAGAGGAAACAAAATATATTTTTTGTAAGTATTATTATTACCATAACAGGAAAAAAACTCTTCTTTGGGGTGCAGCTCAGACGCAGCACAGTACTTTTTATGCAGACAATCTTGAAATCAATATTGTCGCTGCCCTCATACACAAGTGACAAACAATATATATATATATATACATATATATATATATATATATATATATATACTCTGCAGTGTAGATAGATTTCCTTGTGAAATAAAGGTGCAAGTTCACTTTTTAACAATCAAGAGCCTATTTTGCAGCACCACTCACAGTATCCTGTTTGCAGTTTGCAATGTGTGTCTGACAAACACACAAGCACATTGACAAAAATGCCTGCAATCACCCTTCCCACCCACTGCATCTACCTACTACAACTGGAGCGCGCATCGATGGTCGTTTCCAACATTTTCATGCCCAATTTGTGCATGATTAATGAGCGATTGAATGATAACGATATCATTATCGTTAAATTGCTCATTTTAATCGGCAAGTGGATACCCGCCTTTACTGTCCTTTAGCACTATCTGTGTCACCAGTGTTTCGCTCTGTTTTCCCGCTCATATAATATGTTGGGTACAGGTTCTTTGAGTACTGACCAAAACACACAAAATATATGGGATCTAGTCTAGCTTACATTAGTCTTTTACTTGATTAGGCTGCTGCTCCCTCCAGGAGGAATTACTAACCTCCAATTTTACAATATAACAACACAAATGGAAAAGAAAAAATCTGTTCTCCAAGGGAGCGCTGCTAATTCAATAATGAATTTAGTCACATATATAAAACGTAAAAAACATTACAAGAAAAAAAAATGGTAATCTATTGAAACCCATTGAAGAAAAATAGTGCAATTTCACCATGGAAATCATTTTAAACATGATCCAGCATAGTCTGGACTATGCTTTAATGCATGAACTAATGCTGAATCCCGCTATATAGTACTAACAACACAGTACTAACAACTGTCAGACTGTATTCTATTGCACAATATTAATGAATGCTGGATCATGTTTAAATAGATTTCCATGGTGAAATTGCACTAATATTCTTCAATGGGTTTCAATAGGTTACCATTTTTTAAATTTTAGTTATTGTGGATCCACTAATTACTATTGTAATTTAATTTTTCTTTCTTTGAGTACTGAATTGACCACTCCGCTGGCAATTCACCACTGCATACTCCATCAAGTTACATTGAGTTATCATACTCTTTCACACGTTATTTGTCATACCTGTTCTGTAGTGTCATTGTCACGATTGGTGTCTGGGAGTTACCTGACTCAGGTGATGAACTGGATTCAGTGGAGACCGGCTTGACTGGAATCATGGATGCCATTAATAGCTCTATTGCATAAGAATTGTGTAGCAGTGAGAACTGACTTTGATGATAAATGACAGGAACTAGAAACTTGAAACGTTGGAGTGGGACCAGTAGGAAACTTGGAGGAATCGGACTGGGACCGGCAGGAAGGCTTGCTGAGCTGGATGGTGTACCAGTAGGTAGACTTGCTGCAGCTAGGAAGCTGTAAGGAGAATGATGGTAGCACGAGAGCTACTTGATGCGGCTGGGAAGCCGTATGGGGAATGGTGGTAGCACGGGAGCTACTTGGTGTGGCTGGGAAGCTGTATGGAGAATGATGGTAGCATGAGAGCTACTTGATGCAGCTGGGAAGCCGTATGGAGAATGGTGGTAGTATGGGAGCTACTTGGTGCAGCTGGGAAGCCGTATGGAGAATGATGGTAGCACGGGAGCTACTTGATGTGGCTGGGAAGCTGTATGGAGAATGGCGGTAGCACGGGAGCTACTCAGTGTGGCTTGGAAGCTGTATGAAGAATGATGGTAGCTCAGGAGCTACTTGATGCGGCTGGGAAGCCGTATGGAGAATGAGTAGATAACTGGACTCCAAATATAATGGAGGATGACTGTAACTCCGGTTAGGACCAGAGGATAACTGGAGACCAGGTGTAATGGAGGATGGCTGGAACTCCGGTTAGGACTGGAGGGTAACTGGACTCCACGTAATTGGAGGACAGCTGGTTCACTGGTTAGGACTGGGAGATGACTGGACTCCACATGATTGAAGGAATGTCTGGTTCACTGGTGTGAACCAGTAGGATTTCCAAATGCGCCAGGTATAGCTATAAGCAGGATTGCTAGGTGAACTGGTCTAGGAACCAGCAGGTTTTCTAGGTATGCCAGGTATTGCTGTTAGAAGGATTTCTGGGTATGCCAGGTATTGCTGTTAGCAGGATTTCTGGGTATGCCAGGTATTTCTGTTAGAAGGATTTCTGGGTATGCCAGGTATTGCTGTTAGCAGGATTTCTGGGTATGCCAGGTATTGCTGTTAGCAGGATTTCTGGATTTGCCAGGTATTGCTGTTAGCAGGATTTCTGGGTATACCAGGTATTGCTGTAAGCAGGATTCCAAAATATGCCAGGTATTGCTGTTAGCAGGATGACTGGTCTGAGAACCAGCAGATTTTCCAGATGCACCAGGGATTGCTGCCAGCAGGATCCTGGGATACACTTGTACACAGTGAAACAGATATAGCACAATCTGTACACCACGGGAAGTAATGAGATGTTCAGGCCCAGAATGCTATCAGAGGAGGATGTTTATACCCTGGGTCTGGAAGGAATTGTGGATATGGTCAGGTGGTCTGGTAGTAGCACTCTGAGTGGTGTAGGGCACAACATGCAGAGGGAGCAATCATATCTGCAGTACTGAGAGTCAGAACTACACCTGCGATTTCAATCAAGGCTAGCAGTGTTCACAGACAGAGGAGGGCCCAGGTGAATAATCACTGTATAAAGGAAAACACAGTCCAAATGCACCCACAGAAGTGTTACAGCCAGTATGATTTAGAGCAGATTTTCCAGGCGAATTGCGCACACAGATCCATGGAGCAGCTGGCAGAGGTAAGTCTCAAGGCAAAAGGTAAAAACTAGCCAGGGTTGTGACAGTCATATAGTAATGTTTTGCACTTATGCTCTGTTACTTTGTCATTTTGCAATGTTTATCCCCTTGACCAGTGCTGCTGACACATAAATAAAGAGTAATGATAATAATAATAATAATAATAATAATAATATGATCTTGCCATGTATATTAAACAAGAATTTAGCAGTTTAAGATAGACATTTCATAGAGAAATTGACTTATAACTAGAGATGAGCGGGTTCGGATCTCAGAGATCCGAACCCACCCGAACTTAGGGGATCCAAGTCGGCTTGGGTTTTCCCGCCTGACTCGGATCTGAAAACGAGGCAAAATGTCATCATCCCGCTGTCAGATTCTCGCAAGTTTGGATTCTATAAAGGTCCCGCGATCGCCGCCATTTTTCATTCCGGCTGTAGATATTGAAGAGGGAGGGAGCTGGGAGCTGTGCTGAAGGAGCTGTGCTGTTCTGCTGTGCATAGGGGCTGGCTACTGTTGTGTCAGGGGCTGGCTGCTTATGTCCATAGGGGTGGGGCTGGCTGTTGTCCATATACTGGGGCTGGCTTGCTATTGTCCTGTCCACTCCATAAGGGCCGGTCCACTCCTTATGCCGGATATGCAGGCGCGTAGGGCGCCAGCCGGCAGAGGGTGCTGCTAAGCCGCCGTTCTGCAAATCAGTTCCCAGCATGGCCACAGGCACGCTCCGTCTCTCCTTGCCCTGCCTTCGTCTATTCTAGGTAGGTACACTGCGCAAGCAGAGCAGCGCAACATGGTGCCATAACATCGTGCCGGTGCCGCACACATGTGCCCTCCCGCCCATCTGCCTGGACTGCTTATTTGCTGCTTCACCGCTGTAACTGTTGCTAGTGACGAGGAGCTATGCAGAAATGCTCCTCATAGGATGCCCACATTTTATTTTAAGTGAAGGTGAGCAGTGATCACCTACCCGTCAGGCTGCCTGTCACTGTCTTGGAGCCAGGGGGTTGTTGCAGCCTGGAGGGTGGTTGGGGAGGGCATTAGTTTAATTAATTATACAATAGGGTTTTTTTAAACTCCCAAATATGTCTAGTATATTTACAATGTCTGTGTGTGCATAAAGAGCAGGCATTACCATGTTCATTGGAAAACAGCTGTTGGGAGTTATATAATATACTTATATATATCATTTGCCTACTGTATAAATTAAACATTTATTTTAAGCAATTAATTGAACTAATGATTAGAATATATATATGTATATGTAAATATATATATATATATATATGGTATGCAGTTGGGATGCCGGCGGTCTAAATGCCGACCGTCGGCATCCCGACAGTCTAATCCCGGCAAGGGTCTAATGACAGGCGTTGAAATCTCAAAGCCTGTCATTTTACCTATGCCGGAAGCCAGATGTCCAGCATCCTGAATTGAAGATAAGCCGGGCGCTGGACGTGGACAGCCACGTGGGGGGTGGGGTTAGGTTAGGGGCTCCCGGGGGGGACGTAGGGTTAATTAAATTAAACATTTAATTTAAGCAATTAATTTAACTATTAATTAGAATATATATATATATATAAATAAATATATGAATATATATGGTATGCAGTCGGGAAGCCGGCGTTGTAAATGCCGACCGTCGGCATCCCGACAGTCTAATCCTGGCAAGGGTCTAATGACAGGTGTTGAAATCCCGAAGCCTGTCATTTTACATATGCCGGAAGCTTGAGGCCCGGCATCCCGATCGAAGGTAAGCCGGGCGCTGGATGCGGACAGACGCGGCGGTGGGGGGGTGGGCTTAGGTTAGGGGCTCCCGGGGGGGACTTAGGGTTTGGCAGCTCCCTGTGAGGGTTAGGCTAGGGGAAGGGGGGATTATAGTTAGGCACCCCAGGGGGGTGGTTAGGGTTAGGCACCCTCCCGGGAGACAGGTTTAGGCTACGGAGAAGGGGGGGTTAGGTTTAGGCACTTAGAGGGGGTTAGGGTTAGGCATTTGGGGGGGAGGTTAGAGTTAGGCACCCCTAAGGGAGGGTTAGGGGGGGTTAGGTTAGCGATACCTTACCTAAATTAGCAGTCAGGATCTTCACCCCTGCCGGTTTTCCGCTTTTGGGATTCCGCTGCTGTGGCCGGCGGTAAATCATACTGATTCCATATATATATATATATATATATATATATATATATACATATATATATAGTGTTGTTTGTTATTTATCTGTTTGAATTTTTAATGGAAGTATCTATGTATTTTCATCATAAATACTTAACTTCAAATAGTATGTATTTCATGTATGTTTTCTATGAGGGCAATATGTTTATTAATAGTTATTTATATAGCATGGAATGCGGTCCATATTCTGACCGAGGTATTCTAACTCTGTCGGGATTCCGAGCACCGGCATCCCGTACCCATCCCATATAGCGCACGTTTATTCTGCAGCGCTTTTACAGAGAATATTTGGTCATTCACATCAGTCCCTGCCCCAGTGGAGCTTACAATCTATTTTCCCTACCACATGCTCACACTAGGGACAAACGGCACTTTTCGTGGTGCAGCCGGGACTTCAGTCGTGTTTAGCTGCTTTGTGCGGCTAAACCCGATGCTTTCGGGGGTGTGAAAAGTAATGGGAGCCCGATCGAAGCAACAATTGAATTGCTCTGTCGGATGCCCCAGAGTGATGAAACGGCGGTGTGAGACAAGGCCATGCCCCTTCCACATGGCCACGCCCCTTTGCGGACTGTGCGCTGTGCCTGCTAGTTAAAGATATTAAATGTATGGCTTGTGGGTACAGCTTTTCCCACGAGACCACACTCCTTTCCTTTTTCGGGCTTGTGCCTTCGGTAAGCGAAAACCTGCCACACACCACCAGTGTGAAAATAAAAACAATTTTTTTGTGTGTGCATGTTAGCCTGCCACACCACCAGTGTTAAAATAAAAAAACATTTTTTGTGTGCGTGTGACTGTTAATCACACCGCCAGTGAGAAAATAAAAACAACTTTTTGTGTGTGCGAAATTGTGTATAAGCCACACCACCAGTGTGAAATTAAAAACAATTTTTCGTGTGTGCGTAATTGCGTATTAGCCACACCACCAGTGAGAATATAATTTTTTTTTGTGTGTACGTAATTGCATATCAGCCACACCACCAGTGACAAAATAAAAACTATTTTCTGTGTGTGCGTAATTGCGTATTAGCCACACCACCAGTGAGAAAATAAAAACTATTTTTTGTGTGTGCGTGTGTGGTTGGTTGTGTGCTTTAGCCGTGCTATAATTGCTTGGTGACACTGTTGTAAGACCAAAGGAATATAGAGGACACAGGAGAGCAGGATCCACATACCAGTGTTGTACTGTAGCTGTCGGCAGCAGTCATGATGATGATGCAGGGCCGTCAACGTAATCTATGAAGGCCGATGTACCAGGGCTTAAGTCAGGCCAAAAAGACAGGCTAATAAAAATCAACTTTTACCCTGTTAAAGGAAATAAAAAAAATCTAAAGCTACGTTAGCTTTAGAGAAACAAAAAATTGGCAATATGCCATTCACTACACGAAGTGGCAAGGAAAGGATTATTTTGACTGGTGGTTCTAGTTGTGATGATTTAAGTCCTTCTGCTTGTAGTGGAGGTACAAAAAAATTTAAAATTGTCTCCGAAAAGTCACAGATCCTGAGGAGAGTCCAAGTTTGTCCGCGGTTGCCATGTGTGAGCCTGACCTTTCTAATACTGTACTTGAAGAGGATCCTACTTCCACCATTTGTGTGCCCTCTGCAAATGTGGGGTGGAGCAGTGCAAGTCAACATGCTGAAGTAGAAATTGAGGATGCTTCTATGGAATTGCATGAGGATGATGAGGAGAATATTTATGTAGTTGGCGATAACAACAAGGATGATGAGGATGTTGCTGCGGAGGATGTTTGTGCAATAACTGTAAATCAGGCAACAGTTGTTGCCCATGGTTGGAAAAATCTCATTGTTGGAATGCCTGGGAAAGGACCAAAAAAATCCACATCTCATGTGTGGAATCATTTCCACCCAAATCAGGCAACCTTTGCCAAGCCATTTGTAATCGTTGCCATGTAACAGTGAGTAGAGGAAAGCACCTTAACCATCTTGGAACTTTCTCCCTGTTACGTCACTTGCAGCGCTTTCATCAAATTGGAAAGGGTATAGAAACTTTGGGGACAAAAAAACTAACAACAATCAGTCCAGTGTCACCAAGCCTTCTATCTGGATCCAAGCACCTACAATATCCACCACCAACACCTACATTATCATCAACATTCTCATTCGTGATTGGAAGTAGACCTGCATCCAATATCATAAGGACTGACTCCTCACCTATCCGTTGTTTCTCAGAAGGCTCCTTGAGTGTTACGCCTGCTGCTGCTGTTGCTATGAGTGGATCTTCATCCCAGAAGGGGACCAGGAAGAAGACTACTTTTAGTAGTTCAAGTTCAACCAAACAATTGACTTTCACACAATCCTTTGCTTTGGCGAACAAGCTTGACAGCAAACACTCAGTTGCACAGCGGATTACTGACGCCATAACAGCTATGCTGGTATTTGATGTGCATCCAGTATGCACCATTAACGCAGTGGTTTTTAGACAGTTAATTGAGGTCCTGTGTCCCTGCCACCATGTCCATTCTAGATTCCACTTCTCTAGAATAGCATTTCCCAATCTGTACAAGGACATTAAAAAAAAAAACCTTATTAATGTCCTCTGAAAGGCCATTGTACCCACTGTCCACTTAACCACAGATATGTGGACAAGTGGGACAGGGCAAACTAAAGATTAAGTGACTGTGACAGCCCACTAGGTAGGTGTATTGCCTCCAACAGTGCAAGCAGCAGCATCTAACAAATGCCAGCTCATTCAGAGGCAGGATACTCTGTGTATCACCGGTTTCACTAAGAGGCATACCACTGAGAACCTCTTAGAAAAACTCAGGGAAATCATTGCAAAATGGCTTACCCCACTTGGACTCTCCTCGGGATTTGTGATTTCTGACAATGCCAGCAATATTGTGTGAGCATTACATCTGGGCGAATTCTAAAACATCCCATGTTGCTCACACAAGGAATTTGGTTGTGCAACATTTTTTAAAAAATGACAGAGGCATGCAGGAGATGCTCTCGGTGGCCCAAAAGATTTCTGGACATTTTCGACATTCAGCAACTGTGTGTTGAAGATTGCAGCACCAGCAAGAACTGTTGAATTTGCCCTGCCATCAGCTGAAGCAAGAAGTAGTAACTAGGTGGAATTCTACCCTCTATATGCTTCATTGGATGGAGGAGCAGAAAAAGGCCATCAAAGGCTACACTGTGGCCTATGACATAGGGAGAGGAGCGGGAATGCACCTTAGTCAAGTGCAGTGGAGAATAATTTCCATGTTGTGCAAGTTTCTCAAACCCTTTGAACTTGCCACATGTGAAGTTAGGGCCTGATTCAGACCCGGACGCAAGTGGCCGTTCGCACGTACGGCGTACGAGCGGGAAAATGTAAATTAAACCGCTCGCTCATATTTTCGTTCGCAGCTAATCTTCCGCCCCATAGTCTCCCAACCCCTCCTCTAGCTAGCGAACGTTCGAAATAGCGACCGTCCGTCTCCTCTTTGGTTGCAGGGAACGCTCGCACAAGTCAATTCCGGAAGTGGCCTTGTCAGTTTTCGATTGCCTGCTATTTCACTCTGCCAACATACTTGAATCGATTATTAGCAGTCAGTATATTAATTCGCTTAATTGGTATTCACATCTTTGCAATCCGTTTTTTTTAACAATGTCAATAAACTTTATTATTGTTCGTGTGTGTCATTCCTTCCGCAGAATAAGTACGTTTGTACCAAGGGGATGGATTTTCAAATTTTATAGTTTGTTTGAATGCCACTATTGTTTTGCGTTAGTTTATATGCATATTTTTCATCTTTATTAATATTATTTAAATTAGCTTATGCATGTCACTGCATCAAGCCTATCATAATTCACATTATATTTGTGAGGGTGTAGGTCACATGACTCATACAATAACCAATACAATGCGTTCTATTATTTTTCAAAGTACATTAGCCAATCAAATTTTTTCTGGGACCTTTATTAAAACAGTTTTTTGTTGAACAAATCATTGCCATCATGAGAGCCGCAGCATTTACACATAGAGAACTCTTGGTCCTCACAGATGTGATGGACCGGAGAATCACTGATCATCCGGCCCCCATCACAAACCTCCGCAAGCGGCTCGCCTATGCGGAGGTGTGGCGCCGGCTGCGGAATTTGGGCTTCCGCCGCAATATCGGCCAGCTTGAAAGGCGGTGGTCGGATCTCCACCGCAGGTCCCCACGCCTTTTGGCGAATTTGCGCACGCAAATTAGCGAAAGTAAGTGTTTTTTTGTAACATTTTAAATGTAAGCATACCTGCGTGTGCATGTTTTCCGTCTAGCCCTGTTTGTTTATTTAGGACATACCTGCGTGTGCATGTTTTCTGTCTAGCCCTGTTTGTTTATTTAGGACATACCTGCGTGTGCATGTTTTCTGTCTAGCCCTGTTTGTTTATTTAGGACATACCTGCGTGTGCATGTTTTCCTTTTTTTTTTTTTTTTTGTCATTTTAAATTTTGGGGTGTGTAAATTGTTAACAAAACCAAACGAAAAAACTTGAACTTGACTATCTAGAGAAAGTAAAAGTTGTAACAAGGTTTCCGTAGGTGAACCTGCGGAAGATAAAAATTTTTATCCATCATTTAGGTGCTGAGCGCAGACTACGACGTCTAATCCGACAACGTCATCGGCCTCGTCCCCTATCCCCCACTCCCACCCAATCCTCCTCTCCCCAACCTTCCCCAAATTCCCCCTCCACCACAGACCGGCCAGTCCATGAGGCCCCTCCCTCTCCTAATATTCCCATCCCTCAAAATTCACCCTCCCCTCCACCCGTCCCTCTCTTTTCATCACCCTCCCCTCCACCCACCCCTCTCTTTTCCTCCCCCTCCACACCTAGTCAAATATCCCCTCCTCCATCGGACCAGCACTGGCCCACCTAAGAGGAGGACGATGTCGGGGCTACAGGACCAGGCATCAATATGACCGGTATGTTTCCCTTTTAAACTATGGTTGCTTTGGCATTTCTTGGTTTTTGGGTGATGTTGTCATTTTGACTATGCTTTTCCAATTTGTTAAGTATTTCTAATGTTTTGGATATATATCTTTGCAAAACAATGTCTAGGATGTTTTCCCCTTACACATATCACACACGTCCAAACACTCATACTTGTGTCTTTCTAGTTTACGGTACCAACAAATGTAGTGTTTTTGTGTACTTCGCCTTTTTTTTGGCTGTCTTTTTATGTGTAATTTTTATAGTTTGTATTTATACAATCTTTGTGTTTGCCATTACTTTTTATTTTTTTTTAATTTTAGATCTTTTTTTAAAGTATAGTCTGAATTTTAAGTTGTTTGGTAACATATAAATTGAGGTGTCAGTTTAGTAATCCACACTTTTTTTTTA
The DNA here is from genome assembly GCA_031769625.1 of Taudactylus pleione. Classification (NCBI taxonomy): domain Eukaryota; kingdom Metazoa; phylum Chordata; class Amphibia; order Anura; family Myobatrachidae; genus Taudactylus; species Taudactylus pleione. Next base: position 144,407 of record JAUIMM010000153.1, read on the forward strand.
ACCCACAGAGGACCAGAGGCGTTTGCAAGCAATGCAGGAAGGCTTGTACACGTTGAGGGGCCATGTCGTCGGGATGCTTGTGGTCCTGGATCTCATGTTGGCGGTCCTGCCGCACTAATTTTTTTGTTTTTTCCCCCCTAAAAATGTTGTTAAAAATAAAATATATTTTGATTTATTAAAGTCTCATTCCTTGTCTGTAAAAATTAGATTGCTTAACCTTACATAAGTTGACTATTGGAGCATGTTTTTTTAAGTAATGTAAATTTGATTGTAGAAAGCTCAAGTAAGTATGTAAGCTGGCACATTAAACACCTAACAATAACAATAGGTTTGTAGAATTACCAGCCTTTTTTTTGGTGGGTAATGTAAATATTAAATCAAACCTGTTTAGCCCTAGATTAGAAAACATACTGATTCACTTTACAATTTAACACATTACAGGATTAGCCATTAAGAAAGTTTGCCTTTTTTGGACCAGGTTACACTTGCTTGTAATTTACCAAGGAAAAGTCTTTTTAACGTAAACCAAAAATGTAATACACACAAATAATAAACACAAAGTGAATTGTGACAATCAATTCACACAGTGAAAACACACTCCAAAAAACAACCAACACCAAAGTAAAAAAAAATACAACAATCAAGAACTGCTTGAAGAAGTAGCAGGCCAACATGAATCCACAAATGAGGTGAAGAAATAATTGTTCCAGAAGTTGCCACATGAAGACAATTTTTGGGATCAGGTAGTAGCCATCATTTTTTCGGGTAATTTTAGGGAATAAAAGACACAAAAAAACCCAAAATTAAAATTGGCCATTAAAATCTTACATGTCTACATTGTGTCAATTAACTACATTTTTTACAATAATTACCTAAAATATCTGGCCACCACATCATCGCGTATGGCCCCCCCACATACTGACCTCCGAACAACCTCGGGGGGGCCATCCTCAGGCAAGGCATCCTCTGGCTGCATTGGGACACCACTCCTTATGGCGATGTTGTGAAATATCCCACACAGGACCACAATTTTCGAAACCATATCTGGCAAATACATGAGGTCGCCACCAGGGTGGTGGAGGCATCTGAATCGGCCTTTAAAAAGGCCAATACAGCGCTCCACCACATGCCTGGTGGCTGTAAGTGCGGAATTATACTCACTTTGTGGCCCTGGTGTGGGAGCCAAATAAGGAGTGAGCAGCCAGGGCGTGCAAGGGTAACCACTGTCTCCTGTCAAAAAACAAAAACAAACATCAGGACCAGTGTGTAGCAAGCTTTGCAGTGGTTGCAACAGAAGGTGTCAACTTACCCAGAAGCCATGCATCACCAGCTTGTAGGTTGTCTAATTTGTGCCAAATCCCTGATTGCCGGATGACGAAGGAATCATGTGCACTCCTGGGGAATTTGGCATTCAGGGACAGGATCTGGAGGGAGGCATCACATACCACCATTACATTCAGTGAATGAAAGTGTTTGCGGTTCCTAAAAATAGCCTCCAGCCTTGGTGGAGGCTGAATTGGTATGTGAGTGCCATCCACAACCCCTATGATGTGTGGGAAGCCAGCTATTTGGTAAAAATTGGCCTTCGCCACACTAAGGGAACCCATATCCACTGGCATTTTAATAAAATGTTGGAGGTGTTTAAAAATGGCCTCCATCACTGCCCTCAGGATCCTTGAAAAGGAGGATTGGGATATTCCCACAACTATTCCCACAGTGGTTTGAAAGGATCCTGAGGCACAGAAATGTAACACAGACATTAATTGCGTAAGTGGTGGTATTGCTGTAGGACTGTCAATTTGCCGTTCAAGATCACTCTCTATTAATGAGAGAGTGTCTAGGATGATTTGTGGAGGAAGACGGTATCATCTTAATACCTCATCATCTGGCATTCCAAAAAGGGTGACACGTGTTCTATATATCTGGGGCCTTGCACGCCTACGAGGCCTACACCTGGGACGAAGTTGAGGTTGGTCGGGTTCTGGAACCATGGCCAATATAATACGACCAACATCAACCTGAAATGGTAAGCCAGGTAGTTATTGTTTTAGACAAATGTGTAAAGAAAAATATACTTATCTTTTTTAAGAAATCCAAAGATGCTTACAGGCCGGGGTCTTGTCATGAGTCGAACAACCTACATTTCAAAAGTAGAAAATATTTTTATTTTTTTTTGGGAAAACTTGGATTGTTAACACATTTTTTAGGGTAAAAGAAAAAAGAAGGGAGCACACATTAGTTCGGAAACTTGCACGCTACATTTAGTGGTAAAACATGATTTTATACTGAAAAAAAAAACACATTAGTGCGCGAAATAGTATGCATTTTTTACAGTTAATTAAGGGGACATTAGTGCGTTAAATAGTACGCTACTTTGACAGTTAAAACAAGACACATTAGTTCGCTAAAAAGTATGCTACTTTGACAGTTAAAACAAGACACATTAGTTCGCTAAATAGTACGCTACTTTGACAGTTAAAACAAGACACATTAGTTCGCTAAAAAGTACGCTACTTTGGCAGTTAAAACAAGACACATTAGTTCATTAAATAGTACGCTACTTTGACAGTTAAAACAAGACACATTAGTTCGCTAAATAGTACGCTACTTTGACAGTTAAAATAAAACACATTAGTTCGCTAAATAGTACGCTACATTTAGTGGTAAGACATGATTGTTCACAGAAAAAAAAAAGATTACTTTGTGAAACATATGCTAAGAACAACACATCTAATTTGTAAAATCATGAAAACAAAAACACTTACCAAAACCAGAGAAATATCCCAAAGTTCAAAAACGTCACTGGGGCAATGCCAAAATAACTGTAAAGCAAAAAAAAATATATTACAAACATTTATAAACTATTTGCTATTATATTTGACGGTGGCTTATTAAAATACTTACTCAAAAAATCACCAAACAATAATAAAAAAAAAGCAACGGAAAATAAAGAAGCTAAAAATAAACCAAAATAACCCCCCCAAAATTTCATCCTTCTACTCAGTCAACAGCAAAACCTCAAAAATACGCCTACACCAAACCTCCAACAAACAACATGCCACATCGACTCCAGTCACACCAAGCCATACATAGTCTTTATTTTCCCGCTCAAATTAAGGACGGACAATAGGAGCGCACAGTCAATGATGCTGCCGAATAATGCTGACGCATGTATAAAAACGTCACTGAAAACCCAAATCGGTCTGCTGTAGTGAGACCTGAAAGTCCAAAATGACTACAGAGCAGCAAAGCACTGGCCAAGAGGCGCCAGGTAAGTATTTCTCTTTTTTGGGCAAAAGGATTATGTTTAACAATAATTTTGGGCAAATTTTACATTATAAATTTTAATCCCATTTTAAAAAAAGGAGTGGAGGATGCCATGGAAGAGGCTGCTGGGCCTAGTAGGCCAACTAAACAAAAAAAAAAAAGGCAGCCACAATTCACAAGAAAGGAGATGGAGGTTTTGGTGCAAATATGCAATGACAACCTGCCACAGGCACCAAGGAATATGGGTGCAAGCCAGAAATGGAAAATGTGGGATGACATAGCCAGTGGTGTCAATAGGGTGGGTGATTGTGAACGTTCAACCCGGGAGGTCAAACGCCGGTATGTAAAAACTACATTTTATTAAAAAGTGTTTACAGGTCCAAATACTGCAGGACTAATGCCAACTTTTTACCCCACAGATGGAGCGACTTCAAATATCGTCTTAAGCAAAAACTGGCTGATAGGGCTAGGCAAGCAGGGGAGACAGGTGGGGGTCCCACCCCTGTGTCACTGGAGCTCACAGATTTGGAGGAGCTGGCCCAGGGGTGTGTGCAGGATGAGGAGGTGTTTGGCGTGTCGAACATGGATACCGATATGCCAGACTTTGCGGCTCCTCATGTTGCCCCAGGTAAATGTTGTAATGTTAACAACTCAGAAATGTGTTTGGGACAATATCTAGATTATAATGTTACTCTTTTCTCTTTTTTCTCACAGAGACACAGGCGGATGAGGCTGCTCCAGAGGGGAGCTTTGGCCGCAGAATTTCTGCTGGCTCTGCAGGGGAGGAAGCAGTAGATCCGGCTGTGGACCCTGTGGCAGACAGTCCAGGGCATTCCCCCTCACAGGCAGTGGGTCTCCTCAGTGATCTCAATATTAAAACGGATCAGCAGTCCGAGATTCTGCTGAGGATGGACGCCAATCTGCTATGGGTGGTGGACGCCCTGGAGCTAAGTGCTGCGGCCAATGTGACCATTGCTATGGCCCTGGCGGAAAATACTGGGGCCAACATGCGAATAGCAAATGCCCTGGAGCAGCTCGTTCACCAGCACATGTTGGAGCCGGCCTCCCTTCCTGCCGGAACATCAGAACCCTCCACCTCTGGCACAACAACAGCCATCCCTAAAAAATGTGCCTAGCCCTATGCCTAGTCCAGAGACCACAACATCTGCCTCTGGCCAGGCCAGCAGAAGGACATCCCGGACCCATTCAGGCTCCCTCCCTACCCCGGCCAAACGGGCGAAAAGGCGATGACAGCACTGGCTAATTTTCCCACAATCCTTCTCAGTGTTAGCCCCATATTCCTTAATGCCCAAAACCTCCTTCTCCTTTCTTGTGAATTTTTTATTAATTGTGTTTGTTTGTGGATTTCAAATGCCACTTATTTTGTTTGTGTGTTTTTCAAATCAATTGTTATTTGGTTTTACGTTATCTAGTTTTTTTTATTGCCCCAAAATTGGTTGAGAAATAAACCAAAAAAATAAAAAATACTGTTGAAAATCTGCACAATTCTATTGTTAATTTATTCAAAAACTGGTTAAAAGGTAATCCCTCAAACAACATTACAAACAATACCACGGAAATGTAAAAATTTTTTAGGGAAAAATAAACCAAGGGTTAAAAACTATTTATGAGTTTTATTTAACACTTTGCAAAAAACAAAAGGACAATTGTTTTCTTGGGCCCTAAACAATGAAGAAAAACAACAAACCTGCGTACAATATTGTTGTCCGGAAAAATAAAAGAAACAAATTTAGCAAAAACATGCAAATGTAAAATAAATTTGTAAGCTAATTGATTGTCTAACCCAAAAATTAGCAGCTGAGTAGTTCACCTGCGTACGTTTTTTTGCTAGTAAAAAAAGGCTATTGGCTAAACACCTTACAAGCATTTTTGCAATTCAAAACTGATTGTTTTTGAGGCCTCAATTGATAAATCGGGAAACCATCGATGAGCCTCGGGAAGAACGAAGAGACCATCGTCATTGCAGTAGAGAATACCAGACCACAAGCTGAGCGAGCAGTTTTAATGGAAAGTGGATCAGACAGTGACGTAACAATTTTTCCGTTCACATTGGCCGTTCGCATCAGATAATTTATGTACGCCCAAAAAACGCCTCGACACGCCTGTGTTTTCCCATCTCCACCCCCGTCCCCGCCCCAAAACGGACAGTTCTGTGAGTCACATTTGACATGTCACTTCCTGTTTGCTATTCGACGAACGACTGAAAAAATTATAGCAATCAGCCTTACGCACATGCGCACTGTTACACCGACGCATGCGTGGTTTGACAACATCGGATGAGTACGAGCGTACGACCGCTTACGAGCGGCTCTGAATGAGGGCCTTAGTTCAGACACTGCCAGCTTGAGTTAGGCCATTCCCCTAATCAGACTTTTGTAAAAGCAGCTGGAGAAAGTGAAGGAAGAGCTGAAATGGAGTGATTCCTCTAAGTATGTTGGACTTGTAGATCAAGCCCTTCATTCGCTTCGACAGGATCCAAGGGTCGTCAATCTCTTGAAATCAGATAACTATATGTTGGCGACCATACTTGATCCTAGATTTAAGTCACACCTTGTGTCTTTCTTTCCGACGGACATAATTCTGACAAGATGCAAAGAGCTGGTGGTGAAAAAATTGACAGCTCATGCGGAATGTGACACGGCAGCTGCCAGGAAAAAACAAAATTTTCCTAAGAGACCCACTGCTGGTGGTTATGCAGATCAGTCAGTAAAACCTCATGACATCTGGTTGAGTCTGAAAGAACTGTCTACAATGAGTGACATGTCTACAGTGATTTTGTCTGATTCAGTCACCATTCAGAGAATGGTGGATGACTATTTTAGGGATAGCATCCAAATAGGCATGTCAGACAGTCCATTTCACTACTGGCAGGAAAAAGAGGCAATTTGGAGTCCCTTACACAAATTGGCTTTGCTGTACTTAAGTTGCCCACCCTCCAGTGCGCAGCCGGGAACCTTGTCAGTGATCGTCATAGGAGGTTACTTCCCTAAAATGTGGAAAAGATGATGTTAATCAAAATGAATTACAAATACCTTTACCAGCACTTCCGTCCAAAAAATACAGAAGCCGCTGTAATGGTGGATTCCAGCAGGGACGAATTAATATTGTGCGAAGAAGAGGAGGATGCACACACTGATGGTGATGACGATGACAATATCTAATCTAATTTATTGTAAAGCCAGTTTGTGTATGGGATCATTGCCACCAATGTCCACTGCGCATTGGCAACTTGTTTTGTGGGGGGTCCAAACAAACCAATCATATCAGCCACAAGTGGCAGTCCTGTCACTGAAGTGATTGATTTGTTAAACTTTGAATGTCCTGTTTCATATATACAACAAAAGGGTAGGTTGGAGGGCCCAAGGACAATTCCATCTTGCACCTTTTTCCATTCCATTATGTGCTGTTTGGGGCATTGCAGCCGGACATTTTTAATGTTATGGTTTATGAATATCCAGAAAATGTAATGGCCACAGACTGCATTTCCTGCATGCCCCTTTCATTTTTTTAAAAGAAAAGTCTGAACCAACTGCTGCTTGTTGTGTCCACCTGGTGGCTCAAGTCGCACAACAGTGATATTCAGCCAAGGGTTCTCAGTCCTCAAGGCTGCTACATGGCCCAAAGGCTGCATCCTGTTTTCACGGCCCAAGGGCCACCTGTCATCACTCCTCACCAGCCCTCAAGGCTGCAACTACCTGCAACTTGCCAAGAGTTCCAGCCCTCAAGGCTGTTGCAGAAATGGTTCCATCCTAATCATAGCTCTGTGTTCCACTACTACTCAGCCCAGAGGCTGCATCAACAATTAACTATCAACTATTAATTATCAAGTATCCACTCTTGCAACTTCAGCCAGTGGCTGCACCAACTATAAATTCTTCAGCCAGTGGCTGCAACAACTATCAATTCTTCAGCCAGTGACTGCACCAATTATCATTTCTTCAGCCAGTGGCTGCACCAATTATCAAGTATCCACTCTTATTACTTCAGCCAGTGGCTGCACCAACTATCATTTCTTCAGCCAGTAGCTGCACCAACTATCAATTCTTCAGCCAGTAGCTTCACCAATTATCAAGTATCAACTCTTCTTACTTCAGCCAGTGTCTGCGCCAACTATCAATTCTTCAGCCAGTGGCTGCATCAATTATCAAGTATCAACTCTTGTTTCTTCAGCCAGTGTCTGCACCAACTATCAATTCTTCAACTAGTGAATGCATCAAGGGTCAACTCTTCTTACTTCAGCCAGTGTCTGTGCCAACTATCAATTCTTCCGCCAGTAACTGCACCAATTGTCAAGTATCAACTATTCTTTTTTCAACCAGTGTCTGCCCCAACTATCAATTCTACAGCCAGTTGCTGCACCAATTATCAACTCTTCTTTCTTCAGCCAGTGTTTGCACCAACTATCAATTCTTCAGCCAGTGGCTGCACCATTTATCAAAGATCAACTCTTCTTACGTCAGCCAGTGGCTGCACCAATCATCAAGGATCAACTCTTCTTACTTCAGCCAGTGTCTGAACCAACTATCTATTCTTCAGCCAATGATTGCACCAATTATCAAGTATCAACTCTTCTTACCTCAGCCAGTGTCTGCACCAACTATCAGTTCTTCAACCAGTTGCTGCACCAATAAGGATCAACTCTTCTTACTTCAGCCAGTGTCTGCACCAACTATCAATTCTTCAGCCAGTGGCTGCACCAATTATCAACTCCTCTTTATTCAGCGAGTGGCTGCACCAATTATCAAGTATCAACTCTTCTTACTTCAGGCAGTGTCTGTGCCAACTATCAATTCTCCAGCCAGTGGATGCACCAATTATGAATTATCAACTCCTCTTACCTCAGCCAGTGGCTGCACCAATTATCAAGTATCAACTCTTCTTTCTTAAGAACTATCCAACTATCAATTTTTCAGCAAGTGGCTGCACTTATTATCAAGTATCAACTCTTCTTACCTCAGCCAGTGGCTGCACCAATTATCAAGGATCAACTCTTCTTACTTCAGCCAGTGTCTGAACCAACTATCAATTCTTCAGCCAGTTGCTGTACCTATTATCAAAGATCAACTATTTCTTCAGCCAGTGTCTGCACCAACAATCAATTCTTCAGCCAGTGGCTTCACCAATTATCAACTCTTCTTACTTCAGCCAGTGGCTGCACCAATTATCAAGTATCAACTCTTATTTCTGCAGAACTGTCCAACTATCAATTCTTCAACCAGTGGCTGCACCAATTATCAAGTATCAACTCTTCTTACCTCAGCCAGTGTCTGCGCCAACTATCAGTTCTTCAGTCAGTGGCTGCACCAATTATCAAGTATCAACTCTTCTTACCTCAGCCAGTGGCTGCACCAATTATCAAGTATCAACTCTATTTTCTTCAGCCAGTGTCTGCGCCAACTATCAATTCTTCAACCAGTGGCTGCACTAATTATCAAGTATCAACTCTTCTTACCTCAGCCAGTGGCTGCACCAATTATCAAGGATCAACTCTTCTTACTTCAGCCAGTGTCTGCACCAGCTATCAATTCTTCAGCCAGTGGCTGCACCAATTATCAAGTATCAACTCTTCTTACCTCAGCTTGTGGCTGCACCAATTTATCAAGGATCAACACTTCTTACTTCAGCCAGTATCTGCACCAACTATCAATTCTTCAGCCAGTGGCTGCACCACTTATCAAGTATCAACTCTATTTTCTTCAGCCAGTGTCTGCGCCAACTATCAGTTCTTCAGCCAGTGGCTGCACCAATTATCAAGTATCAACTCTTCTTTCTTCAGCCAGTTTCTGCATCAACTATCAATTCTGAAGCCAGTGGCTTCACCAATTATCAAATATCAACTCTTCTTACCTCAACCAGTGGCTGCACCAATGATCAAGTATCAACTATTCTTACTTCAGCCAGTGGCAGCACCAACTCTCAATTCTTCAATCCTCAAGGGTTACCCCAACCATCATGTTTGTACAGTCCTCAACTCTATTTATCACTCAGTTTTGAGCCAGCTAGCTGGATGCAACCTTTTGATTCTTAACTAGATGAAAAAAATCAATATTGTGAGCTGTGAGGTGGTCAAAATTGTCTGGAAACGAGTGGAAATGAATGTTATTGAAGTTAATAATACTGTAGGAACAAAAACAGGCCCATTTTTATGAGATTTAAGCTGTTTTTATGATTTTTTAAAGAAAAAATCCAGATCCAAAACCAAAACTGAAAAATAAAACACGTAGGTGAGGTTTTGGCAAAACCAATCCAGATCCAAAAGCAGGGGAGATCCAGATCCAAAACCAAAACACGAGGGTCCTTGGAGAATGATAATAAATAAATCTACCAAAACATGAGTTATAGTAAGGTGTCTTTTTTTTCTTTTTTTTTTAAGAATATAAGGCTGGAATGTTAATAGAACCTGGGGAGGATGATTTTCTAAGACCATTTATTGCTTTGGCAACTACCTCAGTGGAGATATATTTATTAAATTTAACTCTATATGAAAGTCTGTGATTTTGGATAAAGAACAGGGGCACAAATTTTGCTCTGCTTTAGAATTTAGTTCAGTTTGATATTGGAACTGTGAAGGAGGATTATTAGGCTTTGTGTAGAAAATAGGAAACTTTTGCTATCCTGTATTTTATATGATTTTGTGATCCAGATATACATCGCCAACTGCTGTAGCATTGTGAGGTTCTGAAATTGTTGTGGACCCAGGGTGGTGATAGGAGCAGACACAGAAGCAGACTTAAATGAAAAAGTGGAGTTTTTAATAAGTGACTCAGAAGACATGGGAATGGCAAATAAAAAGTGACAGGCAGGAACAGTCCAGTAAACAAATATGGTGAGCTGTACCAGAGAGGCAAGGAAGATGTAAATGACCCTTGCCAATCAGTTCTATGCTTTTCAGCCTGATGTTCTCTGAAGCATAGGTCAATTTTGTTGCAGAGTGAGATCATATCATTTAAATTGGTAGGAAGCTCACATGTAATCAGATCATCTTTTAATCGGTCGGACAGACCATGCATAAAGGCTGAGGTGAGGGCCTCCTCATTCCACTTAAGCTCTGATGCCAAAATTTGAAACTGTACAGCATGTTGGCTGACAGGATGGGTTCCTTGTCTCAGGGTCATGAAGTGACTTAGAAGACATGGGAATTGCAAATAAAAGTCCAGGTATAGCACTAAAGTGCACTTGATAACTGTAGTGGGGGTTAATGGGAAATTTCCAAATAGTGACAGGCAGGAACAGTCCAGTAAACAAATATGGTGAGCTGTAACAGAGTGCAGATATGATGAGCTGTAACTGAATGCAGGAATGATGAGCTGTAACAAATGCAGGCTGTGGTAATGAAGTCCAGTTGGGAGTGAAGGGAGGCAAGGTGCAGGGAACAGCAGGTTCAGGTACTCAGGCAGGTGAAAGGTATGTGGAGGATGCAGGGTAAATCCAGGTTGGACCTGGCAAGGTTTAGGCTAGTAGTGTAACAGACAGGCAGGTAGGTAGGTAAGGCACAGGTACTCTCTCTCAGCTGCAGCTGAGAAACACATTGCACTGGCAAAGGAAGGAAGGCTCTGGACCTTCCTAAATACTCAGTGCTGCACTGTGACTGGCTGGTATGAGCACATGACCTACCAGGATTTTTACACCTGGAATCACATGGCCGCAGGCAAGATGGCAGCGCCCATGCCAACAGAACGGAAAAACCACCAGACCTCACCAGGCCTAGTGACAATGTGCCCTGCACAGAACCATGTGCAGCCAATGCCCCTTGCCAACATCAGCAGCGCTGCCAGAGTCCCCCCGCCATAACGACTTCACAGGTAATACCCGATGACTACCATGCCGTGACAAGCATAGTTCAACTCTCAGTGTGGGTGACTCAATTGTTTCATAGGGTGCCTAAACAAAGAAGCACCTGATGGTGCAATTCAGTTGTTGCTCTGCATAGCCACGGTTAGACACATTTGTTCTCGCAGCCTCCTGAGGTGGCGAGCAGAAATGTGCTATAAATTGGCTGTTTGGGCGCCCAAAGCAGGACTGTAGACACCCTCTTGAATAAATCCAAGAAGCAGATTTTACAACATGTGCTGCTTTAGCCGCAATAAGCCACGCTTCTTCACTTGCTGTTGTGAGGTAACAGAATACAAGCAGGTACATCAATATGATAAGAAGCTGATTCAATTAGCCGTGGCCTTGGAGCCTCAAACTTTAATGCCCGTAGCTACTCAATTAAAACCCCATTTCCTTGCCCATTATTCCAAGGAGCTGGAGCAATGGGTTAGTACTAGAGATGTGCGCCTCTGTATCTCCTTCACGTTTTGGATCTGAAATTGGTTTTGGCAAAACTGCCCTTGCGTGTTTTGGTTTTGGTTTTGAATCTGTACTTTTTTCAATAAAAATCGTAAAAACAGCTAAAATCACATAATTTGGGCCTGTTTTTGTTCCTACAGTATTATTAATCTTAATAACATTAATTTTCACTCATTTCCAGTCAATTTTGACCACCTCACAGCCCACAATATTGTCTTCATCCAGTTTAGGCCCATAATTTGCACCAAGATAGTTGGCTGATTAAGCTAAGTGGCAGCCGTCGGCGGCACAAACACGTAGCAGTTCAACTTCAAACATGGCACATAAGGTTGGCATATGTTTTATTAATCACGAGGCCTGAGGAAGATGGAGTATGTATGTAGTTGAAGGCAGGGAAGGGTTGATACATAGTAAATTTAAGTTAAGTTCTTGATTCCAAAGCAAATTTATGAGGGAAGAAAGTGTGGAGTCATTTTCAAAGACAGTCCTTGCCCCAGTTGAGCTCTTGTGGTGGTCCAGTATTATTATTTTTTAAATGAAAGGGGCATGCAGAGGATGCTGTCTGTGGCAGCACTCAAATGGAAGCTCTGAACAGGAAGGGGGCAGAGGGATTTTTAAAGTCTGGTACTAAAACATCTGTTATCATTGTGCTTCTGGGAGTATGGATGGGAAGGCTGGGAGGGGAGGAGAGAGAACATCTCCAGATACTGTCACAAAATAGCTTTTCCATTTGGTGGTTGAGTTGCATCTGACCAAACATGGCTGTTATGATTAAGGAACACCAAGCCCACCAGGTTGCTACCTACTAATCAAGGTTGAAATATGGCATAAGAGTATTTTGCAAGTATATCTTTTTACTTTAAATAAATAAAGTATGAAACTATATAAAAAAGTAAGCATCAGAGCAGCGGCACAAAAGCACGGCAGTTTAAAATATATAGGACACCTATTAAACTTTTGCAACACAGCAGTGGCAGACAGGATGGCAGTTTCATAAACTATCAAATTAAAAATGTCAGGCAGCAATGCCCCAAACAGCACATAATGCAAAGAAAAGAGATGCAAGATGGAATTGTTCTTGGGCCCTTCCACCCACCCTTATGTTGTGTATAGGACATGCACAGTTTAACAAATCAATCACTTCAGCGAAAGGGACTGCCAATTGTGGCTGAAGCGATTGGTTTGTTTGGGCCCCCACAAAACAAGCTACCAATGGGCAGCTGACATTGCTGGCAATGATCTCTCTGCACAAACTGGCTTTACAGAAGCAAGATTTTGTCCCCATCATCATCTGATTCCTCACCCTCATCAGTGTGTACATCATCTTCACACAATATTAATTTGTCCCCGCTGGAATCCATCATTACAACCTCAGGTGCCTCTGTAATTTTTGGATGTAATTGGTGGTAAAGGTCTTCCTCATGAAATTTGTAGTTCATATTGATGAACATAATCTCTTCCACATTTTGAGGAAGTAGCCTCCTACGCCGATCGCTGACAAGGTTCCCGACTGTGCTGAAAACTCTTTCAGAGTACACACTGAAGGGTGGGCAGCTCAAGTAAAGCAAAGCCAGTTTGTGCAAGGGCCTCCTATTTGCCTTTTTTCCTGCCAGTAGGGAAACAGACTGTCGGCCATGCCAATTTGGATGCTATTAAAATAGTTCTCAACCATTCTTTGAATGGTGACATATCAGATGGAGTCAAGGTAGAGGTCTCATTAAATGTAGGCAATTCTTTTAGACCCAACCAGATGTCAAAACTTGGTTGTGTTGACTCATCTGCATCACCAGTGGGTCTTTTTTTGGGAAAGTGTAGTTTTTTCCTGGCAGCTGCACTTGCTGGAGAAACTGAAGGAGGGAACCATCGCTGCATCATGTGTCGCTTGAACTGACAATTTGCTTATCAACAGCTCATTGCATCTCTTCAGATCTGTGTCCATTGTGAAAGAAGACACAACATATGACTTAAACCTAGGATCCAGCATGGTCGCCAAAATGTGTTGCTTCGATTGGAAGATCCTAACAACCCTTGGATCCTGGCGAAGCCAGGACTCGATCTGACATACTTAGCAGAATCGCATCGGCTCAACTCCTCATTCAATTTCCCAAGCTACACAAATATCTTCCTCAACCAGGTGCACTTCCACAGAAGCATCCTCAATTTCTATGTCAGCAGGTCGACTTGTGCTGCTCATCCTCACATTTGCAGTGGACGCACAAGTTGTGGAAGGAGGCTGCTCTTTGAGTAGAGTTTTGGAAAGGTCAGGTTCACACATGGCACCCGCAGACACACTTAGACTATCCTCAGGGATTTGTGAAATTTCTGAGTGCACAGTTGGTTCCTGTGCCTTAACGATTTGAATTTTTTTAAATGTCTACATCATAAGAGGCAGACCCACCAGTCATAAATAAAGGCCAAGGCCTTAGCTCTTCCTTGCCACTTTGTGTGGTGAAAGGCATATTGCCAATTTTATGTCTTTCTGCAGCTAACTTTCCTTTTGATGTTTTTTTCTTTACCAATGTAAAAGATTGTTTTTTTTATTTTAGATGCCCTAACTTAAGCCCTCTATGCCCTTGGGCATCGGCTTTAGTAGATGATGTAGACGGACTACTGTACTATCATCATGACTGGTGTCACTGGCAGTAGCTCCAGCCCTAGTATGTGGTTCCTGCTCTCTTCTCAACTGATCATTCTCCATATCAACAAACACGAATGAAGTGGGGTACAGCACACACATCAATTTGTAACAATTTTAAATATTACACTGTGTTATCAATAACCTACAGTGTCACAATATTTTTTTATGAATAAAAATAACACACTGCTCTACCACTTACAGTGTCACAAGATTTTTTTATGAATAAAAGAATAACACACTGCGCTACCACTTACAGAGTCACAAGATTTTTATGAGTAAAACACTGTGCTAACACTTACAGTGCCACAAAAATTTTTATGAGTAATACACTGCGCTACCACTTAGTGTCACTAGATTTTTTATGAGTAAAACAGTGTGCTACAAGTTAGTGTCAAGATTTTTTATTTGTAAAACAGTGCGCAACCACTTACAGTGTCACAAGATTTTTTTTGAGTAAAACACCGTGCTACCACTTACAGTGCCTCAAGATTTTTTATGAATAAGAATAAAACACATATGGTTTAAGTAGTAAATAGATGCGCACTAAAGGGGTGTTTCTCGTAGTGGGTGTGCAGCTCGTACTGAGAGGTTGTCTGCCTCTCTATGAACATTAAAGAAATAAAAGGGGTGCTGCGCTCAACCCTTACAAGGGTATAGGATGTTGGTATTGTTTGTTTAAATGTAATGTTGATGAAGAAGGCGAGTCTCCACATCTAAGATAATATAATCAATTTTACTAAAGAATATGGATAAGCAGTAAATGACAATATACACACAATAAAATCAATATAAAAAATAGAGCCAATGAAGTTGAAGCTTACAACTGTAAATATATAACAGGGCAAGTCACACTGTTATACCGTGGGGTCAGTGGTAAACACACTTGGTTTCTAAAATGGTGAATTACTTGAGTAACGGCATCCCGTCACTCGCCCTGTCTGTTGGTGCTAGCAAGAGGATGCCTCATTGCCTGGGGTATCTTCAGGATGGGAGTAGGGGGCCACGGGATGTCAGGGCACGGCTTCCTGGCTAGGGTGAATCGGTTGTTGGCTCCAGTTAGTGCCATGCTATGTGATAATGCTGCCCTAAACCCGGCCATACAGCAATCCCCCTTTGCCTAGGGAGGGGATATTGCCAGTTTTGATCTTCCCATCTGTGCTGGACACCCCCTTCAAAGAGGTACTCACCTGCCACTTGCTGCGCTGTCTGTTTCTCCCTCTTTAGCCCTCTATGGATGTCAGCCTCACTTGTTATTCTTGTCGGCATCTACGTCTCCCTTGTTACTTCCGGGTCATGTGACCGCTAGTGGTGCCGGACTGTCCTCAGCTCAGGACTATATTGCGTGTATTGGAGTTGGTTGACGAATGATAAGATTATCAGTCTGGGTATTGTAGGTGTACCAACGTGTTTTGACCTCCGCCGGCCTTCCTCTGGGAGATTGCAGTGCTTAATGGTGTAGCAGAGAGGGGGTTAAGGCTTCGTTCTGGGTCATGCCCCTTTCCTGATTGGTTCTTTGGGCTCACAGTGTTTGTATTGATCTCTCGTTGGCTATTTTGCTTGTCAGTTTCACTGTATGGGAGTTGAACTTCTAATAGCTGGGTACTGTGTTGCCGAGTGACTCATATCTGGTATTATTGAACCTGTTGGGTAAATTGAATGATGTTTAACGTGTGAGTATATTCATTGGTATGTGAATATAGATATTTCACATTATATCATTTTATATCATATGTAATGGTTGTGTATGGGAATGTTGTTGTGGACTTATGCCATGCAATGGCAGGGCATCGATAAAGAGTGTCCAATTTCTTAAGGTTATGATACATACTCATAGTTGATTTTGAATCTAGCAGTGGTACAGTGGCTGTACAGATAAGTGCATGCACATGATCATGTATACATGTTGTAGAATGACTGACTAATATAGATTACATAGTAATCAGAGTATAAGGACGGTTTTGTTGGTTTTGTTGGTGTGTTAACTCTTTAAGGTCATAGAGTCAACCTTAGAATCTGGATATCCCAAAATGTCCCTAGTCACTTGCTGGCCTGACCCCCTTGTAGGACGTAATTAATAAGTAATGAAGTCTGTCTCCAGTATATTTGTTAGCAGACTGGTAAAGTGGCATGGTATGTTTAGGAGCAAATTATTGACTTAATTTCATTATCGATTTTGAATGCCAGGGTGTCTAAGGTTATCATGCATTAACTCCTCCTTCTTTATTTGTATCATATAGTACCCCCCTCCAACTGGGTTTAACATTCTTGATGCCTACAAAGTTCAGGAGTGTTGGGTCGCATTGATGAAAGATTTTAAAGCTTGTTGACAGGGGGTGCTCTTCCAAGCCTTTCTTGATATTTCGGATGCGTTCGCTGGTTCTGATTTTGAGTTGTCTAATGGTTCTCCCAATATATTGTTTCTTACAAGGACACTCTAGTAAGTAGATTACCCCTTTGCTATGACAAGTTATTTGGTCAATAATTTCGTATATGGTATTGTTGGAAGTAAATGTTACCTTTTTGATCGGTTTTGTGCTTTTATTTCTCGTGGTTTTACATGACAGGTATGTTCCACAATAGTGGAAACCTCCTTCTAATTTGGTACCAGTTAGTGTGGTTTGTGTGGGTCTGCGTGGTTCCATGTAGTTCTTAACTAATTTCTTTCTAAAATCTGGTGCTTTTCAAAAAATTATTTTAGGTTGGGGTGATAGGATGCTGGGTAGTATTTCATCTTGTAATAGTATGGACCAGTTTTTTTGATGATCCCTTTCACCTTATTGGCTTGGTTGGTATATTGGGTTACAAAATATATCTCATTTTGATCATTACTTGCTTCTGGTTTGGGTTTATACTGTAGCAATTGTTGTCTATCTGAACTCATAACCTCCTTGAAGGCTTTCTGTACTGTGGTGTCATCATATCTTTTTTCTAATAGCTGTGTTCTGAGATGTTGTTCCTGGGTGTTAAAGTCCCTGACCTGTGAGCAATTTCTACTAATCCTCTTGTATTGACTTACTGGGATACTACTCAGCCAGTTCAGGTGATGGCCACTTGTGGCAAGATTGAAGCTGTTTACATCCACCTCTTTGTAGAACATTTTCGTGTGAATTTGGTTGTTCTCATTAAATCCAAGAATTCTACTGCTGTTTTGCTGTATTTAGCTGTGAATTTCAAATTGTAATGGTTATGATTGATGTAATCTAAGAATTCTGTCAGTGACTCTGTTACCTTGCCATATGAAGAAAATATCATCGATAAATCTAACCCAGAGGACGAGGTTTGTGCCAAGCTCATTACGGAACCAGATGAAGTTGTCCTCCCAGTGACTCATAAAGAGGTTTGTGTAGCTTTGCGAAAACCTTGATCCCATCGCTGTCCCTGTGACCTGGATGTAGTAGTTGTCATGGAACCAAACATAGTTAAGGCTTAGTATGAACTGTATGCTTTTGGTTATAAATTCCCTTTGACCGTGCACCATCTCTGGATCTTTCATGAGGTAGTGGTCGGTACTAGTTATACCCTGTGTGTGATCTATGATGCTGTAAAGTGAAGTGACATCACTAGTAGCTAGCCAAAGCTCCACCCCCATGTTATGTTCCGAAGTCTGTTCAGGATATCAGTGGTGTCTCTAAGGTAGGATCTTTGTGCTTTAACGTAGGGTTGTAAGTATATGTCAAGATATTGGGACAAATTTGATGTGAGTGAATCTATACCAGATATTATTGGCCTGCCAGGTGGGTTGTTTTATCCTTGTGCACTTTGGGCAGGTAATAAAACACTGGAATTTTATGGTAAGGTGCATCTAGAAATGCATGTACTTGGGGAGTAAGTACTCCACTCTCTAGCCCCTCTTTGAGTAGGATTTTAATTATTTTTGGAAGTCTTGTGTCGGATCTTTGTGCTGTTTTAGGTATGTGGTTTCGTCATCCAACAACCTGTTGGCTTTTTTAATGTAGTCTTCCTTATTCAGGATCCCCCCCCCCTTTATCTGCAGGTTTGATTACAATATTGTGATTGTTACTCAAATCTTTCAAGGCTCTGTGTTCTGCCTTTGTCATGTTATTCATCTTGGGTTTCTTGTTCTGATCACATATGTGTAGTAGATCATTCTCTACCATGCTGGTGAATGTATTTATGTGGTTACCCTTTATATGGCTGGGGTAGAATTTGGATAGTGGTTTGAGATTGGTATGCTTGTACATCCCTTCATCTTTTGGTTTATGTTGTGGTAATGGTGTTCTGTGGAAGAATTTCTTAAGTGTAAGTTTTCTGGTAGATCTCTGGATGTCTAGATATGTGGTGAACTTATCCATGTTGGTGGTGGGGCCAAATTTAAGTCCTTTGTCAAGCACCTTGATGTGATCTTTGGTTAGTTCTACATCGCTTAGGTTAAAAATCCCTTGTCCTACTATATTGGGTGTCCTGGGTCTAATCTCCTCTACACCCTCTTCTAATTTTCTTTTTATTGGTCTGCTGGATGCGGTGATGGGTCTCTGAGGAGATGGAGAACCCATCCTCATCTCTAAAAAATGTTGATTGGCACATGATTGTAATGACTGCTCCTTCTAGTTCCGGTGCTGGGGCGTCTGTGTTTGGTTCAACTGGGTTAGAGTATCCCTTAGATGTATGTGTGCTTAGGTTCAGATATGCGGGTTCTATGTCCAACCACCCTTGTTCTAGGGATTGTCTGGCTAGAGTATAGTTTGGTTCCTCGTTTATCTCATGTATGCTAAATGATTGCTCAGAAAAAGTACTGTATGTTGACTATCTCAGAGTCCGCTGTGGGCTAAGTGTGTACTTACTTGACCTATCTGGGTTATGATTCTTGGAGTGAAGTTGCATCATACACTCTTGGTATGTGAGTTTTAATCTTTAATGTATAGGAGTCTTACTATCTTCCCCTGGTCTCGGATTTGGTAATAATGTCCGTCGTTTCGTGTTGTTAGTGTAAGTATTTTTAGTTAGCTTCTTGTTCGTTGCTTTTTTAAACCCAAATTTATCTCTATGTTTTTTTCTTTTTGATGGAGATAATTTTATCCTCTCCTTGTCTAATTTTCTTTAATAAAATATCAGTCAGTGCTTTGAATTCTTCCTCTTGTTCATATGGTATGAGTTTTAAGTTTAATTCCTTTATCTCTATGTCTAGATTTTTAAGTTCCTGCATTTGTCTGTCAATCAGTAGTTGTAGTAAGCTATGTGAGCAGTCAGTGAGGATGTTGTTCCATTGGTTCATAAAATTATTATTGTGGTTATGATGGGAAGGTGTCTTCTTTTTAATCCCTTGGGAATTATTTTACTGTTTGAGTACAATGTAAGACTTTGTATATCCACCAAAGTCTATTTTCCTTTGTTATGAGTTTCTCTAGTTGTGTAAATGATTTGAAGAACTGGGAAGTGGCTGTAATCGTGTCCGTGTTGTCAATGAACTTGGCAAATAAAGTGTGTGCCCTGTCCTTCCTGGTGAGTCTGTTATCTGTTAGTCCCATCCATGTAATGTAAAAATGCCTTCTGGCTGCAAACTATTTTGGACAATAAATCAAGATCATATGGTTTAAGTAGTAAATAGATGCGTACTAAAGGGATGTTTCTCATAGTGGGTGTGCAGCTCGTACTGAGAGGTTGCCCGCCTCTCTAAAACATTAAAGAAACAATAGGGGTACTGCGCTCAACCCTTACAAGGGTATAGGATGTTGGTATTGTTTGTTTAAAAGTAATGTTGATGAAAAAGGCGAGTCTCCACGTCTCAGATCATATAATCAGTTTTACAAAATAATATGGATAAGCAGTAAATGACAATATACACACAATAAAATCAATATAATCGATAGAGCAAATGTAGTAGAAGCTTACAACTGTAAACAAATAACAGTCAGTGTAACAGGGCAAGACGCACTGTTAATACTGTGGGTCAGTTGTAAACACACTTGGTTTCTAATACGGTGAATTACTTAGTTCAAGTCAATCTAGATGGGGGATGTGGGTGAGTAACGGCGTCCCATCACTAGCCCTATTATACCTGTCTATTAGTGCTAGCAAGGGGATGCCTCATTGCTAGCACCACTTATTGTGACTTATAGTGTCACAATACATGGATGATAAACTGCGGTCTGGTCGGCCGTGTCACTGAACAATAATACCGTAGCTAGCACACACAAAAAAAAACTGAAAAATGATCCTTTTTTTATTT
Organism: Taudactylus pleione; assembly: GCA_031769625.1. Lineage (NCBI taxonomy): Eukaryota > Metazoa > Chordata > Amphibia > Anura > Myobatrachidae > Taudactylus > Taudactylus pleione. The sequence continues at coordinate 164,812 of JAUIMM010000153.1, forward strand.
TTGTGGAATGATAATTTTATTTAACTAAAATTTTTTTTACACTGGGAAAAAGCACTCCTGGACAAGGCAGCAGCCCTTTGATGAACAACACAGCACCCCTTTATGGACAATAAAGCACACCAGCGGGGTGTGGACGGACCACTTGCAGTCACAAATACGTGGATGATTAACTGCGGTCTGGCCGGCAGTGTCACCGAACAATGGGGGATGTGGGTGAGTAACGGCGTCCCATCACTAGCCCTATTATACCTGTCTATTAGTGCTAGCAAGGGGATGCCTCATTGCTAGCACCACTTATTGTGACTTATAGTGTCACAATACATGGATGATATACTGCGGTCAGGCCGGCAGTGTCACTGAACAATAATAACATAGCTAGCACACACAAAAAAAAACAACATTTTTTTTTTTGTGAAATGATAATTATTAATTTTAACTTTTATTTTTTTTTACACTGGGGAAGAGCACCCCTGGATTGACAGAGCACCCCTGGACGATACAGCACCCCTTTATGAACTGCAGCCCTAGCCTCTTGATTGACTGGACAACAGTGACACAGCAGCAACCCCCTCTTTATTTACTGCAGCCTCAGCCCGACAACACTGCACCCTTGAACAACACCGGGACCAATATAGAATCTAAAACCCACAAGAATCCGACAGCGGGATGATGAAGTTTTGCCTCGTTTGGGATTCCGAGTTAGGTGGTAACACCTCAGCCGGACTCGGAATTTCAATGTTCGGGTGGGTCTGGTTCTCGGAGAACCAGACCTGCTCATATCTAGTTAATACGCTCACACCAGCTGCTGTAAGGGCAGAAAGACCTACTTAGTTACCACACAATTATGCGCACAGAAGGCTGCAATTGAGTAGCCCCAGGCACTGTTTCAAGCCCAGGGTAAGCATGAAGGGTTAACTGAATTTGCTCCAAAGAAGAGGTTGTCAGTCAGATGGTTCTGCAGCCAGTCCAGTTTTCAAGATACATGATCTACAGTATGCACTGACCAATTGAGAACTGTAAGATAAACAAACATGTGTGCACTCACTCCTTAGTGTATGTGGAGTCCATCCAAGATGGGTGGAAAATATGTAAACCTATCCCAGGGACTTCTTATTTACTCCTTGCTGGCAAACCTCTCACAAGATGGGTCGATCAGTAATCGATTACTCTGGTCTAAGGCAGTGTAAATGATCTAGATCTCAACAACTTTAATGGTGAGTACACACTATGTGATATTTCATCATTCATATAGCTGACAAATTACAAATTGCTAGATGCATCTGCAAGTGTGTACAAATGATATGTTTGTGAACGATGTTGCTCACAGACATATCAGGTCAGCCCTGCAGCACAGCTGATGCCGATATATCTGCCTGTATGTATGAGCGACCAGTACACCTGTATGTATGAGCGACAGCCGCAGAAACTGCTGACATTGACATCACAACTGAGAGGGCAAATTTCAATGACGCCCAGTTGTGATGTCTGGCCAGACAAATCAAGTGGCCGATTGATATGTGTGTATAGCAAATTTGCTGCTCGGTCGGTGGCACAGCTAGTCGGCTGCTGTGTCGAGTAAGTTTGTACCCAGCTTTAGACAGGGCAGCAGCAGTGCATTTCCAGACACTGTCTATCTATTATTAGTCACTGTTTGTACTTCAGATACATATTCTGAATTCCAGACTGGCAGTAGTCATCCTGGATAAGTGGTAACCCCTAGCTCCTCCCCAAATCTCTCTCCTTCTCCCAATGAAGTGGCAGCTTTGTTTTGAATCCAAGATGGCTGATGCGAAATTTCTATATATCTAGAAACAGCGGTTTAAATTTGGCCATCATGGATTGAAAAAGAGGCTATGTCTTCAATGGGAGCAGGCTGATATGAGGGAAGGAGACGATTTAGGTAGGGGTTGGAGATGTCCAAGAGGTTTGGGTGCAAACCTTGCACACTTCCTTCGCAAGCCTATGGTTGAATATGAATGTTACAAATAGAGCACAAATCCTGCACCAGCCATCTATTTTGTAATTATTAGTTAACATTTTCGTTTGTCTTCTCTCCAATTAGCTGTTAATCAATTCATCTGTATCGACAGAATAAATATAAAGCTTGCTGAGGTGCTACCCACCACTTAAACATTATAGAAATCACATATACAAAGAGGAAAAGTCAGTAGCTTTAATGGGTGCACTGGGACCCACGTTGGTAATTTAAAATGTAATATTTTTAATAGGTATGCATTAAAATCTCACTATATTAAATTTGCTAAGAGGGTGAAATATAAAAAGATAGAATTGTGCAAAAGAGATGATAATTAATGTGTACAATAAAATATGCAAAACAAAACCGTTGTCAATTTGTCATTGTTTCAATATGATCAGTGTTTAGTAGCACAGTGGTTCATTACATATTATAGTTTATTCTGTTATTTATGTTGCAAATAATTATTTCTTAAGGTTCAATGCCTTCATCAGCTCCTAGAAGGAAGTAGCAAATTGTATAAAAAAATACAGTGACTAATATTGTGTATAGTCAGTTTTCCAAACTCTTCCTATACTTATCCTTATACTTATACTATTATTCTTATCCTTATGTATTGCCATGCAATGCTTATAGTGAATATTTGGTAGCTATGCAGTATACACAAGTATATGTTGTTCCCTGTCCCTCTCTAGTCCAGCCAGCTTTCTCTGTCCTGTGCCCCTCAATTAAGGTCCATCCTTCCCTGCCCTCCCAGTCCAGGCTTCCCAGCCATGTCTCCCCATGTCCATCCTTCCTTACTGACCCCAAACTTTGAGATTTTTTATACTGGTTTAGTCACCAATTGACTTTCCCACCCCCCCCCCCCAGTGTAACTCCATCCACATTACAACTTATGTGATTTTTTTTTAATAAATCTGTAATGATAAGTGCCCAAATCCTACTTTGCAATGAGACACATGAAAACATTTTTGGCAGATGAGCTGCTGTTTAAATTTGCACTTTATTAAAAGACACTTTTTATCTGCAAGGGTGAAATGATATGAAGCTTGCTGCTGCTGCTGGTGGGGCAAGGGAGTGGGGGGGGGGAAGTGTCTGCTTACTGAAGGCACAGGGTGGAAAGACACAGGGCTGGCTGGAAACTAAAGTGGAAATAAGGAGGGGGAGCAGTAAAGCAACAGCTACTGAAAAACACAGCAGAGCAGGGGACAGCAAATGCACAAATAAATGGTGATAGTCAGCCCAGCCTGGTTCCAGAACTGGAAAATGGCTCCTCTTCCAGACTATTTATAATGAATAGCAGAGGCACTGCCCTTTATTGCTGCCATAGGCTATTATTTTGATGGACACAACCCTGACTACGCCCCCTCTTCTCCTTAACCCCTGGTGAACTAGCAATATTCCATCCTAAACAGGGTGCTTATCTTTCCTCAAACTTATTCAAGTATTTGGATCCATTAGTGAGCAGAAGATTCGCTTTGCTAAAGCTCCCATTAAAGGAGCGAAACTAGTCATATACCTGCCCAGTGCTGACAAATGGCAGAGTGACATTGCCTTGTTTTCTGGAATCTGTAGCAGTTGCTGCTGTTCAGTAAAGACTGTATTATACTGAGCATTGAGCCCTGAAAGAACATCATTGGTCTCCTGTTACAGCTGTTACAGAGACCAAGAGCTCCTTTTATCAGCGGTGAGTGACATCATAAAGCCATTCGGAGATTGGAGCCGTAATCACGTATCAGTGCTTGTCCTGCTTTTAGTCTAGGCGGAGACCCAGAGGATCATCAGTAACGTCCGGCCTGAGGGGCTGTAGATGTCAGACGCTTCATTTAACAACAGGAACGTGCATATAGGTTCCAATTATCTGAAGGCTCAAATACTTCCACCAAACAGTGTAAAAAGCCCAAGATGTGCATAATAGGAGGACTTATTCATCCATTCAGCACACAATTATCGGGACTCCGTAATATGTTATGCTGTGTGGTGAGATCACTGACAAATTGATATTATTTTGAAACAGTCTGTTACTGAATGTAACTAATATTTTTCTTTCCATGTTTGAGGCTGTCCATATCATATTCTTACTCTGCAAAATTCTGTCAGCAGTGTTATATATTTTTAATGAGAAGCTTTATATGTTTAGTTTTTAGATATTGATGTATACGTATTTATAATATAAAATATATTGATTTAAACAGATGGTGTCCTGAATTTCTGTTTCTGCCATATTGGGAACATTACCCTTTTGATTAGTGCATCACCATTTTTTTAGTTTAATTTAATGTTGTTGATGTTAGCCCTCACAAGCTCTCTGGCTGTATTGCTGCTTTAATAATTTAACTACTATTATTAGCGCCAGGTATTGGAGGATAGTGGTTAATTTCCATGCCCCCAGTTGTGGCTTGCTGGTGCAATGTACAAAGAGTGGTCAACTAGGTGGGTCTAGAATACAAACAGCCTGCGGGCAAGCCAGGAGGATCGCCAAAAGGGAATGTGAACACAAGCCGGGTCATAACCAACTAGAGTAGGACACGACCTTACTGTACCCATCCAAGGCTTACATGCACCCTCCACCCTTCGTTCTGCCTCTCTAAGCATAAGTAGGTGCAAACTTACAGATTATACATATGAGTGGATTTGGATGAATTTTCTTTTTGCACCAGAAAACATGCTCGTGCCCAATTTTGCATCGTCCCGTATTATTTGAAAACATACATTAGATTCTGTGTCTAAAGCCAGGTATCCACTACCTGATTAAACAAAGCGATTGCACGATTACAACATCGGAATTGTGCAAGCGTTCAGTAATCGGGCACACATCGGGCACGCTGGTCATTTCCGACATCAGCATGGTCTGCCGATAACGACAGATTGACCATGTTCGGGGATGATTGATGGTGCTTACACTGAGCGATCAATTGTTCAGTGTAGGCACTGCACCCCTAGGGAAACGATGGTACAATTACGATGTCATAATTGTACCGTCGTGCCGGTATCTACTAGTGGATATGTGGCTTAAAACAATTAAGTGAGCTGCTAAGCGTTTCATGATTTTAATTATAGAATTTCATATATTTTAAGATTAATTAGTGATGTTGCTTTTTGTGAACGGTAATATAATTTTATTTTACTGAAACGCTATCTGTAAACCCTATAGTAACATTTGTACATACTGTACATGGTGACATATGTGCTTGATTCAGTTAATGAACATAACTAGTAAACAGGAAAGAAATATGGATCATGTAATACAGGAAAACGAGAAAACAATTTTATATAATTTTCAGTTTGAATGAAGGAGATTGTCATGTTACTGGTTGTGAGGCGATCATGTCATACTGACATTTAATAATGTGACACTCTCTTTGGCAAGGAATTATGCTGCATTTCTCTCCCAGTTATAAATTGAGTTAAAGTAAGTGATAGGCCAGGGGAGTTGTGCACTATTTATAAGGTTTGTGACAAAGGAGGGGTAATACATGTGTAATTTTTAGCAACTAGAAAATGTGGGGAATGCTCTTGCTTGCTAATGAAAATGTTAAAATGTAGAATCAGTTGCTATAATTTATTAAAGATTACGCTTCCTTTGAAAATTCGGGCAACTCCTACAATGTTGGTGATACCACAATGTTCTAAAATAGATATTGTGCGGCTAAGAGTTCCCACATATAAGTATACTGAACACATAAATACCAGTAAATGATATATCACTAAAATTTTGGAGAATATTGAATAGCTGAGTAGATGTGGTATTAAGTCATTTCCTTGTTCAATGTACAGTATTATGTTAAATATGCCGACATAGAAGAAATTAAACAAACAATTCTTTAGTATAATGTTAAAAGCATCATGTTTTTCAGTTATATTCCCAAATATTCCTGCGTTGTAAGAGACTCTGTGGTTTATTGGGGAATGAAAATTGTAAGGTTGTGATAGTCTGTCTATGTAGTTATAAATAATTTGGATCATTAGCAACTGGGCAATGGAATGCAAAACCTAGCATATCCTCTCTGGCATTACTCGTTCCTGAGCTTTCAAAATATCTATCAAGATGGCATCTTTTTGCAACAGAAATCATTTTTTGTAAATTTTAAGTGTTTATTGTGAATGACAAAATAGTAGCAATTACTCAGGAGTCTCTAAAATACCATTTCAATTTAACTTTTTCTCTTTGTGCCAATGTGCCTTCAAATTTTTGAAAAACTTCAGTGCCAATATTGAGGGTGAGCTAAAGTCCTAACGAAAACAGCAGAGCAAAACAATGGTGCATAGCCCTATACTGTCTACCCAGTAGAATGCCATACACATGAAGAAAATTTTCAGCATTTTGTGGACAGAGCATGTTCTGTTGGAGCGTATGCAAAATGGAGCACAAGACGACAAAGCAGATTTCATTTTGTTGGCATTCATCTTTTACACAGCAGTGTTTATTATTGGTGTTAAGTGTTAGGAGAGCGTGCCCTGCTCTGTCTCTCCATCTGGCGCTAGGACCCTGGATGTCCATCTCTACCTGGGACTGCCAGAGATGCAACCACAAACCTTGTGCACAACTGCGCATACGTGGCGCATCTGTGCATCTTCAGCTCCATCCTCCATGCTAGAAGGATGTGCACCAGAGAATCTCTTCGATGCTCACATAAAGATGGCATTACAGAGGCTGGTGACCCCAAATAGTTCCACAGCACCACTGCCACTATACCGCTGAATGTATAGAGCCAGGGTTCATACTCCAAGGCCACCACTGTATGTACAGACACAGGTGTGTGCTCCCACCTGTTGTACACCACCTGCACCCCACTATATGTTTGTGGCTAGATCTGGTACATACATTATATACAGCACTGTGTACAGTGTTGGACTGGTGTATGAAGGGTCCACCAGGGAATGCAGTGGTAGTGGCCGTAGCTTAAAGGGTATGGCCAGCCTCCAGATGTGGTGTGGCCAGCCATCACAGATGGACTTGGACAACCATTAGAGAGACCATGCAAAGAACGGGGCCCTTTTATAAGAAGGGGACAGGGTGTGTCAAAACTGTAAACTTTGAATAGCAGTAGGGCAAATATTTGTGTAGTTTCCATAGAAACAAACCAGGCACCTTAGTTCATCCATGATACTGCTCTACCAAGTTAATGACCCCTATAGGAGGTGAGGCCCACTGGGATTCCCTGTACACCTGTGGGCCAGTCACACCCTGCCCTCAACATACAACAGCCACTAATCAGTACAAGTGAGCAAACAGTAAAAGGAGATAAACAGGGCAAATGAAAAGATTAGAGCTGCCTCAGTGGACTAAAAAAACTTTCAAAATGCTCTCTTGTATAGCAGTGGGTAAGGTGTCAAAATAAATAGGTTTTGCCATTTTAGTTTCAGTCGTAAAATTGCTGTGTTTAATATCCCGCTGCCTCGGCATGCCCCCTCCCCGTAGTCGCTTATTTGCGTATCGAGCTTCAATTAAACACAACGTATTCCATTGATCGATTCCTAGTCGCCCATTGTCCCATATAGTCTCCCGTGAGTGACCGTCCTGTCCCCGCCGCCATCTTATTTTGCTCAGTGCCCATCTTAGTTTCAGTCGCAATATTGCTGTGTTTATTGTCCTGTTTGTCTCCTTCATACGGTAGATGCATATTAGCGTATTAAGGGGCATACTATATGTACTGTATGAAAGCTTGATGTGAGATTAAATTGGGAAATATATATCACTAATTAGCTCAAAACTATCATTTATTAAACATGAAATGAAAAATGAAATTTACTAGCTGGTTATACTGTATATACCGGTGTACACATGTTATGGCTGATGTACAGTAAGAATGTAATACCCCCCTGTGTTCTAAAAGACTGTACAGTACTGTGTTATACAGTATATATTTTTTAAGATACTGAACATTAAAGTATGTACTGTATACTGTACTCAGTCTGTATACTCAGCAACAGTACTGTACCGTATTTCTGTTGTTCTCTCCACAGATTTTGTCGTCAAACATGGCAAAAATCAGCAAAGCTATCAGCAAGATAATTGCAAGTATGAAAAAAGAACACAAAACAAAATGACAGATCCAGGCCTGGCTGAAAGAGTGTGGTGTTCTTGTTAGTCTACAGACTGTACGCTATCATGCATTTGAGAGAACGCGGACCAGATATAGATTTCCTTCTAAATGCACATGGTAGGTACTTTACAGCAACCTTTTTTTTTATTATACTGTATGTTGCTAGATTGCTACTGTATTGTGTTCCAATTTCAACACTAACTGTCCAATAATTGCTACAGTATATGCTCTGTATGTATTCTACCGTAGGAGCTTCAAAAAGATTGTGCACAAATTGACTTGTGAGGATGATGAGCGTACAGCTTTACAAATAAAACGTATTCTAAAAGCAGAATGTGACCTGGACATCTCCTGTTCCAGCATCAAACGGATGCATACGGAACTGGGATGGACTTTTGGTCCTACAAGGTACTGTACATAATATATATATATATATATATATATATATATTAATAATGCACTGATTTTACATGACAGTAAACTAAAACTTGTTTTTATTCCACAGGATAAATCCCATAAGGGATGTTAATAAAGTACAGAGAGTTGAACAAGCACGACGGTGGATAGAGAGTGGAGAGAATTTTAATGACGTAATTTTCACAGATGAAACTTCGGTTTCTCTCGAGAGGTTCTCAAGACTGTCCTTCCGACACCGTGCACATCTCTCACTTAAACCACGTCCGTAGCATCCGTTAAAGGTCCATGTATGGGGAGGTATATCTCGTTGGGGTGCAGGACCGATCTATATTTTTGAAGGTGCAGTACAGTAATGTTTGTTGTAAAATTATTTACAGTCCTGTACAGTGTACGCTTGTTACTGACAATAATTTCTCATCTCTTTAGGCATCATGGATAAGACCTTCTTCCAAGAAAAAATAGTAGATTGCTGTATGGTGCCATTTGTGAGAAAATGCTTTCCATCAGGACATCGATTATTCCAGGATAATGATCCAAAACATTTGGCTTCAGCGAAATTCATGGAAGAGAGAGGGATAAATTGGGAACGCACACCACCAGAGTGAGTATTGTCCTATAGTACTGTATTAACTGTTTATTGTACAAAAAAGTATGTACAGTACTGAGCAGTAATTATTCTAGTACACTTTTTACTAAAGTACAGTACTGTGACTGAATATTTGATTTTTTTTACTTTCCTGTAGGTCACTGGACATGAATCCCATTGAATTGGTCTGGGCCCAGTTGAAGAGGTTCATCAGGTCTGATGTGAAACCAACAACTAAACAGGAACTTTTGGATGGGATAATGAAGTTTTGGAGAACAGTATTGACACGTGCCCAGTGTAACAATTATATTGATCATCTCCATAGTCTTACCAGTTGTCATCGAAAGAAACGGTCAAGCAACTGCTATGTAGCTTATACTGTACTGTATATAATTAGTAATGTGGAGGAGGGGTTTAACTTCCTCTTTTAAGTTTGTGATCCGGACTGCTAAGCACTGTACACTGTGTCCATACTGTACTGTATGTACAGTATTGTGGCTGTGCTTTCTGTCCCTACAGTATACAGTATTCTCCTAATTTCTTTTATAAGCTCTTTATTTACAATACCTTTCCCTTACTGTACCTTATGTACTGTACTTCATACTTTTCCTCTTTTCCTTTCATTCTTTAATTTCATTAATTTCTCTCTTCCCCTCCCCTGTCCTTGCGTTTCTGCTGTTGCACACCTCTGTTCATACAGTATTTAACCCTATTCCCCAGCCATGCCCCGTAACCACCGCACTGCTCCCCCTCCCGGCCACCTGGTCAAAGCCGCAAGACCTCTAACGGACATTGCAACCACAATTAGTGGGGATTAATCAGCAGTTTTGCACCCCCTCCTTTCCTCATGGCCCAGTACAAATCTCACAGCATTATGTCACTGCCCCTACACTGTATAACCCTTATGCACAGCAGGTTCAATACTGTACAGTACAGTATGTGCCTACAGTGGCGTCCCTCCCCACGGTGACACCCGGTGCGGGGAGGGACGCCATGCGCTCGGCACCTGCCGAAATGGGGGCGTGGCCTTCGGGAGGGGGTGTGTTGGAGGCGTGGCGTCGCATGGCGGGCCTTCGGGAGGGGCGTGGCCTCGCAGCGCGAACCCGGCTTGTGGCCGTGGTTAACAAAATGATACATTAGGTATCAATGGGGTGATGCCCGGCGGGGGGTGCAGGAGGTGCGGGCATGGGCAGTGCGGGCTCCCTCACTGACAGGAGCCGAGTGCTGCACTTAATGCTATAGTGCAGCACCCGGCTCCTGTCACTGAGGGGGATCCTGCACCTTGGTGTCACCCCTCGGCGGGTGACACCCGGGTGCGGGCCGCACCCCCCGCACCCGCCTTGTGACGCCACTGTGTGCCTAGTCAGTGTGCAAGCCCGCAGCTAATGGTTCAACCACCCCTTCCACTGGCTTCTACAGTACACCTACTTTTACTGTACATTGCCCCCTGTTCCAAGGCACACATTGGCATCGTCACAGATTGTGCTGCAGCTGCCAGTTTCTGCTACTGCGCATGATGTTGCTGTTTGTAATGCAGATGTTTCAAGTTTTCAGGTTCCTTTGGTTCATATACACTACAGTAGTAGTGGCTGCTTCAACATCCACATCCATAGTTGCAGACATACAGTACTGTACAATAGTGGGTGCACTGTGCATTGAGACAGGCTTCTACTGTACATCTACTGTATGGTTGGAGCGGCGGTCCCTTCGACATCTGGATCAGGTGAGAAAAGCATTTTTGCTAATGTTAGTGCTCTGTTATCGCATTCAGACGAATCTTCTGATACTTCTAGCTCCCTGTAAGTTTGTTCTTTGGGAAACCCAGGGCCACCTGCTGCTACAGTAGGGGGGGGGGGGTTGGAGTTATTTCACTATTGACCTCAAAATGAAAGCTGGTGTTCACCTCCATCTGGGGCACCCAAATACTGTCTTGTTTCATGTATTTTTTTTTATCGTTATATGGGCTGTGGGCCTAGGGGCACTGCTTACAGTATTTCATCAGCAGGCTTAATTATAATACAAATTCGTTATTAATAAATTTGTTGGGCTGGTTAGTTAGGGCATACAGTATATTAATGTGGAGAAGTGGATTAGTGTGACACTGTTAGAGCAGGAAAGGGCCCTGCGCAGCAGATTCTCTCTCCGAGCAGGATGAAGAACAAGAGCATCTCCGGTGAGAACCTGTGTGTCTGTCTTTTACTGTCTGTTCATCTCTGCCTATCCTCCTATCTTCAGGGCGTACAGTGGACCTTGCACTCCGATGCAAGGTAGAGTCTGCACCTGGTATAGTTGAAACTCTGGATCTGAGGCCAAAAGTGCCAGTGATGATTTTAACTTAAAAGCCTAATCTTTTTGTGTAGTCCTCGGTCCAATAGGGCATATCGGTCGGCATTGAGGAAGGACAGTTCTCACATCATCTCCGTCCTCCTAGGTACTGTACAATAGTCATGTCCGTGTCCAGCTTGGAATTCCAGGACATGCCAGCGGCAGAAGAAAGAAGCGGGGGACAGTAGAGGACTACGGGGGTGGAAAGCTAAAGAAGTTCCCCCCTCTGTACAGCATGTTACTGTAGGTTAAATAAAAATTGTCATTAATTTATAAATTTGGTGTTTGTACTGTATGTAATTCAGTCTTTAAGTGCGCCTGAGACCCAACACGTGCATCTGTCATTAAAAAGGTACAAAAAGTCAATAACACACAGATGCAGGGGTGTATCGTCCTATTGGCCAGGATTTCACTCACCAGGGGCGCGCCGGCTGATGGGGGTTGCCGCCCACAGTCATATACTGTACAGTATCTCTGTTGCCCATCCCAGTGATTTCACAGCTGCCTGGCACTTATAGTAGTATACAGTACAATAGACATACAGTACTGTATACACTGAAGGACATTTTCAATTTAGGGGTCTATTTACTTTTTTTAGCCGGTCTCGTCTTTTCACTCCAAGGGGTCTATTTACTGTACTAAGCAGTGTTAGGAGACAGAGTGAAAAGTGATAAAAAAGTGATAAGGTGTCAGTCAATCAGTTCCCAACTGTCATTTTTCAAACACAGCCTGTGAGATGACAGTTGGGAGCAAATTGGTTGACACTTTTTCACCCATTGGAGCGAAAAGATGCTAAAAAAAGTTTCGCAGATTACGTCATTTTGCCAGGCATAAAATTATCGCTGTATTCAATTTGAAAGCTTTTCCGCCTACCGTAGGTGGGAAGTCAATGCAATGTACAGTAAGACAGTATATGATAAAGTTTTGCCTACTGTATGAATAGCAGACGGAAAAAATTGGTGAATTGGGGTGCAACGTTGCGGGAATCCTTCAACGTGCAGCCTTAAGACAGTCCCCTAAAGGTACTGTAAACTGCATAACTTTTTTTTTAAAAAAAACAGAACACACCAAAAATTCACTTTCAGTTTGGGGGCTGAAGAAAAAAAATTGGGGGGAAAAAGTTAAACATGTAGGGGTCAATTTACTAAGATGGGAGTTCTATTTAAGAAGTTACTGTACTGTATGTTGCCCATAGCAACCAATCAGATTCTACTTCTCATTTATCTACAGTAGCACCTTCTAGAAGATAATACCTGGAATCTGATTGGTTGCTATGGGCAACATCACTTCTTAATTGAATTCCCATCTTAGTAAATTTACCCCCTAATATATAAAATGTACTGACTTTAGTAAGGGTTGGATAACAATACTGAACAAAAGTAGCGAAGACTTTAAAAAAAAAAAAAAAAAAAAAGGGCTACATGGGTATACCGTAGATCTGGGCATGCGCCTGAGATACGATGACGTACAGTATTGTAGGACACACTCAAGCCAGGTGCAACCTTGGTATTGCAGGCGGCTGTAGTGTAATGGTAAATAATCAAACCAATACATTACGTCGCTTGTACAACCTTTTTGCGGGTTCGAAACTTGAAAGGTTACACTTTTTATTTTTTATTATTATTACACAGTCAAGGTTACATCTTTTTGTCATAAAGTACTGTGGCATAGAAATACCTGAATTTCTGGTTAATGTATTAGTGAAGATTTAAAACAAAATAAAATTACCATATACAGTATATATTTTAAAGGTCTCGAACCAGCGGCACAAGAAAATGGTAGATGCAGTAGGGCTAGGCATTAGCCCCCTAGACTACTGCATCTACTGTACTGTAGTTCCTAGAGTCATGGAATCACTACAATGTCTACCGTAAGTCTGGGACAGGGTCGACAGTATTGTACTTACTATAATACAGACAACTGGGCATGCGCAGTGCTATGAGACTCAATACGCCACAGTGTAGAGCGCAACTAGCAATGCGGTATATGGCATACCGTATGGCGCAACAAACTACAGTACTGTAGCTGGGCACATCTACAGTACATACAGTATAATATATTGAGTTTTGTAAGGGTTGGATAACAATACTGAACTACAGTACTATAGTGAACATTAAAAAATAAATAAATTATCAAGGTCTCGAACATAAGGAGAGAAGTGTAAAATCACATATTGTCCAGCATAGGAAAAAAAACACACACATTGTCCACCAAAGGAAAAAAAAAACACACACCCATTAAACACACACATTGTCCATCACAGGGAAAAAACACACACATTGTCCGCCACAGGAAAAAGCACACACATTTTCCGCCACAGGAAAAAAAAACACACACATTGTCCGGCATAGGAAAAAAACCCACACACATTGTCCACAATGTAATGTATTGTTACATTTATTGCTACCTGCTTAGGCCTACAATTGCAAACATACAGATTCACCATAATACCTTTGGCATTTGTTTTTAGCAGCAAAGCAGGGTACTAAACTTTTCCAAATAAGAAATTACAGTATTAGGCATTAAGCAACTTTGCATTTTTAGAAACAGGTTACACTTGGTTGTAATTTACGATGGAAATGGATGGTGAACGTCAAATAAAATTTTAATGCACACAAATAACACCAAGTGAATACACACAATAATTTAAAAAAACCAAACCACACACACAAGTTAAAAATCACACCCAAAACCCCAAAAAAACACAATCAGGAACTGTTTGAAGAAGTAGCATGCCAACATGAATCCACAAATGAGGAGAAGAAATCATTGTTCCCGAAGTTATATCCAATGTGTCCACATAAAGTCATTTGTGTTGATCAGGTAGTAGGCATGGTTTTTTATGGTCATTTTAGGGATTAAAAAGAAAGAAAAAAAAAACTGTTAAACGTGAACTTTAAAATATTACATGTCTACATTGTGGCATTTTTAAACATTATGAGGAAATAATTACCAAAAATATCTGGCCACAACTTCATCGTGTATGGCCCCCCCACATACTGACCTCCGACCAACCTCGGGGGGGGGACACCACTCCTTATGGCAATGTTGTGAAATATCCCACACAGGACCACAATTCTCGAAACCATAGCTGGCAAATACATGAGGTCGCCACCAGAGCGGTGGAGGCATCTGAATCGGCCTTTAAAAAGGCCGATACAGTGCTCCACCACCTGCCTGGTGGCTGTAAGTGCAGAATTATACTCACTTTGTGGCCCTGGTGTGGGAACCAAATAAGGAGTGAGCAGCCAGGGCGTGCAAGGGTAACCACTGTCTCCTGTGAAAAAATGAAAACAAACATCAGGACCATTGTGTAACAAGCTTTGCATTGGTTTCAACAGAAGGTGTCAACTTACCCAGAAGCCACGCATCACCAGCTTGTAGGTTGTTTAATTTGTGCCAAATCCCTGATTGCCAGATGACGAAGGAATCATGTGCACTGCCAGGGAATTTGGCATTCAGGGACAGGATCTGGAGGGAGGCATCACATACCACCATTACATTCAGTGAATGAAAGTGCTTGCGGTTCCTAAAAATAGCCTCCAGCCTTGCTGGAGGCTGAAGTGGTATGTGAGTGCCATCCACAACCCCTATGATGTGTGGGAAGCCAGCTATTTGGTAAAAATTCGCCTTCGCCACATTAAGGGTACCCATATTCAATGGCATTTTAATAAAATGATGGAGGTGTTTAAAAAGGGCCTCCATCACTGCCCTCAGGATCCTTGAAAAGGAGGATTGGGATATTCCCACAACTATTCCCACAGTGGTTTGAAAGGATCCTGAGGCACAAAAATGTAACACCGACATTAATTGAGTAAGTGGTGGTATTGCTGTATGACTGTCAATTTGCCGTTCAAGATCACTCTCTATTAATGAGAGAGTGTCTATGATGATTTGGGGTGGCAGACGGTATCGCTGTAACACCTCATCATCTGGCATTCCAAAAAGGGTGACACGTGTTCTATATATCTGGGGCCTTGCACGCATACGAGGCCTATGCCTGGGACGAAGTTGAGGTTGGTCGGGTTCTGGAACCATGGCTAAAATAATACGACCAACATCAACCTGAAATGGTAAGCCAGGTAGTTATTGTTTTAGACAAATGTGTTAAGAAAAATATATTTATCTTTTCTCAGAAATCCAAAGATGCTTACAGGCCTGGGATGTGTCATGTGCAGAACACCCTACAGTTCAAAAGTAGAAAATATGTTTAAGATTCATTAAATAAAATATGATTGTAAACAAATTGTTTTCATGAAAAAATAAAGAAAGGAGCACACATTAGTTCAGAAAAATAGTACGCTACATTTAGTGTTAAGACATAATTTTACACTGAAAATTTTAAAAACATTAGTTCGCTAAATAGTACGCTACTTTTACAGTTAAATCAAGACACATTAGTTCGGTAAATAGTACGCTACTTTTACAGTTAAATCAAGACAAATTAGTTCGCAAAGTAATACGCTACTTTTACAGTTAAATCAAGACAAATTAGTTCGCAAAATAATACGCTACTTTTACAGTTAAATCAAGACACATTAGTTCGCAAAATAGTAAGCTACTTTTACAATTAAAACCACTCAAACATTATTTCGCTAAATAGTACGCTACATTTAGTGGTAAGACATGATTGTTCCCAGAAAATAAACAACATTACTTTGCGAAACATATGCTAAGAACAACACATCTAATTTGTAAAATCATGAAAACAAAAACACTTACCAAAACCAGACAAATATCCCAAAGTTCAAAAACTTCACTGGGGCAATGCCAAACTAACTGTAAACCAAAAAAAAAAAATATTAAAAACATTTGTAAACTATTTACTATTATTTTTTACGGTGGTTTTTTAAAATACCTACTCAAAAAAACACAAAAAAATAGCCAAACAATAAAAAAAATAACCAACGGAAAAGAAAGAAGCTAGAAAAAAACCAAAATATCGCTCCGACAATGTCCTCCTTCTACTCACTAAGCCTCAAAACCACTCCAACGCCAAACCTCCAACAAACAACATGCCACATCAACTCCAGTCACACCAAGCCATAAATAGTCTTTATTTTCCCGCTCAAATTAAGGACGGACAATAGGAGCGCACGGTCAATGATGCGGCCGAATAATGCTGACGCATGTATAAAAACATCACTGAAAAGCCATATTGGTCTGCTGTAGTGAGACCTGAAAGTCCAAAATGACTACAGAGCAGCAGAGCAGTGGCCAAGAGGCGCCAGGTAAGTATTTCTCTTTTTTGGGCAAAAGGATTCTGTTTAACAATAATTTTGGGAACATTTTACATTATAAATTTTAATCCCATTTTAAAAAAAGGTGTTGAGGATGCCAAGGAAGAGGCTGCTGGGCCTAGTAGGCCAACTAAACAAACAAAAAAGGCAGCCACAATTCACAAGAAAGGAGATGGAGGTTTTGGTGCAAATGTGCAATGACAACCTGCCACAGGCACCAAGGAATATGGGTGCAAGCCAGAAATGGAAAATGTGGGATGACATAGCCAGTGGTGTCAAAAGGGTGGGTGATTTTGAACGTTCAACTCTGGAGGTCAAACGCCGGTACGTAAAAACTACATTTTAGTAAAAAGTGTTTACAGGTCCAAATACTGCCGGAATAATGCCAACTTTTTACCCCACAGAGGGAGCGACTTCAAATATCATCTTAAGCAAAAACTGGCTGATAGGGCTAGGCATGCAGGGGGGACAGGTGGGGGTCCCACCCCTGTGTCACTGGAGCTCACAGATATGGAGGAGATGACCCAGGGGTGTGTGCAGGATGAGGAGGTATTTGGCGTGTCGAACATGGATACCGACATGCCAGACTTTGTGGCTCCTCATGTTGACCCAGGTAAATGTTGTAATGTTAACAACTCAGAAATGTGTTTGGGACAATATCTAGATTATAATGTTACTCTTTTCTCTTTTTTCTCACAGAGACACAGGCGGATGAGTCTGCTCCAGAGGGGAGCTTTGGCCGCAGAATTTCTGCTGGCTCTGCAGGGGAGGAAGCAGTAGATCTGGCTGGGGACCCTGTGGCAGACAGTCCAGGGCATTCCCCCTTGCAGGCAGTGGGCCTCTTCACTGATCTCAATATTAAAATGGATCAGCAGACCGAGATTCTGCTGAGGATGGATGCCAATCTGCTACGGGTGGCGGACGCCTTGGAGCAAAGTGCTGTGGCCAACGTGACCATTGCTAAGGCCCTGGCGGAAAATACTGGGGCCAATGTGCGAATAGCAAATGCCCTGGAGCAGCTCGTTCGCCAGCACATGTTGGAGCCCACCTCCCTTCCTGCCGCAACATCAGGACCCTCCACCTCTGGCACAACAACAGCCATCCCTCCAAATGTGCCTAGCCCTATGCCTAGTCCAGAGGCCACAACATCTGCCTCTGGCCAGGCCAGCAGGAGATCCTGGACCCATTCAGGCTCCCTCCCTACCCCGGCCAAACGGGCGAAAAGGCGATGACAGCACTGGCTAATTTTCTCACAATCCTTCTCAGTGTTTGCCCCATATTCCTTAATGCCCAAAACCTCCCTCTCCTTTCTTGTGAAATTTTTATTAATTGTGTTTGTGGATTTCAAATGCCACTTATTTTGTTTGTGTGTTTCTAAAATCATTTGTTATTTGTTTTTACGTTATCAAGTTTTTATTATTTCCCCCAAAATTTTTAAAACAAAAAACAACAAAAAATAAAATAAAGTTGAAAATCTGCACAATTCTATTGTTAATTTATTCAAAAACTGGTTAAAAGGTAATCCCGCAAACAACATTACAAACAATACAATGGAAATCTAAACATTATGGTATTTTTGAATAAAAAAACCAAGGGTTAAAAACAATTTATGAGTTTTAATTAACACTTAGCAAAAAACAAAAGGACGATTGTTTTCTTGGCCCCTAAAAAATTAAGAAAAACAACAAACATTCGTACAATATTGTTGCCCTAAAAAAAAAAGAAAACAAATTTGGCAAAAACACGCAAATGTAAAATAAATTTGTAAGCTAATTGATTGTCTAACCCAGTAGTAGTTCACCTACATACAGTTTTTTGCTACTAAAAAAAGGCTATTGGCTAAACACCTTTCAAGCATTTTTGCAATTCAAAACTGATTGTTTTTGAGGCCTCAATTGATAAATCAGAAAACCATCGATGAGCCTCTGGAAGAACGAAGAGACCATCGTCATTGTGGTAGAAAATACCAGACCACAAGCTGAGCGAGCAGTTTTAATGGAAAGAGGATCAGACAGTGACGTAATACTTGTTCCGTTCACATTGGCCGTTAGCATCAGATAATTTATGTATGCCCAAAAAACGCCTCGACACGCATGCGTTTTCCCATCTCCACCCCCGTCACCGCCCCAAAATGGACAGTTCTGTCAATCACATTTGACATGTCACTTCCTGTTCGCTATTCGACGAACGACTGAAAAAATGATCACAATCAGCCGTACGCACATGCGCACTGTTGACCGACACATGCGTGGTTTAAAAACATCGGATGACTACGAGCGTACGACCGCTTACGAGCGGCTCTGAATGAGGGCCATTGTCCGCCACACGAAAAATAAACACCCCCATAAAACACACACATTGTCCACCAAAGGAAAAATTCATTGTCCCCACAGGAAAGAAAAAAATACATTACTTCACTGCCCCCACAAAAAATAAATAAAACATACATAAATTCACTGTTCCACAGGGAAAAAAAAATAAAACATACATTGCCCCCACAAGTAAAAAAAAAATGAAACATACATTAATTCATTGCACCCACAAGAAAAAAAATAAAACATACATTTATTTATTGACCCCAGAGGAAAAAAAATGTCTTTGTCCCCCACCCCTCCCAGAAAACGAGAGACCTCACCTCACCTGCAGGGAAAGTTGGACGAGGAGGTCCATAGAGATCCCATAGGAACCATAAGAGATCCCATAGGATCAGTGATTAGCCATCCTGTCCCTCACTTGCCTTCAGACCACCGTGGCACCAGCACACAGCAGCAGCCTCAGTAATAAGTCACTAGCTGCATCTGCAATGTGTGCATGGGCTGGGCAGTGTGCGGTAGTGTGACCTATTACAGGAGAGCCCAGGGATGCCCAGGCCAGGAATTTGTATAATAATTGCAGGCTCAGCCATGATGCCTGCAATGCGGTCGCGGGTTCTGGAGGACATGGAGGCATGAGCGTAGCAGCGGTCTGCGAGATATGTCCCAGCGGCCATATTGCGCCCCTGTTCGGCCTCTCCACAAGAACTGCCCTCGATCTGGCCATGCTGATTGTAGCAGGCAGTGGCACCCATCCCTTAATACATGTTGTTACACCCAGGGCCATTAGTGATCACCTTATATATCAGTGTGTGTTTGTGTCCCTCACTGATTGTACTGATTTTAGCATGCACCCATCCATTATAATACTTATTACACCCATTAGTGACTGCTTTATATATCAGTGTCACCCCCTACACTGATTTTAGCATGCACACATCCCTTATAATTAGGGGTGAGCGGGTTCGGATTTCTGAAATCCGAACCCCCCCAATCCAAGGCCGATCCGAGTCAGGCTCGACTTTTCCCGCCTGACTCGGATCTGAAATTGAGGCAAAACATCATCATCCCGCCTTCCGGGTCTCGCGGGTTTTGGATCCTATATAAGGTACCCGCGTCAGCACCATTTTCTCACTCGGCTGTGGACAGTGAAGAGGGAGGGTGGGAGTTAGGGCTGTCTGGGCTGTGTAGTGTAGTGTAGTGCAGTGTTGTACTGTGCTGTGCTGCTGTTGTCCATAGGGGCTGTGTCCACTCCTCCAAAGTCCATAGGGGCTGGCTGGCTGGACTGTGTTGTGCAGTCAGTTGTCCATAGGGGCTGTGTTGACTCCAAAGTCCTGTGCAGTGTCCCAGTCCTAAAGGCGTGCTGTAGTGTTGTCCAGGGGGTGCTCTGTCCATCAGGGGTGCTCCCCCCAAGTGCAAAAAAAATAAATATTTTTTCTGTGTTTGTGAATTGTGTGCACAGTAGCCGCGCGTGCATCAATAAAGTAGTGCCAAGCGTGCGCCTGTGTCATAAGTAAAGGGCCAGCTGGCTTGACCGTTAAAGGGTGCTGTAACCCCCAAAGTGCACTCCAAACAAAATAAAAATGTTTTCTGTGTTTGTGAATTGTGTGCACTGTGGCTGCACGTGCATCAACAAAGGAGCAGCGCCAAGCGTGCGCCTGTGTCCCATTAGTAAAGGGCCGGCTGGCTTGTCCGTTAAAGGGTGCTGTAACCCCCAAAGTGCACTCCAAACAAAATAAAAAATATTTTCAATGTTTGTGAATTGTGTGCACTGTGGCTGCACGTGCATCAACAAAGGTGCAGCGCCAAGTGTGCGCCTGTGTCCTTAGCAAAGGGCCGGCTGGCTTGTCCATTAAAGGGTGCTGTAAGCCCCAAAGTACACTCCAAACAAAATAAAAAAATATTTTCTATGTTTGTGAATTGTGTGCACTGTGGCTGCACGTGCATCAACAAAGGAGCAGCGCCAAGCGTGCGCCTGTGTCCCATTAGTGAAGGGCCAGCTGGCTTGTCCGTTAAAGGGTGCTGTAACCCCCAAAGTACACTCCAAACAAAATAAAAAAATATTTTCTGTGTTTGTGAATGGTGTGCACTGTGGCTGCACGTGCATTAACAAAGGAGCAGCGCCAAGCGTGCGCCTGTGTCATAAGTAAAGGGCAGGCTGGCTTGACTGTTAAAGGGTGCTGTAACACCCAAAGTACACTCCAAACAAAATAAAAAAATATTTTCTATATTTGTGAATTGTGTGCACTGTGGCTGCAAGTGCATCAACAAAGGAGCAGCACCAAGCGTGCGCCTGTGTCCCATTAGTAAAGGGCTGGCTGGCTTGTCCGTTAAAGGGTGCTGTAACCCCCAAAGGGCACTCTAAACATAATAAAAAAATATTTTCTGTGTTTGTGAATTGTGTGCACTGTGGCTACACGTGCATCAACAAAGGAGCAGCGCCAAGCGTGCGCCTGTGTCATAAGTAAAGGGCCGGCTGGCTTGACTGTTAAAGGGTGCTGTAACACCCAAAGTACACTCCAAACAAAATAAAAAAATATTTTCTGTGTTTGTGAATTGTGTGCACTGTGGCTGCACGTGCATCAACAAAGGAGCAGCACCAAGCGTGCGCCTGTATCATAAGTAAAGAGCCGGCTGGCTTGTCCGTTAAAGGGTGCTGTAACCCCCAAAGTACACTCCAAACAAAATAAAAAAATGTTTTCTGTGTTTCTGAATTGTGTGCACTGTGGCTGCACGTGCATCAACAAAGGAGCAGCGCCAAGCCTGCGCCTGTGTTCCATAAGTAAAGAGCCGGCTGGCTCATTTCTTAAAGAGTGGTGTAACCCACAAAGTGCACTACTCTCCAGCAAAAATAACAAAATATTTTCTGTGTTTGTGTGCGCCTTAGCCGCACGTATATATCAAATCAATATAACATAAATGGAGGACCAAACTTTCTCCGATAAAAATAAAATAGGGAAAGAGGAAGAACCACTTCCTCCTAGTGCTGAAGCTGCTGCCACTAGTCATGACATAGACGATAACATGCCATCAACGTCGTCTACCAAGGCCGATGCCCAATGTCATAGTAGAGTGCACATACAATCCCAAATGACAAAGTTCAGGAAAATGACCTTAAAAAAACATTTAAATCATCTGAAGAGAAACGTAAACTTGCCAATATGCCGTTTATGACACGGAGTGGCAAGGAACGGCTAAGGTCTTTCCCTATGTTCATGACTAGTGGTTCAGCTTCACATGACAATGGAAGCCCTCCTCCCGCTAAAAAAACGAGTTAAGCTGGCAAAAGCACAGCGAAGAACTGTGCGTTCTAAGAAGATATCACAAATCCCCAAGGAGAGTCCAAGTGTGGTGGCGTTTGCGATACCTGACCTTCCCAGCACTGGACGGGAAGAGGTGGCTCTTTCCACCATTTGCACGCCCCCTGCAAGTGCTGAAAGGAGCACCCACAGTCCACTTGCTGATATGCAAATTGAAGATGTCACTGTTGAAGTACAACAGGATGAGGATACTGGTGTAGCTTGCGCTGAGGAGGAAGTTGGCGAGGAGGTTTCTGATGGTGATGTGATTTGTTTAAATCAGGCTCCGGGGTAGACAGTTATTGTCCGTGGCATGAAAAAGCCCATCACGGTCATGCCTGGGCAGAAGACCAAACATTCCACCTCTTTGGTCTGGCAATATTTCTATCCAAATCCGGACAACAACTTTCTTGCCATATGTACCATATGTAAAGGTGAAATAAGTAGGGGTAGGGATGTTAACCACCTAGGAACATCCTCCCTTATACGGCACCTGCAGCGCATTCATAAAAAGTTACTGTCAAGTTCAGAAACTTTGGCTAAGACCGTAAGCAGTCCAGGGACACCTAAATCCCGTTGTCCTGTTGTATCCAAGCGCCTGGAAACCACACCTTCAACTCCCTCCTCGTCAATTTCCTCCTTAGTCAGGATCGGAAGTAGTCCTGCAGGCCATGTCTCTGGCATGACTAACTCTCCTACCCGGGATTCCTCCGGAGGATCCTGCATTGCTACGCCTACTGCTGGTGCTGCTGCTGTTGCTGGGAGTCGTTCATCAGCCAGACAGGAAGTAGGAACACCACTACTTTTACTAAACAATTGACCCTCCAACAGTCCTTAGCGAGGAGGATGAAGTACGACAGCAGTCATCCTGAAGCAAAACGTATAACTGAGTCCTTGACTGCTATGTTGGTGTTAGACGTGCGTCCGGTATCCGCCATTAGTGCAGTGGGATTTAGACAATTGAT
Source organism: Taudactylus pleione (assembly GCA_031769625.1). Classification (NCBI taxonomy): domain Eukaryota; kingdom Metazoa; phylum Chordata; class Amphibia; order Anura; family Myobatrachidae; genus Taudactylus; species Taudactylus pleione. The sequence goes on from JAUIMM010000153.1 coordinate 187,978, forward strand.
GGAGGTGGTGTGTCCCTGGTTCCAAATACCGTCTAGATTCCACTTCACTAGGCAGGTGATACCGAGACTGTACAGGAACGTCAGAAAAAGTGTCCTCAGTGTCCTGAAAAATGCGGTTGTACCCAATGTCCACTTAACCACGGACATGTGGACAAGTGGAACAGGGCAGACTAAGGACTATGTGACTGTGACAGCCCACTGGGTAGATGTATCACCTTATGCAGCAACAACAGCAGCATCACCAGTAGCAGCATCTCAGAAACACCAGCTCATTCCAAGGCAGGCTACGCTGTGTATCACCGGTTTCAGTAAGAGGCACACCACCGACAACCTCTTAGAGAAACTGAGGGAAATCATCGCCCAGTGGCTTACCCCACTTAGACTCTCCTGGGGATTTGTGCTATCTGACAATGCCACCAATATTATGTGGGCATTACATCTGGGCAAATTCCAGCACGTCCCATGTTTTGCTCACACAATAAATTTGGTGGTGCAAACTTTTCTGAAAAGCAAAAGGGGCGTGCAGGAGACGCTTTGGGTGGCCCGAAAAATTTCTGGCCACTTTCGCCATTCAGCGACTGCGTGCCGAAGACTGGAGCACCAGCAAACACTCTTGAACCTGCCTTGCCATCACCTGAAGCAAGAGGTTGTGACGCGGTGGAACTCAACCCTCTATATGCTTCAGCTGATGGAGGAGCAGCCAAAGGCCATTCAAGCCTATACATCCACCTATGACATAAACAAAGAAGGGGATATGCACCTGATTCAAGCACAGTGGAGAATGATTTCCGTGTTGTGCAAGGTTCTCCAGCCCTTCGAACTCGCCACACGTGAAGTCAGTTCAGACACTGCCAGCTTGAGTCAGGTCATTCCCCTCATCAGACTTTTGCAGAAGCAGCTGGAGAAAGTGAAGGAGGAGCTAAGATGGAGCGATTCCGCACGGCATGTGGGACTTGTGGATGAAGCCCTTCATTCGCTTTGCCAGGATTCCAGGGTGGTCAATCTGTTGAAATCAGACCACTACATTTTGGCCACCGTGCTCGATCCTAGGTTTAAAGCCTATGTGGTGTCTCTCTTTCCGGCTGACACAAGCCTGCAGAGGTGCAAAGACCTGCTGGTGAAAACACTGTCAGCTGAAGCGGAACGTGACACGTCAACAGCTCCATCTTCATTTTCTCCCGCAACTGGGGCTGCCAGGAAAAAACTTAGGTATCCTAAGCAACCCGCTGGTGGTGATGCAGGGCAGGCAGGACCAAGTTTGGACATCTGGTCCGGACTGAAGGACCTGGCAACAATTTCTGACATGTCTACTGTCACTGCATATGATACTGTCACCATTGACAGAATGGTGGAGGATTACATCAGTGACAGCATCCAAGTAGGCATGTCAGACAGTCCGTACCTGTACTGGCAGGAAAAAGAGGCAATTTGGAGGCCCCTGTACAAACTGTCTCTATTTTACCTGAGTTGCCCCAACTCCAGTGTGTACTCCGAAAGAGTGTTTAGTGCAGCCGGGAACCTTGTCAGCGAAAGGCATAGGAGGCTGCTTCCACAAAATGTGGAGAAGATGATGTTCATAAAAATGAATTACCAACTCTTCCAGGGAGACCAGCCTCCAGAACATACAGAGGGACCTGTGGTGGTGGATTCCAGCGGGGACGAGTTAATAGTCTGTGAGGGTGAGGATGTACACAACACTGAAGAGGGTGAGGAATCGGTGGATGAGGACAACATCTTGCCTCCGTAGAGCCAGTTTGTGCAGGGACAAATTAATTGCCAGCTTGTTTTGTGGGGGCCCAAACGAACCAATCATTTCAGCCACAGTCTTGTGGCAGACCCTGGCGCTGAAATGATAGGTTTGTTAAAGTGTGCATGTGGGTGGGAGGACCCAAGGACAATTCCATCTTGCACCTCTTTTTTTTCTTTGCATTATGTACTGTTTGATGCCTAGTTTTTCAAACTGCCATCCTGTCTGCCACTGCAGTGCCACTCCTAGATGGGCCACGTGTTTGTGCCGCCCACTCGTGTTGCTTAGCATAGCCTTTTGGACATAAAAACACTATTGTGAGGTGTGAGGTGTTCAGAATAGACTGGAAATGAGTGGAAATTAAGATTATTGAGGTTAATAATAGCATAGGAGCAGAAAAACCAACACATTCTGTGATTTTAGCTGTTTTTATTCTTTTTTAAAAAAAAATACAGATCCAAAACACAAAACCCAGAACCCAAAACACGGAAGGGTGGTTTCAGCAAAACCAATCCAGATCCAAAACACCAAGAAAGAGGTTGTCGGCGGTGTGCCTCTTACTGAAACCGGTGATACACAGCGTAGCCTGCCTTGGAATGAGCTGGCGTTTCTGAGATGCTGCTAATGGTGACGCTGCTGCTGTTGCTGCGTAAGTGATACATCTACCCAGTGGGCTGTCACAGTCATATAGTCCTTAGTCTGCCCTGTTCCACTTGTCCACATGTCCGTGGTTAAGTGGACATTGGGTACAACAGCATTTTTCAGGATACTGAGAACACTTTTTCTGACATTTCTGTACAGTCTCAGTATCACCTGCCTAGTGAAGTGGAACCTAGATGAGATTTGGAACCAGGGACACACTACCTCCATCAATTGTCTAAATCCCACTGCACTAATGGTGGATACCAGACGCACGTCTAACACCAACATAGCAGTCAAGGACTCAGTTATACGTTTTGCTTCAGGATGACTGCTGTCGTACTTCATCCTCCTCGCTAAGGACTGTTGGAGGGTCAATTGTTTAGTAAAAGTAGTGGTGTTCCTACTTCCTCTCTGGGATGATGAACGACTCCCAGCAGCAGCAACAGCAGCAGCGGCAGCAGGAGGCGTAGCAATGCAGGATCCTCCGGAGGAATCCTGGATAGGAGAGTCAGTCATGCCAGTGACATGGCCTGCAGGACTACTTCCGATCCTGACTAAGGAGGAAATTGACAAGGAGGGAGTTGATGGTGTGGTTTGCAGGCGCTTGGATACAACAGGACAACGGGATTTAGGTGTCCCTGGACTGCTTACGGTCTTAGCCAAAGTTTCTGAACTTGACAGTAACTTTTTATGAACGCGCTGCAGGTGCCGTATAAGGGAGGATGTTCCTAGGTGGTTAACGTCCCTACCCCTACTTATTTCACCTTTACATATGGTACATATGGCAAGACAGTTGTCCGGATTTGGATAGAAATATTGCCAGACCAAAGAGGTGGAATGTTTGGTCTTCTGCCCAGGCATGACCGTGATGGGCTTTTTCATCCCACGGACAACAACTGTCTCCCCCGGAGCCTGATTTAAACAAACCACATCACCATCAGAATCCTCCTCGCCAACTTCCTCCTCAGTGCCAGCTACACCAGTATCCTCATCCTGTTGTACTTCAACAGTGACATCTTCAATTTGCATATCAGCAAGTGGACTGTGGGTGCTCCTTTCAGCACTTGCAGGGGGCGTGCAAATGGTGGAAAGAGCCACCTCTTCCCGTCCAGTGCTGGGAAGGTCAGGCATCGCAACCGCCACCACACTTGGACTCTCCTTGGGGATTTGTGATATCTTCTTAGAACGCACAGTTCTTCGCTGTGCTTTTGCCAGCTTAACTTGTTTGATTCTTTTAGCGGGAGGAGGGCTTCCATCGTCATGTGAAGCTGAACCACTAGTCATGAACATACTAGTCATACTAGTATGACACACACTAGTCATAGGGAAAGACCTTAGCCGTTCCTTGCCTCTCCGTGTCATAAATAGCATATTGGCAAGTTTACGTTTCTCTTCAGATGATTTAAATGTTTTTTTTAAGGTCATTTTCCTGAACTTTGTCATTTGGGATTGTATGTGGCCTCTACTATGACATTGGGCGTCGGCCTTGGCAGACGACGTTGATGGCATGTTATCGTCTATGTCATGATTAGTGGCAGCAGTGTCAGCACTAGGAGGAAGTGGTTCTTCATCTTTCTCTATTTTATTTTTATCGGAGAAAGTTTGGTCCTCCATTTATGTTATATCGATTTGATATATACGTGCGGCTAAGGCGCACGCAAACACAGAAAATATTTTTTTATTTTTGCTGGAGAGTAGTGCACTTTGTGGGTTACACCACCCTTTAAGAAATGAGCCAGCCAGCTCTTTACTTATGGGACACAGGCGCAGGCTTGGCGCTGCTCCTTTGTTGATACAGTGCACACAATTCACAAACACAGAAAATATTTTTTTATTTTGTTTAGAGTGTACTTTGGGGGTTACAGCACCCTTTAATGGTCAAGCCAGCCGGCCCTTTACTTATGACACAGGCGCACGCTTGCCACTACTTTGTTGATGCACATGCGGCTACTGCGCACACAATTCATGAAGACAGAAAATATATTTTTTATTTGGTTTGGAGTGTACTTTGGGGGTTACAGCACCCTTTAATGGTCAAGCCAGCTGGCCCTTTACTTATGACACAGGTGCACGCTTGGCGCTGCTCCTTTGTTGATGCACTTGCGGCTACTGCGCACACAATTCACAAACACAGAAAATATATTTTTATTTTGTTTGGAGTGTACTTTGGGGGTAACAGCACCCTTTAACGGTCAAGCCAGCCGGCCCTTTACTTATGACACAGGCGCACGCTTGGCACTACTTTGTTGATGCACGTGTTGCTACTGCGCACACAATTCACAATCACAAAAAATATATATATTTTTTTATTTTGTTTGGAGTGCCCTTTGGGGGTTACAGCACCCTTTAACGGACAAGCCAGCCGGCCTTTTACTTATGGGACACCGGTCGCACGATTGGCGCTGCTCCTTCGTTGATGCACGTGCAGCCACAGTGCACACAATTCACAAACACAGGAATTTTTTATTTTGTTTGGAGTGCCCTTTGGGGGTTACAGTACCCTTTAGCGGTCAATCCAGCCGGCCCTTTATTTATGGGACACAGGCGCACGCTTGGCACTACTTTGTTGATGCACTTGCGGCTACTGCGCACACAATTCACAAACACAGAAAATATTTTTTTACTTTGTTTGGAGTGTACTTTGGGGGTTACAGCACCCTTTAATGGACAAGCCAGCCGGCCCTTTACTTTTGACACAGGCGCACGCTTGGCACTACTTTGTTGATGCACGTGCGGCTACTGCGCACACAATTTACAAACACAGAAATTATTTTTTTATTTTGTTTGGAGTGTACTTTGGGGGTTACAGCACCCTTTATCGGTCAAGCCAGCCGGCCCTTTACTTATGACACAGGCGCACATTTGGCACTACTTTGTTGATGCACGTGCGGCTACTGCGCACACAATTCACAAACACAGAAAATATTTTTTTATTTGGTTTAGAGTGTACTTTGGGGGTTACAGCACCCTTTAACGGTCAAGCCAGCTGGCCCTTTACTAATGGGACACAGGCGCACGCTTGGCGCTGCTCCTTTGTTGATGCAAGTGCAGCCACAGTGCACACAATTCACAAACACAGAAAAAATATATATTTTTTTAGCACTTGGGGGGAGCACCCCTGACTGACAGAGCACCCCCTGGACAACACTACAGCACCCCTTTAGGACTGGGACACTGCACAGGACTTTGGAGTGGACACAGCCCCTATGTACAACTGACTGCACAACACAGTCCAGCCAGCCAGCCCCTATGGACTTTGAAGTAGTGGACACAGCCCCTATGGACAACAGCAGCACAGCGCAGCACAACACTACACTGCACTACACTACACAGCCCAGCCAGCCCTAACTCCCACCCTCCCTCTTCACTGTCCACAGCCGAGTGAGAAAATGGCGCCGACGCGGGTACCTTATATAGGATCCAAAACCCGCGAGACCCGGAAGGCGGGATGATGACGTTTTGCCTCGATTTCAGATCCGAGTCAGGTGGGAAATGTCGAGCCTGACTCGGATCGGCCTCGGATCCTGGGGGATCGGGGGGGGTTCGGATTTCAGAAATCCGAACCCGCTCACCCCTAATTACAACCATTAGTGACTGCTTTATATATCAAAACCCACACACATTGTCCACCACAGGAAAAAACACACACATTTTCTGCCACAGGAAAAAAAACCACACACATTGTCCAGCATAGGAAAAAAACACACACATTGTCCACCAAAGGAAAAATACACACACACATTGTCCGCCACAGGAAAAAAAACCACACCCATTAAACACACACATTGTCCAGCATAGGGAAAAAAAACACACACACATTGTCCACCAAAGGAAAAATTCATCGTCCCCCACAGGAAAAAAAATACATTACTTCACTGCCCCCACAAAAAATAAATAAAACATACATAAATTCACTGTTCCACAGGAAAAAAATATAAAACATACATTAATTGCCCCCACAAGTAAAAAAAAAAATGAAACATACATTAATTCATTGCACCCACAAGGAAAAAAATAAAACATACATTCATTTATTGCCCCCAGAGGAAAAAAATGTCTTTGTCTCCCACCCCTCCCAGAAAACGAGGGATCTCACCTCACCTGCAGGGAAAGTTACACGAGGAGGTCCATAGAGATCCCATAGGATCAGTGACTAGCCATCCTGTCCCTCACTTGCCTTCAGCCCACCGTGGCACCAGCACACAGAAGCAGCCTCAGTAAATAAGTCACTAGCTTCATCTGCAATGTGTGCGTGGGCTGGGCAGTGTGCGGTAGTGTGACCTATGACAGGAAAGCCCAGGCCTGCCCAGGCCAGGAATTTGTATAATAATGGCAGGCTCAGCCATGATGCCTGCAATGCGGTCGCGGATTCTGGAGGACATGGAGGCAGGAGCGTAGCAGCGGTCTGCAAGATATGTCCCAGCGGCCATATTGCGCCCCTGTTCAACCTCTCCACAAGAACTGCCCTCGATCTGGCCATGCTGATTGTAGCAGGCAGTGGCACCCATCCCTTAAAACTTGTTGTTACACCCAGGGCCATTAGTGATCACCTTTTATATCAGTGTGTGTTTGTGTCCCTCACTAATTGTATCAGGCAATGGTCACTAATGGCCCTGGCCCCTGGGTGTAACAGTAAGTATTAAGGGAAGGGTGCCACTGCTTAGCCACCCCGCACCACCTCTGCCTCCCTCACATATAGGAGAAGGCCCCCATCTTCTATTTAGTATTTAATGATGGCTAGGTAATCAGCGCCACCCAGCCACCCTTCCCCTTCTCCCATATAGTACTAGCCTCCATCTCCTACACATAGTTTTTAACAGCAGTACAGTGTCTAACACTCACCTTGTTTTTCATCTTTCGAGGCTTGTCCCGGCTCCTCTCTCCTAGCATGTGACGTCATGCGCTCATGCGTCATGATGTCTCAGGCACAACACACAGTACAGAGACTAGCTAGCATGCGCCCCTGGAGCCGGCTTGGCAGAGATGGTCAGCGTAGCTACTGGAGTCTTAAGCCAGCCAGCGCGGTGTGTCCATTGACATCTATGGCGTAGTTCATGTTCAGCCAGAAAAGCCCTGCATACAGCCCTGGCCACGGGCCCGCTAGGACCCACCGGGCCCTAGGCGGGTGCCTTTATTACCTAGCGGGAAATCCACCTCTGCCTGTGGTGCCCGCAGGGGGGGAGTTGTGGCCAGACACCGGAGGATGCAGGGAAGGAGGTGAGACACAGTGGGGGTATAGAGAGTGAGGGAGGGAGAGTCATGCAGCAGTGAGGAAATCCTTATGGATACCTCAAGCTACATGGGGAAAAGTATCACTTTTCTGAAAAGCTTTTTGGAAGTGATACTTTTGTTAGGGAGGCATGATGAATGCTTCCAAAACATTTTTTAAACTCGCTGCAAGTTTAAAACATAATTATGTTATGATGAATTATGATAATTATGTCATGACGAATAGGTGCCTTAGTCTAAAACATTAAATCATTTTGAAATTAAAACTTAATGAAAAGGAGGATCTGCCAAAAAATAACAATATTTTGCATAACTAAATGCAAACCTGAATCAAGACAAGCTTCAGTGCCAATTAGAAGCAACATAAAGACACATGAGGGTAAACTAGGAATAAGGCGAGAAGAGAAAGGAGTAGGAGAGTGGGGGTGAGTGGGTATGAGAGAAAAGCAGGGATAACACAAGTAAACTCGGCTGGAGGTAAAACCAAAAACCTGCTAAGGGACAAGAATTCTAATTATTATTGCCAATTAGCCGAATTTAGCCGAATTAAGTCCGTCAGTTCAAGCAAAAAGTCCAAATCCCTCCAGACTTCCGCTGCCTACAGCGGCAAGTAGCTAGTCCCTGAGTAGGGTAGACATGGGGAAACGAGACACACAAGACAATAAATATAGAGGAATCACCCACTGCTTCCTCCTTCCACCCAATGCCTCTCCCTGTAACCCTTTACCTCTCCCTCTTATCCTCTACCTCTCCCTACCACCCATCGTCTCTCCCTGTCTCTCTCTATCTCTTCCTGCAACCCTCTTCCTCTCCCTGTCACCCACTGCCACTCCCTGCCACCTACAGCCTCCCCCTGCCACCCTCTGCCTCTCCCTGTCACTCTGACTCTCCCTGCCACCCTCTTCCTTTCCCTGTCACCCACTACCTCTCCCTGCCACCTGTCTCTCTCTGCCCTTCACTGCCCCTCCCTGTCACCAACAGTCTCCCCCTACCACCCACTATCTCCCCAGTCACCTCTGCCTCTCCCTGTTACCCTGTATGTCTCCCTTTCAACCTCTGCCTCTCCCTGTCACCCACTGCCTCCATCACTTTTTACCTGTACATGTCTCCTGCCTCTCCCTGCTACCCACTGCCTCTCCATATCACTGACTGTCTGCCTCTGTCACTCACTGCCTCTCCCTTTCACCTGCTGCCTCCCCCTTCCATTCACTGTCACTCGTTGACTCTCCCTGCCACCTCTTCCTTTCCCTGTCATCCTCTGCCTCTCCCTGTGCCCCTCTCCCTGCCATCTACTGCCTCTCCCTGTCCCCACTATCTCTCCCCATCACCCAGAGCCTCCCGCTGCCACCCACTATCTCACCAGTTACCACCTGACACCCACTGCCTTGCACTGATACCCTCTGCCTCTCACTGTCACTCTCTGCCTCTCACTGTTACCCTTTGCCTCCCCCTGCCACACACTGCCTTCCCAGGTACCACCTGACACCCACTGCATCTCTCATCCACCCACTACCTAGCCCTGCCACCCTCTTCCTCTCCAGTCACCCACTGCCACTCATTGTCACCCACTGCCTCTCACTGTTACTCACTGCTTCCCCCTGCCTTTTTACATCACCCTCTGTCTCTCCTCGTTACTCTCTATGTCTTCCTGTGTTGCTCTCAGGAGACCATTAGCGGTGATCGGCGGGTCCATGCATCGGGGTCGGGACCGAATGACACGCTTCTATGAGAATTGCGTCATTTAGCCCCACCCCGTAAATAAAATATGCGTTGTCTCGGCAAATTCCCATGAGTGGGCGGGGCTTAATGTCAATTTCTGTCAGTTCTGCTCCCAACTCCACATACCTGCTTCTCCTCCCCTGGTTTCTCTCGGGGAGGAGAAATCCTAAGTAGGCAAGTATGCACCAACTTTACATAACATGTTCTATGTATCATTATTAAAGAGGACTTACCATGTCTTTCACAGCTCCTGTTTTGTCACATACTATACAAAGTATACATAGACTGTGGTGTAGGTGAGACAGAGGGTGTATTTATCACAGGGTAAAGACCAATCAGATTCTACTTAACATTTATCTAGCACCTTCTAGAAGATAATAGCTAGGATGGCAGTAACAGGAAGTACAGCCTGAAATGTATAATTATTACAGCAAATGGTTTGTTTCTGGCTGGACCTTTATAAAAATAATGCAGTTATTATATCACCCCCAGAAATAAATTATATTTTCTGGGAAGAGGTGTTAGCTATAATATAATATAACATAAGTTATATCTACCACATATTTTCAGAATTGAAAACTTTAAAAAAAATCTGACTTCCCGTTACAGGTATGCACCAGGCCCAGCACATGCTCTGAGGAGAAATGGGGTCTGTGGCATATTTGGCTACTTTTGAAAAAGCATTTCAGGGAGATTAAGAAAGCAGCACCTATGAGCGCGGCGGTAAAGTGGATGTGCGTGGTAACCTTGACTTAATATGGTAAGTAAAGAGTTTACCTTGTGTGTTGTGGTTCAATCTTCACTCGACTTACGGAGAGGTGAGAGTAATGGAAGCACATGAAGAGGTGATGAGGCAGCTTGTGGTTTTTATTTTGTGAACACAGGTTTATTAGAGAGTCGGCAGGGCACTTGCTTAAATAACACACTTCACTCAATGAGGCAGCCTTTGTATTGCATCAGTGGGAAAAACATCAATAATGAGATTACACATAAAAACAATGGCATATGCACGGCACCATATGGATTGGTGTAATAATACTTCGGCAGTATGACCGTACAATGTAAGACAACTTTTACATTACTATTCACAGTTAAATTCAGTATTAAGCATACATTCTTATCTCAAATGGTTGCACACTACAGGAAAACAATTCAGCAATGATGACAGTACTAAACTAACTAACAATTTCAATGTCCAGATGACCTTAAACACAAAACACTGTATTCCTACCCATCTTCGCTGCTGCAGCTGGTGGAGCTCTTATAGATCAGTTTAAGTTGACCATGGTACTAGTCCCACTTAGTGTAACATTTGTTAGTATTATATCTGGGAGGGAAGAATCGCCAATGTGTATATGGAAGTCCTGTACGCAGTACAGCAATTCAGTCACTGAATGTTAATTCCACTTTTCTCTCTATAGGCACATTCAATTCTTAGGCAATCAGAAGGTTATTCAATATTCCTAGACAACTGTTACTGTAAAGTGTACCGCAGTTCTATCCCAGGTTGATGGGCTATATTGTCTCCTTTAACCACTTGCCTGGCATGATCGTATCAGATACAACCATACCAGACTGGGCTTTCCCTGATATGGTCGTATCTGATACGACCAGTCAGGAAAGCTCTGTGGGCGGCTGTTGGAAAATAATTTTCTAGCAGTCGCCAATCACAGAGGGACCGCCTGGTCCCTCTGCACACTGTCCCTCCCCGTGGGCCGGCCGATCACTACTAGCAGTGATCGGACTGCCCAACGAAGGTGCACCCACCCCCGACAGCAGCCCGGCGGCTGCTGACTGGGGCAGAGAAGGCAGCGCTGATAACTCTGTCCTTCTCTCCTGTCGAAACTAGATTATTGGCTGAGACAAGATCAGTTTAAAATTGAATCGCAGCGACACCATCTTGCGACTGGCCGCAAGACGCCATTTTGCGAGATGGTCGCCTAAGCGCCATTTTAGATAAACTCACACTTTAGTACATGTGGTGATAATACTATTAGCAAGTTACGGTGATTCACCAGAAGCCTATTTCAAGACTTTACGTATTACAAAGGATATATTTCAGAAATGACTTTACAGTATGCCAAAATTGATTGCATTAGCTGAATAAAGCAAATGACTACGTGACAACTAGCTTGTGTAGATAAGCTTCCTGGACAGTGTCTGCCCTCACTACAGGTGGTCTGGCTAGAATACACACCTACATTAGCAAGCTTCCTGCAATGACATGACTTCAAAGATTAGAGTGTCATCTTAGGTCTGTCTCTTGTAGCTCGGCTATTTGCATTTCACACAAGGGACTGGGAGAATAAAGAGTTTTTCTTTTGAAGCCTGGGACAGGTGGGGGGGACTGCTGGCAGAGTGGGCATGTGGAACTATCTGGCTCAGCATGTCACACTGGTAAGATGTTCACTTAGTGAGAGTTAAGGGCACCCTTCCTCATACACATATTAATACATCTTTATATCAAACCCCGAATACTCACATATTACATATTCACACATAAGGTTTAATAAGCTTTAAAGTGTATGATTTAAGTTGGTTCAGTTAGTTTAAATGCTGAGAAATAAAGATATTTGATAACTAAGGTATTATACATGCTAAACAAGTCGTGTTTGGTTTTGTACTGATGCGTACTCTTTTTACAGTATTCCGGTGTTATCGGTGGGGAGATCGCATCATGCATTCTCGAGTTATGGATCGCAGAGCCTACAAGCAACAAAATGTATATTTCATGAACAACTGTTAGGATGTTGCAGGAGGCGGGAAGGGAAATATCCCCAGCTGTTAGAGACAGGGAGAGTCTATTGGAACCAGCCTGTTAAATGCCCTGTAACAGATGCTTCTCCCCTGGGAACCAATGACATCAGCAACAAACTTCTCTATTGTCCTGTTTATTCTGGGGGGTATAAATATGTGTGCTCAAATGCTGGGTTCTTAGTCTTCGTGCTAAATGCTGTATGACGAGGGGTCTCTTGCTGATGCCTATCTTCGGGTCCGGAAGCGCTGCGTATGTATACTGTACTTGGGTCCATATAATTTCTTTTGTGCCTAAATTGTGTCTGGATCAATTGCGTGTAACTGTCTGAACTTTTACTTGAATAACACTTGTGCTTTGGAACCACAGATTCCAGGTCTAAGTCTTTATTTACTGTATAACTGCATATGCAAATTAGCGTCATCCTTAGAGGTTTATAGGAAGGGTTTTAGAAGGTACAGGCAGGGGTATATAGAGGTTCATTTTAATATTGTCAGATGGGGGCTCATTGAGTGAAGTCACTTACCTACTCACACAGCACATACGGCTATCGATATCTCAGCAAAGGGTGGAGTGGCCACATGCAGGGTTTTCCTGCAACCTCTTTGTGCTGAAAAATCGCTATCCATTTTTGTGTGAACAAAGGAAGCTGACTATAATCCAGGGACAAGAAAGGAAAAAGTTTGTTTTCCTTTGTTGATAGAACCTAACATTTAAAAGGGGTGCCGCAGTATTGAATACGCGGCTGAGTCGCAGCTTTGTGCACAGCAAAGACGCACTTTTGCGTACGCAGTTAAAAAGTCATTATACAGTTGTGTGGTAGTCGCATTATTGTGTATGCGGCTGGTCGCACAATTGTGTATACGTACTTCCGGTTCTACTGCCACGTGTTTAAACAAAGCCGTCGAGGTTTACCTTTTTCAATTGTTATCAATATCTGGGTTAACGTTTATTTTTCTGCGCAGGAAAAGTGTGTAACAGTGAGTATGTGTTAGACAGTTAAGGGTATCGTATGATCCTTAAAGGCTAGGTGCAAGGGTTAGTCTAGCCACTCGGTAAGCAGCTTACCGTTCAGTACACAGAGCAGGTGTATGGTTTGTTATTTTTGTTAGGGACCGGCTCTCAGTGTGACTGCAATGTTCAATAATATTTGAGCATTGTAGTTGAGCCGCACTAGGTGTGATTGTGAGCTGAGAGAGAATAGGTGAGCGGAGGCATCTAGAATTTCTTCCGTAGGTGAGCGGGGGCATCTAGAATTTCTTCCGTAGGTGAGCGGGGGCATCTAGAAATTTCTTCCATAGGTAAGTGAGAGTATCTAGATTGTCTTTCACCAGTTTAAATCTTTATTGAAAAGCGTAGGAGTTGTCTCAGAATGGGAGCCACGCAAACAGTGGAGATGTTAGACAATGATGTGCTGCTAATGGAGCCGCCGATCGGATCGGCCCGTCGTATTATGCATACTAAGTACGGTACTTATGCAATAAGGTATTGTGATTTATGGTTTAATATGACGAGGAAGAGTGTTAGACCATTTCCCAGAATTGGTAGTTTTGATAAAAATGTACTAGATTATATCCGGGATCACATCAGTTTGATGCGCTCCCGAGAGAAAAAGGTCCAATATTGTGAATGTTTAAAATTGTGGCAGCATGAAGGGGATGCGTGGCTTAAAAATGTGCAAGCGACGCAAACTAGCGTCGCGAGCGCATTGCCAGAAAATATATCCGCGATGCTAAATTGCAATACGGGCGAGCCGCAAAATGGTGCACATGTGCGGCAAGGTAGCATTGTGGAGAGTATTGTCAGCAGTTCACGCTCACCTCCCCCACCTTATGTGGATGGAGGTGCAAGTACAGTTACCAAAAATACCCATAAAAATGTAACAAGCAATTTGTACCCTCTCTTAAGCAACCATAAAGAAAATGTTTATGATGTGGATGATGAGCCTATTGTAATGTCTGCCATTTCCCATGCTGTGCAAATGATAGATGCTGCATCACCACAATCACGGGTGGTGCCGCCATCTCCATCGGTAACAGCAAGGGAAGTGTTAACACACTCTGCACCCGTAAAGGAAGTTGTTAATACCATACGTAGCAGCAGCAGATTAAACCCCCAGCTAGGTAACCAGGTCAGAGGTAGCAACGCTACCGGTCTGCATCCCAGTCGGACGATAACTGTTCCGAATGGAAATGCAGATGCGAACAGTGTAGTGCCCACGAGGGAAGTAGTAATGCATTCTCCCTGGACAAGAGCAGAACTAAATTTCATCAAAAATGATTTCCCCAATCCCAAAAAGGAACTAGCCAAATGTCAAAGATTTTTGAGAAATTTGGGTAGTTCACATGAGCCAACTAATAAAGATTGGCGTGTGGTGTTAAGGGCCTGTCTGCCACACAATACCGACGTGACAAAATTTATCACGGATTGTGTATTGGATGGTGACGTTCCCTTAACAGACCAAGTAAACCAAGGTAACATTTCCCGCATTGTAACTCAACTGGGTATATATTTTCCAGTAGTAGTTAACTGGAACAAAATTTTCACAATCAAGCAAAAGGAGAGTGAAACTGCAGAAGACTATTGCGACCGGGCTCTGCAGGCTATCACCCAGTACACTGGGATAGAAGATATTAAAGATAGCACTCACCACAGGGGAATGATAGTCACAGTACTCATGGATGGTCTGAAAGACGACTTAAAGACTCGGGTTCAGACCTCACAACCTGGCTGGAGGGGAATCACAATAGATAACCTCATAGAGTCTGCATAGAACATGATAAAAATATCCCAAAAAAGAGAGAGACCCAGAGCGAAAAACTAATGGCTGTCAGTATCCAAGCTCTGGAAGGAATGACAATAACATCACAGACAACCTACACACCTGCACCCACACACACACCTGCACCTGAACAATTACACGTCCTCACCAATTCCACACCACAGCAAACACATCCTTACCCCACATATCATACACAACCACAGGTCTCATACTACCCACAAACTTCATACCTCCCACAATACCCTTATCCTTCACATCCTTACCCATACCCACCCCCTTTCCCTCTTGCTCAAAACCCACAACAATCTTTTCATCCACCCCGCTCAAAAACATGTTTTAATTGCAACCAAGCGGGCCACATAAGTAAGTACTGCAAAGTAAAGAACACCACACATGAACACGGGTTTCCCATGGGTTCATAGGTAACCCCAGTATCTTCTCCCAGGCCTTATATGACTGTTTACAATCTTTTCAACCTATCAATGGATCTGTTCTAATGTAAAATGTGGACGATTTATTGTTGTATTTTAGGTCATGTTTAAATGATATTAAACTGTTGTGCTTTATCTCTCACACACAGGACACAAGGTTGCTAAGGATAAAAGGCAGCCATGCCAGGCTAAGGTCGAATACTCGGAATATTATCCAACCCAGTGGCCCAGACATTATTTAGAGCAGTAGCTATTAATAACAAGATTTAATTGCAGGAACCTGTATGCAGATACTATATCCCTAGAATTATTAAAAAATGACGGGACTTATTTTACATGTGACGTTTCCAAGAACATGTGTAAGGTTATGGGTAACAACACTAAGATTATCCCAGACTGTCTTTTTCTTTATTTGCCCCCCTTGGAGATACTGTTCAAACAGGCAGCCTCATGTGAAAATATGATAATGAGGTTACTGTACAGGGTCTCACGAAGATGAATGCGAATAACAGAAATTGAAAGTGTTATTAACTAACATATTTAATGCAATCTGTCATGATGTAAAATCCGGAGAATTTGTTATGATCCAAATTTTTTTTTAGCTCAGGTTGTTTGACTGATCGGTGGAAAGGTCCGTATCTGACGATACTACATCCACAAAGGGTGGTGAGGAAGATACGTGGGTCCATTCCACTCACTATAGGGAGGTTAACCAACCGGTGGAGATACAAGGCGGAGACAAGGCCGACGTGGACCTGTCGATTGTGAGCTTGTGCCGGAAGGATTAAAAAGGTGACGGTGAGATATCTGGGCTAAAGAAATGTGTAGATCAGTGCTTCCAGCAATGGAGTGGTCTGCTGTGGTCATCCTAGTTCTTCTTTCTTCCAGAAGTTTCTGTCGTGATGATCTGTTTGGAGATACCCAGTTTCTGTGATGGGGGACCGATAAAGGAAATGTGAGCTGATGGCAGTGCTGATGGAGTGGAGTCAGGAGGAGTGCAATGCCAATAAGGGGAGTGTCTGACCAATTTTAGTATTGTAATTGTTATGTTATTTGGGAAGAATACTTCCAGAAGTTATGACCCTCACACATGTTGAAATGCTTGGTATACATAAAAACACACCATCACCATATCTTCACATGCAATATGAACACAGAGGCAAGAGAAATATAATACCTGGTGATGTGCATAAAGCCGCTCAGTTAATTAGTGAGACAACTGGCTTTAAAGTTTTAGTCGCACTGGATCCCACCAGAATTGCACGGGGTACATTAAATTTTAGATATATTCAGGAATTTGCTAAATTGATAGATAATATCACCGAGATGTGTGATGACACATTCAGGTATACACGGAGAGAATTGCAAGCGTACAAGAAAGAACTGGTGCAACACAGGCTAGTGTTGAATTAGGAAAACGAAAAACTGGAAGCGCTGTCCCTGAGGACTTCAAAAATCAGTGTGATAAAAAAAATTGAATAAACATACAGAGATAAAGAGAAAAAATATGAGATATGGTAAGAACTTACCTTTGTTATCTCTATTTCTACGAAGTCCATAGGGTTCCACAGGATACCTTGGGGTATAGGTGTGATGTCAGTCATCGGGCACCATAGAGTTAAGCTTTCAGCCTCCCAGGATGCACTAGGGTCCCCCTCCTATACCCCGCCCCCGAGCCAAGGCACCTCAGTTAGTTACCAAGCCATAGGCCAGAGGAGGAGAAGGAAGAGAGAGAAAGAAGATCTGGATACACACAAGAATCACATTCTCACCAAAGGGAGATGGAAAAACCGGTGACCAGAGCAAAGTCCATCTGCAGCACAGGTGCGACAGGGCGGGAGTCCTGTGGAACCCTATGGACTTCGTAGAAATAGAGATAACAAAGGTAAGTTCTTACCATATCTCATATTTTCTACTTCAGGGTCCATAGGGTATCCACAGAATACCTTGGGGATGTCCCAAAGCAGTATCCTTTAAGGGTGGGGACGCTCCTGTGCTGAAAGGAGAATCCGCCGCCTGAAGGAAGCATCCAGAGAGGCGAAGGTGTCAAACCTGTAATACCTCATGAAGGTAAGGACAGAGGACCACGTAGCAGCCTTGCAGATCTGGACTGCAGAGGCACCACATCGAGCTGCCCATGAAGGACCCACAGATCTAGTGGAATGAGCCTTCAAAGAAGGAGGAACCGGCAGACCTTCATGAAGATAAGCTTCAGAAATAGCCATACGGATCCAGGCTGCCAAAGTTTACTTTGAAGCAGGCTAACCCTTTTTACGGAAGCCATAGAGGACAAACAAGGCGTCCGACTTCCTAAACGAAGAAGTGCGGTCAACATAAGTCCTTAAGGCCCGCACAACATCCAAAGTGGCCTCACCCACTGAAAGACCAGGTGAGTTAAAGGCAGGAACAACAATTTCCTCGTTAACATGAAACTGGGAAACAACTTTGGGAAGAAATTCAGGCCGAGTGCGGAGCACTGCCCTGTTCCCATGAAAAATCAAGAAAGGGCGTCTACAAGAGAGAGCCCCTAAATCAGAAACACGTCTGGCCGAAGCTATGGCCAGAAGGAAAACAGTCTTAGCTGTTAGCCATTTAAGATCCACTGAGCCCAGTGGTTCAAACGGCGGTCCCTGGAGAGCCCTCAGGACCACAGCCAAATCTCAAGGCGCCACAGGTGGAACAAAGGGCGGCTGAATGCGGAGAACACCTTGCATAAAGGTGCGCACATCCGGGATTGTAGCAAGCCTACGGTGAAACCAGACAGACAGGGCCGAAATCTGTACCTTCAAAGAAGCAAGGCGAAGCCCATGATCTAGTCCCACTTGTAGGAAGGCAAGTATCCTAGACAGACGAAACTCCCGCGGTGCATAACCTCTCGGTAGACACCATTGGAAGAACATATGCCACACGCGATGGTATATCCTTGCGGACGACGGTTTCTGAGCTCGCAACATGGTACGCATCACAGAGCTGGAAAACCCCCTTTGCTGTCCCGAGTCCAATAAGGTTCCGAGGTGCAGAATCCGCCGAGATGGGATTAGAGTGGACTTCTGCCAGTTGATTAACCAGCCGTGCCATTGCAGCAGCGCAATGGTCAGGTACAAGTGGCATAGAAGGAGCTCTGGAGATCTTGCCACTAATAACAGGTCGTCCAAGTACGGCAACATGCGGACTCCCTGCAGCCGCAGAGAAGCCGCCATGACCGCCATCACCTTGGTGAACACACGTGGTGATGTCGCCAGGCCAAAAGGTAACGCCCGAAACTGAAAGTGGTCACTGCAGATTGCAAACCTGAGGAAATGTTGATGGCGCAAAAGAATAGGGACATGCAGGTAAGCGTCCTGTATGTCCAATTACACCATGTAGTCCCCAGGTTCCAGCACCAGAATGATAGACCGTAGGGTCTCCATCCAAAACTTCGGCACCCGCAAAGACTTGTTGAGAGCTTTGAGGTTGAGAATCGGACGATACGACCCATTGGGTTTCTGCACCAAAAAAAGATTTGAATAGAAACCCTGGCCCCTCTGGGAGAATGGAACAGGCACTATAACTCCAGCCTGGAGCATAGTGTGCAAGACCTTCCGCAGCTCCGTGGCCTTGTTCCTGTCTGATGGCAGACCCATGGTAAAGAATCGAGCCGGGGGTCTGTGCCGGAACGAGAGGGCGTACCCATGGGAGACCACCTCGAGAACCCAAGTGTCTGTTGTGGTGACCGACCAACACCGGGCGAACTGCAGCAGGCGGCCTTCCACTTTGGGATCCCCCAACGGGAGGCCTGGACCGTCAGGCCACAGGCTTGTCACCAGGCTTAGGGGCCGGACGTCTGGTACTCCATGCCTGCTCTCGGGGCTTGGCCGATTTTTTGGGACCAGCCTGTCGGGGAAAAGACTGTGGTTTGGGCCTGCCCTGGGCCCTATAAGACCGAAAGGACGATGGTCCTGAACCAGAAGGAGTCGCGGCCGACAGGAGACATGCCGATTTGGCTGCCGCCAGCGTGGCCACAATCTTGTCCAGATCTGGACTGAAGAAAACTTCTCCGTTAAAGGGCAATGCCTCCAAACCCTTTCTGGAGTCAGCGTTTGCCTTCCAGGATCGCAACCACAAGGTGCGACGAGCAGCCACCGCTGCTGAAGAAATTCGAGACACCAGTGTACTAATGTCTAAGGCCGCCTCGTTGATATAAGTGGCCGAATCACGGAGATTACCAATCAACTCCGTTTGTTCGGCCGGACAGTCGGAATCAAAGGACGCCTCCAATGAATCCGCCCAGCGCTCCATCGCTCTGGCAACCCAGCAAATGGCCATAGCCGGCCGCGCTGCCCCCCCGCAAGGGAATAAGCGGACTTCAGGCTGATCTCCACCTTGCGGTCCGTAGCATCCTTAAGGGAGGACATGGATGGCATCGGCAATGTGGCACTACGGACAAGACGTGTCACATGAGAATCCACCTGCGGAGGGGATTCCCACTTAGCAAAATAATTATCCGCAAACGGATAAGCCACTGCCAGGCACCTCTGCGGCTGGTATCGCTTGCCAGGCTGTTTCCACGCCTCCTCTAAATGGTCCATTAACTGACCCGAAAGAGGAAAGACTGTGGCGTCACCCTTCACATCCTTAAAAAAGGCATACTTGGATTTAGCAGCTGAGGGAACTTCGTCCTCAATCACCAAGGCTGTGTGTACTGCCCGAATAAGTCCAGGAATATTTACCTTGGACCTAGCGTCAGCGTCCTTAGTATGGAGAGGTTCCTGATCGTAAGGATCCAGAATCTCCCCATCATGCAGACGACCCTTCGTCATCCTCATAAGGAGCCGACAGGGACGCCACCAGCTGTTTATGTGGCCACGTCACAGTCTCCCCCTGCAACACATCCGACAAGTGCTGTACAGAACTCGTCAGGGAGTTAATCCACGCCGGCTCCTGAGAAACCGGGAGAGGGGAAATAGGGAGACTGCGGGGTACCACCAATTGTCTTGGGAAACCCTGCATGGGTGACGACACCACTGACTGCTGGGACAAACCCATCTGTGTAAACGCGGGCTGCGGAGCTAGCTGGCCCACTAAGGTTGTAAGCGCTTGAGCGAAACAAGCCCAGGGCGGCTCCTGTACCGGTGCTGTAACCATAATAGGCCGCGCCATCGACAAACATTGCCGGCAGAGGCCCTCTGCGCTACCCTCCCCCTCCGCTAAAGGTACTTTACACGTAGTACACTGTAGCCGGAGAGAGGAAAATCACTTTCAGACATGATGGTACTAAGTATGTGACCCCTCTCACCAATTGTATTTTAAAAGAGGTGACAGACCACCCTGCAGCACCGCACCGCACCGCAAGGGCTTAGCAGAAAGAACAGGGACAGTAATAAAGCTGACAGTCAGAATAGAAGATACATGCAGCAGCGCTAGCACAGTCACATACAATGCAAAGAAAATGAATTCCTGCACTAACCAGCGCTGATCACTCAACTACACAGACACAGGGTCTGGTAGGACACAGCGCTGCATACACAGACCTGACCACAGCGGAGGAGAGGTATGCGGGGGGACCCAGACCAAGATGCTTCCTTCCAGGCTTCCAGCAGCGTTCACCATGCGTTCAGGAAGATGGCCGCCGAGGAGCAGAGAGGATGCTGGCCTGGGGGAGGAGCGCTGCCACAGGGCCAGTCGGCAGAGTGCAGAGAGGGCTGTGTGCAGCGGGGGAGGTGCCGGCTGTGAGACAGGGAAGGCGCGCTCCCCTGGCATGCATTTAACCCCCGGGACGCTGCAGCGCTACCACTCTGCTGCGGTCTGCTGTCCCAGGGGGGTAGTGGAAGCGCAGGTTCTTACCTGGCTCCACGCTGCAGCCAGTCCCCAGGGAGCCCCCTGCCTGGGCACTCTGGACCATGTAACAGCGGGGACCCACCGCGGGACCCCGCTGCTTACCTTGCTGTCCCCCTTGAATCCGGCCATGGTCCGGAACATCTGTGTTCACCACTAGCTGTGACCCCAGATGCTCACCAGCATCCCCGGATCGGTACAGGCATTCTGGTACCGGCAGGGGTGTAGGGAAGACAGCATGGACGTCAGGACTGACTGTCCATGCTGTACATCCAGATGTGCAGCCACAGCTGCATGCAGAAAAGCTTCAGGGGCTCTTCTTAGCCCCCACTCCAACAGGTGCACCCGACTCCGGCCGGGCACCAAACTAAACTGGGGTGCCTTGGCTCGGGGGCGGGGTATAGGAGGGGGACCCTAGTGCATCCTGGGAGGCTGAAAGCTTAACTCTATGGTGCCCGATGACTGACGTCACACCTATACCCCAAGGTATCCTGTGGATACCCTATGGACCCTGAAGTAGAAATAATAAAATTCGAAACCACATGGGATTAAATACACATCAATTGTAGTGATATAATGATGATACACATATAGTGGCTTTAAACCAACAGATTGATATTGCAATAAAATCGTAAAAAAGCTTGCTGAAATTGACTTGGAGCATCGACCTGTAACCTACATAGAAAAATGCCTTTATGGAACACTCGTGCTTTGGAACCACAGATTCCAGGTCTAAGTCTTTATTTACTGTATGACTGCGTACGCAAATTAGCGTCATCCTTAGAGGTTTATAGGAAGGGTTTTAGAAGGTACAGGCAGGGGTATATAGAGGTTCATTTTAATATTGTCACTCCCTTCCCCTTCTGGAGAGCAGGTGCCGACAGGGCAGAGAAGGCAGCGCTGATAGCGCTGTCCTTCCCTCCAACCTCCGTAGAGCAGCAGCCCAGCGGCTGCTGGCAGGGCAGAGAAGGCAGCGCTGATATCGCTGTCCGTCTCTCCCTCCTCTGGAGCTAGCAGCAGCCCAGCGGCTGATGGCAGAGCAGAGCAGCCGCTGGGCTATCAGCACTGTCCTTCTCTCTTTCTCCACCCCACCGCCCTGTTAGCGGCTCCCCAGCGGCTGCAAATAGTAGAGGGAACAGCCGCTGTCCAAAGAGCAAACCCCTTCTCTCCCTCCTCCATTTTTGCAAGCCCCACCCCATATATATATAAACAGCAAAGCCCTAGATGTATTTGTATATATTATTTATATATATATATATATATATATATATATATATATACATACACACACACACATACTGTGTATATATATATATATATATATATAAAATGTTTGTGTGTGTGTATATATATATATATACATATATATATATATACACACACACACGTGTGATCTATACACGTGGATATATACATATACTGTGTATATACAGTGTGTGTATATATATATATATATGTATATATATATATATATATATATATGTGTATGCGCGCATCCTTAGAGGTTTATAGGAAGGGTTTTAGAAGGTACAGGCAGGGGTATATAGAGGTTCATTTTAATATCGTCACTCCCTTCCCCTTCTGGAGAGCAGCTGCCGACAGGGCAGAGAAGGCAGTGCTGATAGCGCTGTCCTTCCCTCCAACCTCCGGAGAGCAGCAGCCCAGCGGCTGCTGGCAGGGCAGAGAAGGCAGCGCTGATATCGCTGTCCGTCTCTCCCTCCTCCCTATATATATATAAAATGTTTGTGTGTGTGTATATATATATATATATATATATACACACACACGTGTGATCTATACACGTGGATATATACATATACTGTGTATATACAGTGTGTATATATATATATATATATATATGTATATATATATATATATACGTGTATGCGCGCATATATATATATATATATATATATATACACAGTGTGTGTGGAGCCCCAACCGATGTCAAACAATCGATTGTTTCTATCGATGGTTGAATCTATCGGCCATCGATGGTACAGCTGTCAATGACCAGAACTACAGTATACCATAAAAATTGAAATTTTTATGGTATATGGTGTTTAAAAAAAAAATTGCATTGAAATAGTTTTAAAAAGATGTTCTTGACCTAATTCAATCATAAAAAATACAACAATTTCGGAGCGGGTTTTGGAAAAAAAATTTGTCAGTTAAGTGGTTAAGTAGTGTATTCCAGCTTTCAAGTATCAAAGAATCACTGTGCTGTGAAATAGGACAGTCTTGGTGTGATCCGGAAAACATGTAGGGTAAATAGTGGTAAGCTTGGTCAGTGAAGCAGATAACTCGTATATAATGAAACTGAAAGTAACACTGAGGTTCTGCTATTTGCAACAAGGTATGAGAAAGTCTACTAATACTGAGTGTCAGTGCAGCTCTGCCTGTGGTGCAATCAGTCCTCCACTCACCACTCCACTCCTGTAGTTACCTCTGGTGCAAGGCTATGTAACTTTTCCACTGTTGGAGCTGTATGTCTATACTGCAGTTAATCAGTGGCCATCTTGTGGTTGGCAGAAAAAGTTATAAATCGCAATAGGACAGCGCCTTCTCTTACAAGTAGTATAACTGAAGTGAGGGTGCTTTGGGGTTACCCTATGATGGCTGCTGCTGTGGTATGGGGCAGGGAGGATGATTACCCTGTACTGCGTGTTGCCACTGTGGCTGCATACCTCCATGAGCGGCTCTTGCTGCTGCACTGGACACCTTAATGGTGTGCTGCTCAGTGCTGCCCTTGGTCCCAACTTCCCACAGCTGTGGCTCACCTGACCTGGTCTATCTTCCGCGGGTCCCCGGCGTCCGCGCTCCCGGCTCGGCTGCTCCACACTACACTAGATAGAGCTTTGCAGCTTGGCGGTCTCTGCCCACTGTCCTTGCGCTGCATGCCACACTTCTCCTCAGCTCCTGGCGCACACTCTATAACTGACCCTCTTCTTTGCGGGCACCTGGCCACACCCACCACTTCAGAGACAGGACAGGCTCATCCAATCAGAGCCCTGTGTCCCCGTGCTTCACACGTGCTGGGGAGATATGTATTAACTCTTTTCTGACCCAAGGTGGTATTAACCCCTCACGGTCCTAGGGGTGTCCGTTTCATGGGTGTCACATCCCTCCATACTGAAATGATGCGTGTCCTCATGCTTGGTCCAAAAATAAAGGGAAACAGAAAAAAGGATAATTCCCAAATAACAGACAGAGTATTGTCATCTGCAAGTCACAAATCCTGGGCATCAATGAACATAGGATGAATAGATCATGACCCTGACTACGCCTAACCATTAACTATAAATGTACACATAAATACAACATATCAATGTCAAACATATTAGTGCAATCAGGAAAATAAACAGTAATAATGGTACCTCTACCAACCTCTCTATTGTCTGTAACGTGTGGGCAGTATTCCTTGGGTGCTCCTGGTCGAGCATCTCACCTCACCAATTTCAGGGACGTCTGCAATGACTTCCTCAACCACAGGTTTATGGCCTCATTTCTGGGGTCGGGGAACCGGCCACGACAGGCCAATACATACTCAGGACAAGACTCAATGGGTCATTTAGTATCGACAACTGGTCTCGGGCTGGGTGTGATGGTGGAGAATCAGGTAGTAATTCTGGAGCTCTGGGTTGGTTAGCGCACAATTTGAGTTGATCCCGGTGTACAACTTTCGGTTGACCACCTTCCACCTTATCAATCTGGTACACGGCTATTTCAGCATTGGGTATGCCGGTAACTACATATGGATCAGGCTCCCATTGGGAATCCAATTTGCTGTGCCGCCAATTATTTTGCCTTAGCGCGACATCTCCTACTGGCATGTGTGGTCGCATCGTATCGATCCTTTTGTCGATCACGGACAGCATCCATACGTTGGTCCACAAGAGCTCGAGCAGTCTGTAATCTGCGCTGGTGTTCTACAACCCAATCCCCTTGGAAGCAAGAATCTGTGGCATCATCCGAGGCCAGGCCTAAGTGAACGTCAGCGGGTAGTTTCCCAGATCGTCCGAAAAGCAGATAATATGGCGTGTATCCTGTGGAGCTGTGCACAGTGTTGTTGTCGACAAAGATCAGTTCTGCTAGCAGAGTGGGCCACTCACATCTTTGTGGAAGGGGTACAGCTCGGAGTAAATTTATCACAGTTTGGTTCATCCTTTCGCAGGCCCCGTTTCCCTGAGGATGGTATGCTGTAGTGCTTAATTTCATACACCCGTACAACTGGCATAGTTCTTTGAATAGTAGGGCTTCAAAAGCAGGCCCCTGATCCGTCAGAATACTAGCAGGGTACCCATAGGGCCGTACAAATGCTCGCCAGACAATTTCCGCTGTCGTCTTTGCCGTGAGATCCCGGACTGGCAGTACAACGGCAAACTTGGTGTAATGGTCAATTATCGTTACAGCATATTGATATCCATTGCTACTTGGTTCTAGCTTCATATGGTCAATAGTTACGAGTTCCAGTGGTTGTCGGGTAACAATGGGGTGCAGCGGTGCTTTCTCTTCTGATGGAACCGGTCCACGTGCTGTGCATATGTTGCAAGATTTGCACCAGTCTTCCACATCCTGATGCATATTCCCCCAGTAAAATCTTCGACATAGGGTCGCTTCGGTCTTTTCACAGCCTGAAATGGCCAGAGTGATCATGATAGGCCTGCAGGATAAGATCGAGTTTTGCAGGGGGCACCACCAACTGCTCAATCAACAGATGTGTCTTTGGATATGTGCTCTGTCGTAGCAATAGGTCTCTTCACAACATCAAACGGTCCTTTTGCCGCCACAATTGGATTAGGTCCGGGGTTGCAGCTTGTCTCTGAATTCGGGTCAACCCCTGACAAGAGGCAAGCAACTGTTTCACCCTTTTTAAGGTTGGGCCTGCGTCCTGTCAGACAGTCCAATCTCCTTCCATCTCCACGCCCTGAACTTCCTGCACTCTCGCGGGGATGGGAACCATAGCATTCTGTTCCGGTGCTCTTCTTTTCAGACTGAAGTTGGGAGTTTCAATCTGCTCCCACCTGTTTATTCCTTCCAATTCACTTTCGCCCGTCTGTAGCCGGGAGAGTGCATCGGCATTTGCGTTACTTCGCCCACTTCTGTATACTACTTTGAACTGGTAGTTGGCCAGTCTGGAGGACCACCTTTGTTCCAAAGCTCCTAGAGGTGTGGTGGCTTGATGAGCCAGTGGTTTACAGTCCGTATAAGCTATAAACGGTGTTGCCGCTAGACAGTCTCTGAATTTTTCTGTCACTGCCCACACCAAGGCAAGAAACTCAAGTTTGTAGGCACTGTACTTGGCGTCGTTCCGTTCGGTGGGATGTAGACTGCGACTAGCGTAAGTGATGAGACGCTCTTGATTTTCCTGAACTTGGGCAAGTACAGCTCCCAACCCTTGCTTGCTGGCATCAGTGTACAGCCGGAACGGGTGGTTGTAATCTGGGTAGGCCAGCACAAGGGCCTCTGTCAGGACTTTCTTTAGCAGGTCGAAGGCTGTCTGTCGTTCAGTCATCCACTCTATGGGAATTCATTTGTTATACTTATCCTTAGGGATCCCTCATAGAATTTCTAATAGAGGGGCGGCGACTTTGGCAAAGTCCTTCACAAACCGTCGATAATATCCTACAAATCCAAGGAACCGTCGGACATCTTTGACTGTCAGCGGGATGGGCCATTCCAATACCGCTTTCACCTTTTCAGAGTCTGGGGTCACACCCTCAGGGCTTACAATGTGACCTAAGTACTGAACTCAGGGCTTGAGCAGGTGGCACTTGGATGGCTTCAGCTTCAGGCCGAATCTAGTCAGCTGTTGGAAAACCTCCCGTAAGTGTTGCAGATGGTCAGAGTAGGTTTTTGAAAAGATGATAATGTCATCCAAATTTAGGAGAACCACATCGAAATTTCTATGGCCTAGACAATGCTCCATCACGCGTTGGAAGGTTGCGGGAGCATTGCATAAGCCAAATGGCATACGGTTGAATTCATAGAGCCCCATTGGTGTGACGAAGGCGGTCTTCTCTTTGTCCTCTTCCGTCACCTGAACCTGCCAGTAGCCGCTGGTCAAATCTAGGGTTGAGAAATACTTGGCAGACTTAAGCGCCATCAGAGACTCCTCAATTCAGGGTAGAGGATAGGTATCCTTATGAGTGATGGCATTCAGCTTCCTGTAGTCTACACAGAATCTTAGCTGGCCATCCTTTTTGCGAACCAACACCAATGGGGCCGCCCATGGGCTGTGACTCTCTCTGATGATGCCATTGCTCTTCATGTCCTCCAACAGTTGCCATACGGACTGATATAGTGCTGGTGCCAATTGGTGATGCTGCTCCTTTATGGGTGGGGCATCCCCTGTCTGGATATGATGTTGTATCTCCTTCACAATACCCAGATCTGTAGGGCTATGGCTGAAAGTCTGAGCATTATTCTTCACAACCTGGAGGATTCCGGCCTTATGGTCTCTCGGTGTGCTGTGATCCCCTACGTGAATCACTGTCCACCATTCATCTTCCTGCTTGTCAGCTGTACTACTCTCCGTGGTTACTTAACACTGATTAGCTTGTAAGGATGGATATACGACATCTTGAAATGAGGTCCACAATAATCGGGCCAGTGACTGGCATCGATACAACTTGATTGCGTAATTATGGGGATATAAGATCTGCACTGGGACTCGTCCGTTCTCCACAGTGACTAGGGTACTGGCTACTACCGCCTCCTGGCGAGTGGATGCTAAACAGGGTTCTATTAAGGCGTCATAGCTTCTGCCAGCTGGTCCGCATCTTGCCTTGCCCCAGAGTATGGTCTCTGAATTGGGTTGCAATTTGATGGGCTTACTATCCATTAGTCTAACCTTTCCAATCTCTCCCTCATGATATCCAAACCGCTGATGTCCTTGAAGCACCCTGATAGTCTTCTGTATGATTCTTCGCTCCCCGGTGACCAACTGAGACAATTCACTCCTTAGTGTGGCCAATAGTTCCTCCGGACATTGCTGTAAGATGTTCATGCCTAGAATCACCGGTGCTACTTTAGCTTCACTGCTCTCAGTGATCAGACATCCCTGTAGTGGAAGGTGGGTTTCTCCAATCTGCATATTAGCCTCCCAGTACCCCACGCAGGAGATCCCCAGTCCATTACTAGCAATTAGTTGTAGCCATGAGGGAGGTGGCATCAGCAACTGCCCCTCCTTCCAATAGCGTTGAAAAGCAGGTAGCTATATGGTGGTGATTTGGGATCCTGTGTCTAACATGGCCACAGCTTCCACGCCGTTTATGACAATTGGGATTGTCGGACATGTCCCGACATACCGGGGCCACCACTCTTCAGGATTCAGCTCTACTCCTCCTGTTCTCCCCGAGACTTGACCCCCCACCCTCGGGTTGTTGCAGTTTAATGTCTCCTCTTGCCTGTAGTGTCTCTCCACATGACCTGCCTTCTGGCACCACCTGCAGATGGGTCGGCCTTGAGCATCAAACCGATCTGTTGATCTTCTTCATTGTCCCCGTAGTGGTTCCCACCAGTCATCAGCCCTTTGTCTTCTCGGCCACCACCGCGGCTCTTCATAATCCGCCGGTTGGGATTGACCTAGGCTGTGCACCTCCTTATGTATCTCCACCATTCCCAATGTCATTTCTTCCATCTGTTTCCTCAACAGTTGTATTGGGTAAGGGGATGGCAGCTGCAAAACATGGGAGGCGGGGTTGGTTTCTTTGGGTGCCTGACATGCATTCCGTAAACCAGCTTTTGCCAAGTAGGACTGACTTGGTAATCCCAGTAATTCTGGGAATTCTGTATTATGCTCTTCGACCGTGCCCAACATTTTGATAGCCGCTTCTTTAATGTCTAGGAAGGTATGCGTCAGAAGTTGTAGTAGCAGTTGAGCTCATGTTCCTTCTCTGTTAGCTCCTTCTATCATTTGTGTGACCAAGGTCTCATCTGGGTTCCTGACTTCTTCCTGATCGGAAGCCTGGATTGCCCTCAAGGCCTCCTGCAGGGTGAGGGCGTAGTCACGCAGACTCTCCCCAGGTTTTTATTTACATGCATATAACCTCATTTTCAAGGTGGGTAAGGTACGGGCGTCAAAAGTGGTCGCCAGTCGTTTAAGGACTTGTTCTACATTCTGTTTTTCTCTGGCGGGCCAGGACATCACTTCCCTGAGTGCCGAATTCTTCAGTTGCCCAATGAGTATCTCGACCTGCTGCTGATCACTTAACGGACAAATGGAACATAGAGGTCATCTTCCTTTTAAACTCGGTGAGAGTGCTTCCTTCTGTGCCATAGTCCTCACCAGAATACGTGGGGCGCCACGGGACTCCGAAGTAATAGGGGAGCATGATAGGATTGATCTGTGCCACAGGTGGGTTGATCTGTGTTCCTGCGCCAGCAGGCGGCACTGCCTGAGCTGGTGGATTGGTCGACATGGCTCTTCTATACTTCCAGCCTTCTCACTTTGGACTCCGTTAATCCTGTTTGTGACACCAGTTGTGGTAACCTTGAATTAATATGGTAAGTAAAGAGTTTACCTTGTGTGTTGTGGTTCAATCTTCACTCGACTTACCGAGAGGTGAGAGTAATGGAAGCACATGAAGGGGTGACGAGGCAGCATGTGGTTTTTATTTTGTGAACACAGGTTTATTAGAGAGTCGGCAGGGCACTTGCATAAATAACACACCTCACTCAGTGAGGCAGCCTTTGTATTGCATCAGTGGGAAAAACATCAATAATGAGATTACACATAAAAACAATGGCATTTGCATGGCACCATACGGATTGGTGTAATAATACTTCGACCATACAATGTAAGACAACTTTTATGTTACTATTCACAGTTAAATTCAGTATTAAGCATACATTCTTATCTCAAATGGTTGCACACTACAAGAAAACAATTCAGCAATGATGACAGTACTAAACTAACTAACAATTTCAATGTCCAGATGACCTTAAACACAAAACACTGTGGGGGTCATTCAGACCCGCTCATGAGCGCAGGACGCTCGCAAGCGGGTCGATGGTGCCGAATTGCGCATGCGCACGACGGAGGGAGCTCCGTCGTGCGCATGCGCGAGACCCAAATAACGACGGCCAAGCCGTCGTTATGGGTCTCGCACCAAAGGGTGCGTGCTGTCGATGGTGAATGACAGCACGCCCCCTTTGGTGGATGTGCCGGGGGCGTGGCTGTCAGACGGAGGCGTTCCCATGGGAACGCCTACTGTCTGAGTCCGGCCCCACTGACATCACTAGTGATGTCAGTGGGAGTGATTTTGGCTCTGATAGAGCCAAAATCACTCCAGGGCTTGCGGTCACCAAGACCCTACTGCAGGGTCTCGTCGCAAGCCCGATGTCAAGACCATCGCGACCATCATCATGGACACTCGCTATAGCTGTGGGTGGTAACCCACAGCTATGCGAGCATCCATGAGGCCGCTCCAAGTTGAGGAAGGAGGGCCCTGATTCAGAGCAAGTGCTCTGGTCAGAGTGTCGGGCTCTGAATCAGGTCCTGTATTTCTACCCGTCTTCGCTGCTGCAGCTCTTATAGATCAGTTTAAGTTGACCATGGTACTAGTCCCACTTAGTGTAATATTTGTTAATATTAAATCTGGAAGGGAAGAATAGCCAATGTGTATATGGAAGTCCTGTACACAGTACAGCAATTGTCACTGAATGTTAATACCACTTTTCTCTCTATAGGTACATTCAATTCTCAGGCAATCAGAAGGTTATTCAATATTCCTAGACAACTGTTACTGTAAAGTGTCCCGCAGTTCTATCCCAGGTTGATGGGCTATATTGTCTCCTTTAAGTAGAGTATTCCAGCTTTCAAGTATCGAAGAATCACTGTGCTGTGAAATAAGACAGTCTTGGTGTGATCCGGAAAACATGCAGGGTAAATAGTGGTAAGCTTAGTCAGTGAAGCAGATAACTCCTATATAATGAAAGTGAAAGTAACACTGAGGTTCTGCTATTTGCAACAAGGTATGAGAAAGTCCACTAATACTGAGTGTCAGTGCAACTCTGCCTGTGGTGCAATCAGTCCTCCACTCACCACTCCACTCCTGTAGTTACCTCTGGTGCAAGGCTATGTAACTTTTCCACTGCTGGAGCTGTATGTCTATACTGCAGTTAATCGGTGGCCATCTTGTGGTTGGCAGCATGGCAACTCAAAGCAAGTGTTAATGTTGGCCTGTGGCCATCTTGTGGTTGGCAGAAAAAGTTATAAATTGCAATAGGACAGTACCTTCTCTTACTAGTAGTATAACTGAAATGAGGGTGCTTTGGGGTTACCCTATGATGGCTGCTGCTGTGGTATGGGGCAGGGAGGATGATTACCCTGTACTGCGTGTTGCCACTGTGGCTGCATACCTCCATGAGCAGCTCTTGCTGCTGCACTGGATGCCTTAATGGTGTGCTGCTCAGTGCTGCCCTTGGTCCCAACTTCCCACTGCTGTGGCTCACCTGACCCGGTTTATCTTCCGCGGGTCCCCGGCGTCCGTGCTCCCGGCTCGGCTGCTCCACACTACACTAGAGCTTTGCAGTTTGGCAGTCTCTGCCCGCTGTCCTTGCGCTGCACGCCACACTTCTCCTCAGCTCCTGGCGCGCACTCTATAACTGACCCTCTTCTTCGCAGGCACCTGGCCACACCCACCACTTGAGAGACAGGACAGGCTCATCCAATCAGCGCCCGCTGTCCCCGTGCTTCACACGTGCTGGGGAGATATGTATTAACTCCTTCCTGGCCCAAGGTGGTATTAACCCCTCACGGTCCTAGGGGTGTCATAAAATTGATTTAAATGGGAATGTAAATGAGCCCCAAATCAGTTGCTATGCCACTGCATTGTACATTCTACATGGCACAGGCCGATTCATATGTCAGCCAACTGCAGCGACGAGGTGACTCCCATAGCAGAGGAGATTCTTCAGCTTACTGTGACTTATTCCCAGTGAGTCCATCCACTCCAATCATATCCTCTGCTTCCCCCCACTAGTCCCATCCTGCCCCTTGCCTCCCACTGCTACTCCTATCCTGCCCCCTGCCCAGTGACATCTCTACCTTTTGATGCACCCGGTGCAGGTAGGAGTGTGCAGCTTAGCAGTGTGCGCAAAAGAGGTCGTGATCCCATGCCAAGGGGGCCTGGTCTTGCAGGAGGGGGTGGATCCATGCACCCAAAACTCAGTTTTAGTCTCCCCGGGTGTGCTGGCTGCCCCCAGGGACCAGTGTATTTGTAGTGCTGGCTCCCTACAGTGACAGGAGCTGAGTGTTGCATATAATTCTACAGTGCAAGACCCGGCTCCTGTCACTGAGGGGGAGTCTGCATTTTGGTGTCACCCCTCGGTGGGTGACACTTGGGTGTGGCCTGCACCCCCCTTGTGGCACCACTGCCTCTGCCTCCCACTGCTACTCCCATCCTGTCCCATAGACCCCTGCCTTTAACTTTTACTACCATCCTGTACCCTTCTCTGCACTACTACTAGCATCCTACCCCCTGTTCTGCACTACTACTCCCATCCTTCTCCCTGATCTGCACTACTACTACTAATCTCATCCTGACACTTGCCCTGCACTACTACTATCACCATCCTGCCACCAGCAGCATATAGTATGGAGCATGCAAAGTTTTTCACTGTATTTAGTTCTTAACTGTAATAAATATGTAATCTTTAAACGTCTTTTTGGGGTGTTTTTTTATGGGCGGGGCCCAGAAACTTTTTGGCAGGGGAGAGCAAGTTTATAGTTATGCTACTGCTCAGAAGAGAAAGGTGGTCTGCACACATCTCTAGGTGCAGTCGTGCACCAGGCACCAGCACATGCTTAGAGGATAATGGGTGTCCGTGCACATCTCTAGTTACTGGTGTACACCAGTCCCAGCACATGCTCAGAGGAGAAAGGGGGTCCATCTCTAGATACAGATGTGTCCTTATACATTGAACAGAGATACCGCCATTGGCAACTACAGTGGTGCTTGAAAGTTTGTGAACCCTTCAGCATTTTCTATATTTCTGCTAAAATTTGGCCTAAAACTACCTCACACAAGTCCTAAAAGTAGATAGAGAACCAATTCAAACAAACAAGACAAAATAATTAGACGTGATCATTTTTTTTTTATGAAAATGATCCAATATCACATATCTGTGAGTAGCAAAAGTATGTGAACCTTTAGTTTTAGCAGATATTTTGAAGGTGAAATTATAGTCAAGTATTTTCAATCTGTGGGATTACAATCAGGTGTGAGTGGACAACCTGTCTTTTTAAAAGAACAGGAATCTATCAAAGTCTGATGTTCACAAAACATGTTTGTGGAAGTGTATCATGCCACAAACAAATGAGATTTCTGAGGACCTCAGAAGAAGAGTTGTTGTTGCTCTTCAGGCTGGAAAAGGTTACAAAACCATCTCTAAAGAGTTTGGACTCCATCAATCAACAGTCAGACAGATTGTGTACAAGAAATTCCAGACCATTATTACCCTCCCCAGGAGTGGTCAACCAACAAAGATCATGCCAAGAGCAAGGCATCTAATAGTTTGCAAGGTCACAAAGGAACCCAATGTAACCTCTAAGCAACTGAAGGCCTTTCTCACATTAGCTAATGTTAATGTTTATGAGTCCACCATCAGGAGGACACTGAACAACAATGGTGTACATGGCAGGATTGCAAGGAGAAAGCTGATGCTCTCCAGAAAGAACATTGCTGCCCTTCTGTAGTTTGCTAAAGATCACCTGGACAAGCCAGAAGACTATTGGAACAATGTTTTGTGGACAGATGAGTCCAAAATAGAGCTTTTTGGTTTAAATGAGAAGCATTATGTTTGGAGAAAGGAGAGAACACTGCATTCCAGCATAAAAACCTCATACCATCGGTGGTGGTGGTATCATGGTTTGGGCCTGTTTTGCTGCATTTGGCCCAGGATGACTTGACATCATTGATGGGACAATGAATTCTGAATTATACCAGAATATTCTAAAGGAAAATGTCAGGACATCTGTCCATGAGTTGCATCTCAAGAGAACGTGGTTCATGCAGCAAGATGATGATCCAAAGCACACAAGTCATTTGACCAAAGAATGGTTAAAGAAGAATAAATGAAAAGTTTTGGAATGGCCAAAGTCCTGACCTTAATCCAATCGAAATGTTGTGGAAGGACCTGAAGCGAGTAGTTCATGGGAGGAAACCCACCAACATAACAGAGTTGAAGCTGTTTTGTACGGCGGAATGGGGTAAAATTCCTCTAAGCCGATGTTCAGGACTAAACAACAATTACCTGAAATGTTTATAAGCAGTTATTGCTGCACAAGGGGGTCGTACAAATACTGAAAGCAAAGGATCACATACTTTCGCCACTCACAGATATTTGATATTGGATCATTTTCCTCAATGAAATGTGAGCATGTCATATTTTTTTATCTCAATTTTTTTGTTTCATTTGTTTGATTTGGTTCTCTTTATCTACTGTTAGGTAGTTTACTGCTACTGCAAATTACATGTTATGGAAGTAACCACATTACCAACTATAACTTTCCTAAGTCCCCACCATATCACAATACAGTTTCTTATAATTTAATTTTACCTTCTGAGTAGTATAAAATATATATCCATATATAATAACCACAAGCTTCACAAGCTATCAATAAAGAGATATTGTGTAGAAGCAAATGAGACTGGCTCATGGATGGGACTGCTGTCAGGGAGGGTCAGATGTCTGCAGACTGGGAGTGGTGGTGCTGCAGGCCTGCAATGGACAGTGCAGTGCAGCCTGTGCTGTCAGTCCGTCACTGTGACTGGTGGCCAGCGGTTACTCTTTCAAACCTGCTGCTCACCTCAACTGCTCCTGAAATGTTTCCTGGGCAGCAGCGGCAGTGGAGGGTCGGTGCCAGGCATTGCGTCATGATGTCATGGGACACAATATCATGTGCAGTGCTGGAGCGGACTGGACTAAATCAGTGACGGGGTAAGTGAGGAGGGGGGGGCGCAACCCCACATAACAGTGAGTTCCACCACCTCTAAGGCCACTTTAAGCACTGGGTGACATGGACTTGTTTTGAGCCCCTCTGAACCCCGAGGCCTGGGAAGGATGTACCCGTTGCACCCCCCTGTCGCCGGGCCTGCCCCAGTGTGCTGCCCGGTGTGCTGACAGCTATTTGCTTTTCTTATATAGAAAATTGGGGTGAGAAGGGGAGAAATCTTTCTCCTATGTATTATTATTATTACATTTTATTTATAGGGTGCCACAAGAGGTCCGCAGTGCCGTACATACAGTAAAGGGTACACAGAACATTACATTACAATACAGTAACCAGCTTATAAACAATTAACAATTGACAAGTAACAATTAGCAACACAATTCTCCATACACAATACAGCCTCGAAGGTGAAGGCTGTCATAGAAGTGCTAGTGCTATGTATTAAACTATCTAAAGGGTGGAGAAGTGGTAAGTTATCCACAGCAACCAATCAGCTTCTAGCTAGCATTTATCAAGTATATTCAGTAACATGATAGACACAAGCTGATTGGTTGCTATGGACAACTACTCCACTTTTGCACTTCTCCATTATTTAGAAGGTTTGATACATTCCTCATAGTATGGTATACCAAGTATTGCACATACTATGCAATACATCATGCTCCCTATCACATGCATACTGACATTTAGTAACACCGGTATGCATCATTACTTAACTCCCAGGACAGCTCTTCTGATGCACAGCTGTCCTGACAAAGTGCTGACTTCTGGGTTTATGACCCACGAGTCCTATTGCGCATGTGTGACTGGGGGCTTGAGCTTGTACAATCAGCCTTTGGTTCCCTCTCCGAGGATTTCTGTGTAAAGAATCGCATAGGCTCCTATAGGCAACGCCACCTACAGAATGCATTGACTATCATGCAGGAGCTCCGGAACGTTTCTCAGTCATAGATTCTCTATAATGTAGGATAGAGTATTTGAACACATTTATATAAATGTAATATGCAGTTTGTCAAAAGTGCAGATTTTTCATTAATTTTGCCAATAGACTTAAAGTGGTGCGTTCATTAAAGGCAAAACCAACCTGGAATAGGTTTTTATTAAAACATTTCTACTATAAATCCTGCTGCATATATTGATAGAAAATCTGCATTGAAACAAATTACATCCTATTACATTTGGCCCTGTATCCTTTATTATGTGGACATACAGTAACTAGTATTTATGTGAGTTCAGTAAATATCCTATGACTTGTTTTTCAGGTATAAATGTGTGTGTGTCCCCTCCCCTCTCTCCCTTCCGCTCACCTACCCCCTGTCCCTCACTTACCTGCCCGCTGCAGTGCCTCCAGCTCCGTCTGCTGTTCAGATATGTGTTCTCCCAGCAGACCACAGTACAGTTTAGAAAAAAAACATTTTTTTTTTCCTAAACTTTATTGTGTTCTGCTGGTAGAACACAGTGTCCGAGCAGGCACCGCAGCCATAGGAGTGACCAAAGTGCTGGATGAAGATGCCGGGGGACCTGCACACGCTGACACAGGTAAGTGTTACCTACTATATGCCACCTCACAGTGGCGGATAGTAACACCATCAAATGCCGAAAATACATAATTTTTGGAATTTGATGAATAGCATAATTTCCATATCCCCATAGTAATGTATGGGGAGTGTGGAAATGAACGCAGGGGGACTTAACCAGGAGATATTAGTGATATCTCCTGTGTTAAGTCTCTTCATGAATACTAAAATAACGATAATTAAGGAAAATGTCCTTAAAAACGTTATTTTAGTGTTGATGAATAGGCCTGTGTATCTCATTAGATGAAGTGAACACTGGCTGTTCTACACAGTTACACATAGAGTATTATCCCTTATGCCAGTGGTTCCCAAACTGTGTGCCCTGGCACCCTGGGGTATCTCAGGACACTTGCAGGGGTGCCTCAGGTTGGTGGTCCAGCACCAAATCAAATTATTTATGGTCAATGTAATGTAAATATGTAGACAAATAGAAGTGCAAAATACAAAGATATATGTGGATTCGGCACCAGTAATATTTTTTCACAATACAAACAAAGTGACAGTGAGTGATACCAAACTTCAATAAGTGCTTGCGGATAAGTCCAATACTATAAGTGGCTGTCAGCTCCGTGTCAATAAGTATAGTATTGGTGATATACTATTAAATAGCTCAAAAAGATTGGGAATTGACTGTGGGCAACAATTCCACTTGTTTATATGCAAAATGGTTTTATGTGAACAATATAGATCCCACACCAAGTTTTACTGGATAAGCATAAATATGCAAAGTGCTAATAAAATAAAGGGCATAGTAATAATTACCACAGTTTAAAAAGACATAAATTTGTACAGCTCTGAGTTCTGCCCATACTTTTCTTATTCTCTTTTCGCAGCAGACTGGGTGCTAAAATGTCTTTCAAGTTTCTAGTTTTTCTAAAAACAATCTGTGGTTTTGGTGGTAATATTTCTTTCAAGACTGGGTCCATTAGGAGAATGTTCCAGTGTTTTCCAAACGATTTCTTGATCTTATTCTCATGACCATTGAAAGTCGTCACAAAGGAAACAATATCTTTTTTGGGATTTTCATTGTTCTTATACTTCAACAATTTACTTCTGTCCAGAGTTTTAGTTTTATTCAAGGCTTTCTCCAGAGTTAATGAACATTTTTAAACATGGAAGCTCTTAGCTTACTACATATTTATTTAGAACTTATTTATTCAGCCTGTATATGGATTATACATTACAGTTGAAGCTATTAGGGAGCACAGTTGAACTTTGAAATTGGAAGTAATTGTCCCTAATGAGCTATGAAGGGGTATAAAGAGGTGGACACTACACCATAACCTTCATCCCCATGAAGAAGTCAGCAGACGAAATGCGTTGGGGTATATTCTATCCTTGTCCTAGAAATAACCATTACCTTGATTCAGATAAGCCTATTTTATTGTTGTTTTTATTTTTCTGCACTATTTATTTCCTCAATATTTATTTCCTATCTTATTTTTGAACTGGCTATTCATTGAGTGAAAGTCCCTTGTTTAGCAGTTTCATTGTGTTTATGAGTTTTTAAATCCCAGAATTAAATTGTGTTTTAAATTTTACCCGTATTTATATATATTTTATTTCACGGATTTATGTCTTTTTAAACGGTGGTAATTATTACTATGCACTTTATTTTATTAGCACTTTGCATATTTATGCTTATCCCATAAAACTTGGTGTGGGATCTATACTGTTGACATAAAACCATTTTGCATAGAAACAAGCAGAATTGTCGCCCACAGTCAATCCCCCTGTCTTAAATAGAAGTGCAAACCTGTCCACCACCACATAACTGAAGCTAAGGATGATAGGTAAGCACAATTTATTTCACTTTACAAATTTATTTCTGAATTTCTCAATAACAAACTTTTGGCCCAGGGGTGCTGTGAAAACAGTGCTGATACTCTAGGGCGCCGTGGTTCAAAAAAGTTTGGGAACCACTGCCTTATGCCATAGATGTAGTAATGTAGCATATTAGGCAAAATTATACAAGGGAATTATTAAAGGTGAAATCATATTGCGCTGGGATGGGCGTACTCTGCCACCCCGATTTATAGGGTCTGATGCTTGTGTGCTGTAGATACAACACTCACATGGGAATGCTATTTGCACAGACCACAGGGCCAGGAACAGGACAAACCTTTCCCTAGCCCCATTGCTGGACACTCCGGCTGAGATGTGGGGGTACAGGTATGAGGGGGGTTCCTACACCTGTACAGCGTTGATTAGTAAACAGTAGGGTCTACACCTGTACACCTGTACAGCGATGATCACTCTAACAGTAGGGTCTTTCATAAGCATTTGTGCTCTTAATAAATGATAAAGCAATAAGCTGTACCCAGCAGTTCAAAAAAGGACACTTCTCCTCTGGTAGTCTGGGAAAGTGTCGGCCTTGGTCCTCTCCACCATCGTCTAGTCTTCTCCTCTTTGCTGGCATCATCTTAGCACTTGTCCGGCTGCCTTCCTCTCCACCGACGTCTACTCTTTTCCTCATTACTGGCATTATTCTCTGTGCTCGTCCTGCAGTGATATTTTATTCTCTTTTCTATGTGGTAATACTGAATACTTATTTATAAATGAAAGATTAGAAAAGTGATCTGTTATCCATAAATGTACGCCTGCAATTCATAGTCTAATGTGAAAATGAACCGACATGTTCGCCTAGCACATGAGGGCCACATACTGCAGGGGGAACTGCCGCTATAAAATGGGGATGCAGCTATGTTTGCAGGACTACAGGCCTAGCTGACTACGCGCAGGGGGAAGAGAGTAATAATGTAACTTAAATATCCTCTTCCTAACACTTTATAGCATCTACTTCTCTCATATTAACTTTTCCTCCCAAAATCCTATATGCTCCAGCCTCATGTATGTGTTACAGTAATTATGGGAATGAGAGGGCAGCAGACTGTTTATATCATGTGTCCTCTATCTCTGTTTGACTATTTTATAATGCCAGTGGTGCACCTACGGGTAGGAGGGTGACCCAGTACCCAGAAACAAAGCCATCAACATCTAGAAGCAAACCGCCTCACTAACCAAACATAATGCATCTGTGGTATGTTTTTTCGGACAAATATTAGATGTATGGCCCTCATTCAGAGCCACTCGCTAGCGGCAGTACGCTCGTTCCGAGCGATGTTCGCACATCTGCGCATGCGTACGGATCGTTATACGCATGCGCGAACCAGTCAGTGCGGCCGAAATTCATGTGCTCGCAATATAGCGAATGCCTGCTATTTTGAGTGACAGAATGAGGCGTATGTGGGTGGTAACAGGGGAAGGTGCTTGAAAATGGAGAGTGGAGATCCGAACGCAGGCGTGCTTAAAGGTCAAAACGGGCGTTTTATGGGTGTGCATAATTAATACAGCAGCGTCATTGACCACGTCACTGGGTTATTTTATAGCCAGAACTGCTCGCAAGATTGTGGTAGCAAAAACCAA
Organism: Taudactylus pleione; assembly: GCA_031769625.1. Lineage (NCBI taxonomy): Eukaryota > Metazoa > Chordata > Amphibia > Anura > Myobatrachidae > Taudactylus > Taudactylus pleione. The sequence continues at coordinate 228,060 of JAUIMM010000153.1, forward strand.
CCACAAGAATAGCAAGCAGTTCATACGCTGGTCGATGTACTCGATTAATCTAATAAATAGTGGACATGACGTATGGTGCGAGCGGCCAGGGGGCGTTTTTAACAAATAAACGAGCGTATGTTTTGCTCGCTCGTTCAGACTTAGAGGTGTGAACAGACTACAATTTGCGAATGGATCATTTGAATAGCCACCCCTTGTTTTGAACGAACGACCGCAAATAGCGAACGGCTCTGAATCAGGCCCAATATCTATAACAAGGTTAGATCCAAAACTATACACTATGGGCCTGATTCTGAGATTTAGGCTAATGCAATTGCAATCTCATACAGATCACAGTTGCTATAATATGCTAATGCCTTCCAATAGTTAGCTGAGCAAAGGGACATCCACTGCTGTCTTCTCATATCCATCCCACGATGTACTACAGCGTAAACATTGGTAACATTGATGCAGATTGGCCAGCCATGCAGCTTGTAAGTCATGTCTGACCTGCCTCAGGCTCTACTGACACTCAGGGAGCTCTCATGCTGTGAAGGAGATTGCAATTGCTAATTTATGCATGCCCATGAAACAGAGTTTAATTGGTGCCGACAGACCTGCATTTGCCAAGAGACCCCCGCTACCTCCACCAAACGCTATGGGTATTGCGTAAATCTCAGAATCAGACCCTATATTTCCTAAGGTTAGTGATATAGCCCCTTCCCATGTTACCCCCCACTACTCTACCTATAACCTGATAAACTACTATATGTATTGACTGGCTTATTGCACCTTTGCTACTGTTCTCCCTCACACCTAGCAGAGAACGACTCCAAACAGAAGAAATGTATTAAAAAAAACAGTCTTAGGTAAAAATTAAGAAGAAAATATAAAATCAACAAACGGAGTGTAAATCTCTTTATTTTAAATTGATTTACACTGTATAATTCAAATTTTTAAATCTTAAATAACAAAGTATTATATTAGCAAAATATATTATAGATAAAAGCTGTATAGCTGGTAAAGGTAGAAACCTTTTAAAAAAGAAATATATATAGATAGATATATGTATATATAGATATAGATATAGATATATACTATACCCCACTAAACTATCTAAAAGTTACTGATTAATTTTATAATAAAATGTAATACAATAAAATATAAAAATAGATAAATATAGTAATAAATGGATATAATTAGCCTGTAGTGCAGATCCTCAGTGGTTAGGTAGATGCGTTACCGTCAGTCACCATAGCTCACGGGCAGTTTGAAAGTAAGCAACTAACGTTGCCATAGCGACCACCAGACATAAAGGCCCACTACAGCTCACTTGCAATGCTGGGTCACCAATCCAGGGCTGCCAACAGGGGGGGACTGCTGGGACTGGAGGCCTGGGCCCGGACAGTGGCAGAAAGGGAGTGGGACCGCGCTGACTCCTACCCTCGATGCACAGCCCGTACTATGCCCCACCATTCCCATGGGCCTATTCCCCTCTTCAATCTCTTACCACAATAGTGGCGGAGCCTAATGATGGGTGGTGCCCGCCCCATTAGCATCCTCATGATGCACCACTGTAAGTAATAAGTACTGTATGTATGTGTTTTAACATGTGTATGTATGTTAGAGAGTATATATGTGTGTGTATGTGTTATGTATATGGTATGTGTATGTGTTAATGTGTAAATATGTGCATGTATGCTAGTGTGGATATATAGTATGTGTTAGAGTGTGTATAATGTATATGTGTTAGTGTTATATACATGTTTGCTATATACTGTAAATAATATATATGTATGTTTAATAAACACACCCACACATACCCACACACACACACACATATATATATATATATATATATATATTAGATACCCCCACCCTCAGAAAATCCTGCATTTGTCCCTGCCCTTGTTCAATATTATTTTTTCCTTTGGAGATGGTGCACGTGACATCACGACATCACACCACACCACTGGAGGTCAGTGGCATGTGAGGAGCAGCACCAGCCAAACCTGGAGGAGAAGCCAGAAGGAAGGAGCATTCTTCAAGGCGATAATGTAAGTCATGATTCATGAGACTGAGTGGTAGCAAGGGAAGGGGGGGGCAAGGGGCCCTGCCTATTTTATTGGTCCTGGGGCCACAATTTCTAATGGCAGCCCTGCACCCATCTGAGGCCCTTGCTATGGTCTTGAAAGAGCAGAACTGGGGACTCACATACACAGGCCTGATGCATGTGCACTGTGGGAGGGCATAAACAGACCCTTTCCCTTTGCCATGGGTTCCAGAACTGCCATGTTCCATCCCCATTTAGCAGTAGCAGTGTGCCTGGTTCTATGTATTTGCACTATCTGCTATATGCAGAAAATGCAGAGTCCTACTTGCCTTCTATCCTGGAATGTCTGGGAGACTCACACATTTTGAAGAACCCAAGAGAGTAGACAACATTCCCTCATCCCATCTACTTCTGCAGTGAAGTAGGCAAGCGGAGCCTACTTCCGTCTCCTGCCTCAAATGTACAGTATCCTCAGGAAAAATGGCAGCATGGAGCAGCCTCATGGCTCCAGCCAGGGGCGGATTCGGCCACCGTTAAAGCGGGAAAGTTCCCGCTCGGCCGGTTCCCTCTCCCCCTGCCGGGACAGTATGCACTAATTGGTGGCCTCCTGATGGCCATTACTGTGATCAGAGCTCGGCTCCGATCCACCAGCGGTGAGAAGCTTCTGCGTATGTACAGAAGCTTCTTCGTAAGTACAATGTAAAATGGCTGTGGGAGGGCAGCTGTACATGCCCAGCCACAGCAGCTTTTCCCATGGGCCTTTGCGGAGTTTATGAGTGGCAGCTCACAGCTCCACCTTCAGCAGTCACTTGTCATGTTTAGCAGGAGCTGGGAAGTTCAGGGGTAGCTGCGTCTGGCACTAAAGGCTCATACACACTGGATGATATGCTGTATGAGCGATATCGCTGAACAATTTCCCTTGAACTTCCCAGCATGCAGTACAATCTATATTGGGCATACACACTGAACGATTTTACCAACAATCAAACGGTATATCGTTCATCGTTAAAGAACTTCAAATATGGTGGTTTCCTGACATGAAAAAAACAAAACAAAATTACATACTGGGCTGGTGTTTCAGGAGAGGTGGGCAGGACTTTCATAGCTGGCAGACATTTTAACTCCTTGTATTTATGCTCTATGGCTAGTTTGGTTTGGGTTATACCTGCTGAACACTGTTACATTGCTAGATTGCTCTGCTTTGTTTTTGGCTTGCCTTAAAGTGTGCCTAGAGTATGTAAAGAATAAACAGGGAGATGAGGGCAGCCACATAACAAACTACAAAAGGCATGGGGCTGTGTCAAATGTCAGCATATTCAGGACTGTAAAAAAGACATTCTAATATGAGATATTAAGCATCAGACAACCCAGCAAGTACATATATGTGAAGCTTAGACGGAGAATCCAGTGGCATCCTTCCACGCGGTGACACCCAGTTCGGGGAGGGCTGTAGTGCACACAGCCAGGGAAAAGGGGGCATGGGCGCGTGGACAGCGGGCGTGGCCTCGTGGCTTGAACCCCCATTTTTGTCACTCCGGGGGTCTCGAGGAGCGGGATGCACTCAGGGACCAGTCTGTCTGCAGTGTCGGAACTTTGGTGTCACCCTTTGGCGGCAGCCATTGGCAGCTGCAGAGATAGTACATTGACCAAGGGATAATTCAGAGATCTCAGCTGCATATATTTGCAAAAATATGGCTAAGCCTCCAGGCTACGTCACGGCTTCTCTGATTACTGGAGGTCCCTAATACTCTGAGGCACAGAACCCCAAAAAGTAAACAAAGACCAGCTACCCCAGGGCAGCACATGTGAGAGGCTAAGGTGTTAGTAATTGTTAATAATAATAATAAATCAAAAGCTATGTGTTAAAAGGTGATACATAGGTGAAAGGTGTAAAGCTGGGTACACACCTAAAGATTTTCTGTCCAACCATCCAACTAGTTGATTGGTTGGAAATAAAAACTTGTAACGTATGGGACTAAATGATGATCAGCAATTTGATCAGCAATGCCAGAAAACTGATGAAAATGATCGTTCAGACAAGTTTGCTAAATGTTTGATCTAAAAAATTTGTTAAAACATTTTTTGTCCATTTTCCGGCATTTGGGAGCAAATTGCTGATTGTCATTTGATTTCATACCTTACCAGATTTTCATTCCAACCAATCAACTATTTGGATGGTTGGACAGAAAATCTTTTTTATGTTTACCCAGCTTAATTAAAATGCTAAATAAAGTAGTATTAGTAGAAAAATAATTTGAAAATGTTAAAAAAGTGCTAAATAAAGTGTTATAGTGTGCCACCCCAAAGCAGTCCAGCCACATCAACCTAAGGGGCACCACGCCGCAAACTGATCCCTAAAACTAATAACATCCAATCTGGGTCATATAATTGCCCAATATAAGATAATGGCATATACACAAATATATCTAAAATGAGAGTAAGCTCACCTTGCGTATGTGCGGCCTAACTACATAAATAATTTGGGCAAGGGAGGGAGGAGAGAAGCGTTTGGTTTACCAGGGAATGATCAAAAGATCCCTCTCCAGCCAGGCCTTCCTTTATCAACAAATTGAGCTAAAGCCTCCTGAAGATGAGTTTAGCTATGGAAACCATCTTTGAAAACCTTATATTTTCAGAGCTTGTGTCCCACTGTGGTGCTCAAAACAGTAACAAGATCGCGCCATGCATGTGCAGTTGTACAGAAGGCGCCCATCTTGGTAGAGGTGATTGCTTCTCCTTATGCGCAAAGATGGAGACAGTGCAGTAACACTTTCCATATTCCAATAAAATTTCCCTATGTATTGAAAGCTGTGTTACTTTAGTAAACGACTGGAGGTTATATCTGGATATCTTAAGCGTTTAAGGGATAGATAACATATAGCAGTGAATGTAAAGCTGCCATCCAATAATTCTTTGAAAATTTAAGTTTTCACAGGATTTATGGCTTAATAAATAGCTTTGCACTACTGTAGCTGGGCTTAATTTCTTTGCAAATAGTTCTCCAGAAGTTGTCACAACATTGTTACCATGGTATGTGAGCATCTGAAAATGTAACATTAAATTATCTATGACAATAACAGGCCTTCTCTGACCCTATTTTTTATCCGTAGCAATAAATATAGAAAAGCACATGTGTGATGGAGGATATTACAGCGAACTGTCATTTCCTGCAAATATAATTAGAAAGTGGGAGGAATGCAAGCATATACTTATAAGATTGCTTTCTAATTGATGGGCCTTATACTAATCTGAGCCTTTGTAGAGTTTCGGAATAAATGATCGGACATGAGAAAATAAGAACACTTAATGGTTAGCAGTTTCATAGAAAACACATGACTTCCCTGTGCTCTCTGTGATTATGCTCCAATTCCTATCTACCGAGAAATGATTTTACCTGAAAACCAAACTCTTACTGGAACTACATATTTACACTCTTAAACATATCAAGATTTATTTAATTGTGCACGTGTTGATATTTAGACTATTTGTTAACTCTAACATACTGTGCAAATATCGGCATCTGAAGTGTAACACATTTTCACACCCCAGTGAGCATTTCTTAATTATTATATTCTGAACAAATAAAATGTAAACTGTTGTGTAAGTACAAGGTTGCCACTGACAACATAATTCTAGTACTAAACACTTGTTTGAAAACAATTTATTATGTTCATGTTAATCTTTTACCATCTGCCAACTGTGCCTAACTGAGCCTAGGGGATAAATTTACTAAGATTCGTTTTGGTCCCGATTTGTCCCGTTTTTCAATCGGATAGAATTGATCAAAAATGGCCATTTTTTTTTCACTTTAAAAATTGGGAATTTACCATGCTCTCAGTTTTGACAGGATCGTTTTGATTGATGGTGTATTTGGTCGATCCTGTCTGTTTTGAATCCCCGATTTCCCTGCTAAAATTTCTCTCCCAACCAAGCAGCCTGCACATGTCAGTGAAATATGTGCAGGCTGCTTGTTTGTTTTTAATTATTTAAAAAAAATTTACGTGCCCCCCCCTCAAAAGGCTAACCAGCCCCGGACTGGTCAGCGAGTCCTGGTTCCTAAATTTATGGGGAACAAAATGAGTAGGGTTCCACCGTAATTTAAAAACCAGCACCTGGCTGCAGGGCCAGTGCTGGTTTTAAATATAGGGGGGAAAAAATTGCATAGGGGTCCCCGTATTTTAAAAACCAGCACCGGACTCAAACCGACCGGGGTGTAATGCCACAGCCAGGAGACCCTATTACCAGGTCTCCATGGCCAAAGCATTCTCACCCCAAGCCGGTCAGGCCAAGCCGGGGATCTCAGGGTAGGTGGGGACCCTCTAAATAAGGGTCCTCCCTCTCCCAAAACCCCAGGCTTGGTCTGAAGCCCGGGCTCTTCCCCGCATCCCTGGAGCAGTAGGTACGGGGGTAATAAAGTGTTAAATAGTATTAAACTATTGCATTATACAAACAGCCGAATATAGCAAAATTAATAATGGTAAATTCCCAAATTAGAAGCGAAAAGCCGTTTTCGGCGAAATTTTTTGGTGATGACAAACGACTGCATGATTACAATGTCATAATTGTGCAATCGTTTCGAGGTCTTTTAGTGGATGTGTGCCTTAAGTCACCCATTATTTTAGTAATACATTTTGCTATACTCTTAACAAATAACTAGAAATAAACACTCGGAGGCATATATGGATTTCAAAGAGGTCATAGCCGTAAATTTATTAAATCGAATTAGAATTGTAATTGTAAGATCAGTGGCAGCAATAGTGGTGCTCCTGGGTCATAGCCCGATAGAATATCTGACTAAATAATTAAAGAGGGCGGATCCCTGCCCTAGCATAAACTGGCCTGAAATGGTACCATTCCCCTCTAATTGGCACAGCCTTGACCCCTCCCTAAGATGACGGCCTATTCCCCCTTTTAGGAGAATGACTAATTTATCTGCTATCAAGAGGAAAATGCCACTCAGGCACTCTTAATGCCATAATAGGCTGCCCAGGAGCACTGCTTTTCGCCAGGCTGTACCTCCACCTGTTGGAAGGAAAAAATACAGAGAAATCATACAATCCAACCAAAAAAACATTATACAAACCACATATGTAGGGTGGGTTGGGCTTGAAATAAAACTGCCAAGAGGAAGATGGCTCATCCAACCTGGCTTTTTATATGACTTGGCAGAGGTCTTGCCTCCTGCTAGGCTATAATAGGTTTACAATCTTGATTGACAACTCCTAGCTATACCCTCTCAATCCTTTAACCCCCTAACTGAAGAAACCAGCAAAACTTCTAACAAAACAGAGATGCTTATTTTTCCTCAAACTTAATGTAAGTATTCGGAGTCTTTAAGTCACCCATTATTTTAGTAATACATTTTGCTATACTCTTAACAAATAACTAGAAATAAACACTCGGAGGCATATATGGATTTAAAGAGGAAAATGCTACTCAGGCATTAACGCCATAATAGGCTGCCCAGTAGCACTGCTTTCCGCCAAAGCTTGGCCAATCCAGCCAAGCTCTACCATCCGTCTAGAGAATTTTGTTCAAGCCTCAAGGAAAATGAAAAGGTCCTTAAGGAACCTTTCCAGACCCATACCCATGAGGTGCACTCCATCTGGCCTATAAAATTCTCTTCATATCGTAAACGTGGATGCTTAATCACACGCCCCCCCAGTCTTGGTAACAAACCTGGATACTGCTGCATTGACCTTTCTTCTCACCTTATCCAAAGCCACTCCCCTTGAGACCCTCTCCAAAACCATCTTGGCACTATTTCTGACCACACTAAAACCACACTTGGCCCCCTCTCTATGATTGTCTGCCAATCCCTCCTAATTTCATGAATGAGCTCAATGCCCTTACAAGTACCCAGATCGTTACCTCCCAAATGAACCACTACCCAATCAGGGGTCCCAAATCTAGCTTCTGCTGACCATAATACATTTAAAAGGCCAGTCCAGCGCATACCGCTAAATCCTAACCACTGCACTTTGCCGACACCTAACAAGTTTCGGTCCTGAAATTCCAAAGGATGGTTGCTAGCCCAGTAAATGTGTGAGTGACCTATGAACCACACCAGACAATTAGTCATCCTGGGAGTACCTGCAAGAATAATAATAATAATAATAATAATAATTTTATTTATATAGCGCTTTTCTCCTAAAGGACTCAAAGTGCTTTACATTTACAGTACAAAATACAAAACAAGCTTAAACAAGGGACATTAGTGAAATGCTTGGGTGAATAGGTGAGTCTTGAGTCTATTTTTGAAGGATTCTAGAGTGGAGGCCTCTCAAACTGTGCGGGGAAGTGAGTTCCATAAGGTTGGAGCCACAAAACTGAAAGCTCAACCCCCAGACGAATTCCGTGAGATTCTAGGTACTGTTAATAGTCCTTCGTCAACGGATCGCAGTAATCGAGTGGGACAGTAGGGAATCAGAAGCTGCTTCAGGTACCCTGGGCCATGGTCATGAAGGGCTTTGCAAGTTATTAATCCAATCTTGAAAGCAATTCACCATCTGATAGGCAGCCATTGAAGGGAGTAGAGAATGGGTGTTATGTGGCTGGAACGGGGCTGGTTGGTTAATAGCCTGGCAGCTGCATTTTGTACCATCTGCAAGTGGTGTAAATCTTTTGCTGGGAGACCGAGGTAGAAGGCGTTGCAGTAGTCTAGGCGTGATGATATAAATGCATGTATGACTTTAGGCAGATCTTCTGAGGGAATTAAGTGCTTGATTCTGGCTATGTTCCTCAGATGAAAGAATGAGGATTTGATTGTGGCTGATACCTGATGTTTAAGTGTCAAGCCACTATCCAGGACAACACCAAGATTCCGCACATGTTTAGTGTTTTGTAATTCTGAACCCCCAAGCATAAGTCCTGTTGGTTGGCTATGCTGTAGCCCTGTCCTGTGCAGGGTTAATCCCATCAGAATCGGTAAGCAATATTAAAATGACCTAGCCATGGAAAGGAACAAATAGTTGGGTGACCCATCTTGAGGGGGAAAAACAGAGAACCTCTGTGAGGATAAAACTGAAAACCCCCTCAAGCTCCATAGCGGCAGTAGGCTTAAGGCCTCTGGGTTTCCCAACAAACTCCCCGGGAGCACGGTTAATCATGCAGCTTATCCTCCCGCAAATAAGTTTTATACCCTGCAGATTTCCATTGACCCAATTGTTTTAAAGAATCGATGGAAGCACCTGCACCTGATGCGCACCTCGCTGCCCCAATTCTAAATGAGTGCATTCCAAACTGATCTAAAGGCAAGTCTAACGCGATCAAACAATTTTGAAAAACCTTTGCAAATTGAAATTTAGACAGTGGGGTACAGTCAGCGTGGACTAGCCATTGCGAGGGGCGCATGCTGCCAAAGCATGTAGCCCAACTAACTGGATTTAGGACCTGATTTAGGACCTGATTCAGAGCCGCTCACAAGCACTGTGTGTTCGCAAGCGGCCCAATGGTATTCGAACACGCATGTGCACGCTTCGTTCTGCGGATGCACGAACTACTCTGTGCGATCGCAAACCGCTCGCTAGCCAAGCAAAGACAGCCCAGGAAATGAGTGGCAGGACAGGCCGTTTGTGGGTGGTAACAGGGGCAGGACACTAATAACTGGGGAGTGGAGGTGCGAACACAGGCATGCCTGAGTGTTCCAACGCCATTTCAAAGGCATGCATAATTAATAGGCAGCGTAATAGTACACATCACATGAATGTTTTTTAAGTCCTCGCAGTGCTTGCGGTAGGGTAACTCAACCACAAGCGCTGCATTAGCTTCTGATGGTCCTTGATGTACCAATGTTTTTAAACACTTCCTGGAGATGACGTGCGCCAGTGGGCGTCTCAACATACGCTTATGGGTGTCTGCATACACAGAGCGATCGCTCGCACAGCTAAAGTGGGCGTGCCAATGCCTTCCGAGTGAGCACCTGCCATGGCATCACTTTGACGAATTTGCATACGCTAGATGCGCTCGATCGCATCTAGCGAGCGGCTCTGAATGAGCTCCTTAGAGTGGTGTCCGCGTGCGCCGGAATAGAAACCCATTTCCCCTTAGCTAACTGATCGTCTTAGATTTGTGAATTCGGCATAAAATAAGGTCCTTTTTAACCACAACATTGCCTAAAAAGCAAACCTGACTATGCATAGGTCTTATTAATCGCCACTAACTCCCCAAGTCTAATTGCACCGAAATAGGCTAATAAAAACGATAAACTTAAAAGCACGGCTTCGCATTGGCCTGACGCAACCCCTGATACCGCTATTATAAGTTCCCATAAAAGAGAGGGATCGATAGGCCACCTCACGTCACCTAAAACCATTTGGTCCTTCGCCCAACCCCTCATCGCTTTTGTTAACAAGAATGATTTTGTGGGATACACAGAGCAGCCGACATGGCCGCTTTGGAACGCCCCTGTTCGTACCAATTCCAAATGAATTGTAACATGCATGAATCGGCATACCTACCTCTCTCTCATATGCTAGAAAACCCTGCCAATGTTTCCAAGCAGCTGAATAAGTCCTCAGCGTGCTTGGGGCCAACAACATCAACGCAAGTCTTTCAATGCCGGATTGACAATCTGCCAGACATGCAAAGGACACAATGAGCCAATTTACTAGCGCACGGGGCTAGAGCCCTAAATCTATCCTATTGAAAACGAGACAAAGCGTCGGCAATATTGTTGTCCACACCTGGAACATGGCAAGCTCGGAATTCAATATTCTTGAGCACACATAAAAGGGTCAAATGTCTCAACAAACGCAACACCGAGGTGATTCTGACCTCTGATCATTGATAGAATGCACCGCCCATAAGTTGTCGCACCAAAAAACAATACTCCTATTTGCAAGCTTTTCGGACCATAACTCGACGGAGACCGCGATTTGGAAGCTCTCCAATTTCAGCATGTTAGCGGTTAAACCATGCCTTTTCCATGCTTCTGCGCACCATTCACCTTCCAAGAATGCTCCACAACCTAACGTACCCAATGCATCGGTAAATAACTGTAGTTTGCAATTGTCTACAGCTGCCGGAAACCATATGCATACCCCATTAAACTCCCGCAGGAACATAAGCCATACGCAGAGGTCCTCCTGCATGTCTTGTGATATGCGAACCAAGTGGTGAGATTTTGCCAACCCCGCCATGGAACGCTCTAAACGATGACAAAAAACCCTGCCCTTAGGTATTACCCTGCAAGCAAAATTAAAAAATGCAAAATTCAAAAGGCCTAGAAGAGATTGCAATTGCTTAAGTGAAACCTTCTTCGCCAGCACAAAAACTTCCAAAAGCCCTCCTAACTTCCTAACCTTCTCTAATGGTAACCGGCAGAGACCTAGTACTGTATCGATCTCAATCCCGAGGTAGAATAAATGAGTAGTCGGGCCCTCTATGTATGGTAAACAATGCTTGCAATGAAAATGTGGCCCAACTGTACCTCAGCAATTACTTTATGCGAGGCCACGTCTGGATGCTCCCTCACGGACTGCAAGTTTCTCTTGGAAACCACATAGACATCGTGAGTTAAAGGTAGGCGAAAACCATTTCTAAACCCATCAATCAAAAAATCTGCCTGCACCCTGAGAGGATAGCAACCTAACCACTTCTCCAGCTCAACTAAATTGATAGGTGATACTGCCTTACTTAGAACCACCACGCAGTTCCCCGCGTTGCTCCCCCCTGCTGGATGACCACTACCGCACAACATGCAGATGTGCCTATATCTACAACCTGCACCTGTGCTGCATTGGGCATTATTGAAAGTGTAGCATTTTCCGCGACTGACCCCCGCTGGGGCGGAACGCACAGGAAAAGGATGTTTCCTGGCCATGCTTACATCTGTGGGCACTTTAGTTTGTTGAGCGACTTCCAGCCAGACTTCAACATCTTTGAAGCCAAATTGGAATACATCCTGACCCTCCTGTTTCTTTCTAAAGGTTTCATCATAATGACGCCACGCGTTCTCTTTAGACGAGTTACTCATGCCATGGACTACCTGCATGTTCTTCAATACATTCATGTATTCACCCGGCCTGGTTTCTAAGTACCATGCTGCAAAAATGTACATGCCGGTCAACCAATTTGCATATGCATGTCTAGCCTCCTCTGCCACTGCCCTGCTGACTTTGCCTGATCAAGCACCTTTTTATCGTCTGCAGTAATGGTGAACATGTCTACAAATTTTAATTTTTTCCCATACTTTTGACCTCAGGCCCCTAAGAATAGCAGTATTCACGCAATGAACCATGTCCCCAGCTGCGTCTGGCACCTAAGAAGTGGACACCACCCTAGCTCACTTTGGGCTACTCTTTTCCCCTTTAAGCTTCTGCGCCAAATATTTCATAAATTTACGTACCCTGTCTGCTGAGCTGGAAGAATTGTTGGAAGAATCAGAAGTCGTGGAAGGGGCACTGCGCCATGGGAGAACAGCATGCTCTCCAGTTCCAGCAGAAGATGGTCCAGCCATGGCAGATTGCCCAGATAAGTCCTGTCCATCGCTGCGTGGTGCACACACGACAGAGTGAGAAGAAGGCAGAGGTGGGTAGACCACCAAATGCGGGCCAGAAGGAGTGGGGGTTGGGGATCCTGTGCAGTGGGTGGTGGTGGAGGGGGGTAGGGGGGTTACTGGGCCAGGTGGCAGAGAAGGGACCATCGCAGGAAAACTCATGGGGGTGTGGGGGTACTGCAGCCTCCAGTGCCGGGGGGTCATGTGCGGGAAAACTGGGTTTAAAACATGCTGCAGGGCAGCTTGTTGGAACATCATGGGAGCGAGTGCATAAGGAGGGGCCATAACAAGCACATTGTACTGCTGACCAATGCCAGCAAAATAAGGCTATGGGAGAATCTACTAAGGACTGCATTGGTGTGAGAGGGGAGGGTCCTCACGGAGACTGTGCACAGGTCCCCTCCTCTGTTAAACAGCTTCTGAACATAAGGGTGCAGAGAAGGTCCCAAGGACAATTCCATCTTGCACTATTTGTATCCTCTCTAAAATTCCAATGAATTACCGCCAAAGCTATCCCTTTCCATGGCACAAATTCTGTACAACAATAATGGAATATGATGATTTTCTCAAACCAATTGATGGCAGACTTATGTCCACCTTGGGGTATATTCTTTTCAAAAGTGACTATTTATTACATGTGCTGCTATCTCTAAAAATCCACATTCAATTAGGAGTGAAAAGTCTGTGGCCGGACTTTACGCTTTCATCTGCGGTTTTGCTGTCAAAAAGTTATCGCACGCATCCCCGATTAATGAAATGGGCGAAAAGTCCTTAACTTTTTGGGGAAATCAGCCTGACACCCCCCAAAAGATGCTCTAACATGGGGGTTCACTATGGGTACCCCCGAATAGCCCTGCAAAAGCTATTTGGGGTATTTGAATGGTCTCAATAGGTGCTGTTTTGTGTGTTTTAGAAGATGGTGAAGAATAGCATTTAGGAGATTTTTTTGGCCAAAATAAGCAGCCCCATCAAATTTGGGGTACTTGAAAATGGGTGCAAGCATATTTTTAAGTGGCTAAAGTGAACTTTTTTAAAATCGTGGAAAATCCACCTGCCGCAAACACCTGCAATAAAAAAAAATACCTGGGGCATAATTGGGGACCCCCCTGGAGTCTATTTCGCTAGTTTAAAAGTCTGTCCCTCAATTTTTTTTTTCGCCCCTAAAATAAAAGTATTTTTTTTTGTGGTGTCCTGTGGTATTTTTTTAAATTTTTGATGCAGAATACCTTTAGGGGCCTGTCCAAGGGGTTTTTAGAAGTCTGCAGCCCAAAACCCCAATTCTGCACTTGTTCTCACCACTTATTCAATGGGGATACTTTTTCGCAGGTTCCAATGCATATTTTCACTCCGGCGAAAAGTCTTGGAAACTTAATCTTGGGAAAAGTGGAATCTGCGATTTTCCTCTCTGCAGTCACCAGATATACACTGGGGGGGGCTGCATGCTTTACATTTACCCAGCAGCTGCTCCTCTCTGCAGTCACCATATATAGACTGGGGGGGCCTGAGGGCTGCATGCTTTACATTTACCCAGCATCATCTGCATGTGATGGGCTCTGTCAGGTGCAGGGGGATCCACAGAGCTCAGCCAAAGGTAGTGTACTGGATGTCCAGGTAGCAACAGGCCTGTACTGAAGCCGCGAGTGTACCGGAAGCGGCCGCACCCTCCGTCATGCGAAAATGATGTCATCGGCAAAAAAGATTTGCCGAGAACGGGTCTTCGCAGCCTAATTGAATATGGCCCTGAATGTCAAACATGGGTTTTGCAAGACGAGCTTGAATGTGTCTCTTTTATTTTCAAATGATCATTGTGGTGCTGATACCCCTTGATGTTGCAGAATCTATTGTAAATGAAGGAATACGATTGACTTTATCAAAGCATTTTATTTCTAGGGATTTCCGTGCGATTGTTCATATCTCTTCTGTTTTCAAATAATTACCCTGATGCTGATACTCCTTTTTCTGCTTGCCTGAAATTTTGCAAGGTAATTGAATGTTAACAAAAGACACCAATTTGCTTTCTCAAACCATTAACCACTTTAGTGCATGGTATGTGACTGCAGCCAGCTGGGTTTCCCCTGACATGGTTACATCCCATTCCACTGTGCAGTCCTGCTCCATCCCCCGGGGATAAAAGAGGATTTCAAGCTTCTCATCCAGGCCCCTGGCAGTATGCACTCGCAAGCGGGTTGATGGTGGCCCAGTGCGCATGCGCGAGACCCGGATAGCGACAGGCAAACCGTCGCTCTGAGTCTCGTACCAAAGGGGGTATGCTGTCGATGTTGAGTGACAGCACGCCCCCTTTGGTGGGTGGGCCAGGGGCGTGGCTGCCCAGACGGAGGCGTTCCCATGGGAATGCCTACCGTCTGGGTCCGACCCCACTGACATCACTTGTGATGTTTCGCTTTTTCTGCACCATTTTTTGGAGCTTTTAGGGTTAGCAAATTAGTGACGGTCAATAAAGCATCTGTGTCCTCTGGGCTGCTGTTTAAGGACATTGGGCCAAATGTAATAGTGAGTCTGTTTGGTAAATTGCGAGTTTGGTGCTAAACTTGCAATTTTTCACAACTCTCCAATGTAATAGGGTGTCTGTTCACTAAAACTCTCATTTTTCAGAGTTACTAAAACTCCCCATTCTCAAACTCGCATCCAGATGTTTTCATATTGAAAACAATCAACTTGCCCAATGTAATAGAGTGTCTGTTTCAGACTCGCAAAAAAAAGATTACCAAAAGTCCCCAAATATTAGACCTGCATGAGATATGTATATGTTTCTGTGTGTACTTATGTAAAATGTTTTTAAATTTAAAAAAAATTACGTGCACCCCCTCCCCAAAAGCATAACCAGCCCCGGGCTTTATAAAGCCTGTTCTGGTTCTAAAAATACAGGGGCCAAAATGCATAGAGGGCCCCTGTATATTAAGAACCAGCACAGGGCTTTGTTGAGCTGGTCCTGGTTCTGGAAAATCAGGGGACAAAACAAGTAGGGGTCCCCTGAAAATTCCAGAACCAGCACCGAACTCTTTCTAGCGGGGGAATAATGCCACAGCCAGGGAAAACCTTTCACCGGTTTCCCCGGCCAAAGCATTATCCCTGACCGCTAGTCAGTCCAGGCCGGGGGTCCCTGGGGAGTTGGGGACCCCCCCAATAAATGTTGCGACATTGTATCAGTGATGTTACCATAAGATTAACCTGAGGTAACCTTGCGGCTACGATGTAGCGGTTCCCACCATAGACTTCAATGGGGAATTCTCACCATAGAAGTCTATGGGAGACACAGGCTGGCCCCATTCAGCTAATCAGGGAGCTGCTCCGATGGAGATGCTCCCTGATTGGCTGGTGGCCTCTTCAATGATGGGGCACACGTGTGCCCCGGTCATTTACGCGGAGCAAAGGTATGTGTACACTAGGGGTGAGCGGGTTCGGATTTCTGAAATCCGAACCCCCCCGAGCCCCCCCGATCCGAGTCCGATCCGAGTCAGGCTCGACTTTTCCCGCCTGACTCGGATCTGAAATCGAGGCAAAACGTCATCATCCCGCCTTCCGAGTCTCGCGGGTTTTGGATCCTATATAAGGTACCCGCGTCGGCGCCATTTTCTCACTCGGCTGTGGACAGTGAAGAGGGAGGGTGGGAGTTAGGGCTGTGTAGTGTAGTGTAGTGTAGTGCTGCTGTTGTCCACTACTTCAAAGTCCATAGGGGCTGGCTGTGTTGTGCTGCTGTTGTTAATAGGGGCTGTGTCCACTACTTCAAAGTCCATAGGGGCTGGCTGGACTGTGTTGTGCAGTCAGTTCTCCATAGGGGCTGTGTCCACTCCAAAGTCCTGTGCAGTGTCCCAGTCCTAAAGGAGTGCTGTAGTGTTGTCCAGGGGGTGCTCTGTCCATCAGGGGTGCTCCCCCCAAGTGCTAAAAAAATAATATATTTTCTGTGTTTGTGAATTGTGTGCGCAGTAGCCGCACGTGCATCAACAAAGTAGTGCCAAGCGTGCGCCTGTGTCATAAGTAAAGGGCCGGCTGGCTTGACCGTTAAAGGGTGCTGTAACCCCCGAAAGTACACTCCAGTCCAAACCAAAAAAAAATTATTTTCTGTGTTTGTGAATTGTGTGCGCAGTAGCCGCACGTGCATCAACAAAGTAGTGCCAAGCGTGCGCCTGTGTCATAAGTAAAGGGCCGGCTGGCTTGACTGTTAAGGGTGCTGTAACCCCCGAAAGTACACTCCAGTCCAAACCAAAAAAAAAATTATTTTCTGTGTTTGTGAATTGTGTGCGCAGTAGCCGCACGTGCATCAACAAAGTAGTGCCAAGCGTGCGCCTGTGTCATAAGTAAAGGGCCGGCTGGCTTGACCGTTAAGGGTGCTGTAACCCCCGAAAGTACACTCCAGTCCAAACCAAAAAAAAAATTATTTTCTGTGTTTGTGAATTGTGTGCGCAGTAGCCGCACGTGCATCAACAAAGTAGTGCCAAGCGTGCACCTGTGTCATAAGTAAAGGGCCGGCTGGCTTGACCGTTAAGGGTGCTGTAACCCCCGAAAGTACACTCCAGTCCAAACCAAAAAAAAAATTATTTTCTGTGTTTGTGAATTGTGTGCGCAGTAGCCGCACGTGCATCAACAAAGTAGTGCCAAGCGTGCGCCTGTGTCATAAGTAAAGGGCCGGCTGGCTTGACCGTTAAAGGGTGCTGTAACCCCCGAAAGTACACTCCAGTCCAAACCAAAAAAAAATTATTTTCTGTGTTTGTGAATTGTGTGCGCAGTAGCCGCACGTGCATCAACAAAGTAGTGCCAAGCGTGCGCCTGTGTCATAAGTAAAGGGCCGGCTGGCTTGACCGTTAAAGGGTGCTGTAACCCCCGAAAGTACACTCCAGTCCAAACCAAAAAAAAATTATTTTCTGTGTTTGTGAATTGTGTGCGCAGTAGCCGCACGTGCATCAACAAAGTAGTGCCAAGCGTGCGCCTGTGTCATAAGTAAAGGGCCGGCTGGCTTGACCGTTAAAGGGTGCTGTAACCCCCGAAAGTACACTCCAGTCCAAACCCAAAAAAAATTATTTTCTGTGTTTGTGAATTGTGTGCGCAGTAGCCGCACGTGCATCAACAAAGTAGTGCCAAGCGTGCGCCTGTGTCATAAGTAAAGGGCCGGCTGGCTTGACCGTTAAGGGTGCTGTAACCCCCGAAAGTACACTCCAGTCCAAACCAAAAAAAAATTATTTTCTGTGTTTGTGAATTGTGTGCGCAGTAGCCGCACGTGCATCAACAAAGTAGTGCCAAGAGTGCGCCTGTGTCATAAGTAAAGGGCCGGCTGGCTTGACCGTTAAAGGGTGCTGTAACCCACAAAGTACACTCCAGTCCAAACCAAAAAAAAAATTATTTTCTGTGTTTAGCCGCACGTATATATCAAATCGATATAACATAAATGGAGGACCAAACTTTCTCCGATAAAAATAAAATAGAGAAAGATCAAGAACCACTTCCTCCTAGTGCTGAAGCTGCTGCCACTAGTCATGACATAGACGATAACATGCCATCAACGTCGTCTGCCAAGGCCGATGCCCAATGTCATAGTAGAGGGCACATACAATCCCAAATGGCAAAGTTCAGGAAAATGACCTTGAAAAAGACATTTAAATCAGCTGAAGAGAAACGTAAACTTGCCAATATGCCATTTACGACACGGAGTGGCAAGGAACGGCTAAGGTCGATCCCTAGTATGTTCATGACTAGTGGTTCAGCTTCACATGACGATGGAAGCCCTCCTCCCACTAAAAAAATCAAAAGAGTTAAGCTGGCAAAAGCACAGCGAAGAACTGTGCTTTCTAAGAAGATATCACAAATCCCCAAGGAGAGTCCAAGTGTGGTGGTGGTTGCGATGCCTGACCTTCCCAGCACTGGACGGGAAGAGGTGGCTCTTTCCACCATTTGCACGCCCCCTGCAAGTGCTGAAAGGAGCACCCACAGTCCACTTGCTGATATGCAAATTGAAGATGTCACTGTTGAAGTACAACAGGATGAGGATACTGGTGTAGCTGGCGCTGAGGAGGAAGTTGGCGAGGAGGATTCTGATGGTGATGTGGTTTGTTTAAATCAGGCTCCGGGGGAGACAGTTGTTGTCCGTGGGATGAAAAAGCCCATCACGGTCATGCCTGGGCAGAAGACCAAACATTCCACCTCTTTGGTCTGGCAATATTTCTATCCAAATCCGGACAACAACTGTCTTGCCATATGTACCATATGTAAAGGTGAAATAAGTAGGGGTAGGGACGTCAACCACCTAGGAACATCCTCCCTTATACGGCACCTGCAGCGCGTTCATAAAAAGTTACTGTCAAGTTCAGAAACTTTGGCTAAGACCGTAAGCAGTCCAGGGACACCTAAATCCCGTTGTCCTGTTGTATCCAAGCGCCTGCAAACCACACCATCAACTCCCTCCTCGTCAATTTCCTCCTTAGTCAGGATCGGAAGTAGTCCTGCAGGCCATGTCACTGGCATGACTGACTCTCCTATCCGGGATTCCTCTGGAGGATCCTGCATTGCTACGCCTACTGCTGCCGCTGCTGCTGTTGCTGCTGCTGGGAGTCGTTCATCATCCCAGAGAGGAAGTAGGAACACCACTACTTTTACTAAACAATTGACCCTCCAACAGTCCTTAGCGAGGAGGATGAAGTACGACAGCAGTCATCCTGAAGCAAAACGTATAACTGAGGCCTTGACTGCTATGTTGGTGTTAGACGTGCATCCGGTATCCGCCATTAGTGCAGTGGGATTTAGACAATTGATGGAGGTAGTGTGTCCCCGGTTCCAAATCCCGTCTAGATTCCACTTCACTAGGCAGGCGATACCGAGACTGTACAGAAACGTCAGAAAAAGTGTCCTCAGTGTCCTGAAAAATGCCGTTGTACACAATGTCCACTTAACCACGGACATGTGGACAAGTGGAACAGGGCAGACTAAGGACTATATGACTGTGACAGCCCACTGGGTAGATGTATCACCTTACGCAGCAACAGCAGCAGCGTCACCAGTAGCAGCATCTCAGAAACGCCAGCTCGTTACAAGGCAGGCTACGCTGTGTATCACCGGTTTCAGTAAGAGGCACACCGCCGACAACCTCTTAGAGAAACTGAGGGAAATCATCGCCCAGTGGCTTACCCCACTTAGACTCTCCTGGGGATTTGTGATATCTGACAACGCCACCAATATTGTGCGGGCATTACATCTGGGCAAATTCCAGCACGTCCCATGTTTTGCTCACACAATAAACTTGGTGGTGCAGAATTTTCTGAAAAGCGACAGGGGCGTGCAGGAGACGCTTTGGGTGGCCCGAAAAATTTCTGGCCACTTTCGCCATTCAGCGACTGCGTGCCGAAGACTGGAGTGCCAGCAAACACTCTTGAACCTGCCCCGCCATCACCTGAAGCAAGAGGTTGTGACGCGGTGGAACTCAACCCTCTATATGCTTCAGAGGATGGAGGAGCAGCAAAAGGCCATACAAGCCTATACATCCACCTATGACATAGGCAAAGGAGGGGGTATGCACCTGACTCAAGCGCAGTGGAGAATGATTTCCGTGTTGTGCAAGGTTCTCCAGCCCTTCGAACTTGCCACACGTGAAGTCAGTTCAGACACAGCCAGCTTGAGTCAGGTCATTCCCCTCATCAGGCTTTTGCAGAAGCAGCTGGAGAAAGTGAAGGAGGAGCTAAGACGGAGCGATTCCGCTCGGCATGTGGGACTTGTGGATGAAGCCCTTCATTCGCTTTGCCAGGATTCCAGGGTGGTCAATCTGTTGAAATCAGACCACTACATTTTGGCCACCGTGCTTGATCCTAGGTTTAAAGCCTATGTGGTGTCTCTCTTTCCGGCCGACACAAGCCTGCAGAGGTGCAAAGACCTGCTGGTGAACACACTGTCAGCTGAAGCGGAACGTGACACGTCAACGGCTCCTTCTTCATTTTCTCCCGCAACTGGGGCTGCCAGGAAAAAACTTAGGTATCCTAAGCAACCCGCTGGCGGTGATGCAGGGCAGGCAGGACCAAGTTTGGACATCTGGTCTGGACTGAAGGACCTGGCAACAATTTCTGACATGTCTACTGTCACTGCATATGATACTGTCACCATTGACAGAATGGTGGAGGATTACATCGGTGACAGCATCCAAGTAGGCATGTCAGACAGTCCATACCTGTACTGGCAGGAAAAAGAGGCAATTTGGAGGCCCCTGTACAAGCTGGCTCTATTTTACCTGAGTTGCCCCCCCTCCAGTGTGTACTCCGAAAGAGTGTTTAGTGCAGCCGGGAACCTTGTCAGCGAAAGGCGTAGGAGGTTGCTTCCACAGAATGTGGAGAAGATGATGTTCATCAAAATGAATTATCAGCTCTTCCAGGGAGACCAGCCTCCAGAAGGTACAGAGGGACCTGTGGTGGTGGATTCAAGTGGGGACGAGTTAATACTTTGTGAGGATGAGGATGTACACACTGAAGAGGGTGAGGAATCGGTGGATGAGGAGGATGAGGATGACATCTTGCCTCCGTAGAGCCAGTTTGTGCAGGGACACATTAATTTCCAGCTTGTTTTGTGGGGGCCCAAACGAACCAATCATTTCAGCCACAGTTGTGTGGCAGACCCTGGCGCTGAAATGATTGATTTGTTAAAGTGTGCATGTCCTGTTTATACAACATAAGGGTGGGTGGGAGGGCCCAAGGACAATTCCATCTTGCACTTCTTTTTTTTCTTTGCATTATGTACAGTTTGGGGCCTAGTTTTTCTAACTGCCATCCTGTCTGCCACTGCAGTGTCACTCCTAGATGGGTCACGTGTTTGTGCCGCCCACTCGTGTCGCTTAGCATAGTCATCCAGCTACCTCGGTGCAACCTTTTGGACATGAAAACACTATTGTGAGGTGTGAGGTGTTCAGAATAGACTGGAAATGAGTGGAAATTAAGGTTATTGAGGTTAATAATAGCATAGGAGCAGAGAAACCAACAAATTCTGTGATTTTAGCTGTTTTTATGCTTTTTAAAAAAAAAATACAGATCCAAAACACAAAACCCAGAACCCAAAACACGGAAGGGTGGTTTTGGCAAAACCAATCCAGATCCAAAACACGAAGAAAGATCCAGATCCAAAACCAAAACACAAAACACGAAAAGTGGCCGGTGCACACCCCTAGTGTACACACATACCTTTGCTCAGTCCGCATGGATCGGGTTTTTTGCGTGTTTGTTATTTTAACCCCTGGATTGCCTACTTGGACAAGTGGACGTGATCGACGCATAGGAGAGGTGAGTATGGATTTTTTTTTTTCAGGTACCCCTATGGATTACTTCGGATACTAGGTGAGTATGTGTGAGTGTGCATGTATGTTTTATTAAAATGTTACTTTCACGGTGTGTTTGTTTATTTACATATTTCTTTAGTTGTAGAACTACAAGTGCCAGCGGGCCCATAATGCCCCGCATGCTGGTATTTGTGGTTCTCCAAATACCAGCATGCAGGGGAGGCTTGCTGGTACTTGTGGTTCTACAACTAAAGACAATATGGAAACTTTATTTTTACACTTTACGCTAACACTATCAACCCGGCACCCATGGCCATAGGGTGCCGGGGATAGCCCTGGGCTATCAGTCTAGGCCTGGGGTGCCCTGGAGAGGGGTACCCCTTTATTGGGGGGGTCCCCAACTCCCCAGGGATTCCCGGCCTGGACTGAATAGCGGTCAGGGATAATGCTTTGGCCGGGGAAACCGGTGAAAGGTTTTCCCTGGCTGTGGCATTATTCACCCGCTAGAAAGAGTTTGGCGCTGGTTTTGGAATTTTCAGGGGACCCCTACTCGTTTTGTCCCCTGATTTTCCAGAACCAGGACCAGCTCAACAGAGCCCTGTGCTGGTTCTTAATATACAGGGGCACCCTACACATTTTGGCCCCTGTATTTTTAGAACCAGAACAGGCTTTATAAAGCCCGGGGCTGGTTATGCTTTTGGGGAGGGGGTGCACATTTTTTTTTTAAACACACACAGAAGCCATCACGGATTTCACTGATCTGTGATGGCTTCTCTAAAACTCGCACCTTTTTAATGCTACTCGCATTAAAAGGTGTCAGTTTGCATAGTCCTAAACTCGCCTAAACTCGCAAATGCAGTAGCCTCGAGCTGAAAAGTTCGCAGGCTATTGAATTTGCCAGTTTCAGTACAAACTTGCACTTTTTAAAAGTGCGAGAAAGTGCAAGTTTGTACTGTTACTAAAACAGACACCCTATTACATTTGGCCCATTGTGTTTAGAGATTCGGCAGTACTTTGCAAACTTAGCTTCTCTAAAACGGACCAGCCAGGTAGGGGGAAATGGGTTACTCTTGCCCAGCAGCAGGATGGGAATATTTGCCCAGTTCATTTCGCATCTCAGTATATGAGTGTAGACCCAGTTGGGGGGTCTCAGTAGTTGGTGCATACTGATTCAACGCCTCTCACGAAGTTTCAGTTCGCTGCAGTGTTTAAGCGAGGTTTAGCAGAGTTAGGTTTAGATCATTTAGCTTACGGCACCCATTCGTTTAGATTAGGGGCAGCTACTTGCGCAGCGCTTGCAGGGGCGTCTCTTGCGCCCATTAGCAAAGTGGGGCATTGGAAGTCAGTGAGTTATAAGAAATATGTTTGCTGAGTTAAGTTGTAGGTGCGTACCTTGCGACAACCCGAAAACGTTGCTTACCTGCCAATCGTTGAACAATTGGGGGTGTTAAGGGATTTTTTCCTCCCGGGAGCCATGATCGGGCCCAACTTGGTTCACGGGTAGGTTTTTTAGTTTTTCTTCTTCACTCGGGTTCCTGTTTTTCCCCCCTTTTTGCATCCCTGCTATTTAGTTGCTATGTGTTGTTCTTAAGTTGTGTTTCAATTCAGGTTTGGTGTGGTTTCTCATGGCCAGGATTTCTTCTCTCCACAGTTTTGGCGAAGGAAGATGGGCAGGTGTGGCTAGTAGGCCACTCATATAATTTTTGGGCTGAAAGGCATGCCTCGGGTCGAAGTGGTGGTTGGTCACTTGGTGGTCGGAAGGTGCGTTCGTTAGATTGGGGTGAGAGGTTTGCGTGTGGAAGCTGTGTTGGCGCTGATTGTTTCCTCTGTGGCAAAATGGGGAATGCCCAACTGGTTGGTTTTACACGTTGGTGGGAATGACTTCGGTCATCTGAAAGGGGTGGAATTGATTGTGTGTTTGCTTGAGCTTTTAGATACGGTTCGCATGTGATGGCCTGACTGTACGGATCGTGTGGTAAGAGATGACGCACCGTTTGACGTGGAGACGGGTAAGAAAGTTTGGTGCTTTGGATAGAGCACGGAGGAAGGTGAACGTAGCAGTGGCTAAGCATGTCACATCTATAGGTGGCTTGGTCTTGAGTCATGGCTTTTTGGTGGGTAATCTGGTATGTTTCTTTCGTCCTGACGGTGTGCATTTGAATGGTCTGGGTATGAGTCTGTTTATGAAGGATTTGTATTCTTTTCTTAGGTAGTTTCGTTTGGGTGGCGGGCCAGTCTCTGTTAGGGCTTGGCTTTGTCGGGAGTACGCTGCAGCTCAGTGGCTTTATGGGGTGCAAGATAACTGTGGGGGCACTTGCCCTCGATGTCCATGGCGAATTTGTCCTGCTCCGTGTGAGGGGACTCGGGCGCTTTTGTGCGAAGCTCCTTGGATTGGCCCAGGAGGGAAGTGGGACCCTCGCAGCTTAAGTGCATTTGGAAAGGGGGACGTGTTAGTCGTCCCCTGAGTATTTTGAGCAAGATAAAAGCTAGAACTGAGGGCCTGATTCAGACCCGGACGCTATTTACGGCCGCTCGCTCTCAAAAAGGGGCGTCTATGCAAAGCATGCGCTCACTCTTTGCGGTGTAAGGACGCCTCTATGTCTTAGCAGGCGAGGGCTTATTGCACTCGCAAGTGTTTAAAGACACCCCCTTGCCACTCGCAACAAACATCTCCAGGAAATGTAGGATTAGTCGGGACCATCGGGAGCCATCGGGCTGCTCGCAGTACTTAAGGTAGACCTAGCCTCCGCAAGCAGTGCGAGCAGTTCATGGAAAAATCATCCAAGTCACATGTTCAATGACGCTACTTTGCTAATTATTCACACCCATTAAACTCCGTTCTGACAGTCGAGCATGCCTGCATTCGCACATCCACTCCCCTGTTCACAAGCATCTTCCCCTGTTACCACCCACAAACGGCACTATCTGTCACTCAAAATAGTGACCTGACTGCGGGCTACCGGCGAGCACTTTCCCATCACACTGACTGGTTCACGCACGTGCATTGCAAATTATATGCATGCGCAGATTGAGAAAAATCACTCAATGCGAGTGAGCGCAGCATAGCGAATGGGTCTGAATCAGGCCCTGAGTCTGCAGCGTCTCGTTGCCACCCTGGTTAGGTTGATTAATTCAATTATAAATAAAAGCTGTGACCTTTTTTAGCCAAGCTATGGTGTCTGTGGGCCTGATTCAGACCCGCTCGTGAGCGCTGAGCGCTCGCAAGTTGGTCGATGTTGCCCTAGTGCGCATGCGCACGACAGAGGGAGCTCTGTCGTGCGCATGCGCGAGACCCGAATAGCGGCAGCCAAGCCGTCGCTATGGGTCTCGCACCAAAGGGCGCGTGCTGTCGATGGTGGGTGAGAGCACGCTCCCTTTGGTGGGTGTGACAGGGGCGTGGCTGCCCAGACAGAGGCGTTCCCATTGGAACGCCTACCGTCTGGGTCCGGCCCCACTGACATCACTAGTGATGTCTGTGGGAGTGCTTTTGGCTCTGATAGAGCCAAAAGCACTCCTGGGCTTGCGTCAGCGAGACCCTACCGCAGGGTCTCATCGCAAGCCCAATGGTCGCGATGGTCTTGACCATCGTGACTATCTTTTTGGCCGCTCGCATAAGCTGTGGGTTGTCACCCACAGCTATGCGAGCGGCCAGGAGGCCGCTCCAATAATAGGTAGGACGGCCCTGATTCAGAGCGAGTGCTCTTGTCAGAGCGTCCGGCTCTGAATCAGGCCCTGTGTCTTTATTTGTAGTTAAGTTAAGTAAGCTAATCAAAGTTGTTAAAGGTTTTGAGGTAATAAATCTAATCTAATTAAAAAAACATATCAAATACATACAATTGATAGGGGACAGCAAATGCAAGTTATACATAAATCACATTTTTATTTTTTTCGGTGCTTAATGTGAAGATTGAAACATCTTTATCCTAACAAATAGAGAAGTCTTGTCCTTGGTACATTATTCAGACAGGTGCTACCATATTGCAACAAGTGTTTTATTATGTATACATTCCTTACAAGCGCAGTTCAATAATTTGTTAGTGTGTGCTTTTGTGGACCAGATGGTACTGGTAGATGAACTAGGGGCCTGATTCAAAGCCGCTCGTAAGCGGCCGCTCATTTGCTCTGACAGATGTTCGCACATCTGCGCATGCGTACGGATTGTAATACGCATGCGCGAACCAGTCAGTGCGGCCGAAAATTGTTTGTTCGCTAAATAGCGAATGCGTGCTATTTTGAGTGACAGGAGGAGGCGTATGTGGGTGGTAACAGGGGAAGGTGCTTGAAAACGGGGAGTGGATATCAGAGCCGGCGTGCTTAAAGGTCAAAACGGACATTTTAAGGGAGTGCATACTTAATCCAGCAGCGTCATTGACCACGTCACTTGTTTTTTTTTTACTCAGAACTGCTCACAAAATAGCGGTTGAATAAACCAGCCACAAGAATAGCGAGCAGTTCATACGCTGTTCGATGTACTCGATTAATCTAATAAATAGCGGACATGACGTATGGTGCGAGCGGCAAGGGGGCGTATTTTTCAAAATTACAACCGCAAGTTTTGCTCGCTCGTTCAGACTTAGAGACATGAACAGACCGCAATGAGCGAACGGATCATTTGAATAGCCACCCCTTGTTTTTGAACGAACGACCGCAAATAGCGAGCGGCTCTGAATGAGGGCATAGGTGCATAAAGAGGGGAATTCTTTACTATCTACTTATTATCCTACTCCTTTTTAAGTAAAGTGCAAGGATAATGGATGCTAAGCCATTAGTATCCAGAAACTATCCCAAACATCTTTATCCAGCTTGCTATCAGATATCTGATGATACTATCTGTCACACAACAATAGCCAACTGGATTTTACTATAGTCTTATATCTACTAGCTATTGGTTTCAGCATACCCTGTAACTTACTTTTGTAGCACAGAATTACACCTACCTTATGTCGCGGTACTAGGGGTTTGTTGATTTGGGTCAGGGACCCTAGGGCTAGCTGTATGGGTTCCTCATGCAGGTTTACTAGCAGCAGAAGACTGATGAGGGATACTGGTATTGAGAACAGAGCCAGGTTAGCAGGATTATCTATGACTGCATCAAAGTGTAGAATGTTCAGAGGCAGACTGCAATAAGCTAGAACTAGGTGCTGGAAGCATAATTGAGGCAGGCTGCAAT
Source organism: Taudactylus pleione (assembly GCA_031769625.1). Lineage (NCBI taxonomy): Eukaryota > Metazoa > Chordata > Amphibia > Anura > Myobatrachidae > Taudactylus > Taudactylus pleione. The sequence goes on from JAUIMM010000153.1 coordinate 255,019, forward strand.
GAAATATGCTGTCAAGCAATACTGGAGCAGGTTTTTTGGATAACATTGGAGCAGAATGCTGTGAAGCAATACTGAAGCAGGTTTTTCTGGATAGCAATGTAGCCAAATGCCCTTGAAGTAATTACTGGATCATGTGTGCTGGAACACAATGAGGCAGAATGCTAAGAAACAATGTTGGCAAAGGTTTTCTGGATGGGTTGCGGTTAAAATACTGCCACCCGGAATGCCGCCTGTCAGAATCCTGACGCTGGAAGCTCGACCAGGGACTAAAGATATGCATCTAAATCCAGATGCCTATCTCGATCCTGCCGCCAAAATCCAGACACCTGGCATCCTGATCGAGGATAAGCTGGGGCTTTCTAGCTGTTAGCTGCAGTTGGAGGGTTACGTTTAGCCCACCCCATGGGTGTGGACTTAAGGTTAGGCACCTCCCGGGGGGTGGATTTAGGGTTTGGCACTCCCTGGGGAGGGTTAGGGATAGGCTAGGGGAAGGGGGGGTTAGGGTTAGGCACAACTGGAGAGAGGTTAAGGTTAGGCACCCCCCCAGGAGGGTTAGGTTTAGGGTGCAGGAAGGGGGGTTAGGCACCACTGGGGGAGGTTAGGGTTAGGCACCCCCGGGGAGATTAGGGTTAGGCACAACTAAGGGAGGGATAGGGGGGAAGATGGGAGGGTTAGGGTACTTGCTAGCCCTAGTCGGGATCTTCACTGTTCGGGCATCCAGCGTCGGTATTTGGTCCACCAGGAATAGATCTGATGGCATTATATACCAATTGCTTCTGGAACAGAGGGCCTGATTCAGAGCCGAACGCTCTTACCAGAGTGCTCGCTCTGAACCAGGGCCCTCCTCCATGAAAATGGAGCGTCCTCCTGGACGCTCGCATAGCTGTGGGTGACCACCCACAGCATATGCGAGCGTCCATGATGATGGTCGCGATGGTCAAGACCATCGCGACCCTTGGTGCTTGAGATGGAGACCCTGCGGTAGGGTCTCGCTGCCGCAAGCCCAGGACTGATTTTGGCTCTATCAGAGCCAAAATCACTCCCACTGACATCACTAGTCACTAGTGATGTCAGTGGGGTCGGCTTCAGAAGGTAGGTGTTCCCATGGGAATGCCTCAGACTGGCAGCCACGCCCCCGGCACGCCCACCAAAGGGGGCGTGCTGTCAATCAACATCGACCTCACGCCCCCTTTGGTGCGAGACCCAGAGCGACGGAGAGCCCGTAGCTATCAGGGTCTCGCGCATGCGCACGACGGAGCTCCCTCCATCGTGCGCATGCGCAGTGGGGCAACATCGACCCGGTTGCGAGCGTCCTGCACTCGCGAGCGGGTCTGAATGACCCCCAGAATGCTAGGAAGCAGCACTGTAACAGTTTTTCTCGATAGCACTGAACAAAATGTGAAGCAACACTGGAACAGGTTTTTTGTATAGCACTGAACAGATTGCTGAGAAGCAACACTGGAACAGGTTTTCTAGATAGCACTGAACAGATGCTGAGAACCAAAACTGGAACAGGTTATCTGGATAGCACTGAATAGAATTCTGTGAAACAACACTGGAACAGGTTTTTTGGATAGCACTGAGACAGATACTGAGCCAAACCAGCGTACAGAAACTCAGAGAGATATGTTGTTCTGAGTAGGCGGCAGTTTCTGGTTTAAATTAGGGGTGTGCACCGGCCACTTTTCGTGTTTTGTGTTTTGGTTTTGGATCTGGATCTTTCTTCGTGTTTTGGATCTGGATTGGTTTTGCCAAAACCACCCTTCCGTGTTTTGGGTTCTGGGTTTTGTGTTTTGGATCTGTATTTTTTTGAAAAAAAGCATAAAAACAGCTAAAATCACAGAATTTGTAGGTTTTTCTGCTCCTATGCTATTATTAACCTCAATAACCTTAATTTCCACTCATTTCCAGTCTATTCTGAACACCTCACACCTCACAATAGTGTTTTTATGTCCAAAAGGTTGCACCGAGGTAGCTGGATGACTATGCTAAGCGACACGAGTGGGCGGCACAAACACGTGACCCATCTAGGCGTGAAACTGCAGTGGCAGACAGGATGGCAGTTTGAAAAACTAGGCCCCAAACTGTACATAATGCAAAGAAAAAAAAGAGGTGCAAGATGGAATTGTCCTTGGGCCCTCCCACCCACCCTTATGTTGTATAAACAGGACATGCACACTTTAACAAACCAATCATTTCAGCGCCAGGGTCTGCCACACAACTGTGGCTGAAATGATTGGTTCGTTTGGGCCCCCACAAAACAAGCTGGCAATGAATCTGTCCCTGCACAAACTGGCTCTACGGAGGCAAGATGTCATCCTCATCCTCCTCATCCACCGATTCCTCACCCTCTTCAGTGTGTACATCCTCATCCTCACAGAGTATTAATTCGTCCCTGCTGGAACCACAGGTCCCTCTGTACGTTCTGGAGGCAGGTCTCCCTGGAAGAGTTGATAATTCATTTTATGAACATCATCTTCTCCACATTTTGTGGAAGCAACCTCCTACGCCTTTCGCTGACAAGGTTCCCGGCTGCACTAAACACTCTTTCGGAGTACACACTGGAGGGGGGGCAACTCAGGTAAAATAGAGCCAGTTTGTACAGGGACCTCCAAATTGCTTCTTTTTCCTGCCAGTACAGGTACGGACTGTCTGACATGCCTACTTGGATGCTGTCACCGATGTAATCCTTTAACAGACAGACGCACGCTTGTTGCTGCTGCTTTGAGGATGCAAGTGCGGCTACAGCCCACACAATTCACAAAGACAGAAAAAAAAAAAGAATATTTTTATTGTTTGTGGAGCGCACTTTGAGGGTTACACCACCCTTTAACAGACAGACGCACGCTTGTCGCTACTGCTTTGAGGATGCAAGTGCGGCTACAGCCCACACAATTCACAAAGACAGAAAAAAGAAGAAGAATATTTTTATTGTTTGTGTAGCACACTTTGAGGGTGTCACCACCCTTTAACAGACAGACGCACGCTTGTCGCTGCTGCTTTAAGGATGCAGGTGCGGCTACAGCCCACACAATTCACAAAGACAGAAAAAAGAAGAATATTTTTATTGTTTGTGTAGCACACTTTGAGGGTGTCACCACCCTTTAACAGACAGACGCACGCTTGTCGCTGCTGCTTTGAGGATGCAAGTGCGGCTACATCGCACACAAGTCACAAACACATTAAAAAAATAGTTTTTTATTTTTTGGAGCACTTTGAGAGTTACACCACCCTTTAACAGACAGACGCACGCTTGTCGCTGCTGCTTTGAGGATGCAAGTGCGGCTACAGCCCACACAATTCACAAAGACAGAAAAAAAAGAACTATTTTTATTGTTTGTGTAGCACACTCTGAGGGTGTCACCACCCTTTAACAGACAGACGCACGCTTGTCGCTGCTGCTTTGAGGATGCAGGTGGAATCTAGACTGGATTTGGAACCGGGGACACACTACCTCCATCAATTGTCTAAATCCCACTGCACTAATGGCGGATACCGGATGCACGTCTAACACCAACATAGCAGTCAAGGCCTCAGTTATACGTTTTGCTTCAGGATGACTGCTGTCGTACTTCATCCTCATCGCTAGGGACTGTTGGAGGGTCAATTGTTTAGTAAAAGTAGTGATGTTCCTACTTCCTCTCTGGGATGATGAACAACTCCCAGCAGCAGCAATAGCACTAGGAGGAAGTGGTTCTTGATCTTTCCCTATTTTATTTTTATCGGAGAAAGTTTGGTCCTCCATTTATGTTATATTGATATATACGTGCGGCTAAAGCGCACACAAACACAGAAAATATTTTTTTTTTTTGCTGGAGAGTAGTGCACTTTGTGGGTTACACCACCCTTTAAGAAATGAGCCAGCCGGCTCTTTACTTATGGGACACAGGCGCACGCTTGGCGCTGCTCCTTTGTTGATGCACGTGCAGCCACAGTGCACAAACACAAGTCACAAACACAGAAAATATATATTTTTTTGGTTTGGAGTGTACTTTGGGGGTTACAGCACCCTTTAACGGTCAAGCCAGCCGGCCCTTTACTTATGACACAGGCGCACGCTTGGCACTACTTTGTTGATGCACGTGCGGCTACTGCGCACACAATTCACAAACACAGAAAATATATATTTTTTTGGTTTGGACTGGAGTGTACTTTGGGGGTTACAGCACCCTTTAACGGTCAAGCCAGCCGGCCCTTTACTTATGACACAGGCGCACGCTTGGCACTACTTTGTTGATGCACGTGCTGCTACTGTGCATACAAATCACAAACACAGAAAATATATTATTTTTTTAGCACTTGGGGGGAGCACCCCTGATGGACAGAACACCGCCTGGACAACACTACTGCACCCCTTTAGGACTGGGACACTGCACGGGACTTTGGAGTGGACACAGCCCCTATGGAGAACTGACTGCACAACACAGTCCAGCCAGCCCCTATGGACTTTGAAGTAGTGGACACAGCCCCTATTAACAACAGCAGCATAGCACAACACAGCCAGCCCCTATGGACTTTGAAGTAGTGGCCAACAGCAGCACTACACTACACTACACTACACAGCCCAGCCAGCCCTAACTCCCACCCTCCCTCTTCACTGTCCACAGCTGAGTCAGAAAATGGCACCGACGCGGGATTTCAGATCCGAGTCAGGCGGGAAAAGTCGAGCCTGACTCGGATCGGACTCGGATCGGGGGGGCTCGGGGGGGTTCAGATTTCAGAAATCCGAACCCGCTCACCCCTAGTTTAAATGGAATATAGTCACTATCCTGGCGGTCAGGATGCCGGTGCTTAGAATCCCAGCACCGGAGTCCTGACAGCAGTCGGAATCCTGTCACCAGAATCCGACCACCGGCATCTGAACGATAAGTATTAGGGATAGGGGGAGGGTTAGGTTTAGGGGCTAGGTGCTAGGGGAGGGTTGGGTTAGGCTGTGAGGGTGAGGGTTAGGGTTAGGCTGCAGGGGGGGTTAGGATGCAGGAAATGTGGGTCAGGGTTAAGGGGAAGGGTTAGACTACTTACCTTTGGGGTGCCACTTTCAACATTCTGACCAGCGGCATCCTGGCCGCAGGGATCCCGACCCCCGGTATCCTGTACCCATCCCGTTTAAATAAAGTGTTCTTAGAACTGATAGGCTGAATGAATCAGAGCAGATCATGTGATACTGTCCAAGATGGCAGCACTCATAATGCAGAACAGCAGGAACTGCACGTTACAGATGAGTGACCACAAGTCTTAGGAATGCCGCAGACAGCCAGAGGGGACACAGATGGCAGTAAGGTGACACCAATGGATTCCGATATGTAACACCTTATTAGTAACCTCTCATGTGCAAATTGGCAGCTACTCAAGTATACTTTAATTGCCGTCAGCTCAACCCTCTCTCTCACCTATTACACCTACTGTTCAACATTATGGCACAACAATATTGGCAGCCCTCCTAAAAAAAATTAGCAAGCAAAATATTGAAATTCCAATAGAGGTAAATTCTAATCAGTGCTACCAGTGCCCTAGACAGAGATCCATGTTTCAGTATCTCTGGTGGCCAAAGCCTTCACTTGCGACTCCCATGCCAGCTCTGCAGAAACTGCAGTTCAGCATAGGTGCAGTGTTGCCAAGCAGTGACAGGCATAAGCAGACTGCGCTGCCTCTTACAATTGCTTCACTGCTGGATCTGGCTCCAGAAGGGGTGGGCAAGTCTGAATCAGATGTCTCCGTAATCCGTACAGGTAGGCAGTAATGATGTAGATGGCAGCTCCAACCTCAACCCCATCTGAGCACCACAAATCTCCACCCGCAAAACACCCTCCCATGGTGCTAAATAAAAATGGTCCAGCTGCTCCAAAGCACAGGGGAGAGGCGTTAGTCTGCTGTGCCACACCAAGCAAGTGGCGTACATAGGCAGATGCCTCACAGACTTAGTGGGAAGTCTGCCACCGATGGGTTATTAAGTGTACAATGGCAGTTAGGGCCCGATTCAGACCCACTCGCTAGGATGCGTTTGCTCGTAGCCGACGATGGTTCGCAATGTGTGCATGCGTATGCATCACACTGCACATGCGCAAACTAGTCCAAGCAACCGGGAAGCGTTCGCTTGCTGCGCATAGACTGATCACCAGGCTGAGTGACAGGAGAAGCCGTTTGTGGGTGGTGACAGGGGTAGGTCTTTGAAAACGGGGGAGTGGAGGTGCGAACGAACGTGTGGCTGAGCACCTCAACAATGTTCCAGAGGTGTGCATAATTAAGACGGAGTGTCATAGTACACGTCACCTGGCTGGATTTTACACTGAAGTGATCGCAGTGCTTGTGGTAGGGTATGGTAAACCACAAGAGCTGCATTCATTTCTGATGGTACCCGATGATACCGATGGTTGCATACACTTTCGGAAGATCATGTGCATTAGTGGGCGTCTTAAGACAGGCTGGTGGGCATCTGCATAAACAGGGCGATCGCACGCCAAGACATAGTGGGCGTGCTTATGCCTTGCCGTGCGATCACTTGCCTTGCTGTTAGTTAGCCGAATTTGCATACGCATCGAGCGAGCGAACGCATCGAGCGATCGGGTCTGCATCGGGCCCTTAGTCCAGTACAGGATACAAATAGACTGCCTTCAGCCTCTCTAACCCACCCTCACTTTCTATATAAATCACTTTGGAAAATGCACATGGCAGGGATCTTCCACATGCTTTCTTGCGTAAAAGCTGAGAAGTGGGTTTATATGCTCTTTTCACCCTGATTCCCCAAAATTCAGTTATGTTGGTTACCTTTTAAAAAGTGACTGTCTCCTGTGGGAAAAGTGATCAAAAGTAGTCCTACAGTCCAACCTGACAGTCAATTGGACATAAATAATGGGGTATATTTACTAAAGTGTGGGATTTTAGAAGTGGAGATGTTGCCCATAGCAACAAATAAGTATCGACTTAACACTAATCTAGTACCTTCTACAAGATAATAGCTAGAATCTGATTGGTTGCTATGGGCACCATCTCCACTTCTAATAACCTGCACTTTAGTAAATAAATCCCAATGGGGGGAATTCAATTCATCGCAAAATGAATAGCGCCGGGAGGGAGCTCCCGGAGCTATTCAATTCAGTGTGCTGTTATGTCGGTTCTCGTGACTTAACAATGGTGTTAAGGCGTGAGAACTGGCATTCTCTTACTAAAGTGCTAGGCACGTGGCTGTTAGCGCCGTGCTAAGCAGTAAAACAGCTGCATGCCCAGAACTTTTGTTGGATTTCTCCTCGCATCCCCAGGGGAGTGCGAGAATAATCATTTGCCCACCTAAACAGCATGGTGTATTGAATAGCTTTGGGAACTCCCTCCCATGGCTATTCAACATCGCACTGAATTGAATTCCCCCCAATGTGTTAGTATTAGTGATGTTAGGGACCCATCTCATGGGGTTCAACTTGACATGGTGGATTGGCAAACATGTACTAGGAACCTCACTTAGGGATAAATTTACTAAAGCGAGAATTTTTAGAAGTGAGTTTTAGAAGAGATGTTGCCCATAGCAACCAATCAGATTCTAGCTATTATCTTCTAGAAGGTGCTAGATGAGACGAGAGTTGCCTAGGCTTAAAGCCAAATAAGAGTCCTTAGTTTTTTGTAATTGGTTAGAATTTTGGCCAACTGTTGCTAGGTAGAGTAGTTTGGGGGGGGTTATTTGGTTGTGAGCTTTTGGGAGTGGCTATATTGGTGCTTTATAAGGCTGGTATATGCCCAGCAACTTCCTTTCTGGATGGTGTTTGTCCCTTGGTGCCATCCTCTGGACAGGATCTGGTGACATTCATTACCTCCCATTCTCCCTATCTATGTGTTCCTGTTTCTTTTCTGTTACCCCTTTGCTTATCTTTGTATCTTCTTTTGTTGTATTCCCTCTACTCTTTCCCTGCTCAATCCCCCCTCTCTAATTGCACTTCTCCCCCTTTTTCATGCCCCGCTCTAAGCACTCTGCCCCCCCCCACAGTTTTATGTAATCCCCCTGCTCTCCTCCTGCCGCTGCCTGGCGCCGACTTGTATTCAACCCCTCACCTTCGACTTGGGGCTGTGGTGTCCAGTGATGTAACATTTTCTGTGTTTTGCCACAGTGTTTCTCCTAGTGTTCCCATGATGACTTATGGTGGTGATGGGATCTCAAGTGGAAGCGCTGTGGCAGGTCCTGCTACAGGTGACGTGATCGTTGCCCATGATGTTGCGGTGCCTGCGGCTGTTGGTGACGGGATGTCGGGGCTGGCTGGTGGTGAGTCTGCTGTCCCTCCTTTGCTATGGAATCTTTAGGATCTAGTGATAGTCCTCGTCCGGTTCACCGGCGTGCCCGCGTATATTAGCTAAGCTAGTTGCATGACATTTGGTTAAGAAGGAGGCTAAGAGTCAGTCAGCTCCTGTTGCTTTTGTGGCACCTGTTGAGGATTCTGGTATGGTTACTGTGCCAATATGGCAGTGTATAGGGGTTTGCAAAAGCGAGTTAGGGACAAGATTCGCAAGGGTAAGTTTGTGGATATTGTTTCTCTATCCGATGACATGAAGAAAGCTTTAGATAAAGCCAAGAAACCTGGGGGAGCTGGGGAGGATTCTTGCCGTAGCATTCACCATTGGCTTAGCGGCATACTGTTTTTTTTGGCCTGCAACCTCGAAACGCGCCCAATGGAGCACCATAATGTCATTAAGTATATTCATTTGGTGATATTTTCGTCAAATCCAAGGGCTTTGTTTGGACAGATTACGACAAACAGTTTCATAGGGTGGTCAGCCGGTTATGCCTCTTGGCCGTAAGGATGTTGAAGTCTGGTTAGCAGTTACCCTGGAAGCCAAGGCACCTGCGGAAGGGGTGCAGGGCAGGAAGGCTAACCTCCCTTCACGTGCTGGTGTGAATGTGCTTGCCAAGGGTAGTGATTATAATGATTATAATGATTCTTGGTGTTCCCGGGGTGCTGGGTGTCGTTTTCATCACTCCTGCCACATCTGTAATGGCAGTCACATCGCCAAAGACTGTAAGTCAGAATCGAAGGATGGTTCAGGGGGCAGAACTGAGTTTACAATTAAGGCCTATTCTCTGGTGGCATTAGATGAGTTGGCTAAATGATTGGGCTGGTACCTTTGCGGGAATATTGCCAATTTTTGCTGGACAGTTTTAGTTTAGGTTTCCAGTTACCTGTAGATGGCACATTGCATGTGGTCTCCTCCAGGAATTTGCATTCGTCCAGAGACCTCCACCATGTGGTGCAACAGAAAGTGTTTGCTGAAGTGGCTTTGGCCCATATGTCCAGGCCTTTGCAGGACCTGTGCAATTCCCCTCTTGGTGTCGTGCCCAAAAAGGTCCAGGGGCAATACCATTTGATCCAGCATTTGTCTTACCCTCATGGGGGCTTTGTGAACGATGCAATCCTACACTCGCTTTGCCAGGTTCAGTACCAGTTATTTGATGAGGCGCTAGGGTTTTGGTCATGAGACTTTGATGGCGAAATTGGATGTGGAATCTACTTTTCTCCTACTGCCGTTGCACCCCGAGTCCCTATGTTTTATGGGTTTTAAGTAGGGGTGTGCACCGGCTAATTTTCGCGTTTTGGTTTTGGATCTGGATCTTTCGTGTTTTGGTTTCTGGGTTTTGTGTTTTGGATCTGTATTTTTTTGGAAAAAAGCATAAAAACAGCTAAAATCACAGAATTTGTGTTTTTTTTGTTCCTATGCTATTATTAACCTCAATAACATTAATTTCCACTCATTTCCAGTCTATTCTGAACACCTCACACCTCACAATATTGCTTTCAGGCCTAAAGGTTGCACCGAGGTAGCTGGATGACTATGCTAAGCGACACAAGTGGGCGGCAAAAACACATGGCCCATCTAGGAGTGACACTGCAGTGGCAGACAGGATGGCAGTTTGAAAAACTAGGCCCCAAACAGTACATAATGCAAAGAAAATAAAGAGGTGCAAGATGGAATTGTCCTTGGGCCCTTCGACCCACCCTTATGTTGTATAAACAGGACATGCACACTTTAACACACCAATCATTTCAGCGCCAGGGTCTGCCACACGACTGTGGCTGAAATGATTGGTTTGTTTGGGCCCCCACAAAACAAGCTGGCAATTAATCTGTCCCTGCACAAACTGGCTCTACGGAGGCAAGATGTCATCCTCATCCTCCTCATCCACTGATTCCTCACCCTCTTCAGTGTTGTGTACATCTTCATCCTCACAGAGTATTAATTAGTTCCCACTGGAATCCACCACCACAGGTCCCTCTGTACGTTCTGGAGGCTGGTATCCCTGGAAGAGTTGATAATTCATTTTTATGAACATCATCTTCTCCACATTTTTGGAAATAACCTCCTACACCTTTTGCTGACAAGGTTCCCGGCAGCACTAAACACTCTTTCGGAGTACACACTGGAGGGGGGGCAACTCAGGTAAAATAGAGACAGTTTGTACAGGGGCCTCCAAATTGCCTCTTTTTCCTGCCAGTACAGGTACAGACTGTCTGACATGCCTACTTGGATGCTGTCACCGATGTAATCCTCCACCATTCTGTCAATGGTGACAGTATCATATGCAGTGACAGTAGACATGTCAGAAATTGTTGCCAGGTCCTTCAGTCCGGACCAGATGTCCAAACTTGGACATGCCTGCCCTGCATCACTGACAGCGGGTTGCTTAGGATACCTAAATTGTTTCCTGGCAGCCCCAGTTGCTGGAGAAAATGAAGAAGGAGCTGTTGACATGTCACGTTCTGCTTCAGCTGACAGTTGTTTCACCAGCAGGTCTTTGCACCTCTGCAGGCTTGTGTCGGCTGGAAAGAGAGACACCACAAAGGCTTTAAACCTAGGATCGAGCATGGTGGCCAAAATATAGTGGTCTGATTTCAACAGATTGACCATCCTGGAATTCTGGAAAAGCAAATGAAGGGCTTCATCCACAAGTCCCACATGCCGAGCGGAATCGCTCCATCTTAGCTCCTCCTTCACTTTCTCCAGCTGCTTCTCCTAAAGCCTGATGAGGGGAATGACCTGACTCAAGCTGGCAATGTCTGAACTGACTTCACGTGTGGCAAGTTTGAAGGGCTGGAGAACCTTGCAGAACATGGAAATCATTCTCCACTGCGATTGAGTCAGGTGCATACCCCCTCCTTTGCCATAGGTGGATGTTGAATGGTGAAAGTGGCCAGAAATTTTTTGGGCCACCCAAAGCATCTCCTGCACGCCCCTGTCATTTTTCAGAAAATTCTGCACCACCAAATTTATTGTGAGAGCAAAACATGGGATGTGCTGGAATTTGCCCTGATGTAATGCCCGCACAATATTGGTGGCGTTGTCAGATATCACAAATCCCCAGGAGAGTGTAAGTGGGGTAAGCCACTGGGCGATGAGTTCCCTCAGTTTCTCTAAGAGGTTGTCTGCGGCGTGTCTCTTACTGAAACCAGTGATACACAGCGTAGCCTGCCTTGGAACAAGCTGGCATCTCTGAGCTGCTGCTACTGGTGACGCTGCTGTTGTTGCTGCATAAGGTGATACATCTACCCAGTGGGCTGTCACAGTCATATAGTCCTTAGTCTGCCTTGTTCCACTTGTCCACATGTCTGTGGTTAAGTGGACATTGGGTACAACTGCATTTTTTAGGACACTGAGGACACTTTTTCTGATGTGTCTGTACAGTCTCGGTATAGCCTGCCTAGTGAAGTGGAATCTAGATGGGATTTGGTACCAGGGACACACTACCTCCATCAATTGTCTAAATCCCTCTGCACTAATGGCGGATACCAGACTCACGTCTAACACCAACATAGCAGTCAAGGCCTCAGTTATCCATTTTGCTTCAGGATTACTGCTGCCGTACTTCATCCTCCTCGCTAAAGACTGTTGGAGGGTCAATTGTTTAGTAAAAGTAGTGGTGTTCTTACTTCCTCTCTGGGGTGATGAACGACTCCCAGCAGCAACAGCAGCAGCGGCAGCAGTAGGCATAGCAATGCAGGATCCTCCGGAGGAATCCCGGATAGGAGAGTCAGTAATGCCAGTGACATGGCCTGCAGGACTACTTCCGATCCTGTCTAAGGAGGAAATTGATGAGGAGGGAGTTGACGGTGTGGTTTGCAGGCACTTGGATACAACAGGACAAGACAAAGGGATTTAGGTGTCCCTGGACAGCTTACGATCTTAGCCAAAGTTTCTGAACTTGACAGTAACTTTTTATGAATGCGCTGCAGGTGATGTATAAGGGAGGATGTTCCTAGGTGGTTAACGTCCCTACCCCTACTTATTTCACCTTTACATATGGTACATATGGCAAGACAGTTGTTGTCCGGATTTGGATAGAAATATTGCCAGACCAAAGAGGTGCAATGTTTGGTCTTCTGCCCAGGCATGACAGTGATGTGCTTTTTCATCCCATGGACAACAACTGTCTCCCCCAGAGCCTGATTTAAACAAACCACATCACCATCAGAATCCTCCTCGTCAACTTCCTCCTCAGCACCAGCTACACCAGTATCCTCATCCTGTTGTACTTCAACAGTGACATCTTCAATTTGAATATCAGCAAGTGAACTGTGGGTGCTCCTTCCAGCACTTGCAGAGGGCATGCAAATGGTGGAAAGAGCCACCTCTTCCTGTCCAGTGTTGGGAAGGTCAGGCATCGCAACCGCCTACACACTTGGACTCTCCTTGGGGATTTGTGATATCTTCTTAGAACACACAGTTCTTTGCTGTGCTTTTGCCAGCTTAACTCGTTTGATTTTTGTAGCGGGAGGAGTGCTTCCATCGTCATGTGAGGCTGAACCACTAGTCATGAACCTATGGAAAGACCTTAGCCGTTCCTTGCCACTCCGTGTCGTAAATGGCATATTGACAAGTTTACGTTTCTCCTCAGATGATTTAAATGTTTTTTTTAAGGTCATTTTCCAGAACTTTGTCACTTGGGATTTTATATGCCCTCTACTATGACATTGGGCATCGGCCTTGACAGACGACGTTGATGGCATTTTATCATTTATGTTATGACTAGTGGCAGCAGCTTCAGCACTAGGAGTAAGTGGTTCTTGCTCTTTCCCTATTTTATTTTTATCGGAGAAAGTTTGGTCCTCCATTCATGTTATATTGATATATACATGCGGCTAAGGCGTACACAAACACAGAAAAGAAAATTTTTTTTTTTGAGTGCACATTGGGGGTTACACCACCCTTTAACACACGAGCCAGCCGGCCCTTGATTTATGACACAGGCGCACGCTTGGCACTGCTACTTTGTTGATGCAAGTGCGACTACTGTGCACACATTTCACACACAAACACAGAAATATAGAATTGTTTATTTTTTGTGGAGCGCACTTTGGGGGTTACACCACCCTTTAACAGATGAGCCAGCTGGCCCTTAACTTATTACACCAACGCACACTTAGCGCTGCTCCTTTGTTGATGCACGTACGGCTACAGCGCACACAATTCACAAACACAGAATAGAAGAATTTTTAATTTTTTTTGGACTGCACTTTGGGGGGTTACACCACCCTTTAACTGACTTATGACACAGGCGCACGCTTGGCGCTACTCCTTTGTTGATGCACGTGCGGCTACAGCGCACACAATTCACAAACACAGAAAAGAAGAATTTTTTATTTTTTTTGAAGTGCACTTTGGGGGTTACACCACCCTTTAAGAGATGAGTCAGTCGGCCCATTACTTATGACACAGGCGCATGCTTGTTGCTGCTCCATTGTTGATGCACGTGCAGCTACAGTGCACAGAATTCACAAACACAGAAATAAATGTTTTTTTTGCACTTGGGTGGAGCACCCCTGATGGACAGATCACCCCCTGGACAACACTACAGCACCCCTTTAGGACTACAGCCTTTATGGGACACTGCACAACACAGCCAAGCCAGCCCCTATAGACTTTTGGAGTGGACACAGGCCCTGATTCAGAGCCGGACGCTCTGAATCAGGGTGTTTTTTTTTTTGGAGCGGCCTCTTGGCTGCTCGCATAGCTGTGGGTTACCACCCACAGCTATTGCAAGCAGCCAGGATGATGGTCGTGATGGTCAAGACCATCGCAACCATCGGGATTGTGTCGAGACCCTTGTGGTAGGGTCTCGTGGCTGCAAGCCCCAGAGAGCTTCTGACTCTAATAGAGCCGGAAGCTCTCCCACTGACATCACTGGTGATGTCAGTGGGGCTGCCCACAAACGGCAGGTGTTCGCATAGAAGCCACACCCATGCCATGCCTCCAAAGCTGTGCGAGCTGTCGATCAAAATTGACAGCAGCCCCCTTTTGTTGTGAGACCCGGACGAGGGAGCGCCCGTCACTAGCCGAGTCTTGCGCATGCACACGTCAGAGCTGGCTCTGGCGTGCGCATGCACAGTGGCCTAACATTGACCCGCTCATGAGCGCATAGCGCTTGAGAGCGGGTCTGAATCAGGCCCACAGTTCCTATGGACAACTGACTGCACAACACAGCCCAGCCAGCCCCTATGGACAACAGCAGCACAACACAGTCCAGCCAGCCCCTATGGACAACAGAAGCACAACACAGCCCAGCCAGCCCCTATGGACTTTAGAGGAGTGGACACAGCCCCTATGGACAACAGCAGCACAGCGCAACACAACAACACAACACAGCCCAGCCAGCCCTAACTCCCACCCTCCCTCTTCACTGTTCACAGCCGGAGTGAGAAATGGCACCAACGCGGGGACCTTTTATAGAATCCAAAACCTGCGAGATCCAGAAGGCGGGATGATGACGTTTTGCCTCGATTTCAGTTCCGAGTCAGGCGGGAAAACCCGAGCTGGACTCGGTGCAGCGATTGCTAGGTCAGATTCGGTGTTGCCTGAATTCATGGCAGGTTAAATTGCACCAGGTGCAGTTGGTCCTAGGTTAATTTAATTTTGCATGGCAATTGTTAGGACCTGTGTTTGTTGTGGACCCGGGGTGGAAACAGAGCAGACACCAGAACTGATTTAAATGGAAAGGTGCGTTGTTTAATGTGGCTGTTGGTAGACATGAACAATTATATACTTAAGTCCAGTAATGACAGAGTAATATGTGACTGAAGTAGACTGAGGTGGATGGGAGTAACCAAATGTCCAGATCAGTGACAGATGAATCAGGTAAGTCCAATTAGGCTGTGGAAGTGAAGTAAATATCCAAGTATGCTGAACAGTAACTGAAAGGAAAATCCAGTAATGCTGTAATAATGGCTGAGGGGAAATCTGGTAATACAGTGACAATGTCTGAAGGGAAATCTGGTAGTGCTGTGATAATGGCTGAAGGGAAATCCCGAAATGCTGTCGTATTGGCTGAAGGGAAATCCAGAGATGCTATGACAATGACTGAAGAGAAATCCGGAAATGCTGAGAGATGACTGCGCAGGAATGGGCTAACTCAGGAGACAGGTTCAGGCAGGAGTGGAATATATAATTGCTAGTAGGGGATGGGATGAAGGGAATGAATCAACGCACTGACTATGTTAAGATGAATATGGATTAGAAACCACTGTAATACGTTCATTAACTCATTAATGGAGTAAAAATGTATATCAAATTGCGGTGGTGCCCACTAGACTAGAAACAAGTAGAGGCACAAACAAAGATAAAAGAGAAACTCTGTGAGCACTCTTAATAATTTTTGTTATTATTTAAAATATAACTTTTATTGGCATATTAATGCTATGGACAAACACCAACGTACAACATAAAACATAAAACAAATATATCCGAATAGTATACGTCGTCGCACCCAGCTGTATATTAAATCAAACAATCCCTAAATCTAATGAGATTGAGTGTAGAAGGGAAACATCTCTTAATTGCTTCTAATCGGATGATTAGTATGAGTGCCTCCTTTTATAAAAGTCAGCATGATGTTAGCTTGCAAAGAATGACCTATTAATTAGGTCTAATCTCAAAATTAGCAGTAGTTCATAACTGTTCACTAAGATGGCAAAATATATTTGACAGCATTACAATTCAAATATGGTTTTGAATAGCAGAATAACACACCTACTAGTTGTATAATAATTGCATATGTGAAATCCTCATATGTTGCTTATATATACCTAAAACAAAGTAAAACTTGTCGGTATGTAATACACTCCAAAAGTGAAAGGAAAGTCATGGTAGAAGATACTATCTCTCTATTCTGCTTCTCCTCACCTAGCATACTGCCATCAATGAGGAGTGAGAGATAACTGGGGAGAGTTGGACCCCTAGAAACAACAGTCACCGCAATGTTACTCAATATTTCGCCTCTGCTGTTGTGGGACTTACTTAATGCATAGAACCTGCAATGAGAGAGTTACTCTAATTGAGGTTGTCATCAGTTAATAGAGTGGATAGGAAGTAAACCATATGAGATAATATCAATATTGGAGTATAACTGTAAATTATAAGATCTTCATATGTCACTTATAAAAGACTCCAGACAGAGTTATATCTGCTGATATATCATACACAGTATTTTAATAATGTAAAAGAATAATCCAGGTAAAAGATACTGTCACTCTAAATTCTATTTCTCCTCACTTAGCATACAACCATCAATGAGGAGTGAGGGATTAATGGGGGACAGTTGGGCCCTAGAAACAACAGACTAACTGTAACGTTACTCAATTTTTCACCTCTACTGTTGTGGGTATTACTATATGCATAGAACCCCCAATGAGAGAATTACTCTATTTGAGGTTGTCGTCAGTTAATAGAGTGAATAGAAAAAAACTGGATAAGATTAGGTTAATTTTAAAGTATAAAGGTAAAGCTGGTTGGAGTTCGCACTGGACGTATCAGGACGGGGGTTGATATAAGGTTTATTACCACCCAATTTTATTCCTATCGGTATGTAAATGGTGTGGTAAAAGATAGTATAATGAACCAACTAACTGACATTTATGACACGAAAGAAACGTGAGTTACTTCTTAAAGTTGGCGGTGCACCCCAGAGTCAGAGAAAATAGGTATACAGATATGGAGAAAAGAGGACTCTTTTTTCGGGGCGCTCAATGTTTATATATTTAAGTATTTCAAATGTAACTTTCAAAAGTAAAAAGGTAAAATAAGTTTACACACAAAAAAAAGGGTAATAAAGACAACATATAGACATAGATAATGGTTGCCCAAGAAAGGGAAACCCAAAATGTAATCTGGATGAAGGCGAATATTATAGACGATAAATCCCTTCAAAAATTGGATTGATACAGATTTAGAAATCCCTTCATAAATTGGATTAATACAGATATAGAGGGAATACTATAATTCTAATTTTTGCTGCCATGCTATGTACTGAATTATAGTATTCCCTCTATATTTGTATTAATCCAATTTATAAAGGGATTACATTTTGGGTTTCCCTTTCTTCGGCAGCCATTATCTATGTGTATATGTTGTCTTTATTACCCTTTTTTTGTGTATAAACTTATTTTACCTTATTACTATTAAAAGTTACATTTTAAATACTTAAATATATAAACATTGAGTGCCCCCAAAAAAGAGTCCTCTTTTCTCCATATCTGTATACCTAATTTTAAAGTATAACAGCAAAATAATGTTACAATAATAAAGGTATCAGTAACATGGTGGTCTGATGCTAACTATCAACAAATTACAAAGGTAAAAACCTTACATATCAACAATCAAAGATAAACATACAGCCTCAAACTAGTTACATCTTCTGTATAACATCAGAAGGGTATGTTGTCCATAATATTAATTTCATTGGTAACCAATAGTGTCCACCAGAGGTTAAAAGAACATGTAGGGAAAATATATTTATAATATCTTTATGTCCGAGTACAAATTATAATCATCTGCTGATAGATACTACAGTAGGCAGATTAGTATGATAACTTGCCCTACTCCAAATCTCACATGCATTTTTTGTAAGGTACACATGCAATTAAATAGAGAACCACAAATGTTGTGAATGTTACACACAGAAGTAAATTCTTTGCTGCAAAAATAAATGCTTTAAAATGGATACAAAGATTGATACTATTCTAATTGTCCACACTGATGGATTGTAAGGCAATGGACTTATAAAGTTACATACATATCAATATCACCTTCACTTGCAGGGGACAACGTCCCAGAATTACTGTATGAATAATAGAATTGTCCTTCTGGTGGAATCACAGATAATATGCTAATGTGAACAGCCGTTTAATTCCGTTAAATCAGTCCCAATCATAGTGAACAGAGTACTATATATAGGGGACAAAACTGATGCAACGGAGCTGTCATAGAGAGCCACAGTATATAAAGATTGCCTGTTTTAAAAAATACATGAGCAGACTCAGTATGACTCAAACAACTGTACAAAAGGTAAATGGCCCGTCCCAAATCAAATCAGTAGCCTAGATAACCAGGCTGTAATGCATGGAGTGAATAAGGTAGATATAGAAATACAAACTAGTAGTTGGGGTATCCTGTGCTATGCAGACACAGGCACCCGTCCTTCCGATGCACGTTTCGCCAACCAGGCTTGTTCACGGAGGGGAGAGCACTGTTCAGAAGTACCTGGTTAACCCGGATTATATTTAGTGTGATGACATTTCATATGTCATTAGTGCGTGATAAGCACGCTATCCGACCAATGAAAATCAGTAGTGGCCGGAGTAAATGGGAGCAGTGAATAAATTACCTAAGACCTCCCATGGTATAGATTGACAATGCAACCGTCCAATCGGTATATCGGTATGGTATTTGTAAGGATTTCCCAAGTTAATCTGACTACGGCGTGCCTAACATTAAATGCTTACTCAGCTGCAATAAAACTACATAAGATACCCGCATTTATCCTATTAAGTGAATATAAAGATCCTGCATTAAGGGTGGAGATTGAATATTGAAATAAGATATTAGCAGTATACATTCTGCAAATAATAAAATACTAATTGAATAAATAAACAAATAAATGAAAAAATTTCAAGTTAGAATAGAGAGAAGAGGGGCAGATTTGACTGAACAGTATTAAAAATTAATAAAATAAATAAATAAATCTCCATATACAAATTCTTCTGCATAATGATATCATTTTAAAATAGAAATATATAACTTATGTGATACTGTATATTAAATTGTGTTCTAAACAACCATATATAGTGTGTAATCCTGTAAACAATTATAAACTTATTAATATAAAAAATAATAATATATACATATATATATATATATATATATATACATATAAACACACATACACACGACTGATATTGTTGTAATAAGTGTACAAAAAAGAAAGAAAAAAGATTAATAAATGTTAATATATATATTAATGATTACATTTATAGGAGAAGAACAAGAAATATAAACCTTGTGTTGTAACAAAAGTGAATACGTGATATGTATATACCTGTACGTGACAAATGTGACTGTGATCTTTAAATTATCCTATTAAAGCTAAATTGTAGTGATCCATATAGTATGTATATAAAACAAAATAGAAATCAAAGTATATATCTATGAAAGTGAAATAAATGTGTATAAAATAAAATTTAAAAGTAGAGTGATGCGATAGACAAACCACACTGGTGGACAAACTGACAAAACATGATAAATCTACATATAAAAATTAAATTCCCTAAATATGTTTAAATAATAAAATATTTATATTTAGTAAATAAAAATATATTGATTGTGAACCATTAGGACATAATGCAGAAGGGTTTAGGGCACATATATGACAGGAATATCTTCTTTTAGGTCTGTGTTTAATAGATCAAAATTCCAATGATATAGTAAATGGGAGAAGCTTGGGGGAACTAGGGGCTGTAACTGTTGTATTTGTTCATTCCTCCAGGTGAGAGTGTTCAAATTAAAAATCCACTCAGTTTCTTTTTTGAGTAAGGTGGTACTCAAGTCTCCTCCCCTGATTCCCAAATTCACTTTCTCGAGGCATGTTACTTGTAATTGTCCAGGATCACTCCGATGTTTCAATAGAAAATGCCTTGCTACTGAGGACATTTTCTTCATTTTGGTATTATCGGATTTAGCATTTCTGATGTTGCTAACATGTTCCAGAATTCGCGTTTTAAGGCTTCTCGTTGTCATTCCTACATATTTTTTTTACCACATGTGCAAATCAGACAATAAATAACCACAGTAGTATTGCAGTTGAAAAAAATCTTGTATGATTACATACTTCCCATATTTATTTTGTATTTGACAGCTGATACTAATGTATCTGCAGGCTTTGCATTTTCCACAAGGAAAAGTACCTTCTGCTTTAGATTTCTTTTTTGGGAGATGTTCATAATGGCTATGAGTAAGTAGATCTCCCAGATTTCTTGCTCTCCTCCAACTCATTGATACTTCAGGTTTGAGATGAGTTTGTAGGTCTGTATCTAATAGCAGAACTGACCAATGTTTCGGTATAATCTTTTTAAGTTTGTACCACTCTCCACTGAAATCACCTACAAATCTTATTTCTTTTTTATCATCCTTGATCTTAGGTTTGGGGAAGACAAGAGTATCTTTTTCAATTTTGGAGACCAAAAATCTGGCCTTTTTTATACACCTATTGCTGTAACCTCTGTTCCATAGTCTCAAAGAGAGGTGTTCACTTTCCTTCTTGTAGTTCTCTTCATTGGAACAGTTGTGCCTAAGGCGTAAAAATTCGCCTTTAGGTAGATTAGTTATTGTGGGTGGAAAATGACAGCTTTCTTCGTGAAGGAGGCTGTTCATTGCCGTAGATTTCCTGTGTAAGCTTGTGGTAACTGCTCCATCTATCTCCTTGCATATCCTAAAATCAAGGAATGAGATACTCTTATTGCTAATCTCCCAGGTGAATTTTAGGTTCAATTGATTGGTGTTCAAAATGTTTATGAATTCCAGAAATTCTTGCTCTTTACCACTCCAGATGACAAGCACGTCATCGATATATCTCAACCATTGTAGAATATGTTGAGTGTACTTCTCATTGGATTCTGTGAATACCACCTCCCATTCCCACCAGCCCAGAAATAGGTTAGCATAGGTAGGAGCACAGGTGGAACCCATCGCTGTTCCTCTAGTTTGCAAATAGAATTTATCCTGGAAGGTAAAGTAGTTTTTGTGCAAGATAAAGAATAACAAATTAATCAAGAATTCATTAAATTCACCATTGTTACTCATCTCTAAGAAGTATCTTACTGCTAGAAGGCCATCCTTATGTTGAATAGATGTGTATAATGATTCTACAGCTATTGATATCAAAAGGTGTTCATCTCCTAACACAATGCCATGTATCTTTTGTAAGATGTCTCTGGTATCCTTGAGGTAGGATGGGAGAGTTAAGACGTGGTCTCTCAGATGTATATCAATAAACCTACTCCCTTGCTCTGTTAAGCTACCTATCCCAGAAATGATCGGTCTGCCAGGAGGATTTGTGGTATTTTTATGCACCTTGGGAAGTGCGTAGAATGTAGGTATTCTGGGGGTCTTAACCTGTAGAAACTCGGATTCATTTTTAGTGATGGTACCTTCCTGTAGGGCCTCTTTAACCATTCTATTATATAGAATGTGAAAATTATTAGTGGGATCAAACATTAGTTGTGTGTAGCAAGAGACATCTTGCAATTGTCTAAGGAACTCTCTTGCATACATTGCCTTTGGCCAAAGGACAATATTGCCCCCATTGTCAGATGGCTTTATGATGATATGATTCCATTCCTGTATATCTTTCAATGCTTGTTTCTCCAGTTTCGTTAAGTTATGATGTTGGATACATGGCTCCTCATCATACAGTTTATCCAGATCCCTGGATACTAATTCCATAAACACTTGGACTTGTGCACAAGTGTTTTCTGGAGGAAAGAAGGTAGATTTCTTCTTACAAGCTGGTCTTTTGTTACAGACTTCAGAAATATATGGAAACACAGATTCCCCAGCTAATTACGCCAATGTAGAGAGTGCCTCTGCATCTAAATCAGTGTCTAAGGTGGATATAGAACTTGCGGTGGAATGGAGATCTTTATCATCAGAAATAAGAGAAAAGTAGAAAAATACTAGCGCACCAAGAAATTCAGAGGGTATGAGATGCAAGCGAGCTGCTGCATGGGATATCTGACTGAGTCCCTAAATAGTAACAGAAAAAAGATATACTGCGCTCAGCTGGCATCTAATATTAACTGTATAGTGTCTATGGACCAATTATGAAATTAATCTTGTTTTAAACGGATAATAGGAAAAGACAGTAGGTAGCAAAATCCTATTGAACACTGCAAATAATATGTTATAAAAGTTGATTTATTGTCAAAAATGGCTAAACCATAAAGAACAGAAAACCTGCACATGCACACAATTATATCCTACCAGAATTAGTCAGGAATGGAATCAATGTGCCTGAGAAAGAACATATAGGATATATACATGTGAAGAATGAGCTGGTGGGTAGTGAATACCAGACTAAGGACTAATACTAGTGTAGATGATGCAATGCACTGAAATGCATGATTCCAAAATAAATCTGGGTGCTGTGTGTCAGTCTTATTAATCAGACAGTGGCGTCCCGCTGTATTGGATAAGAGAAGTCTGTGTTCAGTATGAAGTATGATGCCCGGGGTGATTTTCTCGGGGATAGGAGTATGGTGTACTGGCGGGGAACAGTGGCCTCTTGGTTAAATGTGATCCACTCGCAGTGTCAGTGTCGGAGGTTACCTGAATGACCAAGCCACCTCCGACCTATAACACCGGGGTTGACACTGTATCCAACGGGAGACTGCCTGGCACCACCACTCGCTAGAGTAGCGTGCCGTGTGTCTCCCCCCTGTGTACCGGTGACTTACCTTGCTCACCCTGGGAGGCACCGCTCCTTCCCCTGCCGGCTGTGTTCCTCCAGACCGCAAAGTTGCTAGTAGTTCCGTCCATGTTGTGGTCACATGACCGGTAGTCTCGTATGTGGAAATGGTGATAATTTCAGTCCTGATATTCTTAGTATGCAGCACACACTGGTAATGGTAGCCATGATAAAAACAGCAAATACTGGATGTGTGGGATAAACTCCAACGCGTTTCTGCCTGGATGGCCTTTATCAAGGAGTAATGTGTCCTGTTCCTACCAGAATTAAATAGCGGAGAACCCTCTCTCTGATTGGTCATGTCCATAATGGGAGGGTCTTAAAGTACTCATATTCAATAGAGCTATACCAGAATCAGTATATGCTTGTCCTGAATATAATCCTATGTAATGGATGCAGTAAATCCATGATAAATTAGATGAAATAAGTAGGAATATATTCTAGTAGGTTTTCAATGATTAGGATTGGGTATACATATAATGATCATAAATAGCACATGTATTGTCCTAATGAACCATGATGCTAAGTCAATACTCCACAAAAATAACCCTATATTGGCATATGTCAAGTGAGACTCATAACAATATAGCCTATTCATATTATCCATATAACCCAAATTTATTATCAGTAGTTAACTGTATATCTAGATATATGTGAAAATATCTATTCGTCCTATGCTCCATATTTTGGGTGGGCATTGGATTTCCATATATGTACCCAAAGCTTATTGGTAGAAACATAGTATTTCTAAAGGCATTATGTGAGTTGTTCATTATTAATTGTGGGCCACAAACTGGCATTATGGTGCTTTCAATACCACTAATTAACCAGGGAATATTATTTAGTTTCTTTTTTTGCATATAATGGATTTAATTTCGTTGTCTAAATTGTGTCCTCAAGGGGCAAATGTCTTAAGTTCATATATCCATTCAAGTTCTCTAGTATTGATCTTATGCTCAAAATCCCCACCTCTCCAATTGTGTGTCACTTGTTCTAGACCCAGGAATTCTAAAGATTTTGGGTCGCTGTCATGATGGATTAGAAAATGATTTGACAGATTATGCTCCTCCAATCCTCTTTTGATGTTCCTAATGTGTTCACTAATATGGGTTTTTAAGGGTCTCGTGGTCCTGCCTATGTACTGTTTTTTACAACTACATTCTAACATGTAGATGACCCCTTTAGTATTGCATGTTATTGTGCTCTTAATCGGGTATTCCTTTCCTGTCGTACAAGATGTAAATGTCATGATTGGCTTTGTGGATATGTAACCGTGATTTGTGCAGCCTAGGCATGTACCACAGTGGTAAAAGCCTTTGTTGTTCACATTGTCTAGAGTAGTTTATTGAAGTTGTTTAGGTGGGATGTGGTTATGTATGATCTTTTTTCTTAGATCTGGTGCTTTATTGTAGATAATTCTTGGGTTTTGAGGTAGGTGTTTGGCCAATGTGTCATCACCAAGTAATATTGGCCAATGTTTGTTCAGGATACGCCTAATTTCTTTTGCTTGTTTCGAGTATTGTGTGATGAAAAGAACCTCATCTTTGAACTTGGTCTGTCTAGTGTTGGTATTTCTATACTCCAGTAGGTCTTTTCTATTACTAATTTCCACCTCATGAAATGCCTTAAAAACAGATTCTTTGTCATATTCCTTTTCAAGAAATTGTTCCGCTAAATCATGGCCTTGTGTCCTATAAACACTTATTTTAGAACAGTTCCTCCTCAATCTCATGAACTGCCCTTTAGGGATAGTGTTAAGCCAATTAGGGTGGTGCCAACTAGTGGCTAATATAAAACTGTTAACATCTACTTCTTTTTTAAAAGTATTAGTTTGAATCTTCCCTTTTTCCGTAAATATATTGAGATCTAAAAACTCCACCTTTTCCTTACTGTATTGGCTGTAAAAACTAGATGATTGTCATTCTCATTGAGAGTGGTCAAAAACTGTTTCAACGTAGCTTCATCCCCCCGCCAAATGAAGAAGACATCATCTATATATCTCTTCCATAGCACGAGGTTTGCCCCAAGCCCCGCCCCTCCCCAGGTATGGTGGTCCTCCCACCAGATCATGAAGAGGTTGGCGTAGCTCGGGGCAAACCTCATACCCATGGCAGTGCCAGTGGTTTGTAGAAAAAATTGATCGTTGTACCAGACATAGTTGTGCTTAAGTATGAACTGAATACTGTTAATTATGAAATCCCGTTGGATATCTGTGAGAGAGTCGTTCTTGGTCAAATGATAACTGATAATCGTAATGCCTTGAGTGTGGTCTATAACCGTGTATATGGAAGTGACATCGGTTGTCACTAACAAAAAATCCTCCTCCCACTGTATGTCATTTAAGATGTTCAGAATCTGGGTAGTGTCTTTTAGATATGCGGTTTGTTTCATCACGTATGGTTGTAATATGTGGTCTATGTATTCAGACAAATTGGATGTCAGGGATCCTATCCCAGATATAATTGGTCTACCTGGTGGTTTGTTTCTGTTTTTATGCACATTGGGTAGATAATAGAACACTGGAGTCACTGGATTTTTTGTTTCAATGAATTGGTGCTCTTGTTTAGTCAAAATACCTAAACTACTACCTCTAAGTAAATGAATCTTTAGTTCCTGTGCAAATCGTTGTGTGGGATCATTGGTCTAAACCCTATATGTTGTTGTGTCATTCAGAAGTCTCTGTGCCTCTTCCATATAATCTACTTTATTGAGGATTACAATACCTCCCCCCTTATCTGCAGGTTTTATAATGATAGAATGATCCTCCTGTAGTGCTCGTAATGTATTCCTTTCTTTTTTTGTCAAATTGTCGTATTTATTGTTCATGTGTATATTTTCTATGTCTTTCTCCACCAATTTGGTGAAAGTTTCGACATGTGTCCCTTTCATGTGACTGGGATAGAATGTTGATACCGGTTTTAGATCTGTAAGTTTATTGGTATTCATGCACTCTGCGTTCCTCACTTCTATGGGGGTAATGGATGAAAAGTATTTCTTTAAATCAAGTTTGTGAGTAAACTTATGCAGATCTAAGTAAGTATGGAATTTATTGATGTTATTAGTTGGACAAATTTTAGGCCTTTATCTAAGAGTTTCAAATGTTCATCTGTTAAGGTGATATTGCTTAGATTGAATATGCCTCGTCCTGGTGTATTAGATTCTGTGATTGTTTTGTTCCGTGTCTTGCTTTTTTCTCCCCCCCTACATCCCCTTCTTGTGCATCTAATTTTCTTTTCCCTGGGTTTGGGTTCATATTGTATATTGTTAGAGGTGTTTTGTGTAGGGACTCCTCTAAAAAAACTTGTGGTTGGGAAACACATTCTTCAGAATTGATAATCACTGGGATTGTTTTTGAGGGCTGTCTATCTCTACTCGGTGTTTCTGTTAGGTTCCCAATATGCCAACCTATATCCAAGGATGTCCTAGCTAAATCCTCATAAATCGGATCGCCCTCTGTTTCGTGGATGGAAAAGGATGTCTCTGTTACCACACTACATGTAGATAGTTAAGATAAATGTTCTCTATCTTGTTGATCTCTTTGTGATTGTAGTGTTATTTTATGGAATGTGCTATTATTGTTAGTATTGTGGAGTTTTTACATATATTGTTGATAGGTCAAATTCAATTTCTGGTAAATTGGTGTTTTTAAATTCCTGTTTTTGGAAGGGTTGAGATTCTTCTTTTTTGGTTCTTTATTGATTGTTCTCATGTGTTTTGATGTCTTGTATGAGGATTTGTTATATCCAGATTTGTCTCTAAGTATTTTATTCTTTTTGGTTTCTATCAATTTGGTCTCTACTTTAATTACTCTGTTCAGTGTAAGTGTAGATAAGGTAATGAATTCCTTATCATCCTTGTACGGATCTAATGCTTGATCTAGCGACTTAATTTCTTCATCTAGAATCTGTAGTTGTTTCCCGTGATTATCAATTTGGTCTCTCCTTTAATTACTCTGTTCAGTGTAAGTGTAGATAAGGTAATGAATTCCATATCATCCTTGTACGGATCTAATGCTTGATCTAGCGACTTAATTTCTTCATCTAGAATCTGTAGTTGTTTCCCGTGATTATCTACTAACAACTGAATCAGCATGTGAGAACAGTCTGTTAAGATGTTATTCCATTCTTTCATGAAATCCAGATCCTCTAAATTATGACTGGGTGTCTTTTTAATATGTAAACCTTTCGGGATAATATTATTATCCTACTGATTCTGGTATAGTTCTATTGTATATGAGTACTTTAAGACCCTCCCATTATGGACATGACCAATCAGAGAGAGGGTTCTCCGCTATTTAATTCTGGTAGGAACAGGACACATTACTCCTTGATAAAGGCCATCCAGGCAGAAACGCGTTGGAGTTTTTCCCACACATCCAGTATTTGCTGTTTTTATCATGGCTACCATTACCAGTGTGCGCTGCATACTAAGAATATCCAAACTGAATTTATCACCATTTCCACATACGAGACTACTGGTCATGTGACCACAACACGGAAGGAACTACTAGCAACTTTGCGGTCTGGAGGAACACAGCCGGCAGGGGAAGGAGCGGTGCATCCCAGGGTGAGCAAGGTAAGTCACCGGTACACAGGGGGGAGACACACGGCACGCTACTCTATCGAGCGGCAGTGCCGGGCAGTCTCCCATTGGATACAGTGTCATCCCCGGGGTTATAGGTCGGAGGTGGCTTGGTCATTCAGGTAACCTCCGACACTGACACTGTGAGCGGATCACATTTAACCAGGAGGCCACTGTTCCCTGCCAGTACACCATACTCCTATCCCTGAGAAAATCACCCCGGGCATCATACTTCATACTGAACACAGACTTCTCTTATCCGATACAGCGGGACGCTGCTGTCTGATAAATAAGACTGACACACAGCACCCAGATTTATTTTGGGATCGTGCATTTCAGTGCATTGCATCATCTACACTAGTATTAGTCCTTAGTCTGGTATTCACTACCCACCAGCTCATTCTTCACATGTATATATCCTATATGTTCTTTCTCAGGCACATTGATTCCATTCCTGACTAATTCTGGTAGGATATAATTGTGTGCATGTGCAGGTTTTCTGTTCTTTATGGTTTAGCCATTTTTGACAATAAATCAACTTTTATAACATATTATTTCCAGTGTTCAATTGGATTTTGCTACCTACTGTCTTTTCCTATTATCCGTTTAAAACAAGATTAATTTCATAATTGGTCCATAGACACTATACAGTTAATATTAGATGCCAGCTGAGCGCAGTATATCTTTTTTCTATCATCAGAAATAAGACTCCTCATTTCTTTCAAATGATCTTGATTAGAGAAAAATTTGGTGAGGAGGAGTTACCTTTCAAATAGATGTAGATCCTTTTCCCACTTGAATCTATCAAATTTGGCCGTTGGTGAAAGGAAAGACCCCTCCTCAACACAGATAATTGTGCTTGGGAAAGAGTTTCATCCGACAAGTTAATCATTTTCAGTTCATCTTCTTTTGTGGAATTCATCACCTCCGTCTGTTAATTCTCGTCGATTGCCTTGATGGTATTGGTGGATCCCAATTTTGGACACCTCTTCCCTCTCTTCCTCACCCTCCTTGTGGGCATTCTATGCGGTATCTTCCACACTGATCTTTCATATCCCACGGAGATTTATTTATTGATTTTATTAATTTTTTATTCCTGTTCAGTCAAATCTCCCCCCTCTTCTCTCTATTCTAACTTGAAATTTTTTCATTTATTTGTTTATTTATTCAATTAGTATTTTATTATTTGCAGAATGTATACTGCTATCTTATTTCAATATTCAATCTCCACCCTTAATGCAGGATCTTAATATTCACTTAATAGGATAAATGCGGGTATCTTATGTAGTTTTATTGCGGCTGAGTTTGCATTTAATGTTAGGCACATCAGCAGGCAGATTAACTTGGGAAATCCTTACAAATACCATACCGATATACCAATTGGATGGTTGCATTGTCAATCTATACCATGGGAGGTCTTAGGTATTTTATTCACTGCTCCCGTTTACTCCGGCCACTGCTGATTTTCATTGGCTGGATAGCGTGCTTATCATGCACTAATGACATATGAAACATCATCACACTAAATATAATCCAGGTAAACCAGGTACTTCTGAACAGTGCTCTCCCCTCTGTGAACAAGCCTGGTAGGTGAAAAGCGTGTCGGGAGGATGGGTGCCTGTGTCTGCACAGCACAGGACACCCCAAGTACTAGTTTGTATTTCTATATCTACCTTATTCACTCCATGCATTACGGCCTGGTTATCTAGGCTACTGATTTGATTTGGGATGGACCATTTACCTTTTGTACAGTTGTTTGGGTCATACTGGGTCCGCTCATGTATTTTTTAAAACAGACAATCTTTATATACTGTGGCTCTCTGTGACAACTCCGTTGCATCAGTTTTGTCCCCTATGGTAAACGGAGCATATATAGTAGTCTGTTCACTATGATTGGGACTGATTTAACAGAATTAAATGGCTGTTCACATTAGCATATTATCTGTGATTCCACCAGAAGGACAATTCTATTATTCATGTTTCATGCAGTAATTCGGGGACTTTGTCCCCTGCAAGTGAAGGTGATATTGATATGTATGTAACTTTATAAGTCCGTTGCCTTACAATCCATCAGTGTGGGCAATTAGAATAGTATCAATCTTTGTATCCATTTTAAAGCATTTATTGTTGCAGCAAAGAATTTACTTCTGTGTGTAACATTCACAACATTTGTGGTTCTCTATTTAATTGCATGTGTACCTTACTAAAAATGCATGTGAGATTTGGAGTAGGGCAAGTTATCATACTAATCTGCCTACTGTAGTATCTATCAGCAGAGGATTACAATTTGTTCTCGGACATAAAGATATTATAAATATATGTACCTTCATATTCTTTTAACCTCTGGTGGACACTATCGGTTACCAATGTAATTAATATTATGGACAACATACCCTTCTGAATTTATACAGAAGATGTAACTAGTTTGAGGCTGTATGCATATTTTTGATTGTTGATATGTAAGGTTTTTACCTTTGTAATTTTTTGATAGTTAGCATCAGACCGCCATGTTACTGATACGCTTATTATTGTAACATTATTTTGCTGTTATACTTTAAAATTAACTTAATCTTATCCAGTTTTTTTCCATTCACTCTATTAACTGATGACAACCTCAATTAGAGTAATTCTCTCATTGAGGGTTCTATGCATATAGTAATACCCACAACAGTAGAGGTGAAAAATTTAGTAACGTTGCGGTTAGTCTGTTGTTTCTAGGGGCCCAACTTTCCCCCATTAATCCCTCACTCCTCATTGATGGTTGTATACTAAGTGAGGAGATGTAGAATTTAGAGTGACAGCATCTTTTACCCTGACTATTCTTTTACATTATTAAAGCATATGATATATCAGCAGATATAACTCTGTCTGGAGTCTTTTATAAGTGAAATATTGAGTAACATTGCTGTTAGACTGTTGTTTCTAAGGGTCCAAGTGTCCCCAGTTATCTCTCACTCCTCATTGATGGTAGTATGCTAGGTGAGGAGAAGCAGAATTAAGAGTGATAGTATCTTCTACCCCTACTTTCCTTTCACTTTTGGAGTGTATTACATACCGACAAGTTTTACTTTGTTTTAGGTATTTATAAGCAACATATGAGGATTTCGCATATGCAATTATTATACAACTAGTAGGTGTGTTATTCTGCTATTCAAAACCATATTTGAATTGTAACGCTGTCAAATATATTTCGCCATCTTAGTGAACAGTTATGAACTACTGTTAATTTTGAGATTAGACCTAATTAATAGGTCATTCTTTACAAGCTATTCTGACTTTTATAAAAGGAGGCACTTATACTAATCATCCGATTAGAAGCAATTAAGAGATGTTTCCCTTCTACACTCAATCTCGTTAGATTTAGAGATTGTTTGATTTAATATACAGCTGGGTGCGACGACGTATACTATTCGGATGTATTTGTTTTATGTTTTATGTTGTACGTTGGTGTGTGTCCATAGCATTAATATGCCAATAAAAGTTATATTTTAAATAATAACAAAAATTATTAAGAGTGCTCACAAACAGAGTTTCTTTTTTCTCTTTATTTGTGCCTCAGGCAGGAGTGGGTCTGTTGGAAGGTGCAGGGCTGATCTCTAGCAGAGAGCAAGGCAAGGAAGAGTGGTGCAGTTATGCAGGAAGCCAGCGGCCAACAAGGAGTTAGGGCAGGCATCGGAGCACAAGACTAAGGTCCAGGAGTGAGGGAACTCTCACATAGCAGACAGTGTGAAACATGTTGCACTGGCAACTACAGGGAGATCCAAACCCCCTTAAGTACCCAGCAGCATAACGTGAGTGGCTGGAGAGATCATATGACGCATCAGGATAGGCCGACTAGGTAACATGACCTGAGGCAAGTTGGCCGCTCCCATGTACCTGTGATGCTGAGACGGTGCAAGACTTACCCTTGCCAGGATGGCCCAATGCTGGCAGACCCCCGCACACACCCAATGCCAGTCTCCACGCACCAGCTCCCTTACTGGAAGGACCGCACCACGGCGCGAAACCCTGGTCGTGACACCGTATCATTCTGATGGGGGGGTGTTTTGCCGTAAGCTGGAATGTGCCATTGCAGGGGTCTCCAACCCGCATTTCAGTGTCTGCCTTTCCAGGGAAATCCTGGATAACTCCGGGTGTGGTCTTCGTTTTTGGTGGATTTCAATTTGGAGTTGATTTGGCCCTTGCAGCCGGTTGACAATGCTGAATTGCAGTTGTTCACCGATGCTGCAGGTGCAACTGGCTTCGGAGCATTTTTTTCAGGGAGACTGGTGCACTGCTCCATGGCCTGCTTCATGGATAATTCGTGGCTTGCAGTCTAACCTGCTGTTATTGGAAATTTTTCCAATAATAGTGGCTGTGGATCTGTGCGCTGACAGGATGTCTAACCGGAACATAATTTTTGGTGTGACAACCTAGGCCTGGTGCACACTACTAATAATCTGCATTCTTCTCCTATGGCGCTGCCTCTGTTAATGTTTGCAGGCGAATATTGTCTTCAGGGTGCGACATGTCCCAGGCATTGAGAATGGGATAGAGGATTCCCTCTGCCGTTTTCAATTTGATAGGTTTCGGATGTTGGCCCCTGAGGCTAATCTGATTAGGAAGACTTGTCCATCTTCTGTCTGGCAGATTGTCGAGCCGGACTAGTTGGCCTGGCTCAGAGGGCACTGGCTCCTTCTACTTTGAGGGTTTGCAATGCAGCATGGTGCAACTGGGAGACTTATCAGGTTAGGTATCCTTCTGCAGGTAAGTCTTTAGAGCAGCACTTGGTTGAGTTTGTGTGGGGTCATTATCAGAAGGGCCGATTTGAGGTGGCCATGGCTTCCACCCTAACAGGTATTGCTTTTCTATCGCCTTCATGGTGGTCACAACCCCACAAAGTCATTTGTGCTGTCTAAGGCCCTTAAGGGTTGGGCTAAAGAAAGCCCCATGGTGTGTGATACTTAAGGCCGGGGCTGTCCTGTGCAAAATCCCGAGTCCAAAACTGATCAGTTGGGGTGCGGGCCACATCCTATTACTAAGAATTGCCCTTTGCGGTTGGCTTGTATATATGTGGGTCTGCGCCCGTCAGCCAGCTCGTAATGGTTATTGCATGCTGACTCCTCCCTTTTGACTAAGTTCCAGTTTGCTGCTGTGTTTAAGCGCTGTTTGTACTTGCGCAGCGGGCAGCGAGTTGCCTCAATCTGCCATTCAAGAACTTGGTAGATGAGGTCATCTGTCTTTAAGTCAGTTAGATGTGATAAGCTTTAAGTTGTGTTTTTCCTACCCAAAGGGTGTAAAGGGATTTTTTTATTTTTCCTCCAAAAGGGGTCGCAATTCAATTAGCTTATTATTCACGGCTCACAGGAGGTGTTTTGGATTTTCTCCTTCGCTTGGGTATTGCTGCTAACATTCTCCTTCTTGGTTACCACTCTATCTTTTTCTTATATATGTTCTATTACTGCAATGTTTTAGTTCTGCTTGCAGCTCTGTTTTAGTTGTGTTCTTTTACAGCTTTGTTCGTGTCTTCTGAGCAAGTGTGGCTTGTGGTCCATTCATTTATTTATTGGGCTGAGAAGCATGGGTTGGCAAGAAGGGTGTCCCTGTTAGGTGGCCATCAGGTTCAGTGGTTTTGGGGTCCTAGGTATGCATTGGTTGGCTCTTTTGGACCTTCTATTTTATCATGAGAAGTGCTGTGGGTGGCCGTTATGGTTGGTGATTCACCTTGGAGACAATGTTTTTGGACAGTCGGGGATATTAATTTGATCTTGTGGATGAAGGCTGACTTGGCTGTCCTACAGTTGCAGTGGCCTAAGGTGTGCAGGTGTGCTTGGTGTGGTCGGATATTGTCCCTAACCATGTCCCCCTGGCAGTGGCGGGAAGGTGCTACAAACCAGTGGCCACGTAAGGTGTAAGAAAACATTGTGGAGCACATATCCTTTGAAGAGTCATAGTATGGCCTACCTCTGTGGGAGGACTTTGGGCGTCCATCTCTGCGGACATGCTCATACTATGCAGTATTATAGGGGGCTGTGAGGCAATACAATTCAGCTTACAATGGCCACAGGGGGCGTATCAGTTGCTCCCTATTATTGGTTAAGTAACATATGGCTGGAGCTGAGAGTTTGTAGCATCCTTCTTTGCCTCCCAAAAGTAAATTAAAAGCTCAGGGTCATACCTTCAATAAAGTTAATAAGGTGTTATATTGTCTTTAATTGCAATAAAGTTATGGATGCCTTAGTAGAATCTGAGTGATTGCTATGGGCAACACATCTCTTTTAAAACTCACTTTTAAAAACTCTAATTTTAGTAAATTGACCCCTTATATTCCATGTTAATTGTAGAGTTTATTAGGATTATTTTGACTATCATTGTTCTTAGCAATAGGAGTGTGCATCTGCATTTTTTGTCCTCTGCATTGTACTACAAGTCTCAGCATGGTAGCATATCTATTATGTTTAAAATCAGGATGTGCAGTCCAAGCCCCCTCTCACTTACCAGTCAATTGGACTGTCAACTGTGTGATAGGAAAGAAAGAAACTGTCATGTTTGTGATACCGAAATGGTTGGGAGCCTCCCAAAAATCAGGTGGCGCTCCCGACCACCCAGAAGACTAGGCAAGTCTCCCAAAACCAGCTGCCGCCAGCCCA
Source organism: Taudactylus pleione (assembly GCA_031769625.1). NCBI lineage: Eukaryota > Metazoa > Chordata > Amphibia > Anura > Myobatrachidae > Taudactylus > Taudactylus pleione. The sequence continues at coordinate 288,988 of JAUIMM010000153.1, forward strand.
CACTTCCTGTTGACACCAGCACTCCCCCCGTGACTGCTCACTTACTGTGCAAAATTGGGCAGTCCAGCAGGGCTGATGATGCAATTCTGAATCCCGCCAAATTAGCCTGGCCCCCACTTTACAGTGCCTGTATTATCGGCTCTGTACAGTATGAATTCCTAATAAACCTTTATACCCAGAATGTCGCTATTTTAGCGTAACCTGTCGAACAATAAATAATTGCTTTCCAGCCCAACTGTGGTTCCAAAACACAAAAGTAATATTATTCACATAAAGGATATGCGCTTTGATCAAAAACAATTAGCGCAAAGAAGCAAGTAAAAACAGTAGGTACAAACCGATATAAATGCTAGCACTCTGGAATCCAGTACTTGGCCATAAATCCTGAAGCTGGCAGTCATCTTGTAAGAGAATATGACTCCCTTACAGTTCACAGAGCCATGGCCTATATACAACACAAATCACATATACAACAATAGAGACGAGCTGGCATGATTTCATTGGTTCTTGCTCCTTGTCATTCTGTTCATTGGTTAGTTCATATGGTGTCATCAGAGCTATGGATCAGCTTTCCAACTGTTCCTTTGTGTAGGTTTCCCTCAGAAGAACTAATAAAGAAAAACTACATACAGAGATACATTCTAACCTATAATTCATATCTTGCGAATGCCTGCTGCGATCTCCTTGCCGATAGAACAAAAAATCTGCAAATAAACAGAGTTTTAGAATGGTACCAAACATGACATGTCTACTAGCTTCTATACCTTAACTATCATATACATACATTCCACAACATAATTATTCGCTAATGAAACCTCTAATATTAAGCTTTTAATGTGGAGGAACCTTTTTATAAGTTTTGGTATGTGTAAGTGTGAGAATATTGCATAGTTTCGCTAATATGTGTGGTGCGTTTGTGTTTTGTGCTTTGATAAACATCACAACTGTGCGCTGTGCATCTTGTATATTTATATGTTTTATTTAATGTGTGTATGCATGTAAGTCTATGTGTGTGTTGTGTAATTCAGGGTATTTGTAATGGATTAATATATATATTATCCATTTCAAACATATTTTAACATCCAAGCATTGCCTGGACCAATTCTAAGGTGTAAATGGAAGTTTATTTCTAAACAGGGGTGCGGGGAGAGACCCACAGCTGCTTGCAGGTGCCACATAGTCTGGTCAAGTAATTAACATGTAGATGTTCGTTTCTATGGACCAAAACAGCACTGAACAATAGATATACAACTGCTAATGACTTGTAGGTCCATGACAGTAATTCATAGCTTTACATTTAGACCAATTCCTTTGAGCATACTAGTCTCTGTGTACATTTAAATTAATTTGTTACAGACACAAATACACATTTGTGCTGCAATCAAACTGAGCTGAAGCAGAGCATCGTCCAACTCGCTCTTCAACAGACCATCGATGACCAGATCATCAGATAATAATTTGCATGATGATCATAACCAATTATTTGATTTCGACAGTCCACCCTTTGACAGCAAACAAGATGCTATCATATTCTGATCTTAACCTTTCCAGTCATGCATAATAATGTATTATTCAATGTTCTAAACGGTGTGACACAAGTCAGTCATTGAACCATTAATAATGCGTCTCAAGAGGGTAGAGCAACCCTTATACGCACTCAGCGGATCTATACGGGACCATGGATAGGATGCAGGATCTCATCAAACCTATAAAGGAAGTCTGAGGAAATGAGACTACATTATCTAGGATGTTTTAAAGGAACATTTAAAATAATAATTATTATACATGACTTTGCCTGTTCACATATTATTATCTGTAGGCACATTCAATGTCGGGGTTGTAATGCAATCCTTCACTATATTAGGGTGTGCGTTAATGTATGTTGATCATACAGGTGGTACGAGAGAAAATTCAATTTGGAGAGAATCATAACAGTCATTTTTCAGAGTTCTAAAAATAAAAAAAAACTTATGATTGTTCTTATTATGTTATCTTCGCCCAATGGGGTGAGGGCACACTTCTGGATGATCTAGATCCCGATTCTTCCAATTTGTGTCTTGACTGGTTATCTTCGTCATCTACCAAGAATATCATCTGTCCACAGCTGGGACTTGTCAGCATCTAGAATAGGAAATTTGAGATATCAGTACTCTAGAATGTTTAATCTTTCCTACCCAATCTGACGTCTTTCTCCAGATCCGTCTACAGTCTTCAGATATCCTGCTGTTGACTTGATTTGCCTACATGGATGAAAAACAGATTCTTCGAGCGTTAGTAGTTCCCCCCTGTGGTAATTTAGAAGTTTGTCTGCTTCATATAGGAGTTTTCAAAAAACACAACTTATTAACATTGATGAGTGTTTACAGGCTCAACTTTACCTTGTTTTCTCCACTAGGTGGCAGTCAAGATCCTACAACGCCTTTTCCTTTCTTACTTTTTATGAAAATCTCCAAACAATTATCCCTAATCTAGGAAATTCTAAATACACTTTGACCTGTATTCCGATGTTCTGGGGAACTAGAAAGAAATGTTATTATACATCATACATGTATGTCAATATGTAACTAATTCCTATCTATTTCAAACATACAAACTGTTAACAGATATACCCAGTTCATTTAGCAATAACAGAAAATTATCATGTGAAACCTGTTTAAATATAATACCAATCTTGAAACAATCTTAAATGTATTTTTCTCATTGAAAACCCCTAGTAATTACAGACCTTACCACCTCTGCTGGGAAATGGATGTATATTTCTCCTTCTACTACTCCTCCTCCTAGGAAATGTGAGTGTCACTACTGGTCACATGAGATAAAACATCAAAATTACAACAGGTGTTTTTGAGAAGAAAACTTACATTCCGCTGCATATATCTTTATGATCTACTGTATGACAATCCTCCTGTTCTGGTGGATGAAACCTTCACCCTTTGGTTATCCATCACCATTTAACTAGGTTATACAGGGATATACATACCCAAAGATATCACGTTTGTATCTGCTACCAACAATGACTGGAGATCTCTAAAGTTGTTACCACTTATAACAACTTCAGTGTCATTTAACACATACATTACATCATGAGGTATACACTTTATGTTTAGTTATTAATCTTTCCAATATCTTGCAAACCAAACTTTGTATATCCATCTTCCAATTCCTATGAATTTGGTCAGGGGTTGCAATACTTATCTATCATCACTATGCAATTTTAGAATCCCCTTCTCTCCCATATACATTATTATACCTTTACCTGTACACAGTATTGAGAACAATGGCATATACTGTAAACATTGTTATAAGCATAAAAGTTAAATCCATTATCACCTGTAATCAGAAAACATAAAGACGTCTCCTTATGCACTGCAGAAATGACAAACCTAGATTTACTTACCTCTGCTTTTCATATGATATCTCTACTTCTAAGGAATATATCATGTCCAACATTATGCATATCACATTGTTTCCCATTATCTATAATATTAAATATAGTGCTATCTTAACATCATACTTCTCGCAGTCATAGTCATCTATACTTACCACCTGACCAGTTTACCTGCGGTTCAGTCTTTTCCAACTCCATTCTGCCCACCAGCATACACAGAACGACCAGCACAGGACTCATTGCAAACCTGCCACACGATCCAATCAATCACACCCTGCCCAGCAACACATCACCTGATTTTAAGCTTCACACCGGTGTCACCTATATTTGTTACAGAACTGAACAAATGGGTTAAACACATATACCTCCTTTTGCAAGTTGGTTAAACTATGGAAAAATTCACATTTTAGTGTGATGTTATGATGTACAGTGACTGTGTTAGTAATCTGTGTGATATCCCTCTGCCTGTTGCATGGAGATGTCCTCAAACCTTTCAGGACTGGTGAACTCATCTTACAGACCTGGTTTTCTGACCCACCAAAATCGCTACTTCCGGTGTTACCAGGCAACCATTGCGCATGGTCTGCTCATGGTTCCTATTGCGTCGCCAAAGCAAGTAAGCCGCAAGACATCTTTTAAAGATATTTAAATAACAGAATACCTTCAACGAGAAAAAAATAATTGTTAACCACCGCAATTCCAGCCTCGTTGAATACACAAACCCGTAACTTCCTCTGATATTCTCAAGTATTTGTTATCTACTGTATAAGTTATGCCTTCTACCATTGTAACTAGACAGAGTCCCAGCTGTTAAACATGATGCATCCCAACCAGAAATCTGTAGGAGCGACCCACGTGACTCCACCCTTTGACCGAGCCTTTTATCCAGATATCACACACCTTTGATATAAAAAAACATCAAGTACCTGAACCTGTTCAAAAATGTGCATAACAATAGAATGCCTCCAATAATAAAAAAAAAAATAATTGCTAACTACCGCAACATTCATCACGTCGAAAAATTATGAGACCCGTGATATTTCAGATATTCTTAAGGATCTTATAGCTATTTTTGCCCTTATACTTAAATCAGGTTCATATTATCAATTACTAACAACAGTCTATCCTTGACTTAACTGTACTATATTATGAGTGTATACAAACTATGAAAGACATGCCTCTATAGGAAGTAACGGTTAGAACTGAAACAACAGAATATCCTACATAACAACAATAAGTGCTTTTACCGCTACATCTCAGATATCCTGCATCACCACAGACCCCAGACAGCGGGTCATCCCTGTTGCACCACATGTGTACAGCAATCAAAGCCTCCCACAAACCAAATCTGTCAGCCTTCACAGGGCCCATAACCGCCCCCATTTCCCTGACAAGACATATCCAGCAACCGGATCATCCCAAACACTGCACCATGCACATCTCCGCAACCCTTTGAATCATACTCAGAACTGAATTCCCGAACGTAAAACAAATCTCCAAACTGCTGTATTTACAAGGAAACCCTCAGAAGTACATGCAAACGCCACACAGATGAGCACATACAATCACATATACAGAAAACCAAGATCATGTTAGCACAAACAAACCACAAACATCTGCACTACATGTGTGTGCCCAGAGACTCCACACATCACACAGACCCCTATCCTCCAAGACTGCGCGCAACCCCATACAAATCACAACTCACACCAGTGCCGCACTCCATCTCCGGCACAAACCATGGCTATTCACAACAAACATCCCAAACTTGCCAACTATACTGTCCATGACATCCAAGGAACACCCCACAAAGGAACAACCCCCAAATATATATCACATTCCAACATGCAAAACGAAATAATTTTACCATCACTAAAAAAAATGAATTTCCAGCTATATTCATTTGCTTCAAATATATAAAACTTAGTCATATCTGTGTTGGCTGCCATTACTTATGAATTCCCCAGTACTTTAAAACAAGCATTGTACATGTGTGACTTTAATGCCCAATTTTCACTGTAGATATGCTGCCAGGTGACCTAAACAGAATAAATGTAGTGATATACCGTGAATGAATGTGTGAGAAGTGTACATTTGTGTATGTATGGGGGATAAATACTGTATGTTCATGTTTAAGGGACTGTAAATTATTCATCTGCACTTCCGGCCTGACTCTAAGTCTATAGATAAATCTTGGAGAAAAATCTATCAGAGAAAGTAATTATTGGTGTATGGATGCGCATGGATTTGTGTTGTTTTGAATGGAATGGCAAGGCCTCATGGCAATGCAGCCATGAAGATATAAAGAGGTCTATTGTACCAAGTGGGAGTGTGTTATTACAGATATGATATAGGCACTTACAAACAGGGTTAATACAAGATACCTTTTGAATAACCAGGAAATACCATTTCTTCAACAATAGAGCCTGTTTTTTTTTTCATGTGACTCTAGTCCTGTAAAAACAACCACTCCTTTTTGGAAGGAAACTATTATCTTGTATAACCATAAAAAATGAACATACGTAAGTTTATAATGAGTACTATGAGAATTCAACGCTGGAGAGATATTCTTATTGAGATAGCCACCTTATAACTTAAGTTAACATTCTATATATTGTAATTTAGATTCCCAATATTTACTGTAAACAAAGACATCTTATTTTCCTAAAATGCACACGGATTAATACAGTACATTACAGAATCATGAAACCACCTAAGTATCTAAAATGTTAATAATTGCTCTTTTATAACAATGATAAATAATTTTGCTTAAACCATTACTTTTTACATTAATCTCACCAATATCAGTAATGGCTGATTTTACAGTGGGTTTATTTTTCTTCTTCAATGACCTTAAAGTGCCTTAATACAAGGGAAAAAAAAAATATTACTAGTTAAATTTTTTTAATATTATTTTAATTATCGGCTTGTACCATCAACTTCCATTGCATAGGGCGATAGTACGCCTGCGCCATCTTGCGTCGCACGCTACCTTAAACAAATTTTCCCTCTCGTGCTGCCACAACTTTAAACAATCATTAAACTTTATACTTTTCTTCAGAGAATTCACTAAACATATACTGTCTCTAACATTATTAAGTACCTCCGAATAAAAGCTTCCAATCTTAGGAAAAGGTTTTCTTGACCCATATGTCACAGTACGCCATAGCGTACGCACCATGCTTTTTAAACATAACATACCTGGCTGACCCATGCGGCCCTTCCACCAGCAGCACATCATCGACCATTACTAGAGAATGCTTGCACCCATCTGAGAAAACGCTTAGCAATTTCTAGAGAATTTCAATTGGTGAACGATTTTCAAAGAGCTACGTTCACGCACTCCCTCCTGTTATACACAGCAGACCTGCTTGGCATTACAGTTGGCTTGCACAATGAGGAGCAGAATAACCACCTATTGCAAATAATCCTACATGCGACGATATTAACTTCCGTCGCTTGCTTCCTACTTTGAGTTTACTACCACTGGTAGCATCTAGAAGTTCCAATAACTCCTAACCTTGCCAGCAGTTTCACTCCAATGACAACCCACTTCACAATCACGGTTTATATAACCATGCAGTTCGATCGCTTTGCCCAAAGAACCTAACTGATCAATGGACTTTGCGATTAATGGGTGCCGGACCAAGAAACCCCTTAGTTTCTCGATAACCTAAACCACAATGTACCTGCTTTGTACACTGGCCCAGTAGTTTGTATGGCCCCGTCAGGCCCCTACTGAGTTTCCACTGAGGTTTAACAGACAGTAACTTCCACTATTTAGGCTTAACAGACAGTAGCCTTTACAATTACATGTTTCAATTACACACCTTTTCTGCACAGAAAACAAATAAGGCCTTTTCCCTAAATAAAGCAGTAGAATTCAGAGGTTGTTTTTTTAACAAGCAATGATGCTATGAATACAATGACCGCTTGAACATGTCAGCAATACAGGAAATATGCGAATGCTATTGTGCGACTTGGTTCTAATCAGCGCTCCTTGAACTCACACAATAATGGGTAGTGGTCTCTCAGCAACAAAGTGGTACCAGGTATTCAAAGGCAAAGCGTTCTTTCCTGCTTTGGCACCATCCATCCTTTTGGTGAGAGACCGATATCCGGGTTTTACCGTTATAAATTGGTAGCATGATTTCACTCGATGAGCCCCCATTTTTGAATTCCTAATAAACCTTTATACCCAGAATATCACTATTTTAGCGTAACCTGTCGCACAATAAATAATTGCTTTCCAGCCCAACTGTGGTTCCAAAACACAAAAGTAATATTATTCACATAAAGGATAATACGTGCTTTGATCTAAAACAATTAGCGCAAAGAAGCAAGTAAATACAGAAGGTACAAACCAATATAAATGCTAGTGCTCTGGAATCCAGTACTCAGCCATCAATCCTGAAGCCTGCAGTCATCTTGTAAGGGAATATGACTCCCTTACAGTTCACAGAGCCATAGCCTATATATCACACAGATCACATACAACAATAGAGACGAGCTGGCATGATTTCATTGGTTCTTGCTCCTTGTCATTCTGTTCATTGGTTAGTTCATATGGTGTCATCAGAGCTATTGATCAGCTTTCCAACTGTTTCTTTGTGTAGGTTTCCCTCAGAAGAACTAATAAAGAAATACTATATGCAGAGATACATTCTGACCTATAATTCATATCTTGCGAATGCCTGCTGCGATCTCCTTGCCGATAGAACTGAAAATCTGCAAATAAACAGAGTTTTAGAATGGTACCAAACATGACATGTCTACTAGCTTCTATACCTTAAATATCATATACATACATTCCACAACATAATTATTCGCTAATAAAACCTCTAATATTAAGCTTTTAATGTGGAGGAACCTTTTTAAAAGTTTTGGTATGTGTAAGTGTAAGAATATTGCGTAGTTTCGCTAATATGTGTGGTGCGTTTATGTGTTTTGTGCTTTGATAAACATTGCAACTGTGCTCTGTGCATCTTGTATATTTATATGTTTTATTTAATGTGTGTATGCATGTAAGTCTATGTGTGTGTTATGTAACTGAGGGTATTTTTAATGGATTAATATATATATTATCCATTTCAAACATATTTTAACATCTAAGCATTACCTGGACCAATTCTAAGGTGTAAATGGAAGTTTATTTCTAAACAGGGGGGGCAGAGAGACCCACAGCTGCTTGAAGGTGCCACATAGTCTGGTCAAGTAATTAAAATGTAGATGTTCGTTTCTATGGACCAAAACAGTGGCCATTTTCTCTGTACTGTGCAAGCACAAACGAAGGGTAAATGGGCATGGCTGCCATTTTCTAGCTGTTTTTACAGGCACAGACGCCGGAGCCGACGTGGGACTCTGGAGAGGTAAGTTTTATTGGTGCAGGGTATGCGGGGCGGCCCTGCCTGGACCCAGGGACCCTGCACCCATTATAAATATGCCCCTGGCCATCGCATTAATGTAGCCCCGCCCCCTGCTTTACGGTGCCTGAATTATCAGCTATGTATAGCAGGGGATGGGGCCACAATGACGCGATTGAGCCACCACGCCCCTGCACCACAGTTGTCCCTGCCATTGTGACAAATAAATCAGATTATTTTACTTTCTCCCTCCCTCTTTCGATCTATATATAAATACATACACACAAAACAGAAAGACTTTTGCTATCGGCAGTAATAATAATATACTAAAAACTCTTTGTGTATCTAGCAAGTAAAAGTATGGGGATTAGTTCATATTTTGATCATTTAAGCTTGCAGTCCGTCCAAGAGACTCAAATTCTCTGCAAGTCCCTACACTAGCTTGTATGCTCAACAATCCATTGCATTGCAGTTAAATGCACTCACCTCTCAGATACAGAGGGTAACATCTATACAGAGCCTGGCTTGCATTAATATGGCCATGCAGCTATATGGGTAAAACCGAGCGTGGGCATATTTATTTTCCACCCACCTCTGCCCTCACCAGGTATTCCTGTTAAAGTTAAAAAAATTATACTAACTCATCATCATTTATGGTAAATACACCCGAACAAGCATGTGCAACACTAGAAACAAGAGTACAGTGACAACTGCAGACTCGGCAGCATGTGTCTGTAGCCATAGTAATGGTGCACACAAACCCAGACACTCTGGTCATCTAATGAAAAAACAAACACAGGAAATGTAGATTTGTATTGTGACACCCACCTGCATCTCTGCAAATGCAAGTATCTGCATAGCATTAGTTATAAATCATTCGCTAAGCGGCTTTCTGAGTAACCCTATTGTAGCGTTGAATGCCCGTGGGAACAGAGGGCCTGATTCAGACCTGGACGCAAGCGGCCGTTCGCTCGTAGTCCGTATGAGTGGAAATATGTAAAACAAAGCGCTCGCACGAGTGATCGCTCGTAGCTAGGCTTCCACCCCATATTCACCCAACCCCTCCTCTAGCTAGTGAGCATTCAAAATAGCGAGCGCTCTACTCATCTTTGGTTGATGTCTGTGCTTGCACAAGTTATTTCCGGAAGTTGGCCTGTCAGTTTTCGATTGCCTTGCTTCTCGTTCTGCAAACATACTTGAATCGATTGGTGGCAATCACCATATTAAGTTACTTAATTGTAACTCAAATGTTTTCAATCTTGTTTTTTTATTGAATGTCAATAAACTTTATTGTTTGTATTGTGTGACATTGTTCCGCTGAATCCGTACGGTTTTAAGGACAAAGCAGATTTCTAGTATAAGTCCAAAGAATGTTTCTATGTTATTAATGTTTTCCTTTTTGGTTTACAAACAGATTATATGGTTATTCCGTTTGTTCTGACCTTTGCTAATGCATCTAAATGCATCAAGCCAATCATAAGTCCCAATATATTTTTGGGGGTTTTTCACATAACTCACACATTAACCAATAGAATTGTTCCTGTTAATTATGAAAGTACATTAGCCAATCAGATTTTTCTTGTACCTTTATTAAAACTGTTTTGTGTGAAAAAAATCATTGCCATCATGAGAGCCAGTGCGTTCACACGCCGTGAGTTGCTGGTCCTTACAGAAGCCATGGACCAGTGAATTACCACACGCCAGCCCCCCGTCACCAATATAATGAAGCGTCGGGCGTACGCAGAGGTGCAGCATCGTCTGCGTTCCATGGGCTACCACCAGAACATCGGCCAATTGGAGCGCAGATGGTCGGATCTGCGCCGCAGGTCACCACGCCTGCTCGAGTCTCTCTGGCTGCTGATCCGTCGGCGTAAGTGTATATGTGAATGGTTTAATCTTAATCTTATCTGCATAATGTACTTTGCTAATGTAAATTATCATTAATGCGTGTGCATGTTTGCAGTACGGCCTTGTTTTGTAAAAAATTATACCTTGTATTTGTGTTTGTGAATTTAGGCTAAAGGGTTTTTTAAATTTTTTTTAATATATGCCAATTTAGTTAATATTTTGAACTATCCATCATTTAGGTCAAGAGCAGATAGTGAGGTGGTGAAGAAGGCCGTCCCAACCCCTATCCCCCATTCCAACACTCTCTTCCCCTGCCCACTCCTCCCCAAATTCACCACCCTCCCCTGACCTTGCCATCCATATTTCCCCTCCCTCTCCTGGCCCCCAATCCCAAACCACCCCTCCCTCCCCTGTCATACCCATCCATATTTCTACTCCCTCCCCTGATCCACCCTCTCCATGTTCCACTCCTTAATCTCTTTCCCAACTCACACATCTCATCTTCATTGGCCGACATCATCCAAGGATGAGATTGGCCACTCTGCCCCTGTTTTGGATGCTGCAGGTATTTTTTTTTTTTTGTGGAAGTAATGTTTTGAAATGTGCCCTAAATGCATACACTGTGGAATCTTGTTTTTTTGTTTTTGTTTTTTGAAATTATATTTGTTTTTTAACCATTTTATATGAAGTTTAAATTTGCCCTGTGTACATCAAAAATTCAGATTAGTACAAATCTGCTAGTTTTATTTAATTATTTTTTTTAAAATGTTGGTTTAACACTGCGCATATGACACATGCCAAACCACTACCACTTGTGTCTTTCATGGTTTTTTATTGATTTTAAAATTGTCAACTTGTGTTAGGCTTACTTCATATGCAAATGTTTTTGTTCTAACCACTGTTATCATTTTTTTTTTTTTTTTTTAATATTTTTATTAACATTTGCTTTGTGGTTGAAAGTTTACAATTTGGAGTTTATTTTAATAAATGAGAAATGTTTGACCCATTTTGCTTGGTATCTTATCTTGTTTTATATGTTAATCCTAATGACCATTTGAAAAAATATTAATGCCTACATTTTAGTAATACCCACATTTCTCTTTCAACAGAGGCACGGATGCGGAATGAGGTGATATTTGCTGAAATTGTGCGTCTGCGTGGCCATATTGTTGCCATTCTAATTTGTTTGGACCATTTGTTGGCCTTAAGGAGGCCTTAATTGTGGGTTATTTGGTGTGTTATAGTTGTTACTTTGTTTACTAAAAATAAAAAAAACATTTTGGTTAATAACTCTCATTCCTTGCCTCTAACATTTTAATCCCTGGACAAATAATAAATTTGCATTTGTTGAATGTGTTTTGACATTTTGAAAAGGATATTTGGAAACTCCAAGTAATTATGAAAGTGGTAATTTTAATACCATTACATTTAATAAGCACTTTTTCAAATTTATTAACACATTATGTTTTTTTATGTATACATTTACATAAACGTGTTAGTATTAGTCTTTAACTCCATACTGCTTCACCATAATACCTTTTTTTTATTAAAAAAACAAAAATATAAAAAAAAAAAAAAAAAAAAAAAAACCTGTGTAAAAAGTGAATTTTTCCTAAAACATTTTAGCCACATTTGCAACAGTTTACACTAGGCCCAAAATTAAGAAGGTATTGTCCCATTTTTAAACCCAACACATTTTGTGTAATTTATCTAAAAAAAACAAACAAACAAATTTTTCAAATCAAACATTTAATATATCACAACACAAACACGCTTAATATACATAAAAAAATGGACATAAAGAACTGGTTGTAGATGTAGCATGCCAACATGTTTCCACAATTCATGGTAATAATTAATTTGTCCAGATGTAAAATCCCATTTTGGAACATATTTGTCATTTATTTTCAGGTAGTATGCAGGTTGTTGTTTATTTGTTGGTAAAAAAAAGAGAAGATAAATAAAATAAATTAACACATTGGAAATGTAACACTCAAAAATTACCTTATTACATATGTTTGATTAACTAAATGATTTTAAAAAATTACCTGAAAAACCGTGCCACAGCGTCATCACGTATTGCCCGCACAGACACTCTCCTCCGACCAACCTCGGGAGGGCCATCCTCAGGCAAGGCATCCTCTGGCTGCATTGCAACACCACTCTTTATGGCGATGTTGTGAAATATCCCACACAGGACCACAATTTTGGAAACCATAGCCGGCAAATACATTAGGTCGCCACCAGAGCGGTGGAGGTATCTAAATCGGCCTTTTAAAAGGCCAATGCAGTGCTCCACCACCTGCCTGGTGGCAGTAAGTGCAGAATTATATTGACTTTGTGGCCCTGGTGTAGGAACCAAATAAGGAGTGAGCAGCCAGGGTGTGCAAGGGTAACCACTGTCTCCTGTGAAAATAAGAAAACATCAGTACAATTTCTAAATCAACAGTGTTTGTTTTTAAAATTAAGGGTACCACTTACCCAGAAGCCATGCATCACCAGCTTGTAGTTTGTTTAATTTGTGCCAAAGCCCTGATTGCCGGATGACAAAAGAATCATGTGCAGTTCTGGGAAATTTGGCTTTCAGGGACAGGATCTGGAGGGAGGCATCACATACCACCATTATATTCTTTGAATGAAATGCTTTTGGTTCCTAAATATTGCCTCCAGCACTGCTGAAGTGGTATGTGAGTGCCATCCACAACACCTATGATGTGTGGGAAGCCTGCAATTTCAAAAAAATTTTGCTTAACCACATTAATGGACCCCATATCCAATGGCATATTAATAAAATGATGGAGGTGCTTAAATATGGCATCCATTACCGCCCTCAGGATCCTTGAAAAGGAGGATTGCGAAATTCCCGCCACTATGCCTACTGTGGTCTGGAAGGATCCTGAGGCACAAAAATGTAACACCAACATTAATTGCGTAAGTGGTGGTATTGCTGTTGGATTGTTAATTTGCCTTTTAAGATCACTCTCTATTAATGAAAGATTGTCTAGGATGATTTTGGGTGGTAGGCGGTAACGCCTTAACACCACATCATCAGGCATTCCAAAAAGGGTGACACGTGTTCAAAATATCTGAGGCCTTGCACGCCTATGAGGCCTATGCCTAGGAGGATGTCCAGGTTGGTCGGGGTCTGGGACCATCACCACTATAATTCGCCCAACATCAATCTGAAATGTTAGACAATGTAGTTATGATTTAGAAATTTAAGAATATTGAAATATACTTATCTTTTTATCATATAAAGAAGAATCTTACAGGGTTGGGCAGTGACATCTTGTAGTAAACCTATGATTTAGAATTTGTAAAGACAGGGGATGGCCAAACTATATGCAATACATATAAAAAAAAAAAATGGCATTGCAAAAATGACACGTTTTTAGGTACACCAATCTGCACAGCGTGACCCCTAAAAAACCTACAAAAATGTACATAAATAAAGGGTTATAATGTATAAAAAAAAACACTTACCACACACAGACGAACAGACCAAAATAATCGAAATCCAAAAAAGCAAACGATAAAAATCAAAAAACTAAATAAAAGCAAAGTAAACACATATTAACATTTAAAATGTAAAAATTATTACCAAGTTATAATAGACCCAAATTAAAAATTAAAAACTTACCTCCAAAAATTTTAATTTTTAACCCAAAAAAATGCAAATATGCTAACTTAAATAACCAAACCAAACATAAATCTCTAAACAGCACACTCCAAACTCTCCGCCCAAGACCACGACTACAACTCCAACTCCAAATCCAACTCCAAACAACCCACCCCGAAAGAAGGCCACAAAAAAGCCTTAAATACCCTTAACTTTCCCACTCAAATCAATGATGCACAATAGATGCACCCGCATAATGCACACACATCTATAAAATGAGAGCCCACAGTGGGTCTGCTGAATTCAATTGTCTCATCATGTCCACTGAACAGCAGCAAAGCCAAAATCCTGGAACTCACAGTAAGTTCCTCAAAAATTAAAGTTTAAAAATAATATAACAAATAGACAAATAATGTTTATTTTTTACCTTTTTGAAAGGTGTTGAGACTGAGAATGAGGAGGCTGCGGGGCCTAGTACCCAGGCCAGGGCCAAACGCAAAAGGCAGCCACAATTCACAAGAAAGGAAATGGAGGCTTTGGTTCAAATGTGCATCGATAACCTGGCACAGGCACCCCGAAATATGGGTGCAACACAGAGATGGAAACTGTGGGAGGAAATAGCCAGTGCTGTCAATGGGGTTGGTGACTTTGTCCGTTCAACCAAAGAGGTCAAACGCCGGTACGTAAATGCTGTACCTATTTAAAAAAATGTGTAAATTTTTTTTTAAATCTATGCCTACATTTTTTAACAACAGATGGAGCGACTTCAAATATCGCCTAATACAAAAATTGGCAGATAGGGCTAGGCATGCAGGGGGGACAGGTGGTGGGCCAACCCCTGTGTCACTGGAACTTACAGATTTGGAGGAGCTGGCACAGGGGTGTGTGCAGGAAAAGGTGGTGTTTGGTGTGTCCAACATGGACACAGACATGCCAGACTTTGCGGCTCCACATGTTGCTGCAGGTAAAATTTTTGTTAATTTTTAAAAAATATGTAGAAGTAAAGTTTCAAATGTACTAATTTTAGTTTTTTAAAATCTTTTCCACACAGGCACAGAAGAGGACGAGTCTGCTCCAGAGGTGAGCTTTGGCCGCAGTAGATCTGCTGGCTCCGCAGGGGAGGAAGCAGTATATCCAGCTGGGGACCCTGTGGCAGACAGTCCAGGGCATTCCTCCTCACAGGCAGTGGCCCTCTTCACAGATCTCAATGCAAAAACAGATAAGAACACCGAGATTCTGATGAGGATGGACGCAAATCTGCTATGGGTGGCAGACGCCCTGGAGGAAAATGCTGCGGCCAATGTGAGAATAGCAAATGCCCTGGAGCAGCTCGTCTACCTGCGCATGTTTGAGCCGCCCTCCCTTCCTGCCGGAACATCAGGGCCCTCCACCTCTAGCGCAACATCGGCCATCCCTCAAAATGTGCCTAGCCCTATGCCTAGGCCAGCGGAAACAACATCTACCTCTGGCCAGGCCAGGCACAGGAGCACACGGACAAAGTCATGCTCCCTCCAACACCAGGCCAAGCGGAGGAAAAGGCGTTGACAGCACTGGCTAATTTCCAAAAAATCCATCTCTGTGTTTGCCCCATATTTGTGCACCCCAAAACCTCCCTCTGCTTTCTTGTGATTTTTTTTTTTAAATATTTTTTATTTGTGCAATTGACACTAATTTCCTTTTTGGCTGACCCAAACAAAAAAAAAATTTGAAAATTACATTAATAAATTATTTTCTGCAAATCAAAAAATTAAAACCAAAAATTGTTTTGAAATTTCATTATCAACTGGGTAAAAGGGACTGCAACAAACATACTTAAATACATGACAAAGATCATATACTAAAAAATTTGCTTCCAAAAAAACCCCATAAGGTAACAGGGAAGTAAACAATAACAGAAGCTAAGCAATTAGTAGGTGATTGTCTTTGTGTATTTAAACCAAAAAAAAACCAAAATACATTTATTAGGAGAAATGTCAATCAAATTACATAGGTCACTTCCTGCTCACTGTGTATACGAGCGAAAGAAAAATGACCGCAAAGATACGGCCGCACATGCGCAGTGATTACCGGATGCATGCGTGGTTGGAAAACATCGAATGCATACGAGCGAACAAAGAATTGTGTCCGGGTCTGAATCAGGCCCAGAGACCCTGGAGCCATGATTTCTGTGTATGGGAAAGCCAGTGGTGGAACTAGAGAGTGGTGGGCCCAGGTGCAAGAATATGCTTTGCCACCCCCCATTCCAATCACATGATTGTAGAAGTGTTGTTCATCCATAGATAACACCCTCTTCTTTCTCTGATTTTGGTGATGACTTTATCCAACTCATCAGGTAACTGATCAGAGTTGCTTGTTATTCTAGCTATGCGGAGCATCTGAGAATATGGAAGACCACGTTTGAGAGGAGGGGGATGATGACTATTGTATTGTAGCAATGTATTGCGATCAGTTGGCTTATAAAAAACAGACGTAGAGATTTTTCTTTCCTCTATTTTCACAACAACATCTAAGAAATCTATGGTGGTTTTGCACCACCTCCATACACACACACACTGTACATACACCGCTGGCCAGCTGCTTCTATGAACACATATGTATATATACAGTATATACATACTGTGTGTATTACACATACTTTATGTATATACAGTATATACTGTACACACATAATATGTGTCACATATGTATATACAGGTATATATATATATATATATATATATATACACACACACACATGTATATACTGTATAAATATGTGTGTGTATGTATATAGATATATATATTAGGGGTGAGCGGGTTCGGATTTCTGAAATCCGAACCCCCCCGAGCCCCCCCGATCCGAGTCCGATCCGAGTCAGGCTCGACTTTTCCCGCCTGACTCGGATCTGACATCGAGGCAAAACGTCATCATCCCGCCTTCCGAGTCTCGCGGGTTTTGGATCCTATATAAGGTACCCGCGTCGGCGCCATTTTCTCACTCGGCTGTGGACAGTGAAGAGGGAGGGTGGGAGTTAGTGCTGTGTAGTGTAGTGTAGTGTAGTGCTGCTGTTGTCCACTACTTCAAAGTCCATAGGGGCTGGCTGGACTGTGTTGTGCAGTCAGTTCTCCATAGGGGCTGTGTCCACTCCAAAGTCCTGTGCAGTGTCCCAGAGCTAAAGGGGTGCTGTAGTGTTGTCCAGGGGGTGCTCTGTCCATCAGGGGTGCTCCCCCCAAGTGCTAAAAAAATAATATATTTTCTGTGTTTGTGAATTGTGTGCGCAGTAGCCGCACGTGCATCAACAAAGTAGTGCCAAGCGTGCGCCTGTGTCATAAGTAAAGGGCCGGCTGGCTTGACCGTTAAAGGGTGCTGTAACCCCCGAAAGTACACTCCAGTCCAAACCCAAAAAAAATTATTTTCTGTGTTTGTGAATTGTGTGCGCAGTAGCCGCACGTGCATCAACAAAGTAGTGCCAAGCGTGCGCCTGTGTCATAAGTAAAGGGCCGGCTGGCTTGACCGTTAAGGGTGCTGTAACCCCCAAAAGTACACTCCAGTCCAAACCAAAAAAAAAATTATTTTCTGTGTTTGTGAATTGTGTGCGCAGTAGCCGCACGTGCATCAACAAAGTAGTGCCAAGCATGCGCCTGTGTCCCATAAGTAAAAGGCCGGCTGGCTTGTCCGTTAAAGGGTGCTGTAACCCCCGAAAGTACACTCCAGTCCAAACCAAAAAAAAAATTATTTTCTGTGTTTGTGAATTGTGTGCGCAGTAGCCGCACGTGCATCAACAAAGTAGTGCCAAGCGTGCGCCTGTGTCATAAGTAAAGGGCCGGCTGGCTTGACCGTTAAAGGGTGCTGTAACCCCCGAAAGTACACTCCAGTCCAAACCAAAAAAAAATTATTTTCTGTGTTTGTGAATTGTGTGCGCAGTAGCCGCACGTGCATCAACAAAGTAGTGCCAAGCGTGCGCCTGTGTCATAAGTAAAGGGCCGGCTGGCTTGACCGTTAAGGGTGCTGTAACCCCCGAGAGTACACTCCAGTCCAAACCAAAAAAAAAATTATTTTCTGTGTTTGTGAATTGTGTGCGCAGTAGCCGCACGTGCATCAACAAAGTAGTGCCAAGCGTGCGCCTGTGTCATAAGTAAAGGGCCGGCTGGCTTGACCGTTAAAGGGTGCTGTAACCCCCAAAAGTACACTCCAGTCCAAACCAAAAAAAAATTATTTTCTGTGTTTGTGAATTGTGTGCGCAGTAGCCGCACGTGCATCAACAAAGTAGTGCCAAGCGTGCGCCTGTGTCATAAGTAAAGGGCTGGCTGGCTTGACCGTTAAGGGTGCTGTAACCCCCGAAAGTACACTCCAGTCCAAACCAAAAAAAAAATTATTTTCTGTGTTTGTGAATTGTGTGCGCAGTAGCCGCACGTGCATCAACAAAGTAGTGCCAAGCGTGCGCCTGTGTCATAAGTAAAGGGCCGGCTGGCTTGACCGTTAAGGGTGCTGTAACCCCCGAGAGTACACTCCAGTCCAAACCAAAAAAAAAATTATTTTCTGTGTTTGTGAATTGTGTGCGCAGTAGCCGCACGTGCATCAACAAAGTAGTGCCAAGCGTGCGCCTGTGTCATAAGTAAAGGGCCGGCTGGCTTGACCATTAAAGGGTGCTGTAACCCCCGAAAGTACACTCCAGTCCAAACCAAAAAAAAAATATTTTCTGTGTTTGTGAATTGTGTGCGCAGTAGCCGCACGTGTATCAACAAAGTAGTGCCAAGCGTGCGCCTGTGTCATAAGTAAAGGGCTGGCTGGCTTGACCGTTAAGGGTGCTGAAACCCCCAAAAGTACACTCCAGTCCAAACCAAAAAAAAAATTATTTTCTGTGTTTGTGAATTGTGTGCGCAGTAGCCGCACGTGCTTCAACAAAGTAGTGCCAAGCGTGCGCCTGTGTCATAAGTAAAGGGCCGGCTGGCTTGACCGTTAAAGGGTGCTGTAACCCCCGAAAGTACACTCCAGTCCAAACCCAAAAAAAAATTATTTTCTGTGTTTGTGAATTGTGTGCGCAGTAGCCGCACGTGCATCAACAAAGTAGTGCCAAGCGTGCGCCTGTGTCATAAGTAAAGGGCCGGCTGGCTTGACCGTTAAGGGTGCTGTAACCCCCGAAAGTACACTCCAGTCCAAACCAAAAAAAAAATTATTTTCTGTGTTTGTGAATTGTGTGCGCAGTAGCCGCACGTGCATCAACAAAGTAGTGCCAAGCGTGCGCCTGTGTCATAAGTAAAGGGCCGGCTGGCTTGACCGTTAAAGGGTGCTGTAACCCCCGAAAGTACACTCCAGTCCAAACCAAAAAAAAAATTATTTTCTGTGTTTGTGAATTGTGTGCGCAGTAGCCGCACGTGCATCAACAAAGTAGTGCCAAGCGTGCGCCTGTGTCATAAGTAAAGGGCTGGCTGGCTTGACCGTTAAGGGTGCTGTAACCCCCGAAAGTACACTCCAGTCCAAACCAAAAAAAAAATTATTTTCTGTGTTTGTGAATTGTGTGCGCAGTAGCCGCACGTGCTTCAACAAAGTAGTGCCAAGCGTGCGCCTGTGTCATAAGTAAAGGGCCGGCTGGCTTGACCGTTAAAGGGTGCTGTAACCCCCGAAAGTACACTCCAGTCCAAACCAAAAAAAAAATTATTTTCTGTGTTTGTGAATTGTGTGCGCAGTAGCCGCACGTGCATCAACAAAGTAGTGCCAAGCGTGCGCCTGTGTCATAAGTAAAGGGCCGGCTGGCTTGACCGTTAAGGGTGCTGTAACCCCCGAAAGTACACTCCAGTCCAAACCAAAAAAAAAATTATTTTCTGTGTTTGTGAATTGTGTGCGCAGTAGCCGCACGTGCATCAACAAAGTAGTGCCAAGCGTGCGCCTGTGTCATAAGTAAAGGGCCGGCTGGCTTGACAATTAAAGGGTGCTGTAACCCCCGAAGTACACTCCAGTCCAAACCAAAAAAAAAATTATTTTCTGTGTTTGTGAATTGTGTGCGCAGTAGCCGCACGTGCATCAACAAAGTAGTGCCAAGAGTGCGCCTGTGTCATAAGGGCCGGCTGGCTTGACCGTTAAAGGGTGCTGTAACCCCCAAAGTACACTCCAGTCCAAACCAAAAAAAAAATTATTTTCTGTGTTTAGCCGCACGTATATATCAAATCGATATAACATAAATGGAGGACCAAACTTTCTCCGATAAAAATAAAATAGAGAAAGATCAAGAACCACTTCCTCCTAGTGCTGAAGCTGCTGCCACTAGTCATGACATAGACGATAACATGCCATCAACGTCGTCTGCCAAGGCCGATGCCCAATGTCATAGTAGAGGGCACATACAATCCCAAATGGCAAAGTTCAGGAAAATGACCTTGAAAAAGACATTTAAATCAGCTGAAGAGAAACGTAAACTTGCCAATATGCCATTTACGACACGGAGTGGCAAGGAACGGCTAAGGTCGATCCCTAGTATGTTCATGACTAGTGGTTCAGCTTCACATGACGATGGAAGCCCTCCTCCCACTAAAAAAATCAAAAGAGTTAAGCTGGCAAAAGCACAGCGAAGAACTGTGCTTTCTAAGAAGATATCACAAATCCCCAAGGAGAGTCCAAGTGTGGTGGTGGTTGCGATGCCTGACCTTCCCAGCACTGGACGGGAAGAGGTGGCTCTTTCCACCATTTGCACGCCCCCTGCAAGTGCTGAAAGGAGCACCCACAGTCCACTTGCTGATATGCAAATTGAAGATGTCACTGTTGAAGTACAACAGGATGAGGATACTGGTGTAGCTGGCGCTGAGGAGGAAGTTGGCGAGGAGGATTCTGATGGTGATGTGGTTTGTTTAAATCAGGCTCCGGGGGAGACAGTTGTTGTCCGTGGGATGAAAAAGCCCATCACGGTCATGCCTGGGCAGAAGACCAAACATTCCACCTCTTTGGTCTGGCAATATTTCTATCCAAATCCGGACAACAACTGTCTTGCCATATGTACCATATGTAAAGGTGAAATAAGTAGGGGTAGGGACGTCAACCACCTAGGAACATCCTCCCTTATACGGCACCTGCAGCGCGTTCATAAAAAGTTACTGTCAAGTTCAGAAACTTTGGCTAAGACCGTAAGCAGTCCAGGGACACCTAAATCCCGTTGTCCTGTTGTATCCAAGCGCCTGCAAACCACACCGTCAACTCCCTCCTCGTCAATTTCCTCCTTAGTCAGGATCGGAAGTAGTCCTGCAGGCCATGTCACTGGCATGACTGACTCTCCTATCCGGGATTCCTCTGGAGGATCCTGCATTGCTACGCCTACTGCTGCCGCTGCTGCTGTTGCTGCTGCTGGGAGTCGTTCATCATCCCAGAGAGGAAGTAGGAACACCACTACTTTTACTAAACAATTGACCCTCCAACAGTCCTTAGCGAGGAGGATGAAGTACGACAGCAGTCATCCTGAAGCAAAATGTATAACTGAGGCCTTGACTGCTATGTTGGTGTTAGACGTGCGTCCGGTATCCACCATTAGTGCAGTGGGATTTAGACAATTGATGGAGGTAGTGTGTCCCCGGTTCCAAATCCCGTCTAGATTCCACTTCACTAGGCAGGCGATACCGAGACTGTACAGAAACGTCAGAAAAAGTGTCCTCAGTTTCCTGAAAAATGCCGTTGTACACAATGTCCACTTAACCACGGACATGTGGACAAGTGGAACAGGGCAGACTAAGGACTATATGACTGTGACAGCCCACTGGGTAGATGTATCACCTTACGCAGCAACAGCAGCAGCGTCACCAGTAGCAGCATCTCAGAAACGCCAGCTCGTTACAAGGCAGGCTACGCTGTGTATCACCGGTTTCAGTAAGAGGCACACCGCCGACAACCTCTTAGAGAAACTGAGGGAAATCATCGCCCAGTGGCTTACCCCACTTAGACTCTCCTGGGGATTTGTGATATCTGACAACGCCACCAATATTGTGCGGGCATTACATCTGGGCAAATTCCAGCACGTCCCATGTTTTGCTCACACAATAAACTTGGTGGTGCAGAATTTTCTGAAAAGCGACAGGGGCATGCAGGAGACGCTTTGGGTGGCCCGAAAAATTTCTGGCCACTTTCGCCATTCAGCGACTGCGTGCCGAAGACTGGAGCACCAGCAAACACTCTTGAACCTGCCCCGCCATCACCTGAAGCAAGAGGTTGTGACGCGGTGGAACTCAACCCTCTATATGCTTCAGAGGATGGAGGAGCAGCAAAAGGCCATACAAGCCTATACATCCACCTATGACATAGGCAAAGGAGGGGGTATGCACCTGACTCAAGCGCAGTGGAGAATGATTTCCGTGTTGTGCAAGGTTCTCCAGCCCTTCGAACTTGCCACACGTGAAGTCAGTTCAAACACAGCCAGCTTGAGTCAGGTCATTCCCCTCATCAGGCTTTTGCAGAAGCAGCTGGAGAAAGTGAAGGAGGAGCTAAGACGGAGCGATTCCGCTCGGCATGTGGGACTTGTGGATGAAGCCCTTCATTCGCTTTGCCAGGATTCCAGGGTGGTCAATCTGTTGAAATCAGACCACTACATTTTGGCCACCGTGCTTGATCCTAGGTTTAAAGCCTATGTGGTGTCTCTCTTTCCGGCCGACACAAGCCTGCAGAGGTGCAAAGACCTGCTGGTGAACACACTGTCAGCTGAAGCGGAACGTGACACGTCAACGGCTCCTTCTTCATTTTCTCCCGCAACTGGGGCTGCCAGGAAAAAACTTAGGTATCCTAAGCAACCCACTGGCGGTGATGCAGGGCAGGCAGGACCAAGTTTGGACATCTGGTCCGGACTGAAGGACCTGGCAACAATTTCTGACATGTCTACTGTCACTGCATATGATACTGTCACCATTGACAGAATGGTGGAGGATTACATCGGTGACAGCATCCAAGTAGGCATGTCAGACAGTCCATACCTGTACTGGCAGGAAAAAGAGGCAATTTGGAGGCCCCTGTACAAGCTGGCTCTATTTTACCTGAGTTGCCCCCCCTCCAGTGTGTACTCCGAAAGAGTGTTTAGTGCAGCCGGGAACCTTGTCAGCGAAAGGCGTAGGAGGTTGCTTCCACAGAATGTGGAGAAGATGATGTTCATCAAAATGAATTATCAGCTCTTCCAGGGAGACCAGCCTCCAGAAGGTACAGAGGGACCTGTGGTGGTGGATTCAAGTGGGGACGAGTTAATACTTTGTGAGGATGAGGATGTACACACTGAAGAGGGTGAGGAATCGGTGGATGAGGAGGATGAGGATGACATCTTGCCTCCGTAGAGCCAGTTTGTGCAGGGACACATTAATTGCCAGCTTGTTTTGTGGGGGCCCAAACGAACCAATCATTTCAGCCACAGTTGTGTGGCAGACCCTGGCGCTGAAATGATTGATTTGTTAAAGTGTGCATGTCCTGTTTATACAACATAAGGGTGGGTGGGAGGGCCCAAGGACAATTCCATCTTGCACTTCTTTTTTTTCTTTGCATTATGTACAGTTTGGGGCCTAGTTTTTCTAACTGCCATCCTGTCTGCCACTGCAGTGTCACTCCTAGATGGGTCACGTGTTTGTGCCGCCCACTCGTGTCGCTTAGCATAGTCATCCAGCTACCTCGGTGCAACCTTTTGGACATGAAAACACTATTGTGAGGTGTGAGGTGTTCAGAATAGACTGGAAATGAGTGGAAATTAAGGTTATTGAGGTTAATAATAGCATAGGAGCAGAGAAACCAACAAATTCTGTGATTTTAGCTGTTTTTATGCTTTTTAAAAAAAAAATACAGATCCAAAACACAAAACCCAGAACCCAAAACACGGAAGGGTGGTTTTGGCAAAACCAATCCAGATCCAAAACACAAAGAAAGATCCAGATCCAAAACCAAAACACAAAACACGAAAAGTGGCCGGTGCACACCCCTAATATATATATACTGTATACACACATATGTATACAGTCTATACAGTATACACACACCATTGGCTGCCACCATTCTTTGTCCACAGTCAGTGGCACTCAGTCAGCCCCCAGTCAGTGACTCAGAGTTAGCTAAACATTACATACTGTACCTAAACATAACCTAGAGAGTGAGAAAGCACTCAACAGCTAATGCTGCTGCTCTGAACTCTGAAGTACTACAGGTTTTTGTAACAGGTACTTTAAATGCTGCCTGGTCCGATGCCGCCTGGTCCTATGCTGGGCGCTTAAAATGGAGGCAGAGCCGTGAGTGATAACTCACAGCTCCGCCTCCATTTTAGGCACCCAGCATCGGACCAGGCACCAGGCGGCATCGGACCAGGCAGCATTTAAAGTACCTGTTACAATAACCTTCACAAAGGCCCATGGGAGGAGACTGAGGAGTGGCTGCAGCTGGGCATGAACTTCTCAGCCAGAATGAGCTTCTCCTTCTTACCCGGGCTGCTCATGGTCATGTGACTGGCCAACCACTGCGCTGCCCGATCGGAGCTGAGCACCGATCGCAGCAGCAGTGGAGGGGGGGGTCACGGCAGAGCCCTGGAATGCCCCTAGGCATTTTCTGTATGTCTAGGGCCAACTCTGGGCTCCTGCACCACATATATACTGTATATGTACAGCCATGGCCAACAGATTTGAGAATGACACAAGTATTGGTTTTTTACAAAGTTTGCTGCTTCAGTGTTTTTAGACTTTTTTGTCAGATGTTACTATGGTATACTGAAGTAAAATTACAAGCATTTCATAAGTGTCAAAGGCTTTTATTGAGAATTACATGAAGTTTATGCAAAGAGTCAATATTTAGCATTATAGTGTTGACCCTTCTTTTTAAAGACCTCTGCAATTCACCTTGGCATGCTGTCAATCAACTTCTGGGCCACATACTGACTGATGGCCGCCCATTGTTGCCTATTCAATGCTCAGAGTTTGTCAGAATTTGTCGGTTTTTGTTTGTCCACCCACCTCTTAAGGATTGACCACAAGTTCTCAATGTGATTAAGGTCTGGGAAGATTCCTGGCAATGCACCCAAAATTTTAATGTTTAGTTCCCAGAGCCACTTAGTTATCACTTTTACCTTATGGCACCTCCCCCCTCCCCTCCTAGTCCTGTCAGCGGCAGCAGAGCAGTGAGTGCAAGTAAGCTGCTACTGCCGCTGAGTGCAGCAGTAGTCTCCTCTCGGTGCCCCCCTGTGGAGCGTGCATCGCATTGTGATGCCACAAATACTGTTTGTTTTTGTAAGGAGGCATAGCCATGCCTCCTTACATTAGGCCATGCCTCCTTGCCATTACCCATGCCCGGCCAGGCTTTCTACACCCCTCTAGTGTGGGTACAAACTACCCCCCTCCTGTATGGTGCAGGGGTATGTAACCATGCCCCACTGAGCGCTCCCTCCCAGCACTCAGTACCCCAGCCTTGCAAATCCAAGTGCCATTGTAGGCTATTTGCTGTATAATAGTTTTGCCCTGTGACAGGTACTGTAGATACAGAAAAAAAACATTAGCACCAGGACGACTTGCGTAATATAGAATCAGGAACAATATTATTTTATGTGCTCATAACAAGTATACATGTAGGAAAAGAGTTAGTACTTTAATTAAAATGTGACCATCCTAACAGGAAACTGCACTCAGTTTCGCGTCTATCTGCTTATGCCTTGTCAAACAGCTGTTTGCCCAGAGGTTGCTGTCTTAGAGATGTGACTGATGGTGATGGAACTTCAAGCAAGAGGTTTTTAAAGATATATACAAGGCAGGAGCCTAGGTATGGTGATCCACTTTATCCATTAGTGTAAGCTCCTATCCCAATCCATAATGAAGTTGAAAGTGAAAGGAGCCAGAAGCTTGAATAGTGATGCACAACATAATTTAGAACCTGATGTTGAATCAGCACAAAGACCACATGAAATTCTTCCTTGTTTTCTTCCCTTCTGCACTGACAGGCCAGCAAGGATGGTTCTGAATTCAAAGTCCAATGGTTATGTTAAGCTGCTGTCTATTTGGTAATCCTACTCTTCCCACTAATCATGGCGGTGGAAACCTAGACACAGCTTTTAGAAGCTTAAAAGACAGTAGGAATTTCAATTGCCGATCTCAACACTGGTCAGTTTGGAAATACTACTCCTTCCATACATAGAGCCTGATTCAGAGATGGACAGTATTGCAAAGTCACACAGAATTGGCTATGCAATACCGTCCAACAAAATGTAAATGCAGCAGGATTTTTCTGTCAGGTTGCGGCCTAGGATCTGCCGTTACTCACCGTGATGCTGGCTTCCCCTGATCCCTTGGGTAGTCAGACGTCAGGTGCAGCGGCGGGTGACGCGCTGAGCATTATTCTTAGTGCCATTTGGACAGCCGTGTGCCGCGCCGTGCTTGGTTCATGCATTTGCCGTCATTGACGCGACCATAACAGTTCACATAACCTGACTGCCCTTTACCCAATGGTAGCATGGTGGTGGTTAGCTGACGCTGTTGTCGAAGCTGAATAATTGAGTAAGACAAGTTCAGTTTAAAATTCAATCACAGCGATGCCATCTTGCGACTGGCCGCAAGACTCCATTTTAGAAATGCGATCGCAAGACGCCATTTTGCGAATGGCCGCCTAAGCGCCATTTTAGATTTTAGATTTAGATTTTAGTACATGTGGCAATAATACCATTAGCATCATGCAAAGGCATCTGTGACCATTATCATATGAAGCAAGTGGCCAGGTGACAACTGGCTTGGGTAGATAAGTTTCCTGCATAGTGTTTGTTCACTACGGGTGGTCTGGCTAGAATAAATAAGCAAGCTTCCTGCAATGACACAGGAAAGGTGGGAGGGCCTGCTGACAGGAGATGTAGAACTATCTGGCCCAGCATGCTAAAATGTTAGAGACAAGGCACTTATCCTCACACACACATTAAATATGTCTTTATATCAAACCCCGAATACTCACACATTTCATATTCACACATAAGGTTCCATAAGCATCAAAATGTATGATTCAAGTTGGTTAAGTTAGTTTAAATGCTAAGAAATAAAGGTTTTTGATAACTAAGGTATTATACATGATAAGCAAGGTGTGTTTGGTCTCGTTCTGATGCATACACTTTTTACAGCATCCCAGTGTTATCGGTGGAGAGATCGCATCATGCAAACTCAAGTTACGGATCACAGAACTTTCAAGCAACAAAATGTTTAGCTGATGAAATGTTACAGGAGGCATTACCAGAAAGACTCCGGCTGTTAGAGGCAGGGAAAGTCTATTTGAAACAACCTGTTAAATGTGCCGTAACATATGCTTCTCCTCTGGGAACCAATGATATCAGCAGGAAATTTCCCCTTTGTCCTGCTTTAGTCTGGGGGGGAATAAATACATGTGCCCATATACTGGTTTAGGAGTCCATGCTGAAGGTTGTATGTACTAGGGGTCTCTAGTCTGAGGTCTATCTCTGGGTCCGGAGGCGCAAGCGTATGTATACTGTACTTGGGTCTGTATTATTTCCTTTTTACGCCTAAATTATGTATGTATAGATTGCGTGTAACTGACTGTACTTTTACCTGAATAATACTTGTGCGTTGGTACCACAGATTCCACTCCTGTCTTTATTTGCGGTCATACTGCGTACGCAATTAGTGTTGTGTTTAGAGGTTTATAGGAAGGTTTTCAGAAGGTATAGGCAGGGGTATATAGAGGTTAATTTCTAATATTGTTAGTTGGGGGCTCGTGAAGAAGTCACTTACCTGCTCACACGGTACATACGGTCATCGATATTTCAGCAAAGGGTGGAGTGGCCACATGCAGGGTTTGCCTGCAACCGCTTTGTGCTGAAAGATCGCTATCCATCTCCGTGTGAATTAAGGAAGCTGACTAGAATCCAGGGACAAGAGAGGAAAAAGTTTGTTTTCCTCTGTTGATAGAACCTTGTGTTTAGAGGGGTGCCGCAGTATTGCGTACGCAGCTAAAATGCATTTTTGCATAGGCAGGTAAAAAAGTAATTATACGGTTGTGTGGTAGTCGCATAATTGTATATGCGGCTGTTCGCACAATAGCGTATACGCACTTCCAGTTCTGCTGCCACGTGTTTGAACAAAGCCATTGAGGTTTACATTTTTTTTTCCTATTACCAATATCTGGGTTAAACGTGTATTTTTCTGCGCAAGAAAAAGTGTGTAACAGTGAGTGTATTGTTGGTAGGGGTAATTTATTCCCTAAAGTTAAGGGTATCATATGATCCTTAAGGGCTAGGTGCAAGGGTTAGCCTAGTCGCTCGGTAAGCAGCTTACCATTCTAAACACAGTAGCAGGTGTACATGTTGTCTTTGTTGTATAGAGGTGCGTGAGAGTGGCCGATATATAAACTCTCATAGGTCTGGAAGTTACCTTACTAAAGCTTATCCGGGTGTGGAAGTGGCCTGCTTCAAATCTTATCCAGGTGTGGAAGTTGCCTTACTAAATCTTATCCAGGTGTGTGGGCGCCGCCGACTTAAATCGTCCACAGGTAAGTGAAAGTGTCTTGATTGTCTTTCACCGGTTTAAATTTTTATTGAAAAGCGTAGGAGTTGTCTCAGAATGGGAGCCATGCAAACAGTAGAGATGTTAAGCAATGTTGTGCTGCTAATGGAGGCGCTGATCGGATCGGTCCGTCGTATCATGCTTACCAAGTACGGTACTTATGCAATAAGGTATTGTGATATATGGTTTAATATGACGAGGAAGAGTGTTAGACCGTTTCCCAGAATTGGTAGTTTTGAGCTACTGCTGCATATATAAGAAGGTGCTCTTATCTATCTTACACTTTCTTACACTTCACCTTCTCTCATTATAGTGATGCCCTGGGGTGGCTCAGCTGGGCCTGTTTGGGGGTGTCCTGTGCTCTGGATTTCAACCTCAGTAGGTTAGGGACCTACCCTCAGAGGTTACCTGGGCGTGGTGGGTATGCCCATAACCATGGCCATGATTATGCTAAAACCTCTATGTATTGCAAAATTCTATTGCATAATTTATTATATATAATTAGTAATGTTGGAGTTGTGCACTTGTACTTTCTTTTCTTGTGTTTGCAACAATAGTCTCCACAGGTAGCACCTCCCATTATATATATATTCAGGGTGTGCAGTCTAGGGCCCCCCTTTCTATATACTCTATTTAGTGTGCTCCCATGCACACATGAAGGTTTGAGACGCCTTCAGCCTAGATTAGCACTCCTTCCCCATTGTTTTTAAGCAGGGATTCAGGCATTTTGACTGCACCTTAGTACAAGGCACAATCCTAGGTAAGTCCTAAAAATGTTATATTGCAGTGCAGCTATGGGTTGAATTTTGGGGCATGGGTTCCCTGGATTGCTTTGTTTGGGCTGCTTCAGAGCATCGCATTATAAACACATTTTCCTTTTTGCACTTTTAGCACCAATATTGTTTGTTTAATATATATGTATTTTTCACCTTCTTATATATGCAGCAGTAGCTGCTCTTATCTATCTTACACTTTCTTACACTTCACCTTCTCTCATTATAGTGATGCCCTGGGGTGGCTCAGCTGGGCCTGTTTGGGGGTGTCCTGTGCTCTGGATTTCAACCTCAGTAGGTTAGGGACCTACCCTCAGAGGTTACCTGGACGTGGTGGGTAGGCCCATAACCATGGCCATGATTATGCTAAAACCTCTATGTATTGCAAAATTCTATTGCATAATTTATTATATATAATTAGTAATGTTGGAGTTGTGCACTTGTACTTTCTTTTCTTGTGTTTTTAATTGCAAACAAACAGAACACTTAAGTAGAAACTGCACAGTAAAAAGAGTATGGACCCCACACCAAGGGAAACCTGGATATCCCCATAAGGGATATGCACAGAGATCAGCAAATATTCAGCAAGCACCAGCTCCAATTGTAGCCGTAAATGCTTTATTGGAGAATGGTAGCCAACGCTAGGGGTCAGGTCATACCTGTAGTCTACAGATAGTCAGGTTAACGGGAAGTACTAGGGAAGAACCGGTCTTGATGGTTGATGTAGCTGGTACTGAATATCCTTTTCTTGTAGACACAGGGGCGACCAAGTCAGTGATGAAATCTCCCGTTAATTTACAGGTGACCAATGAGACAATACCAACAATGGGTGTGACAGGTAGAGTGGAACGTTATCCTTTAACAAAGTCCGCAGAGGTTAGTATTGGGCCGTTGCATACCAGACATTCTTTTCTCCTGGCTGCCGCGGCTCCTTCTAACCTGCTGGGCAGAGACTTGTTATGTAAAATGGGATGTGTCATATATTGCACCCCTGATGGTGTATATTTAGATATCCCAGAGAGAATGGTATACGAGGTGCGGGATATGTTAGACACTCCTCAAAGGATAATGTATCACTCTACCGTTTTAAAAGAAAATCCATCACAAGTAGATGAAATGTTGTCCCAAATTCCAGATTCCCTTTGGACAAAAGATGGACAGGACCCTGGATTAATGGCAAATGTAAGCCCGGTAACGGTAAACTTAAAAAGCAGTAGGCAAGCTCCAAAAATTCCCCAGTACCCATTAAAACAGGAAGTAGAACTAGGGGTGTTTCCAATAATCGAGCGATTATTGCAACAGGGAATTTTAGTTCGTACAGCTAGTGTAGCCAACAGTCCCATCTTTCCAGTAAAGAAGAGTGGTGGGAGGGGTTATAGGCTGGTGCAAGACCTTAGAGGTGTTAATAAGGTAGTAGAGAGCCAATTCCCTGTAGTGCCAAATCCAGCTGTCATCCTGATGCAGATCCCACCAAATGCAACCCATTTCACTGTCATTGACCTCTGTTCTGCTTTCTTCTCTGTGCCTCTCCACCCTGACTGTCAGTACCTATTCGCATTC
Source organism: Taudactylus pleione (assembly GCA_031769625.1). NCBI lineage: Eukaryota > Metazoa > Chordata > Amphibia > Anura > Myobatrachidae > Taudactylus > Taudactylus pleione. The sequence continues at coordinate 319,996 of JAUIMM010000153.1, forward strand.
ACATACAGAGGTGTGCAATATACATGAACACGATTGCCCCAAGGTTTCATAGACAGCCCCAGTATTTTCTCCCAGGCATTGCATGACTGTTTACAAGCTTTTCAACCTGCCAATGGATCAGTTCTAATTCAATATGTGGACGATTTATTGCTATGTTCTGACTCTTTTATGTCATGTGTGAATGATACTAAACTTTTGTTACTTCATCTCTCGCATACAGGACACAAAGTGGCTAAGGACAAGTTACAGCCGTGCCAGCCCAGAGTAAAATATTTGGGACACTGCCTAACCCAGGGGTTACGACATCTCACAAATGATAGAATCCGGCCATACAAAACATGACACTGCAGCAGAATCAACAGCAAATTCGTACCTTCTTGGGAATGTGTGGATATTACCGAATGTGGATCCCAGGTGTTTCTATTTTGGCCTTGCCTTTATAGGAACTAGTCTCTTCCTCAAACCCCGATCGCGTCACACACACTGAGGAATCAGAACAGGCTTTTCTTAATCTTAAGGATAGCCTGACAAAAGCTCCTGCATTGGGAATACCCGATTATGAAAAACCTTTTGATTTATATTGTACGGAAGCCAATGGTTGTGCTGCAGGTGCCCTTACACAAAAACATGGTGATGCTAGTAGGCCCGTAGCATACTACAGTGCCCAATTGGACATGGTAGCAAGATCACTCCCCACCTGTTTGAGAAGTGTAGCAGCTACCACTTTATTGGTGAGTAAAAGTGAGGATGTAGTATTGGGCCACGATATGATTGTCTACACTCCCCATGCTGTATCCTCTCTGTTGAACTCAGCTCAAACCAGACACGTCTCCTCGGCTAGGTTCACCAAATGGGAACTAGCCCTAATCGCTCCTGCAAATATTACTGTTAAATGTTGCAGTACGCTGAATCCAGCAACATACCTACCATATGTATAACATGATGTACAAAGGGTGGAAGGAGAGGAGTTGCTGGTGGAGGTGAGTTCAGCAGACATGATGACACTCACGATTGTATGACATATCTGAATCAGACCTTTATTGCTAGACCTGACATACATGACACACCTTTAGAGAATGTGGATGTGACTTTCTATACAGATGGGAGTTGTCATAGACAAACAGACACAGGTGAATTATGTACAGGTTATGCTGTTGTAAATGACACAGACATCATGGAAGCTAAACCTCTCGGTCCTCCTCACTCAGCCCAGGTGGCAGAGTTAGTAGCACTGACTAGAGCATGTGAACTGGCAGCAGGCAAATCTGCTAACATTTACACTGACTCGAGGTACGCGTTCGGGGTGGTGCACGATTTTGGGGCTCTATGGCGTCTGAGAAATTTTATGACAGCAGCAGGCACACCAGTTGCACACTCCCGACACATAAAACATCTCTTAGAAGCAATCCAACTGCCCAAGACAGTGGCAGTAATTAAATGCAAAGCCCACACATGAGAGGATGACTCGGTGTCACTGGGCAACAACAGAGCTGATGAAGCTGCAAAATGGGCAGCAGGGTTAAAAATGTCTTCCCCGATTGAAACAATTATGTCATTCCAAACCATTGATATGCTGAAATTAATTGAGATGCAAAATTTGTGTTCAATTCAGGAAAAATCCATATGGAAGTCCAAGGGGTGTGGGCAAGAGTCCTCTGGGCTCTGGAGGGACGGACATGGTAAGCCAGTAGCCCCCAAGGCATATTACCCCAGCCTGGCTGAGGCAGCACACGGTCTGACTCACCTGGGCAAACAGGGTATGTACAGAAACAGACAAATCTCAGATGCACAACTCCAAATTATTAATAATATATATAAATGCAATAAAATTTTGCAATCAATAGAGGTTTTTAGCATAATCATGGCCAAGGTTATGGGCCTACCCACCATATCCAGGTAACCTCTTTCGGGTAGGTCCCTAACATACTAGGGTTCAAAACCAGAGCGCAGGACCCCCCAAAACTGGCCCAGCCAAGCCGCCCCAGGGCACCACCATAGTAAGAAAAGTGCAGTGTAAAGAGATAGTTTGGAGCAGCTGCAGCTGCATATAAAGAATGAAAATAAAAAAAGTGAAGTACATATATATTAAACAAACTCAGTGAAGGGTTAAAATGTGTTATAAAGGAAAATGTGTTATAATGCGGTACCCTGAGACAGATTAACCAACGCAATTCAGAGGGACCCACACCCCAAAAATGAACCAAAGTTGCACTACAGTATATAACTTGTAGGACTTATCTAGAATTGTGCCTAATACAGTGTGCATATACATTACCATACTCCATGCTTTTAAACCAATAAGGAAGTGTGCTAGTCCAGAATGAGGGCGTCTCTTTTCCCTCAGAAGTGCAATAAAGCACATTAAATGGAGCATATGGGAAAGATTTCTGGACTGCACAACCTGAATATATATATGATGGGAGGTGCTACCTGATGAGACTAATTGCAGGCACAGAAACAGACAAATCTCAGATGCACAACTCCAAATTATTAATAATATATATAAATGCAATAAAATTTTGCAATCAATAGAGGTTTTTAGCATAATCATGGCCAAGGTTATGGGCCTACCCACCATATCCAGGTAACCTCTTTCGGGTAGGTCCCTATCATACTAGGGTTCAAAACCAGAGCGCAGGACCCCCCAAAACAGGCCAAGCCAAGCCGCCCCAGATCACCACCATAGTAAGAAAAGTGCAGTGAAAAGAAATAGTTAGGAGCAGCTGCAGCTGCATATAAAGAATGAAAATAAAAAAAGTGAAGTACATATATATTAAACAAACACAGTGAAGGGTTAAAATGTGTTATAAAGGAAAATGTGTTATAATGCGGTGCCCTGAGACAGATTAACCAACGCAATTCAGAGGGACCCACACCCCAAAAATGAACCAAAGTTGCACTACAGTATATAACTTGTAGGACTTATCTAGAATTGTGCCTAATACAGTGTGCATATACATTACCATAGTCTCATCAGGTAGCACCTCCCATCATATATATAGTCAGGTTGTGCAGTCCAGAAATCTTTCCCAAACAGGGTATGTGCAAGTTGGTGAGCGCATACTGGTGCGCACGAGGTTTTTCTTCACAAGCAGAGAAGATAGCAATGTCCTGTCTGACCTGCTTGAGAAAGAACATAGGGAAAGCGATCCCTACCGAACCGTCCCACATTCCACCGACTGATGGACCTTTCCAGGTGATACAAATTGATTTCATCCAATTACCACCCTACAGGAACCTTAAGTATGTACTAGTGTGCACAGACGTATTTTCTAACTGGGTTGAGGCGTACCCAGCGGCCACTAATACTGCTGCGTTTACTGCCAAGAAAATAGTTCAGGAATTTGTATGCAGGTTCAGTATCCCTAGAATCATTGAGAGTGATAGGGGTACCCATTTCACAGGTGATGTTTTTCAAAATATGTGTAAGCTGATGGGTATTAATAGCCGACTTCACACCCCCTACCGACCACAGGCCAGTGCCAAGGTAGAGAGGATGAACGGAACTATTAAAAATAAGCTAAGTAAAATCATGGCAGAGACTGGACTAGGCTGGCAAGAAGCGTTACCTTTGGTCCTACATAGCATAAGGACCACTCCTAGGTTTCCTCTGAATCTGTCCCCATTTGAAATACTATTCGGCAGACAACCTCATTTGATTATAAGTCCCCAGGAAGACTTGAAGGGTAACAACGAGGTAACTGTAAAGTATCTTATATCAATGAGTAGGCAGTTAAAGCAACAGCAGCAGAAATTGAAATTGTTGTCTAATGATATGCCTGAAACTAACTGTCATGATGTTGAACCAGGAGAATATGTAATGATCAGAAATTTCTTGCGTTCAGGTTGTTTGACTGATCGGTGGGAAGGTCCATACCAGGTGCTGCATGAGTACTACATCTTTGAAGGTGGCCGAGAGAGATACCTGGGTCCATTCCACTCACTGCAAAAAGGTCAATCAACCAGTGGAGAAACAAGGTGGAGACAAGGCTGATAGTGTGGACCTGTCGCTCGCGAACTTGTTCCAGGAGGATTGAAAAGGTTGTAGTGAGATACCTGAACCGAGAGAAATTTTGCAGGACTTGTTGTTAAAATGGACAGGCCTGCTGTGTTCATTCTCATATTCTCTTTTAGAGTGTTCACCATCCTGGTCAGTTCGGGAATAGACAGTGTCTGTGATGGGGGACCGATTGAGGAAACAGGAGCTGATGGCAGTGCTGATGGAGTGGAGAAAGGAGGAGTGCAATGCCAATCAGGGGAGTGTCTGACCAATCTTAGTACTGTTATTGTTAAGAGAGCTGTCATTCTGGATACTCGGGGATGGTGTGGAGGTTTATCATCTGAAGATTCCTGTATTTGTGAGTTTTGTGGGTCCCTAGTTGATGAGAACTTTATCCAACGGTGCCAACCTAAATATAACCCGTACTGGGGAGGGTATCCTTTAGAGGATTATCACAGCATGGTAGGCAAAGTGTTAAATCAAACTGATTGCTGGGTGTGTTCACATGTGCCACAGGGACAGCATAATGTAGGGTTGGTGCCATTTCCACTGAATATCACGGAAATTTTAGATTTACAAAAAGGGAAAACTTTGGATGGAAAATTCCTCTCATCCAAACCACCTCATTTCAAACTCTATCAATTCCAAGTAGATAGATCACTTTTATGTTAGAACATAACCAACCCCAATAAACCTGGAGGTTGGGAAGTGATGGGGAATAATCAGACGATGACCTTCTCACAAAGAGCTGATAATGAGTCCATAAACTATAATCTGTTACGCTCAATTAAATCAAGTGGAAAACATTTTAGGTACCGGTATACATTGAGTTCCACCAAAGAAATGATTGGTAAAGTAGCAGATGGTTATTGTGCTAAAATAATACAACCAGAAACTTGCATATACCAGATGGAAGAGCCTGAGATAGGATTGTTTGCAAGGGAAATGTGTTTAATGATAATGATGCATACCATTCTTTATGTTCTCCCTGATAATGTATATTTTATATGTGGAAGAAAAGTGTATAAATGGCTCTCCCTGAGTTCCGATGGTTTGTGTTATCTGGGAAGAGTAGTCCAAGAAGTTATGACCCTCACACATGTTGAAATGTTGGGAATACATAGAAACACACCGTCACCATATCTTCACACGCAATATGAACACAGAGGCAAGAGAAATATGATACCTGGTGATATGCATAAAGCCGCTCAGTTAATCAGTGAGACAACTGGCTTCCAAGTTTTAGTTGCCCTGGATCCCACCAGAATTGCTAGGGGTACATAAAATTTTAGATATATCCAGGAACTTGCTAAATTAATAGATAATATCACCGAGATGTACGATGACACATTCAGGTACACGGGGAGAGAGTTGCAAGCGTACAAGAAAGAACTAGTGCAACACAGGCTAGTGTTGAATTATTTAACCGCTGTTACTGGAGGGTATTGTGTAACGTTAGCCACCCAATTTGGAGTAAAATGTTGCACTTATGTCACCAATGATACCAGCAACCCTAAGGAGGTGATAGACCAGAAGATGGATGAGATTCTGCAGCTAAAGTGGGAATTTTGTAAGAACCATAATGTATCAGTGGCTGAAGCAGGGGAAAAGATAGAAGGATGGGTGTCATGGCTGAACCCAGTTAAATGGTTCTTGGGTCTAGGGGAATGGGTCCAGGAAGTGATCGCCAGCATAGGCAAATTCTTGTTCCTTATACTGATTGTCATCATAATAATTGGCATATGCGTCCGGTGTGTTCCTATTGTGTTGAAGTGTGGAAAATGTAAAAATAGAGTAAAACGAAAGAATGAAATTATGATGGTGGTCAGAAATGATAATATGTATACCGAGGTAGATACAGAACTGCATTACAACCCCTGAGCTAGGAAGTACCATCATTTAAATGTATAATATTTAGACATGCATAGAAGATATTATTGAAATGTTATTTATAGAACACCTCAGATAATGTAAAGTCTCAAATTCCCCTTCAAGACTGCTGTTATAAGACTGGTGCATTCCCACACCTGTCACATGATCTCCCAAGATCCACGGTGTGCATATAATAGTAGTTTTATGTCCCCACCCAGAGACACATTATTGATGGATTAAGGAACACCTTGTGCCATCCCAGAATAACACTAAATAATATGTAAATGTAAGCCTAAAATAAATTTATATAACAGATTGTGATAGCATGTTGTTTGCTATCAAAGGGTGGACTGTCGAAGCTGAATAATTGAGTAAGACAAGTTCAGTTTAAAATTCAATCACAGCGATGGCATCTTGCGACTGGCCACAAGACTCCATTTTAGAAATGCGATCGCAAGACGCCATTTTGCGAATGGCCGCCTAAGCGCCATTTTAGATAAACTCACATTTCAGTACATGTGGCGATAATACCATTAGCATCATGCGAAGGCATCTGTGACCATTATCATATGAAGCAAGTGGCCAGGTGACAACTGGCTTGGGTAGATAAGTTTCCTGCATAGTGTTTGTTCACTACGGGTGGTCTGGCTAGAATAAATAAGCAAGCTTCCTGCAATGACACAGGAAAGGTGGGAGGGCCTGCTGACAGGAGATGTAGAACTATCTGGCCCAGCATGCTAAAATGTTAGAGACAAGGCACTTATCCTCACACACACATTAAATATGTCTTTATATCAAACCCCAAATACTCACACATTTCATATTCACACATAAGGTTCCATAAGCATCAAAATGTATGATTCAAGTTGGTTAAGTTAGTTTAAATGCTAAGAAATAAAGGTTTTTGATAACTAAGGTATTATACATGATAAGCAAGGTGTGTTTGGTCTCGTTCTGATGCATATGCTTTTTACAGCATCCCAGTGTTAACGGTGGAGAGATCGCATCATGCAAACTCAAGTTACGGATCGCAGAACTTACAAGCAACAAAATATTTAGCTGATGAAATGTTACAGGAGGCGTTACCAGAAAGACTCCGGCTGTTAGAGGCTGGGAAAGTCTATTTGAAACAACCTGTTAAATGTGCCGTAACATATGCTTCTCCTCTGGGAACCAATGATATCAGCAGGAAATTTCCCCTTTGTCCAGCTTTAGTCTGGGGGGGAATAAATACATGTGCCCATATACTGGTTTAGGAGTCCATTCTGAAGGTTGTATGTACTAGGGGTCTCTAGTCTGAGGTCTATCTCTGGGTCCGGAGGCGCAAGCGTATGTATACTGTACTTGGGTCTGTATTATTTCCTTTTTACGCCTAAATTATGTATGTATAGATTGCGTGTAACTGACTGTACTTTTACCTGAATAATACTTGTGCGTTGGTACCACAGATTCCACTCCTGTCTTTATTTGCGGTCATACTGCGTACGCAATTAGTGTTGTGTTTAGAGGTTTATAGGAAGGTTTTCAGAAGGTATAGGCAGGGGTATATAGAGGTTCATTTCTAATATTGTTACTGTCCACCTGTGATCTGCTACCTTAGGGTATAAAGCCTGTCTCTGGTCCGAAGGAAGTTGCCTGTGCAATGTTGTCACTATCCAGTGTTTACTTTTGCTACCTCATTCCAGGTTCCCTCTTCATGATCTCCTTGTGTCTACAAGTACCAACTCCTTGTGCAACAGAGAATCATAACATCTAGCCTGTGTGCTGACAAGTGCCAATCCTTTGTGCTACAGTGCATTCTATAACATCTCGACTGTGTGCGGAACCACTGCCACTTCATTGTGCAAAAGTGCGTGCTATAACATCTCGCCTGTGTGCTGAACAACTGCTAACTCCCTGAGCAACAGTGCACCCTAAACACCTCGCCTCTGTGCTCAGCAAGTGTCTAGCCATTGTGCAACTGAGCGTATTTCCATCATTACCTGTGTACCTATCAAGTGCCATCTTGGTGTGCAATTATGCATTTGGACACCACACCAGAGTGTATTACCGGCAGCACCCCTTGGTGCAACTTTGCGTCAAAACCACCTTCCTTGTGTATTATTACGAGGACACCTCTCGGCGCAATTGTGCGTCAAAAGACTTCTGTGTACAAATTACAGTCCCCTCATTGGTACAGTCTACCTCTACAGAAGTAGTTCTCCAGGGCCACAGTAGTAAGTTCTCTATTCCCGTGAGTACCAGACACCTGACCAAAGGACCGCGACCTGCCAGCTGGGTGCAGCTAAACCCATATCCCGCTTGGAGGGGTCACTGGTGAACACCTTCCAGCTGGTTAGACTCCGCACCATTGGTTAGGTCTCGCAAATGTCTGGTATTCGTGGATGAGGAGATCTTACATACAGGCCCATGCCTCCGATTCCTTCCTCAGCCCGGGACCTCAGCTTTCATCCCCTCAGTAGGGGATTCCACAAAGCCGTTCGTGACAGTTTCTGTATAAAAGTGACACCTTCTTGCTGCATTTGAGATCCGAGCACAGCGTCCGTAGATGCTGCCTCGGATCACCATTGCAACTATCATGACCGATGGTCGCGATAGTTGCTCCATTGACCAGGCTGCGTAACATGAAGCTTATGAAGCTTACCTCAGCCTGGCCGGTGCCTGGTCACTTGCGAGGTCAGGAAATTTGCATCCACTGACACAGACCCTAGCCTCGTCCCTCTCAGAAAAAAGGGGCAACACACTCCCATTTCAGGGAATGGTGGCCAGCCACACCCCCACTCCGCCCCCCCAAATGCCACAGCATGCTGCGGCTAGAGGGAACTGTGAGCGATATCACAGAATCCATTCTGCACATGCATAGAATGAGTCCTGCGCCTGCACAGACCCATAAACAGACCCATCGGGGTAGCTTACTGCTCTGCATCAGGCTCAGAGTCTGTTATAGATCTTTCTACTGAATTTTCTGTTAAATGTAGTTATTTGTGGCGACTTAATAGCTGAGAATTCCTCTTTTTCGTTCTTTCTACATTAATTAGCTATGTAATTATTTGTATACAATACTGAACAAAAAAGATAGTGCTTTTCAATTACCTGGATTTACTGTGGTACATGTACTATATGTTACAGATATTGATAGTTTCTGTCTCAGAACATAATGAAAATCACAACTATTTGCAACCAGAGAACTACAAAAGAATAAAAATAATTTCAGTATATGATGTGTAGAAATGATATAATAAGTAACACAATCTAGGTATATTTTTCCTAGTATGACTGTGAAATATCGATTCCAAAACAATCATATTGCTTTAATTGAATGATTTTGTTTTTGCCAAGGGGATAAAAGTCATGTGTCCTCTGGGCGACTGCAATAAAAGCACATGCAGTAGGAAATTCTACCATACCACCTAAGACCTGGATGGTGAAGCCTTCGATCAATCACCCTTTGATCATAGAAAGAGCAGAGTTTAAGTACATTGACACTCTTGAATTGAGATCAGCACAGCAATCAAACAATGTGGTCATGTGACTTTCCTCAGCTGGCTGAGCTCCTGAAATACGTTGTGATTCAATCTAATGTGTTTTCAGATATATCCGAACTTGAAACAAGGCTTTCATTTTATCATTAAACATTCATTCAGTAGGGTCAGGCCCTCATCATCATAATAAGTAACTTGCTGTGTTTATAGGGTTTAGCCAAATGCTATAAACACATCACGTCAGAGTAAACTCGCTATCCAACAAATCCATTTCTAAAGTCTTTCACCTTTTCAGTGAACTCTGACATTTATCTTCAGTGGGGTTTTGGAGTTTCTACGTGCAGTTATTTAATAGCTGATGAAATGCTTGTATTTTTAATTGTGTCCTATTACTCAATGGGATCCATAGCTACAGTTGATAAAGAGCATTTGAGTGTGACTACATACTGTAGATTAACATTTCCTTGTATTGTGCTACATCAGTACTTGTGGCATTCAAACACTCAATAACTAGTACAGTAGTTGCAATTATGATATGATGGCCTGCCAATACCAAATGGCTGCTAGGAGGCCACACGATAAAATTTGTCATTACACTGACATAATTCCAAGTAAAACTTAAAGACAGTAAAACAGAACTATCAGTACAGTATGCTCAGGGCCGTCTCTACCTATAGGCTAAATGGGTAGTTGCCCAAGGGCCCCAGGATTCAAGGGCTCGTGGCCGATAGCACCCCTACCTCCCATCACATAGGTACCACTGCTGATAGTCCTGCATGGGGAGGAGGCAGAGGCAGGTACCGGCTCAGGGGAGGAACTAGTGGTGGTGCAGCCGGTGTATTGCACCGGGGCCTGCTGTGTTGCAGGGGCTCATAGCCGCTGCTGCTCCCCCATTAGTGTCCCCCAGGCCCCAAGTGTAGGGCAGATCGCAGTGAGAGTGGTCTGCCCTACAGTTCACAAACACACAGCCACCAGCGGCAGCTGTGTGTTTGTTATAGCAGCCAATGAGAGTCAGACAGACTCTCATTGGCTGCTGCATCGTCCACGGAGGGAGCCGGCTGAAGCTTACTCATGAGCTCTGCGTTCCACGCCCCCCCCCCGCAGCGGGTGATGGGAGAGATGTCATGACGTCTCTCCCATCCCATAGTGCAGAGCGAGAGTGGGCTTGGAGTCATTGGCAGGATCAGGAATCAGGTAAATTGCTTTTTTTTTTTGTGTGTGTGTAAGAGGGGCACGGGAACTTACAGAGCATAGGGGGGTGCTACTCAGGGCATTATATAGGGAGGGGTCTGCTACTGGGGGCACTGTATGGGGAGCTGCTACTGGGGGTACTGTATGAGGGGAGGACTACTCCTGGGGGCACTGCATAGGGGGATTACTACTGGGGGCAATGCATAGGGGACATTACTACTGGGGGCACTGCATAAGGGGGACCACTTCTGGGGCCACTGTATAAGGGGCACTACTGGGGGCACTGCATAGGAAATTTGTTGTACTGTACATGTACAGACTGTGACTTGTGTTTTTGTCCTGTAAATGACTTCTGTTTTTCTGCCTATAGCCAACACCCCCCCTCCCCTGGCACAGCCTCCACCAATAGCAGGGGCCTGCAATGCTGTTAAGACAGCCCTGAGTATGCTGATATTCACAACCACGACAACATTTGTCTGGCTACTTTGAAATATTGTTTGCTTACTACTTCTGTCCATGAATATCCACAATGGAGGTAAATATAGGCAGAAAAAACAGACCAGGGGCCAAATGTAGTAGCCCGCATTTCGTGAGCCGATGCAATAGTTATTATATATAATGTGGTAATTACAGTAGTTTAAATGTAAAACTTGGTTGGTTTAGGCTTTAAATGAACTGCCACCTTAAATCTAGTGACTGTCTCACCGTATTCATAGCGCCCCCCGCGATCATGGCTATGCACTAAACTGCAGGTTTTTAGAAGTGGAGATTCTAGCTATTATCTTCTAGAAGGTGCTAGATAAATGTTAAGTAGAACCTGATTGGTTGCTATGGGCAACATCTCCACTTCTGAAAACCCACACTTTAGTAAATATACCCCCAAGTCTCTTCCCTCCTGAGAATTTTTTTTATTTTTAACAAAGTCTAATTTATAGGAACCATGATTTCTTTACAGTATAGTAAGAGGGCTTCAAATGACAAATGACAAATAATTTTAGTTTCCTTTTTACAAGTACATTGGTTACATCCACATCCAGGGACAGACTGGGGCTCCAGATTCGACCTGGCAGTCCCCCTGCGCGCGCACCGTAGGCAATATGAAACATGTTAGAATCACAGGACATCTTCTATTGGGCACTTTTTGTCCTATCCTAAAACTAGCTATGTCCATTCTGTCAGACAAGCTAAAAAAACATAAATATCTAGTAGATAATGAGACAATATTAGGAGAAAAGAATTAGAGTTGAGGCACATGTGACAGATTACTTAAGAGTCTTTGGCACAATTGTCCATGATTTCACAAAACTGAGAACAACTTGTATTATATGTCATTAGACATTTAAATATAAAAGTAAAAAATATTTCAAAATAAAGATCAGAGAAACAGGGTTGACAACTTCATTAACTCTCTGTAAAAACGTATTTATAAGAAAAATGCCTGGCATGTGATCAACAATTCTTCATTAGTCCCGACACCTCACTCTGTACTGTTTTAAAACTTCTACCAACAGGCAATCTTTTTGTTAGCCAAACCAATATACATTTTTCCATTATAATTTTTTTTTCATATGTTTGTGAGCATTTATGAGAATTATGTAAGAACTGTGATGAGATATCACAAGTTACCTCAACATTACTTAACACCAAATGGGAATACTAAGAACATTCTGACAGCTATTTCTGTGTGGGAGTCAGAGACCCTCATTTGGGAGAATCCATCAGTTTTAATTTAAACAGCAGGAGACGAATGACAGGGCTGTAAGTAAAACAGAATACATGTTAAGTAATAGGGTGAATACAATATTTCTAGTTCTTTTTCAGATTATAAATATTTATTATTTCTAGGCCTCCTGATGTTCCTAAAATATTACTTAGCATTGTTCCCCTAATCAGTGTGTGCTAGGCTGAGTAATACCTGGGTAGGGGATGTAGTTGGCATCCTGGTGGACTGGATGTCAGCGGTCATAATCCTGGCACCAGAATCCCGACAGCAGTCGAAATCCCGGCTCCAGAGTCCCAACTGCTGACATCCCAATGGTAAGTATTAGGCTTGGGGTTAGGGAAGGGGTTAAGCACCTGGGGGGAGGGTTAGGGTTATGCTGTGGGGGGGAGGGTTAGGCTTAGGCTGCACGAGGGGAGGGTTAGGGTTAGGCTGCGGGAAAGGTGGAATAGGTTTAAGGGGACTTACTTCCATGCATTGGGATTCTGATTGTCGGGGTGCCATGTAGGTATTCTGACCCTTAGCATACCGATCACCGGGATCCTGTACCAAACCCCTGGGTAGGTCTAGACAAAGACACTGCTAGGCCTGGACTACCACTCCAAGGTTAACTGTATGACCAGTGAAATTGCTTTGGTGGAAATGTAGCTCAATAAGATATACATTGGTTTATTGCTTCTAACCCTTAACAACCTTGTGTAGCTTACATAACTTAAACTAATAAATAATGACACAGACAACAAGAGTTGGCTAAAAGGTCACAGCTTTTATTTATAATTAATTAATTAACCTAAGGGGGGCAAAGAGACACTGCAGGCTCAGTTTTAGCTTTTACTTTGCTCAAATATTTGGGGAACGACTGAAACGTCCCCCCACTAGATGCACTAATATTGTGAGGGTCCCACTTCCCTCCTGGGCCAATCCGAGATGCTTTCAAACAAAAGCGCCTGAGTCCCCCTGCACGGAGTAGGACAAATTCGCCAGGTTCATCGAGGGCTAGTGCCCCCACAAAGTATCTTGCGCTACATAAAGCCACTGAGCTGCAGCATACTCCCGCCATGCTGCGCCTCCCCTAAATTGGGAAAGAAAAGGTTAGTGTGACACAACAAAAAACAGTAACGGGTGGGATGGTGGGTTTCAAAGATCCATAAAAAAGAGGCTGTCTACATGCAAATGAGCCAATATATACTGATCATCTGACCACTCCACCAAGCAATATCATTGGCTCACCCAACTAGCTGACCAGACAGTACTAGAAACTGCCTAGCAACAAGGCTGTCATCAACAGACATACAGCAAAAAACCTAGTATTCTTAGTAATTCTCATGCTTATCCAGCCTTCACCTACTATAAGATATACATTGGTTTATTGCTTCTAACCCTTAACAACCTTGTGTAGCTTACTTAACTTAAACTAATAAATAACGACACAGACAACAAGAGCTTGGCTAAAAGGTCACAGCTTTTATTTATAATTAATTAACCTAACCAGGGTGGCAAATACTCGGGGAACGACTGAAACATCCCCCCTCTAGATGCACTAATGTTGCGAGGTTCCCACTTCCCTCCTGGGCCAATCCTAGATGCTTTCGTACAAAAGAGCCCGGGTCCCCCCGCATGGAGCAGGACAAATTTGTCAGGTTCATTGAGGGTAAGTGCCCCCACAAGGTATCTTGCGCCACATAAAGCCACTGAGCTGCAGTGTACTCCCGCCAAAGCCAGAATCCAAAGTAAACTGGCCCACCACCCAACACGACCTAGCTCCAGAACAACACATCTTTATTGAGCACACAGACCAAGGCCACTAAGACGCCCTCCATTAGAAATGCAAAAACCAGAGTTAAATCAACACACAAAAGCTATGACTCACGACCAAGCCACCCAGTGACATAACATGAACGGCTTTTGACACATTCACCTTCATTCCTCTCCCTGTCCAAGCACCATGCTTACATGCCACCCACCAAGTCAAACGAAGCACCATTACAAACCACCTAATCTTCCCATACAGCCATATTCCAACAAAAACCTCTCACACAACCAATCAACTCCACACCTTTCAGATGCACACCTATTTAGCCCTCGAAGACACAAGCCAAGCCAGGATGAAACTCCGCACCAAACACAGCCAAATCCAAAAAGAAAACCCTCGCGTAGACAGACCATGCCGCTACACTCAACAAATATAGGAGTGGCCCACAAGCCAAACCAGACTGTCATCTGCTGCCATCTCAGTGAGAAACAAATTTCCTTACCATTAGTACCTCACCAAACCTAACCATCCCGACACAACTTTAGAGAACATATAGCAACTAACTAGCAGGGATGCACAAGAGGGGAAACAAGTAACCCGATTGAAAGGGAAAAACTAAAAAACTTAAACGTGAACAAAATTGGGTAAGATCAAGGCTCCCGGGAGGAAAAATTTAAAAATCCCCACACCACCCCCCAATTGTTGAACGCTAGCCATTCCACGATTGGCTGTTAAACAACGTTTCAGGTTGGCACTGGGTGCGCAACTACTACTTGACGCAATGTGAATAAGTCTTGAAGCAGCTGATTTTAACGCCCTAAACACTGTATGTATGCTGGAGATGCCCATGCAATCGCTGTGCCAATAGCTGTCCCAATTTAAAAGAAATGAGTACCAGAAGCTGAACCGTACAAACCAACCCCAATCAAAAACTTTGCCCAAAACAGCATTGAACTGAAAATTGGTAAGCAGGTTGAGAACGGCATGTAAACCACAATTGTGCTGCACTAGCAGGGCGCCACCTCCATAATGCTCCACAAGGCATACCGGCAAATAAACTTCAGGATGTTGAGAAAAGTAAACTATCTATCCCAACCTGTTTGGTTGCATCCGCCCTCCAAAGCTTGCAAAGCACCACTGGTCTCCTGAAAACAATATCTTTAACAAAAACTTTGACAATAAAGAT
Organism: Taudactylus pleione; assembly: GCA_031769625.1. NCBI lineage: Eukaryota > Metazoa > Chordata > Amphibia > Anura > Myobatrachidae > Taudactylus > Taudactylus pleione. The sequence continues at coordinate 335,200 of JAUIMM010000153.1, forward strand.
GCCGTCATGGTAGCCTCCAACCGAAATACCCCACACAGCCAAAAAGGGCAATGGGAAAAGAGAGGCCTCAAGCCCATCAGCAGCCACCTGACCCCTAGCCATGAGCAAACACCCTTAAAATCTGCTCGTCAATAGTCTGCCATAAGACGACGGGAGCGTGGAACCACTGCACCTAATTTGTGCAAACCTAGCGACATCAAACAACTAGGTTGGGTCATGAATGCCTTTAAGCTTATAATAGCATGAGATTCCCGCTAGCGCCGACCCCATGGAGGCCCTGGACCAACCATGCTAATAATGGTTACAAACAAAGAAGTAAGGCATATATTCGAAGACTTACCCTCCGTAGATGTCTGAGCCCCATCAGCTCACCCAACCTGCCAAAAAGACTACTAAGGGCCTGATTCAGAGCCGTTCGTTAACAGCAGTACGCTCGTTGCGTTCCGATGTTGAGTAACCGCGCATGCGTCGGTGTAACACTGTGCATGTGCGTACGGCAGATTGCAAGCTTTTTTTGTCTCGTTCGTCAAATAGCGTACAGGAAGTGACATGTCAAATGTGATTGACAGAACAGGGCGTTTTTGGGCGTTGACGGGGTGGAGATGGAAAAACGCAGGCGTGGGAGGCGTTTTTGGGGCGTACATACATTATCAGATGCGAACATCAAATGTGTTCGTACCAACTCATACGTCACTGGATGATCCTCTTTCTCTTCAAAATGCTCGCACAGCTTAGGGTCTGGATTACTCGACCACATTGGCGATGACCTTCTCCTCCGTCCCGGCACTCCACGATGTTGCATCGATTAATCACGGCTTGTCAGAAAATCAATTAGTGTTGTATTGAAAACCAGCTTGGTATGTGTTTTGAAATCAGTTTTTTGGGTTAGCACAAAACCGTACGCAGGTGGAAATCATAGCTGCTAATGTCAGGATTACACAATCAATTTGCGTACATTTGTGGGGGTTTATTTTTGGGTTGATATTTGGTTTTTGGCCTATTGTACCAATAATGACATCATGTTTGTGTGTTTTTGGCCATTTTGCTTTTGGTGAATTTGCATCCTTATGTAAATTTTAAAAGAGCCCTATTTTTTTTTCATGTAAAATGTTGGTGGTGCGCGTTTTTGCCTTGTGGGCCAGGATTAAATGTAAACCATTTCTACAATAACGTCAGAATACAAAGTCGTACATTTTTGGCAAATTTATTGCTAAAAAAAATCAATTTTATGCACATTTTTTACACAAACATTTTTTGCAGTGTTAATTCCAAAAATTTTAATAATTGTGCAAACATAAAAGTTATGGAAACGTAAAGCTAAAAATTAAAAACAATTCACAAGAAAGGAGAGGGAAGTTTTGGCCAGAAAGGAATATGGGGCAAGCACAGAAGGAGTGTGGGAAAAGTAGCCAGTGCTGTCAATGTTTTTTCCCCTGTTTGGCAGGGGGAGGGTGGGCGCCAGACCGGGTCCGGGATGTCATCGGGCTGGCCTGTCCAGAGGCAGATGTTGTGGCCTCTGGACTAGGCACAGGGCTAGGCACATTTGGAGGATTGGCTGATGTTGTGCCAGAGGTGGAGGAACCTGATGTTCCGGCAGGAAGGGAGGTCGGCTCCACCATGTGCTGGCGAACGAGCTGCTCCAGGGCATTGGCGATGCGGATGTTGGCCCTGGTATTTTCCGCCAGGGCCTGACCAATGGTCACGTTGGCCGTAGCATTTTGCTCCAGGGCCTCAGCCACCCGTACCAGACTGGCGTCCATCCTCTACAGAATCTCCGTATGGAAATCCGATTTAAAATTGAGTTCTGTGAGGAGGGACACTGCCTGCGAGGGGGATTGCCCAGGACTGGCTTCTGCAGGGTCCTCAGCCGGATGTACTGGTTCCTCCCCTGCAGAGCCTGCAGAAATTCTGCGGCCAAGGCTCCCCTCTGGAGCAGACTCATCCGCCTGTGTCTCTGTTGGTAAAATGAGAAAAGAGTCACATTAGAATCTACATATTGGCACATTAACATTTCAGAGTTGGTGACATCACAATATTTACCTTGGACAACATGAGGAGCCGCAAAGTCTGGCATGTCCGTATCCATGTTGGACACGCCAAACACCTCCACAGCCTGCACACACCCCTGTGCCAGCTTTTCTAAATCATTCAACTCCAATGACACAGGGGTGGGACCCCCACCTGTCCCCCTTGCATGCCTAGCCCTGTCAGCCATTTTTTGTTTCAGGCGATACTTGAAGTCTTGCCATCTGTTGGTGAAAAAGTAGCCATTATTCATACATTCTTTCCCCCAGTTTTTTTGGGTGGTCAAGTTTTTAGTTACCGCCGTTTGACATCCCGGGCTAGACGGACAAAATCAACCACCCTATTGACCGCAACGGCTACCTCCTCCCACATTCTCCACTTCTGGCTTGCACTCATATTCCTGTCTGCCTGTGGCAGGATGTCCACACACTTCTGAACCAAAACCTCCATCTCCTTTCTTGTAAATTGTGGCTGCCTTTTCTTTTTGCCAGCTTTGGCCGGAATACTGGGCCCAGCAGCCTCTTCCATGTCATCCTCCTCACCTATTTGTTTAAATGTTGAGAATTGTAAACTTCACAACTTGCACTATATTATGTTTCAAATTAATCATTGTTTCCAAATGCCTGAAATACTTACCGCCAGACTGTTGCCCATTGTTTCCCTGGTCTGTAGCCATGTCTTAGCTCAAAACAAGAAATACACCAGAACTTTTTGGTTGGCTCGTGACGTATTTATACATGCATCCTTATTTTTCGGCCGCATCATTGATTGTGCGTTCCTATGATCCCTCCTTAATTTGTGCGGGAAACTAAACACTATTTATGGCTTGGGGCGTCTCGAGTCGAGGTGGCGTTTGTTGATTGTTGGAGGTTACGTTGGTCAGAGTTGATTGTTGGCGGGTTTTGGAGTTGGCGTTGGTGGGAGTTGTTTTTGTTTGCTAAATTTGTTTAATTTTTTCTGGTGGTTTTGTTTTTGGCGTTTCTTTATTTGGTAAGTTTTTGGCAGTCTAACTTTTGTTCAATTTGTGTCTCCTTCTTTTCCTGAATTTTTGAACATTAATTTTTTGAAATTTCATTTTTGTTAGGTTTTTTTTTGGCTCTGCCCAACGACCTTTTGATCTGGAAACTTATATATTATCTATTGGTAAGTTTTTTTTTTCACTTGGTTATTAAATGTTCATGTTTGTATTTACGCAACTTTGTTTGACCTTACACTTTTAACCTTTGTTTTTATTAGTCCGAAATGTTTCAAATATTTTGTGTTTTTCTATCTGCGTATTTTTGTACTTGTATTTGCGAACTAATTAGTGCATTTTTAACTGTTTCTATTGTGACTGGTATTTGCGAACTAATTAGTGCATTTTTAACTGTTTCTATTGTGACTGGTATTTGCGAACTAATTAGCGCATTTTTAACTGTTTCTATTGTGACTGGTATTTGCGAACTAATTAGCGCATTTTTAACTGTTTCTATTGTGACTGGTATTTGCAAACTAATTAGCGCATTTTTAACTGTATCTATTGTGACTGGTATTTGCGAACTAATTAGCGCATTTTTAACTGTTTCTATTGTGACTGGTATTTGCGAACTAATTAGCGCATTTTTAACTGCTTATTTAGACCCGTTAAATTGGTTGTGTTTTCCCTTTAGCATTTGTGGATTACATTTGGCCCCAATTTGAGGTAGTCTGCGCAATGTCGTTTTGCTCTTTGAGCAAATATGTGTTTCTCCCCTTTTATGTTTTGTCTTGCACCCAATTTTGAAACAGAAATGCCCAGCATAAATTGTTGTATTTTTATATTGTGATTATTTACAGTTTGCCCGTATCATGACAATACCCCGGCATGTAAGCATCAATGGATGGTATCATCAAGCTAAGTAAAAGTCTATTTATTTTGGGGGTCAAAAAGCCTTACATTCAAATCTTGCCATTTCAGGTTGATCTGGGTCGGATTGTTCTGGCCATGCTCCCGGAAGCCGACCAACCTCAATCTCGTCCCAGGCGTAGGCATCGTAGGCGTGCAAGGCACGTGTCACCCTTTTTGGAATGCCCGATGATGAGGTTTTAAGATGCTACCGTCTTCCTCCCAAAATCATCATAGACACTCTCTCATTAATAGAGAGTGATCTTGAGCAGCAAATTGACAGTCCTACAGCAATACCACCACTTACGCAATTTATGGCGGTGTTACATTTCTGTGCCTCAGGATCGTTTCACACAACGGTGGGAATAGTGGCGGGCATCTCACAATCCTCCTTTTCCCGGATTCTGAGGGCAGTGATGGAGGCACTTTTCAAGCACCTCCATCATTTTATTCAAATGCCTTTGGATATAGGTGCCCTTAGTGTGGCCAAGGCCAATTTTTACCAAATAGCTGGCTTCCCACACATCATAGGGGTTGTGGATGGTACTCACATACCACTTCAGCCTCCAGCATGGCTGGAGGCCATATTTCGCAACCGTAAACACTATCACTCCCTGAATGTAATGGTGCCATGTGATGCCTCCCTCCAGATCCTGTCCCTGAATGCAAAATTACCAGGAAGTGCACATGACTCATTCGTCATCCGGCAATCAGGGATATGGCACAAATTAACCAACCTACAAGCTGGTGATGCGTGGCTTCTGGGTAAGTTGAGACCTTTAGTACATAACAATGTTAAGCTTGATACACAGTGATCCTGATGTTGTCACTTCTTTTTCACAGGAAACAGTGGCTACCCTTGCACGCCCTGGCTGCTCACTCCTTATTTGGCTCCCACACCAGGGCCACAAAGTAATTTTAATGCCGCATTTACAGCCACCAGGCAAGTGGTGGAGCACTGTATCGGCCTTTTAAAAGGCCGATTCAGATGCCTCCACCGCTCTGGTGGCGAGCTCATGTATTTGCCGGATATGGTTTCTAAAATTGTGGTCCTGTATGGGATATTTCACAACATCGCCATAAGGAGTGGTGTCCCAATGCAGCCATAGGATGCCTTACCCGAGGATGGCCCCCCCGAGGTTGGTCGGAGGTCAGTATGTGGGGGGGCCATACGCGATGATGTGGTGGCCAGATATTTTAGGTAATTATTGGCAACACAACAGTGTTTGGACACAATGTGGTACGGATTGTTTGAGAACATCTAATTATTTTGTTTTTTTTTCTCCATCTTCTGTTTGTTTTCATAATCTTTGGGACTCCAACGATGACTACTTCCTGCTACCCTAAAAAAACCTTCATGTGGAAACTTTGGGAATATATTCTGGAACCCATATTGCAACGCCACATTTGTGGAATCATGTTAGCATGGTCCTTCGTCAACCAGTTCTTCATTTTTTGTTTGAATTTTAAAAGTTTTTTGTATGTGTTGTATTTATGATTATCACTGTGTGTTTTGTTTGTGAGTGAAACTTTGTTATTTTAGTTATGTTGTGAATAAATGTCTTGAGAGTGTAATTTTGTACCTTTTTTTGCCCATTACAAGCAAGTGTAACCAGGTTCACACACGTTACATTTGCCTAAGGGGTAAGCCTGTAATGACGCAAGTTGAGCTAAAATGTAAGATGTTTTCTGGGTCCAAACCAACACCCAAAGGAATCCTGTACAATCAGTTGGCTTCGTAATATCGGCCTAAGCAGCTTGCCCCCCAAATAGGAACATGTAAAATGTAGTAATATATAATTTGTACAACACCAAAAAAGGCCAATCAGATTGTTACTGTTAGGTGTTTCTTGTGCCTGTTTTCCTAAAAAATACAACACACAATCTTAGTGACAATAATTGGAAATTCTTGCTGGAAGAGTCTACTTATGTCAGTGTAAACAATCTCTGATTTGGAAACAAGGAATGAGACAGAACGTTAAGTTTAAAATATTAATTTATTTAACTTTTGTCAAAAAAAAAACTAAAACTGGTTCCTAAGGAGGACCGACATTTGGTCAAGGACCACCAGCAGCCCGATGACGTGTTCCCGCATACGCCCCACACATTCGGCTAATTCAGCCATACAGTACGCCTCTGTTCCTCTGTGGGTTAGAAAAGTGTGGGGATTAATACATCAATAATGAAACCACATTAAAAAACAAGCCAAACGAAGCTACCCAAAAATGTCAATATTGTGGCCCAAAGCAGAATTACACCAAAAAAACCAAGCCCCCCAAAATGGTCTACCCCAAAATTACAAGTCCAAAAATCAGATTCAGACAGGTGTGATATGTGTATGGTGAAATCAGCAGTAACAGGTAAAGACAACCCGAAAACTCCCAAAAATTCGGCATAAAAACACAAAGGGACCGACACATGATTACATACAAACAGTTTTTGCCAAAAACAAACCATACCGTTCAAAATAACGGCCGCTCCAGAAGCCACTCCCTCATCCTCCTCAGAGGTGCCTCCATTCCCCAAAGAGCTTGGCGGGGTGATTTGGGATTCAGGGGAGGGGGTAGTTAGAAGAGGGGTGGTTGGAGGAGAGGGGGAATTGGGATGGAGGGGAAGGAGCCCCGAAATATCCTCCACAGGGTCTGGGCAGGCTGGGGAGGAGGGGGAATTTGGGGGTGTGGAGGGTTGGCTTGGGGTTTGGGAGAGTGGGCGAGAGCGTCGTCTTCGATGGCGATGACGCCGTAGTCTTCGCTGTGCCCCTAAAAGATGTGAAACAAATTGTGGTTAGTTTCAACCAAAACCGAGTAAAACACTAATTTATGACAACACAAATCTGAAAACATGGCCATGCAGATATGAGTACAATGAATAAATAGGCCATACATGAAAACATGGCCATGCAGATATGAGTACAATGAATAAATAGGCCATACATGAAACATGGCCATGCAGATATGAGTACAATGAATAAATAGGCCACACATGAAAACATGGCCATGCAGATATGAGTACAATGAATAAATAGGCCGTACATGAAAACATGGCCATGCAGATATGAGTACAATGAATAAATAGGCCATACATGAAAACATGCACACGCAGTTAGGGCCACAAAGATAAACATGAAAACCACAGTCCCAAAAACTTACTTTCCACGATCTGCATGCGAAAGCATGCCAGCAAGCGGGGCGTCCGCCGTTGCAGGTCCGACCACCTGCGCTCCAGCTGGCCGATCTGGCGGCGTGAGCCGAAGGAACGCAGGCGGCCACGTACCTCCACATATGCGGAACGCTTCTCGCAATTTGTGATGGGTGGAGGCTGGCTGGTGATCCGCCTATCCATCACCTCGGTTAACACCAGCAGCTCGCGCCTGGTGAATGCCGAGGCTCTCATGATGGTGTATTTGTTAAAAATCATTTTTAATAAAGACTCGAAAATAAATTTGATTGGCTAATGTATTTGGGTAATTAACAGGACCAATTCTATTGGTTAGTGTATGAGTCATGTGTTCGACAGGGCCAGAAATCTCTTGAGAGTTATGATAGGCTTGATGCAGTGACATGCGTAAGCAAATTTAAATAAAGAAATGAACCCAGGAAAATATGCGTGGTTAAAAACAAATAAAACAATTGTTTAATTGGCTCTAACATGTATTTTGACAAATAAAAGCGAATGTTTAAGCAGTACGTATTCTGCGGGTAAACACAAACACGGACAAGATTAAAGTTTATTGCATTGTCCAAAAAAAAACAAAAAACAATTAAGCTAATTGATATATTGATTGGCATGATACGATTGAGGGAGGTAGGCAGAAAAAAGGAGCAGGTAATCGGAATCTGACAGTCCCACTTCCGGTTTGTACTTGTGCGTGCGTTCCCTTCAAGCCACTTCGGGGATGTATGCTCGCTATTTGGCACGCTCGTTAGTTAGAGGAGGGGTCGCTAGAGTTTGGGGAGGATGTTAGCTGCGTTCGAAAATACGAGCGAGTGTTTGAATTTACATATTTATTTACGTACGCCAAACGTACGAACGGCCACTTGCGTCCGGGTCTGAATGAGGGCCAATGTCCGCAGTGTCATTGGGATGAGAAATCGCAGCGCCAAACTGTATGAACTAAATCTAAAAATTAGATGTCGAAACGCACCTAACTAGATGATGCAGCAAATGCAAAACAAAAAGCGAAAACAAGCCTTTGTTGCTGATGGCATGAACTAAACCCCATCTTGTCGCACCAGAAATTGCCTTGTAGCAAAAACTCAATCGCACAAACCAGAGTTCAAATGGCCATAACCATTGGAAACAGTTCCCACAGCAAAAAATTACTCATAAGATCTACAGCACGCAAAAACTGGGGTCAAGGAGCTGCACAGAAATCCCTATCAAAAATAGAACCCCAAAATACCCGACGAGCCAGCCGTATTGGTGAAAAGCAGCTGTAACAAACTACTACTGAAGGACATGCAAATTTGTTCACTGTTAAATTGAACCACAAACCTGTCCCCACTACGAATTTCCACTTTATTCTTCAACTGAACATGATGATGAGGCTGGCTCGCACCGGCAGTGGCCAGTTCCCACTTTGCGGAGACCACTCACCCCGTTGTAATGATACTGAAAGCTAAGTTAAAGGAGCCAAGAAAATAACAAACCCACGTTCACTCTAACAGTGTCGACCGCTAAGTAACCCGCAATTTTAGCAAGCAACTTACAAACCTAGTCACTCGGCAAATGACCACAACCTGCTAACGCGTCTATCTCGATACCCCAAAAGCAAGCGTGACCTACAGTCTTGTCATGATCAATTGTGACCTTCAAAAGATTGAAAACGGGCCTACGTAGAAAAAAAGGGTCTGAGCAGACATTGTTCCTTCCTGTATCTATGAAAAGAAATTCGACCAGATAATGTGCTACACCAACCTGCCCCGGTCCGCCATGAGCACACCAATACAAAAGAAACTGTAATTCTTTAAATAGGCACAGGAACCACAACGGCCCGTAGGCAAACCATTAATTACCAATATCACCTAAACTCCCATTGAAACCCCTTGAACTAAAGGCCTCCGAGTGCAAGACTATAAAATAAAAGCCGACCCAGACTCAAGTGAAGCCAGCAAAGCTCTGTCACCAACTGCTTACTAAAACTAGGGGTGAGCGGGTTCGGATTTCTGAAATCCGAACCCCCCCGAGCCCCCCCGATCCGAGTCCGATCCGAATCAGGCTCGACTTTTCCCGCCTGACTCGGATCTGAAATCGAGGCAAAACGTCATCATCCCGCCTTCCGAGTCTCGCGGGTTTTGGATCCTATATAAGGTACCCGCGTCGGCGCCATTTTCTCACTCGGCTGTGGACAGTGAAGAGGGAGGGTGGGAGTTAGGGCTGTGTAGTGTAGTGTAGTGTAGTGCTGCTGTTGTCCACTACTTCAAAGTCCATAGGGGCTGGCTGTGTTGTGCTGTGCTGCTGTTGTTAATAGGGGCTGTGTCCACTACTTCAAAGTCCATAGGGGCTGGCTGGACTGTGTTGTGCAGTCAGTTCTCCATAGGGGCTGTGTCCACTCCAAAGTCCTGTGCAGTGTCCCAGTCCTAAAGGGGTGCTGTAGTGTTGTCCAGGGGGTGCTCTGTCCATCAGGGGTGCTCCCCCCAAGTGCTAAAAAAATAATATATTTTCTGTGTTTGTGAATTGTGTGCGCAGTAGCCGCACGTGCATCAACAAAGTAGTGCCAAGCGTGCGCCTGTGTCATAAGTAAAGGGCCAGCTGGCTTGACCGTTAAGGGTGCTGTAACCCCCGAAAGTACACTCCAGTCCAAACCAAAAAAAAAATTATTTTCTGTGTTTGTGAATTGTGTGCGCAGTAGCCGCACGTGCATCAATAAAGTAGTGCCAAGCGTGCGCCTGTGTCATAAGTAAAGGGCCAGCTGGCTTGACCGTTAAGGGTGCTGTAACCCCCGAAAGTACACTCCAGTCCAACCAAAAAAAAAATTATTTTCTGTGTTTGTGAATTGTGTGCGCAGTAGCCGCACGTGCATCAACAAAGTAGTGCCAAGCGTGCGCCTGTGTCATAAGTAAAGGGCCGGCTGGCTTGACCGTTAAGGGTGCTGTAACCCCCGAAAGTACACTCCAGTCCAAACCCCCAAAAAAATTATTTTCTGTGTTTGTGAATTGTGTGCGCAGTAGCCGCACGTGCATCAATAAAGTAGTGCCAAGCGTGCGCCTGTGTCATAAGTAAAGGGCCAGCTGGCTTGACCGTTAAGGGTGCTGTAACCCCCGAAAGTACACTCCAGTCCAACCAAAAAAAAAATTATTTTCTGTGTTTGTGAATTGTGTGCGCAGTAGCCGCACGTGCATCAACAAAGTAGTGCCAAGCGTGCGCCTGTGTCATAAGTAAAGGGCCGGCTGGCTTGACCGTTAAGGGTGCTGTAACCCCCGAAAGTACACTCCAGTCCAAACCCCCAAAAAAATTATTTTCTGTGTTTGTGAATTGTGTGCGCAGTAGCCGCACGTGCATCAATAAAGTAGTGCCAAGCGTGCGCCTGTGTCATAAGTAAAGGGCCAGCTGGCTTGACCGTTAAGGGTGCTGTAACCCCCGAAAGTACACTCCAGTCCAACCAAAAAAAAAATTATTTTCTGTGTTTGTGAATTGTGTGCGCAGTAGCCGCATGTGCATCAACAAAGTAGTGCCAAGCGTGCACCTGTGTCATAAGTAAAGGGCCGGCTGGCTTGACCGTTAAGGGTGCTGTAACCCCCAAAGTACACTCCAGTCCAAACCAAAAAAAAAATAATTTTCTGTGTTTGTGAATTGTGTGCGCAGTAGCCGCACGTGCATCAACAAAGTAATGCCAAGCGTGCGCCTGTGTCATAAGTAAAGGGCCGACTGGCTTGACCGTTAAGGGTGCTGTAACCCCCGAAAGTACACTCCAGTCCAAACCAAAAAAAAAATAATTTTCTGTGTTTGTGAATTGTGTGCGCAGTAGCCGTACGTGCATCAACAAAGTAGTGCCAAGCGTGCGCCTGTGTCATAAGTAAAGGGCCGACTGGCTTGACCGTTAAGGGTGCTGTAACCCCCGAAAGTACACTCCAGTCCAAACCAAAAAAAAAATTATTTTCTGTGTTTGTGAATTGTGTGCGCAGTAGCCGCACGTGCATCAACAAAGTAGTGCCAAGCGTGCGCCTGTGTCATAAGTAAAGGGCCGGCTGGCTTTACCGTTAAAGGGTGCTGTAACCCCCAAAGTACACTCCAGTCCAAACCAAAAAAAAATTATTTTCTGTGTTTGTGAATTGTGTGCGCAGTAGCCGCACGTGCATCAACAAAGTAGTGCCAAGCGTGCGCCTGTGTCATAAGTAAAGGGCCGGCAGGCTTGACCGTTAAAGGGTTCTGTAACCCCCAAAGTACACTACAAACCAAAAAAATATATATTTTCTGTGTTTGTGACTTGTGTGCACTGTGGCTGCACGTGCATCAACAAAGGAGCAGCGCCAAGCGTGCGCCTGTGTCCCATAAGTAAAGAGCTGGCTGGCTCATTTCTTAAAGGGTGGTGTAACCCACAAAGTGCACTACTCTCCAGCAAAAATAAAAAAATATTTTCTGTGTTTGTGTGCGCTTTAGCCGCACGTATATATATCAATATAACATAAATGGAGGACCAAACTTTCTCCGATAAAAATAAAATAGGGAAAGATCAAGAACCACTTCCTCCTAGTGCTGTTGCTGCTGCTGGGAGTTGTTCATCATCCCAGAGAGGAAGTAGGAACATCACTACTTTTACTAAACAATTGACCCTCCAACAGTCCCTAGCGATGAGGATGAAGTACGACAGCAGTCATCCTGAAGCAAAACGTATAACTGAGGCCTTGACTGCTATGTTGGTGTTAGACGTGCGTCCGGTATCCGACATTAGTGCAGTGGGATTTAGACAATTGATGGAGGTAGTGTGTCCTCGGTTCCAAATCCCGTCTAGATTCCACCTGCATCCTCAAAGCAGCAGCGACAAGCGTGCGTCTGTCTGTTAAAGGGTGGTGACACCCTCAAAGTGTGCTACACAAACAATTAAAATATTGTTCTTTTTTTTTCTGTCTTTGTGAAATGTGTGGGCTGTAGCCGCACCTGCATCCTTAAAGCAGCAGCGACAAGCGTGCGTCTGTCTGTTAAAGGGTGGTGACACCCTCAAAGTGTGCTACACAAACAATAAAAATATTCTTCTTCTTTTTTCTGTCTATGTGAATTGTGTGGGCTGTAGCCGCACCTGCATCCTTAAAGCAGCAGCGACAAGCGTGTGTCTGTCTGTTAAAGGGTGGTGACACCCTCAAAGTGTGCTACACAAACAATTAAAATATTGTTCTTTTTTTTTCGGTCTTTGTGAAATGTGTGGGCTGTAGCCGCACCTGCATCCTTAAAGCAGCAGCGACAAGCGTGCGTCTGTCTGTTAAAGGGTGGTGACACCCTCAAAGTGTGCTACACAAACAATTAAAATATTGTTCTTTTTTTTTTGGTCTTTGTGAAATGTGTGGGCTGTAGCCGCACCTGCATCCTTAAAGCAGCAGCGACAAGCGTGCGTCTGTCTGTTAAAGGGTGGTGACACCCTCAAAGTGTGCTACACAAACAATAAAAATATTCTTCTTCTTTTTTCTGTCTATGTGAATTGTGTGGGCTGTAGCCGCACCTGCATCCTTAAAGCAGCAGCGACAAGCGTGCGTCTGTCTGTTAAGGGGTGGTGACACCCTCAAAGTGTGCTACACAAACAATAAAAATATTCTTCTTCTTTTTTCTGTCTATGTGAATTGTGTGGGCTGTAGCCGCACCTGCATCCTTAAAGCAGCAGCGACAAGCGTGCGTCTGTCTGTTAAAGGGTGGTGACACCCTCAAAGTGTGCTACACAAACAATAAAAATATTCTTCTTCTTTTTTCTGTCTATGTGAATTGTGTGGGCTGTAGCCGCACCTGCATCCTTAAAGCAGCAGCGACAAGCGTGCGTCTGTCTGTTAAAGGGTGGTGACACCTCAAAGTGTTCTACACAAACAATTAAAATATTGTTCTTTTTTTTTCGGTCTTTGTGAAATGTGTGGGCTGTAGCCGCACCTGCATCCTTAAAGCAGCAGCGACAAGCGTGCGTCTGTCTGTTAAAGGGTGGTGTAACTCTCAAAGTGCTCCAAAAAATAAAAAACTATTTTTTTAATGTGTTTGTGACTTGTGTGCGATGTAGCCGCACTTGCATCCTCAAAGCAGCAGCGACAAGCGTGCATCTGTCTGTTAAAGGGTGGTGACACCCTCAAAGTGTGCTACACAAACAATAAAAATATTCTTCTTTTTTGTCTTTGTGAATTGTGTGGGCTGTAGCCGCACCTGCATCCTTAAAGCAGCAGCGACAAGCGTGCGTCTGTCTGTTAAAGGGTGGTGACACCCTCAAAGTGTGCTACACAAACAATTAAAATATTGTTCTTTTTTTTTCGGTCTTTGTGAAATGTGTGGGCTGTAGCCGCACCTGCATCCTTAAAGCAGCAGCGACAAGCGTGCGTCTGTCTGTTAAAGGGTGGTGACACCCTCAAAGTGTGCTACACAAACAATAAAAATATTCTTCTTCTTTTTTCTGTCTTTGTGAATTGTGTGGGCTGTAGCCGCACTTGCATCCTCAAAGCAGCGCAACAAGCGTGCGTCTGTCTGTTAAAGGGTGGTGTAACCCTCAAAGTGTGCTCCACAAACAATAAAAATATTCTTTATTTTTTTCTGTCTTTGTGAATTGTGTGGGCTGTAGCCGCACTTGAATCCTCAAAGCAGCAGCGACAAGCGTGCGTCTGTCTGTTAAAGGATTACATCAGTGACAGCATCCAAGTAGGCATGTCAGACAGTCCGTACCTGTACTGGCAGGAAAAAGAAGCAATTTGGAGGTCCCTGTACAAACTGGCTCTATTTTACCTGAGTTGCCCCCCCTCCAGTGTGTACTCCGAAAGAGTGTTTAGTGCAGCCGGGAACCTTGTCAGCGAAAGGCGTAGGAGGTTGCTTCCACAAAATGTGGAGAAGATGATGTTCATAAAATGAATTATCAACTCTTCCAGGGAGACCAGCCTCCAGAACGTACAGAGGGACCTGTGGTTCCAGCAGGGACGAATTAATACTCTGTGAGGATGAGGATGTACACACTGAAGAGGGTGAGGAATCGGTGGATGAGGAGGATGAGGATGACATCTTGCCTCCGTAGAGCCAGTTTGTGCAGGGACAGATAAATTGCCAGCTTGTTTTGTGGGGGCCCAAACGAACCAATCATTTCAGCCACAGTTGTGTGGCAGACCCTGGCGCTGAAATGATTGGTTTGTTAAAGTGTGCATGTCCTGTTTATACAACATAAGGGTGGGTGGGAGGGCCCAAGGACAATTCCATCTTGCACCTCTTTTTTTTCTTTGCATTATGTACAGTTTGGGGCCTAGTTTTTCAATGCCATCCTGTCTGCCACTGCAGTTTCACGCCTAGATGGGTCACGTGTTTGTGCCGCCCACTCGTGTCGCTTAGCATAGTCATCCAGCTACCTCGGTGCAACCTTTTGGACATAAAAACACTATTGTGAGGTTTGAGGTATTCAGAATAGACTGGAAATGAGTGGAAATTAAGGTTATTGAGGTTAATAATAGCATAGGAGCAGAAAAACCTACAAATTCTGTGATTTTAGCTGTTTTTATGCTTTTTTTCAAAAAAATACAGATCCAAAACACAAAACCCAGAACCCAAAACACGGAAGGGTGGTTTTGGCAAAACCAATCCAGATCCAAAACACGAAGAAAGATCCAGATCCAAAACCAAAACACAAAACACGAAAAGTGGCCGGTGCACACCCCTAACTAAAACCAAACCCTCATCAACAAATTATTATTTTCCTTTATTTATATGGTGCCACAAGGGTTCCGCAGCACCTTACAAAGTTCAAAAACAAATGAGCACACAAGACAACAGTTATTAACAGTACAAACAATGCAGGACAAGTACATAATTTATAAACAATGCTGCATAACACCTAAATAAGCAGCAGGGTGTCAGTAACTAAGTTTTAGGTGCCATTGTAAATGAAAGTAAAAGTAAGGCAAGAAGAAGCATGTGAGGGAAGAGGGCCCTGCTCGCGAGAGCTTACATTCTAAGGGAGAAAATTGCTCCATAGGACCTTCGGGGATGACATAATTTACGGAACTCCCCTTCGACAAAAATGGAGAAACTGCTCCGAAGGACCTACAGGGGTGGCATAATTAACGGAACTCTACCATGACCGCTAAATACTGCACTAACCAGAAACTGACAGGCCACTAGTGTGGGAAACCCCCCCATAGGAGAGATACAGAGATCCCGCAAGGGGGAACGAGGAAAAATAAGGAGATATCCCCCCAGGCCCAAAAATGGAAAAACACCTATAAAGAAAAATTCACAGGTACTGCAGGAAGGGGCAAGGGAAAAGGGGCCTACCACCTACCCAGCAAAACTCAGTGCCAAGGACCCACCGCCAGCCCGTAAACTGCAGATCGCCCCTAACATAAAGCGACCCAGAATGGGAAACCACAACCAACCAGGAAAATTGCTAGAAAAGTCGAAGAATACAAACTTTCGGGGTACCATTACCACCGTTTGGACAGCGTATAGCAAACCAAATATGTGATTAGCCAAAATAACGCCATGGGACTATCCCCATACCCCTATCACGGGAAACCACAAAGTACACTGCCACATAATGCAATCCTAGGGGCATAATAATCAATAAATACAAAAACATTCCCACATGCAAGCCCATCACACGGGTGAACATATCAGGAACCAAATATAAGTATCTAACAAGTTAGCATGTTCCTAAATACGTGTATACTAGAATAGCGAAGGCAAAATTATATAAAGTGAAACTACAAAAAAGCATCCTCCTTTGAATGTACCTAAGAACGTGCCTCATAAATACGCTTCCTCACTTACATGACCTGGGAGAGATAATGGAGAGATAAAAAATATATATATATATATATATATATATATATATACCCATGCAAATGTAAAAACGCACATACTTGCGCAACCCTTAAAGGACCCCTGAAAAGACTTAAATGATTGCATGCCCGCTCCAGTGCAACCCCTAAGGGACCGCTGAACTGGCACAATGCACAAAGTTCGCCCCCATCTCAGGCTTCTCAGTCTGTGAAGCAGCTGCCCCCGGACCCTAGCACTTGACTTTCGGCTCACCATTGCGCGAACGAATAGAAGCTTGCGCAAATGCTCCGGGGAACTATACAAGCGAGAGCTGTAACAAATCAGGGAAGAAAATCAAGCAATCCATACTCACCACCACCAGATGGCCCAAGAACCGCATCGTGGACGACTTCACGTGGAGGAGCCACTGGATTGTAAGCCAGGGCCATCTCGACGCGCACTGGAACAGCAGCCGCACAAACTACTGCAACATCTTGAGGAACCACCGCTAAGTCCAGCAAATCTGTAACTAAAGCAGAAAGCTGAGCAGGAGAAGGGGCGCAGGCACAGGGGAGGGGGACAGGGGGCACAGGAGCAGGAGGTGCAGGGAGGGTATGGGGGACCAACCAAGAGTGGATGGATGTAGGATGAAAGAGGAAGATGGGGTACACAATGCCAGTGAGCAGAGTCATAAAAAGGGGCAGGGCACCTATTAGAGAAAAATATAAGCAGGCAGGGATGGAGGTGCAAGGAAAGATAGCCAGAGAAGGGGGGGGCAGCAGATCAGAATAAAAATGGGGGGGGCAGAGCAAGGAATACAATGAACCAGAGGTTTTGGGGGGGGCTGGTGGGAGTTAAAAAGGAGGTGTGAGACAGTGAGGGTGGCATGCAAAGAGCAGGTAGCAGGGGATGAAGAAAAAACATGGGCAGGGGTCAGAGTGGCAGGCAGCTGTGTAGCTCAAGCTGCCAGCGTAGCTGAGAAAACAGCCTAAGGCTGAACCCTGGGGCTGAGTCCCACTACAAAGGTGGGACCCAAAATGGCCACCATGGAAAATGGCTGATGTGCCTGCCACACTAGCAGGGCTGCTGGCCAAATGGTGGGAGGTAGAAAGGGCCCGGAATGCTAGGGGGATGCCAAGTGGGCAGGGCTGGCGAGAGCAGCAGTCGTGGCGGAGATGAGAAAAAGGCACCAGCGGGGTATGCGGGAGTGCTCACGCCCGCTGGTGCAGTGGCTGCAAAGGAGGCTGGAGGGCAGGGCAAAGGAGCACACTGGGGGAATGACGGGGGCTGTGGAGCAGACATAGAAGGGCTCGGCATCGGTGCTGAGTCCTGCACAAGAGCAGGAACCTGAGGGTGCCGACTGGGGAGAGGAGGGAGCATACATGCACCACTGAAGCGCTGAGCTGGCAGGCAAAGATAAACCAGCCTGCAGGGGGGGGGGAGTGCTGCAGGGATGGGGCATGCTAAAGAGGAGGGAACACAAATGTGAAAAGAAAGGGAGACAGAATTGAACAAGGGGGGAGGGGAGGGATCATAAGAAAAGAGGGATAGAGATGAAGAAAGAGAAAGTAACAAAGCTGCAGCAGGATACTCTTTTCAATTAAGCTTGGAACAGGTTGAATAAAGCATGCAAATTGTCAGTAATACTCAGCCTGATCTGTTTCAAAGATCCAGAAAAAACAGGCAGTCTTCATGCAAACAAGTCAATATATACTGATCATCTGACCACTTTCTCAATCAATATCATTGGCTCACCCAACTAGCTGACCAGACAGCACTAGAAACTGCCCAGCAACAAGGCTGTCATCAACAACCATGCAGCAAAAAACCTAGAATTCTTAGTTATTCTCACACTTCCAGCCTTCGCCTACTATACTTTAACAACCAAATATTTACCAACTGTTCCTAGGCTTGGGCAACAATAGTGCAATGCTTTAACAGCAACAGACACAAGGCATAGATAAGTTACAAACTTAGACAACCATAGTGTTACACTGAAACAGCCATTCTGCTGAGCTTGATGGACTGCAGAAGTAGACTTGTAGAGCAATAGATTTCAAAACTCATATTGTTACATTGAACAACCACTAGGCTAGACATGAACAACCTGAATTTATACTCAGCAATCGCTGTACTTGGCATGGACAAATACAGTTAAAAAAAACTTTGCGCTAGCATGCATGGGGCACCTAGACATACATGAAATACATTACATTTCTTTATTTTGTCTTTATTTAAATATTTGTCTTCACAGTGTCTGTGTGTTTTTAAACAGGTTATTTTTGGGAAACAGTCGGGAAGCCGATGGACGGAATCCTGATCGCCGGCTTCACAACTGTATAATCCCAGCAAGGGTTAAATGACAGGCATTGAAATCCCGATGCCTGTCATTTTCCCTATGTCGGGATACAGACACCCAGCTTACTGATTGAAGGTAAGCCGGGCGAGGGGCATGGACAGCCGTGGGGGGAGGGTTAGGTTTAGGGTTCCAGGGGGTACTTAGGGTTAGACACCCACCCAGGAATCTTAGGTTTAGGCTATGGGAAGGGGGGGTTAGGGTTAGGCACCCCCAAGTGGAGGTTAGGATTAGGCACCCCCTTGGGGGACTTAGGTTTAGGCGGTGGGGAAGGGGGGGTTAGGTTTAGGCACTTAGAGGAGGGATTAGGGTTAGCCACTTAGGGGGGAGGTTAGGGTTAGGCACCCCTAAGGGAGGGTTAGGATTAGGGGGGTAGAATAGGTTAGTGAATACTTACCTTGGGACGATCGGGATCGTCATCCTTGTCGGGCTGCCGCTGTCAGGCGGTAAATCATACTGAATCCGTTATATTTATGTGATACTACAGTTCCCAGCAGGCCAGCATTCTCTGACAATAATGGTTATGCTGATACTGTACTTGTAATTCTATAAGTGCCAGCATACTAAAGCAATTTAGGGCTATCAGGGCTTGCTGGGATCAGTAATGTTGTATAGAAATAGCTGGATTCTAATATGATTAATTACTCCAATAACCACAGGGAACACAAGCTGGGAAGAGCCTAAGGCCCTGATTAAGAGTCGCACGCAATCCACACACAATACCGATGATCAGTCTTTGACTGCACAAAGTCCATTTCAAGTAGAACAGCATCTAGCTTTGTGAGGATACGGGGTTCTCTCAATCACCCAGACACCGAGCAGATGAAACCAACGTGATGGTTTATTTTTCCACAGCACACAGCAACAGATAATATGTCAGGACATGCAGTAACTACAGTGAACAGGCAATAAACAGGTAGCAGTCCAGACAGAGGCAGTCCCAGTAGAGTATAATGTCCCAGAACAATTCCACGAAATAGCTAGAGACCCTCAGTCCTCACAGTAGAAACTATCACTGATCACACTTGCAGTGAATAGCGCATAAGTCCACTCAATCGTTTCCAGGATCCCATACAGTAGAAGCTAATCACAGAACACACAGCAATGAATAGCGTATAGGTCCTTGCAGAATTTCTAAAGTATAAATCCACAGAGAACTGGTGATGCATTCCACTAGCACCTTAGCAGAGCGAGGCCTCTTAGCCAAAGTCAGCGACTAACATGTGGAGTTGCCTTCGGTGACATGTTTTAAAATCTTCCAATTTCCCATGATATTGTGACCACCCAGGGGGGGGTTGCACCATTTGCTGATTGGTGTTCGTCCATTATGCTGTCACTTTCTCCTACCTCCTCCGGATATTACTTCCCTGATGAACACCTGCTGGGATGGTTCCGTTTAGTCTACCAGATTCACATGAGGCACAAAACAGGCAAATGGAAGGAGGAGTAAATCCTGAGCGTCCCCTGGGGAGGTGGGAATTAACTTAGAGGGTCTTTTGTTCTGGGAGGTGTCACCTTGCTCTCGTGGTTACGAAGAACACAGACATATGGACCAGGCTAACATCAAGGCTTATCCAGTATTAAACATTACAATTACTTACATTATTACAGTACATAATATACATGCTAAAGGAAATATGTGTCCTGAGAATGATCACACATACAATGGAGACGGGAAGGGGAACACAAAAGGACTAAAAAGTAAATTGATCTCTGCAAGGACTGAGATGCTGCCAGTACATTTGTAACACATATCTCATGTCCTTACATTCCTCACCCACTTTTTAGGCCTTGTTCCCAGGGGGGATCCGGAATCATTACTGACTGGGCGAGGCGGTGCTAGGTGTTCCTGTGCTGCGTAGAACTGGGTCTGGTTCCTGCTGACGGGACAAGCCATCCGCGTTTCTGTGATCTCTACCCTGTTTGTGGGAAATAGAGAAGTTGTACAGTTGCAGGGCCAAACTCCATCTTAGCAAGCGTCCATTGTCTCCTGCGGTACGTTGTAGCCAACTAAGGGGGTTATGATCTGTGACCACCGAGAACTCGCACCCATACATGTATGGCTGCAGTTTCTTAAGCGCCCAGACTATAGCCAAACACTACTTTTCAATAGTGGCATAGGCTACCTCACGGTCGACAAGCTTCCGCGAGAGAAAAGCCACTGGGTGTTCACATCCATCTTCCCCTACCTGGCTCAATACAGCTCCTATTCCATAACCTGAGGCATCGGTTTGCACAATGAACCGCTTGCGAAAGTCGGGGGCTGCTAATACTGGGAATTGGGACAAAATTTCCTTAAGCTGGGAAAAAGCCCGTTCACACTCAGGGGTCCAGTGTATTTCTCGGGTGTACTTTTTGGTCGTCAGGTCAGTTAATGGCTTGGCAATGGTGCTGTACTGGGGTACAAACTTCCGATAGTACCCTGCCATTCCAAGGAAGGCACGTACCTGTTTTTGGTTAGTGGGGTGAGGCCACTTCAAGATGGCCTCAAGTTTTGCCAGCTGTGGATGAATTTGGCCTCCACAAACCCTGTGCCTGAGATACAACACCTCTGCCATCCCCATCTGACATTTGTCCGGTCTGATAGTCAACCCTGCCTGGCTAATCCGGGCTAGCACCTGGGCAACATGCTGCAGATGTTCCTCCCAGGTCTCACTAAAAATGGCTATGTCATCCAGGTATGCCTGGGTGAACTCCTGACACCCTGTCATCACACGATCTACTGTACGCTGAAAGGTGGCTGGGGCATTCTTCATACCAAAGGGCATGGCTGCGAATTCAAATAGCCCAAATGGGGTGCTGAGTGCAGACCTCTCCTGTGCCTCCCTGGTAAGGGGTATCTGCCAGTACCTCTTACTAAGGTCCCCAGTGGATATATAGCGAGCCGCCCCCAACCTGTCTAGCAACTCATCTACCCGGGGCATGGGGTATGCATCCGTCACAGTCACCTCATTCAGCTTCCTATAGTCCACACAGAAGCGAGTGCTCCCATCCTTCTTAGGCACTAAGACTACACTGGCTGCCCAGGGACTAGTGGATGGTACAATGACCCCAAGTGCCAGCATTTCATCAACCTCTTTTTTAATCATGTCCAGCACCTCTGGACTCACCCGATATGCAGGTTGCCTAATGGGCCGAGCCACCCCGGTGTCGACATGATGGGCCACTACATGAGTGCGCCCAGGTTTGCTCGTGAATTGAGGTCTCTCTACCTCCAACACCTCCCAAATCTTTCTGGCCTGGGTTGCTGTTAACTGTGAGCCTATGGGCACTGCCTCTACCCCTAGATCCTTTTTGGTTGCTGCTATAATGTCAGGGATAGGGTCAGTCTCTGGGTCATCCATAGGTGGGCAGCAGATTGCCACAGCCCCTATTTCTCTGGTGACATACTCCTTTAACCGATTTATGTGGTAGGTACCCACCCGCTTCCCTGTTGGACCTAGGGCAACAATATAATCTACCTGGCCATGACGACCCATGATGGTATAGGGCCCTGCCCAGGTTGCCTGTAACTTGTGCTTTCGGGCAGGTACTAGAACCATCACTTTCTGCCCAACATCTAGCTCCCTTTCATGCGCTTGCTGGTTGTAGTACTGGCTCTGCCATTCCTGTGCCCCCAGCATGTGGTCATGCACAAGCTGCATGAAACGCTGCAATCTCTCCCTCATTTGGACTACATACTCCAGTACAGGAACCTCAGGTTCCTGGAATGTCCCTTCCCAGCTTTCCCGGACTAGGTCTAGAGGCCCTCGTACCCTTCGTGCATATAATAACTCAAAAGGGGAGAATCCAGTGGAATCTTGCGGCACTTCGCGGTACGCGAATAATAGCTGCTGCAACGACTTCTCCCAATCCCCCCTCCAATTCAGCATATGCCCGCAGCATCTGCTTTAGGGTCCCATTAAACCTCTCGCAGAGCCCATTTGTCTGGGGATGGTAGGCCGTCGTGCGGAAGGGATGAACCCCAAATTTGTCCCATACTGTTTGCAGCAAGTCCCCTTGAAATTGTGTACCCTGATTGGTAACTACTTCTTGGGGAAATCCTACACAGCTAAAGATATCCATGAGAGCCTGGGCAATATGCTCAGCATCTATGGATGCCAGGGCCACTGCCTCAGGGTATCTAGTCGCATAGTCAACTACGGTCAGAATGTATTTCTTCCCTGTTCGGCTTGGCTTCTTAAAAGGCCCAACAATGTCCATGGCCACTCTCTTAAATGGCTCACTTATGACAGGCATGGGTTGTAGGGGAGCTCGACGTGGGCCCCCCCCGAGGCATTGACATACCTCACAGGATTCCCTATACTGTTTTACTGCTTGGCTTATTCCAGGCCAGAAGAAGTGCCGTAATAGCCGGGCACGGGTTTTATGAACCCCTAAGTGGCCTGCTAAGGGAGTGTCATGGGCAAGTGCTAGCAACCGGGTACAGTACTGCTGGGGAACAATCAACTGTTTCCTTAGGACTTCGGGCTCTAAGGTGTCTGCTTTTGCAGGCACCCTGTACAGTCTCCCCTCCTCCCACTGGATGCGATCCCCCTGAGATCCCCAATCTGCCCATTCTGCCGCACTGTGGAGGCTAGATAGGGAAGGGTCTGTCCGTTGGGCTTCCCTAAATGCCATCCTGTCTAGCTCCCCCAGATTCCCATTACAGTCAAACAAGTCTGGTTCAGTGTTACTCACCGGTGACAGGTATGGGATTGTGGCCATTGATCCCACCAAGACCCCCGATGCTGGCCCGAGAGGGTCCTCGGGTGCTGTCACCAACAACTGCGCTTGGCTCCGGGTGATAGCTCCAACAAAATAACTAGCTAAACCACTGCCCAGATAATTTCCCAGGATAACATGGGTGGGTAACCCACCCAAAAGTCCCACCTCCACTTCCCTTGAGTCCAGGCCCCAATCCAAGTGTACCCAGGCCATGGGGATAACAGTGATCTGCCCTCCGGCCATGGAGATTTTAATTTTCCGTTTCTCCAATAGTTGGCAGGGGGGGATTAACTCCGGTCGGACCAGGGTAATGGAGGCCCCGGAGTCTCTCAATCCTTGCAGTTCCTGTCCATTGACTTTAACAGGCTGTACGTGGGTTTTCATGTTATCCGGGGTAGCTTTCCCAATAGCTGCTACTACCTCCACTTGATATGCTACTTCATCCGCCTCTGGCGCATCGGGAATGCAGTTCCCCTCCCCACCCCCAAATGTTGTTTCCTGGCACACAGCTACCCTGGGCACAGCTGGTCGGGCTCCTGGAAATGGTCCTCTTCCCCGCGGACAGTCTCGCTGCACATGCCCTACCTGGTGACAGTTGAAGCACCGCCGAGGCTCTGGAAGTGCAGGGCCCCGAGGCCTTGCATTGGCCATTTGCAGAGCTGGGGTGTGTAGTGGGGCCGGGCGCTGGGTTGCCAGGTAGGGATTCTGGTCTTGTTGGGGCCGTCGGGGGGCTGACCTCTCTACCGGGTTGGCTCCTCTCCACTGGGGCCTGTTAGCTGTGAACTCGTCAGCTAGGTGTGCTGCATTCTCCGGAGTGGTGGGGTTCCGATCCGCCACCCACTCTCAAATTTCTGGGGGCATCTTGTTAAGCAACTGTTCCAGGATAATAACGTTTTTAACCTCCACTACAGTGAGTGCCTGCTTTCCGGCCAACCATCTGTCACAGTTCCGCCGCAACAGGTTCTTAAACTCTCTAAATGAGCTATCCCCTTTCCATGACATTGACCGGAACTTGGTGCGGTATGATTTAGCAGTCACTGCATATCTGGCAAGCAGCACCCCCCGGACCTCCTCATAGGACAATGTCTGTTCTGGACTCAAAGCCTGGCACGCTTCCAGCGCCCGTCCCCTCAGACTGGGTAACAAATATAGAGGCCATTCCGCTGCCTCAATCTTATGCAGAGTCATCATTGATTCAAACGTCTGCAAATGGTTATCAATGTCCGAGCTGGCCTCATCAAAAGGTGGTATGTCCCGATATCGCAGCCTGGCTGGCTGACTTACCGATACTGGTGGGACAGGGGAGTAGGTCTGTGCTCCCAGGGCAGCCCCCAGTACCACTGCTCATTGTCCTAGCGCTGCCAGCAACTTCCGCAACTGATCTACCCCTCCCATGGTAGGCATTGCCCTGGAAACCGTTATCGCCGTGGTTCCCTGACCCTCGGTCTGCTCCGGTACATCGTCCTCATCGTCCTCATCGTCCTCCTCCGCTGGATGATCTTGGTCCCACTGGGCTAGTTTTGCTATTCATTTTTTTCTGGTGTCCTGCGCATAAAACTCAATCTGTTTTGTTCGGCAGAGATCCTACAGGGGGCCCTTCTTGAGGTATCGGTAGCATAGTGGTTCTGGATCCATTCCCTGCTGTATTTTATGACTTTATGCTCGAAAGCTGGTGTCTGAATGATCCCACTGCTGCCACCAAATGTGAGGATATGGGGTTCTCTCAATCACCCAGACACCGAGCAGATGAAACCAACGTGATGGTTTATTTTTCCACAGCACACAGCAACAGATAATATGTCAGGACATGCAGTAAATACAGTGAACAGGCAATAAACAGGTAGCAGTCCAGACAGAGGCAGTCCCAGTACAGTATAATGTCCCAGAACAATTCCACAAAATAGCTAGAGACCCTCAGTCCTCACAGTAGAAACTATCATTGATCACACTTGCAGTGAATAGCACATAAGTCCACTCAATCGTTTCCAGGATCCCATACAGTAGAAGCTAATCACAGAACACACAGCAATGAATAGCGTATAGGTCCTTGCAGAATTTCCAAAGTATAAATCCACAGAGAACTGGTGATGCGTTCCACTAGCACCTTAGCAGAGCGAGGCCTCTTAGCCAAAGTCAGCGACTAACATGTGGAGTTGCCTTCGGTGACATGTTTTAAAATCTTCCAATTTCCCATGATATTGTGACCACCCAGGGGGGGTTGCACCGTTTGCTGATTGGTGCTCGTCCATTATGCTGTCACTTTCTCCTACCTCCTCCGGATATTACTTCCCTGATGAACACCTGCTGGGATGGTTCCGTTTAGTCTACCAGATTCACATGAGGCACAAAACAGGCAAATGGAAGGAGGAGTAAATCCTGAGCGTCCCCTGGGGAGGTGGGAAGTAACTTAGAGGGTCTTTTGTTCTGGGAATTGTCACTTTGCTCTAGTGGTTATGAAGAACACAGACATATGGACCAGGCTAACATCAAGGCTTATCCAGTATTAAACATTACAATTACTTACATTATTACAGTACATAATATACATGCTAAAGGAAATATGTGTCCTGAGAATGATCACACATACAATGGAGACGGGAAGGGGAACACAAAAGGACTAAAAAGTAAATTGATCTCTGCAAGGACTGAGATGCTGCCAGTACATTTGTAACACATATCTCATGTCCTTACAAGCTTAATATACCAATAACAACCACTTTGCTTTAAGCTGTACAAAGCTTTCTTTAGTAAACATTACTCCCTCTTGGAACATATTTTCACAGTCATTTTTGGGAGGCTCCATGTAAATCGATTCTAGCAAATCACCATTTAAGAAACTTGAGTCTAAGCCTAATTGATATAGCAATGTCATACATGACATATAGGGCAATGACTAAATGTAATGTATTGTATTTCACAACAGGAGAGAAGATCTCACTATAATCAGTCACACATTTCTGTGTATATCCCTTCGCAACTAGATTGACCCTATAATGGGAAATGGCTCTGTCTGCATTCAGCTTTCCACAGAAGATCCATTTATTCTTCACTGTTTTGTGGTGGCTTGGCTTGTTGACTATAGTCCATGTACCATTGTCATTGAGAGAAGTCATCTCTTTGTCTATTGCTGATTCCAATTCTTCCCAGTCGTTGCTTGACTTTGCTTCCTGGTTATTTTGAGGTCATACTTGTGAAGTCATCAATGCATGTCAGAAAGTATCTGTATCCACTTATCAATTTCACCTCCATCAGGCCACACATATCTGTATGCACTAATGCTTGAGGTTCTTCAGCTCTGGTTGCTGATTTTGTAGAGGGCAACAGACTTGCTTACCCATTATACAACTTTTACATGTCGGTCTGTCTGTGTTACTCATGGTTAATCATGTCACCGTTCCATCAAGGAGCTCCTGCACGTTTTGATACTCCGATTGACCTAGCTATCTATCCCAGAATTCCATAGATTGATTTGAATCAGAGGCTGTCATCGCATAGCACTGTTCTGTGTCTAGGATGTACAATTGGTAGCATTGGGTTACTGTTACTATCAGAGTAACTCTTCTATTTTGCACAACACATTTGTCCTCTGCAAACTTGATCTTATATCCTTTCTTCTCTAGGATACTTATGGCAATGAGGTTTGTTCCCATATCTTGTACAAATAACTCATGCTGAATATCTGTGGCTATGGTCTCACCTCTTATTCTTAGGCAAACCGTGATTGTTCCAACTTTTGTGGCTGTACGAACATTGTCCCCAATTCCTCTGATCTGTATAGGATCACACTTAGTTAGTGATGACCACTCCTGGTTACAACTAAAGTGTTTTGTTTCTCCCGAGTCTATATACCAATAGTCTTTTCTGCGACTGTCCATGACACTTAGGGCTGACTCGTTTTCCTTGTCACGCTTCTTATGTTGCGTGGCAGTCACATCTTTCAGTTTGCATTTTGAGGCCTTGTGTCAAACTTTGTGACATATGAAATCCCTGTACATGGCCTTTTAAGCTTGGTATTCCTTGTGTGTAATGCATTATTTCCAGCACTTACTTCAAGTGTCATGCATTCCTAGAGCTGTAACAGTTTACTTCTCACGATCTCTGTTGGTAGCTTCATCATATTTGGCTCTAGAGCTGCTACCAGGAAATAAAATTGAGATGTTAGGTTCTGTAGTATCACCTTTGCGACTTCCTCATCAGCGACTTGGACTCCTAAAGATGTTAGCTGCTGAGATATAGACATAATCTTATCAATATAGTCATTCACGTCTCTGTATTCACTCAATTTGGTACCATACAGTCTATGTCTCAAATGTATCCTCCTCTTTAAACCTTTGTCTTCATACTCTGTCTATCCACATGTTATATACTGACACTTTTTCCATGAATGCTCCACACATAAACCACTAGATGATGCCCCTTGCTCTATCTACTTTATCAGAGTTAGGATTGTCACCTGGATTAGTTATAGTCTTCCACAACTTCTCACATTTCAACTGCATCTCCACAGCAAACTTCCATGTGGCATAATTCTCTGAGCCTCTCCGTTTTTACGAAGGTCATACTGACTGCTGCTACAGAGTGCATGCCCTAGTAGGCTGATTCAAATGCAGTATTCACTGTATGCTTCACATGCAGGATACTTGGGCGTCTGTGGTGCCTGGGCCCATGACCTGTTGACATGTCCTTTTGGAGTAGACCAATAGGCACCAGTGGAATTGTGAAATGGAGCTTAGGCCAGACAGTTTGTCTTTAAGCAGGCTTCCAGATTTAGGGGCCTATTTACTAAGCAGTGTTAGGAGACAGAGTGAACAGTGATAAGAAAGTGATAAGGTGCCAGCAAATCAGCTCCCAACTGCCATTTTTCAAACACAGCCTGTGAGATGACAATTGGGAGCTGATTGGCTGGCACCTTATCACTTTCTTTTAACTTTTCACTCTGTCTCCTAACACTGCTTAGTAAATAGACCCCTTATTAAGGATAACAGCGGTTTCAGATATACCATTGTCAGCACAGAGTAATACAAGTGGTTTATGTCACAAGAGACAGCGGTGTTGTCAGTGATGGCATTACAGATACTCATACCCTGGAAGAACATGTGCTGTATTTCTGGGTATTACATAACACACTCGGTAAGAATGAGCAGGGTCGCAGGGATCGCACATGTGCAGTAACTGGTCCATTAGTCAACTTGGTAATGGTGGCTGGCCAGCATCAATAAAGAACAGGAGATGTAGCTAGAGCTCACTTCTCTCTAACAATGGGCCTGATTCAGATATGTATGCAATGCCGATATTTACGCAGTTGAGCAATTATCGGCTGACTGTGAATGAGTCATGGTCACACTGCGCATGCACCCAGGTACCTTAGCGTTGCCGCTGAGGCTTTGTTTCCAAAGAAATTGACATTCAGGGACCATTTGGGGGAGGTTACGGGAAGTGGCAACAAAAATACATTTGAACGTGTGTATTAATTATATAGAAGAACTTGCTCTCTATGGGACATATTTATTAATTATTGGATTTATTGCCGGATTTACCAAACAACTCTTGAAGGGACTGGAGCTCCAACAGGAGCCCGTCTCTGCAAAAGTAAAGTTATGGCTGCTGTGATCTCTTTACTTTCAGTTTCGGAACCACAGCAGGCTGACCGCACATGTGGAAGCAGGGATCCTTCTCCTGGTAACTTTTCCGTAATGTAGCTAATAGGCTACAGTGACTTACACCATCTGAAACTGGCATTAGTGCTGGGGCCAATGCTTCCTAAGGGGGCTGCTTTTGTGATTGGAAATGGAGGTACCACAGGAGATATAGGTGATATCTTCTATGGCCTATGGCCCTCCAAGTTGCATCTAGTGTATACTTCCTTTTGGCAGGTATCCTTTGAAAGCAACTGTTTTCAGGGGATTTCCCACAAAATAACCTTGGTAAATATGCCCATAAATGTGTTGAAAGATATAAATTAGAGAAATATCTGTTGTAATATTAAAACAATCTCCAGTAATGGTACTTTGAACTTAAACCAATGTCATTGCTGGACCTATTGCATTTGTGGCCTGCAAATCCCCTGAGAGACTACTATGGGGCATATTCACTTGATTGCATCATTTCGGCGGCAAAAATTACAAGAGTATAAAATAAAAGATATGGTAAGACCTTACCTTTGTTATCTCTATTTCTACGAAGTCCATAGGGATCCACAGGAGACTTTGGGGTATAGGTTGATGAAGTCAGTCATCGAGCACCTCAATAGTTAAATCTGTGCTCTCAGGACTCCACTCCTATGCCCCGCCCCCAGGCCAAGGCACCTCAGTTTCATAACAAGCCAATGGCCGGAGGAGGAGAAGAGAGAAGGAAGAAATTCTGGAAAACTCAAGTATCACATTCTCACATACAGAAGGAGATGGAAAACTGGTGACCAGAACACAGCCCATTTGCAGCACAGGAGCGACAGGGCGGGAGTCCTGTGGATCCCTATGGACTTCGTAGAAATAGAGATAACAAAGGTAAGGTCTTACCATATCTCTTATTTTCTACTGCGGGGTCCATAGGGCTCCACAGTAGACCTTGAGGATGTCCCAAAGCAGTCGCCTTAAAGGTGGGGATGCTCCTGTGCAGAACGGAGAATCCGCTGCCCGAAGGAAGCATCCTGAGAGGCAAAAGTATCAAATGCATAATACCTTAAGAATGTATGGACAGTAGACCACGTGGCCGCCTTGAACAGCTGAACAGCAGAGGCGCCACAGCAAGCTGCCCATGAAGTACCCACAGACCGAGTAGAATGAGCCTTAACAGAGGACGGTACAGGGAGGCCCTCATGAAGGTAAGCCTCTGAAATTGCCAGGCGAATCCAGCTTGCCAAAGTCTGCTTAGAGGCAGGCCATCCTTTCTTTCAGGATCCAAAAAGGACAAACAACATGTATGACTTCCGAAATGAGTTGGTACGGTCCACATAAGTTTGTAGAGCACGTACCACATCCAAAGAGGCCTCACCAGCACATCCAAAGAGGCCTCACCAGCTAAAAGGTCTTGGGAGTTAAAAGCTGGGACAACAATTTCCTCATTAATGTGGAAGCTGGAGACCACCTTAGGTAGGAAACCAGTGCGAGTACGAAGAACCACCCTGTCCCTATGAAAAATCAAAAAGGGAGGGCGACATGAAAGAGCCCCCAAATCTGACACCCTTCTGGCCAAAGCAATGGCTAGAAGAAACACAGTTTTAATTGTGAGCCATTTTAAATTCACTGAGCCCAGTGGTTCAAATGGCAGTCCTTGTAGAGCCCTAAGGACCACAGTCAAATCCCAAGGAGCCACCGGTGGGATAAAGGGAGGTTGGATGCGAAGCACACCTTGCATAAAGGTGTGTACATCCAGAAGAGTAGCAATCCTATGGTGAAACATTACTGAGAGGGCAGAAACCTGCACTTTCAGAGAAGCAAGGTGAAGACCGTGATCTAAGCCTGCCTGTAGGAATGCCAAAATCCTGGATAATCCAAATGTCTGAGGATTATAACCTCTGGGGTGACACCATTCAAAGAAGGTGTGCCACACTCTGTGATAAATTCTTGCAGAAGCAGGCTTGAGAGCTCTGAGCATGGTGTTCAACACCGAGCTGGAAAAACCCCTGGAACTCAAGAGGGCAGTCTCAAGAGCCACGCCATCAAAGACAGATGACTCAGGTCCGGGTAGAGGCAAGGACCTTGGGACAACAGGTCCAGACATTGAGGCAACAGCATCGGAGTGTCTATGGATAGACTCTGAAGATCTCCATACCAGTGATGTCTGGGCCACGCTGGAGCTACCAGCAGTAGCATACCTCCTTCTTGCTTGAACTTCCGAATCACCTGAGGCAGAAGGGAGAATGGAGGAAACAGGTACGTGAACTGGAAGGTCCATTTGACTGACAGAGTGTCTACCAGCAGAGCCCCCACATCTCTTGTTCTTGAGCTGTACCTTGGCAACTTGTGGTTGTGCTGAGATGCAATTAGATCTACTTCGGGAAGTCCCCACTTGTTCACCAGAAACTGAAATACTTTCCGGTGAAGTGACCATTCCCCTGGGTGTACATTGTGATGGCTTAGGAAGTCCGCTTCCCAGTTTAGGACTCCCGGGATAAACACTGCCAATATGCGGGGCACTTCCATTAGTGCCGCCTGACTTCACGTGCCTCCTTGGCGGTTTATGTAGGCCACTGTGGTGGCATTGTCTGACTGGACTTGCATGGGTTTTCCGTGAAGTATAAGCCCTTAGAACCGCCTTGAGTTCCATATGTTTATTGGAAGCACGGACTCCTCTATTGTCCACCTTCCCTGGAATAGATGTGAACCCGTCACTGCACCCCAACCCCTGGGACAGGCGTCTGTTGTCAGGAGGACCCACTCCAAGGTCCAAAAGGGGCGGCCCTTGGTATGGTGACTTGTGTGGAGCCACCAAGTCAGAGACAGACGTACCTCAGGTGACAGTACCAATGTCTCGGGTTGTATCAGGCGTGGAGATCCGTCCCATCTGGAAAGGATCAGTGTCTGTAGAGACCGGGAATGGAACTGGCCATACTCCACCATGT
Source organism: Taudactylus pleione (assembly GCA_031769625.1). Taxonomy (NCBI): domain Eukaryota; kingdom Metazoa; phylum Chordata; class Amphibia; order Anura; family Myobatrachidae; genus Taudactylus; species Taudactylus pleione. The sequence continues at coordinate 366,631 of JAUIMM010000153.1, forward strand.
CGAAGGTCGACACCATGGAGCCCAATAACTGCATTGCCGAGTGAATAGACACCCGGCGACTGTGCAAGCAGCTGCGAACCCACTGCTGCAGTGTGGTTATCTTGTACCTGGTCAAGAAAACAACAATGCCCCAGATGTAGCATCCTCTGTGAGGGCGTCAGCGAGGACTTCTTCCAGTTGATCAACTAACCGTGGCTTTGTAGCACTGTTATTGTTAGCTGCAGATGCTGAAGAAGTAATTCTGGAGACCTGGCTAGCAATAGTAGATCGTCCAGGTAGGGAAACAGACGGACCCCCTGCAGCCGCAGTTGGGCCGCCATCACTGCCATAAGTTTGGTGAACACCCTAGGTGCTGTGGACAGTCCAAACGGCAGGGCCTGAAACTGGAAGTGTTGTTGCAACACTGCAAACCTGAGGTACCTCTGGTGAGCCAAAGCTATCGGGACATGCAGGTAGGCATCCTGAATGTCTAGAGACACCATAAAATCCCCAGGTTCCATAGCAAGTATAATTGACCGAAGGGTTTCCATTTTGAACCGAGGCACTCGGAGAAACTTGTTTAGGGACTTGAGGTTTAGGATAGGCCTGTATGCACCATTTGGTTTTGGAACCAAAAAGAGAGTGGAATAATAGCCCATTCCCCTCTGGGGAGTGGGTACTGGAACTATAACTCCCTGTAGAAGCATAGATCATATAACTTTCTGCAGTTCCAATGCCTTTTCCATAACCATTTGAAGTCCAGTAGGGAAGAACTGATGAGGAGGTCTGTATTGGAAGGAAAGGGCGTATCCTTGAGAGACCACTTCCCTTACCCAAGTGTCTGTTGTGTTATGCTACAACACTGGGCGAACTGAAGAAGTCGGCCTCCCACCTTGGGGTCCCCCAAGGAGAGGCCCGCCCCGTCAGGCTGAGGGTTTAGAGTCAGGCTTGGCAGCTGGATGCCTGTTACTCCTAGCCTGCTTCTTGGGCTTTGTGACCTTGTTAACTCCTGATGGTCTGGGAAAGGACTGAACCTTGGCCTTACCCTGAGGACACAAAGTCCAAAAAGAACTGGGGGTCTCATTCAGACCCGGTCGCAAGCGCTGATTGCTCGCAACCAGGTCGATGGTTAGGCCCTGCACACATGCAGCGGCCGCACTGTGCATGTGCAAGCTCCGGCGCGAAAGAGAAACTCTCTCACACCGGAGCTCACTACAAAAGGGCCGGCTGTTGATGTTTATTGACAGCTCGGCCTGTTTTGTAGGCGGGGCGGGGGGTGGCTACACAAATGGAGGCATTCCTGACAGAACGCTTGCCGTTTTGTGGGTGGCCGCACTGACATTCGCAAGCCCCGATGGTCGCAATGGTACAAGTGGTTCAAAGAGCAAAAGGGCACTGGGGAGGGAAGAGAGAATCAAATACATTATTTAACATCAGAACAATATAGTGATATCGGAATTTTAGATATCAAACTGTCTAAAACCATAGAGATATTGATAACTTCAAAATTGGGTATGTACTGTCTGAAATAAGGCAAGATGAAAGTACTGAAAAAGGTTTTTTTTTTAACACTGCAGAGGGACCAAAAGGTATTATGTGAGATCCGCTATCTCACGAGAGGGTTTATTATTGAGGGTGAAGGGGGGTGCATTTCCAATTTCAGGATATCTGGCTCATATGCTCTGCTATGGAGGTTTGAATTCATAATAATTGCTCCAGTGAGACTATGGGGTCCATTTTCTAAGCCTTGGATGGAGATAAAGTGGATAGAGATACAAGCTGCAACTGTCATTTTGCAAACACAGCCTGTAACATGGCAGTTAGGAGCTGATTGGTTGGTACTTTATCTCCGTTTATATTATCTGCATCCAAGGCTTAGTAAATAGACCCCCCAAGTACTTGAGAAACTGTTGGGGGTGTTAGGCGGCTGCCTAGGGGCGCCGGCCACTGGAGGACTACTGATGACCAAGGCTGATGCAGGTGTGAGTGGGTAGTGGGGCGCTTGTGTGTGTGTTAATGAGTGCTAACAGTGTATGTGTGTGTGGGTTTAATGAGTGCTGGCAGGGTAAGGTGTATATGTGTGTGCATGTGGGGGTTAATTAGTGCTGACATATACTGTATTGGGACATGGATGTGTGGTATAAATATATATTGGGGCATGGATGTGTGGCATAATGTATTGGGGCACAGACGTATGGCATATAAATAATTTGGGGCACAGCTGTGTGACATATGTATTGGGGCACAATTGTGTGGCATATTATGTATTGGAGGCATTGATGTGTGGCATAATTATGAATTGGGGATACTGCTATGTGGCATATAATGAATTTGTGGCACAGATGTATGACATATTATGAATTGGGGGCAAGGCACCATATTGATTTCAGGGCTCTGCTGTTTGGCATATAGGGCATATATTATGAATTTAGGACACTGATGTGTGGCATATTATAAATTGGCGACACTAATGTGTGGCATAGTATAAATTGGATGGAGCAGGGGTGGTGGAAGAAATGTTGCCTAGGGCGCTGAGGCACCTTGCACCGGCCCTGGGGACCACCTGGGGTGGGTTAGGGTTAGGCACTGACTGGGGAGGCTTAGGGTAGGATGCGGAGAAGGGGGGATAGGGTTAGGCTCCACTGGGGGAGGTTAGGGTTTGGCACCGCCCAGGGAGGTTTAGGGTGTGGGAAGGGGGGGGTCAGGTTTAGGCACCACCGGAGGGGGTTTGGGTTAGGGGGGGAGTTTAGGAGCATTAGGCGTTAATAGGCTACTTACCGGCCCCTGTCAGGATCCTGAACATCGGGATGCCGTTGTCGGTCTTCTGACCGCCGGCATCCCGACTCCAGTCAATCGTATGTATTACTTGTACAATATATAGTTTCAATCCACGTTGGAACGATATATATTGTACTATACATTAATTAGTGTCTACCCAGCTTAAGCAGCTGTAGTGTGAGTATATTTTTAATATACATTATCTCCTACATATGACATGAAGCAAGAATACTGTATCCTCCCTGAGTTCTCCAACACCATTTAACATGTTTTTTGATGATTTTAGAAACTATCCATTGGGTTTGCATATGGTACAGCTATTGAAATTGGTCATACCGCAAAATTTTTGTGAGTTGTTCATGACAATAACTACCTTCCACAATCCTGTTTACTGCAGCATGCTGGCTCCTCCTCATGTGGTGAGATGACCATGTCTGACAGACTCTGTAGAAATAAAGATTACCTATGGCTGGTCCTGACTAAGTGTTCATGGTGTGAGAGTCTATAATAATTTATAGTGTTTATTTAAAACATACTGTAAGATTCATCAGTATTTATGAGAAAAAGCAATTTTCCTTTACACAAATATCATGAGATTGAACCACATTATGGTATATTGAACAAGCAGCTGAAGAATCCCAGAATAGGATACTAACAGGGGTATTCAATATGGGAGCGAAAACATCGTTTTTGTGTTAATATCGGAGGTATGACGTCATTATCGCACGTTTTACTTTTACACCGTATTCAGGGCCTGATTCAGAGCCACTCGTAAGAGGCAGCTCGCTCGCTCCGAGCGATGTTTGCCCAACTGTGCATGCGTACGGATCGTAATACGCATGCGCGAACCAGTCAGTGCGGCCGAAATTCATGTGTTCGCAAAATAGCGAATGCCTGCTATTTTGAGTGACAGAATGAGGCGTATGTGGGTGGTAACAGGGGAAGGTGCTTGAAAATGGGGAGTGGAAATCCGATCGCAGGCGTGCTTAAAGGTCAAATCGGGCGTTTTAAGGGAGTGCATAATTAATCCAGCAGCGTCATTGACCACGTCACTTTTTTTTTTTAACTCAGAACTGCTCGCAAAATAGTGGTTGAAAAAACCAGCCCCAAGAATAGCGAGCAGTTCATACGCTGATCGCTGTACTCGATTAATCTAATAAATAGCGGACATGACGTATGGTGCGAGCGGCCAGGGGGCGTATTTTTAAAATTTACGTTTGCATGTTTTGCTCGCTCGTTCAGACTTAGAGGCGTGAACAGTCCGCAAAGTGCGAACGGTTCATTTGAATAGCCACCCCTTTTTAGAAAACGAACGACCGCAAATAGCGAACGGCTCTGAATGAGGGCCTCAATTTCAAAGACATCGCAGTTTTGAAAAGTCTTTGATAAAAAACGGGGATAACTTTTCAACATTGAATAGGTGTCGAAAAAAAGTGCAGAATTGGGGTTTAGGGGTGCAGGCTTAAAAAAAATAGCCTGCACCCCTGGGAATGACATTTAAAAAAGAACTGTGTCAAAAAAAGTTTAAAAAAAAAATAGGGACACCCCAAAAAATGTATTTAAAAATTGGGGTGAAAAAAAAAAATGGGAAAAAATTGTTTAAGAATAGGGAAATAGGTTCAGGGCTATTCTGCAAGTATGCGGCAGGTGTTTTGAAGAATAGAATTATAGCGGCAGGTGCACAAATGCAGAATTTTGGAAAACTTACTTTAGGGACATAAAAATATGCTAGTATCCATTTTCATGCACCCCAAATTTGATGGGACCACTTAAAAAACGAAAAAAATAACCTAAGTGCTCTTCTGCATCACTTCTTCAATGTTGGAAACAAAACACCTGCTGCGGCTATTTAAATCCCCGACTTTCAATTAAAGGCTAAAACGGGGGTACCCATAGTGATCACCCATGTTTTTAGAACTTTAGGGGGGTCTTACAATTTTTTTAAGGAAAAATTCGTAACTTTACGCAAATCCAACTTCGGAGTTTCCCGTTTTCGTTAATTTTATATTGAATACGGGGATAAGCGGGAGCGCGCCCGATACTTTAATGCAGGTAAAAACTCCGATATGAAACAACTTCTAAGTCTGGACACTGAAAAAAGACAAACTGAAGATGCATTGACACATCCTATGTACTTGTTAAAGCGATCATATGTATTATTTTCTGTCAAACCATTTTTGGCAAATGTTTGTCACAGCAGTTTTCTGAACTTATAAAAGACGGCTCAAAGGGGATGTACCTCTGAGAGCTAAGTGGAATTCATCACAAGTGTGTTGAGTTTCCTTATGTTCCCAGCCGGCTGTAAGGAGAATTAAGAAAATAGGAGCAGCGTTTCTCATACCATGATCCAGGGGTAGGAAGCCTCATCACCCCAACATTTCTGGGGGACTCGTCTGGGATCCCCAACTGCCTGTCTGTACTGACGAATATACACTTGAAAATTTGGAACTGCAGAAGCAAATTCCGACCGGTGAGTATTGAAAAACAAATGCGCATTTGCGCTTTTCAATGCTCTCTTCTGCGCTTCCTAATTAGTATTGTGGGGTTCAGTATGGATGGGCTAATCGGGGATCTATGAATATATTGTATGACAAACCTGCTCTTTTAAAGTATAAGTTGTCTTGTCTTGAAGTGAGTAAAAGGAGTGTGATTGTATGTGTGCTAACTATGAGATGTATATGAAGGAACCAGATCTTTAAATGATCAACCAAAGACTGCACGTCTCATCTGCAATTAGAGGCTTGTCCTGTCTTTTGAGAGGTGTGACCCCTGGGTTGAGACATTCACTGATCTCCTTGCTCTCATAGTAGCTGTAAAAAGTGACACCTAGTGCCTAAGCACAGCAAAAGTGTTTAGGAGTGCCTGGGGCTGAAGGGTTGTACATGTTATTCATCTGTGTAGCATGCCAGAAGGATTAGAACAGTGGGTCATAATCTGTGGGAGTGTTATAGTGACATTGGGAATACTGTATTGTCTTTTTAAGGACAGGGATAACAGGTCTCTAGAGTCTGATATATGAACCACATATAACTAAAGTGTGAGGGGTGTACTTGTGTAGTGATATTACAGTAAACCAGATCATTTATAAGTCCTGATCTAATAGCTGTAATAAATCAGGGGATCCCTGTGGTATATACTTGCCTCATAGGGTGTCAACATATTTGGCTACCAGGATAGATAAAGACTGGGCTGGACTAATAATTTAGCTACCCAGTAATTTGTGCAGGGATAGTTCAGTAGTAGCTTGTCCAGTTATTAGGGGGTTGCCAGCTGATAGACATTTGAAGCTGATAAGACAGGTTGTTGTAGTATAGTTACCCAGTAGGAACGCAGGAATAAGTGAATGTTCTTTTGAATAAAATAAAGATTCCTCAGGGGATTCAGGAAAAACTAGGAGCGGTAACCCATAATAGGGGCTCAGGGCAGTACAGGCATGGTAAAAGAATTACCATGTGCTCCTGCGGATCTAGTCGAATCCAGGGAGGGGAAAAGTGCACATAAAGATAGTCAAAAGACACTACAGAAAGCAGGGATGCCTCGTGTGGGTTCCCTGGATCCTGTAAGATGGGAAACCTTTGCAAAAGAAAACAAGGCTTGGATAGTGTAAGAAAGTAGGCAAGCAAGTACAGGCTTGGTTAAAGGTAGCCAAAGAAATACATAAAGAACAGGAGGTAACACAAGACACTGAGTTTATGGAAGATTGTGGTTCAAATACTGTGAAGCCTGTCTCAGTGATCCCTTTTGTAAATCAACAGGCATCACTAACAGCCCCCGATTTACGCCCAAAATACCCAAGTTTGGCTCCATTTACCACACCAGTAAGGGATGGCAGGAAATGCCCAGGATGTGGTAAAAGTGTACCTAATGCTAACACTAATTGTCCATTTTGTGGGAATCAAGTGCCCTGGCCAGGGGAACCACTGTGATGAACAAGGCTTAACCAGATCACCTCATTATCCATCACCTCCACACTTATCACCAGTTACACCACCATCTCCTCTACTGCCTTATGCAGGAGGAAATTTCAGCCCTAGGATGGTCAGGCACATTAATGCCTTGAATGTCTAAATAAAAACAGACACAGGACACAGGTGTGCAAGAAGCAAGCCACAGGCAATAATGATGAACCTTGTGGCTGTGAACACTGTGGGGGTGAACAGATGTATTTTCAGAAAGGGACAGGTCCACCCGCATAGCAAAACACATCTGTAGAGGCTTATCCTGTAACTACACAGGAGGTGTTTGAACCAAATCCCCAGAATGCAGCAGTTATGATAAGAGTAAGAACCCAAATTCAGTATAGACCCTAGATAGACCAGAGACAATAGGAAAGTATCTCCAGAAGAAGCAAAAAGGAAAGGGTTATGTTTGTTCTGTCATAAAGCAGGGCACATGAGAAGGGATTGTCAGAAATATAAGGAATGGGCAGAGAAAAGGGATCAATTTGGAGTAAGGGTTCAACAGCGCATAGCCCATAGGAAATAGGCTGTCCAGTATCAGGTCTCCCACAATCCAATATTAATGCCTCAGGTCCCAAGGGAATAATACAATTGACAATACCTGAGGGGGAACAAATTGACTGTATAATAGACACTGGCGCAAGCCGTACTGTTGTAAGGGCAGAAGATGTTCCCAAGAAATATGTACCAAATTAGACAATTCCTGGAACAGGACTAACAGAACATATCGTATCCTTACATGTTAGTAAGCCCATAAAAGTTGCAGTGGGGTCAGAATTTTTTTTTTAAGTGTATGTAGAATTCCTGACCTCCACATCCTGTCCAGTTAATTTGTTAGGAGCAGATATCCTTAATGAATTACAAGCTACCATTGATTACAGGGATGGTAATGTAATACTTAAAGAAAGTACAGGGCAGGATCTTCAATGTCAGCTAGCAGCAGCAATATATTTGTTGCAACACCAGACACAGATAGAAGTGATGATCCCTGATTGGCTTTCAGATGTCCCTGAAAAATTATGGTTTAAGGGGAAAACAGATGTGGGATTACTGGATGTACAACCGGTTACACTCACCTTAAAACCAGGTGTAGTGCCAGTAAAGATTAAATTATACCCATTGACCAGAGATCAGGAAAAGGCCATACAGCAGCAGATTGCTGCATATCAGAAAACAGGGGTTATAAGAGAATGTAGGTCCCTATGGAGTACCCCTTTATTTCTGGTGAAAAAGAAGGTGGGGGCAGATGGTAAACAGGAATACCGGATGGTGCATGATCTAAGAGAGGTAAACAAATGGTTGGTGGTGGACGTACCTATAGTGCCTAATCCACACACCTTATTAAACCAAATGCCAGCAACAGCAACTCATTTCACAGTAATAGACTTGGCTAATTTATTTATTTATTTATTTTTCCTGTACCTCTTACATCAGAGTGTCAGCTTTATTTAGCTTTTACTAGTATGGGCAAACAGTATTGCTGGACTAGATAACCCTAAGGAAGGTCAACCTCTCCATCTGCATATACAGAGGCAATGTCCATCATGCTGCAAGGGTGGAGACCACAGTTTGAGACCACTCAGTTGTTGCAGTATGTGGATGATTTGCTCCTATGTGCAGATACAGAGGGGCAGTGTCAAAGTGAAACCAAATCACTACTTATTTTTCTGTGTGAACAACATTGCAGAGTGTCAAAAGAAAAATTGCAAACAGCTCAAGCACAAGTTACCTTTTTAAGACATTGTATTTCTCAAGGTACAAGATATTTAACACAAGATAGGATATCAGTTATACAGAAAGTGCCAGAGTCCACTACCACCAGGCAACTCAAAACATTTCTAGTTCTTACAGGGTATTGATTGAATGGATTGCCAACGCATCCCTCATAATGTAGCCCCTCTAGGATGCATTGACAGATACAAAAGACAAAACAGTAACATTAACATCAGAACAGAAGAAAGCTTTTATGCAGATAAAAACTGCAGTTACACAAGCACCAGCGCTAGGATTACCAAGATATGACAGACCTTTTATGCTATTCTGTCATGAAACACAAGGACATGCTCAAGGGATATTAGTGCAGAAACATGGTGATAAACAATGGCCCCTGGCATATTATTCATTGCAGCCAGCTTGATAGTATAATCAAAGGAGCACCCTCTTGTATAAGAGCAGTAGTAGCTGCAGCTATGCTTAAAGACAAGGCAGCAGATTTAGTGCTGGACCACTCATTGATCATACAGGTTCCCCACTCAGTAACAGAAATACTTAACCAGGCCAGAACTAAGCATCTTTTTGCAGCCAGGTTAACCAAGTATGATTTAGCCCTACTAAGCCCTACCAATGTGACAATTAAGAGGTACACAGTGTTGAATCCTGCTACATTGCTTCCAACGCAGGATTCAAAAGAAGGGAATAGTGAGGGAGGCATACATACACCTGTTGATAACATATCAGGTAATGGCAATAAGGAACACAACAGTGAGGATAATGAGGGGGATAATGTACTGCAAATACAGTGACAGAAAAATACAAATCAAGATTTTTCTGACCATGATTGTCTTGAACTTATGAAAATGGAAATGAAGGAACTAGAAAATGTGACAGATGTTCCCTTATCTAATCCAGATTTGGAATTGTTTGTAGATGGCTCTAGATATTATCACGAAGGGTCCCCAAGAACAGGGTATGCAGTCACCACCTTAGATAAGGTATTGATTCAGCAACCACTCCCACCTTCCTGCTCAGCACAGGAAGCAGAGTTGAGAGCACTCACTGAGGCATGTATAATGGCTGAAAATCAGACAGCAAACATTTACACTGACTCCAGGTACACCTGGGGTGTGGCCCATGATTTCGGGCCTACTTGGAAGAGTAGGGATTTTATGGGCTCAGCTGGTAAAACCATTAAGCATGCTGAGCTCATTAGATTGTTATTTGCAGCCTTACAGCTTATAAGTAGAGTAGTCATTTTAAAGGTGCAAGCACACACCAAGGAGAAAACAGCTGAGGCCAAGGGGAATGCCAAAGCAGATACTGCGGCTAAGCAAGCTGCACTGTTAGCTATCCCAGCCCTCTATGGTATAGAAACAGACACAAAGAAAGACCCCTTGGACATACAGGTTTTACACCAGTTTCAAGAACAAGCCACAGAAGGCGAAAAGAGAGGTTGGGAAAAAGAGGGAGCCACCTGTGTTAATATGCATTGAGCTAAAGCCACCAGGTGGTGCCTCCCAAGGGCCTTATATCCCCTGATGACCCAGCTAGCCCACGGTCCAGTGCATAATTCAAAGGAGGCCATGGTAAACATGGTGCTCCAGCACTGGATAGCACCAGGCTTTAATGCAGCAGCTACAGCACACATAGCATCATGCCAGGTGTGTGGGAAACACAATCCAGGACAGACAGTAAGAGTACCACAAAGACATACACCAAAGCCATTATATCCATTTCAGAGACTGCAGATAAACTATATTCAGTTGCCTAAGGTGGGGACAAATGAGTACACCCTTGTTTGTACAGGCCTCTTCTCTAACTGGCCAGTGGGTGTGTAGATACTAAATGGTACCCTCAAACTAAAGATACAAATGATTATGGCACAGACAGGCAAGACATGGGTGGACTGTCTGCCCATAGCTATATATTCAGTAAGAACCACCCCCAGTAAGCTACATAAGCTGTCACCTTATGAGATACTAATCTTAAGACCTCCTAAGACAGGGTGTTAGTTCCCCCCAACAGTTGCAGCACAATCATACAGATTTAACAGACTATGTAGCTACTCTTTGTAACCAAGTGAATAACATCCATTCTTTAGTTTTCTCCTCCCTTCCAGACCCAGAAGTGGTACCTGGTGTACATTCATTGGAACCGGGAGATTGGGTATACACTAAGAGACATGTCAGAAAGTCTCTGGAGCCAAGATTTGATGGTCCATATCAGGTTCTGTAGACTACACCAACTTCAGTGAAAATTGGAGGAAAGAGCACGTGGATACACAACTCACATTGCAAGAAGTTGACTGTCAAGATTGAACCACCATCATGAATCCTTTTTGTGTGATAATGTTGGCTATACTCAGTCTATGGGTATTGCGCACACACCTGGGGACAACAGGAGGACAAATAGAGTACTTTAGGGTGGTCTATGGTAACCAGACTTACCAGTTACACAGATTTAATGTAACCTGGTCAGGAGGTTCGATATATGTAAAAAGTTTGGGACAATATAATATAAGACATCTCTACTGGGCACCAAGGGAGCATGATAATATTACTATCATAAGTGGAATAAAAATTAAGTGTTGTACTGATAGGTTTATGGGTTATAAAGAATTTAAGAAAATGTTGGCATAGGGTATTCAGTGTGTCAATAGTACGGACCCTGGTATACACATAGGAAGCCCAACAACTATAGAAAGAGGTGTAGTGCTAGTTTGCACTAATACCACACAATTACCAAATAGTTCAGTAATAATGACAAGGATGTACGTCCTAAATAGCAAGCCCACTATAAGGAATAACTCACGAGTTAAAGTTCCCTCCACTTGTGTAAATGTGGGTACCCAAAGACAAAGTACTATATTAAGATTTAATATTTCTTTCCCCCCAGATCCAAAATGCTATAGCAGACAAAAGAGAGAATGGTATGATACATTGCTAGGAGCATCAGGAACAGGTACAGGGTTACTTAATAGTATAGATACAGAAACTTTAGCCAGCAAAATGACTAATGCAGGTGAAAATATGAGAAGATTAGTTACAATGCAAGCTACATGGATGCCTACAGTTTTTACCCCATTACAGTCCAGAATATCTTGGGATAATTAATATTTACAGGTGTTCAATAGCACATTGATTAACACACTTTACCTGTCAACAAATTTTCCTGAACTGTTTAATTGGACTGAATGTTCTTTCAGAACCATGCATCAAAATATGCAAAAGGGTAAAGCACAAACACAGTTAATGACAGATAATGAACAAGTATACAGAAGGATGTTTAATATATCTTCTTTGTTATGGATACAAATTCAGGGAAAGAAGATTTTGTGTACTGACAACTTTTGCATGGGTGAAGTTCATGTGTATAATGATACACAGAAACAGGGTTTGTGTAAGTATTTAATCTTACCAGTCCCCTTGTGGACAACTACTGGAGGCACTCTGTTGTGGACTCCCCAGATGAGAGGTACACACATAGACACCAGTAATAGGACACATGACTTATCCCTATGTACTGATACCGATGATGGATTAGTATGTCCTCAGCAAACACAGCTATATGAGCCTTCTAAGTTAGAACACCCAGAGGTGGATATGTTTATAGAGGTAGAGCCTCAGGTTGTATGCCTAGTCACATATGATATGAATACAACTTCACTCTATAATTTACCAAATCCTTTTTCCGGATGCTTATTTAACGTTACACACCTCGTGGAAGAACACTACTTATGTGTTCTATGTGAAGAGACAAGAAGATGTACAATTTCAGGTGACTGAGATAACTCCCCATAACCTTACAGTTAATTTCCAAAGTATCATTAATGCCATTAATAATACAGAAAAACTTGCTCACCACTTACAGAAAACTGTTCTGCCCATCATGTACAAATGCAGACAGTTGTAGAAGCAGAGAAATTGGTGGAAGTAGCCACACAATTAAAAGATAATTTACAGCACCATTGGTGGGATGTGTTCACAGGTAACTCACATTCAGTCAAAAAGATGTTTAGTGGTCTCGTTCACCCAGTAATCGTTATAATCATTGTATTAATTTTGCTAATTTTGTGGAATTGCTATCTATCTTATAATTTTAGGAAAATGGTAAATAAAACATCTGCACCGGTAGGGACTCTCTCTGTCACACATAAGAAGAGTGCCTCCAAGTGGGAAAAGTGTTCAGCGTGTGAAAGAATTACATTGATTACACCTGAGAAGAAAAGTGTTTTCTGTAGTACTGATGTTGGAAGAAACCCCTCTTTCTAGGGAAAGATGCGTCGGGATTCTTGGTATTCAGGTGATGAATGATGCGTGCATCTACTTGCATAGGGTGACTATGGAAGTAATATAGTTACTATGAAAGCCATGACTCCAATAAGGGAAAGATAGTATGCTTTAATAAAAAGAGGGGATTGTGAGAGTCTATAATAATTTATAGTGTTTATTTAAAACATACTGTAAGATTCATCAGTATTTATGAGAAAAATACATTTTCCTTTACACAAATATCATGAGATTGAACCACATTATGGTATATTGAACAAGCAGCTGAAGGAGAGCAGCAGCTGAAGAATCCCAGAATAGGATACTAAGTCTGGACACAGTGAAAAAATGACAAACTGAAGATGCATTGACACATCCTATGTACTTGTTAAACCAATCATATGTATTCTTTTCTGTCAAACCATTTTTGGCAAATGTTTGTGACAGCAGTTTTCTGAACTTATAAAAGACGGCTCAAAGGGGATATACCTCTGAAGTGGAATTCATCACAAGTATGTTGAGTTTCCTTATCTTCCCAGCCAGCTGTAAGGAAAATTAAGAAAATAGGAGCAGCATTTCTCATACCATGAACCAGGGGTAGGAAGCCTCGTAACCCCAACAATGGTGGCTGCAGGTAACTTTGATTTTTGTTGCGTTGCTATACAGGCAATTCAAGATAGTCTGTGGCAAAGAGGAAACTGGTCTGTTGCCTTGTAGGAGGAGTACATTTAAGTAACATGATTCATATGCAGTATACCCAATATTAAATATTATCCATTCCGCTTTGACAATCACAGCATTGCTTGTAAACACAGGTTGCCTACTATTTCAACACTCATAAAGAGCTCTTTTAATAACTCACCAATATTGCTCACAAATTTCACGCTCACATAGATTTTGCTTATATACTGCCATGCACAAATAAACAGAAATTGAAATACTTAGAATAAATATGATCCAGTGATGAGACACACTTGGCTAAAGGAAGAGTACAGAATCTTCCTTTTTTTCTTTCTTTGTTTCTGTTCCATCAAATACCTCAATCCAAGAAATGTGGAAAATACGATATGTTTTTGGATCATTACTTAAAGTTTAGAGTGTTGGTTGCTGGATTTTATTAGAGTTAAAGAAAATTTAATTTAATGCACCAAGTGTTCAGATGTTGAGCTTTGTATATAAGATGAGACAGTCTTGTCATTCAGCTCACCAATACTAAGAGATGTCTTTTAAAATATGGGATATGTTTACGTAGGTTGAAAGAAAGATTGAATTGTTTCTTGTTGGTTTGATATTAATATTTGTAAACCTATGTATTTTTTCAATTGCATTTACAATTAGAAGCAATCAGTAACATTGCATAGTCTACTTTTATACTTATTTTATACACAGACCATGCAAAGAAAGGTAATACAGTTCATCATGTATTCCAAACACTTGCAAAGCCACAGCCCCCCTTCCCCCCACAATTCATTAAAACAAACAAACAATAGACTATATACATAAAACACAGGGCAGGTATATTTGACCCAGGTTTCTGAACTATGTTTTAAAAACCCCAATGACAGGCATCTATTTCGGTTCTTATTGCAAGCACACAGGTGTTTTATATTAAGAAGTAAATACAGGTTTAGAATGTTTTAAAATGTATTTTGAGAAGTTTTGTTTAATTTCCTAAAGATAAGGATTAATAAATATTGGGGCCTGATTGTTCCCTATTGAATTTGTTGTGACAATAAAGGAGTAGAAAACTAAGGAAGTGGAACATCACATGATCTACTAGGGGTACAAATTTTTTTTATAACAACATAATTTTTAATGGTCATTTTTGTGGTATCCATACCTATACTCACTGTTGATAGTGTTTGAAATGTAGTATGTAACATAGAAATAGCCCATTGGAAAATATGTCCCCTTTATGGTTTATTAGAATAATATTTGTCTCTAATCTTTTAATGGTCAATATTCTTATAAGTTCTCAAAAGTTTTTTACTTACTTATTATTTTATTTCTGCACCTGAAATCGAGGATGAAACATAAATGACCAGTTGGAAAATATGCCTTTTTGATTATTCACTAGATCAATGTTTTTATCCTTTATTGCCAATTTCTTATAGTGTTCTTTATTCATTTTTATATTAAAATGGAGCATGAAATATGTAAGTGTCCCCTTGACAACTATGTCCCCCAATTTTTTTGGTTATTAAAATAATGGTTGAATATTTTTTTTTTTAATTGATAATTGATGATGATGATCCGTTTAGTCGACATCAACTTTCGGACACTTTATGGATCAGTGAACGCCACGCTTCTCTTTCTCTGACCGCTTCCTTCAGGTATTTATGGGCATGTTCGTGCCAGCCTTTATTGTGTCCAGCCAACGAGTTCTTTGGCGTCCTCTTCTTCTGGATCCGCTGACGAATCCAAGCATTAGCGCTGTTTCTAGGGAATTAGCCCGCATGACATGTCCAAAATACGAGAGTCGTTGTTTGGTGATCTTGCCTTCTAATGATATTTTTGGTTTGACCCGCTCTAGGACTGCCTTGTTCGTATCCATTGCTGTCCATGGTATGCGCAGCATTCACCTCCAGCACCACAATTCAAAAGCGTCGATTCTCTTGCGATCTGCCTTCTTGAGTGTCCAGGTTTCACATGCATACATAAAGATCGGAAAAACAATTGCATTGACCAACCGTGCTTTTGTTGTGCTGCTGATATCGTTGCTCTTCCATATCTTTGTCATTCCTAGCATAGCATTGCGGCCAAGTGCAATTCATCGCTTTATTTCAGTAGATAATTATCTACTGCAATCAATCTTAGAACAAAGAAAGAAGAAGTCTCGTACCGATTCCACTTCCTCATTATCGATTGCAATATGGACTGCATCGTCACTTGCCGTAGTCATTATCTTTGTTTTCTTGATGTTGAGGTACAGTCCCATGCTCTCGCTTTCTTCTTTGACTCTTCTGACCAGATATTCTAGGTCTTTTCTACTTTCAGCAAGCAGTCATGTCATCGGCATATCGTAGATCGTTGATGTTCCTACCTCCGATTTTTACTCCAATTGTAGACTCGTTCAAACTGCATCATCTCATGATCATTTCTGCTTAAAGATTAAATAAGCTGGAGAGCGAATACAGCCTTGTCGAAAACCTTTTCCAATCTTGAACCAATCTGTGTTGCCAAAAGCTGTCCTGACTGTGGCTTCTTGACTCATGTACAGCGATCGCATCAGTTTTCCCAGGTGCTCCGGAATGCCCATCTGCTGTAAACATTTCCATAGCTTGTCATGATCAACACAATCGAATGCTTTGCTGTAGTCAATGAAGCAAATGTACATGTCCTTTTGATACTCTCGTGTCTTTTCCATAATCCATCGCAGGTTTGCGATTTGATCTCTGGTCCCCCGAACCCCTGCGAAATCCAGCCTGCATGTCTGGGAGCTCCTTCTCTACAAAGTAGGCCATGCATCTTTGGGACTGGCACGTAGCTGTTGACAACTACATGGCTGGGTTAATTGATTAGGTATTTCTAATTACCAATCTTTTATTGTGCTTTTTATTTATTTCCAAGTCCATTATGAATTATGCTGGAATGGAGATCCATATGCATAAAACATTCCTATATTAAGAAAGGAGGAATTTCTGGGCATTGCGGTCCATTCACAACCAAGACTTGCATTCCACAGGCCGCTCCAGAAACACTGCATTCACTGTGTGTGGAAGAATGAAATCCCATCAGAACTTCCGGTTTCCGTTTAGCGGCTCAAGCCTTGTTTTGTAAAGAGGAAGTGACGTTGACACTTGGGTTCACAAAGGAAACCTTTGTTGGATAGTAATAATACTGGAAAGGGTATGGACTAAATCCCGAGATGAACTAAGAAGAATTATACATTACATTACACACACAGAATGGAATGGAACTAGGACTTTCTATTCCAGTTCTTATTGCAAGCACACAGGTGTTTTATATTAAGAAGTAAATAGAGGTTTAGAATGTTTTAAAATGATTTTGAGAAGTTTTGTTTAATCTCCTAAACATAAGGATTTATCACTGGAATAATTGGGGCCCGATTGGTCCCTATTGAATTTGTTCTGATAATAAATTAGTAGAAAACTAAGGAAGTGGAACATCACATGATCTACTAGGGGTATAAATATGGCCCCCAGAGTATGCCTCCTATACACTTTGACAAAGAACTTGCATCCGAAATGCATTGGTGGAGGAGATGTGTGCCCCATTTGTGACCGTAGGAGATCCTGTGAAGGTCCACGTGTGAAGGAGGAGTGGTAAACCCGGGTGCTTTTTGTCTCCACAACTCATTTCATGTGTGCCTTTTTTGGAAGTCTCTACATGGTACGCAGAAATCCTGCTGTTCATTTTTATATATTGTGCAATAAAATAGTTTGTTACATTTTTAACCACTATGAGAGATTTTTTCTCTATGTTTGCCCACATCGGAGATTGATGTCCATATTTAGAGGAGTACCTTCTCCATTGATGGTTACATGCTGATGGTATAGAGAAAGATAAAAGATACCTTTCAAGGAACTGCCTTCACCTATTTGAGGTGAGAGTCTTATTAGAAGTCTAAGATTTGGGATTTGAATTGAAACACATACTAACGATTCTGGATTAGAACCTCTATACACTCCTTCCTATACCTTCTAATATCCTGCCTATACCTTCGAAGGATGACGCTAATTTGCGTACGCAGTTTATACAGTAAATAAAGACTCCAGACTTGGAACGTGTGGTTCCGAAGCACAAAGTATTATTCAAGTAAAAGTACAGTCAGTTACACACTATTGATCCATACACAATTTGGCGCAAAGGAATTATACAGACCCAAGTACAGTATACATACGCAGCGCTTCCGGACCGGATGTTATGCATCAGCAAGAAACCCTTCGTCAATCAGCATTCAGCACGAAGACTAAGACCCAGTGTTGGAGCACACATATTTATACATAACACAATAGAGAAGTTTGTTGCTGATGCCATTGGTCCTCAAGGGGGATGCATCTGTTACAAAGCATTTAACAGGCTGATTCAAATAGACACAACCCAGCCTCCAACAACTGAGGGTCTCTGGTTTCCCGCCCCATGCAACATCCTAACAGTTGTTCATAATATACATTTTGTTGCTTGAAGTCTCTGCGGTCCATAAGTTGAGAATGCATGATGCGATCTCCACACCGATAATACCGGAATTCTGTTGAAAGAGTACGCATCAGTACAAAATCAAACACGGCTTACTTAGCATGTATAAAACCTTAGTTACCAAATAATCCTTATTTCACAGCATTTATACTAAATGCACAAACTTAAATATTATACCTTAAAGCTTATGGATCCTTGTATGTGAATATGTAATGTGTGAGTATGTGGGGTTTGATGTAAAGACGCTAGTTAACTTGGAGCAGATGCGTGCGCATAAAGCTAATGAACCGCATTTTCATATAGGATCTTATGCATTCGCTAATATGCGATTAGTTATCAGCGCAATTGTGTGTATTAATGTGTGTATGAGAAATGGTGCACTTAGATCTCACTTAAACCAAGTGAACACCTAGCAGTGTGGAATGCTGAGCCTTATAGTTCCACATGCCCCCCCTCTCTCAGCAGCCCCCACCCTTCCCAGGCTCAAAAGTAAAGTCCTTTGTTCTCCCAGACTCTTGTGTAGATGCTAATTAGCCCAGCTACAAGACCCAAACCTAAAATAACACTCTTGGCTTTGAAGGTATTTTATTGCAGGAAGCCTGCTAATGTAAGGTGTGTATTCGAGCAGAGCCACCTGGAGTGAGAGCAGACGTTATATTCAGGAAGCTTGTCTAAACAGGCTAGTTGTCACGTGGCCATTTTCTCTGTTTAGCTAATGCAATATATCCTTTAGGGGAATTATAATAATATACACTTTATCCAGAGCACCCAAACTACGTAAAGTCATGAAATGGGCTTTTGGTGAATCTCCGTAACTTATGGCGATGGTCACAGATGCAATCGCATGATGCTAATAGTATTATCGTCACATGTACTAAAGTGTGAGTTTATCTAAAATGGCGGTTATAGGCCATTTGCAAAATGGCGTCTTGCGGCCAGTCGCAAGATGGTGTCGCTGCGATTCAATTCTAAACTGATCTTGTCTCAGCCAATAATCCAGCTTCGACAATATTTACCAATGAAAACTTTTCTCTTACTCTTTGAGTACACAAACAGAATCCAGTGTTTGGTGACCCAACCTATTTTTGTATTGGAGAGCTGAAAATATGCCTAACCTTGGGGTGAGGAAGGAACTGTTTGTGTTACAACAGTTAAAATTCCCCACCCAAATAAAAGCCAGAAAAAAATGTAATAGCTATCAATGGGAACCCAGTAGAACCTGGTGAAAGGCTTATGTACCCACACATAACCATCCATAATGAGTTGCTGTACCAAATTATGCATGCAACACACCCAACAATGAAAATGAAATTAAACATTTTAAAAATATGATAATAATATATGGGGTAGATAGTCATAATTAATGCTTAGAAACAGAAAAAAATTTACACTCTTAGCAGTTACATTTTATTGTTTATATGAGTGATTCATGTTTCAACAGAATGGACATAGGAACTGAGGGGACTTATATATTTATTTAAACCTGCTCTCCTAATTATTTTTATAATATGAATGTCATACTATACACTTTTAAGACCCTAAACTTATGAATGACACATAAACAAAAAACTGAATGTTAACCAAACTATACTTAAAATCAGTTTTAACATGTGACTCATGTTACATATGAATGTGACTCATGTTACATTTCTGTCCCCAGTCAAAGGGATCTGAAACAAATTACTGCAACCCATAGAATTCATGTGAATAAATCAATGTAGGCCTTTTTATCTTCCTGATTAGCTGTGAAGATGTATAAAATATTTCATCTGGTGATGAAAGCCATTTCCAGTTGCTGGCAGCTTGCTCCATTGTGCTCACTAAGTTTTTACCATCTCTGATGTCCTTGATCTCACCTGAATAACTCTTTCCATCGTATTCAACATAGAACCAATCACAAACATTCTACATCATCTGAAGTCACTGTGAGAGTTACATTAATATACTACGATCTTTTAACAGCATAAATATACTATAGTTATAGCAGTTATGTGAAAATTAATTTTCATGTATTGTGCCCTACAGTATATTTCATAGAATGACCCAGCTGTTCTTTGGGCTAGGGGTGCATAAAAAGGTGTTGGAATATTGTTCTTCCTGTTCCGAGTGCCAGTATCATGCTCCCAGGCCCCACTTCAGGAGGCCACTAGTGCCCATGACTGTTACAGTTGTCCCATTTGACAGGATAGCTATGTATCTTGTTGGGCCTTTATTAAAGTCTTCTTGGGGCTATCTATATATCTTAGTGATAATGGATTATGCTATCTGGTATCCTGAGTCAACACTTTTCACAATACTTGAACCAAGATGATAGCTAGAGAGCTGGTGCATGTCTTTAAGCAGAGGGGAAATACCTAAAGAATTCCTTACTGTCCAAGGTACCCCCTTTATATCTAGAATCATGACGGAATTGTGCAAGTTGTTTGAGGTCTTTCACCTCAGGACATCAGTTAACCATCCCCAGACTGATGGGTTGGTAGAACGGTTCAACAAAACCTTAAAAAGCGTGCTGAGAAAGGTTATAGATAAAGATGAGAAAAATTGGTATTATCTGTTGCCATATTTGTTGCTGGCCATAAGAAAAGTTACTCAGTCCTCTACCAGGATCTCTCCATTTAATTTGTTGTACAGAAGACACCCCAGAGGGATGCTGGACATTGCAAAGGAGACGTGGTAAGGGAAGCCCACTCCTTATAGAAGTCCACTACATATAAAAGTGTTATTAACACGTGTCTCAGATATTGTGGCTGTGGTGCCGATTGTCAAGGAGCACATGGAACAGGTCCAACAAACTCAACAGAGGGTGTATAATTGGAATGCCCATATACAAAAATTTGCTCCTGGCGACAGAGTCCTTATTTTGGTCTGTTTGAGATCAGGGAGAAAGTGAATAGGTTAACTATAAAGTGTACCAGCCAGGGAAAAGAAAGCCCAAACTTATAAGAGAAGGGAGCGACGGAGCAAGAGCTGCTCAGGTGTGTATATTGCACTGCTACTCAAGCTGTCATATAAACAGCAGCTTGTGCAGACTGCACTGTACAACAAATTCATACTTTTAATTTGTTTCCTTTCTAAAAATACTAATTTGAGGTCAAGAAAAACTAAAATGATTTCAGAATGTTTTTTACTAGCTCTATTTTTTGAGCTACACTACTTGCACTATACTGTATGTACATTAGTAATGTAGTCATAGTGAAAATCTATTTTAAAATAATTGATATTTTCTTGATAGAAAA
Organism: Taudactylus pleione; assembly: GCA_031769625.1. Lineage (NCBI taxonomy): Eukaryota > Metazoa > Chordata > Amphibia > Anura > Myobatrachidae > Taudactylus > Taudactylus pleione. The sequence continues at coordinate 387,727 of JAUIMM010000153.1, forward strand.
TAAATAACAGTTGTTTTAATTCAATCAGTCACAAATAAGAACACAAAACAAAACCAACATACAGCATACGAAACAAACATACAGCATACGAAACAAACATACAGCATATGAAAGTACTATCTAATATAGTGGCCTATTCATGGGGGTGCTTTCTCTTTGCTTGTCACTTGTACTCCTCTTCTGGGGCATCTCTTGTCACTGTCCAACAGTAGTGATTCACCTACAGTACCCTGATATCTTTGTTCCATTGCTGAAATGTCTTGGTGGAATCGCTCACTATGCTTGTCACTCAGTGCACCAGTTATCTTGTGTGGGTAATCCTGTGAATCGCATATATTTGAATAGGGGAGGTGACAAATAACTGATTCATTTAATTGGGTCATTAGGCTCCGCCCCCTCTGTGCGGAACGCAGATTGCTGGTAAGATTCTCTCCATTCTGCCCACTTCACTAGGAATACCCCTACATCGTCATAAATGGGCTATATCTCGGAACACAGAACTAACTGATAGTTTTAAATGTCATATTCATTCTTTGCATGCTGAAATCAATTAGAAGTAACTATTTTCACATCGGAAACATTTTCAATTGTTGTGCAGTGCTATCGGAGGCTGTACATCACAAGTCCCAAAATAAATACTTTTTCGGAACTTGATAAATGGCACAATTTTCACATCCCCATACTAAAGTATGGTGATGTGGAAATTAATATGGCAGGACTGTAATCAGGAGAGATCAGTGATATCTCTTGCATTTACAAGCTACATGAATGGGACACTAACTTAAAATCTTTATAACTATGCAAAATATGGGGTAAAACGAAAATTAGAAGATGATGAATGGACCCCTAACAGTGAGTGGTCAAGTCCCATTTTTCTAAAACCAGATGGAAGCCTTTTCTTCTGTAATGAGTTCCATAAGCAGTGTCCAAGTTTTGATGCACACCCCACGCACCATGTGGATGAGCTGATAGAAAAACTAGGAAAAGCCAGATATCTCACTAACAAAGGTTACTAGCAAGTATCATTGACTGACAGTGCAAAAAACAAAACAGCCTTCTCTGGGCTGTATCATTATACTGTATGATGTTGCCCGGATTATAGGCAGGGCGACAGGGGCGGTCGTCCCTGGGCCCCCACACATAGGGGGTCCCCACACTTTGCCCCCTGCCAATACTGAGACCGGCAGAGTACAGCATTTAGCTGTCTCAGCTGCGGTCCTCTGTCACTTCAGCCGGGCAGCGCTCGCTGAGCACTTGGGCCCAGAGCGCGGCGCAGGCTGTGCAGTGGGGCTGTACAGCATATAGGCGTGACGTCAGAGGTCATGCTGTGCAGCCCCACGCCAGCCCCCCCCCCTTAACAGCCGCATCTGGACTGGAGCCCGCGGAGGTGTACTGAAGACAGGAGCTGCAGGCACTGCCTTGGGTCACTGGCTGTTGCCTCGGCCCGGAGGGTGAGTTAATTAATGTCTTTTTTTCTTAAAGTGTGGTGCTGCTGGTGGGCTGGTTGTGGGGTTGGGGGGGGCACACTGTGTGTGTGTGTATATATATATATATATATACATATATATATATATATATATATATATACACATACTCTGATCACTGTTTGTTGCCCAGGGGCCCCCACACACCTTAATCCAGCCCTGATGTTGCCTTTTGGGTTACATGGGGCACCAGCAACCTTCCAGCGTTCAATGCATAAGATTTTGAAGCTCCACAGACAGTATGCAGCTGCCTATCTGGACAATGTTGTGAGTCACAGTCCAGACTGGGAGATTCACTTATTTAGATTACAAGCAGCGTTTGACTCACTCACAAAGGCAGTGCTAATGGTCAAGAAGTGTTCCTTAGCGATGTAAGAGGTTAAATATCTGGGTAGATGTTTGTATAGGCCCCAACTGAACAAAATTGAGGTTATCCAAAACTGGTCCAGTCCTGTATATAAAAAAACAGGTGAGAGTCTTTTTGGGGATCACAGCGTATTACTGACACTACATTACTAATTTTGCAACCACAGATGTTTCATTATCAGACCTTGCCAAAGTCAAATATGGTGAAGTGGAGCCTTGAGGTAAAAAAAGTGTTTGAGGCATTAAAAGGGGCAATACAGTATGTATGCAACCTGTGCTGATAATGGGCCTGATTCAGAGCCGGACGCTCTGACCAGAGCGCTCGCTCTGAATCAGGGCCCTCCTCCATTAAAATGGAGCGTCCTCCTGGACGCTCGTATAGCTGTGGGTCACCACCCACAGCATATACGAGTATCCAAAAAGATGGTCGCGATGGTCTTGACCATCGCGACCATCGGACTTGCGACGGAGACCCTGCGGTAGGGTCTCCCTGCCACAAGCCCTGGAGTGATTTTGGCTCTATCAGAGCCAATATCACTCCCACTGACATCACTAGTGATGTCAGTGGGGCCGGCTTCAGACGGTAGGCGTTCCCATGGGAACGCCTCCGTCTGGCAGGCACGCCCCCGGCACGCCCACCAATGGGGGCATGCTGTCCATCAACATCGACAGCACGCCCCCTTTGGTGCGAGACCTGGAGCGACAGCTTGGCTGTCGCAGTCCGGGTCTCGCGCATGCGCATGACGGAGCTCCCTCCGTCGTGCGCATGCGCAGTGGGGAACATCGACCCACTTGTGAGCGTACTGCCGCTTGCGAGTGGGTCTGAATGACCCCCAATGTCAGATTTTTCTCAATAATTTAGGTGACGTATTGTCACAAAACAGAGATGGGGAGGAGTAACACATAATTTAGTAGAAAACTCAATGAACACGAAAAGAGGGACACCAGTGTGCAAAAGGGAGCTTTGGCCATTAAGGGGCATATTTAATTGGACGCGAAAAGTCAGAAAGGTTTTGCCTGCTGTACTTTTCGCCGACTTTGCGTGTTTTGGAGGTGAAAACTTTTTGTGCGTGTCCCTGCTATTCGCCCTATTCAATTCCAAAGGATGCGAAAACGGAACCCGGTGAAACTCAAACAGATGAAAAGTGCTATCAGATTTGGGGAAATCAGGCTGCCACCCCCCAAAAGATGCACTAACATTGGGGATCAATGTAGATACCCCCTTTTAGTCCTACTGAAGGCATTTGAGGTACTTAAATGCTCTCAATAGCTGCTAATTAGCGTCTTTGCACAAGTGGTGAAGAAAAGCATTTAGGATTTTTTTGGGGAGAAAATAACTAGTCCCAGCATATTTGGGGTATATGAAAATGGGTGCAAGCATAGTTACAAATAGCAAAAGTGAAGTTTTAAAAAAAAACCTTAAAAATGCACCTTCAGTAAGCACCTGCAATAAAAAAAAACACCGTCCCCATACTTGTAGACCCCCTAAAAGCTGATTTTGGCTATCAGAGCCAAAAGCACTCTATCAGAGCCAAAAGCGCTCGCGAGTGGGTCTGAATCAGGCCCAGAGTGCCCGGATTACAAGATGGTTTTTAGCATTGCTAAAACGTAAGTTTTCTGTTGAACAAAGGCCCAATACACAATTAGTCAATGCAGATGTTTTATTGTCTTACCTCATATTTTCTGTTTAGGGGCTACAAATGGTCCACCCTCTAGGTTGAAACAGGGGATGGGGTTGTGTGACAAAACCATTGGAATCGTGTTTGAGGGCAGGTATATGTGTCCCAGGTTTCTGACCTACCGTACATGTTTTAAAAACCCAAGGAAAATATATGTTGTTGTTTAACCGAACTTGGACTGTATTACTACAAATAATGGGCCTCATTTATCAACGAGTGATATTCTGTTTATCACTCATTACTAATATTAAATGGTGCTCCAACCAATCAGCTCCTAACTGTCATGTATTTGAAAAATACCATTAGTAACGAGTGATAACAAGAATGTTACTTGTACAGAAAATGAGGCCATGGTTGAAGTGCAGTGCACAACAATTGCGGTCATATGCTAGAACCGCCCATCATCGTGAGAGGTGACAAAACATTTGGGAGTTGGGACAAAAGTGCTGACTGTCAGGATGGAAGGATAGCTCTGAAATTGGTACTGACTGGCATAAATCAGAACAGTTGGGAGACATGGCGTTACATGTTACATGTGTACATGTATGGGAGGGAATCAGTATGTAATGCTGGCAGTTGGGATGCCTCCTGTCAAAATACTGACAGCACCATCCCGATGGTTGGTATCCTGATAGAGGTCGGGTAAGTATAGGGCCGGCTCCAGAGGGAGCCGCGCCTGCTGCAGGATGGTAATTCATCGTCCCCATACCTGAAATTGGGTGGCATGGCCTAATCACCATAGGCCATGCCCCCTAAATGACATTATTTGGGGGCGTGCCCGACATGGCATGCCACCAGTTAACGTCAGGCTGGGGGACAAGCCCAGCACTATGCCAGTAGATGGGCTGCCCCCTGCTCTCTATCTGCACTGAATGGATGCTGCGCACATGCACACGGCATCATTCCTCTCAGCTGCAGCTGTGGAGGTGCCCAACCTCCCAACCACCCGTGGGACACTGAAATTGGGAATAGCTAGGAGGGGTGCACCCTCTTTGGGGTGGCGCCCCTGTTCGACCACACTGGTCGAACATGCCTTGAGCCGGCCCTGGGTAAGCATACTTACCCTCCCCCTTCTCCCCCTAACCCTCCACTCTTGTAGCCTCAGCCTAACCCTCCCCATTAGTGCCTAAACCTAAGTCTCCCATCTCCCCCCTTCGTGCCTAACCCTAACCCCCCAGTGGTGCCTAACCCTAACCCCCCAGTGGTGCCTAACCCTAACTCCCCTAGGGGTGCCTAACCCTAACCTCCACCCCAAAAAAACTAACACTAACCCTGCTATGCTACCTAAATCTAACCCTCCCCCTCGCGGCTAACAGCTGACAGCCCGGACTTACCTGGTTCGGGCTGGCATCTGTTTGTGTTCCTGCATCGGTATTAAGATACAATAGGCGTTGGTATTTCGACTGCTATTTTAAGTCCCATGTTGCACTTTCAGCATCGGGATTCAGACCGGTGGCATGCTGTCCGCCGGTCTGATAACTACATTCCGTTTAGGAGGATTGTGCATTATTTATGGTTAGGTGGAGAAATAAATAACTTGGATATTACAATATACAGTCAGGGGTGTATCTACCCATTGGCCAGGATGGCACTCGCCAGGGGCGCCGACCAAAGGGGGGGCGCCGCCCGGCAGTGACACCAGTAGCCAAGTCCCCTGGCCCCACTTGTGTAGGGCAGACTGCAGTGATAGCGGTCTGCCCTACACAGTTTACAAACAGGCAGCCGCCAGCGGCGGCTGTGTGTTTGTAATAGCAGCCAGATAATGAGAGTCAGACAGACTCTCATTAGCTGCTGCGTCGTCCGCGGAGGGAGCTGGCTGGAGCTCACTAATGAGCTCCGTGTTCCGGCTCCCCCCGCAGCATGTGATGGGAGAGACGTCATACGTCATGCCGTCTCTACCATGCAGGAGAAGAGCGGGCTGAGACTCGGACAGTGGCGGTCGTGTCAGGAGCAGGGACCAGGTAAGTTGAATTTTTTTTTCTTTGTGTGTGTGTAAGCCTGGCACTACAGGGGGAGGCACTGAAATAGGGGGTGTCCGCTACTGGGGCACTTTATGGGGGGGTGCCCACTACTGTATTGGGGTGGCCACTACTGGGGGCAATTTATGGGGGTGGCCACTACTGGGGGCAATTTATGGGGGGTGGCCACTACTGGAAGCACTGTATAGGGGTGGCCGCTACTGGGGGCACTGTATAGGGGGGTCTACAACTGGGGGCACTGTATAGGGGACTACTACTGGGGGCTACTACTGGGGGCACTGTTTAGTGGGGCTACTACTGGGGGCAATGTATAGGGGGGATTACTACTGGGGGCACTGTATAGGGGGGACTACTACTGGGTACTATTACTGGGGGCACTTTATAGGGGGGACTACTACTGGGTACTATTACTGGGGGCACTGTATAGGGGACTACTAATGGGGTCTATTACTGTTGGCACTGTATAGGGGGGTCTACTACTGGGGGCAATGCAACATAGGGGGGATTACTACTGCAGGCACTGTTCCTGAGATCTATGCCTGCAGTCCTGAGCTTTTGTCCCTGTGAATTGTTGATCGTCATAGCAAAGCAGACGCTTACAGGAAACTGGAGGCGCTTGAATTGAAAAGGAAAATTGTTGGGGATAAGTAGCATATGTGGTATAAACACAGTCTCACCTGCACCAGATCCCGTTAGAATCTGAATCTGTACCTCAATTAGGTTCCTCTGTAGAGCATAACTTGGGCAGAGTCAAGTTTCGCAGAAGCATAGAACATCAACTTTCAGTGCAATGCTATGCGCTGGAAGTCCAGCTACACTATCTTGTAGATCCCAAATCCGTTGCTGTTTAACCTACAGTAACACTGAATGGATGCAAGTAACATGAGCAGCGACTCTATGATATGTAGTATTTGTCTTGGTGCGCCATCTGGATTGACATTGTCGAAGCTGGATTATTGACTGAGACAATATCAGTTTAAAATTGAATCGCAGCAACGCCATCTTGCGACTGGCTGCAAGACGCCATCTTGGAAATGAGATCGCAAGATGTCATTTTGCGAATGGCCACCCAAGCGCCATTTTAGATAAATTCACATTTAAGTACATATGGCCAAATTACTATTAGCACCATGCGATTGCATCTTTCACCATTCCTCATATACACATTAATACGCACAATTGCGCTGTTAACTAGTTGCATATTAGCGAATGCATAAGATCCTATATGAAAACGCTGTTTATTAGCTTTATGCGCACGCATCTGCTCCAAGTTAACTAGCGTCTTTATATCAAACCCCGCATACTCACACATTACATATCCACATACAAGGATCCATAAGCTTGAAGAAATAAGATTTAAGTTTGTTCATTTAGTATAAATGCTGTGAAATAAAGATTATTTGGTAACTAAGGTTGTATAAATGATAAGTAAGCCGTGTTTGGTTTTGTACTGATGCGTACTCTTTCCACAGTATTCCGGTATCATCGGTGTGGAAATCGCATCATGCATTCTCAACTTATGGACCGCAGAGACTTCAAGCAACAAAATGTATATTATATGAACAACTGTTAGGATGTTGTATGAGGCGGGAATCCAGAGACCCCCAGTTGTTAGAGGCTGGGTTGGGTCTATTTGAATCAGCCTTTTAAATGCTCTGTAACAGATGCATCCCCCTTGTGAACCAATGGCATCAGCAACAAACTTCTCTATTGTGTTGTCTATTTCTGGGGGGTATAAAAATGTGTTCTCCAACACTGGGTTTTAGTCTTCGTGCTGAATAATGATTGACGAGGGGTTTCTTTCTGATGCCTAACATCTGGTCCGGAAGTGCTGCGTATGTATACTGTACTTGGGTCTGTATAATTCCTTTGCGCCGAATTGTGTTTGGGTCAATAGCGTGTAACTGACTGTACTTTTACTTGAATAATACTTTGTGCTTTGGGACCACAAATTCTAGGACTGAAGTCTTTATTCACTGTATGACTGCGAACGCAAATTAGTGTCATCCTTATAAGGTATAGGCAGGATATTAGAAGGTATAGGAAGGAGTGCATAGAGGTTCTAATTCAGTATCGTTAGTTGGGGGCTCCTAGTGAAGTCACTTACCTACTCACACGGCACATACGTTTATCGATATCTCAGCAAAGGGTGGAGTGGCCACATGCAGGGTTTACCTGCAACCGCTTTGTGCTGAAAGATCGCTATCCATTTTCGTGTGAGCCAAGGGAGCTGACTAGAATCCAGGGACAAGAGAGGAAACAGTTTGTTTTCCTTTGTTGATAGAACCTAATGTTTAAAGGGGTGCCGCAGTATTGAGTACGCGGCTGAGTCACAGTTTTGCACACAGCAAAGACGCACTTTTGCGTACGCAGCTAAAAAGTTGTCATACGGTTGTGTGGTAGCCGCATTATTGTGTATGCGACTGGTCGTACAATAGCGTATACGTACTTCTGGTTGTGCTGCCACGTGTTTAAATAAAGCCGTTGAGATTTACATTTTTCAATTGTTATTACTATCTGGGTTAACGTGTATTTTTATGCACAGGAAAAAGTGTGTAACAGTGAGTATTTGTTGGTAGGGGTAACTTGTTCCCTACAGTTAGAGGTACCGTATGACCTTTAAGGGCTAAGTGCTAGTCGCTCAGTAAGCAGCTTACCGTTCTATACACAGTAGCAGGTGTACATGTTGCCTTTGTTGTAGAGAGGTGCATGGAAGTAGCCAACATAAACCTCCATAGGTGTGGAAGTTGCCTTACTAAATCTTATCCGTGTGTGGAAGTTGCCTTTTTCAAATCTTATCCAGGTGTGTGGGCACTGCCGTTTAAATCGTTCACAGGTAAGTGAAAGTATCTTGATTGTCTTTCACCAGTTTAAATCTTTATTGAAAAGCATAGGATTTATCTCAGAATGGGAGCCGCGCAAACAGTAGAGATGTTAGACAATGATGTGCTGCTAATGGAAGCGCCGATTGGATCGGCCCGTCGTATTATGCATACTAAGGCCCTCATTCAGAGCCGCTCGTAAGTGGTCATACACTCGTAGTCATCCGATGTTGTTAAACCACGCATGCATTGGTGTAACAGTGCGCATGTGCGTACGGCTGATTGCGATCATTTTTTCAGTCGTTCATCGAATAGCGAACAGAAAGTGACATGTCAAATGTGATTGACAGAACTGTCCATTTTGGGGTGGGGACGGGGGTGGAGATGGGAAAATGCAGGCGCGTCGAGGCGTTTTTTGGGCGTACATAAATTATCTGATGCGAACGGCCAATGTGAACGGAAGAAGGGTTACGTCAGTGTCTGATCCACTTTCCATTCAAAGTGCTCGCTCAGCTTGTGGTCTGGTATTCTCTACCGCAATGACGATGGTCTCTTCATTCTTCCCGAGGCTCATCGATGGTTTTCCGATTTATCAATTGAGGCCTCAAAAACAATCAGTTTTGAATTGCAAAAATGCTTGTAAGGTGTTTAGTCAATAGCCTATTTTTAGTAGCAAAAAACCATATGCAGGTGAACTACTCAGCTGCTAATTTCTGGGTTAGACAATCAATTAGATTACAAATTTATTTTACATTTGCGTGTTTTTAGCAAATTTTTTTTTTTTTTTAGGGCAACAATATTGTACGCAGGTTTGTTGTTTTTCTTCATTTTTTAGGGGCCAAGAAAACAATCGTCCTTTTGTTTTTTGCTAAGTGTTAATTAAAACTCCTAAATTGTTTTTAACCCTTGGTTTTTTTTTAAATAAAAAATGTTTAGATTTCCGTTGTATTGTTTGTAATGTTGTTTGCGGGTTTACCTTTTAACCAGTTTTTGAATAAATTAACAATAGAATTGTGCAGATTTTCAACATTATTTTATTTTTTGTTTTTGTTAAAAAAAATTTGGGGAAATAAAAAAAACTGGATAACATAAAAACAAATAACAAATGATTTGAAAAACACACAAACAAAATAAGTGGCATTTGAAATCCACAAACAAACACAATTAATAAAAAATTCAGGAGAGGGAGGTTTTGGGCATTAAGGAATATGGGGCAAACACTGAGAAAGATTGTGGGAAAATTAGCCAGTGCTGTCATCGCCTTTTGGCCCGTTTGGCCGGGGTAGGGAGGGAGCCTGAATGGGTCCGGAATGTCCTCCTGCTGGCCTGGCTAGCAGGAGGACATCCTCTGGACTAGGCATAGGGCTAGGCACATTTGGAGAGATGGCTGTTGTTGTGCCAGAGGTGGAGGGTCCTGATGTTCTGGCAGGAAGGGAGGCCGGCTCCAACATGTGCTGGCGAGCGAGCTGCTCCAGGGCATTTGCTATTCGCATGTTGGCCCCAGTATTTTCCACCAGGGCCTTAGCAATGGTCACGTTGGCAGCAGCACTTTGCTCCAGGGCGTCCGCCACCCGTAGCAGATTGGCGTCCATCCTCAGCAAAATCTCGGTCTGCTGATCCGTTTAAATATTGAGATCAGTGAGGAGGCCCACTGCCTGCAAGGGGGAATGCCCTGACTGTCTGCCACAGGATCCCCAGCCGGATCTACTGCTTCCTCCCCTGCAGAGCCAGCAGAAATTCTGCGGCCAAAGCTCCCCTCTGGAGCAGACTCATCCGCCTGTGTCTCTGTGAGAAAAAAGAGAAAAGAGTAACATTATAATCTAGATATTGTCCCAAACACATTTCTGAGTTGTTAACATTACAACATTTACCTTGGGCAACATGAGGAGCCGCAATGTCTGGCATGTCGGTATCCATGTTCGACATGCCAAATACCTCCTCATCCTGCACATACCCCTGGGCCAGCTCCTCCAAATTTGTGAGCTCCAGTGACACAGGGGTGGGACCCCCACCTGTCCCCCCTGCATGCCTAGCCCTATCAGCCAGTTTTTGCTTAAGACGATATTTGAAGTCGCTCCATCTGTGGGGTAAAAAGTTGACATTATTCCTGCAGTATTTGGACCTGTAAACACTTTTTACTAAAATGTAGCTTTTACGTACCGGCGTTTGACCTCACGGGTTGAACGTTCAAAATCACCCACCCTATTGACACCACTGGCTATGTCATCCCACATTTTCCATTTCTGGCTTGCACCCATATTCCTTTCTGCCTGTGGCAGGTTGTCATTGCACATTTGCACCAAAACCTCCATCTCCTTTCTTGTGAATTGTGGCTGCCTTTTTTCTTTTGGTTTAGTTGGCCTACTAGGCCCAGCAGCCTCTTCCATGGCATCCTCAACACCTTTTTTTAAAATGGGATTAAAATTTCTAATGTAAAATTTTCACAAAATTATTGTTAAACAGTATCCTTTTGCCCAAAAAAGAGAAATACTTACCTGGCGCCTCTTGGCCAGTGCTTTGCTGCTCTGTAGTCATTTTGGACTTTCAGGTCTCACTATAGCAGACCGATTTGGCTTTTCAGTGACATTTTTATACATGCGTCAGCATTATTCGGCCGCATCATTGACTGTGCGCTCCTATTGTCCGTCCTTAATTTGAGTGGGTAAACAAAGACTATTTATGGCTTGGTGTGACTGGAGTCGATGTGGCATGTTGTTTTTTGGAGGTTTGGTGTAGGAGTATTTTTGAGGTTTTGCGGTTGACTGAGTAGAAGGAGGAAATTTTTGGAGCTTTTTTTTTGTTTATTTCTAGCTTCTTTATTTTCCGTTGTTTTTTTTTTTTATTGTTTGGCTATTTTTTTTAGATTTTTTGAGTAAGTATTTTAAAAAAACACCGTAAAAAATAATAGTAAATAGTTTACAAATGTTTGCAATATTTTTTTATTTTGATTTACAGTTATTTTGGCATTGCCCCAGTGAAGTTTTTGAACTTTGGGATATTTGTCTGTTTTTGGTAAGTGTTTTTGTTTTCATGATTTTACAAATTAGATGTGTTGTTCTTAGCATATGTTTCGCAAAGTAATGTTGTTTATTTTCTGGGAACAATCATGTCTTACCACTAAATGTAGCGTACTATTTAGCGAAGTAATGTGTCTTGTTTTAACTGTAAATGTAGCGTACTATTTAGCGAACTAATGTGTCTTGTTTTAACTGTAAATGTAGCGTACTATTTAGCGAAGTATTGTGTCTTGTTTTAACTGTAAAAGTAGCGTACTATTTAGTGAAGTAATGTGTCTTGTTTTAACTGTAAATGTAGTGTACTATTTAGCGAAGTAATGTGTCTTCTTTTAACTGTAAAAGTAGCGTACTATTTAGCGAAGAAATTTTTTTATAAATTTTCAGTGTAAAATCATGTCTTAACACTAAATGTAGCGTAGTATTTTCTGAACTAATGTGTGCTCCCTTCTTTATTTTTTCATGAAAACAATTTGTTTACAATCATATTTTATTTAATGAATCTTAAACATATTTTCTACTTTTGAAATGTAGGGTATTCTGCACATGACACGTCCCAGGCCTGTAAGCATCTTTGGATTTCTGAGAAAAGATAAGTATATTTTTCTTAACACATTTGTCTAAAACAATCACTACCTGGCTTACCATTTCAGGTTGATGTTGGTCGTATTATCTTGGCCATGGTTCCAGAACCCAACCAACCTCAACTTCGTCCCAGGCGTAGGCCTCATAGGCGTGCAAGGCCCCAGATATATAGAACACATGTCACCCTTTTTGGAATGCCAGATGATGAGGTATTAAGGCGATACCGTCTGCCGCCACAAATCATCATAGACACTCTCTCATTAATAGAGAGTGATCTTGAACGGCAAATTGAAAGTCCTACAGCAATACCACCACTTACGCAATTAATGTCGGTGTTACATTTCTGTACCTCAGGATCCTTTCAAACCACTGTGGGAATAGTTGCGGGAATATCTCAATCCTCCTTTTCAAGGATCCTGAGGGCAGTGATGGAGGCCCTTTTCAAACACCTCCATCATTTTATTCAAATGCCATTGAATATGGGTACTTTTAATGTGGCGAAGGACAATTTCTACCAAATAGCTGGCTTCCCACACATCATAGGGGTTGTGGATGGCACTCACATACCACTTCAGCCTCCAGCAAGGCTGGAGGCTATTTTTAGGAACCGCAAGCACTTTCATTCACTGAATGTAATGGTGGTATGTGATGCCTCCCTCCAGATCCTGTCCCTGAATGCCAAATTCCCCGGCAGTGCACATGATTCCTTCGTCATCCGGCAATCAGGGATTTGGCACAAATTAGACAACCTATAAGCTGGTGATGCGTGGCTTCTGGGTAAGTTGACACCTTCTGTTGCAACCAATGCAAAGCTTGTTACACAATGGTCCTTATGTTTGTTTTTGCTTTTTCACAGGAGACAGTGGTTACCCTTGCACGCCCTGGCTGCTCACTCCTTATTTGGCTCCCACACCAGGGCCACAAAGTGAGTATAATTCCGCACTTACAGCCACCAGGCAGGTGGTGGAGCGCTGTATTGGCCTTTTATAAGGCCGATTCAGATGCCTCCACCGCTCTGGTGGCGAGCTCATGTATTTGCCGGCTATGGTTTCGAAAATTGTGGTCCTGTGTGGGATATTTCACAACATCGCCATAAGGAGTGGTGTCCCAATGCAGCCAGAGGTACCTTGCCTGAGGATGGCCCCCCCTAGGTTGGTTGGAGGTCAGTATGTGGGGGGGCCATACGCGATTACATTGTAGCCCGATTTTTTAGGTAATTATTTTAAAAAAATCAGTTAATTGACACAATATAGACATGTAAGATTTTAATGGGCAATTTGAATTTGTGGTTTCTTGTTTTTTGTCTTTTATTCCATAAAATTAACCTAAAAAACGATGCCTACTACCTGATCCAAAAAATTGACTTCATGTGGACACATTGGATATAACTTCGGGAACAATGATTTCTTCGCCTCATTTGTGTATTCATGTTGGCATGCTACTTCTTCAAACAGTTCTTGATTGGTGTTGTTATTTTGTTCTTTTTGGTGTTGGTTGTATTTTTGTGTGTGTTTTCACTGTGTGAAATGATTGTGCCAATTCACTTTGTGTTTATTATTTGTGTGCATTAAAATTATTTTTTACGTTAAACAAACATTTCCTTCTTAAATTACAAGCAAGTGTAACGTGGTCCTAAAAAGGCAAACTTGCTTAATGGCTAATCCTGTAATGTGTTAAATTGTACATTATTTTACACTGCTTTGTGGCTAAAAACAAACACCAAAGGTATTATGGTGAATCAGTATGTTTTCTAATCTAGCCCTAAGCAGGTTTTATTTAATTTTTACATTAGCCACAAAAACATTAAAAAAACATTTGCAGTTAATTCTGCAAACCTATTGGTATTGTTAGGTGTTTAATGTGCCAGCTTACATACTTACTTGAGCTTTCTACAATCTAATTTACATTACTTAAAAAGTCATGCTACAATAGTCAACTTATATAAGGTTCAACAATTAATATTTCCAAACAAGGAATGAGACTTTAATCAATCAAAATAAATTTTATTTTTATAAATATTTTCTGGGTGGAAAATCAAAAATATTAGTGGCGCAGGAGCGCCGACATATGATCCAGGACCACGAGCATGCCTATGACATGGCCCCTCAACCTCTGCAAGCCATTCAACATTTCTTGCATCTGCCTCTGGTCCTCTGTGGGTTCAAAAAATGTGTGGATTACTAAAATGACACCTTAATTTATATGGTACCAAACAACTTAAAAAGCAGACTATACAAAAACAAAAGAAAAAAGAAATACCAATAGGGACAACTACGCAAAAATACTACATTTGTTGGTACCGTAAACAAGAAAGACACAAGTGTGAGTGTTTGGACATGTGTCATATTGTGTAAGGGGAAAACATCCTAGACATTGTTGCACAAAGATATATATCCAAAACATTAGAAAAACTTTACAATTTTGAACAGCACAGGCAAAAGGACAACATCAACAAAAAAGCAAACATTTCAAAAGCAACCATAGTTTAAAAGGGAAACATACCAGTCATTATGCTGACTGGGCCAGGAGCCCCAATATTGTCCTCCTCAGAGGTGGGCCAGTGCTGGTAAGATGGAGGAGGGGTAATTTGGCTGGAGGTTGAGGGTGAGGAAAAGATATGGGAGGGTGGAGGGGAGGGTGATGAAAAGATAGGGGGGGGTGGAGGGGAGTTTGAATTTGGAGGGATGGGAATCGGATGAGAGGAAGGGCATCACTGCCTGCCAGGTCTGGGGTGGAGGGGGAATTTGCGGAAGGTTGGGGAGAGGATGTTTGGGAGGGATAGGGGACCAGCCCAACGTCATCGATTTTGTTGACGCGAAGTCTGCGCTCAGCCCCTAAATGAGTTGGACAAATTTATATTAGTACATATTTAATATTTTTTGCAAAAAAAAACAAACAACAATTAAAAAAAAAAAAAAAAAGGCTATACGGAAAACACGCACACGCAGGTATGGCCAAAATAAAGAAACTGGGCTATACGGAAAACATGCACACGCAGGTATGGCCAAAATAAAGAAACAGGGCTATACGGAAAACATGCACATGCAGGTATGGCCAAAATAAAGAAACAGGGCGATACGGAAAACATGCACACGCAGGTATGGCCAAAATAAAGACACAGGGCTATACGGAAAACATGCACATGCAGGTATGCTTACATTTAAAATGTAAAAAAACTACACTTACTTTCCTGAATTTGCAGCTGCAAATTTGCCAAAAGACGTGGGGATCTGCGGTGGAGATCTGACCAGCGCCTTTCAAGTTGGCCGATATTGCGGCGGTAGCCCAAGGTACGCAGCCAGCGCTGCACCTCCGCATAGGCTTGCCGCTTGCGGCGGTTAGTGATGGGGGCCGGATGCTCGGTTATTCTCCGTTCCATCACATCTGTGAGGACCAGGAGTTCGCGACGACAAAATGCTGCAGCTCTCATGATGACAATGATTTTTTCAACACAAAACAGTTTTAATAAAGGTCCCAGAAAAATTTTTGATTGGCTAATGTACTTTGAAAATTAACAGAAAGCATTGTATTGGTTATTGTATGAGTCATGTGACTTACACCCTCACAAATATAATGTGAGTTATGATAGGCTTGATGCAGTGACATGCGTAAGCTAATTTAAATAATATTAATAAAGATGAAAAATCTGCATATAAACAAACGCAAAACAATAGTAGCATTCAAACAAACTTTAAAATTTGAAAAACCATCCCCTTGGTACAAACGTACTTATTCTGTGGAAGGAATGACACACACGAACAATAATAAAGTTTATTGACATTGTAAAAAATAACGGATTGCAAAGATGTGAATACCAATTAAGCTAATGAATATACTGATTGCTATTAATCGATTCAAGTATGTTGGCAGAATGAAATAGCAGGCAATCAAAAAATGACAGGCCCACTTTTGGATTTGACTTGTGCGAGCGTCCCCTGCAACCAAAGAGGAGACGGACGGTCGCTATTTAGAACGTTCGCTAGGAGGGGTTGGGAGAGTATGGGGCGGAAGATTAGCTGCGAGCGAACATACGAGCGAGCGCTTGAATTTACATTTTTTCGCTCGTACGCCGAACGAACGGCCACTTGCATCCGGGTCTGAATCAGGCCCTAAGTACGGTACTTATGCGATAAGGTATTGTGATGTATGGTTTAAAATGATGATGAAGAGTGTTAGACCGTTTCCCAGAATTGGTAGTTTTGATAAAAATTTACTAGATAATGTCCGGGATCACATCAGTTTGATGCGCTCCCGAGAGAAAAAGGTCAAATATTATGAATGTTTAAAGTTGTGGCACTATGAAGGGGATGCATGGCTTAAAAATGCGCAAGCAACACAAACTAGCGTTGCGATCGCATTACCAGAGAATGCACCCGCGACGCTGAATTGCAATACGGGCGAGCCGCAAAATGGCGCACACATGCTGCAAGGTAGCATTGTGGAGAGTATTGCCAGCAGTTCACGCTCACCACCCCCACCTTATGTGGATGGAGGTGCAAGTACAGTTACCAAAAATACCCATAAAAATGTAACAAGCAATTTGTACCCTCTCTTTAGTAACCATAAAGAAAATGTTTATGATGTGGATGATGAGCCTATTGTAATGTCTGCCATTTCCCATGCTGTGCAAATGATAGATGCTGCATCACCACAATCACGAGTGGTGCCGCCATCTCCATCGGTAACAGCAAGGGAAGTGCTAACACCCTCTGCACCCGTAGAAGAAGTTGTTAATACCATACGTAGCAGCAACAGATTAAACCCCCAGCCAGGTAACAAGGTCAAAGGTAGCAGCGCTGCCGGTCTGCATCCCATTCGGACAATAACTGTTCTGAATGGAAATGCAGATGCGAACTGTGTAGTGCCCACGAGGGAAGTAGTAATGCATTGTCCCTGGACAAGAGCAGAACTAAATTCCATCATAAATTCCATCATAAAAGGAACTAGCCAAATGTCAAAGATTTTTGAGAAATTTGGGTAGTTCTCATGAGCCAACTAATAAAGATTGGCGTGTGGTGTTAAGGGCCTGTCTACCACGCAATACCGACATGACAAAATTTATCACGGATTGTGTATTCGATGGTGACGTTCCCTTAACAGACCAAGTAAACCAAGGTAACATTTCCCGCATTGTAACTCAATTGGGTATATATTTTCCAGTAGTAGTTAACTGGAACAAAATTTTCACCATTAAGCAAAAGGAGAGTGAATCTGCAGAATATTATTGCAACTGGGCTCTGCAGGCTATACCCTGGGATAGAAGATATTAAAGATTGCACTCACCACAGGGGAATGATAGTCACAGTACTCATGGACGGTCTGAAAGAGAATTTAAAGTCTCGGGTTCAGACCTCACAGCCTGTCTGGAGGCGACTCACAATAGATACCCTCTTAGAATCTGCCATAGAACATGATAAAAACATCTCAAAGAAGAGAGAGACTCAGAGCGAAAAACTAATGGCTGTCAGTATCCAAGCTCTGGAGGGAATGACGGTAACATCACAGCCAACAGACACACTTGCACCTGCACACACACTTACATCTGAATAGTTATATGCCCTCACTAACCCCACGCAACAACAAACACAGCTCTATTCCACTAACCCAATACAACCACAGGTCCCATACTACTCACAAACTTCATATCCCCCCCAGTACCCTTACCCTCCCTATCCTTACCCATATTCACCACCATTACCCTCTGCTCAAACCTCACAGCAACACATGTCTTCACCCGATCCACAAACATGTTTTAATTGTAAACAAACAGGACACTTAAGTAGAAACTGTACATTAAAAAGAGTAGGAACCCAAATCAGGGAAGACCTGGACATCCCCATAAGGGTTATGCACATAGACCAGCAAATGTCCAGCAGGCACCAGCTCCAATTGTGGCCGTAAATGCTTTATTGGAGAATGGTAGCCAATGCTAGGGGTCAGGTCATACCTGTAGTCTACAGATAGTCAGGTTATCGGGAAGTACTAGGGAAGAAGCGGTCATGATTGTTGATGTAGCTGGTACTGAATATCCTTTTCTTGTAGACACAGGGGCGACCAGGTCGGTGATAAAATCTCCCGTTAATTTACAGGTGACCAACAAGACAGTACCAACAATAGGTGTAACAGGTAAAGTGGATCATTATCCTTTAACAAAGTCCACAGAGGTTACTATTGGGCCGTTGCATACCAGGCATTCTTTCCTTCTGGTTGCTGCGACTCCTACTAACCTGCTGGGTAGAGACTTGTTATGTAAGATGGGATGTGTTATATATTGCACCCCTGATGGTGTATTTTTAGATATTCCAGAGAGAGTTGCACATGAGGTGTGGGATATGTTGGACACTCCCCAAAGGATAATGTATCACTCTACAAGTTTAAATGAAAATCCATCTCAGGTAGATGAAATGTTGTCCCAAATTCCAGATTCTCTTTGGACTAAGGATGGACAGGACACTGGATAAATGGCAAACGTAAGCCCTGTAATGGTAAATTTAAAAAGCGGTAGGCAAGCTCCAAAAATTCCCCAGTATCTACTAAAACAGGAGGTAGAGCTAGGGGTTTTTCCAATAATTGAGTGATTATTGCAACAGGGAATTTTAGTTCGTACAGCTAGTGTAGCCAACAGTCCCATCTTTCCAGCGAAGAACAGTGGTGGGAGCGGTTATAGGCTGGTACAAGACCTTAGAGGTGATAATAAGGTAGTAGAGAGCCAATTCCCTGTAGTGCCAAATCCAGCTGTCATTCTGATGCAGATCCCACCAAATGGAACCGATTTCACTGTCATTGACCTATGTTCTGCTTTCTTCTCTGTGCCTCTCCACCCTGACTGTCAGTATCTATTCGCATTTACATACAGAGGTGTACAATATACATGGACATGGTTACCCCAAGGTTTCATAGACAGCCCCAGTATCTTCTCCCAGGCATACAATCTTTTCAACCTGCCAATGGATCTGTTCTAATTCAATATGTGGACGATTTATTGCTATGTTCGGACTCGTTTATGTCATGTTTGAATGATACTAAACTTTTGTTACTTCATCTGTCACATACAGGACACAAGGTGGCTAAGGACAAACTACAGCCATGCCAATCCAGAGTAAAATATTTGGGATACTGCTTAACCCAGGGGTTATGACATCTTACAAATGATAGAATCCAGGCCATTCAAAACATGACACTGCCGCAGAATCAACCACAAATTCGTACCTTCTTGGGAATGTGTGGATACTGTAGAATGTGGATCCCAGTTTCTCTATTTTGGCATTTGCCTTTACAGGAATTAGTCTCTTCCTCAAAGCCCGATCGTGTCATACACACAGAGGAATCAGAGCAGGCTTTCCTTAATCTTAAGGATAGTCTGACAAAAGCTCCTGCATTGGGAATACCTGATTACGAAAAACCTTTTGATTTGTATTGTACGGAAACCGATGGTTGTGCTGCAGGTGTCCTTACACAAAAACATGGTGATGCCAATAGGCCCGTAGCATACTACAGTGCCCAATTGGACACTGTAGCAAGATCACTCCCCACTTGTTTGAGAAGTGTAGCAGCTACCGCTCTATTAGTGAGTAAAAGTGAGGACGTAGTACTGGGTCATGATATGATTGTCTACACTCCCCATGCTGTATCTGCTCTGTTGAACTCAGCACAAACCAGACACGTCTCTTCAGCTAGGTTTACCAAATAGGAACTAGCTCTAATTGCACCAGCAAACATCACTTTAAATGTTGCAGCATGCTGAATCCAGCAACATATTTACCATATGTACAACATGATGTACAAAGGGTGGAAGGAGGCGAGTTGCTGGCGGGAGGTGAGTTCAGCGAACATAATGATACGCATGATTGTATGAAATATCTGAATCAGACCTTTACTGCTAGACCTGACATACATGACACACCTTTAGAGAATGTGGATGTGACTTTTTATACGGATGGGAGTTGTCATAGACAAACAGACACAGGTGAATTATGTACAGGTTATGCTGTAGTAAATGACACAGACATCATAGAAGCTAAAACTCTTGGTCCTCCTCACTCAGCCAAGGAGGCAGAGTTAGTAGCACTAACTAGAGCGTGTGAACTGGTAGCAAGCAAATCTGCTAACATTTACACTGACTCGAGGTATGCGTTCGGGGTGGTGCATGATTTTTGGGGCTCTATGGCGTCTGAGAAATTTTATGACAGCAGCAGGCACACCAGTTGCACATTCCCGACACATAAAACATCTTTTAGAAGCAATCCAACTGCCCAAAGCGGTGGCAGTAATTAAATGTAAAGCCCATACATGTGAGGATGATCCGATGTCACTGGGCAACAACAGAGCCGATGAAGCTGCAAAATGGGCAGAAGGGTTAACAATGTTTTCTCCAACTGAAAAGATTATGTCTTTCCAAACAATTGATATGCTGAAATTAATTGAGATGCAAATTTTATGTTCAATTCAGGAAAAATCCATTTGGAAGTCCAAGGGATGTGGGCAAGAGTCCTCCGGGCTCTCTAGGGATGGACAAGGTAAACTAGTAACCCCCAAGGCATATTACCCCAGCCTGGCTGAGGCAGCACACGGCCTGACTCATCTGGGAAAACAAGGTATGTGCAAGTTGGTGAGAGCATACTGGTGTGCACCAGGTTTTTCTTCACAAGCAGAAAAGATACCAATGTCCTGTCTGACCTGCTTGAGGAAGAACTTAGGGAAAGCGATCCCTACCGAACCATCCCACATTCCACCGACCGATGGACCTTTCCAGGTGATACAAATTGATTTCATCCAATTACCACCCTGCAGGAATCTTAAGTATGTATTAGTGTGCACTGATGTATTTTCTAATTGGGTTGAGGCCTACCCAGTGGCCACTAATACTGCTGCATTTACTGCCAAGAAAATAGTTCAGGAATTTGTATGCAGGTACGGTATCCCTAAAATCATCGAGAGTGACAGGGGTACTCATTTCACAGGTGATGTTTTTCAAAATATGTGTAAGCTGATGGGTATTAATAGCCGACTTCATACCTCCTACCAACCGCAAGCCAGTTCCAAGGTAGAGAGGATGAACGGGACTATTAAAAATAAGTTAAGTAAAATCATGGCAGAGACTGGACTAGGATGGCCAGAAGCATTACCTTTGGTCCTACATAAGGACCACTCCTAGACCTCCTCTAAATCTGTCCCCATTTGAAATACTGTTCGGTAGACAATCTAATTTGATTATAAGTCCACAGGAAGACTTGAAGGGTAACAACGAGGTAACTGTAAAGTATCTTATATCAATGAGTAGGCAGTTAAAGCAACAGCAGCAGAAACTGAAATTGTTGTCCCATGATATGCCTGAAACTAACTGTCATGATGTTGAACCAGGAGAATATGTTATGATCAGAAATTTCTTGCGTTCAGGTTGTTTGACTGAATGATTGGAAGGTCCGTACCAGGTGCTGCTGACAAGTACTACATCCTTGAAGGTAGCTGAGAGAGATACCTGTGTCCATTCCACTCACTGCAAAAAGGTCAATCAACCGGTGGAGAAACAAGTCGGAGACAAGGCTGATAGCGTGGACCTGTCGCTCGCGAGCTTGTTTCGGGAGGATTGAAAAGGTCGTAGTGAGATACTTGAACTAAGAGAAATTTGCAGGTCTTGTTGTGACAATGGACGGGCCTGCTGTGTTCATTTTCATATTCTCTTTTAGAGTGTTCACCATCCTGGTCGGTTCAGGAATATCCAGTTTCTGTGATGGGAGACTGATTGAGGAAATGGGAGCTGATGGCAGTGCTGATGGAGTGGAGTCAGGAGGAGTGCAATGCCAATCAGGGGAGTGTCTGACCAATCTTAGTACTGTTATTGTTAAGAGAGCTGTGATTCCGGATACTCGGGGACGGTGTGGAGGTTTATCGTCTGAAAATTCCTGTATTTGTGAGCTTTGTGGGTCCCTAGTTGATGAGAACTGTATCCAACGGTGCCAACCTAAATATAACCCATACTGGGGTGGGTATCCTTTAGAGGATTATCATAGCATGGTAGGCAAAGTGTTAAATCAAACTGATTGCTGGGTGTGTTCACATGTGCCACAGGGACAGCATAACGTAGGGTTGGTGCCATTTCCGCTGAATATCACGGAAATTTTAGAATTACAAAAAGGGAAAACATTGGATGGAAAATTCCTCTCATCCAAACCACCTCATTTCAAACTCTATCAATTCCAAGTAGATAGATCACTTTTGTGTTTAAACATAACCAACCCCAATAAACCCGGGAGTTGGGAAGTGACGGGGAATAATCAGACGAAGACCTTCTCACGAAGAGCTGATAATGAGTCCATAAACCATGATCTGTTATGCTCAATTAAATCTGGTGGGAAACATTTTAGGTATCGGTATACATTGAGTTCCACCAAATAAATTATTGGTAAGGTGCCAGATGGTTATTGTGCTAAAATAATACAGCCAGAGACTTGCATGAACCAGACGGAAGACCCTGAAATAGGATTGTTTGCAAGAGAAATGTGCTTAATAATAATGATGCATACCATTCCTTATGTTATCCCTGATAATGTATATTTTATATGTGGAAGAAAAGCGTATAAGTGGCTCTCCCTGAGTTCTGAAGGTTTGTGTTACCTGGGAAGAGTAGTCCCAGAAGTTATGACCCTCACACATGTTGAAATGCTTGGTATACATAAGAACACACCATCAACATATCTTCACACACAATATGAACACAGAGGCAAAAGTAATATAATACCTGGTGACGTGCATAAAGCCACTCAGTTAATTGGTGAGACAACTGGCTTTCAAGTTTTAGTCGCACTGGATCCCACCAGGATTGCTCGGGGTATATTAAATTTTAGGTATATTCAGGAACTTGCTAAATTGATAGATAATATCACCGAGATGTACGATGACACATTCTGGTATACAGGGAGAGAATTGCAAGCGTACAAGAAAGAACTGGTGCAACACAGGCTAGTGTTAAATTATTTAACTGCTGTTACTGGAGGGTATTGCATAACGTTGGCCACCCAATTTGGAGTAAAATGTTGCACCTATGTCACTAATGATACCAGCGACCCCAAGGAGGTGATAGACCGGAAGATGGATGAAATTCTGCAGTTAAAATGGGAGTTTCGTAAGAACCATAATGCTTCAGTGGCTGAAGTAAGGGAGAATATAGAAGGAGGGGTTTCATGGCTGAACCCAGTGAAATGGTTCTCAGGTCTAGGGGAATGGGTTCAGGAAGTGATTGCCAGCATAGGCAAATTCTTGATCCTTATACTGATTGTCATCATAATAATTGGCATATGTGTCCGGTGTGTTCCTATTGTGTTGTAAAATGCAAGAACGAAACTATGATGGTGGTCAGTAATGACAATATGAATACCGATGTAAAAATAGAACTGCATTACAACCCTGAACTAGGAAATACCATCATTTAATGTATTATATTTAGACGTGCATAGAATGTATTATTGAAAAGTTATTTTTAAAACACCTCAGATAATGTAAAGTCTCAATGCCCCTTCAAGACTTTATAAGACTGGTGCATCCCCACACCTTTCACATGATCTTCCAAGATCCGCAGTGTGCGTATAATAGTAGTTTTATGTCCCCACCCAGAGACACATTATTGATGGATTCAGAAACACCTTGTGCCATCCCATAACAACACTAAATAATATGTAAATGTAAGCCTAAATTAAATTCAAAAAGTAGATTGTGATAGCATATTGTTCGCTATCAAAAAGTGGACTGTCGAAGCTGAATTATTGGCTGAGACAAGATCAGTTTAAAATTGACGCAAGACGCCATCTTGGAAATGAGACCACAAGACGCCATTTTGCGAATGGACGCCCAAGCGCCATTTTAGATAAATTCACATTTAAGTACATATGGCGATATTACTTTTAGCACCATGCGATTGCATCTTTCACCATTCCTCATATACACATTAATACACGCAATTGCGCTGTTAACTAGTCGCATATTAGCGAATGCATAAGATCCTATATGAAAACGCTGTTTATTAGCTTTATGCGCATGCATCTGCTCCAAGTTAACTAGCGTCTTTATATCAAACCCTATAAATACTCACACATTACATATCCACATACAAGGTTCCATAAGCTTGAAGATATAAGATTTAAGTTTATTCATTTAGTATAAATGCTGTGAAATAAAGATTATTTGGTAACTAAGGTTGTATACATGATAAGTAAGCCGTGTTTGGTTTTGTACTGATGCGTACTCTTTCCACAGTATTCCGGTATCATCAGTGTGGAGATCGCATCATGCATTCTCAACTTATGGATCGCAGAGACTTCAAGCAACAAAATGTATATTATATGAACAACTGTTAGGATGTTGCATGAGGCGGGAATCCAGAGACCCCCAGTTGTTAGAGGCTGGGTTGGGTCTATTTGAATCAGCCTGTTAAATGCTCTGTAACAGATGCATCCCCCTTATGAACCAATGGCATCAGCTACAAACTTCTCTATTGTGTTGTCTATTTCTGGGTGGTATAAAAATGTGTGCTCCAACACTGGGTTTTAGTCTTCGTGCTGAATGCTGATTGACGAGGGGTTTCTTGCTGATGCATAACATCTGGTCCGGAAGCGCTGCATATGTATACTGTACTTGGGTCTGTATAATTCCTTTGCGCCGAATTGTGTTTGGATCAATAGTGTGTAACTGACTGTACTTTTACTTGAATAATACTTTGTGCTTTGGAACCACAGATTCTAGGTCTGAAGTCTTTATTCACTGTATGACTGCGAACGCAAATTAGCGTCATCCTTATAAGGTATAGGCAGGATATTAGAAGGTATAGGCAGGATATTAGAAGGTATAGGAAGGAGTGCATAGAGGTTCTAAATCAGTATCGTTAACATGTATACTGCAACTTAATGAGTCAAGATGAGCTGTTTGATTTGTGCTTAATATATAGTTAGATTTCCCTATGAAATAAACCTTAATATATATATATATATATATATATATATATTTGGAATACAATCGGGAAGCCAGCTGCCGGGATTTCCCGGCTGCTTTATCCCACCATGGGATAAATGACCGGCGTCTATATCTAGATGCCGCTCATTTCCCCGACGCCGGGAGACCGGCGCCCCCGGCATCCCGATCGAGCGGATGCCGAGCGACGTGAGCGGACAGCTGCAGGGGGGAGGGTTAGGTTTAGGGCACCCGGGGGGGGACTTAGGGTTAGGCACCCCCCCGGGAGGGTTAGGTTAGGGGGAAGGAGGGTTAGGCACTCCCAGGGGGACTTAGGGTTAGGCACCCCCCCGGGGGACTTAGTTTTAGGCAGCGGGGAAGGGAGGGTTAGGGTTAGGCACTTAGAGGGGGGATTAGGGTTAGGCACAGGGGGGGAGGTTAGGGTTAGACACGCTTAAGGAGGGTTAGGGTTAGGGGGGTTAGGTTAGATTAGTAGATACCTTACCACGATCGGGATTTCCAGCGCTGTCGGGCTTCCGCTGCCGGGCTCTGCTGTTTTGTCGGGCTGCCGCTGCCGGGATTCGAACTCCCGGCCATGCGGCAGCCAGGATACCATACCAATTCCATATATATAAATATATATATATATATATATATACTGTATATAAATATATATATATATATATATATATATATATATATCAAGCAATAGATGGGTACAGCGCCACTACCTGTGTGACTTACTGAGTGAAACAAATAAATATTCAAATGTATAGCAACTTAGCCTATTATTTTTTTCGGCGTCCGCTCTGAGACAATAGTGTAATACTAGTGTGAGTATTTTTAAAAAGTGAAAAACAAGAGAATTGACAATCAGGCGACTAGTTTGCTAGATGTGTAAATTCACACACAGTAAAATGTACAGTAGATAAGTTAATGGTTTACAAATGTAGTTATACCTCAAACCATATAGAGGGGCGTGTTTCACGCTAATTAATAAATATAATAAACCAATAAATAGCAAAGTGCTTAGTGCAAAATATGATATATCTGATTACATCTAGATAAAAAAAAAAAAAAAATTTTGTTGAACTCATATAGACAACAAAGTGCTAGTGCAAAAATATAATGAATCTGAAACAAAGTGCTAGTGCCAAGTATAATAAAAATTATGACAATTTATTGAAAAACAGTGCACATAAAAATATATAAATAAATATGACCATAAAAACAACGACTGGCAGTAAATAGATAAAAACAAAGTAGAGGAAAGTTGATATTTTTAAGCAGCTTATCTGATTGAAGGAGAGAGGTAGTTCTCCACAGTGCATGAGGCAGCCAACAGTCCCAACGCGTTTCGTCACTATGACTTCATCAAGGGGATATTGCTTCAGTGTGGTGGTCCTGTATTCATACCACACTGAGTTCAAATGAGAGTCAGGTGTTCACCCTACTTCCTTTGTCTTAGGGAGACCTCAAAACCAAGCGATTTCATAATTCAGCAAGCCATCATTTAAAATAGTTTGTGTTACAGGGTTTCCCATAAAGAAATGTTAGTTATAAATAGTCAAACGGCGATCTTTTAAGTTCAACTTCCGCCCTTTGTGAACTGGCCTCTGCCCTTAATTGGAGCATCACATCCGTTCCCGGCAGCTGTGTTAAACCATAGCGCGCGATCAAGCACTTCCGTTTTCTTCCTCGTGTTCCGAACTGGGCACGTCACTTCCGCCCGCCGTGTGTTGACGTGTTCGGAGGTGAGCCGTGTCACTTCCACCAACCCTTCTGTCGTTTCGCTCCAGGACGCGGCACATCACTTCCGCCCTTACTTAATAGATGTGTTGAGCTCTTCCGCCCCATTGTTTTCTCCGGACTTAATGCTTCCGCCCTTCTTGTCTATAGAATTAGTATGTTTTTTGCCCAAGTATGAATAATGAGTAGGTGGTGTCTTCCATATTATCTGAAACTAAAATACTAAAGGATAAGCATTCGATTTAAGGAGGGTAATCTGTTTTGATGCTGGATATATAGGTTAGATCATTAAATGATTAGTCTAAGTATAACATTCTCCTTAGGCATAGATATATATTAGAATAATAATATATTAATAGTTTGATCTAAAAACACTATGAATATGTACTGAATTGTTTTATGTATATAATTATATTGGATATTGTTTAGATATTTATTCCAAAAAGGAATTTCTTTCAAAGTTCAACCAAGAGGAGCAGAAATTCAGGGATATAATAAGTTGTGAAATGTTCTTAAGGTATGGGGATCATTCTTTCACTCTTTTCCTTGAAGAAGAGGTTCCAAAGACTCTGAAAATTTCTTGGATTTTCATATTGGTCCGACTCAGACAAACGACCTCTTTTCATCCAGTTAGATAGTTACAATCGGTTTTAAGATGTACTTGAAGTATGGGGATCATTCTTTTACTCTTTTTCTTGAAGGGGAGGTTCCAAAGACTCTAAGGATTTCTTGGATAATCATATAAGTCAAACCCAAGATCCACCTCTTTCCATTCAATTGGGTAGTTAGAATTGTAAAGTTCTGATATCATTAATCACTCCTTGGCCTTAAGGCTTGCAATTGTGAATATGCTATAATTCCCTTTTTAGGCATTATCATTCTCTAGCCTGGTTATATTCCAAACCGCCGGCTGAATTTGCAGCACCAGGTATTCTCAATGGGTTACCTTCCTTGGTACTAACCTGGCCCAATCATGCTTTGCTTCCAAGATCGGACGAGATTGGGCTCACACATGATGGTATGGCAGCAAATACATATTTCGATGGTCCATAATGCCAGATATTCTACCAAACCTGGACTTCCCTCAGAAGATGAACCTTCAGGGTACTACTCAGGCCCCTCCATAACCTGGGGGTATATTGGTAGATAGGAATGGAGCATATCACAAGAAAGGAGCAATTTCGTAGTACTCATTGAAGCCTTTAGGTGCCAGTGTGTCCAGTTCAAACAGCCAGAACATCTCTCTTCTTGATAGCAGATTGCCCAAATCCCCACCTCTTTCTCCCAGAGTAACGTGTTCTATTGCCTTGAAGGTGATATCTTCGGGATCCGAATTATGTTTTATTGAGAAGTGTTTGGAGACTGCATGTCCTTCAACTCTGTTTCTAATGTTCCTAATGTGCTCCTGAATTCTGATTTTTAGTGGTCTCTTGGTTTTTCCTATGTACTTGAGTCCACATGTGCACTCTAACAGGTATATCACTGATGTGGAGTTACAGTTCATAAAATTCTTTATAGTGTATTCCTTAGATCCGTCCGAATTCGTGAATGTTTTTCTCTTGGGGTGAAGAAATTTGCAAATATTGCAATGTCCGCATTTATAGCTTCCATTGCACTTCAAAGTGTTCATAGTTGGTCTTTCATTTCCTTTATCCCTCAGCATACTCGGTGCCAGTAAATCTTTTAAGTTCCTTGATTTTCTATATATAATCTGTGGTTTTGTCGGTAGGATCTTTTGGAGTAAAGGATCCATCAGAAGGATATTCCAGTTTTTGTTAAGAGATTTTTTAATATGATTCTCATGTCCATTATATGTTGTAATAAATGGTACCATTTCTTCTTTTTGTGGTTTCTCCGTCTTATATTGTAGTAGATTATTTCTCTGTAGGTTTTTCGTTTTCTGCATAGCTGTATTGATGATTGCTTCCGGATACTCTTTTTCTCTAAACCTGGTTGCATAAATATCAAGTTGTTCATTACAGACGTTAGCATTGCTGCAATTACATTTAATTCTGTAGAACTGGGAGTATGGTATGTTGTTCTTCCATTTGTCCAGGTGACAGCTTTTGTAATGCAGGTAGCTGTTCGCATCTACTCCTTTTATAAAAAATTTTGTGCAAATTTGGTCACCTTCTGATGTTAAAATCAAATCCAAAAACTCAATACTTCTGTTGTTAAAATTTGATGTAAATTTAAGATTCATATTGTTATTTGAAATAAAAATTAAAAAATCGTTAAAAGATTCTTCCGATCCTTCCCAAATAATTAAAATATCATCAATATATCTCTTATAAAAAATGATATTGTCTTTAAAAGGGTTATTACTGTAAACATAATTCTTTTCCCAACATCCCATGAACAAATTCGCAAAGCTGGGAGCAAAAGTTGTACCCATTGCGGTTCCACAGATTTGACGATAAAATTGATTTAAAAATTTAAAATAATTATGAGTAAGTATAAAAGACATAAGATCACATAAAAACTCTTTGTGTGGAACTTCAATTTCTTCATCCAACTCTAAAAACATTCTTGATGCGTTGATACCTTTTCCATGCTCAATACATGTATATAATGATTGTACATCGATAGTTATCCAGTTATAAGTTGATCTCCATGTTATATTTTCGGTTTGCTGTAATACACTCGTAGTATCCTTTAGATAAGATTCTAGTTTGATAACATATTTTTGTAAAAAGATGTCAACATATTTGGAGAGGTTGGATGTGAGGGAGTCAATACCTGCTATTATAGGCCTCCCTGGAGGTTCTGTAAGTGACTTATGTATTTTTGGTAAAAAATAGAAAATCGGGGTTGTGGGGTTTGATTTCATTAAGAATTGAAATTCTTCTTTGGTTAAAATATTCCTCTGTAGACCAAAGAGTAGAATGATTCTAAGTTCTTCTGTATATTCTTCAACTGGATCTTTGGTCAATTTTTCATAAGAAATTTGGTCATCCAGTAATCTATGTGCTTCTTTTAGGTAGTAAGCATAATCCATGATAACCAAACCCCCCCCTTTATCAGCTGGTTTTAGAACTATCTCACGGTTTTCTTTTAAGTTTTTTAGTGCCTCCTTTTCTCTATTACTTAGATTTTGTTTTTTTATTGGTGCATAGTTTGTCTGATTATTGCAAAGGTCCTTCTTTACCATTTCATAGAAAACGTTTATGTGAGTCCCTTTTGATTCCAGTGGGTAATATGTTGATTTACCTCTAAGACCGGATTTTGAATTAGGGGCAATATAGTTCTTTAGAGGTGCTGATTCTTTTCTCAGAAAATGTCGTTTGAGTGTGAGATTTCTCACAAACTTGTTTAAATCAATAAAAGTGTCAAATTTGTTCATGCTTCTTGTCGGGGCAAAGTTCAAGCCTTTGCTTAATAACGTTATTTCAGATTTAGTGAGTGTATGCTGGGATAAATTAAATATGCCTTTGGATTTCGGATCTATTAATAATTCCTCCTTTTTTGGTTTCTTCCTCCTGCCACCCCGTTTTCCTCTTCTTCTCTGTACCTTCGCTTCAGGGGGGAGGCTGTTTTGGTGGTTTCTCTGAACATTGGATTTTTGTTGCTTAAATGATCTTGTGCTGGTGATAAAAAAAGCTCATTATCACTGTTTGAGTCCAGATGTTGTAATGTGGAAAACCTATTTCTAGGTTTAAGTCCTATTGGGCCAGTATAAGTAGTGGGGTCTCTGTTTCTTCTGTAGCTAAACCTTCTTGTGGGTGCTACTTTCCAGCTAGGTCCTTCTCCAGACTCATATCTGGTGTTGGTTCTCTCTTTTTTCTGGAATCTCGTCCAATTCTTAACTTTATTCAACTCGTAGTCCTTCTTATCTCTAATAAACTTCTTTTCTTTGCTCTTCATGACTGATTCTTCTACTCTCTCCACCTTTCTAAGTAGTACTTTTTCATTTTCTTTGAATTCCTCTTTTTCTTTGTGTTCTTCCATCTGGGGTTCCATTCTAATGATTTCCTTCTCTAAATTTGAGAGTACTGCCTTTTTTTCCTCAATTATTAGTTTTATAAGCTCTAATGAGCATTTGTGTAAAATGTCATCCCATTTTTTTAAAAAATCTGAATTATCCAGTCCAAACGTTGGATTCTTAATAAGTCTTAGACCTCTTGGGATTCTGTTAACAGATAAATAGTGTTCCAGTCCCCTAATGTCCCACCATGCCTTTACTTCTTTTGTGAGCATTTTTTCCATTTCCCAGAACATATTATCCATGTTCTGTGTGGGGACATTTTCACATATTGGGGTGTTTTCATTGAACACTCTTTGGCATAGGTCACTCCTTTTATTCACACGATCTTTATTTCTAAACATATTAAACAAGTATAGGCAGCTATTCCCCCAATCAACACCAAAAAGAAAGAAGTATCAAGCAATAGATGGGTACAGCGCCACTACCTGTGTGACTTACTGAGTGAAACAAATAAATATTCAAATGTATAGCAACTTAGCCTATTATTTTTTTCGGCGTCCGCTCTGAGACAATAGTGTAATACTAGTGTGAGTATTTTTAAAAAGTGAAAAACAAGAGAATTGACAATCAGGCGACTAGTTTGCTAGATGTGTAAATTCACACACAGTAAAATGTACAGTAGATAAGTTAATGGTTTACAAATGTAGTTATACCTCAAACCATATAGAGGGGCGTGTTTCACGCTAATTAATAAATATAATAAACCAATAAATAGCAAAGTGCTTAGTGCAAAATATGATATATCTGATTACATCTAGATAAAAAAAAAAAAAAAATTTTGTTGAACTCATATAGACAACAAAGTGCTAGTGCAAAAATATAATGAATCTGAAACAAAGTGCTAGTGCCAAGTATAATAAAAATTATGACAATTTATTGAAAAACAGTGCACATAAAAATATATAAATAAATATGACCATAAAAACAACGACTGGCAGTAAATAGATAAAAACAAAGTAGAGGAAAGTTGATATTTTTAAGCAGCTTATCTGATTGAAGGAGAGAGGTAGTTCTCCACAGTGCATGAGGCAGCCAACAGTCCCAACGCGTTTCGTCACTATGACTTCATCAAGGGGATATTGCTTCAGTGTGGTGGTCCTGTATTCATACCACACTGAGTTCAAATGAGAGTCAGGTGTTCACCCTACTTCCTTTGTCTTAGGGAGACCTCAAAACCAAGCGATTTCATAATTCAGCAAGCCATCATTTAAAATAGTTTGTGTTACAGGGTTTCCCATAAAGAAATGTTAGTTATAAATAGTCAAACGGCGATCTTTTAAGTTCAACTTCCGCCCTTTGTGAACTGGCCTCTGCCCTTAATTGGAGCATCACATCCGTTCCCGGCAGCTGTGTTAAACCATAGCGCGCGATCAAGCACTTCCGTTTTCTTCCTCGTGTTCCGAACTGGGCACGTCACTTCCGCCCGCCGTGTGTTGACGTGTTCGGAGGTGAGCCGTGTCACTTCCACCAACCCTTCTGTCGTTTCGCTCCAGGACGCGGCACATCACTTCCGCCCTTACTTAATAGATGTGTTGAGCTCTTCCGCCCCATTGTTTTCTCCGGACTTAATGCTTCCGCCCTTCTTGTCTATAGAATTAGTATGTTTTTTGCCCAAGTATGAATAATGAGTAGGTGGTGTCTTCCATATTATCTGAAACTAAAATAATAAAGGATAAGCATTCGATTTAAGGAGGGTAATCTGTTTTGATGCTGGATATATAGGTTAGATCATTAAATGATTAGTCTAAGTATAACATTCTCCTTAGGCATAGATATATATTAGAATAATAATATATTAATAGTTTGATCTAAAAACACTATGAATATGTACTGAATTGTTTTATGTATATAATTATATTGGATATTGTTTAGATATTTATTCCAAAAAGGAATTTCTTTAAAAGTTCAACCAAGAGGAGCAGAAATTCAGGGATATAATAAGTTGTGAAATGTTCTTAAGGTATGGGGATCATTCTTTCACTCTTTTCCTTGAAGAGGTTCCAAAGACTCTGAAAATTTCTTGGATTTTCATATTGGTCCGACTCAGACAAACGACCTCTTTTCATCCAGTTAGATAGTTACAATCGGTTTTAAGATGTACTTGAAGTATGGGGATCATTCTTTTACTCTTTTTCTTGAAGGGGAGGTTCCAAAGACTCTAAGGATTTCTTGGATAATCATATAAGTCAAACCCAAGATCCACCTCTTTCCATTCAATTGGGTAGTTAGAATTGTAAAGTTCTGATATCATTAATCACTCCTTGGCCTTAAGGCTTGCAATTGTGAATATGCTATAATTCCCTTTTTAGGCATTATCATTCTCTAGCCTGGTTATATTCCAAACCGCCGGCTGAATTTGCAGCACCAGGTATTCTCAATGGGTTACCTTCCTTGGTACTAACCTGGCCCAATCATGCTTTGCTTCCAAGATCGGACGAGATTGGGCTCACACATGATGGTATGGCAGCAAATACATATTTCGATGGTCCATAATGCCAGATATTCTACCAAACCTGGACTTCCCTCAGAAGATGAACCTTCAGGGTACTACTCAGGCCCCTCCATAACCTGGGGGTATATTGGTAGATAGGAATGGAGCATATCACAAGAAAGGAGCAATTTCGTAGTACTCATTGAAGCCTTTAGGTGCCAGTGTGTCCAGTTCAAACAGCCAGAACATCTCTCTTCTTGATAGCAGATTGCCCAAATCCCCACCTCTTTCTCCCAGAGTAACGTGTTCTATTGCCTTGAAGGTGATATCTTCGGGATCCGAATTATGTTTTATTGAGAAGTGTTTGGAGACTGCATGTCCTTCAACTCTGTTTCTAATGTTCCTAATGTGCTCCTGAATTCTGATTTTTAGTGGTCTCTTGGTTTTTCCTATGTACTTGAGTCCACATGTGCACTCTAACAGGTATATCACTGATGTGGAGTTACAGTTCATAAAATTCTTTATAGTGTATTCCTTAGATCCGTCCGAATTCGTGAATGTTTTTCTCTTGGGGTGAAGAAATTTGCAAATATTGCAATGTCCGCATTTATAGCTTCCATTGCACTTCAAAGTGTTCATAGTTGGTCTTTCATTTCCTTTATCCCTCAGCATACTCGGTGCCAGTAAATCTTTTAAGTTCCTTGATTTTCTATATATAATCTGTGGTTTTGTCGGTAGGATCTTTTGGAGTAAAGGATCCATCAGAAGGATATTCCAGTTTTTGTTAAGAGATTTTTTAATATGATTCTCATGTCCATTATATGTTGTAATAAATGGTACCATTTCTTCTTTTTGTGGTTTCTCCGTCTTATATTGTAGTAGATTATTTCTCTGTAGGTTTTTCGTTTTCTGCATAGCTGTATTGATGATTGCTTCCGGATACTCTTTTTCTCTAAACCTGGTTGCATAAATATCAAGTTGTTCATTACAGACGTTAGCATTGCTGCAATTACATTTAATTCTGTAGAACTGGGAGTATGGTATGTTGTTCTTCCATTTGTCCAGGTGACAGCTTTTGTAATGCAGGTAGCTGTTCGCATCTACTCCTTTTATAAAAAATTTTGTGCAAATTTGGTCACCTTCTGATGTTAAAATCAAATCCAAAAACTCAATACTTCTGTTGTTAAAATTTGATGTAAATTTAAGATTCATATTGTTATTTGAAATAAAAATTAAAAAATCGTTAAAAGATTCTTCCGATCCTTCCCAAATAATTAAAATATCATCAATATATCTCTTATAAAAAATGATATTGTCTTTAAAAGGGTTATTACTGTAAACATAATTCTTTTCCCAACATCCCATGAACAAATTCGCAAAGCTGGGAGCAAAAGTTGTACCCATTGCGGTTCCACAGATTTGACGATAAAATTGATTTAAAAATTTAAAATAATTATGAGTAAGTATAAAAGACATAAGATCACATAAAAACTCTTTGTGTGGAACTTCAATTTCTTCATCCAACTCTAAAAACATTCTTGATGCGTTGATACCTTTTTCATGCTCAATACATGTATATAATGATTGTACATCGATAGTTATCCAGTTATAAGTTGATCTCCATGTTATATTTTCGGTTTGCTGTAATACACTCGTAGTATCCTTTAGATAAGATTCTAGTTTGATAACATATTTTTGTAAAAAGATGTCAACATATTTGGAGAGGTTGGATGTGAGGGAGTCAATACCTGCTATTATAGGCCTCCCTGGAGGTTCTGTAAGTGACTTATGTATTTTTGGTAAAAAATAGAAAATCGGGGTTGTGGGGTTTGATTTCATTAAGAATTGAAATTCTTCTTTGGTTAAAATATTCCTCTGTAGACCAAAGAGTAGAATGATTCTAAGTTCTTCTGTATATTCTTCAACTGGATCTTTGGTCAATTTTTCATAAGAAATTTGGTCATCCATTAATCTATGTGCTTCTTTTAGGTAGTAAGCATAATCCATGATAACCAAACCCCCCCCTTTATCAGCTGGTTTTAGAACTATCTCACGGTTTTCTTTTAAGTTTTTTAGTGCCTCCTTTTCTCTATTACTTAGATTTTGTTTTTTTATTGGTGCATAGTTTGTCTGATTATTGCAAAGGTCCTTCTTTACCATTTCATAGAAAACGTTTATGTGAGTCCCTTTTGATTCCAGTGGGTAATATGTTGATTTACCTCTAAGACCGGATTTTGAATTAGGGGCAATATAGTTCTTTAGAGGTGCTGATTCTTTTCTCAGAAAATGTCGTTTGAGTGTGAGATTTCTCACAAACTTGTTTAAATCAATAAAAGTGTCAAATTTGTTCATGCTTCTTGTCGGGGCAAAGTTCAAGCCTTTGCTTAATAACGTTATTTCAGATTTAGTGAGTGTATGCTGGGATAAATTAAATATGCCTTTGGATTTCGGATCTATTAATAATTCCTCCTTTTTTGGTTTCTTCCTCCTGCCACCCCATTTTCCTCTTCTTCTCTGTACCTTCGCTTCAGGGGGGAGGCTGTTTTGGTGGTTTCTCTGAACATTGGATTTTTGTTGCTTAAATGATCTTGTGCTGGTGATAAAAAAAGCTCATTATCACTGTTTGAGTCCAGATGTTGTAATGTGGAAAACCTATTTCTAGGTTTAAGTCCTATTGGGCCAGTATAAGTAGTGGGGTCTCTGTTTCTTCTGTAGCTAAACCTTCTTGTGGGTGCTACTTTCCAGCTAGGTCCTTCTCCAGACTCATATCTGGTGTTGGTTCTCTCTTTTTTCTGGAATCTCGTCCAATTCTTAACTTTATTCAACTCGTAGTCCTTCTTATCTCTAATAAACTTCTTTTCTTTGCTCTTCATGACTGATTCTTCTACTCTCTCCACCTTTCTAAGTAGTACTTTTTCATTTTCTTTGAATTCCTCTTTTTCTTTGTGTTCTTCCATCTGGGGTTCCATTCTAATGATTTCCTTCTCTAAATTTGAGAGTACTGCCTTTTTTTCCTCAATTATTAGTTTTATAAGCTCTAATGAGCATTTGTGTAAAATGTCATCCCATTTTTTTAAAAAATCTGAATTATCCAGTCCAAACGTTGGATTCTTAATAAGTCTTAGACCTCTTGGGATTCTGTTAACAGATAAATAGTGTTCCAGTCCCCTAATGTCCCACCATGCCTTTACTTCTTTTGTGAGCATTTTTTCCATTTCCCAGAACATATTATCCATGTTCTGTGTGGGGACATTTTCACATATTGGGGTGTTTTCATTGAACACTCTTTGGCATAGGTCACTCCTTTTATTCACACGATCTTTATTTCTAAACATATTAAACAAGTATAGGCAGCTATTCCCCCAATCAACACCAAAAAGAAAGAAGTATCAAGCAATAGATGGGTACAGCGCCACTACCTGTGTGACTTACTGAGTGAAACAAATAAATATTCAAATGTATAGCAACTTAGCCTATTATTTTTTTCGGCGTCCGCTCTGAGACAATAGTGTAATACTAGTGTGAGTATTTTTAAAAAGTGAAAAACAAGAGAATTGACAATCAGGCGACTAGTTTGCTAGATGTGTAAATTCACACACAGTAAAATGTACAGTAGATAAGTTAATGGTTTACAAATGTAGTTATACCTCAAACCATATAGAGGGGCGTGTTTCACGCTAATTAATAAATATAATAAACCAATAAATAGCAAAGTGCTTAGTGCAAAATATGATATATCTGATTACATCTAGATAAAAAAATAAAAAAAATAAAAAAAAATAAAAATTTTTTGTTGAACTCATATAGACAACAAAGTGCTAGTGCAAAAATATAATGAATCTGAAACAAAGTGCTAGTGCCAAGTATAATAAAAATTATGACAATTTATTGAAAAACAGTGCACATAAAAATATATAAAAAAATATGACCATAAAAACAACGACTGGCAGTAAATAGATAAAAACAAAGTAGAGGAAAGTTGATATTTTTAAGCAGCTTATCTGATTGAAGGAGAGAGGTAGTTCTCCACAGTGCATGAGGCAGCCAACAGTCCCAACGCGTTTCGTCACTAT
The DNA here is from genome assembly GCA_031769625.1 of Taudactylus pleione. Lineage (NCBI taxonomy): Eukaryota > Metazoa > Chordata > Amphibia > Anura > Myobatrachidae > Taudactylus > Taudactylus pleione. The sequence goes on from JAUIMM010000153.1 coordinate 424,833, forward strand.
GACTTCATCAAGGGGATATTGCTTCAGTGTGGTGGTCCTGTATTCATACCACACTGAGTTCAAATGAGAGTCAGGTGTTCACCCTACTTCCTTTGTCTTAGGGAGACCTCAAAACCAAGCGATTTCATAATTCAGCAAGCCATCATTTAAAATAGTTTGTGTTACAGGGTTTCCCATAAAGAAATGTTAGTTCTAAATAGTCAAATGGCGATCTTTTAAGTTCAACTTCCGCCCTTTGTGAACTGGCCTCTGCCCTTAATTGGAGCGTCACATCCGTTCCCGGCAGCTGTGTTAAACCATAGCGCGTGATCAAGCACTTCTGTTTTCTTCCTCGTGTTCCGAACTGGGCACGTCACTTCCGCCCGCCATGTGTTGACGTGTTCGGAGGTGAGCCGTGTCACTTCCACCAACCCTTCTGTCGTTTCGCTCCAGGATGCGGCACATCACTTCCGCCCTTACTTAATAGATGTGTTGAGCTCTTCCGCCCCATTGTTTTCTCCGGACTTAATGCTTCCGCCCTTCTTGTCTATAGAATTAGTATGTTTTTTGCCCAAGTATGAATAATGAGTAGGTGGTGTCTTCCATATTATCTGAAACTAAAATAATAAAGGATAAGCATTCGATTTAAGGAGGGTAATCTGTTTTGATGCTGGATATATAGGTTAGATCATTAAATGATTAGTCTAAGTATAACATTCTCCTTAGGCATAGATATATATTAGAATAATAATATATTAATAGTTTGATCTAAAAACACTATGAATATGTACTGAATTGTTTTATGTATATAATTATATTGGATATTGTTTAGATATTTATTCCAAAAAGGAATTTCTTTAAAAGTTCAACCAAGAGGAGCAGAAATTCAGGGATATAATAAGTTGTGAAATGTTCTTAAGGTATGGGGATCATTCTTTCACTCTTTTCCTTGAAGAAGAGGTTCCAAAGACTCTGAAAATTTCTTGGATTTTCATATTGGTCCGACTCAGACAAACGACCTCTTTTCATCCAGTTAGATAGTTACAATCGGTTTTAAGATGTACTTGAAGTATGGGGATCATTCTTTTACTCTTTTTCTTGAAGGGGAGGTTCCAAAGACTCTAAGGATTTCTTGGATAATCATATAAGTCAAACCCAAGATCCACCTCTTTCCATTCAATTGGGTAGTTAGAATTGTAAAGTTCTGATATCATTAATCACTCCTTGGCCTTAAGGCTTGCAATTGTGAATATGCTATAATTCCCTTTTTAGGCATTATCATTCTCTAGCCTGGTTATATTCCAAACCGCCGGCGGAAGTTCAACTTAAAAGATCGCCGTTTGACTATTTATAACTAACATTTCTTTATGGGAAACCCTGTAACACAAACTATTTTAAATGATGGCTTGCTGAATTATGAAATCGCTTGGTTTTGAGGTCTCCCTAAGACAAAGGAAGTAGGGTGAACACCTGACTCTCATTTGAACTCAGTGTGGTATGAATACAGGACCACCACACTGAAGCAATATCCCCTTGATGAAGTCATAGTGACGAAACGCGTTGGGACTGTTGGCTGCCTCATGCACTGTGGAGAACTACCTCTCTCCTTCAATCAGATAAGCTGCTTAAAAATATCAACTTTCCTCTACTTTGTTTTTATCTATTTACTGCCAGTCGTTGTTTTTATGGTCATATTTATTTATATATTTTTATGTGCACTGTTTTTCAATAAATTGTCATAATTTTTATTATACTTGGCACTAGCACTTTGTTTCAGATTCATTATATTTTTGCACTAGCACTTTGTTGTCTATATGAGTTCAACAAAAAATTTTTTTTTTATCTAGATGTAATCAGATATATCATATTTTGCACTAAGCACTTTGCTATTTATTGGTTTATTATATTTATTAATTAGCGTGAAACACGCCCCTCTATATGGTTTGAGGTATAACTACATTTGTAAACCATTAACTTATCTACTGTACATTTTACTGTGTGTGAATTTACACATCTAGCAATCTAGTCGCCTGATTGTCAATTCTCTTGTTTTTCACTTTTTAAAAATACTCACACTAGTATTACACTATTGTCTCAGAGCGGACGCCGAAAAAAATAATAGGCTAAGTTGCTATACATTTGAATATTTATTTGTTTCACTCAGTAAGTCACACAGGTAGTGGCGCTGTACCCATCTATTGCTTGATACTTCTTTCTTTTTGGTGTTGATTGGGGGAATAGCTGCCTATACTTGTTTAATATGTTTAGAAATAAAGATCGTGTGAATAAAAGGAGTGACCTATGCCAAAGAGTGTTCAATGAAAACACCCCAATATGTGAAAATGTCCCCACACAGAACATGGATAATATGTTCTGGGAAATGGAAAAAATGCTCACAAAAGAAGTAAAGGCATGGTGGGACATTAGGGGACTGGAACACTATTTATCTGTTAACAGAATCCCAAGAGGTCTAAGACTTATTAAGAATCCAACGTTTGGACTGGATAATTCAGATTTTTAAAAAAAATGGGATGACATTTTACACAAATGCTCATTAGAGCTTATAAAACTAATAATTGAGAAAAAAAAGGCAGTACTCTCAAATTTAGAGAAGGAAATCATTAGAATGGAACCCCAGATGGAAGAACACAAAGAAAAAGAGGAATTCAAAGAAAATGAAAAAGTACTACTTAGAAAGGTGGAGAGAGTAGAAGAATCAGTCATGAAGAGCAAAGAAAAGAAGTTTATTAGAGATAAGAAGGACTACGAGTTGAATAAAGTTAAGAATTGGACGAGATTCCAGAAAAAAGAGAGAACCAACACCAGATATGAGTCTGGAGAAGGACCTAGCTGGAAAGTAGCACCCACAAGAAGGTTTAGCTACAGAAGAAACAGAGACCCCACTACTTATACTGGCCCAATAGGACTTAAACCTAGAAATAGGTTTTCCACATTACAACATCTGGACTCAAACAGTGATAATGAGCTTTTTTTATCACCAGCACAAGATCATTTAAGCAACAAAAATCCAATGTTCAGAGAAACCACCAAAACAGCCTCCCCCCTGAAGCGAAGGTACAGAGAAGAAGAGGAAAACGGGGTGGCAGGAGGAAGAAACCAAAAAAGGAGGAATTTTTAATAGATCTGAAATCCAAAGGCATATTTAATTTATCCCAGCATACACTCACTAAATCTGAAATAACGTTATTAAGCAAAGGCTTGAACTTTGCCCCGACAAGAAGCATGAACAAATTTGACACTTTTATTGATTTAAACAAGTTTGTGAGAAATCTCACACTCAAATGACATTTTCTGAGAAAAGAATCAGCACCTCTAAAGAACTATATTGCCCCTAATTCAAAATCCGGTCTTAGAGGTAAATCAACATATTACCCACTGGAATCAAAAGGGACTCACATAAACGTTTTCTATGAAATGGTAAAGAAGGACCTTTGCAATAATCAGACAAACTATGCACCAATAAAAAAACAAAATCTAAGTAATAGAGAAAAGGAGGCACTAAAAAACTTAAAAGAAAACCGTGAGATAGTTCTAAAACCAGCTGATAAAGGGGGGGGTTTGGTTATCATGGATTATGCTTACTACCTAAAAGAAGCACATAGATTAATGGATGACCAAATTTCTTATGAAAAATTGACCAAAGATCCAGTTGAAGAATATACAGAAGAACTTAGAATCATTCTACTCTTTGGTCTACAGAGGAATATTTTAACCAAAGAAGAATTTCAATTCTTAATGAAATCAAACCCCACAACCCCGATTTTCTATTTTTTACCAAAAATACATAAGTCACTTACAGAACCTCCAGGGAGGCCTATAATAGCAGGTATTGACTCCCTCACATCCAACCTCTCCAAATATGTTGACATCTTTTTACAAAAATATGTTATCAAACTAGAATCTTATCTAAAGGATACTACGAGTGTATTACAGCAAACCGAAAATATAACATGGAGATCAACTTATAACTGGATAACTATCGATGTACAATCATTATATACATGTATTGAGCATGAAAAAGGTATCAACGCATCAAGAATGTTTTTAGAGTTGGATGAAGAAATTGAAGTTCCACACAAAGAGTTTTTATGTGATCTTATGTCTTTTATACTTACTCATAATTATTTTAAATTTTTAAATCAATTTTATCGTCAAATCTGTGGAACCGCAATGGGTACAACTTTTGCTCCCAGCTTTGCGAATTTGTTCATGGGATGTTGGGAAAAGAATTATGTTTACAGTAATAACCCTTTTAAAGACAATATCATTTTTTATAAGAGATATATTGATGATATTTTAATTATTTGGGAAGGATCGGAAGAATCTTTTAACGATTTTTTAATTTTTATTTCAAATAACAATATGAATCTTAAATTTACATCAAATTTTAACAACAGAAGTATTGAGTTTTTGGATTTGATTTTAACATCAGAAGGTGACCAAATTTGCACAAAATTTTTTATAAAAGGAGTAGATGCGAACAGCTACCTGCATTACAAAAGCTGTCACCTGGACAAATGGAAGAACAACATACCATACTCCCAGTTCTACAGAATTAAACGTAATTGCAGCAATGCTAACGTCTGTAATGAACAACTTGATATTTATGCAACCAGGTTTAGAGAAAAAGAGTATCCGGAAGCAATCATCAATACAGCTATGCAGAAAACGAAAAACCTACAGAGAAATAATTAACTACAATATAAGACGGAGAAACCACAAAAAGAAGAAATGGTACCATTTATTACAACATATAATGGACATGAGAATCATATTAAAAAATCTCTTAACAAAAACTGGAATATCCTTCTGATGGATCCTTTACTCCAAAAGATCCTACCGACAAAACCACAGATTATATATAGAAAATCAAGGAACTTAAAAGATTTACTGGCACCGAGTATGCTGAGGGATAAAGGAAATGAAAGACCAACTATGAACACTTTGAAGTGCAATGGAAGCTATAAATGCGGACATTGCAATATTTGCAAATTTCTTCACCCCAAGAGAAAAACATTCACGAATTCGGACGGATCTAAGGAATACACTATAAAGAATTTTATGAACTGTAACTCCACATCAGTGATATACCTGTTAGAGTGCACATGTGGACTCAAGTACATAGGAAAAACCAAGAGACCACTAAAAATCAGAATTCAGGAGCACATTAGGAACATTAGAAACAGAGTTGAAGGACATGCAGTCTCCAAACACTTCTCAATAAAACATAATTCGGATCCCGAAGATATCACCTTCAAGGCAATAGAACACGTTACTCTGGGAGAAAGAGGTGGGGATTTGGGCAATCTGCTATCAAGAAGAGAGATGTTCTGGCTGTTTGAACTGGACACACTGGCACCTAAAGGCTTCAATGAGTACTACGAAATTGCTCCTTTCTTGTGATATGCTCCATTCCTATCTACCAATATACCCCCAGGTTATGGAGGGGCCTGAGTAGTACCCTGAAGGTTCATCTTCTGAGGGAAGTCCAGGTTTGGTAGAATATCTGGCATTATGGACCATCGAAATATGTATTTGCTGCCATACCATCATGTGTGAGCCCAATCTCGTCCGATCTTGGAAGCAAAGCATGATTGGGCCAGGTTAGTACCAAGGAAGGTAACCCATTGAGAATACCTGGTGCTGCAAATTCAGCCGGCGGTTTGGAATATAACCAGGCTAGAGAATGATAATGCCTAAAAAGGGAATTATAGCATATTCACAATTGCAAGCCTTAAGGCCAAGGAGTGATTAATGATATCAGAACTTTACAATTCTAACTACCCAATTGAATGGAAAGAGGTGGATCTTGGGTTTGACTTATATGATTATCCAAGAAATCCTTAGAGTCTTTGGAACCTCCCCTTCAAGAAAAAGAGTAAAAGAATGATCCCCATACTTCAAGTACATCTTAAAACCGATTGTAACTATCTAACTGGATGAAAAGAGGTCGTTTGTCTGAGTCGGACCAATATGAAAATCCAAGAAATTTTCAGAGTCTTTGGAACCTCTTCTTCAAGGAAAAGAGTGAAAGAATGATCCCCATACCTTAAGAACATTTCACAACTTATTATATCCCTGAATTTCTGCTCCTCTTGGTTGAACTTTTAAAGAAATTCCTTTTTGGAATAAATATCTAAACAATATCCAATATAATTATATACATAAAACAATTCAGTACATATTCATAGTGTTTTTAGATCAAACTATTAATATATTATTATTCTAATATATATCTATGCCTAAGGAGAATGTTATACTTAGACTAATCATTTAATGATCTAACCTATATATCCAGCATCAAAACAGATTACCCTCCTTAAATCGAATGCTTATCCTTTATTATTTTAGTTTCAGATAATATGGAAGACACCACCTACTCATTATTCATACTTGGGCAAAAAACATACTAATTCTATAGACAAGAAGGGCGGAAGCATTAAGTCCGGAGAAAACAATGGGGCGGAAGAGCTCAACACATCTATTAAGTAAGGGCGGAAGTGATGTGCCGCGTCCTGGAGCGAAACGACAGAAGGGTTGGTGGAAGTGACACGGCTCACCTCCGAACACGTCAACACACGGCGGGCGGAAGTGACGTGCCCAGTTCGGAACACGAGGAAGAAAACGGAAGTGCTTGATCGCGCGCTATGGTTTAACACAGCTGCCGGGAACGGATGTGACGCTCCAATTAAGGGCAGAGGCCAGTTCACAAAGGGCGGAAGTTGAACTTAAAAGATCGCCATTTGACTATTTATAACTAACATTTCTTTATGGGAAACCCTGTAACACAAACTATTTTAAATGATGGCTTGCTGAATTATGAAATCGCTTGGTTTTGAGGTCTCCCTAAGACAAAGGAAGTAGGGTGAACACCTGACTCTCATTTGAACTCAGTGTGGTATGAATACAGGACCACCACACTGAAGCAATATCCCCTTGATGAAGTCATAGTGACGAAACGCGTTGGGACTGTTGGCTGCCTCATGCACTGTGGAGAACTACCTCTCTCCTTCAATCAGATAAGCTGCTTAAAAATATCAACTTTCCTCTACTTTGTTTTTATCTATTTACTGCCAGTCGTTGTTTTTATGGTCATATTTATTTATATATTTTTATGTGCACTGTTTTTCAATAAATTGTCATAATTTTTATTATACTTGGCACTAGCACTTTGTTTCAGATTCATTATATTTTTGCACTAGCACTTTGTTGTCTATATGAGTTCAACAAAAAATTTTTATTTTTTTTTTATTTTTTTTATTTTTTTATCTAGATGTAATCAGATATATCATATTTTGCACTAAGCACTTTGCTATTTATTGGTTTATTATATTTATTAATTAGCGTGAAACACGCCCCTCTATATGGTTTGAGGTATAACTACATTTGTAAACCATTAACTTATCTACTGTACATTTTACTGTGTGTGAATTTACACATCTAGCAAACTAGTCGCCTGATTGTCAATTCTCTTGTTTTTCACTTTTTAAAAATACTCACACTAGTATTACACTATTGTCTCAGAGCGGACGCCGAAAAAAATAATAGGCTAAGTTGCTATACATTTGAATATTTATTTGTTTCACTCAGTAAGTCACACAGGTAGTGGCGCTGTACCCATCTATTGCTTGATACTTCTTTCTTTTTGGTGTTGATTGGGGGAATAGCTGCCTATACTTGTTTAATATGTTTAGAAATAAAGATCATGTGAATAAAAGGAGTGACCTATGCCAAAGAGTGTTCAATGAAAACACCCCACTATGTGAAAATGTCCCCACACAGAACATGGATAATATGTTCTGGGAAATGGAAAAAATGCTCACAAAAGAAGTAAAGGCATGGTGGGACATTAGGGGACTGGAACACTATTTATCTGTTAACAGAATCCCAAGAGGTCTAAGACTTATTAAGAATCCAACGTTTGGACTGGATAATTCAGATTTTTTTAAAAAATGGGATGACATTTTACACAAATGCTCATTAGAGCTTATAAAACTAATAATTGAGGAAAAAAAGGCAGTACTCTCAAATTTAGAGAAGGAAATCATTAGAATGGAACCCCAGATGGAAGAACACAAAGAAAAAGAGGAATTCAAAGAAAATGAAAAAGTACTACTTAGAAAGGTGGAGAGAGTAGAAGAATCAGTCATGAAGAGCAAAGAAAAGAAGTTTATTAGAGATAAGAAGGACTACGAGTTGAATAAAGTTAAGAATTGGACGAGATTCCAGAAAAAAGAGAGAACCAACACCAGATATGAGTCTGGAGAAGGACCTAGCTGGAAAGTAGCACCCACAAGAAGGTTTAGCTACAGAAGAAACAGAGACCCCACTACTTATACTGGCCCAATAGGACTTAAACCTAGAAATAGGTTTTCCACATTACAACATCTGGACTCAAACAGTGATAATGAGCTTTTTTTATCACCAGCACAAGATCATTTAAGCAACAAAAATCCAATGTTCAGAGAAACCACCAAAACAGCCTCCCCCCTGAAGCGAAGGTACAGAGAAGAAGAGGAAAACGGGGTGGCAGGAGGAAGAAACCAAAAAAGGAGGAATTTTTAATAGATCCGAAATCCAAAGGCATATTTAATTTATCCCAGCATACACTCACTAAATCTGAAATAACGTTATTAAGCAAAGGCTTGAACTTTGCCCCGACAAGAAGCATGAACAAATTTGACACTTTTATTGATTTAAACAAGTTTGTGAGAAATCTCACACTCAAACGACATTTTCTGAGAAAAGAATCAGCACCTCTAAAGAACTATATTGCCCCTAATTCAAAATCCGGTCTTAGAGGTAAATCAACATATTACCCACTGGAATCAAAAGGGACTCACATAAACGTTTTCTATGAAATGGTAAAGAAGGACCTTTGCAATAATCAGACAAACTATGCACCAATAAAAAAACAAAATCTAAGTAATAGAGAAAAGGAGGCACTAAAAAACTTAAAAGAAAACCGTGAGATAGTTCTAAAACCAGCTGATAAAGGGGGGGGTTTGGTTATCATGGATTATGCTTACTACCTAAAAGAAGCACATAGATTACTGGATGACCAAATTTCTTATGAAAAATTGACCAAAGATCCAGTTGAAGAATATACAGAAGAACTTAGAATCATTCTACTCTTTGGTCTACAGAGGAATATTTTAACCAAAGAAGAATTTCAATTCTTAATGAAATCAAACCCCACAACCCCGATTTTCTATTTTTTACCAAAAATACATAAGTCACTTACAGAACCTCCAGGGAGGCCTATAATAGCAGGTATTGACTCCCTCACATCCAACCTCTCCAAATATGTTGACATCTTTTTACAAAAATATGTTATCAAACTAGAATCTTATCTAAAGGATACTACGAGTGTATTACAGCAAACCGAAAATATAACATGGAGATCAACTTATAACTGGATAACTATCGATGTACAATCATTATATACATGTATTGAGCATGGAAAAGGTATCAACGCATCAAGAATGTTTTTAGAGTTGGATGAAGAAATTGAAGTTCCACACAAAGAGTTTTTATGTGATCTTATGTCTTTTATACTTACTCATAATTATTTTAAATTTTTAAATCAATTTTATCGTCAAATCTGTGGAACTGCAATGGGTACAACTTTTGCTCCCAGCTTTGCGAATTTGTTCATGGGATGTTGGGAAAAGAATTATGTTTACAGTAATAACCCTTTTAAAGACAATATCATTTTTTATAAGAGATATATTGATGATATTTTAATTATTTGGGAAGGATCGGAAGAATCTTTTAACGATTTTTTAATTTTTATTTCAAATAACAATATGAATCTTAAATTTACATCAAATTTTAACAACAGAAGTATTGAGTTTTTGGATTTGATTTTAACATCAGAAGGTGACCAAATTTGCACAAAAATTTTTATAAAAGGAGTAGATGCGAACAGCTACCTGCATTACAAAAGCTGTCACCTGGACAAATGGAAGAACAACATACCATACTCCCAGTTCTACAGAATTAAACGTAATTGCAGCAATGCTAACGTCTGTAATGAACAACTTGATATTTATGCAACCAGGTTTAGAGAAAAAGAGTATCCGGAAGCAATCATCAATACAGCTATGCAGAAAACGAAAAACCTACAGAGAAATAATCTACTACAATATAAAACGGAGAAACCACAAAAAGAAGAAATGGTACCATTTATTACAACATATAATGGACATGAGAATCATATTAAAAAATCTCTTAACAAAAACTGGAATATCCTTCTGATGGATCCTTTACTCCAAAAGATCCTACCGACAAAACCACAGATTATATATAGAAAATCAAGGAACTTAAAAGATTTACTGGCACCGAGTATGCTGAGGGATAAAGGAAATGAAAGACCAACTATGAACACTTTGAAGTGCAATGGAAGCTATAAATGCGGACATTGCAATATTTGCAAATTTCTTCACCCCAAGAGAAAAACATTCACGAATTCGGACGGATCTAAGGAATACACTATAAAGAATTTTATGAACTGTAACTCCACATCAGTGATATACCTGTTAGAGTGCACATGTGGACTCAAGTACATAGGAAAAACCAAGAGACCACTAAAAATCAGAATTCAGGAGCACATTAGGAACATTAGAAACAGAGTTGAAGGACATGCAGTCTCCAAACACTTCTCAATAAAACATAATTCGGATCCCGAAGATATCACCTTCAAGGCAATAGAACACGTTACTCTGGGAGAAAGAGGTGGGGATTTGGGCAATCTGCTATCAAGAAGAGAGATGTTCTGGCTGTTTGAACTGGACACACTGGCACCTAAAGGCTTCAATGAGTACTACGAAATTGCTCCTTTCTTGTGATATGCTCCATTCCTATCTACCAATATACCCCCAGGTTATGGAGGGGCCTGAGTAGTACCCTGAAGGTTCATCTTCTGAGGGAAGTCCAGGTTTGGTAGAATATCTGGCATTATGGACCATCGAAATATGTATTTGCTGCCATACCATCATGTGTGAGCCCAATCTCGTCCGATCTTGGAAGCAAAGCATGATTGGGCCAGGTTAGTACCAAGGAAGGTAACCCATTGAGAATACCTGGTGCTGCAAATTCAGCCGGCAGTTTGGAATATAACCAGGCTAGAGAATGATAATGCCTAAAAAGGGAATTATAGCATATTCACAATTGCAAGCCTTAAGGCCAAGGAGTGATTAATGATATCAGAACTTTACAATTCTAACTACCCAATTGAATGGAAAGAGGTGGATCTTGGGTTTGACTTATATGATTATCCAAGAAATCCTTAGAGTCTTTGGAACCTCCCCTTCAAGAAAAAGAGTAAAAGAATGATCCCCATACTTCAAGTACATCTTAAAACCGATTGTAACTATCTAACTGGATGAAAAGAGGTCGTTTGTCTGAGTCGGACCAATATGAAAATCCAAGAAATTTTCAGAGTCTTTGGAACCTCTTCTTCAAGGAAAAGAGTGAAAGAATGATCCCCATACCTTAAGAACATTTCACAACTTATTATATCCCTGAATTTCTGCTCCTCTTGGTTGAACTTTTAAAGAAATTCCTTTTTGGAATAAATATCTAAACAATATCCAATATAATTATATACATAAAACAATTCAGTACATATTCATAGTGTTTTTAGATCAAACTATTAATATATTATTATTCTAATATATATCTATGCCTAAGGAGAATGTTATACTTAGACTAATCATTTAATGATCTAACCTATATATCCAGCATCAAAACAGATTACCCTCCTTAAATCGAATGCTTATCCTTTATTATTTTAGTTTCAGATAATATGGAAGACACCACCTACTCATTATTCATACTTGGGCAAAAAACATACTAATTCTATAGACAAGAAGGGCGGAAGCATTAAGTCCGGAGAAAACAATGGGGCGGAAGAGCTCAACACATCTATTAAGTAAGGGCGGAAGTGATGTGCCGCGTCCTGGAGCGAAATGACAGAAGGGTTGGTGGAAGTGACACGGCTCACCTCCGAACACGTCAACACACGGCGGGCGGAAGTGACGTGCCCAGTTCAGAACACGAGGAAGAAAACGGAAGTGCTTGATCGCGCGCTATGGTTTAACACAGCTGCCGGGAACGGATGTGACGCTCCAATTAAGGGCAGAGGCCAGTTCACAAAGGGCGGAAGTTGAACTTAAAAGATCGCCGTTTGACTATTTATAACTAACATTTCTTTATGGGAAACCCTGTAACACAAACTATTTTAAATGATGGCTTGCTGAATTATGAAATCGCTTGGTTTTGAGGTCTCCCTAAGACAAAGGAAGTAGGGTGAACACCTGACTCTCATTTGAACTCAGTGTGGTATGAATACAGGACCACCACACTGAAGCAATATCCCCTTGATGAAGTCATAGTGACGAAACGCGTTGGGACTGTTGGCTGCCTCATGCACTGTGGAGAACTACCTCTCTCCTTCAATCAGATAAGCTGCTTAAAAATATCAACTTTCCTCTACTTTGTTTTGATCTATTTACTGCCAGTCGTTGTTTTTATGGTCATATTTATTTATATATTTTTATGTGCACTGTTTTTCAATAAATTGTCATAATTTTTATTATACTTGGCACTAGCACTTTGTTTCAGATTCATTATATTTTTGCACTAGCACTTTGTTGTCTATATGAGTTCAACAAAAAATTTTTTTTTTTTTTTTTCTAGTTGTAATCAGATGTATCATATTTTGCACTAAGCACTTTGCTATTTATTGGTTTATTATATTTATTAATTAGCGTGAAACACGCCCCTCTATATGGTTTGAGGTATAACTACATTTGTAAACCATTAACTTATCTACTGTACATTTTACTGTGTGTGAATTTACACATCTAGCAAACTAGTCGCCTGATTGTCAATTCTCTTGTTTTTCATATATATATATATATACCTCTATCTATCTCTCTATAAATATATATGTATGTATATATGCATAATGTAAAGGTGTGTTTGGGGTGTGCAATATATGTATATATATATATATATATATATATATTTATACATATATTCATTGTGGACTTGAGGAGCATGTGCATATTCCGATTACATTTTTTTTTTAATAAACAGTCCCTAAAAGTATTATTGTTCCCAAAAGATTATATTTATATAAATCTCGTCATTTTTGGCTTGAGGAGCCTGCACACTTGCACGCACCGAGTGTCAAGCATCTTTTTTTCACTGTATTGCTCCTCTCCCTGATTTCACATTGAGATAATACATACAGTACCTCAATTTCTTTCTAGGTGACTAAGCTATACAATATTAAAAACGCAAACCAATTTCTTCCCATAGTTTTTGTGTGATGCAGGAACGAGCAGACAACCAAAAATTCTGAATTTTTTTTTTGTCTCTTTGTCTCCATAGTTCATACACGGTCCCAAGGAGTAAATTTATTAAAAGGAATAGTTGTGTGTCCTTGCAACCTACTTTTAAGATTGAAAATAAAATTATTCAGTTTTTGTGTTCTACCTGAGAGGCATGCAAAAACAAAATTATAAAAGCAATATAATACCACTATATTAACTTTATGGATTTGTTAAAGCAAAAACTGCCAGAAAATCAATGCAAAAATTATGACACTTTGATTTTCCTTATTAATTGACTTACTTGTGCATTAATAGCATTCATAGTGTTTTGGTGACTAGTGAATAGTGGGCCTGATTCAGACCCGCCCGCTCGCGCTGAGCGATCACAAGCTGGTCGATGTTGCCCAGTGCGCATGCGCATGACGGAGCTGGCTCCGTCGTGGTGGGCGTGTCGCAGGCGTGGATGCCCAGACGGAGGCGTTCCCATGGGAACGCCTACCATCTGGGGCCGGCCCCACTGACATCACAAGCCCGATGGTCGCCATGGTCTTGACCATCGCGACCATCTTCCTGGCCGCTCGCTATAGCTGTGGGTGGTCATCCACAGCTATACGAGCGGCCAGGAGGCCACTCTAAAAATTAAGAAGGACGGCCCTGATTCAGAGCGAGCGGCTCTGAATCAGGGCCAGTGATCGCTACACACTAGGGGCCTGATTTAGAGGTGCATGCAATTTGAACACAATGCCTATGTTCATGTACAATAGTACAATATGTACAGTAGTTGAGTAATTATTTGCAACTGCGCATGTGCAAAATGTTCTGAAAACCCCTACGATGCTACGTTATACAGAGTTTACACACAGAGATGCTGTTGCTTTTGGGACAGATGGTATCAGAAAAGAGGAGGCAAATCTATGGGCATTCCTGGATGGTGACCTGAAGTGTACGCAAAAAAGTCTGTCTCATGGGCCTGTTATGGGAGTGTTGCGGGAATGTCAGTGAAAGTGGCTGCATTCTCAGATGCAGAGCTGCAGACACAGAGGCCATGTTCAGATGGAGAAATTGTATCTGCCATAAGGCTGGTGCAAGTGGCGATGGTACACTTATGGTGGCATGTCAAGAATCACCAGCGGTGTTACAACATGCAGAGACACTAATATTGGGCGTCTCAGTGCTTGCTCATTCAGGTGCAGGCTATTACACCAGGGGAAGGCTGAAACTAGCAGGATGATGTAATACATGTGCTGGAATCCAGATGCAGGATGAAGGGATATATGCACTGAGGATCCAGACACAGGATGGCATAATGTATACACTGAGAATCCAGATGCAGAATGATGTAAGTACACACTGAGTATCCAGATGCAGGGTTGGTACAGGAGAATGGCACTAGGAGTCAGTACTCGGATGATGTACTGAGTACACACCCTGGTGATCAGATGCAGGACTGGTACAGGAGAATGGCATTAGAAGTCAGTACTCGGATGATATACGTACTGAGTACACATGCTGGTGATCAGTTGCAGGACTGGTATAGGAGAATGGCACTAGAAGTCAGTACTCGGATGATGTACATACTGAATACACATGCTGGTGATCAGAGGCAGGACTGGTATAGGAGAAAGACACTAGGAGTCAGTACTCAGATGATGTACTGAGTACACACACACTGGCAAATGTCACTGGAGTATTTCACTAGAAGAGTAAAACGTGGAACGCTGCAACAGCAAGTAGTCACTGAAAGTAGCAAAGTTGTTCAGGCAATTTCCTGTTGGCCAGTGCCTGGCTAAATACCCTTATGTAGCGATCCGTTGGAGGACGGTGTCAGCTGACAGCTAACAATGCTACCATTGGATGAAGGGCTAATCAGGTGATGTAGACTGTTATGGTTGCTTCCATGATGGTAACTGCTGGAGCCAAATCACGGAGCAACACATGAATGTCATAGCAGACCCCAGGAATAATCTTCATCGTGTCACTCGCCGTTGCACCTGGCATCTGACCGCTCAGGAAGTCAGTGGAAACTGGCGCTGAGATGAGGAATGGCCGAACCCAGGCCACAACCTGACACATAGCCGTGACTCCAGCAACAGAAGCAAGAGCGGCTGCAGCAGCGTCCAACTCTGAATCAGACCCTAGGTTGTAAACTTGTGCACAGGGCCTTCTTACCTCTTTGTAATGATCAAAAAAGTATTAACACATTTATTCTTGCATAAATATACCATAAAACAAAGCAATAGCAATAACAATAGCAATGTAACTGGATATTGATGAATAAGAATAAGTTTTAATTAGAGATGAGCGGATTCAGACTTTCAAAATCTGAGCCCCCCCGATCCGAGCCGGGACTCGGTTCACGGAACGAGGCAAAACGTCATCATCCTGGTGTCGGATTCTCGCGAGACCCGGACTTTGCACATTTTGCGACTCCCGCCCCACCATCTTCACTCCAGTCCTGCAGAGGGTAGTGAGAGGACGTGTCTCTCTAGTGTCTGTGGGAAAGTGGCGTGGTGTGGTGACCTGCTCTGCTGTATCAGTCTGGGGGTACCTGCTCTGCTGTATCAATCCAGTCCAGTGGTGCTGTGCTGCTGTATCAGTCTGGGGGTGACCTGCTCTGCTATATCAGTCCAGTCCCTACTTGCCGACAATCAGTTCCCTCCTTCCGGGAGGGAGCTGATTGTCGGCTAACAGCAGGGGGCGTGGCCGGCAAGTGATGGCACATTGGGGGCGGGGCCGCACGATCGCATCATCGTGGCTCCGCCCCCTCTTCACGATGCCGTTATGTTCGGCATTGTGAAGCAGGGGGCGGGGCCACAATGACGCGATTCAGCGTGAATCGTGTCACCGCCCCCCCCGCTGCGGGGATTTCTAGCTTAATCTTGGGGGTGGTCGGGAGGTCCGCTGGCTGCCGGGAGGCTTGCCTGCCTTTCCGGGGGGCCAGGAGCGGCACCCAAAAATCGGGAGGCTCCCGGCCAAATCGGGAGGGTAGGCAAGCCTGGTCCAGTCCAGTGGTGCTGTGCTGCTGTATTAGTCTGGGGGTAACCTGCTCTGCTGTATCAGTCCAGTCCAGTGGTGCTGTGCTGCTATATCAGTCTGGGGGTGACCTGCTCTGCTGTTTCATTCCAGTCCAGTGGTGCTGTGCTTCTGTATCAGTCTGGGGGTGACCTGTTCTGCTGTATCAGTCCAGTCCAGTGGTGCTGTGCTGCTGTATCAGTCTGGGGGTACCTGCTCTGCTGTATCAGTCAAGTCCAGTGGTGCTGTGCTGCTGTATCAGTCTGGGGGTGACCTGCTCTGCTGTATCAGTCAGTACAGTCCAGTGGTGCTGTCCTGTGCTATATATTCAGACCAAATAATTTTTACAGGGGCTGCCCTGTGTGGTGTAGGGCTACAGTGCTGTGTATTTACTCCAGTCACCAAATAAAAAGGGGAGATTTAATTCATCCAAATAATTTTTGCAGGGGTTATTTAATTCATCCAAATCATTTTACAGGGGCTGCCCTGTGTGGTGTAGGACTACAGTGCTGTGTATACACTCTAGTCTCCAAATAAAAATGGGTGATTTAATTCATTCAAATAAATTTTACAGGGTCTGCCCTTTGTGGTGTGCTGTGTATTCACTCCAGTCTCCAAATAAAAAGGGTTGATTTAATTAATCCAAATAATTTTTACAGGGGATGCCCTGTGTGGTGTAGGGGTACACTGCCCTGTGTATAATCACTCCAAATAAAAAGGGATGATTTAATTCATCCAAATAATTTTTATAGTGGTTATTCACTCCATAAAAATAATGCACTCCATAAAAATAATGGAGGACAAAAATTTGGAGGATAAAATAGGAAAAGGTCTAGAACCACTCCCTCCTAGTGCTGAAGCTGCTGCCACTAGTCATGACATAGACAATGAAATGCCATCAATGTCATTTGCCAAGGCCGATGCCGAATGTCATAGTAGAGGGCATGTAAAATTCAAAATGCCAAAGTTCAGTCAAATGACCCAAAAAAATAAATTTGAATCATCTGAGGAGAAACGTAAACTTGCCAATATGCCATTTACGATACGGAGTGGCAAGGAATGACTAAGGCCCTGGCCTTTGTTCATGACTAGTGGTTCAGCTTCACATGACGATGGAAGCCCTCCTCTTCCTGCTAGAAAAATTAAAAGAGTTAAGCTGGCAAAAACACAGCAAAGAACTGTGAGTTTTAAGAAGATATCACGAATCCCCAAGGAGAGTTGAAGTGTGTTGACAGTTGCGATGCCTGACCTTCCCAACACTGGACGGGAAGAGGTGGCTCCTTCCACCACTTGCATGCCCTCTGCAAGTGCTGGAAGAAGCACCCACAGTCCAGTTGCTGATATTCAAATTGAAGCTGTCACTGTTGACTTCGGTCTGAAATTATTTCTGTCCAAATCCACACAACAACTGTCTTGCCATATGTAGCTTATGCAAAGGTGTAATAAGAAGGGGTAAGGATGTTAACCACCTTGGAACATCTTCCCTTATATGTCACCTGCAGCACATTCATAAAAAGTCACTGTCAAGTTCAGAAACTGTGGCTAAGACCGTAAGCTGTCCAGGGACACCTGTTGTATCCAAGCGCCTGCAAACCACACCAGCAACTCCCTCCTCATCAATTTCCTCCTCAATCAGGATCAGAAGTAGTCCTGTAGGCCATGTCACTGGCATGACTGACTCCTCTCCTATCTGGGATTCCTCCAGAGGATCCTGCATTGCTACGCCTACTGCTGCCGCTGCTGCTGCTGTTGCTGCTGGGTGTCGTTCATCATCCCAGAGAGGAAGTTGGAACACCACTACTTCTTTTTCTAAGCAATTGACTGTCCAACAGTCCTTTGCGAGGAGGATGAAGTATGACAGCAGTCACCCTGTTGCAAAGCGGATAACTGAGGCCTTGACAGCTATGTTGGTGTTAGACGTGCATCCGGTATCCACCATTAGTGCAGTGGGATTTAGACAATTGATGGAGGTAGTGTGTCCAAGGTACCAAATCCCATCTAGATTCCACTTCACTAGTCAGGCAATACCGAGGATGTAGAGCGATGTCAGAAAAAGTGTCCTCAGTGTCATAAAAAATGTGGTTGTACCCAATGTCCACTTAACCACGGACATGTGGACAAGTGGAACAGGGCAGACTAAGGACTATATGACTGTGACAGCCCACTGGGTAGATGCATCACCTTACGCAGCAACAACAGCAGCGTCACCAGTAGCAGCATCTCAGAAACGCTAGCTCGTTCCAAGGTAGGCTACGCTGTGTATCACCGGTTTCTATAAGAGGCACACCGCCAACAACCTCTTAGAGAAACTGAGGGAAATCATCACCCAATGGCTTACCCCTCTTAGACTCTCCTGGGGATTTGTGATATCTGACAACGCCACCTATATTGTGCGGGCATTACATCTGGGCAAAATCCAGCACGTCCCATGTTTTGCACACACAATAAATTTGGTGGTGCAGATTTTTTTTAAAAATGACAGCGGCGTGCAGAAGATGCTTTCAGTGGCCCAAAAAATTTTGGGCCACTTTCGCCATTCAGTGACTGCATGCCAAAGACTGGAGCCCCAGCAAACACTCTTGAACCTGCCTTGCTATCACCTAAAGGAAGAGGTTGTAATGCGGTGGAACTCAATCCTCTATATGCTTCAGAGGATGGAGGAGCAGCAAAAGGCCATTCAAGCCTATACATCCACCTATGACATAGGCAAAGGAGGGGTATGCACCTGACTCAAGTGCAGTGGAGAATGATTTCCATGTTGTGCAAGGTTCTCCAGCCTTTCGAACTTGCCACACGTGAAGACAGTTCAGACACTGCCAGCTTGAGTCAGGTCATTCCCCTCATCAGGCTTTTGCAGAAGCAGCTGGTGAAAGTGAAGGAGGAGCTAAGACGGAGCGATTACGCTTGGTATGTGGGACTTGTGGATGAAGCCCTTCATTCGCTTTGGCAGGATTCAGAGGTGGTCATTCTGTTGAAATCAGACCACTACATTTTGGCCACCATGCTCGATCCTAGATTTAAAGCCTACGTGGTGTCTCTCTTTCTGTCGGACACAAGCCTGCAGAGGTGCAAAGACCTGCTGGTGAAAACACTGTCAGCTTAAGCGGAATGTGACACGGCAACAGCTCCTTCTTCATTTTCTCCCACAACTGGGGCTGCCAGGAAACAACTTAAATATCCTAACCAACCTGCTGGCGGTGATGCAGGGCAGGCAGAACTAATTTGGACATATGGGGTAAATTTATCAATGTGACCACCCACAGCATATGCGAGCGGCCAAAAAGATGGTTGCGATGGTCAAGACGGCTTCCCCGTCGCTAGCTGGGTCTCGCGCATGCGCACGATGGAGCAGCCTCCGTCATGCGCATGCGCACTAGGGCACCATCGACCCGCTTGCGAGCGCTCAGTGCTCGCGAGCGGGTCTGAATCAGGCCCTCAAATCGAATGTTGCAAAACCAGTGATTTTGCCAGATTTACTATTATTCGATTTGTTATGCGATTTGCAAAACAAATTCAATTTGAGTCGATTTTGAACAGTGATTTGCTGTTCGATTTGGCATGTTCATGTACAAATCGAACAGCAAATCACACTTCAAAATGAACTGCAAATCCCTGATAGCATGGAACTGCTTCATGCTTTCACTTTCAGCATGAGCAATTCGTTCTCACACAGATACATGCAGACATCAGTGAGATGCCTGCATGTATCTGACTGTAACAAGCAACCAAATAGTTAAAAGTAAAAAAAAAAAGATGTGAGGTCCCCCCCAAAACAGAACCATCCCCGGACTTTGCAAACCCCGGTCTGGTTGACTAAGTACTGGGAAAAAATTGCTTAGGGTCTCCCTGTACTTAGGGCCTGATTCAGAGCTGAACACTCTGACCAGAGCGCTCGCTCTGAATCAGGGCCCTCCTACCTGTTTTAGGAGCGTCCTTATGGACGCTCGCATAGCTGTGGGTTACCACCCACAGCTTATGCGAGCGTCCATGATGATGGTCGCGATGGTCAAGACCTGGAGTGATTTTGGCTCTATCAGAGCAAAAATCACTCCCACTGACATCACTAGTGATGTCAGTGGGGCCGGCTTCAGACGGAAGGCGTTCCCATGGGAACGCCTCCGTCTGGCAGGCATGCCCCCGGTACGACCACCAAAGGGGGTGTGCTGTCAATCAACATCGACAGCACGCCCCCTTTGGTGCGAGACCCGGAGCGACAGCTTGGCTATCGCAGTCCGGGTCTCGCGCATGCGCACGACGGAGCTCCCTCCGTCGTGCGCATGCGCAGTGGGGCAACATCGACCTGTTTGCGAGCGTCCTTTGACCCCCTTAGTCAACCAGACCTGGGTTTGCAAAGTCCGGGGCTGGTTCTGTTTTGGAGGGGGGGGGACCTCACGTCAATTGTTTAAAACATTTAACTCTTTGTTTATTTTTACAGTCAGATACATGCAGGCATCTCACTGATATCTGCATGTATCTGTGTCAATCCGACCTGCTCATGCTCAAATCGTAAGCATGAAGCAGGTCTATTAATTTGGTGATTTGAAGTTCGATTTGAAGTCCGAGTTTGAGGATGATTTCAAATCGAATGATAGTAAATAAGGGTTTTGTGTGTTGGGCTATGTAAAAGTACCAATTTTTTTTTTTCAAGTCGAGAACTTGGGCCCAGAGAATAGATTGGTGATGACTGGAGTCGGGCAGCACTAGGTTGCATTGCTGTATCTTGTGTGGCTAAGCCTAACACGCACACACACAGAAAATAAATAGACAAATACACTAGTTATTTTTTTCGGGTCCAGAACTTGGCCCAGAGCACAGATTGATGATGACTGCACTAGGGCAGCACTAGGTTGCGTTGACAACTTGCTAGATCTTGTGCGGCTAAGCCTAACATGCACAGACACACATACGATTATTAGAAAAAAAGACAATTGATTTTATTTTTTTTTCAGCTCCAGAACTTGGGCCCAGAGCACAGATTGATCACGACTGGAGTCGGGCAGCACTAGGTGGCAACTTGCGATGCTGGCTGGATCTTGTGCGGTACTGCGGTTAAGCCTAACACGCACGCACACAGAAAAATATAAAAGACACTTTGATTGATTTTCTTTTTTTTTAGGACAACTGGAGTCGGGCAGCACTAGGTTGCAACACGTTGCTGGCTGGATCTTGTTCGGTACTGTGGTTAAACCTAACACGCACACACACACACACAGAAAAATATAAAAGACAATTTGATTGATTTTTTTTTTTTAGCACAACTGGAGTCAGGCAGCACTAGGTTGCAACTTGAGTTGCTGGCTGGATCTTGTGCGGTACTGCGGTTAAGCCTAACACGCACGCACACACAGAAAAATATAAAAGACACTTTGATTGTTTTGTTTTTTGACTATATATTTTTTTTTTTAGTCCAGAACTTGGGCCCAGATGGACACAGCACCAGCCCAGATGTATCTGCAGTTCTGCACTAGCCCAGATGGACACAGCAGACAGCAAAGCACCAGCCCAGAATGTATCAGCAGCACCAGCCCAGGACACAGCATACAGCACAGACAGCCCAGATGGATCAGCAACAGCCCAGATGGAAACAGCAGACAGCACAGTGACAGCACCAGCCCAGAATGGATCAGCAGTCACCAGCACAGGACACAGCAGACAGCACCAGCACCTCTCCCAGCCCTACACTACCCACCCTCCCTGTTCAGCCTCCACAGCCGGAGTGAAATGGTATCCGTCGCATGGTCCCTTATATATTACATTGATCATAGAGACGAAAGCTTGCGAACCGCGACATTTCTATGGTTTTGCCTCGGGTTCGAGATCCGAGTCAGGCGGGAAACTCCGAGCCTGCTTCGATCCAACTCGGATCTGCTAAATTTGGGTGGGTTGGGATCTCTGGATTCCAAACCCGCTCATCTCTAGTGTTAACATGTACTGTATATTACAATGAAGATTTTTCATTTGATGATGCACAGACATGGTCAGTGACAATATACAATAATGCAGGCTTAAACTACAATATTCCACCCCAGGTACTGTAATCCTACTGTGGGTGGAATGTAGAGTACAGTCAATGGAAGTTAATAAAATAGCACTTGATGCCTACTGTATTGTGCACTCTGATTTTACTTTTTTACTTCTGTATTAGTGTACAGTACCTAATCCACAGTGTGCACTTTGTGTGTTAAGCACCCTGAGCCCTGCTGGAGGACAGAGTGCTACAATACTGTATATAAAATAAAAATTATTAAAATTATTATGACTGTACAGAAATCCTTGCCGCCGAAACTCTGCCATTGGCTGACAAGGAAGTGCATTTTTCAAATACACCATTCAGTGAGCAGAGTTTCGGTGGCAAGGAATTCTTTTGTCTCTGGTAGCATAAAAGGTAGTGTCTCAGACCAGCCTAGCTATCCAGACTGTGAATCTGCTCGGATCCTCTCTTCGGCACGTATCATCAGTGTAACACCCCACTAAGGGCCCGATTCAGACCCACTCGCGAGCGGATGTCCGCTCGCAAGTGGGTCGATGTTATGGACTGAGCATGCGCACGACGGAGGGAGCTCCGTCGTGCGCATGCGCCAGACGCGACGAGCAAAGGAAAGTCCTTCGCTCGTTGTGTCCGATCAAAGGGGGCGTGCTGTCAATGTTGATTGACAGCACGCCCCCTTTGGTGGGCGTGCCGGGGGCATGCCTCCCTGACGGGGGCGTTCCCACGGGAACGCCTCCCGTCAGAAGCCGGCCCACTGACATCACTAGTGATGTCAGTGGGAGTGATTTTGGCTCTGATAGAGCCAAAATCACTCCGGAGCTTGCGGTTGAAAACCTCAACCGCAGGCTCCGGCTCGCAAATTCGATGGTCGCGATGGTCTCGACCATCGCGACCATCACAATGCACGCTCGTATAGCCTGTGGGTGGTGACCCACAGCTATACGAGCGTCCAGGAGGACGCTCCATGAAAATGGAGCCCGGCCCTCATTCAGAGCGTGCGCTCTGCTCAGAGCGTACGGCTCTGAATGAGGGCCCAAGTGTCTACTGTTCTCGGAGTGTTGTGGTCAGTTAGGGTGCTTCCTTACCAAGTACTCTGTCTCTGGATCACCTTGGGATCTTCTGGAAGGTTACCAAATAGATACAGGCAATAATGGGCAAAAGGATGTTGTATTTATTCAACAAGATCAATTCAATATAGGGATGACTCCTACATAAGCAATTCAAACAACAATGCACAATGCAATGTATCTCTTATACTGTAAGACAGAAAAGTACACTGGTATCCAGAAATTTTATTATAACTGGAACTCTGGAATCACAGATCCAACTACCGGAAGAAGGGTTAAGCAATAAATATGCAAACAGGAAAAATATAAATATGCAATATAAATAATAGATAAAATATTTCCCTCTATTATTTTGTGCACAAGATCAATAATGGTTTCTCGTTACTTCTGCATGCAAGAGAGTGTCTGGGTAATACCCAGTGTTTGCAAACGTTGCCCGGGATACTTGTACTCAATAGTAATTGCAGGCTAGCAGGACAGTAAAATGAAATAAACCTTAGTTCATATAAAGGATAAAGTAAGTGTATCCTGTCATTGTATTATCCTTCATTTGGAATTACTGCTGACAGATAGCTGAATTACCGGCTAGACTGTAAACGATGCAGTTAGTTTTTAAGATGCAATTCTTTTGTGTTGCTATTCTGGCTATACTCCTTTGATAGCTTTAGCAGTATAATAACTTCACTACCCCAACATAGACATTGCAGGGTCACTGGTATCACAAATAGAGGAGTTTACTACTGTTTTCTGGAGAGTTATACTGCAGTATAATGCTTTAAATCTCAACTGTCTCCTTAAATTAAGATACCGGCATCGGCCTATAGTGGATTGTTAAACTGCGTATTAACTGCCAACCCTTATCATTTGTTTTGAAGAATGTACTCCCTGAACAGCTGATAACAGAATCTCTGCCGACTACATCTAGGGAGTTGGCTGATGTGTTGCACCTCAACTACTAGTTATGTCAGTCCCTGGACACTGTATTGGAGGAATGGATGCTTCACATAAGGGATGACTTTAGTACTCACAAGTCCAACCACGTCCTGGGGAATCTGCACCTCAGGGCTCTAATTTCACCAGCTGATCACTGACTGGATGATCCGATCTCTGCCACAGCTCCGCCCAAATCTGCCTCTCAGAGTCCACCCCGGGCGAGCCCTTAACTGGAGAAGACCTGCCTCTGCCCTTAACTTCCTCTGGCTTGTCTTCCTGAGGGGCCAGACAGTCCGTTGAGACGCTCCACCTGAATGATGCTCCACTGCTCCGCCTCCTATATGCACTGATGACAGGAAGCAGGGGGATCAGGTGACTCTGTGCTCTGCTGCGGTGATGTCCCGAGTGCCGGACATCACTGCCGGGATCTGCCGTGACTACGACCACTGCCGGGCTCTGAGGTAAAAGTCCCTTAGCACAGGGAACGCCTACCAGCTGACTGCCTCTGGTCCTTTCTAGTGCTCCGGACTGCGCCTCAAGGCCATTGCCGTGTTGGACAGAAATCCACGCTCTCCCCATGAGGTAGGAGAGACACAGCATGGAGGTGTCCTTTTCTCAAACTGCCTCCGGCACACAACACACCAACGGACTGTTACTGGGCCTTTTTATCACTAGCGGTCGCGTGCGGGCCCCTTCCCACACGCACTGCTTCTCTTCACTTGACCACCTATATCTCTGTATGGGAACAGTTTTCCCTATCCTGCAGCCGCAATGACCTGTCCCTGGCTGCGTGTCTGTTATTAGCCATAGCCCAGTGCTGGCAGCCCGATCCAAGTTCTCCTTTGTGAGGGGTCAAAACATATATATATATATATATATATATATATACTGGCAGTTTTACTGCCCTACTATACATGATATACATACAAAAATATGACTGGCACTTTTCTAAGTCCAAAGGGGTACACCCTATACACTTTGGGGGTATCACACCAGTACGAACCCTTGAGATACTATCTTCAACTTTGCTTGTCTTCTAAGACACCTTTGTTGCTGATTATTACAGTGATCTACAACTGCAACTTTTTGCCTGGCTTCTGAGTTACTGTTGTTGCTTTACCCTGAACTTCTACAGCCGTTTCCTACAATATCATCCCGTTGGTACTGTAAGTAATTTGCTATGGTTCACGGTCATTTTGCTATGTTTGCTGATGTATATGCTTATTTGTGTATCACGGCCATCTTGTCCTCGCAGCCATCTTCTGAATGCTCGGCGGCCAATCTTGTTTTTGTCGCTCGCAATATTGCAGTGTCTGACTCAATTACTTGCATCTGTTTTGCTATGTCCCTTCCATAGATGCTTATTTGTGTATCAAGTATTAATTTAGTTCACATATTGTACTTGGCCTCCAGCAGCCATCTTCTCGCAATATTGCTGTGTCTGACTCAATTACTCACCTCTGTGCTGCTATGTCCCTTCTATAGATGCTTATTTGCATATCAAGTTTTAATCTAGTTTACATACTGTTCTTAGCCTCCCGCAACCATCTTGTCCTCGCGGCCATCTTGTGTATGCTCGGCGGCCAATCTTGTTATTGCAGTGTGTGAATCAATTACTCGCCTCTGTGCTGCTATAATTGTCCCCTCGATAGACACATATTTGCGGATCGAGTTTGCATCGAGCAGGCCATATTTCACATGTTCCCCCTATTCATCTGCTGGTGTAAATATCCCTATACAATATGTGTGGTCATTCACAGGACTTAGGGGTCTATTTACTAAGCAGTGTTAGGAGACAAAGTGAAATGAGATAAGGTCCCAGCCAATCAGTTCCCGACTGTCATTTTTCAAACACAGCCTGTGACATGGCAGTTAGGAACTGATTGGCTAGTACATTAGCTCATTTCACTTTATCTCCTAACACTGCTTAGTAAATAGACCCCTAAAACTTTTGCATTAGCAGGTATATCATATACTGTAATAATGTGAGGAAATGTAATGTGTAATACTTTTTAGCCTTTATTTTTAGCCCAGGTCCATACTGTATGCTTGTATAATATAAAGTGGGGGAAAAAAGTATTTGGACAGCCACCTATTGTGCAAGTTGTTGCACTTTAAAAGATGAGAGAGATCTGTAATTTCCATCATAGGTACACTTTAACTGTGAGAGACAGAATCAGAACAAAAAATTCCGGAAATCACATTGTATGATTTTTAAACAATTTATTTGTATATTCTTTCAGAAAAAAAAATATTTGGACAATCAAAAAGTTTAACTCAATACTTTGTAAAGTAACCTTGGTTGGCAGTTACAGAGGTCAACCATTTCCTGTAGTTCTTGACCAGGTTTGCACATACTGCAGCAGGTATTTTGGCCCATTCTTCAATGCAGATCTTCTCTAGATGTGTCATGTTTTGTGGCTGTTGCCGGGCAACACGGACTTTCAACTCCTTCCACAGATTTTCTATTGGGTTGAGGTCTGGAGACTGGCTAGGCCAATCCAGGACCTTGAACTGCTTCTTACGGAGCCACACCTTAGTTGCCCAGGCAGTGTGTTTGGGGTCATTGTCATGCTGGAAGACCCAGCCACGTTACTGAGGGAAGGAGGTTTTTTCCCCAAAATGTCACGATACATGGCCCCATTCATCCTCTCCATAATACGGATCAGTTGTCCTGTCCCCTTTGCAGAAAAGCATCCCCAAAGCAAGATGTTTCCACCCCCATGCTTCACAGTGGGTATGGTGTTTTTGGGATGCCACTCATCATTCTTCTCCCTCCAAACACGGCATGTGGAATTTATACCAGAAAGTTCTATTTTGGTCTCATCTGACCACATGACATTCTCCCAATCCTCTGGATCATCCAGATGGTCACAAGCAAACTTTAGACGGGCCTGGACATGTGCTGGCTCGAGCAGGGGGACCTTTCAGGTGCTGCAGGATTTGAATCCATGACGGCGTAGTGTGTTACTAATGGTAACCTTTGTGACTGTGGTCCCATCTCTCTTGAGGTCATTGACCAAGTCCCCCTGTGTAGTTCTGGGCTGATCCCTCACCGTTCTCAAGATCATTGATACCCCATGAGGTGAGATCTTGCATGGAGCCCCTGGTCAAGGGAGATTGTCAGTGATCTTGCATTTCTTCCATTTTTTAACAATTGCGCCAACAGTTGATCTCTTCTCACCAAGCTGCTTGCCTATTGTCGAGTAGCTCATCCCACCCTTGTGCAGATCTACAATTTTGTCCCTGGTGTCCTTAGACAGCTCTCTGGTCTTGGCCATGGTGGAGAGGTTGCAGTCTGACTGTTTGAGGGTGTGGACTGGTGTCTTTTATACAGTTACCAGTTCAAACAGGTGCCATTAATACAGGTAACGAGTGGAGGATAGATGAGTTTCCAAAAGAAGAAGTAACAGGTCTGTGAAAGCCAGAATTCTTGCTGGTTGGTAGGTGTCCAAATATTTATTTTCTGCAAGAATATACAAATAAATTGTTTAAAAATTATACAATCTGATTTCCGGAATTTTTTGTTCTGATCTGTCTCTCACAGTTAAAGTGTACCTTTGATGGAAATTACAGACCTCTCTCATCTTTTAAAGTGCAACAACTTGTACAATCAGTGGCTGTCCAAATACTTTTTTGCCCCACTATATGTTATTCTGACCTATCCAGACAGGAAGAAACTAAGCAATGTAACCTCTTACAGTAAAAGCACCTCATGGGTTATATTCCACCACTACTGGGGACACTCAGGACTTAATCCAATTAATTACACTGTCCTAGTTCCTTCGATTTGCCTCCCTTGTTCATCTCTGAACTTTGGTAGTCAGCACAGAGCCAAGACAGCATGTGTTCACCAGGGAAATGTTATCTGGGGGAGGTATAGTAGGAGGGAGGAACAGGATAAGGGAACCACACTAATCAGGACTTAAGCTAATTACCCTGTAATTATTCTATTTGTCTACCTTTGTTCATTCCTATAGACATTGGTAGTGAGCATGGAGCCAAGAAAGCATGTGTTCATCAGGGAATTTATATTGAGGGGTCTATTTACTAAGCAGTGTTAGGAGATAGAGTGAAAAGAGATAAGGTACCAGACAAGCAGCTCCCAACTGCCATGTCACAGGCTGTGTTTGAAAAATTACAGTTGGGAGCTGATTGTCTGGTACCTTATCTTTTTTCACTCTGTCACCTGACACTGCTTAGTATATATATATATATATATATATATATATATATATATATATATATATACAGTCAGGTGCATAAATATTGGGACATTGACAAAATTTTCATATTTTGGCCTCTATTCACTACCACAATGGCTTTGAAATGAAACAAACAAGATGTGCTTTAACTGCAGACTTTCAGATTTAATTTGAGGGTAATTACATCCAAATCAGGTGAACGGTGTAGGAATTACAACAGTTTCTATATGTGCCTCCCACTTTTTAAGGGGCCAAAAGTAATGGGACAAACTAAACAATCCTAAATCTAACTTTTACTTTTTAATACTTTGTTGCAAATCCTTTGCAGGCAATTACAGCCTGAAGTCTGGAACGCATAGACATCACCAGACGCTGGGTTTCATCCCTGGTGATGCTCTGCCAGGCCTCTACTGCAAATGTCTTCAGTTCCTGCTTGTTCTTGGGGCATTTTCCCTTCAGTTTTGTCTTCATCAAGTGAAATGCATGCTCAATCGGATTCAGGTCAGGGGATTGACTTGGCCATTGCATAACATTCCACTTTTTAGCCTTAAAAAACTCTTTGGTTGCTTTTGCAGTATACTTCGGGTCATTGTCCATCTGCACTGTGAAGCACCGTCCAATGACTTCTGAAGCATTTGACTGAATATGAGCATATAGTATTGCCCAATATTTATGCACCTGATTGTATATATGTACTGTATATTAATGAATACATATTTACTGTAAAAAAGCACTCAAAACAGTCTTTAAACTAAAACTTAAAGGCCCTCATTCAGAGCCGCTCGTTAACAGCAGTACGCTCGTTGCGTTCCGATGTTGTGACACCGCGCATGCGCTGGTGTAACACTGCGCATGTGCGTACGGCAGATAGCGAGTTTTTTTTCACTCGTTCGGCAAATTGCGAACAGGAAGTGACATGTCAAATGTGATTGACAGAACAGGCCGTTTTTGGGCGGTGACGGGGGTGATGGGAAAACGCAGGCGTGGCGAGGCGTTTTTGGGGCGTACATAAATTAGCTCATGCGAACTTCCAATGTGTTCGTACCAACTCATACGTCACTGGCTGATCCTCTTTCCGTTCAAACTGCTCGCACAGCTTAGGGTCTGGATTACTCGTCCACAATGGCGATGGCCTTGTCCTTTTGCCCGGGCCTCCACGATGTTTCATCGATTTATCACGGCTTGTCAGATAAACAATCAACTTTGGTTTGAAAACCAGCTTGTTTTTTTTTTTCACTTTGTAATAGCACAAAACCGTACACAGCTGAAATTCTCGGCTGCTAATTTCAGGATTACACAATCAATTAGCGTTTTTTGGTACTAATGTATTTTACAATTTGGTTAGTATTTTTGCATTTTGTAACAATATTGTAATCATCTTTGTGTGTATTGTAACCTTTTGCATTGGTCTGTTTTTTTTTTAACATTTATTCCAAAGTGTTTTTTAAAGTAACATTTTGTTTTAACCCTTGATTTTTTGAAAGTCCCAAACTCAGATTTCGTTTTTCCCTTGTGGGACAGAATGAACTATAAAACAATTGTCAATTAATGTCACAATACAGTTGAGAACAATTTGTAGGTTTTATTTGCCAAACACATTTTTAAACAAATCATGTGCATTGTCACTTACATTTTTGGGGTCCTTGTTAGCCACTAATATTTGACACATATTTTTGGTTTAAATGATATTTTTGGCACAAAAACTAAAAAAATATTAGGAAGTTTTGGCCAGAAAGGAATATGGGGCAAGCACAGAAGGTGTGTGGGCAAAGTAGCCAGTGCTGTCATTGTTTCTTTCCCCGTTTGGCTGGGGTAGGGTGGGTGCCAGACCGGCTCCGGGATGTCCTCTGGCTGGCCTGTCCAGAGGCAGATGTTGTGGCCTCTGGACTAGGCACAGGGCTAGGCACATTTGGAGGAATGGCTGTTGTTGTGCCAGAGGTGGAGGATCCTGATGTTCCGGCAGGAAGGGAGGTCGGCTCCACCATGTGCTGGCAAACGAGCTGCTCCAGGGCATTGGCGATTCAGATGTTGGCCCTGGTATTTTCAGCCAGGGCCTGACCAATGGTCACGTTGGCCGCCGCATTTTGCTCCAGGGCCTCAGCCACCCATAGCAGACTGGCATCCATCCTCTGCAGAATCTCCGTATGGGAATCCGATTTAAAATTGAGTTCTGTGAGGAGTGCCACTGCCTGCGAGGGGGATTGGCCAGGGCTGGCTTCTGCTGGATGTACTGGTTCCTCCCCTGCAGAGCCAGCAGAAATTCTGCGGCCAAGGCTCCCTTCTGGAGCAGACTCATCCGCCTGTGTCTCTGTGCGAAAAAAGAGAAAAGAGGAACATTACAATCTACATATTGTCACATTAACATTTCAGAGTTGGTTACATCACAACATTTACCTGGGACAACATGAGGAGCCGCAAAGTCTGGCATGTCCGTATCCATGTTGGACACGCCAAACACCTCCACATCCTGCACACACCCCTGTGCCAGCTCTTCCAAATCATTAAACTCCAATGACACAGGGGTGGGACCCCTACCTGTCCCCCTTGCATGCCTAGCCCTGTCAGCCATTTTTTGTTTCAGGCGATATTTGAAGTCTTGCCATCTGTGGGTGAAAAAGTAGCCATTATTCCTGCATTATTTCAATTTTTTTTGTTTGGGGGGTCAAGTTTTTACTTACCGCCGTTTGACATCCTGGGCTAGACGGACATAATCACCCACCCTATTGACAGCACTGGCTATCTCCTCCCACATTCTCCACTTCTGGCTTACGCCCATATTCCTGTCTGCCTGTGGCAGGATGTCCACACACTTCTGAACCAAAACCTCCATCTCCTTTCTTGTGAATTGTGGCTGCCTTTTCTTTTTCCCTGCTTTGCCCGGAATACTGGCCCAGCAGCCTCTTCCATGTCATCCTCCACACCTATTTTCAGAAAAATTGAGAAATTGTAGCGTGCAAACTTTCACTATATTCTGTCTCAAAATAATCCTTGTTTGGAAATGCCTGAAAAACTTACCGGCCGCCTCTTGGCCATTGTTGGGCTGGTCTGTAGCCATTTCTTATACCAAAACAAGAAATACACCAGACCGTTTTTTTTTGGTCGTGACGTATTTATACATGCGTCCTTATTATTCGGCCGCATCATTGATTGTGCGTTCCTATGATCCCTCCTTAATTTGAGCGGGAAAATAAACACTATTTATGGCTTTGGCTGTCTCGAGTCTAGGTGGTGGGTGTTGGTTGTTGGAGGTTACGTTGGTCGGAGTGGATTGTTGGCGGGAATTGTATTTGGCGGTGTTTGGCATTTTTTTTTGTGCGTTTTTTTGGAGTTTATCTTTCCGTTCGCTTTTTTTGTGTGGTTCTTTTATTTGTGGTGTATTTTTTTGGTAAGTTTTTTGCCGTCTTCCTTTTGTTCAATTTGGCTATCCTTCTTTTTTTTTTATTTTGTTCTCTAATTTTTGCACAATTATCCTTTTGTAGGTTTCTTTTGGCTCTGCCCCAATGACCTTTTTGTCCGGTGACTTATTTATCCTGTATTGGTAAGTTTGGATTTTCACTTGTTTGTTAAATGTTCATGTAATTTTTTTCGCAACTTTTGTGCAACTTACAGTTTTTACCTTTGGTTTTGTGTTTCCTAAATGTCAGAACTAATTAGCGCATTTTTGTCTGCTTATCTTATGTATTGTAATTGTGAACTAATTAGTGCATTTTTGTCTGCTTATTTTCTGCATTGTAATTGCGAACTAATTAGCGCATTTTTGTCTGCTTATTTTCTGTAGTTAAATTGGGTGATATTTACCGTTAGCAAACTTGTTTGCTTTTTGGGCCCCAAATTGTGGAAGTCTGCGCACTGTCATTTTGCTCTTTGGAGAAATGTGTGTTTATCCCCTTTTATGTTTTGTCTTTTACCAAATTAAGAATCCTAAATGGCCACCCAACATTTTTACCTTGTTCGGGTATTTTGTTTTTTAGGCTTTGTAGACAATGACAATACCCCGGCATGTAAGCATCATTGGATTGTATCGTAAAGATAAGTATTTTACATTTTTGGGGGGGCAAACAAACCTTACATTCAAATCTTGCCATTTCAGGTTGATCTTGGTCGGATTGTTGTGGCCATGCTCCCGGAAGCTGACCAACCTCAATCTCGTCCCAGGTGTAGGCATCATAGGCGTGCAAGGCCCCAGATATATAGAACATGTGTCACCCTTTTTGGAATTCCCGATGATGAGGTTTTAAGACGATACTGTCTTACTCCCCAAATCATCATAGACACTATCTCATTAACAGAGAGTGATCTTGAGCAGCAAATTGTCAGTCCTACAGCAATACCACCACTTACGCAATTAATGGCGGTGTTACATTTCTGTGCCTCAGGATCCTTTCAAACCACAGTGGGAATAGTTGTGGGAATCTCCCAATCCTCCTTTTCCAGGATCCTGAGGGCAGTGATGGAGGCACTTTTCAAGCACCTCCATCATTTTATTAAAATGCCATTGGATATGGGTGACCTTAGTGTGGCCAAGGCAAATTTTTACCAAATAGCTGGCTTCCCACACATCATAGGGGTTGTGGATGGTACTCACATACCACTACAGCCTCCAGCACGGCTGGAGGCCATTTTTAGGAACCGCAAACACTATCACTCCCTGAATGTAATGGTGGTATGTGATGCCTCCCTCCAGATCCTGTCCCTGAATGCAAAATTACCCGGGAGTGCACATGACTCATTCGTCATCCGGCAATCAGGGATATGGCAAAAATTAGACAACCTACAAGCTGGTGATGCATGGCTTCTGGGTAAGTGGAGACCTTTAGTACATAACAATGTTAAGCTTGATACACAGTGATCCTGATGTTGTCACTTCTTTTTCACAGGAGACAGTGGCTACCCTTGCACGCCCTGGCTGCTCACTCCTTCTTTGGCTCCCACACCTGGGCCACAAAGTAATTTTAATTCCGCACTTACAGCCACCAGGCATGTGGTGGAGCGCTGTATCAGCCTTTTAAAAGGCCGATTCAGATGCCTCCACCGCTCTTGTGGCGAGCTCATGTATTTGCCGGATATGGTTTCGAAAATTGTGGTCCTGTGTGGGATATTTCACAACATCGTCATAAGGAATGGTGTCCCAATGCAGCCAGAGGATGCCTTGCCTGAGGATGGCCCCCCCGAGGTTGGTCGGAGGTCAGTATGTGGGGGGGCCATACGCGATGATGTGGTGGCCAGATATTTTAGGTAATTATTGGCACAAAAGAAGTTCTTTGACACAATGTGGTAAGGATTTTTGGCGACCATCTAATTAATTTGTTTATTCTTTCCCATCTTCTGTTTGATTTCATAATCTTTTGGACTGAAACAATGACTACTTACTGCTACCCAAAACAAACCTTCATGGGGACACATTATATATTCTGGACCCAATATTGCAACGCCACATTTGTGGAATCATGTTGGCATGCTCATTCGTCAACCAGTTCTTGATTTTTCTTTAATTTTTTTTTATGGTGTTTGATGGTTTTTACATTTTGTTATCACTGTGTGTATTGTTTGTGAGCCAACACTTTGGTTTTTAATTTATGTGGTGAATAAAATTTTTGATTTTGTAACTCCCTAAATTTTCTTGTACATTGCAAGCAAGTGTAACCAGGTTCACCCACGTTAAATTTGCTTAAGGGTTAATCCTGTATTGTCGCAATTTGCACAATATTTAACTATGCTTTCTGGGTCCAAACCAACACCAAAAGGTATTATGTAGAATCAGTATGCTTTGGAATCTCGGTCTAAGCAGGTTTCCCCCAAAATTGGAACATGTAAAATGTAAAAAGTGAAAAAATGTAAACCCAAAAAATGCGCCCATACGATTGTTAGTGTTAGCTGTTTCATGTGCCTGTTTTCAAAAAATCAACAACACACAATCTTAGTGACATTAGTTGCAAATACTTGCTGCAAGAGTCTACTTATGTAAGTGTAAACAATCTAAGATTTGGAGACAAGGAATGAGACTGAACTCAAAATGTAACTTTTTAATTAGGAAAAGTAATTTGCCTAGATAAAAAAAAAATTATGGACGCAGGATCCCTGCCATATGATCCAGGACCACCAGCAGGCCGATCACGTGGCCCCGCATCACTTGTACGCACCCGGCTAGGTCCACCAAATGCCCCTGGTCCTCTGTGGGTTAGAAAATTGTGGGGCTTACTACATAATTTAAGAATCTCCCAAAAAACACAAGCAAAAGAGAGCTATCCAAAAATGACAATAGTGTGACCAAAAGCACATTTTGAACAAAACCCAGAAGGCCCAAAAAATGGACACACCAAAAAACAAAAAACAAAAACAAAAAAAAAAAACCAGGCAGACAAGTTTGACTGTTTTGCCATGTGGGATATGTGTATGGGGAAATCAGCAGTAATATGTAAAAACAAATAGATATATAACACAACTTTTGGCAAAACAAAAAAAGGAAAAGGCACAGACACAGGATTAGATCAACACATTTTCAACAACAAAAAAGGATAAAAGGGAAACATACCGTTCTGAATGATGGCTGGCACAGAAACAACTCCCTCATCCTCCTCGGAGGTGGCCAAATTTCCAAAGGAGGTGGGAGGGGTGATGACCGATTCCGGCGATGGGGTGGTCAAGAGAGGGGTGGTTTGAGGGGAGGGGGAATTGGGATGGAGGGGAAGTAGCACAGAGGGATGGGCGACAGGGTCTGGGCAGGCAGGGGAGCAGGCGGAATTTTGGGTATTTTGGGGAGAGGATGTTTGGCTGGGGATTGGGGAGAGGGGACGAGAGCGCCATCTTTGACGGCGATGACGCCGTAGTCTTTGCTCTGCCCCTAAATGATGGAAAACAAATTGAGGTTAGCTTAGAACATCACCTTGTTAAACGCTAATTGTTGAAGACAAAAAAATGAAAACATGCACATGCAGATATGAGTACAAAGAATAAACAGGCCATACATGAAAACATGCACATGCAGATATGAGTACAAAGAATAAACAGGCCATACATGAAAACATGCACATGCAGATATGAGTACAAAGAATAAACAGGCCATACATGAAAACATGCACATGCAGATATAAGTACAAAGAATAAACAGGCCATACATGAAAACATGCACATGCAGATATGAGTACAAAGAATAAACAGGCCATACATGAAAACATGCACATGCAGATATGAGTACAAAGAATAAACAGGCCATACAAGAAAACATGCACACGCAGTTAGGACCACAAAGATAAACATGAAAAACAAAGAAAAATAAACTTACTTTCCGCTATCTGCATGCGAAAGCATGCCAGCAAGCGGGGCGTCCGCCGTTGAAGGTCGGACCACCTGCGCTCCAGCTGGCCGATCTGGCAGCGTGAGCCGAAGGAACGCAGGCGGCCACGTACCTCCGCATATGCAGAACGCTTTTCACGATTGGTGATGGGGGAGGCTGGCTGGTGATCCGCCTGTCCATCACCTCTGTTAATACCAGGAGCTCGCGCTTGGTGAATGCAGAGGCTCTCATGATGGCAATGGGGTATTTTTAATAAAACAGTTTTAATAAAGACCAGAAATTAATTTTGATTGGCTAATGTATTTGGGTAATTAACAGGACCAATTCTATTGGTTAGTGTATGAGTCATGTGTTCGACAGGGCCAAAAATCTATTGAGAGTTATGATAGGCTTGATGCAGTGACATGCGTAAGCTAATTTAAATAAAGAAATGAACCCAGTAAAATATGCGTGGGTAAAAAAACAGAAAACAAATGGATAATTGGCTCAAACATGTATTTTGACAAATAAAAGCGAATGTTTAAGCCGTACGTATTCTGCGGGTAAACACAAACACGGACAAGAGTAAAGTTTATTGCATGTCAAAAAAAACCAAAAAACACTTGTGACGAGCAATTAAGCTCATTGATATATTGATTGCCATGATACGATTGAGGGAGGTAGGCCGAATAAACGAGCAGGTAATCGGAATCTGACAGGCCCACTTCCGGTTTGTACTTGTGCGTGCGTTCCCTGCAGGCCACATTGGGGATGTACGCTCGCTATTTGGCTCCCTTGTTAGGTAGAGGAGGGGTCAGTAGTCTTTGGGGTGGATTTTTGGGTGCGTTCGAAATTACGTGTGAGCACTTACATTTACTTATTTCGGCGCGTAGGCCGAACGTACGATCGGCCATTTGCGTCCGGCTCTGAATCAGGCCCAAAATATCTTATTAAAAGTAAATTTTGGCCTGTCATACTGTAGTTAATGAGTGGTACAGCAACTGAGTTCTTGATTAAAAATAGCCCTGCTCCTTTAATACAAAAAATAGCAATAAACCTGTTTTTATCCTGCATTTGAAGCACAGGTTTATTTGATGGTCCCACTTTGTACCCCATTTTTCACATAGACAATGAATTTACTGGTATACAGTAGCACTTTTACCCAGTGATTTGCAGATTTGCAGATTGACACAGGCATTTATTTTGTGTGAAAGGGTCAACCCAGGTCGCAATTACCAGGTCTCCGACCCTGGTTAAATGTAAGGTCTAAGTGACCCTTTTACACAGTAAAAATCTCTGTGTTCATCAGCAAATTACTGTACCAGGTACAGTAAAGTGCTTTACCTTCTAATTTGCTTTTCTGTGTGAAAGGGGTATTACTGTAGTTGTATAGAGTAGTGGCACATTCTTGAAAGTACAGTACATACAGTATGAGTACTGTCATTGTTTACAGTGCTGTAATGTGAAAAATGTATATTTCCACTATTTTGCTTAATACTGTATTTACAGTGTCTTTATACTTGTGTATTTCAGAGTGCACTGAACAGTGAAAATTGTGAAAAATAGAACTTTTTACAATGGTGCCTCATCTTGCCCACCTCTACTGAGCAAGAGGCTGAGTGCAGTAGTGCCACAATGGTCTACAACAAAACCTTCCAAGAAGAAAGCAGGGAAGGAAAATGTACCTGTACCTGTCAAGGCAAGGAAGAATGCAAAGGAAAAGTGCGTGTCTTTGCTTCTGGACATAGGAGATAATGGACCAATGAACATGGAGCAACCAATGAACATGGAGACCCAGGAGGAAAGGCCAGTGATCGATGCACCAAATCTACTGAATGAAGAACTGGACACCTTGGAGTGGCGCAAGTGTGAAAATTCAACTGCATAGTAATACAGATAACTGGGCATGCGCAGTGCAATAATCTTCCATACGCCATGGCATAGCGCTACATGGTGTATGGCTTGGCTCCACTGGGCATGTGCCATAGATCCCATTGTAACCTCACCACTGGGCATGTGCCCGAAATCCCTTTGCAATCCCTCCACTGGGCATGCACCAGAGATCCCATTTGTAACCCCTCAGAGCTGGCTGACAGCCATGACAGCGCCAACTGTGCAGACATTGATGCAAGTTTGCACTTTAAATGCTCAATCAGTTTGTAATACAGAGACCTCTGTCTGAAACAGAGCTCAATCACTACCAGTTACTGAACTCATGAAATCACTATTGTGTCCAAGTCTGAGACAGCATCAACATTGATGCAAGTTTGCACTTTTAAACGCACAAGCAATTTGTAATATAGAGACCTCTCTCTGGGACAGGGCAGAGAGTGGCACAAGTGTGAAAATTCAACCGCATAGTAATACAGACAACTGGGCAAGTGCAGTGCAATGATCTTCCATATGCCATGGCATAGCGCTACCACAAGTTTGCACAGTCAGTACAGTATGTACAGTAATACAGACAACTGGGCATGCACAGTGCTATGAGACTCAATGCGCCACAGCATACAGCGCGACTAGCAATGCGCTACATGTCATATGGAGCCACAAACTACAGTAGCTGGGCACATCTGCATATACAGTATAATGTATTGAGTTTAGTAGAGGTTGGATAACAATACTGAACTACTATAGTGAAGACTTAAAATAAATAAAAAAAATTATCAAGGTCAGGCTGACAGGAAGTGTAAGCAAGGCGGTTCACCTAACCCCTTGCCCACAAGCCTGTCCTAGCAAGAACTGCATGTGTCGTGTATGTGATGTGATGGCTGCGAATTACAGTATGTGTACTGTGAGCTCCTTGTACAGTAGCTAGACTGGTGTATGGAGTGGCTCCATTGTGTGTGACTCCTGACACACTGTGCATATGCATTACTACTATATGAGCCTCCTTATGCCACAGCTATGGAGCGGCTCCTCTGGGCATGCACCAGAAATCCCATTTATAACCCCTCAGAGCTGGCTGACAGCCACCACAGCACCAACCGTGCTGACACTGACACAAGTTCGTGCTTTAAAAGCACAGTTAGTTTGTAATACAGAGACCTCTCTCTCAAACAGAGTCCACTACCAGTTACCGAAGTCATGAAACCACTATAGTGTACAAGTCTGGTGTCACGCTGGGAGGTGGTTTTCTGGAAGCTGAGGCCTGAGGCTGCGGGAGGAAACGGAGGTGAGGGGCCTGAATGTACGACCTCCGCATCCACGGGTCTTGGTCATTGGCAAAACCTAGTCAAAGGTGCGGAATCTAACCCATGAGATGGTGTTCGCCAGTGACCCCACCAATCAGGATATGGGCTTTAGCTGCACCTCGTAAGCAGGTCGCGGTCCTTTGACTAGGTGATCAAAGCCTGCGGGAAAAAGGAGAGACAAACACTCATGGCCCAAAGGGTCTGTGCCAGTAAGGGGCATGTAGGGACACTGTACTTGAGGTACAAGGAAGTGTGCACTGTGAACACACTCTACCAGGTTGCCGGTTAGAAAGAGTGCACCACGGTGCAATACTGTAACACGTAGGTAGGGACCACAGAGTCCAGTAATGAGGTGGGTAGTGGTACTGGAGCCAGCCAGAGATTATGACGCTGGAGAGGTGGGTACGTATAACTACACTCAGGCTGTGATGGTAAAGCACTGGTGAAATGGATAGTATACTGCACACAGGCGGCGGTGGTAACGCACTGGTGGAATGGAGGTATACTGCACACAGGCGAGGTGGTAACGCACTGATGAGATGAATGATATAGCTGCACACAGGCGAGGTGGTAAAGCACTGGTGAGATGAATGATATAGCTGAACACAGGCTGAGATGGTAAAGCACTGATGAGATGAATGATATAGCTGCTCACAGGCTGAGATGGTAAAGCACTGATGAGATGAATGGTATAGCTGCACACAGGCTGAGATAGTAAAGCACTGATGAGATGAATGATATAGCTGCACACAGGCTGAGATGGTAAAGCACTGATGAGATGAATGGTATAGCTGCACACAGGAATAGATCACTGGAAGCAAGGGAACCTGGAATGAGAGACCACTAGTAACACTAGCAGTGACAATGGTTGTTCAGGCAACTACCTGATACACAGGAGCCGGATATATACCCCTGGAAGCCCACTGATTGGTCCACAGCGTCAGCTGACCGGCCAGACTGTCAGGGAAGGAAGGATAGTCAGAGAAGGAAGTGTCATGGTGGCGCCCATGACAGGAACTCCGATCCCCGCGCAACAGGCCGCCCAAGACACCAGCATCAGGGAGAATGCTCAGCACCTCCCATGTCGCCGCACCAACCGCCCAACTGCCCAGGAAGTCAGAGGAATCCGGCGGGACGGTAAGGGATGGCCGATCCCCGGCTGAACTCTGACAGTACCCCCCCCTTTCAGGGTGGACACCAGACACCCGCCAGGTTTACCAGGAAATCTAATATGGAAGGCTCGAACCATTTGAGGCACGTGAACATCTGTGGCTCTGATCCATGTCCTTTCTTCCGGACCGTACCCTTTCCAGTCAATGAGATATTGGAGGTTGTTAGATTTGGTAAATCGAGAGTCCAAAATCCTCCCTACCTCGAACTCTGTACCTTGAGAAGTTTGCACTTGAGGTAACTTGGGAGCAGAAGTTTGAAAACGATTCAGCACTAGAGGATGCAGCAAAGAAATATGAAAGGTATTGGATATTCTTAGTTGAGGAGGGAGTTCCAACTTATACGCGACTGGGTTGTTGACCTTGAGAACACGGTAAGGACCAATGATGCGTGGGGCTAGCTTCATACTGGGTATTTTCAATCGGATGTTCCTGGAGGATACCCAGACTTTATCTCCAACTCTCAGCAGTGGAACAGCGACATGTCGTCTATCTGCAAATTTTTTGTAGTTCTTGGACGACTGCTTCAGAGAGGAATGAACCCTCTTCCAAACGGTTGCGAAAGACTCCACCAATTCAGAAACTGCAGGGACCTCTACTGTAGGCAAATTTTGAAAATCTGGCACTCGAGGATGTCTCCCAAACACCGTAAAAAAAGGAGCGGCTTTGGAGGAAGTGTGATATTTGAAGTTGTGTGAAAATTCTGCCCAAGGTAATAGATCCAGCCAGTTATCTTGTGAGGAGGAAACGAAGAGTCTTATGAAAGTCTCCAGCTCTTGGTTAACTCTTTCGATTTGCCCATTAGTTTGTGGTTGGTAGGCTGAAGAAAATTTTAACTTGGTTCCACAAGTGCTACATAAGGCTCTCCAAAATTTAGCTACGAATTGAACTCCGCGGTCGGAAATGATCTCTTTAGGAAGTCCATGCAACCTGAATATTTCCTTAACAAAGACTCTTGCCAACTGAGGAGCAGAAGGGAGACCCATCAATGGAATAAAGTGTGTCATCTTAGAAAAGCGATCCACCACTACCCATATGATATTGTATCCTTGGGAGCATGGTAGTTCAGAGATGAAAACCATGGATATATGGGTCCAAGGAGTATTAGGAATGGACAGGGATCGCAGGAGACCTGCTGCCTTCTTGCAGGGAGTCTTATGCTAAGCGCATTTTACACATGAAAGAATAAATTCTCGAATATCCCCTTTCATTATGGGCCACCAATAGGAACGCTGAAGGAACTTGTAAGTCTTGAGGATACCAGAATGGCCAGCAAACAGAGAGCTATGAGCCCAAATTAGTAATTTTCCCCGTAGTTCTGGGGTCACAAAAATTTTCCCTTGGGGAGGAGTCAACATTTGAGTAGAGGCGAAGACTACAGGATCTAAAATTGGTCGGGAACGTTGATGATCCTCTTCCTGAGTGCTGGACAAGAAAAACCGTGACAGGGCGTCAGTTTTTCTGTTTAGACTGCCAGGACGAAAGTGAAGTTTTAAATTAAATCTTGAAAAGAACAAGGACCAACGGGCCTGTCTAGCATTTAGACGGTGAGCCGTTTGGAGGTAGATTACGTTTTTATGATCTGTGATCACGGTAACTGGAAAGTTGGCTCGTTCCAACAAATGCCGCCATTCCATTAAAGCTAACCGCATTGTTAGTAGTTCCTGGTCACCAATTCCGCAGTTCTTTTCGGCAATGGAAAACTTACGAGAAAAATACCCACAGGGATGGTACTTTCCATCACTTGAGATTTGAGACAGTACTGCCCCTACCTTTACTGAAGAAGCATCTACCTCAACTGTGAACGGTTTATCCAATTGAGGTTGGCACAGGATAGGTGCAGTGGAGAACGCTTCTTTTAATTTTTGAAAGGCTTGGATGGCAGTATCTGGCCAGCGAATGGGATTGGCACCCTTCTTTGTGAGATTTGTGATAGGAGACACCAGTGTGGAGAAATTTGGTATAAACCGCCGGTAATAATTTGAAAAACCCAAGAAGCGTTGAGTAACCTTCAAGGATTTTGATAATGGCCAGTCAGAAATGGATTTTAACTTCTCCGGATCCATCCGGAGGGTCCTTCCAGAAATTATGTGCCATAGGAAGGGTACCGAGGTTTGTTCGAAAAAGGCACTTGGATATTTTTCCATAAAGATGATGGTTCCGGAGGCGTGACAAGACTTCGCGGACATGCTGGCGATGATCTTCCAATTTTTGGGAAAAAATTAGAATATCATCCAAATAGACTATAACAAAACTGTAGAGGACATCCCGGAAGATCTCGTTCACATAACCCTGAAATATCGCTGGGGCGTTGCAGAGTCCGAAGGGCATTACGAGATATTCGAAGTGGCCATCTCTGATGTTAAAAGCGGTCTTCCACTCATCTCCAGATTTAATACGTATTAAATTATACGTACCCCACAGATCAAGTTTGGTGAACAAAGAGGCCCTGCGAACTTTATCAAAAAGCTCCGGAATCAGAGGCAGAGGATATAGATTCTTTACAGTAATCTGGTTGAGACCCCGGTAGTCAATACAAGGCCGAAGCCTGCCGTCCTTCTTGCTAACAAAAAACACCCTGCCCCTGCTGGAGGAGGGTCGGATAAACCCCTTAGCTAGATTCTCCTTTATATATGCCGCCATAACAGCGGTTTCAGGAACTGATAATGGGTAGGTTCGACCCCGAGGAGGGTTCTTCCCTGGCAGGAGCTCAATACCAAAGTCCCAGGAACGATGAGGTGGAAGTTTATCCGCGGCCTGTTCGCAAAATACATCGGCAAAATCTTGATAAGCTGCTGGTAGACTGGGAACAGACGAACACTTGG
Organism: Taudactylus pleione; assembly: GCA_031769625.1. Lineage (NCBI taxonomy): Eukaryota > Metazoa > Chordata > Amphibia > Anura > Myobatrachidae > Taudactylus > Taudactylus pleione. The sequence goes on from JAUIMM010000153.1 coordinate 467,843, forward strand.
GCTATTCAGATGGGGGGAGGCTTATATTTCCACTGGAGGACACCACGTTAGTGCGGACAGGGAGTACTTGGATGAGACATCCATGGAAACAACTTGGACCCCACGATAAAATCTGCATACTGGACCACTCAAACGTAGGATTGTGCTTTTGTAGCCAGGGGAGGCCTAAAACTAGTTCATAGGCTGAGTCGTGAAGAACAAAAAATTCAATAGTCTCCTGGTGCAGACATCCAATCCGGAGGAACACTGGCAGGGTTTTTGAGGAAATGGATCTCCCTAGCAAGGTCTTGCCATCTACACCAGAGAGCAGTAATCTGTTTGGCAATGGAACCACCGGAATGCCTAGGGTCTGAACCAGTGACTTAGAAATAAAACTGCCGGCAGCCCCAGAATCCACAAGGGCTTTAACCATCCTTGTCCTGGACTGGTAGGAGAGCGACACAGGCAATAAACTGTCATTTATTTTGGAGGAGTCCGAAAAAAACCCCAATTGCATGCTCCCAACATCAATTAGGGTTTCGCGTTTCCCGTCAATACAGGACAATTCCTTAATGTGTGCTCCGGAGCAGCACATACAAGCACAATTTATTTTGAAAACGCTGGTTCCGTTCGGCGGTACTTAACCGGGATCTGTTAATTTGCATCGGCTCCTCACTGCTAGAGAAGGAAGGAAAGGAATGACCTCCCAAGGATGGGCGATCCCAAGGACGATCTCCACGCCCCCTATTTCCCTACCGCTCTCTATGGCGAAGGTCAATTTTTATACAGAGGGATATAACATCTGAGAAGGTGTGAGGTAAATCCCTAGATGCCAATTCATCCTTCATCCTGATAAGCCATGTAGGAAGGCTGCCTTAAGTGCTTCCTCGTTCCATTTTATTTCGGACGCCAGGGTTTGAAATTGTACTACATATTGCCCGACGGACCGGGTACCCTGACGGACATGAAGCAAATCTGAAGAAGCAGAGACAGATCTCCCGAGTTCATCGAAGATCCTTTTGAAAGCTGCCATGAACTCTGCATATCTAGATTTGAGCGTATCTGCTCATTCCCACAAGGGGGAGACCCAATCCAGAGCTGCCCCAGTTAGTAATGAAATTACATAGGCCACCTTAGACCGGGAGTTAGGGAAATTCTGGGGTAGGCATTCGAACTGGATCTAACACTGGTTTATGAAACCACGACATCGTTGAGGAGTACCATCGAACCTCTCGGGAGTAGCCAAGTGCAAACAGGATTTTTGAGGAACGACCCCCGAAGGTAATACAGGAGAAACCGTAGGAGCGACAGAAGGTGGAGCATGAGACATAGCTGCCAGAGTGTTCTGAATAGACAGGAGTTCACCAGATAATTCTTGTAGGTACTGGGCCACATGCTGCTTTGCCACCTCTTGGTTATCCATGCGAGCCGTTAGCTCCTGGAGATTCCCAGTTCCTGGGGAGCCTGTAGCTTCCATTTGGCCTGAACAAACTGTCATGCTGGGAGGCTGTTTTCTGGAAGCTGAGGCCTGAGGCTGCGGGGGGAAATGGAGGCGAGGGGCCTGAATGTACGACCTCCGCATCCACGGGTCTTGGTTGTTGGCGAGACCTAGTCAAAGGTGTGGAATCTAACCCACGAGATGGTGTTCGCCAGTGACCCCACCAATTGGGATATGGGCTTGAGCTGCACCTCGTAAGCAGGTCGCGGTCCTTTGACTAGGTGACCAAAGCCCGCAGGAAAAAGGAGAGACGAACACTCATGGCCCAAAGTGTCAGCAGAGCGGGCGTGTCAGCGGTTTCCTCAGTGCAGGAGTGCTGACAGTGTCGGCTGTGCAGGAATGCCTTCGGTGTGGGAGTAGCGGCAGTGCGGGGTCGATGACGGAGTCCTCAATACGTGGGGCAGTAGTGCAGGGGTGCTGGCAGTGTCCTCAGTGAAGGGTACTGGCGATGTCATCAGTGCGGGGGTGCCAGCGGAGTCTTTAGTGCAGGTTTGCTGGCTGTGTCAGCAGTGCAGGGGTTGCTGATGGTGTCCTCAGTACATGGAATGGCAGTGCTGCGGTGCTGGCAGTGTCCTCAGTGAAGGGTACCGACGATGTCGGCAGTGCGGGGGTACCAGCGGTGTCTTTAGTGCAGGTTTTCTGCTGTGTCGGCAGTGCAGGGGTTGCTGACGGTGTCCTCAGTATGTGGATTGGCAGTGCTGTGGTGCTGGCAGTGTCCTCATTGAAGGGTGCCGGCGATGTTGGCAGTGTGGGGGTGCCAGTGGTGTCCTCAGTGCAGGTTTGCTGACTGTGTCGGCAGTGCAGGGGTGTTCTCAATGCAGGGTGCCGCGCTGTCAGCAGAAAAGGGGTGCCAGCTGTGTCCTCAGTGCAGGTTTGCTGACTGTGTCGGCAGCACAGGGGTGTTCTCAATGCAGGGTGCCGGTGGTGACGGCAGAGTGGGGGGTGCCAGCGGTGTCCTCAGTGCATGTGTGCTGACAGTGTCAGTAGTGCAGGGGTGCCGGTGGTGTCCTCAGTGTGGGAGTGCCAGCAGTGTCGGCAGTGCGGGGGTCACTGATGGTGTCATCGGTATGTGGGGCAGCAGTGCCGGGGTGCCGGCAGTGTCGGCAGCGGTGGTGTCAGCAGTGGGGGATGCTGCCAGTGGGGGTGCTAGCGGTGTCGGCAGTGGGGGGTGCTGATGGTGTCAGGCAGTGGGGGATGGCGGGCGCCAACTTCTTTTGCTTCCTGTGTGACAGATGGCTCTCTCAGCCAATCAACGTTAAGCACGCTCAATACAAAACCTCACAACCCTACAGCAGGATCGCAAGGTTTTGCCTCGGGTGAGGTATCCGGGGCAGGCATTCGGGTGGGTTCGGTTCTCTGAGAACCGAATCCGCTCATCCCTAATTATCTGATAGTTTTAGTTTTTTTACATGGTGCCTGCACTGAACACAGGGCCTGATTCAGAGCCGCTTGTAAGCGGCCGCTCGTTCGCTCCGAGCGATGTTCGCACAACTGCGCATGTGTATGGGTTGTAATACGCATGCGTGAACCAGTCATTGCGGTCAGAAATTGTGTGCTCGCAAAATAGCGAATGCCTGCTAATTTGAGTGACAGAATGAGGCGTTTGTGGGTGGTAACAGGGGAAGGTGCTTGAAAACGGGGAGTGGAGATCTGAACGCAGGTGTGCCAAAAGGTCAAGGTGTTTTAAGGGTGTGCATAATTAACAAATCAGCGTCATCGACCACATCACTTGGTTGTTTCTTAGCCTGAACTGTTCGCATGATTGCGGTAGGAAAATCCTACCACAAGCACTGCGAGCAGTTCAGATGCCTTTCGATGTACTCGATTAATCAAATAAATAGAGGAGATGATGTAGGATGCGAGCAGCCAGGGGGCGTCTTTACAAAATAGCGAGCGCATATTTAGTTCGCTCGCTCAGACATAGAGGCGTCAACAGACCGCAAAGAGTGAGCGTTCAATTTTAATACCCGGCCCCTTTTTCTGAACGAGCGAGCGCAAATAGGCCCGGCTCTGAATCAGGCCCACAGTGCCTCACAGTGCTGCAACCCGCAGCCCTTCACAGTCTGACACAGCCACAGCATTGCTTGCACCCCGCAACGCCTTCACTGACTGTCCTTATTGCTGCACCGCACAGCCCTTCACAGTCTGACACAGTCCATAGTGCTGCACCCCACAGCCCGTCATTGACACAGGGCTTGATTCACTACGGAACGCAACTGCGAATGCAATAGCGATTACGCACGCAGTTCAACTGCGATAGTATGATAATCCATTGAGATTGCAATGCCACCGCTGCACTACATAAGGATGCCCACTTTACCTTACACACATCCATAATGTTTAGCAAGACTGTGAAAACATTGGTGCAATCGAGTACCATCCCAGCCTAATGCACATTTGCGTAGGGCTGCATAGGGCACTGCAGTGGATAATTTGTGCACCCCCTGCAACGGCGTTCAAGTGCCCTGGCACACCTCAGTTCGCCCGACCACTGCCCCTTTACCACCCACAAATAGCACTTCCTGTCAATCACTCTGCGATGGTATGCGTAGTCACTGCAATTGCAGTCCCGAATGCAATGGCTAGTCCTTGCATGTGCACGGTGATGCATACGCATGCGCAGTACATGACAATTGTCCGATTGCGTGTGTATTAGCAACTACGTTCCTTTCTGAATCAGGCCCATAGTCCTTAGTGCTGCACCCATTGCCGAAACTAGACATTTTGATGCCCTGTGACAGAGAGAACATTGGAGCCCTCCCCCAGTGGTATAACTATAAATTTTGCTCCCCCATGCCAAAAAAGTTTCAGGCGCCCCCCCCCCCCCGCCCAAAGATCAAACACACCCAAAGACTACATTTAAGGTGTAAGGTTACATGATACTGCAACGTGCCTTACACATTATGACACACTAAGTAATGCCACTTATAACACAGTGTGCCACACTGGAATGCCCCTTCCAACACATTATGCCACACCGGAGTGCCCCTTACAACACATTATGCCACACAGCAATGCCCCTTACACATCCCACACAATAATGCCACATATAACACATAATGACATACAGTAAAGCACTTATAACAAATTTATGCCATGCTGTAATGCCCCTATTTCACATTATGCCACACTGTATTGCCACAGTCAACAGATTATGCCACATACAACACATTATGCCACACAGTAATGCCCCTAATAGCACATTGTGCACACAGTAATGCCAAATACACATTATGCCAAACAGTAATGCCCATTACATCCCACCCTGACAGATCTACTTCACCAACCCTACTTTCTGCTCCTACCAGTCCATCACCTCAGCTCAAGACAGGTTGCACAGTTTTTATGTCCGTGTAGAACCAGATTATTGGGAACATAGTTTATAACCTGTAAACTGTGTATCAAATTAGTGCCCCTTATACAGTGCCCCCTGTAGTTGTCCCCCAAAATGCAATGCCTCCTATACTAGTGCCCCTTATGCAATGCCCCCTGTAGTAGTGCCCCTTATGCAATGCCCCCTGTAGTAGTGCCCCTTTTGCAATGTCCCCTGTAGTAGTGCCCATTATGCAATGTCCCCTGTAGTAGTGCCCCTTATGCAATGTCCCCTGTAGTAGTGCCCCTTATGCAATGCCCCCTGTAGTAGTGCCCATTATGCAGGGCCCCCTGTAGTAGTGCCCATTATGCAGGGCCCCCTGTAGTAGTGCCCATTAAAGTAATGCCCCCTGTAGTAGTGCCCCTTCTAGTAGTTAGCCCCCTGTAGTGCCCCTTCTAGTAGTTAGCCCCCTGTAGTTAGCCGCCTGTAGTTAGCCCCCTGTAGTTAGCCGCCTGTAGTTAGCCCCCTGTAGTTAGCCGCCTGTAGTTAGCCCCCTGTAGTTAGCCACCTGTAGTTAGCCGCCTGTAGTTAGCGCCCTGTAGTTAACCGCCTGTAGTTAGCCCCCTGTAGTTAGCCCCCTGTAGTTGCTCCCCCCCTCCGCGCGCACACAAACCAACACACACAAAAGAAAAAAACACAAACACTTACCTTTATCCCCGCTCCAGTGCTGCTGCCATCCATACCCCAGCGTCCGCTCCTCGGCACTATGGGAGTGACGTCATTACGTCACTCCCATAGTGCCCTGCGGGACCCGGAAGAAGGAGGGAGCTCCATCCTCCGGCTGCCGCCGGGGGTTTGAATAGGAGCTGGGTGACTGCTGGTAAAACACTCAGCAGGTGCCCGGCAGATGGAAGGTGCTGGGGGTGCGACCTGCACCCTCCGTAGTTACTACTACTACCCCTGTCGCCACCAAGCTACCCAGCGCCTCCAAGCCACCGCGGGGGCTGCGGGGGCAGTAGTTACGCCACTGCCCACCCCCCCATTTTTTAAATAGGGACATAAGATAGTGCACAAGAAAAAGGGCCATGACTTCATGGGGAAGGGCCAAGGAAGAGATAGGGGAGGCCAGGAGATGCTGGGGATTAAAGAAGAGGAAGCTACCAATATGAATGATAGTAAACAGGAAAATTGACGGGTCCAAACAGCGCCCCCTGCCCTACAGTGCCCTGTGCCATGGCACAGGTCGCACTACCCAAGTTACGGCCCTGGCTGCACCCACAGCCATTCACAGTCTGACACAGCCACAGCAGTAGTGCCACAGTAGTTCTTGCACCCTACAGCCCTTCACTGACGCAGTCTTCTTAGTGCTGCAAGCAGCCCAAAGCCCTTTACAGTCTGCCACAGCAGTGTTTAGTGGCACCCACAGCTCTTCTCGGATACTGACTTAGTGCTGCAGCCCAGAGCCCACCCTAACCCTCTTTTGTGTGAAATGGTGCCAGCAATCACGAGGGAGGGACTTTAATCAAATCCAAGACAGGTAAGATCTGACGCCGGGAAGATGATGTTTTGCCTTGTTTTGGATTCCGAGTCTGGCAGGAAAACCCAAACCCGGTCTCGGAAGTACTCGGATATGCAAAATTTGGGTGGGTTTGGTACCTAAATGTACAGTAGTATTGTGTAATTGTACAGTAGTATTGTGTAATTGTTGAAAAATATATTAATATATTGTTGAATAATATATTAATATACAGTCAGATATTGGAACATTGACAGAATTTTCATATTTTGGCCTCTATTCACCACCACAATGGCTTTGAAAGGAAACAAACAAGATGTGATTTAACTGCAGACTTTCAGATTTAATTTGAGGGTAATTACATCCAAATCAGGTGAACGGTGTAGGAATTACAATGGTTTCTATATGTGCCTCCCACTTTTTAAGGGGCCAAAAGTAATGGGACAAACTAAACAATCCTAAATCTAACTTTCACTTTTTAATACTTTGTTGAAAATCCTTTGCAGGCAATTACAGCCCGAAGTCTGGAATGCATAGACATCACCAGATGCTGGGTTTCACCCCTGGTGATGCTCTGCCAGGCCTCTACTGCAAATGTCTTCAGTTCCAACTTATTCTTGGGGCATTTTCCTTTCCATTTTGTCTTCATCAAGTGAAATGCATGCTCAATCAGATTCAAGTCAGGGGATTGACTTGGCCATTGCATAACATTCCACTTTTTAGCCTTAAAAAACTCCTTGGTTGCTTATGCAGTATGCTTCGGGTCATTGTCCATCTGCACTGTGAAGCGCCGTCCAATGAGTTCTGAAGTATTTGACTGAATATGAGCATATAATATTGCCCGAAACACTTCAAAATTCATTCTGCTGCTTTTGTCAGCAGTCACATCATCAATAAATACAAGGGAACCAGTTCCATTGGCAGCCATACATGCCCACGCCATGACACTACCACCACCATGCTTCAATGATGAGGTGGTATGTTTTGGATCATGAGCAGTTCCTTTCCTTCTCTTCTCTTCCAATCACTCTGGTACAAGTTGATCTTTGTCTCATCTGTCCATAGGATATTGTTCCAGAACTGTAATGGCTTTTTTAGATGTTGTTTGGCAAACTCTAATCTGGTCTTCCTGTTTTTGTGGCTCACCAATGGTTTGCATCTTGTGGTGAACCCTCTATATTCACTCTTGTGAAGTCTTCTCTTGATTGTTGACTTTGACACATATACATCTACCTCCTGGAGAGTGTTCTTGATTTGGCCAACTATTGTGAAGAGGTTTTTCTTCACCAGCGAAATAATTCTTTTGTCATCCACCACAGTTGTTTTCCGTCGTCTTCCGGGTCTTTTGGTGTTGCTGAGCTCTCCGGTGCATTCTTTCTTTTAAAGAATGTTCCAAACAGTTGATTTGGCCACACCTAATGTTATTGCTATCTCTCTGATGGGTTTGTTTTGATTTTTCAGCCTAATGATGGCTTGCTTTACTGATAGTGACAGCTCTTTGGATCTCATATTGAGAGTCGACAGCAACTGATTCCAAATGCAAATGTCACACTTAGAATCAACTCCAGACCTTTTACCTGCTTAATTGATAATGAAATAATGAGGGAATAGCTCACACCTGTCCATGAAATAGCTTTTGAGTTGATAGTCCCATTACTTTTGGTCCCTTAAAAAGTAGGAGGCACATATTCAAACCGTTGTAATTCCTACACCGTTCACCCGATTTGGATGTAATTACCCTCAAATTAAATCTGAAAGTCTGCAGTTAAAGCACATCTTGTTTGTTTCATTTCAAAACCATTGTGGTGGTGAATAGAGGCCAAAATCTGAAAATTCTGTCAATGTCCCAATATTTATGGACCTGACTGTATTTTTTGGCCCATACTTACCTACTCTCTGAGAAGGTGTGGGCACTCCCATTTTTTTTGGGTAGTCCCTCACACCCCTCGGAAGAGTGGGCGTATCAACCTCATACAGTGCACTTCCTCGTGAAGTGGTCAGGTTAAGGAGATAATAACAGGAATCACAGCTCTGTAGGGAGGGGGCTAAAATTATGCAAATCGCATTCTTTTGATGCTGTTCCCTCCCCACAGAGCTCCAATTGGCAGCATTTTGCCACAACACAGTTTGGGGCTGATAGATGTAAATAACCTTGCCCCGTCCCCAAAGTGGTCACTTGCATCTATTCTCCAGGCTTCTCCCGGACAGGGGAATTAAAAAGTAGGCAAGTATGCTTTGGCCCCATGATTTTTTTTAAAATGTTTTCCCTACTAATATTTTCTGTATTGCTTTGATAATAATACTTGTATTATGTTGCCGAATTGCCATTGTAATGGTGTACAAATCACCCTCATTGCAGCCAGATCTAACCCCAGACTCGCACAGAACAAAAATGTGTGAGTCCGGCGGGACATCTAGTGCGGCATATAACCGCACTTACTCGCACCTCATGTAATTTGCTCCTAAATGGATCGAGACCTTAGTGTTTGCTGTCTTCATTTTCACCTCTTTTTGTCTATCACCACAAATGCCTCTCTTAAATGTCTACTTCATAAGCGGATTGTAAACCGCCACATCGTATGTGGTTTTCAGAGCCAAACTGGCCTGATTTAGTAACTGCCAATTTGAAGTCTGAAATCTCAAATGGAATTTAGTATGTGGTGTTTTGTAAAATCCCAAACTTCCTTTGAATTACCACAAACCACATGCGGCAAATCAAAACACATTTCTGTTACATACAATATCAGCTCTGAACACATGCATAATTATGACCACAGCACATTGCTGTGGATAGGAGATCACAGTTGCATAGGAGTTTTGAAGCTATTTGTTAATTAAGTATTTCTGAAAGCTGTTAACACATGATTAATTGAAAGTATCGCTAGAATGTAAGAGAGAGCACATCTACACCTACCTCCCCCTACCCCTCCACTTTCTCATCCTGTATGGGTCCCGCAAGTTGCTGTCCTTGGTCCCCTTCTCTTATTTCTCTACATGTCTTCCATCTACAAGCTTTTAAGCTCCTTTGAACTTTGCTACCACCTCTATACCGACGACACCCAAATATACTTCACTTCCCCAGACCTCTCTCCCTCTGTCCTCCCATGTCACATCCTGTCTGTCAGCCATCTCTTCTTGAATAGTGCAATGCTTCTTGAAACTTAATGGCCTCCTCTACTCCCACCCTTACCTTAGCCATTGACAATGTCTCACTCTCCTCCATTTCCAAAGTCCAACATCTAGGTGTCACCCTTTTGTTTGCCTTCCACATCTAATCTTTTTCACAAACCTGCCAGTTCCATCTATATTTCCAGAATAAGGCCCTTCCTTACCCTGGATGCTACTAAAACGCTGTTATCATTTTCCGCCTTGATTATTGCAATCTGCTCCATTCTGGTCTTCCTAGCTCCTGTCTCATCCCTCTCCAGTTTATCTTCCTCTTTGCTCCCAGCCTCATTTTCCTCTTTTGTCCCTCTACCTCTGCTGTCCCTCTCTGCTAGTTACACTACTAGCTTCCTATACCATACAGAATTAAATTCCAACTCCTCCCTCTCACCTACACAGATCTCAAGCTCACAGCTCTTTCTTACATCTCATTTTTTCACGCACTCCCTCCTTTGCTAATGATGATCTTTATTATTAGAGATGTGTGTATTATATTATTTATATATGACCTGGTATATTGATTCTGTTATTGAATGCTGTTCAGGTTTGGACTGGATGCTGGGGATTCAGTGAAATCCGTGGTGTGCCCCATTGATTTGTAGACATGTCCTCTATCATGTGAGGGTGTGGCCTACAGTGCCGTTCATATGGCAGGCTGTAGTGCATCTGCCTGCCGGGCAGTCATCAAGTCTGTGACTGATCCAGCCGGCAGCTACATGCAGGGGAATGGATCACACTGCAGTCAGACTCAGCACTGCTTTGCACTTCTGGGTAATAAATCCCAGTAGTCTCTGCAGTGGGATCAGAGGAGCATGTGCTGTGCTCTGATTGGATGAGCCCATCACATGCTCCTCTGACCTTGAGTTTAGCAGCAGCACAGCCTCATTGGTGTGACTCATTGTGAGGCTGTGACTGCTGCTCTGATGGCTGCCTGAGGATGCTGCTGGTGAGTACACTATGTGAGCACTACAAGTGGCATAATGTGTGGGGACTACAGTGTAGCATAATGTGTTGGCATTAGAGGTGGCATAAAGTGTGGGCACTACAGTGTGGCATAATGTGTAGGCACTATAGTGTAGCATAATGTGTGGACACTACAGGTGACATAATGTGTGGGCACTACAGTGTAGCATAATGTGTGGGCACTACAGGTGGCATAATGTGTGGGCACTACAGTGTGACATAATGTGGGGGTCAGTATAGTGCGGCATAATGTGTGGGCACTACAGGTGGCATAATATGTGGGCACTACAGTGGTATAATGTGTGGGCACTTCAGGTGGCATAATGTGTGAGCACTACAGGTGGCATAATGCATGGGCACTACAGTGGTATAATGTGTGGGCACTACAGGTGGCATAATGTGTGGGCACTACAGTGGTATAAGTGTGGATACTACAGTGGTATAAGTGTGGATACTACAGTGGTATAATGTTTGGGCACTAGAATTGGACATAAAGTGTGGCCACTACTGGTGGCATTATCTGTTGGTACTACAGGTGGCATAATCTGTGGATACTACAGTGTGGCATAATGTTTGGGTACTACAATTTGACATAAAGTGTGGGCACTACTGGTGGCATAATCTGTGGATACTACAGTATGGCATAATTGGGGGGGTCTACAGTGTGGTATAATGTGGGGTGCACTACAGTGTGGCATAATTTGTGGGAACTACAGATGGCATAATGTGTGGGCACTACAATGGTATAATGTGTGGGTTCTACAGTATGACATAATGTGTGAACACAACAGTGTGACATAATGTGTAGGCACTACAGTGTGGTATAATGTGGATGCACTACTGTTTGGCATAATGTGTGGGCACTACAGTGTGACATAATGTGGGGGGTACTACAGTGTGGCATAATATAGGAGGCACTATAGTGTGGTTATCAGGACTGCGACTATTTCAGTACATAAAGATAGACTACTTTGGCCAAAGTTCCATTGTAGTCATTGGAGGAGCTATCCTGCTTGCTGGCATGCTTTTCATTCAGGGGATAGAGTGTTAAAGTGATCATCTGTTTCCCAGGTGTCATCAGGTTGTGGGTTTCCTAGATTTCTCATTATTTCAAACCTGATTCCATTTGGCTCACATGTTCTGAAACTTCCTATTGATCACAGACCTCTAGTATAAAGCCTGTTACTAACTGTGTCTCAGTGTCAGTGCAATGTTGCTTTCAGGACTTTTCTTGGACTCCTGCAAGATCCCCGCTGTGTCTGTGGATTGCTGTGGACTTGTATTCCAGATGAACTTCTGATGTCAGTTACCCGCTGCACTACAGGGCCCAGCATTCCAACTGCCTAAGTATTGCTTATTGCTCCATCATTGCAGTTTCACCATTTACTACACTATTTACCTTTGCCTGTTGTCTTTCTGTTCCTGTGGATATTGAACTCATCCTTGTCACAGTTGTCAACTGCACCATTACAGTGTCATCTCTGCATCACAGGGCTCAACCCCACTCCGAACCCTAGCCACACCACAGGGCTCAACCCTGCTACAAGCTTCTCCGCATCACGGGGCTCAACCCCGCTCCGAACCCTAGCCACACCACAGGGCCCAACCCTGCTACAATCTTCTCCGCATTACGGGGCTCAACCCCGCTACAATCTTCTCCACATCACGGGGCTCAACCCCGCTACAATCTTCTCCATATCACGGGGCTCAACCCCGCTACAATCTTCTCCGCATCATGGGGCTCAACCCAGCTACAATCTTCTCTGCACCACGGGGCTCAACCCCGCTACAATCTTCTCTGCATCACAGGGCTCAACCCCACTCCAAACTCTAGCCATGCCGCAGGGCTCAACCCTGTCCTGGAGTCTCATCGCCTTCCAGGGCTTAACCCTGCTCCGACTTCACTACCCCGCAAGGCTCAAGTTTGCTCCATCTCTCACTGCATCACAGGGCTCGGCCCTGTCCCAGAACTATATCATTCTGCAGGGTCTGCTCTGCTCCAGATTTCCATTACTACAGGGTTCTACCCTGGCAAAGGTCCTCAGTGTCATCCTGAGGTATTGGCCTCATTCTGGACTCGGGGTTCCCTACCACATTAGTTCTTATATGTTAAAGACTGCATATATATATTTGGGGTTTTCCTCCTATACTTACTATTACATATGTGAACCTCTGTGTGCTGTTTGAGACTTTATTTGAGACCTTGCTGATTATCTTTCTTTTGTGAATAAATTCTATTTTACTTTTATCCTGTGCTACTGAGTTTTATGGAAAGGTCATTCCTAAGACCACCCCAGTTTATTGTGCCTAGTAGGCCTGCCTCCCTCCAGGAGTCTCAAGTGTCAGCAGCCGTGACAGTGGTATAATATGGATGGCACTACAGTGTGGCATAATATGGATGGCACTACAGTGTTGCATAATGTTGGTACATGTGTAGTGGTCTCATTTACCCACACCTGACCAGCATTGCAAGGGTTACTGGGTGGCTTACCACTACCTACCTGAACTTCCCTCAGATCCCTCTTTCCAAACACTACTCTGCACTATCTCCCTGACCCCTCCATACTCACCACTACCTATCTGCACTAGCCTATCTCTGATTTTCATTCTAAGATGCCGTGAGTGCCGGGATGCAGTCAGGAAGCCGACGGTCGAAATGCTGACCACCAGCTTTGCAACTGTCTAATCCCAGTAGGGGGACTAATAACAAGCATCGAAATCCAGATGCCTGTCATTTTACCTATGCCGGGAGCCCGATGTCCGGCATACCAAACAAAGGTAAGCCGGGTGGTGGGCGCGGACATCCGCAGGAGGGGGAGGGTTAGGTTAGAGGCTTCCGATCCCATGAGTGCCACCCTTTTATTGGGTTTCCAGACCAAGGACGGATTTATATATATAGATATACCCCCTCCAGTGACTGGCCACACCCCTTTGTGGGCCTCTATTATTGCGTTCCCCTGTAGGCCTTTCATGGTCCAGTCCGCCACTGATGCTGTCTCACCTCTTCTCTCATCACCCACTTCCTATTTTCACATTCAAGATCTCTCCCAGACTGCTCCTGACCTCTTGAATGCCCACTCTCTTTCCATTTTTCCTTCATCCAGACTCCCAGATTGTTGCTTTAAAAGCAATTAATATTACACCCTAGTATTATAGACAACAAATACTCATTCTTAATGAAATTGCACAACACTGGCAAAAATGGGCAATGTCTACTTCACAAGGCTAAATATTTCAATAGTTTGTTGAGCCAAGTGGCATTCCACCATTGCAGATGTCGAATTTAGGATTCTTCTTATACTTCGCTACATGATTTGATTGAACTACAGTAAATCCAATTAAATTATCACTTGACTTTGCACAACTTCAACTTATTTACTTGACACTTTGATTTTTTGTGCATACACTCACAAAACACCAAAGCTTGGTTTGACCACATTTGCAGCTGGGACCTAGCTAGAGTATAGCTTATGGATATCTAATTGTGCTAAGTTCTAAAAAACAAATATTATTTGTATTAGATGTGTGGTTCAGTTTTCCTGCAATATGAACACACCCGACCTTAGGGTTTCAGAGTAGAATTGAGACGCAGTTTGGAATTACTTTGGGGTTCATAGTCAAACCAAGTCCTGGCTCGGGTCTAATGTCAGTTCGGAACTCAGATTTAAAAACCAAACTTGGGTTTTGGATTGCATGTAAACAGGTCCAAATAACATGTTTTATTATTTTTGAACAATAATGTTCTATTCTTGTGTTTCAACATTTCTTCAGTACATTATATAGTATTTTTATTTTAAACACTTTGATAAAAGAACCGGTTTAATTAATGGTTTAGGAGCTAGATACAGTACAAAATATGATATTTTTAAACCACTACTCATTCTTTGGGATATTATAGATTTATTATTTTCAATTTAGCAACCAATGTATTTTCAGATAAAATATATACAAAAATCATTCTCACCTTTCAATTTTACATTTGCAGAATATTTTTGTTGAACTGTTTAAAGGGATGTTAGACCCTAACTGAGTCTTCAAACTTTGTATTTAGAAAAACCTAGACATTAATCATGGTTCCAATTATCTACTCATTCCCAGATCCTTAATAAACCACACATGCATTTACACCAAACGACTAAAAAATTCAAAATTTAGGCTGCTATAAGAGACTGTTATAAGAGAAAAGAAAATGTAAAGACTGTTGAGCAATTTTTACATCCCCTAGACATACATGGGATTAATCAATAAACACATCAGTCACTTTTCTCTTTAAAAGATGTGCTAATATTACTGTTATAATGCGATCCCTGAGGTAGCCCATTAATAGGTGAAATGCGTTGGATAACTTTCAATCTGAGCAGTCTCAGACCCCATTCTGGAAGAGGAGGCAACTGCTGTGTTCTAAAGCATGCCACAGAGAGCCATGCACTAGCTGCAAGATGGAAAGGAAGAGAACATTATAGATCATTAGTGGTACTGGACTACATTTATTTGTGTGGGGAAGACACCGCTGCACAGCCAAGGAAAAACATCCCAAAAGTAACTTATAATGTAGAGGAGGGTTGTCATACCTGGTTCTGGAGGTGGGTTGTGAGTCTGTCAGAACTTGATGTCTGTGTGGCACGTCTTGAAGGACCAGTAAGCTAATTGCAGATCACAGCATCATCTGCCACCTGACCTCACAGTGACCATTTTATGGCATCCACAAGCCCCACAGTCAGTTCACGTACAACTATGGAGGGACATAACAAAACATCTGGCGCTGAACCAATTAGTGTAATTAAATCTGAAAGTCTGAAGCTTAAGAGAGAGGGAATTACTCTCCCTTAATTAGACCAAATGAATAAAGACCAATAAAAAGTGCTGAATGTTAGAATATTAAGATCATTATTTATTAAACTATATATTTATTTTAATTACAATAAATCACTGGTAGGCAATTAAAAATATCACATAATGCACAGGAAAGCACCACAGTAATAAAGCACTGTTATTTAGTAACAGTCACTGGTTATTATAGCTGAACTGTTGTTTAGTAGCAGTTATTGGTTGATGTGATAGTAATCAATAGCGCTTATTAGCAATTGTTAAAAATTATACTGACATCCCTTTGTAATTGGTCAATAGTTTTTACTTATAGCTCCGTATAAAATCCATTCCTTGCCAGATAATGTATAAAATACAGACCTATGGGTAAAAGTAACCAGTGGTGAGAGTCCTCTGTATGTTGTTTAGAAAGGCAAATGTCCTCCCAGCTGCTGGTAGCACTCCTATGTTGCAGCTTTTTTCCAGAGGATAAATAGGTAAATGCTAAACATCACCTATATTCATAACATTAGTCATCCACCTGGTAAATGGCAATGGTTGTGGTCTTAACTCGTTTCCCTGCCTATAATATCATCAGTTGCTTCATCAGAAAGTGACGATATTATAGGCGGAGAAATGCCTGAGTCCCTGGAATAAGACAGAAGATGCCGCTGCAAATCCAAAGAAATTTAATGCAATGGGAACAAAGATCCGGTCAATATGAGTATGCAGCAGGCCTCATGGAGAGCAGTGGGAAGCTGAAGAGCTACTGTATATGAAGCTCCCTGATGCTGCCTCTTCTACTAGATAGGATGCCTTGGGTCACCGCAACCTTTCTCTAGGCCTCCCCAAAACAACAGGGATATCGGACACTAGGCCTGGCGCACATATTGTAAAGTTTGGGAATTAGTAAAACTAGTAAAATTAATGTAGCACATGGGCTGCCTGATGCTTGAGGGGTTACCCGGTCCCCATGCCTAGATGTAAAACCCAGTTTTCCTGCCAAAATATAATAGACAGTCCTACCTCCAAAAAATCAAGGGTAGTTTTCCTGCCAAAATGTAAGACAGTTCCTTACCTAAAGTAAAGCTTTCTCAGTCATTTATTTCCATTTGTATAGGGCACGCGATCCAAATCTCGAACAGAAACCGTCTGGCATTGGAACAGGGGAGCTATGAGTAATTGGAAATATGTGATCCAATTCCAACCCAATACATCTATCTAGATCTGCCAACCTACCTGACTTTGGCAGGATAGTTCAACTTTTTGGGCAATGTCCGCTGTTACAATCACAGGCCACATGGACGGGCAGTGATTAAAGGTTAGGAGGTCTCACTCCTGCTGTTATTCATTTGATTGGATTGTATTTAATGTGCATTAGAGTGGAAACAAAACAGTAGAGAGAGAAAGAGAGACTGTGCATGCATCCAAGGCACACTTTCCTGGTCAGTGCCTCCCAAATGTTTGGAAATATATCTATACAATTCTAAATAAGTGGGAAGCAAGTGCTCACCTGCAATTATTGCTTACTACTTGTTTTACTACTCTCAGACTTGGGTCTACTAAATGATTCGTAGACGTCGTGCCGTTTGTGTGGTATAGTAGTAAAATATTGCACTCCCCTGTTTATTGTTTTTCATGTTAACACTAGGTTGGATATAGAGCAGCACTATGTTTCCAGAGATCACCGCTGCAAATATCACCTGAAACAAGGTCCCATCTTTCTGGAGATCTGCAAAAACACTGGGAAAATAGAGCCATTTCCCCAGATATTGGCGCATACACAGTAGACTCTGCAGAACTGTGAGAGAAAGGGGGGACCTGCATGGAACCTGTACATGGGTCCTCCCCCTCTTGATTCACCCCTGTGATAACTGGTCTTTAAGGATGATGTCCATCCATTTTCCAAAGTGTGTCACTTGTGCCTTTATGTTTATCTTGCATCACAGTGAGCAAAGAGAGCTCATATTGACCCAATAGGGTTGCAAACTAAAATCACAGAGTCCGGGGTAACATTGGACTGCAAGAGGGCCAGTTCCGCTGCCGTTTCCGGTGTTTCTACAGTGTTGCAATGGCAACTCGCCCCTGACTAAATTGACCTCTTGTTGCCTTCAGTAGACATGAAGTTCACATGAATGAATGTGACCAAAATACTTTTGTCAAAAGCCAGTGCAACTATAGGTCTAGATTATATTAATAGCTATTAGTCCATGTAAATAATTTCACCCATTTATAATCAAGCTGAGATGGGGCCACAGACAGAAGACTCATTTGCCCCCACCATAACTCACTACTGCTAAGTCACCTTAAGAGAGGCATTAAAACTTTGTACTACCTTTCTCAGCACCCCTAGTTATTACTCTTTTCTGCAACTGAGAAAGTAAGCAATAGTTTCTCTAACTGCCACCTCCTAGATTTTAAAGGGTTGGGTATGGGATGCCGTTGGTCACAATACCGACAGAGGCATCCTGACAGTCAGAATCCTGACCCAACCAGGTAAGTACCCTAACCCTCCCCCTAACCCTTCCCCCTGCAACCTAACTCTAACCCTCCCCCCTGCAGCCTAATCCTAAACCTCCCCCCACAGCCTAACCCACTCCCTCCATATAGTGCCTAACTCTAACCCCTAATCCTACCCCTAATCCTAATACTTATTGTTGGGATGCCAGCGGTTGGGATCCTAGCGCTGGGATTCTGACTGCTGTCGGCATTCTGAGCACCAGCATTCTGACTGCCGTGATGCTAACTACATCCCATTTTAAAGTGTGATGCTCATCTTACATTATGGTAGAACCACTGCTGGTCTTGGCATTTCTTGTCATGTAATATTTTCTTGTTTTGGTTACCAATAAAAGTGCTCTTTTGCACTATTTTTAATTAAATCAAAATAATTATATATGAAATATTGTTAACAATATCAAGGTATCCACTAACACATTCTTAATTTGTTGCCAAGGCCCAAAATATTTGTTGTATTGTAATTTTGGGCTTGTGATGGTTAGGATCAGTTATGGTTTGCTTTGCTTGACTGCAAAATGTGTTTGAAAATGTCTTATTCTTCAGTTTGGCACACACACCACATGAAAGCATTGTGACATATTTAGAACTACTATGCCAAAGTTGCCCTGAGTTACTTAGTAACTCAGTAATGCATAAAGCTGAGTCATTTCTGATGTCACCACTATTGTTGAAGCTCTATGTTGAAAGAAATTGTAAACTATAGTAAACCCGCATATAAATTTGATCATGCCTATGCTGATACAGTACCCTTTTTGAACAAGTAAATTTAAACTTGTTTAGATGTAAAGAGATTTTATTGCTATTGTCCAGGAAAGAAAATGACAACAAATACAAGCAGCAATGTTAAAAGGAGACTTCTCTAAACTATACTTACCACCTTCTACGTTTTCTTTCCACTTCGGTTGAAAGGAGTTACAGTCGATCACTGTGGGGGCGGAGCTACTGTAAATGCTTCTCGTCATTAGGCCCAACCCCTTCATGGCATAACGCAGTAAATTGTAGTCCATGAACAGAGAGCCTGGCCAAGTTGACATGATTCTCTGAGAATTGCATCATCACGCCCCCTGTCCCTTCCATTTTCAATTGGAAGCACCTAAAAATCTGGAAGATAATAACTAAAAAATGTAATAATAATGAATGTAGTGTTTGATCTATGGCCAAAACATTATTAGAGATGTGCGCTGACCCCCCTGTTTAGGTTTTGGTTTTGGATCTGTATCTTTTGAATCTGGATTGGTTTTAACAAAACCGCCCTACTGTGTTTTGTATTTTGTTTTTGGATCTGGATCTGGATTTTTTCTAAAAAAATTGTAAAAACAGCTAAAATCACATAAATGGGCCTGTTTTTGCTCTTACAGTATTATTAAGCTCATTAACATTTATTTCCACTCGTTTCCAGTCAATTTTGACCACCTCACAGCTCACAATATTGATTTTTTCATCTAGTTAAGGGCCAAAAGGTTACATCCAGCTAGCTGGCTGTCACGATTCCTAGGTTTGAATCAAAACTGTGTAATAAATAGAGTTGAGGACTGTGCACAGATGATGGTTGGGTTACCCCTTGAGGATTGAAGAATTGATAGTTGATAATTGATACAGTCACTGACTGAAGGAGGAATTGATAGTTGATAATTGGTGCAGCCACTGGCTGAAGTAAGAATTGATACTTGATAGTTGGCGCAGCCACTGGCTGAAGTAAGAATAATTGAAAGTTGATAATTGGTGCAGCCGCTGGCTGAAGTAAGAGTTGATAGTTGATAGTTGGTGCAGCCACTGGCTGAAGTAAGAATAGTTGATACTTGATAATTGGTGAAGCCACTGTCTGAAGTAAGAATTGACAGTTGATAGTTAAGTGTTGATGCAGCCTCTGGGCTGAGTAGTAGTGGAATACAGAGTTATGATTAGGAACCAGTCCTGCAACAGCCTTGAGGGCTGGAACTCTTGGCAAGTTGCGGGCATTACAGTCTTGAGGGCTGGTGAGGAGTGACGACAGGTGGCCTTTGGGCCGTGAAGCAGGATGCGACCTTTGGACCATGTAGCATCCTTGAAGGCTGAGAACTCTTGGCGGGATGTGGCCTTTGGACAGTGCAGCAGGATGCAGCCTTTGGGCCGTGTAGCCACCTTAAGGGCTGAGAACCCTTGGCTGAATGTCACTGTTGTGCGACTTGTGCCGCTGGGTTGACATAATCAGCAGTCCACTTGATTGTGCACACTTGACGCTGATGTGCGGCTTGTGCCGCCGGGTTGACATAAGCAGCAGCACACTGGATTGCAAACACTGGGTGCAGAGGTGAGGCTTGTGCTGCACTGATGATACAAACGGCAAGTGACAGAAATGCAGACTGTGCCGCCTGGATGACACAGACGGCAGGAGCAAAACAACGCAGACTAGGGAACTGGACACCAGTACCTGAGCAATGCATCAGCAAGGTAGAAAAAGTAGGACACACCAATCCTGTTCCAGCATAGGTGATGTTACCCAGATGGCCACTCCATCAATTTGGTGGTTCAGAATTTTCTTTAAAAAACATGAAAGGGGCATGCAGGAGATGCTGTCTGTGTCCATTACAATTTCTGGACATTCGTAAACCATAAAATTAAAAATGTCAGACAGCAATACTCCAACCAGCACATAATGCAAAGAAAAGAGGTGCAAGATGGAATTGTCCTTGGGCCCTCAAACCCACCCTTATGTTGTATATATGAAACAAGACATTCACAGTTTAACAAACCAATCACTTCAGCAACAGGGACTGCCACTTGTGGATGATATGATTGGTTTGTTTGGACCCCCCACAAAACAAGCTGCCAATGAGCAGTGGACATTGGTGGCAATGATCCAATACACAAACTAGCTTTACAACATAGGTAAGTTCAGATATTGTCATCGTTATCGTCATACCTGTCAGTGTGTGCATCCACCTCTTCTTTAACACAATATTAATTCGTCCCCTCTGGAATCCACCATTACAGACGTTTCTGTATTTTTTTTACTTAATTGCTGGTAAAGGTCTTCCTTGTGGAAATTGTAATTCAATTTGATGAACATTATCTTTTCCACATTTTGGGGAAGTAACCTCCTACACCGATCACTGACAAGGTTCCCGGATGTGCTGAAAACTCTTTCAGAGTACACACTGGAGGGTGGGCAACTTAAGTAAAGCAAAGCCAGTTTGTGTTAGGGACTCCGAATTTCATCTTTTTCCTGCCAGCAAAAAAACAGACTGTCTGACATGCCTATTTGGATGCTATCCCTAAAATAATCATCCACCATTCTCTGAATGGTGACCATATCAGACAAAGTCACGGTAGACATGACACTCATATTAGGCAGTTCTTTCAGCCCAACCAGATATCATTAGGTTTTGGTGACTGATCAGCATCACCACCAGCAGTGGGTCTCTTAGGAAAATTTAATTTTTTCCTGGCACCCGCAGAAACTGAAGGAGGATGCTGCCGTGTCACGTGCCGCTTGAGCTGACAATTTTTTCACCATCAGCTCTTTGCATCTTTTCAGATTTATGTCCATTGGAAAGAAAGACACAAGGTATGACTTAAACCTAGGATCAAGTATGGTCGCCAAAATATAGTTATCTGATTTCAAGAGATTGATGAGTCTGATTAGGGAATGACTTGACTCAAGCCGGCAGTGTCTGAACTAACTTCACATGTGGCAAGTTCAAAGGGTTTGAGAACCTTGCACAACACAGAAATTATTCTCCACTGTGCTAGACTAAGGTGCATTCCCGCTCCTTTCCCTATGTCATAGGCGTAGAATAGCCTTGGATGGCCTTTTTCTGCTCCTCCGTCTGCTGAAGCATATAGAGGGTAGAATTCCACCTAGTTACTACCTCTTACTTCAGCTGATGGCAGGGCAAATTCAACAGTACTTGCTGGTGCTGCAATCTTCGATATGCAGTTGCTGAATGTTGAAAATGTCCAGAAATCTTTTGGGCCACCGAGAGCATCTCCTGCACGCCCCTGTCATTTAAAAAAAAATGTTGCACCACCAAATTAATTGTGTGAGCAAAACATGGGATTTGTTTGAATTTCCCCACATGTAATGCTAGCACAATATTGCTGGCATTGTCAGAAATCACACATCCTGAGGAGAGTCCAAGTGGGGTAAGCCATTTTGCAATGATTTCCCTGAGTTTTTCTAAGAGGTTCTCAGTGGTATGCCTCTTAGTGAAACCGGTGATACACAGAGTAGCCTGCCTCTGAATGATCTGGCATTTGTTAGATGATGCTGTTGCAGTTCGCACTGTTGGAGGCAATACACCTACCCAGTGGGCTGTCACAGTCATGTAATCTTTAGTTTGCCCTGTCCCACTTGTCCACATATCTGTGGTTAAGTGGACAGTGGGCACAACGGAATTTCATTAATGAGTTTTTTTTTAATGTCCTTGTACAAATTTGGAATTGCTATTCTAGAGAAGTGGAATCTAGAAGGGACATGGTAGCGGGGACACAGGACCTCAATTAACTGTCTAAAACCCACTGCATTAATGGCGGATACTGGACGCACATCTAATAGCAGCATAGCTGTTGTGGCATCAGTAATCCGCTGTGCAGCTGGGTGTCTGCTGTCATACTTGCTCCCAAACGTAAAGGATTGTTTGACAGTCAATTGTTTGGTTGAACTAAAAGTAGTCTCTACTTCCTGGTCCCCTTCTGGGATGAAGATCCACTCACAGCAGCAGCAGCAGCAACAGGCATAGCACTCAAGGATCCTTCTGAGGAACCATGGATAGGAGAGGAGTCAGTCCTTATGAAATTGGATGCAGGACTACTTCCAATCACGAATGAGGATGTTGATGATGATGCAGTTGTTGGTGGTGGAGATTGCAGGTGCTTGGATCCAGATAGAAGGGAGCAGCTAGGTGACACTGGAGTGATTGTTGTTACATTTTTTTTAGCCAAAGTTTCTTAAGTTGAAATAAGCATTTCAATTTGATGAATGCGCTGCAAGTGACGTAACAGGGAGGAGGTTCCAAGATGGTTGCGGTCCTTACCTCTACTCACTGTTACTTGGCAATGGTTACAAATGGCTTCGCAAAGGTTGTCTGGATTTGTGTGGAAATAATTTCACAAATGAGATGTGGATTTTTTGGTCCTTTGCCCAAGCATGGCAAAAATGGGATTTTTCCCACCATGGGCAACAACTGTTGCCTGATTTACAGTTTTTACACTAACATCCTCGGCTTCAACATCCTCATCATCGTCAACATCCACATCCTCAGTTGGTTCCGGTGTCTTACTCGTCTTAACATTTTTTTTATACCTCTCCTACAAGCAGAAGGGCTAAAATCATCACAACTAGAACCACCAGTCATAAATAATGGCCAAGGCCTTATCCTTTCCTAACTAACTTAACAGGGTAAAAGTTGATTTTACATCACCTGACATAAGCCATGGGGCATCGGCCTTCATAGATGACGTTGACGGCAGCTACAATACTGGTATGTGGTTCCTGCTCGCCTGTCATGTGACTGTTCTCCATACTCACTGCAGTCTTGCAGCAGTGTCATCAAGCAATTATAGCACAGCTAACTTGCAGTTGACGCACAAAACCACACAAAAAAAACATATTTTTAAACTGGGGGGGAGAGCACCCCTGAATGAGGCAGCAGCCCCTTGATAAATGACACAGACAGCACACCTATGCAGCTACATTGTTGATAAGTGCGGCTAATGTGCACACATACACAGGAAAAAAAACACTTTGATTGATTTTTATTTTATTTTTTACACTGGGGGAAGAGCACCCCTGATGGACAGAGCACCCCCTGGATAACACAGCAGCACATTTTTATGGACTGCAGTGACACAGGAACCACTGAAGCCCCGCTCTTCTGTCTGCAGCACAGCTCTTATAGAGTATAGAGTGGACAACAACACAGCCCTTATGGACAACAGCACAGCACAGCCCTGGACAACAGCCAGCCAGCCCCTATGGAATACAGCCAGCTCCTATGGGAAACAGCCAGCCCCTATGACAACTGACAACAGCAGCCAGCCCCTATGCACAGCAAGTCAGCAAAAGCACAGCACAGCCTATGGACCACAGCTATGGACCACAAGAGCACAGCCCCTCCCTTGCTTCCTCTTTACTCTCCACAGCCAGAATGAAAATGGCAGCGAGCGCAGAACCTTTTATACAATCCAAAACCTGCGAGAATCCGACAGCGAGATGATGACGTTTTGCATTGCTTTGAGATCCGAGTCAGGCGGGAAAACCCGAGCTGGCTTGGATCCGACCCGGATCTGCAAAATTCGGGTGGGATTGGATCTCTGAGATCCGTTCCTGCTCATCTCTATTAAATACCCCTAGGCTACCCCCTATGAACAATCATTGGCTGCCTAAGACCAGCTAAACTTAAGAGGACAATAACCAACACCGTATTAAACTGGTAATACTCAAAACACTTGTGGTTTAATGTCCCTCATGCTTAATTGGCAGCCTTCGAGCTTATTACTCTCTTTTGAGCTGCACCTGTCTTTATATACAGTAGATGCAAATCAAAATACACATTTAAAGCTATAAAGTAACTGTGCACTGCACAGACAACGGCATCATAGAAATATGTCACTCATAAAAGTTGTCCTTCTGCTATTAATATATAGATAGAACCTATTTTTAGAACTGTTTTTGAACAAAGGGTAATAATAGCAAACCAGCCCACTTGTTTCAGTTATGTCACTGTAGAGAGCAGTTTGAGTAAGAAATAAAGCCTAAAAAATACAAAATATATTTTAGAAACTGTCAGTTACTGTATTTGGGTTCAGTCTTCTGCTGATGAATTGTTCATATCTTCTAGATGTCCACAGATGGAAGAATACAATAAAGAGTGCACGAGTGTGGGATTTTTTAGTTTATTTCTGTTACATTTTAAGATAACTATTTAAGATAACTATTTTATATTTATATTTTCTAATGCCAATTTAACACCATTTTAATTAAATAACTATTGTAAGGTTTAGTCATCTTAATCTCCAAAACTCAAATAATGCATGTGCAAGTTGAGCTTTGTGTTTGTAATGCTTCATTTATGAAGGGTTTACCTTAATTCTGCTTAGAAAACTGTAGCTTCTAATTCCATTTTTGGATCAATTGGGGAGTCTCTTCTAGATTAACCTTTTAACACCAACATGTCTAAGGTGGGTATTGAGGTGATATCCAACAATATGGTAATCAGCTAAAATAACCCAATGATTCTAAACTGTTGAATGTTATTTTTTATAACAAAATCATGTTCTTCCTTTCTAATTGGTATTAATTAATGTATTGAAATTTCCAACAAATAGAAGAGTATGAGTTTCAAACTAAGCATGTCAGTCTGTGTTGAGAAAAAAACTCACAAATCATTCTGTGAAACAGCTATTAGCTTGCTTTGTTGTACCTCTGTTTGGTAGTATAATTAGATCACTATGATCTGTGCATGCTTCTTATACCCCCCCATTTATGATCCTGGTGACCAGGCCCGGCGATAGGGGGGGACTAAGTGGACACCCGTACCGGGCTCTGAGGTCAAGATGGGAACCATAGCCACCGCCGCCCAGCTCCCTTGTAGCCTGGCCTGGGCAGTGCTGGGCTCTTCCAAGTGGCTCAGCTGCGACCCGGGTCGGGCATGACCTTTACATCTGACTGCAACGCTGTGGCGTGATGTCATTAGTCACGTCACCACATATCTTCCCTGCCCGGGCGGAAGTGGATGGATCCCCGGCCGGCCAACAGGTGGTAAGTAGTTTAGGCTGCTGTTAGGGCAGGGAATGGAAGAAGGTGCAGGGTGCAGAGAAAGGTGACAGGGGCTGGGGGCGGAAGGTGATGGAAGGTGAAGGAGACTGGACGCAGAGGAAGGTGATTGGGGCTGGGGCAGAAGGTAACAGGGGCTGGAAGCAAAGGAAGGTGAAGGGGCAGAGGAAGATGAAGGGGGCTATGGGCAGAGGGAGGTGCTGCGGGCAGAAGGTGATAGGCTGGATGCAGACGAAGCTGATGGTGCCTGGGTATGAAGGAAGGTGAAGGGGCAGAGGAAGATGAAGGAGGCTGTGGGGAGAGGAGTGTGACAGGGGTTGGAAACAGAGGAAGGTGATGGTGCCTGCAGATGAAAGAAGGTGAAGGGGGCAGAGGAAGATGAAGGGGGCTGGGGGCAGAGGAAGGTGCTGGGGGCAGAAGGTTACAGGGGTTGGAAACATAGGAAGGTGATGGTCCCTGGGGATGGTAGAAGGTGATGGGGCAGAGGAAGATTAAGGGGGCTGGGGGCAGAGGAAGGTAATGGGGGGCTGGGGGCAGAAGGTGATAGGGGCAGGGGACTGAGGATGGGGGCTGGGGATGGAGAAAGGTGATCGTGGGTTCTGGGCTGAGGATGGTATTGAGCGGCTGAATTTGAGGGAGGTGATGAGAGGCTGAGGACTGAGGATGGCTGACTGCAGACACCATCCCTTCTACACCTGAGGCATCCACAACACTGACATCAAGAAGACCTTGGAAGAGATGGCAGCCAGGGACTACAGCCTGAATCATCAGTGACAGAGAGACAGTGTGGTAATTCATAGTGTATTTTTATTTTATTTAAAGGCTGGCATATCTTTCAGTTAACATCATGCTTCACATATCACACATGCAGGGGAGGGATGTGCGGGATTGGGGGTGGTGGCAAGAAGGAGGGGCCCCCAGAGACATCACTGTACCGGGACTCGAGATTTCTGTTGCTAGCCCTGCTGGTGACTGTCCTATTTATGCTAAGACTATGATTTCCTACTAACATCAGTAGTAATTCCACTGGTTGCTAAAGGAAATATGCTGCTGCTTTTGTAGTATAATCAGATGTCCCAGCAAGAGAGAAACAGTATATAAAGAATGTACTGTACAATATGTTATGTTGCAGATATTTATATATACAGCAAAATGATTTACATTGAGAAAGTTATCTACATAAAGATCAGGATTATTAATATAGCCTATTGGGGGTCACACTAGCTGTCAGGCGAATGCGAAAGTGATTTTTAGGCCACATAGAGAGTCCTTAACTAGTAGGTTTCTTGATAACAGCAGGGCAACAGCAAACAATGTAACACAGCAGTATCAGTGGTAAGCAGAATAGCTGTATTGCAGGGGTTAACAGCAGGGGCATTTGATAAGAGGAGGGGGCCCACGTGCAGCCTCTGTTTGGGCCCCCTCCTTTCTGTCTACCCAATGGTGCCAGAGCCTTTTTCCTAGGGACATCTTTTCTGCGCATGCGCAAGTCACTGGGAAAATGGCTGCCGCCAATTTCTCTGTGATGTTTTGCTTTTCTGTAACGCCGGCCTTGCATTGCAGAGCAGCACATCACAGTTTATGTAAAGGTAAGTATAACTAAATATGGGTACAGGGTGTGCGGTGTGACCCAGGGGCCTGTGTGCAGTGCACACCCTGCACCCATTATAAATACGCCCCTGGCTAACAGCAATATTTCCATTTTGCAATAAAATTTTGCAATAAACAGAGGTTTTTAGCTTAATCATGGCCAGGGTTATAATGTGTTATAATGCGATGCCCTGAAGCAGACCAACCAAAGCAATCCGGGGGAACCCACGCCCCAAAATCAACCCAAAGTTGCACTACAATATATAACTTGTAGGACTTACCTAAAATTGTGCCTATTACTAGTGTGCATATAAAATACCAGACTCCATGCTTTAAACCAATGGGGAGGGGTGCTAGTCCAGGCTGAAAGCATCTCATTACTTCAGGTGTGCAATGAAGCACACTAAATGGAGTGTATAGGAAAGAGTTCTGGACTGCACACCCTGAATATATATAATGGGAGGTGCTACCTGTTGAGGCTTTTATTGTAGGCACAAAAACAGACAGATCACAGGTGCACAACTCCAAAAGCTTCAGGGCATCGCATTATAACACATTCTTCATTTTTTACACAATTTTAACACTTTACCATTTGTTTTTATTATATTTGTATTTTCACTTCTATCCTATATATGCAGCTGCAGCTGTTCTTACCTTTCTTACTTCACACTTCACTTTTCTCATTAAAGCGATGCCCTGTGGTGGCTAGGCTGAGCTGTTTTAGGGGTGTCCTGTGCTCTGGATTTGAACCCTAGTATGTTAGGGACCTACCCTACAAAGGTTACCTGGATATGGTGGGTAGGCCTATAACCCTGGCCATGATTATGCTAAAAAACTCTATTTATTGCAAAATTTTATTGCATAATGTATTTATATATATTAGGGGTGTGCACCGGCCACTTTTCGTGTTTTGTGTTTTGGTTTTGGATCTGGATCTTTCTTCGTGTTTTGGATCTGGATTGATTTTGCCAAAACCACCCTTCCGTGTTTTGGGTTCTGGGTTTTGTGTTTTGGATCTGTATTTTTGGAAAAAAGCATAAAAACAGCTTAAATCACAGAATTTGTGGGTTTTTCTGCTCCTATGCAATTATTAACCTCAATAACCTTCATTTCCACTCATTTTCAGTCTATTCTGAACACCTCACACCTCACAATATTGTTTTTATGGCCAAAAGATTGCACCAAGGTAGCTGGATGACTATGCTAAGCGACACGAGTGGGCGGCCCAAACACGTCACCCATCTAGGAGTGACACTGCAGTGGCAGACAGGTTGGCAGTTTGAAAAACTAGGCCCCAAACAGTACATACTGCAAAGAAAAAAAGGAGGTGCAAGATGGAATTGTCCTTGGGCCCTCCCACCCACCCTTATTTTGTATAAATAGGACATGCACACTTTAACAAACCAATCATTTCAGCGCCAGGGTCTGCCACATGACTGTGGCTGCAATGATTGGTTCGTTTGGGCCCCCACAAAACAAGCTGGCAATTAATGTGTCCCTGCACAAACTGGCTCTACGGAGGCAAGATGTCGTCCTCATCCTCCTCATCCACCGATTCCTTGGATAAAACAGGAAAAAGGGATTTAGGTGTCCCTGGACTGCTTACGGTCTTAGCCAAAGTTTCTGAACTTGACAGTAACTTTTTATGAACGCGCTGCAGGTGCCGTATAAGGGAGGATGTTCCTAGGTGGTTAACGTCCCTACCCCTACTTATTTCACCTTTACATATGGTACATGTCCGTGGTTAAGTGGACATTGTGTACAACGGCATTTTTCAGGACACTGAGGACACTTTTTCTGACGTTTCTGTACAGTCTCGGTATCGCCTGCCTAGTGAAGTGGAATCTAGACGGGATTTGGAACCGGGGACACACTACCTCCATCAATTGTCTAAATCCCACTGCACTAATGGCGGATACCGGACGCACATCTAACACCAACATAGCAGTCAAGGCCTCAGTTATACGTTTTGCTTCAGGATGACTGCTGTCGTACTTCATCCTCCTCGCTAAGGACTGTTGGAGGGTCAATTGTTTAGTAAAAGTAGTGGTGTTCCTACTTCCTCTCTGGGATGATGAACGACTCCCAGCAGCAGCAACAGCAGCAGCGGCAGCAGTAGGCATAGCAATGCAGGATCCTCTGGAGGAATCCCGGATAGGAGAGTCAGTCATGCCAGTGACATGGCCTGCAGGACTACTTCCGATCCTGACTAAGGAGGAAATTGATGAGGAGGGAGTTGACGGTGTGGTTTGCAGGCGCTTGGATACAACAGGACAACAGGATTTAGGTGTCCCTGGACTGCTTACGGTCTTAGCCAAAGTTACTGAACTTGACAGTAACTTTTTATGAACGCGCTGCAGGTGCCGTATAAGGGAGGATGTTCCTAGGTGGTTAACGCCCCTACCCCTACTTATTTCACCTTTACATATGGTACATGTCCGTGGTTAAGTGGACATTGTGTACAACGGCATTTTTCAGGACACTGAGGACACTTTTTCTGACGTTTCTGTACCATGGTAGCAGCTGTGATAGCACTATTATGTTAATGTAGCATGATGTATTTTGCCTGCATTCAGTACTATTCCGAGCTACATCCATGGACGCAGCATCTGAACATCTGTGTGATCCTCTGCCAGCTGGGTGATTATGGGGTCACACAAGCCGGTGAATGCAGTTGCTCAAAAGAGGCTCAAAAGAGGCCAGAAAATCTCTGTCGTCTGATGGAGATCCTGGCCTTTCCCCCCCCCAATGGCGGCAACACACCCCCATTAGGGGAAACGGAGGCCGTCACTGGCCCCTTCCTGCCCAGAAATGGCAGCAGACTGTCAATCACTGACAGTCTGCTGCCGCTCTGCATGTGATCACGCAGGTCCCGTACTGCAAATGCAGAGTACGGATCTTGTGCCGCACAGAATGGCCCAATCAGAGATATGCGCTAACCATCGGCTTTGCACACATCTGAATTAGCCTTAATATATGTTATTTTGCTTCTACAACGTTTTTTTGTTTTTCTCCATATGCCACATCAGTACCTCCTGAAAGATTTGTTGGTATCATTATCTCATCTTTTGCATGAAAATCACTCTCCCCTTATTCTGATGACTCTGGTCAGATTTCAACTGACTTTTGCACCAATTCACTGTCTTTTTCATCCTGCAGAATAAGGATGGATGAAAGTGATGGCACATGCTGCCAAGAGTTGATGCATTGTCCATTAGCAACATTGGTTTGGGATTACCATTAATATTCATAATGATTCTGCAATGAAAACATAAATCTAATATAAAATAAATCAAATATAATAATAGCATGATACATAAATTGAGTTTAGCAATGTTTATATTTATACCCATACATACAAACACTCACAAACATATACAGTACATACATAATTAACACATACAGTACATTATAGGTGGCAGACATTGAACTGACCTGGTTATGCATGCTTTTTTCAGCTGGTGACAACTGCCTTCCATCCTGTGCAAGTCAGTTCAGCCTCTGCGCTCCACCCTGATCTCATCATTTCCAGGGCCAGCTGTCAAGCCAGTTACCGGGGATGGTAGGTGGAAGGTGGTAAAAGGGCGGGGCTTCAGCAGGGACCCAAGCTTCTAGTGAACCGGGGGACACAAGTTGTGGACAGTGCCGGGTGGCATAAGGAGAACCTGAGGGCTGAGCTCAGGGCAAGAAGGCGGAGCTATGGGCTGTAAGGAGAGGATAGTTGGATGGGCCATGGCCATCTTGGCTCCTCCTGTAGACTGTCAGAATGAGCGTCTATGCAGACGCTCATTCTGACTAAGAGCCGGGCGGATGCGGATCCGGGTCACATGACCAGCCTGGCCATCTGCTGTGCTGCCCCATCAGAGAGCTCCGAATGTGGCAGCGCGCTGGGGGAGAGAGTCACTGGGTAGCTGCGCCGGATCTGGGGTAGGTAGAAGCAGCGGCTAGCAGCAGGCAGCGGTGGGGGGGGGATATGGACAGACAGGTAGAGCTCAGCCCTGGAATGCCCCTAGCATTCTGAGTCACCCCTAGGCATTTGCTTATAATGCCTATGCCTAGGGCCAGCTCTGAATAGACGGCCACCGCTACCCATAACCCCGTGGTGGCCGGCCTTCACATCACATATTGTGACATCTCCATTTGTAGGCTCTGCCCCTCAGGCATGCACAGTCCTTATTTTAAAGGGTCATGGAAAAACTGGGAGTAGTGGTAATGTTTGCGGGGCAGCAGGAGCCTGAGGCAAAAATCGGGAGGCTCCCGCTAAAACCGGGAGGGTAGGCATGTATGGTGTGATGTATCACATAGCATATGTAATACTTGGTACATCCCATCCTATGATAGATGTATCAAACCTTCTACAGACTGTTGGAGTGCAGAAGTGGAGAAGTTGCCCATGGCAACCAATCAGCTTGTACCTATCATTTTATTGAATGTACTTAATAAATGTTAGCTAGAAGCTGATTGGTTGCTATGGTCAACTTCTCCACTCTTTAGAAGGTTTAAAACATAGGATAAATCTTTCTTCTCTTCTCTTCTCTCCTCAATTTGCTGTATAAGAAAAGAAGTGCACACCGAGCAGCACACTGGGGTATCACTAAGAGACTGCTCACAGCCATACCTGTCATGTTTATCACTGTTTATCATGGCAATAATGATGTTCTTATCAAACTGATTCCTCACTCATTTATCACAGTGACAGCTGAGCAATACCCAGCCACCATGGAGATCCCATCCTGAACTATAATAGTTACTAACCGATCTAGAGGCCCCCGTTCTTCTCTGAGCATGTACTAGGCCTGGTGCATGCATGTACAGATGAAACCTCATACATCTAGCTTCAATATGCCATGCAGCGCGACTAGCCTGGCGTGAGTGAGCCAACACATCCTATGCAACTCTACTAGAGTCGAGCTTCTTTTTTTGCTGAAAATGCATCTAAACCATGATGCAACTAGGATGCACCAGACTGTGCTGATTCATTTGATATGTAAAAACAATTTATATGTATTCACAATGGCGCTTATAGTGTGTCCTTAATAGTTCTGAATTTGATATGTGACACTTATAGATCTGTGTGCTACTGAGTGTGTATATGGAGCACAGCGAAGCTTGGAATTAAAAAAGCTGCGGCTGCTTCATTGTAGCACTTCGTATGCAGATTTATAGACTCAGTGGCACACAGATATACAAGTGTTGCATAGTAAATTAATCAGCACAGTCTGCAGTCTTAAGGTGCCCACACACATACTGACTTGCTCCCAATCAGCCGAAGTACATGATTTCCTCTGAACTCTCCCTGAACTCTCCCCAGGCAGTCGTGGTCACAATTTGGAGTTAAGAATGTCCAATCTGATTTAAGATTTATCAGCAGCCAGTGCATTGTATCCCAGATTGGCTAATCTGCCCTACAGCACAGCAGATCTGAAGATGCAAGGCACGATGAGCAGGGATGCGCATCGGCATCGTGATAGAGAGTAGAACCTCTCGATTTGCCCATTTTTTACATGATCTGTCGTCACGATTCATCGAAATCTACCAAATTGGATGAAAATTCGGTATGTGTGTGGGCACCTTCAGTCGCACCTTGTAGCAAAAACTGTAGAAAATAGATTCCTGGTGCTTGCAGAGTCTCATGTGACCTGGCATGCTTAGCGAGGCTTCATGCCATGACTAGAGCCATATAAGGACACATCTGTAACTAGAGCATGTGCTGGAACTGGTGCATGCCTGTAACCAGTGATGTGTGCAGACTCCTATTCTTCTCTGAGCACATCCTGGGCCTGGTGCAAGCATTTAATTAGACATGTGCACAGACTCCTGTTCTCCTCTGGTCATGTGCTGGGCCTGGTGCATGCATGTAACTAGACATGTGCACAGACCCCCATTCTCCTCTGGGCATGTGCTGGGCCAGGTGCATGCATGTAATTAGACATGTGCACAGTCCCCCGTTCTCCTCTGGGCATATGCTGGGCCTGGTGCATGCCTGTAACTGGAAGTTAGATTTTTTTTAAAGTTTTCAATTATGAAAATATGTGGTAGATATAACATATGTTATATTATATTATAGCTAACACCTCTTCCCAGAAAGTACAATTTATTTTTGGGGGCAATATAATGACCCCATTCTTTTTATATTGGTCCAGCCAGAAACAAATATTTGCTGTAATAATTATATATTTAAGGCTATACATCCTGTTGCTGCCATACTGAGATGGCGCTAATAGAAAAGGCATCATGTCGGACCATTGGTAAATGAGACTAGGTCTCTACACTGTGATATATACATCTTCTGTCTCTCCTACACCACAGTCTATGGGGCATATTCATGATGTTAATTATCGAGGTCCTAATGGACCCTTATAATTAACACACTGACTCACCGCTCATCATTGCTCTGGCGCTGAGACAGCTGATCCAAAAATCAGCTGTCCCAGTGAGCGGCTTCACTGCTCATGAGAGGAGTGTGCATGCATGACCTACAGGTCACGCATGTGCACAAGAGACCCGACGTCCATCAGAATGAGCCGGACAGGGGCTGAGGGAACCCGTGACCCTGGAATCTTTCCTATAGGGAAGGAGCAAGTAGCGGTAGAAAACGCCATCTGAGGATGGCGAATGCTACACCAATCAAGCTACGAAAAAATATTTTTTTTCGGAGCTTGATGAATTCTGTCCCCATAATTGTGTAAAGGGACAGCAGGCCATTCCACAAGTGGAAGGTAAGCAGGAGATATCTGTGATATCTCCTGCTTTACCTTCTTGATGAATGGCTCGAATGCTTAATTTTTACAATTGCAGGTGAAAATGTTCATTTTCACCTGCTTTTGTAAAAATGAAGTGATGATGAATAGGCCCCTATTTATAGCTTTGTATGTTACAAAACAGGAGCTGTGAAAGGTCCTCTTTAATAATGATACATAGAACATGTTATGTAAAGTTGGTGACTATACGGCACAAACCTTACACCTCATAGTCTGTTTCTGTAAGTATCTTGCAAACCAGATGGAGGAGGATCACCAGCAATTGGAATGCCAGATTGTACGGTTTAGACCACTCATCAAGAAGTTCTGGAAGGTGAAGGATGCCC
Source organism: Taudactylus pleione (assembly GCA_031769625.1). Classification (NCBI taxonomy): domain Eukaryota; kingdom Metazoa; phylum Chordata; class Amphibia; order Anura; family Myobatrachidae; genus Taudactylus; species Taudactylus pleione. Next base: position 502,036 of record JAUIMM010000153.1, read on the forward strand.
TGTGGCACAGAATGCAGCACAGAACATTTGTGACTCAGGAAGAACTGGACGAGGTGTGTAACACGGTACAATGAGTGTTGGAGATATGTGTGTACAGGTGAAGTGTATGGTAGAGTTATTATTATCAGTTATTAATATAGCGCACACAAATTCCGCAAGGCTTTACAGAGAATATTTGGCCATTCACATCAGTCCCTGCCCAAGTGGAGCTTACAATCTATATTCCATACCACATGCTCTCACACATACACACTAGGGTTAATTTTTTGGGAACCAATTAACCTACCAGTATATTTTTGGAGTATGGGAGGAAACCGGAGCACCCGGATGAAACCCACGCAAGCACAGGGAGAATATACAAACTCCGCACAGGGCCGTAGTGGGAATCAAAGCCACAACCTCAGTGCTGTGAGGCAGTAATGCTAAACATTACACTGTCTGTTCTACACCAGCTGCTTTATCAACAATGAGCAGTGTAACGTTTCATGTATCTAAGGAAAAACATTTCATTCCAGTGTAACAAAATGAAGTTCCGGAGCATCTGGGAATAAGATATTTATTGTGCTTTGTGCAGGTTTTGGATTCTCTGCATCAGCTGCAATATTATAAAACTCTCCAAGAAAGTACTGGTAGTGTAATTTGCTGCCAACTCTGTAAGCTCTGATGGGACAGGGATGATGTGAATGACAAATACTTTCTGCACAGTGCTGCTTATTGGTGGCACTATATAAAATAAATGATTATAACTATTATGAAGACAAAGGGCCTGATTCAGACCCACTCGCGAGCGGCTGTCCGCTCGCAAGTGGGTCGATGTTATGGATTGAGCATGCGCACGATGGAGAGAGCTCCGTCGTGCGCATGCGCCAGACACAACGAGCGAAGGAAAGTCCTTCGCTCGTTGTGTCTGATCAAAGGGGGCGTGCTGTCAATGTTGATTGACAGCACGCCCCCTTTGGTAGGCGTGCCGGGGGCGTGCCTCCCTGACGGGGGCGTTCCCACGGGAACGCCTCCCATCAGAAGCCGGCCCACTGACATCACTAGTGATGTCAGTGGGAGTGATTTTGACTCTGATAGAGCCAAAATCACTCCGGAGCTTGCGGTTGAAAACCTCAACCACAGGCTCCGGCTCGCAGTTTCGATGGTCGCGATGGTCACGACCATCGCGGCCATCAAAATGCACGCTCGTATAGCCTGTGGGTGGTGACCCACAGCTATACGAGCGTCCAGGAGGACGCTCCATTTTCATGGAGGCCGGCCCTCACTCAGAGCGTGCGCTCTGCTCAGAGCGTACGGCTCTGAATGAGGGCCAAAGTCAGTAAAACAATGAACCTCTACCCAACATTGAGGAACATTAAAGAAAACAACGCTGTCCCTCTATAGATGGGGATCTCTCCAAGGGGCCCATTTATTAATTATCTGGTTTTAATTACAATTTCTTATCATGGCAATAACAAATTAAGTACCAGGATGCATTAAAGTACACATGGGGGACGTGGGATGTATAAAAGTAAAGTGACTGCAAATGGAACCTTCTCCTGATACATTTTTCTAAAAATGTTTTGTCTTTTCCCCAGGGAATATCCCATAAATCTTCTTTAATAAATAGGCTCCTTATTATTTGCCAGCATCATGCTCTGAATGTCTATAGGGTAACGCATTGGCTCACAGGGCATATTGTCACTGGGGAATAGGTCACACGTGTGTCAGTGAGGTTACAAGTAAAAGGGAACATTTTCCCTATTATGCATGGTAACAATTTCCCAGCATTTCCCTATTGGCAATAGGAACCATCGCAGAGCGCTGGTGCTGACCTTTTCTAGCTGATAACTCAGGTGTCACATTGCTCTGTAAAAGATGTTTCTTTGGGCCTGATTCATTACCGATCGTGAACACTCCATTCCAAACGAGACTTAGATTGCAGTGACTACATAGACCCATCGCACAGTGATTGACAGGAAGTGACCATTTGGGGGTGGTGATAGAGGGGTGGTCGGCGAAAGGCAGGTATGTCAATGCATTTGAACGCCGTTACAGGGGTGTGCATATATTAGCCACTGCGATGCCATATAGAGCTTAGACTTTCACTGCGTGCGATGAGGTTAGCAATTTCTGTGTGCGTGCGGCTACAATGGTACTTGATGATACTGATGGTTTCAATGTTTTGCTAAGTATTGTAGATCTGTATAAGGTAAAGTGGGCATCCTTATGTTTGGCTGCTATGGCATAGCAATTGCAGTCATTAACGTATTTTTGTAGTGAGACTGCGTGCGTAATCGCTGTTGCGATTGCAGTAGCGATCCTTACTGAATCAGGCCCTTTGTCACCGTGCGATTTGTCTACCCTCATAATATTGTCATTAATCATGTCAACACGAGAAAGTCAGTATTGGCCATGTCAATGACAGTTTAACAAAGTTGACATAATAAACATTGCCATTGTGGTGTCGACATTCAGAATGTCAACATTGTAAATGTCGACTTACATTGACTACATCCCATCTGTGACAGATGCTATATCTTATGCTCTGGTATAGGCAGAAATACATTATTTTTGCACATGCCTTTTATAGTAGTAATACTGTAATTTTACAGCCAACTCTGCATAAGCCCCAGACAATCATATCTGGAAGTCAGGGGCCCAAAACAAATTCTGGGCCCCACATGATGTGTATCATTATTCTAGAGCATCTAACAAGCTGTCAGCTGATTGTGACCCTCAAAATCACTTGTGTGGTCTCATCTGAATTACAGTTTTTTTATACTAAGTGATGAGAGATGACAGTCATCCTGCATGGAGGAGAGAGCAAAAAATCCACCATGGCTGGGCGATAAGAAAATATCCTGGGCGTCCAATCTCAGCTCATTATCTGTGTGACCCTCCTCAGCAACCCGGAGTCCCCTCCTGCTCACTGCTCTAAAGTGACCACATCTAGAGGAGGAAGAAAACATCCTAATAGTAACACAGGGAGAAGTAGAGTGTGACGGGGAGAGGCAGAGAGAGATGTGGAGAGGCACAGGGTGGCAGGAGTGACAATGAGTGGCAGAGGGTGACAGTGAGAGGTAGAGGGTGGCAGAGGGTGACAGAGAGAGGTAGAGGGTAGCAGTGGGTGACTGGAAAGGCAGAGGGTGGCAATGCTAGGTAGTGGGTGGATAGGAGAGGCAGTGGGTGTTAGGTGGTGACTGAGGAGGCAGTGGGTGACTGTGAGAGGCAGAGGGTGTCAGTGAGAGGCAAAGGGTGTTAGTGAGAGGCAGTGGGTGTCAGGTGGTGACTGGGGAAACAGTGAGTGGCAGGGGGAGGCTGTGGGTGACAGGGAGAGGCAGTGGGGGGCAGGGGAACAGGGAGAGGCAGAGGGTGACGGGTAGAGGCAGAGGGTAACACATAGAGGAAGAAGGTGGCAGGGAGAGGCAGTCAGTGGCAAGGAGATGTAGAGGATAACAGGGAGAGCTGGAGAGTGGTAGGGAGAGGCTATAGGCAGCAGGGAGAGGGTGACAGGGAATGGCAGTGGGTGACATGGAGAGGAAGAGGGTTGCAGTGAGAGGTAGAGGGCAGTAGGGAGAGGCTACAGGTAAAAGGGGGAGGGTGACAGGGAATAGCAGTGGGTGACATGGAGAGGAAGAGGGCGGCAGGGAGAGTCAGGTAGAGGCAGTGGGTAGTAGGGAGAGGTAGAGGATGACAGGGAGAGGTAGAGGGTGACTGGGAGATATAATGGGTGATTCCTATGTTTTTGTTGTCTTGTGTGTCTCATTTCCCCATGTCTACCCTACTCGGGGACTAGCTACTTGCTGCTGTTGGCAGCGGAAGCTGGAGGGATTTGGGCTTTTTGCCTGAACTAATGGACTTAATTTGGCTTAATTCAGCTAATTGGCAATAATAATTAGAATTCCTTTGTCCCTTAGCAGATTTTTTGGTTTTACCTCCGGTTGAGTTTACTTATGTTATCCTATTCTTTTCTCTTATACCCACCCCTCCCCCACTCTCCTACTCTTCCCCCCCCCCCTTATTCCTCCTTTACCCTCATGTGTCTTTATGTTGCTTCTAATTGGCACTGAAACTTGTCTTGATTAGGGTTGGCATTTAATTCCGCAATTTTTTTTTTTGGCAGACCCTCCTTTTTCATTAAGTTTTAATTTCAAAATAATTAAATGTTTTATTATTTCTTTCCCTCCTTATAGGTTTTAAGTTTGACTTTACTCATATGTCATCTGTTGTGTAGTCAGTTGTTGGAGTGGCAGATTCTGGACATCGTTTCTTTGCCTCCATACTTTCTATCATTTAAGCTTATTTAAACGGGATGTCACTACTGCACGGATTGCCGTTGGACGTACACCTTGTGCAGGAATCCCAACCGTGGCCAGAATACCGGTGCTGGAATCCCGATGTCAGTTGAGATGTTGACGCCAGAATATCCCAACAGCCGGCATGCCGAACGTAAGTATAGTGGGCTGGGTTTGCTGTTAGCTGCAGGGGGTGTGGGGGTGGGGGGTTGGTTTAGGCACCACGGGGGGCTAGAGTTAGGCTGTAGGAGGGGGAAGGTTAGGGTTAGGCTGCAGACAGGGGGGGCTAGGTTTAGGCACCACCAGGAATGGAGTTAGGTTTAGGCACTAAGGGGGAATGGTAAGTTTTAATCACTAACAGGGAGTTTTAGGGTTAGGATACAGAAAGGGAGGGTTAGGGTTAAGGGGTGAATAGGGGAGAATTAGAATACTTACTTAGCCCCTGTCGGGATTCTGAATATCAGGATGCCATTGTTTGTATTTTGACAGTCAGCATCCCGACTGTCGGTCTCCCATAACCAACCCATTTAAATATTCAAGATATGTGTTTAATAAATAGCTAACAAATTTTTCTGCCAAATTTAAGTCTCTGAGTCTTTATTTATATTATGAATTACTTTTGAATGCTTTATAATTATATGGTGTATGCACGGGACATCCCTCAGATGATTGAAGGTTTATAAGAATTCAGGTGGTAAAACAGAATGTCATGTGAGAGAACAAGACCCTTGTCTGTTCAAAGTGGGGTCTCAGGAACAATGCAGAATAACTGCTAATGTGTGATTTTAATGAAAGGTCCCATATCAAAGCTTTTTTGGGCAGAGAGATTTTCCAATCAAGTATCTAATAATTTTGCTTTGGAAAATGTGTTTCATACAAATAGATTGGATCATACTTGCCTACCCTTGCCTACTTGCCTAAATTGGGTGCCGCTCCCGACCTCCCGGGAAGGCAGGCAATCCTCCCGGCTGCCGTCCACCCCTCTAAAAAACCCCGCACTTACCTTAGAAGTTCCGAAGTTCCTGCAGCGGGGGGGCCGTGACGCGATTCACGCCGAATCGTGTCATTTTGGCTCCGCCCCCTGCTTCACAATGCCAGTAATATCGGCATTGTGTAACCCCAACCCCACTCCGACCACAAACGCGCATCACCTTGCTGGCCCCGCCTCCTCTTGATGGCCACGCCCCCCGTAATGCCGATCTGGTTGATCCCTCCCGGAAGGGGCAGCCAGAAAGTCGGCAAGCCTGGATTGGATGTAGAATCTGCCACCAGGTCAGCAGTAGGATTGTATAAACAGTCTGATCTGAAAACTGGACAAGTGTGTACCCAGCTTTAGAAGCTGTCAGTAACACTTCATTACACCACTCGGCTTATCTTGCTATAATGCAGGAATGGCCAACTCGGAGATCCCATATCCATATTCTGGAGTGATTTGGGATCGACAATATCATGGGAATAATATTTATATTTTAAATACCATGATATTAATGCAATGACATTACCACCCAGCCTAAGCAGGACACAACAAACGCTGGTTTGTCAACATTATGGACTTGATCTTAATCTTCAGATTTAATCAATGATCAATTTATAAGCAGGGATTGACTGAAGTATTTTGGAGTTTTGCACTATAAAAGTTAAAGGCAATTAAATAGTTATAGCTGCAATAAATACCTAAAGCATGTATAGGCATCTTTAATAAAGGAATCAATCTTTTCTCCAGCAAAAATATTATTTGCAATAGTAGATTAAAAAAGGACAATCTGCACCAGGATGTGAATTTGCACAAATAAAATATACATTGTTTACTTTATTCACAATCTACAGTACCATACCCCGTAACAAATGACACCTTGGTAATCTACAGTAAACATAATCGATTTAACACATTACAGAAACACGGTTAACTTATTTTGGAAGAGAAAACAGGACAAATTGCAATATGCAACAAGCCTGATGCACACCCAATTCAGCTATGCCAAGCCAAGCCACCACTGAGGCAATGGTAATTTGTGCATGAATATACAAGCTTGATACGTGTGTATAGAAACAGGTCAGAGAAATATTATAATAAACACTATAATATTCAGTATACTAAGCAGAAAATGCACGATTTGTAGAACTAACAGGTTATCTGCCATTTTGCCGGCTGCTTAGAAAGCGGCAATGTTCTTAAACGCAAAACTTCAACTTGCTCCTAAATGCAGACTATGGACCTGATTCAGACCCGGACGCTAAGCTGCGCTCGCTCGCTTCAAAAAGGGGCCGGGTATTCTAATAGCATAATTGTGCAGCAAGGCATAAGGCGTCCTCTATGTCTTAGGGAGCGGCGGCTGTGCGATCACAAAATAGTGTAATGGAAGTGTTTAAAACTAATCGGGAACATCGAGAGCCATCGGAAGCACTCACAGTGCTTATCTGAGCTCTACACTACTGCAAGCAATGCGAGTGCTTCAAGTAAAATTACACCGGATGCCTCCTCAAATGATGCACCCATGACGCACCTTTGCTAATTATGGACGCCCATTAAATGCCGTTTTGATGGTCAGACACGCCTGCGTTCCCAGCAGCACTCCCCCATTCACAAGCACCTTCCCCTGTTACCACCCACAAACGGCACCATCTGTCACTCAAAGTAGCATCCAGTCTGTGTACTATGAGTGCACGATTCCCGATCACAGAGACTGGCTTGCGCACGCACATTGCGAATTATACGCATGCGCAGACAGGCAAATATTGGTCAGTGTGAGCAGTCGCAGCTTAACGAGCAGGCCTGAATGAGCTCATATGTCCCCTCCCCTGGAGCTATTCATTGCTCGGAGGGCTTAGGGCTTAGGGCACTATAGTTCATTGCTACACACAACACAGATATTATGCTACTATTTTATGGGGAAACGTGTGATACATAACTTGGAATGGAAATAAGATGAGTAACAGTAAACAGATTATGGTGGATAGGGATAAGCCTTTGATTAGCATTTATTTTAAATACTTAAAAAATCAGGTTATCAAATTCCCTATATGGGTTTCTGTGCTGGATATGCAGGAATAGTTTAGGGAAGAGTAGGGTGCTTCCCTGGGTATAGCAGGCCTTTATGACAATTTGCAGGGGATAAATATGAAATAGCAGGGGATAATATGAAAATAAAATGAAAATAAAAAATGGCAAGAGATAATAGATAATATAACACACGTTAGTGTGTAGCTAGAAGACCGGTTTCACAGTCATATAGTCCAGTGGAAACATAAAAAGAAGATTAACCGCAATGAAGCAGTATATATCTGACATTTGTCCACCGAGAAAGATAAAAGTCCTACCGCCAAGGTGAGGAGGAGCCGCAGGTGATGACACAAACAGCATGCAGAATAACCGGTTTACCCTGCACGAGGCTCCAGAAGGCTTTTACCAGTTGCGGTGATGGAGATAGCTAGCCAGCGTATCCGGATTGCACAGGGAGTGCACCGACGCATTTCGAAATGCTACCCCTACTTTTTCCTATTTATCCCCTGCAAATTTGATTTATTCATATCCAAAGGATCTGACTTGTGAGATCACACATGAGTTATTTCATGTGATCCCACATTTCTGTTGCTGCACTTACTCTACAGTACCATAGATAGGCATTTCTTGCCTTTGCACCCATTTTTTCGCAAAATATTATTCTCCACTCATGTAGTTTCTATCTATGTGACCATCTCATATTACTTGTGTTTTTATATGTATTCATGTTCCCCATACTGCTGGAATCATTCGCTAGTATAGACTAGCATTCTTATTGTATTATTGTATTATCCTCATTTATTATCCCAATTTTAAACTATTGTTTTCGATTTATTTGTAATTAAACTGTATTTTTTCATAATCCAGTGTACAGTATTTGGTTTACTGGGCAGCGCCAATTTTTGTGACATCCCATATCTGTCTTTTTCTGTGCTGGAGATGTCTTGTATCTGCATGGCATGAAGTTATGAGAAAGGATAACATTAGAACTTACAGTAGGTCACAGAAGATGCGCAAAGTGCAACTGGGAGAATAGTTATGGGTAAGGTGAGAAATAAAGGTGGGGCAGTGGAGGGTTTGGAAGTCTATGGGGAGCCAATATAGGGACAGGCAGCAAGGAATTAAAGAATTTGGGGGTGAGTCTTGCAGGAACAATCACTGTAGGTTCCAGAGGTGACATCCCTGTATCAAACACATTGTAAGTATAGCTTTCTGCATTGAGCATTGGAAGCTCCATTAAAATGGGCAGAATACTGTACTTGGTTGGAGGCAGCTTCTATATATCCATTTCCCAGATGTCCAACTACTCTAGCTTCCCAGGGAAACCATAGAAATGATTGAGAAGTATATTTGGTGCAAGTGACTGGATCACTGTCCACTTGGTCACACTCTGGAAGCCAAGAATCCAGTTTCCTTTATTCATGACTGGGGCCTGTTGGTGTGGTTGGTAGATGGAAAAACACACAGGCCTGTAACTGTTATCTGGAGTCATCTTCCAGCAATATTGGGGGTAAATACGGCCAACTATTGTTATTCATTTCAATTGGATTATGAGATTGGTCTAATGTTCGGGCTGCGCACATGGCAATATGAGACCAGTTGGCCATTATTGGTTGCAATATTGCAGCATCTGTGGCCACCATTACCATAATACAAGTTGAGTCTCCCATATCCAAATAATCCAAAATACGGAATAATCTGAAATACAGAATTTGATTTTTGATGGTTCAATGCACACAAACTTTGTTTAAGGCAGTAGTTCCCAATCTGTGCACAGGGGTGCCGCGGCCGGAGGCTGGCCAGAAGCTGCCTGTTTTTTTGTTTGTCTGTTTGTTTTTTACATGGCCAGAGAGAGTCTGCTTGGTGAGTGGAGGTTGGGAGGGAGGAGTTTAGAGTTGGGTGTGCACATGGGAATTGTCAGTGCCTGAAATGCAACAGGCAGCTGGGTGGGCTGCTTGTTGCTGCATGGGGTCTAACGGAACAGCCTCAGCACTGGATCTTATCTGAGGAGCTGAAGTAAAGGCGCGGTGCTGGCAATCTGTACAAAAGGTAAGTAAGGGGGGCTGCATTTGAAACAGTAGGGGGACAGATAGCTACAGTATGAGCAGTGAGAGATAACTATATGGAGGGTGTCGCATAGGATACTATAGGGGGAGGGGCTTCAATGAGAGACATGGAGGAGGGGGCTGCTAAGGGAGACTGGAGACACATGCAGAGGGCTTCAAGGGAAACACATTGAGGGGGCTTGCAAAAGGAGACACATGGGGGGCTGCAAATGGATACTCATGGGGGGCTTGCAAAGGAAGAAAGGGAGACATGCAGGGGGCTTGCAAAGAGAAACATATGGAGGGGGCTCCAAATGTGGTTCAAGGATGGGATTGGGAAATGAATGCACCTTTCTGAGGCCCATGATTAGCAGTCAGATGATTGGTGAGAAAGAGATTGTATCCACTGGCACAGAAACATTTCCTCATTTTTACCAAAGTGTTTAAAGCATGTCCTTAAAGCCTGACTGCCACATAGTGTTCTTTAGGGAGGGGAGCACATAGGGAACTAAAGGGGGGGCCTGCAATGACAGATAACTATACTCTAGGGAGTAGGCTGCATAGTGAACAATAGGGAGGAAACCGCATAGGGAACTATAGGGGGCTGCAATGGAGACATACTAATTATGTAATTTTGACCCAACTAAGGTGTATATGAAACTTAAATCAATTTTAGGAATATACACAAACTTTGTTTGAGCCATAAAATTATTGAAAATATTGTTTAAAATTACCTGCAGGCTGTGTGTATAAATTGTATATTAAACATAAATGCATTCTGTATTTAGATTTTGGTCCCATTCACAAGTTATTTTATTATGATATGCAAATATTCCAAAATATGGACTATTCCAATATCCAAAATAACCTTGGTCCCAAGAATTTTAGATATGGGATACTCAACCTGTAAATAGCAGGTAATTCATTAATCTGTACCTATAGATCCATACAACTCTGGATCGCCTGTAATTGCTTTAAGAAGAGTATGTGTACCATGATGCTAAAAATTACAAAGTCTGTACGTAGTCGAAATGGCGAGCAACTCACAAGCCCTGCATTTGTGGATGAAAATTATTTCTCTACATCATGAAATTGTAGGACGTTTTGCGCACCGGGAGATCTGATTGAGCAATGTGGTTGGTTTGCACTAATAAAGACATTTCAAAGCCCATCCCCAATAAATGAAATATTCCTGCCTCAGATGCCCTGGTATGAGCATACGGTAATTACAAAAATATGATCAAAATAGTTTTTATTTCACATTGCCCATAACAGTATGTTACTGTAACTAGAAACCAGATTTTAAGATATAATGAGAGTTATGGTAAAACTTACCTTTGTTAACTCTTTTTCTTCAAAGTCCATAGGGTCCACAGGGAGACCTTGGGGTGTAGGTGGTGATTGAGGACTGGGCACCACGCATTAAAAGCTTTCAGTTCCCAGGATGCATCAGTCCATCCCTCTTTACCCCAAGCCAGGGGCACCTCAGTTTGTGACAAGCCAAAGGCCGGGGGAGGAGAAGAGAGAAGGAAGACTGGTACACACAAGAATCACACTCTCAAGGAGAAGGAGATGGAAAACTGTTGACCAGAAACATAGCCCATATGAAGCCCTGTAGACCCTATGGCCTTTGAAGAAAGAGAGTTAACAAAAGTAAGTTTTACCATAACTCTCATTTTCTTCTTCAGGGTCCATAGGGCTCCACAGGGAGACCTTGGGGATGTCCCAAAGCAGTCATTTAAGGGGGGTGCTCCTGTGCTGAGAGGGTAATCCGGCGCCCAAATGAAGTATCCTGATAGACAGATGTATCAAAGGCATAAAACCTGAGAAATTTATGGACAGAGGACTATGTGGCCACTTAACAAACCTGTTCAGCTGAGGTGCCATGGCGAGCTGCCCACAAAGGACCCACAGAGCAAGTAGAGTGAGCAGTATCAGTAGCTGGTACAGGAAGGCCTGCCTGCGTGTAAGCCTGTGAGATAGTCATGCGAAGCCATCTAGCCAATGTCTGTTTGTTGGCTGGCCATCCATTCTTGTGAAATCCATAGAGCACAAATAAGGAGTCTGATCTCTGATGGGGACTGGTACCGCCACATAAATCCTGAGGGCACAGACCACATCCAAGAAGGCCTCACCTGCCGATAGGTCTGGTGATTGAAAGGCCTGGGACTACAAACTAGCAACAACTTTTGGAAGGAAACCAGAGTGAGTCCGAAGTACAGCCCTGCCCTGATGGAATATTAGAAAAGGGGAGCGACATGAGAGCACCCCTAAATCTTACACCCTTCTGGCAGATGCCATAGCCAGAAGAAAAAGAGTCTTTGCTGTGAGCCAGTTGAGTTCCATAGAATCTATGGGTTCAAACAAAGGACCCTGGAGGGCACGAAGCACTACTGACAAAACCCATGGAGCCACTGGAGGGACAAAGGGAGGTTGTATATGGAGGACACCCAGAAGTGGAGCAAATCTATGCTGGAACCAAATGGATAGAGCAGAGACATGCACTTTCAGTGAGGCCAGGCAGTGTCCAAGGTCCAATCCAGCTTTAAGGAAGGCCAGGACTCTGGAAATCCTAAACACTTGGGGGTCATAGCTTCCGGTAAGACACCATTGGAAATATGTATGCCACATTCTGTGGTAGATCCAAGCAGAGGCTGGCTTACACACTCTGGGCCTGATTCAGAGCAGGTTGATGGTGTGTCAGTGCGCATGCGTGAGACCCCCGAAGCAAGCGCAAAAAGCACTTGCTCCGTTGCTCACTACAAAAGGGGCGTCTGTCAATGTTGATCGACAGCTCGCCCCATTTTTTAGGTGTGGTGGGGGGGTGGCTTCACAAACGGAGGCGTTCCCAAGTGAATGTCTGCCATTTTTGGGTGGCCCCACTGACATCACCAGTGATGTCAGTGGGAGAGCTTCCGGCTCTATTAGAGCCGGAAGCTCTCTGGGGCTTGTGGCAACGAGACCCAAGGGTCTCTTCACAAGCCCGATGGTTGCGATGGTCTTGACCATCGCGACCATCATCCTGGCTGCTCACAATAGCTGTGGGTGGTACCCACAGCTATGCGCACCCACAGGAGGTCGCACCAAAAAATAAAAAAATAAAAGCCCTGATTCAGAGCGAGCGCTCTTTCAGAGCGTCCATCTCTGAATCAGGCCCTCTGAGCATAGTTTTAACTACAGAGCTAGAGAATCCTTTGGACCTCACGAGGGATGTCTCAAGAGCCATGCCATCAAAAAAAGACGACCCAGGTCCGGGTAAAGGCAAGGACCCTGAGACAACAGGTCTGGTCATTGAGGCAGCAGGAATGGAGGGTCGATGGAGAGACTGAAGATCTGAGTACCAATGACATCTGGGCCAAGCTGTAGCCACCAGCAGGACAGTGCCTCCGTCTTGTAAGAACTTACAAGGAACTCTAGGAAGAAGGGAGACTGGAGGGAATAGGTATGCAAACTGGAAGGTCCACTTCACTGTATAATGCATCTACAAAGGTTGCCTCAGCATCTCTTGTCCTGGACCCATACACCGGCAGTTTGTGATTGTGTTGGGAGGCCATGAGGTCCACCTCTGGGCGGCCCCATCTGCTCACTAGGAGTTGAAAAACCTCTTGGTGAAGAGGCCATTCCCCGGGATGCACATCATGACGGCTGAGAAAGTCTGCTTCCCAATTGAGAACTCCCGGAATGAACACTGCAGAGATGGCCGGGAGGTGACCCTCGGCTCATGACAGAATGCGTGACACTTCTGTCATTGCTACCCGACTTTGAGTGCCTCCTTGATGGACTGTTCCTGCACAGGTTTTCTATGAAGTATGTTCTGGGCCAGTATGAGGGCCCTGTAGACAGCTCGAAGTTCCAATATGTTGATTGGCAGGGTTGATTGAACCGATGTCCAGTGGTCCTGAAAGGAGTGTGGTCCGGTCACTACACCCCAACCCCGGAGACTGGCATCTGTTGTTAGGAGTACCCAGGCCAGGATCCAAAAGGGGTGACACTTGGTTGCAGCCACCAAGAGAGGGACAGATGCACTTCCGGAGAGAGTACCATTGTCTGAGCTTTGATCCGATGGGGTAACCCGTTCCACCTGGAGAGGATCAGCCTTTGCAAAGGCCTGGAGTGGAACTAAGAATACTCCACCATGTAAAGGTGGACCCCAGAACCTGTATTGCTGAGTGGATCGACACCCGGTGACTGTGGAGACATCTGCACACTAGTAGTTGAAGTGTGGAGATCTTGTCTGATGTCAGAAAGATTCTCTGATACAGAGATCCAGCATGGCTCCCAGATGAATCATTCTCTGTGAGGGATTCAGGGAGGACTTTTTCCAGTTGACTAACCATCCGTGCTTGTGAAGGAAAGCAATGGTTAGCCACAGATGGTGGTGCAGCACTTCTTGGGATCCTGCTAAGAGCAGGAAGTAGTACAGAAGTGGTAACAGTCGGACACCCTGACCATGCAGGTGGGCCGCCATGATAGCTATAAGTTTGGTAAACACCTGTGGAGCTGTGGATAGTCAAAAGGGCAGAGCCTGAAATTGGAAGTGTTGCTGTAGTGTAACAAACCGGAAAATATCACTGATGTGAGGGCACTCTAGGTACATGTAGGTACGCATCCTGAAATTCCAGAGATACCATAAACTCCCCAGGCTCCATAGCTAGGATGAGAGAGCATAGGGTTTCCATCCTGAACCTGGGTACGCCAAAGAATTTGTTCAGGGATTTAAGGTTGAGGATAGGCCGATGAGACCCATTCGGCTTCTGAACCAGAAAGAGAGTAGAATAATAACCAGACCCCCGCTGAGATAACGGGACTGGCACAATTACCCCTGCTTGCATCAAGGACTGTATGGCTTTCTGGATTTGTAGGGTCTTGTTAGGGTCTGAAGAAGGGCCTGTGTAGCAAAACTGGTGGGGAGGCCATCAAAGAAATGAGAGGGCGTACCCGTGAGAGACCACTTCTCTTACCCAAGCATCTGTGGTGGTTTGACACCAGCAATGGGCAAACTGAAGAAGTCGGCCTCCCACTCTGGCATCCCCCAGAGGGAAGCCCATCCTGTCAGGCTGAGGGCTTATCCTCGGGTTTTGAAGCAGTGTGTCTGGTAGTCCAGGCCTGCTTGGTCCTGGGCTTGGTGGCCCTAGTGGAAGCCGACTTCCTGGGAAAGGACTGACCTTTAAGCTTTCCATGAGGACAAAAGGACTTAAAAGATTTAGTCCGAGGCTTTGTAGCAGTAGTTGCTGAAGGTTGAAATGCAGTTTTTGATGCTGCCAACGTAGTTACAATCTTGTCAAGGTCTGGGCCAAACAAGATCTCCCCATTGTAGGGTAACACTTCTTGGAATCCGCATCTGCCTTCCATGAGCGTAGCCACAGGGTACGGTGGGCAGACACCGCTGCGGCCGAGACTCTGGAGGTTAGGAGAATGGCATCCAATGTCACTTCTCCAATATAGGAAGCTGCAGCTTGTATGTGAGTGACGAAAGACATCTTATCCCTAGAAGCATCTGAGAGAAAATAGTCTTCAAGTGCGTCAGCCCAGCTCTCTATAGCTTTAGCCGCCCCTGTAATAGCCATGGTCGGGTAGGCAACAGCCCCTGAAATAGAGTATATCGGCAAGATTCTACCTTTCTATCCAGAGGATCCTTCAAAGAGGATACTTTAGGGATAGATAACGTGGCGTTTTTAATTAAACACGTAACATGTGAATCTACTGTAGTGGGAGTCTCCCATTTTGAACAATGAGCCACAGGAAATGGATAAGATGAGGTCAGACATTTTTGGGGCTGAAACCTCTTACCAGGCGCCTGCCATGCTGCAGCCATTTGCTCAGCTTGTTGATCCGATAGATGGAACTCTGCTGTAGCCACTTTCTGTAATTTAAATAGTGGGTACTTAGATTTAGGGGCTGGCTCATCATCTTCTATGAACATTATTGATCAAACAGCTCGCACCAAGGCAGGAATATTAATTTTATACTGACTCTCATCCTCCCCCAGTGTTAGAGAGTTCAGTATCTTCTGCTTCCTCATATGACACTTCAGAATCTGAGAGCTGCATGGACTATGATGATAATACAGGATGCATAGGAGGCTTACTGGGTAGGTGCTTCTCACCCTGCAAAATACAATAGTTTGAAAGGCTGTAGAGGCAGCCACCAGACTCTGTACTGAGCTAGAGAGTAGGTCAACCCATGGAGGGGGCACAGGAGGTACCTTTATCGCCTGAACCTGTTGTGGCAACCCCATAGGGGGAATTACATCCTGTTCTGGTAACCTCAAAGGGGGAATTACTGACGGTACCGCTAGGTGGTCTGCAATAGTAGCCAGCACCTGAGAAAAGGAACGGCTGGGTATGTAGGATACAAGTAGGAATGCAATATACTGATCCTGTCTTAGGCTTGGGGAAGCTGCAGAAGCGCACAGCACAAATATGGCATTGTGCAGTAACCAACTGTATGTGACAACCCTCACCAATACATTTATTGTAGAGATATGAGGCACTGGAAAAATCCTGAATACACCTGTATGTTAGGACTAAGTCAGAAAAAAAGGTAAAGATATATACTGACAGTATAGAGAAATAAACAGACAGGCAGCGCTAGCTTTAGTCGCATACAATGCAGAAATACCATATAACTGCAGAAGGGCACTACAATCAACTACAGAGATTCTGTGGTCAGTGACTCAACATCTGGTAGGCTATAGCGCTACATAACCTGACTCCAGGGAGAGGTACACTGTGTTTCCCTGAGAGAGCTGTGGCTGAAGAAAAAAGAATACAGTTCTGCTGTTTGGTGCACTCTAATACACTTATGTATACCACAAATTATTATAGTGTTATGTATGTATTAAAACATATAATCTTTATTAGTAACTTTTATAAAATACATTATATTATGGGGGTACCACATGGCGAAACATTAATAAAATCAATAACTCATAACTAAAAAATAAACAAAAATATAAATTGTAAATGATATAAAAAATAAAGTGAAATTAAAAGATTTTCCAAATAACGCTGTCTATGTATTAATAGATTGTTAATAATCTCTCCATCAACAATATGTTCCCCTATTTATGGCAGTTTTATTTTTTTTTGTGGTGCAAGTCACAAATAGTGTTTATTTTAAATAAATATACAGATCTTTTCACTGCAATCAACACTTGTACCCCTGAAGTTCTTTCCACATTAGAGAAACAGTGTTATGTTTTCTAGCAGCTAGCTGCTCAATTCTCCTGTATAATATCAGCTACTAATGTAGCAGGAGATTTGCGATGGAATGGTGATGGGTTATAATGTTGCAATTTTAATTCTCTATATCCATATCTTGATATTTTTACACTGTTGCCAAAAAATAGAATCCCCATCTATTCAAATGGTTATTAATCTCTCCGTTTAATAAATTAGTGGGACATAGGAAAAAAGTAGAATACGATCCGCACAATATTACATTTATTATAAGCTACTTATTTATTAATGATGTCAATTAGCTCACTATTTCACAACTTATTAAAGGAAAGTTTTAAGGTGCAATCATACTGCCATAGGTACATAGGGCCGCTTTAATGGGGAAAGCTGACCTCCCCATGCTGATTTTTAACCACCGGGATGACAAAGCCTGTGTTCACTCTCATCGCCTCCGGTCTGTCCCCAGACTGGAGGTATGACTGTCAATCTGTGGGCCTTACCTGTCCCCTTGCATTCGGGCTGCAGTCTGAGTCCGCACGGCTGGTTAGTGAGAACCCCGGGGTGCCTGCCAAAATCCCCAGCAGCAGCTGGCATTGTGGCGCCCGGAGGGGTGACGGAGCGGCAGTGTAGATGTCCTGTGGACAGTCTGCTATAGCACGCTCAGCAGAAAAATATAAAATAAACAAATCATAAAATAAAAGCTATTTGGAGTGTCTAAGCAGCCCACTGCATAATGGTGACCTGACTCCGGCCGGGCACTAACAAAACTGAGGTGCCTCTGGCTCGGGGGCAGGGTATAGGGGGATGGACCAATACATCCTGGGAGCTGAAAGCTTTAACTGCGTGGTGCCCAGTCCTCAAACACCACCTACATCCCAAGGTCTCCCTGTGGACACTATGGACCCTGAAGAAGAAATATTTAAAAAAATATATAAAATCCAGTTTCCTGATTTTAAGTGTCAATGAGTTTTTTTGACTAATAACATAGGGAGTAACTTTTTTGCCGATGTAAACTTTTTACACAAATATGCACACTGTGCCATCCTATTCTTGAAGTTTTCGCATGTGTGAATTCTCCATAGACAAAAACCAGCTAACTGTTTTCACCATCTCAGAGCAGGAGCACCCCGCTCGCTGCGAAAATATGCTAATAATTGCAATCGCATGGCAACCGCAGCTCTATACCAAGACGCCCACCAATGTCTAATTACGTCCATTTCCCATGACATGCATAAGCAAGTCAGCGAAAACATTGGTAATATCGAGTAACATCGAACCCATCTGCACAGTTGTGGTTGACCTGACCCTACCGCACAAGCTGCTAAACTTCCTGTCGCCATCTAGACTTTTGCCATGTAATACCATCCAACCAAAATGCAATGCAGCAGGAGGAGTCCAGGAAACCGCTTTGGCGCATGCGTACAACTGAGTGTAGGCAGAGAGCGCTGCTGTGTATGGAATCGCTCCTATTTGAGCTGGTGGCAGAAAGCCATGGGCATTCCTGGGAGGTGACTGAGAGGCAGCTTAAAGTGATTGAATAAAAGGGCCATCTCATGGGTGTGTTATGGGAGTGTCATGGGAGTGTTATAGGAGTGTCATGGGAGAGTTATAGGAGTGTCATGGGAGAATTATAGGAGTGTCATGGGAGGGTTAAAGGAGTGTCATGGGTGTGTTATGGGAGTACCATGGGCATGTTATGGGAGTACCATGGGCATGTTATGGGAGTACCATGGGTGTGTTATGGGAGTGTCATGGGCGTGTTATGGGAGTGTCATGGGCATGTTATGGGAGTGTCATGGGCATGTTATGGGAGTGTCATGGGCATGTTATGGGAGTGTCATGCGCATGCTATGGGAGTGTCATGGGCATGTTATGGGAGTACCATGGGCATGTTATGGGAGTGCGATGGGCATGTCATGGGAGTGCAATGGGAGTGTCATGGGTGTGTTATGGGAGTGCCATGGATATGTTATGCGAGTGTCATGGGCGTTTTATGGGAGTGTCATGGTCTTGTTATGGGAGTGTCACGGGCGTGTTATGGGAGTGCCATGGGCATGTTATGGGAGTGCAATGGGAGTGTCATGGGAGTGTTATGGGAGTGCTATGGACATGTTATGCGAGTGTCATGGGCATTTTATGGGAGTGCCATGGTCTTGTTATGGGAGTGTCACTGGCGTGTTATGGGAGTGCCATGGGAATGTTATGGGAGTGCAATGGGAGTGTCATGGGTGTGTTATGGGAGTACCATGGGCATGTTACAAGAGTGCCATAGGCATGTTATGGGAGTGTCATGAGCGTGTTATGGGAGTGTCATGGGCGTGTTATGGGAGTGTCATGGGCATGTTATGGGAGTGCTATTGGCATGTTATGGGAGTGTCATGGGCATTTATGGGAGTGTCATGGGCATGTTATGGGAGTGTCATGGGCGTTTTATGGGACTGTCATGGGCGTGTTATGGGAGTGTCATGGGCGTGTTATGGGAGTGTCATGGGCATGTTAAGGGAGTGTCATGGGCATGTTACGGGAGTGTCATGGGCGTGTTACGGGAATGTCATGGGTGTGTTACGGGAGTGTCATGGGCGTGTTATTGGAGTGTCATGGGCGTGTTATTGGAGTGTCATGGGCATGTTATGGGAGTGTCATAGGTGTGTTATGGGTGTGTCATGGGCGTGTTACGGGAGTGTCATGGGCGTGTTATTGGAGCGTCATGGGTGTGTTACGGGAGTGTCATAGGCGTGTTATGGGAGTATCATGAGCGTGTTATGGGAGTGTCATGAGCGTGTTATGGGAGTGTCATGGGCGTGTTATGGGAGTGTCATGGGCATGTTATGGGAGTGCTATGGGCATGTTATGGGAGTGTTACGGGAGTGTCATGGGCGTGTTATTGGAGTGTCATGGGCGTGTTATTGGAGTGTCATGGGCATGTTATGGGAGTGTCATAGGTGTGTTATGGGTGTGTCATGGGCGTGTTACGGGAGTGTCATGGGCGTGTTATTGGAGTGTCATGGGTATGTTACGGGAGTGTCATAGGCATGTTATGGGAGTGTCATGAGCGTGTTATGGGAGTGTCATGGGCATGTTATGGGAGTGTTATGGGCATGTTAAGGGACTGCTATGGGCATGTTATGGGAGTGTCATGGGCATGTTATGGGAGTGTCATGGGCATGTTATGGGAGTGTCATGGGCATGTTATGGGAGTGTCATGCGCATGCTATGGGAGTGTCATGGGCATGTTATGGGAGTGCTATGGGCATGTTATGGGAGTGCCATGCGCTTGTTATGGGAGTCCCATGGGCGTGTTATGGAAGTGTCATGGGAGTGCCATGGGTGTGTTATGAGAGTGCCATGGACATGTTATGGGAGTGTCAGGGGCGTTTTATGGGAGTGTCAAGGGCGTGTTATGGGAGTGCCATGGGCGTGTTATGGCAGTGTCATGGGCATATTATGGCTGTGTCATGGGCATGTTATGGGAGTGTCATGCGCATGCTATGGGAGTGTCATGGGCATGTTAAGGGAGTGCTATGGGCATGTTATGGGAGTGCCATGCGCTTGTTATGGGAGTCCCAATGGCGTGTTATGGAAGTGTCATGGGAGTGCCATGGGTGTGTTATAAGAGTGCCATGGACGTGTTATGGTAGTGTCATGGGCGTGTTATGGGAGTGCCATGGGCATGTTATGGGAGTGCAATGGGAGTGTCATGGGTGTGTTATGGGAGTCCCATGGACGTGTTATGGGAGTGTCATGGGCAAGCTATGGGAGTGTCATGGGTATGTTACGGGAGTGTCATAGGCATGTTATGGGAGTGTCATGAGCGTGTTATGGGAGTGTCATATGCGTGTTATGGGAGTGTCATGGGCGTGTTATGGGAGTGCTATGGGCGTGTTATGGGAGTGTCATGGGCATGTTATGGGAGTGTCATGGGCGTGTTATGGGAGTGCTATGGGCGTGTTATGGGAGTGTCATGGGCGTTTTATGGGAGTGTCATGGTCTTGTTATGGGAGCGTCACGGGCGTGTTATGGGAGTGCGATGGGCATGTTATGGGAGTGCAATGGGAGTGTCATGGGCATGTTATGGGAGTGTCATGCGCATGCTATGGGAGTGTCATGGGCATGTTATGGGAGTGCTATGGGCATGTTAAGGGAGTGCCATGCGCTTGTTATGGGAGTCCCATGGGCGTGTTATGGAAGTGTCATGGGAGTGCCATGGACATGTTATGGGAGTGTCATGGGCGTTTTATGGGAGTGTCACGGTCTTGTTATGGGAGCGTCACGGGCATGTTATGGGAGTGCGATGGGCATGTCATGGGAGTGCAATGGGAGTGTCATGGGTGTGTTATGGGAGTGCCATGGATATGTTATGCGAGTGTCATGGGCGTTTTATGGGAGTGTCATGGTCTTGTTATGGGAGTGTCACGGGCGTGTTATGGGAGTGCCATGGGCATGTTATGGGAGTGCAATGAGAGTGTCATGGGAGTGTTATGGGAGTGCTATGGACATGTTATGCGAGTGTCATGGGCGTTTTATGGGAGTGCCATGGTCTTGTTATGGGAGTGTCACTGGCGTGTTATGGGAGTGCCATGGAAATGTTATGGGAGTGCAATGGGAGTGTCATGGGTGTGTTATGGGAGTACCATGGGCATGTTACAAGAGTGTCATAGGCATGTTATGGGAGTGTCATGAGCGTGTTATGGGAGTGTCATGGGCGTGTTATGGGAGTGTCATGGGCATGTTATGGGAGTGCTATTGGCATGTTATGGGAGTGTCATGGGCATTTATGGGAGTGTCATGGGCATGTTATGGGAGTGTCATGGGCGTCTTATGGGAGTGTCATGGGCGTGTTATGGGAGTGTCATGGGCATGTTATGGGAGTGTCATGGGCATGTTAAGGGAGTGTCATGGGCATGTTACGGGAGTGTCATGGGCGTGTTACGGGAGTGTCATGGGCGTGTTATTGGAGTGTCATAGGCGTGTTATGGGAGTGTCATAGGTGTGTTATGGGTGTGTCATGGGCGTGTTACGGGAGTGTCATGGGCGTGTTATTGGAGCATCATGGGTGTGTTACGGGAGTGTCATAGGCGTGTTATGGGAGTATCATGAGCGTGTTATGGGAGTGTCATGAGCGTGTTATGGGAGTGTCATGGGCGTGTTATGGGAGTGTCATGGGCATGTTATGGGAGTGCTATGGGCATGTTATGGGAGTGTCATGGGCATGTTATGGGAGTGTCATGGGCATGTTATGGGAGTGTCATGGGAGTGTTATGGGAGTGTCATGCGCATGCTATGGGAGTGTCATGGGCATGTTATGGGAGTGCTATGGGCATGTTATGGGAGTGCCATGCGCTTGGTATGGGAGTCCTATGGGCGTGTTATGGAAGTGTCATGGGAGTGCCATGGGTGTGTTATGAGAGTGCCATGGACATGTTATGGGAGTGTCATGGACGTTTTATGGGAGTGTCACGGTCTTGTTATGGGAGTGTCACGGGCGTGTTATGGGAGTGCCATGGGCATGTTAAGGGAGTGCAATGGGAGTGTAATGGGTGTGTTATGGGAGTGCCATGGACATGTTTTGCGAGTGTCATGGGCGTTTTAGGAGAGTGTCATGGGTGTGTTATGGGAGTGTCATGGGCATGTTATGGGAGTGTCATGGGTGTATTATGGGAGTGTCATGGGTGTGTTATGGGAGTGTCATGGGCATGTTACGGGAGTGTCATGGGCGTGTTACGGGAATGTCATGGGTATATTACGGGAGTGTCATGGGCGTGTTATTGGAGTGTCATAGGCGTGTTATGGGAGTGTCATAGGCGTGTTATAGGAGTGTCATGGGCGTGTTATGGGAGTGTCATGGGCATGTTATGGGAGTGCTATGGGCATGTTATGGGAGTGCCATGCGCTTGTTATGGGAGTCCCATGGGCGTGTTATGGAAGTGTCATGGGAGTGCCATGGGTGTGTTATGAGAGTGCCATGGACATGTTATGGGAGTGTCAGGGGCGTTTTATGGGAGTGTCAAGGGCGTGTTATGGGAGTGCCATGGGCGTGTTATGGCAGTGTCATGGGCATATTATGGCTGTGTCATGGGCATGTTATGGGAGTGTCATGCGCATGCTATGGGAGTGTCATGGGCATGTTATGGGAGTGCTATGGGCATGTTATGGGAGTGCCATGCGCTTGTTATGGGAGTCCCAAGGGCGTGTTATGGAAGTGTCATGGGAGTGCCATGGGTGTGTTATGAGAGTGCCATGGACGTGTTATGGGAGTGTCATGGGCGTTTTATGGGAGTGTCATGGTCTTGTTATGGGAGTGTCATGGGCGTGTTATGGGAGTGCCATGGGCGTGTTATGGGAGTGCAATGGGAGTGTCATGGGTGTGTTATGGGAGTCCCATGGACGTGTTATGAGAGTGTCATGGGCAAGTTATGGGATTGTCATGGGCATGTTATTGGAGTGTCATGGGTATGTTACGGGAGTGTCATGGGCATGTTATGGGAGTGTCATGGGCATGTTATGGGAGTGTCATGGGTATGTTACGGGAGTGTCATAGGCATGTTATGGGAGTGTCATGAGCGTGTTATGGGAGTGTCATGGGCATGTTAAGGGAGTGTTATGGGCATGTTAAGGGACTTCTATGGGCATGTTATGGGAGTACCATGGGCATGTTATGGGAGTACCATGGGCATGTTATGGGAGTGTCATGGGTGTGTTATGGGAGTGTCATGGGCGTGTTATGGGAGTGTCTTGGGTGTGTTATGGGAGTGTCATGGGCGTGTTACGGGAGTGTCATGGGCGTGTTATTGGAGTGTCATAGGCGTGTTATGGGAGTGTCATAGGTGTGTTATGGGAGTGTCATGGGCGTGTTATGGGAGTGTCATGGGCGTGTTACGGGAGTGTCATGGGCATGTTATGGGAGTGTCATGGGCATGTTATGGGAGTGTCATGGATATGTTACGGGAGTGTCATAGGCATGTTATGGGAGTGTCATGAGCGTGTTATGGGAGTGTCATGGGCATGTTAAGGGAGTGTTATGGGCATGTTAAGGGACTGCTATGGGCATGTTATGGGAGTGTCATGGGCATGTTTTGAGAGTGTCATGGGCATGTTATGGGAGTGTCATGGGCATGTTATGGGAGTGTCATGCGCATGCTATGGGAGTGTCATGGGCATGTTATGGGAGTGCTATGGGCATGTTATCGGAGTGCCATGTGCTTGTTATGGGAGTCCCATGGGCGTGTTATGGAAGTGTCATGGGAGTGCCATGGGTGTGTTATGAGAGTGCCAAGGACATGTTATGGGAGTGTCAAGGGTGTTTTATGGGAGTGTCATGGTCTTGTTATGGGAGCGTCACGGGCGTGTTATGGGAGTGCGATGGGCATGTTATGGGAGTGCAATGGGAGTGTCATGGGTGTGTTATGGGAGTGCCATGGATATGTTATGCGAGTGTCATGGGCGTTTTATGGGAGTGTCATGGTCTTGTTATGGGAGTGTCACGGGCGTGTTATGGGAGTGCCATGGGCATGTTATGGGAGTGCAATGGGAGTGTCATGGGAGTGTTATGGGAGTGCTATGGACATGTTATGCGAGTGTCATGGGCGTTTTATGGGAGTGCCATGGTCTTGTTATGGGAGTGTCACTGGCGTGTTATGGGAGTGCCATGGGAATGTTATGGGAGTGCAATGGGAGTGTCATGGGTGTGTTATGGGAGTACTATGGGCATGTTACAAGAGAGTCATAGGCATGTTATGGGAGTGTCATGAGCGTGTTATGGGAGTGTCATGGGCGTGATATGGGAGTGTCATGGGCATGTTATGGGAGTGCTATTGGCATGTTATGGGAGTGTCATGGGCATGTTATGGGAGTGTCATGGGCATGTTATGGTAGTGCCATGCGCATTTTATGGGAGTGTCATGGGCGTGTTATGGAAGTGTCATGGGAGTGCCATGGGTGTGTTATGAGAGTGCCATGGACATGTTATGGGAGTGTCAGGGGCGTTTTATGGGAGTGTCAAGGGCGTGTTATGGGAGTGCCATGGGCGTGTTATGGCAGTGTTATGGGCATATTATGGCTGTGTCATGGGCATGTTATTGAAGTGTCATGCGCATGCTATGGGAGTGTCATGGGCATGTTATGGGAGTGCTATGGGCATGTTATGGGAGTGCCATGCGCTTGTTATGGGAGTCCCAAGGGCGTGTTATGGAAATGTCATGGGAGTGCCATGGGTGTGTTATGAAAGTGCCATGGACGTGTTATGGGAGTGTCATGGGCGTTTTATGGGAGTGTCATGTTCTTGTTATGGGAGTGTCATGGGCGTGTTATGGGAGTGCCATGGGCATGTTATGGGAGTGCAATGGGAGTGTCATGGGTGTGTTATGGGAGTCCCATGGACGTGTTATGGGAGTGTCATGGGCAAGTTATGGGAGTGTCAAGGGCATGTTATGGGAGTGTCATGGGTATGTTACGGGAGTGTCATAGTCATGTTATGGGAGTGTCATGAGCGTGTTATGGGAGTGTCATGGGCATGTTATGGGAGTGTCATGGGCGTGTTATGGGAGTGCTATGGGCGTGTTATGGGAGTGTCATGGGCATGTTATGGGAGTGTCATGGGCATGTTATGGGAGTGTCATGCGCATGCTATGGGAGTGTCATGGGCATGTTATGGGAGTGCTATGGGCATGTTAAGGGAGTGCCATGCGCTTGTTATGGGAGTCCCATGGGCGTGTTATGGAAGTGTCATGGGAGTGCCATGGGTGTGTTATGAGAGTGCCATGGACATGTTATGGGAGTGTCATGGTCTTGTTATGGGAGCGTCACGGGCGTGTTATGGGAGTGTCACGGGCGTGTTATGGGAGTGTCATGGGCATGTTATGGGAGTGTCATGGGTATGTTACGGGAGTGTCATAGTCATGTTATGGGAGTGTCATGAGCGTGTTATGGGAGTGTCATGGGAGTGCCATGGGTGTGTTATGAGAGTGCCATGGACGTGTTATGGGAGTGTCATGGGCGTTTTATGGGAGTGTCATGGTCTTGTTATGGGAGTGTCATGGGCGTGGTATGGGAGTGCCATGGGCATGTTATGGGAGTGCAATGGGAGTGTCATGGGTGTGTTATGGGAGTCCCATGGACGTGTTATGGGAGTGTCATGGGCAAGTTATGGGAGTGTCATGGGCATGTTATGGGAGTGTCATGGGTATGTTACGGGAGTGTCATAGGCATGTTATGGGAGTGTCATGAGCGTGTTATGGGAGTGTCATATGCGTGTTATGGGAGTGTCATGGGCGTGTTATGGGAGTGCTATGGGCATGTTATGGGAGTGTCATGGGCATGTTATGGGAGTGTCATGGGCGTGTTATGGGAGTGCTATGGGCGTGTTATGGGAGTGTCATGGGCGTTTTATGGGAGTGTCATGGTCTTGTTATGGGAGAGTCACGGGCGTGTTATGGGAGTGCGATGGGCATGTTATGGGAGTGCAATGGGAGTGTCATGGGCATGTTATGGGAGTGTCATGCGCATGCTATGGGAGTGTCATGGGCATGTTATGGGAGTGCTATATGCATGTTAAGGGAGTGCCATGCGCTTGTTATGGGAGTCCCATGGGCGTGTTATGGAAGTGTCATGGGAGTGCCATGGGTGTGTTATGAGAGTGCCATGGACATGTTATGGGAGTGTCATGGGCGTTTTATGGGAGTGTCATGGTCTTGTTATGGGAGCGTCACGGGCGTGTAATGGGAGTGTCATGGGCATGTTATGGGAGTGTCATGGGCATGTTATGGGAGTGTCATGGGTATGTTACGGGAGTGTCATAGGCATGTTATGGGAGTGTCATGAGCGTGTTATGGGAGTGTCATGGGCATGTTAAGGGAGTGTTATGGGCATGTTAAGGGACTGCTATGGGCATTTTATGGGAGTACCATGGGCATGTTATGGGAGTACCATGGGCATGTTATGGGAGTGTCATGGGTGTGTTATGGGAGTGTCATGGGCGTGTTATGGGAGTGTCATGGGTGTGTTATGGGAGTGTCATGGGCATGTTATGGGAGTGTCATGGGCGTGTTATGGGAGTGTCATGGGCGTGTTACGGGAGTGTCATGGGCATGGTATCGGAGTGTCATAGGCGTGTTATGGGAGTGTCATGGGTGTGTTATGGGAGTGTCATGGGCGTTTTATGGGAGTGTCATGGGCGTGTTATGGGAGTGTCATGGGTGTGTTATGGGAGTGTCATGGGCATGTTATGGGAGTGTCATGGGCGTGTTATGGGAGTGTCATGGGCGTGTTACGGGAGTGTCATGGGCGTGTTATTGGAGTGTCATAGGCGTGTTATGGGAGTGTCATAGGTGTGTTATGGGAGTGTCATGGGCGTGTTATGGGAGTGTCATGGGCATGTTACGGGAGTGTCATGGGCATGTTATGGGAGTGTCATGGATATGTTACGGGAGTGTCATAGGCATGTTATGGGAGTGTCATGAGCGTGTTATGGGAGTGTCATGGGCATGTTAAGGGAGTGTTATGGGCATGTTAAGGGACTGCTATGGGCATGTTATGGGAGTGTCAATGGCATGTTATGGGAGTGTCATGGGCATGTTATGGGAGTGTCATGGGCATGTTATGGGAGTGTCATGCGCATGCTATGGGAGTGTCATGGGCATGTTATGGGAGTGTTATGGGCATGTTATGGGAGTGCCATGTGCTTGTTATGGGAGTCCCATGGGCGTGTTATGGAAGTGTCATGGGAGTGCCATGGGTGTGTTATGAGAGTGCCATGGACATGTTATGGGAGTGTCATGGGCGTTTTATGGGAGTGTCATGGTCTTGTTATGGGAGCGTCACGGGCGTGTTATGGGAGTGCGATGGGCATGTTATGGGAGTGCAATGGGAGTGTCATGGGTCTGTTATGGGAGTGCCATGGATATGTTATGCGAGTGTCATGGGCGTTTTATGGGAGTGTCATGGTCTTGTTATGGGAGTGTCACGGGCGTGTTATGGGAGTGCCATGGGCATGTTATGGGAGTGCAATGGGAGTGTCATGGGAGTGTTATGGGAGTGCTATGGACATGTTTTGCGAGTGTCATGGGCGTTTTATGGGAGTGCCATGGTCTTGTTATGGGAGTGTCACTGGCGTGTTATGGGAGTGCCATGGGAATGTTATGGGAGTGCAATGGGAGTGTCATGGGTGTGTTATGGGAGTACCATGGGCATGTTACAAGAGAGTCATAGGCATGTTATGGGAGTGTCATGAGCGTGTTATGGGAGTGTCATGGGCGTGTTATGGGAGTGTCATGGGCATGTTATGGGAGTGCTATTGGCATGTTATGGGAGTGTCATGGGCATGTTATGGGAGTGTCATGGGCATGTTATGGGAGTGCCATGCGCATTTTATGGGAGTGTCATGGGCGTGTTATGGAAGTGTCATGGGAGTGCCATGGGTGTGTTATGAGAGTGCCATGGACATGTTATGGGAGTGTCAGGGGCGTTTTATGGGAGTGTCAAGGGCGTGTTATGGGAGTGCCATGGGCGTGTTATGGCAGTGTCATGGGCATATTATGGCTGTGTCATGGGCATGTTATGGGAGTGTCATGCGCATGCTATGGGAGTGTCATGGGCATGTTATGGGAGTGCTATGGGCATGTTATGGGCGTGCCAAGCGCTTGTTATGGGAGTCCCAAGGGCGTGTTATGGAAGTGTCATGGGAGTGCCATGGGTGTGTTATGAGAGTGCCATGGACGTGTTATGGGAGTGTCATGGGCGTTTTATGGGAGTGTCATGGTCTTGTTATGGGAGTGTCATGGGCGTGTTATGGGAGTGCCATGGGCATGTTATGGGAGTGCAATGGGAGTGTCATGGGTGTGTTATGGGAGTCCCATGGACGTGTTATGGGAGTGTCATGGGCAAGTTATGGGAGTGTCAAGGGCATGGTATGGGAGTGTCATGGGTATGTTACGGGAGTGTCATAGGCATGTTATGGGAGTGTCATGAGCGTGTTATGGGAGTGTCATGGGCATGTTATGGGAGTGTCATGGGCGTGTTATGGGAGTGCTATGGGCGTGTTATGGGAGTGTCATGGGCATGTTATGGGAGTGCAATGGGAGTGTCATGGGCATGTTATGGGAGTGTCATGCGCATGCTATGGGAGTGTCATGGGCATGTTATGGGAGTGCTATGGGCATGTTAAGGGAGTGCCATGCGCTTGTTATGGGAGTCCCATGGGCGTGTTATGGAAGTGTCATGGGAGTGCCATGGGTGTGTTATGAGAGTGCCATGGACATGTTATGGGAGTGTCATGGGCGTTTTATGGGAGTGTCATGGTCTTGTTATGGGAGCGTCACGGGCGTGTAATGGGAGTGTCATGGGCATGTTATGGGAGTGTCATGGGCATGTTATGGGAGTGTCATGGGTATGTTACGGGAGTGTCATAGGCATGTTATGGGAGTGTCATGAGCGTGTTATGGGAGTGTCATGGGCATGTTAAGGGAGTGTTATGGGCATGTTAAGGGACTGCTATGGGCATTTTACGGGAGTACCATGGGCATGTTATGGGAGTACCATGGGCATGTTATGGGAGTGTCATGGGTGTGTTATGGGAGTGTCATGGGCGTGTTATGGGAGTGTCATGGGTGTGTTATGGGAGTGTCATGGGCATGTTATGGGAGTGTCATGGGCGTGTTATGGGAGTGTCATGGGCGTGTTACGGGAGTGTCATGGGCGTGGTATTGGAGTGTCATAGGCGTGTTATGGGAGTGTCATGGGTGTGTTATGGGAGTGTCATGGGCGTTTTATGGGAGTGTCATGGGCGTGTTATGGGAGTGTCATGGGTGTGTTATGGGAGTGTCATGGGCATGTTATGGGAGTGTCATGGGCGTGTTATGGGAGTGTCATGGGCGTGTTACGGGAGTGTCATGGGCGTGTTATTGGAGTGTCATAGGCGTGTTATGGGAGTGTCATAGGTGTGTTATGGGAGTGTCATGGGCGTGTTATGGGAGTGTCATGGGCATGTTACGGGAGTGTCATGGGCATGTTATGGGAGTGTCATGGGCATGTTATGGGAGTGTCATGGATATGTTACGGGAGTGTCATAGGCATGTTATGGGAGTGTCATGAGCGTGTTATGGGAGTGTCATGGGCATGTTAAGGGAGTGTTATGGGCATGTTAAGGGACTGCTATGGGCATGTTATGGGAGTGTCAATGGCATGTTATGGGAGTGTCATGGGCATGTTATGGGAGTGTCATGGGCATGTTATGGGAGTGTCATGCGCATGCTATGGGAGTGTCATGGGCATGTTATGGGAGTGTTATGGGCATGTTATGGGAGTGCCATGTGCTTGTTATGGGAGTCCCATGGGCGTGTTATGGAAGTGTCATGGGAGTGCCATGGGTGTGTTATGAGAGTGCCATGGACATGTTATGGGAGTGTCATGGGCGTTTTATGGGAGTGTCATGGTCTTGTTATGGGAGCGTCACGGGCGTGTTATGGGAGTGCGATGGGCATGTTATGGGAGTGCAATGGGAGTGTCATGGGTCTGTTATGGGAGTGCCATGGATATGTTATGCGAGTGTCATGGGCGTTTTATGGGAGTGTCATGGTCTTGTTATGGGAGTGTCACGGGCGTGTTATGGGAGTGCCATGGGCATGTTATGGGAGTGCAATGGGAGTGTCATGGGAGTGTTATGGGAGTGCTATGGACATGTTTTGCGAGTGTCATGGGCGTTTTATGGGAGTGCCATGGTCTTGTTATGGGAGTGTCACTGGCGTGTTATGGGAGTGCCATGGGAATGTTATGGGAGTGCAATGGGAGTGTCATGGGTGTGTTATGGGAGTACCATGGGCATGTTACAAGAGAGTCATAGGCATGTTATGGGAGTGTCATGAGCGTGTTATGGGAGTGTCATGGGCGTGTTATGGGAGTGTCATGGGCATGTTATGGGAGTGCTAATGGCATGTTATGGGAGTGTCATGGGCATGTTATGGGAGTGTCATGGGCATGTTATGGGAGTGCCATGCGCATTTTATGGGAGTGTCATGGGCGTGTTATGGAAGTGTCATGGGAGTGCCATGGGTGTGTTATGAGAGTGCCATGGACATGTTATGGGAGTGTCAGGGGCGTTTTATGGGAGTGTCAAGGGCGTGTTATGGGAGTGCCATGGGCGTGTTATGGCAGTGTCATGGGCATATTATGGCTGTGTCATGGGCATGTTATGGGAGTGTCATGCGCATGCTATGGGAGTGTCATGGGCATGTTATGGGAGTGCTATGGGCATGTTATGGGCGTGCCAAGCGCTTGTTATGGGAGTCCCAAGGGCGTGTTATGGAAGTGTCATGGGAGTGCCATGGGTGTGTTATGAGAGTGCCATGGACGTGTTATGGGAGTGTCATGGGCGTTTTATGGGAGTGTCATGGTCTTGTTATGGGAGTGTCATGGGCGTGTTATGGGAGTGCCATGGGCATGTTATGGGAGTGCAATGGGAGTGTCATGGGTGTGTTATGGGAGTCCCATGGACGTGTTATGGGAGTGTCATGGGCAAGTTATGGGAGTGTCAAGGGCATGTTATGGAAGTGTCATGGGTATGTTACGGGAGTGTCATAGGCATGTTATGGGAGTGTCATGAGCGTGTTATGGGAGTGTCATGGGCATGTTATGGGAGTGTCATGGGCGTGTTATGGGAGTGCTATGGGCGTGTTATGGGAGTGTCATGGGCATGTTATGGGAGTGTCATAGGCATGTTATGGGAGTGTCATGCGCATGCTATGGGAGTGTCATGGGCATGTTATGGGAGTGCTATGGGCATGTTAAGGGAGTGCCATGCGCTTGTTATGGGAGTCCCATGGGCGTGTTATGGAAGTGTCATGGGAGTGCCATGGGTGTGTTATGAGAGTGCAATGGACATGTTATGGGAGTGTCATGGGCGTTTTATGGGAGTGTCATGGTCTTGTTATGGGAGCGTCACGGGCGTGTTATGGGAGTGTCATGGGCATGTTATGGGAGTGTCATGGGTATGTTACGGGAGTGTCATAGTCATGTTATGGGAGTGTCATGAGCGTGTTATGGGAGTATCATGGGAGTGCCATGGGTGTGTTATGAGAGTTCCATGGACGTGTTATGGGAGTGTCATGGTCTTGTTATGGGAGCGTCACGGGCGTGTTATGGGAGTGCGATGGGCATGTTATGGGAGTGCAATGGGAGTGTCATGGGCATGTTATGGGAGTGTCATGCGCATGCTATGGGAGTGTCATGGGCATGTTATGGGAGTGCTATGGGCATGTTAAGGGAGTGCCATGCGCTTGTTATGGGAGTCCCATGGGCGTGTTATGGAAGTGTCATGGGAGTGCCATGGGTGTGTTATGAGAGTGCCATGGACATGTTATGGGAGTGTCATGGGCGTTTTATGGGAGTGTCATGGTCTTGTTATGGGAGCGTCACGGGCGTGTTATGGGAGTGTCATGGGCATGTTATGGGAGTGTCATGGGCATGTTATGGGAGTGTCATGGGTATGTTACGGGAGTGTCATAGGCATGTTATGGGAGTGTCATGAGCGTGTTATGGTAGTGTCATGGGCATGTTAAGGGAGTGTTATGGGCATGTTAAGGGACTGCTATGGGCATGTTATGGGAGTACCATGGGCATGTTATGGGAGTACCATGGGCATGTTATGGGAGTGTCATGGGTGTGTTATGGGAGTGTCATGGGCGTGTTATGGGAGTGTCATGGGCGTGTTATGGGAGTGTCATGGGCGTGTTACGGGAGTGTCATGGGCGTGTTACGGGAGTGTCATGGGCGTGTTATTGGAGTGTCATAGGCGTGTTATGGGAGTGTCATAGGTGTGTTATGGGAGTGTCATGGGCGTGTTATGGGAGTGTCATGGGCATGTTACGGGAGTGTCATGGGCATGTTATGGGAGTGTCATGGGCATGTTATGGGAGTGTCATGGATATGTTACGGGAGTGTCATAGGCATGTTATGGGAGTGTCATGAGCGTGTTATGGGAGTGTCATGGGCATGTTAAGGGAGTGTTATGGGCATGTTAAGGGACTGCTATGGGCATGTTATGGGAGTGTCATGGGCATGTTATGGGAGTGTCATGGGCATGTTATGGGAGTGTCATGGGCATGTTATGGGAGTGTCATGCGCATGCTATGGGAGTGTCATGGGCATGTTATGGGAGTGCTATGGGCATGTTATGGGAGTGTCATGGGCATGTTATGGGAGTGTCATGGGCATGTTATGGGAGTGTCATGGATATGTTACGGGAGTGTCATAGGCATGTTATGGGAGTGTCATGAGCGTGTTATGGGAGTGTCATGGGCATGTTAAGGGAGTGTTATGGGCATGTTAAGGGACTGCTATGGGCATGTTATGGGAGTGTCATGGGCATGTTATGGGAGTGTCATGGGCATGTTATGGGAGTGTCATGGGCATGTTATGGGAGTGTCATGCGCATGCTATGGGAGTGTCATGGGCATGTTATGGGAGTGCTATGGGCATGTTATGGGAGTGCCATGTGCTTGTTATAAGGAGTCCCATGGGCGTGTTATGGAAGTGTCATGGGAGTGCCATGGGTGTGTTATGAGAGTGCCATGGACATGTTATGGGAGTGTCATGTTCGTTTTATGGGAGTGTCATGGTCTTGTTATGGGAGCGTCACGGGCGTGTTATGGGAGTGCGATGGGCATGTTATGGGAGTGCAATGGGAGTGTCATGGGTGTGTTATGGGAGTGCCATGGATATGTTATGCGAGTGTCATGGGCGTTTTATGGGAGTGTCATGGTCTTGTTATGGGAGTGTCACGGGCGTGTTATGGGAGTGCCATGGGCATGTTATGGGAGTGCAATGGGAGTGTCATGGGAGTGTTATGGGAGTGCTATGGACATGTTATGGGAGTGTCATGGGCGTTTTATGGGAGTGTCATGGTCTTGTTATGGGAGCGTCACGGGCGTGTTATGGGAGTGCGATGGGCATGTTATGGGAGTGCAATGGGAGTGTCATGGGTGTGTTATGGGAGTGCCATGGATATGTTATGCGAGTGTCATGGGCGTTTTATGGGAGTGTCATGGTCTTGTTATGGGAGTATCACGGGCGTGTTATGGGAGTGCCATGGGCATGTTATGGGAGTGCAATGGGAGTGTCATGGGAGTGTTATGGGAGTGTATGGACATGTTATGCGAGTGTCATGGGCGTTTTATGGGAGTGCCATGGTCTTGTTATGGGAGTGTCACTGGCGTGTTATGGGAGTGCCATGGGAATGTTATGGGAGTGCAATGGGAGTGTCATGGGTGTGTTATGGGAGTACTATGGGCATGTTACAAGAGAGTCATAGGCATGTTATGGGAGTGTCATGAGCGTGTTATGGGAGTGTCATGGGCGTGTTATGGGAGTGTCATGGGCATGTTATGGGAGTGCTATTGGCATGTTATGGGAGTGTCATGGGCATGTTATGGGAGTGTCATGGGCATGTTATGGGAGTGCCATGCGCATTTTATGGGAGTGTCATGGGCGTGTTATGGAAGTGTCATGGGAGTGCCATGGGTGTGTTATGAGAGTGCCATGGACATGTTATGGGAGTGTCAGGGGCATTTTATGGGAGTGTCAAGGGCGTGTTATGGGAGTGCCATGGGCGTGTTATGGCAGTGTCATGGGCATATTATGGCTGTGTCATGGGCATGTTATGGAAGTGTCATGCGCATGCTATGGGAGTGTCATGGGCATGTTATGGGAGTGCTATGGGCTTGTTATGGGAGTGCCATGCGCTTGTTATGGGAGTCCCAAGGGCGTGTTATGGAAATGTCATGGGAGTGCCATGGGTGTGTTATGAGAGTGCCATGGACGTGTTATGGGAGTGTCATGGGCGTTTTATGGGAGTGTCATGGTCTTGTTATGGGAGTGTCATGGGCGTGTTATGGGAGTGCCATGGGCATGTTATGGGAGTGCAATGGGAGTGTCATGGGTGTGTTATGGGAGTCCCATGGACGTGTTATGGGAGTGTCATGGGCAAGTTATGGGAGTGTCAAGGGCATGTTATGGGAGTGTCATGGGTATGTTACGGGAGTGTCATAGGCATGTTATGGGAGTGTCATGAGCGTGTTATGGGAGTGTCATGGGCATGTTATGGGAGTGTCATGGGCGTGTTATGGGAGTGCTATGAGCGTGTTATGGGAGTGTCATGGGCATGTTATGGGAGTGTCATGGGCATGTTATGGGAGTGTCATGCGCATGCTATGGGAGTGTCATGGGCATGTTATGGGAGTGCTATGGGCATGTTAAGGGAGTGCCATGCGCTTGTTATGGGAGTCCCATGGGCATGTTATGGAAGTGTCATGGGAGTGCCATGGGTGTGTTATGAGAGTGCCATGGACATGTTATGGGAGTGTCATGGTCTTGTTATGGGAGCGTCACGGGCGTGTTATGGGAGTGTCACGGGCGTGTTATGGGAGTGTCATGGGCATGTTATGGGAGTGTCATGGGTATGTTACGGGAGTGTCATAGTCATGTTATGGGAGTGTCATGAGCGTGTTATGGGAGTGTCATCGGAGTGCCATGGGTGTGTTATGAGAGTGCCATGGACATGTTATGGGAGTGTCATGGGCGTTTTATGGGAGTGTCATGGTCTTGTTATGGGAGTGTCATGGGCGTGGTATGGGAGTGCCATGGGCATGTTATGGGAGTGCAATGGGAGTGTCATGGGTGTGTTATGGGAGTCCCATGGACGTGTTATGGGAGTGTCATGGGCAAGTTATGGGAGTGTCATGGGCATGTTATTGGAGTGTCATGGGAATGTTACGGGAGTGTCATAGGCATGTTATGGGAGTGTCATGAGCGTGTTATGGGAGTGTCATATGCGTGTTATGGGAGTGTCATGGGCGTGTTATGGGAGTGCTATGGGAATG
The DNA here is from genome assembly GCA_031769625.1 of Taudactylus pleione. Classification (NCBI taxonomy): domain Eukaryota; kingdom Metazoa; phylum Chordata; class Amphibia; order Anura; family Myobatrachidae; genus Taudactylus; species Taudactylus pleione. Next base: position 537,403 of record JAUIMM010000153.1, read on the forward strand.
TTATGGGAGTGTCATGGGCTTGTTATGGGAGTGTCATGGGCGTGTTATGGGAGTGCTATGGGCGTGTTATGGGAGTGTCATGGGCGTTTTATGGGAGTGTCATGGTCTTGTTATGGGAGAGTCACGGGCGTGTTATGGGAGTGCGATGGGCATGTTATGGGAGTGCAATGGGAGTGTCATGGGCATGTTATGGGAGTGTCATGCGCATGCTATGGGAGTGTCATGGGCATGTTATGGGAGTGCGATGGGCATGTTATGGGAGTGCAATGGGAGTGTCATGGGTGTGTTATGGGAGTGCCATGGATATGTTATGCGAGTGTCATGGGCGTTTTATGGGAGTGTCATGGTCTTGTTATGGGAGTATCACGGGCGTGTTATGGGAGTGCCATGGGCATGTTATGGGAGTGCAATGGGAGTGTCATGGGAGTGTTATGGGAGTGTATGGACATGTTATGCGAGTGTCATGGGCGTTTTATGGGAGTGCCATGGTCTTGTTATGGGAGTGTCACTGGCGTGTTATGGGAGTGCCATGGGAATGTTATGGGAGTGCAATGGGAGTGTCATGGGTGTGTTATGGGAGTACTATGGGCATGTTACAAGAGAGTCATAGGCATGTTATGGGAGTGTCATGAGCGTGTTATGGGAGTGTCATGGGCGTGTTATGGGAGTGTCATGGGCATGTTATGGGAGTGCTATTGGCATGTTATGGGAGTGTCATGGGCATGTTATGGGAGTGTCATGGGCATGTTATGGGAGTGCCATGCGCATTTTATGGGAGTGTCATGGGCGTGTTATGGAAGTGTCATGGGAGTGCCATGGGTGTGTTATGAGAGTGCCATGGACATGTTATGGGAGTGTCAGGGGCATTTTATGGGAGTGTCAAGGGCGTGTTATGGGAGTGCCATGGGCGTGTTATGGCAGTGTCATGGGCATATTATGGCTGTGTCATGGGCATGTTATGGAAGTGTCATGCGCATGCTATGGGAGTGTCATGGGCATGTTATGGGAGTGCTATGGGCTTGTTATGGGAGTGCCATGCGCTTGTTATGGGAGTCCCAAGGGCGTGTTATGGAAATGTCATGGGAGTGCCATGGGTGTGTTATGAGAGTGCCATGGACGTGTTATGGGAGTGTCATGGGCGTTTTATGGGAGTGTCATGGTCTTGTTATGGGAGCGTCACGGGCGTGTTATGGGAGTGTCATGGGCATGTTATGGGAGTGTCATGGGCATGTTATGGGAGTGTCATGGGTATGTTACGGGAGTGTCATAGGCATGTTATGGGAGTGTCATGAGCGTGTTATGGTAGTGTCATGGGCATGTTAAGGGAGTGTTATGGGCATGTTAAGGGACTGCTATGGGCATGTTATGGGAGTACCATGGGCATGTTATGGGAGTACCATGGGCATGTTATGGGAGTGTCATGGGTGTGTTATGGGAGTGTCATGGGCGTGTTATGGGAGTGTCATGGGCGTGTTATGGGAGTGTCATGGGCGTGTTACGGGAGTGTCATGGGCGTGTTACGGGAGTGTCATGGGCGTGTTATTGGAGTGTCATAGGCGTGTTATGGGAGTGTCATAGGTGTGTTATGGGAGTGTCATGGGCGTGTTATGGGAGTGTCATGGGCATGTTACGGGAGTGTCATGGGCATGTTATGGGAGTGTCATGGGCATGTTATGGGAGTGTCATGGATATGTTACGGGAGTGTCATAGGCATGTTATGGGAGTGTCATGAGCGTGTTATGGGAGTGTCATGGGCATGTTAAGGGAGTGTTATGGGCATGTTAAGGGACTGCTATGGGCATGTTATGGGAGTGTCATGGGCATGTTATGGGAGTGTCATGGGCATGTTATGGGAGTGTCATGGGCATGTTATGGGAGTGTCATGCGCATGCTATGGGAGTGTCATGGGCATGTTATGGGAGTGCTATGGGCATGTTATGGGAGTGTCATGGGCATGTTATGGGAGTGTCATGGGCATGTTATGGGAGTGTCATGGATATGTTACGGGAGTGTCATAGGCATGTTATGGGAGTGTCATGAGCGTGTTATGGGAGTGTCATGGGCATGTTAAGGGAGTGTTATGGGCATGTTAAGGGACTGCTATGGGCATGTTATGGGAGTGTCATGGGCATGTTATGGGAGTGTCATGGGCATGTTATGGGAGTGTCATGGGCATGTTATGGGAGTGTCATGCGCATGCTATGGGAGTGTCATGGGCATGTTATGGGAGTGCTATGGGCATGTTATGGGAGTGCCATGTGCTTGTTATAAGGAGTCCCATGGGCGTGTTATGGAAGTGTCATGGGAGTGCCATGGGTGTGTTATGAGAGTGCCATGGACATGTTATGGGAGTGTCATGTTCGTTTTATGGGAGTGTCATGGTCTTGTTATGGGAGCGTCACGGGCGTGTTATGGGAGTGCGATGGGCATGTTATGGGAGTGCAATGGGAGTGTCATGGGTGTGTTATGGGAGTGCCATGGATATGTTATGCGAGTGTCATGGGCGTTTTATGGGAGTGTCATGGTCTTGTTATGGGAGTGTCACGGGCGTGTTATGGGAGTGCCATGGGCATGTTATGGGAGTGCAATGGGAGTGTCATGGGAGTGTTATGGGAGTGCTATGGACATGTTATGGGAGTGTCATGGGCGTTTTATGGGAGTGTCATGGTCTTGTTATGGGAGCGTCACGGGCGTGTTATGGGAGTGCGATGGGCATGTTATGGGAGTGCAATGGGAGTGTCATGGGTGTGTTATGGGAGTGCCATGGATATGTTATGCGAGTGTCATGGGCGTTTTATGGGAGTGTCATGGTCTTGTTATGGGAGTATCACGGGCGTGTTATGGGAGTGCCATGGGCATGTTATGGGAGTGCAATGGGAGTGTCATGGGAGTGTTATGGGAGTGTATGGACATGTTATGCGAGTGTCATGGGCGTTTTATGGGAGTGCCATGGTCTTGTTATGGGAGTGTCACTGGCGTGTTATGGGAGTGCCATGGGAATGTTATGGGAGTGCAATGGGAGTGTCATGGGTGTGTTATGGGAGTACTATGGGCATGTTACAAGAGAGTCATAGGCATGTTATGGGAGTGTCATGAGCGTGTTATGGGAGTGTCATGGGCGTGTTATGGGAGTGTCATGGGCATGTTATGGGAGTGCTATTGGCATGTTATGGGAGTGTCATGGGCATGTTATGGGAGTGTCATGGGCATGTTATGGGAGTGCCATGCGCATTTTATGGGAGTGTCATGGGCGTGTTATGGAAGTGTCATGGGAGTGCCATGGGTGTGTTATGAGAGTGCCATGGACATGTTATGGGAGTGTCAGGGGCATTTTATGGGAGTGTCAAGGGCGTGTTATGGGAGTGCCATGGGCGTGTTATGGCAGTGTCATGGGCATATTATGGCTGTGTCATGGGCATGTTATGGAAGTGTCATGCGCATGCTATGGGAGTGTCATGGGCATGTTATGGGAGTGCTATGGGCTTGTTATGGGAGTGCCATGCGCTTGTTATGGGAGTCCCAAGGGCGTGTTATGGAAATGTCATGGGAGTGCCATGGGTGTGTTATGAGAGTGCCATGGACGTGTTATGGGAGTGTCATGGGCGTTTTATGGGAGTGTCATGGTCTTGTTATGGGAGTGTCATGGGCGTGTTATGGGAGTGCCATGGGCATGTTATGGGAGTGCAATGGGAGTGTCATGGGTGTGTTATGGGAGTCCCATGGACGTGTTATGGGAGTGTCATGGGCAAGTTATGGGAGTGTCAAGGGCATGTTATGGGAGTGTCATGGGTATGTTACGGGAGTGTCATAGGCATGTTATGGGAGTGTCATGAGCGTGTTATGGGAGTGTCATGGGCATGTTATGGGAGTGTCATGGGCGTGTTATGGGAGTGCTATGAGCGTGTTATGGGAGTGTCATGGGCATGTTATGGGAGTGTCATGGGCATGTTATGGGAGTGTCATGCGCATGCTATGGGAGTGTCATGGGCATGTTATGGGAGTGCTATGGGCATGTTAAGGGAGTGCCATGCGCTTGTTATGGGAGTCCCATGGGCATGTTATGGAAGTGTCATGGGAGTGCCATGGGTGTGTTATGAGAGTGCCATGGACATGTTATGGGAGTGTCATGGTCTTGTTATGGGAGCGTCACGGGCGTGTTATGGGAGTGTCACGGGCGTGTTATGGGAGTGTCATGGGCATGTTATGGGAGTGTCATGGGTATGTTACGGGAGTGTCATAGTCATGTTATGGGAGTGTCATGAGCGTGTTATGGGAGTGTCATCGGAGTGCCATGGGTGTGTTATGAGAGTGCCATGGACATGTTATGGGAGTGTCATGGGCGTTTTATGGGAGTGTCATGGTCTTGTTATGGGAGTGTCATGGGCGTGGTATGGGAGTGCCATGGGCATGTTATGGGAGTGCAATGGGAGTGTCATGGGTGTGTTATGGGAGTCCCATGGACGTGTTATGGGAGTGTCATGGGCAAGTTATGGGAGTGTCATGGGCATGTTATTGGAGTGTCATGGGAATGTTACGGGAGTGTCATAGGCATGTTATGGGAGTGTCATGAGCGTGTTATGGGAGTGTCATATGCGTGTTATGGGAGTGTCATGGGCGTGTTATGGGAGTGCTATGGGAATGTTATGGGAGTGTCATGGGCTTGTTATGGGAGTGTCATGGGCGTGTTATGGGAGTGCTATGGGCGTGTTATGGGAGTGTCATGGGCGTTTTATGGGAGTGTCATGGTCTTGTTATGGGAGAGTCACGGGCGTGTTATGGGAGTGCGATGGGCATGTTATGGGAGTGCAATGGGAGTGTCATGGGCATGTTATGGGAGTGTCATGCGCATGCTATGGGAGTGTCATGGGCATGTTATGGGAGTGCGATGGGCATGTTATGGGAGTGCAATGGGAGTGTCATGGGTGTGTTATGGGAGTGCCATGGATATGTTATGCGAGTGTCATGGGCGTTTTATGGGAGTGTCATGGTCTTGTTATGGGAGTATCACGGGCGTGTTATGGGAGTGCCATGGGCATGTTATGGGAGTGCAATGGGAGTGTCATGGGAGTGTTATGGGAGTGTATGGACATGTTATGCGAGTGTCATGGGCGTTTTATGGGAGTGCCATGGTCTTGTTATGGGAGTGTCACTGGCGTGTTATGGGAGTGCCATGGGAATGTTATGGGAGTGCAATGGGAGTGTCATGGGTGTGTTATGGGAGTACTATGGGCATGTTACAAGAGAGTCATAGGCATGTTATGGGAGTGTCATGAGCGTGTTATGGGAGTGTCATGGGCGTGTTATGGGAGTGTCATGGGCATGTTATGGGAGTGCTATTGGCATGTTATGGGAGTGTCATGGGCATGTTATGGGAGTGTCATGGGCATGTTATGGGAGTGCCATGCGCATTTTATGGGAGTGTCATGGGCGTGTTATGGAAGTGTCATGGGAGTGCCATGGGTGTGTTATGAGAGTGCCATGGACATGTTATGGGAGTGTCAGGGGCATTTTATGGGAGTGTCAAGGGCGTGTTATGGGAGTGCCATGGGCGTGTTATGGCAGTGTCATGGGCATATTATGGCTGTGTCATGGGCATGTTATGGAAGTGTCATGCGCATGCTATGGGAGTGTCATGGGCATGTTATGGGAGTGCTATGGGCTTGTTATGGGAGTGCCATGCGCTTGTTATGGGAGTCCCAAGGGCGTGTTATGGAAATGTCATGGGAGTGCCATGGGTGTGTTATGAGAGTGCCATGGACGTGTTATGGGAGTGTCATGGGCGTTTTATGGGAGTGTCATGGTCTTGTTATGGGAGTGTCATGGGCGTGTTATGGGAGTGCCATGGGCATGTTATGGGAGTGCAATGGGAGTGTCATGGGTGTGTTATGGGAGTCCCATGGACGTGTTATGGGAGTGTCATGGGCAAGTTATGGGAGTGTCAAGGGCATGTTATGGGAGTGTCATGGGTATGTTACGGGAGTGTCATAGGCATGTTATGGGAGTGTCATGAGCGTGTTATGGGAGTGTCATGGGCATGTTATGGGAGTGTCATGGGCGTGTTATGGGAGTGCTATGAGCGTGTTATGGGAGTGTCATGGGCATGTTATGGGAGTGTCATGGGCATGTTATGGGAGTGTCATGCGCATGCTATGGGAGTGTCATGGGCATGTTATGGGAGTGCTATGGGCATGTTAAGGGAGTGCCATGCGCTTGTTATGGGAGTCCCATGGGCATGTTATGGAAGTGTCATGGGAGTGCCATGGGTGTGTTATGAGAGTGCCATGGACATGTTATGGGAGTGTCATGGTCTTGTTATGGGAGCGTCACGGGCGTGTTATGGGAGTGTCACGGGCGTGTTATGGGAGTGTCATGGGCATGTTATGGGAGTGTCATGGGTATGTTACGGGAGTGTCATAGTCATGTTATGGGAGTGTCATGAGCGTGTTATGGGAGTGTCATCGGAGTGCCATGGGTGTGTTATGAGAGTGCCATGGACATGTTATGGGAGTGTCATGGGCGTTTTATGGGAGTGTCATGGTCTTGTTATGGGAGTGTCATGGGCGTGGTATGGGAGTGCCATGGGCATGTTATGGGAGTGCAATGGGAGTGTCATGGGTGTGTTATGGGAGTCCCATGGACGTGTTATGGGAGTGTCATGGGCAAGTTATGGGAGTGTCATGGGCATGTTATTGGAGTGTCATGGGAATGTTACGGGAGTGTCATAGGCATGTTATGGGAGTGTCATGAGCGTGTTATGGGAGTGTCATATGCGTGTTATGGGAGTGTCATGGGCGTGTTATGGGAGTGCTATGGGAATGTTATGGGAGTGTCATGGGCTTGTTATGGGAGTGTCATGGGCGTGTTATGGGAGTGCTATGGGCGTGTTATGGGAGTGTCATGGGCGTTTTATGGGAGTGTCATGGTCTTGTTATGGGAGAGTCACGGGCGTGTTATGGGAGTGCGATGGGCATGTTATGGGAGTGCAATGGGAGTGTCATGGGCATGTTATGGGAGTGTCATGCGCATGCTATGGGAGTGTCATGGGCATGTTATGGGAGTGCTATGGGCATGTTAAGGGAGTGCCATGCACTTGTTATGGGAGTACCATGGGCGTGTTATGGAAGTGTCATGGGAGTGCCATGGGTGTGTTATGAGAGTGCCATGGACATGTTATGGGAGTGTCATGGGCGTTTTATGGGAGTGTCATGGTCTTGTTATGGGAGCGTCACGGGCGTGTTATGGGAGTGTCATGGGCATGTTATGGGAGTGTCATGGGCATGTTATGGGAGTGTCATGGGTATGTTACGGGAGTGTCATAGGCATGTTATGGGAGTGTCATGAGCGTGTTATGGGAGTGTCATGGGCATGTTAAGGGAGTGTTATGGGCATGTTAAGGGACTGCTATGGGCATTTTATGGGAGTACCATGGGCATGTTATGGGAGTACCATGGGCATGTTATGGGAGTGTCATGGGTGTGTTATGGGAGTGTCATGGGCGTGTTATGGGAGTGTCATGGGTGTGTTATGGGAGTGTCATGGGCATGTTATGGGAGTGTCATGGGCGTGTTATGGGAGTGTCATGGGCATGTTACGGGAGTGTCATGGGCGTGGTATTGGAGTGTCATAGGCGTGTTATGGGAGTGTCATGGGTGTGTTATGGGAGTGTCATGGGCGTTTTATGGGAGTGTCATGGGTGTGTTATGGGAGTGTCATGGGTGTGTTATGGGAGTGTCATGGGCATGTTATGGGAGTGTCATGGGCGTGTTATGGGAGTGTCATGGGCGTGTTACGGGAGTGTCATGGGCGTGTTATTGGAGTGTCATAGGCGTGTTATGGGAGTGTCATAGGTGTGTTATGGGAGTGTCATGGGCGTGTTATGGGAGTGTCATGGGCATGTTACGGGAGTGTCATGGGCATGTTATGGGAGTGTCATGGGCATGTTATGGGAGTGTCATGGATATGTTACGGGAGTGTCATAGGCATGTTATGGGAGTGTCATGAGCGTGTTATGGGAGTGTCATGGGCATGTTAAGGGAGTGTTATGGGCATGTTAAGGGACTGCTATGGGCATGTTATGGGAGTGTCATGGGCATGTTATGGGAGTGTCATGGGCATGTTATGGGAGTGTCATGGGCATGTTATGGGAGTGTCATGCGCATGCTATGGGAGTGTCATGGGCATGTTATGGGAGTGCTATGGTCATGTTATGGGAGTGCCATGTGCTTGTTATGGGAGTCCCATGGGCGTGTTATGGAAGTGTCATGGGAGTGCCATGGGTGTGTTATGAGAGTGCCATGGACATGTTATGGGAGTGTCATGGGCGTTTTATGGGAGTGTCATGGTCTTGTTATGGGAGCGTCACGGGCGTGTTATGGGAGTGCGATGGGCATGTTATGGGAGTGCAATGGGAGTGTCATGGGTGTGTTATGGGAGTGCCATGGATATGTTATGCGAGTGTCATGGGCGTTTTATGGGAGTGTCATGGTCTTGTTATGGGAGTGTCATGGGCGTGTTATGGGAGTGCCATGGGCATGTTATGGGAGTGCAATGGGAGTGTCATGGGAGTGATATGGGAGTGCTATGGACATGTTATGCGAGTGTCATGGGCGTTTTATGGGAGTGCCATGGTCTTGTTATGCGAGTGTCACTGGCGTGTTATGGGAGTGCCATGGGAATGTTATGGGAGTGCAAAGGGAGTGTCATGGGTGTGTTATGGGAGTACCATGGGCATGTTACAAGAGAGTCATAGGCATGTTATGGGAGTGTCATGAGCGTGTTATGGGAGTGTCATGGGCGTGTTATGGGAGTGTCATGGGCATGTTATGGGAGTGCTATTGGCATGTTATGGGAGAGTCATGGGCATGTTATGGGAGTGTCATGGGCATGTTATGGGAGTGCCATGCGCATTTTATGGGAGTGTCATGGGCGTGTTATGGAAGTGTCATGGGAGTGCCATGGGTGTGTTATGAGAGTGCCATGGACATGTTATGGGAGTGTCAGGGGCGTTTTATGGGAGTGTCAAGGGCGTGTTATGGGAGTGCCATGGGCGTGTTATGGCAGTGTCATGGGCATATTATGGCTGTGTCATGGGCATGTTATGGGAGTGTCATGCGCATGCTATGGGAGTGTCATGGGCATGTTATGGGAGTGCTATGGGCATGTTATGGGAGTGCCAAGCGCTTGTTATGGGAGTCCCAAGGGCGTGTTATGGAAGTGTCATGGGAGTGCCATGGGTGTGTTATGAGAGTGCCATGGACGTGTTATGGAAGTGTCATGGGCGTTTTATGGGAGTGTCATGGTCTTGTTATGGGAGTGTCATGGGCGTGTTATGGGAGTGCCATGGGCATGTTATGGGAGTGCAATGGGAGTGTCATGGGTGTGTTATGGGAGTCCCATGGACGTGTTATGGGAGTGTCATGGGCAAGTTATGGGAGTGTCAAGGGCATGTTATGGGAGTGTCATGGGTATGTTACGCGATTGTCATAGGCATGTTATGGGAGTGTCATGAGCGTGTTATGGGAGTGTCATGGGCATGTTATGGGAGTGTCATGGGCGTGTTATGGGAGTGCTATGGGCGTGTTATGGGAGTGTCATGGGCATGTTATGGGAGTGTCATAGGCATGTTATGGGAGTTTCATGCGCATGCTATGGGAGTGTCATGGGCATGTTATGGGAGTGCTATGGGCATGTTAAGGGAGTGCCATGCGCTTGTTATGGGAGTCCCATGGGCGTGTTATGGAAGTGTCATGGGAGTGCCATGGGTGTGTTATGAGAGTGCCATGGAGATGTTATGGGAGTGTCATGGGCGTTTTATGGGAGTGTCATGGTCTTGTTATGGGAGCGTCACGGGCGTGTTATGGGAGTGTCATGGGCGTGTTATGGGAGTGTCATGGGCATGTTATGGGAGTGTCATGGGTATGTTACGGGAGTGTCATAGTCATGTTATGGGAGTGTCATGGGAGTGCCATGGGTGTGTTATGAGAGTGCCATGGACGTGTTATGGGAGTGTCATGGGCGTTTTATGGGAGTGTCATGGTCTTGTTATGGGAGTGTCATGGGCGTGGTATGGGAGTGCCATGGGCATGTTATGGGAGTGCAATGGGAGTGTCATGGGTGTGTTATGGGAGTCCCAAGGACGTGTTATGGGAGTGTCATGGGCAAGTTATGGGAGTGTCATGGGCATGTTATTGGAGTGTCATGGGTATGTTACGGGAGTGTCATAGGCATGTTATGGGAGTGTCATGAGCGTGTTATGGGAGTGTCATATGCGTGTTATGGGAGTGTCATGGGCGTGTTATGGGAGTGCTATGGGCGTGTTATGGGAGTGTCATGGGCATGTTATGGGAGTGTCATGGGCGTGTTATGGGAGTGCTATGGGCGTGTTATGGGAGTGTCATGGGCGTTTTATGGGAGTGTCATGGTCTTGTTATGGGAGCGTCACGGGCGTGTTATGGGAGTGCGATGGGCATGTTATGGGAGTGCAATGGGAGTGTCATGGGCATGTTATGGGAGTGTCATGCGCATGCTATGGGAGTGTCATGGGCATGTTATGGGAGTGCTATGGGCATGTTAAGGGAGTGCCATGCGCTTGTTATGGGAGTCCCATGGGCGTGTTATGGAAGTGTCATGGGAGTGCCATGGGTGTGTTATGAGAGTGCCATGGACATGTTATGGGAGTGTCATGGGTGTTTTATGGGAGTGTCATGGTCTTGTTATGGGAGCGTCACGGGCGTGTTATGGGAGTGCGATGGGCATGTTATGGGAGTGCAATGGGAGTGTCATGGGTGTGTTATGGGAGTGCCATGGATATGTTATGTGAGTGTCATGGGCGTTTTATGGGAGTGTCATGGTCTTGTTATGGGAGTGTCACGGGCGTGTTATGGGAGTGCCATGGGCATGTTATGGGAGTGCAATGGGAGTGTCATGGGAGTGTTATGGGAGTGTATGGACATGTTATGCGAGTGTCATGGGCGTTTTATGGGAGTGCCATGGTCTTGTTATGGGAGTGTCACTGGCGTGTTATGGGAGTGCCATGGGAATGTTATGGGAGTGCAATGGGAGTGTCATGGGTGTGTTATGGGAGTACTATGGGCATGTTACAAGAGAGTCATAGGCATGTTATGGGAGTGTCATGAGCGTGTTATGGGAGTGTCATGGGCGTGTTATGGGAGTGTCATGGGCATGTTATGGGAGTGCTATTGGCATGTTATGGGAGTGTCATGGGCATGTTATGGGAGTGTCATGGGCATGTTATGGGAGTGCCATGCGCATTTTATGGGAGTGTCATGGGCGTGTTATGGAAGTGTCATGGGAGTGCCATGGGTGTGTTATGAGAGTGCCATGGACATGTTATGGGAGTGTCAGGGGCATTTTATGGGAGTGTCAAGGGCGTGTTATGGGAGTGCCATGGGCGTGTTATGGCAGTGTCATGGGCATATTATGGCTGTGTCATGGGCATGTTATGGAAGTGTCATGCGCATGCTATGGGAGTGTCATGGGCATGTTATGGGAGTGCTATGGGCTTGTTATGGGAGTGCCATGCGCTTGTTATGGGAGTCCCAAGGGCGTGTTATGGAAATGTCATGGGAGTGCCATGGGTGTGTTATGAGAGTGCCATGGACGTGTTATGGGAGTGTCATGGGCGTTTTATGGGAGTGTCATGGTCTTGTTATGGGAGTGTCATGGGCGTGTTATGGGAGTGCCATGGGCATGTTATGGGAGTGCAATGGGAGTGTCATGGGTGTGTTATGGGAGTCCCATGGACGTGTTATGGGAGTGTCATGGGCAAGTTATGGGAGTGTCAAGGGCATGTTATGGGAGTGTCATGGGTATGTTACGGGAGTGTCATAGGCATGTTATGGGAGTGTCATGAGCGTGTTATGGGAGTGTCATGGGCATGTTATGGGAGTGTCATGGGCGTGTTATGGGAGTGCTATGAGCGTGTTATGGGAGTGTCATGGGCATGTTATGGGAGTGTCATGGGCATGTTATGGGAGTGTCATGCGCATGCTATGGGAGTGTCATGGGCATGTTATGGGAGTGCTATGGGCATGTTAAGGGAGTGCCATGCGCTTGTTATGGGAGTCCCATGGGCATGTTATGGAAGTGTCATGGGAGTGCCATGGGTGTGTTATGAGAGTGCCATGGACATGTTATGGGAGTGTCATGGTCTTGTTATGGGAGCGTCACGGGCGTGTTATGGGAGTGTCACGGGCGTGTTATGGGAGTGTCATGGGCATGTTATGGGAGTGTCATGGGTATGTTACGGGAGTGTCATAGTCATGTTATGGGAGTGTCATGAGCGTGTTATGGGAGTGTCATCGGAGTGCCATGGGTGTGTTATGAGAGTGCCATGGACATGTTATGGGAGTGTCATGGGCGTTTTATGGGAGTGTCATGGTCTTGTTATGGGAATGTCATGGGCGTGGTATGGGAGTGCCATGGGCATGTTATGGGAGTGCAATGGGAGTGTCATGGGTGTGTTATGGGAGTCCCATGGACGTGTTATGGGAGTGTCATGGGCAAGTTATGGGAGTGTCATGGGCATGTTATTGGAGTGTCATGGGAATGTTACGGGAGTGTCATAGGCATGTTATGGGAGTGTCATGAGCGTGTTATGGGAGTGTCATATGCGTGTTATGGGAGTGTCATGGGCGTGTTATGGGAGTGCTATGGGAATGTTATGGGAGTGTCATGGGCTTGTTATGGGAGTGTCATGGGAGTGTTATGGGAGTGCTATGGGCGTGTTATGGGAGTGTCATGGGCGTTTTATGGGAGTGTCATGGTCTTGTTATGGGAGAGTCACGGGCGTGTTATGGGAGTGCGATGGGCATGTTATGGGAGTGCAATGGGAGTGTCATGGGCATGTTATGGGAGTGTCATGCGCATGCTATGGGAGTGTCATGGGCATGTTATGGGAGTGCTATGGGCATGTTAAGGGAGTGCCATGCACTTGTTATGGGAGTACCATGGGCGTGTTATGGAAGTGTCATGGGAGTGCCATGGGTGTGTTATGAGAGTGCCATGGACATGTTATGGGAGTGTCATGGGCGTTTTATGGGAGTGTCATGGTCTTGTTATGGGAGCGTCACGGGCGTGTTATGGGAGTGTCATGGGCATGTTATGGGAGTGTCATGGGCATGTTATGGGAGTGTCATGGGTATGTTACGGGAGTGTCATAGGCATGTTATGGGAGTGTCATGAGCGTGTTATGGGAGTGTCATGGGCATGTTAAGGGAGTGTTATGGGCATGTTAAGGGACTGCTATGGGCATTTTATGGGAGTACCATGGGCATGTTATGGGAGTACCATGGGCATGTTATGGGAGTGTCATGGGTGTGTTATGGGAGTGTCATGGGCGTGTTATGGGAGTGTCATGGGTGTGTTATGGGAGTGTCATGGGCATGTTATGGGAGTGTCATGGGCGTGTTATGGGAGTGTCATGGGCATGTTACGGGAGTGTCATGGGCGTGGTATTGGAGTGTCATAGGCGTGTTATGGGAGTGTCATGGGTGTGTTATGGGAGTGTCATGGGCGTTTTATGGGAGTGTCATGGGTGTGTTATGGGAGTGTCATGGGTGTGTTATGGGAGTGTCATGGGCATGTTATGGGAGTGTCATGGGCGTGTTATGGGAGTGTCATGGGCGTGTTACGGGAGTGTCATGGGCGTGTTATTGGAGTGTCATAGGCGTGTTATGGGAGTGTCATAGGTGTGTTATGGGAGTGTCATGGGCGTGTTATGGGAGTGTCATGGGCATGTTACGGGAGTGTCATGGGCATGTTATGGGAGTGTCATGGGCATGTTATGGGAGTGTCATGGATATGTTACGGGAGTGTCATAGGCATGTTATGGGAGTGTCATGAGCGTGTTATGGGAGTGTCATGGGCATGTTAAGGGAGTGTTATGGGCATGTTAAGGGACTGCTATGGGCATGTTATGGGAGTGTCATGGGCATGTTATGGGAGTGTCATGGGCATGTTATGGGAGTGTCATGGGCATGTTATGGGAGTGTCATGCGCATGCTATGGGAGTGTCATGGGCATGTTATGGGAGTGCTATGGGCATGTTATGGGAGTGCCATGTGCTTGTTATGGGAGTCCCATGGGCGTGTTATGGAAGTGTCATGGGAGTGCCATGGGTGTGTTATGAGAGTGCCATGGACATGTTATGGGAGTGTCATGGGCGTTTTATGGGAGTGTCATGGTCTTGTTATGGGAGCGTCACGGGCGTGTTATGGGAGTGCGATGGGCATGTTATGGGAGTGCAATGGGAGTGTCATGGGTGTGTTATGGGAGTGCCATGGATATGTTATGCGAGTGTCATGGGCGTTTTATGGGAGTGTCATGGTCTTGTTATGGGAGTGTCATGGGCGTGTTATGGGAGTGCCATGGGCATGTTATGGGAGTGCAATGGGAGTGTCATGGGAGTGATATGGGAGTGCTATGGACATGTTATGCGAGTGTCATGGGCGTTTTATGGGAGTGCCATGGTCTTGTTATGCGAGTGTCACTGGCGTGTTATGGGAGTGCCATGGGAATGTTATGGGAGTGCAATGGGAGTGTCATGGGTGTGTTATGGGAGTACCATGGGCATGTTACAAGAGAGTCATAGGCATGTTATGGGAGTGTCATGAGCGTGTTATGGGAGTGTCATGGGCGTGTTATGGGAGTGTCATGGGCATGTTATGGGAGTGCTATTGGCATGTTATGGGAGAGTCATGGGCATGTTATGGGAGTGTCATGGGCATGTTATGGGAGTGCCATGCGCATTTTATGGGAGTGTCATGGGCGTGTTATGGAAGTGTCATGGGAGTGCCATGGGTGTGTTATGAGAGTGCCATGGACATGTTATGGGAGTGTCAGGGGCGTTTTATGGGAGTGTCAAGGGCGTGTTATGGGAGTGCCATGGGCGTGTTATGGCAGTGTCATGGGCATATTATGGCTGTGTCATGGGCATGTTATGGGAGTGTCATGCGCATGCTATGGGAGTGTCATGGGCATGTTATGGGAGTGCTATGGGCATGTTATGGGAGTGCCAAGCGCTTGTTATGGGAGTCCCAAGGGCGTGTTATGGAAGTGTCATGGGAGTGCCATGGGTGTGTTATGAGAGTGCCATGGACGTGTTATGGAAGTGTCATGGGCGTTTTATGGGAGTGTCATGGTCTTGTTATGGGAGTGTCATGGGCGTGTTATGGGAGTGCCATGGGCATGTTATGGGAGTGCAATGGGAGTGTCATGGGTGTGTTATGGGAGTCCCATGGACGTGTTATGGGAGTGTCATGGGCAAGTTATGGGAGTGTCAAGGGCATGTTATGGGAGTGTCATGGGTATGTTACGCGATTGTCATAGGCATGTTATGGGAGTGTCATGAGCGTGTTATGGGAGTGTCATGGGCATGTTATGGGAGTGTCATGGGCGTGTTATGGGAGTGCTATGGGCGTGTTATGGGAGTGTCATGGGCATGTTATGGGAGTGTCATAGGCATGTTATGGGAGTTTCATGCGCATGCTATGGGAGTGTCATGGGCATGTTATGGGAGTGCTATGGGCATGTTAAGGGAGTGCCATGCGCTTGTTATGGGAGTCCCATGGGCGTGTTATGGAAGTGTCATGGGAGTGCCATGGGTGTGTTATGAGAGTGCCATGGACATGTTATGGGAGTGTCATGGGCGTTTTATGGGAGTGTCATGGTCTTGTTATGGGAGCGTCACGGGCGTGTTATGGGAGTGTCATGGGCGTGTTATGGGAGTGTCATGGGCATGTTATGGGAGTGTCATGGGTATGTTACGGGAGTGTCATAGTCATGTTATGGGAGTGTCATGGGAGTGCCATGGGTGTGTTATGAGAGTGCCATGGACGTGTTATGGGAGTGTCATGGGCGTTTTATGGGAGTGTCATGGTCTTGTTATGGGAGTGTCATGGGCGTGGTATGGGAGTGCCATGGGCATGTTATGGGAGTGCAATGGGAGTGTCATGGGTGTGTTATGGGAGTCCCAAGGACGTGTTATGGGAGTGTCATGGGCAAGTTATGGGAGTGTCATGGGCATGTTATTGGAGTGTCATGGGTATGTTACGGGAGTGTCATAGGCATGTTATGGGAGTGTCATGAGCGTGTTATGGGAGTGTCATATGCGTGTTATGGGAGTGTCATGGGCGTGTTATGGGAGTGCTATGGGCGTGTTATGGGAGTGTCATGGGCATGTTATGGGAGTGTCATGGGCGTGTTATGGGAGTGCTATGGGCGTGTTATGGGAGTGTCATGGGCGTTTTATGGGAGTGTCATGGTCTTGTTATGGGAGCGTCACGGGCGTGTTATGGGAGTGCGATGGGCATGTTATGGGAGTGCAATGGGAGTGTCATGGGCATGTTATGGGAGTGTCATGCGCATGCTATGGGAGTGTCATGGGCATGTTATGGGAGTGCTATGGGCATGTTAAGGGAGTCCATGCGCTTGTTATGGGAGTCCCATGGGCGTGTTATGGAAGTGTCATGGGAGTGCCATGGGTGTGTTATGAGAGTGCCATGGACATGTTATGGGAGTGTCATGGGTGTTTTATGGGAGTGTCATGGTCTTGTTATGGGAGCGTCACGGGCGTGTTATGGGAGTGCGATGGGCATGTTATGGGAGTGCAATGGGAGTGTCATGGGTGTGTTATGGGAGTGCCATGGATATGTTATGTGAGTGTCATGGGCGTTTTATGGGAGTGTCATGGTCTTGTTATGGGAGTGTCACGGGCGTGTTATGGGAGTGCCATGGGCATGTTATGGGAGTGCAATGGGAGTGTCATGGGAGTGTTATGGGAGTGCTATGGACATGTTATGCGAGTGTCATGGGCGTTTTATGGGAGTGCCATGGTCTTGTTATGGGAGTGTCACTGGCGTGTTATGGGAGTGCCATGGGAATGTTATGGGAGTGCAATGGGAGTGTCATGGGTGTGTTATGGGAGTACCATGGGCATGTTACAAGAGTGTCATAGGCATGTTATGGGAGTGTCATGAGCGTGTTATGGGAGTGTCATTGGCGTGTTATGGGAGTGTCATGGGCATGTTATGGGAGTGCTATTGGCATGTTATGGGAGTGTCATGGGCATGTTATGGGAGTGTCATGGGCATGTTATGGGAGTGTCATGGGTGTTTTATGGGAGTGTCATGGGCGTGTTATGGGAGTGTCATGGGCGTGTTAAGGGAGTGTCATGGGCATGTTATGGGAGTGTCATGGGCATGTTAAGGGAGTGTCATGGGCATGTTACGGGAGTGTCATGGGCGTGTTACGGGAATGTCATGGGTGTGTTACGGGAGTGTCATGGGCGTGTTATTGGAGTGTCATGTGCGTGTTATTGGAGTGTCATGGGCATGTTATGGGAGTGTCATAGGTGTGTTATGGGTGTGTCATGGGCGTGTTACGGGAGTGTCATGGGCGTGTTATTGGAGCGTCATGGGTGTGTTACGGGAGTGTCATAGGTGTGTTATGGGAGTGTCATGAGCGTGTTATGGGAGTGTCATGGGCGTGTTATGGGAGTGTCATGGGCATGTTATGGGAGTGCTATGGGCATGTTATGGGAGTGTCATGGGCATGTTATGGGAGTGTCATGGGCATGTTATGGGAGTGTCATGGGAGTGTTATGGGAGTGTCATGCGCATGCTATGGGAGTGTCATGGGCATGTTATGGGAGTGCTATTGGCATGTTAAGGGAGTGCCATGTGCTTGGTATGGGAGTCCTATGGGCGTGTTATGGAAGTGTCATGGGAGTGCCATGGGTGTGTTATGAGAGTGCCATGGACATGTTATGGGAGTGTCATGGGCGTTTTATGGGAGTGTCACGGTCTTGTTATGGGAGTGTCACAGGCGTGTTATGGGAGTGCCATGGGAATGTTATAGGAGTGCAATGGGAGTGTCATGGGTGTGTTATGGGAATTTCATGGGCATGTTATGGGAGTGTCATGGGCGTGTTATGGGAGTGTCATGAGCATGTTATTGGTGTTTTATAGGCATGTTATGGGAGTGTCATGGGTGTGTCAGTGAATTTGACTGGATTCCCAAATGCAGAGCCACAGAAGCCATGTAAAGATATAGGGCCTGATTCAGAGCCGGACGCAATTAGCGCTCGCTCGTCTAGAAAATAGGGGTGGCTATTCAAATCAACCGTTCGCTCTTGCAGTCTGTTCACGCCTCTAGGTCTGAACGAGCGAACCAAACTTGTGGTCGTTTTTTGTAAAAATACGCCCCCTGGCCGCTCGCATCCTACGTCATGTCCGCTATTTATTAGATTAATCGAGTACATCGACCAGGGTATTAACTGCTCGCTATTCTTGGGGTTGGTTTTTCCTACCACAATTTTGCGAGCAGTTCTGACTATAAAATAACCCAGTGACGTGGTAAATGACGCTGCTGTTTTAATTATGCACACCCATAAAAAACGCCCGTTTTGACCTTTAAGCACGCCTGTGTTCGGATCTCCACTCCCCGTTTTCAAGAAGCTTCTCCCATTACCACCCACATATGCCTCTTTCTGTCACTCAAATTATCAGGCATTCGCTATTTTGCGAGCACATGAATTTCGACCGTAGTGGCTGGTTCGCGCATGCGTATAACGATCCATACGCATGCGCAGTTGGGCAAACATCGCTCGGAGCGAACGAGCGGCCGTTTACAAGCGGCTCTGAATCAGGCCCACAGTTCTGAAGGACACAGTGTGACAGCTATATGGCATCTTAAGTGTTGATGATGCTCCGATGGTGGAGTGTTTGAGTCCACTGGTGGATTTGCACAGTCCACAGAAACTGAGAGTGGGCATCTCAGGGCTTCCAATGTTTGTCACTCACAAGGGGAAGGCTGAGACTAGTACTTATATATCACAGATGTCTATCCGAAATATAATGCTATAATATATATATATATATATATATATATATATAGCATATGTTTTTTGTGTAATATTATCTGTTATTGATTGTTAGTAAATGTAATTTACATGTTACACCTGGTGTAGCTATGTAAATCTTATCACTGAGGACTCTTCAGTATAATATTATAGCACAGATTTAAATTTTTTTTGTTATCTTTTCTAGATATGAAGAAAACAGACATAAAATTAATTTTCATTCTAAACACACAGATGGAAATATCTTCTGAACTAAACAAGTGATCTTCCATGTCCTCTGGGCTTCAGAATGCAGCCACAGACGGTACAAATCTACTATTCGCCAGGATCAGGGTACAAGTAAGATGTAACCCATAGATGGCAGTACTGTGCATCTTATATGCTTTTTTAGTTTATAACATGTGGCATTGGAGGTGGGAGGTGAGCAGGGTCAGTGCTTCTATTAGGCAGCTGTCTAAGGGTGGCGGGACCTGAGAAATGGTCCGCCGAGGCTGCCTGGGAGAAAAATTCTAGAGCAGGGGATGGCAACCTATGACCACTGGTACAAAGAGGGGGTTGGAGCAGGTACTTGTTGGGGGCTCTGGGTGCTGAGGGGGACAATGGCAGCCGCTGCCTCCTCAGGAAAGATTGCGCCCATCACTACAATCTTAGCAGCATCAGTCAGCTCTCCCCTCCGTGTGGAGGTGTTCACAGGCACCCGCATAGGATCCTGCAGCGGCTACACAATACAGTACGTACGCAGCGGCAAACCACTCATCGGTAGGGGCGGAGATTTTCTCTCTGCACCACAGGACAGTGGTAAGCAGCCAAACTACACCTGTGACACACTGATTGCAGCCAGCAATGTGTAGGGCGCCACAGCAACCACTCACCGGTAGGAGCAGAGAAAGTCTTTCTGCACCACCGGACTGTGACCAGCGGCATCCACAATAGGCTTGCAAGCAGGGCCGGTGCAACCCACTCAGCAGAGTATGCAAAGCAGGGAGGCACCAGGCAGGAGAGGCGCTCTCCCCACGCTTATCTTGTTACTGCCGGCTGCCGCCGCTGCGCTTGTCAAATTATATGACAAGTAGTGGCAGGGGAGGACTTGGCTGGTGTGCATGGTGTATGTCATTGAGACTCACACACTCATGCTGAGTGGGGCCACAGATGCGAAGTTTTGGTGGGTGGAGCAGTCCGGGTAAGACAGCAGGAGGTTACTGATTTTCATACAAAGCTCCGGGTTTAAACCCTTATTAGCCAGCACTCTTCTTTACAGAAGAGTGCTGACCCTGAGACCAGCCACCAACGAGTAGAGATGTGCGCCGGACCATTTTTGCCGGATTTGGATTTGGTTCTAATTCGTCGTCCGGCTTTGGATTTGGATTTGGATTTGCCAAACTGCGGTGACTGGCTTTGGATTTGGATTTGGATTTGGATTTGGATTTTTTTACAAAAATTGACAAAAAAAGCTAAAATCACATAAATTGGTCTTTTTTTTCTTCCTAGAGTATTATTAACCTCAATAACATTAATTTCCAGTCAATTTAGACCATATCACAGCTTATAATATTGTTTTCAACATTATTGGCCAAAGGTTGCAGTGAGCTGACTGGTTACTAAGCGACAAAGCAGCGGCACAACGACACAGACACCACAGTATAAAGCACATCTATGACACACTGCCACACAGCAGTGGCAGAAATGAAAAGTAGTGCACCCACCCAGTGGGGTACGGCCAGCAGAGTCACAGTACTTGTTTACAAAGTGTGCTACGGCCCTAGGAGTCACAGTGCACAATCTTATTAGCATTACACCGCACATAGGGCCTGATTCACATTACACCATAAAGTAGTGTCTCTTATTTATGTTACGACACACAGTAGTGCCCCTTTTACACAATGCCCACAGTAGTGACCCTTTTACACAATGCCCACAGTAGCGGTGTCCCTTACACAATGTCCCCCAGCAGTGGTGCCCCCTATGCAGTCCCCTTAGTAGTAGGGTCCACTATGCAGTGCCCCCAGTAGAATGCCCCCCAGTAGTATGCCCCCCATTAGCAGGCCCCCCCAGTAGTATGCCCCCCATTAGCATGCCACCCAGTAGTATGCCTCCCATTAGCAGGCCCCCCAGTAGTATGCCCCCCATTAGCATGCCACCCAGTAGTATGCCCCCCCAGTAGTATGGCCCCCCTAGTAGTATGGCCCCCCCAGTAGTAGGCTGCCCCAGTAGCAGGCCTCCCCCAGTAGTAGGCTGCCCCAGTAGTAGCCCCCCCTGTAGTATGGGCCCCCCTGTAGTATGGCCCCCCCTGTAGTAGGCTGCCCCAGTAGCAGCCCCCCCCCAGTAGTAGTAAGCCCCCCCAGTAGTATGGCCCCCCCAGTAGCAGGCCCCTCAGTAGTATGCCCCCCCAGTAGCAGACCCCCCCCAGTAGTATAGCCCCCCCCAGCAGCAGGCCCCTCTGTAGTATGGCCCCCCCAGTAGCAGAACACCCCCCAGTAGTGCAGACCCCCCCAGTAGTATAGCCCCCCCCAGTAGCAGGCCCCTCTGTAGTATGGCCCCCCCAGTAGTATAGCCCCCCCCCAGTAGCAGACCCCCCCCAGTAGTGCAGATCCCCCCCAGTAGTATGCCCCCCCAGTAGCAGACCCCCCCCAGTAGTATAGCCCCCCCCAGTAGCAGGCCCCTCTGTAGTATGGCCCCCCAGTAGTATAGCCCCCCCAGTAGCAGACCCCCCCCAGTAGTGCAGACCCCCCCCCAGTAGTATAGCCCCCGGCCCAGTAGCAGGCCCCTCTGTAGTATGGCCCCCCCAGTAGTATAGCCCCCCCCCAGTAGCAGACCCCCCCCAGTAGTGCAGACCCCCCCAGTAGTGCCCCCGGCCCTTGCACAAATAAAAAAATAAAAACTTACCTGTATCCCCGCTCCCGCGCCGTCCGCTCTGTCACACGCTGAGGAGGGAGCCGGAAGACGGAGCTCATGTGTGAGCTCCAGCCGGCTCCCTCCGTGCAGCAGCCAATGAGAGTCTGTGTGACTCTCATTGGCTGCTGTAACAAACACACAGCTGCCGCTGGCGGCTGTGTGTCTGTGTCTGTGTAGGGCAGACCGCTATCACAGCGCTCTGCCCTACACAATAGGAGACCTGATGTCGGATTCTCTAGTGAGAATCCGACATCAGGCGGCCGCCGTTCGGCCCCGAACGGGGATCCGAGTCAGGCGGTGAACACCCGAACAGGGTTCGGGTGGACTCGGATCCCCATTGTTCGGAGCGGTTCGGATTCCACAGAATCCGAACCGCTCATCTCTACCAACGAGCTGTGCTCCATTACAGACTGGCTCCTCCTCTCCTGGCTCCCACTCTCCTTTCTCTGTCCCACTCCTCCCCTCCCTGTGCCCATCTTGTGAGTGACCAATGTTCTCTTTGAATTTCTCTACCCTCCTTTCTGTGGTCATGACTGCTCCCATTATCTCTAGAACAAGGTAATGACCTGTGGGTGTAGGATTTGTGTGTGTGTGTGTGGATAATAAATATGGGACCTGATTCAGAGCCGGTCGCTATTTGCGCTCGCCTGTCCAGAAAATAGGGGTGGCTGTTCTAATGAACCGTTTGCTGTTTGCGGTCTGTTCACGCCTCTAGGTCTGAACGAGCGAACAAAACTTGAGGTCATTTTTTGGGAAACTACACCCCCTGGCCGCTCGCATTCTACGTCATGTCCGCTATTTATTAGATTAATCGAGTACATCGAACAGGGTATGAGCTGCTCGCTATTCTTGTGGTTGGTTTTTGCTACCACAATTTTGCGAGCAGTTCTGGCTAAAAAAAACCCCAGTGATGTGGTCAATGACGCTGCTGTTTTAATTATGCACACCCATAAAACGCCCGTTTTGACCTTTAAGTACGCCTGCGATCGGATCTCCACTCCCCGTTTTCAAGCACCTTCCCCTGTTACCACCCACATATGCCTCATCCTGTCACTCAAATTATCAGGCATTCGCTATTTTGCGAGCACATGAATTTCGGCCGCACTGACTGGTTCGCGCATGCATATAATGATCCGTACGCATGCGCAGTTGGGCTAACATCGCTCGAAGCGAACGAGCAGCCACTTGCGTCCGGCTCTGAATCAGGCCCATAGTCAGGTAGTTGAATGTAATGCTTCTGAATACCAGCATAAAAAGCTAATTTCTCCCACAAATAATTTTTTGGGATTGGAAGCCTACTGTTCTTTTTTTTTTAGGTGTTTTTCATAGCTCTTATAGATAAACTTATTCAGTGTGTTACATATCTGTAACAAATCCAACATACATGTAGTGAGTTTTCTTACTCTGTTATTTGCATAGTATCTACCTTTTCATCCTCTTTGATAATTGCATCATAAACTTTGTATTATCTTTAGTGCCAGGACACCTACTGATATGATACATGTGGATATATCAATGGGATTAAAGCAGATTGTAAAGTTCAGAGCCAGATTTACACTTCATGGGGCCCTAGGCAAGTTACTGGTCTGGGCCCCCTCACCCGTCCCCGCACAAAAAAATGGTAAAGGTTAATTTACCACCTTACCAAGGAAGGCTTTCATTGTCATATTGTAGACAAAACAATTTATTTACTTTATACATTAAAAATGCTTTCTTCAAGGAATAAAGCATTTTTAAGTGACTTTAATCTGCTAGAAGAACAGGTATTATGGTAATACAAGTACTGCCATCATACTTGTGCAGTTCATATGGGAAAGCTTCGCTGATGAAAACTGGCAAATTTTACTGCCGTCAGGGTTTTCACCAGCGACAATAGTGTTATAGGAAAAAATAATTTAAACAGAAGATTGTACTTACCTGCCATGTTCAGGTTTCTCCATGCCACTTTCAATCATCAGCCAGCAGGATTCCATTACCTTCAACAGAAGAGAAGGAAGGTGAGCGGTGAAGAAGGGACAAGTGGAAGAGGAAAGGGTGGCTGGAGGAGCAGCATGGCAAGAGGAAAAGTGGTTTGTGAAGGGCACAGGGCAAAGGTGGATGGTTGGGGTATGATTGTGATTGTGGGGAATAAATGATAGAATTAGGTGGGTGGACAGATATAATAGGAGAGGTAATTTAATACACGAGCAAAGGAAAAAGGAAATACATAGGCCAAATACACACAAAGATGATACAGAGACATACTGAGGCCTGGGGGGACATGGAGACATACATACCTATGACAGGGGTGGGGCATGGAGACATACACACCTGTGACTGGGGGTGGACATGGAGACATACATGCCTATGACTGGGGTGGGGCATGGAGACATACACACCTGTGACTGGGGGTGGACATGGAGACATACACACCTATGACTAGGGGGGAAACATGGAAACATACACACCTATGACTGGAGGGGGGGAATGGAAACATACACACCTGTCACTGGGGGGGGGGCATGGAGACATACACACCTATGACTGGGGGGAAACATGGAGCTATACACACCTGTGACTGGGGGGGCATGGAGATATACATACCTGTGATTAAGGGGGAAACATGGATACATACACACCTAAGACTGAGGGGGAAACATGGAGACAGGTATACCTATGACTAAGTGGGAAACATGGAGTCATAGAAACCTATGACTGTGGGGAAGGCATGGAGACATACACATCTGTGACTGGGGGAGAGGCATGGAGACATACACACCTGTGACTGGGGGGGAGGCATGGATACACACACCTGTGACTGGAGGGTGGGAGGCATGGAGACATACAAACCTATGCCTGGGTGGTGTATGGAGACATACACACCTGTGACTGGGGGGTGGGGCATGGAGACATACACACCTGTGACTGGGGGGTGGGGCATGGAGACATACACACCTGTGACTGGGGGGGAAACATGGAGACATACACTCCTGTGACTGGGGGGGACATGGAGACATACACACCTGTGACTAAGGGGGAAACATGGAGACATACACACCTGTGACTGGGGGGAGGAGGCATGGAGACATACACACCTATAACTTTGGGGGACATGGATACATTGACATCTGTGACTGAGGGGGAAACATGGAGACATACACGCCTGTGACTTTGAGGGAAACATGTTGACATACACACCTATGACTGGGGGGAGGCATGGAGACATACACACCTATGACTTGGGGGGAGGCATGGAGACATACACACCTATAACTGGGGGGTGGGAGGCATGGATACATACACACCTTTCACTGGGGGGAGCAGCATGGAGACATACACACCAGTGACTGGGGGAAACATGAGACATACACACCTGTGACTGACAGGGAAACATGGAGACATACACACCTGTGGCTGGGGGGGGGGGCATTGAGACATACACACGTATGACAAAGGGGGAAAAAATGGAGACATACACACCTGTGACTAAGGGGGAAACATGGAGACATACACACCTGTGACTGGGGGGAGGCATGGAGACATACAGACCTATGACTGGAGGGGAAACATGGAGACATACACACCTATGACTGAGTGGAAAACATGGAGCCATACACACCTATGACTGAGTGGAAAACATGGAGACATAAACACCTGTGACTGGGGGGGACATGGAGACATACACACCTATGACTGTGGGGGGAAATATGGAGACATACACACCTATGACTGAGTGGAAAACATGGATACATACACACCTGTGACTGGGGAGAAACATGGAGACATACACACCTATGACTGAGTGGAAAACATGGATACATACACACCTGTGACTAAGGTGAAACATGAAGACATACACACCTGTGACTAAGGGGGAATCATGGAGACATACACACCCGTGACTGGGGGGAGGAGGCATGGACACATACACACCTGTGACTGGGGGTGAGGCATGGAGACATACACACCTATAACTGGGGGGACATGGATACATACACATCTGTGACTGAGGGGGAAACATGAAGACATACACACCTGTGACTTTGAGGGAAACATGTTGACATACACACCTATGACTGGGGGGAGGCATGGAGACATACACACCTATGACTTGTGGGGAGGCATGGATACATACACACCTTTCACTGGGGGGAGCAGCATGGAGACATACACACCAGTGACTGGGGAGAAACATGGACACATACACACCTGTGACTGACGGGGAAACATGGAGACATACACAATTGTGACTGCGGAGGAAACATGGAGACATACACGCCAGTGACTGAGGGGCAAACATGGAGACATACACACCTGTGACTGGGGGGGACATGGAGACATACACCCCTGTGACAAAGGGGGAAAAATGGAGACATACACACCTGTGACTAAGGGGGAAACATGGAGACATACACACCTATGACTGAGGGGGAAAAATGGAGACATGCACACCTGTGACTGAGAGGGAAACATGTTGACATACACACCTGTGACTGGGGGGAGGCATGGAGACATACACACAACTGACTGGGGGGGAGGTATGGAGTCATCCACACAACTGACTGGGGGGGAGGTATGGAGTCATACGTACCTGTGACTGGGGGGAGGAGGCATGGAGACATACACACCTTTCACTGGGGGGGTGGCATGGAGACATACACACCAGTGACTGGGGGGGAAACATGGAGACATACACACCTGTGACTGAGGGGGACATTGAGACATACACACCTTAGACTGGAGGGGAGGCATGGAGACATACACACCTTAGACTGGAGGGGAGGCATGGAGACATACACACCTTAGACTGGAGGGGAGGCATGGAGACATACACACCTATGACTAAGGGGGGAAACATGGAGACATACCCACTTGTGACTGGGGGGGAGACATGGAGACATACACACGTGTGACTGAGGGGGGGACATGGAGACATACACACCTGTGACTGAGGGGGGAGACATGGAGACATTCACACTGGTGACTATGGGGGTGACATGTAGAGATACACAGTTGTGATTGGTGGGGGAGTGAGTACACATACAGTACACACTGGTGTCTGGGGGAAGGGAGGAACATGGACACACACACACTATGGCATGATGGGGACATGGAGACATACACACTGGGGGTGGAGGAAGCGGGACATGTAGACATACATTGTGTGTCTCCATGTCCCCTCCCCCCACCTCCAGTGTGTATGATACTCACTGGAGGTGGGGGAGAGGGTGTGGAGACATAACCATTGGTAACTTGGAGGGTGGCATGGAGACATATATATTGGGGGCCTGAGGGGGACATCCACACTGATATCTGAGGGGGACATGGATATATACTCATATATGACTGAGTTGACAGGCACACATAGTAAACTAAAGAGAACAGGGCAGAGGTGCTCTGACAGGAAATACAGAGAGGAGGAGGAGCACAGGTCAGATGGCATCACACTTACTGTAGAGTGTGGCCATCCGTGGGTCTTGAATAGTGGAACCCCATCATCTTCTGTTGTTCCTCTGTCCTGTGGTCAGGGCTAAAGGTGGTGGGCAGTGGCACACACAATACATTACTGTGCCGGCACCCGCCCCCAACTCCGCATCATTGTTGGTGGCTCCGCCAGCACCATGCCCCCTGGAGGCTAATGGTTGCCTGCTTCAGCGGCCAGCCAGTGATTCACGCACAACCACTCACCCATACATTACTGTGCCAGCACCCGCCCCCAACTCCACACAATCACTGGCAGCTCCATCCACACCACACCCCCTGGAGGCTTAATGGCAGCCTGCTTCAGTGGACAGCCAGTGATCCCCACACACTTGCTCACGCAGCTGCCATACGGTGGCCCCACCGGCAGGAGGAGGGGGTAATAATATTGGTTTAATAATAAACACTTTTTTTTTTACATACAGTATCTTGCTGGTCGGGAGAGGCGGGCCCCCTAGGACCCATCGGGCCCTAGGCGTCCGCCTCTGTTGCATTGTGGTAAATCCGGCCCTGGTAAAGTTCGTCTGTGTTCACTAGAACTCAAATGGTGGCCACATATTTCTCCAGTCCTTTCAATAAGCCCGATAAGCAAAGAGCAGATGGACAATCTAACTGCATAGATAATGCGCCAGATTGCATAGATTTGGGGGTTTGATAATTTAAGCAAATCATATATTGTAGTCAATCAATAACTGGCTATCTTGGTGACCTCCGCTATAAATTACTAGGCCAAGCAGGTACAGTACTGTCCCTGCTGTGGTAATAGGGCAACGACAGCTGCAGCTGTCGATATCGATAGCTGCAGCTGTCGGAACAGTCAGTGCCACTGACCGTTCATTCATTGAGAGAGAGAGAGAGTAATTCAAATGGTAACAATAAAAGAAAATTACATGTTATACACTCTCTGTAGGTATTCAAGTCTCTTGTGGTAAAAAAATATTACATGTATGTTTATTAAACAAATCAAATTAAAGTCTATACAAGGAAATGGTCATATTGCAAATATTAACAATGAATTATGGAGTAATAATAATGTTTCTATAATTAACAAATGCACTATAGATATTTCTCCTATATGGCAACACTCTTTTTTATTAAACAGCATCCCTAGAGGCAGGAACCAAGGCGCAGTAGCACATACCAGTGAAAGAAGGAGAGGGAAGGTTTATTTTTTTACATTCCATAATTTATTTTTATCATACGCATGCTGATGGCACAATAGGTTAGACCACCTGCAGCTTGTGCATCATAAGCTGCCCATACATCAGCGACTGATTGTCGCAATCCGGCGATGCGATGGGAAATGCCGGCATTTCCGGGTGGAAACACCAACCGCCCAACATCGATGTTCAGTGATCCATAACAGGATCGCTGAATTTTGACATGTTAAATGTCCACGATTAAACAATCATGATTTTTTGATCGTGATCGTCAAATCGTGAAAATCCAACATGTTGTATTTCTACAATCCTGCGATGCCGGGTTGCAGCATTGCGGGATCGCGGCAATTCATCGCCTAGATCCACCTGGAATTTTTTATTTGCTTCAGATGATTTCACTTCCAGATTATAAATCAACTTGGAACAGAGACAAAATTTTCATTCAAAGCACCTGTTTGAAAATCCTTATGCACTACACATTTGGATGTAACAATAAATAAGTCAAACTGCAGTATTGAATATTTGAGTTATGCTCCATGAAAACCCTTTAGCAAAGTGTATTGTTAACTTTATTTATGTGTCCTCCAGGGAAAAAAATATTTGTTGCTGTTGTATTGTTGGGAAGTGGTTGATTAATAAATTAGGGGTCTGTTTACTAAGCAGTGTTAAGTTGGCCATACATCAGACCCCGGATTTTGAGATCCGGCGATGCGATGGGAAGTGCTGGCGTTTCCGGGTGGAAACGCCGACCTCCCACGATCGATGTTCTGCGATCCGTCGCCGGATCGCAGACATTTTCCATTTTAAATGTCGGCGATTTGACGATCGCGATTATTTTTTGATCGCGATCGTCAAATCGCGAAAATCCAACATGTTGGATTTCTGCGATCCCGTGATGCAGAAGAGAGTGATAAGGTGACAGCCAATCAGCCCCCAACTGTCATCTCACAGGCTGTGTTTGAAAAATGACAGTTGGGAGCTGATTGGCTGGCACCTTATCACTTTCTTATCACTTTTCACTCTGTCTCCTAACACTGCTTAGTAAATAAACTCCTAAGTTTAGTGATTCTTGTAGAAAATGTTTACATTGGAGGAAATTTGCATGTGCAGTAAGTCATTTAGTAATCTTTCGGATAAATTATTTAAAATACGCATTTTGCTTTTTTCTGCTTGCTATGACAGAATGAAAGTCAAGGTGGCCATACACATGGCGATCTGCACACGATCAGCCGATGTGTACGATTTGTGTACGATTTCCCTTGAAACTCTCCCCGGCAGCTCTGCACACGATCTCCACACGATCTGCACACAATTTGGTGTCCAATCTTCAAACGATCTCTCCTGCATCCAGACTTTCACAGTGCATCATGTCCTAGATTGTCAGATGTGCCCTACTGCACGGCAGATCTGAAGATGCGATATGCGACCAGCTGGGACGCGCATTGCATCGTGAGTGGAGACTCATGATTTACTCAGGATTTGGCCATATTATACACGATCTGTCGTTCCAATGTGTCAGAATCGGCCAGATCGGGTAAAATATCGCTATGTGTGTGGCCCACATCACTGGAGAATGCAAATCCTTCTGGCTGCTTATTTAATGGGATTGTAAAACGTATATGTTTTTATGTATGGCTTACTAAAGTGTTTACTTCACAGTTGTACTGGTCCTAAGGAATACCATTAATTTGGAGAAGTAATGTATTTTGTTTGGTCCATGAATCCATAACAGTTTAGCTCAGAGCTTGTTACATTAGGAATCAGACCCAAAGTGTAAGTTTCAGCAAGACAAATGACCCGCTTATGCTCAGGCCCGGCGACAGGGGGGTACTCATATACTAGGCCCAGAGTTTCCGAGGGACCCCATACACATGAGCCCGCTGCACCACAGGCATGGAACATGCATGTAAGCTGTCAGGAACTTACTCCGAACAGCACAGGGAGTTAGGACCCAGAGGAAGCCCTCCCCCAGTCCCGACTGATGCTCATTACCTCTGTAGATTTGACACAGTGATAGCAGCTCTCCTCAGCACGGAATATTGAGCCAAGCAGACATAGTGCTATGCGTGAAATGCTGCAAAGTATCTTGTGGCTAAAGGCGACTGAGAATGAAGAAGTCAGTGGCAAGCTGTGAGCAATGTGACACATTTGAGGTAACATTTGCGATCCCTCTATATAAACAAATAACTAGCGCAGTTAGGTGACATTCCAATCCAGTGTCTTCTTTAGTAGTTGATCGAGAAATTAGTAACTGTATGTCTTGAAGTTTAGTATTTTTAAATATATTTATTTATATATATATATATATATATATATGACAATATAGCTGACCACAAGCGCCTCCTAGTGCATATACAGTGAACCAATTAAACCTGTGCAAATCTCGCAACCTGTGCAAAAACAATTTTTTGTGTTTATATCCTTGTCCTTATCCAGGACCGTGACATACAAGTGACTTTGTGCAATAAATACAACCGTGTAATATATATGAATAAATATATTTAAAACTGCATAAATAATGTGCATAAAATTTTTTTAATTAAATAAAACAATTCATAGACAACACACAATGACATAAATACACAGAAATAATGGATAAAAAGCTAGTACTAAAAGATAATAAATAGCGATTTTTAGTGAAAAATAAATATATATTTTCTAAAATAAATCGGATTTATAGCTTATCTTTTCCAGCAGTATTTTGGGAAGAGTTCATAAAGTGCAAGGTCAGGGTCCCAACGCGTTTCGTCCTCTGGACTTCATCAAGGGGAAGTGTATGCATAGAGACAGAGCAGGGTTTATATACCTTAAGTACAGGAAGCACATGTCCTCATTTCGTGACATCATTTCCTGTTACCTATTTCAGGTCAAAAAGCCATATAATGTCCAGATTTTAACAATAAAATTTGTATTATGGCACTCATTATAAACAATATAAAACATAGAAAGCAAATAAATTATGTGAGTCAATGTTTTTCTGCTTCATGATTATAGTTCTGTCCAAGTGGAACGCATGTGAGGCGCACCCTGTCATTTCTGGTCATGTGGTCCGCGGGCTGGTATTGGTTTAACATAATGCCAGTCTAGGTGGAACGCAGGGAGAACACAGGATGAGCGCACCGCGTCACTTCCTGTTCCATGTAGTATTGGTTAAGTGACTACCAGTCCCCATATTACATCACCACTAAATAGCTATTAAGATGTTATTTTTCCATCTCCAGGTCCCCACCGGAGGATGTGTCGCTCGCTTGTAATTGTATTAGTAGACCATGAGGTCGTTTTAGATGAAGGCGGCAGCCATTTTTGTAGTTTTTTTACATTAAAGCGGCGGCCATTTTTGTAGTTCTATTACATGAAGCCGGCGGCCATTTTTGTAGTTCTTTTACCACTTGTAGCAGTCGTCTTTATGGTTTTGAGTGCTATGTCAAACACTAATCGGGGTCAATCGGAAAACAGAGGTTTGCCATTCTTAACATAAGATGTTCAATGTTTTTCCTTGACTGTTTGTATTCCATCACTGTTCTTCCAATATTTATGGATCGTTATAATACTTCGGATAGGGACGGCGGCCATCTTGGTAGTTCTTTCATAACCTGTGGCAGCCATCTTTGTAGTTCCTAGATGCTATGACCAGTGCCATTCAATAAAGAACTGGGAGGAATTAGCATTCTTATTCTGGGATGCTAAACGTCTTTATTGACCATTAACACGTATCCTGAAAAAGAGGAGAAAATTAAGGCAGACACAAATATGATGAGCTATTTAATCAGAGACTCCATTCCCTGATTGTCAATGCAGAAAGTGAACTATACAAAAAACAATAGTCTATGGATACCAACTAAATAATAGGTTTATATTCATAAAAATTACATGTTAGATGGAAAGGTGACTGATGCAGGTGCAAAATTGTAAAACAAGACTCGGAGCCATATCATATTCTATATGCCATTTTATTCCCATTCACAATTTTACTACAACACCTGGTCTTCCTAGGAGGTCCCCCATCCAAGTACTGACCAGGCCCAATCATGCTTCGCTTCCAAGATCAGACGAGATTGGGCATTGACATGTTGGTATGGTTGTAGGTATGTGTTCACTTATGCATAGATTTATGGACTTTGCTCCACGAGGACCTGTAATCAATCGCATTTCAGCTTCATCACCCTCCATATCATAAATAAGAACATGTTTTAATAATAATACTGTAGTCCAAACTTTTGCTTCCTTTTTTTATCTATAAAGTTGTCTTTAATCGCCTTGGTACATGATAACGTATATATTATACCGCTATCATTGTGTCTTAAGTCATATAAAAGGAGCTATTTCATAGTTATCGTTAAACTCCATGGGAAATAAAGTGTTTAATTCGAAGATCCAGAACATTTCACGTTGAGCAAGTTTCTTGCCCAGATCTCCCCCTCTCTCTCCCATGGTTACATGTTCTATTGCTTTAAAGGACAATTCTTCTGGGTTGGATCCATGGTGTGTATTAAAATGTCTTGAGATCATGTGATTTTCTACTTTATTCTTGATATTCCTCACATGTTCCTGCATCCTTAACTTGAGGGGCCTCTTTGTTTTTCCCACATATTTAGTACCACATGAACACTCTAACAGGTAGATCACTGATGTAGAATTACAATTCATGAATTCCTTTATTTTATATTCCTTCGAATTATCATGATTCTTAAAGATCTTCCTTTGTGGATTCAAATATTTACAGATATTACATCGACCACATTTGTAACATCCAACACATTTTGGTAATGTTCTAATGGGTTCTGTTGTGTCACTTCTCAGGAGACTTGGTGCTAACGAGTCTTTAAGGCTTTTGGCTTTCCTGAACACAGTGGGTGGCTTTGGTGGAATCACATCCTTTAAAATAGGGTCCAACAGCAAGATGTTCCAATGTTTTGAAAGTGTCGCCCTTATCTTTTTTTCCTGTCCACTATAGGTGGTGATGAAGGGGATTATTTTATTTTCTTCTTTCACCTTCTGTTTATATATATTAGTAATTCGGACCTCACCAGATTTGTAGTTTTTTGAATTGCTCTCCCAATTATTTCTTCCGGGTATTCTTTATTTTGAAATCTTTCTTGGTAGATTTGGATCTGTTGATCACACATAGTTGGATTACTACAATTACGTTTGATCCTGTGGAATTGTGAATACGGAATATTGTCCTTCCAACTCTTCAGATGATTACTTTTATAATGTAAGTAACTGTTTGTATCAACTTTTTTAATGTAGTTACTTGTGCAGATCATCTCATTATCCCCTGTCAATACCAAGTCCAGAAATTCTATGGAAGTTCTATTAAAATTGGAAGTAAATTTCAAATTCATATTGTTGTCGGATATATGTGATAAAAACGATTTAAAATTCTCTTCTGAACCTTCCCAAATCATTAAAATATCATCAATATATCTCTTATAAAAAATGATATTATTTTTAAAAGGATTGTTATTATATACATACTCCTCTTCCCAACATCCCATGAATAAATTCGCAAAGTTGGGTGCAAACGTCGTCCCCATTGCTGTTCCACATATTTGTCTGTAAAATTGGTCCAAAAATCTAAAATAATTATGTTCCAAGATAAAAGCCATTAAATCACATAAAAATTCTCTATGTGTTGGGTTCATTGAAGGGTCTTGATTAAGAAAGTATCTACAAGCGTTAATTCCTTTGTGGTGTTCAATACAAGTGTACAATGATTGAACATCTATGGTAACCCAGGAGTAGCTTTCTTTCCATGCTAGGTTTTCCACTGCTTGTAAAACATGTCGTGTCTTTTAAGTACGACTCTAAGTTTTGTACATACTTCTTTAGGAAGATATCAACATACTCAGAAATGTGTGAAGTGAGTGATTCAATTCCAGCAATTATTGGTCTTCCTGGAGGCTCTACCATTGATTTATGTACTTTAGGTAGGAAATAAAAAGTGGGGGTTATGGGACTAGTATTCATAAGGTATTGGAATTCGTTTTTATCTAAAATCTCATTGTGTAATTCAAATACCAATAGTGTTCTTAGTTCATCAATATATTCATTAAGGGGATCTTGTTCAAGTAAGATATATGAGTCCTTGTCCCCCAAAAGTCGGTTTGCTTCTTTCAAATAATAAGATCGATCCATAAGTACTAGTCCCCCCCCCTTGTCAGCTGGTTTCAAAACAATATTTGTGTTCTTTTTCAGATTTCTTAGTGCCTCTTTTTCACTGTTCTTAAGATTCTGCTTCTTTGTTGGCACAAATTCTTCATCGCAAAGTTCCTTTTTCACCATTTCATAAAATATGTTGATGTGACTTCCTTTGGACTCAATCGGATAGTATTTTGACTTCCCCTTCAGGCCAGATTTAGATTTTTGCATCTCAAAGTTATTTACAATTGCATTTTCCTTCTTTAAGTAATGTCTTTTTAGTGTGAGGTTCCTAATAAATTTATTTAAATCAATAAAGGTTTCGAATGTATTCATATTGCTTGTTGGAGCAAAGTTAAGTCCTTTGCTGAGCAGAGAAATTTCAGGTGGTGTAAGCTGATGTTGGGATAAGTTGAAAATTCCATGTGCTGTTGGATCTAATGGTGTAGGTTTCTTCTTTTGTATGTTCTTCCGTTTGCCCCCTCGTGTTCCTCTTCTTCTCCGATTCTTCTTTTCATTGGTGATGCCAATTTGGTTGTTTCTCTGAAAAAGGGCCTTCTCGTGTGTTGCGGAGTGGGATGAGTTCCTGGGGATAAAAAATCAGTGTCGCTAATGGAATCCAGCCTTTGTAATGTGTTGAATCTGTTGTTTGTCTGTATTCCTCTGTTGTATGGTGATTCATCCTCATCTTTATGTGCCGATGGTTTCTTTTTCTGATATGTACTACGTAGCCATCTATTCTCCTCCTTATTGTATGTTTTTGGTTTCGGTCTTTGTTTAGGAAATCTACTCCAGTGTTTGATATTGTTCAATTCGTAGTCCTGTTTGTCTCGGATAAATTTCCTTTCCTTGCCTTTTATTACTTCTTCTTCCACTCATTCAAGCTTCCGATTTAATACTGTGTTGTTAATTTTGAAATCTTCTTTATCCTTTAAATCTTCCATTTGGGATTCCTTGCTTTTAATATCCCTTTCTATTGTAGAAAGATTTGATTTTTTCTCCTTAATAATTAATGTCATTAATTCCATGGAGCATGTGTGTAGAATCCTGTCCCAATCTTTCATGAACTCAGAATTATCAAGACCAAAGGTGGGATTCTTTAATAGTCTGAGACCTCTGGGTACTCTGTTTACTGAGATATAGTGTTCCAGTCCCTTGATATCCCACCAAGTCTTGATTTCTTTAGTAAATAGCTTTTCTAATTCCCAGAACATTAAATCTATGTTCTCAGTGGGCACATTTTCATATTGCAAGTTATTTTCATTAAAGATTTTTTGGCAAAGGTCACCCCTTTTATTAACCCTATCATTTCTCATAGACATTCTTGTGTATACAGGTGGCAGTTTATAAGGCAGCTTAATTCAAGAAAAGCCAATTTTTAACATAAATCAATAGAAGAAAACAGCGCCAAATTTGTCCACTCTGTTTAACGTGAAATACCTTTCACAAGTGTGTGTTTTTTGTTTTTTTATATTGGTAAATCTAATAGAAATATAATAGAAATATTATACATATATATATATATATATATATATACATATACTATTTGTATATGTAGCACTCCCTTGATAAGTATAAGGTGTCTGCTTGGTCAACAAAAAATGGTGGCCATGGCTAGGCCACCTTGGTACAGGAAACAATATGACAATATAGCTGACCACAAGCACCTCCTAGTGCATATACAGTGAACCAATTAAACCTGTGCAAATCTCGCAACCTGTGCAAAAACAATTTTTTGTGTTTATATCCTTGTCCTTATCCAGGACCGTGACATACAAGTGACTTTGTGCAATAAATACAACCGTGTAATATATATGAATAAATATATTTAAAACTGCATAAATAATGTGCATAAATTTTTTTTAATTAAATAAAACAATTCATAGACAACACACAATGACATAAATACACAGAAATAATGGATAAAAAGCTAGTACTAAAAGATAATAAATAGCGATTTTTAGTGAAAAATAAATATATATTTTCTAAAATAAATCGGATTTATAGCTTATCTTTTCCAGCAGTATTTTGTGAAGAGTTCATAAAGTGCAAGGTCAGGGTCCCAACGCGTTTCGTCCTCTGGACTTCATCAAGGGGAAGTGTATGCATAGAGACAGAGCAGGGTTTATATACCTTAAGTACAGGAAGCACATGTCCTCATTTCGTGACATCATTTCCTGTTACCTATTTCAGGTCAAAAAGCCATATAATGTCCAGATTTTAACAATAAAATTTGTATTATGGCACTCATTATAAACAATATAAAACATAGAAAGCAAATAAATTATGTGAGTCAATGTTTTTCAGCTTCATGATTATAGTTCTGTCCAAGTGGAACGCATGTGAGGCGCACCCCATCATTTCCGGTCATGTGGTCCGCGGGCTGGTATTGGTTTAACATAATGCCAGTCTAGGTGGAATGCAGGGAGAACACAGGATGTGCCCACCGCGTCACTTCCTGTTCAATGTAGTATTGGTTAAGTGACTACCAGTCCCCATATTACATCACCACTAAATAGCTATTAAGATGTTATTTTTCCATCTCCAGGTCCCCACCGGAGGATGTGTCGCTCGCTTGTAATTGTATTAGTAGACCATGAGGTTGTTTTAGATGAAGGCGGCAGCCATTTTTGTAGTTTTTTTACATTAAAGCGGCGGCCATTTTTGTAGTTCTTTTACATGAAGCCGGCGGCCATTTTTGTAGTTTTTTTACCACTTGTAGCAGTCGTCTTTATGGTTTTGAGTGCTATGTCAAACACTAATCGGGGTCAATCGGAAAACAGAGGTTTGCCATTCTTAACATAAGATGTTCAATGTTTTTCCTTGACTGTTTGTATTCCATCACTGTTCTTCCAATATTTATGGATCGTTATAATACTTCGGATAGGGACGGCGGCCTTCTTTGTAGTTCTTTCATAACCTGTGGCAGCCATCTTTGTAGTTCCTAGATGCTATGACCAGTGCCATTTAATAAAGAACTGGGAGGAATTAGCATTCTTATTCTGGGATGCTAAACGTCTTTATTGACCATTAACACATATCCTGAAAAAGAGGAGAAAATTAAGGCAGACACAAATATGATGAGCTATTTAATCAGAGACTCCATTCCCTGATTGTCAATGCAGAAAGTGAACTATACAAAAAGACAATAGTCTATGGATACCAACTAAATAATAGGTTTATATTCATAAAAATTACATGTTAGATGGAAAGGTGACTGATGCAGGTGCAAAATTGTAAAACAAGACTCGGAGCCATATCATATTCTATATGCCATTTTATTCCCATTCACAATTTTACTACAACACCTGGTCTTCCTAGGAGGTCCCCCATCCAAGTACTGACCAGGCCCAATCATGCTTCGCTTCCAAGATCAGACGAGATTGGGCATTGACATGTTGGTATGGTTGTAGGTATGTGTTCACTTATGCATAGATTTATGGACTTTGCTCCACGAGGACCTGTAATCAATCGCATTTCAGCTTCATCACCCTCCATATCATAAATAAGAACATGTTTTAATAATAATACTGTAGTCCAAACTTTTGCTTCCTTTTTTTTATCTATAAAGTTGTCTTTAATCGCCTTGGTACATGATAATGTATATTATACCGCTATCATTGTGTCTTAAGTCATATAAAAGGAGCTATTTCATAGTTATCGTTAAACCCCATGGGAAATAAAGTGTTTAATTCGAAGATCCAGAACATTTCACGTTGAGCAAGTTTCTTGCCCAGATCTCCCCCTCTCTCTCCCATGGTTACATGTTCTATTGCTTTAAAGGACAATTCTTCTGGGTTGGATCCATGGTGTGTATTAAAATGTCTTGAGACCATGTGATTTTCTACTTTATTCTTGATATTCCTCACATGTTCCTGTATCCTTAACTTGAGGGGCCTCTTTGTTTTTCCCACATATTTAGTACCACATGAACACTCTAACAGGTAGATCACTGATGTAGAATTACAATTCATGAATTCCTTTATTTTATATTCCTTCGAATTATCATGATTCTTAAAGATCTTCCTTTGTGGATTCAAATATTTACAGATATTACATCGACCACATTTGTAACATCCAACACATTTTGGTAATGTTCTAATGGGTTCTGTTGTGTCACTTCTCAGGAGACTTGGTGCTAACGAGTCTTTAAGGCTTTTGGCTTTCCTGAACACAGTGGGTGGCTTTGGTGGAATCACATCCTTTAAAATAGGGTCCAACAGCAAGATGTTCCAATGTTTTGAAAGTGTCGCCCTTATCTTTTTTTCCTGTCCACTATAGGTGGTGATGAAGGGGATTATTTTATTTTCTTCTTTCACCTTCTGTTTATATATATTAGTAATTCGGACCTCACCAGATTTGTAGTTTTTTGAATTGCTCTCCCAATTATTTCTTCCGGGTATTCTTTATTTTGAAATCTTTCTTGGTAGATTTGGATCTGTTGATCACACATAGTTGGATTACTACAATTACGTTTGATCCTGTGGAATTGTGAATACGGAATATTGTCCTTCCAACTCTTCAGATGATTACTTTTATAATGTAAGTAACTGTTTGTATCAACTTTTTTAATGTAGTTACTTGTGCAGATCATCTCATTATCCCCTGTCAATACCAAGTCCAGAAATTCTATGGAAGTTCTATTAAAATTGGAAGTAAATTTCAAATTCATATTGTTGTCGGATATATGTGATAAAAACGATTTAAAATTCTCTTCTGAACCTTCCCAAATCATTAAAATATCATCAATATATCTCTTATAAAAAATGATATTATTTTTAAAAGGATTGTTATTATATACATACTCCTCTTCCCAACATCCCATGAATAAATTCGCAAAGTTGGGTGCAAACGTCGTCCCCATTGCTGTTCCACATATTTGT
Organism: Taudactylus pleione; assembly: GCA_031769625.1. Classification (NCBI taxonomy): domain Eukaryota; kingdom Metazoa; phylum Chordata; class Amphibia; order Anura; family Myobatrachidae; genus Taudactylus; species Taudactylus pleione. The sequence continues at coordinate 576,819 of JAUIMM010000153.1, forward strand.
CTGTAAAATTGGTCCAAAAATCTAAAATAATTATGTTCCAAGATAAAAGCCATTAAATCACATAAAAATTCTCTATGTGTTGGGTTCATTGAAGGGTCTTGATTAAGAAAGTATCTACAAGCGTTAATTCCTTTGTGGTGTTCAATACAAGTGTACAATGATTGAACATCTATGGTAACCCAGGAGTAGCTTTCTTTCCATGCTAGGTTTTCCACTGCTTGTAAAACATGTCGTGTCTTTTAAGTATGACTCTAAGTTTTGTACATACTTCTTTAGGAAGATATCAACATACTCAGAAATGTGTGAAGTGAGTGATTCAATTCCAGCAATTATTGGTCTTCCTGGAGGCTCTACCATTGATTTATGTACTTTAGGTAGGAAATAAAAAGTGGGGGTTATGGGACTAGTATTCATAAGGTATTGGAATTCGTTTTTATCTAAAATCTCATTGTGTAATTCAAATACCAATAGTGTTCTTAGTTCATCAATATATTCATTAAGGGGATCTTGTTCAAGTAAGATATATGAGTCCTTGTCCCCCAAAAGTCGGTTTGCTTCTTTCAAATAATAAGATCGATCCATAAGTACTAGTCCCCCCCCCTTGTCAGCTGGTTTCAAAACAATATTTGTGTTCTTTTTCAGATTTCTTAGTGCCTCTTTTTCACTGTTCTTAAGATTCTGCTTCTTTGTTGGCACAAATTCTTCATCGCAAAGTTCCTTTTTCACCATTTCATAAAATATGTTGATGTGACTTCCTTTGGACTCAATCGGATAGTATTTTGACTTCCCCTTCAGGCCAGATTTAGATTTTTGCATCTCAAAGTTATTTACAATTGCATTTTCCTTCTTTAAGTAATGTCTTTTTAGTGTGAGGTTCCTAATAAATTTATTTAAATCAATAAAGGTTTCGAATGTATTCATATTGCTTGTTGGAGCAAAGTTAAGTCCTTTGCTGAGCAGAGAAATTTCAGGTGGTGTAAGCTGATGTTGGGATAAGTTGAAAATTCCATGTGCTGTTGGATCTAATGGTGTAGGTTTCTTCTTTTGTATGTTCTTCCGTTTGCCCCCTCGTGTTCCTCTTCTTCTCCGATTCTTCTTTTCATTGGTGATGCCAATTTGGTTGTTTCTCTGAAAAAGGGCCTTCTCGTGTGTTGCGGAGTGGGATGAGTTCCTGGGGATAAAAAATCAGTGTCGCTAATGGAATCCAGCCTTTGTAATGTGTTGAATCTGTTGTTTGTCTGTATTCCTCTGTTGTATGGTGATTCATCCTCATCTTTATGTGCCGATGGTTTCTTTTTCTGATATGTACTACGTAGCCATCTATTCTCCTCCTTATTGTATGTTTTTGGTTTCGGTCTTTGTTTAGGAAATCTACTCCAGTGTTTGATATTGTTCAATTCGTAGTCCTGTTTGTCTCGGATAAATTTCCTTTCCTTGCCTTTTATTACTTCTTCTTCCACTCATTCAAGCTTCCGATTTAATACTGTGTTGTTAATTTTGAAATCTTCTTTATCCTTTAAATCTTCCATTTGGGATTCCTTGCTTTTAATATCCCTTTCTATTGTAGAAAGATTTGATTTTTTCTCCTTAATAATTAATGTCATTAATTCCATGGAGCATGTGTGTAGAATCCTGTCCCAATCTTTCATGAACTCAGAATTATCAAGACCAAAGGTGGGATTCTTTAATAGTCTGAGACCTCTGGGTACTCTGTTTACTGAGATATAGTGTTCCAGTCCCTTGATATCCCACCAAGTCTTGATTTCTTTAGTAAATAGCTTTTCTAATTCCCAGAACATTAAATCTATGTTCTCAGTGGGCACATTTTCATATTGCAAGTTATTTTCATTAAAGATTTTTTGGCAAAGGTCACCCCTTTTATTAACCCTATCATTTCTCATAGACATTCTTGTGTATACAGGTGGCAGTTTATAAGGCAGCTTAATTCAAGAAAAGCCAATTTTTAACATAAATCAATAGAAGAAAACAGCGCCAAATTTGTCCACTCTGTTTAACGTGAAATACCTTTCACAAGTGTGTGTTTTTTGTTTTTTTATATTGGTAAATCTAATAGAAATATAATAGAAATATTATACATATATATATATATATATACATATACTATTTGTATATGTAGCACTCCCTTGATAAGTATAAGGTGTCTGCTTGGTCAACAAAAAATGGTGGCCATGGCTAGGCCACCTTGGTACAGGAAACAATATGACAATATAGCTGACCACAAGCGCCTCCTAGTGCATATACAGTGAACCAATTAAACCTGTGCAAATCTCGCAACCTGTGCAAAAACAATTTTTTGTGTTTATATCCTTGTCCTTATCCAGGACCGTGACATACAAGTGACTTTGTGCAATAAATACAACCGTGTAATATATATGAATAAATATATTTAAAACTGCATAAATAATGTGCATAAATTTTTTTTAATTAAATAAAACAATTCATAGACAACACACAATGACATAAATACACAGAAATAATGGATAAAAAGCTAGTACTAAAAGATAATAAATAGCGATTTTTAGTGAAAAATAAATATATATTTTCTAAAATAAATCGGATTTATAGCTTATCTTTTCCAGCAGTATTTTGTGAAGAGTTCATAAAGTGCAAGGTCAGGGTCCCAACGCGTTTCGTCCTCTGGACTTCATCAAGGGGAAGTGTATGCATAGAGACAGAGCAGGGTTTATATACCTTAAGTACAGGAAGCACATGTCCTCATTTCGTGACATCATTTCCTGTTACCTATTTCAGGTCAAAAAGCCATATAATGTCCAGATTTTAACAATAAAATTTGTATTATGGCACTCATTATAAACAATATAAAACATAGAAAGCAAATAAATTATGTGAGTCAATGTTTTTCAGCTTCATGATTATAGTTCTGTCCAAGTGGAATGCATGTGAGGCGCACCCCATCATTTCCGGTCATGTGGTCCGCGGGCTGGTATTGGTTTAACATAATGCCAGTCTAGGTGGAATGCAGGGAGAACACAGGATGAGCGCACCGCGTCACTTCCTGTTCAATGTAGTATTGGTTAAGTGACTACCAGTCCCCATATTACATCACCACTAAATAGCTATTAAGATGTTATTTTTCCATCTCCAGGTCCCCACCGGAGGATGTGTCGCTCGCTTGTAATTGTATTAGTAGACCATGAGGTTGTTTTAGATGAAGGCGGCAGCCATTTTTGTAGTTTTTTTACATTAAAGCGGCGGCCATTTTTGTAGTTCTTTTACATGAAGCCGGCGGCCATTTTTGTAGTTTTTTTACCACTTGTAGCAGTCGTCTTTATGGTTTTGAGTGCTATGTCAAACACTAATCGGGGTCAATCGGAAAACAGAGGTTTGCCATTCTTAACATAAGATGTTCAATGTTTTTCCTTGACTGTTTGTATTCCATCACTGTTCTTCCAATATTTATGGATCGTTATAATACTTCGGATAGGGACGGCGGCCTTCTTTGTAGTTCTTTCATAACCTGTGGCAGCCATCTTTGTAGTTCCTAGATGCTATGACCAGTGCCATTTAATAAAGAACTCGGAGGAATTAGCATTCTTATTCTGGGATGCTAAACGTCTTTATTGACCATTAACACATATCCTGAAAAAGAGGAGAAAATTAAGGCAGACACAAATATGATGAGCTATTTAATCAGAGACTCCATTCCCTGATTGTCAATGCAGAAAGTGAACTATACAAAAAGACAATAGTCTATGGATACCAACTAAATAATAGGTTTATATTCATAAAAATTACATGTTAGATGGAAAGGTGACTGATGCAGGTGCAAAATTGTAAAACAAGACTCGGAGCCATATCATATTCTATATGCCATTTTATTCCCATTCACAATTTTACTACAACACCTGGTCTTCCTAGGAGGTCCCCCATCCAAGTACTGACCAGGCCCAATCATGCTTCGCTTCCAAGATCAGACGAGATTGGGCATTGACATGTTGGTATGGTTGTAGGTATGTGTTCACTTATGCATAGATTTATGGACTTTGCTCCACGAGGACCTGTAATCAATCGCATTTCAGCTTCATCACCCTCCATATCATAAATAAGAACATGTTTTAATAATAATACTGTAGTCCAAACTTTTGCTTCCTTTTTTTTATCTATAAAGTTGTCTTTAATCGCCTTGGTACATGATAATGTATATTATACCGCTATCATTGTGTCTTAAGTCATATAAAAGGAGCTATTTCATAGTTATCGTTAAACCCCATGGGAAATAAAGTGTTTAATTCGAAGATCCAGAACATTTCACGTTGAGCAAGTTTCTTGCCCAGATCTCCCCCTCTCTCTCCCATGGTTACATGTTCTATTGCTTTAAAGGACAATTCTTCTGGGTTGGATCCATGGTGTGTATTAAAATGTCTTGAGACCATGTGATTTTCTACTTTATTCTTGATATTCCTCACATGTTCCTGTATCCTTAACTTGAGGGGCCTCTTTGTTTTTCCCACATATTTAGTACCACATGAACACTCTAACAGGTAGATCACTGATGTAGAATTACAATTCATGAATTCCTTTATTTTATATTCCTTCGAATTATCATGATTCTTAAAGATCTTCCTTTGTGGATTCAAATATTTACAGATATTACATCGACCACATTTGTAACATCCAACACATTTTGGTAATGTTCTAATGGGTTCTGTTGTGTCACTTCTCAGGAGACTTGGTGCTAACGAGTCTTTAAGGCTTTTGGCTTTCCTGAACACAGTGGGTGGCTTTGGTGGAATCACATCCTTTAAAATAGGGTCCAACAGCAAGATGTTCCAATGTTTTGAAAGTGTCGCCCTTATCTTTTTTTCCTGTCCACTATAGGTGGTGATGAAGGGGATTATTTTATTTTCTTCTTTCACCTTCTGTTTATATATATTAGTAATTCGGACCTCACCAGATTTGTAGTTTTTTGAATTGCTCTCCCAATTATTTCTTCCGGGTATTCTTTATTTTGAAATCTTTCTTGGTAGATTTGGATCTGTTGATCACACATAGTTGGATTACTACAATTACGTTTGATCCTGTGGAATTGTGAATACGGAATATTGTCCTTCCAACTCTTCAGATGATTACTTTTATAATGTAAGTAACTGTTTGTATCAACTTTTTTAATGTAGTTACTTGTGCAGATCATCTCATTATCCCCTGTCAATACCAAGTCCAGAAATTCTATGGAAGTTCTATTAAAATTGGAAGTAAATTTCAAATTCATATTGTTGTCGGATATATGTGATAAAAACGATTTAAAATTCTCTTCTGAACCTTCCCAAATCATTAAAATATCATCAATATATCTCTTATAAAAAATGATATTATTTTTAAAAGGATTGTTATTATATACATACTCCTCTTCCCAACATCCCATGAATAAATTCGCAAAGTTGGGTGCAAACGTCGTCCCCATTGCTGTTCCACATATTTGTCTGTAAAATTGGTCCAAAAATCTAAAATAATTATGTTCCAAGATAAAAGCCATTAAATCACATAAAAATTCTCTATGTGTTGGGTTCATTGAAGGGTCTTGATTAAGAAAGTATCTACAAGCGTTAATTCCTTTGTGGTGTTCAATACAAGTGTACAATGATTGAACATCTATGGTAACCCAGGAGTAGCTTTCTTTCCATGCTAGGTTTTCCACTGCTTGTAAAACATGTCGTGTCTTTTAAGTATGACTCTAAGTTTTGTACATACTTCTTTAGGAAGATATCAACATACTCAGAAATGTGTGAAGTGAGTGATTCAATTCCAGCAATTATTGGTCTTCCTGGAGGCTCTACCATTGATTTATGTACTTTAGGTAGGAAATAAAAAGTGGGGGTTATGGGACTAGTATTCATAAGGTATTGGAATTCGTTTTTATCTAAAATCTCATTGTGTAATTCAAATACCAATAGTGTTCTTAGTTCATCAATATATTCATTAAGGGGATCTTGTTCAAGTAAGATATATGAGTCCTTGTCCCCCAAAAGTCGGTTTGCTTCTTTCAAATAATAAGATCGATCCATAAGTACTAGTCCCCCCCCCTTGTCAGCTGGTTTCAAAACAATATTTGTGTTCTTTTTCAGATTTCTTAGTGCCTCTTTTTCACTGTTCTTAAGATTCTGCTTCTTTGTTGGCACAAATTCTTCATCGCAAAGTTCCTTTTTCACCATTTCATAAAATATGTTGATGTGACTTCCTTTGGACTCAATCGGATAGTATTTTGACTTCCCCTTCAGGCCAGATTTAGATTTTTGCATCTCAAAGTTATTTACAATTGCATTTTCCTTCTTTAAGTAATGTCTTTTTAGTGTGAGGTTCCTAATAAATTTATTTAAATCAATAAAGGTTTCGAATGTATTCATATTGCTTGTTGGAGCAAAGTTAAGTCCTTTGCTGAGCAGAGAAATTTCAGGTGGTGTAAGCTGATGTTGGGATAAGTTGAAAATTCCATGTGCTGTTGGATCTAATGGTGTAGGTTTCTTCTTTTGTATGTTCTTCCGTTTGCCCCCTCGTGTTCCTCTTCTTCTCCGATTCTTCTTTTCATTGGTGATGCCAATTTGGTTGTTTCTCTGAAAAAGGGCCTTCTCGTGTGTTGCGGAGTGGGATGAGTTCCTGGGGATAAAAAATCAGTGTCGCTAATGGAATCCAGCCTTTGTAATGTGTTGAATCTGTTGTTTGTCTGTATTCCTCTGTTGTATGGTGATTCATCCTCATCTTTATGTGCCGATGGTTTCTTTTTCTGATATGTACTACGTAGCCATCTATTCTCCTCCTTATTGTATGTTTTTGGTTTCGGTCTTTGTTTAGGAAATCTACTCCAGTGTTTGATATTGTTCAATTCGTAGTCCTGTTTGTCTCGGATAAATTTCCTTTCCTTGCCTTTTATTACTTCTTCTTCCACTCATTCAAGCTTCCGATTTAATACTGTGTTGTTAATTTTGAAATCTTCTTTATCCTTTAAATCTTCCATTTGGGATTCCTTGCTTTTAATATCCCTTTCTATTGTAGAAAGATTTGATTTTTTCTCCTTAATAATTAATGTCATTAATTCCATGGAGCATGTGTGTAGAATCCTGTCCCAATCTTTCATGAACTCAGAATTATCAAGACCAAAGGTGGGATTCTTTAATAGTCTGAGACCTCTGGGTACTCTGTTTACTGAGATATAGTGTTCCAGTCCCTTGATATCCCACCAAGTCTTGATTTCTTTAGTAAATAGCTTTTCTAATTCCCAGAACATTAAATCTATGTTCTCAGTGGGCACATTTTCATATTGCAAGTTATTTTCATTAAAGATTTTTTGGCAAAGGTCACCCCTTTTATTAACCCTATCATTTCTCATAGACATTCTTGTGTATACAGGTGGCAGTTTATAAGGCAGCTTAATTCAAGAAAAGCCAATTTTTAACATAAATCAATAGAAGAAAACAGCGCCAAATTTGTCCACTCTGTTTAACGTGAAATACCTTTCACAAGTGTGTGTTTTTTGTTTTTTTATATTGGTAAATCTAATAGAAATATAATAGAAATATTATACATATATATATATATATATACATATACTATTTGTATATGTAGCACTCCCTTGATAAGTATAAGGTGTCTGCTTGGTCAACAAAAAATGGTGGCCATGGCTAGGCCACCTTGGTACAGGAAACAATATGACAATATAGCTGACCACAAGCGCCTCCTAGTGCATATACAGTGAACCAATTAAACCTGTGCAAATCTCGCAACCTGTGCAAAAACAATTTTTTGTGTTTATATCCTTGTCCTTATCCAGGACCGTGACATACAAGTGACTTTGTGCAATAAATACAACCGTGTAATATATATGAATAAATATATTTAAAACTGCATAAATAATGTGCATAAATTTTTTTTAATTAAATAAAACAATTCATAGACAACACACAATGACATAAATACACAGAAATAATGGATAAAAAGCTAGTACTAAAAGATAATAAATAGCGATTTTTAGTGAAAAATAAATATATATTTTCTAAAATAAATCGGATTTATAGCTTATCTTTTCCAGCAGTATTTTGTGAAGAGTTCATAAAGTGCAAGGTCAGGGTCCCAACGCGTTTCGTCCTCTGGACTTCATCAAGGGGAAGTGTATGCATAGAGACAGAGCAGGGTTTATATACCTTAAGTACAGGAAGCACATGTCCTCATTTCGTGACATCATTTCCTGTTACCTATTTCAGGTCAAAAAGCCATATAATGTCCAGATTTTAACAATAAAATTTGTATTATGGCACTCATTATAAACAATATAAAACATAGAAAGCAAATAAATTATGTGAGTCAATGTTTTTCAGCTTCATGATTATAGTTCTGTCCAAGTGGAATGCATGTGAGGCGCACCCCATCATTTCCGGTCATGTGGTCCGCGGGCTGGTATTGGTTTAACATAATGCCAGTCTAGGTGGAATGCAGGGAGAACACAGGATGAGCGCACCGCGTCACTTCCTGTTCAATGTAGTATTGGTTAAGTGACTACCAGTCCCCATATTACATCACCACTAAATAGCTATTAAGATGTTATTTTTCCATCTCCAGGTCCCCACCGGAGGATGTGTCGCTCGCTTGTAATTGTATTAGTAGACCATGAGGTTGTTTTAGATGAAGGCGGCAGCCATTTTTGTAGTTTTTTTACATTAAAGCGGCGGCCATTTTTGTAGTTCTTTTACATGAAGCCGGCGGCCATTTTTGTAGTTCTTTTACCACTTGTAGCAGTCGTCTTTATGGTTTTGAGTGCTATGTCAAACACTAATCGGGGTCAATCGGAAAACAGAGGTTTGCCATTCTTAACATAAGATGTTCAATGTTTTTCCTTGACTGTTTGTATTCCATCACTGTTCTTCCAATATTTATGGATCGTTATAATACTTCGGATAGGGACGGCGGCCTTCTTTGTAGTTCTTTCATAACCTGTGGCAGCCATCTTTGTAGTTCCTAGATGCTATGACCAGTGCCATTTAATAAAGAACTGGGAGGAATTAGCATTCTTATTCTGGGATGCTAAACGTCTTTATTGACCATTAACACATATCCTGAAAAAGAGGAGAAAATTAAGGCAGACACAAATATGATGAGCTATTTAATCAGAGACTCCATTCCCTGATTGTCAATGCAGAAAGTGAACTATACAAAAAGACAATAGTCTATGGATACCAACTAAATAATAGGTTTATATTCATAAAAATTACATGTTAGATGGAAAGGTGACTGATGCAGGTGCAAAATTGTAAAACAAGACTCGGAGCCATATCATATTCTATATGCCATTTTATTCCCATTCACAATTTTACTACAACACCTGGTCTTCCTAGGAGGTCCCCCATCCAAGTACTGACCAGGCCCAATCATGCTTCGCTTCCAAGATCAGACGAGATTGGGCATTGACATGTTGGTATGGTTGTAGGTATGTGTTCACTTATGCATAGATTTATGGACTTTGCTCCACGAGGACCTGTAATCAATCGCATTTCAGCTTCATCACCCTCCATATCATAAATAAGAACATGTTTTAATAATAATACTGTAGTCCAAACTTTTGCTTCCTTTTTTTTATCTATAAAGTTGTCTTTAATCGCCTTGGTACATGATAATGTATATTATACCGCTATCATTGTGTCTTAAGTCATATAAAAGGAGCTATTTCATAGTTATCGTTAAACCCCATGGGAAATAAAGTGTTTAATTCGAAGATCCAGAACATTTCACGTTGAGCAAGTTTCTTGCCCAGATCTCCCCCTCTCTCTCCCATGGTTACATGTTCTATTGCTTTAAAGGACAATTCTTCTGGGTTGGATCCATGGTGTGTATTAAAATGTCTTGAGACCATGTGATTTTCTACTTTATTCTTGATATTCCTCACATGTTCCTGTATCCTTAACTTGAGGGGCCTCTTTGTTTTTCCCACATATTTAGTACCACATGAACACTCTAACAGGTAGATCACTGATGTAGAATTACAATTCATGAATTCCTTTATTTTATATTCCTTCGAATTATCATGATTCTTAAAGATCTTCCTTTGTGGATTCAAATATTTACAGATATTACATCGACCACATTTGTAACATCCAACACATTTTGGTAATGTTCTAATGGGTTCTGTTGTGTCACTTCTCAGGAGACTTGGTGCTAACGAGTCTTTAAGGCTTTTGGCTTTCCTGAACACAGTGGGTGGCTTTGGTGGAATCACATCCTTTAAAATAGGGTCCAACAGCAAGATGTTCCAATGTTTTGAAAGTGTCGCCCTTATCTTTTTTTCCTGTCCACTATAGGTGGTGATGAAGGGGATTATTTTATTTTCTTCTTTCACCTTCTGTTTATATATATTAGTAATTCGGACCTCACCAGATTTGTAGTTTTTTGAATTGCTCTCCCAATTATTTCTTCCGGGTATTCTTTATTTTGAAATCTTTCTTGGTAGATTTGGATCTGTTGATCACACATAGTTGGATTACTACAATTACGTTTGATCCTGTGGAATTGTGAATACGGAATATTGTCCTTCCAACTCTTCAGATGATTACTTTTATAATGTAAGTAACTGTTTGTATCAACTTTTTTAATGTAGTTACTTGTGCAGATCATCTCATTATCCCCTGTCAATACCAAGTCCAGAAATTCTATGGAAGTTCTATTAAAATTGGAAGTAAATTTCAAATTCATATTGTTGTCGGATATATGTGATAAAAACGATTTAAAATTCTCTTCTGAACCTTCCCAAATCATTAAAATATCATCAATATATCTCTTATAAAAAATGATATTATTTTTAAAAGGATTGTTATTATATACATACTCCTCTTCCCAACATCCCATGAATAAATTCGCAAAGTTGGGTGCAAACGTCGTCCCCATTGCTGTTCCACATATTTGTCTGTAAAATTGGTCCAAAAATCTAAAATAATTATGTTCCAAGATAAAAGCCATTAAATCACATAAAAATTCTCTATGTGTTGGGTTCATTGAAGGGTCTTGATTAAGAAAGTATCTACAAGCGTTAATTCCTTTGTGGTGTTCAATACAAGTGTACAATGATTGAACATCTATGGTAACCCAGGAGTAGCTTTCTTTCCATGCTAGGTTTTCCACTGCTTGTAAAACATGTCGTGTCTTTTAAGTACGACTCTAAGTTTTGTACATACTTCTTTAGGAAGATATCAACATACTCAGAAATGTGTGAAGTGAGTGATTCAATTCCAGCAATTATTGGTCTTCCTGGAGGCTCTACCATTGATTTATGTACTTTAGGTAGGAAATAAAAAGTGGGGGTTATGGGACTAGTATTCATAAGGTATTGGAATTCGTTTTTATCTAAAATCTCATTGTGTAATTCAAATACCAATAGTGTTCTTAGTTCATCAATATATTCATTAAGGGGATCTTGTTCAAGTAAGATATATGAGTCCTTGTCCCCCAAAAGTCGGTTTGCTTCTTTCAAATAATAAGATCGATCCATAAGTACTAGTCCCCCCCCCTTGTCAGCTGGTTTCAAAACAATATTTGTGTTCTTTTTCAGATTTCTTAGTGCCTCTTTTTCACTGTTCTTAAGATTCTGCTTCTTTGTTGGCACAAATTCTTCATCGCAAAGTTCCTTTTTCACCATTTCATAAAATATGTTGATGTGACTTCCTTTGGACTCAATCGGATAGTATTTTGACTTCCCCTTCAGGCCAGATTTAGACTTTTGCATCTCAAAGTTATTTACAATTGCATTTTCCTTCTTTAAGTAATGTCTTTTTAGTGTGAGGTTCCTAATAAATTTATTTAAATCAATAAAGGTTTCGAATGTATTCATATTGCTTGTTGGAGCAAAGTTAAGTCCTTTGCTGAGCAGAGAAATTTCAGGTGGTGTAAGCTGATGTTGGGATAAGTTGAAAATTCCATGTGCTGTTGGATCTAATGGTGTAGGTTTCTTCTTTTGTATGTTCTTCCGTTTGCCCCCTCGTGTTCCTCTTCTTCTCCGATTCTTCTTTTCATTGGTGATGCCAATTTGGTTGTTTCTCTGAAAAAGGGCCTTCTCGTGTGTTGCGGAGTGGGATGAGTTCCTGGGGATAAAAAATCAGTGTCGCTAATGGAATCCAGCCTTTGTAATGTGTTGAATCTGTTGTTTGTCTGTATTCCTCTGTTGTATGGTGATTCATCCTCATCTTTATGTGCCGATGGTTTCTTTTTCTGATATGTACTACGTAGCCATCTATTCTCCTCCTTATTGTATGTTTTTGGTTTCGGTCTTTGTTTAGGAAATCTACTCCAGTGTTTGATATTGTTCAATTCGTAGTCCTGTTTGTCTCGGATAAATTTCCTTTCCTTGCCTTTTATTACTTCTTCTTCCACTCATTCAAGCTTCCGATTTAATACTGTGTTGTTAATTTTGAAATCTTCTTTATCCTTTAAATCTTCCATTTGGGATTCCTTGCTTTTAATATCCCTTTCTATTGTAGAAAGATTTGATTTTTTCTCCTTAATAATTAATGTCATTAATTCCATGGAGCATGTGTGTAGAATCCTGTCCCAATCTTTCATGAACTCAGAATTATCAAGACCAAAGGTGGGATTCTTTAATAGTCTGAGACCTCTGGGTACTCTGTTTACTGAGATATAGTGTTCCAGTCCCTTGATATCCCACCAAGTCTTGATTTCTTTAGTAAATAGCTTTTCTAATTCCCAGAACATTAAATCTATGTTCTCAGTGGGCACATTTTCATATTGCAAGTTATTTTCATTAAAGATTTTTTGGCAAAGGTCACCCCTTTTATTAACCCTATCATTTCTCATAGACATTCTTGTGTATACAGGTGGCAGTTTATAAGGCAGCTTAATTCAAGAAAAGCCAATTTTTAACATAAATCAATAGAAGAAAACAGCGCCAAATTTGTCCACTCTGTTTAACGTGAAATACCTTTCACAAGTGTGTGTTTTTTGTTTTTTTATATTGGTAAATCTAATAGAAATATAATAGAAATATTATACATATATATATATATATACATATACTATTTGTATATGTAGCACTCCCTTGATAAGTATAAGGTGTCTGCTTGGTCAACAAAAAATGGTGGCCATGGCTAGGCCACCTTGGTACAGGAAACAATATGACAATATAGCTGACCACAAGCGCCTCCTAGTGCATATACAGTGAACCAATTAAACCTGTGCAAATCTCGCAACCTGTGCAAAAACAATTTTTTGTGTTTATATCCTTGTCCTTATCCAGGACCGTGACATACAAGTGACTTTGTGCAATAAATACAACCGTGTAATATATATGAATAAATATATTTAAAACTGCATAAATAATGTGCATAAATTTTTTTTAATTAAATAAAACAATTCATAGACAACACACAATGACATAAATACACAGAAATAATGGATAAAAAGCTAGTACTAAAAGATAATAAATAGCGATTTTTAGTGAAAAATAAATATATATTTTCTAAAATAAATCGGATTTATAGCTTATCTTTTCCAGCAGTATTTTGTGAAGAGTTCATAAAGTGCAAGGTCAGGGTCCCAACGCGTTTCGTCCTCTGGACTTCATCAAGGGGAAGTGTATGCATAGAGACAGAGCAGGGTTTATATACCTTAAGTACAGGAAGCACATGTCCTCATTTCGTGACATCATTTCCTGTTACCTATTTCAGGTCAAAAAGCCATATAATGTCCAGATTTTAACAATAAAATTTGTATTATGGCACTCATTATAAACAATATAAAACATAGAAAGCAAATAAATTATGTGAGTCAATGTTTTTCAGCTTCATGATTATAGTTCTGTCCAAGTGGAACGCATGTGAGGCGCACCCCATCATTTCCGGTCATGTGGTCCGCGGGCTGGTATTGGTTTAACATAATGCCAGTCTAGGTGGAATGCAGGGAGAACACAGGATGAGCGCACCGCGTCACTTCCTGTTCAATGTAGTATTGGTTAAGTGACTACCAGTCCCCATATTACATCACCACTAAATAGCTATTAAGATGTTATTTTTCCATCTCCAGGTCCCCACCGGAGGATGTGTCGCTCGCTTGTAATTGTATTAGTAGACCATGAGGTTGTTTTAGATGAAGGCGGCAGCCATTTTTGTAGTTTTTTTACATTAAAGCGGCGGCCATTTTTGTAGTTCTTTTACATGAAGCCGGCGGCCATTTTTGTAGTTCTTTTACCACTTGTAGCAGTCGTCTTTATGGTTTTGAGTGCTATGTCAAACACTAATCGGGGTCAATCGGAAAACAGAGGTTTGCCATTCTTAACATAAGATGTTCAATGTTTTTCCTTGACTGTTTGTATTCCATCACTGTTCTTCCAATATTTATGGATCGTTATAATACTTCGGATAGGGACGGCGGCCTTCTTTGTAGTTCTTTCATAACCTGTGGCAGCCATCTTTGTAGTTCCTAGATGCTATGACCAGTGCCATTTAATAAAGAACTGGGAGGAATTAGCATTCTTATTCTGGGATGCTAAACGTCTTTATTGACCATTAACACATATCCTGAAAAAGAGGAGAAAATTAAGGCAGACACAAATATGATGAGCTATTTAATCAGAGACTCCATTCCCTGATTGTCAATGCAGAAAGTGAACTATACAAAAAGACAATAGTCTATGGATACCAACTAAATAATAGGTTTATATTCATAAAAATTACATGTTAGATGGAAAGGTGACTGATGCAGGTGCAAAATTGTAAAACAAGACTCGGAGCCATATCATATTCTATATGCCATTTTATTCCCATTCACAATTTTACTACAACACCTGGTCTTCCTAGGAGGTCCCCCATCCAAGTACTGACCAGGCCCAATCATGCTTCGCTTCCAAGATCAGATGAGATTGGGCATTAACATGTTGGTATGGTTGTAGGTATGTGTTCACTTATGCATAGATTTATGGACTTTGCTCCACGAGGACCTGTAATCAATCGCATTTCAGCTTCATCACCCTCCATATCATAAATAAGAACATGTTTTAATAATAATACTGTAGTCCAAACTTTTGCTTCCTTTTTTTTATCTATAAAGTTGTCTTTAATCGCCTTGGTACATGATAACGTATATTATACCGCTATCATTGTGTCTTAAGTCATATAAAAGGAGCTATTTCATAGTTATCGTTAAACCCCATGGGAAATAAAGTGTTTAATTCGAAGATCCAGAACATTTCACGTTGAGCAAGTTTCTTGCCCAGATCTCCCCCTCTCTCTCCCATGGTTACATGTTCTATTGCTTTAAAGGACAATTCTTCTGGGTTGGATCCATGGTGTGTATTAAAATGTCTTGAGACCATGTGATTTTCTACTTTATTCTTGATATTCCTCACATGTTCCTGTATCCTTAACTTGAGGGGCCTCTTTGTTTTTCCCACATATTTAGTACCACATGAACACTCTAACAGGTAGATCACTGATGTAGAATTACAATTCATGAATTCCTTTATTTTATATTCCTTCGAATTATCATGATTCTTAAAGATCTTCCTTTGTGGATTCAAATATTTACAGATATTACATCGACCACATTTGTAACATCCAACACATTTTGGTAATGTTCTAATGGGTTCTGTTGTGTCACTTCTCAGGAGACTTGGTGCTAACGAGTCTTTAAGGCTTTTGGCTTTCCTGAACACAGTGGGTGGCTTTGGTGGAATCACATCCTTTAAAATAGGGTCCAACAGCAAGATGTTCCAATGTTTTGAAAGTGTCGCCCTTATCTTTTTTTCCTGTCCACTATAGGTGGTGATGAAGGGGATTATTTTATTTTCTTCTTTCACCTTCTGTTTATATATATTAGTAATTCGGACCTCACCAGATTTGTAGTTTTTTGAATTGCTCTCCCAATTATTTCTTCCGGGTATTCTTTATTTTGAAATCTTTCTTGGTAGATTTGGATCTGTTGATCACACATAGTTGGATTACTACAATTACGTTTGATCCTGTGGAATTGTGAATACGGAATATTGTCCTTCCAACTCTTCAGATGATTACTTTTATAATGTAAGTAACTGTTTGTATCAACTTTTTTAATGTAGTTACTTGTGCAGATCATCTCATTATCCCCTGTCAATACCAAGTCCAGAAATTCTATGGAAGTTCTATTAAAATTGGAAGTAAATTTCAAATTCATATTGTTGTCGGATATATGTGATAAAAACGATTTAAAATTCTCTTCTGAACCTTCCCAAATCATTAAAATATCATCAATATATCTCTTATAAAAAATGATATTATTTTTAAAAGGATTGTTATTATATACATACTCCTCTTCCCAACATCCCATGAATAAATTCGCAAAGTTGGGTGCAAACGTCGTCCCCATTGCTGTTCCACATATTTGTCTGTAAAATTGGTCCAAAAATCTAAAATAATTATGTTCCAAGATAAAAGCCATTAAATCACATAAAAATTCTCTATGTGTTGGGTTCATTGAAGGGTCTTGATTAAGAAAGTATCTACAAGCGTTAATTCCTTTGTGGTGTTCAATACAAGTGTACAATGATTGAACATCTATGGTAACCCAGGAGTAGCTTTCTTTCCATGCTAGGTTTTCCACTGCTTGTAAAACATGTCGTGTCTTTTAAGTACGACTCTAAGTTTTGTACATACTTCTTTAGGAAGATATCAACATACTCAGAAATGTGTGAAGTGAGTGATTCAATTCCAGCAATTATTGGTCTTCCTGGAGGCTCTACCATTGATTTATGTACTTTAGGTAGGAAATAAAAAGTGGGGGTTATGGGACTAGTATTCATAAGGTATTGGAATTCGTTTTTATCTAAAATCTCATTGTGTAATTCAAATACCAATAGTGTTCTTAGTTCATCAATATATTCATTAAGGGGATCTTGTTCAAGTAAGATATATGAGTCCTTGTCCCCCAAAAGTCGGTTTGCTTCTTTCAAATAATAAGATCGATCCATAAGTACTAGTCCCCCCCCCTTGTCAGCTGGTTTCAAAACAATATTTGTGTTCTTTTTCAGATTTCTTAGTGCCTCTTTTTCACTGTTCTTAAGATTCTGCTTCTTTGTTGGCACAAATTCTTCATCGCAAAGTTCCTTTTTCACCATTTCATAAAATATGTTGATGTGACTTCCTTTGGACTCAATCGGATAGTATTTTGACTTCCCCTTCAGGCCAGATTTAGATTTTTGCATCTCAAAGTTATTTACAATTGCATTTTCCTTCTTTAAGTAATGTCTTTTTAGTGTGAGGTTCCTAATAAATTTATTTAAATCAATAAAGGTTTCGAATGTATTCATATTGCTTGTTGGAGCAAAGTTAAGTCCTTTGCTGAGCAGAGAAATTTCAGGTGGTGTAAGCTGATGTTGGGATAAGTTGAAAATTCCATGTGCTGTTGGATCTAATGGTGTAGGTTTCTTCTTTTGTATGTTCTTCCGTTTGCCCCCTCGTGTTCCTCTTCTTCTCCGATTCTTCTTTTCATTGGTGATGCCAATTTGGTTGTTTCTCTGAAAAAGGGCCTTCTCGTGTGTTGCGGAGTGGGATGAGTTCCTGGGGATAAAAAATCAGTGTCGCTAATGGAATCCAGCCTTTGTAATGTGTTGAATCTGTTGTTTGTCTGTATTCCTCTGTTGTATGGTGATTCATCCTCATCTTTATGTGCCGATGGTTTCTTTTTCTGATATGTACTACGTAGCCATCTATTCTCCTCCTTATTGTATGTTTTTGGTTTCGGTCTTTGTTTAGGAAATCTACTCCAGTGTTTGATATTGTTCAATTCGTAGTCCTGTTTGTCTCGGATAAATTTCCTTTCCTTGCCTTTTATTACTTCTTCTTCCACTCATTCAAGCTTCCGATTTAATACTGTGTTGTTAATTTTGAAATCTTCTTTATCCTTTAAATCTTCCATTTGGGATTCCTTGCTTTTAATATCCCTTTCTATTGTAGAAAGATTTGATTTTTTCTCCTTAATAATTAATGTCATTAATTCCATGGAGCATGTGTGTAGAATCCTGTCCCAATCTTTCATGAACTCAGAATTATCAAGACCAAAGGTGGGATTCTTTAATAGTCTGAGACCTCTGGGTACTCTGTTTACTGAGATATAGTGTTCCAGTCCCTTGATATCCCACCAAGTCTTGATTTCTTTAGTAAATAGCTTTTCTAATTCCCAGAACATTAAATCTATGTTCTCAGTGGGCACATTTTCATATTGCAAGTTATTTTCATTAAAGATTTTTTGGCAAAGGTCACCCCTTTTATTAACCCTATCATTTCTCATAGACATTCTTGTGTATACAGGTGGCAGTTTATAAGGCAGCTTAATTCAAGAAAAGCCAATTTTTAACATAAATCAATAGAAGAAAACAGCGCCAAATTTGTCCACTCTGTTTAACGTGAAATACCTTTCACAAGTGTGTGTTTTTTGTTTTTTTATATTGGTAAATCTAATAGAAATATAATAGAAATATTATACATATATATATATATATATATACATATACTATTTGTATATGTAGCACTCCCTTGATAAGTATAAGGTGTCTGCTTGGTCAACAAAAAATGGTGGCCATGGCTAGGCCACCTTGGTACAGGAAACAATATGACAATATAGCTGACCACAAGCGCCTCCTAGTGCATATACAGTGAACCAATTAAACCTGTGCAAATCTCGCAACCTGTGCAAAAACAATTTTTTGTGTTTATATCCTTGTCCTTATCCAGGACCGTGACATACAAGTGACTTTGTGCAATAAATACAACCGTGTAATATATATGAATAAATATATTTAAAACTGCATAAATAATGTGCATACATTTTTTTTTATTAAATAAAACAATTCATAGACAACACACAATGACATAAATACACAGAAATAATGGATAAAAAGCTAGTACTAAAAGATAATAAATAGCGATTTTTAGTGAAAAATAAATATATATTTTCTAAAATAAATCGGATTTATAGCTTATCTTTTCCAGCAGTATTTTGTGAAGAGTTCATAAAGTGCAAGGTCAGGGTCCCAACGTGTTTCGTCCTCTGGACTTCATCAAGGGGAAGTGTATGCATAGAGACAGAGCAGGGTTTATATACCTTAAGTACAGGAAGCACATGTCCTCATTTCGTGACATCATTTCCTGTTACCTATTTCAGGTCAAAAAGCCATATAATGTCCAGATTTTAACAATAAAATTTGTATTATGGCACTCATTATAAACAATATAAAACATAGAAAGCAAATAAATTATGTGAGTCAATGTTTTTCAGCTTCATGATTATAGTTCTGTCCAAGTGGAACGCATGTGAGGCGCACCCCATCATTTCCGGTCATGTGGTCCGCGGGCTGGTATTGGTTTAACATAATGCCAGTCTAGGTGGAATGCAGGGAGAACACAGGATGAGCGCACCGCGTCACTTCCTGTTCAATGTAGTATTGGTTAAGTGACTACCAGTCCCCATATTACATCACCACTAAATAGCTATTAAGATGTTATTTTTCCATCTCCAGGTCCCCACCGGAGGATGTGTCGCTCGCTTGTAATTGTATTAGTAGACCATGAGGTTGTTTTAGATGAAGGCGGCAGCCATTTTTGTAGTTTTTTTACATTAAAGCGGCGGCCATTTTTGTAGTTCTTTTACATGAAGCCGGCGGCCATTTTTGTAGTTCTTTTACCACTTGTAGCAGTCGTCTTTATGGTTTTGAGTGCTATGTCAAACACTAATCGGGGTCAATCGGAAAACAGAGGTTTGCCATTCTTAACATAAGATGTTCAATGTTTTTCCTTGACTGTTTGTATTCCATCACTGTTCTTCCAATATTTATGGATCATTATAATACTTCGGATAGGGACGGCGGCCTTCTTTGTAGTTCTTTCATAACCTGTGGCAGCCATCTTTGTAGTTCCTAGATGCTATGACCAGTGCCATTTAATAAAGAACTGGGAGGAATTAGCATTCTTATTCTGGGATGCTAAACGTCTTTATTGACCATTAACACATATCCTGAAAAAGAGGAGAAAATTAAGGCAGACACAAATATGATGAGCTATTTAATCAGAGACTCCATTCCCTGATTGTCAATGCAGAAAGTGAACTATACAAAAAGACAATAGTCTATGGATACCAACTAAATAATAGGTTTATATTCATAAAAATTACATGTTAGATGGAAAGGTGACTGATGCAGGTGCAAAATTGTAAAACAAGACTCGGAGCCATATCATATTCTATATGCCATTTTATTCCCATTCACAATTTTACTACAACACCTGGTCTTCCTAGGAGGTCCCCCATCCAAGTACTGACCAGGCCCAATCATGCTTCGCTTCCAAGATCAGACGAGATTGGGCATTAACATGTTGGTATGGTTGTAGGTATGTGTTCACTTATGCATAGATTTATGGACTTTGCTCCACGAGGACCTGTAATCAATCGCATTTCAGCTTCATCACCCTCCATATCATAAATAAGAACATGTTTTAATAATAATACTGTAGTCCAAACTTTTGCTTCCTTTTTTTTATCTATAAAGTTGTCTTTAATCGCCTTGGTACATGATAACGTATATTATACCGCTATCATTGTGTCTTAAGTCATATAAAAGGAGCTATTTCATAGTTATCGTTAAACCCCATGGGAAATAAAGTGTTTAATTCGAAGATCCAGAACATTTCACGTTGAGCAAGTTTCTTGCCCAGATCTCCCCCTCTCTCTCCCATGGTTACATGTTCTATTGCTTTAAAGGACAATTCTTCTGGGTTGGATCCATGGTGTGTATTAAAATGTCTTGAGACCATGTGATTTTCTACTTTATTCTTGATATTCCTCACATGTTCCTGTATCCTTAACTTGAGGGGCCTCTTTGTTTTTCCCACATATTTAGTACCACATGAACACTCTAACAGGTAGATCACTGATGTAGAATTACAATTCATGAATTCCTTTATTTTATATTCCTTCGAATTATCATGATTCTTAAAGATCTTCCTTTGTGGATTCAAATATTTACAGATATTACATCGACCACATTTGTAACATCCAACACATTTTGGTAATGTTCTAATGGGTTCTGTTGTGTCACTTCTCAGGAGACTTGGTGCTAACGAGTCTTTAAGGCTTTTGGCTTTCCTGAACACAGTGGGTGGCTTTGGTGGAATCACATCCTTTAAAATAGGGTCCAACAGCAAGATGTTCCAATGTTTTGAAAGTGTCGCCCTTATCTTTTTTTCCTGTCCACTATAGGTGGTGATGAAGGGGATTATTTTATTTTCTTCTTTCACCTTCTGTTTATATATATTAGTAATTCGGACCTCACCAGATTTGTAGTTTTTTGAATTGCTCTCCCAATTATTTCTTCCGGGTATTCTTTATTTTGAAATCTTTCTTGGTAGATTTGGATCTGTTGATCACACATAGTTGGATTACTACAATTACGTTTGATCCTGTGGAATTGTGAATACGGAATATTGTCCTTCCAACTCTTCAGATGATTACTTTTATAATGTAAGTAACTGTTTGTATCAACTTTTTTAATGTAGTTACTTGTGCAGATCATCTCATTATCCCCTGTCAATACCAAGTCCAGAAATTCTATGGAAGTTCTATTAAAATTGGAAGTAAATTTCAAATTCATATTGTTGTCGGATATATGTGATAAAAACGATTTAAAATTCTCTTCTGAACCTTCCCAAATCATTAAAATATCATCAATATATCTCTTATAAAAAATGAAACGCATTGGGACCCTGACCTTGCACTTTATGAACTCTTCCCAAAATACTGCTGGAAAAGATAAGCTATAAATCCGATTTATTTTAGAAAATATATATTTATTTTTCACTAAAAATCGCTATTTATTATCTTTTAGTACTAGCTTTTTATCCATTATTTCTGTGTATTTATTTCATTGTGTGTTGTCTATGAATTGTTTTAATTAATTAAAAAAATTTTATGCACATTATTTATGCAGTTTTAAATATATTTATTCATATATATTACATGGTTGTATTTATTGCACAAAGTCACTTGTATGTCACGGTCCTGGATAAGGACAAGGATATAAACACAAAAAATTGTTTTTGCACAGGTTGCGAGATTTGCACAGGTTTAATTGGTTCACTGTATATGCACTAGGAGGCGCTTGTGGTCAGCTATATTGTCATATTGTTTCCTGTACCAAGGTGGCCTAGCCATGGCCACCATTTTTTGTTGACCAAGCAGACACCTTATACTTATCAAGGGAGTGCTACATATACAAATAGTATATGTATATATATATATATATATATGTATAATATTTCTATTATATTTCTATTAGATTTACCAATATAAAAAAACAAAAAACACACACTTGTGAAAGGTATTTCACGTTAAACAGAGTGGACAAATTTGGCGCTGTTTTCTTCTATTGATTTATGTTAAAAATTGGCTTTTCTTGAATTAAGCTGCCTTATAAACTGCCACCTGTATACACAAGAATGTCTATGAGAAATGATAGGGTTAATAAAAGGGGTGAACTTTGCCAAAAAATCTTTAATGAAAATAACTTGCAATATGAAAATGTGCCCACTGAGAACATAGATTTAATGTTCTGGGAATTAGAAAAGCTATTTACTAAAGAAATCAAGACTTGGTGGGATATCAAGGGACTGGAACACTATATCTCAGTAAACAGAGTACCCAGAGGTCTCAGACTATTAAAGAATCCCACCTTTGGACTTGATAATTCTGAGTTCATGAAAGATTGGGACAGGATTCTACACACATGCTCCATGGAATTAATGACATTAATTATTAAGGAGAAAAAATCAAATCTTTCTACAATAGAAAGGGATATTAAAAGCAAGGAATCCCAAATGGAAGATTTAAAGGATAAAGAAGATTTCAAAATTAACAACACAGTATTAAATCGGAAGCTTGAATGAGTGGAAGAAGAAGTAATAAAAGGCAAGGAAAGGAAATTTATCCGAGACAAACAGGACTACGAATTGAACAATATCAAACACTGGAGTAGATTTCCTAAACAAAGACCGAAACCAAAAACATACAATAAGGAGGAGAATAGATGGCTACGTAGTACATATCAGAAAAAGAAACCATCGGCACATAAAGATGAGGATGAATCACCATACAACAGAGGAATACAGACAAACAACAGATTCAACACATTACAAAGGCTGGATTCCATTAGCGACACTGATTTTTTATCCCCAGGAACTCATCCCACTCCGCAACACACGAGAAGGCCCTTTTTCAGAGAAACAACCAAATTGGCATCACCAATGAAAAGAAGAATCGGAGAAGAAGAGGAACACGAGGGGGCAAACGGAAGAACATACAAAAGAAGAAAACTACACCATTAGATCCAACAGCACATGGAATTTTCAACTTATCCCAACATCAGCTTACACCACCTGAAATTTCTCTGCTCAGCAAAGGACTTAACTTTGCTCCAACAAGCAATATGAATAAATTTGAAACCTTTATTGATTTAAATAAATTTATTAGGAACCTCACACTAAAAAGACATTACTTAAAGAAGGAAAATGCAATTGTAAATAACTTTGAGATGCAAAAATCTAAATCTGGCCTGAAGGGGAAGTCAAAATACTATCCGATTGAGTCCAAAGGAAGTCACATCAACATATTTTATGAAATGGTGAAAAAGGAACTTTGCGATGAAGAATTTGTGCCAACAAAGAAGCAGAATCTTAAGAACAGTGAAAAAGAGGCACTAAGAAATCTGAAAAAGAACACAAATATTGTTTTGAAACCTACTGACAAGGGGGGGGACTAGTACTTATGGATCGATCTTATTATTTGAAAGAAGCAAACTGACTTTTGGGGGACAAGGACTCATATATCTTACTTGAACAAGATCCCCTTAATGAATATATTGATGAACTAAGAACACTATTGGTATTTGGATTACACAATGAGATTTTAGTTAAAAACGAATTCCAATACCTTATGAATACTAGTCCCATAACCCCCACTTTTTATTTTCTACCTAAAGCACATAAATCAATGGTAGAGCCTCCAGGAAGACCAATAATTGCTGGAATTGAATCACTCACTTCACACATTTCTGAGTATGTTGATATCTTCCTAAAGAAGTATGTACAAAACTTAGAGTCGTACTTAAAAGACACGACACATGTTTTACAAGCAGTGGAAAACCTAGCATGGAAAGAAAGCTACTCCTGGGTTACCATAGATGTTCAATCATTGTACACTTGTATTGAACACCACAAAGGAATTAACGCTTGTAGATACTTTCTTAATCAAGACCCTTCAATGAACCCAACACATAGAGAATTTTTATGTGATTTAATGGCTTTTATCTTGGAACATAATTATTTTAGATTTTTGGACCAATTTTACAGACAAATATGTGGAACAGCAATGGGGACGACGTTTTGCACCCAACTTTGCAAATTTATTCATGGGATGTTGGGAAGAGGAGTATGTATATAATAACAATCCTTTTAAAAATAATATAATTTTTTATAAGAGATCCACAGGATCAAACGTAATTGTAGTAATCCAACTATGTGTGATCAACAGATCCAAATCTACCAAGAAAGATTTCAAAATAAAGAATACCCGGAAGAAATAATTGGGAGAGCAATTCAAAAAACTACAAATCTGGTGAGGTCCGAATTACTAATATATAAACAGAAGGTGAAAGAAGAAAATAAAATAATCCCCTTCATCACCACCTATAGTGGACAGGAAAAAAAGATAAGGGCGACACTTTCAAAACATTGGAACATCTTGCTGTTGGACCCTATTTTAAAGGATGTGATTCCACCAAAGCCACCCACTGTGTTCAGGAAAGCCAAAAGCCTTAAAGACTCGTTAGCACCAAGTCTCCTGAGAAGTGACACAACAGAACCCATTAGAACATTACCAAAATGTGTTGGATGTTACAAATGTGGTCGATGTAATATCTGTAAATATTTGAATCCACAAAGGAAGATCTTTAAGAATCATGATAATTCGAAGGAATATAAAATAAAGGAATTCATGAATTGTAATTCTACATCAGTGATCTACCTGTTAGAGTGTTCATGTGGTACTAAATATGTGGGAAAAACAAAGAGGCCCCTCAAGTTAAGGATACAGGAACATGTGAGGAATATCAAGAATAAAGTGGAAAATAACATGGTCTCAAGACATTTTAATACACACCATGGATCCAACCCAGAAGAATTGTCCTTTAAAGCAATAGAACATGTAACCATGGGAGAGAGAGGGGGAGATCTGGGCAAGAAACTTGCTCAACGTGAAATGTTCTGGATCTTCGAATTAAACACTTTATTTCCCATGGGGTTTAACGATAACTATGAAATAGCTCCTTTTATATGACTTAAGACACAATGATAGCGGTATAATATACGTTATCATGTACCAAGGCGATTAAAGACAACTTTATAGATAAAAAAAAGGAAGCAAAAGTTTGGACTACAGTATTATTATTAAAACATGTTCTTATTTATGATATGGAGGGTGATGAAGCTGAAATGCGATTGATTACAGGTCCTCGTGGAGCAAAGTCCATAAATCTATGCATAAGTGAACACATACCTACAACCATACCAACATGTCAATGCCCAATCTCGTCTGATCTTGGAAGCGAAGCATGATTGGGCCTGGTCAGTACTTGGATGGGGGACCTCCTAGGAAGACCAGGTGTTGTAGTAAAATTGTGAATGGGAATAAAATGGCATATAGAATATGATATGGCTCCGAGTCTTGTTTTACAATTTTGCACCTGCATCAGTCACCTTTCCATCTAACATGTAATTTTTATGAATATAAACCTATTATTTAGTTGGTATCCATAGACTATTGTCTTTTTGTATAGTTCACTTTCTGCATTGACAATCAGGGAATGGAGTCTCTGATTAAATAGCTCATCATATTTGTGTCTGCCTTAATTTTCTCCTCTTTTTCAGGATACGTGTTAATGGTCAATAAAGACGTTTAGCATCCCAGAATAAGAATGCTAATTCCTCCCAGTTCTTTATTGAATGGCACTGGTCATAGCATCTAGGAACTACAAAGATGGCTGCCACAGGTTATGAAAGAACTACCAAGATGGCCGCCGTCCCTATCCGAAGTATTATAACGATCCATAAATATTGGAAGAACAGTGATGGAATACAAACAGTCAAGGAAAAACATTGAACATCTTATGTTAAGAATGGCAAACCTCTGTTTTCCGATTGACCCCGATTAGTGTTTGACATAGCACTCAAAACCATAAAGACGACTGCTACAAGTGGTAAAAGAACTACAAAAATGGCCGCCGGCTTCATGTAAAAGAACTACAAAAATGGCCGCCGCTTTAATGTAAAAAAACTACAAAAATGGCTGCCGCCTTCATCTAAAACGACCTCATGGTCTACTAATACAATTACAAGCGAGCGACACATCCTCCGGTGGGGACCTGGAGATGGAAAAATAACATCTTAATAGCTATTTAGTGGTGATGTAATATGGGGACTGGTAGTCACTTAACCAATACTACATGGAACAGGAAGTGACGCGGTGCGCTCATCCTGTGTTCTCCCTGCGTTCCACCTAGACTGGCATTATGTTAAACCAATACCAGCCCGCGGACCACATGACCGGAAATGATGGGGTGTGCCTCACATGCGTTCCACTTGGACAGAACTATAATCATGAAGCAGAAAAACATTGACTCACATAATTTATTTGCTTTCTATGTTTTATATTGTTTATAATGAGTGCCATAATACAAATTTTATTGTTAAAATCTGGACATTATATGGCTTTTTGACCTGAAATAGGTAACAGGAAATGATGTCACGAAATGAGGACATGTGCTTCCTGTACTTACGGTATATAAACCCTGCTCTGTCTCTATGCATACACTTCCCCTTGATGAAGTCCAGAGGACGAAACGCGTTGGGACCCTGACCTTGCACTTTATGAACTCTTCCCAAAATACTGCTGGAAAAGATAAGCTATAAATCCGATTTATTTTAGAAAATATATATTTATTTTTCACTAAAAATCGCTATTTATTATCTTTTAGTACTAGCTTTTTATCCATTATTTCTGTGTATTTATGTCATTGTGTGTTGTCTATGAATTGTTTTATTTAATTAAAAAAAATTTATGCACATTATTTATGCAGTTTTAAATATATTTATTCATATATATTACACGGTTGTATTTATTGCACAAAGTCACTTGTATGTCACGGTCCTGGATAAGGACAAGGATATAAACACAAAAAATTGTTTTTGCACAGGTTGCGAGATTTGCACAGGTTTAATTGGTTCACTGTATATGCACTAGGAGGCGCTTGTGGTCAGCTATATTGTCATATTGTTTCCTGTACCAAGGTTGCCTAGCCATGGCCACCATTTTTTGTTGACCAAGCAGACACCTTATACTTATCAAGGGAGTGCTACATATACAAATAGTATATATATATATATATATATATATATGTATAATATTTCTATTATATTTCTATTAGATTTACCAATATAAAAAAACAAAAAACACACACTTGTGAAAGGTATTTCACGTTAAACAGAGTGGACAAATTTGGCGCTGTTTTCTTCTATTGATTTATATATATATATATATATAGTCCAAGACATCTGCTCAGGGAAGGATGCACTCTCCATTTAAAATCATCAGACGAATTTATTCATAATAAAACATCATCATTGCAAAGGTGGAATGATGGTCATGGTCGACGTTCTCAAGACCTCTTTCACTTGTAGTTATAACAAACATTAGTAGCAAAATGTCATAATAATGATCTGTGAAACAAAAGAAGACAAAATTACATTTCTAACAGGCTCCTAAATAACATCTGATGTGAAGTCAAATAATCAACTCTAATAATAACCCATCGGGAAACCACCCAGCACCAGACAAGGGATGTAGGCACCTCGTGTCACAAATATACTACTTCTGATACTCTATACACCACAATATGTGCAAAAATGTAATCAAACTGAATACCTCAATATCAATCATGTAGGCTTGAAATACCCTAGTATAGGGCTGCCAATAACGCACAACACTGCAGACAAAAATGACAGCTATTAAATTAATGGTGGCATTAAAATGCAACAGCATATTAGGTGAACATGACAAAAAGTATGGTGGTTGCTCATATCAGCTTAATGACATAGCACAAGTGCTTGTAAAGGGCGGTGTTTACACTGAACCCAGAAAAAAAGGGAATTGCCCTCCAGCAAACTGTAGCAAAATCACCAAAAAATACTTAAATCCTGCATGATAATAGAGATTCAGAGGTATTAGTTACATATATTTGCAGATATATGAATAAGCGCCAGGCATCGTCAAGGCTCCTCTATACTGGCGTCCCTAACATTAAAGGGTTCACGTCCGAGAAGCAAGGTACCCAAAAAAATTCCAGCCAAGGACCATCCCCAGGGCATCACACGAAAAGGGAAAAAAAGGTGATCTTTGTAGATAGTGAACTACAACCGTTAGTGTGTAACAATCCCACTTCTTCGAAAAATCCCATCAAATGACATTGCTCAAGTGCAAACTAATTGAATGGATTCCTCCCAAACAGGGTAATGATAGGCTCTTATTACTAAAAAAACAAGAGCATTTTTGGATACATGAACTTGATACGGTGACCCCAAGAGGCCTAAACAAATATAATACACCTGGCATTTTTCTCTAATGGTACTATACTTTTGTGCCATTTTTTTGTTATGTAAACATTTTCATATATGCTCTGTACATCAACCAGGGACCTAATTGTTGTCTGTGTAAGGAAAAATTTAGTACATGTCTATTGGTGTGTACTAAATGGTACATACCTTTATATATACCTATTAGCCTTATGTTTACATTGTTATGTCTTAAGGATATTTGATACATTGTAAACTTGATTTAAACAGGTTGTGGTTTTGTTAGTCTCAGCAGGCTCCTATATAACTTGATGGTTATACATTAACTAGTTTTTTTAAAGTTCCATCCAGCCTGCTTGTCAAGCTGTAGCATGGATGCAGTTCATCCAGCGGCTGTCTATGTCCGCATTTAACTCCTATTCCCAATGCCCACGGCCACCTTAGAGTATGTACACGTCAGACTGAATCATACCTCTATTATCCCCTAGTAATCTCCCGTAGCTTGCGTGTCAAGTTGACATGTGGAAATGGTCACCTCTGAGATGTGCGCTTCCGGCGACTTTTTAGCAGAGCTGAGCCGGACAGCATGCATGCAGCATGTACCGGCGGCTACACGAGACTACATGCAGTCTCGCTACCACCCTTCACCTTCAGCGCCAGACACAGGACATCTTGAGGTAAGTACGCTCTTGTGAGCACTGCAGTGCAACGCGGCAGAGTTAACTGCATTAACCATTATATTTTTTCTTAGGCTCTGTAGTGCCCTGTCTCCGCTGCTTGTTCCCCATTAGGCCAGTGGAGCCTTGAAACTAGTGGCATTGAGGTATTTATTACCAGCTATGTTCACCTAATATGCTGTTGCATTTTAATGCCACCATTAATTTAATAGCTGTCATTTTTGTCTGCAGTGTTGTGCGTTATTGGCAGCCCTATACTCACTAGGGTATTCCAAGCCTACATGATTGATATTGAGGTATTCAGTTTGGTGTGATTCTTGCACATATTGTGGTTTATAGAGTATCAGAAGTAGTACATTTGTGACACGAGGTGCCTACGTCCCTTGTCTGGTGCTGGGTGGTTTTTCCGATGGGTTATTAGAGTTGATTATATGGCTTCACATCATATGTTATTTAAGGGCCTGTTAGACATGTCATTTTGTCTTGTTTTGTTTCACAGATCATGTTATGACATTTTGCTACTAATGTTTGTTATAACTACAAGTGAAAGAGGTCTTGAGAAAGGTTCAGTTTGGAACTGAAACATCGACCATGACCATTATTCCACCTTTGCAATGATGATTGTTTATTATAAATAAATTCGTTTGATGATTTTAAGTGGAGAGTGCATCCTTCCCTGAGCGGATGTCTATGACTATTTAGGGGCCACATAGGTTCTTTGAAGCACTGTAGATATCGTTGGATAATGAGAGTGCAGAATTTTCTCTGATATTTTGAGTTGTATTGATTGTTCATGGATACATACTTTCCCTGACACCCATATTTATATTAATATTTTTTTTTATGTTATTTTCTGTGTAAACAATGAATTCATTTTGCTTGTAAAACTAATCACTCACTACCTGTTTTGTGTAACCTAACGCCCTGACTCTGGGTGACTTATATGTTTTTTCCGTGAATGTATATGTTTTCAAGGTATATAGGTACAGTTATTGAACCAGTGATAGACTGTGTTCCCATTAAAATTGGTATCACAAGCATTTGGTAAAACTCTTTAGAATGGCCTATGGTGGCACAGCCCTATTTGTTGAAGGACTTCTGTCCCAAGCTGAAAGTGGTGCGATTTCATTTACCGATGATGACATTAGTAAAGTGTTGTTTGAGAAACTTGATTTCAACACATTACCAGCTGAAACCTCTGCAGATCTGTTTTATAGATTGTTAAGATTACAGAGGAGAGAAATTGATCTCCTATTTCATGGGCAATTTTTATCTGAATATCACCTCCACAAACAGATCCCACGAGGCTTCAGGATACATAATGTTCCAACATTAGGGAGAACAACATTGTGATCTGCAGCCGGTGGTGTGCAATCTTAAACAAATGTTCTCTCGATTTAATGGTCCTTGTAATCGAGGAAGTGGGAAGTGAATTGCAGAAAGTTACATTTGAAATAGAGCAAGAAAATATCGTTACATTACTCTCACTAAGGGAAGATAAGGGCACAAATTGGCTGGAAAGATTGCAGACACAGGTGGACGCCTATAGAAGGGATTTAACTTCCTTGAAAAGAAAGAAGCTAAGTATAGTCACATCTGATTATCAACATCACACATTCTATCGATGGTTGTTAGGTGACAACCTCCAGTCAAGGTCTAAACTACAGGCTAGATTATTTAGGTGCAGACGGAGTCCCCAATTTCATACTGAATTAGGTTCTTCATTGTCTACATCTAATACTGATGCCCATCATGATATGCAAGAATCTGGCAGTCATTTTTTAGACTCAGGACCAAACCAAGAGTACAATCCCCCAGATGCCAATGAAGAAAGAACCGGAGACCACATCCGAGGTGGGGTGGTCACAAGGAGGAGACGCAGAGGAAGACGGATGTAGATGTGGTATTCAATTTGTCCAGTATACCCCTTGATGAGCCTAAATTGATGGTGTTAGCGAAAGGTTTATCCTTTGTGACCACATATAGACACAGCAGCTACAAGAGCATGATTGATATGTAAAAATTTGGAAGAACATTGAGATTAAAATAATTTTTTTCGAACAAGGGGACCACATCAAGCATCAAAAGATTTAAAATACCATCAACATTTTACCCTCCCTCCAGCAATGCCAGTCTGAAGACCTATCTGAGGTTGATTAATAATGAAGTGGCTTCTAACATTTCCCCTCGGGTATATAACAATCTAACCTCAATTGAGAGAAATGCCCTGCAATCTTTGATAGAAAATCCTAATCTTGTATTTTGAACTGCAGACAAGGGAGGAGCAGTAGAAGTGCAGGATTGGGTATATTATGATGCAGAAATGATATCACAGTTAGATAACAGTAATGTATACATGAGTTTGGCCTCTAGGTCAGTTGATGATATTAAGTCTCAAATCGACAAGGTCCTTAGTCATGCCCATGCACCGAGGTGGATAGATGATGAACTGCAGTTCCTTGCTGTTGACAAACCACAATGTCCCATCTTATACAAACTGCCAAAGATTCACAAAACACTCGTGAAACCACCAGGCAGACCAATTATTTCTGCTCAAGGATCTGTTCTACAACCGTTGGCCATCTTTGTAGATAGCAAACTACAACCATTAGTGTGTAACAATCCCACTTAACTCAGAGACACTGGACATTTACTACAGTGTATAAGAGATATTGGAGTTTTGGACAACATCATATTAGCAACTATCAGGAAGGAATAGAGTAATTGAGGGAAGCGTTAATGACAAGGTCAACAAAATGCATTACCACAGAATTTCTAGTGGAGCTTGCCAAACTGGTATTGTGTAAAAATAATTTTCATTATAAGTACAGATACTATTTGCAAATTTCCAGAACAGCTATGGGCTCGAATCTAGCCCCATCATATCCCAACCTGTTCATGGCAAAGTACGAAAAAGAACACATCATTTATAAATATGGCGATAAGATCAAGTTCTATCGCTGTTTTATTGATGACATCTTCCTCATCTGGCAAGACACAGCGGAAGCCTTTGAGCAGATGGAAGCCCACTTAATTGCATTAGATCTACCAATTAATTTCACGTTTGAAATGAATGAAAGTATGATTAATTTCTTGGATGTTTCCATCAGTTTTGCTAACCGGAAATTATCGACTTCCCTATATAGGAAATCCACTGACAGGAACTTGGCGTTGTTGCCCACTAGTCACCATCCCACAGCAATTAAAGAAAATTTGCCACTGTCACATTTCTTATGAGTTATGCACATTAATTCTATAGTAGAAAAGAGGGAATCCCAGTTGAGCGAAATGCAAACAAGATTTCTGGACTGGGGCTATCAACAATCAACCCTGTCTAGGTGTCTGCCGAAAGCTAAAGATCTTTACTTGGCTGAGCCCATAGGTGGGATAGCAAATACCCAGAAAGATCCTTGCCTGATATACACCCCCACGTTTGATGCCAAAGCCAACACAACACAAAAATCTCTCAAAAATGTTTTGCCAATCTTAAAAAGTGATAAGACATTGCCATTTCAGAATATGGCACCACCCATGATGGCATACAGGAGAGGACCCAATCTGAGGCATATGTTGATGAGGCCTACCCTTTATCCGGGCAAAGCAAGTGACATATCAGAAATAATGTTGAAGAGACCAGGAAGTTACTCCTGTGGTGGTTGTATAACTTGCACCTCTATGGTAGTTGGTCCTATGTTTCCACACCCGCACTCTGGCCACAAGATTAAAATCAAGTACCGACTACACTGTGCAATTGATCATCTGATATACATTCTCATCTGCCCGTGCGGCCTCTATTATGTTGGCCTCACAGCCCGAAGATTTTGGGATAGGATGGCTAGCCATAGAGCCTCTATTAGGGCAGCTATCCAGACTGGCAAGAGTGATAAACTGGTAGCTAAGCACTTCTTAGAAAAATCCCATCAAATGGCATCGCTCAGGTGCAAACTAATTGACTGGATTCCCCCCAAACAGGGTAATGACAGGCTCTTATTACTAAAAAACAAGAATGTTTTTGGATACATGAACTTGATATGGTGACCCCAAGAGGCCTAAATGAATATAATCCACCTGGCATTTTTCTCTAATGGTCCTATACTTTTGTGCCATTTTTTTGTTATGTAAAGATTACCCCTTAGCACTCCAAATTCTCAAATTGCCATATGAGCTTATTAACATTTTCATTTATACTCTGTACATCAACCAGGGACCTGACTGTTGTCTGTGTAAGGAGAATTTTACTACATGTCTATTGGTGTGTACTAAATGGTGCATACCTTCTTATATACCTATTAGCCTTATGTTTACATTGTTATGTCTTAAGGAAATTTGATACATTGTAAAATTGATTTAAAAAGGTTGTGGTTTTGTTAGTCTCAGCAGGCTCCTATATAACTTGATGGTTATACATTAACTAGTTTTTTTAAAGTTCCATCCAGCCTGCTTGTCAAGCTGTAGCATGGATGCAGTTCATCCAGCGGCTGTCTATGTCCGCATTTAGCTCCTATTCCCAATACCCACGGCCACCTTAGAGTATGTACACATCAGGCTGAATCATACCTCTATTATCCCCTAGTAACATCCCGTAGCTTGCGTGTCAAGCTGACACGCGGAAGTGGCCACCTCTAGGATGTGTGCTTCAGGCTCGGCGGCTTTTTAGCAGAGCTGAGCCGGACAGCATGCATGCAGTGTGTACCAGCGGCTACACGAGACTACACCCAGTCTCGCTACCAGCCTTCACCTTCAGTGCCAGACACAGGACATCTTGAGGTAAGCAGGCTCTTGTGAGCACTGCGGTGCAACGCGGCAGAGTTAACCGCATTAACCATGATATTTTTTCTTAGGCTCTGTGGTGCCCTGTCTCTGCTGCTTGTTCCCCATTAGGTCAGTGGAGCCTTGAAACTAGTGGCATTGAGGTATTTATTACCAGCTATGTTCACCCAATATGCTGTTGCATTTTAATGCCACCATTAATTTAATAGCTGTCATTTTTGTCTGCAGTGTTGTGCGTTATTGGCAGCCCTATACTCACTAGGGTATTCCAAGCCTACATGATTGATATTGAGGTATTCAGTTTAGTGTGATTCTTGCACATATTGTGGTTTACAGAGTATCAGAAGTAGTACATTTGTGACACGAGGTGCCTACGTCCCTTGTCTGGTGCTGGGTGGTTTTTCCGATGGGTTATTAGAGTTGATTGTTTGGCTTCACATCAGATGTTATTTAGGAGCCTGTTAGACATGTCATTTTGTCTTTTGTTTCACAGATCATGTTATGACATTTTGCTACTAATGTTTGTTATAACTACAAGTGAAAGAGGTCTTGAGAAAGGTTCAGTTTGGAACCGAAATGTCGACCATGACCATTAATCCACCTTTGCAATGATGATGTTTCATTATGAATAAATTCGTTTGATGATTTTAAGTGGAGAGTGCATCCTTCCCTGAGCAGATGTCTTGGACTATTTAGGGGCCACATAGGTCCTTGGAAGCACCCGTAGATGTCATTGGATAATGAGAGTGCAGGATTTTCTCTGATATATATACTTCACCGGTTGATGCGGCACTCCTGGCTCAAAACAATCACAGAGTCATCAGCGTAGGTGACAATGTTTCAGTGCCCTTTTTATTGATATGGCACTTTTATCAGTTCTAATAAGTACAACAATATCTTACCTTATATAAGAACCATGTGGACACCGTATACCAGACACGGGACCTCCCATCTGGTTGGCGGTGCTGTGTGATTGACGTCATCCAGTCCGATAAGAGCGTCATCTACGTGCCCCCATCACCATAAAAACACTATAAACAAGAATCATATTATTATAATATCTATAAATATGAATGCAATTTGTTATATATTAACATAATTGGAATTTAACTAGAAATTATCACTTAAGCAAGTAAATAACAATATAGTCACATACTATGTCAAGCACTAAAGCTCGGTTACAACACTGCAGTATATGGTTGTCAAGGGACTTTGGCTAACCTAAATCACAGAAATGATGGTAGTAATAAGATGAAAAATACTAATGATATAAAGATAGGGCTGACTATATTTACAAAAAACTATTAAGACCCAGGTGTTCGTTAAGTCCCCTAGGGGCTAATGTCCCCAATCTATGTATCCACTCGGTTTCATGTTGCATCAATTTTAATGGTTGATTGCCACCTCAAATAGAGATGAGTATATGGTCTATCATGCGATAGCGCAATGAAGCTAGGGGATGTGAATTTTGGCAAAAATGTCTAGCTACCGGCTGGTCACTAGGGCCACTGCTAATGGCCGTTCTTATTGCGGGCCGATGTGCAGCCATCCTCTCCTTGAAGGCACGCTTGGTTTTACTGATATATGATAAGCCACATGAGCATATAATTTGGTAGACTACATATTTAGTATTGCATGTGAGGCGATGTCTAATTTTGTAAGCTTTGCTTGTAAGGGGGTGATAGACTGTATCTCCTGATAGTAGATATCTACAGGTCGTGCATGTGCACTTAATGCATCCCTTTTTCATGCTTAATAAATGAGTATTACTATTGCCTCTTTTACTAATATCGTTTTTCACCAATATATCCCTTAGGTTACGATTGTGTGTATAGCATGGCATCAATCTTGAATCCTGAAGGTTTAACTCCTTATCAGTCTGTATGATCGGCCATCATTTTGTGGCTGTTTTATTAATTTTGCTACTTGCCCGGCTGTACTCAGTTACCCATGGGATCATTGGTTTCTTGTGTGTCTGTATCTTCCTACCAAAAAGAGAATCTCTATCTAAACTCATAACTTTAGCTTTTGCCTAAGGTAATAAACTCAACTTATAGCCTCTTATCAGGAATTTATCAATAAGGTCATCAATTTTCAGTTCAGCTATAATGGTGTCATATGTAATGCGTTTTATGCAAAGCATTTTGGAGTAAGGTAAACCCCTTTTAAGTGGTGTACGGTGGAAGCTAGTTATATGTAATAGATTGTTACAGTCTGTTGGTTTGATAAAGACCGAGGTTTCTATTTACCATATATCAGGCTGATCTTAACGTCCAAGAACATAATTGATTCTTTGTCAATATTATATGTAAATTTAACAGGATGTGTCCAAGAATTATGTTTATCAATAACTGACATAATGGACTCTTTACTTCCTTTCCACAATACTAAAAGATCATCTACGTATGCAGCGGTAATATAGGATGATCTTCTCAGCAATATTACTGTCATACAAAATACATCATGCTCCACCTCAAACATAAACATGTTGGTGTACAATGGGGCCATACTGTACCCCATCACACAGCCAACACATTGTAAAAAAAACCTCCCACCATATATAAAATAATTTTTGGTTAATATCATATGTAGCAATTCCATACAAAGATCCAAATCTGAACTCATATACAATCGATGACCCGTAAGTAAAACGTCTTGCCGCTGTCATGCCCATATCATGGGGGATGATAGTGTAAAGACTGTTTACATCAATGCTGCACAAACATATATCACCTTCCAAATTAGGTAAACAATTTTTTTAGTAATCAATAAAATTGTTGGATGTGCCTGGATACAAGGCTAAAACAAAGTATCTTGGTAAATAGCAATAGGCTGGAATAAAGATTTGACGGCGGCTATAATGGGGTGCCCTGGGGGCTAATTAGTGATTTGTGCACTTAAGGGGTGGTATATAACACAGATACTACTGAGTATTCAGGGACAAGTGCTTCCACTAATTTTTTTGAAATTCTACTCTCTTGTACAGCTGTTAAGAGTACATTCTGCAATTCTTTTTTATATATTAGAGTAAGGTCTTTATCTCATAAACGATGTCAAATTATCAAATAACTGTTGTGTAATTTCCTGTTTATAATTAGTCAGATCCTGAATCATGAGGGCTCCTCCCTTGTCCGCCGGATAAAATATTAAGTTGTCATTCTTAGATAAGTTTGTCAATGCTTGTCTCTCTTCTACATTCAGATTGTGTCTCTGAATCTGAAGCTTTTTCAGAGCATTATGAATATCCTGGTCAAGCATGCGTGTAAATATCCGTATCGAGGATTCGAAGATTGTGATTCAAACGGCGATTTTGGTTGAATTTCCATTAATTGTGGGGTATGTTAGAAGATGTGTTGTTGGGATGTTCTTAGAAAAATACTCCTTCAATTTTAATTGGCGAGATAGACGATGTTGTTCGATTTGCCAGTTTAATGGTTTAAGTGGGCTAGAGGGCACAAACGATAGCCCTTTTGATAACACCTTAACAGGAGATAGTTCGTATGATGACAGGTTTATAACTAGATCTTGCATTGTCGGTGGGGCTTTGCGCCACGTCCCCTTCCTCTGCCACTGTTTGCTACATCTGTTGTAATGTATAATTCTCCTGTTGGATCTTTTGCCCAAGTGGTCACTCCTAAAGGGAGCATTTTATTCTTGGGGTGTTTACTTATATCTCTTTTGGAATCACTCGCTGATGATATAAACTCATTAGATTGTCATTGTATTGTCTTCTGCATCCCCTTTGGAAAAATGGTCTTTTGTGAGCCAGATTGTCCATTGGTACACAGTGTTATTTTCATCATAATCCAAATCGACCTTAATGCGCTTATCTTTTTTTAATCTTATTAGATCGCGCTTATAGATTTGTAATTGGTTCGACAATTTCTCACACCACTTAGTACTAGGGTTGGACTCTAGCATGGGTTTATATGTTACCTCTAATGCTGTGATTTTATCTTTTATATTGTTCATTTCCTTAGTTGATTGCTCAATTATCAAGAGCATAAAGTCCATGGAACACTTATTTAATATTGCGGCCCATTTTTTGCAAAAAGATGGATCATTTTTACCGATGGTAGGGCCGTTTTTTACATGTAGCCCTCTTGGTATTTTTTTGGCAAGTAAGTAAGATACAGTGAAAGTGCAAAAAACCTCTATTGATTGCAAAATGTTATTGCATTTATATATTATCAATAATTTGGAGTTGTGCACCTGAGATTTGTCTGTTTCTGTGCCTGCAAGTAGTCTCATCAGGTAGCACCTCCCATTATATATATATATACACGCAATCGTAACCGAAGGGATAAATTGGCGAAAAACGATATTAGTAAAAGAGGCAATAGTAATACTAACTTTTTAAGCATGAAAAAGGGATGCATTAAGTGCACACGCACGACCTGTAGATATTTACTATCAGGAGATACATTCTATCATCCCCTTACAGGCAAAGCTTACAAAATTAGCCATCACCTCACATGAAATACTAAATATGTAGTCTACCAAATTATATGTCCACGTGGTTTATCATATAACGATAAAACCAAGCGTGCCTTCAAGGAGATGGGCATCAGTCCGGCAGTGGCTCCAGTGACCAGCCGGTAGCTAAGGATTTTTGCAAAAATTCACATCCCCCTAGCTTCATTGCTATATCGCATGATAGACCATACACCCAGCTCTATTCGAGGTGGCAATCGACCATTAAAATTGATGCAGGGTGAAACCAAGTGGACACATAGATTGGGGACATTAGCCCCTAATGTACTCAGCCCTATCTTTATATCATTAGTATTCTTCTTCTTATTACTACCATAATTTCTGTGATTTAGGTTAGCCAAGGTCCCTTGACAACTATATACTGCAGTGTTGTAACCATGCTTTATTGCTTGACATAGTATGTTACTATTTCCATTTAATGTATATTGTTGTTTACTAGCTTAAGTGATAATTTATAGTTCAATACCTATTATGTTAATATATAATAAAGTGCATTCATATTTATAGTTGTTATAATATGATTCTTGTTTATAGTGTTGTTATGGTGATGGGGGACACGTAGACGATCGGACTTGATTGGTCCCATCGTGATGATGTAAATCACACAGCACGGTGGTTGGCCAGCACTCTATTTGTATATTTGTATAGTGCATGGGTGTCTCTAGAATATAAGTAATATCCAACAGAGTTACTGTGGCATTCTCAGGGCTTGTTCAGCTACATAGAAGGAACTGGTGACACAACACCTAATGCTCCATGTCGTCATATAGGTTATATATATATATATATATATATCTCAAAAGGTGCTGCACTCAGGACTAGGTGTGTTCTGATTCATTATTTTGGATCTAGCCCTGGATTTATAGTTAGTTGCTTTGCCTTGTGGGGGCACCAAGCAAAGGTATTTCTGTTTATGTGAGTGCCGGGTCATTCAGCGACTATATATATATATATATATATATATATATATATAATATATGAAACAGAGGTTTAAGAAGACATGCGCCTAATAGTGTTGTATTTAAAATCCAGTGGTAACGAGTGCTCATAGAAATAAGTGTGCGTACCAAAGATATAATCTTTTAGGCTTATCTGAACTCCAGGGATGGGTGATTCAAAGTGGATAGGTTTGAAGGGGATGTCATCAACTGGAACACCTTATAAAGAGCTTATGCAAGCTCATGAGAGAAAAGGTATATATAGTGTACTATGTTCTTATAAATAGCGCAATAATTATATATAGAGGCTGCATACCAGATAACGCTAACTCAATAGCATGTAATGTGTCCTCCTCCTGGAAATGCCTTGCACCCTTTTGGAATCCCTCATTGTGTATGGATGTTTCAGCGTATGCGAGCTCCTCCTGGTGGGAATGCTAGTGAAGCTGCAATCCAGATGAACAGATGCCTGGTGCAGATTGCTATCCAGGATCCACTGCAGCCAAGGGGCACAAGCAGAATTTGCAGTGAATAACGCCACTTCACTGACACAGACTCACCTCCCAGTGTCAGTGAAGTGGCGTTAGTCACTGCAAATGCATAAAATAAGTTTGATTGATTTACGAAACCTCAGAATGGCGCTGCTTTATGAGAGAGAGAGAGAGACAGACAGAGAGAGAGAGAGATATTCCAATTCTGTTGGCACGCCTATTAATTTGAGATTATCTGCTCTGGTGCTTAGATCATTTATAATAACCTCTACAATTCTTGGCTTCAAATTTAGCTTCCCCTGCCCATGGATGTAGTGATAAGGGTCCACTCTTGCAAGGGAATTTACAGGCTTCTTCCCTCTCTCTCTGGGCTTTGTGTTTCATAGCCTCTCTTTTTGCCCTCTACTCTGGAGGAGTAGAGGGCAAAAATCCACACACACCTGTCCACTTGTCTACCTGAATATGACATGGAATAAACCTTTTACAAAAGCATGACGCTCCATCCACTTGTGATGCAGATTCCCATCTGTAAAGGAAATAAAAAACTGCATACATGAACAATCAGACTTCTTTAAGAGGAACACACAAAGTAACACAGAAGAGAGAAAACCTTACAAAGAAATAATGAGATTGCCTAAAAACCTCTTTTATTTGTCTTTTTTCTTTTTTTTTTTTTTTAAAGAAAAAACAGGATAAAACTTAGCAACCTACTAAGCAGGGTTGGGTAAAATCTAAGGAAGTAAGACACAAATGTAAGACTCATATGAAATAACTTCTAGCATTCCCGCTAGGCTGTTTTAGCGGGGCGCGGCGCCCTGCCCTCCTTCTTCTGGAGGGCAAAAAGCACCCTGCCCTCCAGGAGGAGGGCAAAAAGCGCCCTGCCCTCACAGCCTGCGGGAGCCGTTCTCACCCACGGGGCGCAGTGTCCCGCGGGTGGAGAAACATGCGGTGACCCGGTCACCGCCGGAGAATAGACGCCGGGCGCATGCGCCCGGCATCTATTCTCCCTGTCTGCAGGGCTTGGGGGCTGCCCGGCGTGTCCGTGAGTGCCGGGCACGCCCCCAAGAGTGACAAAAAGGGGACGCGTCTTATAGACACGCCCCCTTTTCCGATGACCACGCCCCCTTCTCGGTCGCGCGCGCACCTTCGGCGCGCGCACGGGCATGCCCTCTCTAGCTCCGGCGCCCTGCCTCCCGCCGGAGCTAGAGGGAACACTACACTTACATCGCTCTAAAGAACAAATGGAATCTGCAGAACAACTGACAGCTGCTGCGCAACTCGCTGTACATATTCTAAATGAATTAGTCCCGTAATCCGCAGGTGACAGGCTGAATGCGATTAAACAATGCTTAAAAAGTGCACAAAACTGAAACTTTGTGAGGAGTCGCGCGTCAGCATGCACCAAAAACTAGACGAACAACCAGATCCCTAGAATACAATTGGACTGGGCAAATTAATTAAGATGTCAAGGTTTTCAAAGCCGCCCGTGTCTCAGCTGGTCCATCTTTGAAAGATATATCTTACAAATCAGCCAAGAATTTTTAAACAAAACATTCCAAGAAAGCAACCCCAAGGACAATGACCCCTTATTTGAAGCAACAAGTTCACTTATGCGAACGGCCCCAGAAAATGCCATTGTACGTATAAGCCAACCTACATAAAAAGACACCCCAAACTCGTCCAATGCAACCAAAGCCACTATGTCAACAAGTGAGTGAAGCAACTCCTATAGGCCGTCGTGGATCAGCATAATGCGGAGACTCCCTAGCCCATCCCTGTAAAGGTTTGGATAACAAAAATAACTTAGTCGGATTAAGCACCTCATGAAGTTTTAAAAAATAGGCTATTCCAGAAAGAGCTGACGACATCGATGATTTATAACGATCCGCCTGGTAATGAAATGACCCCAAATAAACTTTGAAACTAGCTGATGCAGGTCCTCACCAGCTGATTCATTACTATTCAGGAAGAGTTGGCACTCCTCTTAAGGTCCTTGTGGTCGATGGGGCAATGGCTTTCCTAGCAAGTCCCACCATGTCAGTCTCATAATCTGTCAGACATAAGGACAGGGTGAACCTTGCAATGCCTCATAAGGAGCAAGCGCATGAAAACAAGCTTAGTCACAGTGTGACAAAGCATCTGCCACACCATTGTCAACAACCAGGACATGTCTAGTTTGGAATGAAATATTAAATTGCAAACAAAGGAAAACTAACTGACGCAAGAGCCGTAACAAAAAGGAACAGACCACCCTTTGATTATTAACTGCCTGAACAAGTGCCAAGTTGTCACACCAGAACTGAATATTATGATCTTCCAACAAAGGTTCCCAAAGTTCAACTGCTACAATAATTGGAAACAATTCCAATAGTAGCAGATTAGCTGTAAGACCCTTCACATGCCAGGCCTGAGGACAGGATGCAGGACATCACCTGTGCCCAAGTGAGACCCAAAACCTACTGACACCGCCGCATCTGTAAAAAGTTGCAGAATGGTGCTAGGAATTGTTGGGATTGATGAAATGCGAACTCCAAGAACCATATACCACACACACATGTCTTTTATTTCTGCAGACAATCTGACTATATGATGAAGCTTACTGTAAATACTCCAGCCATCACTCTCAAGCTTACGGCAAAAGACAATACCCATGGGAACTACTTGACATGAAAAATTAAAAAAAAAACATTATTGAATGGATAGTATTCAACCAAGCCTCTTTAACCTCTAAACCATCAGAGATGATCTGGGAAAGTTTTTGAACCTTATCTAATGGCAAACAGCAGCATCCTGAAATAGTATCACTTTCAGTGCCTAAATTAAACAAGCAGGCCATTAGTCACCGTTACACCCAAACTAAAATATAATGCCTGGACTGAAAACAGGACACCAGCACCCAGTGAGCCACCTCTGGGAGCAACAATAATAGTAAAGTCAGCAATGTAGTGTGCCATCCCCTGATACCAAGTACCTACCAAAATTCACCAATGCAAGAATGAGCTAAAAAGCTCAGACCATGCAAAAGAAATGGCACAGCTGATCGGCAAACATGTGTCCACATAATAATTACTCTGAATACAAACAGCCATAAACCTAAACGATTCTGGCTGAAGAAGGAGAAGGCGAAAAGCTGACTCGATGTCGACCTTGGCCATCAGTGCCCCTTAAACAAAACTATGCAGTAAATTCAAAGCCTCACCAAATGACTTATACTCAACCCTGCACTGGGATGGGTCAAGCAAATCCGAACTACTTTGGCTACAGTATATCAGTGAAATCACATGCCAATGTAATATTCCTTTTTTTAATTCATGGTAACGGGTCCTCAAACTG
The DNA here is from genome assembly GCA_031769625.1 of Taudactylus pleione. Taxonomy (NCBI): domain Eukaryota; kingdom Metazoa; phylum Chordata; class Amphibia; order Anura; family Myobatrachidae; genus Taudactylus; species Taudactylus pleione. Next base: position 620,186 of record JAUIMM010000153.1, read on the forward strand.
GCAATTGAAAAGCAAACTTAAATCAATTCAGTAAAAATGACACTTCCTACCTGAGTGGATAACGCTCAACCAGCATTCTAATGCATATAATTGCAGGTAAGATGCCTTACTTAGCACCAGCCCTGGGGTCAGTACGACTCACGAAGCCAGAGACTTGACACTTTTATCATAATATCTCTCTTGAGAATCACATATGTACTATAAATTAAGTGAATGTATTTAACCACATTCATAGGTTCCTCTGCCTGGACTTCAGGTAGCACGCTGCAAATACCTGCATGCCTGAAAGCCAGTTAGTGTCTGACAGAAAGGCATCTTTGCCAATATCTCCTGACTTCCTAGCAGCCTCTAAACCTCTCCTACCATCTTCATTGTATGTCAAATATGTCTACAAAACTGCCTTTATGAATGCGCTCCTGCATCTGCCTCCTCACCCTTCTAAATATTGCTGTATTCACACTATTTCTGCAGATTCAGAACCTGCAGAAACAGCAGGAGCTACCTCTTACCCTTACCCTTAAGCCTCCTAGAAAGCAAGTGCATTAATTTTTATCGGTCCATGTCATCATCAGAACAGCCACTAGAAACAATAGGGTAAGAGGAAAAAGATAAAGAGGAAAAAGGAGTAGGATTCTCACCAGATCCAGGGGGATTGGACTCCATGACAGCAGTGGACAGACCTGTAACCAGAGTGCCATTGATGATTGACCAGTCGTTGTATCCCGAGCAGCCGTTGAATGGGTACAGCCAGGATCAATCCAAGGAGATACCAAACCTGCAACAGAAGACAAGACAGAGGAAGACAAAATAGCCAGCAAAGATGTGGAAATGACAGGAAGCACAGGTGAAGATAATAGTCATTTAGAAACAGTAGAGGGTTGAGAAGAATCTGATATAGTGGGTGGAGCCACAGCCTTCGCAGCAGGAATTGAGAGAACCCTCAGAAAAACTGATGTGACAGAAAGCAATGTAACAATTGACAAGGAGGTTGGAGGGGGGAGGGGAAGAGTGAAGCCTCACTCCATACCCGTATTTAAACATATAGAGTCCCAATAAACAAAACGGGGGGAAAGGACAGGATGTGAAGTGACAGAAGAATAGACAAAGGGATATGATGAAGGGAAACTCAACTGTGATTGCTAATGATAATGGAAATAAAGAGGCACCCAAAGCAGAAGAAAGATAGAATTATACAGATGAAATAGATAACCTGAAATAGATTGAAACAAAAGAAACAAAGGAAGTTTTAGATAGCACTCCTTTTCTACCTATCTAGTATTCTGAGAATCAAAGATTGCAGTGGATAAGATGCAGGTCATGTTGAAAAAACAGAAGGGGAAAAAGTTGAAAGGGCACTAGATGGCATAGTAGAGATAGGAATAGAAGTAAATTGTACATAAAAAGGGGGGACAGCATCTGAGACAGAATGAAAGTGACAGGTCGCAAAAGAAGAGGGGTTGGCAACAGCAACAGACATAAAGTTGTATGTGAGCACCAGTGGCATAAGTAGGGTATTTGGAGCCCAGGGCAAGTTAAAAAACAGAGCCCCCCCACAAGTAGGTGAGCGTGACAAAGGTGTGCACCAAAAAGTGGGCATGGCCACATGCCACAAGGGGAATGGTCATTGGAAAATGGGGGCGTGGCAACCTGACACACCACCATTTCACATCACTCTGGGAACATTCCATTCCATATGCACCTTAATGCCCCAAGTAGTAGTGCCCCTCTTGCAAAGACCACTGTAATAGTGCCCCATATACAATGTCCCCAGTAGCAGTGCCCCCTATAGTAGTGCCTCTATACAGTGCTCCCAATAGTGCCCCTTATACAGTGCCCCCAGTAATGCACCCTTATACAGTTCAGCTTATGCAGTGCCCACAGTAGTGCCACTTATACAGTGCCCCCAGTAATGCCCCTTATACAGTGCCACTAGTAGTGATACCCCTATGCATTGCCCCCAGTAGTGGTACCCCCTATGCAGTGCTCCCAGTAGTGCCAATTATATAATGCCCCCGATGCAGTGCCGCTTATACACTGCCCCAGTAGAAGTCTTCCCTATGCAGTGCCCCCAGTAGTGGTCCCCCCCTATGCAGTCCTCCCAGTAGTGCCCCTTACACAGTGCCCCCAGTAGTGGTCACTCTTATACAGTGCTCCCAGTAGTGGTCCCCTCTATGCAGTTGCCCATATACAATGCCCCAGTAGTAGTCGCCTACTTTGCAGTGCCCCTTATATAGTGTCACCAGTAGTAGTCCCCCCTATGCAGTGCCCCTTATATAGTACCCCATTCCCCCCTATGCAGTGGCCCTTATATAGTGCCCCAGTAGTAGTCCCCCCTATCAGGCACGCCAAGAGCCATGGCGGGCCCATGTAACAGGGGGTGTGGCCTAATCGTGGGAGGTGTCACCACGCCCCCTTCCCTAAAAAAGAAAAAGAAAGTTTTGCAGTGAAGCAGCGCTGTGCGCTTGGGGAGGGGGGGCTCTGAGCCCCCTCAGCCCAGCTCAAAGCCAGGGGGAGCATGATCAGGGTGATCGCTCCCTCCCACAGGCATAGGAGACTGCTGTGGCTGCTGCTCAGCAGCCACAAGCAGTTTCCACTGCAGCTCAGCACACAGCTTGCTGTGTGCTAGGCTGCTGTGAGGGAGGGGGGCGTGGTGCCGGACCCAGGCCCCCGCTGGGCTCCTCTTGAAGCCCAAGCCCGGGTAATCTGTACCTGCTCCCCCCCCTCTCAGCGCCCCTGCCCCCTATGCAGTGCCCCCAGCAGTGGTCCCCCTATGCAGTGCCCCCAGTAGTGCCTCTTATATAGTGCCCCCAGTAGTAGTCCCCCCCCTATGCAGTGCCCCCAGTAGTCCAACCAATGCAGTGCCCCCAGTAGTGGTCCCCCTATGCAGTTCCCCTTATATAAAGCCCCCAGTAGTAGTACCCCCTATGCAGTGCCCCAGTAGTAGTCCCCCTATGCAGTGCCCCCCAGTAGCTCCATATATATTACCCCAAGTAGTAGTCCCCCCTTATGCAGTGCCCCCAGTAGTGGTCCCCACTATGCAGTGCCCCCAGTAGTGCCTCTTATATAGTGCCCCCAGTAGTAGTCCCCCCTATGCAGTGCCCCCAGTAGTGCCCCTTATATAGTGTCCCCAGTAGTAGTCCCCCATATGCAGTGCCCCCAGCAGTGGTCCTTCCATTGCCGTGCCCTCAGTAGTGCCCCCAGTAGTAGTCCTCCCCAGCAGAGCCAGACAAAGCACGTAAAAACCCCCCAAAAAACAAACACCTGAATCCCTGCTCCTGCACCTGCCATCATTGTCTACTCATCCGTCCTGCCAGGTTGGCCCGCTCTGCATTATGGGAGAGATGTCATGACGTCTCTCCCATCACCCACAGCGGAAGCCGGAAGGTGGAGCTCATGAGTGAGCTCCAGCCCAGCTCTGGCAGTTTATCTGACTCTCATTGGTTGGCTGCCAAAACAAATACAATGCCGCTGGGTAGTACAAGTGTACTAGCCAGCGGCTGTGTTTGTTACTGTGTAGTGTTGACTGCACTCCAAGCAGTAGGGATAGGCAGAGCAACTCACATTACTGAGTAGAAACACATGGCTCAACTCAGTGGAGTGTCTCGAGACAGTGTCTCAGGACATGGTACTTTTAGCTACTGCAGAGCTGTAGCAAGCAGGGGAGCCGGTGACTCTGAGTGAGTGACTGACAGCTCCGCCCCCCGCAGCCCAGCACTGCAGATCATGCTTCTGCACTGACTCTCCCAAGTCAGTGAACACACCCCGAGCCCCGACAGGCGCAGTGCGAATCTGAGTGAGTCGCTGACAGCTCCACCCCTGAACTGCTCGGTAGAGTCAGTGCACACACACACACACTCTGGCGGTAGTGACTCACACTGATAGAGAGGCTAGAGAGGTGAGTGTCTCGACACACCAAACGATGAGTGACTCGAATCATTCGAACATCTGAATGATTCGAGTCATTGAGTTGAGACACTCACTAAGTAGCCATCTTTATACCATGCGGTACGCACTACACTGACCACTCGTGTCCTGGACCGCTGTCAGTGGTGCCCCCTGCGCCACCGGTCCAATGGCACCCAGGGCCCGAGCCCCACTCAACTCCCCATAGTTACGCAACTGGTGAGCACACAAGTTGGTTAAAGTAGTAATTAACATAAGGGCAATACAAAAAAATAAATGGATAATGGAGCTCATTCAGAGCCGCTCGCTAGATGCGATCGCTTGCACCCAGCGTATGCAATTTCAGCTAAGTGACGGCATGGCAGGCGCTCGCTCAGAAAGGCATAAGCACACTTTGTGTTGGCGAGCGATCACTTTGTGTATATAGATGCCCATTATAGACACTTTGTGTCTATAGATGCCCATTAGCATATGTAGAGATGCCCACTAGTGCACGTCATCTCCTGGAAGTGTATTAAAACATTGGTACATCAAGGACCATTGGAAACGATCTCAGCGCTTGTGCTTGCCTTACCTTACCGCAAGCACTGCGTGGACTTCAGTGTAAAAAACACGCAGGTGATGTGTACTATGACGCTGGCTGTTAATTATGCACACCTCTGAAACGGTGTTACTACACTCAGGCACGCCTGCATTCACACCTCCACTCCCCTGTTATTAGTGTCCTGCCCCTGTTACCACCCACAAACGGCCTCTCCTGTCACTCATTATACTGGGCTGTCTTTGCCGGGCGAGCGAGAGAATTTACATTGCTCAGAGTAGTTCGCGCATGCGCAGAACAAAGCGTACGCATGCGCAGTCTGACAACATTGGCCACGTATGAGCGAGCGCCCGCTTGCGAGCAGGTCTGAATCAGGTCCTATGTCTTTTGTACAACTAAGTATAACTTTTGATTGCTGTTATGATCAGGTGATTGGCACACTGAACAAACCATCGTTGTAGAATTTAGTAGATCTGCAGTTTGTTTAACCACATTTCCCCTATGGCAATATTTCTGTAAAATATACACTAAACACTGTCAGAAATAATAATATAAAATTGTAATATCTGGAACCAGAGCTCTTTTGTAAACACCAGTGAACAGGCTACTTCACCCCTATTTCTCTTAAAGATAAATATGCTAATTGGTACTAGGATGCCCCAAGTCTTGTGAATAAAAGACAGTAACTAATTGGGAGCACATGCCCAAAATTGGTGGGTATAAGAGGCAAGAATCGCAGATGATCAGGTACTAAATCACAATCTAAATGCAGATGCCAGGAAGACTCATACACAAATAAGATAGTATACAGTATATATTATACTGTATATATTATAACCAAATTTCAACAAAAGTACAGACTTTGCACACCAGGCCTGAGTATACATGTCAATGGTCCTAATTGGAAAATAAGGCAATTTAGGTGACACTCCAAATTACATTACGTACAGTATTTCAGGTTGAGCCATCCATGTGTTCTGGGAGACCAAGCTCTTTACAGTAACAATTGTGTCAGTCATGTGGAAATCAATCAAGACTGTTGGCAGGTTTAATATACAGTAGATGCATCAGGAGTGGATTGCCACAGTCATGCACTTAAATATTCCCGGTAGGCCATTGGCCTCTTGGGGCCCTCTGGAGGCTGCTTGATGGTATTCATTTGTTTTTTATATTGGTGATTTAAAAAAGGGAAAAAGTTTATTTTTTTTTACATACAGCAGATCAGGGAGGCTGCAAAGGGTTAAGTCTGCCCGGAGCCCCAGACACAGTTAGGTGCTGCATTAATCCCTGAATATAACTGCAGTAGATAGCCACTACTTCCCCTCTGGTGGCTCCTCCCCCACAAATACCACAGCAGGACTACCTTCTTTTTCAGTACACTATTGCCACACACATCAGGGCATGGGCCATTTAGGAGCATTTGATTTTTGACAACCAGGAGAAATTGCTGGCACATCAAAGCCCTCCAGCCCCAATCATCAAAGTCGCAGCCACTACTGAAACTCCGTCCACCTCTGAATCGGGCCCTAACTGAAATTATACCAATTTAGCAGACTAATTGAGTTGAAAACTTTCAGCTTCTTCTCTCTGTAATGTATGTGTCACCTCTCCCTGGTCTATAGTTTCAAAGTGTGAGTCTAGAACTTCATTTTTTTGTGATCTCTTCTTCTTCATGGGCAATATCCATTTGCCTTTTTAAAACTTTGAGAATAGGCATGGATAAGTGTTACTTCTTGTGAACTCTTTTTTCAATACAGCTTTGTTAATTTGACAATTCCATACTCTTGCCGAATGCTTAAGTCCTTTGAGATATTTTTGTAACTTGCAAACAAGATATTCTTGACCCTCTTTGACATAGCCTTCTTTGTCATGTACAATTCTTCTTCTATGTCACCATTAAGAAAAGCAGTTTAATATTTAAATGTTTAACTTGAATATTTCTTTGGGCAGCTACTGTATGGTGATCAAGGTTCTGAAAGTACTCTGTTTAGCACTGGTGCAAAAGTGGCTTCATAATCTTCACCATAATTCTGAGAAAAGCCCAAGATCCCATGTCTGGAACTTTTTGAGAGATTCTATCTCTTCATCAGCTGCTTTAATCCTCTTTTATTTTTGGGGTATGCAATTTCTGCATATAAAAGGCATTAATATATAGCTGTGTCCAATACTAAATAAAGAGGCAATTTAAATTCTCACAGCTCAAGTAGAGATAACAATAAATTCTCACAGCTCAAGTATAGATAGCAATGAATATACAGTACAAACATATACAGTATATGTCCTGTGTGCACATAGACAAAGTCTAACCGGTAAGTAAATTAGCAATGCATACAGTACATTCATCAGATTAGTAAGCAAATTCAGGCATAGGACAGAGCCTCCTATAAGGTAGTGTGAGGCACATATATTAGGGCAGCCAAAAGTCACAAGTGATTTCCAACAGTACGGAAAGCATACATTACAGATATTAGTGCTACCACACGTAGGGTGAACAGATAATATGCCAGTTCATGACTGAGAAGGAAGACTCCATTTGGGTTAGTGTAAAACATGTATAATTGCACTGCTTGAAATCACAGTCAACTGATGACAATAGCAGTCAATACATAAATGTAGGAAATGCTGTCTTCAATTAGGTAAATGCAATAAAGCTTTAAATGTAAACTAACTGAGCACAGTGACTTTAAAGGTACTTTTACCACACGGGCTTAAGATAATCTCGATCCAGGAGGAACAACTTCCTTGCTCCAGTAGGCGTTTGTTCCAAACAAATAATGGGCAAGTGCTGGCAGATGGAAAAGAGTATGTCACTGTGGTCGCCATGATCACTGTGTACAAATCACTGCTAGGTCGCCGGCGGTGATGTCCCATGTGCAGCAACTCATAAGCTAGTGTCTTTTCCCTCTCATGTTCCTTAGCCAGCATGGGACGGGCATGTGGAAAGACCTTTATCACCTGACATGATCTTTGACCACAAAAATGTAGGTTAGAGTTCGCACCAGTGAAACTAATTACAAATAATATTTTAGAACCAACATAAAGATCTATCTATCACAATTATCTTAGATGATATCAAGTTGGTGGTGGTCCCAAAAATACTTTGTGTAGTACACATCACATATATTGCAAAAGAAAGCAAAAAAATGGGGGAAAAAAAGGAACAAAAAACAGTTTTTTGGGGCACTCTTGAAACTAATTAATAATAAATTATATAGAAATAACATGTCATAAAATTTTACTTTTTTTTAGAGAATATTATTTAAAAAGGAGTGATATGAAAAATATATCTACTCCCATGGGGTTTAGGAGAAATATAAGTAAAGATGCATCAATTAAGGTGAAAATTCCTCATATAAGTGCATAATAGCACAAAATTAAATACTCAGCAAAATATTAATTATTAATCCCTTATAATTATAGATTACAATGCTAGGGGATATTATTTATAATATAAAACTGTCCCAAGGATCTATAGGGATAATCACACACACTAGTTTAACTTCATTTTCAATAACCGCTTCCACATCCAGGTCAGAGGAACTGTGAAGGGGGCGGCTTGTGCCCACACATACGCAAACCTCTTCCTATGATGGTGGAAGATTGTTTTTCATGAGAGTCAGGATAATCATATAGTAACCTGGATGCGCTATATTGATGATATGGCACGGAAGTGGAACTAGACAATTTTGTGATGAACATCAACAGTAACAACTTAAATCTGAAATGGACATGCAACAGTAACAGAGACAGTATATAATTTCTGGATCTTGCAATCTTCAGGGGAGCTAACAATGTAATAGAGATGGAAATTTTCAGAAAAGCAACTTCTACAAATAGCTTGTTACATAGTAGTAGCTCACACTTTCCCCCGATGGTGAAAAACATTCCCAAAGGAGAGTTCTTAAGGTTGAAACATAAATGCTCTACTGAGGAATCCTATGATGTCCAGAGTAAGGAACTCACCCAGAGATTACTGCATCTTAAAAAAAGTGAGATATGATGTAGGGAAAACCACAAGAGAACCCTGGTCTTTTAGTGATAAATCTAAAAATGAACAAACGAATATCATTCAATTTATTGGCGATTATTGTAACAACTTGAGAGAAGCCAGATAAATACTGCAAAAACACTGGCACATTTTACTACTAGACAAATATTTGGCTCAAATTTTGGATAGTCAGATTAGTAAGAGCTGGCAAAGGGAACCAAACCTAAAGGACCATTTGATAAGAAGTCATTTTGATACAACTAATCAGAAACCACCTCATGTTAAGGGAAGTCACTCTTGTGGAGGTTGTAAAGCATGTCCACACATCACTAACATCAACAGAGTTACGGACTAATTTGGACAAGAATTGGAAATGAGAGATTTTTGCAATTGTCAAACAAGTAACGTGATATACTGCATTCCCTGCGTATGTCAAATCAAATATGTCGGAATTACATCCAGAATGTTAAAAATCAGAACCCTTGAACATCTGGGCAACAAATGCAATGTTGTTTCCGATATTAACAAATTCAAACAGATCACCACAGTTGCCAGGCACTTTTATCATGAACATTCGGGACATCCACAAGAACTAAAGGTCTTTGGTTTGGAAAAAATCAAATTAGGACTCAGAGGAGAGGATATTATGAAAACATTACAAATGAAGGAAAGTGAGAGGATTTTTAGATTGGGTACACTCATGCCAGGAGGTCTGAATGAAAACATTAATTATAGTGTTTTCCTTACTGAATAATATTCTCTTCTCTATCCATAGGCCCCTATAGATAGAACTTGTTGTAAGTCCATCATTATAAATGCATTAGTCACTTTGACTTTTTTGAGGATAATTAATTTTTTTTACACTACACGTAGGAAGGGACAAATTAGACCAATTCCCAAATTTGAGACATCTGCACTACAGGATGATAGTGACATATACTATAATAATTTAAATAGGAATTTTTGTTGGATCATCAGTATGAATTGACATGGTTTGCTACCACTGTTTCAAATGTTCTCTTTTACACTAATTGGTTATTTTATTAATATATTGTTCACTTTTAAAATCACTATTCTGATATTTATTTTCTCACTTATCCAACATGCACAGAATGACTATATTCACCTTTTCAATAATCTATTCTAATTATACTTACTTATTGAACACATTTCACAGGATTCTATCCTGTATTATTCACATTCTGCTCCTCTAAAGTTTCACCACTCATAGGAGTAATACGTATTCCTTTTTTCGCACAAGCAATTTATTTTACAGCACACCAATAAATATATATTATTTTTAAATCATTATTTATCTTATATTTGATATTTTGTAGTTAATTTAATACTTTACGTGTTACTATGTCATATTGTAATATTTAAAGGTTTAATTTATTTATTTTTATTTATTTATTAACAGTTTCTTATATAGCGCAGCATATTCCGTTGCGCTTTACAATTGGAATCCTTATGAATCTCTTTCTCTTTTGATTTCTTTTTTTTAATTATTTTTTTATTTATTATTTACTAATTTTTCATAATTTTGTAGATTTCAGTGTTCAATATATTAATAGCTTTACTACGAATGTTAATTTTTTATTTAGATTTTGTTTGGGAGTATTCCATTAATTATATCTTCACTTAGATGAATAATCACTATTTATCATCTTTTTTATGTTTATTTGACATATATGATTACGTAAATAGTTTTAAGTGCATAAACATAGGTCCATTAATTGAGGAATTCTAATAATTATGAGTGATATGTGGTTTGTTAGCCATTTGGGGCTCCAACAAATGTTCTGACTTTTGAAAAAATGGTCTAACCTCTCTAAATTTGGCTAATAATGGCATAGCCTGACATATTTGTTTTAATATACACAATTATTTTCCATTTATGTACTAGTTGAATAGGAATAACCAAAGTGTACTGTATTGATATATTTAATATCATTAATTCACATCAAATATCAACATGAGCTGCCTGTGAAACTGCCAGAATACTATAAAGATCGTGAGTGTGTTGACATATGCTAATCAGTGTAGAAATCACCCCCCTCCTATGAAACACTTAAAATATTACAAAGATCATGAGACTGTTGACATATGTTAATTAGTGTAATAAACACACCCCTCTGTGATGACAAGTTGATTGGGACAGGCTAATTGGTCAAATACAGATGTCACTCAGAGATACTTTCCCACCGATTGGCTGAATGATCATTTAAGGAAAGAAGGGAAGAGAGCTTGAATCACCGCGACCAGGTGATCAAGCTAATAGGTGAAACGCGGGTCCTTCAGTCTGCTTCTGACAAGCAGTCCCTCACACACAGCCGCAGCAACAGGGATTATCTACCAGGTACTTTCTTTCACTCTGCATAGTGTTCTCTCATTTGGGCTAGGTCTGTGCCCTCCCCTGCAATGTCTTTGGTAACAGAGGAGGGATAAGACTAGGTGCTCAAACAGCAGAAACTCTTTCCTGTTGTTTCCTCCACACACGGCGATCTCCACTCTCTCATCCCCTGTTTGAACCTAGAAACAGGTGAAAGAAGAAGTAGATGCATTACCACCTCTGTTTGAAGCTTCTCTTTCTTCTCCTTTGTATGCCCCATCGGTTTAAAAAATGTCAATGCTGATGATGTATGCAGACAGTGTACTACCACTGTAAATCAGTCCTTACAAGTAGGAATAATTTAATTTTGTTTGCATAGTTCACCTTAGAGTAGCTGTTATTCACCGTCCCCTTGGCCCTCCTTCCAAATTCATTGACAACTTCACTTCCTGGCTTCCTCACTTTCTCTCCTCTGACCTTCCCTCTATTATCCTAGGTGACTTCAATATTCTTATTGATATCCCCACAGAAGCCTCTGCCTCCAAACTCCTCACCCTCATGTCTTCATTTGGTCTCTCCCAATGGACCTCCTCACCCTCCCATGTGAGTGGGAATTCACTTGACCTGGTCTTTACACACCGTTGTGATATTTCTGATTACTCCAATTCTCCATTCCCCCTCTCAGACCATCACCTTCTCTCTTTTAACCTGTCCCTCTCTCCTTCCCTTCCTCTACTTCCTTTGGCCACTATCACTAAGCGTAACATTGATGCTATTGACACCGTTTCTTTTTCTTCCCAGCTTGACTCACTTCTCTCCCCTATCCTCTCTCTCTCTTGCCCTGAACAAGCCATTTCTCTATACAATACCTCCCTTACTTCTGCTCTGGACTCTGTTGCTCCAGCGATCACTATTCACCCCCGCAGATTTACACCTCAACCCTGGCATTCCAAATGCACCAGATACCTGCAAAAGTGTTCGCGAACTGCCGAGCGACAGTGGAGAAGATCACGCTCTAAGGCTGATTTTCTCCATTTCAAATTTATCCTCTCATCATACAGTGCTGCCCTTTCCCTTTCTAAACAGTCATACTTCAAGAACCTCATCTCCTCTCAGTCCTCAAATCCCCAACGTCTCTTCACCACCTTCCTCCGCCCACCCCCTCCTCGCCTCCCCTCCTTGCTCTCTGCCCTTGATTTTGCTACCTACTTTACATCTAAAATTGACTCCATATGTCAGGACATCATATCCCACCAGTCCCCCTGCCATCCACCTCCTCTCTTCCCAGATCACCCCTCTCCTTCAATTTTACCGACTCTAACTTTCTTCTCCCCTGTATCTGGAGAGGAAGTCATGTCCCTCATCCAGTCCTCCCCCCCTTCCACCTCCCCCCTTGACCCTATCCCTTCATGTCTCCTCCGCTACCTCTCTCCTTCTGCCTGCTCCCATCTTGCCCACCTCCTTAATCTCTCCCTATCATCAGGCACTGTCCCGTCTGCATTTAAACATGCCCTTGTCTCCCCCATACTAAAAAAACCAACCCTTGATTCCAACACTCTCTCCAACTACCGTCCCATCTCTCTCCTCCCTTTGGCTTAAAAGCTCCTTGAGCATGCTGTTTTCAAGCGCCTTACCACCTTTCTTTCCTCTCAGTCCCTCCTTGACCCTTTTCAGTCTGGCTTCCATTCTCTCCACTCCACTGAAACTGCCCTCACAAAAGTCAGCAATGACCTCCTTGCTGCTAAATCCAAGGGCCACTACTCTCTGCTCGTTCTCCTTGACCTTTCTGCTGCTTTTGACACTGTGGACCACCCTCTCCTTCTGCAAATCCTTCACTCCCTTGGTCTGCATGACATTGCCCTCTTCTGGCTATCCTCCTACCTCTCTGACCGATCCTTCTCTGTCTCCTCTCATGACTCCTCTTCTCCCCCACAGCCTCTTACAGTGGGTGTTCCCCAAGGTTCTGTTCTTGGACCTCTCCTTTTCTCACTCTATACATCCTCACTAGGTGAACTCATCAGCTCTTTTGACCTCCAATATCATCTCTATGCTGATGATACTCAGATCTACCATTCCTCCCCTGACCTCTCTCCCTCTCTCCTCAGTCGTGTCTCCAACTGTCTCTCTGCCATTTCTTCCTGGATGTCCCAGCGATTTCTTAAACTTAATATGTCTAAGACTGAGCTAATCATCTTCCCTCCCCCCTACATAACCACACTTCCCACCATTTCTTTATCAATTGATGGCACAACTATCTCCTCTAGCCCCAAAGTGCGCTGTCTTGGACTTATCCTGGACTCCACCCTCTCCTTCAAACAACATATCCAGAATCTCTCGCAGTCCTGTCGCTTTCATCTTAAAAATATTTCCAAGATTAGACCCTTTCTCACCCAGGATGCCACTAAAACCCTCATACACTCATTGGTCATCTCCAGATTGGACTACTGTAACCTTCTCCTATCTGGCCTCCCCAAATCCCATCTCTCTCCTCTCCAGTCTATCCTTAATGCTGCTGCTCAGCTCATCTTCCTCTCAAAACGCTCTGCATCCCCTCTCCTAAAAGCCCTCCACTGGCTCCCCTTCCCCTTTAGAACCCAATTTAAGGTTCTCACGCTCACTTACAAAGCCCTCAGCCATTCCTCTCCCATTTACATCTCTGATCTCATCTCCCTTCACTCTCCTGTCCGCCCTCTTTGTTCAGCAAATGCACGCCGCCTTTCATGCCAGCTGATTACTTCCTTCCACTCCCGCCTCCAAAATTTTGCCCGTGCTGCTCCCCACCTTTGGAACTCTCTACCACTTCCCATCAGACTCTCCACCTCTCTACAATCCTTCAAACGGGCTCTCAAGACCCACTATTTCATCAAAGCCTTCCAGCTCTCATCTTAACTTGCTACTACATACTCCTTCCTCCCTGCCTACCCCATCTGTGTCATCCCTGTTTGTCTGTCCCTTCCCCTTAGAATGTAAGCTCCTATGAGCAGGGCCCTCTACCCTCTTGTGCATCTCCTTACTATACCTTCATCTACTTCTTACTCTCTACCAGGGCACCTAACACTTGATTGCTTTGCATTGTTGCTTATCTGGGTGTTATGGTCATGAATGTAGCAATGTACATTATCCATGTCCTGTAATGTATTGTATTGTACTGTACTGTAAGTCACTGTATATCAATCTATTTGTTTATGTACTTTGTAAGGCGCTGCAGAAAACTTGTGGCGCCATATAAATAAATGATAATAATAATAATTGTATTTTGGAATTGGACACTTTGACTGTTATTTGCAAAGGTGTATTCAATTATGGAATTATGCTGACTGAAGATACAATGTAATGACTCTGTTTTGATGTAGCAGTTTGCTACTGTCATCTTACACATGCCATAATAGCAATTCATGTGAACATACTGTGTCTGATTAAGGATTCTCATATAGATAAAGCTGTATTCAATTATAGAAACATGCTGACTGATAATACAGTGTAACAATTTGTTTGATCTAGTAGTTTGCTACTGTCACCTTATAAATGCCATAATAGCAATTTATATGAACATTTTGTGTCTAATCAAGGATTCCAATTGTTAATTGAGAGATTATTTGGCAGTGTACTCTTTTTGATCCTAGATACTATATATTTTTTCTGCATATGATGATTATGGTTGCAACTGATTATTAGTATATAAGAACAAGGAATATGATGCAATAATTTGTAGAAGATATCCATACATTCATATATTTTTCTGACCAATCTGTGTATATGGATCAATAGTGAGTGATGCTACTTCATATTTGATTGAATATTGTGATACATATATTTCTGGTTTTCACCCTAGCTCTAATCTAGCCATCGGATTTTCCAAATTAGAATTAGTGTGTGTGATTATCCCTATAGATCGTTGGTTAAGTTTTATATTATAAATAATATCCCCTAGGATTGTAATCTATAATTATAAGGTATTCATAATTAATATTTTCGCTGAGTAATTAATTTTGTGCTATTATGCACTTATATGAGGAATTTTCACCTTAATCGATGCATCTTCACTTATATTTCTCCTAGACCCTATGGAAGTAGATATGTTTTTCATATCACTCCTTTTTTAAATAATATTCTCTAATAAAAGTTACATTTTATGACATGTTATTTCTATATAATTTATTATTAATTAGTTTCGAGAGTGCCCCAAAAAACAGGTTTTTGTTCCCTGTTTTTTCCCCTTTTTTTTGCTTTCTTTTGCAAAATATGTGATGTGTACTACACAAAGTATTTTTGGGACCACCACCAACTTGATATCATCTAAGATAATTGCAATAGATGGATCTTTGCGTTGGTTCTAAAAAAATATTTGTAATTAGTTTGACTGGTGCGGACTCTAAACCTACATTTTTGTGATTGTTTCACTGAGTTTATCTCAGCTCTTGAGCCCATGCACAGCAGTTTATATATTTTCTATGTTTGATCTTTATTCTTATTATTTTTACAAATATTTTTTGGGGGTCTATATTGAACTCTACCACTCTTTCTCTCTTTACTAACTACTCACTCCTCTATATTTAATATCTTGGTCCTTATCTCACTAAATCTTTGTAATAAGTAGGACTAGTTTCAGCCTTAAAACAGAACTTATCAACTGATGGACAATAGAAGATATTGACAGGATATTCCCCAAAGAAACTGGTAATATTGAGATCCAACATAGTTGGGAGGATGGTCTCTCTAGGCTTAAATGAACACTTCAGAGACAGACCAGAATTAATTGGGACTTAACTAGCCTGGAGAACTATTGTAAACAAAAGATCACCCACAGAGGCTTATGTCCAAAAGTGTTTCCAACCTTTGAACTATGCACCACAAGTTTAAAACAAGAATGGGAAAATAGTCTACTGAAATGTTCCCAAGAACTTATGGGAATTTTGATACTACATGACCATTTGGTTCTTGATGAATGTAATAAAGAAATTGATATACTCGGACAAAAACTAGAACAATGGGAACAAAATTCTGGATTTCAAAGCTCATTCACCAAAATTAAGAAGGAATTGGAAGAATATGACAAAAACATCATAGAGTGAAAATGACAAAAATGTATTACAGACAAACAAGCCTTTTCCACTGGAAGGATTTTTCATTGGAATAGACCACCTAAGAGACTCAACAGCATACAACCAGAAAGTACAGCTTCATCCTCAGAGATAGAGATCTCTGATACAGAAGAACCGACCAACTACAACTCATTTCCTAGAAATCTATCAACTTCTATAGGAGATTCCTCACATTTTCATACTTTTTTTTAGAGGAAACACAGGATACTCGTGGATGTACCATAAGACCAAAACGAGGCGGGGGTGGAAGAAGAATGGAAAGATGGGAATCACAATGCCGAAGCCGATACTCCCCCAGGAAGAACAGAAAGTAGAACAAACCACTTCAGCTTTGAGAATAATCAATTTATCTGAACATACTCTCAATAACACACAAACATTGATTCTGAGTAATGGTTTCTCTTTCTCCCCGTCGAACACATTTAACAGATTTAGGTGAGAAACCAACTTGAGACCTTTTGGTCGTAAATTATTGTTATCTAAATTCCATAATTCCAGGAAGAAGGAAACCAACTTGGATGAGCTCTCCCAATTAGAGAGAGAGGCACTCTCTGCATTAGAGGATCTTGCTAAAAAAGATGACACTGTAATGTCAGAACATAGACCCATATTTAAGAAACGTTCGAAGTTCTTTCCACCAGACAATATATGTCCTGATGTTGGGGTCTTCTTAAATTTAGTATAATGCAATTTTGATGCCCTTTACAAACAACAAAGGTGGCGCAAACCTTTGGGCAATCTGAATATGGAAGAAAAGAAAGCAATAGATGAAATCAAAAGTTGAGACGATGTCCTAATCAAACCATCAGATAAAGGTGGCAACATGGTGATATGGCCACTAGATCTTTATCTAAAAGCGGCAAATAGACAACTTAAGGACACCACTTGCTATCGGACTACCCTCTTTGACCCAACTGATAATTTAAAAATCCTATGGTCTAGAATTACTGATAAAGTGTTGAAAAAGGGGACTATCACCAAAATGGAAAATGAGTATCTCCAGATACCTAACCCAAGGACTCCAACATTTTATCTCCTACCCAAAGTCCACAAGAATGTAATTAATCTCCCAGGAAGACCCATAGTGTCTGGCAATAGAGGTCTCATAGAGAAAGCAAGCTGCTTTCTTGATGTACATCTGAGACACCATGTGCTAAGCCTCCCCTCATATATTAAGGACACTACGGTAGTACTGAGAAAAGTACATGATGTAACATTGGAGGACAAATATCTACTTGTTAGTCTCAATGTTGAGTCCTTATACACATCCATCATATATGACTTAGGGGTGGAAGCTGTCAAGTATTTCCTAACAATGGAAGGACTGGGAACATTCCAAGAGTTTTTACTTGAATTACTCCAGTTTGTCTTTCATCATAATTACTTTGTTTTCAATAACCGCTTCCACATCCAGGTCAGAGGAACTGCGATGGGGTCGGCTTGTGCCCCCACATATGCAAACCTCTTCCTGGGATGGTGGGAGAGGGATATTGTTTTTCATGAGAGTCAGGAAAGTCACACCAAACATATAGTAGCCTGCTTACTAACACTAACAGCTTAATTACAATTTAACTAAGACAGTTGATTTGTGAGTTTTCCCTCTGCAAATGTGCGTCTACCATTTGTAATAATTCATTTATCACATTTGGGTGTGGTATTAGAGATAGACAGTAATTAGTTAGAAAATGTCTAGATGGACACCAGATGTTAGACAGTGAATAGTTAGACAGAGACAAAAGTTCAACAGGGACAAAAATGAGGCACACTAAAGTTAAACATGTAAAAAGGTTGACAGGTACAAAAGTCAGACAGTGTCAAAAGTTCGACATGAAAATGGTTGACACAAATATGGTTGACAATTTTTTGTTGTTGTTTTTTTAGCCCTAATCTTCACCTCAACAATCTCCTTGGTGCATAACCCTAACCCTCCCTCCTGGTGCCTACTCATCTGTGGGGATAAGTGCCTAACCCTCTGTTAAGTGTCTCACCCTAACACTAAACTTAACTCTAACCCTAATGTGAGGACCATTTTCATGTCAAACTTTTGACCCTGTCGGCCTTTTGTGACTGTCGACCTTTTTACATGTCTAACTTTAGTGTGTCTGACTTTTGATCCTGTCGACCTTTTGTCCCTATCTAACTATTCACTGTCTAACATCTGGTGTCTATCTAGATATTGTCTACCTAATTACTCTCTAACTATAGTCGGGAACCCATCACATTATTATTATTATTATTATTATTATTATTATGAAATTAATATAATTTGTCATAGGACTTGTAATTCCTGAGTCAATACACCAAGCATGTATCACTGTACCTGTGTTTGTTTCGACAGCACATTCAGATTAGAAATATTTTCAGCTCCTCTATAGCACCCTTTGCATTTTACTTTGCACCTTGTTTCTTTAGCTACAGGTAATGCAAGGCAGAGCCAGGACAGGAACCAGGAATACCAAACAGCAGATCCAGGGACCGGATGGCACAACTTCCACTATAAACTATCTCCGGCAAGGCAGGAATAAGCTGGCTGCCCTATAACAGAAGTCAGAGCCAATCCTGCAGCAGATATGAGCTGTCACAACAGCTTATAACAAGTTTTTTTCTTCTGATTGAATTCATCCACAAGTTTTCCTTTAACATATGCTAATGTCAATTCATCATCTAATTATACGCCTGCCACTGCAACCATCATCATTACTGTCAGCAGATGACCCATGCTAGGTGCAAAAGATCTATCAGAAGCAGGTTTACCTTCCCCATATGCAAAAATAGCACAAAGCTTTTGATACAAGTCCATGACACTCCCATGAAACTCCCACAAGCCAGGGCAGTTACATGTGATGGCATTGTCACCAGCCTTCATTAGTATTAGCACTTATACCAGCCCCATGCTATGTGCAACAGATCTTACAGAAACAACAGATCAGAAACAGGCTTACTTTTCCCATATGCACAACAGTTCCACAAGACAGGGTGGTTCCGTGCCCTCACATTGCAAGTCCTTTAGGACTTCCTCAGGGGTCAAGTCTGAGGAAGTCCTAACGGATGAAATGTGTTGGGCCGGCTGACCTAACCTTCCTACAGTGTGGACTGCTGCTACCTGTGTTTTTGTAACCAATAAACCCTGAAAATGGTTTGAAGCCCACTACCTGTTTCTGATGTACATTGTTTAGGGATTACTAGTGGGACATTGCAGGAACATCCAGGAGTAGATAACTACATGCTATATATTACGCACTCTCTGCTACGCAGTTATATTGTCTACTATTCCATTTCTTTGTGCAAAAGTACTACACTATATTGCTGTTTCCTCTCATGTGCCCCTATGTGCCCCTTAAAAGGTTTTTCAGCTGATGAGCTGTAGGTGCTGTTTCATCTACCACTTTGAGGTATTCCAGCTGATGACACCGAGATCCCACATCTCCCAATAATAGGAAATATGTTTGAATGTCAGATAAGCAATCAAAATCACTTTTATTTGGTAAACACAATTTATTTTGATCACTTTTATGGACATTACTACCCTATTAGTCACATGTTCTTTTTAATTTCTTTTTACAATAATATATATATATATATATATATATATATATACAGGTTGAGTCTCCCATATCCAAATATGCTGAAATATGGAATATTACAAAATGCGGAATTATTTTGGCATGACTGAGATAATGAAACTTTTGATTTTTGATGGTTCAATGTACACAAACTTTGTCTAAGGCACGAATTATTAAAAATATTGTATAAAATTACCTTCAGGCTGTGTGTATAAGGTGTATATGAAACAAAAATGTATTTTATTTCTGTACACAAACTTTGCTTGAGCCACAAAATTATTTAATATATAGTATAAAAGTACCTGCAGGCTGTGTGTATAAGGTGTATATAACACATAAATGCATTCTGTGTGTATATTTGGGTCCCATTCCCAAGATATTTCATTATGATATGCAAATATTCCAAAATGCGGAATATTCCGGTATCCAAAATACCCCTGGTCCCGAGCATTTTGGATATGGGAGACTCAACCTGTATTAAGAATTTTAATTTGTGTGTGGGTGCATGTTACTACAACTTATCACTGCTTACATACCGATACCCTTTTTTGGACAACTGGTTCTCTGAGTATTTAGTTGCAAAGGTGTTGTGTCAGAGCCTATTACCTGGTGCAGAATATGCATAAAAAAGCAGGGAAGGATTGTGGTATAAACTGTAGAATGTCACAACATAACAGAGGATTAACAAACAACATCCTACACTATTACAAAAAGAGAAACTAAACAATGACAGCTTAATAACACAGTGCCACCTACTATTTCTCCAGTGGAGCTTCCCAAACAATACCTAGCCTTCAGTTGTTATCATTTTACAACACCTAGCTGTATTTGCCAATATGATAGGAATATATTTATCTTGCCTCTGCTCTTCTCTCTCTCTCTCTCTCTCTCTCTCTCTCTCTCTCTCTCTTCTCTCTCACTTCTGATCATAAACGGGATTAAAGCTTGCTTAAATTTAGGGAACGTCATACTCAATCAAACAAACTACAAATTAAACCATATGTTCTAAATAGAAAAATAAATTAAATGTTATATCCTGTTGTTTAATCCCCTTGACTGTATTTCTTATATATTAGCCAACAGTATAATAAAGATAATAATAATATTTTTAACAAAGTGTTCTGAAAAATAAATATAAAAGAAGATACCATGTGGTTCTTCAATGGTTTGTATTATTTATATAATAAGTTTACTCTGTTTCATAGCAACAGGTGAAAGGAGTATAAAACATTTGTGATTTGTTATCTGACATTTTACAGTGCCTTCTAGTCTAACAAATTCCAGAAATTAACAGTAGGAAAGAAGTGTTATACTGCATGCCTCATTTCAAATGCCCTGTAGAGATGAAATGCCATACAAAGCAACATTATAATGTTTAGTCTGCTAATAAACACCTAATCGAGAATAATATCAACATATAGTTTTAACCGAAGTTGTGGCTCCAAGTTGGTGGTTTATCCTATATTTATGATGAATTGAGTACTGTTCTCACAAGAGAAGCATTTGAGAAGGAAAAGTGAGCTTGGCAAATTGCTTTATACTGTATAAACTGCTTTGGATAAAATACAGAAAAATATAGATAATGATATACAGTACAGTTTAATTTAGTAAATAGTGCACAAGAACAGAATGTATTTTTTTTGCAATTAACTTGAAAATACCTGCCATTCACAGCAAAACTAATCTAACATCAGTTATGAGATAACTGCCAGTAGCCACAGGCCTACAAATAGCAGAAGGGGTTTTGAGAAGTGGATGGAGGGGGTATAGATTACCCGGTCCTGGGTCTCTTTAGGGGCACGGAAGTGTAGGGAAGGTGCAACCCCCCCCAGTAATGCCACGATCAAGGCTTTGCAGCAGCATGTGCCATAGTAATGTATCCAATAAGGTGGCATAGCCGAGCCACTTCAAGTGACCACACCCTCTCCGACCTAAAATCTTGTCAGCACTGATGTCAGCAAATTGTTCCGTATATCAGTATATGTAAGACTTAAAACCAATGTGCATTATTTGGTGCAATAACTTTTACTCTCTATGCATGATTAATATAATTTGGGAAGAGTTTAGTTTATTTTTTATTTTTTTTGGCCTATGGTGATTGTATTGGTGGTGGCTGTACTGGTGGTAAGTGGTGGTGACTGTAGTGGTGCCTGTAGTGGTGGTGGTGACCTTAGTGGTGCCTGTAGTGGTGATGATGGTAGTAGTGCCTGTAGTGGTGACCATAGTGGTGGTGGTGACTGTACTGATGGTGGTGGTGACTGTAGTGGTGGTGACTGTAGTGGTGGTGGTGACTGAAGTGGTAGTGGTGACTGTAGTGGTGGTGGTGGTGACCATAGAGGTGGTGACTGTGATGGTGATGGTGACTATAGGGGTGGTAACTGTAGTGGTGGTGGTGGTAACTGTTGTGGTGGTGACTGTAGTGGTAGTGGTGCTGACTGTAGTGGTGATGGTGGTGACTGTAGTGGTGGTGGCAACGTTTGTGGTAGTAGTGACTATACTGGTGGTGACCTTGGTGATGATAGTGACTTTAGTGGTGGTGGCGACTGCAGTGGTGGTAACTGTAGTGATGGTGGTAACTGTTGTTGTGGTGACTGTACTGGTAGTGATGGTGACTGTAGTGGTGTTGGTGACTGTAGTGGAGGGGATGGTGACCATAGTGGTAGTGGTGACTGTAGTGGTGATGAACGTAGTGGTGGTATACTGGTGGTAGTGACTATAGTAGTGGTGACTGTAGTGGTGGTGGTGTTAACTGTAGTGGTGGTGATTGTAGTGGTGATGGTGGTGACTGCAGTGGTGGTGGCGACTGTAATGGTGGTGGTGGTGACCTTAGTGGTAGTGGTGCCTGTACTGGTGGTGACCTTGGTGATGGTGGCGACTGTAGTGGTGGTGACTGTAGTGGTGGTGACCGTAGTGGTAGTAGTGACTGTTGTGGTGGTGACCGCAGTGGTGGTTGTGACTGTAATGGTGGTGGTGACTATAGTGGTGGTGACTGTAGTGGTGGTGACTGTACTGGTGGTGGTGGTGATGGTAACTGTAGTGTTGGTGGTGACTATAGTGGTACATACAATAAGTCTCTGTGACCTCTAGCCCTCTTGACTGGTGTATATATATTTTTTAAACTATAAATGGAAATGTAACTGCTGCCAGCTTACCCTAAAAAAAGGTATGCGCTCAGGGGGAGGACGGGCGGGGGGGAGCGAGAGGGGCGGCAGTGCAGTGCAGAGCGCACTGCCATCCTGATAAGTCACTAGACAAGAACATAGCAATCTAAAGCGGCTACTGTAACTTGTGAAAGTTGTTTTATGGTGTAAATGATCCCAGTTGATCTTAGTCAGAATGCTTATTAGCAACTCTAAAGCAGAAACTATTTAGCAATCTGTATGGGTTATCAATAGGCAGGAATAACTACATATGTTAATGTTACTTTAGCCCAGCTTATTTGCTTTAAGCTTTCTCAGGATCCAGTGAATAGTAATAACCACCCTTTGTACCCAGGGACCCCAAGCCAGAGACCCACCCCTTCCAGAGTGAAACAGCTGGGAAAACTATGCGTGAAGTGATTCATATGTTTATACACAGTGCATTTGGTTACAGTCTCTCTTGCACATAAGATGTGAGTTTTACTCTGTGTTCCTTCAGAAACTCAGCTGAAATAAAAACATTAACTTTGCTGTGTAGAAGGTTATTTGATGACAGCATTTATTAATGTGAAGTCTCATTATGGCAATGTAGCAAATATAATATAGAATACAGCATAAGCTTCCATAACAGCACCTCGTTTATGTACTGTATTTTGAGCTTTAAAAGACAGAACTTTGAGGCAAAAAAGGACCATTACAAATTGTAAGCTCACTTTAGTTCTGATGCGGATTGAACTGAAGTCGTTTGTAACATCTCCTGCGTTGTAGCGCAGTGCGCGCACAGCGATAGCTTTGCATTCGCACTGCGATCATACACGCGAATAGAAATCCATCACAGAGTGAGTGACGAGACATCAGCATTTGGAGGTGGTGACGGGGCAGTGGTCAGAGAAACTCAGACGTGCCTGTCCGTTTGAACGCCATTGCATGAACGTGCATAAATTAGCCACTGCGGCGGCATACACAGCTTGTGTACTCACTGCATGCAACGAGACTTGCAATTTCTGAGACAGGTCAGAGTTGCTGTAATTGTGCATGAGGGGCTGATGTAGCTCGATGTTACTGATGTTTACGCAGCACTGCAAGTTATTACGGTTGCAAGAAAGTGGTAGTGGGCGTCTCTATGCTGGAACAATTATGGTAAAAACAGCGTAATGTATTGTGTATATATCAAAAATACTGCACAAAGGTAGATATATAGAAAGAAGCATAAATTTTATTACATTGCATAAATAATCAATAAGTATATAATGAAATAGGATAAATGAAAGAAAATCTGGCATTCAATAAAAGGATGTATTAAGTATCTGGATACTGGTATTATGGATAAATGTATTAGAACAGTCACTGTTGGTGTTATTAAGTGTTATATCATGTCCAAAAGCAACCGTTCATACCCTTCCACAGGTGGATTCCCAGGGTGTCAGATTCTTGCCTGCAGCTCTGTGCAGTCCCCCTGGGGTGATTCCTATATCTCTGTGTCTTTAGAAGGTAGGATGAAATTAGGACCAGATTTGAAAGTCACTTGGTATAAATCCAGATGAACCAGTGTATTTCTGTACAAAAAGTCCGGGATCTGTATTCAGGGTCCGTTTAATGCGTTTCTCTCTTCTCTACAGTTTTGTCTCTATGCTGGCTGAGCGGTTGTAAACAATAGCATATTTTAGCAGTTCCAGCGCCTAAGGACACATTAGTGTAAGTAAACGGACCGGAGGGCTCGGGATGCCGCCCCTCCAGATCGTTTCACCCCCACTCATTAACATTGGACTATTTTATTCATAACCTTCCTTATTGGATATCTTTTTTTATTGACTGCCACCCATTTTTCCTTGTTTTTCCCTACTTGTGTATAAGAGAGTACCATTACGTCTCTTGGTTTGGATCAGTAACACAATACTGATAATCATCACTTACCTAGGAGCATTGTGACTCCATTTTTAAAGTTATTAAATACACATTACTATACTCCCATTATTTGAGTGAGACCATTATATATTACACCTGTAGAGTGATTGATCGTATCTTCAACTGTCTCTCTGCTATCTCTTCCTGGATGTCCCAGTGATTTCTTAAACTTACTATGTCTAAGACAGAGCTGATCATCTTCCCACCCTCCCACTTAACCTCACTTCCCAAGATTTCTTTATCAATTGGTGGCACGACTATTTCATCTAGCCCCCAAGTGCGCTGTCTTGGAGTTATCCTGGACTCATCCCATCCTTCAAACCACATATCCAGAACCTCTCGCAGTCCTGTCATTTCCATCTCAAAAATATTTCCAAGATCAGACCCTATCTCACTCAGGATACTACTAAAACCCTGATACACTCACTGGTCATCTCCAGATTGGACTACTGTAACCTCCTTCTATCTGGCCTCCCCAATTCCCCTCTCCTTTCCTGTCTGTCCTCAATGCTCCTGCTCGGCTCATCTTCCTCTCCAAATGCTCTACATCTGATTCCCCTCTTCTACAAGCCCTCCACTGGATCCCCTTCCCTTTCAGAACCCAATCTAAGGTTCTCACACTCGCTTACAAAGCCCTCACCAAATCTTCTCCCATTTACATCTCTGATCTCATCTCCCTTCACTCTCCTGTCCGCCCTCTTTGTTCAATTAATGCACGCCACCTTTCATGCCAACTGATTACTTCCTCCCACTCTCGCCTCCAAGATTTTGCCCGCACAGCTCCCCACCTTTGGAACTCTCCCTCTCCCCATCAGACTCTCCACTTCTCTACAATCATTCAAATGGGCTCTCAAGACCCACTACTTCATCAAAGCCTTCAGCTGTCATCCTAACTTGCTGCTACATGCTCCTTCCTCCCAGTCTACCCCATCTGTGTCACATCTGTTTGTCTGCCCCTCCCTTTTAGAATGTAAGCTCTTATGAGCAGGGCCCTCTGCCCTCTTTTGCTTCTCCCTATTTTACTTTCATCTACTTTCTACTCCCCACTAGGGCACCTAACACTTGGTTGCTTATACTTGCCTGCTTATGTGGGTGTTATGGTTGCTAATGTAGCTATGTATATGTCCTTATCCTGTATTGTATTGTTCTTTAAGCCACTGGTCACCTATTTGTTTATGTACTTTGTAAGGCGCTGCGGAATACTTGTGGCGCCATATAAATAAATTATAATAATAATAATGAATAGACCCCTAAGAATGGAAGATTATAACAACAAACACACACACGCACATTTCTATTAGAAAATGTTTTCATTGTACCCTGACCAAAAAAAAAATAGCAAACTGTATCAACGTCACTTTTTGTTCACTTTGGCTGCTTTGGTGTAAAGTATCTAGCCTATGGAGCTTTGGCTCTACTGAACTCTTTGCTGCTACTGCTACAGCACTAATGGGAAACAGATGAATAAAGAATTAGTTATGGACTTGGAAGCAAACAGTGACTGCAATGGCTGACTTGTGTATATTTACAAAGCAATTCTAAAAGTAGATTCTTCTCAATTTTATTGCCAGAAAAAGGCAGCAGGGAGTAACAGAGTTCATGGAGGCCTAGTCCACTGTGAACAAAAGCAGAATGTTGTCGGCTTGGTCAGGGGTATTGCCTTATCCAACATAGTAAAGGAAGGTTTTAGAAGTGTTTATAAAAGCAAATTATGTAAAGAAAGTCTCACAGAATAGCTACAGTACTGCTCATATCTGTGACCTGACAGGGCTTTACCTTATACAGTACATAGACATTTTTAGATCGGTCTCAGGGCCTGATTCAGAGCCGCTCGTAAGCGGCCGCTCGTTCGTAGTCAGTCGATGTTGTACAACCACGCATGCGTCGGTGTAACAGTGCGCATGTGCGTACGTCTGATTGTGGTCATTTTTCAGTTGATCGTAGACACAGCGAACAGGAAGTGACATGTCAAATGTGATTGACAGAATTGTCCGTTTTGGGGTGGTGACGGGGTTGGAGATGGGAAAACGCAGGCGTGTCGAGGCGTTTTTTGGGCGTGCATAAATTATCTTATGCGAGCGCCAAATGTGAATGGAACAAGTGATACGTCACTGTCTCATACAATTTCCATTAAGACTGCTCGCTCAGCTTGTGGTCTGGTATAGTCTACCACAATGACGATGGTCTCTTCGTACTTCCCTGGGCTCATCGTGGTGTAGCGATTTATCAATTGAGGCCACAAAAACAATCATCTTTTAATTGCAAATCTGCTTGTAAGGTGTTTAGCAAATAGACCATTTTTAGTAGCTAAAATCTGAATGCAGGTGAACTACTCAGCTGCTAATTTCTGGGTCATACAATCAATTAGCTAACAAATATTTTTTATTTTGGGGCTTTTAAAATAATTGTGTTTCTTTTTTAGGGAAACAATATTGTATGCTTTGCTTATTTTTTTGGAGGACAAGAAACCAATCGTCCTTTTATTTTTTGATAAGTGTTAATTCAAACTCATAAATTGTTTTTAACCCTTGTTTTGTTTTACAAAATTAAATGTTTCTATTTCCGTTGTATTGTTTCTAAGTTTGTTTGAGGGATTACCTTTCATCCCATTTTGGAATAAATCATCAATAGAATTTTGCAGATTTTTAACATAATTTTATTAAATGATTGTGTCCATTTTTTTTTTTTTTTGCCATAAACATATTTTAAATAAGGAAAAAAAACTTAAAAATGATTTGGCCCACACAGACACAAAATATGTGGCATTTGAACTTTAAAAAAAACAAAAAAAACAATTCACAAGAAAGGAGAGGGAGGTTGTTGTCATGAAGGAATATGGGGCAAGCACAGAGATGGATTGTGGGATAATTAGCCAGTGCTGTCATCGCCTTTTAGGCCTTTTGGCCAGGGTTTGGAGGGAGCCAGAACGGGCCCGGGAGCTCCTTCGGCTGGCCTTGCCAGAGGCAGATGTTGTTGCCTCTGGACTAGGCATAGGGCTAGGCACATTTGGAGGGATGGGTGTTGTTGTGCCAGAGGTGGAGGGTCCTGATGTTCCGGCAGGAAGGGAGGCGAACAAGCTGCTCCAGGGCATTTGCAATTCTTACGTTTGCCCCAGTATTTTCCGCCAGGGCATTTGCAATTCTCACGTTGGCCACAGTATTTTGCTCCAGGGCGTCCGCCACCCATAGCAGATTGGCGTCCATCCTCAGCAGAATCTCGGTGTGCTGATCTGTTTTAACATTGAGATCAGTGAGTAGGGCCACTGCCTGCGAGGGGGAATGCCCTGGACTGTCTGCCACAGGGTCCCCAGCCGGATCTACTGCTTCCTCCCCTGCAGAGCCAGAAGAAATTCTGCGGCCAAAGCTCACCTCTGGAGCAGACTCAGCTGCCTGTGTCTCTGTGAGAAAAAAGAAAAAAGATTAAAATTCAAAACATTTTACAAAACATATTTCTGAGTTAACATTACAACATTTACCTGGAGCAACATGAGGAGCCGCAAAGTCTGGCATGTCGGTATCCATGTTCGACATGCCAAACATCTCCTCATCCTGCACACACCCCTGGGCCAGCTCCTCTAAATCCGTGAGCTCAAGTGACACAGGGGTGGGACCCCCACCTGTTCCCCCTGCATGCCTAGCCCTATCAGCCATTTTTTGTTTAAGCCGATATTTGAAGTCGCTCCATCTGTTGGTTAAAAAGTTGGCATTATTACTGCAGTATTTGGACCTGTAACCATTTTTTATTCAAATGTAGTTCTTATGTACCGGCGTTTGACCTCCTGGGTTGAACATTCAAACTCACCCACCCCATTGACAGCGCTGGCTATGTCGTCCCACAGTTTCCATCTCTGGGTTGCACCCATATTCCTTGGTGCCTGTGCCAGGTTGTCGTTGCACATTTGCACCAAAACCTCCATCTCCTTCCTTGTGAATTGTGGCTGCCTTTTTTTGGGGGCCCTAGTTTGCCTACTAGGCCCAGCAGCCTCTTCCATGGCATCCTCCACACCTTTTTTTTAAATGGTTGAAAAATGTAAAAAGTTAAATGTTTCAAAATGTAATGTTAAACATAAGCATTTTCACATAATTTTTAAAAGAATTGCATGGCGCCTCTTGGCTAGTACTTTGCTGCTCTGTACTCATTGTCTTTTCACAATGTAGCAGACCGATTTTGGCCTTCAGTGACGTTTTTATACATGTGTCAGCATTATTCGGCCGCATCATTCCTTGTGCGCTCCTATTGTCCGTCCTTAATTTGAGCTGGAAAATAAAGCCTATTTATGGCTTGGTATGACTCCATTCGAGGTGGCATTTTTGGATTGTTGGAGGTTTTTCGGTGTAGTGGTTTGTTCGTGGTTTGTGGTTTCGTGAAGGAGTAGTTTGTATTTTTGAGTTTTGTTTTTTATTGCTTTGTTTGTTTATGTTAGCATTTTTGCATTTTTTTTGCTATTTTTATTTATATGTTTGAGTATTTAAAAAATTCCCCTAAAAAATTATTATTAAATTGTTTACATTTTTGTTAATTTTTTTTTTTATTTTTTTTTACAGTTATTTTGGCAGTGACCAAGTGACCTTTTCTAACTTTGGGATATTTGTCGGTTTTTGGTAAGTGTTTTTTGTTTTATTAATTAACAAATTCGATGTGTTGGTCTTAGCATATGTTTCGCTAAGTGTGTTTTTTTCTGTGTAAAATCATGTCTTAACTCTAAATGTAGCGTACTATTTTGCGAACTAATGTGTGTTTTTTTCTGTGTAAAATCATGTCTTAACTCTAAATGTAGCGTACTATTTTGCGAACTAATTTGTGTTTTTTCTGTGTAAAATCATGTCTTAACTGTAAATGTAGCGTACTATTTTGCAAACTAATGTGTGTTTTTTTCTGTGTAAAATCATGTCTTAACTCTAAATGTAGCATACTATTTTGCGAACTAATGTGTGTTTTTTCTGTGTAAAATCATGTCTTAACTCTAAATGTACCGTACTATTTTGCGAACTGTGTGTTTTTTTCTGTGTAAAATCATGTCTTAACTCTAAATGTAGCGTACTATTTTGCGAACTAATGTGTGCTCCCTTCTTTAAATTTTCGACAACTATATTTGGCTTAATTCCTAGTTTATTAAATTAATCCTAAAAATATTTTCTACTTTTGAAATGTAGGTTGCTTTTCACATGGCACAACCCATGCCTGTAAGAATCTTTGGTTTGCTTTGAAAAGATAAGTATACTTTTCTTAACACATTTGTCTAAAACAATAACTACCTGCCTTAACATTTCAGGTTGATGTTGGTCGTATTATATTGGCCATGGTTCCAGAACCCGACCAACCTCAACTTCATCCCAGGCATAGGCCTCGTAGGCGTGCAAGGTCCCAGATATATAGAACACGTGTCACCCATTTTGGATTGCCAGATGATGAGGTGTTCAGGCAATACCGTCTTCCGCCACAAATCATCATAGACACTCTCTCATTAATAGAGAGTGATCTTGAACGGCAAATTGACAGTCCTACAGCAATACCACCACTTACGCAATTAATGTCGGTGTTACATTTTTGTGGCTCAGGATCCTTTCAAACCACATGGGAATAGTGGCAGGAATATCCCAATCCTCCTTTTCAAGGATCCTGAGGGCAGTGATACAGGCACTTTTAAACACCTCCATCATTTTATTAAAATGCCATTAGATATGGGTTCCCTTAATGTGGTGAAGGCTAATTTTTACCAAATTACTGGCTTCCCACACATCATAGGGGTTGTGGATGGCACTCACATACCACTTCAGCCTCCAGCAAGGCTGGAGGCTATATTTAGAAACCGAAAGCACTTTCACTCGATGAATGTAATGGTGGTATGTGATGCCTCCCTCCAGATCCTGTCCCTGAATGCCAAATTCCCAGGCAGTGCACATGATTCCTTCGTCATCCGGCAATCAGGGATTTGGCAAAAAATTAAACAACCTACAAGCTGGTGATGCATGGCTTCTGGGTAAGTTGACACCTTCTGGTGAAACCTATGCAAAGCTTGGTACCCAATGGTCCTGATGTTGTTTTTTATATTTTAACAGGAGACAGTGGTTACCCTTGCATGCCCTGGCTGCTCACTCCTTATTTGGTTCCCACACCAGGGCCACAAAGTCAGTATAATTCTGCACTTACAGCCACCAGGCAGGTGGTGGAGTGCTGTATTGGCCTTTTAAAGGCCGATTCAGATGCCTCCACCACTCCGGTGGCGACCTCATGTATTTGCTGGCTATGGTTTCGAAAATTGTAGTCCTGTGTGGGATATTTCACAACATCGCCATAAGGAATGGTGTCCCAATGCAGCCAGAGGATGCCTTGCCTGAGGACGCCCCCCCCCCGAGGTTGGTCGGAGGTCAGTATGTGGGGGGGCCATACGCGATGAAGTTGTTGCAAGATTTTTTAGGTAATTATTTCCACAAATGTATTTAATTGACACAATGTAGACATGTAATATTTTAATGTACACTTTTCATTTTTTTTGTTTGTTTTTGTTTTTTTCCCTCAAATGACCATAAAAATCCATGCATACTACCTGATCAACACAAATGACTTTATGTGGAAACATTGGATATAACTTCGGGAACAATGATTTCTTCTCCTCGTTTGTGGATTCATATTAGCATGCTACTTCTTCAAACAGTTCCTGATTTTTTTTTATTTGGGGGTTTTGGTGTTGTTTGGACTTTTGTGTGTGTTTTCAATGTGTGAATTTATTGTGTCAATTCACTTGGTGTTTATTATTTGTGTGCATTAAATTTTTTTTTAACGTTACCCAACCATTTCCATCGTAAATTACAACCAAGTGTAACCTGTTCCAAAAAATGCAAAGTTGCTTAATGGCTAATACTGTAATTTCTTAATTTGTAAACTTTAGTACCCTGCTTTGTTGGTCAAAACAAACACCAAAGGTATTATGGTGAATCAGTATGTTTTCCATTCTAGGCCTAAGCAAGTAGCTTTAATTTTTACATTACCCCCCAAAAAAATGTATTCGCTTTTTGAGGTTAATTCTACAAACCTATTGGTATTGTTATGTGTTTAATGTGCAAGCTTACATACTTACTTGAGCTTTCTACAAACAAATGTACATTACTTAAAAACTCTGGGACAAATAGTAGACTTATGTAAGGTTCAACAATCTAAGATTTACAGACAAGGAATGAGACTTAAATAATTCAAAATAAACTTTCTTTTATGGTTAATTTTTTTTGTCATCTAAAAAAATTAGTGGCGCAGGATCACCAAAAGATGGTCCAATGCCACCAGCATGGCAATTACATGGCCCTGTAGATCCAGTAATCCGGCAGCAATTGCCTCGTTACACCTCTGGTCCTCTGTGGGTTAAAAAAATGTGCGGATTACTAAAATGACACCTTCATTTAGATTTTAACAACCAACCAAAAATTCAGACTACACCAAAAAAATACATCAGTTACCAAAACATGTCCAAAACAAAAGGAATGCAAAAAGAAAAGATTTAAAACAAATAAGGGCCCAAAAAGAAAAAAAAAATCCTAAAAAAAAAAAACTAAGCCAAACTACGACATTTGTTGGTAGCGTAAACAAGAAAGACACAAGTGTGAGTGTTTGGACATGTGTCATATGTGTAAGGGGAAAACATCCTTGACATTGTTTCACAAAACTATTTAAAAAACATTGGAACTACTTTACTATTTTGAACTGCACAGGCAAAAGGACAACATCAACCAAAATAAAACAAACATAACAAAAAACCATAGTTTAAAATGTAAACATACCGGGCACATTGCTGACTGGGCCTGGAGCCCCGAATTCCTCCTCATCAGAGGTGGGCCAGTGGCTCAGGGAAGGAGGAGGGGTAATGTGGGATGAAGTGGAGGGTGAGGAAAAGAGAGGGGGGGTTTGAGTGGAGGGGGAAGTTGGAGGGATGTTAATGTGAGGAGAGGGAGGGGACTGATGGGTGGCAAGGTCTGGGGTGGAGGGGGAATTTGGGGAAGAGTGGGCACAGGATGTTTGGGTGGGAGTGGGGGATAGGGGATGAGACACACGTCTGCGACATGTCAGTCTCCGCTCTGCCCCTAAATGATGGAGAAAAACATTTGTAATTGCCTTTTAGTTTTTTGATTTTATCCAATTTTTTTTTTTTTAAAACAGGGCTATACTGTAAACATGCACACGCAGGTATGTCTTAAAAAAAACAAACAGGCCTATACTGTAAACATGCACATGCAGGTATGTCCAAAATAAACAAACAGGGCTATACTGTAAACATGCACACGCAGGTATGTCCAAAATAAACAAACAGGCCTATACTGTAAACATGCACACGCAGTTATGAGAATAAAAAATAAAAAATAAAAAAATAAACATACACAGAAACACTTACTTTGCACTATCTGGAGACGCAAACGGGCCAGCAGGCGTGGGGATCTGCGCCTCAGATCCAACCACCTGCGTTCCAGCTGGCCGCTATTTCGGCGATAGCCAGGGGAACGCAGGTGGCGGCGCACCTCCGCGTAGGCCAGCCGCTTGCGGAGGTTGGTGATGGGGTGCAGATGGTCAGTAATTCTCTGGTCCATCACCTCAGTGAGGACTAGTAGCTCACGGCGACAAAAAGCGGCGGCTCTCATGATGGCAATGATTTTTTTTACACAAAACAGTTTTAATAAAGGTCCTAGAAAAAATTTGATTGGCTAATGTACTTTGTAAATTAACAGGAACAATTTTATTGGTTATTGTATGAGTCATGTGACCTACACCCTCACAAATATAATGTGAGTTATGATATGCTTGATGCAGTGACATGCGTAAGCTATTTTAAATATCAAAATTAAAGTATTTAAATCTGCCTATAAAAATAAAACACAAAACAATAGCAGCATTCTAAAAAACTGTTAATTTCGAAAAACCATCCCCTTGGTCAAACCGTACGTATTCTGCGGAAGAAATGACACACACTAACAAGAATAAAGTTTGACATTGAAAAAAAAAACAGGATTGCAAACATGTGAATAACAATTAAGGTAATTAATATAGTGATTGCCATTAATCGATTCAAGTATGTTTGCAGAATGAAATAGCAGGCAATCGAAAAATGACAGGCCCACTTCCGGAATTGACTTGTGCGAGCGCTCAATGCAACCAAAGAGGAGACGGACGCTCGCTATTTTGAACACTCGCTAGCTAGAGGAGGGGTTGGGAGAATATGGGGCGGAAGGTTAGCTACGAGCGAACATACGAGCGAGCGCTTAAATTTAAATTTTTCCGCTCGTACAGCGGACGAGCGAACGGCCACTTGCGTCAAGGTCTGAATCAGGCCCTCAGATTTTAAGGTAAATATCACAGAATCAGCCTTATGTCTCTTACATCTTTATCTCTTGGTTTTTTTGCTGTCGGTAACACTTTCAAATGAAGGCAGAAATTATGCTGGTTACACACTAGACGATTTCTTGGACAATATTGTGAAATGCACCGACATATCGTCAGGATCGTTAAGTGTGTATCAGGCCGGATTTACCAGTAGGCAACCTAGGCATCCGCCTAGGGCCCGGCGGGTCCCAGGGGGCCCTTGGCCCCCAGGAATCTGGCCCTGACTAAGGCAGGCTTCTCTCATCACAGAGGCTTCACTGTGCTTATGGCAGTAATAACACTAATACCGCGCTGGTATTAGCGTTTTTACAGCTCTGGTATTGGCGTTTCAAAATATCTCCCAGCAGAGCACTGCGTGCACCGCGTGATGTCATGACATCACACGGCCCGCCCCACGCTCCAGCACAGTAACTCAGTCACTATCTGCACAGCAGTCAAGCCTCAGCTCTGCGTCAGCCCAGCACACGAGAGGGAGGAACGGAGGGAGTCTGTGCTGCTGTGTGCGGCCAGGTTAGGGAGTTTTTATCATATAATGGGCCATATGTAAGATAGGAGTGTATATATATATATTTATTATTTAGGACACCTACTGTAATAACTGTGCATAAATTACAGTAGGTGTAAGGTACTCACACTACGGATGGAGCAAGGTATACTTATATATATATATATATATATATATATATGACCTGTGTACCTCCAGCAACCCTACCGTAAGTTATGCATAGTTATTACAGTAGGTGTTACTAGATCACTATATGTACAGTATATATATATATATATATATATATATATATTTATATATATATATATGTATTATTGTTTGAGGTACCGGGGCCCCAAACCAGTATCTTGCCTAGGGCCCCATGAGGTCTAAATCCGGCTCTGGTGTGTATGCACTGTGCGTGCTTCCATCGGCCAAGCATGTACGGTAGATGGAGCAACCCAGCTGCCAATGCCAGGAAGGTGAATGGTGCAGGTGAACAATTTATGGGGTGGTTAGACATCGGATCGTGCAGTGTGTACCGTCTGCCATATGTATCGTTCCATCAGGCATCGGATTGGTGGGTCGGGTAATCTGTACCTGGCTTTAAGGTGTACAGTAGATAAACTGCAATTCCTATAGACAAATGAGTTTGTTCAGATCAAATTGTCTGTAAATAGTTGTTTATGTGTGCCCGAAACCACCAATCTCAATCAACATCTGATCACAACCTGTCTGCTTCATCTGGACTGGAAGAAAGTGCTATAAGATACTGATCTGTGTTCAGTCATCATCTCACTGAGTTGAACGCAAAGTGGCTGAAGTTGTGGGAAGTCGTGGAAGCCAGATTTACTACCTTGTGCAAGAATCCTAATGTGGGGTTCGTGCAAGCGGAAACCTTTACCACCCATTGATTTTACGCTGGCCTCGGCATCTGTTATCATTAGTATCTGCACTTGCAACTGCCTATTTCTAGGTGCAAGAGATTCATCAGTAACAGGCTTCCCTAGCCTGTATGCAAGACTCAGAATCACACAGAGCTTTTGATACACACCCTTGACACTTACACAAGTCAGGATGGTTACCTGCAATCAAGGCCGCTGTGAGGGAGGGGAGGTGCAGGATATTAAATACCTGGGCCCGAGCTTATTGGAGGGGCCCAGCTGGGGGCCTGGGTCTGATGCCACCGCCATTTTACTTGTCATCAGCAGCCTCTCTTTCCACCCCAGCACATGCTGCTGAGTGCTGGGCTGCAGTGAGGTGTCCTAGGTGGGGGGAGGAGCGATCACACAGATTACCCCAATGTGGATTTGTACCTGGCTCACGGCACCCCCCTGTGAAGTGCCCAGCCCCGATTCGCTATAAAAAGTGGGCATGGCCACGTCTCTCTCCAGTGATTAGGCCACACACCCCACAAAGTACCTAGGCCAGCCCAAGCTTTCTACAGCCCTGCCTGTGATCCCATTGTCACCGCCCAGTTTATCTCCCAAAATGCCTTAATTCACAGAAAGAGAGATTCTTACAAGTTCCAATTTACTCAGAATAGGATGGACTTTTGCTGCCGGTATCACTTTCTTTCAAATGAAGGCAGAGGTTATGCTCGGTACACACTAGATGATTTCTCAGATGATATGGCGAATTGGACCGATATATCGTCCGGATCGTTTAGTGTGTATGCACTATGCGTGCTTCTGCGCGGTGAAATCAGAGTTCCATTGGTCAAGCAAAAATAATTAAATTCGCTTCTGCGCAAGCACTGTATGAATAAACTCACCATTTGCGTCCTTCAGACCCCAACTTTGCTGAATAGCAACTGGCTTATGCACCCTGGAGTAAAAAAGTCATACAGAAACCTAGAACCTAGAACTTTTTAAATGTATGTGTATAGGTATGTAAGTTCACCTAACTGAACTAAGGGCCTGATTCAGAGCCGCTCGTAAGCGGCCGCTCGTTCGTTCCGAGCGATGTTTGCACAACTGCTCGTGCGTACGGATCGTAATACGCATGCGCGAACCAGTCAGTGCGGACGAAAATCATTTGTTCGCTAAATAGCGAATGCCTGCTATTTTGAGTGACAGGAGGAGGCGTATGTGGGTGGTAACGGGGGAAGGTGCTTGAAAACGGGGAGTGGAGATCCGAACACAGGTGTGCTTAAAGGTCAAAACGGGCGTTTTAAGGGTGTGCATAATTAATACAGCAGCGTCATTAACTAAGTCACTGGGTTATTTTATAGTCAGAACTGCTCGCAAGATTGCGGTAGGAAAAACCAACCACAAGAATAGCGAGCAGTTCATACGCTGGTCGATGTACTCGATTAATCTAATAAATAGCGGACATGACGTAGGATGCGAGCGGCCAGGGGGCATAGGTTTCCAAAAAACGACCTCATGTTTTGTTTGCTCGTTCAGACCTAGAGGCGTCAACAGACCGCAAAGAGCGAACGGTTCATTTGAATAGCCACCCCTTTTTCCTGAACGAGCGTGCGCAAATAGCGTCCGGCTCTGAATCAGGCCCTAAATGTGCTACTAAAAAAGCCTAAAATGGGCATTAGGTATTACTTATACTTACTGTACATGTTTGATTCATGCATTATGTATAAGAGAGTTTACAGAATAGCTACCAAAATTTTACCATTTTTATTTACATTTGCATCCACTTATCCTAAAAGTTTCTTAAGTAATTTAAGTACAATCATAACTCTACTTAAAGTAGAGTTAGAGTTATTTATCTTAGAACATAACTTATTAATGTTAGGAAAACCTGAAAAGTATTACCAGCCTGCTAGGGCCTCCTTATTATCAATATTAGTTATGTGCGTCTGGGCTGTAATTGTTTGGACAAGAAGAAAGGTAGTTGTAAGAGACATGGCTATCTTATGTTTGCGTTGTTTATTTAGAGCTCTACCAGTTATGGCATTAAAAAAAAAAGCCAATAGCCATTAAGAAATATACAAATATTTTAGCATTATTTGAAAAAAAAAAAAAACTCCCATAAAATACAGAGGGGACGATTCATTGTTTTTTAATTCATTGATAAGTAATGAGCACCCAGGTTGCAATTCAATTGTTCTGGGCGCTCATTAATTATCGCCCTCTTCGCCCCCGGTTTAGTGTAAAACTGCTAAGCCCATCTAAAGTTCTGGTTAGCACGCCCTAACCAGGGGGTTTCTCACACATTCCTGCTATCACCCTCCTGAGGGTGCCAGGAGAACTGCCGACAAAACAATTGAATCGCCCCCAGAGAGCCATTATGTTTCAAGCTAGCACTCATGATGGAGTGGTCCTTGCAATAATTACTATCTGGCCTGGTAATTTGGCAAGATTGTGTGTTGGAACACTGAACCTGGTTGGATCCGGCTATCTCTTTGAGAATAATTATATAGACTCAAAAACATGGTAGGAATTCTACCTAATTCAAAATAATGTGGTTGCTCATATATATATTTGTGGGACAGGTATAAAATAAAATGCTTTTGGCCTGATTCTGAGGTGGGAGTACAGCAAAAAAGAGCAAGTAACTACTCCTGGACAAACCATGTAGCAATGCAAAGGGTCTAAATACATTTTTTTTGCATGCAGGTTAATTACCTGTTTTTGCATATACAGTACAGATGTAACCTCACCCGCCTTTGCAGCAGTTGTGTTAAACAGCCCATCTTGGTGTTCCTGGTCCCGCAAGAATCTGCTAGCACCAGCGTCTTTTTTTCGTCAGTTGTTGCTGAAAATGCATGTAGATCGCAATGTGCTGTGACTTTAATGCATTAGCAGACTGTGCTGATTAAGTTGATATGCAACACTTGTATATCTGTGTGCGACTGAGTCTCTCAATTAGCATGCAAAATGCTACAATTTAGCGCCCAAGTTCCATTTACAGACTCAGTTGCACATAGATATACAAGTGTTGCAAATTTATCAGCTGGTGTGTCCTAGCCACATCGCATTGCATTTGCATTTTCGACAAAAAAATACCCCTGACACTAGCAGAGTCGCACGGGACCTGACGGCTCACTCATGCCAGGGATATCGTGCTGCATGGTGTATTGAGGCTAGGACACATCTGTAGCCAACAAATGCTGGATAGCTTTATTTTTACATTGCAATTTAGATTTGAATGTGGACATGCCCCTCTCAAATCAAAAATCTCTTTGCACATTTTACATCTGCCCCCCCCCCTCCCTAGCAGTGTGATCTGTGTATGTTTCCGCCTGTAATGACTGTTTAAAGGGTTGATGTTTAAAAAAACAAATGAAATAGGGTTCCCCTCCCAAAAGCATAACCAGCCCCAGGCTCCTGATCCAGTCCTGGTTTTAGAAACACAGGGTTCTGGCAGCCCAGTGGCTCTGGCAGCACTGGGCTGCCAGAGCCAAGTATGGTTTTAAAAATAGGGGAAAAAAGGCGTAGGGTTCCCCTTATTTTTAAAACCAGCACCGGACCCAAATCTAGCCGGGGTGTAATGCCACAGCCAGGGGACCATTTCACTGGGTCACCCCAGCCAAAGCATTAACACCCTAAGCAAGTCAGCACAAGCTGGGGATCTCAGGGGAGGTGGGGACCCCCCAATAAAGGGGCCCCCCTCTCCCAAGCACCCCAGGCTTATGCTGAGGGGCTCTTCCCTTCACCCCTGGCCGGTGGTTGCAGGGGTAATAGTGTCAAAAATATATTTTTACTATTGTTTTTTACAGTGGAACTACAGGTGCCAGTGTGCCTGCCCTTTGGCACTTGTGGTACTACAAGTGCCAGCAGATGACCAGCACCCATACCGTTATCAATACTCACCTACCTCATTCCCCTACTCCTGTAGCCTCCACAGGTCTTGGCAAAATAAAAAAATGAGTATCCGATCCATACCAGACATGTAGAGATGTGTGTGTTAAAACATACATCTCTACTGCACTGAATGACAGAGACCGGCAGGCTTTTGTCATTCTCCAGGGCCGCAAGCCAATCAGAGGCCACTAATTGGCTGTGACCCATGTGCTGTTGACACATCAGCCTCTTTCAAAGTTTCTTCAATCCTTCTCAGGATACTGTGGAACTCATGCATTTAGGAATGTGCAGTCTCTCTGGAGAGGAAAATACATCAATTGGGTCTATATTGTGAGGGCAAAGGTACTTTTGCTCAATCCTCTGATTTAGGAGATATGAAAGAAATACAGTTAGGCCATATTCATCATTTAAACAGGCCTCTCACCTTCCAGAATGTATCATTTATGGTTCTTAATTCTGGAATTTGTAGACAGTGGTGCAGAATAGCACCAGTTCCTACATCTGAAACATCTACTTAAACAAAAAAAGGTAGACCAACATTTATATGATGTAGAATACGTTTTGCCTACTTCTTACCAGCAAGTTTTAGATGTGTGAAAAAAATCAGCAGTTTCGTTACTTTCACATAGATCTTTTACCTACAGATGTGTCCTGCTACATCTTTGGTCATAGTGTGCCATATAGAATTCTAAGTCGCGGTATGATAATAGCACAACATGGCGTGGTAAGGCGCAGTGACACTTGACAATATCCACGTCATGCAATACACAGCTTTACCGCTGGGTGGCCAGTGCTCCACTGAATAAGTGTGAATTAGTGGTGAATAATACAGCAGTGGATGGATACAATATTATAGGATACAATAGAACAGTAAGCCCTTACAGGTGAACTAAGTGATGGCATGCCTTAGAAATTAGTAGTGGGGTTTTAGCAGCATTGTATGAAATTACCAATGAACCACAAGTCTCAGCCCAGAAAGAGGTGTCTTTAGATTACAAACTGACTGTGCGTTTTATGCCGCACACTTGCGGCAATTTCAGCACAGCTGTGCCGCTTGGAGTTTGTACAACATGTCACTGATCGGTACAAATCAGTAAGTGCCAGTCACTGCTGCACTGTAGAAAGTGGTGTGTAGCGCTCACACAGTGATTACATGCCTTGGAAATAATTAGTGGGACTTGAGCAGCAGTATATGAAACCATGCTTGAACTATAAATCTCAGCCCAGAAAGAGGTATCATACTCATACCCCACTACTAAATTCTAAGACATGCCATCACTATGTGAGTGCCGCACACCACTTTGTGCAATGCCGCAGTGAAGGCACTTATGGCTGTGTACCAATTAGCAACATGTTGTACCAGCTCCTAGTGGCACAGCAGTGCCGACATTGCCGCAAGTGTGCGGCATAAATGGACAGTCAGTTTGTAATCCAGAGACACCTCTTTCTGGGCTGAGACTTGTAGTTCAAGCATGGTTTCATACACCACTGCTCAAGTCCCACTACTAATTTTCTAAGGCATGTCATCACTGTGTGAGCACTGCACACCACTTTCTACAGTGCAGCAGCAACCAGCACTTATGGCTGAGTACCAATTAGTGACATGTTGTACAAGCTCCTAGTGGCACAGCAGTGCCAACATTGCCGCAAGTGTGTGGCATAAAATGCACAGTCAGTTTTTAATCCAGAGACACCTTTTTCTGGGCTGAGACTTGTATTTCAGTGATGTTTTATACAGTGCCCTTAAAACCCAACTGTTCATTTCTAAGGCATGTTATCACTGTGTGAGTGCCGCACATCACTCCAGAACAATGTTGCATGGTCTTGCACTGACTTTTCTAAAATGAGGTGTTATCTTGCTGATACCTGTATCTAGCATAATATACTGTAATAATGATGGCAGAACACATTTATAAATTGTTTATCAAAACAGTCCTCAGGATTCGCACACCGAATGATTTAATCCTTTACTACACACTCAATTACAGCTCTTAATCCATAAAAACTATAGCGTATCTAATGACAGGTTCAGTCAGCCAATCAGCAGCGGTACTACAGACATTGCATTGTCTTTTTTTACGCATGCACAGTGCAGTTTAGGTAATGCAACTACTGGTGGACAGAAAGTTGTATTACACTCTCTGGCTTCTCCTGCGCTTTAGTATGTTACAATGTGACTCAATACACCATGGCACAGTGCGACTAGCAGGGTGCGCTACATGGCGTATGGAACAAAGATGTAGGAGGGCACATCTGTATGCTTGTGACTTGATTACAGGATTGCACCTTCCTAAAGGTACATTGTATCTTTGTCTAACAGAGAAACTGCAGCAGAAGAGGAATAAATTGCTGAAAATCTTAGAAAGGGGTTCATCCGGTCTTCAAAATTTGCTGGTGGGGATGGATTCTTTTTTGTGTATAAGAAAAAAGTCTTCAATTTTGTATAGACTACTGTGGAATCATTTATGAATTGTTTGATCAAGTGAGGGGTTTCATCTCAAATATTAGGGGTACATATAATCTTCTTTAAATATGTGAAGGAGACAAATGAAAGACACTATTTAACACTCACACTGGGCACAATGAATATTTGATGATGCAGTTTTGGTCTTTGCAATGCCCTTGCTGTCTTCCAGGATCTTATCAATAATACTCTTCATGAATTCATGGTTGTTGTTTACAGTATCTTGATTATATTCTCTTTTATTTCTCTTAATTTACCAAGCCCCACAAGCAGGTTTGCTGAGTATTGGATAAGTTAAGAGAATATATTTTTTATGTAAATTAGAGAAATATTAATGTGAAGTTTTAACATGATTTCTTATGAAGGTTTCTTAATGGATCCTAAAAAAGGACAAGCAACCCTGGACTCATTAATTCACACTAATGTAAAAGCAACACAGAAATTTCTGGATTTTTGTGGCCTACTATGACAGATTTATTAGATCATTTCATTCCATGGTTTCTTGTATTACTACTTTAAACAAAAAAGGAGCAGAACTTCATCATCTCCATCTCTACAAACCCTCAACTCTCTCAAAAATGTTTTCACTACTGCGCTGATTCTACATCATCCAGATGTTGGCCTACCTTTTACTGTGGAAGTACAGTAGATGCTTCAGATGTAGAGTTGTTGTTATTCTGTCTCAATCTAAGCCAGTTTCTAAAACGCTTCATCCATGTACTTTTCTTCTACGTAAATAATATATTGCAGATAGCATTTTTTACCTAATTATTTTTAATAAACTTGGGATGATGGAGAGTTGGACATGAAATGGAAGAAAATTATTAAAAATCAGTATTCTCACAAATACATATTTCAGCACATAAGCTACACCCGTATAGACAGAATATGTGGCTATTCTCCAAAAAATCATCATCAGCACATAGTTGTCCTTCTCTATAGCAAGTGAAAAAATGATGTCTTAGAGTACAGTATAATAGGCTCATTTGTGAATATTTGCTGGTCTGCATGGTCAGCATTGGTTTGGATACCTCATCCCAGGGAATATCTTGGTGGTAGACCTTTCATATTGCGCAACATTACTATTACTTACAGCCCTTTGCATCAAAATTAATTGTCTATAAATTAACCCTAAAATGCATTTATTCATTTACTTTAGTTCTGTTTATGAAATCAACAGAGTGCTGAGGATCTGATGCAACCACTTGAGTTTGGTACTACGTTGGTTTTGCTTTTAAATTAACTGCAGCCATATTCTTACAAAACACTGTTGAAACAACTTGTTTTCTAAAAAGTAAATGTGTCACATTTATGGTCCTTCTATCATGACACTGTTGTATTATGAAATCCCACCTAAATTTGTCATTATTCACAAATGTATAAACACTGCAAAAACTATAATTAATTAATACAAATAAAAAACTATATAATTAGTACATAATACATTGTTCACTCCTGATTTTGGAATGACTCAAAACTCAGAAGCCAAGTATGAAGTGTTGTCCAAGTTGATGTCTTTATGCCAAAAAGTGCCAGAAAAGTTTGAGGAAGTACATCTCGTGGGAATACATTATTGATTATAATGTAAAATCACTAATTTTATAGTGTGCAGGATCACCCAAATGGTAGATTTATTCAGGATTATTATTGTACATTGAAAAATATTTTCTAAAGTTCTATCTTTTATTTCACTATTATGTTCCCATCTATTCCAAAATAAATATATGAATCCCAAACCACACATTTTTTAATGTAAATCTTATTATGCTCATGATAAATAGATTGGAAAAACATTGGACATTCCTGAGTCAAATCTTTGAGTCACAAGGCTCATATTTAAAACTTAAAGGATAATGTTATTCGGAAACTATTTTGTAGTTATTCCAAAACAAAAAAAAATGTACAGATTTTTTTGGGGGGTTGCAGTTTTAAATTTGTCATCTGTTTTATCTTCTGCTTAACAAATATTAACATGTAAATATTTTCTTTTTAACAACAATTTTTTTTAAGGCATTGCAAATTCAGGAAAAAGGATACAATAGAATGGTACAAACAACATAACCATGTCAGTACATTATGCATCACAGGCATTGCCAAGAATATAAAGAACATAATGAACATCACCACTGGACAACATTGATTATACCAGATAGAAGAGACAGCACATAGTATAACAGAGATATACAGTACTTAAGCAGACAATAAAGTATAAAAATAAAAGTACAACAAAAACTATAAACCGGTAATAAAACTATAAAAGAGGGGAGGAAGAGCCCCATCAAAATACAAGACGCCAACATCCTCCGAAAAAAGTAATTTTACTCTGCTGTAAAAATGTCACTCCACTCCACCTCCTCAAAGGTATTAAATATCACAACCAAATGAAAGAGAGGTACCAATCCACCCTTAAGATTGTGATACAGATACCAGGCAGTGGTTTCAAATAACATGAGAATATGAAATTAGGTGTGAAAATCCAAAGTCTCAATATACATTCCCCACTTAAAAATTAGTTACCCCTTTTAAAATACCAAGCATTGTTGCCCTCCTGTCAAAATATTATAGCTGCAGTAATAAAACACAATAAACAAAACCTAGGCCTAGGCACTGTCCAATTAGTCCAATCCAGTACTATTTTCATTGTGGCAGTGTCCCCCCCCCACCCCAGTGTGTAAAATTAGCACAAAGTCATACGATCTTTACTACGATATAGACTGAATAGTTAATTAATAAACATTATTATCTAATCTCAGAACTTTTTAATTCTATCACAGTGCCACATAACGTGAAAGAAAGTGGCATTAGTATGTTTGCATTTTAGACAGTGACCCATTTCTCGAGTAACCATAAGTTTCAGTTGACATGAAAATACTGTTTAATAAATATTGGCATTAATTTATTATGGTCAAGGCAAGAGATGCACAATCATTAAATAGTTTTGCATGGATTATTTAAAAGAAGATAGGAGTTCATGGTCTTCTGTGAAACAATAGAATATTAAAATATTTATGCTATA
Source organism: Taudactylus pleione (assembly GCA_031769625.1). NCBI lineage: Eukaryota > Metazoa > Chordata > Amphibia > Anura > Myobatrachidae > Taudactylus > Taudactylus pleione. Next base: position 664,753 of record JAUIMM010000153.1, read on the forward strand.
TTGCATTTATATATGATCAACTTCCTTTTACTTTTTTACATATTTTAGATCTAAAATACTTGATAATGTTTATACAACAGTCCTTAAGTCAATTTCCTAACCAAGGCAAGAATAACAGGTCAAAGGGACAACACATTACTTTAATAACAATTTTTATCGTATACTTGTCAGGTTCGGGCTATGGTGGTGCCCTGTAGAGGGATCAGAAGAAGAGGACCCAGGTTGAGAAAGGAATTTGAGGCGAGGGACCTTGACATATGCCTTCCTCATCCACAAGTACCGGATGTTGGCTAGACCTGACCAAAGGCACAGAATCTAACTTGCTGGGAGGCTTAAGCCACACCCAGCAAGCAGGTCGTGGCCCTTTGGTCAGGTATCCGGCACAAGTGGGAAATGGAAGAACACTATCACAGGGAAAGCACAGAAGGATGATACTGGAAGTTTTGCAATGGGGGGATGTACTGAGTACACACTCTGTTGATCCGGACGCAGGGCTGATACAGGATAATGGTACTAGAAGATTGTACTTGGATGATGTATTAGGTACATAGACTGTGGCTTCAGATGCAGAACTGGCAGAGGAGAATGGCACTAGGAGTTTGTACTTGGATGACGTACTAAGTACACACACGGTGGTTCCAGACGCAGAACTGGCACAGGAGAATGGCACTAGGAGTTTGTACTTTGATGATGTACTAAGAGCCAGATTCAGACCCGCTCGCAAGTGCACAGCGCTCGCAAGCGGGTCGATGGTCCCACACTTCGCATGAGCCACCTCCAGCGTGTACATGCGCGAGACCCATCCAGTGATGGCTGCTCCATCACTACGGGTCTCGTTACAAGACGGGGCAGCTGTCAATGTTGATTGACAGCTTGCCCCGTTTTAATACACATAGGATTGGTAGTAACCCTTTACCTGCGCTAATTAACAGCAAGATGTAATAATTACCCCAAAATTGATGAGGTAAAACCAGAATGAAGGTAAATAAAAGGATAAAATAATCACATTTATTTAGATAAAAATACAGATACATAAATTCAACAAGGAAAAATGAAGTGGATCAGTCCTGTAAACATACCAATATTGGCAGGTGGTGTGTGTGAAAGGTGTTGTTTACGCCCAGGTCCGGACAAAGGCTGTATTTCAACAGCACACCACGATGTAAAAAGCCTTTTGAGAGGTAGTTCAGGAATCCAATGAAAGCAGCACGGCGTCTGTACAATGCATTTCGGAAACTTAATGTCCTTTTTCAAGTGCAGATGCCGTGTTGCGCTGCTGGTATGCCTTTTAAACCAAAAGAGGGTCCTCCCTCCTCTCTGTGAACCAATCATCTATCCAGCAGCCTTCTACCGTGACCGGAAGTCGATTACCAGAAGTCGCATCATGCGTGTCACCAATATTGGAACCGGAAGTTGTAATGCGTATCACCTCGAAAAAAACGGAAACGGCTCGCCGGAAGAGACATCTGCGTCTGCGTGTCACAGACACTGAAGAGATAGAATAGATGTGTGTCATCGTAAATGGAAGGCGGAAACCACATATGCCTTATGTTGAAATCGAAACCCATACACTTGGCTTTGTATATCCAATTAATCACTTCTCCAATTAAGGTCACCAATTATAAGAAAAAACGCCACATAGAATATATTCATGCCACCTTCCTTTTGTACTAGTGTGGTACTTTGGATTCCCACACAATCTTACCCTACCTTTCAGGAAGGTGGACAGATGGTTAGGTGATGCCATGTTTTCCAATTTCCTGATTCCAAAGTACATAAAAACATAAAAACAGAAATAAAGCATAAAGTTAAAAAACAAAATAGATTCAGACCATTCATATAAGAGGAGTCAATTTAAATTAGTCTAAAAACCATTTGAATTCAAATTCTGCATTTAAACCTTTTGGTATCAATGTATCCAAAGTAAAAATCCAATACATCTCTCTTTTTGCCAATCTAAGTTCACTATCCTTACACTTCCAATTCTCTTTCACTTGTTCGATACCTATAAACCTTTTAATAGAGGTTTCTGATTTATTGTGAACCTTATTAAAATGTTCAGACAAGGGATGACTCACAAGGCCTTTTCTAATATTGTACACATGTTCGGACAATCTGGTTTTTAAATTCCTCTTTGTCTTACCTACATATAATAATCCACATGCACATTCTAGCATATAGATAATGTTTCTAGAACGGCATGTGATAAAGGTCCCTATTTCAAAGTTTTTATTATCATGTGAAAAAGATGTAATTTTCTTCAAGGGGTTCCCTCGACTTGTACTCCTGCACATAAGGCAAGAGCCGCATCTATGGAACCCTTTTGTTCTTTCACTAGCTGGTTTCATTTCATTTAGACTACTTTTAACTAGTTTATTCTTAAGGGTATCTGCCCTCCTATAAATAAAGGATGGCCTATTGGGGAGATGATGCTTTAGAACTGGATCTTCCAACAGGATTCTCCAATTCTTAGAAAAGCTTTTCTCCAATTGTTTGAAATGGGAACCATATTTGCTGATAAAAGACCACTCATATTTGGGATCCCGACTTTTTCTTTCTTTTGTCTTTAAGAGATCCTTTTACTTTTGGAGCTGCAAGGATGTTTAATTTTAGGGATCAAAGGAATGAAAGAATTAAGGATATTTTCTCTAATATTCCTGATGATCCTGATGTGAGTGATGAGGACCTTGACACCATTCTTATTAAACTAGAAAGACTAATGCTTAAGGAAAATAGATTGTGGTGGGAGGTGGTTACTCTGGAACAATATCAGGCTAATCACCTCATACCAAAGGGATTATTAATTACAAAGAATCCCTCGTTTGAGTCATCAAGGGAACCTTTTAAAAAAGAATGGAACATGATCCTACAGAGCTGCTCTTTCTCTTTGATGGAGATTATAATCAGAGAGCGAAGAGCAGATTTGATCGCGATAAACAACGAAATTGATCTATTAAAAATAAAGCTTGAACCATTTTCAGATTTAGAGGAAGTAAAAATAAAAGAAATCAATGTACTCCAGAAATTGGAGAAAAATACAAAGGAGTTAAAAATAAAAAAATTGAAAAAATATCATAAGGACTGTCATCCAGGAGAGGATAAAAAATTATCCCCAAAACCATCTATATCTGAAAAAAAAGTATTGACACAGAGAGTTTTTAAAAATAGATTCAGAAATACCAATTTAAATAGGAAAACTAGATATAATGAAGAAATTTATGGTCGTTTAAATTGGAGACAGAAACCCTATTTTAATCATTGGCGAAACCAATCTCCTATGAGACCATATAAACAATGGGAAAACTTACCAAGAAGAAAAGAAATTCCCATACATTCACGACATTATGTAAGAGATAACCCTGTACCTCTAAGAAATAGGTTTGAACCACTTAGGAATGAAAAGGATTTTGAGAACCATTTTTTAAAGAGGGACGATTGGACACTGGAAAAAAGGTAACATCTCATAAAAGACTGTTTAAAACTAAGAGAGGTAAGAGAGGTGGTAAACCAAAAATAAAAACAAAATTTATAAAGGAAAAAAATTCAATTGACACCATTAATACCACATCTGAAATGGGTAAAGTCTTTAATTTAAGTACTTATAATTTAACTGATCATGAGCTTAAGGTCCTTCAAAAAGGCCTAAAATTTGCCCCATCCTCCAATTTAAAGACATTCGATTTATACATAGATTTATAGAAATACATTCGTAAACTGTGTATAAAGAAATTTTTTCTTTCTAAAAAGGAAGAAAGTTAAAACAATAAAGTATCTAATGATATAGTTACTCCATTTAAACCTAAATCAAAATTTTATCCAAGGCACTTGACAAATAATCATATCGAAAGTTTTTGTTCATTAATAGAAAAGGATATTAAGTCATTTAAACCAGGTAGAAAGAATATATCAAAAAAAGAGAAATTGGCCATTAACTCCCTTAAGAATAATGATATTATCATCAAACTGGCCGATAAGGGTGGAGCGGTGGTTGTTTTGAATAAAGATGACTATATCAAGGAAATAAATAGACAGTTAAATGACACCTCTACTTATAAAAAATAAAAAAATGACCCAACTGAGAGAATTATTAAAGGATTAGATGATTTAACTTTGAAAGCATTTAATAATGGTGTACTAACGGAACAGGAGAAAGACTTTATTAATATAAAAAATCCGGCCATACCGACTATATATGTATTGCCGAAAATCCATAAACATGCCACCAAACCCCCTGGAAGACCAATCATTTCTGGAGTAAATAGCATAACGTCTAACCTGTCCGCTGTAATAGACCACTATCTGCAACCATTAGTGGTCATTAATAAATCCTATTTGAAGGATACAATGGACACTCTAAAGAAATTAGATGAAATTGAGTGGCAAAAAGATTATCTATTGGCAACTGCAGACGTTAGTACATTGTACACTATTATAGATTGGGAAAAGGGTGAAGAGGCCATTAAACACCACCTTAACAGAAGTACATATTCAACTGAATTGAAAGATTTTTTAATTAATGTGATTTCATTCATCTTGAAGAATAACTATTTTTATTTTAATGGGAGTTTTTATTTACAAATTTTAGGAACAGCAATGGGCACCAGGTTTTCCCGAGTTATGCTAATCTTTTTATGGCTTATTGGGAATATTTATTATAATATTATTATTATATTATTGATCCATATTTTACCCAAGGGGCAAACCTGGTGTGCTGGTTCCGTTTTATCGATGATATCTTTTTTATTTGGAAAGGTGGAATGGAGTGTCTAAACGAATTTTGCACAGTTTTAAATATGAATGATTTTAACATCAATTTGGTTTTTAATACAAGCCCCGAAGAAATTACCTTTTTAGATCTTACTATTTATATAGAAAATGACAATATTTGCACTAAAATATACAAAAAGGAAACCAATTCAAATTCCTACATAGATCGGACAAGCGAACATCATAACAAATGGCTGGATAATATCCCGGTCGGTCAGTTCAAACGATTAAAAAGGAACTGTACCAATGACAATATAGTTCAAACCGAGATGATGATTATGGAACAGAGATTTGTAGATAAGGGCTACTCTTCAGAAACCTTAAAAAAGGCTAAGAAATTAGTTAATTCTACACCAAGAATGGATCTCTTAAAGACAAAAGAAAGAAAAAGTCAGGATCCCAAATATGAGTGGTCTTTTATCAGCAAATAAGGTTCCCATTTCAAACAATTAGAGAAAAGCTTTTCTAAGAATTGGAGAATTCTGTTGGAAGATCCAGTTCTAAAGCATCATCTCCCCAATAGGCCATCCTTTATACCCTTAAGAATAAACTAGTTAAAAGTAGTCTAAATGAAATGAAACCAGCTAGTGAAAGAACAAAAGGGTTCCATAGATGCGGCTCTTGCCTTATGCGCAGGAGTACAAGTCGAGGGAACCCCTTGAAGAAAATTACATCTTTTTCACATGATAATAAAAACTTTGAAATAGGGACCTTTATCACATGCCATTCTAGAAACATTATCTATATGCTAGAATGTGCATGTGGATTATTATATGTAGGTAAGACAAAGAGGAATTTAAAAACCAGATTGTCCGAACATGTGTACAATATTAGAAAAGGCCTTGTGAGTCATCCCTTGTCTGAACATTTTAATAAGGTTCACAATAAATCAGAAACCTCTATTAAAAGGTTTATAGGTATCGAACAAGTGAAAGAGAATTGGAAGTGTAAGGATAGTGAACTTAGATTGGCAAAAAGAGAAATGTATTGGATTTTTACTTTGGATACATTGATACCAAAAGGTTTAAATGCAGAATTTGAATTCAAATGGTTTTTAGACTAATTTAAATTGACTCCTCTTATATGAATGGTCTGAATCTATTTTGTTTTTTAACTTTATGTTTTATTTCTGTTTTTATGTTTTTATGTACTTTGGAATCAGGAATTTGGAAAACATGGCATCACCTAACCATCTGTCCACCTTCCTGAAAGGTAGGGTAAGATTGTGTGGGAATCCAAAGTACCACACTAGTACAAAAGGAAGGTGGCATGAATATATTCTATGTGGCGTTTTTTCTTATAATTGGTGACCTTAATTGGAGAAGTGATTAATTGGATATACAAAGCCAAGTGTATGGGTTTCGATTTCAAGTTCAACAACATAAGGCATATGTGGTTTCCGCCTTCCATTTACGATGACACGCATCTATTAATTCCTCTTCAGTGTCTGTGACACGCAGACGTCACTTCCGGCGAGCCGTTTCCGTTTTTTTCGAGGTGATACGCATTACAACTTCCGGTTCCAATATTGGTGACACGCATGATGCGACTTCCGGTAATCGACTTCCGGTCACGGTAGAAGGCTGCCGTATAGATGATTGGTTCACAGAGAGGAGGGAGGACCCTCTTTTGGTTTAAAAGGCATACCAGCAGCGCAACATGGCATCTGCACTTGAAAAAGGACATTAAGTTTCCGAAATGCATTGTACAGACGCCGTGCTGCTTTCATTGGATTCCTGAACTACCTCTCAAAAGGCTTTTTACATCGTGGTGTGCTGTTGAAATACAGCCTTTGTCCAGACCTGGGCGTAAACAACACCTTTCACACAAACCACCTGCCAATATTGGTATGTTTACAGGACTGATCCACTTCATTTTTACTTGTTGAATTTATGTATCTGTATTTTTATCTAAATAAATGTGATTATTTTATCCTTTTATTTACCTTCATTCTGGTTTTACCTCATCGATTTTGGGGTAATTATTACATCTTGCTGTTAATTAGTGCAGGTAAAGGGTTACTACCAATCCTATGTGTATTAATCTATGTTTCAAGTATTTGTGTGTTTTTACTTTTTGCCAAGTAATAACTCACCTGCTGCATTTTTACAGCTAATTGCACCCTGATATAAGTATTTATAATACCCCTTCTTTGAGCTTTCCCCATTTTGTAGGTGGGGAGGGGGGGTGGCTGCACAAACTCAGGCATTCCCTTAGGAACGCCTGGTGTTTGTGGGTGGCCCTATTGACATCACTAGAAATGTCAGTAGTGGACTTCCTGCTCTATTAGAGCAGGGAGTCCACTCGGGCTTGCGAGAGCTGATACCCTACTACAGGGTCTCCTCGCAAGCCTGATTGTCGTGATAATCGAGATGGGCTCCAGGCTGCTCGCAAAAGCTGTGGGTGGTCAGCCACAGCTTAGCAAGTGGCCTGAAGAAAAAAAATGAAAAAACGCCCATCAGACCTGTGAGCTGCCTCCGGCAGCGAGCGGGTCTGAATCAGGCTCTAAGTACACACTCTGTGGTTCCAGATGCAGAACTGGCATGGGATGATGACACTTCGGAGATAGTACTCAGATGACGTACTGAGTACACACACACCGTGGCTAATACTAGGAGAGTATCACTGGAAGAAAGGAGCTTGGAAAAATTAACGCTGCAACAGCAAGTATACACTGAAAGTAATGACATTGTACAGGCAACTTTCTGTTGTTTGGAGCCCAGCTAAATACTCAAAGGTAGCAGTCCATTGGAGGATAGTGTCAGCTGACAGCAACCAATGCTACCATTGGGTATAGGACAATCAGGTGATGTAGACTGTCATGGCTGCACCCATGACGGTAACCGCAGAAACCAAATCATGGATTGAGCACATGGATGTCCGAGCAGACCCCAGGTATAATCCTCAGCACGTCACTAACCGCTGTTCCTGCCATCTGAATGCTCTAAAGGTCTTGGGAAGCCAACGCTAAGGTGAGCAACGGATGATCCTGGGCCAAAACCTGACAATACTGTAGTGATGGCCATTGTCAGCTGTACTATCAATTGTTTGAGACCACAGCCACCAATGTTTCCTTAACATCGGTTGGGGCTGCCATCGATGGTGCAGCAACGCTGACCATCAGCGATGGCAAAACCACTTGTCATAGATGGTTGGAGGCCATCCCTAGTATACCATCCCCAATCAGAGGCACCGTATCAAGGGGCTAATTCAGCATGCGCAGGACCCATCCTATGAGTGTGCAGAATGGGTCCTGCATAGTCACATGCAGCCCCTTCTGTGCTTGAGGGCATTTAAGGGGTGGTTCAGGGACAGGGTCAGTCAGTGTTCCTGGGAAACAGAGGCGTCCTCCCCATTTTCCAGGAGTGACGAGGCTAGGGACTGCGTCGACACAGTTTCCTTGCCTCGCAAGACAGCCAGCCTGAGTAAGCCATGCACCATCGCGCCCATCGACCAACGGTGGTCGCGATGGTGATCCCAACTTGCCGCCAACCTGCAATGACAAAACAGCAAAGCTGCCTGCGTATATTATATATATATATTTATAGATAGATATATATCTCTATATATACTGTATCTATCTCTCTACATGTCATATATATATAAAATTACACAATACACTGCCAGATCACTGTGTCCAGCAGTGATCGGGACAGCAGCGGAGCTTGAATAGGATGGAGGGGATATTGATACCGCCGGCTGCAGTAATCACACAAGCCGGGAGAAGGTGGGCTGGGCACAAACCAGTGAAGCCGTGCCAGAAGGAGGTGGTCCGGGAGGAGAAGCCGGACTAGTAGGAGGTGGCCCAGAAGGAGAAGCTGTACCAAGAGAAGCCGCGCTTGGAGGAGGTGGGCCAGGCACAAACCAGCAGCCACCGGGAGGAGGTGGGCCAGGCACAAACCATCAGCCACCACGCCGGAAGCGGGGGGAAGTGGGCCGGGCTGTAGGGCAGGTACAAAGCAGCAGTGCAACCACGCCGGGTGGTCGGTAGGCCGGATGGGGACTCAGCTGCTGCGCCGGGCAGATGGGGTGGACAAGGGACACAAGCTGGGACCCGCACTTTTTTTTTGTATAGTTATTAATATTCCTATATTCCTGGAACAAAGCAAAGTTAACCTATCAACTACACACCATTTCATATTACATAGCTATTTAAAAAATATTTATTATTTTATAAATAATCACATATTACATTTAGTGTTTATAACCATATAGATTAATTAGAAGCTAGTTGGCACAGCAATCAAGTCAATTCAAGTGCTACTATTAGACAGGATAAAGGGGTCAATATTGCCACCATACCGGTGGCTTAATAATGGACATTTCTGATATTGCTACACATCTAACCACTACTTCTATTACTTGTGATTTAATACTGGACACTTACTGATATAATTAATAATGAGCACTTCTAATACTGGACAACCAGATGAAAAAAAAGGGGGGGATCGAGCGCACTAATCAATGAATATTCATAGGCAATATAGTAAAAATATATAAAAAAATTTATGAAATAAATAATCTATAGCTGCTATCAGAAATAGGTATATGCTCTGGACCTATAAACAAACAGTAAAAAACAGAAGCTAGACAGCGCTAACAGATAATTAATTTAATAGTGACAATAAAATAGAATATATTTTAAATACAAAAATAAAAAAACAATACATATAAAAAATCAACAGTCGGCCGGTGTTGAAAAAATATAAATATCTAAAAAAAGTCCCAAGAGAACAAATAAATAAATGTCTCCTAACACTGCTTAGTAAATAGACCGATGAAACACTTAAGAATGCATTCATAGACACATTACACATGTAGATATTAGTGACCATAAACTACTACTTTCTACTGTATATAGTGTTATACACAGTTATGCATATCATATTGCACTGAAATACATAAACTTAAACATTTGCAGGAAGCAGTATTTTACTAGGTCTCCAAGAACAGAATAACCACATTTGGAACCCAATAAGAATGACAAAAAGTAACAGTTATAAGCAGATATTTTTCAAAACCAATCTGCAAAATAGTCACCAAACTGTATTCTGCATTTGGCAGCAACATTTTACAAGTTTCATAGGTGGAATTTGGCCTTAAGTGTTCCCAGTCCTACACCAACCACAACACTTAAGCGGCCCATACGCGGTGTGATTTTTTTGCACATTATTGGCGATTTAGATCAATCGTAATGACCAATCGTGTACATTGTGTGTGGTATTTGTATGATTACGATGAAGACGCGCGTCCCCTCCGTCGCAGATCTGCATCGTAGATCTTATGGTAAAATGGTAAGATTACGACCTATCGTGTACGATGTGACACACATCGTATGCTTTTTTGTTTGATGTACGATCTGATGTACAAGGTCTTGAAAAATCCCTGGCCACTCCCTCCCTCCATTTTGTGAGAGACGATGCAAAGGTGAAGGCAGCATTTCATGGATCGTTCTCTGGCAAGCAGCAGATTGATCAAAAGTGAGTATTGCCTGTACTATACTATATAACCTCATTGTCAGGGGCTGGCTTGCAACTTTCAGCGTGGGGGGGCAACACAAGCAAGTGGCCCCCGGTTTTCTCCAAAAAATCAAAAATAAACCTTTGAATATATATATATATATATATGCTGGGACTGGCACTCCACCAAAACATGTGTGAGTAAAGTACCTTGCCTTGGTGCCCTCCCCGGGGATGTACTGTCGTCTCACCGTGCAATATCAGCAAGCAATAGGTCATCTTAATGCCAACATTTGAATCTTCTATATTTATTGATTTATTATTTAGGATCTTTGAGGTAGATCTTCAATAAAGGAGATTGAAACTGAGCGATATATGAGGGTGACACTGGGCTGGATGTGGGACAGTGCGATGGGGGGACACTAGGCTGCAGAAGGGGGGACACTGTGACTGGTTAGGTGGGATACACTGCCATTTGGGGGATCAGTTATAGATGATAAAGGATACTGGGCTGGACAAGAGAAAGACACTTGGTGGGTTGTTAATGAGATGTGTGGCACTGACCTGGGCTTGCTGCTGTTCCAGTAAATGGCATGCCTGATCCCGCACACGCTCTCCAGCACCGCACACGCTGACAGCTGCCTTCTGAGCAGCCCCTGCTTAGTCTACATCTTCCTGTTGCAGCTGCTGCTCAAGAAGAGGTGGCTGCCTCACTTTTCCATAGGAGTGGGGGAGGGGGGGTTGTGGCCACAGAGGGGTGGGGGTCGCAGCCGCAAGGGGACGCGGCTGCGGGGGTGGGGTGTCAGGCTGGCTTGGTTGGAAGAGAAGACTAGAGACTCTGTTATGCCCAGCAAACCCAGGTGTGCAGCCTCACTCCAGCTCTCTCTCTCTAGTTGTCATCACTGAGGGCAGGCTCCCAATCAGCGCTGGCCAGGGCAGTGAGGGCACATGTTTAAGAAAAATAAAATAAAACAATAGCCCCAAACTCCTGTTGAGGTCTACAGGCAATCTACCCCTGGCCGGGAGACATGCAGAGGACACTCCCAGGCAGCTTAGTTTGTTATAAGGGCTTCAAGGATGGCCACACTGATTATCCTTGTTACACAAACTGAGTGGCCAGGGAGCATCCCCTGCATGTCTCCTGGGCGCCAGACATGCATGGAACATAAGGCAACTGGTGGCCCCATAACACTGAAATCATACCGGCCTGGGGGCAGATGGGACCCTCCCCCCTGGCCCAGCCTGCCCCTGCTCATTGTACACCTGTTATACCACTGTGCCAACAATGTGTACCCCCCCTGGACCTGCAATGTTTATACCACTGTGCCACATATGCTTATACCCCTGGCCCAGCATTGTTTATACCACTGTGCCATAAATGTTTTTCCCCCTGGCCCTGCATTGTTTATGCCACTGTGCCACCAATTCTTATCCCCCCTGGCACCGCAATCTTCATACCACTGTGCCACCAATGTGTACCCCCTCTGCACTGCAATGTTTATACCACTGTGCCACAAGTGTTTATCCCCCTGGCCCAGCAATGTTTATACCACTGTGCAACCAATGTGTACCCCCCCCCTGGCACTGCAATGTTTATACCACTGTGCCACCAATGTGTACCCCCCTGGCACCGCAATGTTTATACCACTGTGCCACCAATGTGTACCCCCCCTGGCACTGCAATGTTTATACCACTGAGCCACCAATGTGTACCCCCCTGGCACCGCAATGTTTATACCACTGTGCCACCAATGTTTATACCCCTGGCCCAGCATTGTTTATACCACTGTGCCACCAATGTTTATCCCCCTGGCCCTGCATTGTTTATACCACTGTGTCACCAATGTTTATACCCCTGGCCCAGCAATGTTTATATATAATGGTCCCTCATTGGTGCAGATTACTGTACTAAACATCTTGTGGATCGTTCTCTGGTAAGCAGCAGATTGATCAAAAGTGATTATTGCCTGTACTATACTATATAACCTCATTGTACAACCCTGTTATACTACTGTGCCACCAATGTGTACCCCCCCGGACCTGCATTGTTTATACCACTGTGCCACCAATGCTTATCCCACTGGCCCAGTATTGTTAATACCTCTGTGCCACCAATGTTTATCCCCTGGCCCTGCATTGTTTATGCCACTGTGTCACCAATGCATATCCCCCCTGGCACCGCAATGTTTAGATATAATGGTCCCTCATTGGTGTAGATTAAAGTACTAAGATTAATTTATGATATTTTTTTTGTATTTTTATTAAAAACATCTTAAATAAAAACTCAACTGTATCAACCTTGAAACTGCGGATCAAGAACCTGAGGACCTTTTATGTGAAGGAGAGGAGGAAGGAAAGTGAGTCACGGGCATCTGGAGTGGGGGCAGATGACATCTACAATATTACACTATGGTACTATCAACTGCTGGAGTTCCTCCATGAAGTAGAGCCCCAGCAAACCTTGAGAAGCCTATTAGTTGATACGGTCCCCCGAGGAGTCTTTTGAGAACCCTGGGAGTGAGCCACCATCCTCTATGGATTTTGTAAGTAAATATTGTCTTTGTAAAGGTCATTAGTGGATACTGTCCTCCTGCCATGGTACTGCCTCCACTCCATTAAAGTAGGCCAGGTATTGCTCCCTGACCTGTTTTGCTCATGCACTTACTAGTATCTTCCTGACTGTGGGTGTGGCAACAGAGGGCATTTGGACACCCTCATGTGGTTGCTCCAGGTCGTCGATGGTCATCCCCATTGTCCGCTGCTGTATCGAACTTCTTTTTTGGAAGAAATTGTGAAGAACACAGCAGGCCATGACAACAGAATCTATTTTGTCCACATGAAGGTTTACAGCCGAATGTAATATCCAGAACCGACTGCACATAATTATAAACGCATTTTCAACTATTCGCCGGGCCCTGGATAGGCGATAATTGAATATGCGTTTCTCTTTGGTCTGTCCCCTTTGTCCATATGGCTTCAATAAATGCTCATGTAGAGCAAATGCCTCATCTGCCACAAAGACATAGTTCAGGCCGTGCTTCGTAACCGCTGTTGATGGCAAATTTAGGCGGTTGGTGGAGAGTTTGTCGTAAAATTCAGTTTTCTTGAAGGATCCACCATCGGAAACACAGCCATATTTCCCCACATCAACATCATTCATAGTTCGCATTTACCTCCACCATTGGCACGATACTGTGATGGCACTTGTAATTGAAATAAAAGGAGCCACTGTGGGCAGACGGGGTAATGCGCATGTGTTTCCCATCGATGTCTCCTCCGCAATTAGGGAAATTCCACCGGCTTTCAAATTCATCACCAATGGTCTTCCAGTCTTCCACCATTGTTGGAAACTAGAATAAACCAAAAATAAAAATTATACTTTACAGTATATTAACATTAATCATTTCTTTTTCTCCTCCTACAGTCTGTTACGCCTGACTTGGAGCGGAGTACTAGCCCCCAATTATCGCAGCCTCCTGAAAGTGGAGCAGAAGTGCCTGAGCATCTGTGATGAGCACGAAGATCGCCACGCAGAAGACAGCCCACCCCTGATCCACTCTTGCAGCAGGTTAAACAAGCACTTCCAGAATGGGTCCACGGACTTTGACTGCTTATGGTGACAGTGGGAGAATTTTTTGTGCAGGCGGTGTTCATCAGGTAGATCCCGTTAGTCTCATATAGTCGCATTTGTGTGGCATTTGTTTGATTCCGGTAAGTCGCAGGCTTATGTCACCCAGAGATTTGCCAGTATTTCCTTCTTTTTGCACTTAGCGGGCTTGGAGAGACATCACTAATGGTTTTTTAATTCAAAGGGCCCTTAGGGGTTGGTCTCGAACACTGCCTATGGCGTACGATCGGCGTTGGCCTATTTGCCCTGATTTGTTATTGCAGATATGTGATAGCTTGCCAGCTATTTGTTAGATGCAGTTCGAGGTTCTGTTATTCCACCTTGCTTTTGCGATGGCATTTCACAGGGGTTTTTGCATCAGCGAGCTGGTTGCAGCTTTGCGGCTTGCCCAACCCCCTTTACTTCGTTCCCACATTCTTCTGCGTGATACTATGTTGTGCCGTATTCTGCATTTTAAGACTGATCAGATGAATAAGGGTCATTGGGTGTCCCTGAGGTCTTGTCCTGATGACAGGATTTGTTCGGTACACTTGGCCTCCTGATATTATCACTACCGGGGGCTTGGCTCATGTATGAGGATGGTTCTCCTCTGACAAAATTTTTATTTTGGTCAGTCTTCCATCACTGCATACGGCACCTTGGGCTTTCTCCTTCGGAATATGGCACCCATTCTTTCAGAATCGGAGCCACAACTTTTGCGGCCGCTTCGGGTCTTTCTTCACAGGAGATCCAAGCTCTCGGAAGATGGAAGTCCAATGCTTACAGAAGATATATTCGAGTGGAATACTAAACTGTTATGTTTTATTCATTTGACTTGAGTGCTTCGGCCAACTCGCCACCTTTCCGGTGGGGGTCTCGAGGGATTTTGCCCTGTTTTTTTCCCTGCTTTGGACATCGATTGGTTAGTTTAAGTAAAAAGAAATAAAAATATACAAAACAAATTAAATAAAGTATTACTAAAAAGTAAAATCCAGCAGGTTTTTTGTAGGTTTTTACCTCGGGTCAAGTCTTCCTCCCCCCCTCCCAACCTCCCCCCTCCTCCTTTATGTTTTTGACATGGTGTATATTTACTCACCTATTATTATTTCTGTATATTGCAGGTTTCCAGCATGCTAGGCCTATTTGGTTTATTGGCCACTCTTTTAGTTTTTGGACTGAACAGTCGCGCTTTGCAATGGATGCCTCTGTTTTCCCACATTGGGATTGTGTTAGGTGGTTGTGACAAAGGGGTATGTTGTGGGAAGCTTTGTTGCACCATTTGCACAGGTCAGTAGCTGAGTCCGGGCCCCCCTTAGTGTTAATTATCCATCTCGGGTGCAATGATTTGGGACAGCAAACCTATTTAGAGCTGCGCCATGCGATGGTTCATGACTTGAGGGAGATTGTGCAGCTATGGCCTAACTGCATGGTAGTGAGGTCCTCTATCATTGCCAGGCTCTCCTGGTGCTGGAGTTATAATAGGGTGGTGTTGGACAGGTCCAGGAGGAAGGTGAACAAATGGGTGGCCAGGCATGTGTTGGAGTTGGGGGGCTAGTGGTGCATCATCCTTTAATTTGGATACAAGATGTGCATATTTTTCATAGGGATGGGGTTCATCTCACTGAGGAGGGTAATTGTATGTTTTTGGAAAGCGTAGTTTCTGTGTTAGGATGTTTAGTTAGTTAATATGGTGGCGGGCTGGTTCTTTACTGAGAACCGCTGTGGTGGGAAAGACCGGCAATATTGAAGCATCCATCTAGTGGCAGTATGTGTGGTGCACACCCCTTCAATGCACTGGTTAGGCTGATTTCACCCTACTGGGGTCAGCGGCACCTCTCAACTGATCAGGCATGAATGGTGCATTGGACGTGAATAAAGGGTGGTGAACCGCGCTCACTGATATGACTGTGGGGGTGGATTGAGGCAGGAGGGAGAGGGAAAGAGTAATGGGGGGAGAGAGGTGGGGGGAGGGGATGTGCGTGTATCTGGAGGTATGGGGGTAGGGGGTGTAAGAGTGCTGCGCCTGTGGTAGGAGTACCTGTTCCTACCTAGTTTAGAGACTGGTAAAAGCTGGGTAAGGCGTGCTCTCTATATGGTGGGGCAGTGTGTAAAGTGCTTGGGTAAGAGTGATCTGTATGACAGAGAGACGTAGATGGTGGTGTTGGGTCAAGGTAATTTTATTGGTTTAAGGTAGGTAGGCACAATGCTACTAGAGGGTAATTGACCCAGGAGCAGTGGGGGGAAGAGCAGGATGGGTGCACGGGGGGGAAGGTGGGTAGACCCTTTTAGGGGGCTCCTTTTCCGTGCAGTTCTGGACCAGCACATTGTCCCTGCTGGACCTTTGGTCGACAGTCTTAACGCCCGGCACAGTGTAGGTGGAAGTCTGGTAAGGATAGATGATGTGGCGGCATCCCGCAATTTGTACAACTTACCTACCGGTAGGTGCCTGTGTAGGCGTTGCGATTTGGGGGTGGTGGTCGGCAGTCTCTGATGGTATACAACGGCAGGTTAGATGGCCGTTCTTGTTGTGCTGCAGCTACTGGTGCGGCTGTGCCCCGTGATGGTGGCACAGTTGGTCTTGTTTGCGCTGGCAGGGTGGGTCAGCGTGGTGGATGGAGCCTGGCTGGATGCGCAGGCTGTGGCAGGTCGGCGTCTCCGTGTTTGGGATGCGGGCCGGTACCTGCGTGTGTGCCACGTCGTGCAGCGGGACGGCCGGGTGAGGCTGTTCAGATGAGGGATGCTGTGTGTGTGCAGTGATCGCCGGCTCCTCATGGTTCCTGCGGCTGTTGGCGCCCAATGTGGGGCGGGGGCGGGGAGGCTGAGAGCCGGGCGTGTCAGGGTCACAAGGCGGGGGTGCCGCTCGCCGGAGGTGCTGGCAGCTCCTTGTGGTCAGCGGTCGCTGGGACAGCAGGGGGGTTGTTCAGCAGGAAAGAAGGTTTCCAGGACGTGATGGTGGGTGTGTGTCTCCAACGCGTTTCGGCTGTGCCTTAATCATGGAGGTTACTGTTACATGGTGCAGCAGTGTTTTAAAGGTTGGTGTGGAGGTGGGTGTGTACGGAATTGGCCAATGGGGGGGGGAGGTGTGTGTGCACTGGGCGTGGTCAGGAGTTGATGGCAATCTGGAGGTGTTCTGTTGTTGGAGGCCAATGGGATATTGCCGGATGGAAAAGGGTAATGACAGGTGTGTGGGCGGGCTTAATGATGAGTGTGCAGGTCTGTGGGAGGTGACGCTCTGGGGATCGGAGTGTAGCGTGGTGGCAATGGTTAATAACAGAGGGTGATCGGACATGATAGGGAAAGTTGGTGTGGCGATATGGGCGATGTCATGTGACCACTGGGTGTAGCCTGGGTGTGTAAGGGTGACGGGGTTAAATGACGTGGTGGTAAAGGTTAATAGCAGGGGGTGATCGGACATGGTCTGGGGACTTGCTGTGACGATAAGGGCGAAGTCGTGTATCAAATGGGTGTTATCTGGGTGTGCAAGGGTTAAGGGGTAACGTGGGGATGTAGGGGTAGTGAAGTGTGGTGGATGTGTGGGATGATGGCGCCGGGGGTTCAGCCGGTCGCACGGAGGGTGGCTGGTGGAGGGGAGTGCGGGTGGGTCGTGGTAGGTGGTGATGGGTGTGTGTGGTGTGCTGCGTTCCGGTGTGATTGTGTGTTAGTGTATGGGCTCAACGGGTACTGTATATGTGTGTGTGTTGCACTTGGTGTGGTTGTGTGGTGTTGGAGGAGGATAACTGGACTGGGGGAATTCATTGGGAAATGAGGTTGTGGACAGTCATGCGGATACGGGGTGGTATATTGACATGTGGGTAAGTTGCTATAGTGCGGAGGTGGTTCTGGATGGTGCAGGTGTCACTGTCGAGTGGATGGGCTGGGGGGGGTGTTTTGGATGTAGCGGGTCGGTGCGGTAGTGAAGGGGGGCTGGTGACTGGGTGGTATGGTTGTGGGGACATGTGTGTGTGTGATATGGGTGTCGAAAGGGGGCTAAGTGTGGTTTTTGGGGTGTAAACGGCGTGTGAAGGGGGAGGGGTGCTGGAAGTGGGTCAGAAACGAGAGGAGGTGTGTGATATAGCAAGAGGAGGGGGGGGTTCGGGGGTATTATTTACTAATGACAGACTTGATCTCGTTGTCGATGTTCAGACCACTGGGTGCCAGGGTACGAAGTGTGATTATCCATTTGAGTTCTTCCTTGTTGAGTATTCTTGTGTGGTCCCCTCCTCTCCAGTTCCTTTGTATGTGTCTGATCCCTATGAATTGTAGACCAGTGATGTTGCTCTGGTGATGTTCGAGGAAGTGTACCGGTATGTTATGACTGTCTGCTTTGTTAATGATATTTCTGAAGTGTTCCTTGATTCTGGTATGTAATGGTCTGATGGTTCTCCCTACATACTGCTTGTTGCATGGGCACTGTATGAGGTAGATCACATTTTTAGTGTGACATGTAATGTGTTCCCGTATCTTGTAGGTTGTGCCCGTCTGTGTGGAGGTAAAGGATGTGGTGGGTTTTGTACTCCTATAGTTTAGATTTGTGCAATTGGAGCATGTCCCGCAGTGGTAAAAGCCTCCCTTCAGTGTACCTTTGTCTATTGTGGTCTGTGTGTGTATTGATGGGGGAATGTGGTTCGTGACTAGCTTTTTGTGTATGTTCGGTGCTTTCTTGTATATTACTCTGGCTCTGGGTGGTAGTATATGTGTTAGTGTTTCGTCTTTTTGTAGAAGGTGCCAATGTTTGTTTATTATTTTCTTGATGTCGTGGGCGTGGGTGTTATATTGTGTGATGAAAGCAGGGTGGTCATGTGTCATTGAAGTGTGGGGTTTGTATTCGAGAAGTGGTGCCCTTGATTCTTCTGCTACTTTATCCATTGTGTCTTGTAGTGTGGGTATGTGATAAGCTTTATCTGCAAATTGTTGTTTAAGAGTTTCTCCCTGTGATATGTAGTCTGTTAGTCTGGTGCAGTTTCTTCTGAGTCTTTTGAATTGTCCTATGGGGATGTTGTTGAGCCAGTTGGGGTGGTGACCGCTACTCGATAAGATGTAGCTATTGACGTCGACTGGTTTTTGGAAGGTCTTTGTGGGTATTTGTCCGTTGTGTATGAATATCTGTAGGTCTAGAAAGTTTACAGAGGTTTTGCTATAGTCTGTGGTGAATCGGAGATTTTTGTCATTATTGTTAATGTAGTTGATGAATTCTAGCAGTGTGGATTCTGGTCCTTTCCATATGCAAATTATGTCATCTATGTATCTCCTCCAGAGGACCAAGTTTGCCTGCCAGTCATGACCTGTCCATATGTGGGAATCCTCCCACCGGCTCATGAACAGGTTAGCATAACTGGGGGCAAACTTGGTCCCCATTGCGGTCCCTGTTTGCTGAAGGTAGAAGTTATTGTTGAACCAAAAGTAATTACGTGTGAGGATGTAGTCTATGCCTTGCAGGATGAATGCTGTTTGTAGTGGGTCCATGGAGTCATCTTGTTGGAGGTAGTGTCGGGTGCTACAAGACACAATGGATAAAGTAGCAGAAGAATCAAGGGCACCACTTCTCGAATACAAACCCCACACTTCAATGACACATGACCACCCTGCTTTCATCACACAATATAACACCCATGCCCACGACATCAAGAAAATAATAAACAAACATTGGCACCTTCTACAAAAAGATGAAACACTAACACATATACTACCACCCAGAGCCAGAGTAATATACAAGAAAGCACCGAACATACACAAAAAGCTAGTCACGAACCACATTCCCCCATCAATACACACACAGACCACAATAGACAAAGGTACACTGAAGGGAGGCTTTTACCACTGCGGGACATGCTCCAATTGCACCAATCTAAACTATAGGAGTACAAAACCCACCACATCCTTTACCTCCACACAGACGGGCACAACCTACACGATACGGGAACACATCACATGTCACACTAAAAATGTGATCTACCTCATACAGTGCCCATGCAACAAGCAGTATGTAGGGAGAACCATCAGACCATTACATACCAGAATCAAGGAACACCTCAGAAATATCATTAACAAAGCAGACAGTCATAACATACCGGTACACTTCCTCGAACATCACCAGAGCAACATCACTGGTCTACAATTCATAGGGATCAGACACATACAAAGGAACTGGAGAGGAGGGGACCACACAATAATACTCAACAAGGAAGAACTCAAATGGATAATCACACTTCGTACCCTGGCACCCAGTGGTCTGAACATCGACAACGAGATCAAGTCTGTCATTAGTAAATAATACCCCCGAACCCCCCCCCCTCCTCTTGCTATATCACACACCTCCTCTCGTTTCTGACCCACTTCCAGCACCCCTCCCCCTTCACACGCCGTTTACACCCCAAAAACCACACTTAGCCCCCTTTCGACACCCATATCACACACACACACGTCCCCACAACCATACCACCCAGTCACCAGCCCCCCTTCACTACCACACTGACCCGCTACATCCCAAACACACCCCCCAGCCCATCCACTCGACAGTGACACCTGCACCATCCAGAACCACCTCCGCACTATAGCAACTTACCCACATGTCAATATACCACCCCGTATCCGCATGACTGTCCACAACCTCATTTCCCAATGAATTCCCCCAGTCCAGTTATCCTCCTCCAACACCACACAACCACACCAAGTGCAACACACACACATATACAGTCCCAGTTGAGCCCATACACTAACACACAATCACACCGGAACGCAGCACACCACACACACCCATCACCACCTACCACGACCCACCCGCACTCCCCTCCACCAGCCACCCCCCGTGCGACCGGCTGAACCCCCGGCACCATCATCCCACACATCCACCACACTTCACTACCCCTACATCCCCACGTTACCCCTTAACCCTTGCACACCCAGATAACACCCATTTGATACACGACTTCGCCCTTATCATCACAGCAACTCCCCAGACCATGTCCGATCACCCCCTGCTATTAACCTTTACCACCACGTCATTTAACCCCGTCACCCTTACACACCCAGGCTACACCCAGTGGTCACATGACATCGCCCATATCGCCACACCAACTTTCCCTATCATGTCCGATCACCCTCTGTTATTAACCATTGCCACCACGCTACACTCCGATCCCCAGAGCGTCACCTCCCACAGACCTGCACACTCGTCATTAAGCCCGCCCACACACCTGTCATTACCCTTTTCCATCCGGCAATATCCCATTGGCCTCCAACAACAGAACACCTCCAGATTGCCATCAACTCCTGACCACGCCCAGTGCACACACACCTCCCCCCCCCATTGGCCAATTCCGTACACACCCACCTCCACACCAACCTTTAAAACACTGCTGCACCATGTAACAGTAACCTCCATGATTAAGGCACAGCCAAAACGCGTTGGAGACACACACCCACCATCACGTCCTGGAAACCTTCTTTCCTGCTGAACAACCCCCCTGCTGTCCCAGCGACCGCTGACCACAAGGAGCTGCCAGCACCTCCGGCGAGCGGCACCCCCGCCTTGTGACCCTGACACGCCCGGCTCTCAGCCTCCCCGCCCCCGCCCCACATTGGGCGCCAACAGCCGCAGGAACCATGAGGAGCCGGCGATCACTGCACACACACAGCATCCCTCATCTGAACAGCCTCACCCGGCCGTCCCGCTGCACGACGTGGCACACACGCAGGTACCGGCCCGCATCCCAAACACGGAGACGCCGACCTGCCACAGCCTGCGCATCCAGCCAGGCTCCATCCACCACGCTGACCCACCCTGCCAGCGCAAACAAGACCAACTGTGCCACCATCACGGGGCACAGCCGCACCAGTAGCTGCAGCATAACAAGAACGGCCATCTAACCTGCCGCTGTATACCATCAGAGACTGCCGACCACCACCCCCAAATCGCAATGCCTACACAGGCACATACCGGTAGGTAAGTTGTACAAATTGTGGGACGCCGCCACATCATCTATCCTTACCAGACTTCCACCTACACTGTGCCGGGCGTTAAGACTGTCCACCAAAGGTCCAGCAGGGACAACGTGCTGGTCCAGAACTGCACGGAAAAGGAGCCCCCTAAAAGGGTCTACCCACCTTCCCCCCCGTGCACCCATCCTGCTCTTCCCCCCACTGCTCCTGGGTCAATTACCCTCTAGTAGCATTGTGCCTACCTACCTTAAACCAATAAAATTACCTTGACCCAACACCACCGTCTACGTCTCTCTGTCATACAGATCACTCTTACCCAAGCACTTTACACACTGCCCCACCATATAGAGAGCGCGCCTTACCCAGCTTTTACCATGAATGGTGCATTGGCATAGGTATCGGATGCCGCATCACTTGCTTTGAAAGGGATAGTTGGCCCTTGCAAGTTTTAAGATCACACTTACCCTTGTTTGGGATAGTTGGCCCTCGTGAGTTGTGATATCCTTTTGCCTAAGACAAGTGGATGCTGGTTGTTTGCCATTCTTTGTTCTGCCACCATACCTACCATTGTAAGAAAATAAAGCTGATCACTTATTTTTTCAACGGCATAACTTAGTCTCATGTGTTTATTTTAGTTAAGTATAGTTTAAGTTTATTGGTCACATCTATTATCTGACGATAGAAAGTTTAATATAACGGATGTTTGGGCTAGAACTGAGGGCACATAAACTTCTAGTCAGGGATAGCAGGGTTAATAAAGTTAAGAGTGTTGGTGCTTGTTTTGACAGTGGGTCAGCAGCAGTGATAAGATGAGAGGTTAGGGGGTGTGTTATGTGAGAGGGTGTGGGGAATCTACAGTTGTATCTCTGCCTCTTTGAATTTAATCTCCCACCCTCCCTCCCTTATTGTGTCTTGTGTCGGCTTTATTTCATAGCAGGGAAAGACCGGCAATATTGAAGTGTTCATCTTGCGGCAGTATGAGTGGTGCGCACCCCCTCAATGCACTGGTTAGGCTGATTTCACCTTACTGAGGTCAGCGGCACGTCTCAACCGAACAGGCATGAACGGTGCATTGGCATGGGTGTTGGATGCCGCATCACTTGCTTTGAAAGGGATAGTTGGGCCTTGAAAGTTTTAAGATCACACTTGCCCTTGTTTGGGATAGTTGGCCCTTGTGAGTTGTGATATACTTTTGCCTAAGACAAGTGGACACTGGTTGTTTGCCGTTGTCTCTTCTGCCACCATACCAACCATTGTAAGAAAATAAAGCTGACCACTTATTTTTTTCAACGGCATAAATTGGTCTGCGAAAATTATATTTACAAATACAGTGAATAATGTTATTACAGAGGCAAAAATATTGCGAGATTGTAATGTCAGATTTCTGCAGCTCTGCAAAATGACCTGTTCCACCTTATAAAAGCTGTTCATGCGAAACGCGCATCGGCACTAGCCGAGTGTCTGTCATGTCTCACTGATATAATTGTTGTATGATATAGTACGTGTCAGCTGGATCACTGGCTGGATTACTGGCCTTGCTTACCGCAATGATGTATGTTATAATTACTGCTCCCACTCGCAATCAATAAAAGAATAGAGACAGAGTGGCACAATATATGATATTGCATCGGTCGGATATATACACAGACAGTTATCCCACATGCCAGAAGTAATTGTGATCATGTCAATTAAATATCTAGACACCAATGTGCTGTATAAGCGCTAAGTCAGAATATGTATGAGCATAGGGAGAAGGGAATCAAAATTCTGGTCCCTTCATTTAATCTATATCCTAGCTCATTGAGTGAATGACATGGGCTGCACACCATATCAGATAGTTAATGCTGATCATTTACTATAATTACACCAATTGCAATAAAGCCATTTTGTTGTGCAAATAAGCCTATGAATATTACAGTGTACCTATATTTAAAATAGGTTGAATGAATAACACTGCTATAATATATCTGCTGAAATTCATGGTAACCCTATTTTGTTACAATTAGATACATTGCAGCTACATAGCAACTGTCGCATTGATATGAGACTACTATGTAACAATCTCAGCTAGTTAGAGATTATTCTGCACACTTTAGATTCTGAAAAAAGATAAAGATCACATTATTGGACAAGGATTCTACTTAATTAGATCAATATTAAGAAGAGACATCTATAATAGGGAATTGATTTAACCCCTTAAACACTTGTAGCTATTTGACAGACACTTGACTGCATAAAAGAGCTTTATATTATTTTATTTTTAGTCACTGAATTTCTTGCTATCTGGCACACTACTTACTATCTTTTTTAATATACTTCGGTTTGCTTCATGTGTTACCTAAATAATGATTTTAATTAACTAAATAAAAGTTATATTTTACTATTTGTGCACCATATACGGATTCCTTTTTTCCTGTTTTCAATCTGTTCCACCATACCACAGCACCTCCGGTCAGCTCTGATTGGAAGGTATAGATTTGATAATTTCTTTAGTATATAAAGTTCTGGGCTGCAGTATATACTGTATATGTATATATATAGAAGGTAGATAGACTTGCCATATCGTCTCTTTAATTCGGGACACGTGAATTACACAAGTTCTGTGTCTGATTAAAACCAGGTAATATGGAGACTTGAAGTCAACCAGCCACAGAATATGTGTAATATATATACAGAGATATAAATCCATTGCACTCGCCACTCCCAGATTTGTGGTGCAAACCTGCACCTACCATTCCCAGGCTTGGGGTGCAAAATGGCATGTGACTACATTGCTGAAGTAAATAAAACACAAAGCTCAACGCCTTTTTTTAAAAAATCATTGTTAACAATTTTTCTATCAATAAATATAGTAACAGTAATCAATAAGTGGCCTTTTTTGGATAAATTTGTTGGAATGAGGTATTAATTTCAGAATTCAAAAGAAATAACCATCCACATTATAAGGACAGTCCAGGTGGCTTCCAAAAGATGAAATGACTTTTAAGAGAAGACCCTGGCTTTCTCTTTAATGTACACAAAATTGGATAATAAGATTCCATATATATTCATTGAAGAGAATCTTTGCTGGTTGTCCTATTGAGTAACTTAAAAGTTGACATTAATATTTCAATCTTTATTTGTATATACATCTGTTTTTAAATTTGTGAATTGGTTTGCAAAGATCTTACCAGTGGTACATATAGTTTAGTGGTAGCACCATCTTCGTATTTGTGTATATATATATATATATATATATATATATATAATGTTGCCTTGTTGTGACCACTGTTAAACTGCTGCTATTGTTGTTGATCTTGAACAGCCCTGGATGTGAACGAAGTCTACAGACCTGGATGCATAAACCTGAATGCATAAGTATACTTGCTGAGATGATTTGCAACACTGCATTGTGGATTGGATAATGGATGTTTACAGATTGTCAACAACATGGTGTTTTATACTGGGTGGTGATGAATAAAAATTACTCTTTAAATTAATTTGGAGACTGGAGAAGTGCCGTATTGTTTGGAAGATATTAATTGCTGTATTTGTTATATTACAGCTATTGAGGTTGCACCCCAGTGGATGAATTTTAGGGGCAGTGCATCTATTATATATAAATATATATACATATATAATATATGATATACTAAACATGCAGGAGGTATAACCATCAGTTTGGTCATCCTGCCTATATTTCTGCACTGTCTGGTTCTATGGTGGAGGGGTGGAAGGTGCAAGCATGCAGAAAGCAAGGTGGAGGGGGTACAGGCTAGACAGATGAATACTGCTGGAATATGCTACTTCCAGCTGGCCTTCGACTATAATTAAGCTGTCAGGACAAGGAAGTGACAGCATGAAGTAACACTCGAGTGATATATGTCACTCAGTGATTACTTTTATTTATCTCTGTCCTCACTGCGTACTTGATGTATACAGTAAATACATGAGAAAATAAAAATGTAAAATTACTAACTGACATAATATATTGAACATCTTTTTAACCCCCAGCTTTTCATTTCACTGAGATGTACAATAATGAACTACTGTCCTGCAACTGTATGAAACAATAGGAATTAGAAGACAGTAATTACAATATAATAACATATGTAGCGCGGTCCTGATCAGCATATGGCAAGTTTCTATGACATCTGGACCTAAAATAATATCCTTTGATCCATAAAAAAAAACTGGCTCCTCTACCCACTGGTGGCATTTTAAGATATTGGAATCAGACATATTCTTGCTTGAGTATTATGCATTGCCTTTCTGTGGACTGACATTTTTGTAAATTTAGTTTTTACAAAAATGATTAATCCTGTTGGTGATATGTGAAAGAGTCTTGCAAATTCAGCTTCATTGTTCTTGTTCAAACTGTTTTCCCCCAGAAATGTGGCCAGCTTTCTAAATAAAACTGTTTGCTATGAGTTTAGCAATGTTTGCACAAATAGAGGCACCTGAGAATGCTTTTGCCCTGTGGAAGATTTGATTTGGCTTTGCAAAAGTGTTCATAAGTAGTAGAAATGGATGAAAGCCCAATGAGATATAACAATCGAATAATTAATTGTAATTTATTCCTAATAAATATTAGATTGAAACTATAGCAATGTATCACAATAAATGATTATATAATATATATATATATAATATATATATATATATATATATATATATATATATATATATATATATATCTATACAGTCAGGTGCATAAATATTGGGACATTGACAGAATTTTCATATTTTGGCCTCTATTCACCACCACAATGGCTTAGAAATGAAACAAAGAAGATGTGCTTTAACTGCAGACTTTCAGATTTAATTTGAGGGTAATTACATCCAAATCAGGTGAACGGTGTAGGAATTACAACGGTTTCTATATGTGCCTCCCACTTTTTAAGGGGCCAAAAGTAATGGGACAAACTAAACAATTCTAAATCTAACTTTCACTTTTTAATACTTTGTTGCAAATCCTTTGCAGGCAATTACAGCCTGAAGTCTGGAACGCATAGACATCACCAGATGCTGGGTTTCATCCCTGGTGATGCTCTGCCAGGCCTCTACTGCAAATGTCTTCAGTTCCTGCTTGTTCTTGGGGCATTTTCCCTTCAGTTTTGTCTTCATCAAGTGAAATGCATGCTCAATCGGATTCAGGTCAGGGGATTGACTTGGCCGTTGCATAACATTCCACTTTTTAGCCTTAAAAAACTCTTTGGTTGCTTTTGCAGTATGCGTCAGGTCATTGTCCATCTACACTGTGAAGCACCGTCCAATGAGTTCTGAAGCATTTGACTGAATATGAGCATATAATATTGCCCGAAACACTTCAGAATTCATTCTGCTGCTTTTGTCAGCAGTCACATCATCAATAAATACAAAGGAACCAGTTCCATTGGCAGCCATACATGCCCACGCCATGACACTACCACCACCATGCTTCACTGATGAGGTGGTATGTTTTGGAACATGAGCAGTTCCTTTCCTTCTCCATACTCTTCTCTTCCCATCACTCTGGTACAAGTTGATCTTTGTCTCATCTGTCCATAGGATGTTTTCCAGAACTGTAAGGGCTTTTTTAGATGTTGTTTGGGAAACTCTAATCTGGTCTTCCTGTTTTTGTGGCTCACCAATGGTTTACATCTTGTGGTGAACCCTCTATATTAACTCTTGTGAAGTCTTCTCTTGATTGTTGACTTTGACACATATACACCTACCTTCTGGAGAGTGTTCTTGATTTGGCCAACTGTTGTGAAGGGGTTTTTCTTCACCAGGGAAATAATTCTTCTGTCATCCACCACAGTTGTTTTCCGTGGTCTTCCGGGTCTTTTGGTGTTGCTGAGCTCTCCGGTGCGTTCTTTCTTTTTAAGAATGTTCCAGACAGTTGATATCGCCACACCTAATGTTTTTGCTATCTCTCTGATGGGTTTGTTTTGATTTTTCAGCCTAATGATCGCTTGCTTCACTGATAGTGACAGCTCTTTGGATCTCATATTGAGAGTCGACAGCAACTGATTCCAAATGCAAATGTCACACCTAGAATCAACTCCAGATCTTTTACCTGCTTAATTGATAATGAAATAACGAGGGAATAGCCCACACCTGTCCATGAAATAGCTTTTGAGTTGATAGTCCCATTACTTTTGGCCCCTTAAAAACTGGGAGGCACATATAGAAACCATTGTAATTCCTACACCATTTACCTGATTTGGATGTAATTACCCTCAAATTAAATCTGAAAGTCTGCAGTTAAAGCACATCTTGTTTGTTTCATTTCAAAGCCATTGTGGTGGTGAATAGAGGCCAAAATATGAAAATTCTGTCAATGTCCCAATATTTATGCACTTGACTGTATATGTATGAATCTTGAATAAATACAAGTAATATATAATAAACTGAACACTGTTGACATCAATAAAACATATACATATATTAAAGTTGAATAAAACACAAAATATTAAATATTGTAATTGTGTTATATTAAATTATGAATGCACCTCTGCCTGTGGAAAGAGGTAAAAAAGTAGTCTCGAATAATAGAGGTAAAACCAGTAAAAATAATCCTGGTACAAGTATATTAGCGGTGGTATTGTGCACAATACAGGCTGACCTTGAAGTTGTGGCTCCCGTTTGGAACTTCACTTGAAAACAGAAGGCAGTGTCCGGAATGCCATTCTGATGTGCCTCTCGCACATCAGAAGGAGGTCAGAACACCTATTGTACAGTAAGAGGCACATCACTTGATGCTATTCGTCCCCACACAGAACTCTGCTTACTGTTCCCACAGACTCCAGTATAGTATAGACTTGTGCATTTGCACAATTAAAAAAAAATAATTTACTTTCTAATGTAGAAAATAAATGTGTACTCTTTAAGGAAGTCTCTTAAAGGTCCATTCACTTGTGGGCGGTACAAATAACTATTGCCCTCACAGGAACCCTGGGGGCTGCTCCCTTTCCAAGGGCTCACAACATCAGCTGAAATTATATGTATGTATGTATGTATTGCTGTATTGCTGTGTACACATGGTATGATTAAACAGGACGATATGAATGATAACTATATCGTTATCATTCATATCTCCTGTTTCTGGCCCCCTCAAACAACCAAACGATAGTGAATGCATGGGCACGAATGGTAGATATAGATTATCTGATCGTTGTCTGATCGTTAAGTAGCTCCGTGTGTATAGAGCTTATGACATTGCAAAAGCAGGTGTGGCCACACTGACCAATACAAAGCTGCAAGCACAAAGCTTACAGCTTCTTATTGGTCCTCCTGCTTACACCCATCTGAGCTAATCATTTTAATATGGTAGATGATAACAATACATACAGCTAACCAGGATTGCAGCTTTAAACGTTTGTTATTAAATGCTTCATATCAATAGCCATCAGAGCACATTTTTATGATTAAACTAATGTCTAACAAATTTGAAGTAACAAACTTATCCTGTCAAGTGCATTAAGATTTATATACATGCCTTTACCAAACTATCTCTGGGTTTCACCAATGAAATGGACATGCGTTCTTTGACTTTTAACCATACTACACCTGTTGGAAGATCTCACCCCATCAACAATTTACAAGATTTTTAAATGATTTTCCTCCAAAGTAGCCAAATATTTATTTTATTATTCATGCATATGACTAAGCCTTTTTAGTCATACAGTGTAATGTTTTTGAAAAAAGTATTTGAACTTGTAACCTAATGGATAAACTTTAGGGAAAATGCTTCACTCAGCCAAATACTTGGTTAATAAAGTGGAAAATTATTTATATGTTACAAATACAACTTATGCCTAAGGAAATTAACTGTAAATGAACAGCTACATAATGAATTCACTTTCATATGTTGTATATCAGGTAGTACTGAATTCACATTGGAGCACTACAGAGTCATTCTGATTATGAAAAAAAAATATTTCACAGCTGTAACCAAGCCAATTAATAGTATGCTCACTTAGGTACATGTGCAAAACAACCAGGGGTGGATTCAGAACAAACTGACTGTGCCCTCCCTAACTGTTTCGAATTACCCCCTCTAAAGATTTCTCTCATTGCCAGTTCCTTCCATATAACACTGGCCTGCCTCACAGCTCCCTTTATTGACTCCCTCACTGCCCCCCTAATAGCACCCGCTGTCCACCTCAGAGCGCTCACTGGGCCTGATTCAGATTTGGTCACAAGTGCTGAGCGCTCGCAACTGGGTCGATGTTTGACCACTGGGCATGCGCACGATGGAGCCGGCTCTGTCGTGCGCATGCGCCAGACCTGGCTAGTGACGGGTGCTCCGTCGCTCCGGGTCTCGCACCAAAGGGGGCGAGCTGTCGATGGTGAGTGACAGCTCGCCCCATTTGGTGGGCGGGCAGGGGGGGTGGCCGGCCAAACGGAGGCATTCCCAATGGAACGCTTGCCTTTTGGGGGCGGCCCCACTGACATCACCAGTGATGTCAGTGGGAGAGCTTCCGGCACTGTTAGAGCCGAAAGCTCCCTGGGGCTTGCGGCCACGAGACCCTACCACAAGGGTCTCATTGCAAGCCCAATGGTCGCGATGGTCTTGACCATTGCGACCATCAACCTGGTTGCTTGCTATAGCTGTGGGTGGTTACCCACAGCTATGCGAGCGACCAGGAGGCAGCTCCAAAAAAAAAATAAAATGCTCTGATTCAGAGCGAGTGGTCTTTCAGAGCATCCAGCTCTGAATCAGGGCCACTGTCCCTTTCATTGTCCACCACACAGCACTCCCCCCTTCACTGCCACCTCACAACACTCCCCTCCCCACAACACAGATCCCCCCTGCCCAATTAACAAGCACCTCATAGCATCCCCTCGGGCCATCCAATGTCCACTTCACAGCACTCCCACTCACTAGCACCCTATGAGAAACTTTTGAGCACCCCCATCTAACTATGGGTCTCATTCAGACCCGCTCGCGAGTGCATAGCGAGCGCACTTCGCGTGCGCGAGCCCAAGAGCGAGTGAGAACTTCACTCACTCAGGGCTCACAGCAAAACGGGGTGGCTGTCGATGTTGATCGACAGCTCACCCAGTTTTGTAGGCGGGTTGGGGGGGTGGCTGCACAAACAGATGTGGGTGGCCCTACTGACATCACACGTGATGTCAGTAGTGAGCTTCCTGCTCTATTAGAGCAGGAAGTTCCCTGGGGCTTGCGGTGGACGAGACCCTACCACAAGGGTCTCATTGCAAGCCCGATGGTCACGATAAGTGCGCAAATAGCGAGCGACTCTCAATCAGGACCTATATTCATAATTAATACTTTTACTATTTTTAATAATTAAAAAAAAACACACACATTGGCATCCACAGGGAAAAACACAAACACAATGCCCCTCATGGGAAAAAAAATAAAACACATTTGTCCCCGTAGGAAAAAAATTATACACCCCAGCCCCCCTCACAGATGACTGACCTAACCTGTCAGTAGCAGACGCCGTGGACCGAGGTCTGGTGTTTGGCAGGCTGAGAGAGTCTTTGGGCACAGGTCTGGTGAATGACAGGATGAGTATGCAGAGAAACGTATGGTAGGCGACAGGAATGTGCTGGGACAGGTCTGGTAGATGACAGGGTGAGTGTGCTGGGACAGGTCTGGTAGGTGACAGGGTGAGTGTGTGGGAACAGGTCTGGTAGGAGACAGGATGACTGTGCTAGGACAAGTCTGGTAGGAGATTGGGTGAGTGTGCTGGGACAGGTCTGGTAGGTGACAGGATGAGTGTGCTGGGACAGGTCTGGTAGGTGACAGGATGAGTGTGCTGGGACAGGTCTGGTAGGTGACAGGGTGAGTGTGCTGGGACAGGTCTGGTAGGTGACAGGATGAGTGTGCTGGGACAGGTCTGGTAGGTGACAGGGTGAGTGTGCTGGGACAGGTTTGGTAGGTGACACGGTGAGGGTGGTGGGACAGGTCTGGTAGGTGACAAGGTGAGTGTGCTGGGACAGGTCTGGTCGGTGACAGGGTGAGTGTGCTGGGACAGGTCTGGTAGGTGACAGGGTGAGTGTGCTGGGACAGATCTGGTAGGTGACAGGGTGAGTGTGCTGGGACAGATTTGGTAGGTGACAGGGTGAGTGTGCTGGGACAGGTCTGGTAGGTGACAGGGTGAGTGTGCTGGGTCAGGTCTGGTACACCCCTCCCACCTTCCTTCATTATTCACCACATCACAGCACCCCAACCCTTCCTTCAATATTCACCTCACTTTACTCCCCCTTTAGTATTCAGATCACAGTACTCCTCCATTACACACCTCAAAGCGTTCCACACCACAAGCAGCACCAGAAACTGCTCTGACGTGACACTGCTGAGGAAGAGTGTAGATAAGGGGGGAGGAGCTGCCAGGTCTGGTAGGAGACAGGGATAGTGTGCGGGGACAGGTCTGATAGGAGACAGGATAACTGTGCTAGGACAAGTCTGGTAGGAGATTGGGTGAGTGTGCTGGGACAGGTCTGGTAGGTGACAGGGTGAGTGTGCTGGGACAGGTCTGGTAGGTGACAGGGTGAGTGTGCTGGGACAGGTCTGGTAGGTGACACGGTGAGTGTGCTGGGACAGGTCTGGTAGGTGACAGGGTGAGTGTGCTGGGACAGATCTGGTAGGTGACAGGGTGAGTGTGCTGGGACAGATTTGGTAGGTGACAGGGTGAGTGTGCTGGGACAGATCTGATAGGTGACAGGGTGAGTGTGCTGGGACAGGTCTGGTAGGTGACAGGATGAGTGTGCTGGGACAGATCTGGTAGGTGACAGGGTGAGTGTGCTGGGACAGGTCTGGTTTGCGACAGGATGAGTGTGCTGGGACAGGTCTGGTAGGTGACAGGGTGAGTGTGCTGGGACAGGTCTGGTAGGGACAGGGTGAGTGCGTGGGGACAGGTCTGGTAGGAGACAGGGTGAGTGTGCTGGAACAGGTCTGGTAGGTGACAGGGTGAGTGTGCGGGAACAGGTCTGGTAGGAGACAGGGTTAGTGTGCGGGGACAGGTCTGGTAGGTGACAGGGTGAGTGTGCGGGCACAGGTCTGATAGGTGATAAGGTAAGTGTATATGTGGTAGATGTTGTGGGTGACAGGGTGAGAGAGTTTGAAGGCAGGTCTGGGCACAGCACCCCTTACCCTCCACTTCAATGTTCTCCTTTCACTGCAGTGCACTTCAATGCACTCTCCCCCCTTCATCATATCACAGCACCCTTCCCACCTTCCTTCATTATTCACCACATCACAGCACCCCAAACCTTCATTCAATATTCACCTCACATCACTCCCCCTTTAGTATTCAAATCACAGTATTCCTCCATTACACACCTCACAGCATTTCACACCACAGGCAAACTGATCTGATGTGACACTGCTGAGGAAGAGGGGAGATAAGGGGGGTGGAGTTGCTTGGTTGCTCAGATTGTGTTATAAGTGTAACAGATGCAGGGCAGCCCCCCATATTTCTGCAGTCTCTCCATTTCCAACCAGCCCTCCCTGCTCTGTTGCCATCTCCAGCAGCCCCCTTTCTGTCTCTCCAGCAAGCCCCCCTGCTGTGTCCCCAGCTCCAGAAGCCCCCTTCTGTGTCTCCATCCCTAGTAGCCCCCTTCTGTATCCAATCTCCAGCAGCCCACCTTCTGTGTCCCCAGCAGTCCTCCTTCTGTGTCCAGAGTCAGCCCCAGCAGCCCCCATTATGTGTCCCCAAATCCTGCAGCCCCCTTTCTGTCTCCATTCCAAGCAGCCCCCTCTTCCATGTCCCCAGCCAGTCCCAGCAGCCCCCTTCCATGTCAGCCAGCCCCCCTTTTACAGTATGTCCCCATCCAGCCCCCCTTCAGTATTCAGAGCCAGCCCCAGCAGTCCCCATTATGTGTTCCCAGATCCAGCACCCCCCCTTCTGTGTCTCCATCCCTAGCAAGCCCCTTCTGTGTCCCATCTCCAGTGTCCCCAGCCAGCCCCAGCAGTCCTCCTTTTGTGTCCAGAGCCAGCCCCAGCAGCCCCCATTATGTGTCCCAGATCCAGCAGCACCCCTTCTGTCTCCATTCCAAGCAGCCCCTCACTGTATCTGTTTCCCCAGCCAGCCCCAGAAGCCCCCCTTTTGTGTCTCCATACCAAGCAGCCCCCATTCTGTGTCCCCAGCCAGCCCCAGCAGCCCTCTTCTATGTCCCCAGCCAGCCCCAGCAGCCCCCTTCCATGTCCCCAGCCAGCCCCCAGCAGCCCCCTTCCATGTCCCCAGCAAGCCCCAGTAGCCACCTTCCATGTCCCCAGCAGCCCCTTCTATGTCCCCAGCCAACCCCCTTCAGTACTCAGAGCCAGCCTCAGCAGCCCCCATTATGTGTCCCAGATCCAGCAGCCCCCTTCTGTCTTCATTCCAAGCAGCCCCCCTCTGTGTCCCCAGCCAGCCCCAGAAGCCCCCCTTCTGTGTCTCCATCCCAAGCAGCCCCCATTCTGTGTCCCCAGCCAGCCCCAGCAGCCCTCTTCTATGTCCCCAGCCAGCCCCAGCAGCCCCCTTCCATGTCCCCAGCCAGCCCCCAGCAGCCCCATTCCATGTCCCCAGCAAGCCCCAGTAGCCACCTTCCATGTCCCCAGCAGCCCCTTCTATGTCCCCAGCCAACCCCCTTCAGTACTCAGAGCCAGCCTCAGCAGCCCCCATTATGTGTCCCAGATCCAGCAGCCCCCTTCTGTCTTCATTCCAAGCAGCCCCCCTCTGTGTCCCCAGCCAGCCCCAGAAGCCCCCCTTCTGTGTCTCCATCCCAAGCAGCCCTCTTTCTGTGTCCCCAGCCAGCCCCCAGCAGCTCCCTTCCATGTCCCCAGCAAGCTCCAGCAGCCACCTTCCATGTCCCCAGCCAGCCCCCTTCTATGTCCCCAGCCAGCACCCCTTCAGTACTCAGAGCCAGCCCCAACAGCCCCCATTATGAGTCTCCAGATCCAGCTGTCCCCCTTCTGTGTCTCCATTCCAAGTAGGCCCCCTTCTGTATCTCCAACCCAAGCAGCCCCTACCATGTTGCCAGCAGCCCCCTTCTATGTCCCCAGCCAGCCCCCTTCAGTATTCAGAGCCAGCCCCAGCAGCCCCCATTTTGAGTCCCCAGATCAAGCAGCCCTACTTCTGTGTCTCTATTCCAAGCAGCCCCCCTTCTGTGCCTCCATCCAAAGCTGCCCCCTGTGTCCCCAGTCAGTCCCATCAGCCCCCCTTCTGTGTCTCCATCCCAAGCAGCCCCCTTTCTTTGTCCCAAGCCAGACCCAGCTGCCCCCTTTCATGTCCCCAGCCAGCCCCAGAAGCCCTCTTCCATGTCCCCAGCAGCCCCTTCCATGTTCCCAGCAGCCCCCTTCTATGTCCCCAGCCAGCCCTTTCAGTAATTAGAAAGCCAGCCCCAGCAGCCCCCACCTGTGTCCCCAGCCAGCCCCAGCAGCCCCCCTTCTAAGTCCCCAGCCAACCCCCCTTCATTATTAAGAGTCAGCTCCAGCAGCCCCCATTATGTGTACCCAGATCCAGCAGCCCCTCTTCTCTGTCTCCATTCCAAGCAACCCCTGTCTGTGTCCCCAGCAAGCCCTAGCAGCCCCCCTTCTGTGTCTCCATCCCAAGCAGCCCCCTTTCTGTGTCCCCAGCCAGCCACAGCAGCCAACCTTCCATGTCCCCAGCCAGCCCCAGCAGCCTCTTCCATGTCCCCAGCAGCCCCCTTCTATGTCCCCAGACAGCCCCCTTCAGTATTTAGAATGTCAGCCCCAGCAGCCCCCTCCTGTACCCCCAGCCAGCCCAGCAGTCCCCCTTCAAAGTCCCCAGCAGCGCACATCAGCACACCCCCTGAATCCGCCAATGAATACAACTATTACTTAATATCCAGGTGGTTCATCATCAGTGACGGATTTTACCCCTGGTAAAATCCACCATCCGCAGGGACTGCCTAGCAGTGGCAGTCCCATTGGTAGCACTCCCTGCTAATCACAGCTGGACAGGCAGTCACAGGGAATTGATCTCTCCTCCTGGGACTGCCAGTCCAGAATGCAATTAGCAATGGGAAGCCACTCTCCTGCTATTACAACAACCCTATCCTGTTATGATCTGCAGTTTCCAGCCTGAGGCACAGAATTAATTACTGCCTGTCTGTGTGTGCAGCATCAGGTGCACATTGATTGATTCTTCTGTCTGAACACAGCCCAGGTGCTCTATAATCCATCATTTAGGGAGACTTGCTTTGATTGGACTCTGGCCCTGATTCAGAGCTGGACGCTCTGACAGAGCGCTCGCTCTGAATCATGGCTGGCCTTCTTGTTTTTAAGAGTGGCCTCCTGGCCGCTCACATATCTGTGGGTGACCACCCACAGCTATAGCGAGCAGCCAGGAAGATGGTCACGATGATCAATACCATCGCGACCATCGGGCTTGCGACGAGACCCTTGTGGTAGGGTCTCATTGCTGCAAGGCCCAGAGAGTTTTCGGCTCTCGCAGAGCTGAAATCTCTCCCACTGACATCACTCATGATGTCAGTGGGGCCGGCCCCAAACGGAGGCGTTCACATGGGAACGCCTCCATTTGGGCAGCCACTCCCCCGGCCCGCCCACCAAAGGGGCGTGCTGTCACTCAACATCGACAGCATGGTCCCTTTGGTACGAGACCTGGAGCGATGGTTTGCCCGTCGCTATCCGGGTCTCGCGCATGCGCACGACGGAGCCGGCTCCATTGTGCGCATGCGCACTGGGCCACCATCGACCCACTTGCGAGTGCATAGTGCTCGCGAGCAGGTCTGAATCAGGCCCTCTGTCCAAGCCAGTCCATCACTCCATGCCGGGGATATAAGTTTTTCCGTACTTCCGGTTCCTGTCTCCTGCTTGCCAGTCGAGTTCCTGAGTCAGTCCAGCTTTCTCATGTGTGCCATTTACTCCATCCAGGTGGCTCCACCTGCATCCCATCCACACGTGCTGCTTGTACCATCTGGGCAGCATGGAGTGCTTCCTATCCCTTAAGCGTCTGTCACCATCCTTTGGCCAGTGTCATCCCGGCGGCACTGGTAGCAGCTCTGCGTTCCAGGTGTGCAACCTCGCACACCATCGCCAGTGTCATCCCGGCAGCACTGATAGCAGCTTTGCGTTCCAGGTGCGCAACTTACCACACCGTCACCAGTGTCATCCCGGCGGCACTGGTAGCAGCTCTGCGTTCCAGGTGTGCAACTTAGCACACCTTGCCAGTGTCATCCCGGCGGCACTGGTAGCAGCTCAGCGTTCCAGGTGCGCAACCTCTCACACCGTCGCCAGTGTCATCCCGCCGGCACTGGTAGCAACTCTGCATTCCAGGTGCAGTATTAAGCACACCATCACCAGTGTCATCCCAGCGGCACTGGTAGCAGCCCCACATTCTGTTGCATACCTCACCTGGGTGTCGTCAGCCCAAAGGCTACTTCACACCATCAGTCCCTTGGCCACGACTATAAAGGCCACAATCAGCCCCCAGGGCTGCTCCAACAGCCCAAAGGCTGCTTCACACCATCAGTCCCTTGGCAACGACTATAAAGGACACAGTCAGCCTCCAAGCCAGCTCCAACAGCTTCAAGGCTGCTTCACTGCACTAGTCCCTTGGCCACGACTATAAAGTCCACTACCAGCCATCAAGGCTGTCGTCAGTTGGCTCTACATTTCCCATTGATACACTCCAGGAATCATAACATATCCAACTTCAGTCCCTAGGCTGCTTGCCAATTTTTGCACATTTATGGGATCACGATCCAGCAAATGTATACAATCCGGCTGCACATTTCAGACCAGCAGAGAGCAGAGTTGCAGGTAGGAGCTGCCGCTGGTCGTAAGCAATAAGACATAGCTCTTATTGTTTTTATTTGAAATCCTGCAGTGACTTTTTAGAAACCTTTGGCACACCCCATTGCAGCCTGGATAAATCGTCTAGTATAAAAGGGCACAAATACTAAGTATAGTGTTGGGCTATAATGGAGTATTACTGGAATTATAAAAGTCGACTTACTACACTTTGGATCCCTCTCCTGGGGCTACATCTAGACCATGTGGAGCTCAGGGTGAAAGTTTCCTTTAGAACCTCCCCACACACAATTTTCAAGTGGAAAAACCTGTAGTACCACCAATATGTTATCTGCCAAAAATTCATAAATCTTTGGAGTCCCCACCCGGAAGACCAATAATTTCTGCAAGAGGATCCTTGTACAGTACCATATCCAAGTTTCTCGATTTCTATGTACAACCACTGACCATGATCCAAGGTACCTTTTTGATGGACACCGATATTCTACTGCATAAACTGCAGAATTTTCGTGATTTGTCACCTAATGACTTCTATGTACAATTAATGTTACATCTTTGTACACCAGTATGCCTCACCAGCATACTGATAGTATTCATCTATTCATCCAGAACAACATTGATTATCAAGGTCCATATGTACCACTTTTTATGGCAGTATTAGAAAAAACCTAACCATATACAGTATATTGCAGCAAACTGTTGCCAAGAAAACCAGGCTGCTATAGGTGCACTGGATGCACCACTTGCAGTTATATGGAACCAAGCAATTACCTTGTACATCCACATTCTGGTAAACACATTCCAATCAGACATATACTTAAATGTACAAGTAAATATGTCACATATATGATAAGATGTCCATGCAGTTGTGTGTATATCTACAAAACTAGACGTTTATTCAGAGAAAGGATGGCACAACATGGTAGGGCCATCAGACAAGCACTTTCATGACAGGACATAGATCAACCCGTTGCTCATCACTTCAAAGAGTATCGACATACTCTGGCTACCCTATGATATAAAGTGATTGATTATGTACCGATGTCCAAGAGAGGAGGTGACTGATAGAGATGCCCACTCTAGCTGGTGTCAAAACCGGATAATTGGCAAAGACAGAATCTGTTTGCAATTGGAATCTGCGCAATGCTGTCTTGTAAAGGGCCAAGACTCCATCTTAGAAATAAAATCTCACAGCACTATTTTGTAAACAAAAGGTACATAGTCAGCCTTCCTCAAACACAGGCAGACTAGACGGGGAGGCTCCGACAGCACAGCTGGAAGCCTCCTTCCTGTATGAGAATTAAATTCACTGTATAAACACATTTTGCAATTTGCAGTTTAAGAACATCAGAAAAATACATGTGTGCTTGTGTGTGTGTATATGTATATATATATATCCCTGCAACTCATACACACAATGTTAAACAGGATACAGTCAGTTTTTTAGTGATCCTTCCCAAAATCATACTGGCATGGCCACACACACACATAGTTGCCCTTCAAGCTTAGTGCTGCTCGCTGAGTGCCCCACCGACCCTCAGACGCACAACGCAATTCAGTGGTGTTTTCCCCGCATACATACATTTAAAAGCAATGGTCCTGTAACGCAAAAAGGATAATTAAGAAATGAATGTTTTCTGTAACTATGGCTTAGTAAATGACAATTGAACTGTGTGTGGAACCGTACTGACCTACTCTGTTTCCGCAGCATTCCGGTGACATCAATATGAAGATCAGAACATGCGGCTATGAAATATGAATGTTAGAGAGAATATCTATTTGAAATGTTGTTTTCCATAGCAGCTTAGATTTGCATGTTGGGGGATACAAAAGGAGGTTGGAGACCTTTTGTATCCATTTGGAATTGTCCAATAAATGCCCTGTAACAGATTTCTCCAAAGGACTGGTTATTCCAGTCTAATCAATAGAGCTAGCTAGCTAGCTGAGAGTAGAAACAGTAGTCTCAGGTAACCCAAAAGGATACTCCCTTTCTGATGACCTCACAGGTAAAAGGGGGCGGGAACATAGCATGCACATAGCTGAGAAAACACAGTTTAGCAGACACACTTGCAAATTTTAGAAGGAAGAGAGAGGTACACTCCCTGACCAGACAACGGAAGAATGGGTCTCAGTTCCTCTGGGTTGTTATAGCTGAGTATAAAATGTGCAATATTTAGCCTATTTGGGTGTCTGTAGCTATGTGGTGTTAATCTGTTATTAGCTTAGCATGGTGTGTGGTTTGTAGTTTTCTAAGGATATTCATGGGTCTGTGTTGGCATGCAGTGGATGATGTGTTGTCTGGTCTGTGCTTTTCATCTTCACTGTAGGGTACAGTGGTCTGTTGTCAGCATGCAGGAAAGGGATTGATTGTGGAGTTGTCGTGATATTTGTGGATGATTGATGCTGGTTGATTGAGATCCTCTGATGTGTTCTGTGTTGGGGCCTGCCATGTGTTCTGTGTTGGGCCCTGCCATGTGTTCTGTGTTGGGGCCCTGCCATGTGTTCTGTGTTTGCCTTCCCATTTGTGAATGATTGATGCTGGTTGGAGAGATGAGCTTTGTGTGTGCTGTATACTCATGAATGTGATCATAGGGTGGTGTCAGTGTTGTATCGTGGAGGTTGAATTGATGGCAGCTTTGAATGGTCATGGGTGGTTGCCGTGTGGTGTTGTGTGAGTCAGATGGGTATGTTGTCTGCGGTTTGTTGGAGATGGCTTGCCTCCATGTGGGGTGAACAAGGGAAATTGTGATTCTGCCCAGTTGTGGTGTTGTGTGGGTCAGATAGGTATATTGTCTTTGTTGTGGTTGTGGTCATTGATGGATGATTTGCGGAGTTGCAGCTTGGTGCAGGATGGAGTTTGCCTAGGGATCATGAGGCTTGCAAACAAAGGAAAAACATGTGCTTCGGCCCAACCCCCCCCTCACACACAAACAAACACACACACACTCCATCACCAGCCATCTTGAACATGTGCTCTCAGCAGACATTGATATATCTCTCATTGTATTTTAATATGTCTCTTTCTCTCTCTCTCTCTCTCTCTCTCTCTCTCTCTCTTTCTCATATTGCTCATTGTATTTTGATCTTTAATAACCATTTCATGTATTTTAACTGTACCTTATGACCTAATGTTTGTACAATTTATTTGCGCTTATTATTAGATCATAGCGTTGTAACATCTGTACTTTTACCTGAATAATAATCTTTAGCGCTTCGGATCACTATTCAACTGTCTTGGTATTTCATTAATGGTATAATCAAAATAGCGACATCTTGTGGTTTTAGAAGGTACAGGCAGGTTTTGTCTTAGAGGTTCTAGGCAGGTGAATCTTAGAGGTTTATAGGCAGGTTTTGTCTTAGAGGTTCTAGGCAGGTGAATCTTAGAGGTTTATAGGAAGGAATATATTAAAAGGTTTATTTACAATTTAACAGTGGGGGCTCGCATCGGTTTATCACACTATCTGATAAACGCTAACAATCGGTCAGTCCTCTCTCAGCAAAAGGGTGGAGGCGCCTTTTGAGAGATGCATTAGTCTCTCATTACTACAGTGTTGCTGAGAGCGTACTGCCGGTTATTGTGTAGAGGAAGCGCTAATCAGAATTCAGGGACAAGAGAGGAAATAAAAAAAGGTTTTTTTTTTTCTCTGTTGATAGAACCTTACGTTTAGAGGGGTGCCACAGTATTGAGTATGTGGCTGAGATGCATTTTTGCGTACGCAGTTAAAAAGTCATTATACGCTTGTGTGGTAGTCGCATAATTGTGTATGCGGCCGGTCGCACAGTAAGCGTATACGCACTTCCGGTTCTGCTGCCACATGTTTGAACAAAGCCATTGAGGTTTACATTTTTTTTCTATCTACCAATATCTGGGTTAAACGTTTATTTTCTGCGCAGAGAAAAAAGTGTGTAACAGTGTGTGTATTGTTGAAAGGGGTAATTTATTCCCTAATGTTAAGGGTACCGTATGATCCTTAAGGGCTAGGTGCAAGGGTTAGCCTAGTCGCTCGGTAAGCAGCTTTACCGTTCTAAACACAGTAGCAGGTGTACATGTTGTCTTTGTTGTATAGAGGTGCGTGAGAGTGGCCGACGTACAAACTCTCATAGGTTTGGAAGTTACCTTACTAAAGCTTATCCGGGTCTGGAAGTTGCCTGTTTCAAAGCTTATCTAGGTGTGGAAGTTGCCTTACGAAATCTTATCCAGGTGTGTGGGCGCTGCCGACTTAAATCGTTCACAGGTAAGTGAAAGTATCTTGATTGTCTTTCACCAGCTTAAATTTTTATTGAAAAGCGTAGGAGTCGTCTTAGAATGGGAGCCACGCAAATGGTAGAAATGTTAGGCAATGATGTGCTGCTAATGGAGGCGCCGATCAGATCGGCCCGTCGTATCATGCATAACTAAGTACGGTACTTATGCAATAAGGTATTGTGATATATGGTTTAATATGACGAGAATGAGTGTTAGAACGTTTCCCAGAATTGGTGGTTTTGAGAAAAATGTGTTAGACAATGTCCAGGATCACATCAGTATGGTGCGATCCCGAGAGAAAAAGATTAAGTATTTTGAATGTTTAGAAAAAATATGGCAGCATGAAGGGGATGCGTGGCTTAACAATGTGCAAACGACGCAAACTAGTGTCGTGAGCACATTACCATAGAATAAAACCCACAGCGCTAAATTGCAATGCGTGCGAGCTGCGAAATAGTGCGCACGTGTGGCACGGTAGCGTTGTGGAAGGTAGTACAGATGGTTCACGCG
The DNA here is from genome assembly GCA_031769625.1 of Taudactylus pleione. Classification (NCBI taxonomy): domain Eukaryota; kingdom Metazoa; phylum Chordata; class Amphibia; order Anura; family Myobatrachidae; genus Taudactylus; species Taudactylus pleione. The sequence goes on from JAUIMM010000153.1 coordinate 706,992, forward strand.
CACCACCACCGTCATATGCGGATGGGGGTGTAGGTACAGTCAATGTGAAAACCCATAAAAATGTAAGAGATCCAGAGTGAGGTAGCTTAACTATTGTTTATTTTCTCCCTCCCATACCCCAACTACCAGTGCCCTCTTGCTTCCATATAAGGGAGAGGTACACTGCACATAGACACGAAAGCCTCAGGGTCCCAGGGACTAACCCAGTATTGTTTGTCAAAGCTTTATAGAACTGTTATGTTTAAATGATATTAAACTGTTGTGCTTTATCTTTCACATACAGGACGCAAGGCTGCGAAAGACATACGACAGCCATACCCGGCTAAGGTTAAATATTTGAAGTACAGCCCTACCCAGGGGACAAGGAAACAATAGAACCATAGACATTTATAACAGAAATTTTTTTATTGCAGGAATTTTGTATCAATACAGTATCCTTAGAATTAGTGATGGAAGGAATACTCATTTCACAAGTAATATCTTTTACAACATGTGTAAGGTGATAGGTACTAGTATCAAGATCATCCCAGACCACCTGTCTGTCTCCCTTTGAGATACTGTTTGCCTGGTAGCCTCATATGAAAATATTATGAGGTTACTGTGCAGGTTCTCATGACAATGTGTAAGAACAACAGGAATTGGAGTGTTATTTACTAACATGCCTGAAGCAAACTGTAATGATGTTAAACCTGGAGAAAAATTCATTTGATCTAATAATTTCTTGTGTTCAGATTGCCTGATTGATTGGGGGATAGAACCATATCCGACGTGTTAACTAAATTCTACATCCTCAAAGGGTGGCCGACTAAGATGCCAGAGTCCATTCCACCAAATACAGGGAGGATTAATCTACCGGGGGAGATGCAAGGCAGAGACGAGGCCGATAGCATGGACCTGTCGATCGCGAGCTTGTGCCGGGAAGATTAAAAGGTGACTGTGAGCTATCTGAGCTAAAGAAATTGCAGATCAGTGTTGCAGCAATGGACCAGTCCGCTGTGTTCATTTTTGTATTCTTTTTCAGAGTTTTCACCATCCTGGGTTGCTCAGGGATTCCTGGTTTCGGTGATAGGGGACTGATACAGACAATGGGAGCTGATGTCGGCATTGATGCAGAGGAGTCGAAAGGAGGAGTGCTATACCAAACCAGGGGAGTGCCGGTCCAATATGTAGTGTATAATAATGTAGCCTGAGTTTGAGTGGTCATGCATGGATATAACGTTTATGTTGTTTTAAGTCATCTTAGGTAATGCAGTCCCAACCCCTTCCAAGGCACTCCTTATAGGATAGGTGCATCCCAACATCTTTCCCATGATCCCTTAAGGATCTGCGGTGTGCGTATAAGGACAGTTTCATGTCCATCCCGGAGACGCATTATCTGAATGGTTCAAATGAACATACCGTGTCATACCATAATAACATTGAACGGTATATTCTCATGCATGGCTAAACAGATTCAGAACAGGTTGTGATAGCACTTGATTGGCTATCAAAGGGTGGACTGTCAAAACCGGATAATTGGCGAAGACAGAATCTGTTTGCAATTGGAATCTGCGCAATGCTGTCTTGTAAAGGGCCAAGACTCCATCTTAGAAATAAAATCTCACAGCACTATTTTGTAAACAAAAGGTACATAGTCAGCCTTCCTCAAACACAGGCAGACTAGACAGAGAGGCACCGACAGCACAGCTGGAAGCCTCCTTCCTGTATGAGAATTAAATTCACTGTATAAACACATTTTGCAATTTGCAGTTTAAGAACATCAGAAAAATACATGTGTGCTTGTGTGTGTATATGTATATATATATATCCCTGCAACTCATACACACAATGTTAAACAGGATACAGTCAGTTTTTTAGTGATCCTTCCCAAAATCATACTGGCATGGCCACACACACACATAGATGCCCTTCCAGCTTAGTGCTGCTCGCTGAGTGCCCCACCGACCCTCAGACGCACAACGCAATTCAGTGGTGTTTTCCCCGCATACATACATTTAAAAGCAATGGTCCTGTAACGCAAAAAGGATAATTAAGAAATGAATGTTTTCTGTAACTATGGCTTAGTAAATGACAATTGAACTGTGTGTGGAACCGTACTGACCTACTCTGTTTCAGCAGCATTCCGGTGACATCAATATGAAGATCAGAACATGCGGCTATGAAATATGAATGTTAGAGAGAATATCTATTTGAAATGTTGTTTTCCATAGCAGCTTAGATTTGCATGTTGGGGGATACAAAAGGAGGTTGGAGACCTTTTGTATCCATTTGGAATTGTCCAATAAATGCCCTGTAACAGATTTCTCCAAAGGACTGGTTATTCCAGTCTAATCAATAGAGCTAGCTAGCTGAGAGTAGAAACAGTAGTCTCAGGTAACCCAAAAGGATACTCCCTTTCTGATGACCTCACAGGTAAAAGGGGGCGGGAACATAGCATGCACATAGCTGAGAAAACACAGTTTAGCAGACACACTTGCAAATTTTAGAAGGAAGAGAGAGGTACACTCCCTGACCAGACAACGGAAGAATGGGTCTCAGTTCCTCTGGGTTGTTATAGCTGAGTATAAAATGTGCAATATTTAGCCTATTTGGGTGTCTGTAGCTATGTGGTGTTAATCTGTTATTAGCTTAGCATGGTGTGTGGTTTGTAGTTTTCTAAGGATATTCATGGGTCTGTGTTGGCATGCAGTGGATGATGTGTTGTCTGGTCTGTGCTTTTCATCTGCACTGTAGGGTACAGTGGTCTGTTGTCAGCATGCAGGAAAGGGATTGATTGTGGAGTTGTCGTGATATTTGTGGGTGATTGATGCTGGTTGATTGAGATCCTCTGATGTGTTCTGTGTTGGGGCCTGCCATGTGTTCTGTGTTGGGCCCTGCCATGTGTTCTGTGTTGGGGCCCTGCCATGTGTTCTGTGTTTGCCTTCCCATTTGTGAATGATTGATGCTGGTTGGAGAGATGAGCTTTGTGTGTGCTGTATACTCATGAATGTGATCATAGGGTGGTGTCAGTGTTGTATCGTGGAGGTTGAATTGATGGCAGCTTTGAATGGTCGTGGGTGGTTGTCGTGTGGTGTTGTGTGAGTCAGATGGGTATGTTGTCTGCGGTTTGTTGGAGATGGCTTGCCTCCATGTGGGGTGAACAAGGGAAATTGTGATACTGCCCAGTTGTGGTGTTGTGTGGGTCAGATAGGTATATTGTCTTTGTTGTGGTTGTGGTCATTGATGGATGATTTGCGGAGTTGCAGCTTGGTGCAGGATGGAGTTTGCCTAGGGATCATGAGGCTTGCAAACAAAGGAAAAACATGTGCTTTGGCCCAACCCCCCCCTCACACACAAACAAACGCACACACACTCCATCACCAGCCATCTTGAACATGTGCTCTCAGCAGACATTGATATATCTCTCATTGTATTTTAATATGTCTCTTTCTCTCTCTCTCTCTCTCTCTCTCTCTCTTTCTCATATTGCTCATTGTATTTTGATCTTTAATAACCGTTTCATGTATTTTAACTGTACCTTATGACCTAATGTTTGTACAATTTATTTGCGCTCATTATTAGATCATAGCGTTGTAACATCTGTACTTTTACCTGAATAATAATCTTTAGCGCTTCGGATCGCTATTCAACTGTCTTGGTATTTCATTAATGGTATAATCAAAATAGCGACATCTTGTGGTTTTAGAAGGTACAGGCAGGTTTTGTCTTAGAGGTTCTAGGCAGGTGAATCTTAGAGGTTTATAGGCAGGTTTTGTCTTAGAGGTTCTAGGCAGGTGAATCTTAGAGGTTTATAGGAAGGAATATATTAAAAGGTTTATTTACAATTTAACACTGGAGATGCAATGGATACATAATATGAGCACCGCTTCTCCGTTTGGACTTAATGAGACTTTGGGTCAACTGTAATAGGGTGAGAGTTTAGAAATGGAAAATGTGAACAGCGCTCAACAAGATGTTTATTGTTTTAGGGGGCTGCTTGGTACTGGAGATGTCCTGTCTCCAACAAAATTATACTGATAAAAATAGATTTTGTACCATGCGCTCACCTTGTCTATATATCATATTATAGAAAATGTAGCTAAAGTAAAAAATGTGGAGATGACAACAGATCTAATGAATGTTATAAACAATCTTTTATTTATATAGACACCATATACCAATGCGTCTAGTGATATGGATGGCTATTTTAGACTCTTATATGTCTCCTTTCTGGTAGTAGGAGTATGATGGTAAAATAATCTAATAAAAATTATATATGATGATTAAGTCCTATATGGAAGGATCAAGGTATGTCTGGGTGGCAGGTGTGCCCTTTGAGGGGGTTACCTTTCCGTAAATATATACGGTACCCTTATGTTATAATATCAGCTCAGTATTTGTCCATACCGACTAGTAGCCAAGAAAAAGTCAGCCAATAGGACTGATCCCAAGTGGGTAAATAATGTCCGGGTGGTAGGTGTGCCCTTTGAGGGGGTTACCTTCCCGTAAATATATACGGTACCCTATGTCTAAAAAGACAAGTATGTGTATGTCCCTTTGGCTACTTGCAATGTGCTAGGGAAGTGAGGGTAACCTTATGTAGAAAGGTAGCTCTCCGTATGTGGATATCCACGTACGTGTCCCTGCACTGTCTGAAGCAATGTCCCGGTGATAGAGTGAGCAGTGCAAAGTGTGACTGCAGCGTCCCGCTAGCGGGGCTTACCGGTCGGCGTCTTCACTGAATGTCACGTGTTGCACTGTCCATGTGGTGTGTGGAGGAGGGGAGCAGTGCGGTATGATTTCAATTGCCGCAGTCAGTCCAGCCGGACCACTCGCTCAACCCTCTGCTTCTAATGCACGCTGCTCTGTAGTATGGCAGAGGAGGGTGCTGTTTCCTGCTGTTTCCTGTTAGGAGGATAAGGAGTAGCAGCGTGAGGCTGTGCACAAGGCTCTCTGCTTCCTTAGTCACGTGTGTGGAAAACTGGGCGTCGACGCGTTTCGGCCAATCAGGCCTTCTTCAAGGATGGGTGTGTTCTGATGCTGGCTGGTTAATATGTTATCAGGCAGCCAATCATCTATGAGGTGGGAGTCTCCCTTAATAATAGGTCTGATGACTCAATCGTCTGTGTAAAAGCATCTTTGGGCTGTTGTTCTAACTTTATAAAAATATATAGTAGAAATCTGATATAAATGGTTAAGCAGTCGCTCAATATAGATCACATAAAGAAAAAGAAAAAAAAAAAAAAAAAAAAAATTGAATATATAGACATGCAAGTGTGAAGATTGAGGAGTCCACAACATACTATTTTAAAGTTGTGGTGTGTCAGACTTTTTCTTTTTTATGGTACTGTGTCCAGTCTCTGAATTTGTCAGATTGTGCTATGCAAGGATAAAAAAGGGGTGGGGAAGGGGAAAAGGAACTACTCTCTCTATGAATTCAGATATATTAATCTTCAACATATATATCCTACACATTATCTATGAATCACTAATCCATAAATCTAAATTCCTATCTTTAATCCATTTCTGATGCACATGAGCACTCAAAGTTAGGTAAATTGAATGATTAATTTAAAAGGAAGAAAATCCTTATATGTTGGTGTTAATTAATTAATTAATATTCTGTTATTGAATTCAATATTCAAACCTTTGGGGGTCATGGTGTGTAAAATGAAAACCCATTTCATTTCATTTTTATCTATAATTCTAAGATGATCTCCCCCCCTCCAATTGACCTGCGGTTGTTCTATGGCCATGAAGAATAAATTGGTAGGATCCGAATTATGTGCTTCTTTGAAATGTTTGGACACGCTATGATTCTCATAGCCAATTTTGATGTTCCTGATATGCTCGTAGATACGATTTTTAAGAGGTCTAATCGTCCAACCCACATATTCGAGGCCGCATTCGCATCTTAAAAGGTAAATCACCCCCCGGGATTCACATGACATATTCTGTCTAATTTTAAAGTTCTTGTCAATTGTTGATGAGTGGAAATGTGTAAATTTTTTACTGATACGGGTGTGTGTAACTTTACACCCTGTACATTTTCCACAGTAGTAGAAACCTCCTGTTTGTGACATATAGTGTAGTTGTTTTTGTACAAATGTGTTTGGAGGAATATGATTTTTGACCAATTTCTGTTTGATATCTGGGGCTTTCCTGTAGATAACTTTAGGTACTCTGCTGAGGACTTTATCCAGATCATCATCTTGTAATAAGATGTCCCAGTGTCTCTTTAGAATCTGTTTAATGTGATATCCCGATTTGTTATATTGAGTGATGAATTGGACATCTTGTTGTTGGGATGCTGATATTGTTTCATCATTATTTTTTGTGTTCAAAATTGTTCTCCTATCCAATTGTCCAGCCTCTAAAAATGCCTGTTGTATTAATTTAGGGTCATAAAGTTTATTAGTGAGTTGTGTACTTAATTCACGTCCTTGTTCCTGATAATCCTCAATCTTGGAGCAGTTTCTCCGTATTCTCCTAAATTGTCCCCTAGGTATGTTATCTAGCCAGCTCTTATAGTGGCCACTAGTGGATAGAATATAACTATTCACGTCCATGTTCTTTTTATACGTCTGAGTATGTAGTCTATTGTTATCAATATAAATCTCTAGGTCCAGGAAGACAACTCTATCTCTGCTCATCTGTGTGGTAAAACTGAGATTACGGTCATTATCATTAACATGTTCTAAAAAGGCATCAAGAGTTGCCTTGGTGCCGTTCCATATAAAAATGATGTCGTCTATATATCTCCGCCATAGGATCAAATTTGCCCCAAAGCCATGCCCCCCCCATATGCGCTCCTCCTCCCACTTGCCCATGAACAGGTTGGCATAGCTCGGGGCAACCTTTGATCCCATGGCGGTACCCGTGGTCTGAAGATAGAATGTATCCTCAAACCACAGGTAATTGTGATGCAATATGAAATCAATGGCCTTGATGATGAATTCTATCTGTGCTTGTTCTAATTGTTGGTCTTTTTCAAGAAAGTATTTGGTGCTTTCCAAGCCCTGTGTATGTTTAATAACCGAATAGAGTGAGCACACGTCACTGGTGACTAACCAGTAATCTGAATGCCACTCCACTGTCTCTAAAGTATTGATTATATCTGTGGTATCCCTAATATAGGAAGGTAATCCTTTGACTATATTTTGTAAAAAAGTGTCTGCATACTGTGCCAAATTCGCTGTAAGTGATTTAATGCCAGAAACTATTGGACGCCCGGGTGGGTTCAGTGGATCTTTATGGACCTTGGGGAGAAAGTAAAAAACAGGCGTGACCGGATGTGGGTTATTTAGAAAGTGAAATTCTTGTTTCGAGAGAATACCGTCCTGGAGTCCCTGCTTGAGTATGGTGTCTAGTTCTTGTTTGTATTTATGTATGGGATCTCCCTTGAGTATCTGATATGTATCATTATCCCTCAGAATATTGTGGGCTTCTATAATATACTTCTTTTTATCAAGGATCACAATCCCCCCCCCTTGTCCGCTGGTTTAATTACAATATTTTTATCCCTTTCTAGTTCTGTTAACGCTAGTCTCTCTTTTTTAGTAATATTTTGTGATTGCCCCTGCTGTTGTGTCCTCCTATACTTAGTAATTTCAGGTTGTATTTGTTCGAGGTCTTTGATAACCAAAGCCTCAAAAGTTTTGATGTAATGATTTTTCAAATGGCTCGGGAAAAAATCTGATTTAGGTTTGAGATTGGTGTGTTTAAATTTTCCTGTTTCTGAATGATTTTTTATTATTGGGTTATTCATAAAATATTTTTTGAGTGTTAATTTCCTCAAAAATGCCTGTAGATCACAATATATGTCAAATTTATTAGGTGCACATGTCGGTGCAAATTTTAATCCTTTTGATAGGACTTGTTCATGTTGTGTTGTCAGTTTGGTGTTACTCAAATTAAAAATACACAAGGACTCTTTTTGATCGTAGTCATTCATAATCTTTGGTATTATGTCTTTGTTTTTAGCTTTTTTGGAGTGTTTTCCCCCCCTACATCCTCGTCTGACTCTATATTTTTCCTCTTGATTTTTGGTGCATTTATGGTTAGTGGGCTGCAGGCATGAGCGCCTGCCTCCAAGTCTAAAAAACTGTCCCCCCATGGTTTATTAGTAGTTGATTCTATGTTTAGTATTGTGACTTCTTTTGTCTTTGTATCTATATCAAGACTTAATGTATCTTGTTCACATAGATTGATTTTGTCTGTTATGGTATTATGTACGTCTGTTGCTTCAGCCGTGTTTCTCAGTCTCTCTCCTCTTTGTGTGTTGACCCAGCTACCATCCCATGATAGTTTGGTCAATTCATTGAATGCAGACTCATCATCTATATCATAAATAGAGAATGACGAATCTGAGGATGTAGCCGACTGGTCCTCATCTACATCTGATGTGGATTTAAATGTTACATTTTGGAGTATTTGGGATGGTTTGTTTTTGTTTTTATTTTGATGTACCCGTGTCATATATTCTTGATACGTTAATCCAGTGTCTTTATATTTGGGAGGTGAGAGTTTAGAAAATGTGAGAGTTTAGCAGGAAACACTTTTTGAGTGTGAAAAACATGCGAGTTTGCATGTTCTCGGACTCTATTACATTGGCCAAGTTTAAAAAGTGTGAGAAAACTCTCACATTTTCTAAACTCTCAGCCTATTACATTTGTCCCTTTATCTTTTTCATTTGTCTTATGAATTCATCAACGATTGACTCAATCGTTCTTTCCATTTCTTTATTTTATCGTTAAACAGTTTTACAATTGTTGCAACAAATCCTAATCAGTTTGGGTAATTCCCGTGAGGACATTCCTAGGAGTTAGTATACCAAAATAAGTCTCATTGTTGCATCCATTCAGGTGTTTGTATATTTTACAGTTAAACCATACTTGTTATGCCCAATCTCGGCTGATCTTGGAAGCCAAGCAGTACTGGGCCTAATTAGTATTAGGATGGGAGACCTCCTAAGAAGATTGGGTGCTGTAATATGGATGCACATAACACTTTTTGGAGCACATGGGATGGAGTGGTTTGCAATGCAACATATTTATTTGCCTGACATTCTTTGAATTTTATGATTTTTTACAATTTTGTTTATTACACTCAGGATGAGAGTTTACAGACTTTGGGATAATTTCTCATATAGCTTTGAATATATATGATATTTTGAAACTTTTTTCAAATTTAAATTTTTTTATTGTTATGATCTTGGGTGTGGGGTTTACATGTTCTCTCCACTTTCTTGATATTTCTACTTTTTCACTTTATTTCTTTCTTTACCATCTTTGTTCTTGGTTAGGTATTGAACCTCAACACCTGGGTGCCATTATTATAATTATTGCTTTTTATGTAAATAAACAACATTAGATCTATACAGTACACTTACTCCTATAGTGTATGATGTCATTACACTAGTGACATCACCACGCAGGCACCGTGGCATGCAGTGGGCACACATTGATGACGTCACACCCATAACGCCCAGCGGCTGACATGGGGAGGTTGCACCTATTGCTACAAATATGCTGATATATAGGTATGTATGTTTGCACTTATTTAAGTGTTTTTGATAAAAGTCATTTGGACTGAAACGTTGAACAAGACTTGACATAATTGTCAGTGTGATTTTCTTGCTTAGAAGACCCGCGAGTGCCGCCTTTTGTTTATACTATATATATATATATATATATATATATATATATATATACACAGTCAGGTGCATAAATATTGGGACTGTCAGAATTTTCATATTTTGGCCTCTATTCACCACCACAATGGCTTTGAATGAAACAAACAAGATGTGCTTTAACTGCAGACTTTCAGATTTAATTTGAGGGTAATTACATCCAAATCAGGTGAACAGTGTAGGAATTACAACGGTTTCTATATGTGCCTCCCGCTTTTTAAGGGGCCAAAAGTAATGGGACTATCAACTCAAAAGCTATTTCATGGACAGGTGTGGGCTACTCCCTCATTATTTCATTATCAATTAAGCAGGTAAAAGGTCTGGAGTTGATTCTAGATGTGACATTTGCATTTGGAATCAGTGGCTGTCGACTCTCAATATGAGATCCAAAGAGGTATCACTATCAGTGAAGCAAGCCATCATTAGGCTGAGAAATCAAAACAAACCCATCAGAGAGATAGCAAAAACATTAGGTGTGGCGAAATCAACTGTTTGGAACATTCTTAAAAAGAAAGAATGCACCGGAGAGCTCAGCAACACCAAAAGACCCGGGAGACCACGGAAAACAACTGTGGTGGATGATAGAAGGAATTATTTCCCTGGTGAAGAAAAACCCCTTCACAACAGTTGGCCAAAAAAATAACACTCTCCAGGAGGTAGATGTATATGTGTCAAAGTCAACAATCAAGAGAAGACTTCACAAGAGTGAATATAGAGGGTTCACCACAAGATGTAAACCATTAGTCTGCCACAAAAACAGGAAGACCAGATTAGAGTTTGCCAAACAACATCTAAAAAAGCCCTTACAGTTCTGGAACAACATCCTATGGACAGATGAGACAAAGATCAACTTGTACCAGAGTGATGGGAAGAGAAGAGTATGGAGAAGGAAAGGAACTGCTCATGATCCAAAACATACCACCTCATCAGTGAAGCATGGTGGTGGTAGTGTCATGGCGTGGGCATGTATGGCTGCCAATGGAACTGGTTCCCTTGTATTTACTGATGATGTGACTGCTGACAAAAGCAGCAGAATGAATTCTGAAGTATTTTGGGCAATATTATATGCTCATATTCAGTCAAATGCTTCAGAACTCATTGGACGGCGCTTCACAGTGCAGATGGACAATGACCTGAAGCATACTGCAAAAGCAACCAAAGAGTTTTTTAAGGCTAAAAAGTGGAATGTTATGCAATGGCCAAGTCATTCCCCTGACCTGAAGTCGATTGAGCATGCATTTCACTTGATGAAGACAAAACTGAAGGGAAAATGCCCCAAGAACAAGCAGGAACTGAAGACATTTGCAGTAGAGGCCTGGCAGAGCATCACCAGGGATGAAACCCAGCGTCTGGTGATGTCTATGCATTCCAGACTTCAGGCTGTAATTGCCTGCAAAGGATTTGCAACAAAGTATTAAAAAGTGAAAGTTAGATTTAGGATTGTTTAGTTTGTCCCATTACTTTTCGCCCCTTAAAAAGTGGGAGGCACATATAGAAATCGATGTAATTCCTACACCGTTCACCTGATTTGGATGTAATTACCCTCAAATTAAATCTGAAAGTCTGCAGTTAAAGCACATCTTCTTTGTTTCCTTTCAAAGCCATTGTGGTGGTGAATAGAGGCCAAAATATGAAAATTCTGACAATGTCCCAATATTTATGCACCTGACTGTATATATCATGACAAAATCCCCTTTGTTTTATTTGCTGCACACATATATAGATTTGTAGTATATTATTGTTAGCGCCGATAGCAAAAGTTTTTCTGTTTTGTATACATTTATGGCATTAATATTGCCATGCGCTGGTACCATGTATGATATGGGTAAAACCGAGCACGGGCATATTTCTTTTCTGTTTTGTTTCAAAATTTTGCCTTGTGCTATCATGGCAGCTTTCAATTAAGGCTATAAAAGGCCTAGTTGGGTGTGGCTAACAGCCAGGCCCTGTATAGATGTGACCCTCTGTATCTAGGAGGTGAGTACATTTAACTGCAATGTAATGATGTGCTGGGAATATATGCTAGTGTTAGGGACCTGCAGAAAAATGGGGTCCCTTGATGCTGGGCTGCAGGCTTAAATGCTTTGATCAAATCATGACAAAATCCCCTTTGTTTTATTTGCTGCACACATATATAGATTTGTAGTATATTATTGTTAGCGCCAATAGCAAAACTTTTTCTGTTTTGTATACATTTATGGCATTAATATTGCCATGCTGCTGGTACCATGTATGATATGGGTAAAACCGAGCGCGGGCATATTTCTTTTCCATATATATATATAATATATATATATATATATATATTTATTTATAGGTTGAGTCTCCAATATCCAAATTTTCCAAAATACGGATATATTTTGGCATGACTGGGATAATGGAACCTTTTGATTTTTGATGGTTCAATGTACATAAACTTTGTCTAAGGCACAAATTATTACAAATATTGTATACAATTACCTTCAGGCTGAGGACCTCATTCAGAGCCGCTCGCTCTGAATGAGGGCGGCCACTTCTCTGTAATGAGCCGGCCTCCTGGCCGCTCGCTAAGCTGTGGGTGACCACCAACAGCTTTAGCGAGCGGCCAGGTTGATGGTCGTGATGGTCATGACCATCGCGACCATCAGGGCTTACGACGAGACCCTTGTGGTAGGGTCTCATCTGCCGCAAGCCCCAGTGAGCTTTCAGCTTTAATAGAGCCGGAAGCTCACCACTGACATCACGAGTGATGTCAGTGGGGCCTCCCCCAAACGGCAGGAATGCCTCAGTTTGGCCAGCCACCCCCCCACCCCGCCTACAAAATGGTGCGAGCTGTCGATCACCATCGACAGCCGCCCCTTTTGTAGTGAGCCCCGGAGCGAAAGAATTTCTCTCTCGCTCCAGGGCTTGTGCACGCACAGTGTGGCCGCAACATCGACCCGCTTGCGAGCGGGTCTGAATGAGACCCTGTATGTGTAAGGTGTATATGAAACATAAATTAATTTCATTTCTGTACACAAACTTTGATTGAGCCACAAAATTATTGAAAATATTGTATAAAATTACCTGCAGGCTGTGTGTATAAGATGTATATAACACATAAATGCATTCTGTGTGTATATCTGGGTCCTATTCCCTAGGTATTTCATTATGGTATGCAATTATTCCAAAATACGGAATATTCCGTTATCCAAAATACCCCTGGTCCCAAGCATTTTGGATATGGGAGACTCAACCTGTGTATATGTGTGTATATATATATATATATATATCCAAAAGACATCTGCACTCATATCTCCCCTTGGAGCAAAACTTGATCCAGAATAATAGTCAAATTGTAGATAAAGGGGCACTCACCCGAGCAGCTTGCAGGCAACAGTAGGTTTAATGCTTACATACATATTCCAGAAGGCTTGTCGACATGTCGGTCAACCATGTCCTTTTTCAAGTCCACCAACAAAGTACTGTAATAGTGCAACAAAAATAGCATAAATTCTGGAGACAACATCACAAACTAGCTTACCTGAGCCCCCTTAAATAGCCAGCACAACCACTTGTCTCATTGCAGCATACAACCGGACTGGAAGTGGAATGCATTCCACCATTTGGAACGCATCCCATCGGGGACCGGAAGTGAACCTACAAGGTGTGTATGAGTTATCGTGTGCAGGGTTATGCGTACATTCCATAGTGGGCTAGGTCACCATGACAATCAATCTCAAAGTATGACCCGCTCAGCGGAGCGCATCCCAACTAAACCCGGAAGTGCATCCAAGAAAAGCGCAAGGTGCAACATAGGCAGGCTAATACTGCTTCCTGCGTGGCTAACACAACCAATACAGGTCCATAGTCAAAAGGCACCAAGCGTAATTGGGGATAGTAAGTATTAAACTATTTGCCAGTATAAAGATGGTAAGTGTAGGCTATCAGCTGAGGCTCAGGTACTCAATGCATGCATATATATATATATATATATATATATATATATGTAATATATATATATATATATATATATATATATGTACTGGTAAAGTGGTCAATGGCAGGTACGTTTGTCCTAGGTTTTTGGCCTATGTGTTCTAAAAAACCCCAGGAGAAGTCTGTTTTGTAAACAGACCAGAATATTGGCTTTTGGAAAAGCCGGTTTGGGACCTGGGGGTGTGGATGTGAGGAGAGGGAGGGCTCCATCCAATGGCCACTCCAGGTTTTGGGCTTTTCAGCCTAGTAGCAGGCTCATTAGGGCTTACACCTGGAACTGGCTGATTTAAGCTGTGTTCAGTTGTAGCTGAGTGTCTCATACCTGGGAGAGCAGTCTGCAGGTTACCTTGCTCTGAGACAGTCTTGGCTGTAAACCATGTCGAAGCCGGATGATTGGCTGAGACAGATCTGTTAAAAATTAAAATCAGCATGACGTCATTTTGCGAATGGCAACAAGACGCCATTTTGTGAATGGCCGCCCAATGCCATTTTAGTGAATCTCACATAATATCAGTACATACGGCGATGTTATTATTTAGCATCGTGCAACTTCTACGCAATAGAACACTATTAAAAGTCCTTACCAAAACTATACATACATTTATTAATACCCAAAATAGGAACAACCCAGCAAAACACGTACCATGCTTACACATTGCACACTTACATAGAAAGGTTCCCTAGCATTAAGGTTAATATCCAAGGTTATATTCAGTATTAATTATGTTATGAATTGACTGTATTTAAGATCTAAGGTTTAGTACATGATAAGCAGGCCGTGTTTGGTACTATTCTAAACCACTGTTTATTTGCAGACTTCCGGTTCCATCGGCAAGGAAATCGCAACATGTGACTGTGAATTATGGATCATAGAGAGATATTCATTGAAATGTACTCTGTAATGTAATGTTTATTAGTCAGTTTAGACTTGTTCTTCAGAGGGAAAACAGATACAAAGAGCTGTTGGAGGCTGAACTATTACAATACAAACTGACCTATGAACTGCATCGTAACAGAAGAACCAGGAGGAAGAACCAATGGGATTATGCCAACTTGTTCTATTGTATTGCCTATCCTTGCAAGGGTACATAAGCAGGCACCCTGGATCTGTTAGTTAGTCATCATATTCTTTCTTTTGACGGAGGCTTCACCTTTGATGCTGGGAAATCTGGATCCAGAGCACATGCCTATGTATCGACTGTACCTTGTGATTGTATAATTTTTTGCGCTAATTGTATTTAGATAACAGCGTGTAACTATAGGCTTTTTGTTGAATAATATCTTTTTTTTGCTTTGGAACCACAATCAAAGTCTTGAAAGCAATTATGTCTTGTGCGACTTACAACGCTAAATAGCGACATTTAGGGTGTATAGATTATTGGGTATTCATAGTTGGGGGCTCGTAAAGTGAGATCACGCTGCCAATTTACACAATAACACACGGCTATCGATCTCTCTGCAAAGGGTGGAGGTGCCATATGCAGGAAAGAACGCATTGTGCCTTTGAAAACCTGCTACCACTTGATGCTGAGAGACCGCTATCCATTATTGTGTGAGTTCAATGAGCGCTGATTAGAATCCAGGGACAAGGAAGGAAAAAGTTTGTTTTCCTTCGTTGATAAAGTTTAGTGTTAAAAGGCGAAGTCGCACAATAGTGTACGCATATTTCCTGTATTGCTGCCACGTGTTCAACGGTCATTGTATGTATAGCGTGATTGCTTGTTAAAACCTCTGAATTATACTGCCATATTAAGGGAAAAAGGTTTTTATTTTCTGCGCAGAAAAGGAGTGTATAACTGAAACGTATGATTGCAAAGTAGAGGCTACTGTCTGTTAAGCCTTAGTGTAAGTGGAGGTTACTGTCTGTTAAACCTCAGGGGAAACTCGGTAGGTGCCCGACGGGGCCGTACAAACTACTGGGCCAGTGTACAAAGCAGGTACATTGTGGTTTAGGTTATTGAGAAACTAAGGGGTTTCTTGGTCCGTGAAGCAATTTATCACAAAGTCCATCGATCAGTTGGGGTCTTTGGGCAATGCGATCGGACCGCATGGTTATATAAACCGTGATTGTGAAGTGGATTGTCATGGGAGTGAAACTGCTGGCAAGGTTAGAGGTTATTGGAACTTCTAGATGCTACCAATGGGAGTAAACTCAAAGTAGGAAGCTAGTGGTGAAGCTTGGAGTTAAATTCACCACAAGTAAAATAATTTGCTAGGCGGTTACTTTACTCCTCGTGTATACACACAAATCATGTAGCGGTGAGGTATAGTGGGAAGGAGCGAGCGGCTGAAGCTTGGTTTAATACGGCCGCAAGTAGAATAATTTACAATAGGTGGTTAGTCTTGTTGTGCAAACCGACTGTAATGTCAGGCAGGTCTGCTGTGTATAACGGGAGAGAGAGCGTGAATGTAGCTCTTTGAAAATCGTTCACCAATTGAAATTCACTAGAAATTGGTAGGCATTTTCCCAGATGGGTGTGAAGCAATCTCTGGTAATGGTCGATGATGTGCTGCAGATGGATGGGCCACTAGGATCGGCCAGGTATGTTACGTTTAAAAAGTATGGTGCGTACGCTACAGTGTATTGCAACATATGGGTCAAAATGACCAAGAAATGTAAAACACCTTTTCCTAAGATTGGTAGCTTTGATTCTAAGGTTCTGAACAATTTCAGAGACAATATATGTTTAGCGAAGTCTCTGAAGAAAAGTATAAAGTTTAACGATTGCTTGAAATTGTGGCAGCAAGAGGGGGATATGTGGCTTAATGGTGTGCACGCAACGCAAACTAGTGTCTCATGCACGATGCAAGGGAGCGCGCATGCAAATAGCTTTGCGTGCCTGCTGCAAAGTAGCATGCACACACAGCAAGGTAGCATTGTGGAAGGTAATGTCAGTAGTGCACGTGCACCACCACCGCCCTATGCGGATTGGGTGAAGATACAGTCGATCTAAAAACTCATAAAAATGTAACAAGTAACTTATACCCTCTTCTAAGTAACTATAAGGTACATGTTTATGATGCAGATGATGAACCTGTTGTGATGTCCGCTCTCTACCATGTTGCACAAATGTTAAATGTACCACCACAGCAAGTACAGGTAGCTACCCTGCTAGTACCAGAAATGGAGGTAGCCCCACCAGTACAGGAAGTATTAACACCTGCTTTAACAGTAGTGGAGATTACTAATACCATACGTAGTAGCAGTAGGCTGAACCCTCAACTAGGTAATCAGGCCAAAGGTAGCATTATGGCAGGCATCTATCCCGTCCGGACAATAAGTGTTCCCAATGGGAATCTGGATGCACATGGTGTGGTGGTCACAAGGGATGTAGCGATGCATTGTCCATGGACAAGGGCAGAACTACGTCCATAATGACAGATTTCCCCGACCCAAGGAAAGAACTAGCAAAGTTTCAGAGATTTGTAAAAGATTTAGGTAATGCTCATGAGCCAACCAATAAAGATTGGCGAGTGGTGTTAAGGGCATGTCTTCCACACAATACCAACGTGAAAAAGTTTATCATGGCCTGTGTATTGGATGGAGATAGTCCCATAACTGATGCAGGTAATCAGGACAATATAACCCACATTGTCACCCAATTGGCTGTATTTTTCCCGTTAATTGTTAACTGGAGTAAAATCTTCACGATTAAACAGAAAGATAGTGAGTCTGCAGCAAATTATTTTACCAGAGCACTGCAGACTATTACCCAATACACAGGCATAGAGGATATAAAAGACAACACCCATCACAGGGAAATGACAATCACAGTGCTCATGGATGGTCTTAAGGACACTCTAAAGGCCAGGGTTCAGGCCTCACTTCCTGGGTGGAGGGGAGTTACAGTAGACACACTCAGGGAATCTACAATTGAACATGATAAAAACATCTTTAGGAAGAGAAAAATGCAGAGCGAGAAACTAACGGCTGTTAGAATCCAAGCTCTGGAAGGAATGCAAATAACACCGCAGTAAGAGGTTTATCCCATAATTGAGTGGTTATTACAACATGGAATTTTAGTCCTTACAGCGAGTCTAGCCAACAGTCCCATCTTTCCTGTGAAGAAGAGTGGTGGGAGGGGTCATAGGCTGGTACAGAACCTTAGAGGGGTTAATAAGGTAGTAGAGAGCCAATTCCCTGTAGTGCAGAATCCAGCTGTCACCCTCATGCAGATCCCACCAAATGCAACCCATTTTACTGTCATTGACCTCTGTTCTGCTTTCTTCTCTGTCCCTCTTCATCCTGACTGTCAGTACCTATTTGCATTTACATACAGGAGGGTACAATACACACGGACACAATTTCCCCAGGGCTTCATAGACAGCCCCAGTATCTTCTCCCAGGTCTTACACGACTGTTTACAATCTTTTCAACCTGCCAATGGATCTGTACTAATACAATATGTAGATGATTTATTGTTGTGTTCTGATTCGTTTATGTCATGTTTAAATGATACTAAACTACTGTTGCTTCATCTCTCACAGATAGGACACAAGGTTGCTAAGGACAAACTAGAGCCTTGTCAGACCAGGGTTAAATATTTAGGACACTGTCTAATGCAGGGATTATGACATCTGACTACTGACAGAATCCAGGCCATATGGACCATGACACTGCCGCAGAACCAACAGCAAATCTGTACCTTCTTGGAAATGTGTGTATACTGCAGAATGTAGATCCCAGGTTTTTCTATTTTGGCTTTACCATTACAGGACTTAGTCTCTTCCTCAAATCCTGATCGTGTCGTACACACAGAGGAAACAGAGCAGGCTTTCCTTAATCTTAAGCATAGTCTGTCAAGAGAACCTGCATTGGGAATACCTGATTATGAAAAACCTTTTGATTTCTATTGTACGGAAGCTGAATGTTGTGCAGCAGGTGTCCTCAAACCAAAACATGGTGATGCCAATAGACCCGTAGCATACTACAGTGCAAAATTGGACACTGTGGCAAGATCACTCTCAACATGTTTAAAGAGTGTAGCAGCAACTGCTCTTCTGGTCAGTAAGAGTGAGGATATAGTATTAGGCCATGATATGATTGTTTATACACCACATGCTGTATCTGCTTTGCTGAATTCAGCCCAAACCAGACATGTCTCCTCAGCTAGGTTCACAAAATGGGAACTAGCACCTGCAAACATCACCATTAAACGGTGCAGTACGTTAAACCCAGCAACGTATTTACCATATGTGCCTCATGATGCACAAAGGGTGGAGAGAGGTGAGTCGCTGGCGGAAGGTGAGTTCTGCAGGTATATTGATGCACATGATTGTATGGAATATTTGAATCAGACCTTTACTGAAAGACCTGATATACGTGATACACCTTTAGGAAATGTAGATGTGACAATTTACACGGATGGGAGTTGTCATAGATAAACTGACACTGTAGAGTTATGTACAGGTTATACTGTTGTAAATGATGAAGACATCATTGAAGCCGAACCCCTTGGTCCACCTCACTCAGCCCAAGTGGCGGAGCTGGTGATGTTAAGAAGAGCATGTGAATTAGCAAAAGGCAAATCTGCTAATATCTACACTGACTCTAGGTATGCCTTCGGGGTAGTACATGATTTTGGTGCTCTATGGCATCTAAGAAATTTTATGACAGCAGCAGGCATACCAGTCGCACACTCAAAACATATAAAAGGACTATTGACAGCGATCCAACTGCCAAAGGCAGTGGTCGTCATTAAGTGTAAAGCCCATACATGCGAGGATGATCCGGTGTCACTGGGCAATAACTGGGCAGATGAAGCTGCCAAATGGGCAGCAGGGTTAAAAGTGAACATGCCAATTAACCAAATGATGTTTCAAATGATAGATATGCAGAAATTAATTGAGATGCAAAATTTGTGTTCCATTCAGGAAAATGCAGTCTGGAGGTCCAAGGGATGTGGGCAAGAGGACTCTGGACTCTGGAGAGATGGACAAGGTAAGTCAGTGGCTCCCAAGGCATACTACCCAAGCCTGGCTGAGGCAGCACAGGGTCTGACTCACCTGGGAAAGCAAGGTATGTATAAGTTGGTGAGAGCATACTGGTGTGCACCGAGTTTCTCTTCCCAAGCGGAAAAGAGAGCAATGTCCTGTTTGACCTGCTTGAGGAAAAACATTGGGAAAACAATCCCTACCAAGCCACCGCACATTCCTCCGACCGACGGACCTTTTCAGGTAATACAAATTGATGTCATCCAATTACCATCCTGCAGGAATCTCAAGTATGTATTAGTGTGCACTGATGTGTTTTCTAACTGGTTGAGGCATATCCAGCTGCCCCTAATACTTCTGCGTTTACTGCTAAGAAAATAGTTCAGGAGTTTGTGTGCAGATACGGTATCCCTAGAATTATTTAAAGTGATAGGGGGTACTCATTTCACAGGTGATGTCTTCCAAAACATGTGTAAGTTGATGGGTATTAATAGTAGACTTCACACCCCCTACCGACCACAAGCCCGGAGTCTGTCTACCCCAGGAGGGGGACCCTTATCCCGACTGTGTCACAAGTGGTGGAGAATGCAGGCAATCACACACTGAAATTGCAGCAAGGAAAAATTTTCGTTTAAAATTTAAAGGGACAGACACCAATTCGTCAGTGTGGATATAAAGTTATGTCCTTTGAAGTCCATAGAGGTGGCGTCCGCAGATGCTTAGGGAAGCCAGATTTTGCTTCCAACCTACACCCCAAAATGGAGGACATTGTTAAAGCCTTGCTCCAAGCTGTGGCAGCTCAGCGGGAAACAAACAAACTGCACAAGAAAGCTACCAGAGCTCAGCAGGAATCCACCAATGTGCAACTGTTGGCCTTGGAGACAGCCCAGAGGCAACAACAAGTCACCATCAAGGAAACCCGCCAGGCCTTAAAAGAGTTAGTACAACACTTGGTAGCCCGGACTGGAGATGCTTCCACTGACCCTCCAACCCACACTCGCTCTATACAAGCCAGTCATTTTTTGCAGAAGATGACCCAGAGTGATAACGTGGAGGCATATCTTATGGACTTTGAGAGAACCGCGGAAAGGGAGAGTTGACCCAAGGAACAGTGGGCAAGTCTTGTGGCACCCTTCCTGTCTGGAGAACCTCAAAAGGTATACTATGATTTATGCCTGGATGGTGCCAATGACTATGCAAAGTTAAAACGGGAGATCCTAACCCACTTGGGAGTCACCTCATTTGTTCAGGCCGACTGAGTCCACCTCTGGGAGTTCCAAATGGAAAAACATCCATGCTCACAAATGCATGACCTCGTCCATCTAACCACAAAATGGCTGTAGCCCAAGATGCAGACAGGACCACAGATTGTGGAAAGAGTCGTGATGGACTGGTATCTGCGATCGCTACCTGTGTCTCTGCGCAAGTGGGTGAGCCATGCAGACCCTAAGTCCACAGACCAGCTAGTCGAACTCATGGAGAGGTACGTGGCGGCTGAGGAGCTGTTGAGTCTGCCCCACTGAGCCCCAATGGTGCAACGGCGAACTCCTTTTTGGCACTGGTGAGACTGTTCCAGGGGAGAAGGGTGCTGGGCAATGGAATGTACCTAAGACTGAGGGTGAGGAACCTGGAGACAGGCCAGCCAGGCCAGGAAGGTTCCTGCCCCATTAAAGACTAGATTATAATGTGATTCAGTGTTTCCGATGTGGTGGCTTCGGCCATATTGCAGCTAATTGTCCACTTACCTCTGAACCTACGCAATGTGATACTGCTCATGTATACCACAGGGGGTCTTTCTTTGCATAGCCAGCCTGTACTGCCAACCGGTGGGCTGAGACTGATAAGCACATGTGTGTACTTAATGTAGAAGGCAACCATGTAGAGGCTCTGTTAGATTCTGGTCGCCTGGTGACACTTGTGAAAGCGGAGCTGGTGAACCCCTTGAGAAAACCACTGAGCGAATTGTGCAGAGGTTTTTTTGTCCTGGGGTCCATAAAGAGGTATCTGACTATTGTGCATTCTACCCTGAATGTCAGTATCATGCTCGAAGGCCACATTTCAAAAGTCCCCTGGTTCCGTTACCCATTATTGAGGTTCCATTTGAAAGAATAGCAATGGATTTGGTTGGGCCATTAATGAAATCTGCCCGGGGCCATCAATATATTCTGGTGACAATGGATTATGCTACCAGGTACCCGGAAGCGATACCATTATGCAATACGTCAACCAAGACCATTGCTAGAGAATTAGTCCATGTCTTTAGCAGGTTGGGAATACCTAAGGAAATCCTGACTGACCAAGGTACCCCATTTATATCAAAAATCATGAAGGAGTTATGCCGCCTGTTTAAAATTGACCAGTTAAGAACCTCTGTGTACCATCCCCAGACCGATCGGTTAGTGGAGAGGTTTAATAAAACTTTAAAACACATGCTAAGGAAAGTAGTGGACAAAGATGGTAGAGATTGGGGTTACTTGTTACCTTATTTGCTGTTGGCCATAAGAGAGGTTCCCCAATCCTCCACAGGGTTTTCTCCTTTTCATTTATTGTATGGGAGACACCCAAGGGGATTACTTGACATTGCCAAAGAGACATGGGAGGGGCATTCCAGTCCGTATAAAATAGTTATTGAGCATGTTTCTCAAATGCAAGAAAGAATTGCTGCCGATAGTAAGAGAGCACTTGGAACAGGCCCAACAGGCACAGCAGAGGGTATACAACCGCAATGCTCACTTATGAAACTTTGCTCCTGGGGACAGAGTGTTGGTGTTGGTTCCCACAGTAAAAAGTAAACTTCTGGCTAAATGGCAAGGACCCTTTGGAATCTTAGAAAAACTGGGGCAGGTCAATTATAAAGTTTACCAGCCGGGGAATAGAAAGCCAGAACAGATATACCATGTAAATCTTATAAAACCCTGGAAGGATAGAGCAGCAATGTCAGCTGTCCGAGCCCCTCCAGTAAACCCTGGGCCCATGGTACCCGAAGTGGCAGTGGCAAAAACCCTGTCAGCCAGTCAACAGCAGGAAGTTAAGGAATTTCGGATCAGAAATAGGGTGCTGTTTTCTGGCCTACCAGGGAAAACCACGGTCATTAAACATGACATAATCACTGACCCAGGGGTTAAGGTTAACCTAAAGCCCTATAGGTTACCAGAAGCCCAAAGAGAATCAGTGTCAAAGGAAATTAAAACATTTTTAGAGTTGGGTGTAATTGAAGAATCGCATAGTGAGTGGTCAAGTCCCATTGTGCTCATTCCAAAACCCGACGGGAGTGTGCCATTCTGCAATGACTTCCGGAAATTGAACAGTGTGTCAAAGTTCGATGCCCTAGGGTGGACAAACTAATTGAAAGGCTGGGGACAGCCAGATATTTGACTTAACCAAAGGGTATTGGCAAGTGCCGTTAACTGAGAACGCCAAAGAAAATACAGCTTTTTCTGCACCAGAGGGGTTGTTTCAATACAAGATGTTGCCCTTTGGGCTACATGGGGCACCTGCTACCTTTCAAAGAATGATGGATAGGATTCTAAGGCCCCATAGACAGTATGCTGCTGCTTATCTGGATGATGTGGTCATTCATAGTCCTGGTTGGCAGTATCACTTGCTCAGAGTACAAGCAGTGTTGGACTCCATCTATAAGGCAGGTTTGACAGCCAACCCAAAAAAGTGTTGTCTGGGGATGGAAGAAGTAAAGTATCTTGGGTACACCATTGGCAGAGGTTTGATAAAGCCACAGCTCAGTAAGATCAAGGCAATACAAAACTGGCCCTGACCCCTGAATAAGAAGCAGGTGAAAGCCTTCTTAGGGATCACTGGGTATTATAGGAGGTTTATACCCAATTTTGCCACCATTGCAGTCCCACTGACTGACCTTACCAAAGGCAAACAGAAAGTCATGGTGGAATGGGGTCCTGAAGCAGAGAAGGCTTTCCAGGAGTTAAAAATAGCATTATGTACCAAACCAGTTCTGATGACCTCTGATTGTACAAACTGATGCATCAGATGTAGGAATCGGAGCGGTCCTGTCCCAAAGCAAAGAGGGTAAAGAACACCAGATTTTCTTCTTAAGAAAGAAACTATGCTATGGTCGAGAAAGAAGCATTGGCCATAAAGTGGGTGTTAGAGACTCTCAGGTACTACTTGGTGGGAAGGAAGTTCAGATTGATCACTGATCATGCCCCTCTGTAGTGGATGTCAGAAAACAAGGACAGTAATGCGAGAATAATGAGATGGTTCTTGGCATTACAAACCCTTAAATTTATGGTAGAACACAGGTCAGGAAACCAGCTGGCCAATGCAGATGCTTTGTCACGTGTCCATTGTTTTGGAGCTGCAGTTGTTCCGCCCTACAGGTCAAAACAAAGGGTGGGGATATGTGATAGAAGCACTGGTAAAGTGGTCAATGGCAGGTATGTTTGTCCTAGGTTTTTGGCCTATGTGTTCTAAAAAACCCCAGGAGAAGTCTGTTTTGTAAACAGACCAGAATATTGGCTTTTGGAAAAGCCGGTTGGGTCCTGGGGGTGTGGATGTGAGGAGAGGGAGGGCTCCATCCACAGGCCACTCCAGGTTTTTGGCCTTTCAGCCTGGTAGCAGGCTCATTAGGGCCTACACCTGGAACTGGCTGATTTAAGCTGTGTTCAGTTGTAGCTGAGTGTCTCAACCCTGGGAGAGCAGGCCGCAGATTACCTTGCTATGAGACACTCTTGGCTGTAAACCAGAAGGTACTGTGGATGGGGATTTTGTTTAGTGTTCTGATACTGAGGGAACTTACTGTCTAGTTAGAACCCAGATGGGTTAGGATTTTGTTTATGTTTTGTTTTATTTATGTACCTGGCACACTAAAAATTGGCTCCAACCAGCTTGTACGAGAACCCCAGAATTGTGTCCTGTTTCTCCGGCTGTGGTATGTGTACAGAGAGAGTCCGTCTACCCCAGGAGGGGGACCCCTATCCCAACTGTGTCACATGATATATATATATATATATATATATATGTGTGTAGATATATATTCTATATATATATATTTATATATATATATATATATATATATATATATACTGTATATATATATGTATATATATATATATATATATATATATAAAACAGTATCATGTCACCTATATATATATTATATAGACTTGTATAGATTATTAGCATTTATTTAGAAAAGCGTTTTAAAGCTATATACTTAAAAGGGATAGCCACAAAAAGAATGTTGACATCCCATAAACTTGCATCTTCCATCACCTAATATATCTAAAAAAATATAATAAAAAATGTATAAAGGAGAAACATAGCAAAACAAAATGACCAAGGCAGGTAACTCATCTCAAAAAAACATTTAACTGATTAAATTCATGTAGTCCATGGAAGATGATGTTTGTCCATGAAAGATGATGTTTTGCCTCTTTCTGAGACCCGATTTTTGGAGGAAAAAAATCTGAATTCGGCGTGCAAACTCGAACCTATCCGAGCCTGCACATCCCTAATATAAATATATATATATATATATATATGCTTTGGGTACCTCAGCCTCACCCATCTTTATACTAGCACTTTGTTTAATACTTATTCTTAATGATTGCTTTTTATACACTACCAAATTGTCGGCAGTTCTGACTATCCCCAATTACGCTTGGTGCCTTTTAACTATGGACCTGTATTGGTTGTGTTAGCCACGTAGGAACCAGTATTAGCCTGCATATGTTGCACCTTTTCTTGGATGCACTTTAGTTGGGATGTGTTCCACTGAGCTGAGTGGGTCACACTATGAGATTGGTTGTCACGTTGACTTAGCCCACTAGGGAACTTACACATGACCCGGTGCAAAATGGCTCGTACATACCTCATAGGTTCAATTCCGGTCCCCGATTGGATGCATTCCAAGTGGTGGAACGCATTCCACTTCCGGTCCCGATGCATGCTGCAATGAGACATGTGGTAGTGCTGGCTATTTAAGGGGGCTCAGGTAAGGTAGTTTGTGATGCTGTTTCCAGAATTTATGCTGCTTGTACTATTACTTTGTTGGCGGTCTTGAAAAAGTTCATGGTTGACTGAAACATTGACAAGCCTTCTGGAATATGTATGTAAGCATTAGACCTATTGTTGCCTGCAAACTGCTCTGGTGAGTGCCTCTTTATCTACAAATTGACTCATATATATATATATATATATTATATATACTGTATATAATATCACTTTTTATGATATTTATATAATATGGTTAATTTATGATATTTTATTTTTAGAATATTAGCCCTTTTTTGTTGTTTGTGATAAAACACCATTCTTTCTGAAAAATAATTCAATATTTAATAGAATTCTCGATGATGTCACAACAAATAAAGGTACTGTTGTATTTAGTTTTGGATTCTTTTTTTTCAGTGATAAATTTTAAATATTCATGATTGTAGATACAACATTTCAACATTATCATCGGATAACCTATTGGTTCTTGAATTTAAAAAATGTGTTATCATTTCTTTTCAAAACAATCATTATTCTGAAATACATTTATTAGTAATAATTTCCTAAAAATGTTTAAATTGACAAACAATTAAACTATTTTAAATTACATAAATGGATCGGACATATTCCAAAATGTGTTAATTAAATTCTTCAGTATAAAATAGTTTTTTTCATTATTTTAAAAAATAAAAAGAAGTAAAAAAAACGTGATTCAAATAAACTTTTAAATGCTTCTTCAACATATTATTTTTCCTAACAAATATAGCTAAATTGTTACTCCCTCAATGCATTATATATATTTTTTGCTCCCACACCCTGTGGACAAACATGTTTAACTCTTTTGTCTTTATCGTAATTTTTAAACCCCAATTTGCCTCTATAATAACACATTATACAATCCCCTCTCTAATATGTTGGACAAAGAAAAGTATTTCACCTACCAGTCGTAACATATTACCGTCTCCCACACAAACAGGAAAAAATTTCTACTTACTCACTGATAGGGGTTACAAATATCTCAATAATACCTCAGTATGAGCCATGTTAGTGATCACAACTATAACATTTCTTGTGGCTTCTTGGGATCCCTCTCTTTATAATCTTTAAATCCTATGACACTGTTTCAGAGATTACATCATATAATATGGTGTTTAATGGCAGGCAGAGGTTTGGGACAATGCTGGGGTATGGTATTTTTTGGTGTAGTTTAAGTTAATGGGAAAGCAGCAGTTGAGGTGTAGCTAAGGCTAAATGCTATGAAAAGTTGGGATAGAAATGGGTAGTTCGGAGATTAAAGGCAGCCAGTTTGGGAGGTTGAGCATAATAAGTGTGATACAGTGTTTATGATAGTGATGGAGGGCAAAGAGGAGGATAAGGGCAGGCAGTGCTGGGGTTTGGGAGAAGGCAAGCATAGATATAAGTGGGTGTATAACAGAGAGGCAAGGAAAGTGGTTAGGGGAAGGTCAGACAGTGGGTAGAGAGGGGACAAGGGTAGATTGCAGCTGGGCCAGAAATGGGGGTCAAGGGAAGGGTTATTGGCATTGATAAGGGTTATGGAGTGGTTGAGAATCACAGCTGGGTAAGCAATTTGATTTTTGGAGGGGGAATTTCTTGGTAGCAGCTATGGCAGTTCAGGGTGCTATGAGGGTAAAAATATATATAAGCTGGGACAGTACTGGTGGTGGGGAGGAGGATACGGGCAGGCAGAATTGGATGTACAAATGGTCCACGGTCTTTTAGCAGCTGACGCATTACAGGCAGTCATTGAGGGGTTTAGGGGCAGCCATTATCCCATGAACTGTGCAGTGGTTTTGGAAGGGGTTCAAGAAATCAGCTAGGGCAAAACTGGGGGTTAGGGATGGGGTAATGATAGATAGCATTTGGGGCAGTGGTTACTTCTTTATTATTGCTTAGAGACCTCAAGGTGAGACCAGGGAAATGAAAACCATAAAGGGTAGTGAGGAGAGGGGAATTGCTACTACAGTGACTAATAAGGGTTATGAGTTATTACTCTATGGTATAGGGAAGTGTTTGAGTTATATCAGGTGTGAGTGTTGGATTTGTGTAAATATTGGTTATTAATGGGATAGAAATTTTACACAGCTAAAGGATGTATAAGAAAATGGGCAAGAGTGAAAAAGGATGTTGCAACAGAAGTAAGGGAGTGAATTCTCTCACAGGAGAGGGAAGTTAATGTCTCCAATTATCAATGATGTTTTACAACAGAGGTGATGAGTTAATGTGATTTTGAAAGTAAAAACTGGAATCTATAATTTTGACATTCAAATTATTTAAAGGTTGAAACCAGCAACATCCTCCTTTTGTATAATTTTAGAAGTTAGATACATTTTGTCCTAGCCTTCCTTATATTGCTTTATTTATAAATGAATAATTTATCAAATTAATAAAATGTAACATGTTTGAATAGTTTATTAATGTCAAAATTTATTTCAAGGTAATTTCAAAATGTTTTTATTTTTAAAATGTTCTTAGTACAGATTTTAAATTTTTAATTTATTTCTATGTTCTAATATAGGCAAATCTAAAAGAAAAAAATATAAATCTTGATGAGGATTATTTATATGTGGAACAAAACAGTTGTAGTGAAAATAATTTTCAATATGACATTGTTAATGCCAGTATTAGAAAAATAAAAAAAACAGTGGCTAAAGATCACCAAAATTCAGTCTGGCTAAGAATGAGGTCTTAATCGAGGGAATATACATTTATTTTTGCCAAAATTTTAGCTTTGAAAAACGAGAAAATATATGGCAAAGAATAGCCCATGATGTGTCTGCTGTCGGAAAAGTACCAAGAAATGCAAATGTATACAAAAAAAGATATTTGGATTGTAAAATTACAGTAAAGAAAAAAAGTTTATACTATCCCTCAGAAAATCTGATTCAGATTTGCGAAACATAAACTCTCTGAAAAGACACCATACAATGAGGAAAAAACTTCAACCTAGCATGGAAATAAAAAAAAGGTAAAATTTATATATATATAAAATCAGATATCCAGACAGAATGACTGACTCACTGACTGATTCATCAATGCCCAGATGATACCCCCGGACCTTGGAACATGTAATTTAAGGAATATAATCCATTCCTTATGTCGTTAGTTCCCACTAAGGGCCATATTCAATTAGTGGTGGAAAGTCCGAATCCGTGGAAAAGTATCGCAGGTGATGTCATTTCGCCAGGCGGAAACTTTTCGCCAAATTCAATTGCAAAGATTTTTCACGTACGTGGAAAGTCAATGCAATTTAATAGTGGAAAGATTCACCTATGAATAGGTGGTGAAAAAAAGTGCAGAACTGCGGTTTTGGGGTGCAAACGTCGGGAAACCACTCAGCACCCTTGGGACAGCCCCCCAAAGGATAACTATATCAAACATCCCTTAAAAAAATGAAGGACACCCCACAAAATGACTTTGAAAATGGGGCAAAAAAGTTCAAAGTTGGGGTACAAACATAAAATATGAGGTCCCCAAGTATGGGGCAGGTGTTTTCATGATTGCAGGTGCTTGCGGTTGGTGGATTTTTATCTTAATTTAAAGCTTCACTTTAGCAACTTAAAAATAAGCTAGCACCCATTTCCATGTACCCCAAATTTGCTGGGAGTAGTTATTTTTCCAAAAAATATTGCTTAATGCTATTCTTTACCACTTGTGTTAATGTGCTAATTGGCATCAATTGTCACAACTTAAGTACCCCAAATACCTTCATTAGGGCTAATCGGGAGCATCTGTAGTGATCCCCAATCCTAGTGCATCTTTTGGGGGGATTCAGGCCGATTTCCCCATTTCTGACAGTACTTTTTGCCTGTTACGAACTTGCGGCTTGCCGTTTTCACGTCCTTTGGAATTGAATAGGGCAAATAGCGGGGGCGCGCCCAATAAGTTTCCGCGACCAAAACAAGCGATGTAGGTGGAAAGTAGATTCCATTGACGGTGGTGAAATTATCGCGGCTAATTGAATATGGGCCTAAGATAGTATTTTGGCAAAATAATTTCCAATAGGGACGAAAAGGGATAAATTTGTATCCTCTCCCCTGTGCAATGTCTACTATATTTGTCTCATCAAGGCTGTAGCACAGTTGAAATATCTATGACCTAATGTCATCCATCATGCTACCAAATAACAATGGCAGTTGCTGTGGCTCTCCTTTTCTAATAGTTATGGCCATGTATGTGTTACTACAGAGGTAAGAGGAATTTGTGTTACTACACAGGTTAGGGAGGGGCATTTCAAATGTGTTACTACTTGTTGAGGGTATGGAATATGTTATAACATGGGTGACAGAGGAATGAGTTAAAACATGAGTGAAGTGGTTAAATCTGTTACTACACAGGTTAGGGAGAGAAATCTCATACTGTTAAGGTGAGTAAAGTGATAAAGATATTACAGGGAGTGAGGGCAATGTGTTACTATTGTTTGATCAAGGGATTGAATTTAGACACAGGTGTAGTTGGGGGAGTGTTGAATGTTTTACAACACGAGCTTTGGTGGCAAAGGCATTATTACAGAGGAGATAAAGTAGATTTTTTTATTGAACAGGCAAAGGAAGGTCATGTCTAACCTTTGTTGTAATGCTTTAATATAGGGGGAGAGAGATTATAACAGGCGTGAAACGGAAAATGAACATTTAATATTTAAAGGTTTATCTGGGGGATTCTAGTTACATCAGATAGTATCAATTATTTTAATATATTACTATTAGAATTAGAAGTTAATCTTATATAATTTTAAGAAATTTTTTTGTTCTTTATTGTTTACCTGGATTCTTCTCACTGAATTATGTCGACTCAATAACTGAATGCTGTTATTCAAGCATAATATGTACTCCATCATTGATGTCAAAAGTAAAACCAATGATTTGCCTCTGATTTCTCTATAGTCTTATTTTATTCTATAATTAACTTGTTTTTTTTTATAAAAGTTTTAGTACTCTAATGGAGGTGATCATGGAGTTTATTTTTTATATAAATCAGTTTTTTTTATCCCCAATAAACCATGTGGAAGAATGAAAGTTAAAACTTTCTCAAATCAAATTTGATTATTACAATTTGAGGTACAACCAGAGCTAATATATATAATTATATCTATATTTTTTCAAAACCGCGGGCAGTTGGAAGAACACATTGGGGGTATGCATTGGTGACCTATGTTTACTATGCCTCATAGGTGGGTGACTCTAAGTACAGCACAATGACTTCAAGCAATTAAATAAAGGGTGTGTTAAACAGCTGCCTTTGGTGCGCAGGTGAAATGCAATCAGGGTTTTGAATAAAAAAAATGTCAAGATGTTTACGCTCAAATATTTCAATCGTGTTTCCAGATGTTTTCTAATATGAAAATTAATGTAGACCATTTTTTTAGATTGTACCAATCAAGCATTTAATGCGTCAACATTATTCCAAAAATATTCTTCCAGCAGCTCTATTTATTATAAAGAATCATCCTTGAATGAGTCAGATAATGAGGCAATAAAATTTGAAAAGGATATAACTAAGAATGTTATAGAGAATGTTAGTTCTGACTCAGATAGAGCATTTGTGGAAATTCCTCAGCCTGTAGATGTGCCCAAAAAATAAAAGAGGTTCAGATTTCGCATCATTAGATTAAATTAATACCCTAATCCATGATTTCATCAAGTCGAGCAATATGTTTCTACATTCGTAAATGGAAACCATGCAATTGGAATTTAGAAAATTTCATAAAACCTCTGAAAATTTTTCCCAAAAGCACTTTGAAATTAGTAAAATATCAACAGACTTACGATCAATATCTGAGAATGTTTTACTTGTTACAACTATCAAAAAAGATTCTATAAATTACATGACAGATCAAAGAACCCATGAAATTACCACAACAAAAGACTCCATCGAACCAAATAATTTGAAGGCCTAATATCTAAGTCTGAGCCCTGAAAATACCTGCTAGAAAAAATGTAAATTAAGTAATATCCCTAAGAGAACATCAAGCTATCAGGTATCAAAATAAATATATTAAAATGTAGTAAATGGAAAATATGTACAAGTTTAATTTTCAATATAAAAGTAAATTTAAATAGTTTCTTCTTCTTCATAGGGGACAGATCAACAACATTGTAGTTTAGGGCTGTACAAGTGTACTAGGCACTTAAAATGTAATTATTTACATGACTGCATAGCTGCCCAGCCTCCTTCAACCCCCTAGCCTGCCCCCAGCCCCAAGGCAGACTAGTTCTAGATTGGTGCTGACAGGAGCCATGTTCACTTAAACAGGGGCTGCTATTACAGCCTCAAATCATTATATTACTATATTTATTTTTACTTATTTTTGAGTGGTCTGCCCTGAACTGCCAATAGGACATGACGCTGGCGACCGTGTCAATGTCCTCGGCCGAGACCTCCACAAGCTTAGAGGACCACAGCAGCTGGCGGATCCCTGGTGATGCAAATATAAGGTGGCTCCCTGCTTTTTGAGAGCTTTACCCGCTGGCCCTGGAGACAAGCGGCTGGCACTGCTATGGTGGCGGCCAATTGCCTTGGGGGATCTATGTCAGAAAGGGGAGGTGGTCTCTCCCAGTTAGCTACTCCCCAGGCCCCTGTGACAGCCACAGAGATGCTGAGTGTACATTTTCTGTGTAGTTAGAACTCTAGAGACCTGGGCTCCAGTCTCCCTGTATATCTCTGTCCCAGGTCAGATAATATATTGTAGGTCCTTCCTGCCGACTAGGGCTTTCGACTGTTGGGCACTCACTGCCAGTTACATTTACATTGCATTGAATGTACTGGGTAATTGATATTATAGATAGGTTTACATCTTTTCTTTTCCTTTGCCTGTCATATTTCTGTCCTGTTTAACACTGTACAATCTCAATTGTTCTAGAAATTAATCCTTGTTTTAAAAGGCGTGAGGGGTTCACTGTGTCCCCCTATATTATGCCCCAATAGTTATTACTTTGTGTGGTCTTTTATTCTTTGCAACATATCCCTGCTACAGACATCTGTTACTACATCTTCGTGTGTCGGGATTGCCTTGTATTGTGCTATGTCTTCCAGAGGCCAAACATATATAGAGGAGATTAAAGAGTTGGGTGCACCCGTATTACAGACATTTAGAACTTGTTCTGATGGTCTGTTCTTGCTGTGTCCAATCCAGGACGGTCTCTGTATTCTCAGTACTCCCAGGAAATAGTTTTTTTTAACCTACGTGTGCATATTAAGGAGGCGACAACCATTATGCAAGCGGCGGCCATTGACACTACTACCCTGAGCTTCAAAGACTCAAGCTGAAGGCTCTCAACTGCTTCTTGCAAGTCACCTTGCTCCGCATGGAATCTCAATGTTCTATCATTCTGGCACTGGTACTGGGTTTTTTTTGTACTCCCTGGTCATTATTGATGCTTACTTACCTGTTCCTATCCAAGTCACCAGTGATTCCTCCCATTTACAGACCAATTTGCAGTCCAGGGGAAAATTACCAGTTTCAAGCATCGACAGTTGGACTATCTATGGCTTCTTGAGTCGTAACGAAAGTCATGGTGGTCATGTAGGCTGGGTTTTTTTTGTACTCCCTGGTCATTATTGATGCTTACTTACCTGTTCCTATCCAAGTCACCAGCGATTCCTCCCATTTACCATCCAATTAGCAGTCCAGGGGAAAAATTACCAGTTTCAAGCATCGACAGATGGACTATCTATGGCTTCTTGAGTCTTAACGAAAGTCATGGTGGTCATGTAGGCTCATAAAGGTGGTAGGTTGCAATCTCATCTGGGCAGAGGTTGCTTTTCCAGCTCTGTCAGCAGTCTTCTTTCCAGAGGTCCAGATTTAGGAGGCTAATTTTCTAAGCTGCCAGAACGTCGGTCGAGTGGTCTCCACTGCCAAATGCTTTTCAAAGTATAGGTCATCGATTGGGGTTTTTTGGACGTCAACTTGAATGGTGTCTCGACACAACCACAAGATGTCGAGGAATGGTTATCGCACTAGGGATCCAAGAGCTCCTGTTGTGGATCCCTTTGGGATTTTGGTGGGTCTTACTTCCCAAAGACGTATTCCCTCCATCTCAATCATTCACCTGCTTGTCCACAATTAGGAACATGGACAGCAGCACCATGATCCTCTTGGCTCCCAATTACCTGGGAGAGAGCTTGGTATGTGGATCTCTAGAGACTCTCCATCTATGCTCCTCTGTGAAAACCACTACAGCCAGATCTCCTGTCTCAAGGCCCATACTTCTACCTGGATCTATCCCATCTCGCTTTGATGGGGTGGCTATTAAGACATATATCATGATGGGCCAAGGGATTTTTCAGTTTGGTCAATCTTACTATGCTTCATGCTGGTAAACCTACTTATGCTAAGTATTATTACTGGTTTTGGTGAATATAAATTTTTCTTGGTGTTTGGACAGGAACCATAATCCTTGGACCGTTCATCACTACCGTGTTATCCCTTTCCGGTAGGTGGGCTTTGGATGTGGATCTTCACATATCATCCTAGAAGGCTAAGGTTTCCGCCTTTCTATGCTTTTCCTGAGAAAGATTGCATTGCTGCATGATGTAAAGAGCTTTTTTCAAAGAGTTCTCCACATGCAGCCTCTCTTTCTTTGTCCGGTGATCCCATGGGACTTGTCTTTGGTCCTTAGGGCTTTCCAGTCATCTCCTTTGGAGCCACTGGAGTTGATGGACATTCACTGTCTCATGTGGGAATCGCTATTCCTTCTGGCCATAGTGTCAGCCCAGAGAGTGTAAGACTTGAGTGCATTGTCAGGTTGCACTCTATTTTAAAACATTCATTCAAACAAGGTTAGGCTACCTTCCAAAGGTAGTTTCTCAAAGTCCTCATCAACCAGGAAATTATGGATTTGGATTTTCCATCACCTGATTCTTTTCCAGAGAAGCCTTCTTTGTATGCGGAGCATGCACTCTGGCTCTATGTACACTGCACTATGGATCTCTGTAACTTACATCCCCTTTTTTGCTGTATTAAGGTATTCAAAAATGGGGTTGGCCTTACTACGTAGCAGCCCTTGGCTTGCAGGCTCCATTTGACCATCCACCACATATATGCAGCGTTAGACCTCCCTGGTCCAACCTTGGTGATTGCTCATTCCACTAGACTCTCACCTTCCGTAATGGCCTTTATTGTGTTAAAAGGTAGGAAGAACTAGACACTCATAATATGTGTCACTAATCAAACCAATATGTTATAGCAGACGCCAGTAATTAAAAATATGTATCCATAACCATTTAAAAGTGTAGGTATATTGAGAATATTTTTGTAATTGCATTATTATTTATATTAGACCTTGGTTTAAAATTAAATCTCATTTGTATCATTAATTATATTCTGAATTTGTTTTGGTGTTATAATATAACATGTTGATCATAATCTAATTATTGTGTTTAAAATATTTTTCTGTACAAATAGTTTTCAATTTCCTAACCATGATAGTTTAATATTTGGAACATATTTATATAAAAACATTAATTATAAAAGTTGTTTATATTTTTAATTAAAAATTTTTTTTTACAGAATTTCTATCATAAGTTGTCACCATCTACAAAGAAGATATGGATGTTTGAAATTGATGGCCAGAAAGCAGTCTTTATAGGAGTAACCGTAATGTTTTTTTTTAATCATTTCACTATATGTCCTCATAACATCTTAATAATAAAAACAAAAAAAAGATCTCTAATTGATAACTTAAAACTTTTAGCAAGGTAAAACATTTTAATGTGTATTTAAACATTTCAAATTTATTTCTATTTACTACAATAATTATTCAAGCATCAAAACTAAAGGTACTTCAGAGGTTACAGTTTTAAAAACACTCAGTCTAAATTTTCTGAACAAATTGGTAATTTAAATAATATTTGAATTGTAGAAATTGGTTAATTAATAGCAGCAAAAATTACAACTTTAAAATATATTGTTTTATAAGCTTGTTAGTGTTGGAGTTTAGAAATTATACCTAACAAACATCATTAATATTTATATATTAATAGAATTTTAAATATAGTATGCCATCAGTTATAGTTTTAATGGATATGTATATTAATAAAATTAGAAGTACATTATTTTGCAAAGTTTTTGTAGTTCAAATTTCACACTAAAAAAATCCTTAATTTGCCTTATAGTAATTTAGTAAGTATCCACTATTATTTATTTATAGGTTTTATTCAGGATTTGTTGGTCAATTCAATATTGTTAGTATTTGTAAACCTAATAGGAAGGTATGCTGTTAGTGGTTTACCTTTAAAAATTATATAAACATTAAAGTTAAGTACTAATTTTGAATCATATACAAGGTGACAGAATAATTAAACATTAAAAAGGTGAATGTTCTTAATAATTTATTATTACATTTTTAGGTTTAACTAAAATCTTTTTATATATAATTTAGTTGATAAGAAATTAATGATTGTGAAGAAAATACATTAAAAATTCTGGTTGTTTAAATGTTGAACAAAATGCAAATAAAACTATTTCATTATAGCACTGGATCTAGGCAAATTAACATAAATGTCAAAACATTTTGAGTTTTCATAAAGAAATTTGTGTGAAACCAATATGTTTATTTAATGTGATAATAAGGTTTTTATTTTATAATCGTGCAACAACATTTATTCCAAGATAACCAGAACAAGAAAAGTAAAGTCTTTTAGTGGTGACAATATAACATTTGGTATAACTGCAGATTTTAAGGTCTGCCATTATTTGGGCCCCTGGTATGTAGAAAAATAATTTTCATAAGGGGTATCCACCATTTCACTTTGACCTAAATGAATCTGAATGTTTCTTTCTTGGCAGAGTATTGTAATGCTCCACCGGTTTTTGCTACACATCTAAACCTAGATTTTAGGAGCCCGAAAGTATGCTCGATTACTCTATGTGTAGTCACATGGGCATGATTATAATTTGTCTCTGCATTGGTTCTTGGTTGGCCAACAGGGGTTAAAAAGCCAATTTCTGCTTCTGTAACCAGAATCCCCTATAAAAAAAATATATATAGATGTTTTAATTGAATTTTATGTAAATTAGCATAAATATTTAAATATACGGACACGTCCCAAATTTGTTTTGTATTAAATCCATTTAATTTGAAATTTACTCATATTAATTATATTCCAATATATTATTTATATACATAATAATTTAATACATAGGTAAACATTGAGTTGACATGTGTATTTAAAACATGTTAATTATTGTTTATGGTAGTTAGTGTACATGAAAAAAAATATTTAAAAATTATAAATTTTTCTCTAATGTTTTCCTATAACTTATTTGGGTTATTCGAAGTAGATATTATTGATGGCCTTTTAGGGATTCATAATGTGCTTAAAGAGTTGTATTTCAGGTGCAGACTACGATTTAAAACTGATTATAATTTTAATTTTGCAAACCAATGAAATATAAAAACCCAAGAGTACCGTATGTGCACAAAATTAATATCATTAGGATGTATCAAATAACATGGTTTTAAAACATATTATTACACAAGCCATCAATATGTTATTAAAAAGTTATTATCAACATTGTGGAAAAATGTTTATGTTCTTAGTGTGTCAATTGGGTCAGTTTTGGATATTAGAAGATGCCTTTTGATAGGCTTAATGACTTTGTGGTTATCACAGCCATCCTATACAGATGGATGGAATAAGCCCTTATAAACACTGAACAGATTTTTTTAGATTTCTGCACCGCATATTCATTCCCTTGTATTTTTTATTCTTTTATTTGAACTTGAAAAAAAAAAAGTCATTATCGCCTGGTCATAAGACTAGTAACGGCTGCGGAATGTGTAATGTTGTCATCTTTGGTATGAAAAACAAGTATTTAAACAAATCCTAATAACAAGAACGGTGTATATTCTTGGTGCAGGGGCTAGATCCTGTTTAACAGTTAGCTTTCTGATCCATGATAAGAGGGAAAAAATCATATACATAACATTTTCAACAGATTTGGTTATGAATAAAGTAGCATATTGTGTGGTAAAATATTATACATAATAAAATATTATATATAATATATATTATAGTAGTATTGCCCTCTATACAATTCCAATGCTAGTAGTGGCCCTTACACATTATGACATAAAACACACAAAAGTAATTAAATTACTTAAATGATGCCCTGCTCCAGCACCTGTCATCGTCTGACTGCTCCTCGGTCTGCACCGTGGGAGAGGTGTCATATAACCCACTACGAGAGTCAGAAAGGGGAGCTTAGGAGTGATCTCCTGCCACCAGCTGCAGGGTGGGGGCCACCAGGGGCACCATTGGTAATACAATCTCAGCGGGTGCCTGGCATATGGCAAAGCCAGCAGCGATGCCTTCTCTATATGTCTCTTGGTGGTGGAGCGACTCAATGCTTGATTTGCCGGTATACAATACTGTTGTATTCCATGGACTCTTTGATCACTGTATAGGTATATATAATGCTTTAAAAAATAGAAGTATTAATAGTTTATTTTTATCAATTAACAAAATGCAAAGTGAATGAACAGAAGAGAAATGTAAATCAAATCAATATTTAGTGTGACCACCCTTTGCCTTCACAAACCACATCAATTCTTTTAGGTACACTTGCACAAAGTTAGGGATTTTGTATGATTATAGTCAGGTGTATGATTAACCATTCATACCAGACAGAATATGAAGGTTGAAACACAGTCATTAATTGAAACAGAAACAGTTGTGTAGGAGGCTTAAAACTGAGTGAGGAACAGCCAAACTCTGCTACAAAGTTGAGGTTGTGGAAGATCATTTCATGTCACAGGTCATACACTATGGCAAGACTAAGCACAGCAACAAGACACAAGGTAGTTATACTGCATCAGCAAGGTCTCACAGGCAAAACTTTCAAAGCAACAAACAGAAAATGGCAGCTGCTCAAATCTATCTGGCAGTACTCTTCAGGTGCATGAAAGAGAGGGGACATACCAAGTAGAAAAAAGGGGGGGTTTAACCCCCTATTGTTCCACAGGACACTGAATTGTACCTGCAACAATAAATGAAGACTATATGGTGATAGAAATTCAGAGATATTAGTTGCATGCATTTGCAAATCCATGGGAAGCTGCTAGGCCACATCACGGCTTCTGTTACTAGCAGTCCCTAACACTAAGAGGTTCACATCTGGGCTGCAGGGCACCGAAAAAATTGTCCAGCCCTGGACCCCCCAGGAGCAGAGCCGGTCCTAGGCATAGGCATAATAAGCAAATGCCCAGGGGCGACTGGAATGCCTAGGGGCATTCCAGGGCTCTGCCTCGGTACCCCCACCCCCCACCGGCAATGCATGCCCCTCCCCCTACCCTGCTGCTGCCATGATCGGAGCTCAGCTCCAATTGGGCAGCGCAGTGGCCAGTTGAGCTGCCCAGGTCAGAATGAGCTTCTGGAAACAAGATGGCCACGGGAGGGCATGCTGTGCATGCCCAGCTGCCTCCACTCCTCCCATGGGTCTTTGCGGTAGTAGTAGTCCTCCCAGCAGTGACCCCAGTAGTAGTCCCCCCCAGCATTGCCCCCAGTAGTAGTCGCCCCCCTGCCATAGGCAAATGCAGGGGGGTTTCTGGCTGCCTGGAAACCCCCCTCCCCAGCCCACGCCATGACCACAATAGAAATAGTAATATAATAGAATGTTCTTGTGCTCAATGTTCTTCTCAGTATCACAAATTAAATAATTAGCACCATCTGTGGATATTTTAACATGTGTCAGCCAGTAATATATACACCTGGGTACCAACTAGGAA
Source organism: Taudactylus pleione (assembly GCA_031769625.1). Lineage (NCBI taxonomy): Eukaryota > Metazoa > Chordata > Amphibia > Anura > Myobatrachidae > Taudactylus > Taudactylus pleione. The sequence goes on from JAUIMM010000153.1 coordinate 746,265, forward strand.
ATCTGGAACCTATGGTTATGTTAATGTCATTTAGTCATAAAGTAGTTTTTCTGATTAAGGCCACGTGCCTTATTGTGAGACCACACCACTTACAGTGAGGCCACACATCCTTTTTGACAGCACCTGATTATTTGGAAACACCCTTTCAAAATCCTGCATTTGCCACTGCCAGCAGTGCCCTTAGTAGTAGTCATCCCACCAGCAGTGCCCTTAGTAGTGGTAGCCCCCAGCAGTGCCCCTAATAGTGGTCCGTCAGCAGTGCCCCTAGTAATAGTCCCACCCAGCAGTGCTGCCAGTAGTCCCCCCCTCCAGCAGTGCCCCTAGTAGTAGTCCCCCCCCAGCAGTGCCCCTAGTAGTAGTCCCCCACCAGCAGTGCCCCTAGTAGTATTAGTCCCCCCCAGCAGTGCCCCTAGAAATAGTCCCCCCAGCAGTGCCCCTAGTAGTCCTCCCCTCCAGCAGTGCCCCTAGTAGTAGTCCCCCCCAACAGTACCCCTAGTAGTCCTCCCTCCAGCAGTGCCCCTAGTAGTAGTAGTCCCCCCCAGCAGTGCCCCTTGTGGTAGTAGTCCACCCCAGCAGTGCCATTAGTAGTATTAGTCCTCCCCAGCAGTGCCCCTAGTAGTATTAGTCCCCCCCAGCAGAGAACCTAGTAGTCCTCCCCTCCTGCAGTGCCTCTAGTAGTAGTACTCCCCCCCAGCAGTGCCCTTAGTGGTAGTAGTCCCCCCAGCAGTGCTCTTAGTAGTAGTAGTCCCCCCCTCCAGCAGTGGCCCTAGTAGTAGTAATCCCCCCCAGCAGTGCCCCTAGTAGTAGTAGTCCCCCCAGCAGTGCCCCTAGTAGTCCCCCCCACCAGCAGTGCCCCTAGTAGTAGTAGTCCCTCCCAGCAGTGCCCCTAGTTGTAGTAGTCCCCCCAACAGTGCCCCTAGTAGTCCCCCCCAGCAGTGCCCCTAGTAGTAGTAGTCCCCCCAGCAGTGCCATTAGTAGTATTAGTCCTCCCCAGCAGTGCCCCTAGTAGTATTAGTCCCCCCCAGCAGTGCCCCTAGTAGTATTAGTCCCCCCCAGCAGTGCCCCTAGTAGTTCCCCCCCCAGCAGTGCCCCTAGTAGTAAAAGTCCTCCCAGCAGTGCCCTTAGTAGTAGTAGTCCCCCCCTCCAGCAGTGGCCCTAGTAGTAATCCCCCTCAGCAGTGCCCCTAGTAGTAGTAGTCCCTCCCAGCAGTGCCCCTAGTAGTCCCCCCCTCCAGCAATGCCCCTAGTAGTAGTAGTCCCCCCAGCAGTGCCCCTAGTAGTCCCCCCCACCAGCAGTGCCCCTAGTAGTAGTAGTCCCTCCCAGCAGTGCCCCTAGTTGTAGTAGTCCCCCCAACAGTGCCCCTAGTAGTCCCCCCCAGCAGTGCCCCTAGTAGTAGTAGTCCCCCCAGCAGTGCCATTAGTAGTATTAGTCCTCCCCAGCAGTGCCCCTAGTAGTATTAGTCCCCCCCAGCAGTGCCCCTAGTAGTATTAGTCCCCCCCAGCAGTGCCCCTAGTAGTTCCCCCCCCAGCAGTGCCCCTAGTAGTAAAAGTCCTCCCAGCAGTGCCCTTAGTAGTAGTAGTCCCCCCCTCCAGCAGTGGCCCTAGTAGTAATCCCCCTCAGCAGTGCTCCTAGTAGTAGTAGTCCCTCCCAGCAGTGCCCCTAGTAGTCCCCCCCTCCAGCAATGCCCCTAGTAGTAGTAGTCCCCCCAGCAGTGCCCCTAGTAGTCCCCCCCTCCAGCAGTGCCCCTAGTAGTAGTAGTCCCCCCCCAGCAGTGCCCCTAGTATTCCCCCCCTCCAGCAGTGCCCCTAGTAGTAGTCATCCCCCTTCCAGCAGTGCCCGACAGACACACACACGGAAAAAAAAATTCCACTTACCTTATTCCCCGCTCTGGCGTCTGCTCCTTCATCCAGCATCCTCCCGCGCTGCCCCACACTGCATGATGGGAGAGACGTCATGACGCCTCTCCCATCACTCACTACAGGAGCCAGAAAATGGAGCGAATGAGCGAGCTCCAGCCCGGCTCTGGCAGTGGGCGCAGCAGCTGTGCTGCGCCGGTGCCGGTGGCTGTGAGTTTGTTCCTGGCAGTGTAGTGCGGTCCACACTACTGCCATGTGCCTGGTACAATGTAAGCAGCTGGGTGGCTAAAATGGAGGCGGAGCCGTGTCAGTCAGGGCTCTGCTCTGCAAAGGCCCATGGGAGGAGTGGATGCGCAAGCGCAGCATGCCCTCCTGTGGCCATCTTGTTTCCTCCTGTAGCCAGAATGAGCTGGGGGGTCAAGGGCTGGACAATTTTTTCGGTGCCCTGCGCCCCAGACGTGAACCCCTTAGTGTTAGGGACTGCTAGTAACAGAAGCCGTGATGTGGCCTAGCAGCTTCCCATGGATTTGCAAATGCATGCAACTAATATCTCTGAATTTCTATCACCATTAGTCTTCTTGTATTGTTACAGGTACAATTCAGTGTGCTGAGGAACAATAGGGGGTTAAACCTCACCCTTTTTTCTAAAAGCTTTCAAAGCAGACTGGGGTTTCCAGATGTGCTGTTCAAGCTCTTTTGAAGAAGAACAAAAGAACGGTCAAAATTGAGGACCATAGATACAGTGGTCAGCCAAGGAAACTTAGTGCATCAGATGAAAGACACATCATGCTTACTTGCCTTCGAAATCAGAAGATGTCCAGCAGTGCCATAATTTCAGAACTGGCAGAAACCAGTGGGACCCAGGTACACCCATCTATTCATAGAAGTCTGGCCAGAAGTGGTCTTCATGGAAGAATTGTAGCCAGAAGGCCATACCTTCAACATGGAAACAAAGCCAAGCGACTCAACAATGCACGAAAACATAGGAACTGGGGTGCGGAAAAATGGCAGGAGGTACTCTGAACTGATAAGTCAAAATTTTTAATATCTTGCTGTAACAGAAGGCAGTTTGTTTGACGAAGGGCTGTAGAGCAATACAATAATGAGTGTCTTCAGGCAACAGTGAAACATGGTGGAGGTTCCTTGCAAGTTTGTGGCTGCATTTCAGCAAATGGAGTTGGGGATTTGGTCAGGATTAATGGTGTCCTCAATGCTGAGAAATACAGGCAGGTACTTATCCATCATGCAATATCATGAGGAAGGTGTCTGATTGGCTCCAAATTTATTCTGCAGCAGGACAATGACCCCAAACATACAGCCAATGTAATTTAAAACTATCTTCAGCGTACAGAAGAAAGTGTTGATATGGTCCCCACAGAGCCCTGATCTCAACATCATCAAGTCTGTCTAGGATTACATGAAGTGACAGGATTTGAGCAAGTCTGCATCTAGAAGATCTATGGTTAGTTCTCCAAGATGTTAGGAACAACCTCCTTGGCGAGTTCCTTCAACACTGTATGCAACTGTTGCTAGAAGAATTTATGCTGTTTTGAAGGCAAAGGGTGGTCACACCACATATTGATTTGATTTGATCTTCTGTTCATTCACTTTGTATTTTGTTAATTGATAAAATTGAAATATTAACACTTCTATTTTAGAATGCATTCTTACTTTGCAGCATTTTTTCCACACCTGCCTAAAACTTTTGCACAGTACTGTATGTATATGTTTGTATATGTGTATATATTAGGGGGGAGCGGGTTCGGATTTCTGAAATCCGAACCCACTCGAGCCCCCCCGATCCGAGGCCGATCTGAGTCAGGCTCGACTTTTCCCGCCTGACTCGGATCTGAAATCGAGGCAAAACGTCATCATCCCGCCTTCCGCGTCTCGCGGGTTTTGGATTCTATATAAGGTACCCGCGTTGGCGCCATTTTCTCACTCGGCTGTGGACAGTGAAGAGGGAGGGTGGGAGTTCGGGCTGGCTGGGCTGTGTAGTGTAGTGTAGTGATGTGCTGTGCTGCGCTGTGCTGCTGTTGTCCATAGGGGCTGTGTCCACTCCTCCAAAATCTATAGGAGCTGGCTGTGTTGTGCTGTGCTGCTGTTGTCCATAGGGGCTGTGTCCACTCCTCCAAAGTCCATAGGGGCTGGCTGTGTTATGCTGTGCTGCTATTGTCCATAGGGGCTGTGTCAACTCCTCCAAAGTCCATAGGGGCTGTGTCCACTCCAAAGTCCTGTGCAGTGTCCCAGTCCTAAAGGGGTGCTGTAGTGTTGTCTAGGGGGTGCTCTGTCCATCAGGAGTGCTCCCCCCAAGTGCAAAAAAAATAAATATTTTTTCTGTGTTTGTGAATTGTGTACGCAAAAGCCGCACGTGCATCAACAAAGTAGCGCCAAGCATGCGCCTGTGTCATAAGTAAAAGGCTGGCTGGCTTGACTGTTAAAGGGTGCTGTAACCCCCAAAGTGCACTCCAAAAAAAATAAAAATATATTTATTTTTGTGTTTGTGAATTGTGTGCGCAGTAGCCGCACGTGCATCAACAAAGTAGCGCCAAGCGTGCGCCTGTGTCATAAGTAAAGGGCCTGCTGGCTTGACCGTTAAAGGGTGCTGTAACTCCCAAACCACTCCAAACCAAATAAAAAAATATTTTCTGTGTTTGTGAATTGTGTGCACTGTGGCTGCACGTGCATCAACAAAGGAGCAGTACCAAGCGTGCGACTGTGTCCCATAAGTAAAGGGTCGGCTGGCTTGTCCATTAAAGTGTGCTGTAACCCCCAAATTGCACTCCAAAAAATATACCTATTTTTGTGTTTGTGAATTGTGTGCGCAGTAGACGCACGTGCATCAACAAAGTAGCGCCAAGCATGCGCCTGTGTCATAAGTAAAGGGCCAGCTGGCTTGACCATTAAAGGGTGCTGTAACCCCCAAAGTGCACTCCAAACCAAATAAAATAATATTTTCTGTGTTTGTGAATTGTGTGCACTGTGGCTGCATGTGCATCAACAAAGGAGCAGCGCCAAGCGTGCGCCTGTGTCCCATAAGTAAAGGGCCGGCTGGCTTGTCCATTAAAGGGTGCTGTAACCCTCAAATTGTACTCCAAAAAAATATATATTTTTGTGTTAGTGAATTGTGTGCGCAGTAGCCGCACGTGCATCAACAAAGTAGTGCCAAGCGTGCGCATGTGTCATAAGTAAAAGTCCAGCTGGCTTGACCGTTAAAGGGTGCTGTAACCCCCAAAGTGCACTCCAAACCAAATAAAATAATATTTTCTGTGTTTGTGAATTGTGTGCACTGTGGCTGCATGTGCATCAACAAAGGAGCAGCGCCAAGTGTGCACCTGTGTCCCATAAGTAAAGGGTCGGCTGGCTTGTCCATTAAAGGGTGCTGTAACCCCCAAATTGCACTCCAAAAAAATATGTATTTTTGTGTTTGTGAATTGTGTGCGCAGTAGCTGCACGTGCATCAACAAAGTAGCGCCAAGCGCGCGCCTGTGTCATAAGTAAAAGGCCGGCTGGCTTGACCGTTAAAGGGAGCTGTAACCCCCAAAGTGTACTCCAAACCAAATAAAAAAATATTTTCTGTGTTTGTGAATTGTGTGCACTGTGGCTGCATGTGCATCAACAAAGGAGCAGAACCAAGCGTGCGCCTGTGTCCCATAAGTGAAGGGCCAGCTGGCTTGTCCATTAAAGGGAGCTGTAACCCCCCAATTGCACTCCAAAAAAATATATATTTTTGTGTTTGTGAATTGTGTGCGCAGTAGCCGCACGTGCATCAACAAAGTAGCGCCAAGCGGGCGCCTGTGTTATAAGTAAAGGGCAGGCTGGCTTGACCGTTAAAGGGTGCTGTAACCCCCAAAGTGCACTCCAAACTAAATAAAGAAATATTTTCTGTGTTTGTGAATTGTGTGCACTGTGGCTGCATGTGCATCAACAAAGGAGCAGTGCCAAGCGTGCGCCTGTGTCCCATAAGTAAAGGGCCGGCTGGCTTGTCAATTAAAGGGTGCTGTAACCCCCAAATTGCACTCCAAAAAAAATAAATGTATATATTTTTGTGTTTGTGAATTGTGTGCGCAGTAGCCGCACGTGCATCAACAAAGTAGCGCCAAGCATGCCCCTGTGTTATAAGTAAAGGGCCAGCTGGCTTGACCGTTAAAGGGTGCTGTAACCCCCAAAGTGCACTCCAAACCAAATAAAAAAATATTTTCTGTGTTTGTGAATTGTGTGCACTGTGGCTGCACGTGCATCAACAAAGGAGCAGCGCCAAGAGAGCGCCTGTGTCCCATAAGTAAAGGGCCGGCTGGCTCATTTCTTAAAGGGTGCTGTAACACACAAAGTGCACTAGTCTCCAACAAAAATAAAAAATTATTTTCTGTGTTTGTGTGCGTGGTAGCCGCACGTATATATCGATATATCATAAATGGAGGACCAAACTTTCTCCGATAAAAATAAAATAGGGAAAGATCTAAAACCACTTCCTCCTAGTGCTGTTGCTGCTGCTGGGAGTCGTTCATCATCCCAGAGAGGAAGTAGGAACACCACTACTTTTACTAAACAATTGACCCTCCAACAGTCCTTAGCGAGGTGGATGAAGTACGACAGCAGTCATCCTGAAGCAAAACGTATAACTGAGGCCTTGACTGCTATGTTGGTGTTAGACGTGCATCCAGTATCCGCCATTAATGCAGTGGGATTTAGACAATTGATGGAGGTAGTGTGTCCCCGGTTCCAAATCCTGTTGAGATCCCACTTCACTAGGCAGGCGATACCGAGACTGTACAGAAACGTCAGAAAAAGTGTCCTCAGTGTCCTGAAAAATGCGGTTGCACCCAATGTCCACTTAACTGAAGAGGGTGAGGAATCGGTGGATGAGGAGGATGAGGACGACATCTTGCCTCCTTAGAGCCAGTTTGTGCAGGGACAGATTAATTGCCAGCTTGTTTTGTGGGTGCCCAAACGAACCAATCATTTCAGCCACAGTCGTGTGGCAGACCCTGGCGCTGAAATGATTGGTTTGTTAAAGTGTGCATTTCCTATTTATACAACATAAGTGTGGGTGGGAGGGCCCAAGGACAATTCCATCTTGCACCTCTTTTTTTTCTTTGCATTATGTACTGTTTGGGGCCTAGTTTTTCAAACTGCCATCCTGTCTGCCACTGCAGTGTCACTCCCAGATGGGCCACGTGTTTGTGCCGCCACTCGTATCGCTTAGCATAGTCATCCAGCTACCTCGGTGCAACCTTTTGGACATAAAAACACTATTGTGAGGTGTGAGGTGTTCAGAATAGACTGGAAATTAGTGGAAATGAAGGTTATTGAGGTTAATAATAGCACAGGAGCAGAAAAACCCACAAATTTTGTGATTTTAGCTGTTTTTATACTTTAAAAAAAAAAAAATACAGATCCAAAACGCAAAACCCAGAACCCAAAACACCGAAGGGTGGTTTTGGCAAAACCAATCCAGATCCAAAACACGAAGAAAGATCCAGATGCAAAACCAAAACACGAAAAGTGGCCGGTGCACACCCTTAGTATATATGTGTATGCATGTGTTAGTGTGTATATTTGTGTATGTATGTATGTTAATGTGTGTATACTGTATATGTGTTAGTGTGTATATAAGTGTATGTATGTATTAATGTGTATATATGTGTGGTTGCTATATACTGTACATATATATATATATATATGTGTGTGTGTGTGTTCAATAAGCACACACATATGTGTGTGTGTGTGTATATATATATATACAGTCAGGTGCATAGATATTGGGACATTGACAGAATTTTCATATTTTGGCCTCTATTCACCACCACAATGGCTTTGAAATGACACAAACAAGATGTGCTTTATCTGCAGACTTTCAGATTTAATTTGAGGGTAATTACATCCAAATCAGGTGAACGGTGTAGGAATTACAACAGTTTCTATATGTGCCTCACACTTTTTAAGGGGTCAAAAGTAAGCTATTTCATGGACTGGTGTGGGTTATACCCTCGTTATTTCATTAACAATTAAGCAGGTAAAGGGTCTGGAGTTGATTCTAGGTGTGACATTTGCATTTGGAATCAGTTGCTGTCGACTCTCAATATGAGATCCAAAGAGCTGTCACTATCAGTGAAGCAAGCCATCATTAGGCTGAAAAATCAAAACAAACCCATCAGAGAAATAGCAAAAACATTAGGTGTGGCCAAATCAACTGTTTGGAACATTCTTAAAAAGAAAGAACGCACCAGAGAGCTCGGCAACACCAAAAGACCCGGAAGACCACGGAAAACAACTGTTGTGGATGACAGAAGAATTATTTCCCTGGTGAAGAAAAACCGCTTCACAACAGTTGGCCAAATCAAGAACACTCTCCAGGAGGTAGGTGTACATGTATCAAAGTCAACAATCAAGAGAAGACTTCACAAGAGTGAATATAGAGGGTTCACCACAAGATGTAAACCATTGGTGAGCTTCAAAAACAGGAACACCAGATTAGAGTTTGCCAAACAACATCTAAAAAAGCCATTACAGTTCTGGAACAACATCCTATGGACAGATGAGACAAAGATCAACTTGTACCAGAGTGATGGGAAGAGAAGAGTATGGAGAAGGAAAGGAACTGCTCATGATCCAAAACATACCACCTCATCAGTGAAGCATGGTGGTGGTAGTGTCATGGCGTGGGCATGTATGGCTGCCAATGGAACTGGTTCCCTTGTATTTATTGATGATGTGACTGCTGACAAAAGCAGCAGAATGAATTCTGAAGTGTTTCGGGCAATATTATATGCTCATATTCAGTCAAATGCTTCAGAACTCATTAGACGGCGCATCACAGTGCAGATGGACAATGACCCGAAGCATACTGCAAAAGCAACCAAAGAGTTTTTTAAGGCTAAAAAACTCTATGCAATGGAATGTTATGCAATGGCCAAGTCAATCCCCTGACCTGAATCCGATTGTGCATGCATTTCACTTGATGAAGACAAAACTGTAGGGAAAATGCCCCAAGTACAAGTAGGAACTGAAGACATTTGCAGTAGAGGCCTGGCAGAGCATCACCAGGGATGGAGCCCAGCATCTGGTGATGTTTATGCGTTCCAGACTTCAGGCTGTAATTGCCTGCAAATGATTTGCAACAAAGTATTAAAAAGTGAAAGTTAGATTTAGGATTGTTTAGTTTGTCCCATTACTTTTGGCCCCTTAAAAGTGGGAGGCACATATAGAAACCGTTGTAATTCCTACACCGTTCACCTGATTTGGATGTAATTATCCTCAAATTAAATCTGAAAGTCTGCAGTTAAAGCACATCTTGTTTGTTACATTTCGAAGCCATTGTGGTGGTGAATAGAGGCCAAAATATGAAAATTCTGTCAATGTCCCAATATTTATGCACCTGACTGTATATATATATATATATATATATATATATAGAACATGCCCCTGCCCTTGTTCAATTAATTTTTCTTTCTTTTTGGAGTCAGTGCACGTGACTTCATGATGTCATGCCACGCCACAGGAAGGAAGAGGTCAGAGGAGCCGTGGCATGTGAGGAGCAGCACCAGTCAGACGTGGAGGAGAAGAAGCCAGAAGGAAGGAGCATTCTTCAAGGTGATAAGGTAAGTCATGACTCATGAAACTTAACGGTAGCAGGGGAAGGGGGAGGGGAGCAAGGGGCCCTGCCTATTTTGTCAGTCCCGGGCCCCACAATTTCTGATGGGAGCCCTGTGCTGGACACACTTTAGAGTGATGAAACGGAGGTCACACAACTTTTTCAGACGCGCACCTTAGAGACACGCAAGTAGTCCCTATTTTACCCAGGATCTTTAGTGACAGTGCTCAATAAGTACTAGATCAGGTATAATACCATATCTAATTACATCCCCTTTTACAGTCCACAGACAATCTCACACATCGTCTTTCTCTCACATCCTCATGACATTTGGTCGATATTCCTGTGTGACTGGATCATGCAGCCAACCAAGAAACTGTGCATTCTGGCTGGACCAAAATGCAATATATAGCACCTATCCTTGTGTATCAATGCCTATTTCCCTATAGATTGTAAGCTTGCGAGCAGGGCCTTTATACCTATATATCTGTTTGTTATTACCCAGTTTTGTTCTGTTAATGTTCCAATTGTAAAGCGCAACGGAATATGCTGCGCTATATAAGAAACTGTTAATAAATAAATAAATAATACCCTAACAGTTCAAGCAATGGGAGGTGTCCAGTCTCACAGAAATAGTAAATAAATATATGTTAGAGTGCTCCAGATATTATTCCAACAATTAATTGTCTGTCTACAATAAAGTTGTTGATAGCATGCCAAAAAGTTTTACACGAACTGCCCTTGGGACATTACATCAATAAAGTGGTTTGATGTAAATACCTAATCGCAAGCTACTTCATTAATGCATGGCATGCTATCAGCAACTTTAATGTAGACAAACAGACAATTCATTGTTGGGATATTCCATAATCATAATATTTGGAGCACTCTAACATCCATTTATTTCTTAAGGTGCATACACACACAACGATTTTTTGCCCGATTATCGATAATGATATAGTTTATCGTTCAATCATTGAAAAAATCATTCACTTTCTGAGTTAAAACGATGAACGATTATCGTTCATGCGCTTTCAAGTTTGTAGTCTGTAGTTCAGTCAGATTGACCAACTCAACGATTTTCAGTAAGGGAATATGCAAAAATCGTTTGTAGTTCAAAAAAATCATTCATTACATTTAGTAAATGAACGATTTTAGTAAATGATTTTCGTAAATTTTTCCCTTGAAAAAATTAATGAAAATCGTTTACTAAAATCGTTCATTTACTAAATCGTTGTGTGTGTATGCAGCTTTATATATAGTTTTCCTTCAACCACTTAACTGACTAAGGCCCTGATTCAGAGGCCCACGCTATTTGCGTCGCTTACTCTGAATCAGGGCATCCTTTTTTTTTTTTATTTTGACCGGCTCACCCACAGCATGTGATCACCCACAGCATGTGTGTGCGGCCTGGTGATGGTCGCGATTATCGCGACCATCTGGCTTGCGGCAAGACCCTGCGGGAGGGTCTCGGCTCCCGCAAGCCCGAGTGGACTTCCTGCTCTAATAGAGCAGGAAGTCCACTACTAACATCACTAGTGATGTCAGTAGGGCCGCCCACAAACGGCAGGCGTTCCTTCGGGAGCGCCTCCGTTTGTGCAGCCACCCCCCCTCCCCGCCTACAAAGCAGGGCAAGCTGTCGATCAACATCGACAGCCGCCCTGTCTTGTAGCAAGCCCCGGAGCGAGTGATTTTTCACTCGCTCCGGGGCTCATGCATGTCGCGCATGCGCACGCCGAGTATGCGCAATGGCCCTCCATCGACCCGCTTGCGAGCGCTATGCGCTCGCGAGCGGGTCTGAATCAGGCCCTACTTTTTGATCTAAAAACCACTGAGAAATTATTGAGTTTTTCTAATGAGTGAATTAGATGAAGAACATGTTTTTCAACTTATCCAAAATGATTTCATTAAAATAAAATATATATATTTTTTTAAATATTTCTAAAAAATAATTTTTTCAAACAGCAGAACATCGGATCACCACCATCGGAACATTGGAAAAATTGCAGCCATTGCGACCTTTTCACAGCGGCTTTAGGTACCAGATACACTTTAGGGGGTGAGGGGGGTTCATTTATTTTTTTCCCAGCAGCTGCTAGTCTCTGCAGACGCTGGGTGGGGGGTCCTGCTGTGCTGACTGATCAGCAGTGATCGGCAGCACGGCAGACACTGGGGGAGGATGCAGGCAAACAGAAGGACTGGAAGGTCCCTCTGAGAGCAGAAGCTGTGAGAATATTCTCGGATGCCGGACTGTAGATAGACAGTAATTAGTTGGACAATGTCTAGATCGACCCCTGTTGTTAGACAGTCAATAGATCGACAGGTACTAAAGGTCGACACACTAAAGGTCGACATGTAAGAAGGTCGACATGTACAAAATGTCGACAGGGTCAAAAGGTCGACATGGAAATGGTCGACACTAAATGATATACACTTTTTTTTTTTTTTTTGGGTTAAGCACTTAAGATGAGCCAGTGTCCAACGTCATTCCCTACCATCCAAAGTCATTCCCTACCATCCAAGTGGGCATGGAGGGGGAATAAATCCATGTGGCAAGCGAAGCGAGCCACCGTGCCCGCAGCGTGGCGAGCAAAGCGAGCCCGCAAGGGGCCGAATGGTATTTATACAAAAAAATAATAATTAAAAAAAAAAATGCGTCGACCATTTCCGTGTCGACCTTTCCATGTCGATCTTTTGACCCTGTCGACCATTTGTACCTGTCAACCTTCTTACATGTCGAACTTTAGTGTGTTGACCTTTTGTACCTGTCGACCTTTTGTACCTGTCGATCTATTGACTGTCTAACAACTGGGGTAGATCTAGACAATGTCTAACTAATTTTTGTCTATCTCTTATACCACACCCATATTCTCTTCCTGCAGCCGCCCACACTGTTTATCTGACTGATCGCACTATTGCAACCAGATCAGATAACGCTCAGCCTGGTGTAGTCGGAAAACTGCGACCATGCCTGGCAAGTGGTTAAACATTACAGAGCTGTCTTCGAATATGCAATAACCTGCAGCTGTTCTGTGATACAGACACACAGACACAGAGGTTTAGTAACATGGCAACATTCCCTAGTACTGAAGAAGCCTGAAGAAGCCTGTCAGTGTTCCATCATATTGATTAACATTTTATTCTCATTGATAATGGGAACAAATCCAAAAAATGACAATATACAAATGCTTTAAATTAAAATCTATTTACTATAATCCTGGCATTATAAAATGCAGTATTTGTCTCTGTTTTTTATGATTTTTGCATCTGGATTCTCATACATTGTTCAACATATTTTATTACTTAAAGAATTTCACAATCCACTTTAGGGGCTTTTCCTCTGCGCAGCTCTTATTAATTAAATGGAAGCCAATTTTTCATTTGTTTACCATTGTTGCAAAATATTTGTTATTCTCCCTCTAGAGGGGGAAGAAGGAAAGCTGTAATGAAATCCCTGCTATAAAACAATTAGACAGCTGCAACTACCTACACTACATCTATGTCCATGATTTCATTGTTGTATAGACCTGTACAACTTATTCCACCTTGCTTTTGAAATAGATTTTAATTTATTCTTGTTAGCAGATGTTAGCCCAAAGGCTGACAATTAAGCATGAGGGACATTAAACAACGAATGTTTGGAGGGTTGCCAAGGTGTTGGTTACTGCCCTTTTAAGTTTAGTTTTGATAGGTTGCCAACGACTGGTTTGGGGGGAGTGATTAAGGTGTATTTAGTGGGGAGAAGTAGTGTGATCTGCCTTTTTGTTCCAGTTTTTTCCAGGACAGAGAAGTACTTTTTGTCAGATGTCATTCTCCTAAATAAAACTCTCTTAGTGCTTTCCTTTTCCTTCTCTCCTTCTGTTCTTTATTTATTTATTTTTTCTTTTCATTCACTTACTTCCTGTCATTGTTTTTACCTTTCCTTTCTGTCATCAATTATTGTCCTATCACTGGTTTCTTGTGCTGCTGCGGCCTGTTCTCTACAGCTTGTATCATGTCCCACCTACGCTGCTCCTCCGGTCCCCCTGCCCGGCTGTCTGCTTACCTGCAGCCTCTCCAGATAGCCCCATCCGCAGCCACCGCACATCAGCGGGGGGCAGGTGGGCATCGCTTTCCGCTGCTCCTGCATCCCTGTCTAGTATTCACTGTGGCTGGCTTGTCCCGGTCTGGGCTCGGCCTGGGGCTGCGGCTGTGGTGCTGGAATTAGGCAGAGCCGCAGCTCAGCATGTTGCCACTGGTTACGCCTCCGGTTTATCAACCCCCTCCGCTGATCAAGTTATATCTGCAAGCAGATGGTCACGAGCCCATGCATCAGGCCCATGGGGGACGTGGCTTTGCCGCGAGTCGCAGTCAACATGGCGGGAGGGCTGCTGCTGCTTGCTCTAGATACAGTGGACAGCCCTCCTCAGTGCCCCCTGCTGCCCCTGGCTGTTTCAGGGATCAAATGGGGATTTATGAATAACCAGCCTTCAGCTGTCACTCAGGGCAGTCAGGCAGTTTTGCTGTTTGTTGCCATGGGTGATGCGACCCTTGCAACTGTAGCTGACCCCCTGGTTTTAGCTAGAGCTGGCATGGGTGCGCATGTGGGCAGTGGGGTTCAGACCCCTCTGCCCCGGTGAGTTGCTGCGTTCGCTTTGGCTCGGGGTATTGGTCCATCTGCACTTGTGTTGGCAGTTGGCTTTTCCCCCCTGCATAGAACACGTCAAGAATGTCCAATGTTGCCATATCAGTCCCACCTACATTGCCCCCATTAGCCACTGCGTTGGTAGTGAATTCTCAGGATTCTACTGTGGCATTGACAGCGCTATATACGCTGGCTTCCCTGGCCGGCGCGTTGACCCTTTGTTGTCAGCAGCGGCGGTCTCTCCTGGTGTGCCTACACCACAGTCATCATTTCTTTTGCCCTCTCAGGTTCAAGTACAGCTGGGCCCTTTGGCTGCCCAGGTCCTCACTGCTCTGGGTATACAGACCCCCATTCTACCACCTTCTTTGGTGCCCCCATCATCTATGTCTGTTATGTCTTTTTGCATCCCCTATGTCTGCTAGTGTTGCTGCTGTTCCTACAGGTACCCCTTCAACGGCCATATCAGATGAGCCAGCTGTGGTGAGCAATGTGTCAGCTGCTGGCACCTGTTCTGGTGCTCCTGATGAGTCCGTTGTACCTGCTCGTAAGGATAGTAAGCAGGTGTGTTACTTGTCCTCTTTGTCCCGCTTGGATACTTATAGCTAATGGGCGATAGAGGCAGAAAATGGTCACGCCCCTGCCACTGCCATTCCCACCATCGGTCAAGGCAGTCACACTCTTCTAGTGAAGACAGTTTGGTTTCCTCGGAGGTGTCTAAGTGTGGAGTGGTGCACTGTGATAATACGGCCGTACTTAGAGGACTGCTTCTGGGTATTTGTGACAGATTTCACAAGGGTAAATATGTTAATATTTTTGCCCTCACGGCAAAAGCTAAAAAGGATTTCAGGGCAACTAAGCACCACGAGGTATGGTGGAGGAGGAGTATTGCTCATACCATAATTGGCAGACAGGTTTCTTTATATTTGTGGCTTGGTATCTGGAATGCCGCCCTCAGGAACACTTGAATGCCATCAAGTATCTTCACTTGATGCATTCTATGTTTCGTTCTGTAAGTAACTCCTGACTGGAGGACATATGACAAGGAATTCTGACATAAGCAGTCGGGATCCTCGATCATTGATTTTAGATGCAAGGACATGAAGGTTTAGCTGGAAGTGACTCAGCCGGCCCTCACCCCTTCAGTACCTACACCTAGGTGTCTGCAAACTCCCTATCGAGGGGCCCCCTCGTCGCTCAGCACAGGACAGTGTTATGCCTAACAATGGTTCCAGCTGCATAGCAGGAG
The DNA here is from genome assembly GCA_031769625.1 of Taudactylus pleione. Taxonomy (NCBI): domain Eukaryota; kingdom Metazoa; phylum Chordata; class Amphibia; order Anura; family Myobatrachidae; genus Taudactylus; species Taudactylus pleione. The sequence goes on from JAUIMM010000153.1 coordinate 761,585, forward strand.
CCTGTTGCAGGTTCCAGTATGCATGCCTTTGATGTGCAAAGGATGCAAAGGATTACTTCCGTGCCAAATCTGGTACTGCCCCCAACCATCCAGCTGCCGGTGGCGGATCTGAGTAAGGTGACATCCCCTATAAGCCTCTTTCATAGGTTGCACTGGCTACAGCTACTGTATATCCCCATAGGGAGGTAGCTTAGTTTTTGTTTTGGGGTTTTCAAGTAGAGATGAGCTGGTTCGGATTTACTCGGTTTTACTCGGATCTCAAAACGGCATTTTATTGGCTATCGGCTATCACATGTTTTGGATAACCAATAAAATAAATCCGAACTAATCCGAACTTGCGGTAAAATGGTGATAAGAACCGAGTAAATCCGAACGTGCACACCTCTATTTTAAAGGCAGTTTTCATTTGCCAATTTCTGGCCCTGTTTCTCACAGTTCCCCTCAAAATTTGAAGACCACATCGGAGCTGCCACACGTTGTGCTCGTGAATGTCATGAAATGATGTGGAGCTGGGAAGGATGGTGGGTTCTTCCCGGCCACCTCTTTGGCGGGCCTGGTTCTCCCGAGAAGGATCCAGGTAAATTTAGGCTCATTCAGCACCTGTCTTACCCGCATGGATCCTCGGTCAATGACGCTATTCCTTCAGAATTGTGTCATGTGCAGTATCAGTCCTATCGACCAGGCTTTCAAGCTGGTTCAGGCATCTGGCCCGGGATCCTTGTTGGCTAAGATAGATGTGGAATCAGCTTTCCATCTATTGCCCCTACACCCAGATTCTTTTAGATTCATGGGTTTTTGCCTGCAGGACGGTTTCTACATAGACAAATGCTTGCCTATGGGCTGTTCCATATCGTGTACCTTTTTTCAGCGTTTCAGCACATTCCTGTATTGGTGTGTTGTTGCTGGCACAGGAGAGGCTGGGGTGGTTTACTACCGCAACAATTTTCGGTGTATTGGTCCAGCTGATTCCCCTCGCTGCGGTAAACTCCTACTTTCAATGCAGTCATTGTTTGCCTTTTTCGGGGGCCCTGTTGCAAGCGAAAAAAAAGGGAAGGTCCAGTTATGCAGCTCTCCTTCCTTGGCACCGAGATCGATACCTTGTCGGGTTGCTGTCGTCTCCCCCAGGACAAATTAGACAAGTTGCGCAGGTGGATTGTGGTTGTGTTAGGTGTGGGTAAACTCACCCTGCATCAAGTTCAGTCCATGCAGGGACTCTTCCACTTTGCCTGCAGGGTCATTCCCACGGGGAGGATCTTCTGCTGGAAATTGGAAAGGTCTATTGCAGGTGTCCTTCACCCCTATTATTTTGTCCATCTATCGGCCGAGACCAAGCTTGACTTGCGAATTTGGAATGTGTTCCTTTCTGAATTCAACTGGGTGAGTATCTGGCCTGTCCATCCTGCAGTAATACTCAGCTGCAACTTTTTACTGACTCTGCTGGAGTGACTGGCTTTGGAGCTTACCTCAACGGTTTGTGGTGCGCTGCACCTTGGCCTTTGATGTGGGCTGCGTGGGGTTCACTAAGAACATGCTGTTGCTTGAGCTGTTCCCCATTGTGATTGCTTTAGAACTCTGGGGGGACCACTTGAGGAACACTAGTATAATTTTGGTGCGACAACCGGGGCATAGTGCATGCGATTACCATCAGAGTTCGTCCTCTCTTCCGGTTGTTTGTTTGCTAGCAAAACTTGTTCTGCGTTGTCTTCTGCTTAATGTCCATTTTATTGCCAGGCCTGGTGTACAGAATCGGATTGTGGATGCACTGTCGCTGTTCGACTATCTTCGGTTTCGGGAATTAGCCCCTTAGGCCGATCTGTCTGGTGACTCGTGTTCTCCTTATGTTTGGCAGATTATTAGGCCGGCATGGAAGAATTAGCTTTGAGGGCCATTGCACCCAGGACTTTGCACTGTTATCAGGCGGGTTGGCTGGAATGGGAGCATTTGTGGGTTTCAGTGGCTCAGGCAGGTAAGAGCTTGCAGCAAGTCATGCTGGCTTTTATTTGGGATCTGTATTCGCAAGGGTGCTCGCTCGCTGTGGTACGGTAAATTTTAGCAGGCGTGTCATTTTTCTCTGCATTATATGACAGGCCCGACCCCTCCAGGTCCTTAATTATTTCAAGGGCCTTGAGGGGTTGGTCCAGGTCGACCCCTACAGTGGTTGACTGCAGCCTATTGATATTTCCATGTTGCTTTGCTAAGTGGCTGCGGTCCCCTCAGTTTGCTTTTCAGCTTTTGAATGCTTGCTGTTTCAATTAGGTTTTGCCATGGCCCTTCATGGAGCAATTTGAGTTTGCAAATTAGTTGCCCCCTCTAAGAGGGCTGACCCACCACTCACTATTGCGGACATAATTATGCCCAGATGTGATGCTATGCCTTATATGGCACTCCAGGATGGACCAGGCTGGTAGAGGGCACTGGCTTTCACATCAACCATATCCCATTCCTGCAGTATGTCCGGCGGCACTGGTATGCGCCTTTGAACAGGTACTTGCCCAACAGGATGGGGCATGGTTGATGCACAAGAATGGATCCCCATTTACGAAATACCAGTTTTGTCAAGTTTTGAAGCATTGTTTGGCATCTTTAGGGCTCAAGCCGAGTGAGTTCAGTAATCACTCATTTAGAATAGGAGCTGCTACAGTACATCTGCGGCTTCTGCTGGCTTATCCGACGGGGATATCCAATCCCTTGGTTGGTGGCTTTCTGCTGCATTGCGATGCTATATTCATCCGGGCTTAGCTGTTTTGTTCCAAAGTAGCTTACCGGAGGCCTAACCACTTGCCGACCTACTGCGGGAGTCTATGAGGAATTTATTTTTTATTTTTTTCCCAGGGGCCCAATTGGCTTCTGAATTATATGATATGGCGTGATTGTTAGTTTACTCTGGGGGGTTATCTATTTTTTGCCTCAAGTCTAGTTGGCTATGATGTTCACCTCCCTCTTTCCCCCTTATTGTTACGTTTCCATGTCCTGTCGGTTTGGTGTGTCTGTGGTTTGACTGCTTTGTTTGTGTTTTCGTTCCATGTTATAAAGTGCTGCATCTGGATGGGAATGATTTAGGTCAGCACACTGCCCTGAATTTACGCTCTGATGTCATTAGGAACTTCCATTTGATAGCAGTAGCCCTGCCTTCCTGCAAGTTGGTGTGGTCTTTCATTGTCCATAAGAGTGTTTGGAGGTGTGCTGGTTCTGGTGTGCAGTTGGATGTGGCTAGGAGGAAGGTCAATATTGCAGAGGTGAGGTACATGTTGGAGAAAGGTGGTAGTTTAGTGGAATATGTGTTGATTCAATTCCGGCATGCACATTTGTATCGTGGAGATGGCATGCATTTTAGTCCTGCGTGTTTGGCTATTTTTCTGGAAGCCATTTTTTCTGCTGGTTGAGGTGTTTGTGATTACAGGGTTGAGTTATGGTGGCGGCGCATCGGTTTAGACCTCGCGTGGTGGATAAGAACGGCACTTGGAGTTAGGCTTATTGGGTGCGCTCTCCTTGAAGTGGAGCAACAGCCAATTGTCCTAGATGGGAAATGGCTATACCACCTGGACGGTGGTGGAAGGTAAAGGAGAGTTGATCACCAATGCTTGGCTTGTGTGTGTGTTTGTTTGAGCTGTTTGGTTGTTATTGTCCTGTGCGTTCTTTTTGTGCCATCACCATTATTATGATTAACTTATAGTCTAAAATGTAATTATTTGTCAAAAATAAATTTACAAAAATGTTTAAATGCCAACACTGTTGTCTGTGTTTTTATTTTAGAAGTTAAGTTTCATTGTATTTAAGAAGGTTATTATTAGGGGTGAGCGGGTTCGGATTTCTGAAATCCGAACCCCCCCGAGCCCCCCGATCCGAGTCCGATCCGAGTCAGGCTCGACTTTTCCCGCCTGACTCGGATCTGACATCGAGGCAAAACGTCATCATCCCGCCTTCCGAGTCTCGCGGGTTTTGGATCCTATATAAGGTACCCGCGTCGGCGCCATTTTCTCACTCGGCTGTGGACAGTGAAGAGGGAGGGTGGGAGTTAGTGCTGTGTAGTGTAGTGTAGTGTAGTGCTGCTGTTGTCCACTACTTCAAAGTCCATAGGGGCTGGCTGTGTTGTGCTGTGCTGCTGTTGTTAATAGGGGCTGTGTCCACTACTTCAAAGTCCATAGGGGCTGGCTGGACTGTGTTGTGCAGTCAGTTCCAAAGTCCTGTGCAGTGTCCCAGTCCTAAAGGGGTGCTGTAGTGTTGTCCAGGGGGTGCTCTGTCCATCAGGGGTGCTCCCCCCAAGTGCTAAAAAAATAATATATTTTCTGTGTTTGTGAATTGTGTGCGCAGTAGCCGCACGTGCATCAACAAAGTAGTGCCAAGCGTGCGCCTGTGTCATAAGTAAAGGGCCGGCTGGCTTGACCGTTAAGGGTGCTGTAACCCCCGAAAGTACACTCCAGTCCAAACCAAAAAAAAAATTATTTTCTGTGTTTGTGAATTGTGTGCGCAGTAGCCGCACGTGCATCAACAAAGTAGTGCCAAGCGTGCGCCTGTGTCATAAGTAAAGGGCCGGCTGGCTTGACCGTTAAGGGTGCTGTAACCCCCGAAAGTACACTCCAGTCCAAACCTAAAAAAAAATTATTTTCTGTGTTTGTGAATTGTGTGCGCAGTAGCCGCACGTGCATCAACAAAGTAGTGCCAAGAGTGCCCCTGTGTCATAAGTAAAGGGCCGGCTGGCTTGACCGTTAAAGGGTGCTGTAACCCCCGAAAGTACACTCCAGTCCAAACCAAAAAAAAATTATTTTCTGTGTTTGTGAATTGTGTGCGCAGTAGCCGCACGTGCATCAACAAAGTAGTGCCAAGCGTGCGCCTGTGTCATAAGTAAAGGGCCGGCTGGCTTGACCGTTAAAGGGTGCTGTAACCCCTGAAAGTACACTCCAGTCCAAACCAAAAAAAATTATTTTCTGTGTTTGTGAATTGTGTGCGCAGTAGCCGCACGTGCATCAACAAAGTAGTGTCAAGCGTTCGCCTGTGTCATAAGTAAAGGGCCGGCTGGCTTGACCGTTAAGGGTGCTGTAACCCCCGAAAGTACACTCCAGTCCAAACCAAAAAAAAAATTATTTTCTGTGTTTGTGAATTGTGTGCGCAGTAGCCGCACGTGCATCAACAAAGTAGTGCCAAGCGTGCGCCTGTGTCATAAGTAAAGGGCCGGCTGGCTTGACCGTTAAGGGTGCTGTAACCCCCGAAAGTACACTCCAGTCCAAACCAAAAAAAAAATTATTTTCTGTGTTTGTGAATTGTGTGCGCAGTAGCCGCACGTGCATCAACAAAGTAGTGCCAAGCGTGCGCCTGTGTCATAAGTAAAGGGCCGGCTGGCTTGACCGTTAAGGGTGCTGTAACCCCCGAAAGTACACTCCAGTCCAAACCTAAAAAAAAATTATTTTCTGTGTTTGTGAATTGTGTGCGCAGTAGCCGCACGTGCATCAACAAAGTAGTGCCAAGCGTGCGCCTGTGTCATAAGTAAAGGGCCGGCTGGCTTGACCGTTAAAGGGTGCTGTAACCCCCGAAAGTACACTCCAGTCCAAACCAAAAAAAAATTATTTTCTGTGGTTGTGAATTGTGTGCGCAGTAGCCGCACGTGCATCAACAAAGTAGTGCCAAGCGTGCGCCTGTGTCATAAGTAAAGGGCCGGCTGGCTTGACCGTTAAGGGTGCTGTAACCCCCGAAAGTACACTCCAGTCCAAACCTAAAAAAAAATTATTTTCTGTGTTTGTGAATTGTGTGCGCAGTAGCCGCACGTGCATCAACAAAGTAGTGCCAAGAGTGCGCCTGTGTCATAAGTAAAGGGCCGGCTGGCTTGACCGTTAAAGGGTGCTGTAACCCCCGAAAGTACACTCCAGTCCAAACCAAAAAAAAATTATTTTCTGTGTTTGTGAATTGTGTGCGCAGTAGCCGCACGTGCATCAACAAAGTAGTGCCAAGCGTGCGCCTGTGTCATAAGTAAAGGGCCGGCTGGCTTGACCGTTAAAGGGTGCTGTAACCCCTGAAAGTACACTCCAGTCCAAACCAAAAAAAAATTATTTTCTGTGTTTGTGAATTGTGTGCGCAGTAGCCGCACGTGCATCAACAAAGTAGTGCCAAGCGTGCGCCTGTGTCATAAGTAAAGGGCCGGCTGGCTTGACCGTTAAGGGTGCTGTAACTCCCGAAAGTACACTCCAGTCCAAACCAAAAAAAAAATTATTTTCTGTGTTTGTGAATTGTGTGCGCAGTAGCCGCACGTGCATCAACAAAGTAGTGCCAAGCGTGCGCCTGTGTCATAAGTAAAGGGCCGGCTGGCTTGACCGTTAAGGGTGCTGTAACCCCCGAAAGTACACTCCAGTCCAAACCAAAAAAAAAATTATTTTCTGTGTTTGTGAATTGTGTGCGCAGTAGCCGCACGTGCATCAACAAAGTAGTGCCAAGCGTGCGCCTGTGTCATAAGTAAAGGGCCGGCTGGCTTGACCGTTAAGGGTGCTGTAACCCCCGAAAGTACACTCCAGTCCAAACCTAAAAAAAAATTATTTTCTGTGTTTGTGAATTGTGTGCGCAGTAGCCGCACGTGCATCAACAAAGTAGTGCCAAGCGTGCGCCTGTGTCATAAGTAAAGGGCCGGCTGGCTTGACCGTTAAAGGGTGCTGTAACCCCCGAAAGTACACTCCAGTCCAAACCTAAAAAAAATTATTTTCTGTGTTTGTGAATTGTGTGCGCAGTAGCCGCACGTGCATCAACAAAGTAGTGCCAAGCGTGCGCCTGTGTCATAAGTAAAGGGCCGGCTGGCTTGACCGTTAAAGGGTGCTGTAACCCCCAAAGTACACTCCAGTCCAAACCAAAAAAAAATTATTTTCTGTGTTTGTGAATTGTGTGCGCAGTAGCCGCACGTGCATCAACAAAGTAGTGCCAAGCGTGCGCCTGTGTCATAAGTAAAGGGCCGGCTGGCTTGACCGTTAAGGGTGCTGTAACCCCCGAAAGTACACTCCAGTCCAAACCTAAAAAAAAATTATTTTCTGTGTTTGTGAATTGTGTGCGCAGTAGCCGCACGTGCATCAACAAAGTAGTGCCAAGCGTGCGCCTGTGTCATAAGTAAAGGGCCGGCTGGCTTGACCGTTAAAGGGTGCTGTAACCCCCGAAAGTACACTCCAGTCCAAACCAAAAAAAAATTTATTTTCTGTGTTTAGCTGCACGTATATATCAAATCGATATAACATAAATGGAGGACCAAACTTTCTCCGATAAAAATAAAATAGAGAAAGATCAAGAACCACTTCCTCCTAGTGCTGAAGCTGCTGCCACTAGTCATGACATAGACGATAACATGCCATCAACGTCGTCTGCCAAGGCCGATGCCCAATGTCATAGTAGAGGGCACATACAATCCCAAATGGCAAAGTTCAGGAAAATGACCTTGAAAAAGACATTTAAATCAGCTGAAGAGAAACGTAAACTTGCCAATATGCCATTTACGACACGGAGTGGCAAGGAACGGCTAAGGTCGATCCCTAGTATGTTCATGACTAGTGGTTCAGCTTCACATGACGATGGAAGCACTCCTCCCACTAAAAAAATCAAAAGAGTTAAGCTGGCAAAAGCACAGCGAAGAACTGTGCTTTCTAAGAAGATATCACAAATCCCCAAAGAGAGTCCAAGTGTGGTGGTGGTTGCGATGCCTGACCTTCCCAGCACTGGACGGGAAGAGGTGGCTCTTTCCACCATTTGCACGCCCCCTGCAAGTGCTGAAAGGAGCACCCACAGTCCACTTGCTGATATGCAAATTGAAGATGTCACTGTTGAAGTACAACAGGATGAGGATACTGGTGTAGCTGGCGCTGAGGAGGAAGTTGGCGAGGAGGATTCTGATGGTGATGTGGTTTGTTTAAATCAGGCTCCGGGGGAGACAGTTGTTGTCCGTGGGATGAAAAAGCCCATCACGGTCATGCCTGGGCAGAAGACCAAACATTCCACCTCTTTGGTCTGGCAATATTTCTATCCAAATCCGGACAACAACTGTCTTGCCATATGTACCATATGTAAAGGTGAAATAAGTAGGGGTAGGGACGTCAACCACCTAGGAACATCCTCCCTTATACGGCACCTGCAGCGCGTTCATAAAAAGTTACTGTCAAGTTCAGAAACTTTGGCTCAGACCGTAAGCAGTCCAGGGACACCTAAATCCCGTTGTCCTGTTGTATCCAAGCGCCTGCAAACCACACCGTCAACTCCCTCCTCGTCAATTTCCTCCTTAGTCAGGATCGGAAGTAGTCCTGCAGGCCATATCACTGGCATGACTGACTCTCCTATCCGGGATTCCTCCGGAGGATCCTGCATTGCTACGCCTACTGCTGCCGCTGCTGCTGTTGCTGCTGCTGCTGGGAGTCGTTCATCATCCCAGAGAGGAAGTAGGAACACCACTACTTTTACTAAACAATTGACCCTCCAACAGTCCTTAGCGAGGAGGATGAAGTACGACAGCAGTCATCCTGAAGCAAAACGTATAACTGAGGCCTTGACTGCTATGTTGGTGTTAGACGTGCGTCCGGTATCCGCCATTAGTGCAGTGGGATTTAGACAATTGATGGAGGTAGTGTGTCCCCGGTTCCAAATCCCGTCTAGATTCCACTTCACTAGGCAGGCGATACCGAGACTGTACAGAAACGTCAGAAAAAGTGTCCTCAGTGTCCTGAAAAATGCCGTTGTACACAATGTCCACTTAACCACGGACATGTGGACAAGTGGAACAGGGCAGACTAAGGACTATATGACTGTGACAGCCCACTGGGTAGATGTATCACCTTACGCAGCAACAGCAGCAGCGTCACCAGTAGCAGCATCTCAGAAACGCCAGCTCGTTACAAGGCAGGCTACGCTGTGTATCACCGGTTTCAGTAAGAGGCACACCGCCGACAACCTCTTAGAGAAACTGAGGGAAATCATCGCCCAGTGGCTTACCCCACTTAGACTCTCCTGGGGATTTGTGATATCTGACAACGCCACCAATATTGTGCGGGCATTACATCTGGGCAAATTCCAGCACGTCCCATGTTTTGCTCACACAATAAACTTGGTGGTGCAGAATTTTCTGAAAAGCGACAGGGGCGTGCAGGAGACGCTTTGGGTGGCCCGAAAAATTTCTGGCCACTTTCGCCATTCAGCGACTGCGTGCCGAAGACTGGAGCGCCAGCAAACACTCTTGAACCTGCCCCGCCATCACCTGAAGCAAGAGGTTGTGACGCGGTGGAACTCAACCCTCTATATGCTTCAGAGGATGGAGGAGCAGCAAAAGGCCATACAAGCCTATACATCCACCTATGACATAGGCAAAGGAGGGGGTATGCACCTGACTCAAGCGCAGTGGAGAATGATTTCCGTGTTGTGCAAGGTTCTTCAGCCCTTCGAACTTGCCACACGTGAAGTCAGTTCAGACACTGCCAGCTTGAGTCAGGTCATTCCCCTCATCAGGCTTTTGCAGAAGCAGCTGGAGAAAGTGAAGGAGGAGCTAAGACGGAGCGATTCCGCTCGGCATGTGGGACTTGTGGATGAAGCCCTTCATTCGCTTTGCCAGGATTCCAGGGTGGTCAATCTGTTGAAATCAGACCACTACATTTTGGCCACCGTGCTCGATCCTAGGTTTAAAGCCTATGTGGTGTCTCTCTTTCCGGCCGACACAAGCCTGCAGAGGTGCAAAGACCTGCTGGTGAACACACTGTCAGCTGAAGCGGAACGTGACACGTCAACGGCTCCTTCTTCATTTTCTCCCGCAACTGGGGCTGCCAGGAAAAAACTTAGGTATCCTAAGCAACCCGCTGGCGGTGATGCAGGGCAGGCAGGACCAAGTTTGGACATCTGGTCCGGACTGAAGGACCTGGCAACAATTTCTGACATGTCTACTGTCACTGCATATGATACTGTCACCATTGACAGAATGGTGGAGGATTACATCGGTGACAGCATCCAAGTAGGCATGTCAGACAGTCCATACCTGTACTGGCAGGAAAAAGAGGCAATTTGGAGGCCCCTGTACAAACTGGCTCTATTTTACCTGAGTTGCCCCCCCTCCAGTGTGTACTCCGAAAGAGTGTTTAGTGCAGCCGGGAACCTTGTCAGCGAAAGGCGTAGGAGGTTGCTTCCACAGAATGTGGAGAAGATGATGTTCATCAAAATGAATTATCAGCTCTTCCAGGGAGACCAGCCTCCAGAAGGTACAGAGGGACCTGTGGTGGTGGATTCAAGTGGGGACGAGTTAATACTTTGTGAGGATGAGGATGTACACACTGAAGAGGGTGAGGAATCGGTGGATGAGGAGGATGAGGATGACATCTTGCCTCCGTAGAGCCAGTTTGTGCAGGGACACATTAATTGCCAGCTTGTTTTGTGGGGGCCCAAACGAACCAATCATTTCAGCCACAGTTGTGTGGCAGACCCTGGCGCTGAAATGATTGATTTGTTAAAGTGTGCATGTCCTGTTTATACAACATAAGGGTGGGTGGGAGGGCCCAAGGACAATTCCATCTTGCACCTCTTTTTTTCTTTGCATTATGTACAGTTTGGGGCCTAGTTTTTCTAACTGCCATCCTGCCTGCCACTGCAGTGTCACTCCTAGATGGGTCACGTGTTTGTGCCGCCCACTCGTGTCGCTTAGCATAGTCATCCAGCTACCTCGGTGCAACCTTTTGGACATAAAAACACTATTGTGAGGTGTGAGGTGTTCAGAATAGACTGGAAATGAGTGGAAATTAAGGTTATTGAGGTTAATAATAGCATAGGAGCAGAAAAACCTACAAATTCTGTGATTTTAGCTGTTTTTATGCTTTTTTTCAAAAAAATACAGATCCAAAACACAAAACCCAGAACCCAAAACACGGAAGGGTGGTTTTGGCAAAACCAATCCAGATCCAAAACACGAAGAAAGATCCAGATCCAAAACCAAAACACAAAACACGAAAAGTGGCCGGTGCACACCCCTAGTTATTATATGGTAACATGATAATACAGATTAGTGAGTTTAATACTATATAGGAGCAGTGGAAAGTAAAATCAAATAGGAACTAATTTATGCACAGGATCAAACACATGCTGCAATATTTAAAAAAAAAAAACTGTTTATTTAACAGCAAAATGAGAAATGTACAAAATACATATCAAGAATAAACAGCACAATATCTTGTCACTAATGCTGGGCATACACGGCCAGATAAAATGTCTGTCAGACCGACAGACATTTTAGCTGGCCGGCTGCCAGCCGCAGATGTCGCCGGCATACACTAGGAGATTTCTCTCACAGTGTATTCCGCAGACATCTGCGCTCCGCCTCTGGGGGAGGAGACATTTCCCTGTTCCTTCCATAGGAAGGAACACAGGAAATGTCTGTCTGTCGGCCGCGGCTGGGCATACACTGGCCGATGCGGCCGACAGTTTACCAGGAAATATCGCATAGGACAGGCATGCTGGACAATCCAGCATGCCCGACCGAGCTATATTTAACCCTCGGTCGCCCCCCCACAAGCTACAATTATCGGGGCGATCCGCCGATATCAGGCGGATCTCCCCGATAATTGTAGCGTGCATGGCCAGCATAAGATGTTTCTTGACAATATTTAAATATAAACTTGTAAAAGATATAACTGTATAAAGTAAACATAGGAGATAAAACATTAATACACCACATAATGGTAATCAGAATTTCTATATCCATCAAGAATGTAAAAATGCAAATGAAGAAAAGGAACATACACATATGTTTAATATATTTGTGTACAATATCCATGTTGCAACATGGGCCAAAAAACAGATTTAGAGGGGGAAACAGGGCTAAAATAAGCATGGGTATATATGCCAATATTCAAAAATCTGCATTAAGAACAATAGGGCAACATCAATTTTAAAAAGGAATGTCATTAGCTGATCTGGTGTAACAGTAACCACTTTGTACAGTATGTTCAAAAACTTTCCACATATTAGCCTCCGTATGAGGAGGTAAACACTCTACATATGATCCCCATTTTTTAGAGAAGGCCAAGACCTCCTTTTCAATATTGTAGGTGGCCATACGTCTTTCATGATAAAGTATATCTAGAACAGCTATCTACCATTCAGACAAGTAGGAGAAGAATGTGAGATCCAATGTTTAAGAATTAAATGTTTGGCAACTGTAACCATCACTGTCAGTAGGGGTTTCCAAGGAGTCAAGGATAGATCACATTGAAAAATCAGCAAAGAGAAAAGCTGCAGCATTTTTAGGAGGTTGAAGTTGTAATGCAGAATTTAAATAATATAGGAGCTAGTTCCAAAACCTATTCATTTTTCCACAATACCATAAATTAAGTGAGAGGGAGGCATTGGATTAACCGCCACATGCTGCAATGTTAACAATCTGCTTTCAACATGGAGGAAAGGAGGAACACCTTCTTCTATTTCAGAGGGGGGTATCCAATTAGCCACAGTAATCTTGGGCATAAACACATCCCCTAGCTACCTTCTTTTTATCTAACTTTATCAACAGCTGAACACTGATGACATCAGCATGCATAATAAATACAGATGAGAACAGTAGTTGCAATATGAAAATAACACATGTAACAATTCTAAAGTATAATTGCAAAGGAAATTTAATTATTAGGTCCGTTAAGAGAAAGACATAATCTGATAAAACATAATCCATGCCAATAATCCAAAGTAGAAAGCAGTCTCCAAACAAAGCAGAGTATTACCTTAATTTAGTGCTCATATCACAAAGCAATGTGGTCTGTTTATCTTTAGTAGAAACATACAGAAGGATCAGGACAGCCCCATAGGTTACTTTTACTTTTCACAAAATATACTGTGGGCCCTATTTATCAAAATCTGCAATTTAATTGTGGTTATCATTATCAGTGATAATAACAATATTATCGCATTGCAATAATCTGATTTATCACACGGATATATCAACATTTACATGCCGGGACAGAGCTTGCGATAAAGTTATGTCCCGGGGAAACCCCTCCGCACACTTCTCATTGTATTTTTTGGAAAAAATACAGTGAGATGTGTCTGCGCATCTGCTGCTTTCCATCCCCCACAGGTGCTGCCACTGCCCCCCAGCTGCCTTACCCCCCTTGCTGCTGCCTGGCTCTACTGCGCCCGCTGCCAATGCCCCCTGCTGCCACCACTGCCACCCCTCCCGCCGCTGCCACTGCCTGCCAATCAAACTTACCTGCACCGGGGGCTGAGCAGTGGTCTGCTCTGACCGGTAGATCAAGTGATGCTTCACTGCATCTCAGCTCATAGCAGTCATCAGCTGATCCGCCAGTCAGAGGAGTTCACCAATCACCAGTCCTGGGTAAGTCTTATCTTCTGTTTTTAAACCAGGGGCTAGCGCTGCGGTAGTGTTGGGATAAGACAATGTCGGCGGCGGCAGGGGCAATGTCAGCCATGGCGGGTGGGGGTTACAGGAGCAAGTGTCATCTGAGGTGTGGGGTGAGGGGGGGGTGCACTTGCAGTGGCCGGGTATGGGAGCAGCAGAGCCGGACAGCAGCAGGGGTATTTTTTTACGATTGCCTTCTTTTAAATATTAGGCAGATCGCATTTCCCATTGCAAGTATGGAAAATGCTAACTGTTTACTAAGAATATGTGAATTGAAGGGCTTGGAGTAGTTTTCTACAAAAACTACTCCAATTGCCCTTTAATACATTTATGTGAAAACATCCTTTTTCACATTTTGTTTTTTAAAAATAATACTGATAAATAGGCCCGTCTGACTGGGTCAGAGCCATTGCTAGGTTTCTCAGCACCCTAAGCAAAACTTCAGTCTGCTGCCACCCACCACCACTAATATCTACTTCCCAGCCCCTCAGGTGAAAGTGCGGAGGCATCATTTTATAAGTTCCATAGCCTCCGCCTGCATTGAGTATATCAAGGATGTCTCTGGGCATTTTTAATAATGAGATGGGCAGACTCAGTGGTGTCCCCCAGTTCCCAGCACCATACTGTAGACAGCCTTAAGCTGCCTAATGGTAGAGCTGGTCTTGAGCAGCATCCAGAAATGTAGGGATTGAGGTAGATATCTGCTGTGATCCTCCTTCTTAAATGGGGATTCTTAGATTTTGCTGCAATTCAGCTGCTTTTTTTGGGATGATTTCCTGCAAATTCAGGTTTATAAATATGCCATTTGTCAATCCTGGTTTTTATGGTGATATTTTCTACATCAAGATTATTTTTTTATAGTTTACAGTCTTAATGTATAAGGTAATAAAAGTTAATATTGGGTACTGATAAATGTGCCCCATTATAGAATATTTTCGTCTTCCATCCTCTGCCCTCAGTAAAGCTGTCAGCTACTGATCAGTTGTAAAAGCTACATATATTTGTATTTATTTAATTTTCTGCAGGAGAGACCAGCAGACCCCCTCTGCTGGTATAGTTGTCTTGTGTAAATGTGCATATACATGTAGCTAGCCTACACTGTACTGTACACCATGTTTGTTATTTATATACTATCAGTACTCACGGTCACTCAGCTGGGTCAGTCCCAAGCTGCCTGGCAGCCTGCTCCTCGTCTTCTCCAAAGGAAGAGGAGCAGATGAAAGGGGAAGATAGATCTGGCCAGGGAGCAGGCACACACTCTTGTAAACAGCGCATGTTAGCACTGACAGCCTGGGCGACGTGGCTCTCTGGGGGAGACCTCACACTGACCTGTGCAGTGAGGTCATGTGCGTGACAGATAGCAGAGGCTGCGGCTGATTAGACCCACGGCTGCCACCTGCGTGGTGTAAAAGAAGGATGTCTCTTACAGAGACATCCTGAATTGTTTAGTTTGACCGGCTACACAGCTGCCTAAAACTGCCTAATGGTGGCGCCGGCCCTGGACTGGGTTCACTTTTCTTCACACAAAAATGGGAACAAATAACAATTTGTATTAACTTTGTCACAAGCCGCCGCACTGTGAACGCTGTACGAGGCGAACGCCACACAAGTGTTCACTGAATCTCCACCTACCTCCTGTCCATCATTTTGAGGATCAGCTCTGGATTGGCTCCTGCATCTACATCCTGCTGGCGCTAACGCTGCTCTGATGCCGGTGATAGAGTTTTTGTGTTTCCGGTTCTGGCTTTGTCTCCTGTCTTCTAGGTGAGCTCTAGTTTTCCTGCCTCCTACAGTATATTGTTATTCTGCCGTTTGTGTCATCTAGGCGGCACAGTTCTGCATATCATCTACCTGCCGTTTGAGTCATCTAGGCAGCATGGTCCACAAGTCTGTCCCTCTGCCGTTCGTGTCATCCAGGCAGCACGGACAGTACCCTGTCCAGAGTATGCACTACAGCGTCAGCTGTCTGTGTCAACCCGGCGGCACAGGCCGCACTACAGCGTTAGCTGCTTGTGTCAACCCAGCGGCACAGGCTGCACTACAGCATCAGCTGCTCGTGTCAACTCGGTGGCACAGGCCGCACTACAGCATCAGCTGTCTGTGTCAACCCGGTGGCACAGGCCGCACTCCTGCGTCAGCTGTCTGTGTCAACCTGGTGGCACAGGCCGCACTACAGCGTCAGCTGCTTGTGTCAACCCGGCAGCACAGGCCATACTACAGCATTAGTTGCTTGTGTTAATCCGGTGGCACAGGCGGCACTCCAGTGACTTTGCTACTGTTATACACAGCTGCTGCCGCATCTAGCCAAGTTGCTCCGGCCCTCAAGGCCGCTACACAGCCAAGTCGCTGCTTAATATTCTACGGTCCACTGGCCACATCTAGCCAAATTATACCAGCCCTCAAGGCTGCTACACAGCCCAGAGGCCGCTTCATATTCTACGGTCCACTGGCCACAGCAAGCCAAGTTATACCAGCCCTCAAGGTTGCTGCACAGTCCAAAGGTCGCTTTATAATCTACAGCCTACTGGCCCATCCAGCCAAGAATTCCATCCCTCAAGGCTGTAGCAGGACTATACTCAAAAGAGTCACGCACGTACCCTAACAAACTTATTTCTATTGTATTTTTGGAAGCAGATGTACATGTATATATTAGGGATGTGCAGGCTCGGATAGGTTCGAGTTTGCACGTGGAGTTCGGATTTTTCCCTCCAAAAAAACGGAACTCAGAACGAGGCAAAACGTCATCTTACATGGACGAACATCATCATTCCTGGTCTTTTGTCCAGGAATGATGATGTTCGTCCATGTAAGATGACGTTTTGCCTCGTTCTGAGTTCCGTTTTTTTGGAGGGAAAAATCCGAACTCCACGTGCAAACTCGAACCTATCCGAGCCTGCACATCCCTAGTATATATGTGTGTGCTATTTGGAGATGGTATATAGATTTAGCGACACTAGCAGAATTGCAGTTACACCAATCAGTACAGGTGCTTAACCGTCTGTCAGGTTTATTTGAAGTGTAGTAGTAGCTACTGGTACAGTTACACACTTGTTGATCAAGATGGCGTGGAGCTTGAGTGGGACATACAGAGCAACAGCCAGTGATGTATGGAGGTAGTGAAGCAGGTATAGGCAGGATGTGCTATATATACAGCTGTTTTCCAAACCTACAGATCGTCGTAACACCATATTAAGACACAACAGCTTCCATCCTAAAGCCACCATAGACGGCTTACTGTATTCTCAGTTCTCGAGAGTGTGTCGAATAACAAGCGATCCACAGGATACGGAGAAACATCTAGATGATATGGTGCTAAAATTTAGAGCAAACGGGTATCCTATGAAGGATTTATTGAAAGCTAAACAAAAAGCCTTAACATGTACAGTAGGAGAGAAGATCTTTTAAAATAATTTACATCTAAAAATTCAAAACAGATCATTGCATGGGTCAACCAGTGTTCTACTAAAAGTGCAGCTACCAACAAAATAGTTAAAAAAATTATGGCCGCTAATTACCACAGACCCAGATTTAAGCTCACTTAAAGAAACAATGCTGATGCCCAGTTATACTCATGGGTCCAACATAAGAGATAGTGGTCAAGAGACTCAAGACAGATACCACTGGATTTTCATCCGCCCAAGCCGCTTCACATTTTTGAAAAGGAGGCTGTTATAGATGTGTAGGTTGTGTAACTTGTAGTTATCTCATTCCAGGAGACACCTTCACACACCTGTGTACAGGAAGGAAGTTCAAAATGAAACGTCTCCTAACATGCACATATAAATTTGTAGTCTATTTACTGTCTTGCCCATGTGGGCTACATTATGTTGGCAAGAAAGAGAAACAATTTAAGAGTACATAGCACAGCACCGCTCTGCCATTTGGGCAGCTATTATCCAGGGCACTAGCAAACAACCCATGGCTAGACAGTTTACCTTGGCAAAACACAGCAAGGTACAGAATTATAGATCAGGTTCCCTTCTCTATTAGAAGAGGAGACAGAGCAAAAAAATTATTACAGTGCGAATCCAGATGGATTTTTACATTACAGAAGTTAAGTCCTATGGGGGATATTTAATAAACATAAATACTGTATCTCTCTCCTTATTTATCATTTTATATTGCATTTTCAGTATATCCATGTTTATATGAATTTTTCTCTGAACTCATCTGTGCTGAGTGCGATGTATAAGTTGTGTTCTTCTGTGCATCTGCAGCTTGCTGCAGCGCTGCAGACTAGTACTCCCCCCCTCGTCCCCCACAGCACAAACACACAGACCGCTGCCTTCCGACCGTCCCCTCCGAGTCACACACCACCCGATTCCCAGTTGTGGCCCCTACCTTCTCCCCAGTAAAAGAGGTCACACTGACAGCGGCTTAGCATGCTGCTGGCTACCACACCAGGATCCCGGTATCAGCCTCCCACACCAGCCCAGCTGAGCAAGTGCTGGGCTAGGGAAGCAGGCTGATGCTGGCTGGGCAAGGATCCTGAAGTGGTAGCCGGCAGCGTGCTGAGCTGCTGTCAGTGTGACCTCTCACTGGGGAGAAGGTAGGGGCCACAACTGGGAATCGGGTGGTGGGTGGGGGCGGTCTGTAGAAAGCTGCCTGTGTGTTCTGTAGAGGGGTTAAGATATTTGATGGCTACTATCTGTGTGCTGAAGGCGGCTACTGATGGCTACTATATATGTGCTGTGGGGAAAGATCTGATGGCTACTATGTATGTGTTGTGGGGGGTCTGATGGCTACTATGTATATGCTGTGGGGGGGTCTGATGGCTTCTATGGATGTGCTGCGGGGGGGGGTCTGATGGCTACTATTTATGTGCTGTGGGGGATTGGGGATTGGATCACTCAACACTTTCCCATAGGCTTCTATGGGTAACGCCATCAGGAAGATGACATTACCCACCGCTACCAAGCCCCCGGAGTGTTTTCACACCCTTTTCACATTATTTTAGTATCACATAAATGTATTTAATGTATAAGAACTTTTGGAGCAGTTTTCGTGAAAAACGACTCCAAGCCCTTCAGTTCACTAATTTTTAGTAAGCAGATCGAATTTCCCATCCTTGCATTGGGAAATGTGATCTGCTCAGTTTTACTAAAAAGAAAAATTCAGGGGAAAGCCCTGTGATAATATCGTCATCTTCAGATGGCGTTATCCAGTGCAATTTTAGTCAGGAGAAAGCAGGAACTCAGCAAGGAACGCACGGATGCAGACGCACGCACCCGTCCATTGGGAGAATTTGCTAATCAATGCATATGCACGGAGACTGCAGCACAAGATGCAGACACCCAGCCCCATGTTAAGCTGCCCATCTCCTTTTACTCACAGCCTGATCAGCACGCAAGATAGCGTAAACATCGGTAATATTGAGAACCATCGGACCCATTAGCATAATAGTGGTTGACCTGACTGGCTGCAGGAATTTGGCGGCTTCCTGTGTACAGCTTACAGAATGGCTGCATGTGCCACTATACTACCTTAATTATGCATGCCCCTATAACGGCATTATAAGCCTGCGTTTGCCTGACCACCACCCTCAAACGGCACTTCCTGTCAATCAATATCGGAAGGGTCTGCGTACACACTGCGTGTAGTCTACATACCATAACCCGATTGCACTGGCTAGTTCGTGCACGTGCAGTGTGATACATATGCATGCACAGAGCAAAAACATTGTGCATTCTCTCCTGTTCGTTCCTTGCTGAATCAGGCCCTCAGTTCCTGAACCTCTCATTAACTATGGCGTAATGTCCTGAGTCAAATGTATTTTCCACAAGATAAGTTTTATTTAAAGTCCCATTTGTTTTATAAATAATATATATGTGTATATATATATATATATATATATATTGTTTTTCTATAGCTCCATCCCCAGTAGCTCCACCCACAGTTCCTGAACCTATTCTTCCATAAAAATAGCCCTGGTGTTATCCAGGCCTTCCCCCGATTCCCCGACTCCTGCTGGTAGGCAGAGCAGAGCTGGGAGCCGGCCCCTGTGATCAGCTTTGTATTCTAAACGGTGAGGTCCTCTGGGGTTCTGGTCAGCTGGTCTCCGGGCTCTTGCACTGTGACCCTGGTCAGCTACTCCATAAAGCCCGGAGACCAGCTGATCAGAGTCCTGAAGAGAGGACCTCACAGGGAGGAGGGGAGCAATCGCAGTCATGGGGTGGTCATGGTAGAGGTGAGGGGCGATCATGCAGGGTGGGTTGGTTACCCGACAGCGCATGCACCGACAACTCAGTATATTTTTGGAAAAAATACAGTGAAAAGTGTGTGAAGTGGATTTGCAGGGACAGAGCTTTATCGCAAGCCCTGTCCCTGCATGTGATATTTGATACGTCCTTTTGGTGTATTCAAATATCGCATTGTGATATTGGGCAAATTTATCACAGCCATCTGAGATGCGGATTGTGAGAAATATGCCCCATCATGAGTACTGCATATTAAAATGTATGAGTTATACATATAATAAATTCTCTTCTAAGAAGAGTCTGGACATCTACAGTATTTGTGAATTTGCTGTCTGTGAATTACTAAAGAACTCCACAGTACAGGTAATAGCTGCCAATATACACAGGGTCTTTTTGTTATGTAAGTAAATAACACAAGTCATTTAAACTGCTCATCTGTCTGTGTTTGCTCACAGTGTAATTTATTTATGCTCTTGCACTTATGAACCCCACTCTCATCGCCCTCCCCTCTCCATGATTCGAAGAATAAAATTTTAGGAAAGCAGTTGGGGGTAGTTGCAAGTTCTGTTATGTACAAGTCACATTCTAACTGCATTAGGGTTCACCTTTTGCTCTTAATATATATTTTGCGTGAATCATAACATTGCTCAAGAACAGTTAAGCTTGGTATTAAATAATGGCCCATTACAATCATAAATTCATTTTATTTCCTTCTATGATAACTGGCACTTAAAATCCATTAAATACCCACAAAACTAGTCATGCTAAAGATATGGATATATTGTTTCTGTAAGAGCAAATGAGATACCTGTCTTTTTACATTTAGTCATTCCTTTATAGCTGCAGATGGAGTTTAACTGGTGAGGTGCTGAGAGCAATTTACATAGCAGTGATTTCTGAACTCTGATCTACTGTCATTTCATTGGAAAAGACCTAGCAGTAGCAGATGCTTTTCTTTTCCACATCTTGCTTGAGTGAGGAGGTCAAAAAATGAATGTGCTGAGTATTTCTAATTTCCTCAGGTTTTTTTTGTAATTAAATGTCAGATAGCAAGTACAAAATGGTGCAGAAAACAGACAATTTACCATAAAATGTGACTAATCTTTAGCTCCTTTTGCTCACTAAGACAGTGGCTAAATGCCCAAACATGTCACGTGTGCTATCTAAAGGAGCCATCGAATTTCTGTGCAGGGACGCAGTTGGGGGTCAGACGGGACACATACCATACCCTGGGTGACAGAGAGCATCAGTGCGGGAGCTACTCTGAAACTAGCTGCCAGCCTGCCAGTGCTTGCGCTGTGCTCCACTGTGGATAGCCTGAGTACACCCTCCCTGTCTGAGAACCTGACCCCTTATTCTTTCCCGTTCCCTTCTATCCTCAACCTTGTCTGTCTCTTCTTCTACTTCCTCCTGTTTCTGCCCAATGCCTCACCCCCTCATCTGAGTCCCCACCCCTTTCTCTCCTCTGTAGCCTGGAATGTCTCTGTATTCCTGTACTCTGGAGCTCGCAGAGACCAAACAGATCCTCCTTCTGAACAGTGGTGGGGTGGAATGTTGTACCATATGTTACATAGGGGGTGGTCTATTTATGCTATTGAGAGTGGTGTATTTGTTTTATCTGGGGGTGTTGGTGATGTGTGTTTTAATATTGTCTGTGGATAAAAGTGGTGTATTTATTAATGTTTGTGTGTGTGTGGTGGGGTGTAATAATAATTTTACCTGTGTTATAGCAGTCACTGACGACCTCTATTTTATATGTAGGTCACTGATCGTCTCTGTATTATAAGATGCTCACCAGTGGCAGTTGCAAAGCCGGGGCAGCAGCGCACCCCCGGACACAGCAGACTAGGGGGTGGGCAGATAGGGAGCTGGTTTGCACCAGAGTCTGGGGAGTGGGCTGATCCACTGCTGCTGTGCTGCACCCAGCTAGTCCCCAGTAGGCTTGCTGTTCCTGCTGACTTCCAGCAATGTTGTGCAGCCTTTGGGGGTGTAGTTGGTGTTGTGTTGTCCAGCTCCCCTCTTTAGGTTTTGGACTGTGCTGCATCCCTGGCTTTGCAACAGCCACTAGTGCTCACAGTGCTCACTGAAAGCCTCTGTATTATATGGCACTCACTGATGATCTCTGTATTATATGGCGCTCACTGTTGGCTTCTTTATTATATGGGAATCACTGATGGACTCCATATTATATGGCAGTCTCAACTACTGTCGTGTCTGTTTTTTATGGAATCACTGCTATGCTCTCTGCATTACATGACGGTAACTTTCATTGTCTCTTTAGTCACTGTAATGTTCTCTGCATTATGAGGTGGTCACTGCCATGTTCACTGCATTATATAGCAGTCACTGTAATGCTCTCTGTATTATATGGCAGTCACTGTGATGCATTGTGGAGGGTGATGTTGTGTAGTAAAGGCTGCAACACTCATCCATTGTGTATTGAGATAGTGTAGTCTGCATTCTCCAGTCAAAAGAAAAGGTACCCCAGAACCACAGAATAAATGCAGCAGGTGCTGGCACCTTAATGTAACGGGACTAATAATGGGGGTTTCCCTCACGTACAAACGTATCAATCTTTACAATATTGACATCTGTATTTAAGCAAGCCAAAGGTGACTACTATCAACAGGGGGAGGGATCTGTGCCAAGTATTTGCCCCGAATGACAGTGGGGTCATTGACCAAATTCTTTGCCCTGGATAACAAGTAGGTACAATGGGACAGATTATGGTGTCTCTTATGCCTGCTGTTTAGATGCTCCTCAAAGTTTGTCTCCTTGTTCCTCCTTCAAATCGCAGGAGGCATGGCCACGCCCCCTACCCCCAATTTTTTTTTTAAAAATACTTCACTCTGAGCCACAAAGCAGCACCGCGTGCACCAGTGGGGGACGCCATGCACATCTCAGCCAGAGGTGAATCCTGGGGTGGGAGCTATCAGTGCAATCACCCCACCCATAAAAATTCATATCTATCCATTATTGCTAACCGCTGTATAGCAGCGCATCGGCAGTGGGCACATCATGCAGGGGAAGAGAGGAAAATGCTGCTGCTTCATGCTGCTGCTGCTGCTCCGTGGACCCTTTGCAGCCCAGCAGTCTCCTTCCTCTCCCTGCCTGATGTACAACTGACCTGGGGCCACTCCAATAGGGCCATAACTAGGGTGGTGCAACATGTGGCATGGTACATTGCACTGCAGGGCAAGGGGCGCTGTTCGGGCATGTCAATTTTCTGTTTATAATCATTCTCACTTGTAGTTTACTCTTTTTTATCCCTTGCATCTCCTTGCCACCCCTATCTCCTCCCAGGCTGACTCCCCCTCCATCTGGCCACCTCCCCAAGATCCTTCAGTCACATCCTCCTTTATTTAACACATGCATTTCAAAACACTATCATACCCTTGACCCGAACCTCTCACCTCTTACTGGCAGTTAGATACCTTACACATGGAGCTAACTGCCCAACAGTTTCTGATGGCACCCCTGAACACAGCCACTAATTCCCGACCCAGGTGTTACTTGCACACCTCTGGTACCCTTGGCAGTGAGTTCAGCTGCTGGTGCAGGGTACATACACGGATCTCCCTGCCTCTGATATATACTGCATATACACTACAAGCAGCACTCTTTCTTTTCCTTCTGTGGGTGATCTACACTGCCGGCTCCAGGCTAATGCATGGCTATTATAATGGACAGATACGGTTTATCAATGCTTTCCTATCATCTAGAGCTGGTGAGTTATACTGCATAATTATTGTGTATCATCACTGCATGCATTGGATTCACACTGTATTTGGCAGTGACACATGGATAACAGTGGTACAACAGGATCGGTACCCCTACATCATAGTACGGGACAAATCAGATTTGTCATGGCCCTTACCAATGAGGCCACGCCCCTTTTTTGGATGCTCAACTTATGTCTCTATTTGAAAAATAAGGGGATGGGGAAGCCATTGCTCTTTCTAGCCCAGGGCACCAAAAAGCTTAGGGGTCTATTTACTAAGCAGTGATAAGAAACACAGTGAAAAGTGATAAGTAAGTGATAAGGTGCCAGACAATCAGCTCCCAACTGCAATCTCACAGGCTGTATTTGAAAAATGACAGTTGGGAGCTGATTGACTGGCACATTATCACATACTTATCACTTTTCACTCTCTCTTATCACTGCTCAGTAAATAGACCCCATAGTTACAGCTCTGCACTCCAACAAGCATACGCCACCTTGGCACAACTGACCAAATGCAAGAAATACTCTGCAGTAGCAAGGTATTACAATAACATAAGAGTAGAATACACTTTGGGGCTGATGCAGTTGACCGCACAGTGAGCATAATTTAGTATTCCAGAAGAACCAGTACTGCTTTATCCATCTGAACTATATAACTATACAGCTCCTTAATAAAATAGTCTGTCTATGTCACAGTTTAGGATGTGCTATATAGAATCTTAAAATCTTTGAATTAATTAAAATTTCCATTCATTACTTTACACAAATCAAATGACTTAGTACTATTTCTAAACTCTTGTTAAGTCCTTAATGCAATTGTATTTTCCCAACTTTAACAATTTTTCTTTGGTTGCTGCTACAATTAGCACAACAAACAGCAGCGAGGCACAGAGTAGGGGAGAGCACTCATGGTAACTTAAAGCGACAAGCATGAGCAGTGAGCGGTCTGGGCAGGGAGAAAGTCAGTGCAAGTTGAGCCTGAGCCTAGGAGTTTAATAAACAAACAGGATCAGAGCTGTTGAAGGATTTTAGGAGACAAGGGAGATATGGAGACCAGGAACTAAGAGCTCTGGGAGGAAGGGGAGGACATAGTGGGCCTGATTCAGAAGTGCACACTAACGTCACATAATGTCGGTGTGCACATAGTTGAGGAATAATTTGCTATTGCAAATACGCAAAATAATTTTGAATCCCCTATGATGCATTTATTACCCTGTGTGTATCTGCGTACAGATGTGCTGTTGCTAATGGAACTGCTGGTATCAATACTGGCAAGGGAAAAGCATGGGCATCTTGTGTGGTGACTGAGAGGTGGCACCTGAAGAGAACACAACAAAAATCTATTGCATGGGCGTGTTATGGATGTGTCATGGGCGTGTTATGGATGTGCCATGGGCGTGTTATGGGAGTGTCATGGGCGTGTTATGGATGTGTCATGGGCGTGTTATGGATGTGTCATGGGCATGTTATGGATGTGTCATAGGCGTGTTATGGGAGTGTTATGGGAGTGTCATGGGCGTGTTATGGGAGTGTCATGGGCGTGTTATGGATGTGTCATGAGCATGTTATGTATGTGTCATGGGCGTGTTATGGATGTGTCATGGGCGTGTTATGGATGTGTCATGGGTATGTTATGGATGTGTTATGGATGTGTCATGGACGTGTTATGGATGTGTCATGGGCATGTTATGTGTCATGGGCATGCCAGTGAAAGCTGCTGTATTCTCAGATGCAGAGCCGCAGCCACAGAGGCCATGTACAGATGGAGACACTGCACCTGCCATAGGGCTGGTGCACGTGTCAATGTGGTGGTGCACCAATGCTGGATTGTTTAGCATGACCGGTGGTTTTGCAGCATGTACAGGCAAGTGGGTGCCTCAGGGCTTACACATTCTGGTGCACTGTAGTACACAGGCGGGGACAGTTGGAGAGGTAGGAGGACAACCATGAGAGAACAGTATCATGGAGACCAATAAAGTAGAGGATATTATGGGAGGAGATGGTGATCTACAGTGTCAAAAGCAGTGGATGAGTCCAGGAGAATGAGTAAGGAGAAATGACCTTTCGATTTGACAAAGATGATCATTGATGAGACATTGTATAGACAGATTTTGTGCTGTGAAGGAAGTGAAAGTCAGATAGATGCATGCTGAGAAGAGAGTGAGAAGAAAGAAAGGTGGTGTGGCAGTTGTAGACAAGCTGCTTGAGACGCTTAGAGGCAAAAGTAGGAGAGAT
Source organism: Taudactylus pleione (assembly GCA_031769625.1). NCBI lineage: Eukaryota > Metazoa > Chordata > Amphibia > Anura > Myobatrachidae > Taudactylus > Taudactylus pleione. Next base: position 787,077 of record JAUIMM010000153.1, read on the forward strand.
TGGGTGATAGTTTGAGAAAGATTCTGGGTTGAGGCATGATTTTTTAAGGATGGGAAAGACATCCTTCACAGGGAAAGGGGTTAGCAAAATAAAGGGTAAACAGGCTGAAGGGAGATGTTGGGTTGGGTCCAGTTGAACATGATGTTAGAAGTTGTGCAGATGGAGTGATACAATTTTAAAAATGAAGTGGATGGCAAACTTGAAAGCAGAGTGAAAGTGGCAAAAAAGGCAACAGTGGTTGGAGGACTGGAAAGAGATGAGAGACTTGAAATACGATAATTTGGAGGTACAGAAGTTGTAGAGGGAGAGGATGAATTTTCATTTATAAAGTAAGCTTCAGAGCCCAATTTCCTCTAGTGCTGCTTGGCAGTGTTTGGGAGACATGTGGCAGAGTTATCACGGAACTGGGAGACAAGACCAAGTGGATAGTAGATGGCCATGATGCAGCTGTGGAAGAGACAACCCACACCACTGACTTGCCTGCTCATGGGTCTAGGAATATGGGTGAAAAAAGGAGAGCATGGCTGTAAGAGGGTGGGAAAAATGTCACCAAACACAGATGGGGTGGAATGACTGTAGCATGTGGCTTGGCAAAGGGCGGATAAGTCGCCCAGGACTTGGTGTGCTGAGTGGGGCTACAGCTATGCCCAGCTGTATCCTTGCCACTGGCATGGCAAATTGCACCATGCATAGAGCGAGATGTGCGCCCAGAGGCTGATACATGCAGTGTGTATGCGACAACGCATCCATAGGAATGAATGGTGTGATGGCAGTGCACGCCATGGCATACCATAGTGTATGCAGGCTCGGGGAATCACATGGCACAATGTGTGTGCACTTTTGTGGCATGATCAGCCACAATGTAACTGGGCACATCTGTATTTAGATGGTCCGCCATGGGTAGCGATTCATACTTTTTCCAGAATTTTTTAACTTTTTCTGTTGTAACCACATACAATGTTGCTTAGAGTATACCAGGCACACTAAATTTGTAATATTGTAACAAAGGAATTGGCATAAATTCACAGAATTGGCATAACAATACGTGGCATAAAACATGGTGTAGGTCGCTTGTAACTGAACTATTTTGCCTTTTTACATAGATTAGTGACTGATACAGAGATGTACTGTACGTAAAGCTGATATATATGCAGTTGATCAATTATCGGTCAACTGCGCATGCATCTAAGTTGCGCAGCGCATACGTCAAGATACATTAAGTAAAAGAAAAAAAAAGAGTTAGAAAAATTTATGTGATTCAAAGGTAATAGCATAGTGGAAATTCTTAGGAAAAAAACAATGACAGTTCAGCCATTAAGGAAGGCAAAAATGGTGGCGCACAGAGGCAATAAAGCAGCATAGAGGCAGTAGTGAGCTACCAATAAAGGTGAAAGACTGATGCAGTGTAGCATAGAGGCAATGGGGACAAGTGAGATGAAGATAAACAAGTAGAGGGTGACTGGTAAGTACAGTATATGGAAGAAGGGTTAGCAGATATGTTGCAATTCAGTACTGCACAAACACAAGTACTGCAAAATAAAATAACATAAACCATTTGAAGTGATTATTATTCAGGAAATTATAACCCTTATTATATTTGCCTGAGTCATATTGCACCACTCCCTGGGCTTTGAATTAAAGCTTCCACATTATTCCTTAAATATATCAGTGTTGTTTGATTTGGTGATTATTGAATACATGAAAGATTTAAAACTCATTGAGTAATTGGAAATATACTAAAGGTAACTTGAAACCCATAATAGTTAATTATGATATGTTGTTTGTCTAAATGGCAGAAGCTATTTTTTTACAATTGAACTTGCAGCCAAGTTTTAATTGCCTGTCCTACCAAAAGTGCAGATGAGTCCCACAAGCCGACAAGACATTACATTGTAATCTGAAATAAAGAACAAGTCTGGGTTATCTAAAAAGAAGGAAAGATGAGGTCATCTATAAATGATTGTGAAATAAATATTTTGTTCTTTTTTGGCTTGTCCCGATGTCTCGTATATATGGCTTTATCTTCAAAAACATTTCTGCAAATATTATTTTATATTGCTTCCTTTCGAGGTATGGCCTCTGGTATGCATCATGTTAGCCACTACTGCTAACAATCATCTAACTAGAGGCCTAATTCCGAGATGTACGTAAACCAGATGTTTATAATGCATCTTCAAAGTTTTAAAATCTGCACAAGCGCAGAAGTTGTTCTGTGCATGTGCAGTTCCAGGGCTGCGATGTTGCTCACAGTGCCCCAAATGGCGCAGCATGTTTGACAGATACTAGCGTTTGGGGGTTGAGAAAGGCAGCGTTACAAAAAAAGTGTCCGCTCTGTTTTCTGTGGCAGTCTGAAGGTAGTGATTGCGTCCTTGGATGCAACTTCACTGGTTTCAGCAATGTGCATTTCCCAGCAATCCTGAGTAACTCAGGTGACAGATATTCACACAGATGATCCCATGATCCAGGTCTACTGTGGGTTTTATTATGGTGTTACTATGGACAAGTAGACTAGAGTAAGTAGTCTGTTTTGACACAGCATTAAAGCAGTCTGATTTGCTGCTAGGCTGCCTGTCACAGAATGGTGACTGGTGGAGCCAACTACAATGTGTGCAGGCAGCCACACACCTTTCAGTTATATACAGTATACACCCCCAAAAAATTTTTTAAACCACCATGAGTACATCACTGGTGACAGCACCCGTTAGATCCTTGCACTCTAGGCCTAAGCATCCCATTGATTGAACAGGTACTAAATGTCGGTATGGGTTGGGTATGAAATACTGGCAGTCAGGATGCTTGCTGTCAAAATGCCAACAGCGACATCTCGATGCTCTGTATACCGACAGGGGTCTGGTAAGTATGCTAACCGTACCCCCTTCTCCCCCTAACCCTCCCTTCTTGCACCCTAATCCTCCCCACCCATCACCCTAATCTCCCCATTAGTGTCTAAACCTAACCACCCCCCCTTAGTACCTAACCATAACCCCTCAGAGGTGCCTAAACCTAACCTCCCCCCCAAAGCCTAACCCTAACCCCTCCCCCATGGTGCCTAAACCTAACCTCCCTCCTGAAGCTAACAGCTAAGGCGTCCCACTATACTTACGATAGGGATGGCGGCTGTCGGGATTCTGGTATCGGTATCTAAACTGGCATCTGTATTTCGATGCCTATGTTTAGGCCCAGGTCGGGATTCCAACAATGGGATTTCAACAGCTGGCATCCCGTCTGCCGGCAGACTGACTACATCCCGTCGGTATATAAGGAAGTTTTACGTGTCCATTATTACCTGAGATTTTGTAATATCTTTTGTCAACATACCAAATATTACTAGAGATGTTTGCCGACCCTCGTGTTTTGGTTTTGGATCTGTATCTCCCCTGATTTTGGATTGGTTTTGCTAAAACCTCACCTCCATGTTTTGCTTTTCAGTTTTGGTTTTGGATCTGGATTTTTTCTTAAAAAATCTTAAAAACAGCTAAAATCACATAAAATTGGCCTTTTTCAGTTCCTACAGTATTATTAACCTCAATAACATTTATTTCCACTCGTTTCCAGTCAATTTTGACCACATCACAGCTCACAATATTGATTTTTTTAAATCTAGTTAAGGGCCAAAAGGTTGCATCCAGCTAGTTGGCTGTCATGATTCCTAGGCAGAATCAAAACTGAGTGATAAATAGTGTTGAGGACTGTGCAAAGATGATGGTTGGGGTACCCCTTGAGGATTGAAGAATTGATAGTTGATAGTTGGCGCAGCCACTGGCTGAAGTAAGAAGAGTTGATACTTGATAATTGGTGCAGCCACTGGCTGAAGAATTGATAGTTGGCGCAGACACTGCCTGAAGAAAGAAGAGTTGATAATTGGTGCAGCCACTGGGTGAAATAAGAAGAGTCGATACTTGATAATTGGTGCAGCCACTGACTGAAGTAAGAATTGATAGTTGATAGTTGGCACAGACACTGGCTGAAGTAAGAAGAGTTGATACTTGATAATTGGTGCAGCCACTGGCTGAAGAATTGATAGTTGGCACAGACAGTGGCTGAAGTAAGAATAGTTGATACTTGATAAATGGTGCAGCCACTGGCTGAAGAATTGATAATTGGTGCAGCCACTGGCTGAAGTAAGAATTGATAATTGATAGTTGGCGCACACACTGGCTGAAGTAAGAAGAGTTGATACTTGATAATTGGTGCAGCCACTGGCTGAAGAATTGATATTTGGCACAGACAATGGCTGAAGAAAGAAGAGTTGATACTTGATAATTGATGCAGCCACTGGCTGAAGAAATGATATTTGGCGCACACACTGGCTGAAGTAAGAAGAGTTGATTCTTGATAATTGGTACAGCCACTGGCTGAAGAATTGATAGTTGGCACAGACGCTGGCTGAAGAAAGAAGAGTTGATACTTGATAATTGGTGCAGCCACTGGCTGAAGAAAGAAGAGTTGATACTTGATAGTTGGTGCAGCCACTGGCTGAAGTAAAAATTGATAGTTGATAGTTGGCACATGCACTGGCTGAAGTAAGAAGAGTTGATACTTGATAATTGGTGCAGCCACAGGCTGAAGAATTGATATTTGGCGCAGGCACTGGCTGAAGAAAGAAGAGTTGATATTTGATAATTGATGCAGCCACTGGCTGAAGAATTGATATTTGGCGCACACACTGGCTGAAGTAAGAAGAGTTGATTCTTGATAATTGGTACAGCCACTGGCTGAAGAATTGATAGTTGGCGCAGACACTGGCTGAAGAAATAAGAGCTGATACTAGATAATTGGTGCAGCCACTGGCTGAAGAAAGAAGAGTTGATACTTGATAGTTGTTGCAACCACTGGCTGAAGTAAGAATTGATAGTTGATAGTTGGCGCACACACTGGCTGAAGTAAGAAGAGTTGATACTTGATAATTGGTGCAGCCACTGGCTGAAGAATTGATAGTTGGCACAGCCACTGGCTGAAGAATGAAGAGTTGATACTTGATAGTTGGTGCAGCCACTGGCTGAAGAATTGATAATTGGTGCAGCCACTGGCTGAAGTAAGTAGAGATGATACTTGATAATTGGTGCAGCCACTGGCTGAAGAATTGATAGTTGGCGCTGACACTGGTTGAAGAAAGAAGAGCTGATACTTGATAGTTGGTGCAGCCACTGGCTGAAGTAAGAATTGATAATTGGTAGTTGGCGCACACACTGGCTGAAGTAAGAAGAGTTGATACTTGATCATTGGTGCAGCCACTGGCTGAAGAATTGATATTTGGCACAGACAATGGCTGAAGAAAGAAGAGTTGATACTTGATAATTGATGCAGCCACTGGCTGAAGAAATGATATTTGGCGCACACACTGGCTGAAGTAAGAAGAGTTGATTCTTGATAATTGGTACAGCCACTGGCTGAAGAATTGATAGTTGGCACAGACGCTGGCTGAAGAAAGAAGAGTTGATACCTGATAATTGGTGCAGCCACTGGCTGAAGAAAGAAGAGTTGATACTTGATAGTTGGTGCAGCCACTGGCTGAAGTAAAAATTGATAGTTGATAGTTGGCGCATGCACTGGCTGAAGTAAGAAGAGTTGATACTTGATAATTGGTGCAGCCACAGGCTGAAGAATTGATATTTGGCGCAGGCACTGGCTGAAGAAAGAAGAGTTGATATTTGATAATTGATGCAGCCACTGGCTGAAGAATTGATATTTGGCGCACACACTGGCTGAAGTAAGAAGAGTTGATTCTTGATAATTGGTACAGCCACTGGCTGAAGAATTGATAGTTGGCGCAGACACTGGCTGAAGAAATAAGAGCTGATACTAGATAATTGGTGCAGCCACTGGCTGAAGAAAGAAGAGTTGATACTTGATAGTTGTTGCAACCACTGGCTGAAGTAAGAATTGATAGTTGATAGTTGGCGCACACACTGGCTGAAGAATTGATAGTTGGCACAGCCACTGGCTGAAGAATGAAGAGTTGATACTTGATAGTTGGTGCAGCCACTGGCTGAAGTAAAAATTGATAGTTGATAGTTGGCGCACACACTGGCTGAAGTAAAAAGAGTTGATATTTGATAATTGGTGCAGCCACTGGCTGAAGAATTGATATTTGGTGCAGACACTGGCTGAAGTAAGAAGAGTTGATACTTGATAAATGGTGCGGCCCTGACTGAAAAATTGATAGTTGATAGTTAGTTGTTGATGCAGCCTCCTGGCTTAGTAGTAGTGGAATACAGAACTATGATTAGGAAGGAACTAGTCCTGCAACAGCCTTGAGGACTGGAACTATTGACAAGTTGTGGCCATTACAGCCTTGAGGGCTGGTGAGGAGTGACGACAGGTGGCCTTTGGGCCGTGAGACAGGATGCGGCCTTTGGGCCATGTATCCGCCTTGAGGGCTGAGAAATCCCAAGGAAAGTCCAAGTGGGGTAAGCCATTTAGCAATGATTTCCCTGAGTTTTTCTAAGAGGTTCTCAGTGGTATGCCTCTTAGTGAAACTGGTGATACACAGAGTAGCCTGCCTCTGAATGAGCTGGCATTTGTTAGATGCTGCTGTTTGCAGTGTTGGAGGTCATACACCTACCCAGTGGGCTGTCACAGTCATGTAAACTTTAGTTTGCCCTGTCCCACTTGTCCACAAATCTGTGGTTAAGTGGACAGTGGGCACAATGGCATTTCGGAGGACATTAATAAGGTTTTTTTTTAATGTCCTTGTAAAGATTGGGAATTGCTATGCTAGAGAAGTGGAATCTAGAAGGGACATGGTTGCAGGGACACATGACCTCCATTATTTGTCTAAAACCCACTGCATTAATGGCGGATACTGAACACACATCTAATACCAGCATAGCTGTTATGGCGTCAGTAATCCGCAGTGCAACTGGGTGTTTGCTGTCAAACTTGTTCGCCAATGCAAAGGATTGTGTGACAGTCAATTGTTTGGTTGAACTTGAACTACTAAAAGTAGTCTTCTTCCTGGTCCCCTTCTGGGGTGAAGATCCACTAATAGCAACAGCAGTAGCAGGCGTAAAACTCAAGGATCCTTCTGAGGAACAAAGGATAGGAGAGGAGTCAGTCCTTATGATAATGGATGCAGGACTACTTTTGATCACAAATGGGAATGTTGATGATGATGCAGGTGTTGGTGGTGGAAATTGCGGGCACTTGGATCCAGATAGAAAGGAGCAGCTACATGACACTGGACTGATTGTTGTTCGTTTTTTTGTCCACAAAGTTTCTATACCCTTTCCAATTTGATGAATGTGTTGCAAGTGACGTAACTGGGAGGAGGTACCAAGATGGTTAAGGTCCTTACCGCTACTCACTGTTACATGGCAATGGTTACAAATGGCTTGGCAAAGGTTGTCCGGATTTGGGTGGAAATGATTTCATACATGAGATGTGGATTTTTTGGTCCTTTGCCCAGGCATGGCAAGAATGGGATTTTTCCCACCATGGGCAACAACTGTTGCCTGAATTACAGTTTTTACACAAACATTCTCGCCATCAACATCCTCATCATCATCAACATCCTCATTATCCTTGTTGTTATTGCCAACTACATAAATATCCTCCTCATCCTCCCTGTGCAATTCCACAGAAGCACCCACGATTTCTACGTCACCATGTTGACTTGTGCTGCTCATCCCCACATTTGCAGAGGGCACACAAATGGTGGAAGGTGGATCCAAAAGGTCAGGCTCACACATGGCAACTGCGGACACATTTGGACTCTCCTCGGGGATTTGTGATTTTTTGGAGCACACAGTTGGTTCCGGTGTCTTACTCGTCTTAACAATTAAAAAATTTTTTATACTTCTCCTACAAGCAGAGGGGCTTAAATCATTACTAGAACCACCAGTCATAAATAATAAAGGCCAGTGCCTTATCCTTTCCTTGCCACTTCATGTAGTGAATGGCATATTCCCATTTTTTTGTTTCTCTAAAGCTGACTTAGCTTTAGATTTTTTTTTTAACAGGGTAAAAGTTGATTTTACATGGCCTGACATTTTGGCCTGACTACATAGCCCTGGTACATAGGCCTTCATAGATGACGTTGACGGCCTTGCATCGTCATCATGACTGCTGCTGGAAGCTACAAGACTGGTATGTGGATCCTGCTCTCCTGTCATGTGACTGTCCTCCATACTCACTGCGGTCTTACAGCAGTGTCACCAAGCAATTATAGCACAGCTAAGTTGTGGCTGATGCACACAACCAAGCACACACACAAAAAAAATTGTTTTTATTTTCACACTGTTGGTGTGGCAGGCTAACACGCACACACAATTTTTTTTCTTTTTTCACACTGGTGGTGTGGCAGACTAACACGCGCACACACAAAATTGTTTTTATTTCACATTGGTGGTGTGGCAGGCTAACACGCACACCCAAAAAATTGTTTTTATTTTCACACTGGTGGTGTGGCAGGCTAACACGCACACACAATTTTTTTTTTTATTTTCACACTGGTGGTGTGGCAGGCTAACATACTGTACACACACAAAAAAAATGTTTTTATTTTCACACTGGTGGTGTGGCAGGCTAACACGCACACACAAAAAATTGTTTATATTTTCACACTGGTGGTGTGGCAGGCTAACACGCACACAAAAAAAAATTGTTTTTATTTGCACACTGGTGGTGTGGCTAATACGCACACATAAAAATAGTTTTTATTTTTTCACTGGTGGTGCGGCTAACACGGACACACAAAAAATTGTTTTTATTTTTTTTACACTGGGGGTGAAGAAGAGCACCTCTGATGTACACAGCGCCCCCTGGACAACACAGCAGAGCAGCCAGCCAGCCCCTATGGACAACAGCCAGCCAGCCCCTATGGACTACAGCCAGGCAGCCACTATGGACAGGACAACAGCCAGCCAGCCAGCCCCTAAATGGATTATTATGGAAAACAGCCAGCCGGCCTTTATGGACAGGACAACCTCCAAACAGCCAGCCAGCCAGCCAGCCAGCCCCTATGCACAACAGCCATCCAGCCCGTATGGACAAGACAACAGCCAGCAAAAGCCCCTATGGATAACAGCCAGCCAGCCCCTATGGACAGGACAACCTCAATTATGCACAACAGCAGTGCAGCACAGCTCCCAGCACAACCTCACAAGTCACAATGCACAACAGCATTGCTCCCAGCTCCCTCCCTCTTCACTCTCCACAGCCAGAATGAAAAATAGCGGTGATCGCGGGACCTTTGTAGAATCCAAAACTTGCGAGAATCCGACAGCAGGATGATGAGGTATTGCCTCGTTTTGAGATCCGAGTCAGGTGGGAAAACCGGGTCAGGTGGGCGGATATGACTCAGAACCCCTAAGTTCGGGTGAGTTCGAATCTCTGAGATCAGAACCCGCTCATCTCTAAATATTACCAGGATGCTGATAATCTCTCTCTATGTATGATTTGTAATAATTTGTTTCAAATATAATTTCATGAATGCCGGCGCAAAACCTCAGTTGTTAATATTCAAATTACTACACTGTATTAACATGATTTGAGGTTTGATATATATTTTCGCCCAGGGCTATTTTTCTGGAAAAATAGGTTCAGTAACTGTGGGTGGAGCTACTGGGGGTGGAGCTATAGAAAAACAATCTATGTAACAATATGTGTGTATAGACTTCAGGACCGTAACTAGGGTAGTGCATCCAGTGCCATGGTACAGGGCACCACAGGGCAGGGGGCGCTGTTTGGACCTGTCAATTTTCCTGTTAATTATCATTCTCACTTGTAGCTTCCTCTTCTTTTATCCCCAGAATCTCCTGGCCTCCCCTATCTCTTTTCTGGCCTTTCCCCAATAGGCTATGGCCCTTTTAAAGATGCACTATCTTGTGTACATATTTAAAAAATGGGCGGGGAGGGGGGAAAGAGCCAATGCTCTCTGTGGCACTGGGCACCAAAAAGTATAGTTACGGCTCTGATATACAGATGGGCCCAGCTAGTTTGTTGCTAATAGCGTGCCATTCAGGCCTCTGTGTCGTGCCATGGAATGTTACATGATGGTTGAACTTTGGTGTACCGCGGTATTCTTCAATGAAAGATAAGATACGGTATGTAATACATCACTTAACCGCTGGGTGGCAAGTGTTCCACTGATGTAATTTGTACTGAATACCATACTGTTAAATTGGATAGATATCACATTCACGCAGTGTATTTGCATATTGCATGTTTGCACAACCCATCTTTTTAATATCCCATAAGCTCTTAGAACGGGATGCAAATCAGTACACATACTGTACATACTGTACATAACTGTACAGTAGTGTAATTGCCGTGTTCTTATTATGGTATAACTAGGGGTGTGCACCGGCCACTTTTCGTGTTTTGTGTTTTGGTTTTGGATCTGGATCTTTCTTCGTGTTTTGGATCTGGATTGGTTTTGCCAAAACCACCCTTCCGTGTTTTGGGTTCTGGGTTTTGTGTTTTGGATCTGTATTTTTTTTTTAAAAAGCATAAAAACAGCTAAAATCACAGAATTTGTTGGTTTCTCTGCTCCTATGCTATTATTAACCTCAATAACCTTAATTTCCACTCATTTCCAGTCTATTCTGAACACCTCACACCTCACAATAGTGTTTTCATGTCCAAAAGGTTGCACCGAGGTAGCTGGATGACTATGCTAAGCGACACGAGTGGGCGGCACAAACACGTGACCCATCTAGGAGTGACACTGCAGTGGCAGACAGGATGGCAGTTAGAAAAACTAGGCCCCAAACTGTACATAATGCAAAGAAAAAAAAGAAGTGCAAGATGGAATTGTCCTTGGGCCCTCCCACCCACCCTTATGTTGTATAAACAGGACATGCACACTTTAACAAATCAATCATTTCAGCGCCAGGGTCTGCCACACAACTGTGGCTGAAATGATTGGTTCGTTTGGGCCCCCACAAAACAAGCTGGCAATTAATGTGTCCCTGCACAAACTGGCTCTACGGAGGCAAGATGTCATCCTCATCCTCCTCATCCACCGATTCCTCACCCTCTTCAGTGTGTACATCCTCATCCTCACAAAGTATTAACTCGTCCCCACTTGAATCCACCACCACAGGTCCCTCTGTACCTTCTGGAGGCTGGTCTCCCGGGAAGAGCTGATAATTCATTTTGATGAACATCATCTTCTCCACATTCTGTGGAAGCAACCTCCTACGCCTTTTGCTGACAAGGTTCCCGGCTGCACTAAACACTCTTTCGGAGTACACACTGGAGGGGGGGCAACTCAGGTAAAATAGAGCCAGCTTGTACAGGGGCCTCCAAATTGCCTCTTTTTCCTGCCAGTACAGGTATGGACTGTCTGACATGCCTACTTGGATGCTGTCACCAATGTAATCCTCCACCATTCTGTCAATGGTGACAGTATCATATGCAGTGACAGTAGACATGTCAGAAATTGTTGCCAGGTCCTTCAGTCCGGACCAGATGTCCAAACTTGGTCCTGCCTGCCCTGCATCACCGCCAGCGGGTTGCTTAGGATACCTAAGTTTTTTCCTGGCAGCCCCAGTTGCGGGAGAAAATGAAGAAGGAGCCGTTGACGTGTCACGTTCCGCTTCAGCTGACAGTGTGTTCACCAGCAGGTCTTTGCACCTCTGCAGGCTTGTGTCGGCCGGAAAGAGAGACACCACATAGGCTTTAAACCTAGGATCAAGCACGGTGGCCAAAATGTAGTGGTCTGATTTCAACAGATTGACCACCCTGGAATCCTGGCAAAGCGAATGAAGGGCTTCATCCACAAGTCCCACATGCCGAGCGGAATCGCTCCGTCTTAGCTCCTCCTTCACTTTCTCCAGCTGCTTCTGCAAAAGCCTGATGAGGGGAATGACCTGACTCAAGCTGGCTGTGTCTGAACTGACTTCACGTGTGGCAAGTTCGAAGGGCTGGAGAACCTTGCACAACATGGAAATCATTCTCCACTGTGCTTGAGTCAGGTGCATACCCCCTCCTTTGCCTATGTCATAGGTGGATGTATAGGCTTGTATGGCCTTTTGCTGCTCCTCCATCCTCTGAAGCATATAGAGGGTTGAGTTCCACCGCGTCACAACCTCTTGCTTCAGGTGATGGCGGGGCAGGTTCAAGAGTGTTTGCTGGCGCTCCAGTCTTCGGCACGCAGTTGCTGAATGGCGAAAGTGGCCAGAAATTTTTCGGGCCACCCAAAGCGTCTCCTGCACGCCCCTGTCGCTTTTCAGAAAATTCTGCACCACCAAGTTTATTGTGTGAGCAAAACATGGGATGTGCTGGAATTTGCCCAGATGTAATGCCCGCACAATATTGGTGGCGTTGTCAGATATCACAAATCCCCAGGAGAGTCTAAGTGGGGTAAGCCACTGGGCGATGATTTCCCTCAGTTTCTCTAAGAGGTTGTCGGCGGTGTGCCTCTTACTGAAACCGGTGATACACAGCGTAGCCTGCCTTGTAACGAGCTGGCATTTCTGAGATGCTGCTACTGGTGACGCTGCTGCTGTTGCTGCGTAAGGTGATACATCTACCCAGTGGGCTGTCACAGTCATATAGTCCTTAGTCTGCCCTGTTCCACTTGTCCACATGTCCGTGGTTAAGTGGACATTGTGTACAACGGCATTTTTCAGGACACTGAGGACACTTTTTCTGACGTTTCTGTACAGTCTCGGTATCGCCTGCCTAGTGAAGTGGAATCTAGACGGGATTTGGAACCGGGGACACACTACCTCCATCAATTGTCTAAATCCCACTGCACTAATGGCGGATACCGGACGCACGTCTAACACCAACATAGCAGTCAAGGCCTCAGTTATACGTTTTGCTTCAGGATGACTGCTGTCGTACTTCATCCTCCTCGCTAAGGACTGTTGGAGGGTCAATTGTTTAGTAAAAGTAGTGGTGTTCCTACTTCCTCTCTGGGATGATGAACGACTCCCAGCAGCAGCAACAGCAGCAGCGGCAGCAGTAGGCGTAGCAATGCAGGATCCTCCAGAGGAATCCCGGATAGGAGAGTCAGTCATGCCAGTGACATGGCCTGCAGGACTACTTCCGATCCTGACGAAGGAGGAAATTGATGAGGAGGGAGTTGACGGTGTGGTTTGCAGGCGCTTGGATACAACAGGACAACGGGATTTAGGTGTCCCTGGACTGCTTACGGTCTTAGCCAAAGTTTCTGAACTTGATAGTAACTTTTTATGAACGCGCTGCAGGTGCCGTATAAGGGAGGATGTTCCTAGGTGGTTGATGTCCCTACCCCTACTTATTTCACCTTTACATATGGTACATATGGCAAGACAGTTGTTGTCCGGATTTGGATAGAAATATTGCCAGACCAAAGAGGTGGAATGTTTGGTCTTCTGCCCAGGCATGACCGTGATGGCTTTTTCATCCCACGGACAACAACTGTCTCCCCTGGAGCCTGATTTAAACAAACCACATCACCATCAGAATCCTCCTCGCCAACTTCCTCCTCAGCGCCAGCTACACCAGTATCCTCATCCTGTTGTACTTCAACAGTGACATCTTCAATTTGCATATCAGCAAGTGGACTGTGGGTGCTCCTTTCAGCACTTGCAGGGGGCGTGCAAATGGTGGAAAGAGCCACCTCTTCCCGTCCAGTGCTGGGAAGGTCAGGCATCGCAACCACCACCACACTTGGACTCTCCTTGGGGATTTGTGATATCTTCTTAGAAAGCACAGTTCTTCGCTGTGCTTTTGCCAGCTTAACTCTTTTGATTTTTTTAGTGGGAGGAGGGCTTCCATCGTCATGTGAAGCTGAACCACTAGTCATGAACATACTAGGGATCGACCTTAGCCGTTCCTTGCCACTCCGTGTCGTAAATGGCATATTGGCAAGTTTACGTTTCTCTTCAGCTGATTTAAATGTCTTTTTCAAGGTCATTTTCCTGAACTTTGCCATTTGGGATTGTATGTGCCCTCTACTATGACATTGGGCATCGGCCTTGGCAGACGACGTTGATGGCATGTTATCGTCTATGTCATGACTAGTGGCAGCAGCTTCAGCACTAGGAGGAAGTGGTTCTTGATCTTTCTCTATTTTATTTTTATCGGAGAAAGTTTGGTCCTCCATTTATGTTATATCGATTTGATATATACGTGCGGCTAAACACAGAAAATAATTTTTATTTTGGTTTGGACTGGAGTGTACTTTGTGGGTTACAGCACCCTTTAACGGTCAAGCCAGCCGGCTCTTTACTTATGACACAGGCGCACTCTTGGCACTACTTTGTTGATGCACGTGCGGCTACTGCGCACACAATTCACAAACACAGAAAATAATTTTTTTTTGGTTTGGACTGGAGTGTACTTTCGGGGGTACAGCACCCTTAACGGTCAAGCCAGCCGGCCCTTTACTTATGACACAGGCGCATGCTTGGCACTACTTTGTTGATGCACGTGCGGCTACTGCGCACACAATTCACAAACACAGAAAATAATTTTTTTTTGGTTTGGACTGGAGTGTACTTTCGGGGGTTACAGCACCCTTTAACGGTCAAGCCAGCCGGCCCTTTACTTATGACACAGGCGCACGCTTGGCACTACTTTGTTGATGCACGTGCGGCTACTGCGCACACAATTCACAAACACAGAAAATAATTTTTTTTTGGTTTGGACTGGAGTGTACTTTCGGGGGTTACAGCACCCTTTAACGGTCAAGCCAGCCGGCCCTTTACTTATGACACAGGCGCACGCTTGGCACTACTTTGTTGATGCACGTGCGGCTACTGCGCACACAATTCACAAACACAGAAAATTATTTTTTTTTGGTTTGGACTGGAGTGTACTTTCGGGGGTTACAGCACCCTTTAACGGTCAAGCCAGCCGGCCCTTTACTTATGACACAGGCGCACGCTTGGCACTACTTTGTTGATGCACGTGCGGCTACTGCGCACACAATTCACAAACACAGAAAATAATTTTTTTTTGGTTTGGACTGGAGTGTACTTTCGGGGGTTACAGCACCCTTTAATGGTCAAGCCAGCCGGCCCTTTACTTATGACACAGGCGCACGCTTGGCACTACTTTGTTGATGCACGTGCGGCTACTGCGCACACAATTCACAAACACAGAAAATAATTTTTTTTTGGTTTGGACTGGAGTGTACTTTCGGGGGTTACAGCACCCTTTAACGGTCAAGCCAGCCGGCCCTTTACTTATGACACAGGCGCACGCTTGGCACTACTTTGTTGATGCACGTGCGGCTACTGCGCACACAATTCACAAACACAGAAAATAATTTTTTTTTTGGTTTGGACTGGAGTGTACTTTGGGGGTTACAGCACCCTTTAACGGTCAAGCCAGCCGGCCCTTTACTTATGACACAGGCGCACGCTTGGCACTACTTTGTTGATGCACGTGCGGCTACTGCGCACACAATTCACAAACACAGAAAATAATTTTTTTTGGGTTTGGACTGGAGTGTACTTTCGGGGGTTACAGCACCCTTTAACGGTCAAGCCAGCTGGCCCTTTACTTATGACACAGGCGCACGCTTGGCACTACTTTGTTGATGCACGTGCGGCTACTGCGCACACAATTCACAAACACAGAAAATAATTTTTTTTGGGTTTGGACTGGAGTGTACTTTCGGGGGTTACAGCACCCTTTAACGGTCAAGCCAGCCGGCCCTTTACTTATGACACAGGCGCACGCTTGGCACTACTTTGTTGAAGCACGTGCGGCTACTGCGCACACAATTCACAAACACAGAAAATAATTTTTTTTTTGGTTTGCACTGGAGTGTACTTTGGGGGTTACAGCACCCTTTAACGGTCAAGCCAGCCGGCCCTTTACTTATGACACAGGCGCACGCTTGGCACTACTTTGTTGAAGCACGTGCGGCTACTGCGCACACAATTCACAAACACAGAAAATAATTTTTTTTTTGGTTTGGACTGGAGTGTACTTTGGGGGTTACAGCACCCTTTAACGGTCAAGCCAGCCGGCCCTTTACTTATGACACAGGCGCACGCTTGGCACTACTTTGTTGATGCACGTGCGGCTACTGCGCACACAATTCACAAACACAGAAAATAATTTTTTTTTTGGTTTGGACTGGAGTGTACTTTCGGGGGTTACAGCACCCTTAATGGTCAAGCCAGCCGGCCCTTTACTTATGACACAGGTGCACGCTTGGCACTACTTTGTTGATGCACGTGCGGCTACTGCGCACACAATTCACAAACACAGAAAATAATTTTTTTTTTGGTTTGGACTGGAGTGTACTTTCGGGGGTTACAGCACCCTTAACAGTCAAGCCAGCCGGCCCTTTACTTATGACACAGGCGCACGCTTGGCACTACTTTGTTGATGCACGTGCGGCTACTGCGCACACAATTCACAAACACAGAAAATAATTTTTTTTTTGGTCTGGACTGGAGTGTACTTTCGGGGGTTACAGCACCCTTAACGGTCAAGCCAGCCGGCCCTTTACTTATGACACAGGCGCACGCTTGGCACTACTTTGTTGATGCACGTGCGGCTACTGCGCACACAATTCACAAACACAGAAAATATATTATTTTTTTAGCACTTGGGGGGAGCACCCCTGATGGACAGAGCACCCCCTGGACAACACTACAGCACTCCTTTAGGACTGGGACACTGCACAGGACTTTGGAGTGGACACAGCCCCTATGGAGAACTGACTGCACAACACAGTCCAGCCAGCCCCTATGGACTTTGAAGTAGTGGACACAGCCCCTATTAACAACAGCAGCACAGCACAACACAGCCAGCCCCTATGGACTTTGAAGTAGTGGACAACAGCAGCACTACACTACACTACACTACACAGCCCTAACTCCCAGCCTCCCTCTTCACTGTCCACAGCCGAGTGAGAAAATGGCGCCGACGCGGGTACCTTATATAGGATCCAAAACCCGCGAGACTCGGAAGGCGGGATGATGACGTTTTGCCTCGATTTCAGATCCGAGTCAGGCGGGAAAAGTCGAGCCTGACTCGGATCGGACTCGGATCGGGGGGGCTCGGGGGGGTTCGGATTTCAGAAATCCGAACCCGCTCACCCCTAGGTATAACTGATACTATACATTAATGAGATGCACGCACAGCTTTCAATGAGATGGGATGAATTATTCTCTAATGGTGGGGTACTGTGTATATACTGTATGTACTAGTATAATATTTTGAAAAGATGACACATTTTTTATTATTAAAAGCAGCAGCGGGTGGGTGGAGTGAACAAGGATTCGCCCGCTATTGACATTTTACACATTGCCTGCTGTAATTCACAGACGTCACATCACATACACGATAGGTGCAGCTCTTCATATGGCTGTTGTGTCGGCTAGAGGTTAGTTGATCACCTTGCTACAGTGCTTTTCCCGGCGGAAAATCCACACACTTGCGGCACTGTCACCTTTTTCAGCGCTGTGGTGGCTGCTAGCCCTGGGAGTTGCAATGGGATCTCTGGTGTGTGCCCAGTGGAGCCGCTCCATAGCCATGTAGCACCCTGCTAGTCGTGCTGTGCTGTGGCGTATGGGAGACTCATAGTACTGCGCATGCCCAGTGGGTAAGGAGTCACACACAGGGCCTGATTCAGACCCGGACGCAAAACTGTGTTTGTCCGCAGTAGGTACGAGCGTAAATATGTTAAACAAAGTGCTCGCACGTGTGGTCGCTCGTAGCTAGTCTTCCGCCCCATATTTACCCAACCCCTCCTCTAGCTAACGAGCGTCCGAAATAGTGAGCGTTCTACTCATCTTTTGTTGATGGTTGAACTAGCACAAGTAATTTCTGGAAGTAGGCCTGTCATTTTTTGATTGCCTTGTTCCTCGTTCTGCAAACATCCGTGAATTGATTGGTGCCAATCATTACATTAATTTACTTAATTGTTGCTCGAATCTTTTCAATCATGGTTTTTTTTTGTATGTCAATAAACTTTATTGTTTGTTTTGTGTTCCATTTGTTCCGTTGAATCCGTCTGGGTTTTAAAGGACAAACGTTTTTTATTTATTCCAAAGAATGTTGTTGTTTTTTTGTCATAAATAATGAACATATGATAATTAGTTTAATCTGAATTTTGCTTACGCACCTAAATGCATACAGCCAATCATAAGTCCCAATATATTTTTATGGGTTGTTCACATAAATCACACATTAACCATTAGAATTGTTCATGTTATTTCTGAAAGTACATTAACCAATCAGATATTTTTGGTCCCTGTAATAAAACTGTTGTGTGTTAAAAAAAAAACATTGCCATCATGATAGCCAGTGCATTTACACGGCGTGAGTTGCTGGTCCTCACGGAAATTATAGACCAGCACATTACTGATAGGCCACCCCCGTCACCAACCTCCTCAAGCGTCAGGCGTACGCGGAGGTGCGCCGGCGGCTGCGTTCTTTGGGCTTTCACTGGACCATTGGGCAATTGGAACGCCGATGGTCCAATTTGTGCCGCAGGTCACCACGCCTGCTCGAACATCTTCGGATACGGATCCGTCGGCATAAGTGGATATGTTAATGGTTTAATGTCTCTGGCAATCTTATTTGCATATTGTACTTTGCTAATGTAAATTTGCCTTAATGCGTGTGCATGTGTGCAGTATGGCCATGTTTTGTGCTAAATGAGACCTTGTTATTTTAAATTAATTTTGTTTGTTAAAGTGATGTAAAATATATATTTTTTAATAATAATGTTATTTGTAATTAAAAAATGGTAATATTCCAAACTATACATCATATAGGTCAAGAGCGGATACTGAGAAATCGCCGAAGGTGTGCCCGACCCCTCTCCCCAACCCCCAACATGTCTTCCCCTGCCCACTCCTCCCAAATTTCTACACCCTCCCCTGACCTGGCCATCCCTATTTCCCCTCCCTCTCCTGGACCACAATCCCAAATTACCCCTTCCTCCCCTGTCTTACCCATCAACATTTCCACACACTCCCCTGGTCCACTCTCTCATATTTCCACTCCCTCCCCTTGCTCACCATCCCAATTTACCCCTCCTTCTTCACATCTCCATTGGCCTACATCTTCTGATGAGGATCTGGGCCACTCTGCCCCTGTTCCGGAAGCTGCAGGTAATTTGTTTTCCTTTTGTGCAAGTAATTACTGTAAATGTGCCCTATATACATACACTGTGGGATCCTGGAATCCAATCTAAGAACATTCCATAATTTTTTTAATTTTTTGGGGTTATTGTTGCTAAAATTTGTTCACATGGAGGCAGTCACATTTTATTTATTTTTTTAAAAATTAGCGAATCTTTTTTTAAATTAAAATATCTCCCATATTTTTTTATGTGTACATCAAAATGTCTTTATAGTTTAAATCTGTTTAATTGTTTTAAAATTTAAAATATGTAATTTATTCATTGCACATATGACACAGGCCAATACACGACTCTTGTGGATTTTATAAATTTGCTATTACCAACTAAAAGACAACTTGTGTTAGAATTAGTTCAAATGCAAAAGAGATTTTCTAACCACTCTTATCATGTTTTTGTTTTGTTTTTTAAACTAAATTTCAAATTGATACAGTTTTGTTTATTGTTTGAAAGTGGACATTTTGTAGATTAATGTTAACAACGATATTTGACAAATACAATTTGCTTGTTATGGTAACTTGTTCTCTTTGTTAATCATACTGCCCTTTCTTGTAAAATTGTTTGATTATTTTATATTAATACACACATATCTCTTTCAACAGAGCCAAGGATGCGGGATCAAGAAATTGTTGCACAGTTGCAAAATATGCGGGGACATTTGATCCACATTTTAGTCTCTTTAGACCATTTGGTGTCCTTAATGCACCATTATTAATTTTCTTTTTTTTATGTTTAAATGAATAAAATTTTTACAAATTCCTAAATCGCATTCCTTGCCTCACACATTATATACCAAGGGCAATCAATATGCTTGTATGTGTTAAATGTTTTTTTTTTATATTTTTAGCTAATTCAAACAATGTTCCTCAGATAAAATTTTAGTTTTTTTGGGGCAAATATAAGGTATTTTTTTCAAAAATGTCAGAACATACATTCATGGTTTTTTTGGAAAATTTTGGACTAAAAAGAAAAAGGTTGTAATAGTTATTAACTCCATAATGGTTCTCCATAATACCCTTATGTAGTTAATGCATTCTTATATTTTTTTAAAAAATATATGCAAATGTGAATTTATAAGTCAAATTATGTTGTGACAAATTAGGAAACATGTTTTTAAATTTTTAACACAAAAATCTGTGGTCAAAACTTTTCAACAGTTTACACTTGGATACAAATGTCAAAGGTATTGGCCATTTAGCCAGCCTATTTTTAAAAAAAAACAAAAAAAAACACATTTTTAAAAAAAAGAAATTTAACGCACACAAATCAATAATACAGAAGTAATACACACAAACCAAAAAATAAATAAATCAAGAACTGGTTGTAGATGTCACATGCCAACATGTTGTCCCAAATCAGGCAAAAGACACATTTGTCCAGGTGTAAAGTCCAATTTTTGATCATTAGTGTCACAGTCATTTATTTTCAGGGAGTATGCAGGTTGTTGTTTTGTTTAGGAAAAACCAAGAAAAGAACCATTCTAAAAAATAAAACATAGGAAAGTGAACACACATGAATTACCTTCTTCTATATGTTTTCAAAAATCAAAGTAAATTAAAAATTACCTGAAATAACGTAAAACAACTTCATCATGTATGGCCCCCCCAGACACTCTCCTATGACCAACCTCGGGGGGACATCCTCCGGCAAGGTATCCTCTCGCTGCATTGGGACACCACTCCTTATGGCGATGTTATGCAAAATCCCACACAGGACCACAATTTTGGAAACCATAGCCAGCGAATACATTAGGTAATTTGCCTTTCAAGATTACTCTGTATTAATGAAAGAGTGTCTAGGATAATTTTTGGCGGTAAGCAGTAACACCTTAACACCACATCATCAGGCATTCCAAAAAGGGTGACACATGTTCGAAATATCTGGGGCCTTGCATGCCTATGAGGCCTACACCTAGGAGGATGTCCAGGTTGGTTGGGGTCTGGGACCATCACCACTATGAGATGACTAACATCAATCTGAAATGTTATGTAGAATTTTAATGGATTAGATATTTGAGTTTTGAAAAATATACTTATCTTAATTAATTAAAGTCAGATTCTTACAGGGTTGGGTCATCTTGTCGAAAACCTACAGTTTTTAGATGTAAAACAAATTTAAACGATAAAAACAAAACAAGGCAGGCTAAGCACACAAGAACACCACTGCATGCACTACACATATGAGGTTTTGTTTTTGGAGTTACAATTATTCTAATGTTTGACTAACGGACAGACATGAGATTGCCAAACAGTACGCCTCATTGATATTTTTCGCATTATAATACGCTTAAATGACAGACATGAGATCGCCAAACAGTACGCCACATTGATATTTTTCGCATTATAATACGCTTAAATGACAGACATGAGATCGCCAAACAGTACGCCACATTGATATTTTTCGCATTATAATATGCTTAAATGACAGACATGAGATCGCCAAACAGTACGCCACATTGATATTTTTCGCATTATAATATGCTTAAATGACAGACATGAGATCGCCAAACAGTACGCCACATTGATATTTTTCACATTATAATACACTTAAATGACAGACATGAGATTGCAAAATAAACGCAAATTATTTTTAAATAGTTAATAAATTAAATTTATGAAAATTTAAAAAATGAATGTGCAAATACAACGTGTTTTTAGGTTTACCAATCTGCACAAGCTGATCGCAACCAAAATATATTATAATGTAGAAAAAAAAAATTAAAAAATATAAAAAAGAACTTACCACACCCAGACAAAAGCACAAAAAAAGGGGTTCCAAAAACGATATGAAGAAAATCAACACACTAAATGTAAACAAAGTAAAAACATCAATTAAAAATTATTCTTTGACAATTATAGAAAAAGAAAAAAGGTTAAAAAAAAAACTTACCTTCAAAATAATATATTAGTTTTGCTCACAAAACAAAAAAACAAAAAAACCAACTCCAACCACGACACTCCAACCACGACACTCCAACCAACAACCCACACCTAAATGAGGAAACCAATAACCCTTAAATAGCCTATTTTCCCGCACAAATCAATGACGCACAATAGCCGCGCACAAAGCATGATGCGGCCGCATAATGCACACGTATCTATAAATGACAGTCGAAAATTGTCAGCTCAATTCTGGTGTAACAACATGTCCACCGAACAGCAGCAAAGCCAACAACCTGGACCACCAAGTAAGTACACACAAATGTATTACCAAAGTTTAAAATAACATTTTATAAACTTTACATCCAAAAACATTTTTAATTTAAAAGTGTTGAGGCTGAGAATGAGGAGGCTGTGGGGACAAGTAGCCAGGGCCGGACCAAACGCAAGAGGCAGCCACAATTCACAAGAAAGGAGATGGAGGTTTTGGTGCAAATGTGCATCGATAATTTGTCACAGGCATCACGCAATATGGGTGCAACACAGAGATGGAAACTATGGGAGGACATAGCCAGTGCTGTCAATGGTGTGGGAGATTTTGTCCGATCCACAAAAGAGGTCAAGAGGCGGTACGTAAATGCACTAACCTATTTCAAAAGTACGTTGAAAATGAAAAAATAACAATATTAAACATTTGAAAAACAACAGGTGGAGCGGCTTCAAATACCGGCTGAAACAAAAACTGGCAGATAGGGCTAGGCATGCAGGGGGGACAGGTGGTGGGCCAACCCCTGTGTCACTGGAGCTTACAGATTTGGAGGAGTTGGCACAGGGGTGTGTGCAGGAAGAGGAGGTGTTTGGCGTGTCCAACATGGACACAGACATGCCAGACTTTGCGGCTCCACATGTTGCCGCAGGTAATTTTCTTTATTTTTTTTTAAATAAAAAAAAAATATATATAACAGTATTTTCATTCTCTTACAGGCACAGAAGAGGATGAGTCTGCTCCAGAGGTGAGCTTTGGCCGCAGTAGATCTGCTGGATCCGCAGGGGAGGAAGCAGGATATCCGCCTGGGGACCCTGTGACAACCAGCCCAGGGCATACCCCCTCGCAGGCAGTGGCCCTCCTCATAGATCTCAATGAGAAAACGGATAACAACACCGAGATTCTGATGAGGATGGACGCCAATCTGCTACGGGTGGCGGACGCCCTGGAGGAAAATGCTGTGGCCAAGGTGAGAATAGCAAATGCCCTGGAGCAGCTCGCCCGCCTGTGTATGTTGGAGCCACCCTCCCTTCCTGTCAGACCATCAGGGCTCTCCACCTCTGGCACAACATCAGCCATCCCTCCAAATGTGCCTAGCCCTATGCCTAGGCCAGAGGATTCTACATCTGCCTCTGACCAGGCCAGCCGCCGGAGTACACGGACATAAATCTTCCTCACAACAACACAAGGCCAAACGCCAAAAAAGGCGTTGACAGCACTGGCTACATTTCCCATTATCCATCTCTGTGTTTGCCCCATATTTGTGCATCCCAAAAACCTCCATCTCCTTTCTTGTGACTTATTTGTTTCATTTATTTTTTAATTTCATTAGCCTTTTTTTTTTTTCAATACTTATAATAAAATGTAAAATGTTGTTAAAAAAAAACCATGCAAACAATGTGGTTTAGAAAATTTTATTAATTTCAAATTAAAAAAAAAATGTGTTTGAAACTTCATTGTCAACTGGGTAAAAGTTACTCTATCTAACATACTTAAAAACATGACAAAGGTGACCAAAACAAAAAAATGTGACCGTAAGGTAACAGGTAAGTTAAAAATAACACAAGCTAAGCAATTAGTAGGTGATTGGACTTGTGTTTAAGACACAAACAAAAAAAAAAGGTGATTGGTGTTGTGCTTTAAAATTAACTGGCAAAACACAAAACAACATGCGATCGGAAGGTCTCAAAAATAACAGGCACATTGCAAATAACAGTATAACAAGTGATCCATTTATTAGGTGATTGGTGTTGTGCTTTAAAATTAACTGGCAAAACAACATGCGATCGGAAGGTATCAAATATAACAGGCACAATGCAAAGAACAGTATAACAAGTGATCCAATTATTAGGTGATTGGTGTTGTGCCTTTAAAAAAAACAAACAAAACATCGATTTGCTAAGGTAGCTACGAAGACACTATCGTCTTTGCGAGATCCAATACCCTACCACAAGCTGATCGAGCAGTCAGAATGGAAACCAGATCACACAGTGACATATCACTACTTCCGCTCAAATTTTCCGCTCGCACCAAAAATTAAATGTACGTCCAAAAAATGGCTTGACACACCTCCGTTTTCACATCTCCACCCCCGTCACCACCCATAAACGGACCATTCTGTCAATCAAGTTATACAGGTCACTTCCTGCTCGCTGTGTATATACGAGCGACAGAAAAATGCCCGCTAAGATACGTCCGCACATGCTCAGTGATACACGGGCCCATGTGTGGTTAAAAAAAATCGAATGCGTACGAGCGAATGGCTGCTTGCATCCGGGTCTGAATCAGGCCCACAGTGCATCCCAGACTTAGACACTGTAGTGATTTCATGACTTTAGAAACTAATAGTGGGCTCTGTTTAAAAGTGGGGTCTCTGTATTACAAACTGACTGAGCATTTTAAAACGCAGACTTCTGTCAATGTCTTCACTGTCGGCGCTGTCCCAGACTTAAACACTATAGTGATTTCATGACTTTAGAAACTAGTGGTGAATTCTAAAATATGTAAAATACTATTTAAAGAGAATAAATGGCGCTGCATAGGTAAAGGCTCCTGCCTACCCCCACTTAAAAAGACCTTTCCTTTTGGTCTAGAAAATAACTTGTTATTTAAAATATGGAAAGAGAGTGTATGGCGCTGCCTACAATACCAGAATAGAGAGAAAGTGATGAAGAAAGAGATGGAAAGTTTCCCACCCTATATGGAATCAGAAAGAATTAGAATACTTATCTGCCCGTATATATCAACGTATTTTTCTTTTCTTTATATGTCCGCCGTGTTCATGTATGCAAAGAACAATAAAGAATACTCCACATGTTGTATTCTTTATTGTTCTTTGCATACATGGATGAATAATATGAACACGGCGGACATAAAAAGAACAGAAAAATATGTGTAGTTTCTCTCAGACGTTTTCGATAACCATCAAAATATAGTGTGTATATTAGATGGTATATATATATATATATATATATATATATATACAGACAGGCCCATAAATATTGGGACATTGACAGAATTTTCATATTTTGGCCTCTATTCACCACCACAATGGCTTTGAAATGAAACAAACAAGATGTGATTTAACTGCAGACTTTCAGATTTAATTTGAGGGTAATTACATCCAAATCAGGTGAAAGGTGTAGGAATTACAACGGTTTGTATATGTGCCTCCCACTTTTTAAGGGGCCAAAAGTAATGGGACAAACTACACAATCCTAAATCTAACTTTCACTTTTTAATACTTTGTTGCAAATCCTTTGCAGGCAATTACAGCCTGAAGTCTGGAATGCATAGACATCACCAGACGCTGGGTTTCATCCCTGGTGATGCTCTGCCAGGCCTCTACTGCAAATGTCTTCAGTTCCTGCTTGTTCTTGGGGCATTTTCCCTTCAGTTTTGTCTTCATCAAGTGAAATGCATGCTCAATCGGATTCAGGTCAGGGGATTGACTTGGCCATTGCATAACATTCCACTTTTTAGCCTTAAAAAACTCTTTGGTTGCTTTTGCAGTATGCTTCGGGTCATTGTCCATCTGCACTGTGAAGCGCTATCCAATGAGTTCTGAAGCATTTGACTGAATATGAGCATATAATATTGCCCAAAACACTTCAGAATTCATTCTGCTGCTTTTGTCAGCAGTCACATCATCAATAAATACAAGGGAAGCAGTTCCATTGGCAGCCATACATGCCCACGCCATGACACTACCACCACCATGCTTCACTGATGAGGTGGTATGTTTTGAATCATGAGCAGTTCCTTTCCTTCTCCATAGTCTTCTCTTCCCATCACTCTGGTACAAGTTGATCTTTGTCTCATCTGTCCATAGGATGTTGTTCCAGAACTGTAATGGCTTTTTTAGATTTTGTTTGGCAAACTCTAATCTGGTCTTCCTGTTTTTGTGGCTCACCAATGGTTTGCATCTTGTGGTGAACCCTCTATATTCACTCTTGTGAAGTCTTCTCTTAATTGTTGACTTTGACACATATACATCTACCTCGTGGAGAGTGTTCTTGGTTTGGCCAACTGTTGTGAAGGGGTTTTTCTTCACCAGGGAAATAATTCTTCTGTCATCCACCACAGTTGTTTTCCGTGGTCTTCCGGGTCTTTTGGTGTTGCTGAGCTCTCCGGTGCATTCTTTCTTTTTAAGAATGTTCCAAACCATTGATTTGGCCACACCTAATGTTTTTGCTATCTCTCTGATGGGTTTGTTTTGATTTTTCAGCCTAATGATGGCTTGCTTCACTGATAGTGACAGCTCTTTGGACCTCATATTGAGAGTTGACATCAACTGATTCCAAATGCAAATGTCACACCTAGAATCAACTCCAGACCTTTTACCTGCTTAATTGATAATGAAATAATGAGGGAATAGCCCACACCTGTCCATGAAATAGCTTTTGAGTTGATAGTCCCATTACTTTTGGCCCCTTAAAAAGTGGGAGGCACATATTGAAACCGTTGTAATTCCTACACCGTTCACCCGATTTGGATGTAATTACCCTCAAATTAAATCTGAAATTCTGCAGTTAAAGAACATCTTGTTTGTTTCATTTCAAAACCATTGTGGTGGTGAATAGAGGCCAAAATCTGAAAATTCTGTCAATGTCCCAATATTTATGGACCTGACTGTGTATATATATATATATATATATATATATATATATATATATATATATATTATCTTTCAGGGTGTATTTAAAATTCCCACCGGGAATCACACCTAAACTTACACATATACAAGTGTGTTCAAAACACAAAAAGTAACACTATATAGAATGCAACAATGTGCCAGGACTGGGGACATGCACTGAATTGGAGTGCAGTATGTGCAAAAAATTTTTACAATAGGTCCAGTTCCTAATGTATAAAAAAAGTGTACATAAAGTATATACCTCTCCGTTCAGTAGCAGTGTAGAATCCCCTTTAAACAGCACTAACACCAACATGTTTCAACAGAAAAACTGTCTTTTTCAAGTTATGTTTGTGCTGTTCTTTCTTCCGGCTTAAATAGCAAAAATCTGGTGTTTCCAAAATGGCATCACTTAAACTTCCGGTCTGTGGGTGCCAGCTTCCTGTCGGCACATCTGTGCTGTGGTGGCTTCCAGCTCTGGGGGTTGCAATGGGATCTCTGGTGCATGCCCAGTAGAGCCACTCCATAGCCATGTAGCACCCTGCTAGTCGCACTGTGATGTGGCATATGGGAGGCTCATAGTACTGCTCATGCCCAGTGTGTCGGGAGTCATCCCAGACTTAGACACTATAGTGATTTCATGACTTTAGAAACTAATAGTGGGCTCTGTTTAAAAGTGGGGTCTCTGTATTACAAACTGACTGAGCAATGTAAAATGAACACTTGCGTCAATGTCAGCACTGTCAGCGCCTTCCCAGACTTAAACACTATAGTGATTTCATGAAGAGAAACTAGCAGTAAGCTGTTTTAAAGTGGGGTTTTAATCCACACACTTGTGGCACTGTTGGCATGTCAGCGCTGTGGTGGCTGCCAGCTCTGGGGGTTGCAATTGGACCTCTGGTGCATGCCCAGTGGAGCCGCTCAATACTCCAGTCGTACTATGTTGTGGCATATGGAGGCTCATAGTACACATTGTCTGCTTTAATTCACAGACGTCACATCACATACATGACAGGTGCAGCTCTTGATATAAAATGGTGTGTGGGCTAGAGGTTACGTGATCTTCTTGCTACAGTGCTTGTCCTGGGGGTTCGAAATCTGGAAAAAAAAATATATTTTTTAAAATCTTCACTACAGGAGTAAAAAGAAATTACTTGGTGGTGTGTGAGTTCTGTCATTTATACACTTACTGAACTTAATACATTATCCACAACTTCCCACCACCTGGCATTTCTATGCTACTTTATGCCACTGTACTGCTAATGCACTGTGTGCACAAGAAAGTGGTGTACAGCGCTGCATACGCCATGTAGCGCCCTGCTAGTATGTTGCAGATGTATGTTAAAGCATCAGGTCTCTTCCCCCAAAGCAAGCAAGAGCCATTCATTACCATAATAAAAGACGCTCTGCTACCTATTTAAGCAGTCTGCCCTTGTGTCCTGTAAAGGGAGGAATGGTGACTATTGCCAAGGACACATCCCCCATCTGCTATGACAACTAATGTGCCTCGAATGTGTCGGTCACTGCTGTACTGCAGAATATGCGATGGCATGTTTTAGCAATTTGTACTGTTGTCTTAACAGTGGTGCATAAATTCATCACTGAATTAGAAGTCTGCATTGTCCCAGACTTACAGTATATACTGTAGTGAATGCATGTCTTATAAACTACAGTAGTAGTGGGGTCTGTTTAAAAGTGGGTTCTCTGTATTGCACACTGACTGTGCGTTTAAGATGCACACTTGCGTCAATGTCGGCACTGTCCCGGACAGACACTACATGACTTCAGAAACTAGTAGTGGGCTCTGTATGAAAATGGGGTCTCTGTATTACAAACTGACTGTGTATTTTAGGATGTACACTTGCGGCACTGCCGTCACTGTCGGTGCTGTCTTACACTTAGATACTGTAGTGAATGCTTGTCTTAGAAACTAGTAGTGGTGTCTGAGTGAAAGAGGGGTCCCTATATTATAAACTGACTGTGTTTTAAGAAGCACACTTGCGGCACTGTCGGCATATCAGCGCTTTGGTGGCTTCCAGCTCCGGGGCATGCATATGGGATCTCCGGCGCATGCCTGGAGGAGATGCTCCATACGCCATAGAGTGCCCTGCTAGTTGTGCTATGCTAAGGTGTATTGAGGATCACAGTACTGCGCATGCCCAGTGTGTTTGGAGCCACACACAGTGCATCCCAGACTTAGACACTATACTGATTTCATGACTTTAGAAACTAGTAGTGGGTTCTGTATGAAAATGGGGCCCCTGCATTACAAACTGCATGTGCATTTTAAAATGCACATTTTCATACATTTTTAGCACTGTTGGCGCTGTCTCACACTTACAGTAGATACTGTAGTGACTTAGAAACTATAGTGAATTCATGTCTTTAGAAACTACAGTAGTACAGGACTCTGTTTAACAGTGAGGTCTCTGTATTACAAACTGACTGTGCGTTTTAAAGCGCACACTTGCGGCACTGTCCCAGACGTAGGGGTAAATTTCTCAAAGGTCGATTTGAGTTTCGTTTTGAAGTGCGATTTAGCTCACCTCAAACCAACTGAAATCAAATTTTGAAAACCCAGTGTTTTTTCCAGATTTACTATTGTTCAATTTGGAGTTCGTTTTGCAAATCAAATTTAATTTGATTTGGTTTGAACAGTGATTTGCTGTTCGATTTGACATGTTCATGTACAAATCAAACGGCAAATCCCCAACAGCATAGAACTGCTTCATGCTTTCACTTTCAGCATGAGCAGTTAATTCTCACTCAGATACATGCAGACATCAGTGAGATGCCAGCATGTATTTGACTGTAACAAGCAAATAAAGAGTTTAATGTAAAAAAATATGACGTGAGGTACCCCCCCAAAACACAACCAGCCCAGGACTTTTGAAAGCCAGTCTTGGTTGTTTAAGGGAAAATATTGCGTAGGGTTCCACTGTACTTAATACAACCAGCACTGGGCTTTGGAAACCAGTTCTGGTTCTGGAATTACAGGGAAAAAATTGAGTAGGGTCTCCCTGTTATTCCCAGAAGCAACACTGGACCCTTTCTAGCAGGGGGCTGATGCCACAGCCAGGGGAGCCCTATCACTGGGCCCCCCAGCCACAGCATCAGCCCTGATCGCTAGTCAGCCGAGGCCAGGGGAGTTGGGGCCCCCCTCTCCAGGGCACCCCTAGGCTAGGCTGATATGGCTATCCCCGCCACCCCTGGGCGGTGGGTGGCGGGTTGATTGTGTAAATGTAGCATAAAAATATAATATGTAAAACATTGTCTTTACAGTAGAACTGTATGTCCCAGCAAGCCCTCCCCGCATGCTGGTACTTGAAGAACCACAAGTACCAGCATGCGAAGCACACCCACCGTACACAGTATAAGTTTAATAAACAAAATGTACTCACTCAACATCGACAGCTTGCCCGTCGCTATCCGGGACTCACGCATGCGCACGACGGAGCTGGCTCCGTCGTGCGCATGCGCTCTAGGCCACCATCATCCTGGTTGCGAGCGCTCAGCGCTTGCGACCAGGCCTGAATCAGGCCCAGTATCCATATTGATAAATGCTATGATCACGTGCATAGCATCGTGCGTCGTGAATGCGTCATATGTCATGCCTCTTATAGTGGGAAAAATGGCTCTAAGGAGTATGAGATTTACCCCAGGCGAGCTTCTTCTCCTGGTGAAGTGGAGAGACAGACCTGTCTCCAATAACCGGGAGAAGAGGCTCGCCTATAATAGGGCAAGGCAAGAGATTCTGGCCATGATTGGCTGCCAGCGCAGTGTCCGGGCGCTGCAGCACCGATGGTCAGACCTTGTGCGCAGAGATGCGCCACAACTGCAGAAGATCAGAAGGTGCCTCCTGTGCAGTATGTACAGTATTGCTGTACAATTACAGTAATTACAGTATACAGTACAGTAACAAATACAATGCACTACTGTGATATACACTGTACTGTAGGGTGTTGGATAACTGACAATGACTGACAGTCATTACCTCGCACTCACATGACTGATAGACATTTGATTGATAGGGTCATTAGATTGATATAGACTAATGGGCGACACACTATGAGACACAGTCAACCTTTTTTCCTTGTCGACCAAATCTATGTCAACCTAGGCACTGTTTATGTGTGCCGGCCCTGCCCCCTTTAAGTCTGACATTATGACATTATGATGTGACACATAGGTTAAGGGTTCGCCTTCCCTCTAAACTACAGTACAGTATTGCACTGTCCAGAGAGTCTTAAAAATTATAAACGCCTGGGTGTGCCTATAGCGTCCAAAGTACGCTAAAGGCAGCAATTCTGGCAGCAGGGTGGTGATCCTGGCACCCTGCAAGGCAAAAGTACAGCTTGTGGGGTGGCAACAGTGCTGCCTACAGAGCCTCTGTGTGAGGTGGCACCACTTGGACATACAGTACCTTCTGTAATTATACTGTATATTTTCTTTTACCATGCTTTTGACTCCGTAGTGGGCCATAAAACTTTATAACAATACAGTACTCTGCAAAACCCCACTTTTAAACAGACCCCACTACTGCTGTAGTTTCTAAGACATGCATTCATTACAGTATCTACTATAAGTCTGGGACAGTGCAGACTTCTAGTTCAGTGATGAATTTATGCACCACTGTTAAGACAACACTACAAATTGCTAAAACATGCCATTGCGTATTCTTCAGTGCAGCAGTGACCGACACATTCACGGCACATTAGTTGTCATAGCAGATGGGGGATGTGTCCTTGGTAATAATCACAATTCCTCCCTTTACAGGACACAAGGGCAGACTACTTAAATAGGTAACAGAGTGTCCTTTATTATGGTAATGAATGACTCTTGCTTGGTTTGGGGGGTACATGGCGTATGCAGTGCCGCACACCACTTTCTTGTGCACAAAATGCATTAGCAGTACAGTGGCATAAAGTAGCATAGAAATGCCAGGTGGTGGGAAGTTGTGGATAAGGTATTAAGTTCAGTAAGGGTATAAATGAGAGAACTCACACACCACCAAGTAATTTTTTTTTAACCCTGTAGTGATGCTTTAAAAAAAAAATATATATATATATTTTCCAGGTTTCGAACCCCCGGAACCCCCGGAACAAGCACTGTAGTAAGGTGATCACCTAACCTCTGGCCCACACGCCATCCATATCAAGAGCTGCACCTGTCACGTATGTGATGTGACGTCTGCGAATTACAGCAGGCAATGTGTACTATGAGCCTCAATACACCACAGCATAGCATGACTGGAGTATGGAGCGGCTCCATTGGGCAGGCGCCAGAGATCCCATTGCAACCCCCCGAGCTGGCAGCCACCACAGCGCCAACATGCCGACAGTACGCAAGTGTGCGGATTAAAACTCCTCTTTCAAACAGCTCACTGCTGTTTCTAGTCATGAAATCACTATAGTGTTTAAGTCTGGGAAAGCGCCGACAGTGCCGACATTGACACAAGTGTGCATTTTAAAATGCTCAGTCAGTTTGTAATACAGAGACTTCACCTTTAAATAGAGCCCACTATTAGTTTCTGAAGTCATGAAATCACTATAGTGTCAAAGTCTGGGATGCACTGTATGTGACTCCTGACACACTGGGCATGTGCAGTACTATGAGCCTCCCATACGCCACAGCATAGTGCGACTAGCATGGCGCTAGATGGCTATATAGCGGCTCCACTGGGCATGCACTAGAAATTCCATTGCAACCCCCAGAGCTGTCAGCCACCACAGCCCCGATGTGCCGACAATGCCGCAAGTGTACGGATTAAAACCCCACTTTCAAACATCTCACTGCTAGTTTCTAAAGTCATGAATTCACTATAATGTTTGTCTTGGATAGAGCCGACATTGATGCAAGTGTGCGGATTAAAACACACAGTCGGTTTGTAATATAGAGGAGACCCCTCTTTGAAACAGAGGACCTCATTCAGAGTCGCTCGCAAGCGGCCGCTTGCTCGTACGCGGGCGATGTTAACAGACCACGCATGCATGCACTCCGTTGTGAGCATATGCATACGATACTTTGCGATCACAAAAGCCCTACGGCTTGCGTGCAGGAAGTGACTCACGATAGGTGATTGACAGGAATGGCAGTTTGTGGGTGTGTACGGGGGTGTGGGTCCAAAAACACAGGCGTGTCCAAGCGTTCGAATGGCGTTTTAGGGGCGTCCATACATTACCTGCTGCGAGCAACATAAAAGGCCGGAAGTTGTAATACGTCACTCTGCACGCAGGTTTGAGGTCTGGATGATCGCACAGCTTGGGGTAGGGTATGGGCTCCCGCAAGCCCCATAGTACAATCAATACTATCTAATGTTACTGATGTTTGGAGTGACGTTTCTATTTGTAACCACACAATGCAAGCTCCTAATAATCGTCTCATTTGTAACTAATAACATGGCTAATTGCCTGTCAAATTATTCAGATGCGTTAGCATTTGCGAATCTTTCAATTAATTTCTTTTGATGTGGATGCCTTAGCAAACATGTATAAATTGTAGTGGTCCTGTAATTTTTGTATTTTTTAGCAAGCAGCAGTTTGGTGCTTTACAATGGCTTTTTCCTGTATTGATTAACCCTTTTTTAGTTGTTTTGTTAATAAATGAATTGTTTTTTTGTTTTTTTATTTAAATTCCTGCTTTTTTCACATAAAATGTTGATGCATTTCCAATCATGCTTTTTATTTTTTATGTTAGAAAAAAAGTGCAGTAACTTAAACTGATGAAAAAATTAAAAATCACGAGAAAGGAGTTGGAGGTATTGGTTACAACAAATATGGGGACTGCACAGCAATGGTTAAAGGTGGAGATAGGCAGGACTACTTGCGGCGTTTTGGCATGCTCGGCTGAAGATTCTGCTCCGCAACAGTCGACTGGCGTGTAACACGCCGACTGGCCTGGCCAGAGCTTGATGGTATTGCCTCTGGCCTAGGCATGGGGCTCGCCATAGTTTGGGGGATGGCTGTTGGGTTGCCAGAGGTGGTGGTCCTTGGTGGTAAATCTGGAAGGGAGGTTCGCTCCATCATGGCAATTCAGTTTGCCTGCTCCTGGGCATCAGCCATCCGAATCAGGGCCGCAGAACATATGTCCATGTTATCCGCCACCCTCAGCAAATTGCCATCTATCCTCATCAGAGTGGTCTCCAGCCTCAGGAGAGAAGTTGTATTCTCCTGAGTCTGGTTGACCAACTCTGTGAGGAGAGGCAATGCTAGGGCGGATGGTGACCCAGGAGTGGGCTCCACAAGGTCCCCAGATGGAGAATGTGGTTCCTACCCTGCCTCAATATGCCGAGCAACTATGCTAGCACTGAGCGACTTTTTTTTGTTCGAAAATGTGTGCGACAAAGCTGCACCAGGAGACTGCACTGATTAATACTTGTATATCTGTTTGTTGCTGAGACTATAAATGAAGCATATTGGAACTTGGTGTGAAATAAAGCTGCAGCCACTGCATCGTTGTACTTCGTATACAGATTCACATAGATATATAAGTGTTGTGTAATAAATTAATCAGCACAGACTCCAGGTGTGTTCTAGTCGCATCGCATTGCGACTAAGTAGCATTTTCAGGCAAAAAAGATTAATTTTCAGCATATATGGTAAGGTTGCATTTTATTGCTAGCTATAGGGGATTTTTTTAGTAAACTAATTTTGCAGATAAACATCCATTTGTCATGTGATACCTCAAAATTTAAGCAACTCCAGGATGTATCACAAGCATGGGCGCCGAGGGGGGGGGGCAGTTTGCAGCCCATACAGTTTAGCTGGGTCCAGGCTTGCTAGAGGGGCCCAGCGGGGCCCGGGTCTGGCATTGCCCCCCCTCCCTCACAGCAGCTCAGCACACAGCTTGTGCTGTTCTGCAGTGTAAGACTGCTCGCGGCTGCTGAAGCCGGAGTAGTTTCCTATGGCTGTGGGGGGGAGTGATCA
Source organism: Taudactylus pleione (assembly GCA_031769625.1). Lineage (NCBI taxonomy): Eukaryota > Metazoa > Chordata > Amphibia > Anura > Myobatrachidae > Taudactylus > Taudactylus pleione. The sequence goes on from JAUIMM010000153.1 coordinate 821,830, forward strand.
CACTGACCATGCCCACCCCCCACTTAGCGCCAGGCTGGGGGGCTTACAGCGCTAGGCAGCGCTGTAAAAGTGATTAATATTTAATTTATATTTTCAAGGGGGCGTGGCCATGCCTCCCTCGATTAGGCCACGCCCCCTTTAACTGGGTCTTGATCACAGGGGTTCTGCTGCAGAAATCTGAGGCTACATAATACACTTGTTACCGGCAAAGGGATATGTAGAATACTTCCCAGTAAAGGCTGCTTGCATATTTGCAGTCAGTTAACCCCAAATTCGCAGTATCGTGCCGGCGATACTTAGCATAAAATAAAGTGATCGCATCAGCAATTACTTTACTTTACTCATCTCCAGGATGGGCTCCTGTCAGAAAGAACCCTTTTCTCTGTACAGTATGTGTTTCTTAATACGTTTGGGTGGTACATAATTTCTTATTGCTGCGAATAGTAGAAATAAGACATTACAATTTTAAGTGAACTAGGTCAGGAATACAACAATATGCTAAATAAGGATTTAGGCCGGGATGTACTAACCTTATGATGTACATCCCGCCAGTCACCGCAAAATTACTAATAGCATATGTACTAACATAACACATTGCGATAAGAGCTGCCCTTTGCGAAGCTGCCGACGCCGGGTGAGGGGGTCTCTGTGTGTCTCCTCCCCCTCCTAGCCACGGGAGCTTCCTGCTGCTGACCTCTGCAGGATGTCTAGGGGGAGGGGCCCTAGATGGCACACCCTAAGCACAATGTGAGGTGCTACCTGCTGAGACTTGTAGTGCTGCAAGCATAAAGAGACAAATGCAAGCGCACACTCTAACCATGCTGAACCTAATAATATAACTGCTAAATAGCATCAAAGAGGTTCTTTGCATAATAATGCCCATAATTATGGGCCTGCCCACCGCATCCAGGTGACCTCTATCAGGCAGGTCCCTAACACTCCTATGGAACAAATATAGGGTACGGGACCCCCCAGGCCAACCCAGCAGAACTCCCCATGGCACCACACTAGTGTGAGATTTAAAGTGAGGGTTAAAGAATAATAAAAAAGGCCTATATGTTAAGTCCTACATAAGTAGGAGGTTATAATAAAAAGTGTATAAAGTGCTACATATATAAAAAACAAACTAAAGAAGTGAAAAAGTGTACATTATGATGATGCCATGAAGCAGTCCAGCCACACCATCCCAGAGAGCCCTGCAGCCCAATACCAGTCCCAAAACTGACACAGCATATATATAATAGGTCTTACCCTCAGTGTGCCTCATTAGATGTGCAGTCTTGGAGTGCAAGGACTCCTTGCTAATTAAAAACACCTAGGAATAGGTGATCTCTTTTTTTACAGTTTATTATATCTTGGATCACTATAGAGCCACCCTTATCCATGGCTATAAGAGATTGCAGAGCCTTAGATTCCCCCAATGTTAGATTAAAATATTGCTCTATGGAATGAAAGTCCTGGCAGTCTATTCCAAGGAGTAAATTTACTAAGATTCGAGTTTGGTCGAGATTGCAATCTCGTGTGAGTTTAGGCATGTTTTTCATCTCGCAAATTTACTAAAGACAAACTAGTGTGAGTTTGGGAGAGAGTTTTCATTTGGGTGAGATTGCAAACTTGAATCAACTCACCATCAGCAAAACTCTGAAGTAAAAAAGATGCAACTCAGGAATTTACCAAGAATCGAGATTACAATCTCGGGTGAGAATGTAGCAAACTGGCAGAGAAATTGAAGTTTCAAATAGACCACCTCCTGAGCTGCGAGTTTTGCAGAAACATACACAGATAAGTGTGATTTGTGTATGTTTCTTCATGTGTACCTAGTTTAAAGTGTTTTTATTTAAAAAATATGACGTAGGGTCCCCCCCAAAAGCATAACCAGCTCTGGACTGCTCATCCAGCCCTGGTTCCTAAAATTACAGGGAACAAAATGAGTAGGGTTCCCCCTGTAATTTAGGAACCATATATATATATATATATATATTAGAGATGTGCGCCGACCCCTGTGTTTTGGTTTTGGATCTGGATCTCCCCTGGTTTTGGATCTGGATTGGTTTTGCCAAAACCTTACCTCCGTGTTTTGTTTTCGTGTTTTGGTTTTTGATCTGGTTAATTTCGGCTAAAATCACATAAAATGGGCCTTTGTTTGTTCCTACAGTATTAATAACCTCAATAACATTTATTTTCACTCGTTTCCAGTCAATTTTGACCACCTCACAGCTCACAATATTGATTCTTTCATCTAGTTAAAGGGTCAAAAGGTTGCATCCAGCTTGCTGGCTCAAAACTGATTGAAATAATTATTAATAAAGTTGAGGACTATGCAAAGATGATGGTTGGGATACCCTTGAGGATTGAAGACTTGATAGTTGATAGTTGGTGCAGCCCCTGGCTGTAAAATTGATAATAAATTAATTATAAAACAAGCACTCCAAATTGCCTCTTTTTCCAGCCAGTACTGAAAGGGACTGTCTGACATGCCTATTAGGATGTTATCTCTGAAATAGAGACCGTATCTGTGAATGGAGACCGTATCACACATAGTCATGGTAGAAGACCTGTCACTAGTAGGCAGTTCTCTCAGGCCCGACCAGATGTCATTTTTTGGTGAACAATCTGAATGACCAGCAGGCATTCTGTAAGAAAAATGTAGTTTTTTCCTGACAGCTACAGAAACTGAAGGAGGAGATGATGACGTTTAACGTGCGGCTGCAGCTGACAATTTTTTTACCAACAGCTCTTTGCATTCTGTAGTTTTAGATTTCGGTCACAAGCAGTGACATAGGTTCATCTCAGATGCCAGGAGGCAAGCAATATTTTGGTGCCCCCCCCCCTATCACAGCCGATGACACTGTAATGTAGAAATTCGCATGTAGACAGACTATAGATAGACCAAGGCAGCGGCTGATGGTCTGACATGGAGCTCTCCTCTAGTTTAGGGTGGCTTCCCAGGTGTCGGGAAGAGGTGCCATGTATTGGGCAGCCGTAACGGTATACTCCGGGTACATAGTTACAGCCCTAAGTGGGGTGAATATGTTGTGGACAAGGGAGGGGGTGCCCCTTCAGAGCTGGAGCCCGGCGGCAGGTGCCTCCATTGTCTCCCATAGTTCTGCCCCTGGTCACAAGATAGGACTTAAACCTAGGATCCAGAATGGTGGCCAACATATATTTTTCAGATTTCAATAGATTTACGACTCTTGGATCCTGGTGAAGTGAATCAAGGGCTTGATCCACCAGCCAACATACTTTGCACAATCACTCCATTTCAGCTCCTCCTTCAGTTTCTTCATCTGTTCTTGCAAAAGTCTGATGAGGGGAATGACCTGGCAGTGTCTGAACTAACTTCACGTGTGGCAAGTTCAAAGGGTTTCAGAACCTTGTACAACACGGAAATTATTCTCCATTGCACTTGAGTAAGGTGCATTCCCCCTCCATGGCCTATGTCATACGCCATTGTATAACCCTGGATGGCTTTTTGCTGTTCCTCCATCCGCTGAAGCATATAGAGGGTAGAATTCCACCGAGTTACTACCTTCAGCTGATGGCAGGGCAAATTTAACAGTACCTGCTGGTCATGCAATCTTCAACAAGCGGTCGCTGAATGTCTAAAATGTCCAGATATTTTGCGGGTCACCGAGAGCATCTCCTGCATGCTCCTGTCATTTTTTTAAAAATGTTGCACCACCAAATTAATTGTGTGAGCAAAACATGGGACGTGTTGGAAATTGCCCACATGTAATGCTCTCACAATATTGGTGGCATTGTCCGAAATCACAAATCCCGAATAGAGTCCAAGTGGGGTAAGCCATTTAGCAATGATTTCCCTGAGTTTTTCTAAGAGGTTCTCAGTGGTATGCCTCTTAGTGAAACCAGTTATACAAAGAGTAGTCTGCCTCTGTGTCAGCTGTCTTTTGGTAGATGTTGCTGCTGCTGTTGCAGGCAATACACCTACCCAGTGGGCTGTCACAGTAATGTAATCCTTAGTTTGCCCTGTCCCACTTGTCCACATATCAGTGGTCAAGTCTACAGTGAGTACAGCGGCATTTCTGAGGACATTAATAAGGTTTTTTTAATGTCTTTGTACAGACTTGGAATTGCTGTTAAAGTGGAATCTAGAAGGGATCTGGTAGCGAGGACATAGGACCTCAATTAACTGTTGAAAACCCACTGCAGTAATGGTGGATACTGGACACACATCTACCAGCATAGCTGTTATGGCATCAGCAATCCACTGTGCAACTGGGTGATTGCTGTCATACTTGTTTGCCCTTGCAAATGATTGACAGTTAATTGTTTTTTGGAGGATACACGACAAGTAGTCTTCCTCCTGGTCCCCTTTTGGGATGAAAATCCACTCACAGCAACAGGCATAGTCATCAAGGATCTTTCTGAGGAATCATGGATACGAAAGGAGTCAATCATGCTTCGAATAACAACATTGGATGCAGCAGGACTACTCCCGATGACTAATGAGGATGTTGATGATGCAGGTGTTGGTGTTGGAGTTCAAATGCGCTTGGATCCCACAGAGAGGGAGCAGGTAGGTGACACTGGACTTGTTACATTTTCAGTTTTGCAACTTGGCGACATACACTTTGATATTTGATGAATGCGCTCCAAGTGATGTAACAAGGAGGAGGTTCCTAGGTGGTTTAGGCCCCTCCCTCTACTCACTTTTGCTTGGCAATGGTTACATATGGCTTGACAACTGTTGTCCGGCTTGGGGTGGAAATAATTCCACACGTGAGAAGTGGAATTTTTTGTCTTTTGCCCGGCATGACAAAAATGGGCTTTGGCTTTTTCAATCCATGGGCAACATCTGTTGCCTTACTTACACAAAGGATATCCTCGGCATCAACATCCTCATCACCAACATCTTCATCACCAACCTCTTTATCATCAACATCCTCATCATCCTTAGCACCTTCAACTACCAAAATATCCTCCTCCTCCATGTGCAATTCCACAGAAGCATCCTTGATGACTACATCTGCAAGATGTTGACTGCCCTTCCCCACATTTATAGAGGGCACACAAATGTTGGAACTTGGAGGATCCTCCAGTACACTAGTATTTAGGTCTGGCTCACACATGGCAACCGCGGACACACTTGCACTCTCCTTGGGGATTTGTGATTTTGATTTCTCAGGGCACACAGTTGGTTTTTCCGGAGCTGTCTTACTCATCTTAACAACTTTAAATTTTTTTATGGCACCACCACCACTAGTACTACAAGCAGAAGGGCTATCAGAATCAGAACCAGCAGTCTTCATAAAGATAGGCCAAGACCTTATCCTTTCCTTGCCACTTCATGTAGTGAATGGCATATTGCCATTTTTTTGTTTATCTATAGGCAAATTACCTTTGCATATTTTTTCTTAACTTCAGTAAAAGTAGCTTTACCATATCGATGGCATGACTTAAGCCCTGGGGCATGGGCCTTCATAGAGGACGAGGAAGTTGACAGTCTTGCACTGCTGGCAGCAGTTACAACATGTGATTCTTGGCCTTGCACTCATGTCATGTTACAGCCCTACATATTTTCTGCGGTCTTGAGGCAGTGTCACAAGCACCAATAGTGTAGCCAAGGTGCGGTTACAAAATTCACACACGTGCAGTCGTGCGCACACAGACTAATATTAGACAAAAAAATACACTTTTTTTTTTTTTCAGGTCCAGAAATTGGGCCCAGAGCACAGACTGATGACGACTGGAGTCGGGCAGCACTAGGTTGCGTTGGTGACTTGCTGTATCTTGTGCGACTAAGCTTAACATGCACACACACACACAGACAAATATTAGACAAAAAAATACACTTTTTAAAAAAAATTTCAGGTCCAGAACTTGGGCCAGGAGCACAGATTGATGAAAACTGGAGTTGGGCAGCACTAGGTTGCGTTGCTGACTTGCTGTATCTTGCGCGGCTAAGCCTAACATGCACACGCACACAGACAAATATTAGACAAAGAAAGACAATTTTTTTTTTTTTAGGCCCAGAGCACAGATTGATGACTGGAGTCAGGCAGGACTAGGTTGAATTGCTGACTTGGACTTGCTGTATCTTGTGCGACTAAGCCTAACACGCACACACACAGAGACAAATATTAGACAAAAAAAGACAATTTATTTTTTTCAGTTCCAGAACTTGGGCCCAGAGCACAGATTGATGATGACTGGAGTTGGGCAGCACTAGGTTGCATTGCTGACTTGCTGTATCTTGTGCGGCTAATTCTAACATGCACACACACACAGACAAATATTAGACAAAAAAATACACTTTTTAATTTTTTTCAGGTCCAGAACTTGGGCCCAAAGCACAGATTGATGACGACTGGAGTCGGACAGCACTCGGTTGCGTTGCTGACTTGCTGTATTTTGTGTGGCTAAGTCTAACACACACACACACACAAAATATTAGACAAAAAAAGACAATTTTATTATTTATTTTTTTAGGTCCAGAACTTGGGCGCAGAGCACAGATTGATGACGACTGGAGTCAGGCAGCACTAGGTTGTATTGCTGTATCTTCTGCGGCTAAGCCTAACATGCACACACAGAAAAAAATAAAAAGACAATATATATATTTTTTTTTTCGGGTCCAGAACTTGTGCACAGATGGATGCAGCAGACAGCACAGCACCAGCCCAGCTGGATCAGCACCAGCCCAGATGGACGCAGCAGACAGCACAGCACCAGCCCAGATGGATCAGCAACAGTACCATCCCAGATGGATACAGCAGACAGCACAGTACCAGCCCAGATGGATTAGCACCAGCACAAATGGACGCAGAAGATAGCACAGCACCAGCCTAGATGGATCAGCAACAGCACCAGGCAAGATGGACACAGCAGACAGCACAGCAGTGACAGCACCAGATGGATCAGCAGTGCACCAGCCCAGGACACAGCAGACAGCACAGCACCAGCACAGGTAAGTAAGTACCTCCCAGCCCTACACTACCCACCCTCACTGTTCAGTCTCCACAGCCAAAGTGAAATTCTGGCCGCCATGTCCCTTATATATAGAGACAAAAGCTCATGAGCCACAAGCTTTCCAAACAGATATATACTGTATATAATGTTCACGTCTTAGTTAATAATAATGCTGGGGTGACTAACCCATTAGGGACCAACTGAGACCCTTATCACAAAAATATTGAAAAAGGGGACACTCACCAATCTTCTAAAAACATTTCTTTATTACATACCCATAAAAGTTTTACAGCATCAGAAAGTTCAACGTTTCCGTGCTATTTGTGGCTGGTCAATTTTTTCATCATCCCCATACAGGGTGTAAAATTCAAATCCAGCATCGTGTTACGTGTACGTCTGAACATGTAGTGTACATTCTGATGTGCCCTTGCTCCTTGTATTATGTGGGTAAGAACATCCGCCGCTTTCGAGAAAGAAAGGCCAACCACAGGTCCTCAATTAGGGCCGCCTTGTCCAGTGCATCATCTGATAAGCCTGTGGCCAGGCATTTTTATGAAGTTCATCATGCTTTGTCATCACTAATATGCATCATCACTGGATGACACCGCCAAGAAGAGATGGGGACCGTGACAAGTTGCTGCTGGGGAAAGAGGCTATCTGGACTCACAAATTGGATACGATGTACCCTCGTGGTCTGAATGAAGCCATGCATTTAAGTATGTTTCTTGATTAAAGGGCGATGGATCAATTTTGGGGGTGCACCAGCTGAAAAAAAAATTTGGGAAAATAATTAAAAAAAAATGTTTTAATTAATTTTTTGTTATTGTGTATTGTGAAGTTTTTGCAGTGGCTAAACTGTGGAGTCTATAACTTTTTAATAGTATATAATTTTGTAGCTTGTTTATATACTGTATGTATATGACTTCTGTTTCAAACAGAGTAATATATATGTGTGTAGGTTATTTATACTCTTCCTATGCAAAGGACTACTCTCCTATGTTGTTCATCACATTGGCAAGTGTATAAAATTTGTAATTCTGTAATAGTATAACTCTGGGGGTGCTGCTTAATGACATCTAGACGTATAATAGCATATGCTGAAAAGAGATTGTTTATAGGAGTTGCCTGACAACAGAGGCACGTGCGCACTGATATGGTCAGCTAATGGAGAGGATGTTGTTGTAGGGTTGCCCTGACAACCCACCTGAATGCCTTCCAAGTAGGGGAAGTTAGTGGCAGTGGAACGCACGCCAGCTGGACTGATCGATGTACTTAGCAACAGGAGGTGAGAAAGATTTCTGTGTAGATTGCCAATGTGTGCGATTAATGTTTGTAAACCTGTGCTGTTATCATGCAGTACATTAATTTGTAATTATGTGACCCAGAGTGGGTGCTATTATTAGGTAGCAACAATTATTTTGTGGTGAGCGTTTGGGCGTGGGGCTCCCGGAGTTGCTCTGGCTGGGCCTTTTTCAGGGCATCACCACTTAATTCACATAGATATTTTTTCATCACTTTTATATTTGTTTGTCTATTATTTATGTAATTTTAACGCTTTCTCATTATATTAACACTTATTGATTTATCTATATTTTACACTTCACTGTCACCTTTTTTCCCTTTTTCGTGTGATACCCTGGGGATGGTCCTTGGCTAGATTATTTTGGGTTTCCCTGCGCCTCGGACGTGAACCCCATAATGTTAGGGATGCTAGTATAGAGGAGCCTTGATGCTGGTCTGGCGCTTATTCATATATTTGCAAATGTATGTAACTAATACCTCTGAAGAGGGAGGGAGCTGTGCTGTGCTGCTGTGCATAGGGGCTTGCTACAGTTGTGTTGAACTTATCATTGTCAGTCACTCAGGGGCTTGCTGCTTAGTGTCCATAGGGGCTGGCTGTTGTCCATATAGGGGCTGGCTATTGTGAGGTTGTCCTGTCCATAGGGGCTGGCTGTTGTCCATAAAATAATCCATAAAGGGGCTGGCTGGCTGTTGTCCTGTCCATAGGGGCTGGCAGGCTGTAGTCCATAGGGGCTGGTTGGCTGTAGTCCATAGCGGCTGACTGTATTCAAAAGGGTTGGCTGGCTGTTGTTCTGTCCATAGGGGCTGGCTGTTGTTGTCCATAGGGGCTGGATGTTCTGTTGTGTTATCCAGGGGGTGCTCTGTCCATCAGGGGTGCTCTTCACCCCCAGTGTGAAAAAAATAAAAATATATTTTTTTATTTCTGTGTGTGCGTTAGCCACACTTATTATTATCAGCAATGTAGGTGTGCAGGTGTGCTGCCTGTGTCTCATTTACCAAAGGGCTGCTGCCTCAGTCAGGGGTGCTTCCCCCCTCCCGTCCCAGTGTGAAAAAAATAAAACAAATTTTTTTGTGTGTGCATGTTAGCCACACCTGCCATGTGTAAAATAATAAAAACAATTTTTTTGTGTGCGTGTTAGCCACACTTATCAGCAATGTAGGTGCGCAGGAGTGCTGTGCTGCCTGTGTCGTTTATCAAGAGGCTGTTGCCTCGTTCAGGTGCTCTCCCTCCCAAGTGCCCTCAAAAAATTAATTCATCAATGTGTTTAATTTGTGTGTGTGTGTGTGTGTGCACGCACGTTAGCCACACTTATCACCAGCAACGTAGATCCGCAGGGGTGCTGCCTATATCGTTTATCAAGAGGCTGGTGCCTCATTCGGGTGCTAAAAATGTATTCAATCAAAATCAATCAAACAATCAATGTGTTTTTTTTTGTCTGTGTGCGCGCGCGTTAGCCACACTTATCACCAGCAATGTATAGTAGCTGTGCAGGGGTCCTGTGCTGCCTGTGTCATTTATCAAGAGGCTGGTGCCTCGCTCGGGTGCTCTCCCTCCCAAGTGCTCCCCCAAAAATAATTAATCAATGTGTTTTTGTTTTCTGTATGTGTACATTAGCCATGACATCACAAATGCCTCTGCTGAGATTTGCATAAACATTTTCAAAGGTGAAAATAGAGGATATGATTAAAAAAATTTGAATAAGCAGCTAAAACTGCATTATCTGATTTATAGTGTCCCTACTCCCTATCCATGGCCCCTCTACCTGAATTTTAGTGAGTCAGAGGGGCAACTCCATGCAACCGTATTCCAGAGTGCAGCTGCTCCTCCTGTAGTCCAGGTCAGAAGATATGTAGGGGGTGTGGTGATGATATAAACTAGAGATGAGCGGTTCGGATTCTGTGGAATCCGAACCGCTCCGAACATTGGGGATCCGAGTCCACCCGAACCCTGTTCGGGTGTTCACCGCCTGACTCGGATCCCCGTTCGGGGCCGAACGGTGGCCGCCTGATGTCGGATTCTCACTAGAGAATCCGACATCAGGGCTCCTATTGTGTAGGGCAGAGCGCTGTGATAGCGGGGATACAGGTAAGTTTTTATTTTTTTATTTTTTATTTGTGCAAGGGCCGGGGGCGCTACTGGGGGGGGTCTGCTACTGGGTGGGTCTGCTACTGGGGGTGCGGGGAGGCCATACTACTGGGGGGGTCTGCACTACTGGGGGGGTCTGCTACTGGGGGGGCTATACTACTGGGGGGGCCATACTACTGGGGGCCTGCTACTGGGGGGGGTCTGCTACTGGGGGGGCCATACTACTGAGGGGCCTGCTGCTGGGGGGCCATACTACTGGGGGGGCATACTACAGGGGGGGCCATACTACAGGGGGGGCCATACTACAGGGGGGCTACTACTGGGGCAGCCTACTACTGGGGGGGCCTGCTACTGGGGCAGCCTACTACTGGGGGGGCCATACTACTGGGGGACATACTACTGGGTGGCATGCTAATGGGGGGCATACTACTGAGGGGGCCTGCTAATGGGGGGCATACTACTGGGGGGGCCTGCTAATAGGGGGCATACTACTGGATGGCATGCTAATGGGGGGCATATTACTGGAGGGGCCTGCTAATGGGGGGCATTCTACTGGGGGAACTGCATAGTGGACCCTACTACTAAGGGGACTGCATAGGGGGCACCACTGCTGGGGGCATTGTGTAAGGGACACCGTTACTGTGGGCATTGTGTAAAAGGGGCATTACTGTGGGCATTGTGTAAAAGGGTCACTACTGTGGGCATTGTGTAAAAGGGGAACTACTGTGTGTCGTAACATAAACAAGAGACACTACTTTATGGTGTAATGTGAATCAGGGGCACTATGTGTGGTGTAATGTGAATAAGATTGTGCACTGTGACTCCTAGGGCCGTAGCCCACTATGTAAACAAGTACTGTGATTCTGCTGGCCGTACCCCACTGGGTGGGTGCACTACTTTTCATTTCTGCCACTGCTGTGTGGCAATGTGTCATAGATGTGCTTTATACTGTGGTGTCTGTGTCATTGTGCCGCTTTGTCGCTTAGTAACCAGTCAGCTCACTGCAACCTTTGGCCAATAATGTTGAAAACAATATTATAAGCTGTGATATGGTCTAAATTGACTGGAAATTAATGTTATTGAGGTTAATAATACTCTAGGAAGAAAAAAAAAACCAATTTATGTGATTTTAGCTTTTTTTGTCAATTTTTGTAAAAAAATCCAAATCCAAATCCAAATCCAAAGCCAGTCACCGCAGTTTGGCAAATCCAAATCCAAATCCAAAGCCGGACGACGAATTAGAACCAAATCCAAATCCGGCAAAAATGGTCCGGCGCACATCCCTAATATAAACTAAAATGGAGCTCACATCCACTAAAGTGGACAATGAATCCCCAATCTAATAGGGAGCGCAGCTGTAATTTATACACAACACTGTATGGGATGATGATATAGGCTTGGGTGATGGTATAATCTGGGGCGATGTATACATCATCTTCTTCACACAATATTAATTTGTTTCCCTCTGGAATCCACCATTACAGGTGCCTTTGTAATTTTTGCACGTAATTGACGGTAAAGGTCATTCTCGTAGAATTGTAGTTCATTTTGATGGGCATCATCTTCTCCACATTTTGGGGAAGTAGTCTCAAGCCGATCACTGACAAGGTTCCTGGCTGTGCTGAGAACTCTTTCTGAGTACACACTGGAAGGTGGGTAGCTCAAGTAAAGCAAAGGCAGTTTTGTGTAAGGGCCTCCAAATTGCTTCTTTTTCTTGTCAGTAGTTATTTACATCTCTTCAGATCTGTGTCCGTTTTGAAGAAAAAACAATGTCTTCATCCCTTCTGGGATGAAAATTCACTTTCAGCAGCAGGCATGGCGCTCAAGACACAATGTAAGACTTAAACCTTAAATCTTAAATGTTGCATTTGCTACTCTGTTCCGCTTGTCCACAATATCTGCTCCGGTCAAGTGGATAGTGGGTACAACGGCAGTTTGAACTGAAGGCCACTAACTAACTATGGCCCTGATTCAGACCCACTCGCAAGTGGGCATACGTACGTTCGGCGTACGTAAAAAAATATTTAAATTCAAGCACTCGCTCGTATTTTCGTACGCAGCTAAAAATCCGCCCCAAACTCAGGCGACCCCTCCTCTAACTAACGAGCGTGCCAAATAGCGAGCGTACATCCCCGAAATGGCTTGAAGGGAACGCACGCACAAGTACAAACCGGAAGTGGGCCTGTCAGATTCCGATTACCTGCTTATTTTTCTGCCTACCTCCCTCAATCGTATCATGCCAATCAATGTATCAATTAGCTTAATTGTTTTTTTTTTTTCAACACAATGCAATAAACTTTAATCTTGTCCGTGTTTGTGTTTACTCGCAGAATACGTACGGCTGAAACCTTCGCTTTTATTGTTCAAAAGACATGTTAGCCACAATTAAACAATTGTTCTATTTGTTTATATCCCCACAAATTTCTGTGGTTCATTTCTTTATTTAAATTTGCTTACGCATGTCACTGCATCAAGCCTATCATAACTCTCAAGAGATTTGTGGCCCTGTCGAACACATGACTCATACACTAACCAATAGAATTTGTCCTGTTAATTTCCCAAATACATTAGCCAATCAAATTTTTTTTTGGTGCTTTATTAAAAATAATTTTCTAAAAATACACCATTGCCATCATGAGATCCACCGCATTCACCAGGCGCGAACTGCTGGTGCTCACGGAGGTGATGGACAGGCGGATCACCAGTCAGCCTCCACCCATCTCAAATAGAAGAAAGCGTTCCGCATATGCGGAGGTACGTCACTCCTTCGGCTCACGCCGACATATTGGCCAGCTGGAGCGCAGGTGGTTGGACCTGCACCGGCGTATGCCCCGCTTGCTGGCATGCTTTCGCATGCAGATCGAGGAAAGTAAGTTTTATGGACTGTGGTTTTCAAGTTTATCTTGTGGGCCCTAACTGCATGTGCATGTTTTCATGTCTGTCCTATTTAGTCATTGTACTTATATATTTTTTTTTTAATTTGGATTCCTGTTGAAACTAACCACAATATTTTTTACATCTTTTAGGGGCACAGCAAAGACTATGGCGTCATCGGCAGACAAGACGCCGGTCCCGGCCCCTCTCTCCAACCCCCAATTCCTCAATTACCCCCTCCTCCCCAGACCCTGTGGCCGAGATTTCTGGTCTACTTTCCCTCCAGCCCAATTCCCCCTATCCTCCATCCGCCCCTCCTCCAAATACCCCCTCCCAGGATTCTTCCAACACCCTGCCCCTAGGTTTGGGGAATGTAGCCACCTCCGAGGTGGTCGAGGGAGTGGCTTCTCGCTCTGGCGTTTTGCCGAACGGTATGTTTTTTTATTTTGTTTTGGGCACCACAAACTGTTTGTATGTAATCATGTGTCGTCCCCATTTTTGTTGGCTTTCTGTCGCCTTAGGGTATTTTTGGGGGTTGTCTTTACCTGTTCCTGCTGATTTCACCATACACATATCACACCTGTGTGCATTTTTTTAGGGCCCTTGTATTTTTGGCATAGGACATTTTGGGGTGCTAGGTTTTATCCGTGGAATGTTTTTTTTTGCCACAAGCTTTTAAGTTTTGGTTTGCTTGTTTTGTGTTTTTTTGGAATGTTGCTTCATTATTGATGTATTAATCCCCAAACTTTTGTCACCAACAGAGGAACAGAGGCGTCGGACAGAAATCTGTCAGTGTGTGGTACGTATGCGGGAGCAAGTCACCGGGCTTCTGCAGGGCCTTGACCATCTGGCGGTCCTCCTTAGGAATTAGTTTGTTTTTTTTCAAATTGTTTACAAATAAATCAGTTTTAATTCACGCTCTGTCTCATGCGTTTTTAGTAAATCCAAGAATCTTTACACTGACATAAGTAGACTCTTCAAGCAAGGATTGCCAAAGAATCTCACTACAGATTGTGTGTTGTATTTTGAAGGCAAACAGGCACAAGAAACACCTCCCAGTACCAATGTCATTTTCCTTTTTTGGGGTGGACAACATGATAGTTTACCACATTTCACAGGTTCCTATTTGGTGGCCAATCTGCTTAGGCCAATCTTACGAAGCCAGCTGATTGTACAGGATTCCTTGGTGTGTTGGTTAGTACCCCGAAAACATATTACATTTTAGCTCCACTTGCTTCATTACTGGGTTACCCCTTAGGTAAAATTAACGTTTGGGAGTTTGTTTACACTTGCTTCTAACGTGCCCAAAAAGGAAACAAATTACACTCTCCAAATATTTATTCACAACAGAAATCAAAAAACAAAGTGGTCACTCACAAACAAAACACACAGTGATAATCAGAAATACACCACATACCAAAAACAGGAAACAAACACACAACAAATCAAGAACTGGTTGACGAAGGTCCATGCCCACATGATTTCACAAATTTGGCGTAGCAATATGGGTGTCATAATATATTCCAGAAGTTGCCACATAAAGGTTTTTGAAGGGTAGCAGGAAGTAGTCATCGTGGGAGTGGCAAAGATTATGCAAACAAACAGAAGATGGTGCAAGAATTAATATCAAAAAAGATGAACGCCAAAAAACCGTAACACATTGGGTATACACACTGTTGTTTGGTCAATAATTACCTAAAATATCGGGCCACCACATCATCGCGTATGGCCCCCCCACATACTGACCTCCGACCAACCTCGGGGGGGCCATCTTCAGGTAAGGCATCCTCTGGCTGCATTGGGACACCACTCCTTATGGCGATGTTGTGAAATATCCCACACAGGACCACAATTTTCGAAACCATATCCGGCAAATACATGAGCTCGCCACCAGAGCGGTGGAGGCATCTGAATCGGCATTTTAAAACTCCGATACAGCGCTCCACCACTTGCCTGGTGGCTGTAAGTGCGGTATTAAACTCACTTTGTGGGCCTGGTGTGGGAGCCAAATAAGGAGTGAGCAGCCAGGGCATGCAAGGGTATCCACTGTCTCCTGTGAAAAAGAATAGACAACATCAGGATCACTGTGTATCAAGCTTAACATTGTTATGTACTAAAGGTCTCCACTTACCCAGAAGCCACGCATCACCAGCTTGTAGGTTGTTTAATTTGTGCCATATCCCTGATTGCCGGATGACGAAGGAGTCATGTGCACTTCCTGGTAATTTTGCATTCAGGGACAGGATCTGGAGGGAGGCATCACATACCACCATTACATTCAGGGAGTGATAGTGTTTACGGTTGCAAAATATTGCCTCCAGCCGTGCTGGAGGCTGAAGTGGTATGTGAGTACCATCCACAACCCCTATGATGTGTGGGAAGCCAGCTATTTGGTAAAAATTGGCCTTGGCCACACTAAGGGCACCCATATCCAAAGGCATTTGAATAAAATGATGGAGGTGCTTGAAAAGTGCCTCCATCACTGCCCTCAGGATCCTGGAAAAGGAGGATTGTGAGATGCCCGCCACTATTCCCACCGTTGTTTGAAGTGATCCTGAGGCACAGAAATGTAACACCGCCATAAATTGCGTAAGTGGTGGTATTGCTGTTGGACTGTCAATTTGCCGCTCAAGATCACTCTCTATTAATGAGAGAGTGTCTATGATGATTTTGGGAGGAAGACGGTAGCGTCTTAAAACCTCATCATCGGGCATTCCAAAAAGGGTGACACGTGTTCAAAATATCTGGGGCCTTGCACGCCTACGATGCCTACGCCTGGGACGAGATTGAGGTTGGTCGGCTTCCGGGAGCATGGCCAGAACAATCCGCCCAAGATCAACCTAAAATGGCAAGATTTGAATGTAAGGCTTTGGACCCACCCCAAAAGAAAATTAAAACAACTTAGCTTGATGATACCATCCATTGCTGCTTACATGCCGGGGTATTGTCATGATACATCAAAACTGAAAATAATCCCAATATTAATTTGTAAAAGTTTAGTCTGGGCATTTATGTTTCTAAATTTGGTGCTAGACAAAACATAAAATAGGCGAAACACACATTTGGGCAAAGAGCAAAACGACATTGCACACAGTACATCAAAATGGGGTCAAATGTAAGCCAAAAATGCTAAAGGGCAACCACAAACAATTTTACAGGATGACTAAGCATTTAAAAATGCGCAAATTAGTTTGCCAATACAAGTTAATAAACAAACAGAGAAAAATGCGCTAATTAGTTCGCCAATACAAGTCACTATACAAACAGAGAAAAATGCGCTAATTAGTTCGCCAATACAAGTTAATAAACAAACAGAGAAAAATTCGCTAATTAGTTCGCCAATACAAGTCACTATACAAACAGAGAAAAATGCGCTAATTAGTTCGCAAATACAAGTTAATAAACAAACAAAGAAAAATGCGCTAATTAGTTCGCCAATACAAGTCACTATACCAACAGAGAAAAATGCGCTAATTAGTTCGCAAATACAAGTTAATAAACAAACAGAGAAAAATGCGCTAATTAGTTCGCAAATACAAGTTAATAAACAAACAGAGAAAAATGCGCAAATTAGTTCGCAAATACAAGTTAATAAACAAACAGAGAAAAATGCGCTAATTAGTTCGCCAATACAAGTCACTATACAAACAGAGAAAAATGCGCTAATTAGTTTGCAAATACAAGTTAAAAAATGGACTTACCAAGAGCAAATATATAAGATTCCCAATCAAAAGGTCTTTGGGTCCGAAATAAAAAAAACCTAAAAGAGATGAAATTATGGATCAGAAAATTAAGAACAATAACAAACAAAAGGAGACACCAATTGAACCATAGTTAGACTTCACAAAACTTACCAAATCAAGAAACGAGGCAAAAAAAAAATCCCAAAAACAAGCGAACGGAAAATAAAAACGCAAATCTAGCAAACAAAATAAACTCCAAACGCCAACTCCTTAATCCGCAAACAAGAAACTCCAACCAAGGTAACCTCCAACAATCCAAAAACGCCACCTCGACTCGAGACACACCAAGCCATAAATAGTGTTTCGTTTCCCGCACAAATTAAGGAGGGATCATAGGAACGCACAATCAATGATGCGGCCGCAAAATAAGGACGCATGTATAAATACGTCACGAAACAACATTTAAATTCTGGTGTATTTCTTGTTTGGACCTCAGACATGGCTACAGACCAGGGAAACAATGGACAAGAGTCAGGCGGTAAGTCTTTCATGCATTTTGTCTCAATGATTAATTTGAAACATAAGATTGGGCACGTTGTGAATTTGAGAAATCTGCATATTTACACAAATAGGTGAGGAGGATGACATGGAAGAGGCTGCTGGGCCCAGTATTCCGGCCAAAGCTGCCAAAAAGAAAAGGCAGCCACATTTCACAAGAAAGGAGATGGAGGTTTTGATTCAGAAGTGTGTGGACATCCTGCCACAGGCAGACAGGAATATGAGTACAAGCCAGAAGTGGAGAATGTGGGAAGAGGTAGCCGTTGCTGTCAATAGGGTGGGTGATTATGTCCGTCTAGCCCGGGATGTCAAACGGCGGAAAGTAAACACTTGCCCCCCCTATAAACAAACCCCATTTTAAACAAAAGGATAATGGTTCCCATTTTATCCCACAGATGGGGCGACTTCAAATATCGCCTAAAGCAAAAACTCGCGGACAGGGCTAGGCATGCAAGGGGGACAGGTGGGGGTCCCACCCCTGTGTCATTGGAGTTGACGGATTTAGAAGAGCTGGCACAGGGGTGTGTGCAGCCTGTGGAGGTGTTTGGCGTGTCCAACATGGATACGGACATGCCAGACTTTGCGGCTCCTCATGTTGTCCCAGGTAAATCTTGTGATGTCACCAACTCTGAAATGTTAGTGGGCCAATATGTAGATTCTAATGTGAGTCTTTTCAAATTTTTCCGAACAGAGACACAGGCGGATGAGTCTGCTCCAGAGGGGAGCCTTGGCCGCCGATTTTCTGCTGGCTCTGCAGGAGAGGAACCAGTAGAAGCCAGTCCAGGGCAATCCCCCTCGCAGGCAGTGGCCCTCCTCACAGAACTCAATTTCAAATCGGATTTCCATACAGAGATTCTGCAGAGGATGGACTCCAGTCTGCTACGGGTGGCTGAGGCCCTGGAGCAAAATGCTGCGGCCAACGTGACAATTGGTCAGGCCCTGGCGGAAAATACCAGGGCCAACATCCGCATCGCCAATGCCCTGGAGCAGCTCGTTCGCCAGCACATCCCGGACCCGGTCTGGCGCCCTCCCTCCCCCAGCCAAACGGGTGAAAAAACGGTGACAGCAATGGCGACTTTTCCCACACTCCTTCTGTGCTTGGCTCATATTCCTTTCTGGTCAAAACTTCCCTCTCCTTTCTTGTGAATTGTTTTTAATTTTGTGTTCTACATTTCATAAATCTTTTATGTTGGCCCAATTATTGTAACTTTGGGAATGAACCCTGCAAAAAAAACTTTGCCACAAATTGTTTTTTTTTTTATTTTTTGTTTGAGCAATAAAAAAAAAGTAAAAAACTGACATTGTATTCTCACATTATTGTCAAAATGGATTACATTTAATCCTGGGCCAAAAGGCACAAACTGGCAAAAACCACATTTTACATGCCCAAAAAAAAAAGGGCTCTTTAAGGAACGTTTCAAATTTAACATAACGATGCAAATTCAACAGGCCAAAAGAAAAAGGTAAAAACCAAAAAAACATGATGACATTATTGTTACAATAGGCCCTAACCAACAAATTGAGGCCAAAAGAAACAACCACAAATGTACGTAAATTGATTGTGTAATCATCACATTAGCAGCTCTGATTTCCACCTGCGTACGCTTTTGTGCTAACACAAAAAACTGCTTTCAAAACACATACCAAGCCGGTTTTCAATCCAACACTAATTGTTGTTCTGACCACCCGCGATTAATCGCAGCAACATCGTTGAGTGCCGGGATGGAGGAGAAGGCCATCGCCAATGTGGTCGAGTAATCCAGACCCTAAGCTGTGCGAGCATTTTGAAGGGAAAGAGGATCATCCAGTGACGTATGAGTCGGTCCGTACACATTTTACGCTCGCATCTGCTAATGTATGTACGCCCCAAAAACGCCTCGCCACGCCTGCGTTTTTCCATCTCCACCCCCGTCAACACCCAAAAACGCCCTGTTCTGTCAATCACATTTGACATGTCACTTCGTGTACGCTATTTGACGAACGAGACCAAAAAAGCTCGCAATCTGCCGTACGCACATGTGCAGTGTTACACCGACACAGGCGCGGTTAGTCAACATCGGAACGCAACGAGCGTACTGCTGTTTGCGTACGGCTCTGAATGAGGGCCTATGTTTTTTTTAATGTCCCTGTACAGGTTGGGAAATGCTATTTCAGAAGGTTTGCAAAGGATTATTTAACAGTCAGTTTTTAGAAGTGAGTTTTGGAAGTGATGTTTCTTGCCCATAGAAAATAATCAGATTCTAGCTATTATCTTCTAGAAAGTGATGTTAAGTAGAATCTGATTGGTTGTTATCGGCAACATCACTTCTAAAACGCACTTCTAAAAACTTTAGTAAATTAAATTTAACCCTTAATATCTTTGTGCTGGTTAAGAGGCAGTTTGGAGGCCACTAACTAACTATGTTTTTTTAATGTCCCTGTACAGGTTGTGGAATGCTTTTTCATGTGGAAAGCACTACCAGAAGTCTTCCTAGTCCCTATCTGGGATGAGAAAATCCCCTCCCAGCAGCAGACATGCTGCTCAAGGATTCTTCTGGGGCAAGGACTGATGTGAATGAGTAAAATATTTTTTTGTAAATGCCTCCTCCCCTCCCCTTCTCTCTCATAAATTTACTTTGGAATAAAATAATGAAATTTAATTTACTACCAAACCCTTCCTGTCCCTGCCTTCAACTACATACATACTCCAACTCCTTCATGCCGCTCTTGAATAATAAAAACATTTGTTTCATGATGTGCCATGTTGGAAGTTGAACTGCCACACTTTTGTGCCACCCACTGCAGCTGCATAGCTTAGTCAGTTAGCTAGCTAGCTTTTCAAATTTTGGGCCTAAACTGGATGAAAACAATATAGTGAGCTGTGAGGTGGCCAAAATTTACTGGAAATGAGTGGAAACAAATGTTATTGAGGTTAATAATACTGGCCCATTTTATGTGATTTTAGCTGTTTTTATGATTTTTTAAGCAAAAATCCAGATCCAAATCCAAAATCGAAAAACAAAACATGGAGGTGAGGTTTTGGCAAAACCAATCCAGGTCCAAAACCAGGAGAGATCCAGAACCAAAACCAAAACACGGGGGTCAGCGCACATCTCTAGTTATAAGTAGAGATGAGTGGGTTCGGATCTAATAGATCTGAACCCACCCGAATTTGGGGGATCCGGGGCGATCCGAGCGCAGCTCGGATCTCCCTGCCTGTCCCGGATCCCTGACCCGAGGCAAAACCTCATGACCCCTCTGTCGAGTCATGAGGTTTTATTTTCAGCGGGCTTAACACTAATTGGCTGAGAGAGCCATCTGTCACGGCTCTCAGCCAATCAGCAATAAGCCCATAGAAAACAGCACAAAAGAAAAGAAGATGGCACCCATCATCCCCCACCGCCAGCACCCCCTGCTGCCGAAACCACTGGCACCCCCACTGGCAGCATCCCCCGCTGCCGACACTAGCACTGCTGACACTCCTGCACTGCTGCCCAACGTACTGAGGACAACGACCCCCACACTGCCAACACTCCCACATTGAGGACACCACCAGCACCCCTGCACTGCCAACAGTCAACAAACCTGCACTGAGGACACTGCTGGCACCCACGCTCTGCCGACACCACCGGCACCCTGCATTGAGGACACCTGCACTGCCGACACAGTCAGCAAACCTGCAATGAGGACACCACTGGCACCCCCACACTACCAACACAGCCAGCCAACCTGCACTAAAGACACCACTGGCACCCCCGCACTGCCGACACAGCCAGCAAACCAGCACTAAGACACCGCTGGCACCCCCGCACTGCCGACACAGCCAGCAAACCTGCACTAAAGACACCGCTGGCACCCCCGCACTGCTGACATCACCGGTACTCTTACTGAGGACATTGCCAGCACTGCAGAACTGCCATTCTATGTACTGAGGAGGACACCATCAGCAACCCCGCTCTGCCAACACTGCTGTCACAGTAAGTGCACTATTAGTGTATCCAACCCACACTGTATAACCCACTGTGTCCGTGTTGGAAATTAGAAACTGAACTGCCACATGTTAGTGCCGCCCACTGTGTCACTTAGCTTAGTCAGCCAGCTAGCTGGATGCAACCTTTTGGCCTTAACAAGATGAAGCAAATAATATTGTGAGGTGGTCAAAATTGATTGGAAATTACTTGAAATAAATGTTATTGAGGTTAATTATACTGTAGGAACAGAAACTGGCCCATTTTATGTGATTTTTAGCTGTTTTTATGATTTTTTAAGAAAAAATCCAGATCCAAAACCAAAACACGGAAACAAATCACGGAGCTTAGGTTTTGGCAAAACCAATCCAGATCCAAAACCAGGGTAGATCCAGATCCAAAACCAAAACACGGCAGTCGGCGCACATCTCTAGTTATAAGGCACAATGATCCCTATGGCTATATGCATTTTCTGAAAAGTATCAGTGTGTTTTCATCAGCAAATAGATCTTACTATCTGCTTTGGGGCTCATTTACATTTGGAAGTAAGACAGTTTTATGAGACGTCTCTCAGATGTAGCAGTACATGTCCACGTTACCGCCACGCTCATAGGTGTCGCTTTTCCCTGAAATGCTTTTTCAAAACTAGGCAAGCATGATATATATATATATATATATATAAATATATATATATAATATGTACAGGGCCGGCGCTACCACTAGGCAAACCTAGGCAGATGGAGCTCACTTATGAGCTCCATCTTCTGGCTCCCGCAGTGGGTGATGGGAGAGACGTCATGACGGACTCCGGATGGAGGAGCAGATGCTGTAGCGTGGATTAAGGTAAGTGGAGTTTTTTTTCCTTCATGTGTGTCTGTCCAGGGTGGGGACAGACTACTACTACTAAGGGCACTCCTGGGTGGGAGGACTACTACTAAGTGCACTGCTGGGGAGGATGGACTACTACTACTAAGGGCACTGCTGGGGGTGTCAGATTATTACTACTAAGGGCACTGCTGGGGGGGGACAACTACTACTAAGGGCACTGCTGGGGGGAGTGTCTACTACTAAGGGCACTGCTGTGGGGACTACTACTAAGGGCACTGCTGGGGGGACTACTACTAAGGGCACTGCTGGGGGTACTACTGGGGCCACCGCTGGTAAGATCACTACTGGGGGACACTGCATAGAGGGGGATTACTACTAGGGGCACTGCACACTGGTGGGACCACTACTGGGGGACACTGCATACAGAGGGATTACTACTGGGAGGACTGCTACTGGGTGCACTGCTGGGGGACTACTACTGGGGGCTAAAGATAATGAATTTAAACCTCTATACACTCCTGCCTATACCTTCTAAAACCTGCCTATACCCTCTAAAATTGACGCTATTTGCGTACGCAGTCATACAGTAAATAAATACCCTCAGACTTTGAGAAAATGTGTTTCCAACGCACAAGGTATATTATCCAAGCAAAGTACAGATAGTTACATGCTGTGATCTAAATACAATTTAGCGCAAAGAAATTATACAGACCCAAGGTACGGTTATACATATGCACGTGCTCTGGGACCACATTCCGCCATCAACAAGACACCTCCATCTACAGCATCAGCATGAAGACTGGGGTCAGGACACACATATATATACCCTTACAGAAATAGACTATACAATAGAGAGGTTTGTTGCGATCCCATTGGTTCTCCATCACGGTGCTTTTGTTACAGGACATTTAACAGGTCGATTCAAATGGACACAGAACAGCCTCCGACAGCCTTTTGTCTCCATTTTCCCGCCTCATGCAAACCTAAGCTGTTAGTTTTACAAAGTACATTTTGGTGTTTTAACTCTCTACGGTCCATAAGTTGAGAATGCATGTTGCGATCTTCACACCAATGATACCGGAAAGCTGCTGAGAAAGTGCAGATCAGTACAACACCAAACACGGTTTACTTATGTATTAAACCTTAAATACCAAATAGCCTTTATTTCACAGTATTAGTAATAAATGGATAAAACTTGAATCTTATACTTTGAAGCTATGGAATCTTTTACGTGAATGTGCAGTGTGTAAGTATTAGGGCTTTGGGAAAAGACACTAGTTAACTTGGGGCAGATGCGTATGCCCAAAGCTAATAAACAGCGTTCGCATGCGGGGTATTATGCATTCGCTAATGTGCGACATGTTAACAGTGCAACTGTGTGTATTAATGTGTGTATGGGGTATGGTAAAATATGCGATTGCATGATGCTAATAATAGCATCGCCATATGTACTTAAGTGTGAGTTTAGCTAAAATGGTTCTAGGTGACCATTCGCAAAATGGCATCTCGCAGATCTCATTTTCAAGATGGTGTCTTGCGGCCATTCGCAAGATGGCGTTGTTTCGATCTAATTTTAAGCTGTTTTGTCTCAGCCAATTATCCAGCTTCGACAGTCCACCCTTTGATAGCGAACAACATGCTCTCACACTCTGGTTTTAAAAATATTAATTTAGGTTTACATTTATATATATTACTTAATGTTATTATGGGATGGCACAAGGTGGTTCTTAATCCATCAAAAATGTGTCTCTGGGAGGGGACATAAAACTACCATTATACACACACCGCGGATCTTGGAAGATCATGGGAGTGATGTGGGGATGCATCAATCCTATGAAGGCAGTCTTGAAGGGGGAATAGGGACTTACATTATTTGAGGTGTTTTTAAAATAACATTTTAATAATACATTTTATGCACGTCCAAATATAATACATTATATGATGGTATTTCCTAGTTCAGAGTTGTAATGCAGTTCTATATTTACCTCAGTATTCATATTGTCATTACTGACCATCATCATAATTTCGTTCTTTCGTTTTACCTTATCTGTACATTTTCCACACTTCAACACATTAGGAACACACTTGACGCATATGCGAATTGCTATGATGACAACCAGTATGAGGATCAGGAGTTTACCTATGCTTGCGATCATTTCCTGGACCCACTCTCCTATACCTGCGAACCATTTTTCGGTGTTCAACCATGAAACCCATTCCTCTACCTTCTCCTCTACTTCAGCCACTGAAGTATTATTGTTCTTTTGAAATTCCCATTTTAGCTGCAGAATTTCATCCATCTTCTGGTCTATCACCTCCTTGGGGTCGCTGGTATCATTCGTGACATAAATGCAACACTTCACTCCAAATTGGGTGGCCAAAGTTACGCAGTACCCCCCAGTGACAGCTGTTAAGTAGTTTAACACTAGTCTGTGTTGCACTAATTCTTTCTTGCTTGCAATTCCCTACCTGTATACCTTAAGGTGTCATCATACATCTCGGTGATTTTATCTATCAATTTAGCAGGTCCTGAATATATCTAAAATTTAATGTACCCCGAGCGATCCTGGTGGGATCCAGTGCTACTAAAACTTGAAAGCCAGTTGTCTCACTAATTAACTGAGTGGCTTTATGCACGTCACCAGGTATCATATTTCTTTTGCCTCTGTGTTCATACTGCGTGTGAAGATATGGTGATGATGTGTTTTTATGAATACCAAGCATTTCAACATGTGTGAGGGTCATAAACTCTGGGACTACTCTTCAAAGGTAACACAAACCTTCAGAACTCAGGGAGAGCCACTTATACGCTTTTCCTCCACATATGAAATATACATTATCGGGGAGAACATAAGGAATAGTATGCATCATTATCATTAAACACATTTCCTTTGCAAATAATCCTATCTCAGGTTCTTCCATCTGGTACATGCAAGTTTCTGGTTGTATTATCTTAGCACAATATCCATCTGGTACCTTACCAATAATTTCTTTGGTGGAAATTAATGTATACCGATACCTAAAGTGTCTCCCATTAGATCTAATTGAGCGTAACAGATCATGATTCATAGACTCATTATCAGCTCTCAGTCAATGTCTGATTATTCCCTGTCACTTTCCAACTCCCTGGTTTATTGGGGTTGGTTATGTTTAAGCACAAAAGTGATCTATCTACTTGGAATTGATAGAGTTTGAAATGAGGTGGTTTGGATGAGAGGAATTTTCCTTCCAATGTTTTCCCTTTTTGCAATTCTAAAATTTCCGTAATATTCAGTGGAAATGGCACCAACCCTACATTATGCTGACCCTGTGGCACGTGTGAGCACACCCAACAATCAGTCTGGTTTAATACTTTGCCTACCATGCTATGATAATACTCTAAAGGATACCCACCCCAGTACGGGTTATATTTAGGCTGGCACCATTGGATACAGTTCTCATCAACTAGGGACCCACAAAGCTCACAAATATAGGAATCTTCAGACGATAAACCTTCACACCGTCCCCGAGTATCCGAAATAGCAGCTCTCTTAACAATTACAGTACTAAGATTGGTCAGACACTCCCCTGATTGGCATAGCACTCCTCCTTCTGACTCCACTCTATCAGCACTGCCATCAGCTACCATCTCCTCTATCGGTCCACCGTCACAGAAACCGGACATTCCCGAACCAACCAGAATGGTGAAAACTCTGTAAGAGAAAATGAAAATGAACACAGCAGGCCAGTCCATTGCCAAAACAAAGACCTACAAATTTCTTTTAGTTCAGGTATCTCACTACAACCTTTTAATCCTCCTGGAACAAGCTCGCGATCGACAGGTGCACGTTATCAGCCTTGTCTCCATCTTGTTTCTCCACCGGTTGGTTGACCTTTTTGCAGTGAGTGGAATGGACCCAGGTATCTCTCTCAGCCACCTTCAAGGATGTGGTACTTGTTAGCAACACCTGGTACGGGCCTTCCCACCGATCAGTCAAACAACCTGAACGCAAGAAATTTCTGATCATAACATATTCTCCAGGTTCAACATCATGACAGTTAGTTTCAGGCATATCATGGGACAACAATTTCAGTTTCTGCTGTTGCTGTTTTAACTGTTTACTCATCAATATAAGACACCTTACAGTTACCTCGTTGTTACCCTTCAAGTCTTCCTGTGGACTTATAATCAAATGACACAAACAAAAAGCCTTGAGGAAGATCAGAGTACTGATCGAAACGCGTTGGCGGTATTGGTGTTGAACAGCTATCCTGACCAGACCAGAGGAGGACGGTGCCATTTCCATCGAAGATTTGGGTGCATTACTGCGGGCAGTGAGATCACTCTTATACGCACAAAAAACCACTGTATTCTGGTAGGAAGCCATCTTCACCTTTTGTGGATATTTCAGCTGTGAAGCATTGTTGTATTTTTAAAGTTATTTGGAACTCCTTCATTTGGATATATCCAATTAAAACACTTTTATTTTTTTGGAAATTTTGTCTCTTTGGTTTTTAAATGTGCTTTTTTTTCCATTTTAATATGGACATATGGAGAGCATATACCTGAATGGACTATATATGTATTAATTTGGGGTAGATCATATACACCCCTATATGTGAATTATTGTGTACTCAAGTGAATTCTTATACGTCTGCACTAGATTGTTTTCTATGTTTTATGTTCCCACATATTCATCAACATTGGAACATACATCCCACACCTATCATATAAAGTGTCCATTATAAAAAGGATTTGAGGTCCCAAGATCAGGACTTCATATTGAAGATAAGTAAATTCTATATCTTGGGTGAGCGCAGAGTGGTATTCTCCGGATTTTTGTTTGTGTTAATGTAATTTTGGTGAGGATAACACCAAGGAGATTTACCCTTTAGCAGCCTTTGTAGCGCAATTGTTGGCAGATATCACCTTCTACATTCTTTTATAATCAAATGAGGTTGTCTACCAAACAGTGTTTCAAAGGGGGACAGATTTAGAGGGGGTCTAGGAGTGGTCCTTATACTATGTAGGACCAACGGTAATGCTTCTGGCCATCCTAGTCCCGTCTCTGCCATGATTTTACTTAAACTTATTTTTAATAGTCCCATTCATCCTCTCTACCTTGGCGCTGGCCTGCGGTCAGTAAGAGGTGTGAAGTCGACTATTTATACCCATAAGTTTACACATATTTTGAAAAACATCACCTGTGAAATGAGTACCCCTGTCACTCTCAATAATTTTAGGGACACCGTATCTGCATACAAACTCCTGTACAATTTTCTTGGCAGTCAACGCAGCAGTATTAGTGGCCGCTGGGTAGGCCTCAACCCAATTGGAAAACACGTCAGTGCACACTAATACATACTTGAGATTCCTGCAGGGTGGTAATTGGATGAAATCAATTTGTATTACCTGGAAAGGTCCGTCAGTCGGTGGAATGTGGGATGGTTCAGTAGGGATCACTTTCTCTATGTTCTTCCTCAAGCAGGTCAGACAGGACATTGCTCTATTTTCTGCTTGTGAAGAAAAACCCGGTGCACACCAGTATGCTCTCACCAATTTGCACATACCTTGCTTTCTCAGATGAGTCAGACCGTGTGCTGCCTCAGCCAGGCTGGGGTAATATGCCTTGGGGGCTACTGGCTTACCTTGTCCATCACTCCAGAGCCCGGAGGACTCTTGCGCACATCCCTTGGACTTCTAGACTGACTTTTCCTGGACTGAACACAAATTTTGCATCTCAATTAATTTCAGCATATCAATTGTTTGAAAAGACATAATTTTTTCAGTTGGTATTTTAATTTTTAACCCTGCTGCCCATTTTGCAGCTTCATCTTCTCTGTTGTTCCCAGTGACACCAGATCATCCTCACATGTATGGGCTTTACACTTAATTAGTGCCACCATTTTGGGCAGTTGGATTGCTTTTAGCAATTGTTTTATATGTCTGGAATGTGCAACTGGTGTGCCTGCTGCTGTCATAAAATTTCTCAGACGCCATAGAGCTCCGAAATCGTGTACCACTCTGAACGCATACCTAGAATCAGTGTAAATGTTAGCAGATTTGCCTGCTGCCAGTTCACACACTCTTTTTAGTGCTACTAACTCTGCCACCTGGGCTGAGTGAGGATGACAAAGGGGTTCAGCTTCTATGATGTCTGTGTCATTTACAACAGCATAACCTGTACATAATTCACCTGTGTCTGTTTGTCTATGACAACTCCCGTCCGTGTAAAATGTCACATCCACATTCTCTAAAGGTGTGTCACGTATGTGAGGTCAATCAGTAAAGGTCTGATTCAGATATTCCATACAATCGTGTGTATCATTATGTCTGCTGAACTCACTTCCCGCCAGCAACTCGTCTCCTTCCACCCTTTGTACATCATGTTGTACATATGGTAAATACATTGCTGGATTCAGCATATTGCATCGTTTAACAGTAATGTTTGCAGGTGCAATTAGAGCTAGTTCCCATTTGGTAAACCTAGCTGAAGAAACATGTCTGGTTTGGACAGAGTTCAGCAGAGCAGATACAGAGTGGGGAGTATAGACAATCATATCATGGCCCAATAATACATCCTCACTTTTACTCACTAATAGAGCCATTGCTGCCACACTTCTTAAACACGTTGGGAGTGATCTTGCCACAGTGTCCATTTGTGTACTGTAGTATGCTATGGGCCTACTGGCATAACCATGTTTTGTTTGAGGACACCTGCAGCACAACCATCGGCTTCCGTACAATACAAATCAAAAGGTTTCTCATAATCAGGTATTCCCAATGCAGGTGCTTTTGTCAGACTATCCTTAAGATTAGGGAAAGCCTGCACTGATTCCTCTGTGTGTATGACATGATCGGGATTTGAGGAAGAGACTAAGTAATGTAATGGCAAGGCCAAAATAGAAAAATCTGGGATCCACATTCTACAGTATCCACACATTCCCAAGAAGGTATGGATTTGCTGTTGGTTCTGCGGCAGTGTCATGTTCTGTATAGCTTGGATTCTGTCATTTGTGAGATGTCGTAACCCCTGGGTTAGGCAGTGTCCCAAATATCATACTCTGGTTTGGCACGGCTGTAGTTTGTCCTTAGCAACCTTGTGTCCTGTGGGCGAAAAGTGAAGCAACAAAAGTTTAGTATCATTTAAACATGACATAAACGAATCAGAACATAGCAATAAATCATCCACATATTGAATTAGAACAGACCCATTGGCAGGTTGAAAAGATTGTAAACAGTCGTGCAAGGCCTGGGAGAAGATACTGGGGCTGTCTATGAAACCTTGGGGCAATCGTGTCCATGTGTATTGTACACCCCTGTATGTGAAAGCGAATAGATACTGACAGTCAGGATGGAGAGGCACAGAGAAGAAAGCAGAACAGAGGTCAATGACAGTGAAATGGGTTGCATTTGGTGGGATCTGCATGAGAATGACAGCTGGATTTGGCACTACGGGAAATTGGCTCTCTACTACCTTATTAACACCTCTAAGGTCTTGTACCAGCCTATAACCCCTCCCACCACTCTTCTTTACCGGAAAGATGGGACTGTTGGCCACACTAGCTGTACGAACTAAAATTCTCTGTTGTAATAATCGCTCAATTATTTGTTAGACTCCTAATTCTACCTCCTGTTTTAGTGGGTACTGGGGAATTTTTGGAGCTTGCCTACCACCTTTTAAATTTACCATTACGGGGCTTACATTTGCCATTAATCCAGTGTCCTGTCCTTCCTTGGTCCAAAGTGAATCTGGAATTTTGGATAAAATTTTATCTACCTGGGATGGATTTTCATTTAAACTGGTAGAGTGATACTTTAACCTTTGTGGAGTGTCCAACATATCCCTCACCTCGTGCGCAACTCTGTCTGGGATTTCTAAAATTACACCATCAGCGGTACAATATATGACACATCCCATCTTACATAACAAATACCTTCCCAGTAGGTTAGTAGGAGCTGCTGCTGCCAGGAGGAAAGAATGCCTGGTATGCAATGGCCCAATAGTAACCTCTGTGGATTTTATTAAAGGATAATGTTACACTTTACCTGTTACGCCCATTGCTGGTACTGTCTCATTGGTTACCTGTAAATTAACGGGAGATTTTATCACTGGCCTGGTCACCCCTGTGTCTACAAGAAAAGGATATTTAGTAAAAGCTACATCAACCATCATGACTGGCTCTTCCCTAGTACTTCCCATTAACCTGACTATCTGTAGACTACAGGGATGACCTGACCCCTAGCGTTGGCTCCCACTCTCCAATAAAGCATTAACAGCCACAATTGGAGCTGGTGCCTGTGTATATCCTTTATGGGGATATCCAGGTAGTCCCTGGTTTGGGGGTCCTACCCTTTTTGCCGTACAGTTCTTACTTACATGTCCTGGCTGGTTGCAATTAAAACACTTTCGTGGAAGTGGATGAAAGGATTGTTGTGTGGGCTGAGCAGGAGAGAAAGGTGGTGGGTATGGGCAAGGATATTGAGGAAAAGGATATTGTGGGAGGTATGGAGTTTGTGGGTAGTATGGGACCTGTGGTTGTGTATGATAAGTGGGGTAGGGCTGTGTTTGCAGTGGTGTGGGATTAGTGAGAACGTGTAATTGTTCAGGTGCAGGTGTGGGTGCAGGTGTGTCGGTTGGCTGTGTTGTTACTGTCATTCCTTCTAGAGCTTGAATACTGACAGCCATTAGTTTCTCGATCTGGGTCTCTCTCTTTTTAAAGATGTTTTTGTCATGTTCTATGGCGGATTCTATGAGGGTATCTATTGTGACTCACCTCCAGCCAGGCTGTGAGGTCTGAACCCGGGTCTTTAGGTTCTCTTTAAGACCATCCATGAGTACAGTAACAATCATTCCCCTGTGGTGAGTGCTATCTTTAATATCTTCTTACCCAGTGTACTGGGTGATAGCCCGCAGATCCCGGTCGCAATAATCTTCTGCAGATTCACTCTCTTTCTGTTTTATGGTGAAGATTTTGTTCCAGTTAACTACTACTGGAAAATATATACCCAATTGAGTTACAATGTGGGAAATGTTATCTTGATTAATTCGGTCTGTTAAAGGAACGTCTCCTTCTAATACACAATCCGTGATAAATTTTGTCACGTCGATATTGCATGGAAGACTAGCCCTTAACACTACTCGCCAATCTTTGTTAGTTGGCTAATGGGAACTAACCAAATTTCTTAAAAATCTTTGACATTTGGCTAATTCCTTTTTTGGGATCGGGGAAAACATTCATGATGGAATTTAGCTCCGCTCTTGTCCAAGGACAATGCATTACCACTTCTCTTGTGGGCACTACTCCGTTCACATCTGCATTCCCATTTGGAACAGTGATTGTCTGGATGGGATGCAGACCTGCCGCACTGCTACTTTTGACCTTATTACCTGGCTGGGGGTTTAGTCTGTTACTGCAACGTATAGTATTAACAACTTCCTCTATGGGTGCAGAGGAAGTTAACACTTCCCGTACTGTTACTGATGGAGATGGTGACACCACTTGTGCTTGTCGTGGTGCAGCATCTAACATGTGTACAGCATGGGAAATGGCAGACATGACAATGGGCTCATTATCCATATCATCGACATTTTCCTTATGGTTACTTAAGAGAGGGTACAAATTACTTGTTACATTTTTATGGGTTTTTTCAATAACTGTACCTGCACCCCCATCCACATAAGGTGGTGGTGGTGGTGCGCGTTAACTACTGGCAATACCTTACGCAACATTACCTTGCCACACATGTGTGCCATTTTGCGGCTCGCACGCATTGCAATTTAGCGCTGCGGGTGTACTTTCGGGCAATGCATTCGCAATGCTAGTTTGCGTCGCTTGCATATTTTTAAGCCACGCATCCCCTTCATGCTGCCACAATTTTAAACGTTCGTTTTGTTTTACCTTTTTCACTCGAGAACGCATCAGGCTGATGTGATATCGAACATTATTCAATACATCTTTATCAAAACTACCAATTCTGGGAAACGGCCTAACACTCTTCATCGTTATCTTAAACCATACATCACAATACCTTATTTAATAAGCACCGTACTTAGTATGCATAATACGATAGGCCGATCCAAGCGGCGCTTCCATTAGCAGCACATCATTGTCTAACATCTCTATTGTTTGCGTGGCTCCCATCTTAGGACAACTCCTACGTTTTTCAATAAAGATTTAAACTGGTGAAAGACAGTCAAGATACTTTCACTTACTTGTGGACGCCTTGGAAAAAGGGTGTATCCACGAACCCTATGGAAGACCTCTAGATGCCTCCACTCACCTATGGAAAAAAGGTCGCTTCCACGCAGTAATCCCTTTTTGAGTACTTTCCAACTGCAAGGGGGGAGTTGATTTCGTCCACTCTCTCATCAGTTCACAATCATAGTTTATCACAAAACTATGCGGTTCAATTATAGTGTTCAAATAAACCTAACAGATCACACACACTGATTACTGAATACTATAATCACACTGGGAGCCAAACCCTAACAAAAATAACAACCCATACACCTGCTTTGTGTAAAGTAAACGGTAAGCTGCTACCGAGTTACTAGGCCAACTCCTGCGCTTAGCACTTAAGGGTCCTACGATACCCTTAACATTTAGGTCCCGTGTTACACCCTAAACAAATACTCATGGTTCCACACTTTTTTCCTGCGCAGAAAAATACACGTTAACCCAGTTATTGGGTTGATAATGTAAACTCAACTGCTTTGTTTAAACACGTGGCAGCACAACTGGAAATACGTATATGCTATTGTGCGACTAGTCGCATACACAATAATGCGACTACTACACAACCATATGACTTACCCTTAGTTGCATACGCAAAAGTGCGTCTCTGCTGCGCATACAAAAATGTGACTCAGCCGCGTATGCAATACTGCGGCACCCTTTTTAGCGTGCAATTCTATCAACAAAGGAAAACAAACTTTTTCCTTTCTTGTCCCTGGATTCTAGTCAGCATACCTTGACTCACTCAACAGGTAGCGATTTCTCAGCATCAAGTGGTTGCAGTAAACTGCGTGTGGCCACACTCCACCCTTTGGTGAGAAATTGATAACCGTATATTTATCATGTGAATAGGCAAGTGACCTCACTCTACGAGCTCCCAACTAAGGATACTGAATTTAAACCTCTATACGCTCCTGCCTATACCTTCTAAAACCTGCCTATACCTTCTAAAATTTATGCTATTTGCGTACGCAGTGATACAGTAAATAAATACCCTCAGACTTTGAGAAAATGTGTTTCCAACGCACAAGGTATATTATCCAAGCAAAGTACAGATAGTTACATGCTGTGATCTAAATACAATTTAGCGCAAAGAAATTATACAGACACAAGGTACAGTTATACATACGCACGCGCTCTGGGACCAGATTCCGGCATCAACAAGAAACCTCCATCAACAGCATCAGCATGAAGACTGAAGACTGGGGTCAGAACACACATATATATACCCTTACAGAAATAGACTATACAATAGAGAGGTTTGTTGCGATCCCATTGGTTCTCCATCACGGTGCTTCTGTTACAGGACATTTAACAGGTCGATTCAAATGGACACAGACCAGCCTCCGACAGCCTTTTGTCTCTGTTTTCCCGCCTCATGCAAACCTAAGCTGTTAGTTTTACAAAGTACATTTTGGTGTTTTAACTCTCTACGGTCCATAAGTTGAGAATGCATGTTGCGATCTTCACACCGATGATACCGGAAAGCTGTTGAGAAAGTGCAGATCAGTACAACACCAAACACGGTTTTGGGAAAAGACGCTAGTTAACCTGGGGCAGATGCGTATGCACGAAGCTAATAAACAGCGTTTGCATGCAGGCTATTTTGCTATCGCTAATGTGCGACATATTAACAGCGCAACTGTGTGTATTAATGTGTGTATGGGGTATGGTAAGATATGCGATCGCATGATGCTAATAATAGCATCGCCATATGTACTTAAGTGTGAGTTTAGCTAAAATGGTGCTGGGCAGCCATTCGCAAAACGGCATCTCGCAGATCTCATTTTCAAGATGGTGTCTTGCGGCCATTCACAAGATGGCGTTGTTTTGATCTAATTTTAAGCTGATCTTGTCTCAGCCAATTATCCAGCTACGACAGGGCACTACATAGGGGAGATTACTGCTGGGAGCACTGCTGGGGGGGCTACTACTGGGGGTGCTACATAGGGGGGATTACTGCTGGGAGCACTGCTGGGAGGCTACTACTAGGGGCACTGCTGGGGGGGACTGTTACTGGGAGCACTGCTGTGGGGGACTGCTACTGGGGGCACTGCTGGGGGGACTACTACTACTGGGGGCACTGCATAGGGAGGGATTACTGCCAGGGATACTGCTGGGGGGGACTACTGCTATAGGAACTGCTGGAAGAGGGCAGCTACTGGGGGGATTACTAATGGGGGCATTGCCTGGGGGAGACTACTACTAGGAGCACTGCATTGGGGGGACCAATACTGGGGATAGTGTATAAGGGGCACTACTGAGGGCACTGTATAAGCGGCACTACATTGGGGGCAATGCATGGGGGAACCACTACTGGGGGAACTGCATAGGGGACCACTACTGCTGGCACTGTATAAGGGCTTGCGTAGCTATCGGGGGTGAGGGCGTAAGGCTGAATAAATGCCTAGGATGCCAAGAAACCTTGCACCAGCCCTATATATATATATATATATATATATATATATATATATATATATATATATATATATATATATATATATATATATATATATATATATATATATATATATATATATATATATATATATATACAGTATATATATATATAGATATACATACATACACATGGGTATATATATATATATATATATATATATTGTGACACAGTCGGGATAGGGGTCCCTCTCCTGGAGTAGATGGACTCCCTCTTTACACACACAGTAGCCATAGAAACAGGACACATGTCTGGGATTCTCGTACAAACTGGTCGGCGCCAGTCTTTATTGTGAGAAATGAATCTAACAAATCATAAACCAAGATCCTAGACCATCTGGGCAATAATTAAACAGTAGGTACCCTCACTACCAGGATGGTAGGGCCTACTGCCCACACCGTCAACAACAGCACATGCACAGTACTTACAAGGTTGTCATAACAGTGTATCTGGACATGCTAGCCTGCATGCCTACTTCCCCAGGTGTGAGACACTCAGCTACAACTGAACACAGCTTATATCAGCCAGTTCCAGCTGTAAGCCCTAATGAGCCTGCTACCAGGCTGAAAGGCCCAAAACCTGGAGTGGCCTGTAGATGGAGCCCTCCCTCTCCTCACATCCACACCCCCAGGACCCAAACCGGCTTTTCCAAAAGCCAATACTCTGGACAGCTTACAAAACAACTTCTCCTGGGGTTTTTTAGAACACATAGGCCAAAAACCTAGGACAAATGTACCTGCCATTAACCACTTTACCAGTGCTTCTATCACAATATATATATATATATATATATATATATATATATATATATATCCTGATGAAGGGTGGAAATATACTCGAAACTTTGAAATCACAGTTGTGTAATGTGAGTTCTTTAAAGAAATCCAACGAGTGCCGCTGCAAATGGATGTGTGTTGGTGTGTTGATTGGAATTTCCCCTCTGCTGGCACCACGGTTTTTACATTCAGTTAAGGGAGTGCCGACCTTATGGGACTTGTATGTATGTATAGTACATATATACATATATATATATATATATATATATATATAGAAAAAAAGGGGGGGTAGCACTAACCAGTCTTCTTAAAAACATCTCTTTATTCCATCTCAGTAAAAATGTTACACCATTTAAAAAATTGGATTTTGAAATGGTGTAACATTTTTACTGAGATGCAATAAAGAGATGTTTTTAAGAAGACTGGTGAGTGCTACCCCCTCCCCCTTTTTTCTACTTTTGCATGCAGAGGATTATTGTGATCCCATATGGGTGTGTCACCCCAGCAATTTATTATTGAAGACGAGAGTGTGGACCTATTTGGACTATATATATATATATATATATATATATATATATATATATTAGGGGTGAGCGGGTTCGGTTTTCTGAAATCCGAACCCCCCCGAGCCCCCCGATCCGAGGCCGATCCGAGTCAGGCTCGACTTTTCCCGCCTGACTCGGATCTGAAATCGAGGCAAAACGTCATCATCCCGCCTTCCGGGTCTCGCGGGTTTTGGATCCTATATAAGGTACCCGCATCTGCGCCATTTTCTCACTCGGCTGTGGACAGTGAAGAGGGAGGGTGGGAGTTAGGGCTGGCTGGGCTGTGTAGTGTAGTGTAGTGTAGTGCAGAGTAGTGTTGTGCTGTGCTGTGCTGCGCTGTGCTGCTGTTGTCCATAGGGGCTGTGTCCACTGCTTCAAAGTCCATAGGGGCTGGCTGTGTTGTGCTGTGCTGCTGTTGTCAATAGGGGCTGTGTCCACTACTTCAAAGTCCATAGGGGCTGGCTGGACTGTGTTGTGCAGTCAGTTATACATAGGGGCTGTGTCCACTCCAAAGTCCTGTGCAGTGTCCCAGTCCTAAAGGGGTGCTGTAGTGTTGTCCAGGGGGTGCTCTGTCCATCAGGGGTGCTCCCCCCAAGTGCTAAAAAAAATAAATATTTTTTCTGTGTTTGTGAATTGTGTGCGCAGTAGCCGCACGTGCATCAACAAAGTAGTGCCAAGCGTGCGCCTGTGTCATAAGTAAAGGGCCGGCTGGCTTGACCGTTAAAGGGTGCTGTAACCCCCAAAGTACACTCCAAACCAAATAAAAAATATTTTCTGTGTTTGTGAATTGTGTGCGCAGTAGCCGCACGTGCATCAACAAAGTAGTGCCAAGCGTGCGCCTGTGTCATAAGTAAAGGGCCGGCTGGCTTGACCGTTAAAGGGTGCTGTAACCCCCAAAGTACACTCCAGTCCAAACCAAATAAAAAAATATTTTCTGTTTGTGAATTATGTGCGCAGTAGCCGCACGTGCATCAACAAAGTTGTGCCAAGCGTGCACCTGTGTCATAAGTAAAGGGCTGGCTGGCTTGACCATTAAAGGGTGCTGTAACCCCCAAAGTACACTCCAAACCAAATAAAAAAATATTTTCTGTGTTTGTGAATTGTGTGCGCAGTAGCCGCACGTGCATCAACAAAGTAGTGCCAAGCGTGCGCCTGTGTCATAAGTAAAGGGCCGGCTGGCTTGACCGTTAAAGGGTGCTGTAACCCCCAAAGTACACTCCAAACCAAATAAAAAAATATTTTCTGTGTTTGTGAATTGTGTGCGCAGTAGCCGCACGTGCATCAACAAAGTAGTGCCAAGCGTGCGCCTGTGTCATAAGTAAAGGGCCGGCTGGCTTGACTGTTAAAGGGTGCTGTAACCCCCAAAGTACACTCCAGTCCAAACCAAATAAAAAAATATTTTCTGTGTTTGTGAATTATGTGCGCAGTAGCCGCACGTGCATCAACAAAGTAGTGCCAAGCGTGCACCTGTGTCATAAGTAAAGGGCTGGCTGGCTTGACCGTTAAAGGGTGCTGTAACCCCCAAAGTACACTCCAAACCAAATAAAAAAATATTTTCTGTGTTTGTGAATTGTGTGCGCAGTAGCCGCACGTGCATCAACAAAGTAGTGCCAAGCGTGCGCCTGTGTCATAAGTAAAGGGCCGGCTGGCTTGACCGTTAAAGGGTGCTGTAACCCCTAAAGTACACTCCAAACCAAATAAAAAAATATTTTCTGTGTTTGTGAATTGTGTGCGCAGTAGCCGCACGTGCATCAACAAAGTAGTGCCAAGCGTGCGCCTGTGTCATAAGTAAAGGGCCGGCTGGCTTGACCGTTAAAGGGTGCTGTAACCCCCAAAGTACACTCCAGTCCAAACCAAATAAAAAAATATTTTCTGTGTTTGTGAATTGTGTGCGCAGCAGCCGCACGTGCATCAACAAAGTAGTGCCAAGCGTGCGCCTGTGTCATAAGTAAAGGGCTGGCTGGCTTGACCGTTAAAGGCTGCTGTAACCCCCAAAGTACACTCCAAACCAAATAAAAAAATATTTTCTGTGTTTGTGAATTGTGTGCACTGTGGCTGCACGTGCATCAACAAAGGAGCAGCGCCAAGCGTGCGCCTGTGTCCCATAAGTAAAGAGCCGGCTGGCTCATTTCTTAAAGGGTGGTGTAACCCACAAAGTGCACTACTCTCCAGCAAAAATAAAAAAATATTTTCTGTGTTTGTGTGGGCTTTAGCCGCAGGTATATATCAATATAACATAAATGGAGGACCAAACTTTCTCTGATAAAAATAAAATAGGGAAAGATCAAGAACCACTTCCTCCTAGTGCTGTTGCTGCTGCAGGGAGTTGTTCATCATCCCAGAGAGGAAGTAGGAACACCACTACTTTTACTAAACAATTGACCCTCCAACAGTCCCTAGCGATGAGGATGAAGTACGACAGCAGTCATCCTGAAGCAAAACGTATAACTGAGGCCTTGACTGCTATGTTGGTGTTAGACGTGGGTCCGGTATCCGCCATTAGTGCAGTGGGATTTAGACAATTGATGGAGGGAGTGTGTCCCCGGTTCCAAATCCCATCTAGATTCCACCTGCATCCTCAAAGCAGCAGCGACAAGCGTGCGTCTGTCTGTTAAAGGGTGGTGTAACCCTCAAAGTGCGCTCCACAAACAATAAAAAAATTCTTATTTTTTTTTCTGTCATTGTGAAATGTGTGGGCTGTAGCCGCACTTGAATCCTCAAAGCAGCAGCGACAAGCGTGCGTCTGTCTGTTAAAGGGTGGTGTAACCCTCAAAGTGCTCCAAAAAATAAAAAACTATTTTTTTTATGTGTTTGTGACTTGTGTGCGATGTAGCCGCACGTGCATCAACACAGTAGCAGCGCCAAGCGTGCGCCTGTGTCATAAGTCAAGGGCCGGTTTGGACATCTGGTCCGGACTGAAGGACGTGCCAACAATTTCTGACAAGTCTACTGTCACTGCATATGATACTGTCCTCAAAGCAGCAGCGACAAGCGTGCATCTGTCTGTTAAAGGGTGGTGTAACCCTGAAAGTGCGCTCCACAATCAATTAAAAAAATATTTTTTTTCTGTCTTTGTGAAATGTGTGGTCTGTAGCCGCACCTGCATCCTTAAAGCAGCAGCGACAAGCGTGCGTCTGTCTGTTAAAGGATTACATCGGTGACAATATCCAAGTAGGCATGTCAGACAGTCCGTAGCTGTACTGGCTGGAAAAAGAAGCAATTTGGAGGTCCCTGTACAAACTGGCTCTATTTTACCTGAGTTGCCCCCCCTCCAGTGTGTACTCTGAAAGAGTGTTTAGTGCAGCCGGGAACCTTGTCAGCGAAAGGAGTAGGAGGTTGCTTCCACAAAATGTGGAGAAGATGATGTTCATAAAATGAATTATCAACTCTTCCAGGGAGACCAGCCTCCTGAACGTATAGAGGGACCTGTGGTTGTGGATTCCAGCGGGGTCGAATTAATACTCTGTGAGGATGAGGATGTACACAACACTGAAGAGGGTGAGGAATCGGTGGATGAGGAGGATGAGGACGACATCTTGCCTCCGTAGAGCCAGTTTGTGCAGGGACAGATTAATTGCCAGCTTGTTTTGTGGGGGCCCAAACGAACCAATCATTTCAGCCACAGTCATGTGGCAGACCCAGGCGCTGAAATGATTGGTTTGTTAAAGTGTGCATGTCCTATTTATACAACATAGGGGTGGGTGGGAGGGCCCAAGGACAATTCCATCTTGCACCTATTTTTTTTCTTTGCAGTATATACTGTTTGGGGCCTAGTTTTTCAAACTGCCATCCTGTCTGCCACTGCAGTATCACTCCTAGATGGGCCACTTGTTTGTGCCGCCCACTCGTGTCGCTTAGCATAGTCATCCAGCTACCTCGGTGCAACCTTTTGGACATAAGAACACTATTGTGAGGTGTGAGGTGTTCAGAATAGACTGGAAATGAGTGGAAATTAAGGTTATTGAGGTTAATAATAGCATAGGAGCAGAAAAACCCACACATTCTGTGATTTTAGCTGTTTTTATGCTTTTTTAAAAAAAAATACAGATCCAAAACACAAAACCCAGAACCCAAAACACGGAAGGGTGGTTTTGGCAAAACCAATCCAGATCCAAAACACGTAGAAAGATCCAGATCCAAAACCAAAACACGAAAAGTGGCCGGTGCACACCCCTAATATATATATATATATATATATATATATATATATATATACTCTGTAGTCCTAGAGCACACATATTAACCTCCCAGGGTACAAATACAAGATAGGGGAATTATGGGAGGTGGACACAAAGACAGACGGGGAAACAGAGGGACAGTTTAGGGTGCAGCACAGGAACACCAACAGAGACACAGATTCTCAAAAACACAGGGGAGGCAGGTGGTGATAGGATCATACACACTGGGAGAGAGGGGGTATACAAACACAATACTGTTACCCACTTACTCAATGATAGCAGCATGGGGAGGAGGTGGAGCAGAGGTGTCCAGGAAGTGCACTGACTGCCATGCAAACCAATGCAGCTGCCACGATCCTCACAGTATGTCACACAGTAATCCCAGGAGTATTTCTTTGTCATCTTTATCCTCTGGCCCAGGAAATTAGCACCCGGCCAGCAGAAGAGAGGTCAGGGGGCACGGCATGTGCACCTTACGTCCACCAGAAGAGCTGTTCCAGTGTTGGTTTTTTTTTTCTCCTGCACTTGCCGGCAGCCTTTGACAGGCGGGCACCCTCAGACCACTGGGCCCTAGGCGGCTGCCTTTTCTGCCTTGTGGGAAATCCGACCCTGCTACTTTAGTATGGGGACTGTGGAAATTATCAGGGGAGAAATGTAACCAGGAGATATCAGTTATATCTTCTATGTTACATGCTTAATGAAAGGCCCTGAATCTTAATTTTTACAAAAGTAAGTGAAAGTGTTAATCAAGTGATGATAAATATGGCCCTTAGGAACAGTAAGTGCACTACATCAATAAATATATTTTTCTTTTTTAGTATGTACTTTATGGGGCAGATTCAATTAATTGTGAGCTTCTAATGGCAGCTCGCGTTGTGCATTTATCTGCCAGTTTCAGTAGGCAGATTCTGCTCGTATCTACATAGGCTGCAAGCAGAATCTGCCTTCTGTAGTTAACAAATGGAAGCCACTTCACTGTGCCGGCATTGGTTTGTATTTTTTCTTTCTTTTAATTGTGTTATTTTATTGACATTGCTAAGTGTGTATGCGACAAAATAATATCAATCTAGGGAAATATAAATCTTATTTCCCGGCCACTTTCTGCATAAAATACAGACTGCCAAGTTTCAGACAGAGCCTGTAAAGTGACAGTTAGGAGCTGATTGGTTGGTAGACACTGCAGGGTGCACTTTTGCGTGTCACTCAGAATCAGGGCTATAATCT
This sequence comes from Taudactylus pleione, assembly GCA_031769625.1. NCBI lineage: Eukaryota > Metazoa > Chordata > Amphibia > Anura > Myobatrachidae > Taudactylus > Taudactylus pleione. Next base: position 863,437 of record JAUIMM010000153.1, read on the forward strand.
TTGAGTTCCCTTATTACTTAATCAATCCGCGGAATGGCCAATTCACACTTTCATATTTCATCCTTCCTGGAATTTATAGGCGTAATATTGTAATTTTGCAGTTACAAGCGGAATGAAGTACAATTTCGAAAAATGTTTACTTACCTCTAAAATGTACTCATACAAATTCACCAATGTAGTTTTACAGTGTCTGACATCAGTTAGCTGGCAGGAACTTTCCTATAGGAAATAAATTCCATGGAATTTGTCATGGAGTTTCCTGAAAATCGTATTTCACAATACTGTATTAGAAGCCAAAACTCTAATCCTACAATGCATACAGTACAACAGTGCACAAGCAAGCACAAATAAAATTATATACTATGAATAGGTCACATATTCTCTATGGATTTTAAAATATATATATTTTAAAATTTACATCTTAACACGTAAGATATAATATAGGTATACAGTGTAAAACAGAAATGCATAAATCAATGTAATCCGAAATAAAAATTATTATATATAAATATGTAACTTTTTTATATTAACATGTAAAATATGAATGTATCATTTTTTTTTTATTGTAACACATATCATTCCTATGTACACCGGAGATAAGCAGAAAACAAATCAGTATATAATTAAGATACCCGAGTGGGCTATTTTTGAATAGTAAAGTGCAACCCTTGAATTCAAACACTGACTAGTGTTTTTTCTGTCATGTAAGTTCCATTAATTTGTTATGGAAATTCCACCAAATCATATTTCACAGTACTATACAAGCATACATGTACTGTATATAATAAAACCAAGTGGTGATAAAAATGATGTCACTATGTTGGCGCACACAAGTACACGTTGGACCTAAGATTTATTTAAAAAAAGATTTATATTAAATAAATAATCATTCACTCTGCAGCATAAGTGATAGTAAGAAATATGTATGTTCCACTTACCTGGAAAACTTGAGGTTAATCAGCTCCTGTAATGTAAAATATTAATTATAAAATGCTTTAAAGTGGATGCTAACAGACTGACCCTAAGGCCTGCAGATGGTGTTTTTCACATATACCAAGAAATGAATAAGCAAGAAACTATACGAGTACATGCTGCAGGGTCTGCACAATATACTCATTCTTTTGGTTTTGTAGTCCTCTCCTGCATGTTTAGAAAAGTGACTAATCATTTTACTATCTGCCAAGTGATTTATCTTGCCTTTACTGGTACATAAAGCATAGCTTATTTACTAAACTGTATTTGCTAAACTTGTAAGTATCATATTATTGCACTTATTTTAATTTAGTAGATATTCCTGTAAAATCTTAAAATTTATTGTATACAGAAATTTTGTTAGATTTACTCATTTTAGATTTAGATAATTTGTGAGCACTGAGGGAGTTGCAGATGTGTATGTTTTTTATTCTAATTATTTTTTTTTCTATTTAGTGCATATTGTCATAGGATGGTGATTTTGTTAAACTTCTCATATACTGTATACATAGAAAAAAAATTAGTGATGTATAGAAAGGAAAGTACTCCTGCACTTAGTTTACTCAGTTTTTACTAGAGATGAGCGGGTTCGGTTCCCAGAGAACCAAACTCACCCGAATTTAGCATATCCGAGTCGGATCCAAGCAGGATCGGAGGTTCCCGTCTTACTCGGTTCTCGAAACCGAGGCAAAACCATAGAGACGGAAATCTCGCAGTTCACACGGTTTCATCTCTATGATCAATGTAGTATATAAGGGACCACACGACGGACGCCATTTCCACTCCGGCTGTGTAAAGTGAACAGGGAGGGTGGGTAGTGTAGGGCTGGGAGAGGTGCTGGTGCTATCTGCTGTGTCCTGGGCTGGTGACTGCTGATCCATTCTGGTCTCTGGTCACGGTGCTATCACTGCCACTGTACTGTCTGCTGATCGATTTTGGTCTCTGGTCACGGTGCTGTCACTGTCACTGTGCTGTCTGGTGATCCATCTGGGCTGTCTGCTGTGTCCTGGGCTTGTGTTGTGTCCATCTCTGGGCCAAAGTTCTGGACTCCAAAAAAAAAAGTAAAAAAAAAATAAATCAAAGTGTCTTTAAAGTTTTTATATTTTTCTGTGTGTGCATGCACCGTTAACAGGCTTAACCACAGTAGCGCACAAGAGCCAGCCAGCAACGCATGTTGCAACCTTGTGCTCTCCTACTACAGTCGTTCTTAAAAAAAAAAACAATAATAGTGTCATATTTTTTTCTTGTTTGTGTGGGTGGGTTTTCACCATAACTGCGGTAGTGCACAAGATCCAGCCAGTAGCGCACGTTGCAACCTTGTACTGCCTGACTCCAGTCGTTCTAAAAAAAAAAATTAATAGTGTCATAATTTTTCTTGTTTGTGTGGGTGGGTTTTTGCCATAACCGCAGTAGTGCACAAGATCCAACCAGTAACGCGCGTTGCAACCTTGTGCTGCCTGACTCCAGTCATGATCAATCGTTACTCTGGGGCCAAGTTCTTCTGTAGCTGACAAAAAATATAAATCATCATTTGTCGTTTTCTCTAATATTTTTGTGTGTGCGCACGACTGCACATGTGTGAATTTTGTAACCGCAGCTTGGCTACACAATTGGTGACTGTGACACTGCTTCTAGACTGCAGAAAAAATATAGAGGGCTGTCACATGACAGGCGAGTAAGGCCAAGATCCACATATTGTAGCTGCCGCCAGCAGTGCAAGGCCGTCAACTTCCTTGACCTCTAGGAAGGCCCATGCCCCAGGGCTTAAGTCACGCCATCGATATGGTAAAGCAGGTTTTACTGAAAATAAGAAAAAAAAATTGAAAGGATATTTGACTTTAGATAAACAAAAAATTGGCAATATGCCATTCACTACACGAAGTGGCAAGGAAAGGATAAGGCCTTGGCCGTCTTACTTTATGAAGAAGACTGCTGATTCTGATAGCCCTTCTGCTTGGAGTAGTAGTGGTGGTGGTCCAATTAAAAATGTGAAAGTTGTTAAGACAGCTCCGGAAAAACCAACTGTGTGCCCTGAGAAATCGAAATCACAAATCCCCAAGGAGAGTGTAAGTGTGTCCACGGTTGCCATGTGTGAGCCCAACCTAAATACTAGTGTACTGGAGGATCCTCCAAGTTCCAACATTTGTGTGCCCTCTGTAAATGTGGGGAAGGGCAGTCAACATCTTGCACACATTGTCATTGAGGATGCTTCTGTGGAATTGCACATGGAGGAGGAGGATATTTTGGTGGATTAAGGTGCTAAGGATGATGATGTTGGTGATGAGGATGTTGATGCCGAGGATGTCCTTTGTGTAAGTAAGGCAACAGCTGTTGCCCATGGTTTGAAAAAGCTGTCCTTTGTGTAAGTAAGGCAACAGCTGTTGCCCATGGTTTGAAAAAGCCAAAGCCCATAGTTGTCATGCCGGGACAAAAGACAAAAAAATCTACTTCTCACGTGTGGAATTATTTCCATCCCGATCCGGACAACAGTTGTCAAGCCATATGTGCCCGTTGCCATGCAAGAGTGAGTAGAGGGAGGGACCTAAACAACCTAGGAACCTTCTCCTTGTTACGTCACTTGGAGCGCATTCATCAAACATCAATGAGTATGTCGCCAAGTTCCAAAACTAAAAACGTAACAAGTCCCGTGTCACCTACCTGCTCCCTCTGTGTGGGATCCAAGTGACTTCAATCTCCAACACCAGCATCTTCATCATCACCTACATCCTCATTCGTGATCGGAAGTAATTTAAAAAAACTATCGACTATTAAACTGGCCTTTGATAGAAGAAGTAAATATAACAGCTGTCACCCAGTTTCACAGCAGATCATTGACGCCATGACAGCTGTACTAGTATTAGATGGTGAAATAATAAAAAATGAGGATGATAGTGTGGAGGAAGTGCAAAGGGAGGATGAGGGGAAATTTGTGTCCTAACTGACGCTAAAGTGGATGTTGATGATAAGGATATGGTTTGCGTAAATCAGCCACCAATGGCAGCAGTTATTGCTAATGATAAAAAGAAAGCCAGAAAAGCAACGTCTTGGGTGTGGAATTATTTTAATCTAAATTCTGACAACAGTTGTGAAGGCATCTGTTCCATTTGTAAAGCCTAAGTTAGCAGAGGAAGGGACGTTAACCATCTAGGCACCTCCTCCCTGTTAATTCATTTGCAGCAAGTTCATGCAATTTGTTTAACAAAATTATAATTTGTAAATTAATAACAAGCAGTCCAGTATCAGCTACCAGCAGTTTGGACCATAACATGCAATCTCCACCACCAATACCCTCATCATCAACCTCCTCTTTAATAATTGAAGGTAGTCCTTCCAAAAAATGTTTTGTGGGGCCCAAACAAACCAAGGAGTTCAGCCACGAAAGTGTCAATCCTAGTGGCTAATGTGCTTGGTTTTTTAAACTGTGCAAGTCCTTTTTAATATCCCACATAAGAGTGGGTGGGAGGGACAATTCCATCTTGCACCTCTCTCCTTTACATTTGGCACAATTTGGGGCATTGCCGACTGACATTATTATAGTTTATTAAACTGCCATCCTGTCTGCCCCTGCTGTGTGGCAATGTTTCATAGATGTCTGATTTTTTTTGAAATTGCTGTGCATTTGTGCTGCTGCTCTTTTGCTTACTTTAGCCAGCCAGCTCGCTGTAGCCTTTGGCCTATATGGGTGAAAAATAGTGAAATCAATATTTTGAGCTGTGAGGTGGTTAAAAATGCCTAGACATGCCTGAAAATCATTGTTATTAAGGTTAATAATACTGTAGGAACAAAAACAGGCCCAAATTATGTGGTTTTAGCTGTTTTTATGATTTTTTAAGAAAAAATCCAGATCCAAAACCAAAACACGAAAACAAAACACGGAGGAAAAAAAATCCCAAACCAGGGGAGATCCAGATCCAAAACCAAAACACGAAAACAAAACACGGAGGAAAAAAAATCCAAAACCAGGGGAGAACCAGATCCAAAACCAAAACACGGGGGTCGGCGCACATCTCTAGTTTTTACCGAAAGCAAATAGGTTATACTGTACAGTTTAAATTCTAGGAAATCACCATTCATCAGTATCAATCAAGCATTTGATACATAAAAAGTAAAGGTGGGTACACACTGTACGATTATCTGTCAGATCTACCAAGCATTTTATGATCTGACAGCAGACTGTATGAAGTGTATGCACATATGTCTTAGATAAATTGCACAATCGTATCTTCTAGGATGCTCATAAGATGCGATAAAACTTATCACAGTATTGTAAAGATTTTGAAATGCATACGCACTGACGACCGATCTGCCAACAGGTCCTCAGATAGTGCTGTCCGTGCATATATAAATATCCAATGACGTATCATATGTTGTCTTCCAGACGCTGCCACCATGGCAACAACACAAGCAGCAGTAGCTTGTCTGTTTTTTGAAAGAAAAGTATGAAAAGTGTACAAACACAGAAAGATGAACCAAGCTTAACAATACACAAAACAATACTGCAAAATGGTGATGACTGTTTCTTTTTTTCCTCTTTATCTCACAATCACATTATTTAAATTTTATTTTGATTGGGCAGCCACTATACAGATAATCTGTTCAGTGTGTACAGGGGCACCATCTTTCCTTTCGATCACTAGTTTAGACAAAATCTGAAAAAATAATTGTAATTGTAAATAATTGTATAGCAAGTACACGTGAATATCGGAGGTTTTCCTTGCAAAGGACAAATCATGAGTTCACCACTTCTTAAGTAAAAATTGTACAGTGTGTACCCGGCTTATGTGTGATGCATGAGTGTTGGAGGATGAGGAATGATGGAAGAAGAACAAGTAACAATATATGAGTGACAAATCATAAATGACGATTGATGAGAGGTGACTCATAAGGAACTCCAAGAAGATGTATGGAGAACTGATTTTCAGCAGTTGTTTATACACATTAAAAGACTGACTACTGTAGTAAGAGCACCAGATAACATATGATGAATAGTTAGAGGGTGACACGGGATGTTTTAAAGGATTATTTTCATCTCATTAATAGTAATAGTTCCCATATATTTATGTTTTAATGATAAGACACACACAACATCCTTTCTCGTTATTACAATTCTTATTAGACCCCAATTACTCTCCAGCACTTATTTATGTTGTATCGTACTGTACTGTAATATGCTGTATGTAATGTGTAAGTTAGTACTCCTGTAAAGTTGTACTGGTTGTCGTGTTATGGATTATTTTAAAACTGCTTGCCAATTGGTGTGTATGTGCAGTATAGTGATCCCACACATTCGTACAAGCCGGCTGCACAGACCAGCAGAGAGCTCAGACCATGAAGAGCCTCTGCTGGTAACAACTGCCTAGTTGAAATAGCTTTTGATAGCTAACAGGTTTTAAGAAATCAGGAACCTGATCTTAGTACACTTCTGGGTATTCACTGGCTCTGTATTGGATTAGGGATAATCTGAAGCAGGTCAAAGCAAAAGCAGCACCGATACATGTTTAGGCTGACTTGAGGTACAGTATAGTTTGAGGGAAATCCAAAAGCAGGTCAAGGTACAAGCACAGTTGGTCCATGGGTTAGGTTGATAGGAAACAAGGGCAGGGGAAAGGGCAAAGAACAGTAGGAACTGGTTCTGCACCCAGAACAGTAGGAACTGGTTCTGCTCCCAGAACAGTAGGAACTGGTTCTGCACCCAGAACAGTAGGAACTGATTCTGCACCCAGAACAGTAGGAACTGGTTCTGCACCCAGAACAGTAGGAACAGGTTCTGCACCCAGAACAGTAGGAACAGGTTCTGCACCCAGAATAGTAGGAAACAGTTCTGCACCCAGAACAGTAGGAACTGGTTCTGCACCCAGAACAGTAGGAACTGGTTCTGGGAGCAAGAATCCTCTGAGGAGGAGATACCAGGAACCTGTTGTAATAACCAAGCACTGAAACCTAGGACTGAGCTAATCAAATAGGAAGCAGCAGACTAGCACAGGGAGTAAGAGACCAGTGAGGTGTGTATGAACCATGTGCCAGAGGCACGTCAACCCCTCCACAGCCAGGTATATCCAATGCATCTATATTTATAACAGTGCCATTGCCTAGTATTGTATCAATTAAAATAGTGATACAACAATTTTATTATATATTATTACAACTATTTCTCATGATAACAAGTTATTTTATTGCTGTTAAGTATGTATTGGGGCCAATCCACTAGGCGACCTGAAAGACTGAATGACTAGCGTTCAGACCTTCAGGTCGCTGAGGTGCGGTGCCTGCACTGAACAGCGTTCACTGAACATCATTCAGTGCAGGAGTCCGACCCTCCTATCACTGAACATGCCGAACCTGACGATTGTCGTCAGGTTGATGGGCATGGTTCATAGATAGTCGGGGTCGGCATGGATGCAGCCTGCATGCGCATCGCTGGTCCTTGCCAGCTATCCATAACTCAACTTTGTGAACAATGCGACCAAAACCTCCTGGTTTTGGTCGGATCGTTCTAAAAGTTGTGTAATGGATAGTCCCTTATGACTAATAGTCATTGACTATGCATACACAACCTCTACAATGTATAAGATAAGGATCTGTGTTTGTCTAATTGTCTCTGTCTGTTTGGATGCCATTATCATCAACAAATAGCATGAAATTTTTATGACTGATCAAGTTGAATTCTATCAGAAGAGGAAATACCAGGGAAATGTTCCAGCTAGACAATCCAGATTAAGGGAATGGTGTAAAGTAGAAAAAATAATGCTTAAAGATTTTAGCAGGGTTAAATATACCAAAATTAAGCTTCAAGACGTCAAGTAATAAATCAAAGCTTTGGCTATAATACAAAACTATCAGCTTCAGTTTGTATTTTCTTTTTTCAAAATGCAAATGATGCAAACTAGACTGAAAAGCATTTTATATGTATCATTAATATCATGTATGCCTCAACTATTGTAGACAGGGCAATAACTAGGAGTATGAGAGCGGTGACGCCACCTAGAGCGCAAATCTAAGGGGATGGCACTATTGCTGCCCCTTGGCACCTATATTTGGCTTACAGAGTGCCTGGAATGGTACCCTGTACCCTGCAGATCAGATGGTGGGCCGCCCTGTGCGTTCATAGGACGCATTGAGAGCTCAGCTCATGTGCCGGGCCCAGAACTAATTCATTATGATAGCAATCACAGTAAGAATTTTGTTTGTTTAGCTTCAGTGATTTTTAGCAGATAGAGGGCATAATCTATTTAACAAAACATATATGATTTAATTTATTAAAACTACCTATTTCATTTAATTATATTAACAATATGGGGTCTACTGCTGGGAGGCATGTGTGAGGTGGGAAGTATGTGTGAAAGGAGGGAGCTAGGTGCTGCTGGACATATGTGCAAGGGGAGAGATATGTGTGAGAGGATGGAGCCCGTACTGCTGCTAGGGGTATATGCGATGTCAGAGGTAGGTGTGAGCAGAGGTACCATAGTCCAGCACTGCTGCTGGGGGTAAATGGTAGGTGTGAGCAGAGGGAGCACATTGTTGTTGCTAGGAGTATGTGTAAAGTGGACATACTGTAGGTGTGGGTGGAGGGAGTCCATTGCTGCTGTTGCTGCGGATATGTGTGAGGTATGTGTGAGCAGAGGAAGCCCAACAATACTGCTGGGGGTATGTGTAAGGGTGGAGGTAGGTGTAAGCAGTTGCAGTATGGCTATGGGTGATGGGGGACAGGGCCATCTATACCTATAGACTAAATGGGCAATTGCCCAAGGGCCCCAGGATTCCAAGGGCCCATGGCCGATAGCACCGCTACCCCCCATCGCATAGCTGCCACCTCTGATAGTCCTGCATGGGGAGGAGGCAGAGGTGGGAACCGGCTAAGGGGGGGAACTAGAGGCAGTGCAGCCGGTGCATTGCACCGGGGCCTGTTGTGGTGCAGGGGCCCATAGCCACCACTGCCCCCTGCTACTGTCCCCCCGGGTCCCAAGTGTAGGGCAGACCGCAGTGAGAGCAGTCTGCCCTACACTGTTTACAAACACACAGCCGCCAGCGGCGGAAGTGTGTTTGTTATAGCAGCCAATGAGTGTCAGACAAACTCTCATTGGCTGCTGCGTCGTCCAGGAGGGAGCTGGCTGGAGCTCACTCACTCCTTCCGGCTCCCCCCATGACGGATGATGGAAGAGACATCATGACGTCTATCCCATCCCATAGTGCAGAGTGAGAGCGGGCTTTGAGGAGTGGACAGCAGCGGTCGTTGACAGGAGCGGGGATCAGGTAAGTTGTTTTTATTGTGTGTGTGTGTGTGTAAGGGGGGCACGGGGACTCACAGAGCATAGGGGGGTGCTACTGGGGACACTATATAGGGGGGCTGATACTGGGGGGCACTGTATGGGGATGGGGCCGCTACTGGGTGCATTGTACAGGGGGAGGCGCTACTAGGGGCACTGTATGGGGAGGGTGGCCGCTACTGGTGCACTGTATGGGGGGGGACTACTACTGGGGGCACTGTATGGGGGGTACTACTACTGGGGGCAATGCATAGGGGGGATTTCTACTGGGAACAATACATATGGGGATTACTACAAGGGGCAATGCATAGAGGGATTGCTACTAGGGGCAATGCATAGGGGGATTACTACTGGGGACAATGCATAGGGAAGATTACTACTGGGGGCACTGTAAACGGGGGACTACTACTGGGGGCACTGTAAAGGAGGATTACTACTGGGGGAAATGTATAGGAGGATTACTACTGGGGGCACTGCATAGGGGGATTACTACTGGGGGCACTGCATAGGAGGACTACTACTGGGGGGCACTGCATAGGTGGGACTACTATTGGGGGAACTGTGTAGGGGGGACCACTTCTGGGGACACTGTATAAGGGGCAGTACTGGGGGCACTGCATAGGAAATTTGTTGTACTGTACATGTTCAGACTGTGACTTGTGTTTTTTTTCCTGTAAATGACTTCCGTTTTTCTGCCGATAGCCAACACCCCTACCCCCCTCCCCCGGCACAGCCTCCATCGATAGCATCCCATCCCCGGCAGAGGATTGTTTAAGAGGGGCCCCGGTGCATTGCTTTGCCCAGGGGCCTGCATTGCTGTTAAGACAGCCCTGATGGGGGAGGTATGTGTGAGAGGATGTAGCCCAGTGCTGCTGTTGTGGGTATCTGCGAGGGAGGTATGTTTAACAGGAGGGAGCCTATTGCTGCTTTTTGGAGTATGTGCGAGGGAAGAGGTAGGTGTGAGCAGAGGTTGCCTGGCACTGCTGCAAGAGATATGTGCAAGGTTGGAGGTAGGTGTGAGCTGAGGGAGTCTTGAGTTGTTGCTGGGGGTATGCGTAAGAGGGAGTTTGTGAGAAGAGGGAGCCCCAGGGGCGTATCTATAATGGGTGCAAGGTGTGCAGGGCACATGGGCCCTTGGGTCCAGGGGGGCCCCACACCGCACACCCTGCACCCATAAGGTTACTTACCTCTCCGGAGTCCCACCGTCGGCGCGGGGGTCTGGCGCTGAAAAAATGACTGGAAAATGGGCGCGATTGCCGTTTTCCCATCGTTTGCGCATGCGCAGTAAAAATGGCCGCCGCGGTCAAAGCACATCTCTGAGATATGTGTAAAGAAATACACACATATGCAGAAGAGCACAAACAGCTGGAAAGTGGCATTCACAGCATATAGCCACTTTTACACCTAAGGCAAATTTATACACAACCACGCTCATGTCCTCAGGCTCATTACTCAATAAATATCACTGATTCAACTTTGGAAAAATATTAGACCTCTTATATGAGCTCTGGGAATAAAGTGAATGGAGATAATGTACCAGCCAATCAGCTCCTGTCACTCTACAGGCTGTTTGAAAAATTGCAGTTAGGAGCTGGTTGGATGGTAGCTCTGTCCACTGTTCCTCCATCCAAGGCTTAGTAAATAGACCCCACGGTTGTTTAACCACTTCACGCTGCTTACATTTCAAACACTTTATTATTAAGGATTTAACACCAACAGAACTCTACAGTAGTACACTTTGAAAATTAATATGCTCAGAAGGGCATTACAAATACAATCCTATGTTAAAAATATATTGTTTAAAAGATTAATCTTTAAGGGGTCTATTCATGATGTTAATTATCAGGGTCCATTTGAACCCTGATAATTAACATTCTAACTCGCCACGGAAGCTGGAGCAATTCAGCATTGTTCCGGCGCGGTGAAAATTGATCCAAAAATCAGAAAATAGAATATTTGAATCAAGTTAATTTGACAGTATTAAATACCCCCTGGACCCTAACATTTAAATTCAAACTGTTGTAAAATAGTTCCCTAAAGGTTTAGCTTTGGGCCCAGATTGCTTTAGTAATAGTTTTTATATAACCTTTAGTGATGTCATAGCACCAGTTCTGTTTGACTTGTTTAATATTGTTATTGAAGGTGATATCCTTTCTGTGGCATGCTAGAAACCCAGATATTTACAATTTAAAACCCTTAAAAAGACCCATCAGATTGCAAAAATTGCAGAACTAATGCTTTATTAAATTCTCAAGTTAAAATATTTACAAAATGTATCACTAATCATTTAAATCCCCCTCTCTCTAACTTACTTCATCCTGACCAGGTAGGGTTTGTCCAGGACTGACAAGCCTCTACAACGTCCGTAGGGTCTTTCATATAATGGAGCTAGAGTCAAAAAAACAATCAGAATTCTTTGTACTTTCCATTGATGCAGAAAAAGCTTTAGACAGGCTACATTGGAATTATATGTAAGTACTACTTAAGTGCAGTTTCTAGGAAATATTCCCTAGTTTGATATTAGCTCTCTATGACGAACTGTCGGCTAAGGTTTTCAGTCGTGGCTTCCTTTCCTGTCTTCCTATTTTTAATGGAAGCAGACAAGGATGCCCCTTGTGTCCTCTTATTTTTGCTTATTGCTATAGAGCCCTTGGCTCAGAAAATATAGATTTAAAGTGTTTCTTTCTGGTGCTTCTTTCTATACAGGAAATTTCTTATAAACTGTGTGTTTACGGAGGATGTGCTACTTTTTGTGACTGACCATGTGACCATGTTATTGGCTATTCATGATATTCTGGATAAACACAGTAAAACCTCTTTTTATGAAAACACTTATATGAGGCAATACCAATTAATTTTTGTCCAGCTGAAATTGTTTAATTAAAAACAAAATACCCATTTATTTGGAAAGATATTTCCTTTTCTTATATTGGGATTCAGATTCAATACTCCAATCTTTACTGTAAATGTCATACCCCTGACATCCCAACTTACTAATTTATTAATACATGGATCAAGCATGAGGTCTCTTGTTTTATTTTTCAAATTGTACCTTACGCTGAGTGTAATAAGAACACTAATAGTCAAAACAATTATGATAAACTCCACAATTCACATGAAGTATACATGGGGTTCTTTGCACATATTTAGCCACATATATGAGCCCATCAACCACATCAAGGTGGAACATTTTGGATGGATCCCTAACACTGCTAACACTGCTAATGCAAACTAGGGGTGAGCGGGTTCGGATTTCTGAAATCCGAACCCCTCCGAGCCCCCCCGAGCCGAGGCCGATCCAAGTCAGGCTCGACTTTTCCCGCCTGACTCGGATCTGAAATCGAGACAAAACGTCATCATCCCACCTTCCAGGTCTCGCAGGTTTTGGATCCTATATAAGGTACCTGCGTCGGTGCCATTTTCTCACTCGGCTGTGGACAGTGAAGAGGGAGGGTGGGAGTTAGGGCTGGCTGGGCTGTGTAGTGTAGTGTAGTGTAGTGTAGTGCAGTGTAGTGTTGTGCTGTGCTGCTGTTGTCCATAGGGGCTGTGTCCACTACTTCAAAGTCCATAGGGGCTGGCTGTGTTGTGCTGTGCTGCTGTTGTTTATAGGGGCTGTGTCCACTACTTCAAAGTCCATAGGGGCTGGCTGGACTGTGTTGTGCAGTCAGTTCTCCATAGGGGCTGTGTCCACTCCAAAGTCCTGTGCAGTGTCCCAGTCCTAAAGGGGTGCTGTAGTGTTGTCCTGGGGGTGCTCTGTCCATCAGGGGTGCTCCCCCCAAGTGCTAAAAAAAAAAATATTTTCTGTGTTTGTGAATTGTGTGCGCAGTAGCCGCACGTGCATCAACAAAGTAGTGCCAATCGTGCGCCTGTGTCATAAGTAAATGGCCAGCTGGCTTGACCGTTAAAGGGTGCTGTAACCCCCAAAGTACACTCCAAACCAAATAAAAAAATATTTTCTGTGTTTGTGAATTGCGTGCGCAGTAGCCGCACGTGCATCAACAAAGTAGTGCCAAGCATGCGCCTGTGTCATAAGTAAAGGGCCGGCTGGCTTGACCGTTAAAGGGTGCTGTAACCCCCAAAGTACACTCCAAACCAAATAAAAAAATATTTTCTGTGTTTGTGAATTGTGTGCACTGTGGCTGCACGTGCATCAACAAAGGAGCAGCGCCAAGCGTGCGCCTGTGTCCCATAAGTAAAGAGCCGGCTGGCTCATTTCTTAAAGGGTGGTGTAACCCACAAAGTGCACTACTATCCAGCAAAAATAAAAAAATATTTTCTGTGTTTGTGTGCGCCTTAGCCGCACGTATATATCAAATCGATATAACATAAATGGAGGACCAAACTTTCTCAGATAAAAATAAAATAGAGAAAGATCAAGAACCACTTCCTCCTAGTGCTGAAGCTGCTGCCACTAGTCATGACATAGACGATAACATGCCATCAACGTCGTCTGACAAGGCCGATGCCCAATGTCATAGTAGAGGGCACATACAATCCCAAATGGTAAAGTTCAGGAAAATGACCTTGAAAAAAACATTTATAACATCTGAAGAGAAACGTAACCTTGCCAATATGCCATTTACGACACGGAGTGGCAAGGAATGGATAAGGTCTTTCCCTATGTTCATGACTAGTGGTTCAGCATCACATGACGATGGAAGCCTTCCTCCCACTAAAAAAATCAAAAGAGTTAAGCTGGCAAAAGCACAGCGAAGAACTGTGCATTCTAAGAAGATATCACAAATCCCCAAGGAGAGTCCAAGTGTGGTGGTGGTTGCGATGCCTGACCTTCCCAGCACTGGACGGGAAGAGGTGGCTCTTTCCATCATTTGCACGCCCCCTGCAAGTGCTGAAAGGAGCACCCACAGTCCACATGCTGATATGCAAATTGAAGATGTCACTGTTGAAGTACAACAGAATGAGGATACTGGTGTAGCTGGCGCTGAGGAGGAAGTTGGCGAGGAGGATTCTGATGGTGATGTGGTTTGTTTAAATCAGGCTCCGGGGGAGACAGTTGTTGTCCGTGGGATGAAAAAGCCCATCACGGTCATGCCTGGGCAGAAGACCAAACATTCCACCTCTTTGGTCTGGCAATATTTCTATCCAAATCCGGACAACAACTGTCTTGCCATATGTACCATATGTAAAGGTGAAATAAGTAGGGGTAGGCACGTTAACCACCTAGGAACATCCTCCCTTATACGGCACCTGCAGCGCGTTCATTAAAAGTTACTGTCAAGTTCAGAAACTTTGGCTAAGACCGTAAGCAGTCCAGGGACACCTAAATCCCGTTGTCCTGTTGTATCCAAGCGCCTGCAAACCACACCATCAACTCCCTCCTCGTCAATTTCCTCCTTAGTCAGGATAGGAAGTAGTCCTGCAGGCCATGTCACTGGCATGACTGACTCTCCTATCCGGGATTCCTCCGGAGGATCCTGCATTGCTACGCCTCCTGCTGCCGCTGCTGCTGTTGCTGCTGCTGGGAGTCATTCATCATCCCAGAGAGGAAGTAGGAACACCACTACTTTTACTAAACAATTGACCCTCCAACAGTCCTTAGCAAGGAGGATGAAGTACGACAGCAGTCATCCTGAAGCAAAACGTATAACTGAGGCCTTGACTGCTATGTTGGTGTTAGATGTGGGTCCGGTATCCGCCATTAGTGCAGTGGGATTTAGACAATTGATGGAGGTAGTGTGTCCCCGGTTCCAAATCCCGTCTAGATTCCACTTCACTAGGCAGGCGATACCGAGACTGTACAGAAACATCAGAAAAAGTGTCCTCAGTGTTTTTGAAAAGCGACAGGGGCGTGCAGGAGACGCTTTGGGTGGCCCGAAAAATTTCTGGCCACTTTCGCCATTCAGCGACTGCGTGCCGAAAACTGGAGCACCAGCAAACACTCTTGAACCTGCCCCGCCATCACCTGAAGCAAGAGGTTGTGACGCGGTGGAACTCAGCCCTCTATATGCTTCAGAGGATGGAGGAGCAGCAAAAGGCCATTCAAGCCTATACATCCACCTATGACATAGGCAAAGGAGGGGGTATGCACCTGACTCAAGCGCAGTGGAGAATGATTTCTGTATTGTGCAAGGTTCTCCAGCCCTTCGAACTTGCCACACGTGAGGTCAGTTCAGACACTGCCAGCTTGAGTCAGGTCATTCCCCTCATCAGGCTTTTGCAGAAGCAGCTGGAGAAAGTGAAGGAGGAGCTAAGGCGGAGCGATTACGCTCGGCATGTGGGACTTGTGGATGAAGCCCTTCATTCGCTTTGCCAGGATTCCAGGGTGGTCAATCTGTTGAAATCAGACCACTACATTTTGGCCACCGTGCTCGATCCTAGGTTTAAAGCCTATGTGGTGTCTCTCTTTCCGGCCAACACAAGCCTGCAGAGGTGTAAAGACCTGCTGGTGAACACACTGTCAGCTGAAGCGGAACGTGACACGTCAACAGCTCCTTCTTCATTTTCTCCTGCAACTGGGGCTGCCAGGAAAAAACTTAGGTATCCTAAGCAACCCGCTGGCGGTGATACAGGGCAGGCAGGACCAAGTTTGGACATCTGGTCCAGACTGAAGGACCTGGCAACAATTTCTGACATGTCTACTGTCACTACATATGATACTGTCACCATTGACAGAATGGTGGAGGATTACATCGGTGACAGCATCCAAGTAGGCATGTCAGACAGTCCATACCTGTACTGGCAGGAAAAAGAGGCAATTTGGAGGCCCCTGTACAAACTGGCTCTATTTTACCTGAGTTGCCCCCCCTCCAGTGTGTACTCCGAAAGAGTGTTTAGTGCAGCCGGGAACCTTGTCAGCGAAAGGCGTAGGAGGTTGCTTCCACAAAATGTGGAGAAGATGATGTTCATAAAAATTAATTATCAACTATTCCAGGGAGACCAGCCTCCAGAACGTACAGAGGGACCTGTGGTGGTGGATTCCAGTGGGGATGAGTTAATACTCTGTGAGGATGAGGATGTACACAACACTGAAGAGGGTGAGGAATCGGTGGATGAGGAGGATGAGGATGACATCTTGCCTCCGTGGAGCCAGTTTGTGCAGGGACAGATTAATTTGTGGGGGCCCAAACGAACCAATCATTTCAGCCACAGTTGTGTGGCAGACCATGGCGCTGAAATGATTGCTTTGTTAAAGTGTGCATGTCCTATTTATACAACATAAGGGTGGGTGGGAGGGCCCAAGGACAATTCCATCTTGCACCTATTTTTTTTCTTTGCATTATGTACAGTTTGGGGCCTAGTTTTTCAAACTGCCATCCTGTCTGCCACTGCAGTTTCACTCCTAGATGGGTCACGTGTTTGTGCCGCCCACTCGTGTCGCTTAGCATAGTCATCCAGCTACCTCGGTGCAACCTTTTGGACATGAAAACACTATTGTGAGGTGTGAGGTGTTCAGAATAGACTGGAAATTAGTGGAAATTAAGGTTATTGAGGTTAATAATAGCTTAGGAGCAGAAAAACCAACACATTCTGTGATTTTAGCTGTTTTTATGCTTTTTAAAAAAAAAAAATAGAGACAAAACACAAAACCCAGAACCCAAAACACGGAAGGGTGGTTTTGGCAAAACCAATCCAGATCCAAAACACGAAGAAAGATCCAGATCCAAAACCAAAACACGAAAAGTGGCCGGTGCACACCCCTAATGCAAACACACTATATCAATTTATCAAGGACTTAGTATAACAGTGCCCGCTAATTTTCATAAAATAAAATCACCTAAGGGCAGATAAGAGGAGGGGTACTAGTACCAAGCTGCGTTTACAGAGTTTACCATAATTGTTTTGACTATCAGTGTTCTTAGTGCTCAGCATGAAAGCACGTTTTATAGTATTTAAAATGAGGCTGTGCAGTCCAGGCCCCCTCCCTTTCCAGTGGGGGTAAATATATCAAAACTTTTAAAGTTTGAAGAAGAGGGCAAATGGAGAAGTTCTCTGGGCCGTAAGTAGGGTGGTGCAACATGTGCCGCGGCACAGAGCGCTGTTCGGGCATGTCAATTTTCTGTTTATAATCATTCTCACTTGTAGCTTCCTCTTTTTTATTTCTGGAATCTCCTTGCCGCCCCTATCTCCTCCCTGGCTGACTCCCCTCCATCGGGCCACCACCCCAAGATCCTTCAGTCACATCCTCCTTTATTTAATACCTATATTTCAAAACACTATCATCCCCAGGACTCAAACCTATCACCTCTCACATGGCAGTTAGAAACCTTAGACATGGAGCTATTTGCCCCTCAGTTTCTGATGGAAGCCCTGAACACAGCCACTTCTTTCTGACCCAGGTGTTTCCAGCACACCTCTGGTATCCTTGGCAGTAAGTTCAGCTGCTGGCGCAGGGTACATACACAGATCTCCCTGCCTCTGATATTTGCTGCACATACACTACCAGCAGCACTCTTTCTATACCTTCAGTCGGTGACCTACACTGTCAGCTCCAGGCTTGTGCACGGCTGTTCTGATGGACAGATCCTGTTGCAGATGCAGCTTTATTAATGCTCTCCTACATGTAGAGCTGGTGAGTTATACTTCATAATTATTGTGTATCATCACTGCAGCCATTGGATTCACACTGTATTTGACAGTGACACATGGATAACAGTGCTACAATAGGATTGGTACCCCTACATCATTGTGTAATAATCCTAACTTAATACTTAAGATAATGTTGGTATAGAGTTGATTGATACCAATTAATACTTTCTAGGTCTTCTTTCGTAAAGCTTTAATGTAGGACGGTACACATCCTTAAAACTGTTGGTATTCACAAGTTATAAACAATACAGTACAGTTTACAGATTATAAACAATCCATTACAGTTTACAGATTATAAACAATACATTACAAAGAGATGAATAACGCTCGAAACCACACGGTGATTTTTATTTTACAGGATCTCGTCGATCATCTCTGGATCAAAACTAGGAACCTGCAAACTTTGACAAGGTGAGTATATCACGGGTAGTTTAAATATAACTAGGCAAAAATAGTTTTTACCAAACATAAACTGCAATACATTTATTACTCTGTTCCATGCTAACTATGTATCTATAACGGTTCTATAAATCCTAACTTATCTATCTTTTCCCTTTCTGTACAATTAGTTCAAACACAAACAATTTCAGCGATTCACAGTTCAGCGCTGTAGTTTTCTACGTTGAAGTGCACTTATTTGTCGCCCGGGATCTGAAGTGAGAGTTTGCGAGTGTTATTATAGTGTACACTATTAATTCAGAATCTTAGGATCCTTTTGTTTAAACCATTCCAGTTTAATATCACTTGCACTATGAATTCTCACGATAATCCTCTCTGCGAGACTTTTCTGAGATATGCTGCCAATCTGCTGGGATATTTTGTACTCAACTGCACTAGCAAACCTGGAGACTGTTTTCTATGGAGTGTCTAAGTGGCAACAATACAAATATTCTATTGGTAGCTAGTCTTGCTGTTTGCATCAATGTATCCTGCACTGGGAGTTGTTGTAACTGTTCTCCAATCACTCAGTACAGTAGTGAAGGAGTTTAGTTTTAGTGAGACGACTCCGTACTAGATCATCTTACTCCTTTATAATTAATACTGTCACTCAGTGTCAGATTCACTGTTTGCACATCTTCTTGTCCTGACTATATGATATTAAATCTAAACCCTGGCAGGAGCTTTCCTTTTGCTTTTAGGTTCTGGACTGCACAATTAAGTTCAGTGAGTTACTGTGCCTGAAGGGGTTAATGTCTTGCAATTCCTAAGTCCATTAATCTTTCCCTTGGATGCCGGTAACTAATCAGTCTGTTATGTGTCGGTGACAAAGAAGTTTACAGTAGGCTTCCTAATGAAGGTCAGATTCTGCGGTGAAAAGTGCAGCAGTATCTTATCTACTCTGCAAACAGTGTTGAGGGCTTGAACAGACTTACTTTCCCTTTCTGTGATGCAGAGAACGCCTGGAAGAATGTCTGTGTGCAGGAGTGTGACAGCTCTCTCTTACCGATCTCTGTCTCTGAGCCCCGTCCAGCCTCTGACCTTTCCAGCTGTTCAGGTCCCGTCCTCCCCTGACAGCTCCGACTGTAGCTGCCTGTCACTCTCCCCAGCTCCGCCTCAGTCACGCCTCCTTTCTCTCTGCACAGCTCAGTCTCCTCCTTGCCGAGCTCTCACTGTTCCCTGCTGACCGGAAGCTGTCTGCAGTGCTTCCGATACACACCCTGTGCAGTCAGCTGAGCTGCCAGATACTTCTGTTTCTCAGCTCCAGTGAGTCCAGCGGGATGCACACCCGCTTCAGTCCCCTACTCTACTCAACTGCGCAATCAGCGCGAGTCCCCTCTGCCGTTAACCAGCTCCCTGCAGGTTCGTGCAAGGCTCTCCTCTGGGGGTCATGAGATGCTGTGCAGCTGGCACGTGTATTACCAGAACTTTCCACCCTCTTACAGCCACTGCCTCAGTGTCCACTGCCAATAAAGCTGTTTTATATATATATATATATATATATATATATATATACTGGGGACAATTAAACTTCATAGTGTCCAGGGTTGAACTTTGTGCACTTACTTCATGTTAACCATAATGAATAAAGCACATTTTAATAGCATTTACTGGGTAAATTATTAATTTTTTTTTAAACAGGATCACTTAAACAATTAATATGTACAACTTAAGCAGACATGCTATTTCTGGGGTATCACATTCTTCCCGGCTAGAATTATGCGTGTCCTCACGCCACAGGTAATAGTGAAAACATATAAGATAACAATGACTTGGATCAGGAAGTTATAATCTTTAGGCCACTTATCTATAACGGAGAGGTAGAACACCCCTGTTGCACCTTGTTGATCGTCTCAATTCAGGTGACACAATTTCAGAGGGATCAACATTTGGAACAGATGGATTTCCCTCTTCACAAACTATAGACAATGTAGATTCTGATGCCACATTACTCCCGGCTCCTGACCTTACAGGCCCACACATAAAGGTTAGCAAATCTACTGGATTGTCCAAAAAGTCTGTCAAGGGATTTCCTGACCTCCCACCGATTGGAGTTTTGTCTCTGTTGGACAAGTCAACTTCGGACAGGCACAACTTGAGTTGATTTCTGTGAACAATGCTAACTTGTCCATCGGTTTCTCTTCTAATCCGATATGTAAGTAGATTTGTACCAGGGATACCGACGATCTCATAAGGGATATTTTCCCACTTATCATCCAGCTTGCTATAGCGATGATTCTTCCGCCTCCACACTCTATCTCCCAGTTTAAGCAGAATAGCTCTTGCATTCATGTTGTAGTTACGCTCCTGTCTCTGATGGACTGCTTCCATTTTGTCGTTTACTATGTCTCGGGCAGACTTAATGCGATTCTGATGTTCGCAGATCCAGTTAGTCCACTGAGAATCCTCCAACATGGGGAATAACTCTACATCTTTAGGCAGTTTGCCTTGTCTCCCAAATAGAAGATAAAACGGGGTAAACCCCGTGGAACAGTGTTCGGTATTATTGTATAGGTAGGTAATTTCAGGTAGCAATTTTGGCCACTGTGACCAGCGTTCCGAGGGAAGGCTTCTCAGCATTTCAATGATGGTCTGATTAACCCGTTCGCAAAGTCCATTCCCTTGCGGGTGATATGCTGTGGTTCTTAGTTTTTTACAATTGTACATAGTACACAATTCTGTGAACAGTTGCGACTCAAACGCGGGTCCCTGATCAGTAAGGACGTGATCAGGATATCCATAAGGGCGCACAAAGTTTTTAAGGAATATTTCTGCAGCAGTTCTCGCTGTCAGGTCTCTCACTGGAACAGCCACCACAAATTTACTGTAGTGATCGGTCATGGTGAGGGCATATTGGTACCCCTGTGGACTGTTGTCAAGCTTTACATGGTCCAAGGCAACGATCTCTAGTGGATATTGACTGATGATAGGGCAAAGGCGGGCCTTTTGCTCGGTTCCAATATTTCTTTTTAATGTGCAGGAGGTGCATTTTTTACACCACTCCTCAACGTCTTCTCGTAGCCCTATCCAAAAGTATCTCCGGCGTAACACAGCTTCAGTTTTTTGCATGCCGAAGTGTCTGGACTCGTTGTGATATGCTTGGAGCAATAATTTAGCCTGTTGCCATGGGATGATGACTTGGGTAATTGGATGATGGGTTCCTGGGTCAAGACTACGGCGGACTAGAAGTCCTTGTTTAAATTGTAGACGTTCTCGGTGTCTCAGTAGTTTCACCAGTTCAGGATCAGCATTATCTCTCTGTACTTTGGTTAATCGGCACCTTTGCTGCATAATGTCCATCAACTCCCGCAACACTGAGCTCTCTTGCTGTATGACTTTCCAATCGAAGGCAGGAGAATCCGGTGTCAGACTTTCACTACTCTGGCTCTCAGTGACTGTTACTGGCCCCAAAGTTACCACGGTTTTACTTCTTGTGTGTTTAAAGGCTGGTGTCTCTATTTCTTCCTCCCTATCCTCCTCTTCGGTGACATCAGTGGTTGGAAGACGAGACAAAGCATTGGCATTGCCGTTCAATTTTCCACTCCGGTAGTGTACAGTATAGCGAAAATTTGCAAGACGGGCCATCCAGCGCTGTTCAAGGGCTCCCAACCGGGCAGTGGGCAGGTGAGCCAGAGGGTTGTTATCTGTCATTATAATGAAGGGAGTAGCGGCCAGATCATTTTTAAACTTCTCGGTAATAGCCCAAACGAGAGCCAGCAATTCCAGCTTGAACGTGCTATAGCTTTCGCTATTCCTCTCCATTTTCGCTATCACACGCTCATGCCCATCCTGTATTTGGGACAACACAGCCCCCAATCCGCGATGACTGGCATCTGTATATACCTGGAACGGCTTCTCATAGTCAGGATAGGCGAGTAAGGGAGCTTCAATCATGGCCGTTTTTAGCTGTGCAAATGAGCATTGTTATTCTTCTCTCCAGCTGACTACCGTTGAGCTCCTTCTTTCCTGACCCGATCTGCCTCGCAACAGTTCGTGCAGTGGGGCGGCTATTCCTGCAAAATTCGCTATGAAGCGTCTGTAATACCCTACAAAGCCAAGGAAACTTCGAACATCCTTCACCGTCTTTGGCACCGGCCAGTCTCGTACCACTCTGATTTTCTCTGGGTCCGGCTTCACCCCTTCAGCACTGACGACGTGCCCCAGATACTGCACCTTTGGTTTAAGTAAATGGCATTTGGTTGGTTTAAGTTTCAATCCAAACTTCGCCAACTGCATGAACACTTCGTCCAAGTGCTTCAGGTGCTCTTCGTAATCCTTCGAGAATATGATGACATCATCCAGATATAATAATACCATCTCGAAGTTACGGTATCTGAGGCAGTGTTCCATCACCCGTTGGAAGGTGGCGGGAGCATTGCACAGCCCAAACGGCATACGATAAAATTCGAAAAGGCCCATCGGGGTGGTAAAAGCCATTTTCTCCCGGTCTTCCGGGGCCATCGGAATCTGCCAATACCAACTGGTTAGATCTAACGTCGAGAAATAAGTAGCCGTCTTCAATGCCGTTAGCGATTCCTCAATTCTGGGCAATGGGTACGCATCTTTGTAGGTAATGGCATTCAGTTTTCTGTAGTCCACGCAAAACCGAAGACTTCCATCTTTTTTTCTAACGATTACCACCGGAGCTGCCCATGGACTGTGACTCTCACGGATGACGCCGGTCTCTTTCATTTCCTCTAGCATATTCCGTACCGGTTGGTACATTGCCGGTGGTAGAGGCCTATGACGTTCTTTGATAGGGGGGTTCGTCCCAGTGGGTATGTGATGGTAGACACCCTTCGCTTTTCCGAAATCCGAAGGGTGCTGACTGAAGGACACAGCGTTTTTCTTTACAACTTGCACTACCCCTTTCCTTTGATCGTCTGGAGTATCATAATCGCCTATTTGTATATCTTCCCACCATGGGTTGTCCTTGGTCGACTCTCCCGTGACTGTAGTCTGAGCGGCTGTTGTTAGAGTTTCGCCCAGCACGTCCTGAAAATCAACTTGTAGTACTCGTGCCACTAGGCAATGGTTAAATAGTCTTACAGGGTAACTGTGTGGGTTCAAAATGGGAATGGGCACTCTTCCACGTGCCACTTTAGCTAATGTCCTAGCTATTGCAAAAGGTTGTCTTCCATCATAATCGCAGGGCTCTATGATGGCATCGTAATCACGACCACCTGGTCCGATCCGGGCTTTGCACCAGATCACATGCTCCGAATTAGGTTGTAACAATATTGGCCTTCTATCCGCAATCCGGGCTTTCCCGACTTCCCCCCTCTCGTTGGCAAAGTGTTTCTGTCCCTCCAGCAACCTTACTGTCTGCTGCAAGGTTTTTCTGTTTTGGGGCTGCGGTTCGCATCTCCATCTTTAAGACCTCCACTAGCTCATCAGGGCAATTCTTAAGGACGTTCATTCCGAGAATAACTGGGGGAAAATGTTCATTTTGCACCGTGGTGATTAAACATCCTTGTCTTGGAAGTTTGGCCTAGCCTATTTCTAAGTCTCCTTCCCAATACCCCTCATAATTGATTGGTTGTCCATTACTGGCCAGCAGTTGTAACCATGCAGTTGGTGGGGACACCATCTCTTCTTTGTCCCAGTGTTGAAGAAAATTGGCCAGTTGTATAGTGGTCACTTGGGAACCAGTGTCTAGAAGGGCGGATACTTCCACATTGTTGACTCTAATTTTTACGTGGGGACATTTTCCAACGTATTGGGGCCACCACTCCTGCGATGATGGACCTACTGGGGTGTGTCCTCCCGAGGGTCGGTCCCCCGCCTCGGGGTTTCCTCGTTTAAAGCGCCATTCGGGCAATTCCGTTCAATATGGCCACTTTGCCGACACCCTCTGCAAATGGGTCTTCCTTGTGAGTCAAACTGATCGGTGGGCCGTCGACCTGCCCCTCGAGGAATGTCCCATCGAGCTTGATTTCCCCCACCGCGTCCTTGACGCCAGTCTCGGCGTCTTGCTCCAGACTGTTCTTGCCGAATCTCCTTTAGTTCTTTCAGAATTTCGGTGACAGCGCTGGTAAATGTTCCAATCACATCCTGTCCTGACTGTCCTTGTTGAGTGACCGTTTTTTCCAATGGAGGATGGACAGGCATCATATATGTTTTGGTTTCGTCATAATTATCAGCGGTCAACTGCTCTGATGACGAATCATATTCAGGATCTAGGTTTTGATTAAGCCCAAGTATGTCTAACACTGTTTCTTTGAATTCCGAGAATGAGCAGACAGGGTTCTGGCGTCTCTACATTCGGAGTTGTGCCCGGATCGCTTCCCCTCGTGCTCCTTCAATGAACAGATTTGTTAAGGTCTCATCAACTTGTTCCACTTCTCTCGATTCTCGGGCTCGGATGGCCCGCATAGCTTCCTGCAGGCCCAGTGCAAATTCTCTTAGGGTCTTCTTAGGTTGTTGTTTCCTAGCATATAACCAGCTTCTGAGTTCTGATACAGTTCTTGAATCAAAAATATTTTCAAATTTTTTGAAAATATCTTCGGCAGTCTTTCTTTCTTCTTCCTCCCACGCTTTTACTTCTCGCAACGCGGCTCCCTTCAGCTGTCCAATTACAATTTCCACTCTTTGTTCATCATTGAGTGGATATAACTTGAACATTGATCTCATTTTATCTTTAAATTCTTTCAGAGTGCTAGCACCTTGTGGGCGAGTTTCCCCTGAATATGTTGGTAGCCATGGGGCTCCAAAGTAATATGGCATTGTGATGGGTGATGCCTGTGTCATCTGTGCCACACCGCTGCTTGATGAGACATTTGCTGATGGTGAAGCAGGTAGTCGTCTTCGACCTAAGGTTGATGCAGGAGTTTGTGGTGCTGACATTTTCCTGTCGTATCCTGTTCGCGGACGCCAAGTTGTAATAATCCTAACTTAATACTTAAGATAATGTTGGTATAGAGTTGATTGATACCAATTAATACTTTCTAGGTCTTCTTTCGTAAAGCTTTAATGTAGGACGGTACACATCCTTAAAACTGTTGGTATTCACAAGTTATAAACAATACAGTACAGTTTACAGATTCTAAACAATCCATTACAGTTTACAGATTATAAACAATACATTACAAAGAGATGAATAACGCTCGAAACCACACGGTGATTTTTATTTTACAGGATCTCGTCGATCATCTCTGGATCAAAACTAGGAACCTGCAAACTTTGACAAGGTGAGTATATCACGGGTAGTTTAAATATAACTAGGCAAAAATAGTTTTTACCAAACATAAACTGCAATACATTTATTACTCTGTTCCATGCTAACTATGTATCTATAACGGTTCTATAAATCCTAACTTATCTATCTTTTCCCTTTCTGTACAATTAGTTCAAACACAAACAATTTCAGCGATTCACAGTTCAGCGCTGTAGTTTTCTACGTTGAAGTGCACTTATTTGTCGCCCGGGATCTGAAGTGAGAGTTTGCGAGTGTTATTATAGTGTACACTATTAATTCAGAATCTTAGGATCCTTTTGTTTAAACCATTCCAGTTTAATATCACTTGCACTATGAATTCTCACGATAATCCTCTCTGCGAGACTTTTCTGAGATATGCTGCCAATCTGCTGGGATATTTTGTACTCAACTGCACTAGCAAACCTGGAGACTGTTTTCTATGGAGTGTCTAAGTGGCAACAATACAAATGTTCTATTGGTAGCTAGTCTTGCTGTTTGCATCAATGTATCCTGCACTGGGAGTTGTTGTAACTGTTCTCCAATCACTCAGTACAGTAGTGAAGGAGTTTAGTTTTAGTGAGACGACTCCGTACTAGATCATCTTACTCCTTTATAATTAATACTGTCACTCAGTGTCAGATTCACTGTTTGCACATCTTCTTGTCCTGACTATATGATATTAAATCTAAACCCTGGCAGGAGCTTTCCTTTTGCTTTTAGGTTCTGGACTGCACAATTAAGTTCAGTGAGTTACTGTGCCTGAAGGGGTTAATGTCTTGCAATTCCTAAGTCCATTAATCTTTCCCTTGGATGCCGGTAACTAATCAGTCTGTTATGTGTCGGTGACAAAGAAGTTTACAGTAGGCTTCCTAATGAAGGTCAGATTCTGCTGTGAAAAGTGCAGCAGTATCTTATCTACTCTGCAAACAGTGTTGAGGGCTTGAACAGACTTACTTTCCCTTTCTGTGATGCAGAGAACGCCTGGAAGAATGTCTGTGTGCAGGAGTGTGACAGCTCTCTCTTACCGATCTCTGTCTCTGAGCCCCGTCCAGCCTCTGACCTTTCCAGCTGTTCAGGTCCCGTCCTCCCCTGACAGCTCCGACTGTAGCTGCCTGTCACTCTCCCCAGCTCCGCCTCAGTCACGCCTCCTTTCTCTCTGCACAGCTCAGTCTCCTCCTTGCCGAGCTCTCACTGTTCCCTGCTGACCGGAAGCTGTCTGCAGTGCTTCCGATACACACCCTGTGCAGTCAGCTGAGCTGCCGGATACTTCTGTTTCTCAGCTCCGGTGAGTCCAGCGGGATGCACACCCGCTTCAGTCCCCTACTCTACTCAACTGCGCAATCAGCGCGAGTCCCCTCTGCCGTTAACCAGCTCCCTGCAGGCTCGTGCAAGGCTCTCCTCTGGGGGTCATGAGATGCTGTGCAGCTGGCACGTGTATTACCAGAACTTTCCACCCTCTTACAGCCACTGCCTCAGTGTCCACTGCCAATAAAGCTGTTTTATATATATATATATATATATATATATATATACTGGGGACAATTAAACTTCATAGTGTCCAGGGTTGAACTTTGTGCACTTACTTCATGTTAACCATAATGAATAAAGCACATTTTAATAGCATTTACTGGGTAAATTATTATTATTTTTTTAAACAGGATCACTTAAACAATTAATATGTACAACTTAAGGAGACATGCTATTTCTGGGGTATCACAATTGTATGGGACAATCAGATTTGTCATGGCCCTTCCCAATGAGTCTTATGTCCCTATTTGAAAAATAGGGGGAGGGAGGAGCCAATACTCTTTCTGGCCCTGGGCCCCAAAAAGCTCAGTTATGGCTCTGTAGCAACTAAACTACTACTCATTTTATAGAAAGCACTTGATAAATGCTAGGTAAAAACTGATTGTTTGCTTGTCACTTCTTCACTCTTGGGAAGGTTAGATACATTTCCTCCACTGTCCCAAACAAATGATGGACATAATTAAGACAACTATGTATATGAATTCCCAAAGTACTTACTGTAGTAAATGTAGTGTGGGCAAGTATTTAGGATATGTGCAATGATATTGTAGTTTTATTTAATTGTGTTTCAAAATAGTATGAATGTAAAAAAGGACAGAATTGGACATGCATTATAATATTATAATGTTACATATTTGTTCCTATGAATTTCAATATCATAAACTTAAAACGAGAAGGATATATGGTATATCATCTGTGTTCTCTATGATTATTTTATTTGGAAACACTCATGTAAGTAGCGAGAATATTTCTCGATCAGTAGTACTGTAAGTAGGTAGCTAAATAGCGTGAGCCACGCTTTTATAACTCTAACTGAGACAGACTAATTCTGTACTGTAAATCCAATTTATATCAGGAACATATTTCAATGTTAGTAATGAAAGGGTAATGTTCCCATTCGTGTTTGCATTGCACAAAATGGGGGTGATTCAGCAGAGTACGCAGAGAAACAGTCCCATGCAGATTCCTGATGGTCGGGAATTTGTGCATGCACCAGATCAGTACTGCACATGTGCTGTGCAGTATGGGTCTGCACTATTGGATGGAGTTCTGCAGCAGACTGTCAGTAATTGACAGTCTACTGCCATTTCAGGGCGGGAAGGAGTATGGTGACAGCTTCCGTTCCTCAAAAGAGAGGCATGTCACCGCTGTAGGGGGGGAGTGGAGAGGCCAGGATCTCCGTCGGCTCACAGAGATTTCCCGGGCTCATTTTTGTATCTGTAGCGGCAGGCTTGCGTCACCCCATGGTCACTCAGCCAGCCGATGGGATCGAAGATGACCCGATGCTGTGTCCTTGGATCAGTAATGCATGCAGGAGGCAGGAAACCTCCTGCTGCATTACCATAATAGTGCTATTGCAGCTGCTACAATGTTAGCAGCTGCAATAGCAACTATGTCCACAGCTTAATCAGGCTCAATGTTTCATATTAGATTGTGGG
This sequence comes from Taudactylus pleione, assembly GCA_031769625.1. NCBI lineage: Eukaryota > Metazoa > Chordata > Amphibia > Anura > Myobatrachidae > Taudactylus > Taudactylus pleione. Next base: position 891,822 of record JAUIMM010000153.1, read on the forward strand.
GCTGATGTATCAAGCAGTGAAAAGAGTGGAGAAGTAAACCAGTGGAGAAGTTGCCCATAGCAACCAATCAGCTTTTACCTATCATTCTATAGCATGTACATACTTGATGAATGCTACCTGTAAGCTGATTGGTTGCTGGGGGTAATTTTTCCAATGGTACACTTCCCCAGTCTTAAAGAAATCAACACAATTCTTTAGCGGCATCCCGCATCAGTGACTTTACAAGTCCTTTCATGACTCCCTTTGTCATGAAAGGGATCAGTTTATCAAGTGAACGAATGAATAAGAATATTCTGTGCATTGCTTGGATTTGAATTACTTTGGTGGTGCATGTGAGTAGTGTTTCTGAGTACCCAACCCACCCTCCTCCCGACAGATGATTATTTTCCCATAATAGCTGCGGACCATGGCCTGTGATTGGAGACCGTAGGTCAATGGGGAGATGTGGAGACATGCGAATCACCATGAGGGGGCTAGGCCAGCTACCTCCTTAATTGTGCTGTGGATCAGATTCAAACTTGACTGCTCAGTGCTTCAACCAACTACTCCCCTTCTCATGAAGAGGGGCTGGACTACTGCCAGACAGGAATTCCTATATTGTACTGTAGCTAGGGAGTTCATGCACTGCACTGACCCAGCTCTCACTAACCATCTATGCTGGGATCCTCTAATTGGGACATGACACATGCGGTATTGTAAGAAGGATAATAGAGTAGTAAGAGGAGGACAGAGGAGCAGGATACAGAAGGATCAATGAGGGCACAGGACCAGTTAAGAGAATGAGGGAAAAGGAGGAAGAGAAAAAAGAAACATGAAGGATAAAAAAGGAGGGGAAGCCGGAGGATGTAGAAGACAGAAGGAAGATATGGAAAAAGAAGGAGGGCTTTTGGTACCCATTGTAAGACTGGGTCTAATGAAGGAGCCTGCAGAATGATCCACTGAATGGGAGGAAAGATCTACATCCTGCCACTGCTGCATGGTAATGTATGCGTGTAATATATGCGTGATATATTATATACTGTACGTGACTTACTCCATGTACTATACAGGACTGGACATACAGTAATATCAGTACTAACTTATGTATGTGGGCAACTTGCTGTTTCAAGAGTGAAGCCTTGAATCTTAAAATTTCATCACTTACTATCAGCTGAGCAAGGTGTGTATTTAAGCTATTTGTTGCCTTTTTTAGAAAATATATTTGTTTATTAATATGGATATTGACATTTTAAAAGACTATTGAAGTGCCATAAAACAACAGTCAATATGAATATAACAGCCTTGAGGATCAACTAACTTTTATAGCGTGCACAGGGCAATCTTTGTACTAATAATGTACTGTAGCTTTCTACCCTTCTCTTTACTACCTGAGGCAACATGAGCTACAGTATCACCAACATCACCTGTCACAAAATTCGAAGGTACAATTTTGACCAATTTGTGCCACCTGAACGTAGACCTCCCATAAGTGACAGCATTCTTGGAGCAATACCCACCTTTTAGGATTAAATTCAGTCCCTGCACATACTGTATAATGATAAACAATGTAAGCCAGAATACACATTAAATAACATTTCATTTTAAAAACCAAACATATAACAATAAGTCAAAACAGTTCTTAACTTAAATATATTTATATGATTTCCTAGCAACCTCTATTACATCATGGCCTGTGGATGAAACAATTTCACCCTTAAGGAATGACACATGTACTGTACGTGTGCTCTCATCATAACCCTGTTTTTTGTGTTTCATTGCAAAACTATATGTGTTTTAATGTGTTTAATGTTTAAAATTTTTATACAGATTTTTACAAGCTCTGATAGGTTTACATTATAAATGTCAGTTGTATTTCAACACAGAGCTATGTCATTAATCATCATGGAGGCATATTTTAAAACCAGTTTTCACTACATGATCTTGTACTACTGCTATTTCTGCTTTCCGTCAGCAAAAAAATCCATATTACAGTATGTAAGATGGTATGGACAACACCTACATACTTTATAATTTCCTTTAGTAGTCGAGAGGCCAATCCTGGGATCAGGATCGGCGGGATCCCGGGATATGAGCCTAAACTTGCCAGGATTTTAATCCCAGAATTGCTGCTTCCAATCCCTGGATTTCGGGATTAGTGAGCCTGCAATTTATTTATCTTTTATGCCGTGCAGCACTGAGCACCTGCAGCACTCGCCCAGACGCTGCCTGCTCCTCGGCTGTGTGTGTGGCTGTACGCAGCGTGACATGACATCAGAGGCAAGATGAATGTTATTCTATTTATTTTTTTCTTGTGGCCTGTGCTGGTCCATGAATGTTATGTATTTTATACCTGTGGTGTTGGGTCTCCGACAAGTATAGAATAAATAATATTTTCATTATCCAACTCAATCCCGGGTTTCCCAGGAATCCCAGGATTGACCATTTTTCAATCCCGAATCCCGGGATTGAAAAAATGACCCGGGATTGGCATCCCTATTTAGTAGTTCTTTAAATATAACATAAGTAAATGACATACAGTACTATGTTTGACCAGAAGTGGAGTCATGATGGAATGCTCGTACTCACCATGGTAATCAGATTAATCATTATCATGTGTGTGTTACCCAGCTCCCTTCTCTGCACGTTGCTTTCAAATCCTCCTTTCCTTCTGAAAATGAAGATGGAAGACTTGTAGGACCGGGTCTTGCTAATGTGAATTTTCTTTCTTTAAATTAACTCACAAAAACTTCATCTAATTAAAGAAAATCATGATAATCCAATTTAATATGTGAACATATAGTCATAGTCTGCCCACTATATCATCTTCACCGCTAACATCACTCATCACTCAGAGGGCAGATATGCAAATCCCGTGATTGCACAGCCAGGCTAAAGGACGCTCTCTATGTCTTAGAGAGCAACGGCAGAGTGAACGCACGCCGCTATAATGACAGCCACTTTTCTTTATAAGCACACGTCATATCCACGAAGTGTATGATTATTCAGTAACATCGAGAGCCATTGGAGCTGCTCGCAGCCCTTAATGTAGACCCTACCCCACTGCAAGGACTGCAATCACTGCAGGCTGAAATACAACCAGGTGACGTGTACAATGACACTGACATGCTAATTATGCACGCCCAAAGAATGCCGTTTTGACGCTCAGACACGCCTGCGTTTGCACATCCAATCTCCCGTTTTCCCGGACCTTCCCCTGTTACCACCCACAAACGGCACTATCTGTCACTCAAAGGAGCGGCCCGTCTGCAGGCTTCGAGCGAACACTTCCCCATCGCACAGACAGGTTTCGCGCATGCGTATTTTGTAGGGGTGTGCACCGGCCACTTTTCGTGTTTTGGATCTGGATCTTTCTTCGTGTTTTGGATCTGGATTGGTTTTGCCAAAACCACCCTTCCGTGTTTTGGGTTCTGGGTTTTGTGTTTTGGATCTGTATTTTTTTGAAAAAAAGCATAAAAACAGCTAAAATCACAGAATTTGTAGGTTTTTCTGCTCCTATGCTATTATTAACCTCAATAACCTTAATTTCCACTCATTTCCAGTCTATTCTGAACACCTCACACCTCACAATAGTGTTTTTATGTCCAAAAGGTTGCACCGAGGTAGCTGGATGACTATGCTAAGCGACATGAGTGGGCGGCACATACACGTGACCCATCTAGGCGTGAAACTGCAGTGGCAGACAGGATGGCAGTTTGAAAAACTAGGCCCCAAACTGTACATAATGCAAAGAAAAAAAAGAGGTGCAAGATGGAATTGTCCTTGGGCCCTCCCACCCACCCTTATGTTGTATAAACAGGACATGCACACTTTAACAAAGCAATCATTTCAGCGCCAGGGTCTGCCACACAACTGTGGCTGAAATGATTGGTTCGTTTGGGCCCCCACAAAACAAGCTGGCAATTAATGTGTCCCTGCACAAACTGGCTCTACGGAGGCAAGATGTCATCCTCATCCTCCTCATCCACCAATTCCTCACCCTCTTCAGTGTGTACATCCTCATCCTCACAAAGTATTAACTCGTCCCCACTTGAATCCACCACCACAGGTCCCTCTGTACGTTCTGGAGGCTGGTCTCCCTGGAAGAGCTGATAATTCATTTTGATGAACATCATCTTCTCCACATTCTGTGGAAGCAACCTCCTACGCCTTTTGCTGACAAGGTTCCCGGCTGCACTAAACACTCTTTCGGAGTACACACTGAAGGGGGGGCAACTCAGGTAAAATAGAGCCAGTTTGTACAGGGGCCTCCAAATTGCCTCTTTTTCCTGCCAGTACAGGTATGGACTGTCTGACATGCCTACTTGGATGCTGTCACCGATGTAATCCTCCACCATTCTGTCAATGGTGACCGTATCATATGCAGTGACAGTAGACATGTCAGAAATTGTTGCCAGGTCCTTCAGTCCGGACCAGATGTCCAAACTTGGTCCTGCCTGCCCTGCATCACCGCCAGCGGGTTGCTTAGGATACCTAAGTTTTTTCCTGGTAGCCCCAGTTGCGGGAGAAAATGAAGAAGGAGCCGTTGAAGTGTCACGTTCCGCTTCAGCTGACAGTGTGTTCACCAGCAGGTCTTTGCACCTCTGCAGGCTTGTGTCGGCCGGAAAGAGAGACACCACATAGGCTTTAAACCTAGGATCGAGCACGGTGGCCAAAATGTAGTGGTCTGATTTCAACAGATTGACCACCCTGGAATCCTAGCAAAGCGAATGAAGGGCTTCATCCACAAGTCCCACATGCAGAGCGGAATCGCTCCGTCTTAGCTCCTCCTTCACTTTCTCCAGCTGCTTCTGCAAAAGCCTGATGAGGGGAATGACCTGACTCAAGCTGGCAGTGTCTGAACTGACTTCACGTGTGGCAAGTTCGAAGGGCTGGAGAACCTTGCACAACACGGAAATCATTCTCCACTGCGCTTGAGTCAGGTGCATACCCCCTCCTTTGCCTATGTCATAGGTGGATGTATAGGCTTGTATGGCCTTTTGTTGCTCCTCCATCCTCTGAAGCATATAGAGGGTTGAGTTCCACTGCGTCACAACCTGGTGCTCCAGTCTTCAGCATGCAGTCGCTGAATGGCGAAAGTGGCTTGAAATTTTTCGGGCCACCGAAAGCGTCTCCTGCACGCCCCTGTCGCTTTTCAGGAAATTCTGCACCACAAAGTTTATTGTGTGAGCAAAACATGGGACGTGCTGGAATTTGCCCAGATGTAATGCCCGCACAATATTGGTGGCGTTGTCAGATATCACAAATCCCCAGGAGAGTCTAAGTGGGGTAAGCCACTGGGCGATGATTTCCCTCAGTTTCTCTAAGAGGTTGTCGGCGGTGTGCCTCTTACTGAAACCAGTGATACACAGCGTAGCCTGCCTTGTAACGAGCTGGCCTTTCTGAGATGCTGCTACTGGTGACGCTGCTGCTGTTGCTGCGTAAGGTGATACATCTACCCAGTGGGCTGTCACAGTCATATAGTCCTTAGTCTGCCCTGTTCCACTTGTCCACATGTCCGTGGTTAAGTGGACATTGTGTACAACAGCATTTTTCAGGACACTGAGGACACTTTTTCTGACGTTTCTGTACAGTCTCGGTATCGCCTGCCTAGTGAAGTGGAATCTAGACGGGATTTGGAACCGGGGACACACTACCTCCATCAATTGTCTAAATCCCACTGCACTAATGGCGGATACCGGACTCAAGTCTAACACCAACATAGCAGTCAAGGCCTCAGTTATACGTTTTGCTTCAGGATGACTGCTGTCGTACTTCATCCTCCTTGCTAAGGACTGTTGGAGCGTCAATTGTTTAGTAAAAGTAGTGGTGTTCCTACTTCCTCTCTGGGATGATGAACGACTCCCAGCAGCAGCAACAGCAGCAGCGGCAGCAGTAGGCATAGCAATGCAGGATCCTCCGGAGGAATCCCGGATAGGAGAGTCAGTCATGCCAGTGACATGGCCTGCAGGACTACTTCCGATCCTGACTAAGGAGGAAATTGATGAGGAGGGAGTTGACGGTGTGGTTTGCAGGCGCTTGGATACAACAGGACAACGGGATTTAGGTGTCCCTGGACTGCTTACGGTCTTAGCCAAAGTTTCTGAACTTGACAGTACTTTTTATGAATGTGCTGCAGGTGCCGTATAAGGGAGGATGTTCCTAGGTGGTTGACGTCCCTACCCCTACTTATTTCACCTTTACATATGGTACATATGGCAAGACAGTTGTTGTCCGGATTTGGATAGAAATATTGCCAGACCAAAGAGGTGGAATGTTTGGTCTTCTGCCCAGGCATGACCGTGATGGGCTTTTTCATCCCACGGACAACAACTGTCTCCCCCGGAGCCTGATTTAAACAAACCACATCACCATCAGAATCCTCCTCGCCAACTTCCTCCTCAGCGCCAGCTACACCAGTATCCTCATCCTGTTGTACTTCAACAGTGACATCTTCAATTTGCATATCAGCAAGTGGACTGTGGGTGCTCCTTTCAGCACTTGCAGGGGGCGTGCAAATGGTGGAAAGAGCCACCTCTTCCCGTCCAGTGCTGGGAAGGTCAGGCATCGCAACCACCACCACACTTGGACTCTCCTTGGGGATTTGTGATATCTTCTTAGAAAGCACAGTTCTTCGCTGTGCTTTTGCCAGCTTAACTCTTTTGATTTTTTTAGTGGGAGGAGGGCTTCCATCGTCATGTGAAGCTGAACCACTAGTCATGAACATACTAGGGATCGACCTTAGCCATTCCTTGCCACTCCGTGTCGTAAATGGCATATTGGCAAGTTTACGTTTCTCTTCAGATGATTTAAATGTTTTTTTCAAGGTCATTTTCCTGAACTTTGTCATTTGGGATTGTATGTGCCCTCTACTATTACATTGGGCATCGGCTTTGGCAGACGACGTTGATGGCATGTTATTGTATATGTCATGACTAGTGGCAGCAGCTTCAGCACTAGGAGGAAGTGGTTCTTGATCTTTCTCTATTTTATTTTTATCGGAGAAAGTTTGGTCCTCCATTTATGTTATATCGATTTGATATATACGTGCGGCTAAACATAGAAAATATTTTTTTATTTTTGCTGGAGAGTAGTGCACTTTGTGGGTTACACCAGCCTTTAAGAAATGAGCCAGCCGGCTCTTTACATATGGGACACAGGCGCACGCTTGGCGCTGCTCCTTTGTTGATGCACGTGCGGCTACTGCGCACACAATTCACAAACACAGAAAAAAATTTTTTTTTTGGCTTGGAGTATACTTTGGGGGTTACAGCACCCTTTAACGGTCAAGCCAGCTGGCCCTTTACTTATGACACAGGCGCACGCTTGGCACTACTTTGTTGATGCACGTGCGGCTACTGCGCACACAATTCACAAACACAGAAAATAATTTTTTTTTTGGTTTGGACTGGAGTGTACTTTCGGGGGTTACAGCACCCTTTAACGGTCAAGCCAGCCGGCCCTTTACTTATGACACAGGCGCACGCTTGGCACTACTTTGTTGATGCACGTGCGGCTACTGCGCACACAATTCACAAACAGAAAATAATTTTTTTTTTGGTTTGGACTGGAGTGTACTTTCGGGGGTTACAGCACCCTTTAACGGTCAAGCCAGCCGGCCCTTTACTTATGATACAGGCGCACGCTTGGCACTACTTTGTTGATGCACGTGCGGCTACTACGCACACAATTCACAAACACAGAAAATATTTTTTTTTGGTTTGGACTGGAGTGTACTTTGGGGGTTACAGCACCCTTTAACGGTCAAGCCAGCTGGCCCTTTACTTATGACACAGGCGCACGCTTGGCACTACTTTGTTGATGCACGTGTGACTACTGCGCACACAATTCACAAACACAGAAAATAATTTTTTTTTTGGTTTGGACTGGAGTGTACTTTCGGGGGTTACAGCACCCTTTAACGGTCAAGCCAGCCGGCCCTTTACTTATGACACAGGTGCACGCTTGGCACTACTTTGTTGATGCACGTGCGGCTACTGCGCACACAATTCACAAACACAGAAAATAATTTTTTTTTTGGTTTGGACTGGAGTGTACTTTCGGGGGTTACAGCACCCTTTAACGGTCAAGCCAGCCGGCCCTTTACTTATGACACAGGCGCACGCTTGGCACTACTTTGTTGATGCACGTGTGACTACTGCGCACACAATTCACAAACACAGAAAATAATTTTTTTTTTGGTTTGGACTGGAGTGTACTTTCGGGGGTTACAGCACCCTTTAATGGTCAAGCCAGCCGGCCCTTTACTTATGACACAGGCGCACGCTTGGCACTACTTTGTTGATGCATGTGCGGCTACTGCGCACACAATTCACAAACACAGAAAATATATAATTTTTTTAGCACTTGGGGGGAGCACCCCTGATGGACAGAGCACCCCCTGGACAACACTACAGCACCCCTTTAGGACTGGGACACTGCACAGGACTTTGGAGTGGACACAGCCCCTATGGAGAACTGACTGCACAACACAGTCCAGCCAGCCCCTATGGACTTTGAAGTAGTGGACACAGCCCCTATTAACAACAGCAGCACAGCACAACACAGCCAGCCCCTATGGACTTTGAAGTAGTGGACAACAGCAGCACTACACTACACTACACTACACAGCCCTAACTCCCACCCTCCCTCTTCACTGTCCACAGCCGAGTGAGAAAATGGCACCGACGCGGGTACCTTATATAGGATCCAAAACCCGCGAGACTCGGAAGGCGGGATGATGACGTTTTGCCTCGATTTCAGATCCGAGTCAGGCGGGAAAAGTCGAGCCTGACTCGGATCGGACTCGGATCGGGGGGGCTCGGGGGGGTTCGGATTTCAGAAATCCGAACCTGCTCACCCCTAGTATTTTGCTGCATGCGCAGACAGGCAAAAATCGCCCATAGCGAGCGAACGCGGCTTAGCGTCCGGGTCTCAATCGCCCCTCTGTCCTCAGGACCCCAAGCAGTGCATGCTTTCCAGGTATCCTCACAGAATCGCAAGTAAAATAATTAGCTCCACCTGTGGATCTTTTCAAATGTGTCAGTGAGTAATGAGTATACCTGTGCATCTGCTGGGTGACCTGGAAAACATGAACTGTGTGGGGTCATGAGGACCGAGTTTGAGAACCACTGGTATATAGATACTACAAATTATCCACTTTATCACAAGCTTCTAGGTTTCAGCCTTTTTTATTTAAAAAACAAAAAACAAAAACATATTATTCCAAAAATCTAAAATTTGTTTGCAATTAAATAGTCACCGTGTTTAGAGGAAAAAAGGACTTTTCATTATTTTTAACTTTCACAATTGAATGTTCCACACCCGGCAATAAACTGATATAATTGCCTTCACAATAACACACAAAAGTGCCAAGTTTAAGCAAACAATGTGAAATGACAAATAAAAATTAATGTAACAGAATAACTATTATTTACTGCATAATTGAAAATGATTATGGAAAATTAGAATGATGCAATCTTGCTTTTCAAAATAAAAACTATGATAGATATTAAAAACAGTGAGCTAAATTATCTACTCTTTGCGACTCTAAAGAGGATAATAAATGTAAATAAATTTATGACAGAATGAAATCAACATAAAAGAATTACAATTATCATATGAATAACTGAAAGTTAATTAGTATTTGTCAGAACACACATGAATGTACGTTTATCATAGTACAATAATAGTTTATCAGTTCTATTAATATCATTCTTGCTATCTATTTAGTGTAATCATTCAGTGTATTTTTAAACCCCCAGAGATTATCAGCCGCATAGGCAAACGTGGGGGGGGGAGGGGTGGGGGTTTCGGTTGCCTGGAAGCCCCCCTCCCCAGCCCACACCATGACCACAATAGAAATAGTAATATTTAATAATTTTACTAGAACTGCATGTTCTTCTCAGTCTCACAAATGAAATAATTAGCACCACCTGTGGATCTTTAAACATGTGTCAGCCAGTAAAAAATGCACTTGTGCACCTGGATGTAGTTATGAGACCGGCGGCCACATGGCTCCCGATCTCAATCCCGATACTACAATCCTGGCAGGGGATTTAACATAGGCATCAAAATACCGACGCCTATGTTAATCCCGATGCAGGGACCCGAACAGGATGCTGGACCTATGGTCCAGCACCGGCGGTAACTAGCGATGTAGCCGGGGATGGGGGGGTCAAGTTTAGGTACCCCCCGGGGAGACAGGGTTAGGCACTCCCCCCTGTCAGGGTTAGAGTTAGGCTAGGGGAAGGGGAGGTTAGGGTTAGGCACCCCTAAAAGAGGGTTAGGGGGTGAGAGGGAAGGCTTAGATTACTTACCTCCGCTGTTGGGATTTCCTCCACGTAGGGCTAGCGCTGTCAGGATTTCAATCCCATTACTGTGCACCAACTAGGAGATTTAAAAACTGCACTGTTAAGGGTGCACTGCTATAGACCATCTATAGCAGTGGTCTGGGAACAGGAGTAAATTACCCCACATGGGGTAAAAATTAAATTTCTGGGGGTAATGGATGGACAGCCGGGCATACATATGAATCATTCTAATATAGAATGATTCATATGCATGCCCGGCTGTGCCGCAGGAAGGATCTAAGCCGGACGCCCGCTGAGATGTTATTACCAGCGAGCGCCCGGCTCCTTCCCTGCAGCGTCATGTTAGCTTGAAGCTGGAGTTCTCTTCTGAACTTCAGCTTCCGGCTCTCTCCATGCGCACTATGGGAGAGACATCATGAGTCCCATAGTTCCGAGGAGCAGCCGGGCAAACAGGATGGCGGTGGATGCAGGAGCGGGAATTAAGGTGAGTGGTTTTTTTTGTACAAACGGCACTACAGGGGCATTATATGGGGGGCCTACTATAGGGGCATTTTATGGGGGCACTACCACAGGGGCATAACTATGGAGCACTACTACAGGGGCATTATATGGGGGCACTACTACAGGGGCATAACTATGGGGGCATTACTACAGGGGCATTATACGGGGGCACTACTACAGGGGCATTATATGGGGCACTACTACAGGGGCATAACTATGGGGGCACTACTACAGGGGCATTATTATGGGGCACTACTATATGATTTACTTCCTTTCAAATCAAGGGGGTAATGTCGGCGTATCTAAATATATTTTGGGGTAAAAGGTAAAAAAGTTCCCTGACCCCTGATCTATAGAGTTAATTGTTAATACTGTATAATAATATAATATACAGTATATAAGCAGATCAATATATACATATATGTCCAGGGTAGTTCTAGGTTCTTCTGCTGCTCCACCAGACTCTTGGACTTGTTCCAATGCTCTGAAATGGTGCCCACATCTGAAAGAAAAACATTCAACTCAGAGGCAGTATATTCTCTGTGTCACTGGCTTCACTAAGAAGCATACTGGTGTCAATCTCATAAAAAAAAGCTCAGGGATGTCATTGCAAAATGACTTATCCCACTTGGACTCTCCTCTGGATTTGAGATTTCTGACAATGCCACAAATATTGTTAGAGCATTACAGCTGGGTGATTTCACACAAATCCAAATGGGAGTCCAAGCGGGGTAAACTATTTGCATTGACATCCCTCAGTTTTTCTAAGAGGTTGACATTGGTATGCCTCTTAGTGAAGCCTGAGAAACAGAAAGTACCCTGCCTCTGAATGAACTGGCATTTGTTAGATGCTGCTGTTCATGTTGCTGAAAGTAATATGCCCACCCGGTGGGCTGTCACAGTCAAGTAATCTTTAGTTTGCCCAGTTCTGCTTTTCCACATATCTGTGATTACGATGACAGTGGGTACAACAGCATTTAGTAGGCCATTGATTAAGTTTTTTTTATGATGTCCATGTACAGTTGGATAATTGCTTTTATAGTGAAATAGAATGTACACAAGATTTGGTAGCGGGGACACAGAACCTCAATTACCCGAAGAAACCCATGGCATTAATGGCACATATTGGATGCAGATTTAATAGCTTTTATGGCGTCAGTGATCCAATGTGCAACTTGGTAACAGCTGTCATACTTGCTTCCTCTAGCAAAGGATTGTTTAACAGTCAATTGTTTTTTTTTAAACTACTTCTTGTACTGTACTGTAGTAGTCATCTTGGTCCCCTTCCAGCAGCAGCAGCAACAGGACTAGCACTCAAGGATTCTTCTGAGGAATCCTGGATAGGGGAGGATCATTATTTAGAGTAATGATGATGGAGTTGTTGGTGGTGGAGATTGCAGGTGCTTGGATCCAGCAGAAAGAATGGAGCTAGCTGATGCTAGACTGCTTGTTGTTACTTTTTTAGCATAAGTTTCTACTTTGCCATTAACTATTCATGAACAAGCTGCAAAATGATGTAACAGGGAAGAGGTTCCTAGCAGTTAAAGTCCCTAACTCTACTTACTATGGCTTTGCAAATCACTACATATGGCTTGACAATTGTCAGGATTTGGATAAAAATAATTCCACACATAAGAGGTGGATTTTTTAATCTTATGCCCAGGCATGACAATGGCCTTTTTCTTATCATGGGCAAGAACTGCTTACACTGGTGCCCAACTTATTTACACAAACAACATCCTCATCATCAACATCCTCATTAGTGCCAGCATCAGCTATACAAATATCCCTCTCATCCTGTTGCACTTCCACCATAGCATCCTCAATTTCTAGGACAGCATCTTCTTGACTTGTGCTGCCGATCCCTACATTAGCAGTGGGTGCAGAAATGGTGGAATGAGGCTTCTCTACAAGTACAGTATCAGGAAGGTCAGGCTCACACATAGCACTCACAGACACACTTAGACTATCCTCAGGGATTTGTGATATTTCTGAACAACACACAGTTTGTTCTACTGCTTGATCATCTTGTTCTCATTTTTTTGACATCTCTTCCAGGGAAGGATGTATTTAGGGCATAAATGTGGTAAAACTCCCGAAAATGCAGTTTTCGTTTTTTTTCCCACATTTCTTATATGTACTAATCACCAGAATGTAAATAAAATACAGTTTTTTTATTTCTTTTTCATTATACATGTCGCATAGATAACTAATTGGTTGATTGATACTAATGAAAAACAGCCCCCTCCTTGAGGCTATATAAAGCAACCCCACAGCCAATTGTCAGTCTTGAAAAAGTCTCTAAGCAAAGAGAGATGAAACGCGTTGACATTAGTGGGGCTGTTCTCTTTATTGTAGCAGCAGTCATTTGTCTGGACTTCCGCTCTCAAACCACTGACATCCAGATTAGAGGTCTAATATGCAACTTGCTAGAAAAGTATGACAAGTATGTGTCTGATCGGTTGTAAACAATATGCTGAAAGAGTTTGGAGACAAGAGGGAGGAGAGAGATGGGTCATTAGTCAGAGAGGGTCTGAGGTAGGATCTGGGGTAGGTTTTTTCAAGAATGTGGGAGAAAAGAACATGTTTGCAGAAAGGAGAGTGCAAGATGAGAGTGAGAGATTGAGGAGGTGGGCAAGATGGGACAGGCAGAAGGAGACAGGAAGTGGAGGAGATGGGAAGGGATAGAGTCAAGGGGGGAGGAGGAGGGGGGGGAGATCGGATGAAGGCCATCATTTCTTCTCCAGATACAGGAGAGAAGGATGTCAGAATTGGTAAGATGGATGGGATGGGGTGTTCTGGGAAAAGAGGGAGTGGAGTGCTAAGGGTCTGGTAGGATATGATGTCCTGACATATGGGGCCAAATGTAATAGAGTGAGAGTTTAGAAAATGTGAGAGTTTAGCAGTAAAATCTCACATTGGTCGAGTTTTGTCTTCAAAATAGGAAAACATCTGAGATTAAATCGTGAGAGTTTTTTAAGTCTAAAAACATGTTTTCAGACTCTATTACATTGGCCTAGTTTAAAAAGTGTGAGAGTTTACTACTGAACTCTCATATTTTCAAAATTCTCACCATATTACATTTGGCCCATGGTATAAATTTTAGATCCAAAGTAGGTGACAAAGTCAAAGACAGAGAGTGAGGAGGGGGTGGGCAGAGGAGGGAGTTAGAAGTGGTGAAGAGATGCCAGGGGTTTGAGGACTGGGAGGAAATGAGGTTCTTGAAATAAGACTGTTTAGAAAGGGAAAGGGCAGCACTGTAGGATAAGAGCATACATTTTAAATGGAAGAAGTCTGCCTTAGAGCTTAATTTTCTACAAAGTTGCTCGGCGGTTTGTGAACACTTTTGCAGGTATCTGGTGCATTTGGAATGCCAGGGTTTAGGTGTGGATCTGTGAGGGTGAGTAGTGATCACCGGAGCAACAGGGTCAAGAGCAGAAGTAAAAGGGAGTATAGGGAAGTGGCTTGTTCAGGGCAGGAGAGACACAGGATAGGGCAGAGATGTTAGTCAAGCATGGAGGAGAAAAAAGAAACTGAGGGCCTGATTCAGAGGCGCTCGCTGTTTGCGAGCACTCGCTCTGAATCAGGGCGGGGATTTTTTTTTTTCTCCTGCCCGCTTGCTAAGCTGTGAGTGCCCACCCACAGTTTGCGCGAGCGGGCTGGAGATGGCTGCGATTATCGCGACCATCGGCATTTCGTGGAGACCCTAAGGTAGGGTCTCAGCACTTGCAATGCCAAGTGGATTTCCTGCTCTAATAGAGCAGGAAGTCCACTACTGACATCACGAGTGATGTCAGTAGGGCCGCCCACAAATGGTAGGCGTTCCTTCGGTAAAGCCTCCGTTTGTGCAGCCACCCCCCCTGCCCGCCTACAAAACGGGGCGAGCTGTCTATCAACATCGACAGCCGCCCCGTTTTGTTGCGCGTGCGCACTGGGCCACTATCGACCCACTTGCGAGCGCTGTGCGCTCGCGAGCAGGTCTGAATCAGGCCCTCTGTCAATAGCCTCAATGTTACACTTAGTGATGGTGACCTTAGGAGGTAGAGGAGGGGAGGGAGAGAGGGATAAGTTAAAAGAGATAAGGTCATTGTTAGAGAGAATTGGAGTAATCTGAAATATTACAGCAGTGATCCTTATGCTGTATATATTAAATAGGACATGTACAGTTTAACAAACCAATCACTTCATGACAGGGACTGCTACTTGTGACTGAAGTGATTGTTTGGGCCGCCACAAAACAAGCTACCAATGGGCAGCTGACATTGCTGGCAATGATCTTTATGTACAAAGTAGCTCTACAGTGGCAATATGTCGTCGCCATTATCATCCTCATCCTCATCATTGTGTACATCATCTTCACACAATATTAATTAATCCCCACTGGAATCCAACATTACAGGTGACTCTGGACTTAAGCTGCATACACACACAACTATTTAGTTAATGAACGATTTTAGTAAACGATTTTCTCCCTTGAAAAAATTAACTAAAATCGTTTACTAAAGTTGTTCATTTACTATGTTCATTTAAATGTAATGAATGATTTTCTAGAACTACAAACGATTTTTGCATATTCCCTTACTTGAAAATCGTTGAGTTGACAAGTCTGACTGAACTACAAACTACAAATGTGAACGCGCATGAATGAAAATCGTTCATCGTTTGACTCAGAAAGTGAACAATTTTTACAAACCATTATCGTTAAACGATATCGTTTAATGATAATCGTTCAAAAAATCGTTGTGTGTGTATGCACCTTTTGACATAAAGCCCGGTAAAGTTCTTCCTCATGGAATTTGTAGTTCATTTTGATGAACATCATCTTTTCCATATTTTGAGCAAGCAGTCTCCTATGCCGATCACTGACAAGGTAGCCTACTACACCAATCGCTGACAAGGTGTTTATTTTAATATTTATTTTGCAGGTGAACTACAGGTACCAGCAGGCCCTTAATGCCCGCATGCTGTTACCTGTGTTTCTCCAAATACAAGAATGTGGGGGAGGCTTGCTGGGACCTATAGTTCTCCAGCAAAAGACAATATTTGTACATCATTTTTAACACAACACTATTTACAATAAACCCGGCACCCACTGGCAAGTGGTGTCGGGGATAGCCCCGGGCTATCAGCCCAGGCCTGGGGTGCCCTGGAGAGGAGGACCCCTTTATTGGAGGGGTCCCCACCTCCCAAGGGATCCCTAGGCCTGGACTGATTAATGCTGTGGTATTATGCCCCCCTAGAAAGAGTCTGGTGCTAGTTATGGAAAAAAAGTGGGACACCTACTCATTTTGTCCCTTGTATTTCCAAAACCAGGACCGGCTCAATTAGCCCAGTACTGGTTGTACTAAATACAGGGGACCTTCACATCTTTTGTCCCCTGTATTTTCACAACCAGTACTGGCTCTGAAAAGTCCGAAGCTGGTTGTGCCTTTAGACGGGAATCCCTCTTTCTTGTTTTAAACTTGACAAGCATTTTTTTCTACACAGATCTGTGCATGCATCTGTGTCAAGGGAAATGACTGTCAAGTGATGTCCACATCGTTCGGGTCAGAACCAGTGGTGGATCTAGACTTTTCTTTTAGAGGGGCGATTTACCGTTTAGCACAAACTGCTCCCCTTTCCAGTCCCGACTCCTCCCCCTCCAGGTAATTTAATTAACACCTTGCCTTGCCAGCCAATGAAGTGGGTGTGATAGTGGTACAGTGCCCGATATATCTGTGCACTAGTTTGAAGCCATGAGAAAGCTATAGTCCAAAATTTCCAACAACCCTTTATATATTACAAACAGAACATATGATAAGACTTTGTCAAAGCATGCACACAGCCACATATGCACACACAGATAACCACATATGCACACACAGCCACATATATGCACACACAGCCACATATATACACACACAGATAGCCACATATATACACACACAGACAGCCACATATATACACACAGCCACATATGCACACACAGCCACATATATCTGTGGCTATCTGTGTGTGTATATATGTGGCTGTGTGTATATACAGTCAGGTGCATAAATATTGGGACATTGACAGAATTTTCATATTTTGGCCTCTATTCCATACCACAATGGCTTTGAAATGAAACAAACAAGATGTGCTTTAACTGCAGACTTTCAGATTTAATTTGAGGGTAATTACATCCAAATCAGGTGAACGGTGTAGGAATTACAATGGTTTCTATATGTGCCTCCCACTTTTTAAGGGGCCAAAAGTAATGGGACAAACTAAACCATCCTAAATCTGTCACTTTTTAAAACTTTGTTGCAAATCCTTTGCAGGCAATTACAGCCTGAAGTCTGGAACGCATAGACATCACCAGGCGCTGGGTTTCATCCCTGGTGATGCTCTGCCAGGCCTCTACTGCAAATGTATTCAGTTCCTGCTTGTTCTTGGGGCATTTTCCCTTCAGTTTTGTCTTCATCAAGTGAAATGCATGCTCAATCGGATTCAGGTCAGGGGATTGACTTGGCCATTGCATAATATTCCACTTTTTAGCCTTAAAAAACTCTTTGGTTGCTTTTGCAGTATGCTTTGGGTCATTGTCCATCTGCACTGTGAAGCGCCGTCCAATGAGTTCTGAAGCATTTGACTGAATATGAGCATATAATATTGCCCGAAACACTTCAGAATTCATTCTGCTGCTTTTGTCAGTAGTCACATCATCAATAAATACAAGGGAACCAGTTCCATTGGCAGCCATACATGCCCATGCCATGACACTACCACCACCATGCTTCACTGATAAGGTTGTATGTTTTGGATCATGAGCAGTTCCTTTCCTTCTCCATACTCTACTCTTCCCATCACTCTGGTACAAGTTGATCTTTGTCTCATCTGTCCATAGGATGTTGTTCCAGAACTATAATGGCTTTTTTAGATGTTGTTTGGCAAACTCTAATCTGGTCTTCCTGTTTTTGTGGCTCACCAATGGTTTACATCTTGTGGTGAACCCTCTATATTCAGTCTTGTGAAGTCTTCTCTTGATTGTTGACTTTGACACATGTACATCTACCTCCTGGAGAGTGTTCTTGATTTGGCCAACTGTTGTGAAGGGGTTTTTCTTCACCAGGGAAATAATTCTTCTCTCATCCACCACAGTTGTTTTCCGTGGTCTTTGGGGTCTTTTGGTGTTGCTGAGCTCTCTGGTGCATTCTTTCTTTTTAAGAATGTTCCAAACAGTTAATTTGGCCACACCTAATGTTTTTGCTATCTCTCTGATGGGTTTGTTTTGATTTTTCAGCCTAATGATGGCTTGCTTCACTGATAGTGACAGCTCTTTGGATCTCATATTGAGAGTCGACAGCAGCTGATTCCAAATGCAAATTTTACACCTAGAATCAACTCCAGACCTTTTACCTGCTTAATTGATAATGAAATAATGAGGGAATAGCCCACACCTGTCCATGAAATAGCTTTTGAGTTGACAGTCCCATTACTTTTGGCCCCTTAAAAAGTGGGAGGCACATATAGAAACCATTGTAATTCCTACACCGTTCACCTGATTTGGATGTAATTACCCTCAAATTAAATCTGAAAGTCCGCAGTTAAAGCATATCTTGTTTGTTTCATTTCAAAGCCATTGTGGTGGTGAATGGAGGCCAAAATATGAAAATTCTGTCAATGTCCCAATATTTATGCACCTGACTGTATATACACACAGCCACATATATACACACACAGATAGCCACATATATACACACAGCCACATATGCACACACATCCACATATATACACACACAGATAGCCACATATGCACACACAGCCACATATATAAACACACACAGATAGCCACATATATACACACAGCCACATATGCACACACATCCACATATATACACACACACACAGATATACACACAGTCACATAAGCATACAGAGATATTCACATTTATACACACAACCACATATGCACACACACACAGATTGCCACATATATACAAACACTGAAATATAAGTAACTTATGTGCTGTCATTACCTTGTTATGGTACCACTTTATGCCTGAGCTGGGTACTCTCCTGTTCATGCACTTTAGAACTTCTACAGCCTGCACTCTGTTTGTCTCTGCCCCGGCACTCTCCCCCATCAGTCCCCTCTTCCCGTCTCACCAGTTGCTCGCTCCCCACAGCTTCTGGACCTAACATATAGCAGAGATGAAGGAAGGGGGGGTTGAGTGATGTGACATGCGGGACTCGGGAGCCGAGCATGATACCCTGATGGAGGCTGGTCCTCGGGAAAGTGGCTGCCGCTCCTTATATCTTGCACACAGACACAGCCAGGGGACACCTGTTACTACATTAAGTCACAGTCTAGTGCCCGGATCTCCCCCTGATGCCTGCAGCAGTGTGACATGACCGGCTGCTGGATTCGGAGCGCTGTCCTGCGGCAGCGGAGTCTGTGCTGTCCTGCAGCAGCGGAGCCTGACTTCTAAGGGGGGCGATCACCACAATCACCCCCTGGATCCGCCAGTGGTCAGAGCGGCATATTGTTTGTCGTTCGGTAGTGCATACACACTGGATGATATTCTGCAAATCGTTAACGAGATTGACAGATCTTCCTGCATGTACAAAAGATCTGAAGATATGACCGGAGGGAGCGCACATCATGATCATGAGCATATACACTGGACTATATGAACAATTTGTCATTCCAATGTGTTGGAATCAGCCAAATCGTTCACGATATCCTCTAGTGTGTAGGGGCCTTTAGGATAGCTGAGTCTTTTCCTGGCAGCAACAGTAGAAGGAGAAACTGAAGGAGTAGACGTTGGCATGTCACGTGCCGCATGAGCTGACAATTTGCTTGCCAACAGCTCATTGTATCTCTTCAGATCTGTATCCATTGGAAAGAAAGACACAACGTATGACTTAAACCTAGGTTCGAGCATGGTCACCGAAATGTAATAATCTGATCTTAAGATGCTGACAACACTTGGATCCTGGCGAAGTGAATAAAGTACTTGATCTACAAGTCCGACACTTTACGGAATCACTTCATTTCGCTCCTTCTTCAGTTTCTCAAGCTGCTTTTCCAATAGTCTAATTAGGGGAATGACCTGACTAAAGCTGGCAGTGTCTGAACTCACTTCACAGGTGACAACTTCAAAGCATTTCAGCACCTTGCACAACACAGAAAGTATTCTCCACTGCGCTGGAGTAAGATACATTCTCCCTATGTCATGGCTTGTTGTGTAGCTTTGGATGGCTTTTTGCTGTTTCTCCATTTGCTGCAGTATATAAAGGATTGAATTCCACCTTGTTACTACCTTTTACTTCAGCTGGTGGCAGGGAAAATTAAACTGTTCTTGCATGTGCTGCAATCTTCTACATACAGCTGCTGAATGCCAAAAATGTCCTAAAAATTTTCGTGCCACAGACAGCATCTCCTGCACCGCTCCTGTCATTTCTTAAAAAAGGTCTGCACCACCAAATTGATTGTGTGAGCAAAGCATGGTATGTGTTGGCATCCTCCCAGCTGTAATGCCATCACAATATTTTGTCATTATCAGAATCACAAATCCAGAGAAGAGTCCAAGCTGGGTAAGCCATTTTGAAATTACATTTCTGAGTTTTTCTAAGAGGTTGTCACCGGAATGACTCTTAGAGAAGCTGGTGATAGAGAGTAGCCTTCATCTGAATGAGCTTGCATTTGTTAGATGCTGCTGCTGTTCCTGCTGTTAAAGGCAATTCACCCACCCAGTGGACTGTCACAGTCATGTAATCTTTAGTTTGCACAGTTCCACTTGTCCATATATCTGTGCTTAAGTGGAGAGTGGGTACAAGGGCATTTTGGAGGCCAATAATGATGTTTTTAATAACGTCCATGAACAGGCAGAGAATTGCTCTTCTAGTAAAATGTGATCTAGATGGGATTTGGTAGTGTGGACAGAGGACCTCACTTAACTGTCTAAAACCCACTGCATTAATGCCGGATATTGGACGCAGGTCTAATACAAACATAGCTGTCATGGCGTCAGTGATCCGCTGTGCAACTGGGTGACAGCTCTCATACGTCCTTCATCTAGCAAAGGATTCTTTAACAGTCAAGTGTTTTTTTAAACTATTACTACAGTAGTAGTAGTCTTTTTAGTCCCCTTCTGGGATGAAAATATGCCCCTAGCAGCAACAGCAGGCCTAGCACTCAAGGATTCTTCTAAGGTATCCTGGATAGTGGAGGACTCAGTTTGCCATATCAAATTGGATGCAGGACTACTTTCAATCATTAATGATGATATTGTTTATGAAGGTTTTGGTGGTGGAGATGGCAGGTGCTTGGATCTATCTGAACTGCTTGTTGGTATTATCTTTTTAGTATAAGTTTCAGTTTTTGCTTCACACTTTTCATGAATGCGCTGCAAATGGCGTAACAGGGAGGAGGTTCCTAGATGGTGAAGGTCCCTACCTCTACTTACTGTGGCTGTACAAACGCTAGAGATGGCTTGACAATTGTTGTCAAGATTTCCATAAAAATAAGAGGTGGATTTTTATGTCTTATAACTGGGTATGTCAATGGCCCTTTTTATCACAGGCAAGAATTGCTTCCACTGGTGCCCAACTTACACAAACAACATCCTCATCATTAATATCCTCATCAGCACTGGTGTCAGCTACACAAATATCCTCATCCTGTTGCACTTCCACAGTAGCATCCTCTATTTCTATGTTAGGCTTGTCAGCATGATGACTTGTGCTACTCATCTCCACATTGGTAGAGGGTGCAGAAATGGTGGAAAGAGACTCCTCTTTGAGTGCAGTGTTGGAAAGTTCAAGCTCACACATTGCACTTGCGGACACACTTAGACTCTCCTCAGGGATTTGTGACAATTCTGAATCTGAATGCACAGTTATTTCCTCTGCCTTAGTGGTTTTCAATTTTTACACCTCTTCTAGACTCTGAGTGAGAAGGGAGTACATAGTCATGAGAGGCAGAAGAAGATGCCTCACTGACAGTTGCAAAACCAACACTCATAAATAAAGGCCAAGGCCTTTACTTGTCACTTCGTGTGGTGAATGGCATGTTTGCAATTTTATGTTTTTCTGCAGCAAACTTTCTCTTTATTATAGGTGTTTTATTTTTTACCACTGCAAAATATTAGTTCTTTGATTTTAGATGCCCTGACCTAAACCTCCTATGCCCTTGGGCATCGGTTTTACTAGATGACTGGTGGCAGCAGCTGCAAAGCTAGTACTTGGTTGCTGCTCCAGCTGTTCTATCGATTGATCATTGTAATCCATATCGATGCACTGCACAAATATTATGGCAGTAGCCCTGACTGGACCAACTGACCATTAGACAAGGTAGCACAACATTCCTGGGTTGGCTGAATGCACACACACACACACACACACACACACATACAGTACTTTCTAATAAACATTAAATTTTTTTTATCTTTTATGGGGGTGCAACAGACAGACCGTTATACTGCATAAATATTATGGCAGTGGACCTTGACTGGACCCACTGACCATTAGACAAGGTAGCACAGCCTTCCTGTGTCAAAAGAGTATGTACACAAGTTGGAAAAAAAAGTTGTTATTTTTTTCTGCTTTGTGTCAGTGATAGTGACACTGATCAGTAGTGACAACCACAATGGCAAAAACACAGTCTTTCTTTTTTTTTTTTTTTTTACAGACACAGTGCCCACTGCCCTGAACACACCAGGCACCCTTATTCCACTACACACAGACACATTTGGTATGGGATCCCGGCTGCTGCATGACCGGCAGTTCGATTCCCAGCTGCGGAAGCCCGACAAAAGAGCAGAGCCTGGCAGTGGAAGCCCGACAGTGCTGGAAATCCCGATCGTCCCTAGGGTAAGTATAAACTAACCTAACCAACCCCCCTAACCCTAACCCTCCATAGGGGTGCCTAACGCTAACCTCCCCCCAAGTGCCTAACCCTAACCTCCCCCCTCTAAGTACCTAACCCTAACCCCCCCTTCCCCGCTGCCTAAACCTAAGTCACCCAGGGGGGTGCCTAACCCTTAGTCCCCCCCAGGGGTGCCTAACCCTAACCCTCCCTCCCCTTAGCCTAACTATAACCCTCCCGGAGGGATGCCTAACTCTATTTCCCCCCTGGGGGCCCTAAACCTAACCCTCCCCCCCGCGGCTGTCTGCTCACGGCGCCCGGCATCCCTTCGATCGGTATGCCGGGCGCCTGTCTCCCGGCGTCGGGAAAATGACAGACGTCTAGATTTTAGACACCTGTCATTTAACCTAGAAGGGATAGAGGATTCGGGAAGCTGGCGGTCGGGATTGCAGTCACCAGCTTCTTAAATGTATCCCACACAGACACAGTGCCCCTGCCTTCCCTATACAGATTTGAAGGGTTGAAGGGACCTGTGAATAGGGATTGCTGTATTCAGTGTCACATACACACAATGAAATGCTCCCTCCTCCACACAGACAGTGTCCCTGCTATACAGACTTGAAAGGAACACTGACTGTGCACTACAGTAGCTGCTGCTAGCTAATTAACTTTCACTAAGAGCCTTGCCTACACTGCCTACTCTGTTGGATCTCACTCGTGAAATGGTGCCTGAATGTGGGTAGGGACTTTTATATGCGAGCCAAAACACGTGAGACAAGACAACGGGAAGATGACGTTTTGCCTTGTTTGGGATCCGAGTCAGCCAGGAAAAGTCAATCCAGACTCGGATCCCCTATGTTCGGTTGGTTCCTGTTCTCATAGAACCATCCCCGCTCATCTCTAAATAAAATATATTTGGTAGTGATCATAACTATATTATATTAATATGTTTATTTTATTAAGAGCTATGATTCTGTGAATGGAATAAGCATAATATTTTTTATTTTAAAGCTGAGTTAATGAATCTGATTAGAGAATTTGAGATGCCCAAGTAACAGTGAGACACTGGTTATAAAACATGTATCGCCATAAATAAGCAATAATATAAAAGGTTTTCAGTCTACAAGAAAACTGGAAAAAAATAAAAATGCCATTTTAAGAGGACAATGGAACATTTGGTTTATGTTGGATTTCCTGTTATTTATAGTTTACCCATTTGTGAAAAATTATGCCCTGCAAGCTCACATTGCTGCGCTGAATTATATTGTGTTTCCTGAGTCATTACTCATATTTTGTAGGAAAAACTCAAGCACAACTTTCATGAAATGTAGAACATGATCAAATGAATGGCAATTCTTTGAGGTAATATGATAAACATAGAAATGTGCATGGACATCGGAGCGAATTTATGTAGGCAGGGCAAAGTAATGGCTCATTGTCATTTTATATCACTGATGGACAACAGACGAAACTAGGACAGCCCTTAGCTCTTTCCTGTTATATAGATTTATTCTGCTCTATGCCCAGCCGAGATTTCCACACAGGCCCGGCTCTTAATAAATAAGAATCGGGGCTACAATGAAGAAAAGCATGTCAGAAAGTAGACAATATGACTAAGTATGACTAAAGAAGTATCTTCAGCATTATGTGACCTCCTCCACACAATGTAGGGAGGTCATGAAGTACATCTAAGATCAGGGATTCCTGATTGAGTTAGCTTCATAAGTTTAGCAAAATTTTAGTCAGAGTGGACTTATCATTCACTCACTACTAATCTAATGACCACTGATTAGTCTTTAATTCATACTCAGCGTAAACCATAATTGGGGCATGTGGGTGGTGGGAGACTGAGTGGAATATGGGCACAAGTGTTGAGCAAAATTTTGGGATGTCTAAAAAGAGTTTTGAAGTACATTTGGGAACTGAAGGCATTTACTGCATTTAGGGGTAAGTGGGAATATTTTGTGATAAGGTAAAGGTTTAAGTGTCACGCTGGAATATGTGATTTGAATTTTGGGCCTATTGGGCATCTGTGACATGTGAGGGAATTTTAAAGAAATTGTAGAGTTTATGTAGCATGTAGGAGATCTGAGGAGCAATTGGGAAGTCTGAATAGCATGTGGGATGTCTGAGGAGCATGTGGGAACTATAAGTGGCATGTTGGTGGTCTGAGAGTATGTGGGAGGTCTAAGGAGCATGTGGGAGGTCTAAGGAGCATGTGGGATGTCTGAGGAGCAAGTGGGGAGTCTGAGTGGCATGTGGGAGGTCTGAGGAGCAAATTTCTCAGGTGACTTAGTAAAGAATATATAATTTACAATGGCAGTTTCTGGAGAAACAGATTAAATATATTTGATTTTTTTAAATGAAGTGATTTTATTAAAAGTTTATCAATAACAAAAAAAGACAATAAAATAAAGTAAAAATACACAGACTATAGTAAATGCCTCAAAAAGGGTAGCAGTTAAGAAAAAGTGCACAAGCTCAACAGTAAACATATGGAAAAAATAATACAGAAGGAACATACCAATTCAGCACATACTGTGAAATAGCAAGATTAATTTAAAAGAGGAGAAGTAGGAGAACATTGTAAATATTCAGCAATTAGGGGTCTTTTCATCATCACTTAATTTCTACAAAAGCAGGTGAAAATGCACATTTTCACCTGCAATTGTAGAAATTAAGTATTCGGGCCATTCATCAAGAGGTTAAAGCAGGAGATATCACAGATATCTCCTGCTTACCTTCCTCTTGCGGAATGGCCCATTGTCCCTATACACTAGTATGGGGAAAGAATTCATCAAGCACCGAAAATACAATATTCTTCAGATGGTGAGTGCTCCCACTCCAGGTTCGCAACCCAGTCCGGGTTGTGAAGAGGGATCCTTTTGGATCCCTCCACCCCTGTCCGGCTTCTTCCACTGGACGTCGGGGCTCTTGTGCACATTCGTGGCCTGTAGGTCATGCAAGGGCACTAGTGTCATTTGGAGTAGTGAAAAGATTCACTGCTCCAATAGGAGCAGTGAAGCCGCTTGCGGAGACAGCTGATTTTCGGATCAGTTGTCTTTGCGCCTGAGCAATGATGAATTGCTTCGACATCTGCGGTGAGTTAGAATGTTAATTATAAGGGTAATTCCAGGGTACCTCACAAATTAACAGTCACAAACAATAAAATAGGTAGGATGCTAGAGGGGACACCTACGAGGCAAAACTCAAAGGGACTAAGGCTGGCCAGGAAAGGAGGCACAATAGCATACCTAGAGATCTGCCAAAGGGTCCAAACTCTCTCAAATTTAAGAGGACATTTCTGCTTATGATACTTAGGGATCTATTTATCATTACTTAATTTATACAAAAGCAGGTTAAAAATTAAATTTTCACTTACTTTTGTATAATTTAAGTGTCAGACCCATTCATCATTCATGTAACGCAGATACAGTATCTCCTGGTTACAAATGTGCCTCGATAACTTTAACTATCCCTATAATTTAGTATGGAGATGTAGAAATTAAGAAATTCATGAAGTTCCGAAAAAAATAATTTTTGGAACTTGACTGAGAAACTGTACACCACCCTGAAATGGCGTAAAACCCCAGATAATCTTCACAGGCTGCTGTTTACACGGTAGCCTTTGAAGATTTACATGCCAACCCAGCCACTGCAGCCAGCAGAGGGATCTATTTAGATCCCTCCCTTATGTGTCGGCACTGCAGAGCCTCGGGAGCTGAGAACTCAGCCTCTGGGGCACCGCAGACATGTGGCCACACAAGACAGGTGAGCCACACGAGAGAGGGGAGAGGATGCAATTATGTGGGGAGATGAGGACACCCGCGATGGGTGCAGGATTGTCCCAATTGGACACCCGCGTTGGCTGCGGGAGTGTAGGGTGCCGGATCTAGCCTTCATTCTACCACCCTACACCTGCTAAAACCCATGTAGATCCTCTTTTCTGCCTGGGATGTTGCTCCCTGCTTTTCTAGTACTCTCAGCTGATGCAAAAACTGCTAAGTGTCTGCAGTTGTGTGAAAGAAGCACCAGAGCAAAAAGCGACACCCCAGGCAGAAAAGAGGAACTGCATGGGTTTTGACAGGTGCAGGGTACTAGAATGTGCTGGATCGCACACTCGCAGTGGCCGCGGGGGAAGGGGGTTTGTGAAAGACAGCGGGGAACAGAGAGAGGAGGCAGACACTGTGAGGCAATCCTTTTGGATACCTCACCTGTAGGGGGAAAGTATCACTTTTTCAAAAATTTACTCCACAAAAAGAACAGCTTTTTCGAAGTGATACTTTTGTTAGTGAGGCATGATGAATGGCTCCAACAGATTTTTTTAAAGTCGCAGTGAGTTTAAAACAGAATTATTACTAGTGATAATTATGTCATGATGAATAGCATTCATGCAAGATAGTAACATTTACTAAGGCCAACCATAAGGGAAAAGGGGTAATGGGAAAGATCAGAACCCATCCAAGTTTGGGCAACACATTCTCTGGTCAAAACGAAAACATTATTAACATAGAACTTAGGAGAGAAGTTCAGGGAATCCGCCATGCCGAGACCAAACTACAAATATATGAATCTAGCAGGGGGAGTCAAATTCCGGTAGGCTGAATACATGCAAACACGTAACCAGGTGACAGGTCCAGAACAAATGCTAGAAATCTGCAAATGTCCGAGGACAAATCCCCAGAGCTATACAATCATAAAGGGGTCCAATAGACCCTATGCAAAATAAAGTTGAATCTGCTGGTATCTGGTATACAATGTAGCAGCCCGACGAGAACCCAATAAAAATTACCCAGGTTGGTATCCCAATAAAATCTAAGGGTGGACAGCCCACTGGTTCCAAGTTGAGGCAAAAGAGAAGAGTATGCTTGAGAAATAGAATTTTGAATAGAAAGGGTGCAGACTCACAATCGGACCGGAGATTCAGAGACAACAGGGGCATCCCTTCCACACTGTACACAGAGAGCATGTCTAAGCTACAGATATCTAAAAAAAACAGGTGAGAGGGAAAGTCAAAAGTAAGGGACAGGTACACAAAGCAATGTACAATCCCATTATGGTATAAATGATCTATAGTATCAATCTCATGAGATACCCATATGAAGGCACCCTCAAGCCTCCTTACCCCTGGGAAAGCCAAGTTACCCCACAGTGGAGAACAGGGGACCAACCCAGAGTCACCCTAAATTTTATTTAGACTATTCATGCCTGTTGCAGCAGGGGGGAACAATGTGAAAGTTTAGGTATTAGACAGAAGAAATTGCAACGGGGTATGGTTCAAACCAGTCTACGAATAAATGCCTGCGGAACATTCTCATGATCCACCAGCGTTATCCATTCACGTAAATGTACAAGCTGAGCAGCTAAATAATAAAGCCGCATATCTGACAAAGCCAAGTCCCCCTCCCCCAGACCCTATATAGAGTCCCATAAGCTATACAGGGCCTTTAATTCCCCCAAATAAATGAGGTTACAATGCGGGCAATAATAACAAACTAGGATAAAGAGATATATACAGTTGAGTTATGCAACACATGCAAAAATTTAGGTTAAATCACCATTTTTATAAAGTTTATATGACCCGTTACTGACAAAAGAAGTTTTTGCCAGTCATGGGCTTTGTCTTTCAAACACTCAATTTGAGGACAAAGATTCATGGGAATATGATCAGCCGGGGATTGTGTAACATGGTTGCCAAGATAATTAAACTACGTTCACCGGCACAGGGGAAAATAGTCAGGCAGTATATAAACATAAGCAAGGGGAAAAATAGGATTTTGGTACTTACCGATAAATCCAGTGGTTACACTGGGATATAGACGGGTGATGAGTGGAGCCTGGCACTTTAAATGGTCTTAAGAATAGAAGTTGGCTCCTCCCCCTCTATACCCCACTGGCCTCCGTTAAGATTAACCAAGCCTGAGTGGAGAGAAAACATAAGAAGGAAGAAAAGGAGGAGGAACTAACTGTGAAAACAGGTCCAAGGACCAAAACATAAAAGAAGTACCACAATAGACATGCTGAATACAACCAAGATGCAGCTACAACACACCCAAAAATAATGCAGCACAGAACAGTGCTGAGAGGGCATCCAGTGTCCCCTATGGAATCGGATAAAGGGATTTATCTGTAAGTACCAAAATCCTATTTTCTCCTTAATCCACTAGGGGACACTGGAGTGGTTACAATGGGGATGTCCCAAAGCTGGCCTCCTGGGTGGGAAAGCGCTGAGAAAAAAAACCTGCTCAGAATCCTGTGACCAACCTGGAGCAGTGGCCACAAGAGTCAAGGTAGAACATGAGTATGAACTGTGGACCAAGCCGTCGCACAGTAAGGAAGAAAAACCGAAGTCCACGTCTGACAACCTCCGAGGACCCCACCAAACACATAGTGTAAGCAGAGATGGACCTATGTGGAAGTCGCCTTAGGTGTCAGAAAACCGATGCTAACCAGACAGAACCCACTAGAAGGGCCTGATCAAAACCGAACAGCCCTGAATGGAGACACCAGAGAGCACCAACTAGAAACTGTGGTAGAGTGGAAACAAACCAAGAACAAGGCTCCACAAAACCCAACCACATCTTGAGAAGATGTATCCTCAACCGACAAAACATGAACCAAAAGGGGTCGACTAATGTGAAAAGCCAAGACCACCGATGGTAGAAGAAGTTGGCTACACGTGAAACTTATCCCACTCAAAGAAAAGAGATAGAGAGAGTGACCTCTGAGCAGAAGCGACAGTCAATGGAAAAACTGTCGTCCAGGACCACACTTAAATGTAGGAGCTCACTATAACCAAATGGAGAAAATCACCATCAGTTCAAGAGCCTATAGGGCAGTAAGAGGTACCAAGGTGACTGGACTCCAAAAACTCCCCATAAAAGGTTTGTACAGTAGGTCTAGTAGCAGGGCAAATAATGCTGAAACATATGGACCAAGCAGCATGCTGCATCAGTGAGTGAGCAGAGGCAAAGACCAGCATTCCACCTAGAGGAACAAAAAATGGTGGGCAACCGGAAGGAAGCAGTATAAAAGCCAGAGCGTACATACCATACGACAGAAGATTTCCAAAGTGAAGGTAGTGTACCCTCGACACTAGCTTCCTGGTGTAAAACAGTCTTCGGGATACCCTATTCAGGATGGTAGCTGCAACTGCCACACCAGAGTGAGGACAAGAGAAGGCTAGGAACACCAAAGAACCCAGCCAAAGAAGATCCGATCAACGTGTTAACGGCCACGGGTCGCCAGCAAGAAAAATCACTGCAGATCAGAGTGCCAAGGTCGGCAATAGCAAACCAGAGTCGCTTATTACCTTGTCCACAGCATGAACCCCCTTACTTCAAACACCCCCTTGTTCAGTGCCTACATAATCCTCTACTTTATCCATCCCTATCCTCCCCCTCTTGTCTCCTCCACTTGCTGGTCCCCTTCTTTTCTCTCCTCAATCTGCTTTTAAATCCTCTGCTTCTTTCCCCAACCTTTCTTGTTCCTCCACTCTCAACCACCTCCCTCCCTCCCTCGCCTTGCTACCCCCCCACTAAGCCCCATCCCCTCCTGGTTCTGCCTGTCACCTCCAGGGCTGCCAAGAGAAGTTCTGGGCCCGGATACAGCAGCAATCTGTGGGACCACAGCATGTTGGGCATGGCTGCACCCATTTGTGGGTGGGTCTAACATGTGAGAAGCACCCACTCACAGGAGCATGGCATAGCACCCAGCAGCTGGGATTAAAGTATTCACTACTGTATTAGGATGGCGGGACAGTCCTATAATAGCTGCATTTTTAGCTGGATGTTTTTAGATGCTAAAATGTAACAGACAATAATGAAAGTGCTACAACTTTATTTTATACATCTTTCATATACTGTAAATAACACATAAACAAAATCTTTTTTGTCATAGAGAGATAAATGAAGGACTTAATTTTGACATAACATAAAGACATCTTAAACACACACATTCCGCAGCACATATCCTAAGCTACTGCTCCGTCGACCTCATGCAGAGTCTCTCGCTAGCGCTGTGCGCTCGCAAGCGGCCCGATGGTTTGCGTATGTGCACGCTTCGTTCTGCGTGTGCATGAACTACTCTGTGCGATCGCAGGCCGCTCGCCCAGCAAAGACAGCCCAGTGAAATGAGTGACAGGAGAGGCCATTTATGGGTGGTAACAGGGGCAGGACACTAATAACGGGGGGAGTGGAGGTGCGAGTGCAGGTGTGCCTGAGTGTTTCAACTCCGTTTTAGAGGCATGCATACTTAACACGCAGCGTCATAGTACACTTCACATGCCTGTTTTATCCACTGAAGTCCTCGCAGTGCTTGCAGTAGGGTAAGGCAGCCACAAGTGCTGCGATCACTTCCGATTGTTCTCGATGTACCAATGTTTTAATACACTTCCTGGAGATGACATGTGCTGGTGGGTGGCTCTGCCTGTGCGATTGGGCGTACGCTGGCCGCTCGCTAAGACATGGTGGGCGTGCTTGTGCCTTGGCGTGCGATCGCTTCCCATGGCGTCACTTTGACAAATTTGCATACGCTGGGGGCGAGCGATCGCATCTAGCGAGAGACTCTGAATGAGGTTCCATGTTCCTTCCTCACTATCTACCCCATCTGTGTCGCCCATGTCTGTCTGCCCCTCCCCTTTAGAATGTAAGCTCTCATGAGCAGGGCCCTCATCCCTTATTTGCTTCTCCTCTCCCTACTTATATTATCATTTACTCCTAGCTCCCCAATTGGTACCTAACACTTGGTTGCTGACGCCCTGCTGCTTGTGTTATGCAGAAATGTTTATAAACCATGTCCTTGTCCGACATTGTTTTGTATTATTATTAACTGCTTTTCTTGTGTGCTCATTTATGTACTATGTAAGGCGATGTGGAACCTTTGTGTTGCTATATAAATAAAGGATAATAATAATAATAATAATAATACAAACAAACGATTCATGACAGAGAACACCTGTCCCTCAGGAAGGGGGTAAAATGCTTCTAGTAGAAGGATATGACTATGCAAGCATACAATGTACATGAGAATGGAACTGAAAACAGCGACTCCATCATGGCTGACACATACTATCAACCACATGCCCACTTGTAGTAAGCCACTGCTAAGGCAATATAGAATTTTATCCCCTACACGATAATGCAGATAATCCCATAGGGAGAGACAGAGCAGATACAGGAAACTGAAAATCCCAGGATTGTCTGACCAGATCTAGCCGACAACTAGTGGAAAAAAGCAATATATATAACATGAGATGTCTGGGTTTTTTGTTGTAGTTTTTTTAGCAGTTAGGGTCTGCGCTGTCGCAGTGGCATAACTAGGGTATTTGGAGCCCAGGGCAAATTTGAAAATGGAGCCCCCCCCATGTGCGCGCGCATGTCAATATGACACACACCCCTTTATCGTCACTCTGAACATTCCTATCCATATGCACCTTAACCCCAGTAGTGCCCCTTATACAGTACACCCAGTATGCAATGTCCCCAGTTGTGGTCCCTCTTATGTAGGCCCATAGTAGTGCTCCTTATACATTATCCCCAGTAGTGGTCCCCCTTATACAGCCCCCCATTAGTTCCCCTTATTCAGAGCCCCAGGAGTGGTCCCCCCCAATGCAGTGCCCCATGTAGTGGTCCCCCTATGAAGTGCCCCCAGTAGTTTTCCACCTTATGCCCCTTATATAGTGCCCCCAGTAGCAGTCCCCACAATGCAGTGCCCCCAGTAGTGGTACCCCCTTATGCAGTGCCCTTTATATAGTGCCCCCAGGAGTAGTCCCCCCTATGCAGTGCCCCCAGTAGTGGTACCCCCTATGCAGTGCCCTTTATATAGTGCCCCCAGCAGTAGTCCCCCCCCACGCAGTGCCCCCAGTAGTGGTCCCCAGTAGTGATCCCCCCTGTCCAGTGCCCCTTATACAGTGCCCCCTGTAGTGGTCCTCTCTATTTAGTGCCCCCAGTCGTGGTCCACCCAGTGCAGTGCCCTTAGCAGTAAGCCCCTTATATAGTGCCCCCAGCAGTAGTCCCCCCATGCAGTGCCCCAGTAGTGGTCCCCCTTATGCAGGCCCCCAGTAGTGATCCCCCCTATCCAGTGCCCCTTATACAGTGTTATACAGTGCCAACTGTAGTGGTCCTCCCTATTTAGTGCCCCCAGTAGTGGTCCCCCCAGTGCAGTGCCCCTTGTAGTAAGCCCCTTATATAGTGCCTCCAGTAGTAGTTCCCCCCTAGTAGTAGTCCCCAGTAGAGGTTCCCCCTCCCGATGAAGTGACCCCAGTAGTAGCTACCCCACAGTAGTAGACCCCAGTACTGCCCCACCCCCAGTAGAGGTCCCCCCCAGTAATGGTGCCCCCAGTAGTAGCCACCCCCCTCCCCTGTTGAACCCCCCAGTAGTGCAGACACATTAAAACAATATACACTTACCTGAATCCACCCTCCAGCTCTGGACACTGCTCCTGCCACTGCCACCACACATCAGTTCTCCCGGGCTGGCACGCTCAGCATTATCGGAGAGATGTCATGATGTCTCTCCCATTACCCACTGCATGAGCCGGAAGGCGGAGCTCATGAGTGAGCTCTAGTCCGGCTCTTGCAGTGGGCGCTGCAGCAGTCAATGAGAGTCTAAATAGAGAAATGTATATGGGTGCCCATCTGTCTGCAATGGAATAAATGACAGGCAGCTCTCCTAGGGGTCTCCTAAAACCCTAATGCAAATAAACTTTTAGATAGATGAAGGATAGCGCCACAGTGTTTGACCCGGACCAAGAAGACACTCAATCCAAATAATGAAAATAATTTTCATTTTTCTTATAATACAAAAGAATTCCGTATAAATATATACATTGAACAGAATAGTTATAGCCATAAAATTGATACCAATCAATATTGCCGGCAATAATATATTGACATATACTCTGTTTATACTTAAAAAATGGCACCAGCTGTGTGCCCTGTTTATAAACAGTAAAATTGTATCTACTTTATATCAGCAACAAAGTTGCATATCCTTGTAGTGAGTATCCTTTCAGCAAAAATATAATTGATACTCAAATGCGACCAATCCTTAGTGTAATCCAAAAACCTGAGTATGTAAAGTTAATAAGACTGATGATCCACAAAGATCCAGATCTATTTAGGAGATCAATTTGCGTGACATCTCCCCATATAGATTATATATTTAAAAGGTGAGGGCCGAACTTCATGTCCTTTATTGTCCTGCTTATTAGCTTAATGTAAGAAAATGGACAGATAATCAGCTCACCTGATGACCAGAATTAGACTCTCCATGGTGTAATGTGAGCAAATTCACCATGTGAATATGGCCTATCTGGCCCGTCTCTGCTGTATGCTGTCCGACTGCTTGTTCATCAGAACAGCTGACTTGTGTGCTGGCTTCCAGCCAGATGGTAAGCGGAGCTCTACGGAGGTGCTCAAGTGAGCAATTCAACTCCGGAGTTAAAGCAGCTGCCACACTCAGGTCAGGTGATCACCAGGGCTTCACGAACAATGAGCTATGGATCTCCACAGGCTTGGACACAAATAGGATTTGCAGACTAGAATCCAAGGACACACTAACGCGTTTCTTTCTCATTAGAGAATTTCTTCAGAAAAATGTCTGTCAGCAGGAACGTGTCATATTTAAGGGAGAAACCTCCAATCAAATCTATTCATCAATCTAGACATCACCTGCAATCTATTCTGTCCCTTTTCAAGCTGCAATTCCTAATCCCTAAATAAGGTTAGGTCAGAAGTTATTACTATCACATTTGATATAAGCTATTGAAAGCGTTAAAGAACAGAATCAACAATTTGTATTTAATAATCTAATTGGATATATACATAGCCATATATGCAAAAATTGTATATATATAGAAATATCAAAATATATAATATATAAATATTAATAATAATAATAATAATAATAAATGTATATAATAATAATAATATTAAAAAATAATACGAGAAAATAAAATAAATTAAAATAAAAAGATATTGGATAAAATAATGAAATAAAATTAAATAAAATAAAACAACATAATCCTATAATGGAATAGATACCACATATATGCTATCAACATCTATTACAAACCTATATAATATATTAAGAAAATAATATGAAAGAAATAATAATAATAATAATAAAAATAATGGTTAGAATGATAGTATCTCTGAGGAGACAAATCCAAATATGTCACTTATAAATTCTTGATAATGACTCAAATTAGAGAAGGGATAGAGATGGCTAAATATAGAGAAGTGGACCCCTGACTGTAATGTACAGTACCCCTAAAAAACTCTTGAGGGTATACTCCAAAGAAAGTGGACATGGGTGGTTGAACTGTTTTTCTATTAGAGAAACTCAAGGTCCACTGTCTCATTGAGCCCCTCCGGATGGAGGGTGCTCAATTAGTGGATCCAACATGCCTCTCTCATGCAGAGTTTTGAATATCTATCTCCCTGTCTCATTGTTGTAGGTATATGTTCTAATCCCCATAATCTTAGATCTGTAATTTCCCCACCATGTTGTTCTAGATCAGTGATTCCCAACCTCGGTCCTCAAGGCACACTAACAGTCCTGGTTTTAGTGATATCCATGATTGTGCACAGATGGTTTAATCAAAATAACTGAGGCACTAATTAAGTCACCTGTGCTCAAGTATGGTTATCCCTAAAACCTGGACTGTTAGTGTGCCTTGAGGACCGTGGTTGGGAACTCCTGTTCTAGATGGTGTCAAGGAACACTGTGGGTAGTAACTTTATTGAGTATGTTTCTACGGTGTTCTAGAAATCTCTTATATAGAAGGCGAGTGGTACGGCCGACATACTGCAGCCCACATTTATATTGTAACAGATATATGACATACGAGGTCTCGCAATTGGTAAAGGTAGTTAGTGGATGAACAATATTGGTTACTGTAGATTTTATGGTTGTGTTTCTATGTTGCATAAACCCGCAGGAAATGCATCTGGAGTGTCCACATGGAAAAGTGGATATTGTTTGACCTTAAACAGGATGTTTCCTGTTGAGCTGTTGACCTGAAAGTACTGGCTGCTAAATGGCTCTGTAGACTTCCGGCTTTTCTAAAAATAAAGGTGGGTTGTTGTTTTAGACTCTCCTTTAACAATGGGTTCAACAGCAGTAGTGGGTAATTGTTTTTAATAATTCTTTTGATTTGCAGATTGATTATACTTGGATACCAAAACTACAGATGAATCTATATTTGTATTGTCCCTCTGGGAATAAGTATTTGTGATATCCTTATCCAATTCCACACTATTGTTCGATCCTATAAGGTCTCTAGGTAACCTTACCAATAATTCTCTATTTAAATTATCCACCTTTACTTTAGCCTGAGATAATAAGACTTGGGGGAAACCTTTCTCTTCCAATGTTCTACAGAGATTGGAAGCTTGATCCTCATATTTCTGTACTGAGGAGCAATTACTTTTCAGTCTTCTCTGCTGTCCTTGTGGTATGCTTGAGAGCCAGTTTTTCTGGTGATTACTTGAAAAGTCAATGAAGGTGGATGCACATAACACACACACACACATATATATATATATATATATATATATATATATATGCACACAGACGCTCATATGCATATTTACATACATACACATAGACGCACATTTACTATTTCAATACACAGACACACATATGCGAACGCATACATATAAAATGGTTCCCACACATTATAGTTCATAACCAGAGTTATTAAAGGTATTGGTAGCTAATAATTATGATGTAATATGTACTTAAAAGAGATCTAAGGTTCAGAATACAGTGGACATGTCATGTTTGGTACCATGCTAAATCCCTGTTTATTTGTTTATCGGCAAAGAAGTCGCATCATGCATCTGCTAGTTATGGATGATAGGGAGTTATTGAATAGAATGTTTTTACTTGAATGCAGTGTTGTAGCCAGTTTTAACCAGTTCTTTGGCAGGAAGCTACACAATGTGACCGTTGGAAGACTGAGCCATACCCCTGATGACACCGTATGAACTGACCAATGACCAGATTCACCAGAAGCAAGAACCAATGAAAACCTGTCAATTTGTCTCTTTGCTAATTCTGAAAACTGTAAGGTATATAGGCTGGTGTCCTGACCCCAGTGTACACACATCTTCTTTGCGACCGCAGACTTCTGGACTGATGACTGTATACTGGGACCAGTGTGCACGCGTATGTATCGGCTGTACTATTTAATTGCTTTTTACTCTAATTGTTAACTCTTATATCATGTTACCCCTTTTTACATAAATAACTTTTTGTGCTTTGGAACCACACGATTGGACTGGAAAGCAATTCTTTCTTAAGCGACTTGCAGTGCTAAATAGCGACTGAACGGTATTCATAGTATCTACCTCCTTATTGAAGTTATAGGAGGTGATAACACCCTCAATGACTTCCACTGTGACATCCAAGAAATTAATCCTCTGTTTGTGGAAAGTGCTAGTGAAAGTTAAATTAAAAGAATTTTTATTTAAGTGTATAACATAATCTATAATCGAGTGATCATCCCCATCCCAAATAAAGAATAAATCATCTATTTAATGGCCATAGAGGGCTAGGTGCACCCCGAGGTCCGCCCCCTAATGAGCTCCACCTCCACTCTCCCCATATTTAGGTTGGCGAAACTCGGGGCAAACCTAGTCCTCATGGCCGGCCCAGTGTGCTGTAAATAGAGTAAGCGATGAAAAATAAAATGACTGTGCTTCAATATAAATAATATAGAATCTGTGAGAAAAAGTTTTTGCCTCTCTGAGATACCTACCTGCAAGGACAGGAAGTGGTTGATGGCCTCCAACCCTTTATCATGTAGGATATTAGAAGAATATTGGAAGGTTTTAATGAGGTCTCATGTTTGGTCTTCTTCTTTTTAAATTTGCCGCCCCTACATCTAGGTCTCTCCTTCTTTTTGGGGTACCTGGGTACAGGGGTTCAAATCTGTTCTGAAGATGAGGTTCTTTTCTTAAATCTGGAGCTTCCTCTTGTCTCCTTTGAAAGGGGGATCAGCTATGTGCCCTATTTATAAACAGTAAAATTGTATCTACTTTATATCAGAAACAAAGTTGCATATCCTTGTAGTGAGTATCCTTTCCTAAATAGATCTAGATCTTTGTGGATCATCAGTCTTATTAACTTTACATACTCAGGTATTTGGATTACACTAATGGTGGGCATACACAGCAAGATAAAATGTCTGTCAGACTGACAGACATTTTATCTGGCCGGCTGCCAGCCGCAGATGTCCGCGGCATACACTGTGAGAGAAATCTCACAGTGTATAGCCCGACATCTGCGCTCCGCCCCCAGGGGAGGAGACCTTTCCCTGTTCCTTCCATAGGAAGGAACACAGGAAATGTCTGTCTGTCGGCCGCGCTGGGCATGCACTGCCAGATGCGGCCGACAGTTACCAGGTGAATATCGCATCGGACGGGCATGCTGGACAATCCAGCATGCCCGACCGAGCAATATTTAACCCTTGGTCGCCCCCCCCCCACGCTACAATTATCGCGGCGATCCGCCGATATCGGGCGGATCGTCCCGATAATTGCAGCGTGTATGGCCAGCATAAGGATTGGTCGCATTTGAATATCAATTGTATTTTTGCTGAAAGGATACTCACTACAAGGATATGCAACTTTGTTTCTGATATAAAGTAGATACAATTTTACTGTTTATAAACAGGGCACACAGCTGATGCCATTTTTTAAGTATAAACTTAGGATATTTTCAGTTGATATCAACAGAGTATAGGTCAATATATTATTGCCGGAAATATTGATTGGTATCAATTTTATGGATATAACTATTCTATTTAAAGTATATATTTATACGGACTTCTTTTGTATTATAAGAAAAATAAATATTATTTTCATTATTTGTTGGTGTTATCTACTTTTAGTGCACGTTTAGTATGATTAAATAAAGCTTAGTGTTTATTTTTTAGTATATATTTTATTTTTATCATTATTATTATTTATATATTTTTATTTTATATTTTATTTCTTTTGTTTTTTACACATATTTCTTGTGGTTTATTGTTGTATATATTCAACATATCGATTGAGCCTGTTTGAGATACTTACATTTTGTCTGATACACAGCACTAGGTTTACAGTGTTAGGAGCCAATTTTATGATTCTACTACATGGTCCTCATATATGAACAGTCCAGTTATGTCATGTGCTGCTTGTGTTCCAACTGCTGGAGAGCAAGCAGTTATTAAGGTAATAAGCCAAGTTGTCAATATACTATTGTGCTGACAGCCACGTGACTTCTGATGAACATGTGTTCCACCAAGTGGAACGCATGGTACTTCTGGTTTTGCCGCTATTAGTGATTTCTAGAGATACTTTTAGTTTATGAGTGCTGGATTGTGCCTCGCGATGTAGGTGAGTGAGCGGGCAGTTGACACATGATTTCCACCGTCTAGTGGGTGTAATATTCAGGCTGTTATGTAGTGCAGCGAATTACTTTCAATGTTGCAGCCAGGAAGTGCAGGCATGTGGTATTGGCAATTATGTGGGGTATTTAAACAGGCTCAAGTGAATGGGTGGTTATGGTTCTATGGTGGTTGCTGTACTATCTTGGTTTGGTGAGTCTTGATAAAGGTCCTGAGGGACTGAAACGTCGACTGATACATGAATATATGATGAAATAAAACTGAAGAATTTCAGTTTTGCATAGCAAGTGGTGAGTGCCTTTTTTCTGGATCTTGCATATTTTGGGCTTTGGGCCTTTAAATGAGCACCCCCTGATGTTATAATGTCTGGTCCAGAGTGCATTCCCTTCATGGAGTGGATTTGGGAGCCGCAGTGGTCTGTGGAGTTCCCGTAGACTGACACCTGCCCCTCATTGAATTCCGATTATTGAGTGTGGCTGTGAGACTGTTCATTAACTATACACCCAAGAGGCTTATGGGTTTCCATGTAGAACACTAACATCTATTCTTATCTATATGGAACTTCGATATTGTTTTTAATATTTAAGTGAATGAAGAGAACTTTTCTGCACTAATGAGAGACTTTTTTCTTTTTCTTTCTTTTGAGTTTTGAGTTTCTTTTTTTTAAAATTGTTTTTGTATTGTCATATTGCTAATACTGCGGTGCATTGGAGTTATTGACCATATTTTCTCCCGAGTCCAGCATTTACCACATTTGTTTCCAACGTATTGATGATTGTTATGGGATGATTTCATTAGGCCTGATGTATTAGTTCGGTTTTGAATTAGGGTCACTTTACAAAACTTGCTTCTAGTGTGGTGGCAATATGTCCACTGAACCTATACAAGTACCTGACAATGCTGCTTATGATATAGCACAGAATACCTTCATTTCACTGACAGACGACGATGCTGAAAAGGTGCTTTTTGACCACATCGAGTTTACAAAGTTACCTGACGAATCATGCACTGACCTTTATCATAGACTCCTCAGACTTAAGAGAAGGGAAGTTGACCTTACCCTCCATGGGCAGTTTCTGTCTGATTTCTACAGGAATAAAAAGATACCTAGGGGTTTTAGAGTCAATAATGTCCCCACTATAGGGAGGAACAGCTTAACATTTTGCACTAAATGGTGTGGCGTCCTCAATAAGTGTTCACTAGATCTTATTCTGTTGGTAATTGAAGAGGTAGGGAGTGAGCTAAGTAAAATATGTGAGCAGATTCACTCCTTCAATGCTAGTTATGCAAACACTCTAAATACTGACACTTCCAACAGTTGGCTTAGCAAACTACAAGATAATATTCTGTTATACCAGCAGGATCTAGTGACATTTAAACATAAGAAGTTAGCGACTGTTAACAATGACTCCGTGAACCACCAAGTTTACAGGTGGCTACGGGGTGATACTAATTCTCACAGATCCTTCACACAAATGCGGTACAGACCCTGCATTTTGATTTGATATCTCTTTCTCACAATCTAACCCTGAAAATGAAATTGGAGGGCATAAACCACCAAGTGGAGCAATTTTTTTAGGGAGAGGCTACAGAGATCTCGGCACCCCTTTGCCCAAACTAGATCAAGGTACCCTACAAAGAGAGAGGGTACACATAAAAAAGCGAGGAAGGTGATGCAGGAAGAATTAGTACCCATTTATAATTTATCCAGTAAACCCCTGACAATTGCGGAAATTGAGTTATTATCTTTAGGTTTATCTTTTGTCCCAACAGTGAAACACAATCATTTTGACTGGTCTATAGACCACTATAAATTTGGACATAAACTCAGCTTACGTGAGTTTTTTTCAGATGAGAGGGGCACTGTCACACAGTCAGCTTTTATAATACCAAGTGTTTTTGATCCTCAAACATCTAATTCGAGTATTAAAACATTCTTACCAATGGATGAACAGGAAATGGCATCACACCATGACGGTAAGAGATATGATAATCTCGCTAATCTTCAGAGACAGGCTTTGCAGACTTTCATATGTAATGAGGAAATAGTAGTGAGACAGGCGATAAAGGGGGTGCTGTCGTCATCC
The DNA here is from genome assembly GCA_031769625.1 of Taudactylus pleione. Lineage (NCBI taxonomy): Eukaryota > Metazoa > Chordata > Amphibia > Anura > Myobatrachidae > Taudactylus > Taudactylus pleione. The sequence goes on from JAUIMM010000153.1 coordinate 932,931, forward strand.
AAGACTGGTCATCATACGATAATGAGGTGCGCCACCAATTGGATGATGACGATACCTATTTGAAAGTGAGGTCAAGAAGCAGGTTGATGCTGTGATTGACCGGGCAGTTCAACGCAGGCGGGTGGACGAGGGGATAGCCTCTTTTTTGAAGGTTGAATACCCCATCTGTCCCATTATATATCTGTTACCCAAAGTACACAAGACATTTGTTGACCCACCCGGGCGTCCGATCATCGGCACGTGGATCAGTATTACAGTCATTGGCAATGTTCATTGAAAGCTTTTTACAGCCACATGTCACGGTGATGAGTAGTTATATTCGAGATACAACTGATTTCTTAGAAAAGACCTTACCATTGGAAGGTTTGGCAAGTGACATGTGGCTGGCTACCATGGACGTTGCCTTGCTATACATGGCGATACTGCATGATGCCGGGTTGGAGGCAATGAAATTCACATTGACTATGGGAACGCATAGTGGATCCCCCATCTCTTTTCTTTTAGACCTGACAGAAATGGTATTGAGCAAAAACCACTTTACATATGGTGGAGAGTACTACATACAGGTAGTGGGGATGGCAATGGGTTCTAACCTGGCACCATCCTATGCTAACTTGTATATGGACCACTATGGATGCAAACATTTATTAAGTGTTTTTGGTGAGAAAATTAGATATTATAAATGTTACATAGATGACCTTTTCTTAGTTTGGTGTGGTACAGAGGCAGCACTTCATGATATGGTCAGTAGCCTTAATGCACTAGATAGTCCTATAAGATTTACGGCTCAGCTTCAAAAAGAGGCGATTAACTATTTTGATGTCACTATCTGTTTTGAAAACAACCGACTGCATTCCACTTTATACCATAAAAGCACTGACCATAACACGTTGTTACATTCATCTAGCCATCATCCCACTCCATTAAAGGAGAGTCTACCAATATTGCAATTTATGTGAGTACTTAGCAATAACACCAACGAGATCAACAAAGAGAGACAACTTGAAGAGATGAGAGGACGTTTCCTAGAGAGGGGGTACACACCTAAAACGATCAGATGGTGTTTGGACAAAGCCCGACTCAGACATTCACAGGCTACCACCAAGATGACCCGACCCGTATTATACATACTTCAACGTATGACTTGACTTCACAGCAGACCAAAAAAGTGATACACAAGCACTGGAATATAATATCCTCAGACAAAGCTGTTGGCAAAGCGAGCAAGAAACCGCCGATGATGGCATACAGGAGAAGTCCTAGCCTATGACAATTACTATTGAGACCCATGATATATCCAGCGATACAATGGACCCACTGGCTATCGAGTTCTAAGTCTGGGTGTTTCAAATGTGCTAATTGCATGACCTGCAGGTCGATGATTGCTGGTCCAAGTTTTCTGCGTCCGCATAGCGGTAAAAAGTTACACATCAAATATAAGTTGCTGTGCACCATGGATCATGTGGTCTATATCTTGATATGCCCTTGGGGCTTGTACTACATCGGAATGAGGACTAGAGGGTTTTGCGAGAGAATGGCGAATCACAGATCATCTATACATATGGCATTACAAACCCAGACCTCTGACAAACCTGTAGCGAAATACTTCCTTGAAGAAAAACACCAGTTAGCATCGTTACAGTGTATGTTGATTGACCATATCCCTAAACCGCCGAGAGGTGGCAATAGGGAACTGCTATTGAAAAAGCGCGAGGAACGCTTTAATTTGGATACTGTGGCCCTTCAGGGACTGAACGAATACCATCCATATAATCTATTTTTGAGGTGATTCCATATTGATTTTGTTACACAATTTCTGTTTCTTAGAGGCAGTGTTGGCAATATTATATGTATGTTGCTATCTGCGGTCTCTGTGGAGTAGTAAATCGCTCGATCAGTTGGATTGAAATTACCAGCAGATTAGAGTCTTCATTTATATATTTTTGATTCTTATTTGATTTATGTTTTATTTACTGTTATTAGTTGTTTTATTAAGTATTGGGCATGGTGCACTAGATTAGTTGGTGTTATCTACTTTTAGTGCACGTTTAGTATGATTATATACAGCTTAGTGCTTATTTATTCGTTAGCATATTTTTATTTTTATCATTATTTTTATTTATATATTTTTATTTTATTTCTTTCATTTTTTTACACATATTTCTTGTGGCTTATTGTTGTATATATTCAACATATTGATTGAGCCTGTTTGAGATACTTACATTTTGTCTAATACACAGCACTAGGTTTACAGAGTTAGGAGCCAATTTTATGATTCTACTACATGTCCTCGTATATGAACAGGGGCGCCGAGAGGGGGGGGGGAGCGGGTACTGATTACCTGGGCCCGGCCATGTCAGGGGGCCTGGTCTGCAGCACAACAGTAACTTTTTTGTAATTTGTTATCTTTTTATTTAAAAAAAACCCTTTTATTAAACCTCCGCCGCAGGGGGCGGCAGTTCATTCAGGTGGGGGTGTTAGTGGGGAGGGGGGTGGAAGGGTCTTGGACACCGGACTTCTGGATAGTGCATCACTCACTTCTAGTCCTAGCTGCCGCACCACTGCGGAGCTAAAGGTCTCGCGAGATGATGATGATGACGTCATCATCTCGTGGGGCTCTCCCACTCTACACCAGACTCCGGAAGGTGGGCCTGGACTAGGAGGGACAACAGGAAGGAGGGCTGGATGGATGATCAATGATTCCTAGGCTCAGAGACAGAATCAGAGTGGTGTCAACAGTGTATGGAGGAAAGGGAAGAGCCCAGGTTTGCCCTGCTGACTGCAGACTGTGAGTGCCTTTGACACTGGTGCTGCAGTTGCTATATTTTATATATATCATACATATATGTGTATATCATACATATAGATAGGTAAATTTAAATATGTGTGTAATATATATATATATATATAAATATGTATATGTGTGTGCAAATATATGTGTGTATTAGCGTTTGTATATAGGTGTGTTATATATATATATATATATATATATATACACACAGCATATACGTGTTTCCATGTATATACTACAGTATATATATTATAATATACATATATATATATATATATGACACCACTGTATACAATTGGCAATCAAAGGTCCAAATGGTAACCTGATGCCCTGGTGCCTTCCCCTGTCATAAGTATGGAAACACTCGTACCTCGCAAAAAAGACACAGGCAGCACTTCACAGAGCACAGAGCCGGTGGAGGAGCCCTGGAGTGCCGCCCATGTCTTTCTTGAGGGGGAGGAGTGTGATGTCTTGGGGTTAATTAGCTTGATCATATATTGTGATGTCTTGGGGTTAATTAGCTTAGCAGATGGTGAATGGGTGCAGTGTTTAGGTGCTAGTGAGGGTCCACACACACAGCTTTCAGGTGAAAATAAACGAGGTGATCCTTTACTTACAGCATAAGAAATCAGGAAACAGAAAATAACAAACAAACCTAGCCCTTGTTTAGGGAACTAGCTCACTTCTTCAACCCTCTCTATAAGGGAGCAGCTATTCTGCCAACATAGTCTCTGAGATGGTGGTACTTCCTGCCACATGCAGGACTGGACCTGGCCTCCTGGCCTGGTATAGCTTCCTCAGATTACAAACACAGTCTCTGTGCCTTCCCTGTATCCTCCAGGTATACAGAGGCCCTGGCTTCCTCAGACTGCAGCTTAGCTGCCTCAATGTCACTCAGTCTGAGAGTTTGTGGTCCCCCCTTGCCTCCTGCAAGGTCCAGACACTGGCCTTCTGGCCCCCAATGGCTCACTCAGCTTCACTGGGCTCTCTGCCGCCACAATTCCACATGGACTGTTTCCCACAGCAGCCTGACTGGTCTGCCTTCACATCAGCCCACACCTGAGCTCTATCCACAAGGCAGCAATTAGGCATCTTCCCACAATGCTTCTCTAGTCTGTGTGGGTGGATCTTCCCTGCCCCACACAGAACCTGCTGCTAACCAGTGCCACCTCTGCCACAATATATATAAATATATATATATATATATATTTAAGGGTCCTGGGGGATGCGCTATGCAATCAATCCAATGACGGATGCGATGCACAGCATGACGATAGTATCTGGTAGTGTTCCCGCTAGGCTGTTTTAGTGAGGTACCGTATCCTGCCTGATTTTAAAAGGACAAACTGCGCCCCGGACTTTTAATGGCACCCCACTAAAATCAGCCTGCCCTGTGCCTTCCCCACCATTAGGCTGCAGTGTCCCAGTTGCAGTGACCGATCGACACCGCGTTAAAAGAAGCCATGCGCATAGCATATTTGTACCGTGAGGGAAGACCTTGGAGGAAGCCCAGCACCTCGGTAAGTTCTGGGCATGCCCCCAAGTGTGATGAATTGTGTTTGTGACATGCCCTTCCTGGTTAGCTACACCCACTTTTTGGGAACGTGCATACAGACTCCTCCCTGCCCCACCCATGGTCTAGGAGAAACACTAATCCGGCTGCTCTGTGCTGCAGCCAATAAGATCTTGTCCTGTCTCCCCCTCCAATAGACAATAGAAATATCATATGCTGCAAATGGCTAAGGGGGGGGGGGGCTGGGAAGTTGCTGTACCAGGGCCCAGGATTTCTTTTGACAGCCCTGTATATGAACGGTCCAGTTATGCCATGTGTGGCTTGCGTTGACACATGACTTTCATCGTCTAGTGGGTGTAATATTCAGGCTGTTATGTAGTGCAGAAAAACAGAGAAAACCAAGGGTTGTTGTCTCATGGGCGCACAAGAGTAAGTATATTAAAATATAACGTTTATTGTATTCAATTTAAAAATATCCCATATTTCGGACTAAGGCAGTGAAATATAAAGTTTTAGTGATAAGAAAACAACACCAATAAGTGAAGAAAATTAATTAAATAGATAATGAAAAATTAATAAAAAGCGAAGTCCACTATTAGATCTGTGCTTAAATGCTAAATACTGCTCTATAATTTAAGCCTTTACTACCAAATATAAAGATCCAATGGATATCTTATCATATAATCAAGCCTGATATTGGCCGAAATTCTCCATTCTGATCTTGACCTTAATTGGTCAGATAAAATTCCTAGCACCAGTTATCTCTTGATCGATATGAAGTTAAATCTTCTGTTAATGATTTGTTTCCGCACAGACAACAATCATAAAGGCGATCTATGATGGAAATAATCTAACTAGTTGGATTGGTTAAAGATATATATTTTTTTATAAATGTAATTATGGGATAAAAATTGTATTAGTTATTTAGTTAAATACCAACAGTTGCTTGCCTCATTCATTTAAAGAATACAATATTTTAATCAGCTATAGTTGTATTCATTAAATAGCACATCCGATTTATGCAAGAATATTTTTGCTTATTTGCAGTATGTGATAGTTAGTTTGGAGTTACTAGTCATAAATCGTATGGCATTAGTAAATCACTATTTGTTCCTCATCTCACTTTAGATCAGGATGATCAGCAGAATTGAATAGTTATAGTTCAGTTTATCCAATAATAGATATTATTTATAGTGGTAAGCACAGCCTGATATGTAGTAGTTTGTTTCCAAGTTATAAATATCAGATCGCAACACTGTAACTTTTAATGAGTAACTGTCACTAAATATCGCTGTTACATAATGTCAGCGTTCCACTTATGATTATCTAAATGATTCATACAGCTAACAATAAAGCGAGTTATAATAAAGAGGCATGTCTGATATCGTTGTATCCTCCGTATAAGTGTAAAGTAATATAAGTTGTCCCCCTAAATTATGGAGACACAAACTTCATACAAGAGTTGAATCAGGTTGGTAAATATCCCATATATAATCAGAAAATGATGATTTATTTTTCAGCAATTAAAATAGCATTTGCTGATTTTCCATAATAAACAACTTCTGTAATATACATTAATTACATTTGATTATACCATTCACCATTCTAGCCATCTGTTAACCTAACTGGTGCACGGAGCATATAGTGTAATATTAGGCAGTATTTTGTATCAATCTCAATTGAGAATATATTATAGTGGACACGCTGAAACGCCGACGCGCGCGTTTCACTGCATGAACAGCTTTGTCAAGGCCTAATAGGGGTTATGCCTTGACAAAGCTGTTCATGCAGTGAAACGCGCGCGTCGGCGTTTCAGCGTGTCCACTATAATATATTCTCAATTGAGATTGATACAAAATACTGCCTAATATTACACTATATGCTCCGTGCACCAGTTAGGTTAACAGATGGCTAGAATGGTGAATGGTATAATCAAATGTAATTAATGTATATTACAGAAGTTGTTTATTATGGAAAATCAGCAAATGCTATTTTAATTGCTGAAAAATAAATCATCATTTTCTGATTATATATGGGATATTTACCAACCTGATTCAACTCTTGTATGAAGTTTGTGTCTCCATAATTTAGGGGGACAACTTATATTACTTTACACTTATACGGAGGATACAACGATATCAGACATGCCTCTTTATTATAACTCGCTTTATTGTTAGCTGTATGAATCATTTAGATAATCATAAGTGGAACGCTGACATTATGTAACAGCGATATTTAGTGACAGTTACTCATTAAAAGTTACAGTGTTGCGATCTGATATTTATAACTTGGAAACAAACTACTACATATCAGGCTGTGCTTACCACTATAAATAATATCTATTATTGGATAAACTGAACTATAACTATTCAATTCTGCTGATCATCCTGATCTAAAGTGAGATGAGGAACAAATAGTGATTTACTAATGCCATACGATTTATGACTAGTAACTCCAAACTAACTATCACATACTGCAAATAAGCAAAAATATTCTTGCATAAATCGGATGTGCTATTTAATGAATACAACTATAGCTGATTAAAATATTGTATTCTTTAAATGAATGAGGCAAGCAACTGTTGGTATTTAACTAAATAACTAATACAATTTTTATCCCATAATTACATTTATAAAAAAATATATATCTTTAACCAATCCAACTAGTTAGATTATTTCCATCATAGATCGCCTTTATGATTGTTGTCTGTGCAGAAACAAATCATTAACAGAAGATTTAACTTCATATCGATCAAAAGATAACTGGTGCTAGGAATTTTATCTGACCAATTAAGGTCAAGATCAGAATGGAGAATTTCGGCCAATATCAGGCTTGATTATATGATAAGATATCCATTGGATCTTTATATTTGGTAGTAAAGGCTTAAATTATAGAGCAGTATTTAGCATTTAAGCACAGATCTAATAGTGGACTTCGCTTTTTATTAATTTTTCATTATCTATTTAATTAATTTTCTTCACTTATTGGTGTTGTTTTCTTATCACTAAAACTTTATATTTCACTGCCTTAGTCCGAAATATGGGATATTTTTAAATTGAATACAATAAACGTTATATTTTAATATACTTACTCTTGTGCGCCCATGAGACAACAACCCTTGGTTTTCTCTGTTTTTCTTCATTCTAATATATTATGGTTGGAATAGGGCAGCACCCCCATATCTAAGAATTCATTAATATACATAATTGTGGGGCCATTCATATAACATCATTAATCTATACAGAGTGCAGACATATCGCCCCCTTTTTTTCTTTTTATATGTTATGTAGTGCAGCAAGTTAATTCCGGTGTTGCGACCAGGAAGCGCAGGTATGTGGTATTGGCAATTATGTGGGGTATTTAAACAGGCTCAAGTGAATGGGTGGTATGATTCTATTGTGGTTGCTCTACTGTCTTGGTTTGGTGAGGCTTGATAAAGGTCCCAAGGGACCGAAACGTCGACTGACACATGAATATATGATAAAATAAAACAGAAGAATTTCGTTTTTGCATAGCAAGTGGTGAGTGCTTTTTTTCTGGATCTTGCATATTTTGGGCTTTGGGCCTTTAAAGGAGCACCCCCTGATGTTATAAAATCTGGTCCAGTGTGCAGTCCCTTCAAGAAGTATATATATATATATATATATATATATATATACACACACACACACACACATACAGTCAGGTGCATAAATATTGGGACATTGATAGAATTTTCATATTTTGGCCTCTATTCACCACCACAATGGCTTTGAAATGAACCAAACAAGATGTGCTTTAACTGCAGACTTTCAGATTTAATTTGAGGGTAATTACATCCAAATCAAGTGAACGGTGTTGGAATTACAACGGTTTCTATATGCGCCTCCAACTTTTTAAGGGGCCAAAAGTAATGGGACAAACTAAACCATCCTAAATCTAACTTTCACTTTTTAATACTTTGTTGCAAATCCTTTGCAGGCAATTACAGCCTGAAGTCTGGAACGCATAGACATCACCAGATGCTGGGTTTCATCCCTGGTGATGCTCTGCCAGGCCTCTACTGCAAATGTCTTCAGTACCTGCTTGTTCGTGGGGCATTTTCCCTTCAGTTTTGTCTTCATCAAGTGAAATGCATGCTCAATCGGATTCAGGTCAGGGGATTGACTTGGCCATTGCATAACATTCCACTTTTTAGCCTTAAAAAACTCTTTGGTTGCTTTTGCAGTATGCTTTGGGTCATTGTCCATCTGCACTGTGAAGTGCCGTCCAATGAGTTCTGAAGCATTTGACTAAATATGAGCATATAATATTGCCCAAAACACTTCAGAATTCATTCTGTTGCTTTTGTCAGCAGTCACATCATCAATAAATATAAGGGAACCAGTTCCATTGGCAGCCATCCATTCCCACGCCATGACACTACCACCACCATGCTTCACTGATGAGGTGGTATGTTTTGGATCATGAGCAGTTCCTTTCCTTCTCTATACTCTTCTCTTCCCATCACTCTGGTACAAGTTGATCTTTTTCTCATCTGTCCATAGGATGTTGTTCCAGAACTGTAATGGCTTTTTAGATGTTGTTTGGCAAACTCTAATCTGGTCTTCCTGTTTTTGAGGCTCACCAATGGTTTACATCTTGTGGTGAACCCTCTATATTCACTCTTGTGAAGTCTTCTATTGATTGTTGATTTTGACACATATACACCTACCTCCTGGAGAGTGTTCTCGATTTGGCCAACTGTTGCGAAGGGGTTTTTCTTCACCAGGGAAATAATTCTTCTGTCATCCACCACAGTAGTTTTCCGTGGTCTTCCGGGTCTTTTGGTGTTGCTGAGCTCTCCGGTGCATTCTTTCTTTTTAAGAATGTTCCAAACAGTTGATTTGGCCACACCTAATGTTTTTGCTATCTCTCTGATGGGTTTGTTTTGATTTTTCAGCCTAATGATGGCTTGCTTCACTGATAGTGACAGGTCTTTGGATCTCATATTGAGAGTCGACAGCAACTGATTCCAAATGCAAATGTCATACCTAGAATCAACTCCAAACCTTTTACCTGCTTAATTGATAATGAAATAACGAGGGAATAGCCCACACCTGTCCATGAAATAGCTTTTGAGTTGATAGTCCCATTACTTTTGGCCCCTTAAAAAGTGAGAGGCACATATAGAAACCGTTGTAATTCCTACACCGTTCACCTGATTTGGATGTAATTACCCACGGTCGTGCCCTTATATTAAGGCTGCATCTAAAAAAATGGATTTCTCCATAGAGAATTCTGGGGGCAGGGTGTTCAAGGGACTACATCTCAAAAGCTATAGGAGGTACAGATCAGAAATTTGGCATGGCTGGGTAGAACTGTCACTGGCATGCCAAATTTCAGGGAAAAAACATAAAAAATGAGGATTTGGGAGTAATCTAAAGCTCCAACTGTCACATTTTTCTGACATTCTCAATTAGGAACCCTTTTCTGCTATAGTCTATGGGTTTTTTTTGGGAAGGCAAAACTCAGAGTAGGGGTGGAATTTAGACTTGGGGTTTCTCTTATTAGGTAGCTATTGTGCCACGGTACATTCTTTTGGGGTTCAGGTAAATTAGGAAGTGACAGTTTTTAAACTATTACCTCAAGAATGCGCCATTATAAAGATAGGAATTTTCAACTTGTTTTGCAGCCGCAGTAGAAGCTTTCAGCAGGTGTAGTCATAATGGCTTCACTTGGGTGCAGCAAGATGGCCGTCGTTTTGCGGGCGGTAGCGGTCAAAGCAGTGGTGGGGACATGGATGCAGCGGTGGGGACATCAGCAGTGGCAGGTCGCGGGTGTCGTGGGGGGCGCAGGTGTTGGCAGCGGCGGAGGGTCCAGCGGCGCTGAGGGTGTTGGCGGTGGGCCTGAACCCGAGAGGATTCAGACCCCGCCAGTTTTTATGCAGAATACGGCAGTGGCGCCCATTTAAAAAATTGCGCCTCAGTGCTATTTTTGAAATTCAAAGATGGTCGTACTCGGCAGAATGTCTGGCGGGGACTAGATCCTCTCAGATCCAGGCCCGCCGCCGACACCCGAATAGGCACCGACGATGTTGTGAACTGTGATTGGCTCATGACGGCCATCTTTGATTTTCAAAGATGGTCGCCGTGAGCCAATCACGACTCATGGCGTCATTGGAGGTGGCAGCACCTGCAGAGGACCATAGAAGCCCTGGAGAAGTGGCAGCCACTCCCCAGGTTACGACGCAAGAAGCCCTGGCGGGTGGGCACCCACCAGGCGAAGACGCCGAAGCCCTGGCAGGTTGGCGCCCGCCGGGAGAAGATATCGGAAGTCCTAGTGGGCGGCGGCCATGCAAAAGAGCTGACAGGCTGCTGCCCACTAGGTGAAGAGGCTGAAGCCCTGGCAGGTTGGCGCCCACCAGGCAAAAATGCCGAAGCCCTGGCGGGTTGGCGCCCGCCGGACGAAGACACCGGAAGTCCTAGTGGGCGGTGGCCATGCAAAAGAGCTGACACAGGCTGCCACCAACTAGGTGAAGAGGCCAAAGCCCTGGCGGGTTGGTGCCCACCAGGTGAAAACGCTGAAGCCCTGGCGGGTTGGCGCCCATCGGGCGAAGACACCGGAAGTCCTACTGGGTGGCGGCCATGCAAAAGAGCTGACACAGGCTGCCGCCCACTAGGTGAGGAGGCCGCAGCCCTGGTGGGTTTACGCCTGCCAGGCAAAAATGCCGAAGCCCTGGCGGGTTGTTGCTCACCGTGCGAAGACACCGGAAGTCCTAGTGGGCGGCGGCCATGTAAAACAGCTGGCACAGGCTGCTGCCCACTAGGTGAAGAGGTTGGCACCCACCAGGCAAAATCGCCAAAGCCCTGTTGGGTTGGCGCCCGCCGGGCAAAGACACTGGAAGTCCTAGTGGGCGGTGGCCACGAAAAAGAGCTATCACAGGTTGCCACCCACTAGGCGAAGACACCAAAGCCCTGGCGGGTTGGCGCCCACCAGGCAAAGATGCCGGAAGTCCTAGTGGGTGGCAGCCACGAAAAAGAGCTATCACAGGCTGCCGCTCACTAGGTGAAGACGTCAAAGCCCTGGCAGGTTGGTGCCTGCCAGGTGAAGACATTGAATCCCTGGTGGGTTGGTGCCCGCCAGGCGAAGACACCAGAAGTCCTAGTGGGAGGCAGCTATGAAAAAAAGCTATCACAGGTTGCAGTCCACTAGACGAAGACACCAAAACCCTGGTGGGTTGGCACCCACCAGGCGAAGATGCCGGAAGTCCTAGTGGGCGGCAGCCACGAAAAAAAGCTACCACAGGCTGCCACCCACTAGGTGAAGACGTCGAAGCCCTGGCTGGTTGGTGCCCGCCAGGTGAAGATGCCGAATCCCTGGTGGGTTCGCACCCACCAGGCGAGGATGCCGAAGACCTGGCGGGTTGGCGCCCACCAGACAAAAACGCAGAAGCCCTGGCGGATTGGATTAGGCGAAGATGCCTAAGCCCTGGGTTGGCGGCAGACATGCAAAAGAGCTTAAAGGCTGCCATCCCCCAGGTGAATACCTGTAAAATAAAATATTACAATATTAAAGTGTGTTGTGTTCTTTTAATATTTTTTTTTACAGGTGTACTACAGGTGGCAGTGGGCCCTAATGCCCAGCATGCTGGTACTTGTGGTTTTCCAAGTACCAGCATGCAGGGAGCCATGCTGGGACCTATAGTTCACCTGCAAAAGAAAATATTCTTTAAAATGCACCACACAACACAATCAACCCAGCACCCACCGCCCAGGGGTGCTGGGGATAGCCCCGGGCTATCAGCCTGGGCCTGGGGTGCCCTGAGGAGGGGGACCCCTTTATTTGGGGGGGTCCCCATCTCCTCAGGGATCCCCGGCCTGGACTGGCTAGCGGTCAGGGTTGATGCTGCAGCTGGGGGGCCCAGTGAAAGGGCTCCCCTGGCTGTGGCATCAGCCCCCTGTTAGAAATTGTCCTGTGCTGGTTCTGGGAAATAGAGGGGGAGCCCTATGCATTTTTTCCCCCTGTGTTTCCAGAACCAGGACCGGCTCAGAGCCCTGTGCTGGTTGCTCTAAATATAGGGGACCCATACATCATTTGTCCACCGTATTTTGGCAACCAGGACAGGTTCTCAAAAGCCTGGTGCTGGATGTGCCCTACATCGTTTGTCCCCTGTATTTAGCACAACCAGTACTGGTGCTCCAAAGCCCAGGGCTGGTTGTTTTCTCGGGGGGTTGGGGCTACGCTTTTTATTTATTATTTTTTTTACACATTCAATCTCACTGCTGCATTTGTCCATCTGTGACTTATTGATTTGATTTTCTCAGGTGTATACGCACTACCAGTGAGCCCTCTGTTGCCCACTGATGCCCCCTTTGCACTGCACCGCTGCCACTGCTCTGCACCACTGCTGCTGCCGCTACCCCACACGCCTACAGCCGTCTTGCACTCTGCACCTCCCAAACCACCTCCTGTGTGCTGTCCCCTCTTCCACCTGCGCTAGTGTACCATTCTGTTGCCCTTATCCCCTGCAGGTGGCCCGGTTTGCTCATCCAAACCCTGATAGTTAATAAATTTTAAAAAAGCTATGAAATTCCATAGGCAAAAAACCTTACGGTTTCATATGTCCCATTAAGGCTGCTTAGACATGATCTGAAAATTCACAAAATCTATTGATTTTCTGCCACTCAAACTTCAAAAAACAATGAAATTAGGATCATTAAGGCTGACGCCTTAATGGTGGTGCTCCTTGTGTAATACAGATATGGTATGCCCTCACACCCTGTGGTTAATGGCAGATTCAGTACTCTCACAGAAGGAGATTGCTGTCACTCACAAAATGGTGGAGCTGCTTACTCACAGAATTGTGTGCTCATTGAAATACACACATGCAGTCAATGCAACTGAGGTCAAAGCAGAGAACAGAGATGTGCAGATGGGATAAAAATGGTGTGGATGGGGGGAGGAGACACAGCAGCGTGGATACATGAGACACAAAGGCATGTAGAGGAGGGAAGGTTAAGCAGTACAGAGGGGGGGTTGCCAAAGTAATGCAGATGGGTGGAAAACAGTGGTGCGGATGGGGGGAAAAAGACTGGCACGGTTTGAGGTGACAGCAACGTGGATGGGGGAAGAGAGTGGCGTGGACATGGGAAGACAGATTGGTGCAGATAAGGGAATACAGACTAGCACAAATAGGAGAACACACAACAGTAGGGATTGGGGAAGACAGATTAGTATGGATGAGTAGGAAGATAGAGTAGTGCGGGTGGGGGGAGGAGACAGAGTTGCACAGTTGGGGAAAGAGGGCCACAGAGGAAAGGAAGACAGCGGCATGGCTTAGGGGAAGGCAGTGGTGGAGAAGGAAACAGAGTGGTAAGGATGCAGGGCAGTGCAGATGGAGAAAGACAGATTGGTACGGATGAGAGAACACAGACTACCATAGTTCGGAGACCACACAGCAGTAGGAATTGGGGAAGACAGAATGGTGTGGATGGGGAGGAAGACAGAGTGGTGCGGGGAGCGAGAGTTGCATGGTTGGGGACCAGAGTAGTGCAGATGGAGGAAGAAAGAGTGCCACAGATGAGAGAGAGACAGCAACGTGGCTGTGGAGAAGGCACAGATACAGGGCAGTGCGGCTGGGGAAACACATTGGTGTGGTGAGGGAACACAGACTATCACAGTTGGGAGACCACACAGCAGTAGGGATTGGGGAATATATAGCAGCATGGAGGCATATAGGGGAAGAAAGTGTACATGCATAGACAGAGTGTGATATTTTTAAAAATAAGGGAGCTGAAGGTATATTCTAAATGAGATAAATGTATGCAGTGAGAAGGATGTTGGAAGCCAGTAAGATTGTTTTGGTGATCAAATGGGAAGATTGTGGGCACTGAGTGGGATGTGGGAGACAGAAAGCTGCTCAAACCTCAGTTGCATAGACTGCATGTGTGTGTTCCAATAATCACACAATTCTGTAAATTAGCAGCTCCACCATTTTGTTAGTGACAGCAATCTCATTCTGTGAGAGTGCTGAATCTGCCGTTAACCACAGGGTGTGATGGCATACCATATCTGCATTGCTTTTTGAAGTTTGAGTGGCAGAAAATCAATAGGTTTTGTGAATTTTCAGATCATGTCTAAGCAGCCTTAATGGGACAAATGAAACTGTAAGGCTTTTTGTCTATGAAATATATATATATATATATATATATATATATATATACTGTATATAATATATATATATATACTGTTTATATATATATATATATATATATATATATATGTATATATATACAGTATATTATATATCCCACAGGCAGCACTGACAATTGTATATAATGAAGGTAGGGCTGCTACCAGAAGAACTATAATCCATATGTTGCCAAATGCTGACCAGCCTGACACCTTCTGTAAGCTTGCAGTAGGTAGTCAGATAACAGCAATATTGACAATATAGAAACTGTAACAGTATAGCATACACAAGGAAAAAAGGTTTTTTGTTTACAGCACCTGGATTTTCCAGAAGTACAATTTTTTGGTAAAACAATGTGCTTGATGTATTACACAGCAACAGATTAACTAGTCCTCTCTGTCTGGGGAGGACTCACATACTTGCCCCTCCCAGGGATGTTAGCGGAGGGCAGTATATCATTAACATTGCAATATACCTGCAGTGCTGCTGCTGTGTGGGAGAGCCGGGGCACGGCGCCCCGTCCCCATGAAGACTCCCTCGGGGATCAGACCCCGCGTTGCCGGGCACGCCCACGTGGTGTGGCATGTCATCACCGGGCGACGTGGCGGGCCAATGAGGACCCGCCACGTCCTCAACCCCAGAGGGCCATGTAGCGGGTTATTTAAACCATGGCGTGCGACCTGGCAAGTGGTGGTGTGAGGGAGCAGACGGACCATTACAGGAAGGAGTCCAGGACGCAGGTCAGTGGATTAGGTAAGCCCTCAGTGAGGCCCCATTTGCTTGCTTTGTTAGGTTACTGTGCATAATTGTCATCCCCTGTATCACCACCATGCGGCGTTAGGCCGAGGCCATTGTATTCTTTTGTTAGGCTACTGTGTACCATTGTCACCCACTGTATCCCCACTGTGTGGTGCTAGGCTGCAGGAGTTGTTCTCAATAGGCTCTAGAGCACAGGTATTATTGTTGTTCGGCGTTAGGCTGCAGGGATAATTATTGGTTGGTGCTAGTCCACAGATATTGTTGTTGTTCGGCGCTAGGTCAAAGGTATTGCTCTCGTGCGGCGCTAGGCTACTGTGCTTTCTTGCAGGTGTCGTGACCAGGACCACCTGCCCATCAAGGGGACAAGGGCATACCCTGTGAGCGCATTCTGTGTTCGTGTGTTGCATTATTGTTGTGTGTGTTATCCCCTCTTCCCTTTTCCCTCCTCAGGCATTTTCGTTCGGGTTGCACCCTGATGCCTGGTACGCAGGTGTAATCAGTCTGAGGCCAAAAGTGCCAATGATGACCATCCTCTAGTCCCTGTAAGGTCTGTCTGTCATTCAGTAGTTGTGGCACCAAGCTCCCTTCTAGAGGCTCAGCGTGTCCAACCTATCTTACAGGATAGACCGTCCCCAGCCGTGTCGAACCAGAGAGACCAGGGCCATCGGTAGCAGTAACCTTGGTGGCCTGAAGGTGAGAGCCACAGGTGTGAGAGGTAAGTGTCCTGCCACACCTGCATGGCAGCAGGTGCACACATTAGCCCACCCCTTGCCCATCTTACATTTGGCGTAGCTGGCAGGATCATACACAAGCCAGAGGACCCCCAGCAAAGATGACTGATCCAGCCTCCCACCCTCTGACTGAAGGATCCCCATCAGGGACGGTGGACCCAACTTTCGACCCTCGGATCACTCCGGCCATTGGAGCCGCTGTACAACTCCTCCAGAAATACGATGGATGAAACTTGGAGCTGTACGACTGGATAGATCAGGTGGAGTCGACAATCCACCTGTATCATCTCCCTGTGATAGTACAGGTAGACCTGGTGCTGCAGGTCCTCCTGGGGGAGGCAAGTAAATCTATCACCAACCGCTCCCCCAAACAGAAGGTGTTCAAGATCTTGAAAGCCACTTACAGGGACCGGTCCACACCAACTAACCCCCGAAAACATCTTTTTGTCAGATCCAGCGTGAGGATGAGTTGATCTCCCAATTTGCCAACGCCCTCTGATGTTGCGCCGATCAGATACAGGCCCGGCACGGCGAGGAATGGCTGGCGGGACCTGTTTGTGGCAGGACTAAAATGTACGCCCCTATGCCACCGCCTCCAGGACAAGGTCGATGAGGACTCCTGCCTTATGTTCCATGGAGTGCTGGAGAAACATTGGCAAAAGATCAGGATGAGGAGTTTGGTTCCTGCTCTGTGTCCCTCCAATCGGCACAACCAGATGCCCGCACCCCCAAACCATACCTTAACTCACTGGAGAGTTGCATCAAAGAGTTGACCAATGCACTCCTGCTAGTCCAACAGGAAGTATCGCAGCTAAGGCAGCGAGTGGAGCAGGCGGAGGACCGTCGGGCCGGGGCGGAGAACTGAGCCGAAGAAGAAAGGGCCGAGGGCCTAGATAGCTGTGGAGTGTCCTCTCCGGTGGTCATCCAACGATGCAGGCAGACTGCAGCAGCATGCAGTCTGCCTGTGAAGATCATCAAAGATGAAAATAAAATAAAAATGGTTAAATGAAAGAAAAGGGGGCTGGACAGCCCTAACACATATGCGGTTCCCTCGGGCACTTAATCTAAACTGAGGCCAGTGGGGTATAGAGGGGGAGGAGCCAACTTCTATTCTTAAGAATATTTAAAGTGCCAGGCTCCATTCATCACCCGTCTATACCCCAGTGTAACCACTCCAGTGTCCCCTAGTGGATGAAGGAGAAAAAACGGATTTATCCCAGTTGATACAGATGCCTGAATATGTTCCAGAAGTATCCACCAACTCAAGTAAAGCTCATTTGTGTCAGAAACAAAATCATATCATTAGCATGCAACCCAATTGTTTCCTCATAGTCGGAGATCATAAAACCTGAAAAAGCAGGCTCTTACCGCACATGCTAAAGGTTCAATTGCAACAGCGAATAACGGTGGATATAGTGAGCAACCCTGTCTAGTTCCCCGCTCCAGTGAAAAGGACTCAGTAACAAATTAGTTGACAGTAACCCGGGCAGCAGGAGAGGAATATAGCAAGCCAGAAAATGTGGATCCACCCCAAATCTTGAAAGTGTTTCCCAAAGGAACACCCATTTCGCGGAATCAAACGTCTTGGCAGCATCAAGGGATACAACCACAGCATCAATCAACTCTTCAATAGCTACCTGTAAATAGGTAAAAAGGCATCTAAGATTAATGGCAGTGGATCTCCCAGGCATATAACCAGTTTAATAAGGATGAACAATTTCAAGTATGACCTTATTAAGCCAGAGAGACAAACTTTTTGCCAAAAATGTTATATCGGTAAATAATAAAGAGATGGAACGATAGTAGTCAGGACAGGATGGGTCTTTACCTGGCCTCAAAATAACCTCTATAAGAGTCTCAACCATTGAAGAAGGGAGGGAGCCAACAGTTTGGGGACAAATAAACCTATATAGGTTTTATATCATTCAAAAGGGAGCCTATCTACCCCAGGATCTTTTTTTTTATTTTACTGCTTTAGGTTACTGGTTATGCTTGCCAACTGATGTCAGGCACAATTTCAGCCATGGCACTGTAACAGTACTTGGCCATTCTCTAATCCTGCACGTCCTTCCTTTTTATAACAATTGATGACTTTAGCATGTGTCACCCTGTCATACAGCCAACTGTTATGCTGTGTTCATGTAGCTGTGGTTCAGAATATGCCATAGGCATGGCAGCTCCAATTGCCCCTCAATATCACCCCTCAAATGGACCATGGTTGTGACCCCCAAATCTTGAGGCTTGGTGTAATTTTGCTCAACTCATTGTCTTTTCTTCTTAAGTTTAAACTAACCTTTCCTTATATGTTATATTACTGTGACTCTTGTATCCAGCCCATCTGTGTCACCCCTGTCTGTCTGCCCCCTCCCCTCTAGAATGTAAGCTCTCACGAGCAGGGCCCTCTTCGCTCATGTGCTTCGCCTTCACTTAATTATACTTTAATTTACAACAGCACCCAACCCTTGGTTGCTGACACCATGCTGCTTATTTAAGTGTTAAGCAGCAATGTGTTAATCATGTATCTGTCCTGCATTGTTTGTACTGTTAATAACTGTTTTTTTGTGTGCTCATTTGTTTATGTGCATTGTAAGGCGCTGTGGAACCCTTGTGGCGCCATATAAATAAAGGATAATAATAATAATAGAACAGCTGAGGAGTGTACTGAATTAGCTGCCTGTAGATTGTCAATACAAAGCTGCAGACTGTAGCTGTAATTTGTCCCTACATAGTCCATATTCCCTGAATTAATGGTAGCTCTGTATTTAAAACTGAAGCCCCTGCGTAGCCATGTTGAGGCTAGGTGAGTTTGTCACATGAGCTAACTGTATTATAAACACAGTTATGTTTGAGGGGAGTCTCCAATAGCAAAGGCCAAGAGTGATATGGAAGCGGGTATCTATTGCGAATAATATTGTCCAAGGCATATTAACTTTTTGTAATGCCCTCCTCTGAGCAACGTGGCCCCTCCACATCTTACCAAGTTATAGTCAGGAAGATGACGCAACCGCACAAGATAGCAAAGGCTCTGGAACAGTGCCATCTTTTTGAAGATATCACTGGGAAGATGGCACCACATAGGAAGGGGGACCCACTTGCTGGCACCAGATAGTTATTCTGTGGGTGCAGGGTATGTGGTATAAGCACTCCAGGGGCTCGTGTGCACTGCACACCCTGCAGCCATTCTAAATATGTCTTGGTCCAGCGTTTTAATTTCGAAAATAAACATGTCCAAAACAAAAATCCACCCAAGTAATCTCCATAAATGTAATACACTATCATACTCAATAGCACAGAAGATTATCCTGTTCCATATAGACATTGCTTGAAAATATAATAGTTTATTTGCTTAAATGTTCACAACACAAGCAACAACCTGTACTTCCTATAATATCCTCCTTTGCATCATCAGAGAATTATTATGTTGTAGGCATCTCCAATGCCAAAATGCTAATTCAGTTTTATGTTTGTTCCTGTTTGGATTAGTATAATCTTTTTCTTGCTAACCTCCCCACAGTACAAATCTCCTCTCTTCATTAATTGTAAATGCAGTTACAAGAATTGTAGGTTCATTCTTTCATGTTTCTGTCATCACTTTTCAATATCTCTGCTAGGTCCCTTTGAAATTCTTTTTATAATTAATAATCACTTTTATCTTTTAAGACTCATCTTTCCCCTGCACTTACTTGGTTAATCTCCCACTGTACCATGCCTGTCAACTCTCCCTGATTGTCAGGGAGACTCCCTGAAATAGTAGCAATCTCCCTGATTCCCAGAAGAGTCTATCAATCTCCATGATTGCACCCCATTATGTAGCTGTTATATACTTGGAAAAAAAAATGAAAGCAGAGATATATACATTCAAATAGGATCATGAGTGACATTGCCCTGCATTGGTTATAAGGCAATCCCTATGACTACATGCATTTTCATGTAAGATTTCATACATGTCCACCTTACCGCGCACTCATAGGTATAGCTTTCACAATCTCCCTGCAGTGGCATAACTAGGGCAGGGCCGCCGGGGCTCATGCCCTGGGCGCCGTGGGACCGGCGGTGTGGGGGTCGCCGCCGGCCACGGTACCTGCTCATCCTATTTAGCCAGTGTAGTGCCAACCGCAGTGAGTGCGGTCAGCACTACACATTTACTCAGGACCAGCGCTAGGCTTCCCTGCGCCATCCTGGGCTGCACAGCCGAGCGGCGGCGATGTGTGTTAAAATCAGCAGCCAACGAGAGTCAGACAGACTCTCATTGGCTGCTGCTGCTGCGCCCACTGCAAGAGCTGGGCTGGAGCTCACTAATGAGCTCTGCCTTCCAGCTCCTGCAGTGGGTAATAGGAGAGATGTCATGACGTCTCTCCCTCAGGCCCGCTGAGAGCCGTGGCAGGCCCGGGTAATAGGGGGCATTGCCTAATCACAGGAGGAGTGGCCATGCCCCCTTCCCGAAAAAAATAAAATAAAGATTTTCAGCGCCGCGAAGCGTCGCTGTGCTCTGGGGAGGGGGGCGCTCTGAGCCCCCTCAGCCCTGCTCAAAGCCAGGGGGGGCGCGATCAGTGTGATCGCTCCCCCCCAGAGGCATAGGAGACTGCTGTGGCTGCTGCTCAGCAGCCACGAGCAGTCTCCACTGCAGCTCAGCACACACTGTGTGCTGGGCTGCTGTGACGGGGGGAGCGGCGCCGTACCCGGGCCCCCGCCGGGCCCCTCAGGAAGCCCGGGCCCGGGTAATCTGTACACTCCCCCCCTCTCAGCCCTGCTCAAAGCCAGGGGGGGCACGATCAGTGTGATCGCTCCCCCCCACAGGCATAGGAGACTGCTGTGGCTGCTGCTTAGCAGCCATGAGCAGTCTCCACTGCAGCTCAGCACACGCTGTGTGCTGGGCTGCTGTGGGGGGGGGGAGCGGCACCGGACCCAGGCCCCCGCCGGGCCCCTCAGGAAGCCCAGGCCCGGGTAATCTGTACCTGCTCCCCCCCCTCTCGGCGCCCCTGCTCTCCCTTAATGCAGCACGTGCCAGCCCGGGAGGACTGACTTGTGGATGGCGACGGGAGCAGTGGGTGGAGCCGGAGCGTGGATTCAGGTAAGTGTATTTTTTTTTCTTTTATTTACTTGTGGGTATTTGTTGGGAGGGGGGTAGGTGAACTACTACTGGGGGGGACCTCTACTCGGGGCAATACTGGGGGGGACCTCTACTGGGGGCACCACTGGGGTGGACCTCTACTGAGGGCACTACTGGGGGGACTACTACTCTGGGCACTGCATCGGGGGGGTGGACTACTACTGAGGGAACTACAGGGGGGGCCTCTACTGGGGGCACCACTGGGGGGACCTCTACTGGGGGCACTGCATCAGGGGGCACCACTACTTGGGGGGACCTCTACTGGGAGCACTACTGGGGGGAACTACTACTGGTGGCATTGCATCGGGGGACCACTACTGGGGATACTGCATAAGGGGGGCTACTACTGGGGGCACTATCTAAAAGGCACTGCAGAGGGGGGACCACTACTAGGGCACTGCATAGGGGGTTCTACTTCTGGGGGCACTATATAAGGGGCTTACTACTGGGGACACAAGGGACACTGCACTGGGGGGACTACTACCGGCAGCACTGTATAAGGTGCACTTGATAGGGGGACCACTACTGGGGGCCTGCATAAGGGGGACTACTACTGGGGGCACTGTATAAGGGGCCCTAATGGGGGCACTGCATAGGGAGACCACTACATGGGGCACTGCATAAGGGAGATCACTACTGGGGGCATGCATAAGGGGGACCACTACTGGGGGCCTGTATAAGGAGGACCACTACTGAGGGCACTGTATAAGGGGCACTGGATATGGGGGATTACTACTGGGGGCCTGCATAATGGGGACCACTACTGAAGGCACTGTATAAGGGGCCCTACTAGGGGCACTGCATAGGGGGACCACTACTGGGGGCCTGCACATAAGGGGGACCATTACTGGGGGCACTGTATAAGGTGAACTAATGGGGGCCTGCATAAGAGGGACCACTACTGGGGACATTGCATACTGGGGGTACTGTATAAGGGGCACTACTGAGAACCTGCATAAGAGGAACCACTACTGGGAACATTGCATACTGGGGGTACTGTATAAGGGGCACTACTGGCGGCCTGCATAAGGGGGGTGACTAATGGGGGCACTGCATAGGGAGGACTGTATAAGGGGCACTGCATTAAGGTGCATATGGAATGGAAAGGAATGTTCAGAGTGATGAGAAAGGGGTGTGTGTCATATTGACACACCCAATTTTAAGTGACCACGCCCATTTTACAGTGCGCCCACATAGGGGGGGCCTCATTTTTAAATTTGACCTGGGCTCCAAATATCCTAGTTACGCCACTGTCTCCCAAAAGCAGGTGAAAATTTAAATTTTCACCTGCTTTTGTACAAATTAAGTTTTGGGGCCATTCATCAAAAAAGTAATGCAGGAGATATCATAGATATCTCCTGCTTATGTGGCCCTCTGTCCCCATACACTATTATGGGGACAGAAATTCATCAAGCTCAGAAAATACAATATTTTCGGAGCTTGATTGTGGGAACATTCGCCAAATTCAGATGGCTTTTGCTCCCAAACTTGGCGCTCACCCTGCTCCTTCCCTACGGATAGGAGTCCTGGGTTCCGTCATGACGTCTGTGACATAGTTCCGTGGAGCAGCCTGTAGGACGGCTGCTTATGCAGGAGCAGGGCTTAAGGTAAGTATTGTGGTTTTTTTTGTATAAGCAGCACTACTACAAGGGGCATTACTATTGGGGACACTACTACATGGGGCATTACTATTGGGGGCACTACTACAGGGAGCATTACTATTGGGGCACTACTACAGGGTGCATTACTATTGGGGGCATTATTATTGGGGGCACTAGTACAGAGGGCATTACTACTGGGGGCACTACTACTGGGGGCATTACTACTGGGGGCATTACTACTCTGGGCACTAGTACAGGAGGCATTATTACTGAGGGTACTACTATGGGGGCATTACTACTGGGGGCACTACATAAGGGGAACCACTCCTGGGGACACTGCATAAGGGGCACCACTACTGTGGGCTCTGCATAAGGGCAACTACCACTGTGGGCACTGCATAAGGGGCACTACTACTGGGGACACTGCATAAAGGGGCACAACCCCCGTGGGCACTGCTTAAGGGGCACTACCACTTTGGTCATTGCATAAGGGGCACCACTACTGGGGGCACTGCATAAGGGGCACCACTACTGTGGGCTCCGGAGAAGGGGCACTACCACTGTTGGCACTGCATAAGGGGCACTGCCACTACTGGGGACAATGCATAAGGGGCACTACCACTACTAGGGGCACTGCATAAGGGGCACCACTACTGGGTTCATTGCATAAGGGGCACCACTACAGTGGACTTTGCATAAGGGGCACTCCTGCTAGAGGCATTTTATAAGGAGCACTACTACTGTGTCCATCATGTGTATTAGGGGCACTACTATTGTGGGCATTGTGTATAAGGGGCACTACTATGGGCATTGTGTAAAAGGGGCACTACTGGGTGTCAACATGAATAAGGCACACTACTATGCGGTGTAATGTGAATCAGGGGCACATGCGGGTATTGCGTCGGATCAGAGTGGCTATAATCGGAGATGTGTGCTAACCGTCTGTTAGCAGACGTCTCTAAATTAGCCCCAAAGATCACTGAAAGTGACCACAAACTTAATAGAACAAAATCAAACCATGAGACATTTTTAAGTTAGGTGATTAATTTCTGATTTTAGCAGTACAAACTCTCATGTAAGGTGGTTACTGATTTTCTTTGCTATGAAAGTATAGAGTGAAGGAAACAATTTTAAATAAAAATAATCTACAATTTAGAAAATGTTGAACTTAATATACAGTAATAATTGCACAATATTTTTTTAACTTTCAAATTGGCCCCTATATGCTGAAATCTTCATCCAGAACAGTTTTCAAACAACCAGCTGGTGCGTAGCTGGGGAGGAGGGTAAAAGGAGGAGCTTCCAGTAAGAGGAGGAGCTTCTGCCTCTCAATGTTTGGTATAGTTCAGGTCAGGAGTTGGGAAATTTGAGTTTATAGTTGGGAAGATCCAAATGTTCATCTTATGCCAAATAGGCTCAAGATAAAAGGAAACAAGCAGATCATTTCTATTTATATTCACCACCCAAATTCAGTGGAACTGTGTTTGTCTGTGTATCAAATTTACTCTGGGAAATACTCTGATTATTGATTGCGGAGTGTTCGGTAAGGGGGCACTGCAGGAGAATTATAATTGAAAGATGAATTTCCTTATTATGGATGCCCAGTCTTATGAATCTTATTATAAGTAAGTGAAACACATAAATAAGCTATAAAAACACCACGTGTTGCACTATATGTTCTTAAACAAATAAGAATTATTTAAGCAGGGAAAAAAAGTAACTTTACTATATGTGATAACCTTGTTAAAAAAGTATAATTCTGTTAGTGATAAAATACGGAGATTCTGTATTTTTGTTTGAGTTTGGTATGTTTAAATAAGAACAAACATAAAAGGTATAAAACATATGTACAATTTGTTCTCATTATCAGTATGTTTAACATGCTAGTTTAAAATATGCAAACTAGAGGTAAGACCCAAAATATTGCTATTTGTAATTATTGACAGCGAGACTGATGCAGATTTAGTATCAAAAAGTGGCGTAAAATACTGACAAGCGTATATCTGCATATTTACTGAGCTACATTCGCCTCCCTAGTACATGGGCCCAGCTTACTGCAAGTCATCATCATCAGTATGCACTTACATCTGCGTGCAAAAGAAATGCCTCCTGACAGGTGCATATGAGCATAATGCAAGAACTCATTTTCACTGAGCTTTGCCTCTTTCCGACCCAACCCCGGTCTGACACTACCATCTTATGGTTATATGCTAGCACAGTACACGCGGGTCTGCGCATTTGTGTGCGATTGCATTCTGGGCAAATTCATGCAAGACACAACCCTGCATAGTAGTCACTCTGCATTGGCTCTAGTATGTTTGTGAGTGTAGCAAACATTTAGCATGCCCACCACTGCCCTTACAGCATTCTGAGGGTGCCCCGGGCATTGCTGTGATTACCAGCGATTGTATTCCCGCCCCCTCCATGTGACATCATGTGGCAGAGGCGTGGCCTGCACTGGGTGCCGGTAAATGTAGATACGGCACTGCTGAATGGAGCTGCCAAGTCTGCACAGCTGTGAGTTAGATTCACAGCTGAGCAGGGAAAATGGCCCATAACTAAAAATTCAGTGGGGAAATGAAGTGGCGGTGTGCCATGTCGTTTACCACCCCACTTAGAGTCCTGGTTTGAAATGGAACTGATCCTGACAATATATAAGCCTTACAAACTGAAAGTTTGTAGTTGCCAGAGATGGGGCAATACTGTAGCCATTTGACGGCCTTGAGACCCCTTTATTATGGGGTAATCCATAATATGATCATCCTAATTAACTATGCTGCAAATGTCTATGACAATTAAAAAGCCTAAATATTAATTGAGAGGGTGCTACTGTAAATATTGTATTAGGATTTAAAGCACTTTTATTTTTTTCAAGCACTGAGATTAAACCCAAAAGGCACAAAGTTCAGTATTGTGACTACAATGATTATAAATTTCAACATGAAAGAACTATTCACCATCTTGTGTTCTTCATTTATTTACATCTGAATTTATCATTGTCCTGCAAGGTATCATGGGAAAATGGATAATACTTTGCAGCGTTAAGCTGCACATCTTTTGAATTGGAAATTCTAGGAATCAGAGTTGGGAAATTCCTCAATTCCACCCCACATCCCAACCCCAACCCTCTCCAAATAAAATCTAGCTACGCCCCTGATAACAAGAAACTATTTTCTTCCTTTTATTTGAGAAAATTACAGCTCAGAAGGGAGATGATAATCAGTCAACAATATCCTACAGTCACCAGCAAATTAACGTGAGCCAAAACAGTAATATGTTCCCAATATAATGTAGAGAAAATGATTTGAATGTGATAGAATAAAGCTTTCTGTGTTAACGGAATTATGTGTCTGTGGAAATCAAAATAAATCTTGTTGATAATGTTAAATTATATTAAAATGTATGGAAATGTTCTCTTCACATCTGTGTCTCACCATTCTCCATGTGTTCATTTAACTTGATCTTTTCTTCTAAGCAGACCACACAGGCTATAGCCAGTTACATATGCACATCAATAAAAGGATTTAGTTGCCAATTTCCCATTGAAAAGAATAATATCCATCTACTTGGCACAAAAGAAATCATAAATCATTCATTTTACTAATGTCTGCAGGTTTAGCTGAGCCTTACCATTATAACCAAATATTTTTAGAGACATTTGGGTATATTTACTAAAGTGAGAGTTTTTAGAAGTGGACATGTTGCCCATAGCAACCAATCAGATTCTACTTAACATTTAACTAGCACCTTCTACAAGATAATAGCTAGAATCTGATTGGTTGCTATGGGCAACATCTCCATTTCTAAAAACTCTCACTTTAGTAAATATACCCCAAGGGGTCTATTTACTAAAACTTGGATGGAGATAAAGTGAACGTAGATAAAGTACCAGCCAATCAGCTTCTAACTGCCATGTCACAGGCTGTGTTTGAAAAAGGACAGTTTGGAGCTGGTTGGTTGGTACTTTATTTCCGTAAATAGACCCCTTATAACTTTGTAATAAAAAATACTGATTTCTATGGCAGTTGGCATGCAGAGAAATATTAGCAAAGGAATTTTTTTGTGAATTTTTACAGCTGTATACCATAGTAAAACAGAGAGCCGTAACTAGACTTTTGGTGCCCAGAAAGAGCATTGATGCCCCCCCTATTTTTTAAATAGGGATATGACACACTCGAAAAGGGCCATGGCCTCATGGGGAATTTTTTAATGGTTACTTCCAGCAGGATAATGCGCCATGTCACAAAGCACACGTCCTTTGAAACTGGTTCCATGAACATGACAATGACTTCTGTGTATTTGATTGAGATGACAGGAGATTAGTAGCATGAATGTGTAGCCAGGAGACTCAGACCCACAGAGGTGCATATATAACTGCATCAACTGCGAATGCCTGAGGGCAATAGCAAGTATATGCTTATGATGATGACAGTTGCCAGCACTAACTAAACGCTTCTAATTATCTGCTGGCAGATTCACCAATGAAGTTGATAGGTGCTTTCTTCTTTGCTTGTACACATATGATCTTCTGGGTAGATTTATAATTTATTTTCCATAAGGAGAGTTTTACCTGCTGAACATCAGAGTTTTTGTAATTTTTGGGAAAACAATATTGTATTTATTATTGGAATGTACAAAATAACAGGCACATGCACATTGGACATAATAGAGTAAAATACGATGTTCACAATCAACATAGGACGCAAGGGAAATGGTAGCATATGAAGAGTAGCTAATATGGCTCTGTAAAGAACAAACACATTTAATGAAAATAGGAGGGATGGATTCCCGGGTGCGCATCCGGATGAACAATGGAAAAGTTAAGTTGCAGCACTTCAGACAACAGTAGAGGTGGAGGGAGGGGGGGGGGTTGGTGGAGGATTCAATAGAAGCTGGGCTTCATACCATGTGGTGTCCGGAAGCAGGCATGAATTTGCCTACGTAGTGTAGGGGGCAGGTAATTTACGTAGCTTTCCCAGACTGCAAGAGACAAAACATTTTGGTACAAGAATACGTAATAAAGCTTAGAGAGAAAGAAGCCCATTGTGGGGTGATGTGCTGGTTATAGAAGTGGAGATGTAGCCCATAGAAACCAATAAGATTCTAACTATCATCTTCTAAAATGTGCTAGATAAATGATAAGTGGAATCTGATTGGACGTTATGGGCAACATATTCACTTCTATAAACCTGCACTTTAGTAAATATACAACCAAGAGTGTAGACTAGTCTTTTTAGCTGATGCAGAAATTATTAAAAGTAAACAATTTCCACCACTGAAAATACGAAGAGTAGGGTACAAAACACCAAGGGTCACATAGTTGAGGGAAATTAGTAGAGACAAGAGAGCATAGTTGAGCAAATGAGTAGAGGCAAAGAGTTGTTCATATCTCAAAAAATGTTTAATAGAGGGACAATCCAATAAGCAGAGGTATCACAGCAGCAACATTTTAAACAGGTGCTAGTAGTGGTGATGCCAATAAAGGAACTGCTGAGGAGAAAGTTAGCCTTTATGAAAAATATTCATGAACATCTCCCGGTATGAGCTACAGTAGCTGTAAGCTAGTTAGGAAAAAAAAAAAAAAAGAGTTTTAAGAATCAAGTCAACAGAAAGATGGGGAAAGATTTCCAACCAGTGGGAGAGGCCTGTCTTTACAGGGATATGGTCCATGATGGAACATAGGTGGGGGAGAGAATGTGGGCATGGTAAGACATAGTGAGCATATAATTGTGCAGTAGTTATATGGGAATGCTCACCAGGGCCCTCAAAAAGGTAATTCCATTTTGTGGAGAGAGAGCAAAAACAAGGAATGGAAACTATTAAGTCCAAGTTTCTTGTGATCCGTCTTCAAAGTGGTCCATGACAATATGAGAAGGGAGTGGTCAATAACAAGATCAATTTGGATTTATGACAGTATAAAAGGGAAATAAAGCTAAACTCAGAGAGAAAGGAATGGGCAACAATGGTATCTGTGTAATAATGTCTGGAATGAAGCCATTTCCTAATGAAAAGAAGATTGCTACTGTAGCTCAACTATAAAGGGTATGATGAGGTGGAATTAAGACCCCAGTTGGATGGGACGTGCTGAAGTTTGCTGAGGTTGATTCTGGGGCATTTGTTATTCTAGATAAAAGCTTGAAATGCTGCATTAATGAGTTTATCGAATAATCCTAGGCTTGTCCACCAGAAGTCCTCAGCTATTCCTGGCGCTCAAATCAACACTGCTGAATATTATTGGAAAACTCTAAAAATATTGATTAAATGAATAGATCGATATATCAATATTGGCACAGGACACAGCGCTGCAAAACTTGATGTCAGTTGCTAGTCTAACATAAAAATACAACCATTAGTGCAATAAAGAAAATTTGCGCTGCTGTGGCTGTGTTATTAATTGTGCTTGTTTGACTAAAAAATCACCTTGGCCTCTCTGAATCATAAATAAAAAAATGTATTGGACATACAATAACAATATACAATATGAAATGTAGCTCTTGAATAAAAATAAGATCACCATGATACAATTGTTGCAGCAACTCTTGTGGCCATCAAAATGTATCCATAACATATATTTGTCCCATTAATGGCCTTGAATCCTGATTATAGTTAATTGATAAATAATTAGATACAAATGCTCACCACTGAAATCCACGTATTATTGCTGAGAAGGTCCAGCAGTAGCTTGATGTATAGAAACGTCCAGCTGGCACTTGTAGTGCGCCGGAGCTTGTACTGAAACCAGAGCTGGTTGTGGTAAAGTCCCCCAGATCGGCGTAGCACTGACCAGTGGAGCTGCAAGTATATCCAAGTAGCGGCTGTAAAGTAACTGGCGTCCGTCCGACACCCGGGTGTGGAAACGGTCTCCTGTTTGTGGCAGAAAGGCAATCCCCCAGCACGCCGGCCCGGGTAGGAGCTGTATAGTTACCAGCGTCCGTCCCAACACCCAGGTCTGGGGGGCGGTCTTCTAATATGGCAGCAAAGTGTGGATGGCAAGGTAATACATTTTTTTATTGTATTAATGAGTTTATCGTTCCTTGGGTCAAGACTATGGCCAGAATTTGATGAGGGTAAAGGAACTTGGGAAAGGTTACCATTTTGTGGAGGCAGCTGCAGTTTTTATAATTTTAATCACGAATGCATATTTCACAACCAAAACTTTAAAATATTGGATGTATGTGTATCTGATGAATACCGAATGCATATGTAACATACACAAACATGCACGCATCATGCGATCTTTGCACATGCACGCAATTGCATTTTTATAGTGAACACAAAGGTTGCAGATTGGGATGCAAATGTGTTCACACTCAGCATGAGCCTATTAATGAGCTATTAAATAAATACACACATAACTGTTTTTATAATACAGGAAGCAATTGATTGCTTCATTTATTTATTACAATTAATGGCATAATTTCATTTTTAAAATATAAAAATATTTAACTGCAAAAGGAGAACTCATTTGACAGACCTTTTAGTCAATACCCAATTGGGCCCTCAATCCTTGAAAAAAAAATCCTGTAAACTGAAAATAGAGGGGGAGATGTATTATAGCGACACGCATTGTCCCGACTGCTCAGATGGCCATAGCACACACGCATTACACAGCAGCCCGTCACTGCCAGCAATAGAGAGGAGGATGCCACTGAAGAAGGAAAAGTTTTGGAAGTTGCTGGTGCTAGTGAGGTAAGTTATGTTAAATACTGGTGCCATATTTGTTAGTATCATTGTTATACTAAACAAAATATGCAGGTGCTAATAAGCATGGTTGAAATATGGAGCCCTTGGACAGCAGTATTTCATTCCTCCCCTGACCAAACACAATTATAGTGTCAGCCATAACCCCCTCTCTCTTGTAGAGCATCATGTCCCTTAACCCTCACACCCCAAACTGCAGCGTCTGCAAAAATGCTAAAATGCATAAAGCAGTTTCTCCCCCAAGTCTGCAACACTCCCAAAGAGCAGGTTCTGGCCACTCCCCTTCACATCCGATCATGTCATTGACCACCCCCCATATTGCCCTAAACACAATATGAAGAGTATCCCCCATGATATCGACATTCAACAAAAAAAAGTGTCACACATTTGATCATCCGTGCTCTGCATTCAGACGTATTCCCCCTCCCCCCCAATGTTACATGTACCCCCTTTTTGTCCATACTTCATCAAGGTGTATCTCCCTCCCCCGAATGTCACACATACCTCCTTTGTCCATTTTGCATCAAGGTCCCACCCAAACTACTTCCGGACACAGGGAAGGGGTACCCAGCACCCTCAGTCTGCAGGAGCACAGCAAGATGGCGTTCACTGTGCAGGAGTAGTGTATTTCATGTAAAAAGACCTAAATCATTGCAAATAGTTTGGAATAATGAAACATGTTTGATTTTTCCAACTTGTTTGAACAACCATTATTGGACATTTGGGAACAAACGATTGTTGATAATTTGCTCCCACACATCAGCCGATTATTGTTCCAACTTCACAAATACAGTAGTTGGCTGGTTGGAATGATTATTGTCTGATGTGTGGCGATCTTCAGACTGGTTTCCCACTGGTATTAGGAAACCAACAATAACATTGTATGAGAAGACATGAACCTGCAAACATTGGGGTCGGCGCACATCTCTAGTTCCAATGGATATAACTCAGTGCTAAAATATGGTAACGCTGCAGGAGGCATCTTGTGTTCATAGACATCTCCGGCTGGCTTAGGTGATCTTGTGCTATGTATGAAGATGCTGTGGGAAATGATGGGGCTGCAGGTATTGATATTGCAGAGTTATGTAGGCAGACATCAGTATAACTCAAACTATGAACAGTCCAGTTACTTAACCAGTGGTGTTGGTTTATTGATAGATAGCAGATACAGCTATACTCACTGTTACACTGCTAATGGGGCAGAGCGGGATTCTAAACACCAGTGTATGCTGCAAACGAGTATCGGTGAAGGTATCTGGAACAGTTTTATATGCAGATATTACCTGGGTTTCTCATAGGAGCTCAGTAGAAGACTTCTGTCTCCCAACATGTCACTCTACACAAGTGGTTCTCAAACTCGGTCCTCAGGATCCCACACAGGTCATATTATCCAGGTCACCCAGCAGGTGCACAAGTGTATTCATTACTCACTGACATATTTTAAAAAATCCACAGGTGTTGCTAATTATTTAACTTGTGATTCTGTGAGGAGACCTGGAAAACATGCACTGTTTGAGGTCTTAAAGACCGATTTTGAGAACCTGTGCTCTACACAGTACAGACAAGATGGCCCCTGCACATGCTCAGTACTGAGCTTGGCAGCTATCATGGGACAGGGTATGAAGCCTTCCTGGATGGACAGGAAGACTGGAGTCTGTGCAGTAGCGCACGCTTCCTTCAACAGACGTAGCATTGGATCACCTGTGCAGGGGCGTATTAAGAGAGGAGGGGGCATGTGTGCATTCCCCGTCCGAAGCCTCCTCCTCTCTTCCCGGCGGCCGGCAGCAGACTGACGCGTCTGACCGCCAATTGCAGAGTTAGTAGACTGTGGACACTAGTCTGTACCCAGAGTCTATTGCGCATGCGCAGGTCACCGGGGAAATGGTGCGGCCACAATTTTCCTGGTGATTTCCTCACTGCACACGCGCAAAACACCGGAAAATTGGAGGCGCCCATTTTCCGGCATTTTGTGCAGGGCTGAGACACCCCTAACGTGGGTCCTCGGAGAGATAAATATTAGATAATATGGGTGTGGGTGTGCAGTGTGGGCACCGCACACCCTGCACCCATTATAGATACACCCCTGCTCCTGCATGAACATCGGCCATCTGAGTAACCCTTAGGTTGGCCAGGCTGTTCATGCTTCCGGGGCCAGTAAATCTACGTCAGAAGATGCAGACACTGGCCTCTGCACTCCCAGAAAATGAGGCTAACACCCTCTGTTTTTGGAAATGCAGCCCAGCACCACCTTGCCCACACCCCCACATGGCTGCACCATGTCAATCACGCTATGGCTTAGGAGCACTGCGACCATAGTCACTGAAAGAGACCTGCACATGCGCAGTTTAGATCCTGCGCAGATTTCTAATTATTGTAGATGTATGTAGACCATTGGGTTTACCTACTGAACATCTCTGAATTAGGCCCCTAGTTAATCAGAAATTAATATGAACTTCACAAAGTCAGCATTATGCAAAATAAATGTTATGAAATGGGAACCAAAGCTATTTTTTAAATCAGTCATTTTCAATTTTTGTATAATATTTACTATATAATCCTAGTTATTAGAAAAAGTATTTAATACAACTAGTCACATAATTTTATGGTGGTAAGATGATGTCACCTTCTGTTCATTCTCAATTTATCTGCACCATGACTGAGTAACTGCTGTACTGTACAGGAAGTAATAAATGCAAAGGAATTCTAGAAGAGATGAGGCTCCTGATGTTTCCCCATCTGATCGTGTTCCAGTTGTGAGCAGTGAAGTTTAAATTACCACCAAGACTTATTCAATAACTCAGTGGACTTGACAAAATACACTCTTCCTTCCATGGGGATTGACAGAATTATTTAAAAGAAAAAAGCATTAGAAAAGCTACATTATGTAATTAAAATACAAATATAAAATGCTGTGACCATATAATGGACATCTGTGTTATTATTATTGTAATAAGTATCTAGGTTACCACTGTAAAAGCAGCAGAAATTCACTTGCTCGCAGCCATTTCAAAGGTACTGCAGCAGTAGTTACTCACTAACTACTTATCCCAGATTAACTCCACCCAGCTTCAGATTTGAAATGAAGAGAGCAATGCTGTCAACTGTAATATTGAGGCACATATATGAAGAGATGACTTCCAGTGCTCCTGCAGATGGTCCATTTAATTTTGGAACATGTTTAATGGCAATATGTAGTTGTTTAGTTATTTGGATATAATTCACCAGTACGTTAAACATATTTATTTTTTCTGATAAGAGACATAATTAAAATACACGCTAAGAAACCCAATTCCATAATTTTTATCTCCACTGTGTCAGAGTTATTTCCGTAGCATGTTATTGTATCTTGTTCAAGTGCTACTCAATGTATATTATTTTTGAACAGCACCTGCTTCTTTTGGACAGGGTTCTATGCCTTTTTCTTGGCATATATTATTTCCTGTTAGCGTTTGTCATATTGCCTACGGAAATAATTTGTAATCCTGGAGATTGGTAATTTCCCCAGAGTATATCTGCAATGTATAGAATAAGTAAGAGAAAAGTGTAATAATATCATTGCTTGAAGTGTTATAAGGTTTATATGGTGTCTTTTAACAGTAAAAATTCAAAATGTAATGTACAGTATTTACAGCTCACATAGAAATTGTGAAATGGAATATAAATGATTGCCTTATTAGGACATATTTAAATGATCAGCAGAATAATAATACAATAACTAGGACAATATATTCATGCCTTGGAAGCATAGGCCTTGTAATATGCAGTTCCATGAGTCCTGCAATTTATAAGTATTATAAGGAACCTGGTGATCTCTCTCAAATTGGGTGGTACAAAAGCAAGAAATTAAAAGACATTGGCCCTCATTCAGAGCCACTCGCTATTTGCGGTCATTCGTTCTAAAACAAGGGGTGGCTATTCAAATGAACCGTTCGCTGTTTGCGGTCTGTTCACACCTCTATGTCTGAACGAGCGAGCAAAACTTGCGTTCGTTTTTTGGAAAAATACGCCCCCTGGCCGCTCGCATCCTACGTCATGTCCGCTATTTATTAGATTAATCGAGTACATCGACAAGGGTATGAACTGCTCGCTATTCTTGTGGTTGGTGTTTGCTACCACAATTTTGCGAGCAGTTCTGACTCTAAAATAACCCAGTGACGTGGTCAATGACGCTGCTGTTTTAAATATGCACACCCATAAAACGCCCGTTTTGACCTTTAAGCACGCCTGCGTTCTGAGTTCCACTCCCCATTTTCAAGCACCTTCCCGTTACCACCCACATACGCCTCTTTCTGTCACTCAAAATAGCAGGCATTCGCTATTTTGCAAGCACATGAATTTCGGCCACACTGACTGGTTCGCGCATGCGTATAACGATCCGTACGCATGCGCAGTTGGGCTAACATCGCTCGGAACGAACGAGCGGCCGCTTACGAGCGGCTCTGAATCAGGCCCATAGTTATTGCATGAAGTTATTTGTGGGAACAGAGGACCTGATTCAGAGCCGGACGCTATTTGCGGACAGTCGTTCCAAAAAAGGGGCCGGCTATTTAAATTGAGCACTCGCTCTTTGCGGTTTGTTGATGCCTCTATGTCTGAGCGAGCGAAAAATGCGCTTGCTATTTTGTAAAGACGCCCCTTTGCCGTTCGCAACACACATCAACTCTGGTATTTACTGGATTAATCGGTTACATCGAAAGGCATCTGAACTGCTCGCAGTGCTTGTGGTAGGGTTTTCCTGTGGTAGGGTTTTCCTGTGGTAGGGTTTAGTGGTTTAATAAACTATATGACCCCATAGAAAGAATGTTCTCATTAATGAAGAACTATATCAGAGTTCCAAGGGCAGACCAGGGAAATGGAGGTAGAGTATGTATGTAGTGGAAGAGAGGTAAACGATTGATTGATTGATTACTAAAATTTGAGACATGGCCTTGAGAAAAGGCCATAAAAGAATGGCCATAAAAGAATGGCCTTGAGAAAAGGCTATTAATGCCGTTCAGTCGCTATTTTGTGGTGCATGTCGCTTTAGAAAGAATTGCTTTCCAGTCTAATCGTGTGGTTCCAAAGCACACAAACTTATTTATGTAAAAAGGGGTAACACGATGTAAGTTTAACAATTAAGGTATAAAGCAATGAAATAAAGAATGAGTACAGCCGATACATACACGTGCGCACTGGTCCCAGTATGCAGTCACCAGTCCTGAAGTCTGCGGTCGCAAAGAAGATGTGTGTACACTGGGGTCAGGACTCAAGCCTATATACCTTACAGGTTTCAGTGTTAACAAAGGGACAAATTGACAGGTTTTCATTGGTTCTTGCTTCTAGTCAATCTGGTCATTGGTCAGTTCATATGGTGTCATCAGGGGTATGGCTTAGTCTTCCAACAATCACATTGTGTTGCTTCCCGCTGAAGAACTGGTTAAACCTGGCTACAACACTGCATACAAGTAATAACATTCTACTCAATAACTTCCTATCATCCATAACTAGCGGACGCATGATGCGACTTCTTTGCCGATAGCAAATTCTTTGCCGATGTATCCAAATAAACAGGGATTTAGTATGATACCAAACATGAAATGTCCACTGTATTCTGAACCTTAGATCTCTTTTAAGTACATCTCACATCAAAATTATTAGCTAACAATACATTTAATAACTGATTATCTATAATGTGTGGGAACCATTTTATAAATATGCGTTCACATATGTGCGTCTGTGTGTGGAATTCGCATATGTGTGTCTGTGTGTGTATGTGAATACATGTGTGCGTTCGCATTTGTGTGCATTGGATTGCACCAACGCAAAGTAGCGTCCAAGTAACTCGTCATCAGACTATAGACGACTGTCATCAGATAATAATTGTAAAGCGATCATACCCAATTATTTGACTTTGACAGTCCACCCTTTGATAGCAAACATAACACTATCATATTCTATTCTAAATCTATTTAGTAAGACATAATAAATTATTATCTAATGTTCTATATGTTATGACACAATTTGGTCATTGAACCATCAATAGTGCACCTCAGGAAAGGGTAAGACAAACCCTTTTACGCTATCTGCAGATCTATAGATCTATATATATATCCCTAATCTGGGAAATTCTAAATTTCCAACCTTCAAATACCCATATAACACCCCCCCCTTTTCTCCTGACAATAATCTGTGTATTAATTGTTGAGGAGAATCAGAGAAGTCTTGGGCTCTTTGATACACTTTGACCTGCATTCCGTTTTTCAGAAAAAATAGAAAGAAACGTTAGTATACATAATACAAGCATGTCAATATGTCACTAATTCTTATTTATTCTAAACATATAAACTGTTAATAGATATACCCAATTACTTATCAGTAACAGAAAATCATCCTGTGGAACCTGTTTAAATATAAGACCATTTTAAAACAACCTTAAAATTTAATTTTTTTCATTGAAAACCATAGTAATTCCAGGCATTACCATCTCTGCTGGGAAATGGATGTGTATTTCCCCTTCTACTACTACTCCTCCTAGGACCTGTGAGTGTCCCTACTGGCCACAAGAGGTAAAACATCAAAATTACAACAGGTGTTTTTGAGAAAAAAACTTATATTCCACTGTGTTATTGTCACTGCAACAATTTAAAACAGTATGATCATATGCATATTTTTATGATCTATGGCAATCCCCCTGTTCTGGTAAATGAAACCTCCACCATTGGGTTATCCATAATACCTACATCACAATTTAACTAGATTTTACAGGGATTTATAAACACAAAAATATCACATTTGTGTCTGCCACTAACTATCACTTTCTTATGAACTGTTGCCACTTACAACAGTTCCGGTGTCATTTCACATACGTCACTTCATAGGATATACACAGTATTTTCAGGTATTAATATTTCCAAGATCTTACAAAAAGGACCTTCTACACCCATCTTCCAATTCCTATGAACTTGGTCAGGGGTTGCAATACTTACTTTCTACCACTAGGGGAATTTTGGAATCCTTTACTCCGATATACATATTTATACCATTATACTTTCTTAAGAACAATTGCATATACCATAAACATTGCTATAAGCATAAAGGTCAAACCCATCATCACCTGTAGTCATACCCTAAGGATAGCTCCTTATATACTTCAGCAATGACAAATCCAGACCTCCCTATTTCTGCTTTTCATATGATATCTCTACCTCTAAGGAATATCTCATGTCTAACGTTCTGAGTATTACGCATATCACATTGTTCATCAATATCTATAATGTTACGTATATCACTATCTAAAAATCATATTCCTGCAGTCATATATACTTACCACCTAACCTGTTTACCTTTATTACAGAATTCACCGACTGGAAATTCAGTCTTTTTCAACCATTCTGCTTACCAGTATATATAGAAAGATTATTACAGGACTCGTTGCAAACCTGTCATATGATCCAATTAATCATACCCTGCTTAGCAATACATCACCTGATTGTAAGCCTCACACTGGTGTTACCTATATATCTGTCACAGAATTGAATAAATGTGTTAAACACAAATACCTCCCTTTGTGAGTTCCTTAATCTATCTACAGAAATCCATATCTATCTGAGTTATGACTAGTGTACAGGGTCAAACTGAGCCATAGGGGTACAGGAAACCTCCGGTGGTCCCCACTCTTCCATTCTGACACTGCTGGTGTATTACTTTTTCCTGTCTGTACCACTACAGACCCCAGACACCGGGTCGTCATTGCTATTCTATATATGTATAGCGACCAAAGCTTCATGTGAGCTAAACATGCCAGCTTTCACAGGGCCCATAACCACCCTTATATTCCTTGACAAGATACATCAAGTCCCTGATTATCTTAAACAATATATTATGCATATTACGCAAACCTTCAAATCATACTCAGTTATAACTGCAGTGTTATATGTGGTTTACATGCGATCTAATACACAGATAATACAGTATAACACACCACGTTATAACTTACTCAGAATTGAATTTCTTAACTTAAAATAAATCTATAAACTGCTGTACTGCAAGGATTTTTCAGAAGTACATACAAACTACACACAGAAAATGTTCATATAAACTGCACACATATGAGCACATGCAAACTCCACACATAATTTTTTTACAAACTGCACACAGATGAGTACAAACTATACACAGAAGACTTTCATATGTGGCAAGTACAAACGCCACACAGAAAACCAAGATCATGCGTATAGCACAAATGAACCTCAATACTCCTGTATTGCAGCCATGTGTGTGTTCAGTAATGCTCATATGATACAGATCCCTGTTTTCTGATATTGTGTGTAAACCCCCCCTTTGTGCACAACCAGACATTGAGAACAACAGAAGGTAATAAATGCAAATCATAATTCACATTGATGCTGAATGCTAGCTCATGTATAAATCATGATTATTCATAGCAAACATCATAAAATTTGCCAATTGTAATGTTTGTGGCATTCTCAGAACACACCACATTGGAAAACACCTGCAATAAGTAAAATACTTTTACCATCACTAAATTAATTTCTAATTTTCATTCATTTGCTTCAAATAAATATATAAAAAAAATTACTATTTATAAGAAAAAATTATTATTTATATTTGGGTTTGCTGCAATTAATTATGAATTCTCTAGTACTTTAAAACATGCACTGTACATGTGCCAATGTGTAATATGTGACCTTAATGCACAAGTTTCACTGCAGATATGCTGTAGGGTGAATTAAACAGAATAAATGGAGTGATATACCGTGAATATATGTGTGAGAAGTGTACATGTCTGTGTATATGGGGGATATATGGTATACTGTATGTATATTTTAACGGGAATGTTAATTATTCACCTGCACTTCTGGCCTGACTAATGGTCTAGAGATAAATTGTAGAGAGCAATCTATCAGAGAAAATAATTATTTGTGTATATGTGTGCGTGTGAGTTGTGTGTTTTGTGTTGTTATGTTGTTATGTGTGGGGGATGGTGGAACCTCATGGTAATGCAGCCATGATTTTGTAAAGAAATCTACTGTACCAAGTGTGAGTGTGTTTATTTTTTTTTTATGGTGATGTAGTGTGTTATTGCAGATATGATATAGGCAGCACAGAAAGGGTTAAATACAGGGTTCCTTGAATAACAAAGAGTCACCATTTCTTCAACAATAGAGCCTGCTGTTCAGTGTGACTTCAGTCCTGTAAAAATACTCTTTTTGGAAAGAAAACTTAGAATTCATTGCTGGATTGCCTTTCTATTGAGACACCACTTTTTAACCAAGTTAACATTCCATCTATTGTAACCTAGAATCCTAATTTTGGTCAATACTTGGTCACAGTGAACCTCTTGTAAACAACATATGAATCTATTGTCTAAACCTCCAAGTAGACCAAAGAAAAACCTGTTCTCATTAACATATCCTAATCTCAATATTTACTGTAAACAAGGATACCTGATCTTCCCAAACTGCACAATGACTAAAGCTGCATACACTTTACATTTTTAAATATTTCTTCAAACCATTACTCTCTACACTAATCTCACCAATTTCAGCCGCTGCCCCTGCAGGTGGGACCACTCCCCTTCCTTGCCTGTGTTGTACTTCTTGCATGTTAATAGCATGGGCAATGGGCTAAAATTACAGTGGGTTCATTATCTTCTTCAGAAACATTACCTTAAAAATGGCTTAACAAAGAATATGAATTACTTGTTACAATTTTTTTATTTTTTGGTATCGGCTGTACCTTCACCTGTGGCTGCATAGGGCGGCGGAGGAGCGCATGCGCTCTCTTCTTTTTTCGCGGTAACGCTACCTTGCAGCATGGGTACGCTACCTGGCGGTGTGCTGCTTTGCAGCAAGAGTAAGCTGTTTCGCGGTGTGCTACTTTACCACGTGTGTACGCTACTTTGCGCATGAACACGCTACCTTGCGGCAGTGGTGTGAGTACGCTGCTTTACGGCATGCATACACCACCTTGCCACGAGTTCCCCTCGTGCTGCCATAACTTCAAACAATCATTGTACTTTACTCTTTTCTTCAATGATTTGATTAAACATATGTTCTTAATACCTCCAAATCGAAACTGCCAACCTTGGGAAATGGTTTCATACATACTTGACCCATATTTCGCAATATGCCGTAGCGTACACGCCATACTTCCCATGCAATAAATACCTTGCCGATCTAATCAGCCCATCCATAAGCAGCACCTCATCGACCATCCCTAGCGACTGCTTAGCGCCCATCTGGGACAACGCTTTTGCTACTTTCACTAGGGACTTCGACCGGTGGATGAATCTTACAAGCTGCATCCACTCACTTCCTCCCACTGTGCACAACCGACTGCTTAAGCATGATTGTCAGCTTACACAATGAGGAAACAGAAAATAGCTTATGCAATTATTCTGCTTTCCGGAAAAGTTACACCAAGCTTTGTCCGACCGCTTCCTACTTTGAGTAATCTCCGACTGGTAGAATTTAAGTATTCTTCAACACTTAACCTTGCCAGCGATTTCCTCCCATGACCCCCAAGTGACAATCACGGTTTACACCACCATGCGGTCCAATCGCATTGCACAGAGACACTAAAAATAATCAATGGACTTTGCAATTACTATTGGGGGTTCGGCCTAGAAACAACCTCCATTTCCCTGCTATGTATACTGCTATGGCTGTCCTACCCACCTCTTGGACACCTTACCGGCCCTGTCTTGTTTCAACAGTACAAAATAAACGTTTTTTCCACATCACAAGCACACGTTCACATTCATATCCCACCTTATTTTCTGCGCAGAAAACTTGCTTTCCCAAGTGACAATAACTATTCAAAAGTTTTATCAAGTAATCACGCTATAAATACAACAAGACTGTCTATCAAAACGATTGTTTGAAGATGTGGCAGCAATACAGGGAAGATTCATACTCTATGTGCGAATCACCTATTGCAACGCAAAAGTGACAATAAAAGAAACAGACTTTTCTCTCATGTCCCTAGGTCCTAATCAGTGCTCCTTAAATTACACAAAAACGGATATTTGGTTTCACAACATAAAGTGATAACCAGGTGTCAAAGCCGGATGATTGGCTGAGGCAGAATCTGTTTACAAACTAATATGCAAGACGTCATTTTGCGACTGATCTCCCAGTGCCATTATAAATTACGACTCATGAGCTAAGCACAGATGGCAATGTTTTTGGTAATACTTTTAGAAGCCATGACAAGCCCATTCTGGGTACAACCTTGCATAGAAAAATACCAAAACAAACACAGTATCAGTTAGTAACTAGAAAAACAGCTTCCTGAGAAAAGTAATTAGAAAAAACAATACACCAGGAACTGTGGGTGTTTTTACATGTAAATTAAGAAACCTCACATGTAGGCAGGTATAACTATGGCAATTGAAATATAGCCCAGACAATAATCTGCACAATTGAATTTGTAAATAGGCAGAAGAAAACCTTTAGTTTCACTGTCAGACAGGCTGTCACCAGCAAACAGCTGGGGGTCTCCACCCTGTTTGGGTGTGAAACTCATTACTAATAACACATTGCATTGCAGTTTAAAAATGTTAGTAAGGGATGATGTATATGTGTATATATATATATATATTTATATATATATTAAATCCATCATAAATAGACTCACATGCATAAACACCGCACATTACGCACAGTTGCGCTGTTTCACTCTACAAATAAACGCACCATGCATATTAGCAACTTTATGCAATATTCTCTTACACTTACACAAATTACATGAAAGGTTCCCTAATATTAAAGTGTAATATT
The DNA here is from genome assembly GCA_031769625.1 of Taudactylus pleione. NCBI lineage: Eukaryota > Metazoa > Chordata > Amphibia > Anura > Myobatrachidae > Taudactylus > Taudactylus pleione. Next base: position 975,073 of record JAUIMM010000153.1, read on the forward strand.
CAAGGTTTACTCAGTGATTATTAATGTTGTGAAATAAAGATTATTTGATATCTAAGGTCTAGCACATGATAAGCCAACCATGTTTGATAGCGTACTGATCTACTCTGTCTCAACAGCTTTCCGGTGTCATCGGTGAGAAGATCGCAACATGCATTCTCAAATTATGGACTGTAGAGAGTTAAAACACCAAAATGTACTTTGTAATGTTAGCAGTTGCATGCAGGAGGAATAAGGAGACAATAGGCTGTCGGAGGCTGACCTGTATCCATTTGAATCAACCTGTTAAATATCCTGTAACAGATGCACCCACACTGGGAACCAATGAAACCATGCCAAACTTTTCTATTGTATTGCTTATACCTGTGAGGGTATAAATGTGCTTACAGACTCCAATCTGGAGTCTTCATGCTGATGCTGTTGATGGAGGTTTCTTATGGATGCCGGTAACTGATCCCAGTGCGCGTGCGTATGTATAACTGTACCTTTGGTCTGTATAATTTCTTTGCGCTAAATTGTCTTTAGATCACAGCGTGTAACCTACTGTTTTTATGTTGAATAATATACTTTGTGCTTTGGAAACACATTTTCAAGGTCTGAAGGCTTTTATTTTACTGTATGACTGCGTACGCAAATAGCGTAAATTTTAGAAGGTATAGGCAGGTTTTATTAGGTATAGGAAGGATTGTACCAGAGGTTTAATACCATTATAACACAGGCTTTGAACAGATTGGTTCTCACCAGTATATGACGCGTCCACCCTTTATTGAGGAACCGAAATCCGTACGACTTACATCATTTCCTGTAGCGTGATATCAGTCATGAGCCCCCATCTATTAATGCCGTTCAGTCGCTATTTTGCGGTGCAAGTTGCTTTAGAAAGAATTGCTTTCCAGTCTAATCGTGTGGTTCCAAAGCACAAATGTTATTTATGTAAAAAGGGGTAACACAATGTAAGTTTAACAATTAGAGTGAAAAGTAATGAAATAAAGAATGAGTACAGCTGATACATACGCGTGCGCACTGGTCCCAGTATACAGTCATCAGTCCTGAAGTCTGCGGTCACAAAGAAGATGTGTGTACACTGGGGTCAGGACACAAGCCTATATACCTTACAGGTTTCAGAGTTAAAGGGACAAATTGACAGGTTTTCATTGGTTCTTGCTTCTGGTCAATCTGGTCATTGGTCAGTTCATACGGTTTCATAAGGGGTATGGCTCAGTCTTCCAACAGTCACATTGTGTAGCTTCCCGCTGAAGAACTGGTTAAACCTGGCTACAACACTGCATACAAGTAATAACATTCTACTCAATAACTCCCTATCATCCATAACTAGCGGACGCATGATGCAACTTCTTTGCCGATAGAAACGGATGTCTGCAAATAAACAGGGATTTAGTATGATACCAAACATGACATGTCCACTGTTTTCTGAACCATAGATCTCTTTTAAGTACATCTCACATCATAATTATTAGCTAACAAAACCTTTAATAACTCTGGTTATTATCTATAATGTGTGGGAACCATTTTATATGTATGCGTTCGCATATGTGCGTCTGTGTGTGGAATTCGCATATGTGCATCTGTGTATGTGTGTCTGTATGTGAATACATGTGTGCGTTCGCATTTGTGCGCATTGGATTGCACCGACACAAAGTAGCATCCAAGTAACTCATCATCAGTCTATAGACGACTATATCATCAGATAATTGTAAAGCGATCATACCCAATTATTTGACTTTGACAAGGCCATAAAAGAATACAATTTATTTTGTTCACTTCATTCATATTACTGAATTATACTAAATATGCTCCATAATTCTTAACTTTTGTAAACAAAAATTGTAAGGCACCACGTTATTTCTGGTTAAAAATGTGTTGCAATTAGTAATATATCAGAGGAATAACCAACAAAAATGGTCCTAAAAAGCGCAAAACTAATGGCACTGAAAAATGAAAAAATAATTCTTCTTTTCAGAAAACTTTGGCTAATAAATACCAATTCAACTGTGGTGGCACATTCTGCTTTCTACTAGAGATGTATAAAAGTCCACAAATTGAATTTGCAATGTTTCATCTGAAGTTGAACACAAACTTAGAAAACTTCAGTGAATTCCAAAAATTGCTGCTTATTTATTAGCATTTTACTGCAGGGGTGGTGCTGCAGTGCAGTCCAAAATTCAAATAGGGGAGCCTCACCAACTGCCAGTGAGTCCCAACCATCTATGTTTGGCAGCATTTGAAATGACAGTTGGTGTGGCTACACTACTGTGCACAAGGGCAGGTCATTCCACAAGCACAAGCCCTCCATCAACTGAATAAACTGGGCCCATTGATGAGCTTATTTGATGGCCGGCTCTGCCACTTGCTGCACTTACCATGCTCTGTCATGCACGTCCTGAACTACAAAAATTGTGTAGGTGGAATGGCGCTAGAAACACATTAACAACATGGAAACAATGTAATCGTAAATCATTTTATAAAATGCAAAAATTCAATGACAATAATACTGATACAGCAGGGAAAATATAATATTAAAACATGTGCAAATAAAATAGTGTCTCTGCGACAATATATGGGTGAATAAAATAAAAAAGAAAAATAAATAACCTGTAGCAACTGCAACAATGATAACAAAAAATAGGTATGGCTGTGTGAAGGTCTGTACAAAGAGGAAATAGGCTTCCAGAAGTGAATAGGTGTTAATACCAGTAAACAGCCATAAAAATCAGAAATAATATTGGGGTACCCTAAAAATATGGCTGTGAGTAAGTCAGAGTAGTGATGGCTTTTTCTTCTTGTCACAAAGTCATTCAGGCTAATCTCTTGAACCACTGGATGGATTTTGATGGGGTTTTCACTATGCTATACAGTATTGGTCAAGGAAGGTTTAGGTGTATGAACCATTCATCTGTGACAAAAGGGAGCCGAGCAGTAATGATATTAGAGAAGCAAGTGGAAAATCTTGCACCAAGCTGCTGTACAGGAGCTGGCTAGGGTGTTGAAACAGCAAGAGTGCATCTGAAACTGAGGCATGAAATTAAGCAAGTCATAGAAAACACTGTTGTGCTGCGTGACTGACTGCTACTTCTGCAGGGCTAAGGGCTGCGCTCTGATTGGCTCTCTGAGACAGTAAGAGCCAATCAGAGATAGTAATGTGCCCTGTTGCTTAGCAGCAGCCTAGAGAGGGAGGGAGTCAGGGACTGAGCAGGGTCACATCTGAAGCAGACAAAGAGTGAGAGACAGCCTCCAACTAACTCATGAAGATACCCTGATGCAGACACAGTAGCCAGAAAGGAGCCAGGGGAGGCATAGCTATCAGAAAAAAAACCCCAAAGGAACACCTTCAAATGATTTCTGTTTGATTGTGGCAAACATCAGACCGCCAACATCCAATGGTAAAACTACCATTGGAACAAAAATATCAATGGTGAGTAACCATTGGATTCCGATGTCCTTCCCCACGCTGAACCTACAGGTGGACTCCAGCCAACACTCCTCCACTGTGAAGTGCTCCATCTTCAGAGTTATTGTATGTTCCCACTCAGCCACATGCCGAGGAAGCTCAACAGGAAGCCCAGGGTACATTGCGCAGAGAGGAAATTGCTCATCACCAGGTTCAGCAGCTGGAGAAGGGTGCACATGGAGGCTGCAGAAATAAGCACAGGTTCCCCAGCCCCATGGACATGTTGCTGATAATGCTTACGGTAGCTGCAATACAAATCTGTCATCTGGGATGTAGTTATGAGATCGGCGGCCTTCTCAATACCGACATCGAAACCCTGGCAAGGGACTTAAGATAGGCGTCGAAATACCGACACCCACCTTAATCCCAATGCCGGGACGCCAGACTGAACAAGGAAAGTCCGGGGTGCCTTTAGCGTTAGCCGCGCGGGGGGTTGGCTAGGTTTAGGGAGTGTAGCAGGGATAGGGTTAGGTTTTTTGGGGTGAGGTTAGCGTTAGGCACCCCTAGGTGGGTGATTAGAGTTAGGCACCCCCAGGAAAGGTTCAGTTTAGGGTGCGGTAAGGGGGAGTTAGGGTTAGGCACCCCTGGGGGAGGTTAGGGTTAGGCACTAGGGGGGAGGGTAGGGTTAGGGGTGGAGTGGAGTAGGGATAGGGTACTCACCTGCCCTGTCGGGATCTTTCCCTTCGGGTTGCCAGTGTATTCAGCCAATGGGACTTCATACCCATTCCCTGCCCTTCCCAGCATATCCCAGTGGCCAGGCTCCAGCCAGCTGCATGGCTGCAGCAGTGGGGGTTGTGGTGACACTGGTGAGATGCAGGGGGCAGGATTGAGAAGCAGGGGGTTGTGATGTGATCCAGGGGGCTGTGGAAAGAAGCAGGAGTGAGAAGCAGGGGCCTGTGGTGAGATGCAAGGGGCTATGGTGACATGGCATTGGTTGTTATGAGATGCAGGGAGCTATGGTGAGATGAAATTTCTCCCATGTGAAACCAGGGCGGGTTGCTAGTAAGGTAAAGGGTATACTTAGAAAGATTATAGATCAAACATGATCAGCTATGATGTAAAAAATGTCAACCTGCAATCAAACCTGCCACAGCCTAAGTTGCAGTCAAGGGATACGGTAGATGTCCATGGAAATGGCAGTACTGTACTGTGGGGGTGGGGGGGAGAACCCCCCCAACAGCACAGAGGGTCGGGTAGTTAGGTTGAACAACAGATAGAACAAGGCATGATTTCACTTTAAGACATTTGAACAGATAAATAAAAGTATCTTGGAGGCTGTTGATTTGCAGCCCTGAAATTGAATTAGTTCATGAGATCAAAACAGAACAATTGGACCACACACACACAAATGGAAAATTATGAACTGTAAATATTCCAAATATTTACTGGAGGCCAGTGTTAGGCTGTCAAACAGCTAATATGATGACACTCATATTGATGCTGCCCTTAATAATTTTTCAAGCACAGTGACTCATTCTGCAGTGACAAGGAAAGGAAGGAAATTTCCAAAAGTCACATGGAGCTGACACAAGAAACCGCCAGAACTTTTATTCCCATGTAGCAGGGAAGATAGAGACACAGGCCCTGATTCAGATTTGGGAATAGAGGACCTGATTCTGAGATGGACACTAAAGCGATCGCAGCTGCGATTTTGCACGGATCGCAACTGTGAAAATATGCTAATAGTTCCAAAGCTTACCCGGGAATATGTATGCCCACTGTGTACGACGTTGCTTACCTGCGTAAATATCGGTAACATCAACCCACATCAATCTGTCCTCTTGCTCTTGCAGCAGATCTGACCAGTCACAGACTCAGCAGATCTCCTGACACGCAGAGAGCGCTCATGCTGTGTAGGAGATACAAGGGCTAATTTATGCACACCCATGTAACAGCGTTTAAACAAACAGACACGCTTGCATTTTTCTGACCACCCCCCCATTACCTCCCTCAAACGCAGACTACCTGTCACTCACTTTGTGACTGGGTTCTCTGTGCATGCGGGATCGCAAGACAATCGCAGCTTATGCGCAGTGTGGCATACTCACATACAGAATGGCAAACAATAGCTCGATATGCATAAAAATCGCATTAGAGTCCATCTCTGAATCAAGCCAAGAGTAAAATAGAGCAAGTAACTGTGCATCTTGGGATAACCATGCTGCACCGCAGTAGGGGCAGATTTTAAGTGTACAGAGAGATTTAGATTTGGGAGTGGTGTGTACAAACTAGAGATGAGCGGATTCGGTTCCCTGAGAACCGAACCCACCCAAACTTAAGGGATCTGAGTCGACTCGGATATTCCCACCTGACTCGGATCTGAAATCCAGGCAAAACGTCATCATCCTGCTGTTGGATTCCCGCGATCGTCGTCATTTTTCATTCCGGCTGTGGAGAGTGAAGAGGGTGGGAGCTGGGAGCTGTCCTGTGCTGTTGTGCATAGGGCTGGCTACAGTTGTGTTGCTTAATGTCCATAGGGACAATCTGTTGTCCATATAGGGCCTGGCTGGCTGTTATTGTGACTGAGGTTGTCTTGTCCATCCATAGTGGATGGCTGTCTGTTATCCATATATAGGGGCTGGCTGGCTGTTGTCCTGTCCATAGGGGCTGGCTGTTGTCCATAGGGGATGGCTGTTCTGCTGTGTTGTCCAGGGGGTGCTCTGTCCATAAGGGGTTCTCTTCACCCCCAGTGTAAAAAAAAAAATTGTGTCCATGTTAGCCACACCTGTCATCAACGTAGGTGCGCAGGGGTGCTGTGCTGCTGTCTGTCAAGGGGCTGCTGCCTCTTTCAGGGGTTCTCTTCACCCACCCCCAGTGTGAAAAAAACAATTAAACAATTTTTTGTGTGTGCGTGTTACCCTGCAACACACTACCAGTGTAAAAAAAAATTTAATTCTCTGTGTGAGCGTGTTAGCCTGCCACACCACCAGTGTTCAAATAAAAACAATTTTTTGTTGTGTGCGTGTTAGCCTGCCACATACTAACAGAGGCCCTAATTAAGAGCCGGTCGCTCTGACAGAGTCAGGGCCGGACTGTGGGTGACCACAGGGCCGGTCTGTGGGTGACCACCCCTGGCTCCGTCGTGCGCATGCGCTCTGGGCCTCCATCGACCCGGTTGCGAGCGCTCGGCGCTTGCGACCGGGTCTGAATCAGGCCCAGAGTTCAAATAATAAAAAAAAATTTGCGTGCGTGTTAGCCTGCCACATACTACCAGTGTTCAAATAATAACAATTTGTTTGTGTGCGCGTGTTAGCCAGCCACACACTACCAGAAGGGGACCAGGAAGAAGACTACTTTTAGTAGTTCAAGTACAACTAAACAATTGACTATCACACAATCCATTGCATTGGCAAACAAGTATGACAGCAAACACCCAGTGGCATAGCGGATTACTGACACCATAACAGCTATGCTGGTACTAGATGTGCGTCCAGTATCCGCCATTAATGCAGTGGGTTTTGGACAGTTAATGGAGGTTCTGTGTCCCCACTACCGTGTCCCTTCTAGATTCCACTTCTCTAGAATAGCAATTCCCAATCTGTACAAGGACATTAAAAAAAAAAACCTTTTTAATGTCTTCCGAAATGCCATTGTTCCCACTGTCCACTTAACCACAAATATGTGGACAAGTGGAACAGGGCAAACTAAAGATTACATGACTATGACAGCCCACTGGGTAGGTGTATTGCCTCCAACAGTGCAAACAGCAGCAGCATTTTACAAATGCCAGCTCATTCAGAGACAGGCTACTCTGTGTATCACTGGTTTCACTACGAGGCATGCCGCTGAGAACCTCTTAAAAAAACTCAGGGAAATCATTGCAAAATGGCTTACCCCACTTGGACTCTCCTCGGGATTTGTGATTTCTGACAATGCCAGCAATATTGTGTGAGCATTACATCTGGCCGAATTTGAACACATCCCATGTTTTGCTCACACAATGAATTTGGTGGTGCAACATTTTTTAAAAAATGACAGGGGCGTGCAGGAGATGCTCTCGGTGGCCCGAAAGATTTCTGGACATTTTCAACATTCAGCAACTGCGTGTTGAAGATTGCAGCACCAGCAAGAACTGTTGAATTTGCCATGCCATCAGATGAAGTAAGAGGTAGTAACTAGGTGGAATTCTACCCTCTATATGCTTCAGCAGATGGAGGAGCAGAAAAAAAACGTCATCCAAGGCTACACTGCGGCCTATGACATAGGGAGAGGAGCAGGAATGCATCTTAGTCAAGTGCAGTGGAGAATAATTTCCATGTTGTGCAAGGTTCTCAAACCCTTTGAACTTGCCACATGTGAAGTTAGTTCAGACACTGCCAGCTTGAGTCAGGTCATTCCCCTAATCAGACTTTTGCAAAAGCAGCTGGAAAAAGTGAAGGAGCTGAAACAGAGTGATTCCGTTAAGTATGTTGGACTTGTAGATCAAGCCCTTCATTCGCTTCGACAGGATCCAAGGGTTGTCAATCTCTTGAAATCAGATCACTATATTTTGGCGACCATACTTGATATGAGGTTTAAGTCATACCTTGTGTCTTTCTTTCTGACGGACATAAATCTGAAAAGATGCAAAGAGCTGGTGGTGAAAAAATTGCCAGCTCAAGTGGAACGTGACATGGCAGCATCTCCTCCTTCATTTTCTACAGCTGCCAGGAAAAAACTAAATTTTCCTAAGAGCCCAACTGCTGGTTATGATGCAGATCAGTCAGCAAAACCTCATGACATGAGTGACATTTCTATCCTGACTTTTTCTGACACGGTCACCATTCAGAGAATGGTGGATGACTATTTTAGGGATAGCATCCAAATAGGCATGTCAGACAGTCCGTTTCACTACTGGCAGGAAAAAGAGGCAATTTGGAGACCCTTACACAAACTGGCTTTGCTGTACTTAAGTTGCCCACCCTCCAGTGTGTACTCTGAAAGAGTTTTCAGCGCAGCCGGGAACCTTGTCAGTGATCGTCGTAGAAGGTTACTTCCCCAAAATGTGTAAAAGATGATGTTCATCAAAATGAATTACAGAAGCGTCTGTAATGGTGGATTCCAGTGGGGATGAATTAATATTGTGTGAAGAAGAGGAGGATGCACACACTGATGGGGATGAAGATGACATTGACAACATCTAATTCAATGTATTGTAAAGCCAGTTTGGGATCATTATTTGTATGGGATCATTGCCACCAATGTCCATTGCACTTTGGCAGCTTGTTTTGTGGGGGGGTCCAAACAAACCAATCACTTCAGCCACAAGTGGCAGTCACTGTCGCTGAAGTGATTGGTTTGTTAAACTGTGAATGTCCTGTTTCATATATACAACATAAGGGTGGGTTGGAGGGCCTAAGGACAATTCCAATGTGCACCTTTTTCCTTTAAATTATGTGCTGGTTGGGGCATTGCTGCCTGACATTTTTAATGTTATGGTTTATGAAAGTCCAGAAATTGTAAAGGCCACAGACAGCATCTCCTGCATGCCCCTTTCATTTTTTTTAAAGAAAATTCTGAACCAATTGCTGCTTGTTGTATCAGTGGCACAAGTCGCACAACAGTGACATTCAGCCAAGGGTTCTTAGCCCTTAAGGCTGCTACAAGGCCCAAAAGCCACATCCTGCTTCACGGCCCAAAGGCCACAACTACTACTCAGCCCAGAGGCTGCATCAACAATTAACTATCAACTATCAATTCTTCAGCCCGTGGCTGCACCAATTATCCAGTGTCAACTCTTCTTACTTCAGCCAGTGGCTGCGCCAACTATCAATTCTTCAGCCATGGCTACACCAATTATCAATTCTTCAGCCAGCGGCTGCACCAATTATCAAATCTTCAGCCAGTGACTGCACCAATTACCAATATCAACTCTTCTTACTTCAACCAGGGGCTGCACCAATTATCCAGTGTCAACTCTTCTTTCTTCAACCAGGGGCTGCATCAATTATCCAGTGCCAACTCTTCTTACTTCAGCCAGTGTCTGTGCCAACTATCAATTCTTCAGCCAGTGCCTGCACCAATTATCCAGTGTCAATTATTCTTACTTCAGCCAGTGGCTGCACCTATTATCAATTCTTCAGCCAGTGGCTGCACCAATTATCAATTCTTCAGACAGGGGCTGCACCAATTTATCAATTATTCAGCCAGGGGCTGCACCAATTTATCAAAATCAACTCTTCTTACTTCAGCCAGGGGCTGCACCAATTATCCAGTGTGAACTCTTCTTACTTCAGCCAGTGGCTTCACCAGTTATCGATTCTTCAGCCAGTGGCTGCACCAATTATCAACTGTTCATACTTCAGCCAGTGTCTGCGCCAACTATCAATTCTTCAGCCAGTGGCTGCACCAATGATCAAGTATCAACTCTTCTTAATTCAGCCAGTGGCTGCGCCAACTATCAATTCTTCAATCCTCAAGGAGTACTGCAACCATCATCTTTGCACAGTCCTCATCCTATTTATCAATCAGTTTTGAGTCAGCTAGCTGGATGCAACATTTTGGCCTTAACTAGATGAAAAAATCAATACAGTGAGCTGTGAGGTGGTCAAAATTGACTGGAAACGAGTGGAAATAAATGTTATTGAGGTTAATAATACTGTAGGAACAAAAACAGGCCCATTTTATGATTTTTTAAGAAAAAATCCAGATCCAAAAACAAAAAAACAAAACACGGAGGTGATGTTTTGGCAAATCCAATCCAGATCCAAAACCAGGGGAGATCCAGATCCAAAACCAACACCAAAACACGGGGGTTGGCGCACATCTCAGTACAAACTGACATCTAAATTGCAGTGTAAAAATAAAGCTGTGCAGTATTTGTGGGCTACATACAGAAGGAGTCAGTATTTACCCTGCATGCAAAATAAATGTATGCATTTGCACTCCTTGCATTGCAACATGGTTTGTCCAGGTTCACATTTACTTGCTATATCTTAAAGGTGCCTACAGCAGGCAAGATCTGCCAATCCCGTAAATGATTTTGTGCAGACCGTTCGTGTGTTGGCACTGACGATCTATCGCACGATCTTTCATGCATTCCCCGTTACTTGAGTGACATATCCCTGTACATGTCCAGTCTCCATTGTGCCTTGGTACAATTGGTAGGAGACGTACATGATTCCTCGGGCAGCTGGCACACCTGATCACGATCTATTATATTTTGGTAGGTATAATGTAGTGCTGCTGAGCACCACTATCGTTCCTGGAGTGCCGGGGAGCTTCCAGGGAGAGTTCAAGGGAAATCGCTCACGATATCGCATCGTGAGCACATCGTCTAGTGTGTAGGCACCTTTACTCTATTCCCAAATTTGAATCAGGCCCACAGTATGCTGCTTAAATAATGTGTGAGTTTGTTAGAAACTGCCTCAGCTTCAGAGCATTCAATTAACAGAGTGGTGCATAGAATTACAACCCAAGAAGCAATTATACAAGATCACTCATTTGCTAAAAGTATTGAGAAATGTAGCTGTATTGTCCTTTACCACCATCCAGTGATAGAGCAGCCTGACCCTGTATATAAAAGTGATTTTTAGGTGAAGGATTAACAGTAATGGTGCATACACACGGTCAGATTTTTCTTCAGATCTGAACGATAACGATTTAAAAAATCGTTCAATCGTTCATATCTGAAGGAAAATCTGACATATCTGACATGTCTGAACGATGAACGATGCGCATTCCCGATGGTCAGATAATGATATCTGACATCTGATGTGTTTGCAGTCAGTTTTGGACGATTTCCATTAATTTAAAGCAGTCAAAAACCATTCAATCGTTCAATCATTCAATCGTTTGCAAATTGTTCAATCGTTCAGTTATTCAGTCGTTCAGCTGACAGATCTGACAGTGTGTATGCACCTTAAGGGGCTTCTTCCCTAATTTGCGGCGCCATGTAAATAAAGGATAATAATACACCAGAAGTGTTACAGATTACAGATATTGTCGGATTTTGGAATATTTGCATAACATAACAACATATATTGGGGATGGGACTCAAGCCTAACACGAAATGAATTTATGTTTCATATACACTGTATACACAAATCCTGAACATAGCCTGAAGGTAATTTTATACAATATTTGTAATAATTTTGTGCATGAAACAAAGTTTGTGTACATTGAACCATCAGATAGCAAAGTTTGCATGAAAAGTTTTGGATCTTGGATTAGGGATACTCAACCTGTAATAATTATGCCTTTATGTACTTTATGAGGCAATATTGTAAACATATATAACCCTGTCATTGTAGGCTTGGGGAGGGGGTATATATAAATGGGAGGTAGTCGGCATCCCAGCAGACAGGATGCCGACAGTCAAAATACAGGCGCCAGAATCACGACCGCCGGAATCCTGAAGGTAAGTATCAGAGGTTAGGGGGCGGTTTAGGTTTAGGTACTAGGGGGAGGGTTAAGATTAGGCACTAAGGAGGGAGTGTTAGGTTTAGGGTGCGCGGAGGGGGAGTTTAGGTTTAGGCACTAGCGGGGGAGGTTAGGTTTAGGAACCAGGACGGGAGGGTTAGGGGTAGTGGTAAGCGGTAAGGTACACACTTACTGGTGATAAGATTCTGACTGTCGGGATTTCGCTGTCGGCATTCTGACCACCGCCAGGATCAGGGGCGTCTTAAGAGAGAAGGGGGCCGTGTGCACTCCCCGTGCGGGGCCCCCTCCTCTCTCCCCGGTAGCCGGCAGCCGACTGCTGTGGCTAGCCAGCCACCGGAGCCTTAGTAGACACCAGGCACTAGAGTGTGCCCGGAGTCTACTGCGCATGCGCAGAATGCCAGAAAATGGCCACGGCATGCGCAGTAGACTCCGGACACACTCTAGTGCCTGGAGTCTACTTGCACATGCGCAGAACACAGGAAAAATGCCCGCGGCGGCCATTTACCGGTGTTCTGAGCAGCACAGACACCCGACGTGGGACCACGGACAGGTAAGTCTAAAATAATATGGGTGCAGTGTGTGCGGTGCGGGGCCCCTCTGGACCCGGGGGCCTGTGTGCCCTGCACACACTGCACCCATTGTAGATACGCCACTGGCCAGGATCCCGACCACCAGCATCCCGTACCCTTCCCATATAAATAACAGATTGTTATTTCAGATTGCACTCTAATGAATTAATTTATTGGCTGATTTAAACGTATCAGGAAAAAAAAACAGAACTGTATGGAGAGCAATGTTCTGTGCTGTAAACATAAGATATTAAATAATGACTAAATTAAAAAATATACTATTTTGCTGTAATTCATTCTTCTTTTTACAATTTTGCTATAGAGCCTTATGTCTATTGAAAATGTTATTGTTAACATTTATGGTGTTAGCTTTGTGTGTAGTAGGTGAGTCTAAAAATGGATGGCTAAGCATTAAGCACTTTGTGATTGGGCGTCATTATTATTATAAGCCCTAATAACAACCCTGGTGTGTAGCCAGCTTTTAGTTGACAGATAATGTCTTTATGACCTTTCCAATAATATGATTTTTGTTTAGACTGCAACTTCAGATGTTTCATTTTCATGCTTTGGCAATGAATTCAATAAAGCAATATAATCAAAGCTCTATGACATTTGAACTGGGATTTTTTCCTACCAAAGCAGTAATTCTGTTTTACACATTAGTATGAACAATTCTAAAAATGTCTGTGATGTCTATGATATAGAGTGGAAAATACTACCATTTCCATTTAGAATGAATCTAAATGTAACATGCCAGAATCTCTAGTGGGATTTAGATAATTTAAAATGCAGTTTTATATTATCTGTCATGAGTTAAGTACTCAGAATAGAAAAATATTATCAGTCACTGTAATATAAAGAGTTATTATGGTTTAATATCATACAGTATGTGCTAATAAACAATTTTTTTGTTAATCTCCCATAATTACATTTACAAAAAAACAAATGACCATAAAAATGTCCCAAATTTCCTTTGTCTCTTTAATCGGCAAGTTAACTTCCATTATTAGTGGATAAGAGTTAGAATCCAGTGCTCACCATCAAATGAAGGCGAAACGCATCGATCGCGGAAGACATCGATGGGACACTGAATGGGCTATTTACCCCAGCACAGTGCTCCCAGTCTGCTGGCAGACACCTTTTCACCTTTTGGATACTAGATTGCTAAGGAGGACACAGAAAAGACCAGCACTAATCTCCAACTCCTGAAGGAGGTAAGGCTCCATTTTGAGGAGAACTTTTTTGGACACCATACCCAGACACACGGGAGAACGGAGTACATGCTACAGTACATGCTGCACCTTCATACCGCAAAGGAATCCTATTGCTGGAATACCACCACTCAAGCATCTGTGTGTGAATTTTCTCTATATCAAAACACAATACTGTGGAGTTTTTACTGAAATCATTTGTTCATATCCATATTTAACTATTTGTCAGAGGACGCATGCACTGTCGTACTTTACGCTAATCCTATCTGGAACTCATTTAGTGACTACCTATCTGTATACCTACTCATATACCCTGCAGTAACCCTATTCTACAAAAGTCACAATTTAGCGCATATTATTGTACGGATCAAAATTGGATTACAATATTTATGTTGTTTTGTCCGGTTTTGTCTAAATGTTGTTTTAAGTATACCGGTATTAGAATTCATGTATATTTTATTACACTATTATGAGATATTAAAAAGTCTATTACTACTATATATGTTTCTTTAGAAATAAAACTTTTTTCATGTACCAAATTTTGTCAGAGGCACTTTTTCTATATACCTGTGCATGATATTTATAATTTATTTCATTAATGTTCATTTGATGGTGAGCGCTGGATTCTAACTCTTATCTACTAGTCATACCTTAAAGCAGGGTAGGCAGATCCCTGCTTGTTTTATTTTTCTAGCAGCTATCATTAAATACTAGGTTAAGCGCAGCCCTACACTCTTGCTTTTCTATAAAATTCCATTATTAGATCTCAGGGAATTACTACAATTAAATGTTAATGATGTACAATTTAGTTTTGATACTCCTCCCAGCACAAATCAAAATCTAATTTTATTATTAAACTTTATTGCTTAGCAATTAAAAGTTTAACATAAATTCATCTAGATTATTGAAATGTGTGATGTTGTTCTCTTACTGTATATGTATGGTTAATAAGCTGAAAGATCGGTCATTCTCAATACAAGAAAGGGACTTGTCAAGAGTGTTTTGGCCAACTACATGGACCACCAGAAGTAACAGGTGTGAGTGGTCAAGGTGAGTGTGGCACATGAGAGAGTGACAAGAGTTTTTCATTGGCTTTATGGCTACTTGTGAAGCAGCAATTAAGGGAAGCTCTCCGGCAACTGCATGCCAGAGTTGCAACCAATGATCAATGAGCACTTGGCACCAGTTTATCTCTAACATCTCTAGCTTAAGTACAATTTCTATGAGCCGAGTACACTACACATTCATATTTATTTTTATACCTAATTGGGCCACCAAAAAGTAAGGGGTTCATGTAAGAAGCAAAGCAGAGTAACAAGGAACATGGAGTAATAACAAAGGTGGCCAGAAGTGTTCATTCTCTTAGTTTTGAGTGGCTGATATGGGCACATTTCAAACCTAAAATAAAAAACCATACAGTACTGTACATTGAAGAATTAATTTGTGGGCCATACTTCTATTGCCATTAGAACTGCTTCATTTGGATAAGGCAGATGATAGTAAATAATATATAAGGGGGTGCTTTATTATTGTAACCTTGAATGACCCTTCATTCTTATTGCTTTGCATGTGACATGTTGAATGTATGTGTAATGTAAAGCGGTGTTTCAATAAAAATTTGGGAAAAAGAAAAAAGAAGAAGGGGGAGAAGAACTTTGGTCCTGCTAAATACTGTTGGCAAAATTCCTATTTGTGCCCTTGGTTCATGAATAGATAGAGGGACTTAGCACAACTATTAAGTTTACTGACAGATTGGCCAAGTTCGGTCCTCAAGGACCCCTTATGGTTCACGTTTCCCAGATACCCTGTAGAGCTTTTAAAAATGTGTTAGTTAGTAACTAAATGCATCACATATAGATCTTTTACATTTGTCAGTTAGTAATGAATACACCTGTGCATCTGCTAGGAGATCTGGAAAACATGAACTGCTAGGGGTAATGGAGAACCAAACTTGGCCACCCCGGTATATACTCATATATTACCAAGGGATATTTGCTGGATTGTATATCAACATGCATCTATGGTACTTATGTGTATATGTTCATCTATTTATTGCCAATATCGGATGGTTTATAATCATCACCAATAAATTATTGTTGTCTCTGCTGCAGTAAGACTTCAAATTCAGGTTTTATCCCCCTGTTACCAATATTTTAAACAAATATAACTTTTGAGGAAGACTGCTCAGGTGTTATATAGCTTGTTGAGTACTGTGATTAAAAGAAGATTGAAATAATTAGAGGTAGGTCCATGAGAGCACCATGTAAAGCAGGGCTAAGCAGATCATTAGCATAAGTAGAACGTTAGCCTCATTAAGGTCTCATCACTGTGTTCTCTATAAAATAATCCGACTGAACATTCCTATGTAGGAGCAATATTACAGATATTGCACATACTGCATGGATGGCCCTGAATTGTCCACGTCTGGGAAGGTCGGCCCATAATTCTATCTCACACCACACAAATGATGCAATCTTGTCATGATAATCCATACATATTTGTAAACACAGTTGCAGCATCCCAGGTCAATGACGTCACAATGCAGAAACATATTTGCTCTATACCGCTAACTTTTTCCATATTCGCTAATGACCCTCACTGTCTCAAATGGAAAATAAAGTGAAAATAATCCCTACTAACAGGTACAATATATGATACTTGCCTTTTCATTGTAGATAAATATAATTTAATACATGTATTTGGCCTCATGGATCATCATCATATGTTGAGAATTGGAAACAAGGGGCTATACTTTGGGTGTATATCTTTTTACTATTTACTATTTTTACTATTTACTATTTTTTTTAGGAGTAAATCTTTTGCTATTATTCATCAACATTCTTAACCTTTGTATTTAGAAATGTGACTTACTTTGCAAAAGGAAAAAATATCAAAAAATTAGTAAATAAAATGTATGAGTAAACTTATTTTATTCCCAATGGTTGTGCAAAGAAAATGTCACATCTCAGATTCTGCTGCTTCTTATGAATAGGAAGATGGCCAATAAGACAGGGAGCCTGACACAAAGTAAATAGAACTATTGACTGGAATCTAATTATAGCAAAGCATGTCTCTGGATTGTGTTAGCTTCCCAGCCTGGAAGTTGTCTGTATTTAGTTTGTGTTTTGGAGTTTCAGAGTGTACGGTGTTGACTAAGAACAATAAAGTTACTAGGAACCTTTCCCTACAACAAACAAACATGCTTAGCCATAGTAAATAACATTACCTTGTGGAATGCAGGCAATGCATCCCATTGCAGTAACACCACATACAATCTCAGACAGACCATAGGAAATGGTAGCAGGAGTATGTTTTGTTGAATAAATAAATGAAGCACACATAAATGGCTAGTGGTGAGAAATGCATGAACAACTATAACAAACTGAACTTAACAAATTGAATATATATGTTTACAAATAGGGGTGTATTTGACATCAATATCTTCTTCTTCATGCTGTTACTTACCTTCCAACATTGGTGGTCTCAACAGTGGGACAAGTGATGCAGCTATGGCAAAATGGGGGTTTATTTTTATTTTTTTAAATAACATTTTTTATTCCGCACCTGCAGAGACCTCTGCCTCTCCAGCATATATGGCTTAGCATCATTCGGAACCTCCAGCAAATCAGGGTGAATGACAGCCCTCCAAAATCTGGACTGACCCACCAAAAAGCAGGACAGTAGGGAGACATGCCGTACTGTTAAACATTTTGATGCTCAGACTGACTATATGTTAGCTAAGCTCCTCCCCCTGTAAGCTACTGTACACATGTGCAGAAGTTTGTCAAGTAGAAATACTTTTCTATTATAGCACTTTAATGGTGCATGACACTAAGGGGCATATTTATCACAATCTGCATCTCAGATATTGGTTGGCTGTAATAAATTTGCCCAATATCGCAATGCAATATTTGAATATATCACAAGGATGTATCAAATATCGCATGCAGGGACAGAGCTTGCGATAAAGTAAAAAATCCACTTCACACACTTCTCACTGTATTTGTAGCAAAAAATACAGTGAGAAGGTGTTTGAGCATGTGCCGCTGGCTCACCAACTCCCCCTTCCCCCCACGAGATGTTCAGTGATAAAAAATAATAATAATCTTTTCTGGATAAATATACTGCTCATAGGAGATATTGCACTCTAATACTGAGTACACTGGCCAATATATTGGCCGATCAATTGATCGGCCAATATATCGTGTCTCCGTCGGCCAATGTGTACAGATGATATGTCTGTGAACAACATCGTTCACAGACATATCGCATTGGCTGTGCGGCACAGCCAATGAACAGACATGTCTGCAGACATACTTGTCCATCGGCAAGTGTGTACGGGTGATCAGATGATCACCCATACACAGGGGTGCAGAGAGGGGGGGGAGCCACGAGCGGGTTACTACTTACCCGGGTCCAGCACAGCTCCCCATCCACAGCAGCCCAGCACACGCTGCTGTATGCTGGGCTGCACTGGGAGACTGTCCGAGGCTGCCAAAGCAGCAGCCCAAGCAGTCTCCTATGCCAAAGGGGGGGAGCGATCACGCTGATCGCGCCCCCCATTGGCTGTGCGCCGGTCTGAGGGGCACACAGCGCCCTCCTCCCCAGCGCGCAGCGCCACGTCACAGATGGGTTTTGTTTTCTCAAAGGGGGTGTGGCCACACCTTCCTAGATTAGGCCACGCCCCCTACCTGCCACCAGCCCGAGCTGCTGCAGCATGCAGATGATGGTCGCTCAGTGTGTATGAACGACCATCATCTGCAGATATATCTGTCAGTTGTGTACCCACCTTTACAAGTACCAGAATGCATAATTGTGACTACTTCCAGCCACCCACACATATCTAGTGAGGCTTATACAGAGCTTCATTTCACAAAGATTCCTTTGACCATTATAGAAAAGCAGCTCTCAATATATTACTGGAACCTTCACATGCTTGAAAATCCACAACCAACTTTACATAGCATTACTAATGTGAGAACTGTATAACACGTGATATAAATATAGGAACTGCTATTCACTGGATTCAGTTCATATGTGTCTAGTTTAAAAAAAAAAAAAACGTCTCGTAAGAGATTTATTAGCAGCAGATGTTGTGTACGAGTCAGTTAAATCAACAATGAGATGACCTTGGAAACATATTTAATTAAAGACAAAAACAAAGAGCAGTTTACAATACAAAATAGCATAGATAGTGCTATAAACTGCAATATTATTATATTATTATGGCGATATTTGTAGCATGGTGTGCAGGGGGGATCACACCTCTAGCAGGCGCAACACTCTGTGGGACCCAAAACATTTGTGCAGCTGCCTTGGTGTTATAAACAATAAAGAACATTTTGTAAATACATTTTTTTTCTCTTCTTGGGTAGGATGTACAATATCCAGCATCACATTTTGAATGCAATACATCCCCCCACTTACCTGTTTGTTAACGCAGTAAGCATGTAGATTTGAGATTAAAACCGCAAAGTACAGCTCTTCTGATAAGAACTTTGCGGTGTAAGGACTTCCAGGTTTATAACACAGAAGTCCTACTGCAAATGCGCAAGCCTATTGGATCCCTTTATTATCAAAAAAGTAACCCATAGATATATGGGGAATGTGGTCAAATCTCAAAAACTGCAGTTTCCGGAGTTTTGACCATATTTTGCCGTTAGTACATCCCGCCTCCTGAGGCTACAGCTGCCATCACCATAACTATTTCCCATCTACAGTACAAGAAGTTTGTTAAATATTTTCTCTCTCTTGTTTTCTTAAAAGAAAAGTAAAAAAAAAGACTATGGGGGACTATGTAAAGTAAATTCTATCAGGGAAAAACCCGATAATACATATGCCCCAGAAAAATAAATGTGCTTGCTGCCTCAGTATAGGATTATATATTGACAAATGCAATAGTTACATTTTTATGTACTACGTATAGTATTTAAGTGAATGTTATAGATAACTATTTATTGACAGGAGACAACAGTTGTAGCTGCAGACGATATTGGTATTGAATGGAGCTCCCGAGACAGCCCAACCGTAATCTACTCAATAAACAAATTTTTGTTTCATCTATCAAGGCAACTTCAAAGTATGGTAAGTTTTAAATTAATTTATTAATAAAAGAAATATTACAATAGAGCAATCAATAATTCTGTCATAGCCATATTGAAACATATACTTCAGTGGTGAGAATTACTGAACATGATCTTCAGAACAGACAGTCTCTTATAAATATCCAGAAACTTCACTCATAAAAAAGTTATTTGAATTAGATCATTCCAGGAACTTGCATTAGTAGCTGTGATATCGTTTTCTAGGACATTTTTGACTCATCAGTATAGCAGTCACGTTTCATTTAGATTTATATGCGCACCAGGTTTACTAGGTTTCATGTACGAAATCCCTACATGTTCCCATGGAAAAAGACAAACTAGCAATACAGGCAATAGAATAAATTCAAAATCCAATGGCAAGTAAAGCAATGAAGAAAAGTAGATAACAAACCACAAGACAATATTCAGGTCAAAATTCAGCAGTCAGCACAGAAATAGCCACACTCAGGAACATAGGCGCAGGAATGGGGGGGGAAAGGGGCAAGTGGAGCAACGGCCTCGGACGGTCAGGGGCTGTGCATTATAGCAATAGGCTGCACAGCCCCTGCACTGCACAGAGGTGTAATGTGCGATGGGTGTGCAGTGCAGGGGCTGTGCATTATAGCAATAGGCTGCACAGCCCCTGCACTGCACAGAGGAAGTGTAATGTGCGATGGGTGTGCAGTGCAAGGGCTGTGCATTATAGCAATAGGCTGCACAGCCCCTGCACTGCACAGAGGTGTAATGTGCGATGGGTGTGCAGTGCATTGCAGGGGCTGTGCATTATAGCAATAGGCTGCACAGCCCCTGCACTGCACAGAGGTGTAATGTGCGATGGGTGCGCAGTGCATTGCAGGGGCTGTGCAGCCTATTGCTATAAAGCACAGCCCTGCCCCCTGACCATCCCCGGCCGCCGCTCCAATCCCTGCCTCCTGCTGCTCCACTATGGTGCTCCGGCGCCTATGCGCCCAGCAACTGGTAAGTTTGAGGGAGGGAGGGCGGTGCCAAGATTAAATTAACCCTGCTCAGGATACATATAAAAGACCCTGCACTAAAGGAAACTCCCACACTAACTTCCCAATGTGAACTTGAAATATATTTATAGACTTGGGGCAACCAAGGAAAAATAAAGAAATGCATATAGTGCAAATCCATGAATAGTGATATATGAGAGACTCTCAAAGTGGGCATCTCAGTCCTTGCACATTCAGACACACGGTTGTACACCAGGGAAGGGCTTTTAGTGGTATTTGCATAAAGTCGCAGAAACAATACTGGCAATAGATGCAGCCGCGCCCACAGCAGGCCTATAGAGTTGCTTCTGTGAACATGAAACCCTTATTGGAACCACTGTATTCCCTATATATTAAAATGTTCTTTTTAAACACATAGTGTAATACCACCTACTATCAGAGGCGTCACAATGAGTGGTGACACCCGTTGCGGCACCTCTACAATCCTTGTGCACATGCGCAAAAGGGGCAGTGACCTCATGCCTGCAGGGCCATGCCCCCTGATTTGTACTGTTTTGGGGGCGTTACATGCAGTCACGCAGGGGGCTTACCCAGCTCTCTTGGACCTGCAGAGAATCCTGTTGGCCTCTCCCAGCACAGTGTGGATGATGCATGCGTGTGGTCATCCATCACCGCTACAGCTCTGCTTGGTGACACCCCCTCGGATTGTGTCACCTTGTGTGACCCGCACCCCTGAACATAGTGACGACACTACCTACTGTTTATAATATATGAAAAACTGTTTCCATCCACAACTAAACAGAAGCCAGAAAAGCTTAAAGTGTCTTATTACATATCTCCTGGTACAAAATGTTAGAAGTGAAAGCAGGTCTCGTCACAGAAATGGCTGGAACTTGGTAAAAGGCGCCAGCACATTACATGTTAACATCATTTCTTTTTATGGTTGCATTACCATTTGTCAAGAAATCTCTCCACCGCCTCTCTCTCTCCAGATGTAGTGGTGTAGTCATTACTTACTGACACATTTTAAAAGATCCACAGGTGCAGCTAATTATTTCACCTGTGATTCTGTGAGGAGACCTGGAAAATGTGCACTGTTTGGGGTCCTGAGGACAGAGTCTGAGAACCTGTGCGGGCGACTGAGGGTAAAATATCGATCGGTCGGGCATGCCGGATTGTCCAGCATGCCAGCCCAATGCAATATTTGTAAGTTAAATGTCGGCCGCATCATGTCAGGCTGCCAGATAAAATGTCAGTTGGTCTGACAGGCATTTTATCTGGCAGTATATGCCCAGCATAAGCCGATTGATTCTGGCAGATTTAAATGGTATACAATCGGGAAGCCGGCTGCCTTAATACCGCCAGCCGGCTTCCCGACTGTCATATCCCTGCGAGGGATGAAATGCCGGGTGTCTAGATGTAGATGCCTGACAATTCCCCGATGCCGGGAGACAGGCGCCCGGCATCCCGCCGCGAGCGGACAGCCGTGGGCGAGGGAGGGTTAGGTTTAGGCAGCGGGGAAGGGGGCTTAGGGTTAGGCACTTAGAGGGGGGATTAGGGTTAGGCACCCCCCCCGGGGGACTTAGGTTTAGGCAGCGGGGAAGGGAGGGATAGGGTTAGGCACTTGGGGGGAGGTTAGGGTTAGACACCCCTAAGGAGGGTTAGGGGTTTAGGTTAGGTTAGTTATTATAAATATATAGAGGGAAGCGCTCTGTGGTAAATGGGATAGAGAACAAAATAGTATAGCAAGCTTCAATAGACTGGCAGACTATTGGGTATATTTGGGAATATTGTATTAGTCAGATAAGAGTTAATATGTCTACTTGGTGTCAGGTGGACAAAAACTTGGGGCTGAATCTTGTTAATAGTGGTGAATATGTCTTAAAGGGAGGGAAGGAGTTTATATCCAGTTCTCCTGGGCAATAACTGTAGGCAGGGGCTTCAGTATATCCTCAGTATGCCAAAGGAATATAAATGTCAGTGTTGTGATCCATATTTATGAAACATAATTCTGGAACAGTATGCAAAAACTTTAGGCTGGATGTTTTAATTAAATGTGTGCTTCTTCCTCATGATCCTGATACAAACCTTCTCTTCACCGCTCTCAATACCTCAGAGGACAGGAACGCAGTATCAGTGTGATGTGACACTATATTGCAGTTTAAGTGATAAGTAAGTTTAATTCACTTACCCAATCTGTTGCTGCTGGTCCGTCACCTGTCTGCGAGTCCTCTGATGATAACGTGCCTGTGAGTGGGAGTAGGCTATAGGGTCTGAGGGTGCACCTTTCAATAATATAGAGGTTCCAATATAAATGACTGTTTATTGGTCAGCATTACAGACTTTTATTTGCCTAACTTTGTATATGAAGCTGTGACTGCTACCTTGGTTCATAGTACATAGTTTTTAAAGTAGCCTACTCCCACTCACAGGCACGTTATCATCAGAGGACTCGCAGACAGGTGATGGACCAGCATAAAGGAGAATCGTACTTACCTGGTATCCTTAGATTGTGTAGTTGAACTTGGTTGTTCTTCCCCTTCATCCATACCTCTTCTCATCGCCAGCCAACGTCCAGGGTTCTATGTAGAACATTCAGGAGATGAGGATGGACAGACATGAGGAATGGAGAAGTGGTAGATGAGGGGGTAGAAAGTTATGACATTAGAGGAAAGTGAATAATGTGGACCGACAGCAGAAAAAGATTGGGGAACAGATGGGATGGGGAGAAAGATGGCATAATGCAGTCCTGACCTACCTCTGACTTTACAGCTGTTGTGAAACTACAAGTCCCAGCATGTTTTACCAGCTAATCATGGGAGGGTATGCTGGGTCTTGTAGTTTCACAACAGCTGGAGAGCCACAAGTTGGACAGGTTTGTAATGTGACACACAGGAATAAAGAAAGTAAGAGGTGTTAGAGTCACACAGGTGGAGTGAATGCAGAGGCACTCATAGGGAGGGAAGGAGGTGCATACAGGCACACATGGAAAGTGGAAAAGAAACAATGGCACAATTGGGATTTGGAGTAGGAGGCAGAGGCACTCATGGGGAGTGGAGGGGATAGAGACACTCATGGAGGTGTGAGGCAAAATCACCCATGGAGTGGGATGGGGAGGGACAGAGGCACACATACTAAGCTACACATTGTTGACTAGAGACAGGGACAGACATCAAGATGGTAGGGAGTGAACACAGAGCTGCAGACACAAGAAGTGAGATCCATGTAGTTACTTTGCTGTGTCTGCAGCCTTCTTCCTGGGCTGTGTGGATGACAAAACCACCTGACCTCCAGGCTGTAGAATGGATCACAGATTGCTAGGGGAATCCAGCACCTGACAGCACTAGCTTGTGTGCTGCTAGTGATGTCTGGAGAGTTAATTAATGAATGACTCATCACAGCTTAGCTGTGCGATGATTCATTCACATACCTCCCAACATTTCTAAATGGGAAAGAGGGACAGGGCGTGCGCAGAAGGTGCGCATGCCCGAAAAGGGGGCATGGCTCCCGGAAAAGGGGGCAGAGCCAACGGAAAATCGGGCGAAGCCTCGCGGCTTCCCCGGTCTTCGTCACTTTGGGGGCGTGCCCAGCACTCTCCGAGATGCTGGGCAGCCCCCATGCTCTCCGTACAGAATAGAACAGATGCCATGCGCATGCACACGGCATCTGTTCTCCTCCTGCGTACCCGCTGCTCTGCTATGCAATAAACTCTGCCTGCGGCCGGGCCCCTCAGCTATCCGGGCCCAGTACAGGACTACTGGCAGTCCCCCCCTGATGACGGCCCTGCCTGTACCTAGCCCTTGACAATGGAACAGTGACGTAGCCAGCTATGGGCAGAAGCGGGAGTGAAGAAATAAACTTCACTGCCCACCACGCCCTGATACAATGCCTCACCCATTCAAATACGCCTCATCCACAACCAATACCTGGCACCATAACTCACCCACTTAAATACCCCTCACCCACCACCACTCCCTGGCAACAATATCACCCATAGCAATACCCATTTCAAAAACTGACAAAAAAAGAAATCAGGGGTAGCTGGTTCTAGGATGGGGTTTAGCCAACCTATGTAAGTAGAATATATATTGTAATTTCAATACTAAAATTAGAATTAATAATATCTATGCAAATATTCAATATAAACCTCAAACCATCTTATAGAGAAGATAAATAGGTCTGTAGTTAGAAATTATATTTAAAATTTAATAATAATTTAAAATCATCTATTCTTTTTGAAGACCCATTTACCCTTTCTATGAGATGTTTTGATGTTTATATATTTAGTAGTGCAATCATATTGTATATTCTGCTTAGATTGCTCTTTTTATTTTATTTTCATGTGTTTGCCTCGTCCTCCATATTTCTTAATGTGATCCTCTGTGTGAGCCCCTCTATCTCTGTGTGTGCCCCTCTGTCTGAATGTACCCCTCTATGTTTGTTTGCGCCCCTTTATGTCTATGACCATGTTAGTCTGTGTGCGTATCTGTGTTTGCCTCTCTATGTTTGTGTGTACCCCTCTATGTCTGTTTGTGTCATACTTGCCTACTCTCCCGGAACTGTCGGGAGCCTCCCGAAAATCGGGTGCCAATCCCGACATCCTGCAAGACTAGGCAAGTCCCCCGGAATGGATGCCTTCACCCCGCTAACCCCCGCGCCAGCCGCAAAAGTGGGGGGTGCAGGGGTGTGATGACGCAATTTGCGTCATCATAGCCCCACCCCCTGCCTTATAATGCCAGTAATATTTGCATTATAAAGCAGAGGGCGGGGGCACGATAACGCGATCGCGTCTGCACACCCCCGCTCCGCCTCTTTGCCCCGCCCCCATCCTCCCTGCTGGACGGACCTGCCGCCCCCTCCCGGATACCCCTGCCGAAATGTCGGCAAGTATGGTTTGTGTCCTCTATGTCTCTGTGTGCCCCTGTATGCCTATGTATGCCCTTGCATGTCTGTGTGTGCTCCAGTATGTATGTGTGTGCCCTTGTATGTCTGTATATGCCTACATGTCTGTGTCTGCCTCTCTATGTCTGTGTGTGCCCCCTATGTACTGGGTACTGATTACCTGTGCCCGGGCTTGCTGGAGGGGCCTGTTGGGTGCCCGGGCCGCTCCTCACACCTAGTACTGTCAGCAGCAACAGATCAGTGAATACAGGGAGGCTGCTGGTGTTGCCACTGATCAACCCCTCCCCCACAGATCTGTCCCTGGTTGAGGGACACCAATGATGTGAGGCTCTCTATAGCTCTGTGTGCTGGAGCATATCTATAATGGGTGCAGGGTGTTCAGTGGGGGCCCACATTGCATGCCCTGCACCCATATTTTTAATACTTACCTCTCCGGAGTCCCACGTTGGCGGTAGCCACTCCGTTGAAATCACCTGGAAAATGGTCGCAGTAGGGAAATCACTGGAAAAATGCCTGCTGCACCATTTTCCCGGTGACCTACACATGCGCACAGGCCTGCTGATAGCCGTGGCGGGCCCGGGTAATATGGGGCGTGGACTAATCGCTGGAGGCGTGGCCACGCCCCCTTCCTGAAATAAAAAAAGATTTGCGGTGCTGCGTGCTGGGGAGGGGGGCACTCTGGATCCCCTCAGCCCTGCTCAAAGCAAGGGGGGGCGCGATCAGTGTGATCGCTCCCCCCCCACAGGCATAGTAGACTGCTGTGGCTGCTGCTCAGCAGCCACGAGCAGTCTCCACTGCAGCTCAGCACACGCTGTGTGCTGGGCTGCTGTGAGGGAGGGGGAGCGGCGCCGGAACCGGGCCCTTCAGGAAGCCCGGGCCCCGGTAATCTGTACCCGCTCCCCCCCCTCTCGGCGCCCCTGCATGCGCAGTAGACTCTGGGCACAAACTAGTGCCCAGAATCTACTATTACCTTATTACTGAAATTAAAATTTACATTTGAATTGACATTGAATTTCAGTAATAAGGTAATCAGCAATTTAAATGTCAATGTTTATATTTCTAGTGGATATTATGCAGGGACGTGCTGTCAGGGTAGGCAGTGGAGGCAAACCTCCCATGTCATACATTGAGATTTGATCTAAAAATTATATATATATAACTTACAGTATAAACATCTTTATGTATTGTAATAATTTTTATAGTTAACACTCACCAGATTTGTATAGCTCCCTGGGACTGCAGGGACACAAGAGATGAGGCAGCAACAGCTCAGCCTTGCTTCTGTATTGACACTGCTTGCAGATCTGGGGGAGGGGCCACACCACGGGCAGTAAGCTGCACAGAAAGAGAGCTAATGGAGGCATGTCTCTGAGCATGGGGGACACCTTGGATGTGTTATGTGGCCAGGAAGTACACTTCAGTGTGCAGAGATCGGAGCTCAGTCAGCAGCAGCAAGAGAAGACACAGTGATGCAGGTAGGAGAATCAATGGACACTGAAGCTTAGTGAAGTGAGGGGAGAGTTACAGTGAGTAGGGGCAGGCTCCCAGCACTCAGACCAATCTCCATGTGTGCCTTCCCAGCCATTGGCCTCACTGCACATCACTCATATTATAAGACCACTGTATTCACAAAGATGGCAGATAGAAACACATTTATTGGCTGCCGATAGCTTTCATCCAATGCCACTGAAGTGGAGACTAGCTTTTTCTCAGATGATTTGAGTCACCAGAATTACGTAAAATAAAAATAAATTGTCTTCTGAGTTGTCTACTATGGGAATAAGTTCCTACAATGTGGCCATGATGCCAAGGAAGTAGAGGAAGCTATAAACAAATGTCTATAATTGGATTGAACAGAATTACTCACTAAAGAGAAGTGCATGGATAAATCTAAGTCAATTATTTTTTTCTACAATTTTTTCCATTGGGTCACATATTGTCTACAGTGCTATTATGAAGCATGGCACATAATCCAGACGGCACTTGATTTTGGGGAAATTGTGTTAATAAAATCCGTTATTCTGCTTCAAATGCAGCAGCAACATCAAGGACGAGATTACGGTTTCAGATATTGGTCAGAGAAAGCAAGCGGGATGGTTGTCCCTGAAACATGGAGCATATCGTTGCTCCGTGTATACGAATTGCCATTTTATGTTGATGGCCAAAAATTTTACGGATACCATATGTGGAATAATTATTAATATTAACATATGTTATTTATGCCATTATATGTCCATGCAAAGGGACATATAATGCACAGAATGCTTAAAGCGAAATTACTGCTGTTAATAGATCGTCGATTAAGAAAGCCTTTGACACATTGGTCTCTAACACTCCAGCAGTAACAAGGCATTTTGTAGAAATGAAACATAACTTTCTGGACTTTAGGGTAATCCCCATTGACCAAAAAGAGGCGGTAACCAAGAGAAAATGCTTCTGCAACGTGAAGGTAGATGGATCTATGATTTATAGACTATGGCGCCAATGGGTTTGAGCAAGGAATTCAATTTAACATGTTTTCTTTAGTTATTCTTCACACATCTTATCTCCTTCATTAGCATATTTTTTCTATGTAATTTTATATTGGCAGTTGGTGTTGTTATATGTTTTCATATCACCTGGTGGGAGGCTGTTAATACAAATAATTTTATGTCTTTTGGTGCCCCTTGAGAATAATAATATTTTTTTACACTGCCGGAATGGATCTTCCTGTTAGTGACACGCATATTTGGTGGAGCGCTTGTGCCATTTCCGGTTGTTGGCATACACACCATGTGCATCTCATAAGTCATTTCCGGCTTTCTTGCATGCCAGTTAAACACGCTGGGATGCAGAGCCGGCCCTAAGCAATTTGGTGCCATTGGCAAGATTTTAGATGGTGCCCCCTAGCATATAATCCCACCTCCAAATTTAATGCCCCTACACACTAGACAATTTTGTTAATGATTTGACCGATTCCGACGCATCAGAATTACAAATCGTTAAAATCGTCCAGTGTGTATGCACTATATCGTGCATTGCACGTTCCCGTGGAGTCATCAGCCGCATCACCTGATCTTTTGTACATGCAGTCAAATCAGGCGATGCAGCTGACGATCCCATGCAGTGCAATGATGGCTCATCGGCAGGGGGTCATATGTCGCATCGCTGGGTACACACGACGTTTAGTGTATTCCCAACTTATGTATTTATACGTCGATGCCAGGGATATTATATAAACAGGTAACAAAACTGCTCAGTCAAGGCAGTGTCATTCGACATGATTTATTAATATTTTTCAGTCATCAGTGCCGGATCCCTGTAGAGAGATATATATATATATAATATATATATATATATATCCTTATACAATCCTGTACTCACATAGCCTTATTTAGTCAGCATTGGGGTGCACAACCATGGACCACCACAGTGACCCAGTTTTTACAATAAACACATCCCAAAAAAATACTCTTTGGAAAAGATGGCACACAAAAGAATGTAAAGAGTTTTCTTTTCATTTATTATCATAACATATTACCAGTGGCATATTTTGTTCAGTATCGCAGTGATACTAACTAATATATATCACTGATCCGGCAAAGTTCAGTGACGATTTTCCTCCTCAGCTGTGTCTTCTTTTCTGTTGCTGGCAGCCTATCGCTGCCAGCGACGGGCTTCTGTGTCATGCGTATGTCACTATCACTCAGCGGGGACCCGGCAGTGCATGGAAGGCTTCCCTGAAGCCGGGAAAGGCTGCTGCCAGTTCCCCTTTGCCGACATTGGGGACCAGGGGCGTATCTACCCATTGGCCAGGATGGTACTCGCCAGGGGCGCCAGCCAAGGGGGGGCGCCATCCGGGAGTGCCACCTGTGGCCAGGGGGTAGAATGAAAACAGGGCTGCCAAGACTGCAGCAGCAGCAGCACCGATGAGACGCACATGACGTTATGACGTCAAGCGCGCCTTATTAAAAAAAAAAAACTTTATTTATTCTATTGTACCAGGCAGCCGCCGGCAAGCAATGGCGGATGCCCGGACCTTGACATCTAGGAAGTTCCTAGATGTCAAGGTCCGGGCAGCCGCGATCGCTTGCTGGCGGCTGCCTGGTACAGTCAGGGGTGTAGGGAGGGCAAGCTCCAGTCGCGGTAAATGATAGAAGGCGCGCCGGAGCCCGACTCCGCTTCAGCTATACTGTCTTGCCTCAGACAGGTCACAGCTGTCAGCCTGAGCTACGTCAACTTCCCCCCTCCGCACTCCCAACACGCACATGACTTCAGACAGGCGGAGACTGCAGTGCAGTGTACAGGATATTGGACAGGAGAGGGGAGGTTCCTGGGACACACCTACCCACCATGGAGGACGCCATCAGGACCAAGTAATCCATAAGATGGACATTGGACACTGCTGCACTACTGGAGCAGGTAAGCTGCATTCAACAGGCAGCTGGGAATTTAGCAAGAGGGAGGGGGTACAGATAGAGGCAGAGAGAGGAATAATGGGTACAGATAGAAGCAGTAGGGTGCACATATAATGACACAGAGGAATACGGGGTACAGACAGGCTGGAAAGGGTACAGTTAAAGGCACAGAAAGAATAAGGTGTACAGACAGACAGAAGGGGGTACAGAAAGAGGCACAGAGAGGCAGAATGGAGCACAGATAGAGGCACAGAGATGAATTGGGTTTACATATAAAGGCACAGAGATACAGAAGTGGGCACAGAGACGAATAAAGAGTCAGTAGGGGGTACATAAAGAGACACAGAGGGGCAGAAGGAGGAAAAGATAGAAGCACGGACAGACACAAGGAAGGACAGATAGAAGTATTCAGAAAATATGGGGGGGAGGGGGCGCCAGTCCATTAGTTTGCCAGGGGCGCTCGGACCCCTAGATACACCCCTGTTGGGGACCGCAACGCTCTGACCATCTAAAGATGGCGAGAGCAATGAAGTGGCAAACCAGTTATCTTAGATAACTGCTGTTAAATATTGAAAGCATAACATAACCCCTTTAGTGAGTACTAAAGGGGTTATGCATGGGTCCCTATTAGGGGTGTGCACCGGCCACTTTTGTGTTTTGGTTTTGGATCTGGATCTTTCTTCGTGTTTTGGATCTGGATTGGTTTTGCCAAAACCACCCTTCCGTGTTTTGGGTTCTGGGTTTTGTGTTTTGGATCTGTATTTTTTTTTTAAAAAGCATAAAAACAGCTAAAATCACAGAATGTGTGGGTTTTTCTGCTCCTATGCTATTATTAACCTCAATAACCTTAATTTCCACTCATTTCCAGTCTATTCTGAACACCTCACACCTCACAATAGTGTTTTTATATCCAAAAGGTTGCACCAAGGTAGCTGGATGACTATGCTAAGAGATATGAGTGGGCGGCACAAACACGTGGTCCATCTAGGAGTGACACTGCAGTGGCAGACAGGATGGCAGTTTGAAAAACTAGGCCCCAAACAGTACATAATTCAAAGAAAAAAAAGAGGTGCAAGATGGAATTGTCCTTGGGCCCTCCCACCCACCCTTATGTTGTATAAACAGGACATGCACGCTTAAACAAACCAAACATTTCAGCGCCAGGGTCTGCCACACGACTGTGGCTGAAATGATTGGTTCGTTTGGGCCCCCACAAAACAAGCTGGCAATTAATCTGTCCCTGCACAAACTGGCTCTACGGAGGCAAGATGTCGTCCTCATCCTCCTCATCCACCGATTCCTCACCCTCTTCAGTGTTGTGTACATCCTCATCCTCACAGAATATTAATTAGTCCCCGCTGGAATCCACAACCACAGGTCCCTCTGTACGTTCTGGAGGCTGGTCTCCCTGGAAGAGTTGATAATTCATTTTATGAACATCATCTTCTCCACATTTTGTGGAAGCAACCTCCTACGCCTTTCGCTGACAAGGTTCCCGGCTGCACTAAACACTCTTTCGGAGTACACACTGGAGGGGGGGCAACTCAGGTAAAATAGAGCCAGTTTGTACAGGGACCTCCAAATTGCTTCTTTTTCCTGCCAGTACAGGTACGGACTGTCTGACATGCCTACTTGGATGCTGTCACCGATGTAATCCTTAAATAGACAGACGCACGCTTGTCGCTGCTGCTTTAAGGATGCAGGTGCGGCTACAGCCCACACATTTCACAAAGACAGGAAAAAAAAGAAGAATTTTTTTATTGTTTGTGGAGCGCACTTTGAGGGTAACACCACCCTTTAACAGACAGATGCACGCTTGTCGCTGCTGCTTTGAGGATGCAAGTGCGGCTACAGCCCACACAATTCACAAAGACAGAAAAAAAAAGAATTTTTTTATTGTTTGTGGAGCGCACTTTGAGGGTTACACCACCCTTTAACAGACAGATGCACGCTTGTTGCTGCTGCTTTAAGGATGCAGGTGCGGCTACAGCCCACACATTTCACAAAGACAGAAAAAAAAAGAAGAATATTTTTATTGTTTGTGTAGCACACTTTGAGGGTGTCACCACCCTTTAAAAGACAGACGCACGCTTGTCACTGCTGCTTTAAGGATGCAGGTGCGGCTACAGCCCACACATTTCACAAAGACAGAAAAAAAATGAATATTTTTATTGTTTGTGGAGCGCACTTTGAGGGTTACACCACCCTTTAACAGACAGACGCACGCTTGTTGCTGCTGCTTTGAGGACAGTATCATATGCAGTGACAGTAGACTTGTCAGAAATTGTTGGCACGTCCTTCAGTCCGGACCAGATGTCCAAACCGGCCCTTGACTTATGACACAGGCGCACGCTTGGTGCTGCTACTGTGTTGATGCACGTGCGGCTACTTCGCACACAGGTCACAAACACATAAAAAAAATAGTTTTTTATTTTTTGGAGCACTTTGAGGGTTACACCACCCTTTAACAGACAGACATACGCTTGTCGCTGCTGCTTTGAGGATGCAAGTGCGGCTACAGCCCACACAATTCACAAAGACAGAAAAAAAAAGAAGAATATTTTTATTGTTTGTGGAGCACACTTTGAGGGTGTCACCACCCTTTAACAGACAGACGCACGCTTGTTGCTGCTGCTTTAAGGATGCAGGTGCGGCTACAGCCCACACATTTCACAAAGAGAAAAAAAAAGAATAATTTTTTTATTGTCTGTGGAGCACACTTTGAGGGTTACACCACCCTTTAACAGACAGACGCACGCTTGTCGCTGCTGCTTTGAGGATGCAGGTGTAATCTAGATGGGATTTGGAACCGGGGACACACTACCTCCATCAATTGTCTAAATTCCACTGCACTAATGGCGGATACCGGACGCACGTCTAACACCAACATAGCAGTCAAGGCCTCAGTTATATGTTTTGCTTCAGGATGACTGCTGTCGTACTTCATCCTCATCGCTAGGGACTGTTGGAGGGTCAATTGTTTAGTAAAAGTAGTGGTGTTCCTACTTCCTCTCTGGGATGATGAACAACTCCCAGCAGCAGCAACAGCACTAGGAGGAAGTGGTTCTTGATCTTTCCCTATTTTAATTTTATCGGAGAAAGTTTGGTCCTCCATTTATGTTATATTGATATATACGTGCGGCTAAGGCGCACACAAACACAGAAAATATTTTTTTATTTTTGCTGGAGAGTAGTGCACTTTGTGGGTTACACCACCCTTTAAGAAATGAGCCAGCCGGCTCTTTACTTATGGGACACAGGCGCACGCTTGGCGCTGCTCCTTTGTTGATGCACGTGCAGCCACAGTGCACACAATTCACAAACACAGAAAATATTTTTTTATTTGGTTTGGAGTGTACTTTGGGGGTTACAGCACCCTTTAATGGTCAAGCCAGCCGGCCCTTTACTTATGACACAGGCGCATGCTTGGCACTACTTTGTTGATGCACGTGCGGCTACTGCGCACACAATTCACAAACACAGAAAAAATATTTTTTTATTTGGTTTGGAGTGTACTTTTGGGGTTACAGCACCCTTTAACGGTCAAGCCAGCCGGCCCTTTACTTATGACACAGGCGCACGCTTGGCACTACTTTGTTGATGCACGTGCGGCTACTGTGCTCACAATTCACAAACACAGAAAATATTTTTTTTATTTGGTTTGGAGTGTACTTTGGGGGTTACAGCACCCTTTAATGGTCAAGCCAGCCGGCCCTTTACTTATGACACAGGCGCACGCTTGGCACTACTTTGTTGATGCACGTGCGGCTACTGCGCACATAATTCACAAACACAGAAACATTTTTTTTCTAATATGGTTTGGAGTGTACTTTGGGGGTTACAGCACCCCTTAACGGTCAAGCCAGCCGGCCCTTTACTTATGACACAGGCGCACGCTTGGCACTACTTTCTTGATGCACGTGCGGCTACTGCGCACACAATTCACAAACACAGAAAATATTTTTTTATTTGGTTTGGAGTGTACTTTGGGGGTTACAGCACCCTTTAACGGTCAAGCCAGCCGGCCCTTTACTTTGACACAGGCGCACGCTTGGCACTACTTTGTTGATGCACGTGCGGCTACTACGCACACAATTCACAAACACAGAAAATATTTTTTTATTTGGTTTGGAGTGTACTTTGGGGGTTACAGCACCCTTTAACGGTCAAGCCAGCCGGCCCTTTACTTATGACACAGGCGCACGCTTGACACTACTTTGTTGATGCACGTGCGGCTACTGCGCACACAATTCACAAACACAGAATTTTTATTTTTTTTTAGCACTTGGGGGGAGCACCCCTGACGGACAGAGCACCCCCTGGACAACACTACAGCACCCCTTTAGGACTGGGACACTGCACAGGACTTTGGAGTGGACACAGCCCCTATGGACAACTGACTGCACAACACAGTCCAGCCAGCCCCTATGGACTTTGAAGTAGTGGACACAGCCCCTATTGAAAACAGCAGCACAGCACAACACAGCCAGCCCCTATGGACTTTGAAGTAGTGGACACAGCCCCTATGGACAACAGCAGCACAGCGCAGCACTGCACAGCACAACACTACTCTGCACTACACTACACTACACAGCCCAGCCTGCCCTAACTCCCACCCTCTTCACTATCCACAGCCGAGTGAGAAAATGGCGCCGACGCGGGTACCTTATATAGGATCCAAAACCCGCAAGACCCGGAAGGCGGGATGATGACGTTTTGCCTCGATTTCAGATCCGAGTCAGGCGGGAAAAGTCGAGCCTGACTCGGATCGGCCTCGGATCGGGGGGGCTCGGGGGGGTTCGGATTTCAGAAATCCGAACCCGCTCTCCCCTAGTCCCTATATAAGTAAATTGTACATACATATATATGTATATATATATATATATGTATATATATAGGTATATGTCACAAAACAGAAATCATGGGGCAAATGTGTCTATAGCGACCAGATATAATCATAGTCCAGTATAATGTCCAATAACAACGTCAACCACAACTCCTCTCTTTACCCTTCCTCAAAGGCAGCATCTACAGTATAATATCAAAGACAAAAAGAAATAGGAGCCGCAGATAATGTACTGTAGTATGTTAAAAGCACAATGGGTAACTTAGGATAAATCACACGTACATTAGAAAACTAAATAAGTGGCATATCAAGGGCAAACAAGCCTGTTAGTAGACATTACTGTCACTTAGGCCCTCATTCAGAGCCGCTCGTTAGCAGCAGTACGCTCGTTGCTTTCCGATGTTGAGAAACACTGCGCATGTGCGTACGGCAGTTTGCGAGCTTTTTTTCACTCGTTCGGCAAATTGCGAACAGGAAGTGACATGTAAAATGTGATTGACAGAACAGGCCGTTTTTGGGCGTTGACGGGGGTGGAGATGGGAAAACGCAGGCGTGGCGAGGCGTTTTTGGGGCGTACATAAATTAGCTCATGCGAACGTCAAATGTGTTCGTACCAAGTCATACGTCACTGGCTGATCCTCTTTCCGTTCAAACTGCTCCCACAGCTTGTGGTGTGGATTA
Source organism: Taudactylus pleione (assembly GCA_031769625.1). Lineage (NCBI taxonomy): Eukaryota > Metazoa > Chordata > Amphibia > Anura > Myobatrachidae > Taudactylus > Taudactylus pleione. The sequence continues at coordinate 1,010,563 of JAUIMM010000153.1, forward strand.
CTCGACCACAATGGCGATGGTCTTGTCCTCTGGTCCGGGCCTCCTCGATGTTTCATCGATTTATCACGGCTTCTCTGAAAAACAATCAACTTTGGATTGAAAATCAGCTTGTAATGTGCTTTGAAATTTTTTTTTGGGGTTAGCACAAAACCGTACGCAGGTGATAATCTCAGCTGCTAATTTCAGGATTACACAATCAATTAGCGTATATTTTAAGCTATGTTCTTTACAATTTTTGGGGGGTTTTGTGATATTGTAACAATATTGTCATCATGTTTGTGTGTATTTTAACCTTTTGCATTGGCCTGGAGAATTTGCATATTTTTTTTTTTTCAAAGTGTTCCTTAAAGAAACATTTTTTTTTGCAACTTTTTTTTTAAACCTTTTGTTTTAAACCTTTTTTTTTAAACGTTTTTTTTTCAAACTTTTTTTTCAAACTTTTTTTTCAAACTTTTTTTGGGGATATGATTTCGTTTTTGGCTTGTGGTACAGGATTAACTGTAAACCATTTTTCAAATAATGTCACAATACAGTTGAGAAAATTTTTAATTTTTCTTATTTACTCAACACATTTTTGCACAAATCATGTGCATTTTGCCTTAAAAGTTTGGGGTCATTGTTACCCACTAATATTTTTAACAATTTTCCAAAAAAAATGCCAGTTTTGGGCAAAAATCAACAACAAATTAAAAACAATTCACTAGAAAGGAGAGGGAAGTTTTGGCCCTTAAGGAATATGGGGCAAGCACAGAAGGAGTGTGGGAAAAGTAGCCAGTGCTGTCATCGTTTCTTTCCCCGTTTGGTTGGGGTAGGGTGGGCGCCAGACCGGGTCCGGGATGTCATCTGGCTGGCCTGTCCAGAGGCAGATGTGGCCTCTGGACTAGGCACAGGGCTAGGCACATTTGGAGGAATGGCTGTTGTTGTGCCAGAGGTGGAGGATCCAGATGTTCCGGCAGGAAGGGAGGTCGGCTCCACCATATGCTGGCGAACGAGCTGCTCCAGGGCATTGGCGATTCTGATGTTGGCCCTGGTATTTTCAGCCAGGGCCTGACCAATGGTCACGTTGGCCGCAGCATTTTGCTCCAGGGCCTCAGCCACCCGTAGCAGACTGGCGTCCATCCTCTGCAGAATCTCCGTATGGTAATCCGATTTAAAATTGAGTTATGTGAGGAGGCCCACTGCCTGCGAGGGGGATTGCCCTGGACTGGCTTCTGCAGGGTCCTCAGCCGGATGTACTGGTTCCTCCCCTGCAGAGCCAGCAGAAATTCTGCGGCCAAGGCTCCCCTCTGGAGCAGACTCATCCGCCTGTGTCTCTGTGAGAAAAAAGAGAAAAGAGGAACATTACAATCTACATATTGTCACAATAACATTTCAGAGTTGGTTACATCACAACATTTACCTGGGACAACATGAGGAGCCGCAAAGTCTGGCATGTCCGTATCCATGTTGGACACGCCAAACACCTCCACATCCTGCACACACCCCTCTGCCAGCTCTTCCAAATCATTCAACTCCCACCTGTCCCCCTTGCATGCTTAGCCCTGTCAGACATTTTTTGCTTCAGGCGATATTTGAAGTCTTGCCATCTGTGGGTGAAAAAGTAGGCATTATTCCTGCATTTTTTTGCCCTTTTTTTGGGGGGTTAAAGTTTTTACTTACCGGCGTTTGACATCCCGGGCTAGATGGACATAATCACCCACCCTATTGACAGCACTGGCTATCTCCTCCCACATTCTCCACTTCTGGCTTACACCCATATTCCTGTCTGCCTGTGGCAGGATGTCCACACACTTCTGAACCAAAACCTCCATCTCCTTTTTTGTGAATTGTGGCTGCCTTTTCTTTTTTGCAGCTTTGGCTGGAACACTGGGACCAGCAGCCTTTTCCATGTCATCCTCAACACCTAGTTACATTAAATTAAAAAACATTTGGATGTAAAACTTTCAATATATTCTGTTTCTTAATAATCCTTGATTACAAAAGAGAGAAATACTTATCTCTTGGCCATTGTTTGGCTGGTCTGTAGCCATTTTGCTTGTAAAAGCTTGAACTACACCAGACCGTTTGTTTTTTTCAGTGACGTATTTATACATGCGTCCTTATTTTTCGTCCGCATCATTGATTGTACGTTCCTATGATCCGTCCTTAATTTGAGCGGGAAACAAAACACTATTTATGGCTTTTGGCGACTCGAGACGAGGTGGCGGGTGTTGATTGTTGGAGGTTTCGTGTGTAGGAGTGTATTGTTGGAGGGTTTACTGTTTGGAGGCGTTCTTTTGGATTGGTTTCGAGGCGCATTTTTTTTCCTAAATTTCCGTTCGCATTTTTTGTTGTGGTTATTTTTGATATTTATATCTTTTTGGAGTAAATTTTTTGACGTTATCCTGTTTTAAATTATGGCTCCACAAAATGTTTTTGATTATTCATAATTTATTTTTTTTTTTTAGTTTTTTTTTGGCTGGGCCCCAAAGAAGTTTTTGGACTGTGACTTATTTATCGTGTATTGGTAAGTTTTGATTATAACTGGTTTTTAAAATGTTCATGTATTGTTCCTCGCATATTTTGGACTCAGTAAGCTTTTTTTTGGCTTTTTTCAGAGCGTAAAAATGCGAACTATTTAGTGCACTTTTGTTTCCTTCTTCCCCCTTGTAAAAATGCGAACTATTTAGCGCACTTTTGTTTCCTTCTTCCCCCTTGTAAAAATGCGAACTATTTAGCGCACTTTTGTTTCCTTCTTCCCCCTTGTAAAAATGCGAACTATTTAGCGCACTTTTGTTTCCTTCTTCCCCCTTGTAAAAATGCAAACTATTTAGCGCACTTTTGTTTCCTTCTTCCCCCTTGTAAAAATGCAAACTATTTAGCGCACTTTTGTTTCCTTCTTCCCCCTTGTAAAAATGCGAACTATTTAGCGTATTATTTTTTTACAGATTTTTTTCAAAGACAATTTTGATAGTCCTCTCAATGTAGGTTTATAATTTTTCCAATTGTTTCATCACCCCCTATATTATAGTCCATTTTCAACATTCTGAAGAGTTCAAAATGACCACCCCAAATTCTAAACAAATTTTTTAATGTTGAAATGTAGATTGTTGCAATCATGACAATACCCCGGCATGTAAGCATCTTTGGATTTTAACGGAAAGATAAGTATATTTTTTATAAATTAATATTCAACATACATTAACTACATTACTTACCCTTTCAGGTTGATGTTGGTCGTATTATTTTGGCCATGCTTCCGGAAGCCGACCAATCTCAATCTCGTCCTAGGCGTAGGCATCGTAGGCGTGCAAGGCCCCAGATATATAGAACACGTGTCACCCTTTTTGGAATGCCCGATGATGAGGTTTTAAGACGATACCATCTTCCTCCACAAATCATCATAGACACTCTCTCATTAATAGAGAGTGATCTTGAGCGGCAAATTGACAGTCCTACAGCAATACCACCACTTACGCAATTAATGTTGGTGTTACATTTCTGTGCCTCAGGATCCTTTCAAACCACAGTGGGAATAGTGGCTGGAATCTCCCAATCCTCCTTTTCTTGGATCCTGAGGGCAGTGATGGAGGCCCTTTTCAAGCACCTCCATCATTTTATTAAAATGCCTTTGGATATGGCTTCCCTTAGTGTGGCCAAGGCCAATTTTTACCAAATAGCTGGCTTCCCACACATCATAGGGGTTGTGGATGGTACTCACATACCACTTCAGCCTCCAGCACGGCTGGAGGCAATTTTTAGGAACCAAAAACACTATCACTCACTGAATGTAATGGTGGTATGTGATGCCTCCCTCCAGATCCTGTCCCTGAATGCAAAATTACCCGGGAGTGCACATGACTCATTCGTCATCCGGCAATCAGGGATTTGGCAAAAATTTACCTACAAGCTGGTGATGCGTGGCTTCTGGGTAAGTGGAGACCTTTAGTAGATACCAATGCAAAGCTTGATACACAGTGATCCTGATGTTGTCACTTCTTTTTCACAGGAGACAGTGGCTACCCTTGCACGTCCTGGCTGCTCACTCCTTATTTGGCTCCAACACCAGGCCCACAAAGTGAGTATAATTCCGCACTTACAGCCACCAGGCAAGTGGTGGAGCACTGTATCGGCCTTTTAAAAGGCCGATTCAGATGCCTCCACCGCTCTGGTGGCGAGCTCATGTATTTGCCGGATATGGTTTCGAAAATTGTGGTCCTGTGTGGGATATTTCACAACATCGCCATAAGGAGTGGTGTCCCAATGCAGCCAGAGGATGCCTTGCCTGAGGATGCCCCCCCCCGAGGTTGGTCGGAGGTCAGTATGTGGGGGGGCCATACGCGATGATGTGGTGGCCAGATTCTTTAGGTAATTATTGGCCCAAAATAATTTTTTTGACACAATGTAGAAAGGTAAAATTAAACGTTTTTTTTTCTCCCTTCTTGTGTTTTATTTCATAATATTTTGGGATGAAACGATGACTCCTTCCTGCTCCCAAAAATTTACTTCATGTGGGCACATTGGATATAACTTCTGGACCCAATTTTGCAATGCCTCATTTGTGGAATCATGTTGGCATGCTAATTCATCAAACAGTTCTTGATTGTTTGTTGCCTTTTTTTATGGTGTTGGCTGGATTTTTTAGAGTGTTTTCACTGTGTGTATTGATTGTGACCAAACACTTTGTGTTTATTATTTATGTTTAATACATTTTCATTTCTTTTAAAAAAAAAACATTTCTTTTCGACATTACAAGCAATTGTAACCTGGTTCACCCAAGGAAAAGTTGCTTAATGGCTAATCCTGTAATGTGTAAAATTGGTCAGTATTTTACTATGCTTTGTGGGTTAAAACCAACACCAAAAGTTATTATGTAGAATCAGTATGTTTTATAATCTAGGCCTAAGCAGGTTTAAATTAATACACACCAAAAATTTATAAACACAAATGCTGGTAACTCTACAAACCTATTGTTATTGTTAGGTGTTTAATGTGCCTGCATCCAAAAATCAGCTTTACACAATCTTAGTTACATTACTTTCAAATACTTGCTGCAATAGTCTATTTATGTAAGGTTAAACAATCTAAGATTTACAGACAAGGAATGAGACTGTATTCAAATTTGAAATGTTTATTTGTTTAAAATATGTCCAAAAAAAAACAAAAAAACAATATAGTGGCGCAGGATCCCCGTCATTTTATCCAGGACCACCAGCAGGCCGATAACATGCCCCCTCAGCATATGAACACAGCCGGCTAGCTCCACCAACCGCCTCTGGTCCTCTGTGGGTAAAAAAATTGTGGTGCTTAATAAAATGAATCCTTAATTTATGATTCTAAAAATCTTCAAAAGCAAAATCGACTTAGCAAAAAGTGAAAATTTTTTAAAAGTTTCCAAAAACAAATTCATTTAAAAAAAAAATAAAAATAATGATTCCCCCCAAAAAATTAAAAAAACAAGTACACACCAAAAAAACATTTGTTGCTACCGCAAACAAGAGATACAAGTATGAGTGTTTGGACATGTGTGATATGTGTATGGGGAAAACATCAGAGACATTTTTTGACAAAGATATATATAACAAACCTTTTAAAATCCGAAAAAATGGAAAAGGCACAGACAAAGGATTACATCAACACATTAAAAAATAAATAAATAAAAAAAATGGTTAAAAGGGAAACATACCGTTCATAATGACGCCTGGACCAGGATCCCCACCATCTGATGTCGGCGGGGTAATTTCGGACAGTGGTGATGGGGTGGTCAAGAGAGGGAAGGGTGGAGGGGAGGGTGAGGAAAAGCGAGCAGGGGGTTGAGGGGAGGGGGAATTTGGAGGGATGGGAATTCTTGTAGAGGGAGGGGCGTGAGGGTCTGGCCAGGCTGGGGTGGAGGGGGAATTTTGGGAAGGTTGGGGAGAGGAGGTTTGGCTTGGAGTTGGGGATAGGGGACGAGGGCGACGTCTTCGCTGGCGATGACGCCGTAGTCTTCGCTCGGCCCCTAAATGATGGATAACAATTTGACGTTTAATTTTTATTTTCCCTTTCTAAACGCTAATTGGTTAACAAACAAAAAGGAAAACATGCACTCTCAGATATGTTGGAAAAAAAGAAACAGGCCAAACAAGAAAACATGCACACGCAGATATGTTGGAAAAAAAGAAACAGGCCAAACCAGAAAACATGCACACGCAGATATGTTTGAAAAAAAAGAAACAGGCCAAACAAGAAAACATGCACACGCAGATATGTTGAAAAAAAAGAAACAGGCCAAACAAGAAAACATGCACACGCAGATATGTTTGAAAAAAAGAAACAGGCCAAACAAGAAAACATGCACATGCAGATATGTTTGAAAAAAAGAAACAGGCCAAACCAGAAAACATGCACACGCAGATATGTTTGAAAAAAAGAAACAGGCCAAACAAGAAAACATGCACACGCAGATAGGGCCGCAAATAAAAACATGAAAACAAAACATAACTTACTTTCAGCTATACGCTGGCGAAAACATGCCAGCAAGCAGGGCGTCCACCGTTGAAGGTCGGACCACCTGCGCTCCAGCTGGCCGATCTGTCGGCATGAGCCGAAGGAAAGCAGGCGGTGGCGAACCTCCGCATAGGCGGAACGCTTCTCCCTATTGCTGATGGGGGGAGGCTGGCTGGTGATACGCCGGTCCATCACCTCAGTCAGGACAAGAAGCTCCCGCCTGGTGAACGCAGAGGCTCTCATGATGGCAATGGTGTATTTTTAATAAAACAGTTTTAATAAAGACCAGAAAATAATTTTGATTGGCTAATGTAGTTGGTAAATTAACAGGAACCATTCTATTGGTTAGTGTATGAGTCATGTGTTCTACAGGCAAAAAAATCTATTGAGAGTTATGATAGGCTTGATGCAGTGACATGCGTAAGCTAAGTTAAATAAAGAAATGAAACAAGTAAAATATGCGTGGGTAAAAACACGGAAAACAATTTGAAAATTGGATCAAACATGTATTTTGGATAAAGAAAACCATAGTTTAAACCGTACGTATTCTGCGGGTAAACAAAAACACGGACAAGAGTAAAGTTTTTTGAAAATGAAAAAAAAACGTTTTGAAAACATGTGAAGAGCAATTAAACTAATTGATATATTGATTGGCATGATACGATTGAAGTAGGTAGGCAGAATGAACGAGCAGGTAATCGAAATCTGACAGGCCCACTTCCGGTTTGTACTTGTGCGAGCGTTCCCTGCAAGCCAAATTGGGGATGTACGCTCGCTATTTCGCTCGCTCGTTAGCTAGAGGAGGGGTTGGGAGACTTTGGGGCGGAAGATTAGCTGCGTACGAAATTACGAGCGAGCGCTTGAATTTACATATTTTGGCACGTACGCCGAACGTGCGAACGGCCACTTGCGTCCGGGTCTGAATCAGGGCCTTAGTTTTCAAACCATGAACCAGCTTTTATCCTCTGGATGCATTTTCTACAAATAGGCTTGCTTACCCCCCTGATATGCCAGTTTTTAACTTTTGTGATGTATGTGATTTATCCTAAGTAATCCATTGTGCTTTTAACATACTACACTATCTGCGTCGCCTATTTATTTCTCTCTCTCTCTCTTTGTTAAATATAACTGTCGCTTAACTATGTGATGCAGTCAGGCTTGGTTACAGAAATCTTGGGGCCTAGTATTGCAATGTTTTGGGGCCATCCATCCTACAGATACAGTACAAGTGGAAGAGGTATAAGTATTGGGGGTTATAAGAATTACATTAAGTTGGGGGCAGATAACAGTGATCCAGGGAGTGAGGGCGGGATGTAGTAAAGGTAAAAATTTGGTAAAACATTTTCAGGGGTTTTACCACATTCCCTGAATGTACTAAGCACCTGGAATGCATTCGGGTGCTTCGCCCTGCTAGGTAACGACCACCTTCAGGTTGCGTTACCCAATAGAAGCCTATGGGCTTCTTGTCGGGACGCTCCTGGCTGAGAGGGATCCGATTGGATCCCTCCCATGATGCGCAGAAGGACTTCTGGCTGTCCTTTGCGAAATTCTTAGTACATACCGCGGTATGTACCCGATGTCAGAGGGGCTGTACTGCATCGCGAAAGTGATGCTTAGTACATCCCGCCCTTAGAGAGATACAGGATGGGGGAGGTCAGCAATTGCTGCTGATGTACCTGATCAGGATGTGATGACTATACAAAGATCAACCTTATTTAGTAACACATAGTTGTTGTTTTTTTTGTTTTAAACAAATTCTTTATATATTTTACATTGTAGAACTATTAAAACTATTTAAAAATAGCTGCAGATTTAACAGTTATATCTAAGTTATTTTCATTATAATTTGTTGAATTTACATGATATATTATGGGTATAAAACAAATGAGTCACAACAAAGTTGCTCTAAATCAGTTGGTATTCTAATAAAGTTACCACAGTGGTTTTGTGAATGTAAATAATGAAAGTACCCCATTTGTTTGCAAGCATTTAAATATTAGAGCACAAAATGTACCAGAAATTTACCTATTAACACACACAAACACATCACACACAAGTAGCACACATCACACACACATACAGACACACAACACACACACATAACACAAAAGTAGCACACATCACACACACATACATACAGACAGACATACATCACACAGAAGTAGCACACATCACACAGAAGTAGCACACATCACACACAGACATACATCACACACAAGTAGCACACATCACATATACATACATACATACAGACATACATCACACAGAAGTAGCACACATCACACACACATACAGACATACATCACACACAAGTAGCACACACCACACACACACAAACATACAGCAGGCTTGCCTACCCTCCCGATTTGGCCGGGAGCCTCCCGATTTTCGGGTTCCGCTCCAGGCCCCCCGGAAAGGCAGGCAAGCCTCCCGGAAGTGTCCGACCCTCCCCAGCTCCACCCCTGAAAAACACAGAAATCCCCGCAGCGGGGGGCCCGGTGACGCGATTCGCGCAGAATCGCGTCATCGTGGCCCCGCCCCCTGTTTTACAATGCCGAAAATCACGGCATTGTGAAGAGGGGGCGGAGTCACGATGATGTGATCGTGCGGACACGCCCCCAGCTGCGCCCCCAGTATGACACAAAATGGAAGCCCCACCGCCTGCTCCACCCCCAATGGATGCCCCGCCCCCCGCTAATAGCCAACAATCAGCTCCCTCCCGGAAGGCTGGAGCTGATTGTCGGCAAGTATGACATACAGACAGACATACATCACACACAAGTAGCACACATCACCCACGCACATAAAGACATACATCACACACAAGTAGCACACATCACACATACATACATACATCACACACAAGTAGCACACATCACATATACATACACACATCACACAGAAGTAGCACACATCACACACATACAGACATACATCACACACAAGTAGCACACATCACACACATGCAGACATACATCACACACAAGTAGCACACATCACACATACATACAGACAGACATACATCACTTCACACACACATGCATACAGACATACATCACACACAAGTAGCACACATCACACACACACACACACATACATACAGACATACATCACACACAAGTAGCACCCATCTCTCTCTCACACACACACACATCACCTTCAGTTACCTGTTGCTGAATTTCTCTGTAGACTGAGAAGCAGGTACTGCCATGGCTTGTAAAAGGTAGGGGGCACTATAAAGGAGGCAGGGGCAGTGCACTGTCAAAAGAGTCTGCACAGCTCCTGCATTACACAATACACATGCCCCGCCCCTCCCCCTCTCTTCCAGGTTTTTTAACAATTTTCTATTAATAAAAAACGGATTATACATTTAGTAAATTGAGCCCTTACCATATATAAGGGAGCCGCCAGCCAGCCTCTTTCCTCCCCAGTTCCGTGCCCCTGCAGCCAGTGTCAGGTAGAAATCAAAGCCAGGTAGGGGAGAGAACCAGGGGGGCGTGGTGCAGGAAGGGAAGGACAGCTCAACCTGACCTCAGGGCTGCCGCTGATCAGCATCACATGTGATGCAGTGGGCAGTCCCAGGGGAGGGACCAGCCACCGTAAAGCACCATTGTAAGCCCATGCAGCCCCTATTCACAGCCGCGTGGCACAAATCCGCCCCTGCTAACCACTGTGCACTGCTGCCTGATCGGAGCTAAGCTCCGATCATGGCAGCAGCGGGTAGTTGCAGAGCTGTGGGATGCCCCCAAGGCATTCCAGATGCCCTAGGCATTTGCTTAGAATGCCTATGCCTAGGGCCGGCTCTGCTGGGATGCCATGCTGGATCAGCGGGGAACATTTGATTTGGTAAGCAGCAGTTCAGCCCTCCAGCAGGTGTTTTCAATTTGTTACAGTTGTGTGTTTGCAGCAATACCTTGTCGTTCTGTGCCCCATGACTAATGTACGAGGAAGCATCGAAACAGCTGTCGGGCTGTGATCTATATGCACCTGTAATGAACAACACTCTATGTATATGGCGGTGAGGATGCATAAAAGAATTGCTGCTGCCTAATGAGTAATGAGCCTTATGCTGTTATATGATTTTTGATGCTGCTTATGGAGCTTGATAAGTATATATGCTGCTGTTTTTGCACTATGCACAGGCAGGTACAGTACTTGGTAAAACAGTGGCTTTTAATAGCAGCAAACACTGCACCTTAGCATACGTGAGCATATGCCTGGATACGCACAGGGACATAACAGAAAGTAATAAAATAAACATAAAAGTAGATGTCACAGCACTCCTTTTGCTTAACAGTCAGCAATTGCAATATCTGTGGATGTTCCAGGTCCTGGCATCCTAATGCAAACCACCACCCCAAGCCTATCGCCTGGCCAGCTTATCTGGGATCAGGAGCAAGGAGCAACAGAGTGAGAGTTTGAGAGTTTTAAACCCTGTGCTACTGACTTCCTGTTGAACTCTGGGTGACCTGAAAAACCTGGAATTCTATATTTCCAGTTTGAGCTGTGCAGCCCTGAAAACCCGGAATTCCAAAATTCTATTGTTGGTGTAGAATGTGCCGATCTTTTTTTTTCCACCAGAATGTAGGCAATTCAGGTGAAAGACAACCCCTCTCACCACACATCCCCCCTATCACTTTTCCAAGCTTAAGGAAGCACATGTATTCCTTGGTGATGGCCGACACCCTTCAGCCTTCCGAACCACCTTTCCAGGCGTGTCTTCTTCATACCCCCTGAACATGGTGTGTTCTGACAGAGGAGCAAGCATCCTTCTTTTCTTGCGGACACCAGGTTCTGCTCTTTTCCACTGCCCCGCAGAAGAGCCAGTGCACTATTCACTATTCCTCAAAGAGCCAGTGCAACAAAACGGTCTAGCGAGAAGTACAGGGACCAGACCTTCTTCTTGCCGGATAGCTTGTCGCCGTGCCTCAGGAATGCAATATGGTCGCTACTTTATGCCCACTCCTTCAGGTGTATTTACCTCGTGCCCTGTTAGGGCAGTGCGCCCTGGCAGGGAAGAAACACATCCTGATTATTGCGAACTAAGGCTTTCGCTTCTTTTTGCTGACCAGGCGTCCACCAGTGGAACTTCTGTAGGGCCAAGTGAACTAGAGCAGCCCCCAGGAACCTGAGTGGTGGCAGTTTCCAGCACATCCATGGCAACATCTGTATTGGGTATGACACCTCTGCAAATATTTCTGTATGGCCATAACCAGGCAAAGTGTTGCGGATTTCTTTCCTTAGACATTATTTGCACAGAGGTTCTCTCTCCAAAGAGGACTGACTGTGTTTTTATACTCTTCTCCCTTTTCTGAGGTAGGGCCTTGGAGACTTTACATTGGCGTTGTCTCTGTGGTTCTTTTATGAGCTCAACATATCTGGGGAAATTGCATCCCAATATGAGAGGATAGGGGAGCTTCACCAACCGCTGCGACCACCTCATAAGTGCACCCTTTATGGTGAGGCTTGCTCGCACCTGGGAGAAGTTTTCTGTGGATCCATGAATGCAGAGTACTTTGACTAACCCTGTCACCTTTTCCACTGGTCTGGGCAGGACAGCTTCTGAGATCAGGGTTAGCTCACTTCCTGAATCTATAATAGCTGGGAGTTCTCGGCCATTCAGTAATACAGTTTCCCACATTAACAGTGGTCTGGAATCCAGAGGTACCATCGTGCAAAAATGAGCCTATCTTGTTTTCCTCGCCCTTGGATGGAGCTAACTCCACCAGAATGTGGGCAATTCAGGTGAGAGACAACCCCTCTCACCACAATATATAAATATATATATATATATATATATATATATATATATATATATGGTCCAAAGGGCAACCGCACACACATCATAAAGGTTTAAATACTGCCAGGTGCTGAAATCCCATAAAGATTAATACAATGATGATTCGGCTTCCAGAGAAACAGAAGAAAGAATCAGCACACTGTATTTCAATGCAAAAAAGTAATCAATTTATATATATGAAAAATACAGCCATGTTAGATTGAAACCACAATGTATGTCACACTGGAACATACATATAAACAACAACCAGGAAAAAAGTGCAGAAATGCAAAATGGCATAATAGCCGATACTTATCCATGCAATAGCCTGGTGACAATATGCTGTGTGGTATCTGTGGCCCGACAGCCGTTTCGGTGTCAATACACCTTCATCATGAGCACAGTAAACTACTGACAAAGAAGCTGTATTTAAGGAAGAATGGGCGCCAACTAAAATCAAGCAAAGATACTCACCTGCATAGAAGTTACCTCCGTACATGTGTGATGCCGCAACCCGGAAGTATCCATCTGGATGCTGTAGGGAGGCAAGCATGACTCGCAGCAAGCGTCATCAGCCAGAGACAAGTGTCGCGATGGGACCAGCATCGACGCAAGTCTCAGGCATGTGTGTGACGTGGCCGTTGCTAGGGGACAATAAAAAACAATTGAAGTTACAATGGACTAAGCTTGATTCATATACACAAAATGTGCCAAATGCTTCATAATAGATACATATCTAGAGCATCTCCACTGTCAATCATTAGCAAAGCCCCAGCATTAATGGAAAATAAAAATGAGTAAATCTCTGCTGAAATGTCTAGCTGCCACCCATCTCACCATCACAAAAGCACACAGTGATGAAAAAGAAAGAATGAAGAACTATGAACAATATATACCCCTAATATAATGTCTATTACCCAATATCTATACATCTCCTGATAAAAAGTATTTTTATAAAAAAATGCCCTAATCTACATGTGCACATAAGTACAGTTACATACTAACAAACAACCCACTTGTGCCAGGAACTGGCACAAAAAATTAAAAAGATTTAATGAAAAAAATAAATAACATCATTTTTTTTAACAAAAATGTTTTTTAAAAAAAACCCAGGATAACCACTTGTTGCTACCAAAATGAGTACAATACAAAAAAACTGAAAATAATAATTTTTTGTATATAAAGATTAATCTTTAAATCCCATCATAGCAGCATCAATAATAATGTAATAAATAACCAACTGATGTGATCCAAATCACATATTGAATACAAGCGATAAACTTGTTGACAGGAAAAAAAAAGGCCAGATGTCCCATCATAGAAATACGCCAAAATAATTCTCCTCATTTAATCCCTTCGGTCTAAGGGATTCAAATCTATAAATAAATTCACATTCACTTTGGAGTAAAAGTTTCCCTCAGTCACCTCCTCTTCTATGCAGTTTAATTTGATCCAGTGGCATAAAACGGAAGTCTTTGATCATATGTCCCAAGTCATGAAAATGCCTCGTGACTGGTGATGTACTCTGATCAGTTTTTGATGATGTTTCATTTATCGATGAACAATGCATGGCAATGCGTTCTTTTAGCATACGTGTTGTTTTCCCAATGTATAACTTTTTGCAGGGACACATAATAACCTAAATCATGTATTTGCTTTCACAGGTCATACGAAGTTGTAGTTTATGTTGTACACCAGTGTTAGGATGTATAAATGTGTCACCAATTGTCAAGTATCGGCAATTATCACAACCACTGCAACAGAATGCTCCTTTCTTGAGTGCAAGCCAATTGTCATTCTGCACTTGTACATTTACATCAGCATTCGTCACCAGGTCTTTAAGGTTGCTGCTCCTCTTGTATGCAAAAAGAGGATTATTCTCACATGTATCTTTCAGTATTGGATCTGTTCTTATAATGTGCCAATGCCTAAGAATAGACTCCCTCATCCTATGTGAGGATATTGAGAAGGTAGTCGGAAAGATGACTCGGTTAGCATTGGGATCTTCAGGAATGGGACAGAGTAGCGATTCTCTGTCAATGGTGAGGCAACATTGTATCGCATCATTCACCTCATGTCTATCATAGCCACATTGGATAAAGTCCGTACCCATATTGTTAAGTGCTTCCAACAGTTTATCAAGGTCTGATGTTATCCTTACCACTCTTATTAGCTGGGAGTAAGGTAGACCTTTTTTGAGGGGTTGAGGATGAAAACTTTTGGCGATCAAAACAGTGTTCAAATCAGTCGGTTTTTTTTAAATGTTGGTGATATAATGATTACAGTCGGTTTTTTTAAATGTTGGTGATATAATGATTATCTACTATAGAGATTATCACATCCAAAAAATTTATACTAAAAGGGCTACACAAGCATGTAAATCTAATAGTACTCTTGATACTACTTAACAAAGAGATGAATTCATTGAGGGGCTATCTCCTTTTCTTGGGAGCTTGTTTTGACCTGCCTTTTGCATTGACCTCCTCGCCTGGTGAAAGACCTGGCTGTAAATCCTTTTTTGCCCTTGTGGTCACCCAATCTGCAGTCGATAATCATCTGATTACTAAAACCACCATGGATGCCCTAATGCCCAGTCATCCTTGTGTCCCGGTTTTCTATACCTTGCCCAAATTACACAAGGATTTATCTAATCCACCAGGGAGGTCCATCATATCGGCCAGGGACTCATTATACTATGAAGTATCCAGATTTGTTGATTTCCACTTACAGCCCGTTATACAAGCTGAAGATACTTACTTGAAAGACACTTCTTCGTTTTTGCATAAATTACGTAACTTGACTGATCTCCCTGCCGATTGCTTGCTATGCACTATTGATATAGTGAGCTTGTACACGAGCATTCCGAATAATAGAGGACTAAAAGCAGTCGAGCAATTATTGTGCAATAACCCTAGGTTTAATGGCCCAGATTTATCTTTCTTTCTGCAACTTTTGTCACTTACCCTCACCAGGAATTACTTTTTGTTTGATGGGTCCTACTCGGTTGTGCTATAGGTTCTTGTGCAGCCCCGGCTTATGCCAACGCATTTATGTATCGGGTGGAAAAAGATCTGTTTTTTACTAATAGAGCCTATGCGGACAAAATCAGGTTCTTCACCCGATACATAGATGATATATTTGTGATCTGGTTAGGTAGTAGGAATGAGTTCCTATTGATGATGAGTGAGGTTAATGATCTGGACTCAGATATTAAATTCACCTACATCATCAGTGCTGAGTGCATTAACTTTTTAGATGTATGGATTACACTATCTGATGGTCAGCTTAATACATCCATCTATAAGAAACCCACGGATCGCAATAATCTGTTACTCGCGTCAAGCCATCATCCTAAGAGTTTAATTAGGGGACTACCCTACTCCCAATTTTTAAGAATTCATAGAATTTGCAGCAATCCTGTTCATTAGGTACTTCAGATGGATAGCATGATGGAAAATTTCCGTCAGAGGGGGTACGCATTAAGTACCCTCCAACGAGCCAGACAGAAGGCCCTTTTGGCTTCTAAATCTGTGACACAGTCCAGAAACAAAAATAATGATGTGAAGGATAAACTGGTTTGGGTCAATGGTTTCAGTGCTGGGAGTGGTCGAATAATCAAAACCGCTAAAAAATATTGGCCACTGATCAGCACTGACACTAATCTTCCCACATTACATAATACTACTCTATTACCATGCTATTACCATGCTATAAACGTGGTACGAACATTCGGGATTGGCTAGTGCACAATGACATCACCAACTTTGAGAACCCTTCTAAAACCCATTTTATGACTAAGAAACCTGGCAATTATAAATGCTGAGGGTGTACTACTTGTGGTTTTCTCGAGACAGGTGACAGTTTTGTGCATCCACACACAGGCCATCGGTATAAGATCAATCATGTACTCACATGTACCAGCCAATACGTTGTTTATTTTATTAGGTGCCCATCAGTTACGAGAAACCCTGAGTGGTGGTGACACTGATCAGCCAGTAGCACGCCACTTCAAAATGCATCGACATAGTTTATCGACTCTACATTACAAAATGATTGATCACGTCCCCTTGAGTGTGAGAGGGGGTGATAGATCTAAACGATTGTTGCAGATTGAGGCACAGTGGATACATCGCCTCAATACTCTGCAACCTTATGGCCTTAATGAAACACTGTCTTTATCGTGTTTCAATTGACGTTCTGCTGTTGCAGTCTGGTCTCATTGTTTAGTTATTTGGCCTTTACATCATGTATAGTTCTATTGGATAATATTACAGTCCAGTTTGATTGATTTGTTTAGATATTTCTGCTGCAGTTATGACATGCATTCCCGTTACTGTGCACTGCATGTATGTATACATATTTCTTTGCTCAGCTCCGATTTGTACGTATCTGTATCAGTTTATGTGTTGTTGGTGAAGGTATGTAATTTTCACTTTGTTGATTCTGGTCTCCATAGTAACGGACACGTCAGGCGTCGCGCCCGCTGTACAGTGCGTAGCGATGACGTCAGAGGTGATCCCGGTGGACGTTGATCAGCTACACTCGTGGTGTCTGTCTTTGTATATAGGTAAGTGTTGTATTTTTTTTTGTACTTCCTGACAAAAATCTATACGATTGAAACGTTGAAGTGATATTAGAGGTTTATTCAACCCTGCTTTAATTGTCTTCTTTCTGACGAGTGCCGCTGCCCCCTTCTGTGACTGCATATATATATATATATATATATATATATATATAGTCAATCGTTGGTCCGGCACTCACAATAACGTGTATGTAGCTTGCAGAGGTGCCCTCACTGCTGAAAGACGTAGACAAATGGAGGTGCGGCACTCTCATTCAAAATAAAGACACGACAACTATGTCATAAAGGTCATGATGACCTTTTTGACATAGTTGTCATGTCTTTATTTTGAATGAGAGTGCGGCACCTCCATTTGTCTATATATATATATATATATATATATATATATATAAAAAATATCATACAAACTCGGCACTCACATGCTTTTCAAACTGCAACTCCTTTGAACATAGGGAATGTTGGTTCCAAAATATTGCAATAATTTGTTAAGCTGGCCACCGCTTCACGGTCATTCCCATCTAGCCAGTCCCTACACTGATTCTCAGACAAATGAACTTGATCTGCCATCTTGGCCTCAAGCTTGCATATATTTTAAATATGAAACTGGGTCCTGCCTTAAAGAGACAGGACCACACCCAGGGCTATCAGTTAATGAGCACCTGGAAAAAGAAAAAAAGTTTGTCTTACATTTGAAAAACAGGGTGCCCTAGCAAGTGTGACCACAAAATTTAAATAAACGACAGGCTCAATCCACGGCACTCGACCATCTGGGGTGCCCTTGGTATGTGACCACACCATCTACATAAAAAATATCATACAAACTCGGCACTCACATGCTTTTCAAACTGCAACTCCTTTGAACATAGGGAATGTTGGTTCCAAAATATTGCAATAATTTGTTAAGCTGGCCACCGCTTCACGGTCATTCCCATCAAGCCAGTCCCTACACTGATTCTCAGACAAATGAACTTGATCTGCCATCTTGGCCTCAAGCTTGCATATATTTTAAACATGAAACTGGGTCCTGCCTTAAAGAGACAGGACCGCACCCAGGGCTATCAGTTAATGAGCACCTGGAAAAAGAAAAAAAGTTTGTCTTACATTTGAAAAACAGGGTGCCCTAGCAAGTGTGACCACAAAATTTAAATAAACGACAGGCTCAATCCACGGCACTCGACCATCTGGGGTGCCCTTGGTATGTGACCACACCATCTACATAAAAAATATCATACAAACTCGGCACTCACATGCTTTTCAAACTGCAACTCCTTTGAACATAGGGAATGTTGGTTCCAAAATATTATATAAATATATATATAGATATACTGGCTTGCATATGTATTCAGCACCCTAAAAGGTCAACAGGTTTGTTTTGTTTAAGATTTCAATAGTATCTTTGTTCAGGTTGGTTGGCTGACGCTTGTGGACTACAGTTATCAAATAGTGCAAACATATTCTCAACTGTATTGAGATCTGGACTTTGACTTAGCCATTGTAGAACAGTTATCTTTTGGTTGTTCAACCAAGCCAGTGTTGCTTTGGCCTTGTGCTTGGGATCACTGTCCTGCTCAGAGGTGAACTTTCTCCCATAATTTGAGTTTTCTAGCAGACTGGAGCAGGTTGTCTTTCAGTATATCACTGTATTTTACTCTATCCTTCTACCATCCTTCAATCTTAACAAGCTGTCCAGTCCGCGCTGGGGAAAAGCATCCCCACAACATGATGCTGCCATCCTCATACGTACTTCACTATTGAAATGCTATTTGCTGAGGAATAAGCAGTGATATGTTTGCTCCACACATAGTATTTTGAATTGGGGACCAAATCTCCCATTCCACATTTATTTTAGCTGCGTCTGGAAAACATAAGACAGATTCTCCTAATATTTTATATATATATATTTATAAAATACCTATTATGTGCTATATATATCAATTAATGTCAATATATCAGATTTCTTACAAGATACTAGGCTGCACTTTCTCAGAAAAAAGTCCTTCGCCAGTAGGACTTATGGAACATACACACGGTCAGATTTGTCAGATTTGTCAGATTTGTCAGATCTGTCAGATGAACGATTGAACGATTTGAACGATTTGAATGATTTTACCAAGGATTTGAACTATTTGAACGATTGAACGATTTTTGACTGCATTAAAATTAATGGAATTGTCCAAGGCTGACTGCAAATACATCAGATGTCAGATATCGTTATCTGACCATCGGGAATGTGCATCATTCAAATCGTTCATCTGACAGATCTGACAGATATGTCAGATATGTCAGATTTTCCTTCAGATATGAACGATTGAACGATTTTTTAAATCGTTATCGTTCAGATCTGAAGAAAAATCTGACCGTGTGTGTGCACCATTAAATTAATTTAGAATGATTTTTTGTGGAGCGCCTATTTTTTCAATTTAATATACAGTAGTCCACTTTTCAATTAATTTATTGCTTTTATAAGTATAGTACTTGTTTTATTTAATAAGAATTTGAAACTTCTTCAACTTGTATATCTTTCCTAGATATATGTCATTTCCTGAGTACACCCAATAATATTTCCATATACTATATACAATTTAAAACAGTTTAATTGTCAACAAAACAACTTAGAAGCTTTTCTCACATAGTACAAACTTCACCATTTCATAACAGAGGTTTTACTTATGCTGTTGCCTTCACATGGGCTATCTTGTTATTAACCAATGAGGCCTTCACATGGGCTATCTTGTTATTAACCAATGAGGCCTTCACATGGGCTATCTTGTTATCAACCAATCAAGTTATTTTTGAACAACAGTGTCACCCAACATGGTGGTACAAGAGGATTTTGGGGATTGAGCTGTAATACACCTGGGAAAATAATCTGGACACTGTTGGGAAAACTTGCGCTGAAGTGTGCTGCTATATATATGTATATATATATATATATATATATATATATTGTAAAGACATAAGAGAAAATGGTGCTGCCCTTAAATTGAATGTGCTACAAGAAAATTACATATAATGCAATATTCTTCTGAATACTGTACTTAATTATACAGTAGGTTGTTAAATGAATTAAACTGATGATAAAGTAATTATAAGACTGATGATTCTAATACTGTGACATGTAGGGGTTACTTAGTAGAAAATTGGAAATATTAGTACAATGGTAGTTGAAAATGTTACTCAGCCAGCATAGTTTAAAAGTTTAGTGACACCATCTCTACTGAGACACAGTTGAAATTAGAACAAGTCTTTGTCTAGTCTGGTGAGAAGAATTCTTGAAGAATTGTGCAGCATGCATGCGGAAATCCACAGAAGGTGCATGGGACTAATCGTTGAATATTTTACAGGCACATGTTTTTAATGCCAATAAGTGTAAAATTATGAAACTGTAGAAAGAAGATATACTATATCTGTAAGTGAAAAAAGCAGAAATGAAGGAATCTTTAATTTACCAAGCTATGTATTATCCGATCCGGGGAATATGGTATTGCGTAAAGGCTTATCAATTGCTCCTACAAGTAAACCTGAAGACTTTGTGATTTTTAGTGACATCAGCAAATTAATTTGTAGGTTACCCCTTAACAACACTTCACAAAAGAAAATCTGAAGGATAAGATTAGTAATTTTCATTCCAAACCTTCTTTTAAAATTTACTTAGAATCAAAAGGATATCTATCTACAATGATACATACATTTGTATCATCACTTTTGGACTACTGCAATGTCCTCTACGTAGGTCTTTCAGCAAGAGAATTACACTGCTGGTGGCTAGTACAAAATGCTGTTAACTAACCAGCCCTGTTCCTGTCACATAACACCTATATTCTCCCCTCACTGGCTGCCTGTAAGATGGCAAATTTATTTCAAGGTCTGATTACTGATTTTCAAAGCCCTATATATTCAGGGACCAAGGAACCTGAAGCAGCTTTTGATCAATTAATGCCCTGTTCGCTTACTTCGATCTGTTGATGAAGGACTATTAACAGGACCTAGAATTTCCCTTAATTCATTTGGGGGTCGAGCTCTTAGCTTTGCAGCCCTGATTCTATTGAACTCACTTTCTCGCACAGTTGGAAAGGCTTCCACTCTAGAAGCCTTCAAAAACAGACTCAAAACTTACCTGATTACTCAGTATTTCATTAATGTCCCTTTAGTTTCTAAAAGATACAACTGAAATGCTTTACTCTCTTACTTTTACATTTATTTGTATCTTGTTTCTTTTGTAATGCAAATGTAATGCACTTTAAATTGCATTGGCAGAAAAGTGTGATGTGAATAACATTATTATTATTATTACTGGATATAGAGATGTTCTATCAGTTGGCTAAAGAAGATCTGAAATGTCAAACAAAATAAAAAATAAGAAAAAACACCAGTATTTTGACTATATCTTAGAAAGAGGCTTTAGAAAAATTAATTCAAAATACTAAAAATAATAAATAATCAAACAAACAAGGGCTGAGGGATTGTCATTTTAAACAAAAGTGATTACATTGAAGAAACAAATAGACTGAAAGAATGGATAATAGATAGAAATTTATTTAATTACTAATTACAAAAAATATCCAAATTTCACTTTTTTTAAGTTCCTTCCAAAACTCATAAAAGAGTAGTAAAACCTCTGGGTAGGTCAATAGTGGCTGAAATAAATTTGTTAACATCCCATACATCTGAGTATGGAAAGATATTTTTAAAGAAATACAGTATGTACCCTACTTCGTAAAGGATACAACCACTTACCTTAAACTTGTATAGAACTTTGAATGGAGTGATAACTATAAATGGGTAATAATAAATGTGCAGTCATAAAAAGGGAATCTATTTGGTTGAATTTTTTTCTTAACCAAGTTATATATATTCTTTATTTTACAACAAAATTATTAAAATTTTTGGATCAGTTTTATATTCAAACATGCAGAACTGCTATGGACACTAGTTTTTGCACCTAGCTTTGCTCGTTTGCACTTGGGTAATTGGAAGCAATAATTAATTTAGAAGAATAACCCCTTTAAAGAGAACATCCTTTTTATAGCCAATATTCTGTCATGATGATATGTTGCTGATAAGCAGTGGCACAGTAGAGTATTATAATGATTTAACAATCATTGGCAATAAAGATTTTAATATGAGATTTACTTCCAAAGTTAATAGCACCTCTCAATTGAATATTAGATTTGTTTCTGGAGAACAATGCAGACAAAATGGAAACTAAAACATTTATTAAAATGGTAGACACAGCTATTTGCATTATAACAGTGCTCACCTTCTAAGATGGAACAGAAATTCCAGTTTCAACAAGTATGCCGAGAAATACTATATATGACAAGAGCAAAACAGAAATCTAAAAGGATTTTATAAGTTTGTAGTATTTACAGAAACTCCAGCTCCAAAAGTCAAATGTTTACAGGTAATTTAGACAAAGATGTTATTAAAATAAAAAAAGTTCTTGAACTCCAAGCCATTTTGGTGATTTATCTTTTAAAATGCCCTTGTGGTAAAGGATATCTTATGGAAACAAATACATTAATAAAAGTCTGAATTCAAGAACATAACATCAACATTTAGAATGGTGTTGATACCGATGCACTTTCTAAACGTTTTAATGGTTCTAATAATGCTGATCCTGTTTTTTTTTTTAACTTCATAGATATTAAACATGTGCAGTTTTGGCTGTAGAGTATTGGTGAATAAAATAGCTCATAGAGAGATGTTCTAGATTCATACATTACGCACCTTAGATTCAGCCAGTTTTCAATTTGAAATGTCTCCTTTTATTACATTCTCTTTATTGTACTGGTCAGTGGTTACATTCACTAATCTAATATTTGAAAGTTTGCTTACCAGATTATATATATATATATATATATATATATATATTGTAATCGGACCGGCATTCCACTCTCAAATTCAAAGTGATCTGGTGCCCTCTGATCTACAATGGTACATAGTAATACAAACAAGCAGCGGCACTAGGAGACTTGCAAAAGTTTCAAATGGTGTATTATGAAAAATACATAACCTGTGCCAACGTTTAGGGACACATGCGTCCCTTTATCAAGGTGTAAGAAACAACATACACAAACCTTAAATAAGGAGAAGCCCGCTCAGTTTGCAGCAGCTAAGGACTGGAGGGGAGGGGAGGCTGTAGCTGACTTCCACCGTTGCTCCGACCATTGATGATGCGGTATCCCTAGCATCACGTAGCCATGATAACCTAGACACTAAGGAGCCGCTCTGAAAAAAAAGACACATATACGTCACAACAGAGAGGAGATTCGCCACCAGCCCCAAAGAGTGCAGTATATTTAACAGAAACCCACATATCTAATGATAGAAATGAGTCACATAGAAACAAGTTAATGAATACTGTCAAAATGAGTACACAGGAATAAATACAACAACATATCCAAAGTATACACACATCAGATGTCAAAGTGCAAAGGAAAAGTAAATGGATCATTTGTCGATCAAAGAACCGCATGTTTTGATAGTAACATAATATGGAGTCTAATATTCGTGGTAGGGACAAGAAGCAAATAGATAATATAATATATAGTAAAAACATACTTGGTTTCTTAGCCTTTAATACCAAAGTAATAATAGCAAAAATATGTGCATAAAAATAAAAAAATAAACAATTCATCTGCAGTGTATATTAAATATAGTATTGGATGTGTTAAGCGTGATGAAGAGCTGCTAAGTGAAGTTATTATGCTAGAGGAATATAAATTATAGAATTAAAAATGTGAGTTTGATAAATCATGTACTGAAACAAAACATGCTGTAAATGTATAATACATCAATATTGATGTGTATTGTATGTGTTAAATAAAGGTAATTACGTGTCAAAAGTGAACCATGAATATGGGCCCCTGTCGGATGCGGCAGACTGAATGCCCATGGAATGAAAATAGATCTAAAGGGCCCCATACATCAGCAATCGATTGTGGAAATTCTACAATTTGCAATCGATTGTGTATAAAATTCTGCAATGTATGGGCTTCAGAGATCGTAGATTGCAACCAAAAAGTGATTGGAATTGTTAAATCAGATTGTCCAACATGTTGGATTTCACAGATCGATTGTGGCTGTAATTTGCTAGTGTATGGACATGATCAGCAGATTTGCAGACCGTCACTAGCAAAAGAATGGGCCTTTCAAGATTGGCAGATCTGTATTTGCTGCAATCAATCTGCAAATCACTGAAAAAGACCTGTAATTTATGGGCGCAGATTGCTTGATTGGGAAATCCTAAGATCCGGCAATAAATCTTCAAATTGTTCAATTGTGGTATTCAGATTGCTGATGTATGGGGGCCTTAACTGAAGTTGAGGTGAGTAAAGGCCCCATACATCAGCAATTGATTGCAGAAATCGTGCAATTTGCAATTGATTGTGTATAAAAATCTTTCCCTTTTTCAATGGATTGTGGCAATTCTGCAATCTGCAATTGATTGAAAAATGGAAAGATTTTTATACACAATCGATTGTAAATTGCACGATTGCTGCAATCAATTGCTGATGTATGGGGGTCTTTACACAGGTGTCTATGATTGTTTGATTGTCAAGGTGTGGCTTGTGAGCAATGGTAGAAATAGGATGTGGGCTCAGTGTGCTAGTTATGCCCCAGGAAGAAGGTACCGGAGGGCACCTAAACAGCAGTCGGGCCAATTATCTTGATACTGCTATGCTGCTATCGGTCACTGATACTGTAAGTACTCTTTTGCTGATATGCCCTTTTTAGCACAGTTGCACTTTATGTGAACTGATATATTGTCAATCTATTTGTGATGATATATTTTTTAAATTAAGGCCTGTATTCAATTTGAGGCGAAAAACCGGAATCCGCAGAAAAGTTTCGCCTATGACGTCATTTCGCCAGGCGGAAAAGTATTACCATATTCAATTTGAAAGACTTTCCGCCTAGGCGGAAAGTCAGTGCAATGTAATAGGCAGAAATGTTTCGCCTATGAATAGCAGGCGGAAAAAAGTGCAGAATTGAGGTTTAGGGGTGCAACGTAGCGGGAAACCCCGTGCAGCCTTCAGACAGTCCCCCAAAGGTAAACTGAGTCAAAAAAATTCTAAAAAATAATTAAGAACACCCCAAAAAATCACTTTGAATTTGTGGGTGAATTGGGGGTGAAAAAAAAATGTTGGGGGACAAAGTTAAAAACTAGCAAACTAGACTCTAGGGGGGTCCCCATGTATGTCCCAGGTGTTTTTTTCATTGCAGGGGCTTGTGGCAGGTGAATTTTTCATGATTTTTTAAACTTAACTTTAGCAACTTTAAAATATGCTGACCCCCATTTTGAAGTACCCCAAATTTGCTGGGATAAGTTATTTTCTGCAAAAAAACCTCCTGAATACTATTCTGCACCACTTATACAAAAACTCTATTTAGCAGCTATTGAGCCTGTTTAAAAACACCAAATACCTTCAGCAAGCCAAATCGGGGGTAACCATAGCTAACCCCCATGTCAGAGCATCTTTTGGGGGGTGTCTGGGTGATTTCCCCAAATCTGACAGGACTTTCCAACTGTTTAAGTTTCACTGTCCCATTTTCGCGTACTTTCAAATTGAATACGGGGATAATCGGGCACGCGCGCGAT
The DNA here is from genome assembly GCA_031769625.1 of Taudactylus pleione. Classification (NCBI taxonomy): domain Eukaryota; kingdom Metazoa; phylum Chordata; class Amphibia; order Anura; family Myobatrachidae; genus Taudactylus; species Taudactylus pleione. The sequence goes on from JAUIMM010000153.1 coordinate 1,035,994, forward strand.
AGTTTTCCGCCTGTAAAACACGCGATGTAGGCGAAAAGTCCGGGAGGCGGAAAAGTATTGCGGGTCCGCTCAAATTGAATACGGGCCTAAGTCATAAAATCTTTTTTTTTTTTTTTGCCTATGAAATTGGTGTGCTGGTTTACCAGTTCTATTCTGCCTCCTTCTTTTTGGCTATACATAATATATGGCCAAGCACCCTGAACGAATATACATGATGTATGAGTGTGCAGCGCTTGCAATACTCTCTCTCTCTCTCTCTCTCTCTCTCTGTGTATATGTATATCTATATCTATATATATATATATATATATATATATATATACAGAAAGCTACATTTAATACTATCTGGCAACTCAAAGTTGTAAGATATATAATTACAGTATTAATGAAATGTTATAGGGTTAGTTTATTGATATTTATTTTGCTTTCATTAAGAAGCAGTAAGCGGTATTACAAGTAATGAATGCCTAGTATTTACTATGTAGCCACATAATAAACAATAGAAACGAATAAGAAAAATACATGAGAAATGGCAACCTAGACCATGAACAATTTATTAGTTCACTACAAAGAATCTACCATTTTTGAGTAGTCTAGTTGATGTAGTGGAATGTACAATTTTGCCGTGGTCTGCTACAAGTATAAGTATAAGTTAAGTATAGCAGTAAATTCTCATATAATTTAATAATTTATTGTAGTTTAAAGAATGATGCAATCTATAACTAGGAGTGTTGTACATATGTAATTCAAATGTTTAGCTGCCTGCATTTTTTAATGCACTTTTATATATAAAAAACGTTGATCGCTGACTGGCAGCAATTGTTTGTCAACTTTCTTTATTCTTTCTTTATCGCTGACTGCTAAAAGAGTATTATAGGTTCCCATCTTAAACAATGTGGGGAACAACTTTTTGGCCTGTGTAAAGAACCATAGAGATGCAGAATGTAGTTATCAGAACAACTTATCCAAAATTACATGTGCTGGTTCCAACGTTCTCTGCAAAGTCCAAAGTTCCAGTAATACAATAAGGAACCTATACACCAAAATATAATGTAAATAACATTTATTTATTAACATCTTGAAAAACATCTTGAGATAAAAAGCTGCGTGTCATTCCAAAATATCAACTTGTACTAAAAAACATTTAGCATTGAACTTTCATGTGCGCTTTCCTTTCTGGAATGAAATGATCACTGTGTCTGGGCCTGGGTTACTCATCCAGGTCACAAAGGAGTCATCTGCGGTTCTCCGGGCATATTTCCTCTTTGCTGAATCTTATAGTGATTCTAATGTCACACAGTTAGTGCTCCGCTTTAGTTATGGTTAGTTATGCTACTGTTTGGGCCTTCAGAGCATTTCATTTTGCTATTCTGATTTCATTATTTGGTCTTTGCTTCTACGCAAATGTAGAGCCTCATAGAGGGATGCAACAAACAATATGTTGTCCACCAGACTATTTTGAATGTAAAGCTCACAGGAATATGGTACAGGCTAACTTTAAGCAGATTTGACATTGCAGCAAGAGGGCATGGCTGCCAGCATCGGGCAGTATGGCACTATACAGACTGTAGGGCAGCACTACAGCAGTGATACTGGCTGCAGGGTGCTGTTCCAGGCACCCTGCTAGCCAGATACATGGGCCGAGGGGCACCGCTCGCACACCCCTGGTTATGGTCCTGAGCCCAAAGACTGCATTACCAGAACCGCCTATTCTGCTGCAAAACTTGATATGCAGTGATTTTGTTGCTTTTAATTTAATTTTAACTAACCCTGAAGCTATGCATCTTGAAACTATCCTAAATTATGCAATACTCAATATGAAAACTTTTTTTATGATCTAACTGGATGTACAGTAAGCAACATTTTCAAAATTATCCTTAGAATAGTCTTAGAATTTCACAAATTACTTCTGCAGCATTAATTAAATTCACCATTAATTTTCCTCTGACCAGAATAAAATTCCCATCATAAAGAAAAATTAATTAGTTATATTTTTCCAAATTTATAATTTTATAATTCCAGTTAATAATATACTATTCTGCAATATGCAAATCTACAAATACAGTGCAGAATGGCCATCCTAGATACTGGTGAGGGAAAAGCAGAACTAAAGATTGTATCCCTAGGACTTTGTATCTCTGTAAAAGAGCCTACACCAAGGCAAATTGTGACTGGTATGAAATGTTACCATCATTTTGCAGTCTTGCTCAAGAGTAAAGCACATTTCTGCAGCTATACAATGAAAGTTTTGACAGTATATATATATATATATTAGGGGTGAGCGGGTTCGGATTTCTGAAATCCGAACCCCCCCGAGCCCCCCCGATCCGAGTCCGATCCGAGTCAGGCTCGACTTTTCCCGCCTGACTCGGATCTGAAATCGAGGCAAAACGTCATCATCCCGCCTTCCGAGTCTCGTGGGTTTTGGATCCTATATAAGGTACCCGCGTCGGCGCCATTTTCTCACTCGGCTGTGGACAGTGAAGAGGGAGGGTGGGAGTTAGGGCTGTGTAGTGTAGTGTAGTGTAGTGCTGCTGTTGTCCACTACTTCAAAGTCCATAGGGGCTGGCTGTGTTGTGCTGTGCTGCTGTTGTTAATAGGGGCTGTGTCCACTACTTCAAAGTCCATAGGGGCTGGCTGGACTGTGTTGTGCAGTCAGTTCTCCATAGGGGCTGTGTCCACTCCAAAGTCCTGTGCAGTGTCCCAGTCCTAAAGGAGTGCTGTAGTGTTGTCCAGGGGGTGCTCTGTCCATCAGGGGTGCTCCCCCCAAGTGCTAAAAAAATAATATATTTTCTGTGTTTGTGAATTGTGTGCGCAGTAGCCGCACGTGCATCAACAAAGTAGTGCCAAGCGTGCGCCTGTGTCATAAGTAAAGGGCCGGCTGGCTTGACCGTTAAGGGTGCTGTAACCCCCGAAAGTACACTCCAGTCCAAACCTAAAAAAAAATTATTTTCTGTGTTTGTAAATTGTGTGCGCAGTAGCCGCACGTGCATCAACAAAGTAGTGCCAAGCGTGCGCCTGTGTCATAAGTAAAGGGCCGGCTGGCTTGACCGTTAAAGGGTGCTGTAACCCCCAAAGTACACTCCAGTCCAAACCAAAAAAAAAATTATTTTCTGTGTTTGTGAATTGTGTGCGCAGTAGCCGCACGTGCATCAACAAAGTAGTGCCAAGAGTGCGCCTGTGTCATAAGTAAAGGGCCGGCTGGCTTGACCGTTAAAGGGTGCTGTAACCCCCGAAAGTACACTCCAGTCCAAACCAAAAAAAAATTATTTTCTGTGTTTGTGAATTGTGTGCGCAGTAGCCGCACGTGCATCAACAAAGTAGTGCCAAGCGTGCGCCTGTGTCATAAGTAAAGGGCCGGCTGGCTTGACCGTTAAGGGTGCTGTAACCCCCGAAAGTACACTCCAGTCCAAACCTAAAAAAAAATTATTTTCTGTGTTTGTGAATTGTGTGCGCAGTAGCCGCACGTGCATCAACAAAGTAGTGCCAAGCGTGCGCCTGTGTCATAAGTAAAGGGCCGGCTGGCTTGACCGTTAAGGGTGCTGTAACCCCCGAAAGTACACTCCAGTCCAAACCTAAAAAAAAATTATTTTCTGTGTTTGTAAATTGTGTGCGCAGTAGCCGCACGTGCATCAACAAAGTAGTGCCAAGCGTGCGCCTGTGTCATAAGTAAAGGGCCGGCTGGCTTGACCGTTAAAGGGTGCTGTAACCCCCGAAAGTACACTCCAGTCCAAACCAAAAAAAAATTATTTTCTGTGTTTGTGAATTGTGTGCGCAGTAGCCGCACGTGCATCAACAAAGTAGTGCCAAGCGTGCGCCTGTGTCATAAGTAAAGGGCCGGCTGGCTTGACCATTAAGGGTGCTGTAACCCCCGAAAGTACACTCCAGTCCAAACCTAAAAAAAAATTATTTTCTGTGTTTGTGAATTGTGTGCGCAGTAGCCGCACGTGCATCAACAAAGTAGTGCCAAGCGTTCGCCTGTGTCATAAGTAAAGGGCCGGCTGGCTTGACCGTTAAGGGTGCTGTAACCCCCGAAAGTACACTCCAGTCCAAACCAAAAAAAAAATTATTTTCTGTGTTTGTGAATTGTGTGCGCAGTAGCCGCACGTGCATCAACAAAGTAGTGCCAAGCGTGCGCCTGTGTCATAAGTAAAGGGCCGGCTGGCTTGACCGTTAAGGGTGCTGTAACCCCCGAAAGTACACTCCAGTCCAAACCAAAAAAAAAAATATTTTCTGTGTTTGTGAATTGTGTGCGCAGTAGCCGCACGTGCATCAACAAAGTAGTGCCAAGCGTGCGCCTGTGTCATAAGTAAAGGGCCGGCTGGCTTGACCGTTAAAGGGTGCTGTAACCCCCAAAGTACACTCCAGTCCAAACCAAAAAAAAAATAATTTTCTGTGTTTGTGAATTGTGTGCGCAGTAGCCGCACGTGCATCAACAAAGTAGTGCCAAACGTGCGCCTGTGTCATAAGTAAAGGGCCGGCTGGCTTGACCGTTAAGGGTGCTGTAACCCCCGAAAGTACACTCCAGTCCAAACCAAAAAAAAAATTATTTTCTGTGTTTGTGAATTGTGTGCGCAGTAGCCGCACGTGCATCAACAAAGTAGTCCCAAGCGTGCGCCTGTGTCATAAGTAAAGGGCCGGCTGGCTTGACCGTTAAGGGTGCTGTAACCCCCAAAGTACACTCCAGTCCAAACCAAAAAAAAAATTATTTTCTGTGTTTGTGAATTGTGTGCGCAGTAGCCGCACGTGCATCAACAAAGTAGTGCCAAGCGTGCGCCTGTGTCATAAGTAAAGGGCCGGCTGGCTTGACTGTTAAGGGTGCTGTAACCCCCGAAAGTACACTCCAGTCCAAACCAAAAAAAAATTATTTTCTGTGTTTGTGAATTGTGTGCGCAGTAGCCGCACGTGCATCAACAAAGTAGTGCCAAGCGTGCGCCTGTGTCATAAGTAAAGGGCCGGCTGGCTTGTCCGTTAAAGGGTGCTGTAACCCCCGAAAGTACACTCCAGTCCAAACCAAAAAAAAATTATTTTCTGTGTTTGTGAATTGTGTGCGCAGTAGCCGCACGTGCATCAACAAAGTAGTGCCAAGCGTGCGCCTGTGTCATAAGTAAAGGGCCGGCTGGCTTGACCGTTAAGGGTGCTGTAACCCCCGAAAGTACACTCCAGTCCAAACCTAAAAAAAAATTATTTTCTGTGTTTGTGAATTGTGTGCGCAGTAGCCGCACGTGCATCAACAAAGTAGTGCCAAGCGTGCGCCTGTGTCATAAGTAAAGGGCCGGCTGGCTTGACCGTTAAGGGTGCTGTAACCCCCGAAAGTACACTCCAGTCCAAACCTAAAAAAAAATTATTTTCTGTGTTTGTAAATTGTGTGCGCAGTAGCCGCACGTGCATCAACAAAGTAGTGCCAAGCGTGCGCCTGTGTCATAAGTAAAGGGCCGGCTGGCTTGACCGTTAAAGGGTGCTGTAACCCCCAAAGTACACTCCAGTCCAAACCAAAAAAAAAATTATTTTCTGTGTTTGTGAATTGTGTGCGCAGTAGCCGCACGTGCATCAACAAAGTAGTGCCAAGAGTGCGCCTGTGTCATAAGTAAAGGGCCGGCTGGCTTGACCGTTAAAGGGTGCTGTAACCCACAAAGTACACTCCAGTCCAAACCAAAAAAAAAATTATTTTCTGTGTTTAGCCGCACGTATATATCAAATCGATATAACATAAATGGAGGACCAAACTTTCTCCGATAAAAATAAAATAGAGAAAGATCAAGAACCACTTCCTCCTAGTGCTGAAGCTGCTGCCACTAGTCATGACATAGACGATAACATGCCATCAACGTCGTCTGCCAAGGCCGATGCCCAATGTCATAGTAGAGGGCACATACAATCCCAAATGGCAAAGTTCAGGAAAATGACCTTGAAAAAGACATTTAAATCAGCTGAAGAGAAACGTAAACTTGCCAATATGCCATTTACGACACGGAGTGGCAAGGAACGGCTAAGGTCGATCCCTAGTATGTTCATGACTAGTGGTTCAGCTTCACATGACGATGGAAGCCCTCCTCCCACTAAAAAAATCAAAAGAGTTAAGCTGGCAAAAGCACAGCGAAGAACTGTGCTTTCTAAGAAGATATCACAAATCCCCAAGGAGAGTCCAAGTGTGGTGGTGGTTGCGATGCCTGACCTTCCCAGCACTGGACGGGAAGAGGTGGCTCTTTCCACCATTTGCACGCCCCCTGCAAGTGCTGAAAGGAGCACCCACAGTCCACTTGCTGATATGCAAATTGAAGATGTCACTGTTGAAGTACAACAGGATGAGGATACTGGTGTAGCTGGCGCTGAGGAGGAAGTTGGCGAGGAGGATTCTGATGGTGATGTGGTTTGTTTAAATCAGGCTCCGGGGGAGACAGTTGTTGTCCGTGGGATGAAAAAGCCCATCACGGTCATGCCTGGGCAGAAGACCAAACATTCCACCTCTTTGGTCTGGCAATATTTCTATCCAAATCCGGACAACAACTGTCTTGCCATATGTACCATATGTAAAGGTGAAATAAGTAGGGGTAGGGACGTCAACCACCTAGGAACATCCTCCCTTATACGGCACCTGCAGCGCGTTCATAAAAAGTTACTGTCAAGTTCAGAAACTTTGGCTAAGACCGTAAGCAGTCCAGGGACACCTAAATCCCGTTGTCCTGTTGTATCCAAGCGCCTGCAAACCACACCGTCAACTCCCTCCTCGTCAATTTCCTCCTTAGTCAGGATCGGAAGTAGTCCTGCAGGCCATGTCACTGGCATGACTGACTCTCCTATCCGGGATTCCTCTGGAGGATCCTGCATTGCTACGCCTACTGCTGCCGCTGCTGCTGTTGCTGCTGCTGGGAGTCGTTCATCATCCCAGAGAGGAAGTAGGAACACCACTACTTTTACTAAACAATTGACCCTCCAACAGTCCTTAGCGAGGAGGATGAATCTGCCATTAGTGCAGTGGCATTTAGACAATTGATGGAGGTAGTGTGTCCCCGGTTCCAAATCCCATCTAGATTCCACTTCACTAGGCAGGCGATACCGAGACTGTATAGAAACATCAGAAAAAGTGTCCTCAGTGTCCTGAAAAATGCGGTTGTACCCAATGTCCACTTAACCATGGACATGTGGACAAGTGTGACAGGGCAGACTAAGGACTATATGACTGTGAAAGTCCACTGGGTAAATGTATCACCTTATGCAGCAACAACAGCAGCGTCACCAGTAGCAGCACCTTAGAAACGCCAGCTCGTTCCATTTCAGGCTATGCTGTGTATCACCGGTTTCAGTAAGAAGCACACTGCCGACAACTTCTTAGAGAAGCTGAGGGAAATCATCGCCAGTGGCTTACCCCACTTAGACTCTCCTGGGGATTTGTGATATCTGACAACGCCACCAATATTGTGCGGGCATTACATCTGGGCAAATTCCAGCACGTCCCATGTTTTGCTCACACAATAAACTTGGTGGTGCAGAATTTTCTGAAAAGCGACAGGGGCGTGCAGGAGACGCTTTGGGTGGCCCGAAAAATTTCTGGCCACTTTCGCCATTCAGCGACTGCGTGCCGAAGACTGGAGCGCCAGCAAACACTCTTGAACCTGCCCCGCCATCACCTGAAGCAAGAGGTTGTGACGCGGTGGAACTCAACCCTCTATATGCTTCAGAGGATGGAGGAGCAGCAAAAGGCCATACAAGCCTATACATCCACCTATGACATAGGCAAAGGAGGGGGTATGCACCTGACTCAAGTGCAGTGGAGAATGATTTCCGTGTTGTGCAAGGTTCTCCAGCCCTTCGAACTTGCCACACGTGAAGTCAGTTCAGACACAGCCAGCTTGAGTCAGGTCATTCCCCTCATCAGGCTTTTGCAGAAGCAGCTGGAGAAAGTGAAGGAGGAGCTAAGACGGAGCGATTCCGCTCGGCATGTGGGACTTGTGGATGAAGCCCTTCATTCGCTTTGCCAGGATTCCAGGGTGGTCAATCTGTTGAAATCAGACCACTACATTTTGGCCACCGTGCTTGATCCTAGGTTTAAAGCCTATGTGGTGTCTCTCTTTCCGGCCGACACAAGCCTGCAGAGGTGCAAAGACCTGCTGGTGAACACACTGTCAGCTGAAGCGGAACGTGACACGTCAACGGCTCCTTCTTCATTTTCTCCCGCAACTGGGGCTGCCAGGAAAAAACTTAGGTATCCTAAGCAACCCGCTGGCGGAGATGCAGGGCAGGCAGGACCAAGTTTGGACATCTGGTCCGGACTGAAGGACCTGGCAACAATTTCTGACATGTCTACTGTCACTGCATATGATACTGTCACCATTGACAGAATGGTGGAGGATTACATCGGTGACAGCATCCAAGTAGGCATGTCAGATAGTCCATACCTGTACTGGCAGGAAAAAGAGGCAATTTGGAGGCCCCTGTACAAGCTGGCTCTATTTTACCTGAGTTGCCCCCCCTCCAGTGTGTACTCCGAAAGAGTGTTTAGTGCAGCCGGGAACCTTGTCAGCGAAAGGCGTAGGAGGTTGCTTCCACAGAATGTGGAGAAGATGATGTTCATCAAAATGAATTATCAGCTCTTCCAGGGAGACCAGCCTCCAGAAGGTACAGAGGGACCTGTGGTGGTGGATTCAAGTGGGGACGAGTTAATACTTTGTGAGGATGAGGATGTACACACTGAAGAGGGTGAGGAATCGGTGGATGAGGAGGATGAGGATGACATCTTGCCTCCGTAGAGCCAGTTTGTGCAGGGACACATTAATTGCCAGCTTGTTTTGTGGGGGCCCAAACGAACCAATCATTTCAGCCACAGTTGTGTGGCAGACCCTGGCGCTGAAATGATTGATTTGTTAAAGTGTGCATGTCCTGTTTATACAACATAAGGGTGGGTGGGAGGGCCCAAGGACAATTCCATCTTGCACTTCTTTTTTTTCTTTGCATTATGTACAGTTTGGGGCCTAGTTTTTCTAACTGCCATCCTGTCTGCCACTGCAGTGTCACTCCTAGATGGGTCACGTGTTTGTGCCGCCCACTCGTGTCGCTTAGCATAGTCATCCAGCTACCTCGGTGCAACCTTTTGGACATGAAAACACTATTGTGAGGTGTGAGGTGTTCAGAATAGACTGGAAATGAGTGGAAATTAAGGTTATTGAGGTTAATAATAGCATAGGAGCAGAGAAACCAACAAATTCTGTGATTTTAGCTGTTTTTATGCTTTTTAAAAAAAAAATACAGATCCAAAACACAAAACCCAGAACCCAAAACACGGAAGGGTGGTTTTGGCAAAACCAATCCAGATCCAAAACACGAAGAAAGATCCAGATCCAAAACCAAAACACAAAACACGAAAAGTGGCCGGTGCACACCCCTAATATATATATATTAGGGGTGTGCACCGGCCACTTTTCGTGTTTTGTGTTTTGGTTTTGGATCTGGATCTTTCTTCGTGTTTTGGATCTGGATTGGTTTTGCCAAAACCACCCTTCCGTGTTTTGGGTTCTGGGTTTTGTGTTTTGGATCTGTATTTTTTTTTTAAAAAGCATAAAAACAGCTAAAATCACAGAATTTGTTGGTTTCTCTGCTCCTATGCTATTATTAACCTCAATAACCTTAATTTCCACTCATTTCCAGTCTATTCTGAACACCTCACACCTCACAATAGTGTTTTCATGTCCAAAAGGTTGCACCGAGGTAGCTGGATGACTATGCTAAGCGACACGAGTGGGCGGCACAAACACGTGACCCATCTAGGAGTGACACTGCAGTGGCAGACAGGATGGCAGTTAGAAAAACTAGGCCCCAAACTGTACATAATGCAAAGAAAAAAAAGAAGTGCAAGATGGAATTGTCCTTGGGCCCTCCCACCCACCCTTATGTTGTATAAACAGGACATGCACACTTTAACAAATCAATCATTTCAGCGCCAGGGTCTGCCACACAACTGTGGCTGAAATGATTGGTTCGTTTGGGCCCCCACAAAACAAGCTGGCAATTAATGTGTCCCTGCACAAACTGGCTCTACGGAGGCAAGATGTCATCCTCATCCTCCTCATCCACCGATTCCTCACCCTCTTCAGTGTGTACATCCTCATCCTCACAAAGTATTAACTCGTCCCCACTTGAATCCACCACCACAGGTCCCTCTGTACCTTCTGGAGGCTGGTCTCCCTGGAAGAGCTGATAATTCATTTTGATGAACATCATCTTCTCCACATTCTGTGGAAGCAACCTCCTACGCCTTTCGCTGACAAGGTTCCCGGCTGCACTAAACACTCTTTCGGAGTACACACTGGAGGGGGGGCAACTCAGGTAAAATAGAGCCAGCTTGTACAGGGGCCTCCAAATTGCCTCTTTTTCCTGCCAGTACAGGTATGGACTGTCTGACATGCCTACTTGGATGCTGTCACCGATGTAATCCTCCACCATTCTGTCAATGGTGACAGTATCATATGCAGTGACAGTAGACATGTCAGAAATTGTTGCCAGGTCCTTCAGTCCGGACCAGATGTCCAAACTTGGTCCTGCCTGCCCTGCATCTCCGCCAGCGGGTTGCTTAGGATACCTAAGTTTTTTCCTGGCAGCCCCAGTTGCGGGAGAAAATGAAGAAGGAGCCGTTGACGTGTCACGTTCCGCTTCAGCTGACAGTGTGTTCACCAGCAGGTCTTTGCACCTCTGCAGGCTTGTGTCGGCCGGAAAGAGAGACACCACATAGGCTTTAAACCTAGGATCAAGCACGGTGGCCAAAATGTAGTGGTCTGATTTCAACAGATTGACCACCCTGGAATCCTGGCAAAGCGAATGAAGGGCTTCATCCACAAGTCCCACATGCCGAGCGGAATCGCTCCGTCTTAGCTCCTCCTTCACTTTCTCCAGCTGCTTCTGCAAAAGCCTGATGAGGGGAATGACCTGACTCAAGCTGGCTGTGTCTGAACTGACTTCACGTGTGGCAAGTTCGAAGGGCTGGAGAACCTTGCACAACACGGAAATCATTCTCCACTGCGCTTGAGTCAGGTGCATACCCCCTCCTTTGCCTATGTCATAGGTGGATGTATAGGCTTGTATGGCCTTTTGCTGCTCCTCCATCCTCTGAAGCATATAGAGGGTTGAGTTCCACCGCGTCACAACCTCTTGCTTCAGGTGATGGCGGGGCAGGTTCAAGAGTGTTTGCTGGCGCTCCAGTCTTCGGCACGCAGTCGCTGAATGGCGAAAGTGGCCAGAAATTTTTCGGGCCACCCAAAGCGTCTCCTGCACGCCCCTGTCGCTTTTCAGAAAATTCTGCACCACCAAGTTTATTGTGTGAGCAAAACATGGGACGTGCTGGAATTTGCCCAGATGTAATGCCCGCACAATATTGGTGGCATTGTCAGATATCACAAATCCCCAGGAGAGTCTAAGTGGGGTAAGCCACTGGGCGATGATTTCCCTCAGTTTCTCTAAGAGGTTGTCGGCGGTGTGCCTCTTACTGAAACCGGTGATACACAGCGTAGCCTGCCTTGTAACGAGCTGGCGTTTCTGAGATGCTGCTACTGGTGACGCTGCTGCTGTTGCTGCGTAAGGTGATACATCGACCCAGTGGGCTGTCACAGTCATATAGTCCTTAGTCTGCCCTGTTCCACTTGTCCACATGTCCGTGGTTAAGTGGACATTGTGTACAACGGCATTTTTCAGGACACTGAGGACACTTTTTCTGACGTTTCTGTACAGTCTCGGTATCGCCTGCCTAGTGAAGTGGAATCTAGACGGGATTTGGAACCGGGGACACACTACCTCCATCAATTGTCTAAATCCCACTGCACTAATGGCGGATACCGGACGCACGTCTAACACCAACATAGCAGTCAAGGCCTCAGTTATACGTTTTGCTTCAGGATGACTGCTGTCGTACTTCATCCTCCTCGCTAAGGACTGTTGGAGGGTCAATTGTTTAGTAAAAGTAGTGGTGTTCCTACTTCCTCTCTGGGATGATGAACGACTCCCAGCAGCAGCAACAGCAGCAGCGGCAGCAGTAGGCGTAGCAATGCAGGATCCTCCAGAGGAATCCCGGATAGGAGAGTCAGTCATGCCAGTGACATGGCCTGCAGGACTACTTCCGATCCTGACTAAGGAGGAAATTGACGAGGAGGGAGTTGACGGTGTGGTTTGCAGGCGCTTGGATACAACAGGACAACGGGATTTAGGTGTCCCTGGACTGCTTACGGTCTTAGCCAAAGTTTCTGAACTTGACAGTAACTTTTTATGAACGCGCTGCAGGTGCCGTATAAGGGAGGATGTTCCTAGGTGGTTGACGTCCCTACCCCTACTTATTTCACCTTTACATATGGTACATATGGCAAGACAGTTGTTGTCCGGATTTGGATAGAAATATTGCCAGACCAAAGAGGTGGAATGTTTGGTCTTCTGCCCAGGCATGACCGTGATGGGCTTTTTCATCCCACGGACAACAACTGTCTCCCCCGGAGCCTGATTTAAACAAACCACATCACCATCAGAATCCTCCTCGCCAACTTCCTCCTCAGCGCCAGCTACACCAGTATCCTCATCCTGTTGTACTTCAACAGTGACATCTTCAATTTGCATATCAGCAAGTGGACTGTGGGTGCTCCTTTCAGCACTTGCAGGGGGCGTGCAAATGGTGGAAAGAGCCACCTCTTCCCGTCCAGTGCTGGGAAGGTCAGGCATCGCAACCACCACCACACTTGGACTCTCCTTGGGGATTTGTGATATCTTCTTAGAAAGCACAGTTCTTCGCTGTGCTTTTGCCAGCTTAACTCTTTTGATTTTTTTAGTGGGAGGAGGGCTTCCATCGTCATGTGAAGCTGAACCACTAGTCATGAACATACTAGGGATCGACCTTAGCCGTTCCTTGCCACTCCGTGTCGTAAATGGCATATTGGCAAGTTTACGTTTCTCTTCAGCTGATTTAAATGTCTTTTTCAAGGTCATTTTCCTGAACTTTGCCATTTGGGATTGTATGTGCCCTCTACTATGACATTGGGCATCGGCCTTGGCAGACGACGTTGATGGCATGTTATCGTCTATGTCATGACTAGTGGCAGCAGCTTCAGCACTAGGAGGAAGTGGTTCTTGATCTTTCTCTATTTTATTTTTATCGGAGAAAGTTTGGTCCTCCATTTATGTTATATCGATTTGATATATACGTGCGGCTAAACCCAGAAAATAATTTTTTTTTTGGTTTGGACTGGAGTGTACTTTGGGGGTTACAGCACCCTTTAACGGTCAAACCAGCCGGCCCTTTACTTATGACACAGGCGCACTCTTGGCACTACTTTGTTGATGCACGTGCGGCTACTGCGCACACAATTCACAAACACAGAAAATAATTTTTTTTTTGGTTTGGACTGGAGTGTACTTTCGGGGGTTACAGCACCCTTAACGGTCAAGCCAGCCGGCCCTTTACTTATGACACAGGCGCACGCTTGGCACTACTTTGTTGATGCACGTGCGGCTACTGCGCACACAATTCACAAACACAGAAAATAATTTTTTTTTGGTTTGGACTGGAGTGTACTTTGGGGGTTACAGCACCCTTTAACGGTCAAGCCAGCCGGCCCTTTACTTATGACACAGGCGCACGCTTGGCACTACTTTGTTGATGCACGTGCGGCTACTGCGCACACAATTCACAAACACAGAAAATAATTTTTTTTTTGGTTTGGACTGGAGTGTACTTTGGGGGTTACAGCACCCTTTAACGGTCAAGCCAGCCGGCCCTTTACTTATGACACAGGTGCACGCTTGGCACTACTTTGTTGATGCACGTGCGGCTACTGCGCACACAATTCACAAACACAGAAAATAATTTGTTTTTGGTTTGGACTGGAGTGTACTTTCGGGGGTTACAGCACCCTTTAACGGTCAAGCCAGCCGGCCCTTTACTTATGACACAGGCGCACGCTTGGCACTACTTTGTTGATGCACGTGCGGCTACTGCGCACACAATTCACAAACACAGAAAATAATTTTTTTTTTGGTTTGGACTGGAGTGTACTTTCGGGGGTTACAGCACCCTTAACGGTCAAGCCAGCCGGCCCTTTACTTATGACACAGGCGCACGCTTGGCACTACTTTGTTGATGCACGTGCGGCTACTGCGCACACAATTCACAAACACAGAAAATAATTTTTTTTTTGGTTTGGACTGGAGTGTACTTTCGGGGGTTACAGCACCCTTAACGGTCAAGCCAGCCGGCCCTTTACTTATGACACAGGCGCACGCTTGGCACTACTTTGTTGATGCACGTGCGGCTACTGCGCACACAATTCACAAACACAGAAAATAATTTTTTTTTTGGTTTGGACTGGAGTGTACTTTCGGGGGTTACAGCACCCTTAACGGTCAAGCCAGCCGGCCCTTTACTTATGACACAGGCGCACGCTTGGCACTACTTTGTTGATGCACGTGCGGCTACTGCGCACACAATTCACAAACACAGAAAATAAATTTTTTTTTGGTTTGGACTGGAGTGTACTTTCGGGGGTTACAGCACCCTTAACGGTCAAGCCAGCCGGCCCTTTACTTATGACACAGGCGCACGCTTGGCACTACTTTGTTGATGCACGTGCGGCTACTGCGCACACAATTCACAAACACAGAAAATAATTTTTTTTTTGGTTTGGACTGGAGTGTACTTTCGGGGGTTACAGCACCCTTAACGGTCAAGCCAGCCGGCCCTTTACTTATGACACAGGCGCACGCTTGGCACTACTTTGTTGATGCACGTGCGGCTATTGCGCACACAATTCACAAACACAGAAAATATATTATTTTTTTAGCACTTGGGGGGAGCACCCCTGATGGACAGAGCACCCCCTGGACAACACTGCAGCACTCCTTTAGGACTGGGACACTGCACAGGACTTTGGAGTGGACACAGCCCCTATGGAGAACTGACTGCACAACACAGTCCAGCCAGCCCCTATGGACTTTGAAGTAGTGGACACAGCCCCTATTAACAACAGCAGCACAGCACAACACAGCCAGCCCCTATGGACTTTGAAGTAGTGGACAACAGCAGCACTACACTACACTACACTACACAGCCCTAACTCCCACCCTCCCTCTTCACTGTCCACAGCCGAGTGAGAAAATGGCGCCGACGTGGGTACCTTATATAGGATCCAAAACCCGCGAGACTCGGAAGGCGGGATGATGACGTTTTGCCTCGATTTCAGATCCGAGTCAGGCGGGAAAAGTCGAGCCTGATTCGGATCGGACTCGGATCGGTGGGGCTCGGGGGGGTTCGGATTTCAGAAATCCGAACCCGCTCACCCCTAATATATATATACGTTGTTTCTAAAAAAAAACAATATATCTCTTCATGGTACAGTATTTAGAGATACGACAATCGTGGCATGAAAAATATGAGTTTTGGCATCTAATCTACTAGAAAACAAGAAATTCAACAATATTATACCTTCAGAAAAACGTTAACCACATAACATCTGCCATGAATATAATGAAGTGTGATATTGCATAACAGTGTTGTATTTCAGCAAGATTTGTGGGTAAAAATGTGAAGAAGGATACAGCTGGTCTGAATATTATACAGTGAAGCTGCATGACAGGAGAAAATGACCTAAGGTAAAGAAACACACAAGCCTTTCCACAGCTGGCATGAATATTGGGCAGTGTGAAATTAATTAGAATGCTGATTCGATTGTTGAGATTGGCATGTAAATTAACATAAGATATATTAAATATGAACAACAAACCACATCTGTGTGGCACATGTCTATACATATACATATAGATAGACAGATATATAGATATATAGATAGGTAGATATACACAATATATACTGTGTGTGTGTGTATATATATATATATATATATATATTATATATATATATATATATTTAATTTTTTATTTTTCCACACAATGATGTAGCTTAACCAACGCTTTAGTGTTGTTAAAGAAACACTTTCCTCAGGCTGTTTACAAACAAATGCACTTAATAATAAATATTGGGTTCATGGCGGAGGGTGTCTGCGTTCTTTGCGGTCAAGGCAGCAACATATTATTGTCCATGCTAGCAGGTCATTACACACTGAAATACTCGGGGGTAAATGTACTAAGGTTCGAGTTTGGTCGAGTTAGCATTCTCTGGAGAGTTTGTGCATTTTTTTCCACTCGCAAATTTACTAATGACAAACTACGGGAAAATTCTGGAGAGTTAGCAAACTCTCTTCACTTCACCATCGGCCAAACTCGAGTAACTTTTCAATAGTGAATATAGGATTCTGGAATTTACCAAGATGAGAGTTTCTAAACTCTCATGAGAACGGACAATACTCCTGTAAAATTTTGTGAAATCAATTCACCTGCCTGTGAGCTCCGAGTTTGGCAGAAACATACACAGATCAGTGTGATCCATGTATGTTTCTGGCTGTATATAGTAAATGAAGGGTTAAAATAAAATGACGTAGGGTCCCCCTCCAAAAGCATAACCAACCCCGGAATGCACAGCCAGCCCTAACACAAGAAATAAATGGTAAACCAGCGCTGCATGGATAAAAACCCCTTTCTTTCTCCCAGGGAAATTCTGAATAAACGAGGCAATCTTCTCACACTCTCTGTCACAACTGAAACGACCACACTTACATGATCATATTTTCACGTGTACATCTCAAGGTATCTTTGCAAAACAGGATAATGCCAGGATAAAATAAATGTGAATCTGCGACTTACATTGGTGTCCTATCCCGCATGCACATAAAGATATCTTTCAGAGAAATGTGGCCATGGTGGTAAAAGGAAAAAGTATTGTCCCAAACGAAGAAGAAATATAATAAAAAGGTATCAGATGAAAAATAAATGTCTACACTAAAACAAATCCAACACAGGGTGTGGGTGTCCCAGCGGTTTCCCCAGTCTGCGGTCCTAGGGAACAAGGGTGAGATTTTTCCACAAACACCAATGGTATCTCTGTGCAGATGATTGTAAAGAGAGAACGGTCTGTGGTGAGTCCGGCTGACTGCTTCAATGCGCTTCGAGGGTCCACCCCTCTTTATCAAGAAGTGCTGTCATCTCTTTGATAGTCAGTTTATAAGACAGGTATCCTCCGGTCACATGCTCATTTCTGACCATTCATAGGATTTTCTAGAAAACTAGTTAACTCACAATTAACCCCATGCGGTGTGGGATGTATTACATCAAACCTAATATAGCATGAATCTCAAATAGGGATTTCTCCCAGACATAATAACATATACAATTTAATATGGTTAATTTATCATAACAAAATATGACAAGTAGCTACAGATTAAAACCAACGTGAACATAAAAGTTACAATATACATCAATATGTAAATATTGTAAAATGTAAATACACTGAGACCAAATACATTAAAATGCCATCATCTACAACGTCTAAAATTATGGGATAAAACCTCAAAAACGAGTCAGAGGAAATATGGGGGAGAGATAAAGAAAAAGACATAAAAAATATATATATTAGTGCATGAAGAATAATCAAATTTAAAAACAATTATAGAAACCATTTGGTTTCGAAATCCATTTTTAAAAAACCCATTGGTGTCGAAGTCTGTAAATCATAGATGGTTCTCATCCCAAGCTTGGCTAATTGTGACTTTTGGTTCTTAGTGTGCCAGCTGCATTCACTGATTTTTATACCACAAAAACTTCTTAACTTATTTATATTGCACTCATGTTTGTCCTTAAAATGTAGTGAAACACTGTAGAGATTATAGCCTTTTTTATGTTACAGACATGTTCCGACAGATGTTCCTTCAACATCCTGCCGGTTCTACCGACATACTGTACTCCACATTCGCACTCCGACAAATAAACCACATTTTAGTCCCACAAGTGATAAAATCTCGAATTAGATATAATTTTTTTGGTATGATTAGGCATATATTCAGTGATTTTTTTGTTGTGTGTGACAATTTTTGTACATTGTACAGGAACCACACCTATAGAAACCTTTGGAAATTATCCTCGTATTCATTTTTTCTATAGGTAAGGCGCTTGTAACCAGTAGATTTTTTTAGATTATCTGCCTTCCTATAGATGAATTTAGGATTCTTTTTAATGAATTCCTTAAGTGTAGGGTCTCTCTCTTGGATTTTCCAGTGTTTCTTAACTATACGTTCCAATTGCTTATACTGTGAAGTATACTTAGTAGTAAAGCATACTCCCATATTGTCATCTATATATCTCATCCATAGCTCTAGGCTGGCACTCCACTGGTGGTGAGACCATACTTTCTCATCTTCCCAGTATGCCATAAATAAATTGGCATATCTTTGTGCCAGCCTAGTGCTCATCGCTGATCCAGCTGTCCGGAGGTAAAAATCTCAGTTGTACCAAAATAAATTATTGTATAAAATTAGAGCAGTGCCCTCCAAAATAAAATTCTTAAGATTCTCACCTATTCCTTCCTTGGATACATGAGTATCTAAAGCTGAAAGACCTTGGGAAGGCATATACTGCGGTATGTCTAAGAAAAGAAGGTTTAGACAAGGTTTAGACAAAAAAATAAAATAAATGAAAACCATAATAAAGTAACTGATGATCATACTACCTCTGAATGTGTAGATACAACTGAGAAAAATGGAACTTAGATCTATAATTTGAGCAACTACACATTAAAAAATGAAGAAAAAAGTTTTAGAGAGAGGTCTCAAATTTGCCCCCTCTAATAATATGGATAAATTTGAGGTATTTGTAGATCTCCAGAAGTTTGTGAGGAAGCTGTGCCTAAAAAAATTCTTTAAAGAAAATGAGAAAGACAAAGTGAGCATTCCAACATGGGAATTTAACATCTACTGAATAAAATTCAACTTCTTTCCAAAACACAAAAAAGGGTGCTTCATTGAAGCATTTGAACGATGTGTCAAGGAAGATTTAGAGAAAACTGATTTGAGAGTGCCTCGGAATAATTTAACTATTGCACACAGGAAAGCCATCAAATCACTAAAAAGTAACACTCAGATAGTGATTAAGCCAGCCGACAAAAGCGGAGAGGTGGTCATCCTCAATCAGGATGACTAGCACAGGGAAATAATGAACCAACTAAATGATAAGAACACATATAAAAAATTAAGAGGAGATCCGTCGGTGAACATCCAGAAAAAACATGGATGTTTTTCTGAATTTATATACCACAAATTTAGCCATCATGTTAGAAACAGAAGGCTACATTAAGATAGTGGATCTCTCTATCCCTGTGATTTATCTGCTACCAAAGATTCACTAAAATCTTGAGAATCCTCCTGGTCGCCCGATAGTGGCAGGTGTTAACTGTATAACCTCTAATTTTTCTAGCTATATAGATCATCTCATCCAACCTATGGTGTGCAGGTCATATGTTAAAGACACCATGGCTGTGATTAATAAAATTGAAAAGATCAGTTGGCATCCTAGTTTCACCCTGATGACTGTGGACGTTAAGTCCCTGTATACTATTATACAACATGCCCAAGGTATTTCAGCTTTAGATACTCATGTATCCAAGGAAGGAATAGGTGAGAATCTTAAGAATTTTAATTTGGAGGGCACTGCTCTAATTTTATACAATAATTTATTTTGGTACAATGGAGATTTTTACCTCCAGACAGCTGGATCGGTGATGGGCACCAAGTTATGCCAATTTATTTATGGCACACTGGGAAGATGAGACAGTATTGTCTCACCACCAGTGGAGTGCCAGCCTAGTGCTATGGATGAGATATATAGACGACATGTTGTTTATATTGAATGGGGACGATAAAAGCCTTGAAAAATTTTGCACATATGTAAATCATAATGAAAGGAATATTTAACTTTACTTCCACAAGGGTAAAACAGAAGTCAATTTTCTTGACCTTACCATTTATACCAATGAATCTAGACTATACACCAAGAATTATTCCAAACCTATAGACTGCAACTCCTATATAGATTAAAAAAGCAATTATCATAGGAACTGGATACGCAGCATCCCTAAAAGCCAGTTCCTACATCTTAGGAGAAATTGTAGTACTTTGGAAACTTATGATGAACAGGCCAAATGGATGGAACATCAATTTATAAATAGGATATGACATTGCCAATGTTAGAGAGACCAAGAAGAAAATCAAAGAAATACAGAGAGAGACAATATTAGAAGGCAATAAGACCCTGAAAATTGACGATTCTGACAATATGGGGGTATGCTTTACTACTAAGTATACTTCACAGTATAAGCAATTGGAACATATAGTTAAGAAACACTGGAAAATCCTAGAGAGAGACCCTACACTTAAGGAATTCATTAAAAAGAATTCTAGGTTCATCTATAGGAAGGCAGATAATCTAAAAAATCTACTGGTTACAAGCGCCTTACCTATAGAAAAAATGAATACGAGAATAATTTCCAAGGGTTTCTATGGGTGTGGTTCCTGTACGATATGTAAAAATTGTCACACACAACAAAAAAAATCACTGAATATATGTCTAATAATACCAAAAAAATATATCTAATTCGAGATTTTATCACTTGTGGGACTAAAAATGTGGTTTATTTGTTGGAGTGCGAATGTGGAGTACAGTGTGTTGGTAGAACCGGCAGGATGTTGAAGGAACGTCTGTCGGAACATGTCTGCAACATAAAAAAAAGCTATAATCTCCACAGTGTTTCATTTCATTTTAAGGACAAACATGAGTGCAATATAAATAAGTTTAAGTTTTTGTGGTATAAAAATCAGTAAAGGCAGCTGGCGCTCTAAGAACCAAGAGTCACAATTAGCCAAACTTGAGATGAGAACCATAAATGATTTACAGACTTTGACACCAATGGGTTTAAACATGGATTTCGAAACCAAATGGTTTCTATAATTGTTTTTAAATTTGATTATACTTCATGCACTAATATATATATTTTTATGTCTTTTTCTTTATCTCTCCCCCATATTTCCTCTGACAAATTTTTGAGGTTTTATCCTATAATTTTAGATGTTGTAGATGATGGCATTTTAATGTATTTGGTCTCAGTGTACTCCAATATTTAAATTTTACATGTATATTGATGCTGTATTTAATTGTAACTTTTATATTCACGTTGGTTTTAATATGTAGCTACTTGTCACATTTTGTTATGATAAATTAACCATATTAAATTGTATATGTTAGTATGTCTGGGAGAAATCCCTATTTGAGATTCATGCTATATTAGGTTTGATGCAAAACATCCCACACCACATGGGGTTAAATGTGAGTTAACTAGTGTTCTAGAAAATCCTATGAATGGTCAGAAATGAGCATGTGACCAGAGGATACCTGTCTTATAAACTAACTATCACAGAGATGACGGCACTTCTTGATAAAGAGGAGTGGATCCTCGAAACACGTTGAAGCCTTCAGCCGGACTCACCACAGACCGTTCTTTCTTTACAATCATCTGCACAGAGATACCATTGGTGTTCGTGGAAAAATCTCACTCTTGTTCCCTAGGACCACATACTGGGGAAACCGCTGGGACACCCACATCCTGTGTTGGATTTGTTTTAGTGTAGATTTACTTTTCATCTGATACCTTTTTATTATATTTCTTCTTCGTTTGGAACAATACTTTTTCCTTTTACCACCATGGCCACATTTCTCTGAAAGATATCTTTATGTGCATGCGGGATAGGACACCAATGTAAGTCGGAGATTCACATTTATTTTATCCTGGCATTATCCTGTTTTGCAAAGATACCTTGAGATGTACACATGAAAGTATGATCATGTAAGTGTGGTCATTTCAGTTGTGACAGAGAGTGTGAGAAGATTGCCTCATTTATTCAGGATTTCCCTGGGAGAAAGAAAGGGGTTTTTATCCATGCAGCGCTGATTTACCATTTATTTCTTGTGTTGTGCTTATATCTGTGAGCTTTGGGTGTGTCCACTTTTCAGTTTACCAGCTGCTACTCCATGCAGCGCAGGTGTTTAATTTTATATTTTTTTTGCACTGCACAGCCAGTCCTAGTTCCTAAAATGATGGGGAACAAAATGTGTAGGGTTCCCCCATAATTTAGGATCCAGAACCTGGCTGCAGGGCCTGTCCTGGTTTCAAATATAGGGTGAAAAAAAGGTGTAGAGGGCCCCCTCTATTGACCTAAACCAGCCAGGGTGTAATGCTACAGCCAGGAGACCCTATCACCGGGTCTCCAGGGCCAAAGCATTAACACCCCAAGCCAGTCAGCCCAAGCGGGGATCTCATGGGAGGTGGTGACCCCCCCCCAAGAGGATGTCCCCCCTCTCCTGAAACCTCAGGCTTAGTCTCTTCCCCGCACCCCTGGGCTGTGGGTACGTTGGTAATAATGTGGAAAATAGTTAAAAACTATTGTATTTTACAGTGGAACTGCAGGTGCCAGCATGCCTGCCCTTTTGCACTTGTGGAACTACAAGTGCCAGCAGGCGTACGGCACCCATACCCCCACTGTAAAATAAATAGTTAAAAAAAAACAGTACACACACACCGTCTAAAGTAAAACTTTATTACATACCTACCTAGCCCACTAATGCGATAACTTTACTTTCTGCATCGGGGGCCGGTTGTGCTGCTGCATATGCACGGTCATCAGACCCCAGCATTTCTTGGCCATACCCACTTTAGTAAAATTCAGTACGGGGGGGAGGGCGCCATAACATATGTATGCTCTCGGCGCCAAGGCTCCACGCTACACCTCTTCCTCCATGCAACCTATTGCTATAATGCACTGCCCCTGCCTCCTGCTCCACTGTGGTGCAGTCTACTTCTCCCTGGTGGTCCCGTTCTCCTCTTCTTTTATGGTGCCAGTCTCCTCCTTTCCCATGTCACTGCCTCTGCTTCCACCCAGCAACACGAAAGTTTGAAGGGGGGGGGGAAACTAAAATAAATTTATAACTTGCACCCCCCCAACATGAAATAATTTTGACTCCCCTGGATGCTAAGGTTGGCTTTTGACAGCAATTTCATTATCAAAGCTTTAAAATGTTCTCTAACAACTGACTAGCCCATTAAATCAACAAAATCACTTTGTGTAAGAAATGGGTATCCATTCTCAATAAATGTCCTTTTGAACTAATCCTTGTTGGTATGCAGTCGGGAAGCCAGCAGACCTAATCCCGACAGCCGGCGTCCCGACTGCTTAATCCTGGCGAGGGTTAAATGACAGGTGTCTAAATCTAGACGCCTGTCATTTTACAGACGCTGGGAGACCGGTGCCCGGCATCCCGATCGAAGCTTAGGGTTAGGCTAGGGGGAGGGTTAGGGTTATGCACCTCTGGGGGGGATTTAGGGTTAGGCACCCCCCTGGGGGGGTTTAGGCGGCGGGGAATGGGGGGTTAGGTTTAGGCACTTAGAGGGGGGATTAAGGTAAGGCACTGGGGGGAAGGTTAGGGTTGGGCAACCCTAAGGGAGGGTTAGGGTTAGGGGAGGGAATTAGGTTAGTCAATACTTACCTTAGGGACATTTGGGATTTTAACCCATGTTGGGCAGCTGCTGTTGGTAATCCAACCGCCGGACAGGCATCCAGCGCTAAATCATACCGATTCCTTCTAGAGAACTAGCTGTCATTAAGATGAAAATTATAGGTTATGAAGAAATCCACTAACAGGCTCGGTAGCAGACCTATCACAGAATTGGAGTAAGAAATTGAATTCTCAAAAAAATATTGAAAAGTCCTCATCAATTTTAAAAAAATCCAAACAGGATAAAGTAAATATGGACAGTAATGGTATATCTGGTTAACGAATGCTCCACAAGGAAATAAGAGTGAAAAAAGATGTCCCTATCCATGCCACCAAATATCCAGATTTTACACTGAAACCACTGGAGAGGGCACCACTTTGGCTAGTGATATTGATCATTTAGAATCAAGTGGTGAAAGAGGCCCTCTAAAAGTTTGAACCCAGGTTGAAGTTATAGGCTTGGTGAAGATATCCCCATGAATGTGCCACCGGCTCACTAACCCCCTGCGATCGTCCACTCCCACGCCCCACCCCTGCGATCGCACCTCCAGCAACACTCCCTGCAACCAACCCCCCCGTGATTTTTCCCCATCCCCTAGCTTTCACTTACCTGCATGGTGATCAGTGGTAAGGTTCTCTCTCTGGGACTCCAGTCAGCTGGTATCCAGGGTCCTGCACTATGACCCCGGTCAGCTGCTCTAGGCCAGGTTCACAGTGTAGAAGCCCGGAGACCAGCTGAATGGAGCCCACAATCACCGGTACCTGATACAGGTGTTTGTTTGTTTTAACCATTTATTTTAAGTGATCAGCTTGTGATCTATTTAGACCACAAAGCTGATTACAGGGGCCGGCTCCCGGCTATGCTCTGCCTGCCAGAGCAGAGCAGGAGTCAGGGAAACAGGGGAAAGCCTGGATAACACCATATGAAGATGGCATTATCATCACAGGGCTTTCCTCTGTATTTTTTTACAATTTATTTTTAGGAAAATTCAGACAGATCACATTTCTCAATACAAGTGTGGAAAATGCAATCTGCTTACTAAAAATATGTGAACTGAAGGGATTGGAGTAGTTTTTCACAAAAAAGACTCCAATTGCCTTTTAATATTTTTATGTGATACTAATATAGTGTGAAAAGGGTGTGAAAACACTGTTTTCACCTTATTTTAGTAAAAAATAATGTTGATAAATATGCCCCATAAAGTATAGTAATAAGAATTCAAATGTGTGACAAAGTTGATTGAAGATAGAGCATCCTCATTTCAAATAATAATATCAGTATACTGTACCAGCTACAGCCATACAGGTCCAGGTTCCCCCCACATAGGCCATCCCACATAATGTTGTTAAAAAAAATTCATACAAAGATTGGCATAAATTGAACTGAACCTGTACAAGGGTGAAGGTGTGGTCGTCCAAAACTGAGATGAGTCTATTATAGAGGACAAAAGAGAATTTGTAGAAAAATGTATAAGGAACCTGACAACTAACTTTCAATAAGAATTGCAGTCACATTTACTTACAGTAGGTCCTATCCAAGGAGGTGATCTTAATTTTTGAAGATTAACAATTTTTTCATCAGATCACATAACATCTTGCGCCTGTCTCTGCTGCACTAAGTATATAGGGCCTGATTCAGAGCTGAACGCTCTGACCAGAGCGCTCGCTCTGAATCAGGGCCGTCCCAGCTAAATTTGGAGCGGCCTCCTGGCCGCTCGCATAGCTGTGGGTGACCACCCACAGCTTATGCGAGCGGCCAAAAAGATGGTCGCGATGGTCAAAGACCATCGTGACCATCGGGCTTGCGACAAGACCCTGCGGTAGGGTCTTGCTTCCGCAAGCCCAGGAGTGATTTTGGCTCTACCAGAGCCAAAATCACTCCCACTGACATCACTAGTGATGTCAGTGGGGCCGGACTCAGACGGTAGGCGTTCCCATGGGAACGCCTCCGTCTGGCAGCCATGCCCCCGGCACGCCCACCAAAGGGGGCGTGCTGTCAGTTACCATCGACAGCACGCCCCCTTTGGTGCGAGACCCATAATGACGGCTTTGCCGTCGTTATTCGGGTCTCGCGCATGCGCACGACGGAGCTCCCTCCGTCGTGCGCATGCGCAATTCAGCACCATCGAGCCGCTAGCGAGCGACCTTCGCTCACGAGCGGGTCTGAATGACCCCCATAGTTTTCTGCTATGAACATTGAGGCTAACAGCCAAAAGGCTAGGATCCAGTCATCAGGGTTTTGATAATGGTAATTCTAGAATCTGAACTGAGATTTTTGTTTGACAGACATAGTGCTAATTAACTTGAGGTGCAGCTTCCCTCAAAAAGGGCTGTGTAAATCATTCGAAAACAGTATAGAAAAGAGAAAAGGGCTGTGATATCTTAAAAAATCAACAAGTCTTATGTATATAAAAAATATATGTATATTTAATTTATTAGACACATTTTAATATCAACATTAAACATTAACATCACTTAAAATGTGCAAATAGGTAGCAGCAGTGACTAAGAGTATGTATTTGTCTATATAAACACTCATCAATAATATGACAATCCCCAATTAAGATGTGGAGGGCAGGTATCCGTAATAAATGTATTGTGTGTCAAACAACACAGTAGGTTAATTGATGATCTGTAATGGAGTAATGTTATAGAGGAAACTGACAAGTTCAAACTCCAAGTTAGAATAATACATAAATGGTTCAGCAGAGTCTCACCAGATGGCTTGTAGGAAAAGCATACAGTAGGTATAGCATCCTCTGAGTGATGAAAGCGCTTATAGGATGGAAGACAAGCTTCATTGCACCTGTCCACTTGTATAGTGCGTTGTATATGGGATTGGGCTGGCTGAACTCTGTTTGTTGTTGCAGTGTAACACAGGATGCGTTTCAATGCCTCTCGAGCACCTTCATCAGAAGCAGGTAAGGAACTCGATGGAAGTGCACTCTTTATAGGGACAACGAATTAGATCCTACATTAGAGGCATGCAGTATCATTTGTACAAGATATATGTCAGTCATAATAAGTGTGTATACTTGAGCCATACTATATAGCTCTTTTTCAATGTAAAATGTAATTACTGTAAGTGCAAAAAATATATAAATACAATTTAAAGTTAAATACAAACATACGTTCTCTGCTGAAACCTCAATGCAAATCTTCTATCCTGTAGTAGTGTAAATGGAAATGTCAATTGAATGATTCACATAGGCAGCCATAACTTCACATAATATACCACTTACTGTATGATTTAATTACTATCAACCAAAGTCAAAATGCAAGCAGATGTGGCTAGCCATTGGTGCAGATAGTCAGCATCCATCTCTCTAGCACCAGCAAGAGACGCCTCCTAAAAACTATCTGCTGATGTGTGCACATACATTTTGTGCCAATTACTGTAGGTGAACACTGCTTTACTGTATTCCACCTACTCTTGTCTATTCCCATTTTGTCTGTCCAGGCATAAGGAGACGCAATGGATCAATATGCAGAAAACTATATAAGCACTTTTGGGTATGCATTTTAGCTGTGCATGCACACTATGAAAATGCATATTTTACAGAAGAATACAATACATCCAACACTAAATGAGCCCCTGAGTGTGTATGTGTGTATTTGGTGCATGAATAGATTCAGATGTACAGTATTTAATTCAGTCTGGTAATATTGGTATGCTATGTGTGATCAATGTGACCAATCCCCATGACTGCTTTGTGCCAGATATTACAATGTTTATTTATCTGCCTTGAGCTCCTTCTTTGGTAGGAAAGGGAATTGAAAGATGTCTTATCAGAACCACCAATGGATTGGTTCCAATGTCTCATGGTAAACCCTGCGATGGTGAGCATTCAAAGGTTTCTCATCATTGAAAGTTTTCTTGCAATGTGGTGCCACAGCATGTGCTAGAGTTTTGATTGGTTTCAGCAGCCTGTCTCCAGTGAATGAGAGCATGAGTGTCACCAGCAGGCTGGCAGACCTGGCAGAACTAAGTGAGCTCAGCCTGCTCATGCTCGGAAGGGAAGCCTGTTTCTGACATATCTTTTGCATCTTGCCAGAGCCGTAACAAGGGCCACTGATACCTAGAACTGCAACAGTGCCCGGAGAGGATTGAAGACACTCTGGGCTGCTGTAATTGCAGCCAAAGGACAATACAAGTGGCACTGCCACAGCAATACTGGCTGCAGGGCACTGTTCCAAGCACCCTACTAGCTACTAACAAGGCCATTGGGGCAGCCACGGTGCCATCCACTGAGCCCTGCACTATTTGCGGCTGCAACGGTCGCACATCCCTAGATACAGCCTTTTGCAAAGGGCTGGTGCAAGTGCAGATACTAATGAATGCGGTGGCCCGTGTAAAATCAATGGATGGCATTAGATGAATGGATACTCACATTAGCATAAGGTAGTAAATCAGGCTTCCATGGCTGCCCAGTGATCAGTTGTTCCCTCTCTGCACATGCACTGTACATGAGTTCTCTAAAGAATAGGTCTTTCTTATTGATAGATTCCATGTGGCAATGCATAATTTGTTGAGATAGGGTTGGGTACGGGATGCCGGTTCTCAGGATCCCGGCGCTCAAAATCCAGATGCCAGCATCCCAACTTGGTTACAATCCCGACACAAGCAGGCAAGTATACTAACCTACCCCTAACCCTCCCTCCCCACAGCCTAACCCTAACCCTCCCCCCATATAGCCTAAACCTAACATCCCCTTACACAGCCTAACCCTCCCCCTAGTGCCTAACCCCTAACCCTAACCCCAATACTTACCATCGGGATGTCAATGGTTGGGATGCTGGCGCTGGGATTCTGACTGGTGCCTGGATTCCAGCGCCGGCATTCTGAGCACCTACATCCCGACAGCCTGGATCATAACTACATCCCGTTGAGATATGCTGTAAGAACATCCACCTTGCCTTATTTTAGTATGTTTGTGAGTATTCATCCTTCATTTTAATTTTGAATGTTAGAGTAACATTATTTGTAAATTAACCTTTTCTCCCTGAACATATTAATGTTTACTTTCCTAAGTATAAGTGAAAGTATTGTTGAGACCAGACAGAAGTTTATCTGCCCATCCCTAGAGTGAGGCCTGGATTTCAGTTTGGAATTCCTAATCCTTCATGGCAAAAAATAAAAGGGCTACGTGTAATCGCCAAGATCTTATTTTCGGATTATAATTAATTACCATACGAAAAGGCAATTTGGCATGCAGAAATGCCTCTCATCTGGTCTTTGCAGTATTATAGATTTAAAGATCCAATTACAGACTCTTCAAAGAAAGGATTAATGAGATTATTATTGAGGTTTGTGTACATGCATTTGTATCTTCAGGATATGTGCACCTTCGTAATTACAGTACCAAACAATGTTCTAAAATCTGTTATTGCATTTTTTTTCACACAAGAACGTAGATTGATAAGTAATTAGTACAATGTTAATAGTAGTGATGCTTACATTTTATTTGCTAAATTAGTGGAGGATGCATCAATTTTTGAGCAACTAAGGAACTCATGAGTTAAAATAATAGTTGTTTACAGATGAGCAGTTGAGGTAGAGAATGATTAGTGGTGGAAACAGAGGTGGATTGGAAAATCTGGTAGCCCAATGGTTTTATGATGCCCTATGGCGCAAAGGCTGTCCATTTCGGTCCATCTCCCGTCTCCCTGGTAATCTAATGGTGCCGCTTGATGAACCATGTAATTTATAATACTGTCTCAGTAAAATGACACAGCAACATCAAGTAGTACTTAATGTGGCCGCCAGCTATGCATGGCATAAAAGGATACATTACTCACTAACACAGTATTAGTCCTACAGGGCTTCTGTAGCCGAAAGGAGTTGAGTAGGACCAATTCTGTGTGATATGACTGCATTGCACTGTAAACAATCTGTGCACTCCCTCCTAGTTCCACGACCATCTTGTTTGCTCTCCCCCTTTGTATTTTTATCTCTGTCTCCAGCTATGTATGTATACCCCTCTGATTTTTCATTTTGAATAGTACCATTGTCTCCTATTCTGCCTTTATCTCCCCATGGGTGTTTTTCTCTGCCCACCCCCAAAGTTTTTTCTGTGTTTGATTCTCCACATTATAGTTGTTTGTCTGTTTGCCCTTTCTTCCACTTTAACCTAACATCTGATTTGTTCTCTTCCATATTTCTCCCAACTGCCCCCATAACTCATAGTCTTCTTCCATTATTCCTTCTATCTCATTCCACTTCTCCTCACTTCGATGCCAGTCCTTCCTTTTCTTCTGTGGGCTGCACTGGGCTGGCCACCTGGCACTTCTGGTAAATAAAATATATTAAAGACGCTATTGAAAGCTGACATTTACATTTATTAAACAATAAAATTTGTAATAGAATAGCTATATTGCAGCCTTATCACTAAAACAACAGTATATATAAAACACAATTATAATGAGCTCATGTTACATATATAACCAGTGACCACAGACATTGCTGGTACATAAACGGTGTCCACTATTAACAATAACAAGGATGTAATTATTTTGTGTTTCCGTTATATCTGAACAACTTGTTTTCTCCTTCCAGGACTCACCATCTAAAGTCTAGCTGCCAATGGTATTGGTATCCAGAGAGAAGCAGAGTTAATATCTCCTGCAATCCACAATATATCTTTCTCTTCGACATGCGTTCCAATACCTATCACTGTAATAGCATGTCACCAGAAGTGTTTCTCCATCCAATGATGTGATGGTTTCATTTCATCAGAGGACTTCCTCAAGTACCCCTTTTTTTATTTACACTTCTGGCAAATGCCACATAGGCCTATGGTCTGATGGACTGGCCTGGTCAGCAGTTATAATTTCAAATCGTGCATACTCAGGAAGCCTTGGAATGGCTTGAAGAGCCAATAGCAGTACCAAGGAGCCGGATGTCGTTGCCGAGTTGGGCCTGTGTGCTTTAAATCCCAGGGCTGATTTTTAGTCCCAGTCTGAAGCACTCTGTGGGTGTCATGGTGTGATAGACATAACCAGTGCTGATTTCTGCAGATCAGGAGTGACTTGGATGAACAGAGGCACAGCTGTGCCAACAACACATAACTGAAACAAAGCTGAAATTGAAACAAAGCTATGCTAACCAGAGCCGTAACTAGGCATTTTGGTGCCCTGTGCCAGAAAAAGCATGCTCCCCCCCCTATAATTTTAACAGGAAAAGTGCTAAGAAGGTACACACCAAAAATAAAGAAGCGTAGCCTCATGGGGAAGGAATGTGGCCACACAAAAGAACCAATTTACATTGCACTGCACAGTAGTACCCCAAACCCCTTATACACATTATGCCACACAGTAGTACCCCTTATACACATTATACCGTACAGTGGTGCCCCTTACACATTATACCCACACATTAGTAGTGCTCTAACGGATTCTTATTAATATAATTCATAATCCGAGATTATTAATCCCCCATCTCAACCCCCCCTCCCAACCCCCTCATATGCATGCACTGTAACTAAGCACTAGAACAGTGCCACTGAAAATGAGTCACTGATTGCCAGGGATCAAGCACTCTCCCCACTGACACTGATACCTGGCTGCTGCGGTAGTTAATAGGGAGTTGCTGGTGTTGGCTGCCACCGCCGTCGCCAAAGCTGTCACTGTCTGTGATGGACCTGCTGCAGAGAGTATTCACTGATGGTCACTGCGCTGCCACCCACCTGTTATACTGAACGCACAGTTCCTCATCCTAGGAATTGTGGGAGCAGAGGAGAGACGTCATAACACAAAAGACTGCGCTGCACAGCGGGACCAGGTCAGGCAGAGACTAAAGTGCATGAGTGACATGCCCCTTCAGTGGAAGAGCCGGGCAGTTAGAAATTGTGGTGGGTGGCTGGGTCCGCCTTCAGGGCTGTAGCGCTCTGTGTGGTAGCACTGGCCGCACCACCCTAGTTACGGCCCTGATGCTAATTGAACCTAAGAATGGCATTTTAGAACAACTTTCTGATTCTAATCAATTTTGAGCAGAGTTTCAATAATAAACGTTTGCTACAAAATTAGTCAAAGCCATCATGTTCATAACCATTATAGTGCATATGCTAATGGGTTTTTGAGCCAAAGCTAGTATCTGTACAACCACAAAACCAGTGTCTAGGACTAACTCTACCTACTTTGATTTGCTGACCCAAAATATAGCTGTTTTGGTCCAGGGTCACTTTAAATTCACAATCTGTCCATACTGTAGATGAGATAAAAAATACTTAGTACCTGTAACACAATGTAATTAAATGGCACCAGACTAAAAGGGCCTTTATAAGTGTTATATTATTCCTGCAATTATACTTGATCACTACTCTAGCACTAACACTTTCATTGGCAAGTGTGCATGCCATAAATCATACCTCAGCAGGTTCATTAATTTTTGCATTTTTGGACGCAATAAGTTTAGTCAGATTTAACTTTTTTAATGTTTTACTTTGCATAATATTTTTAATTTCCAAGAAATGTAGAGCTTCCTTTTGGTATTTCGAGGCATAATTCAATGAGAAAAAATTAATAAATGATCATTTTGAAAATTAATCTTTTGTTTCCATTATTTACTTTCACAAAATTCAACCAAGAAAATATACCACTTTATTTATTCTGTGACTTTTAATATATACAAGGATATAAAATATTTGCATTTTATTGTGGGCATTGTGTATGTTCTTACCCATAATACAATTCATATAAACTTTTTAACTTTAGGTTGTAAAGGACAAAGGATTAAGTAAATCTTTTTTGTATCTATTGAATTGCCGGACTGGGAGGATGTAACCAGCACAGTGGTAAGACGATAGTCAGAGGATGGGTGGAGAGAGTGGGGGGGCATATGGATTGAATTAAGGTCAGAGTTGTAGGATGGAGAAGAGCTATTGAGAAAGTGTCAGATGGACATATAGATAAGAATGTGATAAGAGTAGATAAGCTTTGATGAATAGGTGCATTTCAGGGAGTGTTTGAAGCAGTGAAGGCTGGTAGACAGTCTGATAGGGCAGGGGAGCAACTTCCAGAGGAGGTGTGCAGCACGGGAGAAATCTTGAGTGCAATACTGGGAGGATGTAACCAGCACAGTGGTAAGACGATAGTTAGAGGATGGGTGGAGAGAGTGAGGGAGTGTATGGATTGTGATATGGTCAGAGTTGAAGGATGGAGATGAGCTACTGAGAACTTTGAAAGTGAGGAATTTAAACTGGATTCTGTTAGTGAATGGGAACCATTGATCGCGTTGAAGCAGAGGAGAGGTTAACTCAAACCAATTGAATAGATTATATTGGAAGAGATGACAATGCCATGAATAAGAGATTTAGTAGCCTCACAGGTGAGGAAGGGATGAATTCTAAAGATGTTTGAGAGGTGGAAACAGCAGGATTGGGAGATAGCATAAATGTGGGAGGGTGGAGAGAGGAATCAAGGATGACCCCTAAGAGTTGGGCTGGTGTGACAGGAGAGAGGATAATGAGAGATGTCTTGAAATGAGGGTGGAATAAGCTCAGTGTTAGACATGCAGGGCCAAATGTAATAGCCTGTGATTTGCGGGAGCTGGCACAATTATGGCGATACAGTCATTACGTTTAAAGAGGCGATTGGTTTAAAGGCAAACCAGGTTGGATGAACTTGCTGCAAATGAAATAACAGGTACCTAGATGGTTATCACTCCTTCCTCTACTTCCTCTACTAACTTTGTAATTTCAAAGGCTATAGATTTGTAGATGGAAGAAGTGGCTTTTTTTGTATTTTGTCCAGGTATGGCAATGCGCTAACCATGGCCCCGTAGCAGAGGTGAAATATTTGACACTGGTCCCGTATTTTTCTGCTTATTTTCACCCCATTCTACCCTTTCTCATAAATTAGCCTGCAGTATGCTTTCTTCATACTCCCTCTTGTTCGTCCTCCAAACTCCTCCTTAAAAATGTTTGTTACTGTTTCCTAACATTGGTTGTTTAATATATGAATATTATCTTCTAAACCTTACAATTGCTTGCTAATGCTTTATGATGTACTAGTATTTCAAACCCTGTATAATTTATACATAATTTAACTGTATAATTTACCCTTTTTGTTTTCTTTTACAATGTGCAAAAATCCCTTGTTAAAATGTAGGTTTCACAGAATAAAGTGATCACTGTCAAGCCTGGTAAAACAATGACGTGCTGGTTTTCATCTCTCCGCATCCTGTTGTTCCCGCATCAGATCTGAAACAATTTAAAAACACAAGTTCCTGGAATTTTAGCAAAATAGGTAAAGTACACACATGCTGATAATGATATGTAAAGTAAGAGACGTCTATATGTTCAGTTGCATTTATGTCATTGATTAATCATTCCCTACTGTGCAAATTGCGTGTTACAATGCTTCTGATGACAAGTCTGATAATTTTACACATTTGTCTTGATCTACTATATAAAACACATATGGTGCATGACAATTATTGTGTGCAGCTGTTTTGAGAAAAGAAAATTGTTTATCTGTACAAGTCCTACTGTAATCATGATCATCTCTAGAATACAACATTAGTTATTGTGACTGATACAGTCTTTATATTATATATATATTTTATATGCTGTTTTTTTAATCAATGAAGAAAAATATTTCACATTAATATTATGAGTTAGGTATTAAAAATCATTATTGGCCTGATCCTGGGTCAAACGTAAGTCCAAAAGTGGACGCACCCTATGATTATTAGCAAACTGAGCATGTGCTGTGGAAAGCAGACACTGAATGCACAAGCACCTTGACAGAGGATACAATGGATGGTCTGGGATGGATGCTGGGCTGGGGAGAGAGACTGCTGCTGCTGACAGGTAAGAGGGGCAAGGGAGTTGACCCGGGTAATTAGTATCTGCTCACCCCCCCCCTCTCGGCACCCCCTGAATAAGACCAAGGTGGGCCACTACTGGATAAAGGGCACAGCATAGGGGGAGCACTACTGGGGGCAATGTATAAGGGGCACTACTGGGAGCACTGTATAGGGGGGACAACTACTGGGGACACTGTGTAAGGGGCACTACTGGGAGCACTGCATTGGGGGACCACTACTGGGGGCACTACATACGGGGCACTGTATATGGGGCACTACTGGGGGCACTGTTAAGAGGCACTACTGGGGCACTGTATAAGGGGCACTGTCCTATACATTGCCCACTACTGGGGGCAATGTATAAGGGACACTACTGGGGGGAGGGTGGGTCTTTAATAAATCATGTTGGCTTTATTTATTTGTCTGCTGCATTCATGTTTTTTAGTGATAGAGGTGTGTGTGTGTGTCAGTGAGTGTGTGTGTACCCCGTCATAGGCCGAGTGGTATATTTTACTGTAGTGGTCCTTAATCCTGTGTAAGCTGTATCTATCTATCTATCTATCTATCTATCTATCTATCTATCTATCTATCTAGCTAGATGTGTGCTGAATGTAGATGAATGCACCAGCGTGTAGTGGGACACCTGCTGGAATGGGTGCGAAGTGCAGAACAGCTTGCATAGTAAGTGCTTGAGGTAATGCCAACTGAATGGATGTAGAATGCACTCATATGCAGGCAGGTTAAGATTGAGTCTGATAAAGTATGTACTTGAAGGCAGACCACTGAAGTCAGATGCAGATGCAATATGTAAATGCAGAATGCTGGAGTCTGAGTCAGATGCACTTTTGTAAGCACGGATATCTGTAGGAGCCAGATGCAGAAATTTGAACAGAGCTGGAAGCCACTGCAGCCAGTAACCAGGAGGATGTACTTTGAGATAAGAGTGTTGTTCTGGCAATGAACTGGACACATGAGATGATTTAAATAGGGATCTTCCAGTTCCAATGCCTATTGGCTCATGTGAGAGCAGCTGCTGGAATCTGCTTGGCAGATGTAGTCATGTGGTAAAATCCAGAAAGGCTATGCCTGGCCTCTGTTGCTGCACGAACTGACAGGAGGGTAACCAGGTCACCAGGCACATGAACAGCGGTGCCAGAGCAGGTCTCAGGGATGTCAGAAGCGACCAGTGTAGGGAAGTTTGGCAGTGACGTGACACCACTGAACCTGGTAACTTGGGATAAGACCCCAATGTGTGACATGGGGTTCACCTGCAATGAGATTTTGCAGTTATGCAAGATCTCACATATATGCAATGGGGCTGATCATGAGCAATGAGGTTTGACATGAGCGCTGGGCTGATGTGCTATGGGACTTTTTTGTGATCGTCAGAGGAGCTTTCTCTCCCTCATTCCAATGGCTAACTTGTTCATACATAACGGCACTGTTGCTTGCTGCTTTGCATCGATAATCAGATATGTGCTATACCAATACATCTTCCCCTTTGTCTCTTGCAGATTGGCTTTACTGGAGCTGATGACAGTTAGTACTGGGAACTTGAAAGTATCTCTAGCAGCTAACTCTGGAAAGGCTATTTGTAGGTAATTAAGGTGTTATTTGTCTGTGGTGAGCTTTTGCAACAATACTTGACTGTCTCTCCCAGGCAATTTGGCAACTTTTCTCTGGACACTGTTGTAGCTTGTAGCACTCTCTGGCTATGTAGGTTTCTTGCCCAGAATGTAGTACACTAACCTCTCTTTTCTTACCTGTAATGTATTTTACCTGTAATGTATTTTATGTAGCACAATTCAGCTTTCCTCTCTCTGCACACACTGCCTTCAAAAATGGCCATTCTGGACCTTATTACATGTGGTAAGCAGCTACAGTGCAAGTGCCCCGTCCTCTTACAACCCAGAGTGGTCGGGGTTGAAAGAGAACCCGGGGATCTTTCCTCCTCTAGTCTGGTGTGTCTGTTGGTGCTGGGTTGTCACCATGCGGCTCAATGCAAGGAGCATTTGTCTTCTTCACTGCACCCTCTGCCGCCTGGCACTCTACACACCTGCATAATCACAGTATAGGGCAGGCTGGCCCTGCCTCTAACCCACACACGTTGCATTCAATTGCATGTCTCTCTCCTGCTGCCTTTTACCACTCCACCTCTTCAAATTCATGTTTGTTTTTTCCTCCTGCTACCTTTTCCTGACCATTAGCTTTACATTCACTCTATCCTGTTTGGCATGTACTCACCTTCTGTGTCTCAACAAACCACCCCAAGTTGGCCCTGGAGTCCAGCACAAAGCATCTTGGGAATTGAGCCGTTGTGACTCTCAGTATGTTATAGTGCCATACAGATATGTGCTCATACATGTGGCCACAGTCACACCAAACAGCCCCTCTCAGCGTGCCAGGGCCAGTGCAACACACCCGTGCCGAGCGTCTTATTTGCTCAAAATGTAATGCTCTGCGGAATATGTGTGAGCTATATAAATAACTGGTAATAAATAAATAAATAAATAAATAAATAAAAATGTGCATCTTATTCACACAAATAAAACAACTAGATGTGGCAAAATTACTTTTACTAAACTGCTC
Organism: Taudactylus pleione; assembly: GCA_031769625.1. Lineage (NCBI taxonomy): Eukaryota > Metazoa > Chordata > Amphibia > Anura > Myobatrachidae > Taudactylus > Taudactylus pleione. Next base: position 1,072,838 of record JAUIMM010000153.1, read on the forward strand.
TGATCAATTTGATGTGCAACATTTGTACATGTGTGTACGAATGAGTCTGAATCTGTATACAAAGTGTGAATAGGACGCAAAATTGAAAGAAAAAGTAGTTATTCTGCACCTCTCGGTTTGGCTCATTCGCGTCAGGTGTCTCACGCCATATGGCATATTGAGGCTTGGTATATGAGACACATTTGTACATGTGTGTCTTATATGTTAAACATATTCTGTTTGGGGTAGCATGTGAAATGTGCACCATCATATTGTTTTATTTTATTATATTTTTATACATATTGAATATTTGTTTGAAGATTTGCATATATGATACTTCTATTTCTATATGCTTATGAGTTTTTTATGACAAATATAATAAACCTATTATTTTAAATACTACACTATATTTGGATAATTGTTATGTTTTACATATACGGGACCACCATTGGCTGAGACCGATTGATACATGCAGTGATCACACATCATTAAACTGGGAAGTATATGGAAGTTTTCTTTAACCTATATATACATGTGACACTAGCGCTCTTGGATTGTCACAAATTTGTATACATTTGAACCTATTTAATAGTATCTGAGTGTTATACGACTGTGACTATTTATCTGCAGCTGTTTAGAGTGTCAGGCGCCCAAAACTACTTCAAACCTTATACCTTATTAGTCCACGGCTGGTTTAGCCTGGTGCTGGTTACTGGAAAAATGAGGGGACCCCATGCCGGGTTTCCCCCCAGATTTTTCAGTGCAAAAGCTGGTTCAGGGGACCTGGACTTTTTGTGCTTTTTGGGGGGAATCCACACATTTTTTTTTTTTTCAATTAATCCTTTCTTTACTCTTTAACACTCCAAAGCCTACACAGATCATATTGATCTATGCAGTGCTTTGAATCCGCTGACAACTGTCAGCGGATTCATAATTCTATTTGGCTGTGGTGTCTATCGCTAAGGGGGCAATTTGACTGAAGTCGCACACAAAAGAAACCGATGAGTATCACCATTGGGACAAAATAGACACCCAAAAAAGCTGATTAGGAAATGTGTAATTTTGACCTTCTAAACTGCTATCCATGTCCAGTGATAAGAATCAAACATGATTCTTAGTAAATTTACTCCTTACATTTGTCTAAGCTATATATACATTCCTTTTATTATTATAAGCTGCTAAACCCATTGGCTGTTCAGATAAACCAATATTAATTGAAAACTCTTCTAGGACTTGGGTTGCCCGCTCTTCCTAACCTTATAGCATTTGAATAGTCTGCTAGGCCTATGGATGTGCTTTGGCTAATAGTTCAAACATTAAATACAGGTGTTTGTGATTTCCTAGTTTCATAGAGGAAGAGGATTCAAATGAATACCGAGAAGAGATCTATCTGTTCTTTGTCTCATTTATTCATGCCAAAGCTGACTCACTAAATAAAGAAGAATGCAATTAGCCATACTTACAAAACAGGAAACTATGAGTTGCATGTATCATCTGCATATTTTTATTACAAATATGTGGAATGATAGTAAAAGTAATGGAAATCATACCATGCATCTGAAAAATGACATGAAAGGAAAGGAGAGATCATCTTGTGCTGGAACTTTGTACAGAGACACATCATACATCAGCAGTCCTAAGATGACGGTATCCTTAGTGCATTATTAGTTACAGAATGACATTATAAACCTGAGTACATGCTAGCAGTTCAGCATATTGTAGGTTCTTGCACTGCTGTGCCCACTACTGGTAAGGTGTACATACTACATTTTCTTAAAATGTCACTGGAACACCATTCATAACTTTTTACATTTATGATAGCTTTATAAATGTACCCTAGGATGTGTTACAACATAGATGTTATAATAAGAACAATAAAGCATAAGAGACTTTTATGAATTATTTTTCTCTCAGTTCAGTGAAATCAGCAACCTTTATTAATAACAAGCATGTAGCAATAGTATGTTGCTTAAATGGGTCAATTGAATTAAAAATGCTATTACAGTGATAAAATAATCCTTACTTTTATTAAGAGCAATAAAACATTTAGAAAAGAAAATTAAATTTTTAGTTATTATTATTATCCTTAATTTATATGGTGCCACAAAGGTTCTGCAGTGCCTTACACATTACATTAATGAGCACACAAGAAAAACAGTTATTAGCAGTACAAAACAAGCAGCCGGGCGTTAGGTGCCAATTGGGGAGTTAGGAGTACACGATAGTATAAGTAGGGGAAGGAGAAGCACGTGAGGGACGAGGGCTTTAGTTGTCATTTTTAGACTTTTATTGCACATCAAACTATGATGCAAATCCCAGGGAGCCTGGAGCGCCAATGGATAAGGGTTGCTTAAAACAATGAATTACATGTCACACATGTAGAGACATATCCAATTTGCTGTGGGGATTACTGTACATTACCAGAGGTTTTACCGCACGGGTAAAAGGCTAAATAATTAAATGGTTCCGGACGTGAAACCCGGAGCTTTTTCCCCGTGCGGTAAAACCCATTCCTAATTGAATATGCCCCATAGTGTATTAAATGTGAACACGTGTATTGCCAGCTGCTGACATGTAAGAGAAGCAACCAGCTCCTCTATGCATATTTTGGGCTGGAAATGTGGTACTGGGCTATGATGACACAGCTCAGCGTCACTCTCCCAGTCTAACCTGTTATGGTAAGAAACAGTGTAAGCAGGGCACAGTACCCAAATACTGTAGGGAGGGGCACCACTTTGAGGATTGAAGGGTCGCCAACTAGTGTAGCCTATGAGCTTGTGCCTGTTCCAAGTATAAAAGTACACGCACTTTGTACATCCAGCTTAATAATAGCTGAAACCTGTTTCTGAGCTCTGGATTTTTTTAGTCTTATCTCCAAGCTTTTAACAGTTTTATTTGATAAATATTTTTCCCCTTCCGATTGTGAGGTTGAGATATTTTGTAATTTAGATCCCATACATTACGAGTCACTTCAAATGGGTCCTGTCATTTTGCTAACAGTTCCCCTGCATGGATAACAGCAGCACATGTTGTTACAATTCTGTCTGTTGCGTATTCAACAAATTCTCCTTGGCTATCTAGCCACTAAATCCTGGCTCACCATCTACCAGGTGGTCCTCACAGGACACCTATATTAGGTCTAGTGTACCCCAAGGGTTTCTTCCATGGAGGAGCTTAAACCAGAAAAATCCATAGAAGTCTGCGACACCTCATGAATATCAGACAACAGGGGAGGAGTTCATCCCATTGTTTCTCAGTTTCAATAAAATACTTTAACATTGATTTTAGAGTGTGATTAAACTATTGACTAGACCATCTGTCTGTGGATGGTAGACTGACATTTGTCTGCCCTGAGGTCACCTTCAAAAGTTTCAAGACCAGAAGTGGTTCAAGAGTGCGCAGTCTTCAGGTGGATCCCCTTGCTCACCAATGACGAAAATAGCACAGGTGTAATTTTCCTAGTGAGTTCTGCAGCACTCGGCAGACAGGTACTGTATGTATAATCTATGAGTAAAGGGTGTGCAGTTTGGACCCCCATGTACCTAGGGGCCTGTGTCCACCACACCCTAAACCTACTATAGATATGCTCATGTTCAGGACTCTTATATCATTTGGGATATATTATTGGTACTAATTCATTAAGATCAACTGTGGTAAATCCACCCAGGAAAATACTTCCACTAACTCAGTGGCCACCTGTTTGGCCGTGGTGACACACAGGTAATATGCCTTCAGATACCCTATGGTACAGATTACTATCACCAAAATAAAACTGTACCAGTCAGAGGATGGCTCAATAGGTACCATGATGTCCACCTCTATTTTTTCAATAGGAACACCGACAAAAAGTAGGGGAATCAGTAGAGTAGAAGCTGGGTTCTTCATAGCTGCCTTCTTAAAATGAGGGCAATCTGCACAAAACCTGGGGAAGTAGACCGGTAAACTACTCCAAGATTATGAATCCAATTAATGGGTTGGCCATATGGAGCTTTGGGTTGGGCCACTTGGCTGCAAAGTCTGCAAGTTTTTTGACAAAGCAGATGTCTGACAACATGGTCGTGTCACTCTACTATACCATTGTCAATAAATCTCTGGTTCAAGTGCACAATGGTTGCAAAATCAGTCAGTAGTATCTTCTGTGAGGAGTGTCACACAGGTGAACCTTGACTGCCAGTAAAGGTGCAAGCCATATCACCCAAAAGTACTTAGGCCAATTCTGAGCTGTGGGCACCTTTTCAAATGGTAGCACCTCTTATTATGTTTAAAATTAGGGTGTGCAGTCCAAGCCCCCCTTTCCTCAATATTTGTGTATATAATGTACACTTGAAGGCTGAGACTCCTTCTGCTTAGTATTAGTACTCCTCCATTTGTCCTTAGGTGATTTTACTCTGCAGAGGTTCTTACATTGCTGCCTACATATTAGAATGGGCACTATTATAGGTAAAAACTAGATAATTTGATATAATGTGCCAGTATTAGGGATGTTAGGGACCCATCTAATGGAGCTCACCTTGATGTGGTGGATGGGCAGGCACTGTGGCCAAATATGTACTAAGAACCACACTTATACTACTCCATGTTAATTGTAAAGTTTATCAAAATTATTGCACCTATATTTTCTTTTACTTTCTCAAATGTAGTCATAAAGCCATCCACATCATTGCAAAGCGTCATTGGAAATCTACCAGGAGCTGCTGCCACTCCATCTCACGAACTTCTCACCTCCTTAGTGTGAGCATTTCTCTCCTCTCTAAACAACACAAGCAAGTCTTCAGTCTGTTTTGCTATTTGCTTCATCTGTGTCTGCTGAATTTTTGAGTTGTACCAACAACTACTGCACAATAAAGATTGGGACCCAATTTGACCCCACTTCAAATATCAACTTGCAGTGGGTTAGGCTCTAAATCACAAGTCAGGAGTCTAGATTAAAATTCTAACAGATACATGTTATTTCATTGTAGAGGTGTGGCTCACAACAACCTCCCCAACACTAGGTCACTAAGGAGCTGAGGGCCTGATTCAGAGCCGGACGCTCTGACCAGAGCACTCGCTCTGAATCAGGGCCCTCCTACCTCAACTTGGAGCGGCCTTATGGACGCTCGCATAGCTGTGGTTTACCACCCACAGCTTATGCGAGTGTCCATGATGATGGTTGCGATGGTCAAGACCATCGCGACCATCGGGCTTGCGACGGAGCTCCTGCGGTAGGGTCTCGCTGCCGCAAGCCCTGGAGTTATTTTGGATCTATCAGAGCCAAAATCACTCCCACTGACATCACTACTGATGTCAGTGGGGCCAGCTTCAGACGGCAGGCGTTCCCATGGGAACGCCTCCGTCTGGCAGCAACGCCCCCGGCACGGCCACCAAAGGGGGCGTGCTGTCAGTCACCATCAACAGCACGCCCCCTTTGGTGCGAGACCCGGAGCGACAGCTTGGCTGTCGCTGTCCGGGTCTCGCGCATGCGCACGATGGAGCTCCCTCCGTCGTGTGCATGCGCATTTGGGTAACATCGACCCGCTTGCGAGCGTCCTGCGCTCGTGAGCGGGTCTGAATGAGACCCTGAGTTTCAGGCCTTAAATATGCCCAAATTCCCCCCTTATGAGTAACAGGTTGAACAACCTCCTAAATCCCAGGTGGTAATCTCTTACTCTGTCACATGTTTGTGACAGTCTCCCTCACCCTGCCACAGGGACATGACAATTAGTGGCACATTTTTATGTCCCATTTTATGGCTGCAACATTTCTGTCTTACATATGTATTTTGAAGATACAGTACACAACAGTATGGCTACGTCAGGCATAAATAAAGTGTACAAATGTGTCTACATGTGCACAACTATATTATTACAATTTGACAGTACATACCCTATTTATACACTATAATATAATGAAGAACCATACACACTAGAAAGAATGTCTTAACTTTTTATTAATAATTATAATCACATTGTAAATATAAAATGTAATTAAATCTAGACACATTGAGTCCATCATTTGCCATTTTATAAATCCAATGAGAATTTTCTTTTTTTGCAGTAGGTCAGATGGAAATAATATAAGAAATTACAAATTGACTTAATACAAGCACACTGCTATTATCAGCTATATGCAAATAGCAGCTGACCTTGATAGTGCTGTAATCGTCATCATGTATCTTTAAAATAGGCTTACAGCACCTGCAAAAGATATGGGGGGGAGAAGTATTATTGCGCCAAGTATCGTGCCGCTATAGCTCTTCCTGCTATTGCTTAGGTGAAGCAGTAAGCAATAACGCCGAGATGAATTAATCGTTGGAGTGGGGGAGAGAAAACTGTACTCAGAAACCCCCCCTGAAGGAATGGAGTGCAGGCACCATATTTTTAAGCCCCGCCCCCTCGCTACAAATTGCCGCGATTTGAGGATCACTATGGAGGAGGCGGAGCCAATATGATGCGATTTCATTAGAATCTAGTCATTTGGCCCCGCCCCCTCCCGATCGTCCCACGAATTGCGGCAAATTGCCGCGAGGAGGTGGGGCTTAAGAACATGGAGCCAGTCTGCTAGGTCCTGTCCCGATTATTATATCATATATATGGAAACCCCAGCATAAAAATCCTGCGTTTGTCCCTGCTATTTACACCTATCCTTGGTGCAAGAGATCTATCTGAAATCAGATGCACAAGTCTGAACAGTTTGCATTTCCATTTACATACTGTACCACTGAACGCTTATTCAATGCGTGAACACGCAATTACACCAACTCAGTCACAAGTGGAGACGCCATTGAGTTGCTCAAAGTTGCAAGCTGCACATTTGCTAAAAATCATGAGAGCCATCTGCAAAGTGGACTTGTGTGCAAGGCTGAATAAGACCCAATGCGTTTCACATTTATGCACTGGAGACCCAGACTGTCCTGAACCACCACTGTGCTAAATGCAAACTCAGGGCATGATTCAGTAAGGATCATAATTGCGATTACGCACACAATTGACTGATTGTTGAGTTCTGCACATGCATCGAAGTATGCAAACCAGCCACTGCGATTGCAGTGACTACGCTGACCCATCGCAGAGTGATTGACAGGAAGTACCGTTTGGGGGTGGTGATGGTGGTGATGGTGGTGATGGCGTGCCAGTGTGTTGAACGCCGTTGCAGGGGCATGTATAAATTATCCACTGCGATGCCATACACTGCTTGTGTACTCACTGGGTGCGATGAGTTTAGGAATTCCTGAGTAAGGTCAGAGCTTGTGCAAGTGTGCATGAGGCTGTGATTGTACTCGATGTTACCGATGGATTCGCAGTGTTGCTAAGGAATACGGATGTGTGTAAGGTAAGTTGGGCGTCCTTATGTTGTGCTGCGATGTCATAGCGATCGCAGTGGATTAGCATATGATTGCAGTGAGACTGTGGGCCTGATTCAGAGTTGGGAATAGAGAGATATCTCTCTCAACTGTGAACCAGAACAAACCATATTGCAATGCAAGGGGTGTAAATTAGGGGTGTGCACCGGCCACTTTTCGTGTTTTGTGTTTTGGTTTTGGATCTGGATCTTTCTTCATGTTTTGGATCTGGATTGGTTTTGCCAAAACCACCCTTCCGTGTTTTGGGTTCTGGGTTTTGTGTTTTGGATCTGTATTTTTTTGAAAAAAAGCATAAAAACAGCTAAAATCACAGAATTTGTGGGTTTTTCTGCTCCTATGCTATTATTAACCTCAATAACCTTAATTTCCACTCATTTCCAGTCTATTCTGAGCACCTCACAATAGTGTTTTTATGTCCAAAAGGTTGCACCGAGGTAGCTGGATGACTATGCTAAGTGACATGAGTGGGCGGCACAAACACGTGGCCCATCTAGGAGTGACACTGCAGTGGCAGACAGGATGGCAGTTTGAAAAACTAGGCCCCAAACAGTACATAATGCAAAGAAAAAAAAGAGGTGCAAGATGGAATTGTCCTTGGGCCCTCCCACCCACCCTTATTTTGTATAAACAGGACATGCACACTTTAACAAACCAATCATTTCAGCGCCAGGGTCTGCCACACGACTGTGGCTGAAATGATTGGTTCGTTTGGGCCCCCACAAAACAAGCTGGCAATTAATCTGTCCCTGCACAAACTGGCTCTATGGAGGCAAGATGTCGTCCTCATCCACCGATTCCTCACCCTCTTCAGTGTTGTGTACATCCTCATCCTCACAGAGTATTAATTCGTCCCCACTGGAATCCACCACCACAGGTCCCTATGTACGTTCTGGAGGCTGGTCTCCCTGGAAGAGTTGATAATTCATTTTTATGAACATCATCTTCTCTACGCCTTTCGCTGACAAGGCTCCCGGCTGCACTAAACACTCTTTCGGAGTACACACTGGAGGGGGGGCAACTCAGGTAAAATAGAGCCAGTTTCTACAGGGGCCTCCAAATTGCCTCTTTTTCCTGCCAGTACAGGTACGGACTGTCTGACATTCCTACTTGGATGCTGTCACCGATGTAATCCTCCACCATTCTGTCAATGGTGACAGTATCATATGCAGTGACAGTAGACATGTCAGAAATTGTTGCCAGGTCCATCAGTCCAGACCAGATGTCCAAACTTGGTCCTGCCTGCCCTGCATCACCGCCAGCGGGTTGCTTAGGATACCTACGTTTTTTCCTGGCATCCCCAGTTGCGGGAGAAAATGAAGAAGGAGCTGTTGATGTGTCACGTTCCGCTTCAGCTGACAGTGTTTTCACCAGCAGGTCTTTGCACCTCTGCAGGCTTGTGTCGGCCAGAAAGAGAGACACCACATAGGCTTTAAACCTAGGATCGAGCACGGTGGCCAAAATGTAGTGGTCTGATTTCAACAGATTGACCAACCTGGAATCCTGGCAAAGCGAATGAAGGGCTTCATCCACAAGTCCCACATGCCGAGCGGAATCGCTCCGTCTTAACTCCTCCTTCACTTTCTCCAGCTGCTTCTGCAAAAGCCTGATGAGGGAAATGACCTGACTCAAGCTGGCAGTGTCTGAACTGACTTCACGTGTGGCAAGTTTGAAGGGCTGGAGAACCTTGCACAACACGGAAACCATTCTCCACTGCACTTGAGTCAGGTGCATAACCCCTCCTTTGCCTATGTCATAGGTGGATGTATAGGATGGAATGGCCTTTTGCTGCTCCTCCGTCCACTGAAGCATATAGAAGGTTGAGTTTCACCGCGTCACAACCTCTTGCTTCAGGTGATGGCGGGGCAGGTTCAAGAGTATTTGCTGGTTCTCCAGTCTTCAGCATGCAGTCGCTGAATGGCAAAAGTGGCCAGAAATTTTTCGGGCCACCCAAAGCGTCTCCTGCACGCCCCTGTCACTTTTCAGAAAATTCTGCACCACCAAGTTTATTGTGTGAGCAAAACATGGGATGTGCTGGAATTTGCCAAGATGTAATGCCCGCACAATATTGGTGGCATTGTCAGATATCACAAATCACCAGGAGAGTCTAAGTGGGGTAAGCCACTGGCGATGATTTCCCTCAGCTTCTCTAAGAAGTTGTCGGCAGTGTGCTTCTTACTGAAACCGGTGATACACAGCATAGCCTGAAATGGAACGAGCTGGCGTTTCTAAGGTGCTGCTACTGGTGACGCTGCTGTTGTTGCTGCATAAGGTGATACATTTACCCAGTGGACTTTCACAGTCATATAGTCCTTAGTCTGCCCTGTCACACTTGTCCACATGTCCATGGTTAAGTGGACATTGGGTACAACCGCATTTTTCAGGACACTGAGGACACTTTTTCTGATGTTTCTATACAGTCTCGGTATCGCCTGCCTAGTGAAGTGGAATCTAGATGGGATTTGGAACCGGGGACACACTACCTCCATCAATTGTCTAAATGCCACTGCACTAATGGCAGATACCATACGCACATCTAACACCAACATAGCAGTCAAGGCCTCAGTTATACATTTTGCTTCAGGATGACTGCTGTCGTACTTCATCCTCCTCGCTAAGGACTGTTGGAGGGTCAATTGTTTAGTAAAAGTAGTGGTGTTCCTACTTCCTCTCTGGGCTGATGAACGACTCCTACAGCAGCAGCGGCAGCAGTAGGTGTAGCAATGCTGGATCCTCCGGAGGAATCCCGGATAGGAGAGTCAGTCATGCCAGTGACATGGCCTGCAGGACTACTTCCGATCCTGGCTAAGGAGGAAATTGATGAGGAGGGAGTTGACGGTGTGGTTTGCAGGTGCTTGGATACAACAGGACAAAGGGATTTAGGTGTCCCTGGACTGCTTACGGTCTTAGCCAAAGTTTCAGAACCTGACAGTTGAATGCGCTGCAGGTGACATATAAGGGACGATGTTCCTAGATGGTTAATGTCCCTACCCCTACTTATTTCACCTTAACATATGGTACATATGGCAAGACAGTTGTTGTCCGGATTTGGATAGAAATATTGCCAGACCAAAGAGGTGGAATGTTTGGTCTTCTACCCAGGCATGACCGTGATGGGTTTTTTCATCCCACGGACAACAGCTGTCTCCCCCGGAGCCTGATTTAAACAAACCACATCACCATCAGAATCCTCCTCGCCAACTTCCTCCTCAGCGCCAGCTACACCAGTATCCTCATCCTGTTGTACTTCAACAGTGACATCATCAATTTGCATATCAGCAAGTGGACTGTGGGTGCTCCTTTCAGCACTTGCAGAGGGCATGCAAATGGTGGAAAGAGCCACCTCTTCCCGTCCAGTGCTGGGAAGGTCAGGCATCGCAAAAGCCACCACACTTGGGGGGTCATTCAGGCCCGGTCGTTCGCGCCGATGCACTCGGACCGGGTCGATGGCCCCCCACAGAGCATGCGCATGACGGCACCGGCGCCGTAGTGCGCATGCGTGAGACCCGCTACGACCGACAGCGCCGGTCGTAGCGGGTCTCGATCCAAAGGGGGCGAGCTGTCGATTTTGACTGACAGCTCGCCCCATTTGGAAGGTGGGCCGGGGGGGTGGCAGCCCAAACGGAGCCATTCCCATGGGAACGCCTACCATTTGGGGGCGGCCCCACTGACATCACTAGTGATGTCATTAGAGAGCTTCCGGCTCAGACAGAGCCAGAAGCTCTCCGGGGCTTACGACAAGTGAGACTCTACCCTAGGGTCTCGTCGTAAGCCCTGATGGTCGCGATGGTCTCTGACCATCGCGACCATCACCGGAGCGGTCATTAGAGCTGTGGGTGTTAACCCACAGCCTAACGACCGCAATAGAGGCGGCCGGTCAGGATGCAAGTGGCCGCCCAGTTTCTGAGCGACCACTTGCATCCTCCGTCCGCCTCTGAATGAGGCCCAGGGACTCTCCTTGGGGATTTGTGATATCTTCTTAGAACGCATAGTGTGCTTTTGCTTTTGCCAGCTTAACTCGTTTGATTTTGTTAGTGGGATGAGGGCTTCCATCGTCATGTGAAGCTGAACCACTAGTCATGAACATAGGGACAGATCTTAGCCGTTCCTTGCCACTCCGTGTCGTAAAAAGCATATTGGCAAGTTTACGTTTCTCTTCAGATGATTTAAATGTTTTTTTAAGGTCATTTTCCTGAACTTTGTCATTTGGGATTGTATATGCCCTCTACTATGACATTGGGCAGATGACGTTGATGGCATGTTATCATCTATGTCATGACTAGTGGCAGCTGCTTCAGCACTAGGAGGAAGTGGTTCTTGATCTTTCCCTATTTTATTTTTATTGGAGAAAGTTTGGTCCTCCATTTATGTTATATTGATATATACGTGCGGCTAAAGCGCACACAAACACAGAAAATATTTTTTTATTATTGTTGGAGACTAGTGCACTTTGTGGGTTACACCACCCTTTAAGAAATGAGCCAGCCAGCTCTTTACTTATGGGACACAGGCGCACGCTTGGCGCTGCTCCTTTGTTGATGCACGTGCAGCTACAGTGCACACAATTCGCAAAGACAGAAAAAAAAGTATTTTTTATTTTTTGTGGAGCGCACTTTGAGGGTTACACCACCCTTTAACAGACAGACGCACGCTGGGCGCTGCTGCTTTGAGGATGCACATACAGTGAAGACAATTCACAAACACAGAAGAAAATATTTTACCTTTGTTGGAGTGCATTTTGGAGGTTACACCACCCTTTAACAGACAGACGCACGCTTGGCACTGCTGCTTTGAAGATGCACGTACAGTGCACACAATTCACAAACACAGAAAAAATATATATTTTTTGGAGTGCACTTTGGGGGTTACAGCACCCTAAATGGATGAGCCAACCGGCCCTTTACTTATGACACACGCGCACGTTTGGCGCTACTTTGTTGTTGCACATGAGGCTACTGCGCACACAATTCACAAACACAAAAAAAAATAATTATTTTCTTTGGAGTGCACTTTGGGGGTTACAGCACCCTTTAACAGACAAGCCAGCCGACCCTTTACTTATGGGACAAAGGCGCACGCTTGGTGCTACTTTGTTGCTGCACGTGCGGCTACTGCGCACACAATTCACAAACACAAAAAAAAATGTTTTATTTGTTTGGAGTGCACTTTGGGGGTTACAGCACCCTTTAACAGACAAGCCAGCCGGCCCTTCACTTATGACACAGGCGCACACTTGACGCTACTTTGTTGATGCAAGTGCGGCTACTGCGCACACAATTCACAAACACAAAAAATAATTTTTTATTTTGTTTGGAGTGCACTTTGGGGGTTACAGCACCCTTTAACGGACAAGCCAGCCAGCCCTTTACTATGGGACACAGGCGCACGCTTGGCGCTGCTCCTTTGTTGATGCACGTGCAGCCACAGTGCACACAATTCACAGACACAGAAAATAACTTTTTATTTTGTTTGGAGTGCACTTTGGGGGTTACACCACCCTTTAACTGATGAGCCAGCCAGCCCTTTACTTATGACTAAGGCGCACGCTTGGTGCTACTTTGTTGATGTACATGCGGCCACAGTGCACACAATTCACAAACACAGAAAATATTTTTTTATTTTGTTTGGAGTGCACTTTGGGGGTTACAGCATCCTTTAACGGACAAGCCAGCTGGCCCTTTACTTATGGGACACAGGCGCACGCTTTGCGCTGCTCCTTTGTTGATGCACGTGCATCCACAGTGCACACAATTCACAAACACAGAAATAATTTTTTATTTTGTTTGGAGTGCACTTTGGGGGTTATAGCACCCACTAACAGTCAAGCCAGCCGGCCCTTTACGTATGACACAGACGCACGCTTGGCGCTACTTTGTTGATAACCGTGCGGTCACAGTGCACACAATTCACAAACACAGAAAATAATTTTTCATTTTGTTTGGAGTGCACTTTGGGGGTTACAGCACCCTTTAACGGTCAAGCCAGCCGGCCCTTTACTTTTGACACAGGCGCACGCTTGGCGCTACTTTGTTGATGCACGTGCGGCTACTGCGCACAGATCTCACAAACAGAAAAAAATATATTATTTGGAGTGCACTTTGGGGTTACAGCACCCTTTAATGGACAAGCCAGCCGGCCCTTTACTTATGACACAGGTGCACGCTTGGTGCTACTTTGTTGATGCACGTGCGGCTACTGCGCACACAATTCACAAACAGAGAAAAAATATATATTTTTTTTGCACTTGGGGAGAGCACCCCTGATGGACAGAGCACCGCCTGGACAACTCTACAGCACCCCTTTAGGACTGGGACACTGCACAGGAGTTTGGAGTGGACACATTCCCTATGGACAACTGACTGCACAACACAGCCCAGCCAGCCCCTATGGACTTTGGTGGAGTGGACACAGCCCCTTTGGATAACAGCAGCACAGCCAGCCCCTATGGACTTTGGAGGAGTGGACACAGCCCCTATGGACAACATCAGCACAGCACAACACAGCCAGCCCCTATGGACTTTGGAGGAGTGGACACAGCCCCTATGGACAACAGCAGCACAGCGCAGCACAGCGCAGCACAGCGCAGCACAGCACAGCACAACACTACACTGCACTACACTACACAGCCCAGCCAGCCCTCCTCACTGTCCACAGCCGAGTGAGAAAATGGCACCGACGTGGGTACCTTATATAGAATCCAAAACCCGCGAGACCCGGAAGGCGGGATGATGACGTTTTGCCTCGATTTCAGATCCGAGTCAGGTGGAAAAAATCGAGCCTGACTCGGATCAGCCTCGGACCGGGGGGCTCGGGGGGGTTCGGATTTCAGAAATCCGAACCCGCTCACCCCTAGTGTAACTACATAAATTTTTTTACATGTGGCGTAAATACTGGCTGATTTTGCATGTAGCCCACACATACCGAACAGCTTTATTATTACTCTACAATTTAGATGTCAGTTTGGAAATACTCCTCCCAAATCTAAATCTCTCTGCACATTTTAAATCTGCCCCACCTGCAGTGCAGCATGGTTTCACCAAGATGATCAGTTGAGAGAGATATCTCTCTCTATTCCCAACTCTGAATCAGGCCCAGTGTGCGTAATCGCTATTGCTTTCGCAGTTGTGATCCTTACTGAATCAGACCATCAGTAAAGAGCTTAAAACTAGAATGGTTGCTGTATAGTATTTATCCTGCAGTTTTTGCTTTATCAACATAGACAGCAGTTCATTAAACTAATAACTGTGCGATGACGTGAATATGACGTCTTATTAGTGATTTAAATGTTTCTCTAAATTTAAATATATAAATTTACAGACAGCAAGGAACAGTACAATTCAGGAGTTCTTGGAAATTAGATGATAAAACAAAGATCAAGGTGAAGAATCCGCTTATAAATTTTCCTGGAGAGGAAATAGAAGATATATCCCTGGAAGAGATTATTTATCTACTGGTGAATCATATTCTTTGTGTCTCAGTGTAAAGCACTATATAACCAAGCAATAAGCATGCGTAAACGAATAATGAGTCTTACATAGGCACATATGGAGTTAGGTGATTTCCTTTTGGTGAAATAAGTCTTACAAAACTGAGCAGAGGGGAAGAGAGCAGAAAGCAGCAGGGGGACCACTGCATAACGGAATTTATCTTCTAGATATTCACAGTCTGTTAAATGTAAGAGGAATGTGAGATTTTTTTTCCAAACCTCTTTGACTGACACAAGAAATTGAGTCTGCTCTCTGACTTCAGCACACACAAACATACGCACACATGTTAATCAATTCCATACTATTTTATGGGTTTTTTTTAGAAATATTGCTTAAAAACAGAATTGATTGTAGACAATGAAAGAGGTGACATGAATGCAAAGTTATAGCCTAAATACACACTTTGGGCCTAAATAAGAGGTGCACCCAGTGGCGATTTAGAACGCAAGCGGTCAATGTTTTCAATCTGTGCATGCGTCCGAGTTGCACTTCTCATGCGTCCTAATGGGCACCGCTCAAATATGCACAACATAATTGCACGCAAAGAGATGGATTTTCAGTGGCCATTCCTGGGAGGTAACAGGGGTGGCTAGCCAGATGCAGGTGTGTCGCCGACAGCAACTGCAGCGCTGACACAGGACGCCATGTTCAGACAGCGAAATTGCACCTGCCATATGATGTTTTGGCCAATAGTGCAACAATGGTGCATCTCAGTACGTGCCGTGACGGAATAGCCAGTGGACATCTCAGTAGGCTCAGTACAAAGAGTGACGCAGATGCTGCCACATCTGCATGCATCTCTGAATTCTATTTATGGCTAATGCTGTATAACAGGAATCAGGGCCATAACAGGGCTTAACAGCGCCCTGTGTGGCCCCACACCCTTTGCGCATGACACCTGGAAGTGCAGAAGACACTTCAAGCAGCTGTACATATGGCAGGATGTCTGACTGTACTGTCCAAAGGGTGCTATGGGCAGCACTTCTGTAGCCATACTGGCTACAGGGTGCTGTTCTAGGCACCCTGCCAGCCAGAAGTAAGGGCCGTGGGGAGGGGCGTTGTAAGAGAGGAGGGGGCCCACGTGCAGCCTCCGTTTGGGCCCCCTCCTCTCTGTCAGCGCACTGAGAGTTGTAGATTCTATCTACGGTGCATGAGCGGGTCTCCGCGCCTATTTTCCCGGGGACATCTTTTCTGTGATTGCTCAGGTCACCAGGAAAATGTCCGCCGCTATTTTTCCAGTGATTTTTTGCTGGAAAATTTTGCTGGAATCTGCAGAAAGGTAAGTATTTATTTATGATATGGCGGCCGACGGGTCAACATATGGTATTCACGGCACACATCAGAATGATGGAATTAAGGACAGAACGATCCCTCTTTCCGCCCTTCGTCACCTTGCACCTTGTGCCAGATTAAGGTCCACATGGGCCTGGAGCTGAAATTTATGAAGGGCCTATTGTGTGATGTTCCAGGGGGTGTGGAAGGCTGTGCTGCGATCACGTGTTTGATCCCAGCATCAGCCGAGGTGCAGGGGCAGGCAGAGGGGATGTGTCCTCTGCCTGCCCTGGTGAAGGGACCGCCTGGTCCCTTTCACCAGTGCCAGCGGTACTGTGGCACCGGGAGAAGCTTGGCTCCGGACGCAAGCTCAGCGGAGCTTGGCGCCCGGCAGCCAAGAAGCGGCGGGTAGCCGGCGCTGGGAGAGAGTACCTGCTCCCAGCGCCGGTCAGGCGTTGGGCGCGGCAGTCAGTGCGGCGGGCGTTTGGCTCTGGCTGCGAGCCAAACCTAGCTCGCGGGCCAGCAGCCAATCAGAGGCGGACGCGACGAGCCAATCGCGGCTCGCCACGTCATAGCCCCGCCCACTCGCGCCGTCTTGTATTAGACGGCGCCGAGCAGGAAAAGTTAGTTCGGCGGCGGAGAGGGAGGAGAGAAGACCTCCCGAAGAGCGGAAGATCGGCGTGGCAACAGGGGCGGCGGCCGCGGAAGAGGCCAGAAGACGCCGCTGTCAAGAAAGAAGACAGGCGGCCCTGGCTGCAAGAAAAGAAGAAGAGGTCCTGGTCGCTGGCCAGGACGGGCCAGCGGCCGAAGAATGCGGCTGAGGACCGGAGAGGACTGCGGGGGAGGGAAGTGAAAGAGCGTCACGAAGTTCCCCCCCGCAGCCTCTTCCAACGTCACAGGTAGGCACTCCGTGAGGACCACCATATACCCCTCTCCCTAGACCGCCAGGGTTGTCGGGCGCTAGGCCCGTGGAGCATTGTTGGGCACTAGGCCCGTGGGCAATTAGTCGGGCACAAGGCCCGGGGCACAGTAGCGGGCATTAGGCCCCATAAAAATATCCCCTCTTAATTAGGTATAAGTGGCCTGGGTACTAGGCCCAGGTCACTACTCAATAAAGTAGGCGGGCACCAGGCCTGTGGCCATAAATCAGGCATAGGCCTGTACCCATACAGGAGGGCACTAGGCCCTATATATGAGCCCCACCGATAGGCAGGCAAATAGGCCTGAGCCCCATAATAAGTGATCTGGGCATTAGGCCCAGACCACTACCTACCACCGTTTGGCAGGCACCTAGGCCTGAGACTCATGTAAGACCCTGGGTGTTAGGTCCAGGGCCCTGAGCCCATTAGCTGCAGCGCTAACAGAGAGGCGGATGAGAGGTGTGAGCAGTGGTGGAGAGCTGTACGGCTTCCACCCATGAGGTAGTGGTTTCCCCAGTCACCGAGAAGAGGAGCTGGCCAGCTCTGGATAGGTAGCAGACATTTAAAGGGACAGCACCGTGTTTTGCTCTTGTATATTTAGTCTGTGATTGGTGTTCCGTGCAGGGCAAAAGTTTAGTTGTTGTTATATCTGTCGCACTACACACACTGTAGGTTGAGGGTGATGCCATTTTAGTATGTGTAGTTGCTTGACATAGGTTTAGGCCCTGCACGGCTGTGTTGTGTATCTCCTTACAGGGACCTGTAGGCGAGTGAGCGGACGAAGAGCAAGAGTGGACACGGTGAGGAATATCTGTGTGTACTGTCTCTCCCTGTTTGTCACTATCTATCTCCTTCCTTCTGGGCGGACGGTGAACCTTGCAACCCGGTGCAAGGACGCATCGTCACCTGGTGTGTGAGTACCGATAGGTGAAAATTCGGGATCTGAGGCCAAAAGTGCCAATGATGATCTTCACTTAAAACCTGAATTTATCCCCCGGTTCGGTAGGGCGCGTCGGTCGACGTGAGGAAGGACGGTACTCACCTCGTCTCCTTCCCCCCTAGGTCATCGTGTCCATGTTCTATTTGGAGGTTCCAGGACCGTCTGCTCAACACACGGCCTGAAGGTGAGAGGGTGCGATGCAAGGTAAGTAACAGACATACACCTGCACGGCAGCAGGCTTTGCACCGCACCCACCCCTCACATTTTGGCGTAGTCGGCAGGATCACGGACATGATGTGGACCACCGGCAAGAGGACCCCCTACAGACAGCTCCGGAGTGGAACCATCCCCGGGCATATGAGGACAAGAGTGACTGGATTACTGTGTCGGGAGAAGACATCATGAAGATGGTGCAGCGGTCGGTACAGCGTGGCAAGGAAGAGCGCTGGGAGAAGGGGCGCAACAAATCCGCTGTGACCCCCTGCAAGACGTGTCAGCGGCTGGGACATGATGCCAGCGAATGTCCCTGGCGTGAATTTAGGGCGACAGAAGAGGAAGAATTGTCCCCGTTGGAGATCACACAGATGGCCCAGCAAGCGGTCCAGATATGTTTTCAGAAGAACTCTGTGAAGAAGAGACTCTGGTGTATGCTCTGCGGAACCTACGGGCATGAGCATAATAGCTGTAGCACGTGATGAAGAGTGGCACCAGGAGGACGAAGAATTCCGGTGTGAAGGATGTGGAGATCCAGAGCATGAGCTTCGAGATTATCCGTGGGACGAAGACTGGATGATCTTGGATGGCAGAGCCCAGAAGTGGATAGAAGAAGCCGGGGAAGTGGAGCAGAAGAGCCTGCTGGAAGTACGTTCGCAGGTGCCCATTGTTCCTGAGCAGGAGCCGAAGGGTAGAGACCCCTTTGTGATGAAGATGGCAACAGCACCCCCATGCTGGAAGTGTCGGCGGCAGGGACACTTGGCCCATGAGTGTCCCTGGGAAGATGCAGTGGCACTGTTATGCCCCGAAGAGGTCCCAGTGAAGAAGAATCCTTGCCCGCAGAGGACGGATGTGGATGACTGGGAGGTGAAGATGCCACGCTATAAGGAAGAGCATGAAGACCCAGTGGCAAAGAAGTCTAGGATCTCCCCATGCTGGAAAAGTCCGCGACCTGGATACCCGGAGATGTCAGCGGAAGGGATGGAGTACGCTGAAGAAGGAAATTGACGCCTGCTGCAGGAGTCTGTGGAGAAGAGTCCAGATTCTTGTAAAATGTCGGCAGAGACCCAGGAAGAAGAGGATGCCCCGGAGGAAGCGACTATTGGGTGGTGGTTAGTGCCACACCCTGAATACAGTGAAGATGCCCCAGACCAGTTGGAAGAAGAGTGGGTAGCTGCGGCACCCTTAGAAGAAAATTCCCCATGGTGGCCCATCGTGAGTGGCACTTCCGAGTTGCCACTCCCACAGAGGATCCGCAGAGTGAAGTCAGGAGGTACGAAGATGGAGAGCCCGGAGCCAGTGGAGAAGGAATGTGGGGTCATGGTCGGTCCCGGCTGGGCCCTTGAACAGATCCTCGCTGGAGGGACCATAGAATACCCTGACCCGCGGACGATGGTGATGGAAGAAGACTTTGTAAGGACTACAAAGGAAAAAGGGGGGGAAATGTGGAAGGCTGTGCTGGGATCACGTGTTTGATCCCAGCATCAGCCGAGGTGCAGGGGCAGGCAGAGGGGATGTGTCCTCTGCGGGACACATCCATTGCCGGCGCTGGGACAGTAATGTCCCTAGCGTCGGTGCAGATACTGCGGGCACCTGGTGAAGGGACCGCCTGGTCCCTTTCACCAGTGCCGGCGGTACTGTGGCGCCGGGAGAAGCTTGGCTCCGGGCGCAAGCTCAGCGGAGCTTGGCGCCCGGCAGCCAAGAAGTGGCAGGTAGCCGGCGCTGGGAGAGAGTACCTGCTTCCAGCGCCGGTCAGGCGTTGGGCGCGGCAGTCAGTGCGGCGGGCGTTTGGCTCTGGCCGCGAGCCAAACCTGGCTCGCGGGCCAGCAGCCAATCAGAGGTGGACGCGACGAGCCAATCACGGCTCGCCACGTCATAGCCCCGCCCACTCTTGTATTAGACGGCGCCGAGCGGGAAAAGTTAGCTCGGCGGCGGAGAGGGAGGAGAGAAGACCTCCCAAAGAGCGGAAGATCGGCGCGGCAACAGGGGCGGCGGCCGCGAAAGAGGCCAGAAGACGTCGCTGTCAAGAAAGAAGACAGGCGGCGCCGGCTGGAAGAAAAGAAGAAGAGGCGGCACCGCTGGCCAGGATGGGCCAGCGGCCGAAGAATGCGGCTGAGGACCGGAGAGGACTGCGGGGGAGGGAAGTGAAAGAGCGTCACTAAGTTCCCCCCCTCTTCCAACGTCGCAGGTAGGCCCTCCGTGAGGCCCACCATATACCCCCCTCCCTAGACCGCCAGGGTTGTCGGGCGCTAGGCCCGTGGAGCATTGTCGGGCACTAGGCCGGTGGGCAATTAGTCGGGCACAAGGCCCGGGGCACAGTAGCGGGCATTAGGCCCCATAATAGGATCCCCTTTTAATTAGGTATAAGTGGCCTGGGTACTAGGCCCAGGTCACTACTCAATAAAGTAGGTGGGCACCAGGCCTGTGGCCATAAATCAGGCATAGGCCTGTACCCATACAGGAGGGCACTAGGCCCTATATATGAGCCCCACCGATAGGCAGGCAAATAGGCCTGAGCCCCATAATAAGTGATCTGGGCATTAGGCCCAGACCACTACCTACCACCGTTTGGCTGGCACCAAGGCCTGAGACGCATGTAAGACCCTGGACGTTAGGTCCAGGGCCCTGAGCCCATTAGCTGCAGCGCTAACAGAGAGGCTTCCACCCATGAGGTAGTGGTTTCCCCAGTCACCGAGAAGAGGAGCTGGCCAGCTCTGGATAGGTAGCAGACATTTAAAGGGACAGCACCGTGTTTTGCTCTTGTATATTTAGTCTGTGATTGGTGTTCCGTGCAGGGCAAAAGTTTAGTTGTTGTTATATCTGTCGCACTACACACACTGTAGGTTGAGGGTGATGCCGTTTTAGTATGTGTAGTTGCTTGACATAGGTTTAGGCCCTGCACGGCTGTGTTGTGTATCTCCTTACAGGGACCTGTAGGCGAGTGAGCGGACGAAGAGCAAGAGTGGACACGGTGAGGAATATCTGTGTGTACTGTCTCTCCCTGTTTGTCACTATCTATCTCCTTCCTTCTGGGCGGACGGTGAACCTTCACCTGGTGCGTGAGTACCGATAGGTGAAAATTCGGGATCTGAGGCCAAAAGTGCCAATGATGATCTTCACTTAAAACCTGAATTTATCCCCCGGTTCGGTAGGGCGCGTCGGTCGACGTGAGGAAGGACGGTACTCAATTCGTCTCCTTCCCCCCTAGGTCATCGTGTCCGTGTTCTATTTGGAGGTTCCAGGACCGTCTGCTCAACACACGGCCTGAAGGTGAGAGGGTGCGACGCAAGGTAAGTAACAGACGTACACCTGCACGGCAGCAGGCTTTGCACCGCACCCACCCCTCACAGGGTGTGACTAGCATGGCAGGGGTGTGGCCTCTGATGTTGGGGTGTGACCAGTGATGTGGGGTGTGTGGTCTGTGCTGTGTGGCTAGCACCATGGAGGGCATAGCTACCCGCCTATCTTCAGCCATCTCAATCTCCCTGGTGCCGGTACTAATGATGACACTTGTGGCTCTGAACAGAAAAACAGTGGCTGGAGGCGCATGGATTTTTGCATTAGCCGAACGGAAACTCCCTTTAGCATAAAGTGCAGTGTAGGCATTGAACTTGGTAAGGATTAAGGGCCTCATTTATCAATGAGTTTTATCATTCACAAAGAGTGGTAAAACTTGTTGCATATGATAAAGGTGCTCCAGCCAATCAGCTCCCAACTGACATCTGTTTGAAATATGATTGTTGGGAGCTTATTGGCTCCCATATGCAACGAGATGATAAAACTTGTTGATAAATGAATCCCTAAATTTGTATGCACCCCGACAAAAATTTTAATCATGCACCTGCCCCTTCCTATCTCATACAAATATTGTGCTCTTTTTTGCCATTGTTTCCGACATCCAAAAATCATACATGCTCTCTATATATAATATTTACACATATTTATTTATTTATAATATATACACATACACAGTGCTTAAAGTGGTCCTAAAGAGGTGGTGGAACTCATCCCCCTATCCACACTCCCCTCCATGGGTGACACACCCCGAGCCCCTCCCTTTCCTGACTACCTGGCAGATGCCACACCTCTAGCCCCTCCCCTTCAAGTGTGATTGTGAACCATACACCTATACTGTATATAGTCACACATACATCCATATAGCAGAGCAGGGGAGACTGAGGTATAGAACGAGAGTGAGGCTAGCACTCCAAAGCAATGACCAATTTTATTATTATGCTTAATTTTTATGGTGCCACAAAGTCTCTGCAGCACCTTCCAGAGTACATAAACAGGGTATGAGCCCCCCAAAAAAGTGAATTTGAGTGCAAAACATTGCTGAACAAAGACAAGGTTTATTAACCATCGTTGAATAGTGGTGGCACTGATTGGACTGGCTGGGGATTCTTGCTGAGGGGCAGCGGGCTGGTTGGGGAGTTAAAGGAGGAGACACTGGGCTGGAAATGTGGGAGACAGTGGGATAGGGAGCCAATGAGATGATGAGGACACTGTGCTGGATGGCGAGGGAGCATTGAGAATGGGGAGGTCCAAGGCTGTATTGGAAGTGGGGCAGTGAGATAGGGGTGGGAGGAAGGAACACTAAGCTGAAGGGGGTAGACTGGGAGGAATGAGGGGGGCACTGGACTGGATGGAGAGGGGGTAGTGGGCAGGATGGGAAAGGGCTAGCGTGTGAGGGGGGGGACACTGGGCTGAATTATCACTGTGACTGTACTGGCTGGGGGGGTTCTAGGTGGGTGGGCAGTGATAGAGGTGCAGTGAGCTGGTTGGGGAGGACACGGGGCTGGTAGGATGGGAGTCACTGGGATGAGTGGATCAGTAATGGTGGGGAACCGGGCTGGAGAATGGGCAAACACTGAGATGGGAGCACCTGCTGCTTTACCATTTCTGCCGGGCCCCCGAATACTCGCTGCAGCACCCCACGCTCACACAGCAGCCACCTGAGAAGCCCTTCTAACTCTGGCTGCTACTGGGATCTGAGAGGAGTGTCCGTAAGAGGTGGCTGACTTTCCCTAGCGGTGCGGCTCCGATTCAGTGGGAGGCGAAGAGACAAGCGTGCACACCCAGCCCAGGCAGCAGCTGCAGCTGTCAGTGAGAGACGGAGCTTAGGGCAATGAGGAGGTGGGGCCTCTTGTCTGCTCCGTCTCTATTGAACAGCGATGAGGCCAGGGCAGGTCGGCTCCTGATCATTGCTAGCGGAAGTGGATTGATGATGATCCCCTTTAGTTTCTGTACCCTGACGTCACCCAGCGCTGGCCAGGGCACCACTAATTTTAAGAAAGTTAATATAAAATAAAAACAAACACAAAAAAAATCTGTGCCTGGATGGGGCTCAGCTCGCACAGGCAGGGACAGCGGGAGGAGAAGCCGAGAACACGGAGAAGGAGAAATTAAGAGACTCGTGGATAGCCAGAGCTGAGTGCGTGTACCCTAATGGCAGGTTGTAGCATAAGGCCGATGCAGAATGCAGGGACAGCGCCTGTTCAGGCCAGGTGCCGTCCTGCAACGCATACCCCACTTACTGCTTCACACTGGTACTGTATACCAGCTTAAGATGCAAGTTATATAAGTACTGGCCCGCAGCGTATCTTAGGCCAGGGAAGGTGGGGCGACGGCGGCGGTACTGACGCAGTTCCGCCCCACTTCAATCCCTACACATACATACATATTATATATACATAGATATGCATATATAGATACAAATTCTGTACTACAAAATATGTGCACACATTATAACAATATATATATAGATATATATATATATTATATAGTATACACTATTCATAATATATATATATATATATATATATATATATATATAAAGCAATAATCCACGGCACTCACCATTCCTAGTTTTGGGGTGCAACATGGTATGTGACCACATTATTTAAATAGAAATCACAGGGGCTCTGCACTCACCATAATAACTAATAATAATAATAATAATAATAATAATAATAATAATAATAATAAACATAATAAACAGTGGGGTTTTGGTTCATGAATTGATCAATGCATTTAAGCTTGCAGCCCATCGTCACGGGACCCCACTTTACTGCAAGTCCGTACTCTATTGCTCAGAATTATAACATGGATATAGCCATCACATTAGTGTTAAACTCAGGGTATGCTATCAAGGTTTAAAGCTCACAGCAACTTTGCTTTTAAATGTGAGACAGTCACCAAGCACACCTGTTGCAAAGCACCTAGGAAAACAGCTGACACAAGTTAGATAACTAGTTAATAGGGGTGCATGAGAAAATGTGATCACAAAAATGATTAATTACAAAAATTAATCATAATAAACAAAAAGCAATAATCCACGGCACTCACCATTCCTAGTTTTGGGGTGCAACATGGTATGTGACCACATTGTTTAAATAGAAATCACAGGGGCTCTGCACTCACCATAATAACTAATAATAATAATAATAATAATAAACATAATAAACAGTGGGGTTTTGGTTCATGAATTGATCAATGCATTTAAGCTTGCAGCCCATCGTCACGGGACCCCACTTTACTGCAAGTCCCTACTCTATTGCTCAGAATTATAACATGGACATAGCCATCACATTAGTGTTAAACTCAGGGTATGCTATCAAGGTTTAAAGCTTAATACCAGTACATGAGGTCATTTACTCTTTCCATATTCTACCCAATTTTGACCATTTGCGGCCACCGTCCGCGTGCGTGTCAAGCCGACACGCGGAAGTGCACACGTGGTTACACTTCCGGTTAATGGGCTTAATAGCCGTGAGGCGCCATACAGCTGATATGCTGCGGACGCCGGAGGCACACGCGCCCACTTCATTCCCAATTTGGCCAGTCATCTGTTACCCTGGCGTTTATTGTCTTCGGTAAGGTAAGCCTTAGTATGTTAGGAGCGCTGACACTTTGTGTCAGTATCCATTAGTATGCTCTGATTAATATTTATCTTTATGTCATTTGCAGACATTGATGGCTATTAATGGAGCACCATCAGTGTGCCTGTTACACTGAAATGATTGGCTTCTAGGTAGATATTATCACCTATATATTATACTATGTGTCCTGTTAATCAGTCCACTATGTTTATCTAAATTTTTTTTCACTTATTGTCCATCCATAGGGGTGTGCATAGAATGAGAGGTATTTATTCACTACCTTGCATACAGAGGCTTTGTTAACCACCTACACTGACCATTGGTGATATTTTTCTAGTCAAGGAAAAGGTGTCAATGACCCGAAGCATACTGCAAAAGCAACCAAAGAGTTTTTTAAGGCTAAAAAGTGGAATGTTATGCAATGGCCAAGTCAATCCCCTGACCTGAATCCGATTGAGCATGCATTTCCCTTGATGAAGACAAAACTGAAGGGAAAATGCCCCAAGAACAAGCAGGAACTGTAGACATTTGCAGTAGAGGCCTGGCAGAGCATCACCAGGGATGAAACCCAGCGTCTGGTGATGTCTATGCGTTCCAGACTTCAGGCTGTAATTGCCTGCAAAGGATTTGCAACAAAGTATTAAAAAATGAAAGTTAGATTTAGGATTGTTTAGTTTGTCCCATTACTTTTGGCCCCTTAAAAAGTGGGAGGCACATATAGAAACCGTTGTAATTCCTACTCCGTTCACCTGATTTCGATGTAATTACCCTCAAATTAAATCTGAAAGTCTGCAGTTAAAGCACATCTTGTTTGTTTCATTTCAAAGCTATTGTGGTGGGTGAATAGAGGCAAAAATATGAAAATTCTGTCAATGTCCCAATATTTATGCACCTGACTGTATATACAGGTTGAGTCTCTCATATCCAAAATGCTTGGGACCAGCGGTATTTTGGATATCAGAATATTCCGTATTTTGGAATATTTGCATACCATATTGAAATGTTTTAGGAATAGGGCCCAAATCTAAACACAGAATGCATTTATGAATCATATACACCTTATACACACAGCCTATAGGTCATTTTATACTTTATTTTAATCATTTTGTGCCTTAAACAAAGTTTGTGTACATTGAACCATCAAAAAGCAAATATTTCACTATCTCAGTCATTCTAAAAATATTTTGTATTTTGGAATATTCGGTATTTTGGAATATTTGGATATGGGAGTCTCAACCTGTATTTGTTAAGCTCTGTTGCCACAGAATGCCCTACATTATGCATACAATACATTTATGCTACAGTATCAGAAAAAAATAGCCAGGCGGCAGGACTGACACCTCACCTCAGTTAGGAGGGTCAGACACCCTGCCGCTGCCGGCCGCCTTCAATAGCCGCTGTGTTTGCTGAGGCTGTGGCTGTGCTGTTGGACCCGGCGGGATACTTCTGGGCGCGGTGGTGACGGGCGGCATCTTAGTGACATCACACGCAATGACGTCACGTGGCGCGGAATCAGCGCTGTCACTGTGCATTAGCGGTGCAGGGAAGGCTAATTAGGCCTTCTACTGCACCGCCATCTATGCTGCCAGCTTGTGATCTTCCAGTGCAGCAGCAAGGCAGGGGAAGGAGGGTGGTTGTGGCCAGGGTTGAGGGGGCGTGGCCTTGGACTGGCAGGCTAATGAAGCAGGAAATTTTTTTACCTGTCTGTAACGGCCCACACAGCAGATGCTGCTGTGGGCCTATTCTGGTGGTGGGCCTGGAGCTGTAGCTTCATCAGCCCCATTATTAATCCGGCCCGGCTTGCACGGTGCCACATGCCATATCATCCAGTTGGCTGTGCAGCAGGATCTACCGGAAGATATTGCTAACAATCGCGGGAACGTGCAGATTGGCTGTACACACTGAGCAATCCACCCAATATATTGTTCCGATTTGCCCATAAAATACATATCGGGCCGATATCGCACCAGTGTGTATCCAGCTTAACAGTTGGATGCTACAGTATTACTACATTTCTGTTTAAAGTATTCTCAAGGGATGAATAATGTAAAGCCCCAGCTGATTATGTTTTTTTAAAGTGGAAAATACATCATTACACTTTTATTATCAATATAAAACATACAGTATCAGATCGCATGCAGAGTGAGACCTACTCCAGTTGTGTAGTGTGCCATACATAACATATATAAAACTGCTCTGCACTATGCCCCTATGCAGATTTACCCCCTCCTACTTCCTTACTCCTGGGGAGGCAGAATCCAGGCTAATCAAAGCTTCTGGTTGTGTTGGGGAATCGGGGGAACAGCCACCTGATGTAAACAGATGCAGACAAGCACAGATACGCTTATATGCATGTAAAAGCTTTATAATTTCTGAATGGTCAAGGGAGGTGTGAGTACATAATGATGAGGATTGCCAGCATTAGCAAACCATGCCTGTTTAGGTAATTAGGGAATACACGGGTGATGCTGATAGTTGCTTTCTATGTTACTTGTGCAGCAATATATTGTTTTATTGTTCCTGTTTTACCAATTTACTTTTTTTTTCATAGAGTGGAATTTGTAAACGTTTTGTTAAAGTCTAGCAGCAAAACAAAACATGAGTGTTAGTGTATGTGACATACATATGTGTGATGACCTGCACACAACTAGCTTATGCAGGGAATTGCGGCTTTAGCGAACATATGTTTTGCCTGTAAAATTGGCCACATTTAGATTGGAAAATACTGATTATATTAGTTATAATTAGAGATGAGCGGGTCCGGTTCTCAGTGAACAGGACCCACCCGAACTTCCAGATCCAAGGCGAGAACCGAGCTAGGCTCGGATTTCCCGCGTGACTCAGATCTCAAAATGAGGGAAAATGTTATCCTCCAGCTGTCGGATCCTTGCGGGTTTTGGATTCTATAAAGGTCCCGGTGATCGGCGCCATTTTCACTGCGGGTGTGGATGGTGAACTGGACAGATGTGTTGCTGTCACTGTCTGTGTCAGTGTGTTGACCAACTTGTCCTGTTGGGGTCTGGGGCTGAAGGCTGCTGCTGTGTTGTCCATAAATGCGCTGGGGTGGCAGTATATAAAGGGGGGCTTCAGTGGGTGCTGCAGCTGCTGTGTCACTTGTCCTGTCAATCAAGGGAATGCTGCTGTGTTATTATACATAAGGGCTGCTGTTGTTGTCCTGTCCATCAAGGGGCTAGGGCTGCAGTCCATAAAGGGGTTCTGTGTTGTCCACGGGGGGTGCTCTGTCAGTCAGGGGTGCTCTTCCCCAGTGTAAAAAAATATAAAAGTGCTTTTTTTTGTGCTTTAGCAACTTAGCTGCGCTATTATTGTTTGGTGACACTGCCGGCCAGACCGCAGTTTTTTGTCCACGTGTTTGCGACTCTGCACTGTAGGTGGTCTGTCCGCACTCAGCAGGGGTGCTTTGTTGTCCATCAAAAAGGGGGGCTATCTGTGTTGTTCATCAATGGTCTGCTGCCTAATTCAGGGGTGATCTTCCTCAGTCTGAAAAAAATAAAAGTAAAATTAAATTAATAATATCAATATCAATCCACAAAAAAAAAATATATATATTTTTTGTGTGTGTGTGTGCGTTAGCAACTTAGCTGCGCTATTATTGTATGGTGACACTGCCGCAGTTTACTGTCCACATATTTGTGACTCTGCAGGTGGTCTGTCTGCACTCACAGGGGTGCTTTGTTGTACATCAAAAAGGGGTGCTGTCTGTGTTGTTCATCAAGGGGTGCTCTTCCCCAGTTCATCAGGGTTGCTCTTCCCCAGTGTGAAAAAAATAAAAGTGAAATTAAATTAATAATATCAATATCAATCCACAAAAATATAAAAAAAAATATATTTTTTGTGTGTGTGCATTAGCAACTTAGCTGCGCAATTATTGTTTAGTGACACTGACGGCCAGACTGCAGTTTATCATCCACGTATTGTGACACTATAAGTCGTAGCGCAGTGTGTTATTCTTATTCATAAATGATTAATCTTGTGACACTGTAAGTGATAGCACAGTCTAATATTGAACTTTTCACTTCATTCCTCAATTGTGAATAAATGATTACTCAAGACGCCGACAACAAGACCACAACAAAATGCTAAATAACATGTGTTATATATATAACATAATGACATCACTGTAAGTGGTAGCGCAGTGTGTTATTCTTATTCATAAATAATGATTCTTATCACACTAAGTGTTAGCGCAGTGTGTTATTCTTATTCATAAATAATTAAACTTGTGAAACTAAGTGTTAGCGCAGTGTGTTATTCTTATTAATGAATAATTAATCTTGTGACACTAAGTGGTAGCGCAGTGTGTTATTCTTATTCATAAATAATTAATCTTGTGACACTAAGTGTTAGCGCAGTGTGTTATTCTTATTTATAAATGATTAATATTGTGACACTAAGTGGTAGCGCAGCGGTTTCATTCTGGGGGCGAAAAAAAAAGTTGGTGGACAAACTTAACAACTGGCAAAATTGACTCAGAGGGGGTCCCCAAGTATGCGGTAGGTGTTTTCTAGAATGCGGGTGGTTGCGGCAGGTGGATTTTTTTGAAGAATTTTTAAAAATCCCTTTAGGGACTTAAAATATGCTTGTACCCATTTTCATGTACCTCAAATTAGATGGGACTAGTTATTTAAAAAAAAAAAAAAGCTAAATGCCATTCTTCACCACTTCTTCAAAGACGCATTTATGCACCTTCTGTGACTGTTTAAAACCCCAATTATCTTTAGCAGGCCAATTCAGGGGTATCCATAGTGATCCCCCATGTCAGACCATCTTTGGAGGGGTGACAGGCTGATTTCTCCAAAAGTGACAGATCTTTTCGATACTTACCTTTCCACCGGGTCCCGTGTTCTCTGATTCCTAATTGAATACGGGGATAAGCGGGCACGCGCCCGATACTTTATACCCTGCAAAAAGGGCAATGATGGCGAAAAGTCCGACCTCGGACTTTTCGCTTCAAATTGAATATGGCCCTATGTGTTAGCGCAGTGTGTTATTCTTATTCATAAATAATTAATCTTGTTACACTAAGGGACATATTCAATTGGGCGCAAGGTTTAGCGAGGAAAAAACCTTGCACCCCTCGCGCCCAATTTTGGAATACCGCGGGTATGCGCGCTCCCGCTACCCACAGTGTCCATTTAAAAAAATAGTGGTTGCGGGGTTCACGCGCCGCGTGAAAAAAAAAAAAAAAAAGCACTTACCTGCCCTGTGGTCTTCGCAGCTCCCGGTGGTCTCCCCTCTATCTTCTTACTGGAGAGGGGGCTGCTGGGAGGTGCCATGGGCTTGTGGGAGGGGAAAGGGCTGCTGGGAGATGTAGTTCTTCCAGCGCCCATTCCGAGGGGGGAGCACACAGAAAGTGGACACACACCGGGGACCACACACACACACACAACACTCATACACACACTGATATACTCATCCTGCAGCAGAGGACTTGGCTTCCGACGCTGGATACAGAAGAAGATGCAGAAGACAGTGCTGCAGAAGGTAAGTAATTAAGGACTAATTAAGATAATTGGAAACTTCAAATTGCTTAATTAGTCCTAAGGGGGGGTGTCGCCGGAGTACCACTGATTTTTTTTTTTAAATAATGATTTTAAGAAAAATCATACTTGCTCTGGGGTTGCGTAAAAAAAACCTCCCGACAGTCAAAAAAGAAAAACCCCACACCTAATTGAATTGCAAAAATCCCGCACCTACAGGAAAAACCTCGCAGGCGCGGGATTATTACAATTCACGTGCCCAATTGAATATGGCCCTAAGTGTTAGCACAATGTGTTATTCTTATTCAGTAATAATTAATCTTCTGACACCAAGTGACAGCGCAGTGTGTTATTCTTATCTTATTTATAAAACATCTTGTGACACTGTAGATCATTGATATCACAGTGTAATATTTAAAATTGGCACAAATTGACGTGTGTGCTGTTCCGCACTTCATTCGGGTTTGTTGATATGGAGAACGATCAGATGAGACTTTAGAGGAGAGCAGGAGCCACAAACTGGTGCTGTAGCTGCTGCCTGTGCCACCAGTCATGATGATACTAGTCCATCTACATAATCTACTAAAGCCGATGCCCAAGGGCATACAGAGCTTAAGTCAGGGCATCTAAAATCAAGAACCAGTCTTTTACAGTGGTAAAGAAAAAAACATCAAAGGGAAAGCTAGCTGCAGAAAGACATAAAATTGGCAATATGCCAGTTTCACCGCATGAAGTGACAGCAGCAGCAGGCATAGCGCTCAAGAATTCTCAAGAAAGATACAAATACTTAAACCTTAAATCTTGCATTTGCTCTGTTCAGCTTGTCCACATATCAGTGGTTAAGTGGACAGTGGGTACAACAGAATTTTGGAGGCCACTAATTATGTTTTATTAATGTCCCTGTACAGGTTGGGAAATACTTTTCTAGTGAAGTGGAGCCTTTGCAAAGGATTGTTTAACAGTCAATTGTTTTTGAAAGCACTACAAGTAGTCTTCCTGGTCCCCTTCTGGGATGAAAATCCACTCCCAGCAGTAGCAGGCATCGCACTCAAGGATTCTTCTGGGGCAAGGACTGATGTGAATGAGAAAAATATTTATTATAAATGCCTCCCCTCCTCCCTCATAAATTTTCTTCAGAATTAAAAAAAAAATTCAATTTATTACCAATCCTTCATTTAACTACATACATACTCCAATTCCCTCAGTCCTCTTGAATAATAAAAACATTTGTTTCCTGATGTGCCATGTTGGAAGTTGAACTGCCACGTGTTTGTGCAGCCCGCTGCTGCCGCTTAGCTTTGTCAGCCAGCTAGCTTGGTGCAAATTCTGGGCCTAAACTGGATGAAATCAATATTGTAAGCTGTGAGGTGGTCAAAATTGACTGGAAACAAGGGATGTCGTAGACCATGGCAGTCCAATAAATCACGCAAGGAAGGACAGCAATCTACATACAGTCAAAGTGATAGTGATTTTCTATTAACCAATTTGGATGACAACACCAGAACGCAGATAGTCCCTTTAGATCAAATGGTTTCCGCAAAGGAGATCATTACAAGAGAAAGGCCACCCACAGGGCCGGGCAAGGGCAGAGGAGGAAGAAAAACCACCAAGAAAACAACATAATTTTTAACTTGTCTAATAGAACCTTGAGAGAGACTGAAAGTAGTGTATTACGAAAGGTGTTATCCTATGTCCCTACGAATTTACATGACGACTTTCACTGGAAAAGAGACCTACACACTTTCTCACGTAAACTATGACTCAGGGAATTTTTCCAACACAAACAGCAAGTGACTTCCACTGAGCCAGTGGATCAATTCCTCAATTGCATATCCCATTCAACTTTTGATCCTGCCTTGAACAATTCTTCATTAAAAACTTTTAATAGACTGTTGGATGAATCAGTAACTAGGTTCCAAGAGGCTCCAGCTAAAATTCGGATTAATCTTTCTAAAGATGAAAGCACTGAAAAATTTGGGGTCATATCAAGACATTATTATTCGACCCGCCAACAAGGGTGGGGCCATTGTCTTGCAAAATATTGATGACTACAGACTTGAGATCCGGTGTCAGTTGTCTGAACCAGGGGTATACACAAAACTTCTCAAAAATTAGAGCAAAAGATGAAAGAAAAATATCTGAGAAATGATTTCAATATCTATACTGGGAGTATCCCATAGTTCCCATTCTTTACACTTTACCTAAACTCCATAAGGATGCCACTAGACCACCTAGGAGACCCATTGTATCAGCTCGAGACTCCCTTAATCAACCGGTGGCCCAAATGTTGGATCATATTTTACAACCTCTTCTACCTCTCGAAGAGTCTTTTCTCAAGGATACTACAAGTTTTTTTACATCATTTATTAATATGGGTAGTGTCACTCGAAACACTCTGCTCTGCTGTTTAGACGTACAGTCAGGTGAATAAATATTGGGACATTGACAGAATTTTCATATTTTGGCCTCTACTCACCATTACAATGGCTTTGAAATGAAACAAACAAGATGTGCTTTAACTGCAGACTTTCAGATTTAATTTGAGGGTAATTACATCCATATCAGGTGAACGATGTAGGAATTACAACGGTTTCTATATGTGCCTCCCACTTTTTAAGGGGCCAAAAGTAATGGGACAAACTACACAATCCTAAATCTAACTTTCACTTTTTAATACTTTGTTGCAAATCCTTTTCAAGCAATTACAGCCTGAAGTCTGGAACGCATAGACATCACCAGACGCTGGATTTCATCCCTGGTGATGCTCTGCCAGACCTCTACTGCAAATGTATTCAGTTCCTGCTTGTTCTTGGGGCATTTTCCCTTCAGTTTTGTCTTCATCAAGTGAAATGCATGCTCAATCGGATTCAGGTCAGGGGATTGACTTGGCCATTGCATAACATTCCACTTTTTAGCCTTAAAAAACTCTTTGGTTGCTTTTGCAGTATGCTTCGGGTCATTGTCCATCTGCACTGTGAAGCGCCATCCAATGAGTTCTGAAGCATTTGACTGAATATGAGCATATAATATTGCCCGAAACACTTCAGAATTCATTCTGCTGCTTTTGTCAGCAGTTACATCATCAATAAATACAAGGTAACCAGTTCCATTGGCAACCATACATGCCCACGCCATGACACTACCACCACCATGCTTCACTGATGAGGTGCTATGTTTTGGATCATGAGCAGTTCCTTTCCTTCTCCATACTCTTCTCTTCCCATCACTCTGGTACAAGTTGATATTTGTCTCATCTGTCCATAGGATGTTGCTCCAGAACTGTAATGGCTTTTTTAGATGTTGTTTGGCAAACTCTAATCTGGTCTTCCTGTTTTTGAGGCTCACCAATGGTTTACATCTTGTGGTGAACCCTCTATATTCACTCTTGTGAAGTCTTCTCTTGATTGTTGACTTTGACACATATACACCTACCTCCTGGAGAGTGTTCTTGATTTGGCCAACTGTTGTGAAGGGGTTTTTCTTCACCAGGGAAATAATTCTTCTGTCCTCCACCACAGTTGATTTCCGTGGTCTTCCGGGTCATTTGGTGTTGCTAAGCTCTCCGGTGCATTCTTTCTTTTTAAGAATGTTCCAAACAGTTAGGCCACACCTAATGTTTTGCTATCTCTCTGATGGGTTTGTCTTGATTTTTCAGCCTAATGATGGCTTGCTTCACTGATAGTGACAGCTCTTTGGATCTCATATTGAGAGTCGACAGCAACTGAGTCCAAATGCAAATGTCACAGCTAGAATCAACTCCAGACCTTTTACCTGCTTAATTGATAATGAAATAACGAGGGAATAGCCCATGCCTGTCCATGAAATAGCTTTTGAGTTGATAGTCCCATTACTTTTGGCCCCTTAAAAAGTGGGAGGCACATATAGAAACCGTTGTAATTCCTACACCGTTCACCTGATTTGGATGTAATTACCCTCAAATTAAATCTGAAAGTCTGCAGTTAAAGCACATCTTGTTTGTTTCATTTCAAAGCCATTGTGGTGGTGAATAGAGGCCAAAATATGAAAATTCTGTCAATGTCCCAATATTTATGCACCTGACTGTATGTAGTCTCTATACCTCAATACCACATCAGGAGGGTCTAATAGCGATGAGAGATATACTAATACAATATTTGTCACCTAGTATTTTTGATCATGACATTTTTTTAACTCTGCTGGAATTGACATTATCTAGAATTTGTTTCCTTTATGATGGTAAATTTTATATACAAAATCGAGGCTGCACCATGGGATCAGCTGTCACACCATCTTTTGCGAATGTATATATGTTCCATCAAGAAAAGAGGATGTTTTTGTGCAATCCAAATGCACAACAATACATTTCTCTCTATAGACGATACATAGATGATGTATTTTTGTTGTGGACAGGGGGTGTGGATCTGCTCATAGAATTGATGGGAGAGATAAATAATATGAATACAACCATCACATTTACATATGAATACAGTGCTGAGGAGATCCATTTCCTTGATGTAAATATCAAAATCTTAAATGGAAAAATAGCTACAGATGTTTACCACAAAGATACCGATAGGAATACCTTTCTGCTGGCCACAACCCACCATCCGCCAGCTTTAAAGAGAGGCCTTCCGTTATCTCAAATGATGAGAGCAGCACGTATCACCAGTAACAGGCATAATTTGCCAGAGGCTCTGGATAAACTAATTGATACTATTTTAGTCAGGGGCTACAATAAGGTTGAATTACTGGAACAGAAATTACAAGTACTACAGATGTCCAGAGACGATCGATTGAAATCTAAAGAAAAGGACTCTGGTAAAATCCTGCCATGGACTAGTGATTTTACCGTGGCGAGCCCTATCATCCGTAGAGCAACCAAAGCCCTCTGGCCGATTGTTTCCTCCGACAAGGACTTACCAGGGTTAAAAGAGATCAGACCGATTACAGCCTTTAAACGAGGTAAAAATCTAAGAGATATGCTAGTGCGAACGAATATAACGGGCATGAATATTCTGTGGATTCTGAAACCAGCAGGCTGTTATAAATGCCACAACTGTGTTACGTGTACATTTCTCCTCAGTGGTAAAACTTTTAAACACCCCCACAAAGACATCATATATGATATTCAACATGTAGTAACTTGTACCACCACGCATGTAGTATACATAATCATATGCCCCTGCAGTCTATATTATGTTGGACAGATGACGCTGAAATTTAGAGAACGGATGGCGCTCCATTGTTAGGCGATTAAATCTACACTTTCTGGCAAAGATTGCGAACAACCGGTGGCACAACATTTTAAGGCTGCCAATCATCCTCTGGCATCCTTGAAATATTTAAGAATTGACCATGTGCCTGAATTAAGGAGAGGCGGAGATAGAGCCAAGAATCTCTTGAATAAAGAAACCAAATGGATTTTTAAATTGGACACAATCTTTCCAAAAGGGTTAAATGTAGGGGTGAGCGGGTTCGGATTTCTGAAATCAGAACCCCCCCGAGCCCCCCCGATCCGAGTCCGATCCGAGTCAGGCTAGACTTTTCCCACCTGACTCGGATCTGAAATCGAGGCAAAACGTCATCATCCCGCCTTCCGAGTCTCGCGGGTTTTGGATCCTATATAAGGTACCCACGACGGCGCCATTTTCTCACTCGGCTGTGGACAGTGAAGAGGGAGGGTGGGAGTTAGGGCTGTGTAGTGTAGTGTAGTGTAGTGCTGCTGTTGTCCACTACTTCAAAGTCCATAGGGGCTGGCTGTGTTGTGCTGTGCTGCTGTTGTTAATAGGGGCTGTGTCCACTACTTCAAAGTCCATAGGGGCTGGCTGGACTGTGTTGTGCAGTCAGTTCTTCATAGGGGCTGTGTCCACTCCAAAGTCCTGTGCAGTGTCCCAGTCCTAAAGGGGTGCTGTAGTGTTGTCCAGGGGGTGCTCTGTCCATCAGGGGTGCTCCCCCCAAGTGCTAAAAAAATAATATATTTTCTGTGTTTGTGAATTGTGTGCGCAGTAGCCGCACGTGCATCAACAAAGTAGTGCCAAGCGTGCGCCTGTGTCATAAGTAAAGGGCCGGCTGGCTTGACAGTTAAAGGGTGCTGTAACCCCCAAAGTACACTCCAGTCCAAACTAAAAAAAAAATTATTTTCTGTGTTTGTGAATTGTGTGCGCAGTAGCCGCACGTGCATCAACAAAGTAGTGCCAAGCGTGCGCCTGTGTCATAAGTAAAGGGCCGGCTGGCTTGACCGTTAAGGGTGCTGTAACCCCCGAAAGTACACTCCAGTCCAAACCAAAAAAAAAATTATTTTCTGTGTTTGTGAATTGTGTGCGCAGTAGCCGCACGTGCATCAACAAAGTAGTGCCAAGCGTGCGCCTGTGTCATAAGTAAAGGGCCGGCTGGCTTGACAGTTAAAGGGTGCTGTAACCCCGAAAGTACACTCCAGTTCAAACCAAAAAAATAATATTTTTTGTGTGTTTGTGAATTGTGTGCGCAGTAGCCGCACGTGCATCAACAAAGTAGTGCCAAGCGTGCGCCTGTGTGATAAGTAAAGGGCCGGCTGGCTTGACCGTTAAAGGGTGCTGTAACCCCCAAAGTACACTTCAGTCCAAACCAAAAAAATATATATTTTCTGTGTTTGTGAATTGTGTGCGCAGTAGCCGTACGTGCATCAACAAAGGAGCAGCGCCAAGCGTGCGCCTGTGTCCCATAAGTAAAGAGCCGGCTGGCTCATTTCTTAAAGGCTGGTGTAACCCACAAAGTGCACTACTCTCCAGCAAAAAAAAAAAAATATTTTCTGTGTTTAGCCGCACGTATATATCAAATCGATATAACATAAATGGAGGACCAAACTTTCTCCGATAAAAATAAAATAGAGAAAGATCAAGAACCACTTCCTCCTAGTGCTGAAGCTGCTGGCACTAGTCATGACATAGACGATAACATGCCATCAACGTCGTCTGCCAAGGCCGATGCCCAATGTCATAATAGAGGGCACATACAATCCCAAATGACAAAGTTCAGGAAAATGACCTTGAAAAAAACATTTAAATCATCTGAAGAGAAACGTAAACTTGCCAATATGCCATTTACGACACGGAGTGGCAAGGAACGGCTAAGGTTGATCCCTAGTATGTTCATGACTAGTGGTTCAGCTTCACATGACGATGGAAGCCCTCCTCCCACTAAAAAAATCAAAAGAGTTAAGCTGGCAAAAGCACAGCGAAGAACTGTGCTTTCTAAGAAGATATCACAAATCCCCAAGGAGAGTCCAAGTGTGGTTGTGGTTGCGATGCCTGACCTTCCCAGCACTGGACGGGAAGAGGTGGCTCTTTCCACCATTTGCACGCCCCCTGCAAGTGCTGAAAGGAGCACCCACAGTCCACTTGCTGATATGCAAATTGAAGATGTCACTGTTGAAGTACAACAGGATGAGGATACTGGTGTAGCTGGCGCTGAGGAGGAAGTTGGCGAGGAGGATTCTGATGGTGATGTGGTTTGTTTAAATCAGGCTCCGGGGGAGACAGTTGTTGTCCGTGGGATGAAAAAGCCCATCGGTCATGCCTGGGCAGAAGACCAAACATTCCACCTCTTTGGTCTGGCAATATTTCTATCCAAATCCGGACAACAACTGTCTTGCCATATGTACCTTATGTAAAGGTGGAATAAGTAGGGGTAGGGACGTTAACCACCTAGGAACATCCTCCCTTATACGGCACCTGCAGCGCGTTCATAATAAGTTACTGTCAAGTTCAGAAACTTTGGCTAAGACCGTAAGCAGTCCAGGGACACCTAAATCCCGTTGTCCTGTTGTATCCAAGCGCCTGCAAACCACAACATCAACTCCCTCCTCGTGAATTTCCTCCTTAGTCAGGATCAGAAGTAGTCCTGCAGGCCATGTCACTGGCATGACTGACTCTCCTATCCGGGATTCCTCCGGAGGATCCAGCATTGCTACACCTACTGCTGCCGCTGCTGCTGTTGCTGCTAGGAGTCGTTCATCATCCCAGAGAGGAAGTAGGAACACTACTACTTTTACTAAACAATTGACCCTCCAACAGTCCTTAGCGAGGAGGATGAAGTACGACAGCAGTCATCCTGAAGCAAAACGTATAACTGAGGCCTTGACTGCTATGTTGGTGTTAGACGTGTGTCCGGTATCCGCCATTAGTGCAATGGGATTTAGACAATTGCTGGAGGTAGTGTGTTCCCGGTCCAAATCCCGTCTAGATTCCACTTCACTAGGCAGGCGATACCGAGACTGTACAGAAATGTCAGAAAAAGTGTCCTCAGTGTCCTGAAAAATGCCGTTGTACCCAATGTCCACTTAACCACGGACATGTGGACAAGTGGAACAGGGCAGACTAAGGACTATATGACTGTGACAGCCCACTGGGTAGATGTATCACCTTACGCAGCAACAGCAGCAGCGTCACCAGTCGCAACATCTCAGAAACGCCAGCTCGTTCCAAGGCAGGCTACGCTGTGTATCACCGGTTTCAGTAAGAGGCACACCGCCGACAACCTCTTAGAGAAACTGAGGGAAGTCATCGCCCAGTGGCTTACCCCACTTAGACTCACCTGGGGATTTGTGATATCTGACAACGCCACCAATATTGTGCGGGCATTACATCTGGGCAAATTCCAGCACGTCCCATGTTTTGCTCACACAATAAACTTGGTGGTGCAGAATTTTCTGAAAAGCGACAGGGGCGTGCAGGAGACGCTTTGGGTGGCCCGAAAAATTTCAGGCCACTTTCGCCATTCAGCGACTGCGTGCCGAAGACTGGAGCGCCAGCAATCACTCTTGAACCTGCCCCGCCATCACCTGAAGCAAGAGGTTGTGACGCGGTGGAACTCAACCCTCTATATGCTTCAGAGGATGGAGGAGCAGCAAAAGGCCATTCAAGCCTATACATCCACCTATGACATAGGCAAAGGAGGGGTTATGCACCTGACTCAAGTGCAGTGGAGAATGATTTCCGTGTTGTGCAAGGTTCTCCAGCCCTTCGAACTTGCCACACGTGAAGTCAGTTCAGACACTGCCAGCTTGAGTCAGGTCATTCCCCTCATCAGGCTTTTGCAGAAGCAGCTGGAGAAAGTGAAGGAGGAGCTAAGATGGAGCGATTCCACTCGGCATGTGGGACTTGTGGATGAAGCCCTTCATTCGCTTTGCCAGGATTCCAGGGTGGTCAATCTGTTGAAATCAGACCACTACATTTTGGCCACCGTGCTCAATCCTAGGTTTAAAGCCTATGTGGTGTCTCTCTTTCCAGCCGACACAAGCCTGCAGAGGTGCAAAGACCTGCTGGTGAACACACTGTCAGCTGAAGCGGAACGTGACACGTCAACAGCTCCTTCTTCATTTTCTCCCGCAACTGGGGCTGCCAGGAAAAAACTTAGGTATCCTAAGCAACCCGCTGGCGGTGATGCAGGGCAGGCAGGACCAAGTTTGGACATCTGGTCCGGACTGAAGGACCTGGCAACAATTTCTGACATGTCTACTGTCACTGCATATGATACTGTCACCATTGACAGAATGGTGGAGGATTACATCGGTGACAGCATCCAAGTAGGCATGTCAGACAGTCCATACCTGTACTGGCAGGAAAAAGAGGCAATTTGGATGCCCCTGTAGAAACTGGCTCTATTTTACCTGAGTTGCCCCCCCTCCAGTGTGTACTCCGAAAGAGTGTTTAGTGCAGCCGGGAACCTTGTCAGCGAAAGGCGTAGGAGGTTGCTTCCACAGAATGTGGAGAAGATGATGTTCATGAAAATGAATTATCAGTTCTTCCAGGGAGACCAGCCTCCAGAACGTACAGAGGGACCTGTGGTGGTGGATTCAAGTGGGGACGAGTTAATACTTTGTGAGGATGAGGATGTACACACTGAAGAGGGTGAGGAATCGGTGGATGAGGAGGATGAGGATGACATCTTGCCTCCGTAGAGCCAGTTTGCGCTGGGACACATTAATTGCCAGCTTGTTTTGTGGGGGCCCAAACGAACCAATCATTTCAGCCACAGTTGTGTGGCAGACCCTGGCGCTGAAATGATTGGTTTGTTAAAGTGTGCATGTCCTGTTTATACAACATAAGGGTGGGTGGGAGGGCCCAAGGACAATTCCATCTTGCACCTCTTTTTTTTCTTTGCATTATGTACAGTTTGGGGCCTAGTTTTTCAAACTGCCATCCTGTCTGCCACTGCAGTATCACGCCTAGATGGGTCACGTGTTTGTGCCGCCCACTCGTGTCGCTTTGCATAGTCATCCAGCTACCTCGGTGCAACCTTTTGGACATAAAAACACTATTGTGAGGTGTGAGGTGTTCAGAATAGACTGGAAATGAGTGGAAATTAAGGTTATTGAGGTTAATAATAGCATAGGAGCAGAAAAACCTACAAATTCTGTGATTTTAGCTGTTTTTATGCTTTTTTTCAAAAAAATACAGATCCAAAACACAAAACCCAGAACCCAAAACACGGAAGGGTGGTTTTGGCAAAACCAATCCAGATCCAAAACACGAAGAAAGATCCAGATCCAAAACCAAAACACAAAACACGAAAAGTGGCCGATGCACACCCTAGTTAAATGATAAGATTAACTGGAACTCTTTATCTTAATTGGGCATATGCAATTCAGTGCTATGCAGTACCACCACCCGATTTTTCATACTTTTCATATTTTTCATATTTTTTATATTCTTCATACTATGCATATTTTTCATATCTTTTATATTTTAGGATTTATCATTTATGTCTTGTTATTGTTATATGTGGTGATGGATGTTCACTTGTTGATCCTTCCAGATTTCCAATAGCGGACACTGCCTGTGAAGCAGAGGATTGGAGTCAGAGACTCTTGCTGCTGCTGCCGCACTCTGGGCTCCTGCGCTTGCGCTACAGGGGATGTCCCAGTGGAGCACAGGTAACAAGTTGCTAGGAGACGCTGGAGCGCAGGAGCTGGATGTGACTCATCCCATGGCTTCCGGCTGAGAGTTTCGTGGATATTGGTGGTACGGTCGGATCGGTGTATGTCACTATATAGCGGGTAAGTGTATGATCTATGTTTTACACTATCTGTTCTGGCTTGATAAAAAGGGTTGTACCCCGAAACATTGCCGCA
This sequence comes from Taudactylus pleione, assembly GCA_031769625.1. Taxonomy (NCBI): domain Eukaryota; kingdom Metazoa; phylum Chordata; class Amphibia; order Anura; family Myobatrachidae; genus Taudactylus; species Taudactylus pleione. Next base: position 1,114,456 of record JAUIMM010000153.1, read on the forward strand.
AACACACGTTTTGTATTAATTCAAGCCTCTGAGTGCCGATCGTTTATTTGGTATGATCTTCTGAGCACCGGAGCATCTGTACTTTTTTGATTACTAGGAGTGCCACCACAACTGGTTCTCTCTCTCTCTCTCTCTCTCTCTCTCTCTCTCTCTCTCTCTCTCTCTATATATATATATATATATATATATATATATATGAGTCCAAGCCGGCCCGGCACTCGAAATATTAGTGTATGCTCCGGTGCCCTTCCAATAGCAATAGGTAGAGTGGGATATAACGGACGGCCAGGGCTGTTTCTAGGGTCTGAGGCTCCCAGTGCGAGCAGTCAAAATGCGCCCCCCCCCCCTCGAAGCAGTAATATTGTGGAGTGGGCGTGGTGTCATCGTGAGGGGGTGTGGTATCACAGTAAGGGAGCGTGATCTAGAAAGACCACAGAATGACAGCAACCGTGACTACTGAGTACAAGGGTGTCTAACCTGTCAGAGGCAAAGTGCTGAAAAATATATGTAGCTAAACAAAAGACAGACAGCATGCGCGCGCCTCCGGCGCGTGCTCAAAAAATGGGGTGTGGCCTAGCTGTCACAAGCCCACGCCGCATTTCTGTGTGCATGCCTGTGGTGTGACATTTGCAGAAGTATGACCTTGCATCACACCCGGTTTTAGTCGCGTTGGGAGCGAGCCCAGCCAGGTCCACATAAAATACACTGCAACAAACCACTTCCACATAAAATATATTGGAAAAGCCAGAGGCACATAAACTACGTTTTAAAACCACATCCACCTTAAATACATTATTAAATCCAGAACCACATAAAACACATTGAAAAAACATGATTCACATAATACACACTTCATTCCAGCCCCCTCCCTTGCCATTCCATCCCGACAGGTCTTAGGCTTCCCCCCCACTGGCTCTCAGGCAAAAGTGCCCATTATGCAGTGCCCCCTGTAGTTGTCCCCATATGCAGTGTCCCCTGTATTTATGCCCCTTATGCAGTGCCCACAGTGGTAGTGTAACTTATGCAGAGCCCCCATTAGTAGTGCCCCCTGTAGTCATGTCCCCTGTAGTCATGGCACCATCAGTAATGCCCCCAATAGTAATGGTCCCTGTTGTAGTGCCCCAGTAGTAGTGTCCCCAGTTGTATTGCCCCCAATAGTAATGCCCCCCTGTAGTAGTGTCCCCTTTATAAATTCCCCAGTATTAGTGCCCCTGTATTAGTGCCCCCAATAGTAATGCTCCCTTTGTAGTAGTGCCCCAAGTAGAAAAGCCCCAAGTAGTAGTGCCCCCAGTAGAAGTGCCCCTGGCCCCTGAGTAATGCACCCAGTAGTGGTGCCTCCTAAGCAATAACCCCAGTAGAAGTGCCCCCCAAGTAATGTCCCCAGTAGTAGTGCCCGGGTGCCCCCAGTAGTGGTGTCTCCCCCAGTAGAAGTGCCCCCAGAGTAATGTCCCTAGTAGCTGTGCCCAGGTGCCCCCAGTAGTGGTGGCTCCCCCAGCAGAAGTGCCCCCAGTAGTAGTGCCTCCCCCCAAGTATTGTCCAGGCTGCCTGCACACACACAAAAAAAAAAACAGTAACACTTACCTTCAGCCCCGCTCTGGCGTCCGCTCCGCTCGGCTGCTCCTCTCTCTGCACTATGGTAAAGACGTCATGACGTCCTCCCATAGTGCACATTGTGGGAGCCGGAAGCCGGAAGCAGGAGCCTCCGTCTGCATCTCCGTCTCTGTCTCCGGCTGCTCTGCTCTGCCGGGCGCCCGCTGGTAACTGATACTCAGCGGGCGCCCGGCAGTTAACATGCTGTTTCTACAGCAGGGGTAGGAGGCAGCGCGCCCCGTGCGATTGCACGGGTCGCCTGCCCCTAGAAACGGCCCTGCGGACGGCACTCAGTGAGACTTCACAGCTCAAAAAAAAGACAATAGCGCAGCTATGTACTTGTCAATGTTTCAGTGTGGATACACTTTTATCAAGACATAAATACAAATACAGCTCACCCTGTGCACCTCCACCCGCTAGTCCGTCCCGACGGGGATGATGACATCATGGGTCGCGCAGTAGCGCCGGCGTCACCGTCATCCCAGGGGGGCATGTCCACCAACGTGGTATACCATCACCATAGTAACAACTAAAACAAATGCAGGTCTGTGACAATAGCAATAGAACAGAGTAATAAAGGTTAACATTAACAGAAAAACCAAAATATATCACAATACAGCGAGAGTCAGCCCGCAGAAAAGTGTTTCTATCAGTCGCTTTAAAAAATATTGACGTGTTGATTTGCAACTCCTCGCTGATATTGATAGCTACATCCAGAAAGTGTAGGGATACATAACTGCTCTCAAAGGTAAATTTCACTGCCGTATCTGCAGTGTTGATTTTCATCATGGTAGCATTAAAAGATTCCTGAGAGTCAGACCACAGCATGAATATATCGTCGATATAGCGGAAATATGCCAAGATGGAACCCTGCGTGGCCGAGTCGGTGAAGAACAAATCCTTCTCCACCTCGCACATAAATAAATTAGCGAAGCTCGGAGCCACACAGGATCCCATCGTGCATCCTGTTTTTTGTATAAAAAATGTTAGTATTGCCATTGGGAGAGATACTTAGCTTCTCTGATGTAGAAGCGAATAACATCTTGTTTAAAGAAAACTTGGAAACTACAGCAGGTGAAGAGTCCATTGAGCAACTTACAGCACAATTATTGCACCTCAAAAAACGGGAGGTTGACTTTCACTTGCATGGTGTCACCCTTTCGGATTATTACCGTGACAAAATGATTCCCAGAGGGTTCAGGATAAAAAAGATCCCAACCATTGGGCGATATAATCCAGTATTTTGTAGAAGATGGGCTGCAATCCTAAATCGCTGCTCCTTTGATCTTATCCTCCTGGTTATAGAGGAATCAGCAAGAGAATTAGCAGCAGCAAAAGAGAATATCATCAAATTTGAGAGTGTACATATACAGCATTTACCGTCTGATGTTTCAACTGATCTATTATCCAAATTGGCTGTGCAGATTGACCAATACAAAGCGGATTTAATAAAATTTTAAAAATCTAAACTTCACACTGTAAACCGCGATTACGCTGAACAAAAGGTATACAGTTGGATAAACAACGGGGGATCTAATTCGGACAGGCGACCACGCTACAGAGCACGCAAGTTTCCGTTAGAGACAGATTCTTCTGGTGGTGCGGTTTCATCAAGTGACACAGAATGTGCCTCGGTGGCGCAAGCAGATCTATCCAGAGACCTAGTCTTCAATTTGTCAGATCGAGTTCTTACTGAAGATGAAACCACTGTATTAGACAAGGGGTTATCTTTTGTCCCCGCTCATGGCTTTGACACCTTTAAAAATAAAATCGATCTGTACAAATTTGTACGTAAGGTAAAATTGAGAGAACATTTTGGTGATAAGAATTGCCCTGAGACAGCTGTTCTGCCGTTTGCTAAAAAATCCAAGTTTGAACCTCAATCAAATAATGCAGCTATCAAGCATTTTTCTGCTGGCATGCAAATGCACATTGAACAACAACAAGGCTTAAATAACTACAACACCTATGGGTCCGGCACGTCCAATTTGTCTGGCAAAGAAAGAAGGGCCTTATTGAACCTTAGTAATTACAAGGATATCGTAATCCGCCCAGCGGACAAGGGCGGTGCAATTGTCGTCCTTAACACTCAGTATTGTAAAAAAGAAATATACCACCAGCTATCTGACGCATTGGTATATGAACAACTCAGCGGTGATCCCACCCAGACTTTTAAAAAAGAATTAGACAATATATTGTTGGAAGCTGTTAATAATGGTGTGATTTCTAAAAAAATACATGATTGTCTTATACACGACTGTCCTAAAGTACCACTTTTGTACACCATTCCCAAATTGCACAAGGATATTGTTAATTCGCCTGGCAGGCCTATTATAGCTGCCAGGGATTCCTTATACTACATTGTGTCTCAATACTTGGACTGTATATTACAACCAGTGGTACAAGCACAATCAACTATCTTACGAGATACAACCTCATTTATTCTTCAATTACAACGGATTTCTCCTTTGCCCAGCAAACATCTGATGTGTGCTGTTGATGTCGTTAGCCTGTACACCTGTATACCCCACCAGAGAGGTCTACAGGCTATCAAACGTATACTTACCAATAATTCAGCTTATACAGGTCCGGACATTTAATTTTTCTTGACGTTGCTTGAACTCACTTTATCACGGAATTATTTTTTATTTGACAGTAAATTTTTTATACAAAATACAGGATGCGCGATGGGATCCTGTGTGGCTCCGAGCTTCGCTAATTTATTTATGTGCGAGGTGGAGAAGGATTTGTTCTTCACTGACTCGGCCACGCAGGGTTCCATCTCGGCATATTTCCGCTATATCGACGATATATTCATGCTGTCGTCTGACTCTCAAGAATCTTTTAAGGCTACCATGATGAAAATCAACACTGCAGATACGGCAGTGAAATTTACCTTTGAGAGTAGTTATGTATCCCTACACTTTCTGGATGTAGCTATCAATATCAGCGAGGAGTTGCAAATCAACACGTCAATATTTTTTAAAGCGACTGATAGAAACACTTTTCTGCGGGCTGAAAGTTTTCACCCACCAGCATTGAAGAAAGGCTTGCCATATTCCCAGTTTCTCAGAATTATTCGTATATGCAGCAATCCAGAGGATGCTAAACAACAGATAGAGAATATGTCTCTAAAATTCCTTGCCAGAGGTTACAATCCGAGAGTTCTTAATAATGCCAAAGAGAAAGCCCTGTTGGTCTCAAGACAGGCGGCTCTTCAAAGTAAACCCAGCAAAGTTAAAGATACGCATAAGATGCTCTGGATACAAGAATGTTCGTATGCATCAGGTGACATCATGCATAAAGCCAAAAAGATGTGGCCTATAGTCTCCAATGACCCCTCGCTCCAGATGTTTAAGGATACACAGATTATGCCAGCATACAAGAGGGGCCGCAGCATTAAGGATCTTGTTATACACAATGACGTCTCGCATCATGTTGAACAACCTTCCACACATTTCCTCACCAGAAAGCCTGGAAATTACAAGTGTATGGGGTGGATCACATGCAGTCATCTGGAAACGGGCAATGTTTTTGTACATCCCCGTTCGGGAAAGAAATTCCTGATCAAACACCCGGTGACCTGTACCAGCAGGTTTGTCGTATAATACATTAGGTGCCCCTGCGGGCTCCTATATGTAGGCAAGACTACACGACAGTTAACAGAGCGTATGGCTGTCCATCGCTCCAGTATTCGAGCAGCCATAGAGGGTAAAAATTCTGATCAACCCGTTGCCAAACACTTTCGTGATTTGAAGCATGGGCTGGCTCCCCTTCGTTGTAAAATCATAGACTGGATTCCACCGAATTTGAGGGGTGGTGATCGGGGTCGTATTTTATTGCAGCATGAATCCAGATGGATACATAATCTTCAGACGGTCAAACCTTTTGGCCTTTATGAAATTAATTATTTTTCCTGTTTTCTGTAGGCTCTTGTATTTGCAGCTGTATAACCATGCTCTTCAGATATTGTTTTCCTATATATATTTAATGTGTGTATACTATTAGTCTTTGAGACTCTCGCTGTATTGTGATGTATTGTGGTTTTTAGGTTAATGTTAACCTTTATTACTCTGTTCTACTGCTATTGTCACAGACATGCATTTGTTTTAGTTGTTACTATGGTGATGGTATAACACGTTGGTGGACACGCCCCCTGGGATGACGGTGACGCCGGCGCTACTGCGCGACCCGTGACGTCATCATCCCCGTCGGGACGGACTAGCGGGTGGAGGTACACAGGGTGAGCTCTATTTAAGGTATGTAGTATGTCTTTTTTTGTATGTCTTGATAAAAGTGTATCCACACTGAAATGTTGACAAGTACATAGCTGCGCTATTGTCTTTTTTTTGAGCTGTGAAGTCTCACTGAGTGCCGTCCATTATATCCCACTCTATATATATATATATATATATATATATATATATATATATACAATGTCCTGGTGTCCTGCTCTCCCTGTATATACAACAAATGCATCGGGTGTCCACACAAAAGTAGTCACACACATACATCGGGAAATGCAGCACTCCTGGAGACTTCAATAAATTCACTAAGATATGGCATGTAACAGTAACGTTTCAGTGCTCTTTAATTAGCACTTATGTCAGGCTTCTGACGAAAGTGCTAATTAAAGAGCACTGAAACGTTGCTGTTACATGCTGTGTCTTAGTGGATTTATTGAAGTCTCCAAGAGTGCTGCATTTCCCGATGTATATATATATATATATATATATATATATAAATATATAATTTTATAATATATTCCAGAAAGAGGTGCGGCACTCGAGGTCTGTGGTAAATGATCCACAATGCAGATGTATAATTTACCATAGGCCGTGAGTGCCACATCTCCTGGAATATGCTATCTTCATGTGAGGGCACTGGGCGAAGTACTGTATTGTAATTTTACTGTGAGTGCCAGGCCTGTTGGACTAAAATGTCCAGCACAACCACTTCAAGGAGGTCCGGGTTGCAATGAGGGATCCCTGTCCAGCTCCTTCCGCCGAACATCAGGGCTCTTGTACGCAGTGAAAGGGCTCGCAGGGACAGCTGATATTGCATCAGCTGTCACCGCGCCAGAGCAATGATGAATTGCTCCGGCAGCCACGGTGAGTCAGAATGTTAATTATCGGGGTCTGTTCGGACACCAATAATTAACATCATGAAAAGGCCCCCAAGTTATGTGGTAAGTCTCTTCTTACTGCTGCCTGCCACTATGTCCTAACATGTAGTCTCCCCCCTCCTCCACCTAGAAATCTTACTGCAGCAGTGGGTTATGGATAGCATTTGGCATCAGACATCCGTGTAACTGGACTGCAGCCACGCCAGCCAGAAGCAGGTAAGAATTTTTTTTTAAAAACTCAGGGTGAGGGGCGGTAGGCTACAAGTTTTGCCTAGGGCGAACTGACACCTTGCACCGGGCCTGCCTGGGTCTGGCCCTGGTTTGAAAAGCATTTTTATGCTGTATTAACCAAAATCCATAATAATTGCTACGTGTGTGTTACATTTTCTATAACCATATCCATTTTTTCTTTGATAGCTAACCAAATCTGTGAGACTGTTCTTGAAGTGTAAGTTTCCAAAGTACAGATTGTTCAGTGTTCTTGTTCCACTGGAAGTTTCAACACTTTCAGTTCTCCTAGAAGTAAAAGGTTGATGTGCGCAAACTATTGTTTATCACCCAACCTCACTCATCTTACTCACTGATTAACAGATGACAGTTTATACTGTACGTGCTGCACACTTAAGATGGATTTGCAAATGGATTTCATTGTTGCTTTCCTGTCATTCAGCCTCTCCCACATACAGAAATAATGTTTTTTAATGCATGATACACACATATAAAAAATATGTATATGGCCAATATAATTGTGTGTGTGTGTACAGGGGCTGTCTGGCAGATTTTAGCTGGGGGTGGGGGGCGAGCAAACACCATTAATGCACGAGATAACAGAATCAGTATAACAATAGAACAATTACAGATATAATACTTGTTATATTTGTACAGGAAAGTCTTTGCGGGTGTAAGTAAATCTTAGGGGGCAATTCATTTCAACGAATGTTGAATAGCTGCGGGAGGGAGCTCCCGAAGCTATTCAATACACTACGCTGTTTGGGCGCGCTAAGGATTTTTTCCTCACACCCCCCTGGGGATGTGAGAAGAAATCTGACCAAAGTGCCGGGCACGCAGCTGTTTTTCTGCATAGCGCGGATGCTAACAGCTGCGCGCCCGGCACTTTGATCAGAGAGTGCCGGTTAACGCCCCTTAACACCCTTGTTAAGGCGCGATAACTGGCATTCTCCAACCACACAGAGCCATGAATTGAATAGCTCTGGGAGCTCGCTTCCGGCGCTATTAAGTTCGCGTTGAATTGAATTGCCCCTTAGTGCTTTCAGGGCTATTATCGGTGGTAGCCTTTTGACGTATAGGGTGAAACTAAGGCCCTCATTCAGAGCCGTACGCTCTGAGCAGAGCGCACGCTCTGCATGAGGGCCGGGCTCCTTTTTCATGGAGCGTCCTCCTGGACGCTCGTATAGCTGTGGGTCACCACCCACAGGCTATACGAGCGTGCATTTTGATGGCCGCGATGGTCGTGACCATCGCGACCATCGAAATTGCGAGCCGGAGCCTGCGGTTGAGGTTTTCAACCGCAAGCTCCGGAGTGATTTTGGCTCTATCAGAGCCAAAATCACTCCCACTGACATCACTAGTGATGTCAGTGGGCCGGCTTCTGACGGGAGGCGATCCCGTGGGAACGCCCCCGTCAGGGAGGCACGCCCCCGGCACGCCCACCAAAGGGGGCGTGCTGTCAATCAACATTGACAGCACGCCCCCTTTGATCGGACACAACGAGCGAAGGAAAGTCCTTCGCTCGTCGTGTCTGGCGCATGCGCACGACGGAGCTCCCTCCGTCATGCGCATGCTCAGTGCAGACCATCGACCCACTTGCGAGCGTACAGCCGCTCGCGAGTGGGTCTGAATCAGGCCCTAAAAATTTCTTATCACCACCGAAAACTGTTGTTTTTGCTGGTGATAGGGTTTTCATCCTCTGGTAAATCTGCCTTTTAGTGAATGCATCTTCGATGACAGTGACTCAAAACTCAATTAGCAGCTAAGCATAAAAGACAGATTCCTGCCTCAACAATCACTAAATGCTTAACTCCACTCCTAGTAACACTAAAAGGCGACCCTATTGGCTATTACCTTTATCTAACTACCAAACATTAACTCCTAACTGACCTGCTCCTATTGCTCCCAAACTGACCTTGCCTTTGGGTTTATAATACATTGCGCTCTTGGTAGCTGCTGAATGCTATACACCCACCCAGTGGGCTGTCACAGTCATGTAATATTTAGTTTGACGAGTACAGCTTGTCCACATATCTTTGGTTAAGTGGATAGTGGGTACAAAGGCATTTTCTAGACCAAGAACTAGTTTTTTTTAGCATCCTGTTATAGACGAAGTATTGCTGTTCTTGTAAAATGGAATTGAGAAGGAATTTCGTAGTGGGGACTTAGGATCTGAATTAACTGTATAAAACTAAATGCATTGATGACAGATATTGAATGCAGATCTAATGCTAGCATGGCTGGCATGGCTTCACTGTGTTAGAGTCTGTGTTTGTTGTGGACCCAGGGTGGTAACAGGAGTAGGCACCGAAACAGGTTTAACTGAAAGGTGGGTTGTTTAATGGGAATGTTGATAGAAATGAACAATAAGATAAACTCCAGTAATAAGCAAACTGATATATGTGGCAGGAGGGAACTGTAGTGAGTGGGAATAAACGAATGTCCAGATCAGTGACAGAGATGAATGAGGTGAATCCAGATAGACTGTAAGTGTGAAGTGGATATCCTGGTATGCTGAATAGTGGCTGAGAAGGATATCCAGTAATGCTGTGATGATGTCTGAAAGAATAATCCGGTAATGCTGTGATGATGGCTGAAAGGAGAAATCCGGTAATGCTGTGATGAAGGCTGAAAGGAGAGTCTGGTAATGCTGTGATAATGGCTGAAAGGAGAATCCAGTAATGCTGTGATTGTGGCTGAACAGGAAAGGGTTAACTGAGGAGACAGGTTCAGGCAGGAGTGGGTCTGGTGGAATGTGCAGGGCTGATCACCAGCGGAGGCTGATCACCAGCGGAGTGCAAGACAAGGCAGAGCGGTGCAGGCTATGCAGGGAGCCGGAGGCTGACAAGGAGCTAGGGCAAGCACCAGAGCACAAGTCTAAGGTTCAGGAGCGCAGAGAACTCTCTCTCACCACTGTCGCTTGGAACACGTTGCACTGGCAACTACAGGGCACTCCAAACACCCTTATGTACCCAATGACAGAACGTGATAGGCCAGAGAGAGCAGGTGACCCACAGACGATTGGCCTGCTATGTCACATGGCCAAAGACAACATGGTGTCGCCCAGACACCTGTGACGCAGAGACGCCACTAGACTTACCCTTGCCTGGATGGCCCAACACTGGCAGACCTCTGTATCCATGCAATGTCAGTCTCCACATGCCAGCTCCCCCACCAGAAGGACCACGCCAAAGCGCCCTCACAGGTAAGGACCGCAACCTCCATTCCGCAAAACCCAGGTCATGACAGTACCCCTCTCCTTACAGGTGGCCTCAGGACACCTTCTAGGCTTTTCAGGATGATTCCATCTTTTTCAGTTCTGGAGGGGAACAGGGAGATCCTGGGGGGAACAGGGAGAACACTGAGGAATTTTTTGAGAACTAATGGCTTGAGCAGAGATACTGTACAGGAATTTTTAAATAAGACTGGAGATGAAGACGATAGGAGACTGGACTCTGTAATGGAGTATGGTCCAATAAACCGGGGAGCAAACTTCATAGATGGTACCCTGAAGTGAATTTTGAGGGTAGAATGCCATGCTTGATCCCCGACCCACATCTGAGGAACCTTTCTTCGCTTCCTTTCAAGAGCAGCCCACACTTGAGCCCAAACTGAAGCAAAGTTTCCACATCCACAGCTGGTACATCAAAGGCAGGTAAACTTTGGAACTCAGCAACCCTACGATGAAGATCATACATGATGTAGAAAGGAGTTTGGTTAGTAGAAGAGTGGTATGATGTGTTGTGTGCAAATTCGGCACAGGGAAGGCAGGCAGACCAGTTGTCCTGGGATGAGGACATAAAGATTCTCATGAAGGTCTCGAGGTCCTGGTTCACCCTCTACCCATTACTTTGAGGGTGAAAGGCCATGGAAAATTTAAGTTTCACTTGCAGAATAGAATAGAGGGCTCTCCAGAATTTTGCCACAAATCTGTCTGAGATGATTTCTGAAGGAAGTACATGAAGGCGAAATATATGGTGAACAAATAGGTGAGCCAAATCAGGTGCCAAGAGTAACTTCTCTAGTGGAATGTAATGGACCATCTTTGGGAAACGATCCACTACAACCCAGATAGTGGTATATCCAGTAGAATTTGGCAGGTCTGTCACAAAATCTATGGACAGATGTGTCCACAGACAAGATGGTATGGAAAGAGGCACCAATTCACTGGCTGGAGACTGTCGAGGAGATTTATGCTGGGCACACTAGGTACACAATGAGATAAAGTCAGTTACCTCGGTTTTCATCGATGGCCACCAGTAGGATCTCTTCAGAAACTCCAAAGTCTTATGATGACCGGCAAAATGAGAAGAGTGGCCCCATGTCAGCAACTGTTTCCTCAACTCTGGGGCCACAAAGGTCTTTTCAACAGGTGGTTGCAGTTGTATAGTGGCGAAAACCTTAGACTCCAGCACAGGACCACTATCAATGGACAGTGACCATGACAAGGCATCAGCCTTCAGATTGAGAGCCCCAGAGCGATACGACAGGGTAAAACAAAAACAGGCAAAAATATTGCCCATCGGGCCAGATGAGGACTTATACATTGAATATTTTTTAGGAAAAGAAGATTCCTAAGGCCAGTTTGACAGCTAATAGCTCCTGTTCGCCTATGGCATAATTTCTTTCGGCAGGGGAGAATTTCTTTGAGAAGAAACCACACAGGTGAATCCGGTTAGCCTCGAAGCGCTGGGACAAGACAGCTCCCACTGCCTCAGACAAAGCATCCACTTCCAGTAAAAATGGCCTGTTGACATCCGGTTGTCTCAAAATTCGAGCTGTTATAAAGGCCTGCTTGAGAAGTTGAAAGGCTGTCTCCACCTCATGAGGCCATAGAGCAGGGTTGGAACCTTTACGAGTTAGGGCTGTGATGGGAGCCATCAAGAAGAATAATCCCTTAATAAAACGCTGATAATAATTGGAGAAACCAAGAAGTCTCTGGATGGATTTCAAAGACGTGGGATGGGACCAATCCAATATTGCTTGGACTTTCTTGTGGTTTATTTCTAAACCTGATCCTGAAATGATATGTCCAATAAATGGAATACTTGGTAAACCGAACACACATTTGTCCAATTTACAATACAGTTGGTTCTTCCTCAGATGGGACAAGACTTCTTTGACATGATTATGGTGTTCCTCAGGAGAGGAGGAAAACATCAAAATGTCATCTAAATAGACAACAACTGAGACATATAAGAGATCCCTAAAGATCTCATTAACGAAACATTGAAAAATGGCAGGTGCGTTACACAGCCCGAACAGTAAGTATTCAAAATGACCACCCCTTGTGTTGAATGCTGTTTTCCACTCGTCACCTGCTCAGATACAGATGAGGTTGTTTGCACCTCGGAGATCTAACTTAGAAAATATAGTAGATCCCTTGACTCTGTCAAATAATTCGATGATCAGTTGTAGAGGGTATCTGTTCTATCATTCAGGCCTCTATAATCTCTACTTGGTCTTAGGCCTCCATCTTTTTTAGAAACTAAGAAAACTCCCGCTCCAGCAGGTAATGTCGATGGTTGGATAAATCCTTTTTTTAAATTCTCTTGGATGTATTCCGACATGGTGTCGGTTTCTGGTAGGGACAATGGATAGGTCCAACCACGGGGAGGCGTCTTCCCAGGTAACAAGTCGATAGGACAATCCCATTCTCTATGAGGAGGTAAGATGTTAGCTTGTCTTTCGGAGAAAACATCGGTAAATGATTGATATTCTTCTGGTATAAATGGGGCCTCTAATGTCTGAATATTTCTCACAGGTCAGATATTCGGAAGACAAGACCCCTGGCATTCCTCACTCCATGACTGAACCTGTATAGTGTTCCAATCAATTCTGGGGTTGTGCTTACGCAGCCACGGGTATCTGAGTATAATCTCATGGGAAGCCTTGGGTATGATTAAGAAGCTGATATGTTCAACATGCAGGGCTCCAATATGAACTAGAATAGGATGGAGTTTTTTTAGACACAGTTCCATTAGAAATAGGTCTACCATTAATAGAGGTCAAGGAGATAGCATGATCCAAGGTGATGCTAGGAATTTGTAATTTATCTGCCAAATGAGAGGACATGAAATTTTCTGCTGCCCAGAATCCAGGAGGGCAGATACAAATACAGGACTTGACTTAATGTCCATAACAGAGTAGTTCTGCTTTTGGGGACAGAAGTATTACTCCTGAGTGTCCCCGGGACTAGTTAGGAACAGGCGTTTCCCGGCTTGTGGGTACAGGAAGCCTCCAGGTGACCCATGTCTCCACAGTATAGACAAAGGTTCTTTTGAATGCGTCTCTGTCATTCTTTGTTGTGATTAACCTGCATGGGTTCGTCATCTGTTAGAGAGGGAGGAGAACGGGTAGGAGAAGGTTGAGGATGAGGCCTTCAACTATCAGCTCTGTGTTTCTCAGCTTGGTGCTCTCTAAAGCGTATATCAACCTTGTTGCACAGGGAAATTAGATCATTAAGACTAGAGGGGAAATCAAGAATGGCTAGATCATCCTTTATACGATCCGATAGTCCGTGCCAGAAGGCCGATGTTAGGGCTTCTTCGTTCCATCTGAGCTCTGATGCCAATGTCTGGAACTTAATAACGTAATGACTGACAGGACGGATACCTTGTAATGCCGGTAATGCTGTGATGATGGATGAGCAGGAAAGGGTTAACTGAGGAGACAGGTTCAGACAGGAGTAGATCTGGTGGAAGGTGCAGGGCTGATCACCAGTGGAGTGCAAGGCAAAGCAGAGCGGTGCAGGATATGCAGGGAGCTGGAGGCTGACAAGGAGCTAGGGCAAGCACTGGAGCACAAATCTAATCAGTGACAGAGATGAATGAGGTGAATCCAGATAGACTGTAAGTGTGAAGTGGATATCCTGGTATGCTGAGTAGTGGCTGAGAAGGATATCCAGTAACGCTGTGATGATGGCGGAAAGGAGAATCCAGTAATGCTGTGATGATGTCTGAAAGAATAATTTGGTAATGCTGTGATGATGGCTGAAAGGAGAATCCGGTAATGCTGTGATGAAGGCTGAAAGGAGAGTCCAGTAATGCTATGATGATGGCTAAAAGGAGAATCCAGTAATGCTGTGATTATGGCTCAGCAGGAATGGGTTAACTGAGGAGACAGGTTCGGGCAGGAGTGGGTCTGGTGGAAGGTGCAGGGCTGATCACCAGCGGAGTGCAAGGCAAGGCAGAGCGGTGCAGGCTATGCAGGGAGCCGGAGGCTGACAAGGAGCTAGGGCAAGCATCAGAGCACAAGTCTAAGGTTCAGGAGCGCAAAGAACTCTCTCACAGCTGACGCTGTGAACACATTGCACTGGCAACTACAGGGTGCTCTAAACACATTTAAGTACCCAGTGATGGAATGTGATAGGCCAGAGAGAGCAGGTGACCCACAGACAATTGGCCTGCTATGTCACATGGCCAAAGACAACATGGTGGTGCCCAGACAGCCGTGATGGGGAGACACCAGTAGACTTACCCTTGCCTAGATGGCCCAACACTGGCAGACCTCTGTGTACATGCAATGTCAGTCTCCACATGCCAGCTCCCCCGCCAGAAGGACCACGCCACAGCGCCCTCATAGGTAAGGACCACAAACCTCCATGCCGCGAAACCCAGGTCGTGACACAGTGATCCGCTGTGCAGCTGGATGGCAGCTTTCATATTTGCATCCTCTTGCAAAGGATTATTTCACAATCAATTGTTGTTTGTAACTAGTCGCCTTGGTCCCCTTCTGGGATGAAGATTCACCCCCATTAGCAGTAGCAGCCATAGTGTGCAAGGATTCTTCTGGGGAATCCTGTAAAGAGGGGGAGTCAGTTATCTCACAAACTGGATACCGGAGGTCTACCTACGATCATTAATGAGGAGACTGATGATGAAGGTGTTGGCGGTGATGATTGCATTAGCTGGGATTTATTCGTGCTGCTGGCACCTTATGCTGAACTGCTTGTTATTATTTTTTTACAGAATCTTTGAAACCTTTCCCAAATACTGTACTGTAAATTGCATGAACTTGCTGCAAATTACTTAACAGGGAGGAGGTTCCTAGAAGGTTAATGACCCTATTTACTTTAGCTTCACAAATGGTACAGATGGCTTGACAAATATCATCAGGATTGGCTATAAATAATTCCACATGAAAGAAGTGGTTTTTTGGTCTTATGCACAGGCATGACAATGGCCTTCTACTTATCCCAGACAAGAACTGCTGCCACAGATGGCTGACTTACTTTTACACAAACAACTTCCTCATCATCAACATCATCATTAGTGTCAGATGCACACATATCTCCCTCATCCTGTTGCACTTCCACTGTGGCATCCTCAATTTCTAAATCACCATCATTACTTTTACTGGGTCTCAACCCCCTTATTTGCACAGTGTGTGGAAATGGTGGAAGGAGTCTTCTCTAGAAGTACAGTGTCAGAAATGTCAGACTCACACATAACACTCATGGACACACTTAGGGGTAAATTTACTAAAGTGAGAGTTTTTAGAAGTGGAGATGTTTCCCATAGCGACCAATCAGATTTCAGATATTATCTTCTAGAAGGTGCTAGTTAAATGTTAAGTAGAATTTGATTGGTTGCTATGGGCAACATCTCCACTTCTAAAACTCTCACTCTAGTAAATTTACCCCTTAGACTCTCCTCAGGCATTTGTGAAGATTGTGAACACACAGTTCGTTATTTAGCCTTAGTTTTGTTTTGGTGAACTGATTTGCCTGTTTTAAAGGTGACACTTAGACTTAAAGTGAGAAGGTGTTGCATGTGAGTTTTCAGAAGATGCCTAACCATGATTTGCCCTGGCTTCTGCAATAGGCATTCTAGTGCATGAAACATCAGTTACAGGACCACCACTCTCAAAGAAAGGCCATGCAATGAGCCTTTCCTTGCCACTCCATATGGTGTGTGGAATGTTTTCAATTTTATGTTTTTTGGCAGTAAATTTTCCCTATATTATTAGAGGTAATGATATCTTTACCATTGTGAAATATTGTTTAGATTTCAGGTGCCCTTTCTTAAACTTTATTTCCCCTGGATCACCTTTAGTACTGTAGATGTTGAAATACTATAATGACTGCTGACAGTAGCTGCAGCACATTTACTGGGTTGCTGCTCCTGATCCTTTATTGACTGATCCATATTAACTCACAGTGATCCTAGTAATGGTGGCACCCTAATGATGTTATAATTTTTAACAAGTTTTATTTTTCATTTTGTTTCAGGGGCCCTTTCTACACATTATTTCCCCTGGACCACCTTTAGTAGATGTTGAAGTACTATCATTGCTTCTAGCAGCAGCTATAGCACTTGTACTGGGTTGCTGCTCCTGTGATTCTAGTAATGCTGGTGTCATGTCTGGTTGGTTTGGTCTGGAACAGATGTGAGCAGGCCTCTGTGCTATCCTGGAAGGCACCGGAGTAGTAAAAAAATGGTTTTAATAGTCCTGAGCATGACAGCACCCCCACCTTGACAGGTGACCCCAGGACACCTCTTAGGCTTTCGTGGAAACTTGGCATGGAACACTTGGATCATTTGAGAAGCATGGACGTAAGAGGCAAAACTCCAGGAATGTTCTTCTGGGCCATAGACTTTCCAGTCGATTAAGTATTGGAGACGTCCATACCAGATTCGAGAATCTTTGCCACTTCGTACTCAACTCCATGATGAGTCTGGACTTTGGGTGCATTTGGAAGTTCAGAATGAAACAGGTTAAGTAAGAGTGGTTTCAATAAAGAAATATGGTAGGAATTTGCTATCTTCAGAAAGGGAGGTACTGTAGCTTGTGTTTGAATGAAACTGGCTCAACTACACACTCAATGGCAAATGGCCTAATATAGCAGGGTGCAAATTTCATGGATGACACTCTTAAATACATATTTCATGTAGGGAGCAAAACTCGATCGCCTTCATTGAGACTGGGAACTGATCTCGTATTCCTGTCAGCAAGCTACTTGTACCACTCAGAAGCCTTCACAAGGGAGGAGCGGATCTCTTTCCAAATCTTGGAGAAGTGCTGCAAGGTGCAGTCAGCACCTGGAACGTGTGAGACAGGAAGTGACTGAAACTAAGGAAATCGAGGGTGGAGGCCATAAGTGGCATAAAAGGGCGTGGAACCAGATGAAGAATGGTACTGACTGTTGTGACAAAATTCTGCTCAAGGAAGCAGTACAGCCCAGCTGTCCTGAGAGGAGGATACTTATAAAGGAAGAAAATCCCAATCAGACTGAGGGTGATAGGAAGTAGAGAAATTGAGCTTGACTTGAAGTGAAGAACACAAGCAATAACAAATATTGGCCACAAACTGATCTCCCTAGTCAGAGATGATTTCCAGAGGTAGTCCATGGAGTCTGAAGATTTTTAGTATGAATAATTGAGCTAACTTGGGAGCTGGTGGAAGACCGGATAGGGATATGAAATGAGCCATCTTGGTGAACTGGTCAACTACCACCCAGATGGTGTTGAATTTGTTTGAAAGCAGGAGCTCAGTAATGATGTCCATTGACAGATGTGACCACAGTTGATGTGAAACAGATAGAGGAAGTAACTGCCCAGCTGGGGACTGTCAAGGCACTTTATGCTAGGTGCACTTGTTACAAGAGGCAATAAAGTCTTGGATGTCTTTTCTGAGAGAGGGCCACCAGTAAGACCTGGAAATGAACTATAAGGTCATTTATATGCCTGCATGACCTGTGAAGCGGGAAGCATGAGCACAAGGTAGCAGTTTCTTGCGTAATGTGTGCTTGACAAGAGTTTTCCTAACAGGTGGTAAGGATCCTACTCTGACTGCAGAGAAAGCTACTGGATCAATGACGAGATGTTTCTCAGTGGATGTAGTCTCATTTTCTTGTGAGAGAGGGCATCAGCCTTTTAGTTCTGGATGACTGGACGAAAAGACAATTTGAAATTAAATCATGAGAAAAAGAGAGCTCATCTGGCTTGCCTCGGGTTCAGGAAATGGGCTGTCTTAAGATATAAGAGGTTTTTGTGGTCTGTGAGAATAGAAATGGGATGCACAGCTCCTTACAAAAGATAGCGCCACTCCGACAAGGCTAACTTAATAGTGAGAAGTTCTGCTCTCCAATAGAGTAGTTGCACTAAGCCGGAGTGAATTTTCTGGAGAAAAATCCACAGGGGTGGAGAAGAGCATCAGGAGCACATTAAGAGAGCATAGCTCTGACTCCTACGGAAGAAGCATCAACTTCCAAGATGAATGGCTGTGTGACAACAGGTTGATGAAGAACAGGAGCTGAAATTAACTTCTGTTTGATTTTTTTGTAAGGCTTCCTTTGCTTCCTCTGACCATCGGCATGGATTGACAACTATCTAGTTGAGAGCGGTAATAGGTGCATTGATGGTGGAAAAGTTCTTTATGAATTTTCGATAGTAGTTTGAAAACTTTAGGAAGTGCTGAACAGTCCTGAGAGTATTTGGAATGGCCATTCCTGAATTGCTTGGAGCTTTTCTGGGTCCATTTTGAGACCAGAACCTGAAATGATATATCCTAGGAAGGGAATAGACTTGACCTTGAAGACACACTTCTCCAATTTGCAGTAGAGATAATTGGAACGGAGACATGTCAGAACCTCCTTTACTTGCCTGTGATGTTCTTCCAGATCATTGGCAAATATGAGAATATTGTCAAGATAGACAACATGTTTGTATAACAGATCTCAAAATATCTCATTGATATAGTGCTGGAATACTCCAGGAGCATTGCTGTGACTGAAGGGCATAACAAAGTACTTGTAGTGACCATCGTGGGTGTTAAATGCGGTCTTCCCCTCATCTCTTTCCCAAATTCGTATGATATTATATGCTCCTCGCAAGTCCAGGTTGGTGAAGATGGCTGGTGGCTCCACTGACTCGGTCAAAAAGCTCTGTGATCAGAGGGAGAGGATAGTGGTTTTTAATGGTTATGTCATTCAGTCCCCTGTAGTCGATGCAGGGGCGCAGACCTCTATCCTTTTGTTTTTTATGAAATAGAAGTCCGCACCAGTGGGAGAGGTGGATGGATGGATGAGCCCTTTTTCCAAATTCTCTTGGATATAGTCAATCATGGCTTTTGTTTCTGGGAGTGATAGTGGATAAGTTTGCCCTCTGGGAGGAGGTTTCCCAGGGATTAATTCAAATGGACAACCCTATTCACAGTGAGGAGGAATAATATCAGCACCAGCTTTACTGAAAACATCAGTAAATTCTTGATAAGGAGGAGGAGTATCCAGATGAGATGGTACTACAGAGCATACTGAAAGAACTTTTTGGAGGCAAGAACCAAAGCAGGAAGATCCACAAGCAGTGATTTGTAAGGTTCTCCAGTCAATTTAAGGATTATGCAGACGGAGCCAGGGCAAGCCCAGAACTATGGAATGTGAGGCCCTTGGTATGACAAGAAAACTTAAAAGTTCAGAGTGCTGAGCACCAATCTTGACTCACAGAGGTACAGTCTGAAGGGTAGTTGTACCCCCTAGGGTGCAGCTTCCATCAACTGCTGTGAGGTACTGTATATGAAGCAAACTCTTGGTTGGTAATGCCCATCGATGGACCAATTTAAATGTGATGAAGTTGCCAGCTGCACCTGAATCCAACAGCGCAGAGATTTGCTTGAAGCAAGTGGCCACTTGAAGAGAAACTGAGAGAATGCAATCAGTTTTCTTTGGTGAGGAATCAACTACTTTTAATTTAGCCTCTCCTTGCCAAGTTAGGAGTGGGAGTTGCCCGGATGCTTGGGACATTTGTTGAGCTGATGAGAAGGAGCAGCACTGTATAGACAGAAATTCTCAGACTGTCGTCTTCTGCGTTCTTCCTGTGATAGGCGACAATGGTTGATTTGCATTTTTTCCTGTTTGGGAGGAGATACTGACTGAGGCAAGACTGTTGCTCGAGGTTTAGGATGAATGAATCTCCCTCTCTCAATAGCACATTCTTTAAATGTAAGTCCACCTTGGTGCACAAGGAGTTCAAGTCCTCTAACTTGCTTGGGAGATCACGAGTAATAAGAACACCTTTAATTTTGTCAGATAAGCCAAACCAAGAAGGCTGCATAGAATGCTCCATCATACCAAGAGAGTTCTGATGCCAGAATTTGAAACTGCACCAGATACTGGCCTACAGAATTTGAACCCTGGCATAGCCATAGAGGGTCTGAAGATGCAGACGACACTCTCCCAGGCTCAAAGATTCGATAGAATGCAGTGACAAATTCCTTGTAAGATGTTAGGATGGGATCCGATCTTTCCCATAAGGGTGAAGACCAGTCTAAAGTGGATCCAGATAATAGGGAGATGATGTATGCCACACTGGTACGGTCTGTAGGAAAATTGCTGGGTTGGAGCTCAAACTGTATTTCACTTTGATTTAGAAAGCCCTTGCAATTTTTGTGGTTCCCATCAAATTTTGCAGGAGTAGGAATGTGCAGATGGGGTAACACTGAGGAAACTGGAACCAGAGAAATTCGAATGGATGATGTGGCAGCTCCTGAGCCTCTCAGAGTGGATTGGATGTTATCCAGCTGGTTAGTCAGTTCTTTGAGGAACTGTACCACCTGGCCCTGTGTCGCCTCTTGGTGTTCTAGTTGACCAACAAGATCAGGTGTAAACCCAGCAGCTTGTGCCTGATTCTCAGCTGAATCCATGGGGCCAGTACAAACTGTCATGCCTAGGGGTTGGTTTGGGCTGGAACAGCTGTGGGAGGCTGAAGAGGAGACTTGGGAGGTGTTAATAAACCTGGTTGGCTTCAGCCATGACATCCTCATGTATTGCTGTGTGGAGGCAGAGGAGCTGCAGAGGATGATGAGCCCGAAGGAGGAACTGTACCACCTGACCCTCTTGGTGTTCTAGGTGATCAACAATATCAGGTGTAAACCCAGCAGCTTGTGTCTGATTCTCGGCTGGATTCATGGGGCCAGTACAAACTGTCATATCTGAGGGTTGGTTTGGGCTGGAACAGCTGTGGGAGGCTGAAGAGGAGACTTGGGTGGTGTAATAAACCTGGTTGGCTTCAGCCAGGACATGCTCATGTATTACTGCATGGAGGCAGAGGAGCTGCAGAGGATGATGGGCCCGAAGGCAAGAACAAGTATGGAATGTCTTTATTAAACAGCAGGTTGGAATGAGAACTGGAGATGATAATACTGAATGAATGAGCAGAATCGGATTGGGACTGATGATTCTGGATTGAGAGTTGGATTGGTTTGAGACCGATTTTGATGATTTTTAAAAACTTGATGGTTTTGAATATAGATGTTGAAGAATTGTTGAACTTCATTGGTTTGAGACTGATGTTAAAGAATTGAAGAACTTAGTTGATATGAGTCCGATATTAATGAATTTATGAACTTCATCGGTTGGGACCGATGTTGATGAATTGAGGAACTTAATTGATAAGAGTCCGATATTGGAAGCATCGGATGAGACCGATGGTTGGAAGTATTGGCTGGAATCGATGGTGGCTGTAAGAACAAGTCTCAGTGATAAAAAAAACAGACTGGTGTGCAAGATGGTATAGGAGACTTGTTTACCAGATATAGGAACTGGATATAATGGACTGGGACCGTTCATATACAGAGTACCTGGGAGCTTAGCACTGAACTGTAACTTCAGCAACAGAGGCCAGTCTGGAAATGGAATTTATAGAGGAGGATCCCTAGGGATTGGACACTGCGATCAGCTGGTCTGGGAGCTACGCTCTGAGTGGAGGAAAAGCATTAGGTGACAGAGTCCAAAATGGCTGCACTCATACTGTTGTTTATGAGGTAACTATGGTATGCAGCCTGTGTGCCCTCATGCTGGGAAGACACGCTTCCATGTTACTGTTACTGAGCTCCATGCTCAGTAACAGGACACTGAGCGGACGTGGCAGGAGCAGCACAGACAGACCTCAGCACCAGCCGAGAGCGATGTGTAGCATGATTGGACATCTATGCTATCCTGGACAGGCACCGGAGCAGTAAGAAAGTGGACTTAATAGTCCGGAGCGTGACAGCTGGCACCCTAATGACTTTATATTTTTGAACACACAAGTTTTATTTAAATTTTTGATAACAGTTCCTCACGGTGCTCCTAGTATTGATGTTATATTTTTTAACACTAGTTTTATTAAAAAAAATTTATAACAGTGCCTCAACAGTGAACACACAATGTAGTGCCTCACAGTGCTCTTAGTAATGGTGGCACCCTAATGATGTTATATTTTTTTTAATCAATAGTATTTATTACATTTTTTTCAAAATAAAAAAGGTGAGGATACAGAACATAAAAAGGGGGGAATGGGGAAGGGAAAGAACATATCATATATACACACCATAATAGAAACACCATCCATAAATACAATAAACAAAACTGAACAAATAACAAATAAAATGCAATATGTAGCACAATAACAAGAAAATAAATACAAATATCAATCAGAAAAAATAGTTTTGTTCAAACTAATAGGGGGAGGGAGTGGGTGTTTCCAGAGATTAGCCAAAGCAGCACCTGCTGCAATACAAATATGGCTTAAAACATATCTCTGATAAGACTGACCCTTGTGTGGCAAAATATGTAACAGAGCTAAAGAAGGGGATGGAGAAAGAGAAAACTCAAACACATTAATCAGGGAAAATACTTGCAACCAAAATGAACGAAGAATGGGACAAGACCAGAAAACATGGAAAATATGGCCTACTTCTCCACAATTCTGCCAGGAAAACTTAGTACAGGATGGCCAGAAAGTATGCAATCTGTCAGGAGTGAAGTACAATCTATTTAAGAATTGAACATGCATTTCAGCGGTTCATACATCTTGACATTTTAAAAGACATACCATAGATTTAAGACCATTGGGCGTCAAAAATAGGATGACCCAAATCTAATTCCCGATGGAGTTGAGCGGCAGATTTAACAACAGAACATTATCCCAAAAGCAATTGATACCAAAATGAAATACTCCCCTTAATACTCCCCTTAACTCCCCCTCGGTTAAGCTGAGACCATATATCATTACGGGGTGGATGTAGTGACCTAAGGAGCATACCATACTAATATGTGGCATTTGAAGATAATTAAACATTTCAGTGAAAAGGAGAGGTAACTTCTTTGTAAAGTAGAAAATGGCAGTAGGGTACTGCCATCCATAATATCCCCTAAGGTATTAAGGCATGTGGAGCTCCATAAAGATATATATTAAGATGTGGGATCAATTTAGCAATAGGTTTAAGAGGGAGGGCAGAGGAAGGGAGAGACATTTCCTCAACAAGAGAAACTAATTTATCCCAAATAGAGAGCGAGGTCTTAATAGACGGAAACGTTATATTTTTTTAACATACAATTTTTATTTAAAAAAAGTTTTAACAGTGCAAGAACACACAACACAGTGCCTCACAGCGCCCCTAGTATTGGTGGCACCCTAATGACGTTATATTTTTTAACACACACGTTTTATTTAAAAAAAAATTACAGTGCATGAACACAAATCACTCCTAAGGCATTTATTTTATTACACAGTGACCCTTTCAGTTAAACACAGTGCTCCAGTCCTTAGGGTGATTTTGTTTAATTGACAACCATGCCCTTTAAAGTTAAACAAAGTGTTCCTAATGGTGTTTTTTTTTTTACATTTACAAAGTGCCCTGTAGGCTTTAACACACTGCTCCAGTCCACTCCTAATGGCATATTTAATATTTCTTGACTGATTATATCAATATGTAACTGTGGTTTTTTTAAGGTACTTTAGATTTTGGTGATCGATTGTGATGACCTTGTGACTTTATTCTTTGTTTTTGCCTTCTTGTGAAAAACATCTTGGCCGCTCTGAGTCATGACCATGAATGATGCTGATTAATGCAAATCTATGAACATATAACAACATAATCATTATAATCTGCACACTTGCAAAGGGAACTATAAAATCAGTATAACTCTAAATCAATGAGTTTCGGTTTGTTTAGTGGAATTTCTATTACAACGATTCGTTATTTGCCCAAAATAAAAAAGCAGTTGCCTGCTGTAGTTTCAGTTTTTACCACCACATCTGCAAAATGACATTGAGGAGCAGCTGTCAGCAAATAAAAAACAGAGACAATTTCAGAGGCTTTCAATACAAAAGAAAAGTTTTCTGAAACTGGTACATAATTTTAAATGTCATTGGAACCATGTTCATACAATGCACAGTAGATAACAGCATTTCATAAATAATATTTAATAAAATGAGTACAGCTTAACATGCAGCCAGGTGCGGACTGGCCCACTGGAGTACAGGGGAAATCTCCAGTGGGCCCTACTGCCTGAGGGCCCCACCTCCTTTTCTAAAGGGTCAGTAAGTTAATCAAGCAGGATCATGGATGATTCTTTGCATGTGCTCTCTAGTGGTTAGGCAAGTCCCTATGTGCTTGCCTGCCGCACCCCCTCTGATAACAGGCAACACCCCTTAAGCTTGGTCCTCTGCCAATGCCCCAGTTCGACAATGCATTTAGTAATAATTTTGTGGCCTTTACAATGCTGCTCACTGCTGAAAAAACAGAATGAATTAATGGCGAGATTTTTCAAATCTTGGAGAGAGATAAAGTGGCATCTAAGGGCCTGATTCAGCAAAGATCGCTAATGTGATCGCGGTTGCAATCACGTACGCAAGTCTGCTGCCAGAGTATGCTAATGTTTGCAATTGCAAAGCACTCGCACAGACAACATGCAGACACCCACTTCCCCTCTCGCACATTCGTAATACCTTGCAATCCAACCAAAACATCAGTACCATCAGAGCCACTCGCACAATTAAGGCAGGTCAGACCTCACTTGTAAATTGCTAACTTTCCTGTATGTAGCGAACACTCAAGCTACGTATGGCATCGCAGTGCCTAATTTATATACGCCCATGTAACGGTGTTCAAACGCACTGGCACACCTGCGTTCAGCCAACCACTCCCCATAACCACCCACAAACGGCACTTCCTGTCAATCACTTTACAATAAATCTGCATGATCTCTGCAATCGCTTTCCCATTCGCAGTGATCCGCTTGCGCACATACACTGCAATGCATACGCATGCACGGAAAGCAAACATCGGCTCACCGGATCACCAATCACCAGTCCCTGGATGCAGGTAAGTCGGTGAAATGGGGGAAAGCCCTAATAATGCCAACTCCAAATGGTGCTATTATCACAGGGCTAACCCATTATTTTTTTACAATTTTATTTTAGTAAATCTGAGACAGATCGTAAGCGATCTGCTTACTCCATAATGTGAATTTAAGGGCTTAGAGTAGTTTTTACAAAAAGTGCTCCAAAAGCCATTTAAGTGATACTAAAATAACATGAAAATTGTGTGAAAACATCACGGCAGATCTGAACATGCGATGTACGACCTGCTGGGATACGCGTCGGCATCGTGATCGTGAGTGGACACTCACGATTTGGGCATATTTTACACGATTTGTCATCACGATGTGTCGGAAAGTTTCCTGGTGACCTGCGCAGTAGACTCTGGGCACAGACTACTGCCCAGAGTCTACTACTGTGGCACTGTGCTGCTGGCCACTGGAGAGAGAGGAGGGGACCTGGATGGAGACTGCACACAGGCCCCCTCCTCTCTTAATACGCCCCACAGTGTTGCACTCTCCAATACCCATTTCTTACGAAAGGGGAGGAAGTAGTCCGAGAAGGATTTTACATGCTCCTCCAAGAAAGGCTAAAAGTGGTGCTGGGTTCTGATACTACAGTCCATCTTCACAATCCCAGCCTATCACTGACAAGAAGGGCAGCAGCGCTATAGGCAAAACATTTAATTATTGAACACACCCTCTGCTCCTTCGTCAGCCAATAAAAAGGGAGTATGGGTGTTATTGTAATCTATAATGCAGTCATCTCTCAGTGTGGTGGTTTAATGTGGTAAAAAGAGTAAAAAAGTAAGAGAAAACAGTAAAAAAAGAGTAAAACCTCACTGAGCGTACAGAAATTGCGAGCTATACAGAGCCTTACGCATGTAACGCATTCACATCGCCACTCAGTGGTGCGACAAGATAGAAAGGCCTGGTGCAATTTGCCACTGATAATAATGACAACTATGACAGGTAGGGGCAATTGTGCTGCAAAAATGCATAGATCTCTGCATACGGGGGAATACATGCATTTAACTCCATGCACTCAATGCAGGAGCAATTGCAGCCATCTTGCATTCATGTCTACATTAGTCCCTAAATAAGTAGCATAATAAGTGCCCATCATGCTTTGCCGCCATAACTAGCAATGGCAGTTGCGTTATTAGCAGAAGCTGAAGGTGCCTTTAAATATATTTTGGATAATGCAGAAAAAAGGGTTATCACCACTTCATACTTCATACAATTACCCCATTGTCACAACACATATTACAATAAAATAACTCTTCAACATATGATACTTCTTTTTATATTTACAAGATGATTTATGCGAAATACTATGTACTACCCACGTAATGGAATCACCTCTGTATTGTTTTTTTTTTTAAACCTTAATGAAAAGAAGAATTAGCCTAAAGGCCCCTACACACTAGACGATATTGTGACCGATTTGGCCAATTTCAACGTATCGGAATGACAAATCGTTCATATTGTCCAGTGTGTACACTCTATCATGATCACAATGCGCGCTCCTGTTGGTCGTTGGTCACATCTTTAGATCTGTGTACATGCAGGAAGATCTATCAATCTCATTAATGATTCCCCTCTGATTGTGCAGTGTGTACACACTACCAAATGACAAATGGTATGTCGTTCACACCTGCACGATGCTGCCGTCACTTGACAGGCATACCTAGTCCCCTCCCATACCTGCTTCAGACACAGATGCATGCACAGATCAGTGAGATTTGTGCATGCCTCTGTGTAAAAAGCTTGTAAAGTGTGAAATAAAGTTAAAAAATTACGTGGGATCCCCCCTAAAAGACCAACCAGCCCCAGACGTTACAGAGCCAGTCCTGGTTGTGAATATACAGGGGACAAAAGACATAGGGGCTCAGTGAGCAGGTCCTAGTTTTGGAAATACAGATCGGGACTCGTAGTTTATTTTGTTTTACGAAGACGGTGGATGCCTACATGGACCGAAGAGGACGTGATCAACGCTAGGAATAGGTGAGTTTTTACTTTTTTTTCCACAGGTGTCATGGATTCTACTAGAAAAGGGGTCGTGAATGGCTACATTCTAGGTGAGTATGTGTGAATGCAAATGTGAGTGCACATGTATGTTTTAATAAATATACTTTCATGGTGTGAGTGTCTTGGGTTTGTTTTAATATTTCTTTTGCGAGTGAACTACAGGTACCAGTGGGCCCTTAAAGATACCCCGCATGCTGGTACTTGTCATTCTCCAAGTACCAGCATGCGAGGGAGACTTCCTGGGACCTGTAGTTCTCTAGCAAAAGACAATATTATTACATCTGTTTTTTTACACACACGCTACACAAGCTATCAGGCCTGGCCTGGGGTGCCCTTTATTGGGGGGTCCTCATCTCCCCAGGGATCCCTGGCCTGGGCTGACTAGTGGTCAGGTGTAATTCCTTTGGCAGGTGGACCCAGTGAAAGAGTTCCCCTGGCTGTGGCATTACAACCCAGCTAGAAAGAATCTGGTGCTGGTTATGGAAAATACAGGGGACCCCTACTTATTTTGTCCCATGTATTTCCAAAACCAGGACCGGCTCAGTGAGCCCAGTGCTGGTTGAGCTAAATACATGGGACCTGTACGTCTTTGTCCCTTGTATTTTCGCAACCTGGACTGGCTCTGTAACCGGGGCTGGTTGGTCATTTAGGGGGGGACCCCACGTCATTGTTTTGTATTTTTAACACGTGACTTGAGCTTTTTACACAGATGCATACATGGATATCGCTGATCTGTACATGCATCTGTGTCAATAGTAAAGTCCCCTATTTACATTTTTAGGCTATCTTTAAGATGGTCGTCAGCGGTTTGGGACAGCGAACGATATATCGTTAACGAGATAACGGTTTGGAAATCGTTAAATATGCATGATATATTGTTTGGTTGTTGGTAAAATTGCACAGTGTGTATGCACTATGGGGGTGATTTAGCAAGGATCGCAATTGCAAAGCTGCATGCTGGCAGCTTTGCAATTCCGTCCTTGCTATTATGCAAATGCAGCAGGAGGTGTATGACACCCCCTGTTGCATTTGCAATCCCAGCACTGCAACGGAGGTCGCAGGCTGGGATCACCATCGTGGCCATCGGTGGTCGATGGCTGCGATGGTGGACGATGCAGGGCTGCCAGCCAGGTTAGTAAGCCTCAGCTTACTCAGGCTGGCCGGCTTGCAAGGCCAGGACACTGCATCAATCGATGTAGTCCTTTGCCTTGCCACTCCCAGAAACATTTCTGGGAACGCCAGCCGACCCCGCCCCCTCACCGCCCCTTAAATGCCTCTGCCTGTCAATCATGCAGAGGCACAGAAGGGGCTGCGCGCGACTACCCAGAATGGGTCCTGCACATGCGCAGATTTCCGATAATCGGGAATCTGAGATCAGCCCCTATATCATTAGTCCAGGAGTTCAGGGGATATCGTTAATGGCATTGCATCGTTTGCAGATCGTTTAGTGTGTACCCAGCTTAGACAGTTAAATCCCCATACATCTATGATTAATTGAGGCAATTTGCCATTTTGTAGATGATTGTCCCAAAAAAGGTATGGGGTTAACCGATTGCCTATTCCGATCAAAAAGTGATCAGAATCACTAATCAAGCTGTCTGCAAGTTGGATTCACCAACCAATCTGAGCTGTAGATTTCCAGTGTAAAGTAAAAATCAGCCAACTTGCAGACCGTTACTTGTCAAATGATGAGCCTTCCAAGATTGGCAGATCTGAAAATTACCTGTAATGTATGGGCACAGATTGTTGGATTTGGGAATCTTTAAATCTGGGGGGAAAAAAAATTGCATAATCTGTGAATTGTTTTTTTGTGATTGCTGATGTATGGGCCCCATTACGTGTGCTTTAAGTTGTAGATGAAGTCACTGAGTGCATTATCTTATTGCCTGTACATGCAGTGGTCTGTTTGGCAGCAAAATTCTCTTCTTTATTACGTCCATGGTCAGAGGGCAGAATTTATTCCAGAAAGTGACCTTCAGATAATAATGTGGCTGCAGTGTCCAAAAGTTACTTCAACAAATAAGAAATGTCCAACACACCAAGCCGTGACTTTTATTTATAACTCCTAACACAAAAGAGACACATGAGTTTCTCCCACAGCAGCCCCATCATCTCCCTGTGTCGCCCCTCCTCACACAGGCGGCGAGGAGGAATGTCCTCCTCACACACAGAAGGAGGCAGGCTCCCAGCAGCAGCATCACCTCAGCAGCACTGCTATACAGAATAGTGTCAGGTCTGAGAGGATTATGTCATTCCACATAGAGCTGATTTTTTTCTAACTCCTTGAAAGTGCTTCCTTATGGGGATGATTGACAGCATGCAATGCAGGACAGGCTATATAAATGACTGAACGCTCCTCTCTAACCATTGTAGACAAGGCTCCCCATAAGACAAGCTAGCGCTCTTAGGAAACTTTAGATTTGCACTTTTTAAGAATTTTTTATGGTCTCTTTATTTCTATTTTCTTACGGATATTTGGATTGGACACAAAACAATAGGACTCTAAAGCACATTTCTTTCAATAGCAGGTAAGATATTTGCTTTATATATATATATTTTTTTTGCTTTTTGATCATCTTATATATTCTTTTCATTGAATACCACGTACTTAAAACTAGAAATGTATTTAGGGAATGAATGGGTGTGCTGTGCAGTTCAATTATACTACAGAGTAAATTCAATTATTGTGCAGATTTTGATATTTTAAGACTATACGTTAACTTTGAAGCTAACTGTTTGGGCTGCCATCCTCATATTAAGAGAGTTTTACATATGTAAACCAGCCACCAATAAGAACTAATCAACAATATATTTATATTATAACACTTATCAATTCCTTTGACTATTAGAGGAGTGATTTAGGAAGCATTTACTAGAATGATTAGTGCAGGATGTGTGCGTGTGACCTGCTACACACTGGGGCTAAATGGAGCTGGACAGTTACAGTACTTTGGTATTGGTCTGTTAAATCCTTAACTGGCCCTAAAGGGAGGAAGGGGGAAACTCCTGATACTCAGAGTAATGGTTAGCTATAGTGTTGTCACCACTTATAGAAAACAAAGATAATATAATATAATGTGGTTGTGTGAATGTTGCATATATATATATATATATATATATATATGTGTGTGTGTGTGTATATATATATGTATATATATATATATATATATATATATATATATATATATACTTGGTATTCTCCGTAACCAGCTGACTACAGGAGGTTTACCTGTAATATATATATATATAAAAAGGGATTTCACTATTCCTGATTAGTTAGTTATCAAAATTATGGAAAGGAATAGTACTATGTTTTTTATTTATAGAAAATATTGCTTGCAGAGTTGCAGCTGCCAGTATATGTATTATCACTTTACATTGCTCACTAAAATTTGCCATTCAAGCCTTATGACTCTATTGCTCTACTAACAGATATCTGATTGTGGTGAGTAGATAATTTTAAGTGCCAGGTTATTGTACTATAGTAATCCCCAGCTCACTTTGGTTTAAAGGCTACCTGAATAGAATGTGAGTTAACATTGTTATAAGATTTTATATCTGAAACTGTTACATTTCTTCGTTTAGCAAATAATTTTTTTCTGCTTGGTTGCTATTTTTGATATTCATCACGCTTTCATTATAGAAATATAACACTTATATGTTGTTTGAACACAAATTTGAATATGTTATAATTTAGATGATAATAAAATATTAGCTATCTATCTGAAGTGCACTTCCTCATGTATGTGCTTCTTTTAATAGTCTGTATGACATGAATAAATGTGCACTATTGTGCTAGACTTTGCTACAGCCAGTGTTGTCTTTCTGCTTAAACAGTTTTGGCTTACTGTAAAGAATTTCTGGTGACTAATGAGTAGTTTTAGGTAAAGAATTAGTAATGAATGGCATCCCTTACTGAGCGGTACATTCAGCCAGTCGTCATTCAAGTACTTTGTATTTTATTGAAATAGTGGTATCCCCATCAAGTTGATTTTACAACCTATATTTCTAATACACCTTTAGATTACATGCTCTGTAATTATAAAAACTCATCAGAAATATAAGATTTTCAATGAAAACTTTTTATGTGAGTGATAATAGATAGTCTAAATATTCTTATGGAATAAACCAGCTGAGTGTTGGGTGAGCCCCACATTGTAGAAAAAAATAGTTTACTCTGTGTTACCTATTTCCCCATACTCCCATGGGCTTCAGGAGAGCAAGTATTTTCCTGTTCCAAGAGCAACAAACAATAGAGAGCCATATAATTTATTAAGGATGGTCTCATTGCTGTCGTAGTGATTAGTAGTGGTCTATTAACCAAATAATATTTCTATAATCATGATTTGATCTACTTACACTTAAATAAAACTTGTGGTTTATATACATCAATGGATTACCTCTGCAGGCCTCTGCAAAGGCAGAGAATGATATTTTAGATCTGAAGTTGGCGCTGACTTGGCTGATGTGCTGTGTTAAGTGGTTTCCTTTGTTATAATTTAACACGTGTACTATATGCTCATGTGCCAAACTGTTTGTATCAAGATGTAATCTGTTTGGCTGAAACAAGTGTGTACTCATATTACAGAAACATACTCTAATTTATTTGTAATACTCATTACCTAAAGGAATTCAAAAGAACAGGACTTGGAAGCCACATTCCAGAGGATCAAACTAAATGAAGTTGTCTCTGTGATTAAATACCCACTAATTTTATGTCTTTGTTTTAATTCACCTGTATGTCATTTGTTTATCTTTTTGCACATGTGTGATGTAGCTGCACATCTATGACATGTCAACTAGCCACAAAAATGCAAACTGTTTGTCAGCATAATACTAAAACAATTCAATTAGGGGAATTAAGTATGCCATGTTATTTGTTTGATAAAATGATCAAAGACAGAACATTGGTCATGCACTAATGCATTAGGAATGTCCAATGATTATGAATTAGTTTATATACATTATATGTAATTATGTACATTATATGTAATTATGTACATTTCTATAGTTATGATAATTTGTGCTAGAAAAGAAGAGGAGTAGTAGTTTAATATCAAGGTGTCACTGACCTATTCTTAAGGGAAGCAGTCAGGGAGCCGACGGTCGAAATGCCGACCCCCGACTTCCCGACAGACAAATCCCGGCAAGGTACTAATGACTGGCGTCCGACGAAGGTGAAGGTAAGCTGGGCGCGGACAGCCGCGGGAGGAGCCGCAGGGGGAGGGGGGGGTTAGGTTTTAGGGTTCCTGGGGGGGACTTATGGTTAAAGCTAGGGGAAGGGGGGCTAGGGTTAGGCACCCAGGGGGGGAGGTTAGGCACCCCCACGGGAGACTTAGGTTTAGGCTGCGGGGATGGGGGGTTAGGTTTAGGCACTTAGAGGGGGATTAGGGTTAGGCACAGGGGGGGAGGTTAAGGTTAGGCACCCCTAAAGGAGGGTTAGGGTTAAGGGGGAGAATAGGGTTAGTTATACTTACCTTTTTAGCTGTCGGGATCTTCACCCCGGCTGGCGGTATTACATACTACACCCATTCTTAACACATAAAGAGACTCACAGGGCACAATAATGAAATAATCACTGGGCGGTGCCAGTGTCATACTGGCATTTAAATGCTAGCTGTGTCTAATCAGCAATAATTGAATACCTGCAAGAATTAACCAATTGTGCCTTTTGGGTCTGGATCACAGCAGGAAAATGCTGATCAGTAATTGGTGGAGAGTGGAAACAGGAACTCACAAAAGTGCACTGGATGGCTCAGTTGGCATATTTTGCTAAGGTGATTTATAAATTATGGATATAACAAGAGTGATACAGGGAATATGTCATAACAAGACGACAGTCAGACAGACCAGAGTCAATTGTCTGGAGCCGGTGGTAATACATCTGCACGTCAAGCCAAAATGGGTATTCACTCAGGCAAGGTCAATTGCAGGAGTCAAACGAAAACAGAAAAAGGACACTAACACAACAAATCAGACCAGGCTGAAACAAGAACAACATAAAAATGTGAATGGAACTATTGCCCAAAACACTACCGGAGAACAGAGTTCCCATTCTCTGTTTACTCTTGGGCCTATAGCAGCTGCCTTTCACCTCAGGACTTCCCTTGAGTACTCAGATGACCCCAAGACTTAATGTAGCACAAAGAACATTTGGACCACAGTAGGGAAATTGTGGTTGACAGAACCAGGGCAGAGAAACAATGAAATTAAGTGATATAATCAGAAGAATATAGAAACAAAATAAACAACTGAACAAGGAAAACACATACAAAATGTAAGGTACAAGCCAAAAGGTTTAGTCAAGAAAAGAAACTGAGGCAAGGAAGCAGAAACTTTGCAAGGATAAGAAAACACTGCTGTACACAGGGACATGGCACCAACTGCACCATCAGTGTTTTAAAACACCGAGGTGGGATCCGAGTCTGGCTCGGGTTTTCACACCTGACTCGGATCAGAAAACGAGACAAAATGCTTCATCCTCCCGCTGTCGGATGCTTGTGGGTTTTGGGTTATATAAAGGTCCCCGCGATCGGCGCCATTTTCACTCTGGCTGTGGAGAGAGAAGCTAGCAGACGTGTAGTCAGTCACTGTTAGTCACTCAGTGTGTGTGTCCAGTCGGGGTCTTGGCCTAAATACTGCTGCTGTGTTGTCCATAAAGGGGCTTAGGCTGCAGTATATAAAGGGGGGCTTCCTTCAGTGGGTGCTGCAGTTGCTTTGTCACTTGTCCTGTCAATTAACTGTGGCTGCTGCTGTGTTTTTTCCTATCCATCAGGCTAGGGTTGCAGTCCATAAATGGGTGCGGTGTTGTCCAGGGGGGGGGGGGTGCTCTGTCAATTAGGGGTGCTCTTCCCCAGTGTAAAAAAAAATAAAAGTACTTTTTGTTCTTTTTTATTTTTGTGTGTATGCGTTAGCAACTTAGCTGCACTATTATTGTTCGATGAGAATGCCGCAGTTTATTGTCCACGTATTTGTGACTCTGCAGGTGGTCTGTCCGCACTCGGCAGAGGTGCTTTGTTGTGCATAAAAAAGGGGTGCTGTCTGTGTTGTTCATCAAGGGGCTGCTGCTTCATTCTGGGGTTCTCTTCCCCAGTGTAAATAAAATAAAAATGCTTTTTTTGTGTGTGTGTGTGTGTGCATTAGCAACTTAGCTGCGCTATTATTGATTGGTGATCCTGCCGTCCATACCGCAGTTTATTGTCCATGTATTGTGACACTATGAGTCATAGCGCAGTGTGTTATTCTTATTCATAAATAATCTTGTGACACTAAGTGGCAGCACAGTGTGTTATTCTTTTCTTATTCATAAAAACATCTTGTGACACTATAAGTCGTAGCACAGTGTGTTATTCTTATTCATGAAAAATATTATGACACTGTAAGTGGTAGCAAAGTGTTTTACTCATAAAAAAACTTGTGACACTGTAAGTGGTAGTGTAGTCTAATTTTCAACTTTTCCCTTCTTTCCTCAATCATGAATAAATGATTAGTCTACACGCTGACCACAACAAAGTTCTGAATAATATGCGTTATATATAAAACATAATGACATCACTGTAAGTGGTTGCGCAGTATGTTATTCTTATTCATAAATAATCTTGTGACACTAAGTGGTAGCACAGTGTGTTATACTTTTCTTATTCATAAAATATCTTGTGACACTGTAGGTCATTGATACCGCAATGTAATATTTAAAATTGGTACAAACTGATGTGTGTGCTGTACCTCACTTAATTCGGATTTGTTGATATGGAGAACGATCAGTTGAGAGGAGAGCAGGAACCACATACTAGTGCTGGAGCTGCTGCCAGTGCCACTAGTCATGACGAGACTAATCCAGCTACATCATCTACTAAAGCTGATGCCCAAGGGCATACAGGGCTTAAGTCAGGGCATCTAAAATCAAGAACCAAACTTTTACAGTGGTAAAGAAAAGCATTAAAGGGAAAGTTAGCTGCAGAAAGATATAAAATTGTCAATATGCCTTTCACCGCATGAAGTGGCAAGGAAAGGCTAAGGCCTTGGTCTTTATTTATGACTGGTGATTCTGCCTCTTATGATGATGTAAGCACAAGTGAACATGATGACATAGAAATCGATAATGCTTCTGTGGAAGTGCACCAGGATGAGGAGGATATTTGTGTAGCTGACACTAATAAGGATGTTTTTGATGAGGATGTTGTTTGTGTAAATCAGGCACCAGTGGAAGTAACAGTTATTGCCATGTCATGCCTGGGCACAAGACAAAAAAAACACTTCTTATGTGTGGAATTATTTCTACTCAAATTCGGACAATTGTCAAGTCATCTGTACCCTTTTTAAAGCCAGAGTAAGTAGAGGTAGGAACCTTAAACATTTAGGAATCTCCTCCCTGTTACATCATCTGCAGCGCATCCATCCAAAAAGTTTTTGTGTTTTGTGTTGACTCATCTGCATCACCAGTGGGTATTTAGGATAGTTTAGTTTTTTCTCGGCAGATGCACTCACTGGGGAAACTTAAAGAGAAGCCATCACTGCATCACGTGCCACTTCAGCTAACACTTTTCTTACAAACAGCTCTTTGCATCTCTTCAGATCTGTGTCCTTTGGGAAGAACACAACATATGACTTAAACCTTATACTGTATCTTTAATCTTGCATTTGCTCTGTTCAGCTTGTCCACATATCTGTGGTTTAGTGGACAGTGGCTACAATGGCATTTTGGATGGCACTAATTAAGTTTTCTTTAATGCACCTGTACAGGTTGGGAATTGCTTTTCTAGTGAAGTGGAATCTTGATGGGATTTGGTAGTGGGCACACAGGACCTCAATTTACTGTCTAAAACCCACTGAATTATTGGCGGATATTGGATACACATTTAATACCAGCATATATGTTATGGCGTCAGTGATCTGCTACGCAACTGGGTGACTGCTGTCATACTTGCTCCCCATTGCAAAGGATTGTTTAACAGTCAATTGTTTTTTTAAGCACTACAAGTAGTCTTCCTGGTCCCCTTCAGGGATAAAAATCCACTCCCAGCAGCAGCAGGCAGTGTGCTGAAGGATTCTTCTGGGGCAAGGACTGATGTGAATGAGTAAAATATTTTTTGTAAATGCCTCCCCTCCTCTCTCATAAATTTGCTTTGGAATAACAAAATTCAATTAAATTTACTACTAATTAAATCTTCCTTTCCCTGCATTCAACTACATACATACTCCAACTCCTTCAGGCCTCTTGAATAATAAAAACATTTGTTTCCTGTTGTGCCATGTTGGAAGTTGAACTGCCACTGCTGCTGCAATTTTTTACAGGCAGTTGCCAAATGCCAAAAATCTCCAGAAATGTTCATGGCCACAGACAGCATCTCCTGCATGCCCCTTTAATTTAAAAAAAAAATCAAAAAATTGAATTAAATTTACTACCAATCAACCCTTCCTGTCCCTGCCTTCAACTACATACATACTCCGGCCTCTTGATTAATGAAACCATATGTTTCCTTATGTGCCATTTTGGAAGTTGAACTGCCACGTGTTTGTGCCAACCACTGCTGCTGCTTAGCTTAGTCAGCCCACTAGCTTGGTGCAAATTTTGGGCCTAAACCAGATGAAAACAATATTGTGAGCTGTGAGGTGGTCAAAATTGACTGAAAACAAGTGGAAATTAATGTAATTGAACAAAAAAATAACAAATTATATGATTTTAGCTGTTTTTATAAATTTTTTAAAAAAAGATCCAAAAACAAAACACGCAAGGGGTGATTTTGGCAAAACCAAATCCAGATCCAAAACACAAGGAGATACAGATCCAAAACCAAAACACGGGGGTCAGCGCACATCCCTTATACTGTGTATATATTGTGATAGAAGTACTGGAGAAGTCTGGGATGGCATTTATGTGTGTCCCAGATTCCTATCATATGTGTTTTGAAACCCCCAGGAAAAGTCTGTTATGCCAAACAGACCAGAAGTGTCGGCTTTTGGTAAAAGCCGGATAATGGGTCCTGGGGGTGTGGATGTGAGAAGAGAGGGAGGGCTCCATCCACAGGCAAATCCAGGTGTTGGGCCTTTCAGTCTGAGAGCAGGCTGATTAGTAGTTGCACCTGGAAGTGGCTCATATAAGCTGTGTTAGGTTTTGGTTCAGTGTCTCACATACCCTGGGGAGAACAGACACTGAGGTTTGTTCAGAGACTCTGTGATATTTGAATGTGCTGTGTTTGTGGTAAGGCAGTAGGCCCTGCCACTTGTAGAGAGGGAGTAACCTGTCTAGTTAGTGCCTAGACGGGCTAGGCTTTATGTTTATGTTTTGGTTTATGTTTATCCATTTGGCACAATAAAAACTGGTTCCGACCAGCTTGCATGAGATCCCAGACTGGCGTACTGTTTCCTGGCTGCTGTGTGTGTGGGGAGGTGTCCATCTGCCCCAGGAGAGGGACCCCCTATCCCGGTCATATTACAACTGGTGGAGAATGCGGGCAACACACACGGAAAATTGCAGCAAGAAGAAAAGTTTTGCATTGGAAATTTAAAGAGACAGACACCAATTTGTCATTTGGATGTCAACCTGTGTTTTATGGAATCCATGAAGGTGGCATTGGTCGATGCTTAGAGAAGCCAGATTCCACTTCCAGCCTACACCTAAAGACAACATGGAGGACATTGTTAAGGCCTTGCTACGGCAGCCAAGCAGGAAGCTAAAAAATTCAGCAAGAAGCTACCAGAACTCAGCAAGAATCCATCAGGGCTCATCAGGAATCCACCAATGTGCAACTATGCAACTATTGGCCTTGGAGACAGCTCAAAGGCAACAACAAGTCGCCATAGAGGAAACCCACCAGGCCTTAAGAGACGTGGTACAACAGCTAGTAGTCCAGTCTGATGATGCTTCCACTGGTCTTCCAACCAACACTCACTTCATGCAGGCCAGGCACTTTCTGCAAAAGATGACCCAGAGTGATGATGTGGAAGCGTATCTTATGGCCTAAAAAACAGAAAATTGGACTAAAGAGCAGTGGGCAAGTCTTCTGGCACCCTTCCTGTCTGGAGAACCTCAAAAAGTATACTATGACTTGTACCTGGCTGATGCGAAAGACTATAATAAATTGAAACAGGAAATCTTAACTCAATTGGGAGACAACGTATTTGTTCATGCCCAACGAGTCCACCGCTGGGAGTTACAAACAGAAAAGCCTCCACGCTCTCAAATGCATGGCCTCGTCCATCTTACCACAAAATGGCTGCAGCCAGAGACTCTAACAGGACCACAGATCGTGGAAAGGGTTGTTATGAATTGATATCTGCGATCTCTACCTGCAACTCTGCGCAAGTGAGTGAGCCATGCAGACCCTAAAACAGCAGACCAATTGTTTGAACTGGTGGAGACGTATGTGGCGGCTGAGGAACTGTTGAGTGTGCCCCACCGAGCCCCATTTCCACAATGGCAATCTCCCGTGATCACTGGTAAGACTGTTCTAGGGAAAAAGGGTGCTTGGCAGTGGAATGTACTTAAGACTGTGGGTTTGGAACCTGGAGATTAGGCCAGCCAGGCCAGGAAGGTTCCTACCCAATAATAGACTTGATAATAGTTCAATGTTTCTGATGTGGTGGTTTGCGCAAATTGCTGCTAATTGTTCACTTACCTCTGAACCTATGCATTGTGATACTGCTTATGTCAATTGCAGAGTGTCTTTCTTTGCACAGCCAGCCTGTACTGCTGACCGACAGGCTGAGACAGATATGCAAATGTGTATAGTTACTGTAGAAGGCAACTGAGTAGAGGCTCTGTTAGATTCTGGTAGCCTGGTTACACTTATGAAATCTGAACTGGTGAACTCCTTGAAGCGTAAGGGAAAACTGTTGGTGTGACCTGCAAACATGGGGATACTCGCTATTATGTTACTGCAGAGGTGAACATAGAAATACAATGTGGTTCTGCGATAGTCTCTGTGGGTTTGGTGCATGGTTTGATGTATGATGCAATATTGGGGAGAGACTTTGCTCACTTCTGGAAGTCCGTTGTCATAT
Organism: Taudactylus pleione; assembly: GCA_031769625.1. NCBI lineage: Eukaryota > Metazoa > Chordata > Amphibia > Anura > Myobatrachidae > Taudactylus > Taudactylus pleione. Next base: position 1,153,515 of record JAUIMM010000153.1, read on the forward strand.
CCTCACATGGTAGTATGCCAGGATTTTTTGTATCAGGTGTCTAAGAAAGGGGAAGATATTGTGGAACAATTAATAGTTCCCAAGGTATACAGAAGAACAGTGTTAGATCTTGCTCATGGTAATATAACTGCAGGTCACCTAGGGGTAGAAAAAAACCACTGAGCGAATTTTACAGTAGTTTTTCTGGACCAGGGTCCATAAAGAGGTTTCTGACTATTGTGCATCCTGCCCTGAATGTCAGTATCATGCTCCAAGACCACATTTTAAAAGTCCACTTGTCCCATTACCCATTATTGAGGTTCCATTTGAAAGAATAGCTATGGATTTGGTTGGACTGTTAATGAAGTCTGCCCGGGGCCATAAATATATTTTGGTGATAATGGATTACGCTACCAGTTACCCAGAAGCGATACCATTGCAAAATATGTCAACAAAGACCATTGTTAGAGAATTAGTCCATGTCTTTAGCAGGTTGGGAATACCTAAGGAAATCCTGACTGACCAAGGTACCCCATTTATGTCAAAAAATCATGAAAGAGTTATTCCGCCTGTTTAAAATTGATCAGTTAAGAACTTCTGTGTATCACCCCCCAGACCGATGGGTTAGTGGAGAGGTTTAACAAAACTTTGAAACACATGCTAAGAAAAGTAGTGGACAAAGATGGTAGAGATTGGGATTACTTATTGCCTTTTTTGTTGTTGGTCATAAGAGAGGTTCCCCAATCCTCCACCGGGTTTTCACCTTTCGATTTGTTGTACGGGAGACACCCAAGAGGCTTACTAGACATTGCCAGAGACATGGGAGGGGCAGTCCAGTCCGTATAAAACTGTTATTGAGCATGTTTCCCAAATGCAGGCAGGAATTGCTGCTGTGGTGCCGATAGTGAGAGAGCACTTGGAACATGCCCAACAGGCACAGCAGAGGGTGTACAAATGCAATGCTCAGTTATGCATCTTTGCTCCAGGGGACAGAGTGTTGGTGTTGGTTCCCACAGTAGAAAATAAACTTTTGGCTAAGTGGCAAGGACCATTTGAAATTCTAGAAAAAGTGGGGGAGGTTAATTATAAAGTTTACCAGCCGGGGAAAAGAAAGCCAGAACAGATATACCATGTAAATCTTATAAAACCTTGGAAGGATAGAGCAGCACTGTCAGCCATCCCAGCCCCTCCAGTAAACCCAGGGCCTTTGGTACCCGAGGTGACAGAAGCTAAAACCCTGTCGGCAGTTCAACAGCAGGAAGTTAAGGAATTTCTTATCAGAAATAGGGTTTTGTTTTCGGATATACCGGGCAAAACCACAGTCATTAAACATGACATAATCACTGACCCAGGGGTTAAGATTAACCTAAAGCCCTATAGGTTACCAGAAGCCCAAAGAGAATCAGTTTCTAAAAAAATTAAAAATGTTGGAATTGGGTGTAATTGAAGAATCGAATAGTGAGTGGTCAAGTCCCATTGTGCCGGGAGTGTGCGTTTCTGCAATGATTTCTGAAAATTGAACAGTGTGTCAAAGTTCAATGCCTACCCAATGCCTAGGGTGGATGAACTAATTGAAAGACTAGGAACAGCCAGGTATTTAACCACTCTAGACTTAACCAAAGGGTATTGGCAAGTGCCGTTATCTGAGAATGCCAAAGAAAATACAGCTTTTTCTGCACCAGAAGGGTTGTTCCAATACAAGATGTTGCCCTTTGGGTTACAAGGGGCACCGGCTACCTTTCAAGGGATGATGGATAGAATTCTAAGGCCCTATAGACAGTAAGCTGCTGCTTATCTAGATGATGTAGTCATTCATAGTCCTGATTGTCAGTCTCACTTGCCCAGAGTACAAGCAATTTTGGACTCCATCTAAAAGGCAGGATTGACAGCCAACACAAAAAAATGTTGCCTAGGGATGGAAGAAGTAAAGTATCTTGGATACATCATTGGCAGAGGCTTGATAAAGCCACAGCTTAATAAGATTGAGGCAATACAAAACTGGCCACAACCCCTGAATAAGAAGCAGTTGAGAGCCTTCTTAGGGATTACTGGGTATTATAGGAGATTTATACCCAAATATGCCACCATTGCAGTCCCTCTGACTTACCTTACCAAAGGCAAACAGAAAGTCATGGTTAAATGGAATCCTGAAGTAGAGAAGGCTTTTCAGGAGTTAAAAATAGCATTGTGTACCCAACCAGTTCTGATGACCCTTGATTTTGACAGCGAGTTTGTTGTGCAAACTGATGCATCAGATGTAGGCATAGGAGCGATCCTGTCCCAGAGCAAAGAAGGTGCAGAACACCCTATTTTTTACTTAAGCAGGAAATTGAATGTACATGAGAGAAACTATGCTACGGTCGAGAAAGAAGCGTTGGCCATAAAGTGGGCATTAGAAACTCTCAGGTACTACTTGATGGGAAGGAAATTCAGATTGATCACTGACCATGCCCCTTTGAAATGGATGTCAGAGAACAAAGAGAGCAATGGGAGAATTACAAGGTGGTTCTTGGCATTGCAAAACTTTAAGTTTACAGTCGAACACAGGCCAGGAACCCAGCTGGCCAATGCAGACGCTTTGTCGCGTGTTCATTGTTTGGGGGTTGCAGTTGTTCCGCCCCACAGGTCGAAACAAATGGGGGGGATATGTGATAGAAGCACTGGAGAAGTCTGGGATGGCATTTATGTGTGTCCCAGATTCCTATCATATGTGTTTTAAAACCCTCAGGAAAAGTCTGTTATGGCAAACAGACCAGAAGTGTCAGCATTTGGTAAAAGCCAGATAATAGGTCCTTGGGGGTGTGGATGTGAGAAGAGAGGGAGGGCTTCATCCACAGGCCATTCCAGGTGTTGGGCCTATCAGTCTGAGAGCAGGCTGATAAGCAGTAGTTTTAATTCTTTAACCCTCACTTTAAATCTCACACTAGTGTGATGACATGGGGAGGTTCTGCTGGGTTGGCCTGTATTTTTTCCATAGGAGTGTTAGGGACCTGTCTGATAGAGGTCACCTGGACACGGTGGGCAGGCCCATAATCATGGCCATTATTATGCTAAGAACCTCTTGGATGCAATTTAGCAGTATTATTATTAGGTTCAGCATAGTTAGAGTGTGCACTTGCATCTGTCTTTTTTTTGCTTGCAGCACTACAAGTCTCAGCAAGTAGCACCTCACATTGTGATTAGGGTGTGCAATCTAGGGCCCCTTCCCCTATGTATTCTGATTAGTAGTTGCACCTGGAAGTGGCTCACATAAGCTGTGTTAGGTTTTGGTTCAGTGTCTCACATACCCTGGGGAGAACAGACACTGAGGTTTGTTCAGAGACACTGTGATATTTGAATGTGCTGTGTTTGTGGTAAGGCAGTAGGCCCTGCCACTTGTAGAGAGGGAGTAACCTGTCTAGTTAGTGCCCAGATTGGCTAGGTTTAATGTTTATGTTTTGATTTATATTTATCCATTTGGCACAATAAAAACTGGTTCCGACCAGCTCACACGAGACCCCAGACTGGCGTACTGTTTCCTGGCTGCTGTCTGAGTGGGGAGGTGTCCATCATCCCCAGGAGAGGGACCCCCTAACCTGGTCATATCACTATATATATATATATATATATATATATATATTGTGATAGTAGCACTGGAAAAGTGGTAGATGACATATATGTGTGTCCCAGATTCTTGACATATGTCTTTTAAAACCCACAGGAAATGTCTGTGCTTGTTGTTGGAGTTTGGGGCTTTTAGTAAAAGCTGGATAAAGGGTCCTGGCGGTGTGGATTTGAGAAGAGAAGTGAAGGATCCATCCACAGGGCCATTTCAGGTGTTTGAGCAAGCAGGCAGGCTTGTTCAGAGACACTGTGTTACACTTATTGTAAGTACTGTGCATATGCCTATGTTTGTGGTGAGGGCACTAGGCCCTCCCATTTTGGAGAGAGGGAATATGCTGTTTAGTTAGTGCCCAGATGGGCTAGGATTTATTTATATTATTTCTGTTTTTATACTGCACAATGAAAAATAGCTACAGCTAGCTTGCACGACAACCTAGACTGGTGTGCTGATTCCTGGCTGCTGTGTGTTTGGAGGTGTTCATCTACCCCAGGAGAGGGACCTCCTACCCTGATCCTATTCCAATATATAAATGTATATATATATATATATATATATATATACTGTAGAAATGAAAAAACAGCGGCACTTTGTGAATTTAATATAACAAACAGACTATATTTAAAGTTAAAAAAAAGCAGGGCGTTGTTGCCTTGAAAACGTCACCTTTTTTTACTCTAAATAAAGTCTGTTATATTAAATCCTGGAGTGCCACTGTGTTTTCATTTCTAAGCAACATACCTGTGGAGGGATCCCGGGTCCTGTATTTTGGTTTGGAGGAGTGCCGGGCTATACTATTACTGTATGTATATTTGTATGTATGTATGTCTATATATATATATATATATATATATATATGTCTGCTTGTTATTCGGCACCCCGGATGATTTGGGCGAACCAGGGTTCCCTCCTAAGTATTCATATATATAGGGATCTTGTAGCATGACACGGCAGCCATGCCAAATTAAGGAAATAAGGCGGCACTCCTGGGTTTGTTATAAAAAAGCATGTATTCAAATGATCAAAAGCATTGTTATCAGCAGTCGATGTTTCGAGGTCCTAAGACCTGTTCATCAGGACTATACCATGATTACCATGTTATAGTCCTGATGAAAAGGTTTTAGGACATTGAAATGTCCTTTCTTTGGCATGGCCGCTGTGTCATGCTATAGAACTATATATATATTTATTTATATATATATATATATATATATACACTGTATACAATCCTGGAGATTGGAGAAGGGTAGACACAGAATGAGGAGACAATACACACTCCAAGGGAATGTGGAGAGAGAGAGACCACATTACCTGCTCCAATAGCTTGAAGATTATCGCATCGGCACTGTAGTGCAAAGGTGCTCAGTTCTAAACCTTGCAATAATTTAAGTGAAAACCAGAGAGTAAATTAAATACAGTAGAGGTTCAAATATGTAAACTAATTAGGGTTGAGGGAAGCTCGGCTAATCGGCCATGTCTTAAACTATGTTTGTGTGTACAGTATGTTATTCAGTAATTTTACTATACAATTTTGTTTTTATGGGCTTGTGTACCATCAGATACATTATTTCATCAGTGGATCAAACAGAAAATAAAGAAAAAAAACATTGAACAAATAAAATATTTTAGTATAAGTAAAAATTATTTTTTGGTTTCCATAGATCATGTTTCAATAACTAAAGTATCTCATAATTGGAGTTGGATAATCAGAGTTCTATTGTTTACAGTAGCATTATCTTTCATTTCAGCCAACCAGAGAGCAAATTAAATATACCATTATCTTTAATTGTAGACAATTTCTTATGTTAACTCCAGTTTACTGTAACTCAACCAGATGTCTGATCAATTGATCAATTAGGTCACCCATGTAGACAGCAAAATTTGAGGGATCAGGTCACTCAGGTTACCTAGGAGTGTAAGTGGATCATGAAGCTTGGAAATTTGAGTAATCAGCAAACGACCCCATACATACTAGACTTTCTGCCGGTATATATGGACATACGGTCTGTTTGGTCCCAGTAAATGTTGGTCAGGATAACCAGCCTTTTGGGTCCAAGCAGTCAATTTGTTCTAAAACTACCAAATTTGCAATTCAAAACTCCATTAACAACAGTAATTTCTTTATCTTTAAAATACCAGTAATTACTAATGATACATTTATAAAAAGCATTTTTAAGCAGTGCCATGAATGGAATGATCCTTGTGGTTTCCCAATCAGCGATTTCATATGAGCCATTGGTGGCTGCTTAGATAGGCTTCCTTTCAAAACTACTATCTACTTCATATTTGTATCATATTTCTGTATATTTTGGCATAAGTTTATGGGTAATAGTGTTACTTTACTGCTTGTATCACTCTTCACTTTATGCTTTGCATGTCAAACAGGTATACAATCGGGAAGCCTGCTGCCTTAATACCAGTAGCCGGCTTCCCGACTGTCATATCCCGGCAGGGTGAAATGCTGGGTGTCTAGATGTCCTGATCGAAGGGATGCCAGACACCACGAGCGGACAGCCGCAGGGGGGAGGGTTATGTTTAGGGCACCCGGGGGGATTTAGGGTTAGGCACCCCCCGGGAGGGTTAGGGTTAGGCTAGGGGGAGGGAGGGTTAGGGTTAGGCACCCCCGGGGGGCACTTAGGGTTAGGCACCCCCCCGGGGGACTTAGGTTTAGGCAGCGGGGAAGGGGGGGTTAGGAAAATAATGGGGGGATTAGGGTTAGGCACTTGGGGGGGAGGTTAGGGTTAGGTACCCCTAAGAAGGGTTAGGGCTAGGGGGTTATTTTAAGTTAGTCAATACTTACCTATCGACGATCGGGATTTCCAGCGCTGTCGGGCTTCCGCTGCCGGGAACTCTGCTTTGGTCGGCCAGGCGCTGCCGGGAATCGAACCGCGGTATTTCATACCGATTCCGTCAAACATGGTGGTTGTACTTCCTAATGTGTTTAAATATGATTGTGCCTGATTTTTTATGTAACAGAATGAAATTATCCATACAGGAGTATGGGAGCTATACCAAAAGGATTTGTTTAATAGTTTATTGTGTAAAAGTACATTTAAAATGTTTATTGTACAGATGTCCCTGTTATATGGCAAGGTCCACTAGTATTTTAGCATTATTTGGTACAGTACACTGATACAGTACACTGATAAATCACATGAATCTGGCTCCTACTGTGTTTTTTATATGGTCTGCCATAGAAAGTTGTTGCACTATTGTAAATTGCAGAATTTAAGAATGTAAAATGTATTGTAAAAGAAAAGTGATGTTATGCATATACATATATTGTATGTTATGCAAAAATGTCAGTATCACTATGAAATTTTAGATCATTAGGTGCACTGTAGTATTGATTCATGCTCATCTCAAATATGCCGACCAACGTTAGTTGCTTGTAGATATCCCTGTCTTTACGTATCCATCAATATGGGAGTGAGTTCTGGTAGGCCTAACCAATTTTGTTTGGAAATTTATTCAATTATGGTTTTACCCGTTTAAGTGAAGTTGTAGTTTTAGAATAAGAGAGAGTTGCTGAATGGACTGGAAGAACATGCACTGCACCAATCTACCCTATGAAGGGAGTATTTTATTATAACCTTGTGTAAAAAGTCAAGGATATTCCACCATGCCTTACAAATTAGGACAGCATGACATGGGCTCACCCAGACTGCTTCCTTAGTTCAACATTGTGCCACAAAGTAGTAAGATTTTCAGGGTGGAAAATTGACAGTACTCTGTGTAATGGGAATTTTGGTATGTGCTTTGTTTTGTGATTGCTCTTTACCATACTAAAGCCCCCATTTGCTAACGAGTTTTATCACCAAAACGAGTAATACATTTCACTGTGTATGATAAATGGTGCTCCAGCCAATCAGCTCCCAACTGTCAATTTTCTAACAGCTGATAGTTGAGAGCTGATTGGCACGAGCACCATTTATCATACACAGTGAAATTTATCACTTGTTTTGGTGATAAAACTCATTAGTAAATGAGGCCCTAAGTTAGTGATCTTTTAATGAAGACATGACTTTAATAAAGGGAGTTGTGCATGTTCAACACAGAAAGGACAATATCATCCTGGCACTTCTATACAAAAGATGTGTCACACACTGCACCATGACTTGTCCGGTCCGGCGGTGCATGTTTGCATGTTAGGCCGTCTGACCTGTCTTTCCTCCGCTGCACCTGACCACATGACCTGTCTTTGTTTTGCGGCCTCCAGTAGATGCTGGGTCTGGCATTTCCCTTGTGGCTCCCACTAATTCCATGGGTGCTGCCATATTGCCTATAATGTCACACTACCAATGGCCAATCCACTTCTACAGCTCCTGACCACATTACATGACTTGTCCTATCACAATGCTCAGCAGCAATTTAAACCACCAGAGGTTGACAACACATTGCCAGATCTTCTCTCCAAATTGAGCAGTTGACTTTGGCTCCAGGTTCCTGCTACCTCATGTAGCAGTGTCAGCTCAGCAGTGTCTTTTCACCTCACTGTTCCTGTAGCACCTTAGCAGTGCTTCTCTCCTTGCTGCTCCTGCAGCACCTCAGCAGTGCCTCTCACTACACTGCTCCTGCAGCCCCTCACTGCCCCTGCAGCATCTCAGCAGTGCCTCTCATTTCACTACTCCTGCAGAACCTCAACAGTGTCTTTCACCTCACCGCAACATCTGTTCACTGCTCTTCTATGCAGAGAACGGACCATACTTTGCAATTATTTGTTTGGAGTTGGTTTGAGTGTGTTTCCACTTCCCTCACACACCCTTTTTGATGGTACCTGATTATTTGGAAACCCCCCTTTCAAAATCCTGCATTTGCCACTGGAATTGATGGTAGGGATTCAAAAGAAAAAAGATGCTGGGTCTCTCAGAACATTCTCTGACCACCAGCGCTGTCCTGTGCTGCCAATCAGTTTCATGCAGTGGAAGGGAATGAGACTATACACAGGTGGGCACTGAAGGACTGTGACTATGGAGAAAGCAGTATTCATGAAGCATGCCCGCGAAAGATGCCAGCAGTAGGTGGACGGACAGGAAGTGATTGAGGGCATACAGGATGATGCTGCCATAGGCAGGAAGAGGACACAAGCAGGATATGGGTCAGGTATAGGAGACGGACACAGTTTCTGTTTGCACACATGAATAAGTACATTACTCAGTGTGAGTAGTGAGTGAGCGGGCACAGTGTAATGTCTGTACACACAATGGGACAAGAAGAGACATGAAATGCACATGGCTGTGTAATATCAGCGGAGAGGAGGCAGAGCTAGGGCATAATATATGTACAATGTCACAGGGGGAGACTTGTGTGTGTTGTTAGTGGGCGTAGAGTAAGGAAGTATATTTCAGTGGAGGTAGAGTCGGAATAATGTAATGCATGTTGTTGCATGTGGGCAGCTCAGCAGGCGATTACCTGCTTTGTGAAGTGAAGGGCAGAGCCATGATGGAGCGATTTAGTGCAAATCATGTCATCGATTGGTCAGACCTTCCACTTCACACGTGAAGTTGGCGGTCTCTGGGAGACTTGTTCATTCTTCTGGATGGCCGGGAGTGCCACCTGAAATTCAGGAGCCTCCCGGCTGTTCCGGAAGGGTAGGCAAGTATGCCACTGACATTACAAACACGTATAGGGCTACATTTTGAGTTTTTAGAAGTGAGTTTTAGAAGAGATGTCGCCCATAGCAACCAATCAGATTCTACTTAACCTTTAACTAGCACCTTCTAGAAGATAATAGCTAGAATCTGATTGGTTGCTATGTGCAACAACTCTTCTAAAACTCACTTCTAAAAACTCTCACTTTAGTAAATTTACCCCCTAATGTCAGTGGTCATAGAACAAAGAAGAATATATATATGTGTGTGTAATGTCAGTGCTCATAGAGCCAGGGTAGTACATCATACTTGCCCACTTTTGAAAAAGTAGCCCAAAAGCTGTTAACAAGATCTATTTGTTGATGAAAACACACTGATACTTTTCAGAAACTGCATGTAGCCATAGGGATCATTGGACCTTATTCAGACACGCTCGCAAGCGCTGAGCGCTCATAAGCGGGTCGATGTCTAGGCCGTGTGCATGCGCAGCGGCCGCACTGCGCATGCGCAAGCCCCGGAGCGAGAAAGAAATTCTCTCGCTCCGGGGCTCGCTACCAACGGGGCAGCTGTCGATGTTGATCGACAGCTCGCCCCGTTTAGTAGGCGGGGAGGGGGGGTGGTTTCACAAACGGAGGCATTCCTTAAGGAACGCATGCCGTTTTGTGGGCGGCCGCACTGACATCTGCAGTGAAGCTCCCTGGGGCTTGCAGATGCCGAGACCCAACCTTAGGGTCTCGTTGTAAGCCCCAATGGTCGCGATGGTCTTGACCATCGTGACCATCAACCTGGTCGGTCGCTAAAGCTGTGGGTGGTAACTCACAGCTTAGCTAGTGACCAGGAGGCCGCACTTCAAAACACAAGCGGCAGAGCGACCACTCGCATTTTGCGAGCGCCTCTGAATGAGGTCCATTGTGCCTTTCAAACAATGCAGAGAAATGATACTAATGATCCCACTTGAATGTATATATCTGTTTTTTTTTTATATAACAGCCTCACAATGGGGGTAAGGCACAATCAGGGAAATTGCTAATATTTCAGGGAGTCTCCCTGACAATGAGGGATAGTTGGCAACAGTGACGGTTCTAGGTGCGGGCTAACAGGGCCGTCGCCCGGAGCGCCGACACCTAGAGGGAGCCACTGAGTCCCCCCCCCCCCCGAAAAAAAAACCTAGAAGGAAAAAAAAATAAAAAAAAAATACGCCGGTCCCAACCCCCCGCCCAGCCGCCGCCAGGAGGCTGCAGTTGCTGGGCGCCCGCTGATATTTGTTATCAGCAGGCACCCGGCTCCCTCCCTTCAGCGGCAGCCGAAAGCCGGAGCTCACTCCTGAGCTCCGGCTTCCGGCAGAGAGAGTACTATGGGAGGGGCATCATGATGCGCGGCCCGTACTTACCTGATTCGGGCACGCATTCTCCTGGATTCTGGCGTCGGGATTATGATAGGCGTCGGTATTTCAACAATTTATTTTGATAAAATAAAAGGAAGCTACAAGTGAGAATGATAATAAACACAAAATTGACAAACCTGAACAGCGCACCCTGCCCTGCGGTGAGCTGTGCCATGGCACAGGTCCCACCACCCTAGTTACGGTCCTGTGCCCCGCCATCAGACTCGTAGGATGCAATCTCCAATGTGAGGGGGAGTGAGTTTGGGAGAAGCTATCCGACTTTCACTGCTACTCTGCATAGCAGCCGAATAGCTTGTGAATAGATGCCATAGTGTGTGGTCCTGGGCACTCCCCCAGTGATGAAACAGGGAAGTGATACAAGGTCATGCCCCTTCAGCAAAGCCACACCCCGAATACAAGCTTCAGAATGTTGGGAGGTATGATAATCCCCCTCTCAGCACCCATTAACCTCTCCCCACCCAACATCAATTAATCCATTCACTTGCAGCATCCATTAACCCCCCCTCAGCACCCATTAGTCCATTCACCCTCAGCAACCATAAACTTCCTTACCCTGCATCAATTAATACTTAACCCTCCTTTCATCACCCATTGACCACCCCTACCCAGTTCCTATTAATCCATTCACTCAAAAGCCATTAACCTCATCACAGCATCAATTATTGTCCACCCACCCACCACCTATTAATCCATTCACTCCAGCATCCATTAACCTCCTGCCTACCAGCACCTATTAATCCATTCACGCTCAGCAGCCATTAATCTCCCCCACAGTACCCATTAATGTCCACTCACCCACCACCTTAATACATTCACTCCAGCACCCATTAACCTCCCAGCGATAAAAAATATGTTCTATTACAGCAGTAATCAATTATACTGCAACTGCAAATTACTTATAAAATGTCTCCGGGCAGCTCCCTGGTGATAGTGGCTGGGAATGGTAAGAGGAGTTTTACCACTGCACCAGCCATATAATATCCAACAAAATAATAACATGGGATGTCCTGGGAACATCATGTATTACTGAATGTTAAATATGTGTTAACCAAAATGTATTAAATTAATTTAATGTTCTAGTAAGTCATGTACTATTTATGATGTTACAGTACATTTCGTATCATAAATTCATTAAAATATAATTGAGCTTGGCACACTTACTGTATAAATACTTGCCCCTTAGTGAGCTGTTAGTAATTGCATGTGTGGTCCTGTATATGATTAGCTGTAGAGAGGCAAAGCTAGTCATAAAAAACAATATGTAGTTATACTGTATACCCTTCTGGAAATATATAATTTTGCGTACTGGTTTTAGAGCCTCTTCTATTCTCTTGATAATAAGCTTATAAGGTCGGTTCTGTAGCCACAGGGTAATAATGCAAACAGACATATGTGTCAACACCTTTGCAACCACTAATTTAAAGATTTCAAGATGCAGCAGTCATGGCCTATATACACGTATACTCTCTGCAAAGTTATCGGGGCCAAACATCAGCAATCGGTAAAGAAATGATTCAATGATTCTGCATTTTTTCCCATGATTTCACGATTCTCCAATCCATCAATATGCACCCAAACATTACAGATAGTTTTTATTTTCAGTGATTTACACATCATTTTCAGCAAATAATCTTTTTTGCCAATCGTGAAAGGATCATCATTTTACTGGTAATGGTCGGGAATTCGGCAAACTGGTAACAGTCGGCAAATCGGCTGATCGTTACCATACACTAGCAATCTATAGCCCCCATTAGTTGCTGAAATCCAATATGTTGGACATCCTGATTTACCGATTCACTGATTCCGATCATTATAGGTTTGATTTAATAAACCCCATACATTGCAGATATTTTTACACAATCAGTTCCTGGCAAAACAGGGAATTACCCCAACTTATTGCTGATGTATGGGCGCCATAAGACTACTTGGTTGGTTCCAGCTCAAGTACCATGGCATCTAAAATAAAGGGTCAGGTAAAGGTTGAGAAAGTGAATAGTACCGTGTTTCCCCGATAATAAGACACTGTCTCGTTTTTTTTTTGGTTCCAAAAAACACCATAGGGCTTATTTTCGGGGTAGGTCTTATTTTAACTAACATTGACAGCAGTGCCCCTTATGCAGGCCCCCCTGTAGCAGTGCCCCTTATGCAGGCCCCCCATGTAGCAGTGCTCCTTATGCAGGCCCCCCCCTGTAGCAGTGCCCCTTATGCAGCCTCCCTTGTGTAGCAGTGCCCCTTATGCAGGCCCCCCCCTGTAGCAGTGTCCTTTATGCAGGCCCCCTTATTGCAGTGCAAGTACGGTACTTACCTGAGTCGCCGCCGTCCGGGATGTCCCTCTCACTTGCGCGCTGACTAGATCTAATATGATCCAGCGGGCGCGGCCGCACAGGATCCTAAGCGCGCGGGTGACGTCATGACGTCACCCGCGCACTGCATGACTGGGAACGCTGGTCTCTGCAGCGTTCCCAGCTCAAAAAGAGAATAAGGTAGGTCTTATTTTCGGGGTAGGGCTTATTTTAGACCGGGCTACAAAAGTAAGGGTAGGGCTTATTTTCAGGGTAGGTCTTATTATCGGGGAAACACGGTATATGGTATTGATCTTCTAGAGCTAGACAGTTCCTTTTAAGGTTTAAATCTAAACATATCACTAAAACTATTCCACTAGTGATGCAGTGTCACCCAAGTGTGATAACTAAATTATAATCAATATCAAACATTAGGTTCAGCTCCGCGCATTGGCTTATTAAAACTACAACAACCTAAATCAAACGGTGGAATTAATTTCCCAAATGTACAGTGGTACTCTCAAGTGGCTCTTCTGCGTTACCTTAAAGATTGGCTGCACGACAAAGAAGTTTACGCTAATACTTCTTTGAAGAGAGAATTTCTAGAGGGGGGTGATTTGATATCATTTACACACCTCCATGATCAGGAGGTCCCAACCCATCTGAGAGAGAACCCGTTGCATTGGCCCCCAGGAAGCTGTGGCATCATTTGCGACATAAACATAATTTAAATGCACATAAATCCCTTTATCTTCCCTTTATGTATAATCCCGATATCCAGGAGGGCATGGCTAGACATCCCTTTAACATATGGAGGGTGGGGGGGGGTGATTAACATTGGGTGTTTAGTGGATATGTTGGCAACAGAGAAATTTCCTGTAATTCACAGGGCCCCAAACATGGATCTCCCAGCTTCCCAATGTGCAAATGGTGGATTTATTAAAAGCTCATCACAGGTCATGTTTTAAGTGTGGCCAGTCTCAGACTGATTTATTTCATTGTTTATGGTCATGTCTGCTAATTCGCAGATTCCGGTTGCAAGTACTAAAGTACTCTAAAGACCACTTGGTTAATCACATGACTATGACCCCTGAATGGGCCTTGTTTGGCATTCTTCCAAGTGGAAATAGGATTACAAGAGGTGGTAGTCGTCTATTATTAGCGGTCAGCGCTGCCGCTCGTAAGTCTATTCTGCAGGTGTGGATACACCCAGAGGCTCCTACCCTACCCCTCTTCAAAACAAAATTATTTTATTTGTTTCGTATGGCCTGGGTAGAAGTGGTGCAAGAAAAAGAGATTAAAACTGAAACATTTTTTGAGATGTGGGAAGTTTTATTGCAACTCTTTCTACGAGTATTCAAAACCAAATTCGAGACTCCATACGGTATACATCCTAGTATCTTTTGCGAGATATTGAGGGTGTTCCACCGACTTCTAACCTGAGGTGAGCGTGGGGGGGGAGGGAGGAGCGAGCAAATGTTCTTTTCTTTTCTTTTAATTTGCTTACATTTTTATTAATACGTGTTGTTGTTTATTTTGTTAAGTTGAGAAATCAACAATTTATTATGTATGTACTTTAATATTTCAGCAAACCTATTTGTTGTAAAATGTATTTTCAAAATGATGGCATATTGTTTCATTGTCCCCATTATCGACTCTAGTATTAAGCCTTATGCAATAACTGTTTCACTGGGTCCAACTGTTTCTGATCTCATACATGTAATTTTGCATTGCAAGTTATGTTCATGATTTTTGTGCATTGCTTCAATAAAAATATATATATAAAAAAAAAAACATTAAGTTCAGCTGAAAACTATTTTCAAATACCTGAATTTTAAACTATTCCAATGGCAAGTTATCAGTTTTAGTAAATCAATTCAGCTTGGAAATAAACATTGTAGTGCACCTCATCCTATGCATGCTGCTACTCCTTTACCAGGCAGTGGAATGTGAATTTGGTGGTGTACTGTAATGCTGGGTACACACTGAACAGATATATCTGCAGATCACTATCTGCAGATGATGGTTGTTCGTTCACATTGAACAACCATCATCTGTGTTCAGTGTGTAAGAGAAGGCGTGTCCCGCTGGCCGGGGAGCGGGTTGGGGGCGTTTCTCGCCCCCCTCCACGCGGGTGCCACTGTATGTGTATGTGTCTCTTTGCGACAGAGACGGGGTTGTAGGCCCTTCCATACACATTGAACTCCATAGCCCAAGGGGTGGAATAAAAAGGCACTTCTACTTCAAGAAAGGGCTTCACACCAATGTGCACTTTTTATTATGAGCTTTTTGCACAAGAAGATTACAGTAAGTGCAAACAATTTATATGCTACACAATTTTCCTATTTGCCTTGTGTATCTTTTAATTGAAAGAATCTGGTCTGATTTAATTAATTAAAGAAGGAAAAAAATAGCATTCAGTAATTAATTCAATACAAATGACTGTTATCGCTTTCAATGTGATGCTTTCTGCACCCGCTGCAATAGCTCAGTTTTTACAATTTTCTAACTGTATGTTATTGACTATTTACTTGCCTGTTTAGTTATTGACAGTATTACATAAAGCCTTCCTTCAAGTTTTATGTGTATGTAAATATCACAAACATATTACAGATCATGTGACCGCTGTCTCCCAACAGGATATGAAGCCCTGGAAAAGATAAAAGCATATGCTTCTAAAGCTGACCAGTAGTACTGTATGGTCTCACACTCAATCAAAACACAATTTTATTGAGTCAGATGGAACCATGACCTTGAGTGTAAGGTCATCATTTAACCTGGAAGTGTATGACCATAAACATTAGGCTTGGCCATCAGTGGACTGCCCATAGATGGTCACCCAATTGCACAAAACCATCAATGGTTTGCACCCCTAGATGGCCACCGCTGCCGAGGGGCAGGGCAAGTTGCGGGCCAATCAGCACCGGGGCGGGGCTTAGTGGACTGCCAGGGCACGGGAGTAAGCCCCATGATGTCCAGACCCAGAAAAAAAACATTGGTTCCCAGTCTGCCATCTATGGCAGAGAATCATTGGATCTCTGCCATCGATGGCAAAATCATCGGCCACTGGTAATTAACTATTGATGGTTCTTAACTATCATTATGGTCGATGGCCATCCCTAATACATATATAATATTGCAAAATTGCTTACTGATAGATGCTATGAGGGGCTCCTATAAAACCAGATTACTGTGTGGGGAGATATCAGCTCACCTTCATCCTGGCCACATAGACTGATAATCAATATTTCACTATGTATAGATAAAAGGAATGTACATAATTAACAAATATGTCACTTTAGATACATTATCATTAAGTTATTAAAATAATGGTAATTGTTATAGTGTCATTGTTTTGGGATGGAGTAGATTTTAATGTACTTTAGCTTAGAATTGAGCTAGATGAGCCAGGGACTCCTTTAAAACTATTTAATTCAGCCCATTTTCTCTTAAGTTGTGTCTGTGCATGTCCAACTTAAGGCCCCCATACATCAGCGATGTATTGGGCCAATTCGCTGATCCCCAGACGCCAGGGTCGGAGCATCGGTGGAATCCAACATGATGGATTTCACTGATTTGCTGATCACAAACAATATATGATTGTGATCAGCAAATCAGGGATTTTTAACATGAAGAATTTCACTGATTCCCTGATGGATTGGCATTTCCGACCGTCAGCGGTTCCAATTTCGCGGGAATTGTTGAATCGGCTGGTAGATGTATGGGGCCCATTAGATATAGGGGCTAATTCTGAGTTGAGTGCAAAGTAAAAATGCAGGTACTGTAACTTTCTATCTGGAACAAACTCTATTGCACTGCAAGGGGTGAAAATACATTTATTATTTTTCCATGCAGGATGAATACTAACTGTTTTTGCATGTAGCCCACAAATGCTGTACAGCTTTATGTATACACTGCTATTTAAATGGGCTACACATTAGGCGATATATTGGACGATTTGTCATTTTGAGGCAAATTGGAACGACATATTGTTCACATCGCATAGTGTGCATGTTCTATCACGTGTACACGTGTGTCGTTCAACGCATCTTCACACTGATGTGCTGCACATTGTGCAGTGTGTATGCTCAACTGGAAAGGCCACATAGAATAGTAAATCTGGGCTATACTACGCTGTCTTCTTTATTTATTTTTATTTTTTTCAAACTCATATGAGGACCAATCCGAGGATTATAAAAGCAAAATAACAAACACGCCCTCAACATAAACGGATAAGTATTTTTTATTTATTCCTCCCACCCTATTAAGCCAATGAGCAGCGCCAATTCTCCTCAACTTCTTATATATATATATATATATATATATATCTGTATACTAGTTTCAGAATACCTCGGGATAGATCGTCACAAGGTGTTGGAGGCAGCCTGTTGAAGTGAAGCGCCAACCCGAATTCCCTCATTCTCCTCTTTTGCACACAGAATATAGGCGTGCTGCATTTCATTTTAATCAGCAGAAGCAGCGTGTGTCTTATTTGCATCGCTTTGCTAATAAAATGTGTATGAAGGTAAAAAGTTGCACGAAAAAGACACTCAGCGCTACTAAGTTGCATGGCGCTCACATGTTATGTTTAGCGCGACTTATAGCGTATAGAGGTAAGATGTATGTGGACACATCTGTATGAAGGTAGATATTGTAGTTTGACTAATTGGAGTGTGCAGTGCTCAGCTGCTTTCTCTCACCCATACAAACTGTTTGGACTTTGTATTTAACAACAAGCAGTGTCTGTGATTTACAGCTTGTTGTGAACATTCAAATGTGCCAAGTAATCCTGGCGTCCAGCTGTGCCAGCGAGTGGTAATGTCCCGGCAGGTATCGGCATCCGGGACCAGGGCCGTAACTAAGGTAGTGCGACTAGTGCCATGACACAGGGCACCGCAGGGCAGGGGGCGCTGTTTGGGCCTGTCATATTTCCTGTTTATTATCATTCTCACTTGTAGCTTCCTCTTCTTTTATCCCCAGCACCTCCTGACTGCCCCAGGAGTGTTCCTATCTCTTCCCTGGCCCTTCCCCATGATGCCATGGCCCTTTTTCAGGGGCACTATCTTATGTCCCTATTTAAAAAATGAAAGGTGGTGGGGGTGTGGGGGCGCCAATGCTCTCTCTAGCACAGGCCACCAAAAAGTCTAGTTATGGCTCTGTCCGGGACATTGCCCACAATGCAGTGCTGCAGCTCCGTCTCCTGCCCACGCTCTCCACTCCCACCCTCCTGCTTTCTGACACATCTCTCAGACTCTCCACCCCTTCTCCCCTACTCTCCGCCCCCTTCCTCCTGCTCTCTGTGCTGAAGTCCTCACAATCATTCTGTGCATTCGTCAGCTGCTGGGACCTCCCATGGATCCTCTACATTTGTCAGCGGCCGGGAAAGAGAAAACAACCACTGCCTGGTAAAATAACACTACCGCTCGCAGCACGGTAGTGTTAAATACAAGCAGCAGTTAGGTAAATAGCGCTGTGAGTGGCAGCGCTATATTGCGCCCATTTTTCTAAGGGCCTATTTAACAATGAGACATAACCCCTTAACACTCGCTAAAGGGTAATTGTCCTCCTGTCAATATTTAACAAACATCTGTAAACTATGATTACTGCTGTTTGTCACTGTATCGTTTAAGCCATCTATAAATGACAAGAGCGATACGGTCCCTGTACAGCCTTTTCGGTTTCAGTGAAGCCTACCAGGCCTTGCTGTGTCCCTGCCATGTGAAAGTGTCATGCACATGAGCAGGCAGGCTGCCACTGAGTAGGGGGTTGTCACTGGTCTTTGCCGATGAGTTAATTAATGTTGAATACCAGTGGCACAATCATTTGTATCACTGCGATACTAAAAGAAATGTGTCGTTGGTAATAAAATTTGTTGTTAAATGGGGCCCTAACTCTTGTACAATTCTGATAACACCAATATTTCCTGAGATAATTAATCTGAGTGGAATGCTGACCTCTGTATGTCCATATAACAATGAATTAATGCATTATTTACAACAATTCAAAATGTCTAACTTGTGTTCTTTCTCCTGTAGGAGTTATGCTGCAAAGACAACTGGTCTGGTTGCCTTTCTTTCTTTCTTTCTGCGCTTCCCTGCATGCTCAAGGTAAGCACTTAATATTATTGGTGTATATGAATGATTCATTTCCATTAAATCTATATAGTAGCACTGTAAATGTACTTAGCATAAACTGAAAAAGTTACAAATCATTTTTAGCACCCACAACAGAAGTGAAGCAAAACAAGTGTACCTGTATGCAGAAGACCTGGATGCCAGGTCGTTGTAGGTTTGATATTCAGTACATTTCTGCTGCCATAATCCAGTACATTTATATTACCATAATTCACATTTAAACTACTGGCCGAAAATGAAAGTTAAAAACAGATAAGATTTTCATTACGCTGATGTGCCGTGTAGATTATATCCTGCTCTGCAGGATGCCAGTGCTCAGAATGCCGGCAACGGAAAACCGACACCAGTCAGAATCCCGACACCGCCATCCCGGCCACTGGCATCATGTCAGTAAGTAGGGGTTAAGGGGAGGGTTAGGGTTGAGCACTAGGGGGGAGGGTTTGGGTTAGGCACTAAGGGGGGAGGGTTAGGTTTAGGCACCAGGGGGGGGAAGTTAGGTTTAGGCACTAGGAGGTAAGGTTTAGGGTGTGAGGAGGGAGAGTTAGGTTTAGGGGAAGGGTTAAGAAACTTACCAACAGCTGTCAGCATCTTTACCCTTTCGGAATGGGATTCTGACCGCCGGTATACCAAGCGCCGGCATCGCGTACCCAACCTGATGTGTCCAGCATCATAATAAAAGGAACATTACACATTGTAAACATGGAACCTTTTTATGCACTACTACCATATATAAGATTTTACTAAGGCACCACTCTTCCAAGCCAAAACCCAGGACTTCTCCATTCCTCTTATATTCACTACTGAAAACTACCGTGGCTGTTTGAGTGTTTGGACCAATCCCAAATTGTAATATCTTGATTGCAGTTTGGGATTAGTTTTTCAAATTACAGTTTCCTCAGCTGCCTTTCCAAGATGGTTAACTAAATTAGTTTTCTAGTTTTGTAATACAGGTCACTCTCAATGTATTATCCTGCAAACAGCCCAAACTATGTAGAATACAGCAAAATGGCTAATATCTACAATATTCAAGGTGGGTAGTGCTTCTCTTAGATGATATGTAAAAATATAACATATTACTAACAAGATATAGGTATACAAACTGTTTCAATTACTAGAGGTCTGTATAGACATATACCGTATATACTCGAGTATAAGTCGACCCGAATATAAGCCGAGGCACCTAATTTTACCACAAAAAACTGGGAAAACGTATTGACTCGAGTATAAACCTAGAGTGGGAAATGCAGCAGCTACTGGTAAATTTCAAAAATAAAAATAGATACCAATAAAATTACATTAATTGAGGCATCAGTAGGTTAAATATTTTTGAATATTTATTTCAAAGAATAAACAGTAAACTAGCTCTGTAAGTGGAAAAGAGAGTCAACAAAACCAATGTGGCATCAACAACAACTTTAAAAGTACAAAAACCTTTGCTCAATCAGCAACCAAGCTAAAACACAAGAGTTAAAATCCTTCGAAACTGGATTCCTCCTCATCATCTGTATGTCCAAACATGTATGTCGCTCGCTCTGAATCAGGGCCGTCCCTCATCCTTTTTGGAGCCTCCTGGCCGCCCCTCCTGGCTGCTCGCATAGCTGTGGGTGACCACCCACAGCTATAGCGAGCAGCCAAAATGATGGTTGCGATGGTCAAGACCATCGCAACCATCGGGCTTGCAATGAGACCCTTGTGGTAGGGTCTCGCTGCCGCAAGCCCTGGAGTGCTTTTGGCTCTATCAGAGCCAAAAGCACTCCCACTGACATCACTAGTGATGTCAGTGGGGCCGGCCCCAGACGATAGGCGTTCCCATGGGAACGCCTCCGTCTGGGCAGCCACGCCCCCGGCACGCCCACCAAAGGGGGCGTGCTGTCAATCACCATCGACAGCACGCCCCCTTTGGTGCGAGACCCATAACGATGGCTTGGCCGTCGTTATTCGGGACTCGCGCATGCACACAACGGAGCCGCCTCTGTTGCGCGCATGCGCACTTGGGCAACATCAACCCGCTTGCGAGTGCTCAGCGCTCGCGAGCGGGTCTGAATTAGGCCCACTGTCTGGTTTGGGGTATCTGTAAAATCAGAAGCCTCTTTTATTTTATTTACATGCATCGGACCTCCTGCCGGGAAAATTAAACCCTTCCATCTACATATCATCCTCGCAAGTATCATTCACCAGCAATCAGTATTGTATACCTTTAACATTCCTTGATACAATAAAATTTTTTGATCAATTAGTATCACTTTGGGAACATTGAAGTTGGAAATTCATCCTACTCAGTAACATTGCCATAGTGTACTGCGGACTGCTACGTGTTTAATAGTGCAGCTAATTACTGACTTTTATCTTTAATTACGTCACAGGAACCAAGTGTTCTGATATTTATTGCGGATTGCTACATGTCAAATAGTGTGGCTAATTAGTGACTTTTATCCTAAATAACTTTATTGCTCTGATATAACCAAAACGTTCAATGCGTTTTATATATATGTCTATACAGACCTCTAGTAAATGAAACAGTTTGTATACCTATATCTTGTTAGTAATACTTTTTAGGCCTTATTGACTGCTCTTTTTTAGTCTTTGGCTGAGAACATCATTATGCCTTTATAGGAACAAAATGTATTAAATGATTTAATAAATTATTTTACTGAATTCTACACGGTGCTTCACTATTCTTTCCTTCTATTTGCTGTTTATTTGTGGGATGCAGAGCACACTGTGATAGCTGCCGAATTGAATTTAGGGTATTAATAGGTAGGACATTAGCGCACCTTTCCCCTATACCTTTTATATAAAAATATATATGGTTGACTAAAGGTAGGAATAGTCAGTTTTCCTAGATGCAGATTATAGCAACCACAGCACATATATTCATTGTTATTAACATAATTAGTAAAATAACTAATTTGACAATTCTTTGTAACTTTAGATGAAGAGAAGGAAGATGAGACCACTTTTGATCTATTTAAATGCAGTAACATAAACAAGAAGACATTTGGAGTCAAAGTGTTTCGTGGACATGACTCCGGCTCTCCAGCATATCGATTCCTACGTTTTACTCACATACCACCTGTACAATCTGAAAAGATGAGACACATTATTGATCTAATGCAGCTAAATGAAGGTTTTATCCTCACTGCCACCATAAAACAAGACAAACAAAACCGTGGAACAATTTTTGCCATAGAAGGTCCTGGCATTTCCAACAGATTATTTGAGCTAGTTTCAAATGGACGAGCCAATACACTGGACCTAATTTACTGGGTAGATGGGTCTCAGAATGTGATATCCTTGGAGGACGTTGAACTGGCAGACTCTCACTGGAAAAATATTACAGTTCAACTTACGGGTGAAAACTTCAACCTCTATGTTGGTTGTGACCTTATCGACAGCTTCCGTCTGGAGGAAACCTTCTATGAGCATCTGAAAGCTGATAACAATAAGATGTATTTGGCTAAGGGCTCCATACAAGAAAACCACTTTAGGGTAAGCAAAACCATTATTCTCATAGAAGTAGTATGACATTGTGTTGTGTTCTGTAAGAATGTACTTTAATTTGGAGAGTTCTCTATCCTAGTAAATGCAAGGATGTATATTTATTCTCACATTTATTGAAATTTTTCCTTAGTACAGTAAGTGGACCGTTAGTACTGGGGAAATGTGCATGCTATGGGCCTGATGTAAAGCTAAACATAAAAATGTGACTTGCGCATATAGCATACCCAATGTTGTCTCTATATACAGAAGTTTGCTGTATTTTGTGTTACATGTATATATATATATATATGTATATATATATACACGTATATAAATATAAATATATATATATATATATATATACATGCATACACTTACTTAAAGATTTATGTCAATCAGAACTGGACACATCTATAAAGTGAGTGATTGAGTTGCGTTTCTTTGCCACCACTGTACAGATATTAAACGTTTACTCCCCACATTACTACTAAGCGCATACTGTATGTGTCATAAGTTAGCTTTTATTTATCTAGTGCAAGTTAAACAATGGTTGCAAACTTTTTGCGCAGAGGGTTACTACACATGCACAATTATGTAGCACTGTTATTTTTAAGAACTTTACATATATATTGTATATAATGTCATTTGCTTCAGACTCAGTTGCTTTGATACATGAAGCCATTGTTTAATGCAAGCTCTCTGAGTTAATCTGTTTTTAATTACATCTGTAGGGACTGCTTCAAAATGTTCGCTTAATATTTGACACTTCACTTGAAGATGTTTTGAGGAACAAAGGTTGTCAGCTAAGCCACAGAGGTACAGCTATTTATGTGCATGCCAGGTGTCTTCCTTTATACAATACTAGTAATTTACCTGTCTCCTGATCCTAAATTCTGACTGTTCTATGAACTTAACATTAACCATGTTACAAGGTTCACCTTGAAATTGACAAGCATAATACATTATTATGAAATCAACTTCTTTTGCTTGGATCACCAAATATATCATATAAACAGTTCTATATATAGCATTTAGGGAGGCAGGGGTGAAGCTAGCCTTTCTGTCACCTGGGACAAAGACTCATTACAGCCTCCCCCAACACTCTCCCCCCTTCAATATTCCAGTGGATAGTAGTCACCCTTTACCTCTATGATGTACATATTCTACAGACAGCATTAGTGATCTCCATATACTACACACAGCATAGTGACATACATATACTGCACACAGAATTAGTGACCACCATTTGCTACAGACAGCATTAGTGACTGCCACATACTACACACAGCATTAGTGACCGCCATATCCAACACACAGCATAGTGACCATCATATATATTACAGACAGCATTAGTGACTGCCATATAATACAAACATTAGTGACCACCATTTAATACAGACAGCATTAGTGACCACCATATAATACAGACTGCATTAAACTCATAATTACATCCCTCAGTCTAAATAAAGCCCTTAATCCTAATTAACCTTATTGAATCTTGAACCCCTTTAACTCCTTTATTCTTAGTATTACTTACCATAAACTATACCAAACAACTCCTCACCCCATACCTTAACTTACTGTTGGAGATCTCTTTAATTGAATCTGCTCCTCTCTTGTTGCTTCCAAACAGCACAGCAGTACACAGGAAGCAGCTCCTCTCAAGCAGGTACCACTGAGGCTGCTGCTGTCAGTGAGGAGTTGGGGTCATACACAGACAGACAGGGGAGACAGGGGTGTGCAGTCTATTTCTGCAGAGCATGGCCCCTGGGAGGTGATAACTGTGTGCTGTCCCTGTTCCCTCCCTGCCACTACAAGTCTGCATCCTCTGTGAGCACCACCCTTCTTCTGTCATCTGGTGTGCATGCCCTGCCTTCCTCACCTAGCTGCACCCATGTAGGGAGGTATTATTACAATGTTATGTTACTAGATATTGTATTTTTGTGTCAGTGATAGGAATATTCATAAGGAATGTGGTTGAACATGTTGGCACGATTGCAGCATATAATGCCTCTACACAGTCTTGTTCTGCCATCATCCTTAGACTTCAAACTCCCACCCCTCAAGAAGGTCCTTCTAACATGGAGAACTGAACCTATCAGTGTTTGGTCAAAGCTGAGAAACAATTAAAACTGTCCTGGATGGTTTTGGTTATAGATTTTATATAGTAAATATCAGTGTTTTTTTTCTATGAATAAAAGGTGCTGGTACTATGACAAATACGGCAGCAGTACTGCTAATAGTCATGTAGCCAGGACAGTGCCTTCCTGGTCTATAAAGTAGCTGGAATGAACGAGTTTGGTAATGCCAGTTCTAGCAATGACAGAAGAACTTCTTGTTTCCAGTACCAATTAGTATTAGTACCACCACAAAGAAAGCCCTGCAAAATAATTCTCATCATAAAAATACATTAGGCGTCACCATATTCATCATCCAGCAGTCTATTAATTACATTGATGAAGAAGTACTAAATAGGCTGTTGCATTGCTATTTGTTTTCTTCTTCAGAGAGCAAGTAAAGCAGGAAATGGTTGAATACTCTAGATAATAGCATATCGTTTCTTTAACATGTTTCCTTACTCTTTTCCATGCTTTCAAACATGGTCAGATTTTTTTCCTATTGAAGATAAAGTTATACAAAACCCAGCATGCAAGTGACGTGAACTAGTTACCAATAGTGTGCAGGATTAAAACTTGCATATTATATATACCAAACTTAATTTGGACTGATTGTTTGCTGTGTGGTCTACTGGTTTACTGTATGTGAAAAGCGATTTATAGAAGTCCAGTTACTGGAGAAAACATTACTCAATAAAAACCCTTTATTATTCTAAAGGAGCATTTCCAAATACATAGCATTCCAGTGCTCAGCAGGGGTAGGTGGTGGATGTAATGCTAATTTACAGAACTTCACAACGTTCCCTGAAGGGATAGACATTTTTCATAGGACCTTGTTTGTAGGTCAAGGAGCAACTTGTTTCTGCTGCTTTCATTGTCTGATAACCACATAATGTGAAGACTGTGATTTTAAGAGGCCCATAATCAGTTTCAAAATCATTAGGTAATTGACAGATTAGAGGCAAAGAGATACTAATGGTTTTGTCTCCACAAGCTAGAGATTTATATTGACTGTAACTTCATCCATCCTTTGAAGGCAGGTAATTACTATTAAAACAACAGGACTGTTGTATTTCACTAGCACGATAAATGGAACATAACCAAAATCACAGACATTTAGTTCGATGCTGTTTGGGGTGCCACTTTTTATAGGAAAATCTGGCGACCTTCTGCGGAAATGAGTCTAGAGTTTTTTTGTATTGTAACCATGATAAATTCTACTATTAAATAGCTCACTACAGTAGTAGAGCCTAGTGCTCTGACAATCTTGTGGACCTTTGTGCACCTAGTGCAGATTTCAGCGCAATGTACAATAAGAATGTGGGTGTAAATTGCATTTAAAAAATGAAAATTTGCTAAATATACACAGCCACGTGCTGCCATTGTGCATATTACTTAAAATTCCTATTTTACGTAAATTAGACAAATTAATATACATAACTTGATCAAGATACGCTAATAGTGTAAGATGTCAACGTCACTGTTTAGATAGCAGTGCTTTGTTACTTTTTAGTAATTCGTGTTGGGATCAGTTAAGTTTTTTTTATTTTGCCAAGTTGAGAATGCCTACAAGGACTGAAGAGTAACCCACCAGATCCCAAGACTACCTGGATAAAGAGGATTATGTGGCGGTGTTTTTAGTTTTAAAAAAAACATATTGAAAAAATATTTTTTTGTTGTTTTTATTTGTGAAATCTAATTTGTCCTTGGAGCCCTAACGATCCTAGTATTCCTCAATATGAAAGAGCATCCTGGCAGCCATGGCTATGCTAATACTGCAAAGTGCCAGCATGCTCAATCATACACATCTGGGCTGGGTATGCTGGGACCTGTGCCATGTCTTTGCCATGACAATGAGCTTAATCCCAAAAATATTTCCCCTGCATTTCAGCCCCGCTACAAAAGGACCAGCTGACATCATGTCAGTGATCTTTCATTAACACAGGTGAGAGTGTTGACGAGAACAAGGCTGGAGAACAGTTTGTCATGGTGATTGAGTTAGAATAACAGACTGGAAGCATTAAAAGGAGGGTGGAGCTTGAAATCATTGTTCTTCCTCTGTTAACCATGGTTTCCTGCAAGGAAACACGTGCAGTCATCATTGCTTTGCACAAAAAGGGCTTCATAGGCAAGGATATTGCTGCTAGTAAGATTGCACCTAAATCAACCATTTATCGGATCTTCAAGAACTTCAAGGTGATAGGTTCAATAGTTGTGAAGAAGGCTTCTGGGTGCCCAAGAACATCCAGCAAGTGCCAGGACTGTCTCCTAAAGTTGATTCAGCTGCGAGATCGGGGCACCACCAGTACAGAGCTTGCTCAGGAATGGCAGCAGGCAGGTGTGGGTGCATCTTCATGCACAGTGAGGCGAAGACTTTTGGAGGATGGACTGGTGTCAAGAAGGGCAGCAAAGAAGCCATTTCTCTCCAGGAAAAATTTAGGGACAGACTGATATTCTGCAAAAGGTACAGGGATTGGACTGCTGAGGACTGAGGTAAAGTTATTTTCTCTGATTAATCCCTTTCAGATTGTTTGGGGCATCTGGAAAAATGCTTGTCTGGAGAAGGAAAGGTGAGCGCTACCATCAGTCCTGTGTCATGCCAACAGTAAAGCATCCTGAGATCATTCATGTGTGGGATTGCTTCTCAGCCAAGGGAGTGGGCTCACTCACAATTTTTCCTAAGAATGGTACCAAAACATCCTCCAAGAGCAACTTCTCCCAATCATCCAAGCACAGTTTGGTGATGAACAATGCCTTTTGCAGCATGATGGAGCACCTTGCCATAAGGCAAAAGTGATAACTAAGTGGCTCGACATTCGAAACAGGAAACTCCCCAGACCTTAATCCCATTGAGAACTTGTGGTCAATCCTCTAGAGGCGGGTGGACAAACAAAAACCAACAAATTCTGACAAACTCCAAGCATTGATTAGGCAAGAATGGGTGGCCATCGGTCAGTATGTGGCCCAGAAGTTGATTGACAGCATGCCAGGGCGAATTGCAGAGGTCTTGAATAAGAAGGGTCAACACTGCATATATTGACTCTTTGCATAAACTTAATGAAATTGTCAATAAAAGCCATTGACACTTAGGAAATGCTTATAATTTTACTTCAGTATACCATAGTAACATCTGACAAAAAGGTCTAAAAACACTGAAGCAGCAGACTTTGTGAAAAACAATACTTGTGTCATTCTCAAAACTTTTGGCCATGTGCACTGTTTTTCTTGGTGTGTGTGTGGGGGGGAGGGAGGAAGGGGGGGCACACCTATTTTTTTTGTTATTATTATTTCTTGTTACAGGTACAACAAGGTAATCACCATCAGCAGGAATCTTGCACCAGAAGGGATGTAGCAGTAAAAGATATGCTTCCTAAAGCGGGGTACACACTTGTCTAATTCTCACCCAATCCAACTTCAGACCAACTGGTTTGTCAGACATTGGTAAAGTGTGTAAGCTCACAGTACCACTGGTTTCATACAATCTTGGTCTTTTGAACTGCTGAAGAATCTGGAGACTAGATCGCCAATCATCAGACCAATTTAGAAGTGTGTACGCTGCTAAGAGTGGTTTGTCCAATTATTCTCCCAATTCATCCCAGTGAGTGGCAGCCGGTCTGCCAAAGACTGGAGGAGTGTGAATGGTGATTCAATCCATTCAGCAGATTGTTTCAGCAGATGCAGATTGAATGTCTGCTGAATATTGGACAAGTTTGTATGCATAGATTGTATGTAGAATCTGCGACCAGGTCTGCAGAAGGATTGCATAAACAGTCTGATCTGGGGTCTGTTCTCCTGAGCATTGGACAAGTGTGTACCCAGCTTTAGATACACATGTGTGGTTTATTTTCCTCTACCTAGTAATAGTACTATAGGTGGATGAACATGCCCTTATTGCAGTCGGGCTACGCCAGCCCACCTTTTCTCTCTCTCGTTATGGGTGCAGACTGAGATGTACTCTTTTTTTTCTGCGCATGCAGTGGTGTAACCAGGGGTGGATTATTTTTGGAGAGGTAGTCTATCCTGGAGCTTCCATTTTCCATTTTCCATTCTCAGAATGTTGACATGTTCACAATGTTGACATCTGAAATATCATTATCAGAATGCCAACAGTTAGGTTTAGGCGCTGCTGGGAGTGTTAAGGTTAGTCACTAGGAAGAGGTTATGGTTAGGCTGCGAGGACCAGGTGGCTTTTAGGGTTTGGGACTAGGGTAAGGGGTAGGATTTAGGGATAGGGGGAAAATTCTCACCGGAATGCCACTGAGTCACACATCTGTGCTGGAACCGCTGGTCGATGTCAACATGCTGCATAAAGATGTTTCAACCATGCCGACATTATTATGTCGACCTTATGCATAGCGGCATCAGAACTGTCGAACTAACATTCCACACCCCAAGAGATATCTGTCCATCTTAGGTCCCTCTGTATCTGACCTGTGCCTGCCAGAGTTTTACACTGAAAGGATGGAAGATATGGATGAAGAGTTTAAGAGACTTCAGCATTCTTGGAAGCAGGGGACTGGATGGGAGCAGCAGCACACCTGGCTGGGGGTAAGTAATTTATGGTCAACTATACTTGATGATTGCTTGAAGATCTGAAAGTTAGCAGATCATCCAACTGATCATCCAGTTATCAGATCCTAATTTCCTTTCTGTACCATTGTATTCTCCTCAGTGTTACTTTATATTATGGGATCTGTTTATGAAGCGGCAATGGGCCTAATCCTAAGGTTCTGTCATCACCAAGTGCTTAACCCCAGGAAAATCATTTCTCCTATGGTACCCTATTTTACTCTGTTCCTATATATCTCTATAGTTAATTCAACAATTTATAAAAATATTAGCAATAGGAAGAGAAAAAAAAGTAATCTATAATGGAGAACACTCTATTATCAATCTATGATCTATATTAACATATAACTTTTATTCAAATATTTTTTTTAATTATTGTTATTTGAATAAAAGTTATGTTTTAATGTAGATCATTGCTTGCTAAGCGTGTGTCCTGTTACATAATTATTTTACTCCTCTTCCTATAGCAAATTACTACTATTCTAAGGAGCACGTCGTATACAGATTCAGAAACTCAGTCGCACACAGATATACAAGTGTCACGTATTTAATTAATCAGTACAGTCTCCTGGAGTGTCCTCGTCACATCTCATTGTGATCAAGATGCAAAATAGACACTCGATGCTAGTAGAGTTGCACAGGACCTGGTACCTCACTCGCACTAGGCATCTTGCATCATGTGGCATATTGAGGCTAGATGTGTGAAAACACATCTGTAGGATGCATTCTAAACATTAATATAGTAAACTGGGCTATATGGGCAGCACAGATGGTGTAGTAGATTGCATGCTGCCTCACAGCACTTATGCAATCGTCTCAACTTTCCTCTAACTGGATTCGTAACATTGTGCGCCAAAGGAGCGATGTTGTCCAGTGTGTGCATGGGTTTCCTCCAGGTGTTCCCAAAAATATTAGCTGTAATGTGTATGTATTTCCATGTGATAGGGAACATATATTATCTGGGTTTCACTGGGACTGGATGTTAATGAGTGTAATATTCTTTGTAAAGCACTGTGAAATATGTGTGTGCTATTTAAATAAAAATTCAAGATGTCTTGTGCAATTTACTATTAAGTTAAGAGAGGGTAACACTGCAAAAATATAAAATGGGCTAATGATAGATTGGGTTTTAGGTGGGAGTTGAATGGAATAAGACTGAAAGACTCCCTTCAACATTTTACTGTGGGACTAAATAGTTCTATTAAGAAACACCCATGACATTAATACAAATTATTAATCATACATGGTATTTATTCTATGTATTTATATTAGTTATAGATACTTCTATTTATTTATTATTTAATTGCTTATTTAGTAAAAATTAAAACAAAATGGTGACATGAAGAGGAAAGACATTATTTGTTCTAAACTGAGTAATCGATTGCAAAGCTTATTCACTCACATAATGTGGGTCTTGGAAGTGAAAGGATTAGAACTCCTGTTCTAGATAGTTAAACTATAAATCTATTTTTCATGCTGGATAACTTTTTGCATTTGCAGTCATTTATATCTCAAGGGTTCCATTAGGTAAGGTAAAAGGACAAATCCATATGTTATGGCAGACACTGTAGGGGTCTATAATCTGTTTTTAATATTACAGCATATGCGTAAATGATTATTTGTACACATGTACACAATTACATGTGCTCTGTAGGGATAGTGTGTTCCTAAGAAACAGTTGAGCAGAGGCTTGGATAATACCATATAATATATTTTTAAAAAGTGAGTTCTTAGAAAAACATTGAATATTTTCTACAAACATTATATGGAATAAGTGCAAAAAAGAACCATTGTGTTCAGTAGATCTCATTCCCACTCAATAGTTTCCGCCTTTATTTTTGTCCAACGTGTTATCCTTATGTACTGTATGGAGGGCTACAATTTTTGTCATCCCTGGTGGAAAGCTGGAAAGCACAATATAGCACGGTAATTTGTAAATAACAATTTTAGTTAGAGATAGGAGAATCCTTCCCAAAGAGCAGACCAAGGGGGGAATTCAATTAGCCAATGTAATTTACCGCAGGCTCATTGAAGCAGTGAGGTTATTCCATTAGAGCCAAAGGCAGCCCACAGGCTGCAGTTAGCAAAGATTTTTTTTAGCCTGGTGCTGTTAAATAGCCTGTTTGAGGGTGCCACAACCATGTTAAGCCATAGATCCGGGAACTTATCCCAAATTCTATGGGTTAACGCGCGGTAACACTGTAATTTACCAGGCACGAAAAAGGAGCTCTAGCTGGAATACCCAACAGGTATTGCAAAGGTTTTATGTGATACTTCCACTCTTACCAAATTTGGATGATTCTTTTGGTTCTTCTTGACATAGCAGAGAGGTAATGAGGATCATACAGGTATAGTACTAGCTCAAATACAGAAAGATACGGTGTATCCTTAATTATATTTTTCTTTATTCAAATTCAACAGAACTCAGAAAGAAAAGGATATATTCAAGATCAATCACTTTCTTTTCAATAACAATGGTTTCTAATGATACACACTTTGCACAGAATAAATGTTTATTAAACAGGAATGTTTCTTTGCTTGTACTGTAAGGTTAAAGGTTAGTAACAATATACAAGCTCAACAAGATATCAATCTCCAACAAAATACTGTTACTATGTTAAGCATCAGCAACACATAAATTATAATACAGTTTTAAATTATATGAATATAACCTGGACAGGCCTCTTTTTGTTGGTGCACATTTGAAGAAACCAATGTTATCCTAAAGTGTGAGTAGAGTTACTGTGTCTATAATAAGCTACTATGACATAATATTGTGCCTGTGACAACTTGGAGTAATCATACTGTAATTTGGACGGTGAAGGCCCGGACCTGGAAATTTACTTGTTCTCTTGAAGATGATGTAGCATTAATTGAAGGGTTTATTTATTCTCTGTAACTGCTGGAGTACTAGCACTTTTTTTTACATATATGATGCTCTCTCCCTCTCATGCAGTTCAATTACCTCTTAATTAACTATAGTTGATAGGCTGTTTTAGGTCTTGTTTTTCCTGAAGAAGCTATTTATTGAGGGAAAAGTATCTGCTGGTTTACCGAGTCCTTTCCTGAAGTTGAAGCTAACTTGCATGCTGTTTAACCTATCACCAGTTACGTGTGCTGGCTGTCAGATGGAGTGTAGTGAGGAGGTGTCAGGCCATGTTTGCTGAATATGACACTAAATTCCTCACCAGCTAGTCGCTCTCCTGGGCAGATCCTACCTGTGTGCCTGTCACCCACTGCCTGTGAGGTAGGGACAAGAGTCCACCTTTCCATCAGCTTCAAGGGAAGACATCTGCTACACTACGCCTCCGGACTGCCTGCTCTCACCGGGTATTATGGAATGGACGCAGGTCCCCACTCTTAGCGCGCTCCCTAAGGACTCACTAACTGTCCTTTACCTCAGGAGATGCCCTCTGTAACTGTAATAAGTGTCCCCCTCAGCCTCCTGCAGTTCCTTCCAGCAGCTTCCAAGTCATGTGACCTGCTGCTGACTCACGTCATATTACCTGCACCAGTACATATATTTCGTTTTTATAGGGGTTTTAAATACATTAGTGATACCCACCACAGGCTTAAACACAATGTTTTGATGGGGTATCACATAGCTGAATAGCTCCAGGGCTTAAAGCCAGCGGCTACAACCCTTGTTTACCCATGGTAAATTATTGCTGATAATTGAATCCCCCCTAACTAATGTACAGAAAATCATGGAAGCAGGGCCATTCCTAGGGTGGTGTGACATGTGCCATGGCACAGGGGAGCTATTCGGGCCTGTGAATTCAGTGATCTAGACTGCCGGCTCCATGCTTGTGCACGGCTGTTCTGATGGACCAGTCCTGCTGCAAGTGCAGCTTTACCAGCGCATCTAGAGCTGGTGAGTTATACTGCATAATTATTAAGTATTAACACTGCAACCATTGGATTCACACTGTATTTGGCAGTGACACCTGGATAACAGTGGTACAATGAGATTGGGTACTCCTACATCATCATACAGGACAAATCAGATTTGTCATGCTCTTTCCCTATGAGGCCTTGCCCCTTTTTCAGCCGCTTGTCTTATGTACCTATTTGAAAAATGGAGGGGGGGGGTGTGTGTGAATATGCTTTAACTAGCCCAGGACACCAAAAGGTCTGGTTACGCTCTGCTTGGCAGCATACCTAAATTACTCTATAAAAGGTTTTCTTGTGAATGTTCCTGTGTACCGTGTAACAATTGCTCAGTCTTGCCAGTGGTATTGTAACCAAAAAGTTCTGACAGTGTTCTTCCAAAAATGTGAAAATTCATCAAAAGTGTGTAAACACATTAGCTTGACATGAAAAAAAAAACATTGCAACAGATAAGAAAAAAACAAACACATTGGCCCCCACAGGACTTAAAAAATCAAACACATAGGCTTCACATGAAAAAAAATAGACACACATACAGGCAGCAATACATAGAAAGACATACACACACACATACAGGCAGAGTTACATACAGAAACATGCACACACATACAGACAGTGTTACGTATAGACATACACACATACAGACAAGGTTATATAGAGATACACGCAGAAGGGTTGCAAATAGAGACATATATACACATACAGACAGGGTTACATATGAAGACATAAACACACATATGGAGGCAAGTTTACATATGAGTCATACACACATACATACAGGGTTAAATATAGACACACATACAAGACAAGGTTAGATATAGAGAGATACAGAAGGGTTACATATAGAGACACATACAGACAGGGTTAGATATAGAGAGACACAGAAGGGTTACATATAAAGATATACATACACATACAGGCAAGATTACATATAGACACATACACAGGCAAGGTTACATATAGACATACTATTTCTACCCATAACTACCACCAAAATGTTGCCACAGCTGCTCTCTACAGTACCTCTGGAATTTTCTACCTCTCCCTGTCAGACTTTCCACCTCTCTGTAATACTTCTTCCTCAAAGTCTTCCGTCTCTCATTCTAACACTCTGTCCCATGCTCACTATCTACCCCATCTATGTCACCCTTGTCTGTCTCCCCCTACCCTAGAATGTAAGCTCTCACTAGCAGGGCCCTTGTCCCCATGTACTTTTCCTTCCCTTATTATTACCTTCAGCACATACCCCTTTACTTCTGCCACCGTACTTACAGTATTTGAGGGTTTAGACAGCTGTTGCAGAAATGTTTATATTCCATGTACTTGTCCTGCATTGTCTTGTACTGTAAGTTACTGTTATCTTGTTATGCAGAATTGTTTTTGTACTTTGTAAGGCACTGTGGAACCCCTGTGGCACCATAGAAATAAAGGATAATAATGATAATAATACTACACACACATACAGAAGGGTTACACATAGAGATAATATACACACATACAGGCAGAGTTACATATAGAGACACACAGAAGGGTTACATATAGAGCTAGGGTTACATATAGAGCTATTCAAACACACACTTAGAATGTGTTCCCTTGTAGTCTCATCCCCTCTCACCTTGTGGAGCTTCAAGCAGTTGCCTCATTCTCCATGCTGTCTGAACTGAACAGTTAATAAGCCTGTGTAGCCCCACCCCCTGCTCGGATCAGAGGAGCATATGTGCTGGGCTCCTCCAATCAGGGCTCAACTAGCGCTTCTCTGAACCTCAGGCGTTTCATTAATGAGAAGCAGCAGGAAAGATCTGCAGTGAGTATGCCCTGTCATTGCCCATTGCCGGATGCGGCAGGTGGCGCCCTCCTCAGTGTGGCCCTCTACGTGGTCACGTACCCAGAGTAATTGTCTGGTCAGGCCTGATAAGTGAGTTTAATGTAGCTTAGATAATACAAAAGTGTGTAACACCACATACTGTATCTTACTTTGATGAGGTTGGATATCTTATCCGAAATTCAGAAATCCAAAATGATCTAAAATGTAAAATTATTAAGAGCACAGACTGACCTTTGCTTTCTGATGGTTTAATGTACACATTTTTTTTATCTTGCACAAAATTATTAAATAATTGTATAAAATTTCCTTCAGACTATGGGCCTGATTCAGCAAGGATCGCAGTAGCAAAGACGCACGCAATTGGTCGATTAATTCACATAGCGCATGTGTATGCATCGCAGTGCGCGTGTGCAAAATAGCAATTTGTGATGGGAACTGCATTTACAGAGACTACGCAGACCCAGAGTACATTAACTGACAGGAGGTGCCGTTTGTAGATGGTGATGGGGGGTGGTCAGACGAACGCAGACGTGCATAAATTAGCCACTGCAATACCATACGCAGCCTGAGGCCTCATAGTGTGTACAGAAATTAGCAATTCCTTAGTGAGGTCTGACCTGCCTTAACTGTGCGTGTGGGTCCAATGTTACTCGATGTTATCGATTATTTCATTATATTGCCCAAGTATATGGAGATGTGTTTTTCACAGCTGATATTAGCAACTGATTTGCGTGTGTTCTAGCATAATAGCAATCCTTGCTGAATCAGGCCCTATGTGTATAAGGTTTATTTGAAACTTAAATGAATGTCGTGTATGTACACAAATTTTGTTACATGCACAAAAAAAAAAATGGTATATTACCCTCAGGCTATGTGTATAAGGTGTAATGGAACATAAATGCATTTCGTGTTTAGACTTGGGTCCCATCCCCAAGATATCTAATTATAGTATGAAATATTCCAAAATATGGAAAAGTCAAAAATACATTTCAGATATGGGAGACTCAACTTGTAATTACATAGTTACTCTCTCAAAATGTCAAGGAGATGCCCAGATGGTTGGAAGGCCTTCTTGGTTCCCCTCTGGGAGTACATAATTGTACAATATGTAAGTCACTTTTCTGACCCAATTCAGATTTGCTATATATACAGATGTGTCCTGCTACTTCTTTGCTGCATACACGAGCAGATCTGCGCACTGTGTTCGCACCCGTGCCGCCATAGGAATGCATGGTGTGATTGCAGTGTGCGCCATAGCGTAGCGTATGCTGCTGCGGGTAATCGAATGGCGTGATGCGTGCACACATTTGTAGCGCAATCGACAAAGATGTAGCAGGACACATCTGTAGATCTTACGTAGGCTCCATCATCACATTATCTCCCACCACGCTTGACTACTTTCAACCAGCCACATAACAGGGCACCAGTGCATCTTGTGACGCACCCGCCCCCATTATAAAGTACGCCACTGGGGGTGGGTGGATGTTGACACCATCACCTGGTAACTAGGATGCTGCTCGGAGTGCCCTAAGGAAGCTCCGATGGCAGTACAGATCCCACAGCACTGTGGAAGATGTCATGACCTCTCTCCCAATACAGTACGGGAGAAGGAGCAGGGTGTCGGTTGCAGCGGTGGGTGAACATGACCGATTCTGCCCTCCTTACGGCCCTGCATTCAACCATGCAAAAAGCTTTCTCTGATTGGTCATATGCTTGCTACACTGTTTTACATCCTTTCAGCTGTTCTCCGTCGCCTCTACACAGAATGCACTAGATAGTCCCGTCTGCACTGAAGTCCTGTGCTCCTTTTCCTCTGTCCTGTGCTGCCACTGAACACAAACTGCATAAGGACATGGCATGCTGTATTCTTTTGCCACATTGCCTGGTCTTTCATGGGGAGTTGTTAGAAATATGTCTGCTTTTGCTTGGTTGGTGCCGAATTATTGGTCGAGAATGAAAATGCCACTTGGCCTGTCTCTTCATCAGCCTGCTCAAGGGGGAATTCAGCATTGTTCATATTATTTTGGCAAGCCTACCCGTAACTCATCATGGCATGCTCCTGCTAGCTTCAGCGAGTTGCCCTATCCTGTCATCTGTCCTACCCAGTCTGTGGTGTTGTTTCAATGGTTGGTACTTATACTAATAAGCTGACATATCTTTTGGAGAGGTCTTCGAATATACAGTATGTCCATAGATTTTCAAATATTAATCTGTTTTATACCAGAAACTTTGTATATGGTATAATTAATCTATTTTAAATATTTTTCTATAAATATATGTTAATGATGTGTATATTAAAGATTTAGCATTTTCTACATAAACCGCATTAAACAAAAAGACTTTTGTCTCAAAATGCACATGTAAGGTGTCAGAGGGTTTAGCAGGGTCAGACCCTGTCACATTACATTTCTTTCCTTGCTGTAGTATTGACCTTTTAATGAGAAACAGGTGATTCTTTTCTTGCAAGCAAATATATACAATGTTATTGCTATTTGTTAGGACAGTTAGCGTGGTAATTGCATTTCCGTATAAAACTCAGAGCAAATTTCCATCTTCCTAGGTGATAATGCAATCAGTGAGAGAACGGAAATGATCCATCTCTCCCCCATCTCGGAATATGTTGGGAAAAAGGAAGATAGGCAGGTGGACTTTTGTGACCGGTCTTGTGAAGAGTTAGGGAAGATGTTCACAGAGTTGTCCAGCATTCGCCATGTTGTCAACAATCTGCTTGATAATCTCCAAAAAGTGGTAAGTTTCATTTATCAACAGGTTATTTGATACAGACAATTACTCAGTATAACAAGTAACAACTGATTATGCCTGAACAATACCAATTAATTTTAAAAAACATAGAACCTCATTTAGTTAGGAACAAATACAGCATAGGGGTGTGATTTTGTAGCTGGATAAATCATGTTAAGATGCAAATGGCGCAAAAATAATTTTCCTTATTTTGCTAGCATATAAGGAAAACTCTGCCTACAATTCCATGTACAGTAGCACGGAAATATTGGTCAACTTTATTTTTACACTGCACTGTAGAGTTTCGCTAGAACACATCCAGCTCCCAAATGTAAATCGGTCCACTGGGGTTGAGCCGCCATAGCAAACTTTATGTTGAGCTCTGCAATGCCGCTCTATAATCCAGGGCACCTACTTTGCTTTCTAAAGAGCAGAGCACAGCCTCTTCTAAGTATGTGCAGTCAGGCACATGTGCCAACTGCACATGCACCAGCTGAAGAGAGGCCTCGGGGGTGAAGAGGACTTGCATGGGTCAGTGATTTGTAGTTGCTGCTTCCCCCTCACCACCTGGTGGCAAAACCTTTGGCACCATCGCATCTGTACGTACGTTTTAGATTTACACCCTTGCAGCGTAACATGGCTTTGCCAAGATACAATATTGCACCTTCAAAATGGATTTGCTCCTAACCCCAAATTAGGACAATAATATAAGGTAGAAGACCAATAAAAGTTTGAACTATGGACCAAACTTTATAGAGACCTATAATATACATGAATACACTATCTCCTGCATTGCAAGCAGGTATCATAATATCAGTGGGAGGGAGAAGTATTATACTCATGAAAAATCTATGAAACATGATGCTGGTGACAAATCGTTAAAGAAAATAAATTATATCCAGTACTTGACTAGGTCATAGAGATTTTCAAAGCATAATTGTTAACACCTAAAATGACAACAGTGGCAACAGTGGTGGTAATGACGGTGACTGGTATAAAACTCTACTCAGAGTGACAGAGCATCTAACAAGCATCTACTGTAACAAAAGGCCCCCATACATCAGAGATTGATTGCAGCAATCGTGCAACTTGCAATCGATTGTGTATAAAAATCTTTCCCTTTTTCAATCCATTGCAGATTGCAGAATTGCCACAATCGATTGAAAAAGGGAAATATTTTTATACACAATCGATTGCAAATTACACGATTGCTGCATTCAATCTCTGATGTATGGGGGCCTAAACACTGACTGTGCATTTACATTCTTATGAAAACTAGTACTAATGAAAAAAGATGCATTTCCCATTCCAAAGCCAAAAACTCATTCTGTCATTATCAGGAACAGTTAAGAAATGAAAAGAAAAATCTGATTGGTAGCTATGGGCAAAACTATATTTTTCCTTTACTTTAATCTTTTTAAATCCCCCACAGTTATCACTGGGTACCTCCTACAATGGACAGTAATGCTAACCATTACACCGTCTGTGCTGCTATCACTAGGTACCTCTACAATGGCCAGTAATGCCAGACAGCTGGTGGTTTTTTTTGATGAACTGTGTGAACCGAAATATTGTATGAGTGGGATGAGAAGCGACAGAAAATCTTCATGTAATAACTGCTTACATGGTATCTTCTTTCTCTGGCAGTGTGCTGGGGTTGCAATGGTATAAACTACTGATGCTGAGGGGTGATTCCGCTTCCTGGCAGTGCCTCCACCCATGCACTTTTCTTTCCAGGGGGTTCATCTGGGGTCATCTCAGGGAAGGTGTGATGAACCTGGTTCCTCCTCTTACCCAATAAATTAACAAACAAGGACACTTGTTAGCAAAAACAAATTAAATATATGGATTGTGAATTTTATTAAAAAATAATAAAACTAAATTTCTGAACAATATAAAAATGTAAATTAAATATCAAAATAACATCAATACTGTTTACAATCATTGTATTAGCACTTAACACCTACTTCATGGAAATGTTAAACCCCCTTCTAAGTAGATTGATGAAATCACCCAACACTCTCTCCAACAATTACACTACCTCTCCTTTCATAAACATATTAAAATATTTGTTCATAGTAATAACTTCTCTCTACCCTTACTAATGCTCTAGAAATATACAATACTTGTGGTCCTCGTAAATTAACAAACCCAATCTCCCTTAACCTTGAATACCCTAGCTACCCTCCTACACCCTATGACCTCAAACATTGCCTTACCTCAGACTCATTTAACCTCTTCCCCACATGGTTACTCACGTTCACTCACTTATAATGACATTAACTAGTAAGTAATTATATATCGACCAGTAGTTCATCAATAAAGAGTTCTGAACTAAAGTGTGGCCACTCCTTCTTTGGTGCACTGTGTTTTCTCTATTTGTTGGGTCTGGACCTCTCAGGCTGAAAGTAATATTACCTTTACAGCAGATGATTTACTAGACCTCTGCTTATAAGCTATGTTAGAGGCTGCAATATCTCACTCTCACTGCATCTTTAAAAACACAGTATTAGTGTTGGCACTATGTCTGTGCTAGCAATGTGTCTTAATAGCAAGGTTATTACGGAGCAGTGATTAGAGCACCCTGCTTTCTGAATGGTGTAGGGACATTAGCTTCCAGTCCTTGGGAAGATTTCTGACAAGGCTCCTGACAATGGCAGCAATTTAGTATTGCCCATCAGTCCCAGTAATTCTCTGACTAACATGACTAGTAAGTGCTCCACAGCAATGTCTCAGACTAAGGCCTGTAGTCAATTAGCCGCTATAATTTCGCCGTCTACATCACGTGTTTTTGGCAAATTGACTTTTCGTGCGCCCCCCCGCTTTTTGCCCTATTCAATTCCAAACCCTGCGAAACTATAACAGGCGGAAAGTGCTGTCAAAACAGAGAAACCAGCCTGACACCCCCAAAAGATGCACTAACATTGGGGATCACTATAGATGCCCCCGATTAGCCCTAATGAAGGTATTTGGGGTACTGAAGTTGTGACAATTGGTTCCATTTAGCGCATTAACACAAGTGGTGAAGAATAGCATTAAGCAATATTTTTTTGAGAAAATAACTACTCCCAGCAAATTTGGGGTACTTGAAAATGGGTGCTTGCATATTTTTAAGTTAGTAAAGTGAAGTTTTAACACACGGAAAAAATCCACCTGACGCAAGCTCCTGCAAACAAAAAAACACCTGCCCCATACTTGGGGACCCCCAGAAGTGTATTTCGTTAGTTTTTAAGTTTGTCCCCCAACTTTGATCTTTTTCACCCCCAAATTGAAAGTACTTTTTTGGGGTGTTCTAAATTTATTTATTTTTTACACAGTTTATCTTTGGGGGATGGTCCCAAGGGTGCAGGGGGGTTTCCCAAAGTTTGCACCCCAAAACCGCAATTCTGCATTTTTTTCTGCCTGCTATTCATAGGCGAAACTTTTCCGGCGATTACATTGCATTGAACGCGAAAAGTCTTTGGAATTGAATACAGCGGAAACTTTCCGCCTGGCGAAATGACATAATCCGGGATACTTTTCCGTGGACTTTTCGCCTCTAATTGAATACGGGCCTAACTCTTCCACTAATGTCCGTATTCTAATCTGTTATTACGTGCCTCACTGTTCCCTCTTTTAGTGATCTCTCTGGAACTGTCTGCATCTCATGCTGGCTTTTCTTTGTGCTAACATTGTGTGCAACATCATATACACACCAGGGGGGTTTATTTACGAAGTGTCGGGTTGTAAAACCTGACACTTCTGTTTGTGTTTATGCCCGATATTTAAAAGGTTAGTGCTTTTACTAGCAAGACACAGCTAGTAAAAGCACTGCCCTTTTAAATATTGGGCATAAACACGAACAAAAGTTTTGGCTTTTACAACCTGACACTTCCTAAATAAACCCCTGCTCTCTTGCACTGCCACTATGGCTTCATTTTAACCTCTCACTGCCTTTGGGGCCGGGGTTGCACTATTTTAAAAGTATCTTACTTTTATAAACAGTAACAGTGCACTAAACATGGGCTGCACACACATAGGTAGGGCACTTACATAGATGACATTCTGTGGGAGCAGCATTAAACCTCCCATCGCCTGAGGATTGACCCGCGTGCGAATCAGTGACGATAACACATACGCAATTGAAAT
This sequence comes from Taudactylus pleione, assembly GCA_031769625.1. NCBI lineage: Eukaryota > Metazoa > Chordata > Amphibia > Anura > Myobatrachidae > Taudactylus > Taudactylus pleione. Next base: position 1,195,259 of record JAUIMM010000153.1, read on the forward strand.
AAACACACAGAGACTTGTATTTGGCAGAATGGTTAGCTATTTATTTAAAAACAGATAATGAATTAGTTACTAAATTAATTAAATTAATTTAAATATGGTGACAAAGAAAGAACGGCTAACAACAACCCAAGCCTAACACTATAAACACTCTAACCACAGCACAATATGCTCAAGCCTTCTACCTTGACTACCCACCCGGTAAGGTGATGATGCTGCCCCCGGCAGGGTGGTCCAGCAGACTTTAAGAGTCAACGAAGGTGAGCAAAACAATGAGTAAACAAATATTCACAGTGCTAATAGGTAACCTGTCGTTCTTTCCCGCCTAAAATAGCCAACGAAACAATCACCAAACTCAAATCAAAAGAGGACATAAAATAAAATTTAGGGAGGGAGGGTAGGAAGACAGGAACAAAAGAGGCTGACTCCACCTCCAACCAACTCTAATATCCCTGCTAAAAACCTACCACCCTAAAAACCCATTGGCCCTACTTGTCACATGATTCCCCACGCCGTTCCGCCCCCAGCCTAGGAGGTTTAACCCTTTCCACTCCTATACAGTCATTTTGTTTATCAGCTGCATGGTAACAAAGTGTTTAGCATTGCTACCTCAAAGGATTAAGATCATTTGTTTGATTCTGTCCATGACCTAATATTTGTGTGGAGTTTGTATGTTCTCCCAATGTTTGCATGGACATGTTCAAGGTGCTCAAGTTTACACTACTCTCCAAAAACATACTGGTAGGTTAATTTGTTTTGGAAAAATTGGAACCTTGGTACCATATACAGTATATAGGGCCTGATCACTATTCTCTGTACATTGCTGTGTAAAATTGTAAGCACTATATAATTAAATAATAATACTGTATATAGTGTAGGGGTGAGCGGGTTCGGATTTCTGAAATCCGAACCCCCCCGAGCCCCCCCGATCCGAGTCCGATCCGAGTCAGGCTCGACTTTTCCCGCCTGACTCGGATCTGAAATCGAGGCAAAACGTCATCATCCCGCCTTCCGAGTCTCGCGGGTTTTGGATCCTATATAAGGTACCCGCGTCGGCGCCATTTTCTCACTCGGCTGTGGACAGTGAAGAGGGAGGGTGGGAGTTAGGGCTGTGTAGTGTAGTGTAGTGTAGTGCTGCTGTTGTCCACTACTTCAAAGTCCATAGGGGCTGGCTGTGTTGTGCTGCTGTTGTTAATAGGGGCTGTGTCCACTACTTCAAAGTCCATAGGGGCTGGCTGGACTGTGTTGTGCAGTCAGTTCTCCATAGGGGCTGTGTCCACTCCAAAGTCCTGTGCAGTGTCCCAGTCCTAAAGGAGTGCTGTAGTGTTGTCCAGGGGGTGCTCTGTCCATCAGGGGTGCTCCCCCCAAGTGCTAAAAAAATAATATATTTTCTGTGTTTGTGAATTGTGTGCGCAGTAGCCGCACGTGCATCAACAAAGTAGTGCCAAGCGTGCGCCTGTGTCATAAGTAAAGGGCCGGCTGGCTTGACCGTTAAAGGGTGCTGTAACCCCCGAAAGTACACTCCAGTCCAAACCAAAAAAAAATTATTTTCTGTGTTTGTGAATTGTGTGCGCAGTAGCCGCACGTGCATCAACAAAGTAGTGCCAAGCGTGCGCCTGTGTCATAAGTAAAGGGCCGGCTGGCTTGACTGTTAAGGGTGCTGTAACCCCCGAAAGTACACTCCAGTCCAAACCAAAAAAAAAATTATTTTCTGTGTTTGTGAATTGTGTGCGCAGTAGCCGCACGTGCATCAACAAAGTAGTGCCAAGCGTGCGCCTGTGTCATAAGTAAAGGGCCGGCTGGCTTGACCGTTAAGGGTGCTGTAACCCCCGAAAGTACACTCCAGTCCAAACCAAAAAAAAAATTATTTTCTGTGTTTGTGAATTGTGTGCGCAGTAGCCGCACGTGCATCAACAAAGTAGTGCCAAGCGTGCGCCTGTGTCATAAGTAAAGGGCCGGCTGGCTTGACCGTTAAGGGTGCTGTAACCCCCGAAAGTACACTCCAGTCCAAACCAAAAAAAAAATTATTTTCTGTGTTTGTGAATTGTGTGCGCAGTAGCCGCACGTGCATCAACAAAGTAGTGCCAAGCGTGCGCCTGTGTCATAAATAAAGGGCCGGCTGGCTGGACCGTTAAAGGGTGCTGTAACCCCCGAAAGTACACTCCAGTCCAAACCAAAAAAAAATTATTTTCTGTGTTTGTGAATTGTGTGCGCAGTAGCCGCACGTGCATCAACAAAGTAGTGCCAAGCGTGCGCCTGTGTCATAAGTAAAGGGCCGGCTGGCTTGACCGTTAAGGGTGCTGTAACCCCCGAAAGTACACTCCAGTCCAAACCAAAAAAAAAATTATTTTCTGTGTTTGTGAATTGTGTGCGCAGTAGCCGCACGTGCATCAACAAAGTAGTGCCAAGCGTGCGCCTGTGTCATAAGTAAAGGGCCGGCTGGCTTGACCATTAAAGGGTGCTGTAACCCCCAAAGTACACTCCAGTCCAAACCAAAAAAAAAATTATTTTCTGTGTTTGTGAATTGTGTGCGCAGTAGCCGCACGTGCATCAACAAAGTAGTGCCAAGCGTGCGCCTGTGTCATAAGTAAAGGGCCGGCTGGCTTGACCGTTAAAGGGTGCTGTAACCCCCGAAAGTACACTCCAGTCCAAACCAAAAAAAAATTATTTTCTGTGTTTGTGAATTGTGTGCGCAGTAGCCGCACGTGCATCAACAAAGTAGTGCCAAGCGTGCGCCTGTGTCATAAGTAAAGGGCCGGCTGGCTTGACCGTTAAAGGGTGCTGTAACCCCCGAAAGTACACTCCAGTCCAAACCAAAAAAAAATTATTTTCTGTGTTTGTGAATTGTGTGCGCAGTAGCCGCACGTGCATCAACAAAGTAGTGCCAAGCGTGCGCCTGTGTCATAAGTAAAGGGCCGGCTGGCTTGACCGTTAAAGGGTGCTGTAACCCCCGAAAGTACACTCCAGTCCAAACCAAAAAAAAATTATTTTCTGTGTTTGTGAATTGTGTGCGCAGTAGCCGCACGTGCATCAACAAAGTAGTGCTAAGCGTGCGCCTGTGTCATAAGTAAAGGGCCGGCTGGCTTGACCGTTAAAGGGTGCTGTAACCCACAAAGTACACTCCAGTCCAAACCAAAAAAAAAATTATTTTCTGTGTTTAGCCGCACGTATATATCAAATCGATATAACATAAATGGAGGACCAAACTTTCTCCGATAAAAATAAAATAGAGAAAGATCAAGAACCACTTCCTCCTAGTGCTGAAGCTGCTGCCACTAGTCATGACATAGACGATAACATGCCATCAACGTCGTCTGCCAAGGCCGATGCCCAATGTCATAGTAGAGGGCACATACAATCCCAAATGGCAAAGTTCAGGAAAATGACCTTGAAAAAGACATTTAAATCAGCTGAAGAGAAACGTAAACTTGCCAATATGCCATTTACGACACGGAGTGGCAAGGAACGGCTAAGGTCGATCCCTAGTATGTTCATGACTAGTGGTTCAGCTTCACATGACGATGGAAGCCCTCCTCCCACTAAAAAAATCAAAAGAGTTAAGCTGGCAAAAGCACAGCGAAGAACTGTGCTTTCTAAGAAGATATCACAAATCCCCAAGGAGAGTCCAAGTGTGGTGGTGGTTGCGATGCCTGACCTTCCCAGCACTGGACGGGAAGAGGTGGCTCTTTCCACCATTTGCACGCCCCCTGCAAGTGCTGAAAGGAGCACCCACAGTCCACTTGCTGATATGCAAATTGAAGATGTCACTGTTGAAGTACAACAGGATGAGGATACTGGTGTAGCTGGCGCTGAGGAGGAAGTTGGCGAGGAGGATTCTGATGGTGATGTGGTTTGTTTAAATCAGGCTCCGGGGGAGACAGTTGTTGTCCGTGGGATGAAAAAGCCCATCACGGTCATGCCTGGGCAGAAGACCAAACATTCCACCTCTTTGGTCTGGCAATATTTCTATCCAAATCCGGACAACAACTGTCTTGCCATATGTACCATATGTAAAGGTGAAATAAGTAGGGGTAGGGACGTCAACCACCTAGGAACATCCTCCCTTATACGGCACCTGCAGCGCGTTCATAAAAAGTTACTGTCAAGTTCAGAAACTTTGGCTAAGACCGTAAGCAGTCCAGGGACACCTAAATCCCGTTGTCCTGTTGTATCCAAGCGCCTGCAAACCACACCATCAACTCCCTCCTCGTCAATTTCCTCCTTAGTCAGGATCGGAAGTAGTCCTGCAGGCCATGTCACTGGCATGACTGACTCTCCTATCCGGGATTCCTCTGGAGGATCCTGCATTGCTACGCCTACTGCTGCCGCTGCTGCTGTTGCTGCTGCTGGGAGTCGTTCATCATCCCAGAGAGGAAGTAGGAACACCACTACTTTTACTAAACAATTGACCCTCCAACAGTCCTTAGCGAGGAGGATGAAGTACGACAGCAGTCATCCTGAAGCAAAACGTATAACTGAGGCCTTGACTGCTATGTTGGTGTTAGACGTGCGTCCGGTATCCGCCATTAGTGCAGTGGGATTTAGACAATTGATGGAGGTAGTGTGTCCCCGGTTCCAAATCCCGTCTAGATTCCACTTCACTAGGCAGGCAATACCGAGACTGTACAGAAACGTCAGAAAAAGTGTCCTCAGTGTCCTGAAAAATGCCGTTGTACACAATGTCCACTTAACCACGGACATGTGGACAAGTGGAACAGGGCAGACTAAGGACTATATGACTGTGACAGCCCACTGGGTAGATGTATCACCTTACGCAGCAACAGCAGCAGCGTCACCAGTAGCAGCATCTCAGAAACGCCAGCTCGTTACAAGGCAGGCTACGCTGTGTATCACCGGTTTCAGTAAGAGGCACACCGCCGACAACCTCTTAGAGAAACTGAGGGAAATCATCGCCCAGTGGCTTACCCCACTTAGACTCTCCTGGGGATTTGTGATATCTGACAACGCCACCAATATTGTGCGGGCATTACATCTGGGCAAATTCCAGCACGTCCCATGTTTTGCTCACACAATAAACTTGGTGGTGCAGAATTTTCTGAAAAGCGACAGGGGCGTGCAGGAGACGCTTTGGGTGGCCCGAAAAATTTCTGGCCACTTTTGCCATTCAGCGACTGCGTGCCGAAGACTGGAGCGCCAGCAAACACTCTTGAACCTGCCCCGCCATCACCTGAAGCAAGAGGTTGTGACGCGGTGGAACTCAACCCTCTATATGCTTCAGAGGATGGAGGAGCAGCAAAAGGCCATACAAGCCTATACATCCACCTATGACATAGGCAAAGGAGGGGGCATGCACCTGACTCAAGCGCAGTGGAGAATGATTTCCGTGTTGTGCAAGGTTCTTCAGCCCTTCGAACTTGCCACACGTGAAGTCAGTTCAGACACTGCCAGCTTGAGTCAGGTCATTCCCCTCATCAGGCTTTTGCAGAAGCAGCTGGAGAAAGTGAAGGAGGAGCTAAGACGGAGCGATTCCGCTCGGCATGTGGGACTTGTGGATGAAGCCCTTCATTCGCTTTGCCAGGATTCCAGGGTGGTCAATCTGTTGAAATCAGACCACTACATTTTGGCCACCGTGCTCGATCCTAGGTTTAAAGCCTATGTGGTGTCTCTCTTTCCGGCCGACACAAGCCTGCAGAGGTGCAAAGACCTGCTGGTGAACACACTGTCAGCTGAAGCGGAACGTGACACGTCAACGGCTCCTTCTTCATTTTCTCCCGCAACTGGGGCTGCCAGGAAAAAACTTAGGTATCCTAAGCAACCCGCTGGCGGTGATGCAGGGCAGGCAGGACCAAGTTTGGACATCTGGTCCGGACTGAAGGACCTGGCAACAATTTCTGACATGTCTACTGTCACTGCATATGATACTGTCACCATTGACAGAATGGTGGAGGATTACATCGGTGACAGCATCCAAGTAGGCATGTCAGACAGTCCATACCTGTACTGGCAGGAAAAAGAGGCAATTTGGAGGCCCCTGTACAAACTGGCTCTATTTTATCTGAGTTGCCCCCCCTCCAGTGTGTACTCCGAAAGAGTGTTTAGTGCAGCCGGGAACCTTGTCAGCGAAAGGCGTAGGAGGTTGCTTCCACAGAATGTGGAGAAGATGATGTTCATCAAAATGAATTATCAGCTCTTCCAGGGAGACCAGCCTCCAGAACATACAGAGGGACCTGTGGTGGTGGATTCAAGTGGGGACGAGTTAATACTTTGTGAGGATGAGGATGTACACACTGAAGAGGGTGAGGAATCGGTGGATGAGGAGGATGAGGATGACATCTTGCCTCCGTAGAGCCAGTTTGTGCAGGGACACATTAATTGCCAGCTTGTTTTGTGGGGGCCCAAACGAACCAATCATTTCAGCCACAGTTGTGTGGCAGACCCTGGCGCTGAAATGATTGATTTGTTAAAGTGTGCATGTCCTGTTTATACAACATAAGGGTGGGTGGGAGGGCCCAAGGACAATTCCATCTTGCACCTCTTTTTTTCTTTGCATTATGTACAGTTTGGGGCCTAGTTTTTCTAACTGCCATCCTGTCTGCCACTGCAGTGTCACTCCTAGATGGGTCACGTGTTTGTGCCGCCCACTCGTGTCGCTTAGCATAGTCATCCAGCTACCTCGGTGCAACCTTTTGGACATAAAAACACTATTGTGAGGTGTGAGGTGTTCAGAATAGACTGGAAATGAGTGGAAATTAAGGTTATTGAGGTTAATAATAGCATAGGAGCAGAAAAACCTACAAATTCTGTGATTTTAGCTGTTTTTATGCTTTTTTTCAAAAAAATACAGATCCAAAACACAAAACCCAGAACCCAAAACACGGAAGGGTGGTTTTGGCAAAACCAATCCAGATCCAAAACACGAAGAAAGATCCAGATCCAAAACCAAAACACAAAACACGAAAAGTGGCCGGTGCACACCCCTAATATAGTGACTTACAAAATAGTGATAAGTTTATTGAATTCTGACAAAATTTACACGTGTGTGTGTGATTGTATGTTAGAGACTTTACACTTAGCTTTTCTAAAGTAGTGGCACTATATAAATAAACGATCATGAAATGTTGGTATGTATTGCTAACTATTCTTGTCAACTATCCCAAAGTTAGGTGGTTAGATATATGGTTTCTGGTTATCAAATATGGTTCATACTTCTGATATAATTATGTTGTTCTTAGATGATACCCTACCCTCTAACATGACTCGTTCCACCCGGTACAAATTGTTCTGCTCCTGGACTTCCCACCTAATTTATGATTGCAGACACCTGTGTTGACCTAGGTAATTCATGAGAAGGGTGTTTCACCACAGGTGGCTGCAATCATATGTTAGGTGGGAGGTCCAAGAGCAGAGCAATTTGCACTGGGTGGAACGGGTCATGTTGGAGGGTCTTTGATACCTCCAGGCCACTGCCTTTTCCTTTATCGTGTGTTTATCTGGACTTTGGTTACATAACATATTATTGGCATGGTAAATTTAATCATGGTAATGGGAACAACATTTTTATTCTATTTGTGTGGTATTTTTTTCTTCATTGTTGTCAAATAATATATATATTACAATTGCTTATTTCATTGTTGCAGTTGAATGATATCACATAGTACACAATTGTAGTCATATTACTGTATTTAGGGCATGTTTACAGTAATAACATTTATTTAATAAAATAATAATAATTTCAGTCTGAAGAAAACCAGGAGTTGTGGGAACTGATTGGTACAAACAGAACCATAAGAAACCAGTCAATGTGCTGGCAGGATGGCCGTGTTTTTGCTGATAATGAGAACTGGATCGTAGACAGTTGTACAAAATGCTCATGTCAGGTAACAATACTACACAATAAGATTATTAGCTCTTATATAAGATATTTAAAGGAAAGTGGTCCTAAAAATATAATTAAATTGGATATTCCGTGTACATGAACAGAGTACAAAGCATTTTTCATACTGTATGTCATGCATGTCATTCACTGTATAATCATACTTCATACTTACACGTCAATCACTACATAATTATAAGTCAGACACAATTATAATGCATCAATCACTGCAAACACAAATGTCATGTATAAGTTGCTGCATAGTAATATGGCATACACTGTAATCTCCTGTTACATCTGTGACAGTGATCCAAAGTCACTGGGCCATTATAAAACCTAATTTCTTTATACTATTAGCTGGTTTTTTTTTGTGTCTTCTGTATCAGTGGAAACTCTGAGACCTGTTTCAACCAGTATCTTTTTTTTTTTCACAGAATTACAAAACCGTTTGCCAACAGATCACATGCCCGACTGTGAACTGTGACAGCCCAACATTCATTGACGGAGAGTGTTGCCCTGTCTGTTTCTGTAAGCATCCTGTTTGTCCTCTTATATTATTTAGGGATTCTTTCCTTATTAGTCTGTTTTATGTTTGGCATAACGATGCAGTTTCGAACAGAAAAATCTCTGACAACACAATAGGTGTTTCAAATTATACGAAACAAAAACATTTTACAAACAATATTTACATCATGCGTTTAACTGTTGTTGGGTGTTTTTTTTTTTTTTTACTAATATATCTTCCTTTACTTTACATTTGATCATTAACTGATATTTTTATGATGGAAATAGTATTTTCCTCACTGTAAGATTCCCTCTGGCTGTTACGCCATATTTAGCTGTAATATGATTAACTTTTTTACTCTTGATTTAGGGGTCTAGTTATCAAGCAGTGAAAAGAGTAGAGAAGTGAACCAATGGAAAAGTTGCCCATAGCAACCAATCAGCTTTCAAGTAGCATTTATCAAGTACAGTCTATAAAATAATAGGTGAGAGCTTCACTGGTTCACTTCTCCACACTTTTCACTGCTTGGTAAATAGACCCCCTAGTTTGCAATAAATTGTGTGATTTATGAGTTGTTGATTTTACTAGCAAAAGATAGTGAGGCTGGCTGGTCTCCGTGGTCTGAGTGGACTCAATGCTCTGTAACCTGTGGCTCTGGAACTCAACAACGTGGAAGATCATGTGATGCTACCAGTAGCACGTGTGCTGGCTCATCAATCCAAACTAGAGCGTGCAATATTGGGAAATGTGACAACCGCAGTAAGTGTTTAAAGAGTCTCTCCAAAAGGTGGAGCTTGAGTATCACATAACAATATATATATAAAATTACCTTTTTCCCTTGAATGTTGATCTTCGAATTTTGTATTTTTGTGTATGTAAGTACTTCAGGATGGTGGTTGGAGTCATTGGTCCCCATGGTCGGCATGTTCTGTGACGTGTGGAACTGGCAACATCACCCGTATTCGTCTGTGCAACTCTCCCAAGCCACAGCTAGGAGGGAAAAACTGCACGGGAAGTGGACGTGAAACAAAACAGTGTGAAGGAGTGCCATGCCCAAGTATGTGTATCTGACCAATATTTCTAATGATATATTTATGATGAGAGACTGACATACAGCTACACAGTGCTGCCCTTAAATAATGATAAACTTAATTATTAATGCCTGTTTAAAATGACACTTAGGCCCTACTTAAAATAACTAATTGATTATTATTATTTGCAAACACTTTTACTGTATTTACTTTTACTAAAAGGAATGTAAACATATTGGTTTACCTGCAGCATAATGAATCTGAAATGAACATTGTATCAACAAAGAACAAAATTCAACAGTTGTCCTATTGTGTTGAATAGAGACAGACAAATAGACACATATTTTTAATTCCAGTTGATACAGCTGAAATCTCCCACTCACAAGTATATATGCTAGAATCAACTTGAATATGTGCCAGTAGAGTTCATAAAAAAAAAACACATTTGCAATTGAGGGATAAAATTTGAAATTTGTATTAATGTACATTGTAAGGGAATTTATAGTAAATACAAATTTCAGAACTGTTATTTCTTAAATTTCAGTTAATGGTAAATGGGGTCCTTGGTCACCATGGTCTAGTTGCAGTGTCACCTGTGCTGGAGGTCTACGAGATAGGTCCCGTCTTTGTAATAACCCCAAGCCTCAATATGGAGGGAAGAAATGTGCTGGAGATACCAAAGAACAAGAGATGTGTAATAAGCAAGATTGTCCTATCGGTAAGTTACTTAAACTTACAAATGTGTGCCATTGTTTTAATATTATATAAGCTTCAGCACTGAGCTATAAAATTAACTAGACAGTAAAAAAAATCCTGTCTCACCTCTGCTCGCCTGGTAGAGAGCCAGAGCGGTTGGTATACAAGTCGCATGGCAGTTCTCTACTAATTAGCAGCTTCAGTCTGCTGGGCAGAATTCTGGCTGTCTACCACTGCCTCCCCGATGTATTCCAGAGTATGAAACCAGTGAGAACTCTTGTATAAAGAATGGGGCCAGATATGGAATGACAGACCTCCTCCCAGTGAGTAATTAGCATATCGGGTGCACATTTTAATCTATCCCAGGTGAGGTTAGAGGGAAAATGTATTTTGTTTCATTAGATTTCCTTTACTATAAACAGTTGCTCTTAAATGCCAGGTTATTACTTATTAGTGGTTTCTTTCTCGTGTGCATGTGTTTTGTTTTAAGCATGGAAGTGATTGCCATAAACAAAATTAGTTTTCTTAAGTACAAATTTGTCTATTTTGTGAGCAGAGCTGTAATGTCCTGTATGTAATATGTAATACTACACACTGTGCTGTTCTACTTCTAAAAACAAAAGAACTATATGGAGCCCATAGTGTTTATATATTAGGTACATTTTGAGGAAGATTGAAACTTGCCTGCTGGGTAAAAGGCTATTGGCCTGATTCAGAGATGGTTGCTAATGAAGCCGTGGTCGCAGCCACTCTCGCAATAGCGGTTGCAGGAATATGCAAATGCTAACCCCAACTTCACTGATATGCTCCACGGTGCGTTGGAGTGTACGAGGGTGAGACGCCCACTTTCAGACTCCGTGGTCTGTGCATTTGCGATGGAGATTGAAAACACAGCGATGTCAATGTCACCATCGATATTTGCGGTAGCCTAGTTTATACTCTAGCTACTCTTCTCAAATCCATCTAAATTTGGCATCTGAAGCATTGTATTCCCAGATATGCCTGTGACACTCCCCTAACACGCCCATGAAGCGGCCCCTTTTTGCGCTCACTTTAGGTTACCTACCAGTCTCCATCCTGAAACGCCCAGGAACCGCAAACCCCTTCTTAGGTGATAGTGACTCCCTATTCGATTGCGAACAGCATAGGACACTTGTGTGTGTGCAGTAAGGGATTACTGAACTTTTTGCGCGCGTGCAGCAGCAAAACATCGTTCAACTGCGGGAACATCGGAATAGTGTTCATCTCTGAATCAGGCCCTATATCAGGATTACCCTTGCTTACCGTAATGGTTCCTTTCTGCAAGACTATAACAGGCATCTTATTTCCTGCTCAAGACAAAACTTGCTTTTCAGTAATTTCTTCCACAGGAATTAAAGCAGCGATTTTATTGAAGTAAAAACCCAGAGTCTTTTAATTTAAAAACGCTGCTGTAAATTTTGCAGCAAAGATCGCAGAAAAACAGAGATTATGACAAAGTACAGTTCATTACAATTCCCCATGTGTTTTACCAACAGCAGGCTCCATTTGCAAACCAGCTATGGTAATATGAATAACAGACCAGAGCCAAGTTTGGGACATACCTTTTAACGTCATTCAAATTTTGTAATTAATTTTTTGAAACCTCTGTATGTTTGTGAAAGCCAGGATCTGGAACAGCTGCTTTTATAAATTCCAATCCCAGACACAACATGCTTGTACAGAAGATGTGCAGTGCTTCTCAAAGAATGTGCAGCTTGGTGCATACCAGATATTAACGTTTTAGGCTTCAATGAAATTTCCTGAATATTCTCTGATTTGATTTTCAGAGTCTGAGGGTGAAGGCTAAACATTTGGATTACTGGGAATGTCATATGTAGTAACAGTAAAACTAATTCTCTGAAAGCTGATAAGGAAGTGAGGATAAAATACAGCTCAAGGGCACAAACTTTATATTTCCTAACTCAATGTAATGTAATATAACGCTTACATACATCATAGTCACTGAAGTACTGTAAGACATACTGACTGCATTTGCTATAATGCACGAGACTACATTTATAATGACGGCACAATGGTTGTAACTAAGGATTTTGAAATGTAGATAAATCACAAAATGTCTGGGAAAACCAAGTTACTTAGCTTTATAGGGCGTCAGTGTGAGAGAATGTTATTTTATAGCCTACAGCAGGGCTAAGCGACTTTTTATGCTTCTGATGTTATTACTACTTCACTGGTTTTGTGAAGCTATGTTTTTTTAAGGGGATGTAGTTATGATCCTGGTGGTCGGAATGCCGGCGCTTAGAATGCTGGTGCCAGAATCCCAACACCAGTCAGGATCCCGGCACCAGCAACCTAACCACTGACATCCCGACGGTATGTATTGGGGTTAGGGAGAGAGTTAGGGTTAGGCAGGGAAGGCTCCAGGACCGTGTGCAGGACCAGGATTCCCATAGGCCACGCCCCCTAAATTACGTTATTTGGGAGCGTGTCCCCTTATGGTACACCTCCAGTTAACATCAGGCTGAGGGAAGCTCAGCACTACGTCAGTGAATGGCATGCGCAGGGTGACCATTCCTCTTCCCCGAGGCCGGCACCGTCGCCCGGCTGCGGCGGTGGAAGTGCCCACCAGCGGGAAACTTTGCCTTGCAGGTGGGACAGCAGGGCAGTGCCTGAAAAACAAGACTGTCCCGCTGAAAAATGGGAATGGTCGGGAGGGGTGCGCCCTCTATGGGGTGGAGCCCCTATTCGACCGCACTCTTCGAACATGTCTCGAGCCGGCCCTGGGGTTAGGGTTAGGCACATGGGGGAGGGTTAGAGTTAGGCTGTGGGAGGGGGAGAGTTAGGTCTAGTCTGCAGGGAGGGAGGGTTAGGTTTAGGGATAGGAGAATTTCTTTCCTGTCACTATCAATGAAAACTTTGTGGATAGACAGTATTATAACAGAGAAGTGTGAAAATATGATATAGTCAAAAACTTTTTACTAAGAATTAAATACAATCGTAATGAAAAGATTTATTCATCGGATGTTATGTGTTTCTTACTTTTACTGAATTTTTCTTTTATAAACATTCATTGTTACAGACGGTTGTTTATCTAATCCTTGCTTTCCTGGAGCGGAATGCAACAGCTACCCTGATGGATCCTGGTCATGTGGAGCTTGCCCTGTTGGCTATTTTGGCAATGGAACATTTTGTGAGGATCTTGACGAGGTACAATGTAATGAGAATATGAAATGAAGGTAGTGTCACTTTATTGAATACTTTATTAAAATTATTCTTTCTTTACTGATAGTGTGCGCTGGTTCCTGATGCTTGCTTCACATTGGGTGGCATCCACCGATGTGTGAATTCAGATCCAGGCTTCCATTGTCTGCCATGCCCACCTCGCTACAAGGGCAGTCAACCATTTGGTGTTGGGTTAGAAGTTGCAAAGAAAGACAAGCAGGTAAGTGATGCCAAAATGTAATACATATTAGGGACAGGGGTCATAAGTTAGTCTGTCTACAGGGGACTTAGGGGCTGATTCAGAGATGGACACTATTCACACAGCCGCAGGGTCTTTGTACGCAGCAGATATGCAAAATTATGCAGAAGCCTCAGGAGTCTTCTTATGTAAAAAGACGCCCACTGCCGGCTTCTCTGATTTGATGTTACGTCCTAAGATGCAGCCACCAGAGCAACTGAGTAACCATCGGACATCTGAGTAACCCTCAGGTCACTTAGGATGTCTGGTGAGATCACGCTGCCGGAGACAGTGAAGCTGCATCCTGAGATACAGCCACTGGCTTTGACAGTACCAGATAACAGGGCAGACTAGCCCCCGTTTTTTGTAATGCACCCTGTTGCCACAACAAATGCAAGCATCATGTCAGTCATGCTTCAGCTATTGGGGCACTGCAAGCGACATTACAGACCCAGATCTGCACAAGCACAGTGCGGCTCCTGCACATATGCAGATCTTCAATCATCGGAGAAGTGCGTTAACACCAAATTAATGTACATCTCTGAATAAGCCTCTTAGGGGTCTATATATCAAGCAGTAAAAAGCGTGGAGAAGTAAACCAGTGGAGAAGTTGCCCATAGCAAACAATCAGCTACCAACCTATTATTTTATAGACTGTACTTGATAAATGCTACTTCAAAGCTGATTGATTGCTATGGGCAACTTCTCCACTGGTTCACTTCTCCACACTTTTCACTGCTTGATAAATAGACCCCTAAGTCGTTAATGTAAAATGTGTGATCTGTCTTCTAGTTTCCCATGAGGGATAGTAGTATGGGCAGACAGTAGCAAGACTGTCATTACTAGGTCAAATTGCTTTGTTTGGGGTAGCTGACACACAGTCATTAATCTCCACACCATGTTCTGAAACTCCTTCGAGGAATCCTAATCTATAGCATCTGTCAAAACAATATCACATTGTACATATTTACTGTGAAGAGTGACAGGTCTATAGTGGAATGCAGAAGGCAGAGAGACCTTTCTACCAGAGAGGACTGGAATGTGAACAATTTAGGCAATTATGTTTAGAAAGTGTTTTTAACATAGAAGGTACATTTGTGAAGCCCAAGGTAGAAATAATATTCTGTATTGGATAGAAACATTGCTAATATAATTGTAATCTTCACTTGATTGTTGACACTTGTTGATAATAATAATAATAATAATAATAATAATAATAATAATAATAATAACTCTATTTACAGGAATGTGAACCAGTAAATCCCTGCAAAGACAAAACTCACAACTGCCACAAGTACGCAGAATGCATTTACATTGGCCACTTCAGCGAGCCCTCCTTCAAGTGTGAATGTCGAACAGGTTATGCAGGTGATGGCATTATTTGCGGGGAAGACTCTGACTTGGATGGATGGCCCAATAATAACCTGGTGTGTGCCGCTAATGCTACTTATCACTGCAGCAAGGTAAGAACAGTGTATAATTATTAAAGTATCTACAGATGTGACATCACGAAGTTGACTCCTAATGCCCATTGTCTTCATTTATTTTGTGTGTTACAGTATATTGAAATTCCCTACAGTACTTTTTCTGCTACCAGAGAATTGTAATATACATGTCAGCTGAATGAAAGTATGCAGCACATGCTTTGTTTAATGAATCAGCAGCTTCTGTGGTTGGAAGTAACTGTCTATCACAGGCAGAAACAACACTTGTGGATGAAGAGCAGAGAACTGCAAGGGATTGATAGTCACCTCTGCTCAAGCAACAGAAGCTGCTGATAATAAATAGTTACAAAATGGTCTGTGCCCTTCCAACCTCAATCAGGTACCAGTGCTAGACAGTCTGGGTTGGTTTCCACTATAACAGGGAGACCATGAGAATTTTGTCATTTTAGGCTGGTCAGGGCAACACTATCAGTCTTGTTTTTAAAAGAAGCACAGGCCTTCTGACCCCCTGGTCTATGGAAGCCATGGTAGAGGCAACTTTGCAACCTTAGTGGTCCCAGTATAATGAGCAGGGGCCTGAAATGTTTGTAATTTTAACAGAGTGTAATTGTAGACACTTAAGCAGTCAAGTATGTTTTAATATTACAATAAATTCATGTAACTGGAACCCTAGTGATCCCAGTTTGATGAACAGGGGCGGGAAATATTAGTAACTTTAACGGAGTGTAATTCCTTTTAAGGTGCATTTTACTAGATTTTAAGCACTTTTTGTTATCATTTGTTATCTCCTACAAACATATGTGTAGAGTGTAGTGGCAAAGTACAGATTTTTTGCAGGAGATGAGTGTGCTAATCTTATGGGAGTCAGTGACAGAGCAAGCTACTCGCCTAGCATACTACCCAACTGTCCCTCCCAATTTGTCCCGGTTCTAGAACAGTAGGGAGGTGTGCCCTACTGATGAGTGCTGCTTTCATGTTACAGGTACTAATGGTAGGTGCACTGATGCATGGTTTATGGGAGGGAAAAGAGTTGGGGGAGGTTCAACACTTCATAAGTGCTTGTCAAGCCTCCCAGAGAGACAAGAAGGTGCCCTGTAGCATGCTCACGATCACTTCACATGCACATTGTACGAAATGTTGGAAGATATGCAATAACATAGTATTCATAGTATGTGAGACTCCTGTCAAACTGATGCAGGGACATTGTAGAGTCAAAAACATACATACTGTCAATATGACGGTCATACATACAACCTGTTTCTTTTACATATTAATGAATAAAAAGTACAAAATGAGAAGAATACATTATTGGTAATTTACCTGGGTGTTTGTCATAATTCCAGACAGGTTGACAGAATTAGCAAAACATGTACAAATTAATATTCTTTACTACATTACATACTGTAACTAGATCAGCTTTTCCATCAGAAAAATAAATTCAAATACAGTATACAGTATATGTTATAATGTTGTTTCCCCATATCTTATCAGAGTTGCTCCTTTCTTTGCAGGATAACTGCCCACTCCTGCCTAACTCTGGACAAGAGGACTTTGACAAGGATGGCATGGGTGATGCTTGTGACAAAGACGATGATAATGATGGAGTAGATGATGAAAAGGTAAGGGCAAAGCTAAACACATAAATCCATCGTTCTTGCATCTGAATGTTATAAAATATAGACATGCATATAAATTACATCTATTTTTATCTAGGTGGCAAATTAGTTGAGTAGTGGGATGCTTCAATGTAATACAAAAGGACAAATGTCTGTTTATGCAAAAGGTTCACAAACATTTACATTGTATACAGTATATACTTGGGGGAAAATCTATTTTGGTTTTGGTTTTGGCATAACCACTCTCAAATGTTTTGGTTTTTATTTTCTTTAAAAATTGATAAAAACAGGTAAAATCATGTAATTAGGACCTGTTGTTTTTGCTCCTACAGTATTATGAACATCAATATCAGTCATTTCATTTCATTTCCAGTCATTTCCAGTTAATTTGACCACCTCACAGCTCACAATATTGTTTTGACAGTTTAAAAGAATGCAGCACATCTATGAAACATAGTGGTACAGCAATGGCAGAAAGTATGGCAGTTAAATAAACTATATAATGCTACATAATATTTTCATTAATCAAGAACTAAAAGCCTATAAGTAAAAGCCTATTAAAAAATATATAATATATTGCTAACACACTTCTCCAACCAGCAAATCATAAATCACAGGCATAACATCAATACAGACAATTCAAGCCAGAGTAACATCAGAGTAACATCAGAGTAACAGGCTAGTACAATAAACTGATAAGTAATAATTATTAATTAAAGCAACAGAGCTATGCAACAAGCACATGGCAGTTTAAAACAGTATAGCACATCTACGAAACATAGTGGCACAGCAGTGGCAGACAGGATGGCAGTTTAATCAACTATATTACCCTATAGAATGTTTTCATTAATCTAACTAATAACCTAATTAAAAGTCTAATAGAAAAAATAATATATTACCAACACACTTCTCCAAAACCATTGATTTAGATGCTGCACGCAGAGGCCAAATAGTAAAAAAATAAATAAAAGTGTGAGGTCCCCACAAATCAGTAACCATTCCTGGACCAAATCAGAGCCTGATATTGGGAAATATCAGCACTTTTAATCAAGACCTCTCTGATTTCCACTTATTATTGCAGATAAACCTTACGGAGAAAATTCTATTTTTTGCTTAAAAAAAAGTTATAATGTGATTTGACAAGTACATCTTAGAAAGATATCTGTTAAAGGCATAAGACTATTCTTTTCTTTTCCTGGAAATTCAGACAGATCCAGTTGCCTTCCGTCTGCTGAGACTTGGGTTTACACCAGACACTTTTGGCCCACGGCACATGTCTATTTATTATAAGTAGTAAATCTTCTGTCATGTGCATTGCTCTTGTTTTTCTTCATTTTGTTCTGTGTATTTCACAATCAGTTTGCCAAAAATGTAATCAGTTCACACTGCGTACCATGGTGCCGGAGATGCAGTGATAAATATTTTAGTTGGAGCAAACAGAATAAGAGTGAGCAAACAATGAGGCATGATGAGGCAGCTGGGAAGCTAAATTTAGCTAAGGATGCTCATTTTATTTCTGAGTTACTAACTTTTCCATGGTTCTTTTTGTGTTTAATAGAATACACTACACTTGTGTAAGGGAGGAGGGGTGCAATTTTAATGTCACCTCAGGAAGCACTACAACTATGCACAACCCGGTGAATAACACATTTACTACGAATGTATTGCTTCTATGTATAATGCTACTTTTTTATTATAGTTATACATTTATTCTAATTTTATATACTATAGCACACAGTTGTACACAGTACAGTCCACTTAACAGTTTTTGGGATTTATTTACTAAGCTGTGTTAGGAGATAAAGTGAAAAGTGATAAGGTACCAGCCAATCAACTCCCAACTGCCATTTTTCAAACACCACCTTTGACATGGCAGTTAGGAGCTGATTGGCTGGTACCTTATCACCGTTCACTTTATCTCCTAACACAGCTTAGTAAATAGACCCCTTAGTACAGTTCATGTACAGTTTTCTTGCACTTTCATGCTCAGTCATTGTTTTGAAATTTGGGACAGGGGGATAAAAGTGTATACACTAGTGACTGACACTGGGATGCAAACAGAGGTCTCCAGCAAGATATATTGTCTTCACTGTAACAAAGCATTTTCTTTTTTTCTGCTAATTATATTCTGACATATGCAGGATAAGCATTAGTGGATGAAACAAACACAGTAAAAGAATGTCATGGCACTCAATTAAAGCATTACGGTGGAGGTAATGGTGGAGGATACAACTTAAAGTAGCAGCTCCTTCCTGCTGCAGTACACAATGGGTTTTTGTGACACCTGGGGTCACGGACCATGTGCTGAACCCGGATTGGTAGAGCCCAGCACATGCTCTGCTGACCCGACCAAGGGGGCAGGGCTACACCAGATTGTCTTGTGGCTAGGGATGGACATCAGAATACCAGCATAGAATGGTTGCCGGGTTTCCAACACCAAATCCTGCGATGCGATTGCAACAATTGAATAGTATAACCGTTCACATCACTGTGCGCATGGCAACTATTCTCCTGCTGCACTTGTACAGCTCATGTGTACTTCCCCTTCCACAGCCAACCATCGGATGGGCAATCGATGCTAACCATTGGCTTCAGATGTCCATCCCTAGTTGTGGCTGCAGCAGTCAGGGTGAGCAAGGAGCTGCTGCCATCCTAGGGGTGATTATTAGAAGCCCACCATCAAACGATGGCAATGGTAACTAATGATTGCATCGATAACTAATGATCGCATCAAAATAATTTGATAGAAAAAAAACATTCATACGATTAGCACTTGAACAAAGAACCCCTGTTTGAGCATACGCAATATCACCCCTCGATCATTCCCGATGTTAAACAGCTGAATTCAGCTGTATTTTAACATCGCATGGCAATCCCTTCCACACCATTCGATAGCGACTACCCCCTGAAAAGCCGCAATTGAATGGTGAAAACACTACCATCGAAAAGGAAAACATTGATGGTAGTTAAACATTGGAAGCCGATATCCATCCCCATGCCATCCCCAGAGAAGGGTAGGAGGGATTGGGAAACACATTGCTGTGTGTCCCAGTCTGTCTGGCTGTGTGACCCCCCCCCCCCCTCCTTACCACCATGTAGTGTATATGTGACCCTTCCTGTACAGTATGTGTAACCCCTCCAGGGTATGTCTCAATATGTACAGTATATGTGTATATCTATATGTGACCCTCCATGTATATGTGTACAGTATGTCTATATGTGACCCTCCATGTACAGTATATGTGTATATCTATATGTGACCCTCCATGTATATGTGTACAGTATGTCTATATGTGACCCTCCATGTACAGTATATGTGTATATCTATATGTGACCCTCCATGTATATGTGCACAGTATGTCTATATGTGACCTTCCATTTACAGTATATGTGTATATCTATATGTAGCCCTTCATGTATATGTGTACAGTATGTCTATATGTGACCTTCCATGTATATGTCTATATGTGACCTTGCAGTTATGTCTCTATCTCTATGTGACCCTCCATATATATGTGTGTCTCTATATGAGACACATCCTGTGTATGTCTCTCTATGTGATCCCCCTGTATATGCATGTGTATCTCTGTATGTAACCTCCCTCCTTATATATGTGTCTCTATATGCCCAGGCAAATACATGGCTCCGATCCCAGTTTTTCAACATGAGTGTCACCAAGGTCCCAGCTTGGAGAACCCCTTTCACACTACACCACAGACCCTTGTTTTTCCCTGTTTGACCCTTTCTATCCACAAACCGTGTCTGCCCTGGCATGAAGTCATTTAAAGGGGATGCTTTTTTGGCTCACTAAAAAGAGGTCATGCAAACTGGGTGGTGACTTGTGTGCCGACGTGTTACACATGTTTAGCCCAGAGTTCATTGCTTTCAGCGTTTGTTTGCTCTTTTCCATAGCAAGTGAGAGTTTAATGCAGCTGCTCACATTATGCTACATTACACAGGGGACCTCATTCAGAGTGGGTCATAAGCGGCCGCTCGGTCGTACCCAGCGATGTTCGCAAAATAGCGCATGCGTACATTTCGCAATGCGTGTGCGCAAACTAGCTGTTGCGATCGGAAATTTTTATGTCCTACAACTTGGCCAGGTCGTTAGTTTGAGTGACAGGATGAGGCATTTGTGGGTGGTAACAGGGGAAGGTGCTTGTGAACGGGGGAGTGGAGATCCGAACGCAGGCGTGCCTGACTATGCAAATGGCGTTTTATGGGAGTGCATAATTAACTAAGTAGTGTCATGGCACATGTGACATGGGAGGTTTTGACGCTGACTTGATCGTAGTGCTTAAGAGAGGGTATGGTCAACCTTAAGCTCTACGACCAGCTCCTATGATTCCCGATGGTCTCAATTAATCCTTATATGCCCGGAGATGACGTGTATTGCGAATGAGAAGGGGGCGTGTTTTAGTCTTACGGCCGCATCCTCCCCTCGCTCGTCCAGCTAACGATCCCATCTTAACGACGCAACGTACGAGCTCTTCATTTGCATATCCGGCCCCTTTTCCCTTACGACCGAGCAGCCACAACGACCGACTCTGAATGAGGTCCAGTGTCACTTCAGGAGGGGAATGGAACAATTTATGGTAGAGAGGGATACTAAGCACCAACCTTTGACATCTGCTGCTGATGAGGTTTTCTGTAACAGCCCAAAGCAACCCCAAGCAGCCAATCAGCTCCTTCTCTGCACGACCCGGGTCTAAAAACCCAGGTCTCGCCATTCAGACAAAAGCCGGGCCGTTGACCCAGGTTGCAAGTCCCGGGAATAACCCTGGTCGATTGCAGGGTCGCTGTCCCGGGTCTATTCGTTTCAGACATAAGCAGGACCTGTGTCAATTGGGCGTGCCCCAGCAAATTCCCTGGTTTTTGGCTGTGTCTGAAAGGGCTATTACAAAATGCATCTTATATGTTAAAACAACAATAAATGGTGCGGTTAAGGAAATGCCTACTAACTTTGATTCTTACTTATAGCTCCGCAATTTAATTTTATCATATGAATTTCATACCTTAGTCTGAGCTTTTTATTATAATAAACTGAATATATTTTTATACCCACAATGGTTTCTGTATTAGATTTACTTTTATTACACAAGGGCATGGGGCCACCAACACTAGGAAGTAGAGCATTGCACAGAGCGTCCTTAGGACACAGGGTGCGTGCCCCGAGCTTTGCAGCAACGCCACTGGCTGCAGAGTGCCACTCCAGGCACTGCTCACTCGCCCCTAGTTACGGCTCTGGTTATACTTCAATACTAGTCTATAAAATTTTAAGTTGCTACAACATTATTGAGTTAAAATTCAGTACAAAAACGTTTTCTAGTTTTGAAGTTATTTTATTCTAGCTTCTTTTTCTATGTCAGCATTCTGTCATGATAGAGCCTCATAGACATTATAATTGAGGATCTGAAATCGCAAGCTGAGCCTTATTGAATCAAGATATTCAAATACATTTGTTGAAACACCCTTTCAAAAGGCAGTTTTGGAAAAACAAAATAAAACTGCCCAAAATATATTTCATAGACATGTATACTAATTTTAAATGTCAAAAATATCAACAAGAATTGCTCACGCAACTAGAAATTGATCTGCTGCATTCAACATTTTTGGGATATTTACGTTAAACATACACTTTGCCTACAGGCTCCAACATATACCTCCTCCTTTCCTGTTCTCCTGTAAAATCATAAGAGTGTCCACTATCGTTTTATTACTATGCCTGAGGTGCTGTACAGTACAGAGATGTAAGCACATCCATACTCTGTTATGCAAAGATCCTTTAACTCAAGATTCCACATAAAAAGCAGAATAGTATTTTAGAAAGCAAATACTATATGAAAAATATCAGACACTAAAATGATGTCCATAAAAGTTTATAACAAGTATTTTACCTGTTTACATCACACTGTAAAATAAAGAATTTTTTTTTTCATAAAATTGCCTTTAGGCTTAATACATACTGCAGTCATGTAGTTGTATCACTTTGTATGTTTTTATACATGGTTCTCATACAGTGTTACAATATCTGTTTCCATGTTTTTCTTTAGTTCCACTTGAATTGAAAAAAATGTATTTACAGGTAGAGAACTTCAGCATCAGATCAGAACTGTCTGGCTTTTACTGTTACTTTTATATGTTCCCAGGTCTGCATGGCTATTTATGAAGTCTGGGTAATCATCTTGTGGCATTAGAAAGTTTACAGGTCCACTTAGGGAGATATCCCAAACTTTCAGTATACTGTATGTCACACACTGCTTGTAGGAACACATACGAAGGTTGTACAGTGAAAAGAGTGGAAAAGTGGACTAGTGGAGATGTTAGCCGTAACAACCAATCATCTTTGAGGACACATTTGTCAAGTACATTCTATATGATAGGCAGATACTGATTGGTTGCTATGGGCTACTCTCCACTGGTCCTCATATCCAATCTTTTCACTGCTTGATAAATCAACTCCTTGGTTGTACAGTTGGCATCATGTTTAGAGTAATTTTAGTGGTTAAGTATTTTTAACTATTTAAATTCAATAGATTAATATTCAGAGAAATGTAGGTTAGAAAAGAGAAGGAAAAGTAAGGTTGAAGTTAAAGAACAGAGTCCAGGAGATTACATCACATGTGTAATATAATATTATGTAGCATTAACATACAATACTATTATATTTTCTCAGGATGATGGGTTTGGGACGTGCAGTCAGGGTAGGCTGATCTTCTCCTTTCGTATTCCCTCCCCTATCATACTCCCTGTCATGCTCCAGAGATTTGATATAAAAACTGTGTTTTATACAGCCGTTTACCTCATCGCATGTCACTGGGTTTAATACAATTTGATTTTTGTTTTGCAGGATAATTGCCCTCTGCTTTATAACCCACGCCAATTTGACTATGACAAGGATGAAGTAGGAGACCGATGTGACAACTGCCCCTATGTACACAATCCTGCTCAGATTGACACTGATAATAATGGAGAAGGAGATGCTTGTTCTGTGGATATTGATGGTGACGGTATGTACTAAAGTTTTTTTATTATTTAAATGATATGTGAAGATACATTGTGCATGTTTTACAACACATACATTCCTGTTTTATTTACATTTCATAGATAATACTGAGGTTTTTTTACACGTCAGTAAATTTATATCTGACTTTTTTATATACGGATTTTTTCAATAAACACAGTAGATAAACAAATTAAGGCAAGCTTAAGCATTTAGGTGCCCGAGTTGCCAGGTGAAATTGCACCCTTCTATTTCCTTACACACATAAGATTAGATTTACGAAGCAGCGAATTTGCATGGTCGGTTTATTGGCAGGTTTGGCCTGCAAAATTAAAGTGGCAATAATATTAAGTGCAAAGCACATTGCATTTTAAGCTTAATATTATTGTAGTCTTAAATTTCCAGGTCAAACTGGCTGAGAAACAGCTTGTGAATCTAGGGCCCGATTCAGACCCTCTCGCTAGATGCGTTCGCATGCAGCCGTCTGCTGCCAAAATATGCAAATCCGTCAATTGCACGGCAAGACATTAGCACGCCCACTATGTCTTGTGTGTGATAGCAGTGTGTATATAGACTCCCACCAGCCTGTCATAAGACGCCCCCTTTCCCTTCGTAATACACATCATCTCCAGGAAGTGTATGCAACAATCGGTATTATCGAGTAACATCGGACCCATTAGCACCACTTGTGGCTGACTATACCCTACCGCAAGCACTCCAAGTGCTTCAGTGTGTAATTCAGCCATGTCACGTGTATTATGGTGCTGCGTATTAATTAGGGATGTGCAGGCTCGGATAGGTTTGAATTTTTCCGCCAAGCTCGGATTTTCCCGCCAAGAAACGTCATCTTTCATGGACAAACATCATCATTCCTGGACAAAAGTCCATGAAAGATGATATTTGTCCATGAAAGATGACGTTTCTTGGCGGGAAAATCCGAACTTGGCGGAAAAATTCAAACCTATCCGAGCCTGCACATCCCTAATTAATACGCAGCACCATAATACACGTGACATGGCTGAATTACACACTGAAGCACTTGGAGTGCTTGCGGTAGGGTATAGTGAGACCCGATTTTTGCCATGAAAATCCGAACTTGGCGGGAAAATTCAAACCTATCCGAGCCTCCACATCCCTAGTTTTAATTATGAACACCTCTAAAATGGCGTTAAGATGCACAGACACGCCTGCGTTCCCCCCACCACTCCCCGTTTCCACCGACCAACCCGTCACCACTAGGGATGAGCGGGTTCGGTTCCCTGAGAACCGAACCCACCCGAACTTCGGGGATCCGGGGCGATCCGAGCCCAAGCTCGGATCTCCCTGTCTGCCCCGGATCCCTCTCCCGAGGCAAAACCTCGAGATCTGCTGTCGGATCTCGAGGTTTTGCCTCGAGCGGCCATTTAAAAAAAAATGCCTTTGCCTTTAATGGGCAAAGTGCTGATTGGCTGACAGAGCCGTCTGTCACGGCTCTCAGCCAATCAGCATTATGGTGCTCATTT
This sequence comes from Taudactylus pleione, assembly GCA_031769625.1. NCBI lineage: Eukaryota > Metazoa > Chordata > Amphibia > Anura > Myobatrachidae > Taudactylus > Taudactylus pleione. Next base: position 1,220,330 of record JAUIMM010000153.1, read on the forward strand.
GCATGTAGCACGGACTCGTGAGATCCGTGCTACATGCATCTGTGTGATTGACAGTGACACAGAGCACAGATGGGTCAGTGAGACCCGTCTGTGCTGCTGTGTATTTCAATGACACAGATGCACGCACGGACCAGGAGATCCGTGCTACTTGCATCTGTGTCATTGACACAGAGCACTAACGGGTCCGTGAGACCCGTCTGTGCTGCTGTGGTAAATAAAAAAAAAAAAACCTGTGTAAAAAGAGAAAAAAATGGCGTCCTCCCCCCCAAAAAAAGAGCAACCAGCCCCGGGCATTAGTGACCCAGTGCTGGGTGTGCTTAAATACAGGGGACAAACGACATAGGGGTCCCCTGTACTTAAACACAACCAGCACCGGGCTAGTCAGAACCAGAGCTGGTTGCCAAAATACGGGGGACAAACGACGTAGGGGTCCCCCGTATTCTGCGCAACCAGCTCTGGGCTCTGATCCGGTCCTGGTTCTGGAAATACAGGGGAAAAAAATGAGTAGGGTTCCCCTGTATGTTCCAGAACCAGCACTGGACTTTTTCTAGCGGGGGGCTGATGCCACAGCCAGGGGAGCCCTTTCACCGGGCCCCCCAGCCGCAGCATCAGCCCTGACCGCTAGTCAGCCCAGGCCGGGGATCCCTGGAGAGCTGGGGACCCCCCCAATAAAGGGGTCACCCTCTCCAGGGCACCCCAGGCCCAGGCTGATAGCCCGGGGCTATCCCCGGCACCCCTGGTAGCGGTGGGTGGCGGGTTGATTGTGTGGTGTGGTGTAAATAAAGAATATCAAACATTGTCTTTACAAGTAGAACTGCAAGTCCCAGCAAGCCTGCCCCGCATGCTGGTACTTGGAGAACCACAAGTACCAGCATGCAGGGCATTAAGGGCCCACTAGTACCTGTAGTTCACCTGTAAAAAAATGTTTAAAAAAAACACAGGACACACACACCGTGACAGTATAAGTTTATTAAACATACATACACACACACACACACACATGTACACATACTCACCTATGTAACCCTGTAGCATCGGTCCACTTGTCCGGTAAAGTATCCATAGGGGACCTGTGAAAAAAAACATACTCACCATCTCCTATGCGAGGTTCTGTCCTCTTCGTTCCAAAGTAGGCATCCCCGGACTTTGCAAAAAAAAAAAAACGAAAACGCGATCCACGAACTTAGTACCGTTCTATAGAACGGTACTTCCCGAATGAGAGCTTAGCGGCGGGGTATCACCATGGAAACCCCGCTGCTAAGCGTTCATTGGCTGAGAGAGGCCATCTCCCGTCTCTCTCAGCCAATGAACGGCTCCCTCCATTGTAGTCAATGCTGGGAGCCGCAAGGTTATTAAAGTTTACCCTGCGGTTCCCACCATTGACTACAATGGAGGGAGCCGTTCATTGGCTGAGAGACGGGAGATGACCTCTCTCAGCCAATGAACGCTTAGCAGCGGGGTTTCCATGGTGATACCCCGCCGCTAAGCTCTCATTCGGGAAGTACCGTTCTATAGAACGGTACTAAGTTCGTGGATCGCGTTTTCGTTTTTTTTTTTTGCCAAGTCCGGGGATGCCTACTTTGGAACGAAGAGGACAGAACCTCGCATAGGAGATGGTGAGTATGTTTTTTTTCACAGGTCCCCTAGGGATACTTTACCGGACAAGTGGACCGATGCTACAGGTTACATAGGTGAGTATGTGTACATGTGTGTGTGTGTATGTATGTTTAATAAACTTATACTGTCACGGTGTGTGTGTCCTGTGTTTTTTTAAACATTTTTTTTACAGGTGAACTACAGGTACTAGTGGGCCCTTAATGCCCTGCATGCTGGTACTTGTGGTTCTCCAAGTACCAGCATGCGGGGCAGGCTAGCTGGGACTTGCAGTTCTACTTGTAAAGACAATGTTTGATATTCTTTATTTACACCACACCACACAATCAACCCGCCACCCACCGCCACCAGGGGTGGCGGGGATAGCCCCGGGCTATCAGCCTGGGCCTGGGGTGCCCTGGAGAGGGTGACCCCTTTATTGGGGGGGTCCCCAGCTCTCCAGGGATCCCCGGCCTGGGCTGACTAGCGGTCAGGGTTGATGCTGCGGCTGGGGGGCCCGGTGAAAGGGCTCCCCTGGCTGTGGCATCAGCCCCCCGCTAGAAAAAGTCCAGTGCTGGTTCTGGAACATACAGGGGAACCCTACTCATTTTTTGTCCCCTATATTTCCAGAACCAGGACCGGATCAGAGCCCAGAGCTGGTTGCGCAGAATACAGGGGACCCCTACGTCGTTTGTCCCCCGTATTTTGGCAACCAGCGCTGGTTCTGACTAGCCCGGTGCTGGTTGTGCTTAAGTACAGGGGACCCCTACGTCGTTTGTCCCCTGTATTTAAGCACACCCAGCACTGGGTTACTAATGCCCGGGGCTGGTTGCTCTTTTTTGGGGGGGTGCACGCCATTTTTTTCTTTTTTTACACAGGTTTTTTTTTTTTTTTTTACCACAGCAGCACAGACGGGTCTCACGGACCTGTCATTGCTCTGTGCCAATCACACAGATGCATGTAGCACGGATCTCCCGGGTTCGTGCTACATGCAAATGGGCACCATAACGCTGATTGGCTTCCTGTCTGCCACTGCAGTGCCACTCCTAGATGGGCCACGTGTTTGTGCCGCCCCCTTGTGTCGCTTAGCATAGTCATCCAGCTTCCTCGGTACAACCTTTTGGCCTAAAAACAATATTGTGAGGTGTGAGGTGTTCAGAATAGAGTGGAAATGAGTGGAAATTAATGTTATTGGGGTTATTAATAGCGTAGGAACAAAAAAAGGCCCATTTATGTGATTTTAGCGGGTTTTTTTTATTTTTTAAGAAAAAATCCAGATCCAAAACACAAAACCCAGAACCCAAAACACGGAAGGGTGGTTTTGGCAAAACCAATCCAGATCCAAAACACGAAGAAAGATCCAGATCCAAAACCAAAACACAAAACACGAAAAGTGTCCGGTGCACACCCCTAGTCACCACCCACAAACGGCTCGTCCGGTCATTCATTCTAGCGAGGCGGCTATGTGCTGCATGCGAATGCTTCCCGATCGCATGGACTAGTTCACTCACGCGCACTGCGTCTTATACGCATTGGCACATTGCCAACACTGGCAGGCTACGTGTGAACGCAGCCTAGCGAGGGGGTCTGAATCAAGCCCCTAGTTCCCAGTGGCTAATTATGAGTTGTATTCAAAAGATTACTTTTTACATATACACAAATATGTATCAGCACACATACATTTGCATGTGTATAGTTTGTGTAAGATGCATTTCATGATATATGTCAATTCAAAATTATGCTCCGAACAAAGTTGCTAGATGCATCATTTTTAGAGTTGCATAATGTATGCTTTAAAAGTTATATAATAGCCCAAATCCATATGTATATCAGTTGCCTAGCTATAGTGCATAGTTTTTAACTTTTAACATCTCATTTCTCCTGTTGTCCTTCACTGCAAGCATATGAACTCCCACGATCTATGGGCTCGATTCAGACCCGCTCCTAGATGCGTATGCAAATTCGACTAAGTGACAGCAAGGCAGGCGATCGCACGGCAGGGCATAAGCACGCCCACTATGTCTTGGTGTGCGATCGCTCTGTGTATGCAGATGCCCACCAGCCTGTCTTAAGGCGCCCACTTGCGCACGTCATCTCCAGGATGTGTATGCAACCATCAGTACCATTGGAAGCGAACGCAGCGCTTGTGGTTGACCATACCCTACCGCAAGCACTGCGAGCACTTCAGTGTAAAATTCAGCCAAGTGACATGTACTATGACGCTTCACCCCCCCATTTTCATAGACCAACCCCTGTCACCACCCACAAATGGCTTCTCCTGTCACTCACTCAGCTGGGCAGTCTATGCGCTGGTTCGTGCACACGCACTGCGATGTGTACGCATGCGCACAATGAAAACATCGGCAGTCTGCGTGTGAACGCTTCTTAGCGAGTGGGTCTGAAATTAATCAGGTCCTATGTCTCAAATCACAAGGGAATACTAGTTTCAGCTACGTGTAGCAGAAAATTCCATCAAAGGAAAAATGGAAGTGTATATATCAACCAATCAGATTGTAGCTATTATTTTCTAGAATGGGGAAATTATAGTTAGAATCTGATTGGTTGCTATTCTGATACTGTAATAGACATTGGAAGCAAGTTTTTTTTCAATGAAGTTCTGAGATTTTGCTAACACACAAAATAATTAGTTCCATCCCATATTTTTGCTAATATAATTTGTTGCACACATTGTTGTGTACCGTAATCAATGGAAAACTACATTAACACTTGATGTTACAGGAAGTGTTCATTTTCATCCCTGGGCAATGTCAAATCCCAAAGGACCTGCTGGTCTAGTATTCTAGAACAGAAACTAATGTATAATCAAACTCTTTGTTCAATATCTACCCATAGTACTGACATTTCCCCATGTGGTGAATATTTACAATATGTAAAAGCTGTAATAAAAATGACTTCTGCTTGCCAGAAATAGGAAGATAATTCATAGATTACTTAAAAAAAACATTATATCCGTGAGTATCATATAACAGAATTTTGCTGACTTAAATAATATTATCTATACTTTTTTTTCAGACATCTTAAATGAGTTGGATAACTGTCCATATGTGTACAATACTGACCAAGCGGATACAGATAAAGATGGAGTGGGCGATCAGTGCGATAACTGTCCTTTGATGCATAACCCTGACCAGGTATGTAATAAGTACATAAGCTGCCAAATATTAAAAGAAGGGCTTTTATTCCTCAGATTGTTTGTGGTATTAAAATTGTGATACTAGCAATGTTGCTCTAAGGCTAATTAATATAGTATGACAATCTGCTGGCTCCAGAGCAAAGTATGGAAATTTAGTTTTATTCCAGACATTAGCTGTGGAATGTAGAATTACTCAGAACTGTACCTCCAGGCTGAATAGCTGAAAATAGTGAAAGTCAATGGCATTCATTCATACCCAGAGGCCTTTGTTTAAGCACGACAGTTCAATGTGAAATTCAGAGCCCCACATTTCTCTTTCTGAATGCCTGACATACAAACTCAGTCTAGTGAAAAACACAAATAGCCATTGTGCTTTGGAAATCTGTTTTTGGTAAGTGAAAATGCAGTTGGGGTGCAATAGATGAAAAATTAGAATTTGTTCCGTGGTGGTGTGCCACGTAATTTGTGTCACGTATACAACTATATATAAGCAGCATAAAGAGAGCACACCAAAAAATGTCTATTGTGAATGCTATAACTTTTGTGCAAAACATCCCTCATGCAAGGTAGTACTCTTGACTTGCACTACAAGGAGGAATCTACAAAATGTTATTATTAAGATGGGTAATTTCAGCAAAGTGTTATGTTAGTACAGTATAAGTGACTAATGTACAGTAAAAATTCAAAAAGTGGAATTTTTTAAAATGTTATGAAGGTTATGGCACATTTATCAGATAATAGTAATATGCAAAATGGATTTTAGTGTAGTTTAGTTATTTCTGAGTATTTTCAAGATGAGATGGTGTTGGTGGTTCAGGCTCAAGTTTGGTTATTGAACAATGGCCCTGATTCAGAGCCGGACGCTCTGACAGAGCGCTCTCTATGAATCAGGGCCGTCCCTCCTTTTTGGAGCGGCCTCCTGGCCGCTCGCATAGCTGTGGGTGACCACCCACAGCTATAGCGAGCGGCCAAAATGATGGTCGCGATGGTCAAGACCATCGCATCCATAGGGCTTGTGACGAGACCCTTGCGGTAGGGTCTCGTCTGCCGCAAGCCCTGGAGTGCTTTTGGCTCTATCAGAGCCAAAAGCACTCCCACTGACATCACTAGTGATGTCAGTGGGGCCGGCCCCACATGGTAGGCGTTCCCATGGGAACACCTCCGTCTGGGCAGCCATGCCCCCGGCACGCCCACCAAAGGGGGCGTGCTGTCAATCACCATGGACAGCACGTCCCCTTTGGTGCGAGACCCATAACGATGGCTTGGCCGTCGTTATTCGGGTCTCGCGCATGCGCATGATGGAGCCGCCTACGTCGTGCGCATGCGCACTTGGGCAACATCGACCCGCTTGCGGGCGCTCGGCGCTCGCGAGCGGGTCTGAATTAGGCCCACTGTCTGGTTTGGGGTATCTGTAAAATCAGAAGCCTCTTTTAATTTATTTATTTATTTATTACCAGTTTTTATATAGCGCACACATATTCTGCAGCGCTTTAATCACACACTGCTGTTAAACTATTAAGCTGGGTATACACCAGAAAAATTTATCTGCAGATCAACTGATCAGCAGATATATCAGCAGATAATGGTTGTTCATACACACTTAGCAACCAACACTGCCATCTGGCCGGGGGACCCCCTGGCCAGGGGACGTGTCGCTACCCCTTCCCTGGCGGCCTCTGCAGCATGACCGCCTGTACACACAGCACGATGAGCAGATATACAGTATCTGCAATTGGCTGTGCTGCACAGCCGACGCAATATGTCTGTGGCAAGTATGACGTACGCATTAGGCAGTGCCGGATTAAGGCTTGTGGGGGGCCCAGGACAACTAAGTTGTGGGGGCCCCATCAAAAAATTGACACAGCCTCACGCTTTAACTACTATGCCCCTTACATTGTCTCTGGTCTCTCCACTGACCGGCAAGGTCACAGCATACTACATCATGTCTGCAACACTGCTGGGAACCGAGTGCCAGCAGCGTAGCTAGTATGATCTAGTACACTGTCAGGGGAAAATGCAGGATTTTGAGTGGGGAGTCAGCGAGAGAGAAGGAGGGAGAGAGGGGGAGAGATGAGGAGGGAGCCAGAAAGAGAGGGTAGAGAGAGGGAGGGAGTGAGACATAGGCCCCCATTTATTAATGATTGCAATTGCAATGCAATCAGGGCATGATATTACTACCCATGCATTGAAATATGCAATCATAAAACTCTCCCTGGCAGCTCAGCACACGATCTCCACACGATCTGCACACAATTTGGTGTCCAATCTTCAAACAATCTCTCCTGCAGTCAGACTTTCACAGTGCATCGCCTCCTAGATTGTCAGATCTGCCCTACTGCACGGCAGATCTGAAGATGCGATTTGCGACCAGCGGGGACGCGCATCGCATCGTGATCGTGAGTGGGGACTCACGATTTACTCACGATTTGGCCATATTTTACACGAACTGTCATTCCAATGTGTTGGAATCAGCCAGATCTGGTAAAATATCGCTATGTGTGTGGCCAGTATTAATAAATAAATGCACTATACCTGTATGTACTCTCAGCATGGAATTAGCTGGCCATGCAATCACATTGAGTCATTTTATGAGAATAATCTGAAACTGTGCCTCACATTTTAAATATAAAAAGTCTATGGTTCCCTAGAGCTACAAATACTAATATTATAATATTTTTCATAATTTAAAAAAAATACACACATCAACACTTGTAAACCTGTATAAATGTTTTCTCTGCAATTCTCCAAGTGGCTGTGACATTTCACACCATTTCATTGCTATGTACACAACTGAGATTCTCTCCTCTGTTATGGCTGTTTGCATTCAGACTGATGTGGATAATGACCTTGTCGGAGACCAGTGTGATAGCAATGAAGACATTGATGAAGACGGCTACCAGAACAATTTGGACAACTGTCCTTACATACCTAATGCAAACCAAGCTGATCATGATAATGATGGGAGAGGGGATGCCTGTGATTCAGATGATGACAATGACGGTGTGCCTGATGATAGAGACAACTGTCGACTCACCTATAATCCTGACCAAAAGGACTCAAATGGTAAGATGTTACAGTACATCCTATTCTGTTTATATAATCTACACCTAGCATGTTTAGAAGAAAATACTGTAAGGTGTTCCATCAATAAAGTTCTAACTAAAACTCACAATTGAATGTGTCATAATTTATGTTCCTTCTATTCTTAGCATTTAAGGGAACTATACTCTTTACATTTCCATTTATAATCTGCAGATTATTATTGACTAATTTTTTAACAGTCAATACATATTTCCAGATCTATCACCTTAGAGAGAACAGTAGTCATACTGCACGTAGTTGTATTCAAATACGTCATGTAACTTTGACTGTTAGGTATATACACTGTCTATCGTGCATCATGCATCTGTCAAGTCTGTCCTGCTATTCGCCACCTCACAGTGGCAAATAGTAACTCCATCAAATTCCGAAAATTCATAATTTTCGGAATTTGATGAATACCATAATTTCCATATCTCCATACTAATGTATGGGGAGTGTGGAAATTAATGCAGGGGAGCTTAGCAAGGATATATCAGTGATATCTCCTGTGGTAAGTGGCTTCATGAATACTAAAATAACGTTATTTAAGGAAAATGTCCTTAAAAACTTTATTTTAGTGTTGATGAATAGGCCCCTGTGTGTAGTTGTCTGGTCTAAAGAAGCCTTCATTTTTCATCTTAACCTCAAGAATATAATCAAATTGCTTCCAGTTTTGCATAGGACACTCATATGTATGACTTTTCCCATCACAGTTCTAATTTTAACCTACAAATCTAGAATACTAGGCCGTTTATTCACTTACATTATAAAATAATTAAATTAATTAAAGGGGTCACAGTGTTTTTGCAGTCCCTGACTCCCAAAAGGAAGCATATAATGGCTTTTTTGGACAAATCATATCACATGCATACTCCATATTTTTGGTAAAAAAATGTCATAGCTCTAAGCGCAGGTAGATCTTTTTAAAACATACTTGCTTGATTCAAACTGAAAAAATAGACTTAAATATACAGTACGTTGATGCGTTTGCTCTAAGTAAAACTGTTTTCCTCATGCCCAACTACGACATACATGAAACTTACTGTTCCTAGAAGGTAATGCACTTTACATGTCTCCCAACTGTTCCAATTTTGGCAGGTCAATTTTGATATTATGTGACCTAATGGCCATCCTGTGACTGGTACAATTATCCAGATTTGTGTGGAGTTGGAGGCAGTGGTGGCTCCAGAGGAGGGGCTGCAGCGCAGTCCAAAATTCAAATAGGGGAGCCACACCAACTGTCATTTCAAATGCTGCCAAGCATAGATGGCTGGGACTCATTGGCAGTTGGTGTGGCTCCCCTATTTGAATTTTGGACTGCACTGCAGCCCCACCCTGGAGCCACCACTGGTTGGAGGTATGTCACTGCTGCACACCATGGATGGTTTTGCTTCTACAGTTTTTTGTGAAAAATATGCCTGCCGGGAGTGTGGCAATGTTGGGAGGTATTCATTTATTTCTGTATTTTGAACATGTCTCAGTTTCCCAGACAAAGTAATGTTTAAGCATGTCTTACCTTTTCTCATATTTCCAAACCTTTGTTAACTCTTTTACTGTCAAGGCTCTGTGTAACATTTGCACCTCAAAAGGCCCACACATTTTTTGTTTTTCTCGATAGGATGGGTTTTTATGTTAGTTTATATTTTTTAGATTTTTTGTAGCTTGTATTAAGATGCAATATCATAGATTTGTTGCATACCTGTAAACACATACATTACCACTAGAGGTGCTGCAGAAGAAAGTCTTACTAGACTGAGTTTTTTCACTCTAGTGTTGACATTGTAGAGTTGACATTGTGAATGTCGACATGGTAACTGTCTACAGTGTTACCGGATACTATGAAGGTGAAATGTGTGTACACTACAGTACCTGCAATGTGCTATAGTCTATGTATATAGCGCTATATTGTGCAGCTCCTTACAAACAGTACATAATGGGAGTAATGTGTAATGGAAAGACAATAGGATATGTATAAAGGGATAGAAAAGAGCTTTGTGTACTGTACCTACATCCTGTTCTATGTGAGTTCTCACACCAATAGAAAACCCTGTAAAAACTATGAATGATATTACAAGCATTTTGTGCAGTGAACATGGGTGCTGGGTGCCTGAATCATTGTAGATATTATATTGTAATGAATATCTTGATGAATATGAAATAAGAGAGAATATTGATTTGAGGGTTATATATTTCTTGTTAGATGAAAAGGTGCATTTTAATTCTTAGAGCCGTATTCAATTTTAGCCGAGCCTCGATACTTTTTCGCGGCCCGGACTTTTCGCCTGCTTCGCCGGTTTTGCAGGCGCAAAAGTACCGCGCATGTGCCCGCTTATTCCAGTATTCAAGTTGAAAGTACGCAAAAACGGGACCCAGCGAAACTTTAACAGGCGAAAAGTACTGTCAGAAATGGGGAATTCAGCCTGACACCCCCCAAAAGATGCTCTGACATGGGGGTTAGGTATGGTACCCCCCTATTTGGCTTGCTGAAGGTATTTGGTGTTATTAAACGGGCTCAATAGCTGCTAAATAGCGTTTTTCTATACGTGGTGCAGAATAGTATTGTGGAGTATTTTTTCCAGAAAATAACTTATCCCTGCAAATTTGGGGTACTTGAAAATGGGGGTCAGCATATTTAAAAGTTGCAGTTGAAACAATCGTGAAAAACCCACCTGCCGCAAGCACCTGCAATCAAAAAAACACTTGGGGCATACTTGGGGACCCCCCCCAGAGTCAAGTTCGCTACTTTTTAACTTTGTACCCCTTTTTTTTTTTTGCCCCCTTTTTCAAAGACATTTTTTGGGGTGTCCTTAAGTATTTTTTACATTTTTTTTTTACACAGTTTACCTTTGGGGGACTGTCTGAAGGCTGCAGGGGGGTTCCCGCAACATTGCACCCCAAAACCCTAATTCTGCACTTTTTTCCGCCTGCTATTCATAGGCAAAACTTTTTCGCCTGGTACATTGCATTGACTTTTCGCCTAGGTGGAAAGTCTTTCAAATTGAAAACAGGGTAATAGCAAAACAGGCGAAAATGACGTCATCTGCGAAAAAGTATCGCGGATCCAGACTTTTCGCCTCAAATTGAATACAGGCCTTAGTCTATCTTACATAAGTACTGCATAGGAAGGGGGATGTATCTGTAATGGGTGCAATGTGTGTGGGGGCACCCAACGCACACCCTGCACCCTTCCCTTTTTATACTTACCCCTCCAAAGTCCCACGTCGCTGGAGTAGCGCTACACAAAATGCCTGGAAACTGCCCAATCGGCCCATTTTTTCTGGTGTTTTGCGCATGCGCAGTAGGGAAATCGCGCTGCAGACTAGTGCCCAAAGTCTACTGCTGTCAGTTCGCTTAATACGCCTCTGGTGTTATGCAATTTGTCCTAACCAGGAGAAATGTCATATATGTGGATTAGCTGCCCAGTTTTAAGAACGTTCTTGGAAGACGTTCTTATAGTACATCTGACTTTTTATATTTGGATGACCTTTCTTTTAAAGAACAATCATTCATATTATATAATGTATGCAACTAAATGCATAATACCCCAAAATGTCAAAAACTCTTATTTGCAGATATATGAACAGTAAATCTATATGAACATAGAAGAATATTAGAATATCCTTTTTTGAAATTCAGACAAATGAGGTACAGCCAATTAGTGAGCTAATATGTTGGGGCCTGCTTCAGATCCGCACACAATCCTGATGGTTATGCAGATTGAGCGATCAGAGGATTCACTGTCAAAGTGAGTGACAGGTTGTCAGCATTTGGGGGAGGTAACGAGGGTGGTTAGAAAAACACAGGTTTATGGACGTCCATAAATCAGCAGCTGCGTTCTTGCTTGCAGCGGGAGAGCCCTCTGCGTGTCTGGAGACCTGCTATGTCTGCAACACCTTAGACTTACTCAGAAGGCTAATGGCTGCCGAATCCGTGAGAGATCGCAGCTGTGATAACATTTGTATCCAGGTCTGAATCAGGTACTTGTGCCGACGAAAGGTGATGTTGTCTGTAGCAGCTAATCAGATAACTTACTAACCTTTGTTAGAAAATTTACAGAATCCAATCAGTTGCTATATAAATCGCCACCATTTTCCTTTGCAGTAGTTTTAATAAATATCCTTTATTGCATTATCTGTTACACAGCAGCTTATTAGAGATGGGAGGTGCCACAGCCAACCTCTCATACTTTTCTTTGGTTGCAAACTATACACACTGAGCACATATGACAAGCTCACCAAACAGGCTTGCCGCTGGCAATCAACTGCACAAGCCAGGGTGCTGTTGGCCAGGATTGTCTTGGCTTAGCACCTAGATATTGCTAAAAACTGCATATATAAAACCATAATAATCAGTCAGGCATTTGCTTATATTGACTTAGTGGAGCACAAACTTTTTTGAGCGGAAACTCCAAGGGGTATATTTACTAAAGTGCAGGTATTTAGAAATGGAGATTCTAGCTATTATATTCTAGAAGGTGCTAAATAAATGTTAAGAGGGCAACATCTCAATTTCTAAATACCTGCACTTTAGTAAATATACCCCTTGGGCCCAACACAAAATAGTTGGTTACCAATAGAATGCATTACATATGTAACAATCAGGGAACCCATATACAGATTCCGGGGCCCCACTTGTTGCTCTTCTTTACCAAAATTTCACTTTTGTAAAATCTTAGTAAATAAATAACAATCATTAAACAGTGTCAAAATAAATTATTTATTTTCTATTATAACAATACATTATTAGTTTAACCACTTGCCTGGCATGGTCGTATTTTTCCAACCACATTATCTGATCTGGTTGCAATATTTTGACCAGTCCGATAAATAGGGAGGGCGGCTGCAGGAAGAGAATCTTTCCGAAGCTGCTGCTCTCAGGGGAACCTTCCGGTCCCTCTGCTTGCCTGCACTCTCCCCCAGTGTCTGCTGTGCTGCCAGTCACTGCTGATCCGCTGGGAAAATAGTAAAATTAACCCCCGCAAGCCCTCTAAAATGTACCTAGTGCCCGAAGCCACTGTGAAAATGGAAGTTGCGATGGTCGCGATGTTCCAATGGTGGTGATCCAGTGTTTGAAAACTCAATTTTTTACAAATATTTTAAAAAATATATCTTTTTTAATGAAATAATTTTAGAAAAGTTGAAATACATGTTCTTCACCTAATTCCCTCATAAAAAACAACAATAATTTCTGAGCGGTTTTTAGAAAAAAAATTGTCTGTTAAACGGTTAAAATTGTATTCATATTTTTTAACACTTGTAACTTGCATTTATTGAAATATAATTTTTAATTATTGGTGTTAATAATGTCATGGAACGTATTAAAATATCAGTGCATGATACATTTTTATGGCATCTCAGGATGATACCACAGTGGAGAGATTACCGTATGAATGCAGGAAAAACAATCAGACATTTACATTCATTTTCTAAGCTGTACTAGAAAAGTGAGCATTAAAATCTGATTTGGGGGGTAAAAACATCTGTGCATCACATTTCATAAATGGCCCTTGGTTGCCCATAAAAAAAAGATACTATGACATTCAAATATGTTGATTGCATGTCTGTTTAAACCATTGGTTTGTGTAGGGACACTCAGCTGTCTAACACCTGAAAATCATTTATGTGTGAATTAGTTTTGTGTTTTTATTGACAATGGTTGTCAGGATTTTTTCCCCCTGTAACTGCTAACGCATATTAGAGCTGATTCTGAGTCTCACCCTGCTGCATCTTTTGCCATAGTTGCATTTGCGACTTTATGCTTATGCTAGTATAAGCCCTTCCATTGGTGTACTTCCATGTGCCTGGAAAACGTAACTGCAGTTTAATTGATTGTAAATGCCGAGATGTAGGTTCAATTCCTGTTGTCCGGATGCCAGCGTTTAAAATGCTGGCACCGGAATCTCAACACCAGTCAGAATCCCGACACCAGCATCCCGAAAGTACGTATTTGGGTTAGGGGGAGAGTTAGGGCTATTCACTAGGGGGAGGGTTAGGCTCTAGGGGGAGATTTAGGGCTAGGTTGTGGGGAGGAAGGGTCAAGGTTAGGCTGCGGGGGGGTAGGGTTAGGGTTAAGCTGAAGGGGAGTGGAAGATTAGGTTTAGACTGCGGATAGTGAGGGTTAGGGGTGGGGTTAGTATACTTACCCACTGGTGTTGGTATTCTAAACCTGTCAGGATGCCGATGTCGGGATTCTGACCGCCGGGATCCTGAGGGCTGGCATCCCGTACCCAACCCTCACTGACGACAGAATAAAATGTGCTTTGGACAGTTATTACACCAATGTATGCCAGTGGCGTCCGAAGAAAAAAATCCTGGATAAAGTAGCACATATTATAGGCTAACGCCATCTTCAGGTGTTGTTAGCTACAGAGGCAAAGCTCAGGAATGCGTTGCATATCTGAGTTTGGTAGATCCGACTTCATAGCAGCCCCTATAGAAATCTATGGGGGGGCTGTATTGTGGTCAGAGATGGAGGAACCGTTGAAGATATCAGAGATATCTACTATGACCCCTCCAATATTTGCCCACCCCCCCCAAAAAAAAAAAAAAAAAAAAAAAACACCTGCAAATTTTGTTTACAAATTATGCCCCTAACTTTGGGCTGATTCGGAGATGGACACAATGCCGATGTTTACACAGTTGAGCGAATGTCGCCTATCTGCGCATGTGTCTGAGTCACACTGTGCATGCATCAAGTTTCGTTATAGATATTGCTTGCAGTGTGGATTTATATGCAAAGCGATTGACAGGCAGAGACTGTTTGTGGGCGGAAAGCCGGCAACGAGGGGTGGCAACTCAAAGGCAGGCGTGTCGCAACCTGGTTTTCAGGGCGTGTCTCAGCCTAATACTGCTATCTCATATTCAGTAAAAATGGCTCCGGCATCTCAGTTCCGTGGTCATTCTGTACAACCATAGAGTTACTCAGAAGGGCAATTATAGTCTGATCTGCGACCAATGCTGCTTCTTTGTACGCAGTCGCTTGGATTTGTGAAGCCACCAGAGGTGACACCGGTTCTGGTGACACCTGATGCGCGCTCCTTCACGCAGCGGAGCCGAGCGCGCCCAAAAAGTGGGTCTGGCCTAACATAAAGGGGGCATGGCCTTGCGGGAAATCCCACTTGTATCACTCTGGATGCATCTCCAACATCCAACATCTCCAACATCCCTGGAGATGCTGGGCTGCCCGCTGAGACTAGTGCCTGCACGGTCAGCTTCTCCTCTGTGACAGGAGCCGGGTGCTACAGGAGAATGACACACTGCAGCACCCGGCTCCTGTCACTGAGGAGGAGCTGCCATTTTGGTGTCACCCCATCTGAGGGTGACATCAGGGTGCAGCCCGCACCCCCCAAACCCCTATAGCGACCCCACTGCAACTCAATACATCTCTTTGTGGCTGCAACATTTGCACATTTTCACATAGCTGCTGCATACAAATTCGCAGCTGCTGTGGCATTAGCGTGCATATCTGGACCAGACACTTTGTACACAATTTGCACTGATGTCCGTCGGTGTTATATTGGTATCGGGAACTGATGATATTCCAAGATGGTGTTGAAATAAGCGTAGTGGCTCATTACAAATCAACAATGCAGATGATACAATACAAGTCATCAGATTACACATTTGCCTTTCATAATAGCTACCAGATTAGATACTGCCTTGTACACTGTCCGTCAGAATTGACTCTTCATTTTACAACTGCTCCTATAATGGGCTATTTATTGTAGGTATTAAATAACAGAGGGAACTCTATATAGTAGCCATCAGAATGAGGAATGAGCAGACAGGGGACCATTTTATCAGGTTGTAGGAGACTTTACGATTCTTTATATAATCATGCAAATACTGTCTTCCTGTGACCTACAACAATCTGTTTGGCGTCAAGTAAACCCATCAAACCCACTGATTAGTCTTGAAAACCGCAGATCTACAAATCATAGGTTGCCTGCTTTAATGTAAACTTTAACAATTGGCTATTTAGCTTTTGTGAATGCTAAGAGTAAAAGCTTTTTGTAACTGCTAGAACAGCCAGGATATATTTATGACCAATCCACTAATCAGCACTTTTGTCTCAATATGATTACTAGGAGGATCTCTTGCTAAATATTTCAGTTTTTGGTTTCTCTGTCTTTTAGCATGTATTACAACTTTCCTCTGAGAGATACTCATTTTTCACCTGCAATCACATATAGCCTTAAGCTTACTTTCTGATTTACTGTATCTTGATCCTGATAGGGAAGCCACAATAGTATGCGCTTGATATTAAATATCCATCATGGAATGTTGCTGCAGGCAACCGTGTCATGGATAAAAGACCCAAGCCGGTCATTGCTAAATTACATACCTTGCAGCATGCCAGAATATAATGAACCAGGGAGATCAGCCTTTTTATCCGTTATCCCTGCCAAGATTACTCACAGCAAGACACAAAGATTAAAAGTACTTTCTTGTGATAGACTGAACCACAGACTTTTATGTGAAGTTAAATGAACTGGGATTAATATTTTATTTCTACTTTAAACTGGAATGTTTTCAACTGCATATTGACAGTGGTTGGATGAGGTAGAAGAAAACATTCACCCTTTCCATTTTGTATGCAGTGACTTTATCAAATTATTCTGTGTTATGTACTGTAATAATTAAGGGTAAGCGTTCTCCAAAATATTTTTCTTACAGGTGATGGGCGAGGTGACGCCTGCAAAGATGATTTTGATAATGACAGCATTCCCGATATCTATGATGTTTGCCCAGAGAATAGTGGGATTAGTGAAACTGACTTTAGGAAGTTCCAGATGGTTCCCTTGGATCCAAAGGGGACAGCACAAATTGATCCCAATTGGGTTATTCGCCATCAGGGCAAAGAACTGGTGCAGACTGCCAATTCTGATCCCGGTATAGCTGTAGGTAAGTACATTTAATATTGGGCGTGTCCCAATTTATAGCAGTGCTTGTTTAAAAACATTCCAAGTGGTGTTTCCACTTACTTTCTGCTCCAGAAAAGCATATTGTCCTTTTTTCAAGTATTTATAAAAATACATTGTAGTGTACAGATGTGTCCATCCACATACTATACCCCCATTTTCAAATAAGTCGCAAAGTATGCGGCGATCCCTTACGCAAGAAAAATGGCTCCGGTGTCTCAGTTCTTGCGTCCATTCTGGATGATCACAGCTTTACTCAGGACTGTTAACATCAAAGCATCTGTGACTGTTGTATGCAGATGCTTGGATTTGCAAGGACTCCTGTGGTCATCTTAATATATATCCCGGGACCTGCAACGTTTGCATATTTTCGCACAGGAGCTGCGTACAAGATCTAAATTGCGATGACATTAGCGTACAACTCTGAATAAGTCTCTAAGTACTGTGTTTAGGATTAGTGTATTTTTATCGTAAAGGAATTGGTATATACCGTAGTAGCAGATTAAGCATAAACGATACGGGCACAAGTCATTCATATACAGTACCAATCCTAAGTACAGTATTTAGTATACCATTAGCTACTTAGTAAACAGTGCTCTATTAAGGGGGTATTTCTCAAAGCCGGGAGAGTGATAACATTGAAAATAAAAACATAACAGCCAATCAGCTCCTAGCTATCATTTTATAAACACAGCCTGCAAAATGTGAATTGGAAGCTGATTGGTTAGTACTTTATCTCGCACAATTTTATCACTCTCCCAGCTTTGATAAATACCCCCTTTAGTGAGTTAAGTCGCAAAATTTTGGAAAAAGTTCTCAAGCACGGGAATAGCTACCCATGGCAGGGCGTCTAAGTCCTGCCAGGTGTCTCACGCCATATGGCAAAAAAAAGATAGGTGTACAGTATGAGGACGTATTTGTAACATTCAACTTAATGCATCTTGTCCTACATTCTTCAACTGAAAATACGGGACAGGATACATTAAGTTTAATGTTAAATTAATACAGTAGCAATGATGTGATCACACAAATATGGATGTAAATGACAGATATCAGCAGTGGCGGCTCCAGAGGTGGGGCTGGAGCGCAGTCTAAAATTCAAACAGCTATACCAACTGCCAACCAAAACACTGCCAAACTTCACTGGCCAGGATTCACTGGCAGTTGGTGTGAGTCCTCTATTTGAATTTTGAACTGTGCTGCAGCCCCCTCCCCCTCCCCCTCTGGAGCTGCCACTGGACATCAGTATGTTGTTTTGCATAGACTTATACAGTTATTGCTTTCTTTACATAGTTTAATTTGTGTGAATGACAATCATGCTTGCTGTCCCAGAATGTCCAGGAGAGTCCTGAATTTTGAGTGGCTCTCCCAGACTCCTGAAAGAGTGAGCCAAGCACCCACATGCCGCTCAGAGGCATTAAATTACATAATTGTGGCCCCGCACCCCGGTAAAATTCTGTATATTTCTGGTTAGAACAGAGTAGGCAGAGCCTCGATACTGTATCTCCCCCAAACCTCAGATATTGTTGTCCTCCCCGGGACTCTCCTAGAGGGGGCTTTTTAAAAGTCAGCTAGCATGATATAATTAAATATTGCTTTAATTTTCCCATAGGCTTTGATGAATTCAGTGCAGTGGATTTCAGTGGAACATTCTATGTGAACACAGACCGTGATGACGATTATGCTGGCTTTGTGTTTGGCTATCAGTCCAGCAGCCGGTTCTACGTGCTCATGTGGAAGCAAGTCACACAGACATATTGGGAGGATAAGCCGTCTAGGGCATATGGTTACTCTGGGGTGTCTTTGAAAGTTGTCAATTCCACAACAGGCACTGGGGAACATTTGAGAAATGCTCTGTGGCATACTGGAAATACACCAGGAGAGGTATAGCTGAATTTACTGTCTAGAAAAAGTTACACAGAATTAAACTATTTAGTATATTTGTAATTTGTATTACTTTACATTTACTGAAAGTGAATTTAATATTTCTAGGTAAGGACATTGTGGCACGATCCCAAGAATGTTGGTTGGAAAGACTATACTGCTTACAGGTGGCATCTGACTCACAGACCAAAGTCTGGTTTTATTAGGTAAACCATTATTCGCATATGACATATTACAGTATATACAAAGGGGTTTATTTACTGATTGTGCAGTAACTTCTAGACACCGTTCAGCAATGAGCCTAAAGCTGGGTACACACTGACAGATATATTGGCCGATCAATTGATCGGCCAATATATCTGGTGCCCGTCAGCCAGTGTGTACTAGTGATATATCTGTGAATTACGTCGTTCATAGACATATCGCATCGGCTGTGCTGCACAGCCGATGGACAGATATATCTGCCCATCAGCAAGTGTGTATGGGCAATTAGCCGATCGCCCATACACATGCAGCGGCAGCCACGGGGAGGGGGGCCTGAAAGATGATGTTCGTTCAGTGTATATATAGTTATGAACGACCATCATCTACAGATATATCTGTACAGCTTTAGTCTATGGATAGATAATTAAAATATGTGCCTTATTGTCTACTAGAGGTTACTGTACGTTGCATTTTTAGACTTGTTACTAAATAGCCCCCAATATAAAGTGTATTTTCATTAGGTTAAGGGCAGTGTTAATTCTTCCTAAGATTTGCTCATTAATTACACTCCAATATTCAACATATACAAATATAATCAATTATGTAAATACAGGGGTCTATTTATTATTGTTGGATAGAGGGTAGTGATAACTATCATGATATGTAACGCTGAATATCGCAGTAATGTATAATGAAGTATAAGTTACTTTTTCACCATGCCAGCTAGACCCCGGGCAATAAACCCTTCTTGTTGTAAGGAGGAAGTGCTATGTGCATGCTCAAAGCACTTTTACCGGCGTTGGATCTAGCGGGTTCCGGATGAAAGGTCAACAGTAAAAAGGTTGACAAAATATGTCGACACCAGATGGTCGACAGTCAATAGGTCAACATGTACAAAAGGTGGACAGATACAAAATGTTTTTTTTTTAAGGGTTATGCTGGCCATACACGGTGCGATGCACCGTGTAGTGCGACTGCCGATCCGTCAGCAGACGGATCATGCTGTCACTGCCGACATTCGTGCGGTCCCCGCAGACCGCACGATATGCCGGCTCCCCCCTCCACCATTTGAATGGGATCGTACACGCATCCCAGGTCAGATAGTTTTGCAGGAAGACCTGGGGATGCAATGTACGACCCCGCGGGAGCACGCAGCACGATATCAGGTACAATATCATACCCATACACGGCACGATATAGCACCTATATCGTGCCGATCCGTCGGATCGGTACAAATATCATGCCGTGTATGGCCAGCTTTAGGGTTAGGCACTTACTGGAGGGTTAGGGTTAGGCACTAGGAGGGACGGTTAGGGTTAGGCATTTACCTCGACGGATAGGGTTAGGCACTAGGAGAGATGGTTAGGAACCCTGCGCGTTAAGCCACAGAGGGTGGATTTTTCCTCTCAGACTCAGGAGCTGCGAGTAAAAGACTCCTGCATTTAATATACAGGTAAACCCATAAATTCCAGCACTTTGTGCAGAGCCTTTGGGTTAGCGTGTGTTAACCCAGGCTTTACCACGCAGGGAAAATGCTGAATAATTGAATAGCTCCAGATGTGAAACCCGGAGCACGGCAAATCCCCCCCACTGTGTACACTGTACAGTACATAAACATTACTTGTCTCAAATGAAGGCGTTTTACTTTTAGATCTTTCAAACATGAAGGAAACAAGGAAAAAGCCAGAAAAATATATGAGTATTAACTTTAAAAAAAAGTAAAGTGCTCAGGAATATTGAGATGCATCAAAATTGTGGTTGTCAGGGTATTAAAAAAGTGCTTTGAAGGTGGCAGGTCAGCGTGCAGTCAGATAGAATGAAAAAAGAGAATTACAGATAATGGCTATAAATGTATTTATTTGTGTAATAATAAAACAACAAAAGTGGCTCACAGTGGGACATTTTCTTTAATATTCCCCTAATGCTCTCCCCCCCCCCCCAATACTATGGGCAAATAGCATAATATCGGATCAATTCACGATTTCTCTGCTGCTGGGACAGCTGCTCGGAAAAGCATCTGTCCCTGCAAGCACTAACGCTGACAGCTATATCTCTAATTAGTAGTGGCGTAACTTTACACTGCCAGGACTGAGCTGGCAGTGTTTGTGTGGTACACAGACGGAAAGATCCCATCAGGTTCCAATTCACAGTCCGTACCTCCTTCCCATAAGAAGGAATGGGGCTCTGGGAACCAACGCCATGACCTGTGTGATGAATACCTCTAGTACTTTGACTTGTTGCATCCAATACCTTTAGGCTATATTCACCGGGGTCCGCAGGAGGAGTCAATATGATGAAACATAAGGTTTTTTTTTTCGTATTATCGTGTTCATTTTGATGTACATTCACTATATGTATATATAATATATATATATATATATATATATATATAGCAAAGTACCACCCACTTTCAGAGAATTCGCCTCACACACATCTAAAACTGAAACTGTAGAACACTACACACCCAAAACTAAGTCTATTTCACCCATTTATCACCTTAACATCTATAAATCTGCTTCTTCATTTATGTTCCACTTAAAGCATTTTCCTCCAACATTGTACGTTGTCTGTTAGCATGCCGTGCATTCCGTAATATAATTACTAAAGTGGAGGCACAAGTAGTAAGTGTTTAGATTATATTTTATGGGGAAGAGCATGGAATAGCTATGGTAACTACTGTAGTAGTTTATTCAGTAGTTTATTGCTTCTAAATGACATACTTTGGCTTTTGGCCCAAATACAATTTAATCTTCAAATTAAAAGACAAAATAAAACATGGTCTGACTTGAAAGCATTTGGAAGGCGGCCAATATAAGTTTTGAAAAAAACAGAGACTATGCTTTGATTATCAATTATGCTTAATCTGGTCCATATCCCCCATATCTAAACTATATTGTTTGCACCGTAGAGTTGTGGTATTTGAAGGAAAACAGATCATGGCAGACTCTGGGCAACTCTATGACAAGACTTATGCAGGTGGACGGCTGGGACTTTTTGTCTTCTCCCAAGAAATGGTCTTTTTCTCTGATCTCAAGTATGAATGTAAAGGTTAGTATTCTGTTTTTGAAATCATACTAGAATTTAGTATTTCTGATCTTCCTGATTTTCCCACTGCACAGACAATTCTACTGAATGCTTCCAGAAGGAGCCATTATGTTTACAGAACAGGTTACCATATGCAAAAACCAGGTGCAGTGACATAAAAATCATGTTTGACTGACAATACCCCAACATGTATAATCAGGGGCGCAAAAAGGGACTGAATTCTACTTACCTGGGCCCCGGTCAGCGAATGCCCCCACTACTCTGCCTACTACCGCTGTGGCCATATCTGTATAGCAGCACAGCCTCAGCGATACATCGGGCAGTGAGAGAGAAGAGACTGCTGCTACAGCAGTATCCTCTTACTGCCCAATGTGCCACAGCACTGTGCTACTATACAGGTGTGGCCACAGCATTAGTGGGCAGAGGAGAGGAGTGTCCCCCTGGAGCCACCCTCCCTATCCCCTGGAGTCGACCCACTGCGCTGAGCGCACTGTGTATAATGTTACAACATATTTAATCCTTCAACTATTTTTATTCTGTTAGACATTTATTAAAGAAATAGCACCAATGACATTCTGTCTACCAATTTCTAGAATGCAACAGAGAGATGATAAATAGAATTGTATTGGTTGCAATAGGTATCGCTACCACTTTTCATTTTAGAAGCCTCAGTAAATTTACCCTTAAAAGTGTAAAGAAATTAAGTTAGGCCCTTGGTAGGGAAAGCTTGAGATTCCAGCTGCTGTCTATACACACTGAACTTACACTGAACGGTGTCTTTTACAATGTGTAAATGGGAAGTCAGTTAAATATGTGCAAGGCCAGTAGCCTGATAAAAAGATAGATCTCAGCCCAGTGCAGACCCAACATCTGAGCCTGATGCCCCTACCCTGCACTGATTGTCAATAATGTATAATTAAAATAGTAGAAGTGGAAAATTAACCTCAATTAATCATCTACAAGTCAGCTGTACTACAGTTTCATCCATAGGCAAAATATTTGTAAGTTAAATTCCCAGACCTGTGTAGGCCACCCATGTTGTGGATCAGATAAAGTGGCTTAATAAGATGTTACACTGTAAAATATAATAAGATAATTATCAGACTACAAGGATTACAACTTTCATTTCTTCCTCTTAAAGCTTAATAAGGCTAGTAGAAATCAGATATTATTTAAAAATAACATATTGGAATGTATTTTAAACCTTAAAGGACAAAATTGTGTAGTACAGTATTTAAGTTTACTAAGAGTAAGCAAAAACCAAACTACACAATTTTACAAGCATCATGCTATAGGAACAGAGCTGGCTAGCACTTGGCTTTGGTCTCTGATCTTACTGGAATTATGGAAACAAGGCCAATCTACAGGATAAGCATTTCATTAATAATTCCATATGTTTGTACAAAGCATTATGTCATCTTTCTATGTACATCCAAGCAATGAGTTCCCTCATAAAGTAACTGTACTACATCTCTGCGGAATTTAGATATTCAACATCTGTTTTCTATCACTATGAATATGATTTTAAAAACACTAGTGTATAATTTATCCTATGATTCCTGGGGGTTTATTTACTAAGGGTCGATTTTAATCGATTTTGATCAATTTAAAATTGTTAAAAATCGATCAACATCAATGTTGTGTTTATGGGAGTAAATTACACATTTACTTATACTTACAATACCAAACCAAAAATTGTCTGTTAGTAAATGTGTGATTTAGAAAAAGAAACACAACATCGATGTTGACCGATTTTTATCTATTTTAAATCAGTTAAAATCGACCTTTAGTAAATATACCCCCTAATATTCCTTCTACTTTGATGTCGTAGGTGTAATTATAAATTTACTATTTGGATGTTATGTTTAGGTAAAATATGCAGATACACATTCCAAATATGGTTTTTCCTTCTCTGACATTGAGTGGCTATTTTTGATTTGTTTGACAAAATTTATATGGGCACACATATATTTAGAATAATATAAATAAATATAATAATATATTATAGGTGCACATATAATTATAATAAAATATGTTAGGATAGCACCTTCTCTAGAGGAGCAGTGTTTTATTCCTTTCCATGGGCGGAAGTGAGATCAGGGAATTCCATGCTGAAGGCTGACTTATTAAATGAATCCTGCAACCAAATGCCAAAATCTAAATTAAATTAAATATTAAACATCAACAGGTGGACACTCCAAATTTTCAGAGGTCTTCCTAAACTAGCAGATGGCTTTAAAAGTATTGTTCATGTACAAAACGAACTGTTCACTCCCATAAAAATGTAGTGGTTAAATATCTGATGCTTCTTTCTATAGAATGTTTAGACACCTTTTCTATGTGTAAGCATATTCTTCCGAGCACATGACCAATATTATTAAACCTTCCAAAGGTATAAATGTGACACATGCAATAAAAAAACAACAGCCCCAGTCCCAATGTACCCTTACTAGTGGCTATTAATTTTTTAAGACTCCAAAGAGTAATTTAATAATTATTTTAAAATAAATTTATTGATGGTAGTTCTAAAGTAATTAAAGAAGATTGAATTGCAATGCTGGAGCCTTTAAATCATATTTTTCTCTTGACATCACTGGGGTTTCCAACACACAACATGAAAATCTACTGGGACTGGGTGTATGCAATAGTAAATTACATCTATCAGTTGAACCCCTTTATAAATAGAAATGTAATATATTCAAATACTGTAGATACACCCTATGAGAAAGTGTAAAAGTGACCCTCAAGTGCTAAGGGTCCTTTAATGGAGAAGCCTGATACCATGACCATGCTAAGTTGAGGGAACTCAATCAAGGGAAATAGAGGAATACTTGAACTGCCAAAAACATACATTTTGAAAAAAAACAAAAATTCTTCCCAGATGCGACAATAACTTCTAAGTAGCAAGTACAAAACTACAAATCATTAACAATACCAATTTTTATTACAGATTTTTAAGATCTAGTTGACGTTATATGAGTACAGTACTGTACATCCTGTGCGACAAAGACACCTCAACTCAACCTAGTACTTCCAACCGTCATTAACATTACCTGGTGTCCTAAGGGAAGGTAATACCAAACAAAACTTCTAAGAACTGAATAGAAGATGAGCAAATTGAAAAATTGAAACACGTCAGAAGAGTGGAGCAAAAATGACTTATTTTACATTCTTTAGGTTTATAAATCAACAGTATAGAGATCAGTGATTTTGTGGAACATTTTCTAATGAAATAATGAATAACATGTTGTTATAATGAAGATGTAATTTATGTCCTCTACTATGTTTTCACTAACTCACTATTTTTTTTATATGCCGGATTTATCGTATTTGAAAGGCAGTCTACATAGCAGGTTTAATAAAATGCTCATCCTCTTCAATTAACTAAGCAGTGCTTTTCAAAAAAACCACGTCATCGAAGCTTTTGGTCGCTGGATTTAATCGGGTAATAATATTAAATGTTGGTTTTGTTTTTAATGTTATTGCTCCTATAAATCCAGTGACCAAAACTGTTGAATATGCAATGGATTTTAAAAGATCTGCTTAGTAAATTTAATTCCTTGTAGTTGATCATTCAGGATTGTGTATTTGTAAAATTTACCAACTCTTTGTTATGTTTGTTTAAAAAAAAAGAAAAGAAACAGAAAAAGTTATATTTTCTAAGGTTCATTGCTGATATGTATTTTAGTAAATGAAAAACATTGTACCTATACCAAATCAGACAACCTGGAATTGTGTACTAATATACCTATGCTATAGCAGCTTGTACAGCAAACAAATAATTGTTAAGCCAAGGATTGGTTTTGATAAAATAATAACCATAAAATCTAGCAAACCGAAGTGTACAAAACTAGCTGTTGTATTATTAAAGATTCATTTGTAAACATATTTAGGTTAATATACTTATATAGGTAAATTAAATTATGTCCTAGCTAATTATTCACTTTCACAACTTTTCAATTGCAAAGCAGTTTATTGATTACACCAGTAAGTACAACAAGGTGAACGTCACAGAAACGCTACATACATATTTCATGTATGTTTTTTGCAAATATTAGACAAATATTCAGAGGCCATGTTTTCACTATAACATTAAAGTAACATAATTTACACAAACATAATTAGTCATTGGCTGCAGTGCAGATGAACCATTTGATGAACTTAGGCTGTTGCCTTGGGTCCCAGTGATTAGGAGACACCTAAAACACTTTATGAGTAATGTAATGTTGCTCCTGCATAATTTTTATTGCTGCCAGTCTTACACAGAGTACCAGCTGATGACAAGAACGAGAAGCAGCCAACAGTTTCTTACATAAGAAGCTACCAGCTACTACTCCTCAATGTCAGTGTTAAGCTGTGAATGTGGCACTTGACTTTGATGTCACTAACAATCATCATAACGAGAGGTGTGTGAGCTCAACTTCTCAGTGTCACGGCGCCCCCTTGTCATGGCTTAACATGCTCAGGGGCGGGGTCTGCCCAGGGAACTGCCCATTTATGGCCCCGCGCCACAATACCAGTTTGAAGAGCAGAAGATACTGTCCCCTCCTCCCACTGCTAAGGTTACAAACAGCGAGTGTGGGTGGCATGCCCACAGAGGTGGCAATGCGTTACTTTTGTAGGAGTACAGCGGCACTGCCTATATCTTGTGTCAAGTCTGAATAATTGCATTTGATGCTACATTTGTCTAGGTCTAGAGTATTTATGAAATCTTTTTGCCATGACGATGGGTATAGCATAAAACTAATAAGTAAATTAACTCTTTTTTTGCTATTTTATTAATTTGATTACCAAGGAGCATAAAGGTTAGTGTTGCGCTGGCAACAGTTTCTTTCTCTCGTAGCTTTTAACTACTTATATAAAGTGTTAAATGGGAACAAATACCTGTATCACAACTATCTCTACCTACAAATGAATTTCATCTGTCATTAATGCAGATGCAGCCATAATGCTTTCTGCCCTTTCTTATTTTACGGTATATCTGTTTCAAGCTAGAAATAAGCCAGAGCCGACCCTAGCCAAATTAGTGCCCTAGGCATGATTTTGGGTGGTGCCCCCCTCCCCGTGGGATCCTGAAAAGGGGTGTGGCCAGCACAGCACAGCACGGTATCAGCACCCACCCTCACCCACCACCACTATCCACGCAGAGCACCCCTCTCCCAGCAGTGAGCACCACAGCACCCCAGCCCTCTCCCAGTTCCAAACTTACTTTACTTGAGCGCAGCCTGCAGAGCTGTCCAACTTAAGGTACAGCAAGACGTGGGCGGCGGACCCGCTTTTCCCATCTCTGGCTGGCAGGCCGCAGCTGTGTGTGATGATTGCAGGAGGCGGCACCCAGAGCTGTGAGGTGTGACTCACTACTCCGAGCTCCACAAAGGCCCATGGTGGAGCAGCCCTCCATCGTCCATTTACTTACAGTCGTGAATGAGCCTCTGCCCATGCGCAGAAGCTCATTCTGCTTGTGTGATGCCCCAGAGCTGGCCCGGCTCTAACCACAAGCCACCATCCAGGTGCTACACCCCTGCAAACAGCTGCCGGCTGTTCCACTGCTGCCCACTCACTGTTTGCTGCTGCCAGGCCCAATCAGATCTGTCAGCTGAGCTCTGATTGTGGACGCTACGCAGCTGCAGTAGCAGCTGTCAGAGTCTCTGCCAAGCCGGCAGCAGGTGCCTCGGCTGTGCCTGCACCAAACCTCCACCGGCCCTAGGCAGGTTTGGATGCCCCTAGGCATTCCAAATGCCCTTGGCATTTGTTTAGATTGTCTTTGCTTAGGGCCGGCTCTGAAATAAGTGAAAACACAACAGACCTGGAAGAGTCTTTGTTTCCATGTATATTATAGAACTACGCCCACTGTGGCATGATTCATAAACCAAAATTACACCGTAGAATCACTTCATAAACATGTCATCTTACCATATTTAACTACTTACAGGGAGAAAGGATGAATATTACCAACATACGTCAGAAAAACAATGGCACTTTATATTTTTTTAGCAACTGCCTGGGAAGGAAAATAGATAACCATAATAAAGTTATTTTCTTCAAAGATAAAAGGCAAAGCTATATATATTGTAGTATTAGATGACCTTCCTCAGGGACAATCACAACCAATTTGATGGTTACTATATATGTTCTTGTGCTGTAAGAATCTAAAGAAGCAATAAGCGGTATCCGTAGCTACACAATATGAGTCTTATAAAGAAAATATTCTCTATTATTGACAAAGGTGAGAAGTTCAGAACTACTGTTTGCACATCTAATTGTGGCTTCACATCACTCAAGAGAACATCTGTAATATTAAAGCAGTTGATCACAACCAGACATTGCCTGCGAGAAAGAGTGTTCTAACCTAACCTTACATAAATGTTACTACAAATAACATTCAAAAATATACACATATGTACAAACAGCCACTGAAGGACACTAACACCACCGTCAATATAGCAGATATCAGAGAACAAAAGCTCGCACTCTACTACATAGCAAATGTAAATATAATGTTAAAATCTCAATTTCCTAGAAGACGGTGGATTGTACATATATAGAACATATGTGAATGTTACTTTTTCTTATTGTATAGGTGTGTGTTGAGGTTTAGAGTCAGATTTAATTAGCCGCAAAGTATGTCACGCAAGTTTACCGCAGGACCTGTAAAACCCACATCCTTGAGGCTTTGCTATTCAATTAGAAATCGGTATTAAGTTAAAGCAGATTTCACTGGGATTTATAGGGGCCTATTTATCAAAAAATATTTGTGGGATTTCCCCGAAAACACATGTTTTCATGGGATACCCGCAAATATTAAGGATCCCCATCCATTTCCGACAACAGCCGCGGTCCCCATAGTTTTTTATGGGGGCTGCAAAGCTGTCATATTTACCAAGCATTCCAGAGTTTAGCCCCAATAGTATAACACCATTGCCATATGGCGTTACCTTATAATAGACTATGGGCTACTTGTTTGCAAAGGTCGCCGCACATGCGTGCTCCCGATATAGAAAGGACTGTCTCAAGGACAGGCTTTTTTTGGATAACATCAATAAGAAATTCTAATTATCACGTCTGAAACCCAATAGTAAATATGCCCCATAGTGGCTTTTAGTTTGCACCTCCAGACTTGGTGATTACTGTGACAAAGTCCTTATTTTAATATAGAAATGCCAGGACATAGTACCCCTCCCACTTATTAATAAGGTATTTAGAGGTGTTTAAATAATAAAATATGTAATTGGGTGCTGTAAGTTTTTTTTTTTTAACCCATACAGCAGTGGTTACCAAAAAGTTTTGAATCACAATGCTCTAGAGTATCAGCATTTTTAATGACACCAAAAAATTTCTTATTGAAAATTCAGCAAAGATGATTAAATTAGGTATATTGTGCTTATCTATTTATGTGGTGGTGGACAGGGTTGCACTTCTGTATGTCCACATATCTTATTATAGGTAAAACCAGTGCTGATGGCTGGTAATCACATTGACTTATTCCATATGGTTCTGGACCACCAATCCGAGGCACCCCTGCAAATGTCCCACGACACCCCGGTGTGCCACGGCACCCAGTTTGAGAACCAGTGCCATACAGTATTTCACAAATTTGTATGTAAACACTTAAAAATCACACAGAGACATTTGAATGTACATCAAAATAAGCACTATTTGTCTAAGCACTTCTATTTGCTGAAATACAATTGCTGGTTGTCTATTTTCATTCATTAATAAAAAGTTGCCACTTATTAGGGGTTCAGGTTGGTTTCCTCACTCTTTCATGTATTTCACATAGTTCCACTCCGCAGAGTAAATGGAAGACATCAGTGTTTTGCCTACGAATGTTCAGATTTTTGGGGCTAAATTATCCAACTATATATATGGAAATGAATGTGTGACGTCACAGTATGGCTAATTTAATCTGGCCCTTAGTCTATGTTTAAACAACTTTCATTCAAGTCCAGCATTTTAGGTGGAAATAATAGGCAAGGTATGGGGATCTGGTTTACACCTTGCCATGCTGCAAACTCATAGATAAAGGGTTCCAAATTACAATTCCATTGCTACTTTAAAGAAAGGTATTAACGTTCACTTATACCCCTTTTACACCAGAGCTGTTATTGCAGGGTTAACCCGGGTTGCTTCTAGGTGTAAAAGGGGCCAGGGTTGGATTCCTTGGTCGAGTGACCCGGCAATCCATCCCAGGTATCTTGCAGGGCTTAATACAGGAACGACTCGTGAAACCCTGCAGTGTAAACGGGTAACCCGGGTCATCCGATCTGGGTCCCGTTTACAACATGGGGACTTCCTGGTTGCTCAGCGCTTAGAGATGATGTCATCTCGAAATGCCGGGAGAAGTGTTCCACTGCACCCATGTGCAGTGTGAACGCCGCCGACGGGAGTAACCCGGAACGGTGCC
Source organism: Taudactylus pleione (assembly GCA_031769625.1). Classification (NCBI taxonomy): domain Eukaryota; kingdom Metazoa; phylum Chordata; class Amphibia; order Anura; family Myobatrachidae; genus Taudactylus; species Taudactylus pleione. The sequence continues at coordinate 1,250,615 of JAUIMM010000153.1, forward strand.
GTAGTGGCAAAGGGGTGTGTCCAGGGTCTGACCCGTTTTGGAACTGTGTTCCAAATCTTGGGTCAGACCCTGGACTTAGGTGTAAAAGCAGTATTACAACTGCTGTAGTGGATGGATATATATATATATATATTTTTTTTTATATACATATACACACACATCTCTAACTAACCACTGCCTGCTAAATTATGCCATGCACAACTTTGTAAAGGAAATAGGTATGTTAAATTCTGTTAAAAATAAGTGATTTCACAGCACATGCTAAATTAATAGTGACTGTTTCATTCATCCAAGTAATTTTTGTAGTTACATAATACCAATGTACATAGGAGTTTTTATGCAATGATAGTGAAATAACTCAATTTATTCTAGACAGAGACAAGGTATCAAGCAATATAATCATTTTTATTGAAGATATGCAAAGTGTTTTTAATTCAAAACATTTACAAAGATTATTTGATGAACAAATACTGTAGGATGTAATAATGGAATTGTGTTATATCTGTCACTAGTTAAATTAATAATTTCAACCCACAGTTTTTCTTTTTAATTGCTTTTTTTAATGCCATGAACTTTGCATTCTGAATTTATTGCACATTTATATAATTATTATGGATCCATGTGTTGTATTTTATTGTCATGTCTGCAACTTCTTCTATCAACAAACTCCATTAATTCATTAAATGTATGCATTGTAATTGATGTGGAGTCTATTTGGGGTTTGTTCCACAAAGTACTGAGTGGAACAAAAGATGTTAATATTAGTCGGCTGTGCTATTTTTCTCCTTGTAAATTATTTATGTTTTTTTTTTCTTTACTTATTTTTAGCTTTGTTTAAGGTTTTATTTTATATTTTTTTTAAGAAAGTAAATTTGTTTTGACAAAGAATGTAAATAATAATTTATTTGTTTATGTGGACAAAGCTTACAAAATACTTAATTTAGCCAGAAACAATCTTTCTTTTTTATATCTTTTTCAAATATTCATAATAGGAAATAAACTACAAACAGAGGTTTTAACAAAATATTTCTCTAGTAGTAAAATTATTTCTTTTGGGTGCAATTTGTTAATTTTTCATTACAGCTGCGTCTTCTTACTGTAGATATTATTTACCCTAATTCAATTATATAATACATACACATCAACTACTGTATATTTGCGTAATAAATTTCTGTTCCATAATAAGTATTTCTTGAAGAATATGAAGGAACCACTGAGTTGCACATTCTGTCCCACTCCACTGTGCACATTACATAAATATTTGTTCACACCTGGATCTGCAGACCTCTTATATTTAAATCCTGCCCACCTAGGCAGCATTGCGATTGTCACTCTAAGAAGTATAACATTGATTTTATTATGAACATTTTTAGATCAGAAGGAGGTTAATATTATTTTTGTAATATATTCAGTGTGGTTTATTTTTTACGTTTACTCATAACGAATGTACCCTTGTGCAACTTAACTTCATGTATAAGTCTGCTTCTATTGCTTTAAATAGCACATTCAGAAAATGGACCTTCTTCTCTGGTGGGGGGATAGGGTGCGCGATTCGCTAGGAAGGAAGACAGGCTGTGTCCGGACCTCCAGGCAACCAGTGAGAGCTATAAAGAAGAGTGATAAATGTTTGCGATCCACACTACACCCAGCAGCTGATAACCTGCGTGATCTTCACCAATCACAAACAGATATGCACATAATAATAAAAGTGGTTAAAAGCTCTTTGGTTAAGGTGCAGGTGCAATATGTCCAAATAAATAAAACGATGTTTAAAACAATATTATGTTTCAATAGTCACTTTTTGTAGTTCAATTATTGCATAGGTTCCAATCAGGGACCTTTTCATGAAAGGCACAGTTTAACAGCATATAGGGGTATTTATGCTCCCCCTATTAAGCAGTACCTCTCCCAAGTTCAGGATCTGAATGGCAGCACCCAGGAACAACACCACCGCATTTCAACCAGTATGTGGTCTTTATCAAGGTACTACTTAATAGGGGGAGCATAAATACCCCTATATGCTGTTAAACTGTGCCTTTCATGAAAAGGTCCCTGATGGTACGCGACCATTTTTATTGATATTTTGTTTTTAATAAATGTTAAATGGTTTTACACTATATATCTTCCCCACTCTTGTCTTTTATGGCTTATTGACACTGAGGGGTAAAGGTGTAAGAACCAAGTGAAGAGACCAGGTTATTTTAACTCCACAGAAGAATCAATATTGGAACCTATGCAATAATTGAGCTACAAAAAGTGACTATTGAAACATAATATTGTTTTAAACATCATTTTATTTATTTGGACATATTGCACCTGTACCTTAACCAAAGCGCTTTTAACCACTTTTTATTATTAACCAGTGAGAGCTGTGTGGGGAGGAAGGGGTCGAGGCCTCCTTTAACCCTCACTGTATCTGTGCTAGATGGACATTTAAGTCCATTATATAATAAATGTCAACATTCCTTTGTGTATCTACTGAGTTAATTTTCACTACAGTGATCAATGGTGTATATTGGGTGCAGGGCAGGCGATGCCCACATCCGTGTCAAGGAAGCCACATGCCGCCCACCCTGTTACCAGAGCAGGGTTTGACATAACCACCTAGCTGTAAGACACAGGGGTGCTGTGAATGTAGGGACAGGAACCAATTACCCAGTCCCAGGCATGCCAGGGGGCTGGGCATGTGCAAATGCACGTTCTTCTTTACTTTTTTTTATAGTTATTCATTTCCATGACCTGTTGAGGGGGTCTGGTCATTGTGCCCAGTGCTGATGACTGGGCCATAGATGGCTGACAGTCAGCAATTCAGTCACTGGTGTGGAGCTGTTGGTGATGAAGATGCCAGTATTTCCTAAATAGAATGAATGAAAGTCCGCACAGACCTTAAATAACCATCATCCTTCCCCAATTATACAAAATTATATCTAATTGTACTGTACAGAGGAGGTGCACCCGGAAATATACATAGACGTTAATTAACAAGGAAGAAACAAGTATTCCCAATAAGAGGCACTCATGGATTGATATTTAAATATCTTTGAATCAAAAAAGTGGCCCCCACTAATTTCAAAACATAACTTTTATTACATCTTTACAATCAAAACAGCTAGATATTATTTATAGATTTTTAATTTTATTTCAAATAGTGTAGAATGTGGTTTAAAACCAGTGTTTTCACACATATATAATAAATATTTAATTCTAAAGTATATCACATCTAATAATTGCTTTACAGCATTAGAATCGTGTTTAGTAGAGTCAGAATATCCAAATTGTTATTCCTTATTTATAATAAACATATTCTGAATTGTCTATATGCCTCATTCATTGGTGCTGAATAAATATAGCCTAAGTTTTTATTTATTAAATGTTCTATTTTGTGAACAATTTATCTATGTACTTGCTGGTCACACATATATATACTATTTAGTGTTAGTGATTACCAATAATATATCCACACTGAATAATTAACACCAAGAAATAGCAAATATTAAATATTCCTTAGTGGATTAAATCCACAATATCCTTTCTTGATGTAAATTGATCAATCCTTTCTCTATCAAGAGACTCAGGGGGTCATGCAGACCCGTTCGCGAGCGCAGGACGCTCGCAAGCATGTCGGTTGCCCCAATGCGAATGCACACGATGGAGGGAGCTCCGTCGTGCGCATGCGCGAGACCCGGATAGCGACGGGCTCTCCGTCGCTCCGGGTCTCGCACCAAAGGGGGCGTGCTGTCGATGTTGATTGACAGCACGCCCCCTTTGGTGGGCGTGCCGGGGGCATGGCTGCCAGACGGAGGCGTTCCCATGGGAACGCCTACCGTCTGAAGTCGGCCCCACTGACATCACTAGTGATGTCAGTGGGAGTGATTTTGGCTCTGATAGAGCCAAAATCACTCCAGGGCTTGCGGCAGCGAGACCCTACCGCAGGGTCTCCGTCGCAAGCCCAATGGTCGCGATGGTCTTGACCATCGCGACCATCATCATGGACGCTCGCATAAGCTGTGGGTTGTAACCAACAGCTATGCGAGCGTCCATAAGGCCGCTCCATTTTCATGTAGGAGGGCCCTGATTCAGAGCGAGCGCTCTGGTCAGAGCGTCCGGCTCTGAATCAGGCCCTCAGCACAATTGTCTTTTTAATTAATAGTATGTCTTGTATTCAGCTGCAGATTGGTACAATTGAATCTAAATGTGCTCTCACATCTGTTACAATTAATTATGTATAACACATTTATAGGTTAAATCCATACCACTGCTGGACTGCAGTTAATAATGGTAACAGGAACAGCTTCTAACAAGTTTATCACTATGGGCTCTATTTATCAACATTATTTTTACTAAAATAATGTGAAAAAGGGTGTTTTCACACCCTTTTCACATTATTTTAGTATCACCTATAGTTATTACAAGGCTATAGGAGTAGAATTCGTAAAATTCTACTCCAACCCCTAAGTATCACTTATTTTTAGTAAAGCAGATCGCATTTCCCATAATTGTAATGGGAAATGTGATCTGACCATAGTTACTAAACATAAATGTGAAGAAAATATCGGGGGAAGCCCTGTGATAATAACGCCACCTGGAGGTGGCGTTATTCAGGGTCTCCCCCGGTTACCGGACTCCTGCCCTGCTCTAACGGGGAGAGCAGAGCCAGGAGTCGGTCCCTGTAATCAGCTGTGTGGTCTAACAGACCGCAAGCTGATTACTGTAAAAAAAAAGAAAAAAAAATTTGTAAAAAAAAAATGTCTTACCTGACTCCAGGGTGATCGGGCCTACGGTGATGTCTCCCCTCCGGTCAGCTGGTCTCCCACAGTGCACTGCTGCCCGGTCATCAGGTGATCGGGCCCCAGTGCAGTATGGGAGATACACTCGAACTGCAATGCGAATACACTCGATAATATCACACTACGATCTGCATTACCAATGCGGATTGTAGTAAATAGAGCCCTAAGAGCGGGATATGTAGCAGGATCACACCTTATATCATTCTCTTTTCTCCATAAATATGGCTCTAGTATAATAGCAAGTCCTGCTCTCTACCACCACTACTCGTTAGCAGAGGCAATCATATATTATATCACGTAAGCAATGTTTAGTGGAAAACACATACTGTATTTGAAAGCACACAGGGCACGATATACACCCCGTGTCCTGCGGCGTCCTGATGAGCATTTCGCTAATGAAACTTAGTCATAGGTTCAACCCGACTGTCGGGTTGTATGATACTTTATCCTAGTTCTAGGCCAATCCGCTCTCAGGATTATGATTGACACATTTCTAAGCCAATGAGCTTGTCCTGTCAGATTACTCACTGGTTGTCTCGCTTCCACTAGAAAGACTATGAGAACGGGAACATATGGAAATGTAATACCTAATACAGCCAAAGTTAGCAACTGTATATGGCAGTAAATTATGATTTTAATATTTAGATGAGATTATCAGATTATTGGTTATGAAGTATAAATATTGGGAATACCATTCGTGAGTGAGAGATCGCAAATTCATATTTAAATATTAATATTCTGTTATTCTGTGATATAGTGATCTACTATTAATGTTAAATAAATATACCAAACCTTTTATAAGTGTTTTAAAATTATATATAGATAAATATACAATTTTTAGACATGCCACTAATCACCATCTAATGTTATATATCAAGATTTTATTAATCAATCCCTATAGTCTCTTATTATAATCTAAATATATATTAACCCATAGTACTATATCTTTATCCTAAAAATATATATAAGTGTAAATATTTCATTGTATTATGATAATAATACTCCAACTAATAATTAGCCTGATATTTAATATTCTTATCCTATGAAAAAATAGCATATATTTCTGCCTATAAGTAATATTTAGCAGGTAATAAATATGTACAAAGCACTGCTGTGGTGAAAGGAGCATTGCACTGTAATAATATTTACCCCAGTGGTGGCTATCGCTCCAGGGATTCGGTACTCCTTTCACTCACAGTTTTGCATCAAAATGGTTTGTTGCTTGTTGTCCTTTGTGTTATATTCCTCTAGTTGTAGCATGTTATATTTCTCTTTGTGGGGAGATGTATAAACCTTTTAAAAAGATTTCAGTGACTGTGGAAGTTCAACTTCCAACATGGCACATCTAGGAAATAAGAGTGGCTCTGCAGTGGCAGACAAGATAGCAGTTTAATAAACTATAAAAATGTTTATTGTCTACTCAAAAAGACAGTCAGCAATGCCCCAATCAGTGCATAATGCAAAGAAAAGAGGTACAAGATGGAATTATCCTTGGGCCCTCCCACCGACCCTTCTGTTTTATATATTAAACAGGGCATGCACAGTTTAACAAACCAATCACTTTAGCGACAGGGACTGCCACTTGTGGCTGAAGTGATTGGTTTGTTTGAGCCCACACAAAACAAGCTACTAATGGGTTTAAGCATGGGCAGAACTATAGGATATAATGGAGGCGCCTGCAGTCCTACGTATATATATATATATATATATATATGTATAAAGTCCAGTATTAGTCCACACTCACGTCTGAAAATCCAATTGCTGGGGTAGCCACCCAAATGGGATCACCTGTATCCCTGCATACAAAAAATGAACAAAGGGGGTGCACTCACCAGTCTTCTAAAATGAGTTTTTATTTCATCTTTTTAAAAAAATTTTACAGCATCATAGTAAAGCTCCGACGTTTCGGTCCTAGCCATGGACCTTTGTCAAGGTACAATTCCAAGTAGTACTTTGCATCAATATATACCTGAGTACAATTAAGAGACTCCTCATCACAATCATGTGAGTGCAAACAATACAAACATATAGAGACATGAAGACATCATTTGTAATTGTGCAATAATGCCAATCAAAGAATAACTAAAAAATGAAAAGTAATGAAAAAAAACATGTTAACAGACATATATAAAAACAAACCTTACAGGTATAATCGAGCTGTATCCCCCGCTAGCGTGCATGTCAACTCCCCAAACTTCCTGCCAAGTGGAACGCAAGTCGGTACCATTTCCTGTCAAATGGCACGCATGCTAATACAGCAGTCATGACAACCGCTGATAAGGCTTCCTGCACTTCATCCGTCGATGCTAGCGCCCGGAGCAATCAAATCACAAAGTAATATACAAGAACACTAGGGACCCGGTGACGCAGACAAACAAGTATACGTCACCATATAACCCATTAATTTAAATGAAGATGTAACTAACAGAGTTTTCATATATTGACTCATCAAGCTAATATCAATCAGGCAGTCGACATGCACGTCCATCAAAAAGACGCAGCCTGTAAGCAAACCAATGATAAACACCTCCTCATAGATAATATAATGATAGGACAATGTCTATCCATCTGGATTGAATTACATATGCCTAAATTATAATGTATACAAAAACATGGTTTGTCAACATGTGTGTCGACATTTTTTAAAATTTTTTTTAATTATAAACATAACCAAATTTAGACACATTAAATAATTAAAAATAAATAACAAATAAACAAACTCCATAGGAAACCCACATTGCCACAACACTCGAAAAAACAAAAAATAAAAAATCAAAAAAAATTGTATCATTACAAAATCTGATGATGCACCCCCACTTGAGATCCAAAATACTTTAATCCAAAAACATCCCAAAGTGTATAGCTTCATTAAGGCCGCGAGGGTGGACCGTATCCAATTTATGTATCCACATCGCTTCTCTCTGGAGCAAGAGTTTGGCCCAATCGCCTCCTCTCTTGGGTGGAGGCACCCAATCGATAATTATGCATCTCAATGTTGCTAAAGCATGCTGTGTTTCAAGGAAATGTCTTGCTACAGGTTTATCAGAAGAACCATTAACAAGCGCGGCTCTAATAGAGGATCGATGGTTAGCCATCCTCTCACGAAGTGGACGTATCGTCTTGCCAACATAGACCAGAGAGCACGGGCACACCAATAAGTAAACCACATGGTCAAAGGTACAGGTGACTCGATGTCGAATGTAGATCTTGGTACCTGTGTGTGGGTGATGAAAAAATTGCCCCACCATCATACTCCTGCATGTAATACAATTTACGCATCAAAAGCATCCTGGCTTCACTTGGTTCATCCAAGTTTGAACAGCCACAGCCTTTGTTCTATCAGGACGCATTAGTCTGTCCTTTAAATTCTGGCCATGCTTGAAGCTCATCAATGGTCGTTTAGGTATACAATTTTTTAAAACAGGATCTGTAGCAATAATATCCAAGTGCTTAACCACTGCATTACGGACAATCGAACCAGCAGAGTCAAATGCTGTAGTAATTACAAAAGGATCCTCAATTTTAGATCGCTTTTTCGCATTATAACCTTCACAAAAAATCTTTTTGGCCTTTTGTAAACATATATTCAAATTTTTCAAGTTATATCCTCTTTCAAGGAAACATTGTCGCATCTCACCGATCTGGACATCTGCCATCTCAGGATCAGAATTGTTCTGAAAAACTCGTAAGAATTGTGAAATTGGCAAATTTCTCTTAAGAGCAACTGGATGATGACTTTTGTAGTTTAAAAGCGTATTACGGTCGGTGGGTTTCCTATAGAGTTTGTAGCCATAGCCAGCATCAGTGACAAAAATAGTAATGTCCAAAAAATTAATTTTGACACTATCATAAGTCATGGTAAATCGTATTGGCGAATCTAGGTGATTAAGACATTCCAACATTTTCAATAAAGAATCCTCAGAATCCTTCCAGATCAAAATAATATCATCGATAAATCGACGGTAAAAACCGATACTATCTCCAAACGGCAGAATCAGGTAATTTTTTTCGTACAAATCCATATAGATGTTTGCATAGGCTGGCGCGATATTACTGCCCATCGCCATCCCCGCCGTCTGGAGATAGTATCGGTCACCGTACCGAAAATAATTACATGTTAATGTCATCTCCAATAACTCCATTAGAAACTCAATGGGTGGAGATCCCACATGTGTATTCAAGAGAGCCATCCTAACTGCCATCATTCCCTCCGTGTGGGGAATCACAGTATACAACGACAATACATCGAGACTGGCCAAAAAACCATTATGTATTAAAGGTAAAGATCTCAATTTAGTAATCAGATCTTGTGTATCCCTAAGGTAGCTGTCAGTCCTAATGACACATTTCTGGAGAAAGCTGTCAAGATACTGGGCAATTGGAGAAAACAAAGAATTGAGTGCCGAAATTATCGAACGTCCAGGCGGATGATCAAGGGATTTATGGATCTTGGGCAGTAAATACAAAATCAGACATATCGGATATTCCGTTGTCAAAAAGCCAAAAATAGCTTCATTAATCCAACCATTCTTTAACGCACCATCCAAGACCAAATCCAATCTGTTTTTAAAACCCACTATCGGGTCACCAGTTAACAATCGATAAGTACCAGTATCTGACAACTGTCTCCTTACTTCAGCGTCATAATCAGTAGTGTTAAGCACAACCACTGCCCCGCCTTTATCCGCTGTTCTAATCGTAATTTGCTAATTTTTACTGAGATCGCGTAAAGCGATTCTTTCAGCTAAAGGCAGATTGTGTCTCACTCTTTGTTGTACTCTGAGAGATTCTTGTATACTTTGATCCAATAACCTAGAAAACGTTTTAATGCTAGGGTTTTGCGATGGTGGATCGAACGTGCTCTTCCTTTTAAATACATTACATTGTGTACTAGTATTCTCATTAAATCTCTCCTTCAATCTTAGTTTCCGGTTCATTTTATATTTGTCAATACTCCACCTAAAATCGTTATGATAGGTTGTGGGGACAAACGATAAACCCTTCGATAGAAGGATCATCTCATCTATATTCAATTTATAAGAAGACAAATTTATGACCGAATTTTTTGCATTTTCGTGGGTTTTCTCCCTCCCTTTGAATTTGCCCCGCCTCGGGTGGGGCCCTCTGCGTTTAAAGCAATGTCAAACTGGGAGCGAGTATTAACCCGTGGTAAGGGTGGTTTAGTGTTGGTTTGCGTGTCAGAGGAGTCCCTATCAGAGGAAGTATAGCTATCAAGTTGAAAATGGGGATTTCTAGATCTTATATTTCTAAATCTATAGGTCTGGTTATCAGTACCTGTCAACCATCGATAGACACGATGTTCCTGATAGTCCCTTCTAACTTTTTCAAGTTTAACCCACTTGAAGGCTATCAAATCTTTCTGATATTTATCTAGTTGTACTTTTAATTTATCAATCCACTGCTCTGAGATATCACCCTGCAAAGTCGTCACTATATTAGGTTTAATGCTTGCAATTTCACCTCTGACTTTTTTAAAATCTACTCCAACCTCTTCAATCACCAACAAAAGCAAATCAAAGGAGCACTTATTAAGTACTGTACACCGTTTACTACAAAATATGGGGTTATTTCTTCCAATCGTGGGAATATTCTTTATTCTAAAACCACGAGGGATCTGCTTTTTTCAAAAGTAATCAGATAAAAATTGCCCATAGATCTATTTCTCTTTTCTCTAAGTGTAAAAGTTTGTGGAAAAGGTCAAGAGAACTCTCAGCAGGCAATTTACTGAAATCATTAACCCCAAATAGCACACGTTCAGCATCCTCATCTGTCAGAACCAATTGATCATGTTCAGCACTAAATAACAATTCGGCAGAAACCAAATTTTCCATGTGTTTAGCAAAACTACAGTCACCACTATGGCTGGCTATGGCAAAAAAATTTTAGCAACAAAAAAATAAATAAATATAGAAAAAGAAAATCAAACATGAAAAAATCCTTTTTTTTTTTTTTTTAAAAACACACGAAAGTTCTTTAGATGCATATACTCCTTGTTGAAACAACTTTGATTTATAAATCACAAGTCTTGAAAATATCCAAAATGTAACAAACACTACGGGTGCAGGACAAGTCCAGTATTAGTCCACACTCACGTCTGAAAATCCAATTGCTGGGGTAGCCACCCAAATGGGATCACCTGTATCCCTGCATACAAAAAAATGAACAAACGGGGTGCACTCATCTTTGTTTTCTCCAATTGCCCAGTATCTTGACAGCTTTCTCCAGAAATGTGTCATTAGGACTGACAGCTACCTTAGGGATACACAAGATCTGATTACTAAATTGAGGTCTTTACCTTTAATACATAATGGTTTTTTGGCCAGTCTCGATGTATCGTTGTTGTATACTGTGATTCCCCACACGGAGGGAATGATGGCAGTTAGGATGGCTCTCTTGAATACACATGTGGGATCTCCACCCATTGAGTTTCTAATGGAGTTATTGGAGATGACATTAACATGTAATTATTTTCGGTACGGTGACCGATACTATCTCCAGACGGCGGGGACGGCGATGGGCAGTAATATCGCGCCAGCCTATGCAAACATCTATATGGATTTGTACGAAAAAAATTACCTGATTCTGCCATTTGGAGATAGTATCGGTTTTTACCGTCGATTTATCGATGATATTATTTTGATCTGGAAGGATTCTGAGGATTCTTTATTGAAAATGTTGGAATGTCTTAATCACCTAGATTCGCCAATACGATTTACCATGACTTATGATAGTGTCAAAATTAATTTTTTGGACATTACTATTTTTGTCACTGATGCTGGCTATGGCTACAAACTCTATAGGAAACCCACCGACCGTAATACGCTTTTAAACTACAAAAGTCATCATCCAGTTGCTCTTAAGAGAAATTTGCCAATTTCACAATTCTTACGAGTTTTTCGGAACAATTCTGATCCTGAGATGGCAGATGTCCAGATCGGTGAGATGCGACAACGTTTCCTTGAAAGAGGATATAACTTGAAAAATTTGAATATATGTTTACAAAAGGCAAAAAAAATTTTTTGTGAAGGTTATAATGCGAAAAAGCGATCTAAAATTGAGGATCCTTTTGTAATTACTACAGCATTTGACTCTGCTGGTTCAATTGTCCGTCATGCAGTGGTTAAGCACTGGGATATTATTGCTACAGATCCTGTTTTAAAAAATTGTATACCTAAACGACCATTGATGAGCTTCAAGCGTGGCCAGAATTTAAAGGACAGACTAATGCGTCCTGATAGAACAAAGGCTGTGGCTGTTCAAACTTGGATGAACCAAGTGAAGCCAGGATGCTTTCGATGCGTAAATTGTATTACATGCAGGAGTATGATGGTGGGTCAATTTTTTCATCACCCACACACAGGTACCAAGATCTACATTCGACAACGAGTCACCTGTACCTCCGACCATGTGGTTTACTTATTGGTGTGCCCGTGCTCTCTGGTCTATGTTGGCAAGACGATACGTCCACTTCGTGAGAGGATGGCTAACCATCGATCCTCTATTAGAGCCGCGCTTGTTAATGGTTCTTCTGATAAACCTGTAGCAAGACATTTCCTTGAAACACAGCATGCTTTAGCAACATTGAGATGCATGATTATCGATTGGGTGCCTCCACCCAAGAGAGGAGGCGATTGGGCCAAACTCTTGCTCCAGAGAGAAGCGATGTGGATACATAAATTGGATACGGTCCACCCTCACGGCCTTAATGAAGCTATACACCTTGGGATGTTTTTGGATTAAAGTATTTTGGATCTCAAGTGGGGGTGCATCATCAGATTTTGTAATGATACAATTTTTTTTGATTTTTTATTTTTTGTTTTTTCGAGTGTTGTGGCAATGTGGGTTTCCTATGGAGTTTGTTTATTTGTTATTTATTTTTAATTATTTAATGTGTCTAAATTTGGTTATGTTTATAATTAAAAAAATTTTTAAAAAATGTCGACACACATGTTGACAAACCATGTTTTTGTATACATTATAATTTAGGCATATGTAATTCAATCCAGATGGATAGACATTGTCCTATCATTATATTATCTATGAGGAGGTGTTTATCATTGGTTTGCTTACAGGCTACGTCTTTTTGATGGACGTGCATGTCGACTGCCCGATTGATATTAGCTTGATGAGTCAATATATGAAAACTCTGTTAGTTACATCTTCATTTAAATTAATGGGTTATATGGTGACGTATACTTGTTTGTCTGCGTCACCGGGTCCCTAGTGTTCTTGTATATTACTTTGTGATTTGATTGCTCCGGGCGCTAGCATCGACGGATGAAGTGCAGGAAGCCTTAACAGCGGTTGTCATGACTGCTGTATTAGCTTGCGTGCCACTTGACAGGAAATGGTACCGACTTGCATTCCACTTGGCAGGAAGTTTGGGGAATTGACACGCACGCTAGCGGGGGATACAGCTCGATTATACCTGTAAGGTTTGTTTTTATATATGTGTCTGTTAACATGTTTTTTTTCATTACTTTTCATTTTTTAGTTAGTCTTTGATTGGCATTATTGCACAATTACAAATGATGTCTTCATGTCTCTATATGTTTGTATTGTTTGTACTCACATGATTGTGATGGAGGAGTCTCTTAATTGTACTCAGGTATATATTGATGCAAAGTACTACTTGGAATTGTACCTTGACAAAGGTCCATGGCTAGGACCGAAACGTCTGAGCTTTACTATGATGCTGTAAAAATTTTTTAAAAAGATGAAATAAAAACTAATTTTAGAAGACTGGTGAGTGCACCCCCTTTGTTCATTTTTTATATATATGTATATATATATGTATATATATATATATATGTATATACATATATATATGTGTATATATATATGTATATATATGTATGTATATACATGTGTGTGTGTATATATATAAATATATATATATGTCTATATGTGTATATATATATATATATATACTGAGTATATATATATATATATATATATAAAATGTTCGATCGATATATATATATATATATATCGATCGATGGATATCGCAGAGCCTCTAATTAGGGATGGCAACTGACCATCTATGGTTTGCAACCCATCGATAGTCTGACTGAAAACAAGTGGTTTGCCATTGCTGGTGGCCATCAATGTTGCACCATCGATGGCAGCCCTCAATCGATGTTTAGGAAACATCAGCAGTTGTGGTGTACACAGATCTCCTCGACCAATCGCAAAACAATTGATGGCTTCTAATGATGGTTGAACCATCGATGGTACAGCCGTCAATGGCCATCACTACAGTATAATATAAAAATTGCTATTTTTATGGTATGCTGTGTTTTAAAAAAATATTTTTTTCAAATAAAATAGTGATGGATAAGTTTAAAATTATGTTCGTGACCTAATTCAATCATAAAAGAATCCGACAATTTTGGAGCGGTTTTTGGAATAAGAATTCGTCAGTTAAGTGGTTAACAAATGCTATAGATGGCTTACAATTATTTTGGGTAAAAAATATTCCACACATAAGAGATGGATTTGTTGGTCCTATGCCCAGGCATGACAATAGCCTTCTTATTATTATGGCCAAGAGCTGATTCTACTGGTGCCTGAATTACACAAACAATATACTCATCCTCAACATCCTCATTAGCGCCAGCATCAGCTACACAAATATCCCCCTCATCCTCTTGCACTTACTTGGTGGCATCCTCAATTTCTATGTCATCAGCCATTTTTTATTGCTGCTCATTACCACATTTAAAGAGGGAGCAGAAATGGTGGAAGGTGGCTCCCCTAGGAGTACAGTATCAAAAAGGTCAGGCTCGCATATAGCATTCATGGACACATTTAAACTCTCCTAAGGGATTTGTGACATTTCTGTTTCTGATTGCACAATTTAGTCTTCTGCCTTAGTGGTTTTCATTTTTTTACACCTCTTCTAGGGGTATATTTACTAAAGTGAGAGATTCTAGAAGTGGAGTTTTTGCCCTTAGCAACCAATCAGATTATAGCTATTATCTTCTAAAAGGTGCTAGTTAAATGTTAAGTAGAATTGGTTCTATGGGCAACATCTCCATTTCTAAAAACTCTCACCTTAGTAAATATACCCCCTAGACTCTGAGTGAAAAGGCCTTGCAATGTCATGAGAGGCAGAAGAAGATGCCTCGCTGACACTTGTAGAACCACCACTCATAAATAAAGGCCAAGGCCTCAGTCTTTCCTTGCCACTGAATGGCATGTTGGCAATTTCATGTTTTTCTGCACCAAACTTTACCTTTACCACTGTATACTTTTTTATTTTAGATGTCCTGATTTAGACCATATATGCTCTTGAGCATCGGCTTTAGTAGATGATGTTGAAGGACTAATGTCATCATCATGACTAATGGCAGCAGCTGCAGCGACAGTATTTGGTTGCTCTTCTCTATCCATTTCTCAATTCGCAGATCACTGTGTGGAGTCACAGGGCTTATATATGCAAGTGGAAAGAGCTCAATAGGGTAAAGCACACCAAACAGTAAAAACAATAGCATTTAACTTAATATTTTTTATTTTTTTATTTATTGAACTCTGGGCCTGATTCAGAGCCGCTCGGAAGCGGCCGCTCATTCGCTCCAAGCGATGTTCGCACAACTGCGCATGCATATGGGTTGTAATACGCATGCGCAAACCAGTCATTGCGGTCGGAAATTGTGTGCTCGCAAAATAGCGAATGCCTGCTAATTTGGGTGACAGAATGAGGTGTTTGTGGGTGGTAACAGGGGAAGGTGCTTGAAAACGGGGAGTGGAGATCCGAACGCAGGCGGGCCAAAAGGTCAATACGGGCGTTTTCAGGGTGTGCATAATTAACAAAGCAGCGTCATCGACCACGTCACTTGGTTATTTCTTAGCCAAACTGGTCGCATGATTGCGGTAGGAGAATCCAACCACAAGCACTGCGAGCAGTTCAGATGCCTTTCGATGTACTCGATTAATCAAATAAATAGTGGAGATGATGTAGGATGCGAGCGGCCAGGGGGCGTCTTTAAAAAATAGCGAGCGCATGTTTCGTTCGCTCGCTCAGACATAGAGGCGTCAACAGACCGCAAAGAGCGAACACTCAATTTAAATAGCCCGCCCCTTTTTCTGAACGACCGTTCGCAAATAGCGTCCGGCTCTGAATCAGGCCCTCTGTTCAAACTGCGTGGAGTCACAGGGCTTTGAACAAAGCACACTAGGTTAAAGCCCACCAAACAGTACAAACAGTAGATCTATATATTTTTTAAATTTTTGTTTTTTGAACTTGCAGCTTGGTTCAAACTGCATCGAGTCATAGGGCTTTGAACAAAGGAACTCATTCAGACCCGCTCGCTAAGATGCAAACGCTCGCTGCTGCCAATGGTATGCAATGTGTATGCATTGTGCGCCTGTGCATACCTGAGCAAAAGTTCTCAATGCGTTCGCTTGCTGCGCATAGAAAGCCCAGCAGAGTGAGTGACAGGGTAAGCCATTTGTAGGTGGTAACAGGGGCTGGCCATTAAAACAGGGGAGTGGAGGTGCAAACGCAGGCTGCCTGTGCATCACAATGGCATTTTAGAGGTTTGCATAATTAAAAGACAGCATCATAGTACCCGTCACCTGGCTTGTTTTTGCACTGAAGTGCTCGCAGTGCTTCAGGAAGGGTATGGTCATCAAAAAGTGCTGCGATTGCATCGGATGTTACCCAATGTACCGATGGTTGCATACACTTCCTGGACATGACGTACACAAGTGGGCGTCTTAAGACAGGCTGGTGGGTGTCTGCATACACTATGTGATCGCTCTCTAAGAAATACTGGGCGTGCTAATGCATTGCTGTGCGATTGCACTGCCTATGCAATTTGCATACACATCGTGCAAGCGATCGCATCTAGCGAGCGGCTCTGAATCAGCTCCAAAGCGCACCAAAAAGTACAAACAATAGATCTATGTATATATTTTTCTTTTTTTTCTTTTTAGAACTTGCTGCTCGGTTCAAACTGCGTGGAGTCACAGGGCTTATATATGTAATTGAACAAAGCGCACTAGAGTAAAGAGCACCAAACAGTGCAAACAATAGATCCTTTTTTTTAACTTGCAGTTCAGTTCAAACTGCATGGAATCACAGGGCTTATATATGCTTGTGAACAAAGGGCCTTTTTCAGGTTGGATCGCATGGCTGCGTTCACATGCAGATGGTCGATGTTTGTGCTCTCCGCATGCATATGCATCAGGAAGTGATTGCATTGAGCATGTTGTCCAATCTGATAGTGATTGATATGAAGTGACCATTTGGGAGTGGAGAGGCGGGGTGGTTGACGGAACGCAGGCATGCCTGTGGGTTTGAACGCCGTTACAGGGGTGTGCATAATTAATTCCCTACGATTGTATACGCTGGCAGAAGTCTAGTTGGCGACAGGAACTTTAGCAGTTTGTGAGGTAGGGTCAGGTCAACCACAACTGTGTGAATGGTTCCAATGTTACTCGATGTCACCGATGTTTTAGCTGACTTGCAGATGCATGTCATGGGAATGGGCGGCTTTATACAGTGATGGGCATCTTGGTGTAGTGCTGCGGTTGCAGTGCGATTGCAATCATTAGAATATTTTTGCAGGTAGCGGGTGCGTGGTAATGCAGCAGTGCGATCCAACCTGAATAAGGCCTAAAGTGCACTAGAGTAAAGTGCACCAAACAGTACAAACAATAAAAGAATATCTTTATTTTTCACTTTGTAGCTCAACTCTCACGTGGCAATTCAAAGGGGTTTTATTTTATTATGTATATGAATAATAACCAACAGGGGTACAGCGCATACAGGTTGTGTAAACTTAAAATAATCAACTTTTTAAACTTTAAGTTTTTTTACTTTTTTTCTGTTTTTTACTTTTTTTGCAACAGACAGTGGCAATACACAATGTAATGCTGCTTGTAAACAGCCACTTTAGATGGACACAGCACAGCCAATATACAGCAGAGTACAGCGGAGCATACAGCAGCCTGTCCCTAATCACACTGACCATACAGAGCACAGCCACTTGTGAGTCTGGAATTTGGACACAGCACAGCCAATTTGCAGCAGAGTACAGCGCAGTATACAGCTGCGTGCCCCTATACACAATGAAAATACAGAGCACAACTTGTGAGTCTGGAGTCTGGACACAGCACAGCCAATACAGCAGAGTACAGCACAGCATACAACAGAGTCCCGCCCATGACGCCTCATATAGAATCCAAAACCCTCGAGAATCTGATGCCGGGAGGATGATGTTTTGCCTCGAAGTGGAATTCGAGTCTGGCAGAAAGACCTGAGCAGCCACTTGTATTGACTCGGATATATATATATATATTTATGTGCAAACCGCTGAGTGCCAGAATATATATATTGTAAACAAAGAAAAGTAAATGTCCCAGCGCATCCAGTGCTTAGTGGTCAGTTTGCTGCAATGGCCTCCAGCATACCCAAACATCAGTCCCTGGCACTACAAGACTTTGGCCTACTAAAGTGTCCACTTGCCAGCATCAGTGCCCATCAGGGCCCAGCTCGTCACCCCGCCTCAGGAATGTGATACAGTCGCTGCTTTATGCCTACTTCTTCAGGTGTATTTATCTCATGCTCTATTAAGGCAGTATGCCCTGGCAGAGATGAAAACACATCCTGATTATTGCGAGCTAAGGCTTTTGCTTCTTTTTGCTGTTCTGCTGACAAGGGCCCTCATTCAGACCCACTCGTGAGCGGCTGTCCGCTCGCAAGTGGGTCGATGGTCTGCACTGTGCATGTGCACGACGGAGGGAGCTCCGTCGTGCGCATGCGCGAGATGCGACGAGCAAAGGACTTTCCTTCGCTCGTTGTGTCTCATCAAAGGGGGCGTGCTGTCGATGTTGACTGATAGCATGCCCCCTTTGGTGGGCGTGCCGGGGGCGTGCCTGCCAGACGGAGGCGTTCCCAAGGGAACGCCTACCATCTGAAGCCGGCCCCACTGACATCACTAGTGATGTCAGTGGGAGTGATTTTGGCTCTGATAGAGCCAAAATCACTCCTGGCCTTGCGGTTGAAAAACTCAACCGCAGGCTTTTGCTCGCAGTGGCGATGGTCGCGATGGTCAAGACCATCGCGACCATCATCCTGCATGATCGTATATGCTGTGGGTGGTGACCCACAGCTATACGAGCGTCCAGGAGGACGCTCCATATTAATGGAGGTGGGCCCTGATTCAGAGCGAGCGCTCTGGTCAGAGCATCTGGCTCTGAATCAGGGCCCAGGTGTCTGCCAGCAGGACTTCTGTAGGGCCAGGTGAAGTAGAGCGGCCCCCAGGAACCCGATGGGTGATGGTTTCGAGCACATCCATGGCAACATCTGTATTAGGTATAACATCTCTGCAAATATTTTTGTCTGGCTGTAACCAGGCAAAGGATTTTATTTTCGTCTGATTTTAATTGCGTAGAGATTCCCTCTCCAAGAGGACTGTCCGTGCATTTTTTTTTTACACTCTTCTCCCTTTTATGAGGTAGGGCCTTGGAGACTTTACATTGGCGTTGTCTCTGTGGTACCTGAGCTACGAGCTCGACAAATCTTGGTAAGTTTCGTCCCAATAAGATAGGATAGGGGAGCATAGGACCAACTTCGGTGACTACCTCATAAGTATGCCCCTTCATGGTGAGGCCCACTCGCACCAGGGAGAAATTTTCTGTGGATCCATGAATGCAGAGTACTTCAATTAACCCTGGCACCTTTTCCACTGGCCTGGGCAGGACAGCCTCTGAGATCAGGGTTAGCTCACTCCCTGAGTCTATAATAGCATACCCAAACATCAGTCCCTGGCACTACAAGACTTTGACCTACTAAAGTGTCCACTTGCCAGCAACAGTGCCCATCAGGGCCCAGCTCATCACCCCGCCTCAGGAATGTTATACAGTCGCTGCTTTATGCCTACTCCTTCAGGTGTATTTATCTCATGCTCTATTAAGGCAGTGTGCCCTGGCAGAGATGAAAACACATCCTGATTATTGCGAGCTAAGGCTTTTGCTTCTTTTTGCTGTTCTGCTGACAAGGGCCCTCATTCAGACCCACTCGCGAGCGGCTGTCCACTTGCAAGTGGGTCGAAGGTCTGCACTGCGCATGAGCACGACGGAGCTGGGAGATCTCGGCCATTCAGTAACACAATTTTCCACATTAACAGGCGTCTGGAATCCAGGGGTACCATCATGCAAAATGTGGGTTATGTATCACCACTACTAGCAGCCCCACACTCTATAGGCTCTGTTTTTCTGGGACAGTCCCATCCTACATGACCTGGCTCTCTGCACTCATAGCAAATGACCCTGGCATCTCCAGTTGTGTTACCTTGAGGAGGGGTGATAGTCAGGGTCACAGGCCAATATGGTGCCATCTTAACGTGTCGCTCATTCCCTGGTTTCTTTTCTTGCACCTTTGTCATATTTCCTGCGGTCTCATACCGCTCCAATACTGTCAATAATTCCTCTAAATTCTTAGGATCAGGGTGTATCATCCAGCACTGCATATTCCGCCCTAGAGTTCTTATAAACTGGTCAACAATCACTGTCTCTACAATCTGAGCCGCAGTGCAGTCTTTGCCCCTGTCTGGTGAGTTCTGCCACCTGCTTCTGAATTGGGACCCTTGGCAATAGGGCCCATTTGTGGAAGAGCTGCACTTTCCCAGAAGGAGTGAGACCTGACCTGGCCAGAATGGAACTTTTGAATAAGTCATATTTCTCTGCATCAGCAGAGGACAAATCAGCATAGGCTTTCTAAGCCTCACCAGTAAAATAGGGGGTAAGCCTATTAGCCCAAGTATCCACTGGCCATTTTAAATACTGTGCCACCCTCTCAAATATTAGTAAATACTCCTCTGGGTCATCTGAGGAAGACATTTTATTTTGCTGACTTGCAGCAGCTGTTGTGCCCATAGATTGGGTCACTAACTGTAACATTTGTGCCTCTGGCTTTTGATGGGAGGCTAGCAAATTTACTATAGTATGAAAAACTTCCTCCATTATTACAGTGGGAGACATATGTAAGAACTTAAGTGGTTTTAAATAAGTGCAATGACAAGCCAGTTTACACAAATAAATATATCTTTAGCAATGCACATTCAACTAAGTTCAGCACAGCAGAGGCAAAACACTTTTTTTTAGCAAAGCAGGAGAAAAAAACAGGATTTTCCCTTTCAGCAATGCAGTGCTTAACCTCAGTATGAGATATCTAAAAACACAGTTCCAGAACTAGAATTTATGTTTCAATTCAAGAATATTTTCAAAGCTTAGTTACAAATAGTTATAAAGAATATAAGGTTAAAAGGTTGCACACAATTACTTACAAGTTCAGAAATAAAATAAAAGGGAAGAAACAAACCACACAGTTGACTTAAGTGGTTCTGGATGAGGCAGTCCCAATGTAAAACGCCGGATCATCTGTATCTCACGATAGCCTCTCAGAAATGAACAACAAACTATAGTTGAATCACATATTTATGCCTGTCTTTCCAGGCTGCTCTGGGTTACTCCCCTCCCATGGGATAGTTTAACCCTCCCATTGCTTAGGTGACTGTAACACAGGGTTTATTGGTCACTTCAGCAGGGGTTAGGTCACTGCTCACTCCCTCCTGTTTGATGCTCAGAAGTTAGGAGAGAGTTTCGACACCTTGCTGGTCAGTCTGCCTCTCATTGGTTTGTAAGCCTGACCACCTTTGGGGTTATAAACAGCTCCCGTCTTTGATCTCTGACACTACATAGTACACAGAGCTTTTAATGACAGCTTATCATGGACCTGGCTAGATGTCACACAAACATTTTTCTTTATGCCCTAAACATCCAGACAGTTTTATGGCTGGCCCAGGAAGACAGACCTTCCTATGACCTTATTTGCTCATCTTCAAAAGGGAATTAGTTCAGAGGAGTTTTGTCACCTATCCACATATAAAGGACAATACATATAAAGAAAAAAAAAGGGCACATTACATGTTTATACCAACAACATACCCTTACACATATAGCACCCAAGAACAAACATCGTCCAGGTCTCATTCTGTGGGACCTATATCAGGATAGAGAGCACACCCAGATACCATATTTTTTACAAATGTGGTTATCACTCTGTTGGGTTTCTGGCTCAGGGGATAGGGGTTTCAGAAGTGGAGGCTGAGACTCATCCTTCTTCTTTGCAGTGTCAGCTAAGGCATTATCATTATTATTACCTTCATGCCCTGTTCTAGCAGCTCCAGGGGGCTGGACAAGTCTCCGCCCTCAGGAATCATCTCAGCACAAGACAGCAATTGCCAACCTGCTGTTTCTGTTACTCCAGGAATCATCTGTGCCCCATCAGACACATATGGGAAACATGGCTTGTTCACCAAAGGGTTAGACATTATGTTTTGGGGACCAGACTCATCTGTCTCTATTTTAAGACTTGCAATCTCCATACTATCAAGAGTAGATTCTAGCACATGAGTTATTATATCAGGCCCCTCATTGCCCATGGTAACCAGTCTAATGAGCTCCGCTCTTGAGGGCAGGGACGCTACCTGCAGTGTGTCAGCAGCCACAAATGTTGGTACACCCATGGCTGCTAACAAACTCCTGTTTATTCCTCCAGTGATGACTGCCACAAAGGTGAAAGAAGGTTCAGTATCATCCCATACAGTGGGACATACAGCAACCTCTGTTTCATGCCCAATGCTATCCTGTCCCTGTGCTGTGTTGCAGAAAGACTCCTGTTCCATCTGAATAGCTAGGCTTTTCACGGAGGGCTCAAGAGGTGGGCAAAGATCTGCTTTTGTGTGTGTGAGTGAGCTAATGGACTAGCATCCATGGGTACCTGAGGAGAAGTAGCGTTTGCAGACATCATGGAAAAAGGACATTAATCTTGAACATTTCCCCAGATCTGTCCCTGGCAAAACATTAGCAGGCAAATGCCTCACCTCCCTAATGCTTTGCCTTGCTTCTAAGCCCAGATACTCTTGCACCAGGGGAAGAACAGTTTTACCTTCTAACCCAGTAGCAGGTGTGACAGTTCTCTCCCTAAACATATCACTATTAGGGGTTTCTTCATCATTCCACACTATATTGGGTTCTTTGCCTAAGTCCCCATAATTGTGAGAGTTACCTCTGGCACCTATCTGCCTCTCACCTCCACATATCTCTATTCCATTAAAATATGCACAATGGTCACAGGGCATTTCAGGTGCTTTACACAGAGTCATGTCATTGCAAGATTTAAAACCATCACATAATACCTCAGATGAATCACATAGTTCAATAGACTTAGAGATAGCAGGCATACACTGTAACATCAATTGTCCAAAGTCAGTCTTCTGCTCTGCTTAAAATGCTAAATTCTCTAATGTACTCTCAGTGGGGGGGGCTATTGTTCCTGTATATGTGAATTACTGTCAGTACAGTATCAGCATTAACTACATTAACCTGATCTAGTGCATTTTCATTGGGTTCCTGTATATTAACACAAGCATGTTCATCATTACATGGCATCATTGCCTCACTCTTACACATAGACAATAGTGATTTATTGGGATCACTTGCCACCTGGAGAGGAATGAGGTTAGTGGGAGAAACTGGCAACATTGCATTAGTTACATCAGGTTCATTCTCATAGGTAGTTCTAAAACGACCTAGGTCAGTCCCAGGTCGTTTGTGGGAATATTCTCCGACACTCCCACCTCTCTCACATTTGTGGGAATATTCTCCGACACTCCCACCTCTCTCACAGACAAAGTCTCCGTACAGTTGGCCTCCTCCAGTCGCTAGTTCTGTGCAGCCTGAGGTAATAGGCTGCTTGCACGAACAGCCCATCCCAGCAGGGCACACTGCACCTCGGGATGCAATATCTCGGTATCATATTCAACAGTGGCTGGTGCTTTTGGGGTTACCTTTTCCTCATGGAGCACCCCCCGGTAGGCTGGGCTGTTGCTTCCTCAGCTGGTGAAAGAAGTTGTCGCAGGCAATATCTGCATCCACCCAGCGACACTGATCTTGCCGGAATGGGGTATCGAGCCACCCCCAATAATCTGACTCTTCCTGAGCAAATTCAAAACACTCCTCAAGGTAGTCCAGAAGTTCCACGCAACTCATTTTATAAGCTGGATTCAGAATCACCTCGCAATACGAGCTGAAGGCATTGTACACATTGTCCTGTGCCCACATGAGCTGCTTGATCATCTCACTGTGGGTATTGTCACTGCAGGAGAGACCTTGCAGCTGACATTCTTTTGTTAGTTCCTCTGTACTCATGGTGGTAAATAGGTCCTCTGGGTCTAGGAACGTGCAACCCATTTGAACCTCTGGTGCTGCAATGGATTGGCTCTCTGCAGCCTCCTTAGCTGCCACACATCCAGCAGTATCCTGCCTGGAACAGAGGGGTCAGATCTCTGTCGAGTGTCTGTTGCAATGTCCAGGGCCATCAGATTGCCCAAACCACAGTTAGCGTTTGCTGGGCTTTCTCCATCAAATTACCACACAGGGAAATGCTCTGGATGGAGTCTGTTGGCAGTCGTATCTCCAGTCACAGACTGGTGCTTGAGTTTGCTTAATTCCAACTGGAGCCTGCGGTCAGCCTCCTTTTCCTCTAGGTCCAGAACTGCTTTACAGTCTGCAGCCTCCAAGTCCATGGAAGCCCTGAATTTAGCAGCTTCCCGGTCCATGGCTGCCTTACGCTCTGCAGCCTCCTTAGTATTTATTCCATATCCCTTGCCCGGTTGCTAACAGAGTCCACATCCACGTCTTACGTTACTTTATTACTTCCTGCAGTAAGTAACAATCCAGTACAGGGTACATCCCAGGCTACTGCAGTAGCCCCAGCCGATGCATTCTTTCCCTCAGCTTGGTGTTTTGCAGAACTCCTCTCTGCCTTAGAACTCTCTCTCTCTGCCAGGCACTCAGCTCTGGCCAGCTCCATGGACATATGGATAAGATGTATGTTTGAGGCAGCTTCCATGGGCCTGACATTGATAACAGAGTTCACATCAGAGTCCAACTTTCCGCTATTACTTCCTGCAGTAAGTAAAAATCCAGTACAGGGTACATCCCAGGCTAATGCAGTAGCCCCCACCGATGCACTCCTTTCCAATACTGACTCGCTGACATCCTGTTGCTCTGTATCATAGTCCACTAGACCCTGGATCAATCTCTTCTTAGAATGATCCACCCAGCCCAGACCTTTCTGCACACACCGCGCTACCAGCTCTTCCTTCTTGAGCTTTCTGTACTTTGCAGCCATCATTCCTCAAAATAAAAATAACAGGGTAGGGGAAACAGAAATTGCTTTCACAGTGTGACCTTTTACTAATATGAGCTTTGAGTTCTGGTAACTGGTGAACTTGGGTTCCTCTCTCCGAGTACTCCCTCCTTCACTTAAGTTTTAATAAAAATAAAACACTTATTATACCACCACTGCGAATCAATTGTCAGGGATCTCCGGCCGATCTCTCCAGATACGCCAATCTGAGAATCGTCGCCCGTTACTTTTACAAGTTATCTCAGCATGCCTGGTTAAATAAACCAAGTCACTGCCACCAGCAAAAGAAATTTGTAATACCAAAGCATAAGGTGAGCTTTTGCTCTCACATGCGTACACCCTCATCAATACTTTGAAAAATAGGTAACATGAGCCATATGAGGCCTTGGGTCATAAAAACACAGTTTCAGAACTAGAATTAATGTTTTCATTCAAAAACATCTTCAAAGCTTAGTTACACAAAGTTATAAAGAATATAATAAGGTTAAAAAGGTTGCACACAATTACTTACAAGTTCAGAAATAAAATAAAAGGGAAGAAACAAACCACACAGTTGACTTAAGTGGTTCTGGATGAGGCAGTCCCAATGTAAAATGCCGGATCATCTGTATCTCATGATAGCCTCTCAGAAATAACAACAAACTATAGTTGAATCACATATTTATGTCTGCCTTTCCAGGCTGCTCTGGGTTACTCCCCTCCCATGGGATAGTTTAACCCTCCCATTGCTTAGGTGACTGTAACACAGGGTTTATTGGTCACTTCAGCAGGGGTTAGGTCACTGCTCACTCCCTCCTGTTTGATGCTCAGAAGTTAGGAGAGAGATTCGACACCTTGCTGGTCAGTCTGTCTCTCGTTGGCCTGTAAGGCTGACCACCTGTGGGGTTATAACCAGCCCCTGTCTTTGATCTCTGACACTACATAGAACACAGAGCTATTAATGACAACTTATCACGGGCCTGGCTAGATGTCGCACAAACATTTTTCTTTATGTTCTAAACATCCAGACAGTTTTATGGCTGGCCCAGGAAGACAGACCTTCCTATGACCTTATTTGCTCATCTTCAAAAGTGAATTAGTTCAGAGGAGTTTTGTCACCTATCCACATACAAAGGACATTACATATAAAGTTAAAAAAAGAGCACATTACATGTTTATACCAATAACATATACTGCGCAGTTAAATCCACATTTTCACTACAGTATGCGATGGTACAGCTCGCATACACCAGTCAGGTATTGTGCACAAATTTCCCCCAAAAGTTGAGTTCATTATAGGGGTGGTGTTTCAAGCAGTGAACAGAGTGTAAAATTGAAGAGTGGAGAAGTTAACCATAGAAACCAACCAGCTTCTACCCATCATTTTATAGGATAAACTTAATAAATGCTACCTTGAAGCTATTTGGTTGCTATTAGCAACTTCTTCACTTGTCCATTCTTTTCACTGCTTGATACACTACCCCATAATATATTTTTTAATTTCAAAATAAATACATACTTGCCACCCTACTAAAATTCAATATGAAGCTTAACCCAAATTATTGTAAAACTGTCGAAATGTTAAGTCTCTCTTACAAAATCAGAGAATCTGTTGCCAAGTTGGGGTACTCTATTTAGTGCATTATGTAAATTAATGGAAAAACTCAGCTAAGCATCAGATGGTTCTATATAATCTTGTAGGCCAGGTTCCTAAATAATACACAGATCAGCCAGTTTATTAAAGCTGACACATTATGGATATATTAGAGAGCAGGCACTGCCTGAAACCCAGAGTGGGTGCTACTATTTTGTAGCAATAATTATTAGTGTGGGGCCCCCGGAGTGGCTCTGGCTGGGACTTTCTCAGGGCATCACCACTTAATTCACATAGATATTTTTTCATCACCTTTCCATTTGTTTATTATTTATGTAATATTAATTCTTTCTTATTATATTAACACTTATTGATTATCTTGACACATCTATACTTTACACTTCACTATCACCTTTCTTCCATTTTTCATGTCAAACAATTGGGGGTCAATCCAATTAGGTGTGAGTTTGTTTCATGAAACTTCGCAAGAATCCTCACTCCCGAGAAACACTCAATCCAATTAGTAATGCCAACTTTCGCTACTAGCGGAAAGGGTGTGTGAATTTTCTATAGCATGCTACTTTGGAGAAGGGCATGAAAAAGAGACCATCCTGGACCCCAAGAAAGTGACAATTTCTTTAGCAGAATCATACAGAAGGCTGTTGTTGGGCATAAGGAAAGTACCAGAGGTTTTTTCCAGGGAGACCAGCCTCCAGAACGTACAGAGGGACCTGTGGCGGTGGATTCCAGCGGGGACGAATTAATACTCTGTGAGGATGAGGTTGCACACAACACTGAAGAGGGTGAAGAATCGGTGGATGAGGAGGATGAGGATGACATCTTGCCTCCGTAGAGCCAGTTTGTGCAGGGACAGATTAATTGCCAGCTTGTTTTGTGGGGGCCCAACAAACCAATCATTTTAGCCACAGTTGTGTGGCAGACCCTGGCGCTGAAATGATTGATTTGTTAAAATGTGCATGTCCTGTGTCACAATCGTGGGATTTGGAAGATGTGTTCCCGGACTGGGCCTTGGACCTGTATTACTTGGCGCAGACGCTCGCTGGAGGAGGCTTGGCTTAATAAAGTTTCTCTGCACGAGAGGGTGCAGCGAACTGATAGGAGTTTGAGGAATGTAGGTAACTTGGAAGCTACGTGGAGCGGCTGGATAGCCGTGGATAGATGTTGGTAGCTGGGCGGCTACATGGAGCGGCTGGATAGCCGTGGGTAGATATTGGTAGCTGGGTGGCTACGTGGAGCAGCTGGATAGCCGTGGGTAGACGTTGGTAGTGGAGTGGCTACATGGAGTGGCTGGATAGCCGTGGGTAGGTGTTGGTAGCTGAGTGGCTACGGGGGGCGGCTGGATAGCCATGGATAGGCGTTGGTAGCTGAGTGGCTATGTGGAGCAGCTGGATAGCCGTGTGGAGACGTTGGTAGCTGAGTGGCTATGTGGAGTGGCTGGATAGCCGTGGGTAGGCATTGGTAGCTGAGTGGCAACGTGGAGCGGCTGGATAGCCGTGGGTAGATGTTGGTAGTGGAGTGGCTACGTGGAGCGGCTGGATAGCCATGGGTAGGCGTTGGTAGCGGAGTGGCTACGTGGAGCGGCTGGATAGCCATGGGTAGTTGTTGGTAGCTGAGTGGCTATGTGGAGTGGCTGGATAGCCGTGGGTAGATGTTGGTAGCGGAGTGGCTACATGGAGTGGCTGGATAGCCGTGGGTAGGCGTTGGTAGCTGAGTGGCTACGAGGAGCGGCTGGATAGCCATGGGTAGACGTTGGTAGCTGAGTGGCTATGTGGAGCGGCTGGATAGCCATGTGGAGACGTTGGTAGCTGAGTGGCTACATGGAGCGGCTGGATAGCCATGGGTAGGCGTTGGTAGCTGAGTGGCTACGTGGAGTGGCTGGATAGCCATGGGTAGACGTTGCTAGCGGAGTGGCTACATGGAGTGGCTGGATAGCCATGTGGAGATGTTGGTAGCTGAGAGGTGAATACTAGCAGGAAACACCTTTGGAGCGCTGTGGGAAGGATCACTTAGTAGAACTAAGAAAGTAGTTGCACTGGCAACTTGTGTCAGCATTGGGGAACCTTTTATAGTGGACCCTGGGTGCTGACAGGCTGAGAGAGAAGGAGAAGACTCCTCATTGGTGATAGTGGAGTCACATGGGCAATCCAAGATGGCCACGCCCATGGACCGGAGGACAGCACTTCTCAGAAGAAGTCAGCGGGGACCAGCAACCAGCAGGAGCCAGCGTGGGAGCAGCAGAGCAGCAGGACCCTCCATAGGACAGCGGAGACCGGCCAGAGAGAGAAGGAAGCAGCACACAGCGCGGGAGCCGGAAGACAGCGTGGGTCAGTGCCTGCAAAGGTAAGTGATGGGGTCTGATTCTGGGGTCTCCAGGGCGGCGTGTGACAGTACCCCCTTCTTCATGAGTGGCCACCGGACACTTCCTTGGTTTATGAGGAAATTTCACATGGAACGCTTTGACCAGACGGGGCGCATGGACATCGGAGGCATTTTTCCAGATTCGTTCTTCCGGACCTTAATTTTTCCAGTCGATGAGGTATTGAAGATGATTGTATCAACAATGGGAATCTAAGATTCTGTCAACTTTGAACTCCTCTCCTTGTTGTGTTTGAACACTAGAAGCTTTGGGAAGGACCTTCTGAAATTGGTTTAAGACCAGTGGTTTTAGAAGAGAAATATGGAAAGAACTTGGAATGCGAAGAAATGGAGGAAGTTTTAGCTTGTAGGCCATAGGATTCAAGACTTCGACGATTGGGAATGGACCAATGTACCGCGGGGCAAATTTCATTGAGGGAACTCGGAGTCTTAGGTTTCGGGTAGAGAGCCAGACCATATCCCCAGGCTGGAAATTGGGAACTGCTCATCTTTGGCGGTCAGCAAATCTCTTATACCGGGCTGAGGTTTTAGTAAGAGAGGAACGAACCTTCTCCCAGATGTTGGAGAACCGTTGAAGAGACATCTTGGCCGCGGGCATATCTAATGTTGGAAGAAGAGGGAAATCTGGCACTCGAGGATGGTGACCAAAAACTGTAAAAAAAGGAGTTGAGTTGGTGGACGTGTGATAATGATTATTGTGAGCAAATTCGGCCCAAGGAAGAAGTTCAATCCAGTCATCTTGGGAGGAGGAGACAAAGTGCGCAGGAATTGTTCCAGGTCTTGATTGACCCTTTCGGTCTGACCATTGGTCTGGGGGTGATAAGCGGTAGAAAATTTTAGTTTTATTTGAAGGGCTGAGCAGAGTGACCTCCAGAACTTCACTACAAACTGTACTCCCCTGTCGGAGATGATCTCTTGAGGAAGGCCGTGGAGCTTGAAGATCTCCTTTATAAAACTCTGGGCGAGTAGAGGTGCTGACGGAAGCCCAGTAAGAGGTACAAAATGAGCCATTTTAGAAAACCGATCCACGATAACCCAAATTGTGATGTGGCCCTGAGATGGAGGAAGATCAGAGATAAAATCCATAGAGAGGTGAGTCCATGGCTTAAATGGAATTGCAAGAGGCTGGAGTTGACCGTGTGGAACCCGCCGAGGTATTTTGTGTTGGGCACATTTAATGCATGACGAAACATAAGACCTGACATCCTTTTTCATCGAAGGCCACCAATAGGACCGCTGTATGAACTCAAGGGTTTTATCCATACCCAAGTGACCAGAGAACCGGGAAGCATGGGCCCAATGCAGTAACCTCTTGCGGAGTTCAGGAGCGATGAAATTCTTCCCAACCGGGGGTATAGAAGATAATTTGGTAGAGGTGAAGAAAGCTGGATTCAGGATTGGTTGGGGCTGTTCCATGGGTAGATCAGGGTCGCTCGTCATGGAACGGGAGAGTGCGTCGGCTTTGAGATTTTGTGAGCCGGGACGATAGGAGAGTTTGAAGTTAAATCTGGAGAAAAACATGGCCCACCAGGCTTGACGAGGGTTCAAGCAATTTGCAGATTTAAGATAAAGCAGGTTCTTGTGGTCTGTAAAAATGGTAATGGGGTAGTGAGCTCCTTCTATACGCTATCGCCATTCTTCGAGGGCTAGTTTCATGGTGAGTAACTCTTGATCTCCGATGGTGTAGTTCTTTTCTGCAGGCAAAAACTTCCGGGAAAAGAAACCACAGGGATGAAGTTTTTCATCTTCAAACTGCTGGGAGAGCACAGCACAGACACCTTCGGAGGATGCGTCCACCTCCAGGATAAATGGCCGGGTGGAATCCGGTTGCTTTAAGATGGGAGCGGAGATGAAGGCTTGCTTAAGTAGTTGAAATGCTGAGGTAGCTTCGACGGGCCATTTAGTTGGATCTGCTCCCTTACGGGTAAGGGCTGTAATAGGAGCTACCAGTGTTAAAAAACCTTTCACAAACTTGTGATAATAGTTGGCAAACCCTAGGAACCTTTGTATGGATTTTAAGGAAGAAGGGAGAGACCAATCAAGAATGGCTTGTAATTTTGAAGAATCCATTTGAAGGCCTGTTCCGGAGATAATGTACCCCTGGAATGGTACACTTGAGACTTCAAACAGACACTTCTCTGATTTGCAAAAAAGTTGATTGGACCGCAATCTCAGAAGGACTTCTTTCACCTGGTCTCGATGAGTTTGGAGGTCTTGAGAAAAAATCAAAATGTCGTCCAAGTAAACGACCACGGACTTGTACAAAAGATCACGGAAGATTTCGTTGATGAAAAACTGGAAGACGGCTGGAGCATTACAGAGGCCAGAGGGCATAACGAGATATTCGTAGTGCCCGTCCCTGGTGTTGAAGGCCGTTTTCCATTCATCGCCTGGACAGATACGAATTAAATTATAGGCCCCTCTTAGATCGAGTTTGGTAAAAACTGTGGCTCCCTTGACTCTATCGAATAACTCTGTTATGAGAGGAAGAGGATAGCAATTCTTAATAGTTATTTCATTAAGACCCCGGTAGTCTTTACACGGGCGCAGCCCATCGTCCTTTTTTTTTTATGAAGAAAAATCCAGCCCCGGCTGGAGATGTGGAAGGTCGAATGAAGCCTTTACTTAAGTTTTCCTTAATGTACTCCGACATGGCTTGAGTCTCGGGGAGAGATAGAGGGTAGGTTCGGCCTCTAGGAGGATTCTTCCCGGGAATCAGATCTATGGGACAGTCCCAATCTCGATGGGGAGGTAATAGATCTGCGCTCTGTTTGCTGAAGATGTCCAAAAACCCATCATAAGCTTTGGGCAGGTCTGTAGAATCCTGTATGATGGAAGATCGGACAGGTACTACCCGCTGAAGACAGCCTTTGAAACAATTGGAACCCCAAGAGGTTATTTGCATAGTGGTCCAATCAATTTGTGGTGAATGTCTCTGTAGCCAGGGTAGCCCGAGGACTAAAGAATGAGAGGCTTTGGGAATCACTAGGAAGGACAGTTGTTCGGTATGAAGCACCCCAATGGTAAGTCTAAGTGGTGCTGTACGATGGGTGATGGTTCCACTGGTAATGCGACTACCATCGATGGCGGTTAAAGTGATGACTCGAGGCAACGCTTCTATGGGGATTTGATATTTCTGGGCAAAGTCCGTAGTGACAAAGTTCTCTGCTGCTCCAGAATCCAGAAGAGCTAATACAGCTTTGGAACCTCGAGGAAGCTTTAACTGAGTCTGGATGGTGGAATCAGACTTCCTATGTGATTTGATGGCAACTC
The DNA here is from genome assembly GCA_031769625.1 of Taudactylus pleione. Lineage (NCBI taxonomy): Eukaryota > Metazoa > Chordata > Amphibia > Anura > Myobatrachidae > Taudactylus > Taudactylus pleione. The sequence goes on from JAUIMM010000153.1 coordinate 1,282,890, forward strand.
CTAACTTAACCTCTCTGTCATAAGTTAGGAGGAGGCGTTTCCCGGACGAATTGGACGGATGGGACAGGATCTAACTAAATGTTGAGAAGATCCGAAGTACATACAGAGGTTCTGTCTCTGCCTTATCTGTCGTTCCTCAGCCGATAGACGAGAGCGGTTGACCTGCATGGGTTCCTCGCCCATAGGAGGAGAGGGTAAATGGGAAGCTGGACGTGGCCTTCCGCAATCAAGTCTGCCTCTTTCCAAGGCACGCTCCCTATGACGAAGATCCACCTTGTTGCAAAGGGAAATTAAATCGTCCAAGTTGGTTGGGAGGTCATGGCAAGCTAAGTTGTCTTTGAGTCTTTCTGAAAGACCACTCCAGAAGGCAGTGATGAGAGCATCCTCGTTCCAATTGAGTTCTGAGGCCAGAGTTTGGAACTGGACTACATATTGACCGACGGTCCAGCTACCCTGACGGAGGCGTAGAATATCAGCTGATGCGGAAGTGGTTCTTCCCAGTTCATAAAAGATCTTGCGAAATGTGGAAATAAATTTGGAATAGTTGGAGAGCAGAGGAACCGACTTTTCCCAAAGGGGCGAGACTTAGTCGAGTGCTTGGCCAGAGAGCAGAGAGATAATATATGCCACCCTGGTTCTGGCTGTCAGAAAATTGGCGGATTGTAGATCGAACTGGATTTCGCATTGGTTTAAAAAACCCCTGCATAATTTGGGGTTGCCATCGAAATTGCTCGGAGGGGAAAGCTGAAGACGAGCAGGGGGTAGAAGCGGGGGAGCAGGTGACACCACAGGAGGAGAGGCGGCTTGGGAGCCAGCAGGAGAGGGATGAGCCAATAGGGACTGAATGTTGTCCAAGCATGACGACATATCTTGGATGAACTGGATCAACTGGGCCTGAGAGGTCTCCTGTCTTTCCAGATGAGATAGTACATCCTGCGAGGGATCTACCCCAGATCCTTGACCACTTGCTGAGTCCATCTGGCCAGTGCAAACTGTCACAATCGTGGGATTTGGAGGCTGTGTCCCCGGACTGGGCCTTGGACCTGTATTACTTGGCGCAGACGCTCGCTGGAGGAGGCTTGGCTTAATAAAGTTTCTCCGCATGAGAGGGTGCAGCGAACTGATAGGAGTTTGAGGAATGTAGAAGTAGCGTGGTAACTTGGAAGCTACGTGGAGCGGCTGGATAGCCGTGGATAGATGTTGGTAGCTGGGCGGCTACGTGGAGCGGCTGGATTGCCGTGGGTAGATGTTGGTAGCTGGGTGGCTACGTAGAGCAGCTGGATAGCCATGGGTAGACGTTGGTAGCGGAGTGGCTACGTGGAGCGGCTGGATAGCCGTGGGTAGGCATTGGTAGCTGAGTGGCTACATGGAGTGGCTGGATAGCCGTGGGTAGACGTTGGTAGCTGAGTGGCTACGTGGAGTGGATGGATATCCGTGTGGAGATGTTGGTAGCTGGGTGGCTACGTGGAGCGGCTGGATAGCCGTGGATAGGCATTGGTAGCTGAGTGGCTATGTGGAGCAGCAGGATAGCTGTGTGGAGACGTTGGTAGCTGAGTGGCTACATGGAGCGGCTGGATAGCCATGGGTAGGCGTTGGTAGCTGAGTGGCTACGTAGAGCGGCTGGATAGCCGTGGGTAGACGTTGGTAGCGGAGTGGCTACGTGGAGCGGCTGGATAGCCGTGGGTAGGCGTTGGTAGCTGAGTGGCTACATGGAGCGGCTGGATAGCCTTGGGTAGACGTTGGTAGCGGAGTGTCTACGTGGAGCGGCTGGATAGCCGTGGGGAGACATTGGTAGCTGAGTGGCTACGTGGAGCGGCTGGATAGCCGTGTGGAGACGTTGGTAGCTGAGTGGCTACGTGGAGCGGCTGGATAGCCGTGGGTAGGCGTTGGTAGCTGAGTGGCTACGTGGAGCGGCTGGATAGCCGTGGGTAGACGTTGCTAGTGGAGTGGCTACGTGGAACGGCTGGATAGCCGTGTGGAGACGTTGGTAGCTGAGAGGTGAATACTAGCAGGAAACACCTTCAGAGAGCAGTGGGAAGGCTCACTTAGTAGAACTAAGAAAGTAGTTGCACTGGCAACTTGTGTCAGCATTGGGGAACCTTTTATAGTGGATGCTGGGAGCTGACAGGCTGAGAGAGAAGGAGAAGACTCCTCATTGGTGGTAGTGGAGTCACATGGGCAATCCAAGATGGCCGCGCCCATGGACCGGAGGACAGCGCTTCTCAGAAGAAGTCAGCAGGGACCAGTGACCAGCAGGAGCCAGCGTGGGAGCAACAGATCAGCAGGACCCTCCATAGGACAGTGGAGACCGGCCAGAGAGAGAAGGAAGCAGCGCACAGCGCGGGAGCCGGAAGACAGCGTGTGTCAGCGCCCGCAAAGGTAAGCGACGGGGTCTGATTCTGGGGTCTCCAGGGTGGCGTGTGACATCCTGTTTATGCAACATAAAGGTGGGTGGGAGGGCCCAAGGACAATTCCATCTTGCACCTCTTTTTTTCTTTGCATTATGTACTGTTTGGGGCCTAGTTTTTCAAACTGCCATCCTGTCTGCCACTGCAGTGTCACTCCTAGATGGGCCACGTGTTTGTGCCGCCCACTCGTGTCGTTTAGCATAGTCATCCAGCTACCTTGGTGCAACCTTTTGGACTAAAAACAATATTGTGAGGTGTGAGGTGTTCAGAATAGACTGGAAATGAGTGGAAATTAATGTTATTGAGGTTAATAATAGCTTAGGAGCAGAAAAACCAACAAATTCTGTGATTTTAGCTGTTTTTATGCTTTTTTTTCAAAAAAATACAGATCCAAAACACAAAACCCAGAACCCAAAACACGGAAGCATGGTTTTGGCAAAACCAATCCAGATCCAAAACACGAAGAAAGATCCAGATCCAAAACCAAAACACGAAAACTGGCCGATGCACACCCCTACTATAAACACACATTATTACACCAACCCCAGCAGACAGTATTAAAACACCCCCCTCCCCCACAGAAAACAAAAAAAAGCAACTATACCTCTCCCCATTACATATTTATTCCATCCCCCACCCCCTCAAATATCATTTAAACATTTAATATCTCCACTGACACTTACCTGTCTGGAAGGATCTGTCTGGTCCCTGTGGAACTCCAGGTACAGGAAAAGACAAAATGGACTTGAGGGGGCGGAGCCTCGGGTGAGGGGGCGGGGTCTTGGGCACGACAGGAGGACGTGGATTAAAATAGCCAGATAGGGCAGGAGAGGTGGCGGGCCTCCTGGTCAGGGGGCAGGATAGGAACAAGTTTAAAATAGCCAGAGAGGGTAGAGGAGGGGGCGGGATCTTGCCCGGGACACTGGAGAGAGTGGATTCGGTAGTGACAGACAGGAGATAGCAGGGATGGAGACTCAGGGGTGTCTCAAGCAGGGAGGGACCGACACAGACTCGTCTTAGACAGGAAGCAGGTAGTGTAGTGTACCAGTGCACCCTGCACAGCCACTGCTGCGGAGCGGACTCGGAACAGTGCTCAGTGTGCAGCTACAAGCTGCATGGATGAGACAGGCAGCCGGGTAACAGGCAGAGAATGCTGCCCAGCCGCTCTGATGATTCTATTGTCGGAGCGACTGCAGAGCACTTTCTGCTTGTCACCCGGCCGTCAGTCCTGCATGTGCAGTGACACCGGCCCTCACTGAAGGAAAAGTGTACCGGTCCGGGGGGAAAATGGCACCCTGCCCCCCAGCCCAGCCCACCACTGCCTGCAACCCAGCATCAAGGGACCCCTTCTTTTTTATATGTTTTGATCAAATCATGACAAAATCCCCTTGGTTTTATTTGCTGCACACACATGGATTTGCAGTATATTATTGTTAGCGCCGATAGCAAAAGTTTTTAAATTCCTGAGTGAGGTCTGACCTGCCTTAACTGTGCATATGGGTCCGATGTTATTTGATGTTACTGATTATTTTGCTATGTTGCCAAAGTATAAGGAAAGTGGGCATCCTTATGTTAGGCTGTGATCGCAATGCGAATGCAAACATTTGCATATCACCGCTGATATTAATAACTGCGGTGAGTGATTATTAGCAGAATAGCGATCCTTGCTGAATCAGGCCCAGAGTTACATCATTTTACATAATATATAAAGTAATCCTCCACCAGGTCACCTTTAATCTACAATGTTCCAATTTAATGTTCGGCTCCAGTGCTATTAACAATTCGGTAATACTAAAAAAAAATGAATATCAAAATGTGAAATTTTATTTGCGATACCACCTCACATTATGTACATACAGCAGGTGACACTATTGCCCTCTCTTGCCGACTACAGTCCTGTTATTATGTTTGTCAAAGGCTGGGTTAGGATTGGGAATTTTGAAATAGCGACTTTCTCGAACCCGGACTTTCTAATTTCTGTATACAGCCCGTCCGTCGGCTTCCTGCGACCAGGACCCGACATGGGGGTATATTTACTAAAGTACGAGTTTTTAGAAGTGGAGTTTTTGCCAATAGCAACCAATCAGATTGTAGCTATTATCTTCTAGAAGGTGCTAGATAAATAATAAGTAGAACCTGATTGGATTCTATGGGCAACATCTCCACTTCTAAAAACCAGCACTTTAGTAAATATACCCAATGGAGTGTGAGCTGCTGCAGTTAGCGTGGTGGCTCATAACACTGATGCCCACTTTTAGGGTTCAGCAGCATCACTGAGTAAGTTCTACTCTAGAGATAAAAGTACTGCTGGTTCTGCTTACAAGTCAGCTAAAGGGCTAACTCAGAGAATAATCATATATCTGGATCTGTGACCCAGCATTTATGTGTACAATTGCATTGATAGATTTTATATGATCAACTATAGTATTTATGCAAAAATCATGTTTCTATGTTGTCTTTTTTTCTAAGAAATAGCCACAACTTTAGTTTCCTCCTCATTTACAGTCCACCTGGTTCCTACTTGACAACTGTGCTTCCTGGCTCCATCACTTTCTCTCCTCTGACCTTCCCTCTATTATCCTAGGTGACTTCAATATTCCAATTGATATCCCCACAGAAGCCTCTGCCTCCAAACTCCTTACCCTCACGTCTTCATTTGGCCTCTCCCAATGGACATCCTCACCCTCTTATGTGAGTAGGCAATCTCTTGACTTGGTCTTCACTCACCGTGATATTTATGATTACTCCAATTCCCCTTTCCCCCTCTCTGTGATGATCACCCTCTCTCTTTTAACCTATCCTTCTCTCCTTCCCTTCCTCTACCTCCTAAGGCCACCATCACTAAGTGTAACATTGAGGCTATTGACACTGTTTTCATTCAGGCTGCAACTAAAACCCACATACACTAATTGGTCATCTCCAGATTGGACTACTATAATCTCCTCCTATCTGGCCTCCCCTACTCCCTTCTCTCCCCTCTCCAGTCTGTCCTCAAGGCTGCTGTTTGGCTCATATTCCTCTCCAAATGCTCTGCATCTCCTTCCCTTCTCCTACAAGCTCTCCACTGGCTCCCTTTCCCTTTCAGAACCAAATTCAAGGTTCTCACAATCACTTAAAAGCCCTCACCCATTCTTCTCCCATTTACATCTCGGACCTGATCTCCCTTCACTCTCCTGTCCACCCTCTTCATTCGAATAAATGCACACCGCCTCTCATGCCAATTGATTACTTCCTCTCACTCCTGCCTCCAAAATTTTGCCTGCCCTGCTCCTCACCACTGGAACTCTCTCCCTCTTCCCATCAGACTCTCCACCTCTCTACAATCCTTCAAACGGGTTCTCAAGACCCACTACTTCATCAAAGCCTTCCAGCTCTCATCTTAACTTGCTGCCACATACTCCTTCCTCCCTGCCTACCCCATCTGTGTCACACCTGTTTGTCTGCACCTCCCCTTTAGAATGTAAGCTCTTACAAGCAGGGCCCTCTACCCTCTTGTTCTTCTCCTTCTCTACTTTCATCTACTTCTTACTCCCCACTAGGGCACCTAACAATTGGTTGCTTTACTCTGTTGCTTATCTGGGTGTAATGGTCCCTAATGTAGCAATGTATATTATCCATGTCCTTGTCCTGTATTGTATTGTACAGTAAGTCACTGGTCAACGTATTTGTTTATGTACTTTCTGGGCACTGTGGAACACTTGTGGTGCCATATAAATAAATTATTATAATAATAATAGAGGTATAATATCTAAAATGCGGGTTTTTAAAAAGTAGAGATGTTGCCCATAGCAACCAAACAGACTCTAGCTATTATCGTCTAGAAAGTGTTAGAATATGATTGGTTGCTATAGGCAACATCTCCGGTATCTGGTCGATCTATTGAATGCATTTTCATCGACAATGGAAAGATCGACAATAGAAGATCGACAAACAGTATATCGACTGGTTAATTCTTAGACATGTGGAACATTGACACTGGCAAAAGATCGACAAATAATTCCTCGATGACAATAAAACATCGACCATCCATATATCGACACATGCCAGCTCGACATTAGTAATGGTCGACAATATAAAAGATCGAAATAAAAACTAATAGACACATTTTAAATCAACAAGCACCTGTTAGACAAATCAAATATTTGACTAACAAGTAGTGCGACAATAGAAATTCAGACAAATGATACATTGACGGTCAGAAAGCCGACAATAAAAAATAGAAAAGGAAATATGATAGATAATAAACAAACAAAAGATCTAAAGCACTTATTAGACAAAGTAAATTATCTACAACAATACAGATCGACAGTTAAAACTCAGACACAAAATGTATCGACAATAAAAAAGGTTGACATGTAATACATTGACAGGTAAAACATCGACAAGAAAAGGTAGACATGTAATACATCGACAGGTTACGCATCGACAATAAAAAAGGTTGACTTGGAAAATATCGACAGATAACACAATAATAAGGTAGACATAAAATACATTGACATGTAACACATCGGCAATAAAATGGTAGACACATAATATATCGTCATTTAAGATGTATACTTCAACAAAAGATCCAGAGTAAAGCGCTGCTGTCTTTGAAATATCATCTACTCAACTTGTACATATGGTGCCTTAATTCCCACAATGCTCTCTCAGATATACAATGTCTTGTAGTACTAGAATATTAATCAACTTCTTTAAATCCCAAAATACTTGTAACTGTATGGCACAATTATTTCCTGCATTACTGTGCCCCCCCCCCCCACATTCACAAGATAGTCAGGGTTGTGTAAATGTACAAGCCCCTAACCCTCAGCCTCTATACATCCTGATAGTCCATGCTTTCTAAACTAAACTAGTCATCCGACACCTCTATAATAGTACACCGCCCTCCCTCCCTTATCTTACATTATTACACAGGGCACTGCAAGTCTCACACTGTCCTCCCCAGCGCTCTAAGCACTGTTCAAAACCTACCCTTCCTAGCAATAATCAGCTAACCCTTGCACCCTTTTTTCCTGCAGCGTACATGTGCCATCCATTACCCCTCATTAATACCCCCTAAGTGCTGACATTCGTGAACTTTGCACAGTATTACCACCTTATACAAAGTTCAATTCTTAAATGAATTTAAACACATGCCATGTCAGGACTGCAACTATTTCAGTACATAAAGATAGACTACTTTTGCCAAAGTTCCATTGTGGTCAAGTTCCCAGGTGTCGTCAGGTGTTGGGATTCCTAGATTGCTCATTATTTCAAACCTGATTCCATTTGGGTCACATGTTCTGAAACTTCCTATGGATCACAGATGGTGTAATGGTAGCATTACTGCCTCATAGCACTGAGGTTCGATACCCACTATGGCCCTAACTGTGTGGAGTATGTATATTCTCCCTGTGCTTGCATGGGTTTCCTCCGGGTACTCCGGTTTCCTTCCACACTCCAAAATATACTGGTAGGTTAACTGGCTCCTGACAAAATTACCCCTAGCGTGTGCATGTGGTAGGGAATATAGATTGTAAGCTCCACTGGGGCAGGGACTGATGTGAATGGCCAAATATTCTCTGTAAAAGCGCTGCGGAATATGTGTGCGCTATATAAATAACTGGTAATAAATAAATAAATCACAGACCTCTAGTATAAAGCCTGTTACTAACTGTGTCTCAGTGTCTGTGCAACATTGCTTTCAGGTCTTTTCTTGGACTCCTGCCAGATCCCCGCTGTGCCTGTGGATTGCTGTGGACTTTGTTATAGTCCAGATGTACTTCTGATGCCAGTTATCCACTTGTTACAGTTGTCAACTGCACCGTTACAGTATTATTTCTGAACCCTAGCTACATTACAGGGCTCAACCCTGCTACAATCTTCTCCACATCACGGGGGTCAACCTCGCTTCGAACCCTAGCTACATTACAGGGCTCAACCCTGCTACAATCTTCTCCGCATCACGGGGCTCAACCCAGCTCCGAACCCTAGCTACATTACAGGGCTCAACCCTGCTACAATCTTCTCCGCATCATGGGGCTCAACCCTGCTCTGAACCCTAGCTACATTATAGGGCTCAACCCTGCTACAATCTTCTCCGCATCACCGGGCTCAACCCCACTCCGAACCCTAGCCGCACCACAGGGCTCAATCCCGCTATAAGCTTCTCCGCATCACGGGGCTCAACCCCGCTCTGAACCCTAGCCGCACCACAGGGCTCAATCCCGCTATAAGCTTCTCCACATCACAGGGCTCAACCCAGCTCCGTACTCTAGACACGTTGCAGGGCTCAACCCTGTTTTGGAATTTCATCGCCTTACAGGGTTTAACCCTGCTCCGTCCTCATTATACCACAAGGCTCAAGTTTGCTTCATCTCTCACTGCACCGCAGGTCTCGGCCCTGTCCCGGAACTATATTATTCTGCAGGGCTCGCTCTGCTCCGGATTTCCATTACTACAGGGTTCTACCCTGGCCAAGGTCCTCAATGCCATCCTGAGGTGTTAACCTCATACTGGACTCTGGGTTATCTACCACGTTAGTTCTTATATGTTAAAGACTGCATATATATATTTGGGGATTCTCTCCTATACTTATTATTGCATATATGAATCTCTGTGCTGGTTGATGACACATAGTGTCTCTCGCCACTTTGTAGAATGTCATAATAAAGATGCACAAGATATCTCCTTTATAGGAATGCAAACTGTGAAACATACTTCTAGGGCGGTGACCGCTTAAAAAAACTCTGCCAAGCAGAATCAGAATGGATATTTAAACTCCAAACATAAGTTCCTGATGGGCTGAATGAAGCCCTGGAAATTTTTACTAGAATTGGGACGCGGCTGGTGGTCACTGTTGGCATCCACATGTACTGTCTGGTCAGTGGATTCCCATTGTGCCCACCTGCCGCCTCCCATCTTTCTCCCACTATCATCATTATATCGTTTTTTCCTTTTTCATCATTCTTTTGTCGGTCTTGATCATGTCCCATCAGTGTATGCTACAGACTGTGATTGTGTCGAACTTATTATATTTTTTGTGATATATATGTGTATATATATTTTTTTGTTTACAATATTAGTTTCTTAATTAATGTTCGTTTATTTAATTTTTATATACATGCATAGATACATTTAGATTATACATTGCTACTATGCCAATATGGAGGCGCATGTGGCTTTATGTGTACAGAGATATATATATGGATTATATACATGTGTGTATGTGTGCTTATTTATTCATACATACATATGGCTAGGTGTTTATATGCACCCCCATTATGTGTTTAGTCTGTATGTCTATCTTACCACATCTATATATTTAATAATATTTAATACTTTCTATGTATACTACTGTTTAATATTGACATTAGGGTGCTTTAATTATTTACTAGCTAAATGTCCAATGTGTCTCCCAATTATATAGACCTCTATTATTTTACATTTATTCCTTATGAACCTATTAGTGTGTATGTTTACATTAATGAATTTTATTTAACTTTATTGATACTTTTATAGTTAATGGTGATTATACTCCATTGATCCACACTATTTTTATATTCATATTTTTTATATACTGTCATTTATATGAATATTTTGTCCTTGATTTTTGTGTATAGATATTAATTCTAGGTATATAAGTGGGATCTTTTTTATGCTGATTGCTATAGATTTGCTAATGAGATTGCACATGGTGAACACACCTGTTTCCACTTATGCTTGAAGTATTTTACAAAGTTCCCTTTATAAGGGAAGGACTTCCTGATATGGGCATTGAGCTTGAAAAAGTCCTCAGCCGGGATGAAACGCGTAGCTGCCCGTACTGATTGAATGCATCTTGCCTTGTAATGAGCTCCTGCAAAGTGTGCCAGCGCTCACAGCTTAATTTCAGTGTGGGGAGATCCGACAAGTGTTCGGTGCAGAGGATTTGAAAAGCCGCGGCCGCGCTCACTTATCCATCTACACCTTTCTATTCACCTCTGGCCCTGGTCACCGGCAGGCTATCATTACTGTCCAGCCGGACAGAGAGTCATACCACCTGATACCTCATTACTGCGAGACACGGAGGCCGTGTTTTTCTCTCCAGCTATCATTCTCATCATACAGCTGGATAGAGAGTTATATTATATACCAGCAGCCGCTTGAGAGCTTCAGGCCAGTCAGTATTACTACCCCCTTTTTTTGTGTACCCGTTAGGGTGAAATCCTGAACTTCCTAAAATATCATCTCGTCAAATACAAACCTCAGATAACATATTACTGTGGATATTGAAAAGGATACATTAATTGCAGGCTTTCAGTTACAATGTTGCAATATAACACTACTAACCAACTAGTGTGATTAACACTGCTACTTGATGCAATTGGATCTACTCCATACAATGACTGTTATCTAACTACTTTATTTAACATATTATTTATACCAGTTTTTGCATCAGCAAATTTATCTAGCTATTTTTTTTATTTATTTTGTTGTGGATCATGTGGTTTATATTGTCCTATGTATGGCATTTATGTATTTCATTTTTTATATTAAATTATGTTTGATATTATTTGTATTGCCTCTGATATTTGTGGTTAATTTAGCATCCATAAACCTATCCACCATTTATTACATCATACATATTTGATTGATTTTTGGTTTAAACAATTAACTTAATTATTATCTGTCTGTATACTAGTGCAGTTTTTTGTTTATTTGTTTATGTTTTCATGTGGGGTTGCAATTTCCCCTTATTTTTAACTGCTGCAGCTACAGATATTACCAGTGTTATTTAAGCGCTTTGGTTGATCTTTGTTTCAGGGTTCTACCCTGACCAAGGTCCTCAATGCCATCCTGAGGTGTTAGCCTCATACTGCACTCTGGGTTATCTACCAAGTTAGTTCTTATATGTTAAAGACTGAATATATATTTGGGGATTCTCTCCTATACTTATTATTGCATATATGAATCTCTGTGCTGTTTGAGACTTTATATGAGACCTTGCTGATTATAATTCTTTTGTGAATAAATTCTATTTTACTTTTATCTTGTGCTACTGAGTTTCATGGAAAGGTCATTCCTAAGACCACCCCAGTTTATTGTGCCTAGTAGGCCTGCCTCCCTCCAGGAGTCTCAAGTGTCGGCAGCCGTGACAGTTTGCACAGACCTAAAAATTAATCGGGATCTGGAACAGGCTACTGGGGTACAGGTGCTTCAGTGTTTGATGGCCCAGTTTATCAAAGCATTTTCAATGATTGTAGCCCCAATTACTGCTATGACAAAAAAGGGGCTAATCCCAAAGTATGGTCCCCAGAGGCATTGAATGTCTTTCAGACTCTTAAAGATGCATTTTCTGCGGCCCCCATTCTAGCTCAACCTGACGTTGAGAAACCATTTATGCTAGAAGTGGATGCTTCCACTTATGGAGTTGGGGCTGTATTGTCTCAAGTGGCTGCAGATGGGAGAACAGTGTTTTGTGGATTCTTTTCACAAAAGTTTTCTAGTGCTGAGAGTAATTACTCCATTGGGGACCAAGAATTGTTAGCTATAAAGTTAGCTTTGGAGGAGTGGAGATATTTATTTGAAGGTGCAAAACATCCTGTAACTATTTTTACAGACCATAAAAATTTGTTGTATTTGAAGACTGCCCATTGTCTGAACCCACGACAAGCTCGTTGGGCACTCTTCTTTTCTCATTTAGATTTTTTCCTCAGGTATCATCCAAGTTCTTTGAATAAAAAGGCAGATGCTCTCTCACGCTCAATGTTGTAAGAGAAAGAACAAAATGAGGATCAAAGGTACCCTATAATAAACCCTCTGGCCTTTTCTTCAATTTCCATCTCTCCTGATCCTCCTCCTGGGAAGATATTTGTGGCACCTGAGTTACGACGTAAACTTCTTTCCTGGGCTCATAATTCTCATTTCTCTGGACATCCAGGGGTTCATAAAATGTTCTCTTTTTTGCAATGTTCCTATTGGTGGTCTTCCATGAAAAAAGATGTCCAAGAGTTTATACATTCTTGTTCTAAGTATGTACAACATACTGTAAATCCTCCCGGCAGTCTCCACTTGGTCCTCTCCATCCACTACCTATTCCCACCCAGCCATGGACCCATCTTTCCATGGAATTTATTACAGATCTTCCTGAGTCTAGGGGGTGTACAGTTATTTGGGTAGTGGTAGATCATTTTTACCAAGATGGCTCATTTTTATCCTTTGGCTCCAAATTCCATCAGCCCCAAATTAGCACAAATATTTATCAAAGAGATATTTCATCTTCATGGACTTCCTTCTGAGATAGTGTCTGATTGGGGTGTCCAGTTTGTTGCTCAGTTTTGGAGGGCTTTATGCTCATCATTGCAAATTAAATTACAGTTTTCTTCTGCATATCATCCTCAGTCAAATGGATAAACTGAAAGAGTGAACCAGGAGTTGGAGACCTTCTTAAGAATGTACATTTCTTCCTCCCAAGATGATTGGATGGATTTTTTGCCTTGGGCTGAGTTTGCTCTTAACTTTCATTATTCGTCTGCTACAGGTGTAAGTCCTTTTTTTGCCAATACTGGTTGACATCCTCGAGTTCCTGAGCTTCAGTCAATTCCTACTGTGGATGTCCCAGCAGCTAAAGCTACACTCCAATATTTTTCTGGAATTTGGAGACAGGTACATAAGTGTCTTAGGAAAGCCTCTCATAATTAGAAAACCTTTGCTGATAGAAAATGTTCGGCTGTTCCTAAATATTCTGTTGGAGATCGTGTCTGGTTGTCTACTAGAAATCTGCGACTTAAGGTACCTACCATGAAGTTTGCTCCCTGGTATATTGGTCCTTTCCGTATTCTAAAAATTATCAACCCAGTGGCATGTAAGTTACAGTTGCCTCCAACCATGTGTGCACCTAACTCCTTTCATGTCTCTTTGCTTAGACCATTGATTCTTAATCGATTTCATGACAGCTTGCCTAAAGTACCTCAATAACAACTGCTCGAGGCCTGGAGTTTGAGATCGATAAGATTCTGGATTCAAGTAAGCATCAAAATCAATTGCAATATCTTGTAGACTGGAAGGGTTATGGCCTGGAAGAGAGATCTTGGATTAAAGATTCTGATGTCCATGCTCCTAAGTTGATACATAATTTGCATGCTAAATTCCCTTTAAAACCTGTTGGGTGTGCTATTTAGATGGTTTTATGTACCTTCCCGACTAAAAGTAATGTTTTCCAATGTTTCAGATAGATGCTGGAGGGGATGTCGGGGGGAGGGTACCTTTTTACATATTTGGTGGTCCTGTCCGAAGATTACTAAAATATAGCAGGATATTGTCGATCTCCTTTCCCGCTTATTTGAGACAGCTACTCCTTCTGATCTCCAGCATTTTCTTCTTCCCTTGCCCCTACCCGTCCTATCCCGGCATCAGAATAAGTTGTTCCGACATATCGTATCTGCTATGACCTGCCAGATAGCAGCTGATTGGAAAAGTCCCGCCCCTTCCTCTATGCAGGCTATAATCTCACATGTCTGGTATGTCTACAAGATGGAATACATGACCGCTAAATTACGTAATACCTCAAAGTCTTTCAATAAAACATGATCCCCCTGGTTGACATACCAAAACATTCCATCTCCATTTAATATTTACATTTTTATTTCTTTATTATGATTAGTTTGAGAGATTTCCCCCCCTAGAGCCCACCCCATGCTTTCCCACCATACCCCCTTTTTATTTACATTTATCACTCTTTTTAATATTTCTCCTATTCTTTGACGGTTGGCCACACCGTTGCTGCTAGCACTAGTCACAGAGCACATGAACCACATTAAATGGTTCCCAAGGTGCAGTGTTGTACCCGGAGGCTGCTGGGACATATACGGCAAAGCATCACATGACCGGAACGCAACAACCGGAAAGTGCTAGCTTTCTGTATTTTTATTTTATTTTTTCAATATTTAAAATTAATCACTGTGTATTGTGTGACTTCATACAGTTTTTTTTCATTATAAATGTATTTTAAGCTGTTAATGCTTTGGAAATTTGTCTGTAATTTTATATTGTGATTCGCTTAATAAAAAGAGCTTTGAAAAAAAAAAAAAACCTTGTGGGTGTTCGGAGACCACCCAAAAAGAGGGGGGTACTGTCAGGACTGCAACTATTTCACTACATAAAGATAGACTACTTTTGCCAAAGTTCCATTGTGGTCGTTGGAGGAGCTATCCTGCTTGCTGGCATGCTTCTCATTCAGGGTATAGAGTGTTAAAGTGATCATCTATTTCCCAGGTGTCGTCAGGTTGTGGGATTCCTAGATTGCTCATTATTTCAAACCTGTTTCCATTTGGGTTACATGTTTTGAAACTTCCTATGGATCACAGACCTCTAGTATAAAGCCTGTTACTAACTGTATCTCAGTGTCTGTGCAACGTTCCTTTCAGGTCTTTTCTTGGACTCCTGCCAGATCCCAACTGTGCCTGTAGATTGCTGTGGACTTTGTTATAGTCCAGTTGTACTTCTGATGCCAGTTATCCGCTGCACTACAGAGCCCAACATTCCTATTGTCTAAGTATTGCTTTTTGCTCCATCATTGTGCTTTCATCATTTTGCTGCACTTTACCTGTTGTCTTTCCATTACTGTGGATATTGAACTCATCCTTGTTACAGTTGTCAACTGCACCGTTACAGTGTTATTTCTGAACCCTAGCTACATTACAGGGCTCAACCCTGCTACAATCTTCTCCGCATCATGGGGCTCAACCTCGCTCCGAACTCTAGCTACATTACAGGGCTCAACCCTGCTACAATCTTCTCCGCATCACAGGGCTCAACCCCGCTCCGAACCCTAGCCGCACCACAGGGCTCAATCCCGCTATAAGCTTCTCCGCATTACAGGCTCAACCCCACTCCGTACTCTAGACACATTGCAGGGCTCAACCTTGTTTTGGAATTTCATCGCCTTACATGGTTTAACCCTGCTCCGTCCTCATTATACCACAAGGCTCAAGTTTGCTTCATCTCTCACTGCACCGCAGGTCTCGGCCCTGTCCCGGAACTATATTATTCTGCAGGGCTCGCTCTGCTCCGGATTTCCATTACTACAGGGTTCTACCCTGGCCAAGGTCCTCAATGCCATCCTGAGGTGTTAGCCTCATACTGGACTCTGGGTTATCTACCTCGTTAGTTCTTATATGTTAAAGACTGCATATATATTTGGGTATTTTCTCCTATACTTATTATTGCATTTATGAATCTCTGTGCTGTTTGAGACTTTATATGAGACCTTGCTGATTATAATTATTTTGTGAATAAATTCTATTTTACTTTTATCCTGTGCTACTG
The DNA here is from genome assembly GCA_031769625.1 of Taudactylus pleione. Classification (NCBI taxonomy): domain Eukaryota; kingdom Metazoa; phylum Chordata; class Amphibia; order Anura; family Myobatrachidae; genus Taudactylus; species Taudactylus pleione. The sequence continues at coordinate 1,298,588 of JAUIMM010000153.1, forward strand.
AGTTTCATGGAAAGGTCATTTCTAAGACCACCCCAGTTTATTGTGCCTAGTAGGCCTGCCTCCCTCCAGGAGTCTCAAGTGTCGGCAGTCGTGACATGTCACAGCATATCACATGTCTATCTCCAGTTTTGTCTACCGACGGGTAATCTCTAGTCATTGTCAATTAATCCAATTACCTCTCACATCAAACAAAGTCAAAGACATCTGTGTCTCTGTGCATTGTCTCCTAAAATAAAAATTCCATGAGCCATCACATACACATATTCCTAAATTTACCACAGTGCCTTAGTATTGCAATACAACCAGCTAAGAATAAAATATGTATCTTATACCAGCTCTGATACCGAATGGCACACTTAATGCCCTCAGTTATCTCCCATTCATCATGGCTTTAGTAACTGCGTTATTCCTGGCTGTGTAAATGTACAAACTATTTTCCCCCCTCCCTCCCTCCCCCTATATACCCTGCTAATAATAGCTGTCTAAATCTATACATCCACTTGTACTCATGGTACTACAGGTCCCACACTGCCCTCCCAGCCAGTTTAATGAATGCCACACTTCCCACAGTAATATGCAATTAATTTCCTCCCAATCACCCCGTTATTCTGGCCTGTCTAAATGAACAAACATCTATACGTACCCTCCATATACACCCCTCTAGTCCTAGCAGTCTAAATATAAACTACCCACCCCACACCACCTTAATAGACACCCCCCTCCCTCATTCACTTTTAATCCTGGTACTACAGGTCCCACAATTCTCTCCCAGCCCGGGTAATGAATGCCACACTTCTCACAGTAATGTGCCATTCTTTCTCTCCCAATTACCCCTTTATTCTGGCCTGTCTAAAAGCACATACATCTTTCCCTACCCTCCCTATACACCCCTCTAGTCCTAGCAGTCTAAATACTGTAGGTAGCTCAGCACCCCTGCGCACCTTCGTTGCTGATAAGTGTGCCTAATGTGCACACACGCAGAATTTTTATTTTTATTTTTTTCACTCTGGGCGTGAAGAGTACCCCTGAACGAGGCAGCAGCCTCTTGATAAATGACACAGGCAGCACCCCTGTGCATCTACGTTGCTGATAAGTGTGGCTAATGCGCACACACACAGAAAAAAAATAAAATCAGTTTCACACTGGGAGTGAAAAGCACCCCTGATGGACAAAGCACCCCCTGGATAACACAGCAGCACAGCCAGCCAGCCCCTATGGACAACAGCCAGCCAGCCCCTATGGACAGGACAACAGTCAGCCCCTATATGGACAACAGCCATTCCCTATGGACAACAGCCAGCCCCTATGGAGTGGACAGGACAACAGCCAGCCAGCAACTATATATGGACAACAGCCAGCCCTGCATCCTATGGACATAAACAGCTAGCCCCTGAGTGACAATGACAACAGTAGCCAGACCCTATGCACAGCGTCAGCAACAGCACATTCACAGCCCCCTCTCTCTTCACTCTCCACAGCCGGAATGAAAAATAGCAGCATTTGCGGGACCTTTTATACAATCCAAAACCCGCGAGAATCCGACAGCGGGATGATGATGTTTTGCCTCGTTTTGAGATCCGAGTCAGGTAGAATAACCCGAGCCGCCTCGGATCCGCCTCGTATCTCCTAAGTTCGGGTGGGTTTGGATCTCTGAAATCCAAACCCGCTCATCTCTATTTTTTATATAAAGAGGGTACTATTTTTTTCAGGGAAAAGCTTGTAGTGTGCACTTGTGCCATTGTGATTGCTTGTACGTAATGTCATCCATGTGCATGCTGGCGCAAGCGTTTAGGGGTTTACAAACCGTAGCACATCTGCTTTCACTATCCTGCAGTTTGGATCTGCAAACCGCAAGAAAAACCTCCGCTTAATAAGTCTGTCTCAAAATAAGGTAATTTATTGGTCTGATATACAGCGAATAAAGTCAAAAACAATTATTGCGATCTTCTTTTCAAAAGTCTCAAAATGAAAAGAAAACCAAAAGCATTTCACAATATTTTAGCTACAGCCAATTTGCAGAAGATACCTTTACTAAAATATCATAAAAGTTGTTTTGTTAATGCTCCTAAATTATATATGTCTTGGCACAAAAAGTTTTACTTATAATGTTGAGACAGAATATTTTCCTGGGGTAATATTTTAGAATAGATCCTTTATTTGAAAGGTTTCAGCATGTCTTTCCAAATGACTCTTCAAGCATTCATGTGTGCTTTCTTTCCAAATGTGGTTTAATGTAATACAATTAATTATTCTGAAAACTGTTTTTCACGTTCCTAGCCCATGTAAGTAAATTGCTGCTAATTTATTTGTGCCCTGTGATTAGACTTGATATTTGAGGATTTAAAAAACTTGGAACGAAAATTGTGTTTAGAATCCAAATCAGGACGACGAATGCACGTGTATGTGCTGTTAATGGAAAAATACTTCTAAATTACACAATTTGTAAAAAAAAAAAAAAGTAGCAAATCAGGGTTTTATGACAAAAAATAAAGAGACAGAAACAGAGTAGAAGCAAGACAGTATGAAAATAATTGAAAAAGTATTGTAACTCAATCATTAATAGGTTTATTGAATTATTTATCATACTAGTAAATAATACCACAGAGCTAAATTACGATAAAATAAATAATCAGATCATGGTACTGTACATGATGTATTGGCTATTTACCTGTACAATTGGGAGTTGTTTATTGCACTACAGGTGTGTCCTCACTGGGTGTCCGTATGCCATATGACATGAGATGCCTGGCACGAATGAGAGGCTCCAAGATGAGTATTATACCGTATTTTTCTTTAAATCTTACAACATAGTCGCATCGCGGATGCAGTGAAAAGCCGCTTACAGTGTACCAGAGACGCTAGTCTGCGACTTTTACCACACATGAATTGGTTTTACACAACTACAAAGTTGAAAATAAAGCACACTAGCACATGACGTGAGGAAAAGCTGCTGCGGCCACTCCCATTGGAGATCTTATTACACAGATTCAGGCTCAGTTGCACACCAAGCTGAACACTGTACACTAGCAATGGAGTTTTCTCACTTTTAAGCGTTTTAATTATGCAAATAAGACGCACATTTTGAGCAAAAATAATGCTTGCTGTGGCCGTGTCGCGAGGGGCTATTTGGCACGACTAAAGTAATAGTAAGAATGGACACATCTGTACTGTATCAATATACAATTATTACATTTAGATATTATTTAATTGTTATGTAGATTATCAATATAATTAATGTATACTATTACATGTGTATCCTTTCTCAGACTTTCTTAGTGATTGCTATCCATCCACCTGCAGCATCTGTCTTTGACAGTAGTTATATCTCTTTTTTACTGGTAGTACAGCAAGAGCCACATAGTGGAGCTATTATATAAAAGATTGTCCTATAGTGGTGGTTAGTATACTGTGGTTAGTCTACAAAGAGAGAACCATACTGGTGACTAGTATACACAAGAATGAACAATACTGGGGGCAGAGGCCACAATGGTGCCAGTATAAATACAATTACACATGCTGATATACTAATACATGGGTTGGGTATGATATCCCGATGGCTGAGTAGCCACCGGATGAAATACCGATGCCAGAATCCTGTTGCTAAGAGATCCCGACAGGGGCAGGTAAGCACACTAACCCTACCCCTCTCCCCCCTAACCCTCCCTTAGTAGTGCCTAACCCTAACCTCCCCATGGGGTGCCCAACCACAACCCTCCCCCCTGAGGTGCCTAACCTTAACCCCCCCCTCCCCGGGGGGGTGCCTAACCCTAATTCCCTCCTGGGGTTCCTAAACCTAACCCCCCCTCCACGGCTAAAACTAAGACGGACTGGCTTACCTTTGTTTGGGAAGCCATCTGTTGAGATTCTGGCGTTGGGATCTAGACGGGCGTCGGTATTTCAATGCTTGTCTTTAGTACTGTGTCTGGATTTAGACGCCGGCATTTAGACAGATGGCTTCCCGGCCGACGGTATATCAACTACATCCCCTATTGGGTTGGGTATGGTTTCCCGGCCATCGTTATATCAACTACATCCCCTAATACACACCTCTATTGTAGCTAGTATTAAAATTGGAGCCATGTTAATGTCTGACATAAATAGTGCCAATCTATAAATCAGAACTGGCACTGATATCAATGATGATGAGGCAAAGTCCCATTATTTCCCCATTGTCACTGCAGGACCAGCGCTCTTAGAAAATAATGGTAGAGCAGCTGAATTGATTACACATCTCATGAATTTACATGAGAGAAACATTATAAAGTGTATGATATCAGTGGCGTAACTATAAATTTTCCTCCCCCCTTCCAAAAAAGTTTCTGATGCCCCCCCCATGGCATTTTGGTAAAATGAATACAGGACCATTTATACGCAATTTGGCTTCCAGTGAAAAAGTTTAAATTACCTGCTCATTGTCAGGGGACTCATGCTCATTGCCAGGGGTCTCATGCTCATTGCCAGGGGTCTCATGCTCATTGCCAGGGGTTCCATGCTCGTTGCTAGGGGTTCCATGCTCATTGCCACGGGTTTCATGCTGGTTGTCAGGGGTTTCATGCTTGTTGTTAGGGGTTCCATGCTCGTTGCCAAGGGTTCTACGCTCGTTGCCAGGGGTTTCACAGGAGAAGATGCAGCTTTCTGCATTTTCTCCTGGCAGGGCCAGCTTTCCCGGCAGAGCCGTAACTAAACATTTTGATGCCCTGTGCCAGAAAGAGCTTTGGTGCCCCCACCCTCCAGTTGTAAATAGGTACAGTGCGCGCTGCAGGCGCACAGACCAAAAAAAGAACATGTCCACACTATAGTACCACCAAATAACATTAGCCACGCAGTAGTGCCCCTTATTCAGGGCTGGATTAAGCCCTTGGGGGGCCTAGGGCACTTAAGACCCCTGTCTCTGAACTCTAATTAGTTACTGAATATGAAATAGCAACAAGGGGGGTTCCAACACGGCCTTCCCCTATGACAGCACAGCCCCACACTCATCATCAAGCCTGGCCCACTTGTAAATTGAACAAATTAAAAAGGAGGGGGTAACATCAATTAAAACGGACGTAAACAGGAGGGTAATGTAAGGCAGTGGACAGCATACTATGTCTATATATTTATATACATCGGTGTGTATATATATATATATATATATATATATATACATATATGTATACTGTACATATACACATGGATCCAGGCTGCCAGAACTAATAAGCCCCTCCTCACACAAGTACACATTGGCTTCTCACTATGATCCTCACTGATAATATGGCACATGTACAGTACAGAGTGCAGGGTAAGGAGAGGTTAGAACCCTGTGCCCACCCCAGCCATACCGCCCCACTTTAGCTGCTTACCATTCCTGTTCTGCTCTCCTCAGCGCTACTGCTGCCTGTCTCTTTCTCCTGCACACTTGCTTCTTTTGGACTGAGGCGGCTGAAGGCAACGATCTTCAAAGTTATTGGGGGAGGTCAAGTCACCAGGGTTGGGGGGGAGGGGTCTTGTTTGATAGGGGCACTTTCCTCCAGCACTATACATTAGACAAGATGAGGAGGAGACGGAGTGCACAGGGCAGCCTAGCTATGGCTCTGGTTCCCAGCGCTATGCTAGAGGTTCCCAGGACCTCTAGCATCTGTCTCCTCCTAGGCGGCGGCCATTTTTGGAGGGCAGTTTTCAGCAGATTCCATGCAAATGGCTAGCCCGCATGGAATCTGCATCCCCCAAGCCACAGCGCCCCACAAGCCTCCATGCCCTCAAGCCACTGCGGGAGCTGTGGGGGCTGTAGTTATGCCACTGTATGATATTGTGTAGTAAGGGCACTTTAAATTAGGGGTGAGCGGGTTCGGATTTCTGAAATCCGAACCCCCCCGAGCCCCCCCGATCCGAGGCCGATCCGAGTCAGGCTCGACTTTTCCCGCCTGACTCGGATCTGAAATGGAGGCAAAACGTCATCATCCTGCCTTCCGGGTCTCGCGGGTTTTGGATCCTATATACAACATAAGGATGGGTGGGCGGGCCCAAGGACAATTCCATCTTGCACCTCTTTTTTTTCTTTGAATTATGTACTGTTTGGGGCCTAGTTTTTCAAACTGCCATCCTGTCTACCACTGCAGTGTCACTCCTAGATGGACCACGTGTTTGTGCCGCCCACTCGTATCTCTTAGCATAGTCATCCAGCTACCTCGGTGCAACCTTTTGGATATAAAAACACTATTGTGAGGTGTGAGGTGTTCAGAATAGACTGGAAATGAGTGGAAATTAAGGTTATTGAGGTTAATAATAGCATAGGAGCAGAAAAACACACAAATTCTGTGATTTTAGCTGTTTTATGCTTTTTTAAAAAAAAATACAGATCCAAAACACAAAACCCAGAACCCAAAACACGGAAGGGTGGTTTTGGCAAAACCAATCCAGATCCAAAACACGAAGAAAGATCCAGATCCAAAACCAAAACACAAAACACGAAAAGTGGCCGGTGCACACCCCTACTTTAAATATTGTTATACAATAGTGTTTTGCAGATTTTATATAGAAGAATTGACTGAAATTTATTACATTGTAATCATATTTTGTTTTTAACTCAAGAAATGCATGAAATCATGTAGTCAGTGCCAATTCATTCTGTTGTTTAAAGATGGACCTTCATATATCTTTACTGTACATTATATTGAAACATGTTGACTTAAAAATGATATGTCAGTTGATAATTAGAGTGCTTATTATGGATATTTCTTTTATATCTGTGGTTGCACAGTAACTAAGGACCCAATTCAGAGTCGTACTTTTCGCAGTTGCGCGATCATCTGCCGTCTGCCTATGCGTGAGGACCATTACTGTAGGCTCTTGCAGCGACTATTTATTATTCACATTGTGTTTGACAGGCAGGGAGTCTGTTCTGGAGGTAATGGGGAGTAGCAGCAAAGAATGCTGGTGTGTTACAACCGTTTTGTGGGAATGTCACATCCAGCGTATGCGATCCCATACTCAAGAAATATGGCTCCAGCATCTCAATTCCCTTCATCATACTGCAGGTCCGTAGACTCGCTGAGGTGAGATGCTGAGACTTTTTATGCAGTTGTTTGACTTTGCAAAGCAGCCGGTGGGCTGCTCAATACATCTCTGACATTTTGATCTCTAACTGTTTCATGCAATTTTCAGGCTGATATTTCTAAATGACAGTATCCAGGGGTGTATTAAGAGAGGAGGGGGCCCGTGTATTGTCTCCATCTGTGCCACCTCCTCTCTATAGCCAGTGACGTAAGGGAGTAGACTGGTCCTGTGTCAGAGTCTACTGTGCAAATGGTGTCCATTTTCCCAGCAATCTTTCTACTTTTCCCATGCAGAAATTGCTGAGAAAATGGCCACCATGCTATTTTCCCTTTGATTTGTGCAGCACTGTCGCTGCTGACGCGGGACTCTGGAAAGGTAAGTATTGTATAAAATGGGTGCAGGGTGTGCGGTGTCGGCCTCCCAGAAACCAAGGGCCTGTGTGCAATGCACACCCTGCACCCATTATAGATATTTTTACTATTGAGGGCAGATTGTATAGTTTTTGAAGTTTATGTGGTACATAGGAACTTTTCCTTGCATATGTTATGATAGCACAGGGACGGAGCACACACCAGCCACCCCCCACTCCTCCACCATCATGACATCACAAAGAGAGGGTCAGGTTGGAAGCAGCCATGTAGCTGTGCACTGGGTGCATCCTAAGGACATGCCATTCCAGGTACCAACAAGCTTAATATGAGGGCAATGACAGTGCCAACCCTTTGGCCTCACACCCTAGGCTGTTACACACCCCTCCTTATAGCCCTGTGGTACCACACAACTGTCCCAACAATTTTTGATCATACTAGATCTAGCTTTAATATCGGGTATTTTGATGAAGCTATAAGAAGAACAAGGACACGTTCAAAAAAAAGACATCAAACACAGCTACACTGATGTGTATTTTGTTTGGCAAATTACATAGCTAAAAATATAAGCCCTAGGGGTATGAGAATTACAATTCTTTGAACTAATCATGTACAACTGGAATATTTAGATGAGTAGATTGGTGTAACCAATATGAAATTTACTGAGATGATACAGATCACTCTAAAATGTAACTTATCAGAATGAGTAGGTCAGATTAAAGGAACATAGGCCCTCATTCAGAGCCGTTCGCTATTTGCGGTCGTTCGTTCAAAAACAAGGGGTGGCTATTCAAATGATCCGTTCGCAAATTGCAGTCTGTTCACACCTCTAAGTCTGAACGAGCGAGCAAAACATACGCTCGTTTATTTGTTAAAAACGCCCCCTGGCCGCTCGCACCATACGTCATGTCCGCTATTTATTAGATTAATCGAGTACATCGATCAGCGTATGAACTGCTCGCTATTCTTGTGGTTGGTGTTTGCTACCACAAATTTGCGAGCAGTTCTGACTATAAAATAACCCAGTGAAGTGGTCAATGACGCTGCTGTATTAATTATGCACACCCATAATACGCCCGTTTTGACCTTTAAGCACGCCTGCGTTCGGATCTCCACTCCCCATTTTCAAGCACCTTCCCCTGTTACCACCCACATACGCCTCATTCTGTCACTCAAAATAGCAGGCACTCGCTATATAGCGTACAAACGATTTTTGGCCGCACTGACTGGTTCGCGCATGCGTACTAAAAACCGTACGCATGCGCAGATGTGCAAACATCGCTCGGAACGAGCGTACTGCCGCTAACGAGCGGCTCTGAATGAGGGCCATAATGAGTAATACAAACACACGTTAAGTACTTTAATTAAATTCAGTTAAATATTACAATCCGACTTGAAGAAACATTGAATAAAACAATTATTGAGAGAATGCAAAGTTCATTTTGGAAAGCTTTTAATGATTATCTAAATAATGTGGCTTTTATTAATAAGAATAGAGAGGTAATTCAGTCCTCAGGCAATGTGATTCATTCAGAAAATGACTACAGTGACAGGAAACAAACACAAACTAGAGCCATTCCATCGCAAAACATACCCCCTTTACGCCAAAGTCCCGGGTCTGACCCAGGATTTGGAACACGTTTCCAACCTGGATCAGACCCCGGACAGACCATTTTTACAATGCGGCACCGACTCGGCCTATGCCAGGGTCGGCAACGTTCACACCAGAGCCGGGTCTGCAGTGACCAGGCTCTTGCGGCATTGCAGTGGACGCTTGGAGATGATGTCATCTCCAAGTCCCACTGAAGCCGGCCACACCGGAGCCAGGTCTGCAGTGACCTGGCTCTACCTGCGTTGCAGTGGACGCATGGAAATAATGTAATCTCCAAGCGCCACTGAAGCCAGCCACACCGGAGCTAGATCTGCAGTGACCCGGCTTTTCTGGCATTGCACTGCAGTGGATGCTTAAGAAAACAGACATTTCAAATATGATTACCAGGAGATGCGGTCAGCATGCCGATGCTAATATGAACCACAATATATTATATTGTTTATAGTAGAAGGACCTTTCTGAAACCACTCACTGACTGTTCATATCTGGTTAGCAACAATTTACTCCAGTATTGTTTTTGCTACCTCATTATATATACAGACTATTTATTGAAATAAAACCTAGATATACTGTATATACTGTATATTCTAATAATTAAAAGTGATAGCTCAGACACACATAGGCACACTGAATAGTGCCAATTCAACCATCATTACTTCAAATGTAAAACATTTCAATCTACATCCAATCAACACTATAATACAATGAACTGCAATACTAAATATGTGATTTATTTAATAACATGCATATGTGGTTTATAGTAAATAGTAAGGACTAAAAGTAAATGAGAAGATTGCTTTGTGGACAATGCTGTAACTGCAACATTGTAACACATTCCATTCCTATCCAAACATGAAATTAACAAACAATTATATAATGGCTCTGTTTTAACTGTCATAGCATTTAAATGCATTTTGTTTTATATATATATATATATATATATATATATATATATATATATATTAGGGGTGAGCGGGTTCGGATTTCTGAAATCCGAACCCCCCCGAGCCCCCCCGATCCGAGTCCGATCCGAGTCAGGCTCGACTATTCCCGCCTGACTCGGATCTGAAATCGAGGCAAAACGTCATCATCCCGCCTTCCGAGTCTCGCGGGTTTTGGATCCTATATAAGGTACCCGCGTCGGCGCCATTTTCTCACTCGGCTGTGGACAGTGAAGAGGGAGGGTGGGAGTTAGGGCTGTGTAGTGTAGTGTAGTGCTGCTGTTGTCCACTACTTCAAAGTCCATAGGGGCTGGCTGTGTTGTGCTGTGCTGCTGTTGTTAATAGGGGCTGTGTCCACTACTTCAAAGTCCATAGGGGCTGGCTGGACTGTGTTGTGCAGTCAGTTCTCCATAGGGGCTGTGTCCACTCCAAAGTCCTGTGCAGTGTCCCAGTCCTAAAGGAGTGCTGTAGTGTTGTCCAGGGGGTGCTCTGTCCATCAGGGGTGCTCCCCCCAAGTGCTAAAAAAATAATATATTTTCTGTGTTTGTGAATTGTGTGCGCAGTAGCCGCACGTGCATCAACAAAGTAGTGCCAAGCGTGCGCCTGTGTCATAAGTAAAGGGCCGGCTGGCTTGACCGTTAAAGGGTGCTGTAACCCCCGAAAGTACACTCCAGTCCAAACCAAAAAAAAATTATTTTCTGTGTTTGTGAATTGTGTGCGCAGTAGCCGCACGTGCATCAACAAAGTAGTGCCAAGCGTGCGCCTGTGTCATAAGTAAAGGGCCGGCTGGCTTGACCGTTAAGGGTGCTGTAACCCCCGAAAGTACACTCCAGTCCAAACCAAAAAAAAAATTATTTTCTGTGTTTGTGAATTGTGTGCGCAGTAGCCGCACGTGCATCAACAAAGTAGTGCCAAGCGTGCGCCTGTGTCATAAGTAAAGGGCCGGCTGGCTTGACCGTTAAGGGTGCTGTAACCCCCGAAAGTACACTCCAGTCCAAACCAAAAAAAAAATTATTTGCTGTGTTTGTGAATTGTGTGCGCAGTAGCCGCACGTGCATCAACAAAGTAGTGCCAAGCGTGCGCCTGTGTCATAAGTAAAGGGCCGGCTGGCTTGACCGTTAAGGGTACTGTAACCCCCGAAAGTACACTCCAGTCCAAACCAAAAAAAAAATTATTTTCTGTGTTTGTGAATTGTGTGCGCAGTAGCCGCACGTGCATCAACAAAGTAGTGCCAAGCGTGCGCCTGTGTCATAAGTAAAGGGCCGGCTGGCTTGACCGCTAAAGGGTGCTGTAACCCCCAAAGTACACTCCAGTCCAAACCAAAAAAAAAATTATTTTCTGTGTTTGTGAATTGTGTGCGCAGTAGCCGCACGTGCATCAACAAAGTAGTGCCAAGCGTGCGCCTGTGTCATAAGTAAAGGGCCGGCTGGCTTGACCGTTAAGGGTGCTGTAACCCCCGAAAGTACACTCCAGTCCAAACCAAAAAAATAATTATTTTCTGTGTTTGTGAATTGTGTGCGCAGTAGCCGCACGTGCATCAACAAAGTAGTGCCAAGCGTGCACCTGTGTCATAAGTAAAGGGCCGGCTGGCTTGACCGTTAAGGGTGCTGTAACCCCCGAAAGTACACTCCAGTTCAAACCAAAAAAAAAATTATTTTCTGTGTTTGTGAATTGTGTGCGCAGTAGCCGCACGTGCATCAACAAAGTAGTGCCAAGCGTGCGCCTGTGTCATAAGTAAAGGGCCGGCTGGCTTGACCGTTAAAGGGTGCTGTAACCCCCGAAAGTACACTCCAGTCCAAACCAAAAAAAAATTATTTTCTGTGTTTGTGAATTGTGTGCGCAGTAGCCGCACGAGCATCAACAAAGTAGTGCCAAGCGTGCGCCTGTGTCATAAGTAAAGGGCCGGCTGGCTTGACCGTTAAAGGGTGCTGTAACCCCCAAAGTACACTCCAGTCCAAACCAAAAAAAAAATTATTTTCTGTGTTTGTGAATTGTGTGCGCAGTAGCCGCACGTGCATCAACAAAGTAGTGCCAAGCGTGCGCCTGTGTCATAAGTAAAGGGCCGGCTAGCTTGACCGTTAAAGGGTGCTGTAACCCCCGAAAGTACACTCCAGTCCAAACCAAACAAAAATTATTTTCTGTGTTTGTGAATTGTGTGCGCAGTAGCCGCACGTGCATCAACAAAGTAGTGCCAAGCGTGCGCCTGTGTCATAAGTAAAGGGCCGGCTGGCTTGACCGTTAAGGGTGCTGTAACCCCCGAAAGTACACTCCAGTCCAAACCAAAAAAAAAATTATTTTCTGTGTTTGTGAATTGTGTGCGCAGTAGCCGCACGTGCATCAACAAAGTAGTGCCAAGCGTGCGCCTGTGTCATAAGTAAAGGGCCGGCTGGCTTGACCGCTAAAGGGTGCTGTAACCCCCAAAGTACACTCCAGTCCAAACCAAAAAAAAAATTATTTTCTGTGTTTGTGAATTGTGTGCGCAGTAGCCGCACGTGCATCAACAAAGTAGTGCCAAACGTGCGCCTGTGTCATAAGTAAAGGGCCGGCTGGCTTGACCATTAAGGGTGCTGTAACCCCCGAAAGTACACTCCAGTCCAAACCAAAAAAAAAATTATTTTCTGTGTTTGTGAATTGTGTGCGCAGTTGCCGCACGTGCATCAACAAAGTAGTGCCAAGCGTGCACCTGTGTCATAAGTAAAGGGCCGGCTGGCTTGACCGTTAAGGGTGCTGTAACCCCCGAAAGTACACTCCAGTCCAAACCAAAAAAAAAATTATTTTCTGTGTTTGTGAATTGTGTGCGCAGTAGCCGCACGTGCATCAACAAAGTAGTGCCAAGCGTGCGCCTGTGTCATAAGTAAAGGGCCGGCTGGCTTGACCGTTAAGGGTGCTGTAACCCCCGAAAGTACACTCCAGTCCAAACCAAAAAAAAAATTATTTTCTGTGTTTGTGAATTGTGTGCGCAGTAGCCGCACGTGCATCAACAAAGTAGTGCCAAGCGTGCGCCTGTGTCATAAGTAAAGGGCCGGCTGGCTTGACCGTTAAAGGGTGCTGTAACCCCCAAAGTACACTCCAGTCCAAAGCAAAAAAAAAAATATTTTCTGTGTTTGTGAATTGTGTGCGCAGTAGCCGCACGTGCATCAACAAAGTAGTGCCAAACGTGCGCCTGTGTCATAAGTAAAGGGCCGGCTGGCTTGACCGTTAAGGGTGCTGTAACCCCCGAAAGTACACTCCAGTCCAAACCAAAAAAAAAATTATTTTCTGTGTTTGTGAATTGTGTGCGCAGTAGCCGCACGTGCATCAACAAAGTAGTGCCAAGCGTGCGCCTGTGTCATAAGTAAAGGGCCGGCTGGCTTGACCGTTAAGGGTGCTGTAACCCCCGAAAGTACACTCCAGTCCAAACCAAAAAAATAATTATTTTCTGTGTTTGTGAATTGTGTGCGCAGTAGCCGCACGTGCATCAACAAAGTAGTGCCAAGCGTGCACCTGTGTCATAAGTAAAGGGCCGGCTGGCTTGACCGTTAAGGGTGCTGTAACCCCTGAAAGTACACTCCAGTCCAAACCCCCAAAAAAATTATTTTCTGTGTTTGTGAATTGTGTGCGCAGTAGCCGCACGTGCATCAACAAAGTAGTGCCAAGCGTGCGCCTGTGTCATAAGTAAAGGGCCGGCTGGCTTGACCGTTAAAGGGTGCTGTAACCCCCGAAAGTACACTCCAGTCCAAACCAAAAAAAAATTATTTTCTGTGTTTGTGAATTGTGTGCGCAGTAGCCGCACGTGCATCAACAAAGTAGTGCCAAGCGTGCGCCTGTGTCATAAGTAAAGGGCCGGCTGGCTTGACCGTTAAAGGGTGCTGTAACCCCCAAAGTACACTCCAGTCCAAACCAAAAAAAAAAATTATTTTCTGTGTTTGTGAATTGTGTGCGCAGTAGCCGCACGTGCATCAACAAAGTAGTGCCAAGCGTGCGCCTGTGTCATAAGTAAAGGGCCGGCTGGCTTGACCGTTAAAGGGTGCTGTAACCCCCGAAAGTACACTCCAGTCCAAACCAAAAAAAAATTATTTTCTGTGTTTGTGAATTGTGTGCGCAGTAGCCGCACGTGCATCAACAAAGTAGTGCCAAGCGTGCGCCTGTGTCATAAGTAAAGGGCCGGCTGGCTTGACCGTTAAGGGTGCTGTAACCCCCGAAAGTACACTCCAGTCCAAACCAAAAAAAAAATTATTTTCTGTGTTTGTGAATTGTGTGCGCAGTAGCCGCACGTGCATCAACAAAGTAGTGCCAAGCGTGCACCTGTGTCATAAGTAAAGAGCCGGCTGGCTTGACCGCTAAAGGGTGCTGTAACCCCCAAAGTACACTCCAGTCCAAACCAAAAAAAAAATTATTTTCTGTGTTTGTGAATTGTGTGCGCAGTAGCCGCACGTGCATCAACAAAGTAGTGCCAAACGTGCACCTGTGTCATAAGTAAAGGGCCGGCTGGCTTGACCGTTAAGGGTGCTGTAACCCCCGAAAGTACACTCCAGTCGAAACCAAAAAAAAAATTATTTTCTGTGTTTGTGAATTGTGTGCGCAGTTGCCGCACGTGCATCAACAAAGTAGTGCCAAGCGTGCACCTGTGTCATAAGTAAAGGGCCGGCTGGCTTGACCGTTAAGGGTGCTGTAACCCCCGAAAGTACACTCCAGTCCAAACCAAAAAAAAAATTATTTTCTGTGTTTGTGAATTGTGTGCGCAGTAGCCGCACGTGCATCAACAAAGTAGTGCCAAGCGTGCGCCTGTGTCATAAGTAAAGGGCCGGCTGGCTTGACCGTTAAGGGTGCTGTAACCCCCGAAAGTACACTCCAGTCCAAACCAAAAAAAAAATTATTTTCTGTGTTTGTGAATTGTGTGCGCAGTAGCCGCACGTGCATCAACAAAGTAGTGCCAAGCGTGCGCCTGTGTCATAAGTAAAGGGCCGGCTGGCTTGACCGTTAAAGGGTGCTGTAACCCCCAAAGTACACTCCAGTCCAAAGCAAAAAAAAAAATATTTTCTGTGTTTGTGAATTGTGTGCGCAGTAGCCGCACGTGCATCAACAAAGTAGTGCCAAACGTGCGCCTGTGTCATAAGTAAAGGGCCGGCTGGCTTGACCGTTAAGGGTGCTGTAACCCCCGAAAGTACACTCCAGTCCAAACCAAAAAAAAAATTATTTTCTGTGTTTGTGAATTGTGTGCGCAGTAGCCGCACGTGCATCAACAAAGTAGTGCCAAGCGTGCGCCTGTGTCATAAGTAAAGGGCCGGCTGGCTTGACCGTTAAGGGTGCTGTAACCCCCGAAAGTACACTCCAGTCCAAACCAAAAAAATAATTATTTTCTGTGTTTGTGAATTGTGTGCGCAGTAGCCGCACGTGCATCAACAAAGTAGTGCCAAGCGTGCACCTGTGTCATAAGTAAAGGGCCGGCTGGCTTGACCGTTAAGGGTGCTGTAACCCCTGAAAGTACACTCCAGTCCAAACCCCAAAAAAAATTATTTTCTGTGTTTGTGAATTGTGTGCGCAGTAGCCGCACGTGCATCAACAAAGTAGTGCCAAGCGTGCGCCTGTGTCATAAGTAAAGGGCCGGCTGGCTTGACCGTTAAAGGGTGCTGTAACCCCCGAAAGTACACTCCAGTCCAAACCAAAAAAAAATTATTTTCTGTGTTTGTGAATTGTGTGCGCAGTAGCAGCACGTGCATCAACAAAGTAGTGCCAAGCGTGCGCCTGTGTCATAAGTAAACGGCCGGCTGGCTTGACCGTTAAAGGGTGCTGTAACCCCCAAAGTACACTCCAGTCCAAACCAAAAAAAAAATTATTTTCTGTGTTTGTGAATTGTGTGCGCAGTAGCCGCACGTGCATCAACAAAGTAGTGCCAAGCGTGCGCCTGTGTCATAAGTAAAGGGCCGGCTGGCTTGACCGTTAAAGGGTGCTATAACCCCCGAAAGTACACTCCAGTCCAAACCAAAAAAAAATTATTTTCTGTGTTTGTGAATTGTGTGCGCAGTAGCCGCACGTGCATCAACAAAGTAGTGCCAAGCGTGCGCCTGTGTCATAAGTAAAGGGCCGGCTGGCTTGACCGTTAAGGGTGCTGTAACCCCCGAAAGTACACTCCAGTCCAAACCAAAAAAAAAATTATTTTCTGTGTTTGTGAATTGTGTGCGCAGTAGCCGCACGTGCATCAACAAAGTAGTGCCAAGCGTGCACCTGTGTCATAAGTAAAGGGCCGGCTGGCTTGACCGTTAAGGGTGCTGTAACCCCCGAAAGTACACTCCAGTCCAAACCAAAAAAAAAAATATTTTCTGTGTTTGTGAATTGTGTGCGCAGTAGCCGCACGTGCATCAACAAAGTAGTGCCAAGCGTGCGCCTGTGTCATAAGTAAAGGGCCGGCTGGCTTGACCATTAAAGGGTGCTGTAACCCCCGAAAGTACACTCCAGTCCAAACCAAAAAAAAATTATTTTCTGTGTTTGTGAATTGTGTGCGCAGTAGCCGCACGTGCATCAACAAAGTAGTGCCAAGCGTGCGCCTGTGTCATAAGTAAAGGGCCGGCTGGCTTGACCGTTAAAGGGTGCTGTAACCCCCAAAGTACACTCCAGTCCAAACCAAAAAAAAAATTATTTTCTGTGTTTGTGAATTGTGTGCGCAGTAGCCGCACGTGCATCAACAATGTAGTGCCAAGCGTGCGCCTGTGTCATAAGTAAAGGGCCGGCTGGCTTGACCGTTAAAGGGTGCTGTAACCCCCGAAAGTACACTCCAGTCCAAACCAAAAAAAAATTATTTTCTGTGTTTGTGAATTGTGTGCGCAGTAGCCGCACGTGCATCAACAAAGTAGTGCCAAGCGTGCGCCTGTGTCATAAGTAAAGGGCCGGCTGGCTTGACCGTTAAGGGTGCTGTAACCCCCGAGAGTACACTCCAGTTCAAACCAAAAAAAAATAATTTTCTGTGTTTGTGAATTGTGTGCGCAGTTGCCGCACGTGCATCAACAAAGTAGTGCCAAGCGTGCGCCTGTGTCATAAGTAAAGGGCCGGCTGGCTTGACCGTTAAGGGTGCTGTAACCCCCGAGAGTACACTCCAGTCCAAACCAAAAAAAAAATTATTTTCTGTGTTTGTGAATTGTGTGCGCAGTAGCCGCACGTGCATCAACAAAGTAGTGCCAAGCGTGCGCCTGTGTCATAAGTAAAGGGCCAGCTGGCTTGACCATTAAGGGTGCTGTAACCCCCGAAAGTACACTCCAGTCCAAACCTAAAAAAAAATTATTTTCTGTGTTTGTGAATTGTGTGCGCAGTAGCCGCACGTGCATCAACAAAGTAGTGCCAAGCGTGCGCCTGTGTCATAAGTAAAGGGCCGGCTGGCTTGACCGTTAAAGGGTGCTGTAACCCCCAAAGTACACTCCAGTCCAAACCAAAAAAAAAATTATTTTCTGTGTTTGTGAATTGTGTGCGCAGTAGCCGCACGTGCATCAACAAAGTAGTGCCAAGAGTGCGCCTGTGTCATAAGTAAAGGGCCGGCTGGCTTGACCGTTAAAGGGTGCTGTAACCCCCAAAGTACAGTCCAGTCCAAACCAAAAAAAAAATTTTTTTCTGTGTTTAGCCGCACGTATATATCAAATCGATATAACATAAATGGAGGACCAAACTTTCTCCGATAAAAATAAAATAGAGAAAGATCAAGAACCACTTCCTCCTAGTGCTGAAGCTGCTGCCACTAGTCATGACATAGACGATAACATGCCATCAACGTCGTCTGCCAAGGCCGATGCCCAATGTCATAGTAGAGGGCACATACAATCCCAAATGGCAAAGTTCAGGAAAATGACCTTGAAAAAGACCTTTAAATCAGCTGAAGAGAAACGTAAACTTGCCAATATGCCATTTACGACACGGAGTGGCAAGGAACGGCTAAGGTCGATCCCTAGTATGTTCATGACTAGTGGTTCAGCTTCACATGACGATGGAAGCCCTCCTCCCACTAAAAAAATCAAAAGAGTTAAGCTGGCAAAAGCACAGCGAAGAACTGTGCTTTCTAAGAAGATATCACAAATCCCCAAGGAGAGTCCAAGTGTGGTGGTGGTTGCGATGCCTGACCTTCCCAGCACTGGATGGGAAGAGGTGGCTCTTTCCACCATTTGCACGCCCCCTGCAAGTGCTGAAAGGAGCACCCACAGTCCACTTGCTGATATGCAAATTGAAGATGTCACTGTTGAAGTACAACAGGATGAGGATACTGGTGTAGCTGGCGCTGAGGAGGAAGTTGGCGAGGAGGATTCTGATGGTGATGTGGTTTGTTTAAATCAGGCTCCGGGGGAGACAGTTGTTGTCCGTGGGATGAAAAAGCCCATCACGGTCATGCCTGGGCAGAAGATCAAACATTCCACCTCTTTGGTCTGGCAATATTTCTATCCAAATCCGGACAACAACTGTCTTGCCATATGTACCATATGTAAAGGTGAAATAAGTAGGGGTAGGGACGTCAACCACCTAGGAACATCCTCCCTTATACGGCACCTGCAGCGCGTTCATAAAAAGTTACTGTCAAGTTCAGAAACTTTGGCTAAGACCGTA
The DNA here is from genome assembly GCA_031769625.1 of Taudactylus pleione. NCBI lineage: Eukaryota > Metazoa > Chordata > Amphibia > Anura > Myobatrachidae > Taudactylus > Taudactylus pleione. The sequence goes on from JAUIMM010000153.1 coordinate 1,317,103, forward strand.
AGCAGTCCAGGGACACCTAAATCCCGTTGTCCTGTTGTATCCAAGCGCCTGCAAACCACACCGTCAACTCCCTCCTCGTCAATTTCCTCCTTAGTCAGGATCGGAAGTAGTCCTGCAGGCCATGTCACTGGCATGACTGACTCTCCTATCCGGGATTCCTCTGGAGGATCCTGCATTGCTACGCCTACTGCTGCCACTGCTGCTGTTGCTGCTGCTGGGAGTCGTTCATCATCCCAGAGAGGAAGTAGGAACACCACTACTTTTACTAAACAATTGACCCTCCAACAGTCCTTAGCGAGGAGGATGAAGTACGACAGCAGTCATCCTGAAGCAAAACGTATAACTGAGGCCTTGACTGCTATGTTGGTGTTAGACGTGCGTCCGGTATCCGCATTTAGTGCAGTGGGATTTAGACAATTGATGGAGGTAGTGTGTCCCCGGTTCCAAATCCCGTCTAGATTCCACTTCACTAGGCAGGCGATACCGAGACTGTACAGAAACGTCAGAAAAAGTGTCCTCAGTGTCCTGAAAAATGCCGTTGTACACAATGTCCACTTAACCACGGACATGTGGACAAGTGGAACAGGGCAGACTAAGGACTATATGACTGTGACAGCCCACTGGGTAGATGTATCACCTTACGCAGCAACAGCAGCAGCGTCACCAGTAGCAGCATCTCAGAAATGCCAGCTCGTTACAAGGCAGGCTACGCTGTGTATCACCGGTTTCAGTAAGAGGCACACCGCCGACAACCTCTTAGAGAAACTGAGGGAAATCATCGCCCAGTGGCTTACCCCACTTAGACTCTCCTGGGGATTTGTGATATCTGACAACGCCACCAATATTGTGCGGGCATTACATCTGGGCAAATTCCAGCACGTCCCATGTTTTGCTCACACAATAAACTTGGTGGTGCAGAATTTTCTGAAAAGCGACAGGGGCGTGCAGGAGACGCTTTGGGTGGCCCGAAAAATTTCTGGCCACTTTCGCCATTCAGCGACTGCGTGCCGAAGACTGGAGCGCCAGCAAACACTCTTGAACCTGCCCCGCCATCACCTGAAGCAAGAGGTTGTGACGCGGTGGAACTCAACCCTCTATATGCTTCAGAGGATGGAGGAGCAGCAAAAGGCCATACAAGCCTATACATCCACCTATGACATAGGCAAAGGAGGGGGTATGCACCTGACTCAAGCGCAGTGGAGAATGATTTCCGTGTTGTGCAAGGTTCTCCAGCCCTTCGAACTTGCCACACGTGAAGTCAGTTCAGACACAGCCAGCTTGAGTCAGGTCATTCCCCTCATCAGGCTTTTGCAGAAGCAGCTGGAGAAAGTGAAGGAGGAGCTAAGATGGAGCGATTCCGCTCGGCATGTGGGACTTGTGGATGAAGCCCTTCATTCGCTTTGCCAGGATTCCAGGGTGGTCAATCTGTTGAAATCAGACCACTACATTTTGGCCACCGTGCTTGATCCTAGGTTTAAAGCCTATGTGGTGTCTCTCTTTCTGGCCGACACAAGCCTGCAGAGGTGCAAAGACCTGCTGGTGAACACACTGTCAGCTGAAGCGGAACGTGACACGTCAACGGCTCCTTCTTCATTTTCTCCCGCAACTGGGGCTGCCAGGAAAAAACTTAGGTATCCTAAGCAACCCGCTGGTGGTGATGCAGGGCAGGCAGGACCAAGTTTGGACATCTGGTCCGGACTAAAGGACCTGGCAACAATTTCTGACATGTCTACTGTCACTGCATATGATACTGTCACCATTGACAGAATGGTGGAGGATTACATCGGTGACAGCATCCAAGTAGGCATGTCAGACAGTCCATACCTGTACTGGCAGGAAAAAGAGGCAATTTGGAGGCCCCTGTACAAGCTGGCTCTATTTTACCTGAGTTGCCCCCCCTCCAGTGTGTACTCCGAAAGAGTGTTTAGTGCAGCCGGGAACCTTGTCAGCGAAAGGCGTAGGAGGTTGCTTCCACAGAATGTGGAGAAGATGATGTTCATCAAAATGAATTATCAGCTCTTCCAGGGAGACCAGCCTCCAGAAGGTACAGAGGGACCTGTGGTGGTGGATTCAAGTGGGGACGAGTTAATACTTTGTGAGGATGAGGATGTACACACTGAAGAGGGTGAGGAATCGGTGGATGAGGAGGATGAGGATGACATCTTGCCTCCGTAGAGCCAGTTTGTGCAGGGACACATTAATTGCCAGCTTGTTTTGTGGGGGCCCAAACGAACCAATCATTTCAGCCACAGTTGTGTGGCAGACCCTGGCACTGAAATGATTGATTTGTTAAAGTGTGCATGTCCTGTTTATACAACATAAGGGTGGGTGGGAGGGCCCAAGGACAATTCCATCTTGCACTTCTTTTTTTTCTTTGCATTATGTACAGTTTGGGGCCTAGTTTTTCTAACTGCCATCCTGTCTGCCACTGCAGTGTCACTCCTAGATGGGTCACGTGTTTGTGCCGCCCACTCGTGTCGCTTAGCATAGTCATCCAGCTACCTCGGTGCAACCTTTTGGACATGAAAACACTATTGTGAGGTGTGAGGTGTTCAGAATAGACTGGAAATGAGTGGAAATTAAGGTTATTGAGGTTAATAATAGCATAGGAGCAGAGAAACCAACAAATTCTGTGATTTTAGCTGTTTTTATGCTTTTTAAAAAAAAAATACAGATCCAAAACACAAAACCCAGAACCCAAAACACGGAAGGGTGGTTTTGGCAAAACCAATCCAGATCCAAAACACGAAGAAAGATCCAGATCCAAAACCAAAACACAAAACACGAAAAGTGGCCGGTGCACACCCCTAATATATATATATATACATAATACAGGGCTCCGGCACTCCTTCACTCAGTGTAAATGGGCATATAGCCCCAGCTTGCTCCGGTGCCCTCCAGGAGGACAGCACCCCCAACGCAACATGCAGACAATATTCAGGCGGCACTCGGAGACTGGTGAAAAATATTTCCCTCAACGGACTCACCAATAAATTTCCTACGTTGAGGGAACTATTTTTCACCAGTCTCCAAGTGCCATCTGAATATTGTCTGCATATATATATATATATATATATATATATATATATAGTGAGAAAAGACATATTAAAAACTTTATATCAATGAAAGTCTATAAGTCACCCATTTGTTTTATTATTCCCTTTTGTTAACTTAACTTAAGCCTAAACCTAGAAATAAACACACATGCTAGAATTTATTGATTGAATTGAAATTTTAGAAATAGGTGGCAGGAAAAAAGCAGTGCTCTGAGGCCACAGCCCAATGGATACTAATACTAAATAATAGGGACGGATCCCCGCCCTGCACTGCCCGACCTGAGGCTATAACAACTCCCCTTAATTGGCACAGCCTTGGCCCCTCCCTTGGAATGGAGACCAGGTCCCCCCTTTAGGCAGTGACCAACTTACCGCTCTCAAAGAAAAGATGCTACCCCAGGCAGGGCCGGACCAAGCCTAATATTTTTGGTAAGCAAAGATACATTTTGACTCCCCCTGGCTGAATTTGCACACGCTGAAGTTGCGTGCACCTGACAATGGAAAGGGGTGTGGTCTCATGGGAAAAGCCATAATCACGAGTGCCAATCATACTGGCTACATGCCCAGTGCTCTTGGAGCTGCTGGGCATGCTCCCAGTCAGTCCTTTTCTCCAGTCAATAGATGCCGCATGTATGCACATGTCATCTTTTCACCATTCCCCCCACCTCCCATCTGGAACACTTTGTCACCAAACTAGGGATGTTTGGGAGGCATGCTAAAGGAAAGGTCTCAAAAGAAAGGGGCGTGGTCACACAATAGTATTCCCAAAAGAAAGGGGCGTGGTCACACAATAGTATTCCCAATTCAAACTACACCACACAGTAGCACAATTTTATTCACATTACACCACACATTGGAGCTCATTCAGACCTGCTCGCAAGATGCGGGCGCTCGCTGGCAAAAAGGGGCTAGATATTCACATTCCACGCTCACATTGCGTGGCATAAGGAAGCACTCTATGTCTTAGCGAGCTACGGCACTGAGTGCTCGCTAGTTTATAAAGACGCCCCCTTTCCCCTCGCAACACACATCATCTCCTGGAATTGTTGGATTAATCAGTAACATCAAGAGCCATCGGAGCTGCTCGTAGCCCTTGAGGTAGCCCTACCCCACTGCAAGCACTGCGATCAGTGCTTACTGAAATACATGCAGGTGACGTGTACAATGACTCAACTTTGCTAATTATGCATGCCCTTTAAACAGTGTATTGTTGGCCTGACATGCCTGCGTCCGCAAAACCACTCCCCCGTTTACAAGCACCTTCCCCTGTAACCACCCACAAACGGCACTATCTGTCACTCAAAGTAGCGCTCTGGCTTTGTGCTACAAGCACACAATTACCCATCGCAATGACTGGCTTATGCATGCGCACTGCGAATTATACGCATGCGCACTGAGCAACAATCGCCCGGTAGCAAGCGATCGCGCCTTAGCAAATGGGTCTGAATCAGGTCCATAGTGCCCCTGATTCATATTACACCACACAGTAGCACAATCTTATTCACATTACACCGCACATAGCACCCCAGATTCACATTACACCACATATTTATGTTCTGACATACAGTAGTGCCCCTTATACACAATGCCAATATTAGTGCCCCTTATACACAATGCCCACAGTAGTAGTGCCCCTAATACAATGCCCACAGTAGTAGTGACCCTTGTACAATGCCTACAGCAGTAGTGGCACTTACACATAATGCCCACAGCAGTGGTACCCCTTCTGCAGTGCCCCCAGTAGTGGAGCCCATTCTGCAATGCACCCATTAGTAGTAGCTCCAGTAGCAATGCCCCCTGTAGTAATTTCCTCTTCAGTAGTGCCCCCAGTGGTAGTGCCACCAAAAGTAATGCTCCCTGTATTAGTTCCCCCAGTAGTAGTGCCCCAGTAGTAATGCCTCTATAATAGTGCCCCAGTAGTAATGCCCCCTGTAAAATTGCTCCCAGTAGTAATGCCCTTGTAAAATTGCCCCCAGTAGTAATGCCCCCTGTAAAAGTGCTCCCAGTAGTAATGCCCCATGTAAAAGTGCCCACAGTAGTAGTGCCCCCAATAGAAATGCCCCTGTAGTAATGCCCCCAGTAATAGTGCCCCCAATAGTAATGCCCCTGTGATAATGCCCTCAGTAGAAGTGCCGCTGTAAAAGTGCCCCCACTACCCCCTTTAATAGTGTCCCCAGTAACCCCTGTAATATTGTCCCCAGTAGCCCCTGTAATAGGGTCCCCGGGAGCCCCTGTAATTGTGTCCCCAGTAGCCCCTGTAATAGTGCCCCCAGTAGCCCCTGTAGTAGTGTCCCCAGTAGCCCCTGTAGTAGTCCCCAGTAACCCCTGTAATAGTGTCCCCAGTAGCCACTGTAATAGTGTCCCCAGTAGCCCCTGTAGTAATGTCCCCAGTAGCCCCTGTAGTAGTGACCCCAGTAGCCCCTGTAATAGTGTCCCCAGTAGCCCTTGTAGTAGTGACCCCAGTAGCCCTTGTAGTAGTGTCCCCAGTAGCCCCTGTAGTAGTGTCCCCAGTAGCCCTTGTAGTAGTGACCCCAGTAGCCCTTGTAGTAGTGTCCCCAGTAGCCCCTGTAGTAGTGTCCCCAGTAGCCCTTGTAGTAGTGACCCCAGTAGCCCTTGTAGTAGTGTCCCCAGTAGCCCCTGTAGTAGTGCCCCCAGTAAGAGTGCCTAGCGCACACACACACACACACACACACAGAATAGTTACCTAAAGCCCCGGTCCTGCGTCCGCTGCCGTCTGCCGCTCCACGTGACTATGGGAGAGACATCATGACATCTCTACCATAGTGCCCATGAGGGAAGCCTAGCCGGAGATAAGGAGTGAGCTCCGGCTGCCTTTGCGGGGAGCCGGGCGCCCGCTGGTAAAAGCTCAGCGGACGCCCGGCAAATGGGGCCTCCTTGCAGCGGCCGGGGGTAGAAGGCAGGAAGGAGTGTGGCGCAGGGGGCTGGAGTACGGGAAGGAGTGTGGCGTGGTGGGAACGGGAAGGAGTGTGGTGGCGGGATGGTTCCTGAATGAGTTTGGCCACGTTGGGTATTGAGCGCCCTCAGCTGGCTGGCGCTCTACGTACATTAGTAGTCAGCATAACGGGCGGGCCAGCACTGACCCCAGGCACTCTTGCGCTATTAATTGGCCACCCAGGAGCACTGCTTCCCACCAGGCTGAAACCACAGAGAAATGCACAATCCAACAAAAATAAAAACATATACAAACCAGCTTAGTTGTTGAATAAACTGTAAAGAGGAAGATGGTTCCTCTAACCAGGCTATTTATATGGGTTCTCTAAGCCCTCCCCTTGAAGCCTATAATAGGCTTATACTCCTCAAGTGACCAATACCTAACCACCCGCCCCCGCCCACATTTTAACCCTTAACTACCAAACAAAATTACATATCAAACACGGTGCATATCTATCCTCACACTTATTTAAGTATTTGGATGCTTTTTTGATACTCAGAATAAAGACCCTGAAACCAGACTGAGTCATTGAAAATAATGTTATATCAAATTTTAAACTGTATTTGTAATGCAAGATCATGCACTTGGGTCTCAAAAACATAAAAGCTAAATATAGTATTAACGGCACTTTAATGTACACTACTGAGGAGGAAAGGGATATAGGAGTCATCAGGTGACTTAAAGGCAGGTAAGCAATGTAACAAAGCAATGAGAAATGCAAGTCAGATGCTTGGTTGAGAGGAATCAGTAGCAGCAGGGGCGCCGAGAGAGAGGAGGGGTGGGTACTAATTACCCGAGCCGGGTTTACCAGAGGGGACCCGGGTCCGAAGCCACCCCCTAGCAGCAGCGGCAGTCTCCTGTGCCTCTGGGGGTGGAGCGATCATCCTGATCGCACACCCCCCCAGGATTTGCACTTGGCTGGGGATCTCAAAGTGCCCCCCTCCCCAGTGCACAGTGCCACTTTGCCGCGCTGCAACTATGTTTTTTTCTTGTGTTTTTTCTTAATGGGGCATGGCCACATCTCCCATGATTAGGTCACGCCCCCTTCACCTGGGCATAGCGCGGCTCTTGGCAACCCTGAGTAGCAGAAAGAAAAGTAATAAAGCCACTGTATAGGGCATTGGTACGGCCTCATCTAGAATACTGTACTCAGGTCTGGAGGCCATATCTCCAGAAGGATAGAAATACATTAGAGACTGTACAAAGAAGGGCAACTAAAATGGTGCACGGTCTACGTCACAAAACTTTTTGGGAAAGACTAAAAGATCTTAATATGTATAGCTAAGAGCAGAGAAGGGAAAGAGAGGACATGATAGAAACTTTCAAATATATGTTTTTTTTTAACAAGGGACAGGAGGGAAACATTCTTCAAAGGAAGAGAAGTAGTAGAACACGAGGACATGCACTGACATAGGAGGGAGGTAGGTTCAGAGGAAATCTGAGGAAAAATTACTTCACAGTAGTAGATAAGTGGAATAACGTCCCATCAAAGGTGGTAGAGGCTAATACAGGTTGGGATAGACATAGGGATATCCCTACAAAGAACTAAGAATCGCATAGGGAATCGCATAGGGTTTGAGGTTATCATAAGGTAAAAAAAGGGGCAGACTAGATGGGCCAAGTGGTTCTTATCTGCCATCAAATTCTATGTTTCTATTTATAGTTGTAAGTATACAACATACAATCCTTAGCATAGATCTTGTCTGCTTTAATTACCTTCAAACTATGAATACAGGTGTTAAATTAATAGTCACTAGTTTATTTATTTGACTCATCATATTTAAATCATACTTATAGTTACTCTATAATAATATATAGGGGTCTATTCACTAAGCAGTGTTAGGAGACAAAGTGAAAGGAGATAAGGTACCAGCCAATCAGCTCCCAACTGTCATTTTTCAAACACAGCCTGAGACATGGCAGTTAGGAGCTGATTGGCTGGTACCTTATCTCATTTCACTTTGTCTCCTAACACTGCTTAGTAAATAGACCCCATAATTTGTTTCCCCCACTGCATCTTCACCTTAACAGTGATTCCTTCAGCACGAGATTTCCTTTGGGTTTTCAGATTACAGAGCATCAAACCTGAAGGAATTAATAAAAATAATGATTTCTCAACATTTTAATCAAATTTCCAGCTTTTCCAGGCTGGTAGAGAATTACAGGTGGTTATTGGCATGGGAAGAAGTCTAGCATATATAATCTAAAGTATTTTATATACTATTTTGAAGCTATGTGATCAGTTTTTATATTTTATTTAGAAGCATATATACTCTTACTGTTTATCCTTTCAATAGGATGCCATTTGTCCTAAGTGCTATCCAGTTATGTGAACTAGCTTTTTCCTCAACATCTCCTAACCACATACAGTCCCTGGTTTGGATTCACTTTTGAAAAAAAAAAGTCAAATAAATGGGTAATCACTTCCCTGTTATTGTTCTATTGCATCTTTCCCCTACCCCTGGTTTCTCCTCCATTACTCTCAGCACTATTCGCTGTTAGACTGTATATATCAGGGACATGCAGAAAGGGTAGGCATACTCCTTAGATTTGATAAAAAAATGATTAAAATAATACAAAGAAAATATATATAACTTATTGTTTATTGTAACAATTTTTATAGTAACACTCACCAGCTTTGTGGAACTCCCTGGGACTGCAGGGAGACAAGAGATGAGGCAGCAACAACTCAGCCTCGCTTCTGTATAGTCAGACACTGCTTGCAGAGCTGAGAGCGGGGCCATACCATGAGCAGTAAGCTCCACAGAAAGAGAGCTAATAGAGGCATACCTCTGAGTATGGGGGCTGTGCCTTGAGCACTGATGGACACCTTGGTTGTGTCATGTGGCCATTGACCATACTGCACGTCACTTGTATATGTAACAAACACTCATTCCCTTCTCCACTTCCCTTTATGCAAACAAGAAACACTTTTTCCTTGTTTACTTCCACCTTTCTTGTTTTTATACTTAGCAATCTCTGCCTCATGTCTAATGCAGACTTGTTTTCCCATTGATCCCACCTATACACACTATACACAAACATACATTGCAAATATTCTGAAGGTAAAATACAAGAAAAAAATTCAAGAATGTAAAAAATATACATATCAAACACCACAAACTTTGTACCATCGGGCCACCGTATGTACAGACATGGACATGCAAATGTCAGACTGCACCCAAATACAGGCATAGGGACTCCCAACCCCCCCCCAATCCATCAATTCATGCAACATCTAATAATGCATTAAGTTTATCACAATAGGTGCAAATTTAAGTTGGTTTTGATTAGTCCTAAACAATAGTAGGGGTGTTACTAGTTTTCCCTAAACTTTATCCTCTAAGTCAGACATGTTACATACAGGAGTAAAAGTGTATCCAATAAAGCAATTACATTACTGCTTCTGTTCATTATGGGGGGTTCCCTAATTATTTTCCCGTACCCAAAAAAGGGGAGTGGCCTGACATTGAGAGGTGAGGCCAAGCATTGATGGGCGTGCCCTACCATGGAGGGGCATAGCCTTGTCTCACACACCCCTGTTCCATCACTCTGGCTGCCCCCAGAGACTCTCCGCACACTGTTTAGATGCCATGTGCATGCGCATAGCATCTGCTCACCCAAGCTCTCCCTAACTCTCTCCCTCACCGCAGGACACTGTGACCATGGTTGGGACCGCGGGACAGTCCCAGAAAAACTGGACTGTGCCGCCCAAAGTGGGAGGTATGTGGTGGATCAGCTTACAAATGAAATGATGGTAGAACTGCAGTGTTCTGCTGCTCTGTAAATCCAAATGGGGGTGTCAAATATATTAAAGCGCAACAGAATAAACAAATAAAATATTCAATTCATTTTCTGAGAAATATGCTTTGGTAAAATGTGGCCCCATTCAGAGAATGATAGCATCAGTCGTACCCATCTCTAGCTATTACTAGTAGCTCTACTACTTCTAAAAAAAAAGAAGAAAAATACCGTAGTTTCAGCTTTTCTAGTCCAAATCCTGTTTCGAATACTTTTTGTATTGAAAATCCAGCTTTTAAACCAACAAAATTAATTATTTTACAGCAGAGTTAGATAATCTCACTTCCCTACCATTTCATTTTAAAAGAAACATATGTTTTATATGGAAATTAAATGCATAACTAAAACAATCATGTATATTCAATTCAGTGGATTCTAAATATATTTAGTTCCTACTTTTGGAAGCCATATAAGGATCAATGCTTCCTGCCATAATAAAATGTATTCCCCTCCAGTTCTGCAAGTCTAACCAACAGTATTATCAGTTAGTCTCATTTTGACTTATTGCCTCAGTAGCTTTTGGCAAGAAACCTGAAATGTTTTCCTGTAAAATGCTGGGAGCGTTTGGTCGTATTTAAATAAATCATACTTGGATCCATTATGGGTTTAAATTCCCAGTGCTTGATTCCTCGTATTTTGCCTCTAATAGTTTGCAGCTGATATGGGTATCCATTCAGCCAGTCACATCCTGAGGGACCCAGTATTAGAAAGTGAGGGTAAAAAAACCACAACAAATCTGTGTTACATACATGAAATCCTTTGTTCTATGCCCTAAGACTTTTCACACTACCCCAAGAAAATTAGTGGATGTATACAATGTGTAGTATATAACGTAAGTGCAGAGTGAAAGGAATGTTATTATATCTCTTCCAGACGCATTCTTAAGGGACGGTTATTTCAAACATTACAGTCAGTTTTGGCACAGGGTCCTCTGTGTGCTGCGGTGGCCATACTTTTTACTTTCTTTGTGCTGACTAAAGCATATTTTTTGCAGGGTGATCAGAGGATAAGAAGCAAAGGCTGATTCATTTCAGAGGTTCCCCCAGCTGAAATGTGACAAAGGGTGAGAATGGAAACAGCCCAGACAAAATCATTTTAAAAGAACTACTTATAAATTTGAGGCTTCAGTCCCTTTCCTCTTGCGAAAATAAAAATAAATCAAAGATTAAATATTTCCACACAACTCAGCTTTGTTTTATACATGCCATAATTATTATTTTATTTTTTAGTTGGAACCCGGGAGTGATGCCAAATTAAAAGAAAAACATAATATTTTCTTTGATCTCTTATCTGTAAAATTAAGAAACACATTATTGGATAGTGTCTGCTGCCTAGTTGCATGGTTTAAACTGGGGATTGGAGCAATTATGTTGAAATTCCTTCCAAATAAGGAAAAATACAGTATGCATGACGCTGAGAAAGCGCTGGCGTTGAATTGTTAATACATCATAAAATTCAATGGGGCTAATGGTAAGTTGGATGGAATTTGCATCTAACGCACAAGAGCTAAATACGTCCCTCTCACCCTCCCCTCGTTGTCAGCAATGTTTTCTATCCATGTTTTTATTTCGATTGCTTTTGAGTCTGTTTTCCATATTTTTCCATGTCAAACTATAAATCTGATTTATTGTAACTATTATGCTTTTTTGCCACTGTTTGGTCTGCACATTTGCTGTATGTTATCTTTCTCTTCAGTAAATACAATATTTGAATAAAAAAAAAGTGTCTTGCTAGCCTAGTTCAGCAGGACTAACATCAGTGCCTCCTTTATTTCTGCAGATACTGTAACAGCAGTAATTTCATTAAAGTTACATCGGTAGAGCTGTGCCAAATTCATCTACCTACGAAAATGTGAATTGGGTGTTGGTATCTTCCCTTTGGAATTGTGATTGTGGAACCACTGTCTTATGTCAAATATATGTTGCCCTGTCTCTCTCCAAACAATGATATTTCAAGAACCTCATCTCCTCCCCAGAGCTGCAATAAGGCGTTTGGGGGCCCAGGGCATGTAAAGCAGGGGGGCCCTAAAAGCTAAAATTAAAATAATCAATCATTAAAGAGAGAAGCGTTGCTCAGGTGTCCTCCTCTCAAATAGTGTGTATATATATATATATATATATATATATATATATGTGTGTGTTGCCTTGACAAAAGAACCAGAGTGTCCTAAAATGTTGGCTGGATGGATCCATAATATAAGTATTGCTTTTCTAAAGTGTTGCCGTTATTTTCACCTGCTTATATATTATAGACAGATACAGTCAGGTGCATAAATATTGGGAAATTGACAGAATTTTCATATTTTGGCCTCTATTCACCACCACAATGGCTTTGAAATGAAACAAACAAGATGTGCTTTAACTGCAGACTTTCAGATTTAATTTGAGGGTAATTACATCCAAATCAGGTGAACGGTGTAGGAATTACAACGGTTTTTATATGTGCCTCCCACTTTTTAAGGGGCCAAAAGTAATGGGACAAACTAAACAATCCTAAATCTAACTTTCACTTTTTAATACTTTGTTGCAAATACTTTGCAGGCAATTACAGCCCGAAGTCTGGAACACATAGACATCACCAGACGCTGGGTTTCATCCCTGGTGATGCTGTGCCAGGCCTCTACTGCAAATGTCTTCAGTTCCTGCTTGTTCTTGGGGCATTTTCCCTTCAGTTTTGTCTTCATCAAGTGAAATACATGCTCAATCGGATTCAGGTCAGGGGATTGACTTGGCCATTGCATAACATTCCACTTTTTAGCCTTGAAAAACTCTTTGGTTGCTTTTGCAGTATGCTTTGGGTCATTGTCCATCTGCAATGTGAAGCGCCATCCAATGAGTTCTGAAGCATTTGACTGAATATGAGCATATAATATTGCCCGAAACACTTCAGAATTCATTCTGCTGCTTTTGTCAGCAGTCACATCTTCAATAAATACAAGGGAACCAGTTCCATTGGCAGCCATACATGCCCATGCCATGACACTACCACCACCATGCTTCACTGATGAGGTGGTATGTTTTGGATCATGAGCAGTTCCTTTCCTTCTCCATACTCTTCTCTTCCCATCACTCTGGTACAAGTTGAGCTTTGTCTCATCTGTCCATAGGATGTTGTTCCAGAACTGTAATGGCTTTTTTAGATGTTGTTTGGCAAACTCTAATCTGGTCTTCCTTTTTTTGTGGCTCACCAATGGTTTACATCTTGTGGTGAACCCTTTATACACTCTTGTGAAGTCTTCTCTTGATTGTTGACTTTGACACATATACACCTACCTCCTGGAGAGTGTTCTTGATTTGGCCAACTCTTGTGAATGGGTTTTTCTTCACCAGGGAAATAATTCTTCTGTCATCCACCACAGTTGTTTTCCGTGGTCTTCCGGGTCTTTTGGTGTTGCTGAGCTCTCCGGTGTGTTCTTTCTTTTTAAGAATGTTCCAAACAGTTGATTTGGCCACACCTAATGTTTTTGCTATCTCTCTGATGGGTTTGTTTTGATTTTTCAGCCTAATCATGGCTTGCTTCACTGATAGTGACAGCTCTTTGGATCTCATATTGAGAGTCGACAGCAGCTGATTACAAATGCAAATGTCACACCTAGAATCAACTCCAGACCTTTTACCTGCTTAATTGATAATTAAATAACAAGGGAATAGCCCACACCTGTCCATGAAATAGCTTTTGAGTTGATAGTCCCATTACTTTTGGCCCCTTAAAAAGTGGGAGGCACATATAGAAACCGTTGTAATTCCTACACCGTTCACCTGATTTAGATGTAATTACCCTCAAATTAAATCTGAAAGTCTGCAGTTAAAGCACATCTTGTTTGCTTCATTTCAAAGCCATTGTGGTGGTGAATAGAGGCCAAAATATGAAAATTCTGTCAATGTCCCAATATTTATGCATCTGACTGTATATATTATATTATTATTATTATTATCCTTTATTTATATTGTGCCACAAGTGTTCCGCAGCGCCTTACATAGTACATAGAACTAATAAGTGAACAAGAAACCAGTAACTTACAGTACATTACAGTGCAGGACAAGGACACGATTTATATACATTGCTGCAATAGCAATTAAACACTCACAATAAGCAGCAGGGAGTTGGAAGTCACGTGTTAGTTGCCCTTATGGGGAGTAAAGAGTCGAAGAAAATGTAAAGAGAAGCACATGAGGGAAGAGGTCCCTGCTCATGACAGCTTACATTCTAAAGAGGAGGGGCAGACAGATAGGCATGACACAGAAGGAGAAGATAGGGAGGAAAGAGCATGAAGTGGGTTAGGATGAGAGCTGGATGGCCTTGATGAAGTAGTGGGTCTTGAGAGCCTGTTTGAAGATTTGTAGAGAGGTGGAGAGTCTGATAGGGAGAGGGAGAGCATTACAGAGGTAGGGAGCAGTACAGGCAAAATCTTGGATGTGGGAGTGGGAGGAAGTAATCAGTTGGCAAGAGAGGCAGCATGCATTTGTTGAGCGAAGTGGACAGGCGGGAGTGTGAAGGGAGAGAAGATCAGAAATGTATGTGGGAGAGGATTTGGTGAGGGCTTTGTAGGCGAGTGTAAGAACCTTGAATTGGCATCTGAAGGGGAAGGGGAGCCAGTGTAGGGCTTGAAGGAGAGGGGAAGCAGATGTAGAACTTCTCTAGAGGAAGATGAGCCAAGCAGCAGCATTGAGAACTGATTGTAGTGGAGAGAGGTGAGAGACTGGGAGGCCAGCTAGGAGAAGGTTACAGTAGTCAAATATGGAGATGACCAGTGAGTGGATGAGGGTTTTAGTGGCATCCTGGGTGAGGAAGGGTGTAATCCTGGAGATATTTTTAGGTGGAAATGGCAGGACTGCGAGAGGTGCTGAATGTGTTGTTTAAATGAGAGGGAAGAGTCTAGGATTACTCCAAGATAGCGCACTTTGGGGCTAGAGGCGATAGTTGTGCCATCAATAGATAATGAAATTGTGGGAAGTGAGGTAGTGGAAGAGGGTGGAAAGATGATCAGCTCAGTCTTAGACATGTTAAGTTTAAGAAAGCGCTGGGACATCCATGAAGAGACAGCAGAAAGACAGTTGGAGATATGGGTAAGGAGCGAGGGGGAGAGCTCAGGGGTGGAAAGGTAAATTTGAGTATCGTCAGCATAGAGATGATATTGGAGGTCAAAGGAGTTTGTGAGTTCACCTAAAGAGGACATATATAGGGAGAAAAGGAGAGGTCCAAGAACAGAATCTTGGGGAACTCCTACTGTTAGTGGAAGTGAGGGGGAAGAGGAGTCATGAGAGGACACAGAGAAGGAATGATCAGAGAGGTAGGAGGAAAGCCAGGAGAGGGCAGTGCTACATAAACCAAGAGAGTGAAGGATTTGCATGAGAGGGTGGTCTACAGTATCAAATGCAGCAGAGAGGTCCAGGAGAATGAGCAGAGAGTAGTGGCCCTTGGATTTGGCAGCAAGGAGGTCATTGGCTCAGTGGAGTGGAGAGAATGGAAGCCAGATTGAAATGAGTCAAGGAGGGAGTGGGAGGAAAGAAAGGTGGTAAGGTGGTTGTAAACAATACACTCAAGGAGTTTAGAAGCAAAAGGGAGAAGAGAGATGGGTCGGTAATTGGAAAGTATGTTAGGATTAAGGGTAGGTTTTTTTAAGAATGGGGGAGACAAGGGCATGTTTGAATTCAGAAGGGACAGTGACAGATGATAGGGAGAGATTAAGGAGTTGAGCAAGATGGGAACAGGCAGAAAGAGACAGGTAACAGAGGAGACGGGAAGGGATAAGGGCAAGAGGGGAGGTGGAAGGGGTGGAGGAACGGATGATGGCCATGACTTCCTCTCCAGAAACAGGGAAAAAAGATGTCAGAGTTGGTGAGGCAGAAGGGGAGGAGTGGTCAGGAAAAGGAGGGGGAGGAGTGGGGAGGGTCTGATGGGATATGATGTCCTCATGTATGGAGCCAATTTTAGATGTAAAGTAGGTGGCAAAGTCAAGGGCAGAGAGCGAGGAGGGGAGGCAAGGAGGGGAAGGGCAGATGAGGGAGTTGAAAGTGGTACAGAGACGCTGGGGGTTTGAGGACTGGGAGGAGATGAGGTTCTTGAAATATGTTTTTGGAGAGGGACAGGGAAGCACTGTAGGATGAGAGAATAAATTTGAAATGGAGGAAGTCAGCCTTAGAGCGTGATTTTCTCCACTGACGCTCGGCAATTCTTGAACACTTTTGCAGGTACCTGGTGCATTTGGAATGCCAGAGTTGTGGTGTGGATCTGCGAGGGTGAGTAGTTATTGCCGGCGCAACAGAGTCAAGAGCAGTAGTAAGGGAGGAATTGTACAGGGAAGTAGCTTGTTCAGGACAGGAGAGAGAAGGGATAGGGGAGAGAAGAGAGTCCAGCAGGGAGGAAAAAGCAACAGTGTCAATATCCTCAAAGTTACGCTTAGTAATGGTAGCCTTAGGAGGTAAAGGAGGGGAAGGAGAGAGGGATAGGTTAAAAGAGAGAAGGTGATGGTCAGAGAGGGGAATGGAAAATTGGAGTAATCAGAAATATCACAACGGTTAGTAAAGACCAGGTCAAGTGAGTGCCCACTCACATGGGAAGGTGATGATACTGGAAGAAATGGGCACTCCAAGGACAACCATTTAGATTAGGGTATTTTTGGTTCATTTGTGTGATGTTTAATCACGAATAAAAAATTGACTGCTTGTATAAATGGAGAGTGCCTCCTTCCTTCAGTGACAATCCATTACTAACTATATATATATATATATATATATATATATTGTGATAGGATCACTGGTAAAGTGGTCTGTGGCAGGTACATTTGTCCCAGATTCCTGTCTTTTGTGTTTTAAACCCCCAGGAGAAAGTCTGCAGTGTAGCAGGCTTGAGTTTCGGCTTTTTGAAAAGCCGGTTTGGGACCTGGGGGTTGTGGGTGAGAGGAGAGGGAGGGCTCCACCCACGGCCACTCCAGGTTTTGGTTCTCGCAGCCTGGTAACAGGATTGTTAGTTTTCCACCTGAGAGTGGCCAATATAAGCCTAGTTTGTTTAGGGCTGATTGTCTCACCTGGGAGAGCAGACAGGGAGTTTGCTCAGAGACACTTGGATACCTAACTGTGAGTGTTGTGCTGTGCTTTTGTTGCTGGCGAGGACATTAGGCCCTGCCAGGTTCTGGTAGTGAGGGAACTACCTGTGAAGTTAGTGCCCCGACAGGGCTAGGATTTATATTTATGTTTTCTTTATGTTTCTGATATTGTACAATAAAGACTGGCGCCGACCAGCTTGTACTTGCATCCAGACTGGTGTGCTGCTTCCCTGCTGCTGTGTGTGTGTGTAAGGAAGGAGTCCTCTACCCAGGAGAGGGACCCCCTAACCTAACTGTGTCACAATATATATATATGAACATACATATATATATGTATATATATACATACATATATATGTATATATATACACACATATATTATATATACATACATATATACTATAAATATGTATATATACATATATACATATATACATATATATTAAATATACTATATATACATATACTATGTACTGTATATATACAAGTATATACAAAGTATTCAAAGAATGAGCGCACTCACCAAGGTCTTTTCATTTAGATAATTGTATTACTCACAAAATAAGTGTAGCAAAGCAAGTCGACGTTTTGGCCAAACACTGGCCTTTCTCAAGACATAGGCCCTCATTCAGAGCCGCTCGTTAGCGGCAGTACGCTCGTTCCGAGCGATGTTTGCACATCTGCGCATGCGTACGCTTTTTAGTACGCATGCGCGAACCAGTCAGTGCGGCCGAAAATCGTTTGTACGCTATATAGCGAGTGCCTGCTATTTTGAGTGACAGAATGAGGCGTATGTGGGTGGTAACAGGGGAAGGTGCTTGAAAATGGGGAGTGGAGATCCGAACGCAGGCGTGCTTAAAGGTCAAAACGGGCGTTTTATGGGTGTGTATATTTAAAACAGCAGCGTCATTGACCACGTCACTGGGTTATTTTAGAGCCAGAACTGCTCGCAAATTTGTGGTAGCAAACACCAACCACAAGAATAGCGAGCAGTTCATACGCTGGTCGATGTACTCGATTAATCTAATAAATAGCGGACATGACGTAGGATGCGTGCGGCCAGGGGGCGTTTTTAACAAATAAACGAGCGTATGTTTTGCTCGTTCGTTCAGACTTAGAGGTGTGAACAGACTGCAATGTGCGTACGGATCATTTGAATAGCCACCCCTTGTTTTTAAACGAACGACCGCAAATAGCGAACGGCTCTGAATGAGGGCCTTAGCCTCTACCACAATATTGGATCAATATTGTGGTGGAGGCTCTGTATTGAGAAAGAACAGTGTTCTGAGTCTGGCTCTAGTTTTCCTGCCTCACTCAGACCCCAAAACGAGGCAAAACATCATCATCCCGCTGTCGGATTCTCACAAGGTTTTGGATACTATAAAAGTACCTGGTTATTCGTGCCATTTTATTATTATTATTATTATTATTATTATTATCATCCTTTATTTATATGGCGCCACAAAGGTTCCACAGCACCTTACACAGTACATACATGGGAATACAAGAAAAAAGTTAATAGTTATATAAAACAATGCAGGACATGGACATGGTTTATGCACATACTGTAGCTGCATAACACAAGCAGCAGGGTCTCAACAACCAACTGTTAGGTGCCAATTGGGGAGTTAGGAGTAAAAGATACTATAAGTAGGGGGAGGAGAAGCACGTGAGGAATGAAGGCCCTGCTCGTGAGAGCTTACATTCTAAAGGGATGGGGCAGACAGACAGGGGTGAAACAGATGGGGTAGAAAGTGAGGAAGGAGCATGGAGCAGTGGGTTAGGATATGTGCTGCGGAATGTGTATGTATAAGATGTCCTGATGTTATGTCAAACTTAAATTCTTCATACATCTATCCCTATGACAGAAAATAGATTTTGTTTATGTGTTAGTTACTTGAGAGATGTACAAAATAAAGCTGTAGCGCTTTAATTTTTGTGTGTTCCATTGTAGCATCTACATACATCCTGCTAAAAATGCAGCCATTATGGGACTGTCCCGCCATCCTAATATAGTAGTGAATACATCAGTCCCAGCTGATGGGTGCTATGCCATGCTCCTGTGAGTGGGACATGCTAGACCCACCCACAAATGGGTGCAGCCATGCCCAACATGCTGTGGTCCCACAGGATGTTGCTGTATCTGGGCCCAGAATGTCTCTTGTCAGCCTTCGAGGTGACAGACAGAACTAGGAGGGAATAGGGCTTAGTGGTGGGGTAGGAAGGCCATGGAGGGAGGGAGGTGGTTGAGAGTGGATGAATAGGAAAGGCGGGGGAAAGAAGCAAAGGGTTGGAAAGCAGACTGATGAGAGAAAATAGAGGGAACAGCAAGTGGAGGAGACAAGTGGGGGAGGATAGGGATGGATAAAGTATAGGATTATGTGGACACAGAGTAATGGGGGTGTTTGAAGAAAGGGCATTCATGCTGTGGATGAGGTAATAAGCAAGATGAAACCTGGAGTGGAGGCTGTGTGATGTAGAGACAGTGTAGATAAAAGTTGTTAAATGTTTAAAAATACAGGTAAAAGAACAGTGCTGCTAATGTATGAGCGCAGCTCCAAAAGTGATATATAAAGAGAGGTACATGAGTAGTGGGTGCAGGAATTAGTTATTAAAATAAAGAATGTTTAAAGTGGATAGATGCGATGCAATGGAAAAAGGCAATACAGTACAAACAGGATGTTCAACTGTATGAAGGTATAGAGCCGATCCAATTTCACTCTTGCTGTTGAGAGTGAAGTGAACAGACATGCTGTGTCTGTACAGAGGCGCTGTGTCTGTTCAGGGGTGCTGTGCCTTTCCAGGGTAGCGGCTGCTGGGTCCATGAGGGGTTGCTCTTTCCATCCAGGGGCAGTGGCTGCTGTGTCTATGCAGGGGCTGTACTGTCCACCCAGGGGCAGGGGCTTCTATGTCCATGCAGGGTAGGGGCTGCTGTGTCCATCCAGGGGCTACTGTGTCCATACAGGGCAGAGACTGCTGTGTCCATCCAGGGGTTGCTGTGTCCATCTGGGATTGGTATGAATGGCCGCCGGACGAGAGCCTGGCGGTCGAAATCCCGATGCCAGCAGGCCAAACAGCGGAGATCCCGATGGAGGTGAGTAAACTACCTAACCCTCTCCCCCCTAACCCTAACCCTCATTTAGCGGTGCTTAACCCTAACAACTCCCTTAGTGCCTAACTGTAAGCCCCCCTGGGGTGCCTAAACCTAACCCCCTCTCCCCGCAACCTAAACCTAATCCTCCCAGGGGGGTGCCTAACCCTAACCAACCTTCCCCCGGGGGTGCCTAACCCTAACCCCCCTTCCCCTAGCCTAACCCTCTCAGGGGGGTGCCTAACCCTAAATCCCCCCCGGGGTGCCCTAAACTTAACCCTCCCCCTCAGCTATGAGGATGCACGGACCTTACTTACCTCGGTCCTGCGTCATTCTAGATTTTGGTGTCAGGATTATGATAGGCATCAGTATTTCGATGCCTATCAATAATCCCTAGCTGGCATTCAGCTGTCGGGATTATGACCGGCGGCTTTGCGGCCGCCAGTCACTTGACTGCATCCCATCCATCCAGGGGCAGTGGCTGCTGTGTCCATCCTGGGACTGCTGTGTCCATTCAGGGCAGGGGTTGCTGTGTTCATCCAGAGGTGCTGTGTCTGTCCAGAGTAGGGGCTGCTGGGTCCATCAGGGGTTGCTATGTCCATCCAGGGGCAGTGGCTGCTGTGTATTTGCAGGGGCTGTTGCGTCCATCCAGGGGCAGTGGCTGCTGTGTCCTTTCAGGGGCTGCTGTGTCCACCCAGGGGCAGTGACTGCTGCGTCCATCCAGGGGCTGTGTTCATCTAGGGCAGTGGCTGCTCTGTCCATCCAGGGGCTGCTGTCTCCACCCATGGTAGGGGCTGCTGTGTCCATCCAGGGGTGCTGTGTCTGTCCATTGAGGGGCTGATGTGTCCATCAGGGGTTGCTGTGTCTGTCCAAGGGTGCCCAGTGCAGAAAAAAATAAAATCTAATAATATAATTTTTTTTGTGCTGTAGCCCAGTGTACTACATTTTTTTTTTTTTATCGCGGTGTAATATATTCATACACATATTGTGAAACAATAAGTTGTAGCGCAGTGTAATATTCATACATGTATTGGGAGACTGTAAGTGTACCACAGTGTTTTATTCATAAAAAAAAATTGTGACACTGTAAGTGGTAGCACAGAGTTTTATTCATAAAAAATATTGTGACATGGTTTAGAAATGCAGTGTAATATTCAACACGTATTGTGACAAAGTAAATGGTAGCGCAGTGTATTCATTAAAAATATTTTGACACTAAGTGGTAGCGCAGTGTTTTAGTCATAAAAAATATTGTGACACTGAAAGTGGAACGCAGTGTATTCATAAAAAATATTGTGACACTGTAAGTGGTACCCAGTTTTTTATGAAAAAAAATGTAGTGACACTGTAGCGCAGTGTAATGTTTCAAATTGGTACAAATTGACATGTGTGCTGTACTCCACTTCCTCTGTGTTTGTTGGTATGGAGAACGATCAGTTGAGAGAAGAGCAGGAACTACATACTAGTGCAGGAGCTGCTGCCTGTGCCACCAGTCATGACGATACTAGTCTTTCTACATCATCTACTAAAGCTGATGCCCAAGGGCATACAGGGTTTAAGTCAGGGTGTCTAAAATCAATGAAGCAATCTTCTACAGTGGTAAAGAAAAATACATCAAAGGGAAAGTTAGCTGCAGAAAAACATAAAAATTGGCAATATGCCTTTCACCACACGAAGTGGCAAGGAAAGGCTAAGGCCTTGGCCTTAAATTATGACTGGTGGATCTTCCTTTTTTGATGTAGGCCCTTCTCCCTGTAGACTTTTGAAAAAAATTTAAATAGTTAAGGCACAGGAACCAATTGTGCACTCAGAAATGTCACAAATACCTGAGGCGAGTTTAAGTGTGTCGGTGGGTGCCATGTGTGAGCCTGACCTTTCCAAAACTGTACTTAAAGAGGAACCTCCTTCCACCACTTGAGACTGAGCAGAACAAGTCAACATGCTGACATAGAAATTGAAAATGCTTCTGTGAAAGTGCACCAGGATGAGGAGGATATTTGTGTAGCTGATGCTAATAAGGATGTTGATGATGAGGACACTGATGATGAAGATGTTGTTGATGAGGATGCTGTTTGTGTAAATCAGGCCCCAGTGGAAACAGTTGTTGCCCATGATAAGGAAAAGCCCACTGTCATACCTGGGCATAAAGCAAAAAATCCACTTCTCATGTGTGGAATAATTTCTACCCAAATCCGGACAACAATTGTCAAGCCATCTGTACACATTGTCATGCCAGAGTAAATAGAGGTAGGGACCTTAACCATCTACAGCGCATCCATCCAAAGTGTTTGCAAAATTCAGAAACTTTGGCAAAATAGGTAACAACAAGCAGTCCAGCGTCAGTTAGCTCCCTTCTCTCTGCTACATCCTAGCACCTGGCATCTTCACCACCAACACTTCATCAACAATATCTTCAATCATGATCAGAAGTAGTCCTGCATCCAATTTGATAAGGCTAACTCATTCCTCCCCTATCCTGCATTCCTTTGAAGACTCCTTGAGTGCTACACCTGCTGCTGCTGGGAATGGATCTTCATACCAGAAGGGGGACAGGAAGACTACTAGTAGTAGTTCAAAAAAACAATTGACTGTTAAACAATCCTTTGCAAGGGGGAGCAAGTATGACAGCAGTCACCCAGTTGCACAGCGAATCACTGATGCCATAACATCTACAGTATGCTGGTATTAGATGTGTGTCTGATATTAGTGCAGTGGGCATTAAATAGTTAACTGAGGTCCTGTGTCCCCTGCTACCAAATTCCATCTAGGTTCCACTTCACTAGAAAAGCAATTCCCAGCCTGTACAGGGATATTAAAAAAAGCTTAGTGTCCTCCAAAATGCCATTGTACCCACTGTCCACTTAACTACAGATATGTGGACAAGTGGAACAGGGCAAACGCAAGATTACATGACTGTAACAGCCCACTGGGTGGGAGTATTGTCTTCAGCGGCACCAACAGCAGCAGCAGCATCTAAGAAACAGCAGCTCAATTAAAGGCAGACTTCTCTGTGTATCAACAGTTTTACTATGAGGTATACCGCTGACAACCTTTTAAAAATCTCAGGGAAGTCTTTGCAAAATGGTTTACCCCGCTTGGACTCTCCTCGGGATTTGTGATCTCTGACAATGCCACCAATATTGTGAGAGCATTACAGCAATGTGAAATCCAACATGCCCCATGTGTTGCTCACACAATCAACTTGATGATGCAACATTTTTTTTAAAATGACAGGGCCGAGCAGGAGATGCTCTCTGTGTTTACATGTACTAGTATAATATTTTGAAAGGAAGAGACATTTTTTTATTATTAAAAATAGCAGTGGGTGGGTGGAGTGCACAATGATGAGCCCGCTATTGACATTGTACACATTGCCTTCTGTAATTCACAGACATCACATACATGACAGGGGTGGTTCTTCATACATCTAGCATGTGTGGGCTAGTGGTTTGGTGAGTGCCTTGCACAGTGCTTTTCCTGGGTTCAATTCCTGGAAAAGAACAATTTTTTTTTTAAATCTTCAGAGTGGACTCTCTGTATTACAAACCGTGCGTTTTAAGACACACACTTGCGGCACTGTTGGCACATCAGCGCTGTGGTGGCTGCCAGCTCTGGGGGATGCACATGGGATCTCTGGTGCATTACCAGTGGAGCCACTCCATACGCCATGTAGTGCCCTGCTAGTCGTGTTATGCTGTGGCATATGGAGGCTCATAGTACTGGGCATGCCCAGAGGGTCAGGAGTCACAGTGCATCCCAGACTTAGACCTTACAGTGATTTCATGACTTTAGAAACTAGTAGTGGGGTCTGTTTGAAAGTGAGGTATCTGTATTACAAACTGACTGTGCATTTTAAGGCACACACTTGCATCAATGTCGGCACTGTCGGCACTGTCCCAGACTTAGACACTATAGTGATTTCATGACTTTAGAAGTGAGTAGTGGGCTCTTTTTAAAAGTGGGGTCTCTGTATTACAAACTGACTGTGCATTTGAAGCTGCACACTTGCGTCAATGTCGACACTGTCTGCGTTGTTCCAAACTTAGACACTATAGTGATTTCATGACTTTAGAAACCAGTAGTGGGGTCTGTTTGAAAGTGGGGTCTCTGTATTACAAACTTACTGTGTGTTTTAAGACGCACACTTGTGGCACTGACAGCACGTCGGTGCTGTGGTGGCTGCCAGCTCCGGGGGTTGCGCATGGGATTTCTGGTGCATGCCCAGTGGAGCCACTCAATACGCCATGTAGTGCCGTGCTAGTCACACTATGTTGTAGTGTATGGAGTCTCATAGTACTGCACATGCCCAGTTGAGACGGTCAGGAGTCACACACAGTGCATCAGGTCATTTACCCCAATGCAAGCAAGAGCCTTTCATTACCATAATAAAGGACACTTTGTTAGCCATTTAAGCAGTCAGCTCAAGATCTGCCCTTGTGTCCTGTGTCACTCTCAATCAGCTCCACCGGGCATGCGCAGTTCTATGAGACTCAATACACCACAGCATAGCGCGACTAGCAGGACGCTACTTGGCGTAATTTATGGAGTACCACACACCACTTTCTTGAGCACACAGTGCATCACAATACAGTGGCATAAAGTCACATAGAAATGCCAGGTGGTATGAAGTTGTGGGCAATGTATTGAGTTTAGTAGAGTAGGCTTTGATAACAATAGTGAACGTCAATTGCTCGGTCTTTATGCAATGCTGGGAGTGCGTCTTTTTGGTCAACACAGATACCTGTATAAACTCACACACCACCAAGTGATTTCTTTTTAATCCTGAAATGAAGATTTAAAAAAAAAAAAAAAAGCTGTGGTAATATGACAATATAACTGATATGTACATTAGCAGCAAATTAGTTCACATTAGTGCGTCACAAGTCTAAAATGCTGATTCATATACTGTAGTATAGTAATGTACGTTGCTGTAAAAGGGATGCAAATATTTTTTTTTTAAATAACTACTGTAGGTAAATTGTTTTACCTTTCCCCACCCTCCCACCAGCGCTTCTCACACGTATAATACAATGTAGGCTACGTAACTTGTAACTTCAGGACTGCCTATGCTCTTCCCCCATCAGAGAAATAAAATTCCTGATTACAGTGTACATCACTGTGTTTACCTTCCCCCCCATACTCTGTAGGTAACTTGGCACCCAGCGCCATCCCGTGCTCCCACTCCAGCCCTTCCCTCACTGCCATACCGAGAGCTGCACCTGTCATGTGTTTGATGTGACGTGTGTGAATTACAGCAGGCACTGTGTACAATGTCAGTAGTGGGCTCAGCATGTGGCAGCATTGAATAGAAGCAAATGATGGTGGGGGGTGGCGATGAAGTAACTTGGTTAGCCAAACACACAGAGAGTGCTGGGAAACCGTCTTTTTGGTCAACACAGATACCTGTTTAAATGACAGAACTCACACACCACCAAGTCCTGTAGTGAAGATTTATGTAAAAAAAAAAAAATGTCCCTTACCAGGGCTCAAACCCGGGACGCTCATGCTTGCATTGCAGTCACCCATACACGCCAGCTGTGTCAAAAGCCACACTGGTTGTGTACAGCACGCAGTGCATCAGTGTAGTGCTGATGCACTGTCACTCCCGATCAGCTCCACTGGGCATGCGCAGCAATATGAAACTCAATACGCCACAGCATAGCGTGACTAGCAGGGCGCTACATGGCATATGGAGCGGCTCCACTGGACATGCACCAGAGATCCCATGTACAACCCCCGGAGCTGGCAGCCACCACAGTGCCAACATGCTGACAGTGCCGCAAGTGTGCATCTTAAAACACACAGTCAGTTTGTAATACAGAGACACCACTTTTAAGCAGAGCCCATTACTAGGTTCTAAAGTCCTTGTCTGGGCCAGTGCCGACATCGACGCAAGTGAGCTGTACGTGCATGTGAAATATTTTTATAAAAAAGTACAGGACTCAAACACTTAACATAATGATTTTAAACTTTATTAGACATTCTTCTACAGCTGATTCCATGAGGAAAACACTGTACTATAGTGTACCTAATCGCAGCTTCTGTCAGTCAATCATCGGGTGGTGATACAGAAAATGCATTGGAGACCTGATGTATGCACCGTATAGTTTAGGAAAAGTGACACCTGGTGGACAAGAAGTTGTATTACACACATTTTGCGTGGCGCAACTCAAGGTGTACTGTGTGGCGCGAGATGCATGGCGCGCTACATGGCATATGGAGCAACAAACTAGCTGGGCACATCTATACGTCGGGTCTTTCTTCCCAGTGGACACAGATCTGGAGAGATGCAAAGAGCTATTGGTAAGGAAATTGTCAGCTCAAGCTGCACATGATGCAGCGATGGCTCCTCTTCAGTTTCTCCAGCAAGTGTGGCTGCCAGTAAAAAAACATTAGCATAACTGTCAGAACGTATTTCTCTATGCTGTGAAGTGCCACAAACATAATCGATGAGGTCATGTCATTATCATCATTAATGGTTGGCAGAGAGAGGGCTAGTTGTAGTGTGAATTTGAGTGCATAATGATGCAACAAACTTATTGTAACCATGAAAAGATTTGATTGGCTAAGATCTATATAAAAATGTCCACCAACAGGGGTGTAACTGGACCTAGGGGTGGCCCCATAGCAAAATTTTCACAGGTCCTCCTAGGTCCATGACCCTCTCCCTCCACACCCTCCTCACTCCCCTTTCCTTGACAGTAGACTTACATGCTCTGTGGTTGCACTGCACAGGGCAGGAACACTTCCTCTCCCAGTCAGCTCCATCTCCTCAGGCCTAACTGATTGATGCTGGGAGGAGTTGGCCATGCCTCCTCCCAGTATCAGTCAATGAGAAGACAAGACCTGGAGGCGGAGCCGACCAGGAGGATGCGACCACGGAGAGGGGGGCACAACCACAGAGCAGCTAAGTTGACTCGAGGAGAGGGGAGTGAGGATGGTGAGGGTGTGCGGAGGGGGGCCATGGACCAAGGCCTGGAACCATAGGTGCAGGGAGAGAGCTGGGCCCTGGATTGGTCCGGGCCCCATAGCAGCTGTACCCCCTGCAGCTACAGTAGTTATGCCACTGTCCACCAAATTGGTATTTATTTTTTGTCATATGAAGAGTATTGGTGTCTGGAAACATACATTTTTAACTATGGACCTGATTCAGAGATGTACACTAACCTGATGGTTAACGCACACCTCCGATGTTTGGGAGTCTGCACTTGCGCAGGGCCCTTTCTGTGCAGGTACAGAACGGGTCCTGTGATCTTGCTCGCAGTCCCCCCAAGATTGAATCTACCTATTATTTTATAGAATGCATTAGAAAAATGATAACTAGAAGCTGGCTGGTTGATATGACAACTTCTTCACTTGTCTTCTTTAGAAGGTTTGATAAAGTCACATTCTAATTATCCCATCCTTAAGAAATCCTAGATATACGATATAATAAGCTGTCATTTAGGTTACATATCTATTGTCTGGACTGCGACTATTCCAGTACATAAAGGTAGACTACCTTTGCCAAAGTTCCATTGTGGTCATTGGAGGAGCTATCCTGCTTGCTGGCATGCTTCTCATTCAGGGAATAGAGGGTTAAAGTAATCATCTGTTTCCCAGGTGTCGTCATGTTGTGGGATTCCTAGATTGGTCATTATTTCAAACCTGATTCCATTTGGGTCACATGTTCTGAAACTTCCTATGGATCACAGACCTCTAGTATAAAACCTGTTACTAACTGTGTCTCAGTGTCTGTGCAACATTGCTTTCAGGTCTTTTCTTGGACTCCTGCCAGATCCCCGCTGTGCCTGTAGATTGCTGTGGACTTTGTTATAGTCCAGTTGTACTTCTGATGCCAGTTATCCGCTGCACTATAGAGCCCAACATTCCTATTATCTAAGTATTGCTTTTTGCTCCATCATTGTGCTTTCATCATTTTGCTGCACTTTACCTGTTGTCTTTCCGTTACTGTGGATATTGAACTCATCCTTGTTACAGTTGTCAACTGCACCGTTACAGTGTTATTTCTGAACCCTAGCTACATTACAGGGCTCAACCCTGCTACAATCTTCTCCGCATCATGGGGCTCAACCTCGCTCCGAACCCTAGCTACATTACAGGGCTCAACTCTGATACAATCTTCTCCGCATCACAGGGCTCAACCTCGCTCCGAACAATGCTGTGCCTGTGGATTGCTGTGGACTTTGTTATATTCCAGATGAATTTCTGATGTCAGACACCCACGTCCCAACAGCATTCCTATTGCCTAAGTATTGCTGATTGCTCCATCACTGCAGTTTCACCATGTTGCTGTACTATTTACTTTGCCTCTTGTTTTTCCGTTCCTGTGGATATTGAACTCATCCTTGTTACAGTTGTCAACTGCACCATTACAGTGTCATCTCTTCATCACGGGGCTCAACCCCGCTCTGAACCCTAGCCACACCACAGGGCCCAACCCTGCTATAATCATCTCTACATCACGGGGCTCAGCCCCGCTACAATCTTCTCTGCATCACGAGGCTCAACTCTGCTACAATGTTCTCTGCTTCACTGGGCTCAACCCCGCTACAATCTTCTCCACATTTCGGGGCTCAACCTCGCTACAATCCTCTCTGCATCACAGGGCTCAACCTCGCTCTGAACTCTAGCCACGCCACAGGGCTCAACCCTGCCCTGGAATCTCATTGCCTTACAGGGTTTAACCCTGCTCCGACTTCACTACCCCACAAGGCTCAAGTTTGCTTCATCTCTCACTGCACTACAGGGCTCGGCCCTGTCCCGGAACTATATTATTCTGCAGGGCCCACTCTGCTCCGGATTTTCATTACTACAGGGTTCTACCCTGGCAAAGGTCCTCAGTGTCATCCTGAGGTGTTGGCCTCATTCTGGACTCAGGGTTCCTTACCATGTTAGTTCTTATATGTTAAAGAAAGCATATATATATTTGGGGATTCTCTCCTATACTTATTATTCCAAATGTGAACCTCTGTGCTGTTTAAGACTTTATTTGAGACCTTGCTGATTATCATTCTTTTGTGAATAAATTCTATTTTACTTTTATCCTGTGCTACTGAGTTTTATGGAAAGGTCAATCCTAAGACCACCCCAGTTTATTGTGCCTAGTAGGCCTGCCTCCCT
The DNA here is from genome assembly GCA_031769625.1 of Taudactylus pleione. Classification (NCBI taxonomy): domain Eukaryota; kingdom Metazoa; phylum Chordata; class Amphibia; order Anura; family Myobatrachidae; genus Taudactylus; species Taudactylus pleione. The sequence continues at coordinate 1,346,172 of JAUIMM010000153.1, forward strand.
CCAGGAGTCTCAAGTGTCAGCAACCGTGACATCCGTTCTGCTGTCACCAGGAGCATGATGCTCTGCCGCTGACTTCAACCCAGCCCTTGATGGTCCTAACAGTCTGAGCCCGCATGTAGTGCTGGTTACCTGGTGCCCGCTGCAAAGGATAATATGTTAGCGGAGCCCCCGGCTGCTCTGGGTCCCCTTTTCCTGTGTACAGCTGCTAATTACAAAGCCCATGGATGCTTATGCTTGACTTGCTACATTGCCTCTAAGAAATTCCATATGATTGGTTCCAGGGAGTGACATTACTCAGGGCCAGTGCAAGGTGCCTGGGCACCCTAGGCAACATTTCATCCAATGCCCCTGCTCCCTCCAATACAATTCATAATTATGCTACACATTAGTGCCCCAATACATAATTTGCCACACAGCAGTGTTCCAAATTCATAATATACTATATAGAAATGTCCTAACTAATATGCCACACAGCAGAGCCCCAAAATAATAAAGCGCTTCATAACACTGCCCCAATTCAAAATATGCCATACATCCGTGCCACAAATTCATTATATGCCACACAGCTGTATCCCCAATTCATAATTATGCTACACATCAATGCCTTCACTACATAATATGCCACACATTTGTTCCCCAATACATATGCCACGCAGCTATGCACATAATGTATTGTATGCCACATAGGGCTATATTTATTAACATTATTTTTACTAAAATAAAGTGAAAATGGGTGTTTTCACACCCTTTTCACATTATTTTAGTATCACCAATAGTTACTAAAGGGCAATTGGAGTAGAATTCATAAAATTCTACTCCAACCCCTAATTATCACTTATTTTTAGTAAGTAGATCGCATTTCCAATACTTGTAATGGGAAATGAGATATGGCCAAAGTTACTAAAAATAAATTGTGAAAAAATGCCAGGGAAAGCCATGTGATAATAACGCCAACCGGTGGTGGCATTATCCAGGGTCTTCCTTGGTTACTGGACTCCTGTTCTGCTTTAAAAGGCAGAGCAGAGCCCGGAGCCGGCCCCAGAGATCAGCTGTGTGGTCTAAAAAGACCACACACTGATACACTTGAAAAAAAGAAAGAAAAATTAGTAAAAAAAAAAAACTTACCTGAGTCCAGGTGACCGGTGATGTCCTCCTTCCGGTCAGCTGGTCTCCCATCCTGCACTGGGGCCCGGTCGTCACCTGACCGGGTCCCAGTGCAAGATGGGATGTCAGCTGACCGGAGCCACGGAGGACATCACTGGAGCACCTATCACTGCAGGTAAGTATAATTAAAGGAGGAGGGGTCGCATGGGGTCCGTGATCATGGGGGGCAGGGCTTAGCAGCAGGGCTTAGCAACAGCCGGTCAATGCATGAGCAGGCACTTGTCACGGTATCTTTTCCAAAAATACCGTGATAAGTGTGCGGAGGGGATTCGCAGGGACAGAGCTTTATCACAAGCTCTGTCCCTGCAAAGGATATTTAGTTAATCCCTGTGATATTGGCTGAATTCGCAATGCAAATTCAGTCGGTAATATCACACTACAATCTGCATTCCCAATGCGGATTGTAGTAAATAGAGCCCATAGTCATGAATTATGCATTGCAATGCCCCTAATACATATGCCACACATGTGCTCCAAATTCTTTATATACCATACAGCTGTGCCCCCAATACATTATGCCACCCATCCATGCCCCAATATATAATTATGTCACACATCTGTGCCCCATTATATGTCAGCACCCATTAACTCCCTCCACACAAACACCTCACCCTGCCAGCACTCATTAAACCTGCACACACACATGTACACTTACCCTGTCAGCACTCAATAAAACCATCACCACCCCCACACACTAAGCCTGTCTGCACTAATTAACACACACACACACACCCCTGCATTAGCCTTGTTCATCAGTAGACCTACCCAGGACTGAAAGAGATATCCTTTTTTTGTGGCCCTAGCAGCACCCTCCAGTGGCTGGGGCCCCTAGGCAGCTGCCTAAAGTTGCATAATAGTACCACAAGCCCTGACAGTACTGCAGTTAGAAGCCGGCAGCCCCCTAAGGACTCCCACCCCAGAGTTCCAACAGCTATTAGGAGACAGATATCCAAGACAGCTTCCACCAATGATCAGTGAGACGGTATATACACCCAAACCATCTTACCTTTGAGAGACGTGGTACCTGTGCACATCATAGTGCTGCTTAGTGCTTACTAACTGTATGGCTGTTTGTGATTACACTAATACACAATAGGGATGTGCACCGGACAATTTTTGCTGGATTTGGCTCTGATTCGTTATCCGGCTTTGGATTTGGATTTTCCAAACCTGTCGTGACTGGTTTTGGACTTGGATTTTTTTCAAAAATTGCAAAAAAAGCTAAAATCACATAATTTGGGCTTTTTTTGTTCCTAGAGTATTATTAACCTCAATAACATTATTTTCCAGTCATTTACAGTCAATTTAGACCACCTCACAGCTTACAATATTGTTTTTACCATTATTGGCCAAAGGCTGCAGTGAGATGGCTGGTTACTAAGCAACAGAGCAGCGGCACAGGCACCACAGTTTAAAGCACATTTATGAAACACACAATACTTGTATACACAGTGCACTATGGCCCAAGGAGTCACGGTGCTTGTATACTCAGATGGCTATTGCCCAAGGAATCAAAGTGCTTATACACACAGAGGGCTATTGCCCAAGGAGTCACAGTCCTTATACACACAGAGGGCTATTGCCCAAGTAGTCAAAGGACCTCATTCAGAGGCGGTCGTAGCGGCCGCACGGTAGTACGCATTCAATGTTTTTCTTTCTGTGCCTGCGCATGGCTAGCTGTGCGCATGTGCGTACGAGCTCTACCGATGCAAAATACTGTCGGTCGTAGGGCTTCCGAACCGGAAGTGGCTTGTGAAAGTTGATTGATAGGAAAGTCCGTTTGTGGGTGAATACGGGGGTGGTGGCCTGCAAACGGAGGCGTGCTTCAGCGTTTCCAGGCGTTTTAGGGGAGTCCATAAATTATCTGCTTTGTACAACCATGAATTTCGGAAGCATGACAACGTCACTCTACGAACAGGATGATCGTCCAGGGTAAGGTAGGCAAGGAGCGTCCGTAAGCCACAACAGTACAATCGTTAATCCGATGTTACTTGTGATGTTTGCAATTGGAACCACACAAACCAAGCTACTAAGAATCCTGCATTGTAACTATTAACACTGCTAATTACCTTGTAAATGATTTCACTTGCGTGTGCATTAGGGAATTCTTTACACCACTCTTTATTTGTGTTTTTTTAACATATTTCTTTCTGTCCTTTTTTAAAACATATAGCATTGTATTTTGTGTAGCAGCCTTTTCGGATACCATACTTTTTAAACCATGTATACATTGATATAGTCAAATATGGACATTTTGAAAATAACATTTAGTTTATTTTTGGTAATTAGCCATAAATCATAATCATTTTAAAAATTGTTATGGCAACATTTGCTCAAAAAAAAAAAAAAAACAAACAAAAATAAAACAAATTAAAAAAAAAAAAAAAAAAAAAGGCAAATTATAAAAGAGCTTGAGACATTGGTGACAAGAAATATGGGGACTGGACAAGAGGTGAGGGAGGAGATATCCAGGGCTACTTGCATCGTTTTGGCCGGCTCGGAGGAAGAGGTAACCTACGGACAGCCGACTGGCGTGTAACACGCCGACTGGCCTGGCCAGAGGTAGATGGTATTTTCTCTGGCCTAGGCATAGGGCTCTCCATACTTGCGGGGGTGGCTGTTGGGCTGCCAGAGGTGGTGGTCCTGGGAGGAAGGGAGTCTCGCTCCATCATGGCAGGTGGGTTTGCCTGCTCCTGGGTATTGGCCCAACGATCCATGGCCCCAGCAATGGTCTCCAGGGCCACCGCCACCCTCACCAGAGTGGTCTCCATCCTCAGGAGAACACATCAGTTCTCCTGAGTTTGGGAGACCAACCTGGTGAGGAGAGGCACTGCTCGTTCCGATGGTTGCCCTGGAGTTGATTCAACAGGGTCCCCAGACGGAGTACTTGGATCCTCCCCTGCAGAGTCTCCATCTGTGCTGGACCCAGTCCTGACCTCAGGAGCAGGCAATACCTCCTCTGAATCTGTTAAAAAAAATATAAAAATTAGGTTTTTTAAATTTTTTAAACACGTTTTAGCTTTATACATTTTCGAAACAATAAATATTTACATTCTTGAACATGTGGAGCGTTAAAGTCGGCCATGTCAGTGTCCATAGTGGACACTCCAACTATCTCCTCTTCCGTCACACATCCCTGAGCCAAGGTCTCCAAGCTCATCAAGGTCAGCTCCTCAGGGATGGGACCACCACCTGTCCCTGCAGCATGGTCCACTCTACTCTGTAGCTTCCTCTTCAGCTGGTATTTAAAATCAGTCCATCTGACAATGTGAATTGTCATTTTTTCAGGGTTAGTTTATTATATTAATATCTAGCTTTTGACTTCAGTACACTCACAATATCATTTCCTTACCTTTTTTTAACGACTTTCATGGTTCTGTGGGTTGTCCCCACAGCATTAACAGTCCTGGATATCTCCTTCCAAATCCTGTCTTTGGCTCCAGCCCCCATATTTCTTGGGGCATGTACAAGGTTATCCATTGTCATGGTCACCCATGTCTCAAGCTCTAGCCTCGAAAACTGAGGATTTCTGGGCCTTGGCCTGCTGGGCCCCGCCTCCTCCTCCTCTCGTGGTGGGACTGGATTCACAGCACCGACAATAAATTGTTGTTATTTATTTCCAAATATAGCATTTTTGGAACATATGAACTGTTATTGACAATTTTAAAAAATGTGTTTTAAACTTACCTGCCTCATTTGGCCTCTGCCCACCATGCTCCTCGCTTGCCATTTTACAAACTTGTGAGAGAGCATGAAGACTAGTGCTTGTGAAGACTATTTGATAGATGTGATTGCATCTCTGGATTGGTTACCCGTGCATCCCTATTTGCCTACATACAATGCACACCTCGCCTGCATTATTCAATCACTGCGTGGGTTGGGCAAGATGGGATCACATCTCTGGACTGGTTACCCGTGCATCCCTATTTGCCTATGTACAATGCACACCTTGCCTGCATTATTCAATCACTGCGTGGGTTGGGCGAGATGGAATCGCATCTCTGGATTGGTTACCCATGCATCCCTATTTGCCTACGTACAATGCACACCTTCCCTGCATTATTCAATCACTGCATTGGTTGGGCAAGATGGGATCGCATCTCTGGATTGGTTACCCATGCATCCCTATTTGCCTACGTACGATGCACACCTTCCCTGCATTATTCAATCAATGTGTTATTTGTGACCTTATTTAAGGCAAAGCCAAATGGACCCTTACTTGTAGGTTGTAGTTGGAGTGATTTTTGCGGCTGGAACGGATTTGTAGTGTTTACAGTGTTTGGAGTTGTTTGAGTGGTGCTTGTGTGTGTTTTTTGAGTGGTGCTTGTGTGTGTTGTTTGAGTGGTGCTTGTGTGTGTTTTTTGAGTGGTGCTTGTGTGTGTTTTTTGAGTGTTTTTTTTATTTTTTTGGTGGGGGTTTTTTTGTTTGGGTTTTTGGTGTGTGTTTTTTGTGTAGGTTTTATTTGGGGTGTGTTTGTTTTTTTGTTTTGTGTTTGGGTTTTTGGTGTGTGTTTTTTGAGTAGGTTTTATTTGGGGTGTGTTTATTTATTTGTTTTGTGTTTGGGTTTTTGGTGTGTGTTTTTTGTGTAGGTTTTTTTTGGGGTGTGTTTGTTTTTTTTCGGTTAAAAAAAAACACCGGTTACTTCATGTGCTTTGGTGGCCGTGTATTTTGTTGTGGAAAATAACAACATTGTTTGCAGACTCCAGTAAGTGTTTCAGCCTACTGCAAGCATATTTAATTTTTTTTAATTTATAAATAAACCGAACATTAGTTCAACAATTATAGTCATGTTTTATATTTTTGTTTTACGCATTTAACAGGCCAGTTTGTACTGGATCCAGGAAAGTGTCTATTTCTTTAATCCTAAAAGTTTGTTGTATTTAAATTTAAAGTGTTTTATGCTAATTTTTTAGATTTAATAAATGTATTAGGCTGATTTTTTAAAAATTAAACAGTGATTTTGTTATTTATTTATATTGCACAATTTCAAAGTTAAGAATGGTTTTACCAATAATAGTAGTAATATACTTGGGTATGACTTTTTTTTTTTAATTTCCCCCCAAAAAATTATTCAGAACACAAACAACACTTGTAGGGGTTCCAGAAGATGGCACAGGATGACCCTGTAAGAATATGCACCATTATTACTAAGCTAAGTATTTTGTTTTAAAATTTGTAAAAACATTCTCACCACAACTAATTTTACAAAATTCGAACTTTACAGAGTGATGTTGGCCAGCTAATAGTGGCCATGTTGCCCCCCACCAACCTTCCTCAGCCTCCTCCTGGGCATAGGCATAGGAGGCATGCAAGGGCCAAGATATATAGAACATGTGTCACCCTTTTTAAAATGCCTGATGATGTGGTTTTAACCACTTATCGCCTGCCTCCAAATATTATCCTAGACACTCTTTCAATAATAAAGAATAATCTAGAAAGTCAGATTAACATTCCTACAGCAATCACACCACTTACACAGTTGTTGGCGGTGTTACATTTCTGCACCTCAGGGTCCTTCCAAACCACTGTGGGGCTGGTGGGTGGCCTCTCCCAGCCCTCATTTTCACGGATCCTGGGGCATGTGCTAGATGCATTCTTCAATCATATAGCACATTTTATTAGTATGCCTTTGGATACGGAAGCCCTTGATGTGGTAAAGCAGAAGTTTTTTAAGATTGCAGGCTTTTCACACGTCATAGGGGTAGTGGACGGCACTCACATAGCACTTCAGGCCCCTGCATGCAGGGAACAAATCTATAGGAACCGAAAACATTTCCATTTGCTAAATGTAATGGTGCTATGTGATTCCTCCCTCCAGATCCTCTCCCTGAATGCCAAATTTCCAGGCTGAAGCCATGATGCATATGTGATCCAGCTTTCAGGGATTTGGCCAAAATTAACCACACTGCAAGCTGGTGACACGTGGCTTCTTGGTAAGTATAAATCCAGTATGTAGCTATAGTAAAAGTGTAAACATGGTTTCCTTATACATTTTTAGAACTTATGGTGTCCAATTTCCAACAGGTGACAGTGGATATCCTTGCACGCCCTGGCTGCTGACTCCTTATTTGAATCCCACACCAGGGCCACAAACTCAATATAATGCTGCATTTACTGCCACCAGGCAGGTGGTGGAGTGCTGTATTGGCCTTTTAAAGGGCTGGTTCCGGTGTCTACATCACTCTGGTGGTGCACTCATGTACTCGCCGGATATGGTTTCTCGCATTGTGGTCCTGTGTGGGATTTTACACAATATTGCAATAAGGAGTCGAGTACCCATGCAGCCAGAGGATGCCTGCCAGAGGATGGCCCCTTGGAGGAAGGTGTTGTGATGCTGTCGGGGGGGCAGACGCGATTCTGTGTTTTCCAGATTTTTTCGGTATTAATTTTTAAGTTAAGTTTGTATTTTACACTTAGAGCAAATATATTTTAAGGTGAAACTAATTTTTTTTTTTTTAAACAAAAATAACACTTTCCTAAACTGAAAAACAAATGGAACCCATTGGCAATACCCTGTACTGTTTTTGGACAACTAACATAATTTATCCGGATATACCACCACATGTTTAGTTAATTTTGTTGAAATTTGTGTTATTTTGCTTAAAAAAATTAAATATTATGTTGGAGTTTACCTTTTGTTGTTTATGTCTGACTAAGCAAGATATTTACTGTAAAAAACACCTGAGGCCATTTTTTTTGTGATTCTGTTATGAAATGCTTTTCACAATTAAAAGCATGTTGGCAACATGTTTGTTATTGAATAAATTTTTACCAAAAAAACAGTTTGGTGTACATTGTTTGGGAATCCCATTTTGAGGTGGATAATGTAGGGCAACCCCAAAAAAACACAGCAAAACATTACTGCAAATGTTCTTAAGGTTAAAAAATACATTTTTTAATTAGTTACACTATGGGAAGGCACCCAGCTTTGTTAGCAAACTATTTGAAATGCAGAATTACACCATTTAATTTGTTTCAAAAAAGAGGACAAATGTTTTTTTAACAAAAACTTTACTTGAAATTAAAACATTTTGTAATGTGCAAAGGTAAAAAAAAACTAAAAACGCTCCAGACTCCCCACAATCTGCTGTATGCCTCCAAGTATGCTTGTTAGATCTGTGGACATAAAAATGTATTTGTAGGTTAAAAACATCTAAAAACTGACCCACATTTTAACAGGAAACAATATTCAATGTCCCAAACAGTGGGTGGACACAATGATGTTAGGGTGTGTTATAAAGCTGACTCCACACAACATTATTAATATGTTGAAACATTTAATGTCTGAAAACACTGGGAAACCCTAACTATGTGGCATAATAAAAAAAAACCCTAGAATGATTTGAAATCAACTGGGAGGTGTATTCCTAAGTCATGATGGCCATAGCATTAAAACACACTGCATGTATTCACTTCTAGAATATTCTTGATAATCCAAAAGTACAATGTGTTTGTTTGCTGTGTCTAACATCACTTTTCCAAATGAAGTTACATCTTAGTACTTTTTAAACACAGTGTACCCAACATTAACAAGGTTAGTCTGGTTCCTATCACCTTCCCAAGTCCTGTGACATGTTTTTTTTAATTTTAAAATACAAATCAAAATGTAAAATTTTTTAACACAAATTAATAAGCATTTTGAAAACCCCCAAAAGTCAAAAATTTTTGGCCACCCAAAAAAAAATATAGTGCACAGCCACAAAGCATAACCACAAAATATTGAGTAACATGATTACTGTGCACTGATTATGACACCCATACTGTGATAATGAAAACAAGAGGGAGGGCTGGGTTGAGCGGATGGGGAAGGTGAGGGTGAGGGCTGCAGGTTGGGTCCTGCATTGCGGCCAATTCTGAGGGCCCTTCTCTGTCTCCGCTGTTGGCCTAAAATAAAATAAAAAGGATAACATTTTAGTTTAGTTTGCACTTTCTGCTACACAATACAAGTACACTTTACACATTCTGGACAATAGGGACAAAATACAACAGTGTTTGTTTACATTTAGGAAAAGAATTGGAAACGGTAAAAATATTTTTAAGGGTCCTCTAATTTAAACATTTATGCCAACGCATACTTACGTCGGCGTTTTAGCGCCCGCAAATTGCCCAAAAGGACTGGCAACCTGCGGTGCAAATCGGACCACCGCCTCTCTAATTGCGCAATATTGCGGCAAAAACCTGCACACCGAAGGCACTCCTCACCTCCGCATAGGCAGCACGCTTTAAGCGGTTGGTAATGGGAGGCGGTGCGTTGGTTATGCACCTGTCCAGGATATTAACCAGGATGCTCAATTCCCGACGGGTAAAGGCCGCGGCTCTCATGATGGCAATGGCAGTTTTTACAGAAAACATGAAATATACATGGGGTAAAAGAAAGATGATTGGCTAAAATATTTACTCAGTTTCATAAAATAAAAACTATTGGACAATCCATTAATCATGTGACACCAAAAAAAGGACAGATTTTATTGGTTAAAACACGCACTGTGCAATTGCAAACCTAAGAGTGCAAATGATCCTAACGCAAAATGCAAATGCATTTTTAAAGTTAACACAAATATCAACAGTACATTCAAAGATAATAAACATTACTTTGTATTCGAAACAAACTAAATACACGAGAACGGGGAAACCAAAAAAAAAAAATGTGATCAATAAAGTTTATTGACAAACTAAAAAAAGCTGGTTAAAAAGAACAGTAAGAGTTAAACACTCTTAATTAGATAATTGACAACAAGCTAATAACAAGCTTTTCGATAGTCCATGTAAACATGACATGTGACCATCAATTCAACATATATGGCCGCAACCATCACAACATAATTAGCATACAGTGACTGACAGCGCCTGACTACGATTGTCTCGATCATTCGATCATATCAGTCGGTAGCTAGAGGAGGTGCAGTGCTAACGAATGGGGGTTACTTTGTTTGCGATCGACCAGCCGTACGATCGCTTCCATTTTGGATTTTGCCGTCGTAGCCCGCACAACCGTGCGGTCGCTACGACCGTCTCTGAATGAGGTCCACAGTCCTTATATACACAGAGGGCTATTATTCAAGGAGTCACAGTGCTTATACACACAGAGGGCTATTGCCCAAGGAGTCACTGTGCTTATACACACAGAGGGCTATTGCCCAAGGAGTCACAGTCTTTATATACACAGAGGGCTATTGCTCAAGGAGTCACTGTGCTTATACACACAGAGGGCTACTGCCAAAGGAGTCACAGTCCTTATATACACAGAGGGCTATTGCCCAAGGAGTCACTGTGCTTATACACATGGATGGCTATTACCCAAGGAGTCACGGTGCTTATACACACAGAGGGCTATTGCCCAAGGAGTCATGTTGCTTATACACACAGCAGGCTATTGCCCAAGGAGTCACAGTGCTTGTATACACAGAGGGCTATTGCCCAAGGAGTCACGGTGCTTGTATACACAGAGGGCTACTGCCCAAGGAGTCACAGTGCTTGTATACACAGAGGGCTATTTCCCAAGGAGAAACAATGCTTGTATACACAAAGGGCTATTGCCCAAGGAGTCACAGTGCTTGTATACACATGGATGGCTATTGCCCAAGGACTCATGGTGCTTATACACACAGAAGGCTATTGCCCAAGGTGTCATGGTGCTTATACACACAGCGGGCTATTGCCCAAGGAGTCACAGGCCTTCATTCAGAGGTGGCCGTACCGTCTACGACCGCACGGTCACCTCGATGTTTGTCTAGTGCGCATGCGCACGAGGGAGCCTGCTCCTTCGTGCGCATGCATGAGGCCCGCTATGACCGACAGCGCGGTCGTAGCGGGTCTCTTTCCAAAGTGGGTGAGCTGTCAATGTTGATTGACAGCTCGCCCCGTTTGGAAGGCGGGCCGGGGGGGGTGGCAGCCCAAACGGAGGCATTCCCATGGAAATGCCTGCCGTTTGGGGGAGGCTCCACTGACATCACTAGTGATGTCAGTGGAGAGCTTCTGGCTCTGACAGAGCCAGAAGCTCTCTGGGGCTTACGACAAGTGAGACCCTACCCTAGGGTCTCGTCGTAAGCCCCGATGGTCGCGATGGTAAATGACCATCGCGACCATCACCCTAGCGGTCATTAGAGCTGTGGGTGCTAACCCACAGGCTAACGACCAAAACAGAGGCAGGCTGTCAGGATGCAAGCGGCCGCCCAGTTTCTGAGCGACCGCTTGCATCCTCCGACCACCTCTGAATGAGGCCCACAGTGCTTGTATACACAGAGGGCTACTGCCCAAGGAGTCACGGTGCTTATATACACAGAGGGCTATTGCCCAAGGAGTCATGGTGCTTATACACACAGCAGGATATTGCCCAAGGAGTCACATTGCTTGTATACACAGAGGGCTATTGCCCAAGGAGTCACAATGCTTGTATACACAGATGGATACTGCCCAAGGAGTCACAGTGCTTGTATACACTTGGATGGCTATTGCCCAAGTAGTCACGTTGCTTATACACACAGGCTATTGCCCAAGGAGTCATGGTGCTTATACACACAGCAGGATAATGCCCAAGGAGTCACATTCCTTGTATACACAGAGGGCTATTGCCCAAGGAGTCACAGTGCTTGTATACACAGATGGCTACTGCCCAAGGAGTCACAGTGCTTGTATACACAGAGGGCTATTTCCCAAGGAGTCACAATGCCTGTATACACAAAGGGCTATTGCCAAGGAGTCACAGTGCTTGTATACACATGGATGACCATTGCCCAAAGACTCATGGTGCTTATACACACAGATGGCTATTGCCCAAGGTGTCATGGTGCTTATACACACAGCGGGCTATTGCCCAAGGAGTCACAGTGATTGTTTACACAGATGGCTACTGCCCAAGGAGTCACAGTGCTTGTATACACAGATTGCTATTTCCCAACGAGTCACAATGCTTGTATACACAAAGGGCTATTGCCCAAGGAGTCACAGTGCTTGTATACACATGGATGGCTATTGCCCAAAGACTCATGGTGCTTATACACACAGAAGGCAATTGCCCAAGGTGTCATGGTGCTTATACACACAGCGGGCTATTGCCCAAGGAGTCACAGTGCTTGTATACACAGAGGGCAACTGGCCAAGGAGTCACAGTGCTTGTATACACAGAGGGCTATTGCCCAAGAAGTCACAATGCTTGTATACACAAAGGGCTATTGCCCAAGGAGTCACAGTGCTTGTATACACATGGATGGCTTTTGCCCAAGGACTCATGGTGCTTATACACACAGAAGGCTATTGCCCAAAGTGTCATGGTGCTTATACACACAGCGGGCTATTGCCCAAGGAGTCACAGGCCTTCATTCAGAGGTGGCCGTATGGTCTACGACCGCATGGCCGCCTCGATTTTTGTCTAGTGCGCATGCGCACGAGGGAGCCAGCTCCTTCGTGCGCATGCGTGAGACCCGCTACGACCGACAGCGCGGTCGTAGCAGGTCTCTTTCCAAAGGGGGCGAGCTGTCAATGCTGATTGACAGCTCGCCCCATTTGGAAGGCGGGCCGGGGGGGTGGCAGCCCAAACAGAGGTGTTCCCAATGGAACGCCTGCCGTTTGGGGGAGGCCCCACTGACATCACTAGTGATGTCAGTGGAGAGCTTCCAGCTCTGACAGATCCAGAAGCTCTCCGGGGCTTACGACAAGTGAGACCCTACCCTAGGGTCTCGTTGTAAGCCCCGATGGTCGCGATGGTCAATGACCATCGCGACCATCACCCTAGCAGTCGTTAGAGCTGTGGGTGTTAACCCTCAGCCTAACGACCGAAAGAGATGCAGGTGGTCAGGATGCAAGCGGCCACCCAGTTTCTGAGCGACCGCTTGCATCCTCTGACCGCCTCTGAATGAGGCCCACAGTGCTTGTATACACAGAGGGCTACTGCCCAAGGAGTCACAGTGCTTGTATACACAGAGGGCTATTGCCCAAGGAGTCACAGTGCTTGTATACACAAAGGGCTATTGCCCAAGGAGTCACAGTGCTTGTATACATATGGATGGCTATTGCCCAAGGAGTCACGGTGCTTATGCACACAGAGGGCTATTGCCCAAGGAGTCATGGTGCTTATTCACACAGCAAGCTATTGCCGAAGGAGTCACATTGCTTGTATACACAGAGGGCTACTGCCCAAGGAGTCACAGTGCTTGTATACACAGATGGCTACTGCCCAAGGAGTCACAGTGCTTGTATACACAGAGGGCTATTTCCCAAGGAGTCACAATGCTTGTATACACAAAGGGCTATTGCCCAAGGAGTCACAGTGCTTGTATACACATGGATGGCTATTGCCCATAGACTCATGATGCTTATACACACAGAAGGCTATTGCCCAAAGTGTCATGGTGCTTATACACACAGCGGGCTACTGCCCAAGGAGTCACAGTGCTTGTATACAGAGAGGGCTACTGCCCAAGGAGTCACAGTGCTTGTATACACAGAGGGCTATTGCCCAAGGAGTCACAATGCTTGTATACACAAAGGGCTATTGCCCAAGGAGTCACAGTGCTTGTATACACATGGATGGCTATTGCCGAAGGAGTCACGGTGCTTATACACACAGAGGGCAATTGCCCAAGGTGTCATGGTGCTTGTACACCCAGCGGGCTATTGCCGAAGGAGTCACAGTGCTTGTATACACAGAGGGCTACTGCCCAAGGAGTCACAGTGCTTGTATAGACAGAGGGCTATTGTCCAAGAAGTCACAGTGCTTGTATACACAGAGGATTACGGCCAAAGGAGTCACAGTGCTTGTATACACATGGATGGCTATTGCCCAAGGAGTCACGGTGCTTATACACACAGGGGGCTATTGCCCAAGGTGTCATGGTGCTTATACACACAGCGGGCTATTGCCCAAGGAGTCACAGTGCTTGTATACACAGAGGACTACTGCACTGCCCAAGGAGTCACAGTGTTTGTATACACAGAGGGCTACTGCACTGCCCAAGGAGTCGGGTCGACTCAGATCCACGGTGTTAGGAGCGATTCGGATTCCACAGAATCACCTCTATTACACATATAATACATATATTTCAGGCTAATACACATGTCTCAAGCTGATTAAGTACTAACAAATGACCAGCTTGCCTAATCTATGTGATATGCTCTGAGACCAGTTATAACCATCTTCTGGAATCACGTATTCAAGCTAAATGTTGGAATTGTTGTTGCTTTATTAATTGATAGCTGGTAGCTGATGTACTGTAGTGCTTAGTTCTAAGGTAGATGTGGACAAAGCGGCAGCTGCATCTTTTGCTGCAGTCATGTCTTTATGCTAATGCCATCTCCGATTTGTAAAAACCGAGATGCCCTCCTGCAGCATCTTAAGACAGTGCATTTCCGTTCGGTGCGTCAGCATCGGTCACACCAACAAAATTACGACATCACAACATTATCCCCTATAAGACGAGGAGTTACCAGAGGAGCATGCCACCTGACCAGCTCAGACCAGAGACCAAGAGGAACATACAGACAGAATGTGTTAAGTAGAAGAAAGAGGAACAGGTAAGAAAATAGTGTCGATAAAATAAAACCTACATACAGAGGGTATGATCAACATTTCATGATAAACATCATTTTGTCAGGAACATGTGAAAAACATTAAGAGGTTTATTTACTAAGCAGTGTTAGGAGTAGGGATATGTGCCGTACCATTTTTGATGGATTTGGATTTGGTTCTATTTGGTCGTCTGGCTTTGGATTTGCCAAACTGCGATGACTGGTTTTGGATTTGGATATGGATTTTTTACAAAAATTTACAAAAAAGCTAAAATCACATAAATTGGGCTTTTTTTCTTCCTAGAGTGTGATTAACCTTGATAACATTAATTTCCAGTCATTCGCAGTCAATTTAGTCCACCTCACAGCTTATAATATTATTTTCTCCATTATTGGCCAAAGGTTGTAATGAGCTGACTGGTTACTAAGCGTCAGAGCAGCGGCGCAGCGGCACAGACACCACAAAGTCACGGTGCTTGTATTTTTTATACACAGAGGGCTATGGCCCACACAGTCATGGTGCTTGTATTTTTTATACACAGAGGGCTATGGCCCACAAAGTCACGGTGCTTGTGTTTTTTATATACAGAAGGCTATGGCCCACAGAGTCATAGTGCTTGTGTTTTTTATACACAAAGAGCTATGGCCCACACAGTCACGGTGCTTGTATTTTTACACAGAGGGCTATCGCCCACAATGTCACGGTGCTTGTATTTTTATACACAGAGGGCTATGGCCCACAAAGTCATGGTGCTTCTATTTTTACACAGAGGGCCAAAGCCGGCCCTAGACATAGGCATTCTAAGCAAATGCCTAGGGCATCGGGAATGCCTAGGGGTATTCCGTGGCTCTGCAGTCCCCCCCACCACTACCGCACAAAGTCACGGTGCTTGTATTTTTATACACAGAGGGCTATCGCCCACAAAGTCACGGTGCTTGTATTTTTATACACACAGGGCTATCACCCACAAAGTCATGGTGCTTGTGTTTTTATACATACAGGGCTATCGCCCACAGAATCAAGGTGCTTGTATTTTTGTACACAGAGGGCTATCGCCCACAAAGTCACGGTGCTTGTATATTTATACACAGAGGGCTATTGCCCACAAAGTCACGGTGCTTGTATTTTTATACACACAGGGCTATCGCCCACAAAGTCTAAATGCTTGTATTTTTATACACAGATGGCTAAGGCCCCCAGAGTCTCAGTTATTGTATACACAGTGGGGTACAGCACCAAAAAAGTTTTATTTTGTTTTTCTTTTTAAACTTTAAACTTTTTTCTTTTTTCATTTTTGTTTACACACAGCCACTTGCAGTCAGTGTACCCCCTCACACAATCACAGCCACTTGTGAGTCTTTGGACACAGCACTTGATCAGCAGAGTGTAGCACAGCATACATCAGCGTGCAGTGTGCCCCCTTCCAGTCACTTTTGCCAGTGCAGCCACTTGTGAGTCTCTTGACACAGCACTTAATTAGCAGAGTATAGCGCAGCATCAGCGTGCAGTGTCTCCCCCTATATAGCAACTCAGCATGTCCCATCAGCCAGACCGCCCACCCACAGAGTTGCGCGCAGTACGGAGTGTGCAGGAGAAGTGGTGCCGAGTTGGCGTTAGGATGCTGACATCGGGCTCGCAGTGGGGATCCGAGTCGGTGGGAACACCCGAGCCTCGGCTCGGGTGGACTTGGATCCCCACTGTTCTGAGCGGTTCTAATTCCACAGAATCCGAACCGCTCATCTCTAGTTAGGAGACAGAGTGAAAAGTGATAAGGTGCCAGCCAATCAGCTCCTAACTGCCATCTCACAGGCTGTGTTTGAAAAATGACAGTTGGAAGCTGATTGGCTGGCACCTTATCACTTTTCCTCTGTCGCTAGCACTACTTAGTACACATACACCTACGCGACCAGCATAAGATCAGATTCATCATACGTTTTCCGTTCATTTGCCACCAGTCTTGACCACACGTTTTTGTGCTTTTTTTACACACGATTTTCAAGAGATCGGTCGTACGAACACGCGTCACTATACGACGGTTCGTGTAAACGGTTGATCGTGTGCCTCACTAAAAACATGCGATCATGCGATCGATTGGCCCCAAATTTAAATAGAGGGCTGTACTTAACTGGGGGTATAAAAACTGCCTGCCTCTTTAGCTCTGTGCACTCCTGTTTGCTCTTTGATTAGTGAGGCTTGGTTTTTACCCTGCTGAACGCTCCACATTGCTAGCTACTTTGCATTATCTTGTATTGCTTAGCTGTACAAAGTGCATCTTGCTCTATTTACTGTGGTCGGTCTGTTTTCTGCTTTTTTATGGTGATGGATCCCTGCCGTTATAGAGCACTGCTGTCCTATGCTGTGGTCAAGCTGAGTGAGGAGAGGGAGAGGGCCCAGCATAGGAGGAGAATAAGGTCCTGCTGGACCAAGGATTGGCTGCTGGAGATGGAGAGTCAATTCTATATGCCCATGCTGATAGAGATGAGGGAGAACAATCCCGACGACTACTGCAACTTCCTGCGGATGGATTACACCACCTTTCAGGAATTGCTGTGTCTGGTGACCCCCTATATCCCGAAGCAGGACACCAAATTTTGGATGGCCATCACGGCCGAGTAGATGCTCGTGGCTACGCTGAGGTACTTGGCTACAGGACGCTCCTTTGAGGACCTAAAGTTTGGGACCCGCATCTTGGCTCAAGCTTTGGGACGCATTATCCCGGAGACCTGCAAGGCTATTGTGAAGGTGTTGCAGTTCTGTTACTGTAAGGTAAGTTAAAACACACACACCACAAAGTTTTTTTTGTCAAAGCAGAGAAAATTTTTATGTAAAGTTTCTGGATTTTGTTTGTGAAAAATTTGCTTTAAAAAAAACACTTATGTGAAACATATATATATATATATATATATATATATATATATATATATTTTGATATAAAGATGGGTAAAATGGTAAAGCTATCACCAAGTTACCCAATCCCTTGTAAGTATGGTGCAGCATGAGTTTTGGTGTTTGCGGTCCAGATTACGGGGGCGCAAACACATGTAGAAAGTGCAAAATCAGTGGTCCCGGCCCCACTGACATGCACTTCCAGCATGTGTTCCAAGCCATCTGAGAGTCTGGGTTACAAACACCATGCTGCATTCAGCACCATACTTACCAGGGAGTATGAATCCTCATTAGCTTTACGTAATAGTGTGAATAAATTGGGTGGAGAGGGTGAGGTAGAACTCGTTTGGTAGGATGCGTCTGTTGGATTAATATTTTCGTAGGAGGAGTTGTTTAGTGGTTCAGGATGGTAGGTGGAGTTGGTTTGGGGAAGAGATTGGTAGGAGGAGGTGGGAGGGGGCTGAGTTATTTGACTGGAGGAGGTGTTTGGGGGAGCAGGATGGTAGGTGGAGGTGGGTGGAGGAAGAGGTTGTTAGGAGGAGGTGAGGGGGGTTGAGTTTTTTGGAAAGAGGTACTGTTTGTGGCAAGAGGTTGGTAGATACAATTGGGTGGGTGATGAGTTGTTTGGAAGTAGGAGCTGTTTGGGGGTGCAGGAAGGTAGGATGAGGTTGGTGGGAGATGATTTGGGTAGAAGGAGGTGGGTGGATGCAGATTTTGGAAGGTGGAGGTAGGTGGAGTATCAGGATGGTAGAGTGGGTAGTTTGCCATTGGTGGATGGTGTGTTTGGGATGAATAGTAGGTGGGTGTTGGTGTGATGAGTGTAGGGGTGTTTGGAACTAGTGGTGAGGTAATGATGCTACTGTCTGTTGTCAGTAGACATTGCCTTGCTTTAAATATGGGTCAGATGTAAGTCTTTCAAATTGAAATCTTTGGTCCTGGGATATTTCTCTCACCGCTGCACTGACATAAGATGCAAAGTTGCCATATTCATTGGGTGGTTTCAATAAGGCAATATACAATATAACAAAAAAGGTTTCCACCCAATCTGTGCACAGCCGCCAATAATGGGAGTTCTCAATGATAGTGAGTGTCACCACACTCACGACTAAACAGTATTATACACGAAAATCAGAAAAAAACTACACCTAGGCGCTATATAAATGTATTAAATGTTTAGAGGTAGATACATCCCTTTTCAAAGTTGAAAACTTTACTCCTTCTCCTCTTCCTTTCTTTATTCGGACAGCAGTTTGATGTTAAATGACTTTCTCCTCACAACCAGTTGACATGTGGAAAAATATATCCATGTATCAATATTTAAAAATCAATTCCAATCTTAGTTCATAGAGTAAAAGAGATCAGTGTCCCCAAATCCCTTGTGACATACCAGCGTACCCTACTCACAGCAGAAATACGTTGTGTATTCCTCAAAAGGTTTCTTTTAAAGATCCCATCACCCGGAAAATTCAGGGAGATATATCAACAATATCCTGCGTACCATAACTCACATCAACACGTGCAGAGATACCATATATTCAATAAGGCCTCTCTGGCTTGGCGAAGTAGTGGGTCTTCTTCCTTTTCCAAATTTTTTGTTTTTTGGAAATTGGTGTCGTGGGGTTTTGTTTGGCAACACTAATATCTTCTTCACTGTGTAGGTCCGGGGTGCTGGCGATATCTGATGTCTGTAAAAAAAAATTATAAAATTTATTTTGAGATTTTAATGTATTTTTCAATTGCTTTCACAGTTCCCAACAACCACAGAAGGGTGGATAGCCATTGGGGAGGAGTTTGAGAGCCGTTGGCACTTCCCTAATGGAGGAGCTATCGACGGAAAGCATATTAGGATTAACCAACCTGCCAACAGTGGTTCCTGCTACTACAATTATAAGGGGTACTTCAATGTTGTTCTGATGGCTGTGGTGAATGCAAACTACGAGTTTCTGTTTGTTGATGTGGGGAAGAATGGGCATTCCTCTGATGGTGGCTCCTTTCAGAAGACGTCATTCTACCAAAGGCTCACCAGTAAGACCCTACATTTGCTATCCAGAGAGGCAACGAAACATGGGCTGAATTTTGTACTTGTGGCTGACGTGACTTTTGCCCTTCATGAACATTTAATGAAGCCATTCCCACAGAGGGCCTTGAACCATGATAAGCGGGTGTTCAATTACCGCCTATTTTGTGCAAGGCGAATTGTGGAGAACGCCTTTGGGATCTTGAGCAAACGATTCCAGATTCTGCATACCCCCATAAATTTAAAGGTGGAGAAGATCGACTGGGTGGTCATGGCTTGCTGTATCCTGCACAACTAGATGCGCGAGAAAGCTTCCCAGCAAAGTTTATTGGGCACACCTGCAGTTGAAGACCCCAATCATCCAGAAGAGGTAGCTCCATTCCCCTCAGTGGCGGTCCCAGCAGTTATGGAAACCGGATCTTCTCTGGCCAAAAAGGTCAGAGAAGAATATATGGCCTATTTTAATGGGGAGGGTGCAGTGTCATGGCAAGAGCAGTCTATTTAAAAACTTTGGATCTTACCATAGATGACTCTGCCAAACCAAGAATTTCCTCTTCCAGCAGGCTGCACTCCTCTGACTCAGCCATAACCTCTAGAGAAGGTCTCATGGGATCCTGCTGCACCAGGAATATCATCATCTCATAATACCATAGCGTGGCGTGTGTATATGCTGTCGGCACCAGCTCCCGAATGTTTTGAATCCTCCATCTTCTTGTACTGTTTAATGAAGGCAGTACATAGATTCTGGTTCTTTTGGCGCACCCACACTAGGGACAATGTATCATTGTGATATGGCTTACTATACTCTGACAACTGCAGTAAGGCCTGGTTATGCTTCTGTCTGTTGTTGTACATTTTGGACTTTGTACGCCAAAGACAGTCAAGTTGCCTGTATAGTTCGATAAAGCCAGTTATGAATTCTGGTTCATGATCCAGAGACATTTCTATGGTGAAAAAAACAAAAAATGGAAAGTAAAAAGGACCTATTCATTGGGTGGTTTTAATATGGCCAGCCAAACAGTGGGGGTGCCCATTGAACTATTGGGCCCCCGTGTGGATTTATATTCTGGTCACCCCCAACAGTGGGGGTGGCCAATGAACTATGGAGCCCCTTTGTGGACTTATATTCTGGTATTTTAAATTTGGGAATATGTCTCCCAAAATGTTATATTAATGTGTTTTAGGGTTATGGTCTTTTTGTTAATAAAAAAGTTGAAAAGTTATTTATTGTGCATAATTGTCTATGGGGTCAAGCATATATCCAATTTTGTAGCAGTATATGTGCTTTACATTATTACATTGAGAAAACATGGCCGCTGGAGTGTGTAGTGACCGATGGTTATTGGAACAAAAACAAAGGTGGCTCCTAGGCACATAGGTGGGCAACGAGCATGGCTGGCCAAACAGGGTGTGCCCATTGTGTGTCAGGCTCCAGGCTACGGACACTACACAAATGCAAAACATTGGTGACCAGTGGGCATTGTGGGGAACACAATAGGTTGATGGTGGGCACTGCTAGGCACATAGGTGGGCAATCAGCATGGCTGGCCAAACAGGGTGTGGCCATTGCTGGGAAAATAGATAAGTTCAGTGTCTGCAGGGCAACAACCGCTATGCATATACAGTATATGTATATATATATATATATATTATATATATACCAAACATTGGTGGCCAGTGGCCTTTCTTTATACTATACATACCTGCACAATCGTGGCTACAGAAAAAAAGCTGCTCCTCTCCATTTGGTCACTGTCTGCAGTGGGCGTACATAGGAACTTGTCACTCAAGTGGCGGGACTCGGACGTTCAGATGCATGATGCGTCGAATGCTGAAAAAAATGGCACAATCAGCATACGAATACGACGGATAAGATGTGCTGCACATATGATCATAAGATCCGATTGAAGGAGCAGCAGGAGCACGCATCGTATCACATCATAGTTACAAAATACACGATTTCTACAAGATTGATCGTACGGCGAGTCAAAAAACGTTTAATCATACAAAAATCACTTAAGTGTATGGGGGCCTTTAGACTTAATGAAGACACTGGCCCCCATTTACTAATGAGTTTTATCACCAAAACAAGTGATAAATGTCACTGTGTATGATAAATGGTGCTCCAGCCACTCAGCTACCATGTGTCATTTTTCTAACAGTTGACAGTTTGGAGCTGATTGGCTGGAGCACCATTTTTCATACACAGTGAAATTTATCACTTGTTTTGGTGATAAAACTCATTAGTAAATGAGACCCGACTGTTTGAAGCTGATGGATCCAAAAAGTTTCTTTGTATAATAAACACTTGGCTCTGTCAGTACTGCTTGGGTCAGGAGGAATCCAGTCAATCATTTTATATTTAAGGCTGGCCAGATTGTGTCTATAATCTTTAAAATGTCTAGCCACATCCATAAATAGGTGTGTAGCCTCGGCGTAGGGGCCGTTGTTTTACACCCAGCACTCTCATATGTGCAAAACTTGGTGTATGAAGAGGAGGTAAGCGTCACATGAACTATAATCAAATAACATACAGAAAATCCCTTTTCTCTATGATATCTGCAAGTCTAATGATTTTGCCATCACCATACTAGATATTGCAACGGAAAATCATTCTGATGTTCTGAAAAAATAAAAGAGCACTTTTGTGTACCAACCTGCACCAGCGACCCAGGGGTCTATCTGCACATGAGATCTCTCAAT
The DNA here is from genome assembly GCA_031769625.1 of Taudactylus pleione. Classification (NCBI taxonomy): domain Eukaryota; kingdom Metazoa; phylum Chordata; class Amphibia; order Anura; family Myobatrachidae; genus Taudactylus; species Taudactylus pleione. Next base: position 1,368,446 of record JAUIMM010000153.1, read on the forward strand.
GTGCCGCTAAAGTACATCTCCCCCATGAAAACTATATTTTTGTCCCAGGCCAGAAGATATGGAGAAGATGAGGGGGCAGTGTTCTCTCTCTTGAGTGGGGCCCTGAAATGTCTCGTTACGGGTCTGAAGTACTTCTCTGACTACCCTACAGAAAAAGAGATCAAGTTACTGATGCTTCTAAGAAAATTTATTACTAAGATAATATGGTCACTGAGAAACCACCCATGTGTGGGGAAACCGTAACTGAGCTATGCGGAAATTGAAATGAATTGATGAAAGCAAAACATTGTATATGACTGACATGGACTACAAAGATCAAGACTATGAAATACCAGAGCATGAAGTACCATAGTATTAATGTTCAAAATCTCATAAAGCTAAAAAAAAGAAAAAAAAATCAAAAGAAAAAAGATTCTGATAACCTCCAGATAATTCAAAAGATATGTATCTGCATATTGCTTGTATTATTTAAATATTGACTGAAACATTCAGGATTTACAATTACTCATACTTTAACTATCCTGAATGTGGGTTGTCAGTGATTTGTTTTTCATATGCTGCCTGTTAATTAATCCAATCACCAGTGGCGGGCTGGGCCGGGGGACATGGTGCCATCTGCCCCCCGGGCCGGTACACTTCTAGTGTGTCAGGGCTGGCAGGCAGGCAGAGGACGCGATGCTACGGCTCCCGTGCTGCTGCCCAGAGAGAGAGAGCCGATTCAAGTAACAGGGGCTAACACAAAATGGCTGCCCCCATATCAGGCTACAAAAAGATGGCCGCTGTCGACCAATGGGGAGCCAGGTTTCCCTACCCACAATTCCAAGAGGCTGGAGAATGAAAAAGGGGTCGTGGCCTATCGGGGGAGTGGGAAGAGCCTAAAGAGGAGCTGAATAAGAATGATAAAATAAATATTTTATCACACTCATGGAGGAGAGAGGGCAGAGATGAGGAGTACCTGCTTCCTGTCTTCTCCACCCATACCAGGTAAGTGAAGGGGGTCACAGTGGCATAAACTTTGTGTTGTTTTGTTATTTAAAATATGTGTGTGCTGACCTTGTGTGACTGTATGTGTGTGTGTGTGTGTGTGTGTGTGTGTGCTGACTAAGTGTGACTGTGTGCATGCTAAGTGTGACTGTATGTGTGCTGACTAAGTGTGACTGTATGTGTGTGTGTGTGCTGACTAAGTGTGACTGTGTATGTGTGTGTGTGCTAAGTGTGACTGTATGTGTGCGTGTGCTGACTAAGGGTCTCATTCAGACCGGCTTGCAAGCACTTGAGTGCTCGCAAGCGGGTCAATGTTTTGCCCTGTGCGCGTACAGCAACCGCACTGTGCGTGCGCAAGCCCCGGAGCGAGAGAGAGATACTCTTGCTCCAGGGCTCGCTACAAACGGGGCGGCTGTCGATGGTGATTGACAGCTCACCCCGTTTGGCAGGTGGGCCAGGGGGTTGCTGGCCAAATGCAAACGCCTGCCATTTGGGACACGAGTGATGTCAGTGGAGAGCTTCCGGCTCTGTTAGCGCCGAAAGCTCTCTGGGGCTTGCGGCAGACGAGACCCTACCTCAAGGGTCTCGTCGCAAGCCCCAATGGTTGTGATGGTCTCGACCATCGCAACCATCTCCTGGTCACTCGCTAAAGCTTAGCAAGCGGCCAGGAGGCCTTCGGAAAAAAAAATGCAGCCGCCCTCATTCAGAGCGAGCGCTCACATTTTGTGAGCAGCTCTGAATGAGGTCGTAAGTGTGACTGTGTGTGTATCTGTGTGTTGACTAAGTGTGACTATATGTGTGCTGTCTAAGTGTGACTGTATGTGTGTATGTGACTAAGTGTGACTGTGTGCTATGTGTGACTGTGTGTGTATGAGTGTTGACTAAGTGTGACTGAATGTGTGCTGACTAAGGGTCTCATTCAGACCCGCTTGCAAGCGCTTGAGCCGGCGGGGTGGTTGGCCAAATGGAGGTGTTCCCATGTGAGCGCATACCATTTTGGGGCGGCCCCACTGACATCATGAGTGATGTCAGTGGAGAGCTTCCGGCTCTGTTAGAGCCGAAAACTCTCTGGGGCTTGCGGCAGACGAGACTCTACCTCAAGGGTCTCGTCGCAAGCCCCGATGGTCGCGACGGTCTCGACCATCGCGACCATCTCCTGGTTACTCGCTAAAGCTGTGGGTGGTAACCCACAGCTTAGCGAGTGGCAACGAGGCCATCGAAAAAAAACAATGCGACTGCCCTCATTCAGAGCGAGAGCTAGCATTTTGCGAGTGGCTCTGAATGAGGTCCTAAGTGTGACGGTATGTGTGTGTGTGCTGACTAAGTGTGACTGTGTGTGTGTGCTAAGTGTGACTGTGTGTGTTGAGTGAGAGTGGGCGATTGTGTGCGTGTGTGTATATATATATATATATATATTTATTTATAATTATAATCTGTGCGTGGTCGAAGTAGACATTTTGGAGTGGGGGTATGGAAATATCAGGGGGGCTTTACTTAAGCAGGCCTAAATCCTGAGCCCCCTGATATTTCCATACCCCCACGTCCTCTTAAACACCGCACACATTCCCTCACAGCACACCACACACCATAGCTCATAGCATACTTCACACCACAGCACACTGCCCTGCTCACCCTGCTCTGCTGTGGTGAACGCGGTCGCTGCACTCCCTTCCCTGGGCCCTTCCCCAATCTTTCTCCTTGGTGGTACTGGCATTTTGAATTCAGCGCCGGCTGTGAGCAAATGACAGCTCACGGACTGTCAGCCAATTGGGCTGCCACGTGGCCGCTCCTGATTGGCTGCCGGTCTGTTAACCCTGATTGGCTCACGGCCGGAGCCAAATTTAAACATGCAGCTGCTTGGTGACCGGCGCTGATACAGTGATAGTCCCAGCCCCGACCTCCCCTTATTGGCTGCTGCTCCGCGAGCCATGATTGATTCGTAGTCGGAGATAAATTTAAACAAGCAGAGAGCAGCCGCTTGTTGATCGGCACTGGGACAGTGCCAGTGCTGGACGGGTGCCGAAGTAAAGTGATGGCATGACATACCATTTCATACCTGCACACTTCAAGCAATGTATATATATATTTTTTTTTTTGTCAGAAGGTGAAAAACAAGCACCTTATAGTGTAATATATTGAATGTCATTAAAGTAAATAAAGGTAATTATGATGTGTACCATATACTGTAGGTTCAAAAATCAGGCATGTACTAGTTTACTGTGGTATACACCCCCAACATTACTGTCATGCCCATTTTTAAAATTGCACTCACCGGTAGAAAAGCAGGGCCACTTGCTCTGGTTTGATACCCAGGCTGAAAGTTGCCAGCCAGCCCCTGCCAATCACCATTTCAAACCATTTTCCCTCAAACAGTAAGAGGTATATTTACTAATGTTTGAATTTGAGTTTTGTGTGTTTACACATTTAATTTGCATTCCATTTTCATTCGATTTTGCCTTTGGAGATTTACTAAAGGCAAAACCGAATGTCAAATCGAACATAAAATGAATCCCACTTACCAACTCCTCCGGCCAAAGCAGTTTACTTGACCACTAGCCAGCCCAGGCCAGGGGATCTCTGGGGAGGTAGGATCCCCAGGGATCCAGGCCTGGGGCTGATAGTGTGTAAAAATAGATGAAATAACATTGTCTTTTACAGGAGAACTAGAGGTCCCAGCAAGCCTCCCCTGAATGCTGGCACTTGGAAAACCACAAGTACCAGCATGCAGGGCATTAAGGGCCCACTGGTACCTCTAGTTCGCATGTAAAATAAATATTAAAATAAACACAAGACACACACACACCATGAAAGTAGAACTTTATTACACTCCCACTCCCACTCACGCATACTCACCTACAATCCCTGTACATGTCCTCTCCTCCATGTAGGCATCCACGTCTTCCTAAAATAAAAAAACATGAAGTCCCAAGCCACAGATATAAGTACCATCCCTTAAGAACGGTACTTCCCCAATCTCAGCTCAGCCATGGCATTTCAATTAGAAATGCATAGGCTGAGTGCAGTGGCGTAACTAGGGCAGGGCGAGCGGGGCATGTGCCATGGGCACCGTGGGACCGGCAGTGCGGGGGGGTGTGTGTGTCACCACCCATCCTAGTTACCCAGTGTAGTGCCGACAGCAGTGAGTGCGGTCAGCGCTACACATTTACACAGGACCGGCGCTAGGCTTCCCAGCGCCGGTCCTGTGCAGCACAGCTGAGCCCCTTCCCTCCCCTGGAGCGCTTGCCCAATAGCACCAGGCGGAGGGTGGGAGGCGGGCTCAGGCTGTGCATTCTAACACACGATGTGTGTGTTAAACATCAGCCAATGAGAGTCAGACAGACTCTCATTGACTGCTGCAGCACCCACTGCAAGAGCCGGGCTGGAGCGGAGCCGGTGCTGGAGCAGGAGCGTGGATGCAGGTAAGTTTTATTTTTATTTGATTTTTTTGCTGTGTATTTGGGGTGCGGGGTACCTCTACTGGGGGCACTAATCGGGGGGGACTACTACTGGGGCAGTAATTGGGGGGACTACTACTGGCAGCACTAATTTTGGGGGGTTACTACTGGGGGCACTAATCGGGGGGACTACTACTGGGGGCAGTAATCAGGGGGACTTCTACTGGGGGCACCGCTGGGGGGAACCTCTACTGGGGGCACTAATGGGAGGGACTACTACTGGAGGCACCACTGGGGGTACTACTACTGGAGGCACCACTGGGGGGACCTCTACTGGGGGCACTAATTGGGGGGACTAATACTGGGGACACTCCATCAGGGACAACTACTGGGGAGACTACTACTGAGGGCACTATATAAAGGGCACTAAATAGGGGGGACTACTACTGGGGGCACTATATAAAGTGTGCCATCTGGGCAGCCACACCCCAGCACGCCCATCAAAGCGCATGCGCACGACAGAGGCTGCTCCGTCATGCGCATGCGCGAGATCCGGCGAGCGACGGGGAAGCCGTCACTCGGGGTCTCGCACCAAAGGGGGCGTGCTGTCGATGGTGAGTGACAGCACGCCCCCTTTGGTGCGAGACCCCGACTGTCGTGCGCATGCGCATTTGGGTACCATCGACCTGCTTGTGAGCTTCCTGCGCTCGCGAGCGGGTTTGAATGAGACCCATAGTTCAAACAGCACATCATCTAGTGTGTATGCAGCTATAGGAAAGGCTTCCAACATCAAATTTTAGTAAATGTGGGATTTTGACAGGGATTTCTACATTCAATTTGATTTGATTTCAGGGGAGCTAAATCGAACATAAAATAAACTTTGATAAATATACCCATTAGGCTCATGGTACTACCCTGGGTAAGCTGGACACTTGGGACCTCATTTAGAGTCGGTCGTAAGCAGCCGCTCGGTCGTACGCATCCGATGTTTCCAAACCACGCATGCGTACGATTAGTTGTGCGCATGTGCGTATGAGACCTTGTGATCCAAAATGCTGTCGATCGTACGGCTTACGAGCAGGAAGTGGCTTCCGAGAGTTGATTGACATGAAAGGCCGTTTGTGGGTGTTGTGGGCCGTTTGTGGGTGGTCTAAAAACGCAGGCGTTCCTCACCGTTTTCAGGTGTTTTAGGGGCGTACATAAATTACCTGCTACGACCGACATAGAAGGCCGGAAGTAGTAAAATGTCACTCTGCGAGCAGGTTAGAGGCCTGGCTGATCGTACAGCTTGAGGTTGGGTATGTGCTCTCTCAAGCCCCAGAGAACAATCGATACTATCGAATGTTACTGATGTTAGGAGTGATGTTTCTATTTTGAGCCGCACAATGCAAGCAGCTAATAATCGTTTGTTGTAGCTAATAACACTGCTAATTGGCATTTAATCGGCTGCGTTTGCATTAGCGAAATGTAAGAATAAATATATTTCATGGGATGGCTTATTCTATGCGTTTTTTTGTAAATTTTTGGTGTAATTTGCACACAACACAAACGGCCGCAACCATCAGAGGAAAATTAACATACAGCGACTGACAATGACTGACAACGATTGACTCGATCGCTAACTGCTATCACTCGCTAGCTAGAGGAGGTGCATTGTTCACGTATGGGCGTCACTTTGGTTGTGACCAACCGGCCGTGCGATCGCTTCCTTTTTCAGCTTTGCGGTCATTAGGCGTACGACCGAGTGGCCGCTTACGACTGACACTGAATGAGGTCCTTGGATTCTAGGGTCAACAGTCTGCCGAAAATAATCACACCCCATTAACCTTATTAACACCATCATATTCAACATCCTTATTTCAGTATCAACATTAATCCCCATCATCATAATCAAATTTTACAACAAGAAATAAACATTTTGAGGATAATCTGTGGACATTTTTTTAGTAATATATATCCAACTTAGGGCTTGATTCATTACTGATCACTATTACGATCGCAATAGCAATTACGCACACAGTCTCATTGCGAAGATATGCAAATGATTGCAATCACAATGCCATACGCAGCCTAATATAAGGACACCCCCTTTACCTTACACACATCAGTAATACTTTGCAAGTCTGCGAAACCAGTGAAAGCCCAAGCTGCGTATGGCATCACAGTGGCTAATTTATGCTTATCCTGTAAAGGCGTTCAAACGCTCTGGCATGCCTGCGTTTCACCTACCACCCCCCACCCCCCCCCCCGTCACTAAACCCAAATGCTACTTCCAGTCAATTACTCTGTGATGGGTCTGCATAATCACTGTGATAACAGTCCCGATCGCAGCGGACTGTTCGCGCACGCGCACTGAGATGCATGCGCAGTATACAACAATGGGGTGATTGCGTGCATAATCGCAATAGCGATCCTTGCTGAATCAGCCCCTTAATGCAATATGTATGCAGAACCAGGGCCGGATTAAGGTCCGTGGGGGCCCCTGGGCAACACACTTGTGGGGGCCCCTATACACCACCGTCCCCTATAGTAATGCCCCTTATGCAGTGCCCCCAGTAGTGGTCCCCCTATGCAGTGCCCCCAGTAGTGCCCCTTATATAGTGCCCCCAGACCCAGTAGTGGTCCCCCCTATGCAGTGCCCCTTATATAATGCCCCAGTATTGGTTCCCCTATACAGTGCCCCCATTAGTGTACCTTATATAGTGCCCCCAGACCCAATAGTGTCCCCCCCTAGGTAGTGCCCCTTATTTAATGTCCCAGTAGTGGTCCCACTATACAGTGCCCCCAGACCCAATAGTGGTCCCCCCTATGCATTGCCGCTTATATAACTCCCCAGTAGTGGTCCCCCTATACAGTGCCCCTTATATAGTGCCCCCAGACCTAGTAGTGGTTCCCCCCCATGTAGTGCCCCTTATATAGTGCCCCCAGTAGTTCCCCCTTATGCATCGCCCCCAGAAGTAGTCCCCCCTATACACTGCCCCCAGTAGTAGCCCACCCCTCTTCAGAGCCGCCAGTAGTTGTCCTATGCATTGCCGCCAATGCCCCCATGAAGCAGCCCCCCTATGCAGTGCCCCTTACACACACAAAAAAAAACCCACAACTTACCTGAAACCCCGCTCCTGACGCGACCGCCGCTGACCACTCCGGCTCCTCTTTTCCTGCAGTAAGGGAGAGACGTCAGCATCATGACATCACTCCCATCATCACCCGGGGGGGAGCCGGAAGACGGAGCTCATAAGTGAGCTCCAGCCGGCTCCCTCCGTTGAAGCAGCAGCCAATGAGAGTCTGTGTGACTCTCATCGGCTGCTGTAACAAACACAGCTGCCGCCGGCGGCTGTGTGTATGTCACTGTGTAGTGTGGCCGCGCTCACTGCGTGGTCTACACTACACCAGCGGCGGGGACACTAGCAGCGGGTGAAGCCACCGACTGCACCACTGCTAGTGGGGGCCCCTCGGTGTGTGGGGGCCCAGGGATGACCGCCCCTGTCGCCCCCACCTTAATCCGGCCCTGTCCAGAACTGAATAACTTACTTTGTAAACCTTTATTGTCACATGTACTGTATTTATGGTTATAGTCTAAAAATGAAAAATTGCAATACATTGAAAAATAAAAAGAATAGGCACAGTATGGCAAGTCTCTTTTTTCCACTCTAAATCAGGTATTTGGAGAGCCCCCTCTACAAATCCTACATTTGACCCTGATGAGAGATTAACATGCCTTTTATGCTAGTGGATAATACGTATATGCTCACTGCAAGTCTGTTTTTCTTTTTTTCGTCATGGCCCATCTGCAACTCCAGCATGAGCCTAAAATATTGGCTGAGATTCATTCTGCTTTGTCAGCCACATTCCTATATGAGCAGCTTCAAGCTGTGGTGCAAATTGTTTCCAATGACAAATTATCCTAGTATGGTACAAATTATAGAGAACATCAAGTAGACATCTGAAATGACACAACTGTTCAGCATTTAAGAGCAGGCAAAAACGTCTGTGTAGTGTAATAAATGTAACATATATGAGCATGTATAAGAATTTACTTTCATATTTTTCAACATGAGCTAAAAGATTAGCAAAATAAAATGATGGGTATATGCATACTTTTGTATCAATAGATTGCATAGAATCAATAAGCACTGTGATTTATTTATTTTCCCTGATAACTTCATGTGTGATATCAAGTGGAGTCCAATACCACGTTCCTTTGGGCCATACATCCCTGGGTACATTTGTTCGGGACCAATGCTGACTAGACATTTTAGCATCCTCGGCAATGGGAGTGCTCCTCCTTCTTTCTCCTGCCCTTAATTACAATGGGCTGACAAATACAGATGGGCCCAGCTAGTCTGTTGCTCATAGTGTGACATTCAGGCTTCTGAGTCGCGCCATGGAATGTTATGTGATGGCTGTACTGTGGCGTTCTATAACAAATGAGAATCAACGGCATGTAATACACTGCTTAACCACCGGGTGGCGAGTGCACCACTGATGAAATTTGTACTACTCAATACCATACTATAGAAGTTAATGGATATCCATGACAATTGGGCCAATCACATTCACACAGTGTATTTGCATGTTGCATGTTCGCACAACAAATCTTTTTAATAATATCGCAGAAACTCTTTGAACAGGATGCAAATCAGTACACATACATAACTACAGTAGTGTAATTGCCGTGTTCTTATGACCGTATAACCGATACTGTACATTAATGAGTTGCACGCACAGCTTTCATTGAGACTGTATTAATTATTCTCTAATGGTGGGGTACTGTGTTTACATGTACTACAGTAGTATAATATTTTGAAAGGAAGACACATTTTTTTATTATTAAAAACAGCAGCGGGTGGGTGGAGTGCACAAAGGATGAGCCTACTATTGACATTGTACACATTGCCTGCTGTAATTCGCAGACGTCACATCACATACACGACAGGTGCAGCTCTCAGTATGACTGGCGTGTGTGGGCTAGTGGTTTGGGTGAGTGCCTTGCAGAGTGGGAGACCACGAATGGGAATTTTTTTTTTTTAACAGTTACAAATATTGTCTTGCTTAGGGGAAGCAAGACAATATTTGTAACTGTTAAAACAAAAATTCCCATTCGTGGTCTCCCACTCTGGAGAACCAAAATTACCAGCATGTGGGGCATTACGGGCCCGCTTGTACCTGTAGTTCCACAGCAAAATAAATATAAAATAACAAGACACACACACCATAGAAAATTAAAGTTTATTAAAACATACATGCACACACAGAATGGGTTTGAAGTATCACGATGCCGGCAGCCGGAAGGGAGAAAGTAAGTACCCTATCCCTTCCCATATAGTGCCTAACCCTAACCTCCCCCTGGAGGTGCCTAAACCTAACCCTCCTTACAGCACCCTAAACCCAGGGGGGGTGCCTAACCCTAATCTACCCCCAGGGGTGCCCAACCCTTTAACTCACCCCCCCATGGCTAATGCTAAAGGTGCCCCGGACACCTCATTCAGGCTGGTGTCCTTCAGCACTCTGTATTTCCTTCAGTATTTTGATGCCTATCTTAAGTCCTGTACCGGGCTATTGCAGTCGGCATATAGACCAGCAGCATCTCGTCCACCGGTCTGTTGATTGCATCCCTGCACACACACATGTACACACAATATAAATATATTTAGATTTACTGTATTATATATACAGTCAGGTCCATAAATATTGGGACATTGACAGAATTTTCAGATTTTGGCCTCTATTCACCACCACAATGGTTTTGAAATGAATTGAAACAAGATGTGCTTTAATTGCAGACTTTCACATTTAATTTGAGGGTAATTACATCCAAATCGTGTGAACGGTGTAGGAATTACAACAGTTTCAATATGTGCATCACACTTTTTAAGGGGCCAAAAGTAATGGGACTATCAACTCAAAAGCTATTTCATGGACAGGTGTGGGCTATTACCTCGTTATTTCATTATCAATTAAGCAGGTAAAAGGTCTGGAGCTGATTCTAGGTGTGACATTTGCATTTGGAATCAGTTGCTGTTGACTCTCAATATGACATCCAAAGAGCTGTCACTATCAGTGAAGCAAGCCATGATTAGGCTGAAAAATCAAAACAAACCCATCAGAGAGATAGCAAAAACATTAGGTGTGGCCAAATCAACTGTTTGGAACATTCTTAAAAAGAAAGAACGCATCGGAGAGCTCAGCAACACCAAAAGACCTGGAAGACTATGGAAAACAACTGTGGTGGATGACAAAAGAATTATTTCTCTGGTGAAGAAAAACCCCTTCACGACAGTTGGCCAAATCAAGAACACTCTCCAGGAGGTAAATGTATATGTGTCAAAGTCAACAATGAAGAGAAGAGTTCACAAGAGTGAATATAGAGGGTTCACCACAAGATGCAAACCATTGGTAAGCCACAAAAACAGGAAGACCAGATTAGAGTTTGCCAAACAACATCTTAAAAAGCCATTACAGTTCTGGAACAACATCCTATGGACAGATGAGACAAAGATCAACTTGTACCAGAGTGATGGGAAGAGAAGAGAAGGAAAGGAACTGCTCATGATTCAAAACATACCACCTCATCAGTGAAGCATGGTGGTGGTAGTGTCATGGCGTGGGCATGTATGGCTGCCAATGTATTGCCTTGTATTTATTGATGATGTGACTGCTGACAAAAGCAGCAGAATGAATTCTGACGTGTTTCGGGCAATATTATATGCTCATATTCAGTCAAATGCTTCAGAACTCATTTGACGGCGCTTAACAGTGCAGATGGACAATGACCCGAAGCATACTGCAATAGCAACCAAAGAGTTTTTTAAGGCTAAAAAGTGGAATGTTATGCAATGGCCAAGTCAATCCCCTAACCTGAATCCGAATGAGCATGCATTTCACTTGATGAAGACAAAACTGAAGGGAAAATGCCCTAAGAACAAGCAGGAACTGAAGACATTTGCAGTAGAGGCCTGGCAGAGCATCACCAGGGATGAAACCCAGCGTCTGGTGATGTCTATGCGTTCCAGACTTCAGGCTGTAATTGCCTGCAAAGGATTTGCAACAAAGTATTAAAAAGTGAATGTTAGATTTAGGATTGTTTAGTTTGTCTCATTACTTTTGACCCCTTAAAAAGTGGGAGGCACATATAGAAACCGTTGTAATTCCTACACCGTTCACCTGATTTGGATGTAATTACCCTCAAATTAAATCTGAAAGTCTGCAGTTAAATCACATCTTGTTTGTTTCATTTCAAAGCCATTGTGGTGGTAAATAGTGTCCAAAATCTGAAAATTCTGTCAATGTCCCAATATTTATGGACCTGACTGTATATATATATATATGTATATATATATATATATTTATAAATATAAACTTCATGCAAGTACTGCATTAATACTAATGAAGAAAGTAAGCAAAACAGTTTCAAAACAATAACACTTTAATAAAACACAGTACAGTTTGCTGTATAAAATTTTTTAATTAAATATAATATAAAACAATATATAAAAATCCTGCGCACAATTCGCCAAAGTGCTGCTCAATAACAATGTGATCCCCACCACATAACATATAAACATAAAAAACTAAAATAATCAAGCGCTTCTTTGACTGGGATATAAAATGATTTCATACAGTCTCCAAATGTCCAACGAAAAGTCCTATATATGGAATTTTCTATCTTCTACAATTATCCTTGCTTCAGTGTTTCCTCAAAGCAAAGAAAAAATATATATGGTTGGTAATATAGTGATATACAAGTGATCTAATAAAGAGAGAATGACCGCCTCCCGCAGCTGAATAATTCTGAGTTGCTCTATGAGAAAAAAAAAGTACAGTTTTAGAACAATAATAGGGTACAGTAAAAGTACAGAATCAACTCTTTCACTAGTACTGTACAGTCATTGACTCTTAATAAAACCTAATGTACCTAAATAGGATTTACGGTTCTTCACATGGATCTATCCATACAGCTTTTATTGTACAGTAAGTCATTTTTCACTGTGCTGTACAGCTGACGCAATACAGTATGTCTGTGAACAACGTTGTTCAGAGATATACAATATACTGTAGCTGGTACTGGCCCACCGAAGTACAATGTTTAGCCAGCTTAACTGTCACCACTTTCTTACCTAAAGGGTAAGGACCCCTACAGTACTGCACAACAGTACTATTACTATTACAACAGCAGTATTACTACAGGTATTATTACGGTATTGTACAGAATTAGTGTGTAAGGAGAAGAGGTTGGAGATGGGTCTTTGGAGTACATGAGAGAGAGAGAGACACTGTGAAAAGGAAAAAAAGTAGAGAGATAGAAGACAATGTAGTGTACAGAACTTAAAAAGCCAGGAGGGAGAGAGGGAGAGGGACACTGTGGAATGGAAATAAAGTAGAGCGATAGAACACAATGTAGTGTAGAGTACTTATGAAGCCTAGAGAGGTGGCTGGGGCAGGCTGTGGCCTAATGGGCCTGGGGCTCCTCCTCTTGTGTTTCTGGGTATCCTGCACTTAATAATAGTCACTGTTGTAGAAAGGTTTATAAAAGGTTTTATGTCACAGTATAATATCCAGAAGGTTTAGAAAGGTAGAGATATTACCATTTCTGGCAGCATTAGCAAGGTGTCCACGCAGGGATTATATCCTGTGATGATGGGAGTAGTCCAGTGGTATCTCTACTCTGATCTGATCTCTACTAGGCTGATCCGGATCTGTATATGGCAAATACCAGGCAGTTCTTTTCTTGTGTAAATCCAATGAGTGGGGATCCAATAAATGTAGGCTAAATGTATTTCTATGTGGCAGTGACCCACACTTTCATCAGGAGCAAGTGTATGAACTGTTGTAGATGTCTCAGGTATTTATGCTACTCTAATGAGTAACAGGTGTTTATGAAGTTATAAATAATTAACCAAGCCATTTAACAAAAGATAAAATAAATCCCATAGTGAGAGAAGGCAATCATATCTTACAATGACATATCATTTATGCATGAAAATGAGTATTAATTATCTTAAGAATCAGGTAAATACCTGTAGCTATTCATCCTCTATCGCGGTCACATGAGCGGTGTCCGATCACATGTCCCATGGCATAGGGGAAATCCCAATTGGTTGGAGTCAATCACGTGCCCGTGACTCACACAGCTCCACAGGCAAATGGCAGACTGTACTGTTCTGTACAGTAAGAATTAGTGTGTAAGGAGAAGAGGTAGGAGATGGGTGTTTGGAGTACAGGAGGGAGAGAGACACTGTGAAAAGGAAAAAAAGTAGAGATATAGAAGACAATGTAGTGTACAGTAATTACAAAGCCTAGAGAGGCATCTGGGGCCAGCTGCCGCCTCATGGGTCTGGGGCTCCTCCTCCTCCTCCTCTTGCATTTCAGGAACCGTGAAAAGAAAACACAATGTAATTTTGTGGTGGTGGTGACGGTGATGGTGGTGTCTGGACTGTGGAAAATTAACACTGTACCATCAGTTTCCCTCAAAACTATTGGAAACAAATAAACTCCTACTGTACAATTCTTGACTAGAACCTCCATAACATCCAAAAACAAACACAGTCTATTGAAAGAGTGTACATAGTGCACGCATGAGTGAAAGGTACAGTAATACAGTACAATAAAAAAACTGTGGCTTGTGCAAGTGGAACAGTACTGTAACTATAGTTACTGGGCAGTACTTGGATGCAATGTGGACACATTTGTAGAGTACAACACAATGACTTCAAGTGAGTTATCAAGAGAAATCAAGAGAAGTATTGTAGTGTACAAGAACACTAACTGTCTCCTTGGGGGTTGACAGGCTCCTCCTCCTCCTCCAGGTCAATGACCAGGGCATCTGTGTGTATAAGAAAAAAAATATTATACAAAAAAATAAAAAAGGAAGTACACTAGTATGTCCATAACTGTTGTAATCATTGCCACTATCAACTTCCTCCTCCTCCTCCTCCTCCTCCTCCTCCTCCTCCGGTGGTGATGATGGTGGTGGTGGTGGTGTCTGCACTGGGGAAAAATAACACTAATATCAGTTTCCCTCTAAACAGTTCGGAAACAAATAAACCCTTACTGTACAGTACAAATCTTTACCATAACACCAGAAACAAAGACAGAATACTGAAACTACAGAACTTACCTGCTAGGCAATTGTGGCACCTCCTCAAATGGACCTGCACCTGTTGGTCCTCTCTTTGCCGCTGCTGAATTCCTGTTAACAAAAAAACACTAATGTACTGTACATTAATTTACAATAACCTTATAGTGCTCTTATAGACATTATGGCACACATTAACAGTGCATTTATATTAGGGTTGTGCACCGGCCACTTTTCGTGTTTTGTGTTTTGGTTTTGGATCTGGATCTTTCTTCGTGTTTTGGATCTGGATTGGTTTTGCCAAAACCACCCTTCCGTGTTTTGGGTTCTGGGTTTTGGATCTGCATTTTTTTTTTAAAAAGCATAAAAACAGATAAAATCACAGAATGTGTTGGTTTTTCTGCTCCTATGCTATTATTAACCTCAATAACCTTCATTTCCACTAATTTCCTGTCTATTCTGAACACCTCACACCTCACAATAGTGTTTTTATGTCCAAAAGGTTGCACCGAGGTAGCTCGATGACTATGCTAAGCGACACGAGTGGGCAGCACAAACACGTGACCCATCTAGGAGTGATACTGCAGTGGCAGACAGGATGGAAGTTTGAAAAACTAGGCCCCAAACTGTACATAATGCAAAGAAAAAAAAGAGGTGCAAGATGGAATTGTCCTTGGGCCCTCCCACCCACCCTTATGTTGTATAAACAGGACATGCACGCTTTAACAAAGCAATCATTTCAGCGCCAGGGTCTCCCACACGACTGTGGCTGAAATGATTGGTTCGTTTGGGCCCCCACAAAACAAGCTGGCAATTAATCTGTCCCTGCACAAACTGGCTCTACGGAGGCAAGATGTCGTCCTCATCCTCCTCATCCACCGATTCCTCACCCTCTTCAGTGTTGTGTACATCCTCATCCTCACAGAGTATTAACTCGTCCCCACTGGAATCCACAACCACAGGTCCCTCTGTACGTTCTGGAGGCTGGTCTCCCTGGAAGAGTTGATAATTCATTTTTATAAACATCATCTTCTCCACATTTTGTGGAAGCAACCTCTTACACCTTTTGCTGACAAGGTTCCCGGCTGCTCTAAACACTCTTTCGGAGTACACACTGGAGGGGGGGCAACTCAGGTAAAATAGAGCCAGTTTGTACAGGGGCCTCCAAATTGCCTTTTTTTCATGCCAGTACAGGTATGGACTATCTGACATGCCTACTTGGATGCTGTCACCTATGTAATCCTCCACCATTCTGTCAATGGTGACAGTATCATATGTAGTGACAGTAGACATGTCCTTCAGACCGGACCAGATGTCCAAACTTGGTCCTGCCTGCCCTGCATCACCACCAGCGGGTTGCTTAGGATAGCTAAGGTTTTTCCTGGCAGCCCCAGTTGCGGGAGAAAATGAAGAAGGAGCTGTTGACGTGTCACGTTCCGCTTCAGCTGACAGTGTGTTCACTAGCAGGTCTTTGCACCTCTGCAGGCTTGTGTCAGCCGGAAAGAGAGACACCACATAGGCTTTAAACCTAGGATCGAGCACGGTGGCCAAAATGTAGTGGTCTGATTTCAACAGATTGACCACCCTGGAATCCTGGAAAGCGAATGAAGGGCTTCATCCACAAGTCCCACATGCTGAGCGGAATTGCTCCATCTTAGCTCCTCCTTCACTTTCTCTAGCTGCTTCTGCAATAGCCTGATGAGGGGAATGACCTGACTCAAGCTGGCAGTGTCTGAACTGACTTCACATGTGGCAAGTTCGAAGGGCTGGAGAACCTTGCACAACACGGAAATCATTCTCCACTGCGCTTGAGTCAGGTGCATACCCCCTCCTTTGCCTATGTCATAGGTGGATGTATAGGCTTGAATGGCCTTTTGCTGCTCCTCCATCCTCTGAAGCATATAGAGGGTTGAGTTCCACCGCGTCACATCCTCTTGCTTCAGGTGATGGCGGGCAGGTTCAAGAGTGTTTGCTGGCGCTCCAGTCTTCGGCATGCAGTCGCTGAATGGCGAAAGTGGCCAGAAATATTTCGGGCCACCCAAAGCGTCTCCTGCACGCCCCTGTCGCTTTTCAGAAAATTCTGCACCACCAAGTTTATTGTGTGAGCAAAACATGGGACGTGCTGGAATTTGCCCAGATGTAATGCCCGCACAATATTGGTGGCATTGTCAGATATCACAAATCCCCAGGAGAGTCTAAGTGGGGTAAGCCACTGGGCGATGATTTCCCTCAGTTTCTCTAAGAGGTTGTCGGCGGTGTGCCTCTTACTGAAACCGGTGATACACAGCGTAGCCTGCCTTGGAACGAGCTGGCGTTTCTGAGATGCTGCTACTGGTGACGCTGCTGCTGTTGCTGCATAAGGTGATACATCTACCCAGTGGGCTGTCACAGTCATATAGTCCTTAGTCTGCACTGTTCCACTTGTCCACATGTCTGTGGTTAAGTGGACATTGGGTACAACTGCATTTTTCAGGACACTGAGGACACTTTTTCTGATGTTTCTGTACAGTCTCGGTATCGCCTGCCTAGTGAAGTGGAATCTAGACGGGATTTGGAACCGGGGACACACTACCTCCATCAATTGTCTAAATCCCACTGCACTAATGGTGGATACCGGACGCACGTCTAACACCAACATAGCAGTCAAGGCCTCAGTTATACATTTTGCTTCAGGATGACTGCTGTCGTACTTCATCCTCCTCGCTAAGGACTGTTGGAGGGTCAATTGTTTAGTAAAAGTAGTGGTGTTCCTACTTCCTCTCTGGGATGATGAATGACTCCCAGCAGCAGCAACAGCAGCAGCGGCAGCAGGAGGTGTAGCAATGCAGGATCCTCCGGAGGAATCCTGGATAGGAGAGTCAGTCATGCCAGTGACATGGCCTGCAGGACTACTTCCGATCCTGACTAAGGAGGAAATTGACGAGGAGGGAGTTGACGGTGTGGTTTGCAGGTGCTTGGATACAACAGGACAACGGGATTTAGGTGTCCCTGGACTGCTTACGGTCTTAGCCAAAGTTTCTGAACTAGACAGTAACTTTTTATGAACGCGCTGCAGGTGCCGTATAAGGGAGGATGTTCCTAGGTGGTTAACGTCCCTACCCCTACTTATTCCACCTTTACATATGGTACATATGGCAAGACAGTTGTTGTCCGGATTTGGATAGAAATATTGCCAGACCAAAGAGGTGGAATGTTTGGTCTTCTGCCCAGGCATGACCGTGATGGGCTTTTTCATCCCACGGACAACTGTCTCACCCGCAGCCTGATTTTAACAAACCACATCGCCATCAGAATTCTCCTTGCCAACTTCCTCCTCAGCGCCAGCTACACCAGTATCCTCATCCTGTTGTACTTCAACAGTGACATCTTCAATTTGCATATCAGCAAGTGGACTGTGGGTACTCCTTCCAGCACTTGCAAAGGGCGTGAAATGGTGGAAAGAGCCACCTCTTCCCGTCCAGTGCTGGGAAGGTCAGGCATCACAAAAGCCACCACACTTGGACTCTCCTTGGGGATTTGTGATATCTTCTTAGAATGCACAGTTCTTTGCTGTGCTTTTGCCAGCTTAACTCGTTTGATTTTTGTAGCGGGAGGAGGGTTTCCATCGTCATATGAAGCTGAACCACTAGTCATGAACATAGGGGAAGACCGTAGCTGTTCCTTGCCACTCCGTGTCGTAAAAGGCATATTGGCAAGTTTATGTTTCTCCTCAGATGATTTAAATGTTTTTTTTAAGGTCATTTTCCTGAACTTTGTCATTTGGGATTTTATACGCCCTCTACTATTACATTGGGCATCGACCTTGGCAGATGACATTGATGGCATTTTATCGTCTATGTCATGACTAGTGGCAGCAGCTTCAGCACTAGGAGGAAGTGGTTCTTGATCTTTCTCTATTTTAATTTTATCGGACAAAGTTTGGTCCTCCATTTATGTTAGAATGATATATACATGCGGCTAAGGTGCACACAAACACAGAAAAGAAGAATTTCTTTTTTTTTGGGGAGTGCATTTTGGGGGTTACACCACCCTTTAACAGGCTTATGACACAGGCGCACACTTGGCGCTGCTCCTTTGTTGATTGACGTGCGGTTACAGTGCACACAATTCACAACACATAAAAGAAGAATTTTTTATTTTTTTTGGAGTGCACTTTGGGGGTTACACCACCCTTTAAGAGATTAGCCAGCCAGCCCTTTACTTATGGGACACAGGTGCACGCTTGGCGCTGCTCCTTTGTTGATGCACGTGCAACCACACTGCACACAATTCACAAACACATAAAATATTTTTTTATTTTGTTTGGAGTGTACTTTGGGGGTTGCACCACCCTTTAATGGTTAAGCCAGCTGGCCCTTTTTCTTATGACACAGGCACACGCTTGGCGCTACAGTACTTCATTGATGCACGTGCGGCTACTGCGCACACAAATCACAAACAAAGAAAAAAAAAATATTTTTTTTTGGAGTGCACTTTGGGGGTTACAGCACCCTTTAATTGACAAGCCAGCTGGCCCTTGATTTATGACACAGGCGCAGACCTGGTGCTACTTTGTTGATGCACGTGCGGCTACAGCGCACACAATTCACAAAAACAGAAAATTTATTTTTTTATTTTTTTTAGAGTGCACTTTGGGGGTTACACCACCCTTTAACGGACAAGCCATCCGGCTCTTGATTTATGTCACAGGCGCACGCTTGGTGCTGCTCCTTTTTTGATGCACGTGCGGCTACTGCGCACACAATTCACAAACACAGGGAAAAAAATTGGGCGGATTGCACTTTGGGGGAGCAACCCGATGGACAGATCACCCCCTGGACAACACTACAGCACCCCTTTAGGACTACAGCCTTTATGGGACACTGCACAACACAGTTCAGCCAGCCCCTATAGACTTCGGAGTGGACACAACCCCTATGGACAACTGACTGCACAACACAGCCCAGCCAGCCCCTATGACAGCAGCACAACACAGCCCAGCCAGCCCCTATGGACAACAGCAGCTCAACACAGCCCAGTCAGCACCTATGGACTGAGTGGTCACAGCCCCTATGGACAACAGCAGCACAACATAGCCCAGCCAGCCCTAGCTCCCACCCTCCCTTTTCACTGACCACAGTCGGAGTGAAAAATGGCGCAGATGCAGGGACCTTTTAAAGAATCCAAAACCTGCGAGACCCGGAAGGTGGGATGATGACGTTTTGCCTTGATTTCAGTTCCGAGTCAGGCGGGAAAACCCAATTGGGGAGGCTCAAGGGGGTTTGGTTTTCAGAAATCCGAACCCGCTCATCCCTAGTATACACATACATCTACTTTCCATGTGACACATAACACATGAGTCACACTCTTTCGGAGTACACACTGGAGGGGGGGCAACTCAGGTAAAATAGAGCCAGTTTGTACAGGGGCCTCCAAATTGCCTCTTTTTCATGCCAGTACAGGTATGGACTATCTGACATGCCTACTTGGATGCTGTCACCTATGTAATCCTCCACCATTCTGTCAATGGTGACAGTATCATATGTAGTGACAGTAGACATGTCAGAAATTGTTGCCAGGTCCTTCAATCCAGACCAGATGTCCAAACTTGGTCCTGCCTGCCCTGCATCACCACCAGCGGGTTGCTTAGGATAGCTAAGTTTTTTCCTGGCAGCCCCAGTTGCGGGAGAAAATGAAGAAGGAGCTGTTGACGTGTCACGTTCCGCTTCAGCTGACAGTGTGTTCACTAGCAGGTCTTTGCACCTCTGCAGGCTTGTGTCAGCCGGAAAGAGAGACACCACATAGGCTTTAAACCTAGGATCGAGCACGGTGGCCAAAATGTAGTGGTCTGATTTCAACAGATTGACCACCCTGGAATCCTGGAAAAGCGAATGAAGGGCTTCATCCACAAGTCCCACATGCCGAGCGGAATTGCTCCATCTTAGCTCCTCCTTCACTTTCTCCAGCTGCTTCTGCAAAAGCCTGATGAGGGGAATGACCTGACTCAAGCTGGCAGTGTCTGAACTGACTTCACATGTGGCAAGTTCGAAGGGCTGGAGAACCTTGCACAACACGGAAATCATTCTCCACTGCGCTTGAGTCAGGTGCATACCCCCTCCTTTGCCTATGTCATAGGTGGATGTATAGGCTTGAATGGCCTTTTGCTGCTCCTCCATCCTCTGAAGCATATAGAGGGTTGAGTTCAAATGCGTCACATCCTCTTGCTTCAGGTGATGGCGGGCAGGTTCAAGAGTGTTTGCTGGTGCTCCAGTCTTCGGCACGCAGTCGCTGAATGGCGAAAGTGGCCAGAAATATTTCGGGCCACCCAAAGCGTCTCCTGCACGCCCCTGTCGCTTTTCAGAAAATTCTGCACCACCAAGTTTATTGTGTGAGCAAAACATGGGACGTGCTGGAATTTGCCCAGATGTAATGCCCGCACAATATTGGTGGCATTGTCAGATATCACAAATCCCCAGGAGAGTCTAAGTGGGGTAAGCCACTGGGCGATGATTTCCCTCAGTTTCTCTAAGAGGTTGTCGGCGGTGTGCCTCTTACTGAAACCGGTGATACACAGCGTAGCCTGCCTTGGAACGAGCTGGCGTTTCTGAGATGCTGCTACTGGTGACGCTGCTGCTGTTGCTGCATAAGGTGATACATCTACCCAGTGGGCTGTCACAGTCATATAGTCCTTAGTCTGCCCTGTTCCACTTGTCCACATGTCCGTGGTTAAGTGGACATTGGGTACAACGGCATTTTTCAGGACACTGAGGACACTTTTTCTGATGTTTCTGTACAGTCTCGGTATCGCCTGCCTAGTGAAGTGGAATCTAGATGGGATTTGGAACCGGGGACACACTACCTCCATCAATTGTCTAAATCCCACTGCACTAATGGCGGATACCGGACGCACGTCTAACACCAACATAGCAGTCAAGGCCTCAGTTATACATTTTGCTTCAGGATGACTGCTGTCGTACTTCATCCTCCTCGCTAAGGACTGTTGGAGGGTCAATTGTTTAGTAAAAGTAGTGGTGTTCCTACTTCCTCTCTGGGATGATTAACGACTCCCAGCAGCAGAAACAGCAGCAGCGGCAGCAGGAGGTGTAGCAATGCAGGATCCTCCGGAGGAATCCTGGATAGGAGAGTCAGTCATGCCAGTGACATGGCCTGCAAGACTACTTCCGATCCTGACTAAGGAGGAAATTGACGAGGAGGGAGTTGACGGTGTGGTTTGCAGGTGCTTGGATACAACAGGACAACGAGATTTAGGTGTCCCTGGACTGCTTACGGTCTTAGCCAAAGTTTCTGAACTTGACAGTAACTTTTTATGAACGCGCTGCAGGTGCCGTATAAGGGAGGATGTTCCTAGGTGGTTAACCTCCCTACCCCTACTTATTCCACCTTTACATTTGGTACATATGGCAAGACAGTTGTTGTCCGGATTTGGATAGAAATATTGCCAGACCAAAGAGGTGGAATGTTTGGTCTTCTGCCCAGGCATGACCGTGATGGGCTTTTTCATCCCACGGACAACTGTCTCACCCGCAGCCTGATTTTAACAAACCACATCACCATCAGAATCCTCCTTGCCAACTTCCTCCTCAGCGCCAGCTACACCAGTATCCTCATCCTGTTGTACTTCAACAGTGACATCTTCAATTTGCATATCAGCAAGTGGACTGTGGGTACTCCTTCCAGCACTTGCAAAGGGCGTGAAATGGTGGAAAGAGCCACCTCTTCCCGTCCAGTGCTGGGAAGGTCAGGCATCACAAAAGCCACCACACTTGGACTCTCCTTGGGGATTTGTGATATCTTCTTAGAATGCACAGTTCTTCGCTGTGCTTTTGCCAGCTTAACTCGTTTGATTTTTGTAGCGGGAGGAGGGTTTCCATCGTCATATGAAGCTGAACCACTAGTCATGAACATAGGGGAAGACCGTAGCTGTTCCTTGCCACTCCGTGTCGTAAAAGGCATATTGGCAAGTTTATGTTTCTCCTCAGATGATTTAAATGTTTTTTTTAAGGTCATTTTCCTGAACTTTGTCATTTGGGATTTTATACGCCCTCTACTATTACATTGGGCATCG
Organism: Taudactylus pleione; assembly: GCA_031769625.1. Classification (NCBI taxonomy): domain Eukaryota; kingdom Metazoa; phylum Chordata; class Amphibia; order Anura; family Myobatrachidae; genus Taudactylus; species Taudactylus pleione. Next base: position 1,390,965 of record JAUIMM010000153.1, read on the forward strand.
ACCTTGGCAGATGACATTGATGGCATTTTATCATCTATGTCATGACTAGTGGCAGCAGCTTCAGCACTAGGAGGAAGTGGTTCTTGATCTTTCCCAATTTTAATTTTATCGGACAAAGTTTGGTCCTCCATTTATGTTAGAATGATATATACATGCGGCTAAGGTGCACACAAACACAGAAAAGAAGAATTTTTTTTTGGGGGGGGAGTGCATTTTGGGGGTTACACCACCCTTTAACAGGCTTATGACACAGGCGCACACTTGGCGCTGCTCCTTTGTTGATTGACGTGCGGTTACAGTGCACACAATTCACAACACATAAAAGAAGATTTTTTTTTTTTTTTGGAGTGCACTTTGGGGGTTACACCACCCTTTAAGAGATTAGCCAGCCAGCCCTTTACTTATGGGACACAGGCGCACACTTGGCGCTGCTCCTTTGTTGATGCACGTGCAACCACAGTGCACACAATTCACAAACACATAAAATATTTTTTTATTTTGTTTGGAGTGTACTTTGGGGGTTGCACCACCCTTTAATGGTTAAGCCAGCTGGCCCTTTTTCTTATGACACAGGCACACGCTTGGCGCTACAGTACTTCGTTGATGCACGTGCGGCTACTGCGCACACAAATCACAAACAAAGAAAAAAAAAATATTTTTTTTTGGAGTGCACTTTGGGGGTTACAGCACCCTTTAATTGACAAGCCAGCTGGCCCTTGATTTATGACACAGGTGCAGACCTGGCGCTACTTTGTTGATGCACGTGCGGCTACAGCGCACACAATTCACAAAAACAGAAAATTTATTTTTTTATTTTTTTTAGAGTGCACTTTGGGGGTTACACCACCCTTTAACGGACAAGCCATCCGGCTCTTGATTTATGTCACAGGCGCACGCTTGGTGCTGCTCCTTTGTTGATGCACGTGCGGCTACTGCACACACAATTCACAAACACAGGGAAAAAAATTGGGCGGATTGCACTTTGGGGGAGCAACCCGATGGACAGATCACCCCCTGGACAACACTACAGCACCCCTTTAGGACTACGGCCTTTATGGGACACTGCACAACACAGTTCAGCCAGCCCCTATAGACTTTGGAGTGGACACAACCCCTATGGACAACTGACTGCACAACACAGCCCAGCCAGCCCCTATGACAGCAGCACAACACAGCCCAGCCAGCCCCTATGGACAACAGCAGCTCAACACAGCCCAGTCAGCACCTATGGACTGAGTGGTCACAGCCCCTATGGACAACAGCAGCACAACATAGCCCAGCCAGCCCTAGCTCCCACCCTCCCTTTTCACTGACCACAGTCGGAGTGAAAAATGGCGCAGATGCAGGGACCTTTTAAAGAATCCAAAACCTGCGAGACCCGGAAGGTGGGATGATGACGTTTTGCCTTGATTTCAGTTCCGAGTCAGGCGGGAAAACCCAATTGGGGAGGCTCAAGGGGGTTTGGTTTTCAGAAATCCGAACCCGCTCATCCCTAGTATACACATACATCTACTTTCCATGTGACACATAACACATGAGTGCAGAGTAACTCGGTAGCACTGAGCATCTTTTCATGCTAACTTTTCCCTTCAAATGCATCTTATCAGCACAGAGATGTGAATAGGAGGCACAAGCAGCTTCTGCTGATTAAAATTATCTCCGGCATGCCTATATTCTGTATGTGACTGTGGGTGTATCTGAATTAGAGATGAGTGGGTTTGGATCTCAGAGATCCGAACCCACCTGAATTTTGGGGATCCAGGGCGATCCGAGCATCTGGTTGCGAGGTTTTGAGCAGGCTTAACGCTGATTGGCTGAGAGAGCCGTCTGTCACGGCTCTCTGCCAATTAGCGTTAAGCCCATTGAATATGCATAGAGAGGGATAAAGAAGATGGCGCCCACCATCCCCCACCACCTGACACTGCCGGCACCCCCCACTGCCGACATTGCCGGTACCCCCACTGGCAGCATCCCCCGCTGCCAACACCACCACTGCCAACACTCCTGAACTGCTGCCCCACATACTGAGGACACCATCTTCGACTCCCTCACTGCCGACACTGCTGACACTCCCACACTGAGGACACCACCAGCACCCCTGTACTGCCGACACTGTCAGCACACATGCACCGAGGACACCGCTGGCATCCCCGCTCTGCCGACACAGCCAGCAAACCTGCACTAAAGACACCGCTGGCACCTCTGCACTGCTGACGCAGCCAGCAAACCTGCACTAAAGACACTGCTGGCACCTCCGCACTGCTGACACAGCCAGCAAACCTGCACTAAAGACACCGCTAGTACCCCCGCACTGCCGACATCACCGGTACCCTTCACTGAGGACACTGCCAGCACCGCAGCACTGCCATTCCATGTACTACTGAGGACACCGTCAGCAACCCTGCTCTGCAGACACTGCTGTCACAGTAAGTGCACTATTGGTGTATCCAACCCACACTGTATAACACACTGTATCCATGTTGGAAATTAGAAGCTGAACTGCCACATGTTAGTGCCGCCCACTGTCACTTAGCTTAGTCAGCCAGCTAGCTGGATGCAACATTTTGGTCTTAACTAGATGAAGCAAATAATATTGTGAGGTGGTCAAAATTTATTGGAAATTACTGGAAATAAATGTTATTGAGGTTAAATATGCTGTAGGAACAAAAACAGGTCCATTTTATGTGATTTTAGCTGTGTTTATGATTTTTTAAGAAAAAAATCCAGATCCAAAACCAAAACAAGAAAACAAAACAAGGAGCTTTTGGCAAAACCAATCCAGATCCAAAACCAGGGGTCGGCGCCCATCTCTAATCTGCATGCAAAATCCTACATTACAGTGTCAGCGGCTGTGACGAGGGGGGGGGGCACCAAATTATAACTAGCCTCCTAGCGTCTGGGATGAACTTACTGTTCCCGGTAGCACTTGTAACTGCTTCTTTAATCAACTGTTTTTAGTAAATTGACAGTTAATTAAAGAAGCACTTACAAGTGCTACCGGTGAACAGTTGGAGACACTTCCTGGCAGTAGCATCATGCAGTGAACACACAGTGCAGCCGGGGCCGGAAGTCTGAGGAGTGAGCAATGGAGGGCAGGAGAAGGACCATGCTGAAAGCAGGTAAGTATAACACAAGCTGCCGTCTAAACAACAGCTTGTGAGTGCTCTCGCGGGTTGGAGATGGCATACATTTATGTAGCCCCACCAATTCTAAGGATGGTAGCTATATATGTATATATTTTATCCTTATATTGTGTGCCTCCACCTAGGCTATTTTATAAGGGCTATCCTAGGGTTGCCCTAATATATAATTTGTATAATGAAATGTTTTGTTTGGATTCAAATATTTACACAGTACTTATAAATCGACATTTATACATTGCACTTAAATCAACACCTGTCTCCTTTCTTCCTTCACAGCTTCCCGATGAAAGACGTCCATCAGATACCTTAAGGTAAGTAGTTCTATACACGGTTATTGTTTTAATACATATATTGTCATCATATATCAGGCCTTACAAAGTATACGCATAAATATACAGGTAATATCACAATACAATTCCCATGAACATTCCCTCCCCATGCAATAAATCCACTATACTATAATTAAACTATACTGATGGATTTCTGTAAATAACATTCACAGTTAAAATATATAATAGTCAATTCCATGAAGAGTATAAATGAAGATGAGACTATATCAAGAGTCCTGTCTCTTTAACTAAAATGTCTTAGTCCTAAAGAGTAGAATACAGGATTATCCTAGGCAAAATAATAAGTTTATAGGATGAGCCCCAGATTTATCCAAGTTTATGCATCCTTTTAGGGCTTATATATATATATATGAAAATCCCCTGACTCTGTAATTTACATAAAGATATACATATAAGTCTCTAGAGTGTAGTAGCCAGTGCTTTATCTACTGCAATACTCCTATTCTGAATTCCAAACTTGAGATCAGAATTCACACTGTACTATAGACGTGTAAAGTCTTGCTACAATTGTATCCTTCTTCTATTTGATACTTTTCTCCTGCGTTGGCTATACAGGTGCATATAGCAGTATTATATCCCTTAATTCATAGTGCCTTGCTGACAAGAAAGGGATTCTCTCTGATATATCCCCTGCTGTATACTTATAAATTATGCCAGTCTGCTTTACTAATGATGCTAGTAAGTGTGGTGTGGGGTTTTATAGTACTCACAACCACTCTGGATAGCTGTCAGGGACTGAAAGGGTTACACTGTATCAACTGCTGAAGCACTGGCTACACTCCGTAGCTCTCAGGCTGTCAGTGTATCTCCAGCACCTGCTCACACATCAAGGTCCGCCTCTCCTTCTCTCCACCTCCTGCGTGACCTCAGATTAGGGGATGCCCTTCCGATGATGCAGCTTCCTGTTGCTGCTTACTGCTGGAGTCAAGCCAGAACACACAGTTCTTTCTCTGGCAAACACATATTCATGTATTTTTTTAGCCATAAATTCATATGGCTACATTCTCCCCCTGGTGATCTCATTATTAAACAGATCACCACAAAATTCCTATTTATGCATAAGGGCATCCACTTCTCCCTTCCTCATGATATCCAAAGTAGGGCCAGGAAAGTACAATATTAGGATTTACAACTCTAGGAGTGTTCCTGGGATTCCCTAATTGATCATATGTAAAGATAAGAGGGGGCCTTAATTGTCTCTTAGGCCTTTCTAAAATACTTTCCCTTCCACTATAAAGAATGCTTTCTTCCATATCCTTCACATTATTTCCAAAAGAATTGTTATCAGGAGAAATAAATTCTTCTTCCATGGGATCAGGATAACAAAGGTCATGTGAGCTATATCCTTCAGGTTCAGAAAGTAATAGATTATCATTCACGCTATCTTTGTAGTAACAGCCAGGACCTTTCCCATCCTCCTGATTTCCTTCGCTATCCTCCTCCAGTGGCTGGTCATTACTTTGGACCTCTACTAGTTTCTTCGTTCTATTTGCTGACTTACAGTGGGAGAGTTTGTCTTCCTTAACAAATTTATCCATTCGTACATCTCGCCCTATAGGGAGTATGTGCTGTCTATGATAGGTAAGTATGATATCAGATCCATCCTCAGGCTTAAGCCGGTAAACTGGTAGACCTGAGAATTTCTCTATTATTACATATGGATTTTCTCTCCATTGATTTGCAGTTTTTAATTTCTTTGGTTGTCCTAAATGTCTGATGAGTACTCTATCACCTGGAGATAATTCCTGATCTCTGACCTTAATGTCATAATAGGTTTTGTTTTTCTCTCCAAGCTTCTTAGCTGTCTAATTAGCTAGATCATATGCTTTATTCAACTCCTCTCTTGACTCACGGACATACTGAGTGTGGGAAGTAGAAGTCCTTCCACCAGGAGAGATCCCCATACAGATATCAATTGGTAATTTGGCCTCTCTCCCAAACATCAAAAAGTAAGGTGTCATTCCAGTAGCTTCATTCTTGGTACAGTTGTACGCATGTACCAATTTACTTATAAACTGTTTCCATTTGTACTTATCTAAGGGATTTAGAGTCCCTAACATGTTTAACAAAGTACGATTGAATCTCTCTGGCTGGGGATCACCCTGAGGGTGGTACGGAGTAGTCCTAGATTTGGAAATGCCACAGACATAACACAGTTCCTTTATCAGACTGCTCTTGAAGTCCCTGCCCTGATCCAAATGTATTCTGTTAGGTAGTCCATAATGTATGAAGAACTTATCCCAAAGGGTTCTTGCTACTGTGAAAGCTTTTTGCTTTGGAGTTACATAGGCTTGTGCATACCTGGTAAAGTGATCAGTGACAATCAGTACGTTGCATTTCTTTCCTCTTTCTACTTCTAAAATCAGATAATCAATGCACACCAGATCCATCGGTCCATTACTCTGAATATTTGCTAAAGGAGCTGTACGAGTAGGCAAGGATTTACGTACAACACAATTTCCACAGTTCTTACAATAGTTCTCAATCTCACCCCTCACTTCAGGCCAATAAAATCTATCCGAAATTAGTCCTAAGGTTTTTTCAAAACCCAGGTGTCCATGATTGTCATGTAGTGACTACGGGATAACTGGAGGTAGTTTCTTTGGTAAGACTATCTGAAGGGATTTTCTTTCCTTTGTGGTTTTAGCATTCCTGCATAACAATCCATTTTTTAAAACTAAGTTTTTCCGTTGCCGCATTAATAATTGCACCTCCTGTGTCCATGGTTGACAACTTGGAAGGTAAGTATTCTGGGTCATCTGCATCTGTGCTATGACATGTCTAATACTGGGATCATGTTGTTGTTCTTCAATTAATTGCTGATGTTTCATTCTTGGTACTCCCTCCAACTCTACCAGACTAAGCCAGCAATAAGAAAGTGGTATTGCTGCTCCCGTTGCACCTAGACTGCTTATTAGTTCTTGCCCTCCATTTCCCACTTTCATCATCCAACACATTTCTTTTATATCTCCTGCAGGAACTTCTACCCACTCCTCCTCATAGAAACTCGCAGACTGATTAGGAATTCGTGATAGCGAGTCAGCATCTATATTGTTTATACCTGGCCTATATTTCAGTTTAAAATTATACAAGGCCAATGCTGATAACCACCTGTGTCCAGTTGCATCCAGTCGGGCAGTGGTTTGAATGTATGTTAATGGGTTATTATCAGTCAGTACTTCAAAAAACACTCCATATAAATAGTCATGGAACTTTTCAACTATACACCACTTTAATGCTAGAAACTCTAGTTTGTGAGTGGCATATCTTTTTTCACTTTTTGAAAGTCCCCGACTGACGAAAGAGATAGGCCTCATTTCTTCTTGCTATTTTTGATACAGTACTCCCCCTATCCCCCCTTGAGAGGCATCAGTGTGAAGGGTATACGGTAGATTAGGGTCTGCATATGCTAACACAGGTGGTTGAGTTAAACAACTTTTAAGCTTCAGAAAAGCCCCTTCACATTCCAGTGTCCACCGATCTCCAAATGGTTCATTAGGCCGGTGATATGATTCAGAGCTATTTTTTTTCTTTCCCAACTCTCCAAATTTAGTGTTCTTCACAGGGGGGTAACCTTTCGTCAAATCAGTTAATGGTTTGGCAGTGGTTGAATACTGTGGCACAAATCTGCGATAGTATCCACAGAAACCTAAAAATGACCGCAGTTCCTTTAAATTTGTAGGATGGAGCCAATTATTTACTGCCTCAACCTTGGATGGGTCTGTAGCTATCCTGTTACGACTAACAATGTGTCCAAGGTACTTTACTGAGGATTGACACAGATGACATTTATCCACCAACAATTTTAGTCCTCCTTCCATTAGCCGATTTAGAACTTTGAGTAAATGAGTGTTATGTTCCTCCAAAGTACTGCCAAACACGATGATGTCGTCAAGGTAAACTATTTCTTCCCTAAAGTTCATATCTCCGACGATTCTGTCCATTGTCCTCTGAAATATAGCTGGGGCTCCCTTGATTCCATGCAGCATCATCAAAAACTCAAAGAACCCCAACGGACAAATAAAAGCGGTCTTTTCTCTATCATTGGGACTCATAGTCATCTGATAAAATCCGCTCCTGAGGTCCAAAACGGAGAACCAGTTGCTTCCCTGGAGACAATCCAAAGCCTCATCTATTCGAGGCACTGTATATTGGTCAGGTATAGTATGCTGATTAAGAGTCCTATAGTCTATACACATCCTTACTTTTCACTTTTCTTTCTGGCCACAACAATAGGGGATGCATAGGGACTACGAGACTCTATAATCACCTGATTCTCTAGCAATCCTTTCAAATGATGCCAGACATCATCGAAATCAGCAGGTGCTATTCTGCAGGAACGCTCTCTGAATGGGGTTTCATCATTAAGTCTGATACTATGCTCAACCCCTTTGGCTTTACCTAAATCCCAGTCTCCAGCAGAAAAAACCTGGGCCCTCTTCTGTATTTCAGTTATTAATTCTTCTTGTTTAATAATAGGAATATCACTTCCTGGGAAACAAGTAATGAATTGATTAGACTCTTCCCCTTTTCTACTTGTAGAGTCAAAACATGGGATCCAGACCCTCTATCCTCATTTTTGCACCACTCTGAGAGGCAATGGTATAGTTTGGTGTTAGTACCCATGATTATGGGTAAATTATCTCTCCATTCTGAGATTTCAGGGCAAATTAATGCAACAAATGGTACATGCAATTTCCCTTCTACTGGGTCTGTGATTTCCAAGGTCACCTGTACGTATCCTAGATATGGGTACTTCTCTGCACTCAGTCCCCAAATGACTAATCCATTTAATGGCTGAATTTGAACTTCAGACAAGTTTTCATTATACCAAGATTCAAAAATGATAGAGACCTGTGAGCCACTATCCAACAGAATTTCACACAGATGTCCATATATACTTGCTGACATCATGGGGGAGGGTCCCATTAAACCATCAGGTAGGATCCCACTCCACCATGTACTCCCCATGGCACTCAAGCTAATTTCTAGGGGGCCTGTATGGTGGTCACAGACCTCCCCTGACCGTTTCCTGGCCTGCTACAGTCACTATTACCAAGGGTACCAGAGGTGTTATTGTTGGTTCCAGGGTTCTGATTGCATTGATATGCTGGATGCCCTATCTGTCCACATCTAAAGCATCCTCTAGTTACAGGCCTAACCCCTCTACCCATACCTCTACTAGGCATTAATGAAGATACTCCTCTGGAAGGGGGCATTGAAGTTTGCAAAATTATGAATTGGTCAATTTTTTTATTCTGCTGCTCCATTAGCTTAATTATTTTTTCTTCAAATGATTGTTGTTCAAGAGCAGGTACCACTACCTTAACTTTGTTTATTGTACGTTCCCGCATATCTATGAGCATTTCATCCTGTTTTATCTCCTTCATAAGCTCATTAAAAGAGGGTGGGGTTTTCTTAATTTTGGAGTATCTAATTTTTTGTGCCACTGGGTCAGTGGTCAAAGCACCCCTCAAAAGTTGTTTCATTTGATTTTCATCGATATCCTCTATTTTTAATCCCTTTTTCTCTACTATTTTATACAGCAATTTATCTAGTCTAAATAGATATAGATAGATATACACTTAATTTAATTAAGTATGGTGCAACCTGGAAATAAGATCTCCCACATCTTCCAGGGTTCCGTAGGCATAGTCCAATGCCTTGAAATAAGTTTCAATAGTGGCGTCTGGATTACTACGCCAAGTGGCCTGTATAACTCCCATTGCAGGTCCCCTAAGGCTCTCCACCACTCTTTGTTTCTTAATATAGCCGGGACATTTCCACTCCTCGGTTTGTTGTATGGCCGCTTCCCTCCAGGCTTCAAAAGTTTCCTCCCCTACGGGAACTGGTTGAATGCCTGAAAAGATTCTTAGTCTATGATAGCTGCCTTCATAGTGCCACCTTTCTAGCTGAGTTACAACCCTATCTATTATGGTCTCAAATTGGCTTCCTAATTTTTCATTATTTATGTTACTATCCTTTTCTCCATTATTCCCCTGGTCAACATTATCTCCAACAGAATTGGGGTCAATTAATAAGGGAGATGATTCAGCCTCTTCATCTTCTCCACTACTAGGCCAAATAATATTCCATCTCCTTCCTGACATGCTGTCCGCCACCATCATCATTGGGATTAGATTTGGGTCTAAATCTCTCTCAGTCTCTATCAATATTACGCACACCAATCCCAAATCTCACCTCCATTTATCTATAATATGTGGCTGTATAACCCCATATAATGATTTTACTTGTTTTGTAATATAGTCGTCAGTAAATTCTGAAAAATTTCCCCCTACTCCAAAACACTGTTTAGGGTTTACTCCTTTCCTATGGCACCATGCCCTTAAATCTGCTCCGCTAAAATACTCCATTTCTCCTGAGTGTAGATCTTAGCTTAGTGCCTCCAAATGTAGCCCCACCAATTCTAAGGATGGTAGCTATATATGTATATATTTTATCCTTATATTGTGTGCCTCCACCTAGGCTATTTTATAAGGGCTATCCTAGGGTTGCCCTAATATATAATTTGTATAATGAAATGTTTTGTTTGGATTCAAATATTTACACAGTACTTATAAATCGACATTTATACATTGCACTTAAATCAACACCTGTCTCCTTTCTTCCTTCACAGCTTCCCGATGAAAGACGTCCATCAGATACCTTAAGGTAAGTAGTTCTATACACGGTTATTGTTTTTGTACATATATTGTCATCATATATCAGGCCTTACAAAGTATACGCATAAATATACAGGTAATATCACAATACAATTCCCATGAACATTCCCTCCCCATGCAATAAATCCGCTATACTGTAATTAAACTATACTGATGGATTTCTGTAGATAACATTCACAGTTAAAATATATAATAGTCAATTCCGTGAAGAGAATAAATGAAGATGAGTCTATATCAAGAGTCCTGTCTCTTTAACTAAAATGTCTTAGTCCTAAAGAGTAGAATACAGGATTATCCTAGGCAAAAGAATAAGTTTATAGGATGAGCCCCAGATTTATCCAAGTTTATGCATCCTTCTAGGGCTTATATATATATATGTACGAAAATCCTCTGACTCTGTAATTTACATAAACATATACATATAAGTCTCTAGAGTGTAGTAGCCAGTGCTTTATCTACTGCAATACTCCTATTCTGAATTCCAAACTTGAGATCAGAATTCACACTGTACTATAGACGTGTAAAGTCTTGCTACAATTGTATCCTTCTTCTATTTGATACTTTTCTCCTGCGTTGGCTATACAGGTGCATATAGCAGTATTATATCCCTTAATTCATAGTGCCTTGCTGACAAGAAAGGGATTCTCTCTGATATATCCCCTGCTGTATACTTATAAATTATGCCAGTCTGCTTTACTAATGATGCTAGTAAGTGTGGTGTGGGGTTTTATAGTACTCACAACCACTCTGGATAGCTGTCAGGGACTGAAAGGGTTACACTGTATCAACTGCTGAAGCGCTGGCTACACTCCCTAGCTCTCAGGCTGTCAGTGTATCTCCAGCTCCTGCTCACACATCAGGGTCCGCCTCTCCTTCTCTCTGCCTCCTGCGTGACCTCAGATCAGGGGATGCCCCTTCCGATGATGCGGCTTCCTGTTGCTGCTTACTGCTGGAGCCAAGCCAGAACACAGTTCTTTCTCCAGCAAACACAAAGGTAATGCCCACTCTGGCTTCAGTGCTGGAGCTCCCGGCCGCTGCCGCTATTAGCGCTCACTCCTAAAGTAGCGCCAGAGAGACTCCCAGCATGAGCACTGTTGGGGACCTGCAGACTGGACTCTGTGCTGCGCCAGCACCCCTATATATCCCCCGCAGCACGAGCATCCCTAACTGCCACTGGCCACCTAACATCCACTGGTAAGAGCTCATGCCATTTCTGGCACTTTCTAAACTACCTCGTGCCGCTGCACTGGCTAATTCCCCAGACCTATATGTTCACAATACGGAAATGTAATTACATACATTTATATTATTTACATTCATTTCTCTATAATGATTATAGTATAAACCTATTATTAAACATTCAGATAATTTATATATTAACCCTTGTGTGTGTCCTGTACCACTGACCTATATTCATGTATTTTTTTAGCCATAAATTCATATGGCTACATTTACATCAACAATTGCCGAAAATCTAATATTTTCAGGTTTTGATGAATACAAGAATTCAATATCCCCATATTACTATATGAAAAAATATCCAGAAAAGAGTGCACTCACCAGGTTTTTGATAAATGATGAACAGTTTTTATTCACATCAATCCATGCGCGTGACGTGTTGGTCTGCTGTGAGACCTTCCTCAAGACAAGTCAACTTACCAACAGGAAGTGTGGAAATTAATGGAGAATGATTTAACCAGGAGATATTAGTCATATCTCCTGCGTTAAGCCTTTTAATGAATACAAGGGATACATATTTATGGTAAAAAGTAGCTTAAAAACGAAAGTTTAAGTTTGATGAATAGGCCCCATAGTCACAAAACATGTTTTTTGTTTTTTTTATAAATTAGGTTTTTATAGGAAATATTTAAATCAATACAACTACATAACATTTACATTAAAAGAAATTCCAGGAAAACATATCACAAGACATGTTTTAACAGGTCATATTATTGTGAACATAAACTTTAACAGACACTTTATATCTCTTACTATTAACAATAATGGCATCATTATTTGTTTTACTTTATTGTTATGTCATGGTTGTTTGACTATTCAGCTATGTATTTACAGTTTCCTCCCTTACAATGTTTTAATGATGATTTAATGATTCAGAGTGACACAATCCTATAATGGATGAAATCACATAAAATATGCATTACCAAAGGAATGAAAATTACCAGACACACAGGCTCATGTAGTTTCCAATGTAAAATATTTACTGAAAAGAATGAACATGCTCTCTCCCTCCCTCTATCAGTCTATTGCTCTCTCCCCATGGGCTCTATTTATTAACATTATTTTTATTAAAATAAAGTGAAAAAAGGGTGTTTTCACACCCTTTTCACATTATTTTAGTATCACCTATAGTTATTACAGGGCAATTGGAGTAGAATTCGTCAAATTCTACTCCAACCCCTAAGTATCATTTATTTTTAGTAAGCAGATCGCATTTCCGATAATTGTAATGGGAAATGTGATCCGACCAAAGTTACTAAAAATAAATGGTAAAAAAATACCGGGGAAAGCCCTGTGATAATAACGCCACCTGGAGGTGGCGTTATCCAGGGTCTCCCCTGGTTTACCAGACTCCTGCCCTGCTCTAAGGGAGAGAGCAGAGCCCGGAGCCAACCCCAGTGATCAGCTGTGTGGTCTAAACAGGTCCCAGTGCAGTATGGGATATCAGCTGACCAGAGGCATGGAAGACATCACCGGAGCACCGATGACTGCAGGTAAGTGTAATTAAGGGAGGGGGGGTCGCGGGGGGTCCGCGATCGTGGGGGGGGCTTAACGACGGGGTGGGGCTTAGCACCAGAGGGGGTAGCAGCGGATGCCGGTCGGCGCATGCGCGGGCACTTTGTCATGGTATTTTTGGCGAAAATACCGTAACTAGTGCGCGGAGGGGATTCGCAGGGACAGAGCTTTCTCGCAAGCTCTGTCCCTGCAAGGGATTTGTAGTAAATCCCTGTGATATTGCCTGAATGTGCAAATTGCGAATTCAGTCATTAATATCACACTACAATCTGCATTCAATTTGCGGATTGTAGTAAATAGAGCCCCATGCGCCAAACACAATTTACATTTAATTTGGTGGATTTAGGAATATACTGTATGACTTGAGTCGTAAGCGCAAAAGTTCTGCATCAGTGTGTGCACACATACATGTGACATGGGCTTGTTAGTGCAGTCACAGGAATACACATACAAGCAAATAGTAACCTACTATACTGCCCACATTTACCAACATTGTTAGATGGGGGGGAGGGGATTGATTCTGCACAAAAATTGTCTCATATAGCAATATATGTAGAACCAACATCCAAGAAGTTTTTGGTTTAGAATAGATATATAATATCATTGTGTTGGTGGTGCACTCTGAGGTAGTAGCTGAATATATAGTTAGAGGATTCCTCCCAAAGAGGCGGGAGGGAAAGAAGAAACCTTTTTTGGGGCACTCTTTAAAGAAAATATAAGTAAATGTATTAAAATATAAAATTTTAAATAAATGCATTAAGAAGGGTCAGTAGCTACCTACTAGACCCATGTGTGTTCTTTGGGAAAAAAATATGTGTAGTAATCTATGACAATGTGAAAATATGTATTTAACACTTTTGTTAAATTGCTTGTGTCTTAGATAGACACACCCATATAATATGTCATGTAGGAAAGATTCCTCTAAACAGTATCCACAGCCTTTCAGGTACAGCAATGATAAAGTTTTTTACAATTATAAACCTATGAAGAAAAATGTGATATTTCTTGAAAACATGGCAAGCAAAATTTGTATCATCCGGAATACATGGTCTGCAGTACCAAAGTATCTGTAAAACCAAATGCATGTATGATCGTTGTATATCTTATCATGACAAGAGCATCAAATATATATGCACATACATTTGAAATAAATAGTAACTCCCAGTTTATGTTACTCTGCTTTACCAGGACAACAATTTCTCTGTATTATGTAGAGATTTTTGCCATGGACATCAGATCCACAGCTTTAAATATTTTAAATTATGGACAACAGGTTTGCTTCATAAAGAATATTAACACATGGCACATTTGCTGCAAGAGAAATTGTCATATATTTAAGTTGCCCAGGTAAGTGGTTGCTTGGAAACTTCAGACAGAGAACAATCAATAGACTGTCATAATTGTATTTTTTGCTTTTATATATATATATATATATATATATATGGAGACATCACATCATAAGATATGGAGACATCACACCATAAGAAAATACATAATTTTCTCCATATTAAATATAGGTCAGGCACCACGGTATAAAGATTTTTAAATATGAACAGTAGTCTGAAAGCAGTGATTCAGACACTCCTACTTCCTTTCCGTAAAATTCTAAGATCAGTGCAGGGGCGTATCTATAATGGGTGCAGTGTGTGCGGGGAACACGGGCCCATGGGTCCAGGGGGGGCCCCGCACCGCACACCCTGCACCCACAATATTACTTACCTCTCTGGAGTCCCACGTCGGCGCGAGGGTCCGGCGCTGTAAAACGACTGGAAAATGGCCATGGTGGCCATTTTCCCGTCATTTGCGCATGAGCAGTACAGCGCCATTTTCCTTGTGACCTGTGCATACACTATAGACTCTGGGCACACTCGAGTGCCCAGGGTCTATAACTCCGGCGCTGGGTGCTCACAGCTCAGTGCGCCGGACAGAGAGGAGGGAGCCCATATCGGAGGCTGCACATGGGCCCCCTCCTCTCTAGAAAATGCCCCTGGATCAGTGAATGGAAGGTTAGAGAGTGTCAGACTGCGCAGAAAGGAAGAAAGTTAGTGGTGCTTCTGCTGTCCAAGTTGCAGGTATGAGCCTTTCCCTGTTGTCATTAGGGATGAGCGGGTTCGGATCTCAGAGACTCTAACCTGCCCGAATAACGGGGATCTGAGGCAGATCCGAGTTGGCTCGGGTTTTCCCGCCTGACTCGAATCTGAAAATGAGGCAAAACATCATCATCCCACTGTCAGATTCACGCAGGTTTTGGATTCTATAAAGGTCCCGTGATTGCCGCCATTTTTCATTCCGGCTGTGGAGAGTGAAGAGGGAGAGAGCTGGGATCTGTGCTGCTGTTGTTGCATGCTGATGCTGTGCATAGGGGCTAGCTACTGTTGTCCAGATAGAGACTGGCTGTTGTCCTGTCCATAAGGGTTGGCTGTTGTCTATAAAGGGGCTGTCTGTTATCCTGTCCATTAGGGATGGCTGTTGTCTATAAAGGGGCTGGCTGTTATCCTGTCCATTAGGGCTGGCTGTTGTCTATAAAGGGGCTGGCTTTTATCCTGTCCATAAGGGCTGGCTGGCTGTTGTCTATAGAGGGGTAGGCTGGCTGTTGTCCTGTCCATAGGGGCTGGCTGTTGTCCTCTCCGTAGGGGCTTGCTGGTTGTAGTGCTGTGTTGTCCTCTGTCCTTCAGGGGTGCTCTTCTTCACCCACCCCCAGTGTGCGAAAATAGACTTTGTAGCATGTTACATGTGCGCTAATATTGCAGCCATCAGATGTTAGATTTCTGCTAAACCTATTGTTTTGCGGATTATTCAGTTGCATTTTCATTGAGATTACAAATTGTTGGCTATTTCTGGTGACTTCTATCTTTAACAATAGAAAAATCAGGAAGATGACTTGTGGCACAACAAGGTTGATTATGGCGAATTCATGTAAATGTGCATCTCTATACTTAGAATTCAATGGAATACGTTCAATATCCCGACTGCAGGGACTCCAGTGGTCAGAATGCCGATGCCGGTATCCCAACACTTATCGGAATAAAGGCATCCCGGCCGCTGGAATCCCAATGGTAAGTAGCGGGGTTGGGGGGCAGTGGCGAATCCAGGGGGGGAGATTGGGGCGATCGCCACCCCTAGCACACTGCTGCTTCCAGTGTGACTATGAAGGGATGCACATACACTGTCCCGGCAGTTCATCTTACAGACGCTCTCTCCTGTCAGCTCAGCTGTGTACCGCAGCCGCTGCGCCAGGCTCAGCTCCATGCTGCAGAGTTTCACAGGTCCCTCCTCCCCACCTACCCTATTGGCTGGCAGGGCCCCATCCCGATGCGGCACCTCACCCCGATCTAAAGTGCACACAGAGTTCCGGTAGTGGCCGGCTAGGCACAGGGGGAGGTGGAGTCCTCAGGTTGCCAGGAGACTGCTCTATGGATGGAGGAATACGTGTAGCTGCAGGATAGACCCTGGAGACAGCGGGGGGCAGGCAGGGTGCAGACTACTCCAGGCATATGGCAGTGGGGGCCCGCAGACTCTGAACCCATCTTACCCAGCTCACAGCTATAGGGGCTCCACACTCCCTGATATCTCATATCAGGAACTAATAGATACCCTCAAATGTCATTCTGACCCCTGTGGAAAAATTAAGGGAGAGATGATTTGATAAGATTGTGAAGTAGGCGAGCAGCTTAAAGTGTTATTGGAGTTATGGACAAGTTGATGTCACTCTTGCACACATAATGAAGAATTGCATATCTGCAGATTATGGACTAAGTAAATGACAATAGAGTCTCATAGTTGTAAAACATGTCTGTAAAATGAAAGAAAAAGAGAGTGAGTATTTATTGTGACACATCAGTGCATATTGTGATAGAAGCACTGGAGAAGTGTGGAAAGGCTGCTATATATGTCCCAGATTCCTGTCTTATGTCTTTTAAAACCCCCAGGAGAAGACTGTTGGATAAGCAGACTAGAAATGTCGGTTTCTGTGAAAAGCCGGAATGGGTCCTAGGGGTATGGATGTGAGGAGAGGGAGGGCTCCATCCACAGGCCACTCCAGGTGTTGGGCCTTTCAGCCTGGTAGCAGGCTCATTATGGCTTGCACCAGCAAGTGGCTCAGATAAGCTGAGTTCTTTCATAGCTGAGTGTCTCATACCTGGGAGAGCAGGCCACAGGTTAGCTTGCTCTGAGACACTGTTGGCTGTAAACCAGAAGGTACTGTGGATGGGGATTTTGTTTAGTGTTCTGTTAGATAGGGAGCTTACTGTCTAGTTAGTGCCCAGCCGGGCTAGGGTTTATTTTATGTTTTGTTTATTTGATTGTTGAAATTGCACAATAAAAACTGGCACCATCCAGCTTGCACGAAAATCCACAACTATAGTGCTGTTTCCTGGCTGCTGTGTGTAAAGCGGTGTCCATCTACCCCAGGAGAGGGACCCACTACCCCGACCTTATCACAATATACTCTTGGAGCCTGATTCATTACCGATCGCAAATGCGATTACACACGCAATCGGCTGATTGTTGCATTCTGCGTATGCTTTGCAGTGTGCGTGTGCGAAGACTCCACTGCGATCGGGACTGAGATCACAGTGACTATGCATACACAGAGTGCATAAATTGGCCATTGCAATGCCATACGCAGCTTGGGCTTTTACTGCACGCAATGAGGTTAGCAATTCGTGAGTAAGTTCAGACCTCGTGCAAGTGTGCCTGAAGCTACGATTGTACTCAATGTTCCCGATGGTTTTGCAGACTTGCAAAGTATTACAGATGTGTGTAAGGTAAAGTGGGTGTCCTTATCTTTGGCTGCGATGGAATTGTGACTGCAGTCATTAGCTTAATTTTGCAGTGATGCTACGTGCGTAATCGCAACTGCGATCACAATTAGCGATCCGTAATTAATCAGGCCCTTGATCACAGAACTTGCAGTTGCAGCTTTCCCTGTGGCTTCTCCTATCTCCTATATAAGACCCTTTTTCGCTCTTTCTGTATTGTGCATTTTGATCTTCAACCTGAAATTTAAATTCTGAGTAAAAATATAAATTTTCAGACTTTGTGGATCTATGATATTTAAAATATTATGTTCATCAGAATCCTTAGTTACCAAGCAAATAATTTTAATGATATAAGGTTCATAATACTAAAAGAGAGACTGTACAGACACACACTGGTACAACCTGGCACCTTTCCCACATAAATAAATGTACATACACTGATCAGAACCATTCCTATTTTTACGGTCACTATGTGGTGATTACACACAGTCATTGGAATACAGACTCATAACCAGTTTACAAAAAAACACTGGGAGAGACAAGTGAAGGGGTGGTAAGGGAAAAACCAATAATTGCACTAGGCAAGTGCTGTAGTTACCGCTTCCCTGCATGTAGTAGCAGAGAAGTGAGCAGAATCATACTTCCAACTCTCCCTGTTTGTCAGGGAGACTCCCTGAAATAGCAGTAATCTTCCTGACTTCCTGAAGAGTCTAGAATACATAGGGGGAGGAGACCTAGATTGCACACCCTAAGCACAATGTGAGGTGCTACTTGCTGAGACTTGTAGTGCTGCAAGCAAAACAAAAGGAGACAGATGCAAGTGCACACTGTAACTATGCTGAACCTAATAATAATACTGCTAAATTGCATCCAAGAGGTTCTTTATTATTCCTTATCCCTCACTTTAAATCTCACATTAGTGTGATGCCATGGGGCAGTTCTGTTGGGTTGCCCTGGGGGGTCCCGTGCCCTGTATTTGTTCCATAGGAGTGTTAGGGACCTGCCTGATAGAGGTCACCTGGACGCGGTGGGCAGGCCCATAATTATGGCCATTATTATGCTAAGAACCTCTTGGATGCAATTTAGCAGTTACATTATTAGGTTCAGCATGGTTAGAGTGTGCACTTGCATCTGTCTCTTTTGCCTGAAGAGTCTAGCAAACTCCATGATTGCAACTTACCAACATTTGGTTGCTGGTATATACTTGGGAAAAAAATCTGAGATATACCGTATACTGTACATTCAAATGGAATCATCAGTGCCATTTCTCTGCATTGGTTATAAGGCACAATAATCCCTATGGCACAAGCATTTTCATACAAGGTTTCTCTTGGTCACTTACTGTATATGGAACCACTTGTAAAATACAATACATGAGCAAGCCTTGAAAAGTGTCAGTGTGGTTTCAGCATATCTTACTAACAGCTGTGGGGCTCATTTATACTTGTAAGTCAATTTTATGACACGCCTCTCAGACGGACAAGTATATGTGCACTTTAATGCCGCGCTCAGAGGTGTTACTTTCACAATCTCCCTGAAATGCTTTTTTAAAAGTAGGCAAGTATAAGCAGAATGCACCCCTGTCACTATCTTGTAACAGCGCCGATATGCTGGGAAATTTCTGAATGGCCAGTGGCACTGAACGTTCAGGTAGCTGCTGTTATCAATTTTCACAGCTGCAGCTGTCGTTGCCCTAACACAGCACTGTCCCTGGCTGCAGCGGCTGCCGAGCTCCGGGCTGCACATGAGATCTCGCACATGCCCAGTGCAGTGGCCGGGAGGTGAGACTCAGCGCATCAGCACCAGGCTGGTGCACTGTGGACTCTGGTGGGGATCGCCGGAGGGACTCCCCCCACCCTGGGCAGGCCCGCCAAGAGCCGTGGCGGGCCCCGGTAATAGGGGGCATGGCCTAATTGCGGGAGGCATGGCCACGCCCCCTTGGTGACAGGGGAAAAAAAAGATTTGCAGCGCCGCTTCCGCTGGGGAGGGGGGCACTCTGAGCCCCCTCAGCCCGGCGCAAAGCCAGGGGGGGCGCGATCAGTGTGATCGCTCCCCCGCACAGGCATAGGAGACTGCTGTGGCTGCTGCTCAGCAGCCACGAGCAGTCTCCAACTGCAGCTCAGCACACGCTGTGTGCTGGGCTGCTGTAAGGGGGGGGGCGCTGGACCCGGGCCCCCGCCGGGCCACTTAGGAAGCCCGGGCCCGGGTAATCTGTACCCGCCCCCCCCCTCTCGGCGCCCCTGACCCTGTGAGACGAGATCTTTATATATCTCGTCGGTACTGCTTTCTGCTTTGCCTTAGTAAAGAGAAGAAGCAGGAAGAGCTATAGCAGCATGATACATTTCCCACACTATGCACTAGTGATTATTAGTAAAGTCTGAGGAAAATATGAGTCGAGTCAGATGTTTTATGATGAATTTATTTATTGCATGATTTGAGTGCTTATGCTTATCCCTCCAGAGAGTACCATGCCGTATACCTTAAAGTAGGTAAGTATGATTGACGTAAATTAATGCATATTACGGGGGGGGAATTCAATTAGCTATGATAATGCAATAATTTAACGTATGTTATCGCATAGTTCGCAACTTTTTGTGATCATCTCGCGTCTTTTACCTATGCGCGCTTCCAGGGGCATATTTATAATGGGTGCAGGGTGTGCAGTGCACACAGGGCCCCAGGTCCAGGTTGGGCCCACACCGTACAACCAGCACCCATATTGTTTAAAACTTACCTCTCTGAGGTTCTGCACAGGATGACAGCGCTGTACAAATTGCTGGAAAAATGTCCGTCGCTGCCATTTTTCCGGCATTTTGCACATGTGCAGTAGACTCCAGGCACACTCTAGTACCTAGAGTCTACTAATGCTCTGGTGGCCGGCTAGCCACGTCAGTAAGTCGGCTGCCGGGCGCCGGGAAGGAAGGAGGGGGCCCTGGATGGGGAATGCACATGGGCCCCCACCTCTCTAAAGACACCCCTGCGTGCTACCATTTTTCACACATTCCAATTCCAAAAGCCGCGATGCAGCATTCACACAAAAACTGTCTGTGGTATTACTTGCGGACAGTATAGCTGAAAATGGAGAAACCTGCCTGTACCCCCAAAAAAGGCAAATTGCGGTAGGAAAACAATATAGAAGTATATTAGTGGCCCTAATAAAAGTATTTGGGGGTTTTAAATTGCGTCAACTGGCTGTTATATGTTTATTTCTAAAACAGTGAAAAAAGATAAAAAGCTATATTGTTTTCTGCAAATAAACTGTTCTCCTTAAATTTGTGATGCATAAAAACGCCTATAAGTTATATTTGTGTCATTTAAAGGCACTTTTTAAGAACCTTCAAAAAATGCCTCTAACACTCACCTGCAATCTTAAAAACACCTGTCCCATTCATATAGCTCTCCCATGTAGCTGTGCTACTACTTTAAACCCTATTTCCAACACCTTTTACTTTTTCACCCCAAAAATGACGTCATTATTGGGCAAATGAAGCTAATTAAAAATTTTTTTGCCTAATTACTCATTAAGGATGGTGTCACCGTTTTTCTGAACCAAGGGCTCAATTCAGACCTGGTCGCTAGATTCGTTCGCTCGTTCCCAGCGTATGCAAATTCGGCATAGTGACGGCATAGCAGGTGAATGCAAGGCAAGGCATAAGCATGCCCACTATGTTTAGGCATGCGATCGCTTTGTGTATGCAGATGCCCAAAAGCCTGTCTTAAGATGCCCACTTGCGCACGTCATCTCCAGGAAGTGTATGCAACCATCGGTACATCGGGTACCATCGGAAGTGAATGCAGCGCTTGAGGTAGACTATACCCTACCTCAAGCACTGCGATCACAGTGTGAAATACAACCAGGTGACGTGTACAATGACGCTGCCTGTAAATTATGCACGCCTTTGAAATGTGGTTGAGGCACTCAGGCACGCCTACATTCACATCTACACTCTCCCGTTTCTAGTGGCCAGCCCCCAGTTACCACCCACAAACGGCTTCTTCTGTGACTCACTCTGGTGGGCTGTCTATGCTCGGCGAACGAACATGTGACTCACTCTGGTGGGCTGTCTATGCTCGGCGAACGAACGCTTCCCGATCTTTCGCAGTGGTTTGTGCATGCGCACTGCGATGCATGCACACAATGTGAACCATCGGCAGCTACGAGCGAACGCTTCTTAGCGTCCGGGTCTGATTCCGGCCCCAAGTCCCGACATTTTTACTTTACAGATGCGAAAACTGTGGCTAATAGGTTGCCTGATAAGTACAAGTTGGCATGATAAGACGTTTTTTGCCAAAAGGTGGCTTATCACGGCTAATTGAATTACCCCCTAAATGTGATAGTACTCTGAACTGTGGAGGCAAAATCCTAAACCCAATGGTGTTATTCTGATAAAATGCTTAGTGCACACTGTGGTTTTTAAGGCATGAACAATCCATCTGATCTTCAGAGACCAAACAAATGAATGTACAGGTTCAGAGCAAGGTGTCACGGCACCCTAGGCAAATCTTCTGCCTGCCGCCCCCCCCTCCACTGTCAAATAGAGAAATGCCCCCTCCCATAACTATATTAAAAAAAACACTGTGCGCAGCATTTTTGGGAACCCCAGGCAGGCTGTAGTGTAGGGTGGGACACAGACAGGATATAGAGAAAGATTAGGTGTAGACCACACTTACTTCCTTAAGAGGGGGAGCAAAGAGAAGGCCTGTGGGCAAGTACCACAGGGATGATTGATTAATGTAAACAAGTGAAAGCAAGCCGGCCCGTCCGCAGACAGCGTTTATACTGACAGGCAGCCCGGTCACAGTGGGCAGATGCTGTGAAGAGTGAGGAGGCAGTGAACAGTGTGCAGCACTGCCAGTGCACACTGTCACACAGCGACTGACAACGATGGCCACGGCTGGCAAGACCAGCGCTGCAGCCGCCGCTAGATCACAGGCAGCACAATCAAGCACATTATCAGTGGCAAGTGGCACCCTCCAGTGGCCGGTGTCCCTAGACAGCTGCCTAAAACTGCCTAATGGTGGCGCCGGCCCTGGGAATGTATTGGACGTTTCAAGAACTTTCAGCAAACATTGGCTGATATCACCAAATTTGAAGGTTGCCAACTCCTACCTATAAGAGACACATCTGAAATACATACACAGACTCTTTAGCTAGCTGATTGGGACCAGGTGAGTTGGTGAAATGTAGACTGGAGTTAATGTCTCACCTGCCCACTATAAGCCAACCACATAAACTAAAATGTAAATCATGTGTACCTTCTAAGGTAGGGGTGGGCAATAAGCGCCCCCCCCGCTGTTGTAGAACTACTCATCCCAGCATTCCTTGACACAGTTTTGCTATTTGACCATGCTAAAACTTGCAAGGCATGCTGGGATGTGTAGTTCAACAACAGCTGGAGGGCCGTTTATTGCCAATCGCTGTTCTAAAGTAATGCATTGAACTCCCTACTACAGTTGCTTTCCATCAGTGAAAACAAGGAAAAATTTATTGCATTCTTGCATCCAGTAGGAACAATTCATTTGTTTATGACATTGGGAGTGACTAATGAATAGAGAGGCTTGAAGATTTTGTACTGCTTAAAAATGTGATTGCACTGTATTCCACCGGTTAGAAAGCCGTTCATATGTTTGTGAAACATAAAGACCCTGATTTGAAGTTCACCATTCACATATGAGATTTGGCGTTCGTGCTTCATTAAAATCAGTGTGTTTTGTTTCATTTTAAAACTCTGCATCACAAAATCATTCATTTGAGCATGCGTGACTTATGGGTTGATCAAAACAAAACCAGCTGATCTGTCTGAGATTTATTAAACTCCCCCTAAAGTACATCTCACTATTAATTACTCAGTTCTGCCACCATTAATATTTGGATACAAACTGACACTCTGAGGAAGGCTTCAGCTACTCACTGTCTTATCTCAAAATACAATCTCAACCTATTTAATCATTGTTTTTAATAATAAAAATAAAAAAGTATCTTAACCTTTAAAATTCAACTGAAATGTTACTGTGTTTGATGATTGCATTTGAGGTTCAGAAAAGGCAAAAATTTTAAAATGTAACTCGAATCTTTTAAATTTCATATAGTTAATAACTTTCTGCATTTATTTTAAATTTTAGAAGTGATGCTAGAACTGAAGCGGTTTTGAGCATTTCATCTAATGAATAATGGGGCCTGATTCAGAGATGTAGGCATACTCGATGGTTTATGTACATCTCCGATGGCGGGTGGACTGCGCATACGTAGGACCCATTTGTGCATGTGCAAAACGAGTCCTGCAAGATCACTTGCCATGCAGCAGCCTGATTGATAGTGCCAAGGCCTGTGTCTGCAGCTACCGATGCAGATTTACTGGCCTCAGTAGCACGGATGAGACGACCAAACTGAGTAGCCTTCGGCTTACTCAGATGGCCGATGTTGCAAACATCACAAATGATGTTCACACTGCTGATCCGATCCTGCGCCTTTGGACACAGGCTTTGGATTTGAGATGCTGGCTGAAGACCAAAGACGCAGCTGCTGTGTGCATAGCGTACATCTCTGACTCACGCCTAATGAGCTCTACATTGAGCTCTGTGGCATAGTTAATGACTTTTCAGCTGCCCCCTCTGGGCCTGGGACAGTGCGGGGGAGTGACTCAACACTTGCATCATTGTGACCCCATTCCCCCACTATACAATGCTGTTGTTATTACCAGCATTATAAACCGTGGGGCAGTCCCATGATGATACAATTCAGTGTGAATCGCATCATCAAGCAACCCGGACTACCCACTTTACTTGGAGTTTTGGCGCCATAAGGAGGTCACTTACAGCAACTGCAAGACTTGTCCACTTTTTAGGGTATCCAGGCAAGCTACCCAAGATTTGGAAGTCTTCCAGACATTGCAGGAAAGTAGGCAAGTATGCTCTGTGCTGATGTAAAGGAGGGAGAAACCTCCATAGATATAATTAATAGGTACGATTATTAGTTATTATACAGAGAGTTCAGATACTCCCCCTCTCTTCTTGCTAATTGAGAGCAGCAACCTTCCCCCCCTTCCGCCGCCTGTTTCAATGTCAGTATGAGTAGACATGCTCAATAATTAGACATGCTCTTTGCCAATATGCTTTAGGTGTTTTTCATGAATTGAAAATATGGTCTTGGCTCAAGACTCTTCCCATTTCAAAGTGATTACCATTATTTCATTATGTCTCTGCAGGATAATTAAAATTGTTTACTGTAACTTGGTTAAAACAAGATGAAGCATACGGTCAAAAAAGGTAAACAATAAATTAGGTAAAATGCTTTATGAAAAAGCAAATACAATCTTCCTGTAATCATTGACAGAACACTCTGTAGAGCAAATACTTGCTCAGTTGAAAAAAGTAAATGCCTTCAATCTTTATTGTCATGTAATAAAGTCATAAAATACTAGTTGATGCTTCATAAAGTGATCAATATGGCTTAAAAGCCCTCACCCAATCCTCTCCCAATTACATCTCTGACCTTATCTCCCTTCACACTCTCACCCATCCACTTCCCTCCACACATACATATCGCCTCTTTTGCCAACTGACTCCTTCCTTCCACTCCCACCTTCAAGATTTAGCCTATGCTGCTCCCTACCTCTGGAACTCTCTCCCTCTCCCCATCAGAGTCTCCACCTTCCTACTAAACTTCAAATGGGCTCTCAAAACTCACTTCTTCATCAAAGGATCCTAAACCTACTGCTTCTTGCTCTTTCCTCACTGTCTACACCATCTGTGTCACCCCTGTCTGTCTGTCTGTCTGTCTCTCCCTTTTGGATTGTATGCTCTCATAAGCAGGGCCCTCTTCCTTCATGAGCTTCTTCTTTCCATTACATTATTTTATACTTCCCACAAGGGCACCAAACTTTTGGTTGCTGATGCCCTACTGCTTATTTGAGTGTTACGATCACAGATGCAGTAATGTTTATAAACCATGTCCTTGTTCAGCATTGTTTTTATTGTGAGTCACTGTTTTCTTGTTTTGCTCATTTGTTAGGAGCTGCAGATCCCTTGTGGCACCATAAAAATGAAGGATAATAAAAATAATCCCTCCCCTGGTACATTCTGAAGACTGTAGCCTATAGACTACAATGGCTAACACCATCTGAAGTTGCACTTGGTAAATTACACAATTAAGAGTTGTATGCGGACCCCTGTGTTTTGGGTTTGGTTCTAAATCATCATCATCTTGTTTTGGTTTTGGCAAAATCACCCTCAAGTGTTTTGGTTCAGATTCAGTTTTGGATTTCATAAAAATCAATAAAAAAAAATCAATAAAAACAGCTAAAATGATGTAACTGGGACCTGTTTGTATGTAATCCAAAACCTGAGTTTGTTTTTTAAATCCGAGTTCTGAACTGACAGCAAACACGAGCCAGAGCTTAGTTCTACTCGTATCCACAAAGTGATTCCAAACTGGTACTCGATTCGTCTCAAAATCCCTAAGTTCGGGTGTGTTTGTATTTCAGGAAAACCAAACCGTATATCTCTAACAATTAAGCAGCCCCCATAAGGAACCCATGCACACATTATAGATACACCAGTGGGAGATAGGGAGTATCTAACACTACACATATAAGAAGGATATGTTTGCTTGTTGCTCAACCACATCAGTGCCATTTGTTTCCTTACCTGTCCTCTTAAATGTTAAATGTTAAATTTCAGTGAGGAGACAAATATACAATCTTTCTCCCAGTGGAGACCACCAGGGCTGGACTAAAAATAGGCCCTGGCATTTAACGCACACAGGCCCATCTCACGTGAACACCTGACACCTGGTATAGACTCCTCCTTTTACTATTCCTGACTCCTCCCACTTCTTATTCTATGCAATTACAAATATAATTAATATTAGAACACCATACAATTATACATTATGCTCTGTATTAAAATACACACAACAGGAGACATCCTGCAGGGGATTCAAACATGTGCCATAGTCAGATATTTGGTATTTGGTTGGTTCTGTTAGGTAAAGCTTGGCACTTCTTTGGTGTAGGTTACACACTAGGATCAGGGAAGGCATTTTTCCAACTGACCAAGCACTAATTTAGCAATTGTATCAGATTAGAAAGCGTCACTGTAGGAATTTTTAGGGCAAGGGTGCTGAACACAGATCAGGACACTTCTGTGCATACCAAAACAGAGCCGTAACTACACATTTTGGTGCCCTATGTACATAAAGCGCATTGGTGCCGCCATCCATAACTGAAGCAGGGAGAGTGCGCGGCGAAGACGCGCTATGAAAAATACAGATGTGGTCTCACTGGGACCACACAATAGTACCTCCAATTCAAATTACAACACACAGTAGTGTCTCTTATTCACATTACACCACACAGAGCCCATTCACATTACGCCACACAGTAATACTCCTTATACACATTATGCCACACAGTAATAATCCTTACACACATTATGCCACACAGTAATACTCCTTAAAAACATTATGCCACACACAGTAATGCCCCTTAAAACACATTATGCCACACTCAGAAACGCTCCTTAAAACACATTATGGAAAACAATGAGTAATAACACTGCATACAGGGAATTGATGTAATAGGCGGGGTGTACTGCATCTACAAAGAAGGGTGCCCTCCCTACTGTATATGTACAAAAAGTAGAGAGGAGTAGTAAATGCACTCAGAACCCTTCTATACTATGCAGCTAGAAGGCCTGCCGTGTCAGCTCCGTAATTGCAGTGGGAAACGCAGGATATTGAGAAGCTTTGCAATTGCTTGATTTTAGAGTGTGGCCAGTCCATGAAAAGGGCATAATTAGCACTTTACCAGCTTTAATATGCGTCATACAAAGTATATTGTGTGTCATAATTCCAGCATATGCAGAACCAGCGATCACAGTATAGCCATTAGATGTGGCAGTAGGGCCATCCTTCCTGAGTTTAATGTTGTTATTTCACATGTGGGCACTATTCCATGGCATTGCAGCAAGTCCGGGAGTCTGAGGGAGCAGCAGAGGAATCTATCACTGCATACAAAACAGAAAAACTTTTGCTATCGGCGCTAACAATAATATACTACAAATCTATATATGTGTGCAGCAAATAAAACAAAGGGGATTTTGTCATGATTTGATCAAAGCATTTAAGCACGGGCATATTTCTTTTCTATTTTGTTCCAAAATTTTGCCCTGTGCTATCATGGCAGCTTTCAATTAAGGCTATAAAAAGCCTAGTTGGGTGTGGCTAACAGCCTGCTCCTGTATAGATGTGTCCCTCTGTATCTAGGAGGTGAGTACATTTAATTGCAATGTAATCATGTGCTAGGCATATATGCTAGTGTTAGGGACCTGCAGAAAAATGGGGTCCCTTGATGCTGGGCTGCAGGCTTAAATGCTTTGATCAAATCATGACAAAATCCCCTTTGTTTTATTTGCTGCACACACATATATAGATTTGTAGTATATTATTGTTAGCACCGATAGCAAAAGATTTTCTGTTTTGAATCTATCACTGCCCTGGACATATATGTACATATTGATGGTCTATAGTAGTGCACCCCTAAAAGTGCAAGTTTTCCAGATCTCCTAGTTGGTGCATAGGTGCATTTATTACTGGCTGACACATGTTAAAAGATCCACAAGTGGTGCTGATTATTTCCTTTGTGATACTGAGAAGAACATGCAGCACTAGTAACATTCTATATTATATATGGCTATTTGTGGTCATGGTGTGGACTTGGGAGGGGGTTTCTAGGCAAACGGATCCCCCCCATGCGTTTGCCTATGAATTGACAAAAAAAAGGGGTTATGGCAAAATTGTAAAATTATCAAACGTTTATGCAATCAAATCTCAAAATACATGTACAAACTTGACCTGATAAACTCACTCTATCAAACTACATACAGTATCAGGTCAGGGTAAATAGGGAGTGGCCATGACTATAAACAATAAACAATAGGTTAAAAGTTTATATTAGGAAACAAAAACAAATTCAAATTTAAATAAAGCACTGGAGTCGCTGTAGATTATAGTCCACCTCAGTATGTCTAATGTAAAAATAACGGTGAGGCGCATAATTGTATAAGTGTCAGTACTTGAGAACTTTAGTGTGGAGCGGCGTCCCACTACTCAACCCTCTAGATCCTGTTAGTCCTTGTGATGCCGCAGTGAAGTGTCCATTGCCTGGGGACAAGGTGGATTACGAGGTTGGCCTGGGGGGTTGAGAAGCAGGGTCTCCGGACCAGGGCACAGACACTGATAGTGTGGACCGGAGCTGCACCTGGTTGAGACACCCCTCACTGTCC
This sequence comes from Taudactylus pleione, assembly GCA_031769625.1. Lineage (NCBI taxonomy): Eukaryota > Metazoa > Chordata > Amphibia > Anura > Myobatrachidae > Taudactylus > Taudactylus pleione. The sequence continues at coordinate 1,419,938 of JAUIMM010000153.1, forward strand.
GTGGGATGCCAGCGCTGTGTCCTCTGCCTGGGGAGCAAGTGTAACCAGTTTCGATGGTCAGGTCTCCGCACACTATGCCACACAGTAGTGCATCTTAAAACACATTATAATGCCCCTTAAAAACACATTATGCCACACACAGTAATGCCCCTTAAAAAACATTTTGCTACATGGTAATACCATGCAGCTCCGGCCAGCAGCTTCGAGCCCCCCACCGTGTCCCACGAGCAGCATCTCTTTGTCGGTGTGTCTCTCCATTCCAACCATATTTAACCCCTTTCCCTCTAAAGAGCTCCCTGTCCCTGTGTCTCCTCTCCCAGCAGATTCTAACCACCCCATCCCTATAGCAGCAGCTCCCTGCCCTGTGTCTACTCTCCCACCAGATTTTAACCCCTCCCCTGTCGGTTGTTGCTAGATCCAAGTTGAAGAAAGGACCTCTGATGTCATAACCACATGACCGCTACGGCAGGGCCGGACTGCTACCAGTGTTACTAATACTATACACGTGGGCATAGTGGGGGAATATATTCCTGTGTCGAGCGAAGCGATCCACCATGCCCGAAGTGTGGCGAGCAAACACTTTTGGCCCCCGTCCCCTCACCCTTTGGTCACCGGTCACCTGGTTGTGACACCAAAGGTCCTGAAAAGCATCTCCATTTAGACCTAACCCTGTCCCTATAGCAGCAGCTCCCTGTCCTGTATCTCCTCTCCCATCAGATTATCCCCCCTGTCCCTATAGCAGCAGCTCCCTGTCCTGTGTCTCCTCTCCCACTAGATGATCCCCCTCCCCCCATCCCTATAGCACCAGCTCCCTGTCCTGTGTCAACCTCTCGAAGCAGATGATCCCCCCATGTCCCTATAGCAGCAGCGCTCTGTCCTGTGTCTCCTCTCCCTCAAGATGATCCCCCCCGCCCTTATAGCAGCAACTCCCTGACCTGTGTCTCCTCTCCCACCAGATGGCCCACCTACCCCTGTCCCTATAGCGCCAGCTCCCTGTCCTGTGTCAACATCTTCCAGCAGATTATATCTCTCCCCCCCTCCCCTGTCTGTATAGCAGTAGCTCCCACTGGTGCCTTATCCTGTCCCACCAGTACATTTTCGCCCTGTCTCTGCAGCCCCAACTCACCTTCTATGTCTTCCCGGACCCTGTACTCTCCTGGCCCCAGCTTCCCTTCATGGCTCTTCAGCAATGGTGGTGACAGCATGACATTACATACGTCGTGCCGCAATAGGAGCCCCCGGGACGTCATGCAGGCCGCACCACAGTGAGTGACAGGAGGGGTGGGCCGCTGGGGAAGGAGGAGGAGGAACAGTGATGGAACCGGAAACTCGAGGAGGGGAGGCTGCGCAGTGTTACTGACCGGACGGTAGTGTCTAAATCCCCTTCATGAGGGGGCCCTGACGTCATCAGCCAGTGTCTAGCATCATTCCCTACCATCCAAGTGGGCATAGAGAGGGAATATAACCATGTGGAGAGCGTAGCGAGCCACCGAGCCCCGAAGCGTGGCGAGTGCAGCGAGCCCGCATGGGGGACAGCTTTCTTCTTTAAGTGGGGACAACTTACTTGTTTAGCTCGTCTTCATGGGCATGAGCTGCACTTTTGCCCTTATTCACGTCACTTCCAGATCCCTAGCATGAAGGGGAAATAAGCTCTACCCTGACCAGACCAGCCCATATGGCCATCGGCCCTTCTGGCATATGCCAGAACTGCCAGATGGCCAGTCTGAGCCTGGAGACCACAATTAACACATAAAAGGCTATAAGAGCATTATTAATGGCAAATTCAAATCAAACATATATTATGTTACCCACAGAAAGTGGTCAGAGTGGGGAATAGTTGTGATTTGCTGGTTAGTGCAGAAAAGTCACAGAAACTCCAGTCCTTAATTATTTGGCTGCAATAATTTTAAAACATTTTTCAGGTTATATGTTTTTTTCTATTATTGAAGAACAAATAAAGTTTTTTTGTACCCTAATAACGTGGTAAATGAGGGATTTTGATAGCTAATTTAAATTGTGTTTTTTGTTTTACATTTTTTTAGAATTTACAGTGGTCTTTGGAACATGCTACTCTAGGGGTCCCAAATTGTTCATTACCATGGCCTCCATAGCTCAGGGCATGGGGCCTGATTCAGAGACCCATGCTAATGCATTTGCTAGTACAACCACTATCACAACAGCAATTCCGGAAATATGCAATTGCTAATATTAACCTTCCCCTTGTGCAGCACCATGCGACAGAGAGGACAACCGCTGAGATGCCCACTTTCAGGCTCCATAGACTGTGCAAAAGAGAAAAATTCCACACTGGATATCTTGATTAAATTAAAAGAGATATATATATATATATATATATATATATACACACACACACACTACCGTTCAAAAGTTTGGGGTCACTTAGAAATGTCCTTATTTTTTAAAGAAAAGCATGATTTTTTTCAATGAAGATAACATTAAATTAATCAGAAATACACTGTATACATTGTTAATGTGGTAAATGACTATACTAGCTGCAAACATCTGGTTTTTAAAGGAATATCTAAATAGGTGTATAGAGCAAAATACAAAGGATAACTGCACTCTATTACCTATGATGGGACATTAATAACTCACACATTAATAGATATAAAGGATAAATGTATTAAAAAGAGCTGAAGGTCAGCACAAATTATACATGAAATATACAATACATATACATTGAGTTGATCAGACTCTCATTAACAAAAAAATAAAATAAAATATTAAAAGATATTATAGAAAACAAAGCTCAAAAAAACAAAATTAAATTGGACAAGGGAAACAAAAATAGGTAATAAAAAAATGGTTACACAGTCCTGAATTGATTGTATCCAGATATTAGGTATACTGAAAGGTAACAGTTGTAATATCCCCAGAGATCATTTCAAATAAATTGCATGTAACAGTTCTCCTTTATGTAAGGAATTTATTTGAAGTGGTGGCAGTAACCCGACAAAGTAGCAATGATAGATGGTTAGACTACCTGTGGTCAATCACAAAACATAGGTAATCCCTTTGCTTTTACAGCTGCTGTGATTTAAGTCTCGTATCTCAATCAGCACAACGGGGTAAAGTCAGGGGTGAATCACTGACTCCCCATATACTGTGCTACACCTAAATCACTGTATGCTTTTCAAGAGGTCCCATGTAACAGGTCAGTGAACGGGGTAGTGTCAGATAAGAATTGCTGATACCCCGTTGTATAAGCTGTACCTTGCAAGTGGCCGGGATGCTGCAGGGAGAGGGCTGGTTACAATGGTGATCACCCACTATGCACCAGCTGATTGCCGTCTCAGAGACATAGCGGCATGGATGGTGTATGAAGAGGTCCATGCTCTGACCATGTGTGCCGGCACTGTAATTTAGGTCAGCTTCCTTCTCCAAGGTAGTCCAGCAGTGGTGGATAAGCGGAAAATGTAGAACCACATCCAATAGACAAATAGTTGGGTGAAGTGGAAAGGACACTGAATCCAAAGTGGATCTCTGGTTTTCTTTCCAGGGAACAGCAACGCGTTTCGGCTACCACCGTAGCCTTTTTCAAGCCTTGTTCCCTTCCATCCGTTATTCAGTTTAAATAACACTAGAGCAGGGTTGATTGGTCAATTAATTAGTTTTATTTAATTTAATTTAGTTTAATTTAACCCACAGTGGCTCGTTGGAGATTCAATTCAAAAGGCTCATAATCATTTTCATACAGCCTGAGGCCACAGCCAACACCTGCTACAAGATGTTTTAAACACACCCTATATATATAATATATGATATATTATGTATTTTATATTGCCCACTTGTGGTAAGACATATACTGCCCACTTGTGGTAAGGCATATAAATGCCAAAGGTCTGCAATTGCTGCAAAAGGAGCATTCTTTGACGACATCAAAGTTTGAAGGACAAAATTATTATTTCAAATAAAAATCATTATTTCTAACCTTGCCAAAGTCTTGACTATACGTTCTATTCATTTTGCAACTCAGTTGATAAATAAAAGTCAGTTTTCATGGAAAACACGAAATTGTCTGGGTGTCCCCAAAATTTTGAACAGTAGTGTATATATATTTATATATAAACATGTGCATTTATATATTTATAGGGACAGCGATGCATTTCGTCTGCTCTCTAGACTTTTTCAAGCAGTCTTAGACTGTGTGACAGTGATTGTGATGGGCTCCACCATCAGCACTTGCGGAAGTTACTCAGGCTATTCATCCCAACTATGTACAAACATGGCCTCTGAGGCTGTGGATGTGCTATTGGGAATGCAGAGACAGTCACAAACATTCCCTTGACATTCCCAATACATGCCCATGAGACGGGCTTTTTGCAAACACTTTATTTCACCTCCCAAAAAAGTGTGGGGCTGGTAGTATTAGCTAAAAGGCATATTGTTTTTTTTTTATAAGGTCCCACCAACCACAAAACAAATACCATCTTAGTACTGACAGGAGAACCCAAGGCACATAGCTAGGGATTATTTGTTTTTTAAATAGTACAGTGTGTATAGGACTGTCTTTGCTATAAGTGAAAATATTATGTGTCAAGTGCGTCATTACATTACTCCAAAATGTGATTCTTCACCAAACATGCATGCATATTAAATAAGCATTGGATGAGACCCAACAATTCTGGATTGGTAACACTGATTGATTACCTTCAGAGTGATTTGCATATTGATGTGTATCAGTCGCGTAGTCAGTGGTGGAGCAGGGTAAGCCGAAAAATTGGCAAAGTGGCGATGGAGAAGTGGTGGGCGCCGGAATCACTGAACTCTGGCTCCCTCAGAGTTCAGTGATTCCAGCACCTGTACCTGTCTCTTTCAGCAGTGTGGCGCGTCAATGTCATGACATCATGCATTCTGTGCCACAATTGACAAAACAACTTTATTGCAGCAGCTGGCACTGGAAAATTAAGTGGCAGACCCAGACCCAGTACATGCCTGTGCCCTGCTGATCACTGCAGTGGTACAGGCAGCGGTTAAAAACAAATTCATTGGTGGCAGATTGACTTATCTGTGGGCCCCTGGGTGGCAACCTTGGGGTCTGCTACAAGTGTGCCCCTTTTACACCCCTATTTCCAAGCCTGGGGAAAGAAGGAACACAACACAAATTATATGGGTGGAGGTAAGGAGCACAACACAGATTATATGGAGGGGGGATAATAAAGAACATATAGGGGGAACATGCAGACAAGCACATACAGACATACAGAAGGACAAGAAAAATAAATACAATGCAAAGAGGAAAGAGTAATATAAACAGAATATATTGTTCTATATACTGTAAGTCAGGGGTTCCCAACCACGGTCCTCAAGGCACACAAACAGTCCAGGTTTTAAGGATAGCCATACTTGAGCACAGGTGACTTAATTAGTACCTCAGTTATTTTGATTTAACCTACTGCGCTTTAGCATGAATATCACTAAGACCAGGACTGTTAGCAGGGGCGGATTGGGATGGAAAACCAGCCCAGGAAATTTCAGAAGCAGCCCTAAATGGGGGGTGGAGTCTGTGGAGGAAGCACCACCACATTCTCTCCTCCATCATCCTCCTTCCTTCACACCTCAGCCACATTCTCTCCATCATCCTCCTCCTTCCCTCAGAGTGGTGGCCCAGTCAGTATCAGAGAGCGCTTCTGCAGTCACACTACTCAGTATATGTATGTTGATGTGGCTGGTGTTTGGTAGCTTGCCAGTCAAATGCATGAACAGCCTCTCTTATAGTGTTTACTTTACTGTATATAACATGGACACGGTGCCAAATTCAGCACAAATGACAAGTAACACATATGTTTCAACTATATGAGTGTGAAACAATGGCTGGGAAGCCTCACAGTCACCTTCAACATGTTAATCATATGCACATTTTATTGCTGAATATTAACATGTTGCAACACTATTTCTGATTGTCACAAAGTATAAATAGGGCCTGTACTTACATAGTAATCTATAGGGCAGTTGTAGCAGAGCACAGTTGTCAGAGAAGAGAGGCAACGAATGCACTGGCTTGAGGTGACATTCTGTTCCTGATTGAATAAGAGTTGACTAGTGTCAGAGGCGTAAGTTTGTAAGAGGCTCATGGAGGCGAAATAGTGGCTGGTGCCCCTCAACCAGCATGCACATTCATTCATTACCAACACCCCAGCAGCACCCATACACTCCCCTCATTCACTAATGACTCCTCTTCTCCATCATTCAACAACGACACCGCAACGACACCCAATTACCCTTGCACATTCACCACCAATGCACAGCCCAGACACCCCCCTCCTACAGGAGAAACACCCAGACACCCCCTACTAAACTACCAATACCCAGATACCACCCTTCCTGCACTACCAACACTTTGACACCTCCCACCTACACTACCAGCACCCAGGCACGCATTCCTACAGTACCAACACCCACACACCCCACTCCTACACTACCAACAACCCAACACCCCCCTCATACACTACCAGCACCCCGACTCCCCCTCCTACACTACCAGCACCCCGACTCCCCCTTCCTAAACTACCAACATCCAGACTCCCCCCTTCCACACTACCAGCACCCATACACACCCTCCTACACTTCCAACACCCAGACACCTCTCTCCTACACTGACAACATCCAGACAACCCCCTTCTACACTACCAGCACCCCAACTCCCCCCTTCTAAACTGCCAACACCCGGACTCCCCCCTCCTACACTGACAACATCCAGACACCTACCTCCTACACTTCCAGCACCCAGACTCCCCCCTCCTACACTACGAGCACCCATGCACCCCCTCCCACACTGCCAACACCCAGACATCTCTCTCCTACACTTCCAACAAACAGACACCTCTCTCCTACACTGACAACATCCAGACACCTACCTCCTGCACTACCAGCACCCAGACTCCCCCCTCCTACACTACGAGCACCCATGCACCCCCTCCCACACTGCCAACACCCAGACATCTCTCTCCTACACTGACAACATCCAGACACCCCCCTCCTACACTACCAGCACCACACAACCCCCTCCTACACTAACAGCACCAATACATCCCCTCCTATACTATCAACACCCAGACACTCCCTCCCATACTACCAACACACAGACACCCACTCCTACACTATGTACACCCCCCCTCCCACACTATCAACACCCAGGTACCCCCCTCTAACACTATCAACACCCAGGCACCCCCCTCCTACACTATCAACACCGACACCCCCTCCTAGACTACCAGCACCCAGACACCCCCCTCCTACACTACCAGCACCCAGACACCCCCTCCTACACTACCAGCACCCAGACACCCCCCTCCTACACTACCAGCACCCAGAAACCCCCCTCCTACACTACCAGCACCCAAGGCACTCCCTCCTACACTATCAGCATCCAGACACCCTCTCTAACACTATCAACACCCAGGCACCCCCCTCCTACACTATCAACACTGACACCCCCTCCTACACTACCAGCACCCCGACTCCCCCCTCCTAAGCTACCAACACCCAGACTCCCCCCTCCTACACTATCAACACTGACACCCCCTCCTAGACTACCAGCACCCAGATACCCCCTCCTACACAACCAGCACCCAGACACCCCCCTCCTACACTACAGCACCCAGATACCCCCCTCCTACACTACCAGCACCCAGACACCCTCTCCCTCACTACCAGCACCCAGACACCCCCCTCCTAGACTACCAGCACCCATACACCCCCCTCCTACACTACCAGCACCCAGACACCCCCCTCCTACACTACCAGCACCCAGACATCCCTCCTACACTACCAGCATCCAGACCCCCCCTCTAACAATATCAACACCCAGGCACCCCCCTCCTACACTATCAACACTGACACCCCCTCCTAGACTACCAGCACCGAGACACCCCCCTCCTAGACTACCAGCACCCAGACACTCCCCTCCTACACTACCAGCACCCAGACACCCCCCTCCTACACTACCAGCACCCAGACACCCCCCTCCTACAATACCAGCACCCAGGCACCCCCGACCCACACTACCAGCACCCAGGCACCCCGCTCCCACACAAGCAGCACTCAAACACCCAACCCCATACACTATCAGCACCCAGACACCCCCAGGCAACCCCCTACTACACTATTAACACCCTGACACCCCAACATCCTGGAACCCCGCTACTACACTATGAACACCCAGACACCCACCTCATACAACAACATCAAGACATCGAGCCCCTTGAACTCCCACTAACCGCCTGTTGCTGAATTGTGGTCTTCTGACCACAGTGCACTGCTGCTAGGCTGCTTCAAGGTGCTCACTGGTCACCGCTCTCAGCCTCCCACCTCTCCATCCAGGGCAGAGGAAGTAGGTCCTGACTCCTGCCTTGTGTGTTTAAGAGGTGGGCGGAGGAGGAGCCGATAATGTAGGGACATCCACTTCAGCTTGTCCACACAGTGGCCCTGATTCAGAGCCGGACGCTCTGACAGAGTGCTTGCTCTGAATCAGGGCCATCCTTCTTCATTTGTAGAGCGGCCTCCCGGCCGCTCGTATAGCTGTGGGTGACTACCCAAAGCTATAGCGAGCAGCCAGGAAGATGGTCGCAATGGTCAAGACCATCGCGACCATCGGGCTTGCGACAAGACCCTTGTGGTAGGGTCTCGTTGCCGCAAGCCCTGGAGTGCTTTCGGCTCTATCAGAGCTGAGAGCACTCCCACTGACATCACTTGTGATGTCTGTGGGGCCGGCCCCAGATGGTAGGCGTTCCCATTGGAACGCCTCCGTCTGGGCAGCCACACCCCTGGCACGCCCACCAAAGGGGGCGTGCTGTCGATGGTGAGTGACAGCACGCCCCCTTTGGTGGGCGTGCGGGGGTGTGGCTGCCCAGACGGAGGCGTTTCAGCATCGACAGCACGCCCCCTTTGTAGCGAGACCCGGAGCGACGGCTTGCCCATCGCTATCCGGGTCTCGCACATGCGCACGACGGAGCCGCCTCTGTCGTGCGCATGCGCACTGGGCCAACATCATCCCTCTTGTGAGCGCTCGCGAGCGGGTCTGAATTAGGCCCAGTGTTCCAGCTGCTGTTCCTCATAAGCTCCTGGCCCGTGGCCCCACCCCATCTTCCCCTGCAGCCTGCATGGCCGGTCAGTGTGTGTGGGGTAGTAAACTCTGGTGCATCAGGCGCGGCCGCATACTGCATGGTGTCACTGACCGCGGCGCAGGCATGCACAGCTAGTCTCACACTGCACTCAGGGCCTGATTCAGACCCGGTCGCAAACGCTGAGCGCTCGCAACCGGGTCGACGGTGGCCCACAGCGCATGTGGACGACGGAGCCGGCTCCGTCGTGCGCATGCGCGAGACCCGGCCAGCGACGGGCAACCCGTCGCTCCGGTTCTCACAACAAAGGGGGCGAGCTGTGGATGTTGAGTGACAGCTCGCCCCCTTTGGTGGGCGGGCCGGGGGGGTGGCTGCCCAAACGGAGGCTTTCCCATGAGAACGCCTGTCGTTTGGGGGCGGCCCCACTGACATCACAAGTGATGTCAGTGGAGAGCTTCCGGATTTGTCAGAGCCGTAAACTCTCTGGGGCTTGCGGCCACGAGACCCTACCACAAGGGTCTCGTCGCAAGCCCGATGGTCTTGACCATCGTCGCAAGCTCGATGGTCTTGACCATCGCGACCATTATCATGGCCACTCGCTGTAGCTGTGGGTGGACACCCACAACTATGCGAGCGGCCAGGAGGCCGTTCTAAAAAAAAAAAAAGCCCGGCCCTGACTCAGAGTGAGCGCTCTGTCAGAGCGAGCGGCTCTGAATCAGGCCCTCAGCGCGGCCGTGGCTCTGACAGAGAGGGCCACCGCTGATCGGATCTCTGCAGTCACTGACAGTCCAATCGGCGGCGGGCTGCCCTGTCAGAGAGGTTTCTCCCCTTTAACCCAGTAAGAGAGAGGTCTGGCCCAGTGGGAAAGCTCCCGATGTCCCGGTGGCCCAATCCACCCCTGACTGTTAGTGTATCTTGAGGATAAAGGTTGGGAATTACTGGTGTAAGTAATACAGCAGCAGCCTCAAACTGAAAAAAAGCCTCAAAGAAATACAGCTACAGTAGCAGGATGAGTGAATAGCAATGGGTGCCACTGATTTGAATTGTGGTCTTCTGACCACAGTGCACTGCTGCTAGGCTGCTTCAAGGTGCTCACTGGTCACCGCTCCCAGCCTCCCACCTCTCCGTCCAGGGCAGAGGAAGTAGGTCCTGACTCCTGCCTTGTGTGTGTAAGAGGCGGGTGGAGGAGGAGCCGATAATGTAGGGACATCCACTTCAACTTGTCCACACAGTGGCCCTGATTCAGAGCCGGACGCTCTTACAGAGTGCTTGCTCTGAATCAGGGCCATCCTGCTTCATTTGTAGAGCAGCCTCCTGGCTGCTCGTATAGCTGTGGGTGACCGTTTGGGGGAGGCCCCACTGACATCACAAGTGATGTCAGTGGAGAGCTTCCAGCTTTGTCAGAGCCGAAAACTCTCTGGGGCTTGCGGCCACGAGACCCTACCACAAGGGTCTCATCGCAAGCCCGATGGTCGCGATGGTCTTGACCATCGCGACCATTATCATGGCCACTCGCTGTAGCTGTGGGTGGTCACCCACAACTATGCGAGTGGCCAGGAGGCCGTTCTAAAAAAAAAAAAGCCCGGCCCTGACTTAGAGCGAGCGCTCTGTCAGAGCGAGCGGCTCTGAATCAGGCCCTCAGCGCGGCCGTGGCTCTGACAGAGAGGGCCACCGCTGATCGGATCTCTGCAGTCACTGACAGTCCTATCGGCGGCGGGCTGCCCCGTCAGAGAGGGTTCTCCCCTTTAACCTAGTAAGAGAGAGGTCTGGCCCAGTGGGAAAGCTCCCGATGTCCCGGTGGCCCAATCCGCCCCTGACTGTTAGTGTGCCTTGAGGACAAAGGTTGGGAATTACTGGTGTAAGTAATACAGCAGCAGCCTCAAACTGAAAGAAAGCCTCAAAGAAATACAGCTACAGTAGCAGGATGAGTGAATAGCAATGGGTGCCACTGGGAGGTAGGACAATTACATTTAAGAAATACAAATGTTATACAATATTCTTTTGGTGTTTTTTTTTTTAGATTTTGGAATGAGTAGATCTGTGTGTTAAGTACTCTATGGTGTCTGGGAGTGCAGGTGAGAAGAGGAATTACAGTGGGAAAGTCATAGGCCCTCATTCAGAGGCAGTCGCAAGAAGCGATCGCTCTCTCTGAAAGAGGGAGGACGCTTCTTTTTTTTAGTGCGGCCTCCTGGTCGCTAGCTAAGCATAGCGACCGACCAGGGTGATGGTCGCGATGGTCAAGAACATCGCGACCATCAGGGCTCGCGACGAGACCCTAAGGTTGGCCCTCAGCAGCCGCAAGTCCCAGGGAGCTGCTGATGTCAGTGCGGCCACCCACAAAATGGCAGGCTTTCACTTGGGAATGCCTCCATTTGTGTAGCCACCCCCCCCCCGTCTACAAAATGGGCCAAGCCGGCCCTTTTGTAATGAGCTCCGGAGCGAGAAAGTTTCTCTCTCGCTCTGGGGATTACGCACGTGCAGTGCGGCCGCTGAGCGTGTGCAGGGCCTAACCATCGACAGGTTGCAAGCGCTCAGCACTTGCGACCACGTCTGAATGAGGTCCATAGTGCTAAGGACGGTTGGTGCATGAGAGATATTTCAATGGGTTAGTCATGGTGTTAGAGAGTGGTGGTGAGCTGTGCTGTCCCTACCTTTACATGTACCCGGTGCGGATAGCGGAGCAGTGTGCACGGCGTAGCACCCTAACCCCGGTTTAAGTCTCCGGGGGTCCGGGAGGTGTGGGCTGCCCCCAGGGACCACTGTCCATGTAGTGCTGGCTCCCTTACTGTGACAGGAACGTAATTCTACAGTGCAGCACCTGGCTCCTGTCACTGAGGGGGAGTCTGCACTTTGGTGTCACCCCTTGTCGGGTGACATCCAGCTTCGGCCCGCACCCCCCTTGTGACGCCACTGGTGGTGAGCGAGGGGTTTCTCCGTGTGTGAGATATGGGGCCTATAGAGCCTCTTTTTGCATCTTCGCTTCCCCTCCTGTCAAAAGCTGGTGACGCCACTGAGGTTTATATACACTTATGTGGTGCTGATTGTTTCAAGGACTTTGGGCCTGATTCAGACCCACTCGCGAGCGGATGTCCGCTCGCAAGTGGGTCGATGTTCTGGACTGAGCATGCGCACGACGGAGGGAGCTCCGTCGTGCGAATGCGCCAGATGCGACGAGCGAAGGAAAGTCCTTCGCTCGTTGTGTCCGATCAAAGGGGGCGTGCTGTCAATGTTGATTGACAGCACGCCCCCTTTGGTAGGCGTGCCGGGGGCGTGCCTCCCTGACGGGGGCGTTCCCACGGGAACGCCTCCCGTCAGAAGCCGGCCCACTGACATCACTAGTGATGTCAGTGGGAGTGATTTTGGCTCTGATAGAGCCAAAATCACTCCGGAGCTTGCGGTTGAAAACCTCAACCGCAGGCTCCGGCTCGCAATTTCGATGGTCGCGATGGTCTCGACCATCGCGGCCATCAAAATGCACGCTCGTATAGCCTGTGGGTGGTGACCCACAGCTATACGAGCGTCCAGAAGGACGCTCCATTTTCATGGAGGCCGGCCCTCATTCAGAGCGTGCGCTCTGCTCAGAGCGTACGGCTCTGAATGAGGGCCTTTATCAGTTAAAATTATATTGTATGACTGATGTTTATGCACATTGAAAGACTTGATGGAGCTTTCTATTGTAATCATAGTAAAAAAAATATGTCTGTTGTAAATATTTGTCAGAACATTTTCTTTTTGCTATTGTTTTACCAATAAAACAGCATGGCAATCAGTGCAATAATATACTTGAATGACTTAAAATAGCATCTTAAGTATGAGAGTACAATATCACAATGTTCTAAATGATGCATTACACAACATGATAGTGTCAGGGGAATGTCTGTAGACAGACTGATGACTGCAGAAAGTCATATTACCTTCAGCATTCAAAACCTGGCAAATGTAAACTGTTTACAGTTATGCTACTATTTAATTAGATGATGATTGCAAAATCCAGTCCTTATGGCTGTAATTGCTAAGCTTTGGTTGCTAAAGCAAAGATTTGTTGTCAAAATATACAATTTATGCATTAGGGTCTATGCAATACATGTTTATGTGTATTAGACTTTCACCATGGCAAATAGGTATTAAAAAATAAAATAAAATGTATCAGTGTGATGGTTTAGGCCAGGGATGGGGAACCTCAGGCCCTGGGCCATATAAGACCCATGGAAACATTTGGTGTAGCCCTCGGAGCTTTTTTTCTGCTACAGTAGTCTCATCTGGCTAGCTGGGTGCCTTGCAGCACTGCTGCCTGGAGCATCCTTAGGATGCTTCAGATGATCACACCGCTGCCCTTACAGCTCCCCGGAGTGGCATTGCTGTAATCACCGACGATTGTGGCCTTGTCCCCACCGAGTCTGCGAAAAATGTGATATATATCTCAATGGCCACCGGCAGAAAAAAGATTCCCCACCCCTGGTTTAGAATGACTTGATAATGGGATGGATCAGTTAGTAGATCAGAAACAATAAATAAACTATGCGCCTACCTCTGTCTGTCTGTGTGTGTGTTGACTGAGAGAAAAAAGTCACAGAGTAGGCCAAACGCATTTGACCCAGCCAAATACAACCCATCTGGACCAGGGCTGGCTCTTGGGGTGGTTGAATAGTTGCGCCACCCCATAGAGGGCGCAGTTCTCCCAACCATTACAATTTCAGTGGGACAGTCCCATTTTACAGGCACTGGCCCGCTGTTCCACTCACAGGCCGAAGTGTCCCACGGCCGGTCCGGAGATTGGGGATACTCAGGCACTGAGCAGTGGTGATGATGAAGCTGAATGGATGTTGCGTACATGCGTGCGGCGTCCATTCAGTGCAGGGAGACGGCTGGGGGAAGCCCAACGTGACATAAAATGGGAGGCATGCCATAAGTGCATCCCCTCTAAATGCCATAATTTAGGGGCGTGACCTAAGGAAATGAGGTTACGCCCCCGTAGGACTTGACTACAGCGCAAGCTTGGATGCAGGGGGCACCGGACAGTATTTGAACAGGGCGCTGGTCCACATGGAGCCAGCCCTAAACTGGGCCACTCAATGTAGAAAGACTTCCTAACATTGACCTAAGCATTGCACCTGCTTATGTTGTGTGAATTCCTAATGATTTATATACCTAAATGTCGCTGTTTAGCTTAGCGTACGCATATGAAATAATTGCTTTCCAGATTTTCAGTGTGGTTCCAAAGCACAAAAGTTATTATTCACATAAAAAGCATTTAGTTACACGCTGTGATCTAAATACAATTAGCGTAAAGGATTATACAGTAATAAGGTACAGTCAATACATTACGCAGGTGCTCTGGATCCAGATTTCCGGCATCAAAGGTGAAGCCTCCATCAAAAGAAAGAATATGATGACTAACTACTGAATACAGAGCGCCTGAATATATACCCTTACAGAGAGCAGGCAATACAATAGGAACGAGTTGGCATAATCCCATTGGTTCTTCCTCTTGGTTCTTCTGTCATAGGTCAGTTTGTACAATGGAAGTTCAGCCCTCCTATTGGCTCTTTGTGTGTGTTTTAACTAATCAATAGACACTACATACAGAATGCATTCTAACTAGGGATGAGCGGGTTCGGTTCCCTGAGAACCGAACCCACCCGAACTTCGGGGATCCGGGGCGATCCGAGCCCAAGCTCGGATCTCCCTGTCTGCCCCGGATCCCTCTCCCGAGGCAAAACCTCGAGATCTGCTGTCGGATCTCGAGGTTTTGCCTCGAGCGGCCATTTAAAAAAAAATGCCTTTGCCTTTAATGGGCAAAGTGCTGATTGGCTGACAGAGCCGTCTGTCACGGCTCTCAGCCAATCAGCATTATGGTGCTCATTTGCATGTAGCACGGACTCGTGAGATCCGTGCTACATGCATCTGTGTGATTGACAGTGACACAGAGCACAGATGGGTCAGTGAGACCCGTCTGTGCTGCTGTGTATTTCAATGACACAGATGCACGCACGGACCAGGAGATCCGTGCTACTTGCATCTGTGTCATTGACACAGAGCACTAACGGGTCCGTGAGACCCGTCTGTGCTGCTGTGGTAAATAAAAAAAAAAAAACCTGTGTAAAAAGAGAAAAAAATGGCGTCCTCCCCCCCAAAAAAAGAGCAACCAGCCCCGGGCATTAGTGACCCAGTGCTGGGTGTGCTTAAATACAGGGGACAAACGACATAGGGGTCCCCTGTACTTAAACACAACCAGCACCGGGCTAGTCAGAACCAGAGCTGGTTGCCAAAATACGGGGGACAAACGACGTAGGGGTCCCCTGTATTCTGCGCAACCAGCTCTGGGCTCTGATCCGGTCCTGGTTCTGGAAATACAGGGGAAAAAAATGAGTAGGGTTCCCCTGTATGTTCCAGAACCAGCACTGGACTTTTTCTAGCGGGGGGCTGATGCCACAGCCAGGGGAGCCCTTTCACCGGGCCCCCCAGCCGCAGCATCAGCCCTGACCGCTAGTCAGCCCAGGCCGGGGATCCCTGGAGAGCTGGGGACCCCCCCAATAAAGGGGTCACCCTCTCCAGGGCACCCCAGGCCCAGGCTGATAGCCCGGGGCTATCCCCGCCACCCCTGGTGGCGGTGGGTGGCGGGTTGATTGTGTGGTGTGGTGTAAATAAAGAATATCAAACATTGTCTTTACAAGTAGAACTGCAAGTCCCAGCAAGCCTGCCCCGCATGCTGGTACTTGGAGAACCACAAGTACCAGCATGCAGGGCATTAAGGGCCCACTAGTACCTGTAGTTCACCTGTAAAAAAATGTTTAAAAAAAACACAGGACACACACACCGTGACAGTATAAGTTTATTAAACATACATACACACACACACACACACACACATGTACACATACTCACCTATGTAACCCTGTAGCATCGGTCCACTTGTCCGGTAAAGTATCCATAGGGGACCTGTGAAAAAAAACATACTCACCATCTCCTATGCGAGGTTCTGTCCTCTTCGTTCCAAAGTAGGCATCCCCGGACTTGGCAAAAAAAAAAAAAACGAAAACGCGATCCACGAACTTAGTACCGTTCTATAGAACGGTACTTCCCGAATGAGAGCTTAGCGGCGGGGTATCACCATGGAAACCCCGCTGCTAAGCGTTCATTGGCTGAGAGAGGCCATCTCCCGTCTCTCTCAGCCAATGAACGGCTCCCTCCATTGTAGTCAATGCTGGGAGCCGCAAGGTTATTAAAGTTTACCCTGCGGTTCCCACCATTGACTACAATGGAGGGAGCCGTTCATTGGCTGAGAGACGGGAGATGACCTCTCTCAGCCAATGAACGCTTAGCAGCGGGGTTTCCATGGTGATACCCCGCCGCTAAGCTCTCATTCGGGAAGTACCGTTCTATAGAACGGTACTAAGTTCGTGGATCGCGTTTTCGTTTTTTTTTTTTGCCAAGTCCAGGGATGCCTACTTTGGAACGAAGAGGACAGAACCTCGCATAGGAGATGGTGAGTATGTTTTTTTTCACAGGTCCCCTAGGGATACTTTACCGGACAAGTGGACCGATGCTACAGGTTACATAGGTGAGTATGTGTACATGTGTGTGTGTGTATGTATGTTTAATAAACTTATACTGTCACGGTGTGTGTGTCCTGTGTTTTTTTAAACATTTTTTTTACAGGTGAACTACAGGTACTAGTGGGCCCTTAATGCCCTGCATGCTGGTACTTGTGGTTCTCCAAGTACCAGCATGCGGGGCAGGCTAGCTGGGACTTGCAGTTCTACTTGTAAAGACAATGTTTGATATTCTTTATTTACACCACACCACACAATCAACCCGCCACCCACCGCCACCAGGGGTGGCGGGGATAGCCCCGGGCTATCAGCCTGGGCCTGGGGTGCCCTGGAGAGGGTGACCCCTTTATTGGGGGGGTCCCCAGCTCTCCAGGGATCCCCGGCCTGGGCTGACTAGCGGTCAGGGTTGATGCTGCGGCTGGGGGGCCCGGTGAAAGGGCTCCCCTGGCTGTGGCATCAGCCCCCCGCTAGAAAAAGTCCAGTGCTGGTTCTGGAACATACAGGGGAACCCTACTCATTTTTTGTCCCCTATATTTCCAGAACCAGGACCGGATCAGAGCCCAGAGCTGGTTGCGCAGAATACAGGGGACCCCTACGTCGTTTGTCCCCCGTATTTTGGCAACCAGCGCTGGTTCTGACTAGCCCGGTGCTGGTTGTGCTTAAGTACAGGGGACCCCTACGTCGTTTGTCCCCTGTATTTAAGCACACCCAGCACTGGGTTACTAATGCCCGGGGCTGGTTGCTCTTTTTTGGGGGGGTGCACGCCATTTTTTTCTTTTTTTACACAGGTTTTTTTTTTTTTTTTTTACCACAGCAGCACAGACGGGTCTCACGGACCTGTCATTGCTCTGTGCCAATCACACAGATGCATGTAGCACGGATCTCCCGGGTTCGTGCTACATGCAAATGGGCACCATAACGCTGATTGGCTTCCTGTCTGCCACTGCAGTGCCACTCCTAGATGGGCCACGTGTTTGTGCCGCCCCCTTGTGTCGCTTAGCATAGTCATCCAGCTTCCTCGGTACAACCTTTTGGCCTAAAAACAATATTGTGAGGTGTGAGGTGTTCAGAATAGAGTGGAAATGAGTGGAAATTAATGTTATTGGGGTTATTAATAGCGTAGGAACAAAAAAAGGCCCATTTATGTGATTTTAGCGGGTTTTTTTTATTTTTTAAGAAAAAGTCCAGATCCAAAACACAAAACCCAGAACCCAAAACACGGAAGGGTGGTTTTGGCAAAACCAATCCAGATCCAAAACACGAAGAAAGATCCAGATCCAAAACCAAAACACAAAACACGAAAAGTGTCCGGTGCACACCCCTAATTCTAACCAATAATTTCCTATATTCCAAAACCATCGAACGCAAGATGCAACTCCTTCGCTGATAGATTCAGATATCTGGAAATAAACAGTGTGTCAGTTTAGTACCAAACATGCCATGTCTATCATGTTGTATACCATTACTATCAAATACATACAGTTTACATCATAATTAATAACTTTAATATAAATCATAATGTACAGGAACCTTTTATGAGTGCGTGTATATTTATGGTTATATGTAAGTATGCGTTGTGTGTCTACATGCAGCATAAAAGGTGCACTGTATGTGTTTCTATTTACAAATGCAACTGTATATATATATGTGTGCACGCATTATGGATACCCATGTGATCGTTTAAGTGTATATATACATATATATTCATATATATATATATACTGTATATTTATATACATGGCTTCAAACTGGTTATTATTAATATTACTTCTGTCTGAACTAAAAGAATGACAGGCAATGGATCTGTTCATAGATGGAGCAAGCTTTGGCAAACAATCTGATAATTTTAACAAAAGGCTCTCTTATGTTTATCCAGAATACAACTGTTAGTTCAACTTAGCCACATCAACATTGGAACAAGGCCTACAATTGTTAAACGATGGCTAAATGTCTGAACATTGTTTCCAAATCTACATTTAGCATATCAGTGTCTGTGTTATACTTCAATTGTCATAGACACACTGTATCAATATGCAGAACAAACACTCACAGTATCCTTGTGTATTCTTAATTATTTGTCACAAACATGTCCACCAGACATGTCTGTCATCACTGATTTATATGTGTATTCATGCATATGGGGTATGATAGGATTTTAAACAGTATGCGGTGGCAATGCGATCTCATGATGCTAATAATAGCATATTAGCATCACACACAATGGTTTCATTCTGACGACGCATCATCAGGGGCAACCTAAAATGGCCTATTCAGATATTAATTTTACAATTTAGGTCTCAGCCAACCATCCGATTTCGACAGTTGAACCTTAAGTGAGTATAAACGTCTGCAGCCCTATGCAGACCCCTGTTTGTGCACTGAAACCAGCAGCCTACAACCTGCAAACCTGAGCAGCCACACCAGTATGGTTCAGTCAAAGGGCAGCCAGACACCCCCACATAAAAGGCTGTTTTTTTCACGCTAATGACCACTGTACCAATGCTGAAGTAGATGGCGGCACACCTGTCACCACTTACAGTGGGCACAGCTGAGTCTGGGAAGGATTAACTGACCTTCCTCCAGCAACACTGTGCCTAATCTGATTATTTTCTATGGGCAAGCAACATCACTTCTAAAACTCACTTCTAAAAACTCTCACTTTAGTACAATACATTTACCACTTAAGGTCTTACGCTCTGTCTTTCTTGAGAATCCTGCACCAACTTCTGCTGCTAGGAGTGGATTTTCATCCCAGAGGGGGACCAGGAAGACTGCTTTCCAAAACAATTGGCTGTAAAATAATCCTTTGTAAAGCTTCCACAGTGAACATTTCCTAACCTGTACAGGGATATTAAAAAAACATAGTTAGTGGCCTCAAAGTGCCACTTAACCAGCACAGATATGTGGACAAGCGTAAGATCTATGATTTAAGGCAGGGGTAGCCAACCCTGGTCCTCGAGAGCTACCAACAGTGCATGTTTTACAGGTCTCCTCACAGAATCACAAGTGTAATAATTAACTCCACCTGTGGATCTTTTCAAATGTGTTTCTGAGTAATGAATACACCTGTGCACCAGCTAGGTGGTCTGGAAAATGTGAATTGCTAGTAGCTCTCGAGGAATGAGGTTGGCTACCCCTGATTTAAGGCCTTACATTGTGTCTTTCTTTGGAATTCTTGAGCGCCATGCCTGCTTCTTAGATTGGATTTTCATCCCAGAAGGGATGAAGATATTGTTTTTACTTCCAAATGGACACAGATCTGAAGAGATGTAAATAACTACTCACAGGAAAAAGAGGCAATTTAGAGGCCCTTACACAAAACTGCCTTTGCTTTACTTGAGTTGCCCACCTTCCAGTGTGTATTCAGAAAGAGTTTTCAGCACAGCCAGGAACCTTGTCAGTGATTGGCCTGAGACTACTTCCCCAAAATGTGGAAAAGATGATGTCCATCAAAATGAAATACAAATTCTATGAGAAAGACCTTTACCGTCAATTACATAAAAAAATTACAGAGGCACCTGTAATGGTGGATTCAGCAGGGACAAATTAATTTTGTGTGAAGAGGAGGATGTATACATCACCCCAGATTATATCATCACCCAAGTCTATATGGTCATCCCATTTTATGCGTTCTGTATAAATTACAGCTGCGCTCCCTGTGAGATTGGGGATTCATTGTCCATTGTAGTGCCCCGCACTAAGGGCCTGATTCAGAGCTGAATGCTCTGACCAGAGCACTCGCTCTGAATCAGGGCCGTCCCAGCTAAATTTGAAGCGGCCTCCTGGCCGCTCGCATAGCTGTGGGTGACCACCCACAGCTTATGCGAGCAGCCAAAAATATGGTCGTGATGGTCAAAGACCATCGTGACCATCGGGCTTGCGACGAGACCCTGTGGTAGGGTCTCCCTGCCACAAGCCCTGGAGTGATTTTGGCTCTATCAGAGCCCAAATCACTCCCACTGACATCATTACTGATGTCAGTGGGGCCGGACTCAGAAGTCCGGCCCCAGAAGTCCGGACTCAGAAGTGCCTGGCAGTCACTCCCCCGGCATGCCCACCAAAGGGGGCGTGCTGTCAATCAACATTGACAGCACGCCCCCTTTGGTGCGAGACCCGGAGCGACGGAGAGCCCATCGCTATCCGGGTCTCGCGCATGCGCACGACGGAGCTCCCTCCGCTGTGCGCATGCGCAGTGGGGCAACATCGACCCGTTTGCGAGCATCCTTTGCTCGCGAACGGGTCTGAATGACCCCCTAAGTGTCTGACAAATTTGGAGCAGCCAGCATAACCAATACTCTATCTTCCAATAATCCAGTCAGATGTGAGTTTATTATTCGATAGAGGAACTTGCATGGATGTACACAGATCGATGCGTATAAACTAGTGTGCACGTGTGTGCGATGATAATGTTAAAACTGTAAGCAAACAATAAAAAGCAATTACTATATGTACATGGGAATGCAAGGCAAACATAAACATACAGTATGCAAAGTACAGGCTGCAATGTCACATAGTACGGGCTATATGAGTTAGGCAGGTAATTGCTCTAAGAAGTGATTTCCAATCAGAGAATCTTTGAAATCTGTGTGGCTCAAGTTGACAATTTGAGATCATGGTATGGATCATTGTCACAGCTAGCACTGCAGCACAAAGTTCTAGCCTGGGTATGGTATGCTCTGGAAGTGGTGCTAACTTCGCTTTGCCCATGACAAACCCAATATGACACTGGCCTCTAATATCCACAGTTTTAAGATATGCAACAGCGGCAATTGCTTGGATTGAAGCATCAGAAAATACACATAGTCTCTGGTTTTGTACTTCTGTAGAAGGCACAGGAGCATATGAACGTATAATATAAAGGTTGGTTAAGGTGGACAGAGAACTTTTCCACTCCTCCCACAAATTTCTTTTCAGAGGAGACAGTGGTGCGTCCCAGTCGGATGACTCGCAGGTTAGGTCTCTGAGCAAGGCTTTACCTTGGATAGTGACAGGAGCTGCAAATCCTACGGGGTCATACAAGCTGTTTATAACAGACAAGACACCTCTGTGGGTATAGGGTTTTTCCTCACTGTTTACTTGGAAGGTAAAGGAGTCAGATTTTAAGGACCTCATTCAGAGGCGGTCGTAAGCGGCCGCTCGGTCGTATGCCTAACGACCGAGAAACTGAAAAAGGAAGCAATCGCATGACCGGTCGGTCGCAACCAAAGTGACGCCCATACATGAACAATAAACCTCCTCTAGCTAACGAGTGATAGCAGTTATCGATCTAGTCAATCGTTGTCAGTCGCTGTATGTTCATTTTCTTCTGATGGTTGTGGCCACTTGTGTTGTGTTGATGCCCACAAAAAAAAAAGACACAGAGAAAGCCATCACTATGAAATTTATATATTCTTATTATACGCTAATGCAAATGCAGCTGAATCAATTACAAGCCAATTAGCAGTGTTATTAGCTTCAACAATCGATTATTAGCTGCTTGCATTGTGTGGCTCAAAATAGAAACATCAATCCTAACATCAGTTATGTTTGATACTATCGATTGTACTGTGTGGCTTGCGGGAGCTCCTACCCTACCTTAAGCTCGCAGAGTGACGTTTTACTACTTCCGGCCTTCTATGTCGGTCGTAGCAGGTAAT
Organism: Taudactylus pleione; assembly: GCA_031769625.1. Classification (NCBI taxonomy): domain Eukaryota; kingdom Metazoa; phylum Chordata; class Amphibia; order Anura; family Myobatrachidae; genus Taudactylus; species Taudactylus pleione. The sequence goes on from JAUIMM010000153.1 coordinate 1,442,210, forward strand.
TTACGTATGCCCCTAAAAAGCCCTCAAAACGCTGAGGCACGCCTGCGTTTTCAGACCACCACCCCGTCAACACCCACAAACGGCCTTTCATGTCAATCAACTCTCGGAAGCCACTTCCTGCTCATAAGCCATATGATCTACAGCATTTTGGATCACAAAGCCTCGTACGCACATGCGCACAACTAACCGTGCGCATGCGTGGTTTGGAAACATCGGATGCGTACGACCGAGCGGCCGCTTACGACCGACTCTGAATGAGGTCCTAAGTCCCATGAGAGTCCAAGGCTACGTTGAGCAAGTGGAGAATCGGTTCCTAAATCTAAATCCCTTAAGTCACTGGTATGATCTTGAGAAGGGAAGGCTTCCATCACTCTTTTGCTGTTGGAAGCTATTTTGTGAAGCCTGAGATTAGAGCAGGCAAGCATTTCCTGAGCTCTCTTGAGGAGGCTGATTGCTGTCTCATCCGTTGGCATAGATTTTAAACAGTCATCTACATAGAAATCTTTTTCCACAAGTTTCTAACATCAGAACCATACTCTAGCTCTTGAGCTGAACATCTGAGTCCATAGATGGCAACTGGGAAGGGCTGTTACCAAAGATGTGTACCTTCATGCGGTACTCTGCAATATCTTTAGAGGGGTCGTTGTCTCTGAACCAAAGGAATCTTAGGAAATTCCTGTCACTTTCCCTCACGAGGAAGCAATGAAACATTTGTTGAGTGTCAGCTGTGAAGGCAATAGAGTCCTTACAGAAACGTATGAGTACTCCAAGGAGTTTGTTGTTAAGGTCTGGTCCTGTCAGGAGAACATCATTTAAGGAGATGCCTTCGAACTTGGCACTGGAATCAAACACGACTCTGATCTGACCTGGTTTCTTTGGGTGGTATACTCCAAACATTGGTAAATACCAGCATTCATCTGTGTCTTCAGAATGGGAGCTATCTCAGCATGACTGTTCTCAAATATTTTGTCCATGAAGGAGAAGAAGAGATCTTTCATTTCTGGCTTCCTGTGGAAGTTGCGTTTTAGTGAAGAGAAGCGTTTAATACTTGTTCTCTGTTGTTATGTAGGTGCCGCCTGTGTGTTTTAAAGGATAGAGGTGCAACCCAGCTGTTGGCATCATCTTTGACTAGTCCCTTTTTCATTATTTCCAGGAAAAGATTGTCCTCTATGGACATTGCGACTTGGTCATCCCTTTTTGTTCTTTGGAAGACTGTGCAAGCCAAATGTTCTTAGTAGCTGTCACAGATGTGGTTGTCACTAGGAGAGTCTATGACAGTGCAGTGTGGTAGTTCCTTTATGAGGAAGTGATTGTGACATGGTTGAAATAGAGAAGGGCATCCATTTTCTAAACTACAGGTAAGCATGCTGTTGGCAGTAGCTGGTTTTGCACATTTCCAAGACATCCAAGACATACTTCTCCTATTATGACCCATCCTAGGTCTAATCTTTAAGCATAAGGAACATTGTGTGGACTGTTAATCTGACTTCTGACTTTGTGGACACGTAAGATATCTCTTCCAATGAGTAGAATTATCTGGGCTAGTGGGTCCAGTTCTGGTATCAGATGTGCTATACGTTTCAAATGTGCATGATGGATAGCTGCATCTGGTGTAGAGATTTCAGACCTATTATCAGGGATCTCATTGCATTCAGTGATAGTGGGTAAGGGAAGGCATGTCTTTCCGTCAAAGGACGCGACCTGATAGCCAATTGCTCTCCTCCCCTTTGTCTCAAAACTCCCTGCACAAGTCCTTAAGGAGTATGGAGTGCTGGGTCCTTTGATATTAAAGGTCTCAAAGAAGGTTGATCTGGCTAGAGACTTATTACTTTCATCATCTAGGATTGCATAAAGTTTGATGTCTTTCTCTGGTTGGCCATTAGGGTAGACTCTGACTAAACAGATTTTGGAGCAAGATCTGCCACTAATAGTGTCTTTGCAGACTTCAGTACATTGTGAAGTTATCTCTGGTATGACTGCAGTAGTGTCTCTTTGCTCCACACTGAGCTCCCCGCCATGCTCTGTGTCACCATAACTATGTTGTAAAGTCAATGGGGAAGGTCCAGGGTGTAGAGCTGTGTTGTGTTCTGTGCTGTGACATTCTATGCAGTTAACACTAACCTTACAATCCTTGGCAAGGTGAGTTGTAGAAGAGCAGCACTTGTAGCAGATGCCATTTTCTCTTAGGAATGCTTTGCAGTTCTCCAGGGACTTTTCTCTGAAGGCTCTGCATTTCAGGAGAGGATGCGGTTTGTTATGCAGGGGACGCTGCTTGGCAGGATCTTTATCTTTATTCTCTTGACGAGTAGAATAGGTAGACCTGTGGGAAGAATCTGTATAATGCACATTAGTCTTGTGAATTGCGACTGACATTTTGCGGGGGTTAGTTAGAATAGGGGTTGAGCTGGTCAGTGTAAAGGCAAAACTAGGATCATTCCTGGTCTTAGCTTGTTGGTGCACGAAGTCCACAAAAACAGAGATTGGTTGAAATGGCACGTTGTGCCGCTGCTTATATTTGGAGCCATTGCTCCTGCAAATTGTAAGGTAGCTTTTGCACTATAGAGTTAATGCCTCTGGCTGTGTCGAGGAAGGCAAGTCCTGGTAAGTCTCCCTCACACTTGGCTACTTGAAGCTCCATTAGTAAGTCACTTAATTTTCTCAGTCTCTGATAGCTTTTGTTAGGTAACCTAGGAAAATCATCAATTCTTTTGAATAGTGCACTTTCTATCATCTCTGGTGAGCCATAGCACTCATTTAATCTATCCCAGATCTTATTAAGGCCATTCTCAGGGTGGTTAATATTGATCACTCTTATTCTTCTAGCATGTTCAGCGGATTCATTTCCAAGCCATTTAATTAAAAGGTCTATCTCTTGACTATGTGAAAGGTCTAACCCTCTGATTACATTTTGGAAAGAGGATTGCCAGGCTCTGAAGCTCTCAGGGCGATCATTGAACTTTGAGAGTCCGTTTGTGACCAGCTCACGGCGAGCAAGAAACTTGGCAAAGTCTAATGTGTCTTGATTGGCTCTAGGAGATGCTGTTTGTGCATTAACATGGTGAGTAAATGGTGCGTGGTCATACCTGTTAGGATTGAATGGTTCCTGTTGGCTTGTATCATACCACTTTTGTGTGCAGGTAGTTGTGCCTTTGTTGTAGTTTGCAGATTCAGACACCTAGTGTGGGGAAAGATTGTCCCTCATGGGTTCCCTGTGTCTAGAATTCTCTTGTCTCTTGTTGACTAGTGGGGGTGCTGCATAGTGTGTTTGGCTTGTTTCACTGACAAAATCTAAATGCATGCTTTGTACTGATTGAGGTTTGCTATCCATTTTGGATGCTTGATTTACATATTCTGATGTGCATTGCAATGAATTCTGCGATCCAAGCTATGCGTCAAGCACATTGATCCTCCTTATATTAAGAAGTTCTACAGACTCTAAGAATTGTGTTTTTGGCGATAGCAGCTGCTGCCTCCTTCTCTGCAGTGAGAATCTCACTAATTGCTTCTAGGCTTTGTTTCTCCATAACTGTTTCTGCATCCAGACGTGACCTCTCCATATCTCTTTCTGCATCCAGTCGTGATCTTTCTGCATCCAGACGTGATCTTTCTGCATTCAGACGTGATCTTTCTGCTTCCAGACGTGATCTCTCTATTCCTTTCTGTGCTTCTAAACATGATTTTTCTGCATCCAGACGTGACCTCTCTATTTTCAATTGCATCTCTTGTTCAGCAAAGGTGGCCCGCACTTTTGCAGCTTCCGCTTTTGAACGTGCCATTATGGCTGCATTGCTGACAGATAAAGATTTGGAGGAACTAGAGACTTGGGACCTTGTTTTGTATGAAGATGTTGTTTTCTGTGACATGATGATGGAATGGAAATGCTTGACTGTGTAGAGGCTGCTGTATTGTAATGTGCAGATAACTGAGCTGACAGCAGGTCTCTGAGTAGTCAGGGTCTTGGGACTGTTGTTAGGCTGTTTGACTGTGCAGGGACTGTTGTCTTGCTATATGAAGTTGGCTGTACTGACAGTGTGAAATTCCTGTGTAGTCAATGGTGGTACTCCTATTGCTGAGCTGCCACGGTTAGATTGTATAGAAACTCTTGTACTGTCATATGCAGGCTGGCAGTGTAACAGATCTGTAAGTCAGTATGTGTCCCACTTGCTAACAGATGAGTTGCTGACGAAGTCAGATATATGCATCACACACTGGGAGCCCGATGTTTTACTGTACTGCCCCGCACTAAGTGTCTGACAAATTTGGAGCAGCCAGCATAACCAATACTCTATCTTCCAATAATCCAGTCAGATGTGATCTGAAGAACCAAGTTTATTATTCGATAGAGGAACTTGCGTGTATGTACACAGATCGTTGCGTATAAAATATTGTGCACGTGTGTGCGCATGTGTGCGATGATAATGTTAAAACTGTAAACAAACAATAAATGCAATTACTATATGTACATGGGAATGCAAGGCAAACATAAACATACAGTATGCAAAGTACAGGCTGCAATGTCACATAGTACAGCTGACATGCATTACTGACTAAGCAGATCTACAATATGATAGCACAGTTGAAGCTTAGAACTCACCATCAGATGCTGTACCAGGTTGAGCATATGTAATGATGACTGTCTGGGACAGTCAAAGGAAAATGGCTGCTTACAGCTCCTTTGGCCCAGAATGCATTGCTAGACTGCTATAGAATGTTAAGAAGGACAAAATAGATCAGATTTAAACTGCTGCTGTCCTGACCACTAGGTGGGGCTGCTAATGTGCATTAGTGCAACATAACAAACCCTATGCTGAAGGCATGATATCCACTTTAGTGGATGTGAGCTCCATTTTAGTCTATATCATCACCACACCCCCTACACATCTTCTGACCTGGGCTACAGGAGGAGCAGCTGCACTCTGCAATACGGTTGCATGGAGTTGCTCCTCTGCCTTGCTGAAATTGAGGTAGCGGGGCCATGGGTAGGGAATGGGAGTAGGGACACTATAATCAGAGAACGCAGTTTTAGCTGCTTTATTCCATTTTTTAAACGATATCCTCTAATTTCACCTTTGAAAATGTTTTGCAAATCTTAGCAGAGGCGTTTTGTGATGCCATGGCTAACGCACACACACACACACTAAAAAAACAGATTGATTGATTGCATAGATTTTTGGGTGGCACTTGGGAGGGAAAGCACCTGAACAAGGCAGCATCCTCTTGATAAACAACATAGGCATCACCCCTGTGCAGCTACGTTGCTGGTGATAAGTGTGACTAATGCGCACACACACACAAAAAAAACACATTGATTGATTTATTGATTTTGATTGATTGAATTAATTTTTGGGGGGCATTTAGGAGGGAGAGCACCCGAACGAGGCAGCAGCCTCTTGATAAACGACACAGGCATCACCCATGCGAAGCTACGTTGCTGGTGATAAGTGTGGATAATGCACAAAAAAACCCAACATAGATTGAAATTAATTCAATCAATCAAAATCAATCAATCTTGATAAATAAGACACAGGCAGCACAGCACCCCTGCGCACCTACTTTGCTGATAAGTGTGGCTAACACACACACACACACACACAAAAAATTGTTTTAATTTTTTTCACACTGGGGGGATGCACCCCTGAATGAGGCAGCAGCCACTTGATAAAAGAGACACAGACAGCACAGCACACCTGCAGACCTACGTTGCTAAGAACCTGTGCCCTAGATAAATGACACAGGCAACACCCCTAGTGCAGCGGAATGCAATCAGGAAGCCGACGGTCGAAATGCTGACCGCCGGCTTCCTGACTGTAAAATCCCAGCAGTGTACTAATAAAAAGGCATTGAAAATCCTGACACCTGTCATTATACCTATGCCAGGATCCCGACACCCGGCATACCGAACAAAGGTAAGCCAGGCGGCGGTCGCACACAGCCGTGGGGGGGAGGGTTAGGTTAGGGGCTCCCGAGGGGAGTTTAGGGTTAGGCACCCCCCCAGGAGGGTTAGGCTAGGGGAATGGGAGGGTTAGGTTTAGGCACCCCCGGGGGGAGGTTAGGCACCCTCCCTGGAGACTAAGGTTTAGAATGCGGGGAAGGGGGTTAGGTTTAGACACTTAGGGGGTGTTAGGGTTAGGCACTAGGGGGGAGATTAGTGTTAGGCACCCCTAAGGGAGGGTTGGGAGGGTAGGGTTAGTTATACTTACCTAAATCCCCTGTCAGGATAGGGCCAGCGGTCATTTATACTGATTCCAGTGCAGCTATGTTGCGGATAATCGTGCATTGATATCATGACCACACACAGGAAAAAAAGAAATGTTTTAATTTTTTGGGCACACTTGGGGGGGAGAGGACCCCTGAATTAGGCAGCAGCCCTTTGATAAATGACACAGGCAGCACACCTGCGCACCTACGTTGCTGATAATAAGTGTGGCTAACGCACACAGATATAAAAAATATATTTTTATTTTTTTCACACTGGGGGGGAAGAGCACCCTTGATGGACAGAGCACCCCATGGACAACACAGTAGAACAGTCAGCCAACCCCTATTGACAGGATAACAGCCAGCCCCTATATGGATTATGGACAACAGCCAGCCCCTATGGACAACAGCCAGCCAGCCCCTATATGGACAAAAGCCAGCACCTTTGGACATTAAGCAGCCAGCCCTTAAATGACAACACATATTTAGCCAGCCCCTATGCACAGCAGCACAGCACAGCTCCCAGCTCCCTCCCTCTTCACTCTCCACAGCCGCAATGAAAAATGTCGGTAATCGTGGGACCTTTTCTACAATTCAAAACCTGCGACAGTGAGATGATGACGTTTTGCCTCGTTTTGAGATCTGAGTCAGGTGGGAAAACCCGAGCCGGCTCGCATCTGACTCAGATCCCCTAAGTTTGGGTGGGTTCAGATCTCTGAGATCCAAACCCGTTCATCTCTACTTTTAACCCCCATCTTCCCTCCCCACCTTTGTCTTGTGTGTCATGTTTGTACAGTTTGCTGTCTAAATACATATGTTACATTGATTATGAATTATTTTTGAATAAACATTCATGAGACATACTGTACATCCTATTTTTTTGTTTGATCACCACCATACATGTTCAATTAACCTAATAGGTGTAAATTCATATTCACTCCAACATCAAGTGAGTTTTTAAACCACTCTTTTTTTTCTCTCTCTTTTGGGCTGGATGTGCTAAGTATCGCTTCTGCAATGCGGTACAGTTACCCTTTCTTCGGGTACATATCGCATTTCATTACCGCGGTATGTACCAAGAATATCGCAAGGGATAGCTCTCTCGATAAGAGCTGTCCTTTGTGATGGCTTCGGACAGAGGGACTTTCGAGTTTAACACCTATTTTGGGGGTTTTACCTCATTTTTGCCTTTCGTACATCTCGCCCTTTCTCTTTATCAGTCATCACACACCGACAGACAAGAGATGAGTGCCGAGTTTATTTATTGTTTCTAGTTTCCATATTATAGGAAAGGTGACCGCACAAACTTGGCTGCTCCCCAATGCATCACACTGATCTCCCCTGTGAGCGTACCCCCCATGTTCTGTCTACCACCATTATTATTATTTTAGGTCTCCTAATATTTTTTAAAAGACCTTTGAAATAACACTTCATGGTCATGCCTGGGAGCACCTTATTACTTTAAATAGCAAAGCAGTGACTTTTTGAAAACTCATACGTTATAATTGAAGTTTAGGATTTTACCTCAGATGTGTCATTTTTAAGTCCATTGAAGCACAGAATGAGGAGGGAAGGAGGGAGGGGATCAAAGAGGAGAGGGGAGAGGAACATGCCAATCAGAGAGGGGAGGTGAAAGAGGCCAATAAGAAAGAAAAGGGGAAGGGTAAAGCCAATCAGAGAGGACCAGTGACAAAAGCCAATAAGAAAAGAAATGGAGAGGGGTGGTGACAGAAGCCAATAAGAAAGGAATGGTCAGGGGCTAAGAGCCGATCACAGGGTAGAGAGGGGAGAGAATTAAAGAGGTGAGAAGTGAATGTAATCAATCTGACAGGAAGGGGGAGGTGACAGAAGGTGATCACAGAGGAGGCAGGGCAGTGGGGGAGGCAATCTGGGCAGTTTGAGGGAGCATGAAATGTCGAAATGGATCTCAGATCAGTAACTTATTTAGGATATAGAGCAAACAAACTGAGATAAAACTAACAGGTGGCCATCATATTGTGTAGTGCCTCATGAATTCCATACCCCTGGATGGTGCCCTCTGTCCATTTTGGTGCCCGGACCTCATGCTCTACTGGTACCACCCTCGCTACACTCCTGCCCATGAGCCCAGCACAGTGCCCGGCTCCTAGACTGACAGTACAGCACGCTGTACACAGACGCCCGCCTATACAGATTCCACAAAAAAACAGTGGGATCTGCAATAAATAAGAGGGACAAGTGTTGTTTGTCCCTGCAGCACAGCCTTCGAGTCCAGCGGCATCTCCAGAGATTCTCTATGCTACAGGTTGCATTCTTCTTTTTCTTCTAAAGTATTAGGGATTATATTAGGTTGTATGGTATAAACTGCTTGAATCCCTTTTATTCAGTTGTGCTGCGTTAGTGCTTGCTTCGGCAGCACATGTACTAAAAATAACAAGAATGTCACTTTAGATGGTGATCTGTTCCATATTAAAACTAGGCGCTCCACAGCCCAAACTCTAGTGCAGCGGGCTAATGCAGTGCCCAAGTCATAGATGTGGCACAGACAGTATAATGGTTAGCATTACTGCCTCACTGCACTGAGATCATGGGTTCAATTCCCACTATGGCCCTCTTTGTGTGGAGTTTGTATATTCTCCCTGTGCTTTTGCGAGGGTTTACTCAGTATACTACTCTCAAGACTGTCAGTTCAAATCCCACCTAATACATTTTTAACTGAGCAGCCTATCTTAGCATCCATATCGCTCATTAGCTCACACTAGATTGACTATTCTAGGAGTAACGGGTCCTGGAGTAGTACATATGCATACAAAGATCCCTTAGTCTAATACTATTAAGCAGTACGTATGCTCATACGATGTATTGGTTAGCATTTCTGCCTAACACCGCTGACGCTGTGGTTTTTTTTCCGCTATAGCACTTACTGTGTTTTCCCTGCACTTGAGTGGGGTTTCTCCTGGGCAGCTTACATGGCTATAATATATGGGCTGAGAAATTACACAGCATCATGTCTAGTTGAATAATACAGGGGGCATTATATACAAACTTGTGAATATAGTGCAATGTGTTCCTTTCAGTTTCAAATCTGATTTGCCCCTATCTGGGGGAAATATTTTAAAGATATTTTTTAGAACAAGGTAAGAGCTTGCTCTTTCCACTCCACACATTGACCTGTTATTACAGTACTTCCAGGTCTGGTGCACCACATGCCTAAAGACATTCTAGGCAGATTTGAAACAGAAGTCATGTTTGTATAGGTATATGTATAGATTGTATGGCTGCTCATATGTAGAATATTTATATATATTGTCACAGGGTCAGTATAATTCCACATGAAGCTAATGTGGAATGTCCAGATATCTTAGGTTTGGCAGAGCAAAGGCAGTAGGACTGAACAGTCCAGCTCAGGTGTTGCCTCAATCAGTGTTTGCAAAGGCAGCTGATTACAGACACCTGTGTGAGGCTGGTAAAAGAGCGGCAGAGACACTGGGAAACTGCTCCTGATGGTGAAGTAGTCGCTCAGGTTATAGGTCTGGGGGTGACTAGTGTTAGGGATCCTGGACCTGTGAGTCCACTGAAAGAACTATATTGCTGTTTGGAAGATTCTGTGAACCAGCCTGTAACATCTTGCCTATAAACACTGCACTGTCCTGTATACCTGCTTGTGGTGAGGAAATAAAGCTTCTGTTGGATTTTGCCCAGTCTATGTGATTCTTGTCACATTTGACCCCTGAACAGGGACCATGCTAGATACTACTACTCAGCAAGAGCCTAGATACAGTGACCGGATCCACCCACAGTGGCAGTGAGACGCATTACAGGATGCTACCCACAGTGCAGCAGCTTGGTGAGTCTCAGTCGCATTACTACAGCTGGGTAGGTGAGTGTGGCAGGCACGCCATAAAATGGCAATTGTTCACAGTGATAATCTGTCCATGTGTATATTAGGGATGTGCGCCGGACCATTTTTGCCGGATTTGGATTTGGTTCTAATTCGTCGTCCGGCTTTGGATTTGGATTTGGATTTGCCAAACTGCGGTGACTGGTTTTGGATTTGGATTTGGATTTGGATTTTTTTACAAAAATTGACAAAAAAAGCTAAAATCACATAAATTGGTCTTTTTTTTCTTCCTAGAGTATTATTAACCTCAATAACATTAATTTCCAGTCAATTTAGACCATATCACAGCTTATAATATTGTTTTCAACATTATTGGCCAAAGGTTGCAGTGAGCTGACTGGTTACTAAGCGACAAAGCAGCGGCACAACGACACAGACACCACAGTATAAAGCACATCTATGACACATTGCCACACAGCAGTGGCAGAAATGAAAAGTAGTGCACCCACCCAGTGGGGTACGGCCAGCAGAGTCACAGTACTTGTTTACAAAGTGGGCTACGGCCCTAGGAGTCACAGTGCACAATCTTATTAGCATTACACCGCACATAGGGCCTGATTCACATTACACCATAAAGTAGTGTCTCTTATTTATGTTACGACACACAGTAGTGCCCCTTTTACACAATGCCCACAGTAGTGACCCTTTTACACAATGCCCACAGTAGCGGTGTCCCTTACACAATGTCCCCCAGCAGTGGTGCCCCCTATGCAGTCCCCTTAGTAGTACGGTCCACTATGCAGTGCCCCCAGTTGAATGCTCCCCAGTAGTATGCCCCCCATTAGCATGCCACCCAGTAGCAGGCCCCCCCAGTAGTAGCCCCCCCTGTAGTATGCCCCCCCCCCCAGTAGCAGGCCCCTCAGTAGTATGGCCCCCCCAGTAGCAGACCCCCCCCAGTAGTATAGCCCCCCCAGTAGCAGGCCCCTCTGTAGTATGCCCCCCCAGTAGTATAGCCCTGCCCAGTAGCAGACCCCCCCCAGTAGTGCAGACCCCCCCAGTAGTATAGCCCCCCCCCCAGTAGCAGGCCCCTCTGTAGTATGGCCCCCCAATAGTGCAGATCCCCCCCAGTAGTATGGCCCCCCCAGTAGCAGACCCCCCCCAGTAGTATAGCCCCCCCCAGTAGCAGGCCCCTCTGTAGTATGGCCCCCCCAGTAGTATTGCCTCCCCCAGTAGCAGACCCCCCCCCAGTAGTATAGCCCCCCCAGTAGCAGGCCCCTCTGTAGTATGGCCCCCCCAGTAGTATAGCCCCCCCCAGTAGCAGACCCCCCCAGTAGTGCAGACCCCCCCCCCAGTAGCGCCCCCGGACCTTTGACAAGTAAAAAAATAAAAAAAATAAAACTTACCTGTATCCCCGCTCCCACGCCGTCCGCTCTGTCACACGCTGAGGAGGGAGCCGGAAGACGGAGCTCATGTGTGAGCTCCAGCCGGCTCCCTCCGTGCAGCAGCCAATGAGAGTCTGTGTGACTCTCATTGGCTGCTGTAACAAACACACAGCTGCCGCTGGCGGCTGTGTGTCTGTGTCTGTGTAGGGCAGAGCGCTATCACTGCGCTCTGCCCTACACGCGAGGAGACCTGATGTCGGATTCTCTAGTGAGAATCCGACATCAGGCAGCCGCCGTTCGGCCCCGAACGGGGATCCAAGTCAGGCGGTGAACACCCGAACAGGGTTCGGGTGGACTCGGATCCCCAATGTTCGGAGCGGTTCGGATTCCACAGAATCCGAACCGCTCATCTCTAGTGTATATGCAAATTGTGCACAATAAAAAACTGCTTAATTCCTGTGTATGGGCTGGGAGCCTAGGGAATGTAGTGCAGTTTTAAGGAAATCCAGCTGATATAGATTGCTGGGAATCTGGCTTACAAGAGAGAGTTAATTAAGCCTGCTATTTTTTGTCCACAAAGTGGAAAAGTAGAGTAATATGGAGGAAATAATGAAAAGTGTTTGCTGAATTGGTTGCAGGGCAGCAGGCTCTGGTTGCTGGGCAACAAACTGAAATTCAGTTATTACATGCAGAGTTAACTGAAATGAGGAAAGGTGGGCAGGAGCGAAAGGTGTTTCAGAAGCTTACCCCATCTGATAATGTTGAATCTTTTCTGTGCACCTTTGAGCATACTGCTGCTCATTTAAAATCGCCTGAGGAGGAGTGGGCTGCCAGACTTGCTCCTTGCCTCACTGGGGAACCTCAGAGAGCATATGTTGATTTAAATGTCACTTGAAAAAGGCCATACTCTGTAGGGTTGGATCGACTGGCCCTAGCAAAGCTCAGGAGTTTCAGGAATGGTGGCTGAACCCGTCTGAGCCTCCAAGGGTCCAGCTGGCCAAATTAGTCATGCTGAGTAAGGCATGGTTGCAGCTGGATAAAAACTCTGCTCAGCGTATAGTAGAGATGGTGGCTTTGGACCATGCTGTGCATGTACTAAACCATGTGGTGCAATAGTGGGCCCTACAGGTTGACCCTCAAATGTTTGAAGAGATAGCGGTGGTGATTGAATGGTACCTGACTCTTGGGAAGTTGAATAAAGCCAAGCAGAGGTTCCAGCCAGTACACAAGCCTAGAACCCCGGTCTCAGTTGTTAAAGTCAACAACCCACCTCCAGCTGTGTGTTTTGACTGTGGTGAGCCCAGTCATTTTCACCGGAACTGCCCAAAGCAGGGAGAGCAGATGGACTGCAGTGCTGGAAAAACAACTCGACCAGTGGTTAGCATGGCTGCTGGAAGCACTTCCTCCGGCGCAAACCACCTTGTTTCATTTGATGGTGCGAGTGGAAGGCCGGTAGGTCTGGGCCTTAGTGGATACTGGCAGTGAATTAACCATCATCCGTGCCAACCTGGTTCCACCTGGGGCTGATCAGGTGCTACCCCCGGTAAAGATTATATGTGTACATGGGGATACAGAAGAATGGCCCCGGGTGCACCTCCCGATAGTGATAAAAGGGCGGTCTTTGAAGGTGGTTGCTGCAGTAGCCGCTAGACCACCCTACCCATTCATCCTAGGTCGGGACTTTCCATTATTACAAGAGGTGGTTACTTGCATGATGACAGCAGATGGTCCACGTCAGAGGTGTCCCAAGAGCCAAGCTCTGCTGTGTCCCAAAGTTTGGTGGCTGTAACACCCTCCTTGGCCAGTGAGTAGCAGGAGGGGAGTGAGACCGAGGCACAGTGGGTTCCCATTGGCAAGGAAGTGTATTTGCAGGACTTTGGCCAAGACCAACAGAATGATGGGAACTTGATACATGCATTTGAAAATGTTGTAGCGATAAAAGAACATGTATTCCTATCTCGGGGCACTCACAGAATAATATATTGTATTATTTATCCAATCATGATCTGGGAAACAAGAATAAAGGCAGTTTGCCCATAGAATATAAAATGTAACTTTTCTTATATATTTTTTAAAAATTGTTTTTCAAGCAAGCAAAATATGACAACTATTGAAAAATGGTTGACATTTTTATATATTTCTATTTCTATTGCCCTAATAGTGGGCTATCATCCATATTAGTGTGGGGCATTGTACAGTATCTACCCTGAATCTACCATTCGTGTGCAGGCTAATACTGATATAAATAATGTTATCCCACGTTACTGCTGAGATTATAGTATTATGCTCCTATCCATCACAGGAATAAGAGCAGTACTGTATTCAATTAATCAGTATCATCAGAATTATTATAAATCAATTCACATCTCTTTATTGAATATACGTGATTCACTGTCCATGAGGGTAGAAGGAAGGAGACACAAATTTATCATGTAAATCTATTAAAACCTTGGAAAGAAACTGCCAGTCAGCTGTTTTTAGTGGCAAAGAAAAGCCCAGACTGTCAGTTACCCATGGAGGTCACCCTCAGTCTTAGCCAAAAACAGGTAGTAATGAGGTTAGTAGCACGAAATCAAGATGTATTCTCTGCTATTCCGGGATAGACCCAAATCATACAGCATGATATTGTCACTCCTCCCGGGGTGATAATAAAGCAGCGACCCTATCGCATACCTGAGGCAAAACTGGCAGGGTAAAACGAGAGGTGGAGGAGATGCTGCACTTAGGGGTCATAGAGGAGTCAAACAATAAATAGAATAACACCATTGTGTTAGTGCCTAAGCTTTTGGGGGCTTTAAGATTCTGTATTGATTTTCGCAAGTTAAATAAAGGTTCTCAGTTTGACTCCTACCCTATGCCCCGGGTGGACGAGCTGGTGGAGAATCTAGCAAAATACCAGTATCTCACCACTCTCGATAGGGTATTGGCAGATTCCTTTGACTGAAGCTGCTAAAGCAAAAACAGCCTTCTCTACCCCAGAGGGTTCCAGTACAAATTGCTGCCTTTTGGTTTGCATGGAGCCCCAGCAACTTTCCAGAGCACTATGAATAAGTTACTTCGGCCCCATAGGGAGTATGCAGCCGAATATTTAGACGACATAGTCATCTTTAGCCCCGACTGTGAGTCACACCTTCCAAGAGTAAAATCAGTGTTACGGTGTTTACGGGCACATGGATTTACTGCTAATCCTGAGAAGTGTGCCACTGGAATGGTGGAGGCAAAATATTTGGGATATGTTGTAGGCAGAGGGCAGGTAAAACTTCAGCCCAGTAAGGTGGAGGCCGTTCTCACATGGCCTAAACCCAAATTTAAGTCCCAGCTCAGAACATTCCTTGGCCTAGTGGTTACTACTGCAGATTAATTTGTGATTTTTGCCACTAGGCCAGCACCATTCACTGATTGTCTAAAAAAGCAGTTCCCAGACAAAATAGTGTGGTCTAGACCAGCAGAAGCTGCATGGCAGGACTTGAGGCGCGCCTTGTATGCAGAACCTGTTTTGCAGGCTCAAGATTTCAAGAAGCAATATACATTGCAGACAGATGCCTCAGGTACGAGATTGGGGGCAGTCCTTTCCCAAGTGGTAGAAGGGGAAGAGAAACTCATCCTCTACCTCCGCCTTAAATTGCTGCCCAGGGAGCACAAGTACACAACTGTGGAGCAAGAGTGCTTGGCAATCAAATGGGCAGTAGACTCTTAAAAATATTTTGTTGAGGCGGGAATTTTTGTTGGTTACAGATCATGTCCCTTTACAGTGGATGCACATGAACAAAAGTGAATGCTTGTGTAACCCGCTGGTTTTTGTCTTTGCAGCCATTTAAATTTGAGGTAGAGCATCATCCAGGGAAACAGCACCTTAATGCTGATGCCCTTTCCAGAAAATTTATTGGGCCCGATCCTCCAAACAACCCTATGGTGAAGCTAGAGGAGGAAGGCGTTGAAGATGGTGAACTTTGGAAAATGGTAGAGAGTTGTGTGCCTGGACGGATGGCAAAAATAGTTGTGGGTGAGTTTGACAGGGTCAGCACAATTCCACATGAAATGAATGTGGAATATCCAGATATCTCAGGTTTGGCAGAGCAAAGGCAGTAGGACTGAAGGCTCCAGTTCAGGTGTTGCCTCAATCAGAGTCTGCAAAGGCAGCTTACTACAGACACCTGTGCGAGGCTGGTAAAAGAGCTGCAGAGACACTGGGAAACTGATGCTGACAGCAAAGTAGTCACCCAGGTTATAAGCCTGGGGGTGACTAGTGTTAGGTATCCTGGACCTGTCCACTAAAGAACTATATTGCTGTTTGGAAGATTTTGTGTACCATCCTGTAACATCTTGCCTGAGAAAACTGCACTGTCCTGTATACCTGCTCACAGTGAGGAAATAAAGCTTCTGTTGGATTTTACCCGGTCTATGTGATTCTTGTCACATTATATATATATTATCCTGTGGGGCGGCACTCCAATAAGAAATTAACAAAGTCCCTGGTGCCCTCTGTATTAGGACCCACACAGAAGTCCAAAAGATAGTCACAGAGATGGCGTCACTCAGGTCAGATAAATGCAGCTACAACAGGTGAATATCCAATGTCTCAGAGTACTATTTATTACTCCATCATCAGGGTATAAATCTGATATACAAATACACTTACTTATAACACCATCACCACACCAGATGCATCTTGCGGCTCCAGGCATCAGGCAGCGTTCCGGAAGGATGGCGCCTACATGTGACGTCATTTCTCCGCATCAGTAGCCATGGAGACAGCTATACAAAAACAAATCGATATATAAAGCTGGCCACACACTAGACCAACTTACATCCAACCAGCCAACTTGTTGATTGGTTGGAATGAAAATCTGGTAACGTATGGGAGTAAATAATGATCAGCAATAGATGAAAATGGTCATCAGACAAGTTTGTTAAATGGTTTGATCTAAACTATTTGTTCAAACAACAGTTTTGGTCCATTTTCCAGCGTTAGGGAGCAAATTGCTGATTGTATTCCTTACCAGATTTTCATTCCAACCAATCAACTAGTTGGCTGGTTGGACAGATAATCTTTAGATGTGTGGCCAGCTTAACAGTGCATGTCTGCGGACAGTGAGAATACATCCACATTATTACTACTGGCACAGGGACAATGATATGTTTACAATGTATTACATTTGTTTCAATTAATGCTGCTAAGTCAAAACCTACTCACAGCTATATATGGATATTAACATCAAAACAATGCTCATAAATATGCACCACATATTCCAGTAACCATAATGTCATATCAAATTCTCCCCAGAAGTAGACCGCTCTTAAGCACACCTAGACCACATAACTAATGAGCTATAATTAATACAATAGTACAATAATATAGTAATGATATTATATGACATTATGGGTACTGGAATATGTGGTGCATATTTATAAGCATCGTTTTGATGTTAATTTTACTGGAAATAGTTATTCTACCTCTGCTTGTGTGAGTTTCCCTGGAAACCCATTTTAGAACACAGTGATTATACATACTGTATGTTCTACAGAGCTTACCTTCTCCGGAATTATTGCTGTAAGACTATCTTCATTGGTCTAACTGCCTACTGACAAGTGAGTACACTCTAGCTTGTCCGCATAGAGTTTGCTTAATGAAAAAAAATCTGTTATATATGTCTGTCTGTATATATACATCTGTATGGAGCACCCTCTCATTACTGGACTGCTTTGTCGGGTTCTCCTTGATCCAGTTCCTTTAACCAAAGAGTTCTTCTACTTTTTTCAGTATTGAGAATCTTTGCACTGTTGCAATCCTGTGAGTTATAGACCTTGGTCACTTGGTGGGACCATACATGTTTTCACTAACAAACTGCGCTAGTGTCTTCATGCATGTTGCATTTTCTACAGAAGCAGCTCCAGTATTGCAGGACCAAGATGTGGAGTGTAGGCATCTACAAATTGGCATTTATTCCATGCAGGAGGGTGCTGGGTCTGCAATGTTGTATAGTGTTGTATAGAGGTCAGTAATAACTTACAAAAGAGATCCAAGGGGCCTTGGTCGCTCACAGGTAAGGGGTTTGCTTCAGAATCCTAGGTAAACTCTAAAGACAGATCCGTTTAAAGGGGAAACTAGCTCTGTACAATAGGACACACCTATCATAACACAATACAAATGTGCTAGCAGATATTTGTCCCAATAGGGTATCAATTTCTTGCATCTACACTGTTAGGGCCTGTGTTTGTTGTGGACCCGGGGTGATAACAGGAGTAGATCCCGGAGCAGGTTTAAATTGAAAGGTAGGTTGTTTAATGAGAATGTTGGTAGAGGCAGATACCACAGAAGTGGAGACAGAAGTAACTGCAGGCATACTTGGAGTAGTTAGTGTAGCTTCTAAGGTATCCTGACAGAGTGCCATTTCTTGTACATACTGTGCTACTTGCTGTTGCATGGTCTCCAATCCTTCCAGGTGAGAAGCCATGCCGTGAATTAAATCTGTTCTGGACTCCTGTCCAGTAGCCGAATCCATTTGGCCAGTGCAAACTGTTAGGGCCTGTGTTTGTTGTGGACCCACGGTGGTAACAGGAGTAGGTTTAAACTGAAAGGTAGGTTGTTTAATGAGAATGTAGGTAGACATGAACAATAAGATAACTAAAGTCCAGTAATAACAAACTAATATATGTGACAGAAGGGAACTGTAGTGAGTGGGAATAAATGAATGTCCAGATCAGTGACAGAGATGAATGAGGTGAATCCAGATAGACTGTAAGAGTGAAATGGATATCCTGGTATGCTGAATAGTGGCTGAGAGGGATATCCAGAAATGCTGTGATGATGGCTGAAAGGAGAATCCAGTAATGCTGTGATGATGACAGTCCACAATCTCCTCATGCCTCCAAACTACTCTCTTTAACATCCTCTCTTTGCCTCTCCCAATGGACTGACTCCTCTACTCATCAGGAGGGCCACTGTCTTGATCTTGTATTCACCAGACTATGCTCAGTTTCTGATTTCACTAATGCTCCTTTCCCTCTCTCAGATCACAACCATATCACCTGCACACTCTCCTCCATTACATCAACATCATTGAAATCAACCAAACCTAAACCTAAAACCCGTAGAAATATTAATGCCATTAACCTTCAACAACTATCTACCTCTCTACAATAACAACTTTCACCAATTTCTACATTCACTTCTCCTGAGACTGCTGCATCACACCTAAACCAGATTCTAGAAATATCCCTCGATGAAGTTGCTCCAGCTACCCATCACACACCACGTAGAGTTAGACATCAACCATGGCAATCTAGCTTAACAAGGCATCTACAAAAACTCTCGCGTAAAGTTGAACGTAAGTGGCGAAAGTCTCATACTCCAAGTGACTTCCTCACATATAAGACTATCTACAACTCTTATCGTACTACTCAGGACACTGCCAAACAAACATATTTCCAATATCTAATCTCTGCTCAAGCTTCTAACCCCAAGCGACTTTTTAATACATTTAAACTGCTTCTTACCCCTCCATCCCCCAAACCACCTGCTACTATCTGTGCACAAGAGCTTGTTTCCTATTTTAGGGACAAGATTGATAAGATCTGAAATGAAATAATAGGCTCTTCCTCAGCTAGTGACCTGCTCAATTCCCTACCTGAACCCTCTGGCACATTCTTCTCATTTGACCTCACAAACGAAATGAAGTATCTACACTCTTCTCATCTTCCTACTCTATTACCTCTCCTCTAGATCCTGTACCCTCACAAATCAGTAAAGCTCTGTCTCCTGTGCTTATCCCAACCCTAACTAAAATCTGTAATCTCTCTCTCTACTGGCAACTTTCCATCACTGTTCAAGCACGCAGTGATTACTCCCATTCTGAAAAACAAAATTCTGACCCTAGTACTCTCTCAAATTACTGTCCTATGTCCCAGCTGCCATGCCCCTCCAAGCTACGAGACTTGTCTACACCCACCTCACACACTTTCTTAACTCACACAACTTATTGGACCCACTTCGGTCCGGCTTTCGTTCCCAACACTCCACAGAGACAGCACTGGTAGTAAATGATCTTGTCACTGCCTAGGCTAAAGGCCATTACTCACTCCTAATTCTTCTAGATCTATCTGCTACTTTTGACACTGTTGACCACTCTCTTCTCATACAAACACTGCAATCCTTAGGTCTTAAGGACACAGCTCTTTCTTGGTTTTCTTCCCAACTATCTGATCGCTCTTTTACTGTTCGTTTTTCTGATTCTGCCTCTTCTTCGCTACCTCTATCAGTTGGAGTACCGCAATGCTCTGTCTTAGGTCCTCTCTATTCTCAATCTATACCACCTCTCTTGGAAAACTAATCAGCTCTTTTGGATTTCAGTACCATCTTTATGCGGATGATACTCAAATCTACCTATCCTCTTCAGATTTATCTCCATCTGTATTGGTCCGTGTCACTGAATGTCTTTCTGCCATTTCATCTTGGATGTCATCTCGCCACCTGAAACTTAATATTTCTAAAACAGAATTAATTATATTTCCACCGGCCAATAACCGTTACCAACCTAATCTCTCTATCACTGTTGATACCTCAACCATCCACACCGCCCCACAAGCTCGCTGCCTTGGTGTCATCCTTGACTCTGAACTGTCCTTTGTTCCCCACTTCCAATCTGTCTCAAAATCATGTTACATACATTTAAAAAACATATTCAAAATTCGACCATATCTCACACAAGACACTGCAAAAACTCTAATCCATGCACTTATTATTTCCCGCATTGACTATTGCAATAGCCTCCTTACTGGTCTTCCCAAAAACAGGCTATCACTATTACAATCCATTATGAATGCAGCGGCAAGGCTTATCTTCCTTGTGAAACATTCTTCTTCTGCTGCCCCGCTCTGTCAGTCCCTCCATTGGTTGCCGGTTTTCTACCGTATTCAATACAAAATACTTTCACTTACACATAAGGCTATTAACCAAACCACACCAACATACATCTCTTCACTCATCTCAAAATATCTCCCAACCCGACCTCTCCGCTCAACACAAGATCTGTGTCTCTCATCCCCATGCATTACTTGCTCCCATTCACGGTTACAGGACTTTCTTCGCGCTGCACCCACTCTATGGAATGAACTACCTTGCACAATAACTTTCCTCTAGTCTCCAATCCTTCAAGCGATCCCTGAAAACTCACCTCTTCAGGCAAGCTTATCAAATTCCAGAACCTCCCACATAACCTTCATAGCTTCCATATCTAATTGCATCCCCTTTTTACAGTCCACACACAATCTCACACATCGTCTTTCTCTTACATCCTCATGACATTTGGTCGACATTCCTGTGTGACTGGATCATGCAGCCAACCAAGAAACTCTGCATTCTGGCTGGACCAAAATGCAATATATAGCACCTATCTTTGTGTATCAATGCCTATTTCCCTATAGATTGTAAGCTTGCGAGCAGGGCCTTCCTACTTATATATCTGTCTGTTATTACCCAGTTTTGTTCTATTAATGTTAACAATTGTAAAGCGCAACGGAATATGCTGTGCTATATAAGAAACTGTTAATAAATAATAATAAATGATGGTGAAAGGAGAATCCGGTACGGCTGTGATGATCGCTTTGCAGGAATGGGTTAGCTGCAGAGACAGGTTCAGGCAGGAGTGGGTCTGGTGGAAGGTGCAGGGCTGATCTCCAGCAGAGTGCAGGGCAGAGCAGTGCAGGCTATGCAGGGAGCCGGAGACTGACAAGGAGCTAGGGCAAGCACCGGAGCACAAGACTAAGGTTCAGGAGCGCAGAGAACTCTCACAGCTGACGCTGTGAACATGTTGCACTGGCTACTACAGGGCACTCCAAACACCCTTAAGTACCCAGTAATGGAACATGATAGGCCAGAGAGAGCAGGTGACCCACAGACGATTGGCCTGCTATATCACATGGCCAAAGAAAAGATGGTTGCGCTCAGACAGCCGTGATGTGGAAACACCACTAGACTTACCCTTGCCAGGATGGCTCAATGCTGGCAGACCTCTGCGTACACACAATACCAGTCTCCACATGCCAGCCCCCCCACCAGAAGTACCGCATCACAGCGCCCTCACTGGTAAGGACCGCAAACCTCCACGCCACAAAACCCTGGTCATGACAGTACCCCCCTCCTTACAGGTGGCCTCAGGACACCTTCTAGGCTTTTCAGGATGAGCAGTGTGGAATTTGCTGATGAGTTTGGGAGCATGGACGTCCCCGGCTCTGGTCCAACAACTCTCTTCCGGACCATAGCCTTTCCAATCAAGCAGGTATTGCAAATGACCATGACAGATACGAGAATCCTGAATCTGAGACCCCTCAAATTCCACACCCTTTTCAGTTTGGATCCTGGGGGGAACAGGGAGAACACTGAGGAATTTATTGAGAACTAATGGCTTGAGCAGAGATAAAGTATATGAAATTAATTAGGAATTTTTAAATAAGACGGAAGCTTAAGACGATAGGAGACTGGATTGATTATCTCTGTAATGGAGTATGGTCCAATAAACCAGGGAGCGAACTTCATAGACTGTACCCTGAGGAGAAGATTGCGCGTAGAAAGCCATACTTGATCTGAGGAACTTTTCATCGCTTCCTATCAGCCTGATCCTTGTACCACAGGGAGGTTTTAAAAAGAGCAGCCCACTTTTGAGCCCAAATTGAAGCAAAGTTCTGTACAGTGGTATTCATCGCTGGTACATCAAAGGCGGATAAACTTCGGAACTCAGGTACCCTAGGATGAAGATCATACATGTAGAAAGGATTTTGGTTAGTAGAAGAGTGGTATGATCCGTTGTGTGCAAATTCGGCCCAGGGAAGGGACTCAGACCAGCTGTCCTGGGATGAGGACAAAGATTCTCATGAAGGTCTCAAGATCCTGGTTCACCCTCTCAGTGGACCCATTACTTTGAGGGTAATAGGCTGTGGAAAAGTTAAGTTTCACTTGCAGAACAGAGCAGAGGGCTCTCCAGAATTTTGACACAAATTGGACACCCAGGTTTGAGATGATTTCTGAAGGAAGTCCATGAAGGCGAAATGTATGTTGAACAAATAGGTGAGCCAAATCAGGTGCAGAGGGTAACTTCTCTAGCAGAATGTAATGGACCATCTTTGAGAAATGATCCACTACAACCCATATGGTGGTATATCCATTAGTAATTGGCAGGTCTGTCACAAAGTCCATGGACAGGTGTGTCCATGGATGAGATGGTATGGGAAGAGGCACCAATTCACTGGCTGGAGAGTGTCAAGGAGATTTATGTTGGGCACACTGGGTACAAGACTAGATAAACTCGGTTACCTTGGTTTTCATCGATGGCCACCAGTAGGATCTCTTCAGGAACTCCAAGGTCTTACGAATGCTTGAATAACTTGCAAAACAAGAAGAGTGGGCCCATGTCAGCAACTGTTTCCTCAACTCCGGGCCACAAAGGTCTTTTCAACAGGTGGTTGCAGTTGTATAGTGGTGAAAACCTTTGACTCAGGAATATTCCGCAGTGTTTCTGACCCACTACTAGTGGACAGTGACAAGGCGTCGGCCTTCAGATTGAAAGCCACAGAGCGATATAACAGGGTAAAATGAAAACTTGCAAAAAATATTGCCCATCGGGACAGACGAGGACTTACACATTGAATATTTTTTAGGAAAAGAGGATTCCTGTAGTCTGTAAAAATGGTGAAAGGGTACTTGGCACCCTCTAGGAGGTACCGCCATTCCTCTAAGGCAAGTTTGACAGCTAATAGCTTCTGTTCACCTATGGCATAATTTATTTCAGCAGGGGAGAATTTCTTTGAGAAGAAACCACACGGGTGATTCCGGTTATCCTCAAAGCGCTGGGATAAGACAGCACCCACTGCCTCAGACGAAGCATCAATTTCCAGTAAGAAAGGTCTGTTGACATCCAGTTGTCTCAAAACTGGAGCTGTTGTAAAAGATTTGCTTGAGAAGTTGAAAGGCTGTCTCCGCCTCAGGAGGCCATAGAGCAGGATTGTCACCTTTTACGAGTTAGAGCTGTGATGGGAGCCATCAAGGAGGATAATCCCTTAATAAAATGCTGATAATAATTGGAGAAACCGAGAAGTCTCTGGATGGCTTTCAAAGATGTGGGAAGGGACCAATCCAATATTGCTTCGACTTTCTTGGGGTCCATTCTAAACCTGATCCTGAAATGATATATCTAATAAATGGAATACTTGGTACACCGAACACACATTTCTCCAATTTACAATACAGTTGGTTCTTCCTCAAACAAGAGAAGACTTCTTTGACATGATTATGGTGTTCCTCAGGAGAGGATGAAAAAATTAAAATGTCATCTAAATAGATGACAACTGAGACATATAAGAGATCCCTAAAGATCTTGTTAACAAAACCTTGAAAAATGGCAAGTGCATTACACAGCCCGAACGACATGACCAAGTATTCAAAATGACCATCCCTTGTGTTGAATGCTGTTTTCCACTCATCACCTGCTTGGATATGGTTGAGGTTGTATGCATCCCGGAGATCTAACTTAGAAATTATAGTGGATCCCTTGACTCTGTCAAATAATTTGATGATCAATGGTAGAGGGTATCTGTTCTTTACTGTAGTATCATTCAGGCCTCTATAATCTATACATGGTCTCAGGCCTCCAATTTTTTTTAGGAACAAAGAAAAATCCTGCTCCAGCAGGTGATGTAGATGGTTGGATAAATCCTTTTTTTTAAATTATCTTGGATGTATTCCGACATGGCATCAGTTTCTGTTAGGGACAAGGTATAGGACTGACCACGGTGAGGCGTCTTCCCAGGTAACTAATTGATAGGACAAGCCCATTCTCTATGAGGAGGTAAGATGTTAACTTATCTGTCAGAGAAAACATCAGTAAATGATTGATATTCTTTAGGTGTAGATGGGACCTCTAACGTCTGAATTTTTTTTCACAGGTCGAATCTTTGGGAGACAAGACCCTTGGCATTCCCCACTCCATGACTGAACCTGCATAGTGTTCCAATCAATTCTGGGGTTGTGCTTACGCAAGCATGGGTATCCTAGTATCTCATGTGAAGCTTTGGGGATGATTAAGAAGCTGATATGTTCAACATGAAGGGCTCCAATATGAACTAGAATAGGTTGGGTTTTTTTAGATACAGTTAAATTAGAAATATGTCTACAATCGATAGAAGTCAAGGAGATAGCATGATCCAAGGTGATGCAAGGAATTTGTAATTTACCTGCCAAACAAAGGATATAACATTTTCTGCTGCCCCAGAATCCAGGAGGGCAGATATGAATACAGGACTAGACTTAATGTCCAGAGCTATGGACAAGACAGAACCATTCTGTTTTGGGGACGGAAGCAATATTCCTAACTGCATGTCCCCGGGACTAGTTAGGAACGGTTGTTTCTCGGCTTGCGAGTACAGGAAGCTACCAGGTGACCTGTGTCTTCACAGTATAGACAAAGGTTCTTTTGACTGCATCTCTGTTGTTCTTCTTTAGAAAGATGGGTATGATTAACCTGCATGGGTTCTTCATCTGTAAGAGAGGGAGGAGAATGGGTAGAAGAAGGTTGTAGATGAGAACCAAAATGATCAGCTCTGTGCTTCTCAACTTCACGATCAGCTCTGTGCTTCTCAGCTTGGCACTCTTAATCAACCTTGTTGCAGAGGGAAATTAGATAATTAATACTAGAGGGTAAATCACAAGTGTCTAGAACATCCTTTATACGATCCAATAGTCCATGCCAGAAGGCCGATGTTAGGGCTACTTCGTTCCATCTGAGCTCTGATGCCAAAGTCTGGAACTGAATGATGTACTGACTGACAGAACGGATTCCTTGTTTCAGATTCATAATACTGGATGAAGCAGGAGTGGTTCTTCCAGGCTCATCAAAAATCCTCCTGAATGATGTTAAAAATTCTGGATAATTTTCCAGTAGCGGATCTGATTGCTCCCACAGCAGAGAAACCCAGTCTAAGGCTGGGCCGGACAACAAATTCACAATATAGGCCACTTTGGTTTTAGGAGTAGGGAAATTGGAGGGTTGTAAGGTAAAATGTACATCATACTGGTTGAGAAATCCACGACACCGTTTAGGATTGCATCAAACTTGCCAGGTGTAGGTAAATACAAATGAGGAGGAACCCCAGAGGCAGATACCACAGAAGTGGAGACAGAAGTAACAGCAGGCATATTTGGAGTAGTTAGTGTTGCGTCTAAGGTATCCTGACGGAGTGCCATTTCTTGTACATACTGTGCTACTTGCTGTTGCATGGTCTCCAATCATTCCAGGCGAGAAGCCATGCCGTGAATTAAATCTGTTCTGGACTCCTTTCCAGTAGCCGAATCCATTTGGCCAGTGCAAACTGTTAGGGCCTGTGTTTGTTGTGGACCCATGGTGGTAACAGGAGTAGGTTTAAACTGAAAGGTAGGTTGTTTAATGAGAATGTAGGTAGACATGAACAATAAGATAACTAAAGTCCAGTAATAGCAAACTAATATATGTGACAGAAGGGAACTGTAGTGAGTGGGAATAAATGAATGTCCAGATCAGTGACAGAGATGAATGAATTAACTAATGTGAGGAAAACCTTACAACAGGCGCTCAGATGTGCACGATTTCCACAGCAGCTGCAATAAATGAGTGTAGTTGCACTCAAAAAGGGTAATACAAAAAGATGGAAATACAGCGCTAGTATAATAGGTCTATTAATGGTTGTAATTAACCAGATGAAGTGTGATTAGTATGGAAAAGACATTTTTAATTAAATAAATGCAATAAAAATCAATTAATTAATTAAAATTAATTATACAGATGTAGAAATACATACAAATAAAAATAAAAACATGCAGGTCAATCTGTGGTACAACTACCCCTATATATGTATGTGATACTGTTATAGGATATGGTGTCAGTAATTTTGAGCTCTAAGGCTCTTTTCAGGAACAAATGTGGCAAAGTACTTTAGCTTCCCAATATGGATTAGTCTCCACCAACTCACAATAGATAGGGATCCGGGTGTTTCCAAGACATCATTGTGCCAGTGTAATGTCCCTTGGAGTGGTGAAGCAAAAGAATATCCAAAATGTTTCTTTGGGAACAGCTGTAAAGTCCGTCCGGCACTTGGTAGTAGTCCAGATGAAAGACTTTTATAGTCCACAAAGTATATTCCAAATTGATGACTGACAGCGGAGATGGAATCCAAACAATATCTTCTTATGAAGTGGGGTGTTTCGCTGGGTAACCCCCAGCTTTATCAAAGGTCAGAGATGAATGAGGTGAATCCAGATAGACTGTAAGAGGGAAATGAATATCCTGGTATGCTGAATAGTGGCTGAGAGGGATATCCAGAAATGCTGTGATGATGGCTGAAAGGAGAACCCAGTAATGCTGTGAATGATTGATGAAAGGAGAATCCGGTAATGCTGTGATGATGGATGAATGGAGAATCCGGTAATGCTGTGATGATGGCTGAAAGGAGAACCCGGTAGTTCTGTGATGATGGCTGAAAGGAGAATCCGGTAGTGCTGTGATGATGGCTGCACAGGAATGGGTTAACTGCGGAGACAGGTTCAGGCAGGAGTGGGTCTGGTGGAAGGTGCAGGGCTGATCTCCAGTGGAGTGCAAGGCAGGACAGAGCAGTGCAGGCGATGCAGGGAGCCGGAGACTGACAAGGAGCTAGGGCAAGCACCGGAGCACAAGTCTCAGGTTCAGGAGGGCAGAAAACTATCTCTCACAGCTGATGCAGTGAACACATTGCATTGGCAACTACAGGGAGCTCCAAACACCCTTAAGTGCCCAGTAATGGAACGTGAGAGGCCAGAGACGATTGGCCTGCTATGTCACATGACCAAAGACAAGATGGTGGTGCCCAGACAGCCGTCATTTGGAGACGCCACTAGACTTACCCTTGCCAGGATGGCTCAACGCTGGCAGACCTCTGCGTACACGCAATGCCAGTCTCCACATGTCAGCCTCTCTTCCAGAAGGACTGCGTCACAGTGCCCTCACCAGTTAGCAGGGCCATCATCAGGGGGGACTGCCGGGTCTGGAGTCCCGGGCCCGAGCACTCAGTGAGCCCGCTTGGCACCTGCTACTGCTGCCTACCTGCTACTAAAGCCCTGGCACATGGTTGCCGACAGCAGTGGGGACCCAGCCGCTCCTACCATTACTCTGCAACCGCTTGCTACTATCCCTCCAGCTGGGCCCCCCAGCGCCACACAATACAGTGAGTGACATGTCAGTAACTCACCCAGCCGCACTGCGCTGTCCTCCGCTCCGCTTCCAGCATTGGCCAGCATGCCCGCAATAAAGTTTTTATGTTAATGTTGAAGCAGTGGCAGTGTGACATCATGCCTCCACGCCGCTGGATGACAGAGAGCCGCTGGATGACAGAGGAGCCGCGGCGGGTGGAGAAGTAGGTTGATGAGCCAGTGTCTGGAGCATACAACCGGAGAACGTCTTCTAGAAGAAGGAGCGAGATAGGTAAGTTACAGTAAGTGTGTGTGTCCTTTGTATCCTAAAGCATGTGTATTCAGCCTGTCAGACAGTGGAGACAGCATGATGGGGCTTAGTCTGAAAGAACCAGACTGTCCTGGACCTGGTGCTCAATGGATTTCTCACCTCCCATGCTGGCATGCTTTAGCTATTTTAAATATGCTAAAATTATCCAGTGCTCTACACTTTTCTTTCAGCATTTTTTTCAATTATGTATGAATAAGGTAGCGGGGGAAGGGGAGTTGGAGAGGGGCCCTGGGGGGCCCTGCCTATTACATCATTCCCGGGCCCCACAATTTCTGATCGCAGCCCTGCCAGTAAGGACAGCAAACCTCCACGCCACAAAACCATGGTCGTGACATAAACTATAAGACTTTTCCTTTTACATAGTTCTTCTCCCTGCTCCGGTGTACAGATACTGTTTTTTTTTTATTTAGCAGACTATTATTTCTCGAGGTCTATCCACCCATATTGGATGGACTGGTCAAACAAACCACAGATTTTCTGCTCCTGTGTTTGCTTTCTTCTTCCTAAAACAACACGCATTGTCTGATTACATTGTAGGGGCTTGATAATTCTGTCCTAATTAACAGTGACAGTCTCACTGTTAGGGTGTATGTTGTGCATGGAGGCTGTGCCAGCTATGCTGGCAGTTCCAGTCTGACATATGTATCCCTATATAGCCAAGATCTTCCTTTGGAGGTGATATTAATCCATCCTATAGGAACAAATATTGTCTGTTAATTATCTTCGTTATCCTTGTTGATGGGATCAGGGTGCCCAATCTTTTCAACTTTGTGGCAGGCCAGTAGTTCTCTCTTCTCAATCTGGTGAGATTGGAAGGTTGTTTCTCGTTTGCTGCTATTTGTTTCCTTATGGCTATTCCTGTGGGGTTGGAGGAGTTATTTATTCAAGCTCATCCCTATTGGTGTCGGTGTTCTTTTTATTATTACTTTCTCGGTCGTTCCGTTCTCACTCGTGACTTGCTGTATATGTCCTGTTCTTACCAGGTTTGTTTTCCAGATAACAAAGAGAATTAAGGATTCCTGGCTCTGCTGAAACAATCTGACTGGCTCTGCATTATATACTTGTCACTCTTGGGGCATGTCTTATGGCTTCCTGTCCAGTTTGTTGTTTATCCTTGTTGGTCCCTTTATTTACTCCTTGGAACCCTCTGGGCTGGGGGGCACGCGTATGTGATCCTAACTGATAGTTGTCAACCATCCTTGATTGGTGCACATGCGCTCATGGTTCGGTTTTCAAATTAGTCCATGTCCTCTCCCTAAGCTATGGCGGCATGGGAGCTCGGACTTATCTAGTGTTCTCTTGTCAGTCCTACTGGACCCCTGGGTTTACCTTCCCAGGGTGGTACTTGGCAAGTAACTCATTACCTTCCCATGTTGGTTAGATTATCATTACCAGTCTTTGTTTATATACAAGCCCTGCAATATCTTTGTTACCATTGTAGTGGTTACTGCCGTGGTCCTGAGGCTCTCGTGTACCCAGTTTTCTTTTTTGTTTCAACTCAGCTTGGGCCAGGAAGTTGGTGTTCTGGTACCTGTCAGGTATTGTGGGAGATGCTGTAGTTGCAGCATACGCAGTGTATTCTTTATTCTTGTTCTGGTGGTCCCGGTTGTGGTTTCCCCAGTTGTGGTATATCCTAGTCTTCGCCGGGGCTCGCTGAACTGTAGATTTTAGATTCTCTGTCCATCTTCAACATCAGTTCCCTGCTACCAGATGGGGGTTCTTGAGTCAGGTCATCTTGGTACTTCCTCCTGTTCAATGAAATTTCAACCTGGGGGGTGTTTTCCTACATCAGCCCTTTTCTATCTCTTCAATCTATGGTTGGAGCTCCTAGACTACATGTTCCTCAAGTAAGGTCCTGTACAGCAGTTCTGTGGTTGACTCTTGTTGTTGCTTGGTGGTGTCAGAGATTGCGGCTCAGTCTGGTCATTCCCCCTACTTAGATTTTCATTACAATCTGGATGAGCTTAGCATGAAATTGTTCCAGATTGTAATTAGATAGGACTTCCACCTTGTGATTTTGTTCTTAGTTGGCGGCTGCTGCATTCCCTGCACGTGATGCCATGATACCATGCTACAACAGATTTGGTGGTACTGTTGCCACACTGTGTTACAGTGAGATTTTCCAGGGTAGTTGGCCAGAGTCCTTAAGCTGGCTGGCTTGCACCTGTTGGGTCCACAGATAATTTCTGTTATATTCTATTGTTTACTCTCTGGTGACCACTATTACTGTTGGTCGCAGGGTTCTGCAGTTTCTCCACGCTTTCCCACCCCGGAGGTCGGCTTTGGGACATCCCCATTGTGTATACTCCAGTGTCCCCTAGTGGATGAAGGAGAAAATAGGATTTTAGTACTTACCAATAAATCCCTTTCTCCGAATCCATAGGGGACACTGGACAGCCTCCCAGCTTGATTCCTTGTTGTTATATTCTTGGAGAGTTTTTGCTCAGCTGCATTTTGATTGTCTGCAGCATGGCAGTTTTTTGTCACCTCTGTTGGCGGTTCTCGGTCTTGGAACTTAGAAGTTGGTTCCTCTTTCTCCTCATTTCTCCTCTACTATTGGTCTGCTCTATGTCTCGGCTTGGCTTGGTTAACCTTAACTGTGTTCGGGTGGGGTATAGAGGGGAAGGAGCCAGCTACTCTTCTGAAGAAATTTAAAGTGCCAGGCTCCACTCATCACCCGTTTATACCCCATTGTGTTTACTCCAGTGTCCGCTATGGATTCAGAGAAAGGTATTTATCGGTAAGTACCAAAATCCTATTTTCGAGAGCTTGGAGTGATTGAAAGGGAAGAAATAGTATTACTGTCATAGGGGGCAAAAGAGGGGTGGAATCAGCCCTGAGAGCAGGGAATCTAGGTAAATTGTGCAGAGGTGGTGGTCACCTTATATTGTTTCATCTTATTGATGAGGCAATAGCCTTATGATAAGAAAGCAATAAAGGTAAAAGCAATGGTGATCATTTGTTTTCCAGTTAGAAGCTATTAGGCCTTCAGCTGTATTTCAGGTGTACATAATACGCTCTGCTGTGTGTTGGGCTGTATCCACGAGTGATTTTGAAGGTGAAAGAATGAAGGACATTGGCAGATTATTCCAATGTTCAAATGAATAAAATCATGCACATCCCACCAAAATCTAGTGATACCAAGGGCTGCAAGAGAAATCCTGGGCCCCGGTACTGCTATTTTCCAGGGCCCCCTCTGTAGGGGGTGTGGCCACAGCAGGTTGGTAGATTTTCGTGACTGCTTCAATCAAATAGACAGACCTGCTGGGTTATGTCATTTCAGAACTTTAGTTCTTTCGTCAGGACGAAACGTTGACATAACCAGCGGGTCTGTCTATTTGATTGAAGCCGTCACGAGTGTGACTTGTTTATCTCGCCAAATCTAGCCCTCACGAAGTGAGAGGTAATCAGGAAGAGACCGGATGCAAGTATCTGATTGACAGCAAGGGAGTGCCGGCCATCTCCACGTTACATATACTGTGTGTGTGTGTGTGTGTGTATATATATATATATATATATATATATATATTAGGGGTGAGAGGGTTCGGATTTCTGAAATCCGAACCCCCCCGAGCCCCCCGGATCCGAGTCCGATCCGAGTCAGGCTCGACTTTTCCCGCCTGACTCGGATCTGAAGTCGAGGCAAAACGTCATCATCCCGCCTTTCGAGTCTCGCAGGTTTTGGATCCTATATAAGGTACCCGCGTTGGCGCCATTTTCTCACTCGGCTGTGGACAGTGAAAAGGGAGGGTGGGAGTTAGGGCTGGCTGGGCTGTGTAGTGTAGTGTACTGGTGCTGTTGTCCACTACTTCAAAGTCCATAGGGGCTGGCTGTGTTGTGCTGTGCTGCTGTTGTTAATAGGGGCTGTGTCCACTACTTCAAAGTCCATAGGGGCTGGCTGGACTGTGTTGTGCAGTCAGTTGTCCATAGGGGCTGTGTCCACTCCAAAGTCCTGTGCAGTGTCCCAGTCCTAAAGGGGTGCTGTAGTGTTGTCCAGGGGGTGCTCTGTCCATCAGGGGTGCTCCCCCCAAGTGCTAAAAAAATAATATATTTTCTGTGTTTGTGAATTGTGTGCGCAGTAGCCGCACGTGCATCAACAAAGTAGTGCCAAGCGTGCGCCTGTGTCATAAGTAAAGGGCCGACTGGCTCATTTCTTAAAGGCTGGTGTAACCCACAAAGTGCACTACTCTCCAGCAAAAATAAAAAAATATTTTCTGTGTTTAGCCGCACGTATATATCAAATCGATATAACATAAATGCAGGACCAAACTTTCTCCAATAAAAATAAAATAGAGAAAGATCAAGAACCACTTCCTCCTAGTGCTGAAGCTGCTGCCACTAGTCATGACATAGACGATAACATGCCATCAACGTCGTCTGCCAAGGCCGATGCCCAATGTCATAATAGAGGGCACATACAATCCCAAATGACAAAGTTCAGGAAAATGACCTTGAAAAAAACATTTAAATCAGCTGAAGAGAAACGTAAACTTGCCAATATGCCATTTACGACTCGGAGTGGCAAGGAACGGCTAAGGTCGATCCCTAGTATGTTCATGACTACTGGTTCAGCTTCACATGACGATGGAAGCCCTCCTCCCACTAAAAAAATCAAAAGAGTTAAGCTGGCAAAAGCACAGCGAAGAACTGTGCTTTCTAAGAAGATATCACAAATCCCCAAGGAGAGTCCAAGTGTGGTGGTGGTTGCGATGCCTGACCTTCCCAGCACTGGACGGGAAGAGGTGGCTCTTTCCACCATTTGCACGCCCCCCGCAAGTGCTGAAAGGAGCACCCACAGTCCACTTGCTGATATGCAAATTGAAGATGTCACTGTTGAAGTACAACAGGATGAGGATACTGGTGTAGCTGGCGCTGAGGAGGAAGTTGGCAAGGAGGATTCTGATGGTGATGTGGTTTGTTTAAATCAGGCTCCGGGGGAGACAGTTGTTGTCCGTGGGATGAAAAAGCCCATCACGGTCATGCCTGGGCAGAAGACCAAACATTCCACCTCTTTGGTCTGGCAATATTTCTATTCAAATCCGGACAACAACTGTCTTGCCATATGTACCATATGTAAAGGTGAAATAAGTAGGGGTAGGGACGTCAACCACCTAGGAACATCCTCCCTTATACGGCACCTGCAGCGCGTTCATAAAAAGTTACTGTCAAGTTCAGAAACTTTGGCTAAGACCGTAAGCAGTCCAGGGACACCTAAATCCCGTTGTCCTGTTGTATCCAAGCACCTGCAAACCACACCGTCAACTCCCTCCTCGTCAATTTCCTCCTTAGTCAGGATCGGAAGTAGTCCTGCAGGCCATGTCACTGGCATGACTGACTCTCCTATCCGGGATTCCTCCGGAGGATCCTGCATTGCTACACCTACTGCTGCCGCTGCTGCTGTTGCTGCTGCTGGGAGTCGTTCATCATCCCAGAGAGGAAGTAGGAACACCACTACTTTTACTAAACAATTGACCCTCCAACAGTCCTTAGCGAGGAGGATGAAGTACGACAGCAGTCATCCTGAAGCAAAACGTATAACTGAGGCCTTGACTGCTATGTTGGTGTTAGATGTGCGTCCGTTATCCGCCATTAGTGCAGTGGGATTTAGACAATTGATGGAGGTAGTGTGTCCCCAGTTCCAAATCCCGTCTAGATTCCACTTCACTAGGCAGGCGATACCGAGACTGTACAGAAACGTCAGAAAAAGTGTCCTCAGTGTACTGAAAAATGCCGTTGTACACAATGTCCACTTAACCACGGACATGTGGACAAGTGGAACAGGGCAGACTAAGGACTATATGACTGTGACAGCCCACTGGGTAGATGTATCACCTTATGCAGCAACAGCAGCAGCGTCACCAGTAGCAGCATCTCAGAAACGCCAGCTCGTTCCAAGGCAGGCTACGCTGTGTATCACCGGTTTCAGTAAGAGGCACACCGCCGACAACCTCTTAGAGAAACTGAGGGAAATCATCGCCCAGTGGCTTACCCCACTTAGACTCTCCTGGGGATTTGTGATATCTGACAACGCCACCAATATTGTGCGGGCATTACATCTGGGCAAATTCCAGCACGTCCCATGTTTTGCTCACACAATAAACTTGGTGGTGCAGAATTTTCTGAAAAGCGACAGGGGCGTGCAGGAGACGCTTTGGGTGGCCCGAAAAATTTCTGCCCACTTTCGCCATTCAGCGACTGCGTGCCGAAGACTGGAGCGCCAGCAAACACTCTTGAACCTGCCCCGCCATCACCTGAAGCAAGAGGTTGTGACGCGGTGGAACTCAACCCTCTATATGCTTCAGAGGATGGAGGAGCAGCAAAAGGCCATACAAGGCTATACATCCACCTATGACATAGGCAAAGGAGGGGGTATGCACCTGACTCAAGCGCAGTGGAGAATGATTTCCGTGTTGTGCAAGGTTCTCCAGTCCTTCGAACTTGCCACACGTGAAGTCAGTTCAGACACTGCCAGCTTGAGTCAGGTCATTCCCCTCATCAGGCTTTTGCAGAAGCAGCTGGAGAAAGTGAAGGAGGAGCTAAGATGGAGCAATTCCGCTCTGCATGTGGGACTTGTGGATGAAGCCCTTCATTCGCTGTGCCAGGATTCCAGGGTGGTCAATCTGTTGAAATCAGACCACTACATTTTGGCCACCGTGCTCGATCCTAGGTTTAAAGCCTATGTGGTGTCTCTCTTTCCGGCTGACACAAGCCTGCAGAGGTGCAAAGACCTGCTGGTGAACACACTGTCAGCTGAAGCAGAACGTGACACGTCAACAGCTCCTTCTTCATTTTCTCCCGCAACTGGGGCTGCCAGGAAATAACTTAGGTATCCTAAGCAACCCTCTGGCGGTGATGCAGGGCAGGCAGGACCAAGTTTGGATATCTGGTCCGGACTGAAGGACCTGGCAACAATTTCTGACATGTCTACTGTCACTGCATATGATACTGTCACCATTGACAGAATGGTGGAGGATTACATCGGTGAGAGCATCCAAGTAGGCATGTCAGACAGTCCATACTTGTACTGGCAGGAAAAAGAGGCAATTTGGAGGCCCCTGTACAAACTGGCTCTATTTTACCTGAGTTGCCCCCCCTCCAGTGTGTACTCCGAAAGAGTGTTTAGTGCAGCCGGGAACCTTGTCAGCGAAAGGCGTAGGAGGTTGCTTCCACAGAATG
This sequence comes from Taudactylus pleione, assembly GCA_031769625.1. Classification (NCBI taxonomy): domain Eukaryota; kingdom Metazoa; phylum Chordata; class Amphibia; order Anura; family Myobatrachidae; genus Taudactylus; species Taudactylus pleione. The sequence continues at coordinate 1,477,303 of JAUIMM010000153.1, forward strand.
TGGAGAAGATGATGTTCATCAAAATGAATTATCAGCTCTTCCAGGGAGACCAGCCTCCAGAACGTACAGAGGGACCTGTGGTGGTGGATTCAAGTGGGGACGAGTTAATACTTTGTGAGGATGAGGATGTACACACTGAAGAGGGTGAGGAATCGGTGGATGAGGAGGATGAGGATGACATCTTGCCTCCGTAGAGCCAGTTTGTGCAGGGACAGATTAATTGCCAGCTTGTTTTGTGGGGGCCCAAATGAACCAATCATTTCAGCCACAGTTGTGTGGCAGACCCTGGCACTGAAATGATTGCTTTGTTAAAGTGTGCATGTCCTGTTTATACAACATAAGGTTGGGTGGGAGGGCCCAAGGACAATTCCATCTTGCACCTATTTTTTTTCTTTGCATTATGTACAGTTTGGGGCCTAGTTTTTCAAACTGCCATCCTGTCTGCCACTGCAGTATCACACCTAGATGGGTCACGTGTTTGTGCCGCCCACTCGTGTCGCTTAGCATAGTCATCCAGCTACCTCGGTGCAACCTTTTGGACATAAAAACACTATTGTGAGGTGTGAGGTGTTCAGAATAGACTGGAAATGAGTGGAAATTAAGGTTATTGAGGTTAATAATAGCATAGGAGCAGAAAAACCTACAAATTCTGTGATTTTAGCTGTTTTTATGCTTTTTTTCAAAAAAATACAGATCCAAAACACAAAACCCAGAACCCAAAACACGGAAGGGTGGTTTTGGCAAAACCAATCCAGATCCAAAACACGAAGAAAGATCCGGATCCAAAACCAAAACACAAAACACGAAAAGTGGCCGGTGCACACCCCTAATATATATATATATATAATATATATACGCACCCTCACACACATGTAGGATGGTGGCGCTTTAGATTAGAATACTCATTGCAGCGTTACAAGATATCAACATTCCAGCGCTCTATTGCACCTTTGTCAGGAACTGCATTATTCATTTAATCCAGAGTGCCGCCATCCTACTTTATTCATCTATTTCAGCAGCATGCTGCAAAAGTTTTTTTGAAAGCAGGTAGTGCTGGACCTTGCTTTTTATATATATATATATATATATATATATATATATTATAATTTTTTTTTTTTTTTTTTTAAAGGATGGCACTCACCAGTAGTTTGCAGTCTTTAATATTCAAAAGAGAGGGCTTATATACAGGGCGACGTTTCGGTCCACTACACGGACCTTTCTCAAGCAATCAAGCCTCAGGTATAATGGATACCAGGTACAGGTCCCCGACAATCGGATCACACTTACCTGACACCAGCCGAACTCTTAAATGCCATCCTCGTGGTGCTAACGCCGCTCACAGGGTGCGTGCGTTCCACCGCTTGCGTTCCACCGCTAAAGAGCGTTACCCGGAAGTAGAATTACATCCTGACGGGCATGGCCCATGTTACATGGGGCGGCATGGCAACAGACAGCAGACTGTAAACAAACGTCTGCAACGTCACTCATATCCCACAGTATCAAGCGCTAAATAGAAAATGAATAAGCAGAAAGTGTATACATTCAAGGACACAATAGTGACCATATAATAAGTAAAGAGCTTATTAATAACAATAAAGCATTAAAGATCGGGACATACATTTCTATATCAATAGAGGTAGGCAATCCAAACAATTCGGCTGGTATCAGACCCTTGATGAAAAACATACATATCATACAGACAAACATCTAAATATATCTATATACCATCTTAAGTGAATATCTGAATAATTAAATATTCATATCACAACCATAGTTGTTAAAACAGCAAAAAATTCTATATTCCCTCACCTACATAAAGGATTAAAACAACAGTAATGTTACAAAACCAAAAATAGAAAAAATCAAAGAAAATCAAAAAAATTTGAATTAATCAAACAGTGGAGTACTGTATATACTAATGCCAAAACACCCCCAAAAAATCGCTATTCATGGCATATATAGGATCATAATATATCTATCAATTTATCTTGGTAAGTAGGCACCAAGTGCGTTGTGTTCATTCAGTCCTCTAGGTGAGATCGTATCCAGCTTGAATATCAATCGTGCTTCAAGTTTGTGCAGCATTAGTTCACGATCACCGCCTCTTGGATGTGGTGGAACCCAATCAATGAGTCTACATCTGAGTGATTATAACGGGTGACTATTTTGTTGCTAATGCCTAGCCACCGGTTTGTCAGATGTACCTGTAGCAATGGCCGCACGTATCGAGCTCCTATGATTTGCCATACGTTCTCTAAAATTCCTCTTCATAAGACCAACGTACACCAATCCACACAGATTATATATATATATATATATATATATATTTATACATATATATCTATCATATAATGTGTGTGTGTGTATATATATATATATATATATATATATAGAAACATTTCTCTGTAGCCACAGAAAAAAACCAGCACTCCATAAATATGCAAAAATGTTTCTTTAGTGAAGAATTTCATAATAATATGGACAAATACAAACACATAACTGCTGTGCTAGTATATCCAACAATTTACAGCAATGATATACAGTCAATCAGGCTCCTTTTAAGCTTTTTTTAAGCATCATGGACAAAAAAGCAAAGTTCTCATCATATAATAAAGGTAGTTGCAGTATTCTCATGCATAGTCACCACCAATGAGTAAACTTGCTATGGTCCTGAGGAGTCAGTAGTGTCCAGCAGTAGTATCCGGTCAATTCAGGCTCCTAAAAGCTCAATGAGGCATTATGAACAGACAGCAAGGTTCCCATCATGTGTCAAAGGCAGTGTAATCGTGCATGGTCACCACCATGGAACAAACGTGCTGTGGTTCTAAGGAGTCTGTATGTCACAGCCCGACAGCTGTTTCGGTGCTTCCTCACACCTTCCTCATGGGGCACAGAGTGATGGCACTGAAGTAAACCCAACACCAGATATACATCACACAAATACCTACACCTGTGGGGAAAGTCCGTATGATCACTCACCTGATATATCTTAATCCCAGTTCGAGGCATAATGATCCGACTTCCGTCTAATCAGCAAACCCCTATGCCGGAAGTGACGTCTGCGGTTCATTCACATGCTCCGGAATACACGCTTGCGTTCCACTCAAAGGAAACGGCTCATTTCCGCGCTGTGGAATATGTTACTATAGTAACCAAGACGCTAATCTAGCGTTCTGATAAAATATTTGATCAGGTGAAAAGTGATACATGTACGGACCTCCCCACACGCGTTACAAATATATACAAACAGGAATAACTAGCACATAAAAATTGGCAATATTACATTGATTAAGTAAGCAAGAAAATATTTGAAACAGAATAATATCAAGTTAGAGAAAACAAGACAGATTCAATTCTTCATTTAAGCCATTCGGTGACATAGTTTTAAACTCATAAATCCATCTGGATTCCCGTTGCAGAAGTAATTTCTCCCTATTGCCACCTCTTTTTAAAGGCGGAACATGATCTATGGGTATGACTCGAAAGTCCATGATGTTATGTTTCATTAATACGAAGTGTCTTGCCACTGGAGGAGTACTTGTATCAAGACTTTCATATGCCTTTTTAATCGATGACCTATGTAATGCTATACGTTCCTTAAGCATTCTTATAGTTTTCCCTATATATAGACGTTTACAAGGACATACAATTATATAAATGACATACCTGCTTTCGCAATTTAAACGATATTTGATTTTAATTGATCTACCAGAATTCTCGTCTTTGAATTCTGTACCTGTTAGCATAAATCGACAATTAATGCAGCCGGAACATCGAAATGCCCCATGCTTCAAAAATAGCCAACCAGCTTGTTTCCTCAATCCAATGTCAGAGGCAGTTATTGCATCTTTAATATTATTACTACGTCTATAACAAAACATGGGCGGCTCTTGACACACCTTGCCCAATACAGGATCCGACTGCATTATATGCCAATGTTTCATAACTGCTCTTTTAACTATATGAGATCCAATAGAATATGTTGTAGAAAAAATCATGCGGTTGGAATGTTCAACTTGTTGTGTTTTGTCAAGTAACTCACTCCTATCAAGTTTTAAACACTTCTCTGTAGCTTCTCTGATCTCTCTATAGTCATAACCCCTTTGTAAAAATTTCTCACCCATATGTTTCAATGCTGACGGTAATTTGTCTCTGTCCGAAACAATTCTTACTGTTCTTAGCAGCTGAGAGTAGGGTAACCCTCTCTTGAGTGGCATAGGGTGAAAGCTATCTGCCGATAACAATGTGTTTCTGTCTGTCATTTTGGTAAAGATAGTCTCATACCGACCTGTAGATATATCGATGTTAACATCCAAATAACATGATCTTGTCACTAAAATTTAATGTAAATTTAATATCTTCACTGATGGTGTTCAGACTATCAAAAAATGTGAACAATTCCGTCTGATTACCTGTCCAAATTATAAAGATATCATCAATGAAACGAACATAAAATTGAATATAATTGGCCAAAGGATGTTGCAAAAGTAATCTCTTCTCAAAATCATACATGAAAAGATTGGCATACGATGGGGCCATATTAGACCCCATCGCAGTCCCCCATGACTGTAAATAAAAGTATTGTCAAACATAAAATAATTTTTGTGTAATATGATATTGATAAGCAAAAGTAAATAATCAATAGGCGGCCCTATATAATGTGGATTATCTATGGCAATGTTCTTAATGGCCTCCATCCCTAAATTATGGGGGATGTTAGTATAGAGGTTAACTATATCTAGCGTAACTAGAATAGTGCCCTCCTTCGGTATAGGTAAAGTAGTTAGTTTATTCAAAAAATGAGTCGTATCTCTCAAATAAAATTCCGTATTTTGGACTAACGGCTGCAAGATGAAATCTACATATTGAGACAAGGTTTGACATAATGACCCACGTGAGGAGATGATCGGTCTCCCGGGTGGGTCATGCAGGGTTTTGTGTGCTTTCGGTAAAATATACAAAAGGGGAACAACAGGATACTCTTGTGTCAAAAAGGCTGCTGTTTGTTCATCTAACCATGAGTTAGTTAGACCCATACTAATTACATTGTCATTGATTATTTACTTTTGCTTATCAATATCATATTACACAAAAATTATTTTATGTTTGACAATACTTTTTATTTACAGTCACGGGGGACTGCGATGGGGTCTAATATGGCCCCATCGTATGTCAATCTTTTCATGTATGATTTTGAGAAGAGATTAATTTTGCAACATCCTTTGGCCAATTATATTCAATTTTATGTTCGTTTCATTGATGATATCTTTATAATTTGGACAGGTAATCAGACGGAATTGTTAACATTTTTTGATAGTCTGAACACCATCAGTGAAGATATTAAATTTACATTAAATTTTAGTGACAAGATCATGTTATTTGGATGTTAACATCGATATATCTACAGGTTGGTATGAGACTACTATCTTTACCAAAATGACAGACAGAAACACATTGTTATCGGCAGATAGCTTTCACCCTATGCCACTCAAGAGAGGGTTACCCTACTCTCAGATGCTAAGAACAGTAAGAATTGTTTCGGACAGAGACAAATTACCGTCAGCATTGAAACATATGGGTGAGAAATTTTTACAAAGGGGTTATGACTATAGAGAGATCAGAGAAGCTACAGAGAAGTGTTTAAAACTTGATAGGAGTGAGTTACTTGACAAAACACAACAAGTTGAACATTCCAACCGCATGATTTTTTCTACAACATATTCTATTGGATCTCATATAGTTAAAAGAGCAGTTATGAAACATTGGCATATAATGCAGTCGGATCCTGTATTGGGCAAGGTGTGTCAAGAGCCGCCCATGTTTTGTTATAGACGTAGTAATAATATTAAAGATGCAATAACTGCCTCTGACATTGGATTGAGGAAACAAGCTGGTTGGCTATTTTTGAAGCATGGGGCATTTCGATGTTCCGGCTGCATTAATTGTCGATTTATGCTAACAGGTACAGAATTCAAAGACGAGAATTCTGGTAGATCAATTAAAATCAAATATCGTTTAAATTGCGAAAGCAGGTATGTCATTTATATAATTGTATGTCCTTGTAAACGTCTATATATAGGGAAAACTATAAGAATGCTTAAGGAACATATAGCATTACATAGGTCATCGATTAAAAAGGCATATGAAAGTCTTGATACAAGTACTCCTCCAGTGGCAAGACACTTCGTATTAATGAAACATAACATCATGGACTTTCGAGTCATACCCATAGATCATGTTCCGCCTTTAAAAAGAGGTGGCAATAGGGAGAAATTACTTCTGCAACGGGAATCCAGATGGATTTATGAGTTTAAAACTATGTCACCGAATGGCTTAAATGAAGAATTGAATCTGTCTTGTTTTCTCTAACTTGATATTATTCTGTTTCAAATATTTTCTTGCTTACTTAATCAATGTAATATTGCCAATTTTTATGTGCTAGTTATTCCTATTTGTATATATTTGTAACGCATGTGGGGAGGTCCGTACATGTATCACTTTTCACCTGATCAAATATTTTATCAGAACGCTAGATTAGCGTCTTGGTTACTATAGTAACATATTCCACAGCGCGGAAATGAGCCGTTTCCTTTGAGTGGAACGCAAGCGTGTATTCCGGAGCATGTAAATGAACCGCAGACGTCACTTCCGGCATAGGGGTTTGCTGATTAGACGGAAGTCGGATCATTATGCCTCGAACTGGGATTAAGATATATCAGGTGAGTGATCATACGGACTTTCCCCACAGGTGTAGGTATTTGTGTGATGTATATCTGGTGTTGGGTTTACTGCAGTGCTATCACTCTGTGCCCCATGAGGAAGGTGTGAGGAAGCACCGAAACAGCTGTTGGGCTGTGACATACAGACTCCTTAGAACCACAGCACGTTTGTTCCATGGTGGTGACCATGCACGATTACACTGCCTTTGACACATGACGGGAACCTCGCTGTCTGTTCATACTGCCTCATTGAGCTTTTAGGAGCCTGAATTGACCGGATACTACTGCTGGACACTACTGACTCCTCAGGACCATAGCAAGTTTACTCATTGGTGGTGACTATGCATGAGAATACTGCAACTACCTTTATTGTATGATGAGAACTTTGCTTTTTTGTCCATGATGCTTAAAAAAGCTTAAAGGAGCCTGATTGACTGTATATCAGTGCTGTAAATTGTTGGATATACTAGCACAGCAGTTATGTGTTTGTATTTGTCCATATTATTATGAGAGAGAGAGAGAGAGAGAGACTGCAAGTGAGTTACACTGTGTCTGAGACAGTGAGTGTTAGGTCGGGACCCCAACCCCTGCCGCGCCGCCCACCCCCCATTCGCAGCTCGTGGAGGATTATCGTAGTGTCTGAATAAAGAAAAAAAAGGTTGAATTTTAAAAACTGGATCCTGTCATGCCCGGGCCCCCTGCCCTACCCGGGCCAGGGTAATCAGTACCCGCTCCCCCTCCTTCTCGGTGCCCCTGGTGATACCATATACCAAAACACATGGCACAGGCTGCCTTCCACCATTCCCTAGTGCAGTTGGGGGTAAATATTTTGCATGGAAATATGTGAAAACTAAATATAATGAAAAAAATATTTTACTGGAATTTTCTTTTATCACAGCTGACCAACCACGTCACGGTCTTCCCTTCTGGTCAGTCCCCACACTGACTCTCAGAAATATGACCATTGTTCTGCCTCATTTGGTTCCCGGCAGCGCCTGGCCGACAAAAGCAGAGTTCCCGGCAGCGAAAGCCTGACAGCGCTGGAAATCCTGATCGCTGCTAAGGTAATTATAAACTAACCTAACCCCCTAACCCTAACCTTCCTTAGGGGTGCCTAACCCTAACCTCCCCCCAAGTGCCTAACCCTAATCCCCCTTCTAAGTGCCTAACCATAACCCCCCCTTCCCCACTGCCTAAACCTAAGTCCCCCAGGGGGGTGTCTAACCCTAAATCCCTCTGGGTGCCCTAAACCGAACCCCCCCCTGCGGCTGTCCGCTCGCAGCGCCCGGCATCCCTTCAATCGGGATGCCAGGCGCCGGTCTCCCGGCATCGGGGAAATGACAGGCATCTAGATAAAGACACCCGGTCATTAATCCCACACCAGGATAAAGCAGTCGGGAAGCCAGTTGTCGGGATTCCGGCAGCCGGCTTCCCGATTGTATACCAGAGAGACATCAATGTACTGCAAAGATGGGCATAACTGCGCTTGGTACAATATAGAATCTTTATCATTTCATTTACTGTAGTTCCATGTCTTTGTGTTTGCTCCATACATTATATTATTATTATCATTTATTTATACAGCACCACAAATGTTCCGCAGCGCCTTACAAAGCACATAAACAAGTGGTAGACAAGCGACTTACAGAACAATACAATACAGGACCAGGACATGGATTATATATATTGCTACATTAGTGACCATAACACCCAGATAAGCAACAGAGCATAAGCAGCCAAGTGTTAGGTGCCCTAGTGGTGAGTAAGAAGTAGATGAAACTAAAGTAGGGAGAAGTACAAGAGGTTAGAGGGCCCTGCTCATAAGAGCTTACATTCTATATATATATATATATATATATATATACACGACAGTGGATCAGCGGCACTCAGGAGTCTTTAAAAGTTAGTGAAGAGAAGGTGTCTTTTAATTCGACGGTTCAGGGTTAAGTGACCCCGTCTTCAGGAACAGGGGAAGACGGGGTCACTTAACCCCGAAACGTCGAAATAAAGACACCTTTTCTTCACTAACTTTTAAAGACTCCTGAGTGCCGCTGATCCACTGTCGTTTGCATTAAGGGGAGAGATCTCCACCTACTGAGGGCACCTTGAGCAAGGTATATACCCTGACTACGGCTTGCAGAGTGCCGGGCCATTTGCATACTATAAAAAAATATATATATATATATTAATATATATACATATACATTGCACAACTGCAGCATAATATATATATACATATATATTAGCTACATGTTTATTTTATAAAATGATGTTAATTTAAAGTCCAGCAAACCCTGGTTCAGAGCATACCTTCAGAGTCACCTCAAATGGGTATCAGAAAATGTGTAGAGATTTTAGTCTGATATGGAGTTAATATTGCATTTAGTCTATGAGTCAAATGCTTTTTGGTCTAAGGCAGGTGGGAATGCTGGGTTGTTCCAATGTAGCGTCATCTTGAGAGGTTTTCAAATAAGCTAATATGATTATGTACAATGTTCCAATATGGACAAAGAAATGTGAACTGTCAGAAGTAACAGTACCAGGAGTATCTCTTTTTGAGACACATGGAACAACATATATGGAGTTTGCATATCCATTCATCAATGTTAACCCAAAGTCTAGAGAGCGTGAATTAGATGAGATGAGCTGCTTCAGATGTCTCCTCATACACTGACTTCAGCCATCCCAAACAGCCCCTCTCTGCATTCCAGGTGCCGGGTCACTCGGCAGCACCAACCATCTTTTTTTTGCTCAAATAGAACAACTAGAAGTGACAAAACTACTTTGCTAGATTACTTTGATCAATTTCATGTGCGTCATTTGTATGTCTATGTGCGAATGAATCTGTATCTGTATACCAAGTGCTACGATGCAGTGGCCGCGGCTTTTTCTCCCGCCAACTTTCTTTGTGCTCTGTCTGCGACATTGTACGTGTTGAAAACTAATTCCTGTGTGGATAAAGTCGCACCCTGGCATCTCTGCTACATTGTGATTGGCTTTTTGCTGCGTCTGCGATGCAATTAATATCTATATATGAACTAAAAAGTTACGCTACACCTCTCGCATCGGCTCAGATGTGCCAGGCGGCTCGCTCTGTATGGTATTGAGGCTAGATGTAGGAGGACACATCATAGTATTTTTGGATATTTGACAAACTCAGGCCACCTGCTACATAGTGTATTATTTTTGGAGTACGCATGCACAGACTCTGGGGGGTATTTATAATGGGTGCAGGGTGCACCGCACACCCTGCACCCATAAAACTTACCTCTATGGAGTCCCACATCAGCTCTGGTGTCTGCACCTGTAAAAACGGTTGGAAAATGGCCGCCACGGCCATTTTTCCTTCGTTTGCGCATGTGCAGTACAGGGAAAATGGCCACCGCGACCATTTTCTCGGTAACCTCTGCATTCGCTATAGACTCTGGCCACACTCTAGTGCCCAGAGTCTATAAGTGTGGTGCTGGCCGCGCACTGCTCAGTGCACAGCAGGCCACCAGACGGAGAGCAGGGGGCCCGTGTCGGAGACTGCACACGGGGGGCTCCTCTATAGAAACCGCCCATGCTCTGGGTTCTTACCCAACCAGGTGAATTGTGTTCATAGAATTGAGATGTCAGAAAATGTCCTCACTGAAAATATCTGGAATAGATAAAAAAAAACCAAAGCACATTCTCTTTCAGCTTACTATGAAGAGGACACAATAGAATGTCTACCTCTTAGCTCAGCTAAACCACACCCCACCGTATCTAGCATTTTTTATATGTACGTTATGTTATCATTACTATGTGCTCATTTCTATTTATGATTCACGAAGTTGATACATATGATTTCCATTTTCCCCTGGGATTAAACGCTAACATTTGTTCTCCAATAACTAGAGTGCACATAGCAATTATTGTTAGCTATTGTGTTCATTGTTTTTCCGTTTCCTAAATATTCTTCATCTGCTTTCCAAAATGCTTTTAGAGTGAGTCTTGGACAAAGCATATTTGTTAATCTAAGCCGGTGAATTTTATGAGAAACAACACATATTCTCAAAAGTTCAACTGGTATTTAAAGGATATAAATTATATCTGGAAACTAAAAAGCTTTGAACAAGTCAGAGATCTGCCAGAATTGAGCTTCTGAAGAAACCCCCAAAACTGAACCAAGAAGGTAACATAAGGTTTCTTCCATATTAAAGAGAAATTATAGCTCAGGATAAGCTGGTGCACAGAAAATAGTTGTTTCCCACAGCACCTGGCCACGAAGCCATAGAGAGAAGTGGAACATATTCCAGTTTCCTGATTTAGAGAAAGATGGTTTTGATTCACTTATTATTCCCAAGGAAAATACAACTTGTGGGATACATTTGGGAAATATAGAGTTACAGGATGACCAGGAAACAATTAATTAATAAGTGTCAGGCATAAAATGTAAAAGACAGCACTGTGATCTTGGCATGCTTACTGAGTCTATATTAATATGTGAATCATGAAAATATAGTTTTCAATGCTAACAAAATAAAGATCAGACACATCAAGAGTGGACAATGAATTACACTTTACATAAGAATAAGCAAGGCCGGTGCAAGGTTTCCGGGCACCCTAGGCAACATTATGACCACCGCCCCTGCTCCCACAAATTCATAATAGGCTACACATTAGTGACTCCAATTTATAATATGCCACACAGCAGTTTCCCAAAATCATCATATACTATATAGAAATGTCCCAACTAATATGCCACACTGCAGATTCCCAAAATCATACTGGGCCTCATAACATTGCCCCCAAATCATAACATGCCACATATTTGTGCCACAACTTTATTATATGCCACAGAGCTGTATCCCAACTTCATAATTATGCTACACACCAATGTCTCCAATACAGATTAGGCCACACATTTGTGCCCCCAATATGCCACACATTTGTGCCCCCACTACATAATCTGACATATATTTGTGCCCACAATGCATATGCCACACAGCTGTGCACTAAATTTATTGTATGCCACATAGCCGTAAACTATGCCACACAATGCTTCCAATACATATGCCACACGTGCCCCAAATTATTTATACCATATAGCTGCATCTCCAATATATTATGCCACAGATCTGTGCCCCAATGTATGTCAGCACCCATTACCCCACCACACACACTGCCAGCACTCATGAACCCTCTCACAGACTAACCCTTTCAGCACTCATTAACACACTCACCATGCCAGGACTCATTAACCCACACACATTGCCAGTGCTCATTAACCCCCACACACACTCACCCTGTCAACACTCATTAACCCCCCACAAACACACACACACCCTGCCACCACTCATTAAGCCTCATACACACACCCACACCATACACACACATACTCTACCAGCACTCATCGAACCCAAACACACCCACAATGAGAGACAGGCTGGCACCCGGAGAAAAATATATAAATGAAGGAGAGGGAAGGGGCCACTGCTGCTATCTCTACCGCACAACAAGTGAGAGTGCAGTTCTGGGGGTTGGGGGAATTCCTATGTAAGCCTTGGTCATCAGTAGTCCTAGCAGGAGCTGATCGAGACAACCTTCATTTTTTTTGTGTGGACTCAACGGTGCCCTCCAGTAACTGGCGCCCCTAGGCAACCGCCTAAAGCTGCCTAATGGTAGCACCGACCCTGACAATAAGTACAGGGGCAGTTAGGCTCACAGATCATGCAGCAAGCACCTGGAGTTCAGCAAAAATATCTGTACTAGAAGTCAATATAAACATGCAGCCCAGACCAATGCCAGGTTTAAAATACCATAGACTTATAGATTTCAGGTGGCACTCACACAATGATCAAAAAATAATATTAGTGTATTTATTTCTGTGGGTTTCTTCCCACCTACTAATAACATACAAACACCACTGGGGCAGGGACTGATGTGAGAAATTAAACATTCTCTGTAAAGTGCTGTGTAAAATTTTTACATTATATAAATACATTTTATTATTATTAGTACTGTAGTAGTAGTAGTAGTAGTAATAGTAGTAGTAGTAATAATAAAATCAATGAAAGTAATAATGGGTCTGATTCAGCAAGGATCGCAACTACGATTACGCATGCAATCAGCCAATTGTTGCATTCTGCGCATGCGTATGCATCGCAGTACTTGTGCACCAATACTCCACTGGGATCGGGACTGCAATCGCAGAGTGATTGACAGGAAGTATCGTTCTGGGGTGGTGATGGAGGGGTGGCCGTTGAAACGCAGACATGCCACTGCATTTGAGCACCATTAAATTAGCCACTGCAATACCTTACGCAGCTTGCGCATTCACTGCATGTGATGAGGTAGGCAATTTCTGAGTAAGGTCAGATCTTGTGCAAGTGTACATGAGGCTGCGATGGTATTCAATGTTCCCGATGGTTTTGCAGTCTTGCTAAGTATTATGGATGTGTATGGAGGTAAGTGGGCATCCTTATGTTAGGCTGCGTATGGTATTGCGATTGCAATCATTAGCATATCTTCACAGTGAGACTGTGAGTAATCGCTATTGCGATCGCAATAACGATCATTATTGAATCAGGCCCAATGTCCCTAAAGAATGTTACATTTCTATTGCAGCACACTATAAGCCTGTCACAATGACCATTAATATATATACAGGCATTTAGCATAGGATCCCACCAATGCAAACAAAAATTCAATTGATGCAATGATTGACATGGGACAATGGTAGCATCCTGATTGCAGAACCTGTTAATTGCTTTTTATGTAGACATTGGCATGTGTATTATTATTGTTTGACATCTTTTTTTCAATTTTGCAGTATGCATAAGTTGTTGTTATTCCAAATGGATATGTAGTCTATTTTTTGGATATTGAGTCCATAAGTATATTTATCAACACGGTATGGCCCTCATTCAGAGCCGTTCGCTATTTGCGGTCGTTCGTTTAAAAACAAGGGGTGGCTATTCAAATGATCCGTACGCACATTGCAGTCTGTTCACACCTCTAAGTCTGAACGAACGAGCAAAACATACGCTCGTTTATTTGTTAAAAACGCCCCCTGGCCGCTCGCACCATACGTCATGTCCGCTATTTATTAGATTAATCGAGTACATCGACCAGCGTATGAACTGCTCGCTATTCTTGTGGTTGGTGTTTGCTACCACAAATTTGCGAGCAGTTCTGGCTATAAAATAACCCAGTGACGTGGACAATGACGCTGCTGTTTTAAATATACACACCCATAAAACGCCCGTTTTGACCTTTAAGCACGCCTGCGTTCGGATCTCCACTCCCCATTTTCAAGCACCTTCCCCTGTTACCACCCACATACGCCTCATTCTGTCACTCAAAATAGCAGGCACTCGCAATATAGCGTACAAACGATTTTCGGCCGCACTGACTAGTTCGCGCATGCGTACTAATAAGCGTACGCATGCGCAGATGTGCAAACATCGCTCGGAACGAGCGTACTGCCGCTAACGAGCGGCTCTGAATGAGGGCCTATGTTATCAATTTGACAGTTGACCGTATACTTTCTTAATTGTATAAATATATATCCTCTGGTATTGAAAACATATATAGTAGTCCCAGATTTTGGTAATCTGTCCCTTATTGTAGTTCAATATAGCATTGTAAAGGTAACTCCAAGTGGGTCTTTATATATGAAAATCCTGAAGATATCCTTGAAAAAATATGTCCACTGATTTAAATGCAATTTCCTTTTAGACAGGAGTACTCATATATATATACACAGAGCTGTATTCCATATAGGTTTTAAAATGTATTTGCAATATTTCTGGAACACCAATCTGTATTATGGCTATATTGTCTTGACCTGACAAGGTTTCAACCTATATATAGCCCAATTATCAATCAGGACAGCATATATTATAGATAGAAAAAGAAGTGCCGATGTCTAATAAACTGGCCCCCTTCTGCTGTTTACTATCATAGGATATACCCTAGAGGATAGAAAATGAGAGAGGGGACTGTATGCATCGTGAAAAGTTAATGAAGCAGATATGCAGGAAGGCGTAGTGGCAGTCCGCCCTGATACCCCTAAGGTAGCGCAGGGATGTCAACGCCACTTACCTGTCCAGCGCTGCTGTCCCAAGTGACAGAGTGAAGGGAGAAAGGAGCAAGTTGGCGGCGTGTCTCCGCAGGGAATAGAGCGTCTTCCGGCTTCCAGCGCTGCTGTCACGAGTGACAGAGAGAAGGGAGAGAGGAGCAAATTGGCAGCGTGTCTCTGCAGGGAGTACAGCGTCTTCCGGCTTGCCGGTCATGTGTGCGCACCACGTGACCGCTTGGCTATGTACTGACGCACGTTTCGCTGTGCTTGATCACAGTGCAGCTTCAATGTCTCCATTATCGGGCTCTCCTGATACACACAAGAAAAGCCAATCAGGGTATCCATAGCTAGATTCAGTGGCGTAACTAGGGCAGGGCGAGCGGGGTTCGTGCCCTGGGTGCCGTTGGACCGGCGGCGCGGGGGGGGGGCGCCGCCGGCCACGGTACCGGCCCACCCGCCCTAGATAGCCAGTGTAGCACCGACCGCAATGAGTGCGGTCACCGCTACACATTTGCACAGGACCGGCGCTAGGCTTCCTGCGCCGGTCCTGTGCTGCACGCCTGAGCCCGTTCCCTCCCCCTGAGCGCTTGCCCAATAGCGCCAGGAGGCGGGCTCAGGCTGTGCATAACACATGCATCACCGCCAGCACTGGCGGCGATGCGTGTGTTAAACAGCAGCCAATGAGAGTCAGATAGGCTCTCATTGACTGCTGCAGCACCCACTGCAAGAGCCGGACTTCCGTCCAGCTCCTGCAGTGGGTAATGGGACTGACATCATGACGTCAGTCCCATAATGCTGAGCGCGCCAGCCCGAGCGGACTGGAGGGCGGGAGCGGCATCGCGGACAGGAGCAGGAGCAGCGTGGAATCAGGTAAGTATATTTTTATATATATTTATTTATTTTTAAACCTATCTGCACACCGGGGGAGGGGTTGGCTACTACTGGGGGGGACATCTACTGGGGGTGCCATTGGGAGGACCTCTACTGGGGGGGGCTACTCTACTGGGGACTACTACTTGGGGGGGGACTACCACTGGGGGCATTCTAAAAGGGGTCTAGTATTACTAGAGGCACTGCACTCGGGGGACCACTACTGGGGGCAATAATAGGAAGGGCCACTACAGGGACCACTGGATAGGGGGGGGTCACTACTGGGAGCCTGCATCAGGGGGACCACTACTGGGGGCACTGCATGGGAGGGGGGACACTACTGCTGGGGGCACTATATAAGGGGCTTACTGCTAGGGGCACTGCGGGGACCACTACAGGGGGCACTAGATAGGGGGGATCACTACAGGGTGCCTGCATAAGGGGATCACTACTGGGAAAACTGCATGGGGGGGACTACTGCTGGGGGCACTATATAAAAGGGCACTGCATAAGGGGATACCGCTACTGGGTGCACTGCATTGTGGGGACTGCTACTGGGGGCACTGCATAAGGGGGAACACTACGTGGGGCACTGCATTTGGGGGGGCCACTACTGGGGGTACTGAGTAAGGGGAACTAATTGGGGGCTGTATAAGAGGGACCACTACTGGGGATACTGTATAAGGGGCACTACTATGGGCCTGCATGAGAGGGACCACAACTGCATACTGGGGGTACTGTATAAGGGGTACTACTGGGGTTAAGGTGCATATGGATAGGAATGTTCAGTTTGAAAATAAAGGGGTGTGTCATGTTGACACGCCCCATTTTTAAGTGACCACGCCCATTTTTTTGCAGCGCTCACCTTTGGCGCGCGCACATGGGGGGGTTGGGCGGGGCTCCCTTTTCAAATTTGCCCTGGGCTCCAAATACCCTAGTTACGCCACTGGCTAGATTGGCATTTGATACAGCCAATGATGGTGCTTTATTATTTAGTCACTCGCAAGTGTCTCTGGCTTTGATTGACATTTATCCTATCCAATCCTATCACAGGAATTACTTGTTTGACTGATAATTAGTGTATCCAATCCTTACATTATTATGTTCAATCTGGGTGCTGTATCAGGAGAATCGTAATTGATATATGCCCATAAGTGATCCTCATTTATACTTTGATGCAATGTCAATAAATTTCTCCATATATGAGTACTTATTCATACACCATATGTGTTCAGAAATCAAATCATAATAGCAATATTCAGTTATACAATTATTTGAAGATTCACCAAAAGCATAATTATGTATTATAGTCATCTATATGAGCTTGAATTCTAGTTGACCACTTCTGCTGCTTATTATAATTTATTGTCAATATTGTCAATAAAGGATTATTATTATTATAATCTTTCAGTTGTTATTAATTGTAAAAAACAATCAGTGTCTCGCACCTAATAATTGTATATAAAATAATAAATAAAGAGGTACATATCCAGCATCTAAGCATTTCACAAATAGATAAATACAATAGCTTTCTTTATATCCACATCTGGTAATTACAAGAAAAGTAAAGTGTATATCATACCACTATTAATTAAATAAAGTGTGTATCATACCACTATTAATTAAGTACATCTACAAAAGTTGGAACGTATAAACATACACATCTGCATGCATGTGGATCAACACACACCCACATAAACACCCATCCCCCAGTCTACCTCAAATTGAGTGAAGGATCATAATCCAAAGTGTATATATCTGTACAATATCACACACAATCACATGTATGTATCATGTCCATTCTATTCCATATATGTATGTGTATAATATCCTTATATTCCACCTTTCATAATATATTTTTGGGGGAAATAAAGGAAAAATTGTGGGGTCAGAAACATTTAATTTCATATTATTCTATATTATTTCCTAGTATTATATTAGAGAAGGTACGTGTTCATCTAACATAGTTGTAAATGTATCATTAAATATTTCTTCTTACATGCATGTATAATGCATTATTCAGAAATATATTATATCTCAAAAAAGTCTATAGTCATACCCATCAAAATAAAAATAAATTTAAGTATAAATATAAAAATAAAAAAATATATATAAATAAAAATAAACATATACATAAATATACATACACATACACCTATACATATGCTGACATATACATACATATATATACGTAACTATATATATACACAGAAACATAAACATACCTACATATATAACCATACAATAATATAAATCCCATGTAACGAATGTGGTAATAAACTAATACCAATGAATCAGTGAATAAATAGGTAACTGCTGATAATGAAAATATATATATATATTGGATAATTATATACAAATATAAATATTAATAAATGTGATAAATATAAATATTAATAAAAATAATAATAAAAGTAAAATAGATAAATTAAAATAGTAAAAGAAGGAAAAAATATATATATAACCATATTATTATAGTTTGATAATAGTGTGAAATATTAGTGAAGAAAATATATTGAAATTCTTTTTCTTGAATAATCATGATTTATTAGAGAGCATTGTCTATAACCGGCAGAATAATTGCAGTATTATACTGTTTGATGATTTGATTTAGTTAATATTTTGCATTTGTGCAGCAGTAATTTATTTTAGTTGTATTGCATATTAACTCCTCATATTTTTACTAGTATTATATATTAAAAGTTAAGTCTTAACTATATATTCTCCCAACTAGTGTGCCCCCACACAGAGTCCTTTTTTCTCTTTTTCTTTACTATTATGATTATACATGACTCGAGGGAGCACCATTGACCAAACAGAATTACTACCAACATATATTTTTATATAAAGGCAGTTCTGTTTAAATTACAATTTTTAGTGATTTCTTTGGTTAGTTTTGGGAGATTTTCAAATCTTAAATCCTAATCAAGGTGAATTTTTTGTAATACCCTATATTTTTTCCCTTTGTGTGGACTTGCCTTAAAAAAAAACCTTTTTTTACATGTTAATGGTTGGTTAGATGAACACACAGTGACATTTTTTGAAGAAAGATTTCCCAAAGATTCCACTGTTATATACTGTATCTTACCATCCTCCCCAAACCATTGATAAAACATCCAGGGAGATCCATAATATCTTCATATGGCTCAGGGCCGTAACTAGGGTGGTGCGACCAGTGCCATGGCACAGGGCACCGCAGGGCAGGTGGCACTGTTTGGGCCTGTCAATTTTCCTTTTTATTATCATTCTCACTTGCAGCTTCCTCTTCTTTTATCCCCAGCATCTCCTGGCCACCCCTATCTCCTCCCTGGCCCTTCCCCATGAAGCCTTGGTCCTTTTCTTATGTCCCTATTTAAAAATTGGGGGAGGGGGGCACCAATGCTCTCTCTGGCACAGGGCACCAAAAAGTCTAGTTACGGCTCTGATATGGTTAACTGTTATAGTGGGTACAAACAAGACGATATGTCGTCCAGATCGGATGACATATAGAGCACATCATCTATTGTGTACCCTCAATGTCACTGATGATGTGCGCTCTCACACAGCATCAGCGGCATCGCCTGTTGGACTGGCGACATTGTTAGCAAGGGCTATGCTGCCGAATGCAGCATGGCCCCCGCTGCCCCAAAGTTTTTCTTATAATTTTTAAAGTTTTTGATGTCATTTCGTGAAATATGACAGACATACCGTACCTTTGTCTATGAGAAACATGAGGAAGTCACAGCAAGTGTTGAAAGTGTTCGCCAATAGCATCCAGACTAGCTGTTCACACATGCGCAATGTGAAGGCCAGCTGTTCACCTCCCTAGTCAGCAGCGCAGTCCAAAATTCAAATAGGGGAGCCACACCGCCAGTAAGGATGCCAGTGAGGATCGCAGTTGGTGTGGTTCCCCTATTTGAATTTTGTAGTGTGCTGCACCCCCACCTCTGAAGCTGCCACTGCTAGTCAGTAGGTATTCCTGCTTCTGACAGTGGTGTTGTGCACTGAGGCATCAACATTCATCATGTCTGTGTGTTACGTGCCGATATGAACCAGTACACAGCTAAACAATGCATATTGTCTACATGTACTGGAAAACTGAGTCAATAAAGACATACCAAGGACAATTTCTTGAGCAGTTTGGAGGTCAGAAACCACCGAAAAAAGTAACCATTTAGTATCTGGTGAAAAAACTGGAAACCACTGGAACATTATTGGATGTCCATGGAGGATGCCATCAGAAAATGCCAGAAACTAATACTTTCAGCGCTTGCTATGACTTCCTTATGTTTCTCATAGACAAAGGTGTTTTTGTGTCAAATTTCACTAAACTAAGTAAATTACTTTAAAAGTTATAAGAAAATAGTGAGTGAAACACCCTGTACTACACAATGACAGTACATCTTTTTATGTTGTTGGTTGATATTATTTTGCTTTAGGGTACTGCAATGGGGTATAATATGGCTTCATTATACAGTATGCCAATGTATTCATGTGTTCATATGAAAATCACCATATTATCAGGGCCGGTGCAAGGTTTCTAGGTGCCCTAGGCAAAGCTACAATGGAATAGCTGACATATCCATCAGTGTGTACCCATCTTAAAGCACATACAGCAATGCCTGAGTGGACAGTTTTATCATGCACCTACTTTTTAATTTGAATATAAGGGCCATCATCCGCCATTGGCATATATTGCAAACTGATTCCATTATGGACTCCTTTTGCCATGCACTACTGTTCTCTTACAGGTGGAGCAGTAACATAAAGGATGCCGTTACATTTTTAGATGTTGGATTAAAACTCAAGGTGGCTGAATGTCACTTACGCCAGAAGTGTATATCTGCTCTGGTTGCACTAATTACCACTGTTTGAAAATGGGAGAATGTTTTGTTGATCCATCTACTCAATATTTTACTGACATAAAAAAAAAAATGTAATTGTATTTTTATTTGCATTTTGAAATTAGCAGTACATAAGTATAAAAATAACAGAAAATGAATACAAAGACATAGATGTAAAATGCTAATGTTGACCTAAAATTTTGATTAACCTGTTACAGCAAATATGCTGTACTGTATATACTATTATTTGTCTGATTTATATCAGCAAAACAATTAGGATGCTGTAAGAAAAAGTTGATTTCCACAGAACCTTACTTAAAGCGGCAAGCACACAGAACCTTACTTAAAGCAGCAAGCACACAGAACCTTACTTAAAGCAGCAAGCATCTGCATCGCCAATACCACCACCCTTAAACAAAATAGCCTCTTGGATTTCGAAGTTATACCCATAGATCATATACCTCCACCGAGGAGAGGGCATGTGAGTGTAATCACTTGCACTGTATAGCACTGTGGATTTATTGCTTAATTCCAATTCCATACCTCTAAATGGCTTTAATCCATACCTCTAAATGGCTTTAATGAAGACTTCGGTGTTCTCTAACACTGGTTTTGACTATATACTCCACGTTTATTCTATGGGTACCAGCAAGTTTTACAATGCATATATTGTTCTGATTAAATTTTAATACATAGATGTTTCTCTCTACATCCTTCCTGTTTAATGTTGTATTTTTAATGTTGTGTGTAGGCTCATATTTTCACTGGGTTATCTTCAACCTGCTGGCTGCCTCATCCCATTTTTTGATACATACAGTATGTGTTCTAAGTTTTTAGGTGGGTACTTTATTCATACTTATATATTTTTTGCTAAATGCTTTAGAAAATGCATTAGTCAGGGAGTAAACACAATAATGTAGCCATTGTACTTCCTTTATGCTGCCTTGACGGAATCGGTATGAAGTACCGCCGTATGATTCCCGTCAGCGGCAGCCCGACATGAGCAGAGTTCCGAGCAGCGGAAGCCCGACAGCGCTGGAAATCCCGATCGTGGATAGGTGAGTATCTACTAGGGGTGAGCGGGTTCGGATTTCTGAAATCCAAACCCCCCCAAGCCCCCATGATCTGAGGCCGATCCGAGTCAGGCTCGATTTTTCCCGCCTGACTTGGATCTGAAATCGAGGCAAAACGTCATCATCCCACCTTCAGGGTCTCGCGGGTTTTGGATCCTATATAAGGTACCCGCGTCGGCACCATTTTCTCACTCGGCTGTGGACAGTGAAGAGGGAGGGTGGGAGTTAGGGCTGGCTGGGCTGTGTAGTGTAGTGTAGTGTAGTGTAGTGCAGTGTAGTGTTGTGCTGTGCTGTGCTGTGCTGTGCTGCTGTTGTCCATAGGGGCTGTGCCCACTCCTCCAAAGTCCATAGGGGCTGGCTGGACTGTGTTGTGCAGTCAGTTGTCCATAGGGGCTGTGTCCACTCCAAAGTCCTGTGCAGTGTCTCAGTCCTAAAGGGGTGCTGTAGTGTTGTCCAGGGGGTGCTCTGTCCATCAGGGGTGCTCCCCCAAAGTGCAAAAAAAAAAATATTTTTTCTGTGTTTGTGAATTGTGTGCACTGTGGCTGCACGTGCATCAACAAAGGAGCAGCGCCAAGCATGCGCCTGTGTCCATTAGTAAAGGGCCGGCTGGCTTGTCCATTTAAAGGGTACTGTAACCCCCAAAGTACACTCCAAACAAAATAAAAAAAACATTTTCTGTGTTTGTGAATTGTGTGCACTGTGGCTGCACGTGCATCAACAATGGAGCAGCGCCAAGCGTGCGCCTGTGTCCCATTAGTAAAGGGCCGGTTGGCTTGTCCGTTAAAGGGTGCTGTAACCCTCAAAGTACACTCCAAACAAAATAAAAAAATATTTTCTGTGTTTGTGAATTGTGTGCACTGTGGCTGCACGTGCATCAACAAAGGAGCAGCGCCAAGCGTGCGCCTGTGTCCCATAAGTAAAGGGCCGGCTGGCTTGTCCGTTTAAAGGGTACTGTAACCCCCAAAGTACACTCCAAACAAAATAAAAAAAACATTTTCTGTGTTTGTGAATTGTGTGCACTGTGGCTGCACGTGCATCAACAAAGGAGCAGCGCCAAGCGTGCGCCTGGGTCCCATAAGTAAAGGGCCGGCTGGCTTGTCCATTAAAGGGTGCTGTAACCCCCAAAGTACACTCCAAACAAAATAAAAATATATATTTTTTTGTGTTTGTGAATTGTGTGCGCAGTAGCAGCACGTGCATCAACAAAGTAGTGCCAAGCATGCGCCTGTGTCATAATTAAAGGGCCGGCTGGCTTGTCCATTAAAGGGTGCTGTAACCCCCAAAGTACACTCCAAACAAAATAAAAAAATATTTTCTGTGTTTGTGAATAGTGTGCACTGTGGCTGCACGTGCATCAACAAAGGAGCAGCGCCAAGCGTGCGCCTGTGTCCCATAAGTAAAGAGCCAGCTGGCTCATTTCTTAAAGGGTGGTGTAACCCACAAGGTGCAATAGTGTCCAACAAAAATAAAAAATTATTTTCTGTGTTTGTGTGCGCCTTAGCTGCACGCATATATCAATACAACATAAATGGAGGACCAAACTTTCTCCGATAAAAATAAAATAGGGAAAGATCAAGAACCACTTCCTCCTAGTGCTGTTGCAGCTGCTGGGAGTTGTTCATCATCCCAGAGAGGAAGTAGGAACACCACTACTTTTACTAAACAATTGACCCTCCAACAGTCCCTAGGGAGGAGGATGAAGTATGACAGCAGTCATCCTGAAGCAAAACATATAACTGAGGCCTTGACTGCTATGTTGGTGTTAGACGTGTGTCCAGTATCCGCCATTAGTGCAGAGGGATATAGACAATTGATGGAGGTAGTGTGTCCCCGGTTCCAAATCCCATCTAGATTCCACCTGCATCCTCAATGCAGCAGCAAAAAGCGTGCATCTGTCTGTTAAAGAGTGGTGTAACTCTCAAAGTGCGCTCTTTTTTCTGTCTTTGTGAATTGTTTGGGCTGTAGCCGCACCTGCATCCTCAAAGCAGCAGTGACAAGCATGCGTCTGTCTGTTAAAGGGTGGTGTAACCCTCAAAGTGCGCTCCACAAACAATAAAAAAATTCTTTTTTTTTCTGTTTTTGTGAAATGTGTGGGCTGTAGCCGCACCTGCATCCTCAAAGCAGCAGCGACAAGCGTGCGTCTGTCTGTTAAAGGGTGGTGTAACCCCCAAAGTGTGCTCCAACCAAAATAAAATAATCCTTTTTTTTTCTGTGTTTGTGTGTAAAATGTATGCGCAGTAGCCGCACCTGCATCCTCAAAGCAGCAGCGACAAGCGTGCGTCTGTCTGTTAAAGGATTACATCAGTGACAGTATCCAAGTAGGCATGTCAGACAGTCCGTACATGTACTGGGAGGAAAAAGAGGCAATTTGGAGGCCCCTGTACAAACTGGCTCTATTTTACCTGAGTTGCCCCCCCTCCAGTGTGTACTCTGAAAGAGTGTTTAGTGCAGCCGGGAACCTTGTCAGCAAAAGGCATAGGAGGTTGCTTCCAGAAAATGTGGAGAAGATGATGTTCATAAAAATGAATTATCAACTCTTCCAGGGAGACCAGCCTCCAGAATGTACAGAGGGACCTGTGGTGGTGGATTCCAGCGGGGACGAGTTAATAGTCTGTGAGGATGAGGATGTACACAACACTGAAGAGGGTGAGGAATCGGTGGATGAGGACGACATCTTGCCTCCGTAGAGCCAGTTTGTGCAGTGCCAGATTAATTGCCAGCTTGTTTTGTGGGGGCCCAAACGAACCAATCATTTCAGCCACAGTCGTGTGGCAGACCCTGGCGCTGAAATGATTGGTTTGTTAAAGTGTGCATGTCCTGTTTATACAACATAAGGATTTGTGGGAGGGCCCAAGGACAATTCCATCTTGCACCTCTTTTTTTTCTTTGAATTTTGTATTGTTTGGGGCCTAGTTTTTCAAACTGCCATCCTGTCTGCCACTGCAGTGCCACTCCTAGATGGGCCACGTGTTTGTGCCGCCCACTCGTGTCGCTTAGCATAGCCTTTTGGACATAAAAACATTATTGTGAGGTGTGAGGTGTTCAGAATAGACTGGAAATGAGTGGAAATTAAGGTTATTGAGGTTAATAATAGCATAGGAGCAGAAAAACCAACACATTCTGTGATTTTAGCTGTTTTTATTCTTTTTTTAAAAAAAATCCAGATCCAAAACACAAAACCCAAAACACGGAAGGGTGGTTTTGGCAAAACCAATCCAGATCCAAAACACGAAGAAAGATCCATAATCAAAACCAAAACACAAAACACGAAAAGTGGCCGGTGCACACCCCTAGTATCTACTAACCTAACCTAACCCCCCTAACCCTAACCCTCCCTTAGGGATGCCTAACCGTAACTTCCCCCCCAAGTGCCTAACCCTAATCCCCCCTCTAAGTGCCTAACCCTAACCCGCTGCCTAAACCTAAGTCCTCCGGGGGGGTGCCTAACCCTAAGTCCCCCCCGGGGGTGCCTAACCCTAACCCTCCCTCCCCCTAGCCTAACCCTAACCCTCCCGTGGGGGTGCCTATCCCCTAGTCCCCCCCGGGAGCCCTAAACCTAACCCTCCCCCCCGCAGCTGTCCGTTCGCGGCACCCGGCATCACTATTATCGGGATGCCGGGTGCCGGTCTCTTGGCGTCGGGGAAATGCGGGCGTCTACATCTAGACGCCCGGCATTTCACCCTTGCCGGGATATGACAGTCGGGAAGCCGGCTGCCGGTATTTAGGCAGTCGGCTTCCCGATTGCATACCGCCTTGACGCCCTTCTGTCTTCGTACGTGATTTTAATTTTGGGGATATTGCTTTATTTAAACTTATGTTAGAGTAAGTATATACAAGTTCACGTAGTGGAGTAGCTGCGTCTCTATTTGGTGACTATATGCCCCTACTGTATTTGGTTAAATCACCGCTGCCTGATACAGTATATCAGTATAGCTGTATGTGGTTTCCATGGTGATCTTCCTGTTTTTACTGGTGCGTTTCCAGGCTTAGAAGAAGACCCGCTCATGGCTTTTGTGCAGCTAATTACTTTGCAGTGCGCTGAGTTTGCTCGAGCACCCTGGATTTGGATGTTATGTATTATCTGGGTGATGATATTGGATATGTATCATAATTTGTATGATATCTTGTATTTACTGTACTGTTCTGAGTATTATGTTTATTGCAGAAGCTGGGAGACTTAATTTGTTTATTTAGTTTCAAGTGTGTGTTGGCAATATTCATTGGTTGATGGGATTGTGTCTTGTGTCTATATAGCAACTATATAGTAACTTGTGTCTGTAACTTGCTATAAAGTTCTGTATACAGTACTTGGTTAGTCCACTGCAGGAGCCTTTTGTAAAGGTGCTAATTGAGCAGCGAAATGCCAAAGCTGCTAATAATGCATCTGTTCAGACAATCATTAATATGGCTGCCAATAGAAGTATTCAGTTTCTATTTTGAAGCTGTATTGTGCTTTTTTTTAGTACATTTTTTCTACGTTATTTTGACTATATTTTAGTGTAGTTGTTTAAACTCCCTATGGTTGATATGTTCATTATACCTTACAGACTTAACTCAACTAAAGACTTATCTAAAATAAACACACGGACAACAGGAGTTGGATTTAAAATTAAAGTTCAAATTTATTTGACATTAGATTATTAATAATTAATAAATTACTGAATTTGGGCTATCGAATTAGATAATTAGATGTTGCCCATTGAACTTGATTGTGGGCTCAAAGTTAGTATGGCGGCAGACAACAAAGAACGGAGACACCCACAAAACACACGCAGACCAAACACATCATCGTTGGTGTTCAACTCTCCAACAAAAAGCACGCCCGGACGGGCTATGTCATTTCCCCGGTAGGGACGTTTCTGGCCTATCATTGAACAAGGAGAGCGCATCCATCTAATTTGTATAACTAAAAGCACACTACCGTTCTTTCCGCCAAAGCAAGGCAACTCAAGCCGCAGCCCGCCACCAAAACAAACCAAACCAACTCCACATGACCTTAAAATAACACCTCCACAAACATAATCTAACCTGCTTCCGACAAAGGACCACATCAGTCCTAAACAAATGTATGTAATTGAACCTGAGTGCACTATGAACCACAACTCCGCCATCATCTCCACCCAAGTGCACGATCAACACCGTAGGCCGACCAAACATTCGCACCGTAGACATCAGATGAACTAATAAAAGTATTGAAGAACCCACAACTTTCAAACCACACCATGCACACTTGCAAACCGCAGACAGGACAACATAAGACAACAATAACGATGTTAGTGACAAACACAAACATGCTAAACCAGGCTGGAGGTAAAAACAGAACCTACTAGGATCTTTTCTACTTATATGGGGAAACTAGTTGTTGCCTCCGTAGGAAAAATAAAAATCCCTCCAAACCCCTTAAAGCGAGTAGTCTAAACCCCTGGTTAGCATGCCACAGAAACGCTAGCAAGCACCCTGCCCGAACGCACATAAAGACGGAATGCTTCGGATTTCCACCCACCCAGAGCCTGAATCTCTGACGTTGGAAAACTGGAAGCGGCAGCAGATGTGGCAATCACAATTCAGAATGAATAAGTGCCATATTCGTGCAAAGGGAGACCGAGAGCTGCAATGCACCGTTGCAAAAAGCTGACCAAATTGGTATTTACTAACTGGAACCCCATCCTGATGCACAAACCACGCTTCTCCACACTCTGGGCGCTGTCGCAATATACATGTGCCGAAGAACACCAGGCAGGCCCCGGCGTCCTGATATTTTTGCAAAGCGACCCCGCCCAATCTGGTCAGTGTTAAAGTGACGCATCCTGCTCAACAGAGAATCCGCGCCACACAATACGTCCCGATAAAGCAGCGTAGCCGCTGAATCACGAAATGTGCCATGAAACGCCATTGCAAATGCCAATTTGAGCAAATTAAATTTAAATTGGTACACCCAGCTAACATTACCCATTTTAGTAATGCAACCAATCTATTCAGCAAACCACTGCACCATCAATCTGGTCATCAGAGGTCATAACTGCAACAAAACCTGCAGAGGAGGGAGAAGGGAGAACAGGCACAAAATCCATAGCCACATTCGCAGATGTAGAAGGAGAGACCAAGGGCGCAGCACCAGGACTTAAAATCCCCTGCAAACCAAAAACGTGCAAAAGCTGACCCGTCTGGGAGGGGGGCCAAAGTGTTCTGCAAGTGTGCAGATGACTGCGCCGATGCTGGGGAGGTGGACGTGAACTACACTGTCAACAAATTACATTTATGCCTCATGTTCTGCTGCTTATACTCCTGCTAATAAGACCGGTGTTTGATTTTTAAAAATTGTATTTTTATACATGACCTTGATAGATTTTTATACGTATGTTTTTAATGTTTTTGTGCACTCGGAGCCGGATCCGTGCTTTACAGATATATAGTGGCAATAGGTCCTATGAATTATTACATCTGTGTAAATTAATAGGTCTTAATTGTGAAATGTGTAATAAATTATAATATTACTCAAACCAACAGCCGTTCACAAGCGCTCTTATTTTCTATATTAGTGAGGCAATGGAACCTGTTGCACCACAGGTGCAGCATCACCTAGCAAACGCGGCCGGGGAAAAAACACGTGAATTGCGTAAGCACGCCCGCCGCACACGTTGTACAAATGATGGGGTGTAGGTGTAACCCAGCGTTAAGTGACCCCCACCAGTGGCAAACGAAGGATTTCTAAAGGGAAGGGTCTCCCAATGCTTGATTTTAGAGTGAATGTGGCCAGTCGCTGAAGAGAAAATAAATAGCACTTATCCAGGTTTAATATGTGTCATACAAAATATTTTGAGTGGCCATTAATTCCAGCATATGCAGGACCATTAATCACAATAAGCCACTAGATTCGGCAGTAGTGCCATCATGCCTAAACTAAATGTACATATTTCGGACATGGGCACCATTCCAGATCATTGGAGCAGTCTGGGGAAACAGCAGAAGGACCTAGCACTGCCCTGTACATAGATGGACATAGTGGCTGTATAGCAGCTCA
Organism: Taudactylus pleione; assembly: GCA_031769625.1. Classification (NCBI taxonomy): domain Eukaryota; kingdom Metazoa; phylum Chordata; class Amphibia; order Anura; family Myobatrachidae; genus Taudactylus; species Taudactylus pleione. The sequence continues at coordinate 1,505,856 of JAUIMM010000153.1, forward strand.
TCTCGAAATGGAGCATGGTTTCTAGATCTCCTAGCTGGTGCACAGGATATTTATTACTGGCTGATAGATGTTAAAAGGAGGCGCTATGTGTTTCATGTGTGACACTAATAAGAACATGCAGCACCAAAAGCAGCTCTATCCACCAACATCACCGCACTGTAAAGTGGGGCTGTGTTAGCCCTCTGGCTGTGATTGGGCATCATATCACCCCGTGCATCAGTCACACACTGGACCTTAACTACAAGTCCAGCGTGGCCTGCCAGGAGTCCAACAAGAGACATTAAAAGCCCCTCTATTCCCCTTCTACTCCCCTTCCCAAGCAATGGCCGATTGGTCTCGCTCCCTCCCGAAATGCCACTGACTCCCACTTGGGACAGCAGTGACCAGAGACCCTCCATCCATAGCCTGCACTAGCGGTGGGGACAAGTGGAAGCACTGCTGACCCCGCCGCCATCACGTGGGAGGCCTCCAAGGACGCTCCCACAGCAGCTGCGCGAGCCGCGTCCCTCAGGAGCATGCAGCGTGATGGAGCCCGTCACCGCTGCGCACAACTGCTGGGAGCCAGGGCTGCTAACTCAACACCGAACGGGCTGAAAGCTTCACTGGGTGGCGGGGCATAGCATGGGGGGGGGCGCAACAGGAGGACTCTTAGGAAGGGAGAAGAACACAGGGAAAATGAAAAGGTAGAAAGAAAGTAAATTGAGGGACAGCAGCATAGACTGTGATATAAAGGAGGAAGGAAAGAATAGATTTAAGCATAGAAAAAAAAAAAAAAAAAAACAAGACAAGACAGACAATGCACACTTTATACAATCAAAAGCACAGATCACTTCCCTGACTCCTGGGCTGGAAATTTCCAGAAACAAAGAGGCTGAGTCTTTGAATAACAAACCTAATATACCCACCAAATTTTACACCGAAGTTGAACATGTTAGTAGGGAAGTGCACGCCGCGCTGTCTCTGTTGATATGTGTATACTATTTGTGGCATACTTACACAGGTTGGATAATAGTAGACATCAGGGGAATCAGCATATGACGTGGTTCACACAGTGAGACTTTACCAGGGTTTCAGGTTTATTGTAGTGTGCCGATGTTCAGCTGTACTCACAGTAATGATAACAGGTAGCGGAGGTGAAGAGGAACATACAGCAGACAGTCTGGTCATGTATATGTAGCTGAATACTACACCGTAGCGCTCAAACACACTGGCAAAATGGCACCGCACATGCACAGCAGCACTGTTGGCAGCCATCTTGGTATAGGACCTGATGCCTCAGTAAAGGACATCATGGAGATAGCGCAGGAGTGCACTTCATTACCAACAGTCTCCTACTTGTACTGCTGTGTCTGCCCGGACTCCGTATCTAAGACAGGTGCAGTGACGTATTACACGACCTCCAACCCAAGTGTGCTACTGCTAATGCATGGCCTACCTATGCTCTCTTAATGGAAGATGTGTGTCTTCCAATGAGAGAGCATGTGCCCCTGAGCATTTCTTTGCATCAGAAACTAGATCATACAGAGGAGGTACCATAAGCACCACTGTGTCACAGCCACATACTCTTATAGGGCCACTGCCACCACTGAATGTATAGTACAGGTGTGTATTACCCTAAAAAGCTACTGCATTAACCCCATAAGCTCCTGGTTGGATCTGTTTGTGCCAGCTATATGTGCATACCTGCATTAACTCAGTATTAAGGCCCCCATACACAGTGCGATATAGCCGATCCGATGGATTGCTACGATCTTGCTGCTATATCGTTCTGTGTGTGGGTATAATATTGGCCAGTGCACGCTCCTGTGGGATTGTACATTGCTCCTCCAGATCCTTCTGCATGTTCAGTTTATACGATCCCATGCAGCACTATGTGGGTGGGGGAGGGGGGTGCCAGCATATCGGGCGGTTGGCCACCCAATCGCTCTGTGTGTGGGTACTGCCTGATATGTCGGCCATCGCATCGCAAGGTGGATATCGCACCATGTATGGGGGCCTTAACCCTTCATGCTATTATCTGATGGTTAATAAACCAATGAGCCTGGCTAAGTTATCTGCCATGTGGACTGACCTCCATCCCACACCACTAACAACAATACCTATCAGCACCATAGGTTCTGACAATAGACAAGGGTACTTAAGAATGCAAGTCTTAGGGGCATATTCAATTGGGGGCGAGAATAGCAAAAATCCTGCACCTGTTTTTGACTTTTTGCACGGTGAGAGGTTTTTTTTTGCGCACCTCCTGAGCACGACCAATTTTTCCTAAAAAGGATGGTAAATGCTCTGGGACACTGGCGGAACCCCTCCTAATGACTAATTAAGTAATTGGAAGTTTCCAATTTGCTTAATTAGTCAGTAATACTCACCTTCCAAAGTGCTGTCTTCTGCATCCAGTGTCGGGACCCGGTCTCCTGCAGAAGCAGTGAGTATGTCAGTGTGTGTGAGTGTGTATGAGTGAGTATGAGTGAGTGTGTGTGTGACCTCCGGTGTATGTGTACCCCCCAAGTTCAGTGTGCCCCCCTGGAATGGGCGATGGGAGAACTACATCTCCCAGCAGCCCTTGCCCCTCCCACCAGCCCCTGGAGCCACCCAGCAGCCCCCTCTCGAGTGAGAAGATAGAGGAGAGGTTACTGGGAGCTGCAGAGACCACCAGTGACCACCAGGCAGGTAAGTGCAGATTTTTTTTTTTTACGCAGCGCAGGGTTTTCAGCTCTGACAATTTTTTCAATTGGATACCATGGGTATCGGGAGCATGCATACCCTCGGTAATCCAAAAGTGGGCACAAGGAGCATGAGGTTTTTTTCTCGCTGAACCTCACGCCCAATTAAGTATGCCCCTTAGTCTATAGTTGTGGGAAAATGCACCAAGTCTCATTGGCAAAAACAGTTTGAAAACAGTAGTGTGAGAGGCTAATGGTAACATGAGTAAATAGGAGAGATAAATGGGCATGGCCGAATGCAGTCATACAATACTGCATAGTGAGCCTAATTCAGAGATGTACGCTATAGTAACCATAGCTGTGGGCTGTCCGAAAACATACAAATGTCATAGCAAATGGGATTTGTATTGATACACTTACTGGTGGCGTTGAAAATCCAAGCGCCTGTGTAAAAAGATGCAGCATCGGTTGCATATAATCTATTATCAGACTTCTGAGTAACCCCATGGTCGCATAGAATGGCTGCTGGAACTGAGACACTGGAGCCATTTTTACTGCATACGGGATCGCAGTTGCAGGCAGAGATATGCCTCAAAAAAGGTCATGACACGCCTGCGTTTCATTCACCCCATTGCTGCTCACCTGCGATAACTGCCAGTCAATTCTGAATAAATCCTCAATGTGAGCGTCATCTGAAATGAAATTTGACGCATGCGCAGTGTGACTCAGACACATGCACAGATTACAGATAATTGCTCAACTGCATGACCATCAGCATTGCACCCGTCTCTGAATCAGGCACAAGTACGTAGCCATTCTACAGGAAATTGACAACAATTTTAGTCCAGTAAAAGTTTGGAAGGCAGTAGACACACATTAATGTAAATGGATGCAGACTTCTATGAAACGTCTTTGATTCAGTGCCAAGGAGGACACCTTTCTTCATATATGGTGGTCCTGTCCAAAGACAGTAAATCTTGGGAAGGAAGTCATTGGTTTTATAACTCGCATACTAATTGTCTCTATTCCCTACAATCCTAAGTATCTTCTCTACCCATAGACTTCCCTACGTGGACAAGGCATCAAAATAAATTAATGCGCCACATAGTCACTGCTACCACTTGACAATCGACGGCAGACAGGAAACAATCTGCTCCTCCTTCTATGCAGTCTATTATATCCCAAATATAGTATATTTATCAAATGGAATTCATGACTAGCATTATTAACCGCTCATTTAACAAAATATGGAGCCCTTGGTTAGCTTCTCAAAATGGTCCTTCCCCTTTTGTCTTATAATAGCCACTTATATTTAGTATTTTTTTAAGTTTCTATCCTCAGGACCCATCCCAGAGGTTCTCTTTTCTTTTTTCTTTTTCCTTGTTTTCCTTTTCTTTTTTCTCTCTCTCTTTCTCCTATACGTCTTCACCTTTTGTCATATACAGTCTGTTGGAGTTTTATTTTTATTTTCTAGAGTTCTAATATAAAATTGATCACAAAATTATGTTTTTTGTTGTGTATATCTGATATATATTTTATCTATACTATTTTATTATTGAGTTTTCAATTATTTTGGTCTCTGTTGTTTATTGTGATCTGCTCAATTTATTTAACATTTCTTTAAAAAAAATTAGTTTTGCCTCGAAAAGGCCACGCCACCCTGGATGATTAGTTTTTTGTCCACAAGTTACGACCCCCATTTGACGTCATGCTAGGGGTGAGCCCAGCACTCAGTCAGCTGCTGGGCTGCCCCCTGCTCTTCCCCTGCACTAAATGGATGCCACGCGCATGTGTGCGACATCTGCTGAGCTTCACGGCACTGCTACTCTCTGCTTAGCAGAGCAGAGCTGCAGTGGTGCCTGAGTGTCCCCAACCTCCCAACTGCCTGCAGAACACTACGTCCTGTGGGTGCGACAATGCCCTAAAAACTGGACTGTCCCGCTGGAATCTGGACAATTGGGAGGTATGCGACCATGTCCTACCAGCAGCTGCTGTATGGTAATCTTCAGGCAACACCCTTTCTCAGCACAAAGTGCATGCTTTACATCTGTGTGAATTTGCTGTATTGCATATATCAGCTATTATTAATAATTTACTGCATAAAAGAAATGGGACAATACCAATGATGAGAATTTAGTTTTAAAAGATAGTAATGATGAAAAAAACAACAACATTGATTATCCGTTAAACATGTACAGTGATGTGTTATGTGCGTTTGCTAAGAGCCTGCAGCATTACCACCTACAGTACAGTATATGGGTGTAGCTACCACAGGTGCAAGGAGTGCAGTTGCTATGGGGCCCAGAGCTAAGGGGGGCTCATCTTCCTTTTCAAAAGTTACAGTTATATACATTTTTCACCACTGGGTAGTACTTAGGGGCCCTAACAAACGTTCATTATGGGTCCTTCAAATACCGTGTTACTCCCCTGGTACAGTGTGTCACAGTCTCCATGACAGTAAACTTGTTGCACATAAAATTTGAAACGTCATTGTTGAAGTTTAAAACTACCGTATCTACTACTGTATTACTGCACTGGATGTTCACGTCACGGTTACATTAATGCGACAGTTTACCTACAGTCCAATGTCAGGTTTTCAGGATTGTCCACAAGTCATGGCTCGCTACAGAGACAACTCCATCCACTGCTATAGTTTCCATCAGTAGTGCACTGGCAGCGGTTGAGATGTGTACTGCTTCTGCATGGTGTCAGCCATCTTGCTCCATGGCATGGCTTTTTTGCAAGTTCTGTAATGCACACAAACAAAAGAAGAATCTTCCCGCACAAGATAGTATTATTTAGTGGTGTTAATAAGTAGGAGATTGTTTCCAAAGTATGACAATTTAGGAGTAATTTACACTTTAAGTATAAGCAGGAAATATGATGGTGCTACCTACTGATTTAATACATGTATTTAAAGAGGAAAAGAAGAAAATAAATCAGTTCACAAATAGAGAATTTTTAACACTGACTAGTGTAGGAATGATACTTTTTATAATTGATACATAATATATTCAATTATTCTAATTGTAACATTCTGTGTCACTTTGTGTCCGTTTACATGAGTCAGTGTTAAAAATTAACTCTTTGTGAATTTGATACATGATTAAGACTAAGGATTCCTTCTCACACCATGGAGACCTTTGTACGTTTATATTAAGTGTGCTTAACCAATACTAATTAGTCTACACTTATAGGAAGCCTTCATTCTACATTATCCCTGTGACATTTATATGTTTACACTAGTAATTTGGATATTATTTGAACCCATAACATAACGGTGGAACTTTACTTGATGTCACGGAATCGTATCCATTTATCCATATGTGAATATGGACACATTATTAATACAATATCGGAAAGAAATAATTGACAGCAGTGCTCAGTGGTTTTAATCACTTTATTTCATTTCTTTATATACAATCTTTCTATATTTTACCTTTATATTTCGCTCGTTTTAAATGTATTTGTTTTTTGATAAAGTACTATTTATTCATTAAATCTTACCTGTTGTTACCAGTATAATTTTTAAAGCATATCCAAAAAACTAAGATTTTATGCATCATTGTTTTTTGGAGATAGAGGGCACCCATGTAACTGATTTATTTTCTTCTTTTCCTCTTTAAGTTCTGTAATGCGCCAAGGAAGGGTTATTTGGTGTGATTGGTATGTGGATACATCTCAACATGAGAACATATCTTCTTACCCCCATTTCCATCTTTATAGATCAATATTCAATGTGTACGACTCTGCATAGCGCCGTCTGCATGCGCTCATTTTCTGAGCATGCACAGAGTGAATTTATGCAAATACGCTATGTAAACAGGCAGACGATCAACTCTGCATTGTGTTTCAGTAAGCTTATTACAGTAACGCATGAACTTACCCCAGTTAAGAATTATATAATTCTTAGATTTTATTAAGCATTTCTATCACGCAAATGTAGTTATGTGCAACTCTAAATAAGGCTCAAAGAGTGTTTAATTGGATATGTGTGCAGAGCCCCAACTTTGTGTGATATATGTTTTTGATTTTACTGCTTCTGAAAACAAAATTCTGAATCTCTATAGATTACAGCAGTTAGACAACAATTTAATAAGTGTGTTAGTGTCACATTAGGTTTTTGGCTTTAATCGACCATCTGCTGTGAATTATGAGTTTCTCCATTCTGTTTTCTAGTAAATACAAAAATGTTTGTAGGAAGAGAAACCCACAACTATTTCAATAAAAAAATGTACCCCAGACTGAATGAATAACTGGAAATGTGTTTGTCCCATTATGTTATATTGCAGACATGTGTTAGAGCAGGGTGTACCTCAGGTTCCCGATTAAAAGAAATAGTGAAATACAGAACTATCTAATAACATGCTTCTAAGGTTTCTTAGCTTGATATGTGCAGTAGTGTACTGTGAATTGTTGTAATCTGTACTGTATACTAGGGGTGAGCGGGTTCGGATTTCTGAAATCCGAACCCCCCCGAGCCCCCCCGATCCGAGGCCGATCCGAGTCAGGCTCGACTTTTCCCGCCTGACTCGGATCTGAAATCGAGGCAAAACGTCATCATCCCGCCTTCCGGGTCTCGCGGGTTTTAGATCCTATATAAGGTACCCGCGTCGGCGCCATTTTCTCACTCGGCTGTGGACAGTGAAGAGGGAGGGTGGGAGATAGGGCTGGCTGGGCTGTGTAGTGTAGTGTAGTGTAGTGTAGTGCAGAGTAGTGTTGTGCTGTGCTGTGCTGCGCTGTGCTGCTGTTGTCCATAGGGGCTGTGTCCACTACTTCAAAGTCCATAGGGGCTGGCTGTGTTGTGCTGTGCTGCTGTTGTTAATAGGGGCTGTGTCCACTACTTCAAAGTCCATAAGGGCTGGCTGGACTGTGTTGTGCAGTCAGTTGTCCATAGGGGCTGTGTCCACTCCAAAGTCCTGTGCAGTGTCCCAGTCCTAAAGGGGTGCTGTAGTGTTGTCCAGGGGGTGCTCTGTCGGTCAGGGGTGCTCCCCCCAAGTGCTAAAAAAAAAATATTTTCTGTGTTTGTGAATTGTGTGCGCAGTAGCCGCACGTGCATCAACAAAGTAGTGCCAAGCGTGCGCCTGTGTCATAAGTAAAGGGCCGGCTGGCTTGACCGTTAAAGGGTGCTGTAACCCCCAAAGTACACTCCAAACCAAACCAAATAAAAAAATATTTTCTGTGTTTGTGAATTGTGTGCGCAGTAGCCGCACGTGCATCAACAAAGTAGTGCCAAGCGTGCGCCTGTGTCATAAGTAAAGGGCCGGCTGGCTTGACCATTAAAGGGTGTTGTAACCCCCAAAGTACACTCCAAACCAAATAAAAATATATTTTCTGTGTTTGTGAATTGTGTGCGCAGTAGCCGCACGTGCATCAACAAAGTAGAGCCAAGCGTGCGCCTGTGTCATAAGTAAAGGGCCGGCTGGCTTGACCGTTAAAGGGTGCTGTAACCCCCAAAGTACACTCCAAACCAAATAAAAAAATATTTTCTGTGTTTGTGAATTGTGTGCACTGTGGCTGCACGTGCATCAACAAAGGAGCAGAGCCAAGCGTGCGCCTGTGTCCCATAAGTAAAGAGCCGGCTGGCTCATTTCTTAAAGGGTGGTGTAACCCACAAAGTGCACTACTCTCCAGCAAAAATAAAAAAATATTTTCTGTGTTTGTGTGCGCCTTAGCCACACGTATATATCAATATAACATAAATGGAGGACCAAACTTTCTCCAATAAAAATAAAATAGGGAAAGATCAAGAACCACTTCCTCCTAGTGCTGTTGCTGCTGCTGGGAGTTGTTCATCATCCCAGAGAGGAAGTAGGAACACCACTACTTTTACTAAACAATTGACCCTCCAACAGTCACTAGCGATGAGGATGAAGTACGACAGCAGTCATCCTGAAGCAAAACTTATAACTGAGGCCTTGACTGCTATGTTGGTGTTAGACGTGCGTCCGGTATCCGCCATTAGTGCAGTGGGATTTAGACAATTGATGGAGGTAGTGTGTCCCCGGTTCCAAATCCCATCTAGATTCCACCTGCATCCTCAAAGCAGCAGCGACAAGTGTGCATCTGTCTGTTAAAGGGTGGTGTAACCCTCAAAGTGTGCTCCACAAACAATAAAAATATTCTTCTTTTTTTTTCTGTCTTTGTGAAATGTGTGGGCTGTAGCCGCACCTGCATCCTTAAAGCAGCAGCGACAAGCGTGCGTCTGTCTGTTAAAGGGTGGTGTAACCCTCAAAGTGCGCTCCACAAACAATAAAAAAAAATTTTTTTTTCTGTCTTTGTTAATTGTGTGGGCTGTAGCCGCACTTGCATCCTTAAAGCAGCAGCGACAAGCGTGCGTCTGTCTGTTAAAGGATTACATCTGCGACAGCATCCAAGTAGGCATGTCAGACAGTCCGTACCTTTACTGGCAGGAAAAAGAAGCAATTTGGAGGTCCCTGTACAAACTGGCTCTATTTTACCTGAGTTGCCCCCCCTCCAGTGTGTACTCCGAAAGAGTGTTTAGTGCAGCCGGGAACCTTGTCAGCGAAAGGCGTAGGAGGTTGCTTCCACAAAATGTGGAGAAGATGATGTTCATAAAAATGAATTATCAACTCTTCCAGGGAGACCAGCCTCCAGAACGTACAGAGGGACCTGTGGTTGTGGATTCCAGCGGGGACGAATTAATACTCTGTGAGGATGAGGATGTACACAACACTGAAGAGGGTGAGGAATCGGTGGATGAGGAGGATGAGGACGACATCTTGCCTCCGTAGTGCCAGTTTGTGCAGGGACAGATTAATTGCCAGCTTGTTTTGTGGGGGCCCAAACGAACCAATCATTTCAGCCACAGTCGTGTGGCAGACCCTGGCTCTGAAATGTTTGGTTTGTTAAAGTGTGCATGTCCTGTTTATACAACATAAGTGTGGGTGGGAGGGCCCAAGGACAATTCCATCTTGCACCTCTTTTTTATCTTTGAATTATGTACTGTTTGGGTCCTAGTTTTTCAAACTGCCATCCTGTCTGCCACTGCAGTGTCACTCCTAGATGGACCACGTGTTTGTGCCGCCCACTCGTATCTCTTAGCATAGTCATCCAGCTACCTCGGTGCAACCTTTTGGATATAAAAACACTATTGTGAGGTGTGAGGTGTTCAGAATAGACTGGAAATGAGTGGAAATTAAGGTTATTGAGGTTAATAATAGCATAGGAGCAGAAAAACCCACAAATTCTGTGATTTTAGCTGTTTTTATGCTTTTTTTCAAAAAAATACAGATCCAAAACACAAAACCCAGAACCCAAAACACGGAAGCGTGGTTTTGGCAAAACCAATCCAGATCCAAAACACGAAGGAAAATCCAGATCCAAAACCAAAACACAAAACACGAAAAGTGGCCGGTGCACACCCCTACTGTTTACCAATACTTAGAATACAATACACACTTTATTGTCATCAAGAACAAAACAAAACATGTTGGATTGTCAACGAAATGTCAATTACAAACACTTCAGCATATAAAACAAACCAGTAAAATATTTCCATAATAAGGTTAGTGCATTTTGACAGTTCAATAGACGAACAGCTACTGGAAAGAAGCTATTATATAATTGCTTTGCATGTGTGCGCACACTCCTAAAGCGTACATTTGATGGTAATCTTTCGAAAACCATATAGTTGGGTTGACTAGGATCAGCTAAAATGCTTCTAGTCCGCTTTAATACTCTACTCTCATAGAGAACTTGAATTTGGGGTAGTTTTACACCTATTATTTTGCTTGCAGTCTTGACCAAACGTTCAAGAGCACCCGATCAGCAGCAGTACAGTTTCCAAACCAAATAATAATCCCAGTCAGGACACTCTCTATTATACAATGATAAAATCTTAGGAGAGTCTCTGTACTCAGAAAAGCTGCCTTCAGTCTCCACAGAAAAAAAGGCGTTGCTGCGCCTTTTTTACTACAAGTGTAGAGTTTAGAGACCAGGTCAGATCCTTTGAGATATGAACTCCCAGAAATTTAAAGGCATCCATCTCCTCAATGATCATATCGTCCAAAACCACTGGTAATTTGAATCCACAATCCACCCTCCTAAAATCAATTACCATCTCTTTAGTTTTTATGGTATTTAGGAGTAAACAATTATCCTTACTCCATTCAAGCAATCTTTGCACCTCGTACCGATAGGCTCCCTCCCCCTCATTTCCTATCAGGCCCACAATGGCAATGTCATCTGCAAACTTCACAATCTTAACAGACTGTGAAGTTGAAACACAATCATGAGTAAAAAAAGATAGTAGAGGGCTCAAAACGCACCCCTGTGGGGCACCAGTTTTTAGGAAAACTTCCCCAGAAACACATCTCCCTAACTTAACCACTTGGGGCCTATCTGTCAAAAAAATCAGGACCCAATTTCACATATATCCATTTAGACCTAACTGAAAAGCTTTGAATCCAAAGATGCCAGAATAATAGTATTAAAAGCAGAATTAAAATCAACTAATACAATTCTAACATAAGACCTCTTTTGCACTGTGTGTGTAAAACTATTAAAACAGCATCGGCTGTAGAACAATTTACCCTATAAGCAAATGGACAAGGATCAAATTCAGCAGCAAAGTGGGATTTCATATATTTCAGCACTAAACACTCAAAACATTTCATAACAATGGAAGTTAGAGCAATCGGGCGATAGTCATTTAAGCATTTAGACACATCTTTTTTTGGAAAAGGGACAATAGTTGTTACTTTAAAACATTTGGGAACTTGGCAGTACGCAAGGGACACATTAAATATTAATGTAAAAATCCATTCTAGCTTGTTACAGCAATCTCTTAGAACCCTCCCCTGAATCCCATCTGGGCCTGCAGCTTTACCCGGGATTACACTATGCAAACTAAGCACTAAGGGTAACTCATCAGGTTGAATTTCCAGGACCATGATTTCAGACACATTTTCCTTATCGAACTTAGAATAAAATATATTCTGGTTTTCCAACAAGGCAATATTAACGTCACACAACTCAATCACTTTAGTTTTATAATCAGTAATATCATGTAGACCCTGCCGCATATTCCTTGGATCTTTACATTGATTACATTTATTCTCCATCCTAGTTGAATACTCTATTTTGGCCCTTTTAATACCTCTCCTCTAGTCAATCCTCGCCTTTGTATACACGTCCTTATTACTGGATTTAAAGGCCCTATCCCGAGCTTTACATAGGGAACGTACCTCATTATTTAGCCATGGTTTCTGATTTGGGAATACCCTAAACATTTTTCTTAATGTCACACTCTCTACACATCAGCTAATATAGCCAAAGACCATAATGGTCATAAGATCAATGTTTATAGACCCTACTACCATGGATTCCTCAATTAGCATTTCCCAATTAGTAAATGGTCCTGCAACCTCTCAGTCGTTCCCTCAGGCCAAACTAAAACTGATCTCCTAATAGGCCTAACATGTCTGACCAAGGACTTATACAAAGGTATCATGAACAAGGAGATGTGGTCTGATTTTCCAATATGGGGACACGCAACAGTCTCATAGGCCATTTTAAGATTTGTATAGACTTGATCCAAAATGTTTGCCCCATGAGTCGGTACCATAACATTCTTAAAAATCTTTGGCAGTACCACTTTTAAATCAGCCTGGTTAATATTAATATTTAAACAAATATGGAGTACATTTTAATTACACTCCACAATAACAGAGCATATTTGTACAATTTAGTTATATGAGAAATATATATATATATATATATATATATATATAAACAAGACAATCAGTGCGCTTCAATAAAATGAATACAAAATGTCCTTGAGACAAGAGAAATGTTCTGTATCAAACAAATGGTTGCTTAATAGTCACTTAGAATTCCTCCTATATAGTGGAATAAAGCAAAGATCCCAAAGATGATATTGGTCGGTGTCTTCCCCAAAAAACCCAAATCCACCCGGGGGTAAACACTAACAGTAAAACAGAGACAGGGGGCGCCACATAGTGCTTTAAAAGTATAACAGTTTTTATTGCAATCTTCCCAATAACCAATAAAGCGTACCAGAAAGGGCGGTCATATACCACCGCAAGTGTCTACAGCATATAACGAAGGAACAAGGCAATCACCGGCCGCTGACCTGGATGTCTCCAAGCTGCTCTCCGGGAGCTTGCTTCCGACCACAATCTCAAATTCCAAACCACGCCCCTACCGGTTTCGTCACTTGGACTTCATCAGGAGGCTGGCTGGCATTATGCAAACATCTCTTTAAATAGTACTCATAGGCAAACGCAGGGGGAGTTTCCATCTGCCCGGAAACCCCCCTCCTCAGCCCACAATAGAAATAGTAATGTAATAGAATTTTACTAGTGCTGAATGTTCTTCTCAGTATCACAAATAAAATAATTAGTACCACCTGTGGATCTTTTAACATCAGTCAGTAATAAATAACCTGTGTACCAACTAGGAGATCTGGAAAACATTCACTGTTAGGAATGTGCTGCTATCGAGCCCAATATGTCCAGGGCAGTGCTAGGTTATTCTGCTGCTCCCAGACTCCCGGACTTGCTCTAATACTCTGGAATGGTGCCCACATCTAAAATAAAAACATTCAGCTCAGGCAGGATGGCCCCACTGCCACATTTAGTGGCTTACTGTGATCACTGGTCCTGTATATGCTGGAATTATGACACACAATACACTTTGTATGATGTATATTATAGCTGGTTAAGTGCTAATTCTACCCTCTTCATGGAGTGGCCACACTCAAGCATTTGGAAACCCCCCTCTAGAAATCCTGTGTTTGCCACTGGTACTGGCCTAATTGAAAGGTACTGGCCTCATTAAAATATCCACAGCTGTAATTAATTGCATTGTAATATTGCAAACAAATACAAAGTACATAAAATAATAAAAACAATAACAGAAACAATACATTGTATCCACCACATATTGCTACAAAATATCAGTAGGCCTAGAGAATTACACCAAATGTGGCCGTATACCTAGGGGTTTAAGGTTAATTAAACATCCCACTTTTGCAGCTTCGAATGTTACATTTGTCAAGGAATGGAATATTATTCTAGATGAATATTCTCTTGATTTGATGTGGCTAATTGTGTTTAAAAAAAGAAAACTATTGCAAGATTTAGAAAAAGAAATGATGGTTTTAGAACATAAAGTTGATTCACAGAAAGATACTAAAGAGTTTATTGAGTTCACCAAATATATGGAATCTAAAACTGGGAAAATTGAGCAAGATATTATAGTTAGGAAAACACAGAAAATTAAAAGAGATAAAGAGGATTATGCTAAAGGCAATGTAATACCTCTTTTCCACCAAAATTCCGGGTCTGACCCGGAGTTGGAACAAGGTTCCTATCCGGATCAGACCCAGAATTTAGCCGGCGCCCACTCGGGTATTCCCGAGTCGGCGCCACTCACACCGCAGTCGGGTCTGCATAGACCCGGCTTTTCCGGCGTGAAAGTGGACGCTTGGAGTTGACGTCATCTCCAAGCACCACTGAAGCAGGACCAATCGGCCGGCTAGCGGCGCACTGCAGGTCATCAAGACCCGGAGTGTGCCGTACACAAAGCAGGGTTTCACGGGTTGCTCCCATGTTACATCCTGCTATTTACCTGGGTTGGATTGCCGGGTTACTTGACCCGGCGATCCAACCCTCACTCCTTTAACACCAAGGAGCTGCCTGGGTTAACCCTGCAATAACCCGGGTTTTAGCTCCGGTGTAAAAGGGGTATTAGAAACTGGTCAAATTTCATAAAACAAGAAAAGAGACCCATTAATAGCCAATGGAAACAAACTTCAGTTCCACCCTGGGGAGTGAAACAACAGGAGATTCCTATCAGGAATGATAGAGTTAAATTTAGACCACAATTACAGCAAAATCCTCAACAATGGCAGCAAGTTAGTAGAGTTAAAGCCTGGAAACCAAGAGCAATTAGGTCCAATTATCCACCCAGAATTACCAATAGATTCCAAGCTTTGGAATCTTTGCAGGGAAATGAATATTCTCCTACTCCTCAACCAATACTATGGGGTCTTTTTCTTTTAATCCATCTACAGTTACAGTTGGGCAGCACAGACGGTGTAATGGTTAGCGTTACTGCCTCAAAGCACTGAGGTCGTGGGTTCAATTCCCACCACAACCCTAACTGTGTGGAGTTTGTATATTCTCCCTGTGTTTGCGTGGGTTTCCTCCGGGTACTCCGGTTTCCTCCCACACTCCAAAAATATACTGGTAGGTTAATTGGCTCCCAACACAAATTAACCCTAGTGTGTATGTGTGTGAGCATGTGATAGGGAATATAGACTGTAAGCTCCACTGGGGCAGGGACTGATGTGAATGGCCAAATATTCTCTGTAAAGTGCTGCGGAATGTGTGCGCTATATAAATAACTGGTAATAAATAAATAAATAAATAAATAAATACAGCATGGGAACAAACATTTTTTTCCCACATGGCTTTCAAAAAAAGATACAGAGAAGATGAGGGCAGAGAAGGGGAAAAGGCTCCTTAAAAATAAAGAGCAATGTTTCAGGGCCAGAAACACGTTTAATATCCAATAATCATGGGATATTTAATCTGTCAAAAGTTGTATTGTCTAGCCCTGATAAAAGTATTTTTAAAAAAAAGGTTTATCCTTTGCTCCTCCAACAGGGGTTAATAAATGTAACCTTATGATAGATCTCAGTTTATATGCTAGAAAAATTACTTTGAAAAGACACTTTGTCCGACAGGACAATAAATATTTAGCTCCTTTGACAAATTCTGAACACAATAAAAAGATATCTACTTCAGGATTGAAGGAATGATCCACTTTTTATCCTGTAGAATCTAGAGGCTCATACATTGATATGGTCACCCATTTGGTTAAGAAAGACTTTGAAAAAATTTGTGAGAAATCACCCATAGCAACAACAAAAAATTTAACTACAATTGAAATCACCTCTTTAAAGAAATTAGTAGAAAACAAAGATCTTGTTATCAAGCAGGCCGATAAGGGTGGGGGCATCGTCCTGTTAGATCATGGAGATTATGAAAAAGGAATGTGTAGAATTTTACAAGATGTTTCTTCTTATTGCAAATTCAAAAGTGATCCAACTAAAGAATTCCTTAGTGAATTAAAAAATGTACTTGATAGTGGGAGAGACACTAGGGTTCTTATGGAAGAGGAATATAAATATTTATAAAATGTTTGTCCATGTTTAGTAACAATTTATTATCTGCCAAAATTACATCAAAATCAGGACGTGCCGCCTGGCCGCCCGATTGTGTCTGGTATAGATTCACTTACATCTAGAGTATCAGAATATATTGACATTTTTTTAAAGCCACATGTGCCATTTTTGATAACGTATATTAAAGATTCCACACATGTTCTCCAATTATTAAAAACCTTTAAATGGGAGGAAGATTATTCCTGGGGAACAATAGATGTACAAACATTATATACATCAATCCCTCATCAAAAAGTGATAGAAAGTATGCAAAAATTGCTATTGGCGGATTCTTCAGTTGATCGCTGTAAAATTTTATTTTTGTGTGAATGTTTGGAATTTGTTTTAAAACATAAGTACTTCACATTCCTAGATGAATTTTATATACAAACATGTGGTTGTGCGATGGGGACCATCTACGCACCGAGTTTAGCTAATTTATATATGGGAGAATGGGAAAATAGATACGTTCTGGCTAATAATCCCTTTAAGGATAATGTTATACTGTTCAAATGCTATATTGACGATATATTAGTTACATTACGAGGCACTAAAAGACATTTTGAAGATTTTGTATCCTATTTAAATATTAATGAATATAACTTAAAATTTAAGTCTAATTTCCAAGAAGAAAAGTTTCTGGATTTAATATTGAACACAGAAAACTGTAAGAATAATGAGGTGGAAACATATAAATTTTTCAAACAGGTAGATAGTAATAGTTACTTGGATTGTCAAAGTTGTCATAATAACAAATGGAAGAAAAATCTGCCGTTTTCTCAGTTGATAAGACTTAGACGTAAGTGCAGCACCTTGGATAGATTTGATGAGCTTTGTGAGATATATAAAAACAGGTTCCTTGAAAAGGGATATTTTCACTCACTTATCATATCAGCTATAGCCAGAGCTAGATCTTTAGAGACAGACACTCTCAGGAGTGGATTGGCAGGTATTTTTTGCGGGAAGAATCCTGGTGGGCCGAATGGTCATGGGGCCGCTTTTCTGTGAGGCCCCGCCCCCTTATTTACGTCACCCGCCGGGCTTTCACAGGCACCCGGCTGCCTGACAGCTTTGTCTGGCCCCTGCCTTAGCCTCTCTGTCTCTCGCGAGAAGAGAGGCCAGCGGCAGCCTATTTAAACCCAACCCAAGATGCTGTCGGTGTCACACGCCATGGAGGATTCAAGAGGAAGGTGGCGTGGACCCGTGGCCAGGGGCGGGACATCAATGGAGGTAAGCTGCGGCGGAGTTGGGGGCTGCCCAGGCAGTCTGTTAGCATGATCATCTCCTCTCCACTCTTCCCTCCCCAGGCTGTGAAGTATAAAGTTTAATTTCACAGCCTGGGGAGAGGGCAGAGCGGAGAGGAGACAATCTGGCTAGCTGCAGCAGTGGCCAGGGGTGGGCAATGTGGCTGCGGGTGACAGCGGCATCAGCACCGGCGGATCCAAGGGGGGGGCAATAAGGGCGATCACCGCCCTGGCCCCCGTACACACAGGCCCAATTGCCAAAAGTCCCGCCCACTTATTGTGCGCTGTTGCCTGTCAGCTGCTACCTGGGGGCACTGTATAAGGGGGGCTGCTACCTGGGGACACTGTATAAGGGGGCTGCTACCTGGGGACACTGTATAAGGGGGCTGCTACCTGGGGGCACTGTATAGGGGGGCTGCTACTTGGGGACACTCTATAAGGAAGCTACTACCTGAGGGCACTGTATAAGGGGGCTGCTACCTGGGGACACTGTATAAGGGGGCTGCTACCTGGGGACACTGTATAAGGGGGCTTCTACCTGGGGACACTGTATAAGGGAGCTTCTACCTGGGGACACTGTATAAGGGGGCTGCTACCTGGGGACACTGTATAAGGGGGCTTCTACCTGGGGACACTGTATAAGGGGGCTTCTACCTGGGGACACTGTATAAAGGGGGCTTCTACCTGGGGACACTGTATAAATGGGGATGCTACCTGGGGGCACTGTATAAGGGGGCTGCTACTTGGGGACATTGTATAAGGGGGCTGCTACTTGGGGACACTGTATAAGGGGGCTGCTACTTGGGGACGCTGTGTGCGGGGGCTGCTACCTGGGGACACTGTGTAAGGGGGCTGCTACCTGGGGACACTGTGTAAGGGGGCTAGCCACCAGAGGTCAGGGGTTTATTTGGCTGGGGAAGAACAATGGCAGTAGCCATTGCCAATGGGGCTGGGCTGGCTGCTGGGAGGACTGGGAGACCATGCGCTGCATGCATGCTGTCAGGTGACATGACAGGTCGGGCTGGGCTGGGCTGATCATAGGGAGATAGAGTCTTGAGAGAGCTGTGCTGTGAGGAGCTGAGCAGTGAAGGGGGCTGTAATATGAGGGAGATTGTACTGAGGAGGGCTGTGTTGCGATGGCCACTCTCAATTCCCAATCCGCCCCTGGACACTCTAATTGCCTATTACAAGGAAATAGATAAACAGAGTGGACCTGACCAATTGAAATGTGTTTTTGTTACTCAATATGATAGTTCTCATAAAGAAATTCAAGGAGTATTGAATAAATACTGGTATATCATTAAAATGGACCCAGTGTTGTCATCTGTTATGTCAGAAAGACCTGAAATCATATTTTAAAGGGCTAGAAATTTGAAATCGTATCTGGCACCCAGCACTTTGATAACATTAAAAGAAGTAGAAATTGATAAGGTAGGTGTAAAGTGTGTGTACATGGATTAAAGGGGAAGAAAAAGCTTTGTGACATAAAGGGTAAAGAATATTAAGTTAAAGGTTTTCTTAACTGTAATACCACCTTTGTAGTATATTTATTAATCTGTGATTGTGGTAAATATTATATTGGTAAAACCAAAAGAGCTTTAAAAATTAGGATATTAGAGCACTTGCAAAATATCAAAAATAAGGTAGAGAACCACAGCGTGCCCAGACATTTTAAAAATTGTCAGAGGAGTGATTCCACCTCCCTAAAATTTATGGGATTAGAACATATAGGAAGAGACAAAAAAGGTGTTGATCATGAAAATAGATTAGCCAAAAGAGAAACCTTTTGGATAATCACGTTGAACTCATTGTACCCTTTGGGGTTAAATGAGGGGTCTGAAATCACCCCTTCTTTGAGATGCTAAATTATTTCCTTTTTTTTTTTTCCCCTTTCGTGTCACATTTGTTTTCATATATGACTTGTTTTTACATTGCGTGTTTTTATAAAATAATTTTTAAAATTGTTGTTGTTGTTTTATAGGTTCACTCCTGGACCATTTAAAGAGACCGTATGTGTTCTCTTTGAGATAATAACCTGTTATCTGTAGATGTCTTCATGTGATCCATTTTAAGATTGTTTTTTTACATATTTGTGATGGTTTTTATATACGTGTGTATTTTATTATGTCTAGCAAAACTTTGTTGGCAATACATGTGATAGGCACTGTAATTAAATATAGAAATTATTCGTATGTGCAGCAATGGTGTTTTACGTGCTAAGTTACAGTTATTGTATTTTATGTGCTCAGTTTTATTCTTTCATATTTTCTGACTTGGTTTGTAAAATGATATTTTGTAGCAATATGTGGTGGATACAATGTATTGTTCCTGTTATTGTTTTTATTATTTTATGTACTTTGTATTTGTTTGCAATATTACAATGCAATTAATTACAGCTGTGGATATTTTAATGAGGCCAGTACCTTTCAATGAGGTCAGTACTATTTAAAGAGATGTTTGCATAATGCCAGCCAGCCTCCTGATGAAGTCCAAGTGACGAAACTGGTAGGGGCGTTGTTTCGCATTTGAGATTGTGGTTGGAAGCAAGCTCCTGGAGAGCCGCTTGGAGACGTCCAGGTCAGCAGCTGGTGATTGCCTTGCTCCTTTGTTATATGCTGTATACACTTGCAGTGGTGTAAGACTGCCCTTTCTGGTACGCTTAATTGGTTATTGGGAAGATTGCAATAAAAACTGTTATACTTTTAAAGCACTATGTGGCACCCCCTGTCTCTGTTTTACTTTTTATATATATATATATCCCTCCCTCCTTGACCCTTTTCAGTCTGGCTTCCGTTCTCTCCACTCCACTGAATCTGCCCTCACAAAAGTCAGCAACGACCTCCTTGCTGCCAAATCCAAGGGCCACTACTCCCTGCTCATTCTCCTTGATCTCTCTGCTGCTTTTGACACTGTGGACCACCCTCTACTGCTGCATATCCTTCACTCCCTTGGTCTACGTGACACTGCTCTCTCCTGGCTGTCCTCCTACCTCTCTGACCGTTCCTTCTCTGTTTCCTCTCATGGTGACTCCTCCCCCCACAGCCTCTTACAGTAGGTGTTCCCCAAGGTTCTGTTCTTGAACCTCTCCTATTCTCTCTCTATACATCTTCTCTAGGTAAACTCATCAGCTCTTTTGACCTCCATTGTCATCTCTATGCTGATGATACTCAGATCTACCTTTCCTCACCTGATCTTTCCCCCTCTCTACTGACTCGTATCTCTAACTGTCTCTCTGCTATCTCTTCCTGGATGTCCCAGCGATTTCTCAAACTTAATATGTCTAAGACTGAGCTGATAGTCTTCCCACCCTCCCACATAACATCATGTCCCACTATTTCTTTATTAATAGATGGCATTACTATATCATCTAGTCCCACAGTGCGTTGTCTTGGAGTCATCCTGGACTCTTCCATCTCCTTCAAACCACACATTCAGAACCTCTCGCAGTCCTGTCGTTTCCATCTCAAGAATATTTCCAGGATCAGACCCTTTCTCACCCAGGATGTTACCAAAACCCTTGTACATTCACTGGTCATGTCCAGATTGGACTACTGTAACCTTCTCCTAGCTGGCCTCCCCAAATCCCATCTCTCTCCTCTCCAGTCTGTGCTCAATGCTGCTGGTCGGCTCATCTTCCTCTCCAAATGCTCTACATCTGCCTCCCCTCTTTTGTAAGCCCTCCACTGGCTCCCATTCCCTTTCAGAACCCAATTCAAGGCTCTCACACTCACTTACAAAGCTCTCACCCATTCCTCTCCCATTTACATCTCTGATCTCATCTCCCTTCACTCTTCTGTCCGCCCTCTTCGTTCACTTAATACACGCCGCCTTTCATGCCAATTGATTACTTCCTCCCACTCCCGCCTCCAAGACTTTGCCCGTGCTGCTCCTCACCTTTGGAACTCCCTCCCTCTCCCTATCAGACTCTGCACCTCTCTACCATCTTTCAAACGAGCTCTGAAGACCCACTACTTCATTAAAGCCTTCCAGCTCTCATACTAACTTGCTGCTACATCTTCCTTTCTCCCCGCCCACCCCATTCTGTGTCACTCCTGTTTGTTTTCCCCTCCCTTAAAGAATGTAAGCTCTTTCGAGCAGGGCCCTCTACCCTCTTGTGCTTCTCCCTACTGTAATTTAATTTATCTCTTACTAGCAACTAGGGCAACTAACACTTGGCTGCTTATGCGGGCATTAATGTCACTAATATAGCAATGTTTATCCATGTCCTGCATTGTATTGTATTGTATTGTATTGTATAGTATTGTATTGTAAGTCAATGGTTACTTTTTTGTCTATGTACTTTGTAAGGCGCTGCGGAACACTTGTGGTGCCATATAAATAAACGATAATAATAATAATAATTATATATATATATATATATATATATATACGTCCAACAGTGTCCCAGCACTCACTCATTGAACATAAAGGTCCTTGCACTGGTGTCCTCCTAGGAACGAGGATGTTCCAATACATAGACAAAAACGAACTGGCGGCACTCAGCGTTTTTTAAAATGTATCTTTTTAATCCAATGGCGTTTCGGGCGGGTGCCCGTTATCAAGGATATACGTGCAGAGGAGCAATGATAGGTGACACTTTTCATCACCCCTACACAGGAGCTAAATATTCCATAAAATTTCCAGTGATGTGCAGCACCATGCATGTGGTGTACCTTCTGTCTTGCCCATGTGGCTTACACTATGTGGGCAAGACAGAGAGGCAATTTAAGGAACGCATGGCGCTTCATAGGTCCGCGGTACCAGCAAGCAGCGAGTGGCAAACCATTTCCTAATGGCTAAACATGGAGTGGCAGATTTGAGGTCAAGAATTATTGATCATATTCCACCTAACATTAGAGGAGGTAATAGAGGTAGGGCGTTACTACAGGCTGAATCCAGATGGATTTTTAGGTTGGACACTATGGTCCCGAGAGGTCTTAATGAGACACTGGGCCTTCACTGTTTCCTATAAATTACCTGAATATCTTTTAAATTAAGCTTTTGGACCACACTATTGTATGGATTTAGCTAATATGCTGTTTCATAATAGCTTTATTGTACCAGGTTAAGGAGGTATAGGAAGTGGGCTTTCCAGGTTATAATAGATAATATGTTAGTAACCATAGAGAGAGATAGAGCTTATAAAATGCTGCATACTAAAGTTGTGATTTATGTATTATATATGTGTATTTAACTGTGTGTTAAAGATAATGCAATGTTTGTTTTTAGGTTGCCACGGCAACGAAGTGGAGATCGTGGATGCGGTCACCTGAGTGGCGCGGCAGATGACATCACTGCGATGCGAGTCGGGAGGCTGCACGACTCAGGTTGAGTAACATCCCGCTCTTGATTATAGTGTTTGTTGGGTATATTTATAACGGGCACCCGCCCGAAACGCCGTTGGATTAAAAAGATACATTTTAAAAGACGCTGAGTGCCGCCAGTTCATTTTTGTCTATGTATTGGAACAGCCTCGTTCCTAGGAGGGCACCAGTGCAAGGACCTTTATGTTCAATGAGTGAGTGCCGGGACACTGTTGGACGTATGTATAGGAGGCTGCTAACATTGTGTGTGTAGCCATCCAGTCCAAGGCACCGCAAACGGATTTAAGAGACCAACAGGAGTTATTATCACTCCCCTGCAACTGACACAGTAATGTGTAAACCTGCAAGGACCTAAAGGATTTGAATTCCACAGGAATTAAGTAGCATAAGCAAGGCTCGTTTTTCTATCCATTAAACAGGATGGATGAAGCAGCAGCGCAGCCTGACCCTTTTGCCCATATAGAAGTCAGTGAAACCTTCAGCTATTCAGACTTGGAGGCTGAAGCAATTTTGTTTAAGGAACCTTTGTTTGAAGAAGGATATGTTACACCTAAGGAGGAATTATATAAAGAATGGTACAGATTGAAAAAACGTGAATTGGATTTTTTGGACCATGGAATATCACTGTCTAATTATTTTAAAGAAAAGCAGATCCCACGTGGGTTCCGTATTCGTAACACACCAACGATAGGGAGATACAATGTGAATTTTTGCCATCGATGGATATCGATCCTCAGCAAGTGCTCTATGGACTTAATGCTATTCGTAATAGAGGAATCAGCAAAGGAGTTAAAAGATACTAAGGAAAAAATATCTAGTTTCGAAGTAACCCATAGAGCCACTCTGGAGGGGGACCAACAAATTAATTGGATTGAGAAAATGTAACAACAAACTGAGCGCTACAAAATAGATCTTATTTGTTTTAAAAAATAAAAGCTTGTTAAAGTTCAGAACGATTACCAACATAGACGAGTATACTCGTGGCTCAGTGAAACATCTAGAACCAATATACCCAGATGGGATAGGAGACCCCGCAGACCCACATGGAGAATGATGCCAACAAGTGGTTCAAGCACCTCTTTGAGTGATATTGATAATCCAGTGCCTGCAGTATCTCATAGTCCGCGACTTCCTTTAGGGACCAGAGCCCGTATGCCCATGGGGGCAGCTCCACAAGAAGAACGAGGAGAGGTAAACAGTGCCAGAGGCAAGGCAACAACCAAGAGACCTCCACGGAGGAAATGAACACTGTGTTTAACCTCTAATAAATCTTTAACTGACATGGAGATTCGTGTTCTGTCGAAAGGATTATCGTTCATTCCAACTGAGAAACCAGATGCTTTTCAATGGACAGTTGACACCTTCAAGTTAAATCGGACCCTCCGTTTGAAAGATTATTTTGGTAAAAAGCCGCAGGCTGCACAAGGACTACCAGAAGTGATTAGCACAACTATGCCTAAATCACTACAGAAATTTAAACAGAGATCTAAATTTGACCCGATGACTATGAACCCATCCATAAAGACCTTCTCCAGACTCTTAGATCAACAAGTTAGCTCATTATCGCCCAAAACTAAATATACTAACAACCTTTCTAAAAATGAGTATAAAGCTTTACTGGCCTTGGAGAAGAGAACTGATATAATGATAAGGAAAGCCGACAAAGGTGGCTCGGTAGTTGTCCAGAACATCGACAATTATGATAGGGAATGTATGAGATAATTGTCGGATACTAAAATTTATAATAAATTATCAAGGGATCCCACTAAAGAATTTAAAAGTGAGCTGGACCAAATTTTGAAAACAGCAGTAGGAGAGGGTGACATCACTGCGGATATAGCAAGTATTCTAACAGTAGACCATCCTGTCACACCAATTTTTTATACAGTGCCCAAGGTCCATAAGGGGCTAATAGACCCCCCCAGGCAGGCCGATCATATCGGCAAGGGGATCCCTTTACCAACCCATCTCTGTTTATTTAGATGGATATTTAAACCCTTGTATACAGAAAATTCCATCCTATTTGAAGGACACGTCTCATTTACTAACAAAACTTAATGAGTTAGGTAGAGTACCACCTCACACCTTGCTTTGTAGTGCAGATGTTACAAGTTTATATACTTGCATCCCACACAAGCAGGGTGTTGAGGCGGTCGAATATCTGATTAAAAATAATCCATTTTATGAGGGACCGCCCATTATTTTGTTTCTTAAATTGTTACTGTTAATTCTGGAAAGGAATTACTTTATTTATGACAATAGGTTCTACCTACAGCTGGTGGGGTGTGCGATGGGGTCCAATGTGGCCCCATCATATGCCAACGCCTATATGCATAAGGTTGAACAAGAGAAATTTCTTCTACTGACTGGTTTTTCTAATCACTTATTACTTTATCATAGGTTTATAGATGACCTTCTAATATTTTGGTCAGGTACCAAAGAGGATTTAGAAAGCTTTCTCAATAAGCACAACCAGACTGGTGATGAGGTTCAATTGACCTTTACCATTTCAGAGGAGGAGATACACTTCCTAGATGTTAAGATCAAACAGGTTGAAGGGACACTTCATAGGTCCATTTACACTAAGTCAACAGATAGAAACACGATCCTTCACAGCACTTGTTGCCACCCCCAACCATTACGTTGTGGGTTACCCTATTCACAATTGTTGAGGGTACGGTGGATCACTAGTGATACTGGGCAATTAAACAACGAAATGGATAAAATGGGAACAACATTTGTGAGTAGGGGGTATCAAAAGGAGCATCTTTTGCAGGCTAAAGAGCATGTCATGCAATTACCCAGGGAGACGCTATTAAAACCTAAGATTAACATAGGTGAACAACCTAG
This sequence comes from Taudactylus pleione, assembly GCA_031769625.1. Taxonomy (NCBI): domain Eukaryota; kingdom Metazoa; phylum Chordata; class Amphibia; order Anura; family Myobatrachidae; genus Taudactylus; species Taudactylus pleione. The sequence continues at coordinate 1,531,153 of JAUIMM010000153.1, forward strand.
GGTAATCCCTTGGGTTAATAGGTTTAATACAAATAGTGTCACTACAACTAGGATTGCTAAAAAATTGTGGCCTATAGTGAATACAGATCAAAAGCTACCAGAACTATTGAACGCACGCTTACTACCTAGCTACACAAGAGGGCGTAACCTCAAGGATCAAAGGGTCAAATTAGATGTGGCCAAGCTTAAAAACGCTAATAAACCACAACATTTTTTGAGCCAAAGAAAGGGGTACTCCCGCTGCCTGGGATGTATCATGTGCAGAGGAGCAATGAGAGGTGACACTTTTCATCACCCCTACACAGGAGCTAAATATTCCATAAAATTTCCAGTGACGTGCAGCACCATGCATGTGGTGTACCTTCTGTCTTGCCCATGTGGCTTACACTATGTGGGCAAGACAGAGAAGCAATTTAAGGAACGCATGGCGCTTCATAGGTCCGCGGTACAAGCGAGCAGCGAGTGGCAAACCATTTCCTAATGGCTAAACATGGAGTGGCAGATTTGAGGTCAAGAATTATTGATCATATTCCACCTAACATTAGAGGAGGTAATAGAGGTAGTGCGTTACTACAGGCTGAATCCAGATGGATTTTTAGGTTGGACACTATTGCCCGTGAGGCCTTAATGAGACACTGGGCCTTCACTGTTTCCTATAAATTACCTGAATATCTTTTAAATTAAGCTTTTGGACCATACTATTGTATGGATTTAGCTAATATGCTGTTTCATAATAGCTTTATTGTACCAGGTTAAGGAGGTATAGGAAGTGGGCTTTCCAGGTTATAATAGATGATATGTTAGTAACCATAGAGAGAGATAGAGCTTATAAAATGCTGCATATTAAAGTTGTGATTTATGTATTATATATGTGTATGTAACTGTGTATTAAAGATGATGCAATGTTTGTTTTTAGGTTGCCACGGCACCGAAGGGGAGATCGTGGATGCGGTCTCCTGAGTGGTGCGGCAGATGACATCACTGCGATGCGTCTCAGCTTCAATGGGGCGCTGTGCTGATGAGAGTCGGGAGGCCGCACGACTCAGGTGAGTAACATCCCGCTCTTGATTATAGTGTTTGTTGGGTATATTTAGATGTGAAGTGTTCATTGTCTGTATATCCTAGATAACGGGCACCCACCCGAAACGCCGTTGGATTAAAAAGAAACATTTTAAAAGACTCTGAGTGCCGCCAGTTCATTTTTGTCTATATATAATATATATATATATATATATATATATATATATATAGGCAATGATTTCTATTTTTTTCTTTTTAAGGGGCACGAATAAAAAAAATGTAAGTGTAAATATTATATGTAAATCATTATTATGGAAGCAAAATAATTATATTACCCTGATACCTCTATTTTTCAGCGTGTTCCTCATGATTCGCTATAATTTAAGAATATGGGAGGAAATTGCCCAACAGGACAAGGCAGTGGCCCCTGCCTGTGGTAGCATCCTTGAGATCCTAGTTGCTGACTTTCTGGCTACCGCTTCTGCACCCTCCACAAGGGGGCAAACAGGTTGGCGCTGCAGGGGACATGGTGGTGTCAATGGTGGGCAGTGCGGGGGCATGGTGGAGCGATCGCATCATTGCAGACCCACCTCCCCCACCCCCCTGGCTATACAATGCCAAGATTACCAGCATTGTAAAGCAGGGGACGGGGCTGCGATGGTGTTATCAGCCCCCCCTGGACCGCCCACTTTCACTCATTAAGTGAGAAGCTTCAGGGAGGGTGGTAAGTGTGTGGCGGTGGTAGTGTGTGGCGGTAAGACTGGGAGACTCTCTATGGGGCCGCCAGTAGTCCTATCCAATTTTCGGGAGCCTCCCAGCCATTCCGGGAGAGTCGGCAAGTATGAGCTAGTTGTACACCTGTCAAACCGCAATGCAGGTGTTCTAAGGTGAGCTCAGGGATAGATAGACAATATATCGATAGCTATATAGATAATTTATTTATATGAGTTATTACACAACAAATGTATTGTTGGCACCAATGTTTGTTTTTTAGATGGTTCAACATGTGATTATGACAAATGTAACTCACAACATGCAGCATAAATGCAGGATTCTGGCCCAACAATGTTTACAGGGAGAAGGTTTTCCAGTTTCACTTGTGAAATGTTTGAGGTTATGGGGCTTAGTCATCATCCCATATGAGCTCATTATACATGCAGACATATTACTTTCCATTAAGTAAAGATCCCAGTTATTATTAGTGGCCCAATGTGGCCGCCCCATATTCTGCAAACTCTGAAAACTGAAAGTTTTCTGAGTTTACTTGCAGGAACTGATGCTGTCTTCAGTTGACATTAGTTCCCAGTGGCCTACCCATTGGAAGAAGTGCCAGAGTGCAGAGAAGGATTAGATCGGATCCCTCCTCCTGCTCTGGCCCTGTGACCACTTTGGTAGTGCGTTTACATGAACTCAGTTCCTGCATGCACACAGACAATGCCAGGCCAGACCCGACAATGTGAATTTCACCGCTACTAATTATCCTCAGAATCAGCTGTAGTAAGTATCATGGGGATGGCTGCCTGACAGAGCAATTGGCCTTTGATGATGAATAACCCCGACCCCCTTATTCAAACCTAATAGCAAATGTGTATATCGTTATCAAAATGAATGTTTGAAAACTGTAAAAACCCATACATACTGTATGCTCTTCATATCTAAAGAAAAAAAGCAAAGGGCAAATGTTTTAGATGGTGCTCCAATATTTTAAATAGTGTATTTGAAATTGTCAGAGACTTTTTAGGTTACCTGTGACATCAAGGCATATGGTTTCAGTCAATCAATTAAAATTTTGACAAATCTAAATCAAACATTACTGGAACGGAAATTAACACAAAGATACTTAAACAAAATACAAAAAAACAACAAGCAGCTGATCTAATTAGATTGCATTTAAAGACTTCCTTCTGTTAATAGTAGAATTTAAAAAGTGAAATAAAATGAATGTATGTAAACCACAGCACAATTTATATGACTACAGAACACTAAATGATAACAATTAAAACAGTTGGGGAGTATGTAAGGCATGTGAACGGATGGCAGCATAATGTGAGATTTCACTCTTTATAGGCTTCAAACAGTCTCCAATGGAATGTGGAAGGCAAGACATACAGTAATAAACCAGTCTGTATACAGTAGATAAGTGTAAAGCTGCATACACACAACGATTTTTTGAATGATTATCGTTAAATGATATCGTTTAACGATAATCGTTTGAAAAAATCGTTCACTTTCTGAGTCAAACAATGAATGATTATCGTTCTTGCGCGTTCACGTTTGTAGTTTGTAGTTCAGTCAGACTTGTCAACTCAACGATTTTCAGTAAGTTAATATGCAAAAATCGTTTGTAGTTCAAAAAAATCGTTCATTACACTTTAAAAAATCTGACAGATTATCTGACAGATTATCTGACAGAAAATAGTTCATAAAATCGTTCAGAAAATCGTTGGTAACAAAATCGTTGTGTGTGTATGCAGCTTAACACATTGGGGCAGATTGAATTAGTGGCTACGTGTGTTCATTCACAGTAACTGATTTCTGCTCCCAGCCCATGAAGGTGTATATGCGCAGTGCAAGCGGCACCATGTTTGTAAGGTGCTATTTCACACTTTATCCCACTGTGGGAATATTATAGAAGGGGCCCATAGTGTGTGCTGATGCTGAAGGGATGTGGTCAGCCATTGTAGGGGTTGTTGTCAGCCCACAGAGGACATGGCATTACATTATGCAGTCTCAGATTTGCATATACAGCACTGCTGTTTCTATAATATTACATTATTATATTATATATTTTTTTTTAAATCGCAATATCCAAAAACTCAACAGGCGAATATTTACTATATATTATGCATCTAATAAAATAAAGTTTATATGGTTCAAAATAATTAATAAAATAGATCCATATTTCAAAAGGACATTGCCATCATATATTTTGATCTTTTTAAGAATCTTTGTCATACAGATTATTTATTATAACATCTATATACAATAGATTAGTCCCATCATTTACCAATCAACAGCAATCTAAACTTAACATAATAAGGGGGGAGAGACTCATTTGTCTAATATGCACTAACACACAGTGAGGGGAATTTAATAAGGAGCGAGTTTGAGATTGTGAGTTTGTTTTAGGGTGTTTTGTGTTTTGGTTTTGGATCTGGATTTTCCTTCGTGTTTAGGATCTGGATTGGTTTTGCCAAAACCACCCTTCCATGTTTTGGGTTCTGGGTTTTGTGTTTTGGATCTGGATTTTTTTTTTAAAAAGCATAAAAACAGCTAACATCACAGAATGTGTTGGTTTTTCTGCTCCTATGCTATTATTAACCTCAATAACCTTAATTTCCACTAATTTCCAGTCTATTCTGAACACCTCACACCTCACAATAGTGTTTTTATGTCCAAAAGGTTGCACCGAGGTAGCTGGATGACTATGCTAAGGGACACGAGTCGGCAGCACAAACACATGACCCATCTAGGAGTGATACTGCAGTGGCAGACAGGATGGCAGTTTGAAAAACTAGGCCCCAAACTGTACATAATGCAAAGAAAAAAAGAGGTGCAAGATGGAATTGTCCTTGGGCCCTCCCACCCACCCTTATGTTGTATGTACAGGACATGCACACTTTAACAAACCAATCATTTCAGTGCCAGGGTCTGCCACACAACTGTGGCTGAAATGATTGGTTCGTTTGGGCCCCCACAAAACAAGCTGGCAATTAATCTGTCCCTGCAAAACTGGCTCTACGGAGGCAAGTTGTCGTCCTCATCCTCCTCATCCACCGATTCCTCACCCTCTTCAGTGTTGTGTACATCCTCATCCTCACAGAGTATTAACTCGTCCCCGCTGGAATCCACCACCACAGGTCCCTCTGTACGTTCTGGAGGCTGGTCTCCCTGGAAGAGTTGATAATTCATTTTTATGAACATCATCTTCTCCACATTTTGTGGAAGCAACCTCCTACGCCTTTCGCTGACAAGGTTCCCGGCTGCAGTAAACACTCTTTCGGAGTACACACTGGAGGGGGGGCAACTCAGGTAAAATAGAGCCAGTTTGTACAGGGGCCTCCAAATTGCCTCTTTTTCCTGCCAGTACAGGTATGGACTGTCTGACATGCCTACTTGGATGCTGTCACCGATGTAATCCGCCACCATTCTGTCAATGGTGACAGTATCATATGTAGTGACAGTAGACATGTCAGAAATTGTTGCCAGGTCCTTCAGTCCGGACCAGATGTCCAAACTTGGTCCTGCCTGTCCTGCATCACCGCCAGCGGGTTGCTTAGGATACCTAAGTTTTTTCCTGGCAGCCCCAGTTGCGGGAGAAAATGAAGAAGGAGCTGTTGACGTGTCACGTTCCGCTTCAGCTGACAGTGTTTTCACCAGCAGGTCTTTGCACCTCTGCAGGCTTGTTTCAGCCGGAAAGAGAGACACCACATAGGCTTTAAACCTAGGATCAAGCACGGTGGCCAAAATGTAGTGGTCTGATTTCAACAGATTGACCACCCTGGAATCCTGGCAAAGCGAATGAAGGGCTTCATCCACAAGTCCCACATGCCGAGCGGAATCGCTCCATCTTAGCTCCTACTTCACTTTCTCCAGCTGCTTCTGCAAAAGCCTGATGAGGGGAATGACCTGACTCAAGCTGGCAGTGTCTGAATTGACTTCACGTGTGGCAAGTTCGAAGGGCTGGAAAACCTTGCACAACATGGAAATCATTCTCCACTGCGCTTGAGTCAGGTGAATACCCCCTCCTTTGCCTATGTCATAGGTGGATGTATAGGCTTGAATGGCCTTTTGCTGCTCCTCCATCCTCTGAAGCATACAGAGGGTTGAGTTCCACTGCGTCACAACCTCTTGCTTCAGGTGATGTCGGGGCAGGTTCAAGAGTGTTTGCTGGCGCTCCAGTCTTCGGCACGCAGTCGCTGAATGGAGAAAGTGGGCAGAAATTTTTCGGGCCACCCAAAGCGTCTCCTGCACGCCCCTGTCGCTTTTCAGAAAATTCTGCACCACCAAGTTTATTGTGTGAGCAAAACATGGGACGTGCTGGAATTTGCTCAGATGTAGTGCCCGCACAATATTGGTGGCATTGTCAAATATCACAAATCCCCAGGAGAGTCTAAGTGGGGTAAGCCACTGGGCGATGATTTCCCTCAGTTTCTCTAAGAGGTTGTCGGCGATGTGCCTCTTACTGAAACCGGTGATACACAGCGTAGCCTGCCTTGGAACAACCTTGCATTTCTGAGATGCTGCTACTGGTGACGCTGCTGCTGTTGCTGCGTAAGGTGATACATCTACCCAGTGGGCTGTCACAGTCATATAGTCCTTAGTCTGCCCTGTTCCACTTGTCCACATGTCCGTGGTTAAGTGGACATTGGGTACAACGGCATTTTTCAGGACACTGAGGACACTTTTTCTGACGTTTCTGTACAGTCTCGGTATCGCCTGCATAGTGAAGTGGAATCTAGATGGGATTTGGAACCGGGGACACACTACCTCCATCAATTGTCTAAATCCCACTGCACAAATGGCGGATACCGGATGCACGTCTAACACCAACATAGCAGTCAAGGCCTCAGTTATACATTTTGCTTCAGGATGACTGTTGTCGTACTTCATCCTTCTCGCTAAGGACTGTTGGAGGGTCAATTGTTTAGTAAAAGTAGTGGTGTTCCTTCTTCCTCTCTGGGATGATGAACGACTCCCAGCAGCAGCAACAGCAGCGGCAGCAGGAGGCGCTGCAATGCAGGATCCTCCGGAGGAACCCCGGATAGGAGAGTCAGTCATGCCAGTGACATGGCCTGCAGGACTACTTCCGATCCTGACTAAGGAGGAAATTGACGAGGAGGGAGTTGACGGTGTGGTTTGCAGGCGCTTGGATACAGCAGGACAACGGGATTTAGGTGTCCCTGGACTGCTTACGGTCTTATCTAAAGTTTCTGAACTTTCAGTAACTTTTTATGAACACGCTGCAGGTGCCGTATAAGGGAGGATGTTCCTAGGTGGTTAACGTCCATACCCCTACTTATTTCACCTTTACATATGGTACATATGGCAAGACAGTTGTTGTCCGGATTTGGATAGAAATATTGCCAGACCAAAGAGGTGGAATGTTTGGTCTTCTGCCCAGGCATGACCGTGATGGGCTTTTTCATCCCACGGACAACAACTGTCTCCCCCGGAGCCTGATTTAAACAAACCACAACACCATCAGAATCCTCCTCGCCAACTTCCTCCTCAGCGCCAGCTACACCAGTATCCTCATCCTGTTGTACTTCAACAGTGACATCTTCAATTTTCATATCAGCAAGTGGACTGTGGGTGCTCCTTTCAGCACTTGCAGGGGGCATGCAAACGATGGAAAGAGCCACCTCTTCCCGTCCAGTGCTGGGAAGCTCAGGCATCGCAACTGCCACCACACTTGGACTCTCCTTGGGGATTTGTGATATCTTCTTAGAACGCACAGTTCTTCGCTGTGGTTTTGCCAGCTTAACTCGTTTGATTTTTTTAGAGGGAGGAGGGCTTCCATCATCATGTGAAGCTGAACCACTAGTCATGAACATAGGGAAAGACCTTAGCCGTTCCTTGCCACTCCGTGTCGTAAATGGCATATTGGCAAGTTTACGTTTCTCTTCAGATGATTTAAATGTTTTTTTCAAGGTCATTTTCCTGAACTTTGTCATTTGGGATTGTATGTGCCCTCTACTATGACATTGGGCATCGACCTTGGCAGACGACGTTGATGGCATTTTATCGTCTATGTCATGACTAGTGGCAGCAGCTTCAGCACTAGGAGGAAGTGGTTCTTGATCTTTCCCTATTTTATTTGGTTCTCCATTTATGTTATATTGATATATACGTGCGGCTAAGGCGCACACAAACACAGAAAATTATTTTTTATTTTTGTTGGAGACTAGTGTACTTTGTGGGTTACACCACCCTTTAAGAAATGAGCCAGCCGGCCCTTTACTTATGGGACACAGGCGTACGCTTGGCGCTGCTCCTTTGTTGATGCACGTGCAGCTATAGCCCACACAATTCACAAACACAGAAAATATTTTTTTATTTTGTTTGGAGTGCCCCTTGGGGGTTACAGCACCCTTTAACGGTCAATCCAGCCGGCCCTTTATTTATGGGACACAGGCGCACGCTTGGCACTACTTTGTTGATGCACGTACGGCAACTGCAAACACAATTCACAAACACAGAACAAAATTTTTTATTTTGTTTGAAGTGCCCTTTGGGGGTTACAGCACCCTTTAACGGTCAATCCAGCCGGCACTTTATTTATGGGACACAGGCGCACGCTTGGCACTACTTTGTTGATGCACGTGCGGCTACTGCGCACACAATTCACAAACACAGAAAAAAAAAATTATTTTGTTTCGAGTGCCCTTTGGGGGTTACAGCACCCTTTAACGGTCAAGCCAGTTGGCCCTTTACCTATGACACAGGCGCACGCTTGGCACTACTTTGTTGATGCACGTACGGCTACTGCGCACACAATTCACAAACACAAAAAAATATATTTTATTATTTTGTTTGGAGTGTACTTTGGGGGTTACAGCACCCTTTAACGGACAAGCCAGCCAGCCTTTTACTTATGGGACACAGGCGCACGCTTGGCGCTGCTCCTTTGTTGATGCACGTGCGGCTACTGCGCACACAATTCACAAACACTGAAAAAATATTATTTTTTGTTGCACTTGGGGGGAGTACCCCTGATGGACAGAGCACTCCCTGGACAACACTACAGCACCCCTTTAGGACTGGGACACTGCACAGGACTGGAGTGGACACAGCCCCTATGGACAACTGACTGCACAACACAGTCCAGCCAGCCCCTATGGACTTTGAAGGAGTGAACACAGCCCCTATGGACAACAGCAGCACAGCGCAGCACAGCACAGCACAATACTACTCTGCACTACACTACACTACACAGCCCAGCCATCCCTAACTCCCACCCTCCCTCTTCACTGTCCACAGCCGAGTGAGAAAATGGCGCCGACGCGTGTACCTTATATAGGATCCAAAATCCGCGAGACCCGGAAGGCGGGATAATGACGTTTTGCCTCGATTACAGATCCGAGTCAGGCGGGAAAAGTCGAGCCTGACTCGGATCGGCCTCGGATCGGGGGGTTCGGGGGAGTTCGGATTTCAGAAATCCGAACCCGCTCACCCCTAGTTTGTTTCATGAAACTCGTACACTATGTGCTAATCGCACATCTAAGAAATGCACAATCCAATTAGACACGACAATTCGTGCTACTGAGGTAATTTTGCATACATTTGTAACTAAAAGTGAAATGGGGAAGAGCACGAAAAAGTAGGGAAATCATCCTGAACCCCAAAAATGTGACAACTGAGATAGCAGAACCATTATAGCAGGAAAATACTTGTTCAGTGATTTTGCAGTGTCTTTATACAAGTTTGTAAAAAGTCGGAATAAACACTTTTAGCTCCTATCGACAAGTTCAAATACCCCTCTCCCATTAATACAACACCTCCACATACCTATCCCACATCATTTACATCTGCACATGGTCACAATGGTGATCGCACATGCATCAAGGAGGTGTCTGATACCTCCTTCTGCACTTGCATCTGAGATGGATGGATTTGCACAGCCGCTTGTGTGCAGCTCTGCAAATCCATCCATCTTTGAATCAAGCTTAAAGAGCTATAAATATATACATCACCTGCCAGCCCCATTTGACAAAGCTGGGACTATTCTAGTGACCGATACACAATACAGGGACTACTCTAGTGACTGATACAATGAAGGAACCAATCCAATACAATGCAGCGACCATTCTATTATATAGTTGTGAGCAGGGCCGGAATGGGACTAAAAATAGGCCCTGGCATTTAAAGAGCAAACAGGCCCAACTCGCGACAGCATCTTGCTCCTGGCATAGACTCCTTCCTTTACTATTCCTGGCCCCTCCCACTTCTTAGTCTATGCTCTTACAAATATAATATTGGAACATCATACAAGTACACATCATTCTCTGTATTAAAAATGTAATACCTACAACTAGGGGTGTGCACCGGCCACTTTTCGTGTTTTGGTTTTGGATCTGGATCTTTCTTCGTGTTTTGGATCTGGATTGGTTTTGCCAAAACCACCCTTCCGTGTTTTGGGTTCTGGGTTTTGTGTTTTGGATCTGTATTTTTTTGAAAAAAAGCATAAAAACAGCTAAAATCACAGAATTTGTAGGTTTTTCTGCTCCTATGCTATTATTAACCTCAATAACCTTAATTTCCACTAATTTCCAGTCTATTCTGAACACCTCACACCTCACAATAGTGTTTTTATGTCCAAAAGGTTGCACCGAGGTAGCTGGATGACTATGCTAAGCGACACGAGTGGGCGGCACAAACACGTGACCCATCTAGGCGTGAAACTGCAGTGGCAGACAGGATGGCAGTTTGAAAAACTAGGCCCCAAACTGTACATAATGCAAAGAAAAAAAATAGGTGCAAGATGGAATTGTCCTTGGGCCCTCCCACCCACCCTTATGTTGTATAAACAGGACATGCACACTTTAACAAACCAATCATTTCAGCGCCAGGGTCTGCCACACAACTGTGGCTGAAATGATTGGTTCGTTTGGGCCCCCACAAAACAAGCTGGCAATTAATCTGTCCCTGCACAAACTGGCTCTACGGAGGCAAGATGTCATCCTCATCCTCCTCATCCACCGATTCCTCACCCTCTTCAGTGTGTACATCCTCATCCTCACAGAGTATTAATTCTTCCCCGCTGGAACCACAGGTCCCTCTGTATGTTCTGGAGGCTGGTCTCCCTGGAAGAGTTGATAATTCATTTTATGAACATCATCTTCTCCACATTTTGTGGAAGCAACCTCCTACGCCTTTCGCTGACAAGGTTCCCGGCTGCACTAAACACTCTTTCGGAGTAAACACTGGAGGGGGGGCAACTCAGGTTAAATAGAGCCAGTTTGTACAGGGACCTCCAAATTGCTTCTTTTTCCTGCCAGTACAGGTACGGACTGTCTGACATGCCTACTTGGATGCTGTCACCGATGTAATCCTTTAACAGACAGACGCACGCTTGTCGCTGCTGCTTTGAGGATGCAAGTGCGGCTAGAGCCCACACAATTCACAAAGACAGAAAAAAAAAAAGAATATTTTTATTGTTTGTGGAGCGCACTTTGAGGGTTACACCACCCTTTAACAGACAGATGCACGCTTGTCGCTGCTGCTTTGAGGATGCAAGTGCAGCTACAGCCCACACAATTCACAAAGACAGAAAAAAGAAGAAGAATATTTTTATTGTTTGTGTAGCACACTTTGAGGGTGTCACCACCCTTTAACAGACAGACGCATGCTTGTCGCTGCTGCTTTAAGGATGCAGGTGCGGCTACAGCCCACACATTTCACAAAGACCGAAAAAAAAAGAACAATATTTTAATTGTTTGTGTAGCACACTTTGAGGGTGTCACCACCCTTTAACAGACAGACGCACGCTTGTCGCTGCTGCTTTAAGGATGCACGTGCGGCTACAGACCACACAATTCACAAAGACAGAAAAAAGAAGAAGAATATTTTTATTGTTTGTGTAGCACACTTTGAGGGTGTCACCACCCTTTAACAGACAGACGCACGCTTGTCACTGCTGCTTTGAGGATGCAAGTGCGGCTACATCGCACACAAGTCACAAATACATAAAAAAAATAGTTTTTTATTTTTTGGAGCACTTTGAGAGTTACACCACCCTTTAACAGACAGATGCACGCTTGTCGCTGCTGCTTTGAGGATGCAAGTGCGGCTACAGCCCACACAATTCACAAAGACAGAAAAAAAAAGAACAATATTTTTATTGTTTGTGTAGCACACTTTGAGGGTGTCACCACCCTTTAACAGACAGACGCATGCTTGTCGCTGCTGCTTTGAGGATGCAGGTGGAATCTAGACGGTATTTGGAACCGTGGACACACTACCTCCATCAATTGTCTAAATCCCACTGCACTAATGGCGGATACCGGATGCACGTCTAACACCAACATAGCAGTCAAGGCCTCAGTTATACGTTTTGCTTCAGGATGACTGCTGTCGTACTTCATCCTCATCGCTAGGGACTGTTGGAGGGTCAATTGTTTAGTAAAAGTAGTGATGTTCCTACTTCCTCTCTGGGATGATGAACAACTCCAAGCAGCAGCAATAGCACTAGGAGGAAGTGGTTCTTGATCTTTCCCTATTTTATTTTTATCGGAGAAAGTTTGGTCCTCCATTTATGTTATATTGATATATACGTGCGGCTAAATCGCACACAAACACAGAAAATATTTTTTTATTTTTGCTGGAGAGTAGTGCACTTTGTGGGTTACACCACCCTTTAAGAAATGAGCCAGCCGGCTCTTTTCTTACGGGACACAGGCGCACGCTTGGCGCTGCTCCTTTGTTGATGCACGTGCAGCCACAGTGCACACAAGTCACAAACACAGAAAATATATATTTTTTTGGTTTGGAGTGTACTTTGGGGGTTACAGCACCCTTTAACGGTCAAGTCAGCCGGCCCTTTACTTATGACACAGGCGCACGCTTGGCACTACTTTGTTGATGCACGTGCGGCTACTGCGCACACAATTCACAAACACAGAAAATAATTTTTTTTTGGTTTGGACTGGAGTGTACTTTGGGGGTTACAGCACCCTTTAACGGTCAAGCCAGCCGGCCCTTTACTTATGACACAGGCACACGCTTGGCACTACTTTGTTGATGCACGTGCGGCTACTGCGCACACAATTCACAAACACAGAAAATAATTTTTTTTTTGGTTTGGACTGGAGTGTACTTTGGGGGTTACAGCACCCTTTAACGGTCAAGCCAGCCGGCCCTTTACTTATGACACAGGCACACGCTTGGCACTACTTTGTTGATGCACGTGCGGCTACTGCGCACACAATTCACAAACACAGAAAATATTTTTTTTTCTGGTTTGGACTGGAGTGTACTTTCGGGGGTTACAGCACCCTTAACGGTCAAGCCAGCCGGCCCTTTACTTATGACACAGGCGCACGCTTGGCACTACTTTGTTGATGCACGTGCGGCTACTGCGCACACAATTCACAAACACAGAAAATATTTTTTTTTCTGGTTTGGACTGGAGTGTACTTTCGGGGGTTACAGCACCCTTAACGGTCAAGCCAGCCGGCCCTTTACTTATGACACAGGCGCACGCTTGGCACTACTTTGTTGATGCACGTGCGGCTACTGCGCACACAATTCACAAACACAGAAAATATATTTTTTTTTGGTTTGGACTGGAGTGTACTTTCGGGGGTTACAGCACCCTTTAACGGTCAAGCCAGCCGGCCCTTTACTTATGACACAGGCGCACGCTTGGCACTACTTTGTTGATGCACGTGCGGCTACTGCGCACACAATTCACAAACACAGAAAATAATTTTTTTTTTGGTTTGGACTGGAGTGTACTTTCGGGGGTTACAGCACCCTTAACGGTCAAGCCAGCTGGCCCTTTACTTATGACACAGGCGCACGCTTGGCACTTCTTTGTTGATGCACGTGCGGCTACTGCGCACACAATTCACAAACACAGAAAATATATTATTTTTTTAGCACTTGGGGGGAGCACCCCTGATGGACAGAGCACCCCCTGGACAACACTACAGCACCCCTTTAGGACTGGGACACTGCACAGGACTTTGGAGTGGACACAGCCCCTATGGAGAACTGACTGCACAACACAGTCCAGCCAGCCCCTATGGACTTTGAAGTAGTGGACACAGCCCCTATTAACAACAGCAGCACAGCACAACACAGCCAGCCCCTATGGACTTTGAAGTAGTGGACAACAGCAGCACTACACTACACTACACTACACAGCCCTAACTCCCACCCTCCCTCTTCACTGTCCACAGCCGAGTGAGAAAATGGCGCCGACGCGGGTACCTTATATAGGATCCAAAACCCGCGAGACTCGGAAGGCGGGATGATGATGTTTTGCCTCGATTTCAGATCCGAGTCAGGCGGGAAAAGTCGAGCCTGATTCGGATCGGACTCGGATCGGGGGGGCTCGGGGGGGTTCGGATTTCAGAAATCCGAACCCGCTCACCCCTACCTACAACAGAGCTCATCCTGCAGGGGATTCAAACATGTGCCATAGTCAGACATTACTGGTGTAGGTCACACGCAAAGAAAAGGGAAGGCATTTTCCCAAATGACCAAAATGACCTATCTTAGCAGTTGTACAGGATTATATAGTGTTCACTGCAGGATTTTTTTAGGGCAGAGGTGCTGAACGCAGAGGACACATCTGTGCACACCAAAGCAGAGCTGTAACTACACATTTTAAGAAAAGAGCGTTTGTGCCGCAAACCACTGGTGAAGCAGGGAGAGCGCGTGCCTGCGGCACGCGGCAAATAATCCAGGTGTGGTATCGCTGGGAAGGTGCGTAACCACATAGTAGTACCCCCAAATGAAATTATGCCACACAGTAGTGCCTCTTAGTCACATTATTATTATCCTCTATTTCTATGGCGCCATAAGTGTTCCGCAGCGCCTTACAAAGTACATAAACAAATAAGTGAACAAGAAACCAGTGACTTACAGTACAATACAATACAATGCTGCATTAGCGCTCATAGCACTCAAAATAAGCAACAGGGAGTCAGCAATCAATTGCTAGAGTTCTTTTGAGGAGTAAGAAGTAAAAGAAAGTATAAGGAGAAGCACATGAGAGAAGAGGGTCCTGCTCGTGAGAGCCTACAATCTAAAGAAATTACACAGCACAGTAGTGCCCCTTCATTAAATTACACCGCACAGCAGTGTCCCTTATTCACATTGTCACACAGTAGTGCACTTTTTTCATGTTACGTCACACAGTAGAGTCCCTTTTTCACATTACATCACACAGTAGTGCCCAATAATCACGTTATGTCACACAGTAGTGTCCCTTAGTCACATTACACAACACGGTAGTGTCCCTTCCTCACACTAAACTGCACAGTAGTGTCCCTTATACACAGTACGTCACACAGTAGTGTCCCCTTTTTCATGTTACGTCACACAGTAGTGTCCCTTATTCACATTACACCACACAGTAGAGCCCATTCACATTATGCCACCCAGAGCCCATTCACGTTATGCCACATAGTAGTAGTGCCCCTTATAAATTGTGCCATGCAGTAGTAGTGCCCCTTAAACATTATGCTACACAGTAATGCCCCTTATACATTATGACACACACACAATAATGCTTCTTATAACACATTATGCCACTCACAGTAATACCCTGGCATCTGCAGATGGTGTCTGTCAGCAGATCATGAGGTGTTCGAAGATGGCATCCAGTCAGCTTCTCGCCCGCCCTTGCCGCGCTTTTCATCCATCGGCCAGCCGTGTCATGACATCACTGTGGCCGCACGTGACACTCCAGTGACTCCACCATGTCCTCAGCATGGTGTCGCCGGGCAATGCTACTGGCAGCTCACAGGAGCTGTCAAAATGTCGTCCAGCCATTCCTCCCAGGTTACTCCTGGGCCCGACCCTGCCACGCATCTCATACCCGACCGCGTCACTAAGTAATGATGTGGCCAAGGGCTGGATTAAGACTTGTTTGAAGAAAGGGGGAAGAGAGAGAGAGAGAGAGAGAGAGTGAAATACACAGCAGCCTATTCATCGTCACCTAATTTTTACAAAAGCAGAGGAAAATTAACATTTTCACCTGCAATTGTAGAAATTAGGGTTTTGGGCCATTCATCAAGAAGGTAAAGCTCACCTTCCTCTCTCGGAATGGCCCGCTGTCCCCATACGCCCTTGTGCACATGCGTGACCCGTAGGTCATGCATGCACACAATGTAATGGTGCATACACACGTTGCGATTTAAAAGAACGATTTGAACGATAACGATATCGGTACGGTAATCTTTCAAATTGTTCTTTTAAATGGTCCCTACCAACTTACCGTCGACCAGCGATGCGCGGCCACATATGGACCATAGCGATATCGTCCATCGGGCGCGCATGCCGGTCAACTTGCTCGATTTCAAGCAAGTTAGTATAGGGACCCGCGATAGATGATCAGTGATCATTATAGTAGTCGGTAAGTTGGTGGTGTGCTGGATGATCGATATTGAACATCCAGCATACCAGGGAGGGTGCATAACGATCTGCCAGTGATATAGTATCGCTGGTAGATAGCTACGTGTGTACGGACCATAAGAGAGGGGGGAGAAAGTGAAAGAGATGGAGAGAGACAGAGAGGGGAATTCAATTGCAGGCGAAGGGTGCGCATTTAAACGCCAGCAATGGCAGCCCTCCTCGCACTCTTCACACTGTCAGCCGCATGCCTGATTCGCTCAAAAGTGCTCGTTACCCTATGGGGTAGCGAACACTTTTGAGTGAAATCCCGTTGCCTTAAAGTGTGTCAGCTGCCATGCAGATTCGACGGGGCGCATGTTTTCGCTCCAAATTGAATTCCCCTTAGAGAGTGAGATAAAGGAAGAGAGAGGGAGGCAGAAGGGAGGGGGACAGGAGTAGGGTACAGAGGGCCTGATTCAGAGCCAGACGCTCTGAACGAGCGTCCGCTCTGAACGAGCGTCCGCTCTGAATCAGGGTGTTTTTTTTTTTTTTTGGTAGCGGCCTCTTGGACGCTCGCATAGCTGTGGGTTACCACCCACAGCTATAGCGAGCGTCCATGATGATGGTCGCGATGGTCAAGACCATCGCGACCATCGGGCTTGCGACGAGACCCTTGCGGTAGGGTCTCGTGGCCGCAAGCCCTGGAGTGCTTTTGGCTCTATCTATCAGAGCCAAAATCACTCCCACTGACATCACTAGTGATGTCAGTGTGGCCGGCCCCAGACAGTAAGCGTTCCCATGGGAACGCCTCCTTCTGGGCAGCAACGCCCCCGGCACGCCCACCATTAGGCCCAGAGAGAGAAGTGTAGGGGGTGAGAGAGAGATTGAGAGGGAGGAAAGGAGTGTGTGCACGCTCTCTGTCGTTACCTCAGGAACCAGCTTT
This sequence comes from Taudactylus pleione, assembly GCA_031769625.1. NCBI lineage: Eukaryota > Metazoa > Chordata > Amphibia > Anura > Myobatrachidae > Taudactylus > Taudactylus pleione. The sequence continues at coordinate 1,548,182 of JAUIMM010000153.1, forward strand.
TTTTAAAGGGGGCGGGCACTTCATGGCATAAATCAGCCGCGATTATCATTTGGTTCCTGCTGCCGGGAGGCGGCACACTGGAGCCAGCCAGGAGGTGTGCTTATGATCCGGCCATGACATGGCCGCCGGGCAGCCCTGCGCGTTGACAGCTCGCCGGAGCTGTGTCACTAGCATCCACCTGAATGTGTGGACGCTGCCCAGGAGGGGCTTGGTGCCGGCCGCGTCTTGACGTCATTGCGTCGTTACGCAATGAAGCGCTGCGCAGTTTGGATCATGGCACCGCTGGGAGCATGGCGCTGCCCGGGAGGTTGTTCTCCCGGGTAAGCCTGCGCTCCGTCAAACCGGCCCTTGTGGCCATCGGCCCTTCTGGCATTTGCCAGAAGTACCCGATGGCCAGTCCGGCCCTGGTTGTGAGCGTAGTTTTGAAAGCTGTACTACTTTCTTCAACGTATCTGGAATCAGCAGTAGCTTACGTTACAAGACAAAGCAAGCAGACAAACAGACAACCATGGTTGGAGAACAAATCAGACACAGACCACGATGTAGTTTCACATCATAGCACTGCGTAGACCGTTCTGGGGAACAGTGCTGGCTTTATTTATACCAATCTGAAACAAGTCAGTCACCATGAATCAGCTTTATGCATGTGCGCAAACAACTTGTTTGTGCACCCAATACTGGCTTGACATACAGATAAGATAAACATATGACATTATGATGCATTTTCTTGCTGTGTTCCTCGCCTGCCATCTTTGTCAACATCTTCTATCTTGTTATCTTCAGACTGTCCAAGGGTCTCCACCCTTGAAAGTACTTTATCTTCTCTACTCCGGACTGTATGGTGAATAACATGTTTTTCTGAAACTTCAAATTTATGTAACTCTTAAAATCACTCTTAAAGTGACATACACATAGATAGGGCATGTAATAAACTAAATCGAGCTCTACGCTAACTTAGTCATAAGAACTTATATTTTCACCTTAAAAACAAAAGTCTACTAGATACACAGCAAAAATATAAGCGTAAAATAGTGACAACATCATATTAATGTAACAAATACTAATTCATCTAATTCATCATTACCACTAGTTTTCTTTTATTCATTTAAAATCTGAGTCCAAATCTGTTCTCCTCCCTTTATACATTAAAAATCAGATCCCAGAACTGACACCCCACCACTGCCACCTCCCTCACTGGTACCCCAACACCACTAGGGCCGGATTAACGGGTTGGCGACAGGGGCGGTCGTCCCTGGGCCCCAACACGTAATGGGCCCCCACACCCATTGGGATTAAAGTGGGCCAGAGGAGACAGAACCAATTCTGCCTCCTCCGGCCCACCTCAGCCCTGCACCGCAGGGAGGCTCTATTTGCCAATCACCCGCTGAGATTTTGTAACCAGCAGGTGCCTGGCTCCCTCCCAGCAGCGGCAGCCGGAGCCAGTGGCTGGAGCCCACTTGCTCCCGGCTCCCACAGTGCACTATGGGAGAGACGTCATGACTTCTCTCCCATAGTGCAGAGTAGCAGCCGAGCGAACCTGACAGCAGCAGACATGGGAGCGGGGCTTAAGGTAAGTATTAGTTTTTTTTGTGCAAGCGGCTTTACTACTGGGGACACTACTATTGGGGGCATTACGCGGGGGTATTACTATTAGGGTCACTGCTACTGGGGGCATTACTCAGGGGGCATTACTATTAGGGAGCTCTACTACTTGGGGTGGGGCATTACTACTGGGGCACTACTACAGGGGGCACTACTACAGAGAGAGCATTACTATTGGGGGCACTAATACAGGGGCATTACTACTGGGGGCATTTATACAGAGGGTACTACTACAGGGGGCATTACTATTGGGTAACTACCACAGGGGGCATGACTACTGGGGGCATTACTACTGGGGGCACTACTACTGGGGGTTTGTATACAGGGGGTATTACTACTGGGGCATTATTATTGGGGGCACTACCACAGGAGGCATTACTACTGGGGGCATGACTACTGGGTGCACTACTAATGGGGTATTGCATAGGGGACAAGGCATAAGGGGCACCACTCTTGGGGGGGCACTACTACTGGGTTCACTGCATAAAGGGCACCACTACTGTGGGGTCTGCATATGGCACTGCCACTGTGGGCACTGACACTACTGGGGGTACTGCATATGGTCCCCATTGCACATACCCCCAGTTCATGCACATTTAATAGGGGCCCCCACATGATTGTTGCCCAGGGGCCCCCCCAGACCTTAATCCAGCCCTGACCACCACCACCTCCCTCCCTGACACCCCACCACACCACCTCCCTTCCTGCCACCCCACCACTGCCACCTCTCTCATTGATACCCCACCCTTCATACAAATAATTTGTACAGGAGCTGCCCTACATGGTGTAGGGGTACGCTGCCCTTCATAAAAAAAATTATTATTACAGGGGCTGCCCTGTGTGGTGTAGGGGTATGCTGCCCTTCATAAAAAAAAGATATTACAGGGACTGCCCTGTGTGGTGTAGGGGTATGCTGCCCTTCATACAAATAATTTTTATAGGGGCTTGCTTTGTGTGGTATAGGGGTACGCTGCCCTTCATAAAAAAATAATTATTACAGGGGCTGCCCTGTGTGGTGTAGGGGTACGCTGCCCTTATGCAAATAATTTTTACAGAGGCTGCCCTGTGTGGTGTAGGGTTATGCTGCCATTCATGCAAATAATTTTTACAGGGGCTGTCCTGTGTGATGTAGGGGTACGCTGCCCTTCATAAAAAATAATTTTTACAGGGACTGCCCTGTGTGGTGTAGGGGTATGCTGCCCATCATAAAAAAAAATTATTATTACAGGGGCTGCCCTGTGTGGTGTAGGGGTACATTGCCCTTCATACAAATAATTTTTACAGGGGCTGCCCTGTGTGGTGTAAGGGTACGCTGCCCTTCATACAAATAATTTTTACAGAGGTGATTCACTCCATAAAAGTAATGCACCTACCCGAACTTTGAGATCTGGGCCGAGATCCGAACGCGGCTCCAGACTTCCTGCGTGACTCAGATCTCAAAATGAGGCAAAACGTCATCCTCCCACTGTCAGATTCTCACGGGTTTTGGTTTATATAAATGTCCCCACAATCAGCTCCATTTTCACATGTAGTCACTGTCAGTCACTCAGTGTGTGTGTGTCTTGGGCTGAAGGCTGCTGCTGCGTTGTTCATAAAGGGGCTTAGGCTGCAGTATATAAAAGGGGTTTCCTTCAGTGGGTGCTGCAACTGCTGTGTCACTTGTCCTGTCAATTAACTGTGGCTGCTGCTGTGTTGTTGTCCTGTCCATCAGGCTATGGCTGCAGTCCTTAAAGGGGTGCTGTGTTGTCCAGGGGTGCTCTGTCAAGTAGGGGTGCTCTTCTCAGTGTAAAAAAATAAGTGTTTTTTTGTGTGTGAGTGCGTTAGCAAACTTAGCTGCGCTATTATTGTGTTGGTGAATGCCGGCCAGACCGCAGTTTATCGTCCACGTATTTGTGACTCTGCATGTGGTCTGTCTGCACTTGGCAGAGGTGCTTTGTTGTCCATAAAAAATGGGTGCGGTCTGTGTTGTTCATCAAGGGGCTGCTGCCTCGTTCAGGGGTGCTCTTTCTAGTTTAAAAAAATATATAAACGTGATATAAAATTGATATTATCAATCAACAAAGAATAAAAAAAAGATTTTTTTTTTTGTGTGTGTGCATTAGCAACTTAGCTGCGCTATTATTGTTTGGTGACACTGCCGGCCAGACTGCAGTTTATCGTCCACGTATTTGAGACTCTGCAGGTGGTCTGTCCACACACCTATTAGATGTATAAAAAGCCTCCTCCAGATCAAAGATGTATTTTAGGAACTGACAACCTTGATCCTAGATTGATCTTCCCCAATAAATTTTTTAACAATCAAAACATTAAAATAAATAAATTAAAAATGAATCAATCCTTCCGTCCTTTCCCTGTCTGCAGTCCATAAACATATTCCAACTCCGTCGGTCTCTGACCAAGTTAAGGAAAACATACTTTGTTTTTAAACTTCCTAGGGGTCGTATAGTTTATTAAACTGCCATCCGGTCTACCACTGCAATGCCACTCTGTGCCATGTTGGAATCTGAACTGCCACATGTTAGTGCCGCCCACTGCTGTCGCTTAGCTTAGTCAGCCAGCTACTGTAGCTGGATGCAACATTTTGGCCTAAACTAGATGAAATCAGTATTGTGAGCTGTGAGGTGGTCAAAATTGACTAGAAATGACTGTAAATAAATGTTATTGAGGTTAATAATACTGTAGGAACAAAAACAGGCCCAAATTATGTGATTTTTAGCTGTTTTTGTGATTTTTTTCTAAAAAAAAAAATACAGATCCAAAACCAAAACACGGAGGAAAATCATAATTTGTCACACTTATGGAAAACATCAATAGGAAAACATTTCCCATCAAATGTACATTCCAGTATAGTTCATCTACCATAAACTATTTGGATGTACAGATTTCCCTACTGACAAGAATACACTTTTAAGAGCTAACAGCCATCATCCTAAGGCTATCATAAAAGGCTTCCCTAAATGTCAAATGATCCGTATTGCCAGAATCAACAGTGATCCTAACAAATTAAACACAGAACTGGACAAAGTGATTGGTAAATTTTTACAGTGGGGATGTGATCCCAGACTACTGAGAACTCAAAAAAATTTAATTTTGGCTTGATAAAGGGAAAGTTTACTACAACCCAAAGTAAGAGACCACAAACAAGTAATTCCCTGGAAGAACCAGTACAGCACCTCGATTCCAGTTATTCAACGGGCTACAAGAGCCTTATGGCCCAATGTATCAACTGACAAAGAATTACTATATTTTAAAGATAAAAATCCGATGACATGCCATACAAGAGCAAGGAATATTCAAGATGTAATCGTCCATGCTGACATTTCCAACTTTGAGTCTAAACACAATCCCAGTTTTCTTTCCAAAGCTCCCGGGTGCTACAAATGTTTGGGGTGTGTTACTTGTAGATACATGTCAACTGGCCCTTCTTTTAAACATCCCCACACAGGTCAAGAAATGCATATTAACTTAATTCTCAACTGCACGCCCAACTACATAGTATATCTGATCATGTGCCCTTGTGGCCTGAATTACGTGGGCAAAACCACCAGGGCGATGAAGGAGCATATGGTCCTACACCTCTCCACCATAAAATCAACTTTATCAGGTAAGCCTTCGGATCAACCGATGGAGAACATTTTTGCAGAAAGGAACCACACATTGGCTTCTTTGAAATACATGACCATAGACCAAGTCCCCCTGTTCATTAGAGTGGGTGACAGGGGCAATAAACTTTTACACTTGGAAGCCAGTTGGATCTTCAAATTGAAACCACACATCCGGGTGGACTCAATGAGAAGATTTCATGGAACATCTTCAAGTGACTGTGTACCATCTGGTTTTTCACTTTTTTTACTTACTTATTATTTTTTTATGCACTACATGGACATCTCTCCAAAATCAACGGATTGCATTCCTGCACTGAGATTCACATTGGATTGAAATCACTACCTTCTCCACTAGAACTCAGACTGGCATTACCTCTGCAGTGGATGCCCCAGAGCAAGTTACTGTGAAATACAAATTATCTTTGGCTCCAGCTCCCCCCTAAGACATCATTCACATCTGTTCTCTTCTCAGCAAATAACTCTGATTTCTTGCATTCATAATCAAAAACACAGTCTCTGAAATCTGGAGGTCTGGTCATTTTAAAACACAGGATCACATTTTTTTTATTATTATTAGTATTATTTTTTTCCAGGAGACATGTTATCTTACCCTTGCACAGAATATCCACATCAAAAGATGTCTCACACTGGGATTTTCACACCTATACAATTGGAATGCTTCTAACACCTTTCCACAAGCTTGCTTTGCCCTGGAATAATTTGTGTGACTAAATCATCAACTGAAAAGACAAGTTAGTTTATTTAGATAATCCTTATTCAAAATATACCTTTTGTACAAGAGAGAAGCAACTGGACATAGCAATAGTCAAATTAAATTAGACTGCTCATGAATCCCATTATAACTTCTGGATCACACACAGAGTTGAGAAAACAGGAAAATAAAAACTGCTTGATCTTCTCTCATCATCAAATGCAATTCATGCTCTCTCATCGATGACCCAATGTATTTTTACACCTCCAGCTTTATGTTTTCACTCCGCCCACCACGAGCAGCAGTTCCTATTGATCCAGCACAGGCTTTAACTCTTAAATCCCTAGGGATTTTCAAAAAAACTCAATGGGTCAGTCGTGGGAAGCGAGGGCAAAAGTCTCTTATCTGCTGTAACCACGTAAATTCCTTGCCTTCAGGTTCACCAGTTCCATATAGGAGACAAATAGAAGTGGTACCTATCAAACGGCCCTGTGCTTGGAAGAACAGACCTGTAAACTCTCGTTCTATGACTGACATCCCCAGAGCCCCCACACTCAATATAAAGAAAACTACAGGCCCTCTGGTATGCCCAATCAGGTCCGTCCTTTGTAATGCCAGATCTATAAGAAACAAGACTGCTACAATTGCTGACCTTATTCAATCTTCAGATCTTGCCTGTATTACAGAGACTTGGCTAGATGAAAATGCAGCAACTATTTTGGAAGCTGCAGTTCCAACACTCTGTCATCCACAACCCAAGACTTAACCACAGGGGAGGGGGAGTGGCAATCTGCTTTAAAAAAGAAATTAAACTTAGGGTCCACCCACTGGAAATTACCCACTCATTTGAGTACATTGCTGCTCAGAGTTCTACAGACTTAGGATTCAGAGTACTTCTCATTTACTGCCCCCCTGGAGATGGAAAGATATTTCTACAATAATTTGTTGATATTGTTGCTGGACTAGTTCTGGAGCATCAAAGATGGCTGATCCTTGGGGATTTCAATGCATGGGTTGATGATGAGCTCTCTCACCTTGGCCAAGATCTCCTGTGCACAATGAATGCTCTGGGCCTCACACAAGTCATTCCTTCAGCTATTCATATAACTGGATGCACTCTTGATCTTGTCTTCCAGATTGGATTAGAAGTCTCTGACCTTAATATAAACCCAGTCACGTGGTCAGACCACCACTCAATTCACTTCTCAGTTGCAACCCCTCAAAATAGAAATTTACCCATGGAGTTGACAAGGTATCATCCAAGGAGGGGCATGACTCCCCAGGCTCTTGCAGCAAACCTGAATCTTTCTGCGGTAATGGGGGCCTGTTAAGATCCTTGTTCTCTAATCCATTAACAGTAACAGAGATGTGACAGCTGCAATGGATATTATCACCCCTGTGCATATACGACCCCGCATACCACACCGTCAAGCCCCTTGGTTTGACAATAGTGTTAGTGAACTCAAGAAAAGGGGGCATAAACTTGAAAGATGATGGAGGAAGACTAACCTGGTAAAGGATAAGTTAACACTAATCAAACATATTGGACAATATCAGTTAACAATCACCTGTAAGAAAACAGAGATCCTTTCAAATGAGATCAAGGCAGCAAACAATAGGCCAGCTTAGCTTTTCCATACAGTGGAGATGCTTTGCAAACCAGCATGCCTGCAGCTTGATGAAACCATCTCCCAGTCAAGATGCAATGAGTTTGCAAAATTCTTTGCAGATAAAGTATCCTACATCCGGGCTGGCATCCCCTGTCATGGCTGCCGACACTTGAGACTCCTGGGAGGAGGCAGGTCTACTAGGCACAATAAACTGGGGTGGCTTTAGGAATTACCTTTTCATGAAATCTTGGTAGCACGGAATAAAAGTGAATAGAATTTATTCAAAGGAAAAATATAATAGCAACGTCTCACATAAAGTCTCAACAACACAGAGGTTCACATAAGCAATAATGAGTATAGGAGAAAACCCCCATATATAGTCTTTAACACAGAAGAGCTAATATGATAGGGAATTCCGAGTCCAGTATGAGGCTAACACCTCAGGATGGTATAGAGGAGCTTCACCAGGGTGGAACCCTATAGTGATGGAGATCCGGAGCAGAGTGAGTCCTGTGATGCAGTGAAAGACGGAGCAGGGTTGAGCCCTGTCATGCTGTGAGGTTGAAGCAGGGTTGAGCCCTGTGATGCGATGAGGTTCGAGCAGGGTTGGGCCCTGTGATGCCATGAGGTTGAAGCAGGGTTGAGCCCTGTGATGCGGTAAGGTTCCAGTAAAGGGTTGAGCCCTGCGGTGTAACTAGAGTCCGGAGCGGGGTTGAGCCCTGTGATGCATTGAAGGTTGAAGCAGGGTTGAGCCCTGTGAAACAGTGTGGTACCGGAACAGGGTTGAGCCCTGTGGTATGACTAGAATCCGGAACGGGGTTGAGCCCCACGATGTGGTGATGATAACTGTAACGGTGCAGCTGACAACTGTAACGAAGATGGGTTTGATGTCCACAGGAGTAACAGACAACAGGCAAAAATAAATAGTGCAGCAAAAAGTGAAACCACAGCAGTGGAGCAGAAAGCAATACTTAGGTAATGGCTATGCTGAGCTTTGTAGTGCGGCTGGTAACTGGCATCAGAAGTTTAGCTGGAACATGAGCGGAGATATAGCAAAGTCCACAGCAAACCACAGGCACAGCAGGGATCTGGCAGGAGTCCAAGAAAGACCAACTGAGACACAGTTAGTAACAGGCTTTATACTAGAGGTCTGTGATCCATAGGAAGTTCAGAACATGTGACCCAAATGGAATCAGGTTTGAAATAATGAGCAATCTAGGAATCCCACAACCTGACAACACCTTGGAAACAGATGATCACTTTAACTCTCTATCCCCTGTAAGTGAAGAACACCAGCAAGCAGGATAGCTCCTCCAATGACCACAAAGGAACTTTGGAAAAAGTAATCTATATTGATGTACTGAAATAGTCACAGTCCTGACAGTACCTCCCCTTTTTGGGTGGTCTCCGAACACCCACCAGGTTTTAAAGGGAATTTAGCATAAAAATAACGTATCAACTTAGGAGCGTGGACATCAGAGTCTTTAATCCAAGAACTCTTATCCAGGCCATAATCTTTCCAGTCTACAAGGTATTGTAATTGATTTTGATGCATACGTGAATCCAGAACCTTATCGATCTCAAACTCCATACCTCGAGCAGTTGTTATGGGAGGTACTTTAGGCAAGCTGTCATGAAATCGATTAAGAATCAATGGTCTAAGCAAGGAGACATGAAAGGAGTTAGGTACACGCATAGTTGGAGGTAACTGTAACTTACATGCCACTGGGTTGATAATTTTTCTAATACGAAAAGGATCAATATACCGGGGAGCAAACTTCATAGTAGGTACTTTAAGTCGAAGATTTCTAGTAGACAACCAGACACGATCTTAGGAAAGAGGCTTTCCTAAGACACTTACAGTATGTACCTGTCTCCAAATTCCAGAAAAACATTGGAGGGTAGCTTTGGCTGCTGGAATGTCCACTGAAGGAATTGATTGAAGCTGAGGAACTTGAGTATGCCGACCAGAATTGGTGAAAAAAGGACTTACACCTGTAGCATACGAATAATGAAAGTTATGACCAAACTCAGCCCAAGTCAAGAAATCCATCCAATCATCTTGAGAAGAAGAAATATACATTCTCAAGAAGGTCTCCATCTCCTGGTTCACTCTTTCAGTTTGTCCATTTGACTGAGGGTGATATGCAGAATAAAACTGTAATTTAATTTGCAATGATGAACATAAAGCCCTCCAAAACCGAGCAACAAACTGGACACCCCAATCAGACACTATCTCAGAAGGAAGTCCATGAAGATTAAATATCTCTTTGATAAATATTTGTGCTAATTTGTGGGCTGATGGAATTCGAGCCAAAGGACTAAAGATTCTGCCTTTGAACTTTTTCCTCTCTTGTCCATGGATTCTAGTCAGCGTCCCTGGCTCACATGAAAACGGGTAGCGATCTCTAAGCACCAAGCGGTTGCAGGTAAACCCTGCATGTGGCCACTCCACCCTTTGGTGAGAAATCAATAACCGTAAGTGCCGTGTGAGTGGGTAAGTGACTTCACTATGAGCCCCCAACTAAGGATTCTGCCTTTGAACCTCTATATACCCCTGCCTATACCTTCTAATATCCTGCCTATAAACCTCTAAGGATGACGCTAATTTGCGTACGCAGTCATACAGTAAATAAAGACTCCAGACCTAGAACCTGTGGTTCCAAAGCACAAAGTATTATTCAAGTAAAAGTACAGCAGTTACATGCTACAATCCTCATGTAATCTTAGCACAAAGAGATTATACAGACCCAAGTACAATTATACATACGCAGCGCTCTCTGGTCTAGATGTTAGTCATCAGCAAGAAACCCCTCGTCAATCAGCATTCAGCACGAAGACTAGGAACCCAGGGTCAGAGCACACATATTTATACCCCCCAGGAATAAACAACACAATAGAGAAGTTTGTTGCTAATTTCATTGGTCCTAAAGGAGAGGGCGTATGTTACAAGGCATTTAACAGGTTGGTTCAAATAGACACAATCCAGCCTCTAACAACTGGTGGTCTCTACTTTCCTGCCTCATGCAAATCCTAACAGTTGTTCATATAATGTACATTTTGTTGCTTGAAGTCTCTGCGGTCCATAAGTTGAGAATACATGTTGCGATCTCTCCATCGATATTACCGGAATACTGTTGAGAGAGTACGCATCAGGACAATACCAAACATGGCTTACTTATCACGTATAAAACCTTAGTTACGAAATAACCTTTATTTCCTAGCAATGATAGTAAATGTGCATACTCGAATCTTATACCTTAAAGCTTATGGAACCTTGTATGTGAATATGTAATGTGTGAGTATGTGGGGTTTGATGTAAAGACGCTAGTTAACTTGGGGCAGATGCGTGTGCATGGAGCTAATATTCAGCATTTTCATACAGGGTCTTACGCATTCGCTAATATGCGACTAGTTAACAGCGCAATTGTGCGTATTAATTTATGTGTATGAGAAATGGTGCACTTAAATCTCACTTAAACTAAGTGAACACCTAGCAGTGTGGAATGCTGAGCATTATAGTTCCATGACTTGCTCATGCCCCAGCAGCCCCCACCCTTTTCAGGCTCCAAAATACTGGTCTTTGTTCTCCCATGGCCTGTGTAGATGCAAATTAGCACAGCTACAAGACCCAAACCTCAGATAACACTCTTGGCTTTGAAGGTATTTTATTGTAGGAAGCCTGCTAATGTAAGGTGCTACAAACGACCCTCTTGCTGTATTCGAGCAGGGCCACCTGGAGTGAGAGCAGACAGTATGTCCATGAAGCTTGTCTTCACAGGCAAGTTATCACGTGGCCATTTGCTCTGTTTAGCCAATATTGACATACTGTACAGCCATTTCTGAAATATATCCTTTAGGGGAATTATAATAATACACACACTTTACCCACAGCACCCAAACTATGTAAAGTCATGAAATGGGCTTTTGATGAATCACCATAACTTATGGCGATGGTCACAGATGCAATCGCATGATGCTAATAGTAATATCGCCACATGTACTAAAGTGTGAGTTTATCTAAAATGGCGCTGGTCGCAAAATGGCATCTTGCAGATTCTTGTTTCTAAAATGGAGTCTTGCTTCCATTCGCAAGATGGCGTCACGCACGCCAATTTCTACACTGGTTCCATCTCAGCAACACCCAGCATCGACAGTCCACCCTTTGATAGCGAACAACATGCTATCACATCCTGATTTAAAATTAATTTAGGCATACATTTATATATATTACTTAATGTTATTAGGGGATAGCACAAGGTGGTTCTTAATCCATCAATAATGTGTCTCTAGGAGGGGACATAAAACTACCATTATACGCACACCGCGGACCTTGGGAGATCATGTGAAAGATGTGGGGATGCACCAGTCCTACAAAGGAAGTTTTGATGGGGAATTAGGGACTTACATTATTTGAGGTGTTTTTAAAATAACATTTTGATAATACTTTTTATGCACATCTAAATATAATACATTATATGATGGTATTTCTAGTTCAGAGTTGTAATGCAGTTCTACATTTACCTCAGTATTCATATGGGTACTAATAACTACCATCATAATTTCACTCTTCCGATTTACCTTATTTTTACATTTTCCACACTTCAACACATTAGGAACACACCGGGCACATATGCCAATTATTATGATGACAATCAGTATAAGGATTAAGAATTTGCCTATGCTGGCGATCACTTCCTGGACCCATTCCCCTATACCTGAGAACCATTTCACTGGATTCAGCCATGAAACCCATCCTTCTATCTTCTCCCCTACTTCAACCACTGAAGCATTATGGTTCTTACGAAATTCCCATTTTAGCTGCAGAATTTCATCCATCTTTCGGTCTATCACCTCAATGGGGTCGCTGGTATCATTGGTGACATGGGTGCAACATTTTACTCCAAATTGGGTGGCCAACATTATGCAATACCCTCCAGTAACAGCAGTTAAATAATTTAACACTAGCCTGTGTTGCACCAGTTCTTTCTTGTACGCTTGCAATTCTCTCCCTGTATACCTGAATGTGTCATCGTACATCTCGGTGATATTATCTATTATCAAAGTTCCTGAATATATCTAAAATTTAATGTAGCCCGAGCGATCCTGGTGGGATCCAATGCGACTAAAACTTGAAAGCCAGTTGTCTCACCAATTAACTGAGTGGCTTTATGCACATCACCAGGTATCATATTTCGTTTGCCTCTGTGTTCATATTGCGTGTGAAGATATGGTGATGGTGTGTTTTTATAAATACCAAGCATTTCACCATGTGTAAGGGTCATAATTTCTGGAAGTAGTCTTCCCAAATAACATAACAATTACAGTACTAAGATTGGTCAGACACTCCCCTGATTTGGCATAGCACTCCTCCTCCTGACTCCACTCCATCAGCACTGCCATCAGCTCCCATCTCCTCTATTGGTCCTCCATCACAGAAACTGGGTATCTGAAAATAGATCATCACAACAAAAACTCTGGAAGAAAGAACTAGGATGACCACAGCAGACCACTCCATTGCTGGGAGCACTGATCTACACATTTCTTTAGCTCAGGTATCTCACCGTCACCTTTTTAATCCTTCCGGCACAAGCTCTCAATTGACAGGTCCATGTTATCGGCCTCGTCTCCGCCTTGTATATCCACCGGTTGGTTAACCTCCCTATAGTGAGTGGAATGGATCCACGTATCTTCCCCGGCCACCCTTTGTGGATGTGGTACTTTGTCAACAATCTTAAGATACGGACCTTTCCACCAATCAGTCAAACGACCTGATCTAAAAAAATTTGGATCATAACAAATTCCCCAGGTTTGACATCATGACAGTTTGCATTAGACATGTTAGTTAATAACACTTTCAATTTCTGTTATTCTTATTCATCTTCGTATCTCAAAGGGGGGACAGATAAAAGAAATGACAGTCTGGAACGATCTTGGTTTTATTACCCATCACCTTACACATGTTCTGGGAAATGTCACCTGTAAAATGAGTCCCCCTATCACTTTGAATAATTCTAGGGATATAGGACCTTATTCAGAGGCGGCCATACAGTCTACGACTGCACGGCCGTCTCAATGTTTTGCCAGTGCGCATGCGCACGAGGGAGCCGGCTCCCTCGTGCGCATGAATGAGACCCGCTATGACCGACAGCGCCGGTCGTAGTGGGTCTCTTTCCAAAGGGGGCGAGCTGTCGATGTTGATTGACAGCTCGCCCCATTTGGAAGGCGGGTCGGGGGGGTGGCAGCCCAAACGGAGGCGTTCCCATGGGGACACCTGCCGTTTGGGGGAGGCCCCACTGACATCACTAGTGATGTCAGTGGAGAGCTTCCAGCTCTGACAGAGCCAGAAGCTCTCCAGGGCTTACGACAAGTGAGACCCTACCCTAGGGTCTCGTCATAAGCCCCGATGGTCGCGATGGTCTCTGACCATCGCGACCATCACCCGAGCGGTCGTTAGAGCTGTGGGTGTTAACCCACAGCCTAACGACCGCAACAGAGGCAGGCGGTCAGGATGCAAGTGGCCACCCAGTTTCTGAGCGACCGCTTGCATCCTCCGACCGCCTCTGAATGAGGCCCATAGTATCTGCATACAGGTTCCTGCAATTAAATCTTGTTATTAATAGCTACTGCTCTAAATAATGCCTGGGCCCCTGGGATGGATAGTATTCCGAGTATTTGACCTTAACCTGGCATGGCTGCCGTTTATGCTCAGCAACCTTGTGTCCTGTGTGTGAAATATAAAGCACAACAGTTAAATATCATTTAAACATGACCTAAATACAACAATAAATCATCCACATTTTACATTAGAACAGATCCATTGGCAGGTTGAAAAGATTGTAAACAGTCATATAAGGCCAGGGAGAAGATAGTGGGGTTGCCTATGAACCCATGGGAAACCCGTGTTCATGTGTGGTGTTCTTCACTTTGCAGTACTTACTTATGTGTCCCACTTGGTGACAGTTAAAACATCTTTTTGAATGGGGTGTATGAAAGGATTGTTGTGGGAGTTGAGCAAGAGGGAAAGATGGTGGGTATGGGTAGGAATATGGAGGATAAGGGTATGGTGGGAGGTATGATATTTGTGGGTAGCATGGGACCTGTGGTTGTGTATGATATGTGGGGTAAGGATGTGTTTGCTGTGGTGTGGGATTGGTGAGGACATGTAATTGTTCAGGTGCAAGTGTGTGTATAGTGCAGGTGTATCTACTGGCTGTGATGTTACAGTCATTCCTTCCAGAGCTTGGATACTGACAGCCATTAGTTTTTCGCTCTGGGTCTCTCTCTTCTTTGAGATGTTTTTATCATGTTCTATGGCAGATTCTATGAGGGTATCTATTGTGACTCCCCTCCAGCCAGGCTGTGAGGTCTGAACCCGGGTAATATTATCTTGGTTTACTTGGTCTGTTAAGGGAACATCACCATCCAATACACAATACGTGACAAATTTTGTCACATCGGTATTGCGTGGTAGACAGGCCCTTCAACACCACAAGCCAATCTTTATTAGTTGGCTCATGAGAACTACTGAAATTCCTCAAAAATCTCTGACATTTGGCTAGTTCCTTTTTGGGATCAGGGAAATCATTTATGATGGAATTTAGTTCTGCTCTTGTCCAAGGACAATGCATTACCACTTCCCTCGTGGGCACTACACCGTTCGCATCTGCATTTCCATTCGGAACAGTTATTGTCCGAATGGGATGCAGACCGGTAGTGCTGCTACCTTTGACCTTGTTACCTGGCTGGGGGTTTAATCTGTTGCTGCTACGTATAGTATTAACAACTTCCTCTACGGGTGTAGAGGGTGTTAGCACTTCCCTTACTGTTACTGATGGAGATAACGGCACCATTCGTGATTGTTGTGATGCAGCATCTATCATCTGTACAGCATGGGAAATGGCAGACGTTACAATAGGCTCATCATCCACATCATGAACATTTTCTTTATAGTTGCTTAAGAGAGGGTACAAATTGCTTGTTACATTTTTATGGGTATTTTTGATAACTGTACTTGCACCTCCATCCACATAAGGTGGGGGTGGTGCGCGTGAACTGCTGGCAATACCTTCCGCAACGCTACCTTGCTGCACGTGCGCGCCATTTTGCGGCTCGCCCACACTGCAATTCAGTATCGCAGATGTATTCTCTGGCAATGTGCTCGCAACGCTAGTTTGCATCGCTTGCGCATTTTTAAGCCACGCATCCCCTTCATGCAGCCACAACTTTAAACATTCATAATATTTGACCATTTTCTCTCGGGAGCGCATCAGACTGATGTGATCCCGGACATTATCTAATACATCTTTATCAAAACTGCCAATTCTGGGAAAAGGTCTAGAACTCTTCATCGTCATTTTAAACCATACATCACAATACCTTATTGCATAAGTGCCATACTTAGTATGCATAATACGACGGGTTGATCCAAACGGCGCTTCCATTAGCAGCACATCATTGTCTAACATCTCTATTGTTTGCATGGCTCCCATTCTGAGACAACTCCTATGTTTTTCAATAAAGATTTAAACTGGTGAAAGACAGTCAAGATACTTTCACTTACCTGTGGACAATTTAACGGCAGCGCCCACACACCTGTGAAGATTTGAAGAAGGCTACTCCACCCACCCGGATAAGATTTAAGAAGGCAACTTCCATACCTATGGAAGTTTAAGTCGGCTACTTCCACGCACCTCTCTACAACAAAGACAACATGTACACCTGCTACTGTGTATAGAACGGTAAGCTGCTTACCGAGCAGCTAGCACTTAGCCCTTAAAGGTCATATGGTACCTCTAACTTTAGGGAACAAGCTACCCCTACCAACAAATACTCACTGTTACACACGTTTTTCCTGCGCAGAAAAATACACGTTAACCCAGATATTGACAACAATTGAATAGAATCTAAACCTCAACCAACGGCTTTGTTTAAACACATGGCAGCACGACCAGAAGTACGTATATGCTATTGTGCGCGACCAGTTGCATACACAATAATGCGACTACCACACAACCGTATGACAACCTTTAGCTGCGTACACAAAAGTGCTTCTTTACTGTGTGCAAAACTGTGACTTAACCGCGTGTTATACTGCGGCACCCCTTTAAATGTTAGGTTCTATCAACAAAGGAAAACAAACTTTTTCCTCTCTTGTCCATGGATTCTAGTCAGCGTCCCTGCCTCACACGAAAATGGGTAGTGATCTCTAAGCACCGAGCGGTTGCAGGTAAACCCTGCATGTGGCCACTCCACCCTTTGGTGAGAAATCGATAACCGTAAGTGCCGTGTGAGTGGGTAAGTGACTTCACTATGAGCCCCCAACTAAGGATTCTGCTTTTGAACCTCTATATACCCCTGCCTATACCTTCTAATATCCTGCCTATAAACCTCTAAGGATGACACTAATTTGCGTACGCAGTCATACAGTAAATAAAGACTCCAGACCTAGAACCTGTGGTTCCAAAGCACAAAGTATTATTCAAGTAAAAGTACAGCAGTTACATGCTACAATCCTCATATAATCTTAGCACAAAGAGATTATACAGACCCAAGTACAATTATACATACGCAGCGCTCTCTGGTCCAGATGTTAGTCATCAGCAAGAAACCCCTCGTCAATCAGCATTCAGCATGAAGACTAGGAACCCAGGGTCAGAGCACACATATTTATACCCCCCAGGAATAAACAACACAATAGAGAAGTTTGTTGCTAATACCATTAGTCCTAAAGGAGAGGGCGTATGTTACAAGGCATTTAACAGGTTGGTTCAAATAGACACAATCCAGCCTCTAACAACTGGTGGTCTCTGGTTTCCCGCCTCATGCAAATCCTAACAGTTGTTCATATAATGTACATTTTGTTGCTTGAAGTCTCTGCGGTCCATAAGTTGAGAATACATGTTGCGATCTCTCCATCGATATTACCGGAATACTGTTGAGAAAGTACGCATCAGGATAATACCAAACATGGCTTACTTATCACGTATAAAACCTTAGTTACGAAATAACCTTTATTTCCTAGCAATGACAATAAATGTGCATACTCGAATCTTATACCTTAAAGCTTATGGAACCTTGTATGTGAATATGTAATGTGTGAGTATATGGGGTTTGATATAAAGACGCTAGTTAACTTGGGGCAGATGCGTGTGCATGGAGCTAATATTCAGCATTTTCATACAGGGTCTTATGCATTCGCTAATATGCGACTAGTTAACAGCGCAATTGTGCATATTAATGTGTGTCTGAGAAATGGTGCACTTAAATCTCACTTAAACTAAGTGAACACCTAGCAGTGTGGAATGCTGAGCATTATAGTTCCATGACTTGCTCATGCCCCAGCAGCCCCCACCCTTTTCAGGCTCCAAAATACTTTGTTCTCCTATGGCCTGGGTAGATGCAAATTAGCACAGCTACAAGACCCCAACCTCAGATAACACTCTTGGCTTTGAAGGCATTTTATTGTTGGAAGCCTGCTAATGTAAGGTGCTACAAATGACCCTCTTGCTGTATTCGAGCAGGGCCACTTGGAGTGAGAGCAGACATTATGTCCATGAAGCTTGTCTTCACAGGCTAGTTGTCACGTGGCCATTTGCTCTGTTTAGCTAATGCAATCCAATTTTGACATACTGTACAGCCATTTCTGAAATATATCCTTTAGGGGAATTATAATAATACACACACTTTATCCAGAGCAACCAAACTATGTAAAGTCATGAAATGGACTTTTGATGAATCGCCGTAACTTATGGCGATGGTCACAGATGCAATCGCATGATGCTAATAGTAATATCGCCACATGTATCTAAAATGGCGCTGGTTGCAAAATGGCATCTTGCAGATTCTTGTTTCTAAAATGGAGTCTTGCTTCCATTCGCAAGATGGCGTCACGCACGCCAATTTCTGTGCTGGTTCCGTCTCAGCCACTAATCCAGCTTCGACAGGACAAAAATGAGCCATCTTGGTAAAACAATCCACCATTACCAAAATAACTGTACACCCCCTAGACTCAGGAAGATCTGTAATAAAATCAATGGAAAGATGGGTCCATGGTTGGGTGGGAATGGGTAGTGAATGGAGAGGACCAACTGGAGACTGCCGGGAGGACTTATGAACAAGAACGTATAAACTCTTGGATGTCTTTTTTCATGGAAGACCACCAATAGGAACGTTGCAAAAATTAGTACATTTTATGAACCCCTGGATGTCCAGAGAAAAGAGAATTATGAGCCCAAGAAAGAAGTTTACCTCAACTGGTGCCACAAATATCTTCCCAGGAGGAGGATCAGGAGAGTTGGAAATTGATGAAAAATCCAGAGGGTTTATTATAAGGTACCTTTGAGCCTCATTTTGTTCTTTCTCTTCCAACATTGATCGTGAAAGTGCATCTGCCTTTTTATTCAATGAACCTGGACGATACCTGAGGACAAAATCAAAACGAGAAAAAAAGAGTGCCCAATGAGCTTGTCGTGGGTTCAAACAATGGGCAGTTTTCAAATACAACAAATTTTTATGGTCTGTAAAAACAGTAACAGGATGCTTTGCGCCTTCTAATAAATATCTCCATTCCTCCAAAGCTAATTTAATAGCTAACAACTCTTGGTCCCCGATGGAGTAATTACTCTCAGCACTAGAAAACTTTTGTAAAAAGAATCCACAAGACACTGTTCTCCCATCTGCAGCCACTTGAGACAAAATAGCCCCAACTCCATAAGTGGAGGCATTCACTTCTAGCATAAATGGCTTCTCAAAATCAGGTTGAACTAGAATGGGGGCCACGGAAAATGCATCTTTGAGAGTCTGAAAGGCATCCAATGCCTTTGGGGACCACACTTTGGGATTAGCCCCTTTTTTGTCATAGCAGTAATTGGAGCTACAATAGTTGAAAATGCTTTGATAAACTTTCTGTAATAATTGGCAAAGCCTAAAAATCTCTGAATAGACCTTCATGAAGTGGGCAAAACCCAATCTTGAATAGCCTTTAACTTCTCAGGGTCCATCTGAAGTTCGGAACCGGAAATTATATACCCCAAAAAGGGTATCACTGGGACTTCAAAAACACACTAGGAGATCTTACCATAAAGCTTATTAGCTTGAAGACGACATAATACCTCTTTAACATGGGTACAATGATCAGAAAGATTCCTGGAAAAAATCAAAATATCATTAAGATAAACAATAACAACAAACTGATAAAGTATATCTCGGAAAATTTCATTTACAAACTCCTGGAACACCACAGGAGCATTACATAAACCAAAAGGCATGATGAGGTTCTCATAATGGCCATCTCGCGTATTAAACGCAGTTTTCCACTCATCACCCTCTTTAACTCTGATCAAGTTGTAAGCTCCCTTTAGATCAAGTTTGGTAAACAGTTGAGAACCCTTAACTATGTCAAATAATTCTGTAATGAGAGGCAAAGAATATTTATTTTTTCACCATGATCTCATTTTGACCTCTAAAGTCGATACATGGATGAAGACCACCATCTTTTTTCTTTACAAAAAAGAAACCCACTCCAGTGGGAGATGAAGAAGGCCTGATAAACCCCTTTCATAGGTTATCTTGCACATATTCCGACATGGCTTGAGTCTCAGGAACAGAGAGAGGGTATACTCAACCTTTGGGTAGCATTTTACCAGGAATAAGTTTAATAGGACAATCCCAGGGATGATGCGGAGGAAGTTCGTCTGCAGCCTGCTCAGAAAATACATCAGCAAATTCATGATATGGCTGTGGGAGAGAAAGTGGAACATCTACTTTCACTTCAGCCAATCGTACCACAGGAATCAAACAATTTAATTTGCATTTAGGACACCAAAAAAGAATTTGAGAACAAGTCCAATCAATATGAGGGTTATGAAGAGTTAACCATGGTAAACCAAGAACTATATCATAAATAGAAATGGGTAATACCAAAAACTCTAAACTTTCTTCATGCAAAGTTCCTACCCTCAACTTCATAGACTTTATTTGATGCGTAACATATCCATGAGAAATTCTAGTCCCATTAACTGCAGAAAGGGAAAAAGAACGGGTTAATAGGGAAAAAGAACGGGTTAATTTGACAACATGAATTTTTAATTTCTGAACCAAAGACAATGAAATAAAATTGCCAGCTGCTCCAGAATCTAGCAATGCAGAAAACTCTTGACACGAAGAACCAAAATCGGGAATGCTCACAGAAATTAAACAATCCTTTTTGGGGGAAACTTTAGAAAGTACCCCTAGTTTGACTTCCCCTCCATCAACTAGGGACGACCGTCTCCCGGCCTTATTGGACATTTAGCTAAGAAATGTTCTGAGGATGCACAATACAAGCACAAATTAGAACGCTTCCTACTTTGCTTCTCAACTTCAGACAATTTAGCTTTATTAATTTGCATAGGCTCATCAGATGTACTATGAAAAGAGCGAGACTGGGGAAGAGAACTTTTAGAACACTCAGAGCGACTCCTCTGAACCCCTCGTTCTCTCATACGCAGATCAATTTTAATAGTCAATGAAATTAACTCATCCAAATTCTCAGGAAGATCCCGAGTCACCAACTCATCTTTAAGTCTCTCAGAGAGACCATTCCAATATGCTGCTCTTAATGCCTCATTATTCCATTTAAGTTCTGCGGCTATAGTTTGAAAACGAACCACATACTGACCAACTGGAGCTGTTCCTTGCTGTACTCGCAAAATATCCACAGACATGGTCACTGATCTTCCAGGTATCCTTTTGAAAGTAGAAACAAAAGCTTGGTAATTAGAAATTTAGGCATCATTTCTCTCCCATAAAGGAGAGGCCCACTCAAGAGCAGCACCTGACAATAATGACATAATATAAGGCATTTTAACATGAGAGGTGGTAAAACTTTGAAGTAATAATTAAAAATGAATCTCACATTGGTTGAGAAATCCTTCACATGTTTTTGGATTACCATCATAAGAGATAGGAGTCGTTAAACGTAAATGAGAAGCAGAAACCAATGATGTACCTGCAACAGGAATCTTAAGTTTATCAAGACGTGTGGAAAGATCCTGTAGACAATGCAAAACTTGAACTTGAGTGTTTTCCTATACTTCAAAACGAGCGGTCAAACCCTGAAGCACCAGTACCCCAGTAGCCAGTTCAAGATCCAGATTCATTTTTAGGTCTGTGCAAACTGTCACAGCTGCCGACACTTGAGACACCTGGGAGGAGGCAGGCCTACTAGGCACAATAAACTGGGGTGGCTTTAGGAATTACCTTTTCATGAAATCTCGGTAGCATGGAATAAAAGTAAATAGAATTTATTCAAAGGAAAAATATAATAGCAACGTCTCACATAAAGTCTCAACAACACAGAGGTTCACATAAGCAATAATGAGTATAGGAGAAAACCCCCATATATAGTCTTTAACACAGAAGAGCTAATATGGTAGGGAACCCGAAGTCCAGTATGAGGCTAACACCTCAATATGGTATAGAGGAGCTTCACCATGGTGGAACCCTGTAGTGATGGAGATCGGTAGCAGAGTGAGTCCTGTGATGCAGTGAAAGATGGAGCAGGGTTGAGCCCTGTGATGCGATGAGGTCGGAGCAGGGTTGAGCCCTGTGATGCGATGAGGTCGGAGCAGGGTTGAGCCCTGTGATGCGATGAGGTCGGAGCATGGTTGAGCCCTGTGATGCGGTGAGGTCGGAGCAGGGTTGGGCCCTGTGATGTGATGAGGTTGAAGCAGGGTTGAGCCCTGTGTTGCGGTGAGGTTCGGAAACAGGGTTGAGCCCTGCGGTGTAACTAGAATCTGGAGTGGGGCTGAGCCCCGCGATGCAATGAAGGTTGAAGCAGGGTTGAACCCTGTGAAGCGGTGTGGTTCCGGAACAGGGTTGAGCCCTGCGGTGTAACTAGAATCCGGAGCAAGGTTGAGCCCCGCGATGCAATGAAGGTTGAAAGAGGGTTGAGCCCTGTGAAGCGGTGTGGTTATGGAACAGGGTTAAGCCCTGCGGTGTGAATAGAATCCGGAACGGGGTTGAGCCCCGCGATGCGGTGATGATAACTGTAACAGTGCAGCTGACAACTGTAACGAAGACGGGTTCGATGTCCACAGGAGTAAGAGACAACAGGCAAAAATAAATAGTGCAGCAAAAGGTGAAACCACAGCAGTGGAACAGAAAGCAATACTTAGGCAATGGCTATGCTGAGCTCTGTAGTGCGGCTGGTAACTGGCATCAGAAGTTTAGCTGGAACATGAGCAGAGATATAGCAAAGTCCACAGCAAACCACAGGCACAGCAGGGATCTGGCAGGAGTCCAAGAGAGACCTGAAAGTAACATTGCACAGACACTGAGACCAGTTAGTAACAGGCTTTATACTAGAGGTCTGTGATCCATAGGAAGTTCAGAACATGTGACTGAAATGGAATCAGGTTTGAAATAATGAGCAATCTAGGAATCCCACAACCTGACAACGCCTTGGAAACAGATGATCACTTTTACTCTCTATCCCCTGTATGTGAAGATTGCCAGCAAGCAGGATAGCTCCTCCAATGACTACAAAGGAACTTTGGATAAAGTAATCTATCTTTATGTACTGAAATAGTCGCAGTCCTGACACACAGGGCCTGCTTCAGACCTGGTCGCAAGCGCTGAGTGCTGGCAACCGGGTCGATGTTTGCCCACTGGGCATGCGCACGACGGAGCCGGCTCCATCGTGCGCATTTGCAAGACCCGGATAGCGACGGGTGCTCTGTTGCTCCGGGTCTCGCACCAAAGGGGGCGAGCTGTCGATGGGTAGTGACAGCTCGCCCCATTTGGTGGGCAGGCCGGGGGGGGGTGGCCAGCCAAATGGAGGCATTCCCAATGGAACGCTTGCCGTTTGGGGGCGGCCCCACTGACATCACCAGTGATGTCAGTAGGAGAGCTTCCAGCTCTGTTAGAGCCGAAAGCTCTCTGGGGCTTGCAGCCATGAGACCCAACCTGGCCGCTTGCTATGCGAGTGACCAGGAGGCTGCTGCAAAAAAAATGTCCTGATTCAGAGCGAGCGCTCTTTCAGAGCGTCCGCCTCTGAGTCAGGCCCCCAGTGCCATCAAAGGATTGCCAAACTACCAAGCCTGCCAAGGTAAGCCACCTGTCTCCCTGGAACAGCTGTGACATAATGGATGTAAAAGACATTGCCAAAATTATCAGAATGTTGCGACTGGAAATCCGCCTGTCTACCCATGATAGTTATGATCCATTCCAGTCAGGATTCAGGAGAAGACATAGCACTGAAACAGCTCTGGTATGTGTACTTAATGATCTTCTGATGGCAAGAGACAGAGGTGATTGTTCAATCTTAATCCTTCTGGATCTCTCAGCAGCATTTGATACTGTGGACCATGGGATTCTAATTGAGTTCCTGAAAAATTTCTGTGGACTGGGTGGCACAGTCCTTAGCTGGTTCAAATCATTTCTGACCGGCAGGTTACAGAGAGTTTCTTCTGGAGTAAACTCTTTAACACCAGTGCCACTTCCATGCGGTGTCCCAAAGGGTTCTGCACTATCTCCCATGCTTTTTACATATACATGCTACTATTGGGTGAAATTATCAGATGTCATGGCCTGGTCTACCTCTGCTATGCAGATGATACACAACTGTACCTGTCCTTTGCTCCAGGTACAAAGGACCCCATAACAACCCTAAATGACTGCCTAGCTGAGCTTCAGGAGTGGATGAGTGCCAGTTGGCTGCGACTGAACCCTGATAAAACAGAGGTCCTTATGATAGGTCACAAGTCAGGGCTACAGCATAGCCAACCAACAGGACTTACACTTGGGGGATCAGAATTACAAAACACTGAATATGTGCGAAATCTTGGTGTTGTCCTGGATAGTGGCTTGACACTTAAAATCAGGTATCAGCCTCAATCAAATCCTCATTCTTTCATCTGAGGAACATTGCCAGAATCAAGCACTTAATTCCCTCAGAAGATTTGCCAAAAGTCATACATGCATTTATGTCATCACGCCTAGAACTGCAACGCCCTATACCTTGGACTTCCAGCAAAAGCATTGCAGCGCTTGCAGATGGTACAAAACACAGCTGCCAGGCTATTAACCAACCAGCCCCGTTCCAGCCACATAACACCCACTCTCTACTCCCTTCACTGGCTGCCTGTTAGATGGCGAATTGTTTTCAAGATTGGATTACTAAATTACAAAGCCCTACATGACCATGGCCCAAGGTACCTAAAGCAGCTTCTGATTCCTTACCATCCCACTCGATTACTGCAATCCGTTGACGAAGGACTATTAACAGTACCTAGAATCTCACTGAATTCGTCTGGGGGTTGAGCTTTCAGTTTTGGGGCTCCAACCTTATAGAACTCACTTCCCCGCACAGTTCGAGAGGCCTCTAGTCTATAATCCTTCAAAAATAGACTCAAGACTTACCTCTTCACCCAAGCATTTCACTAATTTCTCTCGTTTAAGCTTATTTTGTATTTTGTACTGTAAAGGCAAATGTAAAGCACTTTGAGTCCTTTAGGAGAAAATAAATAAATAAAATTATTATTATTATTATTATTATTATTATTATTATTATTATTATTATTATTATTATTATTATTATTATTATTATTAAAGCAGTGGTCCCCTATAAGATGACTATAGGTTCCATCCAACCTTGAGTTTAGGGTAAGTGATCCCTTGGCCACATTCAGCTTTCAGTTCCTCTTTTGTGTACATTAGTTTACATGTTTACCAGTATTCATATTCTATATATGCCTATAGTATTCCTTACTTCCTCTTTTCATAATTTCTACTTTCCTATTTTATTGCTCCTTTAATTTTTTTTCTTTTCTTCCTTTTTTTACTCTTTATTAGCATCTTTACTTACTGTAATTGTGTTCCTTATTTTAGAACTGTCTGAATGTTCATATATGCTCTCTCTTTCTAGGCTGGATCAGAGAATATAGCTTTATCAGCACATCATTGAATCTTTAACACTTATGTTTTCCAGGTCTACATTTGCATTTTTTGAACACAGGATTTCAACCCTTTCCATTTTGCACTTTTTCTTTACAGACCCAGCAGACACGCACCTGACGACATCTGGTGTAGCCAAGGCAGTGGCGTAACTTAATCCCAGGTGCCCGGAGGCAAGATAAATGTTGGTGCCCCCCCAAATTAAAATTAACACCCCCCCAGCCCCAGCTGCCGCCGCCCCCTATGCAGTTCCTTTTATACAATGCCCCCAGTAGTGGTCCTCCTATGGAGTGCCCTCAGTAGAAGTCCCCCTATGCAGTGCCCGCCTATGTAGTGCCCCACAGTAATGGTCCCCCTATGCAGTGCCTCCAGTAGTGGTCCCCTTATGCAGTGCCTCCAGTAGTGGTCCCCCTATGCAGTACCTCCAGTAGTGGTCCCCCTATGCAGTGCCCCCAGTAGTAAGGCCCTTGTAGTGCTCCCAATAGTATGGCCCCTGTAGTGCCCCCACATGATGCCCCCAGTAGTAATGCCACTGTAGTGCCCCCATATGATGCCCCCAGTAGTAAGGCCCCTGTAGTGCCCCCAGTAGTAATGCCACTGTAGTGCCCCCATATGATGCCCCCAGTAGTAAGGCCCCTGTAGTGCCCCCATATGATGCCGCCAGTAGTAAGCCACCTGTAATAAGCCCCCAGTATTAAACCCCCTGTAGTACCCCCAGTAGTAAGCCCCCAGTATTAAGCCCCCTGTAATGCCCCCAGTAGTGCCCCCAGTAGTAAGCCCCCTGTAGTGCCCCCAGTAGTAAGCCCCCTGTAATGCCCCAGTATTAAGCCCCTTGTAGTGCTCTCAGTAGTAAGCCCCCTGTAGTGCCCCCAGTATTGTGCCCCCTGTAATGCCCCCAGTATTGTGCCCCCCCAACGCGGGCACACATAAAAAAAAAAAACTACTTTAAACCCCGCTCCAGTGCCTGCTGCCTTCCGTCCCCAGTGCCCGCTCCTCTGAACTATGGGAGTGACATCATGACGTCCCGGAGCTCAGGGGGTTGAGGGGGAGAGAAGGAGTTGGTGGTAACACACTCAGGGGGCGCCCGGCAAATGGAGGGTGCAGGGGGTGCGACCCCTTACATCCTCTGTAGTTACGCCACTGGAGGTGGAGCGCCGATCAGCGGTGCTCCTTCTCCATGCAGCTCCTCCTCAGCAGTGGCCAGCCCGGATGACAATGGAGCCAGGTGCCCCCTTCAGGGCTGGCGCCCGGTGGCAAATGACTCCACTGTCTATGGGAGTTCCGCCACTGAGCCAAGGCAACCCAGCGCCTGATATGTGTGACATCACTGGTCGTGACACCAGATGGTTACAGGGCAGGACTGAAGCGGCGATGCCAGGCGTGTTCTCCATCTTTCTCACAAAGGTCTGTCACTCTTCTTTTTTATAATTTAAGACTGTTTTATTTCATATTTGTTCACACCTTGATAAAGAGCTTCGAAACGTCAGTACATTTGTGATGCTTTGAATACAAATTTTCTTCACAAGACTCTGACTGCCGCCATCTTCTGTTCTTGGTATATATATATATATATATATATATATTAGGGGTGTGCACCGGACACTTTTCGTGTTTTGTGTTTTGGTTTTGGATCTGGATCTTTCTTCGTGTTTTGGATCTGGATTGGTTTTGCCAAAACCACCCTTCCGTGTTTTGGGTTCTGGGTTTTGTGTTTTGGATCTGGATTTTTTCTTAAAAAATAAAAAAAACCCGCTAAAATCACATAAATGGGCCTTTTTTTGTTCCTACGCTATTAATAACCCCAATAACATTAATTTCCACTCATTTCCACTCTATTCTGAACACCTCACACCTCACAATATTGTTTTTAGGCCAAAAGGTTGTACCGAGGAAGCTGGATGACTATGCTAAGCGACACAAGGGGGCGGCACAAACACGTGGCCCATCTAGGAGTGGCACTGCAGTGGCAGACAGGAAGCCAATCAGCGTTATGGTGCCCATTTGCATGTAGCACGAACCCGGGAGATCCGTGCTACATGCATCTGTGTGATTGGCACAGAGCAATGACAGGTCCGTGAGACCCGTCTGTGCTGCTGTGGTAAAAAAAAAAAAAAAACCTGTGTAAAAAAAGAAAAAAATGGCGTGCACCCCCCCAAAAAAGAGCAACCAGCCCCGGGCATTAGTAACCCAGTGCTGGGTGTGCTTAAATACAGGGGACAAACGACGTAGGGGTCCCCTGTACTTAAGCACAACCAGCACCGGGCTAGTCAGAACCAGCGCTGGTTGCCAAAATACGGGGGACAAACGACGTAGGGGTCCCCTGTATTCTGCGCAACCAGCTCTGGGCTCTGATCCGGTCCTGGTTCTGGAAATATAGGGGACAAAAAATGAGTAGGGTTCCCCTGTATGTTCCAGAACCAGCACTGGACTTTTTCTAGCGGGGGGCTGATGCCACAGCCAGGGGAGCCCTTTCACCGGGCCCCCCAGCCGCAGCATCAACCCTGACCGCTAGTCAGCCCAGGCCGGGGATCCCTGGAGAGCTGGGGACCCCCCCAATAAAGGGGTCACCCTCTCCAGGGCACCCCAGGCCCAGGCTGATAGCCCGGGGCTATCCCCGCCACCCCTGGTGGCGGTGGGTGGCGGGTTGATTGTGTGGTGTGGTGTAAATAAAGAATATCAAACATTGTCTTTACAAGTAGAACTGCAAGTCCCAGCTAGCCTGCCCCGCATGCTGGTACTTGGAGAACCACAAGTACCAGCATGCAGGGCATTAAGGGCCCACTAGTACCTGTAGTTCACCTGTAAAAAAAATGTTTAAAAAAACACAGGACACACACACCGTGACAGTATAAGTTTATTAAACATACATACACACACACACATGTACACATACTCACCTATGTAACCTGTAGCATCGGTCCACTTGTCCGGTAAAGTATCCCTAGGGGACCTGTGAAAAAAAACATACTCACCATCTCCTATGCGAGGTTCTGTCCTCTTCGTTCCAAAGTAGGCATCCCCGGACTTGGCAAAAAAAAAAAACGAAAACGCGATCCACGAACTTAGTACCGTTCTATAGAACGGTACTTCCCGAATGAGAGCTTAGCGGCGGGGTATCACCATGGAAACCCCGCTGCTAAGCGTTCATTGGCTGAGAGAGGTCATCTCCCGTCTCTCAGCCAATGAACGGCTCCCTCCATTGTAGTCAATGGTGGGAACCGCAGGGTAAACTTTAATAACCTTGCGGCTCCCAGCATTGACTACAATGGAGGGAGCCGTTCATTGGCTGAGAGAGACGGGAGATGGCCTCTCTCAGCCAATGAACGCTTAGCAGCGGGGTTTCCATGGTGATACCCCGCCGCTAAGCTCTCATTCGGGAAGTACCGTTCTATAGAACGGTACTAAGTTCGTGGATCGCGTTTTCGTTTTTTTTTTTTTGCCAAGTCCGGGGATGCCTACTTTGGAACGAAGAGGACAGAACCTCGCATAGGAGATGGTGAGTATGTTTTTTTTCACAGGTCCCCTATGGATACTTTACCGGACAAGTGGACCGATGCTACAGGGTTACATAGGTGAGTATGTGTACATGTGTGTGTGTGTGTGTGTGTGTATGTATGTTTAATAAACTTATACTGTCACGGTGTGTGTGTCCTGTGTTTTTTTTAAACATTTTTTTACAGGTGAACTACAGGTACTAGTGGGCCCTTAATGCCCTGCATGCTGGTACTTGTGGTTCTCCAAGTACCAGCATGCGGGGCAGGCTTGCTGGGACTTGCAGTTCTACTTGTAAAGACAATGTTTGATATTCTTTATTTACACCACACCACACAATCAACCCGCCACCCACCGCCACCAGGGGTGGCGGGGATAGCCCCGGGCTATCAGCCTGGGCCTGGGGTGCCCTGGAGAGGGTGACCCCTTTATTGGGGGGGTCCCCAGCTCTCCAGGGATCCCCGGCCTGGGCTGACTAGCGGTCAGGGCTGATGCTGCGGCTGGGGGGCCCGGTGAAAGGGCTCCCCTGGCTGTGGCATCAGCCCCCCGCTAGAAAAAGTCCAGTGCTGGTTCTGGAACATACAGGGGAACCCTACTCATTTTTTTCCCCTGTATTTCCAGAACCAGGACCGGATCAGAGCCCAGAGCTGGTTGCGCAGAATACGGGGGACCCCTACGTCGTTTGTCCCCCGTATTTTGGCAACCAGCTCTGGTTCTGACTAGCCCGGTGCTGGTTGTGTTTAAGTACAGGGGACCCCTATGTCGTTTGTCCCCTGTATTTAAGCACACCCAGCACTGGGTCACTAATGCCCGGGGCTGGTTGCTCTTTTTTTGGGGGGGAGGACGCCATTTTTTTCTCTTTTTACACAGGTTTTTTTTTTTTTATTTACCACAGCAGCACAGACGGGTCTCACGGACCCGTTAGTGCTCTGTGTCAATGACACAGATGCAAGTAGCACGGATCTCCTGGTCCGTGCGTGCATCTGTGTCATTGAAATACACAGCAGCACAGACGGGTCTCACTGACCCATCTGTGCTCTGTGTCACTGTCAATCACACAGATGCATGTAGCACGGATCTCACGAGTCCGTGCTACATGCAAATGAGCACCATAATGCTGATTGGCTGAGAGCCGTGACAGACGGCTCTGTCAGCCAATCAGCACTTTGCCCATTAAAGGCAAAGGCATTTTTTTTTAAATGGCCGCTCGAGGCAAAACCTCGAGATCCGACAGCAGATCTCGAGGTTTTGCCTCGGGAGAGGGATCCGGGGCAGACAGGGAGATCCGAGCTTGGGCTTGGATCGCCCCGGATCCCCGAAGTTCGGGTGGGTTCGGTTCTCAGGGAACCGAACCCGCTCATCCCTAATATATATATATATACATATATATATAAAACACACAGACTCCCATACTCAGAATCACCTCACCGATGGCCATCCTTAGCCCTAGTGCCAGCAGCAGCAGTAGCATAAGGAGCATAGGGGACTATTATAAAGCCTTGGATAAAGTGAACGGAGATAAGGTACGACCCAATCAGCTCCTAACTGCCATGTCACAGACTGTGTTTGAAAAATGGTAGTTAAGAGATGGTTGGTTGGTACTTTATCTCCGTCCATTTTATCTCCATCCAAGGCTTAGGGGTCTATTTACTAAGCCATGGATGCAGATAAAGTGAACGGATATAAAGTGCCAGCCAATCAGCTCTTAATTGCCATATTGCAGGCCTGTTTGAAAAATAACAGTTGGGAGCTTGGTTGGTTGGTACTTTATCTCTGTTATCTCAAAAATATTTTTAAGAAAACTGCAATATTCTAGGCATGCTTGCCGACTTTTGAAAAAGTATTTCAGGGAGACTGTGAAAGCGGCACCTATGAGCGCAATAAAGTGGGCGTGTACTTCTACATCTGCGAGGCGTGTCATAAAATTGATTTACATCCAAATGTAAACGAGCCCCAAAGCAGTTAGCAAGATCTACTTGTTGATGATTGAAAACACACTTAGAAAATGTATGTAGCTATAAAGATCATTGTGCCTTATAACCAATGCAGGGAAATGACTAATAATCCTATTTGAATATCTCTGATTTATATATATATATATATATATATATATATAACAGCTTCATTATTGTCGTAAGGTGCAATCAGGGATATTACTAGACTCTTCAATCAGAGAAAGTTGGCAAGTATGATTCTAGGTCCCCTTCTTGAAACAGAATGAAACCCCCATCTTAGGGGTACATTTACTAAGGTGCTGGTTTATAGGAGTGGAGGTGTTGCCCATAGCAACCAATCAAATTCTACTTATTATTTAGATAATTCCTTCTAGAAGATAATAGCTAGAATCTGATTGGTTGCTATGGGCAACATCTCAACTTCTATAAACCCACATATAAGTAAAAAAAACTCTGTGGTTTTAGTTCTATATTGTTTATTTCACTAAAAGGTCAGATTTGTAACATTCTATGGGGTAAATTTACTAAAGTGAGAGTTTTTAGAGTTTTAAAAGTGATATTGCCCATAGCAACCAATCAGATTCTAGCTATTATCTTCTAGAAGGTGCTAGTTAAATGTTAAGTAGAATTTGATTGGTTGCTATGGGCAACATCACTTTTAAAACTCTCTTCTAAAAACTCTCACTTTAGTAAATTTACCCCTATGTGTACGTTCAAATTTACCATTTTTTTCAACAAGTCTTATTAAAACTCTTACACTCCCATAAATTAATTTATAATCATTTGAAAGAATGTTCCTTCCAGACCCATATCGTAATAATCTATCCATTTCTTCTAATGCATGCAAAGCAGGCTTGCCTACCCTCCCGATTTAGTCGGGAGCCTCGCGAATATCAGGTGCTGCTCCTGACCCCACGGAAAGGCAGGCAAGCCTCCCGGCTGCCGCCTGCCCCCACCGTCCACTAATAGAAATCCCCGCAGCGGTGGGGGGCGATGACACAATTTGTGCTGAATCGTGTCATCACGGCCCCGCCCCTTGCTTCACAATGCCTTTAATGTTGGCATTGTGAAGAGGGGACAGGGCCACGATGACGCGATCATATGGCTCCTCCACCAATTCGGCATCAGTACTGGCCACGCCCCCACAGTATGCAGGCATTCAGCTCCCTCCCCGGAAGGAGGGAGCTGAATGTCGGCAAGTATAATACAAAGAACTGACTGAACCATTTTTGTTCCTGTACTTCTAGATTACTACAGTATACTTGGAATGTAGCAGAGCAAATAAGACCCGGCTGAATACAACCAATGGTGGAAAAATGAGGAAACAAACCTGGATCTGCAATGAAACAAAAGATGACAATAGCGCAGGGGTTGTATTTTGTATTGTCACATTGGGCGGGAAGCAGCAAGGGGAGAAATGCGGTCAAACCCCAAAAATTCCTGATGGCGTTACCCTATAAAAGCCTGTGGGCTTCTATCCAGAGAAGGATCCGATTGGATCACTCCCAGCATCCCCACGGCATGAGCAGAAGGACGCCAGAGGGGCTTCTGGGTCATAAACCCTGAAGTCCCTCCATAGCATAGGGCCGCTCTTACTGAGAGAGCTGTCCTTTGCGGTGTTCGTCATGAATACCAACTTTACCAATGCCGGCATGCATGCGAAGAGCGTCGGGATGCATCGCATCCTGCCTGCGATGCATTATGCATCCCGACCTGTATGAAGCCAAACAGCGCCTGCTCTTCAAAACTGTAACTTTCTGTCTGGTAAGTAACTGACACTATTGTAGCACCAAGGTCAGACTAGGATTAAAAATCGGCCCTGGCATTTAAAGCACACAGGCAGACCTCCAAGCACAATATTATTGCATACTGATAGGGTGGTACTGGTGCAGTGTCTGCTTTTTACACCTCCAGTCTCCACATTCACTGCCTCAGCTTACTATTTCCTACATTCACTGCCTCAGTCTGCTCTTCCTACCTCCAGTTTCACATTCACTGACTAAGCCAGCCATTCACTATATTCAGTGTCAGCCTGCCATTTCCTACATTCACTGCCTCAGTCTGCCATTCCCCCCTCCAGTCCCAACATTCACTGCCTAAGCCTGCCATTCCCTACATATACTGCCGCAAGTTGCCATTCCTCACAGTCACTGCCTCAACCTGCCATTCCCCACAGTCACTGCCTCAGCCTGCCATTCCCCACAGTCACTGCCTCAGGCTGCCATTCCCTACATTCACTGCCTCATCCTACCATTCCCTTCATTCATTGTCTCAGGCTGCCATTCCCCACAGTCACTGCCTCAGCCTGCCTTTCCCTACATTCACTGTCTCAGCCTGCCATTCCCCACAGTCACTGCCTCAGGCTGCCATTCCCTATATTCGCTGCCTCAACCTGCCATTCCCTATATTCACTGCCTCAGCATGCCATTTCCCACAGTTGCTGCCTCAGCCTGCCATTCCCCACAGTCACTTCCTCAGGCTGTCATTCCCTACATTCACTGCCTCAGCCTGCCCTACCCTACATTCACTGCTTCAGCCTTCCATTCCCCACAGTCACTGCCTCAGCCATCCAGTCCCCACAGTCACTGCCTCAGGCTGCCATTCCCCACAGTCACTGCCTCAGCCCTTCATTCCCTACATATACTGCCTCAGGCTGCCATTCCCTACAGTCACTGCCTCAGCCTTCCATTCCCTACAGTCACTGCCTCAGCCCTTCATTCCCTACATATACTGCCTCAGGCTGCCATTCCCTACATTCACTGCTTCTGCCTGCCATTCCCCACAGTCACTGCCTCAGCTGCCATTCCCTACATTCACTGCTTAGCCTGCCATTTCCCACAGTCGCTGCCTCAGCTTTCCATTCCCCACAGGCGCTGTCTCAGGCTGCCATTCTCAACATTCACTGCCTCAGCCTGCCATTTCCAACAGTCGCTGCCTCAGCCTTCCATTCCTCACAGTCACTGCATCAGGCTGCCATTCCCTACATTCACTGTCTCAGCCTGACATTCCCACATCAAGTCCTTACATTCGCTACATCAGCCTGCCATTCCCAGTTTCAGTCCTCTCATTCACTGCCTCTGCCTTCTATTCCAACCTCCAGACCTCAAATTCACAGCCTCAGTCTGACAATCCCACCACTACTCCCCTCATTCATTTCCTCAGCCTTCCATTCCAACACTCCAGTCCCACATTCACTGCTTCCAGCTTCCTTTCCCACCTCTAGTCCCCACATTCACTGGCTCAGTCTGCATTTCCAACCTCTAGTCCCCACATTCACTGGCTCATCCTGCCTTTCCCACCTCCAGCCCCATATTCACTGTCAGCCTTCTTTTCCCACCTCTAGTTCACACACTCGCTGCTTCAGCCTACCTTTGCCATCTCCAGTCCTGCCTCATCCTCCCAATCCCTACATTCACTGCCTCAGACTGCCTTTCCCTACATTCACTGCCTCAGGCTGCCTTTCCCTACATTCACTACCTTAGCTTGCCATTCCCTACAATCACTGCCCCAGCCTTCCATTTGCACATTCACTGCCCAAGTCTGACATTCCCATTCCAGTTCCCTCATTCACTGTGTCAGCCTGCCATTTCCACCTTCAGTCACCTCATTCACTGGGCGAGATGCAGGAACGGTAGAAATGCGGTCAAACCCCCAAAATATGCACCAAGCCCTGGGATGTGATGCACTCGGAGGCATAGTTGCAGTTGGTGAGCCTATGGGCTTCTATCGGGAGAGTGCTTAGAGAGGGATCTGATCCGATCCCTCCCAGCACCCCTCGTATGTGCAGTAGAATGTCAGAGGGGCTTCTGGGTCATAGACCTGGAAGTCCCTTAAATCGCAAAGGGCTGCTCTTACCGAGAGCACGGTCCTTTGTCATGTTCGTCATGCATACCGCATTACCAAAGCCGGCAGGCATGCGAAGAGCATCGGGATGCATCGCATCCCATCTGCGAAGCATCATGCATCCTGCCCAGTGCCTCAGCCTTTCATTTTAACCTCCAGTCCTCACCTTCTCTGCCTTAGCCTGCCATTCCCACCTCCAATCCCTATGTTCACTGCCTCAGCCAGCCATTTCAAAATATAGTCCCATCATTCACTGCCTAAGCCTGCCATTTCCCACAGTTACTGCCTCAGCCTTCCATTCCCCACAGTCACTGCCTCAGCCTTCCATTCCCCACAGTCACTGCATCAGGCTTCCATTTCCTACATTCACTGTCTCAGCTTAACATTCCCACATCAAGTCCTTACATTCGCTACATCAGCCTGCCATTCCCAGTTTCAGTACTCTCATTCACTGCCTCAGCCTTCTATTCCAACCTCCAGACCTCACATTCACAGCCTCAGTCTGACATTCCCACCACTACTCCCCTCATTCATTGATTCAGCCTTCCATTTCAACACTCCAGCCCCACATTCACTGCTTCCTGCTGCCTTTCCCACCTCTAGTCCCCACATTCTCTGGCTCAGCCTGCTTTTCCGACCTCTAGTCCCCACATTCACTGCTTCAGCCTACCTTTACCATCTCCAGTCTTGCCTCATCCTCCCATTCCCTACATTCACTGCTCAGACTGCCTTTCCCTACATTCACTGCCTCAGGCTGCCTTTCCCTACATTCACTACCTTAGCCTGCCATTCCCTACAATCACTGCCCCAGCCTGCCATTTGCACATTCACTGCCCCAGCCTGCCATTTGCACATTCACTGCCCCAGCCTGACATTCCCATTCCAGTTCTCTCATTCACTGTGTCAGCCTGCCCTTTCCACCTTCAGTCCCTTCATTCACTGGGTGAGATGCAGGAAAGGTAGAAATGCGGTCAAACCCCCGAAAATGTGGATTTGACTGCATTTCTCATATGCACCAAGCCCTGGAATGTGGTGCACTCCGAGGCATAGTTGCGATTGATGAGCCTATGGGCTTATATCGGGAGTGTGCTGAGAGAGGGATCTGATCCGATCCCTCCCAGCACCCCTTGTATGGGCAGAAGGATGTCAGAGGGGCTTCTGGGTCATAGACCTTGAAGTCCCTCCATCACAAAGGGCTGCTCTTACCAAGAGTGTGGTCCTTTGTGGTGTGGTCATGTATACCACATTACCAAAGCCGGCAAGTATGCGAAGAGCATCGGGATGCATCGCATCCTGTCTGCGATGCATCGTGCATCCTGCCCAGTGCCTTAGCCTTTCATTTTAACCTCCAGTCCTCACATTCACTGCCTCAGCCTGACATTTCCACCTCTAGTGCCCACCTTCTCTGCCTTAGCCTGCCATTCCCACCTCCAGTCCCTATGTTCACTGCATCAGCCAGCCATTTCAAAATATAGTCCCATCATTCACTGCCTAAGCCTGCCATTCCCACATTCACTGAACCTGCCTGACATTCCCAACTCCAGTCCCTATATTCACTGCCTGCAGTGCCCCCAGTAGTAGTCCCCCTATGCAATGCCCCCAGTAGTAGTCCCCCCTATGCATTGCCCAAAGTAGTAATCCCCCTATGCATTGCGTCCAGTAGTAATCCCCCTATGCATTGCCCCAGTAGTAATCCCCCTATGCAGTGCCCCCAGTAGTAGTGCCCACATTCACTGCTTCAGCCTACCTTTCCCACCCAACTTCCCACATTCACACTCAGCCTGCCGTTCGAATTCAAGTTCACACATTCACTGTCTCAGCCTGCCCCCCTATCTCTCTTTAAGCTCTCACTGTGTCTTCTAGGCTCCCCATGTGTCTCTCAAGGCCCCCTCTCTGTCAGCCCCTATGTCTCTCCAGGCTCCCGTGTCTTTCCAGGCTCCCCATGTCACCCCAATGTGTTTTTCCAGGCTCCCCTGTGTTTCCCCAGAACCCCCCCTCCATGTTTTTCTAGGTCCCCCTGTCTCTCTATGGATTGGGTACGGATGCCGGTGCTCGGGACCCTGGCGGTCAGAATCCCAATGCCGGTATCCTGACAGGGTGTATAGCAACACTTGTGCTCAGTATCCTTACCCTTTCCCTACCCTTAACCCTCCTTCCCTAAACCTAACCTCCCCCCTAGTGCCTAACCCTAACCTCCCCTATCCCGCACCCTAAACCTAACCCTCCCCCTAGTGCCTAACCCTATCCCCTAATCCTCCCCTTAACCTCAGTACTTACAGTTGGGATGTTGGCGGTCAGGATGCTGGTGCCAGGACTCTGACAGGTGTCGGGATTCCAGCGCTGGCATTCTAAGCACCAGAATTTACAGTATCTCCTCTCCGGGCCCCCTGTTTCACTCCAGCTCTTTACATACCTCTAGCCCAGACACTTACCTTATTGTCTCCTCTTCTCACTGGGCCACGGCTCCTCTGCTTCTCAGGGGTGCAGCGTGGCGTGACATCATGCACGCTGTGCCGCAATATAAAAAAAAGTTTTGTACTGTCTCCCTGTACTGTCTAACTGTGCTGGATGGGGGCTTGTAAATCGGCTCACTGGGGAAGGGGTATATACACCCATGACCCCCTCTCCTGATACCTCTACTGTGTGACACCTCCTCTACTTATACCTCCACTGTGTGGCACCCACTCTCCTGATACACCATTGTGTGACTGTAACACCCCCTCCTCTGTTACCCCCCAC
The DNA here is from genome assembly GCA_031769625.1 of Taudactylus pleione. Lineage (NCBI taxonomy): Eukaryota > Metazoa > Chordata > Amphibia > Anura > Myobatrachidae > Taudactylus > Taudactylus pleione. Next base: position 1,585,677 of record JAUIMM010000153.1, read on the forward strand.
TGTATGACACATCACCATGATGTGTTTGATTTGAACACATGACCTGCGAGCGCCGCCCCAACCTCAGTGTCACATGAATTTAGCTGCCAATCCTGTCTGAACCACGTGACACTGCTGATTTCTCATCAACCACCAGTCGGCGCTACAGCACAGCTGCTGCCCCTGGTGAATGCCATCCTGGCCAAGGGGTATATACGCCCCTGATACTCAATACAATGGCTATGCTGCACAGCAGAGGAGAAGGTTGCGGCTTTCCGTGGAATTATTTTGTGGAATTATTAGTGTGATCTGTCAGTCATTGTCATTTCATGTTGCACAACTATGGCTGAGTTATTTATAATAGTGTATTACTTAAACTGTGCAACATCTTTACTATTGTGCAAGGGTCTCCAGTGTCAAGTTATAACAAGTGGTCGGTGCCAAGTACTGCCCACAGATTTCCATGCCATACACTCATGATTGGTTGTATACCTTTGGGACCTGAAGCAACTAAACTTTTGATATCCTAAGCCCTGTTCACCATTCTCCTTTCATTTACTCCATAGTTGTGCTTTTCCACTTAGAGTTTCAGCCCTCCATATATTGTATTTATTTGTATAGAGAGTTGCTGTTGTTTTTTTCCCTTATATTTTTATTGTGAATATAAAATGTTATAATGGGTTCACTAAATAGTTTGGAACACTGCTTTTTTGAAAGAAAAAAAAGTAGAAGCTATTTACTATTACATAGCAAAGGAATCGGTATGTAATGTTGGCTGTCAGGATGCCTACTGTCAAAATACAGACAGCGGCATCCCGATGGTTGGTATCCTCACAGAGGTCAGGTAAGTATACTTACCCTCCCCCTTCTCCCCCTAACCCTGCCTTCTTGTAGCTTAACCCTAACCCTCTCCACCCCACACCCTAACCCTCCCCGTTAGTGCCTAAGCCTATGTTTCCTCCCTTCATGCCTAAACCTAACTCTCCCCCCTTAGTGATCTAACCCAACCCACCCCCCCAGTGGTGCCTGACCCTAACCCTCCCCACTAGGGTTGCCTAACCCTAACCTCACCCCCAAAACCTAATGCTAACCCCGCTATGCTTCTTAAACCTAACCCCCCCCCCCCCCCCCCGCGGCTAACAGTGGCTCTAAACCTGTTATTTATGCCCTGGCCTATGGGTACAGGTTTCAGCTTGTAACGAATATCCCCTTTGCCCCACTGGCATTAGTAGCTACAGTATGTTGAGAGTTGTAGTGTTATTTGTTAATTGTATACTGTATTGTTTATTAAATTGGACTATGTTACCATGTACCGTGTTGTTATTTGCCGTCTGTACAGCACTGCAGACCACATGTGGTGCCCTATAAGTAAAGATTATTATTAATAATAATAATAATAATAATAATAATATTGCTCTGGTTATTTGAATGTATTTAAAAAGAATAACCACTTTCCAAATCAAACTTTGTAAAGGACAGAAGACAGATAATATATATATATATATATATATATATATTAGGGGTGAGCGGGTTCAGATTTCTGAAATCCGAACCCCCCCGAGCCCCCCCGATCCGAGGCAGATCCGAGTCAGGCTCGACTTTTCCCGCCTGACTTGGATCTGAAATCGAGGCAAAACGTCATCATCCCGCCTTCCGGGTCTCGCGGGTTTTGGATCCTATATAAGGTACCCGCGTCAGCGCCATTTTCTCACTCGGCTGTGGATAGTGAAGAGGGAGGGTGGCTGGGCTGTGCTGTGCTGCGCTGTGCTGCTATTCTCCATAAGGGCTGTGTCCACTCCTCCAAAGTCCATAGGGGCTGGCTGTGTTGTGCTGTGCTGCTGTTGTCCATAGGGGCTGTGTCCACTCCTCCAAAGTCCATAGGGGCTGGCTGTGTTGTGCTGTGCTGCTGTTGTTAATAGGGGCACTGTCCACTCCTCCAAAGTCCATAGGGGCTGGCTGGACTGTGTTGTGCAGTCAGTTGTCCATAGGGGCTGTGTCCACTCCAAAGTCCTGTGCAGAGTCCCAGTCCTAAAGGGGTGCTGTAGTGTTGTCCAGGGGGTGCTCTGTCCATCAGGGGTGCTCCCCCCAAGTGCAAAAAAAATAAAATATTTTCTGTGTTTGTGAATTGTGTGCGCAGTAGCCGCACGTGCATCAACAAAGTAATGCCAAGCGTGCGCCTGTGTCATAAGTAAAGGGCCGGCTGGCTTGACCGTTAAAGGGTGCTGTAACCCCCAAAGTACACTCCAAACAAAATAAAAAAATATTTTCTGTGTTTGTCAATTGTGTGCGCAGTAGCCGCACGTGCATCAACAAAGTAGTGCCAAGCGTGCGCCTGTGTCATAAGTAAAGGGCCGGTTGGCTTGACCGCTAAACAGTGCTGTAACCCCCAAAGTACACTCCAAACAAAATAAAAAAATATTTTCTGTGTTTGTGAATTGTGTGCGCAGTAGCCGCACGTGCATCAACAAAGTAGTGCCAAGCGTGCACCTGTGTCATAAGTAAAGGGCCGGCTGGCTTGTCCGTTAAAGGGTGCTGTAACCCCCAAAGTACACTCCAAACAAAATAAAAAAATATTTTCTGTGTTTGTGAATTGTGTGCGCAGTAGCCGCACGTGCATCAACAAAGTAGTGCCAAGCGTGCGCATGTGTCATAAGTAAAGGGCCGGTTGGCTTGACCGCTAAACAGTGCTGTAACCCCTAAAGTACACTCCAAACAAAATAAAAAAATATTTTCTGTGTTTGTGAATTGTGTGCGCAGTAGCCGCACGTGCATCAACAAAGTAGTGCCAAGCGTGCGCATGTGTCATAAGTAAAGGGCCGGTTGGCTTGACCGCTAAACAGTGCTGTAACCCCTAAAGTACACTCCAAACAAAATAAAAAAATATTTTCTGTGTTTGTGAATTGTGTGCGCAGTAGCCGCACGTGCATCAACAAAGTAGTGCCAAGCGTGCGCCTGTCTCATAAGTAAAGGGCCAGCTGGCTTGACCGTTAAAGGGTGCTGTAACCCCCAAAGTACACTCCAAACAAAATAAAAAAATATTTTCTGTGTTTGTGAATTGTGTGCGCAGTAGCCGCACGTGCATCAACAAAGTAGTGCCAAGCGTGCGCCTGTGTCATAAGTAACGGGCCGGCTGGCTTGACCGTTAAAGGGTGCTGTAACCCCCAAAGTACACTCCAAACAAAATAAAAAAATATTTTCTGTGTTTGTGAATTGTGTGCGCAGTAGCCGCACGTGCATCAACAATGTAGTGCCAAGCGTGCGCCTGTGTCATAAGTAAAGGGCCGGCTGGCTTGACCGTTAAAGGGTGCTGTAACCCCCAAAGTACACTCCAAACAAAATAAAAAAATATTTTCTGTGTTTGTGTATTGTGTGCGCTGTAGCCGCACGTGCATCAACAAAGTAGTGCCAAGCGTGCGCCTGTGTCATAAGTAACGGGCCGGCTGGCTTGACCGTTAAAGGGTGCTGTAACCCCCAAAGTACACTCCAAACAAAATTTAAAAAAAATTTCTGTGTTTGTGAATTGTGTGCACTGTGGCTGCACGTGCATCAACAAAGGAGCAGCGCCAAGCGTGCACCTGTGTCCCATAAGTAAAGGGCCTGCTGGCTCATTTCTTAAAGGGTGGTGTAACCCACAAAGTGCACTAGTCTCCAACAAAAATAAATAATTATTTTCTGTGTTTGTGTGCGCCTTAGCCGCACGTATATATCAATATAACATAAATGGAGGAACAAACTTTCTCCTATAAAAATAAAATAGGGAAAGATCAAGAACCACTTCCTCCTAGTGCTGAAGCTGCTGCCACTAGTCATGACATAGACGATAACATGCCATCAACGTCGTCTGCCAAGGCCGATGCCCAATGTCATAGTAGAGGGCACATACAATCCCACATGGCAAAGTTCAGGAAAATGACCTTGAAAAAAACATTTAAATCATCTGAAGAGAAACGTAAACTTGCCAATATGCCATTTACGACACGGAGTGGCAAGGAATGGCTAAGATCTTTCCCTATGTTCATGACTAGTGGTTCAGCTTCACATGACGATGGAAGCCCTCCTCCCACTAAAAAAATCAAAAGAGTTAAGCTGGCAAAAGCACAGCGAAGAACTGTGCGTTCTAAGAAGATATCACAAATCCCCAAGGAGAGTCCAAGTGTGGTGTTGGTTGCGATGCCTGACCTTCCCAGCACTGGACGGGAAGAGGTGGCTCTTTCCACCATTTGCATGCCCCCTGCAAGTGCTGAAAGGAGCACCCACAGTCCACTTGCTGATATGCAAATTGAAGATGTCACTATTGAAGTACAACAGGATGAGGATACTGGTGTAGCTGGCGCTGAGGAGGAAGTTGTCGAGGAGGATTCTGATGGTGATGTGGTTTGTTTAAATCAGGCTCCGGGGGAGACAGTTGTTGTCCGTGGGATGAAAAAGCCCATCACGGTCATGCCTGGGCAGAAGACCAAACATTCCACCTCTTTGGTCTGGCAATATTTCTATCCAAATCCGGACAACAACTGTCTTGCCATATGTACCATATGTAAAGGTGAAATAAGTAGGGGTAGGGACGTTAACCACCTAGGAACATCCTACCTTATACGGCACCTGCAGCACGTTCATAAAAAGTTACTGTCAAGTTCAGAAACTTTGGCTAAGACCGTAAGCAGTCCAGGGACACCTAAATCCCATTGTTCTGTTGTATCCAAGCACCTGCAAACCACACCGTCAACTCCCTCCTCTTCAATTTCCTCCTTAGTCAGGATCGGAAGTAGTCCTGCAGGCCATGTCACTAGCATGACTGACTCTCCTATCCGGGATTCCTCCGGAGGATCCTGCATTGCTACGCCTACTGCTGCTGCTGCTGCTGTTGCTGCTGCTGGGAGTCGTTCATCATCCCAGAGAGGAAGTAGGAACACCACTACTTTTACTAAACAATTGACCCTCCAACAGTCCTTAGCGAGGAGGATGAAGTACGACAGCAGTCATCCTGAAGCAAAACGGATAACTGAGGCCTTGACTGCTATGTTGGTGTTAGACGTGCGTCCGGTATCCGCCATTAGTGCAGTGGTATTTAGACAATTGATGGAGGTAGTGTGTCCCCGGTTTCAAATCCCATCTAGGTTGCTCTTCACTATGCAGGCGATACCGAGACTACAGAAACGTCAGAAAAAGTGTCCTCAGTATCCTGAAAAATGCCGTTGTACCCAATGTCCACTTAACCACGGACATATGGACAAGTGGAACAGGGCAGACTAAGGACTATATGACTGTGACAGCCCACTGGGTAGATGTATCACCTTACACAGCAACAGCAGCAGCATCACCAGTAGCAGCATCTCAGAAACACCAGCTTGTTCCAAGGCAGGCTACGCTGTGTATCACCGGTTTCAGTAAGAGGCACACTGCCGACAACCTCTTAGAGAAACTGAGGGAAATCATCGGCCAGTGGCTTACCCCACTTAGACTCTCCTTGTGCGGGCATTACATCTGGGCAAATTCCAGCATGTCCCATGTTTTGCTCACACAATAAACTTGGTGGTGCAGAATTTTCAGAAAAGCGACAGGGGCGTGCAGGAAACGCTTTGGGTGGCCCGAAAAATTTCTGGCCACTTTTGCCATTCAGCGACTGCGTGCCGAAGACTGGAGCGCCAGCAAACACTCTTGAACCTGCCCCACCATCACCTGAAGCAAGAGGTTGTGACACGGTGGAACTGAACCCTCCATATGCTTCAGAGGATGGAGGAGCTGCAAAAGGCCATTCAAGCCTATACATCCACCTATGACATAGGCAAACGAGGGGGTATGCACCCGACTCAAGTGCAGTGGAGAATGATTTCCGTGTTGTGCAAGGTTCTCCAGCCCTTCGAACTTGCCACACGTGAAGTCAGTTCAGACACTGCCAGCTTGAGTCAGGTCATTCCCCACATTAGGAGCTGTTCACGTTTCATGTTACGCTTCAGCTGACAGTGTTTTCACCAGCAGGTCTTTGCACCTCTGCAGGTTTGTGTCGGCCGGAAAGAGAGACACCACTTAGGCTTTAAACCTAGGATCGAGCACGGTGGCCAAAATGTAGTGGTCTGATTTCAACAGATTGACCAACCTGGAATCCTGGCAAAGCGAATGAAGGGCTTCATCCACAAGTCCCACATGCAGAGCGAAATCGCTCCGTCTTATCTCCTCCTTCACTTTCTCCAGCTGCTTTTGCAAAAGCCTGATGAGGGGAATGACCTGACTCAAGCTGGCAGTGTCTGAATTGACTTCACGTGTGGCAAGTTCGAAGGGCTGGAGAACCTTGCACAACATGGAAATCAATCTCCACTGTGCTTGAGTCAGGTGCATACCCCCTCCTTTGCCTATGTCATAGATGGATGTATAGGCTTGAATGGCCTTTTGCTGCTCCTCCATCCTCTGAAGCATATAGAGGGTTGGGTTCCACCGTGTCACAACCTCTTGCTTCAGGTGATGGCGGGGCAGGTTCAAGAGTTTGATGGTGCTCCAGTCTTCGGCACGCAGTCGCTGAATCGCAAAAGTGGCCAGAAATTTTTCAGGCCACCCAAAGCGTCTCCTGCACGCCCCTGTCGCTTTTCAGAAAATTCTGCACCACCAAGTTTATTGTGTGAGCAAAACATGGGACGTGCTGGAATTTGCCCAGATGTAATGCCCGCACAATATTGGTGGCGTTGTCAGATATCACAAATCCCCAGGAGAGTCTAAGTGGGGTAAGCCACTGGGCGATGATTTCTCTCAGTTTCTCTATGAGGTTGTCGGCGGTGTGCCTCTTACTGAAACCGGTGATACACAGCGTATCCTGCCTTGGAATGAGCTGGCGTTTCTGAGATGCTGCTACTGGTGATGCTGCTGTTGTTGCTGCGTAAGGTGATACATCTACCCAGTGGGCTGTCACAGTCATATAGTCCTTAGTCTGCCCTGTTCCACTTGTCCACATGTCCATGGTTAAGTGGACATTGGGTACAACCGCATATTTCAGGACACTGAGGACACTTTTTCTGTCGTTTCTGTACAGACTCGGTATCGCCTGCCTAGTGAAGTGGAATCTAGACCGGATGTGGAACCGGGGACACACTACCTCCATCAATTGTCTAAATTCCATTGCACTAATGGCGGATACCAGACGCACGTCTAACACCAACATAGCAGTCAAGGCTTCAGTTATCCGTTTTGCTTCAGGATGACTGCTGTCGTACTTCATCCTCCTCGCTAAGGACTGTTGGAGGGTCAATTATTTAGTAAAAGTAGTGGTGTTCCTACTTCCTCTCTGGGATGATGAACGACTCCTAGCAGCAACAGCAGCAGCAGCAGCAGTAGGCGTAGCAATGCAGGATCCTCCGGAGGAATCCCGGATAGGAGAATCAGTCATGCCAGTGACATGGCCTGCAGGACTACTTCCGATTCTGACTAAGGAGGAAATTGACGAGGAGGGAGTTGACGGTGTGGTTTGCAGGAGCTTGGATACAACAGGACAAAGGGATTTAGGTGTCCCTGGACTGCTTACTGTCTTAGCCAAAGTTTCTGAACTTGACAGTAACTTTGTATGACCGCGCTGCAGGTGACGTATAAGGTAGGATGTTCCTAGGTGGTTGACATCCATACCCCTACTTGTTTCACCTTTACATATGGTACATATGGCAAGACAGTTGTTGTCCGGATTTGGATAGAAATATTGCCAGACCAAAGAGGTGGAATGTTTGGTCTTCTGCCCAGACATGACAGTGATGGGCTTTTTCATCCCATGGACAACAACTGACTCCCCAGAGCCTGATTTAAACAAACCACATCACCATCAGAATCCTCCTCGCCAACTTCCTCCTCAGCGCCAGCTACACCAGTATCCTCATCCTGTTGTATTTCAACAGTGACATCTTAAATTTGCATATCAGTAAGTGGACTGTGGGTGGTCCTTTCAGCACTTGCAGAGGGCGTGCAAATGGTGGAAAGAGCCACCTCTTCCCGTCCAGTGCTGGGAAGGTCAGGCATCACAAAAGCCACCACACTTGGTCTCTCCTTGGGATTTGTGATATCTTCTTAGAATGCACAGTTCTTTGCTGTGCTTTTGCCAGCTTAACTCATTTGATTTTTTTAGCGGGAGGAGGAGGGCTTCCATCGTCATGTGAAGCTGAATCACTAGTCATGAACATAGGGACAGACCTTAGCCGTTCCTTGCCACTCCGTGTCATAAATGGCATATTGGCAAGTTTACGTTTCTCCTCAGATGATTTAAATGTTTTTTTTAAGGTCATTTTCCTGAACTTTGTTATTTGGGATTGTATATGCCCTCTACTATGACATTGGGCATCGGCCTTGGCAGAGGACGTTGATGGCATGTTATCATCTATGTCATGACTAGTGGCAGCAGCTTCAGCACTAGGAGGAAGTGGTTCTTGATCTTTCCCTATTTTATTTTTATCGGAGAAAGTTTGGTCCTCCATTTATGTTATATTGATATATACGTGTGGCTAAGGTGCACACAAACACAGAAAATAATTTTTAATTTTTGTTGGAGACTAGTGCACTTTGTGGGTTACACCACCCTTTAAGAAATTAGCCAGCCGGCTCTTTAGTTATGGGACACAGGCGCACGCTTGGCGCTGCCCCTTTGTTGATGCACGTGCAGCTACAGTGCACACAATTCACAAAGACAGAAAAAAAAGATTTTTTTAATTTTTGAGGAGCGCACTTTGAGGGTTACACCACCCTTTAACAGATAGACGCACTGCTTGGCGCTGCTGCTCTGAGGATGCATGTACAGTGCAGACAATTCACAAACACAGAAGAAAATGTTTTGTTTTTGTTGGAGTGCACTTTGGGGGTTACAGCACCCTTTAACAGACAGATGCACGCTTGGAGCTGCTGCTTTGAGGATGCACGTACAGTGCAGACAATTCACAAACACAGAAGAAAATGTTTTATTTTTGTTGGAGTGCACTTTGGGGTTTACACCACTCTTTAACAGACAGACGCACACTTGGCGCTGCTGCTTTGAGGATGCACGTACAGTGCACACAATTCACAAACACAGAAAAAAATATATATTTTTTGGAGTGCACTTTGGGGGTACAGCACTCTCAAGCCAGCTGGCCCTTTACTTATGACACAGCCACATGCTTGGCGCTACTTTGTTGATGCACATGCGGCAACAGTGCACACAATTCACAAACACAGAAAATAATTTTTTATTTTGTTTGGAGTGCACTTTGGGGGTTACAGCACCCTTTAATGGTCATTCCAGCCAGCCCTTCACTTATGACACAGGCGCACGCTTGACGCTATTTTGTTGATGCACGTTCGGCTACTGCACACACAATTCACAAACACACAAAAAAAAATATATATATTTTTTGGAGTGCACTTTGGGGGTTACAGCACCCTTTAACAGTCAAGCCAGCCGGCCCTTTACTTATGACACAGGCGCACGCTTGACGCTACTTTGTTGATGCACATGCGGCTACTGAGCACACAATTCACAAACACAAAAAAATATATTTTTTTATTTTTTTTGGAGTGCACTTTGGGGGTTACACCACCCTTTAACAGATGAGCCAGCCAGCCCTTTACTTATGACACAGGCGCACACTTGGTGCTACTTTATTGATGCACGTACGGCTACTGCGCACACAATTCACAAACACAAAAAAATATATATTTTTTTGGAGTGCACATTGGGGGTTACAGCACCCTTTAACAGACAAGCCAGCCGGCCCTTTACTTAGGGGACACAGGCGCACGCTTCGCACTGCTCCTTTGTTGATGCACGTGCAGCCACAGTGCACACAATTCACAAACACAGAAAATATTTTTTTATTTTGTTTGGAGAGCACTTTGGGGGTTACCGCACCCTTTATTGGTCAAGCCAGCCGGCCCTTTACTTATGACACAGGCGCACGCTTGACGCTACTTTGTTGTTGTACATGCGGCTACTGTGCACACAATTTACAACCACAAAAAATATATTTTTTTTGAGTGTACTTTGTGGGTTACAGCACCCTTTAAAGGATGAGCCAACTGGCACTTTACTTATGACACAGGCTCATGCTTGGCGCTACTTTGTTGATGCACATGCGGCCACAGTGCACACACTTCACAAACACAGAAAATAATTTTTAATTTTGTTTGGAGTGCACTTTGGGGGTTACAGCACCCTTTAACAGTCAAGCCAGCCGGCCCTTTACTTATGAAACAGGCACACGCTTGACACTACTTTGTTGATGCACGTGCGGCTACTGTGCACACAATTCACAAACATAAAAATATTTTATTTTTTATTTTTTTTGGAGTGCACTTTGGGGGTTACTGCACCCTTTAATGGACAAGCCAGCCGGCCCTTTACATATGGGACATAGATGCATGCTTGGCTCTGCTCCTTTGTTGATGCACGTGTAACCACAGTGCACACTATTCACAAACACAGAAAATAATTTTTATTTTGTTTGCAGTGCACTTTGGGTGTTACACCACCCTTTAACAGATGAGCCAGCCAGCCCTTTACTTATGACACAGGCGCACACTTGGCGCTACTTTGTTGATGCACATGCGGCTACTGCGCACACAATTCACAAACACAAAAAAATATATTTTTTTTTTGGAGTGCACTTTGGGGGTTATAGCACCCTTCAACGGACAAGCCAGCTGGCCCTTTACTTAGGGGACCCAGGCGCATGCTTGGCGCTGCTCCTTTGTTGATGCACGTGCAGCCACAGTGCACACAATTCTCAAACACAGAAAACAATTTTTTATTTTGTTTGGAGTGCACTTTGGGGGTTACAGCACCCTTTAACAGTCAAGACAGCCGGCCCTTTACTTATGATACAGGCGCACGCTTGTCGCTTCTTTGTTGATGCACGTGCGGCCACAGGGCACACAATTCACAAACACAGAAAATAATTTTTTTCTTTGTTTGGAGTGCACTTTGGGGGTTACAGCACCCTTCAATGGTCAAGTAAGCCGGCCCTTTACTAATGACACAGGCGCATGCTTGATGCTACTTTGTTGATGCACGTGCGGCTACAGGGGGTCATTCAGACCCGCTCGCGAGCGCAAGACGCTCGCAAGCGGGTTGATGGTGCGCTACTGCGCATGCGCACGAGGGAGGGAGCTCCGTTGTGGGCATGCGCGAGACCCGGCTAGTGACGGGATAGCCGTCGCTCAGGGTCTCACACCAAAGGGGGCGTGCTGTCAATGTTGATTGACAGCACGCCCCGTTTGGTGGGCGTTCCAGGGGCGTGGCTGCCAGATGGAGGCGTTCCCATGTGAACACCTTCCGTCTGAAGCCGGCCCCACTGACATTACTAGTGATGTCAGTGGGAGTGATTTTGGCTCTGATAGAGCCAAAATCACTCCAGGGCTTGCAGCAGCGAGACCCTACCACAGGGTCTCCGTCGCAATCCCGATGGTCGTGATGGTTTTGACCATCACAACCATCATCATGGACGCTTGCTGTAGCTGTGGGTGGTCACCCACCGCTATGCGAGCGTCCAAGAGGCCGCTCCATTTTCATGGAGGAGGGCCCTGATTCAGAACGAGCGCTCTGGTCAGAGCATTCGGCTCTGAATCAGGCCCACTGTGCACACAATTCACAAACACAAAAAAATATATTTTTTTATTTTTTTTGGAGTGCACTTTGGGGGTTACAGCACCCTTTAACAGTCAAGCCAGCCAGCCCTTTACTTATGAAACAGGCACACGCTTGACACTACTTTGTTGATGCACGTGCGGCTACTGTGCACACAATTCACAAACATAAAAATATATATTTTTTATTTTTTTTGGAGTGCACTTTGGGGGTTTCAGCACCCTTTAACGGACAAGCCAGCCTGCCCTTCACTTATGACACAGGCGCACACTTGGCGCTGCTCCTTTGTTGATGCACGTGCGGCCACAGTGCACACAATTCACAAACACAGAAAATATTTTTTTATTTTGTTTGGAGTGCACTTTGGGGGTTACACCACCCTTTAACAGTCGAGCCAGCCGGACCTTTACTTATGACACAGGCACACACTTGGCGTTACTTTGTTGATGCACGTGCAGCTACTGCGCACAAAATTCACTAACACAAAAAAAATATATAATTTTTTTGGAGTGCACTTTGGGGGAGCACCCCTGATGCACAGATCATCCCCTGGACAACACTACAGCACCCCTCTAGGACTACAGCCTTTATGGGACACTGCACAACACAGTCCAGCCAGCCCCTATAGACTTTGGAGTGGACACATCCCCTATGACTGCAACTGACTGCACAACACAGCCCATCCAGCCCCTATGACAGCAGCACAACACAGCCCAGCCAGCCCTTATGGACAACAGCAGCACAACACAGCCCAGTCAGCCTCTATGGACTGAGTGGTCACAGCCCCTATGGACAACAGCAGCAAAACACAGCCCAGCCAGCCCTAGCTCCCACCCTCCCTCTTCATTGTCCACAGCCGGAGTGAGAAATGGCACCGACGCGGGGACCTTTTATAGAATCCAAAACCCGCGAGATCCAGAAGGCGGGATGATGACGTTTTGCCTCAATTTCAGATCCGAGTCAGGCGGGAAAAGTCGAGCCTGACTCGCATACGACTCAGATCGGGGGGTCTCGGGGGGTTCGGATTTCAGAAATCCGAACCCGCTCATCCCTAATATACAGTCAGGTGCATAAATATTGGGAAATTGATAGAATTTTCATATTTTGGCCTCTATTCACCACCACAATGGCTTTGAAATGAAACAAACAAGATGTGCTTTAACTGCAGACTTTCAGATTTAATTTGAGGGTAATTACATCCAAATCATTTGAACGGTGTAGGAATTACAATGGTTTCTATATGTGCCTCACACTTTTTAAGGGGCCAAAAGTAATGGGACAAACTAAACAATCCTAAATCTAACTTTCACTTTTTAATACTTTGTTGCAAATCCTTTGCAGGCAATTACAACCTGAAGTCTGGAACGCATAGACATCACCAGAAGCTGAGTTTCATCCCTGGTGATGCTCTGCCAGGCCTCTACTGCAAATATCTTCAGTTCCTGCTTGTTCTTAGGGCATTTTCCCTTCAGTTTTGACTTCATCAAGTGAAATGCATGCTCAATCGGATTCTGGTCAGGGGATTGACTTGGCCATTGCATAACATTCCACTTTAAAGCCTTAAAAAACTCTTTGGTTGTTTTTGCAGTATGCTTCGGGTCATTGTCCATCTGCACTGTGAAGCGCAGTCCAATGAGTTCTGAAGCATTTGACTGAATATGAGCATATAAAATTGCCCGAAACACTTCAGAATTCATTCTGCTGCTTTCGTCAGCAGTCACATCATCAATAAATACAAGGGAACCAGTTCCATTGGCAGCCATACATGCCCACGCCATGACACTACCACCACCATGCTTCACTGATGAGGTGGTATGTTTTGGATCATGAGCAGTTCCTTTCCTTCTCCATACTCTTCTCTTCCCATCACTCTGGTACAAGTTGATCTTTGTCTCATCTGTCCATAGGATGTTGTTCCAGAACTGTAATGGCTTTTTTAGATGTTGTTTGGCAAACTCTAATCTGGTCTTCCTGTTTTTGTGGCTCACTAATGGTTTACATCTTGTAGTGAACCCTCTATATTCACTCTTGTGAAGTCTTCTCTTGATTGTTGACTTTGACACATATACACCTACCTCCTGGAGAGTGTTCTTGATTTGGCCAACTGTTGTGAACGGGTTTTTCTTCACCAGGGAAATAATTCTTCTGTCATTCACCACAGTTGTTTTCCGTGGTCTTCCAGGTCTATTGGTGTTGCTGAGCTCTCCGGTGCGTTCTTTCTTTTTAAGAATGTTCCAAACAGTTGATTTGGCCACACCTAATGTTTTTGCTATCTCTCTGATGGGTTTGTTTTGATTTTTCAGCCTAATGATGGCTTGCTTCACTGATAGTGACAGCTCTTTGGATCTTATATTGAGAGTCGACAGCAACTGATTCCAAATGCAAATGTCACACCTAGAATCAACTCCAGACCTTTTACCTGCTTAATTGATAATGAAATAACGAGGGAATAGCCCACACCTGTCCATGAAATATTATATGCTCATATTCAGTCAAATGCTTCAGAACTCATTGGACTGCGCTTCACAGTGCAGATGGACAATGACCCAAAGCATACTGCAAAAGCAACCAAAGAGTTTTTTAAGGCTTTAAAGTGGAATGTTATGCAATGGCCAAGTCAATCCCCTGACCTGAATCCGATTGAGCATGCATTTCACTTGATGAAGACGAAACTGAAGGGAAAATGCCCTAAGAACAAGCAGGAACTGAAGACATTTGCAATAGAGGCCTGGCAGAAGCATCACAAAGGATGAAACCCAGCGTCTGGTGATGTCTATGCGTTCCAGACTTCAGGCTGTAATTGCCTGCAAAGGATTTGCAACAAAGTATTAAAAAGTGAAAGTTAGATTTAGGATTGTTTAGTTTGTCCCATTACTTTTGGCCCCTTAAAAAGTGGGAGGCACATATAGAAACTGTTGTAATTCCTACACCGTTCACCTGATTTGGATGTAATTACCCTCAAATTAAATCTGAAAGTCTGCAGTTAAAGCACATCTTGTTTGTTTCATTTCAAAGCCATTGTGATGGTGAATAGAGGCCAAAATATGAAAATTCTGTCAATGTCCCAATATTTATGCACCTGACTGTATATATATCCCTTAAAAGTCTTTTGGGATGTGTCATACCTTGGAGAGAGAAAAAGGTGCATATTTAATTAAGTGCGAAAAGCCCCTTTCGGCGAAAATGTTTTGCCGGTGACATAATTTTGCCCAGCGAAAACGTATCCCCGTATTCAATTCCAAAGACTTTTCGCCAGTGCGGATGGTCAATGCATTGGAATAGGCGAAAAAGATTCGCCTATGAAAGCTGTCGAAAAAAAGTGCAGAATTGGGGTTTTGGAGTGCAAACTTGCGAGAACTACCCTGCACCCTTGGGATAGCCCCCCAAAGGTAAACTGTCAAAAAAAAGTTTTAAAAAAACTTAAGAACACCCCAAAAAAGTACTTTCATTTTAGGGGCGAAAAAAAAACAAAGTTCGGGGAAAAACTTAAAAACTAGCAAAATAGACTCCAGGGGTGTCCCCATGTATGCCCCAGGTGTTTTTAAGATTGCAGGTGCATGCAGCAGGTGGATTATTTATGCTTTTTAAAACTTCACATTAGCAATTTCCAAATATGCTAGCACCCATTTTCATGTACCCGTAATTTGCTGGGACTAGTTATTTTGCTGAAAAAATATTGCTTAATGCCATTCTTCACCACTTATGCAAAGACGCTAATAGCAAGCTTTTGGAGAAAAAAAAAACAAATTAGCTTTATTAGGGGTCCTAGAACACCCCTATAGTGATCCCCTATGTTAGTGCAGCTTTTCGGGGGTACAGACTGTTTTCCTTCTTTTTGACAGGACTTTTCGCTGGTTCCAAATTCGCTGGGTGCCGTTTTTGCCGCTTTCTAATTGAATACGGTAATAAGCGGTGATGCGTGCATTACTTTCTCGCATTAAAAACTAGCAATGATGGCGAAAAGTCGGGCATGCGAAAAGTACTCGACGTTTCGCAGCTTATTGAATATGCCCAAAAGTGGTGAAATTGCCCATAGCAACTAATCAGCTTCTGTAATTCTATAGACTGTGCTAGATAAGTGATAGATATAAGCGGATAGGTTGCTATGGGCAACTTCTCCACTTTTTTCTCTCTCGAAGGTTTGATACATCTCCCCAAAATTAGGTATGATCTTTTTATGAACACAAATGCCAACTGGATTGTCTTGCTTATCTTAATTTCTGAAATCCCTTATATTGGAATAAGGATACATGTAGAATATCAGTCTGTAATACTAGACAGCTCGCTAATTTTTATTTGTGTTTTTAAAAGATTATAAGTACTTATGTTCACTAGCCATGCGCATGAAGGAATGTTTGTTTTAGAGTGCCATAGCAGTTTAATTTGGTTATTTTCTAAAAACAGGAATTATGATACAATATAGCGTATGTATTGACCCGTAAGAAATCATTTTAAAAGAACCGGCAACGCTGAATATAAAATATTTTCTCAGCGTGTTAGTTGATCCACAAGCAATTATCCCTTGGGGTCTAAAACATACATTTTTCTTCTATGAAGATGTGGATATTGATTCATGTTACCAAACCCCATACACTTGGACTTGACATTGTGCAGTTCTTGATTTCTAAATTCACTGTATCTGTCCAATGATGGATTGCCAACATATATGTGGCGTGAGTCATGTAACTCACTGGAGGGCTGGGATTTATGTTCAAATACAATGAGTAACAAATTTGCATAGTGCACTCAAGGAAGTTTCAGGTTTCTTTTATAAACAGCAGTAATTAAAAAAAATTGCAAAAATGTTATTTGTTATGTAATTTAAATCATAAACACAGGTACTGGGACCATCTGGTCAAAGTGGATTCAGTTGTATTACTGTAACAAACATCTCCTCAATAATGCTGTATATTGTTAATGTATTTTGTATTGTACTCCATATGCTATAAACAATGCAGTTTAAGTGTATTATGTAATATGTTAAAATGTCTGTCCCTGACATGCACAGTCAGAGGCAGAAACTTGTGTGTGGGTACCTCTTGTGCCTCCCCCCCACTTCTCAGCTCCCACTGACTGAACCTTCAAGTGAATCTGTTTCAGTTCTCCAATGAAATGCTGTCCCTGTCGAGGCAAGAGCTGAGACTGCTGCTATCACCTCTGGCCTTGCTGTCAAGAATCTGCTGTAGCAGCTGTATCAGTCTCCAGGAAAAAGCTGCACCTGCTCACTGGCTTGCCATCTATGGCAACTCTCGGTTAGATAGTGGATGCAACTCGTATTTGGGAAATTGGCGTTACCTATTCTTGAGGCGTGGAGTCTAATGTGCGGGTGGTATTCAGCAGCGACCCTCGCAAAAAAGGTATGGACTACCCTGTGGGTCGCGGCCCTCAGGATAGATTTCCCTATATAGGTCCTGGCGAACTCTGGATGGAGCAGAGAAGACTTTCAGCATAGTCGACAGGCCTGTTCAGAACCAAACGGACAAGATGGTATCAGGGAGAAGACATATGCGGGTCACAGAGGATGAGTGTAGTAGGTATGGCCGGTGGTTCAAATCCCGACAGCGGCAGCCCAACAAGGGTGAAAATCCAGATTGTCTTAAAGGTAAGTATCGCTAACCTAATTCCCACCCCCAACCCTCTTTTAGGGTGCCTGACCCTAACCTCCCCCCCCCCGTGCCTAACCATAATCCCCCTCTAAGTGCCTAAACCTAAGTCTCCCAGGGGGGTGGCCTAACCCTAACCTCCCCCCCAGGTCTGCCTAACCCTAACCCCCCCCTTTCCCTAGCCTAACCCTAACCCTCCCGGGGGGGTGCCTATCCCTAAGTCCCCCCGGGAGCCCTAAACCTAACTCTCCCGACCCCCGCGCGGCTGTCCACGCCCGGCGCCCGGCTTACCTTCGTTCGGTATGCCGGGCATTGGTCTTAGAAAGTCTGGAAGCCGGCAGTCGGCATTTAGACTGTCAGCTTCCAAACTACATCCCCAGAGGATAGCCGAGGTCAGAACCAGATATCAAGCGCAGTACAAGAAATCAGAGTCACGAACAAAGCCAAGGTCAGGAACAGATAACAGGATATGCACAGGAATGCTGGGGTAAGGTAATGGAGCCTATACTCTGGCACCTGTGTGCTGTCAGAGACTCCCTCTTATAGGGATGAGATCAAATCCAGCCCCTAACGTGACTTCACATTTGGCGCGCCTGCCCCTTTAAATTCTATACAGGTCGGACCGCGCTCTTAGGAAAGCTATGGCCACCTCACACAGCCGGGTGTTTCCTATTATTATCTGTTCCCCCAATTTCTTGATTGTTGTCTGTACCTGTGTGTTTTGGTTTTGCAGTTAATTTTTTTGGTTTATTTTTCTTAATTTTTTTATTGATATTTTTTTCATCACCACCCCCACTTTGCTCCTTCACCCATTCTTTCCTCTACCACTTTACCCGTGTTGCCTATTATATGTTTGACTCTTCTCCAACTTTTTTTATAATCTCAGTAATAAGATATTTTCCTTTACTATATATCTCTTTGTCTGCTGCTACATGTGTACATCGATGTATCAAAATAATTAATATATGTGTATAGTTGTATTAGACTAATTTCTCTCTCTCTCTCTTCCAGCTGGTTTTCTCCCCTTCAGCTTTCCCTCTCCCTCTCTTTCTCCAGCTCACTCCCCTTTTATTTTTGTTCCCTTCTTGCTTTTTCCCCCTTGTCTGTCTGTACCTGTGCTTTGCCTTCTGATTCTGAATCAGGTGATGACACACGGCAGAGAGGGCCATAGATTCACTGGGAGTTGAGAGAAAGTGGTAGGTTGGTGTCACAGTGTGCTGGACACTGCGGGAGTACTTACCGGGTCCGGCGAAGGGGGGGTGTTAGGTTTAGGGCTCCCGGGGGGGTTTTAGGGTTAGGCTAGGGGAAGGGGGGGTTAGGGTTAGGCACTTAGAGGGTGGTTAGGATTAGGCACTTGGGGGGGAGATTAGGGTTAGGCACCCCTAGGGGAGGGTTAGGGTTAGGGGGTAGAATTAGGTTAGTTTAGACTTACCTTAAGGACGATCGGGAGTTCCTCCTCTGTCGGCTGCCGATGTTGAGATTAGAACCATGCGGCCGGCGGTAATCATACTGATTGCGCTGGAACTATCACTAATTGAGATTCAAACTAAAGCAATTAGAATCATCTTTACTGGGCTATTTATTTGTCATCAATGAGGGTATCAATGGTGCAGCTCAGAAAGTATTCTTCAGTAACTGACTTTTCCGCCCTGGGCCAGAAAGAGCATTGGTGCCCCCTCCACACTCTATTTTCAAATAGGGACATTTGACACATGCCCAAAAAAGGGGTGTGGCCTCATGGGTTGCCATCAGAAATTGTGGAGCAGAAACTAAAGCTCCATGTGTAAGGTATCTGACTGTGTAAGGTGTCTGACTGCCATGTGAGAGGTGATTGGTTTGAGTCCCGGGTATAACAGTAATTTGAAATATGTGTATATAAAAGCATGTGACTGAAGGTGCTTGGGGAGGTGGGCAGGAGATACTAGGAAGAAAAAAGAGAAAGCTACGAGTGAGAATGATTATAAACAGAAAATTGACAGGCCCGAATGGTGTCCTGTGCCATGGCACATGTCGCACCACCCTAGTTACGGTACTGGTAATTACTTCCCAGTTAATTAAATGTTTTTATAAAATATATTTGGATCTAATAAGCTCCTATAACTTTTAACATATGTTTGTGATTTAATTTAAGAGGACATGGTATCATCAATTGCCAATATAGAAAACTCATAATGCAGACAAGTGAATACATACTGTAGTAATGACCATTTACTACATTTTGTGATATCATGTGTCTGTTTTGAGGCAGTTCTCAATTTTTGCAGTAAACTCTTGGCTTTGATCGATAAATTGTGTTGATTCCTTAAGATGCAATGACCTGTGAACTGTATGTCAGTGTTCCTTAGTCAATGCAATTTAAGGGGAGAATTTAATTAGCTGCAAGGGGGGCGAGTTGCCACTGCAACAGTATAAAAATGCCAACATCTGCAGCTCATCCTGCCCCTCTTGTGGCCCCACTTGCGTCAAACTCGTGGGCTTCTGTACTCAGTCCTAAGGACGCTACAGGCATTGCTTTCTTCTTCCTGGTTCCCCTCCCCCTCGGCCTGACATCATGATGTCACATGTTTGGGGGCAGAGGCATCACAGGGTTGGTGCTGCCATTTTACTAGTAACTAATTTAAATAAATGAGGCTTTAATGAGTAGTATTTCAATAGCAACTGTAAATGTAGCAATTAAAGTTTAGATTAACCTTTCCATAGATGTTATATTGCTGTCACCCTTGTACTAATACTGTCAATTTTGCCTCTGTATTCAGATTCTTTTTTTTTTACCTGGATGTTATACTTTTACAGTTTGCACATCCTGCCAGATGTAACCTATGCAGTGCGCCTAAGATGGCTGCCTCAAATGGTGCTGACATTGGCAGGATATGGATCTATTCATGCAGTGCATATCACACCACACATGTTTCAGTGACCCATATCTGTTCCTTGAATGATATCTCACACACTGTAACCTCAGTAGTGCGCCTAAGATGACTGCCTCACCTGGTACACTCATGTGTGGGATGAAAAATACTTGGATCTGATGGCTATGTAAGGTCTCTGCTTTTAGATTTAGGCCCCCATCTATCAATGAAGCATAACCCCTTTAGCGCTCACTAAAGGGGTTATGCCACTTTTCTGTATTTAACAAACAGGGATAATCTAAGATTACCGCTGTTTGTCTAGCATCGCTCTCACCATCTTTTAGATGGCGAGAGCGTTGCAGTCCCTATTGCTGGAAATGGAGACCCAGCGGTGCCTTTCCAGCTTCAGTGAAGCCTTCCAGACACTGCCGAGTCCCCGTGTCATGCACATGTGCAGACAGACCATCGCTGGCAGTGTTAGGCTGACAGAAGCCCAGCGGAGGATCTCGCAGAGGGGGAGGACTCTGCGAGACCTAGCTGGAGGGGTAAGTTTTGGTAAATACAGTACATTTTTTGTTTATATCATAGTGATACTAAATAAAAAATTGCGCAGGTGTTTACCATCGTTGATAAATGGGGGCCTCAGAACGCTGCAACTTCCCCATTTTGTGTTATCTTTCCTAAGCATTACCTATTCCACCCAGGATAACCCATGTAGCGTGCTTAAAATGGCATCCTAGTCTAGTACCCTTCAGGAGTGGGATATATAACCCGGGTAAGATATTACCCAAAAATGGCTCCACCAACCCTGCATTATGTCCATTGTACCCATTATGTTGACTATTTTCGGTTTGTTTGCTTCCTTCTGTAATACTAAACACCTCAAATTGTTTGTGATGTTGTAAAGTGACTTTGAGCCCTGATGGAGAAAAACGCTATATAAATAAAATTATTATTATTATTATTATTATAAATGAGAGGGTGAATTTTGCCAGGCATATGCCTTTCCATCTTCTCCGTAGTGCTCCAAATTGTCATACAGAACAATTAGACAGGTACATTTCCCAGGAAGGAAACTGGATGTGTTATTTCTTATGCACTTGCCATTCAACTTGGTAAATTTATAGCAAATGAAATGTGGCTGTCACATACTTTGCATTTACTAAATAACTATTAATTCTTCCAAATGTCCGATTCAGCAAGTCCATTAATAACCCAGTGTGCTTATGTGACAATACACCTACAATGTTTTGTAATCAGATCTTTAATATAAATGGAGGGCAAAATTATGTAACAACTTTGTTTATCTCTAGGCAAGGTAATATCTATTAGTAGCTTGTTTTGTTCACATTGTTGTTTGTCTGTTGATACGATCATCGATATATCAGGAAAGAAATTGACAAAAAACTTCTAAACCTTACTTCTGTTTTTAAAAATTTTCTCACCTTGTATCAAATAACATTTATTGTTAAACACGGATTGTTTAATCATGTTCTATTTGATTGTGAGCTGCAAAATTATACATATTTACATAGTGGTTAAGTTTAAAAAATGTTATGGCGATAGAAAAGTACACTATCTGCTAAATGGTACATTTTGTTGATACTCATTCTTCTTCTACAGGTTAGCAATATAAAATGTAACACACTGATGTGTGAGGGTCCTTGTCCTAAATTCTCACCCCTTGTTATGGCCCTTAGCTGTAGACACACTTTCTTCATCTTGCTGATACAAAGAAAGCATCCACCCATGATTCAATCTAGCCTAAGGAATATTGTAACTTGTGAATTAAGTTAGACAGGGGAAGTGAGCTTGAGAGGCCCTGGAATAGGAAGATGTGCTAAAAATAAAAATAAAAACTTCATATACATGTATAGTGCCCATTTTATTTAGTATTTGAGCGTTAACATGCTCTGCTTCTTATTATTTTACTGATTGATACAACACATTCATTTTGCAAATGAAAATAAAAATGGTGGCGGAAATTTATTGCTCTTTCCTGGTTTGACCACACAGTGTGTGCAGACATATTTAAATTGGCGTATCCTTTGCTGCTGGCTGAAAGCATCAAATAGTTTGTAGACCACATGGCACGAATTTAAGCCACTTGGAGAAATCTTATAAAGTACATGTGAAACTAAATAGTGAGCCATATGTATATTTAAGGCAAATCATAATAAAACTGCAGATATTGGTTTCTTTATTCCTGAAAACTAAACCAGGAAGATTACATAACATTCATTTTTGCCACAAAAGCATACCTCCCTGTGAAATAAATATTGTATATGCCAAAGCCCATATTATTTAAGGTCTGGTATGATCAGACATATCACCAGTATTATACCTTCCTTTCATAAGTGAATATATATTTGATTTGCCTGTTTCTACAGTTTTATTATATCCGTGCAGGTTGGGTTTGTATTTTTATATTAAGAGTTGTGTTCACCTTCTGGATTCTCTGGAACAATTATTTAGGATGAGGGGGCCACTAGACTGGCAATTGCTTTTCAAAGCAAGATATGAAATAATATTTAGATATATGTGACACTAAATAGCCAATCATATAGTAGGTACACTGTAAGTAAAAACATAAATAAATCTGCAAATATTGGTTGGTTTATTTCTGAAAAAGAAACCAGGAAGGTTACATAATATTCATTTTTCACTGCAAAATTAATATGGTATATTCTGTAATCCGTATTATATAATATCTGCATTAGTAAATCATCTGTTTGTTCACAGGCAAATATATTCTATATCCTTGGGTTGTTGATCTGGATTTGGTTTTGCCAAAACCACCCCTTGCTAGTTTTGGTTTTGGATCTGTATTTATTTTTAAATTGATAAAATCTGCTAAATCAAATAATTTGTTTTTCTTTTGTTCCTATAGTATTATCAACCTCAATAACATTAGTTTCCATTATTTTCCAGTAAATTTTGACCACCTCACAGCTCACAATATTGTTTTCATCCGGTTTAGGCCCAAAATTTGCATCAAGCTAACTGGCTGACTAAGCTAAGCAGCATCAGTGGGCGGCACAAACACGTGGCAGTTCAACTTCCAACAAGGCACATCAGGAAACAAATGTCTTTATTATTAAAGGGGCCTGAGGGAGTTGGAGTATGTATGTAGTTGAAGGCAGGGACAGGAAGGGTGGATTGGTATTAAATTTTAATTAATTTTTTGATTCCGAAGCAAATTTATGAGGGAGGAGGGGAGGCATTTACAAAAAATATTTTTCTCATTCATATCAGTCCTTGCCCCAGAAGAATCCTTGAGTGCTATAACTGCTGCTGCTGGGAGTGGATTTTCATCCCAGAAGGGGACTGGGAAGACTACTAATAGTGCTTTCAAAAACAATTGACTGCTAAACAATCCTTTGCGAAGATTCCACTTCACTAGAATAGCATTTCCCAAACTGTACAGGGACATTAAAAAAAACTTGATTAGTGGCCTCCAAAATGCCGTTGTACCCACTTAACCACAAATATGTGGACAAGCTGAACAGAGCAAATGCAATTTTTAAAATTAAAGGTTTAAGTCTTACGTTGTGTCTTTCTTGAGACTCTATGAGTGCTATGCCTGCTGCTGCTGCTGCTGCTGCTGCTGGGAGTGGATTTTCATTCCAGAAGGGAACCAGGAAGACTACTTGTAGTGCTTTAAAAAAACAATTGACTGTTAAACAATGATTTGTAAAGCTTCCACTTCACTAGAAAAGCATTTCCCAACCAATACAGGAACATTAAAAAAAGCTTAATTAGTGGCCTCCAAAATGCTGTTGTACCCACTGTCCACTTAACCACAGATATGTGGACAAGCCAAAGAGCAATTGCAAGATTTAATATTTCACATTTAAGTGTTACGTTGTGTCTTTCTTGAGAATCATTGAGCGCTATGCCTGCTGCTGCCGCTGGGAGTGGATTTTGTGTCTTTCTTCCCAACGGACACAGATCTGAAGAGATGCAAAGAGCTGTTGGTAAGCAAAT
The DNA here is from genome assembly GCA_031769625.1 of Taudactylus pleione. Lineage (NCBI taxonomy): Eukaryota > Metazoa > Chordata > Amphibia > Anura > Myobatrachidae > Taudactylus > Taudactylus pleione. The sequence continues at coordinate 1,609,676 of JAUIMM010000153.1, forward strand.
TGTCAGCTCAAGTGGCACATGATGCAGAGGTGGCTACTCCTTCAGTATCTCCAGCAAGTGCGTCTGCCAAGAAAAAACTAAACTTTCCCAAAAAAAAACACTGGCGATGCAGATGAGTCAACACAACCAAGTTTTTTTTTCTTGTGCCCAGGCATGACAATGGGCTTTTCCTTATCCGGGGCAACAACTGTTTCACTGAGTAGAGAGGTGGGGACCCAGATGGAAACTGTACACGGGCCCCCTCCTCTTTTAATACGCCCCTGCATTGGACTCGTCTCTAATATATCTACATAAAGTTGTTCATCCTCTCTCTCTGGGGGGTAAGTTTACTAAGATTCGATTTGGTCACACTGATTTGTGTATGTTCGATGGCAACTCGCAGCTCAGGAGATGGTGCATTTAAAACTTTATTTGAGTCCCCGATTTGAGTGTAAAATGGGCAACTTTAGCAAAACGAATAATGGTAAATTCCCGATTTGTATTAAAAAAGTGAAAAGTACTTCCGAATTGAGCCGATGGATGAATTTGCGGCATTAAACCACCTGATTTCAACCTGAAAAAATTAATAAATCACCCGACTTTAATGATAGTAAATTCCCGATTTGCAAAAAAGCGATATTATCACCCAAAAATGCAAATTGGGACCAACACAAATGTTGATAAATTTACCCCTGGGTGTTTCCATCACCTCATTGCATATATCAATATACTCCTGCATCTAATGCTGGGAACACATTAGTAATGTGTGGTTCAGTTTTCAGAAACCTTAATCCATCCGAAATTCTTAAATCCGGTTAAAATTGAGTCGCTGTTCTGATCTTTTTGCAGTTTGGAATTTGGATTTTAAATCCAAATTTTGGGTTTTGGATTGCATAAATTACATGATATTAGCTGTTTTTAAAAATGTTTTATCTTTTTTTTAAAATCCAGATCCAAAACCAAAACACTTGAGAGTAGGGATGTTTTGGTATTGGGTTTGGTTTTGGATCTGTATCTCCTTCAAGGTTTTGGATATGGATTTGGTTTTGCAAACCATCCTCAAATGTTTTGGTTTTGGTTTGGATCTGGGTTTTTTAAATAAAAAAAAGATAAAAAGTTTTCAAACAGCTAAAATCATGTAATTTATGCAATCCAAAACCCGAAATTCGGATATAAAATCCGAATTCCGAACCGCAGAAAGATCAGAACAGCAACCCGGATTTACCAGGATCTCCTCAGGAGATTAGAACCATGACTCAGATTGACCCGTATTCACAATATTCGGGTGGATTTGGATTTCTGGAGAACCGAACCGCACATCTCTACTTGAGAGTGGTTTTGCAGAACCAAAACATGAATATGAATACAGATCCAAAACCAAAACACAGGGTCAACGCACATCTCTGGTGCACTTATGATATGTCGTTCAATCAGCTGACGAACGACATATTGCATAGCACATCGGCAGGTATGTACAGACGATATGTCTGTGACTGATGTCCTTCACAGACATATCACATTGGCTGTGCAGCACAGCCGATGCGGATATATCAGCACATCTGGGACCAACGATGACTGACATCTCAACTGGGTGGACAAATATGTTGTGATGTCAGCACAGACACATGAGTCAGAGTTGAGAATAGTGTAAGAAAGAGCAAGTGATTGTGCATCTTTGTAAAACCACGCTGCACCGCAGTAGGGGCAGATGTAAAATGTGCAGAGATTTTGATTTGGGAGGGGTGTGTCCAAACTGACATCCAAATTTCAGTGAAAAAAAAAGCAGTCTAGTATGTGAGGGTTACACGCAAAAGCAGACAGTATTTACCCCACATGCAGAAAAAAGATATGTGTTTGCACCCCTTGCATTGCAACATGGTTTGGCCAGGTACACAGTTACTTGCTAGATGGCTATTTCTTACTCTATTCCCATCTCTGAATCAGGCCCATAAAGCGGCAGATTGGTAAGTGTGTAATGGCTTACCAATCGGCCACTCGGCCTGTGGATTCCTAGGTCGACAGACAAGTCGCCCAGGAGTGTACCCAGCTTTACTCTGGTTGATGTTATATATATCCTGTCTATTTAATGTCCGTTTTACTTACTGTTTTCCATTATTCGCTATTTGCTCCTGCCTGGTATGTCAGTTGGTCTTGCACCAAAACTGTTGTAAATGGATTTTTCATTTTTTTTAGTTTGTCTGTACAGGTTGAGTCTCTCATATCCAAAATGTTTGGGACCAGGAGTGTTTGGGAATAATTGCATACCATTATGAAATATCTTGGGAAAGGGACCCGAATCTAAACACAGAATGCATTTATGTTGTATATACACCTTATACACACAGCCTGCAGGTAATTCTATACAATATTTTCAATAATTTTGTGGCTCAAACAAAGTTTGTGTACATACATGAAATTAATTTTGTTTCATATACACCTTACACATAAAGCCTGAAGATAATTTTATGCAATATTTTTAATAATTTTGTGCCTTAAACAATGAAAACCATCAAAAACAAAGGTTTCACTATCTCAGTCATGCTAAAAAAAATCTGTATTTCAGAATATTTGGATATGGGAGACTTAACCTGTATATGTTTTATTTTAAAATCTAATAAATATACTTCATTTAACAAAAAAGGCTGAGACCACTGCCTGGATTTTTTATATTATGTTGATGAGGCTCTGGTCTGGGTGGCATGGGATTATGGCAGCTGGCCCAAGTCTAAATGGGGGCAGCTGCACAAATGCTTTACTACATAGTGGCTGGATCACCTGCTGGATGGCAACATATTATTACATGTTGGTGTAGCAGTACTATGTTTAAATTTAATTTTGAAAGTGTCTTTTTACAAGATGACACTTTGATGGATGTTAAAAGAGAAATATGTACTCAGAGTTCAAGAAATAACTTACCTTACATAAGCAAAACTTATGGATCAAAACGTGACATTATGAAGCTGTTTAATGGTTGGTGAAAAAGAAATTTACATGGTGTACATTATATCACAGTTTTGGTATAACTACAGTATAATATTGCTGGCCTCTTGTTGTCAACAGGGCAAATGATGATTCCAATGCAGAGTTGAACATAAGGCAGCCGTAATGATGCCCATATAGCGTTCATGTAGAAAAATGTAGATATTTGCACAGCCATATCCTTAATGCAAATTATATATCTGAAAAATATATGGTGATGGTTGGGTAGGACTGCGCTCTGCTGTGTGGGCAGATGTGATATGTTAGTGGGCTGAAAGGTGTGCTATATGAGTGAGTGGGGTGCTGCACTTCCTGATCGCAGGCGTACTGGGTCCTGCGTAAAATTGGATAGAGACGGTGGGGTACGGAAGGTGCGCTTGCCCTGTGGGTGCAATGATGATGGGGGAGTGTTGGACTGTGTATGTGGTTGCTAGTGTGTGTGGTGTGAATGAGTGGGGAGGGGTGGAACAATGGAATGACAGAGGCGGACACAAGGTGGGAGTAAATGGTTTTATTGGAGTAGTCACAGTGCATCTCCTATATAGTCCCGGGCAACAAGGTGGGTGTGGTGGTGGGTGAGAGAGGTGGGAGGAGAGACTGGGGAGGTGGGTAGACCCTTTCAGGGGGCTCATTTCCATGTGGTTCGATAGACCGGCACGTTACCCTTGCTGGACACTATGGTCGACAGTCTTGGGAGTCTCGGTGGGTGAGGGTGGGAGAGCGAGAGGGGTATGGTGTGGTGGTGGGTGTAGTACACCTGGCGGCATCCCGTGTATGAATGAAAAGTCTTGTACCTACTGGTAGGTAAGGCCTGAGGTCGGTAGGCCGTAGGGGTGTTGCATTGCTGCAGTTCCTTGTTGACTGATTGAAGCTGCGGTAGGTAAGGTCTGAGGTCTTTAGGCCGTAGGGGTGTTGCGTTGCTACAGTTCCTTGTTGACTGATTGAAGCTGCTGCGGTGGTAAAGATGAGTAGCTCTTGTTCAAGAGGATCTTCTATTTTGCAGCTGTCAGCGACCGGGTGGTGCTGGTGGTTGTGAATGCAGCAGTGGGGCTGAATTGCTTGTGGGAGCTGCAACTGGTTCCGGGTCACTGGGGTGGGGGTTGGGTCCCCCTATGAGAGCCGGGGGTGCGGTGTGGGTCACCCTTCTGGCAGGTAAATGGATTGCCCGGGACAGGCTTGATGTGTGACGATCTGTGGTCTGTATGGTTAGGGTGGAGGCGCTTGCAGCAGCAAGTGCGGGGGCGGTGCAAATGGGATGGCTGAGGCTAACTGGAAGTCCCCGTGGGGATGAGGAGCTTCAGTGGGAGTAGGCTGTGGGTCTGGAATGTGGCGTATGGGGTCTCCAATGCATTTCGGCAGGGGTTCTGCCTTCTTCAAGGAGGTAAGGCACCTCAGAGGTTTCCCTCAATGTTTGCTTGGTATCTATCACAGATAGTTCAGCAATTTTCCAGGGATTTTTTTGTTTAACCAGGTTTTCCCAGATCATATTGTAAGCATAGCCCCGGTCATCTGGTATACAGAAAGGATCAGATATGCTATCAATCCATCTTATTCATATCTTCTGGTAATAGAGTTTGACCAGAGGAGGAAATGGTTACTTCTCCTCTCAAACGCTGGATCGCTGTATCGCTTTCCAGCGATTATGCTATGCAAGGAAGGAAAGTGATCAGGTGCAGGGGTTGTGGTAACGCATTTCTCCGCCTCCAATTGGTGTCAGCAGCTTCCTCAGACCAGGAAACCTCTGTGACAGGATTTTTTCCACCTGAAGTAAATATCAGCTGTATTGAAAGGGAATTCCCACTATAAAGTATCCAGGTGATGTGAGTGATTATACACATTTTTTATATGCGCATTTTTTTCATATACAGCTTATAAAGAGATACTAACATTACTAACTTTACTTACCTAATACTGCATATTCAATTAAGCTAGATGAAAAGAGCATACTAACAAAGTTTACCTACTAACACCATCTATTTGAAAGAGACTCATTTAAACTTCTATATGATGTACAATATATCTACAACACCTGTTTCTAGCTGTTGATATTAATTGATTGTGACCTTCTTTTTGTTGGTCATTTGGTTTTATGGGATTCAGATACCCATTTAGGTTAGAGAATAACCAATAGTGTGGTCATTAAGAATACATTAGGTTGAAGGATATTTCTCAAAAATTGTTTTTAATGTTTAACTGTATGTGTACATTTTAATAAATGGATTAATTGTCATTTCTGTTAGCTGTACAGCGCTCTCTTATTTTTGAAGGTTTTAAACTTCAATATTGTTTTCTGCATAAGCACATAACTCTGCATAACTGGCAAATCTGTCAATGTTCCCTGGATACACCCCTTACTAAACTAAGTCTACGTGTGAATGCCCACTGACTACCCAGTCATGCCGATTCAACAACAGATGAAGATGTGACGGAGTTGTGTATGACTCAGTATCTCTTGTACTTGGAAGCGCTTGGCTCTGGAGCAGGTGCAGAACAAAAATACGCTAGACTGATTTGCGTTCAACCCTTCATCAGCCCCAAAGTGATTTGTCAGTCTTAGTTTTCAGTTTAGCCTGGAGAGCAGGTCAGTCTTTCCTCTGTAGAGGCAATCATAGGTACAAAACATATGTTTAGTTTGCCTCAAAGCTAATATAGTTTTCTTTTATAACAGGCAATCAGAGATACCAGATCTAATATATAAAGTCTTCACTCACGACTTTGATTAGCATTTCTTTACAATCGCTAATTCTGTTTTCCTGTATTCTAGTTGTACTATTTTGGGTAGCCCTAATGATAATTACAGACTCATAATGATTAGACACATTCACTCACACTCACACACACTGCACAGAACACATTACAAATTCACTTTATGCACCAGTAGTGCCGGTGATATTGAAGACAAGTAGTGCTGATGCCTCCTCATCCACCTGCTCTGAATGTAGAAAAATTTCATATTTGTCAATAGTGTACAAACTAAAAGAATCTGTGTTTGCAAATCCAGTGATACAGCCTCACCAAATGAAAAGAAGTGACGTTATCTAACATAGTTGTATCAATGACACAGGAAACATTCACACAACTAGAGGAATTTGCCATTCACATAATAAGCTTAAAGTAATTGCCTGCCACCTCTACCATATCTGAGAAGCACAGCTCTACCCATAGACCCCTACCACATCTGAGAAGCACAGCTCCACCCATACACCTCTACCACATCTGAGAAGCACAGCTCTACCCATACACCTCTACCACATCTGAGAAGCATAGCTCTACACATACACCCCTACCACATCTGAGAAGCACAGCTCTACCCGGAATCGGTATGGAATACCGGCTGCCGCATGGCCGGCAGTTCGATTACCGGCAGCGGCAGCCTGACAGATCAGCAGAACCCGGCAGCGGAAGCCCGACAGCACTGGAAACCCCGATCGTCCCTAAGGTAAGTATAAACTAACCTAACCTAGCCCCCTAACCCTAACCCTCCTTAGGGGTGTCTAACCCTAACCTCCCCCCAAGTGCCTAACCCTAATCCCCCCTCTAAGTGCCTAACCCTACCACATCTGAGAAGCACAGCTCCACCCATACACCCCTACCACATCTGAGAAGCACAGCTCCACTCATACACCTCTATCATCTGAGAAGCACAGATCTACACATACACCCCTACCACATCTGAGAAGCACAGCTCTACCCAGAATCGGTATGGAATACCGGCTGCCGCATGGCCGGCAGTTTGATTCCCGGCAGCGGCAGCCTGACAGATCAGTAGAACCCGGCAGCGGAAGCCCGACAGCACTGGAAACCCCGATCATCTCTAAGGTAAGTGTAAACTAACCTAACCTAGCCCCCTAACCCTCCTTAGGGGTGCCTAACCCTAACCTCCCCCCAAGTGCCTAACCCTAATCCCCCCTCTAAGTGCCTAACCCTACCACATCTGAGAAGCACAGCTCCACCCATACACCCCTACCACATCTGAGAAGCACAGCTCCACTCATACACCTCTATCACATCTGAGAAGCACAGCTCCACTCATACACCCCTACCATATTTGAGAAGCTCAGCTCCACTCATACACCTCTACCACATCTGAGAAGCACCGCTCCACACATACACCTCTACCACATCTGAGAAGCTCAGCTCTACTCATACACCTCTACCACATCTGAGAAGCACAGCTCTACCCATACACCCCATCACATCTGAGAAGCACAGCTCTACCCATACACCCCTATCACATCTGAGAAGCACAGCTCTACCCATACACCTCTACCACATCTGAGAAGCACAGCTCCACTCATACACCCCTACCACATCTGAGAAGCACAGCTCCACTCATACACCTCTATCACATCTGAGAAGCACAGCTCTACCCATACACCTCTACCACATCTGAGAAGCTCAGCTCCACACATACACCCCTACCACATCTGAGAAGCACAGCTCTACCCATACACCTCTACCACATCTGAGAAGCACAGCTCTACCCATACACCTCTACCACATCTAAGAAGCACAGGTCTACTCATATACCTCTACCACATCTGAGAACCACAGCTCCACTCATACACCCCTACCACATCTGAGAAGCACAGCTCCACTCATACACCCCTACCACATCTGAGAAGCACAGCTCTACCCATACACCTCTACCACATCTGAGAAGCACAGCTCCACTCATACACCCCTACCACATCTGAGAAGCACAGCTCTACCCATACACCTCTACCACATCTGAGAAGCACAGCTCCACTCATACACCCCTACCACATCTGAGAAGCACAGCTGCACTCATACACCTCTACCACATCTCAGAAGCACCGCTCTACCCATACACCTCTACCACATCTGAGAAGCTCAGCTCCACACATACACCCCTGCCACATCTGAGAAGCACAGCTCTACCCATACACCTCTACCACATCTGAGAAGCACAGCTCTACCCATACACCTCTACCACATCTGAGAAGCACAGCTCTACCCATACACCTCTACCACATCTGAGAAGCACAGCTCTACCCATACACCTCTACCACATCTGAGAAGCACAGCTCCACTCATACACCCCTACCACATCTGAGAAGCACAGCTGCACTCATACACCTCTACCACATCTCAGAAGCACCGCTCTACCCATACACCTCTACCACATCTGAGAAGCTCAGCTCCACACATACACCCCTGCCACATCTGAGAAGCACAGCTCTACCCATACACCTCTACCACATCTGAGAAGCACAGCTCTACCCATACACCTCTACCACATCTGAGAAGCACAGCTCTACCCATACACCTCTACCACATCTGAGAAGCACAGCTCTACCCATACACCTCTACCACATCTGAGAAGCACAGCTCCACTCATACACCACTACAAAGGAAACATTATATTGTGATGGAAATTGTCAGTTATAAAATATGTTAAGCAATGCAGAACATACAATACTAGACAGTGCCATGGCTATTAGTTCTCCATTGCTTATAACCATACAAGTTCTACTGTGCATTCTCACAGCACATTAAAGGGGGTTTTAAATCATCCTCGTGCTTTGGTTTTGGCAAAACCACCCTCAAGTGTTTTAGTTTGGTTTTGGTTTTGGATTTCTTTAAAAATTGATAAAACAGCTAAAATCATGTGACATGGATCTGTTTTTGTTCCACCTCTTTTGACCACCTCATAGTATCTAAAATCACGAGGGAGGGACTTAAGTGTAATCCAAAATACGCGAGAAGACCCGAGTCGGGACACTGTTCTACTCGGAATCCCAAAGTGATCAAGCCAGGTTTCGGTTCGACTCATAACCCCAAAATTCTCTAAAATAGAGAGGTAGACATCAAAGCAAGGTCCAAATTGAGATGAAACAGAGAATGATTTGTTAGCATCACAATGCAAAACCCTTTGAATTGCACCTGTCACATACAGGATTAACTTTAGTTTTCTCAGCCAAAGAATCACGCAAATAAACTATGTTTCCAAAATAATTTTGTATGTACTTGCATACTGTTCTTACACTGCACAAAATGACATCAATCTCTTCTAGAAAATGATTTTATATTTATTTAACATCATTCACTTTTATCACCTATGAGCTTTTAACCTCATATGTAATCCTTCCCTATGATATTAAATACATATACAGTTACTTACATTAGCGTGGATTGGACCAAAGGTTGAGTTTGTAGCATAACAAAGCACATCAAGGTCATACTTTTAATTTCTAAAAAGTGTACATGTAATATAAGATTATGCACCAGTGGCGTAACTTCATCCCAGGTGCCCGGGGGCAAGATAAATGTTGGTGCCCCACCCTCCCATATTAAAATGAACCACCCCCACAGCACCTATGCCAGCCCCAGCTGCTGCCGCCCCCCTATGCAGTTCTTTTTATACAATGCCTCCAGTAGTGGTCCCCCTATGGAGTGCCCTCAGTAGATGTTCCTATATGCAGTGCCCACCTATGTAGTGCCCCCCAGTAATGGTCCCCCTATGCAGTGCCTCCAGTAGTGGTCCCCAGTGCAGTACCTCCAGTAGTGGTCCCCCTATGCAGTGCCCCCAGTAGTAAGGCCCGTGTAGTGCCCCCATATTATGCCCCCAGTAGTAATGCTGCTGTAGTGCCCCCATATGATGACCCCAGTAGTAAGGCACCTGTAATGCCCCCATACGATGCCCCCAGTAGTAAGGTCCTTGTAATGCCCACCTAGCGATGGAGCGATAACGACGGTCATTATCGCTCCATCGCTTGGTAATCACCCGCAAATCGGGAAGTAAAAGGTTAAAAACGACCAGCGATGCGCACGCCCACTGGTTGTTTTTAACATTAATCATCGCCCGAACATGACGGTCAACCTGAAGACCGCTGTCAGGTTGCCATGATCGGGGATGATTGATCTGCATACACTGAACGTCTGAAGGTTCAGTGTATGCAGTTCACCCCGTGGGAGACGACGGCGTGGTAATCGTGCCGTCGTCCCCCGCACCGTTAAATGGATGGGCAGCATAACCCAAGTCAGCTGCTGATGTATGCTCAGTGGTATATCAATATTTAATTATCATTCTCCTTTGTCTGGAGCCAAATGTATTATATATACAGTATCATTATTAGTAGCTATGTTTAATATAAATAGGTTTAACTAAAGAAAGGTTAGTAAGACAGGCTCTATTATAAACTAAAAACGACAACTGTGAACAGCGAGGATATCATATGTCTTCTCAAGCCATGTAATATTTTTTATATGTGGATTTCTGGATTAAGATCTACTGATTACTTAATATCAAGATCAGTTTTAGCCCCAACATCAGATCAAAATGTTTGCACCAAGTGAATTCATTGTAGAAAAAAAAAAAAATTTGTGGAGAAAAAAGCATATATAAGCGTCCGTCCCTATGGCATCTGGGACACATTTTACATACTGTGCTTACAGAGGCAGAACAGAGCTTGGATGGGGCAGGTAAGTCTGGGCAAAGTTCAGTAAAGCAGTGTTCACGCAAAATGCATCCCATGCTGACCATTTGATATATGAATTTGCACTGGTTAGGAGGTGTCACTAGCTTTCACTAGGATTGTGGGCTATGTATGTTTTCTTTGCAGGGATGGAGATCTTTTTGAGAAAGTTTATGCCATCTACTGTATATGCTAATATCTTATACCCCTTTGATTATTGCCTGTTCAAGTGAAGTAGAGTGAATTTAACTCACTGTTGTACAAGCTAAAAACCGAACTGTTCTTATACCTGCCAATGCCAACGTGTGTCTGTGTTCTGCGTGGGAGGTACCAGAATGCGGGAGATGCCAGCCTGTAAAAACTGAGTGCAGAGTCAGGGCAGAATGCAATAAACCCTCCATGTACAGGTCCGACTGCATTTCTTAGAATCCCACGTGTAGCCCAAACTTAGTGCTATGAAACCAAAACCTGGAAGTGTATAAGTATGCTGGTGTGATTGTAGTTGTGTAAAGACAGTGAAGTGAGAGATAAAACTTGACAGACACAATACACAATAATGTCTGATCTAATGCTAAGTGCCTATGTACAACTAATGTGCATATTTATCATTTATTGGGAATTGGTCCTAATAATGATAATATCTTTTTGTAGCATATTTTGACAATAAGAAATTGAGTATTACCTCAATAATCACATGATGCACCCACTTTACTTCTGGGTTCGGACCACGGTCTGCTAACTGCACATGTGCTACCGGGTATTATCAGGGTGGTAACTATTGGATCGCCTGAAAAATTTGGCAATGTGTAGTCCATAGTCTACAACTGCTAACTGAACATGGCATTACCTGTCAGTGCCAACTTGGTAAATTTCACAATTTAGCAGCCCCCTTAGAAACCTATTGGGGTTGTATTTGGAGATGAAAATGAAGCTTTTTAAATCATGGGGATATCTAGTTTTTGTGATAATCTACTGAAAACATCTATTTTTGGGGGTTTTCCCACAATAGGTTAGATAAATATGCTGCTGTTACACCTGCATGCACATGTACACCTGTTTGCTGTTCTCCTACAGAAGCCTCAAGTAAGAGAGCCTATGGAATAGATATACTAAAGTTTAAAAAAATGAAAACTAGAGCTGTGTTGCCCATAGCAACCAATCAGATTATAGGGGGTAAATTTACTAAGAATTGAGATAGGTCGAGATGACCATCTCGGATGATTTATAAGTTTTTTTCCTGCTTGCAAATTTACTAAAGGCAAAGTCGGGTGAGTTAGAGATTTCTCTCACTCATAAAACTCGGGTGAAATAGGAATCTCGAATCAAATCACCATCGGGACAAATCGGAAGTACTTTTCACCTAAAACATACATCTCTCAAATTTACCAAGTATCGGGGTGAAAAGCTCTGGTGAGGCGTGATCAAACTCTCTGTCAAAATCACTTTTCAAACCAGGGGCGTTTCAAGAGAGGAGGGGGCCCGTGTGCAGTCTCCGACACGGGCCCCCTCCTCTCCGCCTGGCGTCCGGCAGCGCACTGACCTGTGCGCGGCCAGCGTCGGAGTTATAGACTCTGGGCACTAGAGTGTGCCCAGAGTCTATAATGAATGCACAGGTCACCGGGAAAATGGCCATGGCGCCCATTTTCCCTGTACTGCGCATGTGCAAACCACGGGAGAATGGCCGCTGTGGCCATTTTCCAGTCGTTTTACAACGCCAGACCCCCGTGCTGACGTGGGACTCCGGAGAGGTAAGTAAGATTATGGGTGACCTCAATTAACCTTGTGGTTACAACAGTAGATACAATGTTGCGGTTCCCAGCATAGACTGCAATGGAGAATTCTCCCCATAGCAGTCTATGGGGAGACATGCTAACCGCAAACAGCCAATTAGCGAGCTGCTCCGACGGAGATACCCGCTGATTGGCTGGCGGCTCCTTCAATGACGGGGCCCAAGGTGTGCCCCGGTCGTTCGCGCGGAGTAAAGCTATGTGGAAACACAAAGCTTTGTTCAGTCTGTTTGGATTCGGGTACACCCATTTTTTTGTTTTAACCCTTTGGATGCCTACTTGGAGAAGAGGACGTGAACTACGCATAGGAGAGGTTAGTATGGATTTTTTTCATAGGTACCCCTACGGATTACTTCGGATACTAGGTGAGTATGTGTGACAGTGAGTGTGAGTGTGCATGTATATTATTTTTAGATGCTGAAGTGTTTAGATCTTAAGTGTACTACTGAGCATTTAAAATCAAAATTAGCGTTATACCAGCGTTCTTGTTAGCTGAGAAGTGACTCTGCCATCTTTCATCCCATAGGTAAATTGACCACTGACTACTTCCTTCATATGCAACTGATCTATGTTTCATAGCATAACAGCAATTACATTGCATAGGTAATATTAGTTCCTGTAAGTTGTTTTAAAATTGTAGTATGTTTCTTAAATTACATGGAATTAGAGTGATATACTGACCTCACTATGCACAGATTTAATTAGCACCTTCTGCTGAGGGTGGAGGGCTGTTTGCTAGGGGGTGGAGGTAAATCAGGATGCCTTATATATTCAGTTCAGAGTAGGCTGCTAGGTGTTTAGATGCTGAAGTGTTTAGATATTAAGTGTACTGAGCATTTAAAATCAAAATTAGCGTTATACCAGCATTAAACCAAAGGAAACCAAACTACAAGCCAGCAAAAACACGGATGGACTATACAAGCTATTCAGTGAGTCAACATAAACATCAAACTACCTCCTGCAGTCTGCATAACCTGCACTCTTTACACTGATCTCCCTGGTTTGGACACTGCAAAACTTTTCTCCTTAGCTGCAGCTTCAAGCATTGAAATTTCTGTTTCTGAAACACATCTGAATGCACAACCCAAACAATGTCATTTGCCTTATATACACATGATTGCCCTGTCTAAATGTACTTCTTACCAGTGTATTATTTACTATTATTTTTTCTCCTACACTACTTACCTACTCTCTTCCACTACCTCACTGCCATAATACACTGCCTAATTGTCTACCTCCCATCTAATACCTGCATTCTCTGCTGTGCTTCCCTGCCTAGAGTACCACCTATTTGCTCAGTTGTCATCCTTTGCTCTCCCTCAACCCTGTGTCAGCCACCATGCCGCCTCACCCCTGCCCCATACCAACCATCTCCACCGGCTTACATCTTCCCCTTAGATCTAGCCCACACCCTCTCACACACAACCCAGACAATCTCATCCACATATCCCCTGTCCCCTCCCTCCCATTTTCCTGTGCCCTCTGGAATACCAGATCCATCTGCAATAAACTGCCCGCTATCCACGTCCTCTTTATTTCCCACTCTTTAAATTTTCTCACTATCACTGAAACATGGCTCTCCTCTTCTGACACCACCTCCTCTGCTGCGCTCACCTATGGGGGCCTCTCCTTCACACACTCTGTCAGACCTGACAACCGCCAAGGTGGTGGAGTTGGCATCCTCTTATCCCCCAACTGCACCTTTCGCATTATCCCACCTGAGCCCTCCCTTTCTTTCTCCACCTTTGAGGTCCACTCTATCCGTCTCTTCTACCCCATTCATCTCCATGTTGCAGTCATCTACCATCCCCCAGGCTCCCCCACCCAATTCCTTGACAACTTTGCCACCTGGATTCCCCATTCCTCTCTACTGACCTCCCCTCTGTAATCCTTGGTGACTTTAACATCCCTATTGACATCACAAATCCTGCATCCACCAATCTTCTTGCCCTCTCCTCCTCCTTTGGACTTTCTCAATGGACCTCCGCTGCTACCCACTGCCTTGGCCACTCCCCTGACCTCGTCTTCACCCATCTGTGTGCTCTCTCTGACTTCTCCAACTCTCCCTTCCCCCTCTCTGACCACCATCTACTCTCCTTCACTCTCTCAAGTCCTCCACTCTTCCCCTCACCCAAAGCCACCATCACCAGACGCAATCTTGAGTCTCTCGACCCTGCTGTCCTGTCTTCCTCAGTTGATACTCTCCTTTCTCCGCTATCAACCATGGCCTGCCCTAACCAGGCAGCCTCCTTCTACAACATCACCCTCATTTCTGAACTTGACTCCGTTGCCCCCTCCTCCTCTGTCTCCCTCCGTCAGTCCAAACCCCAGCCCTGGCACTCCAAACTGACCCGGTTTCTCCAAAAATGCTCGCGCACAGCCGAGCGCCTCTGGAGGAAATCTCGCTCTTTGGTGGACTTCCTTCACTTCAAGTTTGTCCTCTATTCCTACAGCTCGGCCCTCGCCCTCGCCAAGCAATCCTTCTTCCAGTTGCTCAGTACTTTCAACACTCTCCTCAACCCCCCACCTCCACCCCTTCACTCCTCCCTCACTGCATTTGACTTTGCCTCCTTCTTTTCTTCCAAAATTGAGGCAATTCATCACAGTATATCCTCCAATCGCCCTGCTGCAACCCTGCCTCCCCCACCATCCGCACCTCCCGGCCACCCCATCTTGTGCTCCTTCAGCCCCACCACGGGTGATGAGGTCCACTCCTCATCTTATCCTCTCCCCCCTCCACCTGCCCCCTTGACCCCCTCCCTTCTCGCCTTCTATGCTCCCTCTCCTCCACTGCCTGCTCCCACCTTGCTCACCTTTTCAACTTATCTCTCTCCACGGGAATCTTTCCCTCATTGTTCAAACATGCTCTTGTCACACCTATTCTCAAAAAACCCAACCTCGATCCATCCTCACCTGCCAATTACCACCCCATTTCTCTTCTCCCTTTTGCCTCCAAACTACTTGAGAGGCTTGTCTACAGCCGCATCACCAGCTATCTCTCTGACAACTCCATCCTTGATCCTCTCCAATCTGGCTTTCGCCAACGTCACTCCACTGAAACTGCCAAAGTCACCAATGACCTACTTGCAGCCAAATCCAGGGGCCACTTCTCTGCTCATCCTCCTGGACCTCTCTGCAGCCTTTGACACCATGGATCATACTCTCCTCCTTCGCACCCTTCAGACCTTTTTGCATCTCTAACACTGACCATGCCTGGTTCACTTCTTACCTCATCAACCGCTCCTTCTCTGTGTCTTCCTCCAGCTCCACCTCCCCCCCTTCCACCCTTCCCATTGGTATCCCACAGGGTTCTGTCCTGGGCCCACTGCTCTTCTCCCTGTACACTTCTAAACTAGGAGAACTCATCAGCTCCTTTGGCCTCCAATATCACCTCTATGCCAATGACACACAACTATACCTCTCCTCTCCTGAACTCTCCCCTTCTGTCCTCTCTCAGGTAACCAGTTGCCTCTCCACCATCTCTTCCTGGATGTCCGAGCGCTCTCTGAAGCTCAACATGGACAAAACTGAACTCATCATCTTTCCCCCTAAAGTCTCCACTCCAACCAATCTCGCTATCACTGTTGATAACACAATCATCTCCCCTGTCCCCCAACTTCGCTGCTTGGGTGTCACTCTTGACTCCACCCTCTCCTTCACACCCCACATTCAATCTCTGGCTTAATCCTGTTGGCTCCAGCTACGCAACATCGCTCGTATTAGGCCTTTCCTCTCCCAGAATGCTACCAAACTGATTATTCATTCACTAATCATTTCTCGGCTTGACTACTGCAACCTTCTCCTTACTGGCCTCCCACGTTGCCATCTTGCTCCCCTCCAGTCTGTTCTCAATGCGGCTGCTAGACTTATCTTCCTCTCCCGCCGTTCCACTTCTGCCGCTCCCCTCTTCCAAAACCTGCACTGGCTCCCATTCCCCTACAGAATCCTCTTCAAACTCCTCACCTTCACATACAAGGCCCTCTCTAACTCTACTGCTCCCTACATCTCAAACCTCATCTCCTTACATACTCCCTCTCGCTCACTTCGGTCTGCCAATAACTGTTACCTCTCCTCCACCCTAGTTACTTCATCTCATGCACGTATCCAAGATTTTGCTTGTGCAGCCCCCCTTCACTATAATGAGCTCCCTCGCTCGATTAGGCTCTCCCCGACCTTGCAGAGCTTCAAACGTGCACTGAAAACCCACCTGTTCATCAAAGCGTACCCTTCCAACACATAACCACGTCACAAAGTCTCTGTCTCTCCTGCCTCAGCCATTTCTACCTCGCCTACTTCCTGCACTCAGGTCCCCCTCTACACACTCTTGCCTTATGTCATCTGTCAGTCTCCCCTCTCCCCTAGATTGTAAGCTCCTAGGAGCAGGGTCCTCCTCCCCACTGTCTCAAAGCCTTCTTCTCTAGCACTTCTATGACAGCCTTCACCTTCCCAGCTGTATTGTGTATGGAGAATTGTGTTACTAATTGTTACTTGTGCTCTGTTTATCAGTTGGTTACTGTATTGTAATGTAATGTTCTGTGTACCCTTTACTGTATGTACGGTGCTGCTGACCTCTTGTGGCGCCCTATAAATAAAATGTTGTAATAATAATAATATTATAATAAAAGTTTACAGTCATGGTGTATGTTGTGTTTTTTACGTATTGCTTTGGTTGTGGAACTACAAGTGCCAGTGGGCCCGTAATGCCCCACATGCTGGTATTTGTGGTTCTCCAAATACAAGCATGCGGGGGAGGCTTGCTGGGATGTGTTGTTCCATAACTAAAGACATTATTTAACCATTTCTTTTACATTACACATACACTATCAACCCGGCACACACCGCCCTAGGGTGCCGGGGATAGCCTTGGGCTATCAGCCTAGGCTAGGGCTGACTAGCGGTCAGGGCTGATGCTGTGGCTGGGGGGCCCAGTGAAAGGGCTCCCTTGGCTGTGGCATCAGTCCCCCGCTAGAAAGAGTCCAGGGCTGGCTTTAAATATACGGGGAACCTCACGCCATTTTTTTTCTCCGTATATTTAAAACCAGCCCTGTCCCTGCTGCCTGGTGCTGCTTCATAAATTTACAGTGGAACCCTACACATTTTTTCCCTGTAAATTTAAGAACCAGGACAGACTGGCAAGCCCGGGCCTGTTTAGTCTTTTGGGGGGGACCTCACGTAATTTTTTAAAAAACAAGTCTTGACACACAAGCAGCCAACACATATCTCACTGATATGTGCAGGCTGCTAGCTCGGGAGAGATTTGCAGAGAGAAAACACTGCAATCTCGGGTGAGTAATCTCCTGCAAAATGAGATACTCTGGAGAGATATCTCGTTCTGCTTCACCATTGGCCAACTCGTTTAGCCTCAAATCGCCTGTTGGTAAATTTGGCAAAAAACAAGGGATTAAATCACCCGAATTTTGTCGAGTTCCAGCTAGATTAATCTCCTTGCAAATCGGTACCATCTCGAATCTTAGTAAATTTACCCCTAGCTATCATTTACCTATTGCATCCTAGAGAATGATAGACAGAATCTGATTGGTTGCTATGGCAACACCTATAAATGTCTGTTTCAGAAGCTTTAGTAAATCTACCCCTAAGATAGAGCTCAGTGGTTGACCCAAGAGAGTATGGATAAATACACCACCACCAATCAATCAATCAAATCACATTGAGTTACACAAATGTAATGTCTTCAAAAACAGAAACTGTACCCAAGGCCTTTTACACCTGGGCATTTTTCATAGGGTTCTCTTTTTATTTTACTGAGTATATAGTAGGACTGAGAAAGTATTACCTCCATTTCACACAAAAAAATTGTAAAAAATAAAAAAAATTCCAATATTAATTTTCTGTGCAGCACAACTTAGGTCATGGATGGAGCAACATTAATCATAAATATAATGTTGGTATCTACATTATTAAGTAGAGAGAATATTATGTAAAGTTAACCTAATTCTAAAGAAGAAAATGTTGATAAGGGATGCAACTTAATGTTTGAATTTCCCACATTGCAAATGGAAGTTCCACAATTTATCACTAGATGGTGTTACTATTAGTAAATGGTGGTAGAATACATGTGTTCACATGCAAGAGCAATCAGTGTCTGAAGCTGAATATTGAAGATATAAACATCATTATAACTAACTTCCAACGTTGGTTACAAAACATGAATACTCTCCTACTTTGTCCTTTTTTATAACCTACTAGAGGTAAAGCACATTGAGTGTGAAAATACAACGGGCTCTAGAAAACTGTAGTTAATTTCGTTTTTTTTTATTCTGAAATTCTGAAATATTAAAATATACAAAAGGTGGAAGCATTTGTAGGATGCTGATCATTTGAGGGCAATGGATGGGGATCCCTTTGGACGTTTTTTGTGGTTTAATATTTTTTTGTTTGCAATGATAGAGCAAGTAATAGACGGAGGACCTCATACATGAAACATACACTTTTGTTGCATTTAACATATATATCCCATGCTGTTTGTATAAGGTATTGGCGCTGTGGTGTGAGCTGCCTGCGTTTCCCACTGATCGGCTCCCAGGATGACCAAGCTCTGTTGCAGACTTTATGCTGGGGTCTGTGCTGCAGCGTTGGGGAGGGCATGGTCAGTGTGACCAAATACACTAGCGGAAGGGGAGGGGATTATAAGGAGTGAGTCGTCACCCAGTACGTCTTGAAAATTATATGGTAGGATAATATCTTGGTTGGTTCATTAAATATAGTTAGACATTACCTTACAAAAGTGTTCAATTTTATTCAGGTTAATAGATATAAAACTTCCACATGTTCATTTACATTAGCCTAATTGTACCAACATCATGGCCCGTATTCAATTAGCCGCTTAAAGTCGGCTAAGTTTCACCTCCCGGACTTTCCGCCTATATCGCGTGTTTTTGGAGAAAAGTGTTTTCGAGCACGCGACTGCTTTTCGCCCAATTCATTTCAAAAGGAAACGGAAAGGGGACCCGGCCAAACTCAAACAGGCAAAAAGTGCTGTCAGTTTTGGGGAAATCAGCCTGACACCCCCCAAATGATGGACTGACATTGGGGATCACTATAGATACCCCCGAATCTGCCTTCTGAAGGTATTTGGAGTACTTAAATGATCTCTATAGCTGCTATTTAGCATCTTTGCATAAGTGGTGAAGAATGGCATTTTGCATAATTTTTTTGAGAAAATAAGTAGCCCCAGCAAAATTGGGGTACATGAAAATGGGTGCTAGCATGCTAAAGTGAAGTTTTATAAAAGGTAAAAAATCCACCTGCCGTAACCACCTGCAATAAAAAAAACACCTGGGACATAATTAGGGACCCCTGGAGTCTATTTCGCTAGTTTTTAACTTTGTCCCCCAACTTTGTTTTTTTTCGCCCCCATAATGAAAGTACTTTTTTGGGGTGTTCTAAAGGTTTTTTTCATTTTATTTTTACACAGTTTACCTGTGAAGGTCTGGGTTTGTTGTGGACCCGGAGTGGTGACAGGAGCAGACACAGAAGCAGATTTAAATAAAAAGGTGGAGTTTTAATAAGTGATTTAGCAGACATGGGAATGGCAAAAGAAAAAGTCCAGGTTTAGCACTAAAGTGCACTTGATAACTGTGGTGAAGCAAATGGGAGAATGTCCAGATAGTGACAGGCAGGAAATGTACAGTATGCAGGTTTGGTGAGCTGTAATGAAGTGCAGGCAGAGGTAATGAAGTCCAGCTGGGAGTTAGAGTGTAAGGCAAGGTGCAGGGAAACAGCAGGTTCAGGTACTCAGGCAGGGGAAAGGTAAATGGAGGGTGCAGGGTGAGTCCAGCAGGTTTGGAGCAGGCAAGGTAACAGGCTAGTAGCGCTTCCAGGCAGACAGGTAAGGCACAGGTACTCTTACTCAGCCACAGCTGAGAAACACGTTACACTGACAATGAATGAAGGCTCTGGACCTTCCTAAATACCAGGTGCTGCGCTGTGGCTGGCTGGAAAGAGTACATGACCCATCAGGATTGGACAGCTTGAATCACATGACCTGAGGCAAGATGGCGGCGCCCATGCCAAACGGAACGGAAACACTACCAGGCCTCAGTGACAATGTGCCCGCACAGAACCATGCACAGCCAATGCCCCTCACCAAACACCAGCACCGCTGCCGAGACCCCTCGCCATAATGACCTCACAGGTAATACCCGGTGACCATTATGTTGAGAAACCCTGGCCGTCACATTACCTTTGGGGGACTGTCCCAAGGGTGCTGGGTGGTTTTCAGAAGTGTGCACCCAAAAACTGCAATTCTACACTTTTTTTCGACCCCTATTCATAGTCGAGTCTTTTTTGCCTATTCCAATGCATTGGCTTTCCACTCCGGTGAAAAGTCTTTGGAATTGAATAGGGGGATAACTTTTCACCTGGTGAAATGATGTCACCGGTGACAACTTTTAGCCAACGGCTTATCGTGGCTAATTGAATACGGCCCTCAAAGTATCAGTAATGACAACTTTCCTACTGTACAATACCTGAAAAGAAAAGGTGGTCTGGGTTTACAGGAATATTATGTTTTTCCTGAGAAAGATGACATTGACATCATAAGCAAAGATTTAATGCTGTGTACTTTAGCAAAGCCATGTGAATTGTGTGGCAAACATTATTTCTCTGATTTGCCATGTAATATTGAGCTGTGTTAAATGTTTATTGTTATACTGCACAGAGTATAATGTATATTTATTGTGTAACATAGTTATATCATGTGATATTAGTTATAAAAATGTATGACTATTTTGATAACTGTTATATCATGTGATATTAGTTATAAAAATGTATGGCTATTTTGATAACTATTAGGCATAAACATAACTGGAAATGTAAGGTACATTATTAACTAATCATACAAGCATAATCTTATGTAGGACTAATGAGTTTGTAAAGGAAAAAGTTGGCATTTTCCTCATTTAACAAATGTATCAAAAATTTAATTTTAATACTGAGGTTTTTTTAATAAATAGCGGCATGTAGTCCTAACTTTTAAATAATGTGTGAGAAACATTATTTTTTCCATTTACCAAGTAGAATTGAGTTTATTCTTAGAGATAAATTTACTAAGAATTGTGTTTTGTCAAGATTGCAGTCTCGGGTGTGTTTAGGCATTTTTTTCAACTTGCAAATTTACTAAAGACAAACTCGAGAGAGATTTATCTATTTACACTGAAAAACTCGGTTGAGATTGCAAACACGATTAAATACACCATCAGCATGCCTAGACACCACCAAAGCATTTGACACGGTACTTTGACCCCATCTGTACTCAGGGACTGATTCAGACATGGTCGCAAGCGCTGAGCGCTCGCAACCGGGTCTATGGTGGCCCAGAGCGCATGCGCACGTCGGAGCCGGCTCCGTCGTGCGCATGCGCGAGACCCGGGTAGCGACGGGCAATCCATCGCTCCAAGTCTCGTACCAAAGGGGGCTTGCTGTCGATGTTGAGTGACAACACGCCCCTTTTGGTGGACGGGCCGGGGGAGTGGCTGCCCAAATGGAGGCATTCCCTCCGTTTGGATGGATGGATGGAACACCTCCGTTTGGGGCTTGCGGCAACGAGACTCTACCACAAGGGTCTCGTCACCAGCCCAATGGTCGCGATGGTCTTGACCATCGCGACCATCTTCCTGGCCACTCGCTATAGCTGTGCGAGCGGCCAGGAGGCCGTTCTAAAAAAAAAAAAGACCGGCCCTGATTCAGAACGAGCGCTCTGTCAGATCGTCCGGTTCTGAATCAGGGCCCCAGTCCTCCAGTTTAGGAACTTTCCTCCCTCCTTTGTTGACATGGTTTGATATCTATATACATCACTCTCCACTATTCTTCAGATTACTGGCCATAATAGTAACCCAATACCCATGTTTCGTGGAACACGCCAGGGGCGCCACTTATCCCCACTTTTATTCAACATTGATCCCTTATTACACATTATTCAAAATGACTCTAGCTTTCAGGGTATCGCACTAGGGAATAAAGTAATTAAATTAACTGCAATTGCAGATGACATCTTACTATATATATCCCAACCCTCTGAATCAATGCCCAGGATATTCCAGATTCTACAACAATTTGGAGAAAACTCGTTCCAGGTTAATTGGCCAAAACCGGTAGCACTTTGCCTAGATTCAGGCAATTTTTTTAATAATGGCCTAGGCAATGTTAATTTGAGATGGAGGTCTGATTCCATTACTTACCCAGGAATTACTGTACCGAGACATCCAAGTCTCCTATATGATCTCAATTATAAATCTGCTATACACGGAGTGCCCGTTGAGCTGGAGGGTTGGAAATCACTGCCATTGTCATATATTGGTAGGGCTAACCTCATCAAAATGGTATTGTTTCCATGTTTGATGTACTTGATTCAGGCCCTGCCTATTATATTAAGTCCCAAAGATATTCAACAACTTAAATTCCTATGTCGGCGATTCATATGGCAGGGTAAAAGGCTGTGCATTGGACTTATAAAATTACAACAGCCAGTTACTTACGGGGGTATTAACTTCCCTAATGTTCAGTTATATTGTTAAGCTGCCCACTTGAGGTATCTAAAAGTTTAGTTGCAATGTCGGGACAATTAAGCTAATACTTCTCTAGAGAGGAAGTTTCTTCAGGGAGGAGACCTGATGTCTTTGCTACATTTGCATGATCAGGAAGTTTCACCCCATGTTCAAGTAAATCCACTTCTCTGGTCTGTTAGAAAATGATGGCATATGCTGCGCCACAAATATAATCTAAATGCTTATAAAACATTGTACCTCCCCCTAGTAGCAAATCCAGACTTTTAGGAAGGACAAGCTGGATATCCCTTCAATATCTGGAGAATGGGCAGGGTAACTAGTATTGGGTCTATAGTAGACACAGAGCGCCATTGACCGCTCACGTTCCCGAAAACATCTGAAAAATACCAAGTGGTAGTAGGTAATCCAATGGCATTCCTTTTAGCTCAACACTATGCCAGTACAGTTATTAGATGTTTCTCCCAGAATGACTGGGATAACTTGCTTGATAAGCTGTTACAACAACAACCTTTAGGTAAAGGAGCTATTTCCTCAGTTTACAAGAGGCTTTAGCATCTATTAGACCACTCTAAATCTCAAATAGGCATGTCAGTGTGGTCCTCTCAAATTCCAGGTTGCAAAATGATGACCTGCTTGACGCTCATTATAGGTCATGTAGATCCCTTTCTTCTGTTATGTACACTGAGATGTTTCTCAATGTGCTTCATAGAACATACCTCTCACCACACAGAAGGTTTCAAATTGGTCTTTCTACATCGCATCTGTATTTTAAATGTGGAGCTCCTCAAGCAGATCTGATTCACTGTCTCTGGTCCTGTCCCATAATACGTCAATTCTGGGTCCATATCCGTACATACTCTGTGGGACATTTAACTAACTATCTACCCTTAACACCAGATTGGGCAATTTTTGGAATCCTCTCTCCACATCTGTGCGTTTCTAGGGGATGCCGGAAACTTTTACCTGCTGTTAGCGCAGCAGCAAGAAAAGCCATATTGCAGACCTGGATACATCCTGAATCCCCCTCTATTAGTCTTTTTAAAGCCAAGCTTTTTTATCTTTTCAGGATGGAATGGGTAGGAACTACGTTAGAAAGTGAGACGAAAGTCAATCACTTTTTTGCAGTATGGGGGAACTATGTAGCAACTTTATCTTCAGCTGTTAAATCCCAAATTCAAAATTCTTTTTCAAAAACCACATGGTATATGCTTCGTATGGTGGATAATAACCCTCCAATAATTATATAATTTTACAGTACAAAAGCCCAATTTTGTATAAACATGGGGGATTGTCTGAGGCTGGAGGGAGAGAGGTTGAGGCGTGTAGGATAGAAGAACAAAAACATTAAGAGGAGAACAAACACATTTTTCTATTTTCATTTCCTTTTTTCTAGTTTCTTTATTCTTTTTTAATTTCTTGTTTGTAATAAAGGAAACTATTGTCAATGTATTGTGTTAATCCTATATCTAGTAGAAAAAAAGGGGGGTTAACCCAATATTGTTCCTCTGCACACTGAATTATACTTGCAACAATATATGAAGACTATATAGTAATAGGAATTCAGAGATATTAGTTGCATGCATTTGCAAATACATGGGAGGCTGCTAGGCTGCGTCATGGCTTCTCTGTGGGGTTCACGTCCAGGGAGCAGGGCACCACAAAAAATGTCCAGCCCAGGAGACCCCCCAGGGCATCACATGAAAAAGGAAGAAGGGTGACAGTGAAGTGTAAAGTATAGATGTGTAAGACTAATTAATAAGTGTTGAAAAAGGGGTTAAAATATATGTGAAGAATTACATGAATAAAAGACAAACATTAGGGACTGCTAGTGACAGAGAAGCCGTGACGTGGAGTAGCAGCTTCCCATGTATTTGCAAATGCATGCAACTAATATCGGGGGCCGAACCCCTGTTTTTTGTTACAATGGGGGTGCTGGAGGTGCAGGCTGCCCCCGAGGACCAGCCTGTTTGAGTGCCAGCTCCCTCACTGTGCTAGGAGCCGAGTGCTGCACGTAATGCAGCACCCGGCTCCTGTCACTGAGGGAGAGACAGCACTTTGGTGTCACCCCTCAGCTGGTGACACCCGGTGCGGCCTGCACCCCCCGCACCCCCTTGTGATGCCAGTGCATCTGTTTACTGTCCGAATTACTTATACATTTAATTTTACAGTGCATCCGGAAAGTATTCACAGCGCTTCACTTTTTCCATATTTTGTTATGTTACAACATTATTCCAAAATGGAATACATTAATTTTTGTCCTCAAAATTCTACACACAATACCCCATAATGACAATGTTTAAAAAGTTTTTTTGAGATTTTTGCAAATTTTATTTAAAAAAAAAATAAGAAATCACATGTAAATAAGTATTCACAGCCTTTGCTCAATACTTGGTTAATGCACCTTTGGTAGCAATTAGAGCCTCAAGTCTTTTTAAATATGATGCCACAATCTTGGTATACCTATCTTTGGGCAGTTTCACCCATTCCTCTTTGCATCACCTCTCAAGCTCCATCAGGTTGGATAGGAAGCGTTGGTGCACAGCCATTTTCAGTTCTCTCCAGAGATGTTCAATCGGATTCAAGTCTGGCCTCTGGCTGGGCCACTCAAGGACATTCACAGAGTTGTCCTTTGATATCTTGGCTGTGTGCTTAGGGTCGGGTTCCTGCTGAAAGATGAACCGTGGCCCCAGTCTGAGGTTAAGAGTGCTCTGGAGCAGGTTTTCATCCTGACTAGTCTCCAGTTCCTGCCACTGAAAAATATCCCCACAGCATGATGCTGCCACCACCATGTTTCACTGTAGGGATGGTATTGGCGTGGTGATGAGTGGTGCCTGGTTTCCTCCAAACATAACACCTGGCACTCACGCCAAAGAGTTCAATCTTTGTCTCATCAGACCAGAGAATTTTGTTTCTCATGGTCTCAGAGTCCTTCAGGTGCATTTTGGCAAACTCCAGGCGGGCTGCCATGTGCTTTTTACTAAGGAGTGACTTCTGTTTGGCCACTCTACCATACAGGCCTGATTGGTGAATTGCTGCAGAGATGGTAGTCCATCTGGAAGGTTCTCCTCTCTCCACAGAGACTAGGGCCCTTCTCCCCCGATCACTCAGTTTAGACAGCCGGCCAACTCTAGAGTCCTGGTGGTCCGAACTTCCGCCATTTATGGATGATGGAGGCCACTGTGCTCATTGGGACCTTCAAAGCAGCAGATATATTTCTGTACCCCACCCTAGATTTGTGCCTCGAGACAATCCTGTCTTGGAGATCTACAGACAATTCCTTGGACTTTATGCTTGGTTTGTGCTCTGACTTGCACTGTCAAGTGTGGGACCTTATACAGACAGATGTATGTCTTTCAAAATCATGTCCAATCAACTGAACTTACCACAGGTGGACTCGACTTAAGCTGTAGAAACATCTCAAGGATGATCAGTGGAAACAGGATGCACCTGAGCTCAATTTTGAGCTTCATGGCTGTGAATACTTATGTACATGTGATCAGCCAAACTTGAAAGTACTTTCACTGAAAAATATACAACTCGGGAATTTACCAAGAATCATGATTACAATCACGGCTGTAATTGTAGCAAACCCGGACCCAAATAGAAGTTTCAAATATACCACCCCCTGAGCTGCAAGTTTGGCAGAAACATAAACAGATCAGTGTGATAGGACCCCCCCCAAAAAAAGAAAAAAAGCATAACCAGCTCCAGGCACCTCAGCCGGGCCTGGTTCTAAAAATATGGGGGAAAAAAGTGTAGGGTTCACCCATATTTTATGAACCAGCACTGGGCTGAAGAACAGTCATGGTTTTAAAAATAGCGGGAAATTGCGTAGCGTTCCTATTTATAAAACCAGCACCGGACTCAGGGCCTGATTCAGAGCCGGACGATCTGACAGAGCGCTCGCTCTGAATCAGGGCCGGCCCTCTTACTATTTGGAGCGGCCTCGCTCGCATAGCTGTGTGTGACCACCCACAGCTATAGCGAGCAGCCAAAATGATGGTCGCGATGGTCGCAATTGTGTCAAGACCATCGCGACCATCGGGCTTGCGACGAGACCCTTGCGGTAGGGTCTCGCTGCCACAAGCCCTGGAGTGCTTTTTGTTCTATCAGAGCCAAAAGCACTCCCACTGACATCACTAGTGATGTCAGTGGGGCCGGCCCCAGACAGTAGGCGTTCCCATGGGAACGCCTCCATCTGGGCAGCCACGCCCCCGGCACGCCCACCAAAGGGGGCGTGCTGTCAATCACCATCGACAGCAAGCCCCCTTTGGTGCGAGACCCATAATGATGGCTTGGCCATCGTTATTCGGGACTCATGCATGCGCACGACGGAGCCGCCTCCATCGTGCGCATGCACACTAGGGCAACATCGACCCGCTTGTGAGCGCTCAGCGCTCGTGAGCGGGTCTGAATCATGCCCTCAATTCCAGACGGATTGTAATGCCACAGCCAGGGGACCCTTTCACCAGGTCACCCCGGCCATAGCCAGTGATCCCAAGCCACGGATCTCAGTGGAGGTGGGGACCCCCCAATAAAGGGGACCTCCCTTTCCTGAGCACACCAGGCTTAAGCTGAAGCTCGGGGCTCTTCCCTGTACCCCTGGGCGGTGGGTGCAGTGGTAATAGTGGTGAAATTAGAATGTAAACTATTGCTTTTTACAGTGGAACTACAGGTGCCAGTGTGTCTGCCCTTTGGCACTTGTGGAACTACACATACCAGCAGGCAGCTGGTACCTGTACCCCCGCTGTAAAAAATAGTTAAAAAAAGACCAAACACATAGAATTTACAAGTTTATTTCACACCTGCCACACTCAAACATACTGTACTTACCTGCTGCCAACAAGTTATGTTCCGATGTCCAAATAGAAATCCACGACTGTACCTGTGAATAAAAAATCCTATACTCTCCTAAATCCTGATGCTGGTCTCCATAGAATCAAGGGGTCTTGGCAAAATAACAAAACGAGACTCCGGACCATTTTTGCTACCTGGCTAATGACTGGAGACCCCTCGTGACTTCTGTCAGAAGCCGGAGCCGCCAGCCAATCAGCGGCCGCTCTCCAATTAGCGGCCACTGATTGGCTGTTGCCCTCGTGGCTGTCAATCAACAGCCATGAGGGTCACAGCCAATCAGTGACCACTAACTGTAGAGCAGCCACTGATTGACTAGCTGGTTTTGGCTAAAGACAGAAGTCATGAGGGGTCTCCAGTCATTAGCCAGGTAGCGATGTATGTGGTCATTAATGCAGTGTTGTTCACGTAATGGACATTAAGGGGTGAATTTACTAACAATTGTGTCTGGTCCGAGTTGAAACACTCACAGCCTCGCTGAAACACGAGAGACTTTTGACAGCTGAAACACTCAAACTTACCAAGAATCATGTCTTTTTCTGAATCGTGTTTTTCGATGGTGTATGTTGATCGTGTTTCTCCATTAGCTCCCTGTGTCTGACCACAGCCAAACATTCCCAAACATGCAACCTGCACCTATCAGTGAGATAATGTAAAATGTAAATAAAAATGTAAAAATCTGAAAAAAAAACGTTGTGGAGTTCACCCCTAAAAACATAACCAGCCCAGGGCTCCTGAGTCAGTCATGGGTCTAAAAATATGGGTGACAAAATGTGTAGGGGATATTTTATGAACCAGCACTGGGCTCCTGGTTTTAAAAATATAGGGATAAAATGGCCTGGGGGTCCCTGTATTTTTAAAACCAGCACTGGACTCAAACTAGCCAGAGTGTAATGCCTCAGCCAGAGGACCCTTTCACTGGGTCATACCGGCCATAGCAGTAACACCCCAAACCCCAGGCTGGGATCTCAGGGGAGGTGGGGACCCCCCCCAATAAAGAAGCCCCTCCTCTCCTGAGCACCCTAGGCTGAAGCCTGGGGCTCTTCCCTGCACTCCTGGCCATTGGGTGCAGGGGTAAAAGTGTTAATAATAGATGGGTACTATTGTTTTTTACAGTGGGACTACAGGTGCCAGCGTACCTGCTCTTTGGTACTTGACAGCCAGACGGCTCACAGCCAATCAGAGTCAGCTTACTCTAGCGTGGCCTATGATTGACTGGTGGCCCGGCAAATGATGGAATCCACACGGACTTTGTCATTTACCAGGGAAGAGATGTATGTGGAAACACATATATCTGTTCTATGCCTGCACTGGACCACGTTACTCGTTTTTTGTTTTTTCAGGCCGGTACTCTACTGGAGAAGAGGACCAACCTAGGCCAGGAGATAGGTGAGTATTTACATTTTTTTAGAATAAAAATAGTAAATTAGGTGCCGCGCTTAGCCTATTACTGTAACTAGATGTATTAGGTATACTCTCAATTAGTGAGATGTTGTATGTTGCAGTAGCGTGAATTCTTATAGTGATGATATTATAGTAACAGGACCAGTAAATTATAATGTTAATAATATTTACTTCAATTTGGCAAAAGATGTGTATACATATAAAATCCCAAAAAGAATCCTATGGGAGATAATCGATGAAAATCCAAATGAAAGCATCAATAATGTCCTGTCAAATGGACAAATAAATCAATATACTGTATATTGGAGTTACTCTCCCAATAGTGTAATTCAGAGTAACATTCCCGATATAAAAGTTTAGTCAGTAAATGTGTGGCAGAGTGCAACGTCCTGCTGATCTGTCTGATGCAAAAAGAAAAAATTATAAAAAGTAACGTCTGTGCACAAACTGGTGTTAATTTGTCTATTTCCGTGTGGTTCAGCGGGCA
Source organism: Taudactylus pleione (assembly GCA_031769625.1). Lineage (NCBI taxonomy): Eukaryota > Metazoa > Chordata > Amphibia > Anura > Myobatrachidae > Taudactylus > Taudactylus pleione. Next base: position 1,639,131 of record JAUIMM010000153.1, read on the forward strand.
GAGTATGGAATGGTCAGGTGTTCGATGCTCCGGACTGGGTCTCGCTACTCACAGGTCAGGACTCAGATGGCATGCCTAACACAGGCTACCCTCGGATTAACTGCTCTGAGGATGGCGGACTGTGGTCTTAGGGGAGACAAACTCAGCTTGGGCTCCAAGGTGGGAGCCAACCTCCGCAAGGGACGGGAAACCCGATTGTTAATGTTTCTGCCAAACATGCAGCTCAGGAGGTAGTCTATTTAAAACTTCTATTTAGGACTGAGGGCCTGATTCAGTGCCGAACGCTCTGACCAGAGCGCTCGCTCTGAATCAGGGCCCTCCTCCCTCAACTTGGAGCAGCCTCATGGACGCTCGCATAGCTGTGGGTTACCACCCACAGCTATAGCGAGCGTCCATGATGATGGTCGCGATGGTCAAGACCATCGCGACCATCGGGCTTGCGACGAGACTCTGCGGTAGGGTCTCGGTGACCGCAAGCCCTGGAGTGATTTTGGCTCTATCAGAGCCAAAATCACTCCCACTGACATCACTACTGATGCCAGTGGGGCCGGACTCAGACGGTAGGCATTCCCATGGGAAAGCCTCCGTCTGGCAGCCACGCCCCCGGCACGCCCACCAAAGGGGGCGTGCTGTCACTCACCATCGACAGCACGTCCCCTTTGGTGCGAGACCCATAACAACGGCTTGGCCGACGTTATTCGGGTCTCGCGCATGCGCCCGATGGAGCTCCCTCCATCGTGCGCATGCGCAATTTGGCACCATCAACCCGCTTGCGAGTGTTACCCTCGCCTTACATCTCTGTCACCCTCCACCACGTCATTGGTCCTTAGAGACCCAACTTGTCAGGCACAACTGGTGGAGGTTATAGATGAATATATTTAAAGAACAATACCGTGTAGAGGTAATGCCAGTTGTGATTTGGGAGGCACATAAGTGTGTTGTTTGGGCCAAGTGTATCCAACTTGGTTCTTTTCTTATAAACAAAAAAACTGAATGCAGAAATGTTCTGTTAACAAATAGTTTTTGTCAGAGGCACACAAAGTCATCCTAATTTTGTTTGGGGGGGACGGAAGCTCAGATTTAAGTATAGTCATCTGTTTAGAAGAAAAACGCAATCACCCATGACCTCTGTATAAGGCTACGGTTTTACACAGGATTTTAGATTGGTCCAGGGTTCTGGGGAGGAAACAGTGGGTGGAATTGGAATCCTCCTCTACTAATCTTTGCTTGAACAATGTACCGTAGTGCTCCAAAATTATAAATTCGATAGGCCCCACTTTATTCATAAGGAAATAACTGTGCCTTAGGCCAGGAATTTCTTTGATAATATGTCCTCTAACTCTTATTTTAGATAATCCTCTTTTTCCTCCTGATGGCGTCTTTGTGGAGAGAGGCAGGCATTACTAGGTTTAAACGTCTGGTTACTGATGGGGTGTTTAAGCCCTTTTTGGATTTATGCTTGTATTCCTGAATGGGATTACTGGTTTTATTTCCAGGGTCACCACTTCGCCTCCTCCCAGGGAGAGATTACTCAATTTGGCAGAGACCTGACAGCGTTTGAAACCATGTGCTCTCATTCTTCAGACCCCACTGATGTAATCTCAGGTATCTGCCAAATTCTTAGATATGGCCACTTTCCTGATTAGCCATAATTCTGTGAAGCTTGTGACAGGATCTTCTAAATTTTGGTAAATATATATATATATATATATATATATATATATATAGAGAGAGAGAGAGAGAGAGAGAGATAAGGCCCTTCAAATTACTCCTGTATGCTCCACTAGCTTAGAAGTCCTGGAAACTCAATAATTTTTTGACAAGATAGTACAGGTGACCGTTAATATTACATAAGTTTTTCCCTTCTATTTCTCCTCTATGTTGGAAATGTGGCAAAGATAAAGATACTCTGATATACATAGGGTGGGACTGCCCCCTAATATCCCCCTTTTGGTCCAAGATTATAACAGTAGCCTCCGGAATTCTGGGCTACCAGGTTCCGACGGGACCAGATTTTCGGTTACTTTCATATACTCACGTATAGAGACACACCTACTTCCCTGTATAAAGAAAGGGGAAGCCTGCACATTTATTTTTAAGCCAGGGGCTTATTAACACGCAAGTGGGCTTGTGTGCAGCAGCCTCCCCTCCTCTAAGCAGCAGCCCCCCCCCCACCTGCCACTCAGAAAATGGTCAGAATTAGCGAGTCAGAGATTTTTAACATGTAGGGCCAAATGTAATAGGGTGAGAGTTTAGCAGTAAAACTCTCACAGTAATACATTGATCACCTGGATGAGAGATTAAATCTTGAAAGTTTTTTGAGTCTGAAACCATGCAAGTTTGTATGTTCTGTGACTTAATTACATTGGCTGAGTTTAAAAATTTGCCTGTAGAATTTGCCCCATGGACCGCCGATCATTGATGTCCACCGATCAGGCATATCTGCATCGGCAGAAAGGGGAATCGGACCATAGATGTATGGCCATAATGACTTGGAATAGATCACAGAAAATGTTGCAAGTTGCTATTCTGTTTCTGTCTCACTCTGAATAAAGCCCTGTGTTTTTCTGTGTTTCTCTGTGTCAGACCCTCTGTCCTGCTATTCTTCATATTAGAAACATATTGCTAGTATCCTAATCAGAAGGGACAGTATGTTTTGTTTCATATACATTATCTCACCACCAGCAACAGCATATATGAGACATTTTCTTATTATTCCTTGCATGCACACAGTATGCTGTCAGTATGGAGAAGCTGTGAGGAGCCTGCCGGACCAAAGTCAAGCAGCTGTAGAAGAGCAGAAGTAAAGAATGTGAAAACAGGAATGAAGGAGAAGAGGAGCAGCATGGAGAAGGAGAGTAATGGGAGCCGGATAGAGAATAGAGGAGAATGTGCAGCACATGTTTTGAGCAGCATGGAGAAGAAAGGGAGTGGGGGCAGGATGGATGAAGATGAGCAGTGCATGGTAGGAGTAGCATGGAGAAGTAAGGAAGTGGGGCAGGATGGAGGAAGATGAGCAGTGCATGGTGGGAGTAGAATAGAGAAGTAAGGGAGTGGGGGCAGGATGGAGGAAGATGAGCAGCGCATGGTGGGAGCAGCATATAGAAGTAAGGGAGTGGGGGCAGGATGAAGGAAGATGAGCAGTGCATGGTGGGAGTAGCATGGAGAAGTAAGGGAGTGGGGGCAGGATGGAGGATGTTGAGCAGCGCATGGTGGGAGTAGCATAGAGAAGTAAGGGAGTGGGGGCAGGATGTAGGAATATGAGCAGCGCATGGTGGGAGTAACATAGAGAAGAAAGGCAGTTGGGACAGGAAGGAGTTAGATGAGTAGTGCATGGTGGGAGTAGCATAGAGTAGTAAGGGAGTGGGACAGGAGGGAGGTAGATGAGCAGTGCATGGTGGGAGTAGCAAAGAGAAGTAAGGGAGTGGGGGCAGGATGGAGGATGATGAGCAGTGCATGGTGAGAGTAGCATAGAGAAGAAAGGCAGTTGGGACAGGAGGGAGGAAGGTGAGCAGTGCATGGTGGGAGTAGCATAGAGAAGTAAGGGAGTGGGGACAGGAGGGAGGTAGATGAGCAGTGCAAGGTGGAAGTAAAATAGAGAAGTAAGGGAGTGGGACAGGATGGAGTTAGATGAGCAGTTCATGGTGGGAATAGCATAAAGAAGTAAGGGAGTGGGGGTAGGATGGAGGAAGGTGAGCAGTGCATGGTGGGAGTAGCATAGAGAACTGAGGGAGTGGAGATAGGCTAGAGGAAGATGAGCAATGCATGGTGGGAGTAGCATAGAGAAGTAAAGGAGTGGGAGCAGGATGGAGGAAGATGAGCAGTGCATGGTGGGAGTAGCATAGAGAAGCAAGGCAGTTGGGACAGGAGGGAGGTAGATGAGAAGTGCAAGGTGGAAGTAAAATAGAGAAGTAAGGGAGTGGGACAGGATGGAGTTAGATGAGCAGTGCATTCTGGGAGTAGCATAGAGAAGTAAGGGAGTGGGAGAAGGATGGAGGAAGATGAGCAGCGCATGGTGGAAGTAGCATAGAGAAGTAATGGAGTAGGCGGAGGATGGAGGAAGATGAGCAGGGCATGGTGGGAGTAGCATAGAGAAGTAACGGAGTGGGGGAAGGATGGAGGAAGATGAGCAAAGCATGGTGGGAGTAGCATACAGAAGTAAGGGAGTGGGGGCATGGTGGAGGTAGATGAGCAGTTCATGGTGGGAGTAGCATAGAGAAGTAAGGGAGTGGGTGCAAAATGGAGGAAGATGAGCAGTGAATGGTGGGAGTAGCATAGAGAAGTAAGGGAGTGGGGACAAGATGGGATGGAGGAAGATGAGTAGTGCATTGTGGGAATAACATAGAGAAGTAAGGGAATGGAAGCAGGATGGTGGAAGATGAGCAGTGCATGGTGGGAGTAGAATATTGTAGCAAAGGAGTGGGAGCGAGATGTAGGAAGAGGAACAGTGTATGATGGGAGCAGCATAGAGAAGTAAGGGTTTGGGGGCAGGATGGAGGAAGCTGAGCAGTGCATGGTGGGAGTAGCATAGAGAAGTAAGGATGTGGGAGCAGGATGGAGGAAGATGAGCAGTGCGTGGTGGGAGTAGCATAAAAAAGTAAGGGAGTGGGACAGGATGGAGGATGATGAGCAGTGCACTGTGGGAGTAGCATAGAGAAGCAAGGGAGTGGGGGTAGGTTGTAGGAATAAGAGCAGCACATGGAGGGAGTAGCATAGGGAAGAAAGTCAGTTGGGACAGGAGGGAGGTAGATGAGCAGTGCATGGCAAGAGTAGCATAGAGTAGTAAGTGTGGGACAGGAGGGAGTTAGATGAGCAGTGCATGGTGGGAGTAGCATAGAGAAGTAAGTGAGTGGGACAGGATGGAGGAAGATGAGCAGTGCATGGTGGGAGTAGCATAGAGATGTAAGGGAGTGGGGTAGAGTGGAGGAAGATGAGCAGTGCATGGTGAGAGGAGCATAGAGAAGTAAGGGAGTGGGAGCAGGATGGAGGAAGATGAGCAGCACATGGTAGTAGCATAGAGAAGTAAGGGAGTGGGACAGGAGGGAGGTAGATGAGCAGTGCAGGGTGGTAGTAGGAAAGAGAAGTAAGGGAGTTGGGGCAGGATGGAGGAAGATGAGCAGTGCATGGTGGGAGTAGCATAGAGAAGTAAGGGAGTGGGGACAAGATGGGATGGAGGAAGATGAGTAGTGCATTGTGGGAATAACATAGAGAAGTAAGGGAATGGTAGCAGGATGGTGGAAGATGAGCAGTGCATGGTGGGAGTAGAATATAGTAGCAAAGGAGTGGGAGCGAGATGTAGGAAGAGGAACAGTGTATGATGGGAGCAGCATAGAGAAGTAAGGGTTTGGGGGCAGGATGGAGGAAGATGAGCAGTGCATGGTGGGAGTAGCATAGAGAAGTAAGGATGTGGGAGCAGGATGGAGGAAGATGAGCAGTGCATGGTGGGAGTAGCATAAATAAGTAAGGGAGTGGGACAGGATGGAGGATGATGAGCAGTGCATTGTGGGAGTAGCATAGAGAAGCAAGGGAGTGGGGGTAGGTTGTAGGAATAAGAGCAGCGCATGGTGGGAGTAGCATAGAGAAGAAAGTCAGTTGGGACAGGAGGGAGGTAGATGAGCAGTGCATGGCAGGAGTAGCATAGAGTAGTAAGTGTGGGACAGGAGGGAGTTAGATGAGCAGTGCATGGTGGGAGTAGCATAGAGAAGTAAGTGAGTGGGACAGGATGGAGGAAGATGAGCAGTGCATGGTGGGAGTAGCATAGAGATGTAAGGGAGTGGGGTAGAGTGGAGGAAGATGAGCAGTGCATGGTGAGAGGAGCATAGAGAAGTAAGGGAGTGGGAGCAGGATGGAGGAAGATGAGCAGCACATGGTAGTAGCATAGAGAAGTAAGGGAGTGGGGGCAGGATGGAGGAAGATGAGCAGTGCATGGTGGGAGTAGCATAAAGAAGTAAGGGAGTGGGGGCAGAATGGAGGAAGATGAGCAGCGCATGGTGGGAGTAGCATAGAGAAGTATGTGAGTGGGGGCAGGATGGAGGAAGATGAGCAGAGCATGGTGGGAGTAGCATAGAGAAGTAAGGGAGTGGGACGGATGGAGGAAGATGAGCAGTGCATGGTGGGAGTAGCATAAAGAAGTAAGGGAGTGGGGGCAGGATGGAGGAAGATGAGCAGCGCATAGTAGGAGTAGCATAGAGAAGTATGTGAGAGGGGGCAGGATGTAGGAATATGAGCAGCGCATTCTGGGAATAACATAGAGAAGAAAGGCAGTTGGGACAGGATGGAGGTAGATGAGCAGTGCATGGTGGGAGTAGCATAGAGAAGTAAGGGAGTGGGACAGGAGGGAGGTAGAAGAGCAGTGCATGGTGGGAGTAGCATAGAGAAGTAAGGGAGTGGGACAGGACGGAGTTAGATGAGCAGTGCATGGTGGGAGTAGCATAGAGAAGAAAGGCAGTTGGGACAGGAGGGTGGTAGAAGAGCAGTGCATGGTGGAAGTAGCATAGAGAAGTAAGGGAGTGGTACAGGACAGAGTTAGATGAGCAGTGCATGGTGGGAGTAGCATAAAGAAGTAAGGGATTGGGGCCAGGAAGGAGGAAGATGAGCAGTGCACACTGGGAGAAGCATTGAGAAGTAAGGGAGCGGGAGCAAGATGGAGGAACATGAGCAGCACATGGTGGGATTAGCATAGAGAAGTAAGGGAGTGGGGGCAGGATGTAGGAAAATGAGCAGTGCATGGTGGGAGTAGCATAGAGAAGTAAGGCAGTTGGGACAGGAGGGAGATAGATGAGCAGTGCATGGTGAGTGTAGCATAGACAAGAAAGGGAGTGTAGGCAGGATGGAGGAAGATGAGCAGTGCATGGTGGGAGTAGCATAGAGAAGTAAGGGAGTGGAGGCAGGATGGAGGAAGATCAGCAGTGCATGGTGGGAGTCGCACAGAGATGTAAGGGAGTGGGGGCAGAGTGGAAGAAGTTGAGCAGTGCATGGTGAGAGTAGCATAAAGAAGTAAGGTATTGGGGGCAGGATGTAGGTATATGAGCAGCGCATGGTGGGAGTAGCATATAGAAGTAAGGGAGTGGGACAGGACATAGTTAGATGAGCAGTGCATGGTGGGAGTAGCATAGAGAAGAAAGGCAGTTAGGACAGGAGTGAGGTAGATATTCAATGCATGATGGGAGTAGCATAGAGAAGTAAGGGAGTGTGAGCAGGAAGGAGGAAGAAGAGCACATGGTAGGAGTAGCATAGAGAAGTAAGGGAGTGGGGGCAGGATGTAGGAAGATGAGCATCGCATGGTGTGAGTAGCATAGAGTAGTAAGGGAGTGGGGGCAGGATGGAGGAAGATGAGCAATGTATGGTGGGAGAAGCATAGCGAAGTAAGGGAGTGGGGGAAGGATGGAGGAAGATGAGCAGTGCATGGTGTGAGTAGCATAGAGAAGTAAGGGAGTGGGGGCAGGATGGAGGAATATGAGCAGCACATGGTAGGAGTTGCATAGAGAAGTCAGGGAATGCGGTCAGGATGGGGGAAGATCAGCAGTGCATGGTAGGAGTAGTATAGAGAAGTATTGGAGTAGGAGTAGGATGGAATAAGATGAGCAGCGCATGGTGGGAGTAACATAGAAAAGTAAGTTAGTGGGGGCAGGATGTACGAATATGAGCAGCGCATAGTAGGAATAGCATAATGAAGAAAGACAGTTGGGACAGGAAGGAGGTAGATGAGCACTGCATGGCGGGAGTAGCATAGAGAAGTGAGGGAGTGGGGGCAGGATGGAGGAAGATGAGCAGCGCATGGTGGAAGCAGCATAGAGAAGTAAGGGAGTGGGGGCAGGATGGAGGAACATGAGCAGTGCACACTGGGAGAAGCATTGAGAAGTAAGGGAGCGGGAGCAGGATGGAGGAACATGAGCAGCGCATGGTGGGAGTAGCATAGAGAAGTAAGGCAGTGGGGGCAGGATGTAGGAAAATGAGCAGTGCATGGTGGGAGTAGCATAGAGAAGTAAGGCAGTTGGGACAGGAGGGAGATAGATGAGCAGTACATGGTGAGTGTAGCATAGACAAGAAAGGTACTGGAGGCAGGATGGAGGAAGATGAGCAGCGCATGGTGGGAGAAGCATAGAGAAGTAAGGGAGTGGGGGCAGGATGGAGGAAGATGAGCAGTGCATGGTGTGAGTAGCATAGAGAAGTAAGGGAGTGGGGGCAGGATGGAGGAATATGAGCAGCACATGGTAGGAGTTGCATAGAGAAGTCAGGGAGTGGGGGCAGGATGGAGGAAGATGAGCAGTGCATGGTAGGAGTAGTATAGAGAAGTATTGGAGTAGGAGTAGGATGGAATAAGATGAGCAGCGCATGGTGGGAGTAACATAGAAAAGTAAGTTAGTGGGGGCAGGATGTACGAATATGAGCAGCGCATAGTAGGAGTAGCATAATGAAGAAAGACAGTTGGGACAGGAAGGAGGTAGATGAGCAGTGCATGGCGGGAGTAGCATAGAGAAGTAAGGGAGTGGGGGCAGGATGGAGGAAGATGAGCAGCGCATGGTGGGAGTAGCATAGTGAAGTAAGGGAGTGGGGGCAGGATGGAGGAAGATGAGCAGTGCACACTGGGAGAAGCCTTGAGAAGTAAGGGAGCGGGAGCAGGATGGAAGAACATGAGCAGTGCATGGTGGGAGTAGCATAGAGAAGTAAGGGAGTGGGGGCAGGATGTAGGAAAATGAGCAGTGCATGGTGGGAGTAGCATAGAGAAGTAAGGCAGTTGGGACAGGAGGGAGATAGATGAGCAGTGCATGGTGAGTGTAGCATAGACAAAAAAGGGAGTGGAGGCAGGATGGAGGAAGATGAGCAGCTCATGGTGGGAGTAGCATAGAGAAGTAAGGGAGTGGAGGCAGGATGGAGGAAGATCAGCAGTGCATGGCGGGAGTAGCATAGAGATGTAAGGGAGTGGGGGCAGAGTGGAAGAAGTTGAGCAGTGCATGGTGAGAGTAGCATAAAGAAGTAAGGTATTGGGGGCAGGATGTAGGTATATGAGCAGCGCATGTTGGGAGTAGCATATAGAAGTAAGGGAGTGGGACAGGACGGAGTTAGATGTGCAGTGCATGGTGGGAGTAGCATAGAGAAGAAAGGCAGTTAGGACAGGAGTGAGGTAGATATTCAATGCATGATGGGAGTAGCATAGAGAAGTAAGGGAGTGGGAGCAGGAAGGAGGAAGATGAGCAGCACATGGTAGGAGTAGCATAGAGAAGTAAGGGAGTGGGGGCAGGATGTAGGAATATGAGCAGCGCATGGTGTGAGTAGCATAGAGTAGTAAGGGAGTGGGGGCAGGATGGAGGAAGATGAGCAATGTATGGTGGGAGAAGCATAGAGAAGTAAGGGAGTGGGGGCAGGATGGAGGAAGATGAGCAGTGCATGGTGTGAGTAGCATAGAGAAGTAAGGGAGTGGGGGCAGGATGGAGGAATAAGAGCAGCACATGGTAGGAGTTGCATAGAGAAGTCAGGGAGTGGGGGCAGTATGGAGGAAGATGAGCAGTGCATGGTAGGAGTAGTATAGAGAAGTATTGAAGTAGGAGTAGGATGGAATAAGATGAGCAGCGCATGGTGGGAGTAACATAGAAAAGTAAGTTAGTGGGGGCAGGATGTACGAATATGAGCAGCGCATAGTAGGAGTAGCATAATGAAGAAAGACATTTGGGACAGGAAGGAGGTAGATGAGCAGTGCATGGTGGGAGTAGCATAGAGAAGAAAGGGAGTGGGACAGGAAGGAGTTAGATGAGCAGTGCATGGTGGGAGTAGCATAGAGAAGTAAGGGAGTGGGACAGGATGGAGGAAGATGAGCAGCGCATGGTGGGAGAAGTATAAGGAAGTAAGGGAGTGGGGGCAGGATGGAGGAAAATGAGCAGATCATGGTGGGAGTAGCATAGATAAGTAAAGGAGTGGGGGCAGGATGTAGGAATATGTGCAGCGCATGGTGGAAGTAACACAAAGAAGAAAGGCAGTTGGAAGAGGAGGGAAGAAGATGAGCAGTGCATGGTGGGAGTAGCATAGAGAAGTAAGGGAGTGGGACAGGAGGGAGATGAGCAGTGCATGGTGGGAGTAGAATATAGAAGTAAGGGAGTGGGAAAAGAAGGAGTTAGATAAGCAGTGCATGGAGGGAATAGCATAAAGAAGTAAGGGAGTGGGGGCAGGATGGAGGAAGGTGAGCAGTGCATGGTGGGAGTAGCATAGAGAACTGAGGGAGTGGGGATAGGCTAGAGGAAGATGAGCAATGCATGGTGGGAGTAGCATAGAGAAGAAAAGGAGTGGGAGCAGGATGGAGGAAGATGAGCAGTGCATGGTGGGAGTATCATAGAGAAGCAAGGCGGTTGGGACAGGAGGGAGGTAGATGAGCAGTGCAAGGTGGAAGCAAAATAGAGAAGTAAGGGAGTGGTGGCAGCATGGAGGAAGATGAGCAGTGCATACGAGGAGTATCATAGACAAGTAAGGGAGTGGGAGCAGGATGGAGGAAGATGAGCAGCGCATGGTGAGAGTAGCATAGAGAAGTAACGGACTGCGAGCAGGTGGAGGAAGATGAGCAGCGCATACTGGTAGTAGCATATAGAAGTAAGGGAGTGGAAGCAGGATGGAATAAGATGAGCAGCGCATGGTGGGAGTAACATAGAAAAGTAAGGAACTGGGGGCAGGATGTACGAATATGAGCAACGCATATTAGGAGTAGCATAGTGAAGAAAGACAGTTGGGACAGGAAGGAGGTAGATGAGCAGTGCATGACGGGAGTAGCATAGAGAAGTAAGGGATTGGGACAGGAAGGAGTTAGATGAGCAGTGCAAGGTGGGAGTAGCTTAGAGAAGTAAGGGAGTGGGACAGGATGGAGGAAGATGAGCAGCGCATGGTGGGAGTAGCATAGAGAAGTAACGGACTGGGAGCAGGTGGAGGAAGATGAGCAGTGCATACTGGTAGTAGCATAGAGAAGTAAGGGAGTGGGAGCAGGATCGAGGATGATGAGCAGCGCATGGTGGGAGTAGCATAGAGCAGTAAGTGAGTGGGGGCAGGATGGAGGAAGATGAGCAGAGCATGGTGGGAGTAGCATACAGATGTAAGGGAGTGGGGACAATATGGGATGGAGGAAGATGAGTAGTGCATTGTCGGAATAGTAAAGAGAAGTAAGGGAATGGAAGCAGGATGGAGGATGATGAGCAGAGCATGGTGGGAGTAGCATACAGAATTAAGGGAGTGGGGGCAGGGTGGAGGTAGATGAACAGTACATGGTGGGAGTAGCATAGAGAAGTAAGGGAGTGGGGGCAGGATGGAGGAAGATGAGCAGAGCATGGTGGGAGTAGCATGGAGAAGTAAGGGAGTGGGTGCAGCATGGAGGAAGATGAGCAGTGCATGGTGGGAGTAGCATAGAGAAGTTAGGGAGTGGGGAGAAGATGGGATGGAGGAAGATGAGTAGTGCATTGTGGGAATAACATAGAGAAGTAAGGGAATGGTAGCAGGATGGTGGAAGATGAGCAGTGCATGGTGGGAGTAGAATATAGTAGCAAAGGAGTGGGAACGAGATGTAGGAAGAGGAACAGTGTATGATGGGAGCAGCATGGAGAAGTACGGGAGTGGGGGCAGGATGGAGGAAGATGAGCAGTGCATGGTGGGAGTAGCATAGAGAAGTAAGGATGTGGGAGCAGGATGGAGGAAGATGAGCAGTGCATGGTGGGAGTATCATAAAAAAGTAAGGGAGTGGGACTGGATGGAGGAAGATGGGCAGTGCAAGTTGGAAGTAAAATAGAGAAGTAAGGGAGTAGGGCAGAATGGAGGAAGATGAGCAGTGCATGGTGGGAGAACTAAAGAGAAGTAAGTGAGTGGGGGCAGGATGTAGGAATATGAGCAGCGCATGGTGGGAGTAACATAGAGAAGAAAGGCAGTTGGGACAGGAGGGAGGTAGATGAGCAGTGCATGGTGGGAGTAGCATAGAGAAGTAAGGGAGTGGGACAGGAGGGAGGTAGATGAGCAGTGCAAGGTGGGAGTATCATAAAGAAGTAAGGGAGTGGGGGCAGGATGGAGGAAGATGAGCAGTGCATGGTGGGAGTAGCACAGAGAAGAAAGGCAGTTGGGACAGGAGGGAGGTAGAAGAGCAGTGCATGGTGGAAGTAGCATAGAGAAGTAAGGGAGTGGGACAGCACAGAGTTAGATGAGCAGTGCATGATGGGAGTAGCATAAAGAAGGGAGTGGGGGCAGGATGGAGGAAGATGAGCAGCGCATGGTGGGAATAGCATAGAGAAGTAAGGGAGTGGGTGCAGGATGGAGGAAGATGAGCAGTGCATACTGGGAATAGCATAGAGAAGTAAGGGAGTGGGTGCAGGATGGAGGAAGATGAGCAGTGCATGCTGGGAATAGCATAGAGAAGTAAGGGAGCAGGAGCAGGATGAAGGAAGATGAGCAGCGCATGGTGGGAGTAGCATAGAGAAGTAACGGACTGGGAGCAGGTGGAGGAAGATGAGCAGTGCATACTGGTAGTAGCATAGAAAAGTAAGGGAGTGGGAGCAGGATCGAGGATGATGAGCAGCGCATGGTGGGAGTAGCATAGAGCAGTAAGTTAGTGGGGGCAGGATGGAGGAAGATGAGCAGAGCATGGTGGGAGTAGCATACAGATGTAAGGGAGTGGGGACAATATGGGATGGAGGAAGATGAGTAGTGCATTGTCGGAATAGTATAGAGAAGTAAGGGAATGGAAGCAGGATGGAGGAAGATGAGCAGTGCATGCTGGGAGTAGCATACAGAATTAGGGGAGTGGGGGCAGGGTGGAGGTAGATGAACAGTACATGGTGGGAGTAGCATAGAGAAGTAAGGGAGTGGGGGCAGGATGGAGGAAGATGAGAAGAGCATGGTGGGAGTAGCATGGAGAAGTAAGGGAGTGGGAGCACGATGGAGGAAGATGAGCAGTGCATGGTGGGAGTAGCATAGAGAAGTTAGGGAGTGGGGAGAAGATGGGATGGAGGAAGATGAGTAGTGCATTGTGGGAATAACATAGAGAAGTAAGGGAATGGTAGCAGGATGGTGGAAGATGAGCAGTGCACGGTGGGAGTAGAATATAGTAGCAAAGGAGTGGGAACGAGATGTAGGAAGAGGAACAGTGTATGATGGGAGCAGCATGGAGAAGTAAGGGAGGGGGGGCAGGATGGAGGAAGATGATCAGTGCATGGTGGGAGTAGCATAGAGAAGTAAGGATGTGGGAGCAGGATGGAGGAAGATGAGCAGTGCATGGTGGGGGTATCATAAAAAAGTAAGGGAGTGGGACTGGATGGAGGAAGATGGGCAGTGCAAGTTGGAAGTAAAATAGAGAAGTAAGCGAGTAGGGCAGAATGGAGGAAGATGAGCAGTGCATGGTGGGAGAACTAAAGAGAAGTAAGTGAGTGGGTGCAGGATGTAGGAATATGAGCAGCGCATGGTGGGAGTAACATAGAGAAGAAAGGCAGTTGGGACAGGAGGGAGGTAGATGAGCAGTGCATGGTGGGAGTAGCATAGAGAAGTAAGGGAGTGGGACAGGAGGGAGGTAGATGAGCAGTGCAAGGTGGGAGTAGCATAAAGAAGTAAGGGAGTGGGGGCAGGATGGAGGAAGATGAGCAGTGCATGGTGGGAGTAGCACAGAGAAGAAAGGCAGTTGGGACAGGAGGGAGGTAGAAGAGCAGTGCATGGTGGAAGTAGCATAGAGAAGTAAGGGAGTGGGACAGCACAGAGTTAGATGAGCAGTGCATGATGGGAGTAGCATAAAGAAGGGAGTGGGGGCAGGATGGAGGAAGATGAGCAATGCATGGTGGGAATAGCATAGAGAAGTAAGGGAGTGGGTGCAGGATCGAGGAAGATGAGCAGTGCATACTGGGAATAGCATAGAGAAGTAAGGGAGCAGGAGCAGGATGAAGGAAGATGAGCAGCGCATGGTGAGAGTGGCATAGAGAAGTAAGGGAGTGGGGGCAGGATGTAGGAAATGAGCAGTGCATGGAGGGAGTAGCATAGAGAAGTAAGGCATTTGGGACATGAGGGAGATCGATGAGCAGTGCATGGTGAGTGTAGCATAGAGAACTAAGGAAGTGGGGGCAGGATGTAGGTATATGAGCAGCGCATGGTGGGAGTAGCATAGAGAAGTAAGGGAGTGGGGGCAGGGTGGAGCCCGATGAGCAGTGCATGGTGGGAGTAGCATAGAGAAGTAAGGCACTTGGGACAGGAGGGACGTAGATGAGCAGTGCATGGTGGGAGTAGCATAGAGAAGTAAGGGAGTGGAGGCAGGATGAAGATGAGCAGTGCATGGTGGGAGTAGCATAGAGACGTAGGGAGTGGGGGCAGGGTGGAGGAAGATGAGCAGTGCATGGTGAGAGTCGCATAGAGAAGTAAGGGAGTGGGGGCAGGATGTAGGTATATGAGCAGTGCATGGAGGGAGTAGCATAGAGATGTAAGGGAGTGGGACAGGAGGGAGGTAGATGAGCATGCATGGTGGGAGTAGCATATAGAAGTAAGGGAGTGGGGGCAGGATGTAGGAAGTTGAGCAGTGCATGGTGGAAGTAGCATAGAGAATAAAGGCAGTTGGGACAGGAGGGAGGTAGATGAGCAGTGCATGGTGGGAGTAGCATAGAGAAGTAAGGGATTGGGACAGGATGGAGGAAGATGAGCAGTGCATGGTGGGAGTAGCATAGAGAAATAAGGCAGTTGGGACAGGAGTGAGGTAGATCAGCAATGCATGGTGGGAGTAGCATAGAGAAGTTAGGGAGTGGGGGATGGATGGAGGAAGTAGAGCAGCACATGGTCGGAGTAGCATAGAGAAGTAAGGGAGTGGGGGCAGGGTGGAGGAAGATGAGCAGCGCATGGTGGGAGTAGCATAGAGAAGTAAGGGAGTGGAGGCAGAATAAAAGCATAGGAGCAGTGCATGGTAGGAGCAAAATATAGAAATGAGGCAGGAAAGTAGGGAAATAGTGGTAACAATATTAGCATCATCTTTTATCAATTTTTATTTAATGGATATGTTGGTCTTTTGCCAATATTATCCCTTTCCCTGTTGTTCTGATCCTTGTATCTTTTTTTGTTTTAGTTTACCTTGTACCTAGACCAAGATAAAAAGTGCCGGTACTGCGTACGCCTGAGTACCACCACAAAATTAAGCACTGATGTACTGTAGACACAATGTTGTTTTAAAGAGCTCTGTAAATGTAAAAAGTAATGTCCTACTGTTCTTCAATCTGCACATCAATTTCCCTTGTATATATAAAAGTTCAGAAAAGGCAAATACTAGATACAATATTGCTTCACAGCAACTTGTCAGCAGCATTGCCCTGCTTTGCCTACTTATTTATCAGTGTGTTTAATACATCCTATGTGATCATGTGATATGTGTGTATTTGAATCATGCACATGCATATTGTACATTTGTAATAGAGCAAATAACACTGCAAAATTACTTATAACAGATATCCAGTCTTTCCAAATACTAGATTATGTCAAAAAAAGAAACAAAAACACTGTAATAGTGCCATACAGTGGACACATGAAGGGTTGCACTCGCCTCTAAGTAGAATTACTGTAATCAGGCGTTTATGAAGGTGATAATTTAGACTAGCATTACCAGCTATAAAACACAAACAATCCATAAATAATGTTTTAAATGTAGTCAATTTTTTAACAATCTAAAAATTCCCAAATACAGTGCATAACATATATAATACTCAAGCTAGAGTAAATGACAGTTTTCCCTCTCAAGTAAACATTTTTTATTTTACAGATGGGCCAGTGAGATGGAGACAGGAGTGAGTACAAATTTCCTAGACCTGTCCAGGAGCCTGGGGCCTGGATGAGACCTAGCCATGCCCCTAAGGTGTGATGACCATGTTGATATCTGTGTGTGATATTTGGCAATAATATGCAGAGTAAAATAGCAGCACCAGCAGAATTCCAGATACATTAAACAGTCCAGGTGATTAGCCAGGTGTCAGGTGTATTGAAGTGTAGTAGTAGTTGTTGGAACAGCCATACTCACAGTTATACACTTGTTAATCTAGATGAAGGGAAGCTTGAGTGAACCATACAGAATAGCAGCCGGTGATGTATGAAGATAGTGGTGCAGGTATACACAGGATATGCAGGCCATATACAGGATAATGTGGCAGGGCCTCTGGAGCTACAGTAAGTGAAACAAGTCATTCTCCCACTGTGGGACTCAAACACAGTGACAAGATAGTACCTTGTATGCGCAGAAGACCAAGTGGTGGCCATCTAGGTAGAATGCTTCAAGTAAGGAGCATTCATGGAGCTAGCACAGTAGCACACTCCATATTTCAACAGACCATGCCCCTTAAGCTGGCAACGCACCATGTGAAGAGGGTACCAGTTTTTACAATGGGGTGAGGTCAGGCTCACATATGCTTTGCCATTCCCCCTAGTACAGGGCCTGTTAAATCTCCCAGGGGCTCTGTTGTTGCATAATGTAATCCCATGTAAAGATCACTATGTGCACCCATTTTACACACTGGTATAAACTATTTAATGCAATCAAGCCCAATTGTGGTCAAAATTGCTTTGTGTATTTTATTTTTAATTTACAGTGAATTTAGGGAGTTTGTAGGCTTCTATCATTTTCCATTTCCTGGTAAAGGTTTGATACAACAAATGACAATACTTTTTAGTTAATAAAATGCCTCTGCAAATAGCAGTACTAATGATACTCTAAGGCAGGGGTTCTGCCTAAAGTTGGCCACACATCTAAAGATTATCTGTCCAACCAACCAACTAGTAGATTGGTTGGAATGAATATCTGGTAAGGAATACAATCAGCAACTTGCTCCCAGACGCTGAAAAATGGACCAAAACTGTTGTATAAACAAATAGTTTAAATCAAACATTTAACAAACTTGTCTGACGACCATTTTCATCTGTTTTCTGGCATTTAAGAGTACATTTCTGATCATCATTTACTCCCATTCCTTACCAGATTTTCATTCCAACCAATCAACAAGTTGGCTGGTTGGATGTAAGTTGTTCTAGTGTGTGGCCAGCTTTAGAGTATCATTAGTACTGCTAATTGCAAAGGCATTGGTGCTTCTAGAAGGGAGGAGACTATCGGTCTGATTCAGGGTGTCAAACTCATGGCCATCCAGCTGCTATGGCACTACATATCCCAGCATGCTCTGCCACAATTTAAGCTTGCATTCAGAGCAAAACTGTGGCAGTGCATGCAGGGATGTGTAGTTCCACTGCAGCTGGATAGCCCGAGTTTGACATCACTGCTCTAAGGAGATGCTGCTGCTATAACTTGAACCTTTGGATGTACATTTATTTGAGGGGGGCGCCAAAAGCCCTTTTTGCCTTTGACAACACTTGGTCTAATAGCAGCCTTGGGTGTACAGTGCAATTTGCCCTGCCACTCAATTTACACACATCATGACTCAAACAAAAGTTAACTCTTCAATTGCAGTGTAGTATACAATATTCTGAAAGAATGGTAGGTGAAAGCTGATTAGGCTTGAGAATAGGTAAGAATCCTAGGTTTTATTGCTGATTGGCTGACATGACAGCCTTGTTGCTAGGTAGATTAGTTTAAGTGTCTGTGTCCCCTGGTTGATGGTTTGGCTAATGATTTAGTCAGTGGTGGGTTTATTTGGTTGATATATAAGGGAGTCTTTTTCATAAGGACAGCCTCTTTTCCATCGGAACTCACAATCCCAAAACCTTTCTCCGATTTGTGTTGTGCGCTAACTCTTCTTTTTCCATCTAGGGGAGGCACAGCATTGGTGGGAGAACGCTGAATCTCAGTGGCTTTATGTGGCGCAAGAAAGCATTGTGAAAGCATTGTAAGAAAGCTTGCCCTCTACTTACATGGTGAGTTTGACCTGTGCGGGGGGACCCGGGCGCTTCTTGTGCAGATGCGTTCAGACTTTGCCCGTGAGGGCAGTGAGTCCTTCGCTTCATAAGTGCATCTATAAGGGGGGAGATTTCAGTTGTCCCCCAAATGTCTCGGTTATAGAAAGCTAGAACTAAGGGCCTGATTCAGCAAGGATCGCCATTCTGCTAGAACGCACGCACCGCAGTTGCTAATATTAGCAGTGAAATGCAAATGTTTGCAATTACCATAAGGATGCCCAATTCCCCTTACACACATCCGTATACTTGGGCAGCATAGCAAAATAATCGGTAACATCAAGTAACATCGGACCCATACGCACAGTTAAGGCAGGTCAGACCTCACTCAGGAACTGCTAACTTCAGGTCACGCTATGAAGTCTCAGGTTGTGTATGGAATTGCAATGGATAATTTATGCATGCCCCTGCAACGTCGTCCCAACGCACATTAGGTTAATTATTTAATTATAAATAAAAGCTGTAACCTTTTAGCCAAGCTGTATGGTGTCCGTGTCTTTATTTATTAGTTTAAGTAGTGTTAAGATATAAGGTGTTTAAGGGGTAATAGGCAAAAAACCAATGGATGTCTTATCAGAAAAAAAGTCTATCCCTCTCATAGCACATGCATTAAAGTTTGAACTGAAAAACCTCTATATCCACTTGATGCCAGACATTAGGATGATGACACATTGGAAATTGATATTAATAAATAACAGTAAAGCATACAACCATGAAATGCAAAAGGTGGCAAAATAAAACCTGATTAAGGCCCTGATTCAGAGCCGCTCGTTAGCAGCAGTACACTCGTAGCGTTTCGATGTTGTGAAACCACGAATGCGCCGGTGTTACACAGCGCATGTGCGTACGGCTGATTGCGATCTTTTTTTAAGTCGTTCGTCGAATAGCGAACAGGAAGTGACATGTAAAATGTGATTGACAGAACAGGCTGTTTTTGGGCGGTGATGGGGGTGGAGATGGGAAAACACAGGCTTGTTGAGGCATTTTGTGGGCGTCCCTAAATTATCTCATGCGAACGGCAAATGTGATCGGAACGAGTCATACGTCACTGTCTGATCCAGTTTCCGTTCAAACTGCTCGCACAGCTTGTGGTCTGGTATACTCTACCACAATGTCGATGGTCTCGTCCTCCTCCCCGTGCCTCTTCGATGTTTCATCGATTTATAAATTTTAGCCAGAAAAGCAATCAACTTTGATTATAAAACTTGCTTGTAATGTGTTTATCAACTAGGTTTTTTTTTGTAGCACAAAACCATACGCAGGTGAAATACTCAGCTGCTAATTTCTGGATTAGACAATCAATTAGCGTACCATTTTTTTTTTTTTTTCTAATTTTGGATTTTTAATTTTGGTTTTTTGTTATTGTAACAATATTGTCATCATGTTTGTGTTTTTGCCACATTTTTAATGTTCCCGGAAATTTCTCATCCATTTTGTTATGGAAAAGTGTTCCTTTAAACTCCTACATGGTTTTTAACCCTTTGGAATCTGAATTAAAAAATTTTATTTTTTGTTTTGTTTTTTGGGGACGGGATTACCTAAAAAACATTTTTAGAATAATGTCACAATACAATGGAGAAGATTTTGAATTGTTTTTATTTTTTACACACATTTTTAGATTTTCATGTGCATTTGCCAGTTTGCAGGTCTGGCTAACATCAAAAAAATTGTCAAAATTTAAAAAAAAACAATAGTGGCATTTGGCCAAAATAAAATAACACACATTAAAAACAATTCACAAGAAAGGAGAGGGAAGTTTTGGCCCTTAAGGAATATGGGGAAAGCACAGAAGGATTGTGGGAAAATTAGCCAGTGCTGTCATCGCTTTTTGCCCCGTTTGGCTGGGGTAGGGTGGGAGCCTGACCGGGTCCGGGATGTCCTTTGGCTGGCCTGTCCAGAGGCAGATGTTGTGGCCTCTGCACTAGGCAGAGGGCTAGGCACATTTGGAGGGATGGCTGTTGTTGTGCCAGAGGTGGAGGATCCTGATGTTCCGGCAGGAAGGGAGGCCGGCTCCACCATGTGCTGGCGAACGAGCTGCTCCAGGGCATTGGCAATTCGGATGTTGGCCCTGGTATTTTCTGCCAGGGCCTGACCAATGGTCACGTTGGCTGCAGCATTTTGCTCCATGGCCTCCGCCACCCATAGCAGACTGGCGTCCATCCTCTGCAGAATCTCCGTGTGGTGATCCGATTTAAAATTGAGATCCGTGAGGAGGGCCACTGCCTGCGAGAGGGATTGCCCTGGACTGGCTTCTGCAGGGTCCCCAGCCGGATCTACTGCTTCCTCCCCTGCAGAGCCAGCACAAATTCTGTGGCCAAGGCTCCCCTCTGGAGCAGACTCATCCGCCTGTGTCTCTGTGAGAAAAATGAGAAAAGAGGAACATTACAATCTACATATTGTCACAAACACATTTCTGAGTTGTTAACATAACAACATTTACCTGGGACAACATGAGGAGCCGCAAAGTCTGGCATGTCCGTATCCATGTTGGACACGCCAAACACCTCCTCATACTGCACACACCCCTGTGCCAGCTCTTCCAAGTCATTTAGCTCCAATGATGCAGGGGTGGGACCCCCACCTGTCCCCCTTGCATGCCTAGCCCTCTCTGCCAGTTTTTGTTTCAGCCGATATTTATAATCGGTCCATCTGTGGGCGAAAAAATTTGCATTATTCCTGCAGTATTTGGGCCTGTAACCACTTATATTAAAAATGTAGTTTTTACGTACCGGCGTTTGACATCCCGGGGTAGATGTTCAAACTCACCCACCCTATTGACAGCACTGGCTATCTCCGACCACATTTTCCACTTCTGGCTTGCACCCATATTCCGATCTGCCTGTGGCAGGGTGTCAACACACATTTGTATCAAAACCTCCATCTCCTTTCTTGTGAATTGTGGCTGCCTTTTTTTTTTGGTTGCTTTGGTTGGCCTACTCGGCCCAGCAGCCTCTTCCATGGCATCCTCCACACCTTTTTTAAAAAACATTTTTTACATTTAGATGTCCAACTTTCTCTAAATTCGGGTTCTAAATAATCCTTTAATCCTAAAGAGACAAGTACTTACCGGGCGCCTCTTGGCCATCGTTTTGCTGGTCTGTAGCCATTTTGAGCAAAACAACTTGAACTACACCAGTCCGTTTTAGATTTTCCGTGACGTATTTATACATGCGTCCTTATTTTTGGTACGCATCATTGATTGTGCGCTCCTATGATCCGTCCTTAATTTGAGCGGGAAAATAAAGACTATTTATGGCTATGGGCAACTCGAGTCGAGGTGGCGGGTGTTGATTGTTGGAGGTATCATGTGTAGTAGTGGATTGTTGGCGGGATTAGTGGTTTGAGGCGGATTGTTGGAGGAGGAGTTGGTGATTGTTTTTTTTTTGGTATTTTCCGTTCGCTTTTTTTTCTTGTGGTTATTTTGTTTGTTGTTTTTTTTTGGAGTAAGTATTTTTTACAAGTCCTTTAAAAAATAAGGGATCTAAAAACCTAATTTATTAATTTATTTTTTTTTACAGTTATTTTGGCTGGGCCCCATTGAAGTTTTTGGACTGTGACTTATTGTTCTACTTTTGTTAAGTTTGTATTTTTTCATTATTTTCAGAATTTGATGTGTTGGTCTTCGCATATATTTTGTCCATTAATGTCTTATTTATATTTTTATCTATCATGTATTAACACTAAATATAGCGTAAGGTTTTGGCAAATATATTTCCTTGGTTTCTCCATGTAAAAATGCGAACTATTTAGCGCACTAATGTTTCCTTATTCTCCATGTAAAAATGCGAACTATTTAGCGCACTAATGTTTCCTTATTCTTCATGTAAAAATGCGAACTATTTAGTGCACTAATGTTTCCTTATTCTCCATGTAAAAATGCGAACTATTTAGCGCACTAATGTTTCCTTATTCTCCATGTAAAAATGCGAACTATTTAGCGCAATAATGTTTCCTTATTCTCCATGTAAAAATGCAAACTATTTAGCGCACTAATGTTTCCTTATTCTCCATGTAAAAATGCGAACTATTTAGCGCAATAATGTTTCCTTATTCTCCATGTAAAAATGCAAACTATTTAGCGCAATAATGTTTCCTTATTCTCCATGTAAAAATGCAAACTATTTAGCGCAATAATGTTTCCTTATTCTCCATGTAAAAATGCGAACTATTTCGCGCACTAATGTTTCCTTATTCTCCATGTAAAAATGCAAACTATTTAGCGCAATAATGTTTCCTTATTCTCCATGTAAAAATGCAAACTATTTAGCACAATAATGTTTCCTTATTCTCCATGTAAAAATGCGAACTATTTAGCGCACTAATGTTTCCTTATTCTCCATGTAAAAATGTGAACTATTTAGCGCACTAATGTTTTTTTTGGTATATATTTGGCCAATCTTGTTTGTCCACTCAATGTAGGGTGCATTTTCTAAATAATGTGTGCTCCCCCTATCTTTTAACGCATTTTTGGTAATTTTTAAGACTCAAATATGGCCCCCAAAAAATCTAACCTGAATTTCAAATTTGGAAATGTAGGTTGATGCACTCATGACAATACCCCGGCATGTAAGCATCTTTGGATTTTTCGCCAAAGATAAGTATATTTTGGATTTTACAGTTTCACTAAACATTAACTACCTGGCTTCCCATTTCAGGTTGATGTTGGTCGTATTGTTTTGGCCATGCTTCCGGAACCCGACCAACCTCAACCTCGTCCCAGGCATAGGCATCGTAGGCGTGCAAGGCCCAAGATATATAGAACACGTGTCACCCTTTTTGGAATGCCCGATGATGAGGTTTTAAGACGATACCGTCTTCCTCCACAAATCATCATAGACACTCTCTCATTAATAGAGAGTGATCTGGAGCGGCAAATTGACAGTCCTACAGCAATACCACCACTTACGCAATTAATGGCGGTTTTACATTTCTGTGCCTCAGGATCCTTTCAAACCACGGTGGGAATAGTGGCCGGAATCTCCCAATCCTCATTTTCAAGGATCCTGAGGGCAGTGATGGAGGCCCTTTTCAAGCACCTCCATCATTTTATTAACATGCCATTGGATATGGGTTCCCTTAGTGTGGCGAAGGCCAATTTTTACCAAATAGCTGGCTTCCCACACATCATAGGGGTTGTGGATGGTACTCACATACCACTTCAGCCTCCAGCACGTTTGGAGGCCATTTTTAGGAACCGAAAGCACTATCACTCACTGAATGTAATGGTGGTATGTGATGCCTCCCTCCAGATCCTGTCTCTGAATGCAAAATTACCCGGGAGTGCACATGACTCATTCGTCATCCGGCAATCAGGGATTTGGCATAAATTAAACAACCTACAAGCTGGTGATGCGTGGCTTCTGGGTAAGTGGAGACCTTTAGTTGAAACCAATGCAAAGCTTGATACACAGTGATCCTGATTGTTGTTTTTGTTTTTTAACAGGAGACAGTGGCTACCCTTGCATGCCCTGGCTGCTCACTCCTTATTTGGCTCCCACACCAGGGCCACAAAGTGAGTATAATTCCGCACTTACAGCCACCAGGCAGGTGGTGGAGCACTGTATCGGCCTTTTAAAAGGCCGACTCAGATGCCTCCACCGCTCTGGTGGCGAACTCATGTATTTGCCGGCTATGGTTTCGAAAATTGTGGTCCTGTGTGGGATCTTTCACAACATTGCCATAAGGAGTGGTGTCCCAATGCAGCCAGAGGATGCCTTGCCTGAGTATGGCTGCCCCGAGGTTGGTCGGAGGTCAGTATGTGGGGGGCCATACGCGATGATGTGGTGGCCTGATTTTTCAGGTAATTATTGTCAAACATTAACTTAATTGACACAATGTCGACATGTACCATTGTAATGTTCCTTTTTGAAATTAATTTTTTAATTTTAACTTTTCTTGTCTTCCTTTACACACCTCGACAAAACGATGACTACTACCGGCTCCACTAAATTGTGTACATGTGGCCACATTGGATCTTACTTTGGAATCAATTATTTCATCGCCTCATTTGTGGCTTTATGTTGTCCTGCTACTTATTTCATCAGTTCTTGATTGTTTCTTTTTATGTTGGCTTTTGGTGTTGGGTTTTTTGGGGATTGTCTTTTCACTGTGTGAATTGCTTGACACAATTCACTTTCTGTATGTGTTTGGTGTGTATAAATTTTTGTTTGACATTAAAAAGACTGTTTTTCACTTAATTCTAGTCACGTGTAACCTGGCACAAAAAAGGCCAACTTTCGTAATGCCTAATCCTGTAATGTCTGAAATGTTTACGTGTTTGAACATGCTTTTTGGCTTCACAAAAACCTCAAAGGTATTATGTTGAATCAGTAGGTTTTAAAAACAAGGCCTAAGCTGTTTTTCTAAAAAAAATACATTACCCACCCAAAGAAAAACAAGAAAATGTTTGATTTAGTAATAACCTATTGGTATGTTGAGGTGTTTAATGTGGCAGCTTACATACTACCTAGCGCTTTGTACAATATAATTTACCTTACTTTAAAGAACATGATCAAATAGTGGACTTATGGAAGGTTAAACAATGTAATTGTTTCAGACAATTAATGAGACTCGTTAAAATACAACGCAATTTTAATTACAATACAATAATTTTTCACAAAAAAACAAGGAAAACAAAAAATTAATGCCGAAGGGCCGCCGCCATGTGGTCATGGACCACAAACATGGCAATCATGTGGCCACGCAAGGCGGCCAAACCTTCCTGGATACAATGCATCCGCCTCTGTTCCTCTGTTGGAAAAAACAAAGAGAAAAAAACAAAAACCTTACATTAGAAGTTTAAAAAACCAATTCCGCCCAAAAAAAAAGTGTAAACAAAGATACAGTTGTGATGAAAAAAGAAGTAATGGAAAATGCAAAGATGGCAGAAATACTAAATTACAAATGAACACACAAAAAGGCAACCACAAACAACTACCCAAGTATGAGTGTTTGGACATGTGTGATATGTATCATGGCTAAAAAAAAAATACATTGTCTATCAAAATAAAAAGGTCAACACGACAATTTTACAAATTTATAACAGGGAAACCTACCGGTCATCGGGAATTGGGGGTTTGTAGGCCCTACATCCTCCTCTTCCTCGGAGGTGGGACAGTGATGTAGGCTCCATGGAGGGGAAATCTGTGAGCAGCTTGATGGCGATGAAAAGCGCCGGGGGGGGAGGGGAGGGTGAAGAAGAGAGAAGGGGGGGGAGTGGAGTCGGGAATTTGTGGGGGGCTACAAATTCCAGAGGGAGGTGCCTCAGGAAGTGGCCGGTCAGGGGTGGAGGGGGAATTGGGAGAAAGTTGAGGAGTGTCTGCTGTGCTGGGCATTGGACTGAGGGCCCGAGCCTGGCGTCTGTGCCTGCGGAGATGGCGGATTCTGCGTTCAGCCCCTAAACGAGTAGCGGAAAATGTTTGTAATATTTTTTGGGGTGGGGGGGTTGGGCCACAAATTAACAACTACACAAATGTTAGAACATTTTAAAATTTGGAAACATGCACACGCAGGCCTTTCCCAAAAATAATAACAGGGCTAGACTAAAAACATGCACACGCAGGCCTTTCCAAAAAATAACAACAGGGCTAGAGTGAAAACATGCACACGCAGGCCTTTCCAAAAAATAACAACAGGGCTAGACTGAAAACATGCACACGCAGATAGGGCCGCAAAAAAAGAAAGGAAAAAAAACAAACAAATACTTACTTTCAGCTATCCGCTGTCTAAAACAGGCCAGCAAGCGTGGCGTGCGGCGGCGCAGATCCGACCACCTGCGCTCGAGCTGCCCGATCTGTCGGCGTGAGCCGAAGGAGCGCAGGCGGCGGCGAACCTCCGCAAAGGCGTATCGCTTCTGGCGGTTGCTGATGGGGGGAGGCTGGCTGGTGATCCGCCGGTCCATCACCTCCGTTAGGACCAAAAGCTCCCGCCTGGTAAACGCGGAGGCTCTCATGATGGCAATGGTTTATTTAAAAAAAAACAGTTTTAATAAAGGCCAGAGAAAAAATTTGATTGGCTAATGTAGTTGGTAAATTAACAGGAACCATTCTATTGGTTAGTGTATGAGTCATGTGTCCTCCAGGCTAAAAAATATAATGTGAGTTATGATAGGCTTGATGCAGTGACATTCGTAAGGTAATTTAAATAAAGAAATTAAAAAACTAAAATATGCCTAGCACAAACACAGGAAAACAAGAGGATCATTGGTTCAAACATGTATTTTTTATAAAGTTACACATTGTTGAAACCGTACGTATTCTGCGGGAAAAATGACACACGGACAAGATTAAAGTTTATTGAAAAGGAAAAAAAAACGGATTGCAAACATGTGAAGAGCAATTAAGCTAATTAATATATTGATTGGCATGAAACGATTAAAGTAGGTATGCAGAATGAACGAGCTGGTAATCGAAATCTGACAGGCCCACTTCCGGTTTGGACTTGTGCGAGCGTTCCCTGCAACCAAATTGGGAGATGGACGGTCGCAATTTTGCTCGCTCGTTAGCTAGAGGAGGGGTTGGGAGACTTTGGGGTGGAAGATTAGCTACGAGCGAACTTTCAAGTGAGCGCTGGAATTTACATTTTCTCGCTCGTTCGGTGAACGAGCGTACTGCCGCTTACGAGCGGCTCTGAATCAGGCCCTAAGGTCAATTAAAGGTATCAAGGGTGTTGTACTTGCAAAAATGACATAAAAATCACGCATTAATAGTTTTCCATGGAATTTAAATGTAATAATCTAAAAGATTTTTAATAAAAATATATAAATATTAGTTTATCTTCATCTACATTAAAAGAAGGAACATTATACTTATATATTTTTTTATCACCTAGTGGATGATGTCAACCAAGTTTTCTGTAACTTTATGTAATAGTGTTAGAACCTACTTAGGGGTCAATCCTATTAGGTGCGAATTACGAGTAGCGAGTTTGTTTCTTGAAACTCGCAGACTTCATATGAATGCGCGCTCCCGAGAACTCTCCAATTCAATAAAAAATGCCTATTAATGGTCAGTGGCGTAACTAGGGTATTTGGAGCCCAGGGCAACTGTAAAAATGGAGCCCCTCCACCCTATGTGCGCGCGCAGTAAAAAATGACATGGTCATAAGCGACGTGGTCACTTAAAAATGGGGCATGTCAACATGACACACCCCTTTCTCATCACTCTGAACATTCCTTTCCATGTGCACCCTAATCCTAATCACAGTAGTGCCCCTTATACAGTACCCCCAGTATATAATGTCCCCACTAGTGGTCCCTCTTCTGCAGGCTCCTAGTAGTGCCCCTTATACAGTACCCCCAGTAGTGGTCCCCCTTATGCAGCCCTCCATTAGTTTCCCTTATAAAGTGCCCCCAGTAGTGGTCCCCATTATGCAGCCCCCCTTTAGTTCCCCTTATACAGTGCCCCAGTAGTGGTACCCCTTATGCAGTGCCCCTTATATAGTGCCCCCAGTAGTGTTACCCCCTATGCAGTGCCCTTTATATAGTGCCCCCAGTAGTAGTCCCCCCCTATGCAGTGCCCCTAGTAGTGGTAGGAAAAAAGGTAATTTTGGGGTCTTTGAGGGCACTTTGAATAATAGTAAAAAAAAATTAAAAAAACTATTATTTTACATTTAAAAAAAATATTGTAATTAAATTTGGGGTGCCTAAACTAACGATAAAGATTTGGGGGTAATTTGAGAACATTTTAATTTTTTAAATGATATGTAATTATGGGACTAATTAAGCTAATTGGAAACTTCCAATTGCCTAATTAGTCATTAGGGTGGTGTCCAAGAGGTTCAGCACAGTGTCCCGACATAACCTTAAAAAAAAGATTTTCCTTTCCACCTCTTAGGGAATTGCGAATGGAAAAATGTGAATTTAGTCTGACTGATTCAGTGCGAGTTGCTAATTGGATTGCAAAATTAATTCGCTGTGCGAATTGGAAGAGAAAATAGCACCTCGCAATTCATACCTAATGGGTTTGACCCCTAAGTCTTGTTTTTTTACAAATGCTCACATCTTATCAAGGAATGTGGATTTTTTTCTTGCATCGTTCAAGTAATATGTTTCAGAAAAATACAATAATGTAGCTGTGGACAAATGTATTTGCCTTAAACATTTACCTGATGACATAAAATAGCTGGATGTCAGTTATTGTATAGAATGAGACAACATACTGAGTGAGGTCATTATTAAGTTTGCAAACAAAAATGTAATACTCATGAGGAGGGCTGGGTTTTGGTTTAGCTTCTTAAATGGCGGCAAAAGCTGCAGTGGCTGACTGCGACATGTCCTTGTCTGCTAGCCACCCCGTTACTACCCACTAACGCCCACTGAAATGACCTCTGTCTGTGTCCAAATTCGGCTTTTAGCAGTATTAATTGGGATGTACTTGAACTGCAACTCAGACAAAGCACAGAGTGAAAGCATTGGTCACTTGCGTCCAACATTGACACTGCGTCCACCTCAGAATCAGGCTATGAGTGTCTTTGCCGGAATGCTTGGACTGATAGAATGATTATTCGGATCAAGTTGATCTGTTAGACTGTGTAGCCAGCAAGCATGAGTATTATAATAAAGCCTGTGCACCGGTAACATGACAAAGAAAGGAACAAAATACAATTAAGTGGACTAGAAATTAACTTTATTATAGGAAATAGGGAGACGTCCTGACAGAGGTGTAACGTGTTGATGGTGCCTAGGGCAAATAAAAAAATGGCATCTTGAAAATGTAGCCTTGAAAACTGCAAGACCAAGGCAAACATCAATATGACAGCAATGAATACCACATGCCGGGAGGAAAGCAGCCGGAGGAGCAGCAGCCGGAGGAGGGAGCTGTAGCAGCGAGGGGAGAACCTACCTGCTACAGCCGCTGTAAAGAGGAAGTGCTCTCACCCTCTGCCACCCTCACCCTGCTCTTCCAATTTTACCTTGCTCTCCTACTTTTACCCTCTCTCCCACTTTTACCCTGCTCTCCCACCCTCCCTCTGCTCTCCCATTTTTTCCCTCTCTCCCACCCTCCCTCTGCTCTCCCATTTTTAACCTCTCTCCCACCCTCACCCTGCTCTTCCACCCTCACCCTGTTCTTCCACTTTTACCCTGCTCTCCCACCCTCACACTGCTCCTCCACTTTTACCCTGCTCTTCCACCCTCACACTGCTCTTCCACTTTTACCCTGCTCTCCCACCCTCACACTGCTCTTCCACTTTTACCCTGCTCTTCCACCCTCACACTGCTCTTCCACTTTTACCCTGCTCTCCCACCCTCACACTGCTCTTACACTTTTACCCTGCTCTCCCACCCTCACACTGCTCTCCCACTTTTACCCTGCTCTCCCACCCTCCCTCTGCTCTCCCATTTTTACCCTCTCTCCCACCCTCCCTCTGCTCTCCCATTTTTAACCTCTCTCCCACCCTCACCCTGCTCTTCCACCCTCACACTGCTCTTCCACTTTTACCCTGCTCTCCCACCCTCACACTGCTCTTCCACTTTTACCCTGCTCTTCCACCCTCACACTGCTCTTCCACTTTTACCCTGCTCTCCCACCCTTACACTGCTCTTCCACTTTTACCCTGCTCTCCCACCCTCACACTGCTCTTCCACTTTTACCCTGCTCTCCCACCCTCCCTCTGCTCTCCCATTTTTACCCTCTCTCCCACCCTCCCTCTGCTCTCCCATTTTTAACCTCTCTCCCACCCTCACTCTGCTCTTCCACTTTTACCCTGCTCTCCCACCCTCACACTGCTCCTCCACTTTTACCCTGCTCTTCCACCCTCACACTGCTCTTCCACTTTTACCCTGCTCTCCCACCCTTACACTGCTCTTCCACTTTTACCCTGCTCTCCCACCCTCACACTGCTCTTCCACTTTTACCCTGCTCTCCCACCCTCCCTCTGCTCTCCCATTTTTACCTTCTCTCCCACCCTCCCTCTGCTCTCCCATTTTTAACCTCTCTCCCACCCTCACCCTGCTCTTCCACCCTCACCCTGCTCTTCCACTTTTACCCTGCTCTCCCACCCTCACACTGCTCCTCCACTTTTACCCTGCTCTTCCACCCTCACACTGCTCTTCCACTTTTACCCTGCTCTCCCACCCTCACACTGCTCTCCCATTTTTACCTTCTCTCCCACCCTCCCTCTGCTCTCCCATTTTTAACCTCTCTCCCACCCTCACTCTGCTCTTCCACTTTTACCCTGCTCTCCCACCCTCACACTGCTCTTCCACTTTTACCCTGCTCTTCCACCCTCACACTGCTCTTCCACTTTTACCCTGCTCTCCCACCCTCACACTGCTCTTACACTTTTACCCTGCTCTCCCACCCTCACACTGCTCTTCCACTTTTACCCTGCTCTCCCACCCTCCCTCTGCTCTCCCATTTTTACCCTCTCTCCCACCCTCCCTCTGCTCTCCCATTTTTAACCTGCTCTCCCACCCTCACCCTGCTCTTCCACCCTCACACTGCTCTTACACTTTTACCCTGCTCTCCCACCCTCACACTGCTCCTCCACTTTTACCCTGCTCTTCCACCCTCACACTGCTCTTCCACTTTTACCCTGCTCTCCCACCCTCACACTGCTCTTCCACTTTTACCCTGCTCTTCCACCCTCACACTGCTCTTCCACTTTTACCCTGCTCTTCCACCCTCCCCCTGCTTTTTCACTTTTACCCTCTCTCCCACTTTTACCCGGCTCTTGCCCCCTCAGCCTGCTCTCCCACTTTTACCCTATCTCTCACCCTGCTCTCCCACTTTTACCTTGCTCTCCCACTTTTACCCTATCTCCCACCCTCACCCTGCTCTCCCACTTTTACCTTGCTTTCACACTCCCACTCTGCTCTCACACCCTCACCTATTCTCACCTCTATATTATAGATTAACATAACACCCACCCCCACAGCCCAAACTTAGATATTTATTTAAAAACTGGTTTATGCACCACTTAATGCCACACCTCTGCTATATCCACCCACATCCATAGCAATGCCCACCTCTGACAAACTGCCCCCCCCATACCAAGGGGAGGGGCCCTTCCTATTTTGACAGTCCCGGGCCCCACAATCTCTGATGGCAGCCCTGCCCATGACACTCCCCTCTCCTGGTGTACAGCATGTGCATATACAGTATGTCTTTTATTTTCCCCAAAACCTGGCACATACAGATGTGTTCTAACCTAAGCTCAAATTACTCAAAATAATGTTGTTTGGCGCAGCATGAAAAATGTGACTAGCCCACGCCATGTGTCCTGTTGCTCAGTATTTTATTTTACTATATTTACATCTTTCGCACTGCTAAGGCCATAAAAACACAAAGTATGTGTACCCAGTATACCACTAGTGAATTGCCTGCTATAGCAGTGCAACAAGGCTGCTTATCTGAGACAAAAAGCAAGAGACTGGGTACTGATATGTCTAAACGGAGCCATGTGTATTGCCATGCAACATAGGGCCTGATTCAGACCCGCTCGCAAGCGGGTTAATGGCCGGGCAGTGCGCACATGCTCGCTCCGGTGCTCGCATCCAAAAACTCACTGGGACTTGCGACGGATGAGACCCTACCACAAGGGTCTCGTCGCAAGCCCGAAGGTTGCGCTGGTCGCGACCATCGTGACCATCATCTGGCCGCTCGCTAAAGCTGTGGGTGGTCACCCACAGCTTAGCGAGCGGCCAGGAGACCGAACAAAAAAAAACATGCGGCCGCCCTGATTCAGAGCTAGCGCTCGCTTTTCGCAAGCAGCTCTGATTCAGGCCCATAGTGCAAATTTACACTGCCATGATTTCAAGAAAAGGACAAATTCTAAACCCTCAGTACACTACTATCCTGTTTGTGTGCCTCTGCAATGCGATAAAGATGGTATGCAGTGCAAAAAAGATGTATGAATGTCCAAAACTAGCTATCATAAGTCGCACCATGCATCTAGTGCCAAACATTGCAAAAACGCTAGGTGAGGCATAACAGTGTTCCACTAACTGGTGTTTGAGGATAAACAGGTCTAAAGGCTCATACACACTAAATGACGTGCTGTATGAACGATATTGGTGAAAGATTTCCCTTGAACTCTCTGTGGTGCAGGACAAACGATATTGGGTGTACACACTGAAAGATATCTTTAAAGATATTTTTCAGTGAAGTCTTCCTGCCACATCTCTGAACAGGCAATTCTTGATGATATCGTCAGATTGGCCTGTAAGTACGGATGAAAAAAGAAAAGACAACATTAATGATCCGTGGGAGCGCGCATCATTGGTCGTTCCCAGCATACACACTGAACGATATAAACGATATGTCGTTGAACAATATCGTTATCGTCCATATCGTTCATAGAGATCATCTAGTGTGTATGCAGATTTAGAAAGCTCTTCTAAAGGTTTGGATAAACAGCCACTCCAATGCAGAGAATGTTGGTATGCTTGTGATAAAAATCACCTTAATGACTGTCACTTTGGTCTATCACTGGGAATATCAATACCTTTTTGACAGATTTATTATCTTTTTGATGCGGAGGTCCTACAAGAATACTTGGATAAAATTTTAAAGTATGGCTTTACTTCACATCTACATCTGCTTTCTGTTGGCCAAATTTCAATAAAGATGTTAAAAAATATCTTATATCATGTCTGACGTCTGCTGAAAACACATAACTTTACTCCAATCTCTTCCTATTCCCCATAGCCCTTGTAGCTCATACAGTATTTGACTTAACTCATTCTAAAGGCAGGACACAATCCTGGTTGTACAGTAGTAGGCCATCTTACAAACAGTATATTAATCCTTTTATCCCAATCACATGGGTAACCAATGCTTAGCAGACTGCAGAATCAGTGATTTGGGAAATATTCGGACTTCATGTATATAATAATAATGTCATTTTTAGATCAAACTGTTCATGTCACCTCCAAGTTCTGGAATAGTTTCTGCAGCACCTTTTTAGTGAATATTAGTTAAATGGGAAAACAGAAAGTCAGTCTATTGAACATTTATGATGATTCATTAGTTATCTTCAAGATAACTGTCTGGACAATGTTCTATTTATGTATTTATTTATTTACTTTTTTATTAATTGAAGCGTATTACATCATACAGAAATAAGATACAGTATATAGCTATTTCCTAGACCAGGAATGGGGAGCCTTATTTCTGCCGAGGGCCATTTTGCTATATATTACATTATTTGCAGGTCCGGTGCAGGTCACTCCCCCTCCACATGACGTCACACGGGGCGGGGCCACAATCGCCGGTGATTACAGCAATGCCCGGAGCATCCTGAGAATGCTCTGAGGAGCTGTAAGGGCAGCGGTGTGACTGTCTGAAGCGTCCTAAGGATGCTCCAGGTGAGCCTGATGAGGCTAGCAGAAAAAAGCTCAGAGGGCCAAATGATTCCAAGGGCCTTATACACCCCCGGGCAGGAGGTTCCCCATCCCTGTCCTAGATAAACTTTTCCAAGTCTCTGTCAGTCAGATATGGACAATAGCACTAAGTGAATATGAAATTGTGGTCTCTCTACACACATACCTAACTACTTCCATATGATGGAAATTAGAAGCTAAAATCTGCACCAACTTAACTAGCATATTCCTACACTGTAGCTGGGTGCAGGGAAACTGCTCTGGAAAAAGCATATACATACACCAGGATCATGAGAACAATGTCTTAAAGGTATGGTATTGTCAGATTTTTCGAATTACAATACGGTACCTATTATTTTATTATATATACTATAACAAAGCAATGTTTGTTACAGTGAATGCCAGCATCATGTACAGTATATGGAATAAAAAGTTTTGTTCTCAAATAAAGCACCATTCATTGACTTCAGTCTAATATTTCATAGGTATATCTATCTACTGTATGTACCAATAAAATTAGGCTGGAAGGATAAAACTGACTTGGAAGCCGCGGCTCATAATAATCATATCTAGAGCCCCTATTTTACCCTATTCTGTTTT
The DNA here is from genome assembly GCA_031769625.1 of Taudactylus pleione. Taxonomy (NCBI): domain Eukaryota; kingdom Metazoa; phylum Chordata; class Amphibia; order Anura; family Myobatrachidae; genus Taudactylus; species Taudactylus pleione. The sequence continues at coordinate 1,672,921 of JAUIMM010000153.1, forward strand.
TTTTATATGTATTTAACCTTTAAGCCACTGGTAAAGGAATAGCAACCAACAACATTAGAAATCACATACATGTTAAAAAACTTTCATAACCCGTCATGCAGTAATAATAGCACATGTGAACAGAAAATCAATACCATTAGTAAAGTGAGGTTAAAGGATATAGAATGAATGATTCTGCCAACCTAGAAAAAGCAGTTACAGAAGTGCCCAGCTAGTTTGTTGCTCCATAGGCTTATCTATTGCACCACGCAAGGCGCGCCACACACCACGTCATGAGTCGCACCACACAGAAAGTTTAGCAATGTAGCATAGCGTAAGGCTGGAAAAAAGTAATTACGTGTAATACAACTTTTTGCCCACCAGGTGTCACTTTTCCTAAACTACATAGCACATGCGTCTGATTTCCAATGCATGTTCTGTATCACCGCCCGATGATTGGCTGACAGAAGCGGTGATTTGGTACACTATACAGTATTACAGCGTTTTCCACATGGAATCAGGAATGTATAATAAAGTGGTAGAAGAATGTCTAATAAAGTTTGAAATAATTAAGCTCTTTATTACACACTGAATGTGCGGTTGAAATTGCACACTTGCGCCAATGTAAACACTGTCGGCACTGTCCCAGACTTAGACATTGTAGTGATTTAATTACTTTACAAACTACAGAACTGTAGTAATGGGTGTAGCGTGGAGCCTAGTAGTCTAATGCCTAGTCTCAACACTTCTCCCTTCTTCTTGTCCCATGGGTTCGAGACCTTGAAAATATATATATTGTTTTTTTTAATATTATTTTTAAAATCTTCACTTACAATATTCAGTATTCAATACAGTACATGTGGAGCGCATGCTCAGTGCTTCGGGAGTCAAACAGCGAAAGTGGGATTTTTATTACATACTGTATCTTAGAGCGCAAACTTGCGTCAATGCCGGCGTTGTCCCAGACTTGGACACTATAGTGATTTTCCATGACCAGCAACTGGTAGTGGGCTCTGTTTGTATTACAAAGTGACTGTGCATTTTGAGTGCAAACTTGCATCAATGTTGATGCTGTCCCAGACTTGGACACTTTAGTGATTTTATGAGTTCAGTAGCTGGTAGTGGGCTCTGTTTGAGAGAGTGGTCTCTGCATTACAAGCTGACTGTGCATTTAAACCGCAAACTTGTGTCAATGTCAGCACGGTTGGCGCATCCCCAGTGGAGGGGTTACAATGACAATGGAATGTGTGGCGCATGCCCAGTGGAGCCAAGCCATAAACCAAGTAGCGCTATGCCATGGATTATGGAAGATTATCACTGCGCATGCCCAGTTGTCTGCATTCCTACAGTATGCTGTTGAATTTTCACACTTGTGCTATTCTGCGCTGTCCCAGACTTGTACACAGTAGTCATTTCATGACTTCAGAAAGTGCTACAGTAGTGGGCTCTGTTTGAGAGGGAAGTCTCTGTATTACAAACTGACTGTGCGTTAGAGCACAAACTTGCATCAATGTCGATGCAGTCCCAGACTTGGACACTTTAGTGATTTTATGAGTTCAGTAACTAGTAGTGGGCTCTGTTTGAGAGAGAGGTCTCTGCATTACAAACTGACTGTGCGTTTAAACCGCAAAATTGTGTCAATGTCAGCATGGTTGGCGCTGTGGTGGCTGTTAGCCAGCTCCGAGGAGTTACAAATGGGATCTTTGGCACATGCCCAGTGGAGGGGTTGCAATGCATTGCCAGTGGCGCCATGCCATAGCCATACCCATGTAGCACTATGCCATGCCATGGTGTACAGTATGGAAGATCATACAGTAGCGGGTCATGATTCACACACAGTGAAAGTGGGATCTCCGTATTACACACTGACTGTGTAATAATAATAATAAAAAATAAAAAGTGTTACCTTGACTGTGTAATAATAATAATAATAATAATAAAAAAAATAAAATGTGTAACCTTCCAGGTTTTGAATCCCGGAAATGGGTAGTACAGACGTCTGCAATGTAGTGGTTTGATTTCTTACCTCTACACTACAGCGGCCTGAATACTTAATTGTAGATGTCACATACAGTACTGTACATGACAGATGCAATTCTTACTTGTGGGCAAGGGGTTAGGTGATCCACCTTGCTTACACTCCTCTCCTTCTGTTTGAGACCTTGATAATTTGTTATTAATATTTTTTTTAAATGTTCACTATAGTACTGTAGTTCAGTATTGTTATCCAACCCTTACTAAACTCAATACATTTTACTGTATGTAGATGTGCCCAGCTACAGTACTGTAGTTTGTTGCCCCATACGCCATATAGTGCATTGCTAGTCGCACGCTACGCTGTGGTGTATTGAGTCTCATAGCACTGCACATGCCCAGTTGTCTGTATTATTGTAGTTGCATACTTGCGGTAATGTAAGTACAATACTGTCGGCACTGTCCCGGACTTAGACATTGTAGTGATTCCATGACTCTAGGAACAACAGTACAGTAGAGGCAGTAGGCTAGGGGGCTAATGCCTAGCCTCACTGCTTCTACCATTTTCTTGTCCCGCTGGTTCGAGACCTTTAAAATATATATAATTTTTTTTTTTAAATATTCACTAATACATTTTCAACAAAGTCTGGCATTTCTATGCTACATTACTTTATGACAAAAAAAGTGTAACCTTGACTGTGTAGTAATAATAATAATAAAAAATAAAAAGTGTAACCTTCCAAGTTTTGTACCCAGAAAAGGGTACGAAAGGGAGCTCTCTCTCAAACAGAGCCCACTACTAGTTACTGGTCATGAGAAATCACTATAGTGTCCAAGACTGGAGCAGCATCGACATGAAATGACTATTGTGTACCTCTCTCTCATGCAGAGTCCACTATCAGTGACTGAACTCATGAAATCACTATAGTGTCCAAGTCTAGGATAGCATCGAAATTGATGCTATTTTGCACCTTAAACACACAGTCAGTTTGTAATACAGAGAGCTGTCTCTCATACAGATCCCACTACTAGTTACTGGTCATGAGAAATCACTATAGTGTCCAAGGCTGGAACAGCATCGACATGAAATGACTATTGTGTACAAGTCTTGGACAGTGCAGAGTGGCACAAGGGTGAAAATTCAACAGCATACTGTAGTAATACAGACAACTGGGCATGCGCAGTGATGATCTTCCATACGCCATGGCATAGCGATACATGGCATACTGTACTGTATGGCTTGGTTCCACTGGGCATGCGCCAAAGATTCCATTGTCATTGTAACCCCTCCACTGGGCATGCACCAGAAATCCCATTTGTAACCCTTCGGAGCTGGCTGACAGCCACCACAGCACCAACCGTGCTGCTGACATTGACGCAAGTTTGCAGTTCAAACACACAGTCAGTTTGAAATGCAGAGACCTCTCTCTCAAACAGATCCCACTACCAGTTACTGAATTCATTAAATCACTATGATGTCCAAGTCTAGGACAGCATCAAAACTGATGCTATTTTGCACTTTAAACGCATAGTCAGTTTGTAATACAGAGACTTTTCTCTCAAACAGATCTGACTACCAGTTACTGGTCATGAGAGATCACTATAGAGTTCAAGGCTGGAACAGCATCGACAATGATGCAAGTTTGCGGTTCAAATGCACAGTCGGTTTCCAATATAGAGACCTCTCTCTCATGCAGAGCCCACTATCAGTTACTGAATTCATGAAATCACTATGGTGTCCAAGTCTAGGACAGCATCAAAACTGATGCTATTTTGCACTTTAAACGCATAGTCAGTTTGTAATACAGAGACTTTTCTCTCAAACAGATCTGACTACCAGTTACTGGTCATGAGAGATCACTATAGAGTTCAAGGCTGGAACAGCATCAACAATGATGCAAGTTTGCGGTTCAAACGCACAGTCGGTTTCCAATATAGAGACCTCTCTCTCATGCAGAGCCCACTATCAGTTACTGAATTCATGAAATCACTATGCTGTCCAAGTCAAGGACAGCATCGAAACTGACGCTATTTTGCGCTTTAAACGCACAGTCAGTTTGTAATACAGAGACTTCCCTCTCAAACAGAGCCCACTACTTTACTGTAGCAGTTTCTGAAGTCATGAAATGACTATTGTGTACAAGTCTGGGACAGCAGAGTGGTGCAAGGGTGAAAATTCAAAGGCATACTGTAGTAATACAGACAACTGGTCATACACAGTGATGATCTTCCATACGCCATGGCATAGCGATACTGTACAGTACAGTACATGGCATATGGCTTGGTGCCACAGACCCCATTGTAACCCCTCCACTGGGCATGCGCAAGAAATCCCATTGCAACCCCTCAGAGCTGACAGCCACCACAGCGCAGACATTGACGCAAGTTTGCACTTTTTAAACACACAATCAGTTTGTAATGTCTTACTTTTACAGTATTACAGTACAACACTACTACAGTAGTTTCACTATAGTGTCCAGAGCCGACAGTGCCAAAAAAAAAAATATTGTTTTCCAGGGCTCAAACCCGGGACCATCATTCTTGCAAAGTGATCACCTAACCATTAGCCCACACGCCAGCTGCAGTATATTAAGAACTGCACAGAGCGGCCTCATTCTTGTGCACTCCACCCACCCGCTGCTGTCTTTAATAATAAAAAAATTGTTTTCCTTTCCAAATATTATACAGTACTCCACCATTAGATAATAATTCATCCCATCTCAGTGAAAGCTGTGCATGCATCTCATTAATCTACAGTATCGGTTATACCATGATAACAACTCAGGCAACTTCACTACTGTACAGTTATGTACAATACTGTATGTGTACTGATTTGTGTCCTGTTCTAAGAGCTTACAGTATGTACAGTATGTGACATTAAAAATATTGGTTGTGCGAACATGCAAATGCTGTGAATGTGATATCCATCCAATTTAAGTTTAACAGTATGGCATTCAGTACAAATTACAACAATGGAGCACTCGCCACCCAGCAGTTAAGTGATGTATTACATGCCGTAGCATATCCTTCGTTGAAGAATACCACGGTATGCCACAAGTCCAGCCATCACGTAACGTTCCATGGCGCGACTCAGAGGCATGAATGCCACCCCATGAACAACAGAATAGCTGGGCACATCTGTACCTTAACCCATATAATAAACTATAAAGGCCAAACAGAGAAGATCTTATATAATCTTATATGTACAATTCATTGGTCTGTTGTTTAGTTTGGCTGTCCGGTTATGCATTCGGACACCCCTGTACTGATTGGGATGAAACCAATGCGAGGTGGTCCAATTGCATCCTGGCCAGGTTTAGGGGGGTTGGGGTCCCAGTCGGACATCCCATTGCTATTTGCTGGGCAGAAATACTCCTTTTTGGAGCGGCCTCCTGGCTGCTCGCATAGCTGTGGGTGACCACCCACAGCTATAGCGAGCGGCCAAAATGATGGTCGCGATGGTCAAGACCATCGTGACCATTGGGCTTGTGACGAGACCCTGGGGTAGGATCTCGCTGCCGCAAGCCCAGGAGTGCTTTTGGCTCTATCAGAGCCAAAAACACTCCCACTGACATCACTAGTGATGTCAGTGGGGCCAGACCCAGACGGTAGGCTTCCCATGGGAACGCCTCCGTCTGGGCAGCCACACCCGCGGCATGCCCACCAAAGGGGGCATGCTGTCAATCAACATCGACAGCACGCCCCCTTTGGTGCGAGTCCCATAACGACGGCTTGGCCATCGGTATTTGGGTCTCGCGCATGTGCACGGCGGAGCCGCCTCCGTCGTGCGCATGTTCACTTGGGCACCATTGACCCGCTTGCGAGCGCTCAGCGCTCGCGAGTGGGTCTGAATCAGGTCCTCTGTTCTGAGCCTTACACTCTAAGGATTTGGATGAAAACGTCACAGTGGTAACATTGGATCCCAGAAGACACACTAGGGGGTTGAGATCTCGGTCAGACCTCCCATTGGTGTATGCTGGGCAGAACTTTGACCTGGGGAGCCTGTTCTGGTCCTTCCACTGGATGGATTTGGATGAAAACTTCACAGAGGGTTGGCAATTGTATCCTTGCCAGGTTTTAGGGGGGATGGGGTCCCAGTTAGACATCCTGTTGCTATTTGCTGGGCAGAACTTTGACCCAGAGACTCTGTTCTGAGATTTTCGCTAGAAGGATTTGGACGAAAAATTCACAGAGTGGTAACATTGGATCCCTGAAGACATACTAGGGGGTTGAGATCTCGGTCGGACCTCACATTGGTGTATGCTGGGTAGAACTTTGACCTGGGTAGCCTGTTCTGGTCCTTCTGGTCCTTCCACTGGATGGATTTGAATGAAAGCTTCACAGAGGGGTGGCAATTGGTCTGGGATGCCTGCCAATTGGTCTGGGATGCCTAACTTAATAACATGAAGATTTATGTTAAAACCCAGGCAACGCCAGGTACTTCAGCTAGTAAATCAATATATTGAGTCAATTGTAACAGCATATCACCCAAGCATTAAAAGCCAGTGAAAGAAGAAATGGGGCACATAATAATAGATGCTACCATGCTGATACTTGCAGTGACATGCAGGAAAAAGAAGATGGAGGTGCGAATAGTAAAACCAGATTGAGACTTTTTCCTGCTTGGTAGCAGCACCCCTCCCATCTACCCTGAGGTGTTTTTAATCAAATACAGATGTGTACTCCTCATACACAAATTGCTTAGAGTCCCCTTCTGCAGTGCAACCTATAGATGGAGTTGAGGGTGGCCTTTGGATTCATCAGTTTTGAAATAAGACACACAACCCTACAAACTAGATCTCTTTCCCTTGAGCATGGCAGGCAAGGTAAGCAGGAGGTAGTGAAATAATTGCAGAGGAAGCAATAAAAAGGTAGATCCTTGGAAAAATGGAACATATTAATAGAGAAGTAGTGAAAATATCGCTCCATATTATTAATGTGTGGGCTATGCCCTAATGAAAGAAAAATGCCCCTAGGGTGTTGGGACTAGGGAGAATTACTGAAGTAGATCACCAGATTGCAGGAGTAAGTGCTTCTCGTAGCACTAGTACAGAATGAACTCACTTCACTGGTTAATTAGAAGTCCTACGTGGCCAGCATAAAACATCAGTATAGTAATCACAATCCAGCACTAGAGTCCACAGAGATCCTCCTATTTGCCTGCATCCTTCTCTGTGTTATGGCAGCCTAATCCTGCCTTCGTCAGGCTGATGACGACAATGCTGATCTGCACATGCGCATTGTGTTTCAATTCAACAGTGACTCAGTAGAGCCTGGAAAGGCTTTTTCTGGGTCCCCATTGCCACCAATGGGGACTGTACTGCTAAAGCTGTCTATAGATGGTGTAGACAGTACAGTCTGTTAGCTAAATACTAAACGGATGTCATAACCCCTTTAGCACTTGCTTAAATAGAGCCCAATGCACTGTATCACTGTATTTATGACTCATTCTTAAATGGCGCATGAGGGTACAAATAATTTCAAACAATTAATATAAATTCCACAAAGACCATGGATCTAGTAAAACCAATATATATATTATATATCTATTAAGCTAGCATGCAATATATTTATACGTCCCAACTATCCTACTTTGGGCAGGATAGTCCCGCTTTTCTAGGATCGTGGTCCCTTATATACATGGAGACGAAAGCTCTCGAGTCATGAGATTTCGTCTCTATGGTTTTGCCCCGGTTTGAGGGCCAGCAGGGGAACCGAACGCACGTTCAGTTTTTGCCCCGGATCTCAAAATTCGGGTGGGTTCGGATCTCTGAGATGCGAACTTGCTCATCTCTAATGCACATGCGCCAGTCCAGGCGCTGGGACCTGATCAGGAGTCAGTGAGTGTTTCATCAGTTTACTCTCCTTCCCGGCAGCCCCCTCATCTAAGAGGATAGGAGCAGCCACTGCTTATGACCCTCCAGTGCTATCCACCAATCAGTCTGCTGCAGCGGGCACACTCTGTATGGCTGTTTCTGAGAAGAGAATGAGTGACTAATTGCAGTAGCTGTAACTACAACTACACTGACTCCTTCCCCAGGTGTGTGCCCAAAGCTTCAATGCCACCAGTAAAACATCTCTCAACTTCCAGAATTGGGACATAAGTCCTGATCTTTAGGACAGTAACCTCAAATTATTACTAGCTTGCCTATTTTGGGGCAGTTGGGACATATGCTGCAATTTGGTTTAGCTGTAATCGTAGATATGGTCGAGTTCACTATACTGTAGTCTGCCATTGCCAGGCCCCCAAAGAAGGCAAGGATCAGGGTACATTATACTCACTAAGACCTGGATGTACTAAGGTTGCGGTGACCATTCCGCCAGTCACCGCAACCTTACTAATCGCATATGTACTACCATATGCAGTTAATTTCGCAAAGGACAGCTCTTGCGATAAGAGCTGCCCTTTGCGAAGCAGCCGACACCGGGTAACGGGGTCTCCGAGGGACCCCGCCCCCACCGAGCCCCGGGAGCTTCCTGCTGGTCATCTGTGCAGGAAGCCCCAGGTTCCACCTCCTCCTCCCTGCACCCGGAAGAAGAATAGGAGGAGGAGGAGGTGGAGGACCCAGGAGGAGCACGGGGCGGCGATCATGGGGAGCAGGTGAGTGGGGGCCAGCGCTGGGCAGCGGCGGAGCAGCGGCGAAGCGGCGGGTGCGGGTTGCGGTAAAAAACCCATAGGCTTCTATAGGGGAATGCCAAGTTTTTCTGCACAGCTAATAGTGTGGCTGGGGCTAAGTACATATGGAAATGCGGTAAAAACGCAGTTTTGGGGGGTTTTACGGCATTTTTCCTTTAGTACATCCCGGCCTAGAGGAGAAAGAAAAATTTGATTTTTGCTGGTGAACTACTAGCCCTATGATTAAAGTGTATGGTCTTACTGGTGCTTGTAGTACTACAAGCACCATCATAATCATGGTTGCCAAGGCATGCTGGCAATTGGGGAACCACAAATGCAATTCAGGACTTGCTGGGACCTGTAATAAACACTGTAAACACTGTAAAATAAAATATATATACACCTCACTAAAGTCATCCTTCCCTGTCAGCAGGCAGGTAAGGCTGAGGTACAGTATTGGAAATGGGAGGGGGCAGAGGCATCATAGGGGCTGCATTTCACTATGTAGGACCCATTCTGCACACTCACAGAATTGGTCCTGTGCACATGCAGATTCCCGATAATCGGGAATCTGTGATCAGCTGTGCACCTCTGAATCAGGCCCTCTGTCACAGTTTCAGAATTATGTATCAGTAGTATTTAACAAGATAAATACAGGAGATACTGAGGGTTTTCTGATTTCCAGCCCTCTGCAGGAGCTGTCCTCATAGTTTTCTGTGAGGACATTATTAATGAGCTTTGTAACAAACTCTGAAAAGTTCAGCTACTTGGAGCTTGATGGCATTAGCTAATGCTATCTGTAGGGGGTATACATGAAGAAAGTCTCTGCATGGTAGCAATCCTTATTATGTTAAAAATTAGGATGTGCAGCCCAACCCCCCCCCCCCCCTCCCCTGCCCCCTTTTCCATTATCTTCAGGGGCATCAGCACACTTACCTCAATGGAGCATCACTTACTCTTGAGTGGGCAATCTCATTGTCATTCACAACTCTTTCACACAGAGGGGCCTATTCATCATACCTAAACTTTCTCAGGAGGTAATTAGGTTTAGAACTCGCATGGAGTTCTACCTAATTACCGGAGGAATTCATCGTTCCTCCTCCCCATAATTATCTATTTCGAAAAGCTGTCATTTTTGCGATGACAGCTTTTCAGGAAATAGATAGTTTTTCCTCTCTACACTACCTTACCGCAGCTGGAATCTGTGCTGCGCATGCGCTGTTACATCCGTAAAAGCAGCACATGTGCAGCACTGCCTACAGCTGCGGTACTTTTGTGATCAACCTCGCGATCAACCCCCCCCCTGAACAGCAGCAGCACCTTCAGGTTCTTCTTGTCCACCCCCCCTCGCGATCGCGCCCCCCCGCGGTTAACACCCCCCCCGCAGTCAACCCCCCTTCCCCGGGGCAGCAGGCAGCAGCATCATTATACTCAGCTCAAGTGGCATAGTGAGAGCAGAATCCTGCTATACATGTACTGTATGTGTATTAATAGAAAAAATACTTTGTTGCCCCGAGAATAAAGTCTTTGTTTTTCCTACAGTATGTGTGGTGGTTGCTCTTTGCTTCCTGGTGATGTTTTATGGAAGCAGTTAATTATTATTTAGTAACCCCTGCTTCTCTGTCTCGCTAACATAACTCATCTGTAATCCTTTCACAAATTATAGTATAAACTGTCTCTTACAATGAACACGTATATATATATCTCTTTGCCACCATACTACAACACTAGAAGTATGCCCAACACTTGAGGAGATCTGATCCAGGATGCATGGTACATATGAGAAATGCGGTCAAACCCGCATTTTCGGTGTTTGACCGCATTTCTCCCTTTGATGCATCCCGCCCATTATCTTTCATTTATATGACAGCTTTGTGTGGCATACTGTGTATAAGGGCACAACTAATTTGTGGCATAATGTGAATAAGGGCACAACTAATGTTTGGCTTTATGTATATATGGGGTACTACTACAATGTGGCATTTTGTGTATAAGGGGCATTACTACTGTATGGCATAACGTGAATAAGGGGTTCTACTGTGTGGTGTAATGTGAATAAGGTTGGACTGCTGTGTAGTGTAATTTGAATTGGTACTATTGTGTGACCACATCCCTATGTGCTGTCCCTGTTTAAAGTATGGAGGGGGGGCAGTGCTCTTTCTGGCACAGGGCACCAAAATGTCTAGTTACAGCTCTGATATCCTGGTCCAAAGAAACTGTGACCACTAAGGTCCTTGCTTAGAATTTGTATTACTAGGATATTTCTTTAATAATTGAGCCATTGATTTAAGTGAATTTCTCCACAGCTATTATCCTGATCAATGTTTTATTTCCAAAAGGGATTACCCAAATAGAATATATGCTTACACTTATGTGTGTAAGAAGAATTACACGTTGTATGTATGCTATGCCCTAAACACCACTTCTTTTAAAAGAAAAAAATATATATAATTAAAAGTTAAGTTTTAAGGTAATTTATATACATATAAGAGTGCACCACAAAAGGGAACTTTCCTTTGCTGAACCATATTTTTTGGTTGAACATCCAATTTTTCAAACACAGCCTGTGACATGGCAATTAGGAGCTGATTGGCTGGTACCTTATCTCCATTCACTTTATCTCCAACCAAGGCTTCGTAAATAGACCCCTTAGAGGGATATCTCAGCTACCCTATGGATGTAGATACATCATTACAAATAAAGGACCCAGTTGTGCACCATTTTGCTACTACGCTGATACCACGCAAGAGTAAAAGTGTTTACAAACATATAAAGTTAAAAAGAAGAGTCCCACTGATTACCATTCTTACCAATTTTAACCCAAAATTTACATTTATTAACACGATAACTGAAAAAACATATATTTACAAAGCAAAAGTTCTTCCAGCATTATATAAAATTTATTTAAAAAAATAACACACGAAATGTGGGACCATAGATTGGGCATTGACGAGAGTGGACAATGTTTTACTTAAGTAGAGTATGGCACATCATTTCCATACACAGTAATATCTGACCTAGCACCACTACAAGTATCACATTGCCAAACTATCAAAATGGAATCTTGAAGATGTCTCAATGCAGAAAAAGAATTCAAGATGTACACATTTCATATTTTAAATAAAACTTAGACACTATGCATTAAATGAGCCAATGGTCAATAGTTTTACATAAATACTAATAATTAGGGATGTGCAGGCTCGGATTGGTTCGAGTTTGCACGTGGAGTTCGGATTTTTCCCTCCAAAAAAACGGAACTCAGAAAGAGGCAAAACGTCATCTTACATGGACGAACATCATCATTCCTGGACTTTTGTCCAGGAATGATGATGTTCGTCCATGTAAGATGACGTTTTGCCTCTTTCTGAGTTCCGTTTTTTTGGAGGGAAAAATCCGAACTCCACGTGCAAACTCGAACCTATCCGAGCCTGCACATCCCTACTAATAATATAATAAAGTAGTAACCTGAGTACAGCTGCTCAGTGTAATGCTATACATAAAGGATAATGATAATAATAAATGCCAATATGTGTTGTGTTAACCAATGACTTCTTAAGTGTTAGACTGGCATCTCTATAAATTCTAAATCAATGGCTGTGAAAATTTTACAATTCATTTGGTCTGACCCAAAAATTTTACTGCCATAACAAACTGCTCTCACAATAGCTTCATCAGATCATTGAGGATTGTTGGACTGTATAAGTAACTCCATTGAGTGAGGTGGAGTGGATTCCAATATACTGAGAAATGTATGCACATAATTATGTCTAAAATTGTATGCAAAACATAAAAATCACCCCCCAATTAAATCCAGTGCATCCTAGTGACTCAGGGCCTGATTCAGCACAATTGTGATTATGCATGCAGTCCATCGATTGTTTGCCATTGCGTATGCATACAAGCCACACTGCGCATCCGCAGCGATCGCGTTATGATTACGGACACACAAAGGAATCCATCGCAAATTGAGTGACAGGATGTCAGCGTTTGGGGGTGGTGACGGGGGAGTTGTCGGAGAAACGCAGGCGTGCCTGTCTGGTTAAACGCCATGCATAAATTAGCCACTGCAATTGCATACGCAGCATGAGAGCTCTCTGCGTGTGACGAGACTTGCAGTTTCTGAGGCTGGTCAGACCTGCTGTAAATGTGCGGAACGGGCCGATGTGCATTGATGGTACCAATGTATATGCAGAAGTGTGAGGTTTAATGAATATGAGAAAGCAGCAGTGGGCGTCTTTATGCTGGCTGAGCTATGGCAGGCATTAGCATATTTTCGCAGCTGCGTTGCATGCGATTTTGCAGTTGCAATCGCAATTGCCTTCCGTACTGAATGAGGTCCTTAGATCAAAGCATAAATAAGCTTCCTAAATGAATGGTAGGGATTTTAATCTTTAAACTACAGATTGCAAGAAACACAATTAACAGCCACTGCTTAGTCCAAAAAGGTGAACAACTTTGCAGAATACATGATTTAAATGGGAAGAGTTAATAAGTCAGGTTAAGTAGCAGACAGGTAACGTCGGGAAGTTAAACTGGTCAGTAATGGGTAGTCTTACTAACACACTGTTACAGCTCACAGAGCTTTAATATAGACCTATTGTTCAGTCTCTGGGAAGTGAACTTAGCAGCCTTTTGTGTTCAGTGCCTGCTGACAGATTTATGAATATTGTGATTAACAGTAAATTAGTTACAAATTGAATTTTGAATGATTTGCTTCTCTCTACTAGCTATTGCTACTATACCAGGGGCTGTATTATATGGTGTAGTGCATTATATTATAGTCATCAACAGATGTTTGATTCTATTTGTTTTACATTTTTCACTGTGAAACAAAAGGTTGGGATTCTTCAAAAGAAACTTCAAAAGAAACCAATTTCTTTGACATAATTTGCAAAGCCTTAAATTCAGTTCTGACGTTCTTTTATGTTTTTGTTTGAATTTGCTCTTGTCCTGGAAAGAAAACCTAAACCTTACACAAAACAACTTATCTATTTTTAACTAAAATCCCCATCTAAGTGTCCTGACAGACCAGGGGGTATATTTACTAAAGGTCAATTTTGTGTTTTTGGGTGACTTCTCCTTGGTTTTGCAAATTGGAGTTGGCAAAATGACTAAAAACCTGACTTTAGAACATTTTAGAACATCAGACCAACAATTGATACTTTACAGAGATGACTAAAGAAACCGGAGATTTACTAATGACCGAAAACCGACCAAAAACCAATGGCCAACTTGACTAAATAATAAACCTGCCTGTGGCAGGCGAGTTGGGGAGAAGCACTGCATAGATCAATATCAGATCAGTTGCGTTTTTTTTGTTTTATGAAGACCAGTGGACTACTAAATGGACCAAAGAGAATCCGATCCAATAGGTTTGGTGAGTATGATTTTTTTTTTGATAAAGGACTTCCCACTTCAGTGTGTGTAGTGTCATTATTTTAATATTTTATTTACAATCAGACTACAGATGCCAGGAGGCCCTTATTGTCCTGGCATGCATGCCGGCACGGGTTGCTATAACTTGTAGTCCTCCTGTAAAGAACAATATTATTATCTATTATTTCACCATTAACCACACACCCACCACCATCAGGGGTGCAGGGAATAGCCCTGCTCTTCAACGTCTGGAGGGGCGTCCCCATTTTAAAATAAAAATGAAATTGGTCCCCACTTTCTGAAGAATTCCAGCCCTGGGCTGACCAGTTTAGGAGCGGTTAATGTGACTGCAGGGGGACTCCATGCTGTGTGTCTCCCTGCTATGGCATTAGCCTCACCACCCCAGTTGATTCAGCCTGGTGCTGGGTTTAGAAAAATACGGTGACCCCCAAGTAATGTTTCCCCTATTTTCCTGTAGAAGTAGTAGTGATTTGAATTTTCTTTACTCTTTCATTGCTTCTCAATCTAACTCATTTGGATGGGTTTGCCGTAATGTTTGTACTTCTAATTATTATTGGTTTTAAACTGAAAGATCAAAACCAACAGCATTTAGAGTAGTAGAGTACGACTGACATTGCTGTTGGGTTGAAGCTGAAACCCATAGTAAATATTTATATTTTTGGACATCTAACAACATAGATCTTTTCAGTTGTTTTTATTTAGAGCCAATTTATCATTTCCCAGGATTGAACAAAATTACCATAAGAAATTTGTATATTCATCCATTGAATTAAGTAGACTTTGGGGTTATGTAATAGGTTCTGATATTACTGAACTGGCTGGATTTCTGAATTCAGAGCTATATTTAAAGTGGCAATCAAAGCCTTATAATTGATTTCCACTTTAAATTTACTGTAGATGTGAACTATCTGAAATCCTTATGGTTCTATAATATAACAGCCTAAGACTTAAGAGGAGTTTACAACCTCATTAGGATTAAGCAAGACAATGAGTGGAAGACCATGATTACATCATCATGCTTTTAGTCAGTGCAATGATCCAATGTACATTCTCTTAAATTATGAGTATTTTTAGAAGTAGAGATAGAATTAGAGATAAAATTTCAGTACTTTCACTCAGTGGTGTAAGTTCACCCCAGTCGCCCAGAGGCAAGTTCTAGTTTGGTGCCCCCCCCCAAGAAAAATAGGGAAAATAAATATGGTGAATATCTATCTATCAATCTATACACGTGCACGCACACAAACACACTAAAATAGAATGGTTATATTGGGCCTATTTGCTGAAGTAAATTTGCAGGATATCCCCCTGGGAGAAAACATGCATTTTCTTGAGCCATCCGCAAATTTACAGTATCCCCCAAATGTATCTAGGGGACCACAGAAGATATCAGAGACTTACCCTAACTGCAGCCTAATCCTAACCGCAGGATTAGGCTGCGGTTAGATTTAGCCTAATCCTAACCCCACCCTAACTGGAGGCTAACCCTAACCACAGCTTCATCCTAATCCTAACGTAACTGCAGCCTTACCTTAATGGCAGCCTGATCCGAGCCTCAGCCTAATCCTAGCCATAAATTCATGTGTAGACATTCACAATGATGACAACACATCAATGTTGACATTGTGAATGTCGACATTATGAAAATGTTGACATCCTGAATGTCGACATTATGGTATTGACATTCTAAATGTCAACGTGATTACTACTTAACCTTCAGTACTCTTAATTTCTAATAAATTTACAAATGAGTACATTTAATGATTTATTAATTAAACTACATATAATTAATAAATCATAAGTGTAACATGTACAGTAAGAGACTTACTTTCAATGTGGAGGAACAGGATACACTGGCGCTGTAGCTTCCTCCCAGGATGAGGCGTCTGGAAGGTCAATATGACTCTTGACTCGCCCTTCTTTCAGGGTTCATTTTCTGCTGAACTTGAACTGAAGTGGGGAATGGAGGAATTGGGGGTGCCACGGATGGGGGAGTTTGGAGCTGTGAGGGGTTAGAGAGTAGGAGAGGGGAACCTGTCTGGGGGAGGGGGGTCAGGAGTGCTGTTGATGGAGGTGCCAAGGATGGGGGGGTTTGGAGCTGTGAGGGGAGAGAGAGCAGGAGAGGGGGAACCTGTCTGGGGAGGGGGGGCAGGAGTGCTGTGGATGGAGGTGCCATGGATGGGAGAGGGGTTGGAGCTGTGAGGAGAGATAGCAGAAGAGAAGAGCCTGTGTGTGGGGGGGCTTGGGGGGTCATGGATGGGGGAGTGGTTGGAGCTGTGAGGAGAGAGAGCAAAGAAGCAAACCTCTGTCGGGGAAGTCGGGGGGCCACGGATTGAGGAGGGGTTGGAGCTGTGAGGAGACAGCACAGAAGAAAACCTGTGTGCGGGGGGATGGGGGGACTGCGGATGGGGGAGGGGTTGGAGCTGTGAGGAGAGACAGCAAAGAAGAAAACCTGTGTGGGGGAGGGTTGTGGGGGCCGCAGAGGGGTGAGGGGTTGGAGCTGGGAGGAGAGAGAGCAAAGAAGCAAACCTGTGGGGTGGGGTCGGGGGTCTTGTGGATTGGGGAGGGGTTGGAGCTGTAATGAGAGAGAGCAAAGAAGCAAACCTGTGTGGGAGAAGTGGAGGGGGGTGGGTCATGGGGGCCACAGATGGGGGAGGGGTTGGAGCTGTGAGTGGAGAGAGAAAAGAAGCAAACCTGTGTGGAGGAGGAGGGGGGAGGAGGGGGGGCCGTGGATGGGAGAAGGGTTGGAGCTGTGAGGAGAGATCACATAAGCAAACCTGTGTGGGGAAGGGGGGTCAAAGGTGCCACGTATGAGTGAGGGGTTGAAGCTATAAGGACAGAGAGAACAGAGCTGTGAGTGTAGAGAGAGAGCAGTAGGAAACCAGGGAGGGGGGAAAGGGTACCGCGAGCTCCGCTGCATGTGTCTCACTATGTCGCACTGACGCTGAGCAGTTCTGTCTGGGTGGGTGAAGGAGGGATCTTGAATGGAGGAGCTCTGTCTCGTGAGATCTCAGCCTATTATCGCAGTTTCAGAAGCACCCAGCTCCTCCAAGCTATGAGCCTCTTAGAGGTGCCGGCAAGCTGCCAGTGCCCGTTAGAAAGAATATGACAGACACACTCCTCTGTCCTTAGCAGAAGGTGGCCACAGAACGCCCGGGTGACAATGGAGCCGGGTGCCCCCTTCAGGGCTGGCGCCCGGCGGCAAATGACTCCATTGTCTCCGGGAGTTCCACCACTGCTTTCACTACACTTCAAACTAAACTATCATGAACTAATGATAATTCCAAAATTTAGCTATTGTTTGTCAGTTTTGTGATAAAGATTCTGACTGAGATTCAGTGCTTGGGCACAGGTGCTTTATAGGTGATCAATGGCACTCAAACATTGCTGGTTATAATGTTCAGTCTGTCTGTTGCACTTGCTCTTACTGTGCTTTCCATTGACAAAGCTTGTTTGATTATGCTGCCTGCCATTGTCACTGCTGTCTGCAATTTTCCTTTACCCAGATTGTTATTTTATTACTTGTATTTGCCGCCAACCCTGACCCTTGCTTATATACTGATTGTGGGTGGAATTATCTAACACTCAGAGCTTTCTTGATACTGTACTCTGGTTTCATTAATGGGGGTTTCTCTTAGAATAGATAAAAGCATTAAAGGCAGAAGACTAAAATACAATTTTTATTCTGCATACTCATGCAGAGGACGCTTATTCTTGCAGCTTTTTGTAGGAGCATGTAGAAGTATTGTAGAATGTTTCTGTTATCCCAAACTCATTTTTTCTTGCAGCTTTAACCAAGGATTTGTCAGTTATTTTGCTCAAAAGCAATAGTTTAGGAATAGAGATAGGTTCTAAAATTGTCTGTATGTTGTTTGTTTTGCTCTTACATAATTGCCCAAGCTATTATTATTCTGCATGCCAGTGCCCTAACCTGGATTTATACTGTTTCTTCTATTTGCAGTTTACCCCTGCCAGTATTGTTATTTGACTAATCTTTCTTGTTGCCAGCCCTGACCCTTGCTTGTTTTAATGTCACAGATCTTAACCACCTATCCTTAGTTTTGCCCTTTCCATATTGTTGATATTGTTGTTAGCTGCCTACACCTGACTCAGTCCTGTTCTGCAGAACTATACTGTAGTACTGGCATACTCTATGCAGAGTTGGTAATATCGATTCCTGTTTGTATATATATATATATATATATATATATACAGTATATTCACTAGAATAATGGACCCATCCCCACCCTGACCCACTCTGTAGATCCTTGCCTCCCCGCAGCTCTGTCCTGACCCCTCCCCTGTGACTCTGTCCTGACCTCCCCTCCTTCACTTCCATACTTAGCCTGGTGACCATTCTCCTCTTTCTGGTCAGTCCTGTCTCTCCCGACCACAGCTGGAGCTATTGATGAGACAGGACAGCCTTACACAATTGTTATTTTATATATATATATATATATGTGTGTGTGTGTGTGTGTGTGTGTGTGTGTGTGTGTGTGTGTGTGTGTGTGTGTGTGTGTGTGTATACTACCGTTCAAAAGTTTGGGGTCGCTTAGAAATGTCCTTATTTTTGAAAGAAAAGCACTGTTTTTTTTCAATGAAGATAACATTAAATTTATCAGAACTACACTGTATACATTGTTAATGAGGTAAATGACTATACTAGCTGCAAACATCTAGTTTTTAAAGGAACATCCACATACTGTAAGTGTATAGAGGTCCATTTCCAGCAACCATCACTCCAGTGTTCTAATGATACCTTGTGTTTGCTAAGCACGTTAGAAGACTAATGGATGATTAGAAAATCCTTGAAATCCCTTATGCAATTATGTTAGCACAGCTGAAAACGGGTTTGCTTGTTAGAGAAGCTATAAAACTGGCCTTCCTTTGAGCTAGTTGAGTATCTGGAGCATCAAATTTGTGGGTTTGATTATACTCTCCTAATGGCCAGAAAAAGAGAACTTTCATGTGAAACTCAACAGTCTATTCTTGTTCTTAGAAATGAAGGCTATTCCATGCATGAAATTAACAAGAAACTGAACATTTCCTACAATGGTGTGTGCTGCTCCCTTCAGAGAACAGCACAAACAGGCTCCAACCAGAGTAGAAAGAGAAGTGGGAGGCCCTGGTGCACAACTGTTCAAGAAGACAAGTACATTAGAGTCTCTAGTTTGAGAAATAGATGCCTCACAAGTCCTCAACTGGCAGCTTCATTAAATGGTACCCGCAAAATGCCAGTGTCAACGACTCTGGGATGCCAGGCGACTCTGGGATGCTGGCCTTCTAGGCAGAGTGGGAAAGAAAAAGCCATTTCTGAGACTAGCCAATAAAAGTAAAAGATTAATATAGGCAAAAGAACACAGGCATTGGACAGAGGAAGATTGGAAAAAAGTGTTATGGACAGACAAATCGAAGTTTGAGGTGTTTGGATCACACAGAAGAATATTTGTGAGATGCAGAACAAGTGAAAATATACTGGAAGAGTGCCTTACGCCATCTGTCAAGCATGGTGGAGGTAATGTGATGGTCTGGGGCTGTTTGGTGCTGGTAAAGTGGGAGATTTGTACAAGGTACAAAGGGATTTTGAATAAGGCAGGCTATCACTCCGTTTGATCGGAGCCAATTTCTTCCTCCAACAGGACAACGACCCAAAGCACACCTCCAAATTATGCAAGAACTATTTAGGGAAGAAGCAGGTAGCTGGTATTCTGTCTTTAATGGAGTGGCCAGCACAGTCACCAGATCTCAACCCCATTGAGCTGTTGTGGAGCAGCTTGACCGTATGGTACACAAGAAGTGCCCATCAAGCCAATCCAACTTGTGGGAGGTGCTTCAGGAAGCATGCGATGAAATTTCTTCAGATTACCTCAACAAATTAACACCTAGAATGCCAAAGGTCTGCAATGCTGTAATTGCTGCAAAAGGAGCATTCTTTGACGAAAGTAAAGTTTGAAGGACAAAATTTTATTATTTCAAATAAAAATCATTATTTCTAACCTTGCCAATGTCTTGACTATATGTTCTATTAATTTTGCAACTCATATGATAAATAAAAGTCACTTTTCATGTAAAACACAAAATTGTCTGGGTGACCCCAAACTTTTGAATGGTAGTGTATATGTATTTATACATACACATGTGCATATATATATATATATATATATATATATATATATATATATTGTCCAATGTGGCTCGGCATTCACTAATCCTCAGCATGGTAAAGTGACCTGGATGCTCGCATGAGACAGTGGCATGTAGAAGTACAAAGTGTAGTGTCACTAAACGTGACAAAACACACAGCATCACTCCAGGATTTATCAAAAGCAGATTTAATGTGGATTCAACGTTTCAAGGCCTCCTGGCCCCGTAGTCAGGAATACAATACACAAACAAACAAAAGACACACGAGGTAAGCGTAAATACAGAGTCACTAAAACATATAAAATGATAAACCCTGCAAAACATGTACCATGGTGTACTCCATAAACAGTCGCACAATGCAAACTAGCATCTTTTCTCAATACCTCAATACTTACACACTGCACACTTACATAAAAAGGTTCCCTAGCATTAAAGTGTAATATTCAAGGTTTATTCAGTATTATTAATGTTGTGAAATAAATGTAATTTGATATCTAAGGTTTAGTACATGGTAAGCAGACCGTGTTTGGTGTTGTACTGATCCACTGTGTCTTTGCAGATTTCCGGTTTCATCGGTGAGAAGATCGCATCATGTGTCAGCAAACTATGGACCATAGAGAGTTAAACATTAAAATGTACTCTGTAATGTAGCCAGCTTAGATTTACTATGCAGCGGGAAACAGGACACAAAGAGCTGTTGGAGGCTGGATTGTGTCCATTCGAATTGACCTATGAACTGTACTGTAACAGAAGAACCAGGAAGAAGAATCAATGGAATAATAGCAAACTGTTCTATTGTATTTCCTATCCCTGTAAGAGTATATATGTGGGCTCTCTAAACCTAGATGCCAGTCTGCTTGCTTTGCTGCTGATGGAGGTTTTTACTTTGATGCCGGGATCTGGGTCCAGAGTGCGTGCGTATGTAACAACTGTACATCTGTATAATTTATTTGCACTAATTGTATTTAGATCACAGCGTGTAACCATCTGTTTTTATATTGAATAATAACTTTTTGTGCTTTGGAACCACACTCAAAGTCTGAAAGCATTTATTTCTTGTGCGACTCATAACGCTAAATAGCGACAATTTTAGAAGGTATAGAAAGGCAGGAATTGATTATATATATATATATATATATATATATATGTTTATATATAGAACATGTAGAGGGTCACTCACAATTCCACCATGGCAATGCTGGGGTGCCTTCCTTACAGTGCTAGATTAAGGTCAACATGGGCCTGGAGCTGCATTTTATAAACTGAGATTCATGGGTAGTGGAAGCTGGGAAGTGTGTCACCCCCTCCAATGGCTCCCAGTACTAGGGAGATAAGATTGACATAGACAGAGAGGACTAGTCGGTTGTTGGGAATGGGTTAAGTAAAGGTACTGGATGGAGTAGGTAGGGGGAGAATGTAGATGGGGTGCAGGACAGGACAGATTGCTGGTGGGGGAAGCAGACAGAGCAGCAGAGAGAGGGGTGGAACGGGACAGAGACAAAGTCAGTGCGGGGAAGGGATGGGGTGGGGGGCAGACTGTGAAGATGCTTACCCTGGCCTCAGCACTTCCCAAATACAAGGGCAGAGTGCTCTACAGCCCCCAAAAGGCAACAACCTGTCAATGAGGCTGCGGCTTAGGGGACACTGCATGTGATCACGCATGACTCATTCTGCAAATGCGCAAAGTGGGTCCTGTACATTCGCAGACCCACAATTATCGGAGATGTACGTAAACCATCAAGTTTCCGTACATCTCTGAATAAGGCCCAAAATGTTTTAGCACACAGATGAGTGACAACTAAATTTAGATATGATTTTTAATTGCACAAATACATCTACTCCTAAATACAAATTGCTATATAATGTTATTAATAACATAGTTCCCCACTAGCACCATATGCAAAGCAATACTTATGTTCGTCAAACCTCCTCAAACAGACTTTGGCCTGCAAGATAAACCCCCTCTATACAGTATATATATATATATATATATATATATATATACACACACAAAATAGATGTATATATATATATATATATATATATATACACACACTATATATATACATATACACACACTATATATATATGTATACATATACACACAATATATATATATATATATATATATATATATGTAATGTAAACATACACACACACTTCATTTTATTATATTACAATATGTGGTAATTCATACCCTGAATAACGGTCAACTTTCTATGTGAAGATAACCATTCATTTGCAGTATGTGTGTAATTTACAAGTCAGGTTAGGGGGTGCACTTGGTGTCAGAGTGTCACGAATTGCAAAGCAGGAGCATTGGTAACTGTAACCTTGGTTCCTGATGCTATGCTGTATCTCATCAGTTGGACAGTTACTGGTGTGAGCTGATGAGCTAGCCGGGCTGAGCTACTCACTGATTCAGTGCTGGCGGCATGCCTGTTCATTTAGGCACAGTGAGGCGGCCGCAGCACATAGGTAACGTCACACAGCGTGACGTCACGCGGCGCGGTAGATGCGCTGAGATCCTATGCGGCGCAGGGAGGGCTTGTGAAGCCCTCCACTGCGCCGCCATTTGTATTATGCTCAGCATTCTCGGAGCCCCTGTCGAATGGGTAGGAGAGGATGGGGGATGGTGGGAGGAATGTTGCTGCCGGCCGGTGGTGCCTTGGACACGCAGTGCCTTGGACGGCCGCTTAGAGGCTGTGTAAGGAAATTTTTTTTTTTCTTTCACCAGCTGATTCTGTAGACGGTGTGCCTATTTTCATTGGAGGCCCGGAGCTGAAGCTCCGTTCGCCCCATTGTTAATCCGGCCCTGCTTCCTTAGGATAAAGTAGCCATGCGTTATCTGTATACACAGAAACAGGTGGCATTCCACGGACTTTGAAAGTTCAAATCAAGAACTTTTAATGCTAACATTTCAAGACCAATAATGCCTTGTCATCAGGGTGTAAAAGTGTGACAACATAAGGTGCTTACTTTAAATAGTAGTGTGTAAACAAGGTGAATCAGAGTCCGTCCTCCAACCCTGTCCGACAGGATACAGTGCAGTGCATGACGTCACAAAGCGCGACGTTGAGACTATCGGCGCTGGAATGGGTAACCAGGGAAACACATTGACGCTCAAGACCTACGGAAAGTGGAATAGGTCAGGCGGATAGTTAGTATGCACATCGCAGCACCCTAGAGAGAGGAGGGGAGAGTCAGCGGATTAGTGCAATAATGAAATAGTGACAATAAGGTGGTACAATTAATAGTAACACAAGAAGCACAGGTCATAAAACACAGCAATATAATACAACCATAAAAATACAGTGAGAATGCACTTACACATATGTCAAAACAATTGCAAAGCATATATATATATATATATATATAAAAGTATACAAGGAAGATCGGCACTCAGAGTAATCACAAAAAGCAAGAAGTGTATTGTAAACGGTCTACAGCCGTTTCTGGGCCGAAGCCCCGTCTTCAGGACCACAATACAAATAGAAACAAGTACAAAAGACGACAACATGAACCCCCCTTAAATGTACCTTCTCATCAGCCCGTGCTCGTCTCCAGCCACCAGTCCGGATCCACCCACCGGAAGAACGCGACACACCCACTTCCGGAGACTGCAGCCGACATCGCCATGGAAACCGCAGTATGCGTTCCACAGGCTAGAGAGCTTGCATTCCACCGTCATGAGCCGGCCATGCCCCCCGGCGGCAGCACCCGAAAACAGAGCAGGAGCACGCACTAGCTGATGCAGGTACACCACAGACCCCAAAGATTTAATGCCTGTAAACAACAAAACAAACAACAAATTAAAAACAGAGTATAGAGATACATCCCACTTAAAGGTCACAACAATCACAATGCCATTTGTATAACTCCCACACAACCCCACTGCTACAGTACACAGAAAAAATATGTGCTCAAAATCACTAAAGAAAAGATCACTGTCACATATGGCTATTCCAATTAATCTTTTCATTTAATCCATTTGGGGCAATGGTGTTCAATCTTAGAATCCACTTAGATTCCTTAATGAGTAGTTGCATAGCCCTATCTCCACGTCTAAGAGTGGCAGGCACATGATCGATCATAAAATACCTTAATAAAGCCAATGTATGCCCAACCTCCTTAAAGTGTCGGGCAACGGGCTGATCAATAGTCCTCCCTTGAAGTGACAGCCTAATAGCAGACCTATGGGCTGCCATACGTTCTGAGAATTTCCACGTTGTTTGCCCCACATAATACAGTTTACAAGGACAAATGACAATGTATACAACAAACTCGGTGGAGCAAGTAAGTACATATCGAATATCAAACATTTTGTTAGTGTGAGGATGTTTAAAGGATAGACACGTATGCAGATAGGAACATGTCGTACAATTACTGCACCTATAACATCCAGGTGGTTTTTTCTGAACATTTACACTCACAGGAACAGCTTTTCCAGTAATGTCTGTCTTGATCAGTCTATCCCTCAAATTCCTGCCACGTCGCAATGCAGCTATAGGTCTACTATTCCTAAAACTAGGAAGATCTCTATCTGACGAGACTACAGGCCACAACGCCTGTGTAGCTCTTCTAATAATGGGACTGGCAGTCGTAAAATCACTTGTCCATGGTATGATTTTAGAGGAATCCCTTGCCTTGGGACACAACAAATCATTACAGGACATAGCCAATACTTTGGCTTTTTGTTCCCTTAAGGTTTTGGGGTTATACCCTCTATTAATAAACATATCAATGAGCATATCCAGTTCCGCAGGAACCCTGCTCAAATCGCTCATGATACAAGCTATCCTCATCATCTGGGACAAGGGGAGACCCTGTTTAAGGGGTTCTG
The DNA here is from genome assembly GCA_031769625.1 of Taudactylus pleione. Classification (NCBI taxonomy): domain Eukaryota; kingdom Metazoa; phylum Chordata; class Amphibia; order Anura; family Myobatrachidae; genus Taudactylus; species Taudactylus pleione. Next base: position 1,697,871 of record JAUIMM010000153.1, read on the forward strand.
GATGATGACTAGATGCTAAAAGGAAAGTATTCCTATCCGTAGGTTTATGAAACACCTCTGTCTGAAAGATCCCATTAGTAAGCCTAACAGTGACATCTAAAAAATGTGCTTCACACTCGTGATAACTAAAGGTAAACTTGATTGGTGAATCAGCACTGTTGATCGTCTCCATTAGATGAATGAATCTGTCGGTACCACCGGTCCACAGAAGAAAGATGTCATCAATGTACCGGGTGTACCACAGAATGTCATTCCGCACCTCCTCATCTTGAAAAAACAACTGCTGTTCTTGATCGAACATAAATTATTAGCATACGAGGGTGCCACAGATGACCCCATGGCACACCCTCGTAGCTGTAAATAGAACCCACCATCATGTAGAAAATAATTACAACATAAAGTGAGTTCCAAAAGTTTCAAAAACAAACCCTGGTCAAACAATGATTGATGCAAATTAGTACTCAAAAATTGTTTCATGGCCAACATGCCACCAGCAGGTGGAATAGAGGTATATAAGCTGCATATGTCCAAGCAACATAGCAGGGTATATGGTGGAATATCTTTCAATTCCGCTAATTTTTGCAAGAACATAGAGGTGTCTTTGAGGAATGTTGGTTGACTGCACACCAATGGTTGCAAAATAGAGTCCAACAGTTGCGAGACCGGCTGAAGTAGAGAGTCTCTCGCCGAGATGATCGTTCTTCCCGGAGCATTTCAGTACTAATTTGCATCAATCATTGTTTGACCAGGGTTTGTTTTTGAAACTTTTGGAACTCACTTTATGTCGTAATTATTTTCTACATTATGGTGGGTTCTATTTACAGCTACGGGGGTGTGCCATGGGGTCATCTGTGGCACCCTCGTATGCTAATGTTTTTATGTTCGATCAAGAACAGCAGTTGTTTTTTCAAGATGAGGAGGTGCGGAATGATATTCTGTGGTACACCCGGTACATTGACGACATCTTTCTTCTGTGGACCGGCGGGTACCGACAGATTCATTAATCTAATGGAGACGATCAATAGTGCTGATTCACCAATCAAGTTTACCTTTAGTTATCACGAGTGTGAAGCACATTTTTTAGATGTCACTGTTAGGCTTACTAATGGGATCTTTCAGACAGAGGTGTTTCATAAACCTACGGATAGGAATACTTTCCTTTTAGCATCTAGTCATCATCCAGAACCCCTTAAACAGGGTCTCCCCTTGTCCCAGATGATGAGGATAGCTGGTATCATGAGCGATTTGAGCAGGGTTCCTGCAGAACTGGATATGCTCATTGATATGTTTATTAATAGAGGGTATAACCCCAAAACCTTAAGGGAACAAAAAGCCAAAGTATTGGCTATGTCCTGTAATGATTTGTTGTGTCCCAAGGCAAGGGATTCCTCTAAAATCATACCATGGACAAGTGATTTTATGACTGCCAGTCCCATTATTAGAAGAGCTACACAGGCGTTGTGGCCTGTAGTCTCGTCAGATAGAGATCTTCCTATTTTTAGGAATAGTAGACCTATAGCTGCATTGCGATGGGGCAGGAATTTGAGGGATAGACTGGTCAAGACAGACATTACTGGAAAAGCTGTACCTGTGAGTGTAAATGTACAGAAAAAACCACCTGGATGTTATAGGTGCAGTAATTGTATGACATGTTCCTATCTGCATACGTGTCTATCCTTTAAACATCCTCACACTAACAAAATGTTTGATATTCGATATGTACTTACTTGCTCCACTGATTTTGTTGTATACATTGTCATTTGTCCTTGTAAAATGTATTATGTGGGGCAAACAACGCGGAAATTCTCAGAACATATGGCAGCCCATAGGTCTGCTATTAGGCTGTCACTTCAAGGGAGGACTATTGATCAGCCCGTTGCCGGACACTTTAAGGAGGTTGGGCATACATTGGCTTCATTAAGGTATTTTATGATCGATCATGTGCCTGCCACTCTTAGACGTGGAGATAGGGCTAAGCAACTACTCATTAAGGAATCTAAGTGGATTCTAAGATTGAACACCATTGCCCCAAATGGATTAAATGAAAAGATTAATTGGAATAGCCTTATGTGACAGTGATCTTTTCTTTAGTGATTTTGAGCACACATTTTTTCTGTGTACTGTAGCAGTGGGGTTGTGTGGGAGTTATACAAATGGCATTGTGATTGTTGTGACCTTTAAGTGGGATGTATCTCTATACTCTGTTTTTAATTTGTTGTTTGTTTTGTTGTTTACAGGTATTAAATCTTTGGGGTCTGTGGTGTACCTGCATCAGCTAGTGCGTGCTCCTGCTCTGTTTTCGGGTGCTGCCGCCGGGGGGCATGGCCGGCTCATGACGGTGGAACGCAAGCTCTCTAGCCTGTGGAACGCATACTGCGGTTTCCATGGCGATGTCGGCTGCAGTCTTCGGAAGTGGGTGGGTCGCGTTCTTCCGGTGGGTGGATCCGGACTGGTGGCTGGAGACACGCACGGACTGATGAGAAGGTACATTTAAGGGGGGTTCATGTTGTTGTCTTTTGTACTTGTTTCTATTTGTATTGTGGTCCTGAAGACGGGGCTTCGGCCCAGAAATGGCTGTAGACCATTTACAATACACTTCTTACTTTTTGTGATTACTCTGAGTGCCGACCTTCCTTGTATACTTTTATGGATCGATTTGATTGTGCACCGGAGGCAGGTGTGGTGCTGTTGAGAGTTCCGGCAGACTGTAGACTATATATATATATATATGTACAGTAAAATACCTGAATTACAACACATGATTCATGATTGCCATAGTACAGGACTTCCATTAGTCCTAACAGCAACATGGAAAATGTCTGGGGGAAAATTTTTTTGAATAATTGTAATATATCAGCTGTATTATATAGCAACTATTATTGGATGTCAATATAAAAATAAGGTAGAACAAGAGACTCAGATCTGTATGGCCACAAACCTGATTGTAAAAATGAGTTCCAGGATATCTTGTCATTTAACCATCGGGGATGTATAGAGTCCAGAAGATTAATCCATCTGGCCTTGACTTGCAATAGCCTTTTGGCCCGATCACCTCCCATAAGGGACAGAGGAATATGATCGATAACTTTGTACCGTAAACATGCAAGGGGGTGACGAGCATCTTTGAAGTGACGGGTTACGGGCTGGTCGGAATCCCTACCTATCAAAGCTGCCCTAATTGAGGAGCGATGCATGGCCATACGCTCCTTGAACATGCATGTCATCTGGCCTACGTAGTTAAGGTGATTAAGTATATTACATACCTAGAGGAGCACGTAAGAACATGCTTAATGTGATACTTTTGCCCGTATGTGGGTGATTGAAAGTGTGTCCAACCTCAAGATAGCTACAAGTGACACATGAGGCGCATCTGTAGCACCCAGGTTTGTTGTAAAGAGTGTCACTTTTCTGAGCAAAAAAAGGAGTAATATCTGTTTTGACAAGGATGTCTTTGAGATTCCGGCCTCTTTTGTAACTGATGAGTGGCTTACAGTTACCAAAAGTGGGCAAATCAGGATCAGTGGCTATTATAGGCCAAAGGGCTTTAGTGGCTTTGGAAATGACCGGGCTCGCTAGGGTGTATTCAGTAGTATTGTGATTTAGTTAAGCCCCTTATGAGGGCCGGGTGATGGAAGCTACTGGACACCAATAAAGTGTTCCTGTCAGTGCCCTTGGTGTAAACTGAAGTCTCAATATGATTGTTTTTTAAGGTAAAATTAACATCCAAATAATGTATATTAACATCACTACATAGATACGTAAATTTAATGGCAGAAGGTAGTGCGTTAATCTTGTCAATAACAGAAGTCAATTTGTCTTTACCCCCTGTCCAGATCAATAAAAGATCATCTATATATCGAATATAGAACAGAATGTAATGAGATATGCAAGGATCTGAAAAGAAAAAGGGTTGTTCCTGTGCAAACATATAAATGTTAGCAAATGATGGCGTTACATTAGACCCCATGGCACATCCGCTGGTTTGCAGATAGTACGTGCCATTATGTAAGAAGTAATTCCTCTTGAGTGTGAGTTCCAACAATTTCAAGAATAAATTAATATCCAGTTTGTCAAATGAGCACTTTTGTAAAAACGATCCCACTGAAGTTAGACCATCCTGGTGTGGTATGACAGTATATAAACTATGGACGTCTAGAGTACATAAGATAGCATTGTCCGGTATATTGTCCAAATCCTTGATAAGCTTCAATAATGTGGTGGTGTCTTTTAAATAGGTGGGTTGCTTTACTACATAGGGTTGAATGAGTGTGTCCAAAAATTGTGCAATGGGTTGGTACAAAGATTCATTGGCCAAAATAATTGGCCTACCCGGAGGTTGTTCTAAATTTTTGTGAATTTTTGGAACTGTGTAAATCACAGGAACCCTAGGAGATGGTTGTCCCAATTGTTTGGCCAAATTCGGAGGACTTAAATGGCCATCAAGTACCGCCTGCTGTAGGATGACATCCAATTCTTGTTTAAATATTAATGTAGGATCCTGTGATAGTTTTTCATAAGTTGCAGCATCCTGAAGTTGTGTGTCCAGTTCTAAATTGTATTCAAGGATATTTTGGATCACAATTGCTCCGCCCTTATCCGCTGGCAGATGATGATGTCAGAATATTGGGATAAAGATTTCAAAGCTTTTTGTTCCATAGGTGACAAATTGTGATAAATTTTAGGTTGGGCTAGATTGTACCTCTAAACAGAATCGTCCATTAGACGAGAGAAAGTCCTGATGGACGAGTTATAAGACGGAGGGTCAAACTTGCAAATGTTTTTTCGTGAAGGGGATCTTGAGTTGATGTGATGGATAATTCTTTATGCTGAAAAAATTCTTTGAGTCTCAAAGTATGAGCAAATCGATGATTTTCAATTATCTACTCGAAGTCTCTATGAATATTGGTCGGTATAAATGATAATGCATTGTTAAGTACACTGAGTTCTGCTTCAGAAAACACTCTAGAAGATAGATTGTAGATTACACTTTCTTTTTCTGGGTTCTGGTGGAACCTTTTGTTTTGTCCACCACGGCGGGTGCGCCTGAGGGAGGGACATCTACACTTCTGCGTGCCACAGGGCCTAAAGCGGCCAACCTGGGAATGGAAGTATCATCGGATTCCTGTACCTGATAGTCACTATCACTGTTGGAAGAGGGATTGTCTCTACGGCCACGGTATTGTCTATTACGCCAAGTTGGACGTTGGGTTCTCCTCTGCCTATTCTGTCCCAGATCCGAACCACTGAGCCATCTGTAGACATGATGTTCTTCATAATCAGTGGTGACTGTGTGCAACTTATTTTTTTTATATCTAATAAGATCTTTTGTTTATGTTTATATATATATATATATATATATATATAGTATATATAATATATATACAAAATATAAACATAAAGCATTCTTCACTATCTGTGGTGAAAGGTAGATGCAACCACATTATTTTTATAATAATTTATTATGTTAGTTCCACACATGGAATTATATGATAAGCTGGCTAACTGCACCATCTGGCCAATCCTACACTGTCCCCATAAATGTAAACAATTGCTCTGCTTCTTTCCACACTAGATATCACACAGTTTGTAAACACAAGTTATGGTTTTTATGTGGGTTGAGGCCTTTCTGTCCTTAGGCATAGAGAGACAGAGCCTCCTCCAAGCATTAATAGACACCTGGGGTAGTAAGTAATGCAAATTGGCTTACTCAAATTGACATCATGGTGCAACAGAAATGGGACCACAAATAATGTATAAACAAAAGGCATTAATTCATGGCACTCCTCCACTATCTGTGACCACATCATTTAAATAAAAATCATAGATGCTCTGCACTATTCCACTCCAATTCAGTAGGGTAATGAGTAATTCAGGCTGACAATATGTCCTACAGTGCTCACCTAAGTCCTAGCCAGTTTTACGTTGGTATCGTGGAGCCTCTTTCACTAGTGAAGATGAGGAGCTCCAAAGTTATCCAGCCATCCATGTGACACCAGAAATCATGGATGAACTTGGACTAAAATCAGCCATGGCACAGAAAAGGGAGAGTGGTCATGTGTCATGGTGGTGTGACTATGCATCACAGGTGTGCCACAAGTCACGGTGGCACAGTCTCACATTATGCCCTGTCTATGCATGCCAGCTGAGCAGAGCATTACACCATGTCTATGCATACCAGCTGAGCAGAGCACCAGGAGGCGGAGATGCTCGGCAAGGGCTTGAGTTGGCCGGACCGGCCCATCAGCCTTTCTGACATTTGCCAGAATTGTCAGATGGCCTGTCCAGCTATGCTGGCAATCCACCAACCATGAAGTTAATGTGAAAATCTTCTACTGTGTCTCATAAACAGAAACATAAACAGAAAGCTCTCCACCCACTGAACTTCAGTCTCAGAAAAGGAGAAAGGAAAACTTGGCTGGTGGAGGGGTATGAAGATGACCCCCTCCCACCCATAGAGGCACACGCACACACACACACACACACACACACACAATAAATGAATAAATAAAATGGAATTTATTTATATATTTATTTATTTTAGGGAAAAAATCAGCCCCCTTTGCTCCCCATTGGACATTTTGTAGCCTAACTCTCTTACTTCTAGAATCAATCCTGCACTGTATCTTTGCTTCTGTTAGTCAGTATTATGTAAATGTGTAACTGACTGAAATATCTTCTCTTGATTTTATCTTATAAGAAAATCTCCATATAGAAAATATTCTTGAAGTTAAAATGAAGGGGTGAAATGGACATAAGCTGAGGTTAAATGATTTAATACTTGCGCCTGAATTAACCCAGACTTTGGCTCTTGTACATTGAATAAAGCCAAGTGCAAACACATTAAAACTAAACAATGGTTCTCATAACTCTTGGAATGAAAGGTCACTGTACAATATCGAGGAGTCAGGAAGTAGAGTAACAATGACTAGTAAATATTCTTAACAGAATCATTTAAAGATGAAAATGTTAAATGTTAATCAAGAGCACTTGATAGTCTCTGTAAATTCTCAAACAGACATACTGTAAGTATGTAATATAATCACGTGACAAGAACAACTTGGAAGTCGGTCAAGTAAAATATTATGTCTGGAAAAGGATTCAGAGGGAGAAATTTCCTTTCAGCACATCAGAGAGTGTGTACTTTGTATCATCCTATGCCACCAAATCTCCTGCCTGCTTAATTGTCTTTTTAACCCCCTTCAAGCCAGTGCTCACATTTTAGCAAACTTTCCATTTCTCACTGGACACCTGGGGGTATATTTACTAAAGTGAGAGTTTTTAGAAATGGAGATGTTGCCCATAGCAACCAATTAGATTCTATGTAACATTTAACTAGCACCTTCTAGAAGATTGGTTGCTATGGGCAACATCTCCACTTCTAAAAACTCTCACTATAGTAAATATACCCCCTAGTCTTCAATTAGACAAAGGTATATGAGTGTACTTTTTCTATTTCAATATTTTCTGCTTTATTTTAAGAAACTATTTGCATTAATATTTCTGTATAACTTATTTATCATAATTTTATACAATAACTCCTGCTACATTTTATTAAATTACAATTTAACATTCTGTCTTTGTTTTATTACATAGTTTATTTCAGATATTCTTAGTTTTTATAATGCAGGAATTGTTTGGTTTACAGTATATCTGGTTAGGCTATGGATTTTAATTTATTATAAGTCATGGAGGGGTATTCAATATAAAACGTTAACCTTGCCGTCGAAAATTTCGCCGCACATAGGAGCTTTTGCTGGCGAAAAAGTAGTGCGCGCGCCTCCGCTTATCCCCGTATTCAATATGAAATCGTCAAAAACGGCACCCTGCGATGCTTGGATCGGCAAAAACAAAGGGGATTTTTTTGGAAATAATTATAGGACCCCCCTAAAGATGTCCAGACCTCGGGGATCACTATGGGTACCCCCATTTTTGCCTGCAGAAGAAAGTTGGGGGTTTTAAATAGCCGCGGCTGGTGTTTTTTTCCCGGCTTTGAAGAAGTGATGCAGAAGAGCATTTAGTTTTTTTTTCATTTTTAAAAGTGGACCCATCAAATTTGGGGTACATGAAAATGTGAAAATGGGTACTAGCATATTTTTGTGTCCATAAAGTTATTTTTAAAAAATTCTGCAAAAATGCACCTGCCGCTACTTTGTGCAATGAAAAAAACACTTGCCACATACTTGGGGACCCCACCAGAATTAATTTTGTTAGTTTGGCATTTTATTTTCTATTTTTTTTTAGGGTGTCCCGATTTTTTTTTTACATTTTTTTTAACATTTCCTTTTTAAGGGGGCATTCCCAAAATTACAGGCTATTTTTTATAAGCCTGCACCCCCAAACCCCAATTCTGCACTTTTTTTCACTTGCTGTAGTGATTTGAAAAATTATCCCTGTTTTTTTTAAAATGACCCTTGACCCCATTAACGATCAAAAACGGGAATTTTCGGGAAATATGCCTGGGACCCCCCTAAAGATGTCCAGACATGGGGGATCACTATGGGTACCCCTATTTTTGCCTGCAAAAGAAAGTCTGGTTTTTACATAGCTTTGGCCGGTGCTTTTTCCTGCCGCGCTATTAGAAACCCCGACTTCCTTCAGTAGTTAAAAATGGGGGTACCCATAGTGATCCCCCATGTCTACACATCTTTAGGGGGGTCCCTAGAATATTTCCCGAAAATTCCTGTTTTTGTTGAACCTGTAAAAAAAAGTTGAAAAAATGTACAAAAAAAATTACATAAGGTCCCCCCCCAAAAGCCAAACCAGCCCCAGGCTTGCCAGCCAGTGGTGGTTTCTAAAAATACGGGGAACAAAATGTGTAGGGTTCCACCGTATTTTAGAAACCAACACCAGGCTGCAGGGACTAGTGCTGGTTTTAAATATAGGGGGCAAAAAAGACGTGGGGTAGCCCTTATATTTAAGACCAGCACCAGACCCAACCGACCGGGGTGTAATGCCACAGCCCGGAGACCCAATCACCGGGGCTCCAGGTCCAAAGCATTACACCCCAAGTTGGTCAGTGCAAGCCAATGATCTCGGGGTAGTCGGGTACCCCCAAAAAAGGGTCCCCCCTCTCCCGAGCACCACAGGCTTACGTTGAAGCCTGGGGCTCTTCCCCATACCCCTTGCTTGTTGGGTATGGGGGTAATAGGGGGGCCAAATAATGTAACACTATTGTACTTTACAGTGGAACTACAAGTGCCAGCATGCCTGCCATTTTGCACTTGTGGAACTACAAGTGCCAGCAGACATGCGGCACCTGTAATTTCACTGTAAAATAAATAGTTAAAAAAAGACAAAACAGTATAAGTTTATTACACACACCTACCCATTCACACATACTTACCTATACCAGATGTTCGGTCCCCTTGTCCAAGTAGAATATCCAAAAAACATGGCCCTGCAAAGAAAAAATCATACTCACCTCTATCCTGGCCCCGGTTTCCGCAGTAATCCACGTACTTGGCAAAAAAAAAAACGAATACACAACCAACGAACGAGCTATGAATATGTGTGTTCCCACGCATAGTCATAGCTCCCGAATGCTAGCTGACGGCACATCCACAGAGCTGGCAGTCCTGAGAGCCAATCAGCGGCCGCACTGACTGTAGAGCGGCCACTGATTGGCTCCGGCTACTGACAGTTCCCACGTGGGCCAGTCACACCACGCGGGAACTGTCAGTAGCCGGAGCCAATCAGCGGCCGCTCTACAGTCAGCGCGACCGCTGATTGGCTCTGAGGACTGCCAGCTCCGTGGATGTGCCGTCAGCTGGCATTCAGGAGCTATGAGTATGCGTGGGAACACACATATTCATAGCTCATTCGTTGGTCATGTATTAGTTGGTTTTTTTTGCCAAGTACGTGGATTACTGCGGAGACCAGCACCAGGATAGAGGTGAGTATGATTTTTTCTTTGCAGGGCCATGTTTTTTGGATACTCTACTTGGACAAGGGGACCGAACATCTAGTATAGGTAAGTATATGTGAATGGGTAGGTGTGTGTAATAAACTTATACTGGACACGGTGTGTGTGTTTTGTCTATTTTTATCTATTTATTTTACAGTGAAATTACAGGTGTCACATGTCTGCTGGCACTTGTAATTCCACAAGTGCAAATGGCAGGCATGCTGACACTTGTAGTTCCACTGTAAAGTACAATAGTGTTACATTATTTGGCCCCCCTATTACCCCCATACCCACCAAGCAAGGGGTATGGGGAAAAGCCCCAGGCTTCAGCATAAGCCCGTGGTCTGGTGGTCTGGTGCTGGTCTTACATATAGGGGGTACCCCATGTCTTTTTTGCCCCCTATATTTAAAACCAGCACTAGTCCCTGCAGCCTGGTGTTGGTTTCTAAAATACGGTGGAACCCTACACATTTTGTTCCCCATATTTTTAGAAACCACCACTGGCTGGCAAGCCTGGGGCTGGTTTGGCTTTTGGGGGGGGACCTTATGTCATTTTTTTTGTACATTTTTTCAACTTTTTTTTACAGGTTCAACAAAAACGGGAATTTTCAGGAAATATTCTAGGGACCCCCCTAAAGATGTGTAGACATGGGGGATCACTATGGGTACCCCCATTTTTAACTACTGAAGGAAGTCGGGGTTTCTAATAGCCACGGCAAGTGCATAAATGCGACTCTGAAGAAAGTGATGCAGAAGAGCATTTAGAATTTTTTGGGGGGAAAAATAACTATACCCAACAAATTTGGGGTACTTGAAAATGGGGGTCAGCATATTTTAAAGTAGCTAAAGTGACTTGAAAAAATTGTGAAAAACCCACCTGCTGCAAGCAGCTGCAATGAAAAAAAACACCTGGGGCATACTTGGGGACCCCCCCAGAGTCAAGTTTGCTATTTTTTAACTTTGTCCCCCAAAAAAAATTTTCTTGGCCCCCAAATTCAAAGTGCTTTTTTTGGGGTGTCCCATTTTGTTTTTTTCTTTTTGACACAGATCATTTCAAGGGGTCATTCTGAAGGGTGCAGGCTATGTTATTTAAGCCTGCACCCTTAAACCCCAATTCTGCACTTTTTTTCGCCACTTATTCAGTAGTGAAAAGTTATCCCTGTTTTTTTTTCAAAGACTTTTTGAACCTGCGAAAAGACTTTGAAATTGAATACGGTGTAAAACCAAAACCAGCGAAAATGATGTCATTGGTGCGAAATTATCGCAAAAACGAACTTTTCGCTCCAAATTGAATAGCACTGATGGAGTGACTGAAAACTTCCTGAGAATGTCAGCTCTTGAAAAAATAATTAGTGGTAGAAACATTTTTTTTAATATGAAATATGTTTTATGGGGTTTTGGGAATTATTATACACAACAGGTTATTTTGTATATTTTAGCCATTTTACACCCACAGGTCATGCATGTTCATGGGGTCTTGTCAAGACATATGTGACAAAGGGTGCAAACATGAAATATGGTTAAAAATAGTGAAAAACAGACAGGGTCACACAATGGAGAACACTGTAGTGAGAAATGAGAAAGAGCCCCAATGCATTGCAAGTGGACCGGAGTCACCTTTAACACTGGAAGATGTGAAGATTCCCAAGAAAGCTGCAAAGTTGCAGGAATCATATTAAAAACGGCTACGGAAAATATAGGAATTCCATCCATTTTCTAACTTTGTGTTTTCCGTGTATCGTTTTAATGCGTGTAGTGAGTGCTATTAAAGCTTACTGGTTTGTGTAACTGAGCCAGAGCATGATCTGCTGCAGGCGTATTACTTGTTAAGCTGGCCACACACTAGACCAACTTACATCCAACCAGCCAACTTGTTGATTGGTTGGAATGAAAATCTGGTAACGTATGGGAGTAACTGTTGATCAGCAATTTGCTCCTAAATGCCAGAAAACAGATGAAAATGGTTGTTCAGACAAGTTTGTTAAATGGCTGATCTAAACACTTTGTTCAAACAGCAGTTTTTGTCCATTTTCCGGCATTTTGGAGCTAATTGCTGATTGTCATTTGCTTTCATCCCTTACCAGGTTTTCATTCCAACCAATCAACTAGTTGGCTGGTTGGGTGAAAGTTGGTCTAGTGTGTGGCCCGCTTAAGGATCTGCAGTTAAGCAGATCATATTGCTTGGAGTTCCTGCCTTAATTGCTACTGAGGCACTGCACTAATTACTGCTTGTCTGTGTCAGGTGCACTAATTGATTCTTCTGTCTGAACACAGCCTAGCTGCACAGTAATCTGTCATTAAGGGAGACTTTCTGTGATTGGACTCTGGGGGTCATTCAGAGTCAGGCGCAAGCGCTGAGCACTCGCAACCGACTCGATGATGCCCCAATGGGCATGCGCACGATGGAGCTGGCTCCGTCGTGCGCATGCGCAAGACACGGCTAGCGACGGACGCTCCGTCGCTAGGGGTCTCGCAGCAGACGGGGTGAGCTGTCGATGGTGAGTGACAGCTCGCCCCGTTTGGGAGGCAGGCAGGGGGCGTGCCTGCCCAAATGGAGGCGTTCCCGCCAGAATGCTTGCCGTTTGGGGGTGGCCCCACTGACATCATTGCTGATGTCAGTGGCTAGCTTCCTGCTCGATCAGAGCAGGAAGCTCCCTGGGGCTTACGAGTGCCCAGACCCAACCTTAGGGTGTGGTCGTAAGCCCCGATGGTTGCGATGGTCTTGACCATCGTGACCATCACACGAGTCGGTCGCTAGGGCTGTGGGTGTTAACCCACAGCTTAGCAATCGACAAGGAGGCGGTCATTCAGGATGCAAGCAGCCGCCCTGATTCAGGGCGACCGCTTGCAACTAACGGACCGCCTCTGAATGAGGTCCTCTGTCTCTGTTAAAATCCAGCTAGTCCTGCACTCCATGCCGGTGATAGAAGTTTATTCGTACTTCCGGTGTTCTGTATCCTACCTGTCAGTTGAATTCAGAGTCAGTCTTGCTGTGCTCCATGTGTGCCGTTTGTTCCATCCAGGCGGCACCACTTGTAATCCGTCCACACGTGTTGCTTGTACCATCTGAGCAGCATGGAGTGCTTCCTACCTCTGAAGCGCCTGTCACCATCCAGCGTCTTGTGTCAACCTGGAGTTCTGAGGTCCAGGTGTGCAATCTAGCACACCATCACCAGTGTCATCCCGGCGACACTGGTAGCAGCTCTGCATTCCAGGTGCACCATCTAGCAAACCATCACCAGTGTCACCCCGGCGACACTGGTAGCAGCTCTGCATTCCACATGCGCCATCTAGCACACCGTCGCCAGTGTCATCCCGGCTACACTGGTAGCAGCTCTGCGTTCAAAGTGCACCATATAGCACACCATCGCCATTGTCACCCTGGAGACACTGGTAGCAGCTCTGTGTTCCAGGTGCGCAATCTAGCACACCATTGCCAGTGTCATCCCGGTGACACTGGTAGCAGTTCTGCGTTCCAGGTGTGCCATCTAGCACACCGTCACCAGTGTCATCCCGGCGGCACTGGTAGCAGCTCTGCATTCCAGGTGCGCAATCCAGCACACCATCGCTAGTGTCATCCCGGCGGCACTGGTAGCAGCTCTGCGTTCCAGGTGCGCAGTCTAGCACACCATCGCCAGTGTCATCTCGGCGACACTGGTAGCAGTGCTACGTTCTCTGTTGCATTCCTCTCCTGAGTCTCATTACACCAAAGGCTGCAATGGTCCTGGGGCTCCAGGTCACTATCAGCCCTCAAGGTTGCTGCAACAGCCCAAAGGCTGCTTCACTCCATTAGTCCCTTGGCCACAACTAAAAAGCCCCCAATCAGCCCCCAAGGCTGCTCCAACAGCCCAAATGCTGCATCACATCATCTGCCCATTGGCCATGACTAGTCTCTATCAAATCAGCCCTCAAGGCTGCTTCTACAGCCCAAAGGCTGCATCTCCTTTCCTGTCCTTGGCCACAACTAGACTCTATCGACCAGCCCCCAAGGCAGCCTCTACAGCCCAAAGGCTGCCCATCATATTCTACAACTAGTCAACCTGGCAGCAGTCCTCTGACAACTCTTGTCTGATTAACCATCCAAACCATAACATAACTTCAATGAAGTTTCACTATCCCTAGTAAAGATGTCTCCACGATACTAAAACAGCACCAGTGTTTTATACTGGTGTTTTATGGTAGTTAGATGCTTCAAAATTTAAAGCTTCTCTCCTTGAAAAACTAGTATTTTGAAACCGTCATTCGCCAGATCACTAGTTATCGTGCTTGTCATTGCAGGGTTTTTTTTCTTCTATCTTCTACTACCTGTCCCATCTCTATCCCCCTTTCACCATCTGTCTCTCTTTCATCTCTGTACCTCCTGTCTGTCTGTCTATAATCTCTGTCCTCCTCTCCCATTTGTCTGAAGTCATTTAAATACAAATGAACATCAATGGAGCTTTTCTATGTCAGGCTCATTGTATAATATTAATTTTACTATTGTTCTTTAGATGGGAAGGGTATGGGACACTGGCATCCCAACCAGATTACAATCATGATGCCTAGAGGTAAGTAAGCCATACCTAACCACTAACTCTACCCCTAACATTCCCTCTGCACACAGCCTAAACCTAACCTCCCCCCTACTGCCTAAACCTAACCCTTTCTCCCCACAGCCTAAACCTACCCTCTGCCCAGCAGCACTAAACCTAACCCTCCCCCTACAGCCTAACCCTAGTAGTTACCTTCAGGATCCCGGCAGTAAGGATGCTGGCACTGGTATTCTGATAAATGTTGGGATTCCAGTGTTGCCATTCTGAACGCTGGAATCAAAGTCATCAGGATTCTGACCGCACCCCCTTTAGGTAGTCTCTTTATACATTGTGGTAGCACCAGTTAACATGAACAACCAGGGGTAGACTGGGTAGAGCAGGAACAGCACCACAGACTATAGACTCCTGGATGCCTAAGGCCTAGCAGCAACGGGGCTCTTACAAAAGAGCTTTATATTGACCACTTTGCTGCTAAGGTGAAGTCCAGCGAGAGTCAAGTAGTCGGCAGAGTCAAGCCAGTGCAGAAAAGCAAGAAAGAATCCAGCACTTGCATATTTGAGGAGCGGATCTGACCCCTGCGAGAAAGGGGCGGAGCAGAGCATACCTGTCTGTGCCCACCAAGGTCAACAGAGTGGACTAAGGTACCAGTGAGACATCCTTTCCTCCTATTACCACCCTAGCTGACCTGGGTGTCATACATTAGGCCCGAGGGTCATACTCTGGCTTTACGCCCATGGGAACCAGATAGGTGAGTGCTAGATCTGTGGGACCACCAGCTAAAATCTTGCAATTCAAGTCCGGACTCCATTGGATCAACGCAAGCGTTGTCTATGTGGTTATTTTTTTGCCAATCCAGTATTGTGGATTCTACATGGAATGATTAGGACCCCCCAATTTGGAATATAAGTAAGAAATAAATGACCCCCTCCCAGCACTCATGACCCCTTCCTAGGACACATAGACCTTTACCCAGCATGTATTGATCCACTTACTGCCCACCTCCCAGCACTAACTGCCCCATCCCCAGGAGGCACTGACCCCATAAAAAACACCCTTTCCTATGGTCTCGTCACCTGTTGTCCACCCATTCGGCAACACTGTCTTCTTCGTGACTGTTCCAGCCTGGCTCTGCACTTGTTGGATGTCTGGCTCCTCTTCACACCACAGTGGTGCATAATTACGTCAATTACGGTACCGCCCCCGTATCAACCACACCCCCTGCACCCACTGTAGTTATGCTTTTGAATAAAGGAATTTTTCATGCAGTCTGTGTTTATTTTTTTACTGTATTTTTTTTTACAGGTGAACAACAGATCTCTACAAACCCTGGATGCCAGTCCCTGCTTGCACTTGTGACTCTAAGTGTCAGCATGCCCTGCCAGCCATTACATTTGGGTATGACATAGCTTTCTGGAACATGTAGTTTACCAGCAAAAAAACACATTTAATCTATTACTAATCATTTTATTACCCCTCTTCCCCCACCCAGGGGTGTGAAGAGCCTTAGTGCTTGTTTTCCTAGGGGGACTGCATTTTTTGTGGGCCCAATCACACTAGGGAACATAGCCTAGGGCTAGATTGGCACTATGGCGAGGGGACCCAGCACTGCATATTCCCCTGCTTTATTGTCACCAGTCCTGGCTGGAAAATGCTAGTAATTGGAGCATCAATTTCACGGGCACCCACGCCCTTTGTCCCCACCACCCCCTTGTTAGATTTGATGGGACCAGCCTAGGCTTGCAGTGCTATAGTGCTATGTTTCACTTCATATTACATCTAGCGACTTTTACTTTGAACATTGAAAAAGTCAGGACTGCAACTTGCAGTTTGGTGATTTTGTGACAATATACACTGTATTACATACATTCTTTTGGAATTTGCCCTTTTTACAGAATTATATTCTGGCCAGGGTGTCCCCCCTCTTTGTTACACAATGTTCAAAATTAAGGGTCTGATTCAGAGCTGGACGCTATTTGCGCTCGCTCGTTCAGAAAAAGGGGGTGGCTATTTAAATGAACCGTTCGCTCTTTGCGGTCTGTTGACGCCTCTATGTCTGAACAAAACTTGCGGTCGTAATTTTGATAAAAACGCCCCCTGGCCGCTCGCATCATACGTCATGTCCGCTATTTATTAGATTAATCTAGTACATCGAACAGCGTCTGAACTGCTCGCTATTCTTGTGGTTGGTTTTTCCTACCGCAATCTTGCGAGCTGTTCTGACTATAAAATTAGCAAGTGACGTGGTCAATGACGCTGCTGTATTAATTATGCACACCCTTAAAATGCCCGTTTTGACCTTTAGGCACGCCTGCGTTCTGATCTCCACTCCCCGTTTTCAAGCACCTTCCCCTGTTACCACCCACATACGCCTCCTCCTGTCACTCAAAATAGCAGGCATTTGCTATTTAGCGAGCACACGATATTCGGCTGCACTGACTGGTTCGCGCATGCGTATTACAATCCGTACGCATGAGCAGATGTGCGAACATCGCTCGGAACGAACGAGCGGCCGCTTACGAGCGGCTCTGAATGAGACCCTAAATCCTATTTGCCACAGAAATTAAATGAACTACCAAGCTAAATATTAAGTTTTGTTACTCAGAATAGTAACAAAGATGCGCAAATTCGCATCTGTGCATGCGCTGTATGCAAATTCGCCATATGCGTCCATCCATGAACAGAGATCCGTGTGACTCACAATCATCTACTAAAAGTGTGATTCTTAGCTGTTATTCTAACCCTGCCACCTACACAGCGAGCCAATGTCTCCTTCAGCACCATACAATGCAAACTATTGGGTGGCCACAGTTGGCCTTCCATGCTTCAGTCAGAAACTAAATGCATTAGCAAAACTTTAACAACCCTTCAAAAAAATGCTTCTACCTGGAACAATACCATCATATCTGTAATTGTGGTCTATCCATACTCTTCAAATATGATAAGTGATCAAAAGATTTTACATGGTAATATGGTATTTGTTATGATTTACTATCTTATTTATTATGCCCACTCTCCTTATCATACCCAAACCTTGTGGGGTCTTAAAAATCAATGTATTTATTTATATAAAATAGAACAAAGTATTACAGACATGTGTTCTATACTTGAAGGACCGTAAATGTAGCATCAACTGTAACCTCTGGGATCTTTATTATAAATAGGGGTGTGCACCGGCCACTTTTCATGTTTTGTGTTTTGGTTTTGGATCTGGATCTTTCTTCGTGTTTTGGATCTGGATTGGTTTTGCCAAAACCACCCTTCCGTGTTTTGGGTTATGGGTTTTGTGTTTTGGATCTGTATTTTTTTTTAAAAAGCATAAAAACAGCTAAAATCACAGAATTTGTGTGTTTTTCTGCTCCTATGCTATTATTAACCTCAATAACCTTAATTCCACTCATTTCCAGTCTATTCTGAACACCTCACACCTCACAATAGTGTTTTTATATCCAAAAGGTTGCACCGAGGTAGCTGGATGACTATGCTAAGAGATACGAGTGGGCGGCACAAACACGTGGTCCATCTAGGAGTGACACTGCAGTGGCAGACAGGATGGCAGTTTGAAAAACTAGGCCCCAAACAGTACATAATTCAAAGAAAAAAAAGAGGTGCAAGATGGAATTGTCCTCCCACCCACCCTTATGTTGTATAAACAGGACATGCACACTTTAACAAACCAAACATTTCAGCGCCAGGGTCTGCCACACGACTGTGGCTGAAATGATTGGTTCGTTTGGGCCCCCACAAAACAAGCTGGCAATTAATCTGTCCCTGCACAAACTGGCTCTACGGAGGCAAGATGTCGTCCTCATCCTCCGATTCCTCACCCTCTTAAGTGTTGTGTACATCCTCATCCTCACAGAGTATTAATTCGTCCCCGCTGGAATCCACAACCACAGGTCCCTCTGTACGTTCTGGAGGCTGGTCTCCCTGGAAGAGTTGATAATTCATTTTATGAACATCATCTTCTCCACATTTTGTGGAAGCAACCTCCTACGCCTTTTGCTGACAAGGTTCCCGGCTGTACTAAACACTCTTTCGGAGTACACACTGGAGGGGGGGCAACTCAGGTAAAATAGAGCCAGTTTGTACAGGGACCTCCAAATTGCTTCTTTTTCCTGCCAGTACAGGTACGGACTGTCTGACATGCCTACTTGGATGCTGTCACCGATGTAATCCTTTAACAGACAGACGCACGCTTGTCACTGCTGCTTTAAGGATGCAGGTGCAGCTACAGCCCACACATTTCACAAAGACATAAAAAAAAAGAATATTTTTATTGTTTGTGGAGCGCACTTTGAGGGTGTCACCACCCTTTAACAGACAGACGCACGTTTGTCGCTGCTGCTTTAAGGATGCAGGTGCGGCTACAGCCCACACATTTCACAAAGACAGAAAAAAAAATAAGAATTTTTTTATTGTTTGTGGAGCGCACTTTGAGGGTTACACCACCCTTTAACAGACAGACGCACGCTTGTCGCTGCTGCTTTAAGGATGCAGGTGCGGCTACAGCCCACACATTTCACAAAGACAGAAAAAAAAATAAGAATTTTTTTATTGTTTGTGGAGCGCACTTTGAGGGTTACACCACCCTTTAACAGACAGATGCACGCTTGTCGCTGCTGCTTTAAGGATGCAGGTGCGGCTACAGCCCACACATTTCACAAAGACAGAAAAAAAATAAGAATTTTTTAATTGTTTGTGGAGCGCACTTTGAGGGTTACACCACCCTTTAACAGACAGACGCACGCTTGTCGCTGCTGCTTTAAGGACGCAGGTGCAGCTACAGCCCACACATTTCACAAAGACAGAAAAAAAAAAAAAATTTTTTATTGTTTGTGGAGCGCACTTTGAGGGTTACACCACCCTTTAACAGACAGACGCATGCTTGTCGCTGCTGCTTTAAGGATGCGGGTGCGGCTACAGCCCACACATTTCACAAAGACCGAAAAAAAAGAACAATATTTTTATTGTTTGTGGAGCACACTTTGAGGGTTACACCACCCTTTAACAGACAGATGCACGCTTGTCGCTGCTGCTTTGAGGATGCAGGTGGAATCTAGACGGGATTTGGAACCGGGGACACACTACCTCCATCAATTGTCTAAATCCCACTGCACTAATGGCGGATACCGGACCCACGTCTAACACCAACATAGCAGTCAAGGCCTCAGTTATACGTTTTGCTTCAGGATGACTGCTGTCGTACTTCATCCTCATCGCTAGGGACTGTTGGAGGGTCAATTGTTTAGTAAAAGTGGTGGTGTTCCTACTTCCACTCTGGGATGATGAACAACTCCCAGCAGCAGCAGCAACAGCACTAGGAGGAAGTGGTTCTTGATCTTTCCCTATTTTATTTTTATCAGAGAAAGTTTGGTCCTCCATTTATGTTATATTGATATATACGTGCGGCTAAAGCGCACACAAACACAGAAAATATTTTTTTATTTTTGCTGGAGAGTAGTGCACTTTGTGGGTTACACCACCCTTTAAGAAATGACCCAGCCGGCTCTTTACTTATGGGACACAGGTGCACGCTTGGCGCTGCTCCTTTGTTGATGCACGTGCAGCCACAATGCACACAATTCACAAACACAGAAAATATATATTTTTTTGGTTTGGACTGGAGTGTACTTTGGGGGTTACAGCACCCTTTAACGGTCAAGCCAGCCGGCCCTTTACTTATGACACAGGCGCACGCTTGGCACTACTTTGTTGATGCACGTGCGGCTACTGCGCACACAACTCACAAACACAGAAAAAATATTTTGTTATTTGGTTTGGAGTGTACTTTGGGGGTTACAGCACCCTTTAAGGTTCAAGCCAGCTGGCCCTTTACTTATGACACAGGCGCACGCTTGGCACTACTTTGTTGATGCACGTGCGGCTACTGCGCACACAATTCACAAACACAGAAAAAATATTTCGTTATTTGGTTTGGAGTGTACTTTGGGGGTTACAGCACCCTTTAATGGTCAAGCCAGCCGCCCTTTACTTATGACACAGGCGCACGCTTGGCACTACTTTGTTGATGCACGTGCGGCTACTGCGCACACAATTCACAAACACCGAAAAAATATTTTTTTTTTTGGTTTGGACTGGAGTGTACTTTGGGGGTTACAGCACCCTTTAACAGTCAAGCCAGCCGGCCCTTTACTTATGACACAGGTGCATGCTTGGCACTACTTTGTTGATGCACGTTCGGCTACTGCGCACACAATTCACAAACACAGAAAAAATATTTTGTTATTTGGTTTGGAGTGTACTTTGGGGGTTACAGCACCCTTTAATGGTCAAGCCAGCCGGCCCATTACTTATGACACAGGCGCACGCTTGGCACTACTTTGTTGATGCACGTGCGGCTACTGCGCACACAATTCACAAACACAGAAGAAATATTTTTTTTTTGCACTTGGGGGGAGCACCCCTGATGGACAGAGCACACCCTGGACAACACTACAGCACCCCTTTAGGACTGGGACACTGCACAGGACTTTGGAGTGGACACAGCCCCTATGGAGAACTGACTGCACAACACAGTCCAGCCAGCCCCTATGGACTTTGAAGTAGTGAACACAGCCCCTATTAACAACAGCAGCACAGCACAACACAGCCAGCCCCTATGGACTTTGAAGTAGTGGACAACAGCAGCACAGCGCAGCACAGCACAGCACAACACTACTCTGCACTACACTACACTACACAGCCCAGCCAGCCCTAACTCCCACCCTCCCTCTTCACTGTCCACAGCCGAGTGAGAAAATGGCGCCGACGCGGGTACCTTATATAGGATCCAAAACCCGCAAGACCCGGAAGGCGGGATGATGACGTTTTGCCTCGATTTCAGATCCGAGTCAGGCGGGAAAAGTCGAGCCTGACTCGGATCTGACTCGGATCGGGGGGGCTCGGGGGGGTTCGGATTTCAGAAATCCGAACCCGCTCACCCCTAATTATAAATAATCATCCTCCTCCTCCCGGTAATAAAGTCATAGTCATTTTGATATCATGTAGAAAAGTTGCATTATTTCATATATATTATTTTTCATCATACTAGATTTGAAAAAGTTTATTTTTAGTGAATAAATGAATGCATTTTTAAAAGGTATGTATTTCTTAATGAATTAAAGTATACATAAATTGCTACTACTTAATGAATACATATAAAGCAATGCATTTGTCATAGTTACTGTTTTCAGGTTCAGATAAACTATATCACTTCCCGGCTGAGCACTTGAGCCTTTTCAGAGATCAAGTTGTCATGATGGAATGTCTGCTTTAAATTTAAGGTCTATCTCATATTAAGGGGTCTATTTACTAAGCAGTGTTAGGAGACAAAGTGATATGAGATAAAGTAACAGCCAATCAGCTCCTAACTGCCATGTCACAGGCTGTGTTTGAAAAATGACAGTTGGGAGCTGATTGGTTTAGTAATTAGACCCCTAAGACAGATGGGATCATGCAATTTATCCATTGATTATCTCCAGTGATGTTATTTTAATTTAATACAATATATTGAGAAACAGGTTATAAAAATGTCCCCTTTCCCTTGTTGCAGATTACTGCAATGTTAGTAGCAAACCTCCCTGCAGTGTGATTTTAATTTTTATTATCTGGCATCAGAATATACATATGTGTCCTCATACACCATGGCTTCTGTCGCACCAGGTCCGCCCGGGACCTGGTGCGACAGAAGCCATAGTGTATGAGGACACACATGTATATTTTGATGCCAGATAATAAAAATTTTGAGTTATGCACCGCTGTATTATTTATTATTTATCTATGTGCAGTCGCCCGGACTGCGCATAGATAAATAATAAATAATACAGTGGTGCATAACTCAAATGGTTTCCTCTGCTCCTTAATATCCTGTCTAATGGAGACCTATTCCACTAGATGGTGTGTAACCTCTGAGCAGAGGTTATCAGCCAAGCCCTACTGAGAAGGAGAGTATACCAGCTATTCACCACTAGTTTACAGATCTGTCACTCTCCATTGCCACGGCCCACTGCAAGGCTACATCCACGAGCCACAGCCCCTCCACCAAAAAAAGTAACTGAAGATGACCATCTAAACACCTCAATAAGCCCAGAGGAAGAGGGAAGACTGCCAGTCAGAAGAAGGTGCAAAGTCACTATATCGAATTATGTCATGACCCACAACAACTCCATCCCATAGATGCCAAAAAACAGCAATGTCATGGCTTACTATACAACTAGTCAAATCTATAGCACCTTGATGGCACCTCCATTTTTTAAGACCAAGGGCGTTCGTGTTCCCAGGTCATTCTCCCCTAGATGGACAACCAGGACCTTACATTGACTGGCCAGCACATGAGCTCCAGTGACCCCCTTGTGTGAGACCCACACCATTATCTCCAGGGGTGGATCAGGAGGGGTAGATGCATAGGCACCAGTTGTGGACCAAAACAGGGAACCGTGCGGGGACTGTGTGCAGCCTCTTTCAGGTGCCTGGTTCCCAGTTGAAGATCTTTGGAGGTGCACCTGGATCCCTCTTCTTCACTGTCAGCAGCTGCTGTACTCAGCTCCTGGCAATTGGATGTGATGTATTGATGATGCATCACTCATATAGGGACACTTAAGTGTACCTGCCCCACAAAGCCTTAATCCAGCTCTGGGTGGAACACAAAAGTAAGTAGGCATACAGATGAGGGGGGGTCACAAAAAAGGACATTCAGATGGGGGGCATGTTGTAGTCTTGGGCCTTATAAGAAGCATGTGGGAAACACCTTTGCCTGTGAAGCCTATTTTTTATGTCAGAATACTCTACAGCTCGTGCATGTGCGAACAGCTGTGCCTGGAACCACTGACCGTGGGCGCCAAACAGATGGGGTGTTGGCATGATGCACATAAAACCCCTGTCAATTAGCAGGAATACAGATCTGCCATTGAATAATTTTAAGAGGTTGATGTTGCCTTGACATTAATACTGTGTGGCAAAATGTGTAATGGCATTACTGTGTGTGGCATAATATGGTGTGTTGGTGTTGCCTTGACATCAATACAGGTGACCAAGCCATTCCGGCAAAACGCGCATATTGAACGGTGCATTAGCACATGGGCTCCCGCACACATTACATGCAGCGCTGGTCCTTTGACTCCTCTGGCAAGGTACTTTTCACTATCCTTTCTTTGCACTCTCTCATTTGAGTTCCCTGCATGTGACTCTACCTGCAATGCCTATCAGGTAACAGGGGAGAGACAGCTTCTCCTCAAACAGCAGAAGTGCTTATCTGTTGTTTCCTCTATGTGTCACGCTGTCTCACTCTCTCATCCCCTGTCAGAAATGGACAGGGGAAAGTAGAAGTGGTTCTGCGTTCATAGTACCACAGATCTTACTTCCTTCAGCAGCTATTTCACAGATTTGTGTTATCCTCTGATATATACCTTTTATGTATAATTCTCACGTGATTTCAGGCTTTCATCAATTGGTATTACCCTGAATCTGTTATATGCTGCGTAAACAACAGTTTTCTTGATTATACATAACACCATTGTGAGCTTACATTTGCATCTAAATTAGAGTGATCACTGTTTCTACTACTAGCTATAAGAACAAATTGTTTTACTTATGTTTGAAACCCTATGCCAATTCATTAATTGATCAAACTCTCTCTACTTAAGCACTAATTATCATATAATCAGATGTGCTTGATTGCACATACTGACCAAGTATTGAGACTTGTTATCTAGTTTGATTATGTCAAGATATATTGCAGGAACAAACCAGGTTCAGTGTTATGTGCACCACTAATGTGACCTCATACTTTTATCAACTTGAAAGTACTAATATATACTGTATAAACAATGGTGTTATTATTGTGTGAGTTTCTATGCTGACTTATAAACAGATCATTTTTCCTTGCCATTGTAGTAATTATTCTATCTGACCAGAACAAATCGGATGTGCCTGTATTTGTTTATTAATTATTTGAATTTAAGAATCTGACAATATCAGGAAATGTTGCATGATTAACAGTTTCTTATGAATAAATTAATGTGACCTTATATTTTTTCTCTAATTTGATATTGCTACAATACTAATTGTTATTTTTTGAACATTGATCTCATTATTTTCTGTGTGTGGTTTTTCTCTTTACCCCACAGGGAATTTACATTTACAGGACCCTTTACATCTTTATATGTTCGCCTACTTTTCCTTTGTTAACCTTAGCAGCTATCAGTACCAAAAAAATTTTTATTTTTTTTGCTGATATCTATAATTAGGTATATATTCAATTTATTTCCAATTTAATATAGTAGATAAATCATATTGATGTATGCATTCAGATTTTCTGTAACAAGGTATATTAATCCTATGTGTATACTACCGTTGGTAATGCGATCCTGATTACCATTTATCTATTGTGTATATTTGTGTGTCACTTTATTTGATTTACATGTTTGTCCTTAATCCCCCTCCCTTCATTTTTGTGAATTGAAGCCTATTTTAGCCAAGGTAATTAATAAAATTCTAGTTTTAATCTTACTCATGTTACTTCTATTATATCATCTACATTTGCTTCAAGAGTGCCCCAAAAAGACTTATTTGTCTTTTCTCTAGTTTTTTCCCCTTTGCAAATTCTGCCCTTTGTTTTATTGGCAGAATATAGTGTAAGGGGCGTTGCTAGTTACTAGTAAAATAATGAGCCTTATGATTCACAGTTTGGATTGGAATTGAGTAGTTGATTGGGTAATGTCATCCATACATTCTCTAAACCCCTTATTGTGAGGTCACGCCCCTTATTTTGAGGTCTTATTATGAGGTCACACCCCAACACTACTGTTAATGAATAACACAACCACTTCAAACAAGCTCAGACCTGCTACTAGAATGGTCTTTCCCTACCAGAAAACATAAATAACAAGTGAGTGGAGAATGCAGTACCCCACTATAGTATTCCAGGGTTAAACCAACATTGCATGGCAAATCATTTAACAAGTTTGATTGATCAGTTAATACACTATTTTTATTAGGATGACACAAAGCAATATCCCTTTTATTTCACAATTTAGCAGGTTTCGGTAATGGAAAGGAAAAGTCAGAATTTGCACACTTTTCTAAATATTATATACTCAGCTAATTTGAACATTAGTATGGTTCAGGCATGCAGCAATCATTATATGGAAGTAATATTCCTTAATAAAGCATTTCCTGATCTCTAGCCTCATTACTGCAAAACCCAGGGAATTCCAAAAGCCTGGGTCTACTGAATAGAAAATACATGTTTGAACAAAATAGGCATCAGAGCACTGATTTATATATGATGTAATACCCTAAGGGGTGAAAAGAAATGATCAATGTTACTGGTCGTGAAGTCTTTTAGGGAGCACTTTTCGGAGAATTGTATCGTCCCCTAAGTGGTAAATAGAAGCTCAGGATGAGTTTAGTATTGGGATACCAAGTATACATTAAAGTGTATTTTAATTCAAGATGTGCTATCGGAATACCTAGACTATTAATGTGCCTAGAGTGTTAAAGCAACACATGTATAAGTACTGTAGTTCAATATAACACTTTATTAGGTGCTTGGTTGGAGTTATCCATTCACTTTCTCCCCTTCTTTTTTATGGCTTAATTTGAAGCCAAAAGATTTGGCAACCCATTCATAGGTTATGAAAGCAGACTATTCCAAGTTCTGCTACAGTGAATGCCAATGCAATTATCATGTTTTAAACTTGGTGTCTGTGTAAGGGACCTTGGACAGGACAGCAGGGACATGTGGATAAAGCAAAGTTGGCTCAATAGTTCCTTTTACTTCTCACAGACGACTATCCCATCTTAGAAGAGTTGTGAAATAAGTAGGAGAAATATTAGTACTAGGACTTGTGGTAAATTAATTAACTTGTAAAATGTTTTATTTCAACTTTGCTAAAATGCTGGAAATTTTCAGTATGTCTATTTGTTTGGAAATGAAGTGAGTTTATTATCTTTCCCAGTAATCTATGTAGAGGCAGGCTAGAGCTCAAGCAGTGCCAGCTTACCCTAAGTTTGCCCTTGCATCCATGCCAGTCAGAGCCAAGTCTTTCTATGTAGTATTATAGTGGTTTCCATTTATACTGTAAATAAGAAAATTCTTGCTGTTATTTTTCAGCAGTTTATTAGTAACACTGGCTCAAAGTCCCATTTGTACTGGTCATGTCACAACCTAGATGTATCTAGGCAATGGTCTGACTAAAGACAAATAATGTTGAAACAATAGCAAAATAACAATGTTGTCTTTTAAGTTAAGTTATCACCCCTTTAAATCTAGTAGCAAAATCACAGAAAACATTTGGGATGCTGCAACTCACAGGCTAATACATTTACTCCATAGTAGTCATCAGCTGCTTTCTTCATTATGACAATCACTGCTTGTATGTCTGAGCAGCGTTGTAATGGGTACATTTTAGCTTTGTTTCAGGGCGGTCCATAATATGTGTAAGTGGTATAGGGCCCAACAGAGGTACTCAACTCCATGTTCTGCTGCTTTTGGAGTTGCACATTGACCCTTCTCTTCTGAGTTGGATCAATGTCACTGAAAGGAGAAAGAATCAAAATCAGCAGCTACCCTCAGCCATATTTACTTTACCTAACAGACGATCACACTTCCAGGTGACAAGGTTGTTCTTGCACCAGTGTGCAAGGACCACCTAAGGGCCAGGAGGATTTGGAAGAAAGAGAGTGACAAGATAACAAAGTGAATACTCACCAAATGGACACTTGTCATCTTGCTAGCCAATCACCAGGTACATTGCCCTGTACAGAAACACAATATGCCCACCTACACGACTAACCTAATCACTATTTCTAAGGATGTGCCATCCTACTAGACAACTAACTATACACTGGCCCTAGAAATATCCACTGGTCTAGTGTTAGGCTACAAACCCTAGTCTGGGCGTGCTACAATAAAATCCTATACAATAACACTTAGCCCTAACAAGGACAAGGGGGGAACAAAAACCCACTAAGTTCATGTCAAGACTATCAACAGTGGGATAGCTGCAGCTTCCTTCAGTAAGGGAGTGATAATTGCCAAGGGAAAATCCCCTGCATTACACCACTGTGGACCATGGAGTTATGGAGCCTAGTTGTCACTGTCTCGGTTTTATGTACAGTAGATCTGGCTTGGGACCCTTAGGTGTAATGGATGTGCATAGGAAATGAGGTCGCTTTATCTTCTTTGGCTCATGGGTATGAACAGGAGCTTAGATACACTAGTGATAGTGTAGGAACCACAGACTTGTGATATGCATGGATACTGGCCTGCAACCGGAGTGAACAGACTAGGTCCTTGAACCAGCAAGGAACTCAGAAACTGAGAGTCAGGATTAGTAATACAGCTTACTGGACACCTCAGTGTACACACTGTATACTGCACACTGAACCCTAGCCCTGGAACCAGCACCCTTCTCTGTACCAGCCCAAGACAATAGCACACAGTGCAGGAAAACCAATACAGAGTCAGCACAATAGTATAACCTAAAAACCTAGACACCACTAAGCATAGAGTAACACAGCATAAGATACTTGCATGCACTGTCCCAGCGGTATGATGCAATGAAGATTACAGCTGTACTCGCCCGCTCTGTTCTGTATGCAGCATGAAAGCTGCGGCGCTGGCAGGTAACAGAACACAGCGGCAGATGCAAGACAGTATACTTGCTGACTGAGGCGAAGTGGTTGTAGCAGGTCTGTATGCAGCATGAAAGCTGGGGCTCTGGCAGAAAATGGAACACAGTGGTAGATGGAAGGCAGATCTGTAAGCAGCGTTAAATCTGCGGTGCTGACATGTAACGCTACACAGCGGTAGATGGAGAGCTGGTAGTTGTAAACCTGCTGGCTGACCACAGTGGAACAAACAGGACTGTACAGTGTGGGAGCTGTGACGCCGGCAAGTGACGATACTCAGCGACAGATGATAAATAGTGAGAGTACACAAAGTAGCAGACAGAGTCACAGAGGACACGATCACATTATACATGAGTAAGCCTGGAGCCTAGAACTTTCCTGGGAAGGAACACACTGTTCAGGCAATGGGTTGCTCACAGGAACTGGTTTCCATAGGAGGCGGTGAATAGACATTGGTCAGACTGACCTGGTGAGCACACAGGTGCATTAGTTAATCACAGGAGACGTCCCTGGGATGACTTGGAAACAGAAATAAATGAATGTTTGAACCTGAAAGGAATGGTAAGGCCCCGATTCATGACACTGTTGTGGTAACCTTGACTTTATATGGTAAGTAAAGAGTTTACCTTGTGTGTTGTGGTTCAATCTTCACTCGACTTACGGAGAGGTGAGAGTAATGGAAGCACATGAAGGGGTGACGAGGCAGCTTGTGGTTTTTATTTTGTGAACACAGGTTTATTAGAGAGTAGGCAGGGCACTTGCATAAATAACACACCTCACTCAATGAGGCAGCCTTCGTATTGCATTATCAGTGGGAAAAACATCAATAATGAGATTACACATAAAAAAAACAATGGCATTTGCACGGCACCATACGAATTGGTGTAATAATACTTCGGCAGTATGACCGTACAATGTAAGACAACTTTTACGTTACTATTCACAGTTAAATTCAGTATTAAGCATATATTCTTATCTCAAATGGTTGCACACTACAAGAAAACAATTCAGCAATGATGACAGTACTAAACTAACTAACAATTTCAATGTCCACATGACCTTAAACACAAAACACTGTATTCCTACCCGTCTTCGCTGCTGCAGCTGGTGGAGCTCTTATAGATCAGTTTAAGTTGACCATGGTACTAGTCCCACTTAGTGTAACGTTTGTTAGTATTAAATCTGGGAGGGAAGAATCGCCAATGTGTATATGGAAGTCCTGTATGCATTACAGCAATTCAGTCACTAAATGTTAATTCCACTTTTCTCTCTATAGGCACATTCAATTCACAGGCAATCAGAAGGATATTCAATATTCCTAGACAACTGTTATTGTTAAGTATCCCGCAGTTCTATCCCAGGTTGATGGGCTATATTGTCTTCTTTAAGTAGTGTATTCCAGCTTTCAAGTAGGGGTGTGCACCGGCCACTTTTCGTGTTTTGTGTTTTGGTTTTGGATCTGGATCTTTCTTCGTGTTTTGGATCTGGATTGGTTTTGCCAAAACCACCCTTCCGTGTTTTGGGTTCTGGGTTTTGTGTTTTGGATCTGTATTTTTTTGAAAAAAAGCATAAAAACAGCTAAAATCACAGAATTTGTAGGTTTTTCTGCTCCTATGCTATTATTAACCTCAATAACCTTAATTTCCACTCATTTCCAGTCTATTCTGAATACCTCACACCTCACAATAGTGTTTTTATGTCCAAAAGGTTGCACCGAGGTAGCTGGATGACTATGCTAAGCGACACGAGTGGGCGGCACAAACACGTGACCCATCTAGGCGTGAAACTGCAGTGGCAGACAGGATGGCATTGAAAAACTAGGCCCCAAACTGTACATAATGCAAAGAAAAAAAAGAGGTGCAAGATGGAATTGTCCTTGGAAATTATGTTGTATAAACAGGACATGCACACTTTAACAAACCAATCATTTCAGCGCCAGGGTCTGCCACACAACTGTGGCTGAAATGATTGGTTCGTTTGGGCCCCCACAAAACAAGCTGGCAATTAATCTGTCCCTGCACAAACTGGCTCTACGGAGGCAAGATGTCATCCTCATCCTCCTCATCCACCGATTCCTCACCCTCTTCAGTGTGTACATCCTCATCCTCACAGAGTATTAATTCGTCCCTGCTGGAACCACAGGTCCCTCTGTACGTTCTGGAGGCTGGTCTCCCTGGAAGAGTTGATAATTCATTTTATGAACATCATCTTCTCCACATTTTGTGGAAGCAACCTCCTACGCCTTTCGATGACAAGGTTCCCGGCTGCACTAAACACTCTTTCGGAGTACACACTGGAGGGGGGACAACTCAGGTAAAATAGAGCCAGTTTGCACAGGGACCTCCAAATTGCTTCTTTTTCCTGCCAGTACAGGTACGGACTGTCTGACATGCCTACTTGGATGCTGTCACCGATGTAATCCTTTAACAGACAGACGCACGCTTGTCAAAAGAATATCTTTATTGTTTTTGGAGCGCACTTTGAGGGTTACACCACCCTTTAACAGACAGACGCACGCTTGTCACTGCTGCTTTAAGGATGCAGGTGCGGCTACAGCCCACACATTTCACAAAGACCGAAAAAAAAGAACAATATTTTTACTGTTTGTGTAGCACACTTTGAGGGTGTCACCACCCTTTAACAGACAGACGCACGCTTGTCGCTGCTGCTTTAAGGATGCAGGTGCGGCTACAGCCCACACAATTCACAAAGACAGAAAAAAAAGAACAATATTTTTATTGTTTGTGTAGCACACTTTGAGGGTGTCACCACCCTTTAACAGACAGATGCACGCTTGTCGCTGCTGCTTTAAGGATGCAGGTGCGGCTACAGCCCACACATTTCACAAAGACAGAAAAAACAAAAGAACAATATTTTAATTGTTTGTGTAGCACACTTTGAGGGTGTCACCACCCTTTAACAGACAGACGCACGCTTGTCGCTGCTGCTTTAAGGATGCAGGTGCGGCTACAGCCCACACATTTCACAAAGACCGAAAAAAAAGAACAATATTTTTATTGTTTGTGTAGCACACTTTGAGGGTGTCACCACCCTTTAACAGACAGATGCACGCTTGTCGCTGCTGCTTTGAGGATGCAGGTGGAATCTAGATGGGATTTGGAACCGGGGACACACTACCTCCATCAATTGTCTAAATCCCACTGCACTAATGGCGGATACCGGACGCACGTCTAACACCAACATAGCAGTCAAGGCCTCAGTTATACGTTTTGCTTCAGGATGACTGCTGTCGTACTTCATCCTCATCGCTAGGGACTGTTGGAGGGTCAATTGTTTAGTAAAAGTAGTGATGTTCCTACTTCCTCTCTGGGATGATGAACAACTCCCAGCAGCAGCAATAGCACTAGGAGGAAGTGGTTCTTGATCTTTCCCAATTTTATTTTTATCGGAGAAAGTTTGGTCCTCCATTTATGTTATATTGATATATACGTGCGGCTAAAGCGCACACAAACACAGAAAATATTTTTTTATTTTTGTTGGAGAGTAGTGCACTTTGTGGGTTACACCACCCTTTAAGAAATGAGCCAGCCGGCTCTTTACTTATGGGACACAGGCGCACGCTTGGCGCTGCTCCTTTGTTGATGCACGTGCAGCCACAGTGCACACAAGTCACAAACACAGAAAATATATATTTTTTTGGTTTGGAGTGTACTTTGGGGGTTACAGCACCCTTTAATGGTCAAGCCAGCCGGCCCTTTACTTATGACACAGGCGCATGCTTGGCACTACTTTGTTGATGCACGTGCGGCTACTGCGCACACAATTCACAAACACAGTAAATAATTTTTTTTTTAGCACTTGGGGGGAGCACCCCTGATGGACAGAGCACCCCCCGGACAACACTACAGCACCCCTTTAGTACTGGGTCACTGCACAGGACTTTGGAGTGGACACAGCCCCTATGGAGAACTGACTGCACAACACAGTCCAGCCAGCCCCTATGGACTTTGAAGTAGTGGACACAGCCCCTATTAACAACAGCAGCACAGCACAACACAGCCAGCCCCTATGGACTTTGAAGTAGTGGACAACAGCAGCACTACACTACACTACACTACACAGCCCAGCCAGCCCTAACTCCCACCCTCCCTCTTCACTGTCCACAGCCGAGTGAGAAAATGGCGCCGACGCGGGTACCTTATATAGGATCCAAAACCCGCGAGACTCGGAAGGCGGGATGATGACGTTTTGCCTCGATTTCAGATCCGAGTCAGGCGGGAAAAGTCGAGCCTGACTCGGATCGGACTCGGATCGGGGGGGCTCGGGGGGGTTCGGATTTCAGAAATCCGAACCCGCTCACCCCTACTTTCAAGTATCAAAGAATCACTGTGCGGTGAAATAGGACAGTTTTGGTGTAATCCGGAAAAACATGCAGGGTAAATAGTAGTAAGCTTGGTCAGTGAAGCAGATAACTCATATATAATGAAAGTGAAAGTAACACTGAGTTTCTGCTATTTGCAACAAGGTATGAGAAAGTCCACTAATACTGAGTGTCAGTGCAGCTCTGCCTGTGGTGCAATCAGTCCTCCACTCACCACTCCACTCCTGTAGTTACCTCTGGTGCAAGGCTATGTAACTTTTCCACTGCTGGAGCTGTATGTGTATACTGCAGTTAATCAGTGGCCATCTTGTGGTTGGCAGCATGGCAACTCAAAGCAAGTGTTGCTGTTGGCCTGCGGCTATCTTGTGGTTGGCAGGAAAAGTTATAAATTGCAATAGGACAGTGCCTTCTCTTACAAGTAGTATAACTGAAATGAGGGTGCTTTGGGGTTACCCTATGATGGCTGCTGCTGTGGTATAGGGCAGGGAGGATGATTACCCTGTACTGCGTGTTGCCACTGTGGCCGCGTACCTCCACGAGCGGCTCTTGCTGCTGCGGTGGGCGCCTTAATGGTGTGCTGCTCAGTGCTGCCCTTGGTCCTAACTTCCCACTGCTGTGGCTCACCTGACCCGGTCTATCTTCCGTGGGTCCCCAGCATCCACGCTCCCGGCTCGGCTGCTCCACTCTACACTAGAGCTTTGCTGCTTGGCGGTCTCTACCAGCTGTCCTCGCGCTGCATACCACACTTCTCATCTGCTCCTGGTGCGCACTCTATAAATAACCCTCTTCTTCGTGGGCACCTGGCCACATCCACCACTTGAGAGACAGGATAAGCTCATCCAATCAGCGCCCGCTGTCCCTGTGCTTCACAAGTGCTGGGGAGATATGTATTAACTCCTTCCTGGCCCCAGGTGGTGTTAATCCCTCTCGGTCCTAGGGGTGTCCGTTTCATGGGTGTCACATCCCTCCATACTGAAATGATGCATGTCCTCACGCTTGGTCCA
Source organism: Taudactylus pleione (assembly GCA_031769625.1). NCBI lineage: Eukaryota > Metazoa > Chordata > Amphibia > Anura > Myobatrachidae > Taudactylus > Taudactylus pleione. Next base: position 1,731,285 of record JAUIMM010000153.1, read on the forward strand.
ATAATAAATGGAAACAGAAAAAAGGATAATTCCCAAATAACAGACAGAGTATTGGCATCTGCAAGTCACAAATCCTGGGCATCAATGAACATAGGATGAATAGATCATGACCCTGACTACGCCTAACCATTAAATATCACTTTAGCACAAATGTACACATAAATACAACATATCAATGTCAAACAGATTAGTGCAATCAGGAAAATATAAACAGTAATAAAGGTGCCTCTGCCGACCTCTCTATTGTCTGTAACGTGTGGGCAGTATTCCTTGGTTGCTCCTTGTCAAGTGTCTCACCTCACCAATTTCAGGGACGTCTGCAATGACTTCCTCAACCACAGGCGGATGCCTCATTTCTGGGGTCGGGGAACCGGCCACGACAGGCCAATACATACTCAGGACAAGACTCAATGGGTCATTTAGTATCGACAACTGGTCTCGGGCTGGGTGTGATGGTGGACAATCAGGTAGTAATTCTGGAGCTCTGGGTTGGTTAGGGCACAATTTGAGGTGATCCTGGTGTACAACTTTTGGTTGACCACCTTCTACCTTATCAATCCGGTACATGGCTACTTCAGCATTGGGTATGCCGGTAACTACATATGGATCAGGCTCCCATTGGGAATCCAATTTGCTGTGCCACCGATTATTTAGCCTTAGCACGACATCTCCCATGGTTAATGGTCATCCTTTTGTCGATCACGGACAGCATCCATACGTTGGTCTACAAGAGCTTGAGCAGTCTGTAATCTACACTGGTGTTCTATGACCCAATTCCCTTGGAAGAAAGAATCTGTGGCATCATCCAAGGCCAGGCCTAAGTGAACGTCAGTGGGTAGTATCCCAGATCGGCCGAAAAGCAGATAATATGGCGTGTATCCTGTGGAGCTTTGCACAGTGTTGTTGTAGACAAAGATCAGTTCTGCTAGCAGAGTGGTCCACTCACATCTTTGTGGAAGAGGTACAGCTCGGAGTAAATTTATCACAGTTTGGTTCATCCTTTCGCAGGCCCCGTTGCCCTGAGGATGGTATGCTGTAGTGTGTAATTTCATACACCCGTACAACTGGCATAGTTCTTGGAAGAGTAGGGCTTCAAACGCAGGCCCCTGATCCGTCAGAATACTAGCAGGGTACCCGTAGGGCCGTACAAATTCTTGCCAGACGATTTCCGCCGTCGTCTTTGCCGTGAGATCCCAGACTGGCAGTACAATGGCAAACTTGGTGTAATGGTCAATTATGGTCACAGCATATTGATGTCCATTGCTACTTGGTTCTAGCTGCACATGGTCGATAGTTACGAGTTCCAGTGGTTGTCGGGTAACAATGGGGTTTCTCTTCTGATGGAGCCGGTCTACGTGCTGTGCATATGTCGCAAGATTTGCACCAGTCTTCGACATCCTGACGCATATTCCCCCAGTAAAATCTTTGACGTAGGTTCGCCTCATTCTTTTGACAGCCGAAATGGCCAGAGTGATCATGATAGGCCTGTAGGATAAGATCGATTTTCGCAGGGGGCACCACCAACTGCTCAATCAACAGATGTGTCTTTGGATCTGTGCTATGTCGTAGCAATAGGCCTCTTTGCAATGTCAAATGGTCCTTTTGCCGCCACAATTGGATTAGGTCCGGGGTTGCAGCTTGTCTCTGAATTCGGGTCAACCCCTGACGAGAGGCCAGCAACTGTTTCACCCTTTTTAAGGTTGGGCTCGCGTCCTGCCAGACAGTGCAATCTCCTTCCATCTCCATACCCTGAACTTCCTGCACTCTCGTGGGGATGGGAACCATAGCATTCTGTTCCGGTGCTCTTCTTTTCAGACTGTTTTCAGCCACTGTGGCCGTGTACCTCCACGAGCGTCTCTTGCTGCTGCGGTGGGCGCCTTAATGGTGTGCTGCTCAGTGCTGCCCTTGGTCCTAACTTCCCACTGCTGTGGCTCACCTGACCCGGTCTATCTTCCGTGGGTCCCCAGCATCCACGCTCCCGGCTCGGCTGCTCCACACTACACTAGAGCTTTGCTGCTTGGCGGTCTCTACCCGCTGTCCTCGCACTGCATGCCACACTTCTCCTCAGCTCCTGGTGCGCACTCTATAACTAACCCTCTTCTTCGAGGGCACCTGGCCACATCCACCACTTGAGAGACAGGATAGGCTCATCCAATCAGCGCCCGCTGTCCCCGTGCTTCACATGTGCTGGGGAGATATGTATTAACTCCTTCCTGGCCCCAGGTGGTGTTAATCCCTCACGGTCCTAGGGGTGTCCGTTTCACGGGTGTCACATCAGCACCCTTACAGCAGTTACTAAACATATCTGGGGAGCACCTCTTCTTGTGTCGCAGCCTCTACATCATGTAAATGCATAGCATGTCTACTACACTACTGTGAAGTGTCAGTGGAAGCTGGGTACAGATTTTCAACTGGTGATGGGTTTGTGTCTGTAAGATTTGGGTCCAATTCACGGGGACAGGTAGGGTCTAATATTGGAATAAAAAATAAAGCAATTTCATACACTTGCGCTAAAGTATACTTAACATCACTAAGTTCAGTTGGTATGTATATCAATTTCCTGGAATATCTCCTTCATAGGACACCTGTCCAGAAAAACAAAAGAGAAGAGGAAATATATAGTGAAGTACAGTTTTAATAAACAAACAACAATAGATATATATAACAGATCATGGGGGTATCCTCTAGTGGCTGTAAAGGAGGCAATTACCAAGTGAAGGTGAGAATTGACAATGGACAGTTCTTAAGAGCATAGGATATTATATCACCGTGTAGGGTCCGGACACTGCACGTAATACTCTGCTACAGTCACTGGGTGTTGAGACCTTCCAATGCCACCTGATGTCCCCCGTACCGACGCATTTTGACCCCCGTTCAGGGGTCTTTTTCAAGGTAAGATCCAAAAGCTGAATACTGTGCCCTCCCGCCCATGTCCCTTATAAACCCCAATAGTCTAATCACCACAGCTCCGGCGTGGCTGGATCCCTAGACAGAGGCAAACTACAAGTCCCATGATCCTCTGCCTCATCGGGGCCGCTTCCAGCATGCATCTTGAGCAACTTCCAGGTGAATCTGAGTGGCGAAGACACTTGTCAGCTGATAGATGGAAATTCCACAGTATGGAAAACCGGTATTGTATTAGTTTTTAACGAATGTTTTTTATGTATTTATTTCATTAAGTTTCATTGGGCGAATAATCTTTTACAAGCGGACATCATTGTAGATACCTATATTGATACCGGGTTTCCATACTACGGAATTTCCATCTATCAGTTGACAAGTAATGGCTTCGGCTGATTTCCATGGTAACTCACCAGATAACACATTACGCTATGAAATACTCCACAGAGAATTACATAGGAGAAAATGGATGTTTCTGCTATTCCGCTACCGGAAGTGACGTTACGCTACAAAACACTCCATACAGAACTATAGAGGGAAAAGCGGATGTCTCTGCCACTCCGATTCACCCAGAAGTTGCTCAGATACTTGCTGGAAGCGGCCCCTATGAGGCAGAGGATCACTATATATTCCCTATTCTCTTTTGTTTTTCTGGACTGGTGTCCTATGAGGGAGATATTCCAGGAAATTGGAATACATACCAACTGAACTTGGTGATGTTAATACTTTAGCGCAAGTGTATGAAATTGCTTTATTTTTTATTCCAATATTGTCTGTTAGAAGGAATGGTAACACCTTCATTAAGTTGATTTCTATACCTGCTGCTGACACCTGCTCTCGGTGCTTTCTTTCCACTTTTCTTTACTACGTAGGGTCTAATGCCTAGTATGCAGCAGCCTATTTAGGGAAGGCAGACTGGGCCTAATTCTCACTATGTAGCAGACTAATTAGGGAAGCAGACAGGGCCTAATTATTGTGGGACAGATCATAACCTAGTGCAGTTTATTTAATGTGAATGCCCAACACTGGGTGGGCATAATGCGTTGTTCAGTGAGAAATCCTAATTAGGGGACTTTGAGCTTGATGCGAAACTGATCATTGTTTGGGTACTTTGGGACTAAGACTAATGGATGGTAACTAGGGCCCAGGGGCACCTAGCTTCGCTGAGAGAGCCTGCAGTAAGGTGGCTTCATATAATTCCTTTGCAGGCCCTCTCCACTATTTGGTACTAATCTTGCCTCTCATTGCTTCTTCTACTTGATTCCAGTATTTGTAGCCTCTTCTCGTCCATGACATCTTCTTGCTTATTTGTGCAGATTTCTAGCATCTTTTTTCCTGGCTTCCAGTCTTCTTCATTGTGCCCTCTCCAACAATCTTATTTGACTCAGTTTGAATCTTTCCAGCTCAGCAAGAAGATTACCTCAATTTACCAGCAGTATTTTTGAAGACCACAGCTCTAATGATGTCCCTGTAAGCCAGTAGCTCCAGCCATGTTCTGTTGGGTAAGTTGGGTGGCTGGGCTCCCTTCTTCCACTGGTCCTCAAGTGTCCAGAACCGGGCTTCCTGTCACAAAGGCACAAACAACATGTCAAACAAGATCCATGTGGCTGGCATATCTACCAGAGATAGATCACGATTGTCCAAGCCACTTAGTCCTGAGAATACAGAGCATGAGTAGTAAAATTGAAGTCAATTCATTGGACAATGTATAATCCTAAAGGATGAAGCCATGCATGATGTATAATTGTGGCCGGAGAACAAGTCCACTGAGGGGATTAATGCTGCAGTGCCATTTTCATATAAACTATCGGTATAAGATTACATGTTCTGTAAATATAATAATGTGTTTTAACATGTTATATTTAATGTGCACGGTTGTAGAATTGTGGAACTCCGTGTTTAAATGTGTGGACTATACACTTATAGGAATGTATTTCAAAGGTATTTTGTTTTATAAGGCTTTGACATTTGGAAACAGATTGTTCTTGGACATTCTCACAGAGAAAGTGATATGGTAACTATCCTGCTGTTTTGTGTCCTCTTACTACAAAAAGAGCTGATGTGGCTCTGTAGTGTGTATCCTCTATCAAAGAGAACTGTATTTCTGAAGACATCTTGAATGCTGTGATTGCCCAAAGCACCTTCGCCAAGGGGAATTGTCTTTCTAAAGTATAAAACACTATTCTGTTCTCCAGCTGTTCTGGATTTATCCCTGTGTCTCAAAGCTTAAATCCTCTGCCAGCTGCCCACGCAGATGTGTCCATATTGAGGGATCATTGGGAATTGACCAACACTACCCAAGAAGTGTTGCAGCAGCGTGTCCTTGCAGGCAGTTACAGGTGTCGGTAGTAGTACCCTGGTGTTGGCAGTCATTTACCTGCCTACTACGCAGTGGGAGGAGTTGGCAATGGGCAGTTACTGATGGTGAGAGGGAATCCCTAGGAGTGGTGAAGTACGGTAAGTACACTCAGGTTACTCAGGGATGCATAACCACCCCCTACTCTATAAGCGTAAAACCATTGTGATCACCTGTGATCATCAGGTCATAATAATAGTATATAAAAGTGATTCTATATATATATATATAGTGCTATTCTGCCGATATTCATTATTATTTTGGTATTGTCGCATTGCTGAATAAAGCCTGACTGTACGCTGCTGAGAGAGGTCACATCTGCTGACAGCTCTTCTGTGCGGCACTCCACCATGTCAGTGCCAGCGATAAGACAGATGTAGGAACAGTGGGCCTGATTCAGACCCAGTCGCAAGTGCTGAGCGCTCACAACCGGGTCGATGGTGGCCCACAGCGCATGCGCACGACGGAGCCGGCTCCGTCGTGCGCATGCGTGAGACCTGGCTAGCAACGGGCAAACCGTCGCTCCAGGTCTCGCACCAAAGGGGCTGAGCTGTCGATGTTGAGTGACAGCTCGCCCCCTTTGGTGGGCGGGCTGGGGGGGTGGCTACCCAAACGGAGGCGTTCCCATGAGAACGCCTGCAATTTGGGGGCGGCCCCACTGACATCACGAGTGATGTCAGTGGAGAGATTCCGGCTCTGTTAGAGCCGAAAGCTCTCTGGGGCTTGCGGCCACGAGACCCTACCACAAGGGTCTCGTCGCAAACCCGATGGTCGCGATGGTCTTGACCATCACGACCATCAACCTGGCCGCTCGCTATAGCTGTGGGTGGTCACCCACAGCTATGCGAGCGGCCAGGAGGCCGCACAAAAAAAAAACGCCCTGATTCAGAGCGAGCGCTCTTTCAGAGCGTCTGGCTCTGAATCAGGGTCCGAGTTCTCCCACCAGTATGACCAGGACAAGCTGCCAGTGAGAAGACATTGCCATCAATTGCGATAAATTTATGTGAACTGAGGGCAGTAAAGTGTGGCATAATCATGTGATCTGGGGCCATCAATTTATGGCATAATCATGTGAACTGCATTGTGCATCAATGTGTGGCATAGTCATGTGAACTGGGGGTAGTAATGTGTGGCATAATCTTGTGAACTGTATGGTACATCAATATGTGGCATAACCATGTGAACTGTATAGTGCATCAATACATAATCTTTTGAACTGTATGGTGCATCAATATGTGGCATAATCATGTGCACTGGGGGCATTCATGTGTAGAATAATCATGTGCACTGGGGGCATTAATGTGTAGCATAATCATGTGCACTGGTGGCATTAATGTGTAGCATAATCATGTGCACTGGGGGCATTAATGTGTAGCATAATCATGTGCACTGGGTGCATCAGCACATAATCTTGTGAACTGTATGGTGCATCAATATGTGGCATAATCATGTACACTGGGGGCATTAATGTGTAGCATAATCATGTGCACAATGGCATTAATGTGTAGCATAATCATGAGCACTGGTGGCATTAATGTGTTGCATAATCATGTGCACTGGGGGCATTAATGCGTACCATAATCATGTGCACTGGGGCATTAATGTGTTGCATAATCATGTGCACTGGGGCATTAATGTGTAGCATAATCATGTGCACTGGGGCATTAATGTATAGCATAATCATGTGCACTGGGGGCATTAATATGTAGCATAATCATGTGTACTGGGGCATTAATGTGTAGCATAATCATGTGCACTGGGTGCATCAATACATAATCTTGTGAACTGTATGGTGCATCAATATGTGGCATAATCATGTACACTGGGGGCATTAATGTGTAGCATAATCATGGGCACTGGGGTATTAATGTGTTGCATAATCATGTGCACTGGGGGCATTAATGTGTTGCATAATCATGTGCACTGGGGGCATTAATGTGTAGCATAATCATGTGCACTGAGAGCATTAATGTGTAGCATAAACATGTGCACTGGGGGCATTAATGTGTAGCATAATCATGTGCACTTGGGCATTAATGTGTAGCATAATCATGTGCACTGGGGAATTAATGTATAGCATAATCATGTGCACTGGGGCATTAATGTGTAGCATAATCATGTGCACTGGGGCATTAATGTGTAGCATAATCATGTGCACTGGGTGCATCAAAGCATAATCTTGTGAACTGTATGGTGTATCAATATGTGGCATAATCATGTACACTGGGGGCATTAATTTGTAGCATAATCATGTGCACAGGGGCATTAATGTGTAGCATAATCATGTGCACTGGGGGCTTTAATGTGTACCATAATCATGTGCATTGGGGCATTAATGTGTTGCATAATCATGTACACTGGGGGCATTAATGTGTAGCATAATCATGTGCACAGGTGGCATTAATGTGTTGCATAATCATGTGCACTGGGGGCATTAATGTGTACCATAATCATGTGCATTGGGGCATTAATGTGTTGCATAATCATGTGCACTGGGGGCATTAATGTGTAGCATAATCATGTGCACTGGGGCATTAATGTAGCATAATCATGTGCACTGGGGCCATTAATGTGTAGCATAATCATGTGCACTGGGAGCATTAATGTGTAGCATAAACATGTGCACTGGGGGCATTAATGTGTAGCATAATCATGTGCACTTGGGCATTAATGTGTAGCATAATCATGTGCACTGGGGCATTAATGTGTAGCATAATCATGTGCACTGGGGCCATTAATGTGTAGCATAATCATGTGCACTGGGAGCATTAATGTGTAGCATAAACATGTGCACTGGGGGCATTAATATGTAGCATAATCATGTGCACTGGGGAATTAATGTATAGCATAATCATGTGCACTGGGGCATTAATGTGTAGCATAATCATGTGCACTGGGGCATTAATGTGTAGCATAATCATGTGCACTGGGTGCATCAAAGCATAATCTTGTGAACTGTATGGTGTATCAATATGTGGCATAATCATGTACACTGGGGGCATTAATTTGTAGCATAATCATGTGCACAGGGGCATTAATGTGTAGCATAATCATGTGCACTGGGGGCTTTAATGTGTACCATAATCATGTGCATTGGGGCATTAATGTGTTGCATAATCATGTACACTGGGGGCATTAATGTGTAGCATAATCATGTGCACAGGTGGCATTAATGTGTTGCATAATCATGTGCACTGGGGGCATTAATGTGTACCATAATCATGTGCATTGGGGCATTAATGTGTTGCATAATCATGTGCACTGGGGGCATTAATGTGTAGCATAATCATGTGCACTGGGGCATTAATGTAGCATAATCATGTGCACTGGGGCCATTAATGTGTAGCATAATCATGTGCACTGGGAGCATTAATGTGTAGCATAAACATGTGCACTGGGGGCATTAATGTGTAGCATAATCATGTGCACTTGGGCATTAATGTGTAGCATAATCATGTGCACTGGGGCATTAATGTGTAGCATAATCATGTGCACTGGGGCCATTAATGTGTAGCATAATCATGTGCACTGGGGCCATTAATGTGTAGCATAATCATGTACACTGGGGGCATTAATGTGTAGCATAATCATGTGCACTTGGGCATTAATGTGTAGCATAATCATGTGCACTGAGGCATTAATGTGTAGCATAATCATGTGCACTGGGGCCATTAATGTGTAGCATAATCATGTGCACTGGGAGCATTAATGTGTAGCATAAACATGTGCACTGGGGGCATTAATATGTAGCATAATCATGTGCACTGGGGAATTAATGTATAGCATAATCATGTGCACTGGGGCATTAATGTGTAGCATAATCATGTGCACTGGGGCATTAATGTGTAGCATAATCATGTGCACTGGGTGCATCAAAGCATAATCTTGTGAACTGTATGGTGTATCAATATGTGGCATAATCATGTACACTGGGGGCATTAATTTGTAGCATAATCATGTGCACAGGGGCATTAATGTGTAGCATAATCATGTGCACTGGGGGCTTTAATGTGTACCATAATCATGTGCATTGGGGCATTAATGTGTTGCATAATCATGTACACTGGGGGCATTAATGTGTAGCATAATCATGTGCACAGGTGGCATTAATGTGTTGCATAATCATGTGCACTGGGGGCATTAATGTGTACCATAATCATGTGCATTGGGGCATTAATGTGTTGCATAATCATGTGCACTGGGGGCATTAATGTGTAGCATAATCATGTGCACTGGGGCATTAATGTAGCATAATCATGTGCACTGGGGCCATTAATGTGTAGCATAATCATGTGCACTGGGAGCATTAATGTGTAGCATAAACATGTGCACTGGGGGCATTAATGTGTAGCATAATCATGTGCACTTGGGCATTAATGTGTAGCATAATCATGTGCACTTGGGCATTAATGTGTAGCATAATCATGTGCACTGGGGCCATTAATGTGTAGCATAATCATGTGCACTGGGAGCATTAATGTGTAGCATAAACATGTGCACTGGGGGCATTAATGTGTAGCATAATCATGTGCACTTGGGCATTAATGTGTAGCATAATCATGTGCACTGGGTGCATCAATGCATAATCTTGTGAACTGTATGGTGCATCAATATGTGGCATAATCATGTACACTGGGGGCATTAATGTGTAGCATAATCATGTGCACAGGGGCATTAATGTGTAGCATAATCATGTGCACTGGTGGCATTAATGTGTTGAATAATCATGTGTACTGAGGGCATTAATGTGTAGCATAATCATGTGCACTGGGGACATTAATCTGCAACATAAACATGTGCACTGGGGGCATTAATGTGTAACATAATCATGTGCACTGGGGGCATTAATGTGTAGCATAATCATGTGCACTGGGGGCATTAATGTGTAACATAATCATGTGCACTGGGGGCATTAATGTGTAGCATAATCATGTGCACTGGGGGCATTAATGTGTAGAATAATCATGTGCACTGGGGGCATTAATGTGTAGCATAATCATGTGCACTGGGGCATTAATGTGTAGAATAATCATGTGCACTGGAGGCATTAATTTCTGACACATTCATGTGAACTGAGGTAGCAATAGTAGATCTCTGAATGATGACTTTGTTGCAAGAAAGTCAAGGGGGCCTATTTATCAAAAATACTTGTGGAATAGGTAAGGAGTACAACACACAGAAAATTTGGTACAAATAGAGACAGCACATCAAGTAGGTAAAATTTGAGAAAAAAATAAAAGAGTCAATATCCACAGCCATAGTAGTGACAATAATGTAACAAAATATCCATGCTTCAACTATTTTTCTTATTTTTCCTAACTAAACAAACATGACCGTCCCTGGAGTAACATCCAGACAGGGCCAGGCATATGTTGAGGAAAAGTACATTTACACAGCTGAACTGTGTGTAAGAAGGAAAATGCGAAACATTATGGTGAGGGAGTCCTGCTAACACAGGAAGATCATGGGGAATAAAAACGGAGAAAGTGAAAAAACCATATACTGTATGAACAACCAGAGAAATTGCTAGCTTTACATACAGTAGGTCAGCTGAGATCTGATAGGGCCTGGTAGTAGCAAACAGTAAGCAGAAAGGCAGCAGTGGAACAGCCGTGGTTACGGGGGCAGTGCACATGGATGGCAGGGCTCTGCTAGTGGTTAGGGGCTATGGTCTGCATTTTCAGCTCCAATCAGGCAGCAGCTGCAGTAGGCAGCTCTCGGCTAGCAACAGCGGGCTGCCGCTGCGGGAGCAAACATGGCTTGGGAGGCTTGAGCAAAGCAGCAGACTCTGCACAGTGGGGGCAGAGGGCACTGGCATGAACAAAAATGGCCACTGGTCTCTGGAGAAGGGCTGTTGCGCATGCCCAGCCGCAGCAGCTCCTCCTCCCATGGGCCTCTGCGGAGTCCAGGAGGCTGAGCCTGCACTGACTCCCTGCAGCCTGCCAGCACCACCCCCACAAAGCCACAACCACAAAGCACAGTGAGGAGGATTAAGTACTGTAGGAGCTGCAAAACAGCAGGGGCGCACACACAGGTAACCAGCCAGTTTTAAATAGTAAGTGACTGTGTTATAAAATATTTTTATTAAAGTCAGCTCAGCATGTAGTGAGGGGTGCTGACCTGACTGCTGTGAGGGGTGCTGGTGCTTTGTGCTGGCCGGGTGAGGGGTGATTGGTAATAGGTGTTAGGTGATGCTGTGATCTGTGCTGCTGGGTGAAGGGTGCTGTGCTGGGAGAGGGCAGAGGGGTTCTGTATGAGGGGAGCTTTGCTGGGTGAGGATGCTGGATGAGGATTGCTGTGTGGGAGAGGGGTGATGGGTGTGACTGTGATTTGTGCTGCTGGGTGAAGGGTGCTGTGCTGGGAGAGAGCAGAGGGGTTCTGTATGAGGGGAGCTGTGCTGGGGGAGGGTGCTGGATGAGGATTGCTGTGTGGGAGAGGGGTGATGGGTGTGGCTGTGATCTGTACTGCTGGGTGAAGGGTGCTGTGCTGGGAGAGGGCAGAGGGGTTCTGTATGAGGGGAGCTTTGCTGGGTGAGGATGCTGGATGAGGATTGCTGTGTGGGAGAGGGGTGATGGGTGTGACTGTGAACTGTGCTGCTGGGTGAAGGGTGCTGTGCTGGGAGAGGGCAGAGGGGCTCTGTATGAGGGGAGCTTTGCTGGGTGAGGGTGCTGGATGAGGATTGCTGTGTGGGAGAGGGGTGATGGGTGTGACTGTGATTTGTGCTGCTGGGTGAAGGGTGTTGTGCTGGGAGAGGGCAGAGGGGCTCTGTATGAGGGGAGCTGTGCTGGGTGAGGATGCTGGATGAGGATTGCTGTGTGGGAGAGGGGTGAAGGGTGTTGTTGGCTGCCTCTGTAATCTGTGCTGCTGAGTGATGGGTGCTGTGCTGTGAGACAGGAGATTGGGTGCCTGGACAGAGGCCGAACTAACGGCGCTGCAGCTGGTACATTACACCGACCTGTTTCCGCTGCAATGAAGAGGCCTGCAGCAGGAAGCAGTATAATGAGTCTGTCTGACTTATTTTATGCCGTTCACCTCTGCACTGCGGGCCATAACAAAGGAGGATGCCTGGATAGTTGTATATTTTGTGCGTTTAGCACGTGTTTCTTTAACGATAAAAGATAAGCCATAAACCAATGTGTTATTTTTGATGTCTATGTATAAAACTAATGTTGGTCGTGGGATCTGTTAGGGGGAACCAACAAAATTCTTGCCTAGGGCATCAAACTGCTTACGGACGACTCTGGCCCTGGCTTTAGAAGAGGAGATCCATTCTGCATTGCCGAACCCACCAGCAGTAATGCGCTGACATCACTACCAGAATCACTCCCCAGAATGCCATGTGAACAATATTCTGGAGTGCATGCACCGGGGATCAGAGTGCGAGAAGGGCAGCTTAGTCCCCTCTAAGCACTATTTAGCTGATCTCTGCAAGTGCAGAGATCATCTGCAGTAGGGGTGACTTATCGTTGGTTCTCCCTGACACACGCTCCTCTGCGCTCTGCATGTGGGGCAAGGGGTATATGCCCATGGGGGTGGGGACTGAGTAACCCCTTGGGAAATCTAGTATCAGTGGGGTGGGGGAGTGGTAAAAAAAAGAAATATGATGCTGGAAGGGGGTAAAATAATAATTAAAATAAATTACACTGGTCACAGGGTAGGTGGGAGTTGTTTTTGTTTGGTCTTTTTCTTTATTTTTTTTCCGTTCGCATTTTTTCTGGTGGTTTTGTTTTTGGCATGTATTTATTTGGTAAGTTTTTTGCCGTCTAACTTTTGATCAATTTGTGTCTCCTTTTCCTGAATTTTGCCTCGTTAATTTTTCAAAATTTCCACCTTTGTTAGGTTTTTTTTGGCTCTGCCCCAACGACCTTTTGATCCGGAGACTTATATATTATCTATTGGTAAGTTTTTTTTTTCACTTGGTTATTAAATGTTCATGTTTGTATTTACGCCACTTTGTTTGACCTTACACTTTTAACCTTTGTTTTTATTAGTCCGAAATGTTTCAAATAATTCGTGTTTTTCTATCTGCGTATTTTTGTACTTGTATTTGAGAACTAATTAGCGCATTTTTAACTGTTTCTATTGTGACTGGTATTTGCGAACTAATTAGCGCATTTTTAACTGTTTCTATTGTGACTGGTATTTGTGAACTAATTAGCGCATTTTTAACTGTTTCTATTGTGACTGGTATTTGCGAACTAATTAGCGCATTTTTAACTGTTTCTATTGTGACTGGTATTTGCAAACTAATTAGCGAATTTTTAAATGCTTATTTAGACCCGTTACATTGGTTGTGTTTTCCCTTTAGCATTTGTTTAATACATTTTGGCCCAATTTGAGGTAGTCTGCACACTGTCGTTTTGCTATTTGGCCAAATGTGTGTTTCGCCACTTTTATGTTTTGTCTTGCACCCAATTTAGATTCCAAAATGCCCACCCTAAATTGTTGCATTTTTATATTGTGAATATTTAGAGTTTGGCCCAATCATGACAATACCCCGGCATGTAAGCATCAATGGATTGTATCATCAAGCTAAGTAAAAATCTATTTTTGGGGGGGGGAAAAGCCTTGCATTCAAATCTTGCCATTTCAGGTTGATCTTGGTCGGATTGTTCTGGCCATGCTCCCAGAAGCCGACCAACCTCAATCTCGTCCCAGGCGTAGGCATCGTAGGCGTGCAAGGCCCCAGATATATCGAACACGTGTCACCCTTTTTGGAATGCCTGATGATCATCCTAGACACTCTCTCATTAATAGAGAGTGATCTTGAGCGGCAAATTGACAGTCCTACAGCAATACCACCACTTACGCAATTTATGGCGGTGTTACATTTCTGTGCCTCAGGATCGTTTCAAACAATGGTGGGAATAGTGGTGGGCATCTCCCAATCCTCCTTTTCCCGGATCCTGAGGGCCGTGATGGAGGCACTTTTCAAGCACCTCCATCATTTTATTCAAATGCCTTTGGATATGGGTGCCCTTAGTGTGGCCAAGGCCAATTTTTACCAAATAGCTGGCTTCCCACACATCATAGGGGTTGTGGATGGTACTCACATACCACTTCAGCCTCCAGCACGTCTGGAGGCCATATTTCGCAACCGTAAACACTATCACTCCCTGAATGTAATGGTGGTATGTGATGCCTCCCTCCAGATCCTGTCCCTGAATGCAAAATTACCAGGAAGTGCACATGACTCATTCGTCATCCGGCAATCAGGGATATGGCAAAAATTAAACAACCTACAAGCTGGTGATGCGTGGCTTCTGGGTAAGTAGAGACCTTTAGTACATAACAATGTTAAGCTTGATACACAGTGATCCTGATGTTGTCACTTCTTTTTCACAGGAGACAGTGGCTACCCTTGCACGCCCTGGCTGCTCACTCCTTATTTGGTTCCCACACCAGGGCCACAAAGTAATTTTAATGCCGCACTTACAGCCACCAGGCAAGTGGTGGAGCGCTGTATCAGCCTTTTAAAAGGCCGATTCAGATGCCTCCACCGCTCTGGTGGCGAGCTCATGTATTTGCCGGATATGGTTTTGAAAATTGTGGTCCTGTGTGGGATATTTCACAACATCGCCATAAGGAGTGGTGTCCCAATGCAGCCAGAGGATGCCTTACCTGAGGATGGCCCCCCCGAGGTTGGTCGGAGGCCAGTATGTGGGGGGGCCATACGCGATGATGTTGTGGCCAGATATTTTAGGTAATTATTGGCAACACAACAGTGTTTAGACACAATGTGGTAAGGATTGTTTGAGAACATCTAATTATTTTGTGTTTTTTTCTCCATCTTCTGTTTGTTTTCATAATCTTTGGGACTCCAACGATGACTACTTCCTGCTACCCTAAAAAAACCTTCATGGGGACACTTTGGAAATATATTATGGAACCCATATTGCAACGCCACATTTGTGGAATCATGTTGGCATGGTCCTTCGTCAACCAGTTCTTGATTTTTTTTTTGGTATTTTAAAATGTTGTTGTATGGGTTGTATTTATGATTATCACTGTGTGCATTGTTTGTGAGTGAACACTTTGTTATTTTAGTTATGTTGTGAATAAATGTTTTGAGTGTGTAATTTTGTACCTTTTTTTGCCCATTACAAGCAAGTGTAACCAGGTTCACACACGTTAAATTTGCCTAAGGGGTAAGCCTGTAATGACGCAAGTTGAGCTAAAATGTAAGATGTTTTCTGGGTCCAAACCAACACCCAAAGGAATCCTCTACAATCAGTTGGCTTCGTAATATCGGCCTAAGCAGGTTGCCCCCCAAATAGGAACCTGGAAAATGTAGCAATATATAATTTGTACAACACCAAAAAAGGCCAATCAGATTGTTACTGTTAGGTGTTTCTTGTGCCTGTTTTCCTAAAAAATACAACACACAATCTTAGTGACAATAATTGCAAATCATTGCTGGAAGAGTCTACTTATGTCAGTGTAAACAATCTCTGATTTGGAAACAAGGAATGAGACAGAACGTTAAGTTTAAATTTTTAATTTATAAAACTTTTGTACAAAAAAAACATAAAACTAGTTCCTAAGGAGGACCGACATATGGTCAAGGACCACCAGCAGCCCGATGACGTGGTCACGCATCCGCCACACACATCCGGCTAATTCCGCCATACGCCTCTGTTCCTCTGTGGGTTAGAAAAGTGTGGGGATTAATACATCAATAATGAAACCACATTAAAAAACAAGCCAAACCAAGCTAACCAAAAATGGCAATATTGTGGCCCAAAGCAGAATTACACCGAAAATACCAAGCACCCCAAAATGGTCCCCCCAAAAATTACAAGTGAAAAAATCAGATTCAGACAGGTGTGATATGTGTATGGTGAAATCAGCAGTAACAGGTAAAGACAAACCGAAAACTCCAAAAAATTCGCCAAAACAACACAAAAAAAGGCACAGACACATGATTACATACAAACAGTTTTTGCAAAAAACTAAACTAAAAAAAAACCATACCGTTCAAACTAACGGCCGCTCCAGAAGCCACTCCCTCGTCCTCCTCGGAGGCGCCTCCATTCCCCAACGAGGTTGGCGGGGTGATTTGGGATTCAGGGAAGGGGGTAGTTAGAAGAGGGGTGGTTGGAGGAGAGGGGGAATTGGGATGGAGGGGAAGGAGCCCCGAAACATCCTCCACAGGGTCTGTGCAGGCTGGGGAGGAGGGGGAAATAGGGGAATTTGGGGGTGTGGAGGTTTGGCTTGGGGTTGGGGAGAGTGGGCGAGAGCGCCGTCTTTGACGCCGATGACGCCGTAGTCTTCGCTCTGCCCTTAAAAGATGTGAAACAAATTGTGGTTAGTTTCAACCAAAACCGAGTTAAGCACTAATTTATGACAACACAAATATGAAAACATGGCCATGCAGATATGAGTACAATTACTAAATAGGACATACATGAAAACATGGCCATGCAGATATGAGTACAATGACTAAATCGGACAAATATGAAAACATGGCCATGCAGATATGAGTACAATGACTAAATAGGACATACATGAAAACATGGCCATGCAGATATGAGTACAATGACTAAATAGGACATACATGAAAACATGGCCATGCAGATATGAGTACAATGACTAAATAGGACATACATGAAAACATGGCCATGCAGATATGAGTACAATGACTAAATAGGACATACATGAAAACATGCACACGCAGTTAGGGACACAAAGATAAACATGAAAACCACAGTCCCAAAAACTTACTTTCCGCGATCTGCATGCGAAAGCATGCCAGCAAGCGGGGCGTCCGCCGTTGCAGGTCGGACCACCTGCGCTCCAGCTGGCCGATCTGGCGGCGTGAGCCGAAGGAACGCAGGCGGCCATGTACCTCCACATATGCGGAACGCTTCTCTCTATTTGTGATGGGTGGAGGCTGGCTGGTGATCCGCCTATCCATCACCTCGGCTAACACCAGCAGCTCGCGCCTGGTGAATGCCAAGGCTCTCATGATGGCAATGGTGTATTTGTTAAAAATCATTTTTAATAAAGACACGAAAATAAATTTGATTGGCTAATGTATTTGGGTAATTAACAGGACCAATTCTATTGGTTAGTGTATGAGTCATGTGTTCGACAGGGCCAGAAATCTCTTGAGAGTTATGATAGGCTTGATGCAGTGACATGCGTAAGCAAATTTAAATAAAGAAATGAACCCAGGAAAATATGCGTGTTTAAAAACAAATAAAACAATTGTTTAATTGGCTCTAACATGTATTTTGACAAAGAAAAGCGAATGTTTAAGCAGTACGTATTCTGCGGGTAAACACAAACACAAACAAGATTAAAGTTTATTGCATTGTCAAAAAAAAACAACAATTAAGCTAATTGATATATTGATTGGCATGATACGATTGAGGGAGGTAGGCAGAATAAAGGAGCAGGTAATCGGAATCTGACAGTCCCACTTCCGGTTTGTACTTGTGCGTGCGTTCCCTTCAAGCCACTTTGGGGATGTACGCTCGCTATTTGGCACGCTCGTTAGTTAGAGGAGGGGTCGGTAGAGTTTGGAGAGGATGTTTAGCTGCGTTCGAAAATACGAGCGAGTGCTTGAATTTACATATGTTTGTACGTACGCCGAACGTACGAATGGACACTTGCGTCCGGGTCTGAATGAGGGCCCTAGTTCTGAATTTAATTATTATTTATATTGTATTTACAAAACACAGTGAACATACAATTTAAAATAAAATAACGTTATTGTCATTTAACGTTGCCGATTATAAACATGCACTTGCAATGTACCACTGGAACATTTAAAGTTGGAACCAACTACAAGCACCTTCATGTCCTAGCATCTAGGGCATCCTGGGACCTATAGTGACACATAAAATATACTGAATAAACAGACAAGTGCTCAAGCGACCACCTGTGAAATAAATCAATTAAAATAATTTAGTAAATAATAATAGGAATACCATGTATGCTACAGTATAATAATACAAAATGTAATATTTTTGCACAAATGTCCTATAAATTTACCAATTGTCCCAGCAGAAAATTAAATAAAATAAAAAGCTTTATTGTCAATACAAAGTTTACTTCAAATGCTTTCATATTAATAGGTAATGCCAAATACCATTAGTTGTATAGAAAAAAGTAAACAGAGTCATTGATTTAAATTGTGAATCCAATATAAGATATGTACAGTATGGTGGAATATAAGGGCTTAATGGTGAAAAAATATCAATACATGTGCAAAAGAATCCACAGTACGTCTCATCATGTATCCTAGTAAAGCAAATTAATAAACAAATGTTTGTGTTAAAGTTCAGGAAAGATCACAGATACACAGAAAAGGTGATAAATATGAACTCATAGGGGGGTATCCAATTAGTCGCGCTCAGCGAAAAACAGGGATTTTTTTGCCGATTATCCCCATTTTTCGCGATGTTTATTTTTCACCCTATCCTATTATTTCACCTGAAATAATAGGATTTTTCTCCCGGAAATGCATAGGATTCGGAGAAGATCGTGGACCTATGTGTTTTCACCATTTCAGGGGTGAAAAAACGTCACTTATTGTGGATTATATTTCAGGACGTATCAGGTCCCGAAATAAAAGCCCCGATAAGTGCCGGCATCCTAATTGGATAGCCCCCCCATAGAAAGGTGATTCAATATAAGTTGTAATATCCCTCTATTAATATACCTCTATATTAAGCCCCCATTAAAAAAATTTAATGGGGGCTTAAATGCTTGAATCAGTAGCGGAACAGAGAACCCAGCAGATGTTTAACGTCTTCCCTCCCGTTATAGGAACATTGAGGTTCCAAAGTAGAAACACCGGTGGCTGTAAGTAAAATCTTCACTCCTTTGGCTGCATATTCTGTTTAGGAATTCAGCCCTGTGATGAACAGACAGAGATTCAAAAAAGATTTCATGTTGCATTTGCCCCTGTTATAATGTGACTAGGCCAACCTGTCAAAGCCTGCTGCAGGTTGCAACTTTTGCATCAAGACCCCATGTGTTTCTCCCTATCAATTGCTGTGAGTGTCCCGGGTTATGAGTTCTGGCACTTGGCTCTCTTTTTGGATGGGCTCCATAGTTTTTTTTACCTGGTTTGAAGGTCCCAATTTGCAGGCTGCAAACTAAACCCAGCCTCGGTCAACATGCCCTGAATAAAGGCATTACACTTTTTTCAGCACCTGACCTCCTTTCAGACTGTGTGCCCTTGTGTGAAAATACAAAGTTAGGGTTACAACTGCATGTGTTTCAAGGAAGCTGTGCTTCCATTTTTCCATCTCAGCTGCACGGAATGAAAATATTTTGCCAATGGAGTAATGCACAGTGAAACAGATTGAGTCACATTTAACTTAAACTCTGCTGTACTCCCCTCTGTTTCTTTTGGCTCACATAATAAAAAAAGAGATGGAAAGTGGAATGAAATGAAAATGGAGAAAGACGGTGCCAGACGCAGGATTGGATCTGTCAGTGTGATATGCTCTGGAGAAAGCGTCAGGATTGCTGTTCCAGTTGGCAGCTACTGTTCTCGTTTTTCACTACAGAGTCAGACAAAGCTTCCGGAGTACAAAAAAAAAAAAAACTGGGCCAGACAGATTATAGTTCTCGTCAAATTCACAAACTACTAAATGTGAGACTGCACCTTCTGCAAATTCTGTTGTGTGTGCATGAATTCCATCCAAGGCTTTAGATCACAAAACACTGAGCAACTTTGTAGCTCACAAAATTGCATTCAAAATGCAGGTGTTATTCAGATCCAACATTCATTTTCTTTTGCCCACTTTTAATACTTTTACTTGCACACCTAAATTGTTCAAATGTCAAAGAGACTAGGGGCTCTATTTATTAACATTATTTTTACTAAAATAAAGTGAAAAAGAGTGTTTTCACACCCTTTTCACATTATTTTAGTAGCACCTATAGTTATTACAGGGCAATTGGAGTAGAATTCGTAAAATTCTACTCCAACCCCTAAGTATCTCTTATTTTTAGTAAAGCAGATCACATTTCCCATAACTGTAATGGGAAATGTGATCCGAGCAAAGTTAAAAGTTAAAGTTAAAAATAAATGTGAAAAAAATACCGGAGAAAGCCCTGTGATAATAACGCCACCTGGAGGTGGCGTTATCCAGGGTCTCCCCCGGTTACCGGCCTCCTGCCCTGCTCTAACGGGGAGAGCAGAGCCGGGAGTCGGTCCCAGTAATCAGCTGTGTGGTCTAAACAGACAGCAAGCTGATTACAGTAAAAAAAAAAAAAAAAAAATAGTAAAAAAAAAATTACTTACCTAACTCCAGGGACCGGTGATTGGGCCTCCGGTGATGTCTCCCCTCCGGTCAGCTGGTCTCCCACAGTGCACTGCGGCCCGGTCATCAGGTGATCGGGCCCCAGTGCAGTATGGGAGATCACCTGACCGGAGGCCCGGAGCATGCAGGTAAGTGTAAGTAAGGGAGAGGGGGTCGCGGGGGTCCGTAATTGCGGGGGCGGGGCTTAGCGTGGGGGACAGGGCTTAGCACCGGAGGGGGGGTAGCAGCGGCGACCGGTCGGCGAATGCGCGGGCACTTAATCACGGTATTTTTTGCGAAAATACCGTGATAAGGCTCCGAGAGGGATTCGCAGGGACAGAGCTTTATCGCAAGCTCTGTCCCTGCAAGGGATTTGTAGTAAATCCCTGTGATATCGCCTACAATCTGCATTACAAATGCGGATTGTAGTAAATAGAGCCCAAATTGTTAAATGTATAATTATTAGGGGGAAATTCAATTAGCCGCAATAATGCTGCAATTTTTTGTGCGCTAAGTTTTTGCACCCTTTGGGGTCAAGTTCTGCTTATCACATCTATGTGCACACTCATTTGTTGCACAATTCAATCCCAAAAGGCGCAAAGCGGCATTTGCACAAAAATTTTCCCCCTTTCTACCAGCGATAAGAATAGATGAAAATGAGGAAATCTGCCTGCACCCTAAAAGAGACAAAGTTACATAGGATAACAATATAGAAGTGTATTAGTGGCCCTAATAAAAGTATTTGGGGGTTTTTAAATTGTGCCAATATATCTAAAACATCCAAATAATGATAGAAAACAGGTATTTTTTGGCAAAATAAATTTTCTACTTAAATTTGGGGGGGGGGTGGAGGCATAAAAATGTCTATAAGTTATATTTCTGTAATTTAAAGACACTTTTAAAAAAACCTTCAACGTATGCCTCTAACACCCACCTGCAATCTTAAAAACACTTGTTACATTCATCAATTAACCCATTTTCCTGCACTTTTTCACACTAAAAATGACATGTCATTATTGCCCAAATTAAGCTAATTAAAACTAGAGATGAGCAGGTTCGGATCTAAGAGAACCGAGCCCACCCGAATTTGCAGATACGAGTCGGATCCAAGCAGGCTCGATTTTTCCCGCCTGACTCGGAACTCGAAACGGAGGCAAAACCATAGAGTATGAAATCTCGCGGTTCGCGAGCTTACGTCTCTATGATCAATGTAGTATATAAGGGACCACGCGGTGGATGCCATTTCACTCCGGCTGTGGAGACTGAACAGGGATGGTGGGTAGTGTAGGGCTGGGAGAGTGGTCCTGTGCTGTCTGCTGTGTCCTGTGTCCTGGGCTCGTGCACTGCTGATCCATGCTGCTGAGTGCTGATCCATTCTGGGCTGGTGCTCTACTGTCTGCTGTGTCCTCCTGGCCTGGTGCTGATGATCCATTCTGGGCTGGTGCTCTGCTGTCTGCTGTGTCCTCCTGGCCTGGTGCTGATGATCCATTCTAGGCTGGTGCTCTGCTGTCTGCTGTGTCCTCCTGGCCTGGTGCTGATGATCCATTCTGGGCTGGTGCTCTGCTGTCCGCTGTGTCCATCTGGACTGGTGCAGAATACATCTGGGCTGGTGCTGCGTCCATCTGGGTCCAAGTTCTGGAATGCCAAAAATATATATATATATATATATATAATTATATATATATATATATATATATATATATATATATGTATATATATTATATATATATATATATATATATTGTAATTGTAAGAAAAAAAAGGTCTTTATAAGTTTTAGTATAATATTTTTCTGTGTGTGTGTGTGCATGCGTGTTAGGCTTAACCGCAGTACCGCACAAGATCCAGCCAGCAACGCAACTTGTTGCAAGCTAGTGCTGCCCGAGTCCAGGTGTGCAAAAAGAAAAATAAACCATCAACACAAGTGTCTTTTATATTTTTCTGTGTGTGCGTGCATGCGTGTTAGGCTTAACTGCAGTACCGCACAAGATCCATCCAGAAATGCAACTTGTTGCAAGCTAGTGCTGCCCGAGTCCAGGCATGCAAAAAAAAAACCATCAGCACAAGTTGGTAACGCAAAGCTAGAAGTGCTGTTCGACTCCAATCGCATCAATCTGTGCTCTAGGCCCAAAGTTCTGGAGCAGAAAAAAATATATATATTGTCTTTTTTTTGTTAGTTTTTTTTGTGTGTGTGTCAGCCACACCTGGCTGTCACTGTCATCGGTGTAGGTGCGCAGGGGTGCTGTGCTGCTGTCTGTTAACGGGCTGCATGAATATTGCAATGAAAACTTTTTTTTAAAGTTATTGGGTTACAAAAAGTTGTTTTTTTTATCTTAAACATAGCAGAAATGTTATCCTGGAATTGGTATGTAATACTGCTGGCCGCATGGCTGGCAGTTCGATTCCCGGCAGTGTCAGGCCGACAGAGGAACAGATCCCGGCAGCGGCAGCCCGACAGCGCTGGAAATCTTGATCGTCCCCAGGTCGGTATGAACTAACCTAATCTACCCCCCTAACCCTCCCTTAGGGGTGCCTAACCCTAACCTCCCCCCAAGTGCCTAACCCTAATCCCCCCCTCTAAGTTCCTAAACCTAACCCCCCCTTCCCCGCTACCTAAACCTAAGTCCCCCGGGGGGGGTGCCTAACCCTAACCTCGACCCCAGGGTGGCTAACCCTTACCCTCCCGGGGGTGTGCCTAACCCTAAGTCCCCCCTGGGAGCCCTAAACCTAACCCTCCCCCCTCCCGTGGCTGTCCGCCCGCGGCGCCCGGCATCCCTTCGATCGGGATGCCGGGCACCGGTCTCCTGGCATCGGTGAAATGAGTGGCGTCTACATCTAGACGCCAGTCATTTCACCCTCGCCGGGATATGACAGTCGAGAAGCCGGCTGTCTGTATAATGTCAGCCGGCTTCCCGATTGCATCCCATTATCCTAACAGCTTATAAAGTTATATGCTCTAAAAAACTAAAGCCTATATTTATTTACAATCCTATATAGAGTAGACATCCTAAATTCTAAAACTGTTCTATTCAAAACCGTAAACAAGAGTCAGGAGATGCCTCAGAGAACATGAAAAAAGATGTTCTAGGTGCTGAATTTCAAGGGATTTCTTCATCATGTTCTGCAGTGTGGAAAGGTTTCATTTACATGTTTTCTTTAAAGCAGTTCAAAGTTACAGCCTTCAAAGTGTCTGGCTATAACACCCACCTTTGCCAGGAATTACCAAAGATTATTACAAGCAAAGGATTCATCTGTCTGGAATCTGTCTGGGAATTCATGGATCATATTTGGCCTGAATGCACTAAGACATCCAGTAATTCTATCACTGTGTTCTGTAGCCGACTTTATTCCTACCTGAATCGCAAACTGAAAAACGGAATAGTAAGCACAGACAACATGGAGGCCTTTGTTATTCCACTGCCTGCATGCCAACCAATACCTCCTAGACTACACCCACTGGGGGGACCAGGTCTTGATAATGACCATCCCCATTTGTTGCTAACCATCCTTCTTCCAAACCATCCATCCTGGACTACCTGTCCAAAAAGGGTGAGTAGGGTACAGAAAAGGAGCTAGATGTCCCCGATGATATTTTTTTTCTTCTATAATAGATGATGTGGAGAGATAAGAGTTTCAGATTTTGGAACAGGGGCTCCCACCTATTTGGCTTCCCTCCAGGAACAGAGCTCTGTTCCTCAGGTAGTGTCTATGCCTGAACTGATAGGTAGGTAGTCTCTGTCTGTTGGTAAACACCCTTCAGGAGATGGCAACCCAAAATAACAACAACTATAATAATGTGTCCACTGATGATAACCAGCCTGATCCCTTAAAAGCAACATACCCCATATGGCCAACTCATAACATGACACCCAGTTTGCAGCCTCCTCTTCCTTATGACACTAATCCAGTCGCCATGGTTGATCAATCAGTCATGTGTGGTCCACCCAATATTTGGCCTTCTACATTCTCACATTCACATATCAGTGGGAACAATGGCAATTTGAAGGCCACTAACTAACTTCCTGGTCCCCTTCTGGGATGAAAAAAATCAACTCCCAGCAAGCAGGCATGGCGTTCAAGACACAACGTAATACTTAAACCTTAAGTCTGAATGTTGCATTTGCTGCTCTGTTCCGTTTGTTCACAATATCTCATATGGTAAAGTTGACAGTGGGAACAACGGCAGTTTGAAGGCCTCTAACTAACTATGTATTTTTTATGTCCCTGTACAGGTTGGGAAATGCCTTTATAGAAGATTTGCAAAGCATTATTTAAGTCAATTGTTTATTTATTTTTGGAAAGCACGCTTCCTGGTCCCCTTCTGGGATGAAAAAAATCAACTCCCAGCAGCAGCAGCCATGCTCAAGGATTCTTCTTTGGCAAGGACTGATGTAAATGTACCTTATCACATTTTTTTGAAAATGCCTCCTCCCCTCCCCTTCTCCCTCATAAACTCCATCCCTCCCTTGAATAATAAAAGTGTTTCCTGATGTGCCATGTTTGAAGTTGAACTGCCATGTGTTTGTGCCGCCCACTGCTGCAGCTTAGCTTAGTCAGCCAGCTATCTTGGTGCAAATTTTGGGCCTAAACTAGATGCAGAAATCAATATTTTGAGCTGTGAGGTGGTCAAAATTGACTGGAAACGAGTGGAAATAAATGTTATTGAGGTTATTAATACTGTAAGAACAAAAAAGGCCCATTTTATGTGATTTTTGCTGGGGTTTTTTAAGAAAAAATCCAGATCCAAAACCAAAACCAAAACACGAAAACAAAACACGGAGGTGAGGTTTTGGCAAAACCAATCCAGATCCAAAACCAGGGGAGATCCAGATCCAAAACCAAAACCAAAACACAGGGGTCGGCACACATCTCTAATTAAAACTTCTCTTTGTCCAATTAGTCATTAAGGAGGATGTCCTAGTGGTTCTGAACAAAGTCCTGACATTTTTAGCTTGAAAGGAATTTTCCCCAACTTTTCACTTACTCAGGAGGTGGTGAAATCTTTTCACCATTTTATGCTCTGGAGAATTTGCACCCACAAAACCACAGTTAATAGGATAGCGCGATAACTACAAATTTGCACAATAAGCCGTTTTTCACAAAAAGCATTCCACCCTTAATATGTTAACATATTTAATAATAAAGATTTATTGTTGAAAGTTTTATATTTAAACAAATGTGTTTTTCATTTATTTTGAACTTTCTGTCATGCAGAAAATGTAATCCTTGGCTTTGTCTGTATAAGGATATATTAATATTGAGAACTGCAGGATATCAGAAGTTGCTATCTAATTTACAAAGGCTTCATACATAACCCCCAATGATAAGGCACAGACAAGTCATCCAGGGTGCACCAACTTGCACTATTGGCAAATCTATTTTGATTTCATGAAGATGGAAATTTGGAAATGTGGCTTCTTTGAGACATAAGCAAATGTAATTTTAACCCTGAATTTTCAAACAATTGAATGCAGGTTTCAAGAAAGGTCAGGTGCTTCATAAAGCATAATGTCTTTAGTTTATATTTGGGGTATGTTGTGCACTTTACAATGCTGTCCATCAAATATTTTCTGATCTCTCGATTCCAGTCCCAGATCTCTGGTGGTGAGGTAATGCACATTTTCACTGGTTTGCAAATGAGGCCCAGTACCTCTTCTAAGGCCCGTTTTAAATTTAATTCTGTGTTTTGGATCAGTATAGATCTTTATTGGATATACTTCTTAAAAGTCCCCATCTGGATGCTAAATTCAACATAATCCTATCCAGCTTGTGTACTTTACTACTCGTTGTGTTTATGACCATGTATAATAATTTCTGTTTCATGTTAACTTATGCCTGGACATCGGCCAAGATGTTTGACTATGTCTTTGTAGATTGTTGGAACACAAGACAGGTTCATCTGCTTACATTCATCTTGTGTCCCTCTTTAGCCATCTGAACACTGGAAGGCATTCTAAAGTTATAAATAAAAAGTAGTTGTATATATTTATTAATCTTGTGCAACTATTTTAAACCCAGTATTACTTATTTTCACAAAGAAAATTGTACTGGTGTTCAAAATACTTATATTGCGATAGGCCATATGGCATATTTAAATGTGGCCTAATTGAGTTAGGACTCTGCAATTGTGAACAGCTTTATTATGTGTTAGCTGAGAAAGCAGATAGCAAGTGGGAAGAGTAGACTAGGGGTTCCCAACTCCAGTCCTCAGGTACCCCCAAGTAGGCCATGTTTGTGGATTTCATGCACAGGTCAGTTAATCTATTTTGCTAGATCAGTCAGGGGCAGTACTATGGGAGACAATGTAGGCGCCTGCCGCCGGGCACCAGCACTGAAAGGGAACCTCCTCCATTGCCCACAATATATTCACCCCACTTCAGGCTATTTTATATAAGTGTTTTTGTGCATTTGTGATAGATAGATAGATAGATAGATAGATAGATAGATAGATAGATAGATAGATAGATAGATAGATAGATAGATAGATAGATAGATATGCACCATATTTATTTTCCCTTTTTTTTTTAGGAGGAGGCACCAAATTATAACTTGCCTCCGGGCATCTGGGATGAATTTATGCCACTGAGATCAGTGGTTGACAACCTTAATTGGGGTGTGAGTTACTTCAGTAAAATGAAATCGCCTGAAGAGCTACTAAAATTGTAGAAAAAAATTCTGGCTAATAACCGAACAATTGAAGGTCATTTAATGAAAATGTAAAAAAAATGTTTAATTGAAAACAACAAAGCATTTAATTATTACATTGATATTGTTGTAGTTTGTAAATAACATTTAAGCACAGGCTCATTGCACTGTTAATTACCAGCTCCAAGGAGGTACATGCAGTAGAGGAGCAAAAGATATTGTATAGGCAGGGCTGCTGTGTGATTTTCCAGCAGGGCTGGGCAGGTGTCCGCTGCAGCGTAGACACCGTGAATGGAACCACAGGGAAGCACGTCATGTGATTGCTGTAGAGGCTGCGGCAATCACCTGACGTGCTTCCCTGTGGCTTGACCCATGGCGTCGACACCACGGGGGAGCATGCTTCAGAGGTCACTTCCTCCTAATTTACTCGGCAGTACTGCAGCTAGGTGAGCTACCAAAATTAAGACAGCGAGCTATGGATTGGCGTCCACTGTGCTAGATCATTAATTATCCAACCTGCTTCTACATACAGAAATCCTCAAAACATGACCTATTGGAGGGTTTTAAAGACTGGAGTTAGGAACCACTGAGGTAGAGAAAAGTGAAGAGGACAGAAATGACAAGTGGAATGTGGTATTAATTAAACATGCAACTAAAATGTACATAAACACATTTTAAACAATAATAAAATTAAAACACTATGTACATTATGTTGGCCACTTTTAGCTATGGCTGTAGGTATAGTCGAGTCCTTTAAAAAATTTTGGGACATACTAGCAGTGCATGTTTTCCAGTTCTTCTCACAGAATCACAAGTAAAATAATTAGGGGTGAGCGGGTTCGGATTTCTGAAATCCGAACCCCCCCGAGCCCCCCCGATCCGAGGCCGATCCGAGTCAGGCTCGACTTTTCCCGCCTGACTCGGATCTGAAATCGAGGCAAAACGTCATCATCCCGCCTTCCGGGTCTCGCGGGTTTTGGATTCTATCTAAGGTACCCGTGTCGGCGCCATTTTCTCACTCGGCTGTGGACAGTGAAGAGGGAGGGTGGGAGTTAGGGCTGGCTGGGCTGTGTAGTGTAGTGTAGTGCAGAGTAGTGTTGTGCTGGGCTGTGCTGCGCTGTGCTGCTGTTGTCCATAGGGGCTGTGTCCACTACTTCAAAGTCCATAGGGGCTGGCTGGACTGTGTTGTGCAGTCAGTTGTCCATAGGGGCTGTGTCCACTCCAAAGTCCTGTGCAGTGTCCCAGTCCTAAAGGGGTGCTGTAGTGTTGTCCAGGGGGTGCTCTGTCCATCAGGGGTGCTCCCCCCAAGTGCAAAAAAAAATATATTTTTTCTGTGTTTGTGAATTGTGTGCACTGTGGCTGCATGTGCGTCAACAAAGGAGCAGCACCAAGCGTGCGCCTGTGTCCCATAAGTAAAAGGCCGGCTGGCTTGTCCGTTAAAGGGTGCTGTAACCCCCAAAGGGCACTCCAAACAAAATAAAAAATATATTTTTTTGTGTTTGTGAATTGTGTGCGCAGTAGCCGCACGTGCATCAACAAAGTAGTGCCAAGCGTGCGCCTGTGTCCCATAAATAAATGGCCGGCTGGATTGACCGCTAAAGGGTGCTGTAACCCCCAAAGGGCACTCCAAACAAAATTAAAAAAAAATTTCTGTGTTTGTGAATTGTGTGCACTGTGGCTGCACGTGCATCAACAAAGGAGCAGCGCCAAGCGTGCGCTTGTGTCCCATAAGTAAAAGGCCAGCTGGCTTGTCCGTTAAAGGGTGCTGTAACCCCCAAAGGGCACTCCAAACAAAATAAAAAAATATATTTTTTTGTGTTTATGAATTGTGTGCGCAGTAGCCGCACATGCATCAACAAAGTAGTGCCAAGCATGCGCCTGTGTCCCATAAATAAAGAGCCAGCTGGATTGACCGCTAAAGGGTGCTGTAACCCCCAAATGGCACTCCAAACAAAGTAAGAAAAAAATTTCTGTGTTTGTGAATTGTGTGCACTGTGGCTGCACGTGCATCAACAAAGGAGCAGCGCCAAGCGTGCGCCTGTGTCCCATAAGTAAAAGGTCGGCTGGCTTGTCCGTTAAAGGGTGCTGTAACCCCCAAAGGGCACTCCAAACAAAATAAAAAAAATATATTTTTTTGTGTTTATGAATTGTGTGCGCAGTAGCCGCACATGCATCAACAAAGTAGTGCCAAGCATGCGCCTGTGTCCCATAAATAAAGAGCCAGCTGGATTGACCGCTAAAGGGTGCTGTAACCCCCAAAGGGCACTCCAAACAAAATAAAAAAAAATTCTGTGTTTGTGAATTGTGTGCACTGTGGCTGCACATGCATCAACAAAGGAGCAGCGCCAAGCGTGCGCCTTTGTCCCATAAGTAAAGAGCCGGCTGGCTCATTTCTTAAAGGGTGGTGTAATCCACAAAGTGCACTACTCTCCAGCAAAAATAAAAAAATATTTTCTGTGTTTGGGTACGCCTTAGATGCACGTATTTATATCAAATCAATATAACATAAATGGAGGACCAAACTTTCTCCGATAAAAATAAAATAGGGAAAGATCAAGAACCACTTCCTCCTAGTGCTGAAGCTGCTGCCACTAGTCATGACATAGACGATGACATGCCATCAACGTCGTCTGCCAAGGTCGATGCCCAATGTCATAGTAGAGGGCACATACAATCCCAAATGACAAAGTTCAGGAAAATGACCTTAAAAAAACATTTAAATCATCTGAAGAGAAACGTAAACTTGCCAATATGCCATTTATGACACGGAGAAGCAAGGAACGGCTAAGGTCTTTCTCTATGTTCATGACTAGTGGTTCAGCTTCACATGACGATGGAAGCCCTCCTCCCACTAAAAAAATCAAACGAGTTAAGCTGGCAAAAGCACAGCGAAGAACTGTGCGTTCTAAGAAGATATCACAAATCCCCAAGGAGAGTCCAAGTGTGGTGGCGGTTGCGATGCCTGACCTTCCCAGCACTGGACGGGAAGAGGTGGCTCTTCCACCATTTGCACGCCCCCTGCAAGTGCTGAAAGGAGCACCCACAGTCCACTTGCTGATATGCAAATTGAAGATGCCACTATTGAAGTACAACAGGATGAAGATACTGGTGTAGCTGGCGCTGAGGAGGAAGTTGGCGAGGAGGATTCTGATGGTGATGTGGTTTGTTTAAATCAAGCTCCGGGGGAGACAGTTGTTGTCCGTGGGATGAAAACTTGCCAATATGCCATTTATGACACGGAGAAGCAAGGAACGGCTAAGGTCTTTCTCTATGTTCATGACTAGTGGTTCAGCTTCACATGACGATGGAAGCCCTCCTCCCACTAAAAAAATCAAACGAGTTAAGCTGGCAAAAGCACAGCGAAGAACTGTGCGTTCTAAGAAGATATCACAAATCCCCAAGGAGAGTCCAAGTGTGGTGGCGGTTGCGATGCCTGACCTTCCCAGCACTGGACGGGAAGAGGTGGCTCTTTCCACCATTTGCACGCCCCCTGCAAGTGCTGAAAGGAGCACCCACAGTCCACTTGCTGATATGCAAATTGAAGATGCCACTATTGTAGTACAACAGGATGAAGATACTGGTGTAGCTGGCGCTGAGGAAGTTGGCGAGGAGGATTCTGATGGTGATGTGGTTTGTTTAAATCAAGCTCCGGGGGAGACAGTTGTTGTCCGTGGGATGAAAAAGCTCATCACGGTCATGCCTGGGCAGAAGACCAAACATTCCACCTCTCTGGTCTGGCAATATTTCTATCCAAATCCGGACAACAACTGTCTTGCCATATGTACCATATGTAAAGGTGAAATAAGTAGGGGTAGGGACGTTAACCACCTAGGAACATCCTCCCTTATACGTCACCTGCAGCGCATTCATAAAAAGTTACTGTCAAGTTCAGAAACTTTGGGTAAGACTGTAAGCAGTCCAGGGACACCTAAATCCCCTTTTCCTGTTTTATCCAAGGAATCGGTGGATGAGGAGGATGAGGACGACATCTTGCCTCCGTAGAGCCAGTTTGTGCAGGGACACATTAATTGCCAGCTTGTTTTGTGGGGGCCCAAACGAGCCAATCATTTCAGCCACAGTCATGTGGAAGACCCTGGCGCTGAAATGATTGGTTTGTTAAAGTGTGCATGTCCTATTTATACAACCATAAGGGTGGGTGGGAGGGCCCAAGGACAATTCCATCTTGCACCTCTTTTTTTTCTTTGCAGTATGTACTGTTTGGGGCCTAGTTTTTCAAACTGCCATCCTGTCTGCCACTGCAGTGTCACTCCTAGATGGGCCACGTGTTTGTGCCGCCCACTCGTGTCGCTTAGCATAGTCATCCAGCTACCTCGGTGCAACCTTTTGGCCATAAAAACAATATGTGAGGTGTGAGGTGTTCAGAATAGACTGGAAATGAGTGGAAATGAAGGTTATTGAGGTTAATAATTGAATAGGAGCATAAAAACCCACAAATTCTGTGATTTTAGCTGTTTTTATGCTTTCTTTCAAGGGTGGTTTTGGCAAAACCAATCCAGATCCAAAACACGAAGAAAGATCCAGATCCAAAACCAAAACATGAAAAGTGGTCAGTGCACACCCCTAAAAATAATTAGAACTACAGTACCTGTTACCTGTGGCTTTTTAAAAATGTGTCAGTCATGGCAAGGAGATATGAAAGACATGAATTATTAGAGTGTCCTGGGGACTGGATCTGAGTGCAACAAGGTTTGTGAGGCAGGGCAAGATTAAGGGCCACAGCTGCAGCAGAAAATGATGAAGGACCTCTTGCAAGAAGCAGTGGAGATGTGACCAGTGCTGTGTGGGTGTGGCCAGTGCCATGTGTACACTCCCTACATTCAATGTCTCCCTAAATATGTAAAAGTATAAAATTAGCTAAATTAAGAGAGGAAAATATAAAAACTATTTTCATACTTATGAATTATGGACGACAATGTGACTAGTTAGGTCATCATCATGCTTTTATGATGGTTGGCCAATTTTTATGTGGAGGGCTGTAGTCCCACTAGCCCCATTGTTAATTTGCACTCAAAATTGTGATGACCAGTTTCAAGCTTACTCTCAGTTCTGTAAATATGTGGAGTGGTTACCCTTAACCTCCATCAGGTACAAAATGCTCTGCTCCTGGACTTACCATCTAATTAATGATTAGTCACCTGTTTTGAAATAGTTCATTGACAAGAAAGGTGATTCAACACAGGTGGCTGCAATCATAAATTAAGAAGAAAGTCCAGGAGTATAGCATTTTCAGGACCTGGTTACCAATACCAAACAGTTGTATAAATATAGATAATAATATATAATATATAAGCCACAAAGCAAGGCTAATTAGCAGCACCTGTTATCTGTTTTTAAAGTTGTGTCAGTGCAAATCCACAATGATCCTGACGGTGAATTAGTAGCCCGGGTTATAGGCCTGAGAATGACTATCGTTAGGGATCCTGGACCTGAGGTTCGACTAAAAGAACTGTGTTGCTGTATGAGTCGCATTACTAGCAGCTGGGTGGGTGATTGGGGTAGGCCAGCCATAAAACGGTAGTAGTTCACAGTGATAATCTGTCCATGTGTATATGCAAATTGTGCACAATATAAAACTGCTTAATTCCTGTGTATGGGACTGGGAGCCCAGGGAATGTAGTGCAGTTTTAGGGGAAGCCATCTGATATAGATTGCTCACAATCTGTCTTGCAAGAGAGAGTTCATTAAGCCTGCTATATTTATTCACAAAGTGAAAAAGCAGTGTAATATGGAGAGGCTATTGAAAAGTTTTGCTGAACTAGCAGCAGGGCAGCAAGCACAGGTGCAAGGACAGCAAACTTTGATTCAGGATTAGCAGACTCAAATTCAGGTATTACATGCAGAGTCAACTGAAATGAGGAAAGGTGGGCATGAGCGAGAGGTGTTACAGAAGTTTACACCATCTGATAACATTGAAGCTTTTCTGTGCACCTTTGAGCGTACTGCTGCACATCTAAAATGGCCCAAGGAGGAGTGGGCTTCCAGACTTTCTCCCTGTCTCACAGGGGAACCTCAGAGAGCATATGTCGATTTGATCGTGGCTGAGGCAAACTCCTATCCCCGCCTGAAAAATGCCATACTCAGCAGGGTTGGAGTGACTGACCCCAGCAAAGCTCAGGAGTTTCAGGAATGGCGGCTGAACTCGTCTCCAAGGGTCCAGCTAGCCAAATTAATTAGGCTGTGGCCCTCAAGCAGCGGTTCTAGCCAGTGCCTAGGTCCAGAACCCAGGTCCACAACCCACCTCCAGCTGTGTGTTTTGACTGCGGCAAGCCCGGTCATGTGTGCCAGGACTGCCCAAAGCAGGGTGAGCCGATGAACTGCAGTGCTGGAAAAACAACTCAACCGGTGGTCAACATTGCTGCTGGTAGCACTACTCCGGTGGAAACTACCTTGTTTCGTTTGATGGTGCGAGTGGAAGGCCGGGAGGTCTGGACCTTAGTGGATACTAGCAGTGAATTAACCATCATCTCTGCCAACCTGGTTCCATCCAGGGCTGATCAGGTGCCACCCCATGTAAAGATTATATGTGTACATGGGGATGTAGAAGAATGCCGCTGAGTGCACCTCTTGATAGTGATAAAAGGCTGATCTCTGAAGGTGGTAGCCGACAAAAAAACACCCTACCCATTGATCCTAGGTTGGGACTTTCCATTACTACAAAAGGGGGTAACTTGGCATGATGACAGCAGATGGACCACATCAGAGGTGTTCCAAGAGCCAAGCTCTGCAGTATCCCAAAGTTTGGTGACTGTAACAACCTGCTTGGCCAGTGAGCAGCAGGAGGGGAGTGAGGGCCTGATTCAGAGCCGGACGCCATTTGCACTCGCTCGTTCAGAAAAAGGGGCCGGTTATTTAAATTGAGCGCTCGCTCTTTGCGGTCTGTTGACGCCTCTATGTCTGAGCGAGCGAACGAAACATGCGCTCGCTATTTTGTAAAGACACCCCCTGGCCGCTCGCATCCTACGTCATCTCCGCTATTTATTAGATTAATCGAGTACATCGAAAGGCGTCTGAACTGCTCGCAGTGCTTGTGGTAGCATTTTCCTACCGCAATCATGCGAACAGTTCAGGCTAAGAGACAACCAAGTGACGTGGTCGATGACGCTGCTTTGTTAATTATGCACACCCTTAAAATGCCCGTTTTGACCGTTTGGCACGCCTGCGTTCGGATCTCCACTCCCCGTTTTCAAGCACCTTCCCCTGTTACCACCCACAAATGCCTCATCCTGTCACTCAAATTAGCAGGCACTCGCTATTTTGCGAGCGCTCGATTTTCGGCCGCAATGACTGGTTGGCGCATGCGCATTACGACCCATGCGCATGCGCAGATGTGCGAACATCGCTCGGAGCGAACGAGCGGCCGCTTGCGAGCGGCTCTGAATCAGGCCCTGAGACTGAAGCATAGTAGATTGCAAGGAAGTGTCTTTACAGGACTTTGGCCAAGACCAAACAAATGATGGGAACTTGATAAACACATTTGAAAATGTTGTAGAGGTAAATGGTAAAATAATCACAGCTTTACCAATAGAAGGTGTACCATACTTTGCATTGAAAAATGATTTGTTATATCTTGTAACATATTTGCAGGGTAAGAGAGTAAATCAATTGTTCGTTCCCCGGAAACACAAGAAGTTGATGTTGAGGGTGGCTCATATACACCTGTGGGTTGGCCATTTGGAGGAGGAGAAAACTCTCCAGCGTATTCAGTTAAGATTCTTTTGGCCAGGCATTCATGCAGCAGTAAAAAAGTATTGTTAGGAATGTCCAGTGTGTCAGAAGACAGCACCCCGGCCAGGGTTTCGGGCAACCTTGGTTCCCCTCCTTGTAATTTCTGTACCTTTTGAGAGAGTTGGTATGGATCTAATTGGGCCGCTGGAAAAATCTGCTCATGGGCATCAATACATATTAGTGGTAGTAGATTATGCCACAAGGTACCCGGAGGCCATACCACTACATAATATGAAGTCTAGCACTATTGCCTGGGAGTTATTGATGCTATTTACCCATCTGAGAATACCAAAAGACGGATCAAGGTACCCCTTTTGTATCTAAATTAATGAAAGATATGTGCCGACTGTTAAGGGTAGATAGAATTACCACCTCAGTTTATCACCCACAAACAAATGGCCGAGTAGAATGCTTTAACCAGACTCTTAAACAGATAGTAAAGACGGTGGTGTCACAAGAACAGCGATATTGGGATCTAGTCCTGCCTTATTTGGTGTTTGCAGTATGAGAGGTGCCCCAATTTTCCATGGGGTTCATTCCCTTCAAACTCCTCTATGGGAGGCAACCTAGAGGGATTTTAGATGTGTTAAAGGAAGGGTGGGTGCAACAATCAAGCTAAGATCCTAATATCGTTCAGTTTGTGTCCCAGTTGTATGGCCGGTTAAGGCAGATTGCGCCACTACTGAAAGAATATATGGACAGAGCTCAACAAAGTCAGAAACGCAATTACGACATTACCACAGTCGACTGGTCTTTCAAACCGGGAGACAAGGTACTCGTGCTTGTGCCTACTACTGAAAGTAAATTGTTTACTCAATGGCGAGGCCCTTATGAAATCACAGAGGTGGTGGGACCTGTAAACTACAGGAAGGTACGAAAGGAGGGTAGAAGGAAAGACGCACAAATTTACCATGTAAATCTATTATAACCTTGGAAAGAAAGTGCCAGTCAGCCCTCTTTAGTGGCAAAGAAAAACCCAGACTGTCAGGTACCAAGTGAGGACACCCTAAGTCTTAGTCAAAAACAGGAAGTGTAGAGCTTAGTAGCACGGAACCAAGATGTATTCTCTGCTATTCAGGGACAGATCCAAATCATAAAGCATGATATTGTAACTCTTCCCTTGGTGATAATAAAGCAAAGACCCTATCGCATACCTGAGTCAAAATGGGCAGCGGTAAAATGAGAAGTGGAGATGCTGCGCTTAGGGGTCATAAAGGAGTCAAACAGTGAATGGAATAACCCCATTGTCTTAGTTCCTAATCCTTCGGGGGATTTAAGATTCTGCAATGACTTTAGCAAGTTAAATAAAGTTTCTTAGTTTGATTCCTACCCTGTGCCCTGAGTGGACCAGCTGGTGGAGAATCTTGCAAAAAGCCAGTATCTCACCACTCTTGATTTGACAAAAGGGTATTGGCAGATTCCTTTGACTGTAGCTGCTAAAACAAAAACAGCCTTCTCTACCCCTACTCTGACTGGGAGTCACACCTTCCAAGGGTAGAAGCAATATTACAGTCTTTAAGGGTACATGGGTTTACTGGTAGCCCTGAGAAATTTGCAAATGGAATGATGGAGGCAGAAGGCAGGTTAAACCCCAGCAAAGTAAAGTGGAAGCAGTCTTCACATGGCCAAAACCCAAAATCACAACTCAGAACATTCCTTGGTCTGGTGGGTTATTACCGCAGATTCATACATGATTTTGCTACTAGGCCGGCTCCACTGACTGAGGCCATGATTCAGAGGCGTTCGCTATTTGCGAACGCTTGCTCTGAATCAGGGCGGTCATTTTATTTTTTTAACCCCGGCCTCCAGGCCGCTCGCTAAGCTGTGTGTGACCACCCACAGCTTTAGTGTGTGGCCTGGCGATGGTCACGATTATCGCGACTATTGGGCTTGCGATGAGACCCTAATAGAGCGGGAAGTTCACTACTGCCATTATGTGTGATGTCAGTAGGGCCGCCCAGAAACGGCAGGCGTTCCTAAGGGAACGCCTCCATTTGTGCAGTCACCCCCCCGACCCACCTACAAAACAGGGCGAGCTGTCTATCAACATCGACGGCCGCCCCATCGACAGCCGACCCGCTTGCGAGCGCTATGCGCTCGTGAGCGGGTCTGAATCAGGCCCTGAATGCCTTAAGAAACACTCCCCAGACCAGATAATATGGTTTAGGCCAGCAGAGACTGCTTGGCAGGATTTAAGATGAGCCTTGTGCGTAAAGCCTGTTTTGCAAGCTCCTGACTTTAAGAAGCAGTTTGTGTTGCAGACTGATGCCTCTAGGACAGGCTTAGGAGCAGTTCTTTCCCAGGAGGTAGACGGGGAGGAAAAACCTATACTCTATCTTAGCCGGAAATTGCTGCCCAGATAACGCAAGTAATCAACTGTAAAAACAGGAATGCTTGGCATTTAAGTGGGCAGTAGAGTCGCTAAAATATTATCTGTTGGGGCAAGAATTCTGGCTAGTCACAGATCATGCTCCCTTACAGTGGATGCACACAAACAAAGAGGTGAATGCCCAGGTGACCCACTGGTGTTTGGCTTTACAGCCATTCAGCTTTGAGGTACAGCATCGACCAGGGAAACATCAACTCAATGCTGATGCCCTTCTCAGAAGGTTTGTGGGTCCCGAACCTCCAAGCAGTTGTGGATCCAGGAGGGGCGATTGGAGCAATCGCCCCCCCTAGCACAGTCGCATCATGCATTGAGCAGAGCAGGCTGTGCTCAGCCTGTACTGTGACCGAAGCCTGAATGCGCTCCCCATATGGGGGGTGTCAGTGACATGCTGTCATCGAGAAGGGAGAGAGCACAGCCAGCTCCCTGCACCATGCTACACATGCAGGACTGACGGCCGGGTGACAGGCAGAAAGTGCTCTCAGTAGCTTCGACTATAGCAGCATCAGAGCAGCTGGGCAGCATTCTCTGCCTTTTACCCAGCTGCCTGTCACATCTATAAAGCTTGTGGGTGCACACTGAGCAGTGCTCCTTCCGTGACTGCTCCGCTGCAGGGGCTGTACTGGTACACTAAAGCTTTCCACACACTAGAATAACTTACATCCAACCAGCCAACTAGTTGATTGGTTGGAATGAAAATCTGGTAAGGTATGAAAGCTAATGACAATCAGCAATTTGCTCCCAAATGCCAGAAATGGACAAAAACTGTTGTTTGAACAAATTGTTTAGATCAAACATTCAACAAACTTGTCTGACGACCATTTTCATCTGTTTTCTGCAATTTAGGAGCAAATTGCTGATCATCAGTTACTCCCATCCGTTACCAGATTTTCATTCCAACCAATCAACTAGTTGGCTGATTGGATGCAAGTTGGTCTAGTGTGTGGCCAGCTTAACTCTACCTTCCTCTCTGTGTCTGTCCTCGGGCTCCTTCCTGTCCCTGGCTAAGATCCCGCCCCCTCTCCTACCATGTCTGACTATATTAATCTATCTTCTCCTGTCCCTGCCAAAGGCCCCGCCCCCTCACCCTGAGTCTCCGCCCCTTCACTAGTCTATCCTGTCTGTGAAATCTCTTCCTGTACCCTAGAGCTCCGCAGGGACCAGAGACAGAACAGCCTTCCAGGTAGGTAAGTGCCAGGGGAGGTGTGAAAATGTTTAAATTATATTTGAGGGGAAGTAGGGGGTTGGAATACTTATGCAATGGGGCACTGTAGTTATTTTTATTTTTGGGGGGAGGGGGTTGTTTTAATACTGTAGGTGCTGAGGGTGGTGCAATAATGTGTGTGTATATGGGAGGGATTATTATTGTGTGTGAGGGGTATGTTCATAATATCTGTGTTATATTTGGGTCACTGATGGTCTCTGCATTATTTGGCGATTACTGTGTTATCTGGCATTATCTGGCACCCATTGCGACGCTACCTGATTTGGCAGTTGCTGCAAACCTCTCTGCATTTTATAGGGCAGTCACTGTGATGCTCCCTGATCTGATTGTCACTGCGAACCTCTCTGTATTATATGACACATCTCTGCAATGCTCTCTGATCTGGCGATCACTAAGAACCTCTCTGTATTATATGGCAGTCTCTGCGATGCTCCCTGATCTGGCTGTCACTGCAAAGCTCTCTGTATTATATAGCAGTCACTGTAATGCTCCCTGATCTGGCTGTCACTGCGAAGCTCTCTGTATTATATAGCAGTCACTGTGATGCTCCCTGATCTGACGGTCACTGCGAGCGCCTCTATTATATGGCAGTCTCTGCGATGCTCCCTGATCTGGCTGTCACTGTGAACCTCTCTGCATTATCTGGTAGTCTCTGGTTTCTGGTTTGGGCTGGTCGCAGTAATTGTTTATAGCTCTTCGACATAACAATTTTTTATACATTTCATTGACTATTTAAAGAACACCCACATTTAGCAAACCTTACCTACAGAGGATATCATCATGTGTCTCTTCCCCATTGCAATGCACTGGTGGAGAAACCGGGCCACTTACTTGTGTCTGCCAGGCTAAAGCTTGCCAGCCAGCCCCTGCTGCCCCTGCCCCTGCACAGACGAGGGGGCATGGCTTCTGCTGATCTTGGACAGAGGGAGGGGGAGCAGGGAAATGGCTGGGGGAATGGAGAGCAGGAAGATGGCTGGGGGAGGGGGGAGCAGGGAGATGGCTGCTGGTGCTGAAACTGTGTATTTACACATAGTGAATACTTAAATATATATAGTGATAATCAATGTGGCCACAAAAAAAAAACACTGTAAAGGGGAGGTGTTGGGACCAGAAAGGGGAGATGCCAGTACAGGAAAGAGGAGGAGTCATAATTAATAATTAAATCACCCCCCCCCCCTAAAAAGAACAGTCTAGATCCACTCCTGCCTCTGAGCAACTGTGTGATGAAGCTAGGAGAGGAAGAGGGGGTGCAAGGCGAGCTCTGGAAAGTGGTAGAGGATTGTTTTCCAGGTTGGATGATGCAAATAGAGGTGGGCGAGGCAGAGAACTCTCCTGGAAAAGTTTTACCTTCACCAGGGTTGTTGAAGCTAAGGGTGAAGGAGTGTGACAAGGACAGCATGCTTTCACATGAGGTTAATGTGGAGCAGCAGGTTTGTGCAGAGATGAAGCAATAGACAGCATGGTACTGAGATCCAGTCCAGGTTTTCCTGGGATCACTTTGTAAGTCACAAAGCAAGGCTAATTAGCAGCACCTGTTATCTGTTATCTTTATGTCAGTGCAAATCCACAATGATCCTGATGGTGAAATAGTTGCCCAGGTTATAGGCCTGGGGGTGACTAGTGTTAGGGATCCTTGACCTGAGGGTCCACTAAAACAACTATGTTGCTGTATGGAAAATTCTGTGTACCTGCTGTAACATCTTGCCTATGAACTCTACACTGACCTGTATATCTGTCTATGGTGAGAAAATAAACTTCTGTTGGATTTTACTCTGGTCTATGTGATTCTTGTTATAATATATATATATATATATATGCACGGCAGCTGCGAGTCCGTGCCATGATTGCGTCACTCAGGGCGCCAGCAGCATCAGACCCCAGTGCCCCACTCCT
Source organism: Taudactylus pleione (assembly GCA_031769625.1). Classification (NCBI taxonomy): domain Eukaryota; kingdom Metazoa; phylum Chordata; class Amphibia; order Anura; family Myobatrachidae; genus Taudactylus; species Taudactylus pleione. Next base: position 1,771,700 of record JAUIMM010000153.1, read on the forward strand.
GGGCCACAAGGCTCTGGCGCACTCGCAGTTGCCGCACATGCACTCACCTGCCAGCACCATATCAGCCCACTGGAGCAATAGACAAGGCAGCATAGATAGGGGAGGCAGGAGGCACTGATAGGCACATTGTACCTAACTGCAGGACAAGGAACTATATGAAGCCAGAACCTATACATGCACCAGAGCCTTGTGGTCCAGGAGTGGTTCACTGAGGTCTGACACTTCTGGCACCCTGAGTGACGCAATCATAGCACGGAGGGAGCTGACACGCTGCGGGAGCGAGAATGGCGGATGTGGGATCAGGAGTGGCACCTATTACTGGCATTTGGTGTGAGTACACTTTTTTTATTATGTGCAGCATGGACCTATATCCAGCTTTTCTAGTATACTGGAGGGTGGAGACTGATGAGGTCACCGAATTTGCAGCCTATAAATGCGCTGCCTTCTAATGACACTTTACCCGGCCCCCTGTGAGAAAGCCTGATTGGCAAAACACACATCCAGGAGAAGGGAGTATCAGCAGTGCACAGCTGATCTTCCAGTCGACATCTGGTAACCCCCGCACTATCCGCATATACTACATACAGGTGCCTTCTCTCCTTCTCTGCTGGTATGCAGTCGGGAAGCCGGTGGACCTAACTCCGCCAGCCAGCTTCCCGACTGTCATATCCTGGCAAGGGTCTAAAGACAGGCGTCGATATGCCGATGCCTGTCATTAGACATACACCGGGAGCCCGACGCCCGGCATCCCAATCGAAGGGACGCCGGGTGCCGAGCGTGGATAGCCGCGGGGGGGAGGGTTAGGTTTACGGTGCCCAGGGGGGGACTTAGAGTTAGGCACCCTCCCCGGGAGGTTAGGTTTAGGCTAGGGGAAGGGGGGGTTAGCGTTAGGCACCCCTGGGGGGGGACTTAGGGTAAGGCAGCCACCAGGGAGGTTAGGTTTAGGCTAGGGGAAGGGTGGGTTAGTGTTAGGCACCCCTGGGGGGGACTTAGGGTTAGGCAGCCCCCCGGGGGACTTAGGTTTAGGTGGCGGGGAAGGGGGGGTTAGGTTTAGGCACTTAGAGGGGGGATTAGGGTTAGGCACTGGGGTTGGGGAAGGTTAGGATTAGGCACCCCTAATGGAGGGTTAGGGGGTAGAAATAGGTTAGTATATACTTACCTGGGGACGATCGGGATTTCCTCCTCTGCCGGGATGCCGCTGTCGGGATTCCAACCGCCGGACATGGGCGGTAAATCATACCGATTCCTCTCTGCTCCCTCACAGCACCGGACAGGCACATAGGCAGTGCAGTAAGTGACAGAGAAAAAAGCCGAGCCCTGTCCTGGGCTGTGGTGGGGGCTACCCTCTTTTCCTCCTTTGGCGGCTAGATGCCACGCAACTGCACTCTCCTATTTCACTGCAAACACACTGCAAGGTGTTAATTGGTAGAGAAGGCACTGGTATTGTACAACCGTAACTCCTCTTTTCCAACACTACACCAACTGTGAATTCAACACAGGGTTGCTCTGTATATGTTTGTTGCAAAGAATATATGTATATGCTTTCAGACATTATAACAACATATATGTGCATGCAATGTTTGATTCACACTATAGCAACTGTGACTAAACAGATGGTTGTTGGTGTGATGCAAGAATATGTGTGTATGCATTATGGCATTATAATACCAAAGGATACATGTGCATACAATGTTGGGAAAGATATATGGTTGGCACAACAATTATTATCTGCTTTTAAGTTTTATATTTATACTGTATGTAAACCTGTTGTGACCATCTCTGAAGGAGTATAGGAGAGTACATTATCAGGATTGGATGATATCTATGTACAATGAAATGTGATCTTGCGTACCTCATGGATGTTAATCAGAGCCATAACTAGACTTTTTAGTGCCCTGTGCCAGAGAGAGCATTGGTGCCCCTCACCCCCCCCTATTTTTTAAATAGGGACATAAGATAGTGCACCTGAAAAAGGGCCATGGCCTCATGGGGAAGGGCCAGGGAAGAGATAGGGGTACTCCTGGGGCAGCCAGGAGATGCTGGGGATAAAAGAAGAGGAAGCTACAAGTGAGAATGACAATAAACAGGAAAATTGACAGGCCCAAACAGCGCCCCCTGCCCTGCGGTGCCCTGTGCCATGGCACTGGTCGCACTACGCTAGTTACAGCCCTGATGTTAATACCCTTGATAAAAAATAATAAGTGGTATTAGGATGTATAATTATGTGAACAAGGGTTTATCCACCATATAATAAAGGGCTAATTCTCCAGACGCCAGTTTAAGATATAACTTGCAACATATATACGGTATTCAGTCAGGAAACCGGCTGAAGAAAGCCCGACAGCCGGCTTCCCAATTGCTTTATCCCGGCGAGGGTTAAATGACAGGCGTCTAAATCTAGACGCCTGTAATTTTTCCCGACGCCGGGCGCCGCGAGCGGACAGCCACGGGGGGAGGGTTAGGTTTAGGGCACCCGGGGGGGACTTAGGGTTAGGCACCTTCCCGGGAGGATTACGGTTAGGCTAGGGGAAGGGGGGGGTTAGGGTTAGGCACCCCTGGGGGGAGGTTAGGGTTAGGCACCCCCCTGGGGGACTTAGGTTTAGGCAGCAGGAAAGGGGAGGGTTAGGTTTGGGCACTTAGAGGAGGGATTAGGGTTAGGCACAGGGGGAGGTTAGGGTTAGGCACCCCTAAGGAGGGTTAGGGTTAGGGGGGTTAGGTTATGTTAGTTTGTACTTACCTAGGGACGATCAGGATTTCCAGCGCTGTCGGGCTGCCGCTGCCGGGATCTCTGCATCTGTCGGACTGACGCTGCCGGGAATCGAAATGCCAGCCATGCATCAGCCGGTATTTCATACTGATTCCATATATACATAGATAGCAAATTTGCTACAAAACAGTGACAAATTGTTTGGACAAGCATATCTAACATTTTGCCTCTCTTTCCAACTAAACATCAATAAGGGGAATGAATGTAATAAGATACTAAGGGGCCTATTCATCAACACTAAAATAACGTTTTTAAGGACATTTTCCTTAAATAACGTTATTTTGGTATTCATGAACAGACTTAACACAGGAGATATCACAGATATCTCCTTGCTAAGTCCCCCTGCGTTAATTTCCACACTCCCCATACATTAGTATGGGGATGTGGAAATTATGGTATTCATCAAATTCCGAAAATTATCAATTTTCGGAATTTGATGCAGTTACTATTCGCCACTTTGAGGTGGCGAATAGCAGAATCCACTAACCTGTACGAAACTTACCGCATCTGTTGGCAGTGCTGCGCATGCGCTGGTTTTACAGATGTAACAGCGCATACGCAGCACTGTTTCCAGATGCGATAAGGTAGTGTAGAGAGGGAAAAGTATCTATTTCCCGAAAAGCTGTCATCGCAAAAATGACAGCTTTTCGGAATAGATACTTATGGAGAGGTGGAATGATGAATTCCACCTATAATTAGCTAGAACTCCATGAGAGTTCTAAAGCTAATTATCTCCATTGAATTTTTACGTTTAATGAATAGGCCCCTAAATATTATATTTAAAACTGAACTATCATTCTGAGAATATTATATTTTTTCTGTGGTAACTTTTACTGATACCTTAGTTTATGTATTGTCTGAGTTGTAAAGATAATTTTTCCCTTGCTTTTTAGGTGCATATATAATAAAAGTTATGTTTTATATTTATTTATTTATATTTAAATGATAAGAGTGCCCCCCACAAAGGATTTTTTTCTGTTATTCTGCTATACAGGGTAATATTTGGTGGTTTACGTATTTAGGACCTCATTCAGACCCGCTCGCAAGCGGCCCAATGGTTTGCGAATGCACATGCGCACGCTTCATTCTGCGCATGCGCAAACTACTCTGTGCGATCGCAGCCCGCTTGCTCGCCCAGCAAAAACAGCCCAGTGAAATGAGTGACAGGAGAGGCCGTTTGTGGGTGGTAACAGGGGCAGGACACTAATAACGGGGGTGTGGAGGTGTGAACGCAGGCGTACCTCATATTTCAACGTCGTTTTTAAGGCGTGCATAATTAACAGGCAGCGTCATAGTAAACGTCACATGCCTGTTTTTTACACTGAAGTTCATGTAGTACTTGCGGCAGGGTAAGGCAACCACAAGAGCTGCGATCACTACCAATGGTGCTCGATGTACCAATGTTTTAATACACTTCCTGGAGATGACGTGCGCTAGTGGGCATCTCAACATACGCTAATGGGTGTCTGCATACACATAGCGATCGCTTGCACAGGCAAAGTGGGTGTGCTTATGCCTTGGCGAGCGATCACTTACCATGCCGTCACTTTGACAAATTTGCATACGCTGGATGCGACCGATCGCATCTAGTGAGCGACTCTGAATCAGGTCCTTAGTTATTACTCCGGGGGAGCACCACCAACTGGGTCATTAGAAAGGGGTTCCCCTTTTATACTAATTTATATGTTGGTTTCCATATCCAAGTACTATATTCTGTATCCTGTGCAGAGTCTTCCTTTGTTTGTCTTGCAGATGCTACCTGGGAAATTGCCTGTCTGATAATCCCCAGCATGATAATGATATGTGGAATAGTCATGGCTACAAAAATGTAAATTTTTGCATTAAAGTGATGATACTCTGAGGCAAAATGGATGTAAACTCATGGGAAATTTACATGGTTTAGGCCAGGAGTAAGCATCTCTTGGCACTAGTGTCACATGGTAGCACTCAAGGATGTTTCAGTCCCTTTCTTACTAGGCATTCTTCTAGCCTCCTCTTCAAAATCCTCCCCACCCAGAGAATACCCTTTTAAAGCACTATACCCTCTCCAAACCAAAAATTCAAAGCCTGGGCCTCTGGTGAGTGAACCCTGCCACTGTTGCTACTGCTCACATTTGAATTAAAGGACTGTGGCTGCTGATCAGCCCTCGCAGGCTCACTGCGCATGGAAGAGACGTGGCCTTGCTGCAAAAGGGGCGTGGTTACATCTCGCTGGGGCATGCCACGAGTCAAAGGGGCCTTGTCTAGCAGCGTGCCCCCATCTTTCAGTATCCCGTCTTAGCAGAGTGTCAGGAGGCGGAGCTACTCAGCCAGGGTTTGACACCGAACCGGCCCATCTGGCCATCGGCCGTTCTGGCATTGCCAGGATACAAATTATCAACTTAACCAGGGAAAACTACCTTAAAAAGGTACGGCAGGGAAAAGGTAGGACAGGGAAGCCACTAACAGTTTTAGTATCCATCTACTAATTTTCTAAAGCTTTGCATATGTTATAATCGTGGTGGCTCTCTGGAAACTTTTTTGGGGTTGTAACATTGAACATCTGGCACCCAAAGAGAAAAAACTGCATAGTACTGTTTTAGGCTATATTTGGCTTGTCATGGTTGTGGGCAGGTGATATCAAATTTGTTCTGATTATCTTATTGGGAATGATATGAGGTATGTGATCACATTCTACCAGAATACTGACCACATTTTCCATTAAGTTACAGAAAGCTAAAATATAAGTGGTTACACTACAAGATTGAGTATTATCATACTTGTCTACTTTTGAAAAAGCATTTCATGGAGATTGTGGAAGCACCACCTACGAGCACGGTGGTAAAGTGGGCGTGTACTGCTACATCTGAGAGGCGGGTCCTAAAATTGACTCACATCAAAATGTAAATGAGCCCCAAAGTAGTTAGTAAGATCTACATGTTGATGAAAACACACTGATACATATCAGAAAATGCATGTAGCCATAGGGATCAATGTGCCCTATATCCAGTGCAGGGAAATTATACTAATGATCCCATTTGAATGTATATATCTCTATTTTTTATATATATAACAGCTTCATAAATGGGGTAAGGAGCAATGAGGGAGATTACTAGAATCTTCAGGGAGACAGGGGGATTGCTGCTATTTCAGGGAGTCTCCGTAACAATCAGGGAGAGTTGGCAAATTTGAGAAGTACGCACAATCTCGTCATATTAGATTGCTTTCCAAAAATGGCCATTGTCACTAATATCTAGAATCAATCAATACATATATGAATGATCAAACATATTAAACAACTTCCAAGTTTTCAAACTAAAAAGAACATATTCTCTTTTAATCATTGTTCTAGGCAGTTCTTCACATGACTTGTCAAGAATTGTCCATAACTTTGTTACCAAGTTTGGGTCTGTGAACATTTTTTGGACTCTTACCAAAAAACCCGAACATACATTGGTTGTCTAGAAATACATATTTATCACCTTGGAAACATAAATATAAAGCATACTTTGTGACTACTGTATGTGGGTGATCCAGAAGTGGACAGAATTGCAAAGCTGCACGCAAGCAGATTTGCAATTCCATCCTTGCAAACATGCGAATGCAGCAAGACGTGCCTGACACCCCCTGCTGCATTGCGATCCCAGCACTGTGACCGAGGTTGCAGACTGGGATAATGTGGATGGCACCGGCCAGCTGAGGGCCTCAGCATATGCAGACTGGCCAGCTTGCGAGGCCAGGAAACAGTATCCGTGGACACAGCCCCTGGCATTGCCACTCTATGAAAATAGGACCTACTTGCTCCCGTTACCTGCATCACCCCTTAAATGCCTCTGCCTGTCAATCAGCCAGGGGCATACAGTAGAAGAGGCTTCGTGCGATCACGCAGGACCCGTTCTGCACATGAGCAGAACGGATTCTGCACACACACAGATTTTCGATAATTGGGAGTCTGCATCCCCCCACTATTGTAAAAATATTTCTACAAATATCCTTTCCTGATTCTAAGCTTGCATTCCCAATACTACTAGCAACTTTATAAGAAGAAATACAGGTGGCTGGAATTCTATTAAGCAGAGATATTTCCAATGCCACTATACAGTTTTTAAAAGATGCAATAGCCATTGGCAACAAAGCAGCAATGCAGATATATACCATTCAAATAATATATTTATTATGTGATCAAGTCTGCAAACTGAAACTAGTGAAGGATTTAGATATGCACTACTTGCATGTATGCTATGGGTATACTGTTCATGTATCAAAATTGGGATGCAACCTTTGACAAAAAGTAAGGGATGTCTATCGGAATTGGAATGTTATACGGCTGGACGTCAGCCCGGCGGATGAAATACAGATGCCGGAAGTCCGGCAGATGAAGATTCCGACAAGGGAGGTAAGTAGGCTATCCCTAACCCTCTACCCTCCATAACCCTAACCCTCCCTTAGGGGTGCCTAACCCTAACCTCCCCCCCACTGCCTAACCCTAACCTCCCCCCAGGGGTGCCTAAACCTAACCCCCCCTCCCCGCACCCTAATACTAACCTTCCCGGGGAGGTGCCTAAACCTAACCTCCCCCCAGGGGGTGCCTCACCCTACCCCCCCTGCCTCTAGCCTAACCCTCCCGGGGTGGTGCCTAACCCTAAGTCCCCCGAGGAGACAATAAACCTAAACCCCCCCCCCTCGGCTATCCGCTTCCGACGCCCGGCTTACCTACGATCAGTATGCCGGGCATCGGGATTTCGGCATGGGGCTAATGATAGGCGTCTGTATTAAGACGCCTATCATTAGTTCAATGCCGGGATTTCACTGTCGGGAAGCCAGCGGTCGGCATTTCGACAGCTGGCTTCCTGACTACATACCTGTCTATCAACCATGAAAAATACCTTTTACATTTTAGTACCCCTCTGCCAAAATCCTGTATTTGCCATTGAGAATGGTTCATCTAAACTCCCTCTACTTGTCCTTCAGTATAATTCAGTTGACTTTTAGAGCTCATTCATGGGCCTATTTACCACTATCTGGATATGAAATGCGATTGTGATCAGAAAATCTTGCCTGGGCACGTAATGCAATATTTTTCAATATCCCATGAATGTATCAATAATCACGTGCTAGGACAGAGCTTGCTATATCTCTTCACTGCTTACGGACTCAAGCCAGCACGCAGTCTATGTTTACATCTCAAGGGAAATCCTACTTCTACAGGCACTGATTTCACCGCTAAAGGTTCCCTTCTGAGGCCTAAAGACATTGGTAACTATCCACTCCTGCTGGTTATAAGAACTTTCTTACCTATCTAACTTGTGGATTAATGAAGCATTGATCAATAGATAATAATTTTGTAGACAGTAAGAGGCACACACTAATTGTGGTGACAAAATTGACTGCATCCATATATTCCAATAAGAGGAATATAAGTGTCCCACGTGTATGAAATTTCAGTGTTTTTCATTCTGTATCATTGTATGTTTAATTAATATTTTCTTAAATATCAAAATTTATATTAAATAAGACCTTCCTTTTATGGCAATTGTATATGTAATAATTAACAGAGCGCTGTAAATTAGCTTTTTTATATATAGTAATTAGAATTTAACTTTATACTAGGGATGAGTGGGTTCGGATTTTCAAAATCCGAACCACCCCGAGCCTCCCGATCCGAGCTGGGAACCGAGTCCGGCTCGGGTTTTCCCGCCAGACTTAGTTCCTGGAACGAGGCAAAACGTCATCATCCTGGTGTCGGATTCTCACGAGACCCGGACTTTGAACATTTCACGCCTCCCGCCCCGCCATCTTCACTCCAGTCCTGGAGAGGGTAGTGAGAGGATGTATGTCAGTCTCTAGTGTCTGTGGGAAATTGGTGTGGCGACCAGCTCTGCTGTATCAGTCTGGGTGTACCTGCTCTGCTGTATCAGTCCAGTCCAGTGGTGCTCTGCTGCTGTATCAGTCTGGGGGTGACCTGCTCTCCTGTATCAGTCCAGTCCAGTGGTGCTGTCCTGTGCTGTGTATTCACTCCAGTCTCCAAATAAAAAGGGGTGATTTAATTCATCCAAATAGTTTTTACAGGGGCTGCCCTGTGTGGCGTAGGAGTACGCTGCCCTGTGCTGTGTATTCACTCCAGTCTATTTAATTAATCCAAATAATTTTTACAGGGGCTGCCCTGTGTGGTGTAGGGGTACGCAGCCCTGTGCTGTGTATTCACTCCAGTCTCCAAATAAAAATGGGTGATTTAATTCATCCAAATAATTTTTATAGGGGTTATTCACTCAATAAAAATAATGCACTCCATAAAAATAATGGAGGATAAAATAGGGAAAGATCAAGAACTACTTCCTCCTAGTGCTGAAGCTGCTGCCACTAGTCATGACACAGATGATGAAATGCCATTAACGTCGTCTGCCAATGCCGATGCCCAATGTCATAGTAGAGGGCATGTAAAATCCAAAAAGCCAAAGTTCAGTAAAATTACCCCAAAAAATTTAAATAGTCTGAGGAGAAAGGTGAACATGCCATTTACGACATGAAGTGGCAAGGAATGGCTAAGGCCCTGGCCTATGTTCATGACTAGTGGTTCAGCTTCACATGACAATGGAAGCCCTCCTCCTCCCGCTACAAAAATGAAAAGAGTTAAACTGGCAAAAGTACAGCAAAGCACTGTGCGTTCTAAGAAGATATCACAAATCCCCAAGGAGAGTCCTAGTGTGTCGGCGGTTGCAATGCCTGACCTTCCCAACACTGGACGGGAAGAGGTGGCTCCTTCCACCATTTGCATGCCTTCTGCAAGTGCTGGAAGGAGCACCCACAGTCCAGTTGCTGATATTCAAATTGAAGATGTCACTGTTGAAGTACAACAGAATGAGGATATTGGTGTAGCTGGCGCTGAGGAGGAAGTTGAGGTGTGCAATCGGGAAGCCGGCGGACCTAATCCCGAAAGCTGGCTTCCCGACTGTCATATCCCGGCAAAGGTCTAAAGACAGGTGTCGATATGCCAACGCCTGTCATTAGACATACGTCGGGAGTCCGACGCCTGGCATCCCGATCGAAGGGACGCAGGGTGCTGAGCGTGTATAGCCACGGGGAGGGAGGGTTAGGTTTAGGGTTCATGGGGGGGACTTAGGGTTAGGCACCCCCCTGGGAGGTTAGGTTTAGGCTAGGGGAAGGGGGGGTTAGCGTTAGGTACCCCGGGGGGGGACTTAGGGTTAGGCACCCCCCCGGGGGATTTAGGTTTAGGCGGAGGGGAAGGGTGGGTTAGGCTTAGGCACTTAGAGAGGGGATTAGGGTTAGGCACTGGGGGCGAAGGTTAGGGTTAGGCACCCCTAAGGGAGGGTTTAGGGGGTAGAAATAGGTTAGTATATACTTACCTTGGACGGTCGGGATTTCCTCCTCTGCTGGGATGCCGCTGTCGGGATTACAACCGCCAGGCATGGGTCCGGCGGTAAATCATACCGATTCCGGAAGTTGACGTGGAGGATTCTGATGGTGATGTGGTTTGTTTAAATCAGGCACCGGGGGAGACAGTTGTTGTACGTGGGATGAAAAAGCCCATCGTCATGCCTGGGCAGAAGACCAAAAAATTCACCTCTTTTGTCTGGAAATATTTCTATCCAAATCCAGACAACAACTGTCTTGCCATATGTAGCTTATGTAAAGGTGTAATAAGTAGGGGTAAGGATGTTTACCATCTAGGAATATCCTCCCTTATATGTCACCTGCAGCACGATCATAAAAAGTCACTGTCAAGTTCAGAAACTGTGGCTAAGATCATAAGCACCTAACTCCCTTTGTCCTGTTGTATCCAAGCACCTGCAAACCACACCAGCAACTCCTTCCTCGTCAATTTCCTCCTCAATCAGGATCAGAAGTAGTCCTGCAGGCCATGTCACTGGCATTAATGACTCCTCTCCTATCCGGGATTCCTCCAGAGGATCCTGCATTGCTACGCCTACTGCGGCCACTGCTGCTGTTGCTGCTAGGAGTCGTTCATCATTACAGAGAGGAAAGCGAAACACCACTATTTATTTTACTAAGCAATGACCATCCAACAGTCCTTTGCGAAGAGGATGTAGTATGTCAGCAGTCATCCTGTTGCAAAGCAAATAACTGAGGTCTTGACAGCTATGTTGGTGTTAGATGTGCATCCGGTATCCACCATTAGTGCAGTGGGATTTAGACATATTATGGAGGTAGTGTGTCCCCGGTACCAAGTCCCATCTAGATTCCACTTCACTAGGCAGGCAATACCAAGAGACGTCAGAAAAAGTGTCCTCAGTGTCCTAAAAAATGCGGTTATACCCAATGTCCACTTAACCACAGACATGGATTTGTGATATCTGACAACACCACCAATATTATGCGGGCATTACATCTGGGCAAATTCCAGCACATCCCATGTTTTGCTCACACAATAAATTTGGTAGTGCAGAATTTTTTGAAAAATGACAAGGCCATGCAGGAGACGCTTTCGGTGGCCCAAAAAATTTCTGGCCACTTTCGCCATTCAACAACTGAGTGCTGAAGACTGGAGCACCAGCAAACACTCTTGAACCTGCCCTGCCATCACCTGAAGCAAGAGGTTGTAATGTGGTGGAACTCAACCCTCTATATGCTTCAGAGGATGGAGGAGCAGCAAAAGGCCATTCAAGCCTATACATCCACCTATGACATAGGGAAAGGAGGGGGTATGCAGCTGACTCAAGTACAGTGGAGAATGATTTCCGTGTTGTGCAAGGTTCTCCAGCCCTTCGAACTTCCCACACGTGAAGTCAGTTCAGACACTGCCAGCTTGAGTCAGGTCATTCCCTTCATCAGGCTTTTGCAGAAGCAGCTGAAGAAAGTGAAGGAGGAGATAAAAAGGAGCGATTACGCTCAGTATGTGGGACTTGTGGATGAAGCTCTTCATTCGCTTTGCCAGGATTCGAGGGTGGATAATCGGTTGAAATCAGCCACTACATTTTGCCCACCATGCTTGATCCTAGGTTTAAAGCCTAAGTGGTGTTTCTCTTTCTGGCCGACACAAGCCTGCAGAGGTGCAAAGACCTGCTGGTGAAAACACTGTCAATTTAAGCGGAACGTGACATGGCAACAGCTCCTTCTTCATTTTCTCCCGCAACTGGGGCTGCCAGGAAACAACTTAGATATCCTAACCAACCCGCTGGCGGTGATGCAGGGCAGGTAGGACCAAGTTTAGACATCTGGTCCGGACTGAAGGACCTGCCAACAATTTCTGACATGTCTACTGTCGCTGCATATGATACTGTCACCATTGAAAGAATGGTGGAGGATTACATCAGTGACAGCATCCAAGTAGGCATGTCAGACAGTCCGTACCTGCACTGCAGGAAAAAGAGGCAATTTGGAGGCCCCTGTACAAACTGTCTCTATTTTACCTAAGTTGCCCCCACCCCCCTCCAGTGTGTACTCTGAAAGAGTGTTTAGTGCAGCCGGGAACCTTGTCAGCGAAAGGCGTAGGAGGTTGTTTCCACAAAATGTGGAGAAGATGATGTATATCAAAATGAATGATCAATTATTTCGGGAAGACCAGCCTCCAGAAAGTACAGAGGGACCTGTGGTGGTGGATTCCAGCGGGGATGAATTACTACTCTGTGAGGATGAGGATATACACAACACTGAAGAGGGTGAGGAATTGGTGGATGAGGATGACATCTTGCCTCTGTAAAGCCAGTTTGTGCAGGGACATATTATTTGCCAACTTGTTTTGTGGGGGCTCAAACAACCAATCATTTCAGCCACAGTTGTGTGGCAGACCCTGGCACTGAAATGATTGGTTTGTTAAATTGTGCATGTCCTGTTTATACAACAGAAGAGTGGCACCTCTTTTTTTTCTTTGCACTATGTACTTTTTGGGGCCTAGTTTTTTAAACTGCCATCCTGTCTGCCACTGCAGTGCCACTCCTAGATGGGCCACGTGTTTGTGTCACCCACTTGTGTTGCTTAGCATAATCATCCAGCTATCTCGGTGCAACCTTTTGGCCTAAAAACAATATTGTGAGGTGTGAGGTGTTCAGAATAGACTGAAAATGAGTGGAAATGAATGTTATTGAGGTTAATAATAGCGTAGGAACAAACAAAATGAAATTCTGTGATTTTAACTGTTTTTATGCTTTTTTCCAAAAAAATACAGATCCAAAACCAAAACCTGGTTTTGGCATAGGGATGAGTGGGTTCGGGTTTCCGAAAAACGAACCCCCCCCCCGAGCCCCCCCGATCCAAGCTGGGAACCAAGTCAGGCTCAGGTTTTCCCGCCTGACTCGGAACTGAAATCGAGGCAAAATGTCATCATCCCGCTGTCGGATTCTCGCGGGTTTTGGATTCTATAAAAGGTACTGCAATCGCCGCCATTTTTCATTCCGGCTGTGGAGCGTGTGCGTGCAGAGGGAGGAAGCTGGGAGCTTTTGGCTAGTGTTATGTGACACATTACATACTGGGATGGCTGGCTAATGTGAAGAGGCTGGCTGGCTACTGTTGTCCATACATAGGGGCTGGCTGGTGTCCTGTCCATAGGGCCTGGCAGAGGGAGGGAGCTGTTAGCTACTGTACTGTTGTGATAATAAATAAAAATAATAAACTTAGTAGTACACTACTACTTAATTTCATTAGTTATATACATTACAATACTGGGCCGGCTGGCTACTGTGAAGAAGGAGGGAGCTGGGAGCTGTTGCTGACACTGGCTGGCTGGCTGCTGTTGTCCATATACATACTGCTGATGCTGACCATATGGGCTAGCTGGCTACTGTTGTCCAGTGCTATGCTGCTGTCTGTAAAGGGCTGCTGCCCCCCAAAAAAAACACACCTGTCACTGTCATCGGCGTAGCTGCGCAGGGGTCCTGTACTGCTGTCAAATATATATAAAAAACACCTGTCACTGTCATCGGCATAGCCATCACTGTCATCGGCGTAGCTGCGCAGAAAAAAAAAACACATGTTACTGTCATTGGCGTAGCTGCGCAGGGGTGCTGTGCTGCTGTCTGTCAAGGGGCTGCTGTCTCTTTCAGGGATTCACCCCCAGTGTGAAAAGCGTGTTAGCCACACCATCAGTGAAAAAATAAAAACACATTTTTTTTTAATTTCGATAAATATTTTTATTGCATTTTGTAAACAAAACCAGTAATAAAAAAATCTATTTAAAAAAAAAAAAAAAAACATGAATATTGCAATGAAATCTTTTTTTTTTTAAGTTATTGGGTTACAAAAAGTTTTTTTTTTTAAATCTTAAACATAGCAGAAATGTTATCCTAACAGCTTATAAAGTAATATGCTCTAAAAAACTAAAGCTTATATTTATTTACAAACCTATAGAGAGTGGACATCTTAAATTCTAAAACTGTTCTATTCAAAAATGGAAACAAAAGCATAGATTATAAGCCTAGTGTTTTATTGTGTGTTATTATGATGTTAGAATGTAGACGGCCAAAAATTGGGTGGACCACACATGGCTGATTGATCAACCATGGCGACTGGATTAGTGTCATAAGGAAGAGGAGGCTGCAAACTGGGTGTCATGTTATGAGTTGGCCATATGGGGTATGTTGCTTTTAAGGGATCAGGCTGGTTATCAGTGGACACATATAGTTATTGTTATTTTGGGTTGCCATCTCCTGAAGGGTGTTTACCAAGAGACAGAGACTACCTATCAGCTCAGGCATAGATACTGAGGAATGGAGCACTGCTCTCTGGAGGGAAGCCAAATAGGTGGGAGCCCCTGTTCCAACATATGAAGCTCTTCTCTCTCCACATCATCCATTATATTTGAAAAAAAATGTAATCGGGGACATCTAGCTCCTCTTTCTGTACCCTGCTCACCCTTTTTGGACAGGAAGTCCAGGATGGATGGTTTGGAAGAAGAAGGCCTAGCAACAGATGGGAATGGTCATTATCAAGACCTGGTCCCCCCAGTGGGTGTAGTCTGGGAGGTATTGGTTGGCATGCAGGCAGCAGAATAAAAAATGTCTCCATGTTGTCTGTGCTTCACTATTCCGTATTTCAGTTTGCGATTCAGGTAGTAATAAAGCCGGTTTCAGAACACAGAATCACTGGATGTACATTCAGGCCAGATACGATCCATGAATTCCCGGACAGATTCCAGACAGATAAATCCTTTGCTTGTGATAATCTTTGGTAATCCCTGGCAAAGGTGGGTGTTATAGCCAGACACTTTGAAGGCTGTAACTCTGAACTGCTTTGTAAAAAACATGTAAATGAAACCTTCCCACACTGCAGAACATGATGGAGGAATCTCTTGAAGTTCAGCACCTAGAGCATCTTTTTTTCATGTTCTCTGAGGCCTATCCTGACTGTGAAGAAAGATTATCCACACTGTAGTCTTCCATTGTGACTTTTAATGGTGATTTCAATGTTGTTCACTGGCTAAGATCCATCTAATCTGAGGGTTAAGTTTTCCCCATGCTAATGAGACAATTCACATTCAGAAGGCGACTCTTATGGTTAGCCGTGGTGTCTTTTGGCAGAGTTTGCACAATCTTGGGGGCACCATGATGAATCAGACAGATCCTCCAGGGTAAACATCTAATCTGGTGTTGTATGTATTTCTATTAAACCTTTGTGTGTGAGTTTAGTCATCTGCTGCTTGTGGTGGAGCTCTTTTTCTGCTTTCTCAATGATCTCCAGATACAACGTAAAACTAAAACCTTAAACTGAAATGTTGCATTTAATACTCTGTTCCGTTTGTTCACATATCTAAGTATTATGGTTAAGTGGACAGTGGGAACAGCAATTTGAAAGCCACTAACTAACTCTGTTTTTTATAATGTCCCTGTACAGGTTGGGAAATTCCTTTACAGAACAGAAGGTTTGCAAAGGATTATTTAAGGCAATTGTTTATTTATTTTTGGAAAGCATGCTTCCTGTTCCTGGTCACCTTCTGGGATGAAAAAAATCCACTCCAAGCAAGCAGGCATGGTGCTCAAGAAAGAATTCCCAAGAAAGACATAACGTAATACTTAAACCTTAAATCTGAAATGTTGCATTTAATGCTCTGTTCTGCTTGTTCACATATATGATATGGTTAAGTGGACAGTGGGAACAATGGCAGTTTGAAGGTCACTAACTAACTCTGTTATTTTAATGTCCCTGTACATGTTGGGAAATGCCTTTACAGAAGGTTTGCAAAGGATTGTTTAAGTCAATTGTTTTTGGAAGCACTCTTCTTGGTCTCCTTTTGGGATGAAAATTCACTCCTAGCAGCAGAAGCAGGCGCAGTATTCTCAAGAAAGACACAACGTAAGGCCTTAAATCAGGGGTTGCCAGCCTCGGTCCTCGAGAGCTCATGTTTTCCAGACGACCTAGCTGTTGCACAGGTGTATTCATTACTCAGCACCACATTTGAAAAAATCCACAGGTGGAGTTAATTATTTATTACAGTTGTGATTCTGTGAGGAGATCTGGAAAACATGCACTGTTGGTAGCTCTCGAGGACCAGGGTTGGCTACCACTGCCTTAAATCAAAGATCTTACGCTTGTCCACATATCTGTGCTGGTTAAGTGGCACTTTGAGGCCACTAACTATGTTTTTTTTTATGTCCCTGTACAGGTTTGCAAAGGATTTTATGTCCCTTTCAAAGGTTTGCAAAGGATTATTTAAGTCAATTATTTATTTGTTTTTGGAAAGCACTCTTCTGGTCCCCTTCAGGGATGAGAAAATCAACTCCCAGCAGCAGCAGCAGCAGCCATGCTCAAGGATTCTTCTGTGGCAAGGCTGCTGCCTGAAAAATAAATAAAAACATTTTTTTGTGTGTGTGTTAGCCACACCTGTCACTGTCATCGACACACCTGTTATAACATCTTGCTTCTGTAGAGCCAGTTTGTGCAGGGACAGATTAATTGCCAGCTTGTTTTGTGGGGGCCCAAACAAACCAATCATTTCAGCCACAGTCTTGTGGCAGACCCTGTCGCTGAAATGATTGGTTTGTTAAAGTGTGCATGTCCTGTTTATACAACATAAGGGTGGGTGCCAAAGGACAATTCCATCTTGCACCTCTTTTTGTACTTTGCAGTATGTACTCTTTGGAGCCTAGTTTTACAAACTGCCATCCTGTCTGCCACTGCAGTGCCACTCCTAGATGGGCCACGTGTTTGTGCCGCTCACTTGTGTCACTTAGCATAGTCATCCAGCTACCTCGGTGCAACCTTTTGGCCGAAAAATAATACTGTGAGGTGTGAGGTGTTCAGAATAGACTGGAAATTAGGGGAATTAGTTATTGAGGTTAGTAATAGCGAAGGAACAAAAAAAAACAAATTCTGTGAATTTAGCTGTTTTTATGCTTTTTCCAAAAAAATACTAGGGATGTGCAGGCTCGGATAGGTTCGAGTTTGCACGTGGAGTTCGGATTTTTCCCTCCAAAAAAACGGAACTCAGAACGAGGCAAAACGTCATCTTACATGGACGAACATCATCATTCCTGGTCTTTTGTCCAGGAATGATGATGTTCGTCCATGTAAGATGACGTTTTGCCTCGTTCTGAGTTCCGTTTTTTTGGAGGGAAAAATCCGAACTCCACGTGCAAACTCGAACCTATCCGAGCCTGCACATCCCTAAAAAATACAGATCCAAAACACAAAACACAGAAGGGTGGTTTTTGCAAAACCAATCCAGATCCAAAACACGAAGAAAGATCCAGATCCAAAACCAAAACACCAAACACAAAAAGTGGGCGGTGCGCACCCCTAAAATTTGGCAAAACCAATCCAGATCCAGAACACAAAGAAAGATCCAGATCCAAAGTCAAAATACAAAACACGAAAAGTGGCTGGTGCACACCCCTACTTTATACAGTTAGTTTTATGTACCCCCATGGATTTCTGCTGTATCTAGGATAATTGTTCCAATATTGTGTTTTGGTTGTAAGAGGGATTTAGCGCACTCTGAAAGAGAGATAGGAAGCAGGACACATCTAAAAGGCATCAGGGACAACTGCAAATACAATAACACATGTATATATATGTAGATGGCCAGGGAATTGAAAGCATCCACATGAGACACTATGTACGCATTTATGTACCACCCTTATCCATCCACTTGTACAGTAGAAGTAACCATCATCACTATTGGCGGGCATTGCACCAACCCTATACCTGATGCAATAGATCTATCTCAAATCAGATGTATCTAAGCATTTGCGCAAGTCTGCATAGCCAGCAATTCTGCTTACACATGCACAACATGCCTGAGAACACTCTGCCTACAGTATGTGCAAATACCCATTTGCTGCCAAGTTACACCTATTTAGCTGTAAGTTAAGACACGTACGACTCTGTCTCATCTGTAGTTGCTCAAAGTTGAGTATGCTCAGTTTATATGCATGTGCAGTGTGAAAAACAGGAAGCACCATTTGCAAAATGCACTTGTGTGCAACTCTGAACTAGGGCCTATAGGGCTACATTATACATAGAGATGTGCGCTGACCTCCGTGTTTTGGTTTTGGTTTTGGTTCCCTCCTGGTTTTGGATCTGGATTGGTTTTGCCAAAACCTCACCTCCGTGTTTTGTTTTTCGGTTTTGGTTTTGGATCTGGATTTTTTCTTAAAAAATCATAAAAACAGCTAAAATCACATAAAATGGGCCTGTTTTCATTCCTACAGTATTATTAACCTCAATAACATTTATTTCCAATCGTTTCCAGTCAATTCTGACCACCTCACCGCTCACTATATTGTTTTCATCCAGTTTAGGCCCAAAATTTGCACCAAGCTAGCTGGCTAACTAAGCTAAGCGGCACAAACACGTGGCAGTTCAATTTCCAACATGGCACATCAGGAAACAAATGTTTTTATTATTCAAGAGAGGCCCTGAGGGAGTTGGAGTATGTATGTAGTTGAAGGTAGGGCAGGGATAGGAAGGGTTGATTGGTAGTAAATTTAATTTAATTTTTTGATTCCAAAGAAATTTGATGAGGGAAAAGGGGAGGGGAGGAGGCATTGCCAAAAAAATATTTGATACATTCACATCAGTCCTAGCCCCAGAAGAATACTTGAGGGCCATGCCTGCTGCTGCTGCTGGGAGTGGATTTTCTCATCCAAGAAGAGGACCAGGAAGACTTCTAGTAGTGCTTTCCACATGAAAAAGCATTTCCCAACATGTAAAGGGACATTAAAAAATACATAGTTAGTTAGTGGCCTCAAAGTGCCACTTAACCAGCACAGAT
The DNA here is from genome assembly GCA_031769625.1 of Taudactylus pleione. Classification (NCBI taxonomy): domain Eukaryota; kingdom Metazoa; phylum Chordata; class Amphibia; order Anura; family Myobatrachidae; genus Taudactylus; species Taudactylus pleione. Next base: position 1,790,629 of record JAUIMM010000153.1, read on the forward strand.
ATGTAGACAAGCGTAAGATCTATGATTTAAGGCAGGGGTAGCCAATCCTGGTCCTCGAGAGCTACCAACAGTGCATGTTTTCCAGATCTCCTCACAGAATCACAAGTGTGATAAAAAATTAATTCCACCTGTGAATACACCTGTGCACCAGCTAGGTTGTCTGGAATATGTGAACTGTTAGTAGCTCTTGAGGACCGAGTGTCAGGGCTCTGCCGGGGATCAGCGTGGCCTTACCTCCTCGCCGGCTTCCTTTGATCTCCCGGGCGGTCGGGCAGCTGGCGCGGCGGCTGAGAGGATGCTGAGCATTCTCCCCATGCGTAGGGGACTGCGGGCGGTCCGGTGTCTGGACTCGGGGTTCCCGGCATGGGCGCCGCCATGTCAGTCGGCCCATGTGACTGTACTTCTGGCCTGGGATAGGTGAGCGTCAGCTGATCGCTGTGCACCTATCAAAAGGTTCTGTGGGGTATATAGCCTGCTTCCACCTTTCTGCAAACTGCCTGAACAACGGTTGTCTTCTAGTCCCTAGTTGAGTTCCGGTCCAGGTTCCTGGCGTTCTATTTCCTCTACAGTGTGTTCCATCTCTGCCTGTGTGCCAAGACGTTACTGTGATCCCTGTGCAACAGTGAGTTACCATCTGCCTGTGTGCTAAACGTGTCTCTAGTGAACTTCTTGCAACAGTGTATTACCATCTGCCTGTGTGCTAAACGTGTCTCTAGTGAACCTTGTGCAACAGTGAATTACCATCTGCCTGTGTGCTAAACATGTCTCTAGTGAACCTTGTGCAACAGTGTATTACCATCTGCCTGTGTGCTAAACAAGTCTCTAGTAAACCAGGTGCAACAGTTAATTACCAGCTGCCTGTGTGCTAAACGAGCCTCTAGTGAACTTCATACAACAGTGAATTACCATATCTGCCTGTGTGTTAAACGTGTCACTAGTGAACTTTGGGCCTGATTCAGACCCACTCGCGAGCGGCTGTACGCTCGCAAGTGGGTCGATGGTCTGCACTGAGCATGCGCACGACGGAGGGAGCTCCGTCGTGCGCATGCGCCAGACACGACGAGCGAAGGACTTTCCTTCGCTCGTTGTGTCCGATCAAAGGGGGCGTGCTGTCAATGTTGATTGACAGCACACCCCCTTTGGTGGGCGTGCCGGGGGCGTGCCTCCCTGACGGGGGCGTTCCCACGGGAACGCCTCCCGTCGGAAGCCGGCCCACTGACATCACTAGTGATGTCAGTGGGAGTGATTTTGGCTCTGATAGAGCCAAAATCACTCCGGAGCTTGCGGTTGAAAACCTCAACCGCAGGCTCCGGCTCGCAATTTCGATGGTCGCGATGGTCACGACCATCGCGGCCATCAAAATGCACGCTCGTATAGCCTGTGGGTGGTGACCCACAGCTATACGAGCGTCCAGGAGGACGCTCCATGAAAAAGGAGCCCGGCCCTCATGCAGAGCGTGCGCTCTGCTCAGAGCGTACGGCTCTGAATGAGGGCCTTTGTGCTACAGTATTGCCAGACTTCTTTACGTTGTTTGTGGATCACTCCACAGTACCTTAAACCTTAGGCATCTCTTATTAGGGCCACGGTTATTTCTGTCTCTAATTCCCACTGAGCTCGGGTACCTGGTCAAAGGACCACGACCTGCTCACAGGGTGCAGCTAAGCCCAAATCCCGATTGGAGGGGTCACTGGCGAACACCATCCTGTGGGTTAGACTCCGCACCATTGCCCAGGTCTCGTCAACACTCGAGAGCTGTGGATGAGGAGAACATATATCCAGGCCCCTCACCTTCGTTTCCTCCTGCAACCCGGACCCAGAGTTTCCACTCCCCCAGCGCCAAACGTGACAGTTTGTTCAGGCCGCACAATGGAAGCCGCTGGGTCCCAAGGTTCAGGGTCCCTTCAGGACCTGGCCTCTCGGATGGATAACCAGGAGGCAGCCCAACAGCAAGTGGCCCAGTACCTGCAGGAGCTCTCTAGACAGCTGGTCTCGATCCAAACTACATTGGCATCGATTCTCCCAGTTCCACCAGCTGCAGCCGCTGCACCCCCTCCACCTGTTTTGCCTCAAGGGGCTTCGGGATCTAAATCTCGTCTCCAGTTGGCAACCCCGGAAAGATTTGATGGTAGTCCCAGGCGGTGCCGAGGGTTTATTAACCAATGCGAGATCCAATTTGAATGTCTCCCCCAGAATTTCCCCACCTCTCGAGCAAAGGTGGCATATGTTATTTCCCTGTTGACCGGGGCTGCTCTGGACTGGGTCTCTCCCCTGTGGGAACGAGCTGACCCCATCGTGTCAAATTATGAAGGATTTGTTTCAGCATTTAAAAAGATTTTTGACGAACCAGGCCGCTCCGCTTCAGCCTCATCCGATTTGCTTCGTGTGCGCCAGGGGACCCGATCTGTTGGTCAGTATGTAGTTCAGTTTCAAACCCTGGCATCTAAGCTAAAGTGGAACGAGGAAGCTCTCAAGGCATCCTGCCTCCATGGACTATCAAAAAGGATGAAGGATGAGTTGGCCTCCAGAGATTTACCGGAGTCCTTTGCTGATGTCATCTCCCTCTGCATCAAGATCGACCTTCGCCATCGGGAACGCTGGGATAGTGGAGGCAGGGGGGAACGCTTTCAGGTCCGTACTCCTCCTGTGAACCAGTCTTCTCTCTCTCCTAATAGTGAAGAAGAACCCATGCAGGTCAATAAGTCCAAGCTTACAGCTGTAAAACGCAACAGGCGTTTCCAAAGTAAATTATGTATTTATTGTGCTGCTCCCGACCACATTTTGAAGAATTGCCCTCTGCTTGCGGGAAATGCGAGACCCTGACTGAAGTAGGGAGCATTCAGTTAGGGGTTATGTCCAAGTCATCCCAAATAACAGACAGTCTTCTACCAGTGTCGCTTTCCCATGGGTCCAGGACAAAGAGGGTTAAAGCTCTAATTGATTCTGGAGCGGCAGGCAATTTCATTTCAGATACTCTCGTTCGGACTCTAGGTATTCCTGTCGTTCCATTACCCAATAAACTAGTACTCTCCGGCTTAGATGGTAAAACAGTGCTAGGAGAATCTCTTTCTTCTCTCTCCCATCCAGTATCCATCAAGATTGGATGTCTTCATCAGGAGTGGCTGGAATTATTTGTGTTACCTAAATCTCCCTATGAGCTGGTGTTGGGGCTACCCTGGTTAAAAAAGCACAACCCTGTGTTCAATTGGAATAAGATGCAAATTTTGTCCTGGGGATCAAGTTGTTTACAGAAGTGTTTGACCAAGGTGGTTCCTTTGCATAAGTTAACCACAGTTACCTGTCCATCCGAGATGTTCTCTCCACCCTCTATCTCTGTGGGTCCCTCTCAGTCCAATTTACCAGAACCCTACCAGGATTTCGCTGATGTATTCTGCGAACAAGGGGCAGATAAACTCCCTCCGCATCGACCATGGGATTGTGCTATTGACCTGCTTCCGGGGAAGACCCCTCCTCATGGCCGTGTTTATCCATTATCTGTTCCTGAGACTACCGCTATGGCAGAGTACATTAAGGACAACCTTGCTAAAGGATTTATCCGGCTGTCATCCTCTCCTGCTGGAGCAGGGTTCTTCTTCGTAGGAAAAAAGGACGGAGGGCTCCGCCCTTGTATAGATTATCGGGGCCTAAACCAAATTACGATAAAGAATCGGTATCCACTACCCTTGATTTCCGAACTTTTCGACAAGGTCCGAGGAGCTCAGTTTTTCACCAAACTAGACTTACGCGGGGCCTACAATTTAATTCGAATAAAGGCAGGGGATGAGTGGAAAACCGCTTTTAATACTAGGGATGGACACTTCGAGTACCTGGTAATGCCTTTTGGACTCTGTAACGCACCAGCTGTATTTCAAGGTTACGTCAATGAGATTTTTCGGGACATTCTCTATAAATTTGTGGTCGTTTATCTCGATGATATTTTAATTTTTTCTACAAACTTACAAGACCATCATCGGCATGTACTAGAAGTGTTGTCTCGTCTCCGAAATCATCGTCTCTTTGGAAAGTTGTCAAAATGCCTCTTTAATCAGACCTCGGTACCCTTCCTGGGGCATATAATCTCTGGAAAAATTCTTCAAATGGACCCTGATAAACTGAAAGCTATTGCCGATTGGCCTCAGCCTACTTCGTTGAAAGCTACTCAACGTTTCTTGGGTTTTGCAAATTATTATAGGAGGTTCATTCCACATTTCTCCACATTGGTCTCTCCTATCACTTCTCTCACAAGGAAGGGAGCCAGCCCATCCTCTTGGCCTGATCCAGCAATACAAGCTTTTAAAAAATTAAAAATTGCATTTTCCACAGCCCCAATTCTCCGCCAGCCTCAGCTGGATCAACCATTTACGGTAGAAGTGGACGCATCCTCTGTTGGAATTGGGGCCGTATTGTCTCAGATCGCTGAAGATGGGAAGATCCACCCCTGCGGATTCTTCTCCCGGAAATTCTCTCCCGCAGAGAAAAATTATATTATTGGAGATCAGGAACTATTAGCTATACGCTTGGCACTAGAGGAATGTCGTTATCTTCTGGAAGGAGCTAGATTTCCAGTTACGGTCATTACAGACCATAAGTACCTAACTTATCTACAAACTGCTCATAGATTGAATGCCAGGCAGGCCCGATGGTCTCTTTTTTTTTTCCAGGTTCAATCTAAAGCTTCAATTTCGACCAAGCATTTTAAACAAAAAAAGCGGATGCTCTCTCCCGTTCTTTTATGACTATGGTAGAGGAAGAGGACCATCCGCAGATACGTCCAATTCTTGATCCAATTGTTTTCGCTCCTACACAGATATCCTCTCCGCCTCCGGGAAAATTTTTTGTTATCCCCAGTTTACGTAAAAGACTGTTGACATGGGCTCATGCTTCGTTATTTGCTGGTCATACAGGAATCACTAAAACTTACCAATTCCTACTACGTTCCTACTGGTGGCCCACCATGAAGGGAGATGTCAGAGAATTTGTCCTGTCCTGTATTAAATGTGCGCAGCATAAGACACCTCGCAGGAGGGTGATGGGTCCATTACGCCCATTACCGGTTCCAGTTGCCCCATGGACTCATATCTCTATGGACTTCATTTCCGAGCTACCTCGATGCAAGGGACACAATACGGTATGGGTGGTCATGGATCGCTTCTCAAAAATGGCACATTTTGTTCCTCTGGTTGGTCTTCCATCGGCTCCTCAATTGGCTAAAATATTCATCCGGGATATCTTCAGATTACACGGTCTCCCTAAGGAGATAATCTCTGATCGTGGGGTCCAATTCGTGGCCAAATTTTGGAGAGCCCTGTGCAATACATGTGGAGTTAAATTAAAATTTTCTTCAGCATACCACCCTCAGACGAATGGTCAAACCAAAAGGGTTAATCAAGAACTTGAGACCTTCATCAGGCTTTTTGTATCATCTTCTCAGGATGATTGGGTGGACCTTTACCATGGGCAGAATTTTCTCACAATTTTAAGTATCATTCGTCATCCAAGTCCACACCCTTCTTCACTGTCTTCGGTAGACATCACCGAGTCCCTGACTTCGAACATCTTCCAGCGGTAGAAGTTCCGGCAGCAGTCAAGGAGATTGAGTCATTTTCAATCCTGTGGAATAAGATTCACCATTCCTTGGTACAATCCTCAAAGAATTACAAGAGATTTGCCGATAGGAAACGTTTGGCTGTTCCCTTTTTAAAAGTTGGGGATAGGGTTTGGTTATCTTCCAAGAACATTCGTTTGAAGGTACCCACAATGAAACACGTTTTATTGGCCCCTATCGCATCATTAAGATAATCAATCCAGTAGTGTATAAGTTGGAACTTCCTCCACAAATGAAAATCTGCAATACATTCCATATTTCTCTTTTACGTCCTCTGGTGCTCAATCGATTTCAAATTGTTCCTCCCAATTGCCTCAAGTACAGACTTTACAGGGTACTGAGTTTGAAGTGGAGAAGATCTTGGATTCACGCCTTAAGTTTAATACTCTTCAATACCTCATCGATTGGAGGGGCTATGGTCCCGAAGAAAGGGCTTGGGTCAAGGCTTCCGATGTGCATGCTCCACGGTTGGTCTGAGACTTCCATAGGAAATTTCCAAATAAGCCTATGGGGTGTTCGGTGCCCACCCTGAAAGGGGGGGGTACTGTCAGGGCTCTGCCGGGGATCAGCGTGGCCTTACCTCCTCGCCGGCTTCCTTTGATCTCCCGGGCGGTCGGGCAGCTAGCGCAGAGGCTGAGAGGATGCTGAGCATTCTCCCCGTGCATAGGGGACTGCGGGCGGTCCGGTGTCTGGACTCGGGGTTCCCGGCATGGGCACCGCCATGTCAGTTGGCCCATGTGACTGTACTTCTGGCCTGGGATAGGTGAGCATCAGCTGATCGCTGTGCACCTATCAAAGGGTTCTGTGGGGTATATAGCCTGCTTCCACCTTTCTGCAAACTGCCTGAACAACGGTTGTCTCCTAGTCCCTAGTTGAGTTCCAGTCCAGGTTCCTGGCGTTCTATTTCCTCTACAGTGTGTTCCATCTCTGCCTGTGTGCCAAGACATTACTGTGATCCCTGTGCAACAGTGAGTTACCATCTGCCTGTGTGCTAAATGTGTCTCTAGTGAACTTCTTGCAACAGTGTATTACCATCTGCCTGTGTGCTAAACGTGTCTCTAGTGAACCTTGTGCAACAGTGAATTACCATCTGCCTGTGTGCTAAACGTGTCTCTAGTGAACCTTGTGCAACAGTGAATTACCATCTGCCTGTGTGCTAAACAAGTCTCTAGTGAACTTCATGCAACAGTGTATTACCATCTGCCTGTGTGCTAAACAAGTCTCCAGTAAACCAGGTGCAACAGTTAATTACCAGCTGCCTGTGTGCTAAACGAGCCTCTAGTGAACTTTGTACAACAGTGAATTACCATATCTGCCTGTGTGTTAAACGTGTCACTAGTGAACTTTGTGCTACAGTATTGCCAGACTTCTTTACGCTGTTTGTGGATCACTCCACAGTGCCTTAAACCTTAGGCATCTCTTATTAGGGCCACGGTTATTTGTGTCTCCAATTCCCACTGAGTTCGGGTACCTGGTCAAAGGACCGCGACCTGCTCACAGGGTGCAGCTAAGCCCAAATCCCGATTGGAGGGGTCACTGGCGAACACCATCCTGTGGGTTAGACTCCGCACCATTGCCCAGGTCTCGTCAACACTCGAGAGCTGTGGATGAGGAGAACATATATCCAGGCCCCTCACCTTCATTTCCTCCCGCAACCCGGACCCAGAGTTTCCACTCCCCCAGTGCCAAGCGTGACAGTTTGTTCAGGCCGCACAATGGAAGCCGCTGGGTCCCAAGGTACAGGGTCCCTTCAGGACCTGGCCTCTCGGATGGATAACCAGGAGGCAGCCCAACAGCAAGTGGCCCAGTACCTGCAGGAGCTCTCTAGACAGCTGGTCTCGATCCAAACTACATTGCCAGCACCAAGCGTGACACCGAGGTTGGCTACCCCTGATTTAAGGCCTTACGGTGTGTCTTTTTTGAGAATCCTGCACCTGCTTCTGCGGCTAGGAGTGGATTTTCATCCAAGAACGGGATCAGGAAGAGTGCTTTCCAAAAACAATTGACTTAAATAATCCTTTGCAAACCTTCCGTAAAGGCATTTTCCAACCTGTACATTACCCAACCTGTATTTCCCAACCTGTACATTAAAAAAAACATAGTTTGTGGCCTTCAGTTCAAACTGCCATTGTACCCACTGTCCACTTAACCGGAGCAGATATTGTAGACAAGCGGAACAGAGTAGCAAATGCAACATTTAAGATTTAAGGTTTAAGTCGTGCGTTGTGTCTTTCTTGAGAATTCTTGAGTGCCATGCCTGCTGCTGGGAGTGGATTTTCATCCCAGAAGGGATGAAGACATTGTTTTTCGTTCCCAACGGACACAGATCTGAAGAGATGTAAATAACTACTGACAGGTAAAAGAGGCAATTTGGAGGCCCTTACACAAAACTGCCTTTGCTTTACTTGAGCTGCCCACCTTCCAGTGTGTACTCAGAAAGAGTTTTCAGCACAGCCGGGAACCTTCTCAGTGATTGGCCTGAGACTACTTCCCCAAAATGTGGAAAAGATGATGCCCGTCAAAATGAACTACAAATTCTACAAGAAAGACCTTTACCATCAATTATCTGCAAAAATTACAGAGGCACCTGTAATGGTGGATTCCAGCGGGGACAAATTAATATTGTGTGAAGAAGATGATGTATTCATCACACCCGATTATACCATCACCCAAGCCTATATTGTCATCCTACCTGTGTTGTGTATAAATTACAGCTGCACTCCCTGTTAGATTGGGGATTCATTGTCCACTTTAGTGGATGTGAGCTCCATTGTACTCCATATCATCACCACACCTCCTACACATCTTCTGACCTGGGCTACAGGAGGAGCAGCTGCACTCTGGAATACAGATGCATGGAGTTGCCCCTCTGACTCACTGAAATTCAGGTAGAGGGGCCATGGGCAGGGAGTAGAGACACTATAATCAGAGAACGCAGTTTTAGTTGCTTTATTCCATTTTTTAAACCATATCCTCTATTTTCACCTTTGAAAATGTTTATGCAAATCTTAGCAGAGTCATTTGTGATGCCATGGCTAACATACACACACACACAGAAAAAAAACACATTGATTGATTGATTCATTAATTATTTTTGGGAGCGGCACTTCAGAGGGAGAGCACCCAATCGAGGCACCAGCCTCTTGATAAATGACACAGACAGCACCCCTGCACAGCTACGTTGCTGATAAATGTGGCTAACGCACATGCACACAAAAAAAAAACATTTATTGATTGATTGATTTTGATTGATTGATTTAATTACTTTTTAGCACCCGAACGAGGCAGCAGCCTCTTGATAAATGACACAGGCAGCTCCCCTGCGGAGCTATGTTGCTGGTGATAAGTGTGGCTTACACGCACACACACACACACACACACAAAACAGATTGATTGATTAATTTAATTAATTTTTTGGGTCACTTGGGAAGGAGAGCACCCGAATGAGGCAGCAGCCACTATGGCTAATGCGCACGGGCACACACAGAAAATAGTTTTTCTTTTTTCACTGGTGGTGTGGCTAACACGCACACACAAAAATTGTTTTTATTTTTTTTACACTGGGGGTGAAAAAGAGCACCCCTGATGGACAGAGCACCCCCTGGACAACACAGCAGAACAGGCAGCCAGCCCCTATGGACTACAGCCAGCCAGCCCCTATGGACAGGACAACAGCCAGCCAGCCACTATATGGATTAACATGGACAACAGCCAGCCAGTCCCTATGGACAGGACAACCTCAAAACAGCCAGCCAGCACCTATGGGCAACAGCCAGCCCCTATGGACTACAGCCAGCCAGCCCCTATGTACAGGACAACACCCAGCCAGTCAGTATATGAGGAGGATTATGGACAACAGCCAGCCAGCTTCTATGGACAACAGCTGGGCCCTATGGACAGGACAACCTCACAAATCACAACAGCCAGCCTCTATATGGACAGCAGCCAGCCCCTATGGACATTAAGCAGCCAGCCCCTGAGTGACAACACAATTGTAGCCAGCCCTATTATGCACAACAGCAGTGCAGCACAGCTCCCTCTCTCTTCACTCTCCACAGCCAGAATGAAAAATGGCGGCGATCGCGGGCCTTTATACAATCCAAAACCCATGAGAATCCGACAGCGGGATGATGATGCTTTGCTTAGTTTTGAGATCCGAGTCAGGCGGGAAAACCCGATCCAACTCAGATCTGACTCGGATCCCCTAAGTTCGGGTGGGTTCGGATCTCTGAGATCCAAACCCGGTCATCTCTGATTATACGTAGTTATTTTTGTAAAGTTACTCTCTGGGCTAAATTTATATTAGATGGTATACTTATTCCTATCGGCAGATATATTTCACCTCAAATCTCTCCTTACAAGTATGTTCCAACTCAGTGCTGCAGACTCCTGTTACAGCAGCAGCTTTCTCAGGTCTTCCGATGCCCCGCCCTCAAACCAAAGACCTCCCACATTCCGCGACCCCCCACAGGGGGAAGCCAGATTATGAGAAGTTAGGAGCCTAGGGTTCCCCTCTCACATGCTTGTCCCTCCTCTCTGTCCCCTCTGGATAAGCTTGTTCTTATATCTGCCTCTACAACTGCCAGCTCTCCTCTCCTAGTCCCAGTGGCAGGGCTTTGTGTGTATGCACTGAACAGAAGATATCTGCCATACACAGAGGTACCACAGCCATTCCTCCTATACACTCTTTCCCACCATCCTCTTTACCATTTACCTGCATTTGCCCCCTTCCCATATCTGTGCCTCTGCCCTTACCATCTTTCCTCTGCCCCTTCCCCATATATATGCCTCAGCTACCTCCCAATATTTGTACCTTGCTCAGACTACCCAACTCACTTATTCTGACTACTCCCTATGTGTACATTTGCCCCTTCCCCATATTTATGCCTCTGCCCCCCCTTCATATCTGTGCCTCTGCCCCCTGCCTATCTATGCCCTTGTCCCCTTTTCCCATGTGTGCCGCTTTGCATTTGTGCTAATGACTGTCGGCTGCCGATCAGAAGAGACATGACTGATGGAGGACCAAACATGTTCAACCCAACATAATTGAACCTAAGGATGCCAGGTAAGCGCAATTTTCAGTTATTAAGCCGTGTATATGTGTGGTATTTATTTGTGTGTACATATGTTTATATGCGTATGTGATGGGCATGTGTGCCTCTGTGATCTCTATGTGTGGTGTGTTGTGTATGATGGTGTGTATGTGTGATGTGTGTGTGGTGCAGTGTGATGAGGTGTTTGTATTTGTATGTCTAGTATGTATGATCTATGTCTGTAATGTGTGGTGTATGATACAGTCAGAATCCCAGCACGTGGGAGGCCAGCACTTAGGATTTCAGCAGCCGGATCCTGACGCCTGTCAGAATTCCAGTGCCGGCATCCCGACAGCCGGCATCCCAAACGTACATTAAGTAGTGGGGTTAGTGGGATGGTGAAAGGTTATGGTTAGGGACTAGGGGAGTTAGGGTTAGGCACTAATGGGTGAGGGTTAGGTCTAGGGTGCGTGGAAGTGGAGGTTAGGTTTAGGCCCTAGGGGGAGGGTATGTTTAGGCACTGGGGAGGGAGGGTTAGAGTTAGGGTAGGGAGAGGGGGAAGGTTGAGTCACTGCTCATGGGCTAGTGCTATGTGTTTGCCCCCCAGGCTAAAATTCACCAGCCAGCCCCTGCCTATCCCCAGTGCCAGATTAAGGTCCAAATGGGCCTGGAGCTGACATTTATTTAGGGCCTATTGTGTGCTGCTACCGGGGGGGTGACCCGCGCTGTGCAGTGTGACTATTGATGTTGGTGCATAACTAGAGGTGTGGTTTGTGTTTAGGGGCCTATTCATTATCCCTTATAGACCTTTTACACATGTGGAAACGCTAGTTTCTGCATGTTTTCTGTAACAAGCCCATTATTATTAGGACGCCTAGTATTCAGAAAACTTTAGTTTATGTGTGGGAAGCAACAACCTCTTCCGATGGCGTTGGTTCCTGGAGGCCCGATCCTTCCTATGGGAAGGAAGTCCGCCTCTGCACTGTAAGACCTCAGGTCACAGCTGAAGTCAGCTGGGTTGGCAGGGGTAGTGTAAAGGTGGGTACTACACACTAGACCAGAGGTTTCCAAACTTTTTTGAATCATGGCACCCTAGAGTATCAGAAATGTTTTCGTGGCACCCCTAACATTAAGTCTGTTATTCAGAAATTCAGAAAATAATTAAGTAAAGTGAAGTAAATTGTACTTACCTGTCATCCAGGCTCAGTTATGTGGTGGGGGAAAGGTATGCACTTCTGTTTGTCCACATATTTACATTACTTTGACCATAAATAATATGATATGGTGGTGGACCACTAACCTGAGGCACCACTGCAAGCGTCTTGAGGCACCCCAGGGTGCCACGGCGCACAGTTTGGGAACCGCTGCACTAGACGATATGCCTGCCCAATCCCATGGATTGGGCAGACATATTGGGCACATTGTTTAGTATGTACCCACTTTGCGCACTTCCGTTGTCCATGCATGCAGGGACGGTGAAGCGACCCAGCTGCCGATGCCTGCAAGGTCAATGGTGCCGGTGAACGACATACTGTATCGGGTGGTCAGTCACCAGATTATGCAGTGTGTAAAGGCCCACATACATGGCACGATATATGTGCCAATCCGACAGAACGGCACGTTATAGGTGCTATATCGTGCCATGTATGGGCACGATATCGTACCTGATATCGTTCTGCGCGCTCCCGTGGGGTCGTACATCGCATCCCCAGGTCTTCCTGCAAAACCATCTGACCTGGGATGCGATGTACGATCCCATTCAAATGGTGGAGGGGGGAGCCGGCATACCGTGCGGTCAGCAGGGACCGCACGATTGCCGGCAGTGACAGCACGACCCGTCTGCTGACAGATCGGCAGTCACACTACACGGTGCATCACACCGTGTATGGCCAGCATTAGTGTCACTTTATAGAAATGAGTAGCCCCGTACCAGAGTGCCAGTCCATCATAACCTATAACCCTGCGTCCCGTGCCACTTCACCAGGTAACTAGGGTGCTGCTTGGGGTGTCCTAAGGACACTCTGAGCAGCAGTACATATCCCACGGTTCCAATACAGTGGGGGAGACGGGAATACAGAGACGGGCACGGGCTGTGGTGGCAGGTGAGTATGGCTGGTTCTGTCCCCTGGGCACCCCGTCCTATGCAAAGGCACCGACCGCACTGCCCTCCTTATGGCCCTGGAATGGGTGTAGTCCACACACAGTATATACACATATATATAATATACACACACAGTGATATATATATATATATATATAAAAACACACACAGTATAAATACACACACACACACACACACACATTGTATATATATATTCATACATACATACATACATACACATATATATATTTTAATATTCAATAAAATTCTATTATGTATATGATTGATATACATACATATCAATACATATAGTACTACAACAGCAGCAGCAGTTTGGCCAGAAAAATGAAAAGCAGGCAGCTCACCTTTTGGGGGTTCACACCCAGTGCTGCTGCTATCACGGAGTCACCAGCCGCCCTAAACGGAGGAGCTGAGAGCATGTGACGGTGGTGGTGCCGGTGGTCAGTGCACTGCCTGGGACGGGCTGCACGAAGACGCGGTGCGGTGGCAGTGGCGGGCAGCAGCTATGTGACGTCACACGCAGTGACGTCACATGACGTGAAGGCTCCGCTGCTGCCAATTACTAGCGCTGGGAGGGCATTAGAAAGCACAGTCCTCCATAGTGCTCCAGTCCATTATGGTTAGCTTCTTCACCGGTGGTCCAGTGTTGCAGCGGTGCTGGAGGAGAGGGGGGGTTGGGTGGTTTGCATTATGCGAGGCCGAAGGGGGGGCGTGGTCGGCCCTCAGGCTGCTGCAGAATGAAAGAAAAAATCCTTTCTGCAGCAGCGCACACACACATCAGAAGGCATTGGGCCTATTCTGATGCTGGGCCTGGAGCTGTAGCTCCATCAGCCCCATTATTAATCCGGCCCTGCCTATCCCCCAGAGCTGAATCCAGAGCTGCTATTCAGCTTTATGATAACAAAATGGATAAAGATATCCACCCATTCTACAAACTAACAGCATATTTGAGACTTTACTTACACATTCAGGTTATGGGACATCCTTTGTTCCTATTTGCCACTTTGAAATAAGAAGAGGGTTATAAAAGCTGGAAGACCCATTTAATTAAAATATAAACCATGGGTCACTAACTGATGCATTGATTTGGGTTCTTATTGTAAACGACAACAGTTCAAGACATTACTACTATAGTGCTGCATATATTAGACTTAAGTTTATAAACAGTACAATAATTGTACCAGACTGTAGAGTTGTGAATTTATATAATTTTGTCACCTTAAAATACAGGCATGCTTATCTAACTCCAAAGGAAATTTATGCAGAATGTAACATAACTCTGAGAGAGGAATATTATGCACTATACTATATACTAGCATCTTAAATGACCCCTCTACCTCTCTCTATTTCACCAGGTAATTGCAATTTTACAGCACAAATCCTTTAATGATGATTTTTCCTGCAAAACTGGTCAGAAATTGCTGGGTCCACAGGAGAGTCCAGGGAGTCAGAGGAGATGCATTCTGCATATGTGTAGAACAAATTTCCTCTTAAAAAACACAGTGGGGTGGTGTGGTCGAACCTAAGCACAGCTGGCTATGTTTTCATCCTATATGACCACCACGTCAGTTAAGTGGTTAATCCATCACAAATCCTTGGGCAAACAGCTGCTGTTGTAGCCATCAGGGTGTTTTAGAGTGTCAGCCATTTTCTTGTAGCACATATCCTCTTCTTGTAACACAAAGTCTTCTACCTGGTGATATCTCCTTGGTGGGCAGAGTGATGATGCTATCTATGGGTTATGTGCTCACCAAGCCCAGCCCAGGGAGATTGCTAGACTCTCCAGACAGTCATTGAAATCAGCAATATATCAGGGAGTCTCCCTTGCATTCAGGGAGAGTCAGCACTCGGCAAGTATGCCACACCCCTGTGTGTAAATACCAGTTTTAGAATTACGCTTTGGGTCATAATGATGAAAATTCACCCCAACCCCCACCTGTAACTACCTGCATCTGCCCTCCAGGAGCTCTCAGAGGGGACAGAAAAAACATGCTCCAAGTACAGTCAATTTCTTTAACAAGTACTTAACAAAATGGAGATTGGGCAGGGGATCATTCCTGAAAGTGGTTCTAGAATCCTTGCTTCTAGATACTGTGCAAATTCTGTCAGGGCATTCAGGGCTTCATTCAGAGGCGGCCGTACGTTCTACGACCGCACGGCCGCCTCGATGTTTGTCCAGTGCGCAAGCGCACGAGGGAGCCGGCTCCTTCGTGCACATGCGTGAGACCCGCTACAACCGACAGCGCCGGTCGTAGCGGGTCTCTTTCCAAAGGGGGCGAGCTGTCGATGTTGATTGACAGCTCGCCCCGTTTGGAAGGCGGGCCGGGGGGGTGGCAGCCCAAACGGAGACGTTCCCATGGGAACGCCTGCCATTTGGGGGAGGCCCCACTGACATCACTAGTGATGTCAGTGGAGAGCTTCCGGCTCTGACAGAGCCAGACGCTCTCCGGGGCTTACGACAAGTGAGACCCTACCCTAGGGTCTCGTCGTAAGCCCCGATGGTCGCGATGGTCTATGACCATCGCGACCATCACCCTAGCGGTCGTTAGAGCTGTGGATGTAAACCCACAGCCTAACGACCGAAACAGAGGCGGCCGGTCAGGATGCAAGCGGCCGTCCAGTTTCTGAGCGACCGCTTGCATCCTCCAACCGCCTCTGAATGAGGGCCTCAGTCTCTTCAATGATGTAGTGCATAGTACCCTGTAACGGCAGAAGTAGTCAAATGTTTGAATGGATTTGACAGTAAAACCCTATTTTGCAGCATAATGACTCATAAGGCTAAGAAGTTCATGTGGCTCAGTGTGCTAATGCACATGTTCTTTGGAGTGGGGCAATCATAGGCTCCATTCCTACAACAGATATGTTTTTTTGTATATAGCTTTGTGAGTCTTCACTTATGTAATTCATAGTACCCTTTAACATCAGTAGAAGTCAAATGTTTCAATAGTAAAACCCTAAAGATTGTTTTTCAAGTATAATAAATTTTGCAGCTTAATGACTTAAAACTATGACAAAATTTCTATTTTGTCTAGGAAATGAATGTGGTTCAATGGACTAATGCCCATGGTCTATGTGTCAGTAGTAAGGCAGTCATAGATTTGATTCCTAATACAAATATGTATTTTTTGTATCTCTTCAATGTTGTAATGCATAGTAACCTTTAACATTAGTAGTAGACAAGTGTTTCAATGGATTTTATAGTAAAACCCTATAGACTACTTTTTAAGTACATTAAATTGTGCAGCAAAATTACTTAAAACTATGACAACATTGCTCATAAGACTGATAGGTTCATGTGGCTCAGTGGGCTAGTGCACCTGTTTTACGGGTCTGGCATGGGACAGTCATAGGTTCTATTCCAGTAGAAGTTAAGTGTTTCAATGGACTTGATAGTAAAACCCTATAGATTATTTTTTTAAGTATATTACATTTTGCTGCATAATGACTTGGGTTAATGCACATGTGCAATGTGTTTGGAGTGGGACAATCATAGGTCCTATTACAGATATGCTTTTTTTATTATTGTTTTGTGTCTCTTCAATGATGTAATGCATAGAACCCTTTAACAGCAATAGTAGTCAAGTGTTTCAGTTAGGGGTGTGCACCGGCCACTTTTCGTGTTTTGTGTTTTGGTTTTGGATCTGGATCTTTCTTCGTGTTTTGGATCTGGATTGGTTTTGCCAAAACCACCCTTCCGTGTTTTGGGTTCTGGGTTTTGTGTTTTGGATCTGTATTTTTTTTTAAAAAAGCATAAAAACAGCTAAAATCACAGAATTTGTGTGTTTTTCTGCTCCTATGCTATTATTAACCTCAATAACCTTAATTTCCACTCATTTCCAGTCTATTCTGAACACCTCACACCTCACAATAGTGTTTTTATATCCAAAAGCTTGCACCGAGGTAGCTGGACGACTATGCTAAGAGATACGAGTGGGCGGCACAAACACGTGGTCCATCTAGGAGTGACACTGCAGTGGCAGACAGGATGGCAGTTTGAAAAACTAGGCCCCAAACAGTACATAATTCAAAGAAAAAAAAGAGGTGCAAGATGGAATTGTCCTCCCACCCACCCTTATGTTGTATAAACAGGACATGCACACTTTAACAAACCAAACATTTCAGCGCCAGGGTCTGCCACACGACTGTGGCTGAAATGATTGGTTCGTTTGGGCCCCCACAAAACAAGCTGGCAATTAATCTGTCCCTGCACAAACTGGCTCTACGGAGGCAAGATGTCGTCCTCATCCTCCGATTCCTCACCCTCTTCAGTGTTGTGTACATCCTCATCCTCAGAGAGTATTAATTCGTCCCCGCTGGAATCCACAACCACAGGTCCCTCTGTACGTTCTGGAGGCTGGTCTCCCTGGAAGAGTTGATAATTCATTTTATGAACATCATCTTCTCCACATTTTGTGGAAGCAACCTCCTACGCCTTTTGCTGACAAGGTTCCCGGCTGTACTAAACACTCTTTCGGAGTACACACTGGAGGGGGGGCAACTCAGGTAAAATAGAGCCAGTTTGTACAGGGACCTCCAAATTGCTTCTTTTTCCTGCCAGTACAGGTACGGACTGTCTGATATGCCTACTTGGATGCTGTCACCGATGTAATCCTTTAACAGACAGACGCACGCTTGTCGCTGCTGCTTTAAGGATGCAGGTGCGGCTACAGCCCACACATTTCACAAAGACAGAAAAAAAAAGAATAATATTTTTATTGTTTGTGGAGCGCACTTTGTGGGTGTCACCACCCTTTAACAGACAGATGCACGCTTGTCGCTGCTGCTTTGAGGATGCAGGTGGAATCTAGACGGGATTTGGAACCGGGGACACACTACCTCCATCAATTGTCTAAATCCCACTGCACTAATGGCGGATACCGGACCCACGTCTAACACCAACATAGCAGTCAAGGCCTCAGTTATACGTTTTGCTTCAGGATGACTGCTGTCGTACTTCATCCTCATCGCTAGGGACTGTTGGAAGGTCAATTGTTTAGTAAAAGTGGTGGTGTTCCTACTTCCTCTCTGGGATGATGAACAACTCCCAGCAGCAGCAACAGCACTAGGAGGAAGTGGTTCTTGATCTTTCCCTATTTTATTTTTATCAGAGAAAGTTTGGTCCTCCATTTATGTTATATTGATATATACGTGCGGCTAAAGCGCACACAAACACAGAAAATATTTTTTTATTTTTGCTGGAGAGTAGAGCACTTTGTGGGTTATACCACCCTTTAAGAAATGAGCCAGCCGGCTCTTTACTTATGGGACACAGGCGCACGCTTGGCGCTGCTCCTTTGTTGATGCACGTGCAGCAACAGTGCACAAAAGTCACAAACACAGAAAATATATATTTTTTTGGTTTGGACTGGAGTGTACTTTGGGGGTTACAGCACCCTTTAACGGTCAAGCCAGCCGGCCCTTTACTTATGACACAGGCGCACGCTTGGCACTACTTTGTTGATGCACGTGCGGCTACTGCGCACACAATTCACAAACACAGAAAAAATATTTTGTTATTTGGTTTGGAGAGTACTTTGGGGGTTACAGCACCCTTTAACGGTCAAGCCAGCCAGCCCTTTACTTATGACACAGGCGCGCACGCTTGGCACTACTTTGTTGATGCACGTGCGGATACTGCGCACACAATTCACAAACACAGAAAATAATTTTTTTTTGGTTTGGGCTGGAGTGTACTTTGGGGGTTACAGCACCCTTTAACGGTCAAGCCAGCTGGCCCTTTACTTATGACACAGGCGCACGCTTGGCACTACTTTGTTGATGCACGTGCGGCTACTGCGCACACAATTCACAAACACAGAAAATATATATTTTTTTGGTTTGGAGTGTACTTTGGGGGTTACAGCACCCTTTAACGGTCAAGCCAGCCGGCCCTTTACTTATGACACAGGCGCACGCTTGGCACTACTTTGATGATGCACGTGCGGCTACTGCGCACACAATTCACAAACACAGAAAATATTTTTTTGGGGGGTTTGGACTGGAGTGTACTTTGGGGGTTACAGCACCCTTTAATGGTCAAGCCAGCCGGCCCTTTACTTATGACACAGGCGCACGCTTGGCACTACTTTGTTGATGCACGTGCGGATACTGCGCACACAATTCACAAACACAGAAAAAATATTTTGTTATTTGGTTTGGAGTGTACTTTGGGGGTTACAGCACCCTTTAACGGTCAAGCCAGCCGGCCCTTTACTTATGACACAGGCGCACGCTTGGCACTACTTTGTTGATGCACGTGCGGCTACTGCGCACACAATTCACAAACACAGAAAAAATATTTTGTTATTTGGTTTGGAGTGTACTTTGGGGGTTACAGCACCCTTTAACGGTCAAGCCAGCCGGCCCTTTACTTATGGCACAGGCACACGCTTGGCATTACTTTGTTGATGCACGTGCGGCTACTGCGCACACAATTCACAAACACAGAAAAAATATTATTTTTTTAACACTTGGGGGGAGCACCCCTGATGGACAGAGCACCCCCTGGACAACACTACAGCACCCCTTTAGGACTGGGACACTGCACAGGACTTTGGAGTGGACACAGCCCCTATGGAGAACTGACTGCACAACACAGTCCAGCCAGCCCCTATGGACTTTGAAGTAGTGGACACAGCCCCTATTAACAACAGCAGCACAGCACAACACAGCCAGCCCCTATGGACTTTGAAGTAGTGGACAACAGCAGCACAGCACAGCACAACACTACTCTGCACTACACTACACTACACTACACAGCCCAGCCAGCCCTAACTCCCACCCTCCCTCTCACTGTCCACAGCCGAGTGAGAAAATGGCGCCGACGCGGGTACCTTATATAGGATCCAAAACCCGCGAGACCCGGAAGGCGGGATGATGACGTTTTGCCTCGATTTCAGATCCGAGTCAGGCGGGAAAAGTCGAGCCTGACTCGGATCTGACTCGGATCGGGGGGCTCGGGGGGCTCGGGGGGGTTCGGATTTCAGAAATCCGAACCCGCTCACCCCTAGTTTCAGTGCACTTTATAGTGAAACCCTATAGATTGCTTTTTTAAGCATGCAAAATTTTGCAGCATAATGACTTTAAACTATTATAAAATTGTACCTTAGTTTAAGAATGTCATGTGGCTCAATGGACTAATGCACATGCTCTATGGCTTTGAAGTAGCCCAGTCATAGGTTCTATTCCTATAACATATTCTTTTTGCATATTGATTTGTGTGTCTTCAGTTATGTAATGTATAGTACCCTTTAACATCAGTAGTAGTCAAGTGTTTCAATGGACTTGATAGTAAAACCCTATAGATTTTTTTTTAAAAGTATGATACATTTTGCAGCTTAATGACTTAAAACTAATAATATTTCCACTTTGCCTAAGATGTTTATATGGCTCAAGGGTCTAATGCACAATTTTTATGTGTCTGGAGTGGGTCAATCATAGGTTCTAATCCTATAACAGATATGTTTTTTTGTAAATTGTTTTGTAGTAGTAGTCAAGTGTTTCAATGGACTTGATAGTGAATCCCTATAGATTGTTTTTTTTCAGTAAATTGAATTTTGCAGCATAATGGCTTAAAACAATGACAAACTACCTTTCCATCCAAAGAGCATCATGTGGCTCAATGGGTTAGTGAACATGGTTTTGGAGTGGAACAGTCATAGTTTCTAATCCTATGACAGACATGTTTTTTTCATATTGCTTTGTGTTTCTTCAATTATGTAATGCATAGTACCCTTTAACAGCAGTCACAGTCAAGTGTTTTAATAGACTTGATAGTGAAATCCTATAGATTTTTTTTAACTATATTGAATTTTGCAGCATACTGGTTTAAAACTATGACACAAAACCTCTTGTTCCAAGGAATATTATGTGGCAAAATGGGTTAGTGCATGTGACCTAAGTGTTTACCTTAAGACAGTCATAGGTTCTAATCCCATGATATATGTGAAACCCTATAGATTGTTTTTTTTTGTTAGTATATTGAATTCTGCAGCATAATGGTTTATAACTATGACAAAAGACCTTCTACACCAAAGAAGGTCATGTGGCTCAATGGGCTAGTGCAAATGTTCTTAAGATTTTGAGTGGGACAGTCATAGGTTCTAATCCCATGACGTGTTTTTAGTTTCTTCTCTTATGTAATGCATTTTACCCATTAACAGTAGTAGTAGTCAAGTGTTATATTGGATTTGATAGTGAAACCTTAAAAATAGTTTTTTTCAGTACATTGATTTTGGTCATGTGGCTCAATGGGCTAGCGCAACTGTCCTTCAGATTTGGAGTCAGACAGTTATAGGTTCTAATCCTATAACAGATAAGTTTTTTTGCATATTTCATTATGCATTATACCCATTAACAGTAGTAGTAAAGTGTTACATTGGACTTGATAGTGAAACCTATAGATTGTTTTTTCAATACATAGAAATTTCCAGCATAATGGTTTAAAACTATGACTAAAGACCATTTTCACCAAAGAAGATCTTGTGGCTGGAGTGAGACAGTTGTAGGTTCTAATCCTATTACAAATATGTTTTTTTGCATAATGCTTTGTGTCTTTTCACTTATGTAACCCATTAACAGTAGTAGTAGTAGTCAAGAATTTCAATAGACTTGATAGTGAAACCCTATAGATTTTTTCTCAGTAAATTTAATTTTGAAGCATAACGGCTTAAAAATTTTACAAAGTACCTATTTACCCAAAGTATAACATGTGGCTCAAAGGGCTAAAGCACATATTTATAATATTTGGTGTGGTACAGTCATAGGTTCTAATCCTATGACAGAGATGTTTATTTATATTGTTGTGTGTCTCTTCACTTATGTAATGCATACTACCCATTAACAGTAGTAGTCATCAAGTGTTTCAATGGACTTGATAGTAAAACTCTACATATTATTTTTTTTCAGTATATTGAATTTTCCAGCATAATGGCTTAAAACTATGACAAACTATCTCCCTAAGAAAGGAATATTACGTGGCTCAATCGGTTAGTGGACATGACCTATGATGTTGCAGTGGGACAGTCTAATCCTATGACAGACATGTTTTTTCATACTGATTTGTGTCTACTCACTTATGTAATACATACTACCCATTAACAGTAGTAGTAGTCAAGTGTTTCAATGGAATTGATAGTGAAACACTATAGATAGTTTTTTCAGTAAATTGAATTTTGCAGCATAACGGCTTAAAACTGTGACATACTACTTATAAGCCAAAAAAGATCACTTGGCTCAATGGGTTAGTGTACGTGACCAATGAGCTGGGAATGGCACAGTTATAGGTTGTAATCCTATGACAGATATGATTTTTCAAATTGCTTTGTAACTATTCACTTATGTAATGCATAGTACCCTTTAACATCAATAGTAGTCAAGTGTCATATGGTTTTTCTTTAACTATATTGAATTTTGCAGCATAGTAGTTTCAAACTATGACAAAATACCTGTTTTTCTAAAGAAGATCATGTGGCTTAATGGGCTAGTACACATGTCCTTCAGATTTGAGGTGGGACAGTCATAGGTTCTAATCCTGTGATAGACATGTTTTTTTTTATTTGCTTTGTGTCTCTTCACTTATGTAATGCATTTTACCCATTGTCAGTAGTAGTCAAGTGTTTCATTGGACTTGATAGTGAAACTCTATATATTGTTTTTTCAATATATTCAATTTTGTAGCATAATGGCTTAAAACTATGACAAACTATCCCTTTAGCCAAAGAAGATCGCATGGCTCAATGGGTTAGTGCACCTGCGCTATGAATTTGGAGTAACACAGTTAAAGGTTCTCACCCTATGACAAACCCTTTTTTTCTTATTGCTTTGTGTCTCTTCACTTACGTAATGCATAGCACCCTTTAACAGCATTAATAGTCAAGTGTTTCAAAGGACTTGGTAGTGAAACCCTATATAGTATATTGTTTTTTAGTAAATTGAATTTTGAATCATAATGGCTTGAAACTATGACAAACTACCTCTTTATCCAAAGAAGATCACATGTCTATATAGGCTAGAGTGTATATTCTTAAGATTTGGAGTGAGACACTCATGGGGTTCTAATCTTATGACAGATTTGTTTTTTCATATTACTTTGTGTCTCTTTACTGTGTAATGCATAGTATCCACTAACATTAGTAGTAGTTGCGTGTTTCAGTGGACTTGATAGTGAAACCCTATATATTGTTTTTTTAGTAAATTTAGTTTTGAAGCTTAATGGCTTAAAATTGTTACAAAGTATCTCTTTAGCCAAAGAAGATCATGTGACACAAAAGGCTAGAGCGTATGTTCAGAAGATTTGAGTTGGGACAGTCACAGGTTCTAATCCTTTGACAGACTCGTTTTTTCATATTGCTTTGTGTCTCCTCACTCATGTATTGCATAGTACCCTTTAACATCATTCGTAGTCAAGTGTTTCAATAGACTTGATTGTGAAATCCTAAGGATTTTTTTTAAGTATTTTGAATTTTGCAGCATAATGGTTTAACCCTATGACAAACTACAACTATATCCAAAGAAGATGAGGTGGCTCAATGGCTAGTGCACTTGTCCTTCAGATTTGGAGTGGGAGAGTAATAGGTTCTAATCTTGTTACAAACTGTGCACATAGTACTCATTATCAGTAGTAGTCAAGTGTTTCTATGGACTTGATAGTGAAACCCTATATATTGATTTTTTAGTATATTGAATTTTGCAATATAATGGCTTAAAACTACGACAACATACCTCTTTGCCCAAAGAAGGTTATTTGGCTCAATTGGCTAGCACACATATCCTTCAGATTTGATACGGGACAGTCATAGGTTTTAGTACTATGGCAGGCAAGTTTTTTTTATTTGCTTTGTGTCTATTCACTTATGTAATGCACAGTACCCATTAACAGTAGTAGTAGTCAAGTATTTTACTTGACTTGATAGTGAAACCTTATAGATTGTTTTTTTCAGTAAAATTAAGTTTGCAGCATAATGGCTTAAAACTATGACAAACTACCTAGTCACTCAAAGAAAATCATGTGGCTTAATAGGTTAGTGCAACTGATCTATGAATTTGTAGTGGTACAGTTATAGGTTTTATTCCTATGACAGACATGTTTTTCATATTGCTTTGAAGCTCTTCACTTATGTAATGCATAATACCCTTTAAAAGCATGAGTAGTCAAGTGTTTCAATGGACTTGATAATGAAACCCTATATATTGTCTGTTTAGTAAATTGATTTTTGAAGCATACTGGCTTAAAAATCTTACAAAGTATCTTTTCATCCAAAGAAGATCATGTGGCACAATGGCTAGAGCGCATGTTTATAAGGTTTGGGTTGGGGCTGTCATAGGTTATAATCCTGTAACAGACTTGTTTTTTCATATTGTTTTCTGTCTCTTCACTTATGTAACGCATAGTACATATAACAATAGTAGTAGTAGTAGTCTAGTGTTTCATTGGACTTGATAGTGAAACCTTATAGAATTTTGTTTTCAGTAAATTGAATTTTGCAGCATAATTACTTAAAACTATGACAAACTACGTCTTTAGCCAAAGAACATCACATGGCTCAATGGGATAGTGCGCATGACCTATGAATTTGGAGTTGGACAGTTATAGGTTCTAATCCTATGACAAACATGTGTTTTCATATTGATTTGTGTCTCTTCACTTATGTAATGCATAGTACCCTATACCAGCAGTCGTAGTCAAGTGTTTCAATAAACTTAAGCTGGCCATCCACTATACCACAGCTTTTCAAACTATGTGTGTGTTTTCCAGGTCTCCTCACAGAATTGCAAGTGAAATAATTAGCTCCACCTGTGGATCTTTTAAAATGTGTCATTGAGTAATGAATACACCTGTGCACCTGCTGGGTCATCTGCAAAATGTGAACTGTCTGGGCTCCTAAGGACCGAGTTTGAGAACCACTGCACTATACAATTTTCTATCACATATGGCACAGGTTCTCAAACTCGGTCCTCAGGACCCCACACTGTGCATGTTTTGCAGGTCTCCTCACAATCACAAGTGTAATAATTAGCTTCACCTGTGGATCTTTCAAAATGTGTCAGTGAGTAATGAGTACACCTGTGCACGTGCTGGGTGACCTGGAAAACGTGACCTGTGTGGGGTCCTGAGTACCGAGTTTGAGAACCACTGACATATGGTATCTGTTCAATCTGGCTGGTTGGAATGAAAACCTGGTAATGTATAGGAGCAAATGACAATTGTCCATTTGCTCACAACACCAAAAAATAGCCAAAAATGGTTGTTGAGACAAATTGGTTAAAACACAGAAATGTAACCAATTTGAACAAGTTGTTATGTCCTTTTTTCAGTGTTTAAATCCATATGATCAACTGTCAATTGCTCGCATACATTACCAGGTTTTCATTCCAACCAGCCAGATTGGACAGATAACTTAAAGAAAATTGTATAGTGGATGGCCAGCTTTAATAATGAAATCCTATAGATTTTTGTTTTTCAGTAAATAGAATTTTGCAGAATAATGGTTTAAAACTATGACAAGATACCTCTTTATAGAGAGAAGATCATGTGGTTCAATGGACTAATGCACATGTCCTTCAGATTTGGAGTAGGACAGTCATAAGTTCTAATCCTATGACAGACACACTTATTCTTAATGTTTTGTGTGTCTTCACTTATGTAATGCATACTGTAGTACCCATTAATAGTAGTAGTAGTCAAGTGTTTCAATGGACTTGATAGTGACATCCAATATATTTTGTTTAAGTATATTGAATTTTGCAGCATAATTGTTTAAAACTATAACAAACAACCACTATGCCCAAATAAGATGATGTGGCTCAATGAGCTACTGCTCATGACCTATGAATTTGGAGTGTGACAGTTATAGGTACTAATCCCATGACAGATATGTTTTTTGCATATTGCTTTGTGACTCTTCAGTTATGTAGTACATAGTACCCATTAACAGTAGTAGTAGTAGTCATGTGTTTCAAAGACTTGATAGTGAAACCCTAAATATTGTTTTTTTAGTAAATTTAATTTTGAAGCATAATGGCTTAAAAAAGGTTACAAAGCACCTACTTATCTAAAGAAGATTATGTGGCTCAATAGGCTAGACAACTGGGGCTTATAGTTTGAAGGTCATAGGTTCTAATCCTGTCACAGTCATGATTTTTCATACTGATTTGTGTCTATTCACTTATGTAATGCATAGTACCCATTAACAGCAGTAGTAATCAAATGTTTCAGTAGACTTGACAGTAAAATCCTATAGATTTTTAAAAGTACAGATTGAGTCTTCCATATCCAAAATGTTGGGAGCAGGGGCATTTTGGATATGGGAATATTCCGTATTTTGGAATAACTGCATACCATATTGAAATGTCTTAGGAATAGGGCCCAATTCTAAACACAGAATGCATGTATGATTTATATACACCTTATACACACAGCCTGAAGGTAATTTTATTAAATATTTTCAATAATTTTGTGGCTCAAACAAAGTTTGTGTACATACATGAAATTAATTTATGTGTCATATACACCTTATACACACAGCCTATAGGTCATTTTATACTTTATTTTTTATAATTTTGTGCCTTAAATAAGGTTTGTGTACATTGAACCATCAAAGTCATACTAAAAATATTCCGTATTTCGTAATATTCCGGATTTCGGAATATTTGGATATGGGAGACTCAACCTGTATATTGAATTTTGCAGCATAATGGTTTAAAATGATGACAAAATACCACTTTATCCAAAGAAGATGAGGTGGCTCAATGGCTTGTGCACTTGTCCTTTAGATTTGGAGTGGGACAGTAATAGGTTTTAATCCTATTACAAACTGTGTACATAGTACCCATTATCAGTAGTAGTAGTCAAGTGTTTCCATGGACTTGATAGTGAAACCCTATATATTGATTTTTTAGTATATTGAATATTGCATTATAATGGCTTAAAACTACGACAACATACCTCTTTGTCCAAAGAAGGTCATGTGGCTCAATTGGCTAGCACACATAGCCTTCAGATTTGATACAGGACAGTCTTAGGTTCTAGTACTATGACAGACAAGTTTTTTTTATTTGCTTTGTGTCTCTTCACTTATGTAATGCAATTTTGCAGCATAATGACTTAAATCTATGATACAATTGCTCATAAGAGTTAGAGATTCATATGGCTTAGGTGGACTAATGCACATATTCGATGGGTCTGAAGTGGTACAGTCATAGGTTCTATTCCTATGACAGATATGGTTTTTGCCTATTGATTTGTGTGTCTTCATGCATAGTAACATTTAACAGCAGTAGTAGTCAAGTATTTCAATGGACTTTATAGTGAAACCTTTTTGCAGTAGTCAAGTGTTTCAATGGACTTTGTAATGAAACCCTATAGACTGTTTCTTTAAGTATATAAAATTTTACAGCATAATGAATTAAAACTATTACAAAATTGGCCAAAAGTATAAGAAGTTTATGTGCCTCAGTGGGCTATTGCACATATTCTAAGGGTCTGGAGTGGAACGGTCATAGGTTCTAATTCTATGAAAGATATGGTTTTTGCATATTTATTTGTGTGTCTTCACTTATGTAATTCATGGTACCCTTTAACATCAGTAGTAGTCAAGTGTTTCAATGGACTTTATAGTGAAACATTATAGATTGGGTTTTTTTATTTTGTTTTTATTGAGACATTGTAGATCCACAAAATAAACATTAATACATAGTATAATTGCAGCATTTTTTGAAAATACAAATTACATGTATAAATAACATAGTTGTGTAATCAACAGACATAAAACCATTATATAAACATTGAATAGACAATCACTGTTATCACACTTTAATTTTATTCAAAAACCAGACAATTTTCAATATATTTAGTTGCAAAACACTAAACATAATTCTATGAGCTCTGAATAAAAGACATCAAACAAATTTGAATTTAGGTCAATCAGCTAAGGAGACATGTGGGTCTTGTACTGCCAATCTAGTGAGATACCACGTAGTATTTTTAAGAGTTTGGTGTGTCTGTTGTCTAGTTGTGAGTAGAAGGCTATTAATATAAGACTCCCACAATGTAAAAAAGCATTCCACCTGCCTCTTTTTTTGAAGGAGTGTTTACACTCAATCCATTTTGAACAAAAAGTAAAGTTTATTCAGAGACAGGGGCATTTGGGCTGAGGGCCTGATTCAGACCCACTCGCGAGCGCAGGACGCTCGCAAGCGGGTCGATGGTGCCCTACTGATCATGCGCATGACGGAGGGAGCTCTGTCATGCGCATGCGCGAGACCCGGCTAGCAACAGGGTAGCCGTTGCTCCGGGTCTCGCACCAAAGGGGGTGTGCTGTTGATGTTGATTGACAGCACACCCCCTTTGGTGGGCGTACCGGGGGCGTGGTTGCCAGATGGAGGCGTTCCCATGGGAACACCTACCATCTGAAGCCGGCCCCACTGACATCAGTAGTGATGTCAGTGGGAGTGATTTTGGCTCTGATAGAGCCAAAATCACTCCAGGGCTTGCGGCAGCGAGACCCTACCGCAGGGTCTCCGTCGCAAGCCCGATGGTCGCGATGGTCTTGACCATCGTGACCATCATGGGCGCTCGCTATAGCTGTGGGTGGTCACCCACAGCTATGTGAGCGTCCAAGAGGCCGCTCCATTTTCATGTAGGAGGGCCCTGATTCAGAGCGAGCGCTCTGGTCAGAGCGTCCGGCTCTGAATCAGGCCCTGAGTTCTATCCAAACAACCTTGTAATATTGTTTTCTTGCCAGCTGCACTTAAAGCTAACAATAGTTTCTTACTTTCCAAAGTCATAGGCAGACTTGGCACAAAAATCCCCAAGATTACCCACTCTTGACCAAACGGTACAAAATTGACAAGCTTCACCTATGCATACCTATTGTATTGTATTGTATTGTATTTATTGTTGTCATCAGCAAAACAAGTTTGGCAGACGAAATTACATTGCACAGAAACATGCTAAAAAAAAACAACAAAAAACAGTGAATAGCAATCCATGGTAAAGGTTATCACAAACAATTTCACGAAAATAATAAAATTAAATTAACTAAAGAGATACATTCATAGCATTCAGCATGCGCACAGCAGATGGAAGAAAACTAACCCTCAAGTGACTCGTACGTGCCCGAAGTACTCTGAACCATTTTAAAGATGGGAGCTTATCAAAAAATTCATGAAATGGATGGCTTGGATCCGATATGATACCCTTGGTTCTCTTTAGAACCCTAAGCCCATAAACATCATGAATAGTTGGCAACTACACGCCAATGATTTTGCTGGCAGTCCTAACAACCCGTTCCAGTGCACTTCTTTCACTCGCTGTGCAGTTGCCATACCAGATAATAATACCAAACATCAGAATGCTCTCAATTGAGCATCTGTAAAAGTTTAGCATAGTTACTTTGCTAACTCCCGAGGCCCTCAAACGTCTTAGGAAAAACAAACGCTGCTGCGCCTTTTTAATTAGGGACAGTGTATTTAAAGACCATGTCAAATCTGCCGCAACCTGGATACCCAGAAATTTAAAAGACTCGACTGTATCAACATCCTGGTTGTTAATAGACACTGGCAATTTCTGCTCTAAACATCTCCTGCGAAAATCAATTACCAGTTCTTTTGTCTTGTCG
This sequence comes from Taudactylus pleione, assembly GCA_031769625.1. Lineage (NCBI taxonomy): Eukaryota > Metazoa > Chordata > Amphibia > Anura > Myobatrachidae > Taudactylus > Taudactylus pleione. Next base: position 1,820,005 of record JAUIMM010000153.1, read on the forward strand.
CCATTTAGGAGCAAGTGATTATCACCACTCCAAGAAACCAAATTTTTGATCTCTTTCCTATAATGGGACTCATCATTCCCGCTAATTAACCCAACGACTGCAATATCATCAGCAAATTTGATGATTTTCACAGAATCAGAAGTCGACACGCAGTCGTGGGTAAATAGCGAGTATAATAGAGGGCTGAGAACACAACCCTGGGGAACACCAGTCTTAATCAACACTTCCCCCGACACAGCACCTCCAATTCTAACTACTTGTGGTCTATCAGTTAAAAAGTTTAAAACCCAGTTACAAATAGACCCACTTAACCCCAAGTCAAACAACTTAGATGTTAGTGAGACGGGAATGACCGTATTAAAAGCAGAACTAAAATCAACAAAGAGTATCCGAACATAAGAATCCCTCAGTTCCAAATGAGCTAAAATAAAGTGAAGTGCTGCAAGTACCGCATCATCAGTGCAACGATTTTTCCTATATGCAAACTGAAAAGGATCAAAATCTGCTGGGAAAAAAGATTGAATATGTCCTAATACCAGCCTTTCAAAGCATTTCATTATCAATGAAGTTAGTGCAATTGGGCGATAATCATTAAGGCATTTTACTACCCCCTTTTTTGGAACTGGAACAATATTTGCCTTCTTAAAACATCTTGGCACTACACAATTAAAAAGGGACTAATTAAATAAGACCGTTAATATCCAACTTAACTGGTCTGCACACCCCTTGAGGACTTTACCGCTAATCCCATCCGGGCCGGCTGATTTACACAAATCAACCCGACGTAGACATTTAATCACATCATACTCCTCCAACATAAGAGGAGACTCCCCCACCCGGGGAATTTGGGGCGTAACAGAAAAACTATTCTCTTGATCAAACCTAGAGTAGAACAGGTTCATATCTTCAGCTAATAGATTATTGTCATTGCTAATCTCATCCTTTTTTATTTTACAACCAGTAATATCCTGGATCATCTGCCACAGGCTTCTCGGATTCCTGTTTTCATAACTTCTAGCTTCAATCTTTGCGGAGTAACTAATTTTAGCCCTCCTAATACCTTTCAGCAACTCACACCTGGAAGATTTCAACATTTCTAAATCACCAGATTTAAACGCTCTATCACGAGCCTTGAGTAGAGATCGAACTTCCCCGTTCAACCAAGGCTTCACGTTGGGAAATATTTTAATACTCTTTGTTACTGTAACACTGTCCGTACAGCAACCAATGTAACCTAATACCAATGATGCTAGAGAGTCAATATCTATATCGCCATTTACCCTACTCTCATCAATAAACAAATCCCAGTTTGTGAATTCCAACATATCCTGTAATCTAATCAGTGCATCCTCCGGCCATATAGTTACCAGACGTCTGACCGGTCGCACTCTCCTAACTAATGACCTGTAAACAGGTATGAGAAACAGGGACATATGATCGGATCTGCCAATATGGGGGCAAACAACAGTTTCATAAGCTGACTTGAGGTTTGTATACACCTGGTCCAAAGTACGCGTGCCCCTGGTTGGAGCCGATACATTTTTATATAACTTAGGCAATACTTTCCTCAGGTCAGCTTGGTTGAAATCACCTGCTATAATAAAAACTGCCTCAACATACACAGATTGTAATTTCGCAATTTCCTCATAAAGAATTCCCAGGGCAATTGTCACATTAGCCTGAGGGGGAATATAAACGGCAATGATAATTGCCACCGAAACTTCTCTGGGCAAATAAAAGGGTCTACATTTGACAGACAGATATTCAATATCCACTGAACAATGATTACCAATACAGATAGCATCAATACACCAGGTACGCAGGACATACAAACACAGCCCCCCACCCCTACTCTTCCCTGATGAAGAAGTTCTGTCTGCTCTAAACAGAATCCTGTTTCCAAAAGAGACCGCAGTATCCAGTATTAAGTCATTTAGCCAAGTCTCGGTAAAAATTAATACAGAGCAGGACTCCAGATGCTTCATGTATGAAAGAACTACATGTAATTCGTCCAGTTTACTAGTCAGGGACTGAACATTTGCTAGAAATAAGCTAGGCAAAGGGGGTTTGATAAAACATAAATTGAGCCTGGCTCTAGCACCAGCTCGTTTACCCCTTTTTTGCCTCCTCTGCCTCCTCCGATGCCTCTTCCAACCCTGCCTGCGTCTCCAGGGATAACCAAGTCTCCAGAAATGCCCCCCTCCAGAGCGCTGCCCACCCCCATAATCTCTACTTCCATTGCCGTGCACATAGCTCTTCTCGCCACTCCAGTCTCCAGACCAGCCACCACTCACCACCCCAGCTGCGACAGACCCATCCAGCGCCGCCACGCTTGCAGGCACAGTAACTCCAGGGGCAGCAGACACACAGGCTCCAGAAGCGGCAGCAATCCCAGCCACCCCCGCTCCACCCACAATGCCTGTGGCTGAGGGGTTACCCGGGGCTGTCCCTCCCTCAGAAACCTGCACAGCCTCTGCACTGGACCCAACAGCTCCCGCAAGCGGCTCCACTCCACCATACCTGCAGATAAGATGCCAAAAGTGCTGAACAATGGGACAAGCCTAAAGGCAATGATAGGTATCCGCTTCCTCTTGGTGGCATCTATTGCAACGATGATTATCTAAGGTACCCATTTGGAATCGTCTAAGTAGGGATAGATACTGTAGGTGTTATAATAGAGTTTCAAAAATAGCTCTGTATACATGTTTGCTGGTATAGTTTTCCTAGAAAATAGAAGAGCCTTTTTAAAAAATAGGTATAGAGCGAAAGAAAGCTAGTAATTTAGACATACCTCCATTTATCTTGGAATAATCCAGTATGTCCCTTGAGAAAGTATAATGTACTGATATAGCCTTATTATTTGGGATTGGTTGTGTCAAAAACTTGTCTAATGGATTCCCCCAGTCCCCTTCCAAAAGTGCCCAAGGACATGGGTAAGATAAAAGTGGGCATGTAGGAATGCCAAAGGATATGAACTGAGTACAGTATATTTTTAAGACAGGTCCCTGTAACTTACAGGACATTTGTTGTCAACATCTACCAGAGATCTAATATCATTAATCCCAGCCAGTCTCAAAATATTAAAGGGATGAGCAGCCAAGCCATCCAAGAAGTTGGGATTGTGAGCAAATGGGAGGTGGAGGGTTTGGTATGGGTTAAAGCCAGCCTTTATGGGTAGAATATGCCAAATCTTCCTAACTGTCCACAATAGTGGGTTTGTTTTTAAAAAATCTTCTATTTCCTGATCATGTTGGTGGGGGAAACTAATCAAATCATCATCACCTAAAAGGCCCTGTTCCAGGGAAGTGTTGGTATATAGGGAACTTCTATGTAACCAGTCATGAAGATGTCATAAGAGGGCAGCATGATTGTGAGTGACTACATACGGGAGATTTATTCCCCCATTTAATTTAGGTTGACAGCTTTCATAAAGCTATACAAGCATGACCTCCCCTCCATATATATCTACGGAATAAGTTATTCATTTGTTGTACTATGGATTGTTTTTTTAAGTATAATAAATTCTGTAGCTAACTGACTTAAAACTATGAAAAAAATGCTTTTTTGTTTAAGAAGCTCATGTGGCTAAATGGACTAAAGCACATGTTTTACGGATTTGGAGTGGGACGATCATAGGTTAATTTCCTATGACAGATATGTTTTTTGCATAATGATTTGTGTGTTTTCACTTATGTAATGCACAGTACCCTTTAACATCAGAAGTAGTCAAGAGTTTCAATGGACTTTATAGTGAAACCCTATAGATTGTTTTTTTAAGTATATTACATTTCGCAGATTAATAAATTAAAACTATGAAAAAAATGCTCTTCAGTCTAAGAAGCTCATGTGGCTCAATGGGCTTATGCACATGTTCTTTGGGTTTGGAGTGGGACAATCATAGGTTCTATAACAGATTTTTTTTTGTATGTTGCTTTGTGAGTCTTCATTTATGTAATGCATATTACCCTTTAACATCAGTAGTAGTCAAGTGTTTCAATGGACTTGATAGTAAAACCCTATAGATTTGGGTCATGGCCTAGAGGGCAGCATGAACAGACATGTCTGAAGGTAGCTTCTGCCTTTTGTCCTCTAATTTGGCCCTGTTCAGCCTCTCAAAGTCTTCCTGTGGCCCTCGATCTGCTCTGACACTCAGGGACAGCCTTCCTGTACTGGGGGACTAGGTGTGCAGAGCCAGGGACCACTTTTTTGCGGTCCCTTGGGTTGCAGCCTGTCCGCCCTTCTCAAGCTGGGGTGTTGCCTGCCTGTGTGATACGGCTGGGTACCATTCGGCACTGTGAACTCCGGAGGTCTGGATTCTCCCCTGCTTCAACCAGACGCTGGTGGACCTAGTGGACTTTCCTCCTTCCTGCCCACTGTGAGTGACTCAATGCCGAAAGTACTAAGTTTATTATATATTTTTTATATTTATTATTCTATCAATTAACATGGTTTTATATAGAGGTTCTTAGTACATGTTTGGCCAAAGATGTTTGCCCACCTACCACTTCACAGTGACCTCATCAGGTGGGTCCCTAACATCCCTAATACTGACACATTGTGTAAAGTTATCTAGGACTTACCTGTAATAGTGCCCATTACATGTGTGTACTGCAAAGCAAGGACCAATACTAATTAAAATCACCTGGGGCAGGTAGGAGGTGTGCTAGCCCAAGAGAAGGGGTCTGGCACCTTCAAGTGTACCTTAAATACACATACATGGGAAAAAACGGGGGGATGGGCTGCACAACCTAATTACAACATTATCAGAGGTGCTACCATGCTGAGATCTGTAGTTCTATTGCAGAAAAAAGGGGGGAAGCTGATGCACACTCTAAGTACTAAGAATAATAAATATAAAAAATATATAATAAACTATCAATTAACATGGTGTTATATAGAGGTTCTTAGTACATGTTTGGCCAAAGATGTTTGCCCACCTACCACTGCAATGTGACCATGTTTCTTGATAGTTTATTAGGCTAGGTTGTGCAGCCCATCCCACCCCCCCACCCCCCTTTTTCCCATGTAAGTGACTCAATGCCGCCTCTCCGGGGTATCTGCGGAGGTCGGAACCTGCGGCTGCTTCACCCTTCCTCCCTGTGGCTGGCTGCTGCAAAGTGTGCTCTGGTGTGGGGATAACTGGCGTGCTGTGAAAGCAGGCTGTAATTGATTAGCCCTGCTAAAATACCTCTCCCAGGGGCCTCTCTGTGGTGACCTTCCCTAGTTAGCAGCAAGTTTTGTGGGGCCGGAGAGTGCTGTGCTGGTCTCCCTCCTGGAGGTTGCATCCCGACCCCCTCCAGCCTATTGCTGCTCCTGGCATCCTATGTTATGCTCCTCTACCCACCTGTGTGTACATGTATGTAATTTAAATGTATATGCATATGTATATATATATATATATATATATATATGTTTTCCTTTTCCTCTCTCTTCCTTTATCTGAGTGATATAGTGCCTTAGCTTGCAACAACATATATGTATATATATAATATATATATATATATATATATATTATATACACACACTTGGCTCTCCCCACTTGAAGCCATCACTGTTGTACGTGTCTATTAATACTATAACATTTTTGGGGTTGGAGCTCCCCCCTGTGGTCACATTTGTAACTCCATGCTTATCTATTTTACAAAGCCACTTTCTCCTACTACATAGCAGCTACCTCAGGCTAGTTGTTCTGACATTTTATACTGCCTAATATTACTACTCAATCCGCCACATTTTTATGTGGGGACGTATGCTGGTTTATATGAGCTGACTTATGTGCTGCTGTCTGGCCATGTTCCCCTGACTCACCCACATACTATGGGGGAGGGCAAGTGGTGATTGCGTCCTAGGGATGTCTCTCCTGAGGCTTACATGTCTTAGTATTTTCAGCCAATATTTCTGCTGTGTTTGCTCTTTTTCCCTTTTCTATGTGTGTGTTTTTTTCTTATCTCCATTTCTCTAATGGGAGAAACCAAGAAAGTAGTGTGGACACCCAGTGCTGGGAAAATCACGGATATATCATCCCAGCCCAATCTATTCTGCTATCTCACTCCTGACAGTGGCGCTTCTGGAGACAATGCACATTCTGATTCTAATTCTTCTCCGTCTTCTGATAATACTGGCCTTATGGCGTCACCACCTCATACTAGCTCAGGAAGTATGGCAGACACCACTATGGCCGATGTACTGGCTCACTTATGCTCTCTTCCCATGAAAAAGGACTTTTTGGACCTTGATAACAAAATTGGGGCCACAGTCAAAGTGGAAATATCTGCCCTTCAAGGGGACATTTCTCATGTCACCCATCAGGTATCTGATATGGAGACCCACCTGGAGGAAGTAGATTGGTTCCAACGACAGCTTTGAAATGCTGTTTCTATAAATGCACAGTAGATGAGAGCAATGCAGTTAAGGTTGGATGACCTCGACAATAGAGGTTGACGCAACAATTTACATATCCGGGGAATCCCTGAGGACGTTCAAGGTCCGGGTATTATTGATGTACTTACCAAAGTATGAACTCACAGACGCAGAGCCAGATAATACAATTCTCTTCGACCATGTTCAGTCGGCCCTTCGCCCAAAGGGTCTCCAATCTGAGGCCCCCAGAGACATTGTCTGTCATCTCCATTACCACCATGTTAAAGAAGAGATCCTCAGCAAAGCACGCTAATTGGATGGTATTGAGTTCAATGGCAAAAAAGTTCAAATTTTCCCTGACCTCTCTTGGAACACCCTCCAACAGAGACGCCTCCTTAAGCCTTTCACTGACATTCTCAAACAGAAAAATATCCGTTTTCAATGGGGTTTTCCTTTGATTATACAAGTTTCTCATGATGGCCATAAAAATCATCCTACAGGCACCTGATGATTTGGACAAGTTCTGTGATGCACTTTCTATTCCTATACCTCCTCCTAATCCACCCAACACACAAGCTCCTTGGACATCAGTAAAGGGGCAGAAACGTGATATGTCCTCTCCACGTCCTGAATGAATGGCTTCTGGCACTTGATGAACTATAATATCTTGACGTGGCTCTCTGTATCCATCTTGAGCTTGGACAAGGATCTTGTCCAGATGCGTATCCTTTTTATACTTTTTGTGGTTAGTTTATTTTACTGATTATTTGCTAACCATAGATTATCCTAACTGTCTTTGTCCAACCGTTCATTGTTTTACACTTATTGTTAGTTCAATTTTTTCTTTTTATAAAATAATTTTATAAAAATGCCTCATACATTTATGATAACGATGTAGATGGTATTGATGTTCTCATTACTTAGATGATTCTCTGATACTACCATTTACCTGTTACATTTTATTTCTTTAATCCCGTGGGGATGGTTGTGGCTGCCTCACCTCAGTTGCGTTGTTCCGCATTCTGACATTGGAGCATGGGTCAATTGGGTTGTCCATCTGCTCCAACAGCGGTAATTTTCTCCTATGGATATGTTCTTCTGTATCTTTTATCGGTTTCGTTTGTTTTTTTCTTCCCTTTCAATTTTTCTTTTTTCCCTTTTTCCTAATTTTTATTTTTCCTATGCCATCTATTTAATTCCCAGTCGCTGTGTCCTCTTTTCTCTTGACCTTCTCTATTGGGTCCATATACTGTTGTGCATTTCCATACATATTTCACCCTTTCTACAAATACACCCATAGTCTCCCTTAATCCAGAAGGTATAAAATGATGCTCCTTTAATGTGAAGAGCCTTAATATCCCTGATAAGCATTCCACCTTTTTGCGAGAACTTCGCTTAGAAAGAGTAGATGTGGCCTTTGTGCAGGAAATGCTCTTTAAGCAGCTAGCTGCTCCTAAGCTTGGAAACTATTATTACCCCTGTGTGTTCTGTAGAAATAACTCTCAGAGTAAGTCCCTGGGAGTGACTGTACTCCTCTCACATAGGCTAGCTGTTTCTGATGTCTCTCATCATACTTTAGTGGAAGTTAGATGTCAGGTATTAAAATGCAAGATATTCAACCAACTGTATACTATTGTGAACAATTATTCCCCTAATCAAAAACAGAGGCAATTTTTTAGAAAGGTTTTAAGACTTCTGGAGCGACTGAGAGAGGGATGCTTAGTGTTAGGTGGGGACTTCAGTTGGTCTTTGGACCCTGTTTTAGAGCACCTCAAGATCAACCCGAGCCCCACTACGAGACCACCATAGAGTGCGTCAACTTTTTTTTGAGTATCAATCGATAGATCTATGAGGACTCAGCACCCAACTGTTAAAAACTACACTTTATATTCTACACCACATTCGGTGTACTCACGCATTGACTATTTACTTATAGACCATAGGAGCCTTCAATATTTCCCCTAAGTCATATAAGCCAAATTACATGGTCTGACCATGCTGAAGTTTTTGCAACTGTGTGCCTTCCTAATGCACCTCCCAGACCATGGACATGGTATTTTAATGAACTTTTACTTAGTGACCCTCATACTAAAAATTACCTTCTTAAAGCCATTACTGAATACATTGCTATTAATGTTGCTCCAGATAAGTCTGCAGTTGTGGTTTGGGAGGCATATAAATGCGTGATTAGAGGAAACTGTATTCAGCTGGGCTCCCAATTAAAAAAGGAAAAGATGGCCCAATGGCAACAACTTTTGGACCATATTAAATCTATGGAAACATCCCATAAGTCTTATTTAGATGCGTCTGTACTGCGTGACCTCACTGAAGCTAGACTGGCTCTTAACAAGCATCTACAGTACAGAACTAAATTAGATCTACAGAAATGCAGACACAAATTTTATCAATGGGGTAACAAAACTGTCAGAATGCTTGCCAGAGCGCTAAGAACTCAGAGGCTACAATCTTATGTTTCTTCTGTTCGGGATTCTCGTTTCCCCAAATTGCAGTCGCTTTTCAAAATTATTATATGAATCTTTATAATTTACGAAAAGACCAACCCCTTGGTACCCCCTTATCACCTCAGGAGGCGGTCAGAGATTATCTCTCTTCAGTCAATTTCCTGCGAATTGTGGGAAATGATCTGACCTCCCTTGATCGTCCCTTTACTGATGAAAGAGTTGAGTTGAATTTGGCTCTGTCAACTACACCACTTGGAAAGAGTCCCGGCCCAGACGGCTTTCCCGTGAGCTATTATAAGACATTCCACTCCATACTTATGCCACTTTTTTTGAAGGCTTGCAATGGAGTGTCCGACAAGGTGGACTTTTCTGGCCAGACTCTTGAGGCCCAGATTCCATAAACCCCAAAGAGGGAAAAGACCCTGCCCAATGTGCAAGATATCCCATCTCTTTATTGAATAATGATTTAAAATTATATGCCAAAATGTTGGCAAATAGGTTGAGTTCCCTTCTTCCTGGCTTGATCCATGGATATCAAGTAGGATTTGTTCAGGATAGGAAAGCCAAGGATAATACCTCTAAAATCATTGATATTATCCATCATGTTAGAGGTGCTGGGTCTCCTGTTATCCTATTATCAACAGATGTAGAGAAGGCCTTTGACAGGATTGATTGGCAGTTCATGCAGAGTCTTCTTCGTTATATGGGATTACACTCTCACTGTCTTCATTGTATTTTGTCCCTTTATCATTTTCCTTCTGCTAGGGTAAGGGTTAATGGGGGTCCTCTCAGATCTCTTTCTGATTCACAATGGCATGTGTCAGGGATGCCCATTGCCTCCCCTTATATTTGTGCTATGCATGGAGGCACTGGCAAGGGCTATTCAGTGTAACAGTGATATTAAGGGTGTGCAGATTGATGATCATGATTATAAATTGGCATTATTTAATGATCTCCTTGCTTCCATCTCTGCACCAGTGACCTCTCTCCCTACCCTCATGCATGAGTTTAAGGTCTCTAATTTTAAGATTAATTATTCCAAGTCTGTTGCCATGAATATATTGTCTACTGACGGTATGGTGGCGGGTCTCAAAAGCTCATATCCTTTTCTCTGGAACTCATCTTACCTCAAATATTTAGGTGTTCTTTTATCTACCTCTAATAATAACTTATTTCTACTCAATTTTCCCCCTCTTCTTAAAAAGTGTAAGATAGATTTTCAAAAATGGTCTCTATTGAAGCTATCTTAGTTAGGTAGGATTAATACGGTTAAGATGTCTATCTTGCCTATGGTCCTATACTTGATGCAAGCTTTGCCCATTGCGATCCCAGCCTCCTATTTCAAGGAATTACAAGGTCTAGTGGGGAATTTAGTTTGGGGGTCAGGTCGACCTCGACTGTCGCAGGCTGTATGGACTCAAAGTTACACAAGACGTAGTCATCAGCTTCCTCACTTTCTCACTTATTATTACTTGGTCCACCTGGCTAGGATTGTTGAGATGTCCAGATGACCTGTAATTAAACAATGGCTGCTTATAGTGGGTCATGCAGTCGTTATACCATCCCATGTTCTCCCTTGGATTGTCATCTCTAACTCACCCAATGCTAGGACCTACACCTCATTGTTGGAAAAAATTTAGGAACTCTCCTTTGTTTAGCCCAGGTGCTTCATTGCCTACTCCTTTGTTGGGCAATCCTGATTTTCTCTCGGCCTCTAGCCTATCTAGTTGGTCCTCAGCGGTTGTCTCATGCTTATCTCATTAATGGTTTGCAGTCCTTTCTGGATCTCCAGCTACTTTAACATCTCCCACCTCATTCATCAATGTAGTGTCTAATCTCCAGATTAAACACTACATTAACTCTCTTATTACTGGTAGCCCTTGATGGACCCCGACTTGGTTTGAAGCTCTATGTTTGACAGAAGATCTGCTGAGACACCTTATTTCTTTAATGTATCAGTTATGCCTTGAGTGTTCCAATCCGTCTATGCTTTCCACTTGGCATGGTGAATTGGGAAGGGAACTAACAGAGGAACAGTTGTCCCAAATATTCAGTTTCACTTTTGCTAGTTCCTCTTCACTCCAAGTTTTGGAGACTCAATTTAAGATTTTAGCTAGGTGGTATAGGTGCCCTGTACACATTCACTGGTTGTTCCCAAATGTATCTGCCCTGTGCTGGCTTTGTGGTCAGGTGTTAGGTTCCCCTCTCCATATCTGGTGGCAATGCCTAGTACTAGCTGATTGCAGGGGAAGGTTCGACAGATAATGGAGTTGATCACTGGTCTTCCCTTACCTAGTATGCCTGAGTTTTGGTTGCTCAATTTAACTGACTTATCTACTGTATCTCCATATAAAAAAAGTCCTTGCTATGTCATCTGGTGAATGCTGCGAGGGCTACTATGCCATGTTTCTGGAGATGTCCAACTTGCCCTCCTATGTCTCGGTGGTTCCACAGAATAGACCATTATATGTCTGTACATAGATATTGGTGCTGATTAGCTTAAATGTATTATTTTAAAAGGTACGGTTTCTAACATATGTTCTGTGATTGGTCACAATGTTGGCCGCTCACAGTCTTAATCTTACTGTCACGTATAAGCTAGATTTGTGTATGTCATCTGATTTATGTATAAATGTACATGACATTTCTTGCCGTATGATCGGCGAGCTCCACGCTTTGTTGTTTAGTAATGTTACTATGGTGATCTGGTTGTCATAGCTCCAGACGCCGGGAGGCGCGACGTCATATCCGGTTTTTGCTAGTTTGCTCTTCCGGGTGGTGACGCGTGTTTCTGGCAGTGGATGGAGCTCTGCACACCTGATTAGAGGTATTGGTGAGTGGTTTGCATATTTATATTTGGTGTTTGTCTTGTTCACTTTATTGTTGTCTTGAGAAAGGGGACAAGCTCCTCGAAACGTCGACCATGACTGAATAAAGTTACCCCGGAGGGGGTCCTTTCTTTGCTACTTTCAAGTCTCTGAGTGCCGCTTTTTGGATACATTGGATTATTTATGGGGAATTGTCACCCTATTGGAGGGCACCAGAGCAAGTTTATCATCTAAAAGGACTTGTGAGTGCCGGGTTTCAGCCTGCAAAATATATATATATATATATATATATATATATAGCTCCATACAAACTTGTGAGAGATTCCTTCAGACAAGGAATGGAAATAGCAAGAAGAGAGGAGGGAGGGAATTTCCACTCACTAATAGAAAAAGTAGAAACAACCATACCTGTCAAAAAATCTAATATTCCACAAAAAAATGAAAATCTAGAGGAAGATTTTTTAGAATTTATATGGGGAACAGAGAAACCCCCAGACCAAACTCCGAAAAGGAAGAGATCACCCACAACAAAAGACAAAGAGGCACTAGAGGAGGAACAAGGACAAAGAATAAAGAGAAGGAACTGACTTTAAATACTAATTCAAAACAAAGTATATTTAACCTTACAAAAGAATCATACAAGAAGAACATGAGAATGTACTAAACAAAGGACTCAAATTTGCTCCACATTCCAACATCAATAAACTCAACCTTTTTGTTGACAGTCAAAAATTCATTGCCTGAAAAAATTCTTTGCGAGAGATCCAATAACCAGAACAGTATTAGGACCACCATCACAATACCAACATACTTTTTTCAAACCAAATTCCACATTTTATCCAAAACATATCAAATGTCCACATATTGACACATTCCAAAAACGAATAGAAAAAGACATTTAGAATATACCAGACAGAATGAAACCTAAGTAAAACCTCACCACAGCGGAAAAAGGCCATCCAAGAACTTAAAGATAAATCCATTATAATAAAGCCGGCTGACAAGGGAGGGGGCCTAGTGATCATGGATAAGGATAAATACACTGAAGAATTAGAATGGCTACTATCAGACATCACTACATACAACAAACTGGAAGGTGATCCCACAAAGAAATACCAAAAAGAATTAATCTTGTAGCTGGAAGAAGGCTTAGAGCTGTGAATTTTAACAAAAAAAGAATTTGATTATCTCAACGAGAAGACCCCGAAGATCCTGTTTTTTTGCCATCTACTGAAATTACATAAAGACAAATATGATCCACCTGGCAGACCCATAGTGTCAGGGATTGGATCTCTAACTTCCAAATTATCAACCTATATAGACTTTTTCTTACAAAAGATAGTACACCACCAGAACAGCTATTTAAAGGACACCATTCAAGTCCTACAGTTCTTAGAACAATTAGAGTGGAAAGAAGGCTTCACACTCTGTACAAGTGACGTCAAATCACTGTACACGTCCATTGAACATGATCTAGGGTGTAATCATACGAGACATTACCTAATAGAAAGCATGGATATGAAGACACAACAAATCAACTTCATTATGAGCAGTATTGAGTTCATACTACATCACAACTATTTTTGGTATAATGGAGACTATTACAAACTAATCAAAGGCACAGCGATGGGCACAACATGTGCACCCAGTTATGCCAATCTATTCGCAGCGAAATGGGAGGACGACAACATATGGAATAACACTATCTATAAAGACTATTTAATATGTTAGAAACATTACATCGACGATGTCCTCTTTATTTGGAACGGACCAGATGATAAATTGAATGATTTCATCAGCTATATTAATACAAATCTTATTGGTTTAGAATTCACCACACAATAAAGCAAAGAAAGAATCACATTCTTAGATTTGGAAATCTATGTAAAAGAAAACATGCTACAAACAAGAACATACATAAAAGAAGTAGATAGCAACAACATCCCGGGAACAACAAGTAATCACCATAGAAAATGGATTAAAAATATACCTGGAGGTCAAATCAAAAGAATTTTTAGGAATTCTACGGGAAAGGAAGAATTCCTGATACAAAGTGAAGTATTAAAGTAAAACTTTGTGGAGAAAGGATATAAAGACCAAGAATTACGAAAGAAAATTATACAGAAATTGGATCTAAATAGAAAAGATGTCATTCAGTACAAACATAAGATAAAAGAGAACCCCGCACTTGCAATAATAACATAATATAACAGCAATTATAAAATAATAGAAGAGATTTACCAACGTCACTGGCACATTCTACATCTAAATGAAGACCTTAAAACCATAATTGGAGATAGACCAAAGATCATCTACACAAAAGCAAAAAACCTAAAACAAGAATTAACAAAGAGCTATATACCTTTAATAAAGAAACAAAGAATAAAGGTTTTTTTCAATGTTTAAAATGCAAAGGATGCAGAAACTATGCCCAATATTCAACAAAGAAAATAGAGAAATTTCAATCTAACCAAAACCAAAAAGAATTTGATATAAAAGAACAAATAACTTGTGAGACCGAAGGTGTCATATATCTATTAGAATGTCCCTGCGGTCAACAATATGTGGGCCAAACAAAAAGGAAACTAAAGATCACAATAGCTGAATACATCTATAATATAAAAAGAGGTCTAACTACACACAGTCTATTGCAGCATTTCTTGGAGAAACATAATCAAATCCCCAGTGGACTAAGATTTATAGGAATCCAAAAAGGGGCCCCACATTGGAGGGGAGGTGACATAGTGACAGCACTTAAAAATGTGAAACATTGATTTTGACCTGAATGTGTTTTTAGAATAATTACCATCAAAATAAGTCCAGTATAAAACAATCTTCCTATTGTGTTTGAATTCTACCATTGTTATCAATAAGTACATTTTGTGATTGATATATATATATATATATATATATATAAATATATATACAAATTTTCTATTCTTATATGCACTTTTTATCCTGACAATGTCATATATATATTCCTCTAAATATTCTTAATGAAATCCATTACTACCATAATTAATTTTATATATTTATATATTTTATCAAAACAAGCTCCTGAGCACATATATTTTAAGAAACAATTTATTTAAACTTTAAAATTTTTGCTTTTCTATTCCTATATTATAAAGCAATGCATGAACTTCAACCATGTGGTTACCACCAAAAAACTTAAATTCATGATCTGAGTATCCATTTTATTGAAAACAATAAAGTTGGTTCAATATGATTCGAAATAAATAAGGACACCTTTAAACATTGCAACATCCTTGAAAAGGTATCCAGTGTGATACGAAACGCGTTGGTAATTAGGAGGGTTCCCCGATCCTCTGCAAGATCCCCAAGTGATGTCATCCATAGCCGCAAGTGACTACACCAGCCAGACTCATGCCAGAATGATCTTAGCGGCAGCGCTACTGAGAAGACCCGCTGTTACACCGCCGGATGCCAGGAGGTACGACAGGGTCAGCATAGCAGGGATAGCTAGATCCTCCAGTGATTGTGCTCCATGGACATTAACATCATCTCTCAGACGCTAGACCAGGACTCTCCTTTAACCTTATCAAAAAGGGCTATAAACATCATACTTGTGGAACCTTTTGCTTTTAAGCTTCACAGGTGCTTCATTTATTTTTGTGCATGCATTGAAGTTTTCACAAACACACTATAACTTGCACAGCATCATTCAACCTATTTTTACACTTACTGACAGCGCTCGTTCACATCCAATTACTAAATACTGTTTCCCAACAGAGCTGCTATACATATATACACAACTAGCGCAGATAATTCAATCTATTTTATATATATATATATATATATACTGTATATTGTTCTAATAGTTATGTTTGTTTTCATTTAATTCAGCAATATTGTGAAGGTAGGGCAAGACCTTTATATTTATGGGACTTCTTTTTATGTTTTTATGTGTGTATGTTTACTCACTGACTCAGTATTGTTATTTAAACTGATTTTGTGTCTATGTAGGCCGTTGTTGGCCATATATGTGTTATGCTGATTTTGCCTCCATAAAAACAGATCACACAAAAAAATGGATTGTTTTTCTACTTATAATAAATTTCACAGCTTATTGACTGAGTGAGACAGTCAAAGGTTTGATTCCTATAACTGATATGTTTTTTTTGTATATTGTTTTGTGTCTCGTCAATGAAGTAATGCATAGTACGCATTAACGTCAATAGCAGTAAAGAGTTTCAATGGACTTTATACTAAAACACCATAGATTGTTTTTTTAACTATAATAAATTTCACAGCTTAATGACTTAAAACTATAAAAAAAATTACACTCCAGTCTGAGAAGCTCATGAGGCTTAATGGGCCAATGCATATGTTCTTTGAGTCAAGAGTCAAACAATCATAGGTTCCATTCCTATAACAGATATGTTTTTTTGTATATTGCTTTGTGAGTCTTCACTTATTTAATGCATAGAACCCTTTATCATCAGTAGTAGTCAAGTGTTTCAATGGACTTTATAGTGAAACCCTATAGATTATTTTTTAAGTATATAAAATTTTGCAGTATAATGACTTAAAACTTTGACAAAATTGCTCTAAGTCTATGAAGATCATGTGGCTCCATGGGCTAGTGCATATAGTCTATGGGTCTCTAGTAGGATACTCATAGGTTCTAGTTCTATGTTATATATTTTTGTTTGCATATTGATTTGTATCTGTTCACTTTTCTAATGCATAGTATCATCTAACAGCAGTAGTAGTCAAGTGTTTTAATGGACTTTATGGTGAAACCCTATAAATTGTTTTTTTAAGTATATTAAATTTTGCAGTATAATGACTTAAAACTATGACAAAATTGCTCGCAAGACTAAAAGGTTCATGTGGCTCAGTGGGCTAATGCACATGTTCTACGGTTCTGGAGTGAGGCAGTCATAGGTTCTATTCCTATATATATGATATGGTTTTTGCATATTGATTTGTGTGTTTTCACGTATGTAATGCATAGTACCCTTTAACAGCAGTAGTAGTCAAGTGTTTCAATGGAATTCATAGTGAAACCCTTTTTAGTATTCAACTGTTTCAATGGACTTTGTACTAAAATCCTATAGATTGTTTTTTAAGTATAATACATTTTGCAGCTTAATGACTTAAAATTCTTAAAAAAAATTACTCTTTGGCCTAAGAAGTTCATCTGGCTCAAAGTTCTAACACACATGTTCTATGGGTTTGGAGTGGGACAATCATAGGTTTCGTAACAGATTTTTTTTGTATATTGCTTTGTGAGTCTTCACTTACATAATGCATAGTACTCTTTAACAGCAGTAGTAGTCAAGTGTTTCAATGAACTTCATAGTGAAACCCTTTTTAGTATTCAAGTGTTTCAATGTACTTTATACTAAAATCTTATAGATTGTTTTTTAAGTATAATTCATTTTGCAGCTTAATGACTTAAAAGTATTAAAAAAATTACTCTTTGGCCTAAGAAGTTAATCTGGCTCAAAGTTCTAACACACATGTTCTATGGCTTTGGGTGGGACAATCATATGTTGCTTTGTGAGTCTTCACTTACGTAATGCATAGTACTCTTTAACAGCAGTAGTAGTCAAGTGTTTCAATGGACTTGATAGTGAAACCCTTTTGTAGTAGTCAAGTGTTTCAATGCACTTGATAGTGAAACCCTGTAGATTGTTTTTTTAAGTATATTACATTTTGCAGCATAATGATTTAAAACTATGACAAAAATACTCATGAATTTAAGAAGTTCATGTGGCTCAATGGGCTAATACACATTTGTGATGGGTTTGGAGTGGGGAAGTCATAGGTTCTATCCATATGACATATATGGTTTTGGCATATTGATTTATGTATCTTCACTTATGTAATGCATAGTACCCTTTAACATCAGTACTAGTCAAGTGTTTCAATGGACTTTATACTGAAATCCTATAGATTGGTAATTTTAAGTATAATACATTTTGCAGCTTAATGACTTAAAACTATGAAAAAATTACTTTTCAGCCTAAGAAGCTCATGTGGCTCAATGGGCTAATGCATATGTTCTCTAAGTCTAAAATCAAACAATCATAGGTTCCTTTCCTATAACAGATAAATTTTTTGGTCTATTGCTTTGTGAGTCTTCACTTATGTGATGCACAGTACCCTTTAACATCAGTAGTAGTCAAGTGTTTCAATGGACTTGATAGTAAATTCCTATAGTTTTTTTAAATATATTCAATTTTGCAGCATAATGACTTAAAACTGTGACAAAATGTCTCATAAGATGTTTAAAAATGGGGCAGAGTAGATGGGCCAAGAGGTTCTTATCTTCTGTCAAATTCTATTTTTTTTATGTAATGCGTAGTATTCTTTAACAGCAGTAGTAGTCAAGTGTTTCAATGGACTTGATAGTGAAACCTCTTTTAGTATTCAAGTTTTTTAATGGACTTGATAGTGAAACCCTATTGATTGTTTTTTTAATTATATTAAATTTTGCAGCATAATGACTTAAACTATGACAAAATTGTGCAAAAATCTAAGAAGTTAATGTGGCTCAGTGGGCTAATGCACATGTTCTACGGGTCTGGAATGGGACAGTCATAGGTTCTATTCCTATGACAGATATTGACTTTAAACTATGACAAAATTGTTTTTAAGTTTAAGAAGGTAATGAGGCTCAATGGGCTAATGCACATGTTCTTCAGGTCTGGAGTGTGACAGTTCTGTTCCTATGACAGATATGATTTTTGCATATTGATTTGTGTGTCTTCACTTATGTAATTCATAGTACCCTTTAACAGCAGTAGTAGTTAAGTGTTTCAATGGACTTGATAGTGAAAACCTTTTGTAGTAATCAAGTGTTTCAATGGACATTATAGTGAAACCCTATAGATTGTTTTATTAAGTATAATACATTTTGCAGCTTAATGACTTACAACTATGACAAAATTGCCTTCTATTCTAAGAAGTTCATGTGGCTCAATGGGCTAATGCCCATGTTCCATGGTTCTGAAGAGAGACAGTCACAGGTTCTATTCATATAATCAGTATGCTGTTTGTGTCTTTTCAATGATGTAATGCATAGTACCCTTTAACAGCAATAGTAGTAAAGTGTTTCAATGGACATTATAGTGAAACCCTATAAATTGTTTTTTTTAAGTATATTAAATTTTGCAGCATAATGACATAAAACTATGAAAAAATTGCTCATAAAGCCAAGAGGTTTATGTGGCTCAGTGGGCTAATGCACATGTTCTACGGGTCTGGAGTGGGGCAGTCATAGGTTCTGTTCCAATATATAATATGATTTTTGTATATTGATATGGTTTTTGCATATTGATTTGTGTGTCTTCACTTATGTAATACATAGTAACCTTTAACAGCAGTAGTAGTCAAGTGTTTCAATGGACTTTATAGTAAAACCCTTTTGTAGTATTCAAGTGTTTCAATGGACTTGATAGTGAAACACTATACTGTAGATTGTTTTTTAAGTATATTAAATCTTGAAGCATAATGACTTAAAACTATGACAAAATTGCTCAAAAAATATAAGAAGTTCATGTGGCTTAATGGGCTAAGGCACATGTTCTATGGGTATGGAGTGGGATAGTCATAGGTTCTACTCCTATGACAGATATGGTTTTTGCATATTGATTTGTGTCTCTTCACTTATGTAATGCATAGTACCTTTAACATCAGTAGTAGTCAAGTATTTCAATAAACATTATACTGAAACCCTATAGAATGTTTTTTTTAAGTATAATATATTTCATAGCTTACTGACTTAAAATTATGAAAAAAATGTCTCTCCTGTCTATGAAGCTCATGTGGTTCAATGGGATAATGCACCTATTCTACAGGTTTGGAGTGGGACAATCATAGGTTCTATTTTTATAACAGATATAGTTTTTTGCGTGTCTGCATTATGTAATGCATAGTACCCTTTAACATCAGTAGTAGTCAAGTGTTTCAATGGACTTGATAGTGAAACCCTATAGATTGTTTTTTTTTTATTTAAAGTATATTAAATTTTGCAGCATAATGACTTTAAACTATGACAAAATTGTTTTTAAGTTTAAGAAGTTAATGAGGCTCAATGGGCTAATGCACATGTTCTTCAGGTCTGGAGTGTGACAGTTCTATTCCTATGACAGATATGATTTTTGCATATTGATTTGTGTCTTCACTTATGTAATGCATAGTACCCTTTAACAGCAGTAGTAAAGTGTTTCAATGGATTTTACAGTGAAACCCTTTTTTAGTAGTCAAGTGTTTCAATGGACTTGATAGTGAAACCCTATAGATTGTTTTTTTTACGTATTTAAAATTTTGCAGGATAATTACTTAAAACTATGACAAAATTGCTCATCAGTCTAAGAAATTCTTGTGGCTCAATGGGCTAATGCACATGTGCTACAGGTTTGGAGAGGGACAGTCATGGGTTCTATTCCTATGATAAATATGTTTTTTGGATATTGAGTTTTGTGTCTCTTCAGTGATGTAATGCATAGTACCCTTTAGCAGCAGAAGTAGTCAAGTGTTTCAATGGACTTGATAGTAAAGGTCCCCATACATCAGCAATCTGAAAACCACAATTGCACAATCTGAAGATTTATTGCCCGATCTTAGGATATCCCAATTTAGCAATCTGCGCCCATACATTACAGATCTTTTTCAGTGATTTGTAGATCGATTGCAGCAAACACAGGTCTGCCAAACTTGAAAGGCCAATAATTTTACTAGTATCGGTATGCAAATCTGCTGATCATGTTCATACACTAACAATCTACAGCCCCAATCGATCAGTGAAATCCAACATGTTTTACAATTTGATTTAACAATTCCAATCACTTTTTGGTTGCAATCTGCGATCTGTGAAACTCATACATTGCAGATTTTTAAACACAATTGATTGCAAATTGCAGAATTGCCACAATCGAGTGCTGATTTATGGGGGCCTTAAAACCCTATAGATTGTTTTATGAAGTATATTCAATTTTGGAACATAATGACTTTAAACTATGACAAAATTGCTCAAAAAGATCATATGGCATAGTGGGCTAATGCACATATTCTACAGGTCTGGAGTGGGATAGTCATAGGTTCTACTACTATAACAGATATGATTTTTGCATATTGATTTGTGTGTCTTCACTTATGTAATGCCTTATAGTGCCTTTTAACAGTAGTAGTAGTCAAGCATTTTAATGGACTTGATGGTGAAACCCTATAGATTGTTTTTTTAAGTACAATGCATTTTGTAGCATAATGACTTTAAACTATGACACAATTGCAAGCTAGTTTAAGAGATTCGTGTGGATCAATGGGCTAGGGAACATGTTCAACAGGTCTGCAGAGGGACAGTGATAGGATCTATTCCTATGACAGATGTTTTTTACACATTGCTTTGTGTCTCTTCACAGATGTAATGCATAGTACCCTTTAACATTTGTAGTAGTCAAGTGTTTCAGTAAACCCTATAGGTTTTTTTTAAGTATATTAACTTTTGCAGCATAATGACTTAAAAATATGACAAAATAGCTCACAAGTCTTAGAAGATTATGTAGCTCAGTGGGCTAATGCACATATTCTACAGGTCTGGAGTGGGACAGTTATAGGTTCTATTCCTATGACAGATATAGTTTTTGCATATTGATATATGTGTCTTCTCTTATGTAATGATAGTACCCTTTAACATCAGTAGTATTCAAGTATTTCAATGGACATTATAGTGAAACCCTTTAGTAGTAGTCAAGTGTTTCAATGGACTTGATAGAGAAACCCTATAGGTAATTTTTTTTAGTATTTTCAGCTTTGTAGCATAATGACTTAAAACTATGAAAACATTTCTCATTAATCTAAGAAGTTAATGTGGCTCAATGGGCTGCTGCATATATTCTCTGGATCTGGAGTAGGACAATCAGATTCAATTCCAATGACAGATATGTTATTTCAGGGGTTCCTAACCACGGTCCTCAAGGCACACTAACAGTCCAGGTTTTAGGGATAGCCATACTTGAGCACAAGTGACTTAATTAGTGCCTCAGTTATTTTGATTTAACCATCTGTGTATAATCATAGATATCACTAAAACCAGGACTGTTAGTGTGCCCTGAGGACTGAGGTTGGGAATCACTGTGTTATTTGCATATTGTTTTGTGTGTCTTTACTTATGTAATGCATAGTACCCTTTAACATCAGTAGTAGTCAAGTGTTTCAATGGACTTGATAGTGAAATCCTATAGATTGTTTTTTTAAGTATATTCAATTTTGCAGCATAATGACTTTAAATTATGACAAAATTGCTTATGAGTTTAAGAAGTTCATGTGGCTCAATGTGCTACTGCACATGTTTTACAGGTCTGGAGTGGGACAGTCATAGGTTCTGTTCCTATGACAGATATGTTTTTTGCGTATTGCTTTGTGTCTCTTCACTTATGTAATGCATAGTACCATTTAACATTTGTAGTAGTCAAGTGTTTCTATACACTTAAAAAAAAAAAAGTGGCATGGTGGACGCTTATTTTTTAGCTCCACAGCAAGACCCAAATAAGCGGCTAATACCCACTCTCTTCCCAACAGGATCCCTCAACCTTATTCCCGACTGCCTCATTAAAACACCCAGCTATTCTCAAGACCGGGTTGGAAGAATCTCCACCTTATTTCTGACTTTGACGCAGGATCCTGGGGCCTTCTTCTTGCCCGGGACTATCCCCGCCGCGGTGCTGCAGACGAGACCTCCACCACTGGTTCACTTCCGGGAGGGGTGAAGCGGCCGACCTTCCTGCCCACGACGTGTCTCAGAGGGGCCAGAGAGCCGCAGGAGTGCCTTCCTCTACTTGCGGTGGCACAGCACATGACCGGCGGCTGACTGCTGTACTCCAGACGGAGGCCAGCGGCTGCTGCGCTGACTAGAGCCCGGACCTCTGCTGTTGGACCAGTGGCCATACATTGCCAGCCCGGATCCCCCACAGTACATACCGGAGTATTCCTGACCAGCTGAGCTCAGCACCTGGTCTCCCCAGAAGGAGGTGGCCATCTTCCTCTCCCATCTCAGCACAGAGGTCACACACAGGAGATCGTAACCTCCTGTAATCAGGTACTTCCTTACTGTGACCCCAATTCCATCAGGGGCAGCTTCTCAATTTTTTTCTCCCTTTTTCATCTACATCATATACAGTGTTACAGTACAAGGGCAACTACTGATATAATCTGTTGGTTCCCCTACAGTGGTTACATTGTCCAAATACAAAGTGCTGTGCAGCTAGCTATCAGGGAAATGTTCTTGCGTTAAACACGCTGATAACCTCCATCGTTCCTGTTATGATATGCACCGCAATCTGCACTGATTCTGATATATATCTTGCTGATCACCACTAGCTCTCATTACTCCATCGGATTACTGCCTGTATCATTATGGGTCCTAAACGTCAGAAACCTCCCTCAGCGGTCCCTCCAGTAAGCTTCTTTAAGCTATCACCACCGTCTCAACCATCTAAAACAGGCCCAGCACAAGAAAAAAGTTCTAAATAACTGTCAGCTCTCAGCGCACCTTTTGATTTCCCCCCCCCCCTCTGCAGTCACAACAGAGCAATTTGGCGGATGATGCTCCTCTTACAATGGGATCCATGAAGCAACTATTAGCATATTTCAAAGCAGATGTCTCTGCCGACTTTAAAGCTGCTCTACAAACGTGCCAAAGATCGGTTGATGATTTGGGATCCCGCACGGATCACCTCGAAAATAAATTGGAGGAAGTGGTTAAATCCCACAACTAATTGATTAACCAACACGAGGAACTCTAGACAGAAGTAATCTCACTCAAGAGCAAAGTGGGGGACCTCGACGACAGGTCCAGATGCAATAATATAAAAATCCGCGGCATTCCGGAATCAGTATCCAATGCAGACCTGAAGCAATATGCAACTGATTTATTCATGAGGCTGCTTCCGACCACCTCGATTACCGACTACTTCCTGGATCGCATATACCGCCTATCCAAGGCGCGTGCCGCTCCACCTGGATCCTCTAGAGACACCCTAATGCGTCTCCATTATTTTCATATTAAAGAATCTATATTACGTGCAGCTAGGCCATCAGACTTCTCTACTCCGATTCTTGTTGACCTCCAAATATTCGGGGACCTTTCTGCGGCTACTTTGGCCCTCCGAACATCCTTCCTACCGGTCACCAGAGCCCTTCAGAAAGCGGATATTTCTTATCGTTGGGGATTTCCAACCAAGTTGCTAATAAGATCCATCACCATCACCGTTATCTCTTCACCCGAAGATGGCATACAGCAGCTAGTATCCTGGAATATACAGGACATATCATTGAGGTTACCGGGCAGCCCGCGGATTGAAAGGGAATGGTCGCATGCGGCCTCATCGACATGATATCCTTTCATATTCGCCTCTGTTCACCTTTCTACAGTCATGTTGTCCTAAATATGTTATGCTCTCAGGGGGAGGGGTCTCTAGGTAATTTAATATATTCACATGAGCGAACATGCTTTATAGTCTGTTACGATCATTGTTAAAGATTCTAACTCCATACATAGGGTATCCAATGCCTTCAACCACTGTAATCAGAATTGAACTGTTTATCCCCCACATCACCTGTGGAAATGTTAATTATATTTGTTCCTAAACTTGATCCGCTGGGGTTTATAACTGTTCTTTTTGATCCTTCTCTACCACAGAGGATAGTTAATTATATTTCGGTTTCTCTTAATGGTTTAATGTGTTATCAAGTATTCCACTATAATCAAAGTGGATCTTTTTATTTTGGTTGTATGGAGACCCACATTCTATATCCCCCTATTAATATTGATATTAATATTAATATTGATCTGTAATTTGATAACAGATAACAGCTTCCTTTTTAGTTTTCCTGGGACCAGGAAATATAGGGACAACATCTGTTTACCTTTTATTATTTTATTGCATTGTAGTTTGTACTACTCCTTTATTTATATGTAAAGTTGATTTTTGAATGATGGAGGTTCTTATCCTCCGCCACATACCCCTCAAAGTACTGCCACTGGTGTAGTTCCTGTTGGTACTATTTTTTCCTGTATTTATGTGTGTATTCTTTATCCATTATGTTCAAAAATTTCCCCATTTGTGTTGTTTTTTTTTTTTTCCTTCCTCTCCCGGTACACTGATAGATATGTTTTTGCCATATGTCTATATGTGCAATGGTTCTCTGCAAGTCACCACTCTTGCCCAATGGTTAAGATTCTTTCATTGAACACTAAGGGCCAAATGTAATAGGGTGAGAGTTTAGAAAATGTGAGAGTTTAGCAGTAAACTCTCACATTGGTTGAGTTTTATCTTCAAAATGGGAAAACATCTGGATGGGAGTTTAAATCAGGAGAGTTTTTTAAGTCTAAAAAAACATGCAAGTTCGCTCTGTTACTTTGTTTTTGGACTCTATTACATTGGCAAAGTTTAAAAAGTGTCAGAAACTCTCACTTTTCTAAACTCTCACCCTATTACATTTAGCCCTAACGGTCTCAATTCCCCTAATAAAAGGAGATTGGCCCTCAAATATTTTGCCAAAGCTAAGGCTCACATCGTTGCACTACAGGAGACCCATTTCCCCTTCTCTTCCCCTCCCCAGTTCTCTGATTCCAAATTTCCTAAATGTTACATGTCTAATGGACCCTCTAATAAAGCGGGGGTCGCAATACTTTTCTCTAACTCTTGTAATTTCGTAATGCAAGAACAAATAACAGACAAAGAAGGTAGATATTTAATACTCATAGGTCTTTTAGATGATAAAAAGGTGACAATAGCCTCAATATATGCCCCAAATACCAAACAACCCGCTTTCTTTAGGAAATTTTGTTCGTCTCTCCAATCTTGTAGTAAAGGGTCAATTCTGATTCTGGGAGACTTTAATATGATTCTCGATCCCTCTCTTGATAAATCATCTCCTAGAACCACAGTCCACTCCCGACCCACCCAAGACAATTCCCATCTATTTAAGCGTGTTTTATGTGAATATGATTTGTATGATGTATGGAGGGCCAACCACCCTGGCGAAAAAGATTTCACCTTCTATTCCCACGTCCATAAATCTTATTCGTGTATTGATCTGGCCCTTACGGATAAATGGACACTTAAATTTATCACTCGAATCTCTATATTGCCAGTTACCTGGTCCGATCATGCAGTATTATCCCTATGTTGGGATATTACCCGTTCCAGAACCCCTCCTGGTCCCTGTCGGTTAGGTGAACATCTTCTCCTAAATTTAGAAGCTAAACATACCATAGCTAACTCCCTTTCATTATTTTTGGAGACTAATATACCAGAAGACACATCCCAATTTACATTCTGGTGTGCTTTAAAAGCAGTGGTAAGGGGATCAGCCATTCAAGCTGCAGCACGTATGCGTAAGAAAGCAGTGTCACTTCAGACTGATATAGAATCTCGACTCTCTGATCTAGAATTTAAACATAAGACAGAACCGTCTAATGATAAAATTTATCGTGAACTCCTCAAAGTCCGAGAGGAATGGAACGCATTGGCATGGAAAGAGGTTTACAAATCCCTATTCAAATGAAAGCAAAAATTTTATGTTCAGGGAGACAGGGCAGGACGTATGCTTGCAAGGAAATTAAGGGGCAAACGAGTAAGGGACCGCATTAGATTGATATCCACGTCAGGAGGCAAGAAAATATCAGATCCTTTCTCCATAGCAGATGCCTTAGCTGAGTACTATAAAACCCTATACAATTTACAGGTGGATTCTGAGGTCTACCAACCAAAGAAGGTTGATATAGCAAACTTTTTGAGAAAACGTAACCTTCCTGTGCTTGATCTCGACTGGCTTAGCCTAATTGAGCGACCTTGGTCCAGTGAGGAAGTTGAGTTAGTTATTAAGTCCCTTCCAATGGAGAAGGCCCCCGGTCCAGATGGATACACCAACTCATTTTACAAAAAATTCACAAATACCTTATCCCCACTTCTAGCTCAGCTATTTAATGAGGCTTCCAGGGTAGGATCTTTCCCAAAAGAAATGCTTGAGGCAAGGATCGTAGCATTTCCTAAACCTGGAAAAAATCAGACTTTACTACCAAATTATCATCCAATTGCACTCCTTAACACAGACGTCAAAATTTATGCTAAATTAATTGCAAATCGGATAAATCCTTTACTTCCTACTCTTATTCATCAGGACCAGGTTGGATTTGTTCAAGGACGTCAGTTTGACAGATTACACTGGGGGTACCTTCATGCTGTCCTCTGCAAATTTGGTTTCAAGGGCTTTGCACTTTCTTCGATAGCAGCATTATACTCCAACCCTTCAGCTAGAATTTTTGTTAATGGTATTTTATCATCAGTATTTCCAATTACTAATGGTACACGACAGGGATGCCCTTTATCCCCACTACTGTTCGCATTAGCGATTGAACCCTTAGCAGAAACAATACGATCACACCAATTTATTCAGGGACCACTTTTATTAAATCAGACATACAAAGTCAGTCTGTTCGCAGATGATGTTTTTTTGACCCTCACGAACCCCATTACCTCCCTACCTTACTAACATTCAATACTAGAATCCTACTCTAGAGTATCCTATTATAAATTAAACGGATCAAAAACCGAAGCCTTGCCTATTAATCTCTCTTCGACAATGATTTAATCCCTAAAATCAGAATATTCTTATTCCTGGCAAGAGAATAGTATCAAGTATCTTGGTATTTATCTAACTCCCACTACTAATAATTTGATAGCGGCTAATTATTTACTTTGGTTGCGAAGTAAATAACATCATTAACAACTGACTGGATGATGCAAAATATATCCTGGTTAGGTCGCATATCGGCCATAAAAATGGTAATTCTACCAAAAATTCTATATTTATTTCGGACAATCCCTATTCTAGTCCCAAAAACAATTCTTAATAAGTTTCACGCAGTATTTATTAAGTATATATGGAGGGGCAAGAAACCTAGATTAGCTAGGAAGACTATGTCTTATCCAAAATCGGAGGGGGGATTACCTTACCCAGACTTACGATGTTATCAACTAGCCATAATGATCTCTCAACTTAATGTCTGGTTTACTCAGGGTAATCCAAAATCATGGGCTCTATTGGAGCGCAGCATGATTTCCCCATTCCCTCTGGCAGACTGTCTGTGGCTTCCTCCATCGGTAACGGTGAGGGAGCTGGGAAGGTCAGTGTCAGTTTCCAACTCCCATAAAGCATGACTTGAACTAGCCACAATAACATCAGACATTGTCCTACCCGCTGCTAATTTTTCCCTTGAGGAATTGGCTACCTTAATTACAAATCTATCTTTTGACACTTGGAGGGCCCGAGGAATTTTAACCTTAAATGACGTAACCACTCCGGATTCTCTGTTATCTTATACTCAGCTTCAAACATAATTTTCTCTCCCCTCCAAAGACTTTTTCAAGTACCTACAATTGAGACATTGGCTTGGTAGTATTACTCCCTCTCCATATATAGTGCAAAGAATACCAAGATTTCTTATTGATCGATTGTGTTGGATTGGAGGCAGAGGAGACATTACCTGGTGGTATCTGTATTCAACTAATCCTCACTAATTTATTACATTTAAATCCCTATTGAAATGGGAAGTAGATCTCTCATGTATAATATCCGAGGAAGAATGGCATATCATATTTCGAACATGTTTTAATCTCTCTAAGTGTATCACTCACCGAACAGTTCTATAAATTGCTTCATCGTACATATCTCACCCCGGTGCTAATGCATACTTTTCGGCACTCACAATCCAACTTGTGTTGGCGTGATTGTGGTAATGTGGGCTCTCTGATCCATATATTTTGGTTGTGCTCTCGTATCAAAGTATTATGGGCATCAGTGTTTGATCCAATCTTTAAAATACTTAATGTCTCTATCCCACCTAATCCATTAATAGCTTTATTCCATCTATATCATGGTGGCTTGACCAACAATGATCGCTATATTATGGGTCATGTCTTCCTGGCCACTAAACTGTTGTTGGCACGACAGTGGCGTACACCTTATACTCCCAGTTTAGATGCTATCGAGAAAGAGGTGCAATCACATTGCGAGTTTAAGACAGCGGGAGTTTGTTACTCCTCCTCTGCCTCCGATCCTCCTATTAGATGGCTTAGATGGTCTGAATATTGGGAATCAAAATTGAGGGTTTAACTATGCCTTTCCCTGTAATCTTGTGACACCTCAATGCAATGCTGTGTATATTTTAGACACTTTATTGTACAATATGTTGCTATGTGAACATTTTGTAATGATATATTTTATATATGTCCTGAAAATGTGTACTTTGTGTCTTTTTTCCTTTGTATTTTTATTTCTCTTCTCCTTTATATCCCTTTTTTTTAGTATTTTTTATACTTTATTGTTTTTTCAAAAGAATTCAATAAAAATTTATTGTTGAAAAAAAAAAACCTATAGGGTTTCTCTATCAAGTTTATTACATTTTGCAGCATAATGACTTACAGTCAGGTGCATAAAATTGGGACATTGACAGAATTTTCATATTTTGGCCTCTATTCACCACCACAATGGCTTTGAAATGAAACAAACAAGATGTGCTTTAACTGCAGACTTTCAGATTTAATTTGAGGGTAATTACATCCAAATCAGGTGAACGGTGTAGGAATTACACCGGTTTCTATATGTGCCTCCCACTTTTTAATGGGACAAACTAAACAATCCTAAATCTAACTTTCACTTTTTAATACTTTGTTGCAAATCCTTTGCAGGCAATTACAGCCTGAAGTCTGGAACGCATAGACATCATCAGACGCTGGGTTTCATCCAGGGCCGGCCCTAGCCAATTTGGTGCCCTAGGCAAGATTTTGTCTGGTGCCCCTAGCAGATAATCCCACCAGCAATCTTATGCCAGGACAGTACACCCTAGACAAGGGGAAGCCAACCTCGGTCCTCATGAGCTACCAACAGTTCACGTTTTCCAGACCACCTAGCAGGTGCAAAGGTGTGTTCATTACTAACACATTTGAAAAGATCCACAGGTTGAGATAATTATATCACTTGTGATTCTGTGAGGAGCCTTACAAAACATGCACTGTTGGTAGCTCTTGAGCACCAGGGTTGGCTATCACTATACTAGACTATATGTCATCTGATCTGGCTGGATCAGACAACATATCGGTGTGTACCTGCTATGTTGCTGACGAGGACATATCGTCTCGTGTGTACTTGGCATAAGTGTGCCAAAAGATATATCTATAGTTATGTCTAATCCAGAGGTTCCCAAAAGGGAGAAAGGCACTCACCAATCTGTAGATAAATGATGCCAGAAAGTTTAATGTCCATGAGACTGCATGAAAAGCATTACAACAGTTTAATCACAGAAAATAAACAACAGGCAGCCACATATACAATACACACATTGTCTCAGAAGCTCCTACATATATACCCCCCCAGTTAATCATGTAATCAAAAGAGCTGCACTGTACTGATGACATCAATTCATGTGTGGTGTGGCCCATGCACATAGTCAATAGACAAGCAGCACAAAAGTTCACAGCAAATCTACGGTCAAAAATCAACATTGGGTTACCGCTCATGTGCACCAATGCGTTCCACAGTGGGGAACGCATACCAATGGAACCTGTGCGGGGCTTCAAAATGTACACTACGAGCGGTCCATGGACATTGAACAGCCAGGAATACCCGGGGTCCATTAATGAATGCATTAACGGACTACTGGCATATAAATATATATATATATATATATACACACATCTTCCCCCTCTACCCCTCTAACCCTCCCTTGGTGGTGCCTAACCCTAAAACTCCCTGGGGGTGCCTAATCCTAACCCCCCTTTCCACATACTAAACCTAACCCTCCCGGGGGTTATACACATTATGCCAAACAATAGTAGTGCCCATAATAAAATGCCAACATTATTAGTGCCCTCTATACATTGCCCACAGTAGTAGTGCCCCTATACATTGTTCACAGTAGTAGTAGCTTTTGTAGAAGTGCCCCCTATACATTTTCCATAGTAGTAGTGCCCCTTGTAGTAGTACCCCTCTACAGTAGTAGTGCCCCTTGTATCAGTGTCCCCTATATAGTAGTAGTGTCCTTTTTAGCAGTGCATCTATACAGTAGTACTGCCCCTTGCAGCAGTGTCCCCTATACAGTAGTACAGCCCCTTGTAGCAGTGCCCCCTGTACAGTAGTAGTGCCCCTTGTAGCAGTGCCCCCTATACAGCAGTAGTGCCCCTTGTAGCAGTGCCCCCTATACAGTAGTGTTGCCCCTTGTAGCAGTGCCCCCTATACAGCAGTAGTGCTCCTTGTAGCAGTGCCCCCTATGCAGTATTAATGCCCCTTGAAGCAGTGCCCCCCATAGTGTAGTAGTGCCCCTTATAGCACTGGCAATGCCGCCTATACTGTAGTAGTGCCCCTTAAAAATAAACACAGACACAAAAACAATACTTACCTTAACTGAAGCCCCACTCCTCGCACTCTGCACTGTGGGAGAAATGTCATGACATCATGACGCCTCTCCCAACACCCACTGCGGGAGTCGGAAGGCAGAGCTCAGAAGTGAGCTCCATCCTCCAGCTGCAGTGTGGGAACCACCGGGCGCCCACTGGTAATGCAATTTCAGTGGGCGCCCGGCCCCTCTCTGACCAGTGAGTGCCCCGGTGCTGCCTAAGCTAATTTAACAAGGAAGTGGGAGTTGCCGGGGCCGTCCTCACTCCTGCACCTTCACACAGTGCCTTCTGATGTATGAAGGCCGAGACAGAGCTGTGGGTGACTCACGGCTCCACAAAGGACCATGGGAGGAGTGGCTTCTTCCTTGTCTCATGCAGCCAGAATGAGCTACTGTGCAGAAGCTCATTCTGGACCAGCTGACTGCTGCACTGCCCAATCGGAACTGTTCTGATCGAGGCAGCGGCGCGGGGGGAGCTGCAGTGCCGTGAAATGTCCCTAGGCATTCCAGATGCCCTAGGCATGTGCTTAGAATGCCTATGCCTACGGCCGGCTCTGGTTTCATCCCTGGTGATGCTCTGCCAGGCCTCTACTGCAAATGTCTTCAGTTCCTGCTTGTTCTTGGGGCATTTTCCCTTCAGTTTTGTCTTCATCAAGTGAAATGCATGCTCAATCGGATTCAGGTCATGGGATTGACTTGGCCATTGCATAACATTCCACTTTTTAGCCTTAAAAACTCTTTGGTTGCTTTTGCAGTATGCTTCAGGTCATTGTCCATCTGCACTGTGAAGCGCCATCCAATGAGTTCTGAAGCATTTGACTGAATATGAGCATATAATATTGCCCGAAACACTTCAGAATTCATTCTGCTGCTTTTGTCCGCAGTCGCATGATCAATAAATACAAGGGAACCAGTTCCATTGACAGCCATACATGCCCATGCCATGACACTACCACCACCATGCTTCACTGATGAGGTGGTATGTTTTGGATCATGAGCAGTTGCTTTCCTTAACTTCTCTTCCCATCACTGTGGTACAAGTTGATCTTTGTCTCATCTGTCCATAGGATGTTGTTCCAGAACTGTAATGGCTTTTTTAGATGTTGTTTGGCAAACTCTAATCTGGTCTTCCTGTTTTTGAGGCTCACCAATGGTTTACATGTTGTGGTGAACCCTCTATATTCACCCTTGTGAAGTCTTCTCTTGATTGTTGACTTTGACAAATATATACCTAACTCCTGGAGAGTGTTCTTGATTTGGCCAACTGTTGTGAAGGAGTTTTTCTTCACCAGGGAAATAATTATTCTGTCATCCACCACAGTTGTTTTCCGTGGTCTTCCGGGTCTTTTGGTGTTGCTGAGCTCTCCGGTGCATTCTTTCTTTTTAAGAATGTTCCAAACAGTTGATTTTGCCACACCTAATGTTTTTGCTATCTCTCTGATGGGTTTGTTTGGATTTTTCAGCCTAATGATGGCTTGCTTCACTGATAGTGACAGCTCTTTGGATCTCATATTGAGAGTCGACAGCAACTGATTCCAGATGCAAATGTCACACCTAGAATCAACTCCAGACCTTTTACCTGCTTAATTGATAATGAAATGACGAGGGAATAGCTCACACCTGTCCATGAAATAGCTTTTGAGTTGATAGTCCCATTACTTTTGGCCCCTTAAAAAGTGGGAGGCACATATAGAAACCTGTGTAATTCCTACACCGTTCACCTGATTTTGATGTAATTACCCTCAAATTAAATCTGAAAGTCTGCAGTTAAAGCACATCTTGTTTGTTTCATTTCAAAGCCATTGTGGTGGTGAATAGAGGCCATAATATGAAAATTCTATCAATGTCCCAATATTTCTGAACCTGACTGTAGTTAAAACTATGACAAAATTGCTCATAAGTCTAAGAAGTTCATGTTGCTCAATCAGCTAATGGACATGTTTTATGGGTCTGGAGTGAGGCAGTCATATTCCTATGACAGATATGGTTTTTGCATATTGATTTGTATGTCTTCACTTATGTAATGCATAGTACCCTTTAACATCAGTAGTAGTCAAGTGTTTCAATGGACTTTAGTTTATAGTGAAGCCCTATAGATTGTTTGATTTTTAAGTATAATATATTTCACAGCTTAATGACTTAAAACTGTGACAAAATTGATCATAAGTCTAAGAAATTCATGTGGCTCAGTTTGCTAATGCACATGTTCTACGGCTCTGGAATGGGATAGTCATAAGTTGTATTCCTATAACAGATATGGTTTTTGCATATTGATTTGTGTGTCTTCACTTATGTAATGCATAGTACCCTTTAACACTGAATTAAGCATCAGGTTGGCAGAAACCGAGGGTTACTGTAGGTGTGGAGTTGATAATAGTCATTAAATTGTGGGAAGTTACTGTATGTGGGAAGATGATCAGCTAAGTTGGAGATATGTACTGTAAAGTGTAAGAATACCTGTATACAGTATGTATTTAACTCTTTCATTATATCCATAATACCAACATGGACAGAATACAACAACCAATATACTGATATACAGTACTATAAAGCTGGAACAAAATGGAGCGGCCATTTTGTCCCTCCTGCGTAGGCTTATATGTGTCTTATCAAATTGTACCACTAAGCTCGTGCAGCTGTACTCTGGAGGTTGGTTGCTACATTAAGACACCTCAAAAAATAAGCATGAACAAGAGATACTGTACTGTATTGTAGAATACAGTAGAAGTGCTGGAGCATGGTATTGAATTATATCACTGTGCACAAATCATGAGATTAGTGGTGTACTCTCACATATTTTATTTATACAATTTATCAATAAAATTTATCTACAGTATAATAATCTTAAAATATAAACAATGAGACACTCTAGTATGATACTTTACAGTACTTTGATGCTACTGAGGATAGATATACTGTTCTGTAGTGTACAGTATGTATTTCTCTGTGGGAAAATTTCTGGATCAATAGAGTGTCTCATTGTTTATTTTTTTTTAGGATGATTATACTGTGGATACAGTACATTTTCTTGATAAATTGTATAAATAATATATGTGAGAGTACACCACTAATCTCATGATTTATAGAGAGTGACATTATTCAATATCACGCTCCAGCACTGCCATTTTAACCAAAATACTGTACCGACATAAAAATCATGCCATTTTCAAAATCCCAACACAGTTAAAATACACACAATGGAAAATGATAGTAAGAAGAATAGAAGACTGTGGGCCTGATTCAGACCCACTCGCGAGCGGCTGTCCGCTCGCAAGTGGGTCGATGTTATGCACTGAGCATGCGCACGATGGAGGGAGCTCCGTCGTGCGCATGCGCCAGACGCGACGAGCGAAGGAAAGTCCTTCGCTCGTTGTGTCCGATCAAAGGGGGCGTGCTGTCAATGTTGATTGACAGCACGCCCCCTTTGGTGGGCGTGCCGGGGGCGTGCCTCCCTGACGGGGGCGTTCCCACGGGAACGCCTCCCGTCAGAAGCCGGCCCACTGACATCACTAGTGATGTCAGTGGGAGTGATTTTGGCTCTGATAGAGCCAAAATCACTTCGGAGCTTGCGGTTGAAAACCTCAACCGCAGGCTCCGGCTCGCAATTTCGATGGTCGCGATGGTCTCGACCATCGCGGCCATCAAAATGCACGCTCGTATAGCCTGTGGGTGGTGACCCACAGCTATACGAGCGTCCAGGAGGACGCTCCATGAAAATGGAGCCCGGCCCTCATTCAGAGCGTGCGCTCTGCTCAGAGCGTACGGCTCTGAATGAGGGCCAGTATTCATAAGAATTACTGTACCTCAGCAGGCATCAGCTCTCCGCCACTGTTGGCTATATGGTCCCTGACAATACCCGGTTATTTGGGGAGGTGGGCGTACAGTAGGAGCTTAGGAGCCAGCGACATATAGGCTGTGTGGAAAAACAACCTGGCTTTGCCTTGTACAGTACATGATTGCAGATTTAAAATACGTGAATACTGTATTTGCCGGAAATTCCAGCACAGCCTGCATCTCACTAGAGTATGTCAAATGCCCCTTATTCTGTCTGTTTTGGAAAAACAATAATTTACATTGCAGTAATGTACAGTGCATTATTTACTATTATTACTGTTCAGTATTTACCTTCAGTTTCCTCCTCCTCCGTGTCCATTGGCTCTTCTTCTAAAGGTAAAACAAAAAAGAAAACACATTGGCTCTACATGGAAAATATTGTAAGTGTGAAAGTCTGAAGGGGGCAACATGACAACTATCAACTGCAGTATACAGTGCTGTATCAAGGCTTTAAATAAGATAGAGTACAGGAGGGAGAGAGACACTCTGAGAAGGAACATACTGTACAGTAAGTACACAGTGGTAGGACACAATGTGCTGTACACTACAGTACTGTACTTACAGGTCTGAGGAGGGCTGCTGTCCTTGGACACCTCCTCTATAATGAGGCAGTCTGTGTGCCAAAGAAAAACAATATGTTGTCAAGTCCAAAAATTACAGTAACTACAGTACTGTGGGCCTGATTCAGAACCGCTCGCGAGCGCTATGCACTCACAAGTGGGTCGATGTTAGGCCACTGTGCATGCGCACGCCGGAGCCGGCTCCAAAGTGCGCATGCGCGAGACCCAGCTAGAGACCCGGCTATTACTTACACTGTAATCATGCATACATTTTACTTATGTGGTGTGATGGGGGAAATGCACAGCCAGCCCTGAAGCTACAAGTTACGCAGCCTATTGTAAATGGATCTGAGACGCACCTGGGGGGAGGGTGGGGGAAGTTAACAAAAAATTATTTACTGTTATTTAAAAAAATGTCTATATACAGTGTATATATATATATATATATATATATATATATGTATAACTGAATTGCCATTTTGTAGTTGTGACTCACTAATGTTAACTCATTAGCTGTTAATATGACGGTTATTTTATGACAGCACGCAATTGAATTACTATACAGTACTGTACAGTATGTGTGCCGATTTTCTTCCCATTCAACGAGCTTCTGCAATATTATAATAAATTGGTTGTGCGAACATGTGACATGCAAATACACAACAAAAGTGTCCCAAACGTGATTGGGCCGCTTTTCTGGGATATCAATACACTCCTACAATATGGATCGACGGGTACAAATGGCCAACATGTTCAAAAGGTCGACACAAAAAAAATGGACGGCACAAAATTGGTCGACACAATTTTTATTATAATTTTTTTACAGTTAGGGTTTGGGCAAAAGGGTGACACAAAAATGGTCGTCCAAAAATAATGGTCAACACAAAAATGGATACAAAAATGGTCGACATTTTTTATTATTTTTTTTTACATTTACAGTTTGGGCAAAAGGTTTACAAAGAATGGTCAACACAAAAAATGTTGACACAAAAATGATCGACACGCTCTTTTTTATTTTTACTTTTTTTACAGTTAGGGTTTGGGCAAAAGGTCAACAAAAAAATGGTCGTCAAAAATGGTCGATACTTTTTTTTATTATTTTTAGGGTTTGGACAAAAGGTCGACACATAATTGGTCGGCACATGATTGTTATTTTTGAAGTATTATTTTTTACAGTTAGTGTTTGGACAAAAGGTCAACACAAAATGGCAGACACATAATTATTTATGTAGTTTGATATTAATTTATTATGGATAAGGTTTGGTCAAAAGGCCGACACAAAAAAAACAGTCGACATACTTTCTTTTGGGTTTGGATTAGGTTTAGGAATAATTTTACCCATTGAAAGAGAGCTGTGCATGCGTCTGAGACCTGTTTGGGCCCCTGATGCTTAGCGTGCGTCTGAAACCCGACACTGGAGCCCCTGTAGCTCATGGCTGTATGGGGGTGTCATGGGGTTGTGGAGCAATGCAGTGCCTTCAATCCATCACTACAACATTATTTAACACGAAATCAAGTTATCTTATTTAAAACTGAGGATGCGTTCGAGTCCAAAAAGTATCAATAATTGGAAAAACCAATCATCAGTATAGTGATTCCTTCGTGGGGCCCTCTTTTGTACATAAATGATTTGTTTGTATAATTAAAAATTAGCTTTTAATATATCTCCACTAAAAGAATAGGGATTTGTTGTGCTCATTTATAAAATATCTAATTGAGCTCCCTTAGCAATTAATCTCATGAATTTATAAAAATAGATCTATTATAAGAATTAGCATAAAGTATGTGGTGACTATGCTTGTTTGAATTCATATGCTCATATAGCTCCTGATGGGTACATAATATATTATAATAGCAGGGTCAGGTACAGTTCGTATGACATATAGGAAATAATAATTGGAAATAACTCATAAATTAGAACTGTATGTAATAATAACTACTCGGTCATTTGAGATAAATCTATACATTGAGTGTGAGTGTGTGGGATAAGATGCGTTCGAGTCCCCTAAACCCCTACACCTTTGGGTGAGTCTGACCTGCCTCAGCCCCTGATCCTGTCGGTGCGTCTGACCTACCTCAGCCCCTGACGCTGTTGGTGCATCTCACCTGTCTCAGCCCCTGACGCTGTGGGTGCGTCTGAAACCCGACACTGGAGCCCTTGCACCCCATGGTTGTATGGGGGTGTCATGGGGTTGTGGAGCAATGCAGTGCCTTCAATCGATCACTGCAACATTATTTAACAGGAAATCAAGTTATCTTACTTAAAACTGAGGTTGCGTTCGAGTCCTCTGAACCCCTACACCTTTGGGTGTGTCTGAAACTCGATTAGTGCGTATCACTGTACTTTATAAAGAAATAAAATATAGAGGAATTAATCTAAAGCAATCATTGGGATGTGGTTGGATTTTAACCTTGATCCATGGCAATATAAAACCACCGCTCTACCACTAGGCCACCTGCTGCAGTTAGGGAGGGTGCAGTGAAGGAAGCATAATACTTATGATAATAACAATAAAAATGTGTCTTCCTATAAAAATATTATACTAGTACATGTGAACACATAACCTCACCATTAGTGAATAATAATTAATCCCGTCCCATTGAAAGCTGTGCGTGCATCTCATTAATGTATCGGTTATACTGTCAGAACAACACGGTAAGTACACTAATGTTGTGTTCCGGGCATTAAAAAGATTACAGTATTAAAAAGATTGGTTGTGCGAACATGCAACATGCAAATACTGTACACTGCATGAACTTGATTGGCCCAATTGCCAGAGTTAGCCATTCCTACGGTATAATATTCAGTAGTACAAATTTCGTCAGTGGAGCACTTGCAGTGTATTACATGCCGTGTATTCTGTTTCATTGTAGAACGCCACAGTGCGCCACAGTACAGTCATCACGCAATGTTCCATGGCGTGACTCAGAAGCCTAAATGTTGTGCTATGAACAACAAACTAGCTGGGCCCATCTGTATATGCCACCATGTCCAAATGTTCAGGCAATGCAGGCGCCTCCATTGTCTCCCATAGTTCTGCCCCTGTATAGTGATAGGCTATAGTCTGGAGAAATGAAAAGAATCTAACATCTGGATAAAAAATATGCAGGTTTAGATATTAATAAAGGAAAAACTATCACTGGCATAGTTGGAAGACAGATAAGGTTATTTATAGGGGTGAGCGGGTTCGGATTTCATAAATCCGAACCCCCCCGAGTCCCCCCGATCCGAGTCCGATCTGAGTCAGGCTCGACTTTTCCCGCCTGACTCGGATCTGAAATCGAGGCAAAACGTCATCATCCCGCCTTCCGAGTCTCGCGGGTTTTGGATCCTATATAAGGTACCCGCGTCGGCGCCATTTTCTCACTCGGCTGTGGACAGTGAAGAGGGAGGGTGGGAGTTAGGGCTGGCTGGGCTGTGTAGTGTAGTGTAGTGCAGAGTAGTGTTGTGCTGGGCTGTGCTGCGCTGTGCTGCTGTTGTCCATAGGGGCTGTGTCCACTACTTCAAAGTCCATAGGGGCTGGCTGGACTGTGTTGTGCAGTCAGTTCTCCATAGGGGCTGTGTCCACTCCAAAGTCCTGTGCAGAGTCCCAGTCCTAAAGGGGTGCTGTAGTGTTGTCCAGGGGGTGCTCTGTCCATCAGGGGTGCTCCCCCCAAGTGCTAAAAAAATAATATATTTTCTGTGTTTGTGAATTGTGTGCGCAGTAGCCGCACGTGCATCAACAAAGTAGTGCCAAGCGTGCGCCTGTGTCATAAGTAAAGGGCCGGCTGGCTTGACCGTTAAAGGGTGCTGTAACCCCCAAAGTACACTCCAGTCCAAACCAAAAAAAAAATTATTTTCTGTGTTTGTGAATTGTGTGCGCAGTTGCCGCACGTGCATCAACAAAGTAGTGCCAAGCGTGCGCCTGTGTCATAAGTAAAGGGCCGGCTGGCTTGACCGTTAAAGGGTGCTGTAACCCCCAAAGTACACTCCAGTCCAAACCAAAAAAATATATATTTTCTGTGTTTGTGAATTGTGTGCGCAGTAGCCGCACGTGCATCAACAAAGTAGTGCCAAGCGTGCGCCTGTGTCATAAGTAAAGGGCCGGCTGGCTTGACCGTTAAAGGGTGCTGTAACCCCCAAAGTACACTCCAGTCCTCCAAACCAAAAAAAAAATGATTTTCTGTGTTTGTGAATTGTGTGCGCAGTAGCCGCACGTGCATCAACAAAGTAGTGCCAAGCGTGCGCCTGTGTCATAAGTAAAGGGCCGGCTGGCTTGACCGTTAAAGGGTGCTGTAACCCCCAAAGTACACTCCAGTTCAAACCAAAAAAATAACATTTTTTGTGTGTTTGTGAATTGTGTGCGCAGTAGCCGCACGTGCATCAACAAAGTAGTGCCAAGCGTGCGCCTGTGTCATAAGTAAAGGGCCGGCTGGCTTGACCGTTAAAGGGTGCTGTAACCCCCAAAGTACACTCCAGTCCAAACCAAAAAAAAATTATTTTCTGTGTTTGTGAATTGTGTGCGCAGTAGCCGCACGTGCATCAACAAAGGAGCAGCGCCAAGCGTGCGCCTGTGTCCCATAAGTAAAGAGCCGGCTGGCTCATTTCTTAAAGGCTGGTGTAACCCACAAAGTGCACTACTCTCCAGCAAAAATAAAGAAATATTTTCTGTGTTTAGCCGCACGTATATATCAAATCGATATAACATAAATGAAGGACCAAACTTTCTCCAATAAAAATAAAATAGAGAAAGATCAAGAACCACTTCCTCCTAGTGCTGAAGCTGCTGCCACTAGTCATGACATAGACGATAACATGCCATCAACTTCGTCTGCCAAGGCCGATGCCCAATGTCATAATAGAGGGCACATACAATCCCAAATGACAAAGTTCAGGAAAATGACCTTGAAAAAAACATTTAAATCAGCTGAAGAGAAACGTAAACTTGCCAATATGCCATTTACGACACGGAGTGGCAAGGAACGGCTAAGGTCGATCCCTAGTATGTTCATGACTAGTGGTTCAGCTTCACATGACGATGGAAGCCCTACTCCCACTAAAAAAATCAAAAGAGTTAAGCTGGCAAAAGCACAGCGAAGAACTGTGCTTTCTAAGAAGATATCACAAATCCCCAAGGAGAGTCCAAGTGGGGTGGTGGTTGCGATGCCTGACCTTCCCAGCACTGGACGGGAAGAGGTGGCTCTTTCCACCATTTGCAAGCCCCCTGCAAGTGCTGAAAGGAGCACCCACAGTCCACTTGCTGATATGCAAATTGAAGATGTCACTGTTGAAGTACAACAGGATGAGGATACTGGTGTAGCTGGCGCTGAGGAGGAAGTTGGCGAGGAGGATTCTGATGGTGATGTGGTTTGTTTAAATCAGGCTCCGGGGGAGACAGTTGATGTCCGTGGGATGAAAAAGCCCATCACGGTCATGCCTGGGCAGAAGACCAAACATTCCACCTCTTTGGTCTGGCAATATTTCTATCCAAATCCGGACAACAACTGTCTTGCCATATGTACCTTATGTAAAGGTGAAATAAGTAGGGGTAGGGACGTTAACCACCTAGGAACATCCTCCCTTATACGGCACCTGCAGCGCGTTCATAATAAGTTACTGTCAAGTTCAGAAACTTTGGCTAAGACCGTAAGCAATCCAGGGACACCTAAATCCCGTTGTCCTGTTGTATCCAAGCACCTGCAAACCACACCGTCAACTCCCTCCTCGTCAATTTCCTCTTTAGTCTGGATCGGAAGTAGTCCTGCAGGCCATGTCACTGGCATGACTGACTCTCCTATCCCAGATTCCTCTGGAGGATCCTGCATTGCTATGCCTCCTGCTGCCGCTGCTGCTGTTGCTGCTGCTGGGAGTCGTTCATCATCCCAGAGAGGAAGTAGGAACACCACTACTTTTACTAAACAATTGACCCTCCAACAGTCCTTAGCGAGGAGGATGAAGTACGACAGCAGTCATCCT
Organism: Taudactylus pleione; assembly: GCA_031769625.1. Lineage (NCBI taxonomy): Eukaryota > Metazoa > Chordata > Amphibia > Anura > Myobatrachidae > Taudactylus > Taudactylus pleione. Next base: position 1,861,437 of record JAUIMM010000153.1, read on the forward strand.
GAAGCAAAACGTATAACTGAGGCCTTGACTGCTATGTTGGTGTTAGACGTGCATCCGTTATCCGCCATTAGTGCAGTGGGATTTAGACAATTGCTGGAGGTAGTGTGTCCCCGGTTCCAAATCCCGTCTAGATTCCACTTCACTAGGCAGGCGATACCGAGACTGTACAGAAACGTCAGAAAAAGTGTCCTCAGTGTCCTGAAAAATGCCGTTGTACCCAATGTCCACTTAACCACGGACATGTGGACAAGTGGAACAGGGCAGACTAAGGACTATATGACTGTGACAGCCCACTGGGTAGATGTATCACCTTACGCAGAAACAGCAGCAGCGTCACCAGTCGCAGCATCTCAGAAACGCCAGCTCGTTCCAAGGCAGGCTACGCTGTGTATCACTGGTTTCAGTAAGAGGCACACCGCTGACAACCTCTTAGAGAAACTGAGGGAAATCATCGCCCAGTGGCTTACCCCACTTAGACTCTCCTGGGGATTTGTGATATCTGACAACGCCACCAATATTGTGCGGGCATTACATCTGGGCAAATTCCAGCATGTCCCATGTTTTGCTCACACAATAAACTTGGTGGTGCAGAATTTTCTGAAAAGCGACAGGGGCGTGCAGGAGACGCTTTGGGTGGCCCGAAAAATTTCTGCCCACTTTCACCATTCAGCGACTGCGTGCCGAAGACTGTAGCGCCAGCAAACACTCTTGAACCTGCCCCGCCATCACCTGAAGCAAGAGGTTGTGACGCGGTGGAACTCAACCCTCTATATGCTTCAGAGGATGGAGGAGCAGCAAAAGGCCATTCAAGCCTATACATCCACCTATGACATAGGCAAAGGAGGGGGTATGCACCTGACTCAAGCGCAGTGGAGAATGATTTCCGTGTTGTGCAAGGTTCTCCAGCCCTTCGAACTTGCCACACGTGAAGTCAGTTCAGACACTGCCAGCTTGAGTCAGGTCATTCCCCTCATCAGGCTTTTGCAGAAGCAGCTGGAGAAAGTGAAGGAGGAGCTAAGACGGAGCGATTCCGCTCGGCATGTGGGACTTGTGGATGAAGCCCTTCATTCGCTTTGCCAGGATTCCAGGGTGGTCAATCTGTTGAAATCAGACCACTACATTTTGGCCACCGTGCTCGATCCTAGGTTTAAAGCCTATGTGGTGTCTCTCTTTCCGGCCGACACAAGCCTGCAGAGGTGCAAAGACTTGCTGGTGAACACACTGTCAGCTGAAGCGGAACGTGACACGTCAACAGCTCCTTCTTCATTTTCTCCCGCAACTGGGGCTGCCAGGAAAAATCTTAGGTATCCTAAGCAACCCGCTGGCGGTGATGCAGGGCAGGCAGGACCAAGTTTGGACATCTGGTCCGGACTGAAGGACCTGGCAACAATTTCTGACATGTCTGTCACTGCATATGATACTGTCACCATTGACAGAATGGTGGAGGATTACATCGGTGACAGCATCCAAGTAGGCATGTCAAACAGTCCACACCTGTACTGGCAGAAAAAAGAGGCAATTTGGAGGCCCCTGTACAAACTGGCTCTATTTTACCTGAGTTGCCCCCCCTCCAGTGTGTACTCCGAAAGAGTGTTTAGTGCAGCCGGGAACCTTGTCAGCGAAAGGCGTAGGAGGTTGCTTCCACAGAATGTGGAGAAGATGATGTTCATCAAAATGAATTATCAGCTCTTCCAGGGAGACCAGCCTCCAGAACGTACAGAGGGACCTGTGGTGGTGGATTCAAGTGGGGACGAGTTAATACTTTGTGAGGATGAGGATGTACACACTGAAGAGGGTGAGGAATCGGTGGATGAGGAGGATGAGGATGACATCTTGCCTCCGTAGAGCCAGTTTGTGCAGGGACACATTAATTGCCAGCTTGTTTTGTGGGGGCCCAAACGAACCAATCATTTCAGCCACAGTTGTGTGGCAGACCCTGGCGCTGAAATGATTGGTTTGTTAAAGTGTGCATGTCCTGTTTATACAACATAAGGGTGGGTGGGAGGGCCCAAGGACAATTCCATCTTGCACCTCTTTTTTTTCTTTGCATTATGTACAGTTTGGGGCCTAGTTTTTCAAACTGGCATCCTGTCTGCCACTGCAGTATCACGCCTAGATGGGTCACGTGTTTGTGCCGCCCACTCGTGTCTCTTAGCATAGTCATCCAGCTACCTCGGTGCAACCTTTTGGACATAAAAACACTATTGTGAGGTGTGAGGTGTTCAGAATAGACTGGAAATGAGTGGAAATTAAGGTTATTGAGGTTAATAATAGCATAGGAGCAGAAAAACCTACAAATTCTGTGATTTTAGCTGTTTTTATGCTTTTTTTCAAAAAAATACAGATCCAAAACACAAAACCCAGAACCCAAACCACGGAAGGGTGGTTTTGGCAAAACCAATCCAGATCCAAAACACGAAGAAAGATCCAGATCCAAAACCAAAACACAAAACACGAAAAGTGGCCGGTGCACACCCCTAGTTATTTAAGGCTGTGTGAAACAATCGATATAGGTCTGGAGAACCATCTTACCAGATTAAATCTGCAGCACCTGCAGAGAGGGAAAGTGCACTGATTGTAAGCAACAGGCAGTGTGTAAAGGAGAAATGTCCCGGTTACCCAGCAATCAGTGCTGCAGGCCACTAAGATGCGAGCCTTATGAGCAAGAAGCCAGCCGCTGTTGCTAAGCAATGGCCATGGCCCTTGAAGCTAATTTCACAAAAAAAAGAATAAAGTTGTTCCTCAAAATAAACCAGTACAAAAAAAAAAGTGTCATAGTTAGACTTTGTGGCCAATCAACATTCCCAGCAGTCAATTTTGTCCAAAATCATAATCTTGTTTAACAGATTCAGTATCAGAATGTATGAGAGATGGCCTACCTAGAGGGCTTAATTCTTAACATGCATTAAATGTATAACAAATAGGCAGTAGTTCATTCATAGTCCACAATGGGTCTGTACACAACTAGGCATTGGTGCTATCAGAATAATTTTCTCACTCTCCAGCCAATAAAATCACTATGTAGTCACAGGATAGTCCCTGTGCTTTCACTCTAATGCGGCTATACTAAGAGGATGTTCTGTCTTTCCTATCATGGTGTTTATTAGAGATGAGCGGGTTCGGATTCCAGAGATCCGAACCTACCCGAATTTAGCATAACGGAGTCGGACCCAAGCAGGCTCGGATGTTCCCGCCTTACTCAGATCTCTCAAATCGAGGCAAAACAATAGAGACGAAATCTCACGGTTCGCGAGTTTTCGTCTCTGTGATCAATGTAGTATATAAGGGACCACGCGACAGACGCCATTTCACTCCGGCTGTGGAGACTGAACAGGGAGGGTGGCTAGTTTAGGGCTGGGAGAGGTGCTGGTGCTATCTGCTGTGTCCTGGGCTGGTGACTGCTGATCCATTTTGGTCACGGTGCTGTCACTGTCACTGTGCTGTCTGCCGATCCATCTGGGCTGTCTGCTGTGTCCTGCGCTTGTGCTGTGTCCATCTCTGGGCCCAAACTCCAACCCAACTCCAGTCGTGCTAAAAACAAAAAAAATCAATAAATCAAAGTGTCTTTTATATTTTTCTGTGTGTGCGTGCGTGTTAGGCTTACCCACAGTAGTGCACAAGAGCCAGCCAGCAACGCAAGTTGCAACCTTGTGCTGCCCGACTCCAGTCGTTCTCCAAAGAAAAACATTAAGTGTCTTATATTTTTTTCTTGTGTGTGTGCTCGTGGGTGTTAGGCTTAACCGCAGTAGCACACAAGAGCCAGCCAGCAACGCACATTGCACGTTGATCAATTGGTGCTCTGGGCCCAAGTCCTTCTGGAGCTGACAAAAAATAAAAATCATCATTTGTCTTTTTTTCTAATATTTGTGTGTGTGCGCACGACTGCACGTGTGTGAATTTTGGAACCGCACCTTGGCTACACTATTCGTGATTGTGACACTACTTCAAGACTGCAGAAAATATGGAGGGCTGTCACATGACAGGAGGGCAAGGCCAAGAACCACATGCTGTAGCTGCCGCCAGCAGTGCAAGGCCGTCAACGTCCTCGTCCTCTATGAAGGCTCATGCCCCAGGGCTTAAGTCACACCATCAATATGGTAAAGAAAGTTTTACTGAAGTTAAGAAAAAAAAATTGAAAGGATATTTGCCTTTAGATAAACAAAAAATTGGCAATATGCCATTCACTACACGAAGTGGAAAGGAAAGGATAAGGCCTTGGCCTTTCTTTATGAAGACTGCTAATAGCCCTTCTGCTTGTAGTAGTAGTGGTGGTGGTCCAATAAAAAATGTGAAAGTTGTTAAGACAACTCCGGGAAAACCAACTGTGTGCCCTGAGAAATCGAAATCACAAATCCCTGAGGAGAGTGCTAGTGTACTGGAGGATCCTCCAAGTTCCAACATTTGTGTGCCCTCTGTAAATGTGGGGAAGGGCAGTCAACATCTTGCACATGTAGTCATTGAGGATGCTTCTGTGGAATTGCACATGGGAGAGGAGGATATTTTGGTAGTTGAAGGCGCTAAGGATGATGAGGATGTTGATGATGAAGATGTTGGTGATGAGGATGTTGATGCCAAGGATGTCCTTTGTGTAAATAAGGCAACAGCTGTTGCCCATCGTTTGAAAAAGCCAAAGCCCATTGTTGTCATGCCGGGACAAAAGACAAAAAAATCTACTTCTCACGTGTGGAATTATTTCCATCCCGATCCAGACAACAGTTGTCAAGCCATATGTGCCCGTTGCAATGCAAGAATGAGTAGAGGGAGGGACCTAAACCACCTAGGAACCTCCTCCTTGTTACGTCACTTGGAGCGCATTCATCAAATATCAAAGTGTATGTGCCAAGTTCCAAAACTCAAAACATAACAAGTCCATTGTCACCTACCTGCTCCCTCTCTGTAGGATCCACGCGCCTTTGATCTCCAACACCAACACCTGCATCATCATCAACATCCTCATTTGTCATCAGAAGTCATTTAAAAAAACAATTGACTATTAAACAATCCTTTGATAGAGGAAGTAAGTATAACAGCTGTCACCCAGTTTCACAGCGGATCACTGACGCCATGACATTTGTGCTAGTATTAGATGGTGAAATAATAAAAAATGAGGATGATCGTGTGGAGGAAGTGCAAAAGGAGGATGAGGGGGAAATTTGTGTCCTATCTGATGCTAATGTGGATGTTGATGATAAGGATGTGGTTTGCGTAAATCAGCCACCAGTGGCAGCAGTTCTTGCTAATGATAAAAAGAAAGCCAGAAAAGCAACGTCTTGGGTGTGGAATTATTTGAATCTAAATTCTGACAACAGTTGTGACGGCATCTGTTCAATTAGTAAAGCCAAAGTTAGCAGAGGAAGGGACTTTAACCATCTAGGCACCTCCTCCCTGTTACGTCATTTGCAGCGAGTTCATGCAATTTGTTTAACAAAATTAGAATTTGTAAATTAATAACAAGCAGTCCAGTATCAGCTACCAGCAGTTTGGTTCATAACATACAATCTCTACCACCAACACCCTCATCATCAACCTCCTCCTTAATAATTGAAGGTAGTACTTCCAAAATATGTTTTGTGGGGGCCCAAACAAACCAAGGAATTCAGCCACGAAAGTGTCAGTCCTAGTCGCTAAAGTGCTTGGTTTGTTAAACTGTGCATGTCCTTTTTAATATCCCACATAAGAGTGGGTGGAAGAGACAATTCCATCTTGCACCTCTTTCCTTTACATTTGGCACAATTTGGGGCATTGCCGACTGACATTAAAATTTATTAAACTGCCATCCTGTCTGCCCCTGCTGTGCGGCAATGTTTGATAGATGTCCTATATTTTTTTAACCTGCCGTGTGTTTGTGCTGCTGCTCTGTTGCTTACTTTAGCCAGCCAGCTCGCTGCAGCCTTTGGCCTGTATTGGTGAAAAATAGTGAAATCAATATTGTGAGCTGTGAGGTGGTTAAAAATGCCTAGAAATTCCTGAAAATGATTCTTATTAAGGTTAATAATACTGTAGGAACAAAAACAGGCCCAAGTTATGTGGTTTTAGGGTTTATATAATTTTTTTGAAAAAATACAGATCCAAAACCTAAAAACAAAACACCAAGGGAAAATATCCAAAATCAGATTCAGATAGAAAACCAGGGTAGATCTAGATCCAAAACCAAAACACTGGGGTCGGTGCACATCTCTAGTATTTATACAGTTTTGACTACTGCAGGACAGAAGAAAAGAAGATCCTTATGGATTTAGGAGTGAAATAAAGATGGACACAAAGATAATATAAGTCTGGTAGCCACAAGCAATTAATGGCCATCAGGCCTTGATGGAACTTCTACTTCCACAGTTTATATATTACCCCAACCCCACAGCTCTGGAGTTGTGATGAGCCCCAGTGAAATTCAACATGGACATGTTATTTCCTTAAGGGAGGCCACACATTTATGTGGTCTATTTCTCCTAAGGACCCTTTGTTATTATTATTTTAGTAGTATATTTATATAGCACATACTGTACATACTGTATTATGCAGCGCTTTACAGAGAACATTCAATTATTCACATCAGTCCGTGCCCCACTGGAGCCTACATGGACACACATACACACTAGTGTTCATTTTTTTGTCAGAAGCCAATGGACCTACCAGTATGTTTTTGGAGTTTGGGATTAACCAGAGCAATTGGAGGTAACCCACACCAACACAGGGAGAACATGCAAACTCTACACATATATTGCCTTAGTCATGAATTGAATTTATTTGTGGCAGTAATGCTAATATGCAGACCCCATGATCCTTACTCTCCCCTCATAACCTGTAACCAGCAATTTCATAAAGATATGATTAAAGCGTATATGTGAGCCATGATACATTTCCTCCTACAATAACACAAAAATCAGATGCTAAGCACGGTCAAAAAAGGTGAATCACCTGATTAATAAAAGACTAATGCTGGGTACACACTGGACAATATATCATTCGTATAACCGTGCTTGTGTGTACATCAAATGTATCTATGAACGACGTCATTCACAGATATATTGTGTCGGCTGTGCAGAATGGCAGATGCAATATATCTTACAGATAAATTGTTCATATCTGCCGTTGTGTACACATGGCCAGGGGTGCTGAGAGTTGCCACAGGACTGGGTACTGAGGGGCATGCCAAATCACACCACTGCACCAATAGATAGATAGATAGATAGATAGATAGATAGATAGATAGATAGATAGATAGATAGATAGATAGATAGATATTGTGGCAGGGTCAGCATAATTAAACATGAAGTGAATGTGGAATATCCAGATATCCCAGGTTTGGCAGAGTAAAAGCAGCAGGACTGAAGGATCCAGTTCAGGTGTTGCCTCAATCAGTTGTCATCTAATTAAGCTGCACCTGTAATCAGCCTTAAGAATGTGTGCAGAGCACAGAATATTGCTTCTTACGGTGACTAGCATCCAGATAGGGGTGTGGGATGTCACGGCCACTGTTCCTGAGATATGAACTGCTGCTACTATGCTATGCTGATATGCTGACTATTCTTGTGCAACTATGAGATGATGTGAACCTGTACTCAGGGGTGTAAAGATGCCCGGACGGGCCCAGGTGAAGGGGGGGGTGGCCTGAATGTGGGAGGCATGGCCATGCCCCCTTGAGCTAAAGAAAGAAAAAAAACACTTTTGCAGTTTGGGGGGGGGGGAGCTGTGAGTCCCTCAGCCCGGCGCAAAGCCAGAGGGGGGCGCAATCAGTGTGATCACTCCCCCCCACAGGCATAGGAGACTGCTGTGGCTGCTCCCACTGCACGGGCTGGTGTATGGGTGGGAGGAGTGAGGGAGGGAGGGAGGGGGAGAGCGGCGCCAGACCCAGGCCCCTCCAGCAAGCCCGGGCCCGCGTAAATAGTACCTGCCCCCCCCCTCTCGGCACCCCTGCCTGTACTGCTTTGACTGCTGTTTGGGGAACTGCCTAGATAACCTGAATTGCAAGTCTGCTGTATGAACCTGTAACCTGCCTGTGCTGGTAATAAAGAGTGTTGGACTTTTATCTGGTATATGTGATTTCTTGTCACAATATATCTACTATATAAAATTTTAAATTTGTCCTTCTGTCATTCTGTCCTTCTGTCTTTCTATACAAATCCACAGTTTACAAGCCAAAATCGTGAAATTTTACATACGAGCGCATTAAAACACGGCGGAGGCAACAAAAAAAATTTGAAATCAAAATTAATTACTGGTCATTTTTAATTAATGAAAAAGCACAAATTTTGCATAGCATTCACCCTCTACAGGTCAGGTACGGAATTAGAAAAGGATTTAGCTTATCTAATTCTTTATTTTCTATCTCTACTATATAAAAGCAAAATTTTTTCCTTCTGTCTTTCTATACAAATCCACAGTTTACAAGCCAAGATCTCTCATGGTTATACACCTTAAACACCAAAGAAGAATAAAAGTACTGTCCTGTTTGGTTTATTGTTAGATGCAGATTTGGACACCATTCTTCTTGGGCCATCTGCAAGGTCAATAATTTGATTTTATAACATGCATTTTGCTACATACTAAGGAATTATGGAATTTTATTCTGTACCATATAATTTAAGTCACTGAACATCATTTACTATGGCTCTCGCGTGGAGTTTACAGTACCTTTTAAATGCTGTATGAATTTATAACCACTATTAATTAGGGATGAGCGGATTCGGTTTTCAGAGAACCGAACCCACCAGGATTTCGGGGATCCGGGCTCAGCCAAGCTCGGATCTCCCTGCCTGCCCTGGATCCCTCACCCGAGGCAAAACCTCGCGATCCCGCTGATGGGTTGCGAGGTTTTGTATTGAGTGGGCTTAATGCTGATTGGCTGAGAGAGATGTCTGTCACGTGTCTCTCAGCCAATCAGCGTTAAGGCCATTTAATATGCACACAGGAAGCAAAAGAAGATGGCGCCCGCCATCCCCCGCTGACGACACCCCCACTGGCAGCATCCCCCGCTGCTGACACCCCTGCACTGCTGCCCCACGTACTGAGGACACCGTCAGTGACCCCCACACTGCCGGCACTCCCACACTGAGGATACCACCAGCACCCCTGCACTGCCGACACTGTCAGCACACATGCACTGAGGATACCGCCTGCACCTCCACTCTGCTGACACTGCCGGCACCCTGCATTGAGAACACCCCTGTACTGTCGACACAGTCAGCAAACCTGCACTGAGGACACCGCTGGCACCCCCGCACTGCTGACATTGCCGGTATCCTTCACTGAGGACACTGCCAGCACCACAGCACTGCCATTCCACATACTGAGGACACCATCAGCAGCCCCTGCACTGTGACACAGCCAGCAAACCTACATTAAAGTCACCACTGGCACCCCCGCACTGCCGACATCACTGGTACCCTTCACTGAGGACACTGCCAGCACAGCAGCACTGCCATCCCATGTACTGAGGACACCGTCAGCAACCCCCATACTGCCGGCACTTCCACACTGAGGACACCACCAGCACCCCTGCACTGCCGACACTGTCAGCACACATGCAATGAGGACACCACTGGCAGCCCTGCTTTGCTGACACCACCGGCACCCTGCACTAAGGACACTGCCAGCACCCCTGCACTACAGCTCCATGGATTGAGGACTCCGTCAGTGACTCCGCACTGCCGCTACTCCCACACTGAGGGCATCCCTGCACAGCCGACACTGTCAGCACTTCTGCACTGAGGATACCTCTGGTACCCCCACTCTGTCGACACTGCCAGCACTATGCACTCAGGACACTGCCAGGGCCCCCACTCTGCCAACACCACCACACTGCCAACACTGACGGCACTTCTGCATTGAGGACGCCACTGGGACACTCGCACTGCTGACACTGCTGTCACAGTAAGTGCACTATTGGTGTATCCAACCCACACTGTATAACACACTGTATCTGTGTTGGAACTTGGAAGCTGAACTGCCACATGTTAGTGCCACCCACTGTGTCGCTTAGCTTAGTCAGCCAGCTAGCTGGATGCAACCTTTTGGCCTTAACTAGATGAAAAAAATAATATTGTGAAGTGGTCAAAATTGATTGGAAATTACTGGAAATAAATGTTATTGAGGTTAATATTACTGTAGGACAAAAACAGGCCCATTTTATGTGATTTTTAGCTGTTTTCATAATATTTTAAGAAAAAAATCCAGATTCAAAACCAAAACCGAAAAACAAAACACCAAGGAAAAAAATCCAAAACCAGATTCAGATCCAAAACCAGTGGAGATCCAGATCCAAAACCAAAACACGAGGGTCGGCGCACATCTGAGTCTAAATATGGTAAAAATTGCTATCTGTATCCATGAGGAGAGATCCATCTGATTTAGAATCAGGCCCATAAAGATGGCAACTATACTGGGATGCAAAAATGCAGCTCTGCAGCACACATTTTTATTTATACTTGCTCATGCATGAGCTTACACAACTAGATGGTGTCAACAGTAGTGACCAAACTTTTTTGTCTACATCCTTGATTGCTGGACCGCACTATGGAATGCACAGAGGCTACTGCCGGTTCATTTCTTTGTCAGCCCCTGAAGGGTAAAACCGATTGGATGAATCTTATACACCGTGGAGACCCTGAATGCCGGAAACAGCTGCACAAGGAACTGGAAGTAGTTGCTGTGAATTTCATAGTGCGATCCAGCCACCAGGAAGAACACAGTCCTCCTGGTATCAGGGCAACAGAAGCTTTTGGCCGTGTTTACACTGTACATCCGACAAATTTTGAATGCTTCAATCTCCGAAGTTTGCTTTACACCATTACAGGTCCTACTTCCTTTGAAGACCTTAGGACTGTGGATGGGGAAGTTTGTCACACTTTTCGTGAGGCTTGCCTAAGGAGAGGTTTGCTGGAGGATGATGTGTAAACAAACAATCTTAAAATCCCGGGCAACGCCAGGTACTCCAGCTAGTTATATATATATATATATATATATATATATATATATATATAAGTAAAAAACAGAGAGAGGGCACTCAATGGGACTTATGCAGCACATATCTGCTGCATAAGTCCCATTGAGTGCCCTCTCTCTGTTTTTTACTTATTTAACCCATGGTTGACTGTGGCACCAGGGCTGCTGATATTTTGTAGGAGAGTGCCGGACTATTATTCTTACATATATATATATATATATATATATATATATAAACTGATAGTCCATAACAATAAAACTAGAGAAGGTCACAGGTGATCAATCCGTAAGGCGCACTATCCCCATCTTGACGCGCTGAGGAAATGGCGCACACAGGAGACTTCTCCCTGCACGCACCCCCCCAGGTACCTTCTATGTGGACAGCCCTCCTACTTAGAATCTGGTGTCTGCAGTGTCCTTTGATATTAGGAGCTACCTAACACCTTGCACGTGAATGACTGCCCGCACTGATCTATTTTTCTATCAACACAGACAGCAGTCTCTCTCTCATCTGGCGTCCTCTCCTTGGAAGACACCAGACAGCAGAAGGGACAATAGCATCTTTGTGTTGTATTCTCTTTTGAGAACTGCATGTGCATACATCCTCATTCACTGTACATTTATATATGCTTGATAATAATATGTACTAAGGTCCAGCTAAAAGACCTAATTGTCAAAACCCTGTCTCCTTACTACCGAGTGGAACAGAATATACAGAGTGCATCTACAAGTAGGTGATTTAATAGAATTATTTATGGAAATTGCATGAAGAGATGTTTGATATTTACATATTTATTTGGTTCCACTTTTATTGTTAGGAAACTGTGCATGGACCTTTCTCTAGTGTTATTGTTATGGACTCAGCCTCAACCTATGATATTTGTGTCTGAAAACACAGTGAGACAGTTACTATCATTTTACCTACAGTATATATAGGGAGGTGTAGTGGTGTGAATAGAGAATTCAAACAGGTAATATAACCAATATAGTCTCCATTGCTGTTGGCTACATTTGTGTACTAAATTGTTGCCTATATATTTTTGTTGCAGACTAATTAATAGTATTATTGTGTATCAATAAGTATTTTTTTTTATATGTGATTTCTTCCACAATGATAATTATAACCATTTGAAGGGTGGACTCACAAACTCCAAGAGTCTGAATACACTTTTTATTTTAAGTAATAATAAGCAATATATATATTTTAAATTAAATTCATACCTTATATATTTCTGTACATAACATACATTTAAGAAATGATTGCTTACTAATTCCTAGGACACAGCCAACCATATCATATAACTGGGACATTACGTCTAAATTACTATGTTGATAAGATGGATCAAGATACTATATACATGTGATATAAATGAGCTAGGAAAGAAAGTTTTCTACAGAAGCCATGACTTACAAATCTATAAGCCAAAATGTGTTGTAGTGCAGTAAGATATTACCACAAAATAATGTATATTCTTCCAAACTATTTCTAGTGCCACCAATTTTAAAACATTCCACTGTGATTTTCCAGCTGTTCATATAAATTTGACTTTCCATGGTAGGTTTATAAATTAGAGCTTCCAATATGTATTCAGTAACTCAAATTAAAAATAATAATAATAAAAAAAATACCTTTGAAGAAAATATTATACTTTTTTTTCCAACACTACCAATGAGTGAAACTTCAGGAAAATTGTTCAGCAAATGCCAAGACAAATCCATGAACTATATTTGACAGATTTGTATGAATCTACTAAAATAAAATAAAAAATTTTTGCTAGTAAAAAAATGTTGTTTGATTGGAACAATCTGAGAAAGAAAAATGTTTCATTTTACAACACATACAGTATATGGAGTAACTGTCTATTTTGTGTGCACATGGTTAGACCCAGACTCCTATCTTACTTCTGCGGGGGGAGCTGCCTGGGCTGCAGTCCAAACCCTCTGTGCAGTGGCGGCTGTCCGTGGGTGGTGTTCCCCCTGATTGCATAAAAAGAAGAAATAAAAAGCCACAAAAAAACATGCATACGCAAAAAAATGCCATTGGCTAGGGGTTGCATCCTCCGCAGTCCAAAGAAGCCGAATAAGGTTGCCGTAATAAAAGCAGAAGCGCTTTCTGCTAAAGACAGTCCAGACTGGCAGTCCCCAGGGGGAGGAGACACGTCTGACGTGTGAATCGCAGAAAGTGCTTTCTATAGGAAGTTCTTCTGCTTTTACAACGCTGGGCTGCTAATTCACATGCAGGAGGATTAAGGGGATCGCAGGGGAGTGGAGGATTTTACTAAGGGGGCTGCAGCCATGCCGTCCCTAGGTAACATCTGCCACTGGTTAGACCTAAATCACCATTAAATAGGCATTTACTAAAAATACTGTGATTAGCCAGAATACACATAAATCTATTTTGTTTGAGTAGGTTACACATTTATGCATATGCACACTTTTGTGTATTTTTTAGTTGTGTCTTCATATGCCTTGACTGGGAGCAGGCAGGAGCAGCCACATATAGATTGAGTGCAGTAATGGCAAGCTTATGTATTTGCAATAGAATTAAATGTGAGCATATCTGCAGATGCATCTCATATAGATGTACAGTAGCTCTTGTGGGTGCTGTAGAGTTGGTATTTCATTACTCAATTATGTTGATGACTGTCTACCTACTTCTAATTGGCTAACTAGGTTTTGCCCTTTTCAGACTATACTTTATCATTCGCAGTTATATTATTTGAAATTGCACTGGTCTATTTGCATTACTTAATATTTCCAGTTGATTTCCAGTTGAAGATTCACATTTCTTTGTTATATGATGTTTGTAATTACTTTGCTTTAATCATGGGGAAACGTGTTACAGAGAACAGAAAAGGAAAGGAAGAGGTACAAATCAGTTTTACTCAGATTTACTCGGATATGTTCGGATCTCATAAACGGCATCATATTGGCTATCCGGCTGTCACGTGTTTTGGTAAGCCAATAAGTGAAATCCACACTAATCCAAACTTGCGATAATTTGGGACTAAGAACTGAATAGATCCAAACCCACACATCTCTAGTACAAATAGCATGGTGGCCTACAATGAAAACAATCGTAGATGTAAACATTCAGTAGTAACAGTAAATAATTGCTACGAATCCATACAGACACAGAACAAAAGTTGCAAAGGGTTCCACTTGTGATCCCAAGCAGTGATAGCTCAGGGATTTCCCAAAATTTTGAGGCCCAGCACCATGTAGAAAATCCCCCCCCCCCCCCAAAAAATAAATAAATACGGCCCTCACTAATTTATTGAACCGGGTCAAATGCCTCATGGGAAAAGGAGGCCTTGGCCAGCATTAAGTGCATAGAGCCGCACCAAAGTGCCCACTTCTTCATTCAGAGTGTCAATAAGAATCAGGTATCTGCCAGTTCTATCGGTTATCTTGGCAGTGAGGATTAAAGCAAAAGAGGATAAGAATAATATAATACATGTCCTTCGAAGGGGCCAATGACCATGTAACAAAGGGGATATCTCTAGCCTATAAGGAGATAAAGGAGCATGGATAAAATATGTCTCTTAAGGAGTTACAACATTAACTTTATGAAATTGAAAGGTAACAAGAGCCAGTCTCTGCATGGTCGGAGGGTTGAGTCTATTCACATCTAAAGAGAAAAATGTATCCATGCATTATAGAGAAAGTAATAATTGGAATTTTTATTGTTTGAACTTCCTCTTCTCTATTTTAAGTGCCAGTATCTGAATTTCCCTTTTACTGTAGTATTGCCATTGTTTGAAATGACATTGTCATACATCATTTTCCTCCACACTGTTTGTACTGCTTTGCCTAACCACACTGTCATTCCTCATTGCTTTTGTCACCCCTTATTGCCATTGACATACTGTACCTCTTCTCTCCTCTTTGCCACTGTCACTCATCTCTATCCAACATCCCAATTCTCCCTTACATCTATGTGTTCTTCTCTCTTTACTCTATAATGCCAGATCCATTTACAGTACATGAAGCTCATTCTCATCTGCAACCTGTTCCTCTTTCTCCTTCAGTTTTCTAGCTATTAATCTTTCTCTCTGACACAGCTTTCCCAGTTGCACTCTACTATTCAGTTCTCCTTTACTCACATTTCCCTTTTGGTGATAACCAAGGCAGTGGCATTGATATCCTTACATCTCCTTGCTCCACCTACAGTGTCATTCCTCCTGAACCTTCCCTTTCCATCACTCCTTCAAAGTTAACTACATTCGACTCTACTCTCCATTTCACCAGGGGATTGTTACCCCCAGGCCCCTGCTTCGGATACTGGATACATTAACTTTAAATCCTTCCCTCCTACTACATTGCCCTCTCTCTCCCAAAATGTATCAACTTCAAATCCCTCATCTCCACCATGTCCATGCCGCCAAGCTACAGTGGAGAAAATCACGCTCTAAGGCAGACTTCCTCCATTTCAAATTTATGCTCTCATCCTGCAGTGCTGCACTTTCCTTTTCTAAACAATCATATTTCAAGAACCTCAGCTCCTCCCAGTCCTCAAACCCCCCGCATCTCTTCGCCACTTTCAACTCCCTTCTCTCCTCACCCCCTCCTTGGCTCCTCTTCTTGCTCTCTACTCTTACTTTTCCATCTACTTTACATCTAAAATTTACTCCATACATCAGGACATCATATCTCACCAGACCCACAGCACTCCACCCCTTCCTTTGCCGGACCACACCTCCCCATCTATCTTACAAGCTCTGACATCCTTCTCCCCTGTATCTGGAAAGGAAGTCTTGGCCCTCATCCAATCTGCCCCCGCCACCTTGACCCTATCCCTTCTTGTCTCCTCCATTACCTCTCCCTTTCTGCCTGTTCCCATCTTGTCCACCTCTTCAATCTCTCCCTCTCATCTGGCACTGTTCCTTCTGCATTCAAACATGCCTTGTCTCCCACATTCTTATAAAACCTACACTTGATTATAACACTCTCTCCATGTCACGCCTGAGGGTAAGTTTGGTTTGGAACAGGCGTGGAAGGCTGAAGAGGAGATTTGAGATGCGCGGATGAAATTAGGTGGCTTGAGCCAGGACCTCCTCAAATTATAGATGTTAGGAGTTAGAGATACGGCAGTGGATGATTGGCCCAAAAGCAATAACAGGAATAGAACATCTTTATTGAACAGCAGGTTGGAATGGAACTGGATATATAATACTGAATTAATGAGCAGAATCCTATTGGGACCGATGACGTTGGATTGAGAGCTGGATCTGTTTAAGACCAATGTTGATGATTTGAAGAACTTGATGGATTTTAGGGCCCAATTCAGACCCGCTCGCTAGGCTGCATTTGCATGCAGCCAGCCAATTTTTGCAATCTGCGCATGCATACATATCCATGCGATCGGTAAGCATTCTCTCACTGTGCATAGACAGCTCGCTAGCTAGAGTGACAAGACACGCCATTTGTGGGTGGTGACAGGGGATGGTCCATGAAAATGGGGGAGTAGTGGTGCAAACGCAGGCGTGCCTGAGCATCTCAACGTCGTTTCAGAGGCGTGCATAATTAATAATAACATCACATGGTTGAAAATCACACCGCAGTGCTTGCGGTAGCGTATGGTCAGCCACAAGTGCTGCGATCGCTTCTGATGGTACCCGATGTTACATACACTTTCTGGACATGAAGTAGGAAAGTGGGCATCTTAAGACAGGCTGATAGGCGTCTGCATACACAGAGCGGTCACACGCTAAGACATAGTGGGCATGCTAATGCCTTGCCATGCGATCGCAGATTTGCATACTTTCGCTGCGTGCGAACACATCTAGCGAGCAGGTCTGAATCGAGCCCTGAATCCGATGTTGAAGAATTGAAGAACTTAGTTGATATGATTCTGATATTATTGAATTGATGACCTTGATTGGTTGGGATCGATGTTGCTGAATTGAAGAACTTAATTGATGAGACTTATTTTGATGAATTGATGTACTTGATTGATTGGGACCGATATTGATGAATTGAGGAACTTAATTGATATGAGTCCAATGTTGGAAGCATTGGATGAGACCGGTGGTTGGAGGTATCGGCTGGAACCGATGGTGGCTGTAAGAACACCTACCTATCTGACCGTTCCTTCTCTGTCTCCTCTTATGACTCCTCTCCCCCCCACTTTCACTAACAGAAGGTGTTCCCCAAGGTTCTGTTCTTGGACTTCTCCTACTCTCCCTCTATACATCCTCTCTAGGTGAACTCATCAGCTCTTTTGACCTCCAATATCATCTCTATGCTATGTTACTCAGATCAGATCTACCTTTCCTCCCCTGACCTCTCGCCTCTCTCCTCACTCGTATCTCCAACTATCTCTCTGCTATCTCTTCCTGGGTTTCCCAGCACTTTCTTAAACTTAATATGCCTAAGACTGATGAGCTGATCATCTTCCCACCCTCCCACATAACCTCACTTCCCACAATCTCCTTATCAATTATCGGCACAACTATGTCCTCTAGCCCCAAAATGTGCTGTATTGAGTTATCCTTGTCTCATCCCTATCCTTCAAACTACACAGTCAACACCTCTCGCAGACCTGACATTTCCATCTCAAAAATATTTCTAAGATCAGATCCTTTCTCACCCAGGATGCTACTAAAACCCTCATCCACTCACTGGTCATCTCCAGATTAGACTACTGTAACCACCTCCTATCTGACTTCCCCGACTCCCACCTCTCTCCACTCTAATCTGTCCTCAATGCTGCTACACATCTTATCTTCCTCTCCAAACATTCTACATCTGCCTACCCTCTCCTATAAGCCCTCCACTGGTTCCCTTTCCCCTTCAGAACCCAATTCAAGGTTCTTACACTCACATACAAAGCCGCCCTCACCCATTCCTCTTCCATTTACATCTTCCTTCACACTCCCATCTACCCTCTTCTCTCAACAAATGCACAACACTTCTCCTGCCAACTGATTATTTCATCCCACTCCCGTCTCCAAGATTTTGAAATGTTGCTCCCTACCTCTGGAATGCTCTCCCTCTCCCCATCATACTCTTCACCTCTCTACTAATCTTCAAATGGGCCCTCAAGATCCACCAATTCATCAAAGCCTTCCAGCTCTCATCCTAACCTGCTGCTACATGCTCCTTCCTCCATTTACCCCATCTGTGTCACACCTGTTTGTCTGCCCCTCCCCTTTAGAATGTAAGCTCTCACGAGCAGGGCCCTCTACTCTCTTGTGCTTCTATTTACTTATACTTTCATTTACTCCTTACTCCCCACTAGGGCACCTAACACTTGGTTGCTTATGCCATGTTGCTTATTTGAGTATTATGATCACTAATGCAGCAATGTTTATTATCCTAGTCCTTGTCCTACATTATATTGTACTGTAAGTCACTGGTTACTTGTTTACTTATTTGTTTATGTACTTTACACGGTGCTGCAGAATACCTGTAGTATCATATAAATAAAGGATAATAATAATAATGTCCAGCAATCCCTGCCATCTCTTCACCACTTCTATGTCCTTCCTAACCCTTCTGTGCCCTCCTCAATCTCTGCTTTTGAGTTTGCCACTTTAACAATAACATTTATACAATCCACCATGAAATTCACCATGAAATCTCTTCCTGCTAGTTTCAACAAGCAAACTCTTTGCCACCCACCCTGCCACTCTCTGCTCCTTGCCCCCCCCAAGTCAGAGTCTGAGAAGCTCACTGTTCTCTCTTTCTGTTCTTTATTGTGTTCCCTTAATCCTGTGTCCACCATGCTCTTCTGCTTCTTCTCTCCAATTGTTGCCAACATCTTGCTCACCTATTTAACCTTTTCCATTATCACAAGTGTCTTCCCACCCTCCTTCAAACATAATCTTATCTCCTATTCTCAAGAAATTGACCATTCCTCTCTCTCCAACTATCACTTCTCTTCTACACTTTACTTTCAAACTTCTTAATTGACTTGACTTCAATTGACTGACCTACTTTCTCCTCTCCCACTCTCTTCTCAACTTTATGGCTTTCACCCTCCACACTACACTGAATGTGCCCTCAACAAAGTGACCAATTACCTACTGTTAGCTAACTCATAGGGCCACTTCTTCCTCCTAATACCTCTCCACTGTTGACACTGTTGATAGCTCTTCTCTCCTTGACACCCTTCACACTTTGGTTTTCTTGACATTACCCACTATTGTTTCACATACTACTTTTCTCTTTTCCAGGCAATTCAATTGTTTGCACCCAAAAGCCGATCACTGATGGGGAAATATTCAATTCTTGTTACAGCTCTGGGTGTCCATTCATTTATCGTGCTGGTCACGACCTAAAAGACCAGGTTTAGCCACATAAAATGGCTAAACCTGTCAAAAATACTGGGCACGACATGGAAAATGTGCGTCTGCTCATCACCTCAGGAGGAGGGGAGAAGAAATCATGGGCGCCCGTGGTATGTGCACCTGAATGGAGCAACAATTGAATTGCTCCATCAGGCGCGGGACACCAAAAAAACTATTTCATTTAATTCCCCCTTAAACTCCATTAGGGTCCATAACATAGAATTACACTTCCAGATAGTGTCATGCAAAATAACATCTAAATTACATGTTATTAGAAAATAAAATTTTTTCTTTGCTATTATTTGCAAGGAATTATATATAACATTTAAATAGATTTGTGTATACTTAATTTGTGCAAGGAATATCTTTTTGGCCACTGAATGGGGGCATATCCTACTCTACCCAACTGACATGTCTAGTTCAACCCAGTGACGTATACTCCCCCCAACCTTTTCCCCACTATTTCTCTCCATCTCACTCACAGACTACTCAGCTCCCTCCTACTCTCTTTCTCTGGCCTTCGTTTTTCTCTCTCTTCTCTTTGTTACACTCTTTGTCTTCGTCAGCACCTGAATATCCTGTACACAGTTTAACACCAGAGCTATATTCAGCTCCAAAGCCGTGCTCCTTGGCGCCCTGCACTAGTCCCACCTCCAACATGTGATTTCATATGAGGAGCATCTGATAGGGTCAGCATCCAAAGAATGGTGGAGGATTATTTTCATTACACTTTTACACATAGGCATGTCACAGAGGGCCTAATTCAGACCCGCTCGCGAGCGCTGAGTGCTCGCAAGTGGGTCGATGTTGCCCAAGTGCGCATGCGCACGACGGAGGCGGCTCCGCCATGCGCATGCGTGAGACCCGAATAACGACGGCCAAGCCATCGTTATGGGTCTCGCACCAAAGGGGGCGTGCTGTCGATGTTGATTGACAGCACGACCCTTTGGTGGGCGTGCCGGGGGCGTGGCTGCCCAGACGGAGGCGATCCCATGGGAACGCCTACCGTCTGGGGCCAGTCCCACTGACATCACTAGTGATGTCAGTGGGAGTGCTTTTGGCTCTGATAGAGCCAAAAGCACTCCAGGGCTTGCGGCAGCAAGACCCTACCGCAGGGTCTCATCACAAGCCCGATGGTAACGATGGTCTTGACCATCGCAACCATCATTTTGGCCGCTCGCTATAGCTGTGGGTGGTCACCCACAGCTATGCGAGCGGCCAGGAGGCCGCTCCAAAAGGTAGGAGGGACGGCCCTGATTCAGAGCGAGCGCTCTGTCAGAGCATCCGGCTCTGAATCAGGGCCAGAGTCCCTTTGACTATTGAAAAGTCAAAAAGGCAATTTGGATGCCCTTGTACAGACTGGATTTGCATTACCTAAGCTGCCCACCCTCACACAGCCGGAAACCTTATCAGCGATCAGCGTAGGAGGTTACTTCCTCAAAATGTGGAAAAAAATTATGTTTATCAAAATGAACTGGAAATTCCACAAGGGAGACCTTTACAGTGAATTCAGTGAATTACGTCAAAAAAAATACAGAGGTACCTGTAATGGTGGATTCCAGCGGGGATTCATTAATATTGTCTGAAGATGATGTACACACTGATGAGGGGGAGGAATCAGATGAAGTGAATGTTCCAACTGTAGAGAGGATTAACATTACTGTTAGCTGCCTTATGCCCATTGGTAGCTTGTTTTGTGGGGGCCCAAACCAATCAGTTTCACAAGTGGCAAGCTCTGTCACTGAAGTGATTGGTTTGTTAAACTGTGAATGTGCTGTTTAATATATACAATAGAAGGGTGGGTGGAGTTGCCCAAGGACAATTCTATATTGCACTTCTTTTCTTTGCATTATGTGCTTTTTGGGGCATTGCTGACTGACATTTTTATAGTTTATTAAACTGCCATCCTGTCTGCCACTGCTATGTGGCAATGTTTCATAGATGTGCTATAGTCATTAAACTGCTCTGACGCATACCTTTTTTTTGTTTCATACTGTCTTTATTTCAACGCTAATCACAAATAGATATACTTGCAAAATATACGCTTACGCTTTTTTTCACCTTAATTTGTAGATAACAACCTGGTTGCCTTTTTTCTTAAACTTTCATTCCAATGTGTAACAACAAATGGAATGGCTTTCCTTGATCATAACAGCCATATTTGGTCAGATGCAACTCAAGCACCAAATGGAGAAGATATTTTGTGATGGTATCTGGAGATGTTCTCCCCCTCCCCTCCCAGCCTTCCCATACATAATCCCAGAAGCACTATGATGAGATGTTTAGTACCAGACTTTAATAATCCCTCTGCCCACTTCCTGTTCAGAGCTTCCAGTTTGTGTGCTGCTGCATTAATAGTTCTTCCACCAGTTCAAGAATCAAAATGGACAGGTGCGACACGGGCATTATTACTCCTGTCGGTTGGAGAGCCCAAGGACAATTCCATCTTGCACCTCTTTTCTTTGCATTATGCATATATTAAACTGCCATCCTGTCTGCCACTGCAGTGCAATTCTCTTTCCTAGTTGTGCCATGTTGATAATTGAACTGTCACAGCCGCTGAAATCTTCTACATGCAGTTGATGAATGCCAAAAATGTCCAGAATTTTTTATGGCCACAGACAACATCTCCAGCTCGCCCCTTTGATTTTTTTTTAAATTTGGAACCACCGAAGAGCTCAACTGGGTCAAGGACTGATATGAGTCAATATTTTTTGTAAATGCCTCCCCTCTTCCCTCATAAATTTACTTGGGAATCCAAAACGTAAATTAAATATACTGCAAATTAACCGTTCCTTTCCCTTCCAGCAACTACATACATACATACTACATCTTCCTTGGGCCTCTGCTCTAGTTCTTGAGTAATGAAAACATCATTGGGTTCTTTCTATGGTGTCATATAATTTATTAAACTTCCATCCTGTCTGCCACTGTAGTGCCATTCTGTTTCCTAGATGTGCCATGTTGGAAGTTGAACTACCACAGTTCACTTGTGAGTGTAATTTTAATGTGTTTGGTTTTGTTTTTCTGTGAAGGTCAGCCAATCTGCTTTTTTTTCTTTGGAGAGCAATGTGTTAGTTTTTTCTCTGTGGGGGCCAAAGTGATTTTTTTTTTGTGGGGAGCAATGTAGTTTTTATTCTGTGGGGGCCAATGTAGTGTGTTTTATTTCTGTGAGGGCCAATATGGTGTGTTTATTTTTCCTTTGGGGGACAATGTAGTGTGTTTTGTTCCTGCGGGGGCCAATGTAGTGTGTTTTTTCATAGGTCACGCTCGCCACTGTATGGTGTGCCTCAAGTTGAAAAAGGTTGAAATTCACTGTGCTAGGGTATTCACTGGCATTCGTTACCTTATGGATTTGAGCTCCTATGTTAGAATGGTCTTCAATTATCATGTCCTGCAATAGTTTATATTCAATTCCCTACTCCCTGTAATCATACACAATTTACATTTCTATTGGAGTATACACAGGGGTTAAAGTGGACAGAAACGGGGTGGGACTGTGTTCTGTCACCTTTAATGGTACGTGGAACTAGTTCCACCTCCACCAAGTTCCTGCACAAAAGTACCACAGATAGAGAGCCACTATTTCAAGTGATCTAACATTGTAGTCTCAGCTGATGACAGGAGTGCTAAAAAAGAATCTAAAATGTATTTCACACTGTCATAGCCCCCAAAGCTTTTGGGGGACTAGGTGGCCCCCAGCCATTCACTTTACTTTTTCCTATACACAACAGTGTGAGTGTGCGTGTGTGTGTAAAGAACAGTTTTCACACTTGTTTTGGCCTGTCAGACTAGTGTGGCGGGGGTATGGGGAGTAGGAGGCGGGAGAGATGAGTTCCATCACCTCTACAGGACCACTTTAATCCCTGAGTATACACAATATATTCAATGGAGGCGAGTTAGACGCCACCGCCGATTTACGTTTCACTGAGAGAAAAAAGTTATTTCAAGGCAACCCGATTGTGCCATTCAGAGCTGCTTTATTGATAGTAGGAAGTCGGCATTACCAGGGCATTAATCACTGGACTCTGTTTGCTCATTGTAAGAACTTAACACTTTGGTTGCTAATATTTGTGCTAGCTTTCTGGTTTCACAAATACCTCAAGGCTTACAATATTCTGTGCCAACTTCAGTTTTCCTCCTAGAAATAGTGTCTTATTACCTTAGTCCTTTGTCTCATGTCATCTATCTTCTAACACAATGTCCTTTAACATTCAAATTCTCCACCCATTAAATCTCCACTTTTACTCCCCTCAATAATAAACTTTTGTTATAATGCAGACATCTTTTCACCACTGTATTCTCACTTGCTTTTCTGCAATTCTCCTGGACTTTCACTTACATTCAAACATTATTCCTTCTTCTAGTTTTCCTCCCCCTATTCACCTCAGCCACACCATGACCTGGTTTTCTTCCACCTTAGCCTTCACTCAGTGTCTACCTAATCTGCTGCTCTGCCCCCTTCTTCCACCTTTATCCTTTCCCCCTTGTCTCCTCCACCTCCTTCTTCCCTTATCTCCCCGCCTCTATCTGCCTTCCTCCCTCTCCTCTCCCACTACTACACTTTTGTGTTTTTCTACCATACCATTCTCCTACTACCCCAAGGCTAATCCCTCCTCCAACCCTCCTCTCCATGTCACCTCAACCCACCTCCATCCACATCTTGTTAAACTCCCTCCCTACCCACCACCTAAAGTTTCCCTTCCCAGCACTGGTGCCCGCACAATCTCTCCACTCTATTCATCTCAGTCCCCAAAATTAATCTCACATACTCATTACAGCAGTCCTGATAAATCTCATTCACATCTCTCCCACAAACACTGTCCCTTTATCCTGTGCCCTCTGGAATGCCAGATCAGTCTGTAATAAACTGGTCCCCACCCATCATCTCCAACAACTTGCATCTCCTAGCCATTACTGAAACCTGAATTTCACCCTCTGACTCCACATCTCCTGCAGCTCTCTCCTCTGGGGGCCTCAACTTCTCACACTCCTCAGCACAGGGGTTGGTATGGTGGTGGTGTTGTGGTCCTTCTATCCCCTGCCCCTGGCCCTCCCTCCAAATTCCTTGACAAGTTTGCTTCCTGACTCCTTCACTTTCTCTCCTCAGACCTTTCCTCCATTATCCTAAGTGACTTCAATATTCCAATTGATATCCCCACTGAATTCTCTACTTCCAAACTCCTTACCCTCACATCTTCATTTGATCTCTCCCAATGGACCTCCTCACCCTCCTATGTGAGTGGGCATTCACTTGATCTGGTCTTCACTCACCATTGTGCTATTTCTGATTACTCCAATCACCCATTCCACCTCTCTGACTATCACCTTCTCTCTTTTAAATTATCCCTCTCTCCTTCCACTCCTCTACCTCCAAAGGACACCATCACTAAGTGTAATATTGAGGCTATCTTCCCTGCTTGACTCGCTTCTCTCCCCTATCCTCTATCTCTCTCCTGCCCTGAACAAGCTGCTTCCCTATACAATGCCTCCCTTGCTTCTCCTCTTGACTCTGTTGCTCCGGCAATCACTACTCACCCCCTCAACCCTAGTATTCCAGATACACTAGATACCTGCAAAAGTGTTCACGAACCACTGAGTGACTGTGGAGAAGGTCACACTCTAAGGCAGATTTTCTCCATTTCAAATTTATGCTCTCATCCTACAGTGCTGCCCTTTCCCTCTCTAAACAGTCATATTTGAAGCACCTCATCTACTCCCAGTCCTCAAATCCCCAGCGTCTCTTCACCACCTTGAACTCCCTCCTCTGCCCACCCCCTCCTCACCTTCCCTCCTTGCTCTCTGCCCTTGACACTGCTATCTACTTACATCTAAAATTGACTCCATACATCAGGACATCATATCTCACCAGTCCCCCAGCACTACACCTCCTCCTTTCCCAGATCATCCCTCCCCTTCCAGTTTACTTACTCTGATTTCCTTCTCCCTGTATCTGAAGAGGAAGTCATGGCCCTCATCCGGTCCTCTGCCCCTTCCACCTACCCCTTGACCCTATCCCTTCACGTCTCCTCCGCTACCTCTCTCCTTGTGCCTGTTTCCATCTTGCCCACCTCCTCAATCTCTCCCTCTCATCTGGCACTGTCCCTTCTACATTCAAACATGCTCTTTTCTACCCCATTCTTAAAAAACCTACTCTTTATCTTAATACTCTCGCCAACTACCAACCCATCTCTCTGCTCCCTTTTGCTTCCAAACTCCTTGAGCATATTTTTTTACAACCGCCTTACCACCCTTCTTTCCTTTCACTCCTTCCTTGACCCTTTTCAGTATTGTTTCCTTTCTCTCCACTCCACTGAAACTGCCCTTGCAAAAGTCACCAATGACCTCATTGCTGCCAAATCCAAAGGCCACTACTCTCTGCTCATTCTCCTTGACCTCTCTACTACTTTCAACACTGTTGACCACCCTCTCCTGCTGCAAATCCTTCACTCCCTTGGTCTACATGACACTGCCCTCTCCTAGCTGTCCTCCGACTGATCCTTCTCTGTCTCCTCTCATGACTCCTCCCCCCCACATCCCCTTACAGTAGGTGTTCCCCAAGGTTTTGTTCTTGGACCACTTGTATTCTCCCTCTATATGTCCTCTCTAGGTGAACTCATCAACTTTTTTGACCTTCTTTATAATCTCTATGCTGATGATACACAGATCTACCTTTCCTCCCCTGACTTCTCCCCCTCTCTCCTCATTCGTATCTCAAACTTTCTCTTTGCTATATCTTCCTGGATATACCAGAGATATCTTAAACTTAATATGTCTCAGCTTCCCACCCTCCCACATAACCTCACTTTCCACTATTTTTTTATATCAATTGATGACACAGCTATCTCCTCTAGCGTAAAAGTGTGCTGTCTTGGAGTTATCCTGAACTCCTCCCTCTCCTTCAAACCACATAAACAGAACCTCTCACAGTCTTGTCATTTCCATCTCAAAAATATTTCCAGGATCAGACCCTTTCTCACCCAGGATGCTACTAAAACCCTAATACACTCACTGGTCATTTCCAGATTGGACTACTATAACCTCCTGCTTTCTGGCCTCCCCAACTCCCATCTCTCTCCTCTTCAGTCTGTCCTCAATGCTGCCTCTCGACTCATTTTTCTCTTCAAACACTTTACATCTGCCTCCCCTCTCCTACTAGCCCTCCAATGGCTCCCCTTCCCCTTCAGAACCCAATGCAAGGTTCTCACACTCACTTACAAAGCCCTCACACATATCTCTCCCATTTACATCTTTGACCTCATCTCCCTTCACTCTCCTGCATGCCCTCTTCATTCAACAAATGCACGCAGCTTCTCATGCCACCTGATTACTTCCACCCACTCCTGCTTCCAAGATTTTACCCCTGTTGATCCCCACCTTTGAAACTCTCTCCCTCTACCTCATCATACTCTCCACCTCTCTACAATCCTTAATGAGGGCTCTCAAGACCCACTACTTAATCAATGCCTTCCAGCTCTCATCCTAACCCGCTACTCCATGCTCCCTCCTCCATGCCTACCCCATCTGTGTCATGCCTGTTTGTCTGCCCCTCCCCTTTAGAATGTAAGCTCTTGCAAGCAGGGCCCTCTACCCTCTTGTGCTTCTCCTTTCTTTATTTTCATCTACTTCTTACTCCCCACTAGGGCACTTAACACTTGGTTGCTTATGCTCTGTTGCTTATTTGGGTATTATGGTCACCAATGCAGCAATGTAAATTATACATGTCTTTGTCCTGCACTGTATTTGTATTGAACTGTTAGTCACTTTTTTGGTTATGTACTTTGTAAGGCGCTGCGGAACCAGGGCTGCCATCAGAAATTGTGGGGCCCAGGACTGACAAAATAAGCAGGGGCCACCCACCCACACATGTGTATATATATATATATATAGCAGCATATCCAAAGTAGGAAAGCCAGCACACAATGGTTTGAATGAAAATAGACAAATTGTATTGTGTATATGTAATGGCTTCCAAAAAGTACCTTAAGTCACATATTTAAAGTGCATTTAGTGCGTAAAAACAATACATTACAGACTGTATGGAGCCATGATGATATGGAAATAGCCCAATGGCCGTTTCGGTGCACAGCGGCACCTTCGTCACGGGGCACAGAACCACGGGGCACAGAACCAACTGCAAGTATCAACTCAGAAGCCACCAGAATAAATAGGGCTAAAAGCCCGCCTAATGTGTGCACTCAATTGGAGAACAAGACTCACCTGTCGCTGGACATCCATGCTGTCCCGTGTCAGCAGCGTCTCACTATCCAGAAAACCCGGAAGTGACACATGCGTATCACGTACAGTACTATATGAGAGATATGCGTTCCAACAGCCGGAAGTATAGCAGCGGCTGCTGTTTAACAACATTACTAGTATATAAGCCAATGAATGAATGTTAATAAACAAATCAATGGCTACTTTATAGTTAGAAAAAATCCAAAAGGACAGGTGAGTATAGCTATCCAACAGAAACACACATAAAGCATAATGTGAACATAAATATATTAAATAAACCAACCACCGTATAACCCATAAAGAAAAATAAAAAAATCAAATAAAGAACAAAAAGCAACAAATAATAAATAATTTATAAAAAGCATGTCAGCTTGAATTCCTCATTCAACCCTGCTGGTGCCAGACAATTTAGATCATAGATCCAGCGTGCTTCGTTTTGAAGTAATAATTTTTCACGATTGCCACCTCGTTTAAGGGGGGCAATATGATCGATGGGGATCACTTTGAAATCAAATAAATTGTGTCCTTTTGTCACAAAATCTCTTGCAACTGGAGGAGTATTGGCATCACGAACTGCAATAGCTTTCATTATTGATGATCTGTGAAGAGCAATTTGCTCTTTTAGCATTCTTATAGTCTTGCCAATATAAGCCTGTTTACACGGACAAATAATGGCATAGACCACATATTTGCTTCCTCAAGTCAAACGATATTTGATATCAAAAACACATCCAGACAAAGGATCACAACATTTTTCGCCTGTGAGCATAAAACGGCAATTGATGCAATCTCCACAATGGAAAGAGCCTGTTTTTAAGGATAACCAGTTCTGTTGTCTTTATTCCAATGTCAGAAGATGTGATTTCATCCTGAATGTTATTGCTGCGTTTGAAGCAAAATAATGGCAAGTCGTGACTCAAATTGCCCAAAATTGGGTCCGTTTGGATGATATGCCAATGTTCTTTAAATGCACGTTTAATAATATGTGACCCAATGGAGAAGGTACTGGAAAAAATGAATCTCAGCTTTCACATTTGTTGGTTCTTTTGTTAACAGCTCTTGTCTGTCTAGTTTAAGACATTTATCAATTGCCTCTTAGATATCAGTTTTATCATATCCGCGTGATAGAAATTTGTTCCCCATATTAATCAACGCTTCAGGTAAGTTGGATCGATCCGAGATGATTCTCGTAACTCAGATCATCTGAGAGTATGGTAATCCCCTCTTCAAGGGTGCTGGATGAAAACTGTCGGCAGCCAACAGGGTATTCTTGTCAGTTGTCTTAGTGTAGACAGTAGTAACAAACTGTCCAAACAAAATTTCAACTGTGACATCTAGATAGTTAATTAATTTGTTGCTAAAATTTAATGTAAATTTAATATCATTACTGACGCTGTTTAATTCATCAAAAGACATAAGTAACTGCTCTTGACTTCTGGTCCAAACAAGAAATATATCATCGATGTATCTCACATAAAATGAGATACAGCGAGCCAATGGGTGGGACATGATATATTGTTTTTCAAACACGTGCATGAAAATATTTGCATATGACGGGGCCATATTAGACCCCATCGTGGTACCATGGCATTGTAGGAAAAAAGTATTATCAAATACAAAATAATTTTTATGGAAAGCAAAGTAATCAACCGGTGGACCTATATAATGTGGATTGGCTGTAGTTAATTGTCTGATCGCCTCCAACCCCAAATTATGCGGTATACTAGTATATAGATTAACTATATCAAGTATAACTAATATAATCAGAGGGTGCAGGAGGCAATTTGTTTAGCTTATTTAGAAAATATGTAGTGTCTTTAAGATAAAAATCTGTATTCTGTACCACTGGTTGAAGTATGAAATCAACATACTGGGATAGAGTTTGGCAAAGTGACCCTCTAAATGATATAATGGGACGACCAGGGGGATTATGTAAGGTCTTGTGTACCTTAGGTAATATATACATATATGGAACTATTGGATGTTCCTGAATCAAAAAACCTGCTGTATTCTCGTCTATCCATAAGTTGTTTAAACCCAGTTGAATGATATTGTCAATTTCATTCTTATAACCAGTGGTAGGATCATGTGTAGGTTTTTTATAACAATGACTATCAGATAACTGTCTATAAATCTCTTTCAAATAAGAAGATTTGTCTAAAATGACAATGCCTCCGCCCTTATCAGCAGGGCAGATGACAATGTCATTGTTCTTTCTTAAACTAATGATAGCTTCATTTTGTTCTTTAGAGAGATTATTGAAGAGATTTTTTGTCGTTTGATCTTAGTTAAACAATCTCTCTTAACCAATTTTATGAAAGTATCAATGTAATTATTAACATTTCGAACAAAAGTACTCTTAGGTCTGAAGGTATTGGTATAAATATTGGCAGATACGGAATTCGTTGATTTAGAGCCAAAGTGATTTCTAAGTTTTAATTGCCTTTCAAATGTAAAAAGGTCTACCTCCAGATCAAAGGTCTTCTGTTTAAATGTCTTCACAAAGGACAAGCCTTTAGACAATACAGACAAATCTGCAGGAGTAGGTTCATAATTGGACAAATTGAATATAATAATTTATTTTTGTCCGTCTTCTTTTTGTGTTGACTTTCTTTTAGTTTTCCTACCTCCCCTTCTGCACGGTTTTCTCCTATATTTTTGATTTTGCTGTGAGTCGCCACAGGTTCCTTTAAAAAAGGACGTCTATTTATGAACTATCGGAATCACTATGTGACATCTGTGAGTCAATATTGGTATAAGAAATACAAGTTGGAAGCTGCTCAATCACTTCAGTAATATCACTCAGGTGCATGTAAGGGAGGGGTTAGTCTATACAAGAAACAACAAAAAGTATTCCCCCAGCACTCAGAATGAAATCAGCAAAAAGATTTGAAAAACTACATGGTGGTAGATAATTCAGAGATCTCAGTTGCATATATTTGCAAAGATATGGCTAAGCCTCCGGGCCGCGTCACGGCGTCTCTGATACCGGAGGTCCCTATCACTTGGTCAGAATCTGGGGTGCAGAACCCCAAAAAAGCCGGCGATAGCCAGCCACCCCAGCGAAGCACACCAGTGAGAGACTAAAAGTATAGGATTAAAGGAAAAACTATGTGTTAATAAGTGAAGGTGTAATTAAAAAGCTAAGAGAAATATATATATATATACACAAAATATATTGAAAAGTGTAAAAGTGCTAAATAAAGTGTTAATGTGTGCCTCACCAGAGCAGCCCAGCCACACCAACCCCAAGGGGCACCGCACCCCAAACTCATCCCCAAAACTGATAACTATATCCAATTTGGGTAATAATTGCCCAATATAAGGCCACATGATAATGGCACATACAAATATACCTGAATTGAGAGCTAGCTTACCTTGGAGTCACCCCTAAGTCCTCCTAATGGCACTACAAGAACCAGCACGCCCTCCTAACGCTGGTCCCATCTATGCCTCTCAATACAGAAATACAAGTTGGAAGCTGCTCAATCACTTCAGTAATATCACTCAGGTGCATGTAAGGGAGGGGTTAGTCTATACAAGAAACAACAAAAAGTATTCCCCCAGCACTCAGAATGAAATCAGCAATAAGATTTGAAAAATTACATGGTGGTATATAATTCAGAGATCTCAGTTGCATATATTTGCAAAGATATGGCTAAGCCTCCGGGCCGCGTCACGGCGTCTCTGATACCGGAGGTCCCTATCACTTGGTCAGAATCTGGGGTGCAGAACCCCAAAAAAGCCGGCGATAGCCAGCCACCCCAGCGAAGCACACCAGTGAGAGACTAAAGTGTTAGTATAGGATTAAAGGAAAAACTATGTGTTAATAAGTGAAGGTGTAATTAAAAAGCTAAGAGAAATATATATATATATACACAAAATATATTGAAAAGTGTAAAAGTGCTAAATAAAGTGTTAATGTGTGCCTCACCAGAGCAGCCCAGCCACACCAACCCCAAGGGGCACCACACCCCAAACTCATCCCCAAAACTTTAGTCTCTCACTGGTGTGCTTCGCTGGGGTGGCTGGCTATAGCCGGCATTTTTGGGGTTCTGCACCCCAGATTCTGACCAAGTGATAGGACCTCCGGTATCAGAGACGCCATGACGCGGCCCGGAGGCTTAGCCATATCTTTGCAAATATATTCAACTGAGATCTCTGAATTATCTACCACCATGTAGTTTTTCAAATTTTATTGCTGATTTCATTCTGAGTGCTGGGGGAATACTTTTTGTTGTTTCTTGTATAGACTAACCCCTCCCTTACATGCACCTGAGTGATATTACTGAAGTGATTGAGCAGCTTCCAACTTGTATTTCTGTATTGAGAGGCATAGATGGGACCAGCGTTAGGAGGGCGTGCTGGTTCTTGTAGTGCCATTAGGAGGACTTAGGGGTGACTCCAAGGTAAGCTAGCTCTCAATTCAGGTATATTTGTATGTGCCATTATCATGTGGCCTTATATTGGGCAATTATTACCCAAATTGGATATAGTTATCAGTTTTGGGGATGAGTTTGGGGTGCGGTGCCCCTTGGGGTTGGTGTGGCTGGGCTGCTCTGGTGAGGCACACATTAACACTTTATTTAGCACTTTTACACTTTTCAATATATTTTGTGTATATATATATATATATTTCTCTTAGCTTTTTAATTACACCTTCACTTATTAACACATAGTTTTTCCTTTAATCCTATACTAACACTTTAGTCTCTCACTGGTGTGCTTCGCTGGGGTGGCTGGCTATCGCCAGCTTTTTTGGGATTCTGCACCCCAGATTCTGACCAAGTGATAGGGACCTCCGGTATCAGAGACGCCGTGACGCGGCCCGGAGGCTTAGCCATATCTTTGCAAATATATGCAACTGAGATCTCTGAATTATCTACCACCATGTAGTTTTTTAAATCTTATTGCTGATTTCATTCTGAGTGCTGGGGGAATACTTTTTGTTGTTTCTTGTATAGACTAACCCCTCCCTTACATGCACCTGAGTGATATTACTGAAGTGATTGAGCAGCTTCCAACTTGTATTTCTGTATTGAGAGGCATAGATGGGACCAGCGTTAGGAGGGCGTGCTGGTTCTTGTAGTGCCATTAGGAGGACTTAGGGGTGACTCCAAGGTAAGCTAGCTCTCAATTCAGGTATATTTGTATGTGCCATTATCATGTGGCCTTATATTGGGCAATTATTACCCAAATTGGATATAGTTATCAGTTTTGGGGATGAGTTTGGGGTGCGGTGCCCCTTGGGGTTGGTGTGGCTGGGCTGCTCTGGTGAGGCACACATTAACACTTTATTTAGCACTTTTACACTTTTCAATATATTTTGTGTATATATATATATATATATATATATATTTCTCTTAGCTTTTTAATTACACCTTCACTTATTAACACATAGTTTTTCCTTTAATCCTATACTAACACTTTAGTCTCTCACTGGTGTGCTTCACTGGGGTGGCTGGCTATCGACGGCTTTTTTGGGGTTCTGCACCCCAGATTCTGACCAAGTGATAGGGACCTCCGGTATCAGAGACGCCGTGACGCGGCCCGGAGGCTTAGCCATATCTTTGCAAATATATGCAACTGAGATCT
Organism: Taudactylus pleione; assembly: GCA_031769625.1. Taxonomy (NCBI): domain Eukaryota; kingdom Metazoa; phylum Chordata; class Amphibia; order Anura; family Myobatrachidae; genus Taudactylus; species Taudactylus pleione. Next base: position 1,894,505 of record JAUIMM010000153.1, read on the forward strand.
CTGAATTATCTACCACCATGTAGTTTTTCAAATCTTATTGCTGATTTCATTCTGAGTGCTGGGGAATACTTTTTGTTGTTTCTAATATTGGTATAAGACCTATTGACTCTGTTTTTCCTAGGTCCCAGTGGGACTCGCCAAGGGCGTTGAATATCATTCACTGAAACCCATTGATATACCCTATGGTCTTTATAATCCTTGCGGACACGTTTATATTTATTTTTTTAAAATGTCAAGAGATTAGTTCTAAAAGAGGATATATTGGTTTCAATTTTGTTTAACCAATCAGCGCCAGTGTCTGTCTGTAACACCTGTAAACCCGTACTTTCACATTATTTAATTTCACTTTCCAACAATACAATATCAGCATTAACCTGTTTGATAACTAAAATCATGAAATCAAAGGAACATTGGTTGAGAATCAAACACCGATCCCAGCAAAAGTCCTTGTTACTACGTCCAATGGTAGGTTAGTTTCTGATTCTGAAACCACGAGGAATGAGATTCTCTTTATGGTACTGCGAGAGAGTTAAACCATGTAGTGACAATTCCACATGGCGTTTTTTCATTTTAATTAAATCATTATATATCTCTTTCGGAGACTCAATATCAAATTGCAATTGTTCAGTGTTGCTGAATAAGATCTCAGAAATGTCTTTTTCACAGAAACGCTTCGTTCCTGTCAAATCACAGGAAGCAGGTAACATTGTATCCATCTTTACAATATGAGGTAAATGGTCAATTAATCGGAAGTAATGTCAATCCAGGCAGTGATCCAATCACTAGATCAGAGACCACTGCATTGAGAAAGGTGCAAATTACTTCTTAAAAAATAATCACAGAAAAAAATGCAAGGATCGCACACTTGTACAAAACCCAGAAGTGACGCATGCGTATCACGTACAGTATTATATGAGAGATATGCGTTCCAACAGCCGGAAGTATAGTAGCGGCTGCTGTTTAACAACATTACTAGTAATGTTATTAAACAGCAGCTGCTACTATACTTCCGGCTGTTGGAACTCATATAGTACTGTACGTGATACGCATGCGTCACTTCCGGGTTTTCCGGATAGTGAGACGCTGCTGACATGGGACAGCATGGATGTCCAGTGACAGGTGAGTCTTGTTCCCCTATTGAGTGCACACATTAGGCGGGCTTTTAGCCCTATTTATTCTGGTGGCTTCTGAGTTGATACTTGCAGTTGGTTCTGTGCCCCGTGGTTCTGTGACCCGTGACGAAGGTGCCGCTGTGCACCGAAACGGCCATTGGGCTATTTCCATATCATCATGGCTCCATACAGTCTGTAATGTATTGTTTTTACGCACTAAATGCACTTTGAATATGTGACTTAAGGTAGTTTTTGGAAGCCATTACATATGCACAATACAATTTGTCTATTTTCATTCAAACCATTGTGTGCTGATTTTCCTACTTTGGATATGCTGCTATAATACATGTTATAACCAAGCACCTTTCCTTATATTCATTTTTGTACAAGTGTGCGATCCTTGCATATATATATATATATATATATATATATATATATATATAAAAAATATGTATATATAAATATATTTTAGAGATATGTACTGGATATATAAAACACACACACACACAGACGATACACACACACATATACACACGATTCCCCCATGTGCTACACACAACCTAATGCATCAATTTATATAGGTGAAGCAGGTTCCTTACCTGCAGCTGGAGATGGAGTGCAGTGGCTGACTGAGCACTCAAACAACCCACGACCCACGTAACATGCCTGGGAGGAGCTGTGCGCCGCCGCATCAGACCTCCCCTACATTCTGCTATCTCCATGGCTACGAGGAGCTGCCGTGCATGCGCGGCAGCTCCCTTCACTGACAGCCTGTTAGGAACTCCAGTGAGATGGAGATAAGAATCTCCATCTCACAAAAAAGACTAATACACTCGTTTAGCAATGGCAATTGACTGGCGGGCAGGAGGGGGTTTCTAGATACTGAATCCCCCCTGCCTTCACTACTGGGATTGTGGACGGGCCCCCCTCTCTGTCCAGGCTCGGGACACTAGTCCCGGCAGTCCCCCCCTGATGGCGGCCCTGTGCGGAATACCTGTGACATACACTCCTACCCCCCACCCCAGGTAGATGTACTACCTACCCGATCATGATCTTCCCTGCCCTGCCACCTAAAAAGTGTAATATGATATGTAAAATAAATATGGTGGTCATGCCCATATGAACCCCCTGCACATATACATGTATTACCCACCTGATCCTGACACCCCCCCTCTACCAATTAAATATAATATATAAAATAAATGTTTATTTGTCATGCACATATAACCCCCATACCCAGGTACATGTACTACCTGCCTGATCCCCCCTGCCCTAATAAATATATAAAATATATTTATTTGTCATGCCCATATAACCCCCCTGCCCAGGTACATGTATTACCCCTCCCCGATCCCCCCCCCTCTGCCATATAAATAAATAATAATAGGAAGCCAATCAGAGCATTCCACCCAAATCACATGAGCCGTCCAGCCAATCGTCTGCGAGTATCATGCTATACCAGGAAGCAGAGTACATTGGCTTCCCAGTTTCTTTATAATAATCATTCCTAGTCAATTGGCTCCAGTGGCTTTGTATCTCAATACTGTACTCTCAGTTCCTTCATTTACATATGTAAACAAATGGTATTTGTATTGATAATTGATGCACTCCTGTAGGTATTAACCAGAATCTCATGTGATGTAAAGCTAATAGATGTCCTTAGGACAAAAATTAATACAAGTGTAATGCAGTATACATTAAATATCTCATTTGCCTCGTGCATTAAAGTCCTTTCAGCAGTCAATTGATGACTTGAGAACTTGCACTGATCAATTGGAAACTAAGATGGAGGAAGTGATTGTATCCCACAATGACCTGATACAGTTGCACGAGCAATTTCAGATTATGGCTTTGCGAAATAAAGTTGGTGACCTTGAAGACCGGTCACGATGCAACAAAATAAAGATTCATGGTATTCTGGAATCAGGAAATTTTAGGGGTCTTCAGGAATTTGTTATGGATATCTTTATGAAGCTCCTGCCCACTATCCCTATTATAGATTTCTTAATTGATTGCATGCATCGTTTGCCTTGTGAGAAAATTGTCCCGACTGGCGTATTTCAAGACAACTGATGCGGGTACTTTATCTCCATACAGGCCAAACTTCGAGCTGCACATGCGACTGATTCCTCTGCGGCAGTACTGGGAGATCTACAACTCTTTGGAGATATTTCTGCAACCATCTTAGCTCAACGCTGAACATTTCATCGTGCTCTTCGGAAGGCGGAGATTCTTTACTGATGAGGCTTCCCGACAAAGCTGGTTATATCCCGTAATGGATCCACAGGTACAGTTTGTACACTTACTATGTTCTTGGAATATTGTGTCTTCCGATTTATCGCAGATTTCAATAAGTCCTTGTCTCCAATAGGAATGGTCTTCTTCTGAGGGCCAGTCCTGCCATTTTTGGTTTTAAGGTGCTTCCCTGCGAGCAGTATGTAAGATCTTATTATATTGGCAAAATGTAATAGGGTGAGAGTTTAGAAAATATGAGAGTTTAGCAGTAATCTCTCACATTGATCAAGTTTTATCTTCAAAATGGGAAAACATCTGGATGAGAGTTTAAATCATGAGTTTTTTTAGTCTAAAAACATGCGAGTTTGTATGTTCTCAGACTCTATTACTTTGTCCGAGTTTAAAAAGTGTGAGAGCTTACTGCTAAACTCTCACATTTTCTTAACTCTCACCCTATTATATTTGGCCCCATCTGTTTTCTTCTTATTTTGCTGTTTTACCTCTGTTGCTTACTGGACTGTCACCCTACCAGTATTTATGACCTTGGGACTCTGGACTTTTCCTGGGAAAATGCATATACAGTCAGGTCCATAAATATTGGGACATTGACAGAATTTTCAGATTTTGGCCTCTATTCACCACCACAATGGTTTTGAAATGAAACAAACAAGATGTGCTTTAACTGCAGACTTTCAGATTTAATTTGAGGGTAATTACATCCAAATCGGGTGAACGGTGTAGGAATTACAACAGTTTCAATATGTGCCTCCCACTTTTTAAGGGACCAAAAGTAATGGGACTATCAACTCAAAAGATATTTCATGGACAGGTGTGAGCTATTCCCTCATTATTTCATTATCAATTAAGCAGGTAAAAGGTCTGAAGTTGATTCTAGGTGTGACATATGCATTTGAAATCAGTTGCTATCAACTCTCAATATGAGATCCAAAGAGCTGTCACTATCAGTGAAGCAAGCCATCATTAGGCTGAAAAATCAAAACAAACCCATCAGAGAGATAGCAAAAACTTAGGTGTGGCCAAATCAACTGTTTGGAACATTCTTAAAAAGAAAGAACGCACCGGAGAGCTCAGCAACACCAAAAGACCCGGAAGACCACGGAAAACAACTGTGGTGGATGACAAAAGAATTATTTCCCTGGTGAAGAAAAACCCCTTCACAACAGTTGGCCAAATCAAGAACACTCTCCAGGAGGTAGATGTATATGTGTCAAAGTCAACAATCAAGAGAAGACTTCACAAGAGTGAATATAGAGGGTTCACCACAAGATGCAAACCATTGGTGAGCCACAAAAACAGGAAGACCAGATTAGAGTTTGCCAAACAACATCTAAAAAAGCCATTACAGTTCTGGAACAACATCCTATGGACAGATGAGACAAAGATCAACTTGTACCAGAGTGATGGGAAGAGAAGTGAAGGAAAGCAACTGCTCAAGATCCAAAACATACCACCTCATCAATGAAGCATGGTGGTGGTAGTGTCATGGCGTGGGCATGTATGGCTGCCAATGGAACTGGTTCCCTTGTATTTATTGATCATGTGACTGCTGACAAAAGCAGCAGAATGAATTCGGAAGTGTTTCAGGCAATATTATATGCTCATATTCAGTCAAATGCTTCAGAACTCATTGGATGGCGCTTCACAGTGCAGATGGACAATGACCCGAAGCATACTGCAAAAGCAGACAAAGAGTTTTTTAAGGCTAAAAAGTGTAATGTTATGCTATGGCCAAGTCAATCCCCTAACCTGAATCCGATTGAGCATGCATTTCACTTGATGAAGACAAAACTGAAGGGAAAATGCCCCATGAACAAGCAGGAACTGAAGACATTTGCAGTATAGGCCTGGCAGAGCATCACTAGGGATGAAACCCAGTGTCTGGTGATGTCTATGCGTTCCAGACTTCAGGCTGTAATTGCCTGCAAAGGATTTGCAGCAAAGTATTAAAAAGTGAAAATTAGATTTAGGATTGTTTAGTTTGTCCCATTACTTTTGGCCCCTTAAAAAGTGGGAGGCACATATAGAAACCGTTGTAAATTCTACACCGTTCACCTGATTTGGATGTAATTACCCTCAAAATAAATCTGAAAGTCTGCAGTTAAATCACATCTTGTTTGTTTCATTTCAAAGCCATTGTGGTGGTGAATAGAGGCCAAAATATGAAAATTCTGTCAATGTCCCAATATTTATGGACCTGACTGTATAGAGGTTAAGCCTTTTAAACAGGTGTGTTTCAATGTTTTTCAAGGACTCAGAGACTACTGTGTTTGAATACTGTTAGTCCGCATTTTTCTTTGTTATTTCATTCAAAATTATAGTGTCATTACATGACTTTATTTAAATGAGTAGTTTTTATTTATGTTAGGAATGGTGGAAGAGAGGCCTCTACCCCCCCCCCCCCCCTTTCTCCATTTCCATTTAGTGTCACCGTAGTTGGTGATCTCCTCTAGCTCCACATGGGAGCTATTTCAGTTTTCTTATGTAGTGTTTGTTTTTCTCTGATATTCTCCTTTCCCCTGTTTTTTTTCCCCTGGGTACTTTTATTATATTTTGTATATACTGTTTTGCATACTGGTGTTTTATAATTCAATAGCTATTGATTATGGTTAAGGTTCTATCTTTGAATGTAAAGGGTTTAAATTCCCTGAATAAATGACGTCTCGCTTTGCGCTACTTTGCAAAGGCTGAGGCACATGCTGTGGTAGCCATACAGGAAGCCCATTTTACTGCATCTGCTCCTCCTAGGTTTTTGACCACATTTATCCTCACTGTTACACTGCTGATGAGCCAGAGAAAAAGGCTGGAGTAGCCATTCTAATTTCTCGTTCCTGTACAATCTCAATATGCAGATGTACATGGTCATTATTTGATTTTAATTGACAAATTAGATGACCAGTTGGCTACTTTGGATTCCGTTTATGTTCCCTATACCAAGCAGGTGGCATTTTGTAGATAATTTTGTACTATTTTGCAAAAATGTTGAAAGGGGACTGTTATGGTCTTTGGTGATTTTAATATGGTTCTTGATCAAAAGATTGATAGATCACTAGGAGAAAGGTCACTTCTCTGCATTATCATTCTCTGGCCTTTCAAAAAATGTAACGGAATAAGATCTGTTTGACATATGGAGGGCTTATACATTTACTCAAATGTCCACATGTCATATTCACTAACTGATCTAGCCGTGGCAGATAAGTGGACTCTACAACAGGACTGGAAGGCCACTATCCTTCCTATGACATAGTCTGACCATGCACCCCTTAGTTTGGAGTGGGCTTTGGGGTTTCCTTGCATGGCACCTATGCCTTGACCGGTGGGAGCATATCTTCTGTTGGATCTGGAATCCAAACAGGCCCTTTCGCGTACCCTCTCTATGTGTATAGAAACTAATAATCCAACAGATACTTCTGTTTTTATTTATTGGTGTGCCTTAAAAGTGGTAGTACGATGGACGGCTATTCATTCATTTTATTAAAAAGGCCAATTTACAACGCCATGCTGCATTGGAAGCTCATATAAGGGAATTGGAGGAGCAACATAAATGTTTTCCTTCCGATGCTACTAATTTTAAAGACCTACTTAAGGCCAGGGATAAATGGAATAGTTTCACTTTACGTGTAGTGCATAGGAACCTATTTAGGCTAAGACAAAAGTTTTATGTTCAGGGTGATAGAGCAGGCAGAATGCTGGCATGGAAACAAAGGGGGAAACTTGCCAAGGGGAGAATTTGTGCGATTTACAATACAGTTGGTGCAAAAGTGTCAGCTCCTCTAGATATAGCTAATGCTTTGCTATTGGATGCTATTAATCACAACTATATAATTTATCTAGTCATCCGCAAGTTTATCAGCCTCAGTCAGCTGAGATTGATAAATTCTTGGATGCTATTAATTTCCCTTCATTACAGGAGGATTCAATTCAATTTCTTAGCTTGGCGAAAACTAAAAGGAAAACCACTGCTATACAGGATCCTCAGTTGGGGGCTCATCTCATAAAATCTGTCTGGTTACTGTTGATGTACTAATGTGTCTCACTAGCCCTGAATCTTCATTGTCTTTACATAAGGTATTGGAAGAATATTCCAGAGTGTCATATTATAAACTAATTACGGCTAAAACAGAAGCACTCCCAATAATATTTTTCCTGAGCATTGGTTAAGCTCAAATGAGTTTACAATTATGTATGGCAAGATAAGAGACTTAGTTATTTAGGGGTTCAGATTCCGAAGAGGGGGGATGATATTGTGGCATGTAACTATCTTCCCCTCTTGGCTAAATTTTCACTCTTAACAGTTGACTGGATGTTACAAGTGGTTTCATGATTGGACCATATCGCTGCTTTAAAAATGGTTCTGTTACCCAAATTAATGTACCTGTTTTGTAAAAGTCCTAAGTTACTCCCTTTGTAGCTGTTATCTAAATTTTATGTTGTTTTTACAAAATATGTTTGTAAGTCAAAAAAAACCTATATTGTCTAGACGCATTATGTCCCTACCTAAGATGGAGGGGGGGTCTTGTTTCCAAATCTAGAACTGTACCAGTGGGCATGCATTTTATGTCAGCTTGGGAATTGGTTTGAGGTGGATGGCCCTAAACCATGGGTGACCTTGGAACGGAACACGTCTCACCCTTTTCCATTATCTGTTTACTGTGGTTGCCATACATCTGTAAAAGCCAGTTGCCCTCTTCCTTAATGGCAGTAGTAGCCTCTGTGTCTAAATGGCATAAAGCTATAGCTAGATTAAATGATTTTTGACTTCCCACTACTAATCTCAGTTTGCATAGTATAGCTGCTTTGACCCCGGATTTGAAATTTGATACATGGGTGGCACAGAGGGTGATCTCACTGAATGATGTTATGTCTAATGGTATACTTTGCCCCTTCTCCCGCATTCAAGAATTGTTCTACAACTGCGTCACTGGTTGTACAGTTTACATTTGGGCTCACAACCATTGCAAACTATCCCAAACGAAAATTATCTCTTGGTGGTATAGTTTATTGGTAGGTGCCTCTAAACCTGTAACTTTTCCAGCTCTCTTAAAATGTGAATCAGTTCTTTCTAGATCTCTCACGTAAGAAGACTGGGGCTCTATTTTTAGATCATGTTTTCGTATTTCTATCTTTATTTCCCATGTGGAAATGTTTTATAAACTTATTCACAAGATGTATTTAACCCCCGACAGGCTCCATAAAATCAGGCCTTCTCTTCTTACCAATGTTGGCGTAAATGCTGCCAAATTAGGGATATTTAACATGTCTTTGGGCATGTCCAAAGTTGAATATATTGTGGCGACGGGTCTTTACAGGTATGTTAATCTCCAAAGTAACTGGGCTTACTGTAACTCCGGATCCTCTGTTGGTATTATTCCATGTCTATCATGGAAATATTTCTCCTGGGGATAAGTATGTGATGGGGCATATTTTACTTGCCACTAAATCCCTTATTGCATATCATTAGCATTCTGAAGTAATACAAAAATTAGATACCATTGAGGATAAAATACAAGCCCATTGTGATTTTGAGATAGCAGGAGTCTCGTACTCATCCTCAGCAAATAATCCAATAATGATATGGTTCGGTTGGAGTGACTATAGGGCAGAGTCTCGACGTAATCAAAGCACTGCTAGCCTCACTTTGCCTGTGCCAGATACTCAATGATGGGAGTTCTCTATTTATGTGTGAGGTTTGATAGGTGTTTTGCAATAAATTGCTTATCTGTAGTTGATTATGCTGAATGTTTACACTACTTTACTGATAATTTTGTCTATATTTTTTTATGCACCCGGGCCTTAGGGCCGCTTCTTTCCCTTCCCCCTTCCTGTTGTTTATATTATTTTAATGTTTATTTTATTTGTATATATTTTCTGACAAAAAACAATAAAATGTAATACTGAAAAAAAAAACACAGATACAATAAAAGGTAAGTTAAATCTTCACCAATTAGATATAAGAGTTTTACTTATTTATGGATGATATTAATATGATGATTTTATTCTCATTCTGTATCATATCATCATAAGATCAAATATTTTTATTAAACTACTGATAGCAATATATGATAGCAGGTCCCTATTTCCAGATCAGTATGTCCTTATTTATTTGGGAGATGTTAAATCAAGTTAATAGAGTTTTATATAAGCAAAGTTTAAACCTCTCTAGATGGTAAATAACCATGTCTCTGCCTTTTGATGATAATTGTAATATATGTTACCTTTTTTAGGATCATTGTTGTTCTTCTCCATATGACATATGATATCCTTGGTAGTATAGAATAATGGACATAAAGAAAAGGAGATAAGAGATCATACTGAACTATTATGAAGTCTCATAAACATAAGTTCTTATCATAAGAATGATGAATAGCTGTTGTTCTCATTTAATCCATTAGGGTGTAAGCTGTTCATAAGATCATTTTAGATGCAAACCTCAATAATTATCTATCAATATCTCCGCCCCCTGACACCCAGTTGTATTTGCTTCATACCAAAGACTTGCAACCACTTAGAATTCCCATCATGAAAATGCCAAAGTGGTTAGAGTTTTAAATCTAATTTTGACATTTTTTGTGTGTTTTTGATGTTACCGACATGTTCTAATAACCTCACTATTAATGGTCTAGTAATTTTCCCTATATAGCACTGACCACAAGGGCATTTAAGTTGGTATACCACTCCAGCAGAATTACAATTGATATTGCTATCAATAATCCATTTCTTGCCATATATATCATGGAAGAATTGTTTTGATATCATGAATTGACAGGCCTTGCATTGTCTTCAATGATGGGAACCTTTTATCAGATAGATTGATTCTTACAGAGAGGGTAGGCTTTAAATAGGCTTTCCCATTTAAGTCTGCTTCTCACTATTCTTATATAATTGCATCTCATGGCTCATTACACTGCAACAGCTAAAATCGTCTCACTATCAAAGTGCAGCAGAACCACACATTATACTAGTCCAGAGGTTCCCAAACTTGGTCCTCAAGACACCCTAACTGTCAAGTTTTAAGGCTATCCATGGTTGAGCACAGAAGGGTAAATCAAAAGACTGAGGTACTAATGTGCCTAAGCATGGTTATCCTTAAAACTTGGACCGTTAGGGTGCCTTGAGGATCGAGTTTGGGAACCTCTGCACTAGTCTGTGGTATCAGTGTATCCAGAGATATACGCTGCCATACAATTTTTTCTAATTTCTTCAGCTTTTATGATTTATAACCAGGTTTCAGTACTCGGATTATCATTTGTTTCTTCTTCCTGTAGCCCACCATAAAACACAGCACCCAAGGTTTAACATCCAGAAGATGGAAGCAGCAATGGGACGGAGAAAGCCAGTGAGAGCAATAGACCAGTAGCTTTTCAGAGGGTTCTCATATGTGGGCTCCAACTGGAGGACCTTCCCCTGAACACCTGTTTTCCAACAGCAAGGAGCAAGATGGCCTGTAACACCTAGAATATGAAAGCTAATACGAACATCAGATGGTTATAGAAAGAAGATTGTGTGGAATGTCTATTTTATCTATTTATTACCAGTTATTTATATAGCGCAAACATATTCCGCAGCGCTTTACAGAGAATATACCATTCACATCTGTCCCTGCCCCAGTGGAGCTTACAATCTATATTCCCTATGACATGCACACGCACATACACACTATGGTCAATTGTTTTGTGGGGAGCCAATTAACCTACCAGTATATTTTTGGAGTGTGGGAGGAAACCGGAGTACCCGGAGGAAACCCACAAAATCACAGGGAGAATATACAAACTCTGCATCTATGGAGTTTAAGTATTTGTTTATGTTTGTATATATATATTTATACTGTATATAGATATATATAGATATATGTGTGTGTTTGTTTTTTATTGTATTATATTATGCTTCTTTCCTAGTATATTTATATAAGTTAAGAGTATACATTTAAATTTTAATTGTCAACATATTTTCTTTTCTTCCCTGAGATCAACTCTGAGACTGGAGCTCTACAGCTTTTCGTGTCACCAACTTCCAGCGAGCATTCTAAACAGGAAAAGAAGAAGTGTTGCCGCTAGCTGCCAAACATATTATAGCTATCATTTATTTAGTATATTTTATAACATAATAGCTAGAATCTGATTGGTTGGTAAAAGCAATACCTACATTTTGTCCTATCTGAAGTTTTAAATCTACCCACTAGATCTTTCTTTCAAGGCAGCACTTTCATGGAGCCCCCACCTCCCTAATCTCTGTTGTATTAAAATAATCAGAACCCAGATCTCTGCTGATATTTTAATGTAGAGTCCCCCTGCCCTGTCCAATCTCTGTAATACAATATTAGAAATCCATATCTCTGATGGCATTATAATGTAGAGTCTGTCATGCTTCGGACTATTAAAACAACTTCCTTACTGCTCCAGTGCCTGTAGGATAGCTCTGAGGTTTGCTCGCGCTGTGCACCACTCCAGGATAGCACCCAGGTTCGCTCACACTGTACATCGCTCCCGGCTGGTACTGAGGTCTGTCTGTGCTGCTACTGTCCCGTTGGCTCAGTGTCCTGTTACTGAGTATAGAGATGGCTTTCCGCAGCCTCTTGCTCACAGCGTGTCTTCCCAGCATGATGGCACGCAGGTTGCATGCCAGAGTTCCCTCTTAAACCACAGTATGGGCGCAGCCATGTTGGACTCCACCTGACGGTCTTCCTCCACTCAGAGCATTGCTCCCAGACCAGCTGTTCGCAGCATCTAATCCCTGGGGATCATCCATTATAAATTCCATTTCCAGACTGGCCTCTGTTACCAAGACAACGTCGCTTCTTGCTGAAGTTATAGCTCAGTGCTGAGCTCCCAGGTACTCTGTATCTGAACAGTCCCAGTCTGTTATATCCAGTTTCTGTATCTGGTAAACAAGTTTCCTATACCATCTTGCACACCAGTGAATTTTTGCCATTGAGGCTTGTTCTTACAGCCACCATCGGTTCCAGCCAATACCTCCAACCATCATTCTTATCCAGTAGTAAGGCCCCTGTAGTGCCCCCAGTAGTAAGGCCTCTGTAGTGCCCCCAATAGTAAGACCCCTGTAGTGCCCCCAATAGTGCCCCAGGTAGTGCGGCCCCTGTAATACCCCCTATAGTGCCCCCAGTAGTAAGCCCCCCGTGCATACACATACACACATAAAAAAAAAACACCACTTACCATAAACCCCACTCCAGTGCCTGCTGCCATCCGTCCCCGGCGCCCGCTCCTCGGAACTATGGGAGTGACGTCATGATGTCACTCCCATAGTGCACTGTGGGACCCGGAAGACGGAGCTCAGGAGTGAGCTCCGTCCTCCGGCTGCTGCATGGCACCGGGAGGTTGGCAAGGAGCCAGGTGCTGCCCAGGGTGGGGGGAATAGAGGAGCTGGGTGCCCACTGGTAACACAATCTCAGCGGGCACCCGGCAAATTGGGGGTGTGATCGGAGGGCCAGGCGCCCTCTAGTAGCCGGCGCCCCTAGGAAGCTGCCTAAGCTTGCCTAGTGGAAGTGCCGGCCCTGTGTATATCTGATATCGATATGATAAACATATTTCATTTTCCGACATAACTAATAACCATACATCCAATCATATACACTGAGTTAGCTGCTTTCATTGAAAAGTAGCTAATTTTTGCAGTGGTTGGAGTTTGTCCTTGCAAATATTAGGGGATCGATTCCCTGTAATTTTATAAACATTATTCTTATATATTTCACCTTGTTACTTATGATCACAACCATTAAGGATGGCTCTGTGGTAATAGTTTAAGATTAAGCTGACCATGAGCACTACTCATTTTTACGACCTATTCAGGGCAATTTATACAATTTCGGTTCTAAATATGTTTTATGTTGTTCGTTGTGTTCTGTATCAGTTTATACCATATTTTGTTTTTTAATAGTAATTTAATAAAGGTTATTTTTTAACTACCAATTGGGTAGAATTTGTGGCCCAAAACAAAGAGAGTACTTTTCTTCTCCTTTTTCAACATTGGACTCATATCAATTAAGTTCTTCAATTCATCAACATCAGTCGAAACTGATCAAGTTCATCAATTCATCAACATTGGACTCATATCAATTAAGTTCTTCAATTCATCAACATCGGTCCCAACTGATCAAGTTCATCAATTCAGTAATATTGGATTCATATCAGTTAAGTTCTTCAATTCTTCAACATTGGTCTCAAACTGATTAAGCTCATCAATTCTTCAACATCGGATTCAAATCCATCCAGTTCTTTAAATCATCAAAATCGGTCTCAAACCAATGCAGCTCCCAATCCAGCATCATTGGTCCCAATCCGATTCTGCTCATTCATTCAGCATTATCATCTCCAGTTCACATTCCAATCTGCTGTTTCATAAAGACATTCCATTCTTGTTTTCGCCGTTGGGCCCATCATCCTATGCAGCTCCTCTAACCCCTCACAGCAATACATGAGGAAGTCTTGGCTCAAACCACCCAGATTTGTTCACACCTCCCAAGTCTCCTCTTCAGCCTCCCTCGTCTGTTCCAGCCCAAACCAACCCTCAGGTATAACAGAGTCCCCCTTCCCTGTCCAATCTCTGTAATACAATATCAGACCTCAAATCTCTGAAGGCATTATAATGTAGAGTCCCCCTTCCCTGTCCACTCTCTGTAGTACAATATCAGACCGCATATATCTGATGGCATTATAATGTAGAGTCCCCCTTCCCTGTCCAATCTCTGTAATACAATATCAGACCCCAAAACTCTGATGGCATTATAATGTAGAGTCTGCCTTCCCTGTCCAATCTCTGTAGTACAATATCAGACCCCCTATCTCTGATGGCATTATAATGTAGAGTCCCCCTTCCCTGTCCAATCTCTGTAGTACAATATAAGACCCCATATCTATGATGGTATTATAATGTAGAGTCCCCCTTCCCTGTCCAATTTCTGTAGTACAATATAAGACCCCATATCTATGATGGTATTATAATGTAGAGTCCCCCTTCCCTGTCCAATTTCTGTAGTACAATATAACCCCATATCTATGATGGCATTATAATGTAGAGTCCCCTTTTCCTGTCCAATCTCTGTAATACAATATCAGACCACATATCACTGATGGCATTATAATGTAGAGTCCCCCTTCCCTGTCCAATCTCTGTAGTAGAATATCAGACCCCATATCTCTGATAGCATTATAATGTAGAGTCCCCCTTCCCTGTCAGATCTCTGTAGTACAATATCAGACCCCATATCTCTGATGGCATTATAATGTAGAGTCCTCCTTCCCTGTCCAATCTCTGTAATATAATATCAGATTCCATATCTCTGACAGCAATATTATGTAGAGTCCTCCCCTCCTTCCCAATCTCTGTAATACACTATCAATACCCTGTCCAATCTCTGGGTCTAATTCAGACCCGCTCGCAAGCGGGTCGATGTTGGCCAAGTGTGCATAGCCGTCGCTATGGGTCTCGCTACAAAGGGGGCATGCTGTAGATGGTGAGTGACAGGGGCGTGGCTGCCCAGATGGAGGCGTTCCCATGGGAATGCCTACCGTCTGGTGCCGGCCCCACTGACATCACAGGTGATGTCAGTGGGAGTGCTTTTGGCTCTGATAGAGCCAAAAGCACTCCAGGGCTTGCGGCCACGAGACCCTTACCACAAGGGTCTCGTCGCAAGCCCGATAGTCACAATGGTCTTGACCATCGTGACCATCTTTTTGGCCGCTCGCTATAGCTGTGGGTGGTAACCCACAGCTATGCAAGCGGCCAGGAGGCCGCTCTAAAATTTCAGCAGGACGGCCCTTATTCAGAGCGAGCGCTCTGTCAGAGCGTCCGGCTCTGAATCAGGGCCTCTGTGTCATGTCCCGGGATTTTAGACCATTTTCTCTCACCTTATGTTGCCGATTTACTGGCTAGCATGTCTCCGCTGGCCAGTCATCTCAGGATTTCGCTGTTGCTGCAGTCCAGGGCTGCATGGGCTCTGCCATTTTGCCTGAGGTCAGCTGACACCATTGCAGCCATTCACAGATACTTTCTTATCACCTGACTCCAGTGCCAACTCCTGGTGCAGAGTGTCTATATGAACCTATTGATACCCCTAAATCTCTATACCTAAATGTCGCTATTTAGCGCTACAGGTCGCTTAAGAAATAATTGCTTTCCAATCCAATTGTGGTTCCAAAGCACAAAAAGTTATATTATTCAATGAAAAGTATAATGCACTGTGATCTAGACAATTAGCGCAAAAAGCAAGTAAATACAAGCCGATACATACGCGTGCGCACTGGTCCCAGTATACAGTCATCAATCCAGAAGCCTGCGGTCATCCAAGGAGAATGGCTGTATACTAAAATCAGTACTCAGGTTATATACCTTAAAGAACAAAGAAACTAGTTGACAGATATCCATTGGGTCTTGCTCCTGATCATAGGTCAGTTCATACAGCATCACTAGGGGTATGTCCCAGTTCCTCAGACGTTGCTTTGTGTGGTTTAAACTAGCCAAAGACACTACATACAGAGATATACATTCTAACCACTAATTCCCTATAATTCATAACTTGCGGACGCATGATGCGATCTCCTTGCCGATAGAACGAAGATCTGCAAATAAACAGTGATTTAGAATGGTACCAAACATAACTTGTCTCCTAGTCTCTACACCTTAAATATCATATACGTTACATTTCACAACATAAGTATTAGATATTAAAACCTCTAATATTAACCTCAATGCTTGGGAACCTTGTTATAAGTGATTGCATGTGTGAGTGTGAGAATATTGTGTAAATTCGCTAGTATGCGTTGTGCATCTATGTATTTGGTGCTTATCTGTGCTTTGATGTACAGCGCAACTGTGCGTTGTGCGTCTTGTATGTTTATATGTATTATCTAATCTGCGTATAGGTTTTGATAGAACTTTCAACAATATGCAGTAGCAAAACAGACCCACAACGCTAATAATCAAATATAGTGTCGTACACAATGGTATCGTGCTGACAATGCAAAATGGACTTGTCAGTAACACTTGATACGGACCTTCCCACCGATCTGTCAAACAACCTGAACGTAAGAAATTTCGGATCATAACATATTCTCCAGGTTCAACATCATGACAGTTTGTTTCAGGCATGTCAGGTAACAACATTTTCAATTTCTGTTGCTGCTGTTTCGACTGTTTACTCATTGTTATAAGGTATTTCACAGTAACCTCATTATTGCTCTTCAGATCATCCTGTGGAGTTATAATCAAATGAGGTTGTCTCTCAAACAGTATCTCAAAGGGGGACAGATTAAGAGGAGGTCTAGGAGTAGTCCTGATGCTATGGAGGACTAGCGGTAAGGCTTCTGGCCATCCTAATCCAGTTTCAGCCATGACCTTACTTAGTTTGTCCTTAATAGTAACGTTCACTCTCTCCACCTTCGCGCTGGCTTGCAGTCGATAGGGGGTGTGAAGTCTACTATTAATACCCATTAACTTGCACATGTTCTGGAAAACATCTCTAGTGAAATTAGTACCCCTATCACTTTCTATGATTCTAGCGATACCGTATCTGCATACAAATTCCTGAACAATCTTTTTAGCAGTAAAAATAGCAGTATTAGGGCAACTGGATATGCCTCTACCCAATTAGAAAACACATCGGTACAAACTAATACATACTTGAGATTCCTGTAGGGTGGTAATTTAATTAAATCAATTTGTATTACCTGGAAAGGTCCGTCTGTCGGAGGGATATGGGATGGTTTGGTAGGGATTGTCTTCCCGACATGTTTCCTCAAGCAAATCAAACAGGACATAGCCCTCTTTTCAGTTTGGAAACTCCAGGTGCACACCAGTATGCTCTGACTAACTTGCACATACCTCCTTTTCCTAGGTGAGTCAAACCATGTGCTGCCTCAGTCAGGGTTGGGTAATATGCCTTGGGAGCAACCGGCCTATCTTGTCCATCTCAATTAATTTCTGGGTGTCAGTCATTTGAAAAACCATCATTTTATCAATTTAAATGTTTACTTTTAACCCTGCTGCCCGTTTGGCAGCTTCGTCTGCTCTGTTACTTCCCAGTGACACTGGGTGTTCTTCGCATGTATGGGCTTTACATTTGATGACAGCTACTGCCTTTGGTAGTTGGATTGCTGTCAAGAGTCCTTTTATGTGGTGTGAGTGTGCAAGTGGTGTGCCAGCTGCTGTCATAAAATTTCAAAGATGCCAAAGAGCCCCAAAATCGTGTACTACCCCGAAGGCATACCTAGAGTCAGTGTAGATATTAGCTTCTGCCAGCTCACACGCTCTCCTTAATGTCACCAGTTCAGCCACCTGTGCTGAACCAAGTGGTTCAGCTTCTACAACATCCTCGTCATCTACAACAGCATAACCTGTGCATAATTCTCCTGTGTCAGTTTGTCTATGACAACTCCCATCCATGTAAAATGTCACATCTAAATTTTCTAATGGTGTATCACGTATGTCAGGTCTTGCAGTAAAAGTCTGATTCAAATATTCCATACAATCATGTGTATCAGTATACCTGCAAAACTCACCTTCAACTAGCGACTCACCTCTCTCCACCCTTTGTGCATCCTGAGGCACATATGTTAAATACATTGCTTGGTTTAATGTACTGCACCATTTAATGGTGATATTTGCAGGTGCCATTAGAGCTAGTTCCCTTTTCGTGAACCTAGCTGAAGAAACATGTCTGGTTTGGGCAGAATTCAGCAAAGCAGATACAGCATGTGGTGTATAAACAACCATATTATGACCTAATACTACATCCTCACTCTTACTGACCAGAAGAGCGGTTGCTGCTACACTTCTTAAACACATTGGGAGTGATATTGCCACAGTGTCCAATTGTGCACTGTAGTATGCTACAGGTCTACTAGCATCACCATGTTTTCGTGTGAGGACACCTGCTGCGCAGCCATAAGCCTCCGTACAATATAAATTATAGGTTTTTCATAATCTGGTATTCCCAATGCAGGTGCTTTCATCAGACTGTCCTTAAGGTTAAGGAAAGCCTGCTCTGTTTCCTCAGTGTGTGTGACATGGTCGGGTTTTGAGGATGATACCATTTCCTGCAAAGGTAATGCCAAAATAGAAAAACCTGGGATCCACGTCCTGCAGTATCCACACATACCCAAGAAGGTACGGATTTGCTGCTGGTTTTGCGGCAGTGTCATGGTCTGTATGGCCTGTATTCTATCAGTTGTCTAATGTCGTAGCCCCTGGGTTAGACAGTGTCCCAAGTATTTAACCTTAGTCTGGCATGGCTGTAATTTGTCCTTAGCAACCTTGTGTCCTGTCTATGAGAGATGAAGCAACAATAGTTTAGTATCATTTAAACATCACATAAACAAATCAGAGCACAACAACAAATTGTCTACATATTGAATTAGAACAGATCCATTGCCTGGTTGAAAAGATTGCAAACAGTCGTGTAAGGCTTGAGAGAAAATACCTATGAAACCCTGGGGAAATCGTGTCCATGTATATTGTACCCCCCTGTAGGTGAATGCAAAGAGATACTGACAGTCAGTGTGAAGAGGGACAGAGAAGACGGCAGAACATAGGTCAATACAGTGATATGGGTTGCAGATGGTGGAATTTGCATGAGGATGACAGCTGTATTGGGCACTATTGGGAATTGGCTCTCAACTACTTTGTTTACACCCCTAAGGTCCTGTACTAACCTATAGCCCCTCCCCCCAGCCTTCTTCACTGGAAAAATGGGACTATTAGCTGGGCTAGCTGTACAAATTAAAATCCCCTGTTGTAACAACCTCTCAATTATTGGATAAACCCCTAGCTCTACCTCTGGTTTTAACGGGTATTGAGGGATGTTTGGAGCTTGCCTATTACTTTTTAAATTTATCATTAAAGGAGATACATTTGCCATCAATCCAGTGTCCTGTCCATCCTTGGTCCAAAGTGAACCCGGTATTTGAGATAACATCTCTTTTACTTGGGATGGGCATTGTTCTAAAAAGGTTAGAGTGAAGCATTAAACTTTGTGGAGTGTCCAATATATCCCTTACCTCATGCGCAACCTTCTCTGGGATATCTAGGAATATACCATCAGGGGTACAGTAAATGACACATCCCATTTTACATAACAAATCCCTTCCCAGTAGGTTAGTAGGAGCCGCTGCCACCAGAAAAAAGGAATGCTTGGTTTGCAGCGGCCTGATAGTAGCCTCTGCAGATTTGGTTAAAGGATAATGCTACACTTTACCCTTTACTCCCATTGCTGGTACTGTCTTGTTGGTCACCTGTAAATTTGATGGAGAATTTAACACGGATCTGGTTGCCCTTGTGTCTACAAGAAAAGAGTGTTTATTACCAGCTATATCTACTGTCATTGTAGGTTCTTCCCTAGTACTCTCAGTTAACCTGACTGGCAGTAGACTACAGGTATGACCTGACCCCTAGTTGTTGACTATCATTCTCCAGTAAAGCATTCACGGCCACTATGTGAGCCAGCGACTGCTGAGAATTTCCTACATTCTGCTGATATCCTTTTGGTGTGAACCTATGTATTTTCTTATTATTTGTCCCCCAATTTTTCTCTTGACAGTATCTACTTATGTGTCCTTTCTGGTTACATTTGTAACATCTTATGTTGAAAGGCTGTCGCTGTGTAGGTTGTTGTGCGTGGAGAGTTTGTGGTTGTGTGTGGTTTGAGGTTTGTGGCTGGGTATGTTAATATGTGTTTTGTTGTTGCGTGTGGTCTGGGTTTTTTTTGCTGTGTGTAAATTCCTTCTAAAGCTTGAATGCTAACAACCATTAGCTTCACACTTTGTGTTTCTCTCTTCCTGAGGATGTTTTTATCATGTTCTATAGCTGACTCCCTGAGGGCATCTACAGTAATTCTTCTCCAGTTAGGCTGAGAGGTTTGAACCCTGGTCTTTAGATTATCTTTAAGATCATCCATAAGTACCGTGACAGCTACTTCCCTGTGGTGTGTGTTGTCTTTTATATTCTCTATACCAGTATATTGGGTGATTGTCTGCAGCACTCGGGTGAAATAATCTGCTGCAGACTCACTATCCTTCTGCCTGATGGTGAAAATTTTACTCCAGTTCACTACCACTGGAAAATATACGGCCAATTGGGTGACTATGCGTGTAATGTTATCTTGGTTATTCTCATCAGTTAAAGGACCATCTCCATCCAATACACAATCTGTGAGAAACTTTTTCACATCGGTATTGGATGGAAGACATGCCCGTAATACAACTCGCCAATCTCTGTTGGTTGGCTCATGAGCATTACCTAAATCTTTTACAAATTTTTGGCACTTAGCTAATTTTATTCTGGAGTCAGGAAAATCTGTCATTATTGAATGTAATTCTGCTCTCGTCCATGGACAATGCATTGCTACATCCCTTGTGGGTACTAGACCATTTCCGTCCGGATTCCCTTTGGGAACTGTTATTGTCCAGACAGGATGGATGCCTACCACTTTGCTGTTTTTAAGGTTACCTACAGGAACTTTTACCTTAGTACTCTGGGGGTTCAATCTGTTACTACAACGCACTGTACTACCTTCATCAATTTCTACTGCTGGTACAGCTGATGGGATCCCTTCTGCTGATACAGCTGGTTGGATCACTTCCCTTTCTGGGTTCAGTGCTGTTTCAAACAGATTTACTGCATGTGCAATGGCTGACCTATCAACAGCTTCATCATCTCCACAAACATTTTCCTTATGATTACTCAGGATAGGGTACAAATTACTTTTTACATTTTTATAATTTTTGGTATGTCTGTACCGTCACCTTCAGTCGCATAGGGCAGCGGAGGTGCATATGCGCTAATACCTGTACATTTGACACCGATACCTTGCGGTGTATGCATGCTATTTTGCGGCGTGCACCCGATGCTAACTAGTGTCATGTATGCGCTCCCTTGTGGTGCGTGCGCAACGCTGTTTTGCATCACGTGCACACTCTTTTGTGTAGTGCTCGCGACGCTACTTAGCGGCGCGAGCACGCCACTCAACCACGTGTTCCCCTCATGCTGCCATAATTTCAAACAATCATTATACTTTACTCGTTTCTTTAGAGATTTCACCACACAGATGCTATCTCTAACATTATTCAACAACTCCACATCAAAACTGCCAATTTTAGGAAAAGGTTTCACACATCTCTTGGTCATCTTAACCCATACATCACAGTATGCAGTTGCATACGCACCATACTTTTTATACATTATATGCCGTGTCGAACCTGTCGGCCCTTCCACAAGCGGCGCATCGTCGACCATTCCCAGCGTCTGCTTAGCACCCATCTGGGAAAACGCTAAGCAGCTTATCACTAAACAATGTGGACCGGTGAACGATTCCAATGGAGCTACATTCACGCACTCCTATCCCCTTGTGCACAACCGGGCCGCTAACCGTTGTGGACAGCGTGCACAACGAGGAACAGAATAACGCCTGTGCGATTATACTGTCTTTCCGGACACCTTCAACACAAGCCTTGTCCGGTAGCTTATCCCTTTTTGAGTACTCTCCCCTGGTAGAATTTAAGTGTTCCAATAACACTTACCCTTTCCAGTGATTTCCTCCACTACACCCCAAGTCACAATCACGGTCTACCCAACCATGCAGTCCAGTCGCAGTGTCCAGAGAACCTTACTGATCAATGGGCTCTGCGACTACTATTGGGGGCCGAATTTCGAAAAACCATTGTTTGCTTCGAGGTACTAAATCCCTGTCCTTGCTGCAATACACCTGCTATGTGTACACACTCAGTAGCTTTCTGCCTCGTCAAACACCTACCAAATCTTTAGGTCCGACAAACAGTACCTAGCCTAGGCCCCACACACAGTAGTGCGTATTCTCATTACAATCACACGTTTGCTTTCATACACCTTTAGTTTTCTGCGCAGAAAATAGACTTTTCACTAGTATGGCAGTATGATTCAGAGGTTTTAAACAATGTAATCACACTATCAATATAACAATACCATCAGAACGATTGTTTGAACACGTGGCAGCAATACAGGAAATATGCATAAAATACAGTGCGACTCGCACTCTATCGCAAAGACAGACAATGAAAGAAACAAACTTTTCTCTCCTGCCCCAGGTTCTAGCCAGCGCTCCTTGAAATCACACAATAATGGATATTGGTTTCACAACACTAGATGGTACAGGTTTTGAACACAGGCCCTGATTCAGAGCCGGACGCTCTGACAGAGCGCTCGCTCTGAATCAGGGCCGTCCTTCTTGATTTGTAGAGCGGCCTCCTGGCCGCTCGTATAGCTGTGGGTGACCACCCACAGCTATAGCGAGCGGCCAGGAAGATGGTCGCGATGGTCAAGACCATCGCGACCATCGGGCTTGCGACGAGACCCTTGTGGTAAGGGTCTCGTGGCCGCAAGCCCTGGACTGCTTTCGGCTCAAACAGAGCCGAAAGCACTCCCACTGACATCACTTGTGATGTCAGTGGGGTCAGCCCCAGACGGTAGGCGTTCCCATGGGAACGCCTCCATCTGGACAGCCACTCAACATCGACAGCATGCCCTCTTTGGTACGAGACCCGGAGTGACGGTTTGCCTGTCGCTATCCGGGTCTCGTGCATGCGCACGACGGAGCCGGCTCCGTCGTGTGCATGCGCACTGGGCCACCATCGACCCGCTTGCGAGCGCTCAGCGCTCGCGAGCAGGTCTGAATCAGGCCCACAGTGCGTTCCTTCCTGCATATGGCGCCTTCCACCCTTTGTTGCGAAATCGAGATCCGTACGCTATCATGCAAACTCCTGGTAGCATGGCCTCCAAAACTACGAGCCCCCAACTATTGATACCCCTAAATCTCTATACCTAAATGTCGCTATTTAGCGCTACATGTCGCTTAAGAAATAATTGCTTTCCAATCCAATTGTGGTTCCAAAGCACAAAAAGTTATGTTATTCAATGAAAAGTATAACGCGCTGTGATCTAGACAATTAGCGCAAAAAGCAAGTAAATACAAAGGTACAAGCCGATACATATGCGTGCGCACTGGTCCCAGTATACAGTCATCAATCCAGAAGCCTGTGGTCATCCAAGGAGAATGGCTGTATACTATAATCAGTACTCAGGTTATATACCTTACAGAACAAAGAAACTAGTTGACAGATTTCCATTGGGTCTTGCTCCTGGACATTCTGGTACGATGCAGGTCATAGGTCAGTTCATATAGCATCACTAGGGGTATGTCCCAGTTCCTCAGACGTTGCTTTGTTTGGTTTTCCCGCCGAAGAACTGGTTTAAACTAGCCAAAGACACTACAGACAGAGGTATATATTCTAACCACTAATTCCCTATAATTCATAACTTGCGGACGCATGATGCGATCTCCTTGCTGATAGAACCGGAGATCTGCAAATTAACAGTGATTTAGAATGGTACCAAACATGACTTGTCTCCTAGTTTGTGTACCTTAAATATCATATACATTACATTTCACAACATAAGTATTAGCTATTAAAACCTCTAATATTAACCTCAATGCTTGGGAACCTTGTTATAAGTAATTGCATTTGTGAGTGTGAGAATATTGTGTAAATTCGCTAGTATGCGTTGTGCGTCTATGTGTTTGGTGCTTATCTGTGCTTTGATGTACAGCGCAACTGTGCGTTGTGCGTCTTGTATGTTTTATATGTATTATCTAATGTGCGTATAGGTTTTGATAGGACTTTCAATAATATGCAGTAGCAAAACAGACGCTCAACGCTAATAATCAAATATAGTGTCGTACACAATGGTATCGTGCTGACGACGCAAAATGGCGTCGTCAGAGGCGACGCAAATGGCGTCGCCAGATATTAATTTACAAGATTTGGTCTCAGCCAAACATCCGGATTTGACAAACCTTTCCTAGGCACCTGTGCTTTGCCAGTGCTACTTTTGATGTTCCTGTATGTCACCTCTTACTGCACAACACTCTTTACTAACAAGCTCCATCATTCCACAATGTAAAACAAGGTAAGCCAAGGGCGAAGTCGCTGTGGCTGAGGCACTGATGGCATTTAATAGAAAGTAAAGTCCAGGCATGGGGTGCCAGTATCTGGTATATAAAGCTTTAAAGGGACAGGTAATGGCAATATAGCATAGTAACAGGTACCCACTACATTGCCAATGTACTGACTGATATGAGGCTCTGAGTGAGGGCTTTCAGTGATGGTATATAAAGTGGCATTAGGAGGGGCTCTGTCTGACATATGTAGGGGCATTGGGGGGGATCTGATGCCATATACAGGGGCACTGTCTGACAAATAAAATGGTTGTAATTATATTGCAAGTTTGGCCATGCTCCCTGGCCATGCCCCGTCTGAGAATTTGAAAATAAAAAGGCGGTAACCCTAATTTTACGTTTTTTATTCTCATATGAATAGGTGGGACTCACAAATACACAAAAGGTCAAATCGGGAGTTTTTATAGTTGCAGTTCCAAAGTATGTGTGAATCAGACTATTTATTCTTTTGAAAATAGGCATTTAGGGCCTGAATTAGAGTTTAACAGTGGAATGAGAGCAGATTTTGCACTATAAGTAACTTGCACTTACGTTACCTTAAACCTGGGGTGAGGAAATACAAAGTGAGTACAGTATAGATGTGCCCACATCTCCCCTGGAGCTGAGACCTATTAAACCTGATGATCTCTCCACCTATACTACTTAGGAGACGTATTTATTGTGGCTCCTCAGGTGTCAATGTTAAGATACTGTATGTTCTAATAATAATGACAGCGTGTGAAAAAAATAATCATATATTTATTAAAACATGCCCCCGCCCAGTTAAGTAATTAGCACCACTGCTATAGATTGGACTAGTTTTTAGCTAAAGTAGAGCAACAAGCAATGGGATTCTCCTGCAAAAGCAGCAACCAGCTCCATGAATTAAAGTTATCTTTATGTCAGCACCAGTGCCGTTGGCCACAGCCCATCAAAATAAATTAATAGATATTGAATTGGCCACTACGTGCCAGCTAGCGGCCAAATGGAAATGCCTCATGCCTCCTTCCAAGCGCTCACAAATGGGCTTTGGCATGTATACCAAAATTCATGATATGCATCCTGAAAAACCCAGCCAAGTCATTCTCCAAAACATGGGAATGGGATACGTTCAGAATGTTTTAATGTTTTATTTTCCGCACCTTCACCTGGGGGGCGGCAGCCTTTAAGCTCTTTTACTTGGCTGCTGCTTTCCCTAGGACATCTACGGCATCTTCGCCTGGAGCGCAGGGACCTTTAAGTTCTTCCATGGCAGCCGCCCATCCTGGGCTTCCCGGCATCTTCTTGCTTCAGCTGGTCTTCTCTCCAGCTCCCCGGCTGATGACTGACTACATGGCACCTCACGCTGACTGTATATAAGCCAGCCAAGGGGGCGGGGCGATGACATCACCAGCCATGATTGGCTCGCGGTGGCCATCTATGAATTTCAAAAATGGCGCTGAGGCATACTGTCGTTTCTTTTTGCCAAGACCCTGGATTGCCTGAAGAGGACAGATCCACTTATAGGAGGAGGTGAGTATGGAATTTTTATTACTGGTACTCCATAGGATTATCTACTGGAGAAGAGGACAGATTGGCTACAGGGATACTAGGTGAGTATGTGAGATAGTGTGTGCATGTGTGAGTACATGTGTGTGTGCATGTATGTTTTAATAAAATTGTACTTTTCTACGGTGTATGTGTTCTGTTTTTTTAATATTGCTTTTGCTGTGGAACTACAGGTACCAGCAGACCCGTAATGGCCCGCATGCTGATACTATTTTAACTTTACTTACACCACACCTTACACAATCAATACGGCACTC
Source organism: Taudactylus pleione (assembly GCA_031769625.1). Classification (NCBI taxonomy): domain Eukaryota; kingdom Metazoa; phylum Chordata; class Amphibia; order Anura; family Myobatrachidae; genus Taudactylus; species Taudactylus pleione. Next base: position 1,920,652 of record JAUIMM010000153.1, read on the forward strand.
ACCGCCCAGGGGTGCCGGGGATAGCCCTTGGCTATCAGCCTGGGGTGCCCTGGAGAGGGGGACCCCTTTATTGGGGGAGTCCCCAGCTCCCCAGGGATCCCCGGCCTGGGCTGACTAGCAGTCAGGGGTGATGCTTCGGCTGGGGGGCCCGGTGCAAGGGCTCCCCTGGCTGTGGCATCACTCCCCCCCCCCGCTAAAAGAAGTCCGGTGCTGGTTCTGATAAATACAGAGGGACTCTATACATTTTTCCCCCTGTATTTCCAGAACCAGGGCCGGCTCAGAGCCCAGTGCTGGTTGCGCTGAATACGGGGGACCTCTACGTCATTTGTCCCCTGTATTTTGGCAACCAGGACTGGTTCTGAAAAGCCTAATGCTGGTTGTGCTTCATACGGGGGACCCCCATGTCATTTGTCCCCTGTATTTAGCACAACCAGTACTGGCTTTCCAAAGCCCGATGCTGGTTGTTGTTTTGGGGAGGGAGCACGCCATGTTTTTTTTTTTTTAAATTAAACACAGAAGCACAGACGGTTCTCACTGACCCGTCCCTGCTTCTGTGTTTGTTTGCTTTTTTTAAACACAGATGCAGGTATTACAGATATTCCAGGTCTGAGCCTGCATCTGTGTGCTGCTACCTCCCCTGGGTCCTAACGCCTGCTTACACCGCCGCCTACACTGCCGCCACTAACGCCCGCTACCATCCCCGGCCGCAGCTAACGACTGTGCCCTTATAATATAGAACAGAATGTGTTGTAATAGAATCAAGAGCAATAATGACAGATTTACTTATATGTTTTACCTTTTTGATCTTGCACTAAACATAAAAGAGCATAGAGAATAGCTATTAATGTATCATCAGTTTTATTTGCCTATTACTGTACAGTATATGCATACTCCTACCCTTCAGATCTTTAAAGCTTAAGTAATTCCAAAGTACTAAACGAACAGCAGCTAGAGGTAACGTTCTAATGTTAGAGCAATCCAACATTGCTATTAAGTCAATGACTGACATTGTAGACAAAAAAAGTTTGTTAAAAGCTTCTACCATTATTTAATACAGTGTTATAGAGTACAGATAGCACAAAACAATGGAAATCCAGTCGGCGCTCGTATGCCCATTGATAAATTGCAGAATAAAAATGTTGAGGTTGATTAAGCAGCTGTCCCAAAGGAACTCTGTAGTTCCTCAAAAAAATAGACAACAAAGAATATAAAAAGGAACTGCGCTATATCAATCACAACAGAAAAATATAAGAAAAAAAAAATATGTTTATTCAGTCTGTAAGAACATTAGTAAAATAATGTGCATGTATATAAATATGTAATATAAAACAGAATGAATACAATATATAAACAAATCCTTACTAAGTGGAAGAATAATGAATCCCAATAACGTAGAGTGATCCAAAAATCAATCCTCCAAAAATAAATGAAATGAATGTTCCATGTATATTGCAAGGAAAGAAGAATATTCAATTGATATAATTGTATCCGATCTGGAAAAAATGTGAAACAATGTCTCCATCAAAGTGCAGTTTAGCAATAATCACAGATGTTCCATAAAAAGAACCACTGTTGGACAGTAATGACAAACTGTCTAACACTGCAGTGTATAGGGTAAATAAATATGAACTATGAAGAAGTTAACAACACACAGCTTCTTATCCATGCTATAAGCTGTGATTGAATGTCACGAATGGTAATAATAGTGGATAGCTTACCACTTGAAGTTGATATGATAATAGCACTGGGGCTGTCCAGAAATATTCAGTGTGAAAATCGCTAGTCTGTGCTATATGCTGGTGGCTCCGTTCACAAAGCTCAATGAGACCGACGTCTCTACCCAGCCCGGAGTGGTGCACGTCAGCTGCAGAGGACAGTCAGCTGGACCGTTACTCCTTCAATGATGATAGGAACTATACTGTATATGAGTGGCTCCTGCGCTGGTGAACTACTGAGTCCACTGTGGATGTTCAAGCGCAATATTCGGGTGGTGTATCCGCAGGCTTCCTGAGCGGGTCCCTGCAATCCTTGGAATATTCAGTAAAGAAATTGGAGGATCAAGCAGTCTTCTAACGCGTTTCTTTACTCCAGGTAATTTTGTCAGAGGATGTAGTACTGCTGAATGGGTGGATATATTTATTCCCCACTCTTAATTGTCAAACTGGTTGCACTAGTGTGTATACCATTGCAATGGTGTTGCTCGTAGCCAAGGCACAATTAACACTATGAAGGGGTGTTAATTGGGAGAACCTAATATTATGCAATCAAATATACAATGAATATAAAAATGTGGATAAAAGGAAATAAAAATTATGTACTCGTCTCACTAAGAGTATAATAATGAATTAATAATTCACGAAAAACATACAAAGTAATTAATAAAAATAAGTATGGACACTTTGAAGGAAACAAAATGACATATATGCCCGTGCACACATGCAAATGTGTGCAGATCCATGTACATGTATGAAACTACACATGTCCATATACCCACACACATAAATGTGCGGCTATACAAACATACATGCCAATGCATATAATAAATCACAAAATTATATAATAAAAATTTGTATAAAAATAAATAATGCATAACCTCATTCTAATGCACAAATAATGAAATCACTAATAATTACATTAGCACATGACAATATAAAATAAATTAGAAAATATAAAATAGAAATACACAAGACTATATAGCAAACTAAAGGAAGGGATGAAAATTATACTTATATATTAATATCTAATATTATCTACTATGTAACACATTATCAATATGTATTAATATTGGAAAAGGAAGTTCCCATAAAGATATGGAGGTGGAAATTTATACGAATACTGTATATATATGTATATATACATATATACACAGAATCTATCAAAAGTCGATCTCAATCGATTCTTTAAACCCTTCAGGTTGTAGCGTCTTTAGGGTATGAATCCAATAACTTTCACGTAAGCAAAGTCTGCGGTATCTATCGCCGCCTCTGTCAGTTACAATAATCTGTTCAATACCTGTGCATTTCAGATCACCAGGGTCTTTAGAATGTATATCCCAAAAATGTTGGTACATTTTATGTATACCTCTATATTTCAGGATATTACGCTTGTGTTCCAGAAAACGGGTTTTAAGACACCTGGTAGTTCTGCCCACGTATTGTATAGCACTGCTACATTCCAATACATATATTACGAATGTGCTATTACAATTAATGTGGGTTTTAATCTCAAAAGTTTCACCAGTGATATTGGATTTAAACATTTTAGTTCTATTAGCAATAAACGAACAAGTGGTACATCTAGATGCACCGCATTTAAAGCAGCCTTTAGGTTTCTCTAGATTCCACTTCTGATTTGAAAGTTCAGTCTTTAAAGGGTGTCTATTATCTGAGAAATGGCTCTGAGTGAGAATATTCCTAAGATTGTCTGACCTCTTGAAGACAACACAGGGATTGTTGGGGATTTCTAGTTTCAATACTGAATCTTGCATTAGGATAGGAACATTTTTTGTGAAAATCTTCCTAATTTGAATAGAAGAGTAATTGAACTTAGATATAAAGGGTATATTATTGTATATTATCTCTAACTTGAAGCAAGTGTGTCCTTTCTGTCTTCCTACATTTATCTAATGCATGTCTAACTAGCCGATCTGGATAATTCCTTTCTTTAAAGGCTTCCACCAGAGTAGCTGACTGTTCCTCAAAGGAATCTGGGTTGGAGCAATTCCGTTTGATACGGCAAAATTGACCTCTTGGGATATTTTTAATCCAGGGTCTATGATGACCACTGTTAAAATGTAGAAATTGTAGAGTATCCACGGGTTTCCTGTAAGTCTTAGTATTTAACTTGTGATCTTCAACAACAAGGGAAATATCTAAAAAAGCAATCTCATCTTTGCTATACTGGTGTGTAAAAATTAATTTAAACTCATTGTGATTAAGTGAAGTGATAAAATTAATAAGACTACCTTCATCACCATCCCAAATGAAAAATAAATAATTTATAAAATGGCAATAGAGCACGAGAGACGCACCGAGCCCGCCTCCAACACATGAACCTCCTCAAAGGCGCCCATGTATATGTTCGTGAAGCTCGGCGCGAATCTCGTGCCCATCGCCGTCCCAAGTGTCTGTAAATAATAAGTGGAATCAAATAGAAAATAATTATGATTGAGGATAAAGTGAATAGAGTCCAATAAGAACCTTCTCCGCCTCTCTGAGATCTCTGGGATTTTAGTTAAAGTTTCATAAACCTGCTTAATGCCCGAATCATGGGGTATATTTGAATAAAGAGCCTGTATATCACAGGTAACTGGAAAATATGAATCTTTCCATTCAATATCTCTAACTTTATTAAGAAAGTCTGTGGTATCCCTAATATGTGATCTCAGAGAGGTGGCCACTAGTTGTAAAAATAATCAATGTAGTGCGATAAATTAGAAGTGAGTGACCCTACACCAGAAATAATAGGTCTCCCTGGGGGTGACAAAAGTGATTTGTGCACTTTAGGTAAATGATATAAAGTGGATGTGATAGGGTGTTTAGGTAGTAGATAAGTTCTTTCTTCCCTTGTTATGAGATTATCACAGAGGGCTCCTTCTAATAATTCCTTTAATTCAACAGTATACTCTCTGGTGGGATTCTGTTTCAATATCCTATAACAGTTAACATCCCCCAATTGTCTAAGACTCTCAAGTTTATAGTCTTCAGTGTTCTGGATGATGACCCCACCACCTTTATCTGTGGCCTTGATGACAATACTGGGGTCGCCACCCAGATCACGTAATGCTTTCTTTTCTCCTGCTGTTAGATTGGTTTTATATTTATTCCTTTTAGAGGATGTCTTGCCTGTGTTGTTCAGACATAGATTATGAAAGTCATTCATTGTTGTACGATAAAAAATATCTATAGAGGCACTCTTGTGATTAATGGGAAAAAAATAAGACTTGTTAAGAAATGTCCCTCTGTTATCAAGATGATCATTTGAGTCAAACAATTTAATTGTATCTAAATTGGGAGGTGAATTTCCTGTTGCTCCTTCCTCTCTAAATTCTTCTAATAACTTTAGGCCATCCTCCTTTTCATCAAGAACAATAATGTTACTGACGTCATCTTTATTTTTCAATGCTTTAGTGGCAAAATACAGTTTTCTGCACAGAGTTCTAATATATCTATTCAATTCAATGAACAAATCAAAAAAATTGGCATTTTAAGATTTTTCTTTTATATTTTCTAATTTATTTTATATTGCCTTGTGCTAATGTAATTCTTAGTGATTTCATTATTTGTGCATTACAATGAGGTTATGCATTATTTATTTTTATTCAAATTTTTATATCATTTTGTGATTTATTATATGCAATGGCATGTATGTTTGTATAGCCGCACATTTATGTGTGTGGGTATCTGGACACGTGTAGTTTCATACATGTACGTGGATCTGCACACATTTGCATGTGTGCACGGGCATATATGTCATTTTGTTTCCTTTATATTGTCCATACTTATTTTTATTAATTACTTTGTATGTTTTTCATGAGTTATTAATTCATTATTATACTCTCAGTGAGACAAGTACATCATTTTTATTTATTTTTATTCACATTTTTATATTCATTGTATATTTGATTGCATAATATTAGGTTCTCCCAATTAACACCCCTTCATAGGGTTAATTGAGCCTTGGCTACAAGTCACACCATTGCAATGGTATACACACAAGTGCAACCAGTTTGACAATTAAGAGTGGGGAATAAATAGATCCACCTATTCAGCAGTACTACATCCTCTGAGGAAATTACCTGGAGTAAAGAAACACGTTAGGAGACTGCTTGATCCTCCAATTTCTTTATTGAATATTCCAAGGATTGCAGGGACCCGCTCAGGAAGCCTGCGGATACACCACCCGAATATTGCGCTTGAGCATCCACGGTGGACTCGGTAGTTCACCAGCGCAGGAGCCACTCATATACAGTATAGTTCCTATCATCAATGAAGGAGTAACGGTCCAGCTGACTGTCCTCTGCAGCTGACGTGCACCACTCCGGGCTGGGTAGAGACGTCGGTCTCATTGAGCTTTGTGAACGGAGCCACCAGCATATAGCACAGACTAGCGATTTTCACACTGAATATTTCTGGACAGCCCCAGTGCTATTATCATATCAACTTCAAGTGGTAAGCTATCCACTATTATTACCATTCGTGACATTCGATCACAGCTTATAGCACGGGTAAGAAGCCGTTGTTAACTTCTGCATAGTTCATATTTATTTACCCTATACACTGCAGTGTTAAACAGTTTGTCATTACTGTCCAAGAGTGGTTCTTTTTATGGAACATCTGTGATTATTGCTAAACTGCACTTTGATGGAGACATTGTTTCACATTTTTTCCAGATCGGATACAATTATATCAATTGAATATTCTTCTTTCCTTGCAATATACATGGAACATTCATTTCATTTATTTTTGGAGGATTGATTTTTGGATCACTCTACATTATTGGGATTCATTATTCTTCCACTTAGGAAGGATTTGTTTATATATTGTATTCATTCTGTTTTATATTACATATTTATATCCATGCAAATTATTTTACTAATGTTCATACAGACTGAATAAACATATATATTTTATTCTTATATTTTTCTGTTGTGATTGATATAGCGCAGTTCCTTTTTGTATTCAGTGTTATAGAGTATATAGTTTCTCCAGGGCCGGATTAACGGGGGGGGCAACAGGGGCGATCCTCCCTGGGGCCCCACACCCATCAGGGTTCAGTGGCAAATGCAGGATTTCCAGAGGGGGGCTTCCAAATAGAGCGAGTGTGACCTGTCAATGAAGAGGGCAGAATTAGAACTTAACCAGCTTTAATAAGCATCATACAAAGTGTATTTTGTGTATTAATTCCACCATATACAGGACCAGAGATCACAGTAAGCCATTATATGCACCAGTAGGCCTTCCTGCCTGAGCTGAACGTATTTATTTTAGATGTGGGCACTGGGCACCATTCCAGACTATTGGAGCAAGTCTGGGAGCCTGGAGGAGCAGCAGAAGAACCTAGCACTGCCCTGGACATACTGTATATGTACATATTGGGCTCTATAGCAGTGCATCTCTAACAGTGCATGTTTTCCAGATCTTCTATTTGGTGCACAGGTTATTTATTACTGGCTGATAAATGTTAAAAGATCCACAGGTGGTGCTAATTATTTTATTTGTGATACTGAGAAGAACATGCAGCACTAGTAACAATCTATTATATTACTATTTCTCTTGTGGTCATAGTGTGGGCTGGGGAGGGGAGTTTCCAGGCAGACTGAAACCCCCCCTGCGTTTGCCTACGGGGGTTAAAGTGAACTGGAGACAAAACCAGTTCTGACTCCTCCAGCCAACCTAACCCCGGCGCCGCAGGGAGGCACCATTTGCCAGGCGCCCGCTGAGATTGTAACCAGTGGGTGCCCGGCTCCCTCCCCGCAGTGGCAGCCGGAGACTGGAGCTCATTCGTGAACTCCGGCTTCCGGCTCACGCAGTGCACTATGGGAGAGACGTCATGACATCTCTTCCATAGTGCAGAGGAGCAGCCGGGCGGAATGAACGTGGACGGCAGCGGGAGTGGGGCTTAAGGTGTTAGCTTTTTTTTTTGTGCAATTGGCTTTTCTACTGGGGCATTACTCGGGGGGGGGCATTACTCGAGGGGGCATTACTTGGGGCATTACTATTGGGGGCTCTACTACTTGAAGGCGGGGCATTACTACTGGGGCACTACTACAGGGGGTACTACTACTGGGGCCACTACCACAGGGGGCACAACTACAGGGGCATTACTACTGAGGGCATTTATACAGGGGGCATTACTATTGGGCACACACAGGGGGCATGACTACTAGAGGACATTACTATTGGGGGCACAACTACAGGGGTATTACTACTGGGGGTAGTTATACAGGGGGCATTACTATTGGGGACACAACCACAGGGTGTATTACTACTGGGGGCATACCTACTGGGGGCACTACTAATGGGAGTATTGCATAGGGGGCACTGCATTAGGAGCACCAGTCCTGGGGGCACTACTACTGGGTGCACTGCATAAAGGGCACCACTACAGTGGGCTCTGCATATGGGGCACTACCACTGTGGGCACTGACACTACTGGGGTCCCCATTCCGCATACCCCCAGTTTGTCACATTTAATAGGGCACCCACATGTTTTTTGCCCAGGGGCCCCCACAGACCATAATCCAGCCCTGAGTTTCTCTATTGTGACACTGACTGCTCTATACTTATGGATTAAGAGTATGCTGGAGTGTATTGTCCTTTTCGTTCTGAAAAATAAAACAATACATTTAAATATCAAAAGAATTTTGAATATTTGCAAATAATTAGTCTAGGGTGACCTCTGCTGGTGTTAGCTGATATGTACTACTATACTCTATCTAATACTGTGTGAACAGTATATTCTGCAAATGAAGTAGTTTCAGACTATAAAGATTTATACAAAACACCCAGCAAGTTTATGGCAGAAGAAAAGCAGTCAATGAGATTGTATTAATTAGGTGCATAAAATGGCACTTTATTTATTTTTTACTTTAATGGGTGTGGAGGAAACTAGTACTCAGGGCCTGATTCAGCAAGGATCGCAAAGAAGAGACTGCACGCACCTGGCCGCTGCGAGAATATGCTAATAAATGCATAAACGGCAATTGCAACACAAGATGCAGACGCCCAGCACTACATAAAGCCAGCACTACACAAAGCCAGCCCACCTCCCTTTACTCTATGCTTGATCAGTACACAGGCTTGTGAAAACATTGGTAACATCGAGAACCATCGAACCCATACGCACAACTGTGGTAGCCCTGACCTGCAGCAGGATTGTGACAGCTTCCTGTGTGCATCAAGACGTACAGCTGCGTATGCCGCCGCACAAGCTTCATTATGCATTATGCAGTTCAGAAGCACAGGCACGCCTGTGTTCGCCCAAACACCCCTGTCACCACCCACAAATGGCACTTCCTGTCAATCAACATCGGTGGTTTCTCCGTGCTAATTGCGTATGCCGTGCGATCCCTTACTAGATCACAATGACTGGCTCGTGCATGCACTTTGAGACACACACACATGCACAGAAACACAACATTGGCCAACTGCGAGCGAACTCTTCTTTGCGATCATGGTTGAATTAGGCCCTCAGACTGCTCTTTGTCTGGGCCTATTATGAGAGTCTCTTTGCAGAGGTCTCCACTCTCGGGAACACAGGGCCTGATGTGAATGCAATGCCAAGATTTATGCAGTTGAGTGATTATCAGCCGACTGCACATGCGTCACGGTTGCACTGCACACGTGCTAAGCTACCTAAGTAATGCTGCTCACAGTGAGGATTTCTTTGCAATGTGATTGACATTCAGGGACTGTTTGAGGGCGATTCTAGAAAATGATTACAAGAATCGGATTGGCTCCTGTAGGCAATACCCACACTCAGGGGCGTAGGGAGGGCGGTACCACTGGATTGTGAGCTCCAGGCACCTTACTTACCAGAGGGAGCCCTGCAGTCGGACTCTGGAGCAGCTGTCAAGTAGCTGACAGCTTGCCAGGTCTGCAGCAGTAACAGCAGCTCCTGTCCTGCCTTCCTGCTCTAGTGAGAGACTACTGGTCACTAGAGGAGCTTGTGCTGAGCCCTGATTGGTGGAGCTCAGCACATGTTCATCTAACCACAGCAATCATTCTGCGCATTAAATGTCGCTGCTTGCAAATACGGTAATATACTTAGACACATGCGCAGTCCTACTCAAACGCATGCGCAGAGGGTCGATAAACACTCAACTGTAAATCATCGGCATAGAGTACAGTAAATCAGACCCTATAATCCTATACAACTGTAGGGCAGACAATGCATTATAAAAACAGACCAACACACTTTAGGGACACACACCTGTGGAGAGAATGGGGTTGGGCATTTTGAAAATAAAGATTAAGTTTGCATAGTCTACGGATTCTGCACACGGATCACTAATGCGGTCAGGAGACATCTGCTTCCTATAGATGCCTCATGCAGTTTTTAAATATTTGCTGGATGGTATTGCACAGCCACTTCCTTGCAGTTGTGCAATAGCCCCCACATTCAGAGCCAGATTAAGGATTGTGAGGGCCCCAAGGCAACTAAATTGTGGGGGCCCCATAAAAAAAAATGCCCACTGGCAGGGTAAAACTCAGGATTAAGAGTGGGGAGATATATATAGATAGATAAAATAGATATATAAATTGAGATATATATATATATATATATATATATATACACACTGTATATAGATATATTTATAGATAAAGATAGACATATAGATATATATACAGTATAGATAGAGAGTGGGGGGAGGGGGAGAGGGAGGAAGGGACAGGGAGGGAGAGGGAAGGAGAGAGAGAAGGAAGAGGGGGAGGGAGAGTGAAAGGGAGGAATGGAGAGGGAGGAGAGAGACAGAGAGGGAGTAAGGACAGATGTAGTAAGGGGAGAGGGAGGGAGGGAAGGAGAAAGTGAGGTAGTGAGACAGAGAGGGATAAGGGAGGGAGACAAAGGGGGAAATTGGAAGAGAGGGAGAGACAGAGGGAGAGAGAGCGAGGAGGGGACAGAGGGGGAGAGAGAGATGGAGGGAGGGAGCTCACACACTAACCTCTTGCAGCTGCATCAGGCAACCCATCAACCTTCTGATGGGGCAGGCACTTCACTATATTAAGCCCCGCCCCCTACCCGTACACACGCGAATCGTGGCATTGTCAACAAGGGGACAGGGCTTCCATAGACAGACACTGTCGGGTGAATCAGAGGCAGTGAGACTGCTGTGATGCTGCCAGTTAGTTTACTACTCTACCCCAGGTTCAGCTATTTAGGTTTAGCTTGAGGTTCAGGTCTGTCAGTATGGCTGGAAATAGAGACAGACACCCCAAAATTAAGCAGGTGCATGCTTGATCTACAGTATCCAAGCTCCTTCACGGTAATAAGGAATAATAAATAGACTTCATAGCATTTGATGCAGTGGCTTTTGGGAAACTGTAAAATACAGGAAGGGATGGGAGCATATTGTCCAAGTACAGTGTGAGTGTGTTAATGTAACTGCGAACACATGCAGTCCTGAAACGTGATGGTACTTTGTGAGTGTTCATGGGTAGGTGCAAATACCTGATGATGATGATGTTTATGATGGTCATTCGATCTAGCACTCTTGTGATTGGCTAATTATGTAAGCCCCACTGATACTGATTGGCACTTCCTTCATCGTCCAGGTACAGAATATGTTTCTATGTGTGTGTCTGAAAGAAAATATTTTTGGGTCTATTTTGCATACACAAGATGGGGAGCTGTAAGTTCAAATGACACTAACAGAAAAAGCATTGGGACTAAGGGTCTGAGCATGCGTGGGTCCATATGCTGCAGTTGCAGGCCAGTAAACATCTCAATTGCAGCTCTTTTTGCATGCACTTTTATCAGAGTAAACTTACAACCGTACTTTGTATGAGCCCCAATATTTCAAGTTCATATTTAAATATGTTATATGTATAATTCTTTAATATCTTTAAAATAGAAAACCATATTGTTGCCATTTAATCCGATACCTTCCCACTCCATGATTTGCTATCAAAATCATTGTCCTTTTAAATTTTGGGCTTAAACACGCCGGGAAGCAACGGTTTTTACAAGCCATCCCTTAGTAAATAAATCCCATACAATCAATTATGAAAATTCCAATGCACTGCCAATATGCAGATCAGCCAAGCAAGTTTGGCATACTGACTTCCCATTTCGATAGTAAACAGACACTTTTTAATATTAAATTTCCTAGCTTGTTCCATTGAAGCACTTTAGCCTTGCCTCTTATGCTGGTTGTATTTCCAAAGCTACTTTTCCCATTACAAACTACGAGTGTTAGTTAGGAAATCCAATAATATGTGATGAATAAACAATTTTAAGGTTTGCTTTCTGTAGTGTGTAGGAATCCGCATATTAATTTATTCAAGCTTCCATAGACCATATTTCTGGGATCCTAAAAATGTCTAAATTCATCATATAAACTAATGGCCTTGCTCCATTACACAACACACTGTGGGACTGATTCACTACGGATCACTATTCTGCTTATACGCACGCAACGCAGTAGCTAATATCAGCGGTGATATGTAAATGTTTGCATTCGCATTGCGATCGCAGCCTAACATTAGGACGCCCACTTTATACTTTGACAACATAGGGAAACAATCTGTAACATCGAGTAACATTGGACCCAAACGCACAGTTAAGGCAGGTCAGACCTTACTCAGGAATTGCTTACTTCAGCGCACGCTATGAGTCCTCAGGCTACGTATGGTATCGCAGTGGCTAATTTATGCACGCCCATGCAACACTGTCCCAGCGCACTGGCACACCTGCGTTCACCCTGACCACCCCCCTCCCCATAACCACCCACAAACTGCACTTCCTGTCAATCACTCTGCCATGGGTCTGTGTATCCTCTGCAATCGCTGTCCCGATCGCAGTGGCTAGTTTCCGCACGCGCACTGCAATGCATATACATGCGCAGAACGTAACAATAGACCGATTGCGTGGATATAAGCAACTGCGTTCCTTGCTGAATCAGGCCCTGTGGGTAGATTAATTAACAGTTTTTAACAATTCTAAATAAAATGTTGCAAATAGTAACCAAACTCTATCTAGTACATTCTAGAAAATGATTACAAGAATCGGATTGGCTCCTGTAGGCAATACCCACACTCTGGGTCGTAGAGAGGGCTGTACCACTGGATTGTGAGCTCCAGGCACCTTACTTACCAGAGGGCGCCCTGCAGTCGGACTCCGGAGCAGCTGTCAAGTAGCTGACAGCCTGCCACGTCTGCAGCAGCAACAGCAGCTCCTGTCCTGCCTTCCTGCTCCAGTGAGAGACTACTGGTCACTAGAGGAGCTTGTGCTGAGCCCTGATTGGTGGAGCTCAGCACATGTTCATCTAACCACAGCAAGGGGGCGGGACTACAGCATGTCGAGGAAGAAGCTGCAGGATCCACATTAAGGTAAGAGAGGTTATACCCTAGTAGTTATGTCTATCACCCTCCCTTCCTGTATGTACTGTATGTGTGTATGTGTGACCCTTCCTGCCTGTATGTAGTGTATGTGTGACCCTTCCTGCCTGTATGTGTGACCCTTACTGCCTGTATGTGTGACCCTTCCTGCCTGTATGTATGTACTGTATGTGTGACCCCGCCTGCCTGTATGTATGTGTCTATGTATGTATGAATGTGTGACCCTGCCTGCATGTGTATGTATGTATGTATGTATGCAACCCTGCCTGTATGTGTGTCTATGTATGAATATGTGACCCTGCCTGCATGTGTATGTATGTCTGTGTGTATGTATGTATGTATGTGACCCTGCCTGTACGTGTGTGTCTATGTACGTATGTGTGACCCTGCCTGTATGTATGTGTGACCATTCCTGTATGTGTATATGTTTGTATGTATGTGTGACCCTGTATGTTTGTAAGTGTGACCCTGCCCTGTATGTATGTGTATATATGTTGCGGTTATATTATATAGCACACACAATTTTTTTTATTTTTTTTATCGCGGTAGCACACTCGTGCTCCAGGCACCCTGGCCACATGCTACACCTCTGCCTACACTTTTCCTTTTTAAAAGATTTTAATAAATCTATAACTAAATATTATACAAATCTCACTTTCATATAATGAATCTAGAATACAAATTTTATACAGTACATAATATAATATGAACTACTTGTTTTGTGCTAAAGATCAGGATACCCCAAATCCCCCTCCCCAAACAAAAAATTGCTGGCATCTCCAACCTGGGGCCAACTGTAATGGGATGCGATTTTGTAAAAAATGCGAGTTTAGCGCCAAACTCGCGTTTTCTACATACTCGCAAATGTAATAGGGTGCGACTATATATAAACTTGCATATTTCTTGCTTTACTATTACTCCCCAAAAAAAATCTCACATCCAGATGTTTTCCCATTCACAAGATAGAACTCGGGCAATGTAATGGGTTGCGAGTTTGCAAAAATTGCAAATAGACCAGGCTCAGATAGGCGGGGCTAGCCTGAGCAGGTACCAATAACACAAAACATGCACATATCCATGAGATACGTGCATGTTTATGTGTTAAAAAAAAGTAGTAAAATAAGACAAAAATGACATGCCCCCCCCCTCTCTCAAAAAGCATAACCAGCCCCAGGGTCTGTCCAGCCTGTCCTGGTTCTTAAAATACAGGGGAAAAATTTGTAGGGGTCCCCTGTATTTTAAGAACCAGAACTGGGCTATTTAGAGCCTATCCTGGTTCTTAAAATACAGGGGAAAAATGCATAGGGGTCCCCTGTATTTTAAGAACCAGCATAGAGCTCAGCTGAGCCGGTCCTGGTTTTTGAAATACAGGGGACAAAAAGAGTAGGAGTCCCTGTATTTTCTATAACCAGCACCGGACTCCTTCTAGCGGGGGTGCAATGCCACAGCCAAGGGGAACCCTTTAACTGGGTCCCCTGACCAAAGCATTACACCTCACTGCTAGTCAGTCCAAGCTGGGATCCATGGGGAGGTGGGGACCCACCCAATAAAGGGGTCCCTCGCTCCAGGGCACCCCAGGCCTGGGCTGATAGCCCGGGGTTATCCCTGGCCGGTTGGTGCCGGGTTGATTATGTATAGCGCGGTCTAAAAAATAGATGAAGTAATATTGTCTTTTGCTGGAGAACTACAGGTCCCAGCAAGCCTTCCCACATGCTGGTACCTCTAGAACCACAGGTACCAGCATACGGGGCATTAAGGGCCCGCTGGTACCTGTAGTTCACCTGCAAAAGAAATATAAAAGAAAACGACAAGACTCACACACCATGACAGTAAAGTTTTATTAAAACATACATGCACACTCGACATTTACATTCACATTCACGCATACTCACCTAGAATCCCTGTAGCCATTCACGTCCCCCTTCTCCAGTAGAATCCACGACATCTGTAAAAAAAAATTCAATACTCACCTATTCCTAGCGCAGATCACGTATTCTTTGATCCATGTAGGCGTCCACAGGGTTAAAAACAAAAAAAAGAATACCCAAATCCAGCATAGACAGGAAGAAGGGTATGTGTTTACACATACCCTCCCTCTGCACGAGTGACAGGGACTCAAGTATCTCCTGTCATTGCAGGAGCTGCCAGCCAATCAGCCGGCGCCTCCGTAGGAGCTGCCCACTGATTGGATCTAAGTGGTCAGGCTGCCTGTCAGCCTTTCCCCCATAGACATCAATGGTGGGAAAACTCCATTGAAGTCTATGGTGGAAACCGCTACATTGTAGCCTAAGAAGTTAACGGCAAGGTTAATAGAGGTCAATTGAAGTCTATGGGGGAAAGGCTGACAGGCAGAACTCAAAAGTTCCCAGGCTATTACATTTGCGAGTTCCGGTACCATCTCGCCTTTAAAAAACGTGAGAAGGTGCGAGCTGGTTTTTTACTGAACACTCGCACTCCATTACCTTTGGCACCTGATGTCAACTGTCAGCTCACACAGATAAAAGCAAATTTACAGAATATGAGGAGGGAGTGGTCCGGCTTGCTTTGTTTGTTCACAACAGCAAACTATGCTATTGAGATTTTAGCAGCTTTATTGTCATAAGATCACCTAACAATAAATGCCATTTATTACTGCGAATTTGCCACCGTTCTATCGGCCTTGCTCAGAGATGGACGCAGCTGCTGTGTGTATATATGCCTTTGCTGCAGGAAGCATCTGAAGGAAAAAAGATGCCTCCAGCCAGCATCTCAGATCCGATGCCTCTGTCCAGAGACGCAGGATCGGATCAACATCGGATTTGCATACATTTCTAAATCGGGCCCAATGGAAAGTTCTGGATTCTTAATTGTCAGCTACAAATGTGTCCTCAATCCCCTTATCACACCAACTAGTATTTTTTAGCTCACCATGGATTTTGTGACTTACGGCATGATTCAGGGGTGGACACAGCTCCGTCGCTCCATCTTTGTACTCAGTGGCTGTGTTAAAATATACAAAAGCCGCAGGAGGTGTATTGAGTTAAAAGACGCCCACAGCTGGTTCCTGTGATAGGCTACTGAGTCATTATACCCATTTTATCAATATAAAACATGGTTTCTCTGTCATTAATATTCCCAGGACCAGACCACTAAGGGGCAAAAAAGTTCTTTCAGTGATGTGGAACTAGTTCATCTTCATATGCAGGACCTTACCAATAGGGGGCAAAGAGCCACTAGCCTGCTTGTACTGATGACAATGTTCGATTGTCTGTTGTAAATTATCACTACAGAAACAGACTGCACAAAATGTTTGCAAATATTTAGTTGCAGGTAATTTGGTATTAACCTATATGGTAAGTTTTACCTGTATGGTAACTATTACCTGTATGGTAAGTTTTACCATACAGCAGTGGACGACATTTGTACGGGCCCGTATGGTGCATAAGACACATTCAGTCCGCCACCCATCCATGGAAAACATAACTTTTCCATAGTGCAGGATGAATTTTTCCGGCAATTTCTACTAGGGCTCCAGATCATTGGAAACTGGAAAATCCTCTTATACAGATGAAAACATGACACAATATTGATTGAATATGATTAATGTTGTGTCGACTAAGCAATACATTACACTATATTTTAGCCAGGAAATTAAGTGTGCTTAAAATATACCTTTTTGCAATTAGGGTACCTCCATCTTTTATGTGCAGCATTGTGGCAGAGTGATTAGCGTTGCTGCCTGAGGTCATGGGTTCGATACCAACCAGGGCCCTATTGGTGTTGACTTTGTATGTTCTACCCATGTTTGTGTGGGTTTACTCCAGTGTCCTCCCACAATCCAAAAACAGGTGATTTGGTTTATGACAATAAAAATAGTTTATTTATTTTGATGTTTTAAGTAACCACTTAGTGGATATTAATGTGATATTAAAAGTTATGTTTTAATTACAATTTGTTGTAAGCCTATGTGCACTCGTATGGGATTCTTTTTTTCTCTCTTTTATTGTTGAATAGATATAGTAGTTTGAACTCAATAAATAACAACAAAGGCCTCCGAGCTATGTGGGCCAGGCTGTAATAAAGGGAAAGATGTACTACAGGTCTACATGGAAGCAATTCAAACAGCAGCATTAGTCACAATAATATACAGATTTCCTGAAAGGTCCCACTAAATACTCCACTGGCACAATTGGTCACATAGAAGTTTGATGTACGGGATCACTTTTATCAAGCTACTGTAGATAATTATGTGCCACATTTTTATTTTTTTTAGAACTTGACCTTTCTCTACAGAGGATAGTCCCATATTACCAAGTGTTAAGTGTAACGTGTGTCTGTAGGTCGCATTTCATTGCAAAAAGTTTACAATGGCTAGCAAGGGTGGGAAATAAATTGCAGGTTTGGGTGCAATTTGTGACTGAGGTCCTGATCCAGTTGTGGACTCAAGAAAAACATTGGCACAAGCGCCCAATGTTTTCCTTATGCACAATCGTCCGAACTGCTACTGCTCAGTGTCCATCACTAAATCCGTCCTTGAGTCCTGCTGTCCGCACTGCGAGGGCGGTGGTGGGTATGCGTCTTAGCAGGCTGTCACCCATAATTCAGCCTGACAGCTATGGGGCTTAATTAAAGCCTGAAAAGTTTCATGTTGTTCTATCTAAAAATCCTCAAATGTTCTAACTAATGTTTAGCATCAATTTGATGTTGGACCCTGATTCTGAATTTCAGTCTATTTAGAGTTCTTAAAACGTTACATCCATACTCATTTCCACTGAGCCAAAGGGCCTGGGGAACACCTTCCTAGGTTACTGTGCATCCAATTTTGGATGGATTGTGAAAAATATGGAGCTTAGCAGCACTACTAACGAGATCCAGGAATACAGGCACATGTAGAATATATGCACTAAACAAGCAGAAGTAACAAAAGGCCATTTCTACTTTTTTTTATCAAAACACTTAAAATTTTGGAAATAGATCAATGATAATGTATTTTTGCCTCCCTGTGCTCAGGAGTAACAAGAACAACACAATATTGTCTGACAGCACTGCTATTTCTGGAGCATTTACTGCATTAATTTTCTTTCCACTCCTAAAATATTGCCTACTTAGATAATGAAGCTGATAGACTGGGGTGGAATAGTGGAACAGGACTTGCCAGGGGCCAGTGGAAGACAGATCCTGAAGTGTAGATACAGATGGGGCATGATTCTTTTGGAAGAACTACATGACCACATGGTACATCAACCCCAATGTTCACATTTAACTATAGGGGTCCATACAGTAGGGGACAGATTGAGTAATCCTTCGAACATATCGGAAACGTCGATCCGCCAGTCAGAAATGTTAAATTACACCGATTTGAAAATCACAATTATAATTTGATAGAGATCGGCAAATCAGTGAAATCCAAAATTCGAGATTTCACCAATCCTCCAACCTGGCTTTGCAGGAACGCAGCATTGCGACTAACTGTTGCTAGTGTATGGGGGCCATATGATGTGACTAATTCAATGGAGCAGGTGGAGTTTAACCCTTGAAATAGACCGTATATAGTTGAAATACGTTGAGACCCCAACCACAGCACTTCTTGACAAGCAGCCACTACACCGCAC
Source organism: Taudactylus pleione (assembly GCA_031769625.1). NCBI lineage: Eukaryota > Metazoa > Chordata > Amphibia > Anura > Myobatrachidae > Taudactylus > Taudactylus pleione. The sequence goes on from JAUIMM010000153.1 coordinate 1,939,304, forward strand.
ACTAACTTCGGGACCCCGGACCACCCTCAGCGAGACATCTATACGAAGGCAGTGTCAGCTGCTTACAGCCGGGGCAAGTCGGAAGCCGTTGTGGACCACGGTACAGGAACATACACAGCCCGCCAGGCGTGGAGAGGGTAAGTACCGTCAGGTCCAGACAGCCCGACCTTGTTATTACTGCGGCAGTAGTCCCATACATCAGCACGGAAGTAGCGGCACCTAGCAAGGAGTTCTCTTTATTATTACTATGATTGCCGGTCAGTGTTCCCCACTACAGAAAGACTGTGATAGGATCTATATAATACCGGATCTTCAACCAACATAGCATTTTGCAGGGCCGTAGCTAGGGCAGTGCGGCCAGTGCCATCGCACAGGGCACCACAGGCCAGGGGGCACTGTATGGGTCTGTCAAATTATCATTGGGTCTGTCAAATTATCATTCTCACTTGTAGCTTCCTCTTATTTCATCCCCAGCATTTCCTGGCCTCCCCTATCTCTTCCATGGCCCTTCCCCATGAGGCCATTCCCTTTTTGGGTGCATTATGTCCCTTTGAAAAATGAGGGGGGCGCCAATGCTCTTTCTGGCACAGGGCACCAAAAAGTCTAGTTATGGCTCTGGCATTTCGAGCCTAAGGGACACTGATTCCTTCCACAGGATTAATATTGGACCTTTATCCCTTACCACTTTTACCTTTTCCTCTTCACCACTAAGCCCAAATTGTCTCTGTCGGGCACATATACCCACACACAGCCTCTCCTCTGTATAGTCCTGTTCAACCCAGTCTGTCCTGTCTAGTTTGGGGTGATAACATCTACATCCATTAGCCGGCTTCCTATACAGTAACTGCATTTCATTTACTCATTTTGTATTCTGCTGTTGTTATACAGAACTTCTATTATGTACATATAAATGTTTTGCATTTAAGACCACATTGTATCATTGAAATATTGATTACTACAAAGTAGGTAAGTGAGCACCGCCACTGGCAGAAGTCTAGTTAATAAATAAATCAGCGATTTTAAGTTACTTCATAGTTTATTTGCCTTTGTCATTTTCCAATACGGCTTTACATACAGGACATACAAGGAAAGCTATTACAATCACACTCCAAGGTTGAGCGCTGGGTATTCCTTATTTAAAGACAGTCAGGAAAATGTAAAACTACACCGATTTGCAAATCATAATTATAATTTGATAGTGATCGGCAAATCAGTGATCCAACATGCTGGATACACTATACACTAGCGACAATTTGTCGCTAGTGTATGGGGGCCGTATGATGTGACTAATACAATGGAGCAGGTGGAGTTAGTGAAGCACAATGTGGCACATATCTACTGTAAATCTGCTCCATCTGGACCTGGATACTCATTTGTCCTGAATTCAACAAACTCAAGACACTTCAAGGGTCTAATGCTAAGTTGAAGTGTGCCCCTATTTTGCTATGCTTGCTGAGCTGGCCATATAGCTAAGATTTTTCATAGATCAGCAAAGCTAGTATCAGCATCTCCTTTACTCCTGGGGGTATATTTACTAAAGTGAGAGTTTTTAGAAGTGGAAATGTTGCCCTTAGCACCCAATCAGATTCTAGCTATGATCTTCTAGAAGGTGCTAGTTAAATGTTAAGTAGAATCTGATTGGTTGCTATGGGCAACATCTCCACTTCAAAAAACTCTCACTTTAGTAAATAAACTCCCCCTGGTGAGAACAGTAGTATATGTGCACAATGGTAGTAGTAAATGCTCAAAATAGAGTATACAATTCATACACAATACAGTACATGACCAGACAGTATTATAAATAATAAAATAATTTGCCCTGTTATATATAGTAAATTAGCACAAGACACAAAGACATAATGCATACCTCCCAACATTTGTAATAGGAGATGCGGGCATTCCGCGCGCCCGAAAAGGGAGCGTGTCCAGATAGTAAAGGGGGCGTGGCATGATGACACGTCCCCGTTTTCATCACTAATGGTGCATACACACGGTCAGATTTTTCTTCAAATCTGAACGATAACGATTTAAAAAATCGTTCATATCTGAAGGAAAATCTGACATATCTGATATGCCTGGACGATGAATGATGCGCGTTCCTGATGGTCAGATAACGATATCTGACATCTGATGTGTTTGCAGTCAGACTTGGACGATTCCATTCATTTTAATGCAGTCAAAAATCGTTCAAATCTTTGGTAAAATCGTTCATCTGACAGATATGACAAATCTGACTGTGTGTATGCACCATTAGGGGCGTGCCCAGCATCTCCGAGATGCTGGCCTGCCCCCGGGCTTCACCCCGTGCTGTGAATAGATGCTATGCGCATGCGCACAGCATCTATTCTCACTCTGCATACCCGCTGCTCTGCATGGTGTACGCTTCCCCCAACTTCCCCCCCACCGCGGAACACTGCGGCCCGCGGGTGGGACAGCGGGACAGTCCCAGAAAAACGGGACAGTCCCGCTGAATGCAGGACAGTTGGGAGGTATGACAATAAAACTTTATCTTAAGTTCAAATCAATACACGAGTCAGTTTCCTTTTTAAAAAATTAGATACTGTAGAAACATGGTTTATTGCTTTGGACTGATAGCAGATATCACAATAATAATGTGATTATGCAGCAGTAGTAACATTACTATTTTCATAGCATAAATGGGAGGGATTAAGGCAACCAATAAGAAGCACCGACTACTTGCCATCAGTTCGTATTTTACACCAGAGGTCGGGTACAGCAACTGATCCGTCCCCAAACAGATGCAAAGAAATCCCAAATCTTTAGCATAGCTAGACTACACTGGAATGGTTTAGCAGACACAGATGTTTTTATGGAGATTAAAGTAAAATAGCATTTAACAAAACAAATATCCTTTCTTGTATACGGCCATAGGGGTTTTCAGAAGGATAATGAATGATGGTATTTCTCAATGACTTAAGCACAGTACTTTTATGCAGTGTGTATTTTAAGAGTATTTGTTGTCACATACAAGTAGTCAATAATACCAGGAATTGGACATTTCTACAACATTCTTACAGGTTTTTAAAGATGCCAATTCAAAAGTAGGTGCATCATTGTGGTGTCCTCCCAAAGGGTGTAATTGCACAACACAATGCATTCCGCTGAAGGGAATGGGGTCAAGATGGCATAAACAGCAATCTGCATCATCATGGCCCTGCCCACCTCATGAAGCAGGAGTGCGCTCTACTCACTCCCAAATTCTGCATTCTCCTCGAAATCCTGGGAGAGTGGCCAAGTATGTTCCACCATGAGGCAAAGTATCTTATCTCAGAGGCGATATGCAGGAGACATAATTTAGCAAATTAAAAGGTAATGCATTTATAATAAATTCTCTCGATGAATCTTGAATAAAGAAAAAACTGAACACCATACCCCAAGACATGTTTTTGAATGTTTCACTTCTGTGTTCAAATGTGTAGATAAAAAATACATTTTGTACTTTCGATATATTATATATTTTTTGTACAGGTATTATTAAAGATCTAACATTTTTTAGCATTACTGCAAGCAAGAGGCAGAGCTGTAACAAGGGTTCAATGCGCCCTGTGCTGGCCCGCTCCCTTAGCATCCGGAGTCATGAAGTCAGACACATGGCATCACGTATAAACACAATAGGTGTGAACAAATGGCGCTGTCTTTATAACAAGTGAGGTGTTCAAGAAAAAATTACTTATCTCCTGATGGTACAGATAGTATTTTGTTGGTTTATCACTTGATGTTCCTCTTTCCGTTCATCCGACCCCATTCATGTATATATATAAAATTAAAGTACAAAAAAGACAAGAGATAAGCCGTAGTTTCTTAAATATGTATAGTCACTATTAACCACTTAACTGACAAATTTTTTGTCCAAAAACCGCTCCGAAATTGTCGTTTTTTTTTTTATGATTGAATTAGGTCAGGAACAGCCTTTTAAAACTATTTCAACGCAATTTTTTTTTTTAAACACCATATACCATAAAAATGTACATTTTTATGGCATACTGTAGTTCTGGTCATTGACAGCTGTACCATCGATGGACGATTGGTTCAACCATCGATAGAAACAATCGATTGTTTGACATCGGTCGGGGGCTCCACACACATATATATATATATATATATATATACACACACACACACACACACACACACACACACACACACACACACAGGTTGAGTCTCCCATATCCAAATATTCCGAAATACGGAATTTTTTGGGCTTGACTAAGAAAATTAAACCTTTGATTTTTGATGGTTCAATGTACACAAACTTTGTCTAGGGCACAAATTATTACAAATATTGTATAAAATTACCTACAGGCTGTGTGTATAAGGTGTATATGAAACATAACTGAATTTCATGTATGTACACAAACTTTGTTTGAGCCACAAAATTATTGAAAATCTTGTATAAAATTACCTGCAGGCAGTGTGTATAAGGTGTATCTAACACATAAATGCATTCTGTGTGTATATTTGGGTCCCATTCCCAAGATATTTCATTATGGTATGCATATATTCCAAAATACGGAATATTCCGTTATCCAAAATACCCCTGGTCCCAAGCATTTTGGATATCGGAGACTCAACCTGTATATATATATATATATATATATACACACATACACACACATACTGTGTATATATATATATATATATATATTTACACACATACACACTGTGTATCTGTATATATATATATATATATATATATATATATACAGTGTGTGTGTGTATATATATATATATATATATATATATTAATATACATACACATACATCTAGGGCTTTGCATTTATATGTGGGGTGGGGCTTGCAAACATGGAGGGAGAGGAGGGGTTGGCTCTTTGGCCAGTGACTGCTCCCTCTACTATTTGCAGCCGCTGGCAGGACGGTGGGGTGGGGGCAGAGAGAAGGTCAGCGCTGATAGCGCTACCTTCTGTTTGCCCGGCGGCTGCTCTGTCTAGTTTGCAGCCGCTGGGCTGTTGCTAGTGGGGTTGGAGGGAGAGAGAAGGACAGCGCTATCAGCGCTGCCTTCTCTGCCCTGTCGGCGGCTGCTCTCCGGAGGGGGATGGAGAGAAGGAGAGCTATCAGCGCTGCCTTCTCTGCCCTGTCAGAAGCCGCTGGGCTGCTGCTAGCTCCGGAGGAGGGAGAGGACAGCGCTATCAGTGGGATGTATGTCCAACCTTCTATAACCCACAGCTATGCGAGCGGCCAGGAGGCCACTCTAAAAAAAAGAGAAGGACGGCCCTGATTCAGAGCGAGCGGCTCTGAATCAGGGCCTCACTTCCCCGCACAGTTTGAGAGGTCTCCACTCTAGAATCCTTCAAAAATAGACTCAAGACTCACCTCTTCACCCAAGCATTTCACTAATGTCCCTTGTTTAAGTTTATTTTGTGTTTTGTACTGTAAAGGCAAAAGTAAAGCACTTTGAGTCCTTTAGGAGAAAAGCGCTATATAAATAAAATTATTATTATTATTAATTTGTGCCATGCTGATCTTACTTCAAATAAATGTGCCATACTGCCATTGCCTTAATAGATTTTGACATATTGCTATATGCCATTGCCTTAATAACTTGTGCCATATTGCCACACCGTTCGTCTAATAATTGTGCCATACTGCCTTTTCTTCTATTTTGTCTTCTCTCTTTGGCTCTGGCTCCTCTTTATGGATCCTCGGTCTTCTCATTTCTCGGCAAAGAGGCGTCATTCCATATTACAACGCCGATAACAGCCAGAGGAGGGGACGGAAGCCGGGGACAGCTGCACATGTCATCCAACGCAGCGGGAATGTAGTACATAGCACGGGCAGGCAAGCTGCTAGCACCACCATGGGCAGTGGACATGTGCCCCCACTGTACCAGCATCGACACATACCATCTTCGCTGTATATGTATATAAATAAAAGCAATCTGGGTCTTACAGAATATAGGAAAATATAAAAACAAAGCCAAAGTGAGCACTTAGCTGTCCAAGAAAAGGGGACTTTTAACAGATTACTAAATCTAAAATATAAGTTATTTAGTGTAAAAAAAATCATAGGAAAACAAATTATCCCCATGATTAATATAATGAACCCATACTCAGATATGATGAAGATATGATGAGCTCCTTATCATTCACATATATATTTGTAAATGTCATTAGAAACACATTTATATAAAGTTAATCCCATTTTAGGTTAAGTTTTCATTAATTTATTATTTATCAGTTACTTAAATAGCGTTTTTAGCTGACACTCCCAGTCAATCACGCTGCGAATAAATACTCACAGAGAGCGACTACCGCAATGTAGCTTGACACATGCGCAATGCAAATCGGATACATGCACAGACAGCTGATAATCACTCAACTGCGAAAACATCAGCTCAGGAACCATGTTCTCTATCACATGCACATACTAGGGATAATTTTTTGCCAATTAACCTACCAGTATATTTTTGGTGTGGGAGCACATGGAGAAAACCCACACAGGCCCAGTGAGAATATACAAACTCCACACAGTTAGGGCTGTGGTGGGAATTGAACCCAAGACCTCAGTGCTGAGGCAGTAAGGCTCACCATTACACCATCCGTGCTGCCCAATAACAATATGTTTATCACTATGCTTCCAGCGGACCCCAAGCTGCGATTCTCTTATTGGGGGGAAATGTAATAACCGACCTGGTTTTAAATGATTGCCACTTTAAAACATCGGGCAGATTTGCCAGGATCTTACCAGTGCCTGCAAGTCGCAAACTTTTTACCCATTCACTGTTAGTGACCATGATTAGGTGATAGAAAGTTAGAAGGAACCTAGCTCACTCTACAGAATGAAATCTGGTATCCTTCTGAACACATGGTTACTTCTTCCTGCAAGCAAAGACAGAGCCATCACTATCAGATTTTCATATAGAAGTTTTTCTTCTAAAAACAGCTACATCGAAAAGAGGGATGGGATAGAGAATAACGCACACAGAAAATAAGGGTGGCCATCACCCATTGATGAACTGACTGACACTAGTGGTGGTAAGCAGGGCCGGATTAAGCTATGTGGGGGCCCCTGGCAACAAACATGTGGGGGCCCCTATCAATAAAGGTTTTATATATATATATGATATATATAAACATATAGTAGTACCCCTTCCGCAATGCCCTCTGAAGTTGTGCCTCTTCAATGCCCCCAGTAGTTGTGCCTTCACCGATGTAGTCGTGCACCCTACAGTAGTGCCCCCAGTACTTCCTCCCCCTTCCTCCCTGTGAAAATCATACCTGTCTTCGCTCCACACTGTCAGGGCTCCCGGGTCCCGCCGTCGCGGTTGCCTGCTGGATCTAACTAGCTCCAGTAAAGGCGCGCAGGCTCCTCTCATCATGGGTGACGTCATCCACGCGATGCATCACTGGGAACGCTGGCCTCTGAAGCAGAGGCCAGTGTTCCCAGTTATTTGGTCGCGATCTACATGCAGGAGCTCCTCAAGCTTCTAGTAAATCGCTACAAAACCTTAGCCGGACATGACCTGAGGCCAGGGGTCGGGGACAGTGTGTGGGGGCCCCGGGACGACCGCCCCTGTCGCCCTGCCTTTAATCCGGTCATGGTGGTAAGTAGTTTTACCAACGATGTATGTTCAACAATGCTGTGGGAGTCTGATGACAGCCAGTGGTCATGGTCTGGCCATACGCAACTGGTGCCCATTGATGGTTTTCCCTGATAGTTTAAAACCATTGACCAATCCTACACAAAAAATTGTCTACATTTTCTTAATTATGACACAAATAGTTCTGATCAAACCACTAACAGGGGTATTCAATATGAAACGAAAACGCCGTTTCTGCGAGGTTTTCGCTCGGATGACGTCATTTTCGCCGGTTTTACATTTACACCGTATTCAATTTGAAAACTTTTCGCCAGGTGCGAAAAGTATATTGCATTCAACCCTGCGAAAAAGTATCACCAAGGAATGGGCGGCGAAAAAAAGTGCAGAATTGGAGTTTTGGGGTGCAACATTTCGAAAACCACCCTGCAACCTTCAGACAGTCCCCCAAAGGTAAACTGTGTCAAAAATATTTAAAAAAAAATACCTCAGAAAACTCCAAAAAAAGCACTTTCATTTTGGGGGTGAAAAACAAATTGGAGGGTACAAAGTTAAAAACTAACGAACTACAATCTAGGGGGGTCCCCAAGTATGCCCCAGGTGTTTTTTCATTGCAGGTGTTTGCAGCAGGTGGATTTTTCACGTTTTTTAAAACTACACTTTAGCAACTTTTAAATATGCTCACCCCCATTTTCAAGTACCCCAAATTTGCAGTGACTACTTATTTTCTGCAAAAAAACCTTCTAAATACTATTCTTCACCACCTTCCCAAATCCCCAAAATAGCAGCTATTGAGCCCATTTAAAGACCCCAAAAACCTTCAGCAGGGCTAATCGGGGGTATCCAGAGTGATCCCCCATGTCAGAGCATCTTTTTGGGGGTGTTAGGGTGATTTCCCCAAAAAACAGTGAAGTTCTCGCTGATTTCACATTCACCGGGTGCCGTTTTCATATTGAATACGGGTATAAGCGGGGGCGCGCACAATACTTTTTCACTGGCAAAAGCTCTGATGTGCGGTGAAAACTTCAACAGCGAGGATAACGTTTCATATTGAATACCCCTGTAAGAATATAATGTACACGTACAATATATGCCTGTAATCAATATACTGTAAGTTGCAGAATAAAATATAGGAATATTTTTTGGATTGAATTAACTTTGTAAAGTAGAGTACTATACACCACACACACAGGTATGATTACAGCTAGATCCCCTTCCGTCGATTGACACTGACGTCATCATTTACCGTAGTAGCAGCGCGAGCCTCGCGCCCGCCTAGCGTGTGACGTCAGACGCTCCGGACCGTCGAGGGGAATCTGGGCCGACTACTACCGCCCACAGTAGTTTCCTGCACAACCGCTCGCTGAATATCAACATCCGCTGCCAGCTAGCCTATCACAGCTCGTTTCACATAGTAAGGGACAGAGAAAAGGCTCAGAGCTGTCTTGTTAATGGCAAGCAGTCTGTAGGGAAGCGGAGGAGGGCGGGAACGGGCTTGTTAGTATATTGTCACTGAGTTCCGGCGCACGCTGCGTCCTCCCTGCAGTCATAGTAACAAGGTATAAATATCATATGGTTCCCTTATGTCTCATGCAGAACTTGTGTGTGTTGTACACGAGCGAGGGTAATAACGTGTCTGTGCTGTGCAGGTGTGTATCGCCCCGGTGACGCTCCCCAGCCATGGACGCCGAGCAGACATCGGAGGGAGGACAGAGCCAGGTATTGAGTGATCTCTCTCTAGCTGACCTGGCCGTCTCTGCGTCTCCTGACCTCTGCTGACCACTGTTTTATTTTACAGGTGTCGGAAAATCCTCACTCAGAATATGGTCTGACAGAGAATGTTGAGGTACCAAACCAGTGGCTGCTATGAGGCGCTGAGTGGCCTGATTACTTAGTTAACAGCCCATCCAACCCTGTGACTTGCCTGTAGTCCTCTGACTTGCCCCTGTCAGATGCTTGCAACATGGTAGAACATGTGGCTTAGTTTGTATGTAGCTGCAACTGCTGCCTAGGAAAGAATGTCTTATTTATGTTTGATTTAACCCTTGACTCTAAATACCTGCAGAAACCAGCGGACTTCTCGCTTGTGCTATAGTTCTAACATTTCTGTGTCTGTTGGTGCTTGTTTGCTGTTGACTCGATTTTATTGCTTTACTCTTCCTGTTGGCTTTATTTATGAGCAGTTTGTCTTTGATCTGCAAACATTTTTCTGACATTGTGTGTGTTGTGTTTTTTTTTTTTTTTTTTTTTTGTTTGTTTGTTTAGTTTTTCTAATATTTATACTTTCTTCCTGTGTGCTTTTGTTTTGTATTTATGCTGCAATGTTATGCTTAACAGGTAAATGGTCAAATGGATATCCCATTGATGCTGCCTTTTCTGTGGTTGTGTTTTACTATTTATAGTTCAGCAGGTTATAACTTAGGGGCCTATTTATTAAAGTAAATTTCCCTGAAAATTATGCAAATACTTTTTGAGACTCCTTTTATCTGGGCAACACTCAAAGATATCTCCTGCATTACAGTAATTACTCACAATGGGCACTGGTCTGAAGAAGTTTACTAAGCTCCAAAATGCTTACTTTTTTTGTAGGTTGGTTCTCATTGTAGCCTATGGGCTACATCTCTGCTATTTTGTTTTATGGTATCCCCTTCCCCCACATGCGCACAAGCTCTGTCTCATCTAAAGGGGCCTATCCATTACATGACTTTGTGAACAATCTGATCAAAACCAGGAGGTTTAGGTTGCATTGTTCACAAAGTCATGTAATGGATAGTCGGCAAGGACCAGCGATGCGTGTGCACGCTGGGTCCATGCTGACCCCGACTATCTACGGAACATGCACGTCAACTTGACGAAGCTCGTCCGGTTTGGCATGTTCTCAGATAGGAAGTTGGGCTCCTGCACTGAATGACGTTCAGTACGGGCACCACACCTCGGCGACCTGAAAGACTGAACGCTAGATGTTCAGTCTTTTCAGGTCGCCTAGTGGATAGGCCCCTTAAATTTAAAAGTAAAGTGATCATGTGAGCACTCCCTTTGTCTTTCAGCCATGGTTGGAACAGACTCTTTTTGGAGCCAGTGTCCCAGGCTGCCTTCAATGATAAATAACTCCAAAATATATTTGGATTGCTGTGATAGGAAATTGTAAATTTTTAGGGGAATTTTAAAGACAATAGACCCCCTAATTCTATTTGCCTAAACCTGGAAAATATTCCTCTATTGAGTGGCACAACAGAGGCAGTGCTGCTCACTAACAAGGAAGTAACTATAGTACAAGTTGAAGCTATAATCACAAGTCTGGAAATGCAGATACTTTTTTTTGGAAAATGTTATGTCACAGATATATAAAGTTTAGATTTGTCTAGAAATTACTACTGTGAAATGAGATTATAGAGCTTGCCCACAGATGGTTTAAGGAGTGCAATGGGAAGGTAGAATGATAAAGTGTACACTAAACCAAATATTATCCTGTATAGCAGGATAATAAAGAAAACTCCTTTTGTGGGGGGCACTCTTTAGCCTCAAATAACTGAGTATTGAAAACATAACTTAATAAAAATATAATTTTATACACCAAAAAGACTCGCATAATATACTGACTGTGATGCGCTTAAAGTCACCACAGATAGATGGATATCTATTTCAATTAGTAAAACATATTCATTCACATAATCTAGTGTTTTTCTGTACTACCATCCTGCTCATAATCATGGGGGAGACAAAAGGCGAAATATTGGATATACTTGTATTGATTTTTGTAAAACATCTGCATTTGCTAGCAGAAATGTTATCTTCATATATTTTGCAAGCTATATCTATTTCATGCACTGCATCAATTTCATTTTAAATCTGTATAAAATATCTACCGGATATTTATTTGAAAGAAGCTTCGAGGAGACCTTTAATCCTCCAAATATACATCTGTGCACAATAATACCTCAAACATTTATAGGAATTTCCATCCTTAAAATAACAGGTCAGTCAATGTTATCCATATACTTCAGCAATAGTTATATACACCCCCACATTAATACATTGTTTCGTAGATATAAATCATTGGGTCACAGTTATTTGAAAACTGTAACCTTACAGTCCCTTTGCTACATTTATCATTCAACAGCCTGCATTGGTTAATGTTGAGGGGAAAAAAAAATTATATGGCAGAAGGGAAGGGGTGACTCTGCTGCAGCCACGAGCTGTGCCTGGCCTGCTGGCTATTGCAAAGTAGCGTTTATCTATGCACTTGTCCGACATTGTGACCAAGCAGAGAGTAGATGGACGATACCTGACTTCACAAATGTAATGTGTGCGGGTAATATCGTGTCCTTGTCCTGAGCTTTTAGTTGTTGGCAGTGAGATCAGCTGTACAACGGTGATCCTCCCTCTTAACCTGAATGCGCGTTCCGCCTGTCTGCTTACTCAGCAGGGAGCTGTATAGGTTGTCAAGGAAGGGCAGCTATTTATTGACTTCCAATTACATGACCTCATCATTCTTATCCCTATTAGCTTCATCATAGGGAGGTGTGTGTAACAGATTGCTGTTACCAAGGAAGCGGCTTAAAACATACAGTATCAACACATAGGTTCTCTCTCAAGGAAAGGGGCTACAGCAATAGACTGATCAAAAAGGCCCAAACCTCCTTACTTAACACCAATAGAGAGTCCCTGATTTTTCAGAAAAGAACAGAGAAGATCGATACATCAGATTCGCTGGTAATTACTGCCGAGAATGAAAAGAGATACAGGAGTCTATCAACACACTTGCCTATTCTGTTATCTGACCCGGACCTTGCTGCCAAATTGAAGAACAAAGTATCTGAGTTTGAGACTCATGCCAAATCTGCGTGATCACCTTGTCAAGTCATTTAATACCACACCCTGCAAAGCCAAAGGAACCTTTACGTGTGGCACATGCAAAGCATGTGACTATCACAAGAGTCAACGGCATCCAGGACAAAGATGTAAACTATATAAAATTGGAGAATTTCATAGATTGCAAGACCTCCGGGATTAATATATTGCATCTCATGCTCATGCAATACCAGATATGTTGGCATGACAACAAGGCCATTCAAAACAAGAATTCTCGAGCATATTGGTAATGTGAGGAATGCGGGCACAGAAAGCAGACAGGTGAAACGCGCGTTCAGGTAAGAGGGAGGATCAGTGGTGCACAGCTGATCTCCCTGCCAGAGTCTAGAAGCTCAGGACGAGGACACTATCTTACCTGCACACATTACATTTGTGAAGTCCGGTAACGTCCATCTACTCTCTGCTTGGTAACAACATCGGACAAGTGCATAGATAAACGCTACATTGCAATAGCCAGTGGGCCAGGCTGCAGCAGAGATACCCCTTCCCTTCTGCCATATAATTTTCTTTTTTTTTTTTCCCCATCATTAACCAATGCAGGCTGTTGAATGAAAAATGGGACTGTATAAGGTTGCAGTCTTCAAATAACTGTGACCCAATGGTTTCTATCTATGAAACAATGTATTAATGTGGGGGTGTATATAACTTGCTGAAGTATATGGATAACATTGGCTGACCTGTTATTTTAAGGATGGAAATTCCTATAAATGTTTGAGGTATTATTGTGCACAGATGTATATTTGGAGGATTAAAGGTCTCCTCTAAGCTTCTTTCAAATATCCGGTAGATATTTTATACAGATTTAAAATGAAATTGATGCAGTGCATGAAATAGATATAGCTTGCAAAATATATGAAGATAACATTTCTGCTAGTAAGTGCGGATGTTTTACACAAATCAATACAAGTATATCCAACATTTCGCCTTTTGTTTCTCCCATGATTATGAGCAGGGTGGTAGCCCAGAAAAACACTAGATTATGTGAATGAATATAAGTTTTACTAACTGATCATAGAGATGGATATCTCTCTGTGGTGACTTTAAGTGTATCACAGTCAGTATATTATGCGAGCCCTTTTGGTGTGTTTTTTTTTTTAACTTTTGGGTGCTTATTTTTTTCATTTAAAAGTCATAATATAGTGCAATACCTCTAATATGCTCCTCCTATTGAGTAATCATGCTTTAAAGGTTTTTAGTAAAATATTGCCATTAAAGACACTAGTCATGCATGCTCTGAAAAGCAGAAATTGTAATGTTTTTAATAAAAAAAAAGCAATGTGTATATACTATACATATACAGGTTGAATCTCCCATATCCAAATATTTTTCGAAACACTGAATTGTTTTAGCGTGACTGAGATGGTGAAACCTTTTGCTTTCTGATGGTTCAATAAACACAAACTTTAAGGTGAAAAAATTATTTAAAAAAATTTAAATGTATAATATTAGTGTGTGTGTGTTTGTAAAACAAATCGATTGTGTTTAGATTTGGATCCCATTCCAGATATCTCATTTTGGTATGCTAATATTCCAAAATGTGGAAAAATCAGATATCCAAAATACCCTTGGTCCCAAACATTTTGGATATGGAAAACTCAACCTGTGTATATTTTACTGTGAAACTTGCTTTTTTTTTTTGTTTTTATTTATGGTTGTGTTTAAAATACTTTTCAGCATAAAAAAAATATATATATCTGCTACCCACAAGTATGTCGTCATGCAAAGTCTATAATGCCAACTCATCAGACAGTTAACCGATTGCTTTTATCAAGTGTTCTCAGAAACTACACACTTTCAATCAGGTACACTGTGTTCTACTGAAACAAAATCATGTTTTTCTTGGAAAACCAACGAACGATTAATTTTCACAATGTATCAATTCATTCCAATTTAATCCTTAACTATGCCCATTTCACATCTAACTTAACACCAAACCATATACTGGCCGCGGAAACTGCCGACAGTGATTACACCTTAGGTTATTCTGGCCAGGCATGTTGGGGGGGCGGAATGTTAAGTGTATCTGCCCAATTCGTTTGATCTGTCTGCCCGTCGGGCGGACGGCCGATCTATTGCTCAGGTGTGTACCCAGCATAACTCAATCATCAGATATGCTTCACTTCTAAACCACACTACAAATGTTTTGTAAACCACATTAAACAAAAATATTTCTAATAACACAATATATAAAGCATATAGCTGATTGCTGACCTACATATATAGCTGTGCACATCTCGTTAATTTATTTGAAAAACAAGCACCTGTTACGTACTGTTTCTCACAGCAAATTAATTGAAATGTGATCAGATATGTGAGTGTGAACGTCTTCAGCTATAAAATGCAATTTTCCCCGCTCACTCATCACATTAGTTAACCTGCGAGACGCTGTTTGTGAATGCTGCTCTGGCTCCATGCTTTCTTCATCTTTATGTGCTAGTAGAACTGTTGCTCTTCCTCAAAAGTAGTTTGATCCTAATGTTCACTCTAGGTTCGGCACCGGACCTAGAGAAAGGGCACTCTGGCATGCGCCTTCGGCGCACTCGCTCCCGAAAGGGGTCCCTGGAAAGGGGTGTGTGTCTTTAAGACGTGCTCCCTTTTCATCACTCTTGGGGGCGTTCCCGGCACTTATGGACATGTTGGGCTGCCCCAAGTGCATCTGTTTTAGCGGGGCGCCGTCAAGGGGGGCAGGGCGCTTTTTGCCCTTTTGAAATTTAGTGCGGCGCCCCGCTAAAACAGCCTAGCGGGAACGCTATGATCCCTCATTGTAATACAACCACTTGTAAACCTTGTGGCTAAGCGTTATACAGGTTGAGTCTCCCATATCCAAAATGCTTGGGACCAGGGGTATTTTGGATATCAGAATATTCCGTATTTTGGAATAATTGCATATTATAATGAAATGGAAATGGGACCCAAATATACACACAGAATGCATTTGTGTTATATACACCTTATACACACAGCCTACAAGTCATTTTAGACAATATTTTTTTATAATTTTGTGCATCAAAAAAAGTGTGTACATACATGAAATTCATTTATGTTTCATATACACCTTATACACACAGCCTGAAGGTTATTTTATACAATCTTTTTAATAATTTGTGCCTTAGACAAAGTTTATGTACATTAAACCATCAAAAATCAAAGGTTTCATTATCTCGGTCTTGCTGAAAATATTCCGTATTTCGGAATATTTGGATATGGGAGACTCAACCTGTACTTATGTTGCCTTTGAGGAAATCTTAAAAATGTGTGTAGAGCAGTAATGTTTCCAAACAGATATATTTTAGTTGAAAAAAGTATACATTTGAATAAAGTTTCTGAATCATTACCTCCATAGTAGACAAGATGTAAATTTTTGGATAAAGAGCTGTTGTTTTTTTTTTTTTTTTTTTTTTCTAATCCTGAATATTTGGTAACCAGTTTCAGAAGAGCTACAATAGTTTTTGTGTATCGAACTAAAAACTACATTATTTGAATTTCATGTGTTTCCTAGATAGTATTGCAGTTTATTCTCCTTGTGTGCTGCTTTGCCTTCACTTTTCGATTTGTATAATTTTTTTTTTTTTTTTTTTGTGTGGTGGCTTTTTTGCTTTTAGAAAGCAGCAGAGACCATGCAACTAAAGGCAATCTAGACATAATTGGGGTTTGTTTATATTCGGAATTGAAAACCTGCACCCTTTCTTCCTCTTTTTAGGTGAAATATACGAAGTCACAGGTTCTCAAACTCTGTCCTCAGGATCCCAAACAGTGCATGTTTTCCATGTCTTCTCACAGAATCAAAAGTGAAATAATTAGCTCCACCTGTGGATCTTTTGAAATGAGTTATGAATACACCTGTGCACCTGCTGGGTGACCTGTAAAACATAAACTTTGTTCTCAGGATTCCACACAGTTCGAGAACCACTGTACTAAAACATAAGCCTGAAAGGGTAGCTGCAGACACAGAAAATGGCAATTTTTCGGCAAAAAAGACACAGGTGAAAATGGAGACAAAAAAACTGAAGAAAAGTTCTCTCCATCCCAGACCAGGAGAAAAAAAAGCAAAATCCTTATTTTTAGGTAAGTTTGATGCTTTCTTTCAGAACTCTTGGACTTCTTCCCCCACCTCCCCTAATCAATTACCCCAAAAAAATTTAGTAAGTTGCTTACTTTGGCAATAAATGACCGTGCAAATTTTGCCTTTAAAAGTGGGAAAAAAAAAAAAAATGGTTTTAATGTATTGGGTCTGGTTTTTCGGGAGTTGTATGGATGCGTCAAGTGTTTGAAACATCGCACACGGTCGCAGCAGGCTGTTTTTTTAAAATGCATTTTTACGACATGAAAATATACTTGCACCAATTTTAACGTACCCCCAATTTACGTGGGACAGTAATTTCCTGGAAAATTACTTAATATTTAACAATTTTTTTTATTAACCCAAAATTTGCGCCGTTGTTGTTTTTTGCCAAAGTATGCAACTTACAATAATTTTTTGGGGATAATTTATCATTAGGGGGTATTCAAAGGGTTCTGAAAGTAATCATATTTTTAGCAAAAAAATAGAGATTTGTATTTTTTTTTTTTTTTCCTCATCTGAGATGGAGAGCTTTTCTTCATTTTTACCTGTTTGCCGTTTTTTTTGCGGAAAATTGCCGTTTTCGACGATAATTGGATATGGTCTCAAGGTAAATTTGATTAGGTTTATTATCTATGAAGATTGATCAACATCAATGTTTTTGGGGCTAAATCACACAATTACTAACAGACAATTTTTTTTTTTTTTTGTGGATTTATTCAACTTTTAGTAAATACAGTGCATCTGGAAAGTGTTCACAACTCTTCACTTTTTCCACATTTTATGTTACAGCCTTATTCCAAAATGGAATAATTTTTGTCCTCAAAATTCTACACACACTACTCCTAATGCCAACGTGTAAAGTGTTTTTTGCAAATGTAATTAAAAAAAAAAAATTAAGAAATCACATGTACAGTATTCACAACCTTTACTCAATACTTTGATGCACCTTTTGGCTGCAATTACAGCCTCAAGTCTTTTTGAACATGATGCCACAAGTTTGGCACACCTATATTTGGGCAGTTCAATCAGGATGAATGGGAAGCGTCGGTGCACAGCCATTTTCAGACCTCTCCAGAGATGTTCAATTGGATTCAAGTCTGGGCTCTGGCTGGGCCACTCAAGGACGTTCACAGAGTTGTCCTGAAGCCACTCCTTTGATATCTTGGCTGTGTGCTTAGGGTCGTCCTGCTGAAAGATGAATCGTTGCCCCAGTCTGAGGTCAAGCGCTCTGGAGCAGGTTTTCATCCAGAATGTCTCTGTACATTGCTGCATTCATCTTTCCCTCTATCCTGACTAGTCTCCAGTTCCTGCCGCTGAAAAACATCCCCACAGCATGATGCTGCCACCACCATGCTTCACTGTAGGGATGGTATTGGCCTGGTGATGAGTGGTGCCTGGCTTCCTCCAAACAGAACGCCTGGCATTCACGCCAAAGAGTTCAATCTGTCTCATCATGGTCTGAGAGTCCTTCAGGTGCATTTTGGCAAACTCCAGGCGGGTTGCCATGTGCTTTTTTACTAAGGAGTGGCTTCCGTCTGGCCACTCTACCATACAGGCCTGATTGGTTGATTGCTGCAGAGATGGTTGTCCTTCTGGAAGGTTCTCCTCTCTCCACAGAGGAATGCTGTAGCTCTGACAGAGTGATTATCTGGTTCTTGGTCACCTCCCTGACTAGGGCTCTTCTTCCCCGATCGCTCAGTTTAGACGGCCGGCCAACTCTAGGAAGAGTCTTGGTGGTTCTGAACTTCTTCTATTTACGGTTGATGGAGGCCACTGTGCTCATTGGGACCTTCAAAGCAGCAGATATTTTTCTGTACCCTTCCCCAGATTTGTGCCTCAAGACAATCCTGTCTCAGAGGTCTACATGGACTTCATGCTTTGGTTTGTGCTCTGACATGCACTGTCAAGTGTGGGACCTTTTTTATATAGACAGGTGTATGCCTTTCAAAATCATGTCCAATCAACTGAATTACCACAGGTGGACTCCAATTAAGCTGTAGGAACACCAAGGATGATCAGTGGAGACAGGATGCACCTGAGCTCAATTTTGAGCTTCATGGCAAAGGCCATGAATACTTATGTACATGTGGTTTCTTAGTGTGGGGTTTTTTTTTTGTTGTTTTTTTATTACGTTTGCAAAAATCTCAAACTTTTTTTACACGTTGTCATTCTGGTGTGTGTGTGTAATTTTGAGGACAAAAATGAATTTATTCCACTTTGGAATAAGGCTGTAACATAACAATGTGGAAAAAGTGAAGCGTTGTGAATAATTTCCGGATGCACTGTAAACCCCTAGCTATCATTGTACTGAGCACCTGATGCAGACCAACAGGTTTTATTTAGGTCCAGGTTAAAAATAAAAATCATGACCTGTGGTACAGTTTGTAGCAAGATGGGAAATAAAGCTTGTGGCTGGGTATGTATTTTAGCCCAAAGACATCCTGACTGCTTCCCTTGCATGAGGTCGTCAATGATTTTAAGTAAAAAAAAAATAAAAAAATCCTTTAGTGGGTTTTTTGTTCAGTAATTTTTGTGCTTTTTTGTTTGGTCAAATAACACTTCATTGTCTTAAATGTAACTAATAGTCCATTCTGTTTTTGGTGGTTTCCATGGTTTATTTTAGTACACACTGAGAAGGTTGGAAGATTTCCTTGTGCTAGTGACCATGATGCTGATTTGCATAGCTATAATCTTTTTGAGTCTGCACGGTATTGAGGCTGCTCCCAATAGTCTGCCTAGACTACTTGATTGGTGATGTTTTGGGTTCAATGTGCT
This sequence comes from Taudactylus pleione, assembly GCA_031769625.1. Taxonomy (NCBI): domain Eukaryota; kingdom Metazoa; phylum Chordata; class Amphibia; order Anura; family Myobatrachidae; genus Taudactylus; species Taudactylus pleione. Next base: position 1,958,590 of record JAUIMM010000153.1, read on the forward strand.
GCGGTCCTGCAGAATGTGTGGTCATCTTTAAAGTGTATTGGTTTGATTTGCATTTGACCAATTTAGCTTCACAGACTAATTCAGCTCATGTGCTTTTCTTAGAGAATAGTAGAAAATGAAAAAGCAAGCACCGAAAAAGTATCCAAGCAGAAGGTGGATTTACAGGCCCTGCCAACACGAGCATATCTAGATCAGACTGTTGTTCCAATACTTCTACAAGGCCTTTCTGTTCTGGCAAAGGAAAGGTAAGATTTAAAATGAAATGTTACTTTTAAGGGGCCTATCCATTAGCAGATAAATTTGAACGATTTATCGTTCAGTCGTTCAATTTATCTGCTAATGGATAGGCTCTGAACGATCAAAATGCGCACTCCCGCGGGCCGACAAATTTGGTCTTTTGTCTCTCCAACATGTTGGTCAATTATCGTTGACAGATATTAGAAATATCTGTCGCGGTGAACGACTAACGATTTTTTTTAATGAATAGAAACATTAAAAAATAAAAATCAACTCCGAGAATGATGTCATGCAAAATCGTTTGTCGTTTGAAAAAATCTGTCATGTACATGACATATCTCACAGCAGCCCAAGGAATTTTCAAAAGATAAATCTTTGTCTTTCATCTTTTGAAAATATCTGCTAATGGCTAGGCCCCTTAAGGGTAAATGGCAGCCAAGTTTCAGTGGATGATTCAGGTCCTTATTCAGTTAGTTTATGTAATGTACTGTGTGCACAGTAGAATAGTCTACCCTTGTGAATTCAGCACTTTACTAGTGTCAGATAATTGAGAATAGTTGCACAAAAATTATGATTTCTAAGGTTTATCACCTTTTTTCTTGTATGTATTTTGTGAAGTCCAGGGATGGGTGAAGATCTCCATTCTGGCTTCCATTAACTAAGGGGTAACCACATTTAAAAGAAGAGCTTCCTCTATTTAACTTATGTAGCAACTTTTTTATATTAGCTGTCATATCACCCTGCACTGGATGTGCCCTATCTCTTATACTGCCAACTGCACACTCAAGGGCATGATCTTTTTGAAAGAGTGGAGTCCCCTGATGCCATACAATAGCATACTATGGGGTCCCCTGTCCTATTTTCAATAAACTCAAGGATGCCTTAAATTGATGAAGTGGATTGTCTAATTTTGAAGACTATTGAAATGCATAATGTGCAGACATACAAAGCTAACAAAATAGCTTTCAAGTGCAGCGATAATTTTGAAAACCTATGTGTAGAAACATGCTTTCTACTGTTTATTACCAATGCAAGAATTGCCAAGTAACTCTGCTTCTTGCTCACTTTCTTAAATCTCTAGTTTAAAAAAAATAAACCTTTTTTCTTTCTTCGGGTTCCATAGGGATATTATGGTTGGAAGACCAAGCAACAAACCGTTTTTGCTTCTGCTCCCAGAATGCCCAGGCATATATCTATATATCAGTTCGTTTGGTGCGGCAGGATCAAGACGCACCTTTTGTAACAAGGGACTGCTCTGGCAGTCCTAAGGTTTTATTTTTGGTTTTCTTTTCTTATGTTTCAGTCAGCAGTACTCGGCATCTTTATTAAGACTTAGATAATGCGACTCAATCTACCTCCGCCGGGCCGCAACATCAGTAATTGTGCTGGTTATTTTGGCGCGTCGCAGCTTAGCTAGCAGCAATGCTGCGACCTGAACTACACCGGATACTCGGAGATGTCGGGTAAGGCGATTGCTCGCTTACGAGGAATCGTGCACGGCAGTCCTTGCTTCTGGTGTCGGAGACTCGCCAGAAGCTGCTGCTGTCAGGGCCCAGGATTGTCCCCGTCCTCACTACACCAGCCGTGCCTTATCGTCTGACTCAGTTTCCCTGTATACCTCTCCTTTTGGTTAAGGCAGTGCTCAACAATTTTTTTTGTAAAGTCTAGGAGCCAGCTTAAAAGTTTAGGAGCTAGCCAATCGTCTGTTACCAAAATATATGAAAACTTGTACAGACCATCACACATGCCCCTTAACCTCCCCACATACCATCATACCACCACACATACCTCTTCGATGGTCAGATTCTGCCCCATGCCCATACCTGCCCCCAATTTAAAATATGCTATTCAGTGGGACCCAAATGCACATTATGCCACACAGTAGGACCCAAATGCACATGATGCAACACAGTAGACCACAATTCTTATGCCACAGTAGGACCCAAATGCACATTAACAGAATAATAACAAAAATAGCATTTGGACAAAAGTATATGTCCCAGGAGAAAGGTGCAGGAGTCTTATTAATGAAATGATAGTGGAGTGAGCAGCGCTTCTTTGTCTGCTACTCAGCTGCTGCAGCTACAGTACACACACTATGGTCCGGCCCTCTCCTTGCCACGCCACTACCCTGCTCAGCCCTCCCCCCAATCTTATAACTGACCACATTACTTTAAAAAAAATGGTGTCAGAAAGTAATACATCTGGACAAACCACTCTCCACTGCCATACCACAGCTCGGCTACCGCCAGGCACACCATCCCCCACAGTCACACCACTGCTCTGCTACACCCAAACATACCACCCCCCCCCCCCCCCCCCCCACAACCACGCCACTGCTCTGCTGCCTCTGGCAAATCAGCCCCCGCAGCCACACACCACTGCTCGGCTACCTCTACAATCAGACACACATACTCCTGCAAAACTTGCCACTGCCTAAGACACGTCAGGTGGATCCCTGCTTACACTGGACAGATACATACATTCCCATCCATGTAACACGTCTCCCCGTCCTCCCTCTGTAACAATCACCTACTTGCTCATCCTCCTGCATTGAGGCCGCTAAAGTCAGCCCGTCCGCCACCCGGGCGATCGTCAGCAGCACCATGTTGTGGAAAGGAGATGCGGCTTCAAACAACTTCCTGCAGCCACTCCTCGGCTAAGCCCCGCCGCGCGCCCATGTCTCTGCTAGTATACGCTACCCCTTCTGAAGCCCCCTCACCCGGCCACAAATAAATCCTCTTACCAGTGAGAACTATACATCCGGAGTTTGGAGAAGGAAGAGTCAGCTCAGCAGACTTGGTGCAGTTGGTTGCATGCACTTTGCACATGTCTGTCCTCCACATTAGTCACGCCCACGAATCTCCGCTGGGGCTGACAAGGATCTGCTTCCTCCCACCCCAAATAATATTGTCGCCAGGTTGAAAAATCTGGTCACCTTGGCGACCTGGCCCCCGGGATTTGTCGAGCCCTGTGTTAAGTTATATGGTGCTCTGTGTTACTGTTTCTTTGCCATGCTGTAGTTTTATTTTAGAGCTGATTTGTAATTATATTACATATGCATTGTTTGCTAGCTGCTGATAGATATCACTGTTTTCTCTCCATCCTACTTGGGGTGGAGGTTTCTTTTGAGTACTTCACATTCAGTTGAGTTTTTGTGAAGGCTGTCACTTAACATTGCAGTTATTGACTATGTCAAAAGATAAAGGGAAACAGGAGGAGGAGCAGCCTGTGTTGGTTCCATGTAAGTCATGTATGACTTATGTGTCCTCTCAGGGCGTAAAGGATGGTTTTGTGTCTATCATAAAGAGTCACCTCACCAATCCAGTTTACCTGTCCCTGGACAGGAGCCATCTTGGGTTTCCTTTGTCCCAGTTTATGATGAAGGTTGTGGATCGTATGGCTGCTCCTACAATGCCTCCTTGGATGGGGTGTCCAAAGTATACTATGTTTGCACCTCCTATGCATCTTTCATGGAAGGCTGTTTATGGCCTTTCTAGTCAGATTATGGTACCATCTAATGTTGATAACAGACGGGTAGTAACTTGCACATTGGTTATCTCTCTGCCCAACATTTGGATTCAGACGCATAATCGGGGGGAATCTAGATTATGCACAGGGTTCCTCTCCAGAATCTAGCTCTGGGGAGGAGGATCATCCATCCACAGTGGCTCCTCTTTTTGGTGAGGGCGGTTAAATCAGTCCTAGATATTCAGGATGATGAACTGGCTCATAGTATGAAGGCTCCAATGTTTAATCACCACCGGAAGGTGGTCAAAACGGAGTTCCCTGTATCTGAACAGCTCACAGAGCTTATCGAGGAGGTATGGGGTAACCCTGATAAACTATTTTATGTGAATAAAAGAATAACATCATTCTACCCGTTCCCACCTTCTGTATGTACTAAGTGGGAGGTACCTCCTACTGTGGATGCTCATGTAACATATTTAATCAGAAATGCTACATTGCCTATTCCATCAGCGTCTTCGCTGAAGGATTCCACAAATAAAAAGATTGAAACCTGTCTTAAAAATTATCTTTCGGGGAGCTCCCAGTGCACCAGCTACTAAAACCCCCTTACTGCTTGAGATAGGGGTACCTAGTCCTCCTGAGGCCCAGTCACTGGCCCACTGTACCCTCCGGACCCATTTGTAGAGGCGGCTACAGCGCCGGAGGATCGCCTGAGGCTTCAGGAGCTTTGGTGCCTGTTCCGTGCTGGAAGCCGCGGCCTCTATGCTCGCCCGCTGCGACCTTAAAAGTGCTGCAGAGTTCAGAGTATCTCACCCCCTCCCCCCCCCCCCCCCCTGCTTGCCCTCCGACCTCCAGGAGACCCTGGGCACCCCTCCGCTACCCGCTGCTGCACTGGCTGAAGGATCGGTGGTACTGGCGTGGGATCCGGGACTGCCTTCCTGACCGTGACCTGTGGGGGATGCCGGCACCACTTAGGGGTGAGAACTTTTAATTACTCACCCTAACGCTGCCCGCTGGAACCAAGAAGGTGACACAAGAGCCTGCTACCTTCACTCCTAGAGTCCCATGCAGCACCACTCAGCTCTGTGCACAGAGCCAAATAACACTCTGGCGCCATCCTGAGAAGAGGCCTGCCTTCTCCCTGCATGTCATTCTCACTACTGCTGACCCGATCATCTCCCTGTCTTCAGCACTTAAAATTCCTCTGATTCCCCAGCTCAAACGGTAGCCCTCTCACATTGTGGAGCTCCCAGACACTGTCTTATAAAAATACCACCCTGTAAATAACCATGACCCCCTAAAAGAGACACCAAGTGAATATAAGACTGGAATCTCTACTTCACAGATTCTTACACTTGGACTCATCATCTGTCAAAGCAGTATCCAGCTCAAGTCCAAACTCTTCATTTCCTGGTTCATATCATTCTAGACTCTCTTGCCAGAATAGTTTATTTGTTATAACAATTTGTATCAATGAGTCCCTGAGCACTCCGATGTTGCACCCTCCGGTGGTACTAAATTAGGCAATATAGTTCAATAAAGCACTCTCCTCCAATTCACTGTTGTATTAGGTCTCCTATTGTTCAACTCCTTCCAATTTCTCCCTTCATCAATCCACCTTCCCCTTACTACTGTCCATACGATATCATTATGAATAGGTCTAACGAAAACACCAGAAAAACGAACGGGCGGTGACATAGCTCAACTCTTTTCCAAAGGTGATAAGTCCTCAATGGCTGTCGATCCCTCGTCACCGTGCCCTCACCAGACTGAAGAGGACGACTCCCCACCACCAGCCTTGTCCACTAAAGAGGACATCAAGGGCATTAAGATCCTTATCACAGACCTCCAAGGAATCTCTGGAATCCAAACTGGATAAGGCGGTCACATCCATTAAATCCGATCTCTCATCACTGTCCTCCAGAACCTCTAAATTGGAGTCTCGTTAAGATGCTCTCCAAAAATCCCAAAACGAAACCCACAGAGACCTCTCACATTATTCAAGATCTCACTGACCTTCGCACTAAAAATGAGGACTTAGAGAACCGAGAAAGAAGAAATAATCTTCGTATTCGGAATATCCCAGAATCTGTAACCCCAGACAACCTGGAGAACTATCTGCACAAAATATTCACCTATATTATCTCTGATCTGGGTCCCCAGCAATTACCATTAGAAAGAACCCACCGGGCCCTTAGACCCAAGCCCCGAGATGGTTAACCTCCGCGGGATGTAATTATGCGCTTTCTCAGTTTTAAGGACAAGGAAAGAGTCCTTGCTCCAACGCGCAATAAATCTCATATCCTATACGACAACATTAAACTCCAGTTCTTTCAAGACTTGGCCCCTCTCACAATCATCCAACACCGGGAACTCCGAGATCTGACCAGTGCATTACGTTCACAAGGTATCCGCTACCGTTGGGGCTTCCCCTTCAAGCTGCTGATCGACTTCAATGGGAAAACAGTTATCATTAGGGATCCCAAAGAGGGCAAAGACTTTCTCATTTGGAAGACTCCGGCCCTTCTCCCACTACATAATCTGATACCTGAAGAAGTTAATTATTCTCTCATTCTGCAGACTCTCTATTACATGTTTGCTGGGGACTTTACAAATCTGAGATTTGCCATCACCATAAAAGATTGCCCTTATTTTTATTTTCAACGAACACCTAACCCATATCACTGGACCATTTCCAATGACCATTTCATATCCTTTTCAGCAATAGTACTGTGATATCATCCTGTTATATACAGTCAGGTGCATAAATATTGGGACATTGACAGAATTTTCATATTTTGGCCACCACAATGGCTTTGAAATGAAACAAACAAGATGTGCTTTAACTGCAGACTTTCAGATTTAATTTGAGGGTAATTACATCCAAATCAGGTGAACGGTGTAGGAATTACAACGGTTTCTATATGTGCCTCCCACTTTTTAAGGGGCCAAAAGTAATGGGACTATCAACTCAAAAGCTATTTCATGGACAGGTGTGAGCTATTCCCTCGTCATTTCATTATCAATTAAGCAGGTAAAAGGTCTGGAGTTGATTCTAGGTGTGACATTTGCATTTGGGATCAGTTGCTGTCGACTCTCCATATGAGATCCAAAGAGCTGTCACTATATACTTGTCAAACGCACGTGGGAAGGAGGCTTGGGTTTACCCAACCTACGCCGTTACTTTAATGCTACCCGACCTGAGTCAGATGGCTTCATGGCACTCTCTTCGACACATCAAATGTTGGGTCGATCTAGAAAGTGACCTTGTAGATATTCAGACACATCTTACCTGTCGTGGGTACCTCGTAAACACAGACCCAAGTCCTCGTTTCTGTTTCCCACTATTAACTCGACGCTTAGTAACTGGGACCTAATAAATGAAACCTTTCCTCGCACCTTTCCCCTTTAACACCCATTTGGAATAATCCCGCTTTCCCCCCCATGCCTTTCTCTTGGCATGGCTCGCCCATGGACCTCAGCTGGCATTGCAAGGTTCCACCATATCGCCGGGGCATCTTATCTGTCCTTCACAGATATTCAATATAAACACGGATAATACTCTACATTACCAATACCTACAAATCCGTAATTTTGTATCATCTTACAAGGTGTACCATAAGGTGGTACTTAGTGCCAGAACGTTTTCACCAGATGTATCCTAACTCTTCTAACTTATGTTGGAGAGGATGCGATCAAATGGGTAAATTTTTCCATAAATGGTGGACTTGTCCTCTAATTGTCACATTCTGGAACATGGTTCGCACCCTACTCTCCCAACTCCTTAGACCCCCCCAACTTCACCCACTCCTGTTAATCTTCTACTTTGCGCCCTGATCGATAATGTTCCCAACAACTCCAATAGACTAGCTCTTCATATATCTTCAGCTGCCAGGTATCAAATAGCCTGCAATTGGAAGGCCCCAAACACTCCCCCCGACTCTCTTCCCTCTCACCTTTTTCCTTACTCTACTTTAACTCTCCCCTCCCTTTTTTTTTTTTTTTTTTCTTTTTACCTTTTTTCCCTTTCACTTCCCCCGCCCCTCTTTCCAATCTTACTCAATCTGGTTAATTCCATTAGCCAGTTCAAACCTTACAGTATACGATTTGTCTACAGCTTTTTTGCTGATTTTTGAATTGTTTCATATTGACTTTGTTACTGTTTATTGCATTTTCTCAATGTACTCTCAAATTTACTCAAACTATTACAAAAAAAAAAATATATATATTTATTTATTTATTTCGTCATTTGGAGCGGTTACTCATCCAACTATGGCTGGAGCCTGGATAGCCAAAGCTGTTGAATAATGGATAGGGGCATTGGAAGATTCGTTACCAAATGCTACCGGAGAACAGATGATGAATATCTCCCACATATGGGAAGCAGCTTCCTATCTGGGAGGGGCTGCAGTAGATACTGGAATTTTAGCTTTTAGGGCATCAATAGTGGCACGCAGGGCCCGTTTTGGTTAAGATCTTTGAAAGCTGATACAGGATCTAAGAGGGTGCTGGAAGTCTTAACTTTCTATGGAAAGGTGCTTTTTGGAGTAGAGTTGGATAATCTAATATAAAGTTGCAGGTCTGCCATCTACGTCCAAAAACTAGCTCTAGGCAGGTTTCTTTTCAGTCCTACCGTCCTCTGGGACTAGCAAAGGAACAGTCTTCCTCCAGGCCAACTAGTTTCCGTCAGTCTAAGCGACAAACTAGGAAGTCTGGCCCGGCAAGACTTCCAGCTTCTAAGCCGGACAACAAGCCCTCAGCCTGATGGAGCGGGCCTCTTCCTGGGGGATCCAGGGTGGGAGGCCGGCTTCTTGAGTTTGTGGATTATTGGCAACTACATATGCCTGGGTCTGAGAAGTGGTCTCTTAGGGGTATGCCCTCACTTTCAGGAGACATCCCCACCAGAAGTTTTTTAGCACAGATCCTCCATCAGATGCTGTCAAGGCCTTGGCCCTTCAGGAAGCCATTCACTCCCTGCTGCAAGAGGGGGTAATAATTCTGGTTCCAGTGTCTCAACAGTGAAGGGCTTATTTCAATTTGTTTCTGGTTCAGAAACCGAATGAGGCTTATCGGCCTATACGAAGGCCCGTGTTAAATTAAAAGCGAAAAACCGAGATCCGCAAAAAAGTATCGCCGGTTGCAACTTTTCGCCTGTCGGAAACGTATCTCCATATTCAATTCCATCCGCTTTTCGCGTATGTGGAAAGTAAGTGCAATGTAATAGGCAAAAAATTTGCCTCTGAATAGCAGGAGTAAAGTGCAAAATTTTTTCATTTTCGGGTGCAAAGGTGGGGAAACCATTCGGAACCCCTGGGACAGCCACCCCAAAGGATAACCGTCAAAAAATCCCTATAAAAACTAGGAAAACCCAAGAAAAGTACTTTGTGCTTTTTCACCCCCAAATTCAAAGTGGGCGGACAAGTGTACAAACTAGCGAAATAAGGTTCTCTGAGGGAGCTCTAAGAAAGTGTCAAGTATTTTTGGGAATGCAGGTGCTTTTATGAGGGAGGAATTTCACTTTTATTAAAACTACACTTTAGAGACATTAAAAGATGCTTGCAGCCATTTTCAGGTGCCCCAAATTTGACAGGACTACTTATTTTCTCCCAAAAATACTGCTTTATGCTATTCACCTATTGTGCAAAGATGCTAATTAGAGGCAATTGTGCGAACTTAAATACCCCAAACAGTTTTATTACGACTAATTGGTCACTACTGCATTGATTCCCCCCCCCCCCCCCCCCCCAAATGTTTCTGCATCTTTTGGGGGATTCAGGCTGATTTCCACAATTCTGACACCACTTTTCGCTTGTTCTGACTTTACATGTCGCTGTTTTTGCGTCTTTTGGAATTGAATAGGGCGAATAGCGGGCACCCGCACAATAAGTTTCCTTGTCTAAAATACGCGATGTAGGCAAAGTCTGGCATGCGAAACTAATTGAAAACCGCCCTAAATCTAAAAACCCTCAACAGGTTTATCCATGTACCAAAGTTTCGTATGGCAACTCTCCGGTCAATTATTTTGACAATGGATTTGGGGGGGATTATTGTTTCTCTGGGCATTCAGGATGCATATCTGCATGTTCCTATTATACCATCCCACCAGCAATTTTTACGGTTTGCTGTTCTTCAGCAACATTACCAATTTCTGGCTTTACCTTTTGGCCTATCCACGGCTCTCTGGGCACTTACCAAAATAATGGCAGTCATGACGGCGTATCTCAGGCGTCAGGGAGTCAATTCTGCCATATCTGGATGACCTTCTATTGGCGCAGACTCTGGTTTTTGTTACAAAACCATCTTCAGATGACCATATCCTGCCTACAAAGGCACGGCTCGATAATCAATTGGAAGAAATCGTCACTTTCCCCAACACCAGCAATTGGTACAGCTGGGAGCGTTTTCTGGATTCTCGGGAACAAGATTGCGGATCTATCATTGCGAATACGCAAGCTGCTACACAATCAAAGGGTATCCATTCTGTTAGCAATGCAGGTCCTGGGATCAATGGTATCCACCTTCAACATGGTGGGGTATGCTCCGTTCCATTCCTGGCCTCTACAAAGATTCATTCTCTCCAGGTGGAACGGACAGCATCATCTTGTAAGGTCTGAGGATCCTTATCACTCCAGAGGTTCATCACTCCCTCCTGCGGTGGCTGAGAAAGGATCATCTAAACAAGGATTGTGAGATGCTCACCACGGACGCCAGCCTTCGCAGATGGGGGGATAGTGACATGTCATCACACCTTTCAGGGAAGATGGACAAATCAAAGTCATCTGCCAATAAACATTCTGGAACTGCGAGCAGTAGAGCATTGATCATGGCACAGGACCTGCTCCAGGGCAGGCCGGTCCAGATCCAGTCTGACACTGCGACTACAGTGGACTACCTCAATCATCAGGGAGGCACAACCAGTTATGCAGCCAAGAAGGAAGTGACGAAGGTTCTGATTTGGGCGGAACGTCCTCTTCTGGCCATCTCTGCAATATTCATACCAGGCGTACTCAATTGGAAAGCGGGCCTCCTAAGTCGCCAGGACATACATGCCAGAGAGTGGTCTCTCTATCCTGGAGTGTTTCAGCTCCTGGTAAACAAATGGGGTCTAACAGAGAGATCTCATGGCGTCACGCCACAACCACAAGCTCCCCAGGTACGGGTCCAGAGACCCATCAGCAGCCTTCGTGGACGCACTGGCAGTAAGATGGGATTTCAAGTTGGTGTATCTTTTTCCTTCGATTTCTCTACTCCCAAGAGTTCTCAGAAAATTCAAGCAGGAAGGTGGAACAGTAATACTGGTGGCTCTGGTTTTGCTGCTATATCTCGGCTTATTGTTCTATAACGTCACCATAATTTTATGCCTATCCAAGTGGTGTGTCTATTAATGTTAACACTTTGGGCAAAATGACCCTGTCTTAAAATGGCGCTCTTAATTTTCCAAAAATTACTGCGTTTTTCTGCTTCCGCAGACTTATGGCAGTGCCTATTCCTGGAATATGATAGGAGCAAGAAGCGATAAACCTGAGTGGGATGTCGATGACGTCGTCTATGGGCGGATGCTTGTGAGATGATTAACATTGGAATCAGGGCGGAAGTCACGTGGACACCCGCGATACCATCACCGGATACTGAAGGACGGATGACACGTGGAGCCAGAAGTGAGGGCGGAAGTCACAGATGTTACGTAGACGCCGATCCTATAACCATCTGCCTCCGTCCAGACCCGGAAGAGGGCGGATGTTGCCATTGAGGGCGGAGATTTGGAATCTGTGGGCGGAAGTACTGCTTAGTATTGCGCTAAGTTTTACATAATATTAGAAAGATCTGGACATTACTGGAATTCCATTCACATTATAAATAATGTATTTTATTCATAGGAGTGTTTTGAAAATCTCCTTTGTTAAATCACTCCGATAGACCGGATATGAGGTCACGAATTGTAATGAGGATGACTAATTGGCTCTGTTTAAGCTTGGTATAAATATGGACTCATGCTTGCTAGCTAATATCCCTTGAAAAAGTCCCATTGGATGAAACGCGTTGGGGAAGCTGCACTCTTGCCTTTGATCTATTAAGATAAGCACCTTTGAATTCATTGCTGTTTTTAAAACCGTATTCTCGTTCATCTGTTTTTAGTATATATTATTGGGCTTGTGCAATATTTACCATTAACCATTTGCACTTTATTCCAACACTGTGGTGTTGAGATTTGTTGATATGCTTTTTTAAGCCATCATGTAACATCATCCTTGCTCATTTATCTTGTAATTATAATAAAAACGCACAAAATGTCAATCTGATATGTATTCATGTTAGTGTGTCCTTATGAATTTTTGATTACATTTCTTTATATATTTATTGCACTGTGCACTTTCTGAGTGACGCCTGTCGCTGTATCATTCAATATATATATATATATATATATATATATGCCCTTCCTTCTTTTCTAACTACTTTACCTTAGTTGCCTTCTGGTTTTCTGTTCACAAATTTTAAACATTTGTTACCTGGAGTATATTCAATTAATGTTTTCAGTCTACTCTGATTCGCAAGTAGTCTTGCTTAGGTTTCAAGGTTCCCTAGCATGTTCCAGGTCCTTTTTTCACAGCAAATTTTATAATCTATGGTTGCTCTCATTCCTTAGTGCAGCCCACGGTTTCTTTGTGACTTCCTTTGGAGATTGGCCTGATGATACTTGCCGGGGGATCCAGCTATTCTACATCCTCTTCAGAGGTCTGTGGCATAAGCCACATGATTTTATCATGGTTCCACATCTGTCCTGGCTCTATGGGTTTTTACGTTTTCTTCTCTCTTGCAGGCGACCCATCACTGTTGATGCGTTGGTGTTTGTCTGCATAGCTCATTGTTCTTACCTACCTGACATGGGCGTTTGTAGTGGTGCTTTCTTTGCTTAGAAGTCTGCTGCTGCTCTGTTTACCACACCTTTTTGTTCTCAGGGTCAGCGCAGACCGTGTGATGGTTGGCATTACTGCCTCACAGCACTGCGGTTGTTGGTTCGATACCCTCTTCAGCATTAACTGTTTAGAGTTTGTATATTCTTCCTGTACTTGTGGGGGTCACTCCAATAATATACTATAATAAGTTTTCCTGCCGTTCCGTCTTATCTTTCTCCAACCCACCAATGGTTACTGGTGGTTTTTTTTTTTTTTTTTATCTCTGGACTCATTCTGGGTGCAGAGTTGTCTTCCCGGTTGTTTCGGTATGTGTGAACCTGCTACGTGTTCGGTTACCTTTCTGCCGGGAGCTCTACGTTATCGGTTGCTCCTGTTTCTGGATTCTCAACCTCATGGAGATAACTTGCCGATTCCTCCAAAATGGGTTTGTGCTCCTAGAAGTTGTGGACTTTCTTCTGGATCCTCCTCGACAGTTGTTACGTTTTGTCAGAGTATGGAACTTTGTTTAATTCCCTTCTGGTTTAACCTTTTTTTTTTTTCTGATTGATATGAGCGCTGCAGGTTGATCAACTCTGTTGTAGCGGCCAGTGTTGGCCTCCCAGGCTGCTCATTCTTGTGATTCTTCTTCATGGTAGGCTGCAGCTAAATTTTCACTTTTTTTTTTTTTTTTTTGTATTGATTCTCATATTCGTTCCAAGCTTTAAAAAACAAAAAAACAAAAACTTTAGTGCTCTTGGTTGCTTCTGCGTTTTCAGAAAGGGTCCCACAGGGTGTCCAGGGCAGTACTTGTGCTTGTCAGTTTGAGATGACTGTTCAGGACATTCTTCATGCAGGGTCATGGTTATCCATTGTTTTCTGGACCCCCCCCCCCCCCCCTAACTTTCTTTTCTTAGTTGCAGACGCCTGTAGGTCTCGGCGCCTTCCCACCCGGGGAGGTCAGCTTTGGGACGTCCACACTGTTTGTACTCCAGTGTCCCCTAGTGGATGAATGAGGACAGGATTTTGGTACTTACCGATTAATCCATTTCTTTGATTCCATAGGGGACACTGGACGACCTCCCAGCTCTGTGCCGTCCTGCAGTGTTTGGTGGTTTTTGCTGCAGCTTCATTGTCTGTCGGTCTGCACTGTGTAGTTAGGTTGTCACTTGGATTGACTGTTCACGGTCTTGGATTGGATTGTCCTGCTCCTCTTCCTTGTTATCTTTTCCTTTTTTTTTTTTTTTTTTGTTGGCTATGCTCCTTGGCTCCACTCGGGCTTGGTTAATTTTAACTGAGTCGTATAGAGGGGGAGGAGCCAACTACTCTTCTGAAGAAATATAAAGTGCCAGGCTCCATTCTCACCTGTCTATACCCCACTGTTTATACTCCAGTGTCCCCTAATGGATGAAGGAGAAATGGATTTATTGGTAAGTACCAAAATCCTGTTTTCCGGGGTATTGGCTTTTCTTTAGGCAGGATTAGACAAAGGTCTACGCCTAGCCACTTTGAGAGTGCATGTTTCTGCACTGTCAGTCTGGTTCCAGAAGAAGATTGCCTCATTACCAGATGTTACAATTTTTTTCCAAGGAGTTTTGTGAGTTCAGCCTCCTTTTATTCCACTGGTAGCGCCATGGGATTTGTCTTTTGGTTCTTAAAGGGTTACAAGCTTCCCCATTTGAACCTGTCTGTGGATTTGAAGTGGTTAACAGCAAATACACTTTCTTCTTGCTATTTCATCTGCTCGCAGAGTCTGACTTGGCAGCGCTATCTTGTCACTCCCCATTCTTGATTTTTCACCAGGAAAAGGCTGTTCTTCGTACAAGGAATGGTTACCTTCCTAAGGTAGCGTCCTGTTTTCATGTGAATGAAGGAATTGTTATCCCAGCCTTTCAGGCTCCAGATCTTTCTGTAGGTGAAGCCTCCCTGGATGTAGTTCCTGCTCTCCGTATCTATGTGGAGCGTACAAATTCTGTTAGAAAATCAGATGCTCTTTTTGTATTATATGGTTTTCACAAACGAGGACGGCCAGCTAACAAGCAGACCCTGGCTTGTTGGTTACGTATGACTATCTCTCAGGTGTATGTACACACAGCCTGATCTCGTTGTCCCAAACACTGACGGCACATTCTACTCGGTCTGCAGGGTTATCATGGGCATTTACTCGTGGTGCCTCTGCTGAGCAATTGTGCAAGGCAGCCACATGGTCTTCTGTCCACACTTTTTTTTCTTATGTTTTTTATATGCCTTTGATAATTTTGCCTCTCAGGATGCTTCCTTTTGGGCGACGAGTTCTCCTCTCGAGCAACCCCCACCCTAGGGGAACTGCTTTGGGACATCCTCATGGTATTCCTATGAACCCTGAAGAAGAAAATTAGTTATGGTAGACTTGCCTAAATAACTCCTTCTTCTAGGTCCACAGGACACCCAGCCTGACTCACCCGGCTTCATTTGGTTATTTTCTTTTGGTCAGATTCCCTAATCTTATGTGAGTGTTTCTGGTGTATGATTGTTCTTCATTCTCCTTTCCTTCTCCTGCCTTGAGACTTAACTAAACTGATGTCCTATGGCTTGGAGTGGGGTATATATGGAGCAGGACCCGGGGCATTCTGGGAGCAGTTTGGTGACTGGTCTTCCAACCATAATATCCCCATGTTATCCCTGTGGACCCTATGGCCTTCAAAGAAAAGGAGTTATCTAGGTAAGTCTACCATAACTTATTTTTTTTCTTTCTTGGCTAGCATGGGAAGTGTCAGAATAGGTTCAGCACAAGGGTGAAAATAGGCTCCATGGCGAATTGGTTGAAATAATTGGTAAAAAGAAAAGACTTCTGGTGTATATAGCATTATGACAGGCGCAGTTTAAGCCACCGCTCCACAGATGTCTTAGTAGTCGGCTGTAATTGACCTGAAATCACTATAGTCTTTCTGTCTGCTTGCTGCAGAAGCTGTGGTGATTATGGTATGGAGTCCATTGTGAAACTTTTTATACTTGACTCTTTGCCACATCTGAGGCCTTCATGATTGCTCTGCTGAGTGGGACGAGGGAGCCAGAGTAGTCAACAGCATGCACTGCTGCTTAATTCACTGCACCACACCTTTTTTTTTATAATTTTTTTTTTTTCCATCTCAAATCATTGACTTCTTGAATATGTAGTGTTAAATTTGTATAAAAAGTCTGCAAATACAGCAACTTTAAAAATATATATTTAGTTATTTATTTCTACTTCAGGGTCCATAGGGTATCCACAGGATACCTTGGGTATAGGTGTGACGTCAGTCGCAGGGCACCAAAGAGTTAAGCTTTCAGCCTCCCAGGATGCACTAGGTCCCCCTCCTATACCCCGCCCCCGGGCCAAGGCACCTCAGTTTAGTTTGGTGCCCGGCCGGAGTCGGGTGCACCTGTTGGAGTGGGGGCTAGAAGAGCCCCTGAAGCTTTTTCTTCATGCAGCTGTGGCTGCACATCTGGATGAACAGCATGGACAGTCAGTCCTGACGTCCATGCTGTCTTCCCTACACCCCGCCGGTACCAGAACGCCGGTACTGATCCGGGGATGCTGGTGGGCGTCTGGGGTCACAGCTAGCGGTGACCCCAGATGCTCCGGACCATGGCCGGATTCAAGGGGGACAGAGGTAAGCAGCGGGGTCCCGCGGTGGGTCCCCGCTGATCACATGGTCCTAAGTCCCCAGGCAGGGGGCTCCCTGGGGACTGGCTGCAGCGTGGAGCCAGGCGACCAACCTGCGCTTCCACTACCCCCTGGGACAGCGGACCGCAGCAGAGCGGTAGCGCTGCGGCGTCCCAGGGGTTAAATGCATGCCAGGGGAGCGCGCCTTCCCTGTCTCACAGCCGGCGCCTCCCCCGCTGCACACAGCCCTTTCTGCACTGTGCTGACTGGTCCTGTGTCAGCGCTCCTCCCCCAGGCCAGCTTCTCTCTGCTCCTCGGCGGCCATCTTCTCTGCAACGCATGGTGAACGCTGCTGGAAGTCTGGAAGGAAGCATCGTGGTCTGGGTCCCCCCGCATACCTCTCCTCCGCTGTGGCTCAGGTCTGTGTATGCAGCGCTGTGTCCTACCAGGCCCTGTGTCTGTGTAGTTGAGTGATCAGCGCTGTTAGTGCAGGAATTGTTATTTCTCTGCATTGTATGTGACTGTGCTAGCGCTGCCTGTAACTTTTCTTCTCTAAACTGTCAGCTTTAATACTGTCCCTGTTCTTCTGCTAAAGCCCTTGCGGTGCGGTGCTGCAGGGTGGTCTCTCGCCTATTTAATACTTAATTGGTGAGAGAGGTCACATACGTGGTGCCATCATGTCTGAAAGTGATTTTCCCCTCCGGCTACAGTGTACCACGTGCAAAGTACCGTTAGCGGAGGGGGAGGGTAGCGCGGAGGGCCTTTGCCGGCAGTGTTTGTCCATGGCGCGGCCTATTACGGTTACAGCATCGGTACAGGAGCCGCCCTGGGCTTGTTTCGCTCAGGCGTTAACAGCTTTAGTGGGCCAGTTAGCTCCGCAGCCCGCGTTTACTCCGATGGGTTTGTCCCAGCAGTCTGTGGTGTCGTCACCCATGCAGGGGTTCCCACGACAATTGGTGGTACCCCACAGTCTCCCTATTTCCCCGCTCCCGGGTTCTCAGGAGCCAGCGTGGGTTAACTCCCTGACGAGTTCTGTACAGCACTTGTCGGATGTGTTGCAAGGGGAGTCTGTGATGCGGCCTCATAAAAGGCCGGTGGCGTCTCTGTCCGCTCCTTATGAGGATGACGAAGGGACGTCTGATGATGGGGAGATTCTGGATCCTTACGATCAGGAACCTCTCCATACTAAGGACGCTGATGCTAAGTCCAAAGTATATATTCCTGGACTTATTCGGGCGGTCCGCACAGCCTTGGTGATTGAGGACGAAGTTCCCCCAGCGGCTAAATCTAAGTATGCCTTTTTCAAAGATGTGAAGGGCGATGCCACAGTCTTTCCTCTTTCGGGTCAGTTGGTGGACCATTTAGAGGAGGCGTGGAAACAACCTGGCAAAAGATACCAGCCGCAGAGACGCCTGGCGGTGGCTTATCCGTTCGCGGATAATTATTTTGCTAAGTGTGAATCCCCTCCACAGGTGGATTCTCACGTGACCCGTCTTGTCCGTAGTGCCACATTGCCGATGCCATCCATGTCCTCCCTTAAGGATGCTACGGACCGCAAGGTAGAAATCTGCCTGAAGTCCGCTTATTCCCTTGCAGGGGGGGCAGCACGGCCAGCTATGGCCATTTGCTGGGTTGCCAGAGCGATGGAGCGCTGGGCGGATTCATTAGAGGCTTCTTTTGAATCCGACTGTCCGGCCGAACAGGCGGAGTTGATTGGCAATCTCAGTGATTCGGCCACCTACATCAACGAGGCGGCTCTAGACATTAGTACTCTGGTGTCTAGAATTTCTTCAGCAGCGGTAGCTGCTCGTCGCACCTTGTGGCTGCGATCCTGGAAGGCGGACGCAGATCCAAGAAAGGTCTGGAAGCGTTGCCGTTTACCGGAGAAGTTCTCTTCGGTCCGGATCTGGATAAGATTGTGGCCACGCTGGCGGCAGCCAAATCTGCTTGTCTCCCGTTGGCCGCTGCTCCTTCTGGTTCTGGACCATCGTCCTTTCGGTCATCTAGGGCCCAGGGCAGGCCCAAACCACAGTCGTTTCCTCGACAGGCTGGCCCTAAGAAATCGGTCAAGCCCCGGAAACAGGCATGGAGTACCAGACGTCCGGCCCCCAAGCCAGATGACAAGCCTGCGGCCTGACGGTCCGGGTCTCCCCTTGGGGGATCCCAGGGTGGGAGGCCGCCTGCTGCAGTTCTCCCGGTGTTGGTCGTTCACTACGACAGACACTTGGGTTCTGGAGGTGGTCTCTCACGGGTACGCCCTCTCCTTCCGGCACAGACCCCCGGCTCGATTCTTCACCACGGGTCTACCATCAGACCGGAACAAGGCTACGGAGCTGCGGAAGGTATTGCACACTATGCTCCAGGCTGGAGTTATAGTGCCTGTTCCATTCTCCCAGAGGGGCCAGGGTGTCTATTCAAATCTATTTTTGGTACAGAAACCCAATGGGTCATATCGTCCGATTCTCAACCTCAAAGCACTCAACAAGTCTTTGCGGGTCCCGAAGTTTCGGATGGAGACCCTACGGTCCATCATTCTGGCGCTGGAACCTGGGGACTACATGGTGTCATTGGACATACAGGACGCTATGGCGGTCATGGCGGCTTCTCTGCGGCTGCAAGGAGTCCGCATGTTGCCGTACTTGGACGACCTGTTATTGGTGGCAGGATCTCCAGAGCTCCTGTTACACCACTTGGACCTGACCATTGCACTGCTGCAACGGCACGGCTGGCTAATCAACTGGCAGAAGTCCACTCTAATCCCGTCTCGGAGGATTCTGCATCTTGGAGCCTTATTGGACTCGGGACAGCAAAGGATCTTCGTGACGGAGGACAAGATCTCTGCTTTACAGTCAAGGGTGCGCAGTTGTCTGCACAGCCGCCGGGTGTCCTTACACTCTGCGATGAGGTTACTGGGCTCCATGGTGTCGGTGTTCGACATGGTGGAATACGCCCAGTTTCACTCCAGACCTCTGCAGCACCTGATCCTGTCCAAGTGGAACGGGCTGCCTCAGTCTCTGAAGTTCCAGACGATTGTGCTCACCCCGGAGGTTCGCCTGTCCCTTGCGTGGTGGTTAAAGACGACCCACCTCAACAAGGGACGTCCGTTCTGGGTTCCAAATTGGGTCCGGTTGACAACGGACGCCAGTCTTCGGGGCTGGGGAGCAGTTTCGGGTCCACACTTGTTCCAGGGCAGGTGGACGCCGACAGAAGCGGAGCTTCCAATAAATATCTTGGAACTCCGTGCGGTCTTCAATGCTCTCCTGCAGGCACAGCGGTTTCTCCAGGGTCACCCGGTGCAGGTCCAGTCGGACAATGCTACCACCGTGGCCTACATAAACAGGCAAGGAGGAACTCGCAGTCGGGCGGCTCTCGTAGAGGTCTCTCGGATCCTGGTTTGGGCGGAGCGCAATCTTCCGGCCATATCAGCGGTCTTCATCCCGGGAGTGCTAAATTGGAAGGCAGACTTTCTAAGTCGCCAGGACGTTCATCCAGGGGAATGGTCCCTGCACCCGGACGTTTTTCAACTACTGGTGGACAGGTGGGGTCTTCCAGAAATCGACCTCATGGCGTCCCGGCACAACAACAAGTTGCCGGTGTACGGGTCTCGCACAAGAGACGAAGGGGCGTCTCTGGTGGACGTTCCGGTTCGCATACCTGTTCCCTCCGGTCTCCCTTCTTCCACGGGTAATCCGGAAATTCAAACAGGAAGGAGGGACGCTCCTGTTGATAGCTCCCGCGTGGCCCAGACGGCACTGGTTCTCAGACCTTCAGGGTCTGTCCGTGGACAGTCCTCTGCTGTTGCCGCTACGACCGGACCTTCTGTCTCAGGGTCCTTGTCTTCACCCGGACCTGACTCGGCTGTCTTTGGCGGCGTGGCTGTTGAGACGGCCATGCTGAGGTTCTGGGGGTTTTCCAGCTCTGTGGTGCGTACCATGTTACGAGCTCGGAAACAGTCTTCCGCGAGGATATACCATCGCGTGTGGCATACGTTCTTCCAGTGGTGTCGACCGAGAGGTTATGCACCGCGGGAGTTTCGTCTGTCTCGGATTCTCGCCTTCCTGCAAGTGGGACTAGATCATGGGCTTCGCCTTGCTTCTTTGAAGGTACAGGTTTCGGCCCTATCTGTCTGGTTTCACCGTAGGATTGCTACAATCCCGGATGTGCGCACCTTTATGCAAGGTGTTCTCCGTATTCAGCCGCCCTTTGTTCCACCTGTGGCGCCTTGGGATTTGGCTGTGGTCCTGAGGGCTCTCCAAGGACCGCCGTTTGAACCACTGGGCTCAGTGGATATTAAATGGCTAACAGCTAAGACTGTTTTCCTTCTGGCCGTTGCTTCAGCCAGACGAGTTTCTGAGTTAGGGGCTCTTTCTTGTAGACCCCCTTTCTTGGTTTTTCATGGGAACAGGGCAGTGCTCCGCACTCGGCCCGAGTTTCTTCCCAAAGTTGTTTCCCAGTTTCATGTTAACGAGGAAATAGTTGTTCCGGCCTTTAAATCACCGGGTCTTTCCGTGGGTGAGGCCTCTTTGGATGTTGTGCGGGCCTTAAGGACTTATGTTGACCGCACTTCTTTGTTTAGGAAGTCGGACGCTTTGTTGTCCTCTATGGCTTCTGTAAAAAGGGTTGGCCTGCTTCAAAGCAAACTTTGGCAGCCTGGATCCGTATGGCTATTTCTGAAGCTTATCTTCATGAAGGCCTACCGGTCCCTCCTTCTCTGAAGGCTCATTCCACTAGGTCTGTGGGTCCTTCGTGGGCAGCTCGACGTGGTGCCTCGGCAGTTCAGATCTGCAAGGCTGCTACGTGGTCTTCTGTCCATACCTTCGTGAGGTATTACAGGTTTGACACCTTCGCCTCTCAGGATGCTTCCTTCGGGCGGCGGATTCTCCTTTCTGCACAGGAGCGTCCCCACCCTTAAAGGATACTGCTTTGGGACATCCCCAAGGTATCCTGTGGATACCCTATGGACCCTGAAGTAGAAAATATGAGATATGGTAAGAACTTACCCTTGTTATCTCTATTTCTACGAAGTCCATAGGGTTCCACAGGACTCCCGCCCTGTCGCACCTGTGCTGCAGATGGGCTTTGCTCTGGTCACCGGTTTTCCGTCTCCCTCTGGTGAGAATGTGATTCTTGTATGTGTCCAGATCTTTGTTCTCTCTCTTCCTTCTCCTCCTCCGGCCTATGGCTTGGTAACTAACTGAGGTGCCTTGGCCCGGGGGCGGGGTATAGGAGGGGGACCTAGTGCATCCTGGGAGGCTGAAAGCTTAACTCTTTGGTGCCCTGCGACTGACGTCACACCTATACCCAAGGTATCCTGTGGAACCCTATGGACTTCGTAGAAATAGAGATAACAAGGGTAAGTTCTTACCATATCTCATATTATTCCAAGTCTTTTGATAAGTGGAAAGATCTATGATTGATTTTGGCATTTGGCCAAAAAATGACCCTGAGGTGACATTTTCAGGGTACTAAAGCTAGACCTCCTATGGGTTTTGTGTTAGTCTAATTCAAACCCCTCCATTGTCATGGCAAATGAAAACTTGTTGGAGCACTGATATAGGCAGAGAATACAACGCCCCAGAACAAACTGCTTGCCAAGCAATGTAATTGGCAGCCAGGTCATTCCTAAAGAGCTCCATAGTATTATACACTGCTTGCAGGTTACCAACCTGCATATAGTCTTGCGTGAAGGGCTAAGTCAAAGATGTTTGAGCCAAATTAGAGCTGGCTGGTGACAGAAACTGAGTATAATAGAAGTGGTAATGGCGATTCAAGCTGTAAAGATGTCAAGAGGTCGTACATGGCTGCTGTTGGTGTTACTATCTCAGACTGCTGGGGAGCTGATCTCCCACACTTCAGGGTCTTGAAGCAAGACTCAACATCTGAGAGAAGTAAATAAAACTGAAAAACCTAAATACTAACTGGTAACCAGCTTTCAGGCATGGGGCTTTCCCAGGAAGCATCTGTTGATAATGAATCTGCACATCCATTTCCTTCAATTCTGCATATACGCGATCTCCAAACTCCAAAATGTAAATTAATTTTATTTGCTATGTTTTTAACACTGTATACATTTTATAATATTGACATGGTCTAAATGTCAACAGTCCATGACTGGGTTAGGCTGCGGTCAGGGTTACATTCAAAGAGAATGTAAAATTGCATTGCCGACTGTCGACATTCTGAATGTCTGCTTGATATACTACACCTGTTCAGCACAATGGGATACTATGCAGGTGATTCAATTCAGCGCGATGCTGAATAGCCCTTGGAAGGAGTTCCTGGAGTTAAGCAATTAAGCGCACTTAAGTCCAACTACAGTATTCCAGTGTGGTTTTCCGGCTTGGAGCAGCTCTAACAGTCTCGCGGACGGCATTTAAGTCGGAGAATGCCAGTTACCGCAACCAATCACCTGGCTTAAGGCCCGGTAACCGGCATTCTCCGACTTAAAGTGGTTCTAGTTGTACTATAATAGATGAAGCGAATAAAAACAGTTTATCATTTACGTGGACTAAATACTGAGGGTTACCATCACATGATCAACTTCAGTACTGTGTCCCACACTGACGTCCCTATCACGTGTTAAATGTATAGATCACGTGAACGGAATGGCTGTGTATTCCAATCTCCGTGACTTGTGATCGCTAGTAGATCACGTGAGTATTATCTCACTATCCTAATAGCCGTGGAAGATTATCACCCAATAGCTTTCCATCTCCTCACCCACGTGTGTTTTGTTTACATCACGTGGACGGAAAAGATCGTCACTAGTAAGTGTGTGCATTCCTGATATTAGATAAATAAATAAATCAACTACTCGAATCCACAATTGGATAAGTCTGTCATCCTATAGATCCATATGTTATGTTTTTCTATTGATTATGTGTGTTTTTTTTTTTTTTATGTAATTAGGATTAATTGCAGCAGCTGCTAATCAGCAGCCATCTTTAGAATATAAGTATAAATGGCCTTTGCAGCCACATAACCAACACCTTTGATAAAGCTGTGAGTTGGACACAGCGAAACGTGTCAGGGAATTGGCTGTCACATCTTGCGTTACTCTTCTGATCCAGCGCCATGTTCATTACCATCCATTGCTGTGCTTATCAGTGACAAGTGCTACACCAACCTATTACTGGACCTGTGCCCTGGGGACATCTTTGTAGGAATTGCTACATCGTAAATTGGACCCTAAATATTTGGTCACTGGACCTGTCACATCAAGTCCTCTACACGTTTGTTTTGGGGAGCCGTATTTGCCTATATATCCACTTTCATCAAACTGACCCCTTACCTGTGTGGCTATTGGACTAGGTAATTATTTGGCTGGACATTGACTCATCAAAACTAGCATTCAGCATAGGGATATCTAATCAGTTGTGACCATAAGTTGTTGACTGAGATATATAGGTGATTTGTGTAATTATTTATTACTTTTTGTTATTTATTGTGTGATTTGGGTTATAACCCGGTAATATTAAATTTTTTCATTTTATTTTTTAACTATAGAGCGCTGTTTCTTTGTTTCTATAATAAATGAAGGTATGGGACCTTGCACCTAATTGAGTCTACCACCAACTGACTCTGACTGTTAAACAACATTTAGATCATATGTTAAATTAATTGAATTTTTTTTTTTTTCTCACAATAGACCTCCAAATCCAATAGAATTTCTAGCTGCTTACTTGTTAAAGAACAAGACTCAGTTTGAAGACCGCAGCTAATGGACAATATTTGGATTGCGATGCTGCATTTGGCAAGAATGACCATGCTTTGCAAAAGGACTGAACAAGCTGTCACATTCAAGTTTGTTCAAAACAGACTTCCATTCTAATTGGGGTTTTTATTTAACATTTCTGTTCCTTACAATCGTATGGATCTTGATTGTTTTGAAGTGACCTTAGAAAAATAAAACCTTTTTAAAACTGAAGACTTGTAAATTGGTGTGGGACAAGACAGTTTTATGGAAATATAAGTAAAAAAAGATGTTGCGTAGTGACACTTTGCAAGCATTCTGCCATTTTGAACAAAAAATGTTGACTAGTAGGCTAATTGGGGCATTATTACTGTACATTCAGCTTTTCTACACAACGAAGTAGGTCCTATAACCACTGAGCTACAATTCTGTTTGTGCGGTGTTCTGCGTTTTTATTTCAGGCTGCGATTCAAATGTTTTGGTCGCCCTCTGCTGGCATCTATACAAAAAGGCTCCAGATGGCGCAATTCAATTGTTTTTCTGTTTGGGCTCCTATTAGTACTTAATGCGGCTAAAGGCACAGAGTTTAGCTGCACAAAGCTGCTAAACCAGTCTAAAGAAGTGGTTAGGGTGCCCAAAAAAAAAATGAACTTTTCAATAGTTACGCCTAAAGTTGCTAGATGAAATGTGTGCATACATTTAAAAAAAAATAAATGAATTTCCCCCCAGTGTCTTTAGACGCACCATGGAAGTTTGCACTATTTATTATTATTTCTTATTATTGTTTCTTATATAGCGCAGCATATTCCATTGCGCTTTACAATTGTAAACATTAATAGAACAAAACTGGGTCATAACAGACAGATATATATAGGTAGGAAGCACTAGCCCTATGCCAGGTGCAGTTTGTCAGAGTATGGCCTCTTTGGAAACAGCCGCTTACAGAAGCACGCCCACGTCTGCTTATCCACCCCCTGTTACCGGCCAAGAACACCCACTGAAATCCAGTCTCTGCGTCCAAATCTGTACTGAGTCTCCATGTGGTAATCTGGCTGCATGTGCTGTACGACATGACTCATTCACAGAAAAAAAAAAATTGGCTGTTTGCATGAATACAAGAATAGCGTTTGACTCCGAATCAGGCCCTTTGAATAGCCAATGAGAGATATTTGAGGCTGCTTCTGTTAATAAATATATATTAATATAACACACACACACCCGTGCATAAATATTGGGACATTGACAGAATTTTCATATTTTGGCCTCTATTCACCACCACAATGGCTTTGAAATGAAACAAACAAGATGTGCTTTAACTGCAGACTTTCAGATTTAATTTGAGGGTAATTACATCCAAATCAGGTGAACGGTGTAGGAATTACAACGGTTTCTATATGTGCCTCCCACTTTTTAAGGGGCCAAAAGTAATGGGACTATCAACTCAAAAGCTATTTCATGGACAGGTGTGGGCTATTCCCTTGTTATTTCATTATCAATTAAGCAGGTAAAAGGTCGAGTTGATTCTAGGCGTGACATTTGCATTTGGAATCAGTTGCTGTCGACTCTATACGAGATCCAAAGAGCTATCAGTGAAGCAAGCCATCATTAGGCTGAAAAATCAAAACAAACCCATCAGAGATAGCAAAAACATTGTGTGGCCAAATCAACTGTTTGGACCATTCTTAAAAAGAGAACGCACCGGAGAGCTCAGCAACACCTGGAAGACCACGGAAAACAACTGTGGTGGATGACAGAAGAATTATTTCCCTGGTGAAGAAAAACCCCTTTACAACAGTTGGCCAAATCAAGAACACTCTCCAGGAGGTAGGTGTATATGTGTCAAAGTCAACAATCAAGAGAAGACTTCATTACAGTTCTGGAACAACATCCTATGTACCGATGAGACAAAGATCAACTTGTACCAGAGTGATAGGAAGAGAAGAGTATGGAGAAGGAAAGGAACTGCTCATGATCCAAAACATACCACCTCATCAGTGAAGCATGGTGGTGGTAGTGTCATGGTGTGGGCATGTATGGCTGCCAATGGAACTGGTTCCCTTGTATTTATTGATGATGTGACTGCTGACAAAAGCAGCAGAATTAATTCTGAAGTGTTTTGGGCAATATTATATGCTCATATTCAGTCAAATGCTTCAGAACTCATTGGACGGTGCTTCACAGTGCAGATGGACAATGACCCGAAGCATACTGCAAAAGCAACCATAGAGTTTTTTTAAGGCTAAAAAGTGGAATGTTATGCAATGGCCAAGTCAATCCCCTGACCTGAATCCAATTGAGCATTCATTTCACTTGATGAAGGGAAAATGTCTTCAGTTCCTGCTTGTTCTTGGGGCATTTGCAGTAGAGGCCTGGCAGAGCATCACCAGGGATGAAACCCAGCGTCTGGTGATGTCCACGCGTTCCAGACTTCAGGCTGTAATTGCCTGCAAAGGATTTGCAACAAAGTATTAAAAAGTGAAAGTTAGATTTAGGATTGTTTAGTTTGTCCCATTACTTTTGGCCCCTTAAAAAGTAGGAGGCACATATAGAAACCGTTGTAATTCCTACACCGTTCACCTGATTTGGATGTAATTGCCCTCAAATTAAATCAAAGTCTGCAGTTAAAGCACATCTTGTTTGTTTCATTTCAAAGCCATTGTGGTGGTGAATAGAGGCCAAAATATGAAAATTCTGTCAATGTCCCAATATTTATGCACCTGATATATATAATTAATTAATTTGTGGCAATATCTAACTCCTATGGCGCAGTATTGGAGTGGGTTTAGGGGAGGTGATGTAAGGGGATAGAAAAAGAAAGTAAAGGGGCAGATTTGCAATTCAAAGAATGTTCTTTGTCTGTTAATACGGCACTCCACAGTGGTCTTGTATATAGTTTGAGATTGCAAAAACAGTTAAATTTTAATTTCCGTAATCTAATTATTTATTACTAAAATATAGTGGGTATATGTGTATATATTATATTTAAAAAATGTATTTTCTTAAATGTGTGCTTTTATTGACTCAAAGGTAGTTCTAACCCAAAATTAATGCAAAACACGATCAATTAGATGAGGATAATTCAAAGCATGAATTTATCCTGTGGATTTATCAGTTAACAAGTGACCAGGCCAAATATTAATACACCAAACACATCTTGTTCAAAGAAAATGAAATGAAAAATAAATTACTAAAAACAAAAATTGCACACCGGGCCTGATTCAGTAAGTATCGCTAAGTTGCGCATGCTCTGCAAACGCATTACAATTACGGACGCACAGATGAAGCCATCGCGGAGTGAGTGACTGGCTGAGCGCTTGGGGGGTGGTGATGGGGGAGTGGTCGGAAAATTGCAGGCGTGCTTGTCTGAATGCCGACTCTTGGGTGTGCATAAATTAGCCACTGCAACGCCATGTGCAGCTTGAGTATTCACTGCGTGCGATGAGGTTAGCAATTTCTGAGTAAGGTCTGACCGGTTGTAATTGTGTGTGAGCGTCTGATGTTACTCGATGTTCCCGGTGTATACGCAGGACTGCAAGGTATTACGGATGTGAGATAAAGGTAGTGGGCGTCTTTATGCTGGCAGAGCGACAGCATTGTACTAGCATTCATTAGCATATTTGTGCAGCAGATCTGCGTGCGTAATCACAGCTGCAATAGCGATCCGTAATGAATTTGGCCCATAGTGCGGGTGTGAAAGCAGTGGGCGTCTCTATGCTGGATGAGCGATGGCAGGCATTTGTATACATTTGTCAGTGGCTGCTGGTCTGCCAAAGGTTGAAAGAGTGTACGGTGACGCAATACTTTCAGTAGATTGTGAGCAGATACGCATCTGAGATCCGGAAAATTGAACAGGTGTGGAGGCATATGTTGGGTGTTTAATTGGCATCCAGGTTTCCAGTAGGATTATGTCAAGTTTGGTCTGGAGTTGGATCCCTGGAGGATTGGACAAGTAGTGTACACTCTAGGTCTGGCGCCGGACCTAGAGAAAGGGCACATCTGCACGTGGCCAATGAAAAGGGGGGGTGTTTTTAGGACTCGTCCCCTTTTTGTCAACCTTGGGGTCGTGCCTGGCACTTGCGGGCTGACCCCAAGCACTGCTGTCAGTGTGAATGAGGCCGGGCGCATACCCCAATCACCAGCGTTGACTGCTACACCACAGTTTTCCTCACTCGTGGGACACCGGTCCGGAGAGCAGGGTGCTTTTTGCCCTTCAGAAATATAGCAGGGTGCGGCGCCCCGCTAAAACAGTAGCAGGAAAGCTAGGACAAGTGTGTACTCATCTTAAATCTTGCAGCATCATATCAGATGAATAACTTGCTTTATCCATTGTTTCTAAAGCTGGGTACAAATTAAAACACAACCAGCCCAGACTTTTCAGAGCCAGTTCTGGTGTGAAAATACAGGGAACAAAAGATGTAGAGGTCCTCTGCATTTAGCACAACCAGTACTATTCTCAGCGAGCTGGTTTTGGAAATATAGGGGACAAAATAAGTAGGAGTCACCTGTATTTTCCATAACCAGCACCGGGCTCTTTTTAGCGGGGGTATAATGCCACAGCCAGGGGAAGCCTTTTACCATGTCCCCCGGCCAAAGCATTACACCTAACCGCTCGTCAGCCCAGGTGAACTACAGGTACCAGCGGGCCCTTAATGCCTTGCATGCTGGTACTTGTGGTTCTTCAAGTACCAGCATGCAGGGGAGGCTTGCTAGGACCTGTAGTTCTCCAACAAAAGAATATTTTTAAATCTATTTTTATACTACATTATACACAATCAACCCGCCAGGCACCCACCGGCCAATGGGTCTCGGGGATAGCCCCGGGCTAACAGCCTGGGGTGCCTTTATTGGTGGTAGGGGGTTCCTACCTCCCTAGGGAACACCAGCCTGGACTGACTAACAAGCAGGTGCATTGCTTTGGCTGAAGGATCCGCTTAAAGGGTTCCCCTGCATGTGGCATTACAACCCCACTAGAAAGAGTCCGGTGCTGGTTATAAAAATACAGGGGACCCCCTATTCATTTTGTCCCCTGTATTTCCAAAATTGGGACTGGCTCGCTGAGCCCAGTGCTAGTTGTGATAAAAACAGGGGACCCCTACGACTTTTGTCCCCTGTATTTTCACAACCAGGAATGGCTCAGGGAAGTCTGGGGCTGGTTGTGCTTTTTAGGAGGGAACCCAATTTTTTTTTTTCTTTTTTTCCCCGTTACCTGAAGATATTATTCAGATTACTTTTCTATAGATGTTGTTGTTCAGAACCTTATTGGAAGGTGTGATCCAAAGTCCATATTGGTAGTAGTTATCCAAAGTTGCTTAAATAAAGCAGAAACTACTCAGAGTATCAATGTAGGACAAAATG
Source organism: Taudactylus pleione (assembly GCA_031769625.1). NCBI lineage: Eukaryota > Metazoa > Chordata > Amphibia > Anura > Myobatrachidae > Taudactylus > Taudactylus pleione. The sequence goes on from JAUIMM010000153.1 coordinate 1,987,862, forward strand.
TCACCACAAAATAGCTGCCAGTAGCTATGCAACCTCTATATAAGGCTATGACCATATTGTGACATCATAATGCATGCAGGGAATGTAGTTGGCATCCTGGCACGTGGGATGCCGACTGTGAATACTGGTGCTGAAATCGCGACAGGTTGGGATCCTGAAACCAGTATCCCGACCGCCGGCATCCCGAAGGTAAGTATTGGGAGATTTAGGGTTAGGCACTGGGGAGGGGGTGTTAGATTTAGGGTGCAGGGGAGGTTAGGGTTAGGAACCAGGGGTTAAAAAAACACTTACCTGACTTCCCTATGGGTGTCGGGATTCTGACCAGCGGCATCTCGACAGCCGGGATTTCATACTTTATTATTATTATTATCCTTCATTTATATGGCGCCACAAAGGTTCTGCAGCGCCTTAAACAGTACATAAATGAGCACACAAGAAAAGCAGTTATTAGCCATGCAATGCAGGACAAGGACATGGTTTATAGACATAGCTGCATAACATAACCAGTAGGACATAAGGAACCAAGTGTTAGGTGCCGTTGTGGGGAGCGCGGAGTAAATTATACTATAAGTAGGGGGAGGAGAAGCACATGAGGGACGAGGCCTCTGCTCATGAGAGCTTACATTTTAAAGGGGAGGGGCAGACAGACGGGGCAACACAGATGGGGAAGATAGTGAGGAAGGAGCATGGAGCAGTGGGTTAGGATATGTGCTGCGGAATGTGTGTGTGTGTAAGATGACCTGATATGTCAAAAGTTACTCATTCATCTATCTCTATGTCTAAAAAATAGATTTTGATTGTGTTATTTACATGAGAAATGTACAAAATAAAGTTGTAGCACTTTAATTATTGTATTACAATTTAGCATCTAAATACATCCTGATAAAAAATGCATATATTATGGGACTGTCCCGCCATCCTAATACAGTAGTGACTACTTTAATCCCAGCTGCTAGGTGCTATGCCATGCTCCTGTGAGTGGGAGCATCTCACATGCTAGACCCGCCCACAAATGCCATGCCCAACATGCTGTGGTCCCACACGATGTTGCTGTACCCAGTCCTAGAATTTGTCTTGGCAGCCCTGGAGGTGACAGGCAAAACCAGAAGGGAATGGGGCTTAGTGGTGGGGTAGCAAGGCCATGGAGGGAGGGAGGGAGGTGGTTTAGAGTGGAGGAACAGGAAAGGCAGGGGAAAGGAGCAGAGGGTTGGAAAGCAGACTGATGAGAGAAAATAGGGGGAACTGCAAGCATAGGAGACAAGAGGGGAAGGATAGGGATGGATAATGTAGAGCATTATGTGGGCACTGAATAAGGGGGGTGTTTGAAGTAAGGGTGTTCATAATGTGGACGAGGTAATAAGCTAAATGAAAACTGAAGTGGAGGCTGTGTGATATAGAGACAGTGTGGATAAAAGTTGTTACATGTTTAAAAATACGGATAAAAGAACAGTTCTGCTAATGTATGAGCGCAGCTCCAAAAGTGATATGTAAAGAGAGGTGTGCGAGACCCGCATGCAGGCAGCAGCTAGAGATGGCTGTAGTTTATGTCAGCTTTAGGCCCAGATAAAATGCAGCAGCACTCTGGTGAGAATAGAAAAGCTGGGGCTCAGGTGATAGCAGTATAACTTTGTGCACCCATATCAGCCCAATTCTCTGCACCACTCACTGCCACTCACAAGCAAGGGCGTAGTCTGCCAAAGTGTGAAAGAGTGTGTACAGTGACACAATACTTTCAGTAGATTTAAACTAGAATGAAAAAAACAGTGATAAAGACCACAGAAAAAGTTTTGGTACTGAATGGACTGAGATGAATGGTTAAACTATTAAAATACAGGTAAATTTTAATCAGATAATATAAAATTATGTAGGTATACAATACCCTAAAAACACTAAATTACACACAATGCATAAATTAATTCAGCATGCAGTTAGCATAAGGATGGAAATCGGTGAAAGTGCAGACTTGCAATTGTTAATTATTCCCAAGTCATATATTGTGAAGTAGGACTCCCTCCTTTGTATCCAACACTTCGATTACTGTGAATAGTGCTGGCCTTCTGATTCTCGAATACATCTCGATGCTTATCATACTTGTCCCCATGTCAGTTTACATCTTTCCTCTTTGAAACACTGTCCTTTATTTTGGCTCTCTTGCCTATCCTCACATCATCTATCTGCATTATTATTAAAATTCTGCACACATTAGATCCCCACTTTTAATCCTCTCAATAACAAACTTGTTAAGCTGCATACTTGGTTACCATCACTGTTCTTTCACTTGCACTTCTACAAATCTCTTGCACTCATATTTCAATTACACTTCCAAATTTCATTCCTCTTGTTTACTTATATACACCATGACAAGATTTTCTTCAACTCCCTCCTTCAATCAGTCTCTACCTTTTCCTCTGTCCTGCCCCCTGCTTCCACCTTTATCCTTTCCCCCTTCTCCCCCTCCTCTGTCTGCCTACTCTTCCCTCCTCTCCCATTACTCCACCTTCTTCCTGTTCTACTCCCCCTCTGTCTTACTACCTCACCACCAAACCCTCCTCCTACACTCCCCTCCCTGTCACTTCACCCCACTGCCGTCCACATCTCCCTCCCTGCCCACCTCCTAGTTCCCTTTCTAGCTCAGGTGCCCACACCATCACTAAACTCTATTCATATTGGTCCCCCAAATTTATCTTGCCTCCACTTTACAGCAACCCAGATAATCTTATTCACATCTCCCCCACAAACACTATATCCTGTGCCCTCTGGAATGCCAGGTCAGTCTGTAATAAACTGGTCCCCACTCATGACCTTTTCATCTCCAACTCCCTGAATTATTGAAACCTGGATCTGGCCTGGGGGTCGCCATGGTGGTGTTGGGGTCCTTCTATCCACTAGTTATTCCTACCAGCTAATACCATCTGAACCATCCCTTACATTCCCCACATTTGAGGTTCATGCTATACACCTCTTCCAACCACTGAAAATCAGAGTAGCTGTCATTTACCGTCCCCCTGGCTCGCCCTTCAAATTCCTTGACCACTTCGCTTCCTGTTTTCCTCACTATCTCTCCTTAGATCTTCCCTCCATTATCCTAGGTAATTTTAATATTCCTATTGACATTCCCACAGAATCCTCTGCCGCTAAACTCCTTACCCTCATCTCTTCATTTGGTCTTGCCCAATGGACCTAATCACCCTCCCATGTGAGTGGGCACTCACTTGACCTGGTCTTTACTCACCGTTGTGATATTTCTGATTACTCCAATTCCCCATTCCCCCTCTCTGACCATCACCTTCTCTCCTTTAACCTATCTCTGTCTCCTTCCCCTCCTTTATCTCCTAAAGCTGGCCACACACTAGACCAACTTACATCCAACCAGCCAACTAGTTGATTGGTTGGAATGAAAATCTGGTAAGGTATGAAAGCAAATAACAATCAGCAATTTGCTCCCAAATGCTGGAAAATGGACAAAAACTGTTTGAACAAATTGTTTAGATCAAACATTTAACAAACTTGTCTGACGACCATTTTCATCTGATTTCTGGCATTTAGGAACAAATTGCTGATCATCTATTACTCCCATACATTACCAGATTTTCATTCCAACCAGACAACTAGTTGGCTCTGTTGCACCGGCAATAACTACTCACCCTCGCAGATCCACACCACAACACTGGCATTCCAAATGCACCAGGTACCTGCAAAAGTGTTCAAGAATTGATGAGCGTCAGTGGAGAAAATCACGCTCTAAGGCTGACTTCCTCCATTTCAAATTTATTTTCTCATCATACAATGCTGCCCTGTCCCTCTCCAAACAAACATATTTTAAGAACCTCATCTCCTCCCAGTCTTCAAACACCCGGCGTTTCTTTGCCACTTTCAACTCCCTCCTCTGCCCTTCCCTTCCTCGCTCTCTGCCCTTGACCTTGCCACCTACTTTACATCTAAAATTGACTCCATACATGAGGACATCATATCTCATCAGACCCTCAGCACTCCTCCCCCTCCTTTCCCTGACCACCCCTCCCCTTCTGCCTCACCAACTCTGACATCCTTCTCCCCTGTTTCTGGAGAGGAAGTCATGGCCCTCATCCGGTCCTCCCCTCTTGACCCTATCCCTACCTGTCTCCTTTTGCCTGTTTCCATCTTGCTCACCTCCTTAATCTCTCCCTATCATCTGGCACTGTCCCTTCTGCATTCAAACATGCCCTTGTCTCCCCATTCTTAAAAACCCTACCCTTGATCCTAACATACTTTCCAATTACCGACCCATCTCTTTTTTCCCTTTTGCTTCCAAACTCCTTGAGCGTATTGTTTGCAACCGCCTTGCAACCTTTCTTTCCTCCCATTCCCTCTTTGACTCATTTCAATCTGGCTTCCGTTCTCTCCACTCCACTGAACCTGCCCTCACAAAAGTCAGCAATGATCTCCTCCTTGCTGCCAAATCCAAGGGCCACTACTCTCTGCTCATTCTCATTGACCTCTCTGCTGCATTTGACACTGTAGACCACCCTCTCCTCCTGCAAATCCTTCCACCCTCGTGGTTTACATAGCATTGCCCTCTCCTGGCTTTCCTCCTACCTCTCTGATCGTTCCTTCTCTGTGTCCTGTCATAACTCCCCCACTTAACAGTAGGAGTTCACCAAGGTTCTGTTCTGGACCTCTCCTCCTTTTCTCCCTATATACAACCACTTTAGGGGAACTCATAAACTCCTTTGACCTCCAATATCATTTCTATGCTGATGATACTCAAATTTACCTTTCCACCCCTGAGCTCTCCCCCTCGCTCCTTACCCATATCTCCAACTGTCTCTCTGCTGTCTCTTCATGGATCTCCCAGCGCTTTCTTAAACTTAACATGTCTAAGACTGAGCTGATCATCTTTCCACCCTCTTCCACTACCTCACTTCCCACAATTTCATTACCTATTGATGGCACAACTATCGCCTCTAGTCCCAAAGTACGCTGTCTTGGAGTTATCCTAGACTCTTCCCTCTCCTTTAAACTACACATTCAGCACCTCTCGCAGTCCTGCCGTTTCCACCTAAAAATATCTTCAGGATTAGACCCTTCCTCACCCAGGATGCCACTAAAACCCTCATCCACTCACTGGTCATCTCCAGATTGGACTACTGTAACCTTCTCCTAGCTGGCCTTCCAATCTCTCACCTCCACTACAATCAGTTCTCAATGCTGCTGCTCGGCTCATCTTTCTCTCCAGACGTTCTACATCTGCTTCCCCTCTCCTTCAAGCCCTACACTGGCTCCCCTTTCCCTTCAGATGCCAATTCAAGGTTCTTACACTTGCCTACAAAGCCCTCATCAAATCCTCTCCCACATACATTTCTGACCTTCTCTCCCTTCACACTCCTGCCCGTCCACTTCGCTCAACAAATGCATTGCGCCTCTCTTGCCAACTGTTTATTTCCTTCCACTCCCGCATCCAAGATTTTGCCCGTGCTGCTCCCTACCTTTGGAATGCTCTCCCTCTCCCTATCGGACTCTCCACCTCTCTACAAATCTTCAAATGGGCTCTCAAGACCCACTACTTCATCACGGCCTTCCAGCTCTCATCCTAACCCACTTCATGCTCTTTCCTCCCTATCTTCCCCTTCTGTGTCACGCCTGTCTGTCTTCCCCTCCCCTTTAGAATGTAAGCTCTCACGAGCCGGGACCTCTTCCCTCATGTGCTTCTCTTTACATTGTCTTCTACTCCTTACTCCCCATAAGGGCACCTAACACGTGACTGCCAACTCCCTGCAGCTTATTGTGTGTTTAATCGCTATTGCAGCAATGTATATAAATCGTGTCCTTGTCCTGCACTATAATGTACTGTAAGTTACTTATTTCTTGTTCACTTATTAGTTTATGTATGGCGCTGCGGAAAACTTGTGGCGCCATATAAATAAAGGATAATAATATCAGATGAATAACTTGCTTTATTGTTTCTAAAGCTGGGTGCACATTAAATGTTTTGCTAACTATCCGATATCGTTGGCTATTTCCCCGGAACTTCTCGACAAACTATATAGTGCATACACTGTCCAATATTACTAATGACCAAATGATCTATCTTTGACGATTTCCAAAACGTTAGCTTGTTAATGATATCGTTTGCTGTCCCAAACACCTGATGACCATCGTCTGTACTGTGACACAGATGCATGCATAGATCAGTGAGATCCTTGCATGCATATGTGTAAAAACCATTAAAAGTGTAAATTCCCCCCCCAAAAAAATTACATAAGGAAAATGCACAGCCAGCCCCAGACTTTTCAGAGCCAGTTCTGGTGTAAAACTACAGGGAGCAAAAGATATAGGGGTTCCCTGTATTTAGCACAAGCAGCACTAGGCTCAGAGAGCCGATCCAGGTCTTGGAAAATATGGGACAAAATGAGTAGGAGTCACCTGTATTTTCCATAACCAGCATCGGATTCTTTCTAGCGCAGGTATAATCCCACAGCCAGAGGAACCCTTTCACCATGTACCCGGCCAAAGCATTACACCTGCCCGCTAGTCAGCCTAGACTGGGGATCCCCCCAATAAAGGGGTGTCCTTCTCCAGGGCACCCGAGGCCTATTTTGATAGCCCAAGGCTGTCCTGGCACCCCTGGCCGGTGGGTGCTGGCTTGATTGTGTATAGTGTATAAAAATAGATGTAAAAATATTGTCTTTTATTAGAGAACTACAGGTCCCAGCAACACTCTCCTGCATGCTGGTACTTGGAGAACCACAAGTGGATGCCTACATGGACAAGAGGATGTGTCCAAGGATTGTAGGTGAGTATGTGTGAGTGTGTATGTTTTAATAAAATTATACTGTCACTGTGTTTCTCTTGTTTTTATTTCAATATTTATTTTGCAGGTGAACTACAGGTACCAGTGGGCCCTTAATGCCTTGCATGCTGGTACTTGTGGTTCTTCAAGTACCAGCATGCAGGGGAGGCTTGCTGGGACCTGTAGTTCTCAAAATATATATTTTTTAAATCATATATTTATTGAAAACTTTTTAAATATAAACTACATAATCCAAAAGTCATCAATTACATATATAAAATAATCCAAATAAGAAAAAAAAAGGTGTCAGGGCAATTTGTTCATGCTCCATTACATCAGCAGTAAACAAAGCATAACATATTATTATTATCCTTTATTTATATGGCACCACAAGGGTTTCACAGTGCCTTACAAAGTACATAAACCAATAAGCACAAAATAACAGTTAACAGTACAAACAATGCAGAACAAATGCATGATTTATACATTGCTGCATAACACTTAAATAAGCAGCATGGTGTCAGCAACCAAGGGTTTGGTGCTGTTGTAAATTAAAGTAGGAGTAAGTGAAGGAGAAGCACGTGAGGGAAGAGGGCCCTGCTCGTGAGAGCTTACATTCTAAAGGGGGAGGGGGCAGACAAACGGGTGATACAGATGGGCTGCATTGTGAGGAAGGAACATGGAGTAGTGGGTTAGGATGAGAGCTGTAAAGCTTTGAGGAAGAAGGGGGTCTTGAGAGCCCATTTGAAGATTAGGAGCCAAGAAGTAAAGTTAACATTGAATTTTTAATTAAGGCCAGGAGGAAGAAGAAAGGCAGCAACTCGAGGAAGTTTGAAAAGGCAACTGATATGAGCATTGAATGCAAATAATGAAGTGGAGAGTTTAGAAGGTAAGAGTTGGTGGGAGTGACTAGATGATAGAAGTACCCCAACACTGTGGCAACCTCCAGGCCAGGCAGTGTGAAAGAAAGTGAGGCTCCCAGAGGAGATAGCTGCAGGAGAAGTGGTGTCCGATGGGTAAGTCCAGGATATGGTGATGGCTAGGAGATTGAAGGAGTGAATATGATGCAGTCATGGACAGGGACCAGGTGATTATAGACAGGACTGGCTTTCTAGAGGAGACAGGAGAGAGGGACAGAGTTTGGAGGAGAGAGAAGGAGATTATTAGTGTTGCTGTAGTGTGGGGTTGAGATTGATTTAGAGCAGAGAGATAAGGAGAGTGTGGATATATGGTGAGCTTCTGAGTGTGGAAGGGTGACAGCAGGTGGTGGGCAAGGTGGAGGTTTAGTGTGGTGTGGGTTGAGAAGAAGAGGTATAACTTGGAGAAAAGGGAGGGTGCAGGGCTTAGGAGTTATGGGAGATGCGGTGGAGAGTACTAGATGGAATGAAGGGAAATAGAGGAGAGGAGTGAGGGAGAGGAGAAACTAGAGGAGACTATGGAGGGAGGAAAGAGATGGGAACTGGTGGTAGAGGAACGTATTATATAGCTTCTGAGTGAGGGGGGAGCAGAAGAAAAGAGAGACAGTGCGTAGATGAGGGATTAGCGGGGGGGGGGGGGGGGAAACGGCAGTAGTAGTGATGAGAGCCAGATGCAAGAACAGTACAGTTAAAATGTCAAAAATCAGATAAAAGGAAGAAAAGTTGTAGGACTTTAAAATAAGGATAAAGCATTCTTATAGATGAACAGGAATTAAACAATGGTAGATACTACAGTGGTGTAGAGATAAATTGACATTGGTATAGGAATAATATAAACAGTGTAGGGCAGGGATTCCCAACCACGGTCCTCAAGGCACATTAACAGTCCAGGTTTGAAGGATAGCCATACTTGAGCACAACTGACTTAATTAGTACCTCAGTTACTTTGATTGAACCATCTGTGCTTAACCATGGATATTACTAATACCAGGACTGTTGGTGTGCCTTGAGGACCGAGGTTGGGAATCACTGGTGTAGGGTCAAAAAACATACATTCCAAAAATTAAAATGCAGCAATCCAACTGGTAGTTGCTTGCAATGTTGAAGCAGGCTATTGGCAAAAAGACCTGTTCGAGTACATCTCACCTGCAGAGCAAATAGGGTTATACAGTCCTGGCAGTACCAATTGTTCTCCTCAACCTAGAATGACACCATCTATCCCAATTATCATGGAATTTAGACATTATTACGAGACTTAAACATATGCTTTTCGTGTTTAATCACATCATTCACCAGAATTCTCCACTTAAATGGGTCAGGAGAGTCAGTTGAGAACCAGGACCGTGCAACAAATCACCTTGGCCAGTGTGAAAAGACACATAGTATAACGGTACAATATTGATGAATGTGTTTCTTCTAGATCTAGGCCGAATAAACAGAATTTAGCACTAAAACTGGGCAAGGAAGGAGCCATAATATATCCTTCCAAACGTGCTCCCAGAAGGAATAGACTAGTGGGCATTCCCACAGCAAATGCTAAAAGCCAGTATTCTCACGGCACCTAGGGCAGAGAGAGTCCTGCCTAAGGCAAGCATGATGCAGGGAAATGTGTGCAGTACACCCTGTGCAAAACAAAAAGTGAACCTGGTGAGATCTAATACAGGGTGTAGTGAACTTAATCGAGCCTAGAATTTGCAACCAATGGTCATCAGAGATTAGCCCTATATCTGTTTCCCACTTTAACTTAAGGGGAGTAAGCAACTCTGGATACAAGTTATCATTAAGAGAGGCATAGATGAAAGACACCCTACCCCTTGAACCCAAAGTAGGCACTAAAGCAGGGATGGGGAACCTCCTGCCCGGGGGCCGTATAAGACCCTCGGAATCATTTGGTGTGGCCCTCCGAGCTTTTTCTGCTAGCCTCATCTGGTTGGCAGAGTGCCTAGAATGGCACACTGCAGCCAGAATCTATGAAGCAGTGCCACCTGGATACTTCAGACAGTCACACCGCTGCCCTTACAGCTCCCCAGAGCATCCTCAGGATGCTCTGGGAATTGCTGTAATCACCTGTGATTGTGGCTCCACCTCCATGCGACGAAGTGCAGAGGGGGCATGGCCTGCACCGGGCCAGTGAATAATGTTATATATATCAAAAAAGGTTCCCCACCCCTGCACTAAAGACTTAACGGGAGACAGTGAGAATATAGGGGTAGTACAGGCAAACTGCGTCTTGTATAGTGTGCTGTAACTGTAAATATCTAAAAAAAAAAAGGCTGTATTAGGAATACCATATTCATTTTGCAGTTGTTGGAAAGATTTGAAATTCCCAGCATCATACAATTGACCCAGGGTCGTGACACCTTTTAAAAGCCATATATTGTCAGATGATAACTTAAGTAACTCAGGGTACGAACTATTAAACCACAGAGGAGAATCTGCATCTAAATCAGACCATTCAAAAAGAGTATGGGCATATCGCCAAGTCAGCAGAGCCAACAAAAGAATATTTTAACATCTATTTTTATACTACACTATACAAAATCAACCCATCACCCACTGGCCGGGGATAGCCCCGGGCTATCAGTGCAGGCATGGGGTGCCCTTAGATAAATATAAGGGTCCCAACCTCCCCAGGAAACTCCGGCCTGGACTAACTAGCGGTCAGGCATAATGATTTGGCCGAGGGACCCGTTTAGAGGGTTCCCCTGACTGTGGCATTACAATCCTGCTAGAAAGAGTCCAGTGCTAGTTATGAAAATACAGGGGACTATTATTCATTTTGTCACCTGTATTTCCAAAATTAGGACAGGCTTGCTGAACCCAGTGCTGGTTGTACTAAATACAGGGGACCCCTACGACGTTTGTCCCCTGTAGTTTCACAACCGGGACTGACTCTGAAAGGTCCGGGGCTGGTTGTGCTTTTAAGGGAGGGGGGAAAAGAACCAAACGTTTTTTTTTTTCCTGAAGATGTTGCTGTTCAGGACCTTATTGGAAGGTGTAATCCAAAGTACATATTAGTAGTCGTTATCCAAAGTCACTTAAATAAAGCAGGAACGACTCAGAGAGTATCAATGTAGGACAAAATGTCACCAGAAAATTGCTTCCAATAGCTGGGAATCCTCTATATAGGGCTGTGACCTGTATTGTGACATTATAATGCATGTAGACAGGAGCTAGAGATAGCTGTATCTTAGATCAGTTCTAGGCCCAGATGAAATGCAGCAGCACTCTGGTGAGAATAGAAATGCAGGGGCTCAGGGTATGGCAGTACAACTTGGTGCAGGAAGAGGGCCGGGCCCCATAGCAGCCTAATTCTATGCACTTACTGTAGATACACTCTTGCCTATGAGTGGCAGCTGGTCTGCCAAAGATTAAAAATAGTGGACGGTGAAACAATACTTTCTGTACATTGTTTAAGCAGATGCAGATCTGAGATCTGCTGCAAAATTGGACAGGTGTGGAGGCCTATATCGGGTGTTGAATCTGCATACAGGTTTCCCAGTAGTCAACAGTCTGGTCTGGAGTTGGATCCCCAGAGGATTGGACAAGTACTGTATGTATCCTTCTTCATTCATACAGCGTCATATCAGATAAATAATTTGCTTTATCGTTTCTAAATCAAAAATTGCAGATAAAATATAAGGAGGTATCTGAAAGGATAAGGGTGGAAGGCTAAAATTTTTTATACAGTCCTTACCTGAAGATGTTTTTCAGTTTATTTCTCTAAAGGTGTTGCTGTTCATGACCTTTTTGAAAGGTGTAATTCGAAGTACAGATCAGTAGTCGTTATCCAAAGTCACTTAAATAAAGCAGAAACTACTCAGAGAGTATCAATTTAGGACAAAATGTCATAACAAAATGGCTGCCAGTAGCTGGGAATCCTCTATATAGGGCTATGACCTGGATTGTGACTTCATAATGCAGGCAGCAGCAGCTAGAGATGGCTGTATCTTAGATCAAGTCTAGGCCCAGATGAAATGCAGCAGCAGTCTGGTGAGAATAGAAAAGCAGGGGCTAAGGAGATGGCAGTATAACTTGGAGCTTGGAGAGGGCCGGGCCCCAGGGGACGGCCTTGGATCCAAAGCAGCCCTATTGTCTGCATCTGCTGTAACTACGCCCTTGCCGGTGAGTGGCAGCTGGTCTGCCAAATTTGAAAGAGTGTGTACAGTGACACAATACTTTCAGTAGATTATTTGAGCAGATGCGGATCTGAGATCTGCAGCCAAATTGGACAGGTATGGAGACATATATTGGGTGTTGAATCTGTGTCCAGATCTCCAGTGTCAACAGTCTGGTCTGGAGTTCGAAGCCCAGAGGATTGGACAAGTGTGTACCCTTCTTGATTCATGTAGTGTCATAACAGATGAATAATTTGCTTCTTCCATTATTTCTAAACTAAAACTTTAGATAAAAATGTAAGGAGGTATCTGAAGGGGTAAGGATGGCAGGCCAAAATTTGTTATATAGTCCTTACCTGAATATGTTATTCAGATTTTTATTCTATAGCTGATGCTGTTCAGGATCATATTGGAAGGTATCATGCAAAATACATATCAGTAGTCGTTATCCAAAGACTCTTAAAAAAAGCAGGAACTGGGGCGTGGTCTCGGCGGCAATGTAGTAGGAGGCGCTGACTACAGGCTCTCCAGCGCAACATCCTTAAAACCCCAATCCTGAGATCTTAGGACCGGCTCCGGAGGTGCACTTACCTTCATCAGGTGCCTGTGGACCCGGTGAACAGTTTTGCGGGTGCCGGCGCCGAGTGTGTGGTGCCCTGGTCCTGTCAGCTGCCGGGAGTGTGGCTGCGTGCAGTGCTGCCGGGGTCAGTCAGTCGGCGCTACCAGCTGTCCCATCCATCCTCCCTGAAACTTGTCTGGCAGCAAATCTTCTCTGTCTCCTGAGTGGCCCTCTTATAGTGCCTGGCTACAGGGTGCCGTTTTCGCGGGTGTGGCGGCCATTACTGGGTGACACTTCTTCCTGAAGGCCCCCTGCTGGTGGAGTGTAGAATTGCACACCCTGCTTCTGAGCTCCCTTCTTCCTGAAGGCCCCCTGCTGGTGGAGTGTAATATTGCACGCCTTCCTGATTTAGGTCTGCTACCAATGGATAAATCCAGAAATGCAGCTGCAGCAGCCAGGTTGGAACGTTTTTCAAGATCCTCTACTCCTCAGCCACCCCCAAGTGAGGACTCCCAGGGTCCCTCATCACCGGTTCAGGCTACTCAGCAGCCTCGCCTGGATCCTAAGTCTCACACCTCTTCCTCCTCACCTCCATCAGAGGTCATCCTGCAACAGGCCGACTTATCCTTTTTACGTCAAGATCTGCAGCGGGTCGGTGAGAGAGTTGGGGAAACCGAAACTCGCATTTCCACACTAAAGGATTCCATGCTCCTTTGAAAACACAAGTATCCGCATTGACCTCCCAAATATCTACAATGCAGAACAAAATTGCTGACATAGAGGGTCGTTTGAGACGAAACAACATTCGTTTTGTTGGATTGCAGGAAAAGGAGGAAGGGTCATCTCCTGAGACCCTCCTGGAAAAATGGCTTGTGGATAAATATGGCCGTGACTCATTCTCAGCTCAATTCGCGGTGGAAAGGGCGCACCGAGTTCCTGCTAGACCGCTGCCTCCTGGGGCCCCTCTGCGCACCTTCATAACAAAATTCTTGCATTATTTTAGCTAAAGAGAAAGATAGGGTAAAGTACCTTGCGCCCCCTAACTGCAGCTCAATACCAACTCAACAAGGACACCAAAACCTTTTAAACAGACAAATACAAAGATGGAGTGGTTCACAAGCGCTGTTAGATTTGGATTAATATATTGGACACTTGATTTCCTTTGTAGTAATTTTCTATTGTTATAACAAGTCAGAAGACAAACAAGGGTTTATCAAACACTGTTTTTTCTCTCCTTTTATGTATTCGTCTGTATATCCAGACTCACCATCACTTAATGAAAATGCGTGCATCAAAAGGTATCTCTGATCTTCTCTATATATACCAGATATCATATATTCCCCCAGTGTTCTGACACTCACCAATTGAACGGTGGCTACATCCACATAAAGCTTTTTTTTTTACTTATGTCCGAGTAGGTAGGTCATCCATAGATCCTATATAAAGTCCCGAACAACCACAAATGTCCAAATAGAAAAGGACTTCCCTTTTAAAATCCCAAAAAATTTATTCTGACATATACAAAAAAATATAAGAACAATATACAATGTCCCCCATAAATGGATATGTTCTCCTCTACTCCAATTGGACTAAGAACATATTCCTCTCACCACTCATATCCCGGACATAGGAATGGGATACGGAACCGTTCTTTTTGATCGAATTTCAGCCAAATCAAGAGGGGAGTTTGTCCAAAAAAGATGGGGGGATTCTCCAGCTCACCAACGCGTTTCGGAATATGTTTTCCTTCCTCAGGGTGTGGAGGTGAACAATCTTTACTCCCTATTTATAACCTAAACCTAACCATGTGACCCTTCCTCCAATCCAACCAATCTCCTTCCAAACAGTGTATTGCGGAGAGCATTGTAAACTAAAAAATACATCATATCCTTCATTACTATATAAAACTCTTATACAGGTCTATATTAAATAAAAAATGGTATCAATATACATAAAAAACCATAATTGCATATAAGTGGGCCATAGAGAAATTATGGAGCATAATCCGGATCAGGTGCCTCTGAACACACATATACACTTCTATTGTTAAAATCCACATTAATAAATCCAGTCCATTATTGACCAACAAACATTCTGCCGGTCCAATTCTCCAATCCGAGAACTCCTCATAAAGTTCCCGTTGTTAAAAGTCTTCTGATTTGCAGGGAAAGGCGCCAAATCGATCAGCAACATAGTCACCCCTCTCGTAGTTATCACTAACCGGAAGTCCCAGCTCCGACTACTTCCGGTAGATGACCCGCACATTTCCGGTGGATGACACGCAAACAAACAAGCGGTCCACGTGGAACACTAGCACATTCCGTCTCTGGCCTCCGGAAGTCATCATTTTTAGTTCCTTCCGGTATTTGACCCGCAAACGGAAATGGACATGGATATTGTGGAACGCATGACCAATTTAATTGGTATTCCGGAAATCCACATGTAATTAAAAAAATTGCATTAATATTGCACTCCATTTATTCATAAACATCCTCATATTCTTCAAACACTCTAAATATATGGGATTTAATATTAGAAGAACATATGATCATAAATCGGTAAAAGATATCTAAATACATAAATAAATAAATAAATAAAAACAAATTAATGGCAACCACTCAAATAAACACATCATTATTTTTTCATCAAACCAGATATTCAAGAATACTCCGGGACGAATATATTAGGAGACGTCATCCTACAAAGATATAAGGGCAAACACACACATATAAAAAAAGGGGTTTCATATTTCATAAAAACCATTTCATCTCAAATTCTACGTTAAGTCCCTTGGGTACAAGAGTTCTTAATTCGTATATAGTTTTCATTTCTGTAACCTCTAATTTTTCTTCCCTATAATTCCTTCTCCAACTCGAGGCAATACTTTTTATCCCACAAAAGCTAACCAAATTCTCGATATTACACTGATGGTATTTACTAAAGTGTAGTGATACGTTATGAGTCTCCAATCCTTTTTTCACATTCCTCACATGTTCTGCCAATCTTACTTTAAGCATGCGGGTAGTTTTCCCCACATACTGGGCTTTACATGAACACTCCAGGAGATATACGCAGTATTTCGTATTACAGGAAACAAAATCTTTGATCCTATATGTTTTATTCGTCTGGCACGATTTGTATTCCACTATCTTATTTTCTTTACTTTTACAGGAAAAGTATTGTGCTGAAAAATTAATACCCAGAGGATTAAAAATTAATAAAGTACCCACGTTTCTTAATGAATCCGTAGAGTTCAAAAAAGAGTGGGAAAAAATCCTAGAGGTATGCTCGTTCTCTCTGATGCAATTAATTATCAGGGAGAGGAGTAAAGAGTTGCGGGATTTAGAAAATGAGATTGATACATTTAAAACTTTAGTAGAACCATTCTCAAACTCTAATAATTATAAAGAAATGGAAAACAGCATTATTAGAAAAGTGGAGAGAAATGAAAAAGAAATCAAAATAAAAAAACAGAAAAAATATTTAAGAGATAAAAAGGATTTAAAAGAGGGCAGATTGGTTACCACTGATCCGGATAGAATATATAGGGGGGTAGAATCTGGTAGGATAAATCCCACTGTGTCACCAAGGAGAGGATTTAATAGGGAGAGACCCATTGAAAGGTTCTCCAATATTTTATCTCAAAGGGATTGGAGAAGTCCTAAAGATAATAGGCAAATAAGGAACCCAATTTTAGGAGGGAGATCCCCGTGAGAAATATCGGAAGTAATAGATTCAGTAGGGGATACGATGAAAGATCAGAATATGGAAAAAGAATAGGACCACCAAAATGGAAAACTACCAGCAAGTATAGGGAGTCTAACTGGAGGAATTTAGAGGAGGGGAGCTCCCCCAAATGGAATAGGTATAATAGGTTTGATCCATTGGAAATTGAGGCTCCTTTTTTAGGATGAATAACCCCGACATCCAACCAAAAAAGAAATTAGAACAAAGGAGGAAAAGGGGAAAGAGAGGTGGTATTAATAGAACTAAACAAGGGAGAAAAAATAGGAAGTATAAGATGAGATTGAAGAATAACGAAATTCTAGAGCAAACATTGAGTGAAGGGAAAGAAGTTATGGAAAACGCTGTGAGAGATAATATGGAAGTTTCCACACAAAATAACATGAAAAGACTAAAATATTTAATTTAAGTAATCATGTATTAACAAGTTTGGAGGAAAGTGTCCTTGAAAAGGGACTAAAATTTGCACCCTCAAATCACTCCGATGAATTTGAAATATTTGTAGATATTGAAAAATTCATCAGAAGGATAACCCTCAAAAGATACTTCGAAGAGGGTCAAAATGAGGTAGAGAACGAACAAGTGAGTGTTAGCTCAAAGTTTAAGAGAAAATCAACCTTTTATCCAAAGCATAAGAAAGGATGCTTTATTGAATCCTTTGAGAGACTTGTGAAGGAGGATTTGGAAAAAATAAGGTTCAAACCTAATAGGAGGGTTAATCTTACTAGGGGAGAACGGGAAGCTTTAAAAACATTAAAGGACAACAAGGAGATTGTGATAAAGCCCGCCGACAAGGGGGGAGGGGTTGTGGTGATGAATTTAGAGGATTATAATGACGAGGTTATTAACCAATTGATGGATAAAAATACGTATAAAAAATTAAGGGGTAACCCGAGTATAAGTCTGATTAAAAAATTGGATACTTTCTTGGCTTTGTATACATCCAAATGAATAATAACGGAGGAAGAAAGATTGTTCATAATTATAGAAAATCCCTCTATACCGGCTTTATACATCTTGCCTAAAATACATAAGTGTAGGGATAAGCCACCTGGTAGGCCCATTGTGGCAGGTACAAACTCATGTTTATCGAACCTTTCCCAGTTTATAGATTATATTTTACAACCCTTAGTAAAAGCCACCCCTTCATATTTAAGAGACACGATTTCTGTTATTAATAAATTGTCAGAAATAGAATGGGCTCCAAATTTTATGCTTATTACAGCTGATGTTAAATCACTGTACACGGTAATTAATCATGATTTGGGGTTGAATGCTGTTAAAGTCTTTTTAGACCGTACAGATATGACTGAAGATAAAAAGGAGTTTGTGTTGGAAGGAATATCCCTCATTCTGCGTAATAATTTTTTTTGGTTTGGGGAAGATTTCTATCTCCAACTAACAGGGACGGCGATGGGCACCAGACTGGCACCAAGCTATGCCAATTTGTTCATGGCACACTGGGAGGAGGTAAATGTGTTCAGTGGCCATGGGTTCGGTGCCAGTCTGGTGTCCTGGAACCGATATATTGACGATATTTTGTTTGTGTGGAGATGAGATCGTGATTCCCTGAAAGAATTTTGCACATATTTAAATGGAAATTCAGTCAATGTAGAATTGACGTTTGAAATTAGTGATGTTCAGATCAATTTTCTTGACCTGAGCATCTATATAGAAGAGGGAATAATAAAAACAAAAAACTTTGAAAAACCGACCGATTGTAATTCCTTTATTAACAACTCGAGTAATCACCATAAAAATTGGTTACGTAGTATACCTATCAGCCAGTTCCAACGAATCAGAAACTGTACTGATTTGGAAACCTATAATAAGCAGGCATCTATATTGGAGAGTCAATTTTTGACAAAGGGATATAATAAAGAAGAAGTTAGGGAGGCCCTGAGAAAAGGTTCTGAATTAGATAGGGCGTTGGCATTAAATAATGTAAAAGGAAAAAAGACTAATGAAATAGACAGGAATATCCCATTTATCACAAGGTTTACGTGTCAGCATAAACAGGTGGAAGGAATTATAAAGAAACATTGGGGAGTGTTAAAAAAGGACCCCCTATTAAGATCATATGTATCTAAAACACCTAGGTTTGTTTACAGAAAAGCACAGAATATTAAGGATAAGGTGGTACGTAGTGTTGTATCCATACCAAAAACTCCAGGAATGGTTTTGTCACAGGGATTTTACCGATACGGCACGTGTTTGATGTGCCGCACCTGTAAAAGTAAAGAAAATAAGATAGTGGAATACAAATCGTGCCAGACGACTAAAACATATAGGATCAAAGATTTTGTTTCCTGTAATACGAAATACTGCGTATATCTCCTGGAGTGTTCATGTAAAGCCCAGTATGTGGGGAAAACTACCCGCATGCTTAAAGTAAGATTGGCAGAACATGTGAGGAATGTGAAAAAAGGATTGGAGACTCATAACGTATCACTACACTTTAGTAAATACCATCAGTGAAATATCGAGAATTTGGTTAGCTTTGTGGGATAAAAAGTATTGCCTCGAGTTGGAGAAGGAATGATAGGGAAGAAAAATTAGCGGTTACAGAAATGAAAACTATATACGAATTAAGAACTCTTGTACCCAAGGGACTTAACGTAGAATTTGAGATGAAATGGTTTTTATGAAATATGAAACCCCTTTTTTTATATGTGTGTGTTTGCCCTTATATCTTTGTAGGATGACGTCTCCTAATATATTCGTCCCGGAGTATTCTTGAATATCTGGTTTGATGAAAAAATAATGATGTGTTTATTTGAGTGGTTGCCATTAATTTGTTTTTATTTATTTATTTATTTATGTATTTAGATATCTTTTACCGATTTATGATCATATGTTCTTCTAATATTAAATCCCATATATTTAGAGTGTTTGAAGAATATGAGGATGTTTATGAATAAATGGAGTGCAATATTAATGCAATTTTTTTAATTACATGTGGATTTCCGGAATACCAATTAAATTGGTCATGCGTTCCACAATATCCATGTCCATTTCCGCTTGCGGGTCAAATACCGGAAGGAACTAAAAATGATGACTTCCGGAGGCCAGAGACGGAGTGTGCTAGTGTTCCACGTGGACCGCTTGTTTGTTTGCGTGTCATCGACCGGAAATGTGCGGGTCATCTACCGGAAGTAGTCGGAGCTGGGACTTCCGGTTAGTGATAACTACGAGAGGGGTGACTATGTTGCTGATCGATTTGGCGCCTTTCCCTGCAAATCAGAAGACTTTTAACAACGGGAACTTTATGAGGAGTTCTCGGATTGGAGAATTGGACCAGCAGAATGTTTGTTGGTCAATAATGGACTGGATTTATTAATGTGGATTTTAACAATAGAAGTGTATATGTGTGTTCAGAGGCATCTGATCCGGATTATGCTCCATAATTTCTCTATGGCCCACTTATATGCAATTATGGTTTTTTATGTATATTGATACCATTTTTTATTTAATATAGACCTGTATAAGAGTTTTATATATTAATGAAGGATATGATGTATTTTTTAGTTTACAATGCTCCCCGCAATACATTGTTTGGAAGGAGATTGGTTGGATTGGAGGAAGGGTCACATGGTTAGGTTTAGGGTATAAATAGGGAGTAAGGATTGTTCACCTCCACACCCTGAGGAAGGAAAACATTCCGAAACGCGTTGGTGAGCTGGAGGATCCCCCCATCGTTTTTGGACAAACTCCCCTCTTGAATTGGCTGAAATTCGATCAAAAAGAACGGTTCCGTATCCCATTCCTATGTCCGGAATATGAGTGGTGAGAGGAATATGTTCTTAGTCCAATTGGAGTAGAGGAGAACATATCCATTTATGGGGGACATTGTATATTGTTATTATATTTTTTTTGTATATGTCAGAATACATTTTTTGGGATTTTAAAAGGGAAGTCCTTTTCTATTTGGACATTTGTGGTTGTTCGGGACTTTACATAGGATCTATGGATGACCTACCTACTCGGACAAAAGTAAAAAGAAACCTTTATGTGGATGTAGCCACCGTTCAATTGGTGAGTGTCAGAACACTGGGGGAATATATGATATCTGGTATACATAGAGAAGATCAGAGATACCTTTTGATGCACGCATTTTCATTAAGTGATGGTGAGTCTGGATATACAGACGAATACATAAAAGGAGAGAAAAAACAGTGTTTGATAAACCCTTGTTTGTCTTCTGATTTGTTATAACAATAGAAAATTACTACAAAGGAAATCAAGTGTCCTATATATTAATCCGAATCTAACAGCGCTTGTGAACCACTCCATCTTTGTATTTGTCTTGCATTATTTTGACCGGGACTCTGTGCTTTGATTGGCTAAGGTGAAGGACCCACTGGAATGTAATGGTGTGATAGTGTCTGCATTTCCAGTTTTCGCTGCTGATGTCCAGAGAGATAGGGCTAAATTTATCCCCATTAAAAGACGTTTACGTGATTTGAATATACATTACGCCATGATGTTCCCATCCAAACTGAGAGTTATAGCAGATGGAGAGTCCAAATTTTTCGTCTCCCCTCGTGAGGCTTCGGCATGGCTAGATTATAGGGTACCTGGCATCAGACAATTGGCTCCTGACTGATATGTCTATCCATGCTTGACCGTAACCGGGTTATTTCTTTTTTTATATGCATTAATATTCAGCTATTTGTAAGTGCACAATTATAAGTAAATTGTACCTAGCCGTGTAACGATAACTGTTATACTGATGCATGTGACTAGAAGCAACTTCCTCCTACTTTATGTTTATATTTGAATACATACTATAGATGGTTATGCACTGGATTACAGACAGTCTATGTCATGTTCTATTTGTCTTATATACAGTCAGGTGCATAAATATTGGGACATTGACAGAATTTTCATATTTTGGCCTCTATTCACCACCACAATGGATTTGAAATGAAACAAACAAGATGTGCTTTAACTGCAGACTTTCAGATTTAATTTGAGGGTAATTACATCCAAATCAGGTGAACAGTGTAGGAATTACAACAGTTTCTATATGTGCCTCCCAATTTTTAAGGGGCCAAAATGTAATGGGACTATCAACTCAAAAGCTATTTCATGGACAGGTGTGGGCTATTCCCTCGTTATTTCATTATCAATTAAGCAGGTAAAAGGTCTGGAGTTGATTCCAGGTGTGACATTTGCATTTGGAATCAGTTGCTGTCGACTCTCAATATGAGATCCAAAGAGCTGTCAATATCAGTGAAGCAAACCATCATTAGGCTGAGAAATCAAAACAAACCCATCAGAGAGATAGCAAAAACATTAGGTGTGGCCAAATCAACTATTTGGAAAATTCTTAAAAAGAAAGAACGCATCGGAGAGCTCAGCAACACCAAAAGACCCGGAAGACCATGGAAAACAACTGTGGTGGATGACAGAAGAATTATTTCCCTGGTGAAGAAAAACCCCTTTACAACAGTTGGCCAAATCAAGAACACTCTCCAGGAGGTAGGTGTATATGTGTCAAAGTCAACAATCAAGAGAAGACTTCATTACAGTTCTGGAACAACATCCTATGGACAAATGAGACAAAGATCAACTTGTACCAGAGTGATGGGAAGAGAAGAGTATGGAGAAGGAAAGGAACTGCTCATGATCCAAAACATCATCAGTGAAGCATGGTGGTGGTAGTGTCATGGCTAGGGCCTGGCAGAGCATCACCAGGGATGAAACCCAGCGTCTGGTGATGTCTATGCATTCCAGACTTCAGGCTGTAATTGCCTGCAAAGGATTTGCAACAAAGTATTAAAAGTGAAAGTTAGATTTAGGATTGTTTAGTGTGTCCCATTACTTTTGGCCCCTTAAAAAGTGGGAGGCACATATAGAAACCATTGTAATTCCTACACCGTTCACCTGATTTGGATGATTACTCTCAAATTAAATCTGAAATCTGAAAGTTAAAGTACATCTTGTTTGTTTCATTTCAAAGCCATTGTGGTGTTGAATAGAGGCCAAAATATGAAAATTCTGTCAATGTCCCAATATTTATGCACCAGACTGTATGTTGGAGAGCCTCATTGCTTTGGTGGCTTCTGTTTGTTTGTTTGTTTGCTCCGCCACTTAGCTGAGTTTGTACTGCATAGTGGGTAGCTAAGTTTAGGTTGTATTTTTGGGTCTAGGTTAGCCAGTTTTTGGGGTGGTATACAGGGAGGGGGGAGGTTATTGGGGTTATGTAAGGTTATGTCTTATATGGTTGTTTTTATTGTTTTTTTTTTGCCTACACGCTACTGTTATCATGTGATTATAATATTTTGGCTGGAGGGTCTGGTCTGGGCCTGATCTTATTCCTGTTACATACACTTGTTATTTATGCTACTGCTGAATTTATTGACATGGAATGTTTGTGGAGCTAATGACAAGATTAAGCAGTCACTAATTCTTAAACTCCTTAAACAATATTGTCCGGATATTGCTTGCCTGACGGAAACTCACTTGGTGGGTAGCAGAGTTTTTTAATTAAAACGTCCTTGGGTAGGCTGGGCATATCATGCCTCCCACACTACATCATCTAGGGGGGTTTCCATACTCATATATAAAAACATGCCCTATGTGTGAAATAGAGTCCAAACTGATAAATATGGGAGATTTGTATTTCTGGACTGTAAAATTCACTCTACCCCGCTTTTCTTGTTAGCAGTTTATATTCCTCCTCCGTTTAGTTATGATGTACTAAAATTAGCAACTGGATTTATTGCTGACTCCCCTAATACTCATGTTATATGCCTGGGGGACTTCAACAACATTATGAATGGGTATTTGGACAGATGGCGACAGAATTCAGGCATTAATACTAGTTTTGCAAAGTTTATTGATGGTTTAGGATGGGTTGATGCCTGGCGCAAAAAGCATCCTGAAGTGCGCCAGTTTGCATGTTTCTCCTCCTCCTTTAACTCTTTTTCAAGGATTGACATGGCACTGGTCTCACCCGGCCTGGTCTCTGCGATAAGTAAAATTGAGTATATGACTAGAGGGGTGTCAGACCACTCTCCGTTGGTAGTGGGATTAGATTTGGGTGGACCAAGAGGACAGAGATTCTGGAAGTTGCATTCCTCCTGGTTGATGCAGATGGGGGCGTGGTCTCAGCTTGAGGTGCTTTGGACGGGTTATTTTGGAGATTACCTTTGGTCCGATAGGTCTGATGTGATTTGGGACTGATTTAAAACTTTTATGAGAGGGACTTTGTTGAAAAGGGTGGCCGAAATTAAAAAATACTATAGGGTCAAGGAGGCTGAGTTGGAATGCACTTGTAGAAATTCTGAACTACAGTTTCTGCCAGATGGGCTTGATGCTTCTCGCATTAAATGGTTGGTCGCTCAGGAGGAGTGGTCTTCCCATTTAGTAGATAGAACTAATCGTCAACTTCAATTTCGTGCTAACTCCCAGTATGTTTTTGCTGATAAACCTGGTAGTTATCTAGCAAGATCGGTCCAGTCCGCCGGACCTGCTATTACCATTTCGGAAATTGTGGGTGAAGATGGCTGTGTGGCCACGTCCATCTCTGACATAGCTGGTGTCTTCCTATCATTTTACAAGGAAGTTTATAGATCCCGTATGTTATGCGATTTGGAGGATTTGCGTTCATATATTGTTTCAATTGGGCTGCAACGTCTTTCACCAGAGGCTAAAACCTTTCTTGACGCTCCACTGACTTTAGAGGAGGTGGAAGCGGTCATTAATTCTTTCCCTGGGGGTAAAGAACCGGGTACAGGCAGTATCCCAGTAGAGGTTTATAAAAAGCATGCCAATGTATTTGTCCCTATATTACCAGAATTATACAATGACCTGTTTGAATTGACCTCCCTCCCACCATCTATGTCAGAAGCACTAATTATTGTCCTTTTAAAGCCTGACAAAGACCCCAAGCTCCCGGACTTGTATCGTCCTATTTCTTTAATACCAATGGATGTGAAAATCCTGGCCAAAATTCTGTCTTTAAGAATAAATCAGGTTATCACCTCTGTGGTCCACTCGGATCAGACAGGCTTCATGCCGGGCAAGTCCACCTCTATAAATGTGAGACATGTGTTCACTCATGTTCAGGCCTCTCATGGGGACGAGTCCTCCTCAGTCATTGTGTCTTTGGACGCAGCTAAGGCTTTTGATTCTGTGGAGTGGCCGTTCCTATGGGAGGTCATGAAATGTATGAAATTTGGCCCTGTTTATTTACGGTGGGTTGAGCTGTTATACTATAGGCCTGTTGCTAGGTTCTCTGTAAATGGATTTATTTCCTCGCCCTTCTTAGAAAGGGGTACGAGGCAGGGCTGTCCACTATCCCCGACCCTCTTTACACTGGCAATGAGCCCCTTGCTTGTGTTCTGAGGTCACACCCTAAGATTGTGGGCCTTCAATTAGATACCAGAACAGACACTGTGGCTTTATATGCTGACAATCTACTTTTATTTTTAACTAATTATATAGAGGCCATGCCTATAGCTCTTCAAGTTATTAATTTATTTGGCGATTACTCTGGATTAAAAATTAATTGGAATAAATCCTTTATCCTCCCTCTTAGAGGAAAACCTTCTTTACCTTCTCCCATATCTCTTCCCCTGAGATGGGTATCCCAGTTTAAATATTTGGGCATTCACATTACAAACTCCCCGCATGACTATATAAGGCTTAATCTGGACCCTCTATTTGAGTACTTAAGGGACAAAACTAAAGCCTGGATTAAATTGCCCCTCACGGTCACAGGCAGGATCAACCTGATTAAGATGATAGTAGAACCTAAACTATTATATATATTTCAGCAGTCCCCAGTGTTTATCCCTGCCTCAAAATTTCGTAAATTAGACAGTATGCTATCTTCTCTGATATGGGCAAATAGAGGACCTCGCATTATATTAAAAATAATGACGTTGGCGCTTCCTAACTTTCGACTATATTATTACGCGGCACAACTTACACAGGTGAAGGAATGGCTCCAGGACAATTCTCCTACTGCTCTACACTCACTGCTGGTGTCTCGTGCTTCCCCTGGTCACACGCCCCTACAGGCCTTGTTGAGTGATAGGCTTAATAGATCCCTTCCCCAAATACTAATACAGGCTGTTAAGATTTGGCAGGCTGCCCTTGATATTACGCAATCTACTGGGCTGGATCCTAATATACCTCTGTGGAACTCTAGGGCGTTGTCTGAACTGAGATCACTTCAAATTAGACAAGTGTGGAGCAACAAGTGTATTCATTCTTTAGGACAGCTATATGTTGGTTCTACACTTAAATCCTTTTCTCAACTGCAGGAGGAGTTTTCCCTACCTAGAGCAGATTTCTGCAGCTTAGGCATGCCCTTAGTGTCCAGTTCAGTGCTGGCCCCCCTGTCATTCAGTCCCTTCCTATTAAGACAGTACTTATCTCATTGGGTCCCCGCAGGTCTTTGTCTTTTGTTTACTCAACCGTTTGTCCTTTAATCATGACTCCAGGTTATCTAACCTTAAAGAGAAATGAGAGGCGGATGTGGGTTCAATAACTGATAGTAACTGGGATATGGTATTCCCTGCATCTCCACTGCCTCTGTACGATATCAACAGATTCAGCTATATATTTTACATAGAGTTTATTTAACCCCAATTAGGTTGGCGAAATTTGGTGGCCTTGTTTCTAATGTTTGCCCAAGGTGTCAGATGGCTGTTGGTACTTTTTGGCTCTTAGTTTGGGATTGCCCTACAGTTCAGACATTTTGGGGTAAATTTATTCATGTTCTTTCCATCACTGGGATTCATGCCCCTCTTCTTACCCTGATAGTATGTTGTTTGGGTGTTTTACAGGATAGCATTCTTGATAAGTATGCTAGGCAGTTTATCATTAATATGTGTACTCTGGCTAAGGTTAATATTGCTTGCACCTGGTTGGCCTCTCAGGGTCTGGACTTCTGTGCTTGGCTTGCATTGGTCCATACCACTGTTCGGCAGGAGAAATACCTTTATCTAACCCGAAAGGCAAAGTTCAAATTTGACCGCATTTGGAGTAGATGGAATGAGTCCAGATACGCTCTCCCCGATATGTAATGCATAACTGTTGTTTATTGGTGTATGGTATAGGTTCAGGCACGAGAGAAGCTTCTCTTCTCTCTTTTATTTTAATTTTCTTTTTTTTTTTTCTTCTCTCTTTTATTGTTATATATATATTGTATGGTTATTTAATAGTATAAGTTGAATTTGATCACCGTGTGGTACTTATACTATTTTGTGGAATAGATGTCCTAATTGGGATATATTACTAGTATGTTCCTGTGATTGGGACTGAGTTGTACCAAAATAATTAAGTTCTACAATATGAATAATATCTCTATATAGTTGAGAAGCTATTTAGTAGCATAACGATAATTTAGGGATATATAAGTACTGTATAAGCGTATATCATATTGTTATGTGTCTATAAATATTAATGTGATAATTAATTTGCATTGTATTATGCTATTGTTAATGTTTTTATTGAATGTTGATATTATGTAAATTTCAATAAAAATTAGTCAATTTAAAAAAAAAAAGCAGGAACTACTCAGTGTAGGACAACATGTTACCACAAAATGGCTGCCAGTAGCTGGGCATCCACAGAGAGGACCGGGCCCCAGGGGGCGGCCTGGGCGCCAAAGCAGCCCTATTCTCTGCACCTGCTGTAACTATGCCCTTTCCGGTGAGTGGCAGCTGGTCTGCCAAGTTTGAAAGAGTGTGTACAGTGACACAATACTTTCCGTAGATTATTTGAGCAGATGCGGATATGAGGTGTGGAGACATATATTGGGTGTTGAATCTGTGTCCAGATCTACAGTAGGATTGTGTCAACAGTCTGGTCTGGAGTTGGAAGCCTGGAGGATTGGACAACTGTGTACCCTTCTTGAAACATGTAGCATCATAATAGATGAATAATTTGCTTCGTCCATTATGTCTAAACTAAAACTGCAGATAAAATGGAGGGAGGTATCTGAAGGGGTAAGGGTGGTAGTCCAAAATTTGTTATATAGTCCTTACCTGAATATGTTGTTCAGATTTTTATCTATAGATGTTGCTGTTTAGGACCTTATTGGAAGATGTAATCCAAAATCCATATCAGTAGTCGTTATCCAAAGTCTCTTAAAAAAAGCAGGAACTACTCAGAGAATATCAATGTTGGACAAAATGTCACCACAAAATGGCTGCCAGTAGCTGGGCATCCTCTATGTAGGGCTGGGCCCTGGATTGTGACATCATAATGCATGCAGGCGGCAGCTGGAGATGGCTGTATCTTATATCAGCTCTAGGCCCAGAAGCAGCAGCACTCTTTTGAGAATAGAAAAGCAGGGGCTAAGGAGATGGCAGTATAACTTGCTGCACATAGAGGGTCGGGCCCCAGGGGGCGGCCTGGGCTCCAAAGCAGCCCCTTTCTTTTCACATGCTGTATCTACGCCCTTGCAGGTGAGTGACAGCTGGTCTGCCAAAGATTAAAAAATTGTGTACAGTGACACAATACTTTCTATACATTATTTGAGCAGATGCGGATCTGAGATCTGAAGCAACATTGGACAGGTGTGGAGACATATATTGGGTGTTGAATCTGTGTCTAGATCTTTAGTAGGATTGTGTCAACAGTCTGGTCTGGAGTTCAAAGCCCAGAGGATTGGACAAGTGTGTACCCTTCTTGAATCATGTAGCATCATAACAGATTAATAATTTGCTTCTTCCACTATTTGTAAACTAAAATTGCAGATAAAATGGAGGGAGGTATCTGAAGGGGTAAGGGTGGCAGGCCAAAATGTATTGTATAGTCCTTACCTGAATATGTTATTCAGATTTTTTTTCTATAGATGTTGCTGTTGAGGACCTTATTGGAAGGTGTCATCCAAAATCCATATCAGTAGTTGCTATTGAAAGTCTCTTAAAAAAAAAGCAGGAACTACTCAGACAGTATCAATGTAGGACAAAATGTCACCACAAAATGGCTGCCAGTAGCTGGGCATCCTCTATATAGGGCTGGGCCCTGTATTGTGACATCATAATGCATGTAGGCAGCAGCTGGAGATGGCTGTATGTTAGATCAGCTCTAGGCCCAGATGAAAAGCAGCAGCACTCTGTTGAGAATAGAAAAGCAAGGGCTAAGGAGATGGCGGTATAACTTGGAGCACGGAGAGCGCTGGGCCCCAGGGGCTGGCCTGGGCTCCAAAGCAGCCCCATTATCTGTACTTACTGTAGCTACACTTTTGCCTTCGAGTTGCAGCTGGTGTGCCAAAGATGAAAAAAGTGTGTACAGTGACACAAGACTTTCTATACATTCAGGGCCGCCAAGAGCCAAGGCGGGCCCCGGTAATAGGGGGCGTGGCCTAATCTCGGGAGGCGTGGCCACACCCCCTTGCCAAAAAATTAAAAAGATTTGCAGCGGCGCTGCGCACCGGGGAGGGGGGCGCTCTGAGCCCCCTCAACCCAGCGGAAAGCAAGGAGGGGCGCAATCAGTGTGATCACTCCCCCGCACAGGCATAGGAGACTGCTGTGGCTGCTGCTCAGCAGCCACGAGCAGTCTCCAACTGCAGCTCAGCACAGGGGGGGCGGCGTCGGACCCGGGCCCCTCAGGAAACCCGGGCCCGGGTAATCTGTACCCGCTCCCCCCCCTCTCGGCGCCCCTGTATACATTGACCTAAATTGGGTGTTGAATCTGTGTCCAGATATCCAGTAGGATTGTGTCAATAGTCTGGTCTGGAGTTGGATACCTGGAGGATTTGACACATGTATACTCATCTTATATCATGCAGCATCATATCAGATGAAGAATTTCCTTAATCCATTATTTCTAAATTAAAGACTGCAGATACAATGGAGGGAGGTGTCAGAAGGAGTAAGGGTGGCAGGCCAAAATTTGTTATATAGTCCTTGCCTGAATAGTTTTTCTTGAACTCAGTTGTGGACCACAAGCTAGGCTAATTAGCAGCACCTGTTATGTTTTTAAAGCTGTGTTAGTATAGTTCAACAGTTATCCTGACGGTGAAGTAGTCGCCCAGGTTATAGGACGGGGTGACTAGTGTTAGGGATCCAACTGTGAGTCTACTCAAAGAACTATATTGCTGTTTGGAAGGTTTTGTATGTGCCTTGCCTGTGAAAACTGCACTGTCCTGTATACCTGCTTGTGGTGAGGAAATAAAGCTTCTGTGGATTTTACCCAGTCTATGTGATTCTTTTCACATTTGGCGCCTGAACAGGGACCTTGCTGGATACTACTACGCAGCAAGAACCCAGATACAGTGACCGGATCCACCCACAGCACCAGTGAGATGCAATTCAGGATGCTACCCGCTGCGCAGCAGCTTGGTGAGTCTAAGTCACATTACTAGCAGCTAGGTATGTGAGTGTGTCAGGTCAGCCATAAAACGGCAATTGTTCACAGTGATAATCTGTCCATATGTATATATGCAGATTGTGCACAATATAAATTGCTTAATTCCTGTGTATGTGGCTAGGGAGCCTATGGAATGTAGTGCAGTTTTAAGGGAAGCCAGATTGCTGGGAATCTGGCTTGCAAAATAGAATTTATAAAGCCTCCTAAGTTTGTCCATAAAGGGATAAAGCAGTGTAATATGGAGGAGCTTTTGAAAAATTTTGCTGAATTATCTGCAGGGCAGCAAGCTCTAGCAGCAGGGTAACAAGCACTGGTGCAAGGACAGCAAACTTTGATTCAGGGTCAACAAACTCAAATTCAGTTATTACATGCAGAGTTAACTGAAATGAGGAAAGGTGGGCATGAATGAGAGGTGTTACAGAAGCTTACCCCATCTGATGACATTGAAGCTTTTCTGTGCATCTTTTAGCTACTGCATGTTTAAAATGGCCTGAGGAGTGGGCTGCCAGAGTTGCTCCCTGTCTCACAAGGGAACCTCAGAGAGCATATGTTGATTTAAACGTGACTGGGGCAAACTCCTATCCTCACTTGAAAAAGGCCATACTCTGCAGGGTTGGAGTGACTGGCCCAAGCAAAGCTCAGGAGTTTCAGGAATGGCAGCTGAACTCGTCTGAGCCACCAAGGGTCCAGCTGGCCAAATTAGCCAGGCTGAGTAAGGCATGGTTGCAGCCAGATAAAAACTCTGCTCAGCGTATAGTAGAGGTGGTAGCTTTGGATCATGCTGTGCATGTACTAGACCATGTGGTGCAACAGTGGGCCCTACAGACTGATCCTCAAATGTTTGAGGAGTTAGCGGTGGTAATTGAATGGTACCAGGCTCTTGGGAAGTTGAACAAAGCCAAGGAGGGGTTCCAGCCAGTACCCAAGCCTAGAGCCCACGTCTCAGTTGTTAAAGCCAACAACCCACCTCCAGCTGTGTGTTTTGACTGTGGCGAGCCAAGGCCATTTGCGCTGGGACTGCCCAAAGCAGGGCAAGCCGGTGGACTGCAGTGCTGGAAAAACAACTCGACCAGTGGTCAGCATGGCTGTTGGAAGCACTTCTCCGGTGCAATCTACCTTGTTTTATTTGACTTCGCTTCCTGGCTTCCTCACTTTCTCTCCTAAGATCTTCCCTCCATTATCCTAGGTGATTTTAATATTCCTATTGACATTCACACAGAATCCACTGCTGCTAAACTCCTTACCCTCACCTCCTCTTCATTTGGTCTTGCCCAATGGACCTCGTCACCCTCCCATGTGAGAGGGCACTCATTTGACCTGGTCTTTACTCACCTTTGTGATATTTCTGATTACTCCAATTCCCTATCCCCCCTCTCTGACCATCACCTTCTCTCCTTTAACCTATCTCTCTCTCTTTCCCCCCCTTACCTCCTAAGGCTACCATTACTAAGCGTAATATTGAGACTATTGACTCTGTTGCTTTTTCCTCCCTGCTGGACTCTCTTCTCTCCCCTATACTTTCTCTCTCCTGTCCTGTATTAACCCCGTCTAGTCGCTTATAAACAAGATTGCTTTCCAGTCTAATCGTGTGGTTCCAAAG
Organism: Taudactylus pleione; assembly: GCA_031769625.1. NCBI lineage: Eukaryota > Metazoa > Chordata > Amphibia > Anura > Myobatrachidae > Taudactylus > Taudactylus pleione. The sequence continues at coordinate 2,018,907 of JAUIMM010000153.1, forward strand.
CACAAAAAGTTATTTTATATAGAAAAAAGTAACACGATAGAAGTTTTAACAATTAGAGTAAAAAGCAAGAAATATACAATAAGTACAGCTGATACATATGCATGCGCACTGGATCCAGTATACAGTCATTCAGTCCTGAAGCCTATGGTCACAAAATGGAGATGACTGAACACTGGACTCAGGGCCTGATTCAGACCCGCTCGCGCTGGGCACTCGCAAGTGGGTCAATGGTCCCCCACTGCGCATGCGCACGCCGGTGTGCGCATGCGCGAGACCCAGCCAGCGACAGGTGCTCCGTCGCTACGGGTCTCACACCAAAGCGTGGCAGCTGTCGATTGTGATTGACAGCTTGCCCCATTTTGGAGGCGGGCAGGGGGGGTGGCTGGCCAAACGGAAACGTTCCCTAAGGAATGCCTGCCATTTGGGGGCGGCCCCACTGACATCCCGAGTGATGTTAGAGCCGAAAGCTCACTGGGGCTTGCGGGAACAAGACCCTACCACAAGGTTCTCGTCGCAAGCCCCGATGGTCACGATGGTTGTGACCATCACCTGGCCACTCGCTAAAGCTGTGGGTGGTCACCCACAGCTTAGCGGGCGGCCAGGAGGCCGTCTTTAAAAAAAAACAGGGATGCCCTGATTCAGAGAGAGCGCTCTCAAAGAGCGTCCGGCTCTGAATCAGGCCCTCAGTACACAGGTATATATACAATTCTGTTTACTTTGGAAACAAAGGACACAGTTGGCAGGTTTTCATTGGTCCCGGCTTCAAATCAGTCTGGTCATTGGTCAGTTCATACGGTGTCATGGGGTATGGGTCAGTTCTCCAACAGTCTCTATAGTGCATTTTCCCACCCAAGAACGAGTTTAAACTGACTACAACACTACATACAGAAAATTGCATTCTAATCAGTAACTCTTTATCATCCATAACTAGTGTACGCACGGTGCGATCTCTTTGCCGATAGAAACGGATGTCTGCAAATAAACAGGGATTTAGCATGATACAAAACATGACATGTCCACTGTATTCCGAAACTTAGATCTCTTATAAATACATCTTACATCGTCATTATTAATAATTATAAATAACTCTGGTTATTAACTATAATGTGTGGGAACCATTTCATAATTGCTTGTGTATGGGTGCGTATTTATGTGTGTGCATTCGCATGTAATTATGTTAAAAGCACACCAGCACGCAGTAGCGTGCCAGTCACATGCTATTAGACGAGGGACGATAGTGTCGACCGCTTATAATTGTAAATAAACGATCCCATCCAATTATCTGACTGTGACACGTGAACAAGCCACATCCCTGTACAATTCCTCCCTTCTGCTCTTGGCTCTGTAGTTCCGGCAATAACTACTCACGCTCGCAGATCCACACCACAACCTTGGCATTCCAAATGCACCAGATACCTGCAAAAGTGTTCAAGAATTGCCGAGCGTCAGTGGAGAAAATCACGCTCTAAGGCTGACTTCCTCTATTTCAAATTTATTCTCTCATCCTACAGTGCTGCCCTGTCCCTCTCCAAACAAACATATTTTAAGAACCTCATCTCCTCCCAGTCCTCAAACCGCCGGCGTCTCTTTGCCACTTTCAACTCCCTCCTCTGTCCTTTCCCTCTTCGCTCTCTGCCCTTGATTTTGCCACCTACTTTACATCTAAAATTGACTCCTTACGTGAGGACATCATATCCCATCAGACCTTCAGCACTCCTGCCCCTCCTTTCCTTGACCACTCCTCCCCTTCTGCCTCACCAATTCTGACATCCTTCTCCCCTGTTTCTGGAGAGGAAGTCATGGCCCTCATCCGGTCCTCCCCTCCTTCCACCTCCCCTCTTGACCCAATCCCTTAAAGTCTCCTCTCCTACCTGTCTCCTTCTGCCTGTTCCCATCTTGCTCACCTCCTTAATCTCTCCATATCATCTAGAACTGTCCCTTCTGCATTCAAACATGCCCTTGTCTCCCCCATTCTTATAAACCTACCCTTGATCCTAACTTACTCTCCAACTAGCGACCCATCTCTCTTCTCCCTTTTGCTTCCAAACTCCTTGAGCATATTGTTTACAACCACCTTACCACCTTTCTTTCCTCCCACTTCCTCCTTGACTCATTTCAATCTGGCCTCCCTTCTCTCCACTCCACTGAAACTGCCCTCACGAAAGTCAGCAATGACCTCCATGCTGCCAAATCCCAGGGCCACTACTCTCTGCTCGTTCTCCTTGACCTCTCTGCTGCATTTGACATTGTAGATCACCTTCTCCTCCTGCAAATCCTTCACTCTCTTGATTTACGTGGCACTGCCCTCTCCTGGCTGTCCTCCTACCTCTCTGATCGTTCCTTCTCTGTCTCCTCTCATGACCTCTTCCCCCCACTTCCACTAACAGTAGGAGTTCCCCAAGGCTCTTTTCTTGGACCTCTCCTTTTCTCCCTTTATACGTCCTCTTTAGGTGAACTCATAAACTCCTTTGACCTCCAGTATCATCTCTATGCTGATGATACTCAAAATTATCTTTCCACCCCTGAGCTCTCCCCCTCGCTCCTTACCCATATCTCCAACTGTCTCTCTGCTGTCTCTTCATGGATGTCCCAGCGCTTTCTTAAACTTAAAGTGTCTAAAACTGAGCTGATCATCTTCCCTCCCTCTTCCACTACCTCACTTCCCACAATTTCATTATCTATTGATGGCACAACTATCTCCTCTATCCCCAAAGTGCGCTGTCTTGAAGTTATCCTAGACTCCTCCCTCTCCTTTAATCTACACATTCAGCACCTCTCGCAGACCTGTTGTTTCCACCTAAAAAATATCTCCAGGATTAGACCCTTCCTCACCCAGGACGCCATTAAAACCCTCATCCACTCGCTGGTCATCTCCAGATTGGACTACTGTAACCTTCTCCTAGCTGGCCTCCCAGTCTCTCACCTCTCTCCACTACAGTAAGTTCTCAATGCTGCTGCTCAGCTCATCTTCCTCTCCAGATGTTCTACATCTGCTTCCCCTCTCCTTCAAGCCTTACACTGGCTCCCCTTCCCCTTCAGATGCCAATTCAAGGTTCTTACACTCACCTACAAAGCTCTCACCAAATCCTCTCCCACATACATTTCTAACCTCTTCCTTCACACTCCTGCCCGCCCACTTCGCTCAATAAATGCATGCCGCCTCTCTTGCCAACTGATTACTTCCTCCCACTCCCGCATACAAGATTTTGCCCGTGCTGCTCCCTACCTTTGGAATGCTCTCCCTCTCCCTATCAGACTCTCCACCTCTCTACAAATCTTCAAATGGGCTCTCAAGACCCACTACTTCATCAAGGCCTTCCAGCTCTCATCCTAACCCACTTCATGCTCTTTCCTCCCTATCTTCCCCTTCTGTGTCACGCCTGTCTGTGTGCCCCTCCCCTTTAGAATGTAAGCTCTCACGAGCAGGGACCTCTTCCCTCATGTGCTTCTCTTTACATTTTCTTCTACTCCTTACTCCCCATAAGGGCACCTAACACTTGATTGCCAACTCACTGCTGCTTATTGTGAGTGCTTTAATCGCTGTTGCAGCAATGTATATGAGTTGTGTCCTTGTCCTGCACTGTAATGTACTGTAAGTTACTTGTTTCTTGCTCACTTACTAGTTTTATGTACTACGTAAGGCGCCATATAAATAAAGGATAATAATAATAATAATAATAATAATAGACCAATTGTTGGTTCCCCGGAAACACGAGCAGTTAAAGTTGAGGGCGGGTCATACACACCTGTGGGGTGGCCATTTGGGGTAGGAGAAAACTCTCCAGCTTATTCAGTTAAGATTCTTCTGGCCTGGCATTCATGCAGCAGTAAAAAAAGTATTGTCAGGAATGTCCAGTGTGTCAGAAGATAGCACCCCGGCCAGGGTTTTGAGCAACCTTGGTTCCCCTCCCTGTCATTTCTGTACCTTTTGAGAAAATTATTATGGATCTGATAGGGCCGGTGGAAACATCTGCTCATGGGCATCAATACATATTAGTGGTAGTAGATTATGCCACAAGGTATCCGGAGGCCATCCCGCTACGTAACATGAAATCTAACACTATTGCTGGGAGTTATTGATGCTATATACCCATCTGGGAATACCAAAAGAGGTTCTGACAGATCAAGGTACCCCTTTTGTATCTAAATTGATGAAAGATTTGTTGCCGACTGTTAAGGGTAGATAGGATTACCACCTCAGTTTATCACCTGCAAACGGATGGCCTAGTGGAATGTTTTAACCAGACCCTTAAACAGATGATAAAGAGGGCAGTGAAAAGCGAGATTGGGATCTACTGCCTTATTTGATGTTTGTAGTTCGTGAGGTGCCCCAATCCTCCACTTAGTCTTAGTCCATTCAAACTCCACTATGGAAGGCAACCAAGAGGAATTTTAGATGTGTTAAAAGAAGGGTGGAAGCAACAACAATGCCAAGATCCTAATATCGTTCAGTTTGTGTCCCAATTGTATGGCCGGTTAAGGCAGATTGCACCACTGCTGAATGAACATATGGACAGAGCTCAGTAGTGTCAGAAACGCAATTACAATGTTCATCCAGTCAACCAATCTTACCGAGGCAAAACGGGCATCGGAAAAACAAGGGGTGGAGGAGATGCTGCGCTTAGGGGTTATAGAAGAATAACCCCATTGTCTTAGTGCCTAAGCCTTCAGGTGCTTTAAGATTCTGTAATGACTTTTGCAAGTTAAATAAAGTTTCTCAGTTTGACTCCTACCCTATGCCCCGGGTTGACGAGCTTCTGGAGAATCTAGCAAAAAGCCAGTATCTCACCAATCTTGATTTGACAAAAGGGTATTGGCAGATTCCTTTGACTGAAGCTGCTAAAGCATAGACAGCCTTCTCTACCCGAGAGGGTTTGTTCCAGTACAAAATGCTGCCTTTTGGTTTGCATGGAGCCCCAGCAACTTTCCAGAGGGTTATGAAGTTACTATGGCCCCACAGGGAGTATGTAGCTGCATATTTAGACAACATTGTCATCTTTAGCTCTACCTTCCAAAGGTAGAGGCAGTGTTACAGTCTTTACGGGCACCTGCGTTTACCGCTAACCCTGAGAAATGTGCCATTGGAATGGTGGAAGCGAAATACTTGGTATATATCGTAGGCAGAGGGCAGGTTAAACCTGAGCCCAGTAAAATGGAAGCAGTCCTCACCTGTCCTAAACCCAAATGTAAGTCACAACATTCCTTGGTCTGGTGGGTTATTACCGCAGATTCATACGTGATTTTGCCACTAGGGCGGCTCCACTGACTGAATGCCTTAAGAAACAAACTCCAGATCAGATAATGTGGTCTAGACCAGCAGAGACTGCTTGGCAAGATTTAAGACGAGCTTTGTGTGTAGAGCCTGTTTTGCAAGCTCCTGACTTTAAGAAGCAGTTTGTTTTGCAGACTGATGCCTCTGGGACAGGTTTAGGAGCAGTCCTTTTCCAGGAGGTAGATAGGGAGGAGAGACCTATACTGTATCTTAGCCGGAAGATTCTGCACAGAGAACGCATCTACTCAACTGTGGAACAGGAGTGCTTGGCGATTAAGTGGGCAGTAGAGTCACTAAAGTATTATCTATTGGGGCGAGAATTCCGGCTAGTCACAGATCATGCTCCATTACAGTCAGGGCTGGATTAATAATTGGGTGGGTGGAGCTACAGCTCCAGGCCCACCATGAAAATAGGCCCACTAGAGCAACTGCAGCGCAGACAGTGTTCATAGGAAAGAAAAAAATACCTCTCAACACTGCAGTGGTCCGACAACACTGTCTGCAGACTCTGCAATGCAGTGAATAGATCTGAAAGCACGATCGGTCACCTGAAGCTCCGCCCCCGGACAGTCTGAATCTCCGCCTCTGGGTGGTCCGATTAAGTTCTTCATGCAGTCTGTAACTCTGCCCCATTGCCCTCCAAAGCTCTGCCCCCAGGCCGTGCTAATGCTCCCATCTGCCACCGGCAGTCATGTCCCCAGTCAGGGTCACCAGAAGCTCCTGTCCCCGGGTTATCTGTATCCCTCCCATTCACCTCCCACCAGCCTCCCCAGGTAAACGGGTTGACAGCTGGGCAGAGGAGCTATGATAACAGTAAGCCCTGTAGATGGAGAGCAGAGGCTAAGCTGTCTTGCGCAGGAGGGGAGGTAGCTGTCACCAGCCATAAGGATAAACCTGCATGCATAACCAAAGTATCTTCCCACAGGTCAGTGTAATGTTGGAACATATTTACTGTGTGTGTGTGTGTGCGCGCGTGTGTGCCTGCGTGCACATATATTTACGTGTTTATTTGTGGATGTATACTGTATGAATAATTTGTATGTATATATACGTGTGTATATGTATGTATACAGTATATATATATATATATATATATACATATATGAGCTGCTGCGGCTGGATCAAGGAAGGGTGATGATCAATAAACATCACCCTTCAGCAGTGTCACAGGCCACAGACTACAGCTGTGTTGGCCTCCTGCCTCTGCTCTGCTTTACTGCAACGCAGCCGTAAGCTCAGTGTGTCTGTGTTGGCACACTAGCTGCGGTACACACAGTATGGAGGGAGGTGGGAGAGAAGGATGGAGGAGTTAGGCTGGCGCGGGGCTGTGTGTTTTATTGATATCTATCTGCCAGCTGCTTGCTATCTGATTTATTCCATTTCAGGGCCCATACTGTGTGGCTGTGATGTCCTCTGTATTTTTCTGGTGGTTGTTGGAGATCTCTGTATTATATGGCACTCATTGTATTGTTCTTTATAGTATATTATATGGTGCGCACTGATGCTCTATATTATATGACACTCACTGCGACACTTTCTGAATTAAACGGTGGCCACTGCGATTCTCTCTGTATTATATGGCGATCATTGTAACACTATCTGTAATTTTATGTGTGTGTGTGTGTGTATATATATATACAAGGACATCTAATAAAATAGATCACATAACTGCTACTGCAGGTAATAGTGCAATTGATTTAAAACATTTTGCCAGAGTTGGGATTTACAAAAATGTCCCCATCTCCAAATAGCAACACGTTGTGCATCTGAGACGCCTCACACACCCTTTCCTGCATTATAGAAAATTTGTATTTTTCACCGCCTACTGGGAGAGGTATCTTTACAGACCATCACATCATCAATATTTTTACTGTGGCCCTGATACAGAGCCAGACGCTCTGAAAGAGCGTTCGCTCTGAATCTGGTCGTTTTTGTTTTTCTTTTGTGCGGCCTTCTGGCCGCTCGCATAGCTGTGGGTGACGTATCTGAGATCTGCTGCAAAATTAGACAGGTATGGAGACATATATTGGGTGTTGAATCTGTGTCCAGCTCTCCATTAGGATTGTGTCAACAGTCTGGTCTGGAATTGGAAGCTCGGAGGGTTGGGCAATTGTGTACCCTTCTTGAATCATGTAGCGTCATAACAGAAGAATAATTTGCTTCATCCATTATTTCTAAACTAGGCTTAGATGAAATGCAGCAGCACTCTGGTGAGAATAAAAAAGATGGGGCTAAGGAAATGGCAGTATAACTTGGAGCACGGAGAGGGCTGGGCCCCAGGGAGCGGCCTGGGTTCAAAACAGCCCCATTCTCTGCACCTGCTGCAACTATGCCCTTGTCGGTGAGTGGCAGCTGGTCTGCCAAAGATTTAAAAAGTGTGTACGTTGACACAATACTTTCTATACATTGTTTGAGCAGATGCGTATCTGAAATCTGCAGCAAAATTACACAGGTGTGGAGACCTATATTGGGTGTTGAATCTGTGTCCAGATATCCAGTAGGATTGTGCCAACAGTCTGGTCTGGAGTTGGATACCTGAAGGATTGGACAAGTGTGTACTCATCTTATAAATGCTCTATCATCAGATCACCCCACACACACATTCACACACAATGCCCCATCTTATAACTAAAATGAAGACACGATACCAAAATTTGCCGGGAATGGGTCAACTTTTTATTCCTAAGAGTAATCTATTTAATTGAACTATTTAATAAACTCAAGATTATTAATAATAATTAGGGGTGAGCGGGTTCGGATTTCTGAAATCCGAACCCCCCCGATCCGAGGCCGATCCGAATCAGGCTCGACTTTTCCCGCCTGACTCGGATCTGAAATCGAGGCAAAATGTCATCATCCCGCCTTCCGGGTCTCGCGGGTTTTGGATCCTATATAAGGTACCTGCGTCGGCGCCATTTTCTCACTCGGCTGTGGACAGTGAAGAGGGAGGGTGGGAGTTAGGGCTGGCTGGGCTGTGTAGTGTAGTGTAGTGTAGTGCAGAGTAGTGTTGTGCTGTGCTGTGCTGCGCTGTGCTGCTGTTGTCCACTACTTCAAAGTCCATAGGGGCTGGCTGGACTGTGTTGTGCAGTCAGTTCTCCATAGGGGCTGTGTCCACTCCAAAGTCCTGTGCAGTGTCCCAGTCCTAAAGGGGTGCTGTAGTGTTGTCCAGGGGGTGCTCTGTCCATCAAGGGTGCTCCCCCCAAGTGCTAAAAAAATAATATTTTTTGTGTGTTTGTGAATTGTGTGCGCAGTAGCCGCACGTGCATCAACAAAGTAGTGCCAAGCGTGCACCTGTGTCATAAGTAAAGGGCCGGCTGGCTTGACCGTTAAAGGGTGCTGTAACCCCCAAAGTACACTCCAGTGGTGACACCCTCAAAGTGTGCTACACAAACAATAAAAATATTGTTCTTTTTTTTTCTGTCTTTGTGAATTGTGTGGGCTGTAGCCACACTTGCATCTTCAAAGCAGCAGCGACAAGCGTGCGTCTGTCTGTTAAAGGGTGGTGACACCCTCAAAGTGTGCTACACAAACAATAAAAATATTGTTCTTTTTTTTCTGTCTTTGTGAACTGTGTGGGCTGTAGCCGCACTTGCATCCTCAAAGCAGCAGCGACAAGCGTGCGTCTGTCTGTTAAAGGGTGGTGTAACTCTCAAAGTGCTCCAAAAAATAAAAAAATATTTTTTTAATGTTTGTGACTTGTGTGCGATGTAGCCGCACTTGCATCCTCAAAGCAGCAGCGACAAGCGTGCGTCTGTCTGTTAAAGGGTGGTGACACCCTCAAAGTGTGCTACACAAACAATAAAAATATTCTTTTTTTTTCTGTCTTTGTGAATTGTGTGGGCTGTAGCTGCACTTGCATCCTCAAAGCAGCAGCGACAAGCGTGCGTCTGTCTGTTAAAGGGTAGTGACACCCTCAAAGTGTGCTACACAAACAATAAAAATATTCTTCTTCTTTTTTCTGTCTTTGTGAATTGTGTGGGCTGTAGCCGCACTTGCATCCTCAAAGCAGCAGCGACAAGCGTGCGTCTGTCTGTTAAAGGATTACATCGGTGACAGCATCCAAGTAGGCATGTCAGACAGTCCGTACCTGTACTGGCAGGAAAAAGAAGCAATTTGGAGGTCCCTGTACAAACTGGCTCTATTTTACCTGAGTTGCCCCCCCTCCAGTGTGTACTCCGAAAGAGTGTTTAGTGCAGCCGGGAACCTTGTCAGCGAAAGGCGTAGGAGGTTGCTTCCACAAAATGTGGAGAAGATGATGTTCATAAAATGAATTATCAACTCTTCCAGGGAGACCAGCCTCCAGAACGTACAGAGGGACCTGTGGTTGTGGATTCCAGCGGGGACGAATTAATACTCTGTGAGGATGAGGATGTACACAACACTGAAGAGGGTGAGGAATCGGTGGATGAGGAGGATGAGGACGACATCTTGCCTCCGTAGCGCCAGTTTGTGCAGGGACAGATTAATTGCCAGCTTGTTTTGTGGGGGCCCAAAAGAGCCAATCATTTCAGCCACAGTCGTGTGGCAGACCCTGGCGCTGAAATGTTTGGTTTGTTAAAGTGTGCATGTCCTGTTTATACAACATAAGGGTGGGTGGGAGGGCCCAAGGACAATTCCATCTTGCACCTCTTTTTTTTCTTTGCATTATGTATAGTTTGGGGCCTAGTTTTTCAAACTGCCATCCTGTCTGCCACTGCAGTGCCACTCCTAGATGGACCACGTGTTTGTGCCGCCCACTCGTATCTCTTAGCATAGTCATCCAGCTACCTCGATGCAACCTTTTGGACATAAAAACACTATTGTGAGGTGTGAGGTGTTCAGAATAGACTGGAAATGAGTGGAAATTAAGGTTATTGAGGTTAATAATAGCATAGGAGCAGAAAAACCCACAAATTCTGTGATTTTAGCTGTTTTTATGCTTTTTTTCAAAAAAATACAGATCCAAAACCCAGAACCCAAAACACGGAAGGGTGGTTTTGGCAAAACCAATCCAGATCCAAAACCAAAACACAAAACACGAAAAGTGGCCGGTGCACACCCCTAATAATAATAAATGGTGGTGGGGATATGAACGGCCTAGCACAAAGCAAATGCAATATAAACATATGTAGTAAATAACAAACTCGGGCCTAGACAGCCCGTTGAAACCGTAACTCCTCGGGACCAACTGCCCCCTCCCCCTGCATCTCGCAAGGTCATAGGCCTCCTACCTGACCCTGTGTGGACTACAACTTGGGAAGCCACCCATGCAGCTGAGAAGGACGGAACCCACCTGGACCAGTGGTGTCCCAAGTCTCCCAAACTCGCCCTCACACCACCCCAGCCGCATGGATAACTCCCCAGGCCCTAACAATGTTCAAACCATCTCCATCAAAACAAGGTAGTTCGTAACCAGGCCAAAACAAGGACCAGAGGGCCTGATTCAGACCCGGACACTATTTGCGTCCGCTCACCCAGTCACGTGTGTAATAACGCTACTTTGCTAATTGTGCACACCCATTAAACGCCGTTCTGATGGTTGGGCACGCCTGCATTCGCACATCCACACCCCTGTTTTCAAGCACCTTCCCCTGTTACCACCCACAAACAGCACTGTCACTCAAAATAGCAGCTCGACTGCGGGCTACGGGCGAGCACTTTCCCTTCGCAATGACTGGTTCGAGCACGCGCATTGCAACTCATACGCATGCACAGATTGTGAAAAATCGCTCAATGCGAGCGAGCGCAGCATAATATCTGGGTCTGAATCAGGCCCAGAGTCCAAAGCCGCCACCATTACTGCCTTAACAACCAAACTAGGCATCTAACCGCCTCAAGGCCACCACTAAATCCCTTATAAACAACTCCAAGCCCCCTCTAGACAAGTGGACGCCATCACTGCGGTACAATGGCGTTCAGAAAATGAGATCGCCGAGTGACTCTCTACCGCCCCAACTCTGTCCCGCATAACCCTGCCCACCATTGAATTAATTCGCTTTCTAGACAGTTCAACGGCCCCCAGGCTCACTGCACCCCTCCAACTCACCCGGGATGCAATGTCAGACCATATCAATCTACAAAAAGACCACCTATCCATCAGCCCTAGCAGGTCCCTGCGCATGGTCATGCGGAGATCTAAACATGACCGCTCAAATGGAGCATCAGGAAGCAGGGATACCCGAAATGCACCACAGAATCTGCCAACAAAGCATCCAGATCTTCCCACCTCATGCCTTGCCTCCCAATCCACTTAACGTTAACCAGCTCTGGTAGCTCAGTGGACCACAACAAAACCTCCGAAGAGGCAAGCCAATATACGTATGAGTGGCCAACCACCTACATAAAACTATCATCCAGATGACAACCTGGCAGGAAATTGGAAGACAGAGGTTAATATATGTTGTAAAATTCCACCAAAGTAGCAGCCAACTGAAAAACTCATTTATAGGGGTACCTAACTCACCAAACTAAAGCCTATTTAATCCTAAAAAATTCTCACAAGATGGGGAAAATGGGCAGGAGGGGAAATCCCAACTTGACCTGAGGCGAAAACACAAAATCTCCACCGGCCGGCAAAAGCCTCGGTGAAAACCAGTGATAAAACAAAAATTCCTCAAGACCCCCACCATAGTGGCGATTAGCTAGTCCCCAAGTTGGGATGGAGAGCAGCCAAAACCGATGCTGCATATATGAACACCAGCCTTCGAACCAATCATGCGCTTGAAGTTAAGCCATATGCAAGGCGACACACCACCAGCCAAAGATGTTGAACTGCAGGCAACGCAAAATAATTTGGGTAATAATCCGAATGAGGCCCTCTGTCTGGTAATCACCTGCACCACCTCTAAATTATCGCACCAAAAAAATTACAGCACTATCTTTCAATATATCCCCCCACAGCTCCATCGCCACCATAATCGGGAATAATTCCAACAGCAGGAGGTTCTTAGTTAAACCTTCCCTAACCCAGTCCTCAGGCCAAGGCGCAGCACACCAGCATCCCCCAAGGAAAGCGCCAAAACCGGATGATCCTGCAGCGTCCGTGAATAGCTGAAGCTCCACATTAGATATAGGCTTAGCTTTAACGTGACAGATCGAGATGACACAAAGTGTAGGTTATAGGAGTTTCCACTACAAAATTATGCAGTTTTCATGAAAATCAGTTCAGTAGTTTTTGCATCAACTTGGAACAAACAGCCAGACACAATGTTCTTATTATATTAGTATAGATTATTGGACGCTTTGGTAATATTTTCAGTAAAAAATTGCTTTACAGGTTGTGTTGCCCATATACAAAATGTGGTATTTTGGATATCTGAAAATTTTGGAATATTTGCATACCATAATGAAATATTTTTGGAATGGGACACAAATCTAAACACAGAATGCATTTATGTTTATTAAAAAAAAAAAAAAAAAGGGCCAAATGTAATAGTGTGAGAGCTTAGAAAATGTGCCTATGTATTAATATTCGCGTTACTTGCCGTCCAACTCGCCGTGAATATGTACATTTTTTTAAATATCCCATCTATGTACTACCGGGAACTCACAGGGTCAGCTTAACCGCTGTCCCCGCAAGTTATATCCCCGGCATTTAAGAAAAGTCTTTCACTGAAGTGAAAGTCTTCCCCGGGGGAAGCTGACACTGCGCAAGAGCACAGTCTCAACTTCCGGGACTGACCGAGGGCTGCAGGGGAGAGATCGGAAATGGTGTAAACTACCGGTGCTAAACTCCGAAAAGGTTAGCTTTTTGGAGTTTAGTACATAGGGGTCAGATCATAGTCCCCTTTGATAATAATGGGGACTGCGATCTGCAGTGCTAATTAGCACTTTGCAGAAGATTTCTGTGTAATCTCCTGCAATGTGCCATTAGTACATAGGATCGATACATAAAACTGCAGTTTCTGCATAATTTTATGTAAAAAATGGCTTGATACATAGACCCCTTAAACTCGGCCAATGTAATAGGGTCCATGCAAACTCCCATGTTTTTCAGTCTCAAAAACCTATCATGATTTAAATTCTCATCCACGTTTTCACATTTTGAACATACAGTACAACTCGACCAATGAAATAGTGTGAGAGTTTACTGCTAAACTCTCACATTGGGGGTCATTCAGACCCGCTCGTGAGCGTCAGTACGCTCGCAAGTGGGTCGATGTTCCCCACTGCGCATGCGCACGACGGAGGGAGCTCCGTCGTGCGCATGCGCGAGACCCGGGGAGCGACGGGCTTTCCATCGCTCCGGGTCTCGCACCAAAGGGGGTATGCTGTCGACGTTGATTGACAGCACGCCCCCTTTGGTGGGCGTGCCTGTCCCATGGGAACGCCTACCGTCTGAAGCCGGCCCCACTGACATCACTAGTGATGTCAGTGGGAGTGATTTTGGCTCTGATAGAGCCAAAATCACTCCAGGGCTTGTGGCAGGGAGACCCTACCGCAGGGTCTCCGTCGCAAGTCCGATGGTCGCGATGGTCAAGACCATCGTGACCATCTTTTTGGCCGCTCGCATATACGAGCGGCCAGGAGGCCGCTCCATTTTCATGGAGGAGGGCCCTGATTCAGAGCGAGCACTCTGGTCAGAGCGTTCAGCTCTGAATCAGGCCCATTGTCTAATCTCTTACCCTATTACATTTGGCCCAAAATATTTTTTCTGCAATTTGCCAGTGCCACCTCCATCCTGAGATGGTGAGAGTGCCAAAAGGATTGCATAGGTACATGTACAGTATGTCTGTGATCCTTCTTGCTTTCACAAGAGAAGCCTGGTGAATAGTTTCTCTGGCAGGTTAACCTTTCCACTTTTTTTTAAATAAAAGTATGAGCCTTATGGGGGGCGTCCACTACAAGATCTGAAAACGACTGCACGATTACGACATTGTAATCGTGCAGTCGTTTGTCAGTCGTGTGATGTGCCTGCACTGAACGAGCAGACGTTCAGTGCAGGGTCATCCATCATCTGGAAACATGCTGAGCCTGACGATATCGTCAGGTTGACCAGCATGTTTGCACGATGATAGATGTCTAAAAGATGTCTAAAAGACCAAATTTTCAAACGATGTTCGAACGATGTTCGAACGATTATCGAACGATTTTATCGTTATCGTTCAATCGTTCACCTTTATCGTCTAGTGGATACCCCCCTTTACAGTGTGTACGGGCTAAATAAACCATGAATGTGAGGAGACGTCTGGACTATCTTTATCATGTGTCTGTTTTGTGTGTGAAGCGATCAGCGATCAGCTACAGTGCACGAGATAGTCTAGAATGTGAATCTTAATTTGACAGAATTACTAGAAAAGCAAACTTGCTGGTACACATGCCAACCTTAGTTATATAGCCCCTTGTACTATGCCCTGTGTATTACAAATATTAAATCCTCCACCCCCAAATCCCTAAGTACAGTAGCTCCAGCACTGGACAGTGTGGCCTGCTTTCCAGTATAACAGGGAAGCCATGAGCATGCTGTCACCTTGCTATAGAGAAACCAGTGTTATTGGATGTTGGATGCATTTATATATTTATGTTGCAGATTGCTGTGTGCACTGTGTATGGGAAATGTTTTGTGTTTGCAAAGTACAGTGAAATACCGTACAGACAGTATATTATATACAATTAAGTATAATCGCGATCAGAGAATGAGTCTTTCTCCGGAAAAACTGCATTTGTTTTCTAAAGTTAGGGCTTGATTAATAGGCCTGTTAATGTTTTGTGTTTCCACATTCTAGTAAAAACGCATATCAAGCACAAACACATTTCCTATCCCTTTTCACTTGCATTGTGAGCTCGCTGTTTGTATAATTACCTACTTTTTCAAAATGACCTCCAGGAAAGCTGGAAAGGGGAAACCCAGTGTGGAGGTGTGTTGCATTGAATAGCGTAATTTCGGCTACTACTGTACAAAGTAATGCTGTGATTTGTGCCATTACAATACAGGGGACAGGGTCGTGATAATGTGATGTACAGTCAGAGGCGTCACTAGGGTTGGTGTCACCCGGTGCTGTGCTGCACGGTGACACCCCCCCCATCCAAAATAAAAATAGCAGTGCTTAAAGTGGACCTAGAGACGTGGTGGAACAACCCCCCCATTCCTCAGCGATTTATCAATAAAAGGACAGCATGCGCCTTAGGCGTGTGGTGCAAAAAAGGGGCGTGATCTCGAAAGAAAGGGGCATTGTCATACAATACTATCCCAAATTCAAATTACTCCACACAGTAGCACAATCTTATCGACATTACACCGCACATAGGCCCTGATTCAGAGCCGGACGCTCTGACCAGAGCGCTCGCTCTGAATCAGGGCCCAGCTCCATAAATATGGAGCTTCCTCCTGGACGCTCGTATAGCTGTGGGTCACCACCCACAGCATATACGAGCGTGCAGGATGATGGTCGCGATGGTCTTAACCATCGCGACCATCGCCACTGCGAGCAGAAGCCTGCGGTTGAGTTTCTCAACCGCAAGGCCAGGAGTGATTTTGGCTCTATCAGAGCCAAAATCACTCCCACTGACAACACTAGTGATGTCAGTGGGGCCGGCTACTGACGGTAGGCGTTCCCTTGGGAAACATCGACAGCACGCCCCCTTTGATCAGACACTACGAGTGAAGGAAAGTCCTTCGCTCGTCGCGTCTCGCGCATGCGCACGACGGAGCTCCCTCCGTTGTGTGCATGCGCAGTGCAGACCATCGACCCATTTGCGAGCGGACAGCCGCTTGCGAGTGGGTCTGAATCAGGGCCATAGTGCCCCTGATTCACATTATACCATAAAGTAGTGTCCCTTATTTATGTTCTGGCACACAGTAGTGCCCATTTTACACAATGACCACATTATTGACCCTTATAACAATGCCCACAGTAGTGCCCCTTATACAATGCCCACAGTAGTGCCCCTTATTCAATGCCACCTGTGGTAGTGCCCCTTATGCAATGCCCCAGTAGTAGTGCCCCTTATGCAATGCCCCCTGTAGCTGTGCCCATTATGCAGTTACCCCTTTAGTAGTGCCCCTTTGTGCACTTGCCCCTGTATTATACCCCTTTATGCAATGCCGCTGTATTATAGCCCTTTATGAAATGCCTCCTGTATTAAAGTCCCTTACGCTGTGCTCCTTATGCAGTGCCCCCAGTAGTGCTCCTCATACAATACCCCCAGGAGCTCCTCTTATGCAGTGCCCCCAGTAGTGCCTCCAGACAGTAGTGCCCTTATACTGTACCCCCAGTAGAGCTCTTATGCAGTGCCACTTTTACAATACCCCCAGGAGTTCCCCTTATGCAGTGTCCCCAGTAGTGCCCTTATACAGTACCCCCAGTAGTGCTCTTATGCAATGCCCCCAGTAGTGACCCTTATACAATACCCGGGCCCCAGGAGCTCCCCTTATGCAGTGCCCCCAGACAGTAGTGCCCTTATACTGTGTCCTCATACAGTACCCCCAGTAGTGCCCCTATGCAGTGCCCCCATACAGTACCCCCAGTAGTGTCCCTATGCAGTGCCCTTATACTGTGCCCCCATACAGTACCCCCAGTAGTGCCCCCATACAGTACCCCCAGTAGTGCCCCTATGCAGTGCCCTTATACTGTGCCCCCATACAGTACCCCCAGTAGTGCCCCCAGACAGTAGTGCCCTTATACTGTGCCCCCAGTAACGCCCCTTATGCTGTGCCCCCTCCCCTGTGCAATAGTACTTACCCCTCTTCACGATGTCCGGGTGCGCATCTTCTTCTTCTTCTCCTCCGGCGTGCCGCATGCGTGATGACGTCACCGCGGCCGGCGTCCAGAGCCACACACAGGCCGCTTTGTGTCTGTGTGTGGCGCTGTACGCTGGACGCGGTGAGTGACTCCAGGCAGCGGCGGGGTGCGGTGGTGCCGGGGAAGGGAGTGCGGATGGGGTGCGGCCCGCGTGTGTGTGCGCGCTGCTCTTTGGTGTCACCCCCTTGAAGGGTGACACCCGATGCGGGCCGCACCCCCCTTGTGACGCCACTGTGTACAGTGACGCGCATTATCACTTTCCTGCCTTGCCGTTTTTCACTGTGTAATTGTGTGATCGCGGGAGGCTGTTTAGTCTCTCCCGAGTTTGGGAGTCTCCAGGATATTCCGGAAGAGTAGGAAAGTTTGATTTACTTTTTTTAATGTGTTTTCTTACGGCCAGTGCAAAAATGAAATGTTTTGAAATATGCTAAGTATACATGGCAATAGGCATGTCCTCACCAGGAGCATTAAAAAAACACCAGTGTGTATGTATACTGTGCTTAGTAGATGAGAACATATGTGTGCTATTCATGTAAAGACATTCCACGGTTTGTTAATTTTTGTTTTTGATCTTTGGCCCTCATTCAGAGCCGTACGCTCTGAGCAGAGCGCACGCTCTGAATGAGGGCCGTCCTCCATAACTATGGAGCGTCCTCCTGAACGCTCGTATAGCTGTGGGTCACCACCCACAGCCTATACGAGCGTGCAGTTTGATGGCCGCGATGGTCGTGACCATCGAAACTGCGAGCCGGAGCCTGCGGTTGAGGTTTTCAACCGCAAGGCCCGGAGTGATTTTGGCTCTATCAGAGCCAAAATCACTCCCACTGACATCACTAGTGATGTCAGTGGGCCGGCTTCTGACGGTAGGCGTTCCCTTGGGAACGCCCCCGTCAGGGAGGCACGCCCCCGGCACGCCCACCAAAGGGGGCGTGCTGTCAATCAACATCGACAGCACGCCCCCTTTGATCAGACACAACGAGCGAAGGACTTTCCTTCGCTCGTCGCGTCTGGCGCATGCGCACGACGGAGCTCCCGCCGTCGCGCGCATGCGCAGTGCACAACATCGACCCACTTGCGAGCGGACAGCCGCTTGCGAGTGGGTCTGAATCAGGGCCTTTGACAGCAAATACTAGATCCTGTTCCTTGAACTGCGGCGATCACAGTGATATGCATTGCGGACACAGGAAGCCCAGCTGTGCCTCCTTAGCACAGTGAGTAATCTCTTGTCTGTGTGTCACATGTGATATTTGTATGTATTCGCATGTTAAAGTAAAGCCTCTATTTGACATATAAAAATATGTATCAAATGCTTTAAATTACTGAGCTGCATAATATATACACAAAATAATATATATATAACTATTGTGCTTATAAATTACATAAATATACTTGGCAACCACAGTCTATTGCACTCCTCTGTAGGAGGTAGGTGCTTCTTGCTAAGCAAGTAGAGTTGTGATCCGCTCCGGGAGCAGTGGCAGGTGGGAAGTTTGACTGGGGCGATACACCTGTCGGTGTCCTAAGGCGAGCTCAGGGTGGACAGAAACCTCCTGTGGAGCAGAAGGGCAAATTTGAGCTAGACCATTGATGACACATTAATGTAGTTCACTACATTCTCAGATGCTTAAACAGTAAAAGATCCTATCAAGGCAGTATCCTAATGGTATTGCAGTAGCTTTAGCTTTCTGAAATGGGGCAATGATACTTTACTGTTTTTTAACCACTTGCCTGGCACAGTCGTATCAGATAAGACCATACCAGACTGGGCTTTCCCTGACATGGTCGTATCTGATACGACCAGTCAGAAACACACAGTGGGCTGCTTGCTGGAAGTTAACTTCCAGCAGCCGCCCATCTCAGAGGGACCTGCCGGTCCCTCTACACCTGCGCCTCCTCCTCGTTTGTGCCCCGATCACTGCTGGCCACTGGCCACTGCATATGTGTGTGTATGTATATACAGTCAGGTCCATAAATATTGGGACATTGACAGAATTTTCATATTTTGGCCTCTATTCACCACCACAATGGCTTTGAAATGAAACAAACAAGATGTGCTTTAACTGCAGACTTTCAGATTTAATTTGAGGGTAATTACATCCAAATCAGGTGAACGGTGTAGGAATTACAACGGTTTCTATATGTGCCTCCCACTTTTTAAGGGGCCAAAAGTCATGGGACTATCAACTCAAAAGCTATTTCATGGACAGGTGTGGGCTATTCCCTCGTTATTTCATTATCAATTAAGCAGGTAAAAGGTATGGAGTTTATTCTAGGTGTGACATTTGCATTTGGAATCAGTTGCTGTCGACTCTCAATATGAGATCCAAAAGAGCTGTCACTATCAGTGAAGCAAGCCATCATTAGGCAGAAAAATCAAAACAAACCCATCAGAGAGATAGCAAAAACATTAGGTGTGGCCAAATCAACTGTTTGGAACATTCTTAAAAAGAAAGAACACACCGGAGAGCTCAGCAACACCAAAAGACCCGGAAGACCACGGAAAACAACTGTGGTGGATGACAGAAGAATTATTTCCCTGGTGAAGAAAAACCCCTTCACAACAGTTGACCAAATCAAGAACACTCTCCAGGAGGTAGGTGTATATGTGTCAAAGTCAACAATCAAGAGACTTCACAAGAGTGAATATAGAGGGTTCACCACAAGATGTAAACCATTGGTGAGCCACAAAAACAGAAAGACCAGAATAGAGTTTGCCAAACAACATCTAAAAAAGCCATTACAGTTCTGGAACAGCATCCTATGGACAGATGAGACAAAGATCAACTTGTACCACAGTGATGGGAAGAGAAGAGTATGGAGAAGGAAAGGAACTGCTCATGATCCAAAACATACCACCTCATCAGTGAAGCATGGTGGCTGTAGTGTCATGGCGTGGGCATGTATGGCTGCCAATGGAACTGGTTCCCTTGTATTTATTGATGATGTGACTGCTGACAAAAGCAGCAGAATGAATTCTGAAGTGTTTTGGGCAATATTATATTCGCATATTCAGTCAAATGCTTCAGAACTCATTGGACGGTGCTTCAAAGTGCAGATGGACAATGACCCGAAGCATACTGCAAAAGCAACCAAAGAGTTTTTTAAGGCTAAAAAGTGGAATGTTATGCAATGGCCAAGTCAATCCCCTGACCTGAATCTGACTGAGCATGCATTTCACTTGATGAAGACAAAACTGAAGGGAAAATGCCACAAGAACAAGCAGGAACTGAAGACATTTGCAGTAGAGGCCTGGCAGAGCATCACCAGGGATGAAACCCAGCGTCTGGTGATGTCTGTGCGTTCCAGACTTCAGGCTGTAATTGCCTTCAAAGGATTTGCAACAAAGTATTAAAAAGTGAAAGTTAGATTTAGGATTGTTTAGTTTGTCCCATTACTTTTGGCCCCTTAAAAAGTGGGAGGCACATGTAGAAACCGTTGTAATTCCTACACCGTTCACCTGATTTGGATGTAATTACCCTCAAATTAAATCTGAAAGTCTGCAGTTAAAGCACATATTGTGTGTTTCATTTCAAAGTAATTGTGGTGGTGAATAGAGGCCAAAATATGAAAATTCTGTCATGTCCCAATATTTATGGACCTGACTGTATATATAGATATATATATATACATATATGTTATATATATATATATATAAATACATATATGTTCTATATATATATATATATATATGTTCGATATATATATATATACATATATGTTCTATATATATATACATATATATATATATGTTTTCTATATATATATATATATATATATAATCGATAGATATCGCAGAGCCTCTGTTTAGGGATGGCAATCAACCATCGATGGTTTGCAAACATCGATGGACTGACTGAAAACAAGTGGTTTGCCATTGCTGGTGGCCATCAATGTTGCACCATCGATGGTAGCCATCAATCGATGTTTATTAAACATCAACAGTTGTGGTCTACACAGATCTTGCCCAATCGCTAAATAATTGATGGCTTCTAACGATGGTTGAACCATCAATGGTACAGCTGTCAATGGCCATCACTACAGTATAACATAAAAATTGCTATTTTTATGGAATACTGGGTTTTAAAAAAAAAAAATTTTTCAAATAAAATAGTGATGGATAAGTTTAAAATTATGTTCTTGACCTAATTCAATCATAAAAGAAACCAACAATTTTGGAGCGGTTTTTGTAAAAAGAATTCGTCAGTTAAGTGGTTAAAGCTACATTGAAAAGTTTGGTTAATACTGAACAATGTATTCATCTTCATGAACAGTGTCATACTGGGGCATAAAGGGCTTACCAGGAGGAATACAGTGGTAGGTGCCCAATACTTTGGGGTGTGGTCAGTTACCACAGGGGATGAGGCCAGCCTCCAGAGAGGCTTATGCAGACATTAGAGACCATGTAACTGACCCTTTAGTAAAGTAAGTGCACATTCTGAAAACTGACATTGGAGCAAGTGCTGGGGCCCTCAGGCAGTGGGGCCCAACAGGGATACCCCTGTGGGACAGACCAACCCTGCGTGGGTGGTCTGGGATACTGCTGCAGGAGCCCCGCTGGAAATGGTGTAAAACCGTGCTATTGTTCCCTTGCGCTGCCCTGCTGGCCATTGGCGTGGGCCGTGTCACCAATCTTTTGAGGTGCCCAGCTGGGCCTGGCTATCACTGCTGCATCTTTATTTGTGCTGGATTGCTTGCGCGCTGGTGCTGTGGACTGCAGCGCTGGTTGTTCCTGCTGCTTTGGAAGAGTTGATGGACGGCATCTTGCTTGTCCTGTTGCAAATGTTTGCAGCAGCAGCAGCGGCAGCCCCGGTACTGCACACTGCTCCTATGATGCAGAGAAAACTGCTGGCAAATAGACCTGGTGGGTGTTATCTGATCCCTGCTGCTTTCATGGAGGACGGGTGATAGCGAATGCCCCTGTGGGGCGAGAGGTATTGTGGGAAGCTTTAATGGAGATAATGGGTTCTGCTTAACCACTTATCATGCTTCCCCTGGCCCCTGTTGGCCTGTGATGTGAAAGGAGGTGGTTGTGCAATACCTTTAATAATTTGTGCAGAGGCAACTTATACCCATGCCCCTTGCGACTTAGGTGCCAGGTCATCTTGCTCACTGTCCAAGTCCCTTGCACCCCTTGGTAATTCACCTTAACTGCCTGGATCTGACTGAGGAAGGGTAATTTGCAGAGCCTTAACTAGACTTTTTGGTGCCCTGTGCCAGAAAGAACATTGGCGCCCCCCTAATTTTTCAAAGGGACATAATGCACCCAAAAAGGGGAATGGCCTCATGGGAAAGGGCCAGGGAAGAGATAGGGGAGGGCAGGAGATGCTGGGGATGAAATAAGAGGGCGCTACAAGTGAGAATGATAATAAACAGACATTTTACAGGCCCAAACAGTGCCCCCTGACCTGTGGTGCCCTGTGCGATGGCACAGGCCGCACTACCCTAGCTACGGCCCTGGTACTTTGTCCTGCTTACAATGTGGGAGAGCTGGGGACGAGCAACTATTCTGCTCCTCCCCTCCTGACTCAGGGCCATCTGACTCTGCAACCACAGGGAGATATTTTCAAACATTTCTGACAATCCACTCTCCCTTTGCGGATGCTCAATGCTTGGGAGTACCTCCGACTGGCTCTTCTATTTGTAGTCTGCTTGTTGGTGGTTCTTTTCCTCTTTGTGTCCTGCATTCTCTTTCCCGCTTTTTGGCCACCAGGGGGAGCTCTAGCCTCGTGATCCCCCGGAGATGATGCTGCCAGCTTTTTCCTCTCTGTGCTGGGGTCTCCCTGCTCCAATGCCTCCCGAAATCGCTGGAGTAAGGCTCTTTTCCTCACTTCCTTCTTGTATGGCACCACCATGTGTTCAGGTATGGGCCCCTTTGTCTTTGTTCTCTTTGTGTGTAACACACGTGCAGCAGCAGTAGCCAAACTGACTCCTGTCACTGTGCTGCTGCTCTGTTAATGACCTGACTCCCTCCTCCCCCTAAGTTTAGCTCTCCGTGTGCTGTACAGCTTCTTTCATCTATATAAATACTGAGTCTGCACATTCCCCTTTGCTACCTATGCGGCTGCTGGATGTCTCCCATCTATATAAATACTGAGCCTGTACAGTCCCCTTTGCTACCTATGGGGCTGCTGGATGTCTCCCATCTATATAAATACTGAGCCTGCACAGTCCCCTTTGCTACCTATGGGGCTGCTGGATGTCTCCCATCTATATAAATACTGAGCCTGTATAGTCCCCTTTGCTACCTATGGGGCTGCTGGATGTCTCCCATCTATATAAATACTGAGCCTGCACAGTCCCCTTTGCTACCTATGGGGCTGCTGGATGTCTCCCATCTATATAAATACTGAGCCTGTATAGTCCCCTTTGCTACCTATGGGGCTGCTGGATGTCTCCCATCTATATAAATACTGAGCCTGCACAGTCCACTTTGCTACCTATGGGGCTGCTGGATGTCTCCCATCTATATAAATACTGAGCCTGTACAGTCCCCTTTGCTACCTATGGGGCTGCTGGATGTCTCCCATCTATATAAATACTGAGCCTGTATAGTCCCCTTTGCTACCTATGGGGCTGCTGGATGTCTCCCATCTATATAAATACTGAGCCTGCACAGTCCACTTTACTACCTATGGGGCTGCTGGATGTCTCCCATCTATATAAATACTGAGCCTGTACAGTCCCCTTTGCTACCTATGGGGCTGCAGGATCTCTCCCTCACTAATGACATTAGGAAACGTTTCCTCGGCCAGTGATGGTGATTGGTGAATACTGTTTGTTGTTGTTGGTTTTTTTGCTTCAATAATCAGACCCAAGAGAAAGTCCCTGAAGTACAGTTGGAAATCATGCAAAGAAGATAAAGAGTAGATAGGAATATAGCAGCACTGTGCTTTTCCAACTTCCCATCCTAAGAGCCTAAACCTTACCAAGCAGATGGCAGAGAGGCGTTGCTGGTGTGTCCGGCTGCTGCGATCTCTGTGTTACAGCGCTGAGGGGGCACTTACTAGGCTGTTTAGTGAGTTCCCCTGGGATGTGCCACTTAGAATTCGGGCAACCCTCGGCCAATCACTGTGACACATATAATACATTGGGCGGAGCTGCCTGTGCTGCAGATCCTGTTGGGAGACATGGAGGGAGGAGGCGTCAGCTTGCCATGGTGCTTCTGCTGCTGCTGGTGGTGGAGCTTGTTGTTGGGCGGTGCCTGTCTGTGACAAGAATGAGGGTTGGCATCTATGAGCCCTGGCACTAGCAGAGGACGTAAGTCAGGATGACAAAGTGCCCAGAATGAGGGGATGCTGGTCCTGGGATAGAAACCTGTAACAGCACTGCTGTCACCGGTGTTAGACCTTTGTACATCGCCTTTGTGTGCGGCATGCACTGGAAGTTGCTACCCAGCAGTACGTGCTCTGTGAGGATAAGTAGAAAGCTGTTTACATCGTTCTTGTAATCCAAGGAGGGAGCTGGAAGTGCTGCATGCTGTGTCCTTGTGTAGGTAAATCGTGTTACTATATACATATGTACTCATTGTAAGTACCGTCTATATATATTATATGTGAGAGTGTGTTAAAGCTTTTGTCTGATTTCATTCTGTGCTAAGCCATCCACATTTCTCACGGCTATATTTGGGGGTCATATTAGGGCAACTAATCTGGCATCTGTCTTGTGACAAGGACACACACTTGTCAGCTTGCCCCTTGAAGACATTAACCAGCAGGGATGTTACTCTCATAATTGTAATGTTTAACATAAGACAAAAGTGACATTTTACTTGGTATAACTGGCAGTATTTTCTGAGTCGGGGTGAAAAGGGCAAATGTAAATGAAATCTTGGAAAACTATTTCAAGATAAGCTGTGTTCACTGCTGGCATGTTATTTTAATTGCTTAGAACTTGTATCATTACATTTACCAGGGATGTATGTGTATAAATATTACATAGCTAGCACCACATGATGTTTATTTGCAAGTAAAATGTATTCATCAGACTAAATAATGGATTAGTGCAGTCTTCAATAGCTATTTTTTTTTCTTTAAAAGACCACTGTTAAGTGCTTTGCTTGTGAACAATAAGGTCGACCCTTATGTCGCAGATCATGTACGAGATTACCAGATCTAATGGTGCGTACACACTGGGCGATTAAAGTGGACGACTGAACGATAACGATATCGTTATTGTTCAGTCGTCCACTTTATCGTCCATTTTTAACACAAAAACAATGAACGATAACGCGCGTTCCCGCGGGTCGTTTGTCATCATCGTTCATCTGGTTAACATGCAGACCAACCTGACGATGTCGTCAGGTTGCTGCATGTTGGGGAATGGGGAGAGAGCCCGGCGCTGAACGATATCGTTAATGATATCATTCAGCTGGTGTGCTCAGTGTCATGAACGACATTGAGCACACCCTGCCGGGGACACACTAGACGATATCGCTCAGGGAGCATATCGTCTAGTGTGTACGCACCATTAGGTAAGATCTGAAGATACGACACAAGACCCGCGAGTACGCGCATCGGCATCGTTATCGTGAGTGGACACTCACAATTTGCACATATTATGCATGATTTGTCGTTCCTATGTGTCGGAATGGGCCAAAACGTGCATAATATTGTCTACTGTGTAGGCACCTATAGACTCCCATTGTTAAACACCTTAGATGTTTCTATGTTAAAGTCTTTGGGGGCGATTCAATTTTAGCGCGCGTCCCCCACTGGCCGTCTGTAGTAATGGGCATCTATGAGAGCAATTCAATTGTTTCTTCTATAGACACATAGCGGCTAAACCCGTCTAAAGCACTTGATTGGATATCCAAAGTCCAGGTTTGGGCGCTATGGGCGGCCAAACTAAAAACTTTTTAACACATTTTTTTCTGCACCTCCGGAGGCTGCAAGAAAAAATGTGACAGTTACGGCTAATGGGCATCTATCGGGGATACAATTGAATTGCTCTGAGAGACGCCCATTACTATAGATAGCCAG
Organism: Taudactylus pleione; assembly: GCA_031769625.1. Classification (NCBI taxonomy): domain Eukaryota; kingdom Metazoa; phylum Chordata; class Amphibia; order Anura; family Myobatrachidae; genus Taudactylus; species Taudactylus pleione. Next base: position 2,044,877 of record JAUIMM010000153.1, read on the forward strand.
CGGGAGGCGCATTCATCAGTTGAATCGCCCCCGTTGTGTCCACTTTTTATATTCTCTGTTTGACAATGTTGTGGTTGGACAGTTGTATAAAAGTGACCTTGTACTGGTCGCTGGATCTGCATTTTAGTGAGATCAATACATTAAAATAGCCAGTAATTCAATAAAGTAGTACTGGTAACAAATTCACCCCAGATTCATTTTCATTGTCCATTCAAAAAATGGATGACTGGTAATTTGTAATATTGACATGTAGGAATTGTAATTTACAGCAATATTTCGTATTGAAATGTTTCAAGTGTACCTATTCACCCAAGCATTTCACTAATGTCCCTTGTTTATGCTTATTTTGTATTTTGTACTGTAAATGTAAAGCACTTTGAGTCCTTTAGGAGAAAAGCGCTATGTAAATAAAATTATTATTATCATTATTACTTTATTTTCTCTGCTTTGTGACTGGTACACCATTTTTCCTGTTGCCACTAGAAGTGGGGTATGGTACACAAAAAAAAGTATTTCTACATTTTGGAGTTCAAACAAGAAAAACAAATAATGCTTTAATAACCAGGACAAGGCACACATCTACAAGAAAGGGTAATATACAATGCGTATAGCAGCTGTGTGACTTTCCCTACAGAATACTGTCTGCTTTATCTCTGCTCATATGTACAGAGAGCTCTGCTAATCAAGATGCTAAATATTGCAGACACAACACCTGCGGTCACTGTATCTCCCTTAGTTTTGTAGATCTGACGTGGGTGGTAGTGTACAATGTTTTGTTTTTATTAAATATGTATGTGCATTTTGTTACCAACACTGGGCTACATACATGCTATTGTTTAAAATAATATTTAATTTTTATTTTTTTTTAAATGCAAGTAATAACCTATGTCAACCGCATTGCGTTAAGTTATACATTTGATAAGTGCTTTGCATTACCGCATACATTCAAAGTGTGATTTCTAACATGCATCTGTACTAACTCCTCCTAGCTTTTTACCACAATTCTACACCCTATTTACATGGCTGAGAAAAAATTGAGTTTGTTGCCCTCATCAATCTGAGCCTTCAAGCTGTTGCTGTGTCAGCTCTGTTGAATAGCAGGACGGTTTGGCCAGAAGTCAGAGGAGGAGGTTAAATCCCTTGTTTTCTCAATGACTGACCAAGGGCCATTTGAAACTTCTATACAAGGATCTGTGGGAATAGGATGGCAAATTCTTCCAGTTAACTGTTGGGACAATTTATGTGTTGCCTTCTTACTCCCGCACTATATAAGGAAAATACTTGGCAGAATCTTCTTGTTACATCTATGTGTATCTAAACACCTCTTGCTTAATCTCATGTATTTTCATCACCAATTTTTTTTACTTTTAATTCCCCAAATGCTATTGAATATCTCTATTTGTTGTGCTGAGTTGGACATGCACACACTTAAGCTGGCTACACACGTAAAGATTTTCTGTCCAACCATCCAACTAGTTGATTGGTTGGAATGAAAATCTGGTAACGTATGGGAGTAAGTGATGATCAGCAATTTGCTCCTAAACGCCAGAAAACAGATGAAAATGGTCGTCAGACAAGTTTGTTAAATGTTTGATATAAACAATTTGTTCAAACAACTGTTTCTGTCCATTTTCCGGCGTTTGGGAGCAAATTGCTGATTGTCATTTGCTTTCATACCTTACCAGATTTTCATTCCAACCAATCAACTAGTTGGATGGTTGGACAGAAAATCTTTACGTGTATATGCAGCTTTACAGATATGTAGGCACGCACATATACACAGCCACTTCCAGGAACCAATCAGAATTTGGTGCACTATTCCTACGTTTTGCTAAAGCACAGTTATGTCAGTATGTTGCTCCAACTCTAGCCTCATAGATGTTTTTGTGGTGTTCCTAGAGGCTCGGGTCTGGAGTCATTTATGTATTCTGTATATTTAAAGCACCCACCAGCAGTCAGCTTCTATAAATATCTTTGTAGATGATGCCATTGTGTATGCATGCAGCCCAAACTGTGACCTTAACACATGTACTGTGACTAGATTTCTCTGGTGAAAGTTTGGATAACTGTTTTTCGATCACTGACAGAAAAGTAGCCATGTTATTTGGCATGTCCTGTAGGCTAAAATTGCACATTGTTTTACTGTAATCTACTAATTAGGGCAAACTATAACATATAATTGACATCACTACCAAAATATAAATAAATGGATATATAGCTTTTTCATTTGATTCGTGTAAAGATACCCTGACACTCAAAATGTATTCCAAACTGGGGGGAGGTTTATCTTGTAGAGCGATAAATTGGAGAAGTTGCCTATACCAACCAAGCAGCTTCTGTCATTTAATTGATTAAACATTTTTAATTGATTTATTTCTGCTGTCACCATCCTGAGAGGAGACGTTAACCCCTTGGTAGTCTGTAAAAAATAAAGCCCTATTTCTGACAAAAAAAAAAAAACGCTTTCACCAGAGAAAGGGATTTTATCAGTTTAAGTTCACTTTGCTAGTTTGTCTCTCTATGGGGTCTATGGGCTTCATTCAGAGGCGGCCGTATGGTCTACGACCGCACGGCTGCCTCGATGTTTGTCCAGTGCGCATGCGCACGAGGGAGCCGGCTCCTTTGTGCGCATGCGTGAGACCCGCTACGACCGACAGCGCCGGTCGTAGCGGGTCTCTTTCCAAAGGGGGCGAGCTGTCGATGTTGATTGACAGCTCACCCCGTTTGGAAGGCGGGCCGGGGGGGTAGCAGCCCAAACGGAGGCGTTCCCATGGGGGAGGCCCCACTGACATCACTAGTGATGTAAGTGGAGAGCTTCCGGCTCTGACAGAGCCAGAAGCTCTCCGGGGCTTACGACAAGTGAGACCCTACCCTAGGGTCTTGTCGTAAGCCCCGATGGTCGCGATGGTCTATGACCATCGCGACCATCACCCTAGCGGTCGTTAGAGCTGTGGGTGTAAACCCACAGCCTAACGACCGAAACAGAGGCAGCCGGTCAGGATGCAAGCGGCCGCCCAGTTTCTGAGCGACCGTTTGCATCCTCCGACCGCCTCTGAATGAGGGCCTATGTACTAATAAGCGTGGTCCTTATTATGTATCTATCTCGCAGGGGATATTTAAATTTTTCAATGACAATATCCCCGCTATGTACCAAAGCGTACACGCAGGGACAGTGGTTGCGGTAACCGCTGTCCCTGTGAATTATATCCCCATCAAATTGTAGAAGTCTTTCACAGAAGTGAAAGACTTCTCTGGGGGAAGCTGACACTGCGCATGCTCACAGGGTCAGCATCCGGAGCCGGCCGGGGCTGCAGGGGAAAGATCGAAAGATCTCTCTCCTGCCCCTGGAGCCCCCATAGGCTCATAGTAGTTTAGGGTGTAAACTACCGGGGCTAAATTCAGAGAAGCTTAGCTGTTTGGAGTTTAGTACATAGGACAGAGGTTCCCAAAAGCAGACCCAAAGGCTCCACAACAGTTCATGTTTTAGAGATATCCAATGTTCAACACAGGTGACTTAAATAGTACCTCAGTCAATTTGATATAACCACCTGTGCTCAACCATGGATATCTCTAAAACCTGCCCTTTTGGGGGGAGCCTTGAGGACCGATTTGGGAACCTCTGACATAGGGGTCAGATCGTAGTCCCCATTAATAAAGGGGGACTGCGATCTGAAGTGCTAATTAGCACTTTGCCGGTGATTTCTGTGAAATCTCCTGCATTGTGCTATTAGTACACAGCAACAATACATAAAATAATGCAAAATCTGCAGTTTCTGCATAATTTTATGTAAAAATCAGCTTGATACATATGCCCCTAACTCTTTCTGGACAAGTTGGCCAATTAACTATCCAGACTTCTTATCACTGCAGCTAGCCACACTTATGACATTCTTAACCCTGCAAAATGCTGCTAATTGTTCTCAAACTCACTTAGGGCTCTATTTACTACAATCTGCATTTGTAATGCAGATTGTAGTGTGATATTACCGACTGAATTCGCATTGCAATTTCAGGCAATATCACAGGGATTTGCGAGAAAGCTCTGTCCCTGTGAATCCCATCCGCACACTAGTCACTGTATTTTCGCAAAACAATACCGTGACTAGTGCCCGCGTATGCAACTAGTTGGATGGTTGGACAGAAAATCTTTACGTGTGTATGCACCTTACCCTCTTCTTGACTGACTAGCAAAGCTGCAATACACATCCACTGATGTCTGACATGCAGAATGCTGTCCAGGCTCAACTTCTTTCCAGAGGAGAATATGTAGAGGAGGGCAAAATATTACATATGGTATTGCAGCTGGAGGTAAATGCTGTGGGGTTTTCTGTGTTCAATCTACATGATAAGTAATATAAATAAATTAAAAAGTGTTACATTATTCACTCTGACATTGATCTGCATTCTTATGATGAAATCACAGTATTGAAACAATGTGTCGAGCTGCTAGCAGGAAGCAATATAATTTTTTGGGATGATATATTTTAAATTGTATGGACTTCCTGTTTTATTTCTAAAGGCGGGTATCCACTAAAAAGCATACAAACAAGAGCACGAATACAACATTGCAATCGTGCTCTCGTTTGTATATCTAGTGATGTGCCTACACTGAACGTTCACTCGTTCAGTCCAGGCACATCCATCATCCCCGCACATGCTGAACCTGATAGGATTGTCAGGTTGACCAGCATGTACGTGCGATGATAGATGTCGGAAGCGACCAGCGTGCACGCGCATCGCTGGTTGCTTCCGACCAAAACATGGCCGATGCATGCTCAATTTGCAAGCGATTGCACGATAACGACGTCGTTATTGTGCAATCGCTTGTAAAAATCGCCTAGTGGATACCCCTCTTCAGATGTATCAAACTAGTATTGATCAACGAAAGCAAAAAATAAATAAATCAGTCAGAGAATAAAAACGTAATAAGAGTAATTCCACCACTTTGGGGCAAGATTCATATAAACAAATTATTCAATTTGCGAGTGCAACAGCAGGAGGGAGTCCCAATATTCTAATATTATTATAACATTCATGCTTTTATTCTACATAAGCATCGGGGATCATTCACATGACCTTACAGAATTATTATATAGCTATGTATTCATACCAGATGATAATTTTTCCTCTCAGTACATTTAGCAAAACCTAACCCCAAACGTGGTCTTTATTTATGTTATGGAGAATTAAATCAGTGACTTACCAGAACTTTGAGGAATGCATTTCAAAATACTGACAAAGATAGGGTGGAGTCTCCAATCTAGGCAACATTTGCTTTACACCAATTTTGTCAGACAAAGATAAACTGGGGTGTGGATTAACAGATAGATAGACAGTAAAAAGGTAGACAATGTCTAGATAGACACCAGATATTAGACAGTCAATAGGTCGACCATTTGCAACCATCGACCTTATTACATGTCGACTTTTAGTTGTGTTGACCATTTGTCCCTGTCGACTTTTTGTCCCAGTCGACCTACTGACTAACATCTGGTGTCTATCTAGACATTGTCAACCTTTTCACTGTCTATAGTGCCAGAACCTGGTAAACTGTTATTGAAGGTCACTGAGACTGAAAATGTCCACTAGGCTAAAGCTGGGTACACACTATATGATATATTGTGCAATCATGTGACCTGACACTAATCTGCATTACCTTTGTATAGTGTCTACAACCAATCTATTGTTTACTCATATCGTTCACCACATAGTCCCATCTGATGTGCTGCGCATCAGATGGAACTGTGCGATGTGGTGCATATCGTCTAATGTGTACACAGGACCGCACGACCACACAATGGACAATAAGGATGTCAGCTGAACTGCCAATTGCTTTTCCACCCTGACTCCTCAGCTTGTTTCAGTCTCTCCCCATGTAACTAAACCACACCCCACCGTACCGACACTGTATGAAGCCACAGCATGAAAGCGATGAGTAATAAAAGCGAGTATATCACTTTGATAGTAAAGCAGTAAAGTAATGTAGAGCATACTGCAGGTATGAACTGAGCCACAGTAGACACAAAGCAATAATGCAAAGAATGCAAATGGCGATTATGCCATTTCCCCTTCCTGTGTGCTCTGACAGTACAGCCCATTATTAGAATGTTATACCTGTTTGTCACTGTTCTACACAACGATTGCAATATATTGTGACATTGTTCCGAAGATTGCATAGTGTGTACACTCGAAATCATGTGTTAGTGTTCGTGTGATTATAAGTGTCATTGGAAGGACCATCACATCGTTTGTTACATCGTTCAGGTGTATACCCAGCGTAACACTTGGGGCCTGATTCAGAGGTGCACACAATTCAAACACAATACCGATGTTCTTGTAGTTAAACAGAGTGTACACATAAAGAAGCTGTTGTAGCGATCAGGACAGAGGATATCAGATATGGGAAGGGCAAAGTGATGGCCATTCCTGTGTGGTGACTGGGAGGTAGCCTGAAGTAAACACAAATAAAGTCTTGTGGGCGTGTTATGGGAGTGTAGAGGGCGTGTCAGTTAAAGCGGCTGCATTCTCAGACACAGAGCCGCAGAGGCCTCAGTCAGAGAAACTGCACCTGCTTTAGGGCTGATGTAAGTGTCTGGGGTGCGCGCAATGTTGTGCCAATGGTGGCTTGTCAAGACTCACCAGTGTGTTACAGCATGCAGATACGCTAAAAGTGGGCATTTCATGGCTTTCTCATTCAGATACAGGCTACTACACCAGAAGAAGGCGAAACTAGCATTAGCATATTATTGCAGCCGCGACTCTGGCAACAGATGCAAGAGCAGATGCAGCAATGTCCACCTCTGAATCAGGCAGTATGAGAGGAACTGAAAATGTTGTTGTGGCCGCATAGGCCAGGTGTGGAGAACCTTCTTTCTGCCGAGAGCCATTTGGAAATATATAACATTAATTGTGGGCCTGGTGCAGGCCACGCCCTCTCCGCGTGACGTCACACGGGGCGGGGCCACAAACGCTGGTGATTACAGCAATGCCCAGAGCATCCCTGGATGCTTCGGGGAGCTGTAAGGGCAGCGGTGTGACCGTGTGAAGTGCCCTAAGGATGCTCCAGGCGGCACTGCTGCATAGATTCTGGCTGCAGGGTGTCATTCTAGGCACCCTGTTAGCCAGATGAGTCTAGCAGAAAAAATCTCAGAGGGCCAGACCAAATGATTCCGAGGGCCTTATACGGCCCCCAGGCTTGAGGTTACCTATCCCTGGCATAGGCAGACGCAGGGGGGGGATTCCGGTTGCCTGGAACCCCCCCCCTCACCAGCCCACACCATGATGACCACAATAGAAATTTCATATAATAATAAAGCTGCATGTTTTTAAATCTCAGTGTCACAAATTAAATAATCACCACCACCTCTTGATCTTTTAAAATGTGTGAGCCAGTAATGAATACACTTGTGCACCAACTAGGAGATCTGGAAAACATATACTGTTAGGGGTGCATTGATATAGATCATCTATAGGGCCATCTATTGATACTGTATCATAGGCCCTCATTCAGAGCCGCTCGTTAGCGGCAGTACGCTCGTTCCGAGCGATGTTTGCACATCTGCGCATGCGTACGGTTTTTAGTACGCATGCGCGAACCAGTCAGTGCAGCCAAAAATCGTTTGTACGCTATATAGCGAGTGCCTGCTATTTTGAGTGACAGAATGAGGCGTATGTGGGTGGTAACAGGGGAAGGTGCTTGAAAATGGGGAGTGGAGATCCGAACGCAGGCGTGCTTAAAGGTCAAAACGGGCGTATTATGGGTGTGCATAATTAATACAGCAGCGTCATTGACCACGTCACTGGGTTATTTTATAGCCAGAACTGCTCGCAAATTTGTGGTAGCAAACACCAACCACAAGAATAGCGAGCAGTTCATACGCTGGTCGATGTACTCGATTAATCTAATAAATAGCGGACATGACGTATGGTGTGAGCGGCCAGGGGGCGTTTTTAACAAATAAACGAGCGTATGTTTTGCTCGCTCGTTCAGACTTAGAGGTGTGAACAGACTGCAATGTGCGAACGGATCATTTGAATAGCCACCCCTTGTTTTTGAACGAACGACCGCAAATAGCGAACGGCTCTGAATGAGGGCCATAATACACTATACAGTGCATAAAGAGACCAATCTGTACATATACAGTATGTCCAGGGCAGTTCTAGGTTCTTTTGCTGCTCCCCCAGACTCCTGGACTTGCTCAAATGATCTGGAATGGAGCCCACATCTGACATAAAAACATTCGGCTCAGGCAGGATTACAGATATTTTGAATCCACTAAACTTGGAGTATTAGGGGTTCACTCTTACCGCCATTAACCGCCTGTTACTTTATCCACCCACTGCACAGTGGGTGGGTAACTTGCCGCCACCACTAAGCTCCAACACCGCCACTTGGAATCGCTTACTTTCATCCAGACTCGAACAACTGGCACCTAGAAGCACTTCTGTCAGACTCCTATGCCGGGATCTGGAACCGCTTACACCTGGGTATGTGTGTGGATACGCTACTGCAACAGCGTATCTACTGGTTAGTGTCTACTAATTCCCACTGGTACCTCACCATGGACTAGTCTGCATGGGTTAGCTGGCAGAGGGCGTTAGCTTGCAAACATTGGGCTCTGTCCAGAACAGCCGGAGAAAGGAACAACGTTTTGCGCAATACTGTTGATCACAGGATACATGGATGAGTCGTCTTAAAAGCAAGGTTTTTTTTTTTTGCTTAATGTCTTGAAAAAGATTTTTCTCCTTTGCAGATGGTGCTTGGAGGTATCACTGAATACAGAAGTACAATCCTTGATGTTCAGAAGGATACACACCTTTCAGAGCATGCAGGCTCTTCTTTTAGCTGGTTCCACAATACACAATACCATAGGAGGTAAGACCGCCTTGGGTCCCACTACTAATCAAGCTAAGTGTATGTGCTGTGGAATGGTCATTGAGCCTAAGCCCATCTGGGCAGATAATTGACGCCCAGGTGCTGGCACATCTAAAGGATGGGGATGGTTCCCTCCAAAATTTTACTTCCAGGATTCTTCTAGGGGACCTTGCCACCCCCTCTACCCGAATCTGAACTCCATGGACAGACAGAGAGGTCTGGCTGCCGAGTGGAAGCTCTTTGGAGCTCCCAGATAACAATTACCTGGTTGTGTTTGCCAGCTCTGCATGCACCTCCTCATACCACTCTGCTGTAGAAGGCTGCATGGGAACATATTCAGTTTACCTGGAAGGCAGACTGGGGGACCCAGCAGCCCACAGTAAGCTCTGGATATCCCTGGACCTCCATTGAAAGTTAAGTGCAATTTTACTTTAAATCACTTTTATAAAATCACATACCATGTGCCTGGTGCAGTGCACCAGGCTTTACACACTGCAGCAAGGCAGCTCGGGACCTGCTTTCCAGGCTCAGTGCTGCACATACTCGTTAAAACATATTTTATACATTTTTATTTTACATTTAGACACATTTCTTTGTTTTATACACTGTGCACTGGACTTTGCTGCATAGCCCCGTAGTGCTTGGGCGTTAGGAGCCAAGCTCCCAGTCCTCAGCAATGGGACACTCAGCTGTACAGCCTGGGACTATGTCCTGGCTGCTGCAGCCATTTACACTCCCCCAGAGCAGAGGATTGGGGGTTATCTGTAACTCACCAAACTGAGCCGGATTTCCCAGTACACAGCATGCGACTCTAAGCCCACTCATAGCCTTGCAGCCCGTGACAATTGTCCCGGCTGCAGTGGCTCTTTGTATACTCCGCTGTCTAGCCGCAGTCAGCAGCTGACGCAGAGTGGCAGTTCTAACTGCTGGAGTGTTAGGGCCCCCAGGAGCTAAGCTCCCGGTCCCCAGCGTTCCTCTCATAGCCCTGCAGCCTGGGCCTGAACTCCCAACTGTAGCGGCTCTCGCATACATAACAAATACAAAAACATTTTATTAAAACACCAGCAGCGGCCAGAACATTTGAATTCATTGCCTAGCGTTGATCGGACAATTTAAAGCTGGTGCCGCGGCACGAGGGTCAATCCATTCAGTGCTGCAGTCGCCATTTTTCTCCACATTGGGGTGCAGGGGAGCTGACTTGGGACTGGACCAGCCACAGTCGTTTATAGGTTTTTACTATGTTTGTTTTCAGAATATGTAAACATGTTAGTTGTAACAATATAATGTACATAATAAAGTCATACTTGCCTACTCTCTGGAAGTTGCTGAAGGCTACAGAGTTTTCGGGTAGCCCCTGGCACTACTGGAAGAGTGGCCGAATCTACCGCATTCTGCCCAATTCTTTGTCAAATGGGCAGGATGGGGGAGATAAAAATGGGAATTGCCAGTTGATATGGAGGGGCCGGGGCTAAAAGACATAGAAAATGCATCATTCAGCCCAGCGCCCTCTCCCTGGACTCGAGAATCATGGCATTTTGCAGCTGCGGGACGGTGCCTTGTGACATTAGAGCCCAGAACCTCCCCTCTCTCCTCCCAGAGAGGAGATGAAAAAAGTAGGTAAGTATGAATAAAGTTTGTTCTTCATAGATTGTAAATGAGTTAAAAAAAAATCACTATATCAAAAAGAGTTTTCATTTGCTATATCACGTTGGCTTCGGTGGGTGTGTACCCCTGATATGTCTGTGAGCAACGTCGCAGTATAGCAGATGGCCGATCATCTGCTGATGTGTACGGGCGGCCTTCCGATCGCCATTACACATGCTGCAGGGACCCGGCAGTAAGTGACAGCTCAACTGGATGGGCAAATTTAAATGCCCTGTTGTGACGTCAGGCCCAACACATCGGGCGGGTGATTGGTAAGTGTATTTGCACTTACCAATCGTCAGATAGGTAGGCGAGTCGACCCATGTGTACCCAGCATAAGAGGTGTTCATATTATTATTATACCATTGTTGGAGGCTTTTATTCATGGGGCGTCTGACAATACAATAGCAATATATTAACAATTGTGCAGTTTCTGCTACCCAGTCTACACAAAATACTGCTTTGAAAACACATATTACACTTGACAATAATAAGCGAGGTAGGGTTTTTATCACCCATAGCACTGTTAGCAGCCACATGGCCAAGCAACCCCAGGGGATACCAGATTGTAATGTACAGAATCAGGCTAAATTTATGATTATTTTAACTAATACCCTCGGTTATAAAAGTTCAGAGTATGCAGGGAAACATTGGCCATACAGATATTGTCAAATAACAATATTTTCCACATTAAAAGTGAAATATTCTAAATAGCTTCCTGGTGTTTGTAACTTCTCAAGATCCTTTTTGTAAACTGCTTCTTTTATCGAGTTATCATCTTGTTCAAGGCCAACACATGGGTAAGCATTCTTTGACCACAACTGATTGTGTTTCTAATCCGTTCCCAGTTGAGGTGACAGTAAATTATTAACTGCATTGATGCAAGTCGGACGCACTAAAATAGAACAAGAAGCTTGCAAAATAATCTACATTGGTGCAACTCACATTAAACACATGTATAAATGGTCTCATTTGGTAGAATGATTTTTCTATTCACATTTTCTTACATGCACTCTGCTGGCATTAAAAATGCATGTGGAACGTGTTTTTTAATGCTAGAAGATACGTAGCCCTCGGTATAATGTATGTATAGCTTACCCATTGATGTTAACATTTTAACATGCATTTTTAATGCCAATTATGCATATATCAGCGGATGTAAAAATAAAAATCATTGTACAAAAGTAACTATACTTGTTTTTTCTGTATATAAATGGATTTCAAAAGTACAGAAATTCTAATTTATGTGTGTTGTATTATTATTTTTTGCTAAAAAATCCATTTCACCTGACAGTGTGTACATTTTCTTCCTCTAACAAAGAATATAGGCATGCCGGAATGATTAACATGTTCCTTGAAAGGGGGTGTGGCCATGCGGGAAGGGGGCATGGTCAAGCGGCCTGAACCCCCGTGCCTATTACTTGGAGGGGAAGGAGGGGTGACACCTGGGTGCGGAGCGCACCCCCGAACCCCCCTTGTGACGCCACTGGTAGTTGTGTTAAGAGTGACATACATCAACAACGTAATTTCCCAAACCCCCGACGCTGATCAGAGATCTAAACTGCCAATCAGCAGGCATCAATGATTGGCAATTTTCGGGTCATTGAAGAAATTCTGCATGTTAAAAATCCCAGACTCGCCAAAACGATCATATTTTGGTCATCAGAGGATCAGGAAATTGTGGCAATCATTCGCAGATATATGGATCCCTTTAGTGATTGAGATTGCTAGATTTTAAGTTACAGGTAAATCATACTTGCCTACCCTCCCGAAAATCAGGTGCCGCTCCCGGACCCCCAGAAAGGCAGGCAAGCCTCACGGTCCCCTGCGATTCGTGCTGAATCGTGTCATTGTGGCCCCGCCCCCTGCTTCACAATGCCATTAATATCGGCATTGTGAAGAGGGGCGGGGGCATGGTGACGCTATCGCGCTGTCACGCCCCATGCTTTGCCCCCTCGTTGTGAAGCCCGACAGCTCCCTCCCGGAAGGAGGGAGCCAATAGTCGGCAAGTATGAGGTATATGTGCTGCTATTTTTTTAAATCCCTGTGCACCATGTCACAGGTTTTGCAAAATAAATATTAGTGTCAATTACACATTACGAGCCTGATTTAGAGTAAGTTATAATCTAAAAAAAGGAGCAAACATGTCATTTGCTCCAGGTACAAACCATGCTTCAATGCAAGAAGTGAAAATGCATTTTTTTTTTATTTGCATGTGATAAACTTTATGCATTGCCTTTGTTGCCCAGACTGGATGCATGTTAAAATTCAAGTAACATTTTTTTTATTTTCTTCTAGACAATGGCATGGGATATTATTCTTTGGTTTTAAGGTACGTATCCACTACCCGATTACACAGAGCGATTGAACGATAACAACATCATTATCATTCAATTGCTCATTAATCGGCAACAAATCGGGCAGCAAAATGTCGGCAACGACCAGCGATGCGCGTTCATGCTGTTCATTGCCAGCATCGCTCATCGCCCGAACATGCTGATCAACCTAACACTATTGTCAGGTTGACCATGTTTGGGGAGGGTGCCTACACTGAACGATATATGGTTCAGTGTGGGCACCGTGCAGTGTAGTGAACGACTGAACGATAACGTTATCATTCAGTCTTTTCACTGTCGGGTAGTGGATACCCACCTTTAAACTGACGATTGGTAATATACACACTTACCAATCGTCTGTCCAATGTGCCGGGCTTGCCGTCCAGTTGAGCTGTCAGTCACCGCCGGATTCCTGCGCGTATGTATGGGTGATCGGCGGGTCACCTGTACACATCAGCAGATATATACACTGCAGAGTCGTTACTAGACTTTTTGGTGCCCTGGGCCAGAAACAGCATTGGCGCACCACACATTTTTCAAATAGGGACATACAGATGTGTCGACATACATCTAGCCTCCTTGCTCGCTAAATAGCCCTTCTAGTTGTGCCATGCCGTGGCGTGACTCTGTAGTGCCGAGCGTCTTTTCACCTTTTTACCTTCAAATGCGTCTTATTCGCATAGTGATGCAGATAGTTAGCACAAGCTAACTGATTAAAATGCTATATTCTGTGAGCGACTGCAGGTGTAACTGCATGTGAAACGCTACATTACAGTGTCAGTGGCTGTAACACTGTAACATAGCATTTTTCATGCAGATACACCCGCAGTTGCACACAGAGCATAGGCATGCTGCATATTTTAATCAGCAGAAGCTGGTTGTGCTGAATATTCGCATCGATTTGTAAATAAGACTCACTTGAAGGTAAAAACTCGAACGAAAAGACGCTCTGCGCTACCAAGTCACACGGAGCTCCCGCATTATGTGTGGCGCGACTTGTAGCGCACGGAGGATAGATGTATGTGGGCACATCTGTAAGGAGAAGGGGCATGACAAATCTGATGTGTCCCGTACGATGATGAAGGGGTATGGATTCCTTTGTACCACTGATATCCAGGTGTCACTGCCAAATAAAGTGTGAATCCAGTGGCTGCATGCACAAGCCTGGAGCCGACAGTGTAGATCACCAACTGAAGTTATAGAACAGATGTTGCTTGTAGTGTACATGCAGCAAATATCAGTCTGTATATGTATTTTAAATCACACATTTCTTAGCAGTCATACACAGGACTTGAACCCAGCACCTCTCACATTGACAGACAGGAAGGCTGTACTACAGGGATGAGGAACCTCAGGCCCGGGGCCGTATAAGGCCTCTGGAATCATTTGGTCTGGCCCTCAGAGGTTTTTTCTGCTAGCCTCATCTGGCTAGCAGGTGCCTAGAATGGCACCCTGCAGCTAGAATCTATGCAGCAATTCCCGCCTGGAGCATCCTCAGGATGCTGCGGGCATTGCTGTATCACCGGTGATTGTGGCCCCGCCCCTGTGTGACATCACATGTGGGGGCGTGGCCTGCACCAGGCCCGCAAATAATATTATATATATCAAAATGGCCCTCTGCAGAAAAAAGGCTCCCCCCCCCTGCTCTACTAAGCACAAGAGAATATGTGCACCTTCAGTTACAACCTCCTTTTTTAAATACACACATTTCAAAATACTGTCAATACCCGAGAGATTAACCCATCCATGCAGTCACGCACCTTACACATGTGCAGGCTATTTGACTGTCAAGTTAGAGGTGATGGGGTTGAGTTCCTGGGTATGACAGTACTTTGAAATGTGTGCCTTAAATAAAGGAGGAGGTGCCCAGATGGAGGGGGAGTCGGCCAGGGAGGAGGTCAAAGAAAAGAAAGCTAGAAGTGAGAAATTTACAAACAGAACATTGACAGACTGCCAAACAGTGCCCCCTGCCCTGCGGTGCCCAGTGTCATGGCACATGTCACACCACCCTAGTTATGGCCCTGGTATTCTGCATAGCAGATCGGATATGTCTGTGAACAACGTTGTTCACAGACATCCGCTGTTTCACTGTGCACCCAGCTTTAAAGGTGTTAAGCAATTTTGAGGAGGAATTGTTTATTTGAAATATAGAGTGATGGATGTTTTTCATGTTCTTAATGTGCCTACATGGCGATTTTTTACACGATCTGGCCGATTCCGACGCATTGGAGTGTCAGATCGTATAAAAAATGCCCAAATCGTGAGTCCCCACTCACGATCACGATGCGATGCGTGTCCCCGCTTGTCGCACATCGCATCTGGGACACAATGCACTTAGGCCCTGATTCAGAGCCGGACGCTCTGACCAGAGCGCTCGCTCTGAATCAGGGCCCACCTCCATAATTATGGAGCGTCCTCCTGGACGCTCGTATAGCTGTGGGTCACCACCCACAGCATATACGAGCGTGCAGGATGATGGTAGCGATGGTCTTGACCATCGCGACCATCGCCACTGTGAGCCGAAGCCTGCGGTTGAGTTTCTCAACCGCAAGGCCCGGAGTGATTTTGGCTCTATCAGAGCCAAAATCACTCCCACTGACATCACTAGTGATGTCAGTGGGGCCGGCTTCTGACGGTAGGCGTTCCCTTGGGAACGCCTCCGTCTGGGAGGCACGCCCCCGGCACGCCCACCAAAGGGGGCGTGCTGTCAATCAACATCGACAGCACGCCCCCTTTGATCAGACACTATGAGCGAAGGAAAGTCCTTCGCTCGTTGCGTCTCGCGCATGCGCACGACGGAGCTCCCTCCATCGTGCGCATGCGCAGTGTACACCATCGACCCACTTGCGAGCAGACAGCCGCTCGCGAGTGGGTCTGAATCAGGTCCTTAGATCTTAAGTCAGATTGGACATTTTTTACTCCAAATCGTGTGTAGGACTGCCGGGGAGTTGCCAGGGGAGAGGTCAAGGGAAATCGTACACCGTGAGCACATCGCCAAGTGTGTAGGCACCTTTAATCTCAGAAAATCTCTCTTAAATTATTGATGTTGTGAGTTTTAATTTCACATCTGAAAATCAGTTTAGCCAAGTGTGGACAGGATTTGCTTCCACTGCCGCCCTGTCTTTCTCTCGTCAGTTTATCTTGCCTACCGATTCACTTTATCATCAGTAACATTATGGTACTGACCACTCCTGGGGGTCTATTTACTAAGCCTTGGATGGAGATAAAATCGATGGAGATAAGGTACCAGCCAATCAGCATCTAACTGTCATTTTTCAAACACAGCCTGTGACATGGCAGTTAGGAGCTGATTGGCTGGTACCTTATCTCTGTTCACTTTATCTCAATCCAAGACTTAGTAAATAGACCCCTTGGTCACCAGACATTCACCAACTGTACAGAGAGATTACAAAACAAAAACCTTAGATGTGCTGTGTTATGTATATGTAGGACCAAATTTCTGATGATCTAACAGGTGGCTGCACCCACCTGGAATGACTAATGCAAAAATGAATATTTAAAATGGATTAAACATTTATACTAATAGCACTGTGTCCATGATTGATGATCTAAACATATAATTTATTCACTTAAAAATATATATCACAATTATATATCAGAAACATTAATTGATGCTGCTAAATGTATGTGACCCAAATATTACCAGAGCATGGCGACTATTGTGCATGAAAGACATTTATCACACTTCCATCTCCCATCAGTTGCCAAATAAATCTCTATTGTAGCCACATAATACACTACCAGCCTCCAAAATAAATGTATGGAATGTTCTGCATTCAGTCTGAAAATTAATAGCATCCCTTTACCGCTGTTAATCAGAGCAGTGCCAAAAGCATATTAACCATTGATGTGTACTTAGGGAAAGCACTCATATAAAACTGATACTTGCAGATTAACAGGTTATACTTGCAAAGATGATCCTGTATCGTCACTGCATGTCCAGGAACTATCTGACTGGCGCCAGATGCAAAGTGGACGGATACCAGCTGTTAGACTCTCCCGTTATACAAAATCAGTGAGAACCGCAGTGCAAATATTCAGCCAGTTTTATTTGAGCATATTGCAATTTTGTAGCCAAGAGTTAAACAAGATTCAACAAACAGGCATCAACCTAAAACATTTCTTGTTGGTAGATGATCTAGTTAAAGGAAAAATTATTGAGTTACCTATATAGCCTTTAATTAGATGTGGTCCCTAACAGGTGTACAGCAACAATTAAATCCATGAATACAGTATCAAAATTGCTTTAGTTTAAAACATTGAGGTGTGTAGTGTGATCAGCTTTCTGCGTCTAAGGGGCACATCAGCAGCAGAAATTAATCAACAGCGTGTCGAAAATGTACAGTGATAACGTCATGTCACGGAAACAGGTTTGGGTTTGGTGCACTGGTTTTGGTACAATTACGAATGTAATTTGCTCAAATAGTTTTTCTACAAATGCTTTTATATAAGTGCCTTTTTTTATAAATATATTGTTTATGCACTATGGAGCACCCACTGTTTCTATTATGATTATCTATCTGTCTGTCTGTCTGTCTATCTATCTGTTATCATACAGTGCTGCAACAAAGCAGCTAGACTAAGATCGGCACTAATAACCATCCATCATCTCAAACTTAATTTCATGCTAAAAAAATGAAATAACTGATTAAATATACACATAATATCCTCATCAGACTAAACTAAAATAACAAAATATAAAGAAAACACAAAAATCAAATTTATATTCACTGAATTTTCTTATTTTGAAGTGCTATAACTAATTTAGCAAAACCTGTGTCTGCAAGTATGCAAATGAAAACCAGAAAGAGTCAACAGCTCAATAATATGATACCTTACTTTAGATATAATGTAATTTATTAAACATCACTCAATATATTTACAAACAAATGAAATCCAACAACATAAAACATAAGATACTGTAAAACCCCCAGAGGTGCTCACAAATAAGTTTCACCCTGTTACCACTATTATAAATTGTCCTTATACTTGGGGAATATAGTGAGACGGGATGTAGTCAGGAAGCCGACGGTCGAAATGCCGACCCCCGGCTTCCCGACAATGAAAGCCCAGCATGGGACTAATGATAGGTGTCTAAATACCGACGCCTATCATTAGCCCCACGCCGAAATCCTGATGCCAGACATACCAAACGTAGGTAAGCCGGGCGTCGGGAGCTCATAGCCGCGGGAGGGGAGGGTTTAGGTTTAGGGACTCCCAGGGGGACTTGGGGTTAAGCACCCCTCCAGGAGGGTTACGCTAGGGGAAGGGGGAGTTAGCATCAGGCATTCCCCTGGGAGGGTTAGGTTTAGGCACCCCAAGGGGGAGGTTAGTGTTAGGCACCTCTAAGGGAGGGTTAGGGGGGGGGGAGGGAGGTTTAGGGTACTTTCGTCGGGATCTTCCATCTGCCGACCTTCCTGCGTCGGGATTTCATCTGCCGGGCTTAGGTCCAGAGGTAACACATACCTATTCCAGTGAGACTGTGACAGCCCATATTATTGCTGCAAGCTATACAGAGTTGTGCATACTGAGAGATACATCAGCTTTCAAATGGATCTCTTGCACTAAGTATGGGGCTAGTGAAAGTGTTCACTGATAATGTGATAACTATGAAATCAAGTATATGGATGGGGCGGTGTGAACACAAATGCACACAACTATAGGCAAATATCTCCATTTTTTCCAAGTACTGCATAGTGCTGTAAAACGGCCAGATCGTCATCCGCCTCTAAGCCTCCCCAAGCTTATAGGGCTGCTGCATGTAAAAGATATGTTAATTCCCATAGGATTGTCAAAGGCGGATCTAATTTACTGTTTAAAACTTTATTCCAAATTTATTTGGAATCATAAGAAACCCAGAATTTCTAAAACGAAGATGTCTCTAACTAGGTAAAACAGGTTCAGCAGTTCCAGACATGCAAGCTTTTTCTCAATCGGTTCACTTCCGGTATGTTCTAGATTGGTCACATGATAGAGACATATTCACCCACAGGGCTCTGGAATCTGTGCTAGTTTCTTCCTATTCTCTGGCAGCCATCTTGCATACTCCCAAATCCACATTCCCCCACAGGTCCTTTCTAACATCTTATTTGCAGATACCTATCGATTTTGGTTGAGAGTACATGTGACATTGACAGGCTGACATACACATTTCACAGTTACTACTATATGGGTGCAATCCTTTATTCACACCCGGGTTAGAAATTCCTGTCTTTCGACACTGGAATGAGAAAGGTACCGTATTAGTAAAGTGAGGGATATATTTGACCCTGGGGTTTGGTTATCCTCTCTTTTTAGTATTTACATGGTCACTTTCAAATACCCAATAGTCAATTCTTCATGTATCTTCAGCTTAGACATTACGCTCTTTCCCTCCCACATTCCACTTCTTTTGATACTGCTCCGCAAGTTCCTCTTCGGCTGCTCAATCAATTTCAATCTATACCGTATAAAACTAGGTACTTGTATTCAGAATTAATTGATGCAGTGACTAGAAAAGCATGGGCGCCCTCAGTAGTACACTGTCTGAAGGACATTCTTGTTATTGTAGATTCAGATTATTTTCTGCTACATTATGACACAATAATGCATTGTCTCAGGTCCTCTTTAGTGTAGCAGGTTCATATAAAAATTATTCACAGATCATTGATTTCTCAAAGTCAAAGATGCTACATGTTTTTGCCCTAAATGCAAAACACATAATGCAAGCTCTATTCACCATTTATGAGAGTACCCCAAAATCAGGCGCTGCTGGGATAATGTAATGTGTTATATTAGCAATATATATAATCTTCAACTTGTTAAAGATCCTTTGGCAATTCTGTGTGTTAACCGGGGTGTAGATCATTAGGATACAATAAAAAGGTAGACAATGTTTAGGTAGACAAGACTAGTTACACCCGCGCACGCAGGGGGGGTTTCCGAGTCCCTGGAAACCCCCCCTGTTCGACCCGGCGAGCAGCGCTGCTTAACAAATTTATTTATTTTATTTTTTTTAAGAAATACTGACACTGCTGGGCTGGCTGTAGGGGGAGCTGCAGCGTGCAAACCCCTCCCAGCCAGTTCCCAGGCAGGCACCGTGTATTTTTTTTTTTTTAATGGTTCGCACCATTCAAAAAAAAAATACTGGGACTCCCAGCCCCCGCCGCCTGCCCCCCCCCCCCCCTGGCACTGCCATATTCTACTGCTACTGCTATTCTACTGCTATTCTACTGCTTGGGGGGGGGGGGGGGTCGGGCGGTTGGCGGGGGCTGGGAGTCCCAGTATTTTTTTTTTTGAATGCAGGTGCCATATTATTCTACTGCTGGGGGGGGGGCGCGGTGTGTAGCAGAGAGATGAGAGGTACGGGCGGCGGAGCAGCCTCAGACTCCTGATGATTAACTCCTTGGATGCAGGAAGTAAGTCACTTGTACAGAGAGGTGTGTGTGCTGCTGTGAGTGACAAGGTGTGTGTGACGGTGTGTGTGCTTCTGTGTGTGTGGCTGTTTGTGACAGGGTGTGTGTGCTTCTGTGTGTGTGACAGGGTGTGTGTGGCTGTGTGTGACAGGGTGAGTGTGCTTCAGTGTGTGTGACAGGGAGTGTGTGCTGCTGCTATGTGTGACGGTGTGTGTGCTTCTGTGTGTGTGACAGGGAGTGTGTGCTGCTGCTATGTGTGACGGTGTGTGTGCTTCTGTGTGTGTGACAGGGTGTGTGCTGCTGCCATGTGTGACATAGTGTGTGTGATGCTGTATGTGTGACAGGGTGTGTGTGTCACTGCTGTGTGTGACAGGGTGTGTGCTTCTGTGTGTGACAGGGTGTGTGCTGCTGCCGTGTGTGACAGGGTGTGTGCTGCTGCCATGTGTGACATAGTGTGTGTGATGCTGTATGTGACAGAGGAAATAATTAATGGGGAATATTATTGATTTGTTGTTTATGTGCTATAAAAGCCTCTTGCTTGAAGTCCGAGTTAGCCAGTATCTCAGATTATGTGCTGCTGGGGATACAATATATACAGCATATATATATTTGCTTTTTAAAAAGAAAACTAAATCAACAGTTTGGAAACCCCCCTTTAAAATTCCTGCGTTTGCCCCTGAGTTAGACAGGCAATAGGTCCACAGGGTCTGAAGGTCGACCTTGTTACTAGTTGACCTTTAGTGTGTCGACCTTCAGACCCAGTCGACATATTGCCTGTCTAATGGTGTCTATCGATAATCGTTTGAAAATCGTTTGCAGATTGTTTAAAAGTTGTCTAAAACGACCAGCGATGCGCGCTCCCGCTGGTCGTTTAGACACCTATCATTGGGCAAACATGCTGTTAAACCTGACGATAACGTCAAGTTCAGCATGTTTGCAGATGATTGATGTGCCTACACTGAACGACTGCTCGTTCAGTGTGGGCACATCACAGACTGACAAACGACTGCACGATTACAATGTCGTAATCGTTCAGTCTTTTGCCTGTCTTCTAGTGGATAGGCACCTTAACTTGTATTGTCTACCTAAACACTTTTTACCTTTTTACTGTAGACCTAATGACCCGATACCGTGTTAACCTTGAGGGTTTGGGAGTTAGGTCACTCCCACTATAATAATTACGGCAGCAAAAAAAAAAAATTCAGCAACATTGGATATCTGCTTCACAGCCTTTACTTGGAGAATTTAAATCTTTTTTACGTAGACAGGCAGCATTGCTACTAACTGAGCAAGGAGTTGTCACTTTTTATAAAAAAAAAAATTCTTTTACAGACTATCTTGGTTCACAGGAACAGGCACATATGTTAGTTATAATGAGGATATAACTTCTAGATATATGGTTTATATTAGGAAGGGTTGTGAGGATCTGAATCCTTATTTTTTTTAAAAGATCGCTTAATCAGTGATTTTAACTTTGATTTTGGTTTCAGTATAAACTTTGATATTTGAAAATATTTGTTTATATGTACTTATTCTTGTACTGTCTTTTTCTTCCTTTTTGTAAGATGTTTTTTTGAATACAAGTGTGGACTCAAAGGTCATTCAGACCCACTCGCGAGCGCCGGACGCTCGCAAGCGGGTCGATGTTCCCCCACTGCACATGCGCACGACGGAGGGAGCTCCGTCGTGCGCATGCGCAAGACCCGGTGAGCAACGGGCTCTCCATCGCTCCGGGTCTCGCACCAAAGGGGGCGTGCTGTCGATGTTGATTGACAGCACGCCCCCTTTGGTGGGCGTGCCGGGGGCATGCCTGCCAGACGGAGGCGTTCCCGTGGGAACGCCTACCGTCTGAAGCCGGCCCACTGACATCACTAGTGATGTCAGTGGGAGTGATTTGGGCTCTGATAGAGCCAAAATCACTCCAGGGCTTGTGGCAGCGAGACCCTACCGCAGGGTCTCCGTCGCAAGCCCGATGGTCGCGATGGTCAAGACCATCGCGACCATCATCATGGACGCTCGCATATGCTGTGGGTGGTCACCCACAGCTATGCGAGCGGCCAGGAGGCCGCTCCATTTTCATGGAGGAGGGCACTGATTCAGAGCGAGCGCTCTGGTCAGAGCGTTCGGCTCTGAATCAGGCCCTCTGTTTTCTCATGGTTATTTTTTAATTTTCTTTGCAACATGGGAAATAATCTGCAAATTTATACGTTGCCAATTTCCTTTCTAATTTGCCCTTATTAATGGATGTAATGTTTGCAGGAAATTATTAATAAAATGAATTCGGAAAAAAAAAGATATATTCAATTCATCTGCATCAGAATATATGCTAGGAGCACTTTTACATTGCACAAATTAATTTGCATGCAGTTTTAAATTAATTGTAAATTTCAAGCCTGTACAGCTTTTGTAATTTTATTTGTATCTGGTCAACTCATTGCTTGGACTTTACCATTGTGGGAAATAAAAATCTATATTATTTAATTCTTTTTCTCTATATCTCAACTCCTCACAAGGTTATTGATGAATGAGTTTACGCTGCATTTTCAGATAAGGCACCATGACTGTAGGTCAATATGTCATTCAATTCCAGAGCGGAATTAATTGCTGCTTTCTGGCAAAAACTCATCAACAATGCATCAAGGATGTGTTAGAATCCTGGTATCTCTGAACCACTGTTGATACATGTACAGAACAGGGGCGCTTTAAGAGAGGAGGGGGCCCCGTGTGAAGCCTCCGTTTGGGCCCCCTCCTCTCTGTCAGCACATTGAGCACAGTAGATTCTTACTTCATGCCAGAATCTACTGCGCATCTGCGGGTCTCCAGGAAAATTTTGCCCGCGCCTATTTTCCTGGTGACATCTTTTCTGCGCATGCGCAGATCACCGGGAAAATGGCCACCGCCATTTTCCCAGTGATTTTTTTGCTGCTGTGCAGCGCTGACACGACGCTGCTGAGCAGCACATTGGAATCTGCAGAGAGGTAAGTATTTATTAACTGTGAGTGCAGTGTGTACACCCATTATAAAGACTCCTATGGTGCAGGAGATGTTTGTCAACGAATGTGCTGAGATGGAATTTTGAAGCAGTGTTGTAACTAGGGATGTGCAACTGGTGCCACCACACATAGGGCCTGATTCAGACCCAGTTGCTAAGCTGCGCTCGCTCACTGCCAAAAGAGGCCGGGTATGCAAATCCCGCGATCGCACTGTCTGGCTTAAGGATGCCCTCTATGTCTTAGAGAGTGATCGCAGTGATCGCACGCTGGTGTATAAAGATGCCCACTTTTCATTCTTAACCCACATCATCTCCAGGAAGTGTATGGATAATCGGTAACATCGAGAGCCATCGGAGCAGCTCGCAGCCCTTGAGGTAGACCCTACCCCACCGCAAGCACTGCGATCAGTTCAGGCAAAAAAACAAGTGACGTGTTAAACTCTGTTTTGAAGCTCAGACACGCCTGCGTTCGCAAATCCACTCCCCCGTTCACAAACACCTTCCCCAGCCACCACCCACAAACGGCGCTATATGTCACTCAAAGTAGCATCCAGTCTATGTACTACGAGCGCACGATTCTTGGCCACAGTGACTGGTTCGCTCATGCGTACTTTGACGCATACGCAGATGTACGATTATCACCCCTAGCGAGCGAGCGCAGCTTAGCGACCGGGTCTGAATCAGGCCATAGTGCAGTGCTCTGCCTGTGGTTTCGCTGCTCACGATGACCCCTGCATTTGGCTAGCAGGGTGACTGGAACGCCACCCTGCAGCCAGAATCGCTGCTTCAGTGCCACCGGTGCATCCTCTGGACACTCCAGGCAGGCACTCTACAGCTCTATCAGCCCCTATGGAGCATCCTGAAGGTGCATTGGTCAGAGCTTTAATTCCTGGGGCTGCTGGTCCTGCTCCCCTCTACATTACTGTCATGAACGTGTAGCCAGAGTTGAGAGTCCTTAGCCCACTATCATACCTCCCAACCATCCCAATTTCAAAGGGACAGTCCCTAACGAAACATCTTGTGAGACTTTACTGCAGCGAAGCTCCGCGGTGGCCGCTGAATACAGAACAACTGAGCTAGTGAGGAGAACCAGACCGGAGGTCGCAAAATTCAGTGTGTCAGAATCCGGGTATAAATTGTGTGGGGGCCCTTTATGTATGGGGCCCGGGGGTGCATGTGGTGCACTGTGGCATGCACATTAACTCCTGACACCAGTTCCTGCGGATTAATTCCTTTGACCCATTCCTCATACAGGTGACCCTCCTCCAGTGCTGCGTGTTGAGCGCCTTTGCAGGCCATCTTGGTTTTGACACAGGGAACTAGCAAGCGGCCGCTCGTTCCAGACGATGTTCACTAATGTGCGCATGCGTGTAGTTCAGTGTGCGTGCACAAACTAGTACGAGTGATAGCAAATTTCTTACTCGCCCTGCAAAGACAGCCCATTGAAATGAGTAACAGGAGAGGCCGTTTGTGGGTGGTAAAAGGGGCAGGCTAGTAGTAACGGGGGAGTGGAGTTGCAAACACAGGCGTGCCAGAGTGTTTTTATGCCGTTTCTGGGGCGTGCATAATTAACAGGCAGCGTCATAGTACACGTCATGTGGTTGATTTTTACACTGAAGTGCTTGCGGTAGGGTACAGTCAACCGCAAGCGCTGCGGTCAGATTCGATGGATCCCGATGTACCGATGGTTGTATATATTTTCTGGAGATGACGTACGCAAGTGGGCGGCTAAAGACAGGCTGGTGGGCGTCTAGAAACAAAAGGTGATCGCTCGCCCAGACATTGTGGGCGTACTTATGCCTTGCCGTGCGATCACCTGCCTTGACGTCACTTAGCTAAATTTCCATACGCTGGGAGTGAGCGGCCGCAACTAGCGAGCGGGTCTGAATCAGGCCCAGAGTCAGATGTTTCAAAAGCGCTTCACACTCTCGCACTTGTCGAGTTTTAAATTCTGAATAGAATTCACCACATCAACTGCTGTCTGACACTTGGCCCTCTTCTTGCAGATGAAAAAACCGAACTCTGGTTTTGGATTGCAAGTTAACAGGTCAAAATTACATATTTTTAGCAGTTTTTATCGATTTTTTTAAATTGATTTTTTAGGTTATCAAAACCGAATTTGAACAAAAAAACTTAATGGTGATTTTGCCAGAACTAAAACATGATGATAAATTAGAACCAAAACCAAAACACGGGGGTCCATGCACATCAATACACAAAACACCCTTTCAACTTACTTGGGTGTGTGCCAGCCTTTTTATGAGTTTGGCCGGGTACACACTTGCACCGGACTGTTTTGTAATTTCCAAGCAAATCGGAACGACAAATCGGGTATATTGTTCCGTGTGTATGCCCGATTGCGTGCTCCTGTGGGTCGCATACGATATCGTTTGATTGGCTGTGCTGCATGGCCAGTCACATGATATTTCATGCTGGGGTGTGTAGTTTAATGAAGGCATCTTCCTAGTGTGTCCCAGCAATCTTGCATGGTCCGAGGATAAGGGTAATCATCCCGACTATTGGCAAGATTTCCAGTCGTTCTAGTGTGTACCCACCCTTTCTGTGGTTTACAGTACATGTGGTATGTTTTCGCCAATAGAACTACATAAGAAAGTGTTTGTTGATTTTGCAGGTGGTTTTGCAGTGCACATTCCAAATCGACCATTATTTACACTCTTGAAAATTAGCCCACATCGCATTTGATTTTCAAATCGATTTCAACATCGAATATTAGTAAACAAGAGATTTGTCCAATGATTTATACAGTCGATTTTGATTAAATTTCAGTTGATTAAAATCCACATAAAAATCAACCTTTAGTAAATATACCCCTTCACTTATTATCAGTAATTTATATAGCGCACACATATTCCGCAGCGCTTTATAGAGAATATATTGGCCATTCACATCAGTCCCTGCCCCAGTGGAGCTTACAATCTATATTCCCTATCACATGCGCACACACATACACACTAGGGTTAATTTGTGTTGGGAGCCAATTAACCTACCACTATATTTTTGGAGTGTGGGAGGAAACCGGAGCACCCGGAGGAAACCCACGCAAGCACAGGAAGAATATACAAATTCCACACAGGTAGGGCCGTGTTGGGAATCGAACCCACGACCTCAGTGCTGTGAGGCAATAACGCTAACCATTACATCGTCTGTGCTGCCCCTTCATGTTTGGGTAAGAGTCTGTTTGACCACTTATAGTACTGACAGTACCATAAACAGTCCTATAGTGCTTGGCTCCCATTTAATGAAAGTGTCACAACAATGTTTTGATATATAAAGCATTCTTCTCGGCACCAGAGATACTCTCCTGTTTTCAATTCTATTTCCTTTGGAATAAGTTGGGAAACCCACTAAATCTCCTTAGGTTGCAGTGATTGGTGACCTGTTATCACCACACTTACATTTCATTTTACATTACATTTTAACTATGTTGACATGATCAATGTTGACTTTCTGTTGTCGACATTGTGAATGGCGACATGGGGATCACGTCCTCAGCAATGCCCTCAGTGTCACCATCATTCCCCAGGCTGCTTTGCTCTGTGCTTAAGTTCCTCTCCGATTTGTTGCAGGTGCCACTGAAAACCTTCATGTGCAACCTTGGGCATGCGTGCCAAGAGTTGCCACCTGAGCCTTGTAGACTAGTTAAGATGCAAGACAGATCTTAAGACAGATTGGATGCTGTTCGCTCCAAATCGTGTGTTGGACTGCCGGGGAACTGCCGGGGGAGAGTTCAGGGGAAATCGCACACATCGTGGGATCGTGTGCAGATCGCTATGTGTGTGGGTACCTTTAGAGTGGCCCTTTTCAATTGAGGGACTTCCGAATCTATGACCCAGAAGCCCCTCTGGCATCTTTCTTCGCATGCGCAGAAGGACGATGGTGCAGCAGAGGGCGCTGGGAGGGATCCCTCTCACAGCATTCTCCCGATAGGTCACCCACCGCAACCAAGCCCCGGAGTGCATCGCATTCTGGGGCTTGGTGCATATGAGAAATGCGGTCAAACCTGCATTTTCTGGGTTTGACCGCATTTCTCCCATTGCTTTCTCCTGGCTTTTTACACATCTCCCCATGTTGGTCTCTTCCTTTCACTCTGTTCTTCTTTCACGTCCCCACTCTGAAAGATCTCCCATGGGTTCACACTTTTCTTTCCTGTCATAAACTCCTGAAGTTTATCTCACTTTCTCTGCATCCTGGGGGCTGGAGTTCCAGGTAACTGCAGCTGCAGTGCGGACATTGGGAAGTGATACCTCGCAACTGGAGGGTATGGTGGGGGGCTACACTGCACACCCTAATAAACATAATAAGAGATGCTACCATGCTGAAACTTGTAGTGCTGTGCAGAAAAAAGAAAATGCAGGTGCACACTCGGGGTCTCATTAAGACCCACTTGCAAGCGCCGATGCGCTCGCAAGCGGGTCGATGTAGAAGCCCTGCGCACGCGCAGTGGCCACACTGTGCGTGCGCAAGCCCCGGAGCGAGAGAGAAATTCTCTCGCTCCGGGGCTTACTACAAAAGGGGCTGTCAACGCAGATCCTGGGAAGGCCACTCCCGGGAAAATGGGGCTGACACGCCTCCATTTCCGGGAACACCCCTTAAATGCCTCCAGAGGATTTCAATGGTCTGCGTGCAACTAAGCAGGACCCATTCTGCACACTCGCAGCAGGGGTAATCGGGAATCTGCTGTGCACTGCTGAATCAGGCCCTAGATACCAATGTGCAAATTTATTTTCTTGTTTTTTTTTACTATGGGACACATCTCTTGTTCATAGCACATGAAAGTGCACAGTACAGAGTCATTACGTATTAATAGTAAACAGCAGGAGGTGGCTCTAACATAAAGGGCAATGCTTCATCTCAGAATAAGATTCAACTAATATTTACAACCCAATATCCAGTGAAATAGCTGTTTCAACACAGATTTTTATATATATTGGGGAATCATCATAATGAGACAGACACACAGATGAGCGCCCACTTTTAGAATGTGCTGATCAAGATAACACTGCATAGCTTAGACAAATACTGCCTTGCTAAGACAAAAGGTTAATTTACATAGGAATCTCTGTGTGCTCAGCCTCTTTTACAAAATGCTAATACAGTACCTCATTACATTTACTGCATTAAAATGTTATACACTACTGTACTACTGAAATGAATGACTTTATGTAGTTATTAATCTGTGACCCCCTAGCATAATTTAAGATAATTAATATGATGCATGACAACACACACCATCACTATATAATGCATTACTGTACATATAAATAGAGTTTAATACTTCAAATCTGGCAAGGGGGGATGCCAAGTAGAATTAACCTTTATTTACAACATATTAAGCCACATCTGCAGAGTGAAAAGTCACTCTTACATGTGTATGCACTGTGTATTCACTACGCGACCCAGGGAAGACAGTACTCATTGTACTCTTGTAATCGTACCATCGTTCCCCATCCCCTGCAGTTTCTACACTGAACGATTAGTCGTTCAGTGTAGGCACCCTCCATCATCCCCGAACATGGTCAATCTGTTATTATCGGCAGATTGACCGGCATGTTCGGGTGATGTTTGATGTTCAAAACGACCAGTGGCAGCGCACATGGCTGGTCGTTTCCGACATTTTAGACCCCGATTCATGCACGATTAATGGACGACTGAACGATAACGATGTCTTATCTTTCAGTCGTCCATTAATATATGCTAGTGGATGTGCGCATTTAGGAGCAATTTATACTTCAGCCAAAATTTTATATGAACATTTTGGGGGCATCCCATGTTGCACAACCATTTCCACTCTGCTCCATCCATTTTGTAATTTAGAGGAGATATTTTCTTTTCTAGTTTCATAGAATAAAGACAGTGCCAATGCTCCTTAGTCTCATGATTTAGTTATGCCAAAGATTGCTACACCATGCGTATTTTAAGAAAGAAATTAAAAGACTTATTTAATGAAAAGTGTTAACAAACTGTGTGGAGTTTGTATATTCTCCCCGTGCTTGCGTGGGTTTACTCCGGGTACTCTGGTTTCCTCCCACACTCCAAATATATACTGGTAGGTTAATTGGCTCCCAACAAAAATTAACTCTAGTGTGTATGTGTGTGAGCATGTGATAGGGAATATAGATTGTAAGCTCCACTGGGGCAGGGACTGATATGATTGGCCAAATACTCTCTGTAAATCGCTGTGGAATATGTGTGCGCTATATAAATAACTGGTAATAAATAAATGAATAAATATTGATTAACTGAAATTGGATTTACTTCAAACTCTAAATGGGGCTTTTTTTTCTTTTAAACTATTCAAAAAATGCAATGGGAGATCAGAATCTTCTAAGCATTCTAGACCACTCAACTCTAAACCCAAGGCAAATACGATGAGCACTTTTCTCTTATCAATTGTCCGTTGACTTCCTGCCTTGATTCCAAAAACTTGAAAACAGATGCCCTTACTTGTGCATTCGGCTCTGAGTCTCAAAAAGATTTTTCACACATTGTTAACTTGATTCTACAATCCTTGTATCTGAGTAAACCAAGATGAAACTCCTTGCTTGCTCTCACAGTTCCAAGTTTCCCAAGCATGTGGGCATAGAGAAAACCTATACAGTTATTAATCCTAGTTATTTGTGGCCTACTTTTCAGAACGATGTTGCAGAATATGTAACAGCTTGGACCACAAATGCACAAAACCAGGTACGCATTTTAGCAGTCTCTTGCAGGCATCTAATACCTTTTTCCATTTCAAGTTAACCTAGATTCTGCATCTTGATCTGCAGATATATCTTTAGATGATGGTCGTTCATACACACTGAACGACCATCATCTATCCGGCACTCACAGGTCATGCTGGCAGGGAGGCGAGATGGGACCGACCACTGACCTGCGGTTGCCGCTGTGTGTGTATGGGCGGTCTTCAGACCGCCCGTACACACTTGCCGATGGACATATGTCTGCAGACATATCTGTCCATTGGCTGTGCAGCACAGCCAATGCGATATGTCTGTGAACGACGCAGTTGACAGACATATCGTCTGTACACACTGGCCGACGGCCAGCAGATATATTGGCCGATCAATTGATCAGCCAATATATCTACCACTGTGTACCCAGCATTAGACACTTTAGCTAGTTTTACCTTCTTTCACAAGTTTGAATGGAGAGACACTTTCTACAGTCAAGTCCATTTGTGGATTCCTAGTAAATGGCGACTGCAGATTAGGCCCATGTCTGTTATGTCAGGTACAATCTGTGTAATCTTACTATTTTCTATTGCTTGACAAACAGGATGTTTTTTCATTCTTTATGTTTAAACATTATTGCTCCTAGAATTATTTTATTAATTTAGATTGTTCTTCTCCAATGTTTGCTTGAGATACTCACCCTGGCTTCTTTCACTTTTTTGTTTTTTTTAACCTCTTCTGTCTGCAATGTCATTGAACTATGTATATACTACAAAATCACTCTTGTTTCTCTATATATAATGAGCTGCTGCCTGGTGAGGCAACTTTTGTTCAGTCTGGCCTAGCAGGCCGGGCTGCTTAAAGGGGGGACACATGTCTGGGGGCCCAGCAGGTTGGGTTAGCCCACTCATCCTGTAGACACTAGCACCACCACTCTGACCGGCATCTCTGTAATATGCAGCCCCTGCGGTTCATACTGCACTGAGGACCCCGCCCTGCGTGGTGGCATCACACAGTCGCAGAGGGGGGAGGTGGCTTGCAGGTACTCTGAGAGCATATCATAGTCTTCAGCCTTTGTTCAGTAAAAAAAGAATATAGTTAAATAGAAACAAATGAACAAAAAGAGAAGCATTTTAAAAAAGCTCACAAATAGAAGCTAGGAACAACCAGAAATAGAAGCTTTAAATGTGCCATTATTGCTAATTCTATAAATATAAACAACAGAGATAAACACTAAATATAGTCACAAACAGAATATATGTAAAACCATGTTGTCAGTTTGCTCCAAGGCTCCATGTGTTCCCGTTTAACAATGGTTTGGCTACTCTGTTCATGATAGCACTTGTTCTTTGCTGAAGAAGGTCTGTAGAAACTGATACGTGTACAGTGCTTTGACCTACTTTCAATGTTTAGCAATATATTATTATATAATTTTTTTCAGCACTTTGAATCCTTTCATATGTGAATTCTCTTTACCAGTGACAACCTGTGTATACAACTGGTGAACTATCTGCTACAGCTTCTTCAGTTGATTCTGCCTTAAGACACCATTAGCAACAACTCCAGGCAAGAATTGCAATTGACATTAACACTTAGTGCTCCTTGACATTTGCACATATTGGGTGCCCTGTGTCTT
Source organism: Taudactylus pleione (assembly GCA_031769625.1). Classification (NCBI taxonomy): domain Eukaryota; kingdom Metazoa; phylum Chordata; class Amphibia; order Anura; family Myobatrachidae; genus Taudactylus; species Taudactylus pleione. The sequence goes on from JAUIMM010000153.1 coordinate 2,076,467, forward strand.
TGTATGTTTGCATGTCAAGATCACTCTGTAAAGAAAATCTGTTTATGAATGTATGGAAGCCTGAATAATACAACTCTTCCATAATTTGAAGGTTGCCTACATGCCTGTACATTTCCTGTGATAATATGAAAGATTACTTGTGAGAAAATTATCTGTACATGACATTTTCCTTGCCATGACTTACTAATACAGAAACACTGTCATTGGTTACTATAGAGTTTTATACTTGTTTCTTTGGGAACCTGCAGCTCTTGATGTGCAATATAAATCTTGGCTATAGCATTCCATTGGCAATGCATACATTCATACTAATTGCTGCTCCCCTCTGGGAGATCTCGGATAGCGGAGGACCAGGGTGAGTTTTTTGCATGGGGGTTTCTTTTAAAGCATACTGTAGATCAGGCTCTAATAAATGGACTGAATAAAATCTTCAAATGTGCAAAGGTTTCAAGGGTTTTTTTCATTGTTCCTTCTAAAAAGAGGCACTGCCCAATTAGGAGATTTGTATTCCTAAAGAGGTTCTAAACAGATGTTTCCAGACCTGGGAACTAATATTGTCCCATTATGTACTGTTTGGTATTTCAGCACATCTAATCACATGGTAAACTCACAATGAACACATTTACCCTCACAAGGAGTACAGCCTATTACACGGTCATTTAGTTTCGATGTTAGAGCTGATGATGATGATAATTGGCGTTTTAATAATAAAATAATAATAAACGTAAAAATAATATAAATGTAAAAAAAAACAGCCCAGTCTGCTGCCATAAGTGATACCAGCACTCATAGCTTGGGCTGGATGTGGCATTTGCAGAGGTACGAGCAGTGTCAGGTACCCCCCTAATCAGCTATAGGCTATGACGGGCTGGGCTGCTTACACTATAACAGCATATTGTCACACAGTCCCAGCCTGTACATCACAGAGACAAATTACCTAAGGAAATTTGATGCCACAAATAATAACATAGCTAATTTATCCGTGCCCTTTGTGGGTGTGATATAAAGCAGGGACATATAACGTGACTTAAAACATAAAATAGTTGGATATGAATAACATAGATGACGCAATGGCTTTCATTTACATTAAATGGAAAAAAACGTGGTGGGTTATTTAAAAATAACTCTGGGGTGGGTCAGATTTTTATTAGTATATTTCCTTCTGATGAAGCCGCTGTTAAGTGATGTGAAACATGGGAAGTAAATTTTACAAATTAACTTTTAATACAATTCTTCTGTGGACATTTGTGCTATTCATTACATTTACACCCCTGATATATCTATACTCGTCTATTCAACCTGAACGGCTCAGAGGCTTCTGAAAATTGGTGGGCTCTCCAGACCACCCGGAAGAGTAGGCAAGTCTCCTGGAACCAGCTGCTACCCGCCCGCAGTAACCCGCTCCTGCCCACACTCCCCCGCAGCCACCCACATACCGAAAATAAGTGGGCGGTCTGGTGGGGGCTGATGAAGCGATCCGCGCTGAATCACATCATTATAGCCCCTCCCCGACCGTACAATGCCTATATTATCAGAAGAGTGGTGGGCGAGGTCACGATGCCATGATCACGCCGCCACAACCCACACACCACAAACCTTTGCAGCTGTCATACCCCCTACTGTGCCGACTTGGCAGTCCACTCCTGAAGGGAGCAGCCAGAAAGTCGGCAAAGTATGGATTTATCACTCAGAGAAGTGCAAGAAGGAAGGATGCAGAAATATGCCATGGTAGCTATGAAAGCTATTACACATACTTGCCTCTCCCAGAATGTCTGAAAGACTCACAAGTTTTGAGGAGTTCTCTTGGCTTCCTGATTATAGGAAACCCTCCCGGATCCTGCCTACTTCCGTAGTTAAGTTGGTAGGAGCAGGGCTTGATGACATGATTTGCTGCTAATATCGTCATCATGGCACTGCTCCCTAATGGGTAATGCCACAATGGACGTCATTGGCACCTGGGGGTGCGTGCCTGAGAATGTGACTTCTGCATGTGTGTTATGATGAGATTTACTGCTCTAAACCTCATAAATAGTCATTTTCTCCCCTATATGTTTAACCAAAGCATTTTGCCCTTAATTACCATCTGCTAGACTAATTACTTTGTTCACAATTTACAGATTGATTTATTTATTTAAACTTATATATACATAAGGAGATTTAATTATATATACTTATCTTATATGTGTGTGTAGGTATATATATATATATATATATATATATATATATAAGTGTATATGTATGTTTTGAGGTTTTATTTATTTTTATCTGTATATATTTATATTAACAGTAGTTCGATGACCTATAAAAGGTACATAAGCTACTTTGTTGAAATCTACCTGCATTAACTTTGTTTAGTTGTAATAATACTCAACAATAGCACATAACATTCCCTCACTCCAGCTGCACCAAGGTACTATCATTATACAGGGTGTTCATAAAGTTACGCAACCGTATGGGGAAATTATTTCACATCCCCCATGAGATCAGTCGTCCTGGAAAACACTCTTCAAAGTATGCTATAGTGCAGGGCTCAACAAATCCCGGAAGCAGATCCTCATCAGCTCCAGCGGAGATTCGTGCCTATAGTATTGCGGTGTTCATATCATGCACAGGAGGTACAGGAGTGCATGTGCTGAGTGTCATCTGAGGTGACTGCTGTGCCTCTGTCCCGGCCTGCACTGACGCCTCCTCTCCATCCTGGCCTGCTCTGATCACAGCTGTCTGTCTCAGTCTACGCTGATCCTCCTGTACGTCCCGGCTGTCTACTGTCTCCTATCTCCGACTGCATAGAGCTCTTCGGTAGTAGGGTCTATGCGTGGCCAGGGATTGCGGAGCGACTTCAGAGGGATAGTTGTGTGACCACGAGGGGAGGGGGGTTTTGTTGTACTTTCTAGCACCATTATTTTATGTGAAATGTGGTCCGTTATTACTGCAGAGTGGGGGGTGGAGCAGGGGAGCTGTGCAGAGCAGTGAGGGGGCCTCCATTTTACTGTATCCATTCAACTGTGACCATTTTGTGGACTAGAATAGTGTGTATAACAGTTGCATAACACACAGAGCTGTGCTCTTCACTCCTGTAATTTTTATGGGGGGACTGTGGTCTGGCTCCTACACTTTCATCCTGGCTCCTAGATTTTAGAAAAATTTGTCAAGCCCTGCCATAGTGTTTCTGGCTGTATGGGCTGTGGCATTGTCCTGTTGAAACCACATCTTCTGCAATCTCTCTGCCAGCAACGTCTCTCTGCCAGCAACGTGTTGGCAAGTCATTGCACCATCGTTATGTATCGGTCACGGGACCTGATTCAGACCTGCTTGCTAGGATGCGTTCGCTCGTAGCTAGACGATTTTCGCATTGTGCTCATGCATACGCATCGCAGTGCGCTAACCAGTGCGAGAGATCGGGAAGCATTTGCACGCTGCGCATACACTGCCCAGCAGAGTGAGTGACAGGAGAAGCCGTTTGTGGGTGGTGAGAGGGGCTGGACATCAAAAATGGGGGAGTGGAGGTGCGAACGCAGGCGTGCCTGAGCCTCTCAACACCGTTTCAGAGGCGTGCATAATTTAGAGACAGCGTTATAGTACATGTCACCTGGCTGGTGTTTACACAGAAGTGCTCGCTGTAGCGTATGGTCAGCCACAAGCGTTGCGATTGCATCCGATGGTACTGATGATTGCATACACTTCCTGGAGATGACGTGCGCAAGTGGGCGTCTTAAGACAGGCTGGCAGGTGTCTGCATACACAAAGCGATCGCACGCCAAGACATAGTGGGCATGCTAATGCCTTGTCGTGCGATCGCCTGCCTTCCCAAATTTGCATACGCAGCGAGCGAGCGAACGCATCTAGCGAGCGGGTCTGAATGAGCTCCACTGTTGACTTGTGTCCTTCGGGCGACTGCTTCTTTCTGCGTCGGCAACATTCGCTGTCTCCTGAAACTTGTCATATAGCCGGAGAATTTGTTTGGAGCAACTGTTCATACCTTTTCTGTGAAGGTCTCCTGCTTCCAGGCATAACTGCCGGAGTAGATGTACTGTATGACAATGAATATACTCTGCTGCAACATGTACACCATAGGTCCTCAGTTCCGTTTTTCAATGTTCTTCATCATCGGGAAAAGAAGAAAACAATTACATGTATGTCCCTATACGGTTGCGTAACTTTTTGAACACCCTGTATATTGTTCTGCATTTGTAATTTAGGGAGCTGCATATTACCACCTCCATAATCATCTTTACGCAGATAGAGTTTACCCCACTGAATCAGCATTGATTTTTTTTTCATACATTTAACATTATCATCACAAAAGAATATATGAGTGATGAGCATTTTTTTTTTTTAAATAGCAAGAACATATGTGTCTATTTTGAAGCACTCGTATAAAACTGTGCCATATGGCTAACAAAATAAATAGCTTACTTCTACTGACCTCATTGTGATACAGTAATTTGATTTAAAATCTGCAATTCAGTGCAATTCATTTTCTGTATTAAACTTGCTGAGTTGTGTTTTTCTTGCTTTTGCATGTTCATCAAAAATTTACATTTTTTCCCCCTTAAAGCTTATTAAAGAAAGTAAACTTTACCAGAAAAGTTTTATTCAGTTTTATTATTTTATTTTTTTAATGTGAATGCTATGTTTTATTTGTACAATGTGTTGACTAATTATTTAGAATTTTAATGAATACCAAATTATTGTTGATTAAATGATAAATTATTGCTTTGAAATGGAAATGTTCTGTATTTTCATATCATTGCCACTATTAAAGATGCTGCCTTGGTGAGAAGAAAATCAGTTTGGGTTGAATTTAAGTACAACCCTGCTCCAGAAGATTACATAACTGGGTTCTGGTGTTCAGGCTATATACTGTACGTGTAGGGAATCTGTATGAAATACCGGCGGCTGAATCCTGACGCCGGAAGCCCAAAAGCTGAAGATCCCGACAGGGGTGGTAAGTATACTATCCCTACCCCTCTCCCCACTAACGCCCCCTCTTTGGTGCCTAACCCTAACCTCCCCCAGGTGGTGCCTAACCCAAACCCCCCCCCTGACCGCACCCTAGCCCTCCAAGGGGTGTGCCTAACCTTCCCCTGGTGGTGCCTAACCCAGACCCCCCCCTTACCACACCCTAGCCCTCCCATGGGTGTGCCTAACCTTCCCCTGGTGGTGCCTAACCCAGACCCCCCCCCTTACCACACCCTAGCCCTCCCATGGGTGTGCCTAACCCTATCCTCCCCTTGGGGGGTGCCTAACCCTAACCCTCCTCCCAGTAGCCTAACCCTAACTCTCCCCGGGGGGTTCCTAACCCTAACCTTCCCCCAGGGGTGCCTAAACCTAACCCCCGTATCCCCATGGAAACTGCGATACTTACCGTAGTCCGGACATTCGGGATGCTGATGCTGGTATCCTGATCTCCCTCATGATATCGGTGTTGGCATTATTCTGGGCGGTGGGATTCCGGTGTCGGTATTTGGACGGACGGCATCCGTCCGCTGGCAATTTGAGTACATCCCACATGTAGCATGTTGAATTACGACCCGCTGGTTATTTGAAAAAATTACAGAGAGTCTGATCTACAATCACATGCAATACGGGAACATCTGCAACGTCTGTGCACTGCACATGCATCCAAAGTCGTCCAAGGCAAACATTTGTATCTTTGTGGATCTGCTATTCAGAGTAGCAAGGAAGCCAGCCGGATCTCTGTTTGTGACTAAATGGGTGTAACAGAGAGATAATGGCATGTTTGCCCTCAGCATAAGCTTACTGTGGGCATGTAGACGGAATTGTGGCTATATAAATAACATTATTATTATTCAGAGGTAGCTGTACACAAACACCCAGCAATTTCAGATGGATGTTTTGCATCCAGGATAAGGCTGCTGCAAATCTGTGCTGATAATGATGATCTAGACTGTCACCATTCAGGTGCTAAATTGAAAAGTCTGTGTTCAACAGTGAAAGGGGTACTCCTGCGCATGCGGAAAGGGGGCGTGGTCACAAGAATAGGAATCGTGTCTTTAAAACGCGCCCCCTTTTCATAACTATTGGGGGCACACCCGGCACATCCGGACATGCTAGGGTGCCCCCAAGCTCTCCTGTCTCTGTGTATAGATGCCAGGTGCATGTGCCCGGCATCTATTTACTGGCAGTGATCACTGCACCGCAATATTTTTTGCCATGTTGTTTTGAATCAACTTTTTCAGCCAAGATAAATACATGAGATATATGTAGTTATCTATTAGTGCAACACTTAATAACATAATTGTACTGATAATGATGATGGCTGCTCTCACAAGCGGAAGTAGAGGGGTGGTACAGCTGCATTGATGCAGCGGCAATCTATAGCTATTTTCATGCCTGCAATGCAGCCATAATTGCGGATTAATAGCATGTGGCTCTGAATCAGGTCCAGAGTCTACAAGAGCTTATTGCACTCTTTTTGCTCCTGCTGATGCACTCTTTATTCAGACAGGCGGTGTATTGTCCTCCAACAACATTATGACTGTGATCCAGGTTATCAAACCTTATTAAGAGGACAACATAGCCTACTAATATACAGCCATGGCCAAAAGTTTTGAGAATGACACAAGTATTGGTTTTCACAAAGTTTGCTGCTTCAATGTTCTTAGACCTTTTTGTCAGATGTTACTATGTATGTGTATATTGAAGTAAAATTACAAGCATTTCATAAGTGTCAAAGGCCTTTATTGACAATTACATTAAGTTAATGCAAAGAGTCAATATTTGCAGTGTTGACCCTTCTTTTTCAAGGCTTCTGCAATTCGCCTTGGCTTGCTGTCAATCAATTTCTGGGCCACATACTGACTGATGGCCGCCCATCAGGGCTGGATTAACAGGGGCGGTCATCCCTGGGCCCCCACACGTGGAGGGCCCCCACACCCATCGGGGTTAAAGTGGGCCGGAGGAGACAGAACCAGTTCCGCCTCCTCTGGCAACCTAACCCCGGAGCCCCAGGGAGGCTCCATTTGCCAGGTGCCGGCTGAGATTGTAACCAGCTGGCGCCCGGCTCCCTCCCTGCAGTGGTAGCCGGAGACTGGAGTTCACTCGTGAGCTCAGGCTTCCGGCTCACGCAGTGTACTGTGGGGGAGACGTCATGACGTCTCTCCCATGGTGCAGTGGAGCAGCCGAGCGGACTGGACATGAATGACAGTGGATGCGGGAGTGGGGCTTAAGGTAAGAATTAGGTTTTTTTCTTTTTTTGGTGCAAGCAGCTTTTCTACTGGGGGCATTACTCGGGGGCACAAATACAGGGGCATTAGTAATTGGGGCATTTATACAGAGGGTACTACTACAGGGGGCATTACTACTGGGGCCAGTACCACAGGGGGCACCGCTACTGTGGGCTCTGCATATCGGGCACTACCACTGTGGCCACTGACACTACTTAGGGCTCTGCATAAGGTTCCCATTGCGCATACGTTCGTCACATTTAATAAGGGCCCCTGCATGTTTTTTGCCCGGGGCCCCCACAGACCTTAATCTGGCCCTGCCGCCCATTCTTGCCTAGGCAATGCTTGGAGTTTGTCAGAATTTGGGAGTTTTTGTTTGTCCACCCGCCTCTTGAGGATTGACCACAAGTTCTCAATGGGATTAAGGTCTGGGGAGTTACCTGGCAATGGACCCAAAATTTAGGTGTTTTGTTCCCAGAGCCACTTAGTTATCACTTTTGCCTTATGGCAAAGTGCTCCATCATGCTGGAAAAGGCATTGTTCGTCACCAAACTGTTCTTGGATGGTTGGGAGAAGTTGCTCTTAGAGGATGTATTGGTACCATTCTTTATTCATGGCTGTGTTGTTTTAGGCAAAATTGTGAGTGAGCCCACTCCCTTGGCTGAGAAGCAACCCCACACATGAATGGTCTCAGGATGCTTTACTGTTGGCATGACACAGGACTGATGGTAGCGCTCACCTTTCCTTCTCCGGACAAGCGTTTTTCTAGATGCCCCAAACAATCTGAAAGGGTATTCATCAGAGAAAATAACTTTACCCCAGTCCTCAGCAGTCCAATCCCTGTACCTTTTGCAGAATATCAGTCTGTCCCTGATGTTTTTCCTGGAGAGAAGTGAATTCTTTGCTGCCCTTCTTGACACCAGGCCATCCTCCAAAATTCTTTGCCTCACTGTGCGTGAAGATGCACTCACACCAGCCTGCTGCCATTCCTGAGCAAGCTCTGCACTGGTGGTGCCCCGATCCTGCAGCTGAATCAACTTTAAGAGACGTCCCTGGCGCTTGCTGGAAATTCTTGGGTGCCCTGAAGCCTTCTTCACAACTGTTGAACCTCTCTCGTTGAAGTTCTTTATGATCTGATAAATGGTTGATTTAGGTGCAATCTGTGAAGCCCTTTTTGTGCAAAGCAATGATGACTGCATGTATTTCCTTGCAGGTAACCATGGTTAACAGAGGAAGAACAATGAGATCAAGCTCCACCCTCCTTTTGAAGCTTCCAGTCTGTTATTCTAACTCACTCAGCATGACAGAGTGATCTCCAGCCTTGTCTTCGTCACACTCTCACCTGTGTTAGTGAGAGAATTACTAACATGATGTCAGCTGGTCCTTTTGTGGCAGGGCTGAAATGCAGTGGAAATGTTGTTTTTGGGATTATGTTCATTGTCATGGCAAAGAGGGACTTTGCAATTAATTGCAATTCATCTGATCACTCTTCATGACATTCTAGAGTATATGCAAATTGCCATCATAAAAACTGAAGCAGCAGACTTTGTGAAAACCAATACTTGTGTCATTCTCAAAACTTTTGGCCATGACTTTGGTATATAATGTTCAACGCCAAGTGATAGTCAGACTCCTGTATCTCATCTATACACATGAGGAATTCCAAAAGAAGGGAATATTCTGGACCATAACAGTTATTTCCTCAGATAAATAAAATGTTAATCAGCTTGTCTTTACGCTGTCACTAATAGTAGTCTAGTATAATGACTGACTATACTAAAGGACAGGATGCAGACAATATTAATTTAGTCTATGGAATCTGATCCCCTAGTCTTTAGGAAACAGAATTAGGTCTATATTTGGTGGGTCATCACCAAAGGCCAAGAGAATGTAATATTCCTGATGTCCAGCCATTTAATATGAACTATGCAAAGAGCAAGAAAGAAACCAGACAAATATATCTAATATTTTTTACCGTGCCTCTTGTCACGTTCATGAAGCAGATTCTAAAAACTGATCACAAAGCACTTGGACCAATTACAGATTAGGTGATGTTTGAAGATACCTTATCTTGTGCACAAGACGATCAAAACGAGTAGAAATATGATGTTTGTATCATCAACTGCCAAGGATACCTTACTGGCAGCTGATAAAGGCAGGAGACAAGACATATAGTAGCAGGCATATTATTGGTAGTATATCAAAATCTATCAATACAATAAATAAGCAAATATAAGTATGTTTGGTTGAAAATGAAAATACACATTGTTGGCAGGTATGGGAGACTAGGGGCCTGATTCAGAGTCACAAGCTACAGTAGGCCTATATGAGCTCACTTGACCGATGTTTTAAGTTCTGCACATTTGTCTAAGTCGCAGTGTGCATGGGACCCGTCGTGCGCATGCATGAGACCCGCTACGACCGACAGCGCCGGTCGTAGTGGGTCTCGATCCAAAGGGGGCAAGCTGTTGATGTTGATTGACAGCTCGCCCCGTTTGGAAGGCGGGCCGGGGGGTGGCAGCCCAAACGGAGGCGTTCCCATGGGAACGCCTACCGTTTGGGGGAGGCCCCACTGACATCACTAGTGATGTCAGTGGAGAGCTTCCGGCTCAGACAGAGCCAGAAGCTCTCCGGGGCTTACGACAAGGGAGACCCTACCCTAGGGTCTCGTCGTAAGCCGCGAAGGTCTCTGACCATCGCGACCATCACCGGAGCGGTCGTTAGAGCTGTGGGTGTTAACCCACAGCCTAACGACCGCAACAGAGGCGGGCGGTCAGGATGCAAGCGGCCGCCCAGTTTCTGAGCGACCGCTTGCATCCTCCGACCGCCTCTGAATGAGGCCCTATATGTGGGCATCTCAGTCTTAAAAAAATTTGCTCCAGCATTAGCATAAAGGCGCAGACATGGCTTTGGCAAATGACGCTGCTGCGTCGGCATGTGACTCAGAATCATGCCCTAGGTCTGTTCAGCAATTAGTTTGACTTTAGCTAGAGTATGTCAATAACTCATTGGAAAGTTGATGTCAGCAGCATATGAAAACAAGGGGGCCATGAGCCATATTGGGTCCTTGAAAGCAGATTTTCTCAATTAAAATCACACTTGCTGAAAGTACTGTGGTGGGCAGTGCTGAACATTTTAAGTTTTGGTCTATACTTGTAGATTGCTCAGCGCTGGATTATTCACAAGGCAACCCAGGTGGCTGCCTATGCCCTTTGTTCCATAAGGGGCCCACCAGTCACCCAAATGACAACACATTATTTATTTATTTTTTACGTAAAAGACAGTAAAAGGGTCTGCACTGTGGTTGCTTGCTTATACCAGTGCTTATACCACTTTCAGACCAAAATCCCAGTTCAGACCTCTTTTGTTTTTTAACATGGTTTCAAGCCGTGCTACAGCTGCTCCCACCCCTCTCACATTGCACCCATGTCTCCCTCACCTCTTCGTACTAACAGTTAGCCATGGTGCCTGCTCTGCTGCTGGGAGATGATCTCATCTCCCAGCACTAATCAGCCACCAATGAGCTGCTTTTTCAGCAAACTGGGTTGAATAACCCGGGTCGGCCCTTTCATGCCGCAGCCAACTCAGGTCGGTCCCGAGAATAACGCTGGCCACGACCAGGGTCAATATCCCCAGGACACACAACCATGTCAACCGTTTCACACCGACACATGACCCGAGTTGCTCCAGTATTATCCCGAGTTCAAGGTGTGGTGTAAAAGGGGTCTTGGAGAGTTATGCTGAGCCAGCACTTCATCAAACACAACAGCTGTTCTCATAATCACAGTGTAGTAGGAGCGGAACTTCATTCACAGCACTCTCTGTACTCTCAGCCAATCACAGGGCTTAGCACATTCTCCTCTGACCCCTCCTGCTCAGCAACTTGGGGCTGAGGCTGAGAGATACTGACAGAGCTGTGCAGGAAGCCTGACACAGGCACTATACAGCAGTGAGATAGATACATGTAGTATACAGATGAGCTATGGACAGTGGCCAGGTAACTGAACACAACTGTCACTATATCCCTCGTTGCAAATATTTGCATCACTCATTTCTAGTGTTTAATCCAAACATACATCATAATTGGTTATGTGAGTGCGCAATTCTTACACCAAAAAATTAAATAGCAAACAAACTCAATGAGACAATAATGCAGGAACTGCCAGGTGAATTTGTCAATTCTGGATCAATTGACACTGTCACTGACCCAGACCAAGCTGTGTGTTATCCAACTGAATTTCTAAACTACCAGGAACCACCAGGGATGCTTATGCACAAATTATTTTTGAAGGTCGGTACACCAATCATGCTGCTTACCTGGATGCTCCAAAGCTTTGCAATGGTACAAGACTTTGCATAATAACTCTCAAAGCACATATCATTGAAGCCACTTTCATAACAGGATGTGGTACAGGAGATAATGTGTTCATTCCTCACATCCCACTCATTCCATTGAATTCAAGAGATTGCAATTTCCAATCTGACTCTCTTTTGAAATGACCATCAATAAAGCCCAAAGACAATTTTTGAAGGTAGCAGGTATTGGCCTGCAAACTCCTTGCTTATCCCATGGGCATTTGTATGTGGCATGTTCAAGAGTGGGGACTTCCAACAGCCTTTTCATTATGGCTCCTAATGGAAAAACAAACAACATTGTTTATACTTCAGTGTTAAGGTAACAGTGTCTAAATACTCAAAATGGTAAATAATTCTAAATAGGTATTTTTCAGCGTTAAAACCATGTCAGCAAACAGTAGGGTCATTTTCAGGATCATTGGAATGGTGTTATAGGCGAGGACAATGTGTAAAATGAAGGGTGCAGATGTACTTCAAGGTCCATTCTTCAACTCGAGCAGCTTCGGGTGTCCCAGCTAATGTATAATATTGGTTAAGTGACACAGTAATGATAAAAAGGGACCTGTTTTCTCTGGTCTGCAGTGTTCTAAAAGTTCTATATCTAAAAAACTACTTTACTGTCGCCCTTATTTATAGATCATATATTTATGCGTTGAATTGCATTGAATAGTAAAAACAGTGTGTATCAGTGGCAGAATGATTCATATAACATCACTAAGCAATACTAAAGCAATTGGCCCCCGCTGCACATATTTTATATGACTGATGACTCACTGTAAGTGACATAGCAGTAGGAGCAGCAACAGTCCCAATTGTGACTGGGACGATTGTACAGCAACCCGTACCTGTTGGACACATGCAGTGACCTGTTATTAAGTGCAGCAATTACGACAGGACAGATGTCCTTTGAATTTTCATCAGAAGAACATCATTAGTAATTAAAACTAATATGGGCGAGACCTGTATTTAGAGACCTGCAGGCCGCACCAAGTGATACCGTCTGAGAGGGTATCTGAAAATAGCAGAGTTGCTCTGCTCATATGGTGTCACCCCCTTGGATGGTGTCATCTAGCAGCGCTGGATGACGTGTAAGAGGCTGGGGCAAGCCCCCAGTGTGGTGATAACGGGGGCGTGACACACAGTCACACCCCCAAAACGTCACACATCTAGGGCTTGGTGATAAAAATATGACCTATATGTATTAGGTGTATGATGTCAGTGTGACCTGTGATCAGTGAGTATATGGTAAATAGAGTGGTAAACACGGGGATGCGCACTTTGGACGCTAAGGTGCAGCCAATGTCGCTGGGTTGACACTGGTGTTGGTACGTTGGATTGCGTACTTAGGACACTGAGGTGTGGCCAATGTTGCCGGGTTGACACAAGCCGCTGGACACTGGATTCCGCCCTTTAGGATGTGGGTGCACTCTGTGCCGCTGGGATGACACAAGCAGCAGCGGGCAGAGATGCACACCGTGCCGCCTAGATTACACAAGCGGCAAACAGCAGATGTTATGCGGACCGTGCCGCCTGGATGGAACAAACGGTAGAGAATAGATAAGGCAATCTGGAATCTGGAAATTGACTGAACAAACAGGAGACTGGCCACAAATGAAAACATGTGAAAACGCTATCACCGGCATTGGAGCAGCGTTCACAGCAGCAGGATATGGACGCAGGAGCCAATCCGGATCAGTCCCAGAATGACGAACAGGAGGTAAGCGGAGTATCAACGAACACTGATCCGATGTTCGGTTTGCACAATATTAGCAGTGCGGCGGCTTGTGACAATCCCAATAGCAGGACAGTTGGTCTTCAAATATAATGCAAATGAAGACAGATCAAATATCCCTTGTAGAATATCTCGGAAGAGAAAAGGTTAAAAATTCAGTCAATCAAACAGGTACTTAATATATTAACAAACAGGAGGGATCACATGTCAGTCCTTTACTATCACTTTCAGAAATCATATTTGAAGTCTACATTATTATTATTACTAGCAGAAGTACCCGGTGTTGCCGGACCAATTGCCACCCCTCTGTGAAGTTTTCATCCAAATCCATTCAGTGGAAGGCCCAGAACGGGCTCCCCAGGTCAAAGTTCTGCCTAGCATACTCCAATGGGAGGTCCATGTTATTAAGTTAGGCATCCCAGACCAAATGCTACCCCTCTGTGAAGTTTTCATCCAGATCCATCCAGTGGAAGGCCCAGAACAGGCTCAAGGGTCAAAGTCTGCCAGAAGCTGATTTTCCAGCTCCCCCAAAGAAGTAGTTTCAGAGTTGGGCAGGAAGATGGGAGCCACTTAGGCCACATTATATAACCTAGGTCTTGGGGAGGAGCAGTGAAGACCCTGGGAGGTTACGCACTATTAGAAAGTGAAAAGGACATGATGAGCTCCAGATGTCTATCACATATGACACTAAGCCCACTTTGCCTACCAGAAAGGTTTCCTTGTCTAGAAAATGTTACTGAGTTCAGTACGTTATTGTTGCAGTAAGAGTGCAGTTAGAGGAAATACTAGTTTTGTTTTTCCTACACCTTCTATAATTGTTAAATGCCTTCAGTCTTGACCATGTAACCTCAGTATTTGATCTTCAGAGAGCAAATTGGTCTGGTTTATTTACCTGAACTGTATCACAAATATAATGATGTCAAAATGGGTATTTTATATAAGGTCTGCCACAATTATAGGTTGATATTGCAAATGTATACATATTTCTGCAGTGCTCGATAAATACAAGTCGCCATGTCGTGATTGTAACGTGGTCTGAGAAAGCAGAGCATTCCCAAGGGAGGTTTTGTTTTGCGCTGCAAAATGATTGCATCTAGTTTGTAGTCATGCTGAAAGAGGACCTGCCTCATTTTGGTACTGGATGTTTGAGCACTTTTCTTGACTTAAAATGGACCTGTCCCATTTTGGGTTTGGAGAAGAAGGTTTATCTCTTGCACACCCCTCTCATGTTCTGGACCACTGTCTCCGATAGCGGGACGTGGCATCAGAATGTTGTCTGTGGGTGTGGGTCATTAGATCGACAGTAAAAAGGTCAACACCAAATGGTCGACTGTCGATAGGGACAAAATGTAAACTTGGGAATGGTTGACAGGTACAAAAGTTCGACATGGGATGGTCGACACAAAAATGGTCAGAACTTACCCCGACAGTTAGGGTTAGGCCCTAGGAGGGACGGTTAGGGTTTGGCACCAAGGGGGGAGTTAGGGTGAAGATTAGAGTTATAAAACAAGAAAATAGGGCACCAAAGATGAGCATGAGGCTGGGTCTAATGTGCATTTTAGGGGCCTTTAAAAGTTTTCATATATTTTTGTTGGTGACGATGGTCTGGCTCCTAGATTTTAGAAAAATTTGTTGCACCCAAGGGAGTTTTAGTTTTGCGCTGCAAGATTGTTGCATCTAGTGGTAGTCATGCTGACAGAGGACCTAGCACATTTTGGGACTGGATGTTTGAGCACTTTTCTTGACTTAAAATGGACCCGTCCCATTTTGGGTTTGGAGAAGGAGAAAGTTCATCTCCTGTACAGCCCTCTCATGTTCTGGACCACTATCTCAGATAGCAGGACGTGGCGTCATAATGTTGTCTGTGGGTGTGGATCATTAGATCGACAGTAAAAAGGTTGACATCAAATGGGACAAAAGGTAGACTTGTGAATGGTTATCAGGTACAAAAGTTCGACATGGGAATGGTCGACACAAAAATGGTCGGGTCGACACATTTTTTTGTTTTATAACCCTAATCTTCACCCTAACTCTCCCCTTGGTGCCAAACTCTAACCGTCCCTCCTAGTGCCTAACCCTTTGGGTAAGTTCCTAACCGTCCTTCCAGTGTGCCTAACCCTCCGTTAATTGCCTAACTCTAACCACCCTCCTAGTCCCTAATCGTCAGGTAAGTGCCTAACCCTAACCGTCCCTCCTAGAACCTACAATGTGCCGACCATGATGACGCAATCGTGCGGCCCTGCCCCCAACAGGGACATTGCCGGCCACGCCCCCCACTGTTTGCAGGCATTCAGCTCTCTCCCGGAAGGACGGAGCTGAATGTCGGCAAGTATGGTATAGCCATGCATCTGAATATGGAAAGGCTGTGACAAACATTTTAAGCAGTCACAACCATTGGAAGCACCATCAGGACTTTCACCAGCCCCAAGCTTGGTGCAGAATCTCTGTCAGAGTATGGCCTCCATTGTATGCGATTAAGCATCTAAGTCCAAAACTACTCTTGTGACACACCCGCAACACTTCCATAAGATTATTTTTTTTGTGTGTTTGCATAGCCACCTGAATATATTTCAAGCTATATTACACAGGTTGTTCCAGAAAATATATACACACCTTGATTGTTAATAATTTCTAAATTTATTTTCTTAAATGTGATCTAATAATATAAAATGTCACAATAAAGATTAGGGGGTAATTCAATTAGCCCCAATAATTTTTCGATAATAAAACAGGACTTACTGCCTTTTTTTTTTTCACCTTCGGCAATTCAATTAAAGCCTGTTTTAACGGCCCAAAAAATTACCTGCTTTTGGACAAATACACATAGGATCCATGACAAGTTGACGGACCTATGTGTTTTTGCAGCTGGCTTCCTACTAAACGGTCATTATCGGGGATTTTTTTTCGGAGCTTGCTGAGCTTCTGCTTAAAAAAAATTCCTGATAAGGGCTGTCAGCGGGCCACGCTTCGGGGCTAATTGAATAGCCCCCAGGGGATCAATTAGCCGCGGAATGTTTCAGGCAGTTAAAACGGGACTTACCAAATTTTAACTTACGGGAAATTAAATTTAAGCCAGTTTTATCAGACTGAAAAAATACCTGTTTACACGTAGGATCTGTGATAACAGGGTAATTATCGGGGATTTTATTTTCGGAGCCTGCTGAGCCCCTGAAAATAAATCCCTGATAAGGGCTGTAGACTGCCAGGCTTCGGGGCTAATTGACTAGCCCCCCCCGGGGGCTATACATTACTGTGGCTAATTAAATTCTCCCCTAGATATGAAAGTGTTACATGTTGTGTCAAGGTTCAAACTTTTATAGAGTTGGCCTAATAAAGTGTACATTTTCCCTGAAAAATATTAAATGATAGTTGCTTTTTATTTATTTCAGAGAATGATAGCACTGCATTCACAACAGAAAATCATCCAGACACGACTTTTTCCTCACACAGTCTGCCTAAACTCGTGAAGCTGTGCCGGTGTTGAGTCTGACAGGTAAGGAGTCTGGAGATGAGCAAATGTTGATTGTGTGTCGTAGACTTATTTGGATATTGGAGCATATTGTCAATTGAACCGAACTGTTCATTTGTGTCTGTGATGATTTACGTTGTTGTTACAAGCTGAGAGTTGGGAGTAAAGCCAAAAAAAGGGGTAACTTTACACCGTAGCAAAACCATATTGCTCTGTAAATGGGGAAGATTTAAAATGTGCAGAGATATTTAGATTTGTGTCTAAACTCAAATCTAAATTGCAGTGTAAATATAAAGTTGTCCAGTATTTGTGGACTACATGTAACCCCGTAGTAGGACAGCTATGCTCCCTGTGCAGTCAGCCCCTGAGCACATGCTGGAAAACTACTGCACTGCCCGGAGCTTCCTGAGGACACTCCAAGCAGCTGCACAGGTCCCACGGCTCCCTGTATGGCACTGTGGAAACTCCCTCCCCACACAGTGTCGGAGCCGTGAGTACAGAACAGGGTGGGCTGCAGCAGCTGGTGAGTATGGCTGGTTCCTTCCCCTGGACATCCTGTCCTGTTCTGCAGCACCGGCCGCATCACACTGCCTACGGCCCTGGCTTCATGCAAAAGCAGCCAGTATTTATTCTGCATGCAAAAAAATAAAGTATTTGCACCCCTTGCGCTGTGACATTTTATTTTTGTCCAGGCTCTAAAGTTACTTTTTTTTTTTACTAGGCTTGAGGCACAGCTATGTTTAACCTTATTACCTAATACTGGTCTTTGGATCTGTAAACCTTTTAACTTTTAATGCATATTTTATTTGTGTTCAAATCTTTAACTAATGTGTATTGACGGAATTAAAGAGAATACCGTATATACTCAAGTATAAGTCGACCTGAATATAAGCCGAGGTACCTAATTTTACCACAAAAAACTGGGAAAACTTGTTGACTCGAGTATAAGCCTAGGGTGGGAAATGCAGCAGCTACTGGTAGTGCCCCCAGTAGTAATATCCCCCTCTGGTACTGTCCCCAGTAGTAATCCCCCCCTGGTAGTGCCCCCAGTAGTAATATCCCCCCCTGGTAGTGCCCCCAGTAGTAATATCCCCCCCTGGTAGTGCCCCCAGTAGTAATATCCCCCCCTGGTAGTGCCCCCAGTAGTAATAACCCCCCCTGGTAGTGCCCCCAGTAGCAATATCCCCCCCTGGTAGTGCCCCCAGTATTAATCCCCCCCTGGTAGTGCCCCCAGTAGCAACATCCCCCCTGGTAGTGCCCCCAATATTAATCCCCCCCCTGGTAGTGCCCCCAGTAGCAATATCCCCCCCTGGTAGTGCCCCCAGTATTAATCCCCCCCCCTGGTAGTGCCCCCAGTAGCAATATCCCCCCTGGTAGTGCCCCCAGTATTAACCCCCCCTGGTAGTGCCCCCAGTAGCAACATCCCCCCTGGTAGTGCCCCCAGTATTCCCCCCCTCCCTGGTAGTGCCCCCAGTAGCAACATCCCCCCCCTGGTAGTTCCCCCATTATTAATCCCCCCCCCTCTGGTAGTGCCCCCAGTAGCGATATCCCCCCCTGGTAGTACCCCCCGGTAGTAGCCCCCCCCAGTAGAAAGAAATGTAAAAAAAAAAAACACTTACCTGTAACCCCACTCCTGGTCCCGACGCTGCTACAGGCTCCTCCGCCACTTTGCATAATGGGAGAGACGTCGTCATGACGACGTCTCTCCCATTACCCACTGCGGGAGCCGTAAGATGGCTCCCGCAGTGGGAGCAGCAGTAGCCGCTGAGAGTCTGACAGACTCTCAGCGGCTGCTGATTACACCAAACACGCAGCTGCCGGCTCTGGCGGCTGTGTGTTTAGCAGTGTGTAGTGCTGACCGAACTCCGTCCGGTCAGCGCTACACACGCGGTGCAGGCTGTGTCACAGTGACACAGTCTGCACCGCGGCCCGCATGGTACGCTACTCAGCAGCGTACCATGCGGGCATGACTCGAGTATAAGCCGAGGGGGTGCTTTTTCAGCACAAAAAATGTGCTGAAAAACTCGGCTTATACTCGAGTATATACGGTAGGTTACAATCTGCATTACTGCATTTAGCACTTAAACTCCTCATGTTACATTAATGTGCAGAGTTCTGCTTAAGTCGGCAGGTCATATCTTGTTTTAAGGTAGATTTACTAAAGCTGCTAAATATGAAAAGTGGTGGTGTTTCCCATAGCAACCAATCAGATTCTAGCTATCACTTCTCTATTGCATTCTAGAAAATGACAAACATAATATGATTGGTTGCTATAGGCAATACCTCCACTTTTAGAAGCTTTAGTAAATCTACCCTTTAACATGGAACAGACTTTGGGGTATATTTACTAAACTGTGGCTTGTCAGTCCTGACCGTGGGGTTTAAAAGGGCAATGATGTTAAATGCAAAGCCAGGAGTGTTTTGCATTTAATATTATTGCCTTTTTAAATCTTGTCTCCAGAGCCTCTGACAAATTGAAGCTTTGAGAAGCCACACCTTAGTAAATATACCTGTAATTCTGTTTCTTCGCTGAATATGGAGCATCTGTATTCCATTTTGAATTCTTGATGATATTTGAAGAATAATGTGAATTTTTTTCTCCTATTTGATATGTTTTTAAAACTATGCTAGTAGTGTCTCTCTGACCACCCACTGGAAGTTTGCAGTAAAGTGTATAGGTACCTTCAGTAGCCTGTGTCTGACAAATGGATATACATTAGGGAATAACTTTTCTTTTCTGGTAGTTGTAAGAATCATTACAATCAATTATGCTTTCTGTGGAAGTTTAAATAACTTTTAAGTTTAAATTTTCAAACATTGGTTTAAAGAGTTTGCAAATGATAAACAATTATACATAGTATCCAATAGGAAAGTAGGAAAATTAATAATATAAGGGAATAATATAGTTAACATAAACATCTATATATTTAAGGATGACCCAAGGTAGGTATTTTTAACTGCGCTGTAATATAATTCAACATTTATATGATGATGTTATGGATGGGGAGAGGGAGGAGAAATGGATTAGGGCGGGTGCAAAGGGTAGTTTAAACTGTGGCTTTTGGTGGCCTGAAGCAACTCTAGCATGGTAGTATATAATAAACTGCATGTATATGATTCCTATGACTAATAAAGAGTGATTTGGATCAGTTTAGCGATAAAAGTACTTCAGCTTGTGGGACCATTCTGCCAGTCATATCACCCTGCCATAATATTTAAGTGAACTTGTAGTACTTGTTTAATATTTTCCATTGTCACTAATTGCCAAATCTTGCCATTGTCTACTACAGTGATTCCCAACCACGGTCCTCAAGGCACACTAACAGTCCTGGTTTTAGTGATATCCATGGTTGAGCACAGGTGGTTAAATCAAAATAACTGAGGTACTAATTAAGTCACCTGTGCTCAAGTATGGTTATCCTTAAAACCTGGAGTGTTAGTGTGCCTTGAGGACCGTGGTTGGGAACCTCTGGTCTACTATGTAGTGAAGGGGGTTTCTGATGGTTTCCAATGGTAATCTAAAAGACATTTGGCCGTGTTAAGAATTTGTACAGATAGTTTGCCCGCATGTTTATTTAATGATTGGTAAATCTAGGAGCAAAGGCAAAGACATTTTAGCATTAGGGATTTGGATTATGCTACTTTAGAGGATTTATATGCTGTCCCAGTATGCCGATATTTAAGGCCAAGTCCTCCATATATAGAGGTAGGAACCTGTTTCCCCACAGCCACTCCAGCATTGAAATAAGACAGAATTGTGCAGCTTGTGGGAACCAGGTACCACCTGTAGTATACCTTTATATGAGTTATCTTTTATGAAAGTGAGGATAAATGATTTTGAAAACCATCCTCTTATTCTCTAATGGGGCGGGATGCACTATGCTGAAAAATGCGGTTAAATCTCAGTAAATGCCGTTTTCGGAGGTTTGACCACAATTACCGTTGCACCTTGTTCCTGTTAAACAACTATAGATGGTGTTGTCTAATAGAAGCCTATGGGGTTCTTATCAGAATTTTCCAATAGGATCCCTCCCAGGGTCCCCCTCGGCTTGTAGTTTCTAAAGCTGGGTACACACTGGCAGATATTTTGGCTAATCTATTGATCTGCCAATATATCATGTGCCCATCGGCTAGTGTGTACCAGCGATATATCTGAGAACGACGTAGTTCATAGACATATTGCATAGGCTGTACTGCCTACGTGCTGTCCATCGTGCTGTGTGTACGGGCGGTAAGGCCCCTTCTCCCTTCTGATGGTTTGTCTGAACAACTACTGAACTTTTTTTGCATTGAGCCACATTATTGGCTGATTATACAGTATATTTGCATTGATGAGCAGGTGTAGAGGTACCTAATACAGTGGCCACTGAATGTATGCAATGGATGAATATGGTAATATTGTCATTTGTCTGTGTGGTTGGAGATCCTATGCATGCAGCTAAGATGGCCACCACTGCATAAACTTTTATGCTGCGGTGCCATCAAAGGACTCTATTGGCGCTATACACTAATTGTGAACTGCATATGTAATGATGTAACAGCCATGGCCAAAAGTTTTGAGAATGACACAAGTATTGGTTTTCACAAAGTCTGCTGCTTCAGTTTTTATGATGGCAATTTGCATATACTCCAGAATGTCATGAAGAGTGATCAGATAAATTGCAATTAATTGCAAAGTCCCTCTTTGCCATGACAATGAACTTAGGACGTGATTCAGACCCGCTCGCTAAGATGTGTTTGCTCGTAGCTGCCAATGGTTCGCATTGCGCGAATGCGTACGCATCGCAGTGCGCAAACCAGTGTGAGACATTGGGAAGCGTTTGCTCGCTGCACATAGACAGCCCGGCTGAATGAGTGACAGGAGAAGCCGTTTGTGGGTGGTGACAGGGGCTGTCCATAAAAAATGGGGGAGCGGAGATGCGAACGCAGGCGTGCCTGAGTGTCTTAATGCCGATTCAGAGGTGTGCATAATTATGAGGCAGCTTCATAGTGCACGTCACCTGGTTGTATTTCACACTGAAGTGCTTGCAGTAGGGTATGGTCAACCACAAGCGCTGCGTTAGCTTCCCATGGTACTTGATGTTACCGATTGTTGCATACACTTCCTGGAAATGACGTGCGCAAGTGGGTGACTTAAGACAGGCTGGTGGGCATCTGCATACACAATGCGATCGCACGCCAAGACATAGTAGGCGTGCTAATGCCTTGCCATGCGATCGCCTGCCTTGCTGAATTTGCATACACATCGTGCGAGCGAACGCATCTAGCGAGCGAGTCTGAATCAGTTCCTTAATCCCAAAAACAACATTTCCACTGCATTTCAGCCCCTCCACAAAAGGACCAGCTGACATCATGTCAGTGATTCTCTCGTTAACACAGGTGCGAGTGTTGACGAGAACAAGGCTGGAGAGCACTCTGTCATGCTGATTGAGTTATAAAAACAGACTGGAAGCTTTAAAAGGAGGGTGGAACTTGAAATCATTGTTCTTCCTCAAAGAAACACGTGCAGTCATCATTGCTTTGCACAAAAAGGGCTTTAGAGGTAAAGATATTGCTGCTAGTAAGATTGCACCTAAATCAGCCATTTATTGGATCATTAAGAACTTCAAGGAGAGAGGTTCAATAGATGTGAAGAAGGCTTCAGGGCACCCAAGAACGTCCAGCAAGCGCCAGGACCATCTCCTAAAGTTGATTCAGCTGTGGGATCGGGGCACCACCAGAGCAAAGCTTGCTCAGGAATGGCAGCAGGCAGGTGTGAGTCCATCTTCACGCACAGTGAGGCGAAGACTTTTGGAGGATGGCCTGGTGTCAAGAACAGCAGCAAAGAAGCCACTTCTCTGCAGGAAAAACATCAGGGACAGACTGACAATCTGCAAAAGGTACAGGGATTGGACTGCTGAGGACTGTGGTAAAGTTATTTTCTCTGATGAATCCGCTTTCAGATTGTTTGGGGCATCTGGAAAAATGCTTGTCCGGAGAAGGAAAGGTGAGCGCTACCATCAGTCCTGTGTCATGCCAACAGTAAAGCATCCTTAGACCATTCATGTGTGGGGTTGCTTCTCAGCCAAGGGAGTGGGCTCACTCACAATTTTGCCTAAGAACACAACCATGAGTAAAGAATGGTACCAATACATCCTCTAAGAGCAACGATCCTAGTGTGTTATTGATAAAAATTCTTTATGTGTGTCTAGGTTGATCTCAATCATATGTTGTCCTGTGGTTAATAATAAACATAAAGTCCGGACTTTAAATCTGTAGGTAGGGTGTTCTTAGAAAAATAGATGAAACGTTTGTATGCAATCTTTGTCCCTGTCCGGGGAATGTCCGTACTTATGTCCAAAGTCCCATTGAACTCTTATGGAGGAAGGATCATTGGATGGTCCCAAGGTGTCTGTAGGATGGGCGTTCTGATAGTATAGCCTGTGATAATATGCACCTCCGCGTTCTCTTCTCCACCTCAAACACAGTGCCTTGCAAAAGTATTCAACACCCTTGGCTTTTTACCTTTTTTGTTACATTACAACCTGGAATTTATTTTATTTTTTTAATCTGAATGTTATGTGATGAATTTGCACAAAATAGTCTAATTTGGTGAAGTGAAATGAGAAAAAAATGTAAATATATAAAAAAATCTTTATAAATAAAATTCTGAAAATTGGCGTGTGCATATGTAATCACCCCCTTTGCTATGAAGCCCCTCAAAAGTTCTGGTGCAACCAATTACCTTCAGAAGTCACATAATTAGTGAAATTAAATCCACCTGTGTGAAATCTAAGTGTCACATGATCTGTCAGTATATATAAACACACTTTTTCTGAAAGGCCCCAGAGGCTGCAACACCATGAAGACCAAGGAGCTCTCCAAACAAGTCAGGGACAAAGTTGTTTAGAAGTACAATTCTGGGTTGGGTTATAAAAAAATATCCAAATCTTTGATGATCCCCGGAGTACCATCAAATCCATCATCATCAAATGGAAAGAACATGGTACCACAACAAACCTGCCGCCCACCAAAACTCACAGACCAGGCAAGGAGGGCATTAATCAGAGATGCAGCACAGTAACACAGGAGGTAACACTGAAGGAGCTGCAGAGTTCCACAGCAGAGACTGGTGTATCTGTGCATGTTACCACAATAAGCCGTACACGCCATAGAGTTGGGCTTTATGGAAGAGTGGCCAGAAAAAAGCCATTACTTAGTGATAAAAATAAGAAGACACAATTTGAGTTACCAAAAGGCATGTGGGCGACTCCCCAAATGTATGGAGGAAGCTGCTCTGGTCAGATGAGGCTAAAATGTAACTTTTTCAGCCACCAAGGAAAACGCTATGTCTGGCGCAAACCCAACACATCCCATCACCCCAAGAACACCATCCCCATAGTGAAACATGTTGGTAGCAGCATCATGCTGTGGGGATGTTTTTTAGCAGCAGGGACTGGTAAACTGATTTGAGTCGAGGGAAAGATGGATGGTGCTAAATACAGGGATATTCTTGAGCAAAACCTGTTTCGGTCTGTCTGTGATTTGAGACTGGGATGGAGGTTCACCTTCCAGCAGGGACAATGACCCGAAGCATACTGCTAAAGCAACACTCGAGTGGTTTAAGGGGAAACATTTAAATGTGTTGGAATGGCCTAGTTAAAGCCCAGATCTCAATCCAATTGAGAATCTGTGGTCATACTTGAATATTTCTGTTCACAAGCGGAAACCATCCAACGTGAAGGAGCTGGAGCAGTTTTGCCTTGAGGAATAGGCAAAAATCCCAGCGGCAAGATGTGGCAAGCTCATAGAGACTTATCCAAAGCGACTTGCAGCTGTAATTGATGCAAAAGGTGGCTCGACAAAGTACTGACTTTAGAGGGGTGAATAGTTATGCACGCTGAAGTTTTCTGTTATGTTGTCCTAAATGTTGTTTGATTCACAATCTAAAAAAAAACACAACTTCACAGTTGTAGGCATGTTCTGTGAATGAAATGATGCACACCTTCAAGCAATCCATTTTAATTCCAGGTTGTGAGGCAACACAACATGAAAAATGCTAAGGGTGTGAATACTTTTGCAAGGCACTGTATAATACATCGGCACAGTATCAGGGACTTGGTGAACACGATATTGCAGGTAGGTAAGAGAAGCTTTTTCTTACCCCATATGGTGTGTATTTCCTGCTGGTTCTCCTAGTCCTGGTGCTCGTACAGGTAGTGATTAGGATATTTGTGTGGGTATATTAGCAAAGTAATTATATAATACAATGTACTACAGACTCCAGTCTGATACAACACTTTTATTGCGGCAAGTATTAACACTATGACTCAGCAGAGTCTGGGTGTTATAAAATCATCCTGTGTAGGATACATTAAATCTAATAGAAAAAAAGGGGGTCCAAAGTGTGCTATTGCACATAAAGTCTCTTAATGAATCCAGTCAGTAAGGGGCGTGGTCCAACGCGTTATATCCAATGGTATGGACTTTGTCAAGGGTGCCCATCCTACTCTGTATTGTCCTTTATATATGGCGTGACATTGTAGGAGTCCTAAACTCCGTTGTGAGCGGTGCCCGCACTTCCGGGTTGCACGTGCACGCACATCACAGCCGGTTCCTGTTGGTGGTGTTGCTGGCACTAGAGTGTGTGTTGTAGTCCTTATCTCCCTACAGCAGGCGGCCATTTTGCCGATGATGGTATGCAATATTATGATGTGCTCTGTCACCGCCTGCTAATAGGGATGCTGTACCTGGCGTAGAGTGTGTAAAGGCGTCCCTATATTCTTATAGCGCCTGCGTCATCTCCTGTGGCCATTTTGCCTGTGATTATTTTTCTTATGGTCGTTTTGTGTATCATTCGGCGGCCATCTTTTTTTTTTATATCAACATGTCTGCTACAAAATGTGTCTCCCAGTGAGCGGCCACCATCTTTTTGGTTCCAGACTGTGTTAACTATGCACAAGTCATTAAAGTATCCCTATTTCTCCTTTATTTATCACTTGGAGAAATTAATCTGGCTATATATTATCACTATCTGTACATAAGAATCTCTGCAGTATTAATTAGAGTGTATATTTATCATTAATCTAGGTATTGATTTGTTCTTATGCCTTTAAGTGTTTCTGCATATTTAATAGATATTGGACTATTGGACTATCCAAATATGTGCGTAGTATTCAAGAGGTGAATAATATATGGTGCTATCTGAATTGTGTCTTCAGTCTTGTCCCATTAATACCGGTTAATATTTAATCATCTATGAGAGTCTAGGTATTAAATAGTGGGATTCACTGTATATTGTTATTTGCTTAAAGGGGGTCTGAGTTTGCGGATGAAACCCTCTATTTTCAAATGAACTGTGTATGACCTATGGATCTATATTTAATCCTTCTGGAACGAGGGTGTGTAGGTTAAAGATCCATCTACTTTCTGTCCTATCAATCCTGAGGTTGTGATCACCACCCCTCCAATTTGGTGTAACCTGATCTATTGCTAGAAATTTTAAACCCTTAGGGTTCATGTGGTGTTCTTTCTTAAAGTGTTCTAACACTATGATGTTCGAAACCTTTCTTTTTTTGTTACGAATGTGTTCTCCAACCCTAGTTTTCAGACTTCTGGTGGTGTGCCCTACATATTGTAGACAGCAAGGGCATTCAAGAATGTAGATTAAATTTTTTGCTGTTACAACTTAATGCATGTCGTATTTTGTACTCTTGTTGGGTTACATTGCTGATTATGTTGTTAATTGGGTTAGTGCTTCGATGACCCTGATTTTTGCATTGTTGACAGTGACCACAGTAGTAAAAACCGGTCTTCGTGGTTTTTCCATTTAATGTGGATTGTTTCGCAGATTTGATATTTCTCAAATGATTCCTGACCTAGTTTTTGTTTTAGGTTCGGGGCCTTCCTTTACACTACGTCAGGTTTGTCAGGTAAAATTGTGGTTAATTTATTGTCCAAATGTAGAATGGACCAATGTTTTTTCAAAATGTTTTTAACTTTAGGGGCTAATTTGCTGTAAGTAGTGACAAAGTATATTTTGCTGTTTTTCGTGTCATTCTGTTTCTTTTTGTCTTTATATGTCAGTAATTGCTCTCTAGGTCTTGTTTTCAAATTCTCATAAGCTTCTTCTACTTGTATTTCATCAGAATGTTTTTCTTTAAATAGTTTTTTTAGTTTTTGTCCCTGTATCTCATATTCCTTAATATCTGTGCAATTTCTACGTATATGTGTGAATTGACTCTGGGGGATACTACGAATCCAACTCGGGTGATGGTTGCTTTCTGCCAGGATGTAGCTATTTACATCCACTTTTTTATAATGTATCCTAGTCTTGATATTTAGTTCCTCAATGTATATGTCTATATCAAGGAATTCCACTTTCTCCTTATCATACTTGGTTGTAAATATTAGATTTTGATTATTCTGATTAATGTGTTGTGTAAATTCCTCATTTCCCTGCCATATAAACAGTACATCGTCGATGTAGCGTTTCCAAAGGTCCAAGTTTGCACCAAGCTCACATTCACCCCATATGTTCTTGATCTCCCAGAGGCTCATGAACAGGTTTGCGTAGCTTGGTGTAAACTTGGTCCCCATTGCAGTGCCGCGGTGTTGTAGGTAGAACTCCTCCTCAAACCACATATAATTATGGGTGAGTATGAATTCAATACCTTGTAATATGAAATTGATCTGTGTCTTTTCACGGTCTTGATCTTGTTCCAAAAAGTATTTTACATTTTCTAGACCCTGTTTATGCTCAATCAACATATATAAAGATGTGACGTCACTGGTGGCTAGCCAAAAATCAGCCTTCCATTCTACATCTTGCAGGATGTTCAGGATCTGAGTCATGTCCCTAATGTACGATTTTTGATTTTCACTCACAATTTTGCCTAAGAACACAGCCATGAATAAAGACTGGTAAAAAAAACATACTCCAAGAGCAACTTCTCCCATCCAAGAACAGTTTGGTGACGAACAATGCCTTTTCCAGCATGATGGAGCACCTTGCCATAAGGCAAAAGTGATAACTAAGTGGCTTGGGGAACAAAACATCAAAATTTTGGGTCCATGGCCAGGAAACTCCCCAGACCTTAATCCCATTGAGAACTTGTGGTCAATCCTCAAGAGGCGGGTGGACAAACAAAACCCACAAATTCTGACAAACTCCAAGCATTGATTAGGCAAGAATGGGCGGCCATCAGTCAGTATGTGGCCCAGAAGTTGATTGACAGCATGCCAGGGCGCATTGCAGAAGTCTTGATAAAGAAGGAACAACACTGCAAATATTGACTATTTACATAAACTTAATGTAATTGTCAATAAAAGCCTTTGGGGTCTATTTACTACAATCTGCATTTAGAATTCACATTGCGAATTCAGCCAGTATCACAGGGATTTACTAAAAATCCCTTGCCAGGGACAGAGCTTGCGATAAAGCTCTGTTCCTGCGAATCCCCTCTGCACACTTACCACTGTATATTTTGCAAAAAATACCATGACAAGTGCCTGCGCATGCGCTGACCGGCTGCCGCTAATTTTACGAATTCTACGCAAATTGCCCTTTAGATACTAAAATAATGTGAAAAGGGTGTGAAAATACCCTTTTTCACTTTAATTTAGTAAAAATAATGATAATAAATAGAGCCCTTTGACACTTATGAAATGCTTGTAACTTTACTTCACTTATACCATGGTAACATCTGACAAAAAGGTCTAAAAACACTGAAGCAGCAAACTTTGTGAAAACCAATACTTGTGTCACTCTCAAAACTTTTGGCCATGGCTCTATGTACATTTTCAATGCTTGTTGCACGTGACTGTTACCCCAGACTGGTATCTGGTTGCAGCGCCAGCAAGGTTGTTAATTCTCAGTGCTGGGCGTTGGGACTAGAAAAACACGGTTTTGAAAATAATGAAAAATTTTGGGAAATGTTTTAAAGCATTTTAACAAGTTAAATGTAATGCGCTGTGCGCAGTTGTACACATGTATGGACTGCACATTTGTATAAATGTATTTCAGTATATTTGATGGTGCCTGTGTGAGTCTTGGTGGAAAAAGCAGTTCCAGGTGCCAGTGTAGGAGCCTGGTTGTGGCAGAGAGTTACCACCCATGATGAAGAGAGGCGTTACCTAGGAGTGGTTCTCCTTACGAACATGAAAGCATGGAAATGTTTTGAGCTACCTTTCTTAGAGACATACAGTTCTTTTCAGCTGCAGAGTATATACCTCTGAAAAAATGTCCGTACACAGGCAGGTTAAGTGGACTCTTTTACTGGGGCACTCTTGAATAGTAGTTTGAAATGATATGATGAATAATTGATAAAATAACAATTTTAATTCACTCGTTAAAATATTGGTGCTAACAGCACTGGAAATACTGAATACCAAGACAAGACAAAAAGACGAACATAAACATATAACATATAATATAATAAATCCTGCCTGAAGTATCCAATCAATATTCTTATCGCAGGGAAAAAAGATTAGGGCGAAAATATAGCCTATCTCTCTGAAGAGATGCTGAAGGCTGGCAGCCACAGACAAGGTAAGTGTGGAAAAACAATAAACACAAAGCAGGTATCCCTTACCAATGGTGACCATACATATCCCTGTTGTTTAACAATAAGCTTAGGTAGAAATGTAATCACATAATAAATCCACTTATTTCTAAATGATGGATAATAGTGCTTCTGTGTCTAAATATCATAAACCACAGTCAGATATTTATCAAGCTACTAATTGAGGCCTAGCATGCAGTCTGCAATCAGTGTAAAATGATTCTAGGCTTGGCACAAATGGATAACAGCTTTAAAGATCATCATTTGCTAGGTTTGTAAAGTACACATATTATACAAGTCTCAACCATTAACATTGAGATCACATTTATGCATGTCATCAGTGTAAATAATAAACACAAAGCAGGTATCTTACCCCTCTGTGTCTAATTGTCACAAAACACAGTTTAGGTGTTTAGACAGGCTCCCTGTTAAAGCCTAGCATGCAATCTACAGTCAGTGTAAGAATGGTGCAAATACACAACAGTGTTGAAAATCATCAATTGCTTGTTCTGTGAGACACATATAATATACAAGTCTCAACCTTTTATATTGAAATCACATTTGTGTATAACATCAAAAAAATATATATATATATATATAAGTAGCTGAAAGAAGGAAAGTAGGCACATAGAATAACTTCCCACTTCTGCTTTCACTCAGAATAAGTGCAGGCAGAGTGATGAGAGAGTGGAGAGTTTAGTGTCCATGGAAACAACAGGGTAGTGGTGTGTGTTAAGGACCTGTAGGGTGTTAGGTGGGCTCTGTTACATAAGCATTGCAGAACCTCAAATGCGCCCCAGATCAGTCACACTGCCACCAGAGGGGATAGAAAGGTACCTGTACAGTATAATGTAGTCTGCATCAGCAAAAATAGTGAGCGCTGCCCCGCCTTCAGCCGTCTGATCAACTGCCTTGTTCCAGGCTGCAACACGCTAGTGTATACTGTGCAGCGTCTGAGGCGTGTTGCACAGAGGCAGTCACGTGACTCCGGTCAGCTGATCAGGCCTGTGCTGACGCACGTTTTGCCCGCAGGCTTGTTCACAAACAGGATAACCTGCCTGTGTAGGGACATTTTTTCTGTTTATAATAATTGACTTTTGGGAGCACCACCAACAATCTCAATTCAACAGGAGGTTTTTCTCCAGTAATTTGTATCTATAGTTGGTTATCTATATTTCTATTCTACTTTTTCTCTTGTGCAGAATCCTTTTTCCCAAATTTCCCTTTCCCCCCCCCCATTCTAGGAGTATATACCTCTCACAATACTTTTTACTGTTGCTATAGTGAGTACAACATCTACACCTCGACACAGAAACAATCCTGCAGATTCAGGCCATCAGAGATTTACGCAGGATCTATTGCTGCTGGGGTTGGAATAAAAAAAATATTTTTATTTTTAAACAAAAGTATTTTTTTTAAACTGTTTTTTTTTTCATTAATGTTTTAATGAAGAATGAATCCTGTTTATTATACTAATATTGTGAAACATTGATATGTATTAGAAACCTTGATCACTATGTTTTAATACTCTCTAACATTAAGGGGTAAATCTGATCAAGTTTGTTTTTTTTTAAACTCGATTTCCATCTCCGAACTTCGGGTGATTTGATACTTCTGAAGCTCTCAAATTTACTAAGAAGTGAGTTTAGCTGTGATCGAGTTGGGCGATGGTGAAACAGATCGAGATTTCTAATCCGAGTAGCAAGTTTAGATAGAGATTTCTCACCCGAGTTTGCAGTGTTTTCTCTGCTCAACTCTCCCGAACAAGCAGCCTTCACATATCAGTGAGATATGTGAAGGCTGCTTGTGTGTTCTACCTGTAAAAAAAAGATTACTATTAGAAAAAAAAAAGATGTAGGTTCCCCCCCCCCCAAAAGAAAAGCATAACCAGCACCGGACTGCTCAGCCAGTCCTGGTTCCTAAAAATATGGGGGAAAAAATGAGTAGGGTTACCCCGTATTTTAGGAACCAGCACTGGGCTGCTGAGCCTGTACTGGTTTTAAAAATAGGGGGGGGGGGAATTGTGTAGGGGTCCCCCTATTTTTAAAACCAGCACCGGACTCAAATCCAGCCAGGGTGTAATGCCACAGCCAGGGGACCCTATCACCTGGTCTCTGTGGCCAAAGCATTATCACCCCATGCAAGGTGATGTTGGTGGACTGACTTTGTAGTCCAGGTTCTTATATTGGTAAATTGGTACATTTTTAGAGACAGTTGAGTTCACACATATGGTGGAAATCTGTATTGGTTTTAGATAGAATTATTGTGTGGATTTCAGTGAATCCTTTCCATTTGCACAGTGTGGCACAATTTTAAGTAATACCCCTGAAGAAGTCCTTATAAGGACGAAATGTGTTTGGTTACTTATAAATTTGGCACGTTTATTGTGTCCCCATTGATGTGAATCACAGAAGTGTAAGGTGGGGCAATGTTTGTTTCTTACCCACAAACGATGCTGTCTTGTAAATTCATCACAGTGAATATATGGTATATACCTTGAAAGAATTTTTAGAATATTTTATGAATTTTTATATTATAATAAATAAATTAATACTGATAATGGTATATTGATTCGTTTCTTTGGGTGTCTTTTGGTGCGAGGGTTTGTTCACAGTTAAAACCCAAAGGAAAATTATTATAAGAGAACAAAGATCCTATTGGTCTATACATTCGATACCATTGAGTCTTAAGTATCACAAATTGAAAACACTATCAGATCCAGAGGGTCTACTTCAAGAAGCAGTCATGTGAAGTTTTGTTATAAAGAAGAAACTGAGATCTGCGGGATAGCACTGCATATTACTAATTAAGAACTTTTTTGTTCTGTTTTCAAAGAGGACTGAATACTATTATATTGAATAAATTAAGATACACAAGATTGACTTAAGGGGTCATAGTTATTGTTAGCGCCCTCTCTCAATTTGTTGGTATGTTCTAAGGTAATCCCTCTAACAGGATTTTTGAAGAGAGGAGCAGCTTGTAGGAATAATTGAGGTTCTCTGTTGAAATTTGGCTTATTTTGAAGCGCAAGTTAAAGGCAACAATCTTTGTATATATATATATATATATATATATCTACTATATAAACATGAAAATTTGTCCTTCTGTCATTCTGTCTTTCTATACAAATCCACAGTTTACAAGCCAAGATGGTGAAAAAAATTTAAAATCGAAATTAATTACTGTTAATTTTGAATTAATTAAAAAACAAAATTTTTGCATAGCGTTCGCCCTATACAGGTCAGGTCCGGAATTACAAAAGGATTTAGCCCGCAGTTTACAAGCCAAGATCTCTCATGGTTCTACACCTAAAACACCAAAGAAGAATAAAAGCATTGTCCTGTTTGGTTTATTGTTAGATGCAGATTTGGACACCATTCTACTTGGGCCATCTGCAAGGTCAATAATAAAAATATAAAAAAAAAATTTTGTTTAATTTCATAATTTGATTTTATAACATGCATTTTGCTACATACTAAGGAATTATGGAATTTTATTCTGTAGCATATAATCTAAGTCTCTGAACATCATTTACTATGGCTCTCGCATGGAGTTTACAGTATCTTTTAAATGCTGTATAAATTTATTAGGGATGAGCGGGTTTGGTTCTCAGAGAACCGAACCCACCTGAATTTCGGGGATCCGGGGCGATCTGATCCCTCACCCGAGGCAAAACCTCGCTATGCCGCTGTCAGGTCGTGAGGTTTTGTATTGAGCAGGCTTAACGATGATTGGCTGAGAGAGCCATCTGTCACGGCTCTAAGCCAATCAGCGTTAAGCCCATTTAATATGCACACAGGAAGCAAAAGAAGATGGCGCCCACCATCCCTCGCTGCCTGAAACCGCCGGCACCCCCCGCTGCCGACACCGCCTGCACCTCCTTTGGCAGCATCCCCTGCTGCCAACACTGCCGGCACCCCTGCAATGCTGCCCCACATACTCAGGACACCCTTAGCGACCCCCACACTGCCGACACTGCCGGCACTCCCACACTGAGGACACCACCAGTACCCCTGCACCACCAGCACACATGCACTGAGGACATCGCTGGCACCCCCGCTCTGCCGACACCGCCGGCACTCTGCATTGAGAACACCCTTGCACTGCCAACACAGTCAGCAAACCTGCACTGAGTAAACACTATTGATATTAAGCCAGGCTTATTATGAGACTGAATATGGTCAAAATTTATATCTGCATCCATGAGGAGAGATCCATCTGATTTAGAGTCAGGCCCATAAAGATGGCAACTATACTGGGATGCAAAAACGCAGCTCTGCAGCACAAATTTTTATTTATACTTGCTCATGCATCAGCTTACACAACTAGATGGTGTCAACAGTGGCGACCAAACTTTTTGGTCTACCTACTTGGTTGCTGGACCGCACTATGGAACCCACAGAGGCTAATTCCGGTTCATTCCTTTGTCAGCCCCTGAAGGGTAAAACCGATTGGATTAATCGTATACACCGTGGAGACCCTGAATGCCGAAAACAGTTGCACAAGGATCTGGAAGTAGTTGCTGTGCATTTCATAGTGCGATCCAGCAACCAGGAAGTACACAGTCATCCTGGTATCAGAGCAACACATATATGTATGAGTTAAAAAAAATCCTTTAATGCGTTGGTTCCCAATTTGGGTGTTGTGACACTTGCAGGGGTGCCACAGGTTGGTGTTCCAGGACCAAATCAAATTATTTAAGGTCAATGTGATAGGCAAAACTACTGCTTGCGGCTGCCACTCATAAAATTTGCGGACAAATAGAAGCACAACCCTGTCCACCGCCACATAACTGTATCTAAGGATGAGAGGTAAGCACCTTTTATTTAATTTAATAATCTTTAAAGAATATCTCAATAAGAAACTTTGGCCCTATAGGGGAAAATTTAATTCAGCGCGATGATGAATAGCCGCAGGAGGGAGCTCCCGCAGCTATTCAATTCAATGCGTTGTGTGCCTTGTCGGGAAGCAGGTAAGTCAGAGAATGGCGGTTCTCGTGACTTAACCTGGGTGTTAAGGCGTGGTAACCGGCATTCTCCAACTAAAGAGGGGGTGCTAGAAGAAATCCTTTAGCCGCAAAAAAAACAGTGCGGTGTATTGAATAGCTGTGAGAACTCCCTCACCCGGCTAGACTACATCGCACTGAATTGAATTCCCCCCATAGAGTCTCACAAATAAACAGGTTGGCTTATAATGCAGTTTTAGAAAAAAAATATATATTCTCAGATGGTCAGGAATAAAATCCCTACAGTGTAAAGGCTTACAGACACAAGCTAAATGCTAGCCTACTATAGTGGCAAATGCTGGATTTCTAGAGAGGGTTTTCCAAATGCTTGATTTTAGAGTGAGTGAGGCCAGTCCATGAAGAGGGCATAATTAACACTTAACCATCATTAATGCGCATCAAACAAAGTGTTTTGTTTGTCATAATTTCAGCATATACAGGAGCAGCAATCACAGTTAGCCATTAAATGCGGCAGTAGGGCTATCCTGTCTGAGCTGAATGTTTTTATTTCAGATGCATTGGAGCAAGTCTGGGAATCTGGAGGAGCAGCAGGAGAACGTAGCACTGCCCTGGACATATATGTACTTATCGGTCTCCTTATGCACTGGATAGTGTATTGTTATAATACAGTATTAATAATTAACCCTATTGATGGTCTATAGCAGTGCACCCCTAACATGCTTTCCAGATCTCATAGTTTGTGCATAGGTGTATTTATTACTGGCTGACACATGTTAAAAGATCCACAGGTGGTGCTGACTATTTCATTTGTGATACTGAGAAGAACATAGTAAAATTCTATTATATTCCTATTTTTATTGTGGTCATGGTGTGGGCTGAGGAGGGGGGTTTCCAGGCAACCGAAATTCAAAAACCCCTGCGTTTGTCTATGTACTCGGGTAAATTTTGTCTGTTATACCTTTTTAGTTCTTCATTCTCCCACCTTGTGTGATACTTTGTAACCTTTAAGCTGATATCTGACTCTTTTTAATCTTATGTTGTTTCTCAGACTTGTCAACTCTGTTACTGTAAAATTGCCAACTTTTTAACTACATTGCCTTCTAAGTACATCTCCTAGGACATAGTGCACACTGTTTATGCAAAAAGCAGCTAGCAAGAAAGGATGAAAGCATTGTGTGGTATCTCTCCTCAGGCTAATACGATGCCTATATTAATACCTATTGTTATGGTAAAAGACTCAGAGGTAGCAGACTTTCGGACAGTGACTAGTGTTTAGGAGAAAAACACTAGTGGTCTGCACGAGGTAATTCAGAATGCTGACCGTAAATAAACTATGTCAGAAAGTGTACAGCAAAATAACATTGGCTTGAAAAAAACAAAGAAAATGTAAAACATATTATTATTTGATGTTGGCATCATTTATAGAGCCATAAAATAATAATTTTTGCCCCGTCATACATTTTTTTTAACACCAGTTACCAATATGGCTCCTTCAATATTTTGCACCTAAAATTATATAATATAACAGCTCCCACTGACGGGACAGACTATAGCCAATAGGACACAGGACTCGGAAATGGGGTAAGTATGGGAGTGAGAGAGGCGTGAATGGACAGAGCAGGCGGGACGAGTCAGAAGGAGGAGGTGGGCTGACACAGCCCATATACAGATACACTCACCTGGCCACTCTCACATCCAGCCGACCCTATCCGCCACCACGTGACCCCACAAAACCCCATGGACTGCAACACTGCAGCACAATACCATGCAGCCTGCGACTCTGCCCCCATAACACCCCCGGCCCACACAACCGCCCCACAACATCCCATGGCATTGACCCCACAACACCCCATGGCTATCCTCACACCGGTACTCACCATACCCAGAGGCGTGCAGTCCCACTGCTACCTGAGGAGCGGAGGAAGGACTCTCCACCAATCAGCAAGACCAGGAGCTCAATGTGCTCACCATCTACGGCAAGATAATTGTAAGCAGATATGGGAATTGATCGTGGGAGAAATCTTTATGGTGATCAGAGGCAATCTGGTAGGGGAAACATTTGGGTAAACTGGTGAAGAGAGATAAAATGGGGGGGAAGATATCTGTGGAGGGAAAGGGAAAGAATTGAGGGGCAGAGAAATGGGGGTGGAGAGAAAACAGGGAGAGGCAATGATAGAATGAGAGAGAGGACTAGATAGGAGGACACTGGGGGGGGAAATGGGGCGGTGAGAAAACTAGGGGCCTGGAGCGAGAGAATAGGGAAAGAGACAATGTGAACAGGGGAAAAAGAGAACGGGAAGAAGAGAGATTAGGAACAAGGTAGGGGAAGAGAGTGAAAGAGGGAGCACGCAGCACCTGCACATGCAGGGGGGGTTTCTGAGTACCCAGAAACCCCCCCCCCTGATGATCCAATTTTTTTTTTTCAGAGACGGAGACAGCGCTCCGTCTCCAACCTCTGCGGCTCCCTGCACTGTGAACACTGGCCTCTGAAGCGATCGGAGGCTAAAGAAGCCTCCGATCGCTTCAGAAGCCAGCGTTCCCAGTGATGCGATGTGAGGAGTCTGCCCTGCTGGATCTAGACAGATCAAGTCAAAGGCAGCGGCGAAGCGGGAGCCAGCCGGAGTGGGAGCCAGCGTGGTAGTGAGGTAAGTACTGGGCGCACGGGGGGGGGCACTGCATAACGGGCACTACTTTAGGGGGCTATGCATAAGGGGCATTACTTTAGGGGCCATGCGTAAGGGGTACTACTTTAGGGGTCCATGCGTAAGGGGCACTACTTTAGGGGGCCATGCATGACAGGCACTACTTTAGGGGGCCATGCATAAGGGACACTACTTTAGGGGGCCATGCATAATGGGAACTACTTTAGGGGGCCATGCATAATGGGCATTACTTTAGAGGGCCATGCATAAGGGGCACTACTTTAGGGGGGCATGCATAAGGGGCACTGCATAACTGGCGCTGCATATGGGGCAAAACTACATAGGGGCCCTGCATAAGGGGCACTACTTTAGGGGGACCTGCATGGGGTCAAAACTACAGGGGGCACTGCTTATGAGGCAAAACTACTTAGGGGCCCTGCAAATATGGCACTGCATAAGGGGCACTACTTTAGGGGGCACTTCATAAGGGACACTACTTTAGGGGGCACTGCATATGGGTCAAAACTACAGGGGGCACTGCATAAGGGGCACTGCATATGAGACAAAACTACTGGGGGTACTGCATTAGGGGCACTGCATAATACAGACACACATAACTAAAAATCGGGGTGTATCTCACACACATATATATATATATATATATATACATATATATATATATACATACATGTATGTACAGTATATGTGTGTGTGTGTGCATATAGAGAGAGATTTGGAAACCCCCCCCTAAAAATCCTGCGTTTGCCACTGCTGCAATGGCTGTCACATAGTTAGCAACCCGGCAAATGACTGGTCTAAAATACTAGTAAATTAATAAGGTAGTATTGACCCCCCATAAGGGGGTGTGTGTGGCCTGACTAAACATGGACTAGTTCGCGTACTGCTGACTATCCTGCTCCTACATCTTTTAAAAGTCCTGTTTAGGGTAAAAATTGCCTGTTTTGCACCTCTGATGCAGCCATTTGGATTCTACAGCCTGTGTGGTGTGCTGCGCATTGGCTCCTTTCTCTCTGTAGCACTGATTATATAAACTTCATTACTGCACCAGAGCCAGCCACTGACAAATGCTGGGTACGCACTTTGATGATGGATCGGTCAGGAGACCAATCTGTTGTCAGAGCAGCTGATTGGTAAGCTATACATACTTGCCCATCAGCCTCTCTGTGTGTCTGGGCTGACATAACAACTGGACAGACATTTAAATTTGTCCGTCCAGTTGAGATGTCAGTGACAGCAGTCCTAACATCGGCTGTGCTGCAGGGCCGACCTGATATGTCTATGAATGACGTTGTTCACAGACATATCGGATGTACACACCCGCCGATGCACTTGTGATATACTGTATCGCTTGTTGATGGAACGAGCGATATATTGCCAAGAGTGATCCCAGCATAATTGCTGATCCTCTCTTTACGGCTGACACAGACTGTACTGGGGACTGCGGCTGCCTGGCTTCAGGGTCAGCTTCAGCCCTCCCATCTTCCTGCACGTCCAGTGGGCTCCCTTTGCAGGCGTTCTGATCAGCTGACTGGCGGTTCTGATTGGCTGGCCATCCGCATTGATCCACTCAGAGGGGCTCTCTTGTTCAGTATTTCCACTTTCTAACTATCAGATTTCCTGGTCTCTACCTCTTTTTGTTCATGGTCAAATTCCCTGTAAATTTTGTACTTAAAATGATTGGTAATTGTGTAACCCTGGTTAAGAGTTAAAATATGAACTGTACTTATAAATCTATGTAATATTTATAAATGTACAATTTATGAGGTAAAATATATATATGTATAGTCACAATTCATGATATATGTATTTAATGTATTAACATATCAATTGATGTGGTACTTTTTTATCTCTGTGGTGAGGATGTGCTACAGTGTGTTGGATGCACTGGAGGGAAAAGGGGTGGAGTAATATAGGTGGGAGCGAATTGGTTCCTGTCAGGAAAAGAGGATCCAGTGAGAGGGAGGATATATAACAGCTGTTAGCAGCAGCTGACAGGCAGTCTGCTGATCCCTCCCTCCAGTGCCTGCCCTCCCAAGACCCGGGCAGCCAGTGAGCAGCGATGAGCTGCCGGGCGTAGGGGGGCAGAGCTGGAGAGGGAGCCCAGCCGGAGTTATGGAAGAAGGTGAGACAACGGTACTCACCCTGTCTTGCTGATGGCGCCAGTGTGGGGCGGCTACCTGGAGGTGGCACAAGCCTGGGCATAGAGAGAGAGGTGCGGGGAGGCCGGTCCGTGACAGCGCCGGAGAGGAAGTATATCCTCCACTATCTTCCGGCTACTGAGGAGGAGTAAGCCGGCCCCCTTTATACGCTCAGCGGAAATAGCGCCGGAGTGACAGGCGCTGATAGTCTGCTGATAGGAGGGAGAACCTCCGTCGGCTCTAGCAGGTGGACGGTGGGAGGAGATCCTGATACTGGGAAGGCTGCAGCAGTAGTGCTGAGCCTTGAGTGAGTAAAAGACAGCCCAGCACACTCACACAAGTTCCCTATTGCTGACACTACGAGATACAGCAGTGTCAGGTAGATTACAGGAACAGTGCAGATTTTAGCCTCTGCAGTAAAGGGACAGAAAATAACTTATATCGAGCTCTCATTCAGACACTACAGTCTAATTACTAAGGAAGTAAAATATATACAGGAGTATAAGTTTCCTCAGCACAGACTTTACAGTGATCTGCCTGCTCAGGGACAAATATCCAAATAGCAACTTGGAGGAACATATATATATATAGCCCAGCACTTAAGTAAGCATAAGGGCACAAGATTTCCCTGTGATGTATTACATGTCCAGGGAGAGCATCTCATACAGGCTCCTATAAGGTAGATGTATAGGCTGATCCAGGAAAGGCAGGAAGAAGGGTACATTATAACAAAGTATTGAGTATCGTTACAACTGGGGGCAGTAGATAATTAGAGAAAGATATTTTGTGACACCTAGAGGGGAACAACATTATTTCATTCTGTTGCAGTGGATACAAAACTCTCAGTAATTTTATCAACAGATAAAGGATTAATAAAACAGCATACAGTTTTATGCTCTGGCTCGGCTTAAACCCACAGGATTACATTGGTTACCACAGTGAGATGTACTATTCATAAAAGGGAATCGGTATGAAATTCCCGGCAGCGCCTGGCCGACATCAGCAGAGTTCCCGGCAGCGGAAGCCCGACAGCGCTGGAAATTCCGATCGTGGATAGGTAAGTATTCTCTAACCCCCTAACCCTCCTTAGGGGTGCCTAACCCTAACCTCCCCCCCAAGTGCCTAACCCTAATCCCCCCTCTAAATGCCTAACCCTAACCCCCCCTTTCCCCGCTGCCTAAACCTAAGTCCCCTGGGGGTGTGCCTAACCCTAAGTCCCCCCCGGGGGTGCCTAACCCTAACCCTCCCTCCCCCTAGCCTAACCCTCCCCGGGGGGGTGTCTAAAATTTTCCCCCCGGGTGGCCTAAACCTAACCCTCCACTCCACGGCTGTCCGCTCGCGGCACCCGGCATCCCTTCGATCGGGATGCCGGGCGCCGGTCTCCCGGCGTCGGGGAAATGCCAGGCGTCTACATCTAGACGCCCGGCATTTCATCCCTCGCCGGGATATGACAGTCGGGAAGCCGGCGGCCGGTATTAAGGCAGCCGGCTTCCCGATTATATACCCATCAAAGGCATCAGCTTAGGTTCTATTTGCGGGACTTGGACTTTGAGGGAACCTAAATATACAAACCCATTACCTTGGAGTACATCAGTGACTTTTTTATTGGTGTAAACGCTTAACCACTCGGGTTAAGCAAGGACAATTCTACCTTTATAGTGACAAAAGTTGAAACTAATTTACTAAAACTGTTGCTAGTATACCAGCAATTGCAACTCTATGTATATGTATATGGTTTGAGTGTAATATGTATGTGTATGGTAATATATGAGTAAACAACTTATGTATGTTCCTTACTATTCAACGTTATAAAAGAAACTTATAACAGTCATAATTGTTTAATATTTACCTGGAGCAGTGGAAAGTTCATAATAACAGCACGAGAGGACGAGAAGAGCCAGGTGGTAATCTAAAGTATATATGTGTATATTAAATTGCATATTGAATATTTATACACAACACATTGGAAGACTGCCTGTGGAAAATTGCACACTACATTAACCATTGGGTTTTCCCAAGTAGACCCACATAGACCACAAGTACTTGGGTGGAGGCACTGGCAATGGAGATGTACACCACTTAGAGGAATGCTAAGGGTAGGTACATTAGGAGTAACAAAGGAGTTAGTAACCTGGTGACCCTTTAGTGGTAAAAAGGGGGGTTACATTTACATAACTGGAGAGCTAACAAAACTAACTACTAACTACTAAACTTCACTTTAGCAACTTTAAAATATGTTTGCACCCATTTTCGTGTACCCCAAATTTGCTGGGACTAGATATTTTCTGCAAAAAAACCTTAATTCTATTCTTCACCACTTCTGCAAAGACGCTAATTAGCAGCATTTGAGAGCATTTAAGTACCCCAGAAATCTTCAGCAGGCCTATTCGGGGGTATCTATAGTGATCCCCAATGTCAGTGCATCTTTTGGGGGTATCAGGCTGATTTCCCCAAATCTGACAAGTCTTTTCGCCAGTTCCAATATCGCCGGGTCCCGTTTTTGACAATTTCTAATTGAATGCAGGGATAAGTGGAGACGAGCGCGATACTTTTCCGCATGGAAAACCAGCGATGTCGGCGAAAAGTCCAGCATGTGAAAAGTACGGGACTTTTCGCACCTAATTGAATAGGTCCCTAAGTGTCAACTTTACATTGATTTTCTGAAATCCGTGTTTTTCCTCTAAATGTGCATATTCTGCTACCAAGTGGGATCTTATGTCTTTTTTCTTTTTCTGACAGTCCTTATAGAATTTGCTTACCTTTCGGCATCAGTGCAGAAGCTGTTTAGCTTATAGTATCAGTGATGTAAGTTGTAGCCAATGTAAACGCTCAGCAAATGTATGCCTTTTTAATGTGTGTTTGTCACAAGCACTTACAAAAAAAACATTAATGTGCATCAATTCCTCCATCTGTTACATATTCCTCTATTTTCATGTGGAGACTGCACCCTGGAGATAAACATGAATTTTGCATATGTCTCAATCAATTTGGGAGTACAATATTTTTTCAAATTTTTCCATCACCACTTCAAAATGATCAGTGTAATTTTTCATCTAGTTGAAATGAATTCAATATTCTTAAGGCTTCTTTCCTGTCCTATTTTTAACAGAGCCACTTTTGTGATGACTAAGTAAAGCAGGGACTGACATGTATCAAGGTCTCTCTATGGGGTAAATTTACTAAGAAGTGAGTTTGGTGGAGTTTTTTAGTTTTTAAACTCACTTTGCTTCACCAAAACTCGGGTGAGTTTTTCCTTATCAAACTCGCAAATTTACTAAGAAGTGAGTTTAGCTGAAAGTGAGTCTTCCGATGGTGAAGCAAAGTGAGTTTTTTCTACCAAATTGCGAGTTTAGAAGAGAGTTTAGAGGTGAGTTTAAGGAGAGTTTAGATGAGATTACTCACCCGAGATTGCAGTGTTTTCTCTCTTCCAAGCAGCCTGCACATATCAGTGAAATATGTGTAAGCTGCTTGTTTGTTAAAACCTGTAAAAAACAGGTTAAATATTTAAAATAAAAAAATTACATAAGGTCCCCCCTCTAAAGCTTAACCAGCCCCGGACTTGCCAGCCTGTCCTGGTACCTAAAGTTACGGAGAACAAAACGAGTAGGGTTCCCCTGTAAATTAGGTACCAGCACCAGGCTGCAGGGCCAGTCCTGGTTTTAATTATAGGGGTAATACATTTTGCGTAAGGGTACCCCTAAAATTAGAACCAGCACTGGACCCTTTCTAGTGGGGGGCTGATGCCACAGCTAGGGGTGCCCTTTCACCGGGCCCCCCAGCCGCAGCATCAGCCCTGACCGCTAGTCAGGCCATGCCAGGGATCCCTGGGGAGTTGGGGACCCCTCTAATAAAGGGGACCCCCTCTCCAGGGCACCCCTGGCCTAGGCTCATAGCCCGGGGCTATCCCCACTACCCCTGGGCGGTGGGTGGCGGGTTGACAGTGTAGGTGTAGTGTTCAAAATTTAATTAACAACATTGTCTTTACAGTGGAACTGCAGGTCCCAGCAAGCCTCCCCCACATGCTGGTACTTGGAGAACCACAAGTACCAGCATGCGGGGCATTAAGGGCCCACTGGTACCTGTAGTTCACCTGTAAAGAGATGTGTAAAAAAACACAACACACACCGTGAAAATAAAGATTTATTACTTACATACATACACACACATACTTATCTGCTCCCAGATGTTCACGTCCCCTTCTCAACGTAAAGTATCCAATGGTTGTACCTGTAAAAAAAGAACCAATACTCACCTTTTGCCTCACGATGTTCTCCGCAGTATTCCAAAGAGGGCCCCGGAAACACTGTAACAAGACGCTACAGCACATTGTTACAGTATCGCTAATGACAGATCCGTGCTTGAGCTATCATTAGCGCTGTGGCGCTAGCCAATCAGCGGCGGCTTCCATTAGTGGTCGCTCATTGGCTGGGACTCACGTGGAGGAGCCGCTCATTGGCTAAGCCCACGTGGGTCCCAGCCAATGAGCGGCCGCTAATGGAAGCTGTCGCTGATTGGCTGGCGCCACAGCACTAATGATAGCTCAAGCCCGGAGCTGTCATTAGCGATACTGTAACAATATGTGACCACTTTGGGCGTGATCAGCGCGAAAAGCTGGAACAACTGAATAGCAGCC
Source organism: Taudactylus pleione (assembly GCA_031769625.1). Lineage (NCBI taxonomy): Eukaryota > Metazoa > Chordata > Amphibia > Anura > Myobatrachidae > Taudactylus > Taudactylus pleione. Next base: position 2,120,156 of record JAUIMM010000153.1, read on the forward strand.
CGCGATCTCCCGTCACTTTAGATGGGAGATCCGGCCCGCGAAAACAATTGAATTCTGCCCGATGAGTCTATATTCTAACTGACCACTTCTGTATTTCAATCAGAGGATTTGCCTGAAGCTAGCTCTTTAGCTGATCAGATTTTGGAAGCTCTAACCGATATAGGTGATGCTTTAATAGATACTATTCAGATACAGTCTCATATTTCGGCTTTGGCCATTTCCACCAGGCGTTCGCTATGGCTTAAAACCATGGAAGACAGACATAGAATCAAAAACATGCTTTAGAAGCATTGCCTTTTGAACGAGGTTCTTTGGTCCAGAATTAACTAAAATTATTTCTCAGGTCACAGGAGGAAAAAGTCCTGACCTTCCTGTAGCAACACCAAAACCACAATCCCCTAGGTTTCGTTCCTTTCGGACTCAAGGAAGGGGAAGCATTCATGCCTTCCAGGGGGGTACCTAGGAATCCCTGAAGAGGGACATTTAGGGGATGTGCTGCCCCCGGCACCAGTCGCCCTGCTGCTAAGGCAGCAGGTCAACACACATGACTTTCACGGGACTGGGATCCATCCTCTGGTGGGAGGCCGCTTATTCAAATTACGGGAAAGCTGGATTCAATCCAACCTGGATTTTTGGATAAATCAACTAGTAACCAGGGGTTACATGTTAGATTTTGAAGGTCCTGTTCCAAAAAGATTCTTTTCCACTCCTCTCCCTGTGGATGGTTACAGAAAGGTGGCTTTCATACAGGCAATTTCTACGCTTCCAATGGGGTTCTACTCCAGTCTTTTCTTGGTAGACCAACCAGACGGTTCGTTTCGTCCGATTCTCATCCTCAGGGGGTTAAATGCTTATCTCCATTTGGAAAAATTCAAGATGGAGGTCTGTCATTTGTTCCATGGAGGAAGAGTAATTTCTGGCCTCCATAGATATAAAAGATACCTACCTCCATATACCTATATAGAGGAGTCATCATCATCTGCGGTTTGCAGTGAGGCATCAGCATTTTCAGTTTCAGGCTCTGCCATTCGGGTTGGCCACTGCTCCCAGAGTCTTTACAAAGCTTATGGCACACATGATCTCCTTACCCAGGAGTGGAGGGATAAATGTGTTGGCTTATCTGGACAATTTGTTCCTACGGAGGACATCCTCAATAGAACTATTGCAACAACATCTTCAGATTACCTTAGGCATGCTCCAGAGATTTGGCTGGATCATCAATTTTCCTATATCAAATTTAATTTAATCTCAGAGGATGGTATTTTAGGGTCTTCTCTTCGACACCCAGTGTCACAGAGAGTTTCTTCCACAGGCAAAGATTCAGGATCTGCAATCCAAAAAAATTACCATTTTACAGATGTCTCGTATCTCAGTCCTGAGGGCTATGCAGCTACTGAGAAAAATGGTGGCTTCATTCGAAGCCGTTCCTTTCACCATATTTCATGCCTGTCCACTGCAAAATCAATTGCTTCATCTATGGGTGAAGCCAGACCCTCAATTAAACAGGCACGTGTTCAGAATATCTCTGCAGTCGCTTTGGTGGTGGCTACAGGATGCAAATCTGAACAGGGGTTGCCATTTGTCAGTAATAAATTGGACCATTGTCACCACAGATGCCAGACAGTGTATTTGGTCCATCCAGGAAACATCTCTTTCCATCAATCTACTGGAATTAAGTGCAATTCGATATGCATTGGTTCAGGCTCAATTCCATCTAAGGAACCTACCAGTGTGAATCCAATCAGACAATGACACATAAACAAGCAGGATGGCACACATCCAGCAAGCAATGATGGAGGTTTCTCACGTCCTTCATTGGGCAGAAAATTGGGTTCCAGCAATTTCACAATTTACATTCTAAGGGTGTACAACTGGGAGGCGGACTTCTTAAGTCATCACAGTGTACAACCAGGGGAATGGGTATTACACCAGGAGGTGTTTGCAGAAATAGTCTCCATACATAGATCTAATGGCTTCTTGTCTCAAAAAGAAACTTCCAAGGTACGGATCTCGGTCCTGGTATCCTCAGGCATGTCTGGTAGATGCCATGACAATACCTTGGGTGTTCATCTTTCCTCCTCTGGTAATGTTACCAAAGGTACTTCAGCGGATTCGATCAGTGGCACGGCAGGTCATTCTGGTGGCTCCAGACTGGTCACGCCGTCATTGGCACGCAATTCTTCAGACCATGTTGGCAGATGTTCGTACGTCTGCCCCTGCATCCAGATCTGTTACTTCAGGGTCTATTCCATCACCCCGATTTGCCTCGCTTGGCTTTGACTGCATCGTTCTTGAATCCAATATCTTGAGGGCCAAAGGGTTTTCAGAATCTGTGGTGAAAACCATGATACAGGCTCGCAAACCAGTTACTTCCCAGATTTATCATCGGATATGGAAGATATATATTTCTTGATGTGAACAACACACAACAAGTTCAATCCTGAAAGGTTACAAGTATCTTGTCTCTTGTCTTTTCTGCAAGAGGGTTGGTGAAGCCACTTAGATTGTCCTCTCTTAAGGGACAAATTTCAGCCCTATCGATCCTGTTTCAGAGGAAATTGGCCTCCATTCCTGAAATTCAGACCTTCCTGCAGGGGGTTATTCATATACACCCTCCTTATGTCCCTCCAGGACTTGAGTTTAGTATTGGAGGCACTTCAAAAGGCACCGTTTGAGCCTATTTAATATGTAGAATTGTGATAGGTTGTTTTTCTTTTGGCCATTGCCTCGGCCAGAAGGGTATCTGAGTTAGTGGCTCTTTCTTGTAAATCTCCGCTTCTCATTTTGCACAAGGATAGGGTAGTGTTACGCACTAAACCTTCCTTTCTTCCGAAGGTGGTATTGGCTTTCCACCATAACCAGGATATTGTCCTTCCAGCTTTTCACAAGGACTCAGTGACTAGTGAAGCTTCTTCCTTAGCACTGTTGGATGTGGTACATGCGTTACACATTTAGTGTGGGCCTGATTCAGACCCGCTCGCGAGCGCTATGCAGTGCGCGAGCCCCGGAGCGAGCGCAAAAAGCACTCGCTCTGGCGCTCGCTTCCAAAAGGGGCGGCTGTCTATGTTGATCGACAGCTCACCCCGTTTGTAAGGCGTGGCGGGGGGGGGTTGGGCAACAGAGGCGTTCCTGCAGAAACGCCTGCAGTTTGTGGATGGCCCTACTGACATCACACGTGATGTCAGTAGGTGGACTTCCTGCTCTATTAGAGCAGGAAGTCCACTGGGGCTTGCGGCAACGAGACCCTACTGCAAGGGTCTCGTCACAAGCCCGATGGTCGCGATGGTCTTGACCATCGCGACCATCACCTGGCCGCACGCATAAGCTGTGGGTGGCAACTCACAGCTATGCGAGCGGCCAAGAGGCCGCAACTGAAAAAAACAAGCGCCCGCCCTGATTCAGAGCGAGCGCTCGCTTTCTGCGAGCGCCTCTGAATCAGGGCCAGTGTCTTTGAGGCGTACGGATTCCCTGTTGGTGTTGATTGATGCACCAAAAAGAGGCTGGCCAGCCTTATAAGGATCTATCGATAGATGGGTCATTTCTGCCATTCGGCAGGCATATTTGTCCTCAAATGTGACAGTTCCGGCCTCAATTCGAGCCCACTCGACTTGTGCTGTCAGGGCTTCTTGGGCTGTACGGCATGGTGCCTTGGTTGAGCAGCTGTGCAAAGCAGCTACCTGGTCATCCATACACAAGATGTTACCACTTCCATACATTTGGAGCGAGGGACGCCAGAGTTGGGCGGAAAATTCTTAGAGCTGTCGGCTCCAACGCTCCCCCCCCCTTAATTGGCTTGCTTTGGTATATCCCAGAAGTAATGGCATTTCCCAGATGGATGAAAAAAGAAATTTGATTTTTACTCACCGTAAAATCTCTTCCTTGGAGTCCATCTGGGAGATACTGGGATCCCTCCCTTGTTTGGTTTCATACTAGTTACCTGTTCGTTTCTGGTTTCTCAGTTCTTCCGTGGTTCTTTTTCCGTCTTTGTTAAACATACAGTACACTGAGCTTATGGTGGAAGGAGAGGGGTTATATAGGGGGTGGGAGACAGTTTCAATTAGTTAGTGTTCGACTCCACACCTCACTACGCATAACCCAGACGTAATGGCATCCCCCAGATGGACTTTAAGAAAGAGATTTTACAGTGAGTACAAATAAAAGCAGCAATCATTTTAAAGGCAAAACCAGCTTGGCTTTGCCTTTGCAATGATTGCTGCTGTAAAAATACGGGAAGACTCGCAGCAGTTCCTGCAGCGACTGCAGTTCACAACCTATTACATATGCCCTGTGGTGTAGGTCTGACACAGCAACTTTAATGCTGGGTACACACGGAACGATCTGTACCACCAACGACTTGAAAGATATCTGGGCGATTAAAATGAGCGATTGAACGATTACAACATCGTAATCGTTCAATTGCTAATTAATCCTTCAGTAATTGAGCAGTAAAATGTCGAAAACGACCAGCGATGCGCGCTCCCGCCAGTCTTTTTCGACAACAATCAGCGTCTGAACATGCAGGCCAACCTACTGATAATGACAGGTTAGGCATGTTCGGGGATGAGGAAGGGTGCCTGCACTGAACGACATATCGTTCAGTGTCAGGGGAGTAGCGAGGGTGGTTCCAGTGGAGCATGAGCTCTGGGCGCCAAAATGTATAGAGGGCGCCATTCAGGGTTCAGGAATTCATAGGCTGCTGCACAGTATGATTGCCGCCTGTTATGGATCTGAGATCCGTTTCTACATTTCATGCTCCCTCAAGCTGCCCAGATTGCCTCCCGTCCGGCCCTCCCTCCTCTGTGATCATATTCTGTCACCTCCCCTTACCTATCAGATTAATTACACTCACCTCTTTAATACCCTCCGATCTCTACCCTGTGATCGACTGTTTGTCCCTGTCCTCTTCTTTCTGTCTTCTGTCACCCCCCGCAATTCTCCTTTTCTAATTGGCTTCTGTCACTGCCCCCCTTTGCCCTCACCTCTCCTTTCTTATTGGCTTCTGTCACCTCCCCTCTTTGAGGTAAAGTCCTAAACTTCAATTATAAGGTATGCGATTAAAGAAAGTCACTGCTTTGCTAGTTAAAGTAATGAGATATTCCCAGGCATGCCCACAAAGTGTTATTTGAAAGGTTTTTAAAAAAATATTAGGAGACCTGGAATAATAATAATGGTGGTAGACAGAACATGACATGGTTAGTAGTACTCACATTAATTAATATAGGTGCAATTTATATTTGTGAAGTAGGAACATAGCTGAGAATGGAGCTTCCTATAGGTGTTCCCACTCCAGCGATAGCTGCTCGGGGCAGTAATTGCAGTCATAAAATGTGCACCCCGTGTAATCTCACTCTAGCACATGTATTCTGTCAATTTAAGTTAAATGATCAGAATATATAGTACAATATCTTCCATTGACTAATAACAATGATTTAAAGGAGCAAAAGTCAGATCCTAGGTGCTATACATAAATAAAGCAGTGCCAAAGAGCTACCCATTAATGTGAGAGTGCATCACCGAAGCATTCTATTCCCCTAATGGGACTTCAGCGCACAGCATGATACTGCCATTGTTTTCTGTTTTCTCTTCACTTCAGTATACCCCCGCGGGCTAGCCATACCCCACTGGCACATGTCAGTACAGGGAGGGGGGGCACCATAACTTTCTCCGGGCGCCATGGTTCCACGCTTCTCCTCTGTTCAGTGTATGCACATTATCCCACTGCACAGGAAGATGAACGATTGTACGATTACAATGTCATAATCTTACAGTTGTTCCTCTATCGTCTAGTGTGTACGAACCTAAAGAGATCTTTGAAAGATATCTTCAGTGAAGTCTTCCTGCCACATCTCTGAACAGGCAAAGTTGACGATATCGTCCAGATTGGCCTGCATGTACAAACGATCATAGATATCGTTATCGTTCATGCGGGAATGTGCATTGTTGGTCTTAAGGGCCCAGGAGCTAAAATACATGGTAGGACAGCAGGTTCTGGGTATAACATGGTTTTACTTGTCTGTGAGCCAGCAAGGTCTGAGTTGGACTGATGTCTGGTTTTATGTCAGCATATCTGTAGGTAGGTTGGCTGTGATTGATGAGAGTGTATGTTTGGGATAAGTCTATGTACAGAATGAAACCTGTGTCCATGACATGGCATGGTTTTAACTTATGAATGTCGCTTCAGTGTTATAAGGATTCTGCCTTTGAACCTCTATACGCCCCTGCCTATACCTTCTGATATCCTACCTATAAACCTCTAAGGATGACGCTATTTTGCGTACGCAGTTGTACAGTAAATAAAGACTCCAGACATAGAACCTGGGGTTCCAAAAGCACAAAGTATTATTCAAGTAAAAGTACAGTCAGTTACACGCTAGTTATAAGTACAATTTAGCGCAAAGGAATTATACAGACCCAAGTACAGTTATACATACGCAGCGCTCTGGACTAGATGTAGGCATCAGCAAGAAACCCCTCGTCAATCAGCATTCAGCACGAAGACTCGAAACCCAGGATCAGAACACACATATTTATACCCCCCAGAAATAGACAACACAATAGAGAAGTTTGTTGCTAATACCATTGGTCCTAAAGGAGAGGGCATATGTTACAAGGCATCTAACAGGTTGGTTCAAATAGACACAGTCCAGCCTCTTACAACTGGTGGTCTCTGGTTTCCCACCTCATGCAAATCCTAACAGTTGGTCATATAATGTACATTTTGTTGCTTGAAGTCTTTGCAGTCCATAAGTTGACAATGCCTGTTGTGATCTCTACATCAATGTTACCGGAATAGTGTTGAGAGAGTACGCATCAGTACAATACCAAACATGACTTACTTATCACGTATAAAACCTTAGTTACAAAATAATGTTTATTTCATAGCAATTATAGTAAATGTGCATACTTGAATCTTATACCTTAAAGCTTATGGAACCTTGTATGTGAATATGTAATGTGTTAGTATGTGGGGTTTGATGTAAAGACGCTAGTTAGGTTTATCTGATTTGGGGCAGATGTGCACACATGCAGCTAATAAACAGTGTTCGCATGCAGGATATTGTGCATTCGCTACTGAGCGTCATGTTAGCAGCTTAACTGTGCGTAATGTGTGGTGTTCATGCATGAGATTCCATACACATATATATATGTGTACACATATATTTATACACACATATATATATATATATATATATACACACACACACATCTCATTCCTTATTTACAGTTTCAAACTGTAATGCAAATGTGTTACCCCCAGCTGTGAAGCCAGAGGCCATTCTGTCTGGGTGTGGGACTAAAACCTGTTTAGGATTCAGACAAATTCAATTGTGTAGATCAATGCCTGGGTTATATTACAATTGCCACAACTATACTTGCCTACATACAGTGATTCCCAATTTGTATGTAAAACACTCACAGTATCCTGGTGCATTGTCTATTCTATTTACTTTTCTCAGGGGCTGCATTTCTAGTTGTTTTTGGTAGATTATCAAAAACATTGCTATCTGTACTTAGCTCGTGAGTTGTAACTTAAAATGGCACTGGTCACAAAATGGCGTCTTGCAGATTCTTGTTTCTAAAATGGAGTCTAGCTTCCATTCGCAAGATGGCGTCACGCACGCCAATTTCTATGCTGATTCCGTCTCAGCCACTAATCCAGCTTCGACAGTTACAATGAAAAGTAACCTCAGGTTTCAATAATTTGTGTAACAACCTTTCTAATACCAGCAGGGGACATATTATCCTATGTATAGATATCTGTACTGTCATTTATTCGTATGAAGAATTAATGACTTATTTGTATTTGTTGATATGGAGCTATTAACAGCAGTAATAATAACCAAAGTATAATTTAGTTTAACAGAGTTCTGCATTTGACTAAATACCACACCATGCAATGAATAATCTTTTGTTCTCAATACATAACACATAGGAAGCGCTGATTGTGCTAATTTTATTACAGTTAATTTAAGCATCACTGACTTTCTTAACTTCCGCAATCAGAGAAAGCCAGCTGTTTTCAAAAGAACTTTGCAAACTAAGCAGTGGAGATTGTAAATTATTTTTATTGGTGTGATGCTCAAATAGTTGCAAATAGCTTCAGATGGTGGATTTTTATTGAGACTTTTCACAATTCGTTCCAAATATTTTTTTTTTATTTCCCGCTCACTATGGGGCAGTATTAAGATTGCTAAAATAGTTGACTGGAGTTTGTTATTTATTTTCCTTCAAATGGGAGATGCTGGCGGAGCAGAGCATTCCATGCTGAATAGTCATTTGCTTTACTCTGCAGCATATGCATAAATGCAATTATGTTTTGCATTAGGGCATAATAATGACCTTGGGATAGCTTGCCTGATTCACTAGGGATCGCTATTGCAATCCCAGCTGCGATTACGCACACAGATGCACATGGACCGCAGGGTTACTAAAGGTGATTCTGCAGTTCCCACCATTTACTTCAATGGTTGGAGCCATTCATTGGCTTAGAGAGGCGGGGGCTGACCTTCCTCAGCCAATGAATGCTCAGACACAGCACTACAAAGGGAAAAGCCGCGTCTGAGCTCTTCATCCGTCATGGATGGTACCTGCTTCGTGGGTCGGATTGTCTCGTTTTTTGTTTTACCAAGACCTAGGATGCCTACAGGGAGAAGAGGACAGGACCAGGTAATGTAGGTGAGTATGTGTGAGTGAGTGTGTATGTATGTATTAAAACTGTACTGTCACAGCAGGGGCAAACGCAAAATTTTTAATGGGGGTTTCTATATGTGTATATATATATATATATATATATATATATATAAATATATGTACTAAGTCAGAAATCCACTGCACTCACCACTCTCAGATTTGGGGTGCAGACCTGTACTCGCCATTCCCAGGCATGGGGTACAAGTGGCTTGTGACCACATTGCTTAAATAAATAAAAACTGAAAACTGGGCACTCACCATTGTTAAATCACTCACCATAATATATATAAATAAATAATGGGGTTTTAGTTCATGGATTGATCAATGCATTTAAGCCCACATCACGGGACCCCACTTCTCTGCAGGTCCTACACTATCTGTCATACTTATGGAAACCTGGTAGCTGCTATCACAGAGTTTAAACTGAAAAAATTTACTGGTTTAAAGCTCACCCTGCCAACTACTGGCTTTTAAAGGCAAGGCAGTCACCAAACATAGCTTCTATCATACTACCAAAAAGGTAGCTGACACAAGTTATTATAAATGAGCTTGCACAGGGGTGCATGAGAAAGCTATGATCACAAAAGGTTAATAAAAAATTAACCAAATAAACAAAGTCAGAAATCCACTGTACTCACCACTCCCAGATTTGGGGTGCAGACCTGCACTCGCCATTCCCAGGCATGGGGTGCTAGTGGCTTTTTTCAGTTTAAACTCTGTGATAGCATCTACCAGGTTTCCATAAGTATGACAGATAGTGCAGGACCTGCAGAGAAGTGGGGTCCCGTGATGTGGGCTGCAGGCTAAAATGCATTGATCAATCCATGAAACAAAACCCCATTATTTATTTACATATTATTGTGAGTGATTTAACAATGGTGAGTGCTGAGTTTTCTGTTTTTATATATATATATATATATTAGCTATATATACACACATATATACATACAGTATACACACACAAGCATATATATATATATATATATATAATATATACACATGCATATAGATATGCACACACATACATATGTCACACATAAATTACACACACACATTACACACACACACTTACCTGGCAGCAGCTGTGGGTTGCAGAGATGGGGAGCTGGCATTGTCATTTGGCCCCTCCCCCTATCTGCAAAATGCAGCAATTGCATCATATTGGCTCCGCCTCCTTTGAATTGACCCACAAATCGCTGCATTTTGCCACGAGGAGACGGGGCTTAATAATATGGCGCTCGCTTGTCTTGTCTGTCAGGGGGGTTTCTGGGTACTCAGAAACCCCCCCTGCATGTGCTACTATGTCACGGAGTGTGTATTGTGTTTATTTAAACATTTCTTTATAGGTGAACTACAGGTACCAGCGGGCCCTTAATTCCCCTGTAATTCCAGAACCAGGACCGGATCAGAGCCTGGTGCTAGTTGTGCTAAGTACAGGGGAACCCTATGCAATTATTTACCTGTACTTGCACAACCAGGACTGGATATGAAAAGTCCGGGGGTGGTTCTGTTTTAGGGGGGGACCCCACGTAATTTAAAAAAAAAACATTGACTCTTTACAAGCTTATTATAGTAAGATACATGCATGCATCTCACTGATGTATGCATGTGTCTGTGTCAGAACTAACTGCTCATGCTGAAAATGAAAGCATGAAGCAGTTCTATTCATTTGTGGCTTTGAAGTTCCTTTTGGAATGGGATTTGCTGTTCGACTTGGACATGAATATTCAAAATCGAACAGCAAATCCCTTCTTAAACGGAAACAAGATTGAGTTGAAAATCGAAAGCAAATCCATTCTTCGTAAACTTGAGATTTGCTAAGGGATTTTGCTGTTCAAGTTCAATTCGATCTCAGGAGATTTCAGAGATTCATAAAAATGAATCTGTAATCAAACTTTAGTAAATTTACCCCCTGGTATCATCTAATTACTGTCTATCTATAGTCCGGAACCCATTTTTCATTAGTACTGTACGTTGAGGTGTCAAGATGACATCCAAGATGAAATGGCGGACATTCAGTGACACGGACCAATACAGATAGTGATAAATCTGGGGAGGATAAATAGATTTGAATAGCATCCGCATACAGATTATGCTGAAATCCAAAAGAGCTGATAAGTTTGCCAAGAGACATGAAATATATTGAGAAAAGCAGGGGACCTTTAACTGATAAAGGTAGCAAAGAGGAGGTGGATTCAGAGAAACGAACACCGATAGAGCAATTAGATAAGTAGGATGGGAACCAGGATAGGGCTGTGTCCTGAAGACCTAGGGATTGATGTGTTTGTATGAGAAGAGAGTGGTCAACAGTGTCAAATGCAGCAGAGAGATCCAGAACTAAATGTAGTAAGTAATGGCCTTTAGACTTAGCAGTGGTTAAATCATTCATTACCTTAGTCAGTGCTGTCTCTGTGTCAGAGTTCTGTTTTTACAATATTATTATTATTATTATTATTATTATTATTATTATTATATATGAAGTTGTCATCTCATTTGGTGTCTTATTGTTATATTCTTTATTACATTGTTATAATAAGGACATTGTTTTAGGTCTCCTTTTTTCTGTGTGACTTAATTTCTGTTATCAGCTTTTCAGAGCCTAATTTTTATTTGTAGTCCATTACAGTGGTCTCTCCATTCTTGGTTTTGCAATTATATAATAGTTTTATTCTGCTTATTCACACTACAAAGCACATTGGTGTTATTCTTGCTTCATGGAGCTTACCCATAGACATTTTATTCTGTACTGTTTGGGTCTCATGCTGAGTTTTGACACATTTGCGTCCAATATTTTAAGTGAAAACTGGTGTTGCAAAAATATCACATTTCAGGATGTATTCAGATATGCACATATTTTAAGATACAGCTCAGAATTATCAGTTAAATGTATTTGCTTCATGTAAATAAGCTTATTATGATGAGGTGGCATACTCGAGGCGCCATTTGTCGTAGTCATCGTCACAATCATCATCATCATCATCAATATGATGTTGGTGAAAATCCCTTTTAATACGTTTAAAAAAACAATAATAATGAAAACAGAAAAAACACATGGTATAGGATCTGTGACCTGATGACCTCACTCGACACCCGATCACTGATTAGTCTTGATCCCCACTGAATCTAGATGTTTCAGGGGATTCCCTCTTACCATCAGTAACCGCCTGTTATTGACTGTGTCCACTGCGCAGTGGGCGTATAACGTTGCTGCTGCCAGCACCAAACTTCTACCATCTGCATTTGGAACTGCTTATGTACACACAGGCTCCTAAAACGTCACTTGGAACCGCTTCTGCTGCGCATGCGTCGACGAGCTGTGGCCACACCTCCTGATTGGTGTTGGCTGATTACCCCTGATCCCTCACAATGGACCAGACTCTGCACGGTAGCTGCAGGTACAGGTTGAGTCTCCCATATTCTAAATGCTTGGGACCAGAAGCATTTTGAGTTTCAGATTTTTCTGTATGTTGGAATATTTCCATATGGGTCCCTTTAAGATGCAGTCAGAGGAAGATGTAGACTTACCAATGTAAATAACTGTGCACTCCGGCCTAGGAACCTCCACAGGCAGACTCTGGGGGTCCAGAGTCAGCTCCACTAGGGTGTTGCAGCCAGGTATCCAGGATGTTGGCCGGAGGTGTGCGTGGAATGGGCCAGGAGCTACTGAAGGAGGGGCTGACAATGGTGCTGCAGCTTAGGCAGATCACACTGGAGGTGGGGCTCCAGAGATTGAGGAAGTATCGTGTGCGTGGGAGTCTGCAGAGGGTCCGGCTCCTGTGCGCTGGTTAAGTGCTGAATGATCACTGGACAGCCCAGGGGGAGCCAAGCTATGTTGCGGGTATGAGGAGGTATGAGGAGTGACAATTAACGTCAGTGTCATGTGACATGATGCTCAAAATCTTCAGTTTTTCAGTTTTCAACAGAAGATAATGTACAGACTGTTTGTAGGTCAATTTTAATACCTAAAACAGTAATGGCACTAGAAAAGAGATTTGAGAGGACCCCACAAGCAGTGATGTAGCCAGGTATTGACATGAAATGTCAGCTTCTGAATACATTATTTGCAATAACATCAATAATTACCCCTGACATTACATTACAGCTTGAGTCTCCCATATCCAAATATTCAGAAATACGGAATATTCAGAAATACAGAATATTTTTGGCATGACTGAGATAATGAAACCTTTGATTTTTCATGGTTTCATTGTACGCAAACTTTGTCTAAGGCACAAATTATTAAAAATATTGTATAAAATTACCTTCAGGCTGTGTGTATATGAAACATAAATGAATTTAATGTCTGTACACAAACTTTGTTTGAGCCACAAAATTATTGAATATATTGTATAAAATTACCTGGAGGCTGCGTGTATAAGGTGTATATAATACAGAAATGCATTCTGTGTGTATATTTGGGTCCTATTCCAAAGATATTTCATTATGGTATGCAATTAGTCCAAAATACGGAATATTCCGTTATCCAAAATACCCCTTGTCCCAAGCATTTTGGATATGGGAGACTCTACCTGTATTACCTTCGCACACACTCATACTACAGAAACAGTATAAAGTAACACAGCCAGAACTCGCTGATCGCCATACAGTAATTTGAGCATCTAGCGACAACCGTTCAATACAGACTGTTTTGCAGTAGCTGCCATACAGTACAGACAGCATTGCAGAAACCGCCACACAATAGAGAAAGAATTTGTGTGACTGCCATAAAATACAAAACAAATTTTTCTGACCGCCACACAATACAGAAAGCATTTTTTTTTTTATATAAATTCTTTATTTCAAAAGTATTTCTGAGAAAAAGTTTACAAAAATCACATATAGAAAACAGAGAGAAACATTATAGAAAACTATTTAGTATCAAATAGAGCAAATGGTTCAAAAATAATTCCTCAAATATTATTAAAAGAAGAAAAAAGAAAGAAAGGAAAGGAGAGGAAAATAAAGTGATTTGGAAGGGGAGAAGGGAAAAGTAAAATCTAGAGACAAGCGGATGTCTAAATCAAACCAAAAAATGAGGTTCAAAAGGACTCATTGCTAGGGGGGAAGCTTAGGAGGTCATCCTCGAGGAAGGAGAGCCTTATATGAGGGAGTAGTTTTGAAATCAATCCAGAGAGCCCACAATGCTATAAATTCCGACTGCTTCTCGGGAGGTGCATAAAAAATATCGTCCATGGACATATAAAAGTCAAGGCGTTGACACCACTCCCACACTGATGGGGGGATGGTTGAACACCAATGGACAGGGAGGACCGCCCTGTTAATATTCTTTAGATGGGATTTTTTTATATCGTGATACCGGGATCTTAGAATAGGAGAGCAACCAAAAATCAGGGCCCTGGGCCCTGAATAACCTACTATTTCCAAGGCCAAGGCTATAATCTTCTGCCAAAATGGGGCAATAAGAGAGCAATCCCACCATATATGAATCAACGTACCTGGCTCAAGGTTTGTAGGGAACTAAGAATGTAATAAAATCTTATAAATGCCAGAGATAATATGCGTAGGGGTCTTTTTATGGGAGCACAATATCCTCAAAGGGGGTCAGGTCTCTAGATAGAGCCGTGGGTCCCCCAATGGTCAGAATAAAATGGCGAAGCTGGAGGTAAGACCAAGAACGTCGATCATCTAAAGAAGTAGCAGTACAGAGTTCCTGAAAGGAAAGAAACTGACCCTCAGAGAGTATGCGACATGCCCTAGTGAGCCCAGCCTCTGACCACAGGGAAATAACCTTTCTCGAAATTTAGAATTGTATAGAAATGGTGTGAGAGGAGATGGAGTGGAAGAGATATCACTTTTACCTCACAACTTCCTCCATGTCTCCAGCGTAGGTCCCACAGTTGGGTGAGAGGAGCACACTATTTTAGAGCACCATGAGATCATTCCCAGGCGAAGATCGGAGGATGCGGATTCTAATTTGACCCAACGCTGTCCTCCAGAGTCACGGGTTCAGCTCAAAACCCTACTTAGAACAATAGCATGATAATTGGTAGAGATCATGGGGACTTGCCCCCCACGACGTTTTTGCCGGCAGAGAATCATATGTTTAAATCTAGGTTTCCTTCCCCCCATATAAATCTACTGAGGAGAGTTTGCACTTCAGAGAGAAAGCAAGGGGGAAATCCAATCAGAGTAGTTTGCATCAGATATAAAAGCCTAGGAAGGACATTCATATTTTTTTATCTAATTCCTTCCAGAGTGAGCGAAGCAGAGGAAAATGATTAAGTGAAAAGAGGTCACTCAGACGTCTAGGAAGTATACCTAGGTATTTAATCTGAGATGGATGCCATTAAAAAGGAAAGGAGGCGCGTAGGGCAGAAACCGTATCCTCCGAAGCAGAGACATTAAGGGCGACAGATTTGCTATAATTAATTTTAAAGTTTCAGAGCTTGCTAAAACGATTAAACTCCTGAAGCAGATAAGGAAATGAGGTAACAGGGTTTGTAATCACTGCTAGCAGATCATCAGGAGGAAGCAGCATGATGTAATAAGTCAATAATTTTAGTAGTATTATCTTTGGCTTCCCGGCCTGGGACAAACACCACTTGATCAGAGTGGATAATGTGTGAGAGGAGCAACTTAAGGCGAATAGCGAGAAGCTTTGCAAACAGTTTTAAATCAACATTTAATAATGAAATGGGGCGATAACTTGCAGGAAGCGTAGGGTCCTTACCTTCCTTGGGTATAACCGTAATTTGGGCACTCAGCGATTAGTTTGAAAAAGGGTATTGAGAAGATATTGCGTTACATGCAGGGAGAAAGAGAGGAAAGAGCTTATCCTGAAAGGCTCTATAATAAGAAACGGTAAAACCATCCGGACCCGGACTCTTGCCTGATGGGGCTAATCTTTTGGCTTCAGTTAACTCAACTTCCGAGAATGGAGAATCTAAGGCTAACGTCACCTCTCCAGAGAGAACAGGGAATTCAACATCCGTTAGATATCTCCTGATCTCCGATTCGTGTTCCAACCTCTCTGAATCTGAGCACGCAGGGTTTAGATTATATTACTTAGTGTAGAAAGCCTGAAAGACAGATGCTATCTCCTTATCAGTGTAGCAGGTATCGCCGGCGGGATATTTAATACGTTGTAGATATGTAAAAGATCTCTGGGCTCTAAGGGCCCTTGCCAGCATCCGTCCCAGCTTGTTATCCCATTGATAGTATTTATGCCTGCATCGCCTAAAAGCCATTTAACCCCATCATTTAAGAGATTATTAAGGTCAGACCTAGCTATCTGAAGTTCAGCTAATGTGTCAGAATCTAAGGAACGTTTGTGTATTAATTTGAGAGATCTCATTTTATATAACAGAGCATTTCTACATTCAACTTTTTGCCTATTAAAGAAAGCTCCAAGTTGAATGCATTTCCCTCAAAGAACACATTTATGGGCCTCCTACACTGAGATAGGAGAAACCTCATCAGAAACATTGTAAGATATATAGGTATCAAGAGCCTCCTCAAGTTGGGCTTTACAATAAGGGTCTCTGAGAAACTGTTCATTAAATTGCCATTGAGGTGGATGTTGAAGGAGAGTCAAAAATGAAGGAGCATGATCTGAACCTGTGATTTGGCCAATGTAAGAAGCCGCTAAGAGGTCAAGATGGGAGTGATTACTATAAAAATAGTCTATCCAGGAGTGAGACTTATGTGGAGGAGAATAATATGTGTAGTTCCTCTCTGCTGGGTGCAGCAAGCGCCAGGTGTCTACTAATTGAAAGTCATGGAGGGTCATTTTAAATTTGCTTGAGTAGCGAGAGGCACCTGGGGAAGTGTCCAAGTAGGGTTCAAGAGTCCAGTTTAAGGGCCTGATTCAGAGCCGGACGCTATTTGCGCTCGCTCGTTCAGAAAAAAGGGGTGGCTATTCAAATGAACCGTTCGCTCTTTGCGGTCTGTTCACGCCCCTAGGTCTGAACGAGCGTACAAAACATGCTGTAGTTTTTTTGAAAACTACGCCCCCGGGCCGCTCGCATCCTACGTCATGTCCGCTATTTATTAGATTAATCGAGTACATCGACCAGCGTATGAACTGCTCGCTATTCTTGTGGTTGGTTTTTCCTACCGCAATCTTGCGAGCAGTTCTGACTATAAAATAACCCAGTGACGTGGTCAATGACGCTGCTGTATTAATTATGCACACCCTTAAAACGCCCGTTTTGACCTTTAAGCAAGCCTGCGTTCTGATCTACACTCCCCGTTTTCAAGCACCTTCCCCTGTTACCACCCACATACGCCTCCTCCTGTCACTCAAAATAGCAGGCATTCGCTATTTAGCGAACAAATGATTTTCGGCCGCACTGACTGGTTCGCGCATGCGTATTACGATCCGTACGCATGCGCAGTTGTGCAAACATCGCTCGGAACGAACGAGCGGCCGCTTACGAGCGGCTCTGAATCAGGCCCTAAGTCCCCTCCATCAACTAAAATCCCCTCTAACTGACTCTCAAATTCTAGAGATTTATGCATGAAGGCAGATTGACCTTGGTTGGCATAGATTGACAAAGAAAATTTCTGACCAGCAATGGTAGCTTTAACTAGGAGACCTCTGCCTTCGCCAATTGGCTTTTCAGAGATATCAGATAGCCGCACATTCTTTGAAAATAGTATAGCCACTCCTCTAGCCTTGGCCAAGAAAAGTTATTAAAGTATCCCTGTGGATAATGATGAGATTGAAGGGAGGGGGAGGCTCCTTTTTTAAAATGTATAAAAGCTATGTCAATTTTATCAACATGTAAGGAGTGTAAAAGATGAGAGCGCTTTTCCTGGATGTTAAGCCCTTTAGTATTATTACAAAATATAGAGAGTTTAGCCATAATCTCTTGGTGTGGAGAGTATCTTTGAATCAGGAGATGAGATCCCCTTCTGGAATGGTGTACAACATCTGCTTGTGAAAACAAAGACAAGAGAGGTCAAAAGAAAGGTGGAAGGGGATAGAGAGAGGAAAAAAAACCAGAACGAGAATTCTTTTAAAGACATGAAAAACAAAAAAAAACAAAGCAAAAAAGAAACACACAGTAATATGCAATACTAACCAGACTATAAATAGACTGGAGTAGAGGAACAGTTCCGTAAAAAAAGCCATAGAACCCCCTAAGGGGTCCATGGACCCCAATTTAACAACGGAGTGAGGGGAGAGGAGGGTTAGTGACGGAGATAACACCAAAAGTCAATCCACTAATAAGTGGAATATAGATAAAGGAAAAAATATTAATACCTTAGTAAATGAGATGAGTGGTAGAAATTCAATATATTAGTAACAAATAAGATCAGACACAGCTTAAACACAGTAAAAGTAGAAAATCGTAAAATCCAAATATCTTGATTAAACCTTAAATAAAGTCTACTAATATGGACTAGTAATATAGTACAAAAGAAATAACAGGATAAAATGAGAGCATCAGCCAATTATTTGCAAAACTTGTGAAAAAAGGAAATAGAAGCAATAGAGTCCCGATTCAAGTAATTTCAGTGTCACCAGGAGCAGAATCGTCACCACGCCTTCGTCTGGAATTCTGGACACGCCGCCATAGTTCCCCGCAAGGAAGCGAAGGGGACGGAGCATAAGCTGAATCCAGCCAGTTGGGAAGAGCAATGGTAGGCAGGACAATGGAGGAGCAGATTTGAGGAACATCTTCAGTGCCCCGAAGAACAAGAAATTGGCCCTCGTGCGTGATTGAATGCTAAGGGGGAATCCCCATCTAAATTTAATGTCCCGCTTCCGAAGTTCCTCTGTTAGGGGATGTAACAACAGTCATTGCTGGAGTGTGTTCCATGAAAGGTCCTGATATATCTGTATACATTGGCCATTAAAGTCAATCACCTTTAATTAGCGAGCCTTGAGAAGGATCGCTTCCTTAACATGGAAGTAGTGTAATCTGCAGATTATATCCTGGGGCCTTTCAGACGGCATGCCTCTGGGGCGTAAAGCCCTGTGCGCTCGATCAAATAGGATGCTAGAATGTGGAGCAACCTCCAATAGTTCATTGAATATTTTGATTAATACATCCTCCATCCCAGCCTGGGGAATATCCTCCGGGACCCAACGAAACCGTAGGTTATTCCTGCGACTCATGTTGTCAAGGTCGTCTAAATGTCTCTGCATCTCGATCATCTGGCGGGATTGGCGAGAGACCAAGGAGGATAAATCCTACGGTAGTGTCTATAGTATCTTTATGGATCTCCAAGGCAACAACCCTATCCGCTATCTGTGTAAGATCAGATTGAAGAGACGTAATATGAGTTTGAACCGCTTCTTGGATCCGCTTTTCCAAGATTTGCAAATCTTGCTGGATATCTTATCTCATTGGAAGAGATCATAAATCAGTTAAAATCTCACTGAGGTCCGGTTGTCCTGAAACCGACGTTGAAGACTGGAGCGGAGAACGAGAACCAGGCATGGAATGACCATCTGAACGGCCGAAGCCATGGTAGGGGATTCCGGACCAGATAGGACAGTAGCGGGGGATGAACAAGGAATGGAAAGCAGCGTTGGAGGAAGATTTGCCTGGAGTGACCGCAGGACATTTAGGATTACTGCGTCTTGGCATGAGACAAAATCAGTGGAAATCCCAGACGAAGGCTAGTATAATATTTATAGTCAATGCACTGATAAGGTGTCACCTCCCCGATCCCCTCAGGGTAGCATAGTTATATCATGGGTAGCAGCATCAGGGCATGAAAGTCCAGGCAATGAATGGTCGCAGAGAAATGGCGGTGCAGCTAACATGTTACATCATCACAACTCCAGATATATCAGTGGATTCAAGTGTCAGCTGCGTCCATAAGGAGATGAGTTCAACTTGATAAGAATAAACTTAAGTTAACTCCAAGGGAACTAGCATATATACAGCCTTTATACAAAGATCCACAAGATAGTCAGGACACGAATCAGGACCCTTTCAGCCAGGGAGAATACACAGTAGTTGAAAGGCACAATCTGAATGACCCCTTATATCTGTGGGGTGCCAACAAGCAGCAGGACCTCTAATCAGCTGATATGTGGATGCAGGGGAGCAGCAGCGTTCCAGACACACAGGTCCCTACAAGCTGGCTGGAGCAGAGGATCAGGGCTGCAGGTCCGGATCCAAGATGGTGGCCCTCCGATACTTGCAGCACCGCACACAGCCCACGAGAGGTAGGAAAAGCACAGCAGGACCAGTATGTACTGGAGGAGGGTCAGTAGGACCTAACGGAGGCGGCAGGAACACCAGGGGCGCTCATGACAGCAGCAACTCGCACCGCGCTGTCAGAGCCTCAAACTCGAGACCGCGGCTTCTGGCCTGTGAGCAGGCCGCGGTCAGTGCTGGGGCTCAGGATCCCTCTGAAGCTTGGGCGGCAGAGTGGATGTAAAGCGGGAGTGCTGGGGACACCAAAAATGTCAGAGCAGGAACCGGTGGAGTGCCCTATAGAGTCAGATGCGGTCCTTATAATGGGAGCTCTCATGAAAGCCTATTTGTCCTGGTTGCCAGCCAACCCACGCCCCTACAGAAAGCATGTTTTAGACTGCCATACACTACATAGAGCATTTCTGTGACCACCACACAAAACAGCATTTTTGGACTGTAACACAAATCATCCCCTAATCGCTATTTAACCCATCCTTAAAAATCATTAACTTTTACAGGATTATTGTAACAACCACTATCCACATTAACTCCCTCATGATAATCACTAATTACTTCCCTCATCATCAATTAATTTAATAACATTCATTAACTCCTTCATTACGTCACTCAGTTGTCTCTCTTGGAATCGTCAATCTTACTGACAGAGTTGGGGGGGGAAACACAAAACAAAATAAACAGATTAAATTTTTTTTTTAAATCAAACTTTTTTTTTAAACCAGTTTTATTTGCATTAATGTTTTAATGGAAAAAAAAATACTCCTTCATATTGTACTGTGAAACATTGCTGTGTAATATAAACCTTGATTAACCATGGTTTAATGCTTTTTTTTTTTAAACTCTTTTTATTGAGCAAATCACATAAAAATAGTACATTCCAACATTCAAAAATGAGGTACAGCACATAACATACTTTTATAATAGGAACTGTACTATTTCAGAACAATAATATACTATACAATAATAGATTTTCTCAGTATAAGAAAATAGGGAATATAGAAGCAAGAGAAATATCTTGCAGCAACGGTGTGGCAATCCGTTTAAAAATAGAAAAAAAATAAAGAGAAAAAAGGAAAAGAAAAACTTTAAGAAAGAAAAAGGAGAATAAGAGGAGAAAAGGATGGGTGGACTCTATATAGGATCACTCTCTTTCAATCTAAATATAATAGAGAAAAAAAAAATATAAAAGGAAAATTTAATTGTTGAATGGAGAGGGAATATTTTGGTATGTCAGCCAAGGGGACCATATTTTATCAAAAGTTTTTGATGTATTACGTAATAAAGCGGTCATGTATTCCATCTTGGATATATATCAGATACGTGATAATATTGCCTGCATTGGAGAAGGATGAGGGTTTTTCCAATCCGCTGCAATTTGGCAGGCCATAGCAGATACTATATGTCGGCATAACCTATTCTGAAATCGGGATAGAGAGGGTAGATTTAAGGGAAGTAGAAAATGCTGAGGATTAGGGGGAATCGTGATCTCGAAGAGGCGCGAGGGGAGATCGACAACCTCCTGCCATATACTATCTAGTTTGGGACAAGTCCACCAGATGTGCAAAAAATTGCCCTCGCCACCAGAACCCCTCCAACATCTATCTGAAGCATCGGGAAACATTACTTGTAGCCACGATGGTAGATAATACCATCGATATAGCAATTTATAAATATTTTCCTTGAATTTGACACAAATAGAACAGGCGGCAGCGTTGTCCCAGATCTCCGTCAATCCTCAGCATCTATAGAGTGCCCCAAATCTCGTTCCCACGCCAATTCATGAGAATCCCGATTGGAGCTTACTTCTTCCCCTAGTAAGGAATAAATAGTAGAAATAAGACCCCTAGTGGAGGGTCGTCTCCAACATATAGACTCAAAAGAAGTGAAAGGTCTGCCAATCAGAATCGAGCTAATTTTGGAGTGTCTAATTTGTAAGAACCGAAAAAAATCTTTGGATGGAATTGTTTCTCTATCCCGGATTTCAGAAAATTGTGGGAAATTAGTATCTATAGTGATATCATTTACATAATAGATATTACCCGATGACCAGGCAGTAAGAGATGATTTGCATAAACCAGGAGGAAAAGATGGATTGTGAAATAATGGTATCAAAGGGGACGGGACTGGTGCTAATTTAAAACATCTATTGGTTAAATCCCAAATTGCTAAAGAACGGAAATTACAGGGTGGGAAGAAACTGTCCAGGGGCGATGAATCCTAGGTAGCCATAAGAGGGGGGATACCGTAGCCGATCCCAGCTCCTCGGCCTCGATAGCAACCCAGACCTTCCTTGCATTGAAGTTACACCACTGAGCACAATGAGAGAGCTGCGCAGCATAGTAATATTTTTTAAAATCAGGAATACCCAAACCCCCTCCCCTGGAAGGCCGCTGAAGCAACTTTAGTCTGATCCGCGGGCGTTTCCGGTTCCATATGAAATATGAGGTTTGGTACTGAAGGAATTTGAACACGTATGGAGGGATGTAGATCGGAAGGGTCTGAAATAGATACAAAAGCCGAGGGAGAACGCTCATCTTAACTGAATGTATTCTACCTATCCAAGAAATAAAAAAATTGGGCCAGTCATGCAAATCGGACTTAATACAATCTAGAAGGCGCGGAAAATTTGCCTGAAACAGCTGATGATGATGATGAGTTAAGAAAACACCGAGATATTTAATCTTTTTTTTATGCCAGGTACAAGGGAGCATGGCCTCTAGGGTTTGCTTTAGGGTAGCAGGGATATAGAAATCGAGAACTTCAGTCTTGGTAACATTAGTTGGGAATATGAATTTATTTCCTCTAAAAGTGAATTTAGGGATTAGGCTGGGTCAGCGAGAGAAACTAAAATATCGTCGGCGATTTTATATTCAGAGGGGCCAGTGGATATTCCCGAGATAGCTCTATTACAACGGATCCTTGCCGCCAGGGGTTCCATAATAAGAGCAAATATTAAGGGAGAGAGGGGACAACCCTGCCGAGTACCGTTAGTGATCCCAAAACTGGAGGAGTAAACACCATTAACCGAAACCCGTGCTGTGGGGGAACGGTAAAGTGCCACAACGCCATCTAAAAATTTGCCTGAAAATCCCATTTTGTCTAGGACAGCAAATACGAAGGGCCAGGATATGCGGTCGAAGGCCTTCTTCCTGTGTCATTTGTCTATCGCACCTAATGCTTGTCTACGACGCAGTTTATTGGCTAATAAAGAATCGATTTTGTCAGATTTATCATAAAAGCGTTGACGAAGTTTTTGCAAGATAAGCGCAGCGCGGCGAGAAAGAAGGGCATTAAGCTGACCTCGTTTCTCAATATGGGTTAGCTCGGAGGCACTAGGGGATGTCTTATGTTGGATCAGAAAACTCTTTTTTTAGAAAAAAAAAACCCTGTTTTTTCCCAAACCTGCTTACTGATTGACAGGCAACATCATTATTATGTTGCCTAACAGGTGCCACGGTAGTGTGCGGGAAGGCACTTCCATTAGGCGGGACTCCACTCCAGGCTACTAGGAGCTGGAATGCGCTGCTTCACTGGTTTGGCGGGCAACTGTGGAGGCATCCACAGGAACAACCCCCCAACCGACCAGACAGAGTTTAATATGGTGGTACAGGTTGAGTCTCCCATATCCAAATATTCCGAAATACGGAATATTCCGAATTACGGAATTATTTTGGCATGACTGAGATAATGAAACCTTTCATTTTTGATGGTTCAATGTACACAAACTTTGTCTAAGGCACAAATTATTAAAGATATTGTATACAATTACCTTCAAGTTGTGTGTATTAGGTGTATATGAAACATAAATGAATTTCATGTATGTACACAAACTTTGCTTGAGCCACAAAATTATTGAAAATATTGTATAAAGTTACCTGCAGGCTGTGTGTATAAGGTGTATATAACACATAAATGCATTCTGTGTGTATATTTGGGTCCCATTCCCAAGATTTTTCATTATGATATGCAATTATTCCAAAATACGGAATATTCCGTTATCCAATATACCCCTGGTCCCAAGCATTTTGGATATGGGAGACTCAACCTGTAATAGGTTTAGTATTGACAAAGTAACATAGGAGCTTTGGGCTTTACGTGCTAATATAAATAGAGCTGTTGTGTGTGCTCTGTTTTGAAGCAGAGTGGCACCATATGTAATATATAATTATTACATACAAAGTACAGTCGCTTTGCTTAAACATGGAGATTAATCATAGAGCAGAGTTTACTTGTACTATCCCTAAGAAGATTTTAGCACATGGAGGAGAAGAGAGAGCGGCACACTGGTACATCTGTGATTATAGCCCCTTTAAAATAGGGTTTAAAATATGGTTGTTCTGTAGGCTGTTTGTTTGGTAAATCCCTAGGTTTTCTTACTTGGATTACTATGATCCTGTATGTTTTCATAAATATAACAATAAATTATATTTGTCATTTCCCAGTTGTCTACCTAAGCGACCGCGAGCCCATAGAGGTCCGGGTACCCTCAACCAGGACATTAGACTGCCTTCCAGCTAACCAACTAGCCATGAGTGTCACTGTCAAAAGAGCAAAACATAAACCTTTAAAATAACCATAAATACACTTAACTCTTAATTTATGTTGTAGTGAAACTTTAATTTTTCCAACACATTCTGATATGTTTGCTAAAAAAAATTTGTCTGTCAATTATAATTAAATAAATTACGGATACAGTCAAATCACAGTATAATAAAAAGGAATTACTGTAAAAATCATGAGATTTGCATACAGAGGCAGATGTGAATGTCAAATATCATTATTGTAGCTGTATTCAGAATGTAATTCTGAAAAACAAAATAAAGAACAGGACATCTGCTTCAAATAGAGATTTTTGTTTATTCAAATTCTGTATAGTATGTCATATTTGAGTGTGTATGAAATGTGCAGTTTTTGCTGTTAATGGCTACTTAACTATTAAACACCAAAACTTCTTTAAGAGGTAAAATAATGATTTCTAAAGGTGTGGTGGCTTCAAATTAGGGGTGAGCAGGTTCGGATTTCTGAAATCCGAACCCCCCCGAGCCCCCCCGATCCGAGTCAGGCTCGACTTTTCCCGCCTGACTCAGATCTGAAATCGAGGCAAAACGTCATCATCCCGCCTTCCGAGTCTCGCGGGTTTTGGATCCTATATAAGGTACCCGCGTCGGCGCCATTTTCTCACTCGGCTGTGGACAGTGAGGAGGAAGGGTGGGAGTTAGGGCTGGCTGGGCTGTGTAGTGTAGTGTAGTGTAGTGCTGCTGTTGTCCACTACTTCAAAGTCCATAGGGGCTGGCTGTGTTGTGCTGTGCTGCTGTTGTTAATAGGGGCTGTGTCCACTACTTCAAAGTCCATAGGGGCTGGCTGGACTGTGTTGTGCAGTCAGTTCTCCATAGGGGCTGTGTCCACTCCAAAGTCCTGTGCAGTGTCCCAGTCCTAAAGGGGTGCTGTAGTGTTGTCCAGGGGGTGCTCTGTCCATCAGGGGTGCTCCCCCCAAGTGCTAAAAAAATAATATATTTTCTGTGTTTGTGAATTGTGTGCGCAGTAGCCGCACGTGCATCAACAAAGTAGTGCCAAGCGTGCGCCTGTGTCATAAGTAAAGGGCCGGCTGGCTTGACCGTTAAAGGGTGCTGTAACCCCCAAAGTACACTCCAGTCCAAACCAAAAAAATAATTATTTTCTGTGTTTGTGAATTGTGTGCGCAGTAGCCGCACGTGCATCAACAAAGTAGTGCCAAGCGTGCGCCTGTGTCATAAGTAAAGGGCCGGCTGGCTTGACCGTTAAAGGGTGCTGTAACCCCCAAAGTACACTCCAGTCCAAACCAAAAAAAAAATTATTTTTTGTGTTTGTGAATTGTGTGCGCAGTAGCCGCACGTGCATCAACAAAGTAGTGCCAAGCGTGCGCCTGTGTCATAAGTAAAGGGCCGGCTGGCTTGACCGTTAAAGGGTGCTGTAACCCCCAAAGTACACTCCAGTCCAAACCAAAAAAATATATATTTTCTGTGTTTGTGAATTGTGTGCGCAGTAGCCGCACGTGCATCAACAAAGTAGTGCCAAGCGTGCGCCTGTGTCATAAGTAAAGGGCCGGCTGGCTTGACCGTTAAAGGGTGCTGTAACCCCCAAAGTACACTCCAGTCCAAACCAAAAAAAAATATATTTTCTGTGTTTGTGAATTGTGTGCGCAGTAGCCGCACGTGCATCAACAAAGTAGTGCCAAGCGTGCGCCTGTGTCATAAGTAAAGGGCCGGCTGGCTTGACCGTTAAAGGGTGCTGTAACCCCCAAAGTACACTCCAGTCCAAACCAAAAAAATATATATTTTGTGTTTGTGACTTGTGTGCACTGTGGCTGCACGTGCATCAACAAAGGAGCAGCGCGAAGCGTACGCCTGTGTCCCATAAGTAAAGAGCCGGCTGGCTCATTTCTTAAAGGGTGGTGTAACCCACAAAGTGCACTACTCTCCAGCAAAAATAAAAAAATATTTTCTTTGTTTGTGTGCGCTTTAGCCGCACGTATATATCAATATAACATAAATGGAGGACCAAACTTTCTCCGATAAAAATAAAATAGGGAAAGATCAAGAACCACTTCCTCCTAGTGCTGTTGCTGCTGCTGGGAGTTGTTCATCATCCCAGAGAGGAAGTAGGAACATCACTACTTTTACTAAACAATTGACCCTCCAACAGTCCCTAGCGATGAGGATGAAGTACGACAGCAGTCATCCTGAAGCAAATCGTATAACTGAGGCCTTGACTGCTATGTTGGTGTTAGACGTGCGTCCGGTATCCGCCATTAGTGCAGTGGGATTTAGACAATTGATGGAGGTAGTGTGTCCCCGGTTCCAAATCCCGTCTAGACTCCACCTGCATCTTCAAAGCAGCAGCGATAAGCGTGCGTCTGTCTGTTAAAGGGTGGTGACACCCTCAAAGTGTGCTACACAAACAATAAAAATATTGTTCTTTTTTTTCTGTCTTTGTGAATTGTGTGGGCTGTAGCCGCACTTGCATCCTCAAAGCAGCAGCGACAAGCGTGCGTCTGTCTGTTAAAGGGTGGTGTAACTTTCAAAGTGCTCCAAAAAATAAAAACCTATTTTTTTAATGTGTTTGTGACTTGTGTGCGATGTAGCCGCACTTGCATCTTCAAAGCAGCAGCGACAAGCGTGCGTCTGTCTGTTAAAGGGTGGTGACACCCTCAAAGTGCGCTCCACAAACAATAAAAATATTCTTCTTTTTTTTCTGTCTTTGTGAATTGTGTGGGCTGTAGCCGCACTTGCATCCTCAAAGCAGCAGCGACAAGCGTGCGTCTGTCTGTTAAAGGATTACATCGGTGACAGCATCCAAGTAGGCATGTCAGACAGTCCGTACCTGTACTGGCAGGAAAAAGAAGCAATTTGGAGGTCCCTGTACAAACTGGCTCTATTTTACCTGAGTTGCCCCCCCCTCCAGTGTGTACTCCGAAAGAGTGTTTAGTGCAGCCGGGAACCTTGTCAGCGAAAGGCGTAGGAGGTTGCTTCCACAAAATGTGGAGAAGATGATGTTCATAAAATGAATTATCAACTCTTCCAGGGAGACCAGCCTCCAGAACGTACAGAGGGACCTGTGGTTGTGGATTCCAGCGGGGACGAATTAATACTCTGTGAGGATGAGGATGTACACACTGAAGAGGGTGAGGAATCGGTGGATGAGGAGGATGAGGATGACATCTTGCCTCCGTAGAGCCAGTTTGTGCCGGGACAGATTAATTGCCAGCTTGTTTTGTGTGGGCCCAAACGAACCAATCATTTCAGCCACAGTTGTGTGGCAGACCCTGGCGCTGAAATGATTGGTTTGTTAAAGTGTGCATGTCCTGTTTATACAACATAAGGGTGGGTGGGAGGGCCCAAGGACAATTCCATCTTGCACCTCTTTTTTTTCTTTGCATTATGTACAGTTTGGGGCCTAGTTTTTCAAACTGCCATCCTGTCTGCCACTGCAGTGTCACTCCTAGATGGGTCACGTGTTTGTGCCGCCCACTCGTGTCGCTTAGCATAGTCATCCAGCTACCTCGGTGTAACCTTTTGGACATAAAAACACTATTGTGAGGTGTGAGGTGTTCAGAATAGACTGGAAATGAGTGGAAATTAAGGTTATTGAGGTTAATAATAGCATAGGAGCAGAGAAACCTACAAATTCTGTGATTTTAGCTGTTTTTATGCTTTTTTTCAAAAAAATACAGATCCAAAACACAAAACCCAGAACCCAAAACACGGAAGGGTGGTTTTGGCAAAACCAATCCAGATCCAAAACACGAAGAAAGATCCAGATCCAAAACCAAAACACAAAACACGAAAAGTGGCCGGTGCACACCCCTACTTCAAATGCCTAAATACATAATTAGAAAAAGTCAAGCTTGCTGCAATAAGCTGCAGCAGTCACTTTTGTGTAATCATATTGTTTTGTAATGTGGATGCCTGTAAAATAAAGTGTAAATACAGATTAGCCATTTGCGCCTCCTTACGCTTTAAAAAAAATGTAACAGCCTGTCTGATTATGGCTTGGGCCCCAGCACTAGCTAGTCACTTCTGATTGGCTGATTGTGCTTCCACCTCTGAACTGTTAATTGCATTATTTTTTGCCTGTGCCTATATTATATGATTTTGTGGGAATATTTTAGCATTGATTTATTGCAATTTTCATTCGGACACGAGAAGGAAGACTACATCTATAGTAATAGAGGTTTTAAAAATTTTTTATTAAATAAAGCCTAATAGCAAATGCATTTTTTTTATATTAAAGCTAATGTTAGAAGGCTTTTCCTGTGCTTATGTCTTTGTTGGGTATAAGTATAGCTGGGTGTTAGTGGACCTCATGTAAACCTGACACGTGCGTCTGGTAGAGATTATTCTTATTTTGTGGATGCATATGCGACCAACTCAGCATGAGCCATAAAGTGTTTGTTATACATAAACATACACAAATGCATAAACAAATAGAATACCTTTTTCCTCTTTGGTTTATGTCTTAGGCCCCTATTTACTACAATCCAACCTTTCAAATGCAGTTGTAGTGTGATATTTCTAAATTCGCATTGCCAAATATCACAGGAATGTATCAAAAATCACTTGCAGAGACAGAGCTTGCAATAAAGCTCTGTCCCTGCGAATCCCCTCCGCACACTTCTCACTGTATTTTTTGCAAAAAATACAGGGTGGGATGCAACAAGGGGAAATATACGGTCAAACCCCGGGTATGACCGCATTTCTCATATGCACCAAGCCTCGGAATGCAATGCATCGTCAGCTGGCACTACCCTATAGAAGCCTTTGGGCTTCTATCAGGAGTGTGCTGTGAGAGGGATCCCTTCCAGCATCCCCTCCCCTCCGTGGTTGACAACTACGGGCAACTTCTCCACTGGTCCACATCTTCACTCTATTCACCGCAGAGATACATTAATCCCTCAGTGGTCTATTTATTAAACCAGGGCTCGACAAATTTTTATAAAATCTAGGAGCCAGCCTAAAGGTTTAGGAGCCAGACCATCGCCCCAACTAAAGTATATATATATAACCTTGTATAGACCACAACACAAGCCCCTTCAATGCCCCTCAGAGCTCCCATCCCCCCAGACCCTTAATGATATGCTCCACAATGACTCACTTATAGCAGTCTGCAGAAAAAGTGACAGGCAGGAGAAGGCTGCATTTATCACCGTCACAACCAGCCCACACAGTCCAGCCTGCTCCGCTGCTCAAGATGGTGCCCACCTCGATGTATCCTCAGCGCAAAAAGGACAGGTGCGTCCAGCCGCGGAAGAGATATACTCAGCCCGTGCACCGTGCCGGTCAGCCAGACCAGAGTATGACAGTCAGCAGAGCCAGCTGAGACGGCTGACACTCAGAAAGTGTGCGGGGGTTTCAGGGTTGTGTGTACTGGGGGCGAGGGTTGTGTGCACTGGGGGTGATCGTCCTTATCGCTCCCCCCCTGGGTCCGCCACTGGCCCCAGATTGTGGCTGTGCAGGGTATAGACAGGATTATAGGCGGGGCGGCAACCCCGGGGGACCCACAACTTGTCCTCGACACTTACTATAAAAAACCCGGAGCACAGCGTTTAGCTGTGTCAGCTCCGGTCTTTGATCTCCTCCTCGGCGGCTCAGCTGTTATTACCTGTTACCGCGGCCACTGAGGAGCTGTCACAGTACCAGTCTCGCGAGATGATGAGTCAAAACTCGCGAGACTGGTACTGTGACAGCTCCTCAGTGGCCGCGGTAACAGGTTATAACGGCTGAGCCGCCGAGGAGGAGACCAAAGACCGGAGCTGATACAGCTAAACGCTGTGCTCCGGGTTTTTTATAGTAAGTGTCGGGGACAATGAGTGAGGGCCCCGGGGTTGCTGCCCCGCCTATAATCCTGTCTATACCCGGCACAGCCGCAATCTGGGGACCTGCTTCGTCGGATCGTCCCTCCCTGAAAAATCTGGTCGCCAGGCAACAAAATATAGTCGCCATGGCTACCTGGCCCCCGGGATTTGTCGAGCCCTGTAGTAAACTCAAAGATTGCATTTCTACAGCTTATTAGCTGGCCGACTCTCATGGTTCTCCTGCTTTCATAGTCAATTCGATTCTCTTGTACCATGTACACGTGATAGTTGAGCCTGTTCTCCAATATACTGGTATGTTTCAAACTGTGAACAGGGGACAAACTGTATTTCAATCTGCAGTGGATTGCTAGATGCTAGATTTGTGCTGGATATAAGAATGTGTTAACTTTTCTATTACCATTGTTACCTCCAGCTTGCAAATATATTGTAATTGCATTTAGAATTGACTTATCGCTTTCAGGGCTATTCGCAAGAATTATTAGTTCCTTTATTTGGAGCCTTTTATCTAATATCCGTTTATGACGGGTATGTGGAACATCAGATTCTATTAAATTCTAAACTGACAACAGATTATCACGTCACTTTCTACACATGGACCCTCATATAAAAGCTTTTTTTCCAACAATTTGTTTCTTTCAAATGCTGGCCACCCATAGGGGTATATATATTTTTTTAAAAACATTTTTTCTTTTATTGTTGAAGCTTCAAAAGTTACAATAAAATATATATATATACAACATTTTGTAGAAATAAAGGAGTCTATTCATCTTCAAAATTTTTCACAATAGAAATTAGAGA
Source organism: Taudactylus pleione (assembly GCA_031769625.1). Lineage (NCBI taxonomy): Eukaryota > Metazoa > Chordata > Amphibia > Anura > Myobatrachidae > Taudactylus > Taudactylus pleione. Next base: position 2,151,134 of record JAUIMM010000153.1, read on the forward strand.
TGTGTGGGTTCAGTTTTACTCGGATTTACTCGGATATGTTCGGATCTCAAAAACGGCATTTTATTGGCTATCGGCTATCACATGTTTTGGATAGCTAATAAAATAAATCCGAACTAATCTGAACTTGCGATAATTTTGGCGAAAAGAACCGAGTAAATCCAAGTAAAACCGAACCCGCACATCTCTAATGTAAATAACAACGTACTTAACAAAGCAGAAAAAATCTGGAACCGGACCATTTATAATTAAAATTTAGAGAGAAATGGGAGAATCTTGAAGAAGATTACGAGTCTCGTACCACATAGTATTACGAAAACATTGGAGTATAGATTCCTTAGTAGAAATAGGCAGGGTCTCTGTAAAACTTTCCCATATTGTCCTTAGGGGTATATCTACTAAAGTGCAGGATTTTTTTTTGCTTGCAAGATACCAGTTTATTTTCAGCCAAAGTTAGTAACAGTCAGGAGTGTAACTAGACCTAGGGGGTCCCCATAGCAAAATCTTCACAGGCCTCCCTAAGTGTCCCCCCTTAGTGCCGCCCCCCCATCCTCTGTACTACACCCCCTTTCCTCGACTTACCTCTAATGCATCCTCCTTCAGCGTGCTGCGCAGGGCAGGCACAACTCCTCTCCTGGTCGGCTCCATCTCTCCTCACTGACTGATGCTGGGAGGAGACGGCCTTTCCTTCCAGTATCAGTCAATGAGGAGAGCCGGAGGCAGAGCCGACCCGGGAGAGGAGGTGTACCTTCCCTGTGCAGCACACTGCTGGAGGACGCAACCATGGTCGTCCTGGCACCGCAGGTGGAGGGCCGGGCCCTGGAGGCTGTCTGGGCCCCATAGCAGCCACACCCCCTGGACCTATGGTAGTTACACTAGTGGTAACAGTTATTCCTCTTTTAAATGTATTGTCCATCTACAAAAGACTTTCATTTAGAGAAATCAATTTAATAAAAAAAGTTACTGAAGGGCATGGAAACGGCAATTAGCTAAAGCCATCTGAACATTTTACAGTTCTAGCTCTAGATTCCCATTCACTAAATTCAATACCTTTATCGAAGTCAGACTTTTTATATGTTGCTTTTACAACTTTTTTTTAAAACTAGAAATCCTAAATAAGTTCTGTGCGCTTGTACTCATCACATCTCCTTATATACATTGTTGTCATGTGCTACAGTTGCTGAAGTCTCAGGGATACATTTCTTTCCACACAGGAAACGCGTTAGAGCAAAGTGCACAGATCACGGTAGAAGAAAAAATGCAGCTGGTCAAAAATTTAAGCCATGTAACTATATACATCAAAACCTTTAGACTTCAGAATACATTTGACCATTACACAATGCATTACATTTCCATTTGACCAGTATCAAGATATTACATTTGAATGTAACGCAGCACCAATTTGACCGGCATACAAACTTTAGTAGAATTCACAGCCGCTGTGATGAATGGCCAGTGCTTTGATTTGTAGACAAAATAGCCGTTTCTCCATTATATCCCATAGTAAGGGCTTTTTGGAAGAAATCGAGGAAAGTCTTCTTTTCTATCGATCACAAAACTGGCTACCGTTAAGCAGCGATACTACACAAAAATACTGAAATAAGTACCAATGTAGTAATACTGGAAGTAAAAGAAAAAGTCTAGTTGCAGCACTTGCGTTAAGGGTTACCTGTAAAAACTTTACTACTTCCATGTTGGATTTGTTATGTTGTATTGTAGCCATTGCAATTAAGACTGTGGCATGAAGTGTTTTTAGTATCTATGGGGGAGTTGTATTACGGCGGCACTTGTCGTGTCGCTAAAGCTCTTCATACCTTGCCTCTCATCAAGGCAGAACAGAAAGCTATAACTCCGGAGATCCCTGCAAATCCGTAGTGCATCAGCCTAGTGCTGGTGCACTGCGTCTTGCCTCCTGGCTGGCTCCAACGCATATGATCTCGTAAAAAACACAAGATCTCATTCAGCAAGGACAGCCCATGCGTGAGTATACCGGCAATGCAGTTCTCTGTCAGGTAACACTGGACTCCATACACATATCAGCAGGTAATCCTTCCGACATGTGAAAAAACAATAAGCCACAGAAAAGCACTTATTGGATTTTTTTACAAATAGCTGCCGGATTACCGTGATGTTTGCAGCATCCATGGAGAAAAGTGACTCTCTCTACGGTAACTGCTGTAATACTTGTGGATGTTCGACATAAGTGGCAAATTGCACTGTACTAACGCATTTCTCACTTATCTAGTGATAATAAATCTCTCCCTGTATATTGGATAGTCAACGCGTTTCAACATTATAATACGATTTTAAATTATATTAAAAAAAAATTGTTAAATCATCTTTAGTCGCTGCATGATATATGACATAATGTGAAATTTATTGCAGAGAAGACACCAAAAGAAATAGATTTGTGCCTGCTAGTCTCATTTCTATAGTGATTTCAAGCAAAACTATGATGCGGTAAAATTCATGAAAGGGCGCGCAATTTTGCAATATTAAAAAAAAAAAGTCTACAAATTTAAATAAGAAGCCAGTACTGGCAATGAGTTCAGTCACGGTAAAGACCCAAAACTGTCTATTTAATTAGATTCAACAGACGTTACCTATGCAAACTAATGCGAGCCATACACGGTGCGATATAGCAGCCTATCCGACGTATTGGTACAATTTGGCTGCTATATTGCACCATGTATGGGCCTGATGTCGGACCGAGCGCGTACCCGTGGGGTCGTACATCGCACCCCCTGATCTTACTGCAGGTTCGCTCGATCAGGGGATGTGATGTGTGATCCCATGCAGCACTATGTTTAGAGGAGGGGGGAGCCGGCATATCGAGCGGTCGGCCACCTGATCGCGACGTGTGTGGGGACCGCCCGATATGTTAGACGTCGGATCCCCCGTCGCGTTGCATGGTGCGCCTTAAGTATGTTTGGGCCTTTGTATGCAAAACCTTCCCCACAGTCCGAGAATGAAAATTACTAGTTATCTTTGTGAAATATTGTTTAAAAAGATCCAATTTCTGTGTAAAAGTTACTCGCTCTTAGGACGTGCAAGCGGTTCCTTACACGTGTGAATTCTCTGATGTTTAACAAGAACATGGAAATTCCTGCTCCCCGATGTGCATCTTCTCATGTTTAGCAAGATACGCTTTCTACGTAAAACATTTCCTGCAGTATGAAAATGAAAATGGCTTCAGTGTGGATTTTCTGGTGATACACGAGGTGCGACTTATGCGCAAAACATTTCCTACAGACGGGACACAAAAACGGCTTTTCGCTGGTGTGAATTGACAAGTGCCTATCAAAACTGGACTTCTGCGTAAAACAGGTCCCGCACTCCGAGCAAGAAAATGGCTTGTCGTCGGAGTGACTCTTCTGATGCCAAGCTAGATCTTTCCTACGCATTAACTTTTTCCCGCAACCAAAACATGAAAACCGCTTTTCGTCAATGTGCAACTTCCGGTGGCTGTGGAGAATCGTTTTGCGATAGAAGCATTTGCCACACTTGGAGCACGCAAATGGCTTCTCATCCGTTTAGGTGGTCTGATGCTCCACAAGGTGAGCTTCCTTGGTAAAACACTTACCACAATCAGAACATAAGAAGGGCTTTTCGCTGGTGTGAATTCTCTGATGTATGACCAGATAGGACTTCTGCGTAAAACATTTCCTGCATTTGGAGCATGGAAAGGGCTTCTTGATGGCGTGGATTTTTATGTGTCTGAAGTGACTCTATTTCTGCGTAAAACATTTCTTGCACTCAGAGCAGGAAAATGGCTTCTCCCCGTGTGGACACTCGCGTGTAAGAGGAGACCGTTTTTTGGGGTAAAACACTTGCCACATTCGGAACAGGGAAATATTTTATCACCTGTTTGCGCTATACTGTGTGTAACAATCTCAGAGGGACATATCCCATGTGCAGAGGGGTCAGATGATATATCTGGATAAATGCTTGCAGCAATGGGGTTTTCTCCTTGGGAATCTGTTTGGACTTCGTCGTCTTCTATTTTACAATTTTGAGATGAAATTAGATGTCTGTCCAAGATATTCCTGTTGAAAAAGAAGAGCAGGGACATCTCTCTGGGGTATTTCTGTAAATGGATCCATCCAGTGCTATGAGGTGCTGGTGTTTCGTCATCATCATATCCTTGAACAGGCCCTTGTGTCCTTCTATTTAGAAAGAGACAGCGACGTCCTCACACCTTATAGGCACCTCTCCAGTCCAGGATCTTCTGGTCATTGTCTTTCTCATGTATCAGTGAGTGAGGTGGAGACACCGTGATGGGGCTCTGGGTCCTGCTCAGTCCTCCAGACACCCGGGGATGGCTGCTGGGTGTCTCACACTCACCAAATGTCTTCTTCACTACATTGTAACCCTGCTGCTGGTGGTGGTGACATTAAAGTGTCGCCTCTACCAGCTGTCTGCTTGCTGTACACCTCACCTTGCTGTACCCCTCAAGTGCGGGTTTTTAGTAGAGATGTGCAGGTCCGGTTTTCAGAGAACTGTCAACAACCGAATTTAGGGGTTCTTAGTTGAACCGAATCAGAGTTCGGAATCACTTTGGTGTATCGAGTCCCGGTTTGGATCTTCTTGCGATTTGGAAGTTGGATTTAAAGACCAAACTCAGATTTTGGATTGCATGCTAACAGGTCAAAATTATGTAATTTGAGCTGGTTTTTTTTTTTAATAAATACAAAACCAAAACACGTGAGGGTTGTTTTGCAAAACCAAAACTAAAACACGAAGATGAATCCGGATCCTAAAACATAGGGGTCAGCGCACATCTCTAATTTTTAGAAGTGGAGATGTTGCCCATAGCAACCAATCAGACTCTACTTATCATTTATGTAGCGCCTTCTAGAAGATAATAACTAGAATCCGATTGGTTGCTATGGGCAACATCTCCACTTCTAAAACCCCCTCACTTTAGTAAATATACCCCATGGTCCCACCAAGTAACTGATCTGCACATCATAGTGAGATTCCACTTGTTTTTTTTATGCTAGAGTGATTTTTAAACTCATAAGTTATAATCAGTATTGTTCCAATTGTTCCATATAATATTTCCTTTACTTAAAATATTGTATTTTTGTGTTTAGATTTTTTTAATAAATTGTGTTATCTTATTGCTTGTTTGGTAAAACGTATCCATTTTCTACTCCCATATTATCAGCACTGATTTTTTTCTTTCTGAGATCACTTTTCTTGTTTAGTGTACACAATAGGGACTGTTCTCTAATATACTGTGATTGTTCAAACTGGGTACAGAGGACAGACTGTATTTCAAACTGCAGTACGTAGTTAATTTTTGGCTTCCATTGGAAAATCATTTTAGTATTAGACAGAAAAGGTGATCGGATTGCCACAATACTTAATCCATGGAGTCCATATTTCATTGAACTTTGGATGAGAGTCTTAACTTAAGCCTTCATCATCTCTCTTTTCATGACAAGTGTGATCTTACCTTGGACTTTATCCATGTATAGCACATTTTCTTTTCCAACTAGTAGCCAAAATCTAAATCTATAATTCGTAAGAAAAACATATGGTTAGAAGTCAGTCTGAATAAAGGCCCAGTCATTGTCAAACCAAAGGTTATTTACTCTGACGGGTTGGAATGAAATGAAGGGCAGTCTCCTTACACACTACGGCTATAGACAAGTGATCATTTCTGAATATATATTCTGCCCTCCGGGATGAAGCTAAAATATCTCTACAATCACAGGGCTCGCAAGCGGGTCGATGTTTCCGCCAGAGCGCATGCGCGAGACGCGGATAGCGACGGGCAAGCCGTAGCTATGAGTCTCGCTACAAAGGGGGCGTGCTGTCGATGGTAAGTGACAGCACGCCCCCTTTGGTGGGCATGCCGGGGGCATGGCTGGCCAGACGGAGGCGTTCCCATGGGAACGCCTACCGTCTGGGGCCGGCCCTACTGACATCACAAGTGATGTCAGTGGGAGTGCTTTTGGCTCTGATAGAGCCAAAAGCACTCCTGGGCTTGCGGCAGACGAGACCCTACCACAAGGGTCTCGTCGCAAGCCCGATGGTCGCAATGGTCTTTTTGGCCGCTCGATATGGCTGTGGGTGGTCATCCACAGCTATGCGAGCGGCCAGGGGGCCGCTCTAACAAAAGAGAAGGAGGGCCCTGATTCAGAGCGAGCGCTCTGAAAGAGCGTCCGGCTCTGAATCAGGCCCACAGTCCTTTGTCAGAAGAACATTAAATGTTAGGTGTCAGTCCTATTATCCATGAGTATTTGCGGCCATATGCCACTCTCATGGTACCTTGGGACGCACTGATTTTTGTTTACAGCCCTACTGGGCTGTGTACAAATATCTGTGAGTCCAGGGAAATATCGGGCCACAAATGGAGATACACTTGCTTTTGCCATGTTAATAGTTTTAAAAGAAGCCCCATCTGTTCAGCCTGGTGCCACATGTTCTTGGTAGGGTGAGCAATGCGTTTGTTGTCTCCTTGTTTTAGGATCAAACAGCACAGTCTACATAGTGGTGCCTGCTTCTAAATCGCACGCAATGCCGATGCTCACAGAGTTCATGAAAACCCCTAAAATCTTGTACACTGTGTGTATGCACAGAGGGCCTGATTCAGAGCCGAACGCTCAGACCAGAGTGCTCGCTCTGAATCAGGGCCCTCCTCCATGAAAATGGAGCGTCCTCCTGGACGCTCGCATAGCTGTGGGTGACCACCCACAGCTTATGCGAGCGTCCATGATGATGGTCGCGATGGTCAAGACCATCGCGACCATCGGGCTTGCGACAGAGACCCTGCGGTAGGGTCTCGCTGCCGCAAGCCCTGGAGTGATTTTGGCTCTATCAGAGCCAAAAGCACTCCCACTGACATCACTAGTGATGTCACTAGTGATGTCAGTGGGGCCGGCTTCAGACGGTAGGCGTTCCCATGGGAACGCCTTCGTCTGGCAGCCACGCCCCCGGTACGCCCACCAAAGGGGGCGTGCTGTCAATCAACATCGACAGCACGCCCCCTTTGGTGCGAGACCGGGAGCGACGGCTACCCCGTCGCTAGCCGGGTCTCGCGCATGTGCACGACAGAGCTCCCTCCGTCGTGCGCATGCACAGTGGGGTAACATCGACCCGCTTGCGAGCGTCCTGCGCTCGCGAGCGGGTCTGAATGACCCCCAGAGTTGCAGTAGCGACTGAGACGCATGGGTGGTTATGGTTCAGATTTCAAATTTTTATGCAAGATTGCGGGTAAATTTAAATGAGCAATCAGTTATAAGGCTAAACCAGCCTTATAACTGATTGCTTCTTCAAATATAGGCATAATCTTGCATAAAAACAGATGGCTCTGTGAAATCGGAACCTATTACATGACCCCCATGGTGTGTGAAATGCATTGGAAATTAATTGGGGGGTGACTGGGAGGTGGCTGTTCAGATGCACCGTCTTATGGGCGTGTTATGGCAATGTCGTGGGTGTATCGCTGAACTGGTTGACATTTTGTTGTACATTGTTATTATTATCCATTTGAAGTTTACATGGCAAAAATGGCACTTGCTCACCCTATTAATCCGCACAGATGCAATCTTAATGGGCACTACACATGATAGAACCACTGTGTAAAAGCAGACGTTTCACATCCGGTTTTACAATGTGGTTTGGAGACAACAATGTGCAGTTCTGGGATTTACAAACTGACATAACTGCGATGATTTTTAGACTACAAACTGCAGGTAGAGAATCATGCCGTTTGGATGTAAATTTCGCATCTGCAATGTTGCAGCTTTTCAACCACAAACAGAACTGTCCCTTAATAAATGCCAGACTTTGTATCACTTCTTTCTGCATGATTAAACTGATTTGTTATGGTAAAACCTTAGCCCAGTAGTGGCTATTATTCTGCTCCTGCTAAATCTAAAGAAGCCTGCTCCAAAAGTAAACTCCAGTGCTTCTGAAGTGACTTTATATTGAGGTTTACATTTTCTTTTCACTACCATTATATGATATACAATAATATAATACACAAAGGAACATATCTAATTATGAGACATGTGCCATCATTATTACTATATATACTTTTAAAATACAGTTTTGGTTTAAAGACTGAATTAATAGTTAAAGCTGCCCACACACATAGCGATATTTTACCCGATCTGGCCGATTCCGACACATTGGAACGACAGATCGTGTAAAATATGGCAAAATCGTGAGGAAATCGTGAGTCCCCACTCACGATCACGATGCGATGCGCGTCCCCGCTGGTCGCACATCGCATCTTCAGATCTGCCGTGCAGTAGGGCAGATCTGACAATCTAGGAGGTGATGCACTGTGAAAGTCTGACTACAGGAGAGATCGTGTGAAGATTGGACACCAAATTGTGTGCAAATCGTGTGGAGATCGTGTGCTGAGCTGCCGGGGAGAGTTTCAAGGGAAATCGTACACATCGGCTGATCGTGGGAGGGATCTGTATGTGTGTGGGCACCTTAGAATTTTACAACAGAAAAAACAGGAGAGGTGTAGTAATTACCAGTGAATGAACGCACAATGCTAGCAAATGAGCAAGCAAGTCCAATAAATGAATAATATGACTTATGTCAACAAAACATAGGGCCTGATTCAGCAGTGGACGCAATGGCGATTATGGACGCAGATCGAGCGATTTTTTTTACCGTCGTGCATGTGTATAAGCTGCACTGTGCGTGCGCAGCAATCGCATTGTGATTACGGACACACAGAGAAATCCATCGCAAAGTGAGTGACAGTCTGTAAGCATTTGGGGGTGGTGACGGGGGGGTTTGTATGTCTGTCCATTTCAACGCAGTTTCCTGGACGTGCATATATTAGCCACTGTGATTGCATATGCAGCATGATAGCTCTGTGTGCGAGGAGAATTGTAGTGATTGATCACTCACTTGGTAGGGTGATGACGCTGCCCTCTGTCAAGGTCATACAGTCAACAAAACCAGTCAACACAGAGTATTGCACCTGGACTGATGACCTGTCGTTCTTTCCCGCGACAATGACCAACACATCAGCAACTGACAAAAAAACACAAAAATATAGGTGGGTAAGACATACGTGCCTACTTTTGAAAAAGCATTTCAGGGAGAGTGTGAAAGCAACACCCATGAGAGGCGTGTCATTATTAACTTACATCCAAATGTAAATGAGCCCCAAAGCAGTTAGTAAGATCTACTTGTTGATGAAAACACAATGATACTTTTTAGAAAATGCTTGTAGCCAGAGGGATCATTGTGCTTTTAAACAATGCAGGGACATTATACTATGATCCCAATAGATTGTAAGCTTGTGAGCAGGGCCTTCCTACCTATATATCTGTCTGTTATTACCCAGTTTTGTTCTATTAATGTTTACAATTGTAAAGCGCAACGGAATATGCTGCGCTATATAAGAAACTGTTAATAAATAAATACATTTGAATATATATCTGTTGTTGTTTTTTTTCAATATAACAGCTACATAATGGGGGTAAGGCACAATCAGGGAGATTGCTGGACTCTTCAGGGAGTCGGGGAGATTGCTGCTATTTCAGGGTGTCTCCCTGACCATCAGGGAGAGTTGGCAAGTATGGTGAATGATCAGCATTACCAGGTGTAGAACAGTCAACGTATCTACACATAATTATATGTGGTGAATTCTATTATTATTATTATTATTATTATTATTATGTCTATCCTTAAATATAGTTTCTTCTACACTTTATACGTTGTATAGGAAGAACAAACATAAACAAATGGATGTTCACCACCAACTGGTTCCTGCTCCTTAAGAAAGCAAATGTTAACCCTTTCCCACCCCAATCCATTGGGTAGTCGCTTCTGTGTAGGTAATGTTTTTCTCAGCATAATATTAAATTTTTTTGTGAATATGTCTGAATTGTATGATTACAGCCCCCAACTTCTGTCACCTCCCATTCCACTTGCTATGGTTGTGTTTACAGTCACTAAAGGGAACAGGGCTTATGGGACTATGGGTTGGAGCTTTGCAAGAAATTGGGCATAGCGGTATGGATTTGGTGTACTTTTTGTGAACCGTGGATGTGGCTACATGGCAGAGACTGAGAGATTTGCAGGGATAAATGTTAGGAGTTATATAACAACTATAATTGAAAACAAATCAAAGCAATCAAGTTGTATTTTAATTTTACATAGACAAACAAAGTAAAGTGTCATGTTTGTGTATTAATCTATAGAATATTGTGGATATTGCTAAGCAGCACAGTGCAGGGGTTTATTTTCTACTTTGTTTAGGATTTCTTTCATGTTGAATGGGTTACCTCATTTACAGGATATATCATATAATGCAGGAAGGAAAATGCTATTCACAGACATCGCCTATTGTGTTGTAAGGATAATAGAACATGAAAATTGTTTTTGGAGTGATAGAAATGGGTCACTGTAGTTGCTATTATTATCCATATCGTTTGGCGATATTATCCATGTATGTCATGTTTGACACAAAGAAGCTCTTTTTATAAGATTCCTAATTTTTTTTCCAATGTCTAGAAAAATATATATTGTCATTATTATCATTTATTTCTATAACACCACCAATTATGCAGTGTGTTACAGAAAGAATATACAGATCTGTCCTCATTCATTGTTGCTGCAGTCACGCCAAATATCCCCTCTCGGCGGCCAGCTTCCATGCGACTCTGCTTGTGCTGAATGTCTTTTTTTCGTCTTCTTTGTCCCAAAATGTGTCTTAGTTTTCACTGTTGGTCCGGCGCAGGAACTAGAAAAGTGGAGTGACCACAAGAGAATGGGGCCTGGCTTTAAGACTCACCCCGTTGGGGGCGTGACGGGCTGCCCCCAAGCTCTCCTCGCTCTGTGTATAGATGCCATGTTCATGCAGACGGCATCTATTCACTGGCATGTTCACTGCAATGCTATTTTCCCACCCATGGGACACTGTGACCCGTGTTTGGGGATGGCACCCGCCATGTTGTTTTAGCGGGCGCGGCCAAAAGGGCAGGGCGCATTCTGCCCTTTTCAAAAGGGGCAGGGCGTGGCACCCCGCTAAAACAGCCTAGCTGCACTGACTAATTTGATATGACACACTTGTATATGTATGCGAGTCTGAATCTGTATACAGAGTGCAACGATGCATCGGCCACGGCTTTTTTCCATGCCAAGTTCCATCATGCTATATTTCTAGACTCAGTCGCACACAGATATACAAGAATCGCATATCAAATTATTCTGTGCAGTCTCCTGGCGCGTCTTAGTCGCTTCACATTGCAACTAAGATGTATTTTCAGGCGAAAAAGATGCTCAGTGTAAGCAGAGTTGCACAGGACCTGGTGGCTCACTCACACCAGGTGTCTCACACCGCCTGGTGTATTAAGGCTAGATGTATGAGGACACATCGGTATGTCATTGTCATCAGTCCCTCCCCTCCCTAGTCTAAGTAGTGGCTTGAACTGTTTATGCAAATGTCATATAAAAGATTTCTATTTAATTAATTTTCCTTTACGCAGTGATTTAAACTATTGGCTTTTATTAAGTTATTACCTTACACTATCTTTAAGTTACTCATCAAAGTTAATCAAGTTTATACTGTTGATTATTTGCTGCCATTTAGATTTAGATTATCTACCCTTTATGTTGTGATTATTTGATTAGCCTGGGTTAGTTGAATTGTTCAGAGGATCAAATAATGGTATTTGTATTATGTGTGTTTTGTTCCAACACGAGTTTGGAAAGACTAAGCATAACTGCTTTATTGGAAAGTGTATGTAGTCTCCTTCTTGACAGCACCACTTACATTCAACTGACCTGTTAGGTACAGGAAGTAATACTGCAGTAGAAAGTGTTAAGGTGCTTATTAACTAGCAGATAGAGGAACGACAGTACGATATAACATTGTAATCGTACAATCGTTCCTCTTCCCCTGCAGTGCCTACACTGAACGATATGTCGTTCAGTGTAGACACCCTCCCTCATCCCTGAACATGGTCAATCTGGTCAATCATGTTCAGGCGATGATTGATGACGAAAACGACCAGCGGGAGCTCGCATCACTGGTCGTTTTCGACATTTTCATGCCCGATTCATGCACAATTAATGAGCGACTGAACGATAGCGATATCGTTATCGTTCAAACGCTCATTTTAACCAGCAAGTGGATACACGGCTTTAGATATTCTTTTACAGGTGCCTTTGGCTTTAATTAGTATTGTTTTTCCCTTTTCAATGTAGTGGATATGCTGGAAAACCCAAGGAAATGAATAACTCTCAAAATCAATGGGAAATATCACTTATGTAACTGATTTTTATTCCACATAATCTCATGAATCTGTAACCAGCACAATATGTTTTTCTTTACCTTTCAATGCTGTACTACTGAATTACTATTTATTAGATTCCCTGTTTCTTTACTATACATTGTGTAAATCACAAATTTCTTTGATTTTGAGATGATTGAAAACTTTAAGAAATAATTCACATGGTGATTTCTGCAAAATGCTCTTTACTAAATTACAATTTTGCAAGCATGGATCAATGAAAAGCTCTTACACATGAGCTGTTTTTATATGAGTTTGTTTGGAGTAGAGAAAAACTGTATTGTATATCTTTGTCACTCATCCTTCTGCTGCTTGGAGACACAAGAAAGGTATAACCAAGTAGATCACAAGAGCTCAAGTCAGGAAAAGTGTAGAAGAAACTATATTTAAGGATAGACATAATAATAATAATAGAATTTACCACATTATGAATATTGTTTTTGGAATTTTAAACATCTAGGTTTTTTATGCATAACAGTTTTGTGTTAAGTATACTACCGTATTCTGTAATTAATTTGTCTTGTTTGTGGAGGTTTTTTCATTGTATTTACTTTCCTGTTGATAGAATGTTTCAGTACAAGTGAAATGCAGTGGAGCAGAAAGCTCATTAATTCCAGGACTTTCACATCGAAGTCTTTTTGCATCTACATCACGTGTTTTTTTTTTCTTCAAGGAAGCATACAAGCAGATGTCTGATGCCTTTCCCTTCTCTTTCATATGCTAATTAATATATTTAATTAGCAGTTGCTAGCTTTCTCTAAAGAAGTATAAAGTGAATTATATCACAGTTGTATTCCTTATGGCTAACTTGATCCCCCCAAACCAGGCAGATTTAATTCTATATATACGCAGAATGTTATGACTGAAAAGTAACAGTCTACTGATTTTTTATGTAAGAGGATAGATGCCCAAAATTACACACTTACACTGTGCCTTCCATGCTACCTAACCTTAGCAGTCTTTTATCCTGCAGCTACAATCTATAGCACAAAGTGTCTTGGGAGAAGACCTGTTTTACACCATATTATAGGACTGCGTCTGATGGAATGAAATTAAAGATTTTGTATTACTTCAGATTACTTGGATTGGAAAGTATATTTAATTAAATAATAGTTCTAAAAGAATAAAGTACCATCAAACCTAAATAATGTATGTTGCAGCGTATGTATTGCTTTGGTCTTTATTTTGTTGCTAGATGGGGATCTTTTGCTTAATAATGTTCAGGTAATATACAGCCATTGCCAAAAGTTTTGAGAATGACATAAGTATTCAGTGGCAAACGCTTGATTTTAGAGCGAGTGTGGCCAGTCCATGAAGAGGGCATAATTAGCACTTATCCAGCTTTGCGTCATACAAAGTATATTGTGTCATAATTCCAACATATACAGGACCAGTGATCATAGTAAGCCATTAGATGCGGCAGTAGGGCCATCCTGTCTGAGCTGAATGTTTTTATTTTAGATGTGGGCACCATTCCAGAGCATGGGAGCAAGTCCGGGAGTCTGGGAGCAGCAGAAGAACCTACCACTGCCCTGGACATATATATGTACATATTGGGCTCTATAGCAGCACATCCTTAACAGTGCATGTTTTCCAGATCTCCTAGTTGGTGCACAGATTATTTATTACTGAATGATAAATGTTAAAAGATCTACAGGTGATGCTAATTATTTCATTTGTGATACTGAGAAGAACATGCAGCGCTAGTAACATTCTATTATATTACTATTTCTATTGTGGTCATGGTGTGGGCTGGGGAGGGGGGTTTCCAGGCAGACGGAAACCCTCCCTGCATTTGCCTATGAGTATTGGTTTTCACAAAGTTTGCTGCTTCAGTGTTTTTAGACCTTTTTTTGTTAGATGTTACTATGGTACACTGAAGTAAAATTACAAGCATTTAATAAGTGTCAAAGGCTTTTATTGACAATTACATTACATTTATGCAAAGAGTCAATATTTGCAGTGTTGACCCTTCTTTTTCAAGACCTCTGCAGTTCGCCCTGTCATGCTGTCAGTCAACTTCTGGGCCACATGCTGACTGATGGCCGCCCATTCTTGCCTAATCAGTGCTTGGAGTTTGTCAGAATTTGTGGGTTTTTGTTTGTCCACCCGGAGGATTGACCACAAGTTCTCAATTCTCAAAACTTTTGGCCATGGCTGTATATGTATACTACATGCAGTATATTGGGATTTATTTTATTGATTTAAAAAGCCTAACTAACCAATATATTGAATGTAAAATCAATAATATAAAGTAACCATTAGTGTAAATAACTGTCAGTAATTAAGAGGGGGATGGGGTCAATGTTATGAAATCGTGATACACAGAAAGTTTGTACACATGCTATTGAATGCAGATTATGCTACAATTTACACTTACGTCTCCTTACACTTGGAGAGGCAGAATGGGGACAACTGTGAGTTATTACATTAAGGATGTGTTCATGTCATTGCAACTAAGGTAGATATGGATGCATACACATATAACCTTGTCAGGAGATGTATCTGTTGTTGGTGCTGAATGGCTGGTGCAATGAGGTGCAGCATTAGCTGTTTGCTTCTGATAGGCTGATTGTGTCTAGGCACTTTCCAATTATAGTACTTAGGGCCTGATTCAGAGTAGTATGCAAACCTGATGGTTTACATACTACTCCGATTATGAGACACTTGTGCATGCGCAGGATCTGTACTGCACTTATGCTGGTCTCCATCTGCGACATCTCTCCCAGTTCCCCTGCTTGTGAGACTGGGAGTGGGCTGGGCCAGCCTCCATTCCAGGTCGCTCCCGTTTTCTAGGAGGGCCGAGGTCTGTGTCTTCTGACGCAGACTTCCTGGCCTCGGCTAGGAAGCTGTGAGGGACAATCTGAGTAACCTCAGAGTTACTCAGATTGCAGATGGTCTCGCAGAAGATCCGTTAGACACAGCACTGGAATCAGAGATGCAGTCAGGAGGTGTCTTACACCAGACTCCTCCTGCTGCATTTGCATATGATTTGTACGGTATTGGACAGCCACTTCCCTGCAGCTGTGCAATACTGTACATCGCTGAATCATGATTTTAATTCAGTAGTGTGGCTTCTGTCACAAACCACAGCACTACTTTCTGTAACCCCTATATTAGTAACAAGATTGGGTGTGACATTTCAGGGAGTTTTTATAAACGATCTTACCTGCATGTATGCATTGCTGTCTTTCATGTCTCTGGGTTCCCGGATCAGGTGCAGGAGTGGTGGTTTACAGGAGTCTAGAATCCTGGCCAGGGCTGAGAGGCTTTCTGGGAAGAACTATGCCATGGCTCTGAATCTCACATGTTCATGTGTCCATACCTCCCAACTTCTGAAGAGAGGGATGCTGGACCCTTTGCTTCTCGAAAAGGGGGTGGGGCTTGTGAAAAGGAAGGTGACATCATCGGGGGTGACATCATCATTGGCGCCTTTTTTGTCTCAGCAACTACATAAACCCGACAAATTGCCTCAGCTTTACCGTATTATTTTGTCCATGAAACAGTGTCTAATGTTTCCCATTATACTCCAGACTAACTCCAATGGTTATATTTACTAAAGTGCTGATGTTTAGACGTGGAGATGTTGCCCATAGCAACCAATCAGATTCTACTTAACATTTATCTAGCACCTTATAGAAGACAATAGCTAGAATCTGATTGGTTGCTATGGGCAACATTTCCACTTCTAAAAACCCACACTATAGTAAATATACCCCAAGTGTACTGAATGAACAGTGACCTTGATTTTTGATTATTTCCTGGCTTCCAAGTGTCCTTAACGTTCAGGGCTTATACTAGTCTAGGTTACTTAATACTACAGTATGTCCAGATGGTTCACAGGAGTACAGAATTACCTCTGGTCACAACAGTTGATACTTGTGTGGTTTCCAGCTACTGGGATTCATTATGGAATACTAGAACACCACAATCCAGTGATAAGATCTATTACAGCTGCTAAATAATAGGACTTTGGGGAAGTCTATTTGTATTACTAAATATATATTTCCATTTGACTGCACTAGGAAGAAAATTCCCATTAGATTTAAAAGGGAAAACATCAGATATTTGCATTTCATTGCTCTTTTTATTATCCTTCTAACACCAAATTACTTTGTAATACATTTAAATCTGTTCTTAACTCTCCTATACCAAACCAAGCAACCACCATCAGATCTGACATGAAGAGAAGGGCGATGATGCAGAGTTGCACACAAGTTCATTTTGGCGATGGATCCTGCTGTTTTTAGCACTGCGTCTGCACCGTAGCCACGTTTAGGCATCTGTGTGCAACTTGTACGCATCTATTTGGCATCTTTGCATGTGGCTGAATGGGCATAACTGGGTGGCAGCAGGGTCTTCACATGTAGGCTAAGTTTAGAAGTGTATACAGGAATTCAGTGGCATTCAGAGATCTGGAGCTCTCACACTAAGAATAGGGCTGGTGCAAGTGCACGCTGATAATAATAAAGGCTATGAAACCTAGTGTATGGATAGAGGTGGTGCGGGTGCATAGCTGTGTACTATGGAATCGGTATGTTATACCGCTGAACCTAAGCCTGGCGGATGAAATACCGACACTGGAAGGCCGGCAGATGGAGATCCCAACAGAGTAAGTATTAACCCTATCCCTACCCCTCTCCTAACCCTAACCCTCCCTTAGTGGTGCCTAACACTAACCTCCCCCCAGGGGTGCCTAAACCTAACCCCCCTTCCCTACACCCTAAACCTAACCCTCCCGGGGGCGTGCCTAACCCTAACCTCCCACCGGGGGTGCCTGATGCTAACCCCCCCTTCCCCTAGCCTAACCCTATCCTTAACACTCTCCCCCCCTAACCCTGACCCTCCCTTAGTGGTGCCTAATCCTAACCTCCCCCCTAGTACCTAACCTAACCTCCCCCCAGGGGTGCCTAAACTTAACGCCCCTCCCTGCATCCTAAACCTAACCCTCATGGGGGGGTGCCTAACCCTAACCTCCCCCTGGGGGTGCCTGACGCTAACCCCCCTAGCCTAACCCTAACTCTCCCAGGGGGGTGCCTAACCCTAAGTCCCCCCGGGAGTTCCTAAACCAAAGCCTCCCCCCCCACCCATGGCAGCTAACAGCTACAGATGCCCGGCTTACCCGCGTTTGGTATGCCAGGTGTCGGGATTTCCATGTGGTGCTAATGATAGGCCTTGGTATTTAGACGCCTATCATTAGTCCCATGCCGGGCTTTCACTGTCAGGAAGCCGGCGGTTGAAATGCCGACTACATCCCGTGTACTACACCGAATATGGCTGAATAATAGTTCTATGTACACAATGGAAGTAAAATTATAACTCAAAATAATTCCTTCCCCTGCTACTCTACTCTGTGAGGCCGGGATGTACTAACCTTGCGGTGTACATGCCGCCAGTCACTGCAAAATTACTAATTGCATATGTACTAACATATTCGATTAGTAACGCAATGGACAGCTCTTGCGATAAGAGCTGCCCTTTGCGAAGCAGCCAATGCCGGGTGAGGGGGTCTGCTCCCCCTCCTAGTCCATGGAGCTTCATGCTGGTGACCTCTGCAGGAAATCCAAGCTCCTCCTCCTCCTCCTCCTCCCTGCACCCTGAAGAAGAATAGGAGGAGAAGGAGATAGAGGACCCAGGAGGAGCACCTGCCAGTATGCAGGAAGTTGAGGTGAGGGGGGGGCCAGCAGGGAGAGGTGCGGGGCGGCGAGGTAGCAACAAAGCAGCGGGGAGTGGATGCGCTAAGAAGCCCATAGGCTTCTATAGGGTAATGCCAGAAAAACATGGCGTTACCCTCCACATCAAAAATTGGGCTGCCATGGCATATGAACAAACGGGGTTTTTACAGCATTTTTACTTTAGTACATCCTGGCCTCAGTCTTTACATTGGTTGCCTGTATTTTACCTAATCCAAAATAAAATACATCATCTTACATAAATACATGTAGCAGAGGAGTGGCACCAAAACACATTTAATTAATACAGTATAACCCAATTTAAAATAATCACAATTAATATATATCACAATGTGTCTAGTGGGGTGCTACTCCAGGACGCCAAACAGTAAATTTAAGGATAAAGACAGATCATCCCTTAAATTGGGTGCACATTGATCTTGCAAGAAATAATGTCTAAAATTTAACTTTTAATAGCATAAATTAATAACCATATTTAAATGTTAATATATAGTTAGAAATCAGTAAAATTAAAAATAAATAAGAACAAATTAAAATTAAAACAAGGCTACGCACTGTCACATATACCTTATAATTAAGTAGGTTCTTATCACCCAGATAGGTGAGCAAATTATTATTCCATTATTTAGACACTGAAACTCTGGGAATAGGTGTACTGCTCTGTAGGTTAAATGCAGGTCAAACAGGTAGGAAGTAATAGATAAAAAAAAATTACATGGTCAAATAAATTGCAATTTGCTCCATATACAGAATTTCTGAATATATGATGATATATTATGATAGATATATATATATATATATATACTGTATATACACACACATACTGTATATATCAGTGGGACTGGATATAGAGATAGAAAAAGGTCTGTGAGAGCGCTTAAGTAACTTTACAGTTTATACTGGAGAATTAAGAAAAGGCCGTTCTGGATAAACACTTCTAAATACTACTATTGAAGTATAAAACATTCACATAAAAACCTAGTAGTTTGTGGACAAAAAGATGTTGGCACCCTTATAAAAACATAATACAATTTATTACAATAAAAAAACATTTTGTACAGTACCAATACAATTTTAGACGGTGCTGATTAGGTTTACAGGGTTCCACATTTGAACATGGACGATTCATCCTTAGGTTTAAAGCATGTATTCGTAGTGATTTAGTCACCGAATTGGGATAAAAAACACAGTTACCCTATGCGTTTCGTCTCCTTGGAGATTTCTTCAGGAATTAATCTCTGTGCCTTCACATAAAAGAATATATATTGTAAGTTCCAAATGGTCTCAGAAATACTGGAATGATGGATATTCTTAGGAAACACTTGGTTCTCAGCAAAAGGTGGCAGCCTCAGATATAAAAAAAATGAAAATTCTGAATG
Source organism: Taudactylus pleione (assembly GCA_031769625.1). Taxonomy (NCBI): domain Eukaryota; kingdom Metazoa; phylum Chordata; class Amphibia; order Anura; family Myobatrachidae; genus Taudactylus; species Taudactylus pleione. The sequence continues at coordinate 2,170,484 of JAUIMM010000153.1, forward strand.
TACTGTATGTACAAACTTGTCAAAAAGTCATCTTCTCGAGTCAGGGTATTGGTGAATGTATCTGTTGTACAGTGTGAAATAATCTTTGGCAATTTCACTTACTCTATGTCTGAAATGTTAATTATCTTTATACAGTGGGTGTTGAAACATCCAAAAGAATGGTTCAACTAGAGAATTTCCTTTTTGGTGCATTCTTTTTTTAAGACAATATTGTCTAAAACTTAACTTTTAATTAGATCTGTATTTAAAAAGTAATAATGTGAAAAGATTGTGATATAGGACATCCATGCAGTCCATTTAAATGCTTGCTCTCCTTCTCTCTGTCCAATACCAACAGGTAAACAGAGATAGAGGTGAGGGGTCTTCCTCCAATAGGTCAGAATACTTTGCTGATTTATTATTCTTTACTCTCTCTGTCGAAAAATATATGATATCAATGACTTTATGCTAACTGCATATTATGCCTCACATTGCATAGTGATTGCAACATATCTAATACATAAATACTCAAGTGAAGGTTTTAATGATTATATATGTATCTTATGGGCTAGGGATCTGTTACATGCATGCCATATGATAGAAGACATTCACAAGGCATATTTATGTATGTGGCTCTTATCAATATGAGACCAAGAACTGGGGCAGGGATATATTATGAAGAACATATTTTTCATTAAATCTTAACAGAAGTATTATAGGAAGAGATTATTTATTTTGAGTTTTGATTACCAATTCTGAGTTTGGAATATACCGGTAATTAACTTATTGGTACGTCTGATAAATATTTGTGGCACCAGCTAGGAATTTGCATGGGTTAATTATTGAGGTGTGTCACTTGCAGTAAATAACTTACCCTATGTACAGATTGTTGTGTCTAGTCATAGAACTAATGATTTGAACAAATAAGAAACCTGGTATATGGTTTGACTTTAAAAACACAAACGTATGATACAATCTGTATTTGGAATATTTGTTAACAACAGTTATTTCACTTATTGTTCTATAATATCCAATATTATCCATAGGTTTAAAGCATGTATTCGTAGTGATTTAGTCACCGAATTGGGATAAAAAACACAGTTACCCTATGCGTTTCGTCTCCTTGGAGACTTCTTCAGGAATTAATCTCTGTGCCTTCACATAAAAGAATATATATTGTAAGTTCCAAATGGTCTCAGAAATACTGGAATGATGGATATTCTTAGGAAACACTTGGTTCTCAGCAAAAGGTGGCAGCCTCAGATATAAAAAAAACTGAAAATTCTGAATGTACTGTATGTACAAACTTGTCAAAAAGTCATCTTCTCGAGTCAGGGTATTGGTGAATGTATCTGTTGTACAGTGTGAAATAATCTTTGACAATTTCATTTACTCTATGTCTGAAATGTTCCTTATCTTTATACAGTGGGTGTTGAAACATCCAAAAGAATGGTTCAACTAGAGAATTTCCTTTTTGGTGCATTCTTTTTTTAAGACAATATTGTCTAAAACTTAACTTTTAATTAGATCTGTATTTAAAAAGTAATAATGTGAAAAGATTGTGATATAGGACATCCATGCAGTCCATTTAAATGCTTGCTCTCCTTCTCTCTGTCCAATACCAACAGGTAAACAGAGATAGAGGTGAGGGGTCTTCCTCCAATAGGTCAGAATACTTTGCTGATTTATTATTCTTTACTCTCTCTGTCGTAAAATATATGATATCCATGACTTTATGCTAACTGCATATTATGCCTCACATTGCATAGTGATTGCAACATATCTAATGCATAAATACTCAAGTGAAGGTTTTAATGATTATATATGTATCTTATGGGATAGGGATCTGTTACATGCATGCCATATGATAGAAGACATTCACAAGGCATATTTATGTATGTGGCTCTTATCAATATGAGACCAAGAACTGGGGCAGGGATATATTATGAAGAACATATTTTTCATTAATTCTTAACAGAAGTATTATAGGAAGAGATTATTTATTTTGAGTTTTGATTACCAATTCTGAGTTTGGAATATACCGGTAATTAACTTATTGGTACGTCTGATAAATATTTGTGGCACCAGCTAGGAATTGGCATGGGTTAATTATTGAGGTGTGTCACTTGCAGTAAATAACTTACCCTATATACAGATTGTTGTGTCTAGTCATAGAACTAATGAATTTAACAAATAAGAAACCTGGTATATGGTTTGACTTTAAAAACACAAACGTATGATACAATCTGTATTTGGAATATTTGTTAACAACAGTTATTTCACTTATTGTTCTATAATATCCAATATTTGGTAAATGCAACAACTTAAATATTTTGAAAGCTGTGAAGCTTTCTTTTCAATAGAAATAATTGCTGCTATACCAAAAGGATTACTATATTATTTGAGCCAGAGTTAAGATTTAAATAATAAAAAAATATATATTTTTTAATTTTTTTCTATTATGCGATTTATTATCTTGAATATATTCTCCTAAATAGGAGAAGACCACTGCAGCGATTCATTTGTTTAACTTGACTGCATGGATGTCCTATATCACAATCTTTTCACCTTATTACTTTATAAATGCAGATCTAATTAAAAGTTACGTTTTAGACAATATTGTCTTAAAAAAGAATGCACCAAAAAGGAAATTCTCTAGTTGAACCAATCTTTTGTATGTTTCAACACCCACTTTATAAGTACATTCCAGTGGTGCACCACCAACCACCGATAGATTGGGTTTAAGTATAATCTCCATATATTAAAAAACTATGAGGTTGGTAATTAAATTAATGTCTCCTATGCTGATTCAATACACCCCTCCCTAGTAATGTTCATTATCTAGTAATTTTTTGCATTGAAGTAAGTGAATTATTATTTGGAATAGATATCACAAGTATTGGGATAACAAAGTGACTGCCTTTAATTAGAATAGTATTTTTATTCCAGGTATGGTAAATTCAAACTTTTACAGGGGTTGGCTGTATTTATTTATTTGTTGACTTTAAAGAACTTTGAATGAATTTGCTTATTTGAGAGCTTTGGTCCTGAAGCTTATTGAAAAGTGACATCTGCCCTTTTTATTTTGAATGTGTGTAGCCAAAGTACTGAAGTGACCGCACTGTACTGGGGGGATTGACTAGATTTTGTGGAAGTTTCTGTTGTTTTTTTTTAATAAAAATAGTATTAACTATCTTCTTGGTTTGAGTTTCAATATTGGAATGTGTGAGGAGATCACATATTCTCCCCTGAATTTGTTATAAACATGACAGGATCTATTTTAGAAAATAAAGACCTATTAATTTCATTTATACTATCAATATAAAGAAATTAAATGGAAAGTATTGCTGGAGCCGAATACATCATTAAGTATAATCCCACAGAAAAGGAGAACCGCTCAATTACTGATCACATCTAATTTCTTGTACCTCACCACAATTGGTGAGTGTTAATAAAACATTAAGGGCCCTATTTACTACAATCCGCATTACAAAAGCGATTGTAGTGTGATATTTTTGCAATGCGAATTTAGGAAATATGACAGGAATTTATCAAAAATCCCTTGTAGGGACAGAGCTTGCGATATAACTCTGTCCCTGCTAATCCCCTCTGCAGTCTTCTCAATGTATTTTTCGCAAAAATACAGTTAGGTGTCCATGCATGCACCGCCGACTCTGTCAGAGCAGAGCAGGAGTCGGGACACCGGGGGGAAAGCCCTGATAACGCCATCTGAAGATGGCATTATCACAGGGCTTTCCCTCTTATTTTTTTACAATATATTTTTAGTACATCTCAGGCAGATTGCATTTCCTATTACATATGAGAAATGCGATCTGCATTATAAAAATATGCTAATTTTTCATGAAAACTACTCTAATTGCCCTTTAATAAATTTATGTGATACTAAAATAATGTGAAAAGGGTGTGATAACACCTTTTTTCAATTTTTTTTAGTAAAAATAATATTGATAAATAGGCTGCTAAATACTTTTATACAGTGTACACTATGCAGTTTTAATTTCTTTTCCCGGTACATTTGCGCCCAAGGAAATCTTCTCCATACTTCTGTACAGATCTGGATTCCTCCCAAACTCACAGCAGCAGTGAAATGTACCATACAATTCATCATTTATCTCAACTAGTGGAGAGTCACGGATCCTACCCTCCATCACACTTATAAACGTCCTATCGGCTAATGTGTGTCTTGTGTATAAATCACATAACCTTAAATAAACCTTAAATAAAATAATAACACCAAAACAGGAAATGGTTAAAGGTTAGCTATTTATTAAAAAGGTCAACGTGTTAATGACTGTACGGTGGCAAGAAAGAATGGCCAATAATTACCCCAGCGCAAGCAATGCCCAAACACACAACACGCATTGAGGGTGAGTCCGCCCTTTAGGTGCTTATTACACCACACTAAATGGTATCCAACACAACCTATCAACATAACAAGTCCCCAGGTAAAGTGTAGTACTGCCTCCGGTGGGGTGGTTCAGACTTCAATCAAGATGAAAAAGAAACAGATCAACTGCACCCAAGTTGAAAATCTGCGTTTTTCCTGTTGTGGCTAGCTCAGAAATACCCATAATTCATAGATTGTTTCTGCAATATTTGTCCATTTTAGTTTGTTAGAGACTTCCCTGACTCTCACTAGATTAGATCTTGCATCTGCTAAATCACTAGGATAACGTATTGGCTCCTCCATGTTGTAGTCATGATGATCCTTTCTCTCCCATATTTCTCTCAGTTTATTGTTTACATCGGATGTAGTGTATTTGAAGTTGTTCTTAGGATTTTCGCTTAAGACATTGAGTAATTTTTGTTATTACTTCTCAATGACAGGTCCTCTTGTGGTTGGAATCTCCCTTACTCTGAGGAGAAGCAGAGCTTCAAAGTGAGGATGAAGGTGAGGATGAAGCTAATGAAGCCGATAAGGCCAGAGAGTTACCACCAACATTAGCAGAACACAGATGAAGGTTCCGTGCTGCAAAGAAGGAAGTAAGTGTTAGTAGATAACATTCCTTTTTGCTATTTTAGTGTTAATGGAGTGGTACTGTCAGATCTGTAATGTATAGAGCAGCATGAAGTCCATATTTCTAGCATGAAGCCAATGTAGAGTGCACTTCCCCATTTTTATTATTTTATTTCTAGTCAACAGTCAAAATGTCGACATTGAGCATGTGGACAGCAGAAAGTCAAACGCAGAATGCTGATACGGTAGCAATATGATTTAAAGAACTTTAACCATGTCGGCATTTGAACTTTAAACATAATGCTAGAGAATCATGTTTAAAGTTCTAATGCCGACACAGTAAAAAAAAAATTTAAATCACATTACTACCATGTCGGCATTCTGTGTTCAACATTATGCTGTCCACATTCTCAGTGTCGACATTCTGACTGTTGACTAATTAACTACAGCCTGTTGGAATTCTATGTGCAGCAATTAGCTGGTTAGGAGCTGAACACAAGATTTTGCGGTTCTAGAAGTGTAACTTTGGGCTCTCAATTTTCTGTATCAATGCACAAAACCCACACATTGTTACTGATGTAACTATACAGACATAGGATGGAAGGGATTAAACATGTCTATGCAATGTTTATATTTGACAATAAGGAGGGTCATTATTGATTGAAGAACTGTGGTGAGAAGAGCGGGTAGATTCTGACAGGGATATAATAATTTGTAGGCAGAAGAAGTGGATAGAGCATAGATGGATATGCATTTATTTATTTATTTATAATAATATTTATATTTGCAACAGCTTAGATCTGTGTGTTTACCCTTCAAGCACAACTTTAAATTTGAGTATTTCTTCAAGCAAGTAAACGCTGAAGGATCTTTTTATATTCATTTGAAATATGTAGTCACACTATCTTATCCACATTAATTGTTAATTAGAGCTTGTTTACCCTTTTTTATGTATTCATATATTTTGGGAAATTTACTAAAGGCAGTGTAATGAGGAGAGATTGGCTGCTATGCTGGCCACATGTGTTGCATAATTGAGCACAGATATAGCCTCAAAATGACTACATTGTTTGACGATGATCCCACAAGTCACATTGATACTGGAAGAGATCTGTTTGCTTGGCCCAAGTGCTGAACAACTGGATCTCCTCCAATTTATGCTTCCATATGTGTGGCCATATTGTAAAGTGGGCCTGTTGATCAGGTCGCTAGTTGAGTGAAGCATTGCCATGTGAGTCGTCCAGCTTTAGCGCTGTCATTTTACCTGCACCTATAACTGGTTGAGTTATCCATAATAATTATAAGTGGGTGGTCAATCAGTAAGTTTCGCTAGCAGGGGTGGAACACAACATCACCATGTTCCATAGCAACATTTGATTGCCCCTCCAGTCCTGTCTTAAATCACTTACATTAGACTTTTGTGTGAGTTCATGTGTATGAGACCATGATCTCAATACTAAACCCAGTAAACCCAGCTATCCATGTGATAAGCAGTTGGATCAGTATTTAACATCTATACATTGCAGGGACAGATTGGGATGAAATACCAGCCCGGGAAATTTATGGAAGCAGCCCTAATGAGGCCAGGGTCTGTCAAAGGGGGGTGGGATCCCTCCTCATAGGGCCTGATTCTAAATTGGACACAGTTTCGGCCTTCTTTGTGTATTTTGTTGCAGTTGCGTCTGTGACTTTAGGCTAATGCCGCTACAATTCCCTTCCCTGGTGTGCAGCTGCATTACAGAATATGCAGTAGAGGAGACGGCCACTGTCAGTGTCTACAAAACCTGCAATCTTGCCTTAGACGCCACTATAGGTCACATCATTAGAACTCTCACAACCCTATGTAGTGTTCACTCTAGGTGCAGGGTGCTGGTCACTGAGGAGGGCATTTTTAGTATTAAAAGGGCAAACTTTAGATGTGATGTTTCGATACAGCTACAATATCTGTAGTGATACATCACATCAAAAATTTTGCCCTTTGAAATTAAAATTTGCCCTTCTCACTGTTCAGTACCCTGCACCTAGAGTGAACACTACCTATGTTAGTATGGCTTCCATTGTGAGCAATTTAGCATCTCTATAGCCAAGCCCGTGTAACCGCCCAGGAACGCCCAGCACATTTCTAGTACACTTCTTGGTGCATGCGACTGAATCCATACTGCAACCCTGTATGAACTCAGACACATGCGCAGATGAAATACAATGCACAAGAAAAAAAATCAAACACATTGGCACCCACAGGAAAAAATACACACATTGGCACCCACAGGAAAAAATACACACATTGGCACCCACAGGAAAAAATACACACATTGGCACCCACAGGAAAAAATACACACATTGGCCCCCACAGGAAAAAAAAAACACATTAGCCCCCACAAGAAAAAAATAAAAACACATTGTCCCCTTTTTTTCCCTTGGCAGAAAAACAATAAAACACATTGGCCCCCACAGAAAATAAATACAAACATATTGGCTCACACAGGAAAAAACACATTTTCCCGAATGGAAAAATAAAATAAAACACATTGGCCCCCACAGGAAAAAGAAACACACACACATTGACCCTTGGCAGGAAAATGAAAACACAGCCCGCACAGGAAAAAAATAAAAACACATCGCCAGTGTACGTCCCTGGGGCCGGGGGGGGGGGGGGGGGTGTTTGGTGGGGCTAGCGTATGTCCCTGGGCTAGGGGGTACTGTATGTTTAGGGGGCCAGGGGGTAGGGTATGATCCGGGGGTAGGGTGGGTCACGGGTATGTTCCCGAGGCGGGGATTGTAGTTAGGGTGGGTACTGTATTGTGAGGCCAGGAGCTAGGGCTGGTTAGCCAATCGCCCCCACCGGAATCAGCACCTGAAGCATGAGCTCCATACACTCCGCTGCTACTGGGGTCAGGATGGGAGAAGTAATAGTAGTGGTATGAAGGGGGTAGGATGGGAGTAGTAGTAGTGGGAAGCAGGGGGTTGGATGTAAGTAGTAGTGCAGATCAGGGGGCAGGATGGGAGTAGTAGCGCAGATCAGGAGTAGTGGTGAGAAGTGGGGGCAGAATGGGAGTAATGGTGGAGCAGAGGCAGGTTTGTGGTGGTAGTAGTAGTGTGGGTCAGGCTGGGAGTAGCACTGTGGAGCAGGGTGGTTGTAGTGGTGAGAATAAGCAGGCAGGATAGAAGTGGAAGGGACTCTGCAGGAAGAAGCTGACTAAGAATTGCCTCCACTCCGGGGTCACCTAAGTCAGATCACCGCAGACGCAACTCATAGATCCCGGCCACTGTCCCTCTCTCAGCGCTGACAGCAGTCTCACACAGCTAGTGTTGGGAAGCCTCTGCCACCCGTTTCCGCTCCTCTGGCTCCTACTCCATTCCAGGCACAGCTACACACACCTATCTCTCGTCCCTGGGTGGTCCACCTTGCCTGCCACAGCCCCAGGTAATGGCCCGGCCCCGACCATCCCACAGAGACAGGGGGTGACGGCAGGCGGAGCTGCGGAAGCTGAGGGAGGGTACGCCGCACAGTGATGGTGGAGCTGGGAACTTTCTGTTTGCATTCCAGAGTGGACCGCAAATCCTGGAAGTGCGGCAGGCGGTGTCGATTGGCCCAGCGCGAAGTTGCCCGCTTTCCCGGCTGCCCAATCCTCCCCTGATACATTGTATAGTGTCTACCCAGCTTTAATGTTGATCTAATCTCTGATGTTACTACACTGCTGCTCCTCTACACCTCTGCTGGCAGGGGAAATCTGTAATTTATATTTACTGATATTTGTAACTAGTTTGAATACCTGGCATAGCCCGGTTTGAAGACTGAAACCTGAAGTACACCTAAAGCCTTACTCTCATACCATTTGGAATGGGGGTATATCAGAAGCAGACTGACACACAGAACAGAAATCAGTATAGCTTCCAAAATTCACTTGAGTTTCAGAAATTACTGCAGAACAGAGCGGGTGATTCAGCTGTGGACGGATATGCTATCACAGATGCTAACATGTTTGCAGCTCTGATCCATGCTGTGTCCAAGGACGCAGTATCGGATCATCTGCGATCCCTTCGGCCGGCTTGAGTGACCATGGGGTCACGCAAGGCAGCTGTTGCAGAAGAGTAAAAGAGAGCAGGAAATATCCATCAGCTGATAGAGATCCTGGCCTCTCCACTCCCCCCAACGGCGGTGACACACCTCCGTTTTGGGAAATGGAGGCCTTCGCCGCCACCTTCTCACCCAGAAACGGCATCAGACTGTCAATTTCTTACCGTCTGCTGCTGGACTGCGTGCGGGATCGCAGACCCGTACTGCACATGCGCAGTACAGATGATACGCATACTCAGATTCCCGATTATCAGAAATCTGCGTTATCCCTGTCACTGCATCTGCAGCTGAATCAAATCACTCTGCAGGTCCAACATTGAAGATGCCGGTATTGGAGTCCCGTTCCTGGACAGAGAGTTGCACTGTGTAATCTCTATATGCCGACCTTTGCAAGGATCAAAGATTGTGGATTGATTATGCTGTCTGCCACAGTCTGAATGTTTTGAGTGCTGAGCTTCTCATGAGCCTGCCAGGCACTGTGACAGCATGTGTATGAAGTCAGCCCCTCAGCTCCAGAACCTGTGTAATTTAAGAGTTTCATTGGATTGTGTAACGGTTTGTTGCCCTGACGATGGTAGGTAAAAAAAGGATATTGGTCAAACTACACCACCATGCCAAATTTGCTGGAGCTAGGTACAAACAAACAGACAGACAGACACACACACACTTTCTCACTTATAATACAGATATAAGCTATTTTCTATTGCAAATATAGGGCCTGATTCCAAGACGGACGCAAAGGCGATTACGCATGTAGATCGAACAATTGTTTGGCATCGTGCATGCGTGTAAGCCGCACTGCACGTGCGCTGCAATCGCACTGTTATCACGCACGCACACAGGAATCCATCACAGAGTGAGTAACAGGTTGTCAGCGTTTGGGAGAGGTGACGTGGGGGTGGTCTGAGAAATGCAGGCGTGTGTGTCCGTTTTAGCGCTGTTACATGAACGTGCATAAATTAGCTGCTGCGAGTGCATACCCAGCTCTGCGTGTCCGAAAATCTCCCAAGGTGGCCGCCGATGTGCGGCAATGGTACCGATATTTACACAGGTATGCGTCATCGCACGCAAGTAACATTAGCATATTTTCACTTCTGCGTTGAATGTGAAATTGCAACTGCGATGGCATTAGCATCCGTCTCTGAATTAGGCCCATAAGTAGTGCCCTATGAGGGTAACATTATAACTGTCCTATCCTTGTTCCTCTTTCAGACTGATCTGCAGGGAAATTTTAAAAAGTGCTTGACTTGGCCCTGGTTTATTTACTAACATAAATCCAAATGTGCACATTACAGATACCCATAAGACAATGGGAGAAAGTGTCTGCTTTGTTGCTATGGGTTCCTGCAATTTGCAAGTTTGTACCAGATGTAAATCCTCTATGTGTTTTATTTGTCTATGAAAACATATAAATGCAATGGGACTGGTGCAACGTTGGCTGCAAAATAGGCATATATTGTTCCCCCCCAAAAAACAGTGCAAGCAAAAATAGAATGTTTCTGCCCATTTGCATAGCTCAAGATGTGATCCAGTTAGCAACAGTAGCAAAAGAGTCTGATTTACTCCAGGCACATGACATAGACAGTTATATTCCACTTGCAACCATTTATTTTTTGTGCAACATATGCATTCACTATTAGGCATTAATTAAACCACAAAAGCATCATAAGACAGCAGAAACAACTCCCAGTCTTTAGTTCACCCCAAAAAAAAATCGTTTAAACACGCTCACTAAAAGCATATGCCCGAGGGACAAAGCACCAATCATTGTCAGCAAAGTGTTCCTAAACAGCCAAACACAAGTGGCTTGCTATTGCTGCTGACCGTCATTATCTGCTATTTGTAGCTGCCCCTGTTAACCCTGAAACAAAATGGCTTTCTCAGAGATATATGCATCTTTTTTCTACCTCGGTGTGTCCATTTTTGCATGGACACATTCTTACTTTACTTGGCCTACGTGAAAAAAGCCCCTTCAGTTCTCCCATCCATGCGCAAGCAAGTAAATGTTACCAAGTATACAAAGAGGGATGGTCCACTTGCATAAATGCGTACAACTCTGCATATACAGATGTGTCCTCACCTAGCTTCAATACGCCTGGCACAAGTGAGCTGTACCGAGAAGTGTAGCATAGTGACTTTTTATTAAAATTCGCATCTAATTTGCACCTGCAGACGCCGCAAAACACCACTTAATCTGTACCAGAGAAGCTGGGCTGTGACTTTATCATCACAGGAATTAGTTTTACAATAAATATGTATAAAGTCATGAATGAAGCACAACGGAACTTGCCATGAAAGAAAAACTGCTGCATCATAGGACTTTGTATACAGATTCAGACACAGTCGCACACAGATGTACAAGTGTTACATATCAGATTAATCATTGCAATCTCGTTAAACGATTTTGTCACATCACATTGTGACTAAGACACACATTTGAGTGAAAAAGATGCTTGGTGCAAGCCGAGTCTCGCAGGCATTGGCGTGCCGAGAAAAGCTATGGGCCAAATGAAGTTAGCCCCATTAAACGGGAGTGAAAAAGGATGGTAGCCTCATGCTGTAATTCCTGGGGCTATTCAATTCCAGACCCTTTTTCATCCGAGCCCCTTTTTAATGTCCGTTAAATTAACGTGCTAACTTTCGTTAACACATAGAAACCTTGTTAAGTTCACTGACCTATGCATTAACAGGGTTACAGCACCCGTTAGCTTGCTCTTTAATGGGGATTTCTTTTCGGGTCTGATCAGACCCGAAAAAAAATCCCTGACTAGCCCTGGGGACCCCTATGTTTGAGGACACATCTGTAGACGTATATATGAATTTAGCTCCATGCACACAATGCAGGAGCAATTACAGATGACTTGCACTTATCTCTGCATCAGGACCTAATAGTGCATCTAAGGTAGGTAGGTTACTGTTTAATTGGGTTGTTGATGGAAGCTATTTGAAATTGTGGGAACTATGCACACAGGATCATTGGCATTTAAAAAAAAAAAAAAACAAGTTTCCCATGCAATGTGTATTAATCAGCATGTTATGCAGCCTTAATATTGTCATTTCCATGCTCTTGGCAAAAGACATTGGGCCTGATTCAGAGCTGAACGCTAAGCAGATTTTCATGCAGTTGAGTGACTATCGGTGATAAAAAGGTGGACAGCGCTAATTAGAATTGGGATTCAGATGGGTAGGATACTACTGATAGCTTGGTGCAATACTCATGTAATATAAATTCATATTTGGTCACATTATTCCATCACTTATAGTAAACCAAAAATTTACAAATACATGTAAAAACATATAAGTATAAATACGTGACTGTATATACGGATTGGTTATAAAAAAATTGTTTATTGCTGCATTCCATAAAAATGGATAGGGTAATATCAATCATATAGTCCATAAACATAAAACAATGGGCCTGATTCAGACCCACTCGCAAGCGGCTGTCCGCTCGCAAGTGGGTCGATGTTGTGCACTGCGCATGCGCGCGACGGCGGGAGCTCCATCGTGCGCATGCGCCAGAGGCGACGAGCGAAGGACTTTCCTTCGCTCGTTGTGTCTGATCAAAGGGGGCGTGCTGTCGATGTTGATTGACAGCACGCCCCCTTTGGTGGGCGTGCCGGGGGCGTGCCTCCCTGACGGGGGCGTTCCCAAGGGAACGCCTACCGTCAGAAGCCGGCCCACTGACATCACTAGTGATGTCAGTGGGAGTGATTTTGGCTCTGATAGAGCCAAAATCACTCCGGGCCTTGCGGTTGAAAAACTCAACCGCAGGCTCCAGCTCGCAGTGGCGATGGTCGCGATGGTCAAGACCATCGCGGCCATCAAACTGCACACTCGTATAGACTGTGGGTGGTGACCCACAGCTATACGAGCGTCCAGGAGGACGCTCCATAATTATGGAGGGCGGCCCTCATTCAGAGCGTGCGCTCTGCTCAGAGCGTACGGCTCTGAATGAGGGCCAATGTTTTTTCAAAAAGATGATAGTATGCAATAATCTGCAAAAGAACAAGCAGTCTGTATAAAATAGGAATCAAAAGTCCTGATACATATGTAGGTCAAATGGTATATATATTAGCAGTCAATCTGAATCCCAATTGTAATTAGCACTGGCTCCCTTTTTAGCCATTGGATATACCCTCAAAGTATCTTAGCAAGAGTCAGCAAAAAAATTGTACTATTGTTGAGTTTTCTTCAATAGTTAACTAACTTCTCTTTTTATCTTCTTACAAACAGGTTCCATGTCAAACAAGAGACACCTTTTCTGCAACTGAATCCAAAAACTTTTCAAAATAATATCACAATTTGGAATACTGTTACTAATATGAGTATATTAATAATATTAAAAACTAAAATGACTACGTCTTGTGTGAGCACCTTTCATGCTTTACATGAGTGAGTCAAACCAAAAAAAGAGGGATATAACCAGTGGAATCACACTGGAAACTAAAGAATCTCTACCATGCAGTCAGATGACTATTTTGCAAGAACATTTCAGACTGTAAATAACAATATGGGTCCGTCAACCACACTAAATGCCTCTGAGAAAGTCGATTCTAGAGGACAGAATAATGGAACCCCCGCCATGCCCAAGATGGGTGTACGAGCAAGAGTTTCTGAATGGCCACCTAAAAAAGATTGTACATCAGAATGGTGCAGCAATACGGCTTGGAAACACCAAGATCAAATAAGTTTTGAGAGCGTTGTTTCATTAAATTCAAATGGACAAAATAATCAGCCTGATATAAATAAATCTTTTGATGTGGAATTTTCAGAGTCAAAGTACTTTACTGGTGATATTTTATACCACTCACCTCCCAGGGTACTACATCCCATAAGGCAGAGAAGCAACAGTGATGTTACCATCAGTGATATCGATGCAGACGATGTGCTTGACCAGAATGCCTTTAACCCAAATACTGGAGCATCTCTGCATCGAGAATATGGGAGCACATCTTCAATAGACCGGCAAGGTTTGACTGGAGAGAACTTTTTTGCAGTGCCTAAAGCTTATAGAGTTGAAAGTATGGAACACAAGAATTTGACACCATTTACATTCTCTGAGGTTTTTCATTGTGATCCCACTATTTCCCCAAGTTTGCATGCTGCTGCACAAATTTCTCGAGGTCAGATTGTTAGCATTTCTGGATTTGATTACATGGATAGTGCCTTGTTAGTTAGAAGGAAGAGAGATAAGTTATTTAAAAGGCACTTGAAAACAGACGCCGTAGAGCCATCTTTATTTAGAAAGCTACGGACCGTAAAGAGCGAGCATGATGCTTTAAAGTTTTCCTTTGAACTTGAGGATGGCAGGTTTGAAAAAAGCATAAATCTATGGACATGTGAAAAATGTTTTGCACACTATGATGTTCAGAGTATTTTGTTTAATGTAAATGAAGTTATGGCAACACAGACTAATATTGCAAAGCGAAAAAATATAACCACAGGGGCATCAGCCGCATCGCAGTCACCAATTGCTGGAGGCCAGTTGGGGAGCTGTGAATCTCCATTGGATTGTAAGGAAGAGCTTTACTCTAAGGAGAGTCACGAAACTGATGAAGGGGATGGAAAAAGTAATGACATTATTTTAAACTGTCCCTACTTCAGAAATGAGATTGGAGGTGAAAGTGACAGAAGGATTGCTATTTCAAGGGCAAACTCCCTGGCCTCGCCAGAAGGTGAAAGTTGTTCTTTTGAATCTTCTCTCAGCTCTCACTGCACTAATGCTGGTGTCTCTGTGCTGGAGGTGCCGAGGGAAAATCAACCTATTCAGCGGGAAAAAGTCAAGCGTTACATTATAGAACACATCGACCTTGGAGCATATTATTATAGGAGGTTCTTTTATGGAAAAGGTATGCTCATATTCAAACCTCTCTGTCATCTCTTTTTTCCTTTCTTTATTTGGCATGCTAGAGAAAACATGTCATGATTTATTATATGCTTATTCCTGAGCCACTGTATATTGCCACTGGTTTCAAAATAAGTTGTTAAAGGGAATTTATTATAAGATATTCAAATGTAGTCTAAAGTATTTAAGTGGATATGTTTTGTATTCGGTGTGCGGCCAAGGGAAAGTTTTAAAACACAATATTTCATAGCCACATATGTCTCTTTGCATTGTTGTATTGAAAGTTTGCAGGTTTGATCAAGATATACAGCCAGTGTCGGACTGGGCAATGAGGGCCCACCGGGGAACTGCAGTGGTAGGGGCCTATGCTTAAGAAGTGCGACCAGCCTCCTGAGGGGATGTGACCAACCACCACAGAGGCTTGACCAACCATTAGAGAGTGCTTGGTCTGGGTCCCTTTATTTATATATATACATATATATATATATATATATATATATATATGTATATATATAGAGTAAACAATGATAGTGCATGCATGATACTGTACAAAGATTGATAACTACAATGCATTGTAGTGAATGCACCATAATCCTGGGCAGTGTGATGTAACATTTGCAGTCTGGAACTAGACCCGTACAGGAGGAGGTGGGCCCTCAGGCAGTGAACCCACCGGAGATTGCCCCTGTAACCCTGTGGCCAGTCCACCCCTGTATATAGCGTTCACTTCACATTTGGTCCTGTGTTAGACATTGCCATAGGAGATCTAAATATTTTTGTTGCTGCCACATATGCTGAAAGACATGATATGCTTCTGCATCTGTGTACTATGTTCTAGAATATATTTTGATTATGAATTATTGTCTCTTGTAATTTTAGCTTCTTTTGTATGGGAATGATCAATTCTGTTTTACTAATAGTGCCTTCAAAACCCATTCAGCGCTGGATCGTGCTATAATGTATGGGTATTTTACTGAACTGAGATTTTACAAGGCCAATGAAGATAGGAACTATTAAAGGGGTATGGTTTAAAGTAGGGGTGAGCGGGTTCGGATTTCTGAAATCCGAACCCCCCCGAGCCCCCCCGATCCGAGTCCGATCCGAGTCAGGCTCGACTTTTCCCGCCTGACTCGGATCTGACATCGAGGCAAAACGTCATCATCCCGCCTTCCGAGTCTCGCGGGTTTTGGATCCTATATAAGGTACCCGCGTCGGCGCCATTTTCTCACTCGGCTGTGGACAGTGAAGAGGGAGGGTGGGAGTTAGTGCTGTGTAGTGTAGTGTAGTGTAGTGCTGCTGTTGTCCACTACTTCAAAGTCCATAGGGGCTGGCTGTGTTGTGCTGTGCTGCTGTTGTTAATAGGGGCTGTGTCCACTACTTCAAAGTCCATAGGGGCTGGCTGGACTGTGTTGTGCAGTCAGTTCTCCATAGGGGCTGTGTCCACTCCAAAGTCCTGTGCAGTGTCCCAGTCCTAAAGGGGTGCTGTAGTGTTGTCCAGGGGGTGCTCTGTCCATCAGGGGTGCTCCCCCCAAGTGCTAAAAAAATAATATATTTTCTGTGTTTGTGAATTGTGTGCGCAGTAGCCGCACGTGCATCAACAAAGTAGTGCCAAGCGTGCGCCTGTGTCATAAGTAAAGGGCCGGCTGGCTTGACCGTTAAAGGGTGCTGTAACCCCCGAAAGTACACTCCAGTCCAAACCAAAAAAAAATTATTTTCTGTGTTTGTGAATTGTGTGCGCAGTAGCCGCACGTGCATCAACAAAGTAGTGCCAAGCGTGCGCCTGTGTCATAAGTAAAGGGCCGGCTGGCTTGACCGTTAAGGGTGCTGTAACCCCCGAAAGTACACTCCAGTCCAAACCAAAAAAAAAATTATTTTCTGTGTTTGTGAATTGTGTGCGCAGTAGCCGCACGTGCATCAACAAAGTAGTGCCAAGCGTGCGCCTGTGTCATAAGTAAAGGGCCGGCTGGCTTGATCGTTAAGGGTGCTGTAACCCCCGAAAGTACACTCCAGTCCAAACCAAAAAAAAAATTATTTTCTGTGTTTGTGAATTGTGTGCGCAGTAGCCGCACGTGCATCAACAAAGTAGTGCCAAACGTGCGCCTGTGTCATAAGTAAAGGGCCGGCTGGCTTGACCGTTAAGGGTGCTGTAACCCCCGAAAGTACACTCCAGTCCAAACCAAAAAAAAAATTATTTTCTGTGTTTGTGAATTGTGTGCGCAGTAGCCGCACGTGCATCAACAAAGTAGTGCCAAACGTGCGCCTGTGTCATAAGTAAAGGGCCGGCTGGCTTGACCGTTAAGGGTGCTGTAACCCCCGAAAGTACACTCCAGTCCAAACCCCAAAAAAAATTATTTTCTGTGTTTGTGAATTGTGTGCGCAGTAGCCGCACGTGCATCAACAAAGTAGTGCCAAGCGTGCGCCTGTGTCATAAGTAAAGGGCCGGCTGGCTTGACCGTTAAGGGTGCTGTAACCCCCGAAAGTACACTCCAGTCCAAACCAAAAAAAAAATTATTTTCTGTGTTTGTGAATTGTGTGCGCAGTAGCCGCACGTGCATCAACAAAGTAGTGCCAAGCGTGCGCCTGTGTCATAAGTAAAGGGCCGGCTGGCTTGACCGTTAAGGGTGCTGTAACCCCCGAAAGTACACTCCAGTCCAAACCTAAAAAAAAATTATTTTCTGTGTTTGTGAATTGTGTGCGCAGTAGCCGCACGTGCATCAACAAAGTAGTGCCAAGCGTGCGCCTGTGTCATAAGTAAAGGGCCAGCTGGCTTGACCGTTAAAGGGTGCTGTAACCCACAAAG
Source organism: Taudactylus pleione (assembly GCA_031769625.1). Lineage (NCBI taxonomy): Eukaryota > Metazoa > Chordata > Amphibia > Anura > Myobatrachidae > Taudactylus > Taudactylus pleione. Next base: position 2,188,167 of record JAUIMM010000153.1, read on the forward strand.
TACACTCCAGTCCAAACCAAAAAAAAAATTATTTTCTGTGTTTAGCCGCACGTATATATCAAATCGATATAACATAAATGGAGGACCAAACTTTCTCCGATAAAAATAAAATAGAGAAAGATCAAGAACCACTTCCTCCTAGTGCTGAAGCTGCTGCCACTAGTCATGACATAGACGATAACATGCCATCAACGTCGTCTGCCAAGGCCGATGCCCAATGTCATAGTAGAGGGCACATACAATCCCAAATGGCAAAGTTCAGGAAAATGACCTTGAAAAAGACATTTAAATCAGCTGAAGAGAAACGTAAACTTGCCAATATGCCATTTACGACACGGAGTGGCAAGGAACGGCTAAGGTCGATCCCTAGTATGTTCATGACTAGTGGTTCAGCTTCACATGACGATGGAAGCACTCCTCCCACTAAAAAAATCAAAAGAGTTAAGCTGGCAAAAGCACAGCGAAGAACTGTGCTTTCTAAGAAGATATCACAAATCCCCAAGGAGAGTCCAAGTGTGGTGGTGGCTGCGATGCCTGACCTTCCCAGCACTGGACGGGAAGAGGTGGCTCTTTCCACCATTTGCACGCCCCCTGCAAGTGCTGAAAGGAGCACCCACAGTCCACTTGCTGATATGCAAATTGAAGATGTCACTGTTGAAGTACAACAGGATGAGGATACTGGTGTAGCTGGCGCTGAGGAGGAAGTTGGCGAGGAGGATTCTGATGGTGATGTGGTTTGTTTAAATCAGGCTCCGGGGGAGACAGTTGTTGTCCGTGGGATGAAAAAGCCCATCACGGTCATGCCTGGGCAGAAGACCAAACATTCCACCTCTTTGGTCTGGCAATATTTCTATCCAAATCCGGACAACAACTGTCTTGCCATATGTACCATATGTAAAGGTGAAATAAGTAGGGGTAGGGACGTCAACCACCTAGGAACATCCTCCCTTATACGGCACCTGCAGCGCGTTCATAAAAAGTTACTGTCAAGTTCAGAAACTTTGGCTCAGACCGTAAGCAGTCCAGGGACACCTAAATCCCGTTGTCCTGTTGTATCCAAGCGCCTGCAAACCACACCGTCAACTCCCTCCTCGTCAATTTCCTCCTTAGTCAGGATCGGAAGTAGTCCTGCAGGCCATATCACTGGCATGACTGACTCTCCTATCCGGGATTCCTCCGGAGGATCCTGCATTGCTACGCCTACTGCTGCCGCTGCTGCTGTTGCTGCTGCTGCTGGGAGTCGTTCATCATCCCAGAGAGGAAGTAGGAACACCACTACTTTTACTAAACAATTGACCCTCCAACAGTCCTTAGCGAGGAGGATGAAGTACGACAGCAGTCATCCTGAAGCAAAACGTATAACTGAGGCCTTGACTGCTATGTTGGTGTTAGACGTGCGTCCGGTATCCGCCATTAGTGCAGTGGGATTTAGACAATTGATGGAGGTAGTGTGTCCCCGGTTCCAAATCCCGTCTAGATTCCACTTCACTAGGCAGGCGATACCGAGACTGTACAGAAACGTCAGAAAAAGTGTCCTCAGTGTCCTGAAAAATGCCGTTGTACACAATGTCCACTTAACCACGGACATGTGGACAAGTGGAACAGGGCAGACTAAGGACTATATGACTGTGACAGCCCACTGGGTAGATGTATCACCTTACGCAGCAACAGCAGCAGCGTCACCAGTAGCAGCATCTCAGAAACGCCAGCTCGTTACAAGGCAGGCTACGCTGTGTATCACCGGTTTCAGTAAGAGGCACACCGCCGACAACCTCTTAGAGAAACTGAGGGAAATCATCGCCCAGTGGCTTACCCCACTTAGACTCTCCTGGGGATTTGTGATATCTGACAACGCCACCAATATTGTGCGGGCATTACATCTGGGCAAATTCCAGCACGTCCCATGTTTTGCTCACACAATAAACTTGGTGGTGCAGAATTTTCTGAAAAGCGACAGGGGCGTGCAGGAGACGCTTTGGGTGGCCCGAAAAATTTCTGGCCACTTTCGCCATTCAGCGACTGCGTGCCGAAGACTGGAGCGCCAGCAAACACTCTTGAACCTGCCCCGCCATCACCTGAAGCAAGAGGTTGTGACGCGGTGGAACTCAACCCTCTATATGCTTCAGAGGATGGAGGAGCAGCAAAAGGCCATACAAGCCTATACATCCACCTATGACATAGGCAAAGGAGGGGGTATGCACCTGACTCAAGCGCAGTGGAGAATGATTTCCGTGTTGTGCAAGGTTCTTCAGCCCTTCGAACTTGCCACACGTGAAGTCAGTTCAGACACTGCCAGCTTGAGTCAGGTCATTCCCCTCATCAGGCTTTTGCAGAAGCAGCTGGAGAAAGTGAAGGAGGAGCTAAGACGGAGCGATTCCGCTCGGCATGTGGGACTTGTGGATGAAGCCCTTCATTCGCTTTGCCAGGATTCCAGGGTGGTCAATCTGTTGAAATCAGACCACTACATTTTGGCCACCGTGCTCGATCCTAGGTTTAAAGCCTATGTGGTGTCTCTCTTTCCGGCCGACACAAGCCTGCAGAGGTGCAAAGACCTGCTGGTGAACACACTGTCAGCTGAAGCGGAACGTGACACGTCAACGGCTCCTTCTTCATTTTCTCCCGCAACTGGGGCTGCCAGGAAAAAACTTAGGTATCCTAAGCAACCCGCTGGCGGTGATGCAGGGCAGGCAGGACCAAGTTTGGACATCTGGTCCGGACTGAAGGACCTGGCAACAATTTCTGACATGTCTACTGTCACTGCATATGATACTGTCACCATTGACAGAATGGTGGAGGATTACATCGGTGACAGCATCCAAGTAGGCATGTCAGACAGTCCATACCTGTACTGGCAGGAAAAAGAGGCAATTTGGAGGCCCCTGTACAAACTGGCTCTATTTTACCTGAGTTGCCCCCCCTCCAGTGTGTACTCTGAAAGAGTGTTTAGTGCAGCCGGGAACCTTGTCAGCGAAAGGCGTAGGAGGTTGCTTCCACAGAATGTGGAGAAGATGATGTTCATCAAAATGAATTATCAGCTCTTCCAGGGAGACCAGCCTCCAGAACGTACAGAGGGACCTGTGGTGGTGGATTCAAGTGGGGACGAGTTAATACTTTGTGAGGATGAGGATGTACACACTGAAGAGGGTGAGGAATCGGTGGATGAGGAGGATGAGGATGACATCTTGCCTCCGTAGAGCCAGTTTGTGCAGGGACACATTAATTGCCAGCTTGTTTTGTGGGGGCCCAAACGAACCAATCATTTCAGCCACAGTTGTGTGGCAGACCCTGGCGCTGAAATGATTGATTTGTTAAAGTGTGCATGTCCTGTTTATACAACATAAGGGTGGGTGGGAGGGCCCAAGGACAATTCCATCTTGCACCTCTTTTTTTCTTTGCATTATGTACAGTTTGGGGCCTAGTTTTTCTAACTGCCATCCTGTCTGCCACTGCAGTGTCACTCCTAGATGGGTCACGTGTTTGTGCCGCCCACTCGTGTCGCTTAGCATAGTCATCCAGCTACCTCGGTGCAACCTTTTGGACATAAAAACACTATTGTGAGGTGTGAGGTGTTCAGAATAGACTGGAAATGAGTGGAAATTAAGGTTATTGAGGTTAATAATAGCATAGGAGCAGAAAAACCTACAAATTCTGTGATTTTAGCTGTTTTTATGCTTTTTTTCAAAAAAATACAGATCCAAAACACAAAACCCAGAACCCAAAACACGGAAGGGTGGTTTTGGCAAAACCAATCCAGATCCAAAACACGAAGAAAGATCCAGATCCAAAACCAAAACACAAAACACGAAAAGTGGCCGGTGCACACCCCTAGTTTAAAGTAGGGGTGAGCGGGTTCGGATTTCTGAAATCCGAACCCCCCCGAGCCCCCCCGATCCGAGTCCGATCCGAGTCAGGCTCGACTTTTCCCGCCTGACTCGGATCTGAAATCGAGGCAAAACGTCATCATCCCGCCTTCCGAGTCTCGCGGGTTTTGGATCCTATATAAGGTACCCGCGTCGGCGCCATTTTCTCACTCGGCTGTGGACAGTGAAGAGGGAGGGTGGGAGTTAGGGCTGTGTAGTGTAGTGTAGTGTAGTGTAGTGTAGTGTAGTGCTGCTGTTGTCCACTACTTCAAAGTCCATAGGGGCTGGCTGTGTTGTGCTGTGCTGCTGTTGTTAATAGGGGCTGTGTCCACTACTTCAAAGTCCATAGGGGCTGGCTGGACTGTGTTGTGCAGTCAGTTCTCCATAGGGGCTGTGTCCACTCCAAAGTCCTGTGCAGTGTCCCAGTCCTAAAGGAGTGCTGTAGTGTTGTCCAGGGGGTGCTCTGTCCATCAGGGGTGCTCCCCCCAAGTGCTAAAAAAATAATATATTTTCTGTGTTTGTGAATTGTGTGCGCAGTAGCCGCACGTGCATCAACAAAGTAGTGCCAAGCGTGCGCCTGTGTCATAAGTAAAGGGCCGGCTGGCTTGACCGTTAAAGGGTGCTGTAACCCCCGAAAGTACACTCCAGTCCAAACCAAAAAAAAATTATTTTCTGTGTTTGTGAATTGTGTGCGCAGTAGCCGCACGTGCATCAACAAAGTAGTGCCAAGCGTGCGCCTGTGTCATAAGTAAAGGGCCGGCTGGCTTGACCGTTAAGGGTGCTGTAACCCCCGAAAGTACACTCCAGTCCAAACCAAAAAAAAAATTATTTTCTGTGTTTGTGAATTGTGTGCGCAGTAGCCGCACGTGCATCAACAAAGTAGTGCCAAGCGTGCGCCTGTGTCATAAGTAAAGGGCCGGCTGGCTTGACCGTTAAGGGTGCTGTAACCCCCGAAAGTACACTCCAGTCCAAACCAAAAAAAAAATTATTTTCTGTGTTTGTGAATTGTGTGCGCAGTAGCCGCACGTGCATCAACAAAGTAGTGCCAAGCGTGCGCCTGTGTCATAAGTAAAGGGCCGGCTGGCTTGACCGTTAAGGGTGCTGTAACCCCCGAAAGTACACTCCAGTCCAAACCAAAAAAAAAATTATTTTCTGTGTTTGTGAATTGTGTGCGCAGCAGCCGCACGTGCATCAACAAAGTAGTGCCAAGCGTGCGCCTGTGTCATAAGTAAAGGGCCGGCTGGCTTGACCGTTAAAGGGTGCTGTAACCCCCGAAAGTACACTCCAGTCCAAACCAAAAAAAAATTATTTTCTGTGTTTGTGAATTGTGTGCGCAGTAGCCGCACGTGCATCAACAAAGTAGTGCCAAGCGTGCGCCTGTGTCATAAGTAAAGGGCCGGCTGGCTTGACCGTTAAGGGTGCTGTAACCCCCGAAAGTACACTCCAGTCCAAACCTAAAAAAAAATTATTTTCTGTGTTTGTGAATTGTGTGCGCAGTAGCCGCACGTGCATCAACAAAGTAGTGCCAAGCGTGCGCCTGTGTCATAAGTAAAGGGCCGGCTGGCTTGACCGTTAAAGGGTGCTGTAACCCCCGAAAGTACACTCCAGTCCAAACCAAAAAAAAATTATTTTCTGTGTTTGTGAATTGTGTGCGCAGTAGCCGCACGTGCATCAACAAAGTAGTGCCAAGCGTGCGCCTGTGTCATAAGTAAAGGGCCGGCTGGCTTGACCGTTAAGGGTGCTGTAACCCCCGAAAGTACACTCCAGTCCAAACCTAAAAAAAAAATATTTTCTGTGTTTGTGAATTGTGTGCGCAGTAGCCGCACGTGCATCAACAAAGTAGTGCCAAGCGTGCGCCTGTGTCATAAGTAAAGGGCCGGCTGGCTTGACCGTTAAGGGTGCTGTAACCCCCGAAAGTACACTCCAGTCCAAACCAAAAAAAAAATTATTTTCTGTGTTTGTGAATTGTGTGCACTGTGGCTGCACGTGCATCAACAAAGGAGCAGCGCCAAGCGTGCGCCTGTGTCCCATAAGTAAAGAGCCGGCTGGCTCATTTCTTAAAGGGTGGTGTAACCCACAAAGTGCACTACTCTCCAGCAAAAATAAAATAATATTTTCTGTGTTTGTGTGCGCTTTAGCCGCACGTATATATATCAATATAACATAAATGGAGGACCAAACTTTCTCCGATAAAAATAAAATAGGGAAAGATCAAGAACCTCTTCCTCCTAGTGCTGTTGCTGCTGCTGGGAGTTGTTCATCATCCCAGAGAGGAAGTAGGAACATCACTACTTTTACTAAACAATTGACCCTCCAACAGTCCCTAGCGATGAGGATGAAGTACGACAGCAGTCATCCTGAAGCAAAACGTATAACTGAGGCCTTGACTGCTATGTTGGTGTTAGACGTGCGTCCGGTATCCGACATTAGTGCAGTGGGATTTAGACAATTGATGGAGGTAGTGTGTCCTCGGTTCCAAATCCCGTCTAGATTCCACCTGCATCCTCAAAGCAGCAGCGACAAGCGTGCGTCTGTCTGTTAAAGGGTGGTGACACCCTCAAAGTGTGCTACACAAACAATTAAAATATTGTTCTTTTTTTTTCTGTCTTTGTGAATTGTGTGGGCTGTAGCCGCACCTGCATCCTTAAAGCAGCAGCGACAAGCGTGCGTCTGTCTGTTAAAGGGTGGTGACACCCTCAAAGTGTGCTACACAAACAATTAAAATATTGTTCTTTTTTTTTTGGTCTTTGTGAAATGTGTGGGCTGTAGCCGCACCTGCATCCTTAAAGCAGCAGCGACAAGCGTGCGTCTGTCTGTTAAAGGGTGGTGACACCCTCAAAGTGTTCTACACAAACAATTAAAATATTGTTCTTTTTTTTTCGGTCTTTGTGAAATGTGTGGGCTGTAGCCGCACCTGCATCCTTAAAGCAGCAGCGACAAGCGTGCGTCTGTCTGTTAAAGGGTGGTGTAACTCTCAAAGTGTTCCAAAAAATAAAAAACTATTTTTTTAATGTGTTTGTGACTTGTGTGCGATGAAGCCACACTTGCATCCTCAAAGCAGCAGCGACAAGCGTGCGTCTGTCTGTTAAAGGGTGGTGACACCCTCAAAGTGTGCTACACAAACAATTAAAATATTGTTCTTTTTTTTTTGGTCTTTGTGAAATGTGTGGGCTGTAGCCGCACCTGCATCCTTAAAGCAGCAGCGACAAGCGTGCGTCTGTCTGTTAAAGGGTGGTGACACCCTCAAAGTGTTCTACACAAACAATTAAAATATTGTTCTTTTTTTTTCGGTCTTTGTGAAATGTGTGGGCTGTAGCCGCACCTGCATCCTTAAAGCAGCAGCGACAAGCGTGCGTCTGTCTGTTAAAGGGTGGTGTAACTCTCAAAGTGTTCCAAAAAATAAAAAACTATTTTTTTAATGTGTTTGTGACTTGTGTGCGATGTAGCCACACTTGCATCCTCAAAGCAGCAGCGACAAGCGTGCGTCTGTCTGTTAAAGGGTGGTGACACCCTCAAAGTGTGCTACAGAAACAATTAAAATATTGTTCTTTTTTTTTCTGTCTATGTGAATTATGTGGGCTGTAGCCGCACCTGCATCCTTAAAGCAGCAGCGACAAGCGTGCGTCTGTCTGTTAAAGGGTGATGACACCTCAAAGTGTTCTACACAAACAATTAAAATATTGTTCTTTTTTTTTTCGGTCTTTGTGAAATGTGTGGGCTGTAGCCGCACCTGCATCCTTAAAGCAGCAGCGACAAGCGTGCGTCTGTCTGTTAAAGGGTGGTGACACCTCAAAGTGTTCTACACAAACAATTAAAATATTCTTCTTCTTTTTTCTGTCTTTGTGAATTGTGTGGGCTGTAGCCGCACTTGCATCCTCAAAGCAGCAGCGACAAGCGTGCGTCTGTCTGTTAAAGGGTGGTGTAACCCTCAAAGTGTGCTCCACAAACAATAAAAATATTCTTTTTTTTTTTCTGTCTTTGTGAATTGTGTGGGCTGTAGCCGCACTTGAATCCTCAAAGCAGCAGCGACAAGCGTGCGTCTGTCTGTTAAAGGATTACATCGGTGACAGCATCCAAGTAGGCATGTCAGACAGTCCGTACCTGTACTGGCAGGAAAAAGAAGCAATTTGGAGGTCCCTGTACAAACTGGCTCTATTTTACCTGAGTTGCCCCCCCTCCAGTGTGTACTCCGAAAGAGTGTTTAGTGCAGCCGGGAACCTTGTCAGCGAAAGGCGTAGGAGGTTGCTTCCACAAAATGTGGAGAAGATGATGTTCATAAAATGAATTATCAACTCTTCCAGGGAGACCAGCCTCCAGAACGTACAGAGGGACCTGTGGTTCCAGCAGGGACGAATTTATACTCTGTGAGGATGAGGATGTACACACTGAAGAGGGTGAGGAATCGGTGGATGAGGAGGATGAGGATGACATCTTGCCTCCGTAGAGCCAGTTTGTGCAGGGACACATTAATTGCCAGCTTGTTTTGTGGGGGCCCAAACGAACCAATCATTTCAGCCACAGTTGTGTGGCAGACCCTGGCGCTGAAATGATTGATTTGTTAAAGTGTGCATGTCCTGTTTATACAATATAAGGGTGGGTGGGAGGGCCCAAGGACAATTCCATCTTGCACTTCTTTTTTTTCTTTGCATTATGTACAGTTTGGGGCCTAGTTTTTCTAACTGCCATCCTGTCTGCCACTGCAGTGTCACTCCTAGATGGGTCACGTGTTTGTGCCGCCCACTCGTGTCGCTTAGCATAGTCATCCAGCTACCTCGGTGCAACCTTTTGGACATGAAAACACTATTGTGAGGTGTGAGGTGTTCAGAATAGACTGGAAATGAGTGGAAATTAAGGTTATTGAGGTTAATAATAGCATAGGAGCAGAGAAACCAACAAATTCTGTGATTTTAGCTGTTTTTATGCTTTTTTTAAAAAAAATACAGATCCAAAACACAAAACCCAGAACCCAAAACACGGAAGGGTGGTTTTGGCAAAACCAATCCAGATCCAAAACACGAAGAAAGATCCAGATCCAAAACCAAAACACAAAACACGAAAAGTGGCCGGTGCACACCCCTAGTTTAAAGTAAAAAAAAATATTTCTTTGTAATACTTAAAATATACTAAATACACTAATATTAGGGGAACACAGTTTCAAACTTTAATTACTTCATGACCACTCTATCTGTACTCTGTTACAGTCCACTATATTCCACTATATTTTAACATGGAGTAGATGTAGGGTTATGCACAACTTTATAGCAGCCATGAAATATTTGGTAACTTGCTGGCATTTGAATGAGGCTGTCACTGCAGGAGCAGCTCATAACACACAGTATATGATAAGGGATAAAAACCCAAATGTTCATGGTCTTATAACTATGTCATATATTAAGTAAAGTACATATGTTTGGTATTTATGCTCTCTGGAGAACCAGCCAAATGCTTTCATTTTCAAAGATGCATTTTCTGTTAGGCCTTGTATAGTGGGGATGTAGTCAGTCTAAATGCCGATGCTGATATCCCGATGAGGGAGTTAAGATAGGCGTTGAAATGCCGAAGCCTATCTTAATCCCGACGCCAGAAGCAGACGGACGGATGCCCAAACGAGGTAAGTCTGGGGCGCACGTCCTCTTAGCCACGGGTGGGGAGGGTTAGGGTAGTTAGCGGGGTTAGTGTTTTGAGGGGGGGAGGTTGGAGTTAGGCACCCCTAGGGCAGGGCCGAAACTAGGATTTTTGTCACCAGGGGCAAGACAGTAATTTGGCGCCCCCCATGTAATTCCCCCTGCAGTAGTGCCCATATTGTAATGCCCCCATAGTAATGCCCATATGTTAATACCCCCATAGTAATGCCCCTGTAGTGCCCACCATATAGTAATGCCCATGCTCCCATATTAATGCCCCTGTAGTGCCCATGCTTTCATAGTAATGCCCCTGTAGTGCCCATGCTCTCATAGTAATGCCCCTGTATTGCCCATGCCCCATAGTAATATCCCTGTAGTGCCCTTACAGTAATGCCCCTGTAGTGCTCATGCCCCCACAGTAATGCCCCTGTGGTAATGCCCCTGTAGTGCCCATGCCCCAATAGTAATGCCCCTGTAGTGCTCATGCCCCATTAGTAATGCCCCTTATTGCCTATGCCCCCATAGTAATGCCCCTGTGGTAATGCCCCTGCCCCCATAATAATGCCCCTGTAGTGCAGCTTATTAAAAAAAAAAAATACTTACCTTGAACCCCGCTCCTGCATCCAGCGTCGCGTCCGGTCCACAGGCTGCTCCTTGGAACTATGGGGGAGATGTCATGACGTCTCCCCCATAGTGCCCGTGAGGAGAGCCGGAAGCTGGAGTTCGGGAGAGAACTCCAGCCTCCGGCTCCGGCTACACCGCGTCGCTGCAGAGAAGGAGCCGGGCGCCCGCTGGTAATAAATATTACCAGCGGACGTCCGGCTTGGAGCCTCTCTGCAGCGCCGGGCTGGAGGTCACTGGCACCAGGTACAGCGGCTCACCCGGTGCACGTGCACCTCCAGCCCCCCCCTAGTTGCGGCCCTGCCTAGGGGGGAGGGTTAGGGTCAGACAACACTGGGGGGGTTAGGTTGAGGCACTAATGGGGGAGGGTTAGGTTTAGGCTGATTGCGCCCCCCTGGCTTTGAGCCGGGCTGAAGGGCTCACAGCGTTCCCCTCCCCAGCGAGCAGCGCCGTTTCACGATGCTGCAAATATATATATATAATATATATATATATTTTACATTTATTCTAAGGGAGTGTACATGTGCCTCCCGCAGTTAGGCCACGTCCCCCTTCCCCCGGGTCCAGCACGGCTCTCTGCACCCCTATTGACCAAGTGCCCTTACAATAACCTACTCACAGATCAGTTAAAGGTGCGGCACCCTCTGATTATATCGCAATTGTTTGGAGAGCTATTATTGAAGTCTGAGTGCCGTATCTTTGGGATATATATATATATATATATATATATATAGAACCTCCCCTTCCCAGAAAATACTGTGTTTGGTGCTGCGGGGGGTAGGTGGCTGTTTGGTGCTGTGGGAGGATGGGGGTAACTTCCTTCGGCAGCTAATGACATTGAAGATTGGTGGACGGCCAGAAAGGGGGTGCTATCGTCCGGCAAGCAATAGTGTAGGGGGAGGAGATGGGCCAGCTGCTGCTGCTACTACTACTTCTTTAAGCTATATATCGTTACCCCCTCCCTACCCTAGCACTATTTGCCCCTAAACAACTCCTGGCCCCCAGTAACGCCCCAGCTGCCATTTACCCTTGCCCCTTCCCTTCCCCCAGAACTGCCTTCCCCTAACCCCCTCCTTGCCCCCCAGTACTGCGCATCCTGCTATATACCTTTGCCCCTTCTTACCTTGAGCACTGCCTGCCCCTAGCCCCCTCCTTGCCCCCCTGCACTGTAGCAACTGCTGTCTGCCCATACTGCCATCTATCCCCAGCTCTACCCCAACTCCTCCCTTCCTTTACCCCCAGCTCTACACCAACTGCTGCTTGCCCTTACCCCCAATAATATATGATGGGACCCAGAAACAGTAGGGTAGGACCCCATTTTTTTAATGTGAGGGGACCCTGGGAACTACAAATTTTGTCGGTCAGTGCGATCATTGTGCTAGTATAAGCCTTCGTATGAATGTGCAAGCACTGAGACACCCACTTTTAGCGTCTCTGTACATTGCAACACCGCTGGTGATTCTTGTTAAGGTGCCCATCCACTAGCAGGCATGAAAACGACTGCACGATTACGACATTGTAATCGTGCAGTCGTTTGTCAGTGTGTAATGAGCCTGCATTGAACGAGCAGTCGTTCAGTGCATACTCATCAATCATCTGCAGACATGTTCAACCTGACGTTATCGTCAGGTTGACCAGCACGTTTGCACGATGATAGATGTCTAAACAACCAGTGGGCACGCGCATCGCTGGTCGTTTAGACATTTTTGCAAACGATTTGCAAACGTTAGAACGATTGAACGATCGTTATTGTTCAATCGCTCATCTTGATCGTCTAGTGGATGGGCACCTTTAGCACACTATCACGTGCACCACTGACACTTGCACCAGCCCTATGGCAGGTGCAGTTTCTCTGTCTAAACATGGCCATTGTGGAATTGGCAGTGCATGACACGCCCACGACACTCTCATAGCACACATGTGAGACAGATGGTTTTTACTTTCACTTCAATTCACTGCCCAGGAGCGCCATCAGGGTTTTCAGAATTTTTTGCGCAAACACAGTAGCAAATAATCACTCAACTACAAAAACATCGGCATTGCGTGCAGTTTGTGTCAGACTCAGAATCAGCCCTGAGGATGATAGCTGGCGTAGGAAGATGTGTGTCTGTTATGTGGATAACCATCATTTTGGATTGAAACTCCCTGCAAAATGGAGGCTAAAAACTTTTTGTATGTTTTTGTAATGGCAAGTGGTTGAAACCATCTGGACCAGGGTCTGAGGCTGATTTGGATGACTTGATCGCCTTTTGAAGGAGAGACCTTGTGTACCATGCTAGAGTGCAAATTATTAATTGCTGCATTCAGTTTGGAGAGTCAAGGAGTCAGACATGTTGTAGAATAAAACTCATAACTGAGTTTGATTGAGTCATATAAAGAGATTTAAGGATACACCACAGTCTTGCGTTATCAGGATATCTCCTGGAATTATGAAATACTTTGGACCCAGTAACCTAATAACGCCAAGCGCCCTTACTCTCATATAGCCTGCCCACCCTCCTATTCACCATAACTTCTAATTTTGCTTTAAATACTTAACCTGTTATTCCCCTACAATATCACTTTCACACAATCATGCATTATTACATACACTACTGTACATACACATACACTAATAATAACACTAACTGTCTAATTACTATATTTTAACCAATTGTGTGTCAATAAGTAGTACCAAACAGGAATGTGTCGACTCTGTTATTGGTGCACATTTTAGAATTCGCTGGACCTGGGACCGCTGTCTTTTTGCAATTCTACCTAGATTTTTACACTTGAGCAGGTGTAACCCAATGGCAGCTGCCCTTGTGTAAGTATTAATATTCACTTTCACTATATTCTATGTTCACATTTGTTTTATTCAAATAACATCAACTCCTGTCAGCACACAGTGTTGTAATAAATACAAATCTTTATTCATAAAAACCATAACCAAAATATATCAAACTCCTATCCTGCAGTTGTGCAGTTTTCCACCCACTACAATACGGAAATCTTGTTTGTTCTCTGCTCCCTCTTCTACTTGTGTTTGCATCGTTCTTGGTCACTTGTCTCCATCTGCAAAATGGGCGGCAACTGGGTGGTTACCAATGGACACATAGAATAAAGCTGACAAGTGGAAGTCTTGTGGGCGTATAGCCAGCTTGTTTGAGGTGTATGGACAGAGATTGGATGTCTGTTTCAGACGGTCTTCTGCACCCAGCATGGGGTGGGTGTAAGTGCCAATAATAATGATGATGGCTGTGGATGTAAAAACAGTGGGCGGAGTGACCATACACATGAAGACAGATAGATCCTTCCATAGACAGATGAATACTTGCATTAGCATAAGGTAGTAAATCTCGCTGTCACGTACATTTGCTCTTGCGGCTGGTTTGCATCCAGCTCATAGTCAGGCCCTTAATGTGTATCTTGTACAGCACCTCTTTTTTTTTTTTACTTGATCTGAATCATAGATTTTAATGGTACTTTACATTATTTTAGTCTCCGTTTAATGCTCCTGATGATCTACCCTACATATGGTAAATCACTTGTTTTGAAACACAGGTTAAATAGCCTTGTAATAGAGAAGATCTGTTCCAATTGTCTTTGGCCGAATGTCACCTTCCTGCGATGCTAGAAGAAGCTTTGAATAGTGCAATGTGTATAAAAATCACTCCCTCCTTGTGATGCTTGTCATTTTTAGTTTTGGAGAGTTAATAGGGGAAGGTACACATCTTAGAGCAATCTGCAGTATTACTGTAATAGATAAAAGCATAATATTAATGAATAAATCATCCCAAAAAATGAATTACTGAATTATGCATTGATTTATGAGGACTCACAGCCATATTGAGTGGGAACATGTAAATGAGAGACCTGTCCTTCATTCTTCCAAGTAGGGTACAATAATAATTATATTCCAGAGTGACAGTTACTCTGGTATGTGTGACTCTTGGGGCTTCATGTATAGCTGTGTCTTGTGTTTTTTATGTGTAAGATATGTATTTGTGTACTGCTCACATGCAGAAGTAACGAGTAATCATACATCCATATATATATATATATATATATATTTTTACGAATCATTGAATAGCGTTGCCTTTTAATTTGTATTAAATCTCGTCTTATAATGTAAATCGGTGGTTCGTTCCCAAACTTTTTTGAATCATGGTGCTCTAGAGTATCAACATTTTTTTTACGGCACACATAAGCCAAAAGTTTGTTATTAAGAAATTCAGAGATAAATGTAGTAAAGTGAATTAAATTGTGCTTACCTGTCATCCTTAGGTTCAGTTATGTGGTGGTGGACAGGTTTGCACTTCTGTTTGTCCACATATTTACATTACATTGATAATTTGATTTGGTGCTGGACCACCAACCTGAGGCACCCCTGCAAGTGCCCTGAGGCACCCCAGGGTGCCACGGCGCACAGTTTGGGAACCGGAGTGGATGCCAGACAATTTTAGCCAAAAAATAGGCGTTTTGCACAACTTATCACCTGCTCAGAGGTGGTGAAAAGAAATCGCCGATAAAGCCAGCCCAAACACCCGAAAATTTCTCACTCACTTGTAATTAGACAGCTTTTCTGCAAAAAGCCAGTGTTTAACTATGGTGAATTCATTTCTCGAGAAAACTAAATTTGGGGAAGAATTCTCTGGAGAAAGTTTTCTCAAGATACATGTAATAGGATAAGGAGAAAAGCTCTCTCCCAAAAATGTACCACGTGACCGACGATTTACAGGAGAAAACGGGTTAACACATCTAATTAATTCACCCCTTAGTACGCAGATTAATTGTGTAACTTATTTTCTTGATTCTTTGCAATATTAGGTAATCTCCTTTCGCCAATAGAATAATAAAGTGAATGATGATTTTGCATATATCAAAAATCCATATAATAAATCCACTATAAAATGACTTGTAATCCCCTAGAACTTTGACTTAATTGATGCTTGATAACTATAGAAAAGTGAGATACAGACCTAATCTTTTTAAAATGTATTGCATGAAGTTGCTAACATTTAAGGAGATTGGCTGTATCTAGACCATGTGCTCTGCTGTCATTCATCAAATATGAGTGCATGAATACTTACTGATACATTTGGGGTATTTAGTACTGATATAAATGTAAATACAGATCAACACAGTAACCCCCCCACCAACAAAAAAAACTATTTGTAATTGGCCCCTTGACCACCCACCAAATCTGTCCCTGGGCCAACTCAACAACTCAAGCCCTCTTCCCGACCACTAAAGAGACCCCTTCAATGCTGCATGCACCTGCTGATGCTACTCATGATATTAAAGGGACACATTTCTCATCTGTCTTTGAATTGGGGCAGTAGTCCAGATATGTGGAACACTGCTACAGCCCTCTCAAACTGAGGGCCTGATTCAGCAAGGAATGCAGTTGCTAATACGCACACAATTGACTGATTGTTGCGTACTGCATATGCATCACAGTGTATGTGCGCTTATTAGCCATTGCGATCAGGACTGCGATCGCATCGGCTACGCAGACCCATCACAGAGTGATTGACAGTTTGTGGGTGGTGACGGGGGGCATGCATAAATTAGCCACTGCGATACCATACGAGGCCTCACAGCGTGCGCTGAAGTTAGCAGTTCCTGAGTGAGGTCTGACCTGCCTTAAATGTGCTTATGGGGCTGATGTTACTCAATGTTACCGATTATTTTGCTATGTTGCTAAACTATACTGATGTGAGTAAGGGGGAGTGGGCGTCCTTATGCTTGGCTGCGATCGCAATGCAAATGCATCATTTGCATATTACCGGTAATATTAGCAACTATGTTACGTGCGTTCTAGCAGAATAGCGATCCTTGCTGAATAGGGCCCTGAATCTGGGACAGTTGGAAGATATGCATACATGCCGACATTATGGCTGCCTCCAGGAGGTGGCAGCCATAACTGTACAGTATGGGGGCATGGAGCTATTTGGGGTGGATCGGGGGCGTGACTCCGCAATCGCTTCATCGCGGCCACGTCCCCACCACACAATGCCGAGATTACCGGCATTGTGTGGCCGGGGCCACGGTGATGCGATTCAGTGCAAATCGAGTCATGGACCGCCCACTTGCAAGCCGGACTGGATGCCAGAGGAGGGGGATGCGTGGGGATGTCGCGCCGACCGGGAGACTTGCCCACCTTTCCGGAGGGGCGGGAGCGCAACCTGATTTTCGGGAGACCCCTGACCTCCCCAGGAGAGCAGGCAAGTATGGAGATATGTAGTTATAGTTAATTTTTATTATATTTTTCAAAATGTATTTGAATAGTTATTATATAATAGTGTGTATATCCAATGGGTACAAACAAAAATGTACTTCTTTAAAATACTCTAAACAAAGATAATGCGCAGCAGAGGATACGGAGGGCACCTTCCTACATACTGTCATAACCATCAGGTAGGCGGTGTGTACACACGCCCCCTGACTATCTCTGAACTTGCTGGCACACCCACAGCTTTACATCTGCACTTCCTAATGGGAGAGTTGCATTAACAGTCTGCATGCTGTGACTCTTAATAAAACAGACTTTTTTCCAGCCTTTTACCATATTAGCAAAACTTATATTGGCACCTAACTCCAATCTATATAGTTTATGTGCTGGTTTATTTTATTTTATTAATCACATCATATTTTTTTTATATATATATGATATATGTTTTACAATATTTTGCATATTTCATATTACAGGTTGAGTCTCCCATATCCAAATATTCCGAAATACGGAATATTCCGAAATACGGAATATATTTATTTTATATATTTTTAGTATGTCTGAGAAAGTGAAACCTTTGCTTTTGATGGTTCAATGTACATAAACCTCGTTTAAAGCACAAATTATTAAAAATATTGTATACAATTACCTTCAGGCTTTGTGTATAAGGTGTATATGAAACATAAATTAATTTCATGTATGTACACAAACTTTGTTTGAGCCACAAAATTATTGAAAATATTGTATAAAATGACCTGCAGGCTGTGTGTAGAAGGTGTATATAGAACATAAAAGCATTATGTGCTTAGATTTGTGTCCCTTTCCCAATATATTTCATTATATTATGCAAATATTCCAAAATACGGAATATTCCAATATCCAAAATACCCCTGGTCCCAAGCATTTTGGATATGAGAGACTCAACCTGTATTTTATATTTGCTAAGTAACTCCAAATAAAAGTATGATATATTATCTTTGTTTAGAGTATTTTAAGTAAGTAAGATTTGTTTACGCCCATTGGATATACACACTTTTATATATTTAAACGGACCTGGTTGGTTAGGAAAGACCAACAGTATCTTAGGCAGCAACATTAACTTCCTTATATAGACACTCCTAGGGAAGGGAGCGCAATTCACACTCCTTCATTATTTGATCTAGTTATTATATAAAACTGTCTTTTTTCCTAGAGCATCAGAATTACTTTGGAATTGATGACAATTTAGGACCTATAGCAGTCAGCATTCGGAGGGAGAAGGTGGAAGATATCAAAGAGAAAGAGATTTCTCTGTTCAACTATCGTATTGCTTTCCGAACAAGTGAGGTAATTATCCTCCTTTGTGCATGATTTGTCTTTTCAAGTTATTTATAAAATCATCAGTGAATTAATCATGATTTTAAATTGTACTCTCATCTAGATAAAGCTGTGAATACATATTGTTCTATTTTTAAAATGGTGTCATACAGACCTTGAACAGTTCAACTACAGACACTTTTCAGAACTTACAATGATAATAACTATCCTGACTTTATTTTTTTCAATTGAACTATGTGTATGTGTTTTGCCAGAATGGAATTAGGCTTTGGCTATCAGGTACTAAATGTTTATTCATGACATATAAGTGATGCCTCCTATAATACTGACATTCTGCATTAATCATTTAACAACCTGTTTGATGCCCTTCATTTCAGGTGGAGGGTTTTTGAAGGGGTATTATCAATTAATCTATGGTTAAAGGTAATAGTCACTCTGGCACCAGTGGGTGTAGGGTTGTAATGGATATCACACAATGCACAGCATTTGAAAAAGCTGTCCCTGCCCAGTGTCCCCGTTATGTCTTTTATTAGCTCCATTTCATTGTTGTGAATTTATGACAACTGTGTCACTATTATGTGTGTTCTCTGAGCTTCCCTTGTGTTTTTGTTTTTTTCCCTGTAGCGCCTCTTTGCAGAATCTCAGGCCCTCTCAGTATTCTTTTCAGCCCCTCAGTTCCCCTCAGTTTCTGCATTGTTTGTTCCCTTTATGCTCTATGCCTCTGTTGTCTTATCACAGTGCCCTCTTTCTTTGTGTTGCTTTGCTTCCACTGCCCCTTTGTATCTCTATAGTTTGGTCCCTGTAGCCCAATGGTTTCCAGTCTATTTTTTAATGTTCTAACACACCTGCTGACAGAACTGTATTGTTGTTACTCACTGTGTTTTGATATGTCTGTACTAAAATGTTGTGATAAATAACAGTGGAATAATGAAAATATATGACAAACCTCTGTGATTCTCAGCTATATATTTTAATTTCAGAATAAAATATATTTAAGTGATATACTCAGCATAGTAATAATGGAGAGTTTACCTTGCCACTTCTAGTGCTGAGGTCGGGCAGATAGAGTAAGCCTGGAGGCATAGGCGCTGGCAAGGGGATGACTAGCCCCCCAAAACATTTCAGAGGCGGCAGTATATGTACTAAGTCGTAAGGAGCGGGATTGCCACAGGGCCGGGCAAGGAGATATTACCATTACCAGGTGCTCCACCTTTTCCCTCCCCACAGCCCTTCTCTGCCCACCTCCTCCATTCTTTCTTTCCTCTTCACCTAGCTCCAACTCCTACAGTGGCTAGTAACTGCTAGCGGGCCCCTCCCCTGGGACCAGCCCTGCACACTAATTCCCTCCCACTTTATATATGCATCCTCTCTGACCCCTCAGCTCACCCTTCCTTTTTTCTCTCTCTCCACTTGGACACAAACGACCCCATTCCCCCACAGCACACCTGGTCAGTCCCTCGCAGCACCCCCAAACCCCCCCTCCCTGGTGATACCCCACACCCTTTGCGGCACCCCCGTCCGACCACCACCTTCGCAGCCCATATATATATACGTGTGTGTGTGTATATATATATATATATATATTTTATAGATAGATAGAAGCTTCTTGTTTCAGATCTGTGTTATTAGAATAATTTAGGTCATAATGGATGTTGTTGTCAGTATAAGGTGTTTTATGACATTTAAAATGTTTTATGTGATGTCAGCAGTGAAATAATTAATTATGTAATTTGTCGTGAGTTCCTGATGTTATACATACATACCAACATTTCAGATCCAGGAATTGGAGACAGGGACATGGCCGTGTCATGTAAACGTTCGGCAGACCCTTAGCCACCAGTGAGACTAGTGCTGAACACAAACAAAAGTAAGGTAGAGAGCTCATGAAGGAAATTATGCCATATATAATAATCTTCCCTTGCTAATTGGCTTGCACCACATGGGGTTAGGGTTAGGGTAAGGGGGGAGGGATAGGTTCAGGCACCAAGGGGGGAGGGTTAGGTTTAGGCCCTAACGGAGAGGGTTAGAGTTAAGGTGGTGCGGGGTGTGGAGGGTTAGGGTGTAAGAGAGGAGGGTTAGAGGGAGAAGGGGGGAGGATTAGCATAGCTACGTACCCCTGTCGTGACACTGAGCATTGGGATGCCACTGCCAAAATATTGACAGCTGGCATCCTGACTGCCGGTATTTCATACCCAACCCCTGCAGTAGCCCACACAGGGGGGGTTTCTGGGTACTCAGAACCCTCCCTGACAGAGGGCAGAGCAAGCATCACCATGTTATTAAGCCCTGCCCCCTCCTGGCAAAATGCCGTGATTCGCTGGTCAATGGGGAGGAGGCGGAGCCAATATGATGCAATATATTTATAATTGCATCGTTTGGCTCCGCCCCCTCTCAATTGATCCGCAAATAGCGCCATTTTGCCACGAGGGGGCGCGGCTATTGACATGGGCCTGGTCTCGTCTCCATCTCCAACATGCAGCTGCTGCATGGTAAGTGTGTGTATGTGTGTGTATATATATATGTATGTATATGTGTGTGCGTATATCTCTCTCTCTATATATACTATACGGTGTAGGAATTACAACGGTTTCTATATGTGCCTCCCACTTTTTAAGGGACCAAAAGTAATGGGACTATCAATTCAAAAGCTATTTCATGGATAGGTGTGGGCTATTCCCTCGTTATTTCATTAGCAATTAAGCAGGTAAAAGGTCTGGAGTTGATTCTAGGTGTGACATTTGCATTTGTAATCAGTTGTTGTCGACTGTAAATATGAGATCCAAAGAGCTGTCACTATCAGTGAAGCAAGCCATCATTAGGCTGAAAAATCAAAACAAACCCATCAGAGAGATAGCAAAAACATTAGGTGTGGCCAAATCAACTGTTTGGAACATTCTTAAAAAGAAAGAACGCATCGGAGAGCGCAGCAACACCACAAGACCCGGAAGACCACGGAAAACAACTGTGGTGGATGACAGAAGAATTATTTCTCTGGTGAAGAAAAACCCCTTCACAACAGTTGGCCAAATCAAGAACACTCTCCAGGAGGTAGGTGTATATGTGTCAAAGTCAACAATCAAGAGAAGACTTCACAAGAGTGAATATAGAGGGTTCACCACAAGATGTAAACCATTGGTGAGCCTCAAAAACAGGAAGACCAGATTAGAGTTTGCCAAACAACATCTAAAAAAGCCATTACAGTTCTGGAACAACATCCTATGGACAGATGAGACAAAGATCAACTTGTACCAGAGTGATGGGAAGAGAAGAGTATGGAGAAGGAAAGGAACTGCTCATGATCCATAACATACCACCTCATCAGTGAAGCATGGTGGTGGTAGTGTAATGGCGTGGGTATGTATGGCTGCCAATGGAACTGATTCCCTTGTATTTATTGATGATGTGACTGCTGACAAAAGCAGGAGAATGAATTCTGAAGTGTTTCGGGCAATATTATATGCTCATATTCAGTCAAATGCTTCAGAACTCATTGTGGACGGCGCTTCACAGTGTAGATGGACAATGACCCGAAGCATACTGCAAAAGCAACAAAAGAGTTTTTTAAGGCTAAAAAGTGGAATGTTATGCAATGGCCAAGTCAATCCCCTGACCTGAATCCGAATGAGCATGCATTTCACTTGATGAAGACAAAACTGAAGGGAAAACTCCCCAAGAAGAAGCAGGAACTGAAGACATTTGCAGTAGAGGCCTGGCGGAGCATCACCAGGGATGAAACCCAGCGTCTGGTGATGTCTATGCGTTCCAGACTTCAGGCTGTAATTTCTTTGCAACAAAGTATTAAAAAGTGAAAGTTAGATTTAGGATTGTTTAGTTTGTCCCATTACTTTTGGCCCCTTAAAAAGTGGGAGGCACATATAGAAACCGTTGTAATTCCTACACCGTTCACCTGATTTGGATGTAATTACCCTCAAATTTAATCTGAAAGTCTGCAGTTAAAGCACATCTTGTTTGTTTCATTTCAAAGCCATTGTGGTGGTGAATAGAGGCCAAAATATGAAAATTCTGTCAATGTCCCAATATTTATGCACCTGACTGTATATATAATGCACATATCAAAACATAGATGTATGGGGCAAATTTCATGTAGTGGACTGTAGGTCAGTAATGAGCAGGGGAGTGCCAACACAAATCTGCAAATATGCCGAGGGCTGTGGTTGCTTGCATGTTGGAAATTTTTATTGTAGTCTCCTCAGGATCTAATCTTTGAGAATATTGATCTATGTGGGAAACACGCTGTTAACACACACTGTCAATACCCCACAGATAATTGTTTCACATGTTGGTTGGTATAAAACCATAACAAGCAGGGTTCATAGTAGGCTACAGTGTCAGTATGCATTAACCTCCCCAATAAACATTAATGATATGTACAATTAGATCTGATCAAGTTGAGGTCATTAGAAGGCAGTTCAAAAAAAAACTTTTTCATTCCAGTAAAGGCAGAGAAAAATTTCTTATTTGTGGCCTGTCACTCCGATATACAAATGTTCTATGTATTTGTATACAGTACTGACATCCACACAGCATACACTATACTACAACCTCTCCCATTATACTGTACTCACTATGCTAGTACCTACACTACACTGCCATCTCACATTTTGTACAGTTTATTTTCAGACCAGAAAATTGGCCAAATGTTTTCAGAATTTCAAGGGAAATGCCTGCAAACTGGCATTGTTTGTAATAGCACCACTGTACAATACGAATACCCACATGGCATGCACAATTATGATACCCCATACATTACTGAGATTCACACTGTGCTAGAACCGACACTACACTTCAACTCACTACCGACACCCACATGATGCTGCAACCTACTGTACACTATGCTAATGCCTATCCTGTGTCACTCTACTTTGCCTGCTTAAGATGGACAGTGTTGCAACCTGCGTCACTGACTCAGTACTTTTTGATAAATCTGCTTTACTTACCTCCTTTTCAAAAATACATTTGAAATAGAGAAAGAAAAAAACAACAAAAAAAAATAATATTGAACATCACACTTCCCATCTCTGATGTAGCCTACAGTATTAACTGTTGCAGCTGGGATGACCAAAGGGGTTGGATACTGCCAGGCCTCCTCCTTCTCCATGACCTTGCAATGCTGTTGATTTTACCTTTGTCTGCTTACCTTGCAGATCAGACATGTCAAACTCAAAATATCTACCGGGCTTAATATTCAAGGTCTATGAGTGTGTGGGTCACAAGGGAAAAAAAAGTCTTATATGCAATTTTGAAAGGTTTATTATTAATAAAAACCAATGCAATGCCCCCTATAGTAGTGCCCCTTATGCAATTCTACCCTGTATTACAGCCCCTTTTGCAATGCCCCCTGAATTTGTGCCCCTTATGCAGTGCCCTAGTAGTGCCCAGTATGCAGTGCCCCAGTAATGCCCTTTATGTTGTGCCCTCAGTAATGTCCTTAGTAGTTCCCCATGTGTTGTGCCCCAGTAATGCCCCTTATGTTGTGCCCCCAGTAATGCCCCTTATGCAGAGCCCCCAGTAATGCCCCTTTATCCAGAGCCCCCAGTAATGCCCTTAGTAGTGCCCCCAGTAATGCCTCTTATGCAGAGCCCCCAGTAATGCCCCTTAAGTTATGCCCCCAGTAATGCCCCTTTATGCAGAGTCCGGAGTAATGCCCTTAGTAGTTCCCCCATTAATGCCCCTTATGCAGAGCCCCAGTAATGCCCCTTTATACAAATCCCCCAGTAATGCCCTTTGTAGTGCCCCCATTAATGCCCCTTATGCAGAGCTCCCAGTAATGCCCTTTTATGCAAATCCCCCAGTAATGTCCTTTGTAGTGCCCCCATTAATGCCCCTTATGCAGAGCCCTCAGTAATGCCCCTTTATGCATAGTCCCCAGTAATGCCCCTAGTAGGGCCAATAGTGTCTGTATTGCGCTGGCGTCTGAGTCACACTGTTCATGTGTCGTGATTATTAATTGACGGCAGTTGTAGTGAATATTTGTACACAGAGTGATTGACAGTCATTGAGTGTTTTAGGGAGATAATGAGAAGTGGCAAGTCAAACGCGCTGTGTCGCAACAATTTTGTGGGCACGTCGCAGCCAGCAACTGCATATTTGTACTCAGCTTCACTGGCGCAGGCGGCTTACTTCCTACATTCTGAGCAGGCATAGGGTTGCTCAGAAGTTTGATGTGCGTCCGATGTACTACCGATGGTGCATCTTTGTATATAAGTGACGGTATTAGCAGAACTTATCAGTATCATTGCAAGCGTAAACAGTGGGCATTCCTGTCTGGTACAATAATATAACATTAACCAAGATAGAAGACACCCACCTAATCTGATTCTGACCACAGTGTGAGTGTAAAGTAATCAACCACATTTCATAAAGTAATGGCCAAAGCCAAGTTTACTCATTGCTGTATATAAGTACCTCAATTCATAGTGTCAAAAACTTGCCAGCGTCTAATGCCTGTGTCATTGTGGCCTACTTGCAGGTTTACAAGGAGGTGTCTGATATTAGTAGAAATTACTTCAGGCCATGATGAGCTAGTTTGGTCAAAGTGTAATATTGATGCTGACTGGAGACAAACTTGTGTCTATGACAATATTGAGCATCTTTATGTCTCATCAGGGTTCAAAGTCATATAGAGATTGTCACAAGAGGATGGATCTTTACCAGTCTTAGGAAGTAATATAATTTGCTTTACATATTGAAGACAGCAGAAAATATTTCTCATAGGTTGAATTGAGAGTGCTTAGTATTGGCTGCAGTAAGGCCCTCTGATAAAGCTTACCGTATATATTTCCATTGGTAGACTATCTGTGCCCGGAACCTTTCTTCTCAGAAAGGATTTAACTGCTGCCAGCATTTATTCTAACCTGAGGGGGAAGTCAAGTAAGTCTATATCTTCCTTCAGCAATTCTAGGAACATAATCCATATCCATTCCAGATACTGTCACAGGTTTTTATTACATATACTGGGCACATTACTTCCATTAATGCCATGGGGTATGTGACCTATTAGTTTTGCAATATGTGGTATGTGTGAGGATACTGGGTTTATGAGTGCCTTTTTGTCTATTGCTATGGCAGATCTGCCTTGACAAATGCGTATGTTTATAGCTGGTATGGTACCCAACCACCTTTTATAGGTTCACCAATCATTTCACAGACTATACAGGAGAAGATAATAGCAAAGGTACAATCAGGGGCATATTGGGAACTTAAAATGGCCCTGAAAATATTTCCGAAAGTTGCTCCATTTAGGCGTGGCCAAAAGCAAACGTTGGTGAGGTTAGAAGACCATTAATCCTAATACTGACAGCATCCCAGTGAACGCCATACAGCATACCTACCAACCTTCAAGTAGTGAAGATAGGGACCTTTGTGTGCGCCTGAAAAGGTGGCACGGCCTCATGTGAAATGCCGTGCCCCCTAGCCACTCCTCCTGTTCATGCTCTTGTTCCAGCAAACGACACGCTTAGTCCCATACACCTGCTCCAGCACTGCACACACTAACAGCTGCCTCCTGTGCAGCCCCTCAGTCTCCACCTCTCTGTTCTGCTGCTGCTGCTGGGATCTGGTGTGTTTGTGCCAGCGATTACAACCTTACCCTCTGGCCAGAGCCCAGGAGCCGGGTGAAGTGGGACCCTTTTCCGTGGTGGTGCTGCCCGGTTCGGTGTGAGGAGAAAAGAAAATGGTTTGTTGTGCCTGGCCCCAGCCCAGGTGTCAGACACTCAGGCAGCCAACATCAGTAAGAGGAGAGAGGTGAAGAGTCAGACTGGAGGCAGCCTGCCCCCAGCTCTCTCTAGTGGACATGTGCTGAGGACTGGCTCCTGATCAGCGCTGACCGGGGAACATATTTAAAAAAAAGAAAAAGAAAAGAATAAAAAATAATTTTAGTGGCCCAATGGGAAAACTCCCGGTGAAATCTATGACCAATCTGCCCCTTTGTTATTACACAACACATGAAGTAACAATGTGAACACTAATTGAATATATTTAAATTTACAGTAATACCAGATTGTATCAACACACTCAGAGTTTCTCCACCCCTAACCGTAAGTTTCACCTCCACACCGTAGAGCGAACAGGGTTCCCATCTGTCTTACTAGGAGTGGGGTGAGCTGTCTTCCAATGGTGAGATGTCTCCAAAGAGGCATAATTGCAGATCCCAGCTGCTTGACCATGGATCCTCTACTAGCGTGGTAGGGAATGGCTGCCACTGGGATCACCGAATCATGGGTGTCTCCTGATGGAGTGAACTTGTTAAATATAGTTGCATAACTCCACTGCTGGGCACTTGGACTGCTTAGATACAAACAGGGTGACCGTGTCCTAGGACGTGGCAGAAGCTAAAACTCCAACACACCAGTTATTTCCAAAATGTTCACCACTACTTATCTGTGTGTTCCCATCTTATACTCCCAGAACAGCCTCACACTGCAGGGTGGATCAACTGCTTTCTAGATTAGAGCATCTCAAGTGACTGAAAATATAATACACAGTGGGCTGATGATTAAATCTGGTTGCTAGACTTAGATAATTTGGTTTTAGCTGGACAGTACTGAGGACAGTTGCATCACTGAGGAGATTGCTGTTTAGATTAGCAGGACCTCCGGTGGATATGTAATCAAGGGCTAGCTTCTGTTTAGCAACAGCACTGTTTGAGTTGACCTGGTAATCTAATTATCAGTGTATTGTTTCTAAGAGGACAAGTAAATGCCTCTTTTGACAAAGATCCTAAAAGCAGCCCTGTAATTTAACACTGACATTTTCTAATACAAGTGATATATCTGACAATGTGGTTGCACACAAAGGGCTTGTTTCCAAGTCAGACGCAGCTTTTTTCATAGCCGCAAATAGCAAGTCTTTGCATACAGCGCAGAAGTGAATTTACACAATTCTGCATATCTCCAGGTGTTTTAGAAACATCTTGGCTGAATTTCTCTTTGGGCATTTTGGGGCAGAAACTAAGGGGAGACCATGCGATTGCATGGAGCTATTTTGTTCTGGGCATGTCATGGGACTGTTACTTGTGTGTAACTATACTTCTGTGCTATTCTGAATCATAAATTCAGCAAAGGGAAGTCTTTTTCTAACGGATCTCTTGCACCAAGCATAGGGCAGTTGTAAGTGTTGATACTAATGATAATAGTTGTACATCAAATGGGAAAATGCTAGCAATGAGTGAACACTCTAGGCTCCCTTCCTCCAACTAGCCCCATTGTTAAATCAATAACATACAGTACGTTTAGTAAATAAGATGCCTATCTGCAACCCATTCTTACAGTAAATAAAAGCATTTAAATTAAATTTGTGTTCGACTCAGAAGATGCCCCACTACATCTGCCATTCATAAATCGACATATGTATATACTATATCTGCCACTTTATATACTATATCTGCCACTCATAAAAAACCGACAATATTTGCCCAACATTAAATTAAAAGCAATCAAAATTAATAAATATACCTATACTCCAATAGTCATGTAAATTAGATTAATAGCTTTCACATTTAAAATATACGGTTTTCCCAACCTACCATGAAATTACATTTCAAGAATTCACTTTTAATAAATAGACACCCCCCCCCCCAATCAGCCCCAACAGTAAATTAATAGTATGATCAGGGAAATAGCAAGGTGGGGCATGGGCTTCTCTCTCAACGAAACATCTTCCAAGTCCTACCCTCTGAACCCTCCCTCTCCTTCTCATAATTCAAGGACAACTATATTAACCTCTTCTACCCTATTCGCTTTTGGGTTGCGTCATCTTCTATCCCCCTGGCCCCACATCCTAGATAACTTTACAGTCTAGCTAACACGCTCTCTCTCCTCTCACTTTCCTTGCCTCATCGTAATGGACTTCATAGTCCTGCCCACACAGTGGTTACTCTCGATCTTGTCTTCTCCCACTGCTGTCATCTCTGACTTCATCAACTCCCCCTTCCCTCTCTCTGACCCTATTTCCTCTCCTTTAGACTGTCACATCCCCTGTCACCTTCTCCCCCTCCCAAGTCTGTTCTTGCCAAATGCAACCTCAGCACCCTAGGCCTGGCCGTGATCTCTTTCTCATTGGACTTCCCTGCTACTAGGGATGAAGTTCATGCTTTCTCCCTCGGCTCCCTCCAATTGGCTCCTTGACTCCATTCCATCTCACATCCTCCGTTACCTCTATTGACACCTGCTCCCATATTACCTACCTCTTCAACCTGTGCCTCTCATCCAGTTCTGTCTCTTCTAGTTTCAACAATGCCCTAATCTCTACCATTCTCAAAAAAAAAATAACTTGACAGAGACTCGCTGTCTAACTACCATTCTATCTCTCTCCTCCCCTCTGCCTCAGTATCTACTAAAAAGGAGAACCTCCTCCTTTTATTATTTCTTCTCACCCACCTCTTTCCACTTATCCTTAAAGCTGCTGGGCATTTCATTTACATGCAATGTGATGACCTCACCCCTCAATCAACTGCTTGACTTGCTTCCCATCCACCTCAGTACAGTTAAGACGTCTCATCACCACATATAAAGCCCTCAATCACTCCACTGCCTTTTACATCTTCAACCGCTCTGTTCACACTCCATCCCACCCTCTCCATTCCTCCACTAACCATCACCTCAACTCTGGTCACCTCCTCTCACTCTCACATTCAAGATTTCTCCTGTGCTGCCCCAATGCTCTGAACCTCACTCCTCCTGCCCATCAGGCTCTTTTCCAGTATCCATACCTTTAAATGAACCCATTAAACTCAAGTCGTCCTGTTTAATCGTAACGTGTGTACGCAGCATTACGTATAAGTTATAACACTGAATAGTCAATGCCCCACCCACATTACGTTAGGAATGCAATCCCACCACACGTACTTTCTTCCATCTGGTGCTGTATATTTAAGAGGCAAACTCTTCTGTCTGCCTCTCTTACTGCGTGCCAGTTGGTGCATTCCCCAAATGTGACATGCCCTCAACAGGGAATAGTGGGCACATACCTGGCAGATGGAAGGAGTGAAATGGATCTGTAAATTCCACAGCAATATACAGTAGGGTGGCTCATCTACCGAGAAGGACTGTCAATCAGTCCTTTACAACATCCTGGGCACGAGTGGACAACTAAAAACTTATTATAGGTGCGAGCTGCACCCTAGACAATAATTACACTATACATCATCCTACTTTACACTTCCAAATCTACTACTGTAGTACAGCCATCCACGCTGTGCTTCTTTCTATGTTACACTGATACCCCATACAATACTGGCACCCACAAATCTCACAACTTTAAAGAAAACAAAATCCAGATAAAAATAAGCCTGGTCCAAGTCTGCCCAACCATGCCTTTGGTACGCTCAAACCTAATAATACTGACACACAAAATGCTACAACCTCCACTCCACATAATACTTACTCCACATTATGCTGCACCTACACTAGGTAGACTTCATTTCCAAGAATACTGACTGCATACTGCAGTACACTTTCAGCGCACACCCTCTCACCTTTTGAGAGAGATGCTTCTGCAAACTAGAAGTGCACCTGGGTGTGCAGGGAAACAGAAAAAGTGCACTGCACAGATATTGAATTAAAGTAAAAAAAAAAAATTCTCCCAATACACTGTGTTTATCCACAAGATTGGCTTCAATTAATTATAGAGAGAGAGAAGTGACAACAAGTCTGCATATATTTCATGCAACATCTGTGGTTAAAGCTTCTGTTTTAAACTACACAAAGGACTGCTAGAAATGTGTTTGTCCAACAAAGTGCAAATGGAAGGTGCAAAATGCTATAAAAAGTATCCGACCACATATGCACCTGTTCAGCACAAGGGCAAAGAGAAAGTACTTTTGTGGAGTTGAAATGGCTTTTCGCATTTTTATACAGCAAAAAATGTATTTAAAATGTTCCCTACTGCACATCTCTTTTATTTTAATAATCTCGTCTGCAAAATGAAATGTAATTGTTTAACTGCTGCTCACAGATATGCGCACTGGGTTACCTAATCCACACTTTCCAATCACATGACGTCATCACTCAGCTCAACTCCTTCTATTAGCTGGTGCAAACTCCTGCTGCTCCACAAAAGCAGAAAACTTGCTCCACGATCACTGTTACCAAGATAGCTTGTACTCAGCCATTTTCACTTACAAATAACCTCCTGTACTGCGATTCTGCACAACATTAATGGCAACGCTGCTACCACTTACACTATACTGCTACCCACACAGTACTGATCTGTGCTATGCAACAGCTGGACTATGCAAAAAATCTCCATTCTACATTCTACAAAACAAACACACTGGTTTTAGGGGGGTTAGGGTCCCAGTCGGACCTCCCATTGTTGTACGCTGGGCTGAACTTTGACCCGGGAAGCCTGTTCTGAGCCTTCCACATGATGGATTTAGATGAAAACTTCACATAGTAGTAACATTTCATCCCAGAAGACATACTAGGGAGTTGAGGTCCCGGTCAGACCTCCCGTTGGTGTCTGACCGGGCAGAACTTTGACCCAGTGAGCCTGTTCGGATCCATGGAGCCTGTTCTGAGCTTTCCACTGGATGGATTTGGATGATAACTTCACAGAGTGGTAATATTGGATCCCAGAAGACATAATAGGGGGTTGAGCTACCAGTCAGACCTCCCGTAGGTATACACTGGGCAGAACTTTGACCCGGGGAGCTTGTTCTGGCCTTCCACTGGATGGATTTGGATGAAAACTTCACAGAGGAGTGGCAATTAGTCTTGGATGTAACAATTGGTGATTTACCTGACTCTGGTGATGAACCGGATTCAGTGGAGACCGACTTGACTGGAACCATGGGTAACGTGAATAGCTCTTTTAACATAAGAATTGGATAGCAGTGAGAACTGCCTTTGATGATGAATGACTGGAACTGGAAACTTGATACGTTGGAGTGGGATCAGATGGAACTTGGAGGAACTGGTCTGGGACCGGCAGGAAGGCTTACTGAGCTGAACGGGGTACCAGTAGACGGGCTTGCAGACGGATGGTAGCACGGAAGCTACTTGGTGCGGCTGGGAAGCCTTGTAGAGACTGATGGTAGCACGGGAACTACATGGAATGGCTAGGGAGTCATAAGGTGAGTGGTGGTAGCTCGGGAGCTACTTGGTGCGGCTAGTGAGCCGTGAGGTGAACGGTGGTAGCACGGGGGCTACTAGGTGCGGCAGGGTAGCCGTAAGGAGACTGATGGTAGCTTGGAAGCTACTTGGAGCGGCTTAGGGAGCCGTGAGATGAGCGATAGTAGCGCGGGAGCTACTTGGTGCGGCTAGGGAGCCTTAGATGGTTGGTGGTAGCGAGGAAGCTACTTGTCACGGCTAGGGAGCCGTAGGTGGTTGGTGGTAGCGTGGAAGCTACTGGTTGCGGCTTGGGAGCTGTAGATGGTAGCGTGGAAGCTACTTGTTGCTGCTTGGGAGCCGAAGTTGATAGATGGTAACGTGGAAGCTACTGTTTGCGGCTTGGGAGCCGAAGTTGATAGATGCTAGCGTGGAAGCTACTGGTTGCGGCTTGGGAGCCGTAGATGATAGATGGTAGCATGGAAGCTACTAGTTGCGGCTTGGGAAGCCGAATGGAGATGGCGGTAGCAGGATTGCTGGACACAGCAGGTTTTCAGATAGAACTGGTCTAGGAACCAGCAGGAGCCTGGGGTACACTTTTACTCAGAGGTACAGCTATAGCTTAAGCTGTACACCACGGAACGTAACGAGATGTTCAGGGCCAGAATGCTATCAGGGGAGGATATATATACCCTGGGTCTGGCAGCAATTGGAGGATGCGGACAGGTGGTCTGGCAGTAGTATTCTGAGTGGTGAAAGCACAACATGCAGAGGGAGCAATCATCTCTGCAGCCCTTGAGAATCAGGACCACACCTGCGATTACAATTAAGACTAGCAATGCTCACAGACAGAGGAGAGTCCAGGTGGCTAATCACTGTGGGAAGGAGAAAAACTACACACACAGAAATGTTACAAACAGCATGATTCAGAGCAGATCTCCCAGGTGAATTACAAACACAGATCCATGGAGCAGCTGGCAGAGGTAAGTCTCAAAGCAAAGGTAAAAACTAGCCAGGGTTGTGACTTTGGATGCCTAATGGAGTAGTTGGGGTCCGAGTCAGACCTCAAGTTGGAGTGTGCCGGGCAGAACTTTAACCCAGGGAGCCTGTTCTGGGCCTTCCACTGGATGGATTTGGACAACATAACATAATAAAACTTAATAACTTAAAGATTTAAACCCGTGTAACGTTGCCCGGGTACTTCAGCTAGTAGAACACAAACCATAAGATACATTAACCTCACTGACATTCAGCACTTGTACCCTTCTACAGTACTACTTATACACACTCTACGCTAGGGTTGCACAACTTTTTTTGCCCAAGGACCACGTTGGGAAATAGTACTCAATTGAAGGGGCCACATTTTGCAGTGATTCTAATTACAGTTGTTCAAGAATTTTATTCAAATATAATTATAACAGTATACAGCACAAGGATAATGGGGTTAATGGCTTTCTGATAATGCAAAACATTAAAATGGTTTTTGTTCCTCGTAAAAAAAAAGAAAAATAAATACTGTATGAAAAATAAAGTGGCCACATGCAAAAATATAAGACTTGTACAGTAGGGTGCAGACATGTGTATGTGGGAGTGGCAGAGCTGTGTGGAAGTGATGATAACTGCTCTCATGAGTCAGTGGTCATGGACGGACAGGTACGAGCTGAGATCTGGACACCAAAGACACAGCTAGTCTGGAACAGAGATTGCAGGCAATCTGCCCTTAGCGCACTGAACCAGGTTACTACATATGTAAAGTACCCCTGCTGGGGAGGAAATGACAATCTGAACACCCCGAGCCTGTATAAAAAATGCACGCTATTGCAGCCGCGACTGCAACTTTTATTTGTAGTCGCAGTGGTGGTAATATGCAAATGCTAGTTTTAGCCTCCCCTTTGTATACTAGCGAGTGCTGGAGACTGCAAGCCCAGAGACGCCCACTTTCAATGCCTGTGGATGGTGCAACTCTGCTGGCGGTTCTGAACAATCCATAATTGGCGCACCATCGCAAGCACCATCGACCCTTATGGCAGACGTAGTGTCTCCTTGTCAACTCCATTTAAACATGGCCTCGGACACACTTGCTGCAACACACTCCTATAACATGCCCCTAAAACGGACTGTCTTTGCGCACACTTCAGGCCACCTCCCACTCACTATATAGGAACACCCATGGTATTGCCTTTCCATTCCCAATGCCAGCAATCCCGTACATAGCAGCGCATTTGTGCGTACACTTGGGGTAGTGCATGCGTTGTAGAGGTTTTCAGTATTTTTTGCACAGTAGCAAATAGTTGCTCAAGTCCACCAGTATCTGCATTATGTTCAGTTTATGTCCATCTCTGAAACAGGCCCTCCATCCACTGGCAGGCAGTTTTTAAAACTTTATTCTAATTTTTCCTATCCCTCTTGTGTGCCACATATAATAAGGCTACGCCACCAAAGAGTTAATCATCAGTGGTCTCCATCGATGGTAATATCAGTGCTTTGCATCGATGGCATGAAACCATCAACGGGAAACAATTGGTGGTTTCACCCAGTGATGGACATCCCTGCTTATGGTACACAGCTAGCGGCGGGCCAATCAGGGAATGGGTACAGAACATAGCTGCACATTTGGGGGCTAATCTGTGTGCCCCCTGCACCAGGTCACAAAATACATTGGTAAATCTCTGCCATTGTAGGTGGAGAACCATCGGATCTCCGCCATCAAAGGCAGAACTATCGTTGACAGACCATCAATGGTCGATGGCCATCCACATGCGGCCCACAGGTCATGGTTTCTGCACACCTGCTTTACACTGATATCATTCTGTGCTATCAATTTATTAAAAAAATACATTACATTTGTCCAAAGTGTTACTCTTTGCTACATACACAGTAAATATTCATGATCATCACATATTCCTGCATAATGATCATCTGTAAATACCCACCACAAAGCTATATCTTAAGAAAGCCAACCGTGGCCTGATCCTGCTGACCCACCCACTATAAAGAGACAAGATTGGAGTCCTATATGGCTGCACATTTGTACACTTCTGGGGGTAAATTTACTAACAATCGAGTTTGGTCGAGTTTTTATTTTTTTAAACTCTCTTTGCTTCACTGAATCTCTGGTGAGTTTACCCTTTAACAACTTGCAAATTGACTACATGGGTGAAACAGCAGGACAGTAGTGTCCCGCTGAAATCGGGATGTTGGGGAGGGGTGCGCCCTCTATGGCTGGCGCCCCTGTTTGACCGCACTGGTCGAATACCCCTAGAGCCGGCCCTGGCACAAATGCATCATATTATGAAATAACTATCTTTGTAGAGTTCAAGTTATAAAAGTACATGAAACTGTCCACCTGCCATGGCCTTTGCTAGTATATTATTATTAATATTATCATTTATTTATATGTCGCCACAAGTGTTCTGCAGCACCTTACAAAATACATAAACAAATACGTGACCAAAGACTTACAGTACAATACAATACAATGCAAGAAGTAGATGAAAGTAAAGTAAGGAGAAGCACAAGAGGGTAGAGGGCCCTGCTCATAAGAGCTTACATTCTAAAGGCGAAGGGCAGACAAACAGGTAAGACAAACATGGGGTAGACGAGGAGGAAGGCGCATATAATAATTTTATTTATATAGCGCTTTTCTCCCTTAGTACTCAAGGTTGCTTTAAAGACATCAGAAAACATGGTACATTGTACAAGGATTTGGTGTTGCAAAAAATTGAAAATCACACAGATAATTAAAATCAACCAAGAAACCTAGATAGCACAATAAGCATATTGCAGGGTTGGTGCAGACATTTTGGAAAATAACTTCCATGGGTTATATATTCCACCCACAAAAGGTACCAAATGAGTCAGCCGTCTTGAGCGCACTACGTAGGATTACCCTGGGTGGAATAGGTTATACCTAGAGGAAATTACACAAAATGGGTGTGGTTGCAGTGTCCTGATGCTAGGAGTAGGGTCCCACCACAATAGTCAGGTCCATGTATTTTTCATCCCATCCACGAGTGTACCAGGTGAGGCAGCCATGATGGGCGCACTACTAAGGTTGCACTGTGGGTGAGGAACCATGCAAGACATAAGTATACAGTAGTTACACAAACCATATCAGAAATATGTATTAGCCTTGGTCCAGCTTAAAACAAATAATAATAATTATATTGTGTTGAACAAACCTTCATGTATGTTGTTTTGACCGTACAATGTATTATAGTTACAATGTGTTAATATTTTTGCAGCTAACAACCCTAAGAGGGGCAGTTTTAGAAGATGCTGTACCATCAACAGCAAGACACGGGTCAGCACGTGGCCTTCCTCACAAAGAAATCCTTGAATATGTGATACCAGACCTTAATGTTCAGTGTCTTCGGCAAGCTATAAGCTCACCCAAAGTCCAAGAGCAGTTGCTCAAGCTGGATGAACAAGGGGTATGTAGACTTAACTACTTATATATCTGTTTTATCTATGATAGATTTGTATACCATAAGGGGAAAAAAGTTATATTAATCTTTAAAGAAAAAAATGACAGATTTGCAGGGTAATAGTTGCTGGTAATATTATCTATTTTATACAGTTCTGTAAAAATATACAAATTCATGGAAAGCTATTAGAACTGCAGGTTGGCTCAGTGTAAAGTAAAACTATGGCCCTCATTTAGGTGCTCATATAGAATTGGGCGTACATGTATTTGTTTTATTGCATATCTGTACATCACGTGCACACAAATATATTTGCTTCTCTGTATGCATCTTGAGGGAAGGGTCAGATACAGTGAGGATGTTTGTATAGTTGTGACACAATCAGAGGTAGAAGCAACTGCAGTACCAGATTAACAGGTCTATTTACTAAGCAGTGTTAGGAGACAGAGTGAAAAGTGATAAGGTGCCAGCCAATCAGCTCCTAACTGTCATTTTCAAACACAGCCTGTGAGATGGCAGTTGGGAGCTGATTGGATGGCACCTTATCACTTTCTTATCACTTTTCACTCTATCTCCTAACACTGCTTAGTAAATAGACCCCTAAGGTCCACATGGGCCTGGAGCTGAAATTTATGAAGGGCCTCCAAGCAGGGGAGTATGACAAGCACTGTGGCGGTGTGACTAGTGATGTGTTGTCATGCCTAGTGTGTGGGTATAGTCTACACAGGATGTGTGGCTATCTCCATGAAGGACATACGCCTACCTTCAACCACTTTATAGTGAAGCTATAACAAGAAAAAGTTTTTTTTTTTAATTTGTGAAAGGGTAAAAGCTGTATGACTGGTCCTAACAGCGCTTGTGAACCACTCCCTCTTATTCTATTTACAGACAAAATATTGGTGATGTGGTCAGGGCCGGATTAAGGGGGGGGCGACAGGGGCGGTCGTCCCTGGGCCCCCACACACGGAGGGGCCCCCACTAGCAGTGGTGCGCTGTCTGCGCCCGCCGCTAGTGTCCCCTCCGCTAGTGTAGTGCAGACCGCGCAGTTAGCGCAGTCCACACTACACAGTGACATACACACAGCCGCCAGCGGCAGCTGTGTGTATGTTACAGCAGCCGATGAGTCAGACACACTCATTGTCTGCTGCACCCACTGTACACAGACAGTGTGTCACTACTTACAGGCTGCAGCCGCACCGCTGAGGAGCACTCGCGAGATGATGACTTCAGAAGGTAGACCGGCTACGTGCGCCAGCGGCGGACGGGGCCTGAGGGATCGCAGACAGAAGAGGTGACCGTGGGCGCGGCGCTGGCATCCATGTTGTTTGTGTGGCGCAGGCAGCACTCAGCAGACAAGGGTGATTGGTGAGACTGGCTGCACTGCATTGAAGGGAAGAGCCTGAGCGCGCCACTGACTGTCTCTGCTGTGCTGTGTGTGAGTCTCAAAGTCACTGTCTGTGACTGTCCATCAAGTGCATATTAGATATATGTATATAATATATATATATATATATATATATATATATATTATATACATATAATATAATAGACATCATGTTAGGGGCAGGGCTGCACACACATATATATGTGTGTGCAGCCCTGCCCCTAACATGATGTGACCACACCCCCTCCATGGGGGGGGAAGCGTACTGTATCGGGGCCCAGGATTTCTCTTGGCAGCCCTGAAGATATCCACAGTATATCTATACATTGCGTAAAATAAAGTCCTGGGTAGGCGTGTGTCTCCTTGTTAGGGATAATCTTGAAAACTACTGGACGGATTATGACGCATTTTTCACTATTCTATAGAGCATTTGTAGGGGAAGGTTTATGTTTCTGAAACTTACTGTATGACAGAAGGGAGCCGAGCAGTGACGAAAGTATGCAGTAAGGCACTCGATGTTTGTGCTTCAGTGTGGTGCGCAGACTCAGGAAGTAACCAACTAAAGGGATAAAAATACATACAGAAGCCCAATGACGGGCAGAGGCCCTAAACGTTGGATGGCATAAAGATGGTGTTTCACTTTATACAGCATAACAAGTGCCTTGCACTCCTATGTAAAGTTCTCCAACAGTGTCCAGTGCCTTTACCTAGTATCAGCATATACAGTGGAGAGGTGGATGGCATAATAACGCTGGAGTAAGCGTGTTTTTTGTTCCAGTCATTAGCCTGGAGTGCCATCCACGTTGTGTGTGTGTGTGTGTATATACACACATGCATATATATGCATACAAATATATATACTGTACATACACACACATTCATGCATGCATATACATATACAAACACACACATATATACATACAAATACACTATAAACACATACAGTACATACATAGGTGTAAGACAGTACACTGACCTGTGGGAAGGTAGTTTGCTGCACTAAATTCTGCTTTCTCCTTCCGGCTGGGTGGGTGTATGGGTGGGGCTGCAGATGACCCAGTGACTAAAGCTTCTGGTGACCCGGGAGAGAGACAACTGTGGACTGTGCTTTGGGGGGTGGCGGAGCTTCGGGCGGCAAGGACGAAGCTTGGAAGACAGAGGCGGAGCTTTCGACCCCTGATGAGGGGGTGGTGAATGGTCTGGGTTCTGGATCCTTATACTGCAATGCATTGTTGTTGGATTCAGTGCGGTGCATACAGTGTTCCCATCAGGAGATTTTTTTTTTTTTTCCTGTCAACACTGAGTGCCGTGCAGTGGATCCTGTGTGCCTATTTTCGTGGTGGGCTTGGAGCTGCAGTGTATATATATATATATATATATATATATATACAGATGTGCCCAGGGGCGCATTGATAATGGGTGCAGGGTGTACGGGTAATACGGGCCCCTGGGTCCAGGGGGCCCCGCACCGCACACCCTGCACCCATAATATTACTTACCTCTCCGAAGCCAAACGTCAGCACGGGGGTTTGACGCTGTAAAACGACTGGAAAATGGCCGCGGCGGCCATTTTCCCATCATTTGCGCATGCGCGGTACAGGGAAAATGGTCGCAGCGGCCATTTTCCCGGTGACCTGTGTATACACTATAGACTCTGGGCACACTCTAGTGCCCAGAGTCTATAACTCCGGCGCTGGCGGAGAGGAGAGGACCCATGTCGGAGACTGCACACGGGCCCCCTCCTCTCTAGAAACGCCCCTGGATGTGCCCACATACATCTATCCTACTTGTCGCGCCACACATAACCCGGGAGCTCAGTGTGACTCAGTAGCGTCATGCGTCTTTTCGTTTATCTTTTTACCTTCAAATGCGTCTTATTCACACAGCGATGCGATTAGGTAGCACAAGTAGCTTCTGATTAAAATGACATGCAGTATGCCTATGTTCTCTGTGCGTCTGCAGGTGTATCTGCATGCTAAACACTACGTTACAGTGTTACAGCCGCTGACACTGTAATGTAACATTTTGCATGCAGATACACCCACACTCATTCAGATATCATAGGCATGCTGCATATCATTTTAATCAGCAGAATCTGATTGTGCTATTGCATCGTTTTGCGAATGAGACGCATGTGAAGGTAAAAAGACGCACGAAAAGATGCTCGGCACTACTGAGTCACGCCACGGCATGGCGTGACTAGCAGGGCTATTTAACGTGCCAGGAGGCTAGATGTATGAGGGCCCATCTGTATATATATATATAGCTTTGTATTGCCGGCACTCCCTTGCTCATCTGTAATAGTTGCATCCGATGCCTTCCTTTTACCTCTCCCGGCTTGGAAGGAAAATAAACATGCAGCATAACGGCGGCACTCTGGGCGACTTGTAAAGGATACACAGACCCATATAGCTTACTACACTAAGCTATACGGGTCTGTGTATCCTTTACAAGTCGCCCAGAGTGCCGCCGTTATGCTGCATATATATATAGTATATTATGCAGGGGGGCCTTTACTGGCCCATTTTCTTATCATGGAAATAGAAAATATTTTTTTTGGCCTGTATTATAAACATGCCCCAAAATTGTACATTCAAAAACCAGTCCTTGCATACGCTTATTTTATTGATTATATATTAAATCTGTGCATCCTCTGGTGCAATCTGTCATCCCACATGAAGTCCTGGGACATTTCATACTCTGGATTAAATGCAGCACAATGGAAGAACTGTAGGCAGACGTGCCTTCTCCTTGCTGGTTTGCTCAGGAAACTTCACACAATCAGTTAATGCAAATTCAGTAGTTGTCTAAATGCAGGATAGGAAATGATGGGAATATTTCCTGTAGGCTGCCGTCTTTGTTTACCATTGGTTGGAGTTCTCGTATAAACTTGTGCAGAACCTCCAGCTGCAGGTTGTACGTGACCCCTAATTGCATCTGTTGCTTTTCAAACTCTTCCTGTAGCTGGTTCACATAATTGTCCAACTCGTATAATCATCCCTTCCATCCCCCTTCACTATTCTCCATCTCCACTTCAGTACACGTTTCTAGAGCAACAGCTCCAGATGCTAAGAAAACACATTTATGAAATCATTACTGATGATGTCAGGAATTTCCCGTTCTGCCACTGATTTTGCCAATTTTGAGTGCCAGAAACTCACTGTATTCATCATAGTTTATCAAATTACCCCTGGTCAAACCACAGATGTTGCAAATTTGAGTATAAATTGCCCCTTGCCATATATAGAAACTATAACACGTTGCTGCCATTTAAAACTACAATAAATTCTGTGAGTTTCTAACAGAATAGGCCCAGTAATGATTGATGTCTCTTCTCCAAGTTATAGGATATGCAATGAGAAATGTGGCTTACATTAAATCATTTATATTTTAATGTTATGTTTAAACCTATAATCTTGTTGTTGAGTAAGTGTCCTCACTGCCACCTCATGTGACCCCATGGCAGTGGCTGCCTTTAACATTAAGGAGCGTTCATTTAACTGAATTTGGACAGAGAGTTTAAGAGAATTTAATCCATATTGTGAACATACTGTAGTAATGCCATGTATAAAATATGTGTGATACCCTGCATGCCTCCTATTTAATGGCTATAACATGATTAAAATATGATATATAATGCCCTGTCTACCGTACCTCTTAGGTAGCTGAAGAAATTAACTTAATGCATTTTTGTGAAATCATTATGACATTAGAAAAAACATATTTGTAATTTTATATCTTTCATGAAGGGCTTGTAATTAGTTTTCCACATGACTTCTTAATACTGTCATCAAACACTCTTTCATATATTATTTAGTGTGAAACCACCAATTTTCTAGCCTTAAGCATGCAATGATTAGTTGTGGGTGCATGTCATATCAGTGCATTCATTCTCTAAGGGGCTGAGGAAAGAAATCCAGAATAATCTGCCAGCATTTTCTATTGGTAGCTGTAATTTATCCTATTTTAGTTTCTAGTAATACTAGACACTTTACTAAATTTACTAAATGGAGGAGCCGTTCATTGGCTGAGAGGGGGGCCTAACCTCTCAGCCAATGAACGCATAGACACGGAGCTTCAAAGGATGAAGCCGCGTCTGTGCGCTTCATTCGGGAAGAAGTAATCATTCTGGTTAGACTGATTACTCCTTAAAGCGATGGTCGGGTTTCTCGTTTTATTATTTTAACCCATGGATGCCTACTGGAGAAGGGGACCACTGAAGGTAAGATAGGTGAGTATTGTGTGAGTGTGTGTATGTATGTATGTATTAAAATTATACTTTGTAAAGTGTGTTTGTGTTTCTTGCAACCTTTCTTTACAGGTGAACTACAAGTCCCAGTGGGCACTTAATGCCCCGCATGTTGGTACTTGTGGTTCTCCAAGTACCAGCATGCGGGGGAGGCTTGCTGGGACATGCAGTTCTACTGGAAAGACAATGTTTATTTATATCTATTTTTACACCACACCTACACAATCAACCCGCCACCCACTGCCCAGGGGTGGCGGGGATAGCCCCGGGCAATCAGCCCAGGCTAGGGGTGCCCTGGAGAGGGAGACCCCTTTTTTTGAAGGGGTCTCCAACTCCCCATTGATCCCTGGGCTGGGCTGACTAACGGTCAGGGCTGATGCTGCGGCTGGGGGGCCCAGTGATAGGGCTCCCCTGGCTGTGGCATCAGTCCCCCATTAGAAAGGGTCCAGGGCTGGTTCTGGATCTTACAGGGGAACCCTAAGCAAATTTGTCCCTGTAAATTCAGAACCAGCTCTGCTTCCCATAGCCCAGTGCTGGTTGTACTAATTACAGGGAGACCCTACGTCATTTTTTCCCTGTACTTAGTCAACCAGAACTGGGTTGGCAAAGTCCGGGGCTGGTTGTGTGTTGGGGGGTGACCTCACGGGTTTTTTTTGTTTGTTTTTTAACTCTTTACAACACTTTTTACAACCAGATACATTCAGGCATCTCACTGATGTCTGCATGTATCTGTGTGACAACGAACTGCTCATGCTGAAAGTGAAAGCATGAAGCAGTTTGTTGTTTCGGGGATTTGCAGTTCGTTTTGAAGGGTGATTTGCCGTTCGATTTGGACATGAACTTGCCAAATCGAACAGCAAATCACTCTTCAAAACCGACTCAAATCGAATTTGTTTTGCAAATCGCAAAACAAATCGACTCATAGTAGATGCAGTGAAAAAAAGGTTTTCACTGCATGCGATTTGAGTCGATTTGAGAAGTGTTAAATCACTCCTCAAATCGTGCTGCAAATCGACCTTTAGTAAATTTACCCCTTAAGGTGGGTACACATTAGACGATATGTCACCTGATCCGGCGAATCGGGCTGACATATCGTGCCCATCGGTAAATGTGTACCCACTTTGTCAGCCTTTGCGTGCTCCCGCGGGGTCGTTCATTGCATTGATAGATCTGCAGTACCTGCTGCTAAATTTGTCAATTAGAGGGATGACCACATGCATTTGGATGCGGCAAGTGAATGACATAACGTCAGGTCATTCACCAGATCATGTGGTATGTACGGAACGCACTATATGTTGTCCGTCGCATCTGCTGTCGGCTGGGTCATCCGTCGCATCCGGAGTTGGACTGGCACACTGCGGTACAGGGAAAATATCCGGTGGACCCCACTTTCTGTGGGCCCCACCACTTGCTCTAATGACAGGTTCCAGACTGTGCACTTGAATTATATATTGTTACTCAATTAGAGGGTCAGTTACATGGTCTCTAATGTCTGTCCAAGCCTCTGTGGGGGCTGAACTCATCCCCTGTGGTAACTGAACACACCCCAAAGCATGGGCCCCTACCATTGTATTCCCCTGGTGGGCCCCTTCAAGCTCCATTTTCGACACTGGTCGCATCATGGGTCGTCTGATATGTACCCACCTTAACTTTGGGACATACGCAATACCCTGCTAATGTCATAATATAAAAACACTGCTGTTCTGAAAATACAGAGAATACGTGTCATTAAGTGTTTGTTGCATGCTTCCCAATGATCCATTTGCCTAAAGATTCATTGCATAAAATAGAATTTGTCTAGTTTTATATACATACAGAGCCAGATAACCAGTTATTTGAACCAGGGAAGTAATTTATCTTTTCAGGTCCATACATGTCAATTGAGTTAGGGGCAAAAGTGGGGCAGGTTAGAAAGAAGATTTACAGGTTGATTTGGGATCCAAACAAGGATTGATCCTTGGAAAGAAGAGAGAGAGGGAGAGGGGTGGCTTTGTGGCATGACAAACCAGCTAATAACTTTGGGGGTCATTCAGACCCGGTCACAAGAACCGATGTGCTCGCAACTGGGTCGATGGGTAGCCCTGCGCACACGCAGCGGCTGCACTGCGCGTGCCAAGCCCCAGAGTGAGAGAGAAACTCTCTCGCTCCGGAGCTCGCTACAAAAGGGGCGAGCTGTCGATGTTGATCGACAGCTCGCCCCTTTTTGTAGGCGGGCCGGGGGGGTGGTTTCCAAAACGGAGGCGTTCCTACCGTTTTGTGGGCGGCCGCACTGACATCATCAGTGATATCAGGGGGTCATTCAGACCCGCTCGCGAGCGCAGGACGCTCGCAAGCGGGTCGATGTTACCCCACTGTGCATGCGCACGACGGAGGGAGCTTTGTCGTGCGCATGCGCGAGACCCGGCTAGCGACGGGGTAGCCGTCGCTCCCGGTCTCGCACCAAAGGGGGCGTGCTGTCGATGTTGATTGACAGCACGCCCCCTTTGGTGGGCGTACTGGGGGCGTGGCTGCCAGACGGAGGCGTTCCCATGGGAACGCCTACCGTCTGAAGCCGGACCCACTGACATCACTAGTGACATCACTAGTGATGTCAGTGGGAGTGATTTTGGCTCTGATAGAGCCAAAATCACTCCAGGGCTTGCGGCAGGGAGACCCTACCGCAGGGTCTCCGTCGCAAACCCGATGGTCGCGATGGTCTTGACCATCGCGACCATCATAATGGACGCTCGCATAAGCTGTGGGTGGTCACCCACAGCTATGCGAGCGTCCAGGAGGACGCTCCATTTTCATGTAGGAGGGCCCTGATTCAGAGCGAGCGCTCTGGTCAGAGCGTCCGGCTCTGAATCAGGTCCTCAGTGGGGAGCTTCCTGCTTAATCGGAGCAGAAAGCTCCCTTAGGGTCTGGTCGCAAGCCCCGATGGTCGCGATGGTGATCACCATCACGACCATCACCCTGGTCGCTAGCTAAGCTGTGGGTGGTAACCCACAGTTTAGCTTGCGACCAGAAGGCCGCACCAAAAAAAAAGAAGCACTCGCCCTCATTCAGAGAGAGCGCTCACTTCTTGCAACCGCCT
Source organism: Taudactylus pleione (assembly GCA_031769625.1). Lineage (NCBI taxonomy): Eukaryota > Metazoa > Chordata > Amphibia > Anura > Myobatrachidae > Taudactylus > Taudactylus pleione. The sequence goes on from JAUIMM010000153.1 coordinate 2,232,003, forward strand.
CTGAATGAGGTCCTTTGTTTTTAGGATGCAGATACTAACATTTCACACTTCCTCACAAATGTTATGAAATGCTTAACTTGTCTTATTAAAGGAAATTATTATTGCTAATCTCAATACTTATTGATGGAAATGAGACAGCTGACATATGATCCAGTGTTGTAATTAAAGTTCCATAAAGTAAATGTATGTGCTTTTCTACCTATACAAACCCATTCCACAATCTGAAAATCACTTCTTCTCATTTCAGCTGAGTTTCCAGCACAAGGTTGGCATCTTATACTGCAAAGCAGGGCAAAGCACGGAGGAAGAAATGTACAATAATGAGACTGCAGGTCCTGCTTTTGAGGAGTTTCTTGATCTTTTGGGTCAGAGAATGCGATTAAAGGGATTTAACAAATACAGGGCACAGTTAGATAATAAAAGTAAGTGTTGTGTTGCAATTTTCTTTAAAGAGAAATGGAAACAGTATACTATTTCATTCAAAATTGTCTGAATCTGTTTCTTATTCATTGATGTTGCTTGATGAACAGGGTTGTAAAGTACCTGTACTGTGTATTAACAGTAAACAAGTATGGGCCTGATTCCGATCTGGACTCAAATACCAATATTTACTCAGATTGAGTGACTGTTAGCCATTGCGCATGTGTGTAAGCCACACTGCACAGGGCAGCGAGTGAATTGCGAATATGCGCACACAGAGGATTTACATGAAAAATGAGTGACAGGTAGTCAGCGTTTGCAGGAGGTGACGGGGGTTGGTTTGAAAAACGCAGGTGTGTCGGGACCATTTAAACTTTGTTTCCTGGGCATCCATAAATTAGCCATTCATTCCTAATCTCAGTAGGAGAGCTCTCTGTGTGTCGGGAGAACCGCTATGTCTGTGATAGCTTAGACTTACTCAGAAGACTGATGGTGGCTGCCTGATCTGCTTTTGATGTTTCCAGGTTTTATGAGTGAGCAGCGGATATGAGATGCTTTCAGTTTGAGTTTCTAAGCACTAGACGGCGGGTGGGATCATTAGCATATTTTCACAATTGCGATCCGTGAGAGATCACTGCTGCAATGGCATTTGCCTCGGCTCAGAATCAGGCCCTATGATAGGAAAAGGTTGTGTCTAAATGACCAACATATTTGTGTTTTCTGTTAAAAATTAAAAATTTGCTGCAATGGGAAACTCTGTAAATGTGTCCACATACAGCCATGGCCAAAAGTTTTGAGAATGACACAAGTATTGGTTTTCACAAAATTTGATGCTTCAGTGTTTTTAGACCTTTTTGTCAGATGTTACTATGGTATACTGAATTAAAATTAGAAGCATTTCATAAGTGTCAAAGGCTTTTATTGACAATTACATTAAGTTTATGCAAATAGTCAATATTTGTAGTGTTGATCCTTCTATTTCAAGACCTCTGCAATTCGCCCTGACGTGCTGTCAAACAACTTCTGGGCCACATACTGACTGATGGCCGCACATTCTTGCCTAATCAATGCTTGGAGTTTGTCAACATTTGTGGGATTTTGTTGTCCACCCGCCTCTTGAGATTGACCACAAGTTCTCCTTGCCATGGACCCAAAATGTTGATGTTTTGTTCCCGGAGCCACTCAGTTATCACTTTTGCCTTATGGCAAGGTGCTCCATCATGCTGAAAAAGGTATTGTTCATCACCAAACTGTTCTTGGATGGTTGGGAGAAGTTGCTCTTGGAGGATGTTTTGGTACCATTCTTTATTCATGGCTATGTTGTTTTAGGTAAAATTGTGAGTGAGTCCACTTCCTTGGCTGAGAAGCAACCCCACACATGAATGGTCTCAGGACTGATGGTAGCACTCACCTTTTTCCAGATGCCCCAAACAAACTGAAAGGGGATTCATCAGAGAAATAACTTTACCCCAGTCCTCAGATGTCCAATCCCTGTACCTTTTGCAGAATATCAGTCTGTCCCAGATGTTCTTCCTGGAGAGAAGTGGCTTCTTTGCTGCCCTTCTTGACACCAGACCATCCTTCAAAAGTCTTCGCCTGAAAATGCAGTCACAACTGTCTGGTGCCATTCCTGAGCAAACTCTGCACTGGTGGTGCCCCGATCCTGCAGCTGAATCAACTTTAAGAGACGTCCCAGGCACTTGCTGCACGTTCTTGGGGGCCTTGAAGCCTTCTTCACAACTGTTGAACCTCTCTCGTTGAAGTTCTTGATGATCTGATAAATGGTTGATTTAGGTGCAATCTTACTAGCAGCAATATCGTTGCCTGTGAAGCCCTTTTTTGTGCAAAGCAATGATGACTGCACGTGTTTCCTTGCAGGTAACCATGGTTAACAGAGGAAGAACAATGATGTCAAGCTCCACCCTCCTTTTAAAGCTTACAGTCTGTTATTCTAAGTCAATCAGCATGACAGAGTGATCTTCAGCCTTGTCCTCGTCAACACTCTCATCTGTGTTAATGAGAGAATCACTGACATGATGTCAGCTGGTCCTTTGTGGCAGGGCTGAAATGCAGTAGAAATATTGTTTTGGGGATTAAGTTCATTATCATGGCAAAGAGGGACTTTGCAATTAATTGCAATTCATCTGATCAATCTTCATGACATTCTGGAGTAAATGCAACTTGTCATCATAAAAACTGAAGCAGCAGACTTTGTGAAAACCAATACTTGTGTCATTCTCAAAAGTTTTGGCCATGGCTGTATAGGCATGAAACTAATAAATCTGTATTTTGTTGTTCCATTAGACATACTGTATCCTCTCGTATTTTAATAAAATATGTTTTATTAAATTTTTTTTAAAATCCTGAACATATTTTATATATATATTATTAAATTGATGTTAGTGCCTGTTGTTCCCTTTCGTGAAGGATTATTGTTATGAATCCTTATTTATAAAGCACCAACATGTTACATAGCAATGTACATTGAGGGTTTCATAAATAATACAATAATATGAAAAAGAAGGTAAAGCTGTATCAATGTGAACATATATAAATAATAGTACGCTGAAATAAGCTTCAGTGACGGACACTAAAAGCAAGCAACGTAGACATTTCTTACCTCTCATTTAATTAGCACTAAGTTAGAAAAAAATACACAAATACTAATAAATCAGGAATAACATTTTATAATAAAGCAAGCAGGTTTGTAATTTCTACTACATGGCAGTATGGCCAATGGAGAAGGTGTCATTTTAAAAGAAAAATAAATTCAAATATCACTTTCATGTACGTGAATATGAATAGTGAAGTATTGTATTTATTAATTAGTACATCATATCTATAGCTTCCAACACACATAAACAATGCTTCATTTTGCTTTTTCTACAGCTGATTCTACAGGAACTCATTCCCTTTATACCACTTATAAAGATTACGAGCTTATGTTTCATGTCTCAACCATGCTTCCATATATGCCCAATAACAGGCAGCAGGTATGATGTGTTTTCTCATTTTGTGGTATTTGTACTTCTATTGGACAAAACACTTCACTGTAATTACTGAATGAAGAATGTTATATCTGATTTACAGGATTTGAAGGGATTTTCCACCCAGAGGCACTTTAAGAGCAGCCCGTGCCCCCACCACCTGCATGCCTTTTACTGGCGTCGCCACCTTTCCAGCAATGTATTCAGAATTATGGCACATGTTTAGTATGGATTCAGGACCAGTGACAAACTCTTTGCTATCTCCTGTGTCGGCACCATCTTTCCTAAAATTTTCCTGGAAAGATGATGCTACCGACAGATGATAATGGCTGCTACGTGACACGTTGCACTGTGTCTGTTCTCGGTGCAGGGCGTGTGGTGTGGCGACCTCCCCCTGCCCATAGGTCCGTGTGCACTGAACAAATTATACTGTAGATACGTCTCTGTTTCCACTCCCCTCACATTACCTAGAGTTGTTATACTAGATTACTATGCAGTTTACATTGCTGCATGATTCAATATATCCAATGCTCTCCACTGAAGCTCCAAATCTTATATTTGTAATATGTCTTGTTAATGTTTTGACATAACAGTCAATAAAGTTCAAATTTACACAGAATCTAATAGTAATTTTTTTAGACTTAACAATTGCTGATTATAAATATTAATTGTTATTTGTATTTGGTGAGTGGGGGTGAATGCCCTAAAAGTCAGAAATGTCTATCAAGAAACTTCCCTTAGAGGCACATCATCTCACTAAACATCACACATTCATGGGACTATTGTAGCAGAACAAGTTTCACATTGTAAAATAGCAATGTAGCCAACCAACCTTGAGGACGGTCACCCATGGAGACCAAGATGGCAATCTGTGCTAATAAAGGTTATTTGTCAAATTTTGTGTACTGAATCCTAGTTCTATAGTTGCTGACTGTCACCAATGTCAAGAAACGGTACATACTCGTAAGGCTAAAAACTTGTCTATGTTAAATCCCTGTTTGTCAAAGTGTAAGTGTGACAACAGCAAGTCTTATGGACCAGCAATGTTCCCATTTACCTCTTTTTCTGCATATTTTCTAAGTGGATATTTATATAAAGCCTGGACTGAGACTACATTACATGTTTGTAGTATAATAGTAAATGTAGTTACTCCATGTTGGTTTATTTGAAATTGCATGTACTACATACCAGACACATGTGTGTATTTTTTTAAATAAAGGAGCACCGTGCCCAAAGCCTAGTACTGCATGCCACTCAATGATAAAAAAAATATTAACCCACTAAAATGATGAGAAAAATTATTATAAGCCCTAAGAGGGGTATTCAATATGAAACGTAAACTTCGCTGTCGAAGTTTACGTTTCATATCGGAGCTTTTACCTGCGTTAAAGTATCGGGCGCGCGCCCGCTTATCACCGTATTCAATATGAAACTAACGAAAACGGGAGCCTGCGAAGTGGGATTTGCGTAAAGTTACGAACTTTTCCTTAAAAAATTGGACCCCCCTAAGGTTGTAAAAACATGGGGGATCACTATGGGTACCCCCGTTTTAGCCTTTAAATGAAAGTCGGGGATTTAAATAGCCGCAGCAGGTGTTTTTTCCCGACATTGAAGAAGTGTTGCAGAAGAGCACTTAGGTTATTTTTTTCGTTTTTTTAAGTGGTTCCATCAAATTTGGGGTACATGAAAATGGGTACTTGCATATTTTGATGTCCCTAAAGTAAGTTTTTCCAAATTCTGCAATTGTCCACCTGCCGCTATAATTCTATTCTAGAAAACACCTGCCGCATACTTGCAGAATAGCCCTGAACCTATTTCCCTATTGTTAAACAATTTTTTCCCATTTTTTTTTTTCACCCCAATTTTTTTATTCATTTTTTGGGGTGTCCCTATTTTTTTTTAAAACTTTTTTTGACACAGTTCTTTTTTAAATGTCATTCCCAGGGGTGCAGGCTATTTTTTTTAAGCCTGCACTCCTAAACCCCAATTCTGCACTTTTTTTCGACACCTATTCAATGGTGAAAAGTTATCCCCGTTTTTCATCAAAGACTTTTCGAACCTGCGAAAAGTCTTTGAATTGAATACGGTGTAAAACTAAAACCTGCGATAATGACGTCATAGGTGCGATATTAATGCAAAAACTGAGTTTTCGCTCCCATATTGAATACCCCTATAAATGTCTTAAAAAACTTCCCTATCAAATAAATCAAAATGTTTAATATAACCCTGACCCTCTTTCACAACATACCTAAATTGGTTGAAACTTCATAAATTACTGTATGTTTGAGAATTTTTTCTGAACAATGTTAAGTGATTCAATCTCACTAACTACATTAAAATTCCCCTGTATTAAATTTGCTTTGAAGAAATGTTTACAAGTTCTGGTGGTAAGGTTGTCCCATTACCCAAGCAGTCACATTATGGTTTCCTCTATCCATCTTTCTGAAAATCTGACACTTTAGAATTATTCATTAAGAAGTTAGTTAAATGCCCACTCATAAGAACATATCAAGGAAGACAAAGGGATTAACTAATAAAATGGGCAGAACAAATCTTAAACACATAACATCAGTTATCTGACATGATATCACCTTCTCTTTAGCCATATTTTATTCATCAACCTCAAGTACATACAACTTATAAATGTGGAATACCTGCTGATATGCTTGTATTATAATTTAAGAATATTAGGGCTCCTAAAAACAAATTTGGGGGGGGAATTCAATTAGACACGATAATGCGAAAACTGAATGTCATTAAGTTGTCGCACACTTAGGATGTTTTTGTGCAATTTTTTTGCGTCTTTTGTCTATGTACACTTCAGTTTTTTGCACTATCCTATTATAAAAGCAGCATTTCCCGGAAAACTAGTACTGAATTTGGGGAAATCTGTCTGTGCCCTATAAAAAAGGCTATTGATATAGGAAATCAATATAAAAGTGTATTAGTGGCCCTAATAAAAGTATTTGGGGTTCTTACAGTGTGTGAAATGGCTGTTATATGCTTTTTGTGGAACTGTAGAAAAATGAAAAAAAAAAAGTTTACTAATGTATGGGGAGTGCGGAAATTAACGCAGGGGGACTTAGTAAGGACATATCAGTGTTATCTCCTGTGCTAAGTATCTTCATGAATACTAAAATAACGTTATTTAAGGAAAATGTCCTTAAAAACTTTATTTTAATGTTGATGAATAGGTCCCTTTTTTCTGTCAATTTACATTTCTCTCTAAGTTCAATGCAGTCTTTATCATTATACAGCATATCGTTTATAAATAGTTATGTGTCTTATAAATAGACCCTATAGTTAACAATCTCTACAACAAACACAAGGATGGCATATTGGAAAACAAAACACAGATGCAGATTTTTGGCTAAAAATGTAAAATGAAATGTTCAATAAAGAAAATATAACACACTCACATGGAGGGTATTATAGTGTGATAACAACTAATAAGGGCATTGTTAATATCCATTAGAGAATGGCAGGGTCTTGACTGTGTGGTGTAAAGCATGACAGCAGGAACTGTAACAGAAAATAATTAGCATGGGGACATTGCTGAATATAGATATGCTTCATATATCATTACCAAGTGCCTGTGGACTAAAGGAAATAAATAGAACAGCAGTGTCACAAGGCAGCATACAACAACCGCAAACAATAACCTGCAGAAATATCTCCTAGTTGTCTGTTTGTTTAGAAGGCAAATAAACATAATATTTACAACTAATCCATACCATTTCATTAAAATGTATAGTAGTAGTGTTTAAATAACCAGTAAATCCAAAATGTTTTTTTTTTTTTCACAAACTCCTTTATACATATTCTGCATGATGAGAAATCCTGCAGGAGTAACATTATTATACCATAACTACAATGTCCCAATTTTCAACTGGTCAGCGAAGAGTGTTGCTGTCCTTATATGCTGTCCTTTAGAATGTAAGCTCTTGCGAGCAGGGCCCTGTACCCTCTTGTGCTTCTCCTTACTTTATTTTCATCTACCTCTTACTCCCCAGTAGGGCAACTTGGTTGCTTATGCTCTGTTGCTTATTTGGGTGTTATGGTCACCAATGTAGCAATGTGTATTATCCATGTCTTTGTCCTGCATTATATTGTATTGTACTGTAAGTCACCTTTCTATTTATTTTCTTTGTAAGGCGCTGCGGAACACTTGTGGCACCATATAAATAAATGATAATACAGGTTGAGTCTCCCATATCCAAATATTCCGAAATACGGAATATTCAGAAATACGGAATATTTTTAGGATGACTGAGAAAGTGAAACCTTTGTTTTCTGATGGTTTAATGTACACAAACTTTGTTTAAAGCACAAATTATTAAAAATAGTGTATAAAATAACCTTCAGGCTGTGTTTATTAGGTGTATATGAAACATAAATGAATTTCATGTATTTACACACACTTTTTTTGATGCACAAAATTATTAAAAATATAGTAAAAAATGACCTTCAGGCTATGTGTATAAGATGTATATAACACATAAATGCATTCTGTGTGTAGATTTGGGTCCCATTCCCAAGATATTTCATTATTTTATGCAAATATTCCAAAATACGGAATATTCCGTTATCCAAAATACCCCTGGTCCCAAGCATTTTGGATATGGGAGACTCAACCTGTAATAATGATGCAAGATCAGAAAAGTCATGCAATTTCTACATCCCTTCCCACTAAATCCCTTCTTCTATTAAAACCAGCCATTCCAAACAGGTCAGCGGGGGTTGGGTTACGGGATCCCGGCAGACGGGGTGCCGACGGTCAGAATACTGACAGCAGCATCCCGACCAAACTAGGTAAATATTCTAACCCCTAACCCTCCCCCATTCAACCTAATTCTATACCCTCCTCCCCCCCCCCCCACAGCCTAACCATCCACCCCCCAAAGCCTAACCCTAACCCTTCTCCTAGTGCCTAACCCTAAAGCTCACCCTAATACTTACCTTCGGGATGCCAGTAGTTGGAATTCTGGCACCGGAATTCTGACTGCTGTTGGGATTCCGGCGCCGATATTCTGAGTGTCGGCATTTCGACTGCTGGGATGGTAACTACATCCCATCAGATGGTAATTACATCCCGTCAGGAACCAAAGATAGACTCTCCTTGCACCTTGCTATGGTGTAATGTGTTAGCCCAACAGGGCTTCTCATTAAAGCCTTATAGAAAGAGAAGCGAGGGCAGGGTAGTGCAGTCAGGGGAGGCAGAGCTTTCCCTGTCATATTCCTGAGATTTAATATAAAAATAATTACAATAATACAAAGACGATATTTATAACTTATAAATATCTTCTTTGTTTATTGTAATCATTTTTATACAGTAGTTAACACTCACCAGCTTTGTGGAGCTCTATTGGACTACAGGAGACAAGAGATGAGGCAGCAACAGCTCAGCCTCGCTTCTGTATAGTTAGACACACCACGGGCAGTAAGCTGCACAGAAAGAGAGCTAATAGACGCATACCTCTGAGTATGGGGGCGTGCCTTGAGCACCAGTGGCAGGCTGGGCCGGGGGGCAGGGTGCCATGTGCCCCCCAGGCCGCAGCGTCATACGGGCCACGGGCAGTCTGTGTCACTGGGACACAGACTGCACCGCGTGTGTAACGCTGACCGGACGGAGTTCGGTCAGCGCTACACGGCACAAACACACAGCCGCCGGAGCCGGCAGCTGTGTGTTTCCTGTAATCAGCAGCCGCTGAGAGTCTGTCAGACTCTCATCGGCTGCTGCTGCTCCCACTGCGGGAGCCATCTTCTGGCTCCCGCAGTGGGTAATGGGAGAGACGTCATGAGTAATGACGTCTCTCCCATGCAAAGCGGCCGGAGGAGCTGTTAGCGGCGGGACCAGGAGCGGGAGTTTCAGGTAAGTGATTTTTTTTTTAAATTAAGTCTCTCTCTACTGGGGGGGGGACTACTGGGGGCACTACCAGGGGGGATTACTATGGGGGCACTACCAGGGGGGGGGATTACTACTGGGGGCACTACAAGGGGGGGACTACTACTAATGGGGGCACTACAAGGGGGGGACTACTACTACTGGGGGAACTACAAGGGGGGACTATTACAACTGGGGGCACTACAAGGGGGGGCTACTACTGGGGGCACTACAAAGGGGGGACTACTACTACTGCGGGCACTACAAAGGGGGGGGACTACTACTACTGGGGGCACTACAAAGTGGGGACTACTACTACTGGGGGCACTACAAAGGGGGGACTACTACTACTGGGGGCACTACAAGGGGGGGACTACTACTAGGGGCACTACAAGGGGGGGACTACTACTAGGGGCACTACAAGGGGAGGGGACTACTACTAGGGGCACTGCATAGGGGGGAGGGAACTACTACTAGGGGCACTACATAGGGGGAGGGGACTACCACTGGGGGCACTGCATCGAGGGACCACTGCTGGGGGCTCTATATAAAGGGCAATACTGGGGGTACTGCATAGGGGGGAGACTACAACTGGGGCCACTATTTAAGGGGCATTGCATAAGGGTTACCACTATTGGGGGCACTGCATGGGGGGTGGACTGCTACTGGGGGCACTATATAAGGGGCACTGCATAGGGGGTACCACTATTGGGGGCACTATATAAGGGGCTTACTACTGGGGGCACAAGGGGCACTGCACAGGGGGGACCACTACTGGGGGCACTATATAAGGGGCTTACTACTGGGGGCACTAGGGGCACTGCATAGTGGGGGATCACTACTGGGGGCACTACTGGAGGCCTGCATAAGGGTGTTCTCTCCTGTGGCACACGGGGGCACTGCATATGGGCACTACGACGGGGCTGCCCCTAATCTTTATTTTTACCTTACATTAATCCCATAAGGACCCGCCTCCTCCCTGAAACATTTGAGGGGGGCGCTGTAGCACGCACGTTCTTCGGGCACCCTGGCTACACGCTACTCCTCTGCCAGGGCCGCCTGCATGCATTTGCCCCCCAGGCTAAAAGTTGCCAGCCAGTCCCTGTTGAGCACTGATGAACAACTTGGATGTGTCATGTGACCAGGAAGTGCACTGCAGTGTTTAGAGATCAGAGCTGTCAGCAGCAGCAAGAGAATTTACTGTGATGCAGGTAGGAGAATTAAAGGACACTGAAGCTTAGTGTAGTGATGGGAGAGTTACAGTGAGTAGGGGGTGAGGCAGGCTCCCAGCACTGTGACCCATCTCCATGTGTGCCTCCCCAGCCATTAACCTCACCGCAGTCACTGAGTGAGGGGGCAGGGGCGTCTCTATTATGAATGGAAGGAATGATTTGGTTTACTTATTCTTTAACCCTTTATTTGGCAGAGGTATATGCCAATTTTGCACGACTGGTTATCACATCATTTTTAACATAACCACTGATAATAATATGTTGCAACTTGAAACAGCAGGCCCCAAGAATAGCTTTTAAATATTCACAAAATTAAAATCATCTCCAGCCAAGTTCCCTCCCTGGAGCATGGCAAAGTTGGCAGAATGATCTGCTTTTCTTCAGTTATTGTTACCTCTTTTCTTTCTTCTCTCAATTGTTGCATACAGAACTATGTGTTTGGTATTGGTCACCTTTTTAAGTTACATTTGACTAATTTATGAACATTGGGCCTCATTCAGACCCACTCGCAAGCGGCTGTCCGCTCGCAAGTGGGTCGATGGTGTGCACTGCGGATGCGCACGACGGAGGGAGCTCCGTCGTGCGCATGCGCCAGACGCGATGAGCGAAGGACTTTCCTTCGCTCGTTGTGTCTGATCAAAGGGGGCGTGCTGTCGATGTTGATTGACAGCACGCCCCCTTTGGTGGGCGTGCCTGCCAGACGGAGGCGTTCCCAAGGGAACGCCTACCGTCAGAAGCCGGCCCCACTGACATCACTAGTGATGTCAGTGGGAGTGATTTTGGCTCTGATAGAGCCAAAATCACTCCAGGGCTTGTGGTCGAAAAACCCGACCACAGGCTTCTGGTCGCACTGGCGATGGTCGCGATGGTCAAGACCATCGCGACCATCATCCTGCACGCTCGTATGTGCTGTGGGTGGTGACCCACAGCTATACGAGCGTCCAGGAGGACGCTACATTTTTATGGAGGACGGCCCTCATTCAGAGCGAGCGCTCTGCTCAGAGCGTCCGGCTCTGAATGAGGGCCATTATTCTGTTGTTAATCGTGATTGTCACGATCCTGGGCTAACTCACATATACAGCAATCTGGATCAGCTGGTCATGACGCCAGCGCACCTATTTCACTTACCAAAATACACGATTCTACAGCCACCATGCAAGTTTTTTTTGTGTAGTCTTGCCATCTCCGAACAAATTATTAATAAATCACCTTCAGTTACACACAGGTATGTAGCATTGGCCTCACAGGCTTGCAAGTTCAATAAGAATCAAGGAGAAGTTTGTTAGATTAAATGTGTTTAATCCCCAAAAAAATTTCAAGGCTTAGTTACAAAAAATATTAATAAAAATGACACACAGATTATATATGCAAATCATTTCAAAAGATAAAATTAAAGGGAAGAATCTAAGAATAGGAACTTACAAGTAATATATAAATATCTGCGTGCAGGAGCTCACAAAGTTATCTTCAGGTGCATCTCAACCCCAAAAGGATGCTCCCCGGATATGAACATTGAATGCTGGATGGCATTTCTTTTTATAGATCTTTAATTCTTTGTTCCTACTTAAACAGGTTCTCCCCATCAAGTCAACAGGGTTTGAGATCACTAGAGGGCCCCTAGTGAGAGAACATATAGACTCAATGTAGACACCGAGATATTTTGTTTTCTGTATCATGGGATCTGTATGGTCATATTAAGATTCTCAGTGTTTGGCCATCCAAGTTTTAGGTCACCCACTATTCCAAAAAAAGAATGTCTTTCCAATACAGGGTAACATGGCCAAACTAACTACATAACTCCCTCTTCAACTTCCACCTTCCTGGGACAAAGTAAACATAACAGTCGTTAGCTCAGCTTCTATAACACAACTCAGATGTATACAGGATTCTTTGTATCTGGAGTAATGGACCTTGCTTTAAAAATAGGTCTGGTTTTAGGATTTACAATCCAGGACACTCTGACTCCAGGGGTCATAAAAGGAAGAGGGCTAGTTCTCCACACATGAGGGATATTCATTATTTTTGTTATCTGAGAGCCATCCACTAGATTACAATTTACAACTACCTTTTACTAGGGTTGGGTATGATATGACGGCGGCTGAAATCCCGACAGGGGCGGTAAGTACCCTAACCCTCCCCATTTCCCCATCGCATAGCCCTAACTCTCCCTTGGTGGTGCCTAACCCTAATCTCCCAGGGGGTGCCTAACCCTAAACTCCAAACTGTGGTGCCTAACCTCCCTTCCTGCACCCTAAACCTAGCCCTCCCAGGGGGGTGCCTAACCACCCCCCGGTGGTGCCTGACCCCCCCTTCCCGCACCCTAAACCTAACCCTCCCAGGGGGGTGCCTAACCCTAACCTCCCCCCAGTGGTGCCTAACCACCCCCTTCCCACACCCTAAACCTAACCTCCCCTCCACGTAGCCTAACCCTAATCTCCCCCCAGGGGTGCCTAACCCCCCCTTTCAACACCCTAAACCTAACCCCCCCTCCCCGTAGCCTAACCCTAATCTCCCCCCAGGGGTGCCTAAACCTAGCCCCCCCATCCCCAGGCTAAGTTTCATTACTTACCCATCTTCTTACCTTCAGGATGGTGGGGGTCGGGATCCTGATCCCCTTCGGGATATCGTCGCTGGCAGTATGGGATCCTGTCCGCCGGCTTATTAAACGTATCCCCTTTTGCTAATCACAATCCTTCCTGACATGCACACAGAATAGCAACTGACACACCATGTTTATACAAAATATTATTATTATAATTTATTTATATGGTGCCACAAGTGTTCCGCAGCACCTTACAAAGTACATAAACAAATAGATTGATTTACAGTGACTTACAGTACAGTACAGTACAGTACAGGACATGGATAATATACATTGCTACATTCGCGAACATAAAATATAAAATGACAGAACATTATACATCATACAGAATAGACTTTCCCATAATATGCATTTTGAGAATATCATATTTTTCGAGGGCCTGTTCGCTACAGTGATCTTCTGCTTATCCTGCACATACTGGATGTGTACCCAGCTACACAGCACCTGGTGACAGGTGTAGTGTCATGATGGGGGATGAATGGGGTACAGCTTGAAACATCAGCAAAAGAGACCCCCAGCAGCACATATTGACTATGGCTGGCTCCTGTTATCTAGTCAGATTGGCAAATGTAAATGGTAATATGTGTACTATACATTGTTTTGTTATAATTATTTAATACTTTTTCTCTCTATTTATACCCTGAAAACAAAAAAATATGCAAAATGTTAAAAAATTTTAAAGGTTTTATCGAAATTTTCCTTTGAACCTTGTCTGTCAACAGTAACAATAATGTCAGATTTCTATTTTTCGCAATAGTGGATGACAAGTAAATTCTGGTAATTTCCTTTGAAGTAATTTTTTACTATCCATACTTTTAACAAAGATTATATGAAGAAATAGTAATGGAATGATTTACCACTTGTAATGCTTGTGTATATGATACGAATATGCTAACTGATTTATTTTTTTTTATTCATTTTATACAGCTACTTAGGAAAAGGCACATAGGTAATGATATTGTAACAATCGTCTTCCAAGAACCTGGAGCACTTTCATTTACTCCAAGAACTATTCGATCCCATTTTCAACATGCATTTATTATTGTTAAAGTTCACAATCCATGCACAGAAAATGTATGCTACAGGTAAGAAAGATTCACAGATTAATTGTCACTAAAATCAGTGTTTCTGAATATAAATCAAGCATACTTTATATATTTTAGCATATAGAATCGACTGCTGATGAAATGTATGTAATCATGGTGGCATTTAATAACAGGTGGTGTGGGCCCCTCCCACCAGTGTCCGTGATGTTACTTCCATAACACACATCTAAAGCCTCCAAATACTTCTGTTATTTCCCATATTTACTCATTACACACCACCTCATGATGAAAACAAAGACACTCCTGAAAATAATCCAATAATAACATCACCACAGTAGCCTCATCCAAAAATATGAAGAATAAAGAAAAAAGGCACACAGGGATGCACAAGTCACATACAGAGAAGAAAAAGCGAGGACATCCCAAAAAGTACAATAGTAAAGATGAAAAGAAAAAAGATAATAAGAATAATCTAGAACATAAAATCGACTACTGATAAGAATTATGCCATCACTTTGTTGAGCGCACATTCAAACACCTAACATGCATAGCGTGCGCCTACCACCAAGTCTTATTAATCAAAACTTACACACTGAGCATCATGCAACCCTTCCTAGTACTCCCCCTAAACAAATCTATATAATAATTAACTAACAGCTCTGATACTGTAGGGTTCAGAATCAAGGGGCAGGCTGCAGTGACTGGTAAGTGAAGGGGGTAGGAAAAAATGTAGATGCTGGACACACACTATATTACTAATCACTTTCTGCATATTCCATATAGCTTAATTATTTATACCCACATTGTAGTAATAATGCAGTGAATGAATTTGTCTCCTGCATCCAAACACCAAATCCGTAACTTCTCTGGCCATGAACAGTCATACAGCTACGTCCATCTTTGTTGTTTTATTCATGGCTGGTGGAAGATCCCTCAACATGGCGAAACAGGGAATAAAACAACAAACACATTAAAGTACAGATTATAAAACCCCAACATTTGGAAAGGCTAGGAACCCCTACTAGAAGGAGATGGTAGGTAGGCTTGTGAACAAAGTCTTTGGAACTCGGAAAACAGCAATCACCAAGCATGAACCTTCTGGGACAAAGGGTGAAGCCTTCTTGAAGCACAATCACCTGCACCAGCGCATTTCAACCTGCTGGGGGTCTTTATTTTTTATTGTTTTTCAAGGATGGGCTGATGTGTTGTAGCTTGCCATACTGTATATTTAGGCTCTGTTCATCTTCATAAACATTGATGATAACAAAAACTATACTTTTCATGGTACACCACTGTATTTATAAACCTTTACAATATCTAATATTCCTTTCTCCTATTTGGTGAATAATGAATACCTTAAAAACCAGTAAGCTTAGTGAATAGAGGTCATTCTATTATTGTTCTACCTTGCTGTGTGGAAGTAATTGATTTTTGCAGCTACTCTGAGCTGGCATAGAAGACTAAATCAAGTAGTCTTTTAGGAAGTAGCATTGGAGTAAAGGATGGTTGACATTTTGTGTGATTTTTGCACAGTATGTCTCTTTATATTTTTCCACCCTTTCAAAAACTAGAAGTGTACTTAGGATCATGTAGAGATGAGTAAATCTTGGCACATGTAAAAGCAGGCATGGCCTTTGGTATGCACTGATAATACCATGGTGCAGTCCAATGCACTAATTGGACCAATTATGCAAAACCAATACTTATTGCACTTGTAATAAGGTTCATAGTGCCCTTGGTGTACCAAGGTTGTTATTATCAGCCCTCTCCATTCTCTGGGGTACTAATACTTTCTCTTCTCCTCTTCTAGTTTTTCTATTAGCAAGCCCATCACAATATAAGAAGTTAAATATGCCTGTTTTGTGAATAGGTTACATCCCTGAGGTATGTTATAGTTGTGGTTATTTGGAGAAAAGTTTCTCCTAGGAATTGGTGGTGATATAACACTATAGCTAATTTTTAACTAACTAGAAAATAGAAGCATAAGTATAAAAATTATTTAAAAACTTGTGTGTATAGTCTGTAATTTACTGATATGGGATGTCATTTTTTTCCATTTTTCCTCTATTTTTAGTGTTGCTGTGTCAAGGTCAAAGGATGTTCCACCTTTTGGCCCTCCGATACCCAAAGGAGCGACCTTTCCAAAGTCAGCTGTTTTTAGAGATTTTGTTCTTGCCAAAGTAATCAATGCTGAAAACGCAGCACACAAGTCTGAAAAATTTAAAGCTATGGCCACAAGGACAAGACAGGAATATTTGAAGGATTTGGCAGAAAACTTTGTTTCAACAGCTACTGTCGATAGTTCAGTAAAATTGAGTTTCATTACACTTGGGGCTAAAAAAAAGGAAAGGGTGAAACCAAAAAGAGATGCTCATTTATACAGCATTGGAGCAATAGTGTGGAATGTAATAGCACGAGACTTTGGATTGGCTGCTGACATTGAATGTCTTCTTGGGATATCAAATGAATTTGTGGTCCTTGTTGAGAAAGAATCCAAAAATGTTGTTTTTAATTGTTCCTGTAGAGATGTTATTGGTTGGACATCTGGATTAATGACTATGAAAATGTTTTATGAAAGAGGGGAATGCATTCTTCTTTCTTCAGTGGACAACTGTGTTGAGGATGTCCGAGAGATTGTTCAACGACTAGAAGTGAGTAAATCTCATAGCATTTTTCCTTCTGACAAGAATGTTTATTTTCAGCTTTTAAGGCTATGGGGGGATTTATCAAAGCTTGGAGAGAGATATAAAGTACCAGCCAATCAACTTCTAACTGTCGTTTTACAGGATGTGCTAGAAACATGACAGTGAGGAGTTGATTGGTTGCTATGAGTAATTTTTCCATTTTATCTCTCTTCAATTGATAATTCCCCCCTTTTATGTTTTTAGGCTAAGAGGCAAATTCAGAGTGAAGCATTCGTCTGTTTGTGGAACCAGGGGCGGTTTAACAGAGAAGGGGCCCCTTGGGCCGCCTCCATGTGGGCCCCCTCCTCTCCCACAGTAGACTCTAGCTTTGTTCCAGAGTCTACTGCGCATGTGCAGATCTCTGGGAACATGGTGGCCGCACTATGTTCCCTGACACTTCTCTACTGCACATGTGCAAATCTCCGGGAAAATGGTCACCGCATCATTTTATAGGTGATTTCTGTCTTATAGGTAAGTATAATTATATGGGTGCATGGTGTGCTGTGTGGGCCCCCCTGGATCCAGGGAACGTGTGCACCACACACCCAGCACCCATTACAGACATGCCAATGTGTGCAACATATCTTGTATCTTCTTGTTATGTGCATGCTCTAGAACCAAGCATATGCAAGTACGAGTGATGCAGAGTCTTATGTGTTTCAATCGCCTTTCCAATTACGAGTGTGTAGACATAACTGGGTTGTGACAGGATGTTTTCATGTAGGTGGAGTTCACTGAGGACATACCAACAAAAACTATGGGCTTTGCTGAGTTGATCTTAAGTGAAAATATGCATGTTTCCAGACAAATCTTTTGCATCTAATAAAGGGTTGATACAAGTGGGCATTGATGGTGATGGCGACTATCAGACCATTCGTATGGATAGGTTGCAGGTGCACCATAAGATGCGTACAACTCTGCATTCAGGCGAATGTAAGCATTTATTTCTATACACGCTATGCTAGAGCACATACACCAGATTTCAGTTCATTTCTGCATCAGGCCCATCATCTTTACCATATGCACGTCATACATTCTGATCTTGGACTGAATTTGCTAGGAATCCCAATGCTGGGAAGATTAGGAATCTTCTTCAATGTCCACATCTGTAAATAATACTCTCAATGTAGAATGATGAATGTCAAATTGTTCGAAAATGGTCTTTTACATTTCCAGTTTGATGAGCAGCAACAATTGCTTCTCTGAGAACATTGTAAATGTCTCTTTCCTTGGCATAGTATTAAGCATGCATTACTACCTAATCAGTATCTTCTACTCTCCTGCTCCTTACATTTCCTAGAGCCCATTAAGTTGCTAGTTTTCAGCTATTTCCTGGTCATTGACGTGCAGTGAGGTCATCGGCTGGAGAGGCACACATGTATAAAAACACAGTTTTTTTATATCAAAACTCTGGAGCATTTTTGTGATTTACGGATATGCAACACTGTTTTATCTGTTTTTGCTACTGTGTTTTACTATTTCTTTATTTATCATTGATTTCTTGATAAGTGATACTCCGTAAAACTGCGCCACTTATACTTATTTTATCACTATTTGCTCGCCTGACACGGCTACCGACCCCCCTCGCCATCCTGCCTACTCTAATTTAATACATGTCCCCCATTCTCCTTTTAACAAGTAAGTTCTTGTCACCCTGATGTTTTCTTCTGTTGCTATTTTTCGCTATTAACCCACACCTGAAGCTTGTGTTCTCATGTATTGTACCCCCTTAGATTAGTGCTCCCCTTTGGCATCTTTGACCACTCACCCCCATACGGTCATAATGACCGGCCTAGGACACTCTAGGCTTATTAGCCAACTATATCCGTGGGTCCGATCACCCTCTTTTTCTCTTCTCTTTCTCTCTCTCTTCCTGAGGCCGAGTTCACTGGTATGTTACTCACCTGCTCTCTTTTGACCACTTTTCGCTGACCACTCTCCATATTACTTCAAGGGCACCAAACTTATAACATTTAACGTTAGAGGTCTGAACTGTCCACAGCGTCGATCAACCATGTTTCATACTCTCCGCCAACTCCAAGGTGATATTATATTCCTACAAAAGACCCATTTTGCTGGCACCCGCCACCCCGAACTTAAATCCAAATACTTCCACTCCAATTATCATGCATGTGACCCTGTCCGTAAAAGAGAAGGGTGTCGCTATACTATTCTCTAGTCGTGTCCCATTTGTTCCCTTCTCAGTCATTCGGGACCCAGAGGGGCGCTATCTTCTCTTGGTTGGGGAATTAGATTGTATCCTTTTACATTTGTTAATGTTTACGCCTCCAACTCCGCACAACCACGCTTTTTTCGCACTATAGGTTCGCTGTTGTCCCAACCTAGAAGAGGTAGACTGGTCGTGGCGGATGACTTTAACACCACCCTAGATTCACACCTTGATAGATCTAAGCCTTCCCCACGATCGTCTGTAAGCTCTAATCATGCTAATTCGGATGTCTTGCAACAGTTTCTTTCTCAACACCTCATATTTGACGCATGGCGAGTGAAAGAGCCTACTGCTAAAGATTTTACATTTTACTCACCTGTTCACGATGTCCACACAAGGCTAGATATGATTTTTCTAAGTGTTGATCCCATGCAATTAATACTAGATGCCAACATTCACCTCAGCACTTGGTCAGACCACTCCCCATTTAAAGCTGATATTGAATCTCCTTTTCCTCGTAATTACTCTCATATTTGGTATCTTAATGACAGTCTCCTTATAAATCCTGCCCTACGGTCACAACTGGCCCCTGGGATTAAAGATCATTTCTCTTTTAACTCCAGCCCAACTATCTCACCTCAGATTCTCTGGGACGCCCATAAGGCTGTGATCCGGTGATCTCTGATTAAGTCATCGGCCTTTGCTAGGAGTGCTAGGCAGTGGCATCATAAGGGAGTGCGGGCTGCACCCGGGTGTCACCCGCCGAGGGGTTACACCAAGGTGCTGGCTTCCCCTCAGTGACAGGAGCCAGGTGCTGCACTGTAGCATTAAGTGCAGCACTTGGTTTCTCTGTCACAGTGAGGAAACCGGCACTCCGCACCTCCGGTGATTATACTCACGACACGGACCAGGTTTCGGGTCGTGAGGCTACGCCTCCTGTTAGCGAGACCATGCCCCTTCTGTGAGGCCACCCACCCTTTTGGCGGCTCAGCCCCGCACATGGCGTCCCTCCCCCCACCGAGTGTCACAGCGGGGAGGAACGCCACTGGGGCTAGGAATAAGAGACTCCTTGAACTTATGGACCTCGTGGCTCAATTAGACAGAATCCATAAAACCTCAGGCTTGTCTGATGATTAAAGTAAACTTGTGGCTGCCAAAAGGGAACTTGGCCTCCTTCTTACAGCAAAAGCTGAGACTTCTTTTATGTGGCTTAACCAAACATTTTACGAAAAAGGGGATAAAGCTGATAAAATATTGGCATCCAGATTACAATCTAAACTCTCACAGAACAATGTTCTGACGATTAAATCTCCATCAGGTGAATCTATCAGGGATCCCACACGTATCACTGAGTTTAGAAAATCCTATACTAAGCTGCATAACCTTTTGTCTCCCTCAGGTAGCTCTCTCCCTGCTGTGGACTCTATACAGAACTTTTTAACTAGTTGTCCCCTACTTAAACTATCCTCCTTGGCCCTTAAACCCTTATGTATCAGAATTGAGGCACAGGAGATATCGGAGGTGATCAAGAACTTTAAGGCCAATAAGGCCCCTGGCCCAGATGACTTTTATGGCCACCTATTATAAATCTTTTAACTCCTTACTCTCCCCCCATCTTGCTGAGGTGTTCAGTGGTGTGATGTCGGCTGGCACTTTTTCCAAGGAGTCCCTTGAGGCTAGGATTATTGTTATTCTCAAAGACGGAAAACTGTGCTCATTACAGATCCATCTCCCTGTTGAACACAGATGTTAAGATATATGTGCAAAGATACATGCCAACACCTGAATTCAGTGTTGCCCGACTTGATCCATAATTATCAAGTTGGCTTTATACCGGGAAGACAGGCCAGGGACAATACCAGGTGAGTTATTAGTCTCATTCACTCCATCAAGTCTACCCGCACTCCAGCCCTGGTGCTTTCCCTAGATGCTGAGAAGGCCTTTGACCGGATCTGCTGTCCCTTCATGCTCCAAACACTGTGGGCCTTTGGCTTAGATGGTGAATTTCTCCAAGTCATCCAAACCCTCTACTCTACTCTTTCAGCTAGGGTCTCCGTGAACTGTCTTTTCTTATCTCCTTTTCTTATAACCAATGGCACTAGACAGGGGTGCCCTCCGTCACCCCTGATCTTTGCTTTGGTTATTGAAACCCTTGCAGCTCAAATCTGCCTTGACTTGGATATTAGGGGTGCCTCACTCGGAAAGGCAGAATATAAAATGTCCCTTTTTGCTGATGACGTTCTCCTAACCCTAACTTCTCCTATGTCTCTTCCAAAACTTTTTTAGATCCGCGCTGAATACGGTTCACTCTCGTGCTACAAGATAAACTTTTCTAAAACTAAGGGCCTGATTCAGACCCGCTCGTGAGCACACAGCACTTGCAAGTGGGTTGATGGTCCCCCACTGTGCTTGCGCACGCCGGAGCCGTCTCCGGCGTGCGCGAGCCCCAGCGAGCGATGGCAGCTCCCTCGCTCCTGGGCTCACTACAAGACGGGGAACTATCGATATTGATTGACAGCTCGCCCTGTTTTGTAGGCGGGGAGGGGGGGTGGCTGTGCAAATGGAGGGGTTCCCGAAAGAACGCCTGCCATTTGGGGGCTGCCCCACTGACATCACGACTGATGTCAGTGGTGAGCTTCCGCCTCTATTAGAGCCGGAAACTCACTGGGGCTTGCAGCAGTTGAGATCCTACCACAAGGATCTCGTCGCAAGCCCGATGGTCGCGATGGTCGAGACCATCGCAACCATAACCTGGCCGCTCGTAAAAGCTGTGGGTGGTCACCCACAGCTTAGCGAGCGGCCAGGAGGCCGGCTCCAATTAAAAAAAGAAATGCCATGATTCAGAGCGAGCGCTCTGAAAGAGCATCTGGGTCTGAATCAGGGCCTAAGTCTCTCGCCATCAATATACCCATAGCCTTGGATCTCCTGCGTCACAATTATAACTTTGCCTGGCGTCCCTCTAAAATCAAATATCTGGGAGTTTATATAACAAGCAGGTATGACACCCTATACTCTGTGAACTTTCCCCCTATGCTTAAAACAATTAAACTGGACCTCCTCCATTGGCAATATCTAATCATTTCCTGGTTGGGCAGGATAGTGGCAGTTAAGGTGAACCTTATGCCTAGATTACTCTACCTTTTCCAGACCCTCCCTGCTGTCCCTAACTCAATTTTATTACAATTACACAGGTGGTTTATCCAATTTGTATGGAAATCCAAACCTCTCTCATATCGGTTTTCTCACTCTCCATCTCCCTACTACCAATGGTGGCAATGGGTTCCCTGATGTTAAGTTGAAGTTGAATATTATTCATGTGATATCCCCTTTATCTCCTCCCAGTGGCGTACGTTCATCCCAGACGCCCGGAGGCAAGTTATAATTTGGTGCCCCCCCCCCCGCTCACAGCCGCTGACACTGTAATGTAGCAATCCACATGCAGACAGGCTATAGATAGACGAAGGCAGCAGCTGATGGTCTGACATGGAGCTCTCCACTAGTGTATGGTGGCTTCTCGTGCCGCGAAAGGGTGCCATGTATTGGGCGGCCATGATGGTACACTCTGAGTACAGATGTAAATACAGCCCTAAGTGGGGTGAATATGTTGTGGACAATGGAGGAGGTGCCCCTTCAGAGCTGGAGTCCGGCGGGAGGCGCCTCCATTGTCTCCCATAGTTCTGCCCCTGTCTCCTCTATTGTAGGAATGGCTACATCTGATAGGCCTCAGTCTGCTCACTCACACCTGGTTATTTCCTTTACATGCTCTGTTTGGGATCACTGTAAATCTCACTACAACATTACCTCCTAACTATCCCCCATTACTCCTATGTGGTTTAATCCAGCATTCTCCCCAGGTTTCAATCCCACTTTTCTTTTCTTCATGAATTAAGGGTGGTGTCTGATCTCCTCAACATGGGTGGGTGCGCCTCTCTAGGTTCCTTACAGAATAAATTTGACATACCTCCTATCAATACTTTTGCTTACATTCAAGTCCGACACTTCATTAACTCCCTCCCCCGTAACCCAATCGATAGATCTCTAACCTCATATGAGTCTTTGTGTCTCCACAATCCTCTCATGAAAGGTATTGTATCTGTTATTTATAACCTTTTGCTCTATGTTAAACTACCGGACACACCAGGACATGAACTCCAGTGGGAAAAATATCTAGGGAGTCCTACTGATGAGGACACATGGTGTGTGGTGCGGGAGAGGATATCTAAGCCCTCTATTTCCTCCTTAATCAAGGAGAATGCCTATAAGGTTTACTATAGATGGTACCTGGTACCTGCCCGTTTGCTAAGAATGTATTATTCAGCCTCTGACCGGTGTTGGAGAGGTTGGCGAGATGGGTACTTACCTATGTCGAAACTGGTTTAGTGGCTGAGACAGAATCAGTGTAAAATTAGCTTGGAACGATGCCATCTTGCGAATGGCGACAAGACTCCGTCTTAAAAATGAGATTTGCACGACGCCATTTTGCAAATGGCCGCCCAGCACCATTTTAACTTACAACTCACGAGCTCAGTACATATGGCAATGTTTTAATAATCCTTCCAGAAACCATACCCTGATGTATCTTAGGACAACCTTGCATAAAAAAAATACCATAACAAACACAGTATTCACGCAGAGTTTAGTAACACAGCTTCCTGAGAAAAGTAATTAGAAAAACAATACACCAGGATACTGTGGGTGTTTTTGCATGTAAATGGAGAGACCCCACATGTGGACAGGTGTAGCTGTGGCAATTGAAATCTGAATGAACAATGGTAAGAAATCTGCTTGAAAAGAACTGACACAGGTATCCTAAAATAGGCAGAAGAGAACTTTTGAATTCACTGTCACACGGGATGGCACCAGCATTCAGTTGGGGGTCTCCACCCTGTTTGAGTGTGAAGCTCACTGCTCATAACCCTTGCATAGTAGTTTTAAAATAAACATGTGTTGGAAGGGTATGGTATGTGTATATATGTGTGTGTATATATATATATATATATATATATATAGATATAGATAAAGTCTCCAGGTCCGGCACTCCAGATAATAAACCAAATCCTGCAGGGGTGCCCTCACATATGGTTGAAGATAGTACTAAAAGTACTGAAACGTTCTATTGATCCTTTGGTCTCTGCTTGATTTATTGAGAGGGGAGTGCTGCACCTTCATGCTTCTATATATATAGATATATATAATATGTTATCCATCATAGATAGACTTCCACACTGCACACTCACATAAAAGGTTCCATAGCTTCCAAGTGTAATATTCAAAGTTTATTCATTTATTACTAATGTTGTGAAATAAAGACTATTTAATATCTAAGGTTTAGTACATAATAAGCAAACCGTGTTTGGTGTTGTACTGATCTACTCTGTCTCAACAGCTTTCCGGTATCATCGGTGAGAAGATCGCAACATGCATTCTCAACTTATGGACTGTAGAGAGTTAAAACACTAAAATGTACTTTGTAATGTTAGCAGCTTAGATTTGCATGCAGGGGTAAAAAGGAGACAAAAAGGCTGTCGGATGCTGAGCTGTGTCCATTTGAATCGACCTGTTAAATGTCCTGTAACAGATACACCGTGATGGAGAACCAATGGGATCACAACAAACCTCCCTATTGTATTGCCTATTTCTGTAAGGGATAAATGTGTGTTCTGACTCCAATCTGGAGTCTTCTTGCTGATGCTGTTGATGGAGGTTTCTTGTTGATGCCGGTAACTGGTCCCAGTGCGCGTGCGTATGCATAATTGTACCTTGGGTCTGTATAATTTCTTTGCGCTAAATTGTCTTTAGATCACAGCGTGTAACCTACTGTTTTTATGTTGAATAATATACTTTGTTTTTTTAGAAACACATTTTGAGGTCTGAAGGCTTTTATTTTACTGTGTGGCTGCATACGCAAATAGCGTCAATTCTAGAAGGTATAGGCAGGACTTAGAAGGTATAAGCAGGAGCGTATAATGGTTTAGAAGGTATAGGAAGGATTGTACCAAAGGTTTAAATACATTATAACAGTTGGGGGCTCATCGAGTGAAGTCACTTACCAATTCACTCGATAAATACCAATTGACACGATAAACATACGGTTATCGATCTCTCACCAAAGGGTGGAGTGGCCACACGCAGGGTTTACCTGCAACCACTTGATGCGGAGAGATCGCTATCCGTTATCGGGTGGGTCAAGGTACGCTGACTAGAATCCAGGGACAAGAAAGGAAAAAGTTTGTTTTCCTTTGTTGATAGAATTGCATGCTAAAAGGGGTGCCGCAGTATTGCATACACGGCTGGGTCGCATTTTTTGCGTACGCAGCAGAGACGCATTTTTGCGTATGCAGCTAAAGGTAAGAGTCATACGGTTGTGTAGTAGTCGTATTATTGTGTATGCGACTAGTCACACTATAGCGTATTAATATTTCTGGTCTTGCTGCAATATGTTTTAAACAAAGCCGTTGAGATTACTTTATCAATTGTTGCCAATAACTGGGTTAACGTGTATTTTTCTGCGCAGGAAAAAAGTGTGTAACTGTGAGTAATTGTTTAGGGTGTAACACGGGTCCTAAATGTTAACGATATTGTATGATCCTTAAGGGCTAGGTGTTAGCCTAGCTGCTCGGTAGTAGCTACCGTTCTATACACATCAGCAGATGTACATGTTGTCTTTGTTGTAGGGAACGGCTCTCAGTGTGATTACAGTGTTTA
The DNA here is from genome assembly GCA_031769625.1 of Taudactylus pleione. Taxonomy (NCBI): domain Eukaryota; kingdom Metazoa; phylum Chordata; class Amphibia; order Anura; family Myobatrachidae; genus Taudactylus; species Taudactylus pleione. Next base: position 2,257,733 of record JAUIMM010000153.1, read on the forward strand.
GTAATTAGGTTGGGTTATTTGAACATTGTAATTGAGCCGCACTGGAAACTTGTGATTGATTGTAAACTGAGAGATAATAGGTGAGTGGAGGCATCTAGAAATTTCTTCCATAGGTGAGTGGAGGCATCTAGAACTTTCTTCTATAGGTGAGTGGGAGCATCTAGAAATTTCTTCCATAGGTGAGTGGGAGCATCTAGAAATTTCTTCCATAGGTGAGTGGGAGCATCTAGAATTTTCTTCCATAGGTAAGTGAGAGTATCTAGACTGTCTTTCACCAGTTTAAATCTTTATTGAAAAACTTAGGGTTCTCCCAGGATTGGGGCCAAGCAAACGGTAGAGATGTTAGATGATTTGCTGTTGTTGGAAGCGCCGCTTGGGTCGGCACGACATATTATGCATACTAAGTACGGTGCCAATGCAACCAAGTATTGTGATTTATGGTTTAATATGACGAAGAAGAGTGTAAGGCCGTTTCCTAGAATTGGTAGCTTTGATAAGGAGATATTGAACAATGTCCGAGCTCACATCTGTCTGGTGCGTTCTCGAGTGAAAAAGGTAAAATATTAAGAATGTTTAAAATTATGGCAGCATGAAGGATATGCGTGGCTTAAAGGTGTGCAAGCGATGCAAATTAGCGTTGTGAACGCATTACCAGAAAGTACACCCGCAGCGCTAAATTGCAATGCGTGTGAGCCGCGAAATGGCGCGCACGTGCAGCAAGGTAGCGTTGTGGAAGGTATTGCCAGTGGTTCACGCGCACCACCGCCGCCCTATGCAGATGGGGGTGCAGGTACAGTTATTGAAAAAAACCATAAAAATTTAACAAATAATTTGTACCCTCTTTTAAGTAACTATAAGGAAAATGTTTATGATGTGGATGATGAGCCTATTGTTATGTCTGCCATTTCCCATGCTTTACACATGTTAGATGCTCCGCCACGACAATCACAAGTGGTGCCGCCATCTCCATCAGTGATAGTACAGGAAGTGTTAACATCCACTGCACCCGTAGAGGAGTTATTAACCCTATACGCAGTAGTAGACTAAACCCCCAGCCAGGTAATAAGGTCAAAAGTAGCAGTGCGGCCGGTTTGCATCCCATCCGGACAACAACTGTTCCGAATTGGAATGCGGATGCGAACGGAGTTGTACCTATAAGGGATGTGGTAATGCATTGTCCTTGGACAAGAGCAGAGCTAAATTCCATCATAAATGATTTCTCCAATCCCAAAAAGGAATTAGCCAAATGTCAAAGATTGTTGAGAAATTTGGGTAGTTCTCACGAGCCATCCAACAAAGATTGGCGAGTGGTGTTAAGGGCCTCTCTGCCACGCAATATCGTTGTGACAAAATTTATCACGGATTGTGTATTGGATGGAGATGTTCCCTAAACTGACGAAATTAATCAAGGAAATATTTCCCGCATTGTAACTCAATTGGGGGTATATTTTCCAGTAGCAGTTAACTGGAACAAAATTTTCACCAGAAAACAAAAAGAGAGTGAATCTGCAGAAGATTATTGTGACCGGGCTCTGCAGGCTATCACCCAGTACACAGGGTTAGAAGATATTAAAGATAGCACTCATCACAGGGGAATGATTGTCGCTATACTCGTGGATGGTCTTAAAGAGAACCTAAAGACCCGGGTTCAGACCTCACAGCCTGGCTGGAGGGGAGTCACAATAGACACCCTCATAGAATCCGCAATTGAACATGACAAGAACATCTCTAAAAAGAGAGAGACCAGGGCGAGAAACTAAAGGCTGTCAGTATTCAAGCTCTAGAAGGAATGACTGTAACATCACAGCCAGCAGACACACCTGCATCCACACCTGCACCTGAACAGTTACACGTCCTCACTAATCCCACACCACCGCAAACACAGCCCTACCCCACTTATCCGACACGACCACAAAACCCATACTATCCACCACCACAATATCCACCGCCACAATATCTTCAACCACCATACTACCCTCAAAATCTTTATCCTTACCCTCACCCTTTCCCCACTGCTCAATCCACACAACAACCTTATCACCCACCCCGCTCACAAAAATGTTTTAACTGCAACCAAGTGGGACACCTAAATAAGAACTGCAAAGTGAAGAATGTAGGACTCCCAAACCAGACAGTACCTGTATACCCTCATAAGGGATATACACAGAATACAGGAAACCCCCAACAGGCACCAGCTCCAATTGTGGCCGTTAATGCTTTATTGGAGAGTGGGAGCCAACGCTAGGAGTCGGGTCATACCTGTGGTCTACAGATAGACAGGTTGACGGGAAGTACTAGGGAAAAACCGGTAATGGTAATTGATGTAACTGATCTCTGTTCTGCTTTCTTCCCTGTGTCCTAACACCCTGACTGTCAGTATCTCTTTGCTTTCACAAAGGGGGAGGTGTACACTACACATGGACACGAGTGTCCCATGGGTTCATAGACAACCCCAGTATCTTCTCCCAGGCCTTATATGACTGTTTACAATGTTTTCAACCTGCTAATGGATCTGTTCTGATACAATGTGTGGATGATTTATTGTTGTGCCCTGTTTCATTTATGCCGTTTAAATGATACTAAACTGTTGTGCTTCATCTCTCACACACAGGACACAAGGTTCCTAAGGACAAATTGCAGCCATGCCAGGCTAAGGTCAAGTACTTGGGAAACTGTCCAAACCCAGGGGCTAAGACACTACCTAGAGCTGTAGCTATTAATAATAGGGTTTAATTGTACAGAAGGTTGTATGCAGATACAGTATCCCTAGAGTATAGGGATACTCATTTCACAGGTGATGTCTTTAAAAACAAGTATGTGTAAGTTGGTGGGTAATAAAACCATGGCAGAGAATGGACTGAGATGGCCAGAAGCACTACCGTTAGTCCTTCACAGTATCAGGACAACTCCTAGACTTCCCCATAACGTGTCCCCCTTTGAAATTCTGGTTGGTTGACAACCTCATTTGATTATAAGTCCACAGGAAGTTTCAAAAGGTAACAACGAGGTAACTGTAAAGTATCTTATATCAATGAGTAAGCAGTTAAAACAGCAGCAGCAGAAACTGAAATTGTTGTCACCTGATATCCCAGAAGCAAATTGTCATGATGTCAAACCTGGAGAACTTGTTATGATCCAAAATTTCTTACTGTCAGGTTGTCCGGTAGATCGGTGGGAAGGTCCGTACCAGTTGTTGCTGAAGGTGGCCAAGAGAGAGACCTGGGTCCATTCCACTCACTGTAGAAAGGTCAACCAACCAGTGGAGATACAGGGCGGAGTCGAGGCAGATAACGTGAACCTGTTGATTGCTAGCCTGTTCCGGGAGGGTTAAAAGGTGCGGTGAGATACCTGAGCTTAAGGAATGTGTAGATCAGTGCTTCCAGCAATGGAGTGGTCTGCTGTGGTCATCCTAGTTCTTTCTTCCAGAGTTTCTATTGTGATGATCTGTTTGGGGATATTCAGTTTCTGTGATGGAGAACAGAGGACGGAAAGGGGAGCTGATGGTGATATCAATGAAGTGGAGTCAAGAGGAGGAGTGCTATGCCAATCAGGGGAGTGTCTGACCAATCTTAGTACTGTAACTGTTAAGAGATATGACCCTCACATATGTTGAAATGCTTGGTATTCATAAAAAAAAAACACCATCACCATATTTTCACACACAGTATGAACACAGAGGCAAAAGAAATATGATACCTGGTGATGTGCATAAAGCCACACAGTTAATTAGTGAGGCAACTGGCTTTGAAGTTTTAGTAGCATTGGATCCCACCAGGATCGCTCGGGGTACATTAAATTTTAGATGTATCCAAGATCTTGCTAAATTGATAGATAATATCACTGAGATGTATGATGACACCTTCAGGTATACAGGTAGGGAATTGCAAGTGTACAAGAAAGAACTGGTGCAACACAGGCTAGTGTTAAATTATTTAACAGCTGTCACTAGGGGGTAACTTTGGCCACCCAATTTGGAGTGAAGTGTTGCACTTATGTCACGAATGATACTTGCAACCCCAAGGAGGTGATAGACTGGAAGATGGATGAAATTCTGCAGCTAAAATGGGAATTTCGAAAGAACCATAATGCTTCAGTGGCTGAAGTAGAGTAGAAGGTAGAGGAATGGGTTTCATGGTTGAACCCAGCAAAATGGTTCTCAGGTCTAGGAGAGTGGGTCCAGGAAATGATCGCAAGCATAGGTAAACTCCTGATCCTCATACTGGTTGTCATCATAATAATTGGCATATGTGTCAGGTGTGTTCCTACTGTGTTGAAATGTAGAAAATGTAAAAATAAGGTAAACCGGAAGAACGAAATTATGATGGTGGGTAGTAGTGACCATATGAATACTGAGGTAAATGTGAACTGCATTACAACCCTGAACTAGGAAATACCATCATATAATGTATTATATTTAGAAATGCGTAAAATGTATTATTAAAATGTTATTTTTTCTTTCTCATAAACATCTTAAATATGTCTCTATTCCCCTTCAAAACTCCCTTTATAGGACTGGTGCATCCCCACAACTTTCCCATGATCTCCCAAAATCCGTGGTGTGCGTATAAATGGTAGTTTTATGTCCCCTCCTAGAGACCCATTATAGATGGATTGAAACCACCTTGTGCCATCCCATATAAATAACGTTAAATAATATCCCATATGCAAGCCTAAAATTAATTTTAAAATCAGAGTATGATAGCATGTTGTTTGCTATCAAAGGGTGGACTGTCGAAACTGGTTTAGTGGCTGAGACAGAATCAGTGTAAAATTAGCATGGAACGACGCCATCTTGCGAATGGCGACAAGACTCCATCTTAAAAATGAGATTTGCACGACGCCATTTTGCAAATGGCCACCCAGCGCCATTTTGAGTTACAACTCACGAGCTCAGTACATATGGCAATGTTTTAATAATCCTTCCAGAAACCATACCCTGATGTATCTTAGGCCAACCTTGCATAAAAAAATACCATAACAAACACAGTATTCACGCAGAGTTTAGTAACACAGCTTCCTGAGAAAAGTAATTAGAAAAACAATACACCAGGATACTGTGGGTGTTTTTGCATGTAAATGGAGAGACCCCACATGTGGACAGGTGTAGCTGTGGCAATTGAAATCTGAATGAACAATGGTAAGAAATCTGCTTGAAAAGAACTGACACAGGTATCCTAAAATAGGCAGAAGAGAACTTTTGAATTCACTATCACACGGGATGGCACCAGCATTCAGTTGGGGGTCTCCACCCTATTTGAGTGTGAAGCTCACTGCTCATAACCCTTGCATAGTAGTTTTAAAATAAACATGTGTTGGAAGGGTATGGTATGTGTATATATGTGTATATATATATATATATATAAAATATGTTATCCATCATAGATAGACTTCCACACTGCACACTCACATAAAAGGTTCCATAGCTTCCAAGTGTAATATTCAAAGTTTATTCATTTATTACTAATGTTGTGAAATAAAGACTATTTAATATCTAAGGTTTAGTACATAATAAGCAAACCGTGTTTGGTGTTGTACTGATCTACTCTATCTCAACAGCTTTCCAGTATCATCGGTAAGAAGATCGCAATATGCATTCTCAACTTATGGACTGTAGAGAGTTAAAACACTAAAATGTACTTTGTAATGTTAGCAGCTTAGATTTGCATGCAGGGGGAAAAAGGAGATAAAAGGCTGTCGGAGGCTGAGCTGTGTCCATTTGAATCGACCTGTTAAATGTCCTGTAACAGATACACCGTGATGGAGAACCAATGGGATCACAACAAACCTTCCTATTGTATTGCCTATTTCTGTAAGGGATAAATGTGTGTTCTGACCCCAATCTGGAGTCTTCTTGCTGATGCTGTTGATGGAGGTTTCTTGTTGATGCCGGTAACTGGTCCCAGTGCTCGTGGGTCTGTATAATTTCTTAGTGCTAAATTGTCTTTAGATCACAGCGTGTAACCTACTGTTTTTATGTTGAATAATATCCTTTGTGCGTTAGAAACACATTTCAAGGTCTGGAGGCTTTTATTTTACTGTATGGCTGCGTACGCAAATAGCGTCAATTCTAGAAGGTATAGGCAGGACTTAGAAGGTATAGGCAGGAGCGTATAAAGGTTTAGAAGGTATAGGAAGGATTGTACCAGAGGTTTAAATACGTTATAACACCTACATATATGGTGGTCATGCCCTAAAATAGCCCAATTCTGGGATGAGGTTGCTAGTCTCCTATCAGAAGTTCTTAAAGTACCACTGACTAAGTCTCTCTGGTCTTTCCTCCTTGGCTAGAATATATGAAATAGGTATTACCAGGTGCGCTCATCCAATGCAGCCTATACTCCACACACCAAAACTCTATATATAAAATAATGTACAATAAAACCTTATTGGGAGTGAAGGAGCTTAGGAACAAATAAAGCAGAAAGGTACTCCCCTTCTTGGTTTTATGTCCTGATTTCTTGTTATGGCTGTGAGTGGGATGTGTGGGGGCAACCCCATTAATTTTCTATTTTAGAAGAACCACTCTCATTTATATTTTAATATGGACATTGTGTGACATATATTGTAAACTGTATTTCACGACTGGGTGTTGTGTTTTTTCTTTTCTTTTATGTTTCCTTGAGATACCTACCAACCACATGAGAACAAGAAATCAGGACATAAACCCATGGCGATTTTTGTTCAGGTTTCCTCAACGTGTAACATAGACCCTGATTAGGCCTCCTGCCTACTTACCCAACCCCCCCCCCCCAACACCCTCCTCTTCTGTTCCTTTTTTCTTCCTATTTTCTCCTCTCTTTTCCATGCTCTTACGTTTCCCATTTGCTCTCTTCTTATGCTTTGCACTGTTATTTACAGTCTATTTCAATGTGTTTTGATATATCTAGTAGTTTTCATTTCTCAGTTAAATTTGCTATATGTGCCTATATGTTACTATGCAATTCTGTATCTTTTGTTTTTGTTTATTCCCGATATCTTTTTTACCTATGCATATATTGTTATACTATTTTATTTTTGTAAAATTAAAAATAAATTTGTTAAAAAAAATAAACTCTGGAGTATGATAGGGGAGGCTCAGCCTGTTCTTGGTGCTCTTTCACTTCTGTAGCATAGAAATGGCAAAACTTTTAAGCTTACAATTTTAAAGTGATCTCACATACCTTTTCTGCAGGTTAGAGTCAAGGAAATTTCTAGATATCTGTAAAGAAATTATAATATTGGCAAAGAATAATCTTTAAAAATAGACTTAACATAAATTAAAAATATATATGTCTTGGTTTTAGGCATATAGGCATTTATGAGGAAAAAAGTCAAGTCAATATCATTTAATCACGTACTGCAAATAAAAGATATACTTATGCTAAAGTCTCAAAAACAACATATAATCAAAAAGGTTTTACTGTACTGGTGAATAGAATCTGCTTTGTGTAAGACAGTGGCGTAGATGTATGATAGCGGCACTTAACGTGCTGCTATAACGCTTCCCGCTTCGCCTCTTTACCGAGGCGAAGCAAGAAGCACTACCGATGAGATGTAAGAACGTCTCATCGGCCAGAGAGGGGGAGCATTAACTCCCCCCTCCGGTGCTACTCGCTAGAGACAGCAGTGCATCAGCCTAGTGCTGATGCCCTGTGTCTCTGTCCCGGCCGGCTCCACTGAGCATGTGTGGGATCTCGCAGCTCTGGAGCCAGCAGGAGCCCCAGCAGGGATAGCGTTGTCCCTGCTGTGGGGATAGGCTAGCGCCAGGCTGTCGATAACGACAGCTACATGCGGTATGACCGTTCGAACATGGCCCTGCCATTCGGCGCTGCTATCTTGTAGATAGCAGCGCCGATAATGACAGGGCGCATAGCATCCCTGTCATTTACCGCCCAGACCCCCGATCATACATCGGAGAGAAGCGGTATCAGCGCACATAACGTGCGCTGATACCGCTTCTAGGCTTCGTACATCTACCCCAGTATCTGTAGGGGTGGCAGCGTACATACAAGTACCTTAACAGTCTGACTGCAGTATTACTACAAACGGCATCTTAGACCTCCTCTGTTCAGATGGACGGTCAATCAGTGCACACTGCAGTGCAAGCCAAGCCCATACACCCGAAATTAAGAGAGTGCACATTTCCTTAGGAGCCAATCACACTTTGCAGTACTTTGCCCCCTAACATTGTATACCTAAAGATACATTATGCTACTGGTCTATAGGGTCAGTTTGGCTCCTAGATTTATTTTCACAGTGGAATTACTACTCCTATGGAGAAACTCCACTCAAGCTAATGGGCATTATAATCCCTATTAATTTGCAATGTAATACTGCATCAATGTGGCATGGAATATACATATTTGTCATCCTATAGAGCTACAGTGTTGTTATTATGGATTTATAGATTGTCTATACATGTATATATTGTCTACAGTACATGTATGGATATGTTCTTGTCAGTGATTTGTATAATTTGTCTAATACAGGGGTCTTCAACCCGTGGCCCGCGGAGCTGTTCCCTGTGGTTCGCTGACCATCGAACCATGGAGCGGTTCCCCGAGGCCCGTCAACAGGCTCCATTTGCCGGGTGCCCGCTGATATTTTGTTACCAGCGGACACCCGGCTCTCTCCCCGAGCCAGTGGCAGCCGGATTAGCAGCAACCAGGAACAATATGTGTCCCAATGAACACCTGAAGATTCTGCAGTTTAATAGGCAAGATTTGTTTAAAGCCAGCAGCTATCAATATAGGTGTGTGAGGAAGCCGCTGATGGTGCACACTAGGTGGAGAAATGCATTACACATGGTACCTTGATGGTGGAGGTGGTAAAGTTATATTGACAATTGTCATAGCGCTAATTAAGGAATTGGAGAGAGGACTGCATGGTTACAATTGCCCATTTTTTTATATCTGTGGAACAGCAGCAGATAGTATTATACCCAATATGTGGTGAACGAAATGGGATTACAAATGGCTGCTTGCTATAACATGCATGTATTTGAATACTAACACCACTCCATAAGCGCTTACTAACCGCACTAACCAATCAGAGAAGCTGGAATTGCATGACATATAATTTTTTTTTTAATTTCCTGGATTATTTATACTGACTCTACACAAAAGCCATTCTGTCATTTTTTCTTTTGGTATACTAATCAATTATGAAAAGGAATATTGATAGCTGCTGGCTTTAAACAAATCTTGCTTACTAAACTGCAGAATCTTCAGGTGTTCATTGGGACACATATTGTTCCTGGTTGCTGCTAATTAGGACCAAGGTCCTCATACATGTTTCCTGTTGGAATTAAGCACACTGATATATAGATTGTGTATTATTATTTTTTATGAGAAGATATATTTATATCATATATTTATCTAATTATTTATTGTTGCTGGCATTTTTATATGTTGATGTATGAATTGGTATATATATTTTTTATGGGAATAAATTTATTATATGAATTGCATCTCAATCAATTGAACAGCGCTCTCTTGTAAGGCTATAGGCCTTATACATTTTTTGCTCCACATTGTGATTATAAAGGGCACAACACCCTTTTTTTGAGAGCGGCAGTTATATTGTAGTGTATACTGTCACATATTAGACTAGCGCCCTTAGTTTTCTTTCCCTCCTTCTAAATGGAACCAAGCAAGATCCGTAATTGAAGGCAACCAAGGTAGACCAGCTATTTTTTATTACATGACTCTGACAATGATGGTATGTTATTTGCTTAAGCCACACTTCCATGGAAACATTACTTTCAATATGCTTAATGACTATCTTTTATACAAGTGTTTCAGTTTTTTTGAGCTTGAAAATATGAAATATGGAGGAACACTTTGCTAAGTTATCTCTGCTGACAACTAATAGAGATAAAACTCAAATCGGTAGGAGAGAGACTTCTAGGGACTTTTGTGGGATGAATATACAGCCCCAAGGCTGTTACAAATCTGGAGCTGTTAGATGTTTGACATGCCCGCACATATCTAATAAAGCCAAAACAGTCCAATCTAATATCACAGGAGAGCAGTTCTCAATCAACTCATTCACTAATTGCAATACTGTCTATGCCATCTACATGTTAGAGTGTGGATGCCATAGACAGTATGTTGGTAGAACCACCAGAATGGTGAAAAATAGATTTTTAGAACATAGAAGAAACATTATCAAGGGTTTCAAATTACACAGTCTCTCTCGTCATTATTTAGAAAAACACAATAGTAATCCTGCCTGTCTTAAATTAACAATTATTGAACAAATTAAACCAACCAACAAAGGAGGTAATAGATATAAGAAACTCTGCTTGAGAGAGAATTTTTGGATACACTAGTTGGGGACCCTCTGTCCGGAGGGACTGAATGAGTGTATCGAAATTGAGGTGGATTAGTTCAACCTCTTGTGTGTTTAGCTGTTTAAACTCCTCATTTATTTAGCCTCTGTTTTCTTCTTCTTTTTGATATTTCAGTTATTTATATTTTTATTTATGTAAAAATGTGATTTATTATATATATTTTTTTATATATTATTCTATCATATGTTTTATTTCCATTTTTTTTAATCTGATGGCTACTTTCATGTAAACCACTGATAGGTGTCTAATTTAGGCCAGTGTTTATTACACTCTCTACTTATTTAACCATCATTGAGTGCGATAGAACATCTATCAATTCCTTCTGCCTATTATTATTATTGAATATTTAGAGAAGATCATTTCAACCCACCTTTTCTTTTGTATACGTTTGTGTGTATTTATATACATACACACAGTCATATGCATGTCTATGTTTGCACGCATGTGTGTGCATATATATTTATTGTCAATTTTCTTCCTCTCTTTTACTTTTTATGATTCCTCTGTTTTTAATTATTATTATTATATTTTATATTATTTCTCATGATTTATTTTCTTTGGTTAAAGGTATTCAATACCATCCATATTTTTTATACATATTTTTATAGAAGTCTGGTTTATATGTCTATAAGACTAGATGATTATTAATGTGAATGTCAGAATTAATCTCCGATATACCTCTGTGTATATGATGAACAAATCAACGTAATAGGGGTTAATCTCTTTATGCTTGCAAAGGAACATCCCAAGCTGTGATTGATTAATTAATTGAGGAAGTTATTTAACTTACCCTGGACAACTACCCACAATCCTCTGATGAACCTTCAGGACTGAAGGGAAATGCGATAGGACTGTGGGCTCTTTCTGATCATTCTCCCTGCATCCTACCTCTGACAATTACTGGCCACAGATCACTGCTTAGCGGGATTTCCAACAGATGCAGCAAGTTTTACCTGATGGGTTAAAATCACACTCTCCGTCTGCCACACCGCTCCAGTGTCCTCAGCTTGAACACACTGCATTATTGATCGGGACGCATAAGTTTTCATTCAGCTATTGAGGAACTTATCTATTGCCTGTCACTGCAATACTGCGATCTCTGCTAAAGACACTCTGCATGTCACGGTGATAGAACTGGGGCTGAGAAAATGTCCCCTAAGCTGCTGCTATTATTATTGAGTACTCCTGTGGATACGATTTGGATGCTTTCCATTATTTGACTGATATATCTGTGATCTAATGCCGCTGAGCTTGTGCACAGCCAGTGTCTTAGGCGGGCCATACACGGGGTGATTTGAAAATGTACAACACCTTGGTACGTTTTCAAATTCAGCCCGATGCATCGCATGCTGCTGTGAATGTTAAACGATGCATCTTACAAGATGCTTCATTTACCTATTTAACAGCATGACGGATCGCAGATCTTATGGTTTTTTCATAAGATCTACAATGCCGATGTACGATGGCGGGGACACGCATCGCCGTTGTACAGTATGCCAAACTACACACGATATGCACGATTGATCAATGGTATCTAAATTGTGCACATCGTGTAAAAAATCTTACCGTGTATGGGCCGCCTTAGACGCTGGAATCCCCCAGTGAGGCGGAGGACTTATCCCATTTACAGCACCTTAATCACAACACTGAGGAGGGGAATTATCCCTTTTAAACAGCACCTTAATCACAAGTGTGTCCTGTATGTTTGCTTTGGTGTGGCTGGTCTGAATTGAATATGCGGGAGGAGATCTGATACATTGTATCTAATTGGATACACAATAGCAGGCTCTGGGAAATAATGCAACAAATGGAGCTCAGTGTTTCCACTCTATGTTTGCAGAGACTCTTTCTATCTCAAATTTCCAGCTTTGCTGGGTCTATTGCAGTCAAGTGTATTTTTATAAGTTTTTCTGATGACAATAGTTTTTTCTATTTTATTGTGTATTATTTACATGTCATTTTTAGATATTAAATCTTTTCAATTATGAACTAGACTTCTTTATTGATCATTATCACTACCCAGTATAGCACAATTTAATTTCAGTTTATCTTTGTTCAATATTAGGCCTGATTTAGAGGTCAACGCATTGATGTTCACGTTGTTGAGCAAATTTTTGTAACTGCACATGCATGAAAATCTCTAAAAGCTCTTACAGCGCATAGAATATATATATATATATACATACAGTCAGGTGTATAAATATTGGGACATTGACAGAATTTTCATATTTTGGCCTCTATTCACCACCACAATAGCTTTGAAATGACACAAAGAAGATGTGCTTTAACTGCAGACTTTCAGATTTAATTTGAGGGTAATTACGTCCAAATCAGGTGAACGGTGTAGGAATTACAACAGTTTCTATATGTGCCTCCCACTTTTTAAGGGGTCAAAAGTAATGGGACAAACTAAACAATCCTAAATCTAACTTTCACTTTTTAATACTTTGTTGCAAATCCTTAGCAGGCAATTACAGCCTGAAGTCTGGAACGCATAGACATCACCAGACGCTGGGTTTCATCCCTAGTGATGCTCTGCCAGGCCTCTACTGCAAATGTCTTCAGTTCCTGCTTGTTCTTGGGGCATTTTCCCTTCAGTTTTGTCTTCATCAAGTGAAATGCATGCTCAATCGGATTCAGGTCGGGGGATTGACTTGGCCATTGCGTAACATTCAACTTTTTAGCCTTAACAAACTCTTTGGTTGCTTTTGCAGTATGCTTCGGGTCAATGTCCATCTGCACTGTGAAGCGCCGACCAATGAGTTCTGAAGTATTTGACTGAATATGAGCATATAATATTGCCCAAAACACTTCAGAATTCATTCTGCTGCTTTTGTCAGCAGTCACATCATCAATAAATACAAGGGAACCAGTTCCATTGGCAGCCATACATGCCCACGCCATGACACTACCACCACCATGCTTCACTGATGAGGTGGTATGTTTTGGATCATGAGCAGTTCCTTTCCTTCTCCATACTCTTCTCTTCCCATCACTCTGGTACAAGTTGATCTTTGTCTCATCTGTCCATAGGATGTTGTTCCAGAACTGTAATGGCTTTTGTAGATGTTGTTTGGCAAACTCTATTCTGGTCTTCCTGTTTTTGTGACTCACCAATGGTTTACATCTTGTGGTTAACCCTCTATATTCACTCTTGTGAAGTCTTGTCTTGATTGTTGACTTTGACACATATACACCTACCTCCTGGAGAGTGTTCTTGATTTGGCCAACTGTTGTGAAGGGGTTTTTCTTCAACAGGGAAATAATTCTTCTGTCATCCACCACCAGGGCCGCCATCAGGGGGGGACTGCCGGAACTATAGTCCCGGGCCCGGACTGAAAGGGGGCCCGGATAGCAGCGGAAGCAGCGTAGTGGACAAAGTGCCGGCGGTATTCTCAATTTGGAGCTTGCAGCAAGTTGATCGGAGCTTGAGGACCGGCAGCCAATCAGGAGTGGCCGCAGCTGCAGCTCCTAATTGGCTGTCGGTCTGCAAGCTCTGATTGGCTTGCGACCCAATGCTATATTCAAAATGCGTTGCCTGCTCCCCGGGTCCCGCATGGCTGGAGCAGGAGCAGCGTGAGAGGCTGTGCAAGGAAGGCAGCAGCTGGGGAGAGAGGGAGCAGCAGCTGTAGCTATTTACAGCCACCGCATGTGGTGCAGAGGAAAGACTGCAGGAGCAGGAGAGGCTGGAGACTAATCAGGTACATAGACTCCAGCTCTCACACCCTGGTCTCACACTCACACCCTGCTCTCACACTCACACCCTCACCTTGCTCTCACACCCTCACCCTGCTCTCACACTCTCACCCTGCTCTCACACTCACACCCTCACCTTGCTCTCACACCCTCACCCTGCTCTCACACTCACACCCTGCTCTCACACTCTCACCCTCACTCTGCTCTCACACTCTCACCCTGCTCTCACACTCACACCCTGCTCTCATACACCCTCACCCTGCTCTCACACACCCTCACCCTGCTCTCATACACCCTCACCCTGCTCTCACACCCTCACCCTGCTCTCACACTCACACCCTGCTCTCACACTCACACCCTGCTCTCATACTCACACCCTCACCCTGCTCTCACACACTCACCCTCACCCTGCTCTCATACTCACACCCTCACCCTGCTCTCACACTCACACCCTGCTCTCATACTCACACCCTCACCCTGCTCTCACACTCACACCCTGCTCTCATACTCACACCCTCACCCTGCTCTCACACTCACACCCTGCTCTCACACCCTCACCCTGCTCTCACACCCTCACCCTCACCATCATGCTGTTCACCCACATTATCCACAGCGACGCCCACCTCTGACAAACTACCACCCCCCACCTAAGGGAAGGGGCCCTGCCTATTTTGTCAGTCCCGGGCCCCATCATTACTGATGGCAGCCCTGTCCACCACAGTTGTTTTCCGTGGTCTTTCGGGTCTTTTGGTGTTGCTGAGCTCTCCGGTGTTCTTTCTTTTTAAGAATGTTCCAAATAGTTGATTTGGCCACACCTAATGTTTTTGCTATCTCTCTGATGGGTTTCTTTTGATTTTTCAGCCTAATGATGGCTTGCTTCACTGATAGTGACAGCTCTTTGGATCTCATATTGAGAGTCGACAGCAACTGATTCCAAATGCAAATGTCACACCTAGAATCAACTCCAGACCTTTTACCTGCTTAATTGATAATGAAATAACGAGGGAATAGCCCACACCTGTCCATGAAATAGCTTTTGAGTTGATAGTCCCATTACTTTTGGCCCCTTAAAAAGTGGGAGGCACATATAGAAACCATTGTAATTCCTACACCATTCACCTGATTTGGATGTAATTACCCTCAAATTAAATCTGAAAGTCTGCAATTAAAGCACATCTTGTTTGTTTCATTTAAAAGCCATTGTGGTGGTGAATAGAGGCTAAAATATAAAAATTCTGTCAATGTCCCAATATTTATACACCTGACTGTATATATATATATATATAAAAGAGAGCGCTGAGACAGCTAATAAGATTCAAAAATGAATTTATTATAAATCCCTTTACTCCAATAATTAAACCATATACCATATATATAACCGGCAATACTGTAACCAATTGTCTACTGTAAATCGCACAATTGGATATATAAAATTCAAAAATATTTTTTTGAACAATTATAGGCTAAGTGCCAAGAGGATCTTTACTGCTGGTGTGGATTGACTTAATTTGATACACAGGTGATATAATTGTATCAATAACGGAATGTAGCCACAGTAGCTCTGTTTGAAAGATCCACAGAGACTGTGGCTTCTATATATCGATTTGTGTGGCCACATGGTTTTATTGCCATTGTGACATGCAGAGGGCTTGTATACTGAAACTCTAACTCACTAAATTCTGTCTTTTGTCCATTCAAATGGACTTAAAAGTGAATTCAAATTGAAACTCACAATCTTTAATTGCCAGGTATTCACTTTGTTAGTCTGATGTTTTACTTACCTGTGATACAAAGTTTGCCTGATTTATTTTTTCTGTCATTTCTTTAAAAGTTCACGCTGCTTTCCTATGAATGGCAAATTAAAAAGCACTACAGCCTTGCAGCTGTGAACTGAGCGCTAGACTAAAGCCACCAAAAAAAAATAAAAAAATATATATAGTTTTTTTTTTATAAAAACGGGAGTGGGGGAAGGTTAATCAAGTACAAAGAAGTAACAAAAGGTAGAAATAAGGATGGGGAAGGGTTAAGGCCGGGATATATGTAATGTCTATATCTGTTTTTGTGTGTGTGTGTGTGTCTGTCAGGTGAGGGGTGTGTTTATGTGAGTGTTTGTGGTGTTAAAGAAGTACAGATAAAGGAATGCAAAAAGTGTGGGGAAGGGGCAGAAGGTAATGTGTCTTCCCCAGCATCCATCTTGCCTCATGGAATCTACTCTGCCATATACTGAAATCATACATGTCCAATACAATCTACCAATAAGCAGGGGCTGGCTGCCAACTTTTAGTCTGGGGGGCAAATGCATGCAGGCGGCCCTGGCAGACGAGTAGCGTGTAGCCAGGGTGTCCGAAGAATATGCATGCTACGGCGCCCTCCCCCCCCCCTCAAGTGTTCCAGGGAGGAGGCGGGTCCATATGGGATTAATGTAAGGTAAAAATAAAGATTAGGGCAGCCCCCTGTCATAGTGCCCATATGCAGTGCCCCCATGTGCCACAGGAGAGAACACCCTTATGCAGGCCTCCAGTAGTGCCCCGAGTAGTAGTCCCCCCCTTGTAGTGCCCCCAGTAGTAGTCCCCCCCTTTGTAGTGCCCCCAGTAGTAGTAGTCCCCCCCTTTGCAGTGCCCCCAGTAGTAGTAGTCCCCCCTTTGTAGTGCCCCCATTAGTAGTAGCCCCCCCTTGTAGTGTCCCCAGTAGTAGTAGTCCCCCCCCTGTAGTGCCCCCAGTAGTAGTCCCCCCCCTTGTAGTGTCCCCAGTAGTAGTAGTCCCCCCCTTGTAGTGTTCCCAGTAGTAGTAGTCCCCAGTAGTAGTAGTCCCCCACCCCCCTTGTGTGCCCCCAGTAGTAGTAGTAGCAGTAGTCCCCTTATAGTGCCCCCAGTAGTAGTAGTCCCCTCCCCCTTGTAGTGCCCCCAGTAGTAGTAGTCCCCCACCCCCCTTGTAGTGTCCCCAGTAGTAGTCCCCCACCCCCCTTGTAGTGCCCCCAGTAGTAGTAGTCCCCTCCCCCTTGTAGTGCCCCCAGTAGTAGTCCCCACTTGTAGTGCCCCCAGTAGTTGTAGTCCCCCACCCCCCTTGTAATGCTCCCAGTAGTAGTAGTCCCCTCCTTTGTAGTGCCCCCAGTAGTGACAGACCCCCCCCCAGTAGATAGACACACATAATATAAAAAACAAAATAAAAAGAACACTTACCTGAATCCGCGCTCCCGCCGCCGCCATCTGCTCCTCCGTCTGTCCTCCTGGGTCGGGCCGATCTGCATTATGGGAGAGACGTCATATGACATCATGACGTCTCTCCCATTGCCCACTGCGGGAGCCGGAAGATGGAGCGGCTCCCGCAGTGGACGCAGCAGCTAATGAGAGTCTGACAGACTCTCATTGGCTGCTGCTTACAACAAACACACAGCTGCCGGAGCCGGCGGCTGTGTGTTTGTCAGTGTAGCGCTGACC
Organism: Taudactylus pleione; assembly: GCA_031769625.1. Classification (NCBI taxonomy): domain Eukaryota; kingdom Metazoa; phylum Chordata; class Amphibia; order Anura; family Myobatrachidae; genus Taudactylus; species Taudactylus pleione. The sequence continues at coordinate 2,275,199 of JAUIMM010000153.1, forward strand.
GAACTCCGTCCAGTCAGCGCTACACACGCGGTGCAGTCTGTGTCACAGTGACACAGACTGCACCGGCCCGCGGCCTGCATGACGCTGCGGTCCGGGGGGCACATGGCGCCCTGCCCCTCGGCCCAGCCCGCCACTGCTACACAGTATAATGCCACTGCTTAGTTCAACTCCTCTTTTGAATACAAACTTTGGAGTTCAACTGCAATTCTAAAGCCTAAACTCCTATGCAATTCCCTGGATAGTGTCCCCTTATGCCCACAATGTCCCAGCATAAACAGTCCTCATTCTGTTGGGAGCAAAGGAGGGTAACTTTCTCAGAAAGTCCTTTTGCAAACTTTAATAAAAAATGCATTTGGTAGCTCTTTATAATGTAAGAAATACACCAGTTATTCCTTATATTACAGTCATATGCTTATGCCTTTGTGTAGTTCACCTCACCTATACTTAGGGCCCCGAGTACAATCCATAACCAAAACAATACACAGAACTCCATTAGCTAAACATTCTAAACATTAACTAATCCTGAGTTTAGATACAATGCTCCCATAGGCAGAAACATGCTGGGCATGTGTTTCCAGTATGTTCAGATATATTTAATACCAGCACTGGCTCTGCAGCCAGGTGCTGGTTCCTAATTTATGGGGGAACCCTACTCATTTTGTTCCCCGTAATTTTTGGAACCAGGACTGGCTGACCAGTCTGGGGCTGGTTATGCTTTTTTGGGGGGGGACCCTACGTAATATTTTTTAAAGATTTAAGCCTTCTTTAACAGGATAACCACATAAGCAGCCTTCACATATCTCACTGATATGTGCAGGCTGCTTGCTCGGGAAAATTTTGCAGAGAGCAAACACTGCAATCTCGGGTGAGTAATCTCATCTAAACTTGCTACTCGGGGGAGAAATCTCGATCTGCTTCACCATCGGAAAACTCACTTTCAGCTAAATTCACTTCTTAATAAATTTGCGAGTTTAAAAATAGGAAAATCACCCGAGATTCGGCAATTCAAAAAAAAAAAAAATTTTAATTTCCTACAAAACCAGATGTAATCTTGGTTCCCAAGGTATGGAATTCCAAATCCTAGGAAAAATCTGGTGTGTTATTTTGAGACTTGTATTATCACAATAGCTGAGTCACAGATCACCTACCTCTGTTATCCAGTGTTCTGTTGTGGTGCATTCTACATGCACAGCTTAGTATATTGTGGAACTGAAAAACACCCAAACAAACAAATCATTCCATATTACATTTGAGTATAATACTTGCCTACCCTCCCAGAATATACGGGAGACTCACAAATATTGGACAGTCGCACTCCTGGAAGGGTTGCTAAGCCTCTGGGATCCTGTACTCTTCCACAGAGGAGTGGTTATCCGGGGGCTTCCTGGAGCGATTAATTTGCAATATCGTGGCCCCTCCATGCTACTTAATGACACAAATGGCGACATTGAGCAGCGAGAGATGAAGCCATGATAATGTGATTCAGGGTGCCACATCTGCTACCTCTCCCTCTCCGCATCCTCCCAGAGTGAAAAAGTAAAATGTTGTTGTTTGTTGATTTTGTCATAGGTAAATGTCACAGATGGCACTATCAGTCTTTAGGTCGCTTATAGTTGCCACCACTTTACACAGTATGTTAGAGGGGGCTGAGCACATACCTCCAAACAATACAAATGAGCAGGGGAAGGCCTAGAGCTGCCACTTATGTGCCTCAAGTCTCTCTCTTTTCACGTTTTAACTGCCATGTGCACTTGTCACAGGAGCGCATGGCATTGTCGAAGTCAGAAATATTAAATAAAAATTAAATAATGCCTTATATCCCAAATCTTATGTATTAACTGGCATATTCTCACAAGTTCCAATGCAATAGGGAATTATAGGTTAGCCAGTTAATCTCAAAGGAGTTGTAAATCAAGTTTGCTGAGCCTTAAAGTCTGATAGCTCATCAAAGGTTTTTCCTTTGCTTGTTTGGAGTGTAAACGCCAACAATTGGGAATTGTATGTGGATCAATTGATCTTATGTTGTAAGTTCCTTTGAACAATGGGCCAGATAACGTACAATTGCTAAGGGTATGTGGATATCTGTGGTCTTTGCGCATACCACTATCTGTGTGCATTTTGAGTGATCTAAGCGAAATGACCTGCTGATTTTATCTTATTTGTTACAGACATATTGTATCTGTATGCAGACATTACCTAGTTCCTTAATATATATGCAAACACACACAGACATACACATAAAACCTGTTTCTTATAACAATGACCCATAGTCTCAGTGTAAAAAAAAATATTTCTACATGTATGCTACTAAACATTTATACAGTCAAACCTATTTAATATATTTCTCAATTTAAAATATATATGTGCAGTGTATCTAAAGTAACAATTAATGATGTTTTCAATTTAGGCAATGTCTCTCATCCTCATATTCCTAAGGTATATTTTATTTTACAATTGATTGCCATCTAGCTGTGGTGACAAGTTCCCCCTTGTGGTCCGTGAGAGATTAATTTGATTGGCCACACATTAATCTAATATTTCCCAATACATTTTTAGGCATTTCCAAATTTTCCTTTCATAATCATTATTTTACTATAACCATTGTACCACTGTAATGGTTGCATATTTCCTCTGAGATAACACCAAAAAATACAAATATATATTGAAGAGAAGAAAACCATCTATACATAGTCCAGGAACGGGATCACATATTAACATCGTGTTTGGGGTCAACATGTACAGAATTGTGTTAGCAGTAATCCGGTGATTGCGAATAGATTGTCGCACATTGCGGCAAGCAGATATTAGCAATGCCGGATTTATATTTAATATAGCATATAACAATGGTTGATTTGACCTAGTTTTTCGGAGGGAAGCCAGAGGTGAACTCCTGTAACAGCGTCCTGAGCCTAGGCATCGCCCACTGAATCAGTCAATGACCCCCAGTGAACTGGAAATGTCCCGCCCCTGGACCAATGGAAGGAGACACAACTTGCTATTGTACACACCCATAATTTAACTGCATAAAATAAGGCTCCCAGGATCCAGAGTCCAGTAGCTGTATTCTACCAGTTATCTGGTGACGACTGCACTCTGGATCCAGGGAGCACATGCGAAAGAATGTATACTGGTTTGTAACTCTGACCTGTTTTCTTGAACTGTATTGTACCACTGTATAACTTGTAATAATAATGTTATATATTCTTTCAATACAATATTTAATTTTGTGCGTTGGACCACAGAAACTGGTGTGTGTGTGTATTCACTTGCTTTCACATAAGGTTATTATACTGTGATCTATATTGCAATGTAATTAACATTGTATTTTGATATGAAGATAGCAATTATTATGCATACTGGTGTTGTTGCAATATGGGAAGGTATTGCATATGCATCACACGTTGCGTACGCTGTGCATTCACATTTGCGTATCGCCATACGCAAGGTGCGTCCACATGGCGTTAACAGCCGTAGAGAGATTTAAAGTAGGATTTCACAGCATCCATTCATTGCTGCTCTGTACTTTCCCAACAATGAAATCCCCATTATGTGACAGTGGGACAGAGCCCACAAATCAGGACTGTCCTGAACACAGGAGTGTAAAGTGCTCACTAGCTGCAGCTCAAAACAATGAAAAGCAGAACTGCAGGGTTACTGATGTTGTACAACACATTTAATAAAGTTATATATACCAAGCATTCTGGCAAATGCCAGAGTTTATAGAGTGACAGTCCAGACCTGAGTCTTAGACAGCCTGCATCATCATGCAATAAATACATGTGTAACTACTTTAGTCAATAGTACTCATAGGAAGCCTGCAGCTCCTGTTTGATAAAGTGTGGTTAAGAGAAGCGGGGTAAAAAGTGGAATTATTGGAGAATCACATGATCATGTTTCTCCAATATTTGTAGATTTTTTTACACCATTATTATAAATGTCCTTTAGCATGTATAATTTTACCTTATAATGCAGGGATATTTGTGCCAGGAGTGGTATACTTGCTTGTCACCATCTGGAGTACAGAAGGAAAATGTAAATCCTACCCATCCCCTTCCCACATACATAGTTACCCTATCTCTGCTCAATCTGCTGAGAATTATATGCTGCAACTCCAGTACACCAAGTCAGATTTATATTGGATCCATCATAGTGAAATAATATACAGTAGTACCCAATGCAAATGTTGGAATGTTTGAGAATAAACCTATACATGGTATGAACCTGTTATTAAATTGTCTGTTATTCTGTTCTTTCAATTTTTATGACTAGATTGTGACTAAAGGATGTGAAACCAAAGAAATTATCTTAAGAAGGAACAATCTGGGTCAGCTTGGCTTTCATGTGAACTTTGAAGGGATTGTTGCTGATGTGGAAGCCTTTGGTTTAGCATGGAAGGCCGGTTTAAGGCAAGGCAGTCGTTTAGTTGAGATTTGCAAAGTAGCTGTGGCAACATTGACTCATGAACAAATGATCGACCTCCTTCGTAATTCAATCACAGTAAAAGCAGTGATTATACAGCCATATGAAGATGGTTCACCTAGAAGGTATGCCTCAAGGTGTACTACAGGTGTGTGTGTGTGCGCGTGTGTGCGTGTGTGTATTCATTTACAAAGGGTTCTTTTACTTTTATTCAACAATTACATGAAATATATATTGTGTTTCGTGTTTGATGTTTTCAGTTTTATATACTGTGCATGTGTTATATACTGTACTTGGGATTTCCATAGGACTGAAAAACTGTATAGGGTTATTCTTTAAGGCATACTAACATGAAAATGGAAAAAATTATTCCATTCTTATATAATGCCTACTGAACTACTGAATTCTAGAATAAATTAATACACTTTAAATGTTATTAGTAGTACAGAGTAAAACGAAAATTAACCTATGTAATACTGAAATAATGGGTATAAATGTCATTCTTTTCATACCAGGGAGGAAGTTGAGTAGAAATGTTTTGGGGTACCCTACTGAAATAAGAAAAAAATTAAATAAATTTACTTTGTTGTTATTGTACATTACTAGATGTTATGCTAATGCTTCGAGAATTGATTAATTAGTATTTTTTTGATAGCAAATATAGATCTTATGTATGAATCTAATTCTCATCTGTTGTTGAAAAAGGAAGGAAGTGTTGTCACTGGAAATACTACATCGTTTTTTCTCACTTCTTTAAATAGTTGTCAAGAAGTAGAGAGCTGCGGTGATTCATAGCATCAGTTGATAAAATAAAAGTGACACATGAGGAATGTGTGAATTCTGATACTCCCCCATAACAATTCCAGACAATAATACTGAGCTAGTTCATTTCTTCAGCAGCATTGAGATTCCTTTATTTATCCAGTAAGAGGTATTATGCCAAATATACTAGATTTTTTAAATTTATATCTACAAAACCAATCAAATGAAAGGTGTAGTGGTTCGCAACATGGATATTGGGTATCCTTAGCTAAGGATAGGGACTCTATCTATAAAGATTACTCAGTCTATTGTTTTGCAGCAATAGAACAGTTTTTTGTATCATCGCTTATCGCATCTATATGACAGCAATTTAACCAAAATAGATTACTCTTGTAGCTTCGTCTGGCCAATCCAGGTCTTGTCGCGGATGTGTGACCTGGCATCTCTGGTTTACCCATTTATTGTGCACTGGAAGAGTGGACTTGGGCTTTCACTAATAGTTTCCAAAAAAAGTATAAAAATTTTAATTAAAAACAAAAAAAACTTTAAAAAAAGAGAAAAATATCTGTGACGGCGATAGCGGTAAGAGGTATGCATTAGTACATATACTTCTTAAATAGTTTTCTCCATGCTTTGCATGGGGAAAAAGCTGTTGCCATAGGGAGACTACAAGGGCTCGCCGGTGATACCCGGCAATAGCTTTGCCTAAGTTGGGGCTTGCTGTTTATCATAGGGGGAAAAGTCCTAAGCAGGGCTTTTTTAGTTTCTACCTTTCTATCTAGGGGTTAACACCAATTATAGTGCTGCTGTTGCTGCAAGTAATCCATGCCGGCAATGAGATTAGTCGGGGTTCTCTATAGATAGCTTTCACACACAACACATGTGCACATACTGCCGCAATTAGGGTAGTTGTAATAATATAGACATTTAAAAAAAAAAGCAAAACATACTTAGCCTTCTTTAATATGTACTTGAGCTTTGTGTTTATTGTGATCATACAGGGGCTTCACAGAACTCTGCCGAATGCCTATGGTGGAGTACAAAGTTGACAGAGAAGGCACACCATGTGAATATAAAACCCCTTTCAGATGTAGTACTACATGGCACCAAGTGCAGACTTCCATGGAACAACCTCATTCACGTGGCTCTCCAATTTTAGAAACACTGGACAGACTACAATGCCAGCAGTTCCTCCAGCAATCCCAAGCTGCTATTCCTCGTAGCACATCCTTTGACAGAAAGATGCCAGATGGTGCAAGGTAAGGTGTCTTTTCTATATGAATGTAAAAATGCTTCTAACTCACTAATATTAATATAGCAGATATCACGAGAATTTGACTCAAAATATAATACGTCTAGGCATGGAAAAACATTTTATCAATTGATAGAAGCATATTAATGACCCACTGTGACCCTTTTATTATGCTACACAGACGTACTGCTTCCTCATGGCTTGCTCTGGTTTTCCTGCATGGTATGTTTTCCCCATATGGAATTAGAGTGGGGCCACTATATACTTTTTTTTTCTTCTAAGGCCTTGAAAATGTCCTTTTCCTTATCACATTCAATGCTTTCCAGCTATATCAGAAATGCCATTATGGCTCAAATTCAGTTTGTGGGCATAATTCTTTAGATTGGCTTTGTTGGAGGTATGCATTTACTGGCGCCTGGAGCATGTGTGTGCTACTGCTCCCCCATCATAACCCCCCCACCCCCACACCCCCGAGTGTGTCAGGTGTCCAGCAAATCAAAGGGAAATAAAAATAAACATTAGTGCCCCTTCTTGTCGTCAGAGCAGTCATGCGTGACCTCACCAGACTCACCGCTTAGGCTCCTCCCAGTCACGGGTGCCGCGACCCAGGCTCTCAGCAGCAGCAGCAGCACCTGGCTCAGTCTTTCCCTCAGAAGAATGGACACTGCTGCATTTTCTCTCCCTCGTATGAACCAGGCAGTCTGACTTAAGGGCCAGGGTGGTAGGTGGGACCCACTACAGAGGTGAAAAAGAGGGGAAGCTGGGGGTGATGATGGGAGGGGACTGCCCCGTCCTCCCTCTTTGTTATTGCCCATGGCTCCACCCCCTCCTCCCTTTTACTCAGTCCCAGAGCCGGAATAAGTGTCCTACGCAATATACTGCCTCGTGGCTCCATATTAATGTATATATATAAATACATAGTATATACATATCTACACACAGCTCTCCCCCCTCACTCAGATCTCCCCCCCCCACACACACACATACAGCTTTTTCCCCTCATTTAGATCTCCCCCTCACACTTATCGACCCACACACACAACTCTTCCCCCTCACGCAGCTCTCCTCCCCTCAAACACACACAATGCCCACCCTCACTCAGACTCCCCCATCACTCAGATCTCCTTACTGGGAACCCACCCCTCACAGCTCTCCCTCTACCCTCACACAACTCTCCCCCCCTCACTCAGCCTCCCCTCACACACACAGCTTCCCCCACTAACTCAGCCACCCCATCACACACACAGCTTTCCCCATTCACTGAGATCCCCACACACAGCTCAATCCCCCCTCACTCAGATGCCCCCCCTTCACACGCCAATCTCACCCTCCATAAACAGACCAACCCCACGGCTAGGTCTAGAACAAGGTGGTGTACTGGACCTCTGTCGTCATAACCATGTGACCCGTGACAAACGGGGAGGGGCCAGGTTCAGAAAGAGGGGCCAAAAGTGTCCTCTCGCAAGCTCGCTTTGCTCACCACACTTCGGGCACGGTGGCTCGCTACAGGTTTATATTCCCCCTCTATGCCCACGTGGATAGTAACACTGGTAGCGGTCCGGCCCTGCTGCAGCGGTCGCATAGTTGTGACATCTGAAGTCCTTTTTCCAACTTCGATCTAGCAACAACCCAAACCCCATACACACACAGCTCTTCCCCTTAATATAGCTCCCCCTCCCTCCCTTTCTCCTCCCTCCTCTTGACTATAGCAGGGCGGCGGAGAGCAGCCATCCGACCGAGAAGGGGGAAGGGGTGGGCAGGTCACCTGCTGCCGAGCTTAGCCTGAAGCACATAAACAGATCAGTGCCTCCATACTGGGGGCGTGGTGTGGGCGGAGCCACAAGCGCCATGCCGCCCACACCATGCCCCCTGTCTGGAGGCACTGATCTCTTTATGTGTTTTAGGGCAGCTCAGCTGAAGGTGATCCACACCCCAGTCGGATTGCTGATCTCCAGCGCTCTGGCCAGAGCAGGCGTCTGGAGCAGGAGCACCACTGGAACCACCCTCGCTATGACCCTGTGTGCAAGACTAGAGCTTCTGGAGCCTCTCACATGTAACATGGGTAGAATGGTGGGGTAATATTTAACTTTTCACATATGTTACCCCACCATTCTTCCTTGTTTCATATGTGTCCCAAGTGATGTTTGCTGGAGGAGGACTCTGGTCTTCAGAGCAGTTTTCCTCCACCACTGACCCATGTGGGAGGAATTTCTGAGCACTAAGAGCCTGATTTATTACTGATGGCAACTGCGATTACGCATGCAATCGGCCAATTGTTGCGTTATGTGTATGCATCACAGTGCCCGAAGACTCCACTGCGATCGCATTGACTACGCAGACCCGTAGCAGAGTGATTGACAGGAAGTGACCATTTGGGGGTAGAGACGGAGGGGTGGTCGGTGAAACGCAGGCGTGCCAGTGCGTTTGAACACCATTACAGGGGCATGCATAAATTAGCCATTGCAATGCTAATCGCAACTTGGGCTTTTGCTGCTTGCGATGAGATCAGCAATTTATGAGTAACGTCAGGCCTTGTGCAAGTGTGCATGAGGCTCCGATTGTACCCTGTTACCGATGGTTTTGCAGACTTGCTCAGTAATACGGATATGTGTAAGGTAAAGTCGGCATCCTTCTGTTTGGCTCTGACAGCATTGCGATTGCAATCATTAGCATATTTTCGCAGTGAGACTGCGTGCGTAATCGCAATATCGATCCTTACTGAATCAGCCCCAAATATCACTGACGCTCTGCACAAATGGCTTACATTTTGGAGCAGTAGTGTGAACTGTGCAGTGCAGAGCAACAATCTGAGCCCTCCTCCACTGTGCAATGCAGCAGTGTAAGAGTTCCTAGAATGGGTGGATTGCAAGAGCCCCATGAAGTAGGACATAACTCCAATCTGTCTCTACAGCCAGGTAAAAGTCCTGATTGTACAGCACAGTTTGAAAAATTGTAAATGTCCCACCAGAATTGGGACAGTTAGCAGACAGTGTATCTCTCTCCTAACTGTTCTTCCCAATGTGACTACCTGCTGCTGCTCATGTTTTACGTTCTGCTGATGTTAATTTGAGTCCATGGAATCAGAGCTGGGTATAGGCAAATTAAGCAAATGCCTAGGGCATTTGGAATGCCTGGGGGCATCCAAGCCTGGCTACGGCAGGCAGAGGTTTTGGGCAGGCACTGAGGCATGGTGCACCTCCTGCCGGCTGGGGCAGCTGCTACTGCCGCTATGCAGCATCCAATGCTTGCTGCTGCTGGGCCCGATTGGAGGTGTCAGCTGAGCTCTGATCGGGCCCCGCAGCAGCAATCAGTGAGTGGGCAGGCAGCGGCTGAACAGTCGCTGTGGTTACAGTCGCTGTGGTTACAGGGGCGGTGCACATGTATGGCATGTGTGCTAGTGGTTAGGGGCTACCATCAGAGCTCTCAGCTCCGAACGCAGCAGTCATCTCTCAGCCAGCAAAAGTGGGATGCCGCGTGGGAGCAAGCAGGGCCAGGTAGGCTGGAGCAGGGTAGCAGACTCTACTGGGCGTGCACAAAATGTCCACTGGTCTCTGGAGGAGCGCTGCTGCGCATACTCAGCTGCAGCAGCTCCTCCTCCCATGGGTCTTTGCGGAGTCCAGCAGGCTGAACATACAATGACTCCCTGCAGCCTGCCAGCCCAGCCCCCACAAAGCCACACCCACAAAGTGTAGTGAGGAAGATTCAGTAGGAGCTGCATTACAGCAGGGGCAGATGCACAGGTAACTAGCCAGTTTTATAAAGTAAGTGACTGTGTTATAATTTTTTTTTTATTAAAGTAAGCTCAGCATGTAGTGAGGGGTGCTGAGCTGACTGCTGTAGGGGTGCTGTGTGCTGGCTGGGTGAGGGGTGATTGTTAATGGGTGTTGGCTGCCTCTGTGGTCTGTGCTGCTGAGTGATGGGTGTTAAGCTTTGAGACAGGGTGCTGGGACAGAGGCCGAACTAACAGCGCTGCAGCCGGTACATTGCACCGACCTGGGCCCGCCGCAATGAAGGGGCCCGCAGCAGACAGCCGTATAATGAGTCTGACTGACCGATTTCTCCTTCATCCACCCGGGGACACTGGAGAGCAAGACACTGGGGTATAGATGGGCGGATGAGAGGAGCTGGCACTTTAAATTTATAAGTGAGTGACTCCTCCCCCTCTATCCTCCAAAAGCTCCAGTTTTAGAATTGTGCCCGAGAGAGCCGGTCACTTGGGGCTGAGATCAGCCCAAACTTAGTATTTTACATATGTGTCCATAGTTTTAACTTAACCGGTTTTTCCTCCTTGCTAGAGCGATAAACCCTGGGCTGACAGACTCTAGGCAGTATATTTACTAAAGTGAGAGTTTTTAGAAGTGGAGATGTTGCCCATAGCAATCAATCAGATTCTAGCTATTATCTTCTAGAAGAACCGGTGAGTGCCGCCTTTCCCTTTCTATATATATATATATATATATATATATATATACACAAACACAAATTACTCAGAGGGCGCAAGAATTCATATAGGACACGCTACTTCATTAGTTGGACCCAGTTCATATAAGAAACAGGAGGATGTTCATGAGGAGTTTCAAGAAGTTGGACTTTCAAGGGGCTGTAATTCCTCCATTTATGTTCTTCAAATGACGATGCTGGAAAGTTCAATATTTTCCAAAAGATTCTACAAAAAACCCTCTTCATCAGGGGTATAGAATTCCAAATGATAGATGTAATAGATCCAAAGTAAGCAGAATAAAATCCTTAAGCCAGATGGAACTGAATTTAAGAGCAATGTGCACCTCCAGTGGTGAGCTGTGATCAGTTTCTCAGACTAAGGGCCTGATTCGGAGCCACTCGCTATTTGCTAGTGCACGCTCTGAATCAGGGTGGGGAGTATTTTTTTTTTCCCTGTCTGTTCACTAAGCTGTAGGTGCCCACCCACAGCTAGTGTGAGCGGGCAGGAGGTGGTCGCGATTATCGCGACCATCGGGCTTGCAAGGAGACCCTGTGGTAGGGTCTCTGGTCTCACAAGCCCGAGTGGACTTCCTGCGCTAATAGAGCAGGAAGTCCACTACTGACATCACGAGTGATGTCAGTAGGGCCAGCCACAAACGGAAGGCGTTCCTTCAGGAATGCCTCCGTTTGTTCAGTCACCCCCCTACCCGCCTACAAAACGGGGTTCTTCAACGCTCTACTGGCAGCTACCTTCCTTCTCGAGGCAATTCGTGTACATCTTCCTTCAAGGAGCGTCGTGCGAGCAAGTAGCTTTCTAAGAGGGGCAATGCGAGCTTGGGGGTGTTCTTCCCAGTGTGGAAAACTGGGAGACCAACCTTCTCAGTCATCAGGACCTTCATCTCGGAGAATGGACCTCTCACCCGGTGGTTTTCCCAACAGCTAGTCACAAGGTGGGGAAGGCCAGACATAGATCTCATGGCCTCTAGGCACAATCATTAGGTGCCTCGGTACTGCTTCATGACTCGGGACCCGAATGCAGAGGCGGTAGGTGCTTTGACAGTGCTCAGAGGTACGACTTTGTGTACCTCTTCCCTCTTTTTCCCCTTCTTCCGCAAGTTCTCAAGCTATTTTAGCGATAAGTGGACACGGTCATCCTAGTTGGCTCTGAACTGGCCCCATTGGGCCTGGTTCTCAGATCTCCAACTGCTCCTCCTCAGGGATCCCTGGCTTCTATCTTTTTGCATGGACCTCCTGCTTCTAGGTCCATTTCGTATACTCTGAGTTACAGCACCTGCATTTAATAGCGTGGTTGTTGAGGCCGCTATCTTAGACGTAGCGGGGTTCCAGACTCTGCGGTTTCCACCATGTTCAGGGCTCACAAGCCGGTTACGTCAGTTTGGTGGAACTCAATATCATCGCATCCGGTGTTCTCATTTCATCTGGTATGAAGAGCGTGTGTTTCCCACCACTGTTTTCCGTTGTCCCGTATCCTTTTCTTCTACTGGGCTGGAATGCTGGGTTACGCCTCATTTCTCTCTGGGATCAGGTTGCAACATTGTCGATATTGCAGAGTTGCCTGGCATTGTTCCCTCAGATTTTCTTTTTTCTTCACGAAGTCCCGCCTTCATCTCCGTTGGACCTTAACATGGTTCTGATGTTCCTCCAGTCTTCTCTGTTCGAGCCTTGGAGGATATGGAACTGAAACTCCTCTCTTAGGAGACAGTCCTCCTATTTCCCTTGGCTTCGGCCATATAACTTTAATACCTGCCAACCAAGCACATTACATTACATGAATATGATACACATACACTTTACATTAATATCACACACATAGGGCCAAATGTAATAGGCTGAGAGTTTAGAAAATGTGTGAGTTTAGCAGTAAACTCTCACATTGATCGAATTTTATCATCAAAATGGGAAATCATCTGAGAGTTAAATCGTGAGAGTTTTTTGAGTTTAAAAACATGCCTATTACATTGGCCTAGTTTAAAAAATGTGAGAGTTTACTGCTAAACTCTCAGGTTTTCTAATCTCTCACTGTATTCCATTTGTCCCGTAGTCTTAATATGACACACAAACATTATTATCAAACGTACACATAACATTAGTATCACACACATAACATTAATATTACACACACACATATACGCATAATATTTTTGTCCTAAGGCGAGCTCAGGGAGAACAGAAACCTCCCGTGGACACACAGAACATTACTATGATATACAGCACTAATAAACACACATACACAATATTCATATCACACAATTTAATGTACTACACTCTGCTGGGGGATACTCCTCTGACTGGAGTGGCCACAAGCCACATATACTGAGGACTGAGAGGAAGAAGGCAGCCTATGCAGAGGGTATAGAGGGAGGAGGAGACTGGAGAGAGGGCTGGCATTAAAAATGAAAATGAGAAACAGGAAGTCCAGGTGAGGGGCAGAGAAGAGTGGAGAGAAAGGGAGGAGCAGGGGAGCCAGCCAGATCAAAGAGGTGGAGCAGCGGATAAGTCCCCTGTCCTTATTGGCTATGCACCCTGTCTTATCAGTCTAAGCATCCTGTTCTAGGCAGCAGACAGGGAGCTAATCTTTGCTGCAGGCAAGCAATGCATTTATATGTTGGTTAGTCCCTGGTGAGGGGCCAGCCACAACGAAGAACCAAAATGTCAGGACCAGCACAAACGAGAGTACCCCTCCTATTGTAACAGAGTGCAAGGTGAACACATAATTCAAAGTGATGCACACCTTCACCCATGGTGGATACGCCTTTGCCAACTGAGTGAACTGCTGCCTCCCCTAGATAAATCACTTGTCAAATAGCAAACAAACATATAAGAAATGGACGATAAGAGAAATTAAAGTGACCACACACCTATAGCAATGCATGGGATCATCAGTCACTTCGCCTGATCTGTTCTACATGCAGAAAGATCAGGCAAAGTGATGGACCCCACGGGAACGTGCAATGCACGATATCGTAGTGAGGAAGATTCAGTAGGAGCTGCATTACAGCAGGGGCAGATGCACAGGTAACTAGCCAGTTTTATAAAGTAAGTGACTGTGTTATAATTTTTTTTTTATTAAAGTAAGCTCAGCATGTAGTGAGGGGTGCTGAGCTGACTGCTGTAGGGGTGCTGTGTGCTGGCTGGGTGAGGGGTGATTGTTAATGGGTGTTGGCTGCCTCTGTGGTCTGTGCTGCTGAGTGATGGGTGTTAAGCTTTGAGACAGGGTGCTGGGACAGAGGCCGAACTAACAGCGCTGCAGCCGGTACATTGCACCGACCTGGGCCCGCCGCAATGAAGGGGCCCGCAGCAGACAGCCGTATAATGAGTCTGACTGACCGATTTCTCCTTCATCCACCCGGGGACACTGGAGAGCAAGACACTGGGGTATAGATGGGCGGATGAGAGGAGCTGGCACTTTAAATTTATAAGTGAGTGACTCCTCCCCCTCTATCCTCCAAAAGCTCCAGTTTTAGAATTGTGCCCGAGAGAGCCGGTCACTTGGGGCTGAGATCAGCCCAAACTTAGTATTTTACATATGTGTCCATAGTTTTAACTTAACCGGTTTTTCCTCCTTGCTAGAGCGATAAACCCTGGGCTGACAGACTCTAGGCAGTATATTTACTAAAGTGAGAGTTTTTAGAAGTGGAGATGTTGCCCATAGCAATCAATCAGATTCTAGCTATTATCTTCTAGAAGAACCGGTGAGTGCCGCCTTTCCCTTTCTATATATATATATATATATATATATATACACAAACACAAATTACTCAGAGGGCGCAAGAATTCATATAGGACACGCTACTTCATTAGTTGGACCCAGTTCATATAAGAAACAGGAGGATGTTCATGAGGAGTTTCAAGAAGTTGGACTTTCAAGGGGCTGTAATTCCTCCATTTATGTTCTTCAAATGACGATGCTGGAAAGTTCAATATTTTCCAAAAGATTCTACAAAAAACCCTCTTCATCAGGGGTATAGAATTCCAAATGATAGATGTAATAGATCCAAAGTAAGCAGAATAAAATCCTTAAGCCAGATGGAACTGAATTTAAGAGCAATGTGCACCTCCAGTGGTGAGCTGTGATCAGTTTCTCAGACTAAGGGCCTGATTCGGAGCCACTCGCTATTTGCTAGTGCACGCTCTGAATCAGGGTGGGGAGTATTTTTTTTTTCCCTGTCTGTTCACTAAGCTGTAGGTGCCCACCCACAGCTAGTGTGAGCGGGCAGGAGGTGGTCGCGATTATCGCGACCATCGGGCTTGCAAGGAGACCCTGTGGTAGGGTCTCTGGTCTCACAAGCCCGAGTGGACTTCCTGCGCTAATAGAGCAGGAAGTCCACTACTGACATCACGAGTGATGTCAGTAGGGCCAGCCACAAACGGAAGGCGTTCCTTCAGGAATGCCTCCGTTTGTTCAGTCACCCCCCTACCCGCCTACAAAACGGGGTTCTTCAACGCTCTACTGGCAGCTACCTTCCTTCTCGAGGCAATTCGTGTACATCTTCCTTCAAGGAGCGTCGTGCGAGCAAGTAGCTTTCTAAGAGGGGCAATGCGAGCTTGGGGGTGTTCTTCCCAGTGTGGAAAACTGGGAGACCAACCTTCTCAGTCATCAGGACCTTCATCTCGGAGAATGGACCTCTCACCCGGTGGTTTTCCCAACAGCTAGTCACAAGGTGGGGAAGGCCAGACATAGATCTCATGGCCTCTAGGCACAATCATTAGGTGCCTCGGTACTGCTTCATGACTCGGGACCCGAATGCAGAGGCGGTAGGTGCTTTGACAGTGCTCAGAGGTACGACTTTGTGTACCTCTTCCCTCTTTTTCCCCTTCTTCCGCAAGTTCTCAAGCTATTTTAGCGATAAGTGGACACGGTCATCCTAGTTGGCTCTGAACTGGCCCCATTGGGCCTGGTTCTCAGATCTCCAACTGCTCCTCCTCAGGGATCCCTGGCTTCTATCTTTTTGCATGGACCTCCTGCTTCTAGGTCCATTTCGTATACTCTGAGTTACAGCACCTGCATTTAATAGCGTGGTTGTTGAGGCCGCTATCTTAGACGTAGCGGGGTTCCAGACTCTGCGGTTTCCACCATGTTCAGGGCTCACAAGCCGGTTACGTCAGTTTGGTGGAACTCAATATCATCGCATCCGGTGTTCTCATTTCATCTGGTATGAAGAGCGTGTGTTTCCCACCACTGTTTTCCGTTGTCCCGTATCCTTTTCTTCTACTGGGCTGGAATGCTGGGTTACGCCTCATTTCTCTCTGGGATCAGGTTGCAACATTGTCGATATTGCAGAGTTGCCTGGCATTGTTCCCTCAGATTTTCTTTTTTCTTCACGAAGTCCCGCCTTCTTCTCCGTTGGACCTTAACATGGTTCTGATGTTCCTCCAGTCTTCTCTGTTCGAGCCTTGGAGGATATGGAACTGAAACTCCTCTCTTAGGAGACAGTCCTCCTATTTCCCTTGGCTTCGGCCATATAACTTTAATACCTGCCAACCAAGCACATTACATTACATGAATATGATACACATACACTTTACATTAATATCACACACATAGGGCCAAATGTAATAGGCTGAGAGTTTAGAAAATGTGTGAGTTTAGCAGTAAACTCTCACATTGATCGAATTTTATCATCAAAATGGGAAATCATCTGAGAGTTAAATCGTGAGAGTTTTTTGAGTTTAAAAACATGCCTATTACATTGGCCTAGTTTAAAAAATGTGAGAGTTTACTGCTAAACTCTCAGGTTTTCTAATCTCTCACTGTATTCCATTTGTCCCGTAGTCTTAATATGACACACAAACATTATTATCAAACGTACACATAACATTAGTATCACACACATAACATTAATATTACACACACACATATACGCATAATATTTTTGTCCTAAGGCGAGCTCAGGGAGAACAGAAACCTCCCGTGGACACACAGAACATTAATATGATATACAGCACTAATAAACACACATACACAATATTCATATCACACAATTTAATGTACTACACTCTGCTGGGGGATACTCCTCTGACTGGAGTGGCCACAAGCCACATATACTGAGGACTGAGAGGAAGAAGGCAGCCTATGCAGAGGGTATAGAGGGAGGAGGAGACTGGAGAGAGGGCTGGCATTAAAAATGAAAATGAGAAACAGGAAGTCCAGGTGAGGGGCAGAGAAGAGTGGAGAGAAAGGGAGGAGCAGGGGAGCCAGCCAGATCAAAGAGGTGGAGCAGCGGATAAGTCCCCTGTCCTTATTGGCTATGCACCCTGTCTTATCAGTCTAAGCATCCTGTTCTAGGCAGCAGACAGGGAGCTAATCTTTGCTGCAGGCAAGCAATGCATTTATATGTTGGTTAGTCCCTGGTGAGGGGCCAGCCACAACGAAGAACCAAAATGTCAGGACCAGCACAAACGAGAGTACCCCTCCTATTGTAACAGAGTGCAAGGTGAACACATAATTCAAAGTGATGCACACCTTCACCCATGGTGGATACGCCTTTGCCAACTGAGTGAACTGCTGCCTCCCCTAGATAAATCACTTGTCAAATAGCAAACAAACATATAAGAAATGGACGATAAGAGAAATTAAAGTGACCACACACCTATAGCAATGCATGGGATCATCAGTCACTTCGCCTGATCTGTTCTACATGCAGAAAGATCAGGCAAAGTGATGGACCCCACGGGAACGTGCAATGCACGATATCGTGCATACACACGGAACGATATTGCTGTTTTATTGTTCCAATGCTACGGATCGTGTGCAATATCGTTACGTGTGTAGAGGCCTTTAGTTTACCTGTAATAAGTATTAGTATTGTGTAATAAGAGAGGCATATCCAGGTTTAGTGGATACATAATATACTGTATATTACATGCTAGACTTATAGGCCAATTATTGTGAAATTTAAAAACGAATATAATTTTATTATAGCAAAATATAATTGTTTTTCCATTTGGTCAGTGTTTAATAATCTAAATGTAAATGATACTAATATAATCTTTCTTTTAAGACACTAATCTGTATACAAGTGAAACAATTATTACTTTGGTCCAGATTTGGTTTTTCAATTTCAAGGTATTTGTCTTTTAAAGTTGTAGGAATAATGAGAACATCTTGTGGCATCAATGTTACTATCAGGGCTGCCATCAGAAATGATGGGGCCCGGGACTGACAAAATAGGCAGGGCCCCTCCTCTTAGGGGGGGGCAGTTTGTCAGAGGTGGGCATCGCTGTGGATAATGTGGGTGAACAGCATGATGGTTAGGGTGTGAGCCGTAGGAGGGTAAAGGTGTGAGAGCAGGGTGAGGGTGAATGTGTGAGAGCAGGGTGAGAGTGTGAGAGCAGGGTAATGGTGAGAGTGTGAGAGCAGGGTAATGGTGTGAGTGTGAGAGCAGGGTGAGGGTGTGAGTGTGAGAGCAGGGTGAGGGTGTGAGTGTGAGAGCAGGGTAATGGTGTGAGTGTGAGAGCAGGGTAATGGTGTGAGTGTGAGAGCAGGGTAATGGTGTGAGTGTGAGAGCAGGGTGAGGGTGTGAGAGCAGGGTGAGGGTGTGAGTGTGAGAGCAGGGTGAGGGTGTGAGTGTGAGAGCAGGGTGAGGGTGTGAGTGTGAGAGCAGGGTGAGGGTGTGAGTGTGAGCAGGGTGAGGGTGTGAGTGTGACAGCAGGGTGACGGTGTAAGAGCAGGGTGAGGGTGTGAGTGTAAGAGCAGGGTGAGGGTGTGAGTGTGAGAGCAGGGTGAGGGTGTGAGTGAGAGCAGGGTGAGGGTGTGAGTGAGAGCAGGGTGAGGGTGTGAGTGAGAGCAGGGTGAGGGTGTGAGTGAGAGCAGGGTGAGGGTGTGAGTGAGAGCAGGGTGAGGGTGTGAGTGAGAGCAGGGTGAGGGTGTGAGAGCAGGGTGAGGGTGTGAGTGAGAGAGCAGGGTGAGGGTGTGAGTGAGAGAGCAGGGTGAGGGTGTGAGTGAGAGAGCAGGGTGAGGGTGTGAGTGAGAGAGCAGGGTGAGGGTGTGAGTGAGAGAGCAGGGTGAGGGTGTGAGTGAGAGAGCAGGGTGAGTGAGAGAGCAGGGTGAGTGTGAGAGCAGGGTGAGTGTGAGAGCAGGGTGAGTGTGAGAGCAGGGTGAGGGTGTGAGGGTGAGAGCAGGGTGAGTGTGAGAGCAGGGTGAGTGTGAGAGCAGGGTGAGTGTGAGAGCAGGGTGAGTGTGAGAGCAGGGTGTGAGTGTGAGAGCAGGGTAAGGGTGTGAGAGCAGGGTGAGGGTGTGAGAGCTGGAGTCTATGTACCTGATCAGTCTCCAGCCTCTCCTGCTCCTGCCGTCCTTCCTCTGCACCACACGCGGCGGCTGTAAGTAGCTTCTCCGCCCGCAGCTGCTGCTCCCTCTATCCCCGGCTGTTGTCTTCCTTGCACGGCCTCTCCCTGCTGCTCCTGCTCGGCGCTCACATTTACCCGGACAGAGAGAGGGACCCGGGGGGCACGCAACGCATTTTATATATAGCACTGGCCGCCAGCCAATCAGAGCTTGCAGACCGGCAGACCAATCAGGAGCCGCAACTGCGGCCGCTCCTGATTGGCTGCCGGTCCACAAGCTCAGATCAGCTTGCGGCCGGCTCCAAATTGAAAATACCGCCGGCACTTGTCCACTCCACTGCTACCCGGGCCCCCTTTCTGTCCGGGCCCGGGACTATAGTTCCGGCAGTCCCCCCCTGATGGCGGCCCTGGTTACTATGCTGTAAGATGCCACATTCCAGGAATTCAATTCTAGAGCGAAGCTAGTCATTGTACTTAGTTGCTCCCAAGTCTAATGCACATACTGACACTAGAAATAATGGACACCAATAAAAATAATCAGAAACTGAGTTACCAGAAAACTAGATACAGTACTCACATTGGCCAGAGAAGAGGGAAAGATCCAGTGTTGGAACTGAAACCAGGGTCAAGTCAGGGCAGGTACTGGTAGCTTCCAGAGTCCAATGCAAACAGTCAGGAATACAGTACAGAAAAGTCAGGGTAGGTAACAATCCAGCCAATTGTCAGAGCCTATGGCAGAAAGACAATTCAGAACCAGAACTAGGAAAAACAAATTACAAGAGCCCCATATGGACAGGGTAACAGAACCTATCACGGGCTATGCTGCATGGGCTTCCTGCACTATAAAGCTCAAGCAGCCAAACTCCTGTGTGCTAATATCCTGCAGTCTGACCACATGATTGCACTGCAGTACCCATACCAATTGAGTAGCCACAGGGGAAGAGAGGGTGAGGGCTTACAGCTACATACTACTACCATGGTAGTAAAATACCTGCAGCTATTTGGTCTTCCAACACTTTTCTCAACTGTTCTCAACACTAATGCATAGTCATGAGAGGAGGGTTTGAACTGAAGTGCTCTCACCATCTGTTCATCCTCACATTTCTGCTAGATATGGCATTAAATACATTGTACATGTTTACTTTTATCAATATCACACCTCTTCTCAACTCATCAATGATTTTATTTTATTTTTTAAATACTTACAATTACAACATATTACAACATATAGCCTCTCTGAGGGGTCTGTCTATCAACCATGAAAATGGCGGTGGCTATCGCCTCTGCATATTTAACAAGGACAGCGGCTGTGGAAGTACCACCGCTGTTCTCTGATCACTATTGCCATCTTAGGCTGGTTTTGGCAATAAAGGAAAAAATGCTGAATTGTGCCTTACAAAGTACAGGAACCGAAACAGTAGGACCAAAGCCAGAAAAAAGTGACTAACAGTACAAAACATACCAGAACATGGACAAGATTAATCATTGCTGCATCAGCAGTCATAATATCCAAATAAGCAGTAAGGTAGTCGGTCCCAAAGGCAGTGGGGATGAGATGATGAATAAGTGAAGGTCAATGATCGACTCTGCACTGTACGCCTGAGACCAGCTATTGCTGTCCAAATGATAGAAAATCTGTCTTTTGGGCGATTTTGAGAAATAGATTCCCCCAAATTTTACAATGTTACTTTGAAGAGATGTATTTGTCGAAAAAGTCCCTGTCAACCAATTATGTTATTCTTTTGACCAAAGGGAGTTCATATTCCTTCATTGTTGTTTTACAAACGATAAGCAGGTCATTTTATTCCTTGAGTTGAAGGGGAATAAGGCCCAATAACTCCTTCCATACTAGTTACCTAAAGACTATATAGTTCATTTCTGACATTTATTTACATAGCATATGTCACACTGGTGACTTACAGGCTATAGATCTTTCCCTCCCTTTTCTGGTTATCCTGCTTCACCATATTCAGGATTGTACCTTTGTTTCCATATGCTGTAGGTATGTAACTAGGTAGCTGCCTTTTGATCAAATATTCTGGCTTCGGTTTGAAAAGATATTGGCGTCCTCCTGGTTCTGGATCTCATGATAAAACTGTTGGGCCTCGTAAGAGTCTTGTGTTTGATGTTGGTGGTGATATATCTCTAAGCAAAATATATATATAATAAAACATATTTTTTTTTAAATCATGTCCTGTGACCTGTGTTTGTGTAGTGTTTGTGGGTCAGTGAGTTTCTGTCCAACTTAACATAATTTGTAATAACGGCAGTCACATTAATCAGCTCCCAAGCAATCTGATACACTTCCATTGCTCTATTTGTCTGCTATAGATGAACAAAACTAGACTAAAGTTCTGTGATTTTTCTATCTATCTATCTATCTATCTATCTATCTATCTATCTATCTATCTATCACTGTATAAATGTGGCCATTATATTCTTGTTAACAGATGTCCATCTCCACTACCGCATGAAAATCAAGGTTCTCCATCCATGGAATGTGAAATAATCAGAGATTGTGAAGAAGGTTTTGAAGACATGAAACATTCTGGTAATACAACAAAGTACATTATTACATAGATACCAACATTAGTAAAGTCTGAATTTGGACAAGGGGTTGCGGCTTGCGGCTGAGGCACGCCCACCATTTCATTGCTGAAGGCATCTGCTTCTGCTGCAATGCCGCAGGGGAAGTACCTCCCAACGTCCTAAATAATGGCATAAACATGCCGACTGACGGACAGTCCTCTCATATTAGGACATTCGTGACATAAACTCTCATCAGTGACTCGTATAAACCACAGAAAACAGTATTTTAAATGTATAACTATAAATTATATGAATTTAAATATTATTATTTTTGAATGCAGTTAAAATGAATGTGTGGCCAAAATATGTGTGGGGTCTTCTCTCGCCTACTGTGCTGGGAACATTTTACTGGCATGCAAAGCTTGTCAAGCTAAATTTTTAGTGTGTTGATCTATGCTGAAGTAAGGAATTGGCGTCATGAGCTAGCTGTAATTTACTAACAGGAATGTCTCAACAGAATGTAGTGATTCCTAAATACACACAATAATCTAAAATAAAAAAAGAGTCACATTATTTCACACTAACAGGGGTGGAACTACAGTCGTCACGAGGTGAAACAGCTTTGGGCTTGGGAGGAGGGAAAAGCCCAGCAATGAACTTTGCCCTTTAACAAAGCATTTGTATAATTAGCAAACAATTTTACTAAACATCAGTTATTCAGCTTGCAGAATAGGAGTAGAAGATGTGAATTTAATTTAAAATGTAAAACCATAATAAGAGGAAATGTATAGTACAGTTTGTCAGTTCAGTAAAAATAGGGACATTTCCAGAGACAAATGCTATGCCTCCCAAAACTTACATTTTTGGATTCCGAAAACTGGGAGGAGGGGAAACAGGAATTTGCTGAGAACAGGTCAGTGCTGTGAAGTTCAATAAAGATAAAAGTGCTAAAATTACCGATATACCTTTGAATAATCTGTGCAAATCTATATCTGCCCTATCTAATCCCCCTACGGAAATATTATACACAGGAATATATTCACAAGACGTCAGTAGTCAGATAGCTGCCGATTGCTACTGGTGAGTTGAACCAGTCAGACACATCACTCGTTTATTTTATAAATATTACTAGAATGTTAGCATAATTGTGATAGATTTCGACAATTGCATTCAGCCAATGAAATGTGACTATCATTTATTATCATCATCTGTTCGTAATTTGTCCCACATTAGGGATGCCCATCGGTGTGTTAAATATTGATGGTCACCATCGATGTCAACATCAGTGGTTAACACCGATGGCATGTATCCATCAGCAGGAAACCATCAATGGCTTCAACCACCGATGGCCAACCTTGCTCTATCAGTCGCTGGGCAGCGGGCCATTCAGATATGGGCACATCGGGGGCGGAGCTATGCTGTGCCGGCACAAGGGAGGAAAAAAACATTGTAGGGCTTTGTGCCATCGATGGTAGAGAACAATTGTATATCCACCGTTGATGACAAAGCCATAAGCCATTGGTGGTTAACCATTGGTCGTTGGTAATATTTGATTGGCCAATGGCCATTCCTACCCACATAAGAGTCTGTCTGGTACACATCTTGGGTTACTTTTTACACGAGCATGTCCTTACTGTACTTTGGCCACGTCAGCACACCATCTCCCACCTCCATCCCGGCTATCTTTGCTAAAGTAGTTGTAAGTAGTAATTATGTTTCTTCAGTAATGGTGCGTACACACAGAGCGGTCAGCCAGCGATACGATATTGCTGGCTGATCATCCTGCACCCTCCCTGATATCGATCATCCAGCACACCACCAGCTCACCAACGACTATAGTGACATCGCAGGTCCCTATAGTAACCTGCTTGATATCGAGCAGGTTGGCCAGCATGCACGGCCGATGGACGATATCACTGTCGTCCATATGTGCCTGCACATCGCTGGTCAATGGTAGGTTGGAAGTGACCAAAATATGAACGCTTTGAATGATAACGATATGAACTATATCGTTATCGTTTTTATTGTGCATTTAAATCGCTACGTGTGTACGCACCATAAGACTGAAAATGTGTATGGCTATGTTGTGCCCTGTGTGAAAGAGTAATTTTGCTTTTAAAAAACATAGCAAAATGTGTTTTATCATCCAATTCAGCATGAGTACTTTTAACATAATAACCACACCTTAGAAAGATGTGGCACCTGGGCAGAAGGTAACAAAGGCTCTGACATAGTGTCATCTCCCTGGGTAGACCTTAGATATTTACTGTACCCTTACCCCCCTAACCCTGAATCCATTACAATATGCTTACCCCGCTAACCCTGCACCCAATAGGGCTCCGAGTAAAATTAGGCGAATTCTGGCTCGGAGTGGGCCGGCGAGGGGTGTGAGATTCTGTGCCATTACCGGCGTTTTAATGCCGTGGCAATGGCAACACACACCCTTCGCAATCAGTTGGATTGACCCCATTGAGTTTAAAATACATGAACATACATATGTGGCTAATAATAATTAGTTAAATTATCCACGATAAAATGCCTGTTCCATGGCTTTCCCCAGTGTCTGTCCATCATATGGCTGTTTATATACACCTTTATCGATATTTTATTTTTAAGGGAGGTAAATGGTATTCAGCAGCAATCTTCTGAATTACCAATGAGAGCACAGACAGTTTTATGGTATGTGCTTTGTGCACCTGTACCATTTTTTGTAGGACCAGCACTGACATCTTTAGCAATATAACACCTCTGCCACCTATCTGTCAACTAACTATTGTGGATCAGTGTGGATAAAAGACTTATTATTCATCAGTTGACTCATGAACTTTAGTGTTCCAATGCTATACAAATAAATCAGCAACTTTGTTTCAGTGTTATAATTTGTGATACTGGGTGATATAAATTTGCCATTCTTTGAGCTGTCTAATAATTTTCCGTGGTACATGATCACAGATGCCACATAGCAATTTTATTTTATTTCAGTCTATTTATTTTTAATGTGTATGTGTGATTTATTATTTATATATTTTTAGATATGGGAATTAATTTATTGTATGTATAAATAAATAACTTGATTTTTTTAATGACATAACTGAACTTTTTTATTTCTTTATAAATATTTACTACACTTACGTTTTTAAGAGGCTATTATGTTCCACAGCGCTGTTACTCCTTCCCATTTGTATCACTATTGCTCCTGCCTGATCACTGTAGCATTTGAAAGTGATAGCTGGATGGAAAAAAAAACTGGACTGGCAGAAGAAGGGGTGCAAAGACCCTTACTTAAATACATAATAATAAAAAAAATAGGTTAGGGTAATATGGCCCCCAAAGAAACTACCAAGCTCTAAACTGGAGCCTTGATTGCCTGAAGGGTGATCTGGATCTAATGGTGACCCATTAGTTTTTAATTGTAGAAATTTTTTTTGATAAATATTCTTATTTGCATCATCTGTAGTACTTCACTTTAAATGGAATAGTTTTGTAACAGCTCTTCTGTTTTAGCATTTGGTTTTCCCCATGATTATATAGTAGCACTGCTCCTGGGAACCGTATAAAATATACATATGGCGTAGCAGTAGGTAAATTCAATTTCGCACTAGTTTTCTATTGGTGTCAAAATGGGTACTCAGTTGGTTTTCTTTTTTTCTTGTAAATGTGAATAGTGTATGTTTAGTCATTGTTGCTTTTACTTAGTTCCATAATAATATAAATAGACATAAATAAGACGTGAACGGGATGACCTCCTATTTTGGTGTTGGTTTTGATAAAACTAAACTGGTATTTTATTTCTGGATTTAAACCAAAAATACATAACAATTTGAGCTGGTA
The DNA here is from genome assembly GCA_031769625.1 of Taudactylus pleione. NCBI lineage: Eukaryota > Metazoa > Chordata > Amphibia > Anura > Myobatrachidae > Taudactylus > Taudactylus pleione. The sequence continues at coordinate 2,300,736 of JAUIMM010000153.1, forward strand.
TTTTCCACATTAGTGTTTATACAATGCACATTCATTTACACTATGCGCAAAATTGTTAGCTTGTTCTTTCCATTACACACATTGACCTTCTATTTTCTTTTCCTAGCTTATCTAATAGATCAAATAGTTTAGGATGCAAATGAAACAGAAATGATGAGCAGATCCAGATAGATAAAAGGCTGGGAGTTTAGTAAAATGTACAGGATGACAGAGCCTAGTTTTCCTGACATTTTTAACCTTGGATAAAATGAAACCGTTTGGAAGAACAGTCCCAGATATAGGACGATAGTAGTATGTTGAACCCTTGGTGCTTACCCTAGCTGAAGTTCAGTTGTTCTTGGGCCCTCCTGGTCAATTTATGTTATAGATTACACAGAAAGTGTGGCATAGCAAGCCAACCACATTGATGTTACTTTTATGCGGCTAAAGTTTTTGCAGGTTTTTCTGTATCGTGGTTGATTTGAAGGAGTCTGGTCTCAATAAGCACTTTATAGAAGTTTACAGATTTTGGAATGTGGGCTAAGGTTCTGACCAGTGGAGTAAATTCATCCCAAACGCCCGGAGGCAAGTTATTATTTGGTTCCCCCGTCCCCCATCATAGCCGCTGATACTGCCGTGTTGCAATTCACATGCAGACCGGCTATAGATAAACTAAGGCAGAAGCTGATGGTCTGAAATGAAGGTGGCTTCCCAGGTGTCGGGAAGGGGTGCCATGTATTGGGCGCCGTTACGGTACACTCCAGGTACATAGTTACAGCCCTAAGTGGGGTGAATATGTTGTGGACAATGGAGGAGGTGCCCCTTAAGAGCTGGTGCCCGGTGGAAGGTGTCTCCATTGTCTCCCATAGTTCTGCCCCTGGTTCTGACTTAGATGCATATTTTCCTCAATTCATTTAACATTTTCATCAGTTTTAGCTCTGGTGTCAATATTATAACCCAAAATAAGATCACCTCCACTGAAATTATTGTTACAATTATTTTTTATCTGTACAAGGGGTCCCAGTATTCAAACAAACTGTCATTGATGTAAACTTCTCTATTATACTGTAATTAAAATAATTTTCTGCCGTTAGAGCAAGAGAGTGTGTTTGAGTTTGATATATCATAGCTGTCCCAAACATTGAAGTGGGTGCTATGCTGACTCGCCATCAGCATAATCAGTGCTTATTGTGTGGTGGTACTTAGGGTAACGCAGTACCGGAACCTTTTTTTTGCTCCAATTTTTGTTATTTATAACTAGCTCCAGAAACAGGAAGAATACAGTAGGGGAATATCGGCACTTTTTTTGTGAGTACTGGTACCATTTTTTAATAGAAAAAAGCACTGAGCATAAGTATTAAAAAAATATTTTTCTATCCCTGGCAAAAGCAGAAACTTTTTCAAATTAAGCTAATGAATTGGATATTTAATTTGTCACGTGAGCTGTCAACTTGTTGTCTGTAGGAACAAAGATTTTGCATATGCCATAAAGCAAGGATCAAGCATTGTTGCCGAAAATTAGTCATCAAAGTTAAATTATTTGGTTGCGGAGAAGCAAATAAAGAACTTTATCCACAAGGTTATTATATATTATTATGATTATTATCTTTTATGTATAAAGGCAACAAAAGTGTACAGAGAGTAAACATAAAATAGTAACAGGGTATTAGAGCATAAATACAAAATACACAATGGCAGAACAAAGCACGAGTACATAGCATATCACACCACAGACTGGGAAGAACAGATAACACGGGAAAGGGTAGTGATGCTTGCTGAAGTTAGTAGGAGTAAGCATAGGCAAATTGATTCAGCAATCAGTGATCCTATACTCTGCAAATGGGGAGCAAACAGTCAGGGGGACGATTCAATTGTTTTTTTGGGGCGTGATAATTAATGAGCGCCCAGATTGCTATTCAATCGTTCTGGGCGCTCATTAATTATCGCCCTCTTCACCGCCTAAAGACGAGGTTTAGCCATCTAAAACAGCTAAACCCGTCTTAATTCCTGGTTAGGGAGCGCTATCTGCGGTTAGTGCGCCCTAACCAGGGTGTTTTAGACACATTTCTGCTCTCGCAGCCCTGAGTGCGTGCAGAAATGCCGGCGCCAGCGGCTATCGCGCCCCGACAGAGTAACAATTGAATTGCACTGTCGGGCGTCTACAAAAACAAGCCGCTGGCTAAACATTTGAATTCCCCCCAGAGGGTCTGATTCAGAGATGGATGCAATGCACAATGTTTACGCAATTGAGCAATTATCGGTAATCCGTGCATGCATCTGAGTTGCACATGCATCAAGTTTCATTACAGATGTCACTTGCAGTGAGGATAAAGTGATTGACAAGCAGGAACCGTTTGTAGGCGGCAGTGAGGGGGGTGATTCAAATACAGGCATGTCTCAATAGTTTCCAGAGCGTCCCTGCAATCTTTTACGCAGTAAAAATGGCTCTGGCGCCCATTCTGCACAACCATAGGCTTACTTAGAAGTCCGATAATCATCAGATCTGTGATCGTTGCTGCGTCTTTATATGCATACGCTTGGATTTACAAAGCCGCCAGTGGGAGTCTTAATACAAATCTCGGGGGCTGACACATTTGCATATTTTCATACACCCGCTGCATACAAATTCACAACATTAGTGTACATCTCTGATTCAGGCACAGGGTTGTGGAAAGGGAGGAGACAAGGGAGCGGAGCAGAAAGTGCTAGGAGAGAATAAAATGGTGGAGGGCCCTGCCCATAAATGCTTACTTACAAAGGGGAAGGAATGAACAGTTGGAGGGTGAACTTGGGAGGCTATATACTAGTGATGGGTTAGAGGAGACCAAAGTATTTTTTATTAAAGCAAGCTAATTAACTTTTTTTTTTTTCAGTAGCCATCTCTTTCACAGTGGTATGACCTAACTCAGACTTGAACTGTCTGAACTCACCTCCCTTGTTACTTTTTCAAAAAGAATTGGGTTTTAGACCTGATCATCTTAATTTCTTATCGCCACTATTCGAGGTAATAAGAAATTATGCTCCGCAAGGATGCAGGCTATAATGTCTAAAGCCATCTTATAAAAATGTTAGCTACCAGGGCCAAGCTCTGGTATGCTTGTCATTCTGGAGTTTGGTAAATTAGCAGCCCCCATAGAAACCTATAGGGACTATTATTGCGATCAAAAATGGGGGAATTTACATACATTCTGGAGATACTTACATTTTCTAGGTATTTCCTGCAAAATCTATTTATTGAATATACCCATAAGTAATGCAGGCCATACATATATACGGAAAATCAACCTGGCGTTAGCCTTTTATGCTAAATGGCAGCTTCAATGCCACTAATTACAAAAGTGCAAATTGATTTCAGTTTCATACATCTACGGCCCCGATTTCACGTTCTGACAATCCACCCACGATCCAATCCACGTAACAGCTGTCATCGATGATGGGCGATCCATTGGTGGATCGGAGGAAATTCAAAATGTAAAAAATCCCTGACTTGCTGATTCCAATCATTTTCAGGTCGGGATCGGGGAATCGAGATTGTTCAACATGTTGAATTTCCCAGATTCCCTGGCTTCGGCAGAATCCCCGCTCCCCGGCTCACTTTACAAAGAATGTAGTACTCTCCAACTGTGCCATTGAGGGTGAAACGGGAGTTCAGAAGATGGTTCATATCAGTGTCTAGCTTTACTGAGAGGGAGAGGGAGAGACCTCCACCTAAATGAGACAACTATATGACCTGGGTCTAGGACTCCTTAACCCCCTGGGCTTCATAGCAATGGCACCCCCTGCCAGGGGTTTAAGTGGGCCAGAACTTTTTGGAGATGGGACCAGTTCCATCTCCTCCGGCCCACCTCAGCCCGGAGCCACAGGGAGCCTCCATTTGCCAGGCGCCTGCTGAGATTTTGTTACCAGCAGTCACTTGTCTCCTTCCCCACAGAGCCAGCGGCAGCGGGAGGCTAGAGTTCACTCCTGAGCTCCGGCTCCCGCAGTGTGCACTGTGGGAGAAACATCATGACGTCTCTCCCATAGTTCCGAGGAGCAGCCTGTTGGACGGCCATGGACCCAGGAGTGGGGTTTAAGGTAAATATTGTGGGTTTTTGTTGTTTACTACAGGGGGCATTACTACAGGGGGGTACTACTACTGGCGCATTACTATTGGGGGCACTACTATTGGGGGCACTAACACAGGGGGCAGTACTATTGGGGGAACTACTAAAGGGGGCATTAATATTGGGTGCACTTCTACAGGGAGCATTACTACTGGGGCTTTACTATTGGGGACACTACTACAGGGGGCAATACTACTGGGGGCATTGCATAGGGGGCACTGCATAAGGGGCACCACTCCTGGGGGCATTGCATAAGGGGCACTACTACTAGGGGCAATGTATAAGGGCCACCACTCCTAGGGGCACTGCATAAGGGGCACTACCACTGTGGGCATTGCATTAGGGGCACCACTCCTGGGGGCACTGCATAATGGGCACGACTACTGGGCACACTGCATAAGGGGCATCACTACTGTGGGCTCTGCATAAGGGGCACTACCACTGTGGGAACTGCATAAGGGGCACTTGAACTACTGGGGGCACTGCATAAGGGGTACCACTACTGGAGGCACTACATAAGGGGAACTACCACTACTGGGGGCATGGCAAAAGGGGTACCACTCATATCAGAGGAAGGATGGGGGAGTAGCTGCTGGTCAGTCTGACAGGGGGCCTGCAGTGCTGATGATCCCTGCAGCAAACTGCTTCCTAGTCAGACTGCAGTGTGCCTGTGACTAAGAAACAGTTTGCAAGAGGGATCAACTGCGCCCGCGGTCCAGACAACATACGACAATCACTCCCACACACCTAATGGTGCGCCCAGCAAGCTAGCAGCAGCTCGTATAGCCCCTCCTCCATTGCAACACACTTAAAGATACCAGGAGTAGGAGGGCACAGCTGTGAATGGCAAGTTCCCATATGTTTAGCGCTCCATTGTTCGGGCAGCGCTGTGGCCGCTTCTCTCACAGTGTGTAAAGCCCCCAAGGTGAGCTTGGATGCAGGGGAAGCGGGCCTCAGAGGCACTGTGGGCCCCATAGTAACCGCACCCCCTGCACCTATGGTAGCTACGCCCCTGCTTGTAGTTGTTACTGTCAGTATGAAATTTCCCTGTAACATCAAAATATTTACACTTACGGTACTGTATGCCATCTTGAGTGGAGTGTGAAGTCCCAAATGAGGGCTTATAACACAACAATTAGCATAATAAAATGGGTAGTTGGCCATTACTGTGGTGACTATGGGTGCCCTGAACCCTAAATCGACCCATGCTTGCAGGAGCCAGTGTTTTCTACTGCCAGCTTGGAGTGCTGGGAACCTGAGTACCCCTCAACTGCCCTGGCAACATTTTATTTGTAAATTATGGCAAGAAAAAAATTCTATTTGTTGCAGTAAGCAGCTGCAGAAATTAATTCTTATCGCTGGAAAATAGTAATTATGACCTTTGGCCCAATTATCACTGTAATTAACTATTTACATAAACATGTATCTAAATTGTCAGGTATCTTCTCTTGTGACGTAATATATAATTCAGCCCCTACACAGTGATGTTTTGTAATACAGCACATACTCTGTGCTGCTGTCATGCTTACAAAATTATGCACTGAGCTGTGAACTGAGGACAAGCATTCTGGCAGTGAGTCACACTGTCGCACTTCTTGCCTTGCTTCAGTACAAAATACATTGAATATTTGAAAATTAGGCACCATGGAGAAACTGTGTGTAGAAAATTTGATATGAGTTTTTTTTATTTCCCTAATTAGATCTTGTATCCTCTTTTTGCTGTTTTAATGCTGTTTTAAAGATTATATATCTTATTCTGATAAAGCAAACCATGTGACACATGGTGCAAAGTGGTATTAAGCCACTAATTGTAAGGAATGTACAGTATTATGGTGTAAATTGTGTGTTATCTTTTATGGTGCGTACATACGGTACCAGGGGCGTATCTATAATGGGTGCAGGGTGTGCGGGGAACACTGCACACCCTGTACCCGGCGCTGTAAAAAGTACTGGAAAATGGCCGGCGCGGGCATTTTCAGGTCATCTGCACATGCGCAGTACAGGGAAAATGGCCATCGCGGCCATTTTCCCGGGGACCAGTGCATCGTCTATAGACTCTGGGCGCACTCTAGTGCCCTGAGTCTATAACTTCGGTGCTGCCGCGCACAGCTCAGTGGGCTGCCGGAAAGAGAGGAGAGGGCCCGTGTCGTAGGCTGCACATGGACCCCCTCCTCTCTAGAAATGCCCCTGCACGGTACATTTAAAATGGACGATATGAACAATAACGATGAATGCAGGAAGACAGGGTGGTGCACATGGGGTAAGACATTGGTGTGGATGAGGGTATGCAGACTAGCACAGTTCGGAGAACACACAGCTGTAGGGATTGGAGAAGTTATAGCAGCATGGAGGCGAAGATAGTGTACATGTATAGACAGAGTATGATAGCTTTAGCAATTAGGAAGCTGAATGTGTATAATGAATGAGATGGATGTATTGTGTGAGAAGGATGTTGGAACCCAGTAGGATTATTGTGGTGACTGAATTAGAAGATTGTGGGCACTGTATGAGCTATGTGTGCCACATAACTGCTCATACCTCAGTTGCATTGACTGCATGTGTGTATTCCAATGAGCACACAATTCTGTGAATTAGCAGCTCCACCATTTTTTGAGTGACAGCAATCTCACTCTGTGAGAGTGCTGAATCTGCAGTTAACCACATGGTGTCATGGCATACCATATCTGTATTACGCAAGGAACACGTCCATTAAGGCGTCAGCTTTAATGATCGTAATTTCATTGCCTTTGGAGTTTGAGTGACAGAAATTGAATAGGTTTTGTACATTTTCAGATCATGTCTAAGCAGCCTTAATGGGACATGTGAAACCGTAATGTTTTTTGTCTATGGATATATATATATATAATATATATATACTAGGGGTGTGCACCGGCCACTTTTCGTGTTTTGTGTTTTGGTTTTGGATCTGGATCTTTCTTCGTGTTTTGGATCTGGATTGGTTTTGCCAAAACCACCCTTCCGTGTTTTGGGTTCTGGGTTTTGTGTTTTGGATCTGTATTTTTTTGAAAAAAAGCATAAAAACAGCTAAAATCACAGAATTTGTAGGTTTTTCTGCTCCTATGCTATTATTAACCTCAATAACCTTAATTTCCACTCATTTCCAGTCTATTCTGAACACCTCACACCTCACAATAGTGTTTTTATGTCCAAAAGGTTGCACCGAGGTAGCTGGATGACTATGCTAAGCGACACGAGTGGGCGGCACAAACACGTGACCCATCTAGGAGTGACACTGCAGTGGCAGGCAGGATGGCAGTTAGAAAAACTAGGCCCCAAACTGTACATAATGCAAAGAAAAAAAGAGGTGCAAGATGGAATTGTCCTTGGGCCCTCCCACCCACCCTTATGTTGTATAAACAGGACATGCACACTTTAACAAATCAATCATTTCAGCGCCAGGGTCTGCCACACAACTGTGGCTGAAATGATTGGTTCGTTTGGGCCCCCACAAAACAAGCTGGCAATTAATGTGTCCCTGCACAAACTGGCTCTACGGAGGCAAGATGTCATCCTCATCCTCCTCATCCACCGATTCCTCACCCTCTTCAGTGTGTACATCCTCATCCTCACAAAGTATTAACTCGTCCCCACTTGAATCCACCACCACAGGTCCCTCTGTACCTTCTGGAGGCTGGTCTCCCTGGAAGAGCTGATAATTCATTTTGATGAACATCATCTTCTCCACATTCTGTGGAAGCAACCTCCTACGCCTTTCGCTGACAAGGTTCCCGGCTGCACTAAACACTCTTTCGGAGTACACACTGGAGGGGGGGCAACTCAGGTAAAATAGAGCCAGTTTGTACAGGGGCCTCCAAATTGCCTCTTTTTCCTGCCAGTACAGGTATGGACTGTCTGACATGCCTACTTGGATGCTGTCACCGATGTAATCCTCCACCATTCTGTCAATGGTGACAGTATCATATGCAGTGACAGTAGACATGTCAGAAATTGTTGCCAGGTCCTTCAGTCCGGACCAGATGTCCAAACTTGGTCCTGCCTGCCCTGCATCACCGCCAGCGGGTTGCTTAGGATACCTAAGTTTTTTCCTGGCAGCCCCAGTTGCGGGAGAAAATGAAGAAGGAGCCGTTGACGTGTCACGTTCCGCTTCAGCTGACAGTGTGTTCACCAGCAGGTCTTTGCACCTCTGCAGGCTTGTGTCGGCCGGAAAGAGAGACACCACATAGGCTTTAAACCTAGGATCGAGCACGGTGGCCAAAATGTAGTGGTCTGATTTCAACAGATTGACCACCCTGGAATCCTGGCAAAGCGAATGAAGGGCTTCATCCACAAGTCCCACATGCCGAGCGGAATCGCTCCGTCTTAGCTCCTCCTTCACTTTCTCCAGCTGCTTCTGCAAAAGCCTGATGAGGGGAATGACCTGACTCAAGCTGGCAGTGTCTGAACTGACTTCACGTGTGGCAAGTTCGAAGGGCTGAAGAACCTTGCACAACACGGAAATCATTCTCCACTGCGCTTGAGTCAGGTGCATACCCCCTCCTTTGCCTATGTCATAGGTGGATGTATAGGCTTGTATGGCCTTTTGCTGCTCCTCCATCCTCTGAAGCATATAGAGGGTTGAGTTCCACCGCGTCACAACCTCTTGCTTCAGGTGATGGCGGGGCAGGTTCAAGAGTGTTTGCTGGCGCTCCAGTCTTCGGCACGCAGTCGCTGAATGGCGAAAGTGGCCAGAAATTTTTCGGGCCACCCAAAGCGTCTCCTGCACGCCCCTGTCGCTTTTCAGAAAATTCTGCACCACCAAGTTTATTGTGTGAGCAAAACATGGGACGTGCTGGAATTTGCCCAGATGTAATGCCCGCACAATATTGGTGGCGTTGTCAGATATCACAAATCCCCAGGAGAGTCTAAGTGGGGTAAGCCACTGGGCGATGATTTCCCTCAGTTTCTCTAAGAGGTTGTCGGCGGTGTGCCTCTTACTGAAACCGGTGATACACAGCGTAGCCTGCCTTGTAACGAGCTGGCGTTTCTGAGATGCTGCTACTGGTGACGCTGCTGCTGTTGCTGCGTAAGGTGATACATCTACCCAGTGGGCTGTCACAGTCATATAGTCCTTAGTCTGCCCTGTTCCACTTGTCCACATGTCCGTGGTTAAGTGGACATTGTGTACAACGGCATTTTTCAGGACACTGAGGACACTTTTTCTGACGTTTCTGTACAGTCTCGGTATCGCCTGCCTAGTGAAGTGGAATCTAGACGGGATTTGGAACCGGGGACACACTACCTCCATCAATTGTCTAAATCCCACTGCACTAATGGCGGATACCGGACGCACGTCTAACACCAACATAGCAGTCAAGGCCTCAGTTATACGTTTTGCTTCAGGATGACTGCTGTCGTACTTCATCCTCCTCGCTAAGGACTGTTGGAGGGTCAATTGTTTAGTAAAAGTAGTGGTGTTCCTACTTCCTCTCTGGGATGATGAACGACTCCCAGCAGCAGCAGCAACAGCAGCAGCGGCAGCAGTAGGCGTAGCAATGCAGGATCCTCCGGAGGAATCCCGGATAGGAGAGTCAGTCATGCCAGTGATATGGCCTGCAGGACTACTTCCGATCCTGACTAAGGAGGAAATTGACGAGGAGGGAGTTGACGGTGTGGTTTGCAGGCGCTTGGATACAACAGGACAACGGGATTTAGGTGTCCCTGGACTGCTTACGGTCTGAGCCAAAGTTTCTGAACTTGACAGTAACTTTTTATGAACGCGCTGCAGGTGCCGTATAAGGGAGGATGTTCCTAGGTGGTTGACGTCCCTACCCCTACTTATTTCACCTTTACATATGGTACATATGGCAAGACAGTTGTTGTCCGGATTTGGATAGAAATATTGCCAGACCAAAGAGGTGGAATGTTTGGTCTTCTGCCCAGGCATGACCGTGATGGGCTTTTTCATCCCACGGACAACAACTGTCTCCCCCGGAGCCTGATTTAAACAAACCACATCACCATCAGAATCCTCCTCGCCAACTTCCTCCTCAGCGCCAGCTACACCAGTATCCTCATCCTGTTGTACTTCAACAGTGACATCTTCAATTTGCATATCAGCAAGTGGACTGTGGGTGCTCCTTTCAGCACTTGCAGGGGGCGTGCAAATGGTGGAAAGAGCCACCTCTTCCCGTCCAGTGCTGGGAAGGTCAGGCATCGCAACCACCACCACACTTGGACTCTCTTTGGGGATTTGTGATATCTTCTTAGAAAGCACAGTTCTTCGCTGTGCTTTTGCCAGCTTAACTCTTTTGATTTTTTTAGTGGGAGGAGGGCTTCCATCGTCATGTGAAGCTGAACCACTAGTCATGAACATACTAGGGATCGACCTTAGCCGTTCCTTGCCACTCCGTGTCGTAAATGGCATATTGGCAAGTTTACGTTTCTCTTCAGCTGATTTAAATGTCTTTTTCAAGGTCATTTTCCTGAACTTTGCCATTTGGGATTGTATGTGCCCTCTACTATGACATTGGGCATCGGCCTTGGCAGACGACGTTGATGGCATGTTATCGTCTATGTCATGACTAGTGGCAGCAGCTTCAGCACTAGGAGGAAGTGGTTCTTGATCTTTCTCTATTTTATTTTTATCGGAGAAAGTTTGGTCCTCCATTTATGTTATATCGATTTGATATATACGTGCGGCTAAACACAGAAAATAAATTTTTTTTTGGTTCGGACTGGAGTGTACTTTGTGGGTTACAGCACCCTTTAACGGTCAAGCCAGCCGGCCCTTTACTTATGACACAGGCGCACTCTTGGCACTACTTTGTTGATGCACGTGCGGCTACTGCGCACACAATTCACAAACACAGAAAATAATTTTTTTTTGGTTTGGCTTTGGACTGGAGTGTACTTTCGGGGGTTACAGCACCCTTTAACGGTCAAGCCAGCCGGCCCTTTACTTATGACACAGGCGCACGCTTGGCACTACTTTGTTGATGCACGTGCGGCTACTGCGCACACAATTCACAAACACAGAAAATAATTTTTTTTTGGTTTGGACTGGAGTGTACTTTCAGGGGTTACAGCACCCTTTAACGGTCAAGCCAGCCGGCCCTTTACTTATGACACAGGCGCACGCTTGGCACTACTTTGTTGATGCACGTGCGGCTACTGCGCACACAATTCACAAACACAGAAAATAATTTTTTTTTGGTTTGGACTGGAGTGTACTTTGGGGGTTACAGCACCCTTTAACGGTCAAGCCAGCCGGCCCTTTACTTATGACACAGGCGCACGCTTGGCACTACTTTGTTGATGCACGTGCGGCTACTGCGCACACAATTCACAAACACAGAAAATAATTTTTTTTTTGGTTTGGACTGGAGTGTACTTTCGGGGGTTACAGCACCCTTAACGGTCAAGCCAGCCGGCCCTTTACTTATGACACAGGCGCACGCTTGGCACTACTTTGTTGATGCACGTGCGGCTACTGCGCACACAATTCACAAACACAGAAAATAATTTTTTTTTTGGTTTGGACTGGAGTGTACTTTGGGGGTTACAGCACCCTTTAACGGTCAAGCCAGCCGGCCCTTTACTTATGACACAGGCGCACGCTTGGCACTACTTTGTTGATGCACGTGCGACTACTGCGCACACAATTCACAAACACAGAAAATAATATTTTTTTTGGTTTGGACTGGAGTGTACTTTCGGGGGTTACAGCACCCTTTAACGGTCAAGCCAGCCGGCCCTTTACTTATGACACAGGCGCACGCTTGGCACTACTTTGTTGATGCACGTGCGGCTACTGCGCACACAATTCACAAACACAGAAAATAATTTTTTTTTTGGTTTGGACTGGAGTGTACTTTGGGGGTTACAGCACCCTTTAACGGTCAAGCCAGCCGGCCCTTTACTTATGACACAGGCGCACGCTTGGCACTACTTTGTTGATGCACGTGCGACTACTGCGCACACAATTCACAAACACAGAAAATAATATTTTTTTTGGTTTGGACTGGAGTGTACTTTCGGGGGTTACAGCACCCTTAACGGTCAAGCCAGCCGGCCCTTTACTTATGACACAGGCGCACGCTTGGCACTACTTTGTTGATGCACGTGCGGCTACTGCGCACACAATTCACAAACACAGAAAATAATTTTTTTTTTGGTTTGGACTGGAGTGTACTTTCGGGGGTTACAGCACCCTTAACGGTCAAGCCAGCCGGCCCTTTACTTATGACACAGGCGCACGCTTGGCACTACTTTGTTGATGCACGTGCGGCTACTGCGCACACAATTCACAAACACAGAAAATAATTTTTTTTTTGGTTTGGACTGGAGTGTACTTTCGGGGGTTACAGCACCCTTAACGGTCAAGCCAGCCGGCCCTTTACTTATGACACAGGCGCACGCTTGGCACTACTTTGTTGATGCACGTGCGGCTACTGCGCACACAATTCACAAACACAGAAAATAATTTTTTTTTTGGTTTGGACTGGAGTGTACTTTCGGGGGTTACAGCACCCTTAACGGTCAAGCCAGCCGGCCCTTTACTTATGACACAGGCGCACTCTTGGCACTACTTTGTTGATGCACGTGCGGCTACTGCGCACACAATTCACAAACACAGAAAATAATTTTTTTTTGGTTAGGACTGGAGTGTACTTTCGGGGGTTACAGCACCCTTTAACGGTCAAGCCAGCCGGCCCTTTACTTATGACACAGGCGCACGCTTGGCACTACTTTGTTGATGCACGTGCGGCTACTGCGCACACAATTCACAAACACAGAAAATAATTTTTTTTTTGGTTTGGACTGGAGTGTACTTTCGGGGGTTACAGCACCCTTAACGGTCAAGCCAGCTGGCCCTTTACTTATGACACAGGCGCACGCTTGGCACTACTTTGTTGATGCACGTGCGGCTACTGCGCACACAATTCACAAACACAGAAAATAATTTTTTTTTTGGTTTGGACTGGAGTGTACTTTCGGGGGTTACAGCACCCTTAACGGTCAAGCCAGCCGGCCCTTTACTTATGACACAGGCGCACGCTTGGCACTACTTTGTTGATGCACGTGCGGCTACTGCGCACACAATTCACAAACACAGAAAATAATTTTTTTTTGGTTTGGACTGGAGTGTACTTTCGGGGGTTACAGCACCCTTAACGGTCAAGCCAGCCGGCCCTTTACTTATGACACAGGCGCACGCTTGGCACTACTTTGTTGATGCACGTGCGGCTACTGCGCACACAATTCACAAACACAGAAAATATATTATTTTTTTAGCACTTGGGGGGAGCACCCCTGATGGACAGAGCACCCCCTGGACAACACTACAGCACTCCTTTAGGACTGGGACACTGCACAGGACTTTGGAGTGGACACAGCCCCTATGGAGAACTGACTGCACAACACAGTCCAGCCAGCCCCTATGGACTTTGAAGTAGTGGACACAGCCCCTATTAACAACAGCAGCACAGCACAACACAGCCAGCCCCTATGGACTTTGAAGTAGTGGACAACAGCAGCACTACACTACACTACACTACACAGCCCTAACTCCCACCCTCCCTCTTCACTGTCCACAGCCGAGTGAGAAAATGGCGCCGACGTGTGTACCTTATATAGGATCCAAAACCCGCGAGACTCGGAAGGCGGGAAGATGACGTTTTGCCTCGATTTCAGATCCGAGTCAGGCGGGAAAAGTCGAGCCTGACTCGGATCGGACTCGGATCGGGGGGGCTCGGGGGGGTTCGGATTTCAGAAATCCTAACCCGCTCACCCCTAATATATACATATATTATTTTACATACACACACAAAATATGAATATCTGTTACTGTTAAGAGACAATATTAATTAATATTCATTGGTATTTTAGTTAATAGTCATTCTTCCTATGTCTCCATAGATTTCCTATCAATAGTATCCCTAGTCCTGGTTGCAAACCCAACAATTCCTTTTTCCAATTTTATTGTCCAATTTTATTGTCCCCTCTGGGGGACTTTTACATATTTATTTCAAAGATTTGTTCCCTGCCTATTTGAAACGTAAGAAGGCATAATTTAAAATTCTACTTAGCAAGTACAAAAATGTTTTTGTTTTGTAATTAAGAACTTAGAATGGACACTAAAACCAGTTATTAGTCGATATTTTATTTATAATCACAAATATGTATTGGGTTTGTCCCCAAACCAAACAACAGACTGCTGAAGTAAAAAAAATATATATATTATTATTTAATTTTTTTACTTGGACCAAAATGCTAGTCTTCAGCAATGCCTGAATGTGACGATGGAAGTTGTGGCCTGGCAGTATACATTTCCATCTGTACCGTTTCGCATAATTAGTTGTAAGTCATGTATCCGGGTGTAGCACTGAATTTTGCATACGACTTGATGACCTTGTTTACAGCTAACAAGTAGTCTTTCTCTGTTGCTATTTTGCACCCTGCTCTGATAGCATAACACCAGTTATTAATAACAGTATGACTACTGCTGCTCCCAAGGATAGGGTACTGGATCCCCTAAAATAATAATAATAATAATAATAATAATAATAATAATAATAATAATGAAAAAAAAAAATAGGCAAAGATATAAACAAATCAGGAAAGACTTGATATTTTAAATTGTAATTTGTAAAGTGAATAATTGGTGTATTTATGTGTTTTTTTAGTTGACATACTGGTTGCATATAATATTTAACATAAGACTGAAAAAATATTGTATAGTTAAAAGAATGTCTTGAAAAATTAAACACAGTTGACATTAATGAAGGAAAGCCATAAAACAACTTTGTAATTAATAAGTTGGTTAAAAAAAAAAAAACTGACAGCGACATGAAGGTGGATCTAACTAAATTGAAATGTAACCTGAGTATGCAGGAATCTTCCATTTTAGCAAGTCTTAGGGGTAATTTACTAAAGTTCGCGTTTGATTTTTGAGTGATTTGGAATTCGATTTGCATTTGGGTATTTACTAAAGGCCAAATCGGAAAAACATCGGTACTTTTATATAGACCAACACACAAATCCCTTATTTACTGTAATTCGATTTGAAATCGAACACAAAATCGAACTGCAAATCCCCAAATGAATAGACCTGCTTCATGTTTTCAATTTGAGCATGAGCACGTCGGATTGACACAGATACATGCATACATCAGTTAGATGCATGCATGCCCTGGACTTTTCATAGCCAGTCCTGGTTGTCTAAGTACAGGGAAAAAATTGCGTAGGGTTCCACTGTACTTAGCACAACCAGCACTGGGCTCAGAGCCAGTCCTGGTTCTGGAATTACAGAGGAAAAAATTGCGTAGGGTCCCCCTGTAATCTCCAGAACCAGCACCAGACCCTTTCTAGCAGGGGGCTGATGCCACAGCTAGGGGAGCCCTATCACCGGGCCCCCCAGCCGCAGCATCAGCCCTGACCGCTAGTCAGCCCAGGCCAGGGATCCCTGGGGAGTTGGGGACCTCCCTAAAAAAGGGGTCCCCCTCTCCAGGGCAACCCTAGCCTAAGCTGATAGCCCGGGGCTATCCCCGCCACCCCTGGGTGGTGGGTGGTGGGTTTATAGTGTAAGTGTAGTGTAAAAAAAGATGATTAAAAACATTGGGCCTAATTCAGAGCCGCTCGCAAGCGGCTCGATTTTACCCCACTGCACGTGCGCTGCGTCCGGCGTGCTGGGCTTGCTGCAAGACGGGGCGGCTGTCGATGGTGAGTGACAGCTCGCCCACATTTTGTAGGCGGGGCAGGGGGTGGCTGCACAAACGCAGGCGTTCCCTTAGGAACGCCTGCCGTTTGTGGGAGGCCCTACTGACATCACTACTGATGTCAGCATTGTACTTCCTGCTCTATTAGACTATTAGAGCAGGAAGTCCACTTGGCCTTGCGGTAGCCGAGATCCTACCACAGGGTCTCGTCACGCCGATGGTCGCGATTATCGCGACAGCCTCCTGCCTGCTCGCACAAGGTGTGGGAGGTCTCCCACAGCTTTGCGAGCGGCCAGACAAAAAATAACACGCCCACAGACCCTGCGAGCTGCCTGCGACAGCGAGCGGGTCTGAATCAGGGCCATTGTCTTTACAGTAGAACTGCAGGTCCCAGTAAGCCTTCCCCGCATGCTTAAGGGCCCGCTGGTACCTGTAGTTCACCTGCAAAGAAATGTTTAAATAAACACAAGATACACACACCTGGAGTGGTCCACTTGTCCCTGTAGACAGTCATGGTCTTCTGAAAATAAATAAACAAATAAAACCGAGTCACGCACTAGGTAACAACCATGATGGTTGTTATCTCCCGAATGAAGCGCTCAGACACGACTTCTGCCTTTGTAGAGCCGTATCTGAGCATTCATTGGCTGAGAAAGGTCAGCCCCCGCCTCTCTCAGCCAATGAACGGCTCCCTCCATTGAAGTCAATGGTGGGAACCACAAAATAAACTTTAGTTACCCTGCGGCTCTCCATTGACTTCAATGGAGGGAGCCATTCATTGGTTGAGAGAGGCGGGGTCTGAATCTGGGTTGCCAGAATTTATGCAGGATTTTGCCCAGGATCCATGACTAAACCTTAATATAGTTTGGGCCGGTAATAATGTTAGGAATCGTAGGTTTAGTCTAGAAGGGTTAGGTAGTTATAGTCTGTGTAGCAGCCTTGAGGGCTGGAAACCTTGGCTGGATGTGGCCTGTAGCCTGTGAACAAGATATGGCCTTTGGGCCGTGTAGCAGCCATGAGGGCTGGAATGCCTTGACTGGTAGTGGCCTGTGGGCTGTGAACAAGATGCGGCCTGTGGGCCGTCTAGCAGCCTTGAGGGCTGATATGCCTTGTCTGGTAGCGGCCTGTGGTCTGAGAACAAGATGCAGCCTTTGGGCCGTGTAGCAGCCTTGAGGGCTGGTGTGCCTTGGCTGGTAGCGGCCTGTGGGCCGTGAACAAGATGCGGTCTTTGGGCCATGTAGCGGCCTTGAAGGCTGGTAGCAGACTGTGAGCCGTGAACAAGATGCGACCTTTGGTCCGAGTAGTAGCCTTGAGGGCTGATATGCGTTGGCTGGTAGTGGCCTGTGGGTCGAGAACAAGATGCGGCCTCTAGACCGTGTAGCAGCCTTGAGGGCTGGTAGAAATGAAGATTCCTAGTGTCGCCGAGTTGACACTAGTGATGGTACAGAGGAGTTGTACTTAGGATGCTGAGGTGTGGCCTATGTAGCCGGGTTGACACAAGCGTTGGTACGCTGGGTTGCGTACTTAGGACGCTGAGGTGCGGCCTATGTCACCGGGTTGACACAAGCGATGGTACACTGGCGTACTTTGGACGCTGAGGTGCGACATGTGCCGCCGGGTTGACACAAGCCACTGGACGCTGGTTTGCGGCCTCAGGACAGTGAGTGCACTGTGTGCCGCCGGGATGACACAAGCGGCTGGGAGATGGACTACACACCTTGCCACCTAGTTGACACAAGCGGCAGGTGGCAGATGCTATGTGGACTATGCTGCCTCGATGGTACAAACGGCAGGCAAGAAATAAAGCTGACAGGATAACTGGAATCACAACAGGAGACAGACCACAACCGGAAACATGTGAAACGCTATCACCGGCATTGGAGCAGCGTTCACACCAGGATGAAATAGAAGCAAGAGCCAATCCAGATCGATCCCAGCATGATGGACAGGAGGCAGGAGTAGTTTCAGCGAATGCTCGCCCGGCGTTCGACTCGCCCTGCATACGCAGTGCGGCGACTTGTGACAATAATGCCACACAGTAATGCCCCTTATACAGTGTACCACACAGTAATGCCCCTTATACATTATGCCTCACAAAGTAATGCCCCTTATACATTATGCCACACAAAGTAATGCCCCTTATACATTCTGCCACACACAGTAATGCCCCTCACATCATTATGGCACACACAGTAATGCCCCTTACTCCATTATGGCCTCCCACCCCGCAGCCTGTCACCTAGTTCCCCTCCTCCCACCAGGGCAGCCAAGAGCCGCGGCGGGCCAGGGTGACATGGGGCGTGGCCTAATCAGGGGAGGCGTGGCCACGTCACCTTAGGAAAAAAACACAGAATAAAAAAAACATTTTAGCAGCGCCGCTTCACTGGGAGGGGGGCACTGTGAGCCCCTCAGCCTGGCGCACAGCCAATGGCGGTCACGATCAGCATGATCGCTCCCCCCATAGGCATAGGAGACTGCTCCAGCTGCTGCGAGCAGTCTCCCACTGCAGCCCAGCACACAGCAGCGTGTGCTGGGCTGCTGTGATGTAGGCGGGAGGGGGGGGCGGTGCCGGACCAGGGCCCCCGCCGGGCCCCTCCAGCAAGCCTGGGCCTGGGTAATTTGTACCTGCTCCCTCCCCCTCTTGGCGCCCCTGCCTCCCACAGCAGCCCAGTGGGTGTAGATTTGAAGTTGCACACATGTCACGAAGCCAGCTGCCCCGCAGTCCTTCCTTGAGAGAGACGCAGTGCACGCCGTCATCATTCAAATGTGGCGCCGGCCACGAGCCAATCAGAGCTCATGGACCGGCAGCCGCTGCTCATTGGCTGCCTGGTCTGCGAGCTCACATTGACTCGCGACCGGTGCCACATTAGAATGACGAATGTGGGCAGCTGGCTGCAGGTGCGGGTGTGTGTGTGGCTTCACATCCACACCTGCTTCCACCCGCCCCCCCCCCCCCCAGCGGCACATGCACCACCTTATATTCTTCGCCCTATGTACGTGCCCCCTAGGGGGTGTCCAAGGTGTTCTGTGTGGTGTCCCGACATTTTAACCTTAAAATAAAGATTTTCCCTTCGATCTCTCTCTCAGGGAGGTGCGAATGGAAAAATGCGAGTTTACTCTGACTGGTTCAGTGCGAGTAGCTAATTGAATTGCAAAATGAATTCACAATGCGAAAACAGCAACTCGCACCTCACATCTCCCAAATTGCCCCTAATTGGATTGACCCCAAACTTGAAATATTAACAAAGGGGAAAGTGTGTGCGGGATGACCAACCACAATCCACAATCCTCTTGCCTACACCTCATCCCTTTCTCAACAGCTTTTCAGCATGGGCAGTGAGATAAATTAAAAAGTAAGGGGGAAAGTGGATGCACAAAGTAGCCCCAGGAATGGGTACACCAGTGAATTATTTGCTAAGTGGTAATGCAAATTTAAAGTATATTGTATGTGAAATTCAATTTGGTCCTCAAATAATATTCATGTATGCTTTTTATTATTTTTTGCATTAAGTTTGATTTTCTAGTGAATAACAATCACACAACAGCGTAAGATTGTTTTGTTGTTATCATTTTATGACTGCCTAAAAAGCATATCTTTTTTTTATCTTCCCTAGAACAGTGTTTTATGCCGTCAAATAAAAAGCTAAGTTCCTACAAGGGAAGAGGTGTACAAAAAGAAAATAATGTCAAAATATCACCAAACAAGAATTTACATGTAAGTTTATTTAAAACTATCACTACTTTGTTTTCTAAAATTGTTTCAATGTATGAGGAAAAATATGTGCAAAATATAGCAAGGTGTATATTTACGTACTTATTTCTTTTATACTTTATTTTTCTATTTATTTAATGTAAATACTTATATGTAAGTGGTGTTAAAATCAAATCAAATCAATCAACATTTGGTTGACTTGATATATAAAACTACAAATCCCTAAGAATACTCAATGGTATAACCTCCGTTAAATATCTAATGACCCTTCAATTATATGGGAATCCTGAGTAGAATCTGTAGAAGGGTGTGGGGTTTTTTTTTTTTTAATTACATTATTTTTGTTTAGTGTTTGCTGGGTTCTCGGTCTTGCCTCATGACTCCTATCTCCCATTTTCTGTTGAATTGAATTAGGAACCTTATTGGGACCTTTTGTTACTGTGTTGTAGGATGACTTAATTAGTTATGTTCTGCTAAATTTTTAACTGATTATATATTATAATTGTGATGATTTTTGTATTATTCTTAAAGATGTACGATTCTGTTTTCAGATGTAAAACTGGAATTGTATCATTTATATTCTTTTTTCGGTTTGTCATATACAGTGTTTCAATAAAAATGATTTAAAAAAATAAAACTACAAATCTCAGTAGGCCATACATAGCAGCCACCAAGTAGTAGCTATAGTTTAGCATCAGTGATGTTGAGCCGCAGGTTGTCTGGTAAACTTGTTTTTTTTTGTTTGCATTTATATTCTTCATCAGTATTACCCGTTATGAGTAATGTGCAACTGTAATATACTATAAAATAGGATGGGACGAGATGCCGGCGCTCGGGTTCCCGGTGGTCAAAATCATGATGTCGGCATCCTGACAGGGGTAGGATACCGACATCTGTAGTAGGCATCCTAACCCTCCCCCTCTCCCTCCTTCCCCGGTGCCTGAACCTAACCTTCCCCCTAGTGCCTAAACCTAACCTCCCGCACCCTGAGTGTAGATAAGTAAATTTAATATACTAATATTTCAGGATATACAGTAAAAGAGAAGACACTGAGAAAAAAAAATATGGTCTAAAGTGGGAGAAGACAAACTAAGGTGTATGGACCTATTAACAATGTATCCTAACACCATGGGTAAATGTATCACTATTCCAAGTTAGGGATAAAATGTGTCCACTCCTAGAAATGTCCTCTTGAATTCAAGTCGGAACTTCTTATAATCCCACCGTGTAACGATAGTAGAAGTGATGAATGCTTCAGGCTCCCATTATGGAACCACATGAAAAAGAAAAAAATTGAACTCCCATAGTGTATTACCACCATGTATAAACACACAGATGAACAAAAATAAATGAATAAAATCCACCAGAAATAAGGATTCAAAGCGTACCAGATATGGTGGGTGTAACAAATTTACACCTAATGTCGCAAAATATAAATCCAGCACTCCCTGGGAACAGGAACATGTAGTTTTCTATAGCAGCAAATAAGTGTCCCCACCTTCTGGATTATGACTTCAAAAACCTAGGTCCAAGCAGACTGAGCTGGACCCGAGTTTCTTCTAGTCTATCTTTTAAATAATCAAATTCCTGAGAAAGGCAAGCAGTCTCAAGCTCAAACTCCTTTCTCCTATAATACATTTGAAGTTCAGCAACTCATTTAAGTAGAGTCCCTCACATAAAGGCCTTAAATGCATCCCAAACTGTAGCTACCAAAGCAGATCCAGCATTATCAGTAAAGAAACTCTTCCAAACAGCTTCTAGCTCTGAACCTGTCTCCATCTGCAGTAAGCCGTGAGCGGTGTAATTTCCATAATGACTGCCCTCTTGGGCCATTCAGGTCTACAGTCAATAAAAGGGGAGAATGATTTGGGATACTTGTCGTCTTATATTCAGCGCTATATATTTTGGGAATCAAACAAGGAGAAACCAGTGCCAAATCAATGCTGGAAAACGAGCAAAAAAAGGAGGAAAAATAGAAATATTGCTGTTTCCCCGTATGCTTCACCCTCCAGGCATCTACCCATTCCAGACCAGTCACAAATTTCACAATTCCACCCCCACTGGACTTGCCATAGGGGTCTTACGCCATTTATCCAATAGGGGATCTAAATAGTTATTAAAGTCACCTAGACAAATCACAGAGGTAGTAGGAGACATAGCGATAAATTCTGCTTTAGCACGTCATATGAGAATGGAGGGGGTATATAAACGGAATCGGTATTTAATGCCGGTGGCTGAATAGACACCGGATCAAATACCGACAGTGGAACCCGATAGACATAATTCCCGAATGGGTCTGGTAAGTAACCTAACCCTCCCGTTTCCCCCCCCCCAACCCTAACCCTCCCTTAGTGGTGTCTAACCCTAACCTCCCCCCCTAGTGCCTAACCTCCCCCCAGTTAGTGCCTAAACCTACCCCTCCCTCCCCACACTCTAAACCTAATCCTCCTGGAGGGGTGCCTAACCCCCCCCTAGTGGTGCCTAATGTCGGGGGGTTCCCTACCCTAACTCTCCCACGGGCTGCCTAACCCTAAGTCTTTTAAGTTCAGCAAATACCTTAAATCCCTAAACCTAACCCTCCCTACCCCCACGCGGCTAGACGCTAAGACACCCGGCTTACCTTCGTTTGGTATGCTGGGTGTCGGTATTTTGTAGTGGGGCTAGTGATAGGCATCAGGATTTCGACTCCTATCTTTAGTTCCCCGTCGGGCTGTCAGTGTCGGGATATCGGCGGGCGGGATAGCGCCCTCCGGTATCCTGACTGCATCCCATATAAACAGCTAGTAAAAATATAGGAGCAGAGTGAACCTTACAATCAAGGAAGACATAGCACCCGTAAGGGTCAACCATAACAGCATTTCATACAAACTGTACTGATTTTTTGATAAGAACAGAGACCCCTCGTGAGGATGAGGTGTGTGAAGCATGATATACCCATCCTACCCAGGGGCGCTCAAGGGAATGGATTTTGCTTCCAACCAAATTAGTCTCAGTAAAACAGGAGAAATCAGGATCATATTGTTTGATTAGTTTTAACACCTGAGATCTTTTAATCCATCATTAATCCCCCTAACATTCCATAGTCTTATCATAATAATAATAATAGAAAATATCTGAGAGAACTGGGACAGAGTTACAGCAGACCTCCAATAGAATAAATAGGGATGTGTGACATATCAGCCAGCATGTACTGTACATAATAAAAAAAAAGAAAACTTATTCTAAACAAACCCAACCAGCCCCCCTCCCTGTATACCCGCAACCCCCCTCCCCCCCAGCATAGGCATACTTAGATCCCCCTAAAAAAATAGAATACCTAAGCTAAGAGAAAATCTTAAAAAGTAGAATGAATTCCCTACAGGTAGCAGGGTTAGTAAACCAAAATAGCCACCAATGCACGGGAGCCCTCCAATATGAACTACGACGGTGAGGGCATTTTACAAACTTTATACAACTTTATACAGGAGGAACTACATAGACTGACCTCTAGATGTAGGGGCAACAAAAGCAACCAAATTGCCCAAATGCCAACAGAAGAGGCAAACCTAGGATATCCACACCTAGAATATAAGAACTGAGATAGGCATGTGGTTATATCCTGAAAAGAAGAGACAAGTAATAGCGCAAAAAAAGGCATAATATCAAAGGTAAATTAAGCTAGTTGTCTATTGCCTGAGGCATAGCGATTCACCCAGGCAGCCTTCTCATGAGGAGAAGTGAAGAAGCGAGTCTCTCCATCTGCCACCACTCGTAGCTTGGACGGAAATAGCATGGCATTGGAGAAGTTCATGTCCTGAAACCTGGTTAAATGGGGAGAAATTTTGCTCTGTCCTTCTAGTCCTCCACTGCAAAATCCAGAAACACTGAGATACACACACCATTCCGTCCCAGTGGACCGTTAGTGCGAGACAGCCGGAGTACAGAGTCCCAATTTATATAGTGCAGGAACTTGTCGATGAATGTATGAGGTGGCGCACCAGGAGGAAGGGGCATAGAAGAAATGCGATGCGCCCACTCCACTGCAAATTGAGAGGAGAAGGAGTCTCTGCCATAAGTATAAATAAGCCACGATCAAGAAAGGATTCTGGAGAGGAACCCTCTTTTTTTTCAGGTAGTCCAACAAACATTATTACGGCAAAGTCTTCCCTCCATGTCTGACATTATTACGGCAAAGTCTTCCCTCCATGTCTGACATTATTACGGCAAAGTCTTCCCTCCATGGCTGCTCTACATGACGGACATCTGCTGACACATATTAGAGACATTCTCATGTAGAGGGCCATGGGAGTCCTCTAATGTAGAAATACGGATTTCAACCTCGCCCATGCGTTCACGAATCCGTTGCATATCGTGACAGAGCAGGGAGACGTCACACTGCACATTTTTCAATTTTATCTGATAGGTGATTTTCAATGACTGTAACAGATTCCAGGACTTGCTGTAAGGACACTTCCGGAGGGGCTGCAGTAGCAGGACCTTGGGAGCTCCCTGAAGTCGCAGGCAGGGGTGGATTCTGCAAATCTTCGGTCTGTGGAGCTGGTGGGTGTTGTGGTGTAGTGCAGCTGCATGACCAGTCTTACCCATATTTATAGTAAAACTGGAGCCGTATAAACAGGAAAAAGTGCTGGAGCTGGGCAGCTAGGAGAAGCACACAGTTCCCAAAATGGGTGCCGAGCGTGACCAAACTGGCCTACACAGACCATAGTGCTGGAGCCGAAGAGAGGGAGAGGCGCAGACCTCCTAAGCAGCCCCCTCAGCAGTTGTGTGAGGGAGCAACTCCTACCGGGCCACAGGAACCACGGGTGACAGTCACTGCAGCATCCACCAGGGCCGGACCCAGAAATCGTGGCACAGTATCAGAAACGGCTGTATTAGAGGCCGCAGGGAGGAAGGTCGCTCCCGGGTGAAAGATAGCTCTGAAATGCAACACGAGCGAGTCACCAGGGGCAAGGAGGGCAGTCAGTCAGACAGACACACCCAACCACTGTCACAGTGAGCAGGATAGGGAAATTACAGGATGGGTAAGCAGGAGAGCTCAGAGAAGATGTCCTCACTCTATAGCAGTTGTCGCCACGCCCCCACTTTATAAATGACTTTTAAGTGACCTATCAGAGCCAACTAGTTCCCACACTTACTGCTTCAGGGACGTTCCTTACTGAAATGTTAGAGGCACAGGTTGTGACCCTTCCTAAGTTGGGGAAGGATCCTGCTTACTGCCAACATTATGGCCCCATTGCTCTTCTGAATGGAGATGTAAAATTGTATGCTGAGTTAATTGCTCAATGTCTTAACCCTCTTCTCTAGTGCATGCTGACTAGGTGGGGTTCGTGTCTGGCAGACAGACCTCTGATAATACTCGCAGAGTGTTCGATCTTCTTGACTATGTTAATGCTTCTGGTTCTGGCCTTCTTATGCTTTCTCTTGATGCTGAGAAGGCATTCGACTGGTTGAATTGGTTGTATATGCGCACGGTTCTTTCCCAATTTTTGTTTCGTGTTCGTATATTGTCTTAAATTTTTGCTCTGTTTAGTAACTCCTCTGCAAGGGTGTTCAGTAATGGTTTTATTTTAGATACCAACAGTACTCGTCAGGGTTGTCCCCTCTCCCCTTTGATATTTGTTTTGCCCATTGAACCTTTAAACTTCGGACTGCTACTAATTTCACTGGTATTACGGTTAGGTCTATGAAACATAAACTCTTCCGTACTTTTTTTGTTACATATTCTCTTACCTCGTTGCCACACTTACATGACATTTTAGACGAGTATAGTGCAGCTTCTTACTGCAAGCTAAACACGACTAAGACTGACGCTATGCCTATTAATCTAGAAGACTCAGTTATCTCTCTTCTCCATTCCAAATTCACATATAATTGGCGAACTACCTAAATTTATTACCTGGGAATTAATATCCCATCCAAATATTTATCTTGTTTATATGTTAACCACCCGTCTCTACTTGAACGCTTGTCAAGTTTACAAAGTCCTAGCTGGCTTATGAAATTTCTTGGTTAGGCCATTTAGCAGAATTTAAGATGTCTCTGCTCCCTAAACTCGTGTACCTTTTTTGAACAATTCCTCTGGTCTTCCCTACTAAATACCTAGATAAGTGTAGTTCTATTCTGTCTGGTTGTCTTTGGAAGAATCGTCCCCCTAAAATTGCAAGGTCTCGTATGATTCTTCCAAAGGTTTATGAGGGTTTGGCTTTACCTGATTTGGTTAAGTACCAAGAGGCATGTTATTGGCTCAGCTTCGGGATTGGCTCCGCCTGTTGCCAACTATTGGGTGGCCCTTGAACAAGCTTGTTGTACTGGCTTTTCCTTAAATTATTTACAGTGGGCTCCTAAACATATGTGGCCATCTTCCCTCCCATTATTTTCTTCTATGAAAGCCTCATTACATGTTTGGGATAGGTTGATTCTCGTGTTCCAGCATTTTTCTCCCAACCACTGCCCTTTCTCTTAAAGCCGTAGCTAAAGTGATCTCTAACCTCAATATTCTCTCTTGGTGTGCTTGGAGTATTACCACTTTAGGTGATCTCATGGATGCTGGCATTTTCCTCTCATTCTTCCAATTACAAACCCATTATTCTTTACCCGCTACGGAACTGTTTCATTACCTACAGAACCGTCATTGGTTTCAAAGTACTATGCGGTCCTTCAGGCCCTTACAATCTACCCCGAGTAATATCTTATCCCAGTTGATTTCTGGTGGGAGTAGTGGTAGTATTTCCTTTTGGTATAACTATCTTTTAGAGCTGTGTCCTGTTGTCAAATTCCCTGTTCAACTTCGGTGGGAACTGGACCTGGGTCACCCCATTTCAGATTCCCAATAGGAAATTATCTACTCCATGTCATTTTGTATATCTCGTTGTTTGAACCATACGGGAATGCATGTCAAATTATTAAACAGACTATACCTTATCCCTGATAGACTTCATACCTATTGGCCTTCATGCTCTAAATTTTGCTGCTGACAATGTGGTGAGGTGGGTCATTTATTTCATGTTTTTTGGTCCTGTCCTCTTCTTCGTGATTTTTGGTTAGAGGTGTTCTACCCGATTAACAAGGTGTTAACTGTATCCTTGTCTTTGTCTCTTTTAGTGGCCTTGTTACATATTTATCCTGTAGTAGTACAACCTCATCAAAAGTATGTGCTTGGTCATATTTGTATTGCTGCGAGAACTGCTTTGGCCCAATGGTGCAAACATCCCTCCCCCCCTCCCCTTTCATTGAAGGCATTTCACAAAGTTCATTTCCATTTCCTAATGGAAACTGAGGGCCTGATTCAGAGCCGGATGCTCTGAAAGAGCGCTTGCTCTGAATCAGGGCGTTTTTTGTGTTTTTTTGTGCTGCCTCCTGGCCGCTCGCATAGCTGTGGGTGACCACCCACAGCTATTGTGAGCGGCCAGGTGATGGTCGCGATGGTCTCGACCATCGTGACCATCGGGGCTTGCGACGAGACCCTTGCGGTAGAGTCTCGTTCCCGCAAGCCCAAGTGAGCTTCTGGCTCTTAATAGAGTCGGGAACGCCTCCATTTGGCCAGCCACCCCCCTTGCCCGCCTCCAAAACGGGGCGAGCTGTCGATCAACATCGACAGCCGCTCCCTTTTGGTGCGAGCGACGGAGCGCCCGTCGCTAGTCGGGTCTTGCGCATGCGCACGTCGGAGCCGGCTCCGGCATGCGCAGTGGCCAAACATCGACCCGCTCGCTAGCACATAGTGCTTGCTAGCGGGTCTGAATCAGGCCCTGAATCCATGCCATATTCCTTCTCTGCGTCCTCTCCATTAATCAAGTGGATGGCTTGGCATGAATAAGTGACTGATGGGGAAGGTGCTCAATTGGTTTACAACCCATCTTTGTCAGATCCCTTACAATTTAATTTGAATGAACCTAGTACTTCTAGTTGAGATCCCTGTTTATTTTACTCTGATTTGTGTATTTTCAATTCTTTTTCTGTCCCTTACCCTCCACTTCTCTATTTTCTGTACCCCTTCCTTGACAATTTCAATAAAGATTATTGATGTTTAAAAAAGACACACACAACAATACAAAAATAAAATACTTTAAGATACACTAAATTCAACCATCTTTTAATAAATACTTACAGGGGTATACAATTTGGAGCGAAAATTTATCGCCGATGACGTCATTTTCGCCGATTTCAATTATCCCCGTATTCAATTTCAAGGACTTTTCGCATGTTCGAAAAGTCTTTGAAAAAAAACAGGGATAACTTTTCACCACTGAATAGGTGGCGAAAAAAAGTGCAGAATTGGGGTTTAGGATTTCAGGCTTAAAAAAAATAGCCTGCAACCCTGGGAATGTCATTTAAAAATAAACTGCGTCAAAAAAAGTAAAATAAAAATTAGGGACACCCCAAAGAAATTATTTAAAAATTGGGGTGAAAAAAAAATAAATGGAAAAAAGTGTTTAAAAATAGGGAAATAGGTTCAGGGCTATTTTGCAAGTATGCGGCAGGTGTTTTCTAGAATAGGCTATTAGTGGCAGGTGCATTTTTGCAGAATTTTTTAAAAATTACTTTAGGGACATAAAAATATGCTAGTACCCATTTTCATGTACCCCAAAATTGATGGAACCAGTTAAAAAAACCAAAAAAAAATTACCTAAGTGCTCTTCTGCATCACTTCTTCAATGTCGGGAAAAAAACACCTGCCGCGGCTATTTAAAACCCCGACTTTCATTTGCAGGCTAAAACGGGGGTACCCATAGTGATTCCCCCATGTTTTGACAGCTTTAGGGGGGTCCAACAATTATTCCAGGTAAATCCTGTTTTTTTTCGCCGATACTCTTTCGCCGACTCCCGTTTTCGTAGGTTTTTAATTGAATACGGGGATAAAGTGGGCACGCGCCCGATACTTTATCCCAGGAAAATCAGCGATGTGGAGCGAAAAGTCCAGCACAGACTTTTCGCTCCAAATTGAATACCCCTGTTAGTGATTCCAAAGGTTCTGAAATAGACCTTATCCATTTTGAAAAAAAATAGGGAGCCCAACGCAACTAACAGCTCAGTATCTGATAGGTCAGAGCAGGGGAGCTGCCAGCAAATGTACACTATAATAAATGTCTTATGCCATATTTAAAAGAGTTTATACGCTGTAAACGACAGCAAGCAGTAACATAACATTGCAAAACCAAGTTATTATTATTTTTTTAAATATACTACTTTAATATATTATAATATTGCTCTTTACATCCAACTCTATAGACAGAACAGGCCCTCCATGATTCAACGCCGCCTCCACTCGCATTTTCTATTGTTTAATAGACCCATACAGAGTGATACATTGTGGCCACCTTGCTGTTGCGCTTTGTATTATAGTTATGAAAACAGCCGATAACATAGTGTGCGACTGTATCCATCACAGTGTTGTGAGATAGAGATGTGTTTAGTGTGATTCCAGCAAAGCTAACAAAGGACACAGGACAGATCTGTACTGTATTCACACCACTCATTACATTGAAAGAAAATATTTAACCCCATCTTGCCCATCTGTCTGTCTGTCTTTATACACTGAAGTGCCAAATGTCATGGGATAGCAGCATATAAAGGTAATGGTAGGTGGCGTCATGCCCAGGCTTAATCTGACATCTCCTGTTCTAACAGGAGCAAGATAGTGGGTGCCTGAATGATGGGACATTCCATTTTCGAAGTTCTGCAGACATTCAACATTCCACGATCTTTGTTGTCATGTGTGTACCTCGACTACCTCATGGAATGCATTACCACCCACCATGGACAGTGCAGTGGCTGACCACAGGTGCTTAATAATCGTGACCAGCGGTGTCTGGAGAAAATGGTATATGGTAATAGAAAAGCGGCACTGGCTCAAATCATATCCACGTTCAATGTAGGAGGTACCAGACGCATATCCAGCAAGTCAGTGCAGTGTTCTTTAGCTTCCATGGGATATGGAAGTAGAATTAGAGTGCCCCTGTTAACAATGCGACACTGGACACAGTGTATTACCTGGGCTCCTGACAACGGTAATTGGACCCTCGAGGACTGGCAACATGAGGTGTGGTCCGATGAGTCACAGTTCCAGTTTCAGGCTGGTGGTAGGGTTTGGGTGTGGAGCAGACCCCATGAGGCCATGGACCCCATTTGTCAACCATGCACCTTGTAGGCTGGTTGTAGGTTCCTTAATGGTGTTGGGCGAGTTCACATGGCATGGGTTTGGTCCGCTGGTCCACCTGAACACATCATTGCCCGGTAACTGTTACACTGCATTGCTTGATGACCATTTGCATGCCTTCATCGACTTCATGTACCCCCACAACAATAGAATATTCCAGCAGGATAAAGCATTGTGTCATCGGTCGCAAGTTGTCCACAAGTGGTTCAAGGAGCATTCCGGAGAGTTTGACGAATGATATGGCCACCACGTTCACCCAATAAGAACCCAGTCGTGCATTTATGGTATGGCAGGTCCATTTGCACTCAACATCCTGCACCTACAAATATCAGGGAGCTGTGGGAAGCCATCTCGATGGCATGGGTCAACCTGTCTTCAGTGGTCTTCCATCTACTTGTGGAATCGATGCCACATAGATTTGCTGCACTTAGCCGGACTAGAGGGGTCCTACATGATACGAAGCATCTATCCTATGACTTTTGGCACTTCTGTGTGTATATATATATATATATATATATATATATGTGTGTGACCAAAGGTGCGGCACTCGAGACTTAAACAAAATAATTCATCAGGCTGGATAGCTTAGCAACGTTTCAGTTTATCACTGTCCTCAGGAACCTGAAGACAGTGATAAACTGAAACGTTGTTAAGCTATACAGTCTGTTAAATTATTTTGTTCAAGTCTCGAGTGCCGCACATCTGGTCGCTTGTCTACAAATCCGTGAGGACATAAGTGTGGCAATCATAACATTCAAATGAATACAGCTCTTCTGTGAGAGTCTGCATGGATTAATGAAAAATACTGGTGATAACATCCACTTCAGGAACTGATTCGGAGTCAGACGCAATGTCAATGACGCACGCAATTGAGTGATTATTTTCTAGTAAGTCACACTGCATGCATCCAGAGTCAAGGCGCTTTTATGATTTATTGGGTGTTGCTGGGTGGTGGCAGGGAGGTGGCTGAGTGGGCACACAGAGATTGCCCATCTTATGGGCATGTTGTGGGAGTGTTGTAATTGTGTCACTGACGTGGTTGCTAATTCAGACGCAAAATCGTTTACATTGGAGGCCATACAGTGACGGACAATCTGCATCTATCAGGCTGTTGCAAGTTTCGATGGTACGACCGATGGTTGTATCTACGGTATTTGAGCGTCTAAAGATGCTCAAAGTGGATGTCTTGCATCACCACAGCCACAGAACTCTGTAGGGTAAGCCCAGTTACCTATTCACAGTTCCAGATGTGGATGTTATCACCAGTATGTTTTCATTTCACTACACTACATCTTATGGACAAGCTGCATTCATTTGAATGTTATGTTTGTCACGTCTATGTCTGTATCTGCTTCACTAGCTTAATTGTGAACCCCACAGTATACCCAAAATACACTAGTCAATAAGTATAACACTTGTATCCTACCCTTTACTATATTATTATCTTAATCATTAACTTGATGGGAGCTCTCAGAACCTTTTCTTTATATACCAGGAAAGAAAGAGGCAGCCATAATTGATAGGACTCCTAAGAGGTATATTTGTGGCTACCTGAGCTCTGCATATCTCATAAAGTGCATGAACACACCCTTAATGTACCCGGGGTATGAGAGCCCACCCCTTCACTCCTAATTTTTGTGCACACTGAGACGTACTCCTTTCTACCATAGGGAAAACCGCAACTCTGCATGAAGCCCTGGATGTCTGTGTATGATACTGCACTGTAGGAATGTATACTGATGGGACAGTCAAGAATTGTCTTGAGTTTTCCAGCTCAGCTGTCTTTCCCAATAATCTGATGGCACATTTGTACTATGATAGACTGGAACAAGGCTGCCTTGACAAATGCTCCCTAGGGATTAACAGAGACAGCTGAGTTGGAAGACCAATACATGTGCATGGGACAGAAAACAGAGACAGCTCTAAATAATACCACTGGGATTTACTTAAGGACATACATTTTTATTTTTAGACATTCACAGACATTTTAATATAACTTTATTCCTGTTCATGACTTTTTTCTGTAAATATTTTAGATCAAAAGTTGTTCAAGCCATTCAAGCAGTAATACTGTTTCCAGCAGTGCATCAAGTAATAGTGATGACAAACATTTTGGCTCTGGAGACCTTATGGACCCTGAGTTACTTGGACTAACATATATTAAAGGGGCCTCAACAGACAGTGGTTTTGATACAGCACCATGCAGTATTTCCACGCAAGTCATAGCTACTGCACTTCATCCAAACAGCAGATCTTCTTCACACAACAGGACAGAACAAATGATGCAATGGAACAGCTCTTCAGAAAGCACACCAGATGATGGCCGCAGAAACATATATTCTGTTCACAACTACCCTGCCAGCCATTCAGCTGTTGGAAGCATGGGAGATCTTAGTGAGTTATCTTCACATTCCAGGTATAGTTTAATGTATGAGCCATATTGTACATCTGAAACTACTTAATTCATAATGTCTCATTATTTTGTCCTGCAGTTTGCAATGTGCAACTAGTATTTTGGACCTATCATTCAACGGGTCATTAGCTATTGTCAATATTTTATTTTGTGTCTCTTCCTTCACCTTCCCATCTCTCTCCCTCTAATTCTCCCATCCTGCACTATTCTTCCCCTTATTTCTCCTAGCTCCCCCTATTCTTCTCCCTATCTCCCTTTATTCATCTCAGGTGCAAACACAGGATTTCTAGAGGGGGGTTTCCAAATGCTTGATTTTAGAGCAAGTGTGACCAATCTAAGAAGAGGGCACAATTAACACTTATGGTGCATACATACGGTCAGATTTTCCTTCAGATATGAACAATTTTTGAAATCGTTATCGTTCAGATCTGAAGGAAAAGCTGACATATCTGACATGCCTGAACGATGAACGATGTGCGTTCACGATGTTCAGATAACGATATCTGACATCTGATGTGTTTGCAGTCAGACTTGGACGATTCCATTCATTTTAATGCAGTAAAAAATCGTTCAAATCGTTCAAATCTTTGGTAAAATCGTTCAAATCTTTCAGTCGTTCATCTGACAAATCTGACCGTGTGTATGCACCATTACACTACACTTTGTATGATGAATATTAAAGCTGGTTATGTCATAATTCCAGCATACTGTATATAGGACCAGTGATCACAGTAAGCCATTAGATGCGGCAGTAGGGACATCCTGCCTGGGTTTTTATTTCAAATGTGGGCACCATTCCAGAGCGTGGGAGCAAAACTGGGGGAGCAGCAGAAGAACCTAACACTGCTCTGGAAATGTATGTAAATATTGGTTTTCCTTATGCACTGGATAACAGTATTAATAATTAACCCTAGCAGTACAGCTAGCAGTACAGATAGCAGTACAACCCTAACAGTGAATGTTTCCAGATCTCCTAGTTGGTGCACATGTGTATTCATTACTAGCTGACATTTTAAAAGAACCACAGGTGGTGCTAATTATTTCGTTTGTGATATTGAGGTGAACATGCAACACTAGTAAAATTGTATGAAATACTGCAGAATTTATTGTGGTCATCGTGTGGGCTGGGGAGGGGGTTTCCAGGCCACCAGAAATCCCACTGTATTTGCCTATGCATCTTGTATATGCTTTTCCACCCCCAATTCTTCCCATCTCTTTCACTTCCTTTTTCCTCTTTCTCTCCCCCTGTCTCTCTCCCTTCCACCCTCTCTCTCTTCTCCTCAATCTGTCTCTCCCCGTTCTCTTTCTTTCTCTCCCCTCCTTTCTCCCCTCTCCCTATCCCTGTCCTGCTCTTTCTCTCCCTCTATCTCCCTTATACACAATTTACACCAGAGCAAAAACCTGGGTTATTGCTAGGTCTACCTGGGCTGCAGCTCAGTGTAAAAGGGTTCCTGAGAAATAACCTGGGTTATGTGACCCTGCAATCTAACCCAGGTAGCTACCAGGGTCGGACCCAGGATGGACCTGGGTAATGGTGCAGGGTTATCTGACCTGGGTCATGCCTAAACTGAGCTGATTGGTGGTTGTGGAGCAGTCACCTCACACTGTTTATGACCTCACAAGTTTAGCAGGGCAGACCCAGGTGCTGTGTAAATGGTGTCTGACCTGGGTTAGAACCATGTCTGTATCCCAAGTCGGACCCGGGTTTTTGGTGGAAAAGAGGTATTACTTTTCTCCCCCCTCCCTCTCTCTCCAGTATCTCTCTCTACCTTCACCCTCTATCTCCTCCCCTCCTACCTCTCTCTCTCGTTCTCTCCCCCTCCTTCCTCTATCTCTTTTACCCTACTCTCTCTCTCTTTACCCTCCTCTCTCTCACTCTTTCTCATATGGCCGAGATAGGGTAGTACCACATATGTAAGGTAGACACATACCATCATTACATGCGGTACAAGGGTACAACAGGTGAGGACATCCCCAGAATGACCACTCCCACAGCGGTGGTGTAGGCCAGCAAGTATTGTTATGGGTCTTCTAATCTCATTGGATCTCCTGGGCTACTATTCCAAGGCCGAATGTTCCATAGACCCCAACACTGCAACCTCCACAGTGATATTATCCTGCTCACAGTCATGTGTGCCAGAAATTAATTTTTTTTGACCTGTTAATCGTAGCTTGTGGGGGCCCCAGGGCAACTAAGTTGTGGGGGCCCCCTTCAAGCCACACAGAGCTGAGCCTCCCCCCCAAAGCCCCACACAGAGCCCCCCCCCAGGCCACATGAAGACAGGAGCAAACACATACACATAGACAGCATACCCACACTAACACATATACACACATTGACACATACATACACAGTATACACACTAACACTTATACACACATACATTCATATATACACACACTGAGCACATACATTCTTACTATTGATGCTGCAATAGGACCCGGCATCTCCTCGACTCAGGCATGACCCCCAACACACGTATTTCCCCTTACACTGCCCGCATTGGGAGAGGAGCTAATATGACAAGCCCCGCCCCCATAGTCCTGAGAATCGCGGCATACGTCATGGGGCGGGACTTGCCGAACTGGCTCCACCCCCAAGTATAAGGGGGGGAATAAGTGTGTCAGTGGTCATGCTCTAGCGTAAAACTGATGCTGCTGCTTGTAGTTGAATAATGGAGCCGCGGCTGCAGGGCCTCGTCCCAGGAACAGGTGCTGCTGGCACCTGTTCTCGGCAGGGTCACATCGACCCTGTGTGGGGGCCCCTCTGTGTGTGGGGGCCCAGGGACGACCGCCCATGTCGCCCCCCCTTTAAACCGACCCTGTCCGGCTGGACTTTGGATCTTCCAGGAGAGATGCTGGGCTGACTCACAAATGTTGCCATGGAGGAGGAGGTATTCTGGTGTGGTGGGTATCGGGTCTGGTTTTAGACCGTATTGCAGCGCTGGAGGAGAGAAGAGAGTCTGTGTCCATGAGAGCCTGTCCAATGAGGGTTGAACAGGGGATGAGGCCTCCCTCTAGCTTTCACTTGTGCTGGAACACTTACTGATAAGAAAGTGATAAGGTGCCAGCCAATCAGCTCCCAACTGTCATTTTTCAACCACAGCCTGTGAGATGACAGTTGGGAGCTGATTGGCTGGCACCTTATCACTTTCTTATCACTTTTCACTCTGTCTCCTAACACTGCTTAGTAAATAGACCCTTTAAACACTTAAGGCTGATATATAATGGATGCTTGTGACAGATTGGAATTCACACAAGCTCATGTTTATTTAATACAATATAAGGGCAAATATCACAAGTACCTGTATCAAATACTTGAAAATCATATTTGTTCCTTGAAAAGTCAAAACCTAATTTAAAACATTAGAGAAGTGTTTGTTACCTAAAGGACACATCCTTGGCACATGCGGTCTGGTTAATCACTTTTTCCATTATTTTTTCATGTAACCTTTTACATACATTAAAAATCTAGTGTAATCACACCTCGGAACTTCTCACACTCTTTACTATAGATTGCTGTACAAAATCACACCTAATACTCTCAGTCTCATCACATTGCTCTCCAACTTTGACAATCAATCAACAGCTATTCCCTAAGAAAGACTTGTGAATTTCTTTGGAGCATCAATGACACAATATATGCAACGTTTTTTTCTGAATGGTAGAACGCATCAAGAAATTATTGGCCGGCTCTTTTACGCGACTGCTGTCTCTGCAATCTTTACATGATACATTCAGGCAGTATGTACTTTTTTCAAACTGCGATTTGTGGCGGTATTTTTCCAATGTAAATCTCAATATGCCCCTCTAATATGGAAAAGTCCTTGATAAAAATGTTGGAGGGAGCTCAGTCGTGTGCATGCGCGAGACCTGGCGAGCGACGGGCTCTCCATCGCTCCGGGTCTCGCACCAAAGGGGGCGTGCTGTCAATGTTGATTGACAGCACGCCCCCTTTGGTGGGCGGCCCGGGGGCGTGCCTGCCAGACGGAGGCGTTCCCATGGGAACACCTACCGTCTGAAGCCGGCCCCACTGACATCACTAGTGATGTCAGTGGGAGTGATTTTGGCTCTATCAGAGCCAAAATCACTCCAGGGCTTGCGGCAGCGAGACCCTACCGCAGGGTCTCCGTCGCAAGCCCGATGGTCGCGATGGTCAAGACCATCGCGACCATCATCATGGACGCTCGCATATGCTGTGGGTGGTCACCCACAGCTATGCGAGCGGCCAGGAGGCCGCTCCATTTTCATGGAGGAGGGCACTGATTCAGAGCGAGCGCTCTGGTCAGAGCGTTCGGCTCTGAATCAGGCCCCTTGAACCATCAAAAAGCAAAGGTTTCACTATTTCAGTCATGCTAAAAAAGCTCTGTATTTCGGAATATTCCGTATTTAGGAATATTTGGATATGGGAGACTCAACCGCAGTGTGTACCTAGCCTGCGTCATCCTCCTTGTGGGCGGACATATGCAAAATCAGTGTGGCGTGGCGGAAAATCTGTAATTTCGGAACAGATATTGGGGCTTTCAATTTGCCGATCAAAATAATTGTAAAATGCACTATGTTAGTCTCACCTCTTTCCTTTTCAGCTATCCTTTACAAGTGTTCAAGACCACTCACTTTGAAAGGGAATCCACGATGGAAAATACATAGACTTATATCAGTGTGATGTATGGACATGTGGGGGTTCCTTTAAATATTATAATGCTGTCTCTGAATAACAGCCCAATGTGTTTTCATTGTCTCCAAATTATTTTCTCAAGGTCAGACAAATATAGAGTTATACAAATTGCATAAAATCACTGTGTACACCGACAATAACATTCACGTGTTTTCTGTGCAAGCTGAATTAGAGGTCACCCACATATATATTATTTGAATGCTTTTTACTTTACAAAAATATGAGCTGTTAAGACTAGTGAAGAAAACCTTTATTGGGAGTATTTTATTCTAGA
Organism: Taudactylus pleione; assembly: GCA_031769625.1. Taxonomy (NCBI): domain Eukaryota; kingdom Metazoa; phylum Chordata; class Amphibia; order Anura; family Myobatrachidae; genus Taudactylus; species Taudactylus pleione. The sequence continues at coordinate 2,337,726 of JAUIMM010000153.1, forward strand.
ACAGCAGAAACATTATATGATATCCTGCTGTGTGAAGATCTTGTCAGACCAAATTGATGAAACTGTCTGCTCGCCCCACAGGTTGAAATTTGCAGTATATTTTACCGTAGCTGTTCACTTGTTTTGCTTCACACTTCAAATAAATACACCGTTACTGTACTATGGCCTATGTGCTTCTGCCCACTGTTTTCCCTCAGAATTCCATGCTGACATCTCTAGACCAGGCAATAAGCGTCCCCCCAGCTGCTGTTGAACTACACTTGTTCATAAAACATTAGTAAGTTCAGCCTTTGACTTAACACTGGAGCTCCAGACGGTATGCCCAATCATCACCACTCTTTCAGAGTCACTGGTCTCCTATTGTAGCCATGCTAGACATGTGGGCAACCAAGCCGGTCCCGCATTTTCTATATGTCCCTAATCATGCTGGGATGTTATTTGCTTCATTAAAGCATGAGCTATATCTGTGTGGAAGTATTTGCTTCCAATATATACAGTATGGTGCCCCTCATTTGCCCAGGTGTTTTTATTTATTTTCCATCTACCTATATATTTGTCATAAGCTCAACAAGGATGTGTTGTTCTACCTATGTATTGTTTGAGGTAAGGACATTAAATCAGATGACATTCTTGTAATCTAATTGCATGGCGTTTAATTTGTTTGTCCACTACAATATATGTACATTATTTAATGCTTCCATTCTTATATTGTCCGTACAGTATACACTTTTAATCACATTATGCTGTACCCCAAAAACAGCCTTATCTGGATGGTTTGTACTTTTCTACACATTTTATTAACACTGCTATAACCAGTTAATTAATTCGTTGAAAGCTATTTAGTTATAAAAATATATAGACTCTGTTTCTGCCTGACCTTGAGAAGGGAAGTTGTAGACTCTTAATTCGCGTCGGGCTATCCCTCACACAAGAAACAGCAATACAATGCTAGAGGAAATCCCATATGGATGTATATATGCCTCACTAATGGAGGATGCTGTTATTTTTGCATCAGGGTTCTCATTTCAAAGCAACTCCACAACAGCTGGTTATTTGTAAAGGATAGCTGAAGAGGAGTAAGAGGTGAGACTATAAAAGCACATTTGGAACCATCACCAGACTTGGTAAGACATTTCATTAGTTTCATATTACATCATTGCTGTCTTTGACCAAAGAGCAGAAATTCACTTAATAGTCAAAATTATATCTTACAAATCCATTAGCCCAAGAAAATACTGGAAACATCTGTCTTACAAACATTTTTTTTTTTAATATTTAATTTAGTTACATTTTGCAAAATAATAAGGAAAAAACAGGTTACAGAAAGAGGAAGGGAAAGGGAAGTGGGTGCACATAACAAGCAAACATTTTCAAGAATATATATAATAAAAGGACATTTATGCAATATAGTAGAAAGAGGACAAAACCTTGTTTGCCAAATAATACCAAGAAGTAAACATAAGAGAACTACTTCCACACATATGAGAACGCGGTCCATGTATAATGGAATGAAGGGAGATTATCAATCAGCAGCCAAAAGGGGAGCATCGCGATATGTTCCATATGTGAACTAGACCTATTCCCTAATTAAGGCAAAAGGAGGTGGAGCTAAGGATTTCCAATGGCATTCAATTCAGCTCTTTGCTGACTTCAGTATATGCTATAGTTCAGTAAATTATACATTTTTTAATATGTTCTGAATCCCCTGGGATCGCCCAATGTAATAGAGTTAGTAGCAAAGGAATGCAATGTGACATCTGTGATCTGTGCGATCAAAGCTTGGACACTTATCCACATGGCACCAGTTTATGACAGGCCCAGAACATATGATATGAGGTATCCACATCCCGTCCTACACAACTCAGAGGAAGAAGGGAATATTCTATGCAACCACTGCAGGACTAAATATCATCTCGGATAGATTTTCAATGCATTTTCCAAATTACATGTCGAAGTAGCCGACCCACTCAATTTTGATTGAATCTGCGACCAATATTAGGATCAAGGGTCTCCCCATGTCATTGTGCCAGGCCATCTCAATGCCCCTACAATCTCGATTCTAGGGGTGTTGTGCGAAAGGAGGAGGTGATAAATGGAGGACAGGAGGCCTCTAGCTGGTGAGCGTTAAAAGCATAAACTTTTATGTTCAAAGATTGCATCAGTTATGGTTCAAATTATTTTTATATAATGTATATTAATGCAAGGGTATATTTTTTTCCACTTAAGGCACAACTAGTGATTTAGCAACCTTATAGCAATGTTGGAACAAATATGAATATCATACAACCATTTTTGTATAGATAATGTTGGTGGACGGGATATGTATTAATCACAGCCAAACAAGACATGACTGATGATGATGAGACTCATACTGACTATTGTATTATAGCCGGTGATGAATTAACAACTATGGACAAGCATATTCCAAATATCAAAAGATGAATATTTCATTAGATGATTATTTGATCAGAGCTCTAGTTAGAGCAACATTATGGGGTATCAGAGGTGGACGCAGGGAAAGCATGGGACGTAATTGTCCAATGGTTTTCCTCTGCACTTGGGCAGAGCACCACAGTGGTTACTGCACAGAGACGCAGATTGAAGTTGAATGGAAATCCATGCAATTTCCATGGGCAGCTCTGAGTGGTAACTGGGGGGTGAAGGTGGCTACCAGTCACGCACATGTCACAGGTACGTTGGTGTCAGTGACTGTGCCTAAAGATGCATTTGCACTGATACCAGCTGCCGTGGTCAGTCGGAGACTCTGAGCCTGCTATAGGCAGGTGCAATGTCCGATGGTGCGTCTTTGTACGAACATCAGGTGAATCGCGCCACAGCCGCTGGGTGTCTCAATAGGACGCCCATTGGCCATGGCATTACCATAAAGACGCAGTCGCTACTGCAACTGCGTCTACCTCAGAATCACCTCCTCTGAGTTTTGAGCAAAGTAAAAAGTAACTTTGTAGCTTTGAACTACCGTGCAATGCAAGAGGTACAAACACATTTATTGTTTTAGCATGCAGGGTAAATACTGGCTGCTTTTGCATGTAGCCCACAAATACTGGATTTTTTTTACACTGCAATTTAGATTTGAGTTTGGACTCACCCCTCCCAAATCTAAATCTCTGCACATTTTATATATGCCCCACCTGCAGTACCACATGGTAGGGATGGACATCGTAAGCCCGGGATCGAATAGTTGCCAGTCTTCTGGCATCAAACCCAGCGATGCGATGTCAACTAGCCATCACATTGCAACCATTTGATGGTATAACCATCTCAATGGTTATACTGTGTGCATGTGCAGAAGCAGTCATAGCTTTGCGCATGCGCACATAAGGCAGGAAAGGGTGCGCGTCCTGAAACAGAGGCGGAGACTCACGGCACGCCTGTTTACTTCACTGCGGAGACGTGCCCTGCGCTCTCCGAGATGCTGGGCTGCCCCCAGTCTCCCCTAACACTGTGATTAGATTCTCCCGCTGCTGTGCTCCCCCGACAGCCAGCCATCAGATGGCTGACGACCATTGAATTCCCTCTATTCCATCGAATTGGAAACATCAATGGTTGCTGATCATCCGCTTCTGATGTCCATCCCTACCACATGGTTTTACTAGGGTGAACAGTTACTTGTTGTTTTTAGCTTTGTTCACAGCTCAGAATCAGCCCCTATATATGGAAATGGCCAAATGTTTACCTCTTGGGGAAGGCAGTCAACGACAAGCAATGCAAATCAAAACTAGTTAGTACCTTCATAGAGTAGTAAAGGATATAAATAAAAATATAATGGTAATACTAAAAGTGCAACATGGAAATAGAAATTTAATGCCAACAAAATAATAACTTTATGGAAATAATGCATTCATTCTTTCAACAAGGGGCTGAAGCTCAATACGACCTAACAGTGTGCAGGTATATGGAGACATGCATGAATTGCCCTCATGTACTTGCACCAGATTATAAAGTAATTCATGTGTTTATTGCTTGTCATTATTGTAATGTAATATAGTATTTCATTAAATGGTTGATACAAAGATGATAGTAGGCAGGAACCTTTATTTACATTTTAATTGTTTGCTGACATGTAAATGAACTGTAATGAACTGCAATTCTGCAATGGTAGTGTGAGAATGCATCTGTGTAGATCTTAGGGACAAACCTGCAAGTGCAAGACACATGCGACTCTTAATACGCTGTGTGAATATACAAAACAACAATGTGATGCAAGGACACATATTTATGCATTTACGATTAGATCAGGCCCTGTGTGTACACAGAACAGTACAGGTTGGAGGTATTTGTATTAGGTCCATACTGGAAATATGACATTTCTATTGTGGTCGTTCTTTTGTCTGGATCAGGGTACAGCCTCCATTATATATACCCTAGTTGAGTTGGAAAGAAGTGCAAGTGTAAATCTGCCTTTATCAAGGATTCACATTGTTAGGAGATCAGATTTATAATATAGATTAAGATAGATATCTGCAAAAATTTTATTAGTCTTCAATTATCATGTAAACAGGCATAAATCCTATTTTTGTCTTTGTCTCTGCAGCGGGTCACGCCATTCAGGAAGTCCTTCATCCCAGTGTCCTAAAATCAATGGAACCTTGGATACTTCCTCAGAGTACATTCTTCCTCATTCCAATGCACAGCAGAAATCTGTTACTGTATCAAGGTCCTTCCAAAGACAAGTGGCTGTAAATAAATATGTAACTGGATGGAAAGAGACTGAAGATAGTCCTCCTCCAGAAGCGTGTGATCTTACAGTATGTCAAAGGTAAGAATTATGTCAACAGTATATTCTTATTGATAGAGAGCACTGTGCTCCGGCACTGTCTCCTCTCCTTACTATATAATATATATGCTGGGTACTAGGACCCAGAGTCAGAGAGTGGCAACCTCCAACCTGATTACCTCACTGTTGGGCTACTGCTCATGTGCAGCTGGCACCATCTTTACTCCTGAGATGAGACACCTAATTACTGCTGTTAGCTTCTGCTATACCTCTATTCTGCTTACCTCTGATACCGCTGTTACCCTGTTGATATCAATAAACCCAGCATCCTGGTTAAGGACTCTCTGTGTGGCCTAACAGTCCCTTTCACATTCCACCTGACACCTAGTGTGACCACTACCCCAAAAGGATATATATAATAGTTTTTTACAATTTTATGAGTGCTGTACAGATAAGTACCAGTATATTGCTTAACATCTGGATTTTCTCATAAATTTCACTAAACTGCCATAACATACCTCCCAGCATTTATTATTTGGAATCAGGGACGGAATGTGCATATGGAAAGAGGCATGGTGACATTACAAGGGGGTCTGCCATGTCTCATTGGGGAGGAGGGGGGTGTCCAGCGCTAGCCTGTCCCCTGTCACCTTCAGTGCTGCATGCACCTGCCAGTGGTACACACAGCTTTGAAGTGACATACCTCAATGGGTCATATCTCCCATCTTATCGTAAGTGACAGACCATATAGACGTATAGTGCAAGTAGGAGAGAATGCGGGGAGAGGGACTGTCCAGTGAGTGCTCACAGTCTAAGTGGTAATGGTGTAACAAAGAGTTTGAACTGGCAGAGAGAGTAGGTGGGTTATGAGAAGCTCAGGAAGAGGTGAATCTTAAGTGACGCAATTGTAGGTTTGGAGATTGGTAGAAATTCTGCTTTTTTGTATGCAACTCAGCTGCGAAAATATGCTAAAGTCTGCAAAGATCATCTGAGCATGAATACACCCACTGCTGCCTTCTTATCTGCGTGCGACAACGTATACCTGCGTAAATATCGGTACCATCGACAGGCATCTTGCCATTGCGGTAGGTCTGACCAGCTGCAGACTCGGGAGCTCTCCTGACATGCACAGGACTCTCATGCTGTATATGCACTTGCAGCGGCTAATTTATGCACACCCATGTAACAGCGTTTAAATGGACATACACACCTGCGTTTTTTTGCCGCACCCCTGTCACCACCCCCAAACGCTGACAACCTGTCAATCACTGTGCGATGTATTCCAAAGTGCGTCCGTAATTGCAATGCAATCGCTGTGCACTCGCTGTGCGGCTTATACACATGCGCAATGGCAAACAATCACTCAGTCTGCATGAAAATCGCATTAGCGTCCGTGTGGGAATCAGGCCCTCAGTTCAGCCATTCCTGTCTGTGTTAGCTAGATGTGATAATGGCATGGTTGCTTCTGACTTCTGATCTATCTGATATCAGCTGGTATAGAGAAGCCATAAAGGGGTTGATTCTTACCCGAATGCAATTGGTAATACGGATGTATCTTGCAGATGCCAGCATACTGCGCATGTACTAAAGATATAAATCGGTGACTGCACATGCGCCAATTCAGACTTAAACACACGGACGGAGTTCACTGGTGCGTACGGATTGACCCAACCTTCAACGGACCACGCTATCCGTGACATGGGTATTTCTGGGCTGCAACTTTGCGAACACACGTATCTGATCCGTTTAGTAGGAGTGTTATAAGCATGTATACCAACTTTCATGCTACATTGTAGCCTGCGGACGGAGGTTGAACACATATTTCAGACATATTTTTTGTACTCAGCACGGGGTGGGTGCAAGTCCAGATACTAAAGAAGATGGCTGTAGCTGAGGACAGAAAAACCGAGGGCGGGTTATGCTTCCACATGCTGCCGTACGGGCTTTCTGTATACATGGGCGGATTCTCGCATTATCACAAGCTAGTAAGCAGGCTTCCGCAGCTGCATGTGCTTCCGGCTCAGAATCAGCTCCTAAATGTGCAATAAACACTTGTAAATGCAACTGTATATGTAAGCAATCAAGCTTATGTTATAAGCTGGAGGTCACGATCACAGTACACATCCATCTATTAATATCATATCCACAGGTCCTGCCAGAGCTAAGTTACGTATATTGAGCAACAGTTCATTGGCTCTAGCATGTGGTGCTCTATATAAAAATCATTGGAGTGCTGTGATATAATTATATGATCTAAACTAGCACAACCTATGCTGATAACTCTAATATTCAGTATTGTTACTGGTCACAATCACCCTATGCACATGCATGTATCCTTATTGCTTTAAGTGGTCATGCTGCCAATTAGAGTTTAAGATCATCAAGGCATAACTAATATGGCACAAATCACATGACAGCTAAAACCACATGGGGGTGGCTCAGTGTACCCAAAATTATATACAATATGGTCAAGCAAATGTGAACACAATGAATAGTATCATTCAGTCAACTGAACAAATCAGCACAGCAAATAATTAAATAAATCATTAAATATATGAATCCCTTGTCCCCTTCTGGATTATAGCAACTGCAGAGCCATTCTTTAAATAAATAAAGACATGGCACGTGACCTATGAAAACGGATATTAATATAAGCCAACAAATCATAGTTAAAAGCGTTATATCATTACTGTTTACACCAATTCAATCAATTGGCTTATCAATATCTGCCTGCAAACTAGGACAAGTGCACTTTACCAGTGGAATGAAAAGCAATCTGTTCATGATACAAGCATGATGTGAAATCAAGTAAAAATGTAGATATGAAACACTAGTTTCTGTAGTTCTGTGTAATTTACATCAAATGCAGCAAGCAAATAGTATTACTTAATAAGTTGACATCATCAAGAACAGCCTCCACTTTATTATAAATCTTAATCATTTTTTCAGTCTTTGTGAAAGCAGCCTATAATTTGTTCACTAAAATAAGTTCAAGTGAATTTTTTTTTTTTTAAACTGTTTTAATTAAAAGAAAATGGTATACAAATCACAATAGCATATCCTGCATGAACAGGTTGGGTATGTGATCCCGGCGGTCGGAATGCAGGCTGTCAGAATACCGACAGCGGCATCCCGACAGTCCCAATACTGACACCTTAAGGTAAATTCCCTATTGCTAACCCTTACCCCTAACCCTCCCTCACCAGTCTCAGCTGGCATTCTGCACTGAGGTGGACCATTTTGGATTTTCTTATTACAGGCTGCTGCTGCTGCTGGCTGCTAAATGCTAGTGTCTGTGGTACTTGTAGTGCACCTGGTGGTGGCTGTCTACCTCTCCTGCCTGTCCTCTTCATTTCTGTGGACCCTGTTGCACATTTCTGCCTGTCCCAATATCCTGCATCTACTGGCTGGAGCTTGCAGTACTACTTCTGCAACTGCCTGCTTTCCTTTGTATCAACTCATATTTGGCTTTGGAGTGACTGTAGGGTACCTACTGAAGAGGGTCACTGACTAAATTGGTGAAGTACAAATGGATATTTCTCTGATTCTCCATGAACCTCAAAATATATGGGAGCGAGTTGGGGAGGCTGAGCGTCGCATCTACGTTGTGGAGGACCTCACCAAGCCTATGCAGGGTCAAATTGCAGATCTCTCCCCACAACTTTCTGTGGAATGAGCTCATCGACTTCCTTACAGGCCTCCTCCTCCCAGAACTCCACCGAGGACATTCATAGCCTGCATGCTTCAATACAAGGACAAAGACACTGTCCTCTGAATGGTCTGATTGCATGGTCCCCTCAAGTTGGACAATAATTCGGTTTCATTTTATCCTGATTTTGCCCTTGATGATTACAAAAGCTGTTTCTATTTCATCCAGTTAAACACAAGCTTAGTGACCAACACCTTCAATGCTCCAGCCTCTTCCCATCTCGTCTTCGTGTGGTGGCGATATGCTAATGCAAGTTGTCGTAGGGCTAATGTGAGCATCTGTGCGGCCTTCAAGCAGGAAGCTGTTCCCCCCACTTGTTTTTCTGTCCACAGATGCAAGAGATCCGTCTGACACAGGTTTCCCTTCTCTGTAAGCACGGAATCCTAGCTACACTCCCATGATACTCCCGCAAGACAGAACAGTTCTGTGTGATTGCATTGTTGACACCCAGTTCCCATACTGGGGTGGAGACGAGCTTGCCCGAATGCTGGACATGCGCTGGGAGCCAACAAGTGGTCTTTCCACACGTTTACAGATCCAGAAAGTGGGCGTCAGACCTTGCACATTCAGAAGCATGGGTAAATACAAAGGAAGGACTTTATAGTGGCATTGGCATAAAGTCACAGACAGGCGATCGTCAATAGGCGCAGTTGTGTCGCTTCTCCATCCACCTCTGAATCAGACCCTAAGTCTGAAAGGTTGGCAGTCACATTATGCCAGATGAGCTGATGGCAGAAAAGCATGTTCCTCCTAACCTGGCAATCCTGCTTCAGAGAATTGGAAGGGAACTTGATGGCATACTGTATTTTGTCAGGCTTAAACACTTCTTATTCAGAGTTGGTAGCAAGTTCGGGTCTGCAGCTTCCTTCATTTGGCTGCAGATCCCTCCCCTTGATGTACCTGGTTCTTATGTGGCAGAAGTGCAACTGGAGGCATGTTTCAATGTCAGTACTGGAAATGCTAAAAATCGCAGTACACAATGGAAACACATTACAATTTATGGTCGGATAGTGCAGATAATAAATACCCATGTGTCTTAGAGCATGTAAAATGCAAAGTGAAGCTGATGCAAATAGGAAATTTACTTTCTTTAATAACATCACTTAAAAATATGTGAGCTGGGTTCCCCTTCCCCAGTGTGAAGCATTCCTTAGTTGTTTAAGACAACTGTGCACTGCAGTTTAGTCACTTTTTCTACACTGCTGCAGCAGTTTTAGGACTTTTGCATAAATTAGTGTGTTTTCACAGTGTGCGTGTGCGACCAATTGGATGCAGTCATCATAATCAGTGTTACACTTACACCAGGATGAGAGCACTCATAAATCAAACCCCTACCCGTGGCTTTGATTGCGACTTTTTGCAGGTCATTTAGTTATACAGGTTGAGTCTCCCATATCCAAATATTCCCGAAATACGGATTTTTTTGGCTTGACTGAGATAATGAAACCTTTGATTTTTGATGGTTCAATGTACACAAACTTTGTCTAAGGCACAAATTATTAAAAATATTCTATAAAATTACCTTCAGGCTTTGTGTATAGGATGTATATGAAACATAACTGAATTTCATGTATGTACACAAACTGTGTTTGAGCCACAAAATTATTGAAATTATTTTATAAAATGACCTGCAGGCTGTGTGTATAAGGTGTATATAACACATAAATGCATTATGTGTGTATATTGGTGTCCCATTCCCAAGATATTTCATTATGGTATGCAAATATTCCAAAATACGGAATATTCCATTATCCAAAATACCCCTGGTCCCAAGCATTTTGGATATCGGAGACTCAACCTGTACTTTGTGATTACATGTTCACAACATGCAGTTACTGTACCGTGGCTGTCATGTTTGCACACCAGCTGCCCACAAACACAGGCCCATGGAAAATCCGATCATGTGCACTAAAAAAATGGAACTTGCGGCAGAAAAAAGGCTCAAATTACGGCCAAGTCTGACTGAATAGATCCCATAGCATATTCATATCAAATTAGTGCTTGTCTTATTCTTTAGCTAATTGCAAAAATAACAAGCTATGACATTTGGTAAATATTTGCTAGAAAGTTACATCTTCACATGTCTTCTGTGCAAAAGATAGCATTCAAATTTTATATGCACTATGTTACTATGTTAAGTAAAAATAAGACATGTTTTACTTGATACAGTGAAGAAGCATTGCCTTTGTCAGATCCGCTGCAGAATTCATCAATTGAAGCAGAAAGTGGGAGACAACGTGTCCTGTCAAAGGATGTTGAAGAAAGAAGAGGAAAGGTTGGTGATATTTCCATTTTGTTTGCAATATATGAATATTTAGCACAGTTTGCAGTCATGCAAGATAGCATTAAGAATACAATGAAAGCAAAAATATGTGTGCTATATCTACAATCAAATTAATATTCATTGTTATTGCATTGAATAATAATTTTCCTGTTTTAGTTATCACTCATGCCAGTGTGCATGGAAAAGAGTCATGAGATTATACAGTAACTACATTTTTAGCTTTGTATAGTGGTAAATCTACCACAAATGTAATGCACCTAGTAGTAGTAACCCTCAGTAATTTGCCCTCTAGTAGTAATGCCTGCAACAGTAATAGTAATGCACATGCATATGTCAGTCAGTAACATAATAAATATCAAAAACAGAAGCAGCAATATGCTTAAGAATCTCCTCTTAAAATGGGTCATATTGTCAGCATGGTAAATATGCGGTCACATCAAGTGAAAGCTCCTTCATGCTGTGTGTCCGAATTTCATGATACCAGCTGCATAACTAATCTTTGGGAAATACAGTATGACTGCTGATTACTAGACTGCTGGAGATGGGCTACCACACAGTGATATCTTCCTTATCTGTATTGGTAGTGCAGAACCTTGCTTTTACCCCGGAGCTCTGGTTTCATGACACTCCACCACGCGGACTCCGCGCCTGCGATGTCCTATTTCTAGACTGGTACAGCCTCACGATCTACACTACCTGTGTACCTGACAAGTGGTATACTGTGCACTAGGCCATGCAAGCAGGGCTCTGGGCTCAGAGTCTGCAGCTGCTGGTACATGACATCCTTCACTTGCCTGTGCCTTGTAGGACTGCCCAGGGATCTTACTCCGTGGCCCTTACTTGGTCCCTCATCCAGCCAGATATGAATGCAGCCTACAACTCCCTGAATCTGGATTCAGATCCCTTTGTCTACCAGGAAGCCCAAAGTTTAGATCCCACACTAATCCCGTAAGATTCTGTCCTCCCAAGATTTGAAGCCACAGGTCTCTCAACTAACACATATGGGACCTCATTCAGAGTCGATCGCTTGCTGCAAGCGATCGCTCTGAATGAGGGCGGCTGCTTACTTTTTTTAAGTGCCGCCTCCTGGTCGTTCGCTAGGCTGTGGGTTACCACCCACAGCTCTTGTGATCGACCAGGGTGATGGTCGCGATGGTCAAGACCATCGCAACCATCGGGTCTCGTCAACCGCAAGCCCCAGGGATTACTGATGTCAGTGGAGCCGCCCCCAAATGGCAAGCGTTCCGTCGGGAACGCCTCAGTTTGGCTGGCCATGCCCCCTGCCCGCCTCCCAAACAGGGCGAGCTGTCACTCACCATCGACAGCTTGCCCCCTTTGGTGCGTCCGTTGCTAGCCGGGTCTCGCGCATGCGCACTTGCGCATGCCCAGTGGGGAAACATCGACCCGGTTGCGAGCGCTCAGCGCTTGCGACCGGGTCTGAATGACCCACATGGTGTTGTGTTATATTGCAGCATGTTTACCATTGGCCTAATTCAGTGGGTCAGCTCATTTCTGATACCCAATTTTGGCCTCCAACTCCCGGTTCCTGCTGTTCCCATTTACAGGCAAGGGTCCAGTAGTCACCCCCAGTGATAGAAGAGCCCCTGCAGCTACTATGTGACATCTACTTCTTTTCTATCAACAGACTTGCTTCTAGGGAGTTTACTGTGCCGTTAAATTATAGTTGTACTGCTCTGTGAAGAAATACCTGTTTCCAGATGGCCCCCGTATTAGGGCGCCAAGTGAAGACTGCTCTTGCCTCCTCACTGCAGACTGGAGATACAATGGGGGCTAGCTGGAGACACAGAGAGGGGGGGTAGGGATGGATATCGGAATTCCATCATCAAATGATGGCTGGGTTTCCACCATCAAAACTTTCGATGCGATGGTAAGTATTAGATGAAAAAAACGATTAATTTAATATATTAGCCCTATTTCATGGCTGGCAGGGGACGGCCCTGGATTGGGGATGGGGCAAGATGCCCGATGCTGAGAGTCGCATTAATAAAAAAAAGTAACCATCGCAACACCATCGAATCATTACCATGCGATGGCTACCACCATTAGAAATCCGCCATCAAATGGTAAAATCACTACAATCACAAGAAAAACATCAATGGTCGACAAACATCAATCATCAATGTCCAGAGGGGGGCTGGCTGGCTGGAGAGACAGAAAGAGGGGGTTGGCAGGTGAGACTGAGAGGGAGCTGGCAATGGGGGTTGACTGGAGATACATAGAGGGCTGGCTGGAGAGACAGGGGGGCTGGCTGGAGAGACACTAGGGATGCTGGCTGGAGAGACACTAGGGGTGCTGGCTGGAGAGACAGAGAGAGGGGCACTGTCAGGTGAGACAGTGGGGGCTGACTGAAGAGGCAAAGAAAGGAGGGCTTGCAGATGAGACAGTGGGGGCTGGCTGAAGAGACACTGGAGGATGGTTCGAGAGACACTGGGGGCTGGTTGGAGTTAGATACACACATAGGGAGGGGGGTCTGGAGCAAACCGGAGCCTACGGGGAAGGGGGGGGCACCACCATCTATTTTGCCTCCAGGCGTCTGACATGAACTTGCGCCGCTGGTGGGGAGTGCTATTCCTCTGTATGTTCTGATTCTCCAGTCCTCTTTGATACTTTTTCTAAATGGTGGAGGCTATGGCACTTCCTCTTATTAGAACACCCTTAGCCACTCTGCTCCATTGGCCATCTCTAGCTTTCTTCTAGAGCTTTATAGTTATCCCCATTCTTATTTTCTTCCCCCACCCCACTTTAACCCTTCTCCTCTGGGTACAATTTATTATGCTTACAACTCTGAGTCAGTGGTGGACCTTTCTTTGTCTGCTGCATGGGCTGAGAGGTACTACTGCTATGTTAGTTTTACTACTGCTTACAGTAGTTATGGTTAAACTGTTGTCTGTAAATTCTAAAGATCTGAATTCCCCTAACAAGAGGCTTTTTGGAGACCTTTGCCAAAGTAGCAGTGCAGAAGACTCAGTTTGAGTCATCTTCCCCTCAGCTTTTTTCATATTTAAAGTTCCCCAATTGCTTTATAACTATTGGCCCACACAAAAAGGCTGGGGTTGCCATTATAATATTCACGTATTGCACCCACAAGGTCTTGCAGACTGAACAATTACCTTTTAGCATTGTTAGAGCCCAAACTTGTGATTCAGGATTCCCTGTAACTTTATTTACAGACTAATAGCCGAGATGATGCCTCAAAGCCATTGTGCCTCAAATCCATTGTTTAAGGTGTGGGCATCCAGGTGAGTGTAAGGGGTAAGTTGCCCATAGCAATCAATCAGATTCTAGCTATTATCTTCTAGAAGGTGCCAGTTAAATGTTTAGAATCTGTTTGGTTGCTATGGGCAACAACGCTTCTAAAACTCACTTCTAAAAACTCTCACTTTAGTAAATTTACCCCTAAGGGCACGATTCTATTCAACGCGATGTAAATAGCTCCGGGAGATAGCTCCCAGAGCTATTCAATTCATCGCGATGTTAGGTCGGGGAAGGCTCGTTCTCGCACCTTAAACAGGGTGTTTAGGCATGATAACGGGCATTCCCCGACCTAACTTCCCGGCGCAAGGCTGTTTTCCAGGCGCGAAGGGCAGAAAACAGCCTCGCGCCGGGACTTTTGTCGGATTTCTTCTCTCATCCCCGGAGGGATGAGAGAAGAAATCATTAGTCGGACTTGGCAGCACGGTGTATTAAATAGATCCGGGAGCTCACTCCCGGCGCTATTTACATCGCGCAGAATAGAATCGTGCCCTAAGGTTGAAAAGAGTAAACTAGAAGTGTCAGAAGGATCTAGACAATCAAATTAGCTTTCTTAGGGGGCTGGAATAAACAGTTGCAGCAGCATGTCTCTCTTTTAGTGAACTACAAAATGATGCCTTTTCGCCTCTTTATTGCACCAGCAGTGTTTCCATATTTTGGTTATAGAATCATGTTTTTTAAATTTGCATCGTATACTTGGATAATATTTTGATTTTGTCCTCAGATTTGCCCTTTGGAAATATGTTGACAGTTATTCAATGCCTTTGTTTCAGCAACCTAATGAGAGATTTAAATAAAGATAAATATTTGAGCTGTCACAGCTTCTATTTTTAGGTTATATCATTTTTCCCACTAAATTTGTGATGACCCTCCAAAGCGATCTCTGCTTTCCATAAAAAGGGCTTTTTTTTACATAACTGAACTCTGCTATTAGGACTCTCTCTAGACCTTTAGTCTCACAGGTAAAGGCAGCTTTCTTATCTCTACTGTGATAGGATCATTGGTAAATTGGTCTGTGGCAGGTACATTTGTCCCAGATTCCTGTCTTATGTGTTTTAAACCCCCAGGAGAAAGTCTGCAGTGTAGCAGGCTTGAGTTTCGGCTTTTTGAAAAGCCGGTTTGGGACCTGGGGGTTGTGGGTGAGAGGAGAGGGAGGGCTCCACCCACGGCCACTCCAGGTTTTGGTTCTCGCAGCCTGGTAACAGGTTTGTTAGGGTTTCCACCTGAGAGTGGCCAATATAAGCCTAGGTTGGATAAGGCTGAGTGCCTCACCTGGGAGAGCAGGCAGGGAGTTTGCTAAGAGACACTTGGAAACCTAACTGTGAGTGTTGTGCTGTGCCTTTGTTGCTGGCGAGGGCATTAGGCCCTGCCAGGTTCTGGTAGTGAGGGAACTACCTGTGAAGTTAGTGCCCCGACAGGGCTAGGATTTATATTTATGTTTTCTTTATATTTCTGACATTGTACAATAAAGACTGGCGCCGACCAGCTTGTACTTGCATCCAGACTGGTGTGCTGCTTCCCTGCTGCTGTGTGTGTGTGTGTGTGTGTGTGTGTGTGTGTGTGTGTGTGTAAGGAAGGAGTCCTCTACCCAGGAGAGGGACCCCCTAACCTAACTGTGTCACAATATGGTGGAGAATGCGGGCAACCACACACACTGAAGTTTCAGCAAGAGGAAAACTTTCCATTTAAAAATTAAAGGGACAGACACCCAATTTGTGAGTGTGGAAATAACACTGTGTCCTTGGAGTCCCATAGAGGAGGCATCAGCCAATGCTCAGAGAGGCAAGGTTCAGCTTCCAATCTACACCCCAGGACAAAATGGAGGAAATTATTAAGGCCTTGCTCCAAGCTACAGCAGCTCAGCAGGAATCTACCAGAGCTCAGCAGGAGACTAACAGACTTCAACAGGTCGCCATTGAGGAAACCCGCCAGGCCTTAGCGGAAAACAGCCAGGTCATAAGAGAGGTGGTACAGCACCTGGTCGCCCGGTCCAGAGATGTTAATACTGGTCCTCCCACCTCCACTCACTCCGTACGAGCCAGTCACTTCCTCCAAAAGATGACTTCGGGCGATGATGTGGAGGCCTATCTCGCCGCATTTGAAAGAACGGCCGAAAGGGAGAGTTGGCCCAAGGAGCAGTGGGCAAGTCTGGTGGCACCTTTTTTGTCTGGGGAGCCACAAAAAGCATATTTTGACTTATGCCTGGCTGATGCCAAGGACTATAAAAAACTGAAACAGGAGGTCCTAACTCGCTTGGGAGTCACCACCTTTGTTCGTGCCCAACGGGTCCACCGCTGGGAGTTTCATAGGGACAAGCCTCCACATTCACAGATGCATGACCTCGTCCATCTGTCCTCAAAATGGCTACAGCCCGAGACGCTGACGGGACCACAGATCGTGGAAAGGGTCGTGATGGACCAGTACCTGCGATCATTACCTGTGACTCTGCGCAAGTGGGTGAGCCATGCAGACCCTAAGTCCGCGGACCAGTTGGTCGAGCTGGTGGAGAGGTACGTGGCGGCTGAGGAGCTGATGAGTATGCCCCACCGAGCCCCGATGGCGCACCGGCGAACTCCCACAGACACTGGTAAGACTGTTCCAGGGGAGAAGGGTGCTGAGCGGTGGAATGTTCCTAAGACTGAGGGTGTAGAACCTGGAGACAGGCCTGCCAGGCCAGGAAGGTTCTTGCCCCGTAAACGACTAGACATTAATATGACTCAGTGTTTCCGATGTGGTGGCTTCGGCCATATTGCCGCTAATTGTTCACTTACAACTGAACCTATGCAATGTGATACTGCTCATGTCTACCGCAGGGGGTCTTTCTTTGCACAGAGAGCCTGTACGGCTGGCCGGCAGGCTGAGACTGATAAGCACATGTGTGTACTCACTGTAGATGGCAACCGAGTAGAGGCACTGTTAGACTCTGGTAGCTTGGTGACACTTATAAAAGCTGAGCTGGTGAACCCCTTGAGGCATACCTGGAAAACTGTTGGTGTGACCTGCATACATGGGGATACTCGATATTATGTTACGGCCGAGGTGAACATCGAGACACCATGTGGCTCTGCTAAAGTTTCTGTGGGTTTGGTGCATAGTCTGTGGTGTACGATGCAATATTGGGGAGGGACTTTGCTCACTTCTGGAAGTTGTTGGAAAGCCGTTTTGTTCCAGAGGTGAACAACCCCGATCCATTTGAGAAGGTTGTCGATGTAGTGGAGGAGGGAGTTTCTTCTGAGTCAGAGTTATTCCCTTTTTCTACTATGGTTGGCGAACTAGAGAATGCGGAACATGACGGTGGCCCGCCAACTGATGTGCCTCCCATTGAGGTGGGAAGTGTTGTTGGGCCAGGTGATTGTCTGCCTGATTTAGAGGTCAGAAGAGAGGTCTTTGCCGTGGAGCAGTTGAATGACCCTACTTTGGTAAAAGCCAGGGAGAATGTAAAAGTAGTTGATGGTAAACCCGTAGACCCTGATAGTCCTTTGTCCTATCCCCACATGGCAATGTGTCAGGATTTGTTATATCAGGTGACTAAGAAGGGGGAAGATATTGTGGAACAACTAATAGTTCCCAAAGCCTACAGAAGAACAGTGTTGGATCTGGCCCATGGTCATATAATGGCAGGCCATCTAGGGGTAGAGAAAACCACTGAGCGAATAATGCAGAGGTTTTTCTGGCCCGGGCTTCATAAAGAGGTGTCTGACTTTTGCGCATCCTGCCCTGAGTGTCAGTATCATGCTCCCAGGCCACATTTTAAGGGTCCACTAGTTCCATTGCCTATTATAGAGGTGCCGTTTGAAAGAATAGCGATGGATTTGGTTGGACCCTTAATGAAGTCTGCCAGGGGACACCAGTATATTCTGGTCATAATGGATTACGCTACCAGGTACCCGGAAGCGATCCCGTTGCGCAATACGTCAGCCAAGACCATTGCCAGAGAGCTAGTTCATGTCTTTAGCAGGCTGGGTATACCCAAGGAGATACTAACTGACCAGTGTACACCGTTTATGTCAAAAGTCATGAAAGAGTTATACCACCTGTTCAAAATTGAACAGTTAAGAATTTCGGTTTATCACCCCCAAACCGATGGGCTGGTCGAGAGGTTTAACAAGACGTTAAAACACATGCTTAGGAAAGTGGTCGACAAGGATGGTAGGGATTGGGATTACTTATTGCCGTATTTATTGTTGGCCATAAGAGAGGTTCCCCAGTCCTCCACCGGGTTTTCACCCTTCGACTTGTTGTATGGGAGACACCCAAGGGGGTTACTAGACATTGCCAAAGAGACATGGGAGGGGCAGTCTAGTCCTTACAAAACGGTGATTGAGTATGTTTCTCAAATGCAGGAGAGAATTGCTGCGGTAGTGCCGATAGTGAGAGAGCACCTGGAACAGGCTCAACAGGCACAGCAGAGGGTATACAACCGCAATTCTCGGTTACGTAGCTTTGCTCCTGGGGACAGAGTGTTAGTGTTGGTTCCCACTGTGAAAAATAAACTTTTGGCTAAATGGCAAGGGCCCTTTGAAATCTTAGAAAGAGTGCGACAGGTCAATTACAAAGTTTACCAGCCGGGGAAAAGAAAGCCGGAACAGATATACCATATAAATCTGTTAAAGCCCTGGAAAGATAGAACGGTACTGTCGGCCGTCCGAGCCCCTCCAGTAAATCCAGGGCCCTTAGTTCCCGAAGTGACAGTGGCCAAAACCCTGTCGGCAATTCAACAACAAGAGGTCAAGGAGTTTCTGATCAGAAATAGGGTGCTGTTCTCTGACGTACCTGGGAAAACCTCGGTCATTAAACATGACATCATCACTGACCCAGGGGTTAAAGTTAATCTAAAGCCCTATAGGTTACCAGAAGCACAAAGAGAATCGGTGTCGAAAGAAATTAAAAATATGCTAGAGTTAGGGGTTATTGAAGAATCACATAGTGAATGGTCAAGTCCCATTGTGTTGATTCCAAAGCCCGACGGGAGTGTGCGTTTCTGCAATGACTTCCGAAAGTTGAACAGTGTTTCAAAATTCGATGCCTACCCGATGCCAAGAGTGGATGAACTGATTGAGAGACTAGGGACGGCAAGGTATTTAACCACTCTTGACCTAACCAAAGGGTATTGGCAAGTACCGTTAACCGAGAGCGCCAAACAAAAGACAGCTTTTTCAGCGCCAGAGGGCTTGTTTCAGTACAAGATGTTGCCCTTCGGGCTACATGGGGCACCTGCTACCTTCCAAAGAATGATGGACAGGATTCTAAGGCCCCATAGACGGTATTCGGCTGCTTATCTGGATGACGTGGTCATTCATAGTCCTGATTGGCAGTCTCACTTACCCAGGGTACAAGCAGTGTTGGACTCCATCTATAAGGCAGGTTTGACAGCCAACCCAAAAAAGTGTTGTCTAGGCATGGAGGAAGTAAAATATCTGGGATACACCATTGGCAGAGGCCTGATAAAGCCTCAGCTCAATAAAGTTGATGCCATACAAAACTGGCCACGGCCTCTGAATAAGAAGCAGGTGAGAGCCTTCTTGGGAATTACAGGGTACTGCAGGAGGTTTATACCCAACTTTGCCACCATGGCAGTCCCTGACTGACCTGACCAAAGGCAAACAAAAAGTCATGGTAGAATGGAGTCCTGAGGCAGAGAAAGCTTTTCAGGAGTTGAAAGTAGCGTTGTGTCCTGATGACTCCTAATTTTGAAAGGGAATTCATAGTACAAACCGATGCATCAGAAGTGGGTATAGGAGCGGTCCTGTCCCAGAACAAGGAGGGTGAAGAACACCCTATTTTCTATCTAAGTAGAAAGTTGAATGTACATGAGAGAAACTATGCCACAGTGGAGAAGGAGGCGTTGGCCATAAAGTGGGCATTAGAGGCTCTCAGGTACTACTTGGTTGGAAGAAAGTTCAAATTGATCACTGACCATGCCCCTTTGAAGTGGATGTCCGAAAATAAGGACAGTAATGCGAGAATTACGAGATGGTTCTTGGCGTTACAAACTTTTAAATTTTCAGTGGAACACAGGCCAGGAAGCCAGCTGGCCAATGCTGACGCGTTGTCACGCGTTCATTGTTTGGGGGCTTCAGTTGTTCCGCCCCACAGGTCGAAACAAAGGGGGGGGATATGTGATAGGATCATTGGTAAAGTGGTCTGTGGCAGGTACATTTGTCCCAGATTCCTGTCTTATGTGTTTTAAACCCCCAGGAGAAAGTCTGCAGTGTAGCAGGTTTGAGTTTCGGCTTTTTGAAAAGCCGGTTTGGGACCTGGGGGTTGTGGGTGAGAGGAGAGGGAGGGCTCCACCCACGGCCACTCCAGGTTTTGGTTCTCGCAGCCTGGTAACAGGCTTGTTAGGGTTTCCACCTGAGAGTGGCCAATATAAGCCTAGTTTGGATAAGGCTGAGTGTCTCACCTGGGAGAGCAGGCAGGGAGTTTGCTCAGAGACACTTGGAAACCTAACTGTGAGTGTTGTGCTGTGCCTTTGTTGCTGGCGAGGGCATTAGGCCCTGCCAGGTTCTGGTAGTGAGGGAACTACCTGTGAAGTTAGTGCCCCGACAGGGCTAGGATTTATATTTATGTTTTCTTTATATTTCTGACATTGTACAATAAAGACTGGCGCCGACCAGCTTGTACTTGCATCCAGACTGGTGTGCTGCTTCCCTGCTGCTGTGTGTGTGTGTAAGGAAGGAGTCCTTCTACCCAGGAGAGGGACCCCCTAACCTAACTGTGTCACACTACTAATATAATAGGAACGTTGTGTCTGTTTGTTCCAAGTTGGTGAAAAACACTACTAAACCAATCTTCATGAAAACTGCATAATTTTGTAGTAGAAACTCCTAGAAATAACCTGCACTTTGTTTCATCTCGATCCGTAAAGTTAAAGCTGAGCAATAACAAAAACAAAATGTATTGACATCATCAATGCAAGAGATAGGTGTGACACCATGCGTGCGGCCGGTAAGGGTTTTGGGGAGAGGTGCTTTGGGCCCACGTTCACTTGAATAGGATAGGCTACATAGCAGTCTGTGCACAGGGCACACAGTGACATTGGTGTGAGTGGTGGGTGAATAGTATAGGCTACATAGCAGTCTGTGCACAGGGCACACAGTGACATTGGTGTGAGTGGTGGGTGAATAGTATAGGCTACATAGCAGTCTGTGCACAGGGCACACAGTGACATTGGTGTGAGTGGTGGGTGAATAGGATAGGCTACATAGCAGTCTGTGCACAGGGCACACAGTGACATTGGTGTGAGTGGTGGGTGAATAGTATAGGCTACATAGCAGTCTGTGCACAGGGCACACAGTGACATTGGTGTGAGTGGTGGGTGAATAGTATAGGCTACATAGTAGTCTGTGCACAGGGCACACAGTGACATTGGTGTGAGTGGTGGGTGAATAGGATAGGCTACATAGCAGGCTGTGCACAGTGGGCCTGATTCAGAGACGGACGCTCGCGTTTTTTTTTTTTTTTTTGTGCGGCCTCCTGGCCGCTCGCTTAGCTGTGGGTGACCACCCACAGCTATTGCGAGCGGCCAGGTGATGGTCGCGATTGTCAAGACCATCGCGATCATCAGGCTTGCGACGAGACCACTGCGGTAGAGTCTTGTTGCCGCAAGCCTCAGAGAGTTTCCGGCTCTAATAGAGCCAGAAAGCTCTCCTACTGACATCACTGGTGATATCAGTGGGGCCGCCCACAAACGGCAGGCGTTCGCATGGGAACGCCTACCGTCTGAGTCCAGCCCCATTGACATAAGTAGTGATGTCAGTGGGAGTGATTTTGGCTCTGATAGAGGCAAAATCACTCCAGGGCTTGCGGTCACCGAGACCCTACCGCAGGGTCTCGTTGCAAGCCCGATGGTCGCGATGGTCTTGACCATCGCGACCATCATCATGGACGCTCGCTATAGCTGTGGGTGGTAACCCACAGCTATGCGAGCGTCCATGAGGCCGCTCCAAGTTGAGGGAGGAGGGCCCTGATTCAGAGCGAGCGCTCTGGTCAGAGCGTCCGACTCTGAATCAGGCCCAGAGCAGACAGTGACATTGGTGTGAGTGGTGGGTGAATAGGATAGGCTACATAGCAGTCTGTGCACAGGGCACACAGTGACATTGGTGTGAGTGGTGGGTGAATGCACTGCTGCCACCAGTCTGTATAGCGCTGCTGGTTACATTGACCACTCCCGCGACAGAGCCCCTATATAAACCAATACAACTAGATCACCTCAAATAAAAAATATGTTAGTAGAAGCGATTTCATCGTGTGCAAAGCCGTCGGCAACAGCTAGTTTGTAATAAGAGCAGTATTATATCACTAATAATTCTGGGAACAATTATCCTTGTGACTTGCTCCTGCAGAGAATAATTATCAGAGACTGGGTGCATAATCATATAGCATAAAACACATATTAGAAGAGTGGATGCATCTGTTGGAAAGAGCAATTATTTACTGCTATATTTATACAGACCACAAGAACCTGCAATACCTGCAAACAGTGGGCCTGATTCAGAGCCGGACACTGACCAGAGCGCTCGCTCTGAATCAGGGACCTCCTACATGAAAATGGAGCGGCCTCTTGGACGAGCGTCCATGATGATGGTCGCGATGGTCAAGACCATCGCGACCATCGGGCTTGCGACGGAGACCCTGCGGTAGGGTCTTGCTGCCGCAAGCTCAAGGTGATTTTGGCTCTATCAGAGCCAAAATCACTCCCACTGACATCACTACTGATGTCAGTGGGGCCGGCATCAGACGGTAGGCGTTCCCATGGGAATGCCTCCGTCTGGCAGCCACGCCCCCGGCACGCCCACCAAAGGGGGCGTGCTGTCAATCAACATCGACAGCACGCCTTTGGTGCGAGACCCGGAGCGACGGCTACCCCGTCGCTAGCCGGGTCTCACGCATGCGCACGACGGAGCTCCCTCCGTCGTGCGCATGCGCAGTAGGGCACCATCGACCTGCTTGCGAGCGTCCTGCGCTCGCGAGCGGGTCTGAATCAGGTCTAGTGTCTGAATTTTTTATTTTTTTTGTTAATTTTCGTCCTGTTTCCAAAACATTATACGTAATCTCTTTCTCATTTATTTCACTATAACAAAATTACAGTATCACAGGAAGAAGGCTTCCATGTTAGTGACCATTCCCAACACATTGCCTACACTTTTGTCTCTTCCTTAAAAGTTTCCCCAGGAAGATACTTGTAATCATTTTCCAGTCCGGGCTGCAGTTTAGGTCAGCAGTGCGGACTAAAGTCCCTACATTTGTTTGCGCACGCGCAGAAGCCGGGCTTGTGGAAGATAAGAAAAGAAATGCATGCGCGGCTTTAGTATAACATCTTCTAGGGCTGCACAGTGTATTACAGCCTGTTCTTACATGTGCACAAAGCAAGGCTTCCCATAAACCACAATCAGCACTTTGTGTGCTTCTTTCAATTGCAGATTAATACTTGATACACGTCATGATGGTCTATAACTTATTTACTAATTTTACAGGTGTTTTGTTTATTTGGATCCAACCCAGTCTTTGTATAGTTTCATCAAGAAAATGTAAATTTGCAGAGACTCCCAGAGGGAATTTTCTTGTTTCCTAGTGTACAATTTGTGGCCAGGTTGTGGAGTTGTGGGTGGTGTCACTGGCATATTGCATCTGGCTGTGCAGCATCACTGTTATTTCCTCACATGTAATCTTGCTGTGCATTATCAGTGGAATATTATAAATTGGAACATCATAACAGGATTTTTTTAGATCTCAAAATCATTAGCACATTATCTGTGCAACATTAGTGTCCTATCTGATCTGCTGGGCATTATTACCGCCATATTAGATTTTGGTGCATTATCACAGGCTTATTAAAGCTTGAAGGCATTATAATGACGCAGTTAATACTAGTGTACGACATCACTGTCATATACCTCCTAACTGTTTTGCTTTGAAGGGAATGTGACGCCATCCCAGCAGTGTCCTGCAGGGGGGCAAAGTTGGGGGAGAGCACTCAGATTCACAGTGCGGGTGCACCTGGGAAGAGCCTGGGGACAGCCCAGCATCTACGGGAGTGCTGGGAACGCCCCAAGAGTGATGAAAACAAAGAGGTATTTTATTGCAGTGATAGAAAATCTAATTAATTAATCCGACTAATTAAACAAACAATTGCTTGGACAGCTATGCGATGACCAGCTCCCCAGCGATACTGACCGCCATCAGTAAGCATTTGCTTACTGCATTACTGGCCAATCAGAGTTCCTTCTGCACGTGTGACCTGGAACTACAGTATGCTTTTTGTGCTGCTCCCCAAAAGTTTTAAATAAAAATAGAAAAAAAAATGTTCATATGTTAATTATTATTTTAATATACTTTTAATAAGAAAGAATGCTTTATATTAATCTTAAGACATAGGAGGACAGCCAGCAGTGCAGGTTAAGTATACGAGAGAGCCCCGGCAATTGCGGCTGGTCTTGCTAAATAGGCACCAAGGTATGTTCAAGGTGATATATACCTGCCACTAATGTTTCCATGAAGTCTCCTAGGGGTATTTTTTATAGTAAATGCCCTTAACCACTAAGCTAATTATTCTTACTGATCTAGTAGGGTTTGCCACTCTAAACATGTTTTCATCAGTGACTACTTGTCATTCGCAGCAGTTCACCTGGCAGCAAATCCCAAGATGTTTCTCTCAACTGGAACATGCACCATGTTTTTGGGGCATCCAAACATTTGCCATTCGCAACCAACAGATGCTCTTGAATCTTTTGTGATGTCCCCTGACAATACTAGCTATTTTAATTGAGGCATTAAAGTTCATCTCACTATAAAAGAGTTTATATGACCTGATTCAAGAAAGATACAAAAATAAAAGTGATACAAAATTGTCCAGCTAATAAATTTAATAAAATGGTGATTATATTAATATTCTTACTCTTTTTCTCTAGTTTTCAGTTTACGGAATATTGTCGCCGAGGCAGTCACTTTACCGGACACTTTCTGATGAAAGCGTATGCAGTAACCGCAGAGGATCCTCATATGCTAGCTCACATAGTTCAATACTTGATCAAGCCTTGACAAATGACATTCTGTTCAGCACAACTCCACCATACAATAGTACACTTCCTACTCGGACTCATTTGAATCCTGGCATGGGAAATCTAAGAAGTAAGTATTTTATGAGAATTTATTTAACTGTGTTGTTTGTATTTGTCCTTTGCGTTTTTATATATATTCAACACCAAGCATTGTATAACTGAGTTCAGTAAGGATAGGCAGCCAGCAATTCTGCCAGTGATTGCCCTGGGTGACTTTCTTATGCATGATCCCAATGCAGTTTTACGCAACTATAAGGTTTTGTTATTGCCAGATTAAGTTGCTAAAAGTGATGTAAAATAAATTTACAAACGTTTTTATGAGAAGGCTGATAAACTTGATTCATTACTAGCTAATAAGTTACATCGCAAGCAAGAGTTAGGCGCGATAGATAAACTGTACTCTCTGACACCTGGTTCTTATACCTATGATCCTGTAGTTATAGCTGAGGAATTTCGGACCTTTTATAATTCCCTCTATAATTTAAAAGATCCCTCCCTTTTCCCCTCATCTGGGGTGGAGGAATTGCTCTACTACTTGTCTTCTACTCCTCTACCTGATCTGAAAATATATGTCAAAATCTTAGCCAACAGCTTAGCCCCTTTACTTTCATATCTGATACACCCCGATCAGGTCGGGTTTATACCAGGTCGCCAAGCATCTGACAACACTAGAAGTGCTATTGACCTGATACATTCCATCAATAAGCTTCTTTTATTTTAGCACTCGATACGGAGAAAGCCTTCGATCGCATCTCCTGGCCTTTTGCATTTGCAGTTTTAGATAAAATGGGCTTCTCTGGTAAATTTCTAGTCAGTGTCAAGGCACTTTAGCGCTCTCCATTGGCGCAGTTCTCAGTTAATACTGTTACCTCCACTAGTTTTGGGATCACTAACTGTACTAGGCAGGGTTGCCCCCATTCACCCCTAATATTTGCCCTTGTCATGGAGCCCCTGGCGGCGAGGATCCACTGTAATAAGACTATTCGCGGTATATCCACAGGCCCTTCAAAACATAAAATCGCTTTGTATGCTGATGATATCCTAATTTCTCTCACTGACCGGCTCAGTCTCTCCCTTTGCTCTTATCTGAGATAAATTTGTACTCCCACCATTCTAAATACAAAATTAATGTGTCCAAAACAGAAGTTCCCGATTTTTATATTCCTGCTACACTACCCT
Organism: Taudactylus pleione; assembly: GCA_031769625.1. Taxonomy (NCBI): domain Eukaryota; kingdom Metazoa; phylum Chordata; class Amphibia; order Anura; family Myobatrachidae; genus Taudactylus; species Taudactylus pleione. Next base: position 2,363,966 of record JAUIMM010000153.1, read on the forward strand.
AGAAGGCCTGCTTCCCTGCACCTGGCATAAAAGGGAAGTAAAGTATTGGTGTTTCTCTAACTCATCACTATTATCAGGTGTTTCAGACAAATTTCCCCCGACTCCTAGATTGTATTAAATCTGTTCTACAAAATAGTCTATTATTTAATTTCGTGGATAGGCAGAATACATTCGGTCAGGATGAGCGTTGTTCCTCAACTCCTAGATTTATTCCAAACTTTACCAGTATTTACTCCCTCTTAAGTTTTTAAATTCCTTCAGCATCAAACTTCTCATTTCAGACTTAACTTTTGCAGTGTCCCTCTAGTGGAGGAGGTCTTGGTATTCCCAATTTTAAAAAATATTATTATGCTGCGCAGCTTTCTCACTGTGTGCAGTGGTATAATTCTGATGCAAGGAAGGTCTGGGTGGACATTGAAGCCGAGGAGCTGGGACTGGCCACGGTATCCTCTCTGTTATGGCTCCCCAGGATTTGTTGCCCTTGGACTGTTTTTTCCCATCCTGTAGTTTCTCGATCGTTGGCTATATGGGATTTTGTTAATAGATATTTCAAATTTGCCCTGTGTCTGTCTCCTTTGATACCGTTATTTCACAATCCTTATTTTCCCCAGGTTTATGTAAATCCTCTTTTACCACTTGGCTATCAGGGAAAATGTATTATTTAAATGATTTAACTATTGATGCAAAGTTTCCTCAGTTCTCTGAGAATCAAGAAAGAGCAGCAATTCCATCCAAATATTTATTTCGCTATCTGCAAATTAGACATTTTCATTCTAAAATTAGCTCAACTTTAACATGTAGACCCTTAACCTCTTTTGAGTCCATCTGTTGGAGATGTTCCTCTACCAGAGGTCTAATTTCTACTATATTCTGCCCGAGGTCCACATGAACTAGCCTGGGAACTGGATCTGTGTCAGACCATAGATAGTGAAGACTGGACAGAAATTTGGGATAATGCCACTTCAAGTTCTATTTGTGTAAAAATGAAAGAAAACACTTATAAATTATTATATCGGTGGTACTATGTGCCTTCTCGATTAAAGGTGATGTTTCCCAACACCTCGGATAGGTGCTGGAGATAGTGGCGTAAGTTCATCCCAGACGCCCGGAGGCAAGTTATCATTTAGTGCCCCCCTATCCCCCATATTTACAGCCCTAAGTGGGGTGAATATATTGTGGGTGATGGAAGAGGTACCCCTTCAGTGCTGGCGCCCGGCGGCAGGCGCTTCTATTGTCTCCCATACTTCTGCCCCTGGCTGGAGACAATGTCAGAACGAGGGCACATTCCTGCATATATAGTGGTCCTGTCCAAAATTGACTGGCATCTAGCAGGAGGTTATCAATCTTCTCTCGCACCCATTTGATGCTACAATTCCTTTTGATCCTAAATATTTTCTTCTTCCTTTGCACCTTCCCACCCTCTCCCGTCATCAAAATAAACTGCTTCGGCATATTGTATCTGCTATGACCTGTTAAATAGCAGATGACTGGTAAAACCTCACACCTTCACCTATACAGGCAATTTTAACGCGTATCTGGTACATCTATAACATGGAATACATGACTGCTATAATACATCATTCTTCAAAGTCTGTCGACAAAATTTGGTCCCCTTGGCTGACTTACCAAAATATCTCTTCCCCATTTAGCACTTAATTCTCTGTTTTATTTTTTGTATATGAGTTTTGTGATTAGAGGTCACCCCCCCCCCTTTTTTTATTTAATTACTGTTCCCTTTTTCTTTGTCTTCTCTTTACTCTTTCCATTTCCCTCTTTATTTTTTTCTCTACCTCATTTTGTCTTTTCCTGGGTTGCTACACCGTTGTTGCGAGATTATTTTCTCTATCTTCTATTATCTTTAAAATTGAATCACTATACTAATGTATGATATACTTTTGATATAGGGCCATTTGTGTGTTATACGATTTGTGTATATTAGAGTTATGTTTAATGTATTTTTATTGTGATTCGCTCAATAAAATGTGTTTTAAAAAACCCTGTTTATTTCAACAGCGCTTGTTAGTAAATGAATACTAATAAGCACTGATGAAATACTCTTCCATGTTATAGATTTGCAGAATGTAAACTTTGTAAATTATTTTTTCTTGTTTATGTGTATATACTTCACACCTTTGTTTCTTTATCTATATTTCCCTGCTGCTTTTTAATCATTTGTTTAGTTTCAAAGCCAATGTGCTACTATACTGTATTTTTCCACATTAAAAGTAAAGTTTTCAGTGTATAAAATCTTCATCCTGTGCACAAGTGCATCTAACAGGTGTTTGCCTGCTTTTCTTCTTCCTTTGTAATTTACAATTCAGCAAACCCCAGTGATGGCTCATCCCAACCACAATCAATTCACTTTTGTTCATGGACATCTGGTTTAGGGTACTTGAAATTAAATTATATCCTTAGGTGGTTACTTTTAAAAACAATTTAAAACCACATCTGTTAGTGCAGGTCCATGTCCTTTGTTCTCCTCGCACAAGAGCTACAGATTTGTCCCATCCATCATTGCTGTAGTCGAGCCAAACAACCCCTCTCGGTGTGCCTGGTCCAGAGCCAGATTTAGACCGCATGGGGCTCTAAGCAAGGTTTTGGGGCCCCCTCCCTCAAACAATCCATAGCACTATACTTTCATTCCTAATTCATGAACCCCTCTCCCCACCCCTCTCCCGTCACAGCACCCCTCTACTCACAGCACAGACCCCTTTCCCCTCTGAGCACTCCTGTCTACTCAAAGCACAAACCGCTCTCCCCTCTCATCACAGACCCCTCTCCCCTCACAGCACAGAAGCCCTCTCTCCTCAAAGCACAGAACCCCTCCCCCACACAGCACAGACCACCTCTCCCCTCTAAGCACCCCTCTCTCCTCACAGCACAGACCCCTCTCTACTCATAGCACAGACCATCTCTCCCCTCACAGCACAGACCCCTCGCCCTTCACAGCACAGACCCCCTCTCTCCTCACAGCACAGACCCCTCTCTACTCATAGCACAGACCCCCTCTGCCCTCACAGCATAGACCCTTCTCCCCTCACAGCACAGACCCCTTTCCCATCTGAGCACTCCTCTCAAAGCACAAACCACTCTCCCCTCTCAGCACTGACCCCTCTCCTCAAAGCACAGAACCCCCCCACACAGCACAGACCACCTCTCCCCTCTAAGCACCCCTCTCTCCTCACAGCACAGACCCCCTCTCTACTCATAGCACAGACCCCCCTCTCCCCTCACAGCACAGACCCCTCGCCCCTCACAGCACAGACCCCCTCTCTCCTCACAGCACAAACGCCCTCTCTAATAGCACAGACCCCCTCTCCCCTCACAGCACAGCCCCTCGCCCCTCACAGTACAGAAGCCCTCTATCCTCAAAGCACAGACCCCACTCAGCACACTACCCTCGCCCCACACAGCACAGATCACCTCTCCCCTCTAAGCACCCCTTTCTCCTCACAGCACAGACCCCTTCTCCCCTCACAGCACAGACCCCTCGCCCCTCAGCACAGATTCTCACTCTGCCCTTTGAGCACAGATCCCCCCTCACCCCTCTCAGCACAGTTCCCCCCCTCTGCACTTTCAGCACAGATCCCCCTCTGCCCTTTCAGCACAGATCCGCCCCCTCTGCCCTCTCAACACAGACCCCCTCTCCCCTCACAGCACAGACCCCTCGCCCACTCAGCACAGATCCTCACTCTGCCCTTTCAGCACAGATCCCGTGCACCCGGTGACAGTGAGTCAGTGTGCTGTGTGTGGGTGTCTCTGTCACCCTTTTTTGTATGATGGCAGTGGCACACTGACTGCACACACATTCTCCAAATGAGCACTGTGCAGACAGCGACGCGGGACTCTCTGGGAATGGAGGCGGGACCGTGTGACATCATGACATCACGCGGTACTTGGGCAGTGCTCCTCTGTGAGCGCTTTGATCGTGTAGATTTCTTCGGGCAAAGGGGCCAGTCCACGGGCCTCTTGGCTCCCGCCGGGCCCTAGGCTAATGCCTAAGGTGCCTAGTGGGAAATCCGGCCATGGCCTGGTCCGTGCCACTATGCTAGCACCGGGGGGAATTGTCTGCTTCTTTTTTGCAGAAAATACTTCTTAAAAATGCAGCACTAGAAGAGTTGCACAGTACATGGCAGCTCACTCGCGCCAAGCATCTCACGCCACGTGGCATAATAGGACTAGATGTATGAGGACATATCTGTGCTTCATTCACAGCATGAACCAGTTTAGCAATTTTTCTTGTTTGGACAATGAGATTTTATTAAATATCTGTCGATGGATGCGATCATAGTTCAAATTTATTATTATAAGAATATTTTAGGTAAAAATCAAGAAGTATCTTTTCCTCTGCTCACTACACATTGTTCTTTTCTATCCTGGCTCTCTACATGCCTCCTTTTTATCGTATTCTATACATTCTCACTAACAACATCCATTATACCAATAAACAATGGACACAAAACCAATTACTAAGCTGGAAAAGACATTCCATTTGTATAAACATACTGATAAGACTATTAACGTTACAAACACAAATTTACACTGCACAAGGCACTAACTGTCTCTCTACTTTCACACAAGGACTCGCAAGACAAGACAAAACACACCCACACTCTCTATAATCTATCTGAAAATATATATTTGGCTCCCCTATCCTATAATTTGTCTCCTATCTCCAGCTCTTGCAGAAAACTCACAATGTGTCAGGAAGAGGATTTCATTGGAAATTAGCATAACAAAGCACATACTTTAGAGATCACTGGCAAAATTACGTTTTTGAAAACGACTAAAAACTGCATGAATTTGAAACAAAGCACAGAAAAGAGAGCAGGAACTAGATATTTTCCTTTTAGGGTGATTTCTACCAAATTACTTTAATAGGTCTCTCACAGTATTTAACTAAACACACAGGGCCTGATTCAAACCCGGTCGCAAGCGCTGAGCGCTCGCAACCGGATCGATGGTGGCCCACAGCGCATGCGCACGACGGAGCCGGCTCCGTCGTGTTCATGCGCGAGACCCGGCTAGCGACGGGCAATCCATCGATCCGGGTATCGCACCAAAGGGGGCGAGCTGTCGATGTTGAGTGACAGCTCGCCCCCTTTGGTGGGCGGGCCGGGGTGGATGACTGCCCAAACGGAAGCGTTCCCATGAGAACGCCTGCCATTTGGGGGCGGCCCCACTGACATCACGAGTCTCTAACAGAGCCGAAATCTCTCTGGGGCTTGCGGCCACGAGACCCTACCACAAGAGTCTCGTCGCAAGCCCGATGGTCGCGATGGTCTTGACCATCGCGACCATCATCATGGCCGCTCGTAATAGCTGTGGGTGGTCACTCACAGCTATGCGAGTGGCCAAGAGGCCGATCAGAAAAAAAAAAAGATCAGAAAAAAAAAAAGCCCGGCCCTGATTCAGAGCGAGCGCTCTGTCAGAGCGAGCGGCTCTGAATCAGGCCCACAGTCCCCTTCCAGCAATCAGAAATCCCCTGTCTGTATTCTAAGTCAGACAGGCTGGGTACGGAATGCAGGCGCTCAGGATCCCGGCGGTCAAAATCCAGACGTCGGCATCCCGACAGGGTTAAGATACTGACACCTGTCACTTGGTATCCTAACCCTCTCCCTACCCATAATCCTCCCTCCCCGCTGCCTAAACCTAACCTCCCCCTAGTCCCTAAACCTACCCACCCCCTCCCCGCACCCTAAACCTAACCCTCCCCCCTTAGTGCCTAACCCTAACCCATCCCCCTAGTGCCTAACTCTTACCCTTCTCCTATTGCCTAACCATAACCCTCCACCTAACCCCGCTACTTACCTTTGTGATGGTGGAGTCAGGATTCTGGCAGGTGTTGATATTCCAGCCCCGGTATTCTAAGCGCCGGCATCCCGTGTGCCGGGATATTGACCGCATGCCTTAGAGCACTGCCCCAGCCTTCTGCTTGGTAGAGCAGCTGTCATCTCTATTATCTACATTTGCGCCCTTGTTGCAGGAGATCCAATTGAAATCGTATGGATATCTGCATATGCACATCTCTTATGCAGCCCTCAAATCAGCCTACATTACCAGGACATGCGCACATAAAGCTAATTGCATGTGCAAATGCCCTGTTGTCACCCTGTTACACCCATGCTGTTGCATGTGTGAAGGATGTAGTCATAATGTTGATATTTACAATGTCATAATATCAACATCGCATGTTGAAATGTTAACACTGAACATTGTTGACATGTGAAATGCTGACATTCACACGGACCGGCAGCAGAGGATTAGGATTAGGCTACTGGAGTGGAAGGTTAGGCACTAGGGAGATGATTAGGGTTAGGCTATGGGAGAGAAGGTTAGGGTTAGGCACTAGGGAGAGGGTTAGACTATGGGAGGGAAGGTTAGGGTTAGCCACTAGGGGGAGGGTTAGGGTTAGGCTACGGGAGGGATGGTTAGGGTTAGGTACTGGGGAGGGTTAGGCTACGGGAGGGGAGGTGAGGGTTAGGCACTATGGGGAGAGTTAGGCTACGGGAGGGGGGTTAGGGTTAGGCACTAGAAGAAGGATTAGGCTACGAGAGGGGAGGTTAGGGTTAGGCACTAGAAGAAGGGTTAGGCTACGGGAGGGGAGGTTAAGGTTAGGCACTAGGAGGAGGGTTAGGGTTAGTCTACAGGAGGGGAGGTTAGTCACTAGGGGAAGTTGTTAGAGGTTAGGTTTAGTCATACTTACTGCTGAAAGCAAAACAGGATCCATCGGAAGTCATCCTGACATCACCACCAGAACCAGAAGACAAAGCTAGAGCTGTATCAGGTAAGACACCACTAGACCACCAGGACAAATTTGCCAGATTCATCTGCATTCAGAATTGTGTGCAACTTTGAATCAGGACTATAGCTGTCAGCCATAGCTTTGAGACCTGTCAGTCCCATAGCTCTGTGTTGACCATGCCTCCACCTCCTCTTCAGGTTTGCTTCCTGTGATTGTCTCTTCACTGCAGTCAGACTGTATTCACAGAGCTTGCCAGATGCAGTTCTACCAAATAACTTGTATTAGTGCTGCTGAATGATGTTTTGCCTAAAGCACAAACATGAATAGTATATGACTTCCAGCTGGAAAAGCTTCATGGAACCGTAGACCCATACATTTTCTTTTGTAGATAATAATAACTAGTCATATTGTCTTTTGTATGACATGGTGTTCTGGCACTGATGGTGAAGTTATCTCCCCAGAGCACCATTTATTATTTCAACTTATTGCTATTTATACATAATACCAAACATTGCCTCTACAGGGGCTCCTGCACTGTCACCCGTGCCAAATTAGGTTATGGCCAAATTGTTCCCCACTATAATACCTGTACTGGGCATTCATTGTTTATACATACATTGCACCTTACTGTTTACACTTGGACAGTGTCTATGTGATTATTCCTGTGCTGCCTTCCATTATTGTAACTGTCTTGTGCTGCAAGCATTGAAATCCACCATTCTCAAGTGCCTATGCCTGAAACAGGAAGAAATGATTAACAACAGTGACATCATGGTTACAATCATAGACTACAATGTAGTGGTTCCCACCATAGCTTTCAATGGCGATTTCCCACCATTGAAGTCTATGGGGGAAAGTTTTACAGACAAACTGACCGCTCAGCTCCTACGGAGGTGCCCGCTGATTACCTGGTACTGTAGCTCCTGTAATAACAGGAGTCACGCGTTCTCGGTCATTCGTGCGGAGGAAGGGTATGGGTAAACACAAACCCTTCCTCCTGACCGACTTGTTTTTGCCTGTCTGCTTTTTTGTTTTTAACCCCTTGGATGCCTACTTAGAATGAAGATGACATAATCTACACTAGGAATGGGTGAGTATGGAATTTTGTTTTACAGGTGTCGTGGATGCTACTGGACAAGTGGACGTGAATGGCTACAGGGATTATAGGTGAGTATGCGTGAGTGTGCATGTACTGTATGTTTAAATAAAAGTTTACTTTCACGGTGTGTTAATCTTGTCTTTATTTTAATATTTATTATTGCAGGAGAACTAGATGTACCAGTGGGCCATTAATGTCCCGCATGCTTATACTTGTGGTTCTCCAAGTACCAGCATGCGGGGGAGTCTTGCTGGGCACTCTAGTTCTCCAATAAAGGAGAATATTATTCATTTTATTTTTTACTCACATTTACACAATCAACCCAGCACCAGCCAGGGGTTCCGGGGATAGCCCCAGGCTATCAGCCAAGGCCTGGGGTACCCTAAAGAGGGGGAACCCATTTATTGGGGGGTCTCTACCTCTCCAGGGATCCCTGGACTGGGCTGACTAGCGATAAGGTATAATGCTTTGGAAAGAGTCTGGTGCTGGTTGCAGAGAATACAGGGGACCCCTACTCATTTTGTCCCACAACCAGGACCAGCTGAGCCTGGTGCTGGTTGATGAAAATACGGGGTACCTCTACGTAATTTTTCCCCCATATTTTATTTACCAGGACCAGCTCAACACAGCCTGGTACTTTTTAACAAAAAAAAATTTTTAAACAGTTTATTGCACAGATCTGTAAATGTTTCTGTGTAATTCGGACCTGCTCAGGCTATACTCACTACCTGAAAGATCTTTTTTTTCTCAAGTTTTCAGACAGTAATTACATTGCCCGACTTGTATCCTCATAATGGCAAAACATCTGGATATGTGTTTGCCATTGTGAATTGCGGGGGTGTAAGAAACATACAAGTTTGCATGTTCTCACACCCTATTACATAGGGTGAGTTTACAAATGTGCGAATATACAGTACAGCAGCTCTATGCTCACACATTTTACAAACTCGGACCTTACCGTATTACATTTTTCCCTTTATTTAAAAAAAAACAAAACCAAACAAAAACATGTTATTTAACTACAAACAAACAAAAAAAAACTAATTTTACATAATTGCTCACTGTCTCTAAATTCTAGGGACAGTTTAAGGTATTAAAGATTTGTCTCTGCATAATGTTGTCCCTGGAAATACCCTTACACTAACTACATACACTAAATACAGAAAAGCAAATTAGCAAAGATGTATGGAGTTCTTGCAATGAAGGTTAGCCTTAACTAACATCATCATTTCTCCGTCTTATTTATTGAAGCATGTGGTTATAACTCCCTTTCGAGTCATATCCTCAGTCTCAGCCTACTTATTTCCTTGGAACTACTGTACTTCTCCATTTCCTCTATTAGTTGGAGTACTACTGTACATGGCTTAACCTTCAAATTTCTGCTCCTTCATTTACCATTTGCCTTGGAAATGTAATCACAACTTTGAAATTCAGTATCACCTCTAAGTAGGTGACATTCAAATGTATCTACCCTTTCTGGATCTATCACTATTAGTTGCGTTGCATTACTAATTGTTTCTACTTCAGGGTCCATAGGGGGTCCACAGGGTTGACCTTGGGGTTATAGCTGGATCAGGATCCATGGGCACCACACAGTTAAGCTTTTAGCTCCCAGGATGCACTTGGGTCCTCCCCTATACCCCGCCCCCGAGCCACAGGCACCTCAGTGTAAGTTGGTGCCCGGCCGGAGTCGGTCACCGCGCAGGGGGGCTGCAGGAGCAGCCCCCAGAAGCTTTTTATTTTAAGTTAGATTTTATTTATTTTAATCTCTTTTTACTACAGACGGCAGCGAAGGGCTGTCTATACAGACGCCCACGCTGCCGCTCTGATCCCCGACTGGTGCCGTGACGCCAGTACTGATCTGGGGATCGCGGCGGGAGGACAGAGTCCGTACTAGCCGGACTCTGTCTACCTCCCAGGACTGCTGCCGGAGTCGCGGGGATTCAGGTAAGCCGCACGTCGCTGGCTAGCGGCGGCGCGCGGAATGCCTTAAAATGCAGTCCTTTAGCCTCCGGTCCTGGGGACAGACCGGAGGCTGCTGGCAGTGGCGGCGGGCCCCTCCCATAACCCGTGGGACCACTAGACCACCAGGGATAACAGGCAAGCGGGAAGCCAGCATCCCTGGGGTCATGGCCAGCCAGGGGAGGAAGCCTTCCCTGTTCAGCGGCTCCTCCCCTCAGCTCAGCACGCCTTTCAGCACGCAGTCTGGCGTCGCTGAGCTGCAGTTTCACGGCCACTCCTCCTCTGAGGTCTCTGGGGGCCATTTTCTCACAGTGGCAACACAGATCTCAGGGAGCAAGCGGACCGGTCCCCCTGTGTACCTCTCCCCTGATTTAAGGACAGCGTACACAGCACTATAGCCCTCCCAAACACTGAATCTGGGAGGTTGATTGTAGTGGAAAGGTGCAGTGAGTATAACTTATCTGCATGGTATGTGACATTTGCTAGTGCTGCCTGTCTGTGCTTATTTTCCGCTTACTGTCAGCTTATACCTGTCCCTTTACTTCTCCTACGAGCCCTACAGGTGTGTGGGGGAAGGGTGTTTCTACTGACCTCACTTATATAGATCACGTATTTGTGAGGTTCGTCACATACAGTTGTGTGTGACACAGTGCCATATTGTGGGCTGTTGTTCAACACACCGGTGAGTGCGTTTACTTCTGCCCTGTTGCCAGATATATAATATATTCTGTCATGTCAGACGAGGAGGTTGAGCGCTCAGTGGCCTCGGCGTTGGCCTGCTGCGGACGCTGTTCTGCAGGAGTGAATAGGGAGGATTTGTCACAGGATGGCCTGTGTAGTCGGTGCCAGGTGGCTCCTGGCCCATCCAGACCTTCTGTGACGCAGGAACCACCGTGGGCGATGTTTTCTCAAGTGCTGGTGTCTATTGCGGACTGTCTGTCGGTCCCGACTGCTCTCCCTACTAGGGCGTTACCCCAGCCGACCATCCCCCATTCCCCGGGTGTCCCGCAGTTATTGCGGAGTCCTCCTGGGTCTCAGTCTGTGGGTCCCTATGCGGGGTTGCCTATGTATACACAGGCTTCCCCTGTGCCGCAGCAGCCTGCGGTACCTTTTCAGGCCCCTATGGCGACTCCGCCACCCTGGGTGGATGTGTTCTCCAAAATTTGGCGGCCGCATCCTCGGCTTTTCAGTCAATGTTGCAGACTGACATGCTTTCTAGGGTTTCAAAACGCCCACTCATGGCGCGGGCGGCTCAGGTATCGGACTCAGAAGGTTCCTCAGATGATGGGGAGGTCCCTGATGACACTGACTCGGACGCCTCGGTCCAGGAAATGGATACCAAGTCGTCCATTAATGTGCGAGCACTGGTTAGGGCGGTGCGAGCCATTCTTCTTATAGAGGATGAGGCACCGGCTCCTAAGTCGAAGTATCCTAGTTTAAAAAAAACTAAGGTGGCTTCTGCGGTGTTTCCCCTGTCGGATCTGTTGACGGATCATATGGCGGTAGCTTGGCAGGCGCCCAGTAAGAGATTCCTTCCTCAGAAGCGGTTGGCTTCTAATTATCCCTTCCCTGAGGCACATTGTAAAAAATGGGAAACTCTACCGGCGGTGGATTCCCATGTCACCCGTTTAATAAGGAGCTCTACTTTGCCATTACCGTCTATATCCTCGCTGAAGGATCCCACGGACAGGAAAGTTGAGACTTGCTTAAAGTCTATTTACTCCCTCTTCGGGGCGGTGGCCCGACCGTCCATGGCCATCTCCTGGGTGGCCAAGGCCATTGAGGGTGGGCCAATGCATTGGAAGATACCTTCCCGGTCGACGCTCCGGATGTCCAGAGGGCGTTGTTGGGTCAGATGAGGGACGCTGCTTCTTACATTGGGGAAGCCTCTTTAGATGCTAGTTTGCTGACTTCGCGGGTATCGGCTGCAGCAGTGTCTGCCCGCAGATCCTTATGGTTGCGGTCCTGGAGAGCGGACTCTGATTCAAAGAAAGGCCTGGAGGCCTTACCTTTCAATGGGGAATTACTATTTGGTCCGGACTTGGACAAAATAGTGGATACCCTGGCTAAATCCAAGTCGGCTTTCCTCCCTTCGGCGGCACTGCCTGCTAAGGTTCGGAGTTCGACTTTTCGTTCCTTTCGGGTCCAGGGTAAGGCAAAAGGTCAGTCCTTCCCGAGACAGTCAGCGAGTAAGACTGCCTCTAAACCCAAGAAGCAAGCCTGGAGTGCTCGGCGCCCTTCTTCCAAGCAGGAAGATAAACCTGCGGCCTGATGGGACGGGCCTCCCTCTGGGGGACCTCAGAGTGGGAGGCCGACTTCTTCGATTTGCCCAGTGCTGGCACAATACCACCACGGATGCCTGGGTTCGAGAAGTGGTCTCCCAGGGGTACGCCCTGTCTTTTCGGCATAGACCACCCCACCAGTTTTTCTGCACAAGTCCTTCTCAGGACAAGACCAAGGCGTTACAGATTCAGGAGGCTATAGAGTCCTTGCTGAAAGCAGGGGTCATTGTTCCCGTTCCTCAATCACAACGAGGGATGGGGTATTATTCGTCTCTGTTTCTGGTGCAGCAACCCAATGGTTCTCATCGCCCTATCCTCAACTTGAAGTCTCTGAACAAATTCCTCAGAGTTCCCAAGTTCAGGATGGAAACGTTACGTTCCATCATTCTGGCGATGGAACCGGGGGATTACATGGTGTCCCTGGATATCCAGGACGCCTACCTCCATGTTCCGATAGCACCTTCGCACCAGCGGTATCTGAGGTTCGCTATCCTTCAACACCACTATCAGTTCCGGGCGCTACCCTTTGGTCTCTCCACGGCACCGAGGGTGTTCACGAAGATTATGGCTGCTGCCGTATCTGGACGACCTCCTGTTGCTGGCGAGCTCCCCGGAGGTACTGCTTCAACATCTCCACCTGACGATCGCTTGCCTGCAAGCACACGGGTGGTTGATAAATTGGAAAAAGTCCTCCCTGATTCCATCACAGCGGATGGTTCATTTGGGAGCCCTGCTGGATTCGCGTCAGCAAAGGATCTTCCTGACTCCGGAGAAGGTCGCCTCCCTACAGCTGCGGATACGCAGTTGCCTGAGCAGTTGCCGCCTGTCGGTCCATTCGGCTATGAGAGTTCTGGGGTCCATGGTGTCGACATTCGACATGGTGGAATTTGCCCAGTTCCATTCCCGGCCCCTGCAGGGGCTGATTCTATCGGAATGGAACGGGTTACCTCACCGGATCCGCTCTCAGGTGCTGGTGTTGTCTCCGGACGTTCGGCAATCTTTGGCTTGGTGGCTTCAGACAGCTCATCTGGTCGAGGGGCACCCCTTTTGGATCCCGGACTGGGTCCTGCTCACGACGGATGCCAGTCTCTGTGGTTGGGGGGCAGTGACCGGCTCATTGTCTCTCCAGGGTCGTTGGTCTGCGGAAGAAGCTCTTCTTCCCATCAACATCCTGGAACTGCGGGCAGTATACAGGGCCCTGCAGTCGTCCGGCCCCGCTCTTCACGGAAGGGCGATACAGGTGCAGTCCGACAACGCCACCACGGTGGCGTATATCAACCCCCAAGGAGGAACTCGCAGTCGGGCAGCGATGTCGGAGGTGTCTCGCATCCTGACTTGGGCGGAGGGTCACATTCCAGTGATCTCGGCGGTCTTCATCCCCGGAGTCCTCAATTGGGAAGCGGACTTCCTCAGCCGTCACGACGTGCATCCCGGGGAATGGTCGCTTCACCCAGAGGTGTTTCAGCTACTCGTGGACAGGTGGGGACTGCCGGAGCTGGACTTGATGGCCTCCCGTCACAATCACAAGTTGCCCGTTTACGGGTCAAGGACAAGAGACGCAGGCGCAAGTCTGGTGGACGCGCTGTCGGTGAAATGGACGTTTCACCTGGCGTATCTGTTTCCTCCGATATCCCTACTTCCTCGGGTTCTGCGGAAATTCAAGCAGGATGGCGGCACGCTCGTGCTGGTAGCTCCAGCGTGGCCCAGACGTCCTTGGTACTCCGATCTCAGGAGCCTCTCCATCGACGCTCCGTACCTTCTTCCTCAGCGTCGGGACCTGTTGTCTCAGGGGCCCTGCCTTTACCCGGATCTGGGTCGGCTATCTTTGACGGCGCGGCTCTTGAGACAGCTGTCTTGAGGTCTCGGGGCTTCTCCAGTTTGGTTATTGGTACCATGCTCAGGGCACGCAAGCCTGCTTCAGCACGGATTTATCACAGGGTGTGGCACACTTACTTTCAGTGGTGTGAGTCCAGACATTATGATCCTCAGGTGCCGAGTTTCTAGGATCTTGGAATTTCTTCAATCAGGATTGGACCTCGGCTTACGCGTTGCATCTCTGAAGGTTCATGTGTCCGCCTTGTCCGTGTGGTTTCAACGGCGGATTGCAATACTGCCGGATGTTCACACCTTTTTCCAAGGTGTTCTCAGGATCCAGCCTCCCTTTGTGCCTCCTGTGGCTTCTTGGGACTTGGCGGTGGTTCTAAGGGTCCTGCAGGGTCCTCCGTTTGAGCCTCTTGAGTCGGTGGAGCTCAAGTGGCTGACATTTAAGACTGTTTTTCTCCTGGCAATTGCTTCGGCCAGGAGGGTGTCTGAATTGGGGGCGCTTTCCTGTCGCCCTCCTTTCCTGATTTTTCACCAGGACAGAGCGGTGCTCCGCACTCGTCCTGAGTTTTTGCCCAAAGTGGTCTCGAAGTTCCACATTAATCAGGAACTTGTTGTGCCAGCTTTTCAGTCCCCTGATCTTTCAGCTGGTGAGACTTCCTTAGATGTGGTCCGGGCGCTTAGAATTTATGTGGACCGGACGGCTTCGGTTTGGGAAGTCTGATTCCTTGTTTATCCTCTTTGGTTTTCACAAGAGGGGTTGGCCTGCCAACAAACAAACGTTAGCCCGTTGGCTTCGTTCCGTTATTTGTGAGGCTTATGCACAGGAGGGTTTACCTGTGCCAGCCTCTGTTAAGGCTCATTCCACTCGTTCTGTGGGTCCCTCTTGGGCTGCTAGACGTGGCGCCTCTGCTGTTCAGCTGTGTAAGGCGGCCACTTGGTCTTCAATTCAAACGTTTTTGAGGTTCTATGCGTTTGACACCTTCGCCTCTCAGGATGCATCCTTTGGGCGCCCGGGTGCTCCTTTCAGCACAGGAGCGTCCCCGCCCTTAGTTGAACTGCTTTGGGACATCCCCAAGGTCAACCCTGTGGACCCCCTATGGACCCTGAAGTAGAAAACAAGAGATATGGTAAGAACTTACCTTTGTTATCTCTGTTTCTACGAAGTCCATAGGGTCCACAGGGCGCCCACCCTGATGCACCTGGCTTCATATGGGCTGTGTGGCTGGTCACCGGTTTTCCGTCTCCCATTTCTGTGAGTATGGTTTCTTGTGTGTTCCAGTCTTCCTTCTCTCTGTTCCATATTCTCCTCCGGCCTAGGCTGCTTACCAACTGAGGTGCCTGTGGCTCGGGGGCGGGGTATAGGGGAGGACCCAAGTGCATCCTGGGAGCTAAAAGCTTAACTGTGTGGTGCCCATGGATCCTGATCCAGCTATAACCCCAAGGTCAACCCTGTGGACCCTATGGACTTCGTAGAAACAGAGATAACAAAGGTAAGTTCTTACCATATCTCTTGTTATTTCTGCTAAGTCATTTTGTATTTCCCCTGGCCACCCCAACTCCATCTATCAAAAACTGGGCTCATAATCGTTGTACCACTCAATAGAAGTTACTTATCTTGCATCTCTATTCTCTACCCCTCAAGCATATTGCCTAGTTGTCATCCTTGACTCAGAACTGTCCTTTATTCCCAACACCCAATTTGTATCTTAATTTTGTTAAATACATATAAGAATAACCTCTAGAATATGTCCAATCTTACTGAAGACTAATTTTCTACTGCTGCTCTTCTCTACCAGTCCCTGGGCATGGTCACAAAAGTTGCAACTTAATATATATATACCAGTTCGGAGGCATATTTTTGCTACAGGTAAACCAGGCACATATGCTAACAGCATTATGCTGAGCCGGATGCATTTTGATATGTGAATGCACTTTTTTGTGGAGTTATTTACACCGATTTTGGAATAAACTCTGCATTAGCCCTTATGCAATATTACCCAATTTATCAAGCTTAGATTTTTAGAGCTGGCCCCTGATAAGTTGTAATTACTGTCATATTCAGAAGATGTCCACTTTCATTATCTATTGGTAAAGCTCTGTCAAAAGTGAGCTTTACCAACTGAGAATGATCAGACTTTTGGCCATGTAAGCTCATTAGTTCACTCTAGGAAGCAAAAGTCTTTATAGACTTTATAAGTCTATAAATACTTTATAAAGTTTAGGAAAGTGCTTCTCTAGGACAGGCTTTTTTCAGATACGCTGTTTTGGCAAGCACAATTTGGTAAAAAGCTCATAGAAATCACAGCTAAACAATGATATAAGAAGAATTGTTGATTATGATGAAACCCCAGTAAAAATAAATAGGCCCCTTGCTATTTAGTTCACATCAGAGACAGGAGTCCGAACAGCTGAGGAGTCTAAGCCTGGGTTTAGAAGCCAGAGCAGGAACAATTCTACAGATGCTTACTTGCAGTTTAGTACAGGGCATCCAATAGACAGAAATTCTTTGCGGCTGTCTTCCTTGAGACTCCACAGATAAGAATTGTTTAAATTGTTTCAGTTCTGGATGTTGTGCACAAAGAGAAGTGAGGCTACATCATGGATAATTGGGGACCACTGTAACTGGTTCTTATTAAGTAGGGTACACACCTGCACGATATCGGGCCTATCTGGCCAAATCGTAACGACATATCAGGCATATCGTGCAGTGTGCAGCCCAATTTGTGCGCTCCCACGGTCGCTTGCGATATCACGTGATCGTTCTGTCGTTCATTAAATTGTGTAATGTGTACCTGCAATCATGCGATGTCCAGGGTGAAGGAAAGTCGCTCTGAACATAGGCACGATAACTTGTTGTTCTGGTGTGTACCATAGTCGAGGAAGATTTATGTTTAGTCATTCACTTAACTGGAGTAGGATTTATTTTCTATTTCATTTTGTCTGGCCCTTAAATGGCCAGTGTACCCACAATCTCAATTGCCCGATGAAAAAAAAAAAAAGGGAATGAAATGAATCTTAACAACTGTACTGGTTTATGCAACTACTGTATATATATTTATATTATCATGGTTTTTTTTTCCTAGATGACTGGTTTTCTGATGGGTCTCTCTCAGATAAGTCAAAATTCAATGATCTAGGTTTAATGCCTGCTCCAGGCTCAGCAACAGCCTTGGACTGGTCACATCTGATAAATGCTGCTACAGTGTTTGAAGGTACTGTTGGATTTTCACATGATTTGTTGTTTGCTGTTACTCTTTTTCCACTTAAATGAATAAATAATGTGCTGTGTAATACGAACTGTGGTGCAGTGCAAAATGTGCACTAAAATCAATAGCATATGTTTTGGGGGTTTTGGTAAAAGCATGAAGTGTTTTTATTCAATTTGTGCTTTCACATGTAAATTAAAATAATATAATGAAACAAAGACATTGTTTATTCTGAGCTATAACTATTGGAATGATTTTTAGAGTGCTGGTCTAAACACAAAATGAGGGCCTGATGCAGACCTGCTTGCGAGTGCATAGCGCTCGCTAGCGGGTCGATGGTCGGGCAGTGCGCACGCGCAAGCCCAGGAACGAGAGAGAACTTCACTCGCTCGGGGCTTGCAGCAAAACGGGGCAGCTGTCCATGTTGAACCACAGCTCGCCCCGTTTTGTAGGCGGGTTGGGGGGGTGGCTGCACAAACGGCCCTACTGACATCACATCTATTAGAGCAGGAAGTTCACTGTGGCTTGCGGTGGACGAGACCCTACCACAGTCGCGTCACTGGGGTAGGTGACATCCAGTGTGCCAAATAGACCACCTGTGTACACGCCCAAACACAACCCGGATTTCATCACTCTCCCTGTACTGCCGGCTCCTCCTCTGTGACTGGGAGATGAACGCTGCACTCAGCTCCTGAATGACTGAGGAAGAGTCTGCATTTTGGAATCACCCCGGTGCTGTCCGCACACCCCTAGTGACGCCAATGATTATAGTGAAATATGAAGAGGCAAATTAAAATATTGATATTGGCAAAAAGAAGAAGAAAATTGTAAAGTGTTTTAAATCTCATTTAAAAAAAACTAATAAAATGAGTTTCCTTTTTACATTCCAAAATATTATACTTTATGTTATTGTATGTTTTTGGGTCAAAATGCATTAATTTATTACTTTGTATAATATGTAACTATTTATTCTCCCAGTTTTTGTTGTATATTTTCACCAGTCTTCAGCCCCTCAGTGTGATATACTGTATATCACAGTCATATTATTACACTAGAGTTAGCAGTTGGAAAACAAACAGGCAAAACTTACGTAGGATGTAGTGAAGAGGCCCAGAGGAACTGCTGCAATAAATAAATAATAGGCAGTGAATCAGACACAAGATTGTACTCAGACCATACAGAAACAGCAGGAATAAAATTAGCTACATAAAAATAAGCTGCAAATAAATCTTCAAGCATTGATTGAGGAGTTAAAGAATATAACTACCAGATAATTAAGGTTTGAGGGAGTGTAAGAATGGTTAATGATGCTGTTGATTTAGATAGAAACAGCTGAAGCTACACATCTTCACAATACATTTCCAAATATACAATGAATTATTGAGAGCTGAAAAAAGGATAAATGTGAGCATTGAAATAATAGTTTTTGAGATTTAATAATAAGTGCAACAATGTGATCATTTGAACTAATTTGTGATATATCTCACATTAAGGGGGACTCGGGAATGCAGTTAAGCACAAGGTTCTGATTACTACACTTCTGGGTGTTACAGTACAGCATACTTCAGTTATCTTTGTGATGTGAGCAAAAATAAGTGATGATTCCTACCAGTAATATCAATTGCATTTCCCTCTGACAGACTTACTAACTGGTGAAAAATAGACAGTGATTGTTTAAGGAGTTGGATTAAAGAAGAAAGACACAATGTGCGTAATCCTCACACAAAGCAGTAACCCATATAAGGCATTTTGGAGTTGTTGGCAATATTGGTGACTGTTGGGCCATGGTGCTGCTAGAGTTTGACACTAGCTCACCTGGGTTATGCAGTTTAATGCGATACTGGTCTCCACAAGGTAGTAATGGTCATCAAGACAAGTCATCTTCCAGTTTCTGGAGTGAAAGCTATCAGGAGCAAATCAAGGTCAGTGCAGGCATCAGAGCCGTAACTAGATGTTTTAGTGCCCTGTGCCAGACAGATCATTGCGCCCCCCCCATCATTCTTTAATGGGGATAGTCTCATGTCTGCATCCCCACACCCTTGTGTCTGTATCCCCAGTTACTGCACCCAGGAGCGTATTAAGAGAGAAGGTGGAGCCCGTGTGCATTCCCCATCCGGGGCCCTCTCCTCTCTCCCTGGTGGCCAGCAGCGGACTGACAGCAGCAGTAGACTCTGGGTACTAGTCTGTGCCCAGAGTCTACTGCGCAGGTCACCAGTAAAATGGAGTGGCCGCCATTTCCCCAGCGATTTCCCAACTGCGCATGCGCAAAACGCTGGAAAAATGGCAACGACGGCCATTTTCCAGGCGTTTTATGCAGGGCTGCGACAGCCGACGTGGGACTTTGGAAAGGCGAGTACTAGAAAATATGGGTGCAGGGTGTGCAGTGTGGGTCCCCCTGGACCCAGGGGCACATGTGCCCCTGCCTGCACCCTAAAGTCTGTGTCCCAAGCACCGTGAGGGTCTGTGTCCACAGTTCCTGCACTCTAATGTTTGTATCCCCAATACCCTTACCTCCATGTCTGTGTCCCCAGCTCCTGCACCCTAATGTCTGTGTCCCCAGCACCCTCACCTCCATGTCTGTGTTCCCAGCTCCTGCACCCTAATGTCTGTGTTCCCAGCACCCTCACCTCCATGTCTGTGTTCCCAGCTCCTGCACCCTAATGTCTGTGTCCCCAGCACCTTCACCTCCATGTCTGTGTCTCCAGGTCCTGCACCCTAATGTCTGTGTCTCCTGCACACTCACCTCCATGTCTGTGTCCCCAGCTCCCTCACCTCCATGTCTGTGTCCCCAGCACCCTCACCTCCATGTCTGTGTCCACAGCACCCTCACCTCCATGTCTATGTTCCCAGCTCCTGCATCCTAATGTCTGTGTCTCCTGCACCCTCAATTCCATGTCTGTGTTCCCAGCTCCTGCACCCTAATGTCTGTGTCCCCAGCACCTTCACCTCCATGTCTGTGTCTCCAGGTCCTGCACCCTAATGTCTGTGTCTCCTGCACACTCACCTCCATGTCTGTGTCCCCAGCACCCTCACCTCCATGTCTGTGTTCCCAGCTCCTGCACCCTAATGTCTGTGTCTCCTGCACCCTCACCTCCATGTCTGTGTTCCCAGCTCCTGCTCCCTAATGTCTGTGTCCCCAGCACCCTCACCGCCATGTCTGTGTCCCCAGCACACTCACCTCCATGTCTGTGTCCCCAGCACCCTCACCTCCATGTCTGTGTCTCCAGCTCCTGCACCGTAATGTCTGTGTTCCCAACTCCTGCACCCTAATGTCTGTGTCCCCAGCACCCTCACCTCCATGTCTGTGTCTCCAGCTCCTGCTCCCTAATGTCTGTGTCTCCAGCACCCTCACCTCCATGTCTGTGTCTCCAGCTCCAGCACCCTAATGTCTGTGTCCCCAGCATCCTCACCTCCATGTCTGTGTCCCCAGCACCCTCACCTCCATGTCTGTGTCCCCAGCACCCTCACCTCCATGTCTGTGTTCCCAGCTCCTGCACCCTAATGTCTGTGTCTCCTGCACACTCACCTCCATGTCTGTGTTCCCAGCTCCTGCACCCTAATGTCTGTGTCTCCAGCTCCTGCACCCTAATGTCTGTGTCTCCTGCACACTTACCTCCATGTCTGTGTCCCCAGCACCCTCACCTCCATGTCTGTGTCTCCAGCTCCTGCACCCTAATGTCTGTGTCCCTAGCACCCCCTCCTCCATGTCTGTGTCTCCAGCTCCTGCACCCTAATGTCTGTGTCCCCAGCACCCTCACCTCCATGTCTGTGTTCCCAGCTCCTGCACCCTAATGTCTGTGTCCCCAGCACCCCCTCCTCCATGTCTGTGTCTCCAGCTCCTGCACCCTAATGTCTGTGTCCCCAGCACCCTCACCTCCATGTCTGTGTTCCCAGCTCCTGCACCCTAATGTCTGTGTCTCCTGCACACTCACCTCCATGTCTGTGCCCAATCACTCACACTGTTACCAGGCATAGCCGCACAGGGAGGAGGAGGCATCAGCAGTTAGCATGTAAAGAGAAGAAAGGAGGCAAGGCGGCACGAGGAGGAGTGTAGGAGGCACTGTGGGAGAGACGTCATTACTTCTCTCCCCACCTCCATGTCTGTGTTCCCAGCTCCTGCACCCTAATGTCTGTGTCTCCTGCACACTCACCTCCATGTCTGTGTTCCCAGCTCCTGCACCCTAATGTCTGTGTCTCCAGCTCCTGCACCCTAATGTCTGTGTCTCCTGCACACTTACCTCCATGTCTGTGTCCCCAGCACCCTCACCTCCATGTCTGTGTCTCCAGCTCCTGCACCCTAATGTCTGTGTCCCTAGCACCCCCTCCTCCATGTCTGTGTCTCCAGCTCCTGCACCCTAATGTCTGTGTCCCCAGCACCCTCACCTCCATGTCTGTGTTCCCAGCTCCTGCACCCTAATGTCTGTGTCCCCAGCACCCCCTCCTCCATGTCTGTGTCTCCAGCTCCTGCACCCTAATGTCTGTGTCCCCAGCACCCTCACCTCCATGTCTGTGTTCCCAGCTCCTGCACCCTAATGTCTGTGTCTCCTGCACACTCACCTCCATGTCTGTGCCCAATCACTCACACTGTTACCAGGCATAGCCGCACAGGGAGGAGGAGGCATCAGCAGTTAGCATGTAAAGAGAAGAAAGGAGGCAAGGCGGCACGAGGAGGAGTGTAGGAGGCACTGTGGGAGAGACGTCATTACTTCTCTCCCCACACACACTAGTGCAGTCAGGAGCCGGGACCGTCAGCCTGGCAGAGCTCTGGAGTGTGAAGGGCTGCATGGACGCACCGCTGCATAACATACATCGCAGCAGGCGCCCAGACAATACAGAGTTTTGTGACAGCAAGTTCTGCCCCAGGGCATCCAGCGCTTTGTGCAACAGCATTGGCTGCCTACCTAGATACGGCACTGGCAGGCATAAGTGGGGCATAGTTAAGAAAGCCAAAGTTAGCACATCAAGCAGAGACATAATCTTGGACAAGCCAGTTTGGAGCACAGGCTTTTAGAAAGATGAGCTGAAAGGTAGAAAGCACAATAGTCAGGTAAGGGAACAGGAAGCTGCAGGATTTATATAACCAAATGCTGATTAGGAACAGATAAAACACATTCAGTTAGTAAAGCAACATTGAATTCCGCAATCACGTTCTGGCCTTGTTTGCCAAGGTAACATGGATATGTTCTTCAAGCTAAAAAGATCCCTCTAAAGTGCAGTAACTCTCCCATGGGTAACTAATTTAACAAAAACATTCTTGAATCAACAATTCTTTCTGCCATACACTAATTTTCTCCATTCCCTCCCTCCTGTTGGTTCAGGTGCAGGGCAGGGACGTGCAGTCAGGGTAGGCAGGGCCCTGTCATACTTCTGAGA
The DNA here is from genome assembly GCA_031769625.1 of Taudactylus pleione. Classification (NCBI taxonomy): domain Eukaryota; kingdom Metazoa; phylum Chordata; class Amphibia; order Anura; family Myobatrachidae; genus Taudactylus; species Taudactylus pleione. The sequence continues at coordinate 2,386,457 of JAUIMM010000153.1, forward strand.
TTTTATATAAAAATTATTAGAATACTACAAAAGATATTTGTAACTTATAAACAACTTCTGTGTTTATTGTATTGTAATCATTTAAAGTTAACACTCACAAGCTTTGTGGAGCTCCCTGGGACTGCAGGGAGACGAGAGATGAGACAGGAACAGCTCAGCCTCGCTTCTATATAGTCAGGCTCTGCGGGACCACACCATGCGCAGTAAGCTGCATAGAAAGAGAGCTAATAGAGGCATGCCTCTGAGTATGGGGGGCGTGCCTTGAGCACTGATGGACACCTTGGATGGGGTTGGGTATGATTGCTGGCGGTCAAGATGCCACTGGTCAGAATACCGACAGCGGCATCCCGACAGTCAGATTCCCGACACCCATAGGTAAGTATGGTAGCACTAACCCCTACCCTAACCCTTTCTCCCCGGTGCCTAAACCAAACCTACCCTACCCTAGTGCCTAAGCCTAAACTCCCCCTAACCGCACCCTAAACCTAACACTCGGTGCCTAAACCTAACCTCCCTCACTGGTGCCTAAACCTAACCTCCCCCTCCCCGCACCCTAAACCTAACCCTCCCTCCCTGGTGCCTAACCCTCCCCATAGTGCCTAACCCTAACGCCGCACCTTAACTGCAGATACTTACCTTCGGGATGCCTGCTGTCGGGATACTGGTGTGGGGATTTCAACGCTGTCAGGATTTCAGCACTGATATTTAGACCTTCGGGCATGCCTGGATGCCGACTACATCCTCTTGGATGTATCATGTGACCAGGAAGTGCACTGCAGTGTTTAGAAGAGATCGGATCTCAGTCAGCATCAGCAAGAGAAGACACAGTGCTGCAGATAGAAAAATCAATGGACACTGAAGCTTAGTGTAGTGAGGGGAGAGTTACAGTGAGTAGGAGGTGAGATAAGCTTCCAGCACTCAGGACCTCATTCAGAGTCGGTCGTTGCGGCCGCAAGGTCGTAAGGTAAAAGGGGCCGGATATGCAAATGAAGCGCTCGCAAGTTGCGTCGTTAAGATGGGATCGTTATCTGGATGAGCGAGGGGAGGATGTGGCCGTAAGACTAAAAATACGCCCCCTTCTCGTTCCCATTACACGTCATCTCCGGGCATATAAGGATTAATCGAGACCATCGGGAACCATCGGAGCTGGTCGTAGACCTTAAGGTTGACCATACCCTCTCTTAAGCACTACGATAAAGTCAGTGTAAAAACCTCCCATGTCACATGTGCCATGACACTACTTAGTTAATTATGCACTCCCATAAAACGCCGTTTGCATAGTCAGGCACGCCTGCGTTCGGATCTCCACTCCCCCGTTCACAAGCACCTTCCCCTGTTACCACCCACAAACGCCTCATCCCGTCACTCAAACTAACGACCTGGCCAAGTTGAAGGAGAGAGCAATTTCTGATCGTAATAGCTAGTTTGCGCACGCGCATTGCGAATTTTACGCATGTGCAGTTTAGCGAACATCGGTGGTGTACGACCGTGCGGCCGCAACAAACGACTCTGAATGAGGTCCTCAGACCCATCTCTATGTGTGCCTCCCCAGCCTTTGACCTCACTAAACGTCACTGGTGCAGGGTTTGAATGTCCAATAAAATGATTCTTCTGAAAGGCTCCTGTTGGACTGAAAAAGCTGTATTTGTCTTTACAGAATCAGAGAGTTTTACACAGTTATCAGGCTTATTTTTGCAGAGAGCGCAAAGGACCCAATAAACTTTTGACCCAATTGTGAAGTGGAAGCTTTAATTTAATATTCACTGTAGGTTGCCAAACCTTAGTTAGTAAGATTTCTCTGGTGTCTATAAGCCTTTTTATAGCATGCTTGAGCTTCTTGGAGTGTTGCATGAAGCAGATTTTGTCAGTAACATCTGGAATAGAGGTGACACACAGGAATGAAAGATGGACAATATCTGTCATTTATGGAAAAGAGAACTTTGAAAAGTACGAGGGTTGTTCAAAAAGTAATGCCTAAATGCTCACAACCTACAATTTTATTTTATATACAGATTTGAAAATTTGCAGTAAAATACTTTGAAATCTTAATAACAGAATGACTCTACTCAAAATATTCACCATTTGCCCTCAAACATTTTCTTCACCTCTCAACCCAAGCTGTGAATCCACTTTGGAAAAATTCCAGTGGTTGGTGTTTGACCCAGAAACGTATGACGATTTTAATAACCTCTATGTCTTCAAAATGTTGACCCCGGAGACAACATTTGAGAGGGCCAAACAGATGAAAGTCAGAAGGGGCCAAATCAGGACTCTATGGTGGATGTGGCATTATTGCCCACCCCATTTTGGCAATGGGCGCAGATGTTGCCATCGAAGTGTGAGATCCGGCATTGTCATGGTGTAAGATGACATTTGACAGTGGAATTGTTTACCTTTTTTTGCGGATGACTTCTTTCAGCTTCTTAAGTGTAATAATGTATCGATCACTGTTGATTGATTGGCTTGGTTCCAAGTAATCGATGAGAATAACACCTCGGCAATCCCAGAAGAATGTGGCCATAACTTTGTTTACGGATCGCTGTAATTTAAACGGCCTAGGTGAACTTGGGTGTTTCCATTGTTTTGATTGGGCCTTTGTTTCTGGGTCATAAAGGAATACCCAGGTCTCATCTCCTGTAATTACATTTTCCAAAAACGTCTCAGGGTTGGCTTCAAAGTTGGTCAAAGGTCATTGCACACTTCCACCCTCTGGGCCTTATGATCCCTGGTTAATTGCTTTGGAACCCATTTAGCAGACACTTTACGATATCCCAGATCATTGATTAGTGTTTCTACAGTGCCATGGCTACATTCAAGTTCATCACTGATATCTCTGATGGTCACACAACGGTCTTTCTGAATCATGGCATCGACTTTGTGTTGGTTCTCTGCTGTCACTGCAGTTGATGGTCTGCCACCATGAGGTTTGTCACACATGGACGATTCTCCGATTGAAAAAACTTCATCCACCTTCTGACATTGCTATAGTCAATTGTATGCTCACCATACACTTTCTTCAGTCTTCTGTGGATTTCTGTAGCACTGCAGCCTTTTTTTCCAGAAATTCAATGATGGCTCTTGGTTTCATCTTGGATTCCATGGTATTTCTTGGACTACCTAAACAAAAATACATATATAGCTAGCAGACATCTTAAACTACAAACTGACAAAGTTTCAAATAAATTTTGCATATTATTTTAGAGATATGAGCATTTAGGCATAACTTTTTGGACAACCCTCGTATAACTATTTTGAGGACTGTTCTAAGCAAACTCTGCTGTATTAAGATGAAACCTCTGAAGATAAATTTCGGATTATTCCCAGTGTTGCAAAAGTTTCACAAGAGAACTCCTCAATCAGGGCCTGATTCAGAGGAGGACGCAGTGTCGCTGCTTGCACAGTTGAGAGATTATTTACTTCTGCGCATGTGCAAAACATACCACTGAGTGTAGGCAGAAACCGCTGCTGAGTATGGAATTGCTGCCATTTGAGTTGATGGTGGAAAGCCATGGGTGTTTGTGGGCAGAGTCTAGGAGGTGGTCTGAAGTGAATGCTGAAAAAGGCTGTCTCATGGGAGTGTCACGGGCATGTCAGTATACGCAGATCCACAACAAGAGGCCATGTTCTGAGACATTGCACCACCCATGTGGCATCAGAAATGTCGATGGTGCAAGCAATGGTGGGGTGTTTACAACCACCGGCGGGGTTTGAATGTCTATGAACATTGAAACTGGGCGTCTCCGAGCTTGTGCCAAAATTGCTTACTCTCCTGAAAATCGTATGGCGCTCCTGGTCGCCTGGAATAGTGTGCAAGTCTCCTGGCCAGAGATTGCAGCGGGGGGAAATCAGGTGATCGTGGCCCTGCTCACTGCTTCACCATGCCAACCAGTAATCTTGGCATTGTGTAGCATGGTCGGGGCCATGTTGACGCAGCCTGCTTCGCCCCCAATGCCGCATCAAGTCCCAGCCATGCCACACGCTCCCCGAATGTCCGCAAGTATGGCTTGTACAGTCCGTCACACACTAATATACAAGGCTGAAACCAGCATTTAAATATTATCACAGCTGCTAATCCAAAATAAATTGTGTCAACCTCTAAATGAGACCCTCAGTAACCACTTGCCAGGAATGCCATGGAGAATAAATAATTTTTAGATCATCAAATCAGATGAACAAATCAGTTATTTGTTAAATAGTAGTAGGGAGACCACTAGTGGTAATGGAAGTTTAGTTAGATTATTAATAAGTATTTAATGTGGAATTGGGAATTCAGCAATAAAATTCATAGGAATGGAGGGAGAGACTGAGGTAGACCATATCTCCAAGCACAAGTGGACAGAAATTCACATTGTTGTGGATATTGGGCCTGATTCAGAACCGCTGTCTGCTGGCGAGCGCTCGCTCTGAATCGGGGCTTTTTTGTTGTTGTTTTTTTTTCTTCAAGCCGCTCGTTGAGCTGTAGGGGACCATCCACAGCTTTTGCAAGTGGCCTGGAGCCTGTCGCGATTATTGCGACCATCGGGCTTGAAAAGGAGACCCTGTGGTAGGGTCTCAGCTCTCGCAAGCCCAAGTGGACTCCCTGCTCTAATAGAGCAGGTAATCCACTACTGACATCACTAGTGATGTCAGTAGGGCAGCCCACAAACGCCAGGTGTTCCCAAGGGAACGCTTGCATTTGTGCAGCCACCCGCCCTCCCGCCTACAAAACGGGGCGAGCTGTCAATCAACATCGACAGCCGCCCCGCCTTGTAGCGAGACCCGTAGCGACGGAGCAGCTGCCGCTGGACGGGTCTCGTGCATGCGCACGTCGGAGGCGGCGCATGCGCAGTGGGGGACCATTGACCCGCTTGCGAGCGGGTCTGAATCAGGACCATTGTTTTTTAGGCCACTAAAAGTAATGTGACAGTTGTTACTAAATCATATAGATTAGATGGTAGCCATTCCCGTAGCGATGAGACACTCTATACTGGGTATGTAGTTAGTTACTATGTCGACATTCATAATGTCTAGGCAAATGGTTCAGAATGTCGACATATTCGGTCAGAATGTCAACATGTTCATAATGTCAACATACAACATGGCAAAATTCACAAAATGTTGACATGTTCAAAATGTCGACATTATGCATGTCTACATTATCAACATATGAGGGTTTAGCTTAGGCTGTGGCCAGGGTTAGGGTTAGGCTGCAGTTGGGGTAAAATATGGTAAAATGTTGACATTCTCACTGTTGACATGCATCATGTCAACATGTCCATATTGCAGACGTCAACATTTTGAACGTTCACATTCAGACCATGTCGACATCCTGAATGACAAACTTGTATACCACAGCCCCAGGGCCGGCTCCAGGGGTCGGAGCACCCTGTGTCGGCTCTCTCTAGGATGCGCGCGACTGAAAATGGGGGTGTGGCCTAATTTCCATAGGCCACGCCTCCTACGTGACGTTATTTGGAGGCGTGCCCGCTTGGCACGCCTCCAAACAACGACAGGCTGGGGGGGGAGCCTTACTAGTTGGGCTTCCCCCAGCCCTCTCCCGTCACTGAATGGTGACGAGAGAGGGCTGCGCGCAGCATCCATTCAGACTCCCCAACCTCCCGATTTGACCACCCGCGGGCCTCTTCGGCCCATGGGTGGAACAGTGGGACAGTACTGTCCCGATGAAATCCGGATGTTGGGGAGGGTTGCGCCCACTATGGGTGGTGCCCTGTTCGACCGCACTGGTCGAACACCCCTAGAGCCGACCCTGCACAACCCTATACTTTCAAGGGCATTGTACTGTGTTTCAAGATGACTGACAAGGTGGCCTCCCAAACATTGGAGTTATAAGCTGATGAATTCAACTATATATCTGGGAACTGTGGGCAGTAAATCAGATATAGACAGGTGGTCTCCTGATGATTAGGTCCTGTTGACAACTCCATTGTTGACTATTTTAGAAACGTTTTAATTCTTATTTTGATATTTGTTATTTTTTATATATATTTTGTATTTTTTATGTCTTATGGGCACCAGATTCATGTCTTTTATGTATACTTGTAGTAATAAATCACTTGGTATTTGGGATACAGAAGACAATGGGCCTGATTCAGAGCCAGACGCAATTAACGCTCGCTCGTCCAGAAAATAGGGGTGGCTATTCAAATGAACCGTTCGCTGTTTGCGGTCTGTTTACGCCTCTAGGTCTGAACGAGCGAACAAAACTTGCGGTCGTTTTTTGGGAAACTACTCCCCCTGGCCACTCGCATCCTATGTCATGTCCGCTATTTATTAGATTAATCGAGTACATCGACCAGGGTATGAGCTGCTCGCTATTCTTGTGGTTGGTTTTTGCTACCACAATTTTGCGAGCAGTTCTGGCTATAAAATAACCCAGTGACGTGGTCAATGACGCTGCTGTTTTAATTATGCACACCCATAAAACGCCCGTTTTGACCTTTAAGCACGCCTGCGATCGGATCTCCACTCCCCGTTTTCAAGCACCTTCCCCTGTTACCACCCACATACGCCTCTTTCTGTCACTCAAATTATCAGGCATTCGCTATTTTGCGAGCACATGAATTTCGACCGCACTGACTGGTTTGCGCATGCGTATAACGATCCGTACGCATGCGCAGTTGGGCAAACATCGCTCGGAGCGAACGAGCGGCCGCCTACGAGCGGCTCTGAATCAGGCCCAATATTCCCAATCTGCCCAAACTACATCGTCATCTTCCAACCCTACTTTCTAAAGTAGGTAATTTGTGCCCATTTTGTCACCTGAACGTTGGGACAGTCCCATAAAACTTGTGCCAATTGGCTGGTATGACAAAAGCTAACTGACATGTCAGCAATCAACAGATCACTAGTACTTTATTGTTTCAGGGATCAGCAAAGATTTAAATCAACTCTAGTAGCAGTTTAATGGGGAACCTGACTAGCTACTAGTTTTACTCGATTGATCCAATAAGACAACTGCAAGTGGTTACACAGATGTGTCCTCAGACAGCACGACTTGCCTGGCATGAGTGAGCAGTCTCGTGAGAGTCTGTTAGTGCCGGGTGTCGTTTTTTCATCGAAAATGCAATTAGGACACACCAGGAGACTGTGCTGATTCATTTCATATGTGACACTTGTATATCTGTGTGTAGCTGAGTCTGTATGTGAAGCACAATGGAACTTTGAATTTAAAAAAAGCTGCTGCTGCTCCATTGTAGCTCTTCATATACAGATTCAGAGACTCAGTCACACTCAAATATACAAGTGTCACATATCAAATGAATCAGCATAGTCTGCTGGTGCGTCGTAGTCACATTGCTTTGCAACTTGGACGCAATTTCAGTGACAAAAGCCGCAAAAAAAAGATGACCACCGCTAATTGATATGTGGCATGCCTATATTCTGCGTGTGACTGCAGGTGTATCTGCATGCGAAATGCTATGTTACACTGTCACAGCCGCAGTCATACTCAGAATATGCCACATATCATGTATGTGCGTCCTATTCACATTACTTTGTGAATAAGACGCACGGCATGGCGCGACTGGAAGGGCTGTTTAATGCGCAAGGCAGTAAGATTTATGTGGACACATCTGTATGTTGTTGTTCTTCTTTTCCTTCTCCTTCTTCTTCCAAATTTACTTTCAGGTCCTAAGTTACACTATGGGTACCCCCGTTTTTGCCTTTAAATGAAAGTCGGGGATTTAAATAGCCGCAGCAGATGTTTTTTCCCGACATTGAAGAAGTGATGCAGAAGAGCACTTAGGTTATTTTTTTCGTTTTTTTAAGTGGTCCCATCAAATTGGGGTACATGAAAATGGGTACTAGCATATTTTTAAGTCCCTAAAGTAAGTTTTTAAAAATTCTGCAATTGTGTACCTGCTGCTATAAATCTATTCTAGAAAACACCTGCCGCATACTTGCAGAATAGCCCTGAACCTATTTCCCTATTTTTAAACAATTTTTTCCCATTTTTTTTTTTCACCCCAATTTTTTAATTAATTTTTTGGGGTGTCCCTATTTTTTTTTACAACTTTTTTTGACACAGTTCTTGTTTAAATGTCATTCCCAGGGATGCAGGCTATTTTTTTTAAGCCTGCACCCCTAAACCCCAATTCTGCACTTTTTTTCGACACCTATTCAATGGTAAAAAGTTATCCCCTTTTTTATCAAAGACTTTTCGAACCTGCGATAAGTCTTTGAAATTGAATATGGTGTAAAAGTAAAACCTGCGATAATGACATCATAGGTGCGATATTAACGCAAAAACGATGTTTTCGCTCGCATATAGAATATCCCTATGAGTGTGATCACAACCCGCTATCTTGTCATTTTCAGGCTCACCGTTACCTGTGTTTTGCATGGCTTTTCAATGTTAAGTCAGTCATGATATAATGTTTTTGTTGTTGTTGTTTGTCTGTTTGTTTGATTGTCTGTTTGTTTTATTTATTATAGAACAACGTGTGGAATCATTTTGCTCTTTGAGTGATATGCAGTGTGAAGATGGCTTTAAAGGATCTGAAGAGTTATCTCTGTGCTCCGACACTGTAAATGGAAAAAAATTTGGTGATTCTGCTGGGTATGTAAATCACACTTGAATATTTTAAAATGAATATAAATAAAACCATCAATAATTCATATTTGAAATCTGTACCAGAAAACAATGTAAACTGGAAGTCAAGCTACTGGAACAGTAGGCAAACATTTATTTTTATTGTAAAATTGTGAGAATGCATTGAAATGTGCTGTCAATTGTTCACATTAAATAAATAAAAAAAATGTTTATTTTGACATCTTTTGTGCATTAGATATTGGTGATACATTGTCCAAGCCGGCACTGGTACATTGTTTGCCCTAAGCTATTACTGGTACATTTTCTTTTTAACAGAACAGTGAAATGTTTGCTTTTCATATAATACTTATTTAAAATTTAATGCAAGCATATACTTAGTGTTTTTTTAATTATTATTATTTTGGGGAGGGGGTTGTAGTTATTGCATTTAGAAGTAACTCCACATTCTGCACTACGTGTGGACATTTTAGTGGTCTTATTTGATGTGACCATAAATAAATAAAATTTGGTTTCTTACCGTCAGTAGTACAGAATCATTGACATATTAGCTACTGTATGTATTGTTTAACTCAATCAAAGTGGCATTATTTGCATAGTGATATACAAGATTATAATTATTTCACAGGCTTCTATTTGCATAATTGTTTAGTTTGTACTGAAATTCAGAAGAAGGTATATTAAACATGTATGCTTTGTGTTTTATATATATATATATATATATATATAAATATATATATATATATGATGTCGATATTGTTGAATTGTCGACATGCAACATGTGCAGAATGTCAAAATGTTCACAATGTTGACATGGGAAATATCATCTTTCTGCATGGACCGGAGGGATAGGGTTAGATTTGAACTCGCTGCGAGTTCAATCCACGTATTGGGGGCATTCATCACCCCTCCTGTACTTTATTATCACTTCCGAAAAGCTGCTCTTTTTGCGTAGACAGTTTTTCGGAAAAAGTGGACTTTTCTCCTGCTGCCTGGACTCTATGCTTGAAGACAGGCTGCGAAGAGACAGTAAAGCAGAAGGAGAGAAGACGTAGGAACCAAGCCCCCCACCCGCTCACCCCCGGCCAACCCCGCTGTCTGTCCTCTGTCCCACCCACCCCCTGCTGCCGCAGAGCTGCAGCCACAGCAGGAGTCTGTGATCCACGCTCAGACCATGCAGTCCCAGAGCGTCAGTCCCCTGCCGCCTCTGCTGTGCCCTCTTCCTTGCTTCCGGTTCACAGATGTCACGGCCAGTGTTTCTCGGCATGGTAGTCACCGGGTATTACCTGTGAGGTCGTTATGGTGGGGGGGTCTCTGGCAGCGGTGCTGGTGTTTGGCGAGGGACATTGGCTGCGCGTGGTTCTGTGCGGGCACATTGTCACTAGGCCTGGTAAAGTCTGGCGGTGTTTCTGTTCCGTTGGCATGGGTGCCGCTATCTTGCCTGAGGCCATGCGATCCCGGCTGTCCAATCCTGGTAGGTCATGTGCTCATTCCAGCCAGTCACAGCGTGGCACTGCGTATTTAGGAAGGTCCAGAGCCTTCCTTCCTTTGCCAGAGCAACGTATTTCTCAGCTGCGGCTGAGAGAGAGTACCTGAGCCTTACCTGCCTGCTCCTAGCCTGAACCTTGCCTGCTCCAACCTGCTGGACTTACCCTGCACCCTCCATATACCTTCTTACCTGCCTGAGTACCTGAACCTGCTATTTCCCTGCACCTTGCTTCATTTCACTCCCAGCTGGACTTCACTACCTCTGCCTGCATCAGTTACAGCTCACCAAACTTGCATTCAGTTACAGCTCATCAAGCCTGCATTTAGTTACAGCTCATCATACCTGCATTCTGTTTCAGCTCACTATACTTATACTGGACTGTTCCTGCCTGTCACTATCTGGACATTTTCTCATTAACCCCCACTACAGTTATCAAGTGCACTATAGTGCTATACCTGGACTTTTTCATTTGCCATTCCCATGTCTTCTAAGTCACTTATTAAAAACTCCACTTTTTCATTTAAGTCTGCTTCTGTGTCTGCTCCTATCACCACCCCGGGTCCACAACAAATTCAGAACCTCACAACAGAAGGGCTACTTGGGGAGCCGGGAAGGGGCTGCATTAAGGTAAGAGGACAGGGCAGAGAGGGATCATTTTAGATCCTTCTGCTGTATCGGATCCTGTACGCCATCTCAGAATAGCATATTAGTATCACTGTCAAGTTCCGGAAACAAATTTTTTTTGGAACTTGATGAATTACATAAAAATTATGAGTTATATGATTAATTACCCTGACATTACAGTTAATCTTAATTTTTACCTATTTTTGTAGAAATTAAGAGTTGATGAATAGACCCCTAAGAAAGCTATATGGTCTCGCTAAGAGGTCCCAAGCTTTTTCTCCATAAGCTTGTGATGGGGAAGGTTAACATTGTTCATTTAGATTGCACAACAGTATTGGTTCCTGGCAATAATTTTCCTTTTAGAGAGAAACATGCTTGCCTAATTTTCATGTCTGTGCAATCAGCAAGCTAACTGATCGCTGTCACTTATCTACTGACTTCATCCCCAGTTTGGGAGCACATATGGACCAGTGTAAGCTCTGCAAAAAAGTATTACTTCTGAGTTCAATAGGTATGCAGCAATGCAGGGCTCTACTAAAAGGTACAAAAGGTTATCGATAAAGCCAGCTCAATTGCCACTGCCGAGCTCCAATTTGGACAATATTTGTAAATGTAATGTAAATGTTTAAATCTCTGTATAGTTCACCCACATGTTTAACTTCATATTGACTCTTAGTTTTACTATATGATCATCATTCAAAACGACTGACAGAAGTCAATTGATCCATAAGAGAACATAGTATGTCCATAAGGCATGTCAACGATTGTAAGCTTGTGAGCAGGGCTCACTTACCTCTTTGTCTGTCTGATATTACCCAGTCTTATTTTATCAGTGTTTTGTTCCCAAATGTAAAGCGCAATGGAATATGCAGCTTTAAGTAACTTAATAAACACATAGGGCCTCATTCAGAGGCGGTCGGAGGATGCAAGCGGTCGCCCAGAAACTGGGCGGCCGCTTGCATCCTGACCGCCCGCCTCTGTTTCGGTCGTTAGGCTGTGGGTTTACACCCACAGCTCTAACGCCCGCTAGGGTGATGGTCGCGATGGTCAGAGACCATCGCGACCATCGGGGCTTACGACGAGACCCTAGGGTTAGTCTCACTTGTCGTAAGCCCCGGAGAGCTTCTGGCTCTGTCAGAGCCGGAAGCTCTCCACTGACTTCACTAGTGATGTCAGTGGGGCCTCCCCCAAACGGAAGGCGTTCCCATGGGAACCCCTCTGTTTGGGCTGCCACCCCCCCGGCCCGCCTTCCAAACGGGGCGAGCTGTCAATCAACATCGACAGCTCGCCCCCTTTGGAAAGAGACCCGCTACGACCGGCGCTGTCGGTCGTAGCGGGTCTCACTCATGCGCACGAAGGAACCGGCTCCCTCGTGCGCATGCGCACTTGACAAACATCGAGGCGGCCGTGCGGTCGTAGACCGTACGGCCGCCTCTGAATGAAGGCCATAATGTGGTGCTTTGATGTTTTGTATGTTACAACCTGCTAAGCTACTACAGTGGAGTCTGACGCCCTCTAAGCTTTAGGCTACAGACAGCTTCTTTACTCTGTCCAGTGTGATGAGCGAAAGCATTGAGCGTACCTCCCAACATTTTGGCTTCTTAGGTCGGGACAGAAAATGGGCGTAACTTTGTTTCCTTTAGGACACGTCCTTGGGAGGATGACATTTTGGGGGTATGACTGCATTCCTGCAGCTGCTCCCTGCACTTTCACTGGTACAGCTGCTCTGCAGAGCGTGTCTTCCAAACGTAGCAGGACACTGCAGCCCGCGGGTGGGAGGCACTGGCTGTTCCGCTAAAATCAAGACAGTTGGGAGGTATGCATGGAGGAGCAGGTTTGTGGCATACTGGGGGCGTGGTGTGGCCGCAGCCACAAGTGCCGCTCTGCCCATACCATGCGCCCTGTCTGGAGGCACCGATCTCTTTATGTATTTCAGGCTCTGCTCAGCAGGTGCTCTGCCCTTCGTCAGATGCTGATCTCCGGCGCCCTGGCCAGAGCAGGTGCCTGGAGCAGGTGCTCCACTGGAACCACCCTCGCTACTCCCCTGGTCCCAACCCATCCCATGGATTGGTATAGTACTGGCAAACTCTATTGCTCAGATTTTGGTTTGTGGAAAGGTCACATCACATGGGCAAGGGTAATCCCCCCTATGTGCGCACCTTAGCTTGTGGACATATTCCAATCTATTCAAGGCACTCTGGTGCCTCTGGTTCCTTTGATAAATAATACTTTATTATTACGGACCAATATTGTCTAGTATGTTAATATTCCAGACATATGTCAATAATGTTTCCCCTACCAAAAGGAAACATAATAACAGTAGGTATATATGTCTCATGTATGGTTAAATTAATTAATTTCATGTGACAGCCCATTAATGTACAAAATGATTGTCTGCATAGACAGCTTTATCTCTGAACCAGAACCAGCTTGTAAATAAAGTGCATATTTCAAGTAGAAAATAAATGTATGTTTAGAGCACAGGAAAAAGCCCAGCCTGAGGCTTCAGAAATTGTTATTGTTGATATTTAGCAACATCACTTTTCATCTTCTTGTCAGTTTGATGCTTTTATATATTTCTTGCGCCTTAGGTATTATACAGTTGACTATGAAATAAGAATTGACACATATGTAAACTATAGACAAGCAATACAAAACAAATGACACTTTAAATTCAAAATTATACATAGACGATTTAAGAGTTTTGAATTGTAGATACCAATGAGCTTTAATTGGTGTGCCTACACACATGGCTATTTTGGTTGGTCACTTTGTACTTACTTGGTTTTGATAATGGGTTTGGAGGAACAGCCGGAATGCCTTTACTACTTTGTATATTGAAGCTATTTTTTTTATTTAGAGCAAAGTGCACCTAGTTATGTGTGGTCCATTTCATGTGCACTATTAACCCTATGATAAGAAGTGCATTAAAATGAAACGAGTAAACCTCCATGAATGCAGTTTTCCAACATGCAACAATTGGCCACCCTGCTGGAGTTGTAGGGTGTATTCCAAATTATCCTACATTTTTTGTGTTTCCAAGGGCCCACAGCAACAAGACTTCATTTGTCAATTAAATACTTCTAAATATCTATTGATATTGGAGAAACCAATTATTTCTGCTGGGGACATTCAGGCATATATGAAAAAATCAGGATAACATTGCTGGTGAAATACAAAATTTTGATTTGACAAATTATTACCTATTGTTGTCTGTGGAATAGCTCTAAAATTTGGTGACATTCTTAGAGTAGCAGTGAGGTCAGCCACTGAATTTAGGCACTCTGTCATTGCCTACTGTGCATGTGTTCCGACTTACCCCAAGGCAGGGGTAGTTTAACAGAGGAGGGGGCATATGCTAATCTCTGGGAAAATAGTGCTTGTGCCATTTTCCCAGTGATTTCTACAGTGCCAGCTAGGATATTGCCAACAAGGGTGAGATGTGGGCCCTCACTGGACCCAGGGGCCCATGTGCATTGCAGACCCTGCTCCCACTCTAGATACACCCATGTTTAAAGGTGTTTAATTGGACTATGGTTGGGGTTTTGGGTAGACAAATCCATTTCTTGCACACCCATTATATCTGTTTTGATTTTTTTTCCGCATCACCTGTATTAAATGCTTTGTAGATAAGAGAGTTAGGACAGAGAAATTCAGTTTTGTCAATATTTAGAAGTAAGGTTTAAAAATTGCTGACTTTTAGCTTACTGTGTCTCACACATAGGAGTACTTTATCTGGTCATTACTCACAATGCAGAAATAAAAGCTGTTAGTGTTGTGTACAGGAGCTTGTACATAGTAGCAGATACCTGTATACTGGCAATGCACAGGGAACATATTTGAAAAACATGTATGATTGTTGCCTTTCGTAGTTTTGGTGATAAAATAAACAAATACAGGTAGATGCCATTTTTTTTCAAAGATAGAAAATTATACATTTCTAGATATTAAATGCCTTTGAATTTCATACAGATCACCAATGGGTGGCGTATACATTTACACAATGTAAATTCCTCATCGCCGCATGCCATGGCCATTAGGAATATTTTTTTGCATCTATTTAAGTATGTGGCCATTCCAGGACAGCAAGCAGCTTTCCCAGCAAATGCAAAATCCTTTACTTACACAGTTTACACTGACGGCAGGGGCGTATCTATAATGGGTGCAGGGTGTGCGGTGCACACGGGTCCCTGGGTCCAGGGGGGCCCACACCTTGCACCCATATAGTCTTATACTTACCTGTCCATAGTCTCCAGAGTGCTGCTCTGCAGTGCTGGGCCCGCGCTGCAGAGTAGCAAAAATCAATGGGAAAATGGCAGCGGACTTTTTCCCAGTGACTCGCGCATGTGCTGTACTGCTGTCCCCGGGAAAACGGCGTGGGTGTCATATTCCCGGAGACCCGCGCATGTGCATGTACAGTAGATTCTGACACTAAGCCAGAATCGACTGCACCGCAGCACAGTAAGAGAGAGGAGGGGGCCCACACTGAGGGTCTGATTCAGACATTTTTGCTAGATGCTGCCACTCACTCCCTGCGTATGTAAATTTTGTGATGTCAAGGCAGCCACTCGCTCGGCAAGGCATAAGCACACCCACTATATCTTGGCGAGCGATCACTTTGTGTTTATAGACACCTACCAGCCTGTCTTTAGCCGCCCACTAGCGTACGTCATCTCCAGGAAGTATATACAACCATCGCTACATCGGGTTCCATCAGATCTGAACGCAGCGCTTGCGGTTGACTGTACCCTATCGCAAGCACTGCGAGCACTTCAGTGTATTATTCAACCGGGTGACGTGTACTATGAGGCTGCCTGTTAATTATGCACACCACAGAAATGGCATGAAAACACTCTGGCACGCCTGCGTCTGTAACTCCACTCGCCCGTTACTACTGGCCTGCCCCTGTTACCACCCACAAACGGCCTCTCCTGTCACTTATTCCACTGGGCTGTCTTTGCAGGGCGAGCGAGCAAAATCCGATCGCTCGTACTAGTTTGCGCACGCGCACTGCAAACTACACGCATGCGCACATTCAGGGCCGGTTCTAGACATTGTGGAGCTCAGGGCAAAAGTTCCCAGTTGCCGTCCCCCCACCCAAAAAAAAAAGAAAGAAAGAACTTTGTTTAGACGGCGTTCTTCTGCGCGTGCTGAAAGATTGCGTGTCCTTGTGGAACACCCCCATTTCATCACACTCTGGGGCGTGCCCAGCACTTACGAAGGTGCTGGGCTTTGCCCAAGCTCTCACCTCGTGGCGAATAATTGCCATGTGCAGTAATGCGCCTTACACAGTATGTCTTACACAGTAATGTCCTGTATAACACATTATGACACACGCAGTAATGCCCTGTATTACACATTATGCCACATGCAGTAATACCCTTTATAAGACATTATGCCACACGCAGTAATTCCCTTTATAGCACATTATGCCACTCGGAGTAATGCCCTTTATAACACATTATGCCACACACAGTAATGGCCTTTATAACACATTATGCTACACACAGTAATGCCCTTTATAACACATTATGCTACACACAGTAATGGCCTTTATAACACATTATGCCACACGCAGTAATGGCCTTTCTAACACATTATGCCACATGCAGTAATGCGCTGTATAACACATTATGCCACACGCAGTAATGGCCTTTATGACATATTATGCCACATGCAGTAATGCCCTGTATAACACATTATGCCATATGCAGTAATAACCTGTATAACACATTATGCCACATGCAGTAATGTCCTGTATAATACATTATGCCACACGCAGTAATGACCTGTATAATACATTGTGCCACACACAGTAATTCCCTTTATAATACATTATTCCCAATTCAAATTACACCACAGAGTAGTCCCTTATTCATGTTATGACACACAATGGGCCCCTTTTACACAATGCCCAAATTAGTGCCCCTTATATACAAGGCCCACAGTAGTAGTGCCCCTAATACAAAGCCCACAGTAGTAGTGCCCTTAATACAATGCCCACAGTAGTAGTGCCCCTTATACAATGCTCACAGCAGTGGTGCCCCTTACACAATGGCCCCAGTAGTGGTGCCCACCATGCAGTGCCCGCAGTGGTAGTGCCCCCATTGGTAATGCCTACAGTGTTAATGCCCCCATTGGTAATGTCCCCTATAGTAGTGCCCCCATTGGTAATGTCCCAATAGTAGTGCCCGCAGTAGTAATGCCCCCTATAGTAGTGCCCACAGTAGGAATGCCCCCTCTAGTAGTGCCCAAAGTAGTAATACCCCCTATGGTAGTGCCCACACTTGTAATGCCCCCATTGGTAGTAATGCCCTCTATAGTAGTGCCTCCAGTAATAATGCCCACTATAGTAATGCCCCATTAGTAGTGCCCCCAGTAGTAATGCCTCCATTAGTAGTACTTCCAGTAGTAATGCCCACTATAGTATTGCCCCCATTAGTAATGCCCCCTATAGAAGTGCCTCCAGTAGTAATGCCCCATATATTAATGCCCCCATTAGTAATTCCCCCTGTTGTAATGCCCTCCTATAGTTGTGCCCCCGTAGTAATGCCCCCTATAGTAATGCCCCCTATAGCCATGCCCCCAGTAGTAATGCCCTCTTATAGCCATGCCCCCAGTAGTAATGCCCCCTAGAGCCATGCCCCCAGTAGTAATGCCCCCCTATAGCCATGCCCCCAGTAGTAATGCCCCCCTACAGCCAAGCCCCCAGTAGTAATGCCCCCCTATAGCCATGCCCCTATAGTAATCCCCCCTATAGCCATGCCCCCAGTAATGCCCCCAGTAGTAATCCCCCCCTATAGCCATGCCCCCCTTGTATCCATGCCCCCAGTAGTAATGCCCCCCTATAGCCATGCCCCCAGTGCTAATGCCCCCTATAGTAATCCCCCTATAGCCATGCCCCCAGTAGTAATGCCTCCCTATAGCCATGCCCTCAGTAGTAATGCCCCCCTATAGCCATGCCCCCTATAGCCATGCCCCCAATAGTAGTGCCCCCTATAGCCATGCCCCAATGCCTCCCTTCTGAAAAAAAAATACAATTAAAATACAAACACAATACTTACCTTAAGCCCCGCTCCTGCGTCCGCTGCCATCCGGTCCGACTGTGGCTCCAGCACAGATCTATGGGAGGGACGTCATGACAGGGGGGGACCGGCGCTGGTTTTTTTGGGGGGATTTTTTTTTTCTTCTCTCCTGGGGACTCAGTGGCACCCTCTAAGGGCCGGTGCTCCGGGTGACGGCCCTGTTTGCCTGCCCCTAGAACAGCCACTGCGCACATTAGCGAACATTGGGCCTGATTCAGACCCACTCGCGAGCGGCTGTCCGCTCGCAAGTGGGTCGATGTTGTGCACTGCGCATGCGCACGACGGCGGGAGCTCCGTCGTGCGCATGCGCCAGACGCGACGAGCGAAGGACTTTCCTTCGCTCGTTGTGTCTGATCAAAGGGGGCGTGCTGTCGATGTTGATTGACAGCACGCCCCCTCTGGTGGGCGTGCCGGGGGCGTGCCTCCCTGACTGGGGCGTTCCCAAGGGAGCGCCTACCGTCAGAAGCCGGCCCACTGACATCACTAGTGATGTCAGTGGGAGTGATTTTGGCTCTGAGCCAAAATCACTCCGGGCCTTGCGGTTGAAAACCTCAACCGCAGGCTCCGGCTTGCAGTTTCGAGGGTTGCGATGGTCACGACCATCGCGGCCATCAAACTGCACGCTCGTATAGGCTGTGGGTGGTGACCCACAGCTATACGAGCGTCCAGGAGGACGCTCCATAATTATGGAGGGCGGCCCTCATTCCGAGCGTGCGCTCTGCTCAGAGCGTACGGCTCTGAATGAGGGCCATTGTCTGCAACTAGCGGCCGCTTGCTAGCGAGCAGGTCTGAATCAGGTCCTGAGTCTGCACACGAGCCCCCTCCTCTCAAAAAACGCCCCTGACTGACGGGTTCTTTCTTAGTAGTGTTCATGAGCGTGAGCGACCACAGGTTGCAAATGCACACTTCAAGAGCCGGAGGGAGCGGACGGATCTGTTAAATACCTCTTCGCACTCCCATAACTCTTACCATAGGCAGACAACTGGTTGCTGTTGGAGACAAGCTTCGAAAACTTTTGGTTTTTGGAGCTTCATAAATAGCACAATAACAACACCTCTATACATGGTGTGCTGCAATCCTACAGTATCTCTTGCATTGGACCCTTTATAAAATAGATACGACACCATGCAGAAACGTGTTAATCAGAGTCCTAATTGCTGCAACTAAACTGTGGTAAAAAAAATATTTTAATTGCAGGATGTACATGTTTTAATGGGCAAAAATACAGCATAATAATTGTCAGTAAATGCTCACTTTTTTTTTCTTTTTGTTTCTGTAACGTATATGTTCCAGGCAGAGCTCCCCATCCACACTTACAGGCAAAGTAAACCAGCTGGAAGTGATTCTGAGAAAGCTACAAACAGACCTTCTCAAAGTAAGCACATTTACATCTAAACATGTCTTCATTATGTTTTACACTCTGTAGCTTATGATGTTAAGAAAAATAAATGGGCCCAAATCTAGTAGGGTGCGAGACTTGCAAAGTGGCAAGATTGTGCACTGAGATTTTAACAATACTAAACCAACCTTTGTGGAATTTGTTATCCAAAGAGAGAAGAAGAAAGCAGAGTTTTTATTGGTGCACATTAAGGATCGGGATCGGTATGAAATACCGCCGGTTCGATTCCCGACAGCGCCTGGCCGACAAAAGCAGAGTTCCCGGTAGCGGAAGCCTGACAGCGCTGGAAATCCCGATCGTCGCTAAGGTAAGTATAAACTAACCTAACCCCCTAACCCTCCTTAGGGGTGCCTAACCCAAACCTCCCCCCCAAGTGCCTAACCCTAATCCCCCCTCTAAGTGCCTAACCCTAACCCCCCCTTTCCCGCTGCCCAAACCTAAGTCCCCCGGGGGGGTGCCTAACACTAAGTCCCCCCCGGGGGTGCCTAACCCTAATCCTCCCTCCCCCTAGCCTAACCCTAACCGTCCCTGGGGGGTGCCTAACCCTAATTCCCCCCCGGGTGCCCTAAACCTAACCCCTCCCTCCCTGCGACTGTCCACTCGCGGCGCCCGGCATCCCTTCGATCGGTATGCCGGGCGCCGGTCTTCCGGCGTCGAGGAAATGTCAGGCGTCTACATCTAGATGCCCGGCATTTCACCCTCGCCAGGATATGACAGTCGGGAAGCCGGCTGGCGGTATTAAGGCAGCCGGCTTCCCGATTGTATACCTTTAGGAATTTAAAAATTCCCTTTTGGCCGCTGGTAATTTAATATAATTAATCTGCTGACTGATTTGGATCCTTTTTATTTGAGAGTATTGTCTCTATTATCAGGATCAAATAAGTCACTACAAAGTGTCTTTTGATATAATAATGGTTGGGTAGGTATGCTTATATAGGTTGAAGGGTTACAGCGTGATGCTGGCTACGGAGATCCAGTCATTTTGTTTTGATGCCAACTGTAAGTGACATGTTGGAACTTGATATTTGTAATATCAATTGTAATCATTCCTTCAAGTCACACAATAACAAAAAGTATCACGTTGTTTCTATGTGCCTGTCAGTGTGAGTATTCTAGTTCTGCCTTTCCGATAATTATGGCTTTTACTCACAAACAGTTCCACATGCACTATTACAGTCTAAAGCTGTGATTGCTTGGGTCTAAATTCTCCAGAGATCCTGGCTTTCCCTTAACCTTCCCCAGTAAGTCTTATTACTCTACGCCCAGTCACATTATAATCAAGTCGGATCAGACATTACAAAATATCACAATAATTGTTTTATAACATTTAAGTAACCAGCGGCTACTAAGGGAAACGCCGATGCGCGTTTCGCCTGTGGGCTGCTTTGTCAAGTGCACTGCCTCCGTAGCCAGCATCACGCTGTAACCCTTCAACCTATATAAGCATACCTACCCAGCCATTATTATATCAATATTACATGAATATATAATAACAAATAATGACAAAAGATGCTTTGTAGTGACTCATTTGATCCTGATAATAGAGACAATACTCTCAAATAAAAAGGATCCAAATCAGTCGGCAGATTAATTTTATTAAATTACCAGCGACCAAAAGGGAATTTTTAAATAGATTTTATTATATATTTTTCTTTCACACTATCTATCCATTTAACTAATATTTTGACAATATTGTTTGAACACATTATTTTAAAGATGGAAATAATAAAGATTAATTAAATTTTAGATATTTGTTGATAAGATACAATTTATTACCAATGCTAAATGTGCACCAATAAAAACTCTGTTTTTTTTCTTCTCTCTTTGGATAACACTATACAACAAATTAATACTTTTAATTTGTTTCCTTTCTAAAAATAGTCATACATTACTAATTTGAGGTCAAGAAAAACTAAAATGATTTCAGAATGTTTTTACTAGCTCTATTTTTGAGCTACACTACTTGCACTATACTGTATGTACATTAGTAATATAGTCATAGTGAAAAGCTATTTTAAAATAATTGATATTTTCTTGATAGAAAATAAATAACAGTTGTTTTAATTCAATCAATCACAAATAAGAACACAAAACGAAACAAACATACAGCATACGAAACAAACATAGAGCATACGAAACAAACATACAGCATACGAAACAAACATACAGCATACGAAACAAACATACAGCATACAAAAGTACTATCTAATATAGTGGCCTATTCATGGGGGTGCTTTCTCTTTGCTTGTCGCTTGTACTCCTCTTCTGGGGCAACAGTAGTGATTCACCTACAGTACCCTGATATCTTTGTGCCATTGCTGAAATGTCTTGGTGGAATCGCTCACTATGCTTGTCACTCAGTGTACCAGTTATCTTGTGTGGGTAATCCCGTGAATCGCATATATTTGAATAGGGGAGGGGACAAATAACTGATTCATTTAATTGGGTCATTAGGCCCCGCCCCCTGTGCGCAGAACGCAGATTGCTGGTAAGATTCTCTCCATTCTGCCCACTTCACTAGGAATATCCCTACATCGTCATAAATGGGCTATATCTCGGAACTCAGAACTAACTGATAGTTTTAAATGTCATATTCATTCTTTGCATGCTGAAATCAATTAGAAGTAACTATTTTCACATCGGAAACATTTTCATTGTTGTGCAGTGTAACCTATGTATTTAACTCAGAGTTGAAGGTGGCACCTCATAATAAGTTATTATAAATAAATAGAACAATATAATTTAAATAACACGAGATTAGGATCGATGTAAGGATTATATCCTCTTCTTGTCATAAGAGATAATAACCAATACAAAAAGATACTGGTGCGTGATGATATCTCAGTGTACGTTCGTGCAATTTGTGCCTGTATATATTATCAAGTCAAATGTACCAGGATGCAAAATGAATGTATATCAATTCCTTACTTTTTAGATTTCCACCAAGATTTACTCAGGACACTTAGGGGCTTATTCATCATCACTAATCAGCCCATTACACATGTGGAAACACTAGTTTCCACATGTTTTTTTAGTAACAGGCCCATTTATTATTAGCAGCCCAATCAGGCCGCCTAATAGTGTGCAATCTTTCAGTTTTCGGAGTTTGCCTGCGGGAACCTACATCATCTTCAGATGGAGTTAGTTCCAGGAGTCCAGTTACTTCCTATAAGATGGGGGTCCAGGTTGCTAAGAGGGATCTTCTGCCCCTTCCACACTGTGGGCCTGATTCAGCAACGGATGTATTGGCAATTACGGATGCAGATCGATCGATTGTTTGCCATCGCACATGTGTATAAGCTCAAGCGCAGTGTGATTACAGACACACATAGGAATCCATTGGGGTGGTGAAAAAACGCAGGCGGGTCTGTCTGTTTGAATGCCGTTTCATGGGCGTGCGATTGCATATGCAGCATGATAGTTCTCTGCGTGCGAGGAGACTTGTAGTGTTTGCGGTTGGTCAGACTTGTACTAGCTGATGTTCGTTGATGGTACCGATGTTTACACAGAATAGTGAAATTGGACGGATACGTGAAAGCAGTAGTGGGCATCTTTATGCCGGCTGAGCTTTGGCAGACATTAGCATAGTTTCACTGCTGAGTGCCGTGCAAAATCGCAGCTGTCCCCTCTTGTAGTGAACATGTGTAAACTCTGTTCATGCATGCGTATTAACTAACACTTTTGCGTAAAGTTCCACCACTAGCAATTAAATATTAAATTGCTCCTGTAATATGGTATCCGATACCGCAATTTGTGGCAAGTCGGATACCATATTATCAGGACACTTAAGAGGCATATTGATGAATATGTACCGTGCCACTTTAAAAAGTGTTGAAAACTCCTTTATCCATTGAGGTATCCTGGATTTTAAACCATATAGGCAAACAAAATAATATATGTTGTATAATATTGGAAAAGTACTTATGTGTTTTAAACAACCTAGCACCAAATGTCAGACCACACATACACCGAAGTAAGCGGTTCCAGGCGCCAATGGTAGGAGCCTGGGAGCAGCAGTTACAGGTGCTGGTGTAGGAGCCTGGGTGGAACCAGCGGTTTTGGCAGCAAATTTTCCTTACAGAACAAGATTCTACTGCTGCTCTGCTTTGTCAGTCCCTAACTTGTTTGCCTATATTTTGCTGAATCCAATATTTATTATTTATTACCAATTATTTGTTACCAGTTATTTATATAGTGCACACATATTCCGCAGCCCCAGTGGAATTTACAATCTATATTCTCTACCACATGCTCACACACATACACACTAGGGATCATTTTTGTTGGGACTCAGTTAACCTACCAGTATATTTTTGGAGTGTGGGAGGAAACCGGAGAACCCAGAGGAAACCCATGAAAGCACAGGGAGAATATACAAACTCTACACAGTTAGGGCCGTAGTGGGAATATAATATAATATACTGTATAATATAATATGTGGAAAGATAATCTGTACTAAGGCCATACTATTGATTATAAGTATATGTACGAGTTGAATAAATTTACGCAATGAGAGGTATTGTTACCTTATTTATTGAAGCACCCTTGTATTAAGCTTTTAAACTGTACTCGTTCTTACTGCTAATACCCATATAATAGTACTAAGTGGCCACTCTATTACATATGCATTTTTAGTACTGCATTTAGTACTTAAAAATGCCTGAATTATAGTGGCATTTTGTTGGCTGCACATCATGCTGCAAATCTCCAGTTCTTTCACATCCCCAGTAGCACCGCTCCCCCATATTCAGTTCCAGTGTCAGTACACCGTGCCCCTTACACACACACAAATAAAAATACAACTTGCCAGAATCCCCGCTCCTGCTGCGACGCCGCTGTCCGCTCCTCCCGGCCTGCTCTGCACTCTCCCATCACCTGCTGCTGGGGGAGCCGGAAGGCGGAGCTCATGAGTGAGCTTCAGCCAGCTCCCTCCGTGGACTCAGCAGACAATGAGAGTCTGTCTGACTCTAATTGGCTGCTATAACAAACATACAGTGGTGGCGGTGTTTGTTACTGTGTAGTGCGGACTGCTCTCACTGTGGTCTGCACTACACTTAAATACTGTGGGGCCGGGGGTCGTGGCCTGGACGGACTGGATGTAGGAGGCTATCTCCATAGCTCCTAGGCCTCAGTATCCTGTATACCTATCCTTACTACCCTGCCTGGTTCCTGGCACTAACTACCTGCTGCATACTTACCTTTGCAAGCTCTGGGAGTCCTGCGGCTCGGCTGTGCTCTCAGTCTATTGCACTGAAGAACTCCTCTCTGCAGTCTCTCGTGGTCGCGGGCGCCATTTTGGATTTTGCATCAGAGTCTCCTGTGGCTCCTGTCCCTGGTGTATGCTCCAGCTAGCTTCCGACTGGTCTTCTGGGCAGGTGGGGAGGTGTAGGACACAGCCCATGCCATATTGGTGTCTTTTGGAGACCTCTGCAGACCCACGATTCCCGCCAGCCATCATCTTGGATTTTAGCCACTCTGCTTCCTGCGACTCCTGGCTCCAGAGTTGTAGTTTTTGCCTGCAGGTCAGTCTCCTGGATAGTTTGGGGATGATTACCCTTTTTCAATAAACATACTGGGGATCGCTGGGGGTCCTGTGCGAATTTCCGTGGTCACCATGGAGAGGCTTCTCCGGGCTATCCTTGACTCAGAACAGAGGATTACATTTAAATTGACCGAGCTACATTCTGAATTGATTTCTGTTTGTCAGGATATAAGACGTGCTACTGTCAATACAGCTTCTTCACCTGACGTAGCACAGGGGACTACATCTGCGCAGATCCTGCAAATCCTGGAATCCTGGCTGACACCTGCCTTTGCAAATGTTTCATTTCCTATTCAGTCTATTACTGCCTGGGCCTGCTATACACCTATGTAACCCCTTTGTCCGGAACTTTTCCTGAAACTAAGTAGCGTAAAAATTCCAGATTACAAGAATTCTGATGCTGTTTATAGCCTGCCTCAAATGGTCCATAGTGTTCCCTCTAGCTCCGGCGGGAGGCAGGGTGCCGGAGCTAGAGAGGGCATGCCCGCGTGCGACCGAGAAGGGGGCGTGGTCATCGGAAAGGGGGGCGTGTCTATTAGACGCGTCCCCTTTTCGTCACTCTTGGGGGCGTGCCCGGCACTTACGGACACGCCGGGCAGCCCCCAAGCCCTGCAGACAGGGAGACTAGATGCCGGGCGCATGCGCCCGGCGTCTATTCTCCGGCGGTGACCGGGTCACCGCATGTTTCTCCACCCGCGGGACACTGCGTCCCGCGGGTGAGAACGGCTCCCGCAGGCTGTGAGGGCAGGGCGCTTTTTGCCCTCCAGAAGGAGGGCAGGGCGCCGCGCCCCGCTAAAACAGCCTAGCGGGAACGCTAGTCCACTTGGCATTGCGTTGTCGAAAGATAACAGCCTCTCCGGTTGTTTATGTGGTGGTCCAAAAATCCTTTTTCCAATTATTCCAAGTACAAAGGCAGTTTTGTGATCCCCAGGTCTTCGTTTTGATTTCACCTATTTGTGGCTTGATGATCTTGGTGGGTCGTTTCTATTTTGTGGACTTTTCCCGGGATGTCTTGGCATGGCTTTACTTGTAGCTCTTGAAGAATGATGATCCGACTTGACTGTTTAAACTATAATTGGATGATTTTTTTTCTAAAGCTCCTTATTTTAATGTTGATTTATTATGTATACGCTTTTTGTTATTTAATTATTGCTATATCCTGTATATGCGATTGTTTCTTTAACTAGCATTCTGCTACAACCAGGTCTGTTGCGTAGCTGACTCTCTAACTGCTGTGCACACTCATCTGTTATTATGGGGGTCTATTGTGCTGGTTTCTTGTTTTTGGGATGGATATTTCCTGTAGGTATATGAGAATAGATGCTCCTCATTTTACTATATAGTTTCATCTGCCCAAATTTATTATGTTATTTTTCAGCCCATTATATCCGAATACTATTGTGCAACTTACTATTTTATGGGAGGGGCCTCTTGTGTCCAGTTCATGGCCATTTCTTTTTTGCCCCAGTCATATATCCGTAATGTACTCCTTACTATTTTTCTTTAGTATTAAGGTGGTGGGGGGATTTAGGTATATAGATAGGTTAGATTAGTTAGTTATGGGATAGGGGAACAGGGCATCCAAGTATACCTGGTTTGGGGTTAGGTCATACAGGGTGGGGGGTTTAAGGGAGGTTTGATTTGGGATTTTCTGGGGGGGTTATGTATTATTTAAATTTTGTTTAAATTTATATGTTGGCAGGCATGGAATTGATTTTTTTTTTTTTTCCTCTTCTTTTTTTTTTTTTTCTTTTTACTTTATGTATTTTATCCTGATGTGGTATAATTGAAGACTACAAACTGTCTCGATTGTATATTTGATTATATAGCCTGTCCTATATAGTTTTAGAACACGTGGGCTCAGATGGCGCCTATGAGTCCGCGTTACATTATCCGGTTTTGTGGTAGCTATAGTCTATACTTTTGGTATTCATTATGACTTACGTTATTTACATGTATACCATTTCATGACTATTATCTGATATATATCTTATGCCTGCTGATATTATCCTATTGTAATTTCTGCTATTTTGTTTGGGTGTGTTTCAAAAACTCGATAAAAATTATGATTTAAAAAATAAATAAATACTGTGGGGTCTGGGGGAGACTGGCGGCGGGTGGAGCGGCTATGGGCCCCTGCACCACAGCAGCCCCCGGTGTAAGCCACTGGCTGCAGCGCCGCTAGTTTCGCCACTGAGTCTGTGGCATTTAAGTGATGCTTAATTGATATAAAGGTGTCTAATATGTGCCAAGAAACATTCCCCACAAAATTACACCAACTTTAACCATTGACACAAAGTAGAATGGATATATGTATTCATGTTGTTTTCACAAAATTCTGACCCTGTCCTCTTCATGTCACAGCAGAAATTGAGATCTGTCAGATCAGACAAGTTTATCCAGTCTTCAACTGTCCAGTTTTGGTGAACTAGTGCCCACTGTAGCCTCAGTTTACTGATCTTAACTAACAGGACTGGAACCCATTGTGGTCTTCTACTGCTTAACAATCACTTCAAGGTTCAACATGTTATGCATTCAGAGATGCTCTTCTGCATGGGATCCGATCAATATCCCAACAGTCGGGATGCCGGCGCTTACAATACCTTACCGATGGTAAGTACTGCGGTTAGGGGGAGGCTTAGGTTTAGGCACTAGGGGAAGGGTTAGGGTTAGGCACTAAGGGTGGAGGGTTAGATTTAAGGTGCAGAGAGGTTAAGTTTAGGCACTAAGGGGGGCAGGTTAGGTTCAGGCATCGGGGAAGGAGAGTTAGGGTAGTTGGAGGGTTAGGATACTGACAAGTGTCGGTATCGTAACGCTGTCTAGGAGAGGGTGTGGTAGCTGGCGGCAGCGCATGCGCAGACACAATCTCCCTGTATTTTTTACGAAGAAAAGTGTATCGGAAGCTCTGTCCCTGCAGGGGATTTTTTATAAATTCCTGTGATATTTCCTAAATTCACAATGTGAATTTAGTAGGGATGTGTGCCGACCCCATGTTTTGGTTTTGGATCTGGATCTTCCCTGGTTTTGGATCTGGATTGGTTTTGCCAAAACCTCACCTCCGTGTTTGGTTTATCAGTTTTGAAGATTTTTTTTCTTAAAAAAATAAAAATAAAAATCTAAAATCACATAAAATGGGCCCATTTTTGTTTCTACAGTATTATTAACCTCAATAACATTTATTTCCACTCGTTTCCAGTCAATTTTGACCACCTCATAGCTCACTATATTGTTTTCATCCAATTTAGGCCCAAAATTTGCACCAAGCTAGCTGGCTGACTAAGCTATGCGGCAGCAGTGGGTGGCACAAAAACGTGGCAGTTCGTCTTCCAACATGGCAGATCAGGAAATAAATGTTTTTATTATTCAAGAGAGGCCTGAGGGAGTTGGAGTATGTACGTAGTTGAAGGCAGGGACATCAAGGGTTTGGTAGTAAATTTAATTTAATTTTTTTATGCTGAAGTAAATTTATGAGGGAGAAGGGGAGAGGAGGAGGCATTCACATCAGTCCTTGCCCCAGAATAATCCTTGAGCGCCATGCCTGCTGCTGGGAGTGGATTTTCTCATGCCAGAAGGGGACCAGGAAGACTTCTAGTAGTGCATTCTACATGAAAAAGCATTTCCCAACCTGTATAGGGAAATTAAAAAACATAGTTAGTTAGTGGCCTCCAAACTGCCACTTAACCAGCACAAAGATATTAAGGGATAAATTTAATTTACTAAAGTGAGAGTTTTTACAAGTGCATTTTAGAAGTGATGTTGCCCATAAATCAGATTCTACTTAACATCATTTACCTAGCACTTTCTAGAAGATAATAGCTAGAATCTGATTATTTTCTATGGGCAAGCAACATCACTTCTAAAACTCACTTCTAAAAACTCTCACTTTAGTACATTAAATTTACCCCATAAGGTCTTACTTTGTGTCTTTCTTGAGAATCCTGCACCAACTTCTGCTTCTAGGAGTGGATTTTCATCCTAGAAGGGGCCCAGGAAGATTGCTTTCCAAAACAATTGACTATAAAATAATCCTTTGCAAAGCTTCCACATTGAACATTTCCCAACCTGTACAGGGACATTAAAAAAAACATAGTTAGTTAGTGGCCTCAAAGTGCCACCTAACCAGCACAGATATGTGGACAAGCGTAAGATCTATGATTTAAGGCAGGGCTAGCCAACCCTGGTCCTCGAGAGCTACCAACAGTGCATGTTTTCCAGGTCTCCTCACAGAATCACAAGTGTAATACTTAACTCCACCTGTGGATCTTTTCAAATGTGTTACTGAGTAATGAATACACCTGTGCACCAGGTACCCCTGATTTAAGGCCTTACGTTGTGTCTTTCTTGAGAATCCTGTGCCTGTTTCTGCGGCTAGGAGTGGATTTTAATCCCAGAAGGGGACCAGGAAGAGTGCTTTTCAAAAACAATTGACTGTTAAATAATCCTTTGCAAACCTTCCGAAAAAGCATTTCCCAACCTGTACAGGGACATTAAAAAAAAACATAGTTAGTTAATGGCTTTCAGTTCAAACTGCCATTGTACCCACTGTCCACTTAACAGAGCAGATATTGTGGACAAGTGGAACACAGTATCAAATGCAACATTTAAGATTTAAGGTTTAAGTCTTCTGTTGTGTCTTGAGCGCCATGCCTGCTGCTGGGAGTGGATTTTCATCCCAGAAGGGATGAAGACATTATTATTTCTTCCCAACGGACACAGATCTGAGCAGATGTAAATAACTACTGACAGGAAAAAGAGGCAATTTGGAGGCCATTACACAAAACTGCATTTGATTTACTTGAGTTGCCCACCTTCCAGTGTGTACTCAGAAAGCGTTTTCAGCACAGCCGGGAACCTTGTCAGTGATTGGCCTGAGACTACTACCCCAAAATGTGGAAAAGATGATATCCGTCAAAATGACCTACAAATTCTACGAGAAAGACCTGTACTGTCAATTACGTGCAAAAATTGCAGAGGCACCTGTAATGGTGGATTCCAGTGAGAACAAATGAATATTGTGTGAAGAAGATGATGTTTACATCACCCCAGATTATACCATCACCCAAGCCTATATCATCATCCCATCCTGTATTGTGTATAAATTACAGCTGCGCTCCCTGTTAGATTGGGGATTCATTGTCCACTTTAGTGGATGTGAGCTCCATTTTAGTCCATATCATCACCACACCCTCTACATATCTTCTGACCTGGGCTACATGAGAAGCAGCTGCACTCTGGAATACGGTTGCATAGAGTTGCCCCTCTGACTCACTGAAACATGTAGAGGGGCCATGGGTAGGGAGTAGGGAAACACTAATCAGAGAACACAGTTTTAGCTGCTTTATTTCATTTTTTAAACCATATCCTCTATTTTCACCTTTGAAAATGTTTATGCAAATCTCAGCAGAGGCGTTCGTGATGCTATGGCTAACGTGCACACACACACAGAAAAAAAAAACACATTGATTGATTAATTATTTTTTTCAGGGGCACTTGGGAGGGAGAGCACCCGAACGAGGCATCAGCCTCTTGATAAACAACATAGGCAGCACCTCTGCGCAGCTACGTTGCTGGTGATAAGTGTGGCTAATGCGCACACACACGCACACAAAAAAAAACATATTGATTGATTAATTATTTTTTTCAGGGGCACTTGGCAGGGAGAGCACCCGAACGAGGCATCAGCCTCTTGATAAACAACACAGGCAGCACCTCTGCGCAGCTACGTTGCTGGTGAAAAGTGTGGCTAACGCACACACACACACACTGACACAAAAAAACATTGATTGATTCATTATTTTTTGGGGGGCACTTGGGAGGGAGATCACATGAGGCACCAGCCTCTTGATAAACAACACAGGCAGCACCCCTGACACACACACAAAAAAAACACGATTGATTGATCAATTGATTGATTAATTATTATTTTTTGGGCACTTGGTAGAGCACCCGAACGAGGCACCAGCCTCTTGATAAACAACACAGGCAGCACCTCTGCACAGCTACGTTGTTGGTGATAAGTGTGGCTAACGCGCACACACACATGCACACAAAAAAAACCATATTGATTGATTAATAATCTTTTGGGGGGCACTTGGGAGGGTTAGCACCCGAACAAGGCTCTAGTCTCTTGATAAACGACACAGACAGCACCCTGACACACACACAAAAAAACACATTGATTGATTGATTCATTATTTTTTGGGAGGCACTTGGGAGGGAGAGCACCCCAACGAGGCACCAGCCTCTTGATAAATGACACATGCAGCACCCCTGTGCAGCTACGTTGCTGGTGATAAGTGCGGATTAAGCGCACACACTCAAAAAAAAAAACCACATTGATTGATTAATAATTTGGGGGGGGCACTTGGGAGGGTTAGCACCCGAATGAGGCACTAGCCTCTTGATAAACGACACAGGCAGCACCCCTGACACACATACAAAAAAAACACATTGATTGATTAATATTTTTTGGGGAGGCACTTGAGAGGGAGAGCACCCGAACAAGGCACCAGCCTCTTGATAAATGACACAGGCAGCAAGTATATGATGTGCAGCCGACTTGCAGCATACTTACCGACTTCTCTTATCTGCTCCCCGGTAGAGATGGCTAGTGAGTGAATGTTTCGACACAATGACTGGAATCTTTTAGAAGTTCGAATGATTCGAGTCACTCAAAGTTTGTTGTGTCTAGACAGCCACCTCTTGAGTCTCTCTGAGTCAGTCACAGTCAGAGTCAGCCTCCCCCAGGAATATTATCAGTGGCATCCCAGAGGAGGCAGAGGTTACAGTGTGTCAGTGTCATACTAGTCATAGTAATTATCTTACCTGTACTCTGAGGCAGCTTCGGGAGTTGGGACTCAGGAGAGTCATCATGGATGTGATCCTTCCTGCCAGTGCCAGTGTTCCCATGCCGCGGCCGCATTCATGCCGCTACCGCTGGGGCCCCAGTGTGTGTATTATGTGTGTAGCTGTGTGCACTCACTGTGCAAATCACACTGTGATTGGACAGCGGCGCTCCGGGTGACACCCCTCTGGGAGGGAGCAGTGAAAGATACTGCTCAGGGCTGCTGCTGTGAGACTCGAGACAGTGCAGCAGTGCCCTGAGTGCACTGCAGACTCAGGGCCTGATTCAGAGCCGGACGCCATCGACAGCACGCCCCCTTTGGTGCGAGACCCATAGCGACGGCTTGGCCTTCGCTATTCGGGTCTCGCGCATGCGCACGACGGAGCTCCCTCCGTCGTGCGCATGTGCACTAGGGCACCATCGACCCGCTTGCGAGCGCTCAGCGCTTGCAAACGGGTCTGAATCAGGCCCTCAGTGCAGATGGAACATCAGCAGTATGGGGCTGCAGGGGGCGGAGCTGTCGGCAACTCCCCTGCATGCTCACACTGCTAAGTGCTCAGTGGCATACCCCCTGGAAGCCAGTGGACGATTTTACAAGCCCAAGCCCTTCAAAACTATTGCAGTCTTCATTCTAAAAGATCCGTGTCTCGAGACACTCCACTGAGCTGAGTCATATGGTTCGACTCAGTTCAATGTATCGCTTTGCCCATGACTACTCCCCAGGAGATGCCCGGAAAGCCTCCTGCCACTCCTGGGAGAGAAAGTATGCCTTGCAGTTGCTATTCACTTGACATTTACATGTGTTTGGAAAACGCATAGTCAGTTCAAGTGGCTCAGAGCTCTCATTTCACTAGTTCAATCCTTTCAGTGAGGGTTTCCAGCCTGAAAATGAAGTAGAAATGTATAGGAAGGTTTAGTTCATAAATAAATAAATGAAAAAAAAAAATGTGCAGCATTCCCTCCCTCATCAACCAGCAGCTTGGCATGGTTCCCGGAACAACAGGGAGACAATGAGTGCTGGGTGTCTCTGCTACAGTGGAATTAGGCTAGTTCATAGTAGGGGTGAGCGGGTTCGGATTTCTGAAATCCGAACCCCCCCGAACCCCCCCGAGCCCCCCCGATCCGAGTCAGGCTCGACTTTTCCCGCCTGACTCGGATCTGAAATCGAGGCAAAACGTCATCATCCCGCCTTCCGGGTCTCACGGGTTTTGGATTCTATATAAGGTACCCGTGTCGGCGCCATTTTCTCACTCAGCTGTGGACAGTGAAGAGGGAGGGTGGGAGTTAGGGCTGGCTGGGCTGTGTAGTGTAGTGTAGTGCTGTGCTGTGCTGCGCTGCTGTTGTCCATAGGGGCTGTGTCCACTCCTCCAAAGTCCATAGGGGCTGGCTGTGTTGTGCTGCTGTTGTCCATAGGGGCTGTGTCCACTCCTCCAAAGTCCATAGGGGCTGGCTGTGTTGTGCTGTGCTGCTGTTGTCCATAGGGGCTGTGTCCACTCCTCCAAAGTCCATAGGGGCTGGCTGAACTGTGTTGTGCTGTCAGTTGTCCATAGGTGCTGTGTCCACTCCAAAGTCCTGTGCAGTGTCCCAGTCCTAAAGGGGTGCTGTAGTGTTGTCCAGGGGGTGCTCTGTCCATTAGGAGTCCCCCCTCCCCAAGTGCAAAAAAAATAAATATTTTTTTCTGTGTTTGTGAATTGTGCGCGCAGTAGCCGCACGTGCATCAACAAATTAGCGCCAAGCGAGCGCCTGTGTCATAAGTAAAGGGCTGGCTGGCTTTAACGTTAAAAGGTGCTGTAACTCCCAAAGTGCACTCCAAACAAAATAAAAAATAATTTTCTGTGTTTGTGAATTGTGTGTACTGTGGCCGCACGTGCATCAACAAAGTAGCGCCTAGCGTGCGCCTTTGTCATAAGTAAAGGGCCAGCTGGCTCGTCTGTTAAAGGGTGGTGTAACCCCCAAAGTGCACTCCAAACAAAATAAAAAATTATTTTCTGTGTTTGTGAATTGTGTGTACTGTTGCCGCACGTGCATCAACAAAGTAGCGCCAAGCGTGTGCCTGTGTCATAAGTAAAGGGCCAGCTGGCTCGTCTGTTAAAGGGTGGTGTAACTCCCAAAGTGCACTCCAAACAAAATAAAAAAAATGTTTCTGTGTTTGTGAATTGTGCGCGCAGTAGCCGCACGTGCATCAACAAAGTAGCGCCAAGCGTGCGCCTGTGTCATAAGTAAAGGGCAGGCTGACTTGACCGTTAAAAGGTGCTGTAACTCCCAAAGTGCACTCCAAACAAAATAAAAAATAATTTTCTGTGTTTGGGAATTGTGTGCACTGTGGCCGCACGGTTATCAACAAAGTAGCGCCAAGCATGCCCCTGTGTCATACTTAAAGGGCTGGCTGGCTTGACTGTTAAAGGGTGCTGTAACCCCCAAAGTGCACTCCAAACAAAATAAAAAATAATTTTCTGTGTTTGTGAATTGTGTGTACTGTGGCCACACGTGCATCAACAAAGTAGCGCCAAGCGTGCGCCTGTGTCATAAGTAAAGGGCCAGCTGGCTCGTCTGTTAAAGGGTGGTGTAACTCCCAAAGTGCACTCCAAACAAAATAAAAAATAATTTTTTGTGTTTGTGAATTGTGTGTGTAGTAGCCGCACGTGCATCAACAAAGTAGCGCCAAGAGTGCGCCTGTGTCATAAGTAAAGGGCCGGCTGGCTCATCTGTTAAAGGGTGGTGTAACCCCCAAAGTGCACTCCAAACAAAATAAAAAATTATTTTCTGTGTTTGTGAAGTGTGTGCTCTGTGGCTGCACGTGCATCAACAAAGGAGCAGCGCCAAGCGTGCGCCTGTGTCATAAGTAAAGGGCCGGCTGGCTCGTCTGTTAAAGGGTAGTGTAACTCTCAAAGTGCACTCCAAACAAAATAAAAAAATATTTTCTGTGTTTGTAAATTGTGTGCACTGTACGTGCATCCTCAAAGCAGCAGCGCCAAGCATGCGTCTGTCTATTAAAGGGTGGTGTAAACCCCAAAGTGCACTCCAACAAAAATAAAATATTTTCTTCTGTGTTTGTGAATTATGTGCACTGTACGCGCATCCTCAAAGCAGCAGCGCCAAGCGTGCGTCTGTCTGTTAAAGGGTGGTGTAACACCCAAAGTGCACTCCAACAAAAATAAAACATTTTCTTCTGTGTTTGTGAATTGTCTGCACTGTACGTGCATCCTCAAAACAGCAGCGCCAAGCGTGCGTCTGTGTGTTAAAGGGTGGTGTAACTCCACAAAAAATAAAAAATTCTTTTTTTTCTGTGTTTGTGAATTCTGTGCACTGTAGCTGCACGTGCATCAACAAAGGAGCAGCGCCAAGAATGCGCCTGTGTCCCATAAGTAAAGAGCCGGCTGGCTCATTTCTTAAAGGGTGGTGTAACCCACAAAGTGCACTAGTCTCCAACAAAAATAAAAAATTATTTTCTGTGTTTGTGTGCGCCTTAGCCGCACGTATATATCAATATAACATAAATGGAGGACCAAACTTTCTCTGATAAAAATTAAATAGGGAAAGATCAAGAACCACTTCCTCCTAGTGCTGAAGCTGCTGCCACTAGTCATGACATAGACGATAACATGCCATCAACGTCGTCTGCCAAGGCCAATGCCCAATGTCATAGTAGAGGGCACATACAATCCCAAATTACAAAGTTCAGGAAAATTACCTTAAAAAAACATTTAAATCATCTGAGGAGAAACGTAAACTTGCCAATATGCCATTTACGACACGGAGTGGCAAGGAACGGCTAAGGTCTTTCCCTATGTCCATGACTAGTGGTTCAGCTTCACATGACGATGGAAGCCCTCCTCCCGCTAGAAAAAAATCAAAACGAGTTAAGCTGGCAAAAGCACAGCGAAGAACTGTGCGTTCTAAGAAGATATCACAAATCCCCAAAGAGAGTCCAAGTGTGCCTGACCTTCCCAGCACTGTACGGGAAGAGGTGGCTCTTTCCACCATTTGCACGCCCCCTGCAAGTGCTGAAATGAGCACCCAAAGTCCACTTGCTGATATGCAAATTGAAGATGTCACTGTTGAAGTACAACAGGATGAGGATACTGGTGTAGCTGGCGCTGAGGAGGAAGTTGGCGAGGAGGATTCTGATGGTGATGTGGTTTGTTTAAATCAGGCTCCGGGGGAGACAGTTGTTGTCCGTGGGATGAAAAAGCCCATGACGGTCATGCCTGGGCAGAAGACCAAACATTCTACCTCTTTGGTCTGGCAATATTTCTATCCAAATCCGGTCAACAACTGTCTTGCCATATGTACCATATGTAAAGGTGAAATAAGTAGGGGTAGGGACGTTAACCACCTAGGAACATCCTCCCTTATATGGCACCTGCAGCGCGTTCATAAAAAGTTACTGTCAAGTTCAGAAACTTTGGCTAAGACCGTAAGCAGTCCAGGGACACCTAAAATCCCGTTGTCCTGTTGTATCCAAGCGCCTGCAAACCACACCGTCAACTCCCTCCTCGTCAATTTCCTCCTTAGTCAGGATCGGAAGTAGTCCTGCAGGCCATGTTACTGGCATGACTGACTCTCCTATCCGGGATTCCTCCGGAGGATCCTGCATTGCTACGCCTACTGCTGCCGCTGCTGCTGTTGCTGCTGCTGGGAGTCGTTCATCATCCCAGAGAGGAAGTAGGAACACCACTACTTTTACTAAACAATTGACCCTCCAACAGTCCTTAGCGAGGAGGATGAAGTACGACAGCAATCATCCTGAAGCAAAACGTATAACTGAGGCCTTGACTGCTATGTTGGTGTTAGACGTGCGTCCGGTATCCGCCATTAGTGCAGTGGGATTTAGACAATTGATGGAGGTAGTGTGTACCCGGTTCCAAATCCCATCTAGATTCCACTTCACTAGGCAGGCGATACCGAGACTGTACAGAAACGTCAGAAATAGTTTCCTCAGTGTCCTGAAAAATGCGGTTGTACCCAATGTCCACTTAACCACGGACATGTGGACAAGTGGAACAGGGCAGACTAAGGACTATATGACTGTGACAGCCCACTGGGTAGATGTATCACCTTAAGCAGCAACAACAGCAGCGTCACCAGTAGCAGCATCTCAGAAATGCCAGCTAGTTCCAAGGCCGGCTACGCTGTGTATCACCGGTTTCAGTAAGAGGCACACAGCCGACAACCTCTTAGAGAAACTGAGGGAAATCATCGCCCAGTGGCTTACCCCACTTAGACTCTCCTGGGGATTTGTGATGTCTGACAACGCCACCAATATTGTGCGGGCATTACATCTGGGCAAATTCCAGCACGTCCCATCTTTTGCTCACACAATAAACTTGGTGGTGCAGAATTTTCCGAAAAGTGACAGGGGCGTGCAGGAGACTCTTTGGGTGGCCCGAAAAATTTCTGCCCACTTTCACCATTCAACGACTGCGTGCTGAAGACTGGAGCGCCAGCAAACACTCTTGAACCTGCCCCGCCATCACCTGAAGCAAGAGGTTGTGACGCGGTGGAACTCAACCCTCTATATGCTTCAGAGGATGGAGGAGCAGCAAAAGGCCATTCAAGCCTATACATCCACCTATGACATAGGCAAAGGAGAGGATATGCACCTGACTCAAGCGCAGTGGAGAATGATTTCCTTGTTGTGCAAGGTTCTTCGAACTTGCCACACGTGAAGTCAGTTCAGACACTGCCAGCTTGAGTCAGGTTATTCCCCTCATCAGGCTTTTGCAGAAGCAGCTGGAGAAAGTGAAGGAGGAGCTAAGACGGAGCGATTCCGCTCGGCATGTGGGACTTGTGGATGAAGCCCTTCATTGGCTTTACAAGGATTCCAGGGTGGTCAATCTGTTGAAATCAGACCACTACATTTTGGCCACCGTGCTCGATCCTAGGTTTAAAGCCTATGTGGTGTCTCTCTTTCCGGCCGACACAAGCCTGCAGAGGTGCAAAGACCTGCTGGTGAAAACACTGTCAGCTGAAGCGGAACGTGACACGTCAACAGCTCCTTCTTCATTTTCTCCCGCAACTGGGGCTGCCAGGAAAAAACTTAGGAATCCTAAGCAACCCGCTGGCGGTGATGCAGGGCAGGCAGGACCAAGTTTGGACATCTGGTCCGGACTGAAGGACCTGGCAACAATTTCTGACATGTCTACTGTCACTGCATATGATACTGTCACCACTGACAGAATGGTGGAGGAATTATTTTCTGTGTTTGTGAATTGTGTGCACTGTTTCTGCACGTGCATCAACAAAGGAGTGCGCCTGTGTCATTAGTAAAGGGCCAGCTGGCTTATCCGTTAAAGGGTGCTGTAACCCCCAAAGTGCACTTCTGTCTTTGTGAAATGTGTGGGCTGTAGCCGCATCTGCATCCTCAAAGCAGCAGTGACAAGCATGCATCTGTCTGTTAAAGGGTGGTGTAACCCCCAAGTGCGCTCCAACCAAAATAAAATAATCTTTTTTTCTGTGTTTGTGTGAAATGTATGCACAGTAGCCGCACCTGCATCCTCAAAGCAGCAGCGACAAGCGTGCATCTGTCTGTTAAAGGGTGGTGTAACCCTCAAAGTGCGCTCCACAAAAAACAAAAAAATTATTTTTTTTCTGTCTTTGTGAATTGTGTGGGCTGTAGCCGCACCTGCATCCTCAAAGCAGCAGCGACAAGCGTGCGTCTGTCTGTTAAAGGGTGGTGTAACCCTCAAAGTGCGCTCCACAAAAAATAAAAAAATTCTTCTTTTTTTTCTGTCTTTGTGAATTGTGTGGGCTGTAGCCGCACCTGTATCCTCAAAGCAGCAGCGACAAGCGTGCGTCTGTCTGTTAAAGGATTACATCGGTGACAGCATCCAAGTAGGCATGTCAGACAGTCCGTACCTGTACTGGCAGGAAAAGAGGCAATTTGGAGGCCCCTGTACAAACTGGCTCTATTTTACCTGAGTTGCCCCCTCTCCAGTGTGTACTCCGAAAGAGTGTTTAGTGCAGCCGGGAACCTTGTCAGCGAAAGGTGTAGGAGGTTGCTTCCACAAAATGTGGAGATGATGTTCATAAAAATGAATTATCAACTCTTCCAGGGAGACCAGCCTCCAGAACGTACAGAGGGACCTGTGGTGGTGGATTCCAGCGGGGACGAATTAATACTCTGTGAGGATGAGGATGTACACAACACTGAAGAGGGTGAGGAATCGGTGGATGAGGAGGATGAGGACGACATCTTGCCTTCGTAGAGCCAGTTTGTGCAGGGACAGATTAATTGCCAGCTTCTTTTGTGGGGGCCCAAATGAACAAATCATTTCAGCCACAGTCGTGTGGCAGACCCTGGCGCGGAAATGATTGGTTTGTTAAAGTGTGCATGTCCTGTTTATACACCATAATTCCAAGGACAATTCCATCTTGCACCTCTTTTTTTTCTTTGCATTTTGTACTGTTTGGGGCCTAGTTTTTCAAACTGCCATCCTGTCTGCCACTGCAATGTCACTCCTAGATGGGCCACGTGTTTGTGCCGCCCACTCGTGTCGCTTAGCATAGTCATCCAGCTACCTCGGCGCAACCTTTTGGACATAAAAA
Source organism: Taudactylus pleione (assembly GCA_031769625.1). Lineage (NCBI taxonomy): Eukaryota > Metazoa > Chordata > Amphibia > Anura > Myobatrachidae > Taudactylus > Taudactylus pleione. The sequence continues at coordinate 2,425,536 of JAUIMM010000153.1, forward strand.
CACTATTGTGAGGTGTGAGGTGTTCAGAATAGCCTGGAAATGAGTGGAAATTAAGGTTATTGAGGTCAATAATAGCATAGGAGCAGAAAAACCAACACATTCTGTGATTTTAGCTGTTTTTATGCTTTTCTTAAAAAAAATACAGATCCAAAACACAAAACCCAGAACCCAAAACACGGAACGGTGGTTTTTGGCAAAATCAATCCAGATCCAAAACACGAAGAAAGATCCAAAACACAAAACACGAAAAGTGGCCGGTGCACACCCCTAGTTCATAGGCGTATTTACAGTGGGTGCAAGGTGTGCGATGTACACGGGCCCCTGGGTCCAGGGGGCCCCACACTGCACTCCCTGCACCCATAGTTAATATACTTACCTCTACGCAGAATCCGATGTGCCAGCGCTGCAGAGCAGCAAAAAAAAATCACTGGGAAAATGGCGGCGGGCACTTTCCCAGTGAACTGCGCTTTTTCAAAGAGACCCGCGCATGGACAGTAGATTTTTGCATGAAGCCAGAATCTACCAAGCTCAGGCCCTGATTCAGAGCCGGACGCTCTGACAGACCGCTCGCTCTGAATCAGGGCCGTCCTTTCTAATTTTAGAGCTGCCTCCTGGCCGCTCGCATAGCTGTGGGTGACCACCCACAGCTATAGCGAGCGGCCAAAAAGATGGTCACGATGGTTAAGACCATCACGACCATCGGGCTTGCGACGAGACCCTTGTGGTAGGGTCTCGTTGCCGCACGCCCTGGAGTGCTTTCGGCTCTATCAGAGCCGAGAGCACTCCCACTGACATCACTTGTGATGTCAGTGGGGCCTGCCCCAGACGGTAGGCGCCCCGGCACGCCCACCAAAGGGGGCGTGCTGTCACTCACCATCGACAGCACGCCCCCTTTGTAGCGAAACCCATAGCGACGGCCTGGCCATCGCTATCCGGGTCTCGCGCATGCGCACAACGGAGCCGGCTCCCTCGTGCGCATGCGCACTGGGCCAACATCGACCCACTCGCAGAGAGAAGGGGGCCCCAACGGAGGCTGCACATGGACCTCATCCTCTCTTAAAACAGGGCTAGTTTCAAGAGAAATATTCTTAAATTGGAATTTAACGAAAATGTTCTTACACCCCAGAGATGCTCCAATAGCAGTAACTATTTCTATAAGGTCGCTGTATTGTGTACAGAGATGCCCACCGCCCGTGTTTCAATCAATCAATCACCGCACGTGCACAGTGCAGCTGTAACGCATGCGCAGTGTTAGAAAAAAAATTCTCCACTGCATCCGACAAGGACAGTGCGTCCACTTCTGAATCGGGCCCATAGTTCATTAAGTAGTCATTAAACATGGACGTGACGCGAACACTTTGTGGGCATGCCACAGTCAGCAACTTTGTCTTTGTACACAGTTTCACTGGCCCTGGCGGGTTCTGACAGACATTCTGAGCAGCCATAGGGTTGCTCAGAAGTTCAATGGTGCTACTGATGGTTCATCTTTGTAGCAGCATTTTGGCACCTCTGTACAAATTACAGAGGCTGCGGCATTAGCATGAACCCTCAGTATCATTGTGCAGAAAGTCGCAGCTGTAACGGGATTAGCGTCCACATCTGAATCAGGCCCTCTGCTCCTTACTTGTCCTCCCCTTCGTACATCCATGTTCACTCACTACGTTTCTGCGCATTTCTCTTGATTATGACAACCTTCAAACTAGCCTGGGACGATGGAGAGACCGCTTTCCACTTTTGACTACAACTCCTTTCTCCGTGCCCTTGTGACCTCATCTGCAGTGACTTACGCAAAGGTGTTTTTAAAAATATTCATAGTGCATACCTCTCCCCATCCCAACATTTGGGGATGGGTTTGTCATCTACTCACTAAAAGTGTGGCTCCACTGTGGCGGATTTGTGCTATTGTTTATGGTGTTTCTCATCTCCCAAGAGTTTCTGGAGATTCCCCAAATCATTTTTGGTAGCTTTTTTGCCTTGACAACAAAGTTAACATTTTTGGTATACTCTCGCAGGGAATTAAGGTTATGAGTTAATGAGTGGTTGTTGTAAGCTTCTCATAATAATGTCAGCAGCCGCTAAACAAATTATGCCCCAAATTTGAATCCAGACAACTTCACCCAAATGGCCCTTGGGGGGATGCCTAAATCTAACCCCCGCCCCTCCCCGCACCCTAAACCTAACCCTCCCGGGGGGGATGCATAACCTCCCCCCCTCCCCCTGGTGGTGCCTAACCCTAACCCCCCTCCCCGCAGTCTAGCCCTAATACTGCCTGGGGGGTGCCTAACCCTAAGTCCCCCTGGGGGTGCCTAAACCTAACCCCCCCGCAGCTACTACTTATCTCTCCTTGGTGTCCTTACGATCGGGATGCCGGCTGCTGGGATTCTGGCATCGGCATCTGCAGTGCTGTCAGGATTCTGTCGCCGTTTTTTTCTTGGTGATCGGGATTCCAGCGCCGGGATTTTGGCACCGTCATCCCAATCTTCAGGATATTAACCGCATCCCCTGTCAGTAACCCCCCTGCCAAAATTGTATCACATCAATATTGTATCACCTTCCATTGATGTACTCTATAACTGGTACTGTTTTAATATGTCTATTTAATTATTATTGACATGCTTTAATAATAAGATGTCAAAGAGAAGTACATGAAGAGTGAAGAATGCAGCATTCATAAGTGCTCAAACATTCCTATGGTTGCAGATGGCAGGAAGCAAAGTGTGACGTCAGACTGATTAAGCTTTGAAGATCCTGCATGCTACAGTACCTAGACTTGCCTACTATATGGCACTTGCATTACTCTTGTGTTCAATGAATAAGAGCATCGATTAGGCTCTTGTTAGCATCTTGTATGAGCAGAGGATGTGTTTCACAGATGCTGTGCAGGTCAATGGGACATAAGCATAAGCACACAACAATATTGGAGAAAAACCCTTAAATTGTTTATTAAGTAAGGGGTGCTACCAAAAGACAAAAATTATAAGTACTTCCAAAAACACCAAAAGAAAAATATAAAAATTGGGGTGTTTAAGTCGTCCTTATACACGGACAATGTAATACATTTTACATACATACTTAATATCAAATTATGGTTCTCAAGTACTGATCAGTTAAGAATTTATATATCTACGTGCATGAAGGGATCGAACTGCAGCAAGAAGTTACAACCTTGCAATCTCTAACAAGTTACTGTACGGGAGTGGTATTATGAATGAGAAATAATTCAATATAATCACTACCACTTCTCCAATTCAAGAGAGTGGTACGCTAACCCAGAGTCTCATAAACATACTGACCTAAGGAATAAGAATTAGGTCACACAGTGAGGATACTTTATGATATTATTTCACAATTTTCAGTCTGTCACATTTACTTTTTTCTACTCTCAACCTCTATTTCGCTGGTCATGTCCCGCAGTGGGGCATTTTAATGTATACTTAATAAAGATTAATTTTTATTCTAATAAATATTACTGAGCGCCACACAATAGACAAATCTCTTCTTTTCCTTTCTTTTGGTGTTTTTGCATGTGCAGGTCATGACTTGCACACTATTAAGAATCACGCAGTTGAAGGTGGCACCAAGAAGTGGATATAATGCTGGTGCTATTGACTGTTTGAAAAAATATAAAGCAGGGTTTTTGAAAGTGAAGTATATAATTTAAACAGTTAAATTTTTTTATGTTTAATTTTGAATGCCTTTGAGACTCTATAGAGCTGATAGCAGAGACAAAGGGACAGGTAATAGGTTTAGAGGGTAAAAGGAGTGATGCAACTTCATCTCCAGTTACTTTGTTGAAAGAACCAAGGATGGAGTCACAGGTAGATGCCAGGTGTGATGGGTGTGAGATGTTTGGTGCAGCACAAAATCACAATTAACTTGGAGACAATGTCTTGGGCACTAAATGCTGTTGTCAGGTTATGCAAGAAAGCAAATGTTGAGAGAAGGCAGTGGTGATTTTCTCCATTTGTGTTTAACAGCATGTGTGGCTGTGTGAATGGATTTTGGGCCTGATTCAGAGCCGGACGCTCTGACAAGAGCGCTCGCTCTGAATCAGGGCCCTCCTACCTAAAATTGGAGCGGCCTCCTGGCCGCTCGCATAGCTGTGGGTGACCACCCACAGCTTATGCGAGCGGTCAAAAAGATGGTTGCGATGGTCAAGACCAACGCGACCATTGGGCTTGCGACAAGACCCTGCGGTAGGGTCTCGCTGCCGCAAGCCCAGGAGTGCTTTTGGTTCTATCAGAGCCAAAAGCACTGCCACTGACATCACTAGTGATGTCCGTGGGGCCGACCCCAGACGGTAGGCCTTTCCATGGGAACGCCTCCGTCTGGGCAGCAACACCCCCGGCATGCCCACCAAAGGGGGCTTGCTGTCACTCACCATCGACAGCACGCCCCCTTTGGTGCGAGACCCATAGCGACTGCTTTTCCGTCGCTATGCGGGTCTCGCGCATGCGCATGACGGAGCTCCCTCCATCATGCGCATGCGTACTAGGGCACCGTCGACCCGCTTGCGAGCGCTCAGCGCTCGCGAGCGGGTATGAATCAGGCCCTTTGTACGTTAAGTGAGCAAAGGCTATGGATGGGTAAGGCATGGGTAGTTTGACACAGACAACTATGTTCAGAGTAGATGACAGTGTGTTGTAATATTAGGAGGCCTCTTGGGCAGGGCAGGAGAGCCTAGATTTTACGGAAGAAGTTACAAGGAGGAATGAGGAGACCATGATGTAATCTGTGGGTACGTTTTGTTAAATAGGCTAGTGATGCTCCTTAGGTCTTGAAAAAATTATATTATAGGTTTGTCCAAAATGGTGAATGGCCATGGTAGCGTTAATGTGTTTGAAGCACTGGCATTGGTAAGTTCGTCAATGGCGATTTTGAAGTCAGGAAGGATGAAAGTCAGTATATCTCATACTTTGCATCTAGCACTTAACTAACAATAGACTGAAAAAAAAGATAGATGTTAGCTATACTCTGTTATAGAGATTGTATCTTGTAAGTGTACATAGGACAGAACCTCAGAACCTTTTGGCCTTTTTTGAACAAGCCACTAAAGTATAGCTGGGTATACACAACAATACACATTTAGCAGCATGGCGTTGTTCATTGCATTGTCCTATCTACTCTACAGCACAGCAGATGGGACGATGTGATGAACGGCCGTCATGCACGCGTAATCAGGGGAACACACTATACGATCCGCATGGTATATCATTACAATCTGCTTCGGAACGATATATAATAAGATGGATCGCATAGTGTGTACCAAGCTTAAGAGTCTACAAGCATTCAAGTAACCATACAGCACTTTCATATAATGTCCATTTCAGAGGATGATTATTTATTTATTACCAGTTATTTATATAGCGCACACATATTCCGCAGCGCTTTACAGAGATTATTTGGCCATTCACATCAGTCCCTGCCCCAGTGGAGCTTACAATCTATATTCCCTATCACATGCGCACACACATACACACTAGGGTTAATTTGTGTTGGGAGCCAATTAACCTACCAGTATATTTTTGGACTGTGGGAGGAAACCGGAGTACCCGGAGGAAACCCACGCAAGCACAGGGAGAATATACAAACTCCGCACAGGTAGGGCCCTGGTGGGAATCGAACCCACGACCTCAGTGCTGTGAGGCAGTAACGCTAACCATTACACCGTCTGTGCTGCCCAAATGATGGGACCTGTGTGCATTAGAGCCCCGATTGTGCAGCAGTCTCCTCCTACCTGGCTTCTCACAGCGTCAGTATTCCGGCGATGCCTTTAGAAGATAGCAAAGAATCTGTCACAGTGCAAGAATCTTTGCTATATCCTGGCCAGTGCCGTCTTCCCGAAGAAGATCCCACAGGCAGCCCGGAAACTGTGGGACCCATGTGCTTCAGCTTCACACACTCTGCACCCACCTGAATACACCATTGGTCCATACTATACTGAAGTACAGTATATTGATATTTTATCTTCACCTAAACATTTGGTAACTGTGAAATTAGATATTCTCATTAAATTCTAGTTAAAATTAATTGTTCCTTCCATTGTACTATTTTGTGCTTTAGGAAAAAGAAGACAAAGCAATGTTACAGGCTGAAGTGCATCATTTGCGCCAGTATAACATAAGACTTCAAGAGGAATCTCAAACAGCTTCAGCCCAGCTAAGAAAATTCCGAGAATGGTATTTCAGTTCAGTGGACAAGAAAAACTAACATCTTTACATACCATTGACTAATACATCAGTAGAATAAATGTAGCTTAACGTGGCAATATGCTGTAAAAACAAATGTGATTTATTTCAGGTAATAATTCTTTGCATCAGTATTCAGAAATAAAGGTTACTGAAACTTGTCTGTAAATATTATCTCGGTTCACTAAAGGTGAGAATAAGAGCATAAAAAATGAATGTAAAACGTGCTACCCTTCAGAGGTTTTATAATGCAGAGGTTACTTCTCCTTCCAGGAGGGCACTTAACGTTGCTACATACTGTGTTTTCTTTGAGAAAATGCTAAATAAAGTTTAGATAGCTGTGTTGTATACAGATATAAACAATTTGCCAATCTTACATTAAATGGTGCTGTCATATGTAAATCATAGTGTAATAGCAATAATTAATATAAATATATGGTCTGTAAGCACATACTTGTGTTTCTCAGCAGTACAAATATAGTCTACACCTCTTTGCTGAGTAAGCTGAATCACAAGTTACTTACTGTAGTTGCTGAAAGACACAGTGCCTGGTAGCATTTTCTGTACAGTGCAGACAGATTAGGAGCTCTGTACTTTACAGATCATAATGTGTACAGTTGTACTATTAATGATAATAGCAAACAGCATAGCTGGTTATTTATTTTGTGGAGATGTTTACTGTTGGCAAACTAATTGAACAGATTTTCTGTGTATAACGTTTTGAACACATATTGTGTTTAAAATGTCTTAAATTATTATTTAACATTAAAATATTTTTGTTGTTGTTTTGCTTCTTCAGTACTGACGATTTCAAATGACTGAGACACTGTTTGTCTGCTTTAGCAGGATTTAATGACACAATACCTTAGCCTAGCAAGCTGGCACTACTAGTACACAGTTATTTTGTATGTTATGGTATTTTTTACTGTCCGTTTCAGGTGAACACATTTTATTTGTTTTCAGAACTATTTAAAAAGGAGAGTGTAACTGTAGTTTTATGAGAGAGCATCAGTTTTAATATTTGTATATAAAGCACAAGGATATGATGAACTTGTCATTTGCACCATGGTGTGATGCAAATCTTCAGTTTGTAAAAGATAATTGTAATAGAAACAAAGATATGATTAAAGGTTATTCTTGACTGTCATTGTTTGTCATTACCTATTTATTATCGATTTATGGCTACCACAAAAATGTGAAGGATAAAATAAGGCAGTTACTGACACTGGTAGTGTAGTCTATTTGTTTATAAGAAAGATTTTAGAAATAATGATTAAAGTAATTGTCTAATAAGTTTTTGTATGTGCACATGTCCTTAGTCAGTCTCCATCAGTTAAAGCTTTTCTATTTCAGTGCACATGTCAAATCCTTTTGTTTCATGCTGGTATCTAGAGAGAGTCATGTACACAAGTAGGGGCTAACATTACTAACAAGCTTTGGCAAGTCTGAAATCTTGGGACGCAGCTCCTGCAATTACTTGAAGAAGAGCTTGAAGCTAAACCCCAACTTGTCCTTCTTGCACTTAAGCAGTATTAGCCTAAATGTCATATTTACAATGTATTTATTAGTCATCTCTTTATTGCAGGTGACTGAAATTCTTACTTTTAATGCAATACTGTATGTGACAATTGCACCTTCAACATTTTCTCTATGAAATGTTTGCAATAATAAGCTTTTAATGTTTTATTAATGTTTTGAAACATGTTCTGTTGTACTAGAGTTTTTGATGTATAATAAAATAAAACCTATTCATTTCATAATGCTTTTTAATGCTTCTTGTATTAACAAGATTGAGAAGACATGTTTAAACAATATTTATTCATCTAATCCCCCATATGCTTCCCCATTACTTTCATCACATGCAGTAGATAGCTTAAAAATGTAATTTCCCTTATTCCTTAATAAAATCCTTTCCATGCATTCGATACCTACAAATTGTCATCATTTTAATGTCAGTCACTTTAATCTCCTATAGTCCCACATGGCTCAGGTAAACTGGTATGCTAATTTTAACCACACAATTCCTGTTGCTAAATTAGTGTTTTATTAGGTTTAAGGTACATTTCATTTATATTTAAAGGTATTATCAAGGTTCATTTAATGAGTGTTCTGAAATTTATCAGAAAATGAATATATAAACATTTAGGACATATGTTTTGTAGGCCCTGTGCAAACAAGCTTACAATATAAAAGTTGTAGGGCAGTGGTTACCAAACTGGGTGACGTGTCACCATGGGATTCCGCAGGGAACTTGCAGGGGTGCTGGTCCAGGACTAAATCAAATTATTTATGTTCAATGCAATAGGGACACCCGGGGCTAGTGGCTGCCAATCATAAAATAAATGGATAAATAGAAGAGCAACCCTGTCCGCCACCACATACAGATGACAGGTAAGTACAAATTACTGAATTTAACAATTTTTGCTGAATTTCTCAATAAAAAACTTTTGGCCTAGGGGTGCCGTGAAAAAATTGCTGATACTGTAGGGCACTATGATTGGGAACCACTGGTGTAGGGAAAACATGATACATAATCTTGAGAACAATATACCCAAAGACCGTTTGAGATGTTGGCTAATATCATGTGGTACACAGCAGTAGGTCTAAGTGGCAGAATAGTGGATTCTGCAGGTAGAGAGTAACAAGTCTGCAAAAGAGTGTTTTATGGCTTGGTGGTATCAAAGTGGAAGAAAGAAAAGGGTAGCCAGTTTTGAAGACATACTCAAAAATCACCCAAATAGTATTATATTAATATTTTAACTTTTATAAAAGCAGATGTTAAAAATAATTAATTAGTTACTTATAGTGAATAGCAAAATATTTGAAAACAACAATACAAAATGGTGAAAAATAAAGAAAATGCTAAATAATGATTCATAACAAACATCATATATTAACATCAAACATTACATATAAATTAAAAATGTTACATGCTAAGTGGTCCCTGCCTGAACTTTGTGGTGTTTGTATTAGTTTGTTTTCATGTTACTGTGGGAATGTTGTATGTCAGTAAACAGGTGAGAATCTTTTATCTTTTTCTGCGTTTCAGTTCTTTTGTTTTTGAGTTCTTCCAGAATAATGGCCCGTACACACGGGACGATCAGATATCGTTGTCTGATCGTCCTGCATGTGCTGGATGTTCGATATCGAACATCCAGCAACATGCACCAACCTGCCATCGACTATAACGACCTGCGATTAACGATCGCGGGTCCCTATAGTAAACAGGCTAACCTGGTCGATATCGTTGGCCTGCATGCACGAGCAATGGCAGATATCGACCATCCGTGCCCGCGCATCGACCATCGTTTGGCCATTTGAAGGAGCCAGGTACTGGTCGATTTGATTGATAATGATATATTGATGTCGTTAACGTTCAAAACGACCAGGGAAATCTTACCGTGTGCATGCACCATAAGAAAGACAAAAAAAAACACCCACACCACAAACAAAAAGAGGCAAGTGAGGCTGCACTACTTTCTACTTTATACAGTAGATAATGTACCATTTATTAAAAATGCTAAAAGATCTTCCCAACAAGAGACAGTGCTCATAGCCTGCCACAGGAACAGCTAATGCAAAGAGACACAAGCAGTTATCAGCACCAGGGTGTGGCAAAACAAACCACTATGTCTCTGGCCTGGGGGGTACTGTATGTCTATGGGGAAGGGTATGATCCGCACATCAGCCCTTACAGGGAAATATAAAACACATTGGCCCCTACAGAAACAATAAGACACGTTGGTCTCCACAGGATGAACAAAAACAAAACACATTGACCCCCGACAGGTACAGTAAAAAAGTCAAACACATTGGCCCCCACAGGAAAAAGAAAAACACATTGGCCCCCACAGGAAAAAAACAAACACATTGGCCTCTACAGAAACAATAAAACACATTGGCCTCCACAAGTGAAAAATAAAACACATTGGTTTCCACAAGAAAAAATTAAAACACATTGGCCCCCACAGGAAGAAAAAAACATATTGACCTCCAATAGGTACAGTAAAAAACCAAAAAAACACATTGGCCTCCAAAAGAAAAAAAAAAAATAAGGTGAGCAGTGTATGTCCCTGGGGCCTTTATGGTGGGTAGTGTACAGTATGTCTCTGGCCTGGGGGGTACTGTATGTCTAGGGGGAAGGGTATGATCTGCAGGCTGAGGGGTAGGGCGGGTTATGGATATGTTCCAGAGGCGGGGATGGTAGTTAGGGTGGGTACTGCACTGTGAGGCTAGGGGGTCACCCCCACTGGAGCCAGCACTTTAAGCACAAGCACCATACACTCCGCCGCTGGGGGCAGGATGGGAGTAGTAGTAGTGCGAAACAGGGGACAGGATGGGAGTAGTAGTGGGAAGTAGGGGCAGAATGGGAGTAGTAGTAATGCAGAGCAGGGGCAGGCTTGGTGTATTGGTAGTGTGGATCAGGGGGCAGGATGGGAGTAGTAGTGGGAAGTAGTGGCAGGATGGGAGTAGTAGTGCAAATCAGGGGATAGGATGGGAGTAGTAGTGGGAAGTAGTGGCAGGATGGAAGTAGTAGTAGCACGGAGCAGGATTGGTGTATGAGTAGTGTGGACCAGGGGACAGGATGGCAGTAGTAGTAGAGCGGATCAGGCGGCAGTATGGGAGTAGTAGGGGATAGTAGGGGCAGGATGGGAGTAGTAGTAGTGCGGAGCAGGCTTGGTGTATTAGTAGTGTGGACCAGGGGACAGGATGGAAGTAGTAGTGGGAAGTGGGGGCAGATAGGAAATAGTAGTAATGCAGAGCAGTGGCAGGCTTGGTGTATTAGTAGTGTGGACCAGGGGACAGGATGGAAGTAGTAGTGGGAAGTGGGGGCAGATAGGAAATAGTAGTAATGCACAGCAGTGGCAGGCTTGGTGTATTAGTAGTGTGGACCAGGGGACAGGATGGGAGTAGTAGTAGAGTGGATCAGGGGACAGGATAGGAGTAGTAGTGGGAAGTAGGGGCAGAATGGGAGTAGTAGTAATGCAGAGCAGTGGCAGGCTTGGTGTATTAGTAGTGTGGACCAGGTGGTCAGATGGGAGTAGTAGTAGTTTGGAGCACGGGCAGTATGGGAGTAATAGTGGAAAGCAGGGGCAGAATGTGCGTAGTAGTGTGGAGCAGGGGGCAGGGTGGGAGTAGTGGTGGGAATAAGCAGGCCCGCCAAGAACCGCGACGGGCCCGGGTAACAGGGGGCGTGGCCTAACCGTGGGAGGCATGGCCACACCCCCTTCCCCCCCCAAAAAAGCATAGCAGCGTGGAGTGGGGCACTCTGAGCCCCCTCAGCCCTGCTCAAAGCCAGGGGGGGCACGGTCAGTGTGATCGCTCCCCCCCTATAGGCATAGGAGACTGCTGTGGCTGCTGCTCAGCAGCCACGAGCAGTCTCCCACTGCAGCTCAGCACACGTTGTGTGCTGGGCTGCTGTCTTGGAGGGGGGGAGAGCCGGTTCCAGACCCCCGCCGGGCTCCTCAGGAAGCCCGTGCCCGGGTAATCTATACCCCCCCCCTCTCGGCACCCCTGGGAATAAGCGGGAAGGATGGGCGTGGAAGGGACTCGCCAGGAAAAAGTAAGCTGAACAAGAATCACCTCCACTCTGGATTCACTTTCTCTCGGCAGCTTATACACAGTTTGCACAGCCAGAGTGAGTGTGACAGGAACGCTCCTGCTGCCGTGACTCTCTCCTCCGGCTCCTACTCCATCCCAGCTATACAGCTGCACACATTCCTCTTGTCCCTGCGTGATCCACCTCACCTCCCGCAACCCCAGGGGATGGCTCGGCCCCGACGATCCCGCAGAGCGGTTTTAGTAAATCTTCAGATAGCAAAACCGCCGCCAAACCGCAGTCAAAACACATTTTAGAATAGAATAGAACAGGACTGTCATTTAGAAACCGCTGCAAAACCGCCACCAAACTCCCGGGGTTTAGGACAGAATAGAACCCGCCGTCAAACCGCCACCAAACCGCCGGGGTTTAGTACAGAATAGAACCCGCCGTCAAACCGCCACCAAACCACCGGGGTTTAGAACCCACCTCTTTGTAAATTTTGCCCACAGTGAACTGAGATAAGCTACCAGCCAATCAGCTTCTATCATGTCACACGCTGTGTTTAAAAAATGACAGGAGCTGGTTGGCTGGCACCTTATCTCCGTCGTCTTTATCTCTATTATCTAGATTAGTAAATAGACCCCTCAATCCGCTGATTTCAAGTGATGAAATATTAATGGGGTGAAGTGCATTTTTATACAGAAAGATCCCCATTCTCAATATATGTACATGTGATACCCCAAAACAGGACATCACTTCATCATTTATATTTATGTTTTAATATAAACTGCTTTCTTGAAGGAACAGGGGAGTTACATACCAGACTAACCCATCCCCCCACACATATACAGACACCTGATGCAGCTGTGGGGGAGGAGCCTCAAGACTTCCATGAGAGAGAGAGGAAATGGAGGGAACTACCTAAGGCTTACGCAATGGGTTAGGAGACTCTAGACTATACAGGGCTGATGGCCCTGTGACGTCACACCCACGTGGCTCGGCCTGAAAGGGGGAGGGGCGGGGATGCTAACGGGTGACCAAAAGTGTCCCCTCGCGGGCTCGCTGTGCTCGCCACGCTTCGGGCACAGTGGCTCGCTGCGCTCGCCACAGATATTTATTCCCCCTCTATGCCCTAGTGGCTGGTGAAGCAGGAGCAGTCCAGCCTCCTGCAGCGGTCACGTGGTGTCTACGTCACAGAGGTCCTTTCTCCAACTTGGAAATAGCAGCAACCTTACGCAAAGCCCTGAGAGGTGACAGCCAGAGAGCCCTGAACTGACAGAGGATGGAGATTCAAAGGAGTGGGAGCAGGACCTGACAGATTTAGGAGGATCAGGTCTGTGATGATAATACTGCCCTGCACCCCTCACAGAGAGTAACAGAGATTCAGGATGCCACTTGTGACAGAGGATACATATGCAGCCCTGGCAATTACCACATACATCATCTGAGAGAAGTTGTTTAATCTTAATAAAATAAGTACTTCTTGACAGCACTGAGGACTGACAGTAATGGCTGACAGGCTATGCACTCATACAGGCAGCACATACAGCTCTAACCAGTAACACCAGGAATACCCTCATCTGACAACTACAGTCACCTAATACAGAATTACTACCTACTGTAATGAGCTTACTGGATGCTACTATTCAATTAACTCCATAGTAATGAATAAGTGCACCATCGTAGCATGACCATGTGCATAGAGAGACTCATAATAGGTAATTAGAATGTGTGGGAAGGTAAATGAAAATTGTTGCTTCATATAAATTGCAATGTCCTATACTCCTATTTAGGGCCGTGTAGTGTGAGCCATTAGGGGAAGCTTTTGATGATAGTAATAATGAGAATACATATAGAAGTATTTACTGTTTAACTTTGTGATATTAAATTATATTTACTGTAATTTCGTGTGCATAGTTTGGTATATTCTGGAATTTGTGTTTTAATGTTTAACAAACCTATTACATTGATGCTGGATTAGCTGTATTTAAAGCAAACAGGTTTTATTACTTGGGAAGCGATCCAGTCAAATAAAACAGAATTGTCCTTTATTAACCTGTGTGATTCTTGGGTCTGGGGTCAGGTTACCTTCACCTCTCTGCCAAGGAAGAAGGAACCTGTTACGTTTGAAGGAACCTACCCGAAATACTGGATAACGAAGGTGGGTGTCACAGACAGTTACACAATATTGCTGCTTTTGTCCAGCTAGGTAGGTTTACCTTTTATGTACAGGGTTTCCATTCTTGCCATGGCCTCACCTAGCCAAACAATTGGACTCAGTTATGATTCGTTTTATGTTTTTACCAGGTTAGTTATAGAACATAAATCTTGGTTACTGCGAGGCAATATTTATCACAATTTGCATTTTAAATGCGATTATGATGCGATAACATTGATTTATATCGCAATGCAATAATACATATTATCAAATGGATTTATAATAATAAACGTCCTGGGACAGTGCTTGCAAGAAAGCTCTGTCCCGGCGATGTGTCCGCAACGGGCTTTCAGATTAGTGAAAGCCTTCAGTTGGTGAAGAACATACTGCACATGAGTAAGGTGGTGCAGAATTCTGCAAATGGAGCATGCAGCCTGTGTCTGATAGAACTCAGGATGCATATATAAAGAAAATACATGTTTAGAATAGAAAATAAATAAAATAAAACTTGGATCTGTGATCAATGAGCTACTGTTGTAACTAGGGGTGAGCGGGTTCGGATTTCTGAAATCCGAACCCCCCCGAGCCCCCCCGATCCGAGTCAGGCTCGACTTTTCCCGCCTGACTCGGATCTGAAATCGAGGCAAAACGTCATCATCCCGCCTTCCGGGTCTCACGGGTTTTGGATCCTATATAAGGTACCCGCGTCGGCGCCATTTTCTCACTCGGCTGTGGACAGTGAAGAGGGAGGGTGGGAGTTAGGGCTGGCTGGGCTGTGTAGTGTAGTGTAGTGAAGAGTAGTGTTGTGCTGTGCTGCGCTGTGCTGCTGTTGTCCACTACTTCAAAGTCCATAGGGGCTGGCTGTGTTGTGCTGTGCTGCTGTTGTCAATAGGGGCTGTGTCCACTACTTCAAAGTCCATAGGGGCTGGCTGGACTGTGTTGTGCAGTCAGTTGTCCATAGGGGCTGTGTCCACTCCAAAGTCCTGTGCAGTGTCCCAGTCCTAAAGGGGTGCTGTAGTGTTGTCCAGGGGGTGCTCTGTCCATCAGGGGTGCTCCCCCCAAGTGCTAAAAAAAAAATATTTTTTCTGTGTTTGTGAATTGTGTGCGCAGTAGCCGCACGTGCATCAACAAAGTAGTGCCAAGCGTGCGCCTGTGTCATAAGTAAAGGGCCGGCTGGCTTGACCGTTAAAGGGTGCTGTAACCCCCAAAGTACACTCCAAACCAAATAAAAAAATATTTTCTGTGTTTGTGAATTGTGTGCGCAGAAGCCGCACGTGCATCAACAAAGTAGTGCCAAGCGTGCGCCTGTGTCATAAGTAAAGGGCCGGCTGGCTTGACCGTTAAAGGGTGCTGTAACCCCCAAAGTACACTCCAAACCAAATAAAAAAATATTTTCTGTTTGTGAATTGTGTGCGCAGTAGCCGCACGTGCATCAACAAAGTAGTGCCAAGCGTGCGCCTGTGTCATAAGTAAAGGGCCGGCTGGCTTGACCGTTAAAGGGTGCTGTAACCCCCAAAGTACCCTCCAAACCAAATAAAAAAATATTTTCTGTGTTTGTGAATTGTGTGCGCAGTAGCCACACGTGCATCAACAAAGGAGCAGCGCCAAGCTTGCGCCTGTGTCCCATAAGTAAAGAGCCGGCTGGCTCATTTCTTAAAGGGTGGTGTAACCCACAAAGTGCACTACTCTCCAGCAAAAATAAAAAAATATTTTCTGTGTTTGTGTGCGCCTTAGCCGCACGTATATATCAAATCGATATAACATAAATGGAGGACCAAACTTTCTCCGATAAAAATAAAATAGAGAAAGATCAAGAACCACTTCCTCCTAGTGCTGAAGCTGCTGCCACTAGTCATGACATAGACGATAACATGCCATCAACGTCGTCTGCCAAGGCCGATGCCCAATGTCATAGTAGAGGGCACATACAATCCCAAATGGCAAAGTTCAGGAAAATGACCTTGAAAAAAACATTTAAATCATCTGAAGAGAAACGTAAACTTGCCAATATGCCATTTACGACACGGAGTGGCAAGGAACGGCTAAGGTCTTTCCCTATGTTCATGACTAGTGGTTCAGCTTCACATGACGATGGAAGCCCTCCTCCCGCTAAAAAAATCAAACGAGTTAAGCTGGCAAAAGCACAGCGCAGAACTGTGCGTTCTAAGAAGATATCACAAATCCCCAAAGAGAGTCCAAGTGTGGTGGCGGTTGCGATGCCTGACCTTCCCAGCACTGAACAGGAAGAGGTGCCTCTTTCCACCATTTGCACGCCTCCTGCAAGTGCTGAAAGGAGCACCCACAGTCCACTTGCTGATATGCAAATTGAAGATGTCACTGTTGAAGTACAACAGGATGAGGATACTGGTGTAGCTGGCACTGAGGAGGAAGTTGGCGAGGAGGATTCTGATGGTGATGTGGTTTGTTTAAATCAGGCTCCGGGGGAGACAGTTGTTGTCCGTGGGATGAAAAAGCCCATCACGGTCATGCCTGGGCAGAAGACCAAACATTCCACCTCTTTGGTCTGGCAATATTTCTATCCAAATCCGGACAACAACTGTCTTGCCATATGTACCATATGTAAAGGTGAAATAAGTAGGGGTAGGGACGTTAACCACCTAGGAACATCCTCCCTTATATGGCACCTGCAGCGCGGTCATAAAAAGTTACTGTCAAGTTCAGAAACTTTGGCTAAGACTGTAAGCAGTCCAGGGACACCTAAATCCCTTTTTCCTGTTTTATCCAAGGAATCGGTGGATGAGGAGGATGAGGACAACATCTTGCCTCCGTAGAGCCAGTTTGTGCAGGGACACATTAATTGCCAGCTTGTTTTGTGGGGGCCCAAACGAACCAATCATTTCAGCCACAGTCCCTGCCGCTGAAATTATTGGTTTGTTAAAGTGTGCATGTCCTATTTATACAACATAAGGGTGGGTGGGAGGGCCAAAGGACAATTCCATCTGGCACCTATTTTTTTTCTTTGCAGTATGTACTGTTTGGGGCCTAGTTTTTCAAACTGCCATTCTGTCTGCCACTGCAGTGTCACTCCTAGATGGGCCACGTGTTTGTGCCGCCCACTCGTGTCGCTTAGCATAGTCATCCAGCTACCTCGGTGCAATCTTTTGGCCATAAAAACAATATTGTGAGGTGTTCAGAATAGACTGGAAATTAAGGTTATTGAGGTTAATAAATGCATAGGAGCAGAAAAACCCACAAATTCTGTGATTTAAGCTGTTTTTATGCTTTTTTTCAAAAAATACAGATCCAAAACACAAAACCCAGAACCCAAAACCCGGAAGGGTGGTTTTGGCAAAACCAATCCAGATCCAAAACAGGAAGAAAGATCCAGATCCAAAATCAAAACACAAAACACGAAAAGTGGCCGGTGCACACCCCTAGTTGTAACCAGAGCAGCTGAGCTGTGTGGTCAGCTGCAAGGGCACCAAGGAGGAGGGGGCAGGTACTAATTACCCAGGTGCAGGCTTGTCAGAGGGGCCTCGGGTACGCCGCTCCCCCTCCTTCCTGCCTCTTACATATCAGCAGCCCAGCACACACTGCTGTTTGCTGGGTTGCAGTGGGAGCAAGGACCAGTCTCCTCCCCTCTGCCTGTATGAGGCTGAGGGGGGAGCAATCATACTTATCAGGTCTCCCCCTGTATTTGCACCTGGCTGAGGAGCTCACATCGCCCCCCTTGTCTAAACATTTATTTTCATGCAGCTTTTGTCCAATCAGACACAGGGTGATCACAGACACTAGCTCTGTCTGTCAGATGTAAGGAAGAGCAGATCAGGACTACAGAAAACAGACCAAAGCCTCCAATAACGCCATAGGAAGATGTGGTTTGCTGATCACATTTCCCATCCCATCAGAGGTACACGAAAAGTGGTCAGGATGCGGAGCATGGAGAAGATTTTATCCAAATGTCCTAAAATAATGTGAAAAAGGGTGTGAAAACACCTGCTATCACATTATTATAGTTAAAAAAAAAAAGATTGATAAATATGCCCCTAATTACATATCATGTGTTAAAAATGGCTGGGGAACAAAAGAGGATGCTCTGCCAACTGCAGCTGTACGGTTCTCATTTTATCACATCACTTTCCGCACAATAAGTTTCTGTCAGGTTAGAATTTCATCAAATCTGTCAGTTCTCATTTATTTTGTATTATTTGACACAGCACCAAATTGTATAAAGGTCAAGAACCAACCCTTCTACATCATATTTATCTATCATATGTAAAGGTCACTGCCATCCTGAAAAGTGTTCTAATAAAAGCATATATTTTTTATTGAAGTAAATATCTTCATATGAAAATAATGGAAATAAAAAAGATTCCACACTTTTTTTTGTTCTATCCATTCACTGCTGCTATTCCATATGGCTCTGACTGTTTGCAGCCAACTGATTACATTTCTCCAGATCTCCCCTACCCCGTGCCCTGGGCTGTCAGCTCATGGTGGTAGGAATTTCCTGAAATCAGAATGAAGTACTATCATCTGGCAAATCTGTCTGGTGAAGTCCAAAATACTGGAAACCTCTGCCATGAAACAACAAACCAGGGAAAAGGGCTGGAAAAGGGCACAGTCTGTAGACACTGGGGAATAAAGCTTAGGGGAGATTAGAGGGCACAGTCTGTGGACACTGGGGAATAAAGCATAGGGATGAAAGGAAATAACCTGTGAATACTGGGGAATAAAGAATAGGGGATGTTAGAGGGCATAGTCTGTGGACACTGGGGAATAAAGCATAGGGGAGGTTAGAGGGCATAGTCTGTGGACACTGGGGAATAAAGCATAGAGGTTAGAGGGCACAGCCTGTGGACACTGGGGAATAAAGCATAGGGGAAGTTAGAAAGCACAGTCTGCGGACGCTGGGGAATAAAGCATAGGTGAGGTTAGAAGGCACAGTCAGTAGACACTGGGGAATAAAGTATAGAAAGGGTTAGAGGGCATAGTCTGTGGGTACTGGGAAATAAAGCATAGGGGAGGTTAGAAGACACAATCTGCGGACACTGGGGAATAAAGCATAGAAGGGGTTAGAGGGCACAGTCTGTGGACACTGGGGAATAAAGCATAGGGGAGGTTAGAGAGCATAATCTGTGTACACTGGGGAACAAAGCATAGAAGAGGGCATAGTCTGTGGACACTGAGGAATAAAGTATAGAGGAGGTTACAGGGTATAGTCTGTGGACTGGGGAATAAAGCATAGGGGAGGTTACAGGGTATAGTCTGTGGACACTGGGGAATAAAGCATAGGGGAGGCTAGAGGGCATAGTCTGGATACTGGGGAATAAAGCATAAGGGAGGTTAGAGGGCATAGTCTGTGGACACTGGGGAATAAAGCATAGGGGAGGTTAGAGGGCACAGTCTGTGGACACTGGGGAATAAAGCATAGAGGTTAGAGGGCACAGCTTGTGGACACTGGGAAATAAAGCATAGGGTAAGTTAGAAAGCACAGTCTGCGGACGCTGGGGAATAAAGCATAGGGGTGGTTAGAGGGCACAGTCTGTGGACACTGGGGAATAAAGCATAGGGGAGGTTAGAGGGTATAGTCTGTGGACGCTGGGGAATAATGCATAAGGGAAGTTAGAAGGCACAGCCTGTGGACATTGGGGAATAAAACATAGGGGAGGTTAGAGAGCATAGTCTGTGGACACTGGGGAATAAAGTATAGAAAGGGTTAGAAGGCATAGTCTGTGGGCACTGGGAAATAAAGCATAGGGGAGGTTAGAAGACACAATCTGCGGACACTGGGGAATAAAGCATAGAAGGGGTTAGAGGGCACAGTCTGTGGACACTGGGGAATAAAGCATAGGGGAGATTAGAGGGCATAATCTGTGTACACTGGGGAACAAAGCATAGAAGAGGGCATAGTCTGTGGACACTGAGGAATAAAGTATAGAGGAGGTTACAGGGTATAGTCTGTGGACTGGGGAATAAAGCATAGGGGAGGTTACACGGCATAGTCTGTTAACACTGGGGAATAAAGCATAGGGGAGGTTAGAGGGCATAGTCTGTGGACACTGGGGAATAAAGCATAGAGGTTAGAGGGCACAGCCTGTGGACACTGGGGAATAAAGCATAGGGGAAGTTAGAAAGCACAGTCTGCGGACGCTGGGGAATAAAGCATAGGGGTGGTTACAGGGTATAGTCTGTTGACACTGGGGAATAAAGCATAGGGGAGGCTAGAGGGCATAGTCTGGACACTGGGGAATAAAGCATAGGGGAGGTTAGAGGGCATAGTCTGTGGACACTGGGGAATAAAGCATAGGGGAGGTTAGAGGGCACAGTCTGTGGACACTGGGGAATAAAGCATAGAGGTTAGAGGGCACAGCCTGTGGACACTGGGAAATAAAGCATAGGGGAAGTTAGAAAGCACAGTCTGCGGACGCTGGGGAATAAAGCATAGGGGTGGTTAGAGGGCACAGTCTGTGGACACTGGGGAATAAAGCATAGGGGAGGTTAGAGGGTATAGTCTGTGGACGCTGGGGAATAATGCATAAGGGGAGTTAGAAGGCACAGCCTGTGGACATTGGGGAATAAAACATAGGGGAGGTTAGAGAGCATAGTCTGTGGACACTGGGGAATAAAGTATAGAAGGGGTTAGAGGGCATAGTCTGTGGACACTGCGGAATAAAGCATAGGGGAGGTTAGAGGGCATAGTCTGTTAACACTGGGGAATAAAGCATAGGGGAGGTTAGAGGGCATAGTCTGTGGACACTGGGGAATAAAGCATAGAGGTTAGAGGGCACAGCCTGTGGACACTGGGGAATAAAGCATAGGGGAAGTTAGAAAGCACAGTCTGCGGACGCTGGGGAATAAAGCATAGGTGAGGTTAGAAGGCACAGTCTGTAGACACTGGTGAATAAAGTATAGAAAGGGTTAGAGGGCATAGTCTGTGGGCACTGGGAAATAAAGCATAGGGGAGGTAAGAGAGCACAGTCTGTGGACACTGGGGAATAATGCATAGGGAAGGTAAGAGTGCACAGTCTGTGGACACTGGGGAATAAAGCATAGGGGAGGTTAGAGAGCACAGATTGTGGACACTGGGGAACAAAGCATAGGGGAGGTTAGAGGGCATAGTCTGTGGACACTGGGGAATAAAGTATAGGGGATGTTAGAGGGCATAGTCTGTGGACACTGGGGAATAAAGTATAGAAGGGGTTAGAGGGCATAGCTCTGTGGACACTGGGGAATAAATCCTAAGGGAGGTTAGAGAGCACAGACTGTGGACACTGGGGAATAAAGCATAGGGGAGGTTAGTGGGCACAGTCTGTGAACACTGGGGAATAAAGCATAGGGGAGGATAGAGAGCAAAGTCTGTGGACACAGGGGAATAAACCATAGGGAGGATAGAGGGCATAGTCTGTGGACACTGGGGAATAAAGCATAGGGGAGGTTAGAGGGCACAGTCTGTGGATATTGGGGAATAAAGCATAGGGGAGGTAAGAGCACAGTCTGTGGACACTGGGGAATAAAGCATAGGGGAGGTTAGAGAGCACAGATTGTGGACACTGGGGAACAAAGCATAGGGGAGGTTAGAGGGCATAGTCTGTGGACACTGGGGAATAAAGCATAGGGGATGTTAGAGGGCATAGTCTGTGGACACTGGGGAATAAAGCATAGGGGATGTTAGAGGGCATAGTCTGTGGACACTGGGGAATAAAGTATAGAAGGGGTTAGAGGGCATAGTTCTGTGGACACTGGGGAATAAATCCTAAGGGAGGTTAGAGAGCACAGACTGTGGACACTGGGGAATAAAGCATAGGGGAGGTTAGTGGGCACAGTCTGTGGACACTGGGGAATAAAGCATAGGGGAGGATAGAGAGCAAAGTCTGTGGACACAGGAGAATAAACCATAGGGGAGGTTAGAGGGCATAGTCTGTGGACACTGGGGAATAATGCATAGGGGAGGGAAGAGGGCACAGTCTGTGGACAGTAGGGTATAAAGCATATAAAGGGTCAGAGGGCATAGTCTGTGGACACTGGGGAAAGAACTATAGAAGGGTTTAGAGGGCATAATATGTGTACAATGGGGAATAAAGCATGGCGGAGGTTAGAAGGCACAGTCTGTGGACACTGGGTAATAAAGTATAGAAGGGGTTAGAGGGCATAGTCTGTGGACACTGGGGAATAAAGCATAGGGAAGGGTAGAGGGCACAGTCTTTGGACAGTAGGGTATAAAGCATATAATGGGTCAGAGGGCATAGTCTGTGGACACTGGGGAATAAAGTATAGAAGGGGTTAGAGGGCATAGTTCTGTGGACACTGGGGAATAAATCCTAAGGGAGGTTAGAGAGCACAGACTGTGGACACTGGGGAATAAAGAATAGGGGAGGTTAGTGGGCACAGTCTGTGGACACTGGGGAATAAAGCATAGGGGAGGATAGAGAGCAAAGTCTGTGGACACAGGTGAATAAACCATAGGGAGGTTAGAGGGCATAGTCTGTGGACACTGTGGAATAAAGCATAGGGGAGGGTAGAGGGCACAGTCTGTGGACAGTAGGTTATAAAGTAGGGGTGTGCACCGGCCACTTTTCGGGTTTTGTGTTTTGGTTTTGGATCTGGATCTTTCTTCGTGTTTTGGATCTGGATTGGTTTTGCCAAAACCACCCTTCCGTGTTTTGGGTTCTGGGTTTTGTGTTTTGGATCTGTATTTTTTTGAAAAAAAGCATAAAAACAGCTAAAATCACAGAATTTGTAGGTTTTTCTGCTCCTATGCTATTATTAACCTCAATAACCTTAATTTCCACTCATTTCCAGTCTATTCTGAATATTCACACCTCACAATAGTGTTTTTATGTCCAAAAGGTTGCACCGAGGTAGCTGGATGACTATGCTAAGCGACACGAGTGGGCGGCACAAACACGTGACCCATCTAGGCGTGAAACTGCAGTTGCAGACAGGATGGCAGTTTGAAAAACTAGGCCCCAAACTGTACATAATGCAAAGAAAAAAAAGAGGTGCAAGATGGAATTGTCCTTGGGCCCTCCCACCCACCCTTATGTTGTATAAACAGGACACTTTAACAAACCAATCATTTCAGCACCAGGGTCTGCCACACAACTGTGGCTGAAATGATTGGTTCGTTTGGGCCCCCACAAAACAAGCTGGCAATTAATCTGTCCCTGCACAAACTGGCTCTACGGAGGCAAGATGTCATCCTCATCCTCCTCATCCACCGATTCCTCACCCTCTTCAGTGTGTACATCCTCATCCTCACAGAGTATTAATTCGTCCCCGCTGGAACCACAGGTCCCTCTGTACGTTCTGGAGGCTGGTCTCCCTGGATGAGTTGATAATTCATTTTATGAACATCATCTTCTCCACATTTTGTGGAAGCAACCTCCTACGCCTTTCGCTGACAAGGTTCCTGGCTGCACTAAACACTCTTTCGGAGCACACACTGGAGGGGGGGCAACTCAGGTAAAATAGAGCCAGTTTGTACAGGGACCTCCAAATTGCTTCTTTTTCCTGCCAGTACAGGTACGGACTGTCTGACATACCTACTTGGATGCTGTCACCGATGTAATCCTTTAACAGACAGACGCACGCTTGTCGCTGCTGCTTTGAGGATGCAAGTGCGGCTACAGCCCACACAATTCACAAAGACAGAAAAAAAAAAAGAATATTTTTATTGTTTGTGGAGCGCACTTTGAGGGTGTCACCACCCTTTAACAGACAGACGCACGCTTGTCGCTGCTGCTTTGAGGATGCAGGTGCGGCTACAGCCCACACAATTCACAAAGACAGAAAAAAAATAATTTTTTTATTTTTTGTGGAGCGCACTTTGAGGGTTACACCACCCTTTAACAGACAGACGCACGCTTGTCGCTGCTGCTTTGAGGATGCAGGTGCGGCTACAGCCCACACAATTCACAAAGACAGAAAAAAAATAATTTTTTTGTTTTTTGTGGAGCGCACTTTGAGGGTTACACCACCCTTTAACAGACAGACGCACGCTTGTCGCTGCTGCTTTAAGGATGCAGGTGCGGCTACAGCCCACACAATTCACAAAGACAGAAAGAAGAAGAATATTTTTAATTGTTTGTGTAGCACACTTTGAGGGTGTCACCACCCTTTAACAGACAGACGCACGCTTGTCGCTGCTGCTTTGAGGATGCAAGTGCGGCTACATCGCACACAAGTCACAAACACATTAAAAAAATAGTTTTTTATTTTTTGGAGCACTTTGAGAGTTACACCACCCTTTAACAGACAGACGCACGCTTGTCGCTGCTGCTTTAAGGATGCAGGTGCGGCTACAGCCCACACATTTCACAAAGACCGAAAAAAAAAGAACAATATTTTAATTGTTTGTGTAGCACACTTTGAGGGTGTCACCACCCTTTAACAGACAGACTCACGTTTGTCGCTGCTGCTTTAAGGATGCAGGTGCGCCTACAGCCCACACAATTCACAAAGACAGAAAGAAGAATATTTTTATTGTTTGTGTAGCACACTTTGAGGGTGTCACCACCCTTTAACAGACGGACGCACGCTTGTCGCTGCTGCTTTGAGGATGCAAGTGCGGCTACATCGCACACAAGTCACAAACACATTAAAAAAATTTTTTTATTTTTTGGAGAACTTTGAGAGTTACAACACCCTTTAACAGACAGACACACGCTTGTCGCTGCTGCTTTGAGGATGCAAGTGTGGCTACAGCCCACACAATTCACAAAGACAGAAAAAAAAGAACAATATTTTAATTGTTTGTGTAGCACACTTTGAGGGTGTCACCACCCTTTAACAGACAGACGCACGCTTGTCGCTGCTGCTTTAAGGATGCAGGTGCGGCTACAGCCCACACAATTCACAAAGAAAGAAAGAAGAGGAATATTTTTATTGTTTGTGTCACCACCCTTTAACAGACAGACGCACGCTTGTCGCTGCTACTTTGAGGATGCAAGTGCGGCTACATCGCACACAAGTCACAAACACATTAAAAAAATTTTTTTTTTTTTGGAGCACTTTGAGAGTTACAACACCCTTTAACAGACAGACGCACGCTTGTCGCTGCTGCTTTGAGGATGCAAGTGCGGCTACAGCCCACACAATTCACAAAGACAGAAAAAAAAAGAACAATATTTTAATTGTTTGTGTAGCACACTTTGAGGGTGTCACCACCCTTTAACAGACAGACGCACGCTTGTCGCTGCTGCTTTAAGGATGCAGGTGCGGCTACAGCCCACACATTTCACAAAGACAGAAAAAAAAAGAACAATATTTTAATTGTTTGTGTAGCACACTTTGAGGGTGTCACCACCCTTTAACAGACAGACGCACGCTTGTCGCTGCTGCTTTGAGGATGCAGGTGGAATCTAGACGGGATTTGGAACCGGGGACACACTACCTCCATCAATTGTCAAAATTCCACTGCACTAATGGCGGATACCGGACGCACGTCTAACACCAACATAGCAGTCAAGGCCTCAGTTATACGTTTTGCTTCAGGATGACTGCTGTCGTACTTCATCCTCATCGCTAGGGACTGTTGGAGGGTCAATTGTTTAGTAAAAGTAGTGATGTTCCTACTTCCTCTCTGGGATGATGAACAACTCCCAGCAGCAGCAACAGCACTAGGAGGAAGTGGTTCTTGATCTTTCCCTATTTTATTTTTATCGGAGAAAGTTTGGTCCTCCATTTATGTTATATTGATATATACATGCGGCTAAAGCGCACACAAACACAGAAAATATTTTTTTATTTTTGCTGGAGAGTAGTGCACTTTGTGGGTTACACCACCCTTTAAGAAATGAGCCAGCCGGCTCTTTACTTATGGGACACAGGCGCACGCTTGGCGCTGCTCCTTTGTTGATGCACGTGCAGCCACAGTGCACACAAGTCACAAACACAGAAAATATATATTTTTTTGTTTTGGAGTGTACTTTGGGGGTTACAGAACCCTTTAACAGTCAAGCCAGCCGGCCCTTTACTTATGACACAGGCGCACGCTTGGCACTACTTTGTTGATGCACGTGCGGCTACTGCGCACACAATTCACAAACACAGAAAATAATTTTTTTTTTGGTTTGGACTGGAGTGTACTTTCGGGGGTTACAGCACCCTTAACAGTCAAGCCAGCTGGCCCTTTACTTATGACACAGGCGCACGCTTGGCACTACTTTGTTGATGCACGTGCGGCTACTGCGCACACAATTCACAAACACAGAAAATAATTTTTTTTTGGTTTGGACTGGAGTGTACTTTCAGAGGTTACAGCACCCTTTAATGGTCAAGCCAGCCGGCCCTTTACTTATGACACAGGCGCACGCTTGGCACTACTTTGTTGATGCACGTGCGGCTACTGCGCACACAATTCACAAACACAGAAAATATTTTTTTTTTTGGTTTGGACTGGAGTGTGCTTTGGGGGTTACAGCACCCTTTAACGGTCAAGCCAGCCGGCCCTTTACTTATGACACAGGCGCACGCTTGGCACTACTTTGTTGATGCACGTGCGGCTACTGCGCACACAATTCACAAACACAGAAAATAATTTTTTTTTTGGTTTGGACTGGAGTGTAGTTTGGGGGTTACAGCACCCTTTAACGGTCAAGCCAGCCGGCCCTTTACTTATGACACAGGCGCACGCTTGGCACTACTTTGTTGATGCCCGTGCGGCTACTGCGCACACAATTCACAAACACAGAAAATAATTTTTTTTTTGGTTTGGACTGGAGTGTACTTTCGGGGGTTACAGCACCCTTAATGGTCAAGCCAGCCGGCCCTTTACTTATGACACAGGCGCACGCTTGGCACTTCTTTGTTGATGCACGTGCGGCTACTGCGCACACAATTCACAAACACAGAAAATAATTTTTTTTTTGGTTTGGACTGGAGTGTACTTTCGGGGGTTACAGCACCCTTTAACGGTCAAGCCAGCCGGCCCTTTACTTATGACACAGGCGCACGCTTGGCACTTCTTTGTTGATGCACGTGCGGCTACTGCGCACACAATTCACAAACACAGAAAATAATTTTTTTTTTGGTTTGGACTGGAGTGTACTTTGGGGTTACAGCACCCTTTAACGGTCAAGCCAGCCGGCCCTTTACTTATGACACCGGCGCATGCTTGGCACTACTTTGTTGATGCACGTGCGGCTACTGCGCACACAATTCACAAACATAGAAAATATATTATTTTTTTAGCACTTGGGGGAGCACCCCTGATGGACAGAGCACCCCCTGGACAACACTACAGCACCCCTTTAGGACTGGGACACAGCACAGGACTTTGGAGTGGAACTGACTGCACAACACAGTCCAGCCAGCCAGCCCCTATGGACTTTGAAGTAGTGGACACAGCCCCTATTAACAACAGCAGCACAGCACAACACAGCCAGCCCCTATGGACTTTGAAGTAGTGGACAACAGCAGCACTACACTACACTACACAGCCCTAACTCCCACCCTCCCTCTTCACTGTCTACAGCCGAGTGAGAAAATGGCGCCGACGCAGGTACCTTATATAGGATCCAAAACCCGCGAGACTCGGAAGGCGGGATGATGATGTTTTGCCTCGATTTCAGATCCGAGTCAGGCGGGAAAAGTCGAGCCTGACTCGGATCGGACTCGGATCGGGGGGGCTCGGGGGGGTTCGGATTTCAGAAATCCGAACCCGCTCACCCCTAGTATAAAGCATATAAAGGGTCAGAGGGCATAGTCTGTGGACACTGGGGAAAGAACTATAGAAGGGTTTAGAGGGCATAATATGTGTACAATGGGGAATAAAGCATAGGGGAGGTTAGAAGGCACAGTCTGTGGACACTGGGTAACAAAGTATAGAAGGGGTTAGAGGGCATAGTCTGTGGACACTGGGGAATAAAGCATAGGGGAGGGTAGAGGGCACAGTCTTTCGACAGTAGGGTATAAAGCATATAATGGGTCAGAGGGCATAGTCTGTGGACACTGGGGAAAAAACTATAGAAGGGGACAGAGGGCATAGTATGTGTACAATGGGGAATAAAGCATAGGGGAAGTTAGAAGGCACAGTCTGTGGACACTGCGTAATAAAGTATAGAAGGGGTCAGAGGGCATAGTCTGTGGACACTGGGGAATAAAGTATAGAAGGGGTTAGAGGGCATAGTTCTGTGGACACTGGGGAATAAATCCTAAGGGAGGTTAGAGAGCACAGACTGTGGACACTGGGGAATAAAGCATAGGGGAGGTCAGTGGGCACAGTCTGTGGACACTGGGGAATAAAGCATAGGGGAGGATAGAGAGCAAAGTCTGTGGACACAGGGGAATAAACCATAGGGGAGGTTAGAGGGCATGGTCTGTGGACACTGGGGAATAAAGCATAGGGGAGGGTAGAGGGCACAGTCTGTGGACAGTAGGGTATAAAGCATATAAAGGGTCAGAGGGCATAGTCTGTGGACACTGGGGAAAGAACTATAGAAGGGTTTAGAGGGCATAATATGTGTACAATGGGGAATAAAGCAAAGGGGAGGTTAGAACGCACAGTCTGTGGACACTGGGTAATAAAGTATAGAAGGGGTTAGAGGGCATAGTCTGTGGACACTGGGGAATAAAGCATAGGGGAGGGTAGAGGGCACAGTCTGTGGACACTGGGGAATAAAGCATTGAGTAGGTTAGAGAGCACAGTCTGTGGACACTGGGGAATAAACTATAGGGTAGGTTAGAGGGCAGAGTCTGTGGACACTGGGGAATAAAGCATAGCGAAGGTTAGAGGGCACAGTCTGTGGACAGTAGGGTATAAAGCATTGAAGGGGTTAGAGGGCATAGTCTGTGGACACTGGGGAATAAGGCATAGGGGAGGATAGAGGGCACAGTCTGTGGACACTGGGGAATAAAGCATAGGGTAGGTTAGAGAGCACAGTCTGTGGACTCGGGGAATAAACCATAGCGTAGGTTAGAGGGCAGAGTCTGTGGACACTGGGGAATAAAGCATAGGGGAGGTTAGAAGGCACAGTCTGTAGACACTGCGAAATAAAGTATAGAAGGGGTTAGAGGGAATAGTCTGTGGACACTGGGAAATAAATCATAGGGGAGGTTAGAAGGCACAGTCAGCGGACACAGGGGAAAAAAGCATAGAAGGGGTTAGAGGGCACAGTCTGTGGACACTGGGGAATAAAGCATAGGGCAGGTTAGAGGGCATAATCTGTGTACACTTGGGAACAAAGCATAGAAGAGGGCACAGTCTGTGGACACTGAGGAATAAAGTATAGAGGAGGTTACAGGGTATAGTCTGTGGACACTGGGGAATAAAGCATAGGGGAGGTTACAGGGTATAGTCTGTGGACACTGGGGAATAAAGCATAGGGGAGGCTAGAGGGCATAGTCTGGACACTGGGGAATAAAGCATAAGGGAGGTTAGAGGGCATAGTCTGTGGACACTGGGGAATAAAGCATAGGGGAGGTTAGAGGGCACAGTCTTTGGACACTGGGGAATAACGCATAGAGGTTAGAGGGCACAGCCTGTGGACACTGGGGAAAAAACCATAGGGGAAGTTAGAAAGCACAGTCTGCTGACGCTGGTGAATAAAGCATAGGGGTGGTTAGAGGGCACAGTCTGTGGACACTGGGGAATAAAGCATAGGGGAGGTTAGAGGGTATAGTCTGTGGACACTGGGGAATAATGCATAAGGGACGTTAGTAGGCACAGCCTGTGGACATTGGGGAATAAAACATTGGGGAGGTTAGAAGGCATAGTCTTTGGACACTGGGGAATAAAGTATAGAAGGGGATAGAGAGCATAGTCTGTGGACACTGCGGAATAAAGCATAGGGGACGTTAGAGGGCATAGTCTGTGGACACTGGGGAATAAAGCATATGGGAGGTTAGAAGGCACAGTCTGTACACTCTGGGGAATAAAGCATAGAAGGGGTTAGAAGGCATAGTCTGTGGACATTGGGGAATAAAGCATATGGGAGGTTAGAAGGCACAGTCTGTAGACTCTGGGGAATAAAGTATAGAAGGGGTTAGAAGGCATAGTCTGTGGACACTGGGGAATAAATCATAGGGGAGGTTAGAGGGCACAGTCTATTGACACTGGGAATGAAGTATAGGAGAGGTTTTAGTGCACAGTCTGTGGAGACTGAGGAATAAAGTATAGAAGGGGTTAGAGGGCATAGTCTGTGGACACTGGGGAATAAAGTATAGAACTGGTTAGAGGGCATAGTTCTGTGGACACTGGGGAATAAATCATAAGGGAGGTTAGAGAGCACAGACTGTGGACACTGGGGAATAAAGCATAGGGGAGGTTAGAGGGCATAGTCTGTGGATATTGGGGAATAAAGCATAGGGGAGGTAAGAGAGCACAGTCTGTGGACACTGGGGAATAAAGCATATGGGAGGTTAGAGAGCACAGATTGTGGACACTGGGGAACAAAGCATAGGGGAGGTTAGAGGGCATAGTCTGTGGACACTGGGGAATAAACCATAGGGGATGTTAGAGGGCACAGTCTGTGGACACTGGGGAATAAAGCATAGGGGACGTTAGAGGGCATAGTCTGTGGACGCTGGGGAAAAAATTGTAGAAGGGGTTAGAGGGCATAGTTCTGTGGACACTGGGGAATAAATCCTAAGGGAAGTTAGAGAGCACAGACTGTGGACACTGGGAAATAAAGCATAGGGGAGGTTAGTGGGCACAGTCTGTGGACACTGGGGAATAAAGCATAGGGGAGGTTAGAGATCAAAGTCTGTGGACACTGGGGAAGAAACCATAGGGGAGGTTAGAGAGCATAGTCTGTGGACACTGGGCAATAAAACATAGGGGTGGGTAGAGGGCACAGCCTGTGGACAGTAGGGTATAACGCATATAAAGGGTCAGAGGGCATAGTCTGTGGACACTGGGGAAAATACTATAGAAGGGGTTAGAGGGCATAGTATATGTACAATGGGGAATAAAGCATAGGGGAGGTTAGAAGGCACAGTCTGTGGACACTGGGTAATAAAGTATAGAAGGGGTTAGAGGGCATAGTCTGTGGACACTGGGGAATAAAGCAAAGGGGAGTGCAGAGGGGACAGTCTTTGGACAGTAGGGTATAAAGCATATAATGGGTCAGAGGGCATAGTCTGTGGACACTGGGAAAAAACTATAGAAGGGGTTAGAGGGCATAGAATGTGTACAATGGGGAATAAAGCATAGGGGATGATAGAAGGCACAGTCTGTGGACACTGGGTAATAAAGTATAGAAGGGGTTAGAGGGCATAGTCTGTGGACACAGGTGAATAAAGCATAGGGGCGGTTAGAGGGCACAGTCTGTGGACACTGGGGAATAAAGCATTGGGTAGGTTAGAGAGCACAGTCTGTGGATACTGGGGAATAAACCATAGGGTAGGTTAGAGGGCAGAGTCTGTGGACACTGGGGAATAAAGCATAGCGAAGGTTAGAGGGCACAGTCTGTGGACAGTAGGGTATAAAGCATTGAAGGGGTTAGAGGGCATAGTCTGTGGACACTGGGGAATAAAGCATAGGGGAGGTTAGAGAGCACAGTCTGTGGACACTGGGGAATAAACCATAGCGTAGGTTAGAGGGCAGAGTCTGTGGACACTGGGTAATAAAGCATAGGGGAGGTTAGAAGGCACAGTCTGTAGACACTGGGGAATAAAGTATAGAAGGGGTTAGAGGGCATAGTCTGTGGACACTGGGAAATAAATCATAGGGGAGGTTAGAAGGCACAGTCTGCGGACACTGGGGAATAAAGCATAGAAGGGGTTAGAGGGCACAGTCTGTGGACACTGGGGAATAAAGCATAGGGGAGGTTAGAGGGCATAATCTGTGTACACTGGGGAACAAAGCATAGAAGAGGGCACAGTCTGTGGACACTGAGGGATAAAGTATAGTGGAGGTTACAGGGTATAGTCTGTGGACACTGGGGAATAAAGCATAGGGAAGGTTACAGGGTATAGTCTGTGGACACTGGGGAATAAAGCATAGGGGAGGCTAGAGGGCATAGTCTGGACACTGGGGAATAAAGCATAAGGGAGGTTAGAGGGCATAGTCTGTGGACACTGGGGAATAAAGCATAGGGGAGGTTAGAGGGAACAGTGTGTGGACACTGGGGAATAACGCATAGAGGTTAGAGGGCACAGCCTGTGGACACTGGGGAATAAAGCATCGGGGAAGTAAGAAAGTACAGTCTGCGGACGCTGGGGAATAAAGCATAGGGGTGATTAGAGGGCACAGTCTGTGGACTGGGGAATAAAGCATAGGGGAGGTTAGAGGGTATAGTCTGTGGACACTGAGGAATAATGCATAAGGGAAGTTAGAAGGCACAGCCTGTGGACATTGGGGAATAAAACATAGGGGAGGTTAGAGAGCATAGTCTGTGGACACTGGGGAATAAGGTATAGAAGGGGATAGAGGGCATAGTCTGTGGACACTGCGGAATAAAGCATAGTGGACGTTAGAGGGCATAGTCTGTTAACACTGGGGAATATAGCACAGGGGAGGTTAGAGGGCATAGTCTGTGGACACTGGTGAATAAAGCATATGGGAGGTTAGAAGACACAGTCTGTAGATAATGGGGAATAATGCATAGAAGGGGTTAGAAGGCATAGTCTGTGGACACTGGGGAATAAAGCATATGGGAGGATAGAAGGCACAGTCTGTAGACACTGGGGAATAAAGTATTGAAGGGGTTAGAAGGCATAGTCTGTGGACACTGGGGAATAAAGCATAGGGGAGGTTAGAGAGCATAGTCTACTGACACTGGGAATGAAGCATAGGAGAGGTTTTAGTGCACAGTCTGTGGACACTGAGGAATAAAGTATAGAAGGGGTTAGAGGGCATAGTCTGTGGACACTGGGGAATAAAGCATAGGGGAGATTAGCGAGCACAGACTGTGGACAGTGGGGAATAAAGCATAGGGGAGGTTAGTGGGCACAGTCTGTGGACACTGGGGTATAAAGCATAGGGGAGGTTAGCGAGCACAGTCTGTGGACACTGGGGAATAAAGTATAGAACGGGTTAGTGGGCATAGTTCTGTGGACACTGAGGAATAAATCATAAGGGAGGTTAGAGAGCACAGACTGTGGACACTGGGGAATAAAGCATAGGGGAGGTTAGAGGGCACAGTCTGTGGATATTGGGGAATAAAGCATAGGGGAGGTAAGAGAGCACAGTCTGTGGACACTGGGGAATAAAGCATAGGGGAGGTTAGAGAGCTCAGATTGTTGACACTGGGGAACAAAGCATAGGGGAGGTTAAAGAGCATAGTCTGTGGACACTGGGGAATAAACCATAGGGGAGGTTAGAGGGCATAGTCTGTGGACACTGGGGAAAAAAGCATAGGGGAGGTTAGAAGGCACAGTCTGTAGATACTGGAGAATAAAGCATAGAGGGAGTTAGAGGGCATAGTCTGTGGACACTGAGGAATAAAGCATAGGGGATGTGAGAGGGCATAGTCTGTGGACACTGGGGAAAAAAGCATAGGGGAGGTTAGAAGGCACAGTCTGTAGATACTGGGAAATAAAGTTTAGAAGGGGTTAGAGGGCATAGTCTATGGACACTGGGGAAGAAAGCATAGGGGAGATTAGAGAGCACAGACTGTGGACACTGGGGAATAAAGCATAGGAGAGGTTAGTGGGCACAGTCTGTGGACACTGGGGAATAAAGCATAGGGGAGGATAGAGAGCACAGTCTTTGGACACTGGGGAATAAAGCATAGGGGAGGACAGAGAGCACAGTCTGTGGACACTGGGGAATAAAGTATAGAAGCGGATAGAGGGAATAGTCTGTGGACACTGGGGAATAAATCATAAGGGAGGACAGAGAGCACAGACTGTGGACACTGGGGAATAATGCATAGGGGACATTAGAGGGCATAGTCTGTGGACACTGGGGAATAAAGTGTAGAAGGGGTTAGTGGGCATAGTTCTGTGGACATTGGGGAATAAATCCTAAGGCAGGTTAGAGAGCACAGACTGTGGACACTGGGGAATAAAGCATAGGTTAGAGAGCAAAGTCTGTGGACACTGGGGATTAAACCATAGGGGAGGTTAGAGGGCATAGTCTGTGGACACAGGGGAAAAAGGCATAGGGGAGGGTAGAGGGCACATTCTGTGGACAGTAGGGTATAAAGCATATAAAGGGTCAGAGGGAATAGTCTATGGACAGTGGGGAAAAAACTGTAGAAGGGGTTAGAGGGCATAGTGTGTGTACAATGGGGAATAAAGCATAGGGGAGGTTAGAAGGCACAGTCTGTGACAACTTGGTAATAAACTTTAGAAGGGGTTAGAGGGCATAGTCTGTGGACACTGGGGAATAAAGCATAGGGGAGGTTAGAGGGTACAGTCTGTGGACACTGGGGAAAAAAGCATAGAAGGGGTAAGACGGTACAGTCTGTGGACACTGGGGAAAAAAGCATAGGGGAGGTTAGAAGGCATAGTCTGTAGATACTGGGGAATAAAGCATAGAAGGAGTTAGAGGGCATAGTCTGTGGACACTGGGGAATAAAGCATAGGGGAGGTGAGAGGGCATAGTCTGTGGACACTGGGGAATAAAGCATAGGGGAGGATAGAAGGCACAGTCTGCTGACACTGGGAATAAAGCATAGGAGAGGTTTTAGTGCACAGTCTGTGGACACTGGGGAATAAAGTATAGAAGGGGTTAGAGGGCATAGTCTGTGGACACTGGGGAAGAAAGCATAGGGGAGATTAGAGAGCACAGATTGTGGACACTGGGGAATAAAGCATTGGAGAGCTTAGTGGGCACAGTCTATGGACACTGGGGAATAAAGCATAGTGGAGGATAGAGAGCACAGTCTGTGGACACTGGGGAATAAAGCATAGCGGAGGACAGAGAGCACAGTCTGTGGACACTGGGGAATAAAGTATAGAAGCGGATAGAGGGAATAGTCTGTGGACACTGGGGAATAAATCATAAGGGAGGACAGACAGCACAGACTGTTGACAGTGGGGAATAAAGCATAGGAGAGATTTTAGTGCACAGTCTGCCGACACTGGGGAATAAAGTATAGAAGGGGATAGAGGGAATAGTCTGTGGACACTGGGGAATAAAGCATAGGGAAGGTTAGGGAGCACAGTCTGTGGACACTGGGGATTAAAGCATAGGGGAGGTTAGAGGGCAAAGTCTGTGGACACGGTAATAAAGCATAGGGGAAGTTAGAGAGCACAGATGGTGGACACTGGGGAATAAAGCATAGGGGAGGATAGAGGGCACAGTCTGTGGACACTGGGGAATAAAGCATAGGGTAGGTTAGAGAGCACAGTCTGTGGACACTGGGGAATAAACCATAGGGTTGGTTAGAGGGCAGAGTCTGTGGGCACTGGGGAATACTGCATAGGAAAGGTTAGAGGGCACAGTCTGTGGACAGTAGGGTATAAAGCATTGAAGGGATTAGAGGGCATAGTCTGTGGACACTGGGGAATAAAGCATAGAGGAGGATAGAGGGCACAGTCTGTGGACACTAGGGAATAAAGCATAGGGTAGGTTAGAGAGCACAGTCTGAGGACACTGGGGAATAAAACATAGGGTAGGTTAGAGGGCTGAATCTGTGGACACTGGGGAATAAATCATAGGGGAGGTTAGAAGGCACAGTCTGTGGTAACTGGGTAATAAAGTATAGAAGGGGTTAGAGGGCATAGTCTGTGGACACTGGGGAATAAAGCGTAGGGGATGTTAGAGGGCTTAATCTGTGTACACTAGGGAACAAAGCATAGAAGAGGGCACAGTCTGTGGACACTGAGGATTAAAGTATAGAGGAGGTTACAGGGTTTAGTCTGTGGACACTGGGGAATAAAGCATAGGGGAAGTTACAGGGTATAGTCTGTGGACACTGGGAAATAAAGCATAGGGGAGGCTAGAGGTCATAGTCTGGACACTGGTGAATAAAGCATAATGGAGGTTAGACAGCATAGTCTGTGGACACTGGGGAATAAAGCATAGGGGAGGGTAGAGGGCACAGTCTGTGGACATTGGAGAGGTTAGAGGGCACAGCCTGTGGACACTGGGGAATAAAGCATAGGGGAAGTTAAAAAGCACAGTCTGCGGACGCTGGGGAATAAAGCATAGGGGTGGTTAGAGGGCACAGTCTGTGGACATTGGGGAATAAAGCATAGGGGAGGTTAGAGGGTATAGTCTATGGACACTGGGGAATAATGCATAAGGGAAGTTAGAAGGCACAGCCTGTGGACATTGGGGAATAAAACATAGGGGAGGCTGGAGAGCATAGTCTGTGGACACTGGGGAATAAAGTATAGAAGGGGTTAGAGGGCATAGTCTGTGGACACTGCGGAATAAAGCATAGGGGAGGTTAGAGGGCATAGGCCCTCATTCAGAGCCGTTCGCTATTTGTGGTCGCTCGTTTAAAAACAAGGGGTGGCTATTCAAATGATCCGTACGCACATTGCAGTCTGTTCACACCTCTAAGTCTGAACGAGCGAGCAAAACATACGCTCGTTTATTTGTTAAAAACGCCCCCTGGCCGCTCGCATCCTACGTCATGTCCGCTATTTATTAGATTAATCGAGTACATCGACCAGCGTATGAACTGCTCGCTATTCTTGTGGTTGGTGTTTGCTACCACAAATTTGCGAGCAGTTCTGGCTATAAAATAACCCAGTGACGTGGTCAATGACGCTGCTGTTTTAAATATGCACACCCATAAAACGCCCGTTTTGACCTTTAAGCACGCCTGCGTTCGGATCTCCACTCCCCATTTTCAAGCACCTTCCCCTGTTACCACCCACATACGCCTCATTCTGTCACTCAAAATAGCAGGCACTCGCTATATTGCGTACCAACGATTTTCGGCCGCACTGACTGGTTCGCGCATGCGTACTAAAAACCGTACGCATGCGCAGATGTGCAAACATCGCTCGGAACGAGCGTACTGCCGCTAACGAGCGGCTCTGAATGAGGGCCATAGTCTGTTAACACTGGGGAATAAAGCATAGGGGAGGTTAGAGGGCATAGTCTGTGGACACTGGGGAATAAAACATATGGGAGGTTAGAAGGCACAGTCTGTAGACACTGGGGAATAAAGCATAGAAGGGGTTAGAAGGCATAGTCTGTGGACACTGGGGAATAAAGCATATGGGAGGTTACAAGGCACAGTCTGTAGACACTGGGGAATAAAGTATAGAAGGGGTTAGAAGGCATAGTCTGTGGACACTGGGGAATAAAGCATAGGGGAGGTTAGAGGGCACAGTCTATTGACAGGTGGAATAAAGCATAGGAGAGGTTTTAGTGCACAGTCTGTGGACACTGAGGAATAAAGTATAGAAGGGGTTAGAGGGCATAGTCTGTGGACACTGGGGAATAAAGCATAGGGGAGATTAGCGAGCACAGACTGTGGACAGTGGGGAATAAAACATAGGGGAGGTTAGGGGGCACAGTCTGTGGACACTGGGGAATAAAGCATAGGGGAGGTTAGAGTGCCCAGTCTGTGGACACTGGGGAATAAAGTATAGAACGGGTTAGAGGGCATAGTTCAGTGGACACTGGGGAATAAATCCTAAGGGAGGTTAGAGAGCACAGACTGTGGACACTGCGGAATAAAGCATAGGGGAGGTTAGTGGGCACAGTCTGTGGACCCGGGGGAATAAAGCATAGGGGAGGTTATAGAGCAAAGTCTGTGGACACTGGGGAATAAACCATAGGGGAGTTTAGAGGGCATAGTCTGTGGACACTGGGGAATAAAGCATAGGGGAGGGTAGAGGGCACAGTCTGTGGACAGTAGGGTATAAAGCATATAAAGGGTCAGAGGGCATAGTCTGTGGATACTGGGGAAAAAACTATAGAAGGGGTTAGAGGGCTAAGTATATGTACAATGGGGAATAAAGCATAGGGGAGGTTAGAAGGCACAGTCTGTGGACACTGGGTAATAATGTATAGAAGGGGTTAGAGGGTATAGTCTGTGGACACTGGGGAATAAAGCATAGGGGAGGTTAGAGGGCACAGTCTGTGAACACTGAGGAATAAATCATAAAAGGGGTTAGAGGGCACAGTCTGGAAACTGGGGAAAAAAGCATAGGGGAGGTTAGAAGGCACAGTCTGGAGATACTGGGGAATAAAGCATAGAAGGAGTTAGAGGGCATAGTCTGTGGACACTGGGGAATAAAGCATAGGGGAGGTTAGTGGGCACAGTCTGCGGACACTGGGGAATAAAGCATAGTCGAGTTTAGAGAGCACAGTCTGTGGACACTGGGGAATAAAGTATAGAAGGGGTTAGAGGGCATAGTTCAGTGGACACTGGGGAATAAATCATTAGGGAGTTTAGAGAGCACAAACTGTGGACACTTGGGAATAAAGCATAGGGGAGGTAAGAGGGCACAGTCTGTGGATATTGGGGAACAAAGCATAGGGGAGGAAAGAGAGTACAATCTGTGGACACTAGGGAATAAAGCATAGGGGAGGTTAGAGAGCACAGATTGTGGACACTGGGGAATAAAGCATAGGGGAGGTTAGAGGGCATAGTCTGTGGACACTGGGGAATAAATCCTAAGGGAGGTTAGAGAGCACAGTCTGTGGACACTGGGGAATAAATCATAGGGTAGGTTATAGGGCATAGTCTGTGGACACTGGGGAATAAAGCATAGGGGAGGGTAGAGGGTACAGTCTGTGGACATTAGGGTATAAAGAATATAAAGGGTCAGAGGGCATAATCTATGGACACTGGGGAAAAAAGTATAGAAGGGGTTAGAGGGCAAAGTATGTGTACAATGGGGAATAAAGCATAGGGGAGGTTAGAAGACACAGTCTGTGGACACTGGGTAATAAAGTATAGAAGGGGTTAGATGGCATAGTCTGTGGACACTGGGGAATAAAGCATAGGGAAGGTTAGAGGGCATAGTCTGTGGACACTGGGGAAAAAAGCATAGGGGAGGTTAGAGGGCACACTTTGTTGACTTTGGGAAGAAAGCATAGGAGATTTTTTAGTGCACAGTCTGTGGACACTGGGAAATAAAACATAGGGGAGGTTAGAGGGCAAAGTCTGTGGAAACTGGGGAATAAAGCATAGGGTAGGTTAGAGAGCACAGTCTGTGGACACGGGGGAATAAACCATAGGGAAGGTTAGAGGGCAGAGTCTGTGGACTCTGGGGAATAAAGCATAGGGGAGGTTAGAGGGCACAGTCTGTGGACAGTAGGGTATAATGAATTGATGGGGTTAGATGGCATAGTCTGTGGACACTGGTGATTAAAACATAGGGGAGGTTAGAATGTACAGTCTGTAGAAACTGGGGAACAAAGCATATAAAGGGTCAGATGACAGAGTCTGTGGACACTGGGGAATAAAGCATAGGGGAGTTTAGAGGGCATAGTCTGTGGACACTGGGGAATAAAGAAAAGGGAGGGTAGAGGGGACAGTCTTTGGACAGTAGGGTATAAAGCATATAATAGTTCAGAGGGCATAGTCTGTGGACACTGGGAAAAAACTATAGAAGGGGTTAGAGGGCATAGTATGTGTACAATGGGGAATAAAGCATAGAGGAGGATAGAAGGCACAGTCTGTGGACACTGGGTAATAAAGTATAGAAGGGGTTAGAGGGCATAGTCTGTGGACACTAGGGAATAAAGCATAGGGGAGGGTAGAGGGGACAGTCTTTGGACAGTAGGGTATAAAGCATATAATGGGTCAGAGGGCATAGTCTGTGGACACTGGGAAAAAACTATAGAAGGGGTTAGAGGGCATAGTATGTGTACAATGGGGAATAAAGCATAGGGGAGGATAGAAGGCACAGTCTGTGGACATTGGGTAATAAAGTATAGAAGGGGTTAGAGGGCATAGTCTGTGGACACTGGGGAATAAAGCATAGGGGAGGTTAGAGGGCACAATCTGTGGACACTGGGGAATAAAGCATTGGGTAGGTTAGAGAGCACAGTCTGAGGACACTGGGGAATAAACCATAGGGTAGGTTAGAGGGCAGAGTCTGTGGATACTGGGGAATAAAGCATAGCGAAGGTTAGAGGGCACAGTCTGTGGACAGTAGGGTATAAAGCATTGAAGGGGTTAGAGGGCATAGTCTGTGGACACTGGGGAATAAAGCATAGGGGAGGTTAGAGGGCACAGTCTGTGGACACGGGGGAATAAAGCATAGGGTATTTTCGAGAGCACAGTCTGTGGACACTGGGGAATAAACCATAGCGTAGGTTAGAGGGCAGAGTCTGTGGACACTGGGGAATAAAGCATAAGGGAGGTTAGAAGGCACAGGCTGTAGACACTGGGGAAAAAAGTATAGAAGGGGTTAGAGGGCATAGTCTGTGGACACTGGGAAATAAATAATAGGGGAGGTTAGAAGGCACAGTCTGCGGACACTGGGGAATAAAGCATAGAAGTGGTTAGAGGGCACAGTCTGTGGACACTGGGGAATATAGCATAGGGGTGGTTAGAGGGCATAATCTGTGTACACTGGGGAACAAAGCATAGAAGAGGGCACAGTCTGGGGACACTGAGGAATAAAGTATAGAGGAGGTTACAGGGTATAGTCTGTGGACACTGGGGATTAAAGCATAGGGGAGGTTACAGGGTATAGTCTGTGGACATTGGGGAATAAAGCATAGGTGAGGCTAGAGGGCATAGACTGGACACTGGGGAATAAAGCATAAGGGAGGTTAGAGGGCATAGTCTGTGGACACTGGGGAATAAACCATAGGGGAGGATAGAGGGCACAGTCTGTGTACACTGTGGAATAACGCATAGAGGTTAGAGGGCACAGCCTGTGGACACTGGGGAATAAAGCATAGGGGAAGTTAGAAAGCACAGTCTGCGGACTCTGGGGAATAAAGCATAGGGGTGGTTAGAGGGCACAGTCTGTGGACATTGGGGAATAAAACATAGGGGAGGTTAGAGGGTATAGTCTGTGGACACTGGGGAATAATGCATAAGGGAAGTTAGAAGGCATAGTCTGTGTGCACTGGGGAATAAAACATAGGGGAGGCTGGAGAGCATAGTCTGTGGACACTGGGGAATAAAGTATAGAAGGGGTTAGAGGGCATAGTCTGTGGACACTGCGGAATAAGGCATAGGGGAGGTTAGAGGGCATAGTCTGTTAACACTGGGGAATAAAGCATAGGGGAGGTTAGAGGGCATAGTCTGTGGACACTGGGGAATAAAACATATGGGAGGTTAGAAGGCACAGTCTGTAGACACTGGGGAATAAAGCATAGAAGGGGTTAGAAGGCATAGTCTGTGGACATTGGGGAATAAAGCATATGGGAGGTTAGAAGGCACAGTCTGTAGACACTGGGGAATAAAGTATAGAAGGGGTTAGAAGGCATAGTCTGTGGACACTGGGGAATAAAGCATAGGGGAGGTTAGAGGGCACAGTCTATTGACAGTGGGAATAAAGCATAGGAGAGGTTTTAGTGCACAGTCTGTGGACACTGAGGAATAAAGTATGGAAGGGGTTAGAGGGCATAGTCTGTGGACACTGGGGAATAAAGCATAGGGGAGATTAGCGAGCACAGACTGTGGACAGTGGGGAAGAAAACATAGGGGAGGTAAGTGGGCACAGTCTGTGAACACTGGGGAATAAAGCACAGGGGAGGTTAGAGAGCACAGTCTGTGGACACTAAGGAATAAAGTATAGAACGGGTTAGAGGGCATAGTTCTGTGGAC
The DNA here is from genome assembly GCA_031769625.1 of Taudactylus pleione. Taxonomy (NCBI): domain Eukaryota; kingdom Metazoa; phylum Chordata; class Amphibia; order Anura; family Myobatrachidae; genus Taudactylus; species Taudactylus pleione. The sequence goes on from JAUIMM010000153.1 coordinate 2,466,978, forward strand.
ACTGGGGAAAAAATTATAGAAGGGGTTAGAGGGCATAGTATATGTACAATGGGGAACAAAGCATAGGGGAGGTTAGAAGGCACAGTCTGTGGACACTGGGTAATAATGTATAGAAGGGGTTAGAGGGCATAGTCTGTGGACACTGGGGAATAAAGCATAGGGGAGGTTAGAGGGCACAGTCTGTGAAAACTGAGGAATAAAGCATAGAAGGGGTTAGAGGGCACAGTCTGGAAACTGGGGAAAAAAGCATAGGGGAGGTTAGAAGGCACAGTCTGGAGATACTGGGGAATAAAGCATAGAAGGAGTTAGAGGGCATAGTCTGTGGACACTGGGGAATAAAGCATAGAGGAGGATAGAAGGCACAGTCTGTGGACACTAGGGAATAAAGCATACGGTAGGTTAGAGAGCACAGTCTGAGGACACTGGGGAATAAAACATAGGGTAGGTTAGAGGGCTGAATCTGTGGACACTGGGGAATAAATCATAGGGGAGGTTAGAAGGCACAGTCTGTGGTCACTGGGTAATAAAGTATAGAAGGGGTTAGAGGGCATAGTCTGTGGACACTGGGGAATAAAGCGTAGGGGAGGTTAGAGGGCATAATCTGTGTACACTGGGGAACAAAGCATAGAAGAGGGCACAGTCTGTGGACACTGAGGATTAAAGTATAGAGGAGGTTACAGGGTATAGTCTGTGGACACAGGGAAATAAAGCATAGGGGAGGCTAGAGGGCATAGTCTGGACACTGGGGAATAAAGCATAAGGGAGGTTAGACAGCATAGTCTGTGGACACTGGGGAATAAAGCATATGGGAGGTTAGAGGGCACAGTCTGTGGACACTGGAGAGGTTAGAGGGCACAGCCTGTGGACACTGGGGAATAAAGCATAGGGGAAGTTAAAAAGCACAGTCTGCGGACGCTGGGGAATAAAGCATAGGGGTGGTTAGAGGGCACAGTCTGTGGACATTGGGGAATAAAGCATAGGTGAGGTTAGAGGGTATAGTCTGTGGACACTGGGGAATAATGCATAAGGGAAGTTAGAAGGCACAGCCTGTGGACATTGGGGAATAAAACATAGGGGAGGCTGGAGAGCATAGTCTGTGGACACTGGGAAATAAAGTATAGAAGGGATTAGAGGGCATAGTCTGTGGACACTGCGGAATAAAGCATAGGGGAGGTTAGAGGGCATAGTCTGTTAACACTGGGGAATAAAGCATAGGGGAGGTTAGAGGGCATAGTCTGTGGACATTGGGGAATAAAACATATGGGAGGTTAGAAGGCACAGTCTGTAGACACTGGGGAATAAAGCATAGAAGGGGTTAGAAGGCATAGTCTGTGGACACTGGGGAATAAAGCATATGGGAGGTTACAAGGCACAGTCTGTAGACACTGGGGAATAAAGTATAGAAGGGGTTAGAAGGCATAGTCTGTGGACACTGGGGAATAAAGCATAGGGGAGGTTAGAGGGCACAGTCTATTGACAGGTGGAATAAAGCATAGGAGAGGTTTTAGTGCACAGTGTGTGGACACTGAGGAATAAAGTATAGAAGGGGTTAGAGGGCATAGTCTGTGGACACTGGGGAATAAAGCATAGGGGAGATTAGCGAGCACAGACTGTGCACAGTGGGGAATAAAACATAGGGGAGGTTAGGGGGCACAGTCTGTGGACACTGGGGAATAAAGCATAGGGGAGGTTAGAGTGCCCAGTCTGTGGACACTGGGGAATAAATTATAGAACGGGTTAGAGGGCATAGTTCTGTGGACATTGGGGAATAAATCCTAAGGGAGGTTAGAGAGCACAGACTGTGGACACTGGGGAATAAAGCATAGGGGAGGTTAGTGGGCACAGTCTGTGGACCCTGGGGAATAAAGCATAGGGGAGGTTATAGAGCAAAGTCTGTGGACACTGGTGAATAAACCATAGGGGAGTTTAGAGGGCATAGTCTGTGGATACTGGGGAATAAAGCATAGGGGAGGGTAGAGGGCACAGTCTGTGGACAGTAGGGTATAAAGCATATAAACGGTCAGAGGGCATAGTCTGTGGATACTGCGGAAAAAACTATAGAAGGGGTTAGAGGGCTAAGTATATGTACAATGGGGAATAAAGCATAGGGGAGGTTAGAAGGCACAGTCTGTGGACACTGGGTAATAATGTATGGAAGGGGTTAGAGGGCATAGTCTGTGGACACTGGGGAATAAAGCATAGGGGAGGTTAGAGGGCACAGTCTGTGAACACTGAGGAATAAATCATAAAAGGGGTTAGAGGGCACAGTCTGGAAACTGGGGAAAAAAGCATAGGGGAGGTTAGAAGGCACAGTCTGGAGATACTGGGGAATAAAGCATAGAAGGAGTTAGAGGGCATAGTCTGTGGACACTGGGGAATAAAGCATAGGGGAGGGTAGAGGGCATAGTCAGTGGACACTGGGCAATAAAGCATAGGGGAGGTTAGAAGGCACAGTCTATTGACACTGGGAATAAAGCATAGGAGAGGTTTTAATGCACAGTCTGTGGACACTGAGGAATAAAGTATAGAAGGGGTTAGAGGGCATAGTCTGTGGACACTGGGGAATAAAGGATAGGTGAGATTAGCGAGCACAGACTGTGGACACTGGGGAATAAAGCATAGGGGAGGTTAGTGGGCACAGTCTGCGGACACTGGGGAATAAAGCATAGTCGAGTTTAGAGAGCACAGTCTGTGGACACTGGGGAATAAAGTATAGAAGGGGTTAGAGGGCATAGTTCTGTGGACACTGGGGAATAAATCATAAGGGAGTTTAGAGAGCACAAACTGTGGACACTTGGGAATAAAGCATAGGGGAGGTAAGAGGGCACAGTCTGTGGATATTGGGGAACAAAGCATAGGGGAGGAAAGAGAGTACAATCTGTGGACACTGGGGAATAAAGCATAGGGGAGGTTAGAGAGCACAGATTGTGGACACTGGGGAATAAAGCATAGGGGAGGTTAGAGGGCATAGTCTGTGGACACTGGGGAATAAATCCTAAGGGAGGTTAGAGAGCACAGTCTGTGGACACTGGGGAATAAATCATAGGGTAGGTTATAGGGCATAGTCTGTGGACACTGGGGAATAAAGCATAGGGGAGGGTAGAGGGTACAGTCTGTGGACATTAGGGTATAAAGAATATAAAGGTCAGAGGGCATAATCTATGGACACTGGGGAAAAAAGTATAGAAGGGGTTAGAGGGCACAGTATGTGTACAATGGGGAATAAAGCATAGGGGAGGTTAGAAGACACAGTCTGTGGACACTGGGTAATAAAGTATAGAAGGGGTTAGATGGCATAGTCTGTGGACACTGGGGAATAAAGCATAGGGAAGGTTAGAGGGCATAGTCTGTGGACACTGGGGAAAAAAGCATAGGGGAGGTTAGAGGGCACACTTTGTTGACTTTGGGAATAAAGCATAGGAGATTTTTTAGTGCACAGTCTGTGGACACTGGGAAATAAAACATAGGGGAGGTTAGAGGGCAAAGTCTGTGGAAACTGGGGAATAAAGCATAGGGTAGGTTAGAGAGCACAGTCTGTGTACACGGGGGAATAAACCATAGGGTAGATTAGAGGGCAGAGTCTGTGGACTCTGGGGAATAAAGCATAGGGGAGGTTAGAGGGCACAGTCTGTGGACAGTAGGGTATAATGAATTGATGGGGTTAGAGGGCATAGTCTGTGGACACTGGTGATTAAAACATAGGGGAGGTTAGAATGTACAGTCTGTAGAAACTGGGGAACAAAGCATATAAAGGGTCAGATGACAGAGTCTGTGGACACTGGGGAATAAAGCATAGGGGAGTTTAGAGGGCATAGTCTGTGGACACTGGGGAATAAAGCATAGGGGAGTGTAGAGGGCACAGTCTTTGCACAGTAGGGTATAACGCATATAAAGGGTCAGAGGGCTTAGTCTGTGGACACTGGGGAAAAAACTATAGAAGGGGTTAGAGGGCATAGTATGTGTACAATGGGGAATAAAGCATAGGGGAGGTTAGAAGGCACAGTCTGTGGACACTGGGTAATAAAGTATAGAAGGGGTTAGAGGGCATAGTCTGTGGACACTGGGGAATAAAGCATAGGGGAGGGTAGAGGGGACAGTCTTTGGACAGTAGGGTATAAAGCATATAATAGTTCAGAGGGCATAGTCTGTGGACACTGGGGAATAAAGCACAGGGGAAGTTAGAGGGCACAGTCTGTGGACACTGGGGAATAATGCATTGGGTAGGTTAGAGAGCACAGTCTGAGGACACTGGGGAATAAACCATAGGGTAGGTTAGAGGGCAGAGTCTGTGGACACTGGGGAAAAAAGCATAGCGAAGGTTAGAGGGCACAGTCTGTGGACAGTAGGGTATAAAGCATTGAAGGGGTTAGAGGGCATAGTCTGTGGACACTGGGGAATAAAGCATAGGGGAGGTTAGAGGGCACAGTCTGTGGACACGAGGGAATAAAGCATAGGGTATTTTCGAGAGCACAGTCTGTGGACACTGGGGAATAAACCATAGCGTAGGTTAGAGGGCAGAGTCTGTGGACACTGGGGAATAAAGCATAAGGGAGGTTAGAAGGCACAGGCTGTAGACACTGGGGAAAAAAGTATAGAAGGGGTTAGAGGGCATAGTCTGTGGACACTGGGAAATAAATCTTAGGGGAGGTTAGAAGGCACAGTCTGCTGACACTGGGGAATAAAGCATAGAAGTGGTTAGAGGGCACAGTCTGTGGACAATGGGGAATAAAGCATAGGGGTGGTTAGAGGGCATAATCTGTGTACACTGGGGAACAAAGCATAGAAGAGGGCACAGTCTGTGGACACTGAGGAATAAAGTATAGAGGAGGTTACAGGGTATAGTCTGTGGACACTGGGGATTAAAGCATAGGGGAGGTTACAGGGTATAGTCTGTGGACACTGGGGAAGAAAGCATAGGTGAGGCTAGAGGGCATAGTCTGGACACTGGGGAATAAAGCATAAGGGAGGTTAGAGGGCACAGTCTGTAGACACTGGGGAATAAAGTATAGAAGGGGTTAGAAGGCATAGTCTGTGGACATTGGGGAATAAAGCATATGGGAGGTTAGAGGGCACAGCCTGTAGACACTGGGGAATAAAGTATAGAAGGGGTTAGAAGGCATAGTCTGTGGACACTGGGGAATAAAGCATAGGGGAGGTTAGAGGGCACAGTCTATTGACAGTGGGAATAAAGCATAGGAAAGGTTTTAGTGCACAGTCTGTGGACACTGAGGAATAAAGTATAGAAGGGGTTAGAGGGCATAGTCTGTGGACACTGGGGAATAAAGCATAGGGGAGATTAGCGAGCAAAGTCTGTTGACACTGGGGAATAAACCAAAGGGGAGTTTAGAGGACATAGTCTGTGGACACTGGGGAATAAAGCATAGGGGAGAGTAGAGGGCACAGTCTGTGGACAGTAGGGTATAAAGCATATAAAGGGTCAGAGGGCATAGTCTGTGGATACTGGGGAAAAAACTATAGAAGGTGTTAGAGTGCATAGTATATGTACAATGGGGAATAAAGCATAGGGGAGGTTAGAGTGCCCAGTCTGTGGACACTGGGGAATAAAGTATAGAACGGGTTAGAGGGCATAGTTCTGTGGACATTGGGGAATAAATCCTAAGGGAGGTTAGAGAGCACAGACTGTGGACACTGGGGAATAAAGCATAGGGGAGGATAGTGGGCACAGTCTGTGGACCCTGGGGAATAAAGCATAGGGGAGGTTATAGAGCAAAGTCTGTGGACACTGGTGAATAAACCATAGAGGAGTTTAGAGGGCATAGTCTGTGGACACAGGGGAATAAAGCATAGGGGAGGGTAGAGGGCACAGTCTGTGGACAGTAGGGTATAAAGCATATAAACGGTCAGAGGGCATAGTCTGTGGATACTGGGGAAAAAACTATAGAAGGGGTTAGAGGGCTAAGTATATGTACAATGGGGAATAAAGCATAGGGGAGGTTAGAAGGCACAGTCTGTGGACACTGGGTAATAATGTATGGAAGGGGTTAGAGGGCATAGTCTGTGGACACTGGGGAATAAAGCATAGGGGAGGTTAGAGGGCACAGTCTGTGAACACTGAGGAATAAATCATAAAAGGGGTTAGAGGGCACAGTCTGGAAACTGGGGAAAAAAGCATAGGGGAGGTTAGAAGGCACAGTCTGGAGATACTGGGGAATAAAGCATAGAAGGAGTTAGAGGGCATAGTCTGTGGACACTGGGGAATAAAGCATAGGTGAGGGTAGAGGGCATAGTCAGTGGACACTGGGCAATAAAGCTTTGGGGAGGTTAGAAGGCACAGTCTATTGACACTGGGAATAAAGCATAGGAGAGGTTTTAATGCACAGTCTGTGGACACTGAGGAATAAAGTATAGAAGGGGTTAGAGGGCATAGTCTGTGGACACTGGGGAATAAAGGATAGGTGAGATTAGCGAGCACAGACTGTGGACACTGGGGAATAAAGCATAGGGGAGGTTAGTGGGCACAGTCTGCGGACACTGGGGAATAAAGCATAGTCGAGTTTAGAGAGCACAGTCTGTGGACACTGGGGAATAAAGTATAGAAGGGGTTAGAGGGCATAGTTCTGTGGACACTGGGGAATAAAACATAAGGGAGTTTAGAGAGCACAAACTGTGGACACTTGGGAATAAAGCATAGGGGAGGTAAGAGGGCACAGTCTGTGGATATTGGGGAACAAAGCATAGGGGAGGAAAGAGAGTACAATCTGTGGACACTGGGGAATAAAGCATAGGGGAGGTTAGAGAGCACAGATTGTGGACACTGGGGAATAAAGCATAGGGGAGGTTAGAGGGCATAGTCTGTGGACACTGGGGAATAAATCCTAAGGGAGGTTAGAGAGCACAGTCTGTGGACACTGGGGAATAAATCATAGGGTAGGTTATAGGGCATAGTCTGTGGACACTGGGGAATAAAGCATAGGGGAGGGTAGAGGGTACAGTCTGTGGACATTAGGGTATAAAGAATATAAAGGGTCAGAGGGCATAATCTATGGACACTGGGGAAAAAAGTATAGAAGGGGTTAGAGGGCACAGTATGTGTACAATGGGGAATAAAGCATAGGGGAGGTTAGAAGACACAGTCTGTGGACACTGGGTAATAAAGTATAGAAGGGGTTAGATGGCATAGTCTGTGGACACTGGGGAATAAAGCATAGGGAAGGTTAGAGGGCATAGTCTGTGGACACTGGGGAAAAAAGCATAGGGGAGGTTAGAGGGCACACTTTGTTGACTTTGGGAATAAAGCATAGGAGATTTTTTAGTGCACAGTCTGTGGACACTGGGAAATAAAACATAGGGGAGGTTAGAGGGCAAAGTCTGTGGAAACTGGGGAATAAAGCATAGGGTAGGTTAGAGAGCACAGTCTGTGGACACGGGGGAATAAACCATAGGGTAGGTTAGAGGGCAGAGTCTGTGGACTCTGGGGAATAAAGCATAGGGGAGGTTAGAGGGCACAGTCTGTGGACAGTAGGGTATAATGAATTGATGGGGTTAGAGGGCATAGTCTGTGGACACTGGTGATTAAAACATAGGGGAGGTTAGAATGTACAGTCTGTAGAAACTGGGGAACAAAGCATATAAAGGGTCAGATGACAGAGTCTGTGGACACTGGGGAATAAAGCATAGGGGAGTTTAGAGGGCATAGTCTGTGGACACTGGGGAATAAAGCATAGGGGAGTGTAGAGGGCACAGTCTTTGCACAGTAGGGTATAACGCATATAAAGGGTCAGAGGGCTTAGTCTGTGGACACTGGGGAAAAAACTATAGAAGGGGTTAGAGGGCATAGTATGTGTACAATGGGGAATAAAGCATAGGGGAGGTTAGAAGGCACAGTCTGTGGACACTGGGTAATATAGTATAGAAGGGGTTAGAGGGCATAGTCTGTGGACACTGGGGAATAAAGCATAGGGGAGGGTAGAGGGGACAGTCTTTGGACAGTAGGGTATAAAGCATATAATGGGTCAGAGGGCATTGTCTGTGGACACTGGGAAAAAACTATAGAAGGGGTTAGAGGGCATAGTATGTGTACAATGGGGAATAAAGCATAGGGGAGGATAGAAGGCACAGTCTGTGGACACTGGGTAATAAAGTATAGAAGGGGTTAGAGGGCATAGTCTGTGGACACTGGGGAATAAAGCATAGGGGAAGTTAGAGGGCACAGTCTGTGGACACTGGGGAATAAAGCATTGGGTAGGTTAGAGAGCACAGTCTGAGGACACTGGGGAATAAACCATAGGGTAGGTTAGAGGGCAGAGTCTGTGGACACTGGGGAAAAAAGCATAGCGAAGGTTAGAAGGCACAGTCTGTGGACAGTAGGGTATAAAGCATTGAAGGGGTTAGAGGGCATAGTCTGTGGACACTGGGGAATAAAGCATAGGGGAGGTTAGAGGGCACAGTCTGTGGACACGAGGGAACAAAGCATAGGGTGTTTTCGAGAGCACAGTCTGTGGACACTGGGGAATGAACCATAGCGTAGGTTAGAGGGCAGAGTCTGTGGACACTGGGGAATAAAGCATAAGGGAGGTTAGAAGGCACAGGCTGTAGACACTGGGGAAAAAAGTATAGAAGGGGTTAGAGGGCATAGTCTGTGGACACTGGGAAATAAATCTTAGGGGAGGTTAGAAGGCACAGTCTGCGGACACTGGGGAATAAAGCATAGAAGTGGTTAGAGGGCACAGTCTGTGGACACTGGGGAATAAAGCATAGGGGTGGTTAGAGGGCATAATCTGTGTACACTGGGGAACAAAGCATAGAAGAGGGCACAGTCTGTGGACACTGAGGAATAAAGTATAGAGGAGGTTACAGGGTATAGTCTGTGGACACTGGGGATTAAAGCATAGGGGAGGTTACAGGGTATAGTCTGTGGACACTGGGGAATAAAGCATAGGTGAGGCTAGAGGGCATAGTCTGGACACTGGGGAATAAAGCATAAGGGAGGTTAGAGGGCACAGTCTGTAGACACTGGGGAATAAAGTATAGAAGGGGTTAGAAGGCATAGTCTGTGGACATTGGGGAATAAAGCATATGGGAGGTTAGAGGGCACAGTCTGTAGACACTGGGGAATAAAGTATAGAAGGGGTTAGAAGGCATAGTCTGTGGACACTGGGGAATAAAGCATAGGGGAGGTTAGAGGGCACAGTCTATTGACAGTGGGAATAAAGCATAGGAAAGGTTTTAGTGCACAGTCTGTGGACACTGAGGAATAAAGTATAGAAGGGGTTAGAGGGCATAGTCTGTGGACACTGGGGAATAAAGCATAGGGGAGATTAGCGAGCAAAGTCTGTTGACACTGGGGAATAAACCAAAGGGGAGTTTAGAGGGCATAGTCTGTGGACACTGGGGAATAAAGCATAGGGGAGAGTAGAGGGCACAGTCTGTGGACAGTAGGGTATAAAGCATATAAAGGGTCAGAGGGCATAGTCTGTGGATACTGGGGAAAAAACTATAGAAGGGGTTAGAGTGCATAGTATATGTACAATGGGGAACAAAGCATAGGGGAGGTTAGAAGGCACAGTCTGTGGACACTGGGTAATAATGTATAGAAGGGGTTAGAGGGCATAGTCTGTGGACACTGGGGAATAAAGCATAGGGGAGGTTAGAGGGCACAGTTTATGAACACTGAGGAATAAAGCATAGAAGGGGTTAGAGGGCACAGTCTGGAAACTGGGGAAAAAAGCATAGGGGAGGTTAGAAGGCACAGTCTGGAGATACTGGGGAATAAAGCATAGAAGGAGTTAGAGGGCATAGTCTGTGGACACTGGGGAATAAAGCATAGGGGAGGTTAGAGGGCATAGTCAGTGGACACTGGGCAAAAAAGCATAGGGGAGGTTAGAAGGCACAGTCTATTGACACTGGGAATAAAGCATAGGAGAGGTTTTCATGCACAGTCTGTGGACACTGAGGAATAAAGTATAGAAGGGGTTAGAGGGCTTAGTCTGTGGATACTGGGGAATAAAGCATAGGTGAGATTAGCGAGCACAGACTGTGGACACTGGGGAATAAAGCATAGGGGAGGTTAGTGGGCACAGTCTGCGGACACTGGGGAATAAAGCATAGTGGAGTTTAGAGAGCACAGTCTGTGGACACTGGGGAATAAAGTATAGAAGGGGTTAGAGGGCATAGTTCTGTGGACACTGGGGAATAAATCATAAGGGAGGTTAGAGAGCACAAACTGTGGACACTTGGGAATAAAGCATAGGGGAGGTTAGAGGGCACAGTCTGTGGATATTGGGGAACAAAGCATAGGGGAGGTAAGAGAGCACAATCTGTGGACACTGGGGAATAAAGCATAGCGGAGGTTAGAGAGCACAGATTGTGGACACTGGGGAATAAAGCATAGGGGAGGTTAGAGGGAATAGTCTGTGGACACTGGCGAATAAATCCTATGGGAGGTTAGAGAGCACAGACTGTGGACACTGGGGAATAAAGCATAGGGGAGGTTAGAGAGCACAGTCTGTGGACACTGGGGAATAAATCATAGGGTAGGTTATAGGGCATAGTCTGTGGACACTGGGGAATAAAGCATAGGGGAGGGTAGAGGGTACAGTCTGTGGACATTAGGGTATAAAGCATATAAAGGGTCAGAGGGCATAATCTATGGACACTGGGGAAAAATGTATAGAAGGGGTTAGAGGGCACAGTATGTGTACAATGGGGAATAAAGCATAGGGGAGGTTAGAAGATACAGTCTGTGGACACTGGGTAATAAAGTATAGAAGGGGTTAGATGGCATAGTCTGTGGACACTGGGGAATAAAGCATAGGGGAGAGTAGAGGGCACAGTCTGTGGACAGTAGGGTATAAAGCATATAAAGGGTCAGAGGGCATAGTCTGTGGATACTGGGGAAAAAACTATAGAAGGGGTTAGAGTGCATAGTATATGTACAATGGGGAACAAAGCATAGGGGAGGTTAGAAGGCACAGTCTGTGGACACTGGGTAATAATGTATAGAAGGGTTTAGAGGGCATAGTCTGTGGACACTGGGGAATAAAGCATAGGGGAGGTTAGAGGGCACAGTTTATGAACACTGAGGAATAAAGCATAGAAGGGGTTAGAGGGCACAGTCTGGAAACTGGGGAAAAAAGCATAGGGGAGGTTAGAAGGCACAGTCTGGAGATACTGGGGAATAAAGCATAGAAGGAGTTAGAGGGCATAGTCTGTGGACACTGGGGAATAAAGCATAGGGGAGGTTAGAGGGCATAGTCAGTGGACACTGGGCAAAAAAGCATAGGGGAGGTTAGAAGGCACAGTCTATTGACACTGGGAATAAAGCATAGGAGAGGTTTTCATGCACAGTCTGTGGACACTGAGGAATAAAGTATAGAAGGGGTTAGAGGGCTTAGTCTGTGGATACTGGGGAATAAAGCATAGGTGAGATTAGCGAGCACAGACTGTGGACACTGGGGAATAAAGCATAGGGGAGGTTAGTGGGCACAGTCTGCGGACACTGGGGAATAAAGCATAGTGGAGTTTAGAGAGCACAGTCTGTGGACACTGGGGAATAAAGTATAGAAGGGGTTAGAGGGCATAGTTCTGTGGACACTGGGGAATAAATCATAAGGGAGGTTAGAGAGCACAAACTGTGGACACTTGGGAATAAAGCATAGGGGAGGTTAGAGGGCACAGTCTGTGGATATTGGGGAACAAAGCATAGGGGAGGTAAGAGAGCACAATCTGTGGACACTGGGGAATAAAGCATAGCGGAGGTTAGAGAGCACAGATTGTGGACACTGGGGAATAAAGCATAGGGGAGGTTAGAGGGAATAGTCTGTGGACACTGGCGAATAAATCCTATGGGAGGTTAGAGAGCACAGACTGTGGACACTGGGGAATAAAGCATAGGGGAGGTTAGAGAGCACAGTCTGTGGACACTGGGGAATAAATCATAGGGTAGGTTATAGGGCATAGTCTGTGGACACTGGGGAATAAAGCATAGGGGAGGGTAGAGGGTACAGTCTGTGGACATTAGGGTATAAAGCATATAAAGGGTCAGAGGGCATAATCTATGGACACTGGGGAAAAATGTATAGAAGGGGTTAGAGGGCACAGTATGTGTACAATGGGGAATAAAGCATAGGGGAGGTTAGAAGATACAGTCTGTGGACACTGGGTAATAAAGTATAGAAGGGGTTAGATGGCATAGTCTGTGGACACTGGGGAATAAAGCATAGGGAAGGTTAGAGGGCATAGTCTGTGGACACTGGGGAAAAAAGCATAGGGGAGGTTAGAGGGCACACTTTGTTGACACTGGGAATAAAGCATAGGAGATTTTTTAGTGCACAGCCTGTGGACACTGGGAAATAAAACATAAGGGAGGTTAGAGGGCAAAGTCTGTGGAAACTGGGGAAAAAAGCATAGGGTAGGTTAGAGAGCACAGTCTGTGGAAACTGGGGAATAAACCATAGGGTAGGTTAGAGGGCAGAGTCTGTGGACTCTTGGGAATAAAGCATAGGGGAGGTTAGAGGGCACAGTCTGTGGACAGTAGGGTATAATGAATTGATGGGGTTAGAGTGCATAGTCTGTGGACACTGGTGATTAAAGCATGGGGGAGGTTAGAATGTACAGTCTGCAGACACTGGGGAATAAAGCATATAAAGGGTCAGATGACATAGTTTGTGGACACTGGGGAATAAAGCATAGGGGAGGTTAGAGGGCATAGTCTGTGGACACTGGGGAATAAAGCATAGGGGAGGGTAGAGGGCACAGTCTGTGGACAGTAGGGTATAACGCATATAAAGGGTCAGAGGGCATAGTCTGTGGACACTGGGGAAAAAACTATAGAGGGGGTTAGAGGGCATAGTATGTGTACAAGGGGGAATAAAGCATAGGGGAGGTTAGAAGGCACAGTCTGTTGACACTGGGTAATAAAGTATAGAAGGGGTGAGAGGGCATAGTCTGTGGACACTGGGGAATAAAGCATACGGGAGGGTAGAGGGGACAGTCTTTGGACAGTAGGGTATAAAGCATATAATGGGTCAGAGGGCATAGTCTGTGGACACTGGGAAAAAACTATAGAAGGGGTTAGAGGGCATAGTATGTGTACAATGGGGAATAAAGCATAGGGGAGGATAGAAGGCACAGTCTGTGGACACTGGGTAATAAAGTATAGAAGGGGTTAGAGGGCATAGTCTGTGGACACTGGGTAATAAAGCATAGGGGGGATTAGCGAGCACAGACTGTGGACAGTGGGGAATAAAGCATAGGGGAGGTTAGTGGGCACAGTCTATTGACACTGGGAATGAAGCATAGGAGAGGTTTTAGTGCACAGTCTGTGGACACTGAGGAATAAAGTATAGAAGGGGTTAGAGGGCATAGACTGTGGACACTGGGGAATAAAGCATAGGGGGGATTAGCGAGCACAGACTGTGGACAGTGGGGAATAAAGCATAGGGGAGGTTAGTGGGCACAGTCTGTGGACACTGGGGAATAAAGCATATGGGAGGTTAGAGAGCACAGTCTGTAGACACTGGGGAATAAAGTATAGAACGGGTTAGAGGGCATAGTACTGTGGAAACTGGGGAATAAATCATAAGGGAGGTTAGAGAGCACAGACTGTGGACACTGGGGAATAAAGCATAGGGGAGGTTAGAGGGCACAGTCTGTGGATATTGGGGAATAAAGCATAGGGGAGGTAAGAGAGCACAGTCTGTGGACACTGGGGAATAAAGCATAGGGGAGGTTAGAGAGCACAGATTGTGGACACTGGGGAACAAAGCATAGGGGAGGTTAGAGGGCATAGTCTGTGGACACTGGGGAATAAAGCATAGCGGACGTTAGAGGGCATAGTCTGTGGACACTGGGGATTAAAGTGTAGAAGGGGTTAGAGGGCATAGTTCTGTGGACACTGGGGAATAAATCCTAAGGGAAGTTAGAGAGCACAGACTGTGGACACTGGGAAATAAAGCATAGGGGAGGTTAGTGGGCACAGTCTGTGGACACTGGGGAATAAAGCATAGGGGAGGTTAGAGAGCAAAGTCTGTGGACACTGGGGAGGAAACCATAGGGGAGGTTAGAGGGCATAGTCTGTGGACACTGGGGAATAAAACATAGGGGAGGGTAGAGGGCACAGTCTGTGGACAGTAGGGTATAACGCATATAAAGGGTCAGAGGGCATAATCTGTGGACAATGGGGAAAAAACTATAGAAGGGGTTAGAGGGCATAGTATATGTACAATGGGGAATAAAGCATAGGGGAGGTTAGAAGGCACAGTCTGTGGACACTGGGTAATACAGTATAGAAGGGGTTAGAGGGCATAGTCTGTGGATACTGGTGAATAAAGCATAGGGGAGGTTAGAGGGCACAGTCTTTGAACACTGGGGAATAAACCATAGGGTAGGTTAGAGGGTAGAGTCTGTGGATACTGGGGAATAAAGCATAGCGAAGGTTAGAGGGCACAGTCTGTGGACAGTAGGGTATAAAGCATTGAAGGGGTTAGGGGGGCATAGTCTGTGGACACTGGGGAATAAAGCATAGGGGAGGTTAGAGGGCACAGTCTGTGGACACTGGGGAATAAAGCATAGGGTAGGTTAGAGAGCACAGTCTGTGGGCACTGGGGAATAAACCATAGCGTAGGTTAGAGGGCAGAGTCTGTCGACACTGGGGAATAAAGTATAGGGGAGGTTAGAAGGCACAGTCTGTAGACACTGGGGAATAAAGTATAGAAGGGGTTAGAGGGCATAGTCTGTGGACACTGGGAAATAAATCATAGGGGAGGTTATAAGGCACAGTCTGCGGACACTGGGGAATAAAGCATAGAAGGGGTTAGAGGGCACAGTCTGTGGACACTGGGGAATAAAGCATGGGGGAGGATAGAAGGCACAGTCGGTGGACACTGGGTAATAAAGTATAGAAGGGGTTAGAGGGCATAGTCTGTGGACACTGGGGAATAAAGCATAGGGGAGGGTAGAGGGTACAGTCTGTGGACATTAGGGTATAAAGAATATAAAGGGTCAGAGGGCATAATCTATGGACACTGGGGAATAAAGCATAGGGGAGGTTAGAAGACACAGTCTGTGGACACTGGGTAATAAAGTATAGAAGGGGTTAGATGGCATAGTCTGTGGACACTGGGGAATAAAGCATAGGGAAGGTTAGAGGGCATAGTCTGTGGACACTGGGGAAAAAAGCATAGGGGAGGTTAGAGGGCACACTTTGTTGACTTTGGGAATAAAGCATAGGAGATTTTTTAGTGCACAGTCTGTGGACACTGGGAAATAAAACATAGGGGAGGTTAGAGGGCAAAGTCTGTGGAAACTGGGGAATAAAGCATAGGGTAGGTTAGAGAGCACAGTCTGTGGACACGGGGGAATAAACCATAGGGTAGGTTAGAGGGCAGAGTCTGTGGACTCTGGGGAATAAAGCATAGGGGAGGTTAGAGGGCACAGTCTGTGGACCGTAGGGTATAATGAATTGATGGGGTTAGAGGGCATAGTCTGTGGACACTGGTGATTAAAACATAGGGGAGGTTAGAATGTACAGTCTGAAGAAACTGGGGAACAAAGCATATAAAGGGTCAGATGACAGAGTCTGTGGACACTGGGGAATAAAGCATAGGGGAGTTTAGAGGGCATAGTCTGTGGACACTGGGGAATAAAGCATAGGGGAGTGTAGAGGGCACAGTCTTTGGACAGTAGGGTATAACGCATATAAAGGGTCAGAGGGCTTAGTCTGTGGACACTGGGGAAAAACTATAGAAGGGGTTAGAGGGCATAGTATGTGTACAATGGGGAATAAAGCATAGGGGAGGTTAGAAGGCACAGTCTGTGGACACTGGGTAATAAAGTATAGAAGGGGTTAGAGGGCATAGTCTGTGGACACTGGGGAATAAAGCATAGGGGAGGGTAGAGGGGACAGTCTTTGGACAGTAGGGTATAAAGCATATAATAGTTCAGAGGGCATAGTCTGTGGACACTGGGAAAAAACTATAGAAGGGGTTAGAGGGCATAGTATGTGTACAATGGGGAATAAAGCATAGGGGAGTTTAGAGGGCATAGTCTGTGGACACTGGGGAATAAATCATAGGGGAGTGTAGAGGGCACAGTCTTTGGACAGTAGGGTATAACGCATATAAAGGGTCAGAGGGCTTAGTCTGTGGACACTGGGGAAAAAACTATAGAAGGGGTTAGAGGGCATAGTATGTGTACAATGTGGAATAAAGCATAGGGGAGGTTAGAAGGCACAGTCTGTGGACACTGGGTAATAAAGTATAGAAGGGGTTAGAGGGCATAGTCTGTGGACACTGGGGAATAAAGCATAGGGGAGGGTAGAGGGGACAGTCTTTGGACAGTAGGGTATAAAGCATATAATAGTTCAGAGGGCATAGTCTGTGGACACTGGGAAAAAACTATAGAAGGGGTTAGAGGGCATAGTATGTGTACAATGGGGAATAAAGCATAGGGGAGGATAGAAGGCACAGTCTGTGGACACTGGGTAATAAAGTATAGAAGGGGTTAGAGGGCATAGTCTGTGGACACTAGGGAAATAAATCATAGGGGAGGTTATAAGGCACAGTCTGCGGACACTGGGGAATAAAGCATAGAAGGGGTTAGAGGGCACAGTCTGTGGACACTGGGGAATAAAGCATGGGGGAGGATAGAAGGCACAGTCGGTGGACACTGGGTAATAAACTATAGAAGGGGTTAGAGGGCATAGTCTGTGGACACTGGGGAATAAAGCATAGGGGAGGGTAGAGGGTACAGTCTGTGGACATTAGGGTATAAAGAATATAAAGGGTCAGAGGGCATAATCTATGGACACTGGGGAATAAAGCATAGGGGAGGTTAGAAGACACAGTCTGTGGACACTGGGTAATAAAGTATAGAAGGGGTTAGATGGCATAGTCTGTGGACACTGGGGAATAAAGCATAGGGAAGGTTAGAGGGCATAGTCTGTGGACACTGGGGAAAAAAGCATAGGGGAGGTTAGAGGGCACACTTTGTTGACTTTGGGAATAAAGCATAGGAGATTTTTTAGTGCACAGTCTGTGGACACGGGGGAATAAACCATAGGGTAGGTTAGAGGGCAGAGTCTGTGGACTCTGGGGAATAAAGCATAGGGGAGGTTAGAGGGCACAGTCTGTGGACCGTAGGGTATAATGAATTGATGGGGTTAGAGGGCATAGTCTGTGGACACTGGTGATTAAAACATAGGGGAGGTTAGAATGTACAGTCTGTAGAAACTGGGGAACAAAGCATATAAAGGGTCAGATGACAGAGTCTGTGGACACTGGGGAATAAAGCATAGGGGAGTTTAGAGGGCATAGTCTGTGGACACTGGGGAATAAAGCATAGGGGAGTGTAGAGGGCACAGTCTTTGGACAGTAGGGTATAACGCATATAAAGGGTCAGAGGGCTTAGTCTGTGGACACTGGGGAAAAAACTATAGAAGGGGTTAGAGGGCATAGTATGTGTACAATGGGGAATAAAGCATAGGGGAGGTTAGAAGGCACAGTCTGTGGACACTGGGTAATAAAGTATAGAAGGGGTTAGAGGGCATAGTCTGTGGACACTGGGGAATAAAGCATAGGGGAGGGTAGAGGGGACAGTCTTTGGACAGTAGGGTATAAAGCATATAATAGTTCAGAGGGCATAGTCTGTGGACACTGGGAAAAAACTATAGAAGGGGTTAGAGGGCATAGTATGTGTACAATGGGGAATAAAGCATAGGAGAGTTTAGAGGGCATAGTCTGTGGACACTGGGTAATAAAGTATAGAAGGGGTTAGAGGGCATAGTCTGTGGACACTGGGGAATAAAGCATAGGGGAGTGTAGAGGGCACAGTCTTTGGACAGTAGGGTATAACGCATATAAAGGGTCAGAGGGCTTAGTCTGTGGACACTGGGGAAAAAACTATAGAAGGGGTTAGAGGGCATAGTATGTGTACAATGGGGAATAAAGCATAGGGGAGGTTAGAAGGCACAGTCTGTGGACACTGGGTAATAAAGTATAGAAGGGGTTAGAGGGCATAGTCTGTGGACACTGGGGAATAAAGCATAGGGGAGGGTAGAGGGGACAGTCTTTGGACAGTAGGGTATAAAGTAGGGGTGTGCACCGGCCACTTTTCGTGTTTTGTGTTTTGGTTTTGGATCTGGATCTTTCTTCGTGTTTTGGATCTGGATTGGTTTTGCCAAAACCACCCTTCCGTGTTTTGGGTTCTGGGTTTTGTGTTTTGGATCTGTATTTTTTTGAAAAAAAGCATAAAAACAGCTAAAATCACAGAATTTGTAGGTTTTTCTGCTCCTATGCTATTATTAAGCTCAATAACCTTAATTTCCACTCATTTCCAGTCTATTCTGAATACCTCACACCTCACAATAGTGTTTTTATGTCCAAAAGGTTGCACCGAGGTAGCTGGATGACTATGCTAAGCGACACGAGTGGGCGGCACAAACACGTGACCCATCTAGGCGTGAAACTGCAGTGGCAGACAGGATGGCATTGAAAAACTAGGCCCCAAACTGTACATAATGCAAAGAAAAAAAAGAGGTGCAAGATGGAATTGTCCTTGGGCCCTCCCACCCACCCTTATGTTGTATAAACAGGACATGCACACTTTAACAAAGCAATCATTTCAGCGCCAGGGTCTGCCACACAACTGTGGCTGAAATGATTGGTTCGTTTGGGCCCCCACAAAACAAGCTGGCAATTAATCTGTCCCTGCACAAACTGGCTCTACGGAGGCAAGAAGTCGTCCTCATCCTCCTCATCCACAGATTCCTCACCCTCTTCAGTGTTATGTACATCCTCATCCTCACAGAGTATTAATTCATCCCTGCTGGAACCACAGGTCCCTCTGTACGTTCTGGAGGCTGGTCTCCCTGGAAGAGTTGATCATTCATTTTATGAACATCATCTTCTCCACATTTTGTGGAAGCAACCTCCTACGCCTTTCGCTAACAAGGTTCCCGGCTGCACTAAACACTCTTTCGGAGTACACACTGGAGGGGGGGCAACTCAGGTAAAATAGAGCCAGTTTGTACAGGGACCTCCAAATTGCTTCTTTTTCCTGCCAGTACAGGTACGGACTGTCTGACATGCCTACTTGGATGCTGTCACCGATGTAATCCTTTAACAGACAGACGCACGCTTGTCGCTGCTGCTTTGAGGATTCAAGTGCGGCTACAGCCCACACAATTCACAAAGACAGAAAAAAAAAAAGAATATTTTTATTGTTTGTGGAGCACACTTTGAGGGTTACACCACCCTCTAACAGACAGACGCACGCTTGTCGCTGCTGCTTTGAGGATGCAAGTGCGGCTACAGCCCACACAATTCACAAAGACAGAAAAAAGAAGAAGAATATTTTTATTCTTTGTGTAGCACACTTTGAGGGTGTCACCACCCTTTAACAGACAGACGCACGCTTGTCGCTGCTGCTTTGAGGATGCAGGTGCGGCTACAGCCCACACATTTCACAAAGACCGAAAAAAAAAGAACAATATTTTAATTGTTTGTGTAGCACACTTTGAGGGTGTCACCACCCTTTAACAGACAGACGCACGCTTGTCGCAGCTGCTTTAAGGATGCAGGTGCGGCTACAGCCCACACAATTCACAAAGACAGAAAAAAGAACAATATTTTAATTGTTTGTGTAGCACACTTTGAGGGTGTCACCACCCTTTAACAGACAGACGCACGCTTGTCGCTGCTGCTTTAAGGATGCAGGTGCGGCTACAGCCCACACAATTCACAAAGACAGAAAAAAGAAGAATATTTTTATTGTTTGTGTAGCACACTTTGAGGGTGTCACCACCCTTTAACAGACAGACGCACGCTTGTCGCTGCTGCTTTGAGGATGCAAGTGCGGCTACATCGCACACAAGTCACAAACACATTAAAAAAATAGTTTTTTATTTTTTGGAGCACTTTGTGAGTTACACCACCCTTTAACAGACAGACGCACGCTTGTCGCTGCTGCTTTAAGGATGCAGGTGCGGCTACAGCCCACACAATTCACAAAGACAGAAAAAAGAAGAAGAATATTTTTATTGTTTGTGTAGCACACTTTGAGGGTGTCACCACCCTTTAACAGACAGACGCACGCTTGTCGCTGCTGCTTTGAGGATGCAAGTGTGGCTACATCGCACACAAGTCACAAACACATTAAAAAAATTTTTTTGATTTTTTGGAGCACTTTGAGAGTTACAACACCCTTTAACAGACAGACGCACGCTTGTCGCTGCTGCTTTGAGGATGCAAGTGCGGCTACATCGCACACAAGTCACAAACACATTAAAAAAATAGTTTTTTATTTTTTGGAGCACTTCGTGAGTTACACCACCCTTTAACAGACAGACGCACGCTTGTCGCTGCTGCTTTAAGGATGCAGGTGCGGCTACAGCCCACACAATTCACAAAGACAGAAAAAAGAAGAAGAATATTTTTATTGTTTGTGTAGCACACTTTGAGGGTGTCACCACCCTTTAACAGACAGACGCACGCTTGTCGCTGCTGCTTTGAGGATGCAAGTGCGGCTACAGCCCACACAATTCACAAAGACAGAAAAAAAAAGAACAATATTTTAATTGTTTGTGTAGCACACTTTGAGGGTGTCACCACCCTTTAACAGACAGATGCACGCTTGTCGCTGCTGCTTTGAGGATGCAAGTGCGGCTACATCGCACACAAGTCACAAACACATAAAAAAAATAGTTTTTTATTTTTTGGAGCACTTCGTGAGTTACACCACCCTTTAACAGACAGACGCACGCTTGTCGCTGCTGCTTTAAGGATGCAGGTGCGGCTACAGCCCACACAATTCACAAAGACAGAAAAAAGAAGAAGAATATTTTTATTGTTTGTGTAGCACACTTTGAGGGTGTCACCACCCTTTAACAGACAGACGCACGCTTGTCGCTGCTGCTTTGAGGATGCAAGTGTGGCTACATCGCACACAAGTCACAAACACATTAAAAAAAAATTTTTGATTTTTTGGAGCACTTTGAGAGTTACAACACCCTTTAACAGACAGACGCACGCTTGTCGCTGCTGCTTTGAGGATGCAAGTGCGGCTACAGCCCACACAATTCACAAAGACAGAAAAAAAAGAACAATATTTTAATTGTTTGTGTAGCACACTTTGAGGGTGTCACCACCCTTTAACAGACAGACGCACGCTTGTCGCTGCTGCTTTAAGGATGCAGGTGCGGCTACAGCCCACACATTTCACAAAGACAGAAAAAAAAAGAACAATATTTTAATTGTTTGTGTAGCACACTTTGAGGGTGTCACCACCCTTTAACAGACAGACGCACGCTTGTCGCTGCTGCTTTGAGGATGCAGGTGGAATCTAGACGGGATTTGGAACCGAGGACACACTACCTCCATCAATTGTCTAAATCCCACTGCACTAATGTCGGATACCGGACGCACGTCTAACACCAACATAGCAGTCAAGGCCTCAGTTATACGTTTTGCTTCAGGATAACTGCTGTCGTACTTCATCCTCATCGCTAGGGACTGTTGGAGGGTCAATTGTTTAGTAAAAGTAGTGATGTTCCTACTTCCTCTCTGGGATGATGAACAACTCCCAGCAGCAGCAACAGCACTAGTAGGAAGTGGTTCTTGATCTTTCCCTATTTTATTTTTATCAGAGAAAGTTTGGTCCTCCATTTATGTTATATTGATATATATACGTGCGGCTAAAGCGCACACAAACACAGAAAATATTTTTTTATTTTTGCTGGAGAGTAGTGCACTTTGTGGGTTACACCACCCTTTAAGAAATGAGCCAGCCGGCTCTTTACTTATGGGACACAGGCGCACGCTTGGCGCTGCTCCTTTGTTGATGCACGTGCAGCCACAGTGCACACAAGTCACAAACACAGAAAATATATTTTTTTTTGGTTTGGAGTGTACTTTGGGGGTTACAGAACCCTTTAACGGTCAAGCCAGCCGGCCCTTTACTTATGACACAGGCGCACACTTGGCACTACTTTGTTGATGCACGTGCGGCTACTGCGCACACAATTCACAAACACAGAAAATAATTTTTTTTTTGGTTTGGACTGGAGTGTACTTTCGGGGGTTACAGCACCCTTTAACGGTCAAGCCAGCCGGCCCTTTACTTATGACACAGGCGCACACTTGGCACTACTTTGTTGATGCACGTGCGGCTACTGCGCACACAATTCACAAACACAGAAAATAATTTTTTTTTTGGTTTGGACTGGAGTGTACTTTCGGGGGTTACAGCACCCTTTAACGGTCAAGCCAGCCGGCCCTTTACTTATGACACAGGCGCACACTTGGCACTACTTTGTTGATGCACGTGCGGCTACTGCGCACACAATTCACAAACACAGAAAATAATTTTTTTTCGGTTTGGACTGGAGTGTACTTTGGGGGTTACAGCACCCTTTAACGGTCAAGCCAGCCGGCCCTTTACTTATGACACAGGCGCACGCTTGGCACTACTTTGTTGATGCACGTGCGGCTACTGCGCACACAATTCACAAACACAGAAAATAATTTTTTTTTTGGTTTGGACTGGAGTGTACTTTCGGGGGTTACAGCACCCTTTAACGGTCAAGCCAGCCGGCCCTTTACTTATGACACTGGCGCACGCTTGGCACTACTTTGTTGATGCACGTGCGGCTACTGCGCACACAATTCACAAACACAGAAAATAAATTTTTTTTTGGTTTGGACTGGAGTGTACTTTGGGGGTTACAGCACCCTTTAACGGTCAAGCCAGCCGGCCCTTTACTTATGACACAGGCGCACGCTTGGCACTACTTTGTTGATGCACATGCGGCTACTGCGCACACAATTCACAAACACAGAAAATAATTTTTTTTTTGGTTTGGACTGGAGTGTACTTTGGGGGTTACAGCACCCTTTAACAGTCAAGCCAGTGGGCCCTTTACTTATGACACAGGCGCACGCTTGGCACTACTTTGTTGATGCACGTGCGGCTACTGCGCACACAATTCACAAACACAGAAAATAATTTTTTTTTTGGTTTGGACTGGAGTGTACTTTCGGGGGTTACAGCACCCTTTAACGGTCAAGCCAGCCGGCCCTTTACTTATGACACAGGCGCACGCTTGGCACTACTTTGTTGATGCACGTGCGGCTACTGCGCACACAATTCACAAACACAGAAAATAAATTTTTTTTTGGTTTGGACTGGAGTGTACTTTGGGGGTTACAGCACCCTTTAACGGTCAAGCCAGCCGGCCCTTTACTTATGACACAGGCGCACGCTTGGCACTACTTTGTTGATGCACATGCGGCTACTGCGCACACAATTCACAAACACAGAAAATAATTTTTTTTTTGGTTTGGACTGGAGTGTACTTTGGGGGTTACAGCACCCTTTAACGGTCAAGCCAGCGGGCCCTTTACTTATGACACAGGCGCACGCTTGGCACTACTTTGTTGATGCACGTGCGGCTACTGCGCACACAATTCACAAACACAGAAAATAATTTTTTTTTTGGTTTGGACTGGAGTGTACTTTCGGGGGTTACAGCACCCTTAACGGTCAAGCCAGCCGGCCCTTTACTTATGACACAGGCGCACGCTTGGCACTACTTTGTTGATGCACGTGCGGCTACTGCGCACACAATTCACAAACACAGAAAATAATTTTTTTTTTGGTTTGGACTGGAGTGTACTTTCGGGGGTTACAGCACCCTTAACAGTCAAGCCAGCCGGCCCTTTACTTATGACACAGGCGAACGCTTGGCACTACTTTGTTGATGCACGTGCGGCTACTGCGCACACAATTCACAAACACAGAAAATAATTTTTTTTTTGGTTTGGACTGGAGTGTACTTTCGGGGGTTACAGCACCCTTAACGGTCAAGCCAGCCGGCCCTTTACTTATGACACAGGCGCACGCTTGGCACTACTTTGTTGATGCACGTGCGGCTACTGCGCACACAATTCACAAACACAGAAAATAATTTTTTTTTGGTTTGGACTGGAGTGTACTTTCGGGGGTTACAGCACCCTTTAACGGTCAAGCCAGCCGGCCCTTTACTTATGACACAGGCGCACGCTTGGCACTACTTTGTTGATGCACGTGCGGCTACTGCGCACACAATTCACAAACACAGAAAATATATTATATTTTTAGCACTTGGGGGGAGCACCCCTGATGGACAGAGCACCCCCTGGACAACACTACAGCACCTCTTTAGGACTGGGACACTGCACAGGACTTTGGAGTGGACACAGCCCCTATGGAGAACTGACTGCACAACACAGTCCAGCCAGCCCCTATGGACTTTGAAGTAGTGGACACAGCCCCTATTAACAACAGCAGCACAGCACAACACAGCCAGCCCCTATGGACTTTGAAGTAGTGGACAACAGCAGCACTACACTACACTACACTACACAGCCCTAACTCCCACCCTCCCTCTTCACTGTCCACAGCCGAGTGAGAAAATGGCGCCGACGTGGGTACCTTATATAGGATCCAAAACCCGCGAGACTCGGAAGGCGGGAAGATGACGTTTTGCCTCGATTTCAGAATCCGAGTCAGGCGGGAAAAGTCGAGCCTGACTCGGATCGGACTCGGATCGGGGGGGCTCGGGGGGGTTCGGATTTCAGAAATCCGAACCCGCTCACCCCTAGTATAAAGCATATAAAAGTTCAGAGGGCATAGTCTGTGGACACTGGGAAAAAACTATAGAAGGGGTTAGAGGGCATAGTATGTGTACAATGGGGAATAAAGCATAGAGGAGGATAGAAGGCTCAGTCTGTGGACACTGGGTAATAAAGTATAGAAGGGGTTAGAGGGCATAGTCTGTGGACACTAGGGAATAAAGCATAGGGGAGGGTAGAGGGGACAGTCTTTGGACAGTAGGGTATAAAGCATATAATGGGTCAGAGGGCATTGTCTGTCGACACTGGGAAAAAACTATAGAAGGGGTTAGAGGGCATAGTATGTGTATAATGGGGAATAAAGCATAGGGGAGGATAGAAGGCACAGTTTGTGGACACTGGGTAATAAAGTATAGAAGGGGTTAGAGGGCATAGTCTGTGGACACTGGGGAATAAAGCATAGGGGAAGTTAGAGGGCACAGTCTGTGGACACTGGGGAATAAAGCATTGGGTAGGTTAGAGAGCACAGTCTGAGGACACTGGGGAATAAACCATAGGGTAGGTTAGAGGGCAGAGTCTGTGGACACTGGGGAATAAAGCATAGCGAAGGTTAGAGGGCACAGTCTGTGGACAGTAGGGTATAAAGCATTGAAGGGGTTAGAGGGCATAGTCTGTGGACACTGGGGAATAAAGCATAGGGGAGGTTAGAGGGCACAGTCTGTGGACACGAGGGAATAAAGCATAGGGTATTTTCGAGAGCACAGTCTGTGGACACTGGGGAATAAACCATAGCGTAGGTTAGAGGGCAGAGTCTGTGGACACTGGGGAATAAAGCATAAGGGAGGTTAGAAGGCACAGGCTGTAGACACTGGGGAAAAAAGTATACAAGGGGTTAGAGGGCATAGTCTGTGGACACTGGGAAATAAATCATAGGGGAGGTTAGAAGGCACAGTCTGCGGACACTGGGGAATAAAGCATAGAAGTGGTTAGAGGGCACAGTATGTGGACACTGCGGAATAAAGCATAGGGGTGGTTAGAGGGCATAATCTGTGTACACTGGGGAACAAAGCATAGAAGAGGGCACAGTCTGTGGACACTGAGGAATAAAGTATAGAGGAGGTTACAGGGTATAGTCTGTGGACACTGGGGATTAAAGCATAGGGGAGGTTACAGGGTATAGTCTGTGGACACTGGGGAATAAAGCATAGGTGAGGCTAGAGGGCATAGTCTGGACACTGGGGAATAAAGCATAAGGGAGGTTAGAGGGCATAGTCTGTGGACACTGGGGAATAAAGCATAGGGGAAGTTAGAGGGCACAGTCTGTGTACACTGTGGAATAACGCATAGAGGTTAGAGGGCACAGCCTGTGGACACTGGGGAATAAAGCATAGGGGAAGTTAGAAAGCACAGTCTGCGGACGCTGGGGAATAAAGCATAGGGGTGGTTAGAGGGCACAGTCTGTGGACATTGGGGAATAAAGCATAGGGGAGGTTAGAGGGTATAGTCTGTGGACACTGGGGAATAATGCATAAGGGAAGTTAGAAGGCATAGTCTGTGTGCACTGGGGAATAAAACATAGGGGAGGCTGGAGAGCATAGTCTGTGGACACTGGGGAATAAAGTATAGAAGGGGTTAGAGGGCATAGTCTGTGGACACTGCGGAATAAAGCATAGGGGAGGTTAGAGGGCATAGTCTGTTAACACTGGGGAATAAAGCATTGGGGAGGTTAGAGGGCATAGTCTGTGGACGCTGGGGAATAAAACATATGGGAGGTTAGAAGGCACAGTCTGTAGACACTGGGGAATAAAGCATAGAAGGGGTTAGAAGGCATAGTCTGTGGACATTGGGGAATAAAGCATATGGGAGGTTAGAGGGCACAGTCTGTAGACACTGGGGAATAAAGTTTAGAAGGGGTTAGAAGGCATAGTCTGTGGACACTGGGGAATAAATCATAGGGGAGGTTAGAGGGCACAGTCTATTGACAGTGGGAATAAAGCATAGGAGAGGTTTTAGTGCACAGTCTGTGGACACTGAGGAATAAAGTATAGAAGTGGTTAGAGGGCATAGTCTGTGGACACTGGGGAATAAAGCATAGGGGAGATTAGCGAGCAAAGTCTGTTGACACTGGGGAATAAACCAAAGGGGAGTTTAGAGGGCATAGTCTGTGGACACTGGGGAATAAAGCATAGGGGAGGGTAGAGGGCACAGTCTGTGGACAGTAGGGTATAAAGCATATAAAGGGTCAGAGGGCATAGTCTGTGGATACTGGGGAAAAAACTATAGAAGGGGTTAGAGTGCATAGTATATGTACAATGGGGAATAAAGCATAGGGGAGGTTAGAAGGCACAGTCTGTGGACACTGGGTAATAATGTATAGAAGGGGTTAGAGGGCATAGTCTGTGGACACTGGGGAATAAAGCATAGGGGAGGTTAGAGGGCACAGTCTGTGAACACTGAGGAATAAAGCATAGAAGGGGTTAGAGGGCACAGTCTGGAAACTGGGGAAAAAAGCATAGGGGAGGTTAGAAGGCACAGTCTGGAGATACTGGGGAATAAACATAGAAGGAGTTAGAGGGCATAGTCTGTGGACACTGTGGAATAAAGCATAGGGGAGGTTAGAGGGCATAGTCAGTGGACACTGGGCAAAAAAGCATAGGGGAGGTTAGAAGGCACAGTCTATTGACACTGGGAATAAAGCATAGGAGAGGTTTTCATGCACAGTCTGTGGACACTGAGGAATAAAGTATAGAAGGGGTTAGAGGGCTTAGTCTGTGGACACTGGGGAATAAAGCATAGGTGAGATTAGCGAGCACAGACTGTGGACACTGGGGAATAAAGCATAGGGGAGGTTAGTGGGCACAGTCTGCGGACACTGGGGAATAAAGTATAGAAGGGGTTAGAGGGCATAGTTCTGTGGACACTGGGGAATAAATCATAAGGGAGGTTAGAGAGCACAAACTGTGGACACTTGGGAATAAAGCATAGGGGAGGTTAGAGGGCACAGTCTGTGGATATTGGGGAACAAAGCATAGGGGAGGTAAGAGAGCACAATCTGTGGACACTGGGGAATAAAGCATAGCGGAGGTTAGAGAGCACAGATTGTGGACACTGGGGAATAAAGCATAGGGGAGGTTAGAGGGAATAGTCTGTTGACACTGGGGAATAAATCCTAAGGGAGGTTAGAGAGCACAGACTGTGGACACTGGGGAATAAAGCATAGGGGAGGTTAGAGAGCACAGTCTGTGGACACTGGGGAATAAATCATAGGGTAGGTTATAGGGCATAGTCTGTGGACACTGGGGAATAAAGCATCGGGGAGGGTAGAGGGTACAGTCTGTGGACATTAGGGTATAAAGCATATAAAGGGTCAGAGGCATAATCTATGGACACTGGGGAAAAATGTATAGAAGGGGTTAGAGGGCACAGTATGTGTACAATGGGGAATAAAGCATAGGGGAGGTTAGAAGATACAGTCTGTGGACACTGGGTAATAAAGTATAGAAGGGGTTAGATGGCATAGTCTGTGGGCACTGGGGAATAAAGCATAGGGAAGGTTAGAGGGCATAGTCTGTGGACACTGTGGAAAAAAGCATAGGGGAGGATAGAGGGCACACTTTGTTGACACTGGGAATAAAGCATAGGAGATTTTTTAGTGCACAGTCTGTGGACACCGGGAAATAAAACATAAGGGAGGTTAGAGGGCAAAGTCTGTGGAAACTGGGGAATAAAGCATAGGGTAGGTTAAAGAGCACAGTCTGTGGACACTGGGGAATAAACCATAGGGTAGGTTAGAGGGCAGAGTCTGTGGACTCTGGGGAATAAAGCATAGGGAAGGTTAGAGGGCACAGTCTGTGGACAGTAGGGTATAATGAAATGATGGGGTTAGAGTGCATAGTCTGTGGACACTGGTGATTAAAGCATGGGGGAGGTTAGAATGTACAGTCTGCAGACACTGGGGAATAAAGCATATAAAGGGTCAGATGACATAGTTTGTGGACACTGGGGAATAAAGCATAGGGGAGGTTAGAGGGCATAGTCTGTGGACACTGGGGAATAAAGCATAGGGGAGGGTAGAGGGCACAGTCTGTGGACAGTAGGGTATAATGCATATAAAGGGTCAGAGGGCATAGTCTGTGGACACTGGGGAAAAAACTATAGAGGGGGTTAGAGGGCATAGTATGTGTACAAGGGGGAATAAAGCATTAGGGAGGTTAGAAGGCACAGTCTGTGGACACTGGGTAATAAAGTATAGAAGGGGTTAGAGGGCATAGTCTGTGGACACTGGGGAATAAAGCATAAGGGAGGGTAGAGGGGACAGTCTTTGGACAGTAGGGTATAAAGCATATAATGGGTCAGAGGGCATAGTCTGTGGACACTGGGAAAAAACTATAGAAGGGGTTAGAGGGCATAGTATGTGTACAATGGGGAATAAAGCATAGGGGAGGATAGAAGGCACAGTCTGTGGACACTGGGTAATAAAGTATAGAAGGGGTTAGAGGGCATAGTCTGTGGACACTGGGTAATAAAGTATAGAAGAGGTTAGAGGGCACAGTCTATTGACACTGGGAATGAAGCATAGGAGAGGTTTTAGTGCACAGTCTGTGGACACTGTGGAATAAAGTATAGAAGGGGTTAGAGGGCATAGTCTGTGGACACTGGGGAATAAAGCATAGGGGGGATTAGCGAGCACAGACTGTGGACAGTGGGGAATAAAGCATAGGGGAGGTTAGTGGGTACAGTCTGTGGACACTGGGGAATAAAGCATATGGGAGGTTAGAGAGCACAGTCTGTAGACACTGGGGAATAAAGTATAGAACGGGTTAGAGGGCATAGTACTGTGGAAACTGGGGAATAAATCATAAGGGAGGTTAGAGAGCACAGACTGTGGACACTGGGGAATAAAGCATAGGGGAGGTTAGAGAGCACAGTCTGTGGACACTGGGGAATAAATCATAGGGTAGGTTATAGGGCATAGTCTGTGGACACTGGGGAATAAAGCATCGGGGAGGGTAGAGGGTACAGTCTGTGGACATTAGGGTATAAAGCATATAAAGAGGCATAATCTATGGACACTGGGGAAAAATGTATAGAAGGGGTTAGAGGGCACAGTATGTGTACAATGGGGAATAAAGCATAGGGGAGGTTAGAAGATACAGTCTGTGGACACTGGGTAATAAAGTATAGAAGGGGTTAGATGGCATAGTCTGTGGGCACTGGGGAATAAAGCATAGGGAAGGTTAGAGGGCATAGTCTGTGGACACTGTGGAAAAAAACATAGGGGAGGATAGAGGGCACACTTTGTTGACACTGGGAATAAAGCATAGGAGATTTTTTAGTGCACAGTCTGTGGACACTGGGAAATAAAACATAAGGGAGGTTAGAGGGCAAAGTCTGTGGAAACTGGGGAATAAAGCATAGGGTAGGTTAAAGAGCACAGTCTGTGGACACTGGGGAATAAACCATAGGGTAGGTTAGAGGGCAGAGTCTGTGGACTCTGGGGAATAAAGCATAGGGAAGGTTAGAGGGCACAGTCTGTGGACAGTAGGGTATAATGAAATGATGGGGTTAGAGTGCATAGTCTGTGGACACTGGTGATTAAAGCATGGGGGAGGTTAGAATGTACAGTCTGCAGACACTGGGGAATAAAGCATATAAAGGGTCAGATGACATAGTTTGTGAACACTGGGGAATAAAGCATAGGGGAGGTTAGAGGGCATAGTCTGTGGACACTGGGGAATAAAGCATAGGGGAGGGTAGAGGGCACAGTCTGTGGACAGTAGGGTATAATGCATATAAAGGGTCAGAGGGCATAGTCTGTGGACACTGGGGAAAAAACTATAGAGGGGGTTAGAGGGCATAGTATGTGTACAAGGGGGAATAAAGCATAGGGGAGGTTAGAAGGCACAGTCTGTGGACACTGGGTAATAAAGTATAGAAGGGGTTAGAGGGCATAGTCTGTGGACACTGGGGAATAAAGCATAAGGGAGGGTAGAGGGGACAGTCTTTGGACAGTAGGGTATAAAGCATATAATGGGTCAGAGGGCATAGTCTGTGGACACTGGGAAAAAACTATAGAAGGGGTTAGAGGGCATAGTATGTGTACAATGGGGAATAAAGCATAGGGGAGGATAGAAGGCACAGTCTGTGGACACTGGGTAATAAAGTATAGAAGGGGTTAGAGGGCATAGTCTGTGGACACTGGGTAATAAAGTATAGAAGAGGTTAGAGGGCACAGTCTATTGACACTGGGAATGAAGCATAGGAGAGGTTTTAGTGCACAGTCTGTGGACACTGTGGAATAAAGTATAGAAGGGGTTAGAGGGCATAGTCTGTGGACACTGGGGAATAAAGCATAGGGGGGATTAGCGAGCACAGACTGTGGACAGTGGGGAATAAAGCATAGGGGAGGTTAGTGGGCACAGTCTGTGGACACTGGGGAATAAAGCATATGGGAGGTTAGAGAGCACAGTCTGTAGACACTGGGGAATAAAGTATAGAACGGGTTAGAGGGCATAGTACTGTGGAAACTGGGGAATAAATCATAAGGGAGGTTAGAGAGCACAGACTGTGGACACTGGGGAATAAAGCATAGGGGAGGTTAGATGGCACAGTCTGTGGATATTGGGGAATAAAGCATAGGGGAGGTAAGAGAGCACAGTCTGTGGACACTGGGGAATAAAGCATAGGGGAGGTTAGAGAGCACAGATTGTGGACACTGGGGAACAAAACATAGGGGAGGTTAGAGGGCATAGTCTGTGGACACTGGGGAATAAACCATAGGGGAGGTTAGAGGGCACAGTCTGTGGACACTGGGGAATAAAGCATAGCGGACGTTAGAGGGCATAGTCTGTGGACACTGGGGAATAAAGTGTAGAAGGGGTTAGAGGGCATAGTTCTGTGGACACTGGGGAATAAATCCTAAGGTAAGTTAGAGAGCACAGACTGTGGACACTGGGAAATAAAGCATAGGGGAGGTTAGTGGGCACAGTCTGTGGACACTGGGGAATAAAGCATAGGGGAGGTTAGAGAGCAAAGTCTGTGGACACTGGGGAAGAAACCATAGGGGAGGTTAGAGGGCATAGTCTGTGGACACTGGGGAATAAAACATAGGGGAGGGTAGAGGGCACAGTCTGTGGACAGTAGGGTATAACGCATATAAAGGGTCAGAGGGCATAATCTGTGGACACTGGGGAAAAAACTATAGAAGGGGTTAGAGGGCATAGTATATGTACAATGGGGAATAAAGCATAGGGGAGGTTAGAAGGCACAGTCTGTGGACACTGGGTAATAAAGTATAGAAGGGGTTAGAGGGCATAGTCTGTGGACACTGGGGAATAAAGCATTGGGGAGTGTAGAGGGGACAGTCTTTGGACAGTAGGGTATAAAGCATATAATGGGTCAGAGGGCATAGTCTGTGGACACTGGGAAAAAACTATAGAAGGGTTTAGAGGGCATAGTATGTGTACAATGGGGAATAAAGCATAGGGGAGGGTAGAAGGCACAGTCTGTGGACACAGGGTAATAAAGTATAGAAGGGGTTAGAGGGCATAGTCTGTGGATACTGGTGAATAAAGCATAGGGGAGGTTAGAGGGCTTAGTCTGTGGATACTGGTGAATAAAACATAGGGTAGGTTAGAGGGTAGAGTCTGTGGATACTGGGGAATAAAGCATAGCGAAGGTTAGAGGGCACAGTCTGTGGACAGTAGGGTATAAAGCATTGAAGGGGTTAGGGGGCATAGTCTGTGGACACTGGGGAATAAAGCATAGGGGAGGTTAGAGGGCAGAGTCTGTGGACACTGGGGAATAAAGCATAGGGTAGGTTAGAGAGCACAGTCTGTGGGCAATGGGGAATAAACCATAGCGTAGGTTAGAGGGCAGAGTCTGTGGACACTGGGGAATAAAGTATAGGGGAGGTTAGAAGGCACAGTCTGTAGACACTGGGGAATAAAGTATAGAAGGGGTTAGAGGGAATAGTCTGTGGACACTGGGAAATAAATCATAGGGGAGGTTATAAGGCACAGTCTGCGGACACTGGGGAATAAAGCATAGAAGGGGTTAGAGGGCACAGTCTGTGGACACTGGGGAATAAAGCATGGGGGAGGGTAGAGGGCATAATCTGTGTACACTGGGGAACAAAGCATAGAAGAGGGCACAGTCTGTGGACACTGAGGAATAAAGTATAGAGGAGGTTACAGGGTATAGTCTGTGGACACTGGGGAATAAAGAATAGGGGAGGTTAGAGGGCATAGTCTGGACACTGGGGAATAAAGCATAAGGGAGGTTAGAGGGCATAGTCTGTGGACACAGGGGAATAAAGCATAGGGGAGGTTAGAGGGAACAGTCTGTGGACACTGGGGAATAACGCATAGAGGTTAGAGGGCACAGGCTGTGGACACTAGGGAATAAAGCATAGGGGAAGTTAGAAAGTACAGTCTGCGGACGCTGGGGAATAAAGCATAGGGGTGGTTAGAGGGCACAGTCTGTGGACTGGGGAATAAAGCATAGGGGAGTTTAGAGGGTATAGTCTGTGGACACTGGGGAATAATGCATAAGGGAAGTTAGAAGGCACAGCCTGTGAACATTGGGGAATAAAACATAGGGGAGGTTAGAGAGCATAGTCTGTGGACACTGGGGAATAAAGTATAGAAGGGGATAGAGGGCATAGTCTGTGGACACTGCGGAATAAAGCATAGGGGACGTTAGAGGGCATTGTCTGTTAACACTGGGGAATAAAGCATAGGGGAGGTTAGAGGGCATAGTCTGTGGACACTGGGGAATAAAGCATATGTGAGGTTAGAAGGCACAGTCTGTAGACAATGGGGAATAATGCATAGAAGGGGTTAGAAGGCATAGTCTGTGGACACTGGGGAATAAAGCATATGGGAGGTTAGAAGGCACAGTATGTAGACACTGGGGAATAAAGTATAGAAGGGGTTAGAAGGCATAGTCTGTGGACACTGGGGAATAAAGCATAGGGGAGGTTAGAGGGCATAGTCTATTGACACTGGGAATGAAGCATAGGAGAGGTTTTAGTGCACAGTCTGTGGACACGGAGGAATAAAGTATAGAAGGGGTTAGAGGGCATAGTCTGTGGACACTGGGGAATAAAGCATAGGGGATATTAGCGAGCACAGACTGTGGACAGTGGGTAATAAAGCATAGGGGAGGTTAGTGGGTACAGTCTGTGGACACTGGGGAATAAAGCATAGGGGAGTTTAGAGAGCACAGTCTGTGGACACTGGGGTATAAAGTATAGAACGGGTTAGAGGGCATAGTTCTGTGGACACTGGGGAATAAATCACAAGGGAGGTTAGAGAGCACAGACTGTGTACACTGGGGAATAAAACATAGGGGAGGTTAGAGGGCTCAGTCTGTGGATATTGGGGAATAAAGCATAGGGGAGGTAAGAGAGCACAGTCTGTGGACACTGGGGAATAATGCATAGGGGAGGTTAGAGAGCACAGATTGTGGACACTGGGGAACAAAGCATAGGGGAGGTTAGAGGGCATAGTCTGTGGACACTGGGGAATGAACCATAGGGGAGGTTAAAGGGCATAGTCTGTGGACAATGGGCAAAAAAGAATAGGGGAGGTTAGAAGGCACAGTCTGTAGATACTGGGGAATAAAGCATAGAATGAGTTAGAGGGCATAGTCTGTGGACACTGGGGAATAAAGCATAGGGGAGGTGAGAGGGCATAGTCTGTGGACACTGGGGAATAAAGCATAGGGGAGGATAGAAGG
The DNA here is from genome assembly GCA_031769625.1 of Taudactylus pleione. Taxonomy (NCBI): domain Eukaryota; kingdom Metazoa; phylum Chordata; class Amphibia; order Anura; family Myobatrachidae; genus Taudactylus; species Taudactylus pleione. The sequence continues at coordinate 2,501,285 of JAUIMM010000153.1, forward strand.
CACAGTCTGCTGTCACTGGGAATAAAGCATAGGAGAGGTTTTAGTGCACTGTCTGTGGACACTGGGGAATAAAGTATAGAAGGGGTTAGAGGGCATAGTCTGTGGACACTGTGGAATAAAGCAAAGGGGAGGTTAGAGGGCATAGTCTGTGGACACTGGGGAATAAAGCGTATGGGAGGTAAGAAGGCACAGTCTGTAGACACTGGGGAATAAAGTATAGAAGGGGTTAGAAGGCATAGTCTGTGGACACTGGGGAATAATGCATAGGGGAGCTTAGAGGGCACAGTCTATTGACAGTGGGAATAAAGCATAGGAGAGGTTTTAGTGCACAGTCTGTGGACACTGAGGAATAAAGTATAGAAGGGGTTAGAGGGCATAGTCTGTGGACACTGGGGAATAAAGCATAGGGGAGATTAGCGAGCACAGACTGTGGACAGTGGGGAATAAAACATAGGGGAGGTTAGTGGGCACAGTCTGTGGACACTGGAGAATAAAGCATAGGGGAGGTTAGAGAGCACAGTGTGGACACTGGGGAATAAAGTATAGAACGGGTTAGAGGGCATAGTTCAGTGGACACTGGGGAATAAATCCTAAGGGAGGTTAGAGAGCACAGACTGTGGACACTGCGGAATAAAGCATAGGGGAGGTTAGTGGGCACAGTCTGTGGACCCGGGGGAATAAAGCATTGGGGAGGTTATAGAGCAAAGTCTGTGGACACTGGGGAATAAACCATAGGGGAGTTTAGAGGGCATAGTCTGTGGACACTGGGGAATAAAGCATAGGGGAGGGTAGAGGGCACAGTCTGTGGACAGTAGGGTATAAAGCATATAAAGGGTCAGAGGGCATAGTCTGTGGATACTGGGGAAAAAACTATAGAAGGGGTTAGAGGGCATAGTATATGTTCAATGGGGAATAAAGCATTGGGGAGGTTAGAAGGCACAGTCTGTGGACACTGGGTAATAATGTATAGAAGGGGTTAGAGGGCATAGACTGTGGACAATGGGGAATAAAGCAAAGGGGAGGTTAGAGGGCACAGTCTGTGGACACTGGGGAATAAAGCATAGAAGGGGTTAGAGGGAACAGTCTGGAAACTGGGGAAAAAAGCATAGGGGAGGTTAGAAGGCACAGTCTGGAGATACTGGGGAATAAAGCATAGAAGGAGTTAGAGGGCATAGTCTGTGGACACTGGGGAATAAAGCATAGGGGAGATTAGAGGGCATAGTCAGTGGACACTGGGCAATAAAGCATAAGGGAGGTTAGAAGGCACAGTCTATTGACACTGGGAATAAAGCATAGGAGAGGTTTTCATGCACAGGCTGTGGACACTGAGGAATAAAGTATAGAAGGTGTTAGAGGGCATAGTCTGTGGACACTGGGGAATAAAGCATAGGTGAGATTAGCGAGCACAGACTGTGGACACTGGGGAATAAAGCATAGGGGAGGTTAGTGGGCACAGTCTGTGGACACTGGGGAATAAAGTATAGCAGGGGTTAGAGGGCATAGTTCTGTGGACACTGGGGAATAAATCATAAGGGTGGTTAGAGAGCTCAAACTGTGGACACTTGGGAATAAAGCAGAGGGGAGGTTAGAGGGCACAGTCTGTGGATATTGGGGAACAAAGCATAGGGGAGGTAAGAGAGCACAATCTGTGGACACTGGGGTATAAAGCAAAGGGGAGGTTAGAGAGCACAGATTGTGGACACTGGGGAATAAAGCATAGGGGAGGTTAGAGGGCATAGTCTGTGGACACTGGGGAATAAATCCTAAGGGAGGTTAGAGAGCACAGACTGTGGACACTGGGAAAAAAAGCATAGGGGAGGTTAGAGAGCACAGTCTGTGGACACTGGGGAATAAATCATAGGGTAGGTTATAGGGCCTAGTCTGTGGACACTGGGGAATAAAGCATAGGGGAGGGTAGAGGGTACAGTCTGTGGACATTAGGGTATAAAGCATATAAAGGGTCAGAGGGCATAATCTATGGACACTGGGGAAAAATGTATAGAAGGGGTTAGAGGGCATAGTATGTGTACAATGGGGAATAAAGCATAGGGGAGGTTAGAAGACACAGTCTGTGGACACTGGTTAATAAAGTATAGAAGGGGTTAGTTGGCATAGTCTGTGGACACTGGGGAATAAAGCATAGGGAAGGTTAGAGGGCATAGTCTGTGGACACTGGGGAAAAAAGTATAGGGGAGGTCAGAGGGCAAACTTTGTTGACACTGGGAATAAAGCATAGGAGATTTTTTAGTGCACAGTCTGTGGACACTGGGAAAAAAACATAAGGGAGGTTAGAGGGCAAAGTCTGTGGAAACTGGGGAATAAAGCATAAGGTAGGTTAGAGAGCACAGTCTGTGGACACTGGGGAATAAACCATAGGGTAGGTTAGAGGGCAGAGTCTGTGGACTCTGGGCAATAAAGCATAGGGGAGGTTAGAGGGCACAGTCTGTGGACAGTAGGGTATAATGAATTGAAGGGGTTAGAGGGCATAGTCTGTGGACACTGGTGATTAAAGCATAGGGGAGGTTAGAATGTACAGTCTGTAGACACTGGGGAATAAAGCATATAAAGGGTCAGATGGCATAGTCTGTGGACAATGGGGTATAAAGCATAGGGGAGGTTAGAGGGCATAGTCTGTGGACACTGGAGAATAAAGCATAGGGGAGGTTAGAGGGCACAGTCTGTTGACACTGGGAATAAAGCATAGGAGATTTTTTAGTGCACAGACTGTGGAGACTGGGGAATAAAGCACAGGGGAGGTTAGAGGGCACAGTCTGCGGATATTGGGGAATAAAGCACAAGGGAGGTAAGAGAGCACAGTCTGTAGACACTGTGGAATAAAGCATAGGGGAGGTTAGAGAGCACAGAATGTGGACTCTGGGGAACAAAGCATAGGGAAGGTTAGCGGGCATAGTCTGTGGACACTGGGGAGTAAACCATAGGGTAGGTTAGAGGGCAGAGTCTGTGGACACTGGGGAATAAAGCATAATGAAGGTTAGAGGGCACAGTCTGTGGACAGTAGGGTATAAAGCATTGAAGGAGTTAGAGGGCATAGTCTGTGGACACTGGGGTAAAAACTATAGAAGGGGTTAGACGGAATAGTATGTGTACATTGGTGAATAAAGCATTGGGGAGGTTAGAAGGCACAGTCTGTGGACACTGGGTAACAAACTATAAAAGGGGTTAGAGGGCATAGTCTGTGAACACTGGGTAATAAAGCTTTGGGGAGGTTAGAGGGCATAGTCTGTGGATACTGGGGAAAAAAGCATAGAAGGGGTAAGACGGTACAGTCTGTGGACACTGGGGAAAAAGCATAGGGGACGTTAGAAGGCACAGTCTGTAGATACTGGGGAATAAAGCATAGAAGGAGTTAGAGGGCATAGTCTGAGGACACTGGGGAATAAACCATAGGGTAGGTTATAGGGCATAGTCTGTGGACACTGGGGAATAAAGCATAGGGGAGGGTAAAGGGTACAGTCTGTGGACATTAGGGTATCAAGCATATAAAGGGTCAGAGGGCTTAATCTATGGACACTGGGGAACAAACTATAGAAGGGGTTAGAGGGCATAGTATGTGTACAATGGGGAATAAAGCATAGGGGAGGTTAGAAGACACAGTCTGTGGACACTGGGTAATAAAGTATAGAAGGGGTTAGAGGGCATAGTCTGTGGACACTGGGGAATAAAGCATAGGGGAGGTTAGAGGGCAAATTTTATGGACACGGCAATAAAGCATAGGGGAGGTTAGAAAGCACAGACGGTGGACACTGGGGAATAAAGCATAGGGGAGGTTAGAGGCTACAGTCAGTGGACACTGGGGAATAAAGCATAGGGTAGGTTTTAGAGCACAGTCTGTGGATACTGGGGAATAAACCATAGGGTAGGTTAGAGGGCAGAGTCTGTGGACACTGGGGAATAAAGCATAGGGAAGTTTAGAGGGCACAGTCTGTGGACAGTAGGGTGTAAAGCATTGAAGGGGTTAGAGGGCATAGTCTGTGGACACTGGGGTAAAAACTGTGGAACGGGTTAGAGGGAATAGTATGTGTACATTGGGGAAAAAAGCATAGGGGAGGTTAGAATGCACTTTCTGTGGACACTGGGTAAAAAAGTATAGAAGGGGTAAGAGGGCATAGTCTGTGGACACAATGGGGAATAAAGCATAGGGGAGGTTATAGGGCACAGGCTGTGGACACTGGGGAATAAAGCATAGAAGGGGTTAGAGGGCATAGTCTGTGGACACTGTGGAATAAAGCAAAGGGGAGGTTAGAGGGCATAGTCTGTGGACACTGGGGAATAAAGCATATGGGAGGTTAGAAGGCACAGTCTGTAGACACTGGGGAATAAAGTATAGAAGGGGTTAGAAGGCATAGTCTGTGGACACTGGGGAATAAAGCATAGGGGAGCTTAGAGGGCACAGTCTATTGACAGTGGGAATAAAGCATAGGAGAGGTTTTAGTGCACAGTCTGTGGACACTGAGGAATAAAGTATAGAAGGGGTTAGAGGGCATAGTCTGTGGACACTGGGGAATAAAGCATAGGGGAGATTAGAGAGCACAGACTGTGGACACTGGGGAATAAAGCATAGGGGAGCTTAGTGGGCACAGTCTGTGGACATTGGGGAATAAAGCAAAGGGGAGGATAGAGAGCACAGTCTGTGGACACTGGGGAATAAAGTATAGTAGGGGATAGAGGGAATAGTCTGTGGACACTGGGGAAAAAGTATAGGGGAGGTTAGAGGGCACACTTTGTTGACACTGGGAATAAAGCATAGGAGATTTTTTAGTGCACAGTCTGTGGACACTGGGAAATAAAACATAGGGGAGGTTAGAGGGCAAAGTCTGTGGAAACTGGGGAATAAAGCATAAGGTAGGTTAGAGAGCACAGTCTGTGGACACTGGGGAATAACCCATAGGGTAGGTTAGAGGGCAGAGTCTGTGGACTCTGGGCAATAAAGCATAGGGGAGGTTAGAGGGCACAGTCTGTGGACAGTAGGGTATAATGAATTGAAGGGGTTAGAGGGCATAGTCTGTGGACACTGGTGATTAAAGCATAGGGGAGGTTAGAATGTACAGTCTGTAGACACTGGGGAATAAAACATATAAAGGGTCAGATGGCATAGTCTGTGGACACTGGGGAATAAAGCATAGGGGAGGTTAGAGGGCATAGTCTGTGGACACTGGGGAATAAAGCATAGGGGAGGTTAGAGGGCACAGTCTGCTGATACTGGGAATAAAGCATAGGAGATTTTTTAGTGCACAGACTGTGGAGACTGGGGAATAAAGCACAGGGGAGGTTAGAGGGCACAGTCTGCGGATATTGGGGAATAAAGCACAAGGGAGGTAAGAGAGCACAGTCTGTAGACACTGCGGAATAAAGCATAGGAGGGGTTAGAGAGCACAAATTGTGGACACTGGGGAACAAAGCATAGGGGAGGTTAGCGGGCATAGTCTGTGGACACTGGGGAGTAAACCATAGGGTAGGTTAGAGGGCAGAGTCTGTGGACACTGGGGAATAAAGCATAATGAAGGTTAGAGGGCACAGTCTGTGGACAGTAGGGTATAAAGCATTGAAGGAGTTAGAGGGCATAGTCTGTGGACACTGGGGTAAAAACTATAGAAGGGGTTAGAGGGAATAGTATGTGTACATTGGTGAATAAAGCATAGGGGAGGTTAGAAGGCACAGTCTGTGGACACTGGGGAACAAACTATAAAAGGGGTTAGAGGGCATAGTCTGTGAACACTGGGTAATAAAGCTTTGGGGAGGTTAGAGGGCACAGTCTGTGGATACTGGGGAAAAAAGCATAGAAGGGGTAAGACGGTACAGTCTGTGGACACTGGGGAAAAAGCATAGGGGACGTTAGAAGGCACAGTCTGTAGATACTGGGGAATAAAGCATAGAAGGAGTTAGAGGGCATAGTCTGTGGACACTGGGGAATAAACCATAGGGTAGGTTATAGGGCATAGTCTGTGGACACTGGGGAATAAAGCATAGGGGAGGGTAAAGTGTACAGTCTGTGGACATTAGGGTATCAAGCATATAAAGGGTCAGAGGGCTTAATCTATGGACACTGGGGAACAAACTAGAAGTGGTTAGAGGGCATAGTATGTGTACAATGGGGAATAAAGCATAGGGGAGGATAGAAGGCACAGTCTGTGGACACTGGGTAATAAAGTATAGAAGGGGTTAGAGGGCATAGTCTGTGGACACTGGGGAAGAAAGCATAGGGGAGATTAGAGAGCACAGACTGTGGGCACTGGGGAATAAAGCATAGGAGAAGTTAGTGGGCACAGTCTGTGGACACTGGGGAATAAAGCATAGGGGAGGACAGAGAGCACAGTCTGTGGACACTGGGGAATAAAGTATAGAAGCGGATAGAGGGAATAGTCTGTGGATACAGGGGAATAAATCATAAGGGAGGACAGAGAGCACAGACTGTGGACACTGGGGAATAAAGCATAGGAGAGGTTTTAGTGCACAGTCTGTCGACACTGGGGAATAAAGTATAGAAGGGGATAGAGGGAATAGTCTGTGGACACTGGGGAATAAAGCATTGGGAAGGTTAGGGAGCACAGTCTGTGGACACTGGGGAATAAAGCATAGGGGAGGTTAGAGGGCAAAGTCTGTGGACACGGTAATAAAGCATAGGGGAGGTTAGAGAGCACAGACGGTGGACACTGGGGAATAAAGCATAGGGGAGGTTAGAAGGCACAGTCTGTGGTCACTGGGTAATAAAATATAGAAGGGGTTAGAGGGCATAGTCTGTGGACACTTGGGAATAAAGCATAGGGGAGGTTATAGGGCATAATCTGTGTATACTGGGGAACAAAGCATAGAAGAGGGCACAGTCTGTGGACACTGAGGAATAAAGCATAGGAGAGGTTAGTGGGCACAGTCTGTGGACATTGGGGAATAAAGCATAGGGGAGGATAGAGAGCACAGTCTGTGGACACTGGGGAATAAAGCATAGGGGAGGACAGAGAGCACAGTCTATGGACACTGGGGAATAAAGTATAGAAGTGGATATAGTCAGTGGACACTGGGGAATAAATCATAAGGGAGGACAGAGAGCACAGACTGTGGACACTGGGGAATAATGCATAGGGGACATTAGAGGGCATAGTCTGTGGACACTGGGGAATAAAGTGTAGAAGGGGTTAGAGGGCATAGATCTGTGGACATTGGGGAATAAATCCTAAGGCAGGTTAGAGAGCACAGACTGTGGACACTGGGAAATAAACCATAGGGGAGGTTAGTGGGCACAGTCTGTGGACACTGGGGAATAAAGCATAGGTTAGAGAGCAAAGTCTGTGGACACTGGGGAATAAACGATAGGGGAGGTTAGAGGGCATAGTCTGTGGACACTGGGGAAAAAGGCATAGGGAGGGTAGAGGGCACATTCTGTGGACAGTAGGGTATAAAGCATATAAAGGGTCAGAGGGAATAGTCTATGGACAGTGGGGAAAAAACTGTAGAAGTGGTTAGAGGGCATAGTGTGTGTACAATGGGGAATAAAGCATAGGGGAGGTTAGAAGGCACAGTCTGTGACAACTTGGTAATAAACTATAGAAGGGGTTAGAGGGCATAGTCTTTGGACACTGGGGAATAAAGCATAGGGGAGGTTAGAGGGCACAGTCTGTGGACACTAGGGAAAAAAGCATAGAAAGGGTAAGACGGTACAGTCTGTGGACACTGGGGAAAAAAGCATAGGGGAGGTTAAAAGGCACAGTCTTTAGATACAGGGGAATAAAGCATAGATGGAGTTAGAGGGCATAGTCTGTGGACACTGGGGAATAAAGCATAGGGGAGGTGAGAGGGCATAGTCTGTGGACACTGGGGAATAAAACATAGGGGAGGATAGAAGGCACAGTCTGCTGACACTGGGAATAAAGCATAGGAGAGGTTTTAGTGCACAGTCTGTGGACACTGGGGAATAAAGTATAGAAGGGGTTTGAGGGCATAGTCTGTGGACACTGGGGAAGAAAGCATAGGGGAGATTAGAGAGCACAGACTGTGGACAATGGGGAATAAAGCATTGGAGAGCTTAGTGAGCTTAGTGGGCACAGTCTGTGGACACTGGGGAATAAAGTATAGAAGCGGATAGAGGGAATAGTCTGTGGACACTGGGGAATAAATCATAAGGGAGGACAGACAGCACAGACTGTGGACACTGGGGAATAAAGCATTGGAGAGGTTTTAGTGCACAGTCTGTCGACACTGGGGAATAAAGTATAGAAGGGGATAGAGGGAATAGTCTGTGGACACTGGGAAATAAAGCATAGGGAAGGTTAGGGAGCATAGTCTGTGGACACTGGGAAATAAAGCATAGTGGAGGTTAGAGGGCAAAGTCTGTGGACACGGTAATAAAGCATAGGGGAGGTTAGAGAGCACAGACGGTGGACACTGGGGAATAAAGCATAGGGGAGATTAGAGGGCACACTCTGTGGACACTGGGGAATAAAGCATAGGGTAGGTTAGAGAGCACAGTCTGTGGACACTGGGGAATAAACCATAGGGTAGGTTAGAGGGCAGAGTCTGTGGGCACTGGGGAATACTGCATAGGAAAGGTTAGAGGGCACAGTCTGTGGAAGTAGGGTATAAAGCTTTGAAGGGATTAGAGGGCATAGTCTGTGGACACTGGGGAATAAAGCATAGAGGAGGATAGAGGGCACAGTCTGCGGACACTAGGGAATAAAGCATAGGGTAGGTTAGAGAGCACAGTCTGAGGACACTGGGGAATAAAACTTAGGGGAGGTTAGAAGGCACAGTCTGTGGTCACTGGGTAATAAAGTATAGAAGGGGCAAGAGGGCATAGTCTGTGGACACTGGGGAATAAAGCGTAGGGGAGGTTAGAGGACATAATCTGTGTACACTGGGGAACAAAGCATAGAAGAGGGCACAGTCTGTGGACACTGAGGATTAAAGTATAGAGGAGGTTACAGGGTATGGTCTGTGGACACTGGGAAATAAAGCATAGGGGAGGCTAGAGGGCATAGTCTGGACAATGGGGAATAAAGCATAAGGGAGGTTAGAGAGCATAGTCTGTGGACACTGGGGAATAAAGCATAGGGGAGGTTAGAGGGCACAGTCTGTGGACACTGGAGAGGTTAGAGGGCACAGCCTGTGGACACTGGGGAATAAAGCATAGGGGAGGTTAGAGAGCACAGTGTGGACACTGGGGAATAAAGTATAGAACGGGTTAGAGGGCATAGTTCTGTGGACACTGGGGAATAAATCCTAAAGGAGGTTAGAGAGCACAGACTGTGGACACTGGGGAATAAAGCATAGGGGAGGTTAGTGGGCACAGTCTGTGGACCCGGGGGAATAAAGCATTGGGGAGGTTATAGAGCAATGTCTGTGGACACTGGGGAATAAACCATAGGGGAGTTTAGAGGGCATAGTCTGTGGACACTGGGGAATAAAGCATAGGGGAGGGTAGAGGGCACAGTCTGTGGACAGTAGGGTATAAAGCATATAAAGGGTCAGAGGGCATAGTCTGTGGATACTGGGGAAAAAACTATAGAAGGGGTTAGAGGGCATAGTATATGTACAATGGGGAATAAAGCATTGGGGAGGTTAGAAGGCACAGTCTGTGGACACTGGGTAATAATGTATAGAAGGGGTTAGAGGGCATAGTCTGTGGACACTTGGGAATAAAGCAAAGGGGAGGTTAGAGGGCACAGTCTGTGGACACTGGGGAATAAAGCATAGAAGGGGTTAGAGGGCACAGTCTGGAAACTGGGGAAAAAAGCATAGGGGAGGTTAGAAGGCACAGTCTGGAGATACTGGGGAATAAAGCATAGAAGGAGTTAGAGGGCATAGTCTGTGGACACTGGGGAATAAAGCATAGGGGAGGTTAGAGGGCATATTCAGTGGACACTGGGCAATAAAGCATAGGGGAGGTTAGAAGGCACAGTCTATTGACACTGGGAATAAAGCATAGGAGAGGTTTTCATGCACAGGCTGTGGACACTGAGGAATAAAGTATAGAAGGTGTTAGAGGGCATAGTCTGTGGACACTGGGGAATAAAGCATAGGTGAGATTAGCGAGCACAGACTGTGGACACTTGGGAATAAAGCATAGGGGAGGTTAGTGGGCACAGTCTGTGGACACTGGGGAATAAAGTATAGGGGAGGTCAGAGGGCAAACTTTGTTGACACTGGGAATAAAGCATAGGAGATTTTTTAGTGCACAGTCTGTGGACACTGGGAAAAAAAACATAAGGGAGGTTAGAGGGCAAAGTCTGTGGAAACTGGGGAATAAAGCATAAGGTAGGTTAGAGAGCACAGTCTGTGGACACTGGGGAATAAACCATAGGGTAGGTTAGAGGGCAGAGTCTGTGGACTCTGGGCAATAAAGCATAGGGGAGGTTAGAGGGCACAGTCTGTGGACAGTAGGGTATAATGAATTGAAGGGGTTAGAGGGCATAGTCTGTGGACACTGGTGATTAAAGCATAGGGGAGGTTAGAATGTACAGTCTGTAGACACTGGGGAATAAAGCATATAAAGGGTCAGATGGCATAGTCTGTGGACACTGGGGTATAAAGCATAGGGGAGGTTAGAGGGCTTAGTCTGTGGACACTGGGGAATAAAACATAGGGGAGGTTAGAGGGCACAGTCTATTGACAGTGGGAATAAAGCATAGGAGAGGTTTTAGTGCACAGTCTGTGGACACTGAGGAATAAAGTATAGAAGGGGTTAGAGGGCATAGTCTGTGGACACTGGGGAATAAAGCATAGGGGAGATTAGCGAGCACAGACTGTGGACAGTGGGGAATAAAACATAGGGGAGGTTAGTGGGCACAGTCTGTGGACACTGGGGAATAAAGCATAGGGGAGGTTAGAGAGCACAGTGTGGACACTGGGGAATAAAGTATAGAACGGGTTAGAGGGCATAGTTCTGTGGACACTGGGGAATAAATCCTAAGGGAGGTTAGAGAGCACAGACTGTGGACACTGGGGAATAAAGCATAGGGGAGGTTAGTGGGCACAGTCTGTGGACCCGGGGGAATAAAGCATAGGGGAGGTTATAGAGCAATGTCTGTGGACACTGGGGAATAAACCATAGGGGAGTTTAGAGGGCATAGTCTGTGGACACTGGGGAATAAAGCATAGGGGAGGGTAGAGGGCACAGTCTGTGGACAGTAGGGTATAAAGCATATAAAGGGTCAGAGGGCATAGTCTGTGGATACTGGGGAAAAAACTATAGAAGGGGTTAGAGGGCATAGTATATGTACAATGGGGAATAAAGCATTGGGGAGGTTAGAAGGCACAGTCTGTGGACACTGGGTAATAATGTATAGAAGGGGTTAGAGGGCATAGTCTGTGGACACTGGGGAATAAAGCAAAGGGGAGGTTAGAGGGCACAGTCTGTGGACACTGGGGAATAAAGCATAGAAGGGGTTAGAGGGCACAGTCTGGAAACTGGGGAAAAAAGCATAGGGGAGGTTAGAAGGCACAGTCTGGAGATACTGGGGAATAAAGCATAGAAGGAGTTAGAGGGCATAGTCTGTGGACACTGGGGAATAAAGCATAGGGGAGGTTAGAGGGCATATTCAGTGGACACTGGGCAATAAAGCATAGGGGAGGTTAGAAGGCACAGTCTATTGACACTGGGAATAAAGCATAGGAGAGGTTTTCATGCACAGGCTGTGGACACTGAGGAATAAAGCATAGGTGAGATTAGCGAGCACAGACTGTGGACACTGGGGAATAAAGCATAGGGGAGGTTAGTGGGCACAGTCTGTGGACACTGGGGAATAAAGTATAGGGGAGGTCAGAGGGCAAACTTTGTTGATACTGGGAATAAAGCATAGGAGATTTTTTAGTGCACAGTTTGTGGACACTGGGAAAAAAAACATAAGGGAGGTTAGAGGGCAAAGTCTGTGGAAACTGGGGAATAAAGCATAAGGTAGGTTAGAGAGCACAGTCTGTGGACACTGGGGAATAAACCATAGGGTAGGTTAGAGGGCAGAGTCTGTGGACTCTGGGCAATAAAGCATAGGGGAGGTTAGAGGGCACAGTCTGTGGACAGTAGGGTATAATGAATTGAAGGGGTTAGAGGGCATAGTCTGTGGACACTGGTGATTAAAGCATAGGGGAGGTTAGAATGTACAGTCTGTAGACACTGGGGAATAAAGCATATAAAGGGTCAGATGGCATAGTCTGTGGACACTGGGGTATAAAGCATAGGGGAGGTTAGAGGGCATAGTCTGTGGACACTGGGGAATAAAGCATAGGGGAGGTTAGAGGGCACAGTCTGTTGACACTGGGAATAAAGCATAGGAGATTTTTTAGTGCACAGACTGTGGAGACTGGGGAATAAAGCACAGGGGAGGTTAGAGGGCACAGTCTGCGGATATTGGGGAATAAAGCACAAGGGAGGTAAGAGAGCACAGTCTGTAGACACTGTGGAATAAAGCATAGGGGAGGTTAGAGAGCACAGAATGTGGACTCTGGGGAACAAAGCATAGGGAAGGTTAGCGGGCATAGTCTGTGGACACTGGGGAGTAAACCATAGGGTAGGTTAGAGGGCAGAGTCTGTGGACACTGGGGAATAAAGCATAATGAAGGTTAGAGGGCACAGTCTGTGGACAGTAGGGTATAAAGCATTGAAGGAGTTAGAGGGCATAGTCTGTGGACACTGGGGTAAAAACTATAGAAGGGGTTAGACGGAATAGTATGTGTACATTGGTGAATAAAGCATTGGGGAGGTTAGAAGGCACAGTCTGTGGACACTAGGTAACAAATTATAAAATGGGTTAGAGGGCATAGTCTGTGAACACTGGGTAATAAAGCTTTGGGGAGGTTAGAGGGCACAGTCTGTGGATACTGGGGAAAAAAGCATAGAAGGGGTAAGACGGTACAGTCTGTGGACACTGGGGAAAAAGCATAGGGGACGTTAGAAGGCACAGTCTGTAGATACTGGGGAATAAAGCATAGAAGGAGTTAGAGGGCATAGTCTGAGGACACTGGGGAATAAACCATAGGGTAGGTTATAGGGCATAGTCTGTGGACACTGGGGAATAAAGCATAGGGGAGGGTAAAGGGTACAGTCTGTGGACATTAGGGTATCAAGCATATAAAGGGTCAGAGGGCTTAATCTATGGACACTGGGGAACAAACTATAGAAGGGGTTAGAGGGCATAGTATGTGTACAATGGGGAATAAAGCATAGGGGAGGTTAGAAGACACAGTCTGTGGACACTGGGTAATAAAGTATAGAAGGGGTTAGAGGGCATAGTCTGTGGACACTGGGGAATAAAGCATAGGGGAGGTTAGAGGACAAATTTTATGGACACGGCAATAAAGCATAGGGGAGGTTAGAAAGCACAGACGGTGGACACTGGGGAATAAAGCATAGGGGAGGTTAGAGGCTACAGTCAGTGGACACTGGGGAATAAAGCATAGGGTAGGTTTTAGAGCACAGTCTGTGGATACTGGGGAATAAACCATAGGGTAGGTTAGAGGGCAGAGTCTGTGGACACTGGGGAATAAAGCATAGGGAAGTTTAGAGGGCACAGTCTGTGGACAGTAGGGTGTAAAGCATTGAAGGGGTTAGAGGGCATAGTCTGTGGACACTGGGGTAAAAACTGTGGAACGGGTTAGAGGGAATAGTATGTGTACATTGGGGAAAAAAGCATAGGGGAGGTTAGAATGCACTTTCTGTGGACACTGGGTAAAAAAGTATAGAAGGGGTAAGAGGGCATAGTCTGTGGACACAATGGGGAATAAAGCATAGGGGAGGTTATAGGGCACAGGCTGTGGACACTGGGGAATAAAGCATAGAAGGGGTTAGAGGGCATAGTCTGTGGACACTGTGGAATAAAGCAAAGGGGAGGTTAGAGGGCATAGTCTGTGGACACTGGGGAATAAAGCATATGGGAGGTTAGAAGGCACAGTCTGTAGACACTGGGGAATAAAGTATAGAAGGGGTTAGAAGGCATAGTCTGTGGACACTGGGGAATAAAGCATAGGGGAGCTTAGAGGGCACAGTCTATTGACAGTGGGAATAAAGCATAGGAGAGGTTTTAGTGCACAGTCTGTGGACACTGAGGAATAAAGTATAGAAGGGGTTAGAGGGCATAGTCTGTGGACACTGGGGAATAAAGCATAGGGGAGATTAGAGAGCACAGACTGTGGACACTGGGGAATAAAGCATAGGGGAGCTTAGTGGGCACAGTCTGTGGACATTGGGGAATAAAGCAAAGGGGAGGATAGAGAGCACAGTCTGTGGACACTGGGGAATAAAGTATAGTAGGGGATAGAGGGAATAGTCTGTGGACACTGGGGAAAAAGTATAGGGGAGGTTAGAGGGCACACTTTGTTGACACTGGGAATAAAGCATAGGAGATTTTTTAGTGCACAGTCTGTGGACACTGGGAAATAAAACATAGGGGAGGTTAGAGGGCAAAGTCTGTGGAAACTGGGGAATAAAGCATAAGGTAGGTTAGAGAGCACAGTCTGTGGACACTGGGGAATAACCCATAGGGTAGGTTAGAGGGCAGAGTCTGTGGACTCTGGGCAATAAAGCATAGGGGAGGTTAGAGGGCACAGTCTGTGGACAGTAGGGTATAATGAATTGAAGGGGTTAGAGGGCATAGTCTGTGGACACTGGTGATTAAAGCATAGGGGAGGTTAGAATGTACAGTCTGTAGACACTGGGGAATAAAACATATAAAGGATCAGATGGCATAGTCTGTGGACACTGGGGAATAAAGCATAGGGGAGGTTAGAGGGCATAGTCTGTGGACACTGGGGAATAAAGCATAGGGGAGGTTAGAGGGCACAGTCTGCTGATACTGGGAATAAAGCATAGGAGATTTTTTAGTGCACAGACTGTGGAGACTGGGGAATAAAGCACAGGGGAGGTTAGAGGGCACAGTCTGCGGATATTGGGGAATAAAGCACAAGGGAGGTAAGAGAGCACAGTCTGTAGACACTGCGGAATAAAGCATAGGAGGGGTTAGAGAGCACAAATTGTGGACACTGGGGAACAAAGCATAGGGGAGGTTAGCGGGCATAGTCTGTGGACACTGGGGAGTAAACCATAGGGTAGGTTAGAGGGCAGAGTCTGTGGACACTGGGGAATAAAGCATAATGAAGGTTAGAGGGCACAGTCTGTGGACAGTAGGGTATAAAGCATTGAAGGAGTTAGAGGGCATAGTCTGTGGACACTGGGGTAAAAACTATAGAAGGGGTTAGAGGGAATAGTATGTGTACATTGGTGAATAAAGCATAGGGGAGGTTAGAAGGCACAGTCTGTGGACACTGGGGAACAAACTATAAAAGGGGTTAGAGGGCATAGTCTGTGAACACTGGGTAATAAAGCTTTGGGGAGGTTAGAGGGCACAGTCTGTGGATACTGGGGAAAAAAGCATAGAAGGGGTAAGACGGTACAGTCTGTGGACACTGGGGAAAAAGCATAGGGGACGTTAGAAGGCACAGTCTGTAGATACTGGGGAATAAAGCATAGAAGGAGTTAGAGGGCATAGTCTGTGGACACTGGGGAATAAACCATAGGGTAGGTTATAGGGCATAGTCTGTGGACACTGGGGAATAAAGCATAGGGGAGGGTAAAGTGTACAGTCTGTGGACATTAGGGTATCAAGCATATAAAGGGTCAGAGGGCTTAATCTATGGACACTGGGGAACAAACTAGAAGTGGTTAGAGGGCATAGTATGTGTACAATGGGGAATAAAGCATAGGGGAGGATAGAAGGCACAGTCTGTGGACACTGGGTAATAAAGTATAGAAGGGGTTAGAGGGCATAGTCTGTGGACACTGGGGAAGAAAGCTTAGGGGAGATTAGAGAGCACAGACTGTGGGCACTGGGGAATAAAGCATAGGAGAAGTTAGTGGGCACAGTCTGTGGACACTGGGGAATAAAGCATAGGGGAGGACAGAGAGCACAGTCTGTGGACACTGGGGAATAAAGTATAGAAGCGGATAGAGGGAATAGTCTGTGGATACAGGGGAATAAATCATAAGGGAGGACAGAGAGCACAGACTGTGGACACTGGGGAATAAAGCATAGGAGAGGTTTCAGTGCACAGTCTGTCGACACTGGGGAATAAAGTATAGAAGGGGATAGAGGGAATAGTCTGTGGACACTGGGGAATAAAGCATTGGGAAGGTTAGGGAGCACAGTCTGTGGACACTGGGGAATAAAGCATAGGGGAGGTTAGAGGGCAAAGTCTGTGGACACGGTAATAAAGCATAGGGGAGGTTAGAGAGCACAGACGGTGGACACTGGGGAATAAAGCATAGGGGAGGTTAGAAGGCACAGTCTGTGGTCACTGGGTAATAAAATATAGAAGGGGTTAGAGGGCATAGTCTGTGGACACTTGGGAATAAAGCATAGGGGAGGTTATAGGGCATAATCTGTGTATACTGGGGAACAAAGCATAGAAGAGGGCACAGTCTGTGGACACTGAGGAATAAAGCATAGGAGAGGTTAGTGGGCACAGTCTGTGGACATTGGGGAATAAAGCATAGGGGAGGATAGAGAGCACAGTCTGTGGACACTGGGGAATAAAGCATAGGGGAGGACAGAGAGCACAGTCTATGGACACTGGGGAATAAAGTATAGAAGTGGATATAGTCAGTGGACACTGGGGAATAAATCATAAGGGAGGACAGAGAGCACAGACTGTGGACACTGGGGAATAATGCATAGGGGACATTAGAGGGCATAGTCTGTGGACACTGGGGAATAAAGTGTAGAAGGGGTTAGAGGGCATAGATCTGTGGACATTGGGGAATAAATCCTAAGGCAGGTTAGAGAGCACAGACTGTGGACACTGGGAAATAAACCATAGGGGAGGTTAGTGGGCACAGTCTGTGGACACTGGGGAATAAAGCATAGGTTAGAGAGCAAAGTCTGTGGACACTGGGGAATAAACGATAGGGGAGGTTAGAGGGCATAGTCTGTGGACACTGGGGAAAAAGGCATAGGGAGGGTAGAGGGCACATTCTGTGGACAGTAGGGTATAAAGCATATAAAGGGTCAGAGGGAATAGTCTATGGACAGTGGGGAAAAAACTGTAGAAGTGGTTAGAGGGCATAGTGTGTGTACAATGGGGAATAAAGCATAGGGGAGGTTAGAAGGCACAGTCTGTGACAACTTGGTAATAAACTATAGAAGGGGTTAGAGGGCATAGTCTTTGGACACTGGGGAATAAAGCATAGGGGAGGTTAGAGGGCACAGTCTGTGGACACTAGGGAAAAAAGCATAGAAAGGGTAAGACGGTACAGTCTGTGGACACTGGGGAAAAAAGCATAGGGGAGGTTAAAAGGCACAGTCTTTAGATACAGGGGAATAAAGCATAGATGGAGTTAGAGGGCATAGTCTGTGGACACTGGGGAATAAAGCATAGGGGAGGTGAGAGGGCATAGTCTGTGGACACTGGGGAATAAAACATAGGGGAGGATAGAAGGCACAGTCTGCTGACACTGGGAATAAAGCATAGGAGAGGTTTTAGTGCACAGTCTGTGGACACTGGGGAATAAAGTATAGAAGGGGTTTGAGGGCATAGTCTGTGGACACTGGGGAAGAAAGCATAGGGGAGATTAGAGAGCACAGACTGTGGACAATGGGGAATAAAGCATTGGAGAGCTTAGTGAGCTTAGTGGGCACAGTCTGTGGACACTGGGGAATAAAGTATAGAAGCGGATAGAGGGAATAGTCTGTGGACACTGGGGAATAAATCATAAGGGAGGACAGACAGCACAGACTGTGGACACTGGGGAATAAAGCATTGGAGAGGTTTTAGTGCACAGTCTGTCGACACTGGGGAATAAAGTATAGAAGGGGATAGAGGGAATAGTCTGTGGACACTGGGAAATAAAGCATAGGGAAGGTTAGGGAGCATAGTCTGTGGACACTGGGAAATAAAGCATAGTGGAGGTTAGAGGGCAAAGTCTGTGGACACGGTAATAAAGCATAGGGGAGGTTAGAGAGCACAGACGGTGGACACTGGGGAATAAAGCATAGGGGAGATTAGAGGGCACACTCTGTGGACACTGGGGAATAAAGCATAGGGTAGGTTAGAGAGCACAGTCTGTGGACACTGGGGAATAAACCATAGGGTAGGTTAGAGGGCAGAGTCTGTGGGCACTGGGGAATACTGCATAGGAAAGGTTAGAGGGCACAGTCTGTGGAAGTAGGGTATAAAGCTTTGAAAGGATTAGAGGGCATAGTCTGTGGACACTGGGGAATAAAGCATAGAGGAGGATAGAGGGCACAGTCTGCGGACACTAGGGAATAAAGCATAGGGTAGGTTAGAGAGCACAGTCTGAGGACACTGGGGAATAAAACTTAGGGGAGGTTAGAAGGCACAGTCTGTGGTCACTGGGTAATAAAGTATAGAAGGGGCAAGAGGGCATAGTCTGTGGACACTGGGGAATAAAGCGTAGGGGAGGTTAGAGGACATAATCTGTGTACACTGGGGAACAAAGCATAGAAGAGGGCACAGTCTGTGGACTCTGAGGATTAAAGTATAGAGGAGGTTACAGGGTATGGTCTGTGGACACTGGGAAATAAAGCATAGGGGAGGCTAGAGGGCATAGTCTGGACAATGGGGAATAAAGCATAAGGGAGGTTAGAGAGCATAGTCTGTGGACACTGGGGAATAAAGCATAGGGGAGGTTAGAGGGCACAGTCTGTGGACACTGGAGAGGTTAGAGGGCACAGCCTGTGGACACTGGGGAATAAAGCATAGGGGAGGTTAGAGAGCACAGTGTGGACACTGGGGAATAAAGTATAGAACGGGTTAGAGGGCATAGTTCTGTGGACACTGGGGAATAAATCCTAAGGGAGGTTAGAGAGCACAGACTGTGGACACTGGGGAATAAAGCATAGGGGAGGTTAGTGGGCACAGTCTGTGGACCCGGGGGAATAAAGCATTGGGGAGGTTATAGAGCAATGTCTGTGGACACTGGGGAATAAACCATAGGGGAGTTTAGAGGGCATAGTCTGTGGACACTGGGGAATAAAGCATAGGGGAGGGTAGAGGGCACAGTCTGTGGACAGTAGGGTATAAAGCATATAAAGGGTCAGAGGGCATAGTCTGTGGATACTGGGGAAAAAACTATAGAAGGGGTTAGAGGGCATAGTATATGTACAATGGGGAATAAAGCATTGGGGAGGTTAGAAGGCACAGTCTGTGGACACTGGGTAATAATGTATAGAAGGGGTTAGAGGGCATAGTCTGTGGACACTTGGGAATAAAGCAAAGGGGAGGTTAGAGGGCACAGTCTGTGGACACTGGGGAATAAAGCATAGAAGGGGTTAGAGGGCACAGTCTGGAAACTGGGGAAAAAAGCATAGGGGAGGTTAGAAGGCACAGTCTGGAGATACTGGGGAATAAAGCATAGAAGGAGTTAGAGGGCATAGTCTGTGGACACTGGGGAATAAAGCATAGGGGAGGTTAGAGGGCATATTCAGTGGACACTGGGCAATAAAGCATAGGGGAGGTTAGAAGGCACAGTCTATTGACACTGGGAATAAAGCATAGGAGAGGTTTTCATGCACAGGCTGTGGACACTGAGGAATAAAGTATAGAAGGTGTTAGAGGGCATAGTCTGTGGACACTGGGGAATAAAGCATAGGTGAGATTAGCGAGCACAGACTGTGGACACTGGGGAATAAAGCATAGGGGAGGTTAGTGGGCACAGTCTGTGGACACTGGGGAATAAAGTATAGGGGAGGTCAGAGGGCAAACTTTGTTGACACTGGGAATAAAGCATAGGAGATTTTTTAGTGCACAGTCTGTGGACACTGTGAAAAAAAACATAAGGGAGGTTAGAGGGCAAAGTCTGTGGAAACTGGGGAATAAAGCATAAGGTAGGTTAGAGAGCACAGTCTGTGGACACTGGGGAATAAACCATAGGGTAGGTTAGAGGGCAGAGTCTGTGGACTCTGGGCAATAAAGCATAGGGGAGGTTAGAGGGCACAGTCTGTGGACAGTAGGGTATAATGAATTGAAGGGGTTAGAGGGCATAGTCTGTGGACACTGGTGATTAAAGCATAGGGGAGGTTAGAATGTACAGTCTGTAGACACTGGGGAATAAAGCATATAAAGGGTCAGATGGCATAGTCTGTGGACACTGGGGTATAAAGCATAGGGGAGGTTAGAGGGCATAGTCTGTGGACACTGGGGAATAAAACATAGGGGAGGTTAGAGGGCACAGTCTATTGACAGTGGGAATAAAGCATAGGAGAGGTTTTAGTGCACAGTCTGTGGACACTGAGGAATAAAGTATAGAAGGGGTTAGAGGGCATAGTCTGTGGACACTGGGGAATAAAGCATAGGGGAGATTAGCGAGCACAGACTGTGGACAGTGGGGAATAAAACATAGGGGAGGTTAGTGGGCACAGTCTGTGGACACTGGGGAATAAAGCATAGGGGAGGTTAGAGAGCACAGTGTGGACACTGGGGAATAAAGTATAGAACGGGTTAGAGGGCATAGTTCTGTGGACACTGGGGAATAAATCCTAAGGGAGGTTAGAGAGCACAGACTGTGGACACTGGGGAATAAAGCATAGGGGAGGTTAGTGGGCACAGTCTGTGGACCCGGGGGAATAAAGCATAGGGGAGGTTATAGAGCAATGTCTGTGGACACTGGGGAATAAACCATAGGGGAGTTTAGAGGGCATAGTCTGTGGACACTGGGGAATAAAGCATAGGGGAGGGTAGAGGGCACAGTCTGTGGACAGTAGGGTATAAAGCATATAAAGGGTCAGAGGGCATAGTCTGTGTATACTGGGGAAAAAACTATAGAAGGGGTTAGAGGGCATAGTATATGTACAATGGGGAATAAAGCATTGGGGAGGTTAGAAGGCACAGTCTGTGGACACTGGGTAATAATGTATAGAAGGGGTTAGAGGGCATAGTCTGTGGACACTGGGGAATAAAGCAAAGGGGAGGTTAGAGGGCACAGTCTGTGGACACTGGGGAATAAAGCATAGAAGGGGTTAGAGGGCACAGTCTGGAAACTGGGGAAAAAAGCATAGGGGAGGTTAGAAGGCACAGTCTGGAGATACTGGGGAATAAAGCATAGAAGGAGTTAGAGGGCATAGTCTGTGGACACTGGGGAATAAAGCATAGGGGAGGTTAGAGGGCATATTCAGTGGACACTGGGCAATAAAGCATAGGGGAGGTTAGAAGGCACAGTCTATTGACACTGGGAATAAAGCATAGGAGAGGTTTTCATGCACAGGCTGTGGACACTGAGGAATAAAGTATAGAAGGTGTTAGAGGGCATAGTCTGTGGACACTGGGGAATAAAGCATAGGTGAGATTAGCGAGCACAGACTGTGGACACTGGGGAATAAAGCATAGGGGAGGTTAGTGGGCACAGTCTGTGGACACTGGGGAATAAAGTATAGGGGAGGTCAGAGGGCAAACTTTGTTGAT
Organism: Taudactylus pleione; assembly: GCA_031769625.1. NCBI lineage: Eukaryota > Metazoa > Chordata > Amphibia > Anura > Myobatrachidae > Taudactylus > Taudactylus pleione. Next base: position 2,522,699 of record JAUIMM010000153.1, read on the forward strand.
ACTGGGAATAAAGCATAGGAGATTTTTTAGTGCACAGTTTGTGGACACTGGGAAAAAAAACATAAGGGAGGTTAGAGGGCAAAGTCTGTGGAAACTGGGGAATAAAGCATAAGGTAGGTTAGAGAGCACAGTCTGTGGACACTGGGGAATAAACCATAGGGTAGGTTAGAGGGCAGAGTCTGTGGACTCTGGGCAATAAAGCATAGGGGAGGTTAGAGGGCACAGTCTGTGGACAGTAGGGTATAATGAATTGAAGGGGTTAGAGGGCATAGTCTGTGGACACTGGTGATTAAAGCATAGGGGAGGTTAGAATGTACAGTCTGTAGACACTGGGGAATAAAGCATATAAAGGGTCAGATGGCATAGTCTGTGGACACTGGGGTATAAAGCATAGGGGAGGTTAGAGGGCATAGTCTGTGGACACTGGGGAATAAAGCATAGGGGAGGTTAGAGGGCACAGTCTGTTGACACTGGGAATAAAGCATAGGAGATTTTTTAGTGCACAGACTGTGGAGACTGGGGAATAAAGCACAGGGGAGGTTAGAGGGCACAGTCTGCGGATATTGGGGAATAAAGCACAAGGGAGGTAAGAGAGCACAGTCTGTAGACACTGTGGAATAAAGCATAGGGGAGGTTAGAGAGCACAGAATGTGGACTCTGGGGAACAAAGCATAGGGAAGGTTAGCGGGCATAGTCTGTGGACACTGGGGAGTAAACCATAGGGTAGGTTAGAGGGCAGAGTCTGTGGACACTGGGGAATAAAGCATAATGAAGGTTAGAGGGCACAGTCTGTGGACAGTAGGGTATAAAGCATTGAAGGAGTTAGAGGGCATAGTCTGTGGACACTGGGGTAAAAACTATAGAAGGGGTTAGACGGAATAGTATGTGTACATTGGTGAATAAAGCATTGGGGAGGTTAGAAGGCACAGTCTGTGGACACTAGGTAACAAACTATAAAATGGGTTAGAGGGCATAGTCTGTGAACACTGGGTAATAAAGCTTTGGGGAGGTTAGAGGGCACAGTCTGTGGATACTGGGGAAAAAAGCATAGAAGGGGTAAGACGGTACAGTCTGTGGACACTGGGGAAAAAGCATAGGGGACGTTAGAAGGCACAGTCTGTAGATACTGGGGAATAAAGCATAGAAGGAGTTAGAGGGCATAGTCTGAGGACACTGGGGAATAAACCATAGGGTAGGTTATAGGGCATAGTCTGTGGACACTGGGGAATAAAGCATAGGGGAGGGTAAAGGGTACAGTCTGTGGACATTAGGGTATCAAGCATATAAAGGGTCAGAGGGCTTAATCTATGGACACTGGGGAACAAACTATAGAAGGGGTTAGAGGGCATAGTATGTGTACAATGGGGAATAAAGCATAGGGGAGGTTAGAAGACACAGTCTGTGGACACTGGGTAATAAAGTATAGAAGGGGTTAGAGGGCATAGTCTGTGGACACTGGGGAATAAAGCATAGGGGAGGTTAGAGGGCAAATTCTATGGACACGGCAATAAAGCATAGGGGAGGTTAGAAAGCACAGACGGTGGACACTGGGGAATAAAGCATAGGGGAGGTTAGAGGCTACAGTCAGTGGACACTGGGGAATAAAGCATAGGGTAGGTTTTAGAGCACAGTCTGTGGATACTGGGGAATAAACCATAGGGTAGGTTAGAGGGCAGAGTCTGTGGACACTGGGGAATAAAGCATAGGGAAGTTTAGAGGGCACAGTCTGTGGACAGTAGGGTGTAAAGCATTGAAGGGGTTAGAGGGCATAGTCTGTGGACACTGGGGTAAAAACTGTGGAACGGGTTAGAGGGAATAGTATGTGTACATTGGGGAAAAAAGCATAGGGGAGGTTAGAAGGCACTTTCTGTGGACACTGGGTAAAAAAGTATAGAAGGGGTAAGAGGGCATAGTCTGTGGACACAATGGGGAATAAAGCATAGGGGAGGTTATAGGGCACAGTCTGTGGACACTGGGGAATAAAGCATAGAAGGGGTTAGACGGTATAGTCTGTGGACACTGGAGAAAAAAGCATAGGCGAGGTTAGAAGGCACAGTCTGTAGATACTGGGGAATAAAGCATAAAAGGAGTTAGAGGGCATAGTCTGTGAACACTGGGGAATAAAGCATAGGGGAGGTTAGAGGGCATAGTCTGTGGACACTGGGGAATAAAGCATAGGGGAGGATAGAAGGCACAGGCTGCTGACACTGGGAATAAAGCATAAGAGAGGTTTTAGTGCACAGTCTGTGGACACTGGGGAATAAAGTATAGAAGGGGTTAGAGGGCATAGTCTGTGGACACTGGGGAAGAAAGCATAGGGGAGATTAGAGAGCACAGACTGTGGACACTGGGGAATAAAGCATAGGGGAGGTTAGTGGGCACAGTCTGTGGACATTGGGGAATAAAGCAAAGGGGAGGATAGAGAGCACAGTCTGTGGACACTGGGGAATAAAGTATAGTAGGGGATAGAGGGAATAGTCTGTGGACACTGGGGAAAAAGTATAGGGGAGGTTAGAGGGCACACTTTGTTGACACTGGGAATAAAGCATAGGATAATTTTTAGTGCACAGTCTGTGGACACTGGGAAATAAAACATAGGGGAGGTTAGAGGGCAAAGTCTGTGGATACTGGGGAATAAAGCATAAGGTAGGTTAGAGAGCACAGTCTGTGGACACTGGGGAATAAACCATAGGGTAGGTTAGAGGTTAGAGTCTGTGGACTCTGGGCAATAAAGCATAGGGGAGGTTAGAGGGCACAGTCTGTGGACAGTAGGGTATAATGAATTGAAGGGGTTAGAGGGCATAGTCTGTGGACACTGGTGATTAAACCATAGGGGAGGTTAGAATGTACAGTCTGTAGACACTGGGGAATAAAACATATAAAGGGTCAGATGGCATAGTCTGTGGACACTGGGGAATAAAGCATAGGGGAGGTTAGAGGGCATAGTCTGTGGACACTGGGGAATAAAGCATAGGGGAGGTTAGAGGGCACAGTCTGCTGATACTGGGAATAAAGCATAGGAGATTTTTTAGTGCACAGACTGTGGAGACTGGGGAATAAAGCACAGGGGAGGTTAGAGGGCACAGTCTGCGGATATTGGGGAATAAAGCACAAGGGAGGTAAGAGAGCACAGTCTGTAGACACTGCGGAATAAAGCATAGGAGGGGTTAGAGAGCACATATTGTGGACACTGGGGAACAAAGCATAGGGGAGGTTAGCGGGCATAGTCTGTGGACACTGGGGAGTAAACCATAGGGTAGGTTAGAGGGCAGAGTCTGTGGACACTGGGGAATAAAGCATAATGAAGGTTAGAGGGCACAGTCTGTGGACAGTAGGGTATAAAGCATTGAAGGAGTTAGAGGGCATAGTCTGTGGACACTGGGGTAAAAACTATAGAAGGGGTTAGAGGGAATAGTATGTGTACATTGGTGAATAAAGCATAGGGGAGGTTAGAAGGCACAGTCTGTGGACACTGGGGAACAAACTATAAAAGGGGTTAGAGGGCATAGTCTGTGAACACTGGGTAATAAAGCTTTGGGGAGGTTAGAGGGCACAGTCTGTGGATACTGGGGAAAAAAGCATAGAAGGGGTAAGACGGTACAGTCTGTGGACACTGGGGAAAAAGCATAGGGGACGTTAGAAGGCACAGTCTGTAGATACTGGGGAATAAAGCATAGAAGGAGTTAGAGGGCATAGTCTGTGGACACTGGGGAATAAACCATAGGGTAGGTTATAGGGCATAGTCTGTGGACACTGGGGAATAAAGCATAGGGGAGGGTAAAGTGTACAGTCTGTGGACATTAGGGTATCAAGCATATAAAGGGTCAGAGGGCTTAATCTATGGACACTGGGGAACAAACTAGAAGTGGTTAGAGGGCATAGTATGTGTACAATGGGGAATAAAGCATAGGGGAGGATAGAAGGCACAGTCTGTGGACACTGGGTAATAAAGTATAGAAGGGGTTAGAGGGCATAGTCTGTGGACACTGGGGAAGAAAGCATAGGGGAGATTAGAGAGCACAGACTGTGGGCACTGGGGAATAAAGCATAGGAGAAGTTAGTGGGCACAGTCTGTGGACACTGGGGAATAAAGCATAGGGGAGGATAGAGGGCACAGTCTGTGGACACTGGGGAATAAAGCATAAGGGTGGACAGAGAGCACAGTCTGTGGACACTGGGGAATAAAGTATAGAAGCGGATAGAGGGAATAGTCTGTGGATACAGGGGAATAAATCATAAGGGAGGACAGAGACCACAGACTGTGGACACTGGGGAATAAAGCATAGGAGAGGTTTTAGTGCACAGTCTGTCGACACTGGGGAATAAAGTATAGAAGGGGATAGAGGGAATAGTCTGTGGACACTGGGGAATAAAGCATTGGGAAGGTTAGGGAGCACAGTCTGTGGACACTGGGGAATAAAGCATAGGGGAGGTTAGAGGGCAAAGTCTGTGGACACGGTAATAAAGCATAGGGGAGGTTAGAGAGCACAGACGGTGGACACTGGGGAATAAAGCATAGGGGAGGTTAGAAGGCACAGTCTGTGGTCACTGGGTAATAAAATATAGAAGGGGTTAGAGGGCATAGTCTGTGGACACTGGGGAATAAAGCATAGGGGAGGTTATAGGGCATAATCTGTGTATACTGGGGAACAAAGCATAGAAGAGGGCACAGTCTGTGGACACTGAGGAATAAAGCATAGGAGAGGTTAGTGGGCACAGTCTGTGGACATTGGGGAATAAAGCATAGGGGAGGATAGAGAGCACAGTCTGTGGACACTGGGGAATAAAGCATAGGGGAGGACAGAGAGCACAGTCTGTGGACACTGGGGAATAAAGTATAGAAGTGGATAGAGGGAATAGTCAGTGGACACTGGGGAATAAATCATAAGGGAGGACAGAGAGCACAGACTGTGGACACTGGGGAATAATGCATAGGGCACATTAGAGGGCATAGTCTGTGGACACTGGGGAATAAAGTGTAGAAGGGGTTAGAGGGCATAGATCTGTGGACATTGGGGAATAAATCCTAAGGCAGGTTAGAGAGCACAGACTGTGGACACTGGGAAATAAACCATAGGGGAGGTTAGTGGGCACAGTCTGTGGACACTGGGGAATAAAGCATAGGTTAGAGAGCAAAGTCTGTGGACACTGGGGAATAAACGATAGGGGAGGTTAGAGGGCATAGTCTGTGGACACTGGGGAAAAAGGCATAGGGAGGGTAGAGGGCACATTCTATGGACAGTAGGGTATAAAGCATATAAAGGGTCAGAGGGAATAGTCTATGGACAGTGGGGAAAAAACTGTAGAAGTGGTTAGAGGGCATAGTGTGTGTACAATGGGGAATAAAGCATAGGGGAGGTTAGAAGGCACAGTCTGTGACAACTTGGTAATAAACTATAGAAGGGGTTAGATGGCATAGTCTTTGGACACTGGGGAATAAAGCATAGGGGAGGTTAGAGGGCACAGTCTGTGGACACTAGGGAAAAAAGCATAGAAAGGGTAAGACGGTACAGTCTGTGGACACTGAGGAAAAAAGCATAGGGGAGGTTAAAAGGCACAGTCTTTAGATACAGGGGAATAAAGCATAGATGGAGTTAGAGGGCATAGTCTGTGGACACTGGGGAATAAAGCATAGGGGAGGTGAGAGGGCATAGTCTGTGGACACTGGGGAATAAAACATAGGGGAGGATAGAAGGCACAGTCTGCTGACACTGGGAATAAAGCATAGGAGAGGTTTTAGTGCACAGTCTGTGGACACTGGGGAATAAAGTATAGAAGGGGTTTGAGGGCATAGTCTGTGGACACTGGGGAAGAAAGCATAGGGGAGATTAGAGAGCACAGACTGTGGACAATGGGGAATAAAGCATTGGAGAGCTTAGTGGGCACAGTTTATGGACACTGGGGAATAAAGCATAGGGGAGGATAGAGAGCACAGTCTGTGGACACTGGGGAATAAAGCATAGGGGAGGACAGAGAGCACAGTCTGTGGACACTGGGGAATAAAGTATAGAAGCGGATAGAGGGAATAGTCTGTGGACACTGGGGAATAAATCATAAGGGAGGACAGACAGCACAGACTGTGGACACTGGGGAATAAAGCATTGGAGAGGTTTTAGTGCACAGTCTGTCGACACTGGGGAATAAAGTATAGAAGGGGATAGAGGGAATAGTCTGTGGACACTTGGAATAAAGCATAGGGAAGGTTAGAGAGCATAGTCTGTGGACACTGGGAAATAAAGCATAGTGGAGGTTAGAGGGCAAAGTCTGTGGACACGGTAATAAAGCATAGGGGAGGTTAGAGAGCACAGACGGTGGACACTGGGGAATAAAGCATAGGGTAGGTTAGAGAGCACAGTCTGTGGACACTGGGGAATAAACCATAGGGTAGGTTAGAGGGCAGAGTCTGTGGGCACTGGGGAATACTGCATAGGAAAGGTTAGAGGGCACAGTCTGTGGAAGTAGGGTATAAAGCATTGAAGGGATTAGAGGGCATAGTCTGTGGACACTGGGGAATAAAGCATAGAGGAGGATAGAGGGCACAGTCTGCGGACACTAGGGAATAAAGCATAGGGTAGGTTAGAGAGCACAGTCTGAGGACACTGGGGAATAAAACATAGGGTAGGTTAGAGGGCAGAATCTGTGGACACTGGGGAATAAATCATAGGGGAGGTTAGAAGGCACAGTCTGTGGTCACTGGGTAATAAAGTATAGAAGGGGCTAGAGGGCATAGTCTGTGGACACTGGGGAATAAAGCGTAGGGGAGGTTAGAGGACATAATCTGTGTACACTGGGGAACAAAGCATAGAAGAGGGCACAGTCTGTGGACACTGAGGATTAAAGTATAGAGGAGGTTACAGGGTATGGTCTGTGGACACTGGGAAATAAAGCATAGGGGAGGCTAGAGGGCATAGTCTGGACAATGGGGAATAAAGCATAAGGGAGGTTAGAGAGCATAGTCTGTGGACACTGGGGAATAAAGCATAGGGGAGGTTAGAGGGCACAGTCTGTGGACACTGGAGAGGTTAGAGGGCACAGCCTGTGGACACTGGGGAATAAAGCATAGGGGAAGTTAAAAAGGACAGTCTGCGGACGCTGGGGAATAAAGCATAGGGGTGGATAGAGGGCACAGTCTGTGGACATTGGGGAATAAAGCATAGGGGAGGTTAGAGGGTATAGTATGTGGACACTGGGGAATAATGCATAAGGGAAGTTAGAAGGCACAGCCTGTGGACATTTGGGAATAAAACATAGGGGAGGGTAGAGAGCATAGTCTATGGACACTGGGGAATAAAGTATAGAAGGGGTTAGAGGGCATAGTCTGTGGACACTGTGGTATAAAGCAAAGGGGAGGTTAGAGGACATAGTCTGTGGACACTGGGGAATAAAGCATATGGGAGGTTAGAAGGCACAGTCTTTAGACACTGGGGAATAAAGTATAGAAGGGGTTAGAAGGCATAGTCTGTGGACACTGGGGAATAAAGCATAGGGGAGCTTAGAGGGCACAGTCTATTGACAGTGGGAATAAAGCATAGGAGAGGTTTTAGTGCACAGTCTGTGGACACTGAGGAATAAAGTATAGAAGGGGTTAGAGGGCATAGTCTGTGGACACTGGGGAATAAAGCATAGGGGAGATTAGCGAGCACAGACTGTGGACAGTGGGGAATAAAACATAGGGGAGGTTAGTGGGCACAGTCTGTGGACACTGGGGAATAAAGCATAGGGGAGGTTAGAGAGCACAGTGTGGACACTGGGGAATAAAGTATAGAACGGGTTAGAGGGCATAGTTCTGTGGACACTGGGGAATAAATCCTAAGGGAGGTTAGAGAGCACAGACTGTGGACACTGGGGAATAAAGCATAGGGGAGGTTAGTGGGCACAGTCTGTGGACCCGGGGGAATAAAGAATAGGGGAGGTTATAGAGCAGCGTCTGTGGACACTGGGGAATAAACCATAGGGGAGTTTAGAGGGCATAGTCTGTGGACACTGGGGAATAAAGCATAGGGGAGGGTAGAGGGCACAGTCTGTGGACAGTAGGGTATAAAGCATATAAAGGGTCAGAGGGCATAGTCTGTGGATACTGGGGAAAAAACTATAGAAGGGGTTAGAGGGCATAGTATATGTACAATGGGGAATAAAGCATTGGGGAGGTTAGAAGGCACAGTCTGTGGACACTGGGTAATAATGTATAGAAGGGGTTAGAGGGCATAGTCTGTGGACACTGGGGAATAAAGCAAAGGGGAGGTTAGAGGGCACAGTCTGTGGACACTGGGGAATAAAGCATAGAAGGGGTTAGAGGGCACAGTCTGGAAACTGGGGAAAAAAGCATAGGGGAGGTTAGAAGGCACAGTCTGGAGATACTGGGGAATAAAGCATAGAAGGAGTTAGAGGGCATAGTCTGTGGACACTGGGGAATAAAGCATAGGGGAGGTTAGAGGGCATATTCAGTGGACACTGGGCAATAAAGCATAGGGGAGGTTAGAAGGCACAGTCTATTGACACTGGGAATAAAGCATAGGAGAGGTTTTCATGCACAGGCCATGGACACTGAGGAATAAAGTATAGAAGGTGTTAGAGGGCATAGTCTGTGGACACTGGGGAATAAAGCATAGGTGAGATTAGCGAGCACAGACTGTGGACACTGGGGAATAAAGCATAGGGGAGGTTAGTGGGCACAGTCTGTGGACACTGGGGAATAAAGTATAGCAGGGGTTAGAGGGCATAGTTCTGTGGACACTGGGGAATAAATCATAAGGGTGGTTAGAGAGCTCAAACTGTGGACACTTGGGAATAAAGCAGAGGGGAGGTTAGAGGGCACAGTCTGTGGATATTGGGGAACAAAGCATAGGGGAGGTAAGAGAGCACAATCTGTGGACACTGGGGAATAAAGCATAGGGGAGGTTAGAGAGCACAGATTGTGGACCCTGGGGAATAAAGCATAGGGGAGGTTAGAGGGCATAGTCTGTGGACACTGGGAAATAAATCCTAAGGGAGGTTAGAGAGCACAGGCTGTGGACACTTGGGAATAAAGCATAGGGGAGGTTAGAGAGCACAGTCTGTGGACTCTGGGGAATAAATCATAGGGTAGGTTATAGGGCCTAGTCTGTGGATACTGGGGAATAAAGCATAGGGGAGGGTAGAGGGTACAGTCTGTGGACATTAGGGTATAAAGCATATAAAGGGTCAGAGGGCATAATCTATGGACACTGGGGAAAAATGTATAGAAGGGGTTAGAGGGCATAGTATGTGTACAATGGGGAATAAAGCATAGGCGAGGTTAGAAGACACAGTCTGTGGACACTGGTTAATAAAGTATAGAAGGGGTTAGATGGCATAGTCTGTGGACACTGGGGAATAAAGCATAGGGAAGGTTAGAGGGCATAGTCTCTGGACACTGGGGAAAAAAGTATAGGGGAGGTCAGAGGGCAAACTTTGTTGACACTGGGAATAAAGCATAGGAGATTTTTTAGTGCACAGTCTGTGGACACTGGGAAAAAAAACATAAGGGAGGTTAGAGGGCAAAGTCTGTGGAAACTGGGGAATAAAGCATAAGGTAGGTTAGAGAGCACAGTTTGTGGACACTGGGGAATAAACCATAGGGTAGGTTAGAGGGCAGAGTCTGTGGACTCTGGGCAATAAAGCATAGTGGAGGTTAGAGTGCACAGTCTGTGGACAGTAGGGTATAATGAATTGAAGGGGTTAGAGGGCATAGTCTGTGGACACTGGTGATTAAAGCATAGGGGAGGTTAGAATGTACAGTCTGTAGACACTGGGGAATAAAGCATATAAAGGGTCAGATGGCATAGTCTGTGGACACTGGGGTATAAAGCATAGGGGAGGTTAGAGGGCATAGTCTGTGGACACTGGGGAATAAAGCATAGGCGAGGTTAGAGGGCGCAGTCTGTTGACACTGGGAATAAAGCATAGGAGATTTTTTAGTGCACAGACTGTGGAGACTGGGGAATAAAGCACAGGGGAGGTTAGAGGGCACAGTCTGCGGATATTGGGGAATGAAGCACAAGGGAGGTAAGAGAGCACAGTCTGTAGACACTGCGGAATAAAGCATAGGGGAGGTTAGAGAGCACAGAATGTGGACACTGGGGAACAAAGCATAGGGAAGGTTAGCGGGCATAGTCTGTGGACACTGGGGAGTAAACCATAGGGTAGGTTAGAGGGCAGAGTCTGTGGACACTGGGGAATAAAGCATAATGAAGGTTAGAGGGCACAGTCTGTGGACAGTAGGGTATAAAGCATTGAAGGAGTTAGAGGGCATAGTCTGTGGACACTGGGGTAAAAACTATAGAAGGGGTTAGAGGGAATAGTATGTGTACATTGGTGAATAAAGCATAGGGGAGGTTAGAAGGCACAGTCTGTGGACACTGGGGAACAAACTATAAAAGGGGTTAGAGGGCATAGTCTGTGAACACTGGGTAATAAAGCTTTGGGGAGGTTAGAGGGCACAGTCTGTGGATACTGGGGAAAAAAGCATAGAAGGGGTAAGACGGTACAGTCTGTGGACACTGGGGAAAAAGCATAGGGGACGTTAGAAGGCACAGTCTGTAGATACTGGGGAATAAAGCATAGAAGGAGTTAGAGGGCATAGTCTGTGGACACTGGGGAATAAACCATAGGGTAGGTTATAGGGCATAGTCTGTGGACACTGGGGAATAAAGCATAGGGGAGGGTAAAGTGTACAGTCTGTGGACATTAGGGTATCAAGCATATAAAGGGTCAGAGGGCTTAATCTATGGACACTGGGGAACAAACTATAGAAGTGGTTAGAGGGCATAGTATGTGTACAATGGGGAATAAAGCATAGGGGAGGATAGAAGGCACAGTCTGTGGACACTGGGTAATAAAGTATAGAAGGGGTTAGAGGGCATAGTCTGTGGACACTGGTGAATAAAGCATAGGGGAGGTTAGAGGGCACAGTCTGTGGACACTGGGGAATACAGGGTAGGTTATAGGGCATAGTCTGTGGACACTGGGGAAAAAAGCATAGGGGAGGGTAGAGGGCAAATTCTGTGGACAGTAGGGTATAAAGCATATAAAGGGTCAGAGGGAATAGTCTATGGACACTGGGGAAAAAACTGTAGAAGGGGTTAGAGGCATAGTGTGCGTACAATGGGGAATAAAGCATAGGGGAGGTTAGAAAGCACAGTCTGTGACAACTTGGTAATAAACTATAGAAGGGGTTAGAGGGCATAGTCTGGGGACACTGGGGTAAAAAGCATAGAAGGGGTAAGACGGTACAGTCTGTGGACACTGGGGAAAAAAGCATAGGAGAGGTTTTAGTGCACAGTCTGTGGACACTGGGGAATAAAGTATAGAAGGGGTTAGAGGGCATAGTCTGTGGACACTGGGGAAGAAAGCATAGGGGAGATTAGAGAGCACAGACTGTGGGCACTGGGGAATAAAGCATAGGAGAGGTTAGTGGGCACAGTCTGTGGACACTGGGGAATAAAGCATAGGGGAGGATAGAGAGCACAGTCTGTGGACACTGGGGAATAAAGCATAAGGGTGGACAGAGAGCACAGTCTGTGGACACTGGGAAATAAAGTATAGAAGCGGATAGAGGGAATAGTCTGTGGATACAGGGGAATAAATCATAAGGGAGGACAGAGAGCACAGACTGTGGACACTGGGGAATAAAGCATAGGAGAGGTTTTAGTGCACAGTCTGTCGACACTGGGGAATAAAGTATAGAAGGGGATAGAGGGAATAGTCTGTGGACACAGGGGAATAAAGCATAGGGAAGGTTAGGGAGCACAGTCTGTGGACACTGGGGAATAAAGCATAGGGGAGGTTAGAGGGCAAAGTCTGTGGCCACGGTAATAAAGCATAGGGGAGGTTAGAGAGCACAGACGGTGGACACTGGGGAATAAAGCATAGGGGAGGTTAGAAGGCACAGTCTGTGGTCACTGGGTAATAAAATATAGAAGGGGTCAGAGGGCATAGTCTGTGGACTCTGGGGAATAAAGCATAGGGGAGGTTATAGGGCATAATCTGTGTATACTGGGGAACAAAGCATAGAAGAGGGCACAGTCTGTGGACACTGAGGAATAAAGCATAGGAGAGGTTAGTGGGCACAGTCTGTGGACATTGGGGAATAAAGCATAGGGGAGGATAGAGAGCACAGTCTGTGGACACTGGGGAATAAAGCATAGGGGAGGACAGAGAGCACAGTCTGTGGACACTGGGGAATAAAGTATAGAAGTGGATAGAGGGAATTGTCAGTGGACACTGGGGAATAAATCATAAGGGAGGACAGAGAGCACAGACTGTGGACACTGGGGAATAATGCATAGGGGACATTAGAGGGCATAGTCTGTGGACACTGGGGAATAAAGTGTAGAAGGGGTTAGAGGGCATAGATCTGTGGACATTGGGGAATAAATCCTAAGGCAGGTTAGAGAGCACAGACTGTGGACACTGGGAAATAAACCATAGGGGAGGTTAGTGGGCACAGTCTGTGGACACTGGGGAATAAAGCATAGGTTAGAGAGCAAAGTCTGTGGACACTGGGGAATAAACGATAGGGGAGGTTAGAGGGCATAGTCTGTGGACACTGGGGAAAAAGGCATAGGAAGGGTAGAGGGCACATTCTGTGGACAGTAGGGTATAAAGCATATAAAGGGTCAGAGGGAATAGTCTATGGACAGTGGGGAAAAAACTGTAGAAGGGGTTAGAGGGCATAGTGTGTGTACAATGGGGAATAAAGCATAGGGGAGGTTAGAAGGCACAGTCTGTGACAACTTGGTAATAAACTATAGAAGGGGTTAGAGGGCATAGTCTTTGGACACTGGGGAATAAAGCATAGGGGAGGTTAGAGGGCACAGTCTGTGGACACTAGGGAAAAAAGCATAGAAAGGGTAAGACGGTACAGTCTGTGGACACTGGGGAAAAAAGCATAGGGGAGGTTAAAAGGCACAGTCTTTAGATACAGGGGAATAAAGCATAGATGGAGTTAGAGGGCATAGTCTGTGGACACTGGGGAATAAAGCATAGGGGAGGTGAGAGGGCATAGTCTGTGGACACTGTGGAATAAAACATAGGGGAGGATAGAAGGCACAGTCTGCTGACACTGGGAATAAAGCATAGGAGAGGTTTTAGTGCACAGTCTGTGGACACTGGGGAATAAAGTATAGAAGGGGTTTGAGGGCATAGTCTGTGGACACTGGGGAAGAAAGCATAGGGGAGATTAGAGAGCACAGACTGTGGACAATGGGGAATAAAGCATTGGAGAGCTTAGTGGGCACAGTTTATGGACACTGGGGAATAAAGCATAGGGGAGGATAGAGAGCACAGTCTGTGGACACTGGGGAATAAAGCATAGGGGAGGACAGAGAGCACAGTCTGTGGACACTGGGGAATAAAGTATAGAAGCGGATAGAGGGAATAGTCTGTGGACACTGGGGAATAAATCATAAGGGAGGACAGACAGCACAGACTGTGGACACTGGGGAATAAAGCATTGGAGAGGTTTTAGTGCACAGTCTGTCGACACTGGGGAATAAAGTATAGAAGGGGATAGAGGGAATAGTCTGTGGACACTGGGAAATAAAGCATAGGGAAGGTTAGGGAGCACAGTCTGTGGACACTGGGAAATAAAGCATAGTGGAGGTTAGAGGGCACAGTCTGTGGACACTGGGGAATAAAGCATAGGGTAGGTTAGAGAGCACAGTCTGTGGAAACTGGGGAATAAACCATAGGGTAGGTTAGAGGGCACGGTCTGTGGGCACTGGGGAATACTGCATAGGAAAGGTTAGAGGGCACAGTCTGTGGCAGTAGGGTATAAAGCATTGAAGGGATTAGAGGGCATAGTCTGTGGACACTGGGGAATAAAGCATAGAGGAGGATAGAGGGCACAGTCTGCGGACACTAGGGAATAAAGCATAGGGTAGGTTAGAGAGCACAGTCTGAGGACACTGGGGAATAAAACATAGGGTAGGTTAGAGGGCAGAATCTGTGGACACTGGGGAATAAATCATAGGGGAGGTTAGAAGGCACAGTCTGTGGTCACTGGGTAATAAAGTATAGAAGGGGCTAGAGGGCATAGTCTGTGGACACTGGGGAATAAAGCGTAGGGGAGGTTAGAGGACATAATCTGTGTACACTGGGGAACAAAGCATAGAAGAGGGCACAGTCTGTGGACACTGAGGATTAAAGTATAGAGGAGGTTACAGGGTATGGTCTGTGGACACTGGGAAATAAAGCATAGGGGAGGCTAGAGGGCATAGTCTGGACAATGGGGAATAAAGCATAAGGGAGGTTAGAGAGCATAGTCTGTGGACACTGGGGAATAAAGCATAGGGAAGGTTAGAGGGCACAGTCTGTGGACACTGGAGAGGTTAGTGGGAACAGCCTGTGGACACTGGGGAATAAAGCATAGGGGAAGTTAAAAAGGACAGTCTACGGACGCTGGGGAATAAAGCATAGGGGTGGATAGAGGGCACAGTCTGTGGACATTGGGGAATAAAGCATAGGGGAGGTTAGAGGGTATAGTATGTGGACACTGGGGAATAATGCATAAGGGAAGTTAGAAGGCACAGCCTATGGACATTTGGGAATAAAACATAGGGGAGGGTAGAGAGCATAGTCTATGGATACTGGGGAATAAAGTATAGAAGGGGTTAGAGGGCATAGTCTGTGGACACTGTGGAATAAAGCAAAGGGGAGGTTAGAGGTCATAGTCTGTGGACACTGGGGAATAAAGCATATGGGAGGTTAGAAGGCACAGTCTGTAGACACTGGGGAATAAAGTATAGAAGGGGTTAGAAGGCATAGTCTGTGGACACTGGGGAATAAAGCATAGGGGAGCTTAGAGGGCACAGTCTATTGACAGTGGGAATAAAGCATAGGAGAGGTTTTAGTGCACAGTCTGTGGACACTGAGGAATAAAGTATAGAAGGGGTTAGAGGGCATAGTCTGTGGACACTGGGGAATAAAGCATAGGGGAGATTAGCGAGCACAGACTGTGGACAGTGGGGAATAAAACATAGGGGAGGTTAGTGGGCACAGTCTGTGGACACTGGGGAATAAAGCATAGGGGAGGTTAGAGACCACAGTGTGGACACTGGGGAATAAAGTATAGAACGGGTTAGAGGGCATAGTTCTGTGGACACTGGGGAATAAATCCTAAGGGAGGTTAGAGAGCACAGACTGTGGACACTGGGGAATAAAGCATAGGGGAGGTTAGTGGGCACAGTCTGTGGACCCGGGGGAATAAAGCATAGGGGAGGTTATAGAGCAAAGTCTGTGGACACTGGGGAATAAACCATAGGGGAGTTTAGAGGGCATAGTCTGTGGACACTGGGGAATAAAGCATAGGGGAGGGTAGAGGGCACAGTCTGTGGACAGTAGGGTATAAAGCATACAAAGGGTCAGAGGGCATAGTCTGTGGATACTGGGGAAAAAACTATAGAAGGGGTAGAGGGCATAGTATATGTACAATGGGGAATAAAGCATTGGGGAGGTTAGAAGGCACAGTCTGTGGACAATGGGAAATAATGTATAGAAGGGGTTAGAGGGCATAGTCTGTGGACACTGGGGAATAAAGCAAAGGGGAGGTTAGAGGGCACAGTCTGTGGACACTGGGGAATAAAGCATAGAAGGGGTTAGAGGGCACAGTCTGGAAACTGGGGAAAAAGCATAGGGGAGGTTAGAAGGCACAGTCTGGAGATACTGGGGAATAAAGCATAGAAGGAGTTAGAGGGCATAGTCTGAGGACACTGGGGAATAAAGCATAGGGGAGGTTAGAGGGCATAGTCAGTGGACACTGGGCAATAAAGCATAGGGGAGGTTAGAAGGCACAGTCTATTGACACTGGGAATAAAGCATAGGAGAAGTTTTCATGCACAGGCTGCGGACACTGAGGAATAAAGTATAGAAGGTGTTAGAGGGCATAGTCTGTGGACACTGGGGAATAAAGCATAGGTGAGATTAGCGAGCACAGACTGAGGACACTGGGGAATAAAGCATAGGGGAGGTTAGTGGGCACAGTCTGTGTGACACTGGGGAATAAAGTATAGCAGGGGTTAGAGGGCATAGTTCTGTGGACACTGGGGAATAAATCATAAGGGTGGTTAGAGAGCTCAAACTGTGGACACTTGGGAATAAAGCAGAGGGGAGGTTAGAGGGCACAGTCTGTGGATATTGGGGAACAAAGCATAGGGGAGGTAAGAGAGCACAATCTGTGGACACTGGGGAATAAAGCATAGGGGAGGTTAGAGAGCACAGATTGTGGACACTGGGGAATAAAGCATAGGGGAGGTTAGAGGGCATAGTCTGTGGACACTGGGGAATAAATCCTAAGGGAGGTTAGAGAGCACAGACTGTGGACACTGGGGAATAAAGCATAGGGGAGGTTAGAGAGCACAGTCTGTGGACACTGGGGAATAAATCATAGGGTAGGTTATAGGGCCTAGTCTGTGGACACTGGGGAATAAAGCATAGGGGAGGGTAGAGGGTACAGTCTGTGGACATTAGGGTATAAAGCATATAAAGGGTCAGAGGGCATAATCTATGGACACTGGGGAAAAATGTATAGAAGGGGTTAGAGGGCATAGTATGTGTACAATGGGGAATAAAGCATAGGGGAGGTTAGAAGACACAGTCTGTGGACACTGGTTAATAAAGTATAGAAGGGGTTAGATGGCATAGTCTGTGGACACTGGGGAATAAAGCATAGGGAAGGTTAGAGGGCATAGTCTGTGGACACTGGGGAAAAAAGTATAGGGGAGGTCAGAGGGCAAACTTTGTTGACACTGGGAATAAAGCATAGGAGATTTTTTAGTGCACAGTCTGTGGACACTGGGAAAAAAAACATAAGGGAGGTTAGAGTGCAAAGTCTGTGGAAACTGGGGAATAAAGCATAAGGTAGGTTAGAGAGCACAGTCTGTGGACACTGGGGAATAAACCATAGGGTAGGTTAGAGGGCAGAGTCTGTGGACTCTGGGCAATAAAGCATAGGGGAGGTTAGAGGGCACAGTCTGTGGACAGTAGGGTATAATGAATTGAAGGGGTTAGAGGGCATAGTCTGTGGACACTGGTGATTAAAGCATAGGGGAGGTTAGAATGTACAGTCTGTAGACACTGGTGATTAAAGCATATAAAGGGTCAGATGGCATAGTCTGTGGACACTGGGGTATAAAGCATAGGGGAGGTTAGAGGGCATAGTCTGTGGACACTGGGGAATAAAGCATAGGGGAGGTTAGAGGGCACAGTCTGTTGACACTGGGAATAAAGCATAGGAGATTTTTTGTGCACAGATTGTGGAGACTGGGGAATAAAGCACAGGGGAGGTTAGAGGGCACAGTCTGCGGATATTGGGGAATAAAGCACAAGGGAGGTAAGAGAGCACAGTCTGTAGACACTGCGGAATAAAGCATAGGGGAGGTTAGAGAGCACAGAATGTGGACACTGGGGAACAAAGCATAGGGAAGGTTAGCGGGCATAGTCTGTGGACACTGGGGAGTAAACCATAGGGTAGGTTAGAGGGCAGAGTCTGTGGACACTGGGGAATAAAGCATAATGAAGGTTAGAGGGCACAGTCTGTGGACAGTAGGGTATAAAGCATTGAAGGAGTTAGAGGGCATAGTCTGTGGACACTGGGGTAAAAACTATAGAAGGGGTTAGACGGAATAGTATGTGTACATTGGTGAATAAAGCATTGGGGAGGTTAGAAGGCACAGTCTGTGGACACTGGGTAACAAACTATAAAAGTGGTTAGAGGGCATAGTCTGTGAACACAGGGTAATAAAGCTTTGGGGAGGTTAGAGGCTACAGTCTGTGGATACTGGGGAAAAAAGCATAGAAGGGGTAAGACGGTACAGTCTGTGGACACTGGGGAAAAAGCATAGGGGACATTAGAAGGCACAGTCTGTAGATACTGGGGAATAAAGCATAGAAGGAGTTAGAGGGCATAGTCTGAGGACACTGGGGAATAAACCATAGGGTAGGTTATAGGGCATAGTCTGTGGACACTGGGGAATAAAGCATAGGGGAGGGTAAAGGGTACAGTCTGTGGACATTAGGGTATCAAGCATATAAAGGGTCAGAGGGCTTAATCTATGGACACTGGGGAACAAACTATAGAAGGGGTTAGAGGGCATAGTATGTGTACAATGGGGAATAAAGCATAGGGGAGGTTAGAAGACACAGTCTGTGGACACTGGGTAATAAAGTATAGAAGGGGTTAGAGGGCATAGTCTGTGGACACTGGGGAATAAAGCATAGGGGACGTTAGAAGGCACAGTCTGTAGATACTGGGGAATAAAGAATAGAAGGAGTTAGAGGGCATAGTCTGTGGACACTGGGGAATAAACCATAGGGTAGGTTATAGGGCATAGTCTGTGGACACTGGGGAATAAAGCATAGGGGAGGGAAAAAGTGTACAGTCTGTGGACATTAGGGTATCAAGCATATAAAGGGTCAGAGGGCTTAATCTATGGACACTGGGGAACAAACTATAGAAGTGGTTAGAGGGCATAGTATGTGTATAATGGGGAATAAAGCATAGGGGAGGATAGAAGGCACAGTCTGTGGACACTGGGTAATAAAGTATAGAAGGGGTGAGAGGGCATAGTCTGTGGACACTGGTGAATAAAGCATAGGGGAAGTTAGAGGGCACAGTCTGTGGACACTGGGGAATACAGGGTAGGTTATAGGGCATAGTCTGTGGACACTGGGGAAAAAAGCATAGGGGAGGGTAGAGGGCAAATTCTGTGGACAGTAGGGTATAAAGCATATAAAGGGTCAGAGGGAATAGTCTATGGACACTGGGGAAAAAATTGTAGAAGGGGTTAGAGGCATAGTGTGCGTACAATGGGGAATAAAGCATAGGGGAGGTTAGAAAGCACAGTCTGTGACAACTTGGTAATAAACTATAGAAGGGGTTAGAGGGCATAGTCTGTGGACACTGGGGTAAAAAGCATAGAAGGGGTAAGACAGTATAGTCTGTGGACACTGGGGAAAAAAGCATAGGAGAGGTTTTAGTGCACAGTCTGTGGACACTGGGGAATAAAGTATAGAAGGGGTTAGAGGGCATAGTCTGTGGACACTGGGGAAGAAAGCATAGGGGAGATTAGAGAGCACAGACTGTGGGCACTGGGGAATAAAGCATAGGAGAGGTTAGTGGGCACAGTCTGTGGACACTGGGGAATAAAGCATAGGGGAGGATAGAGAGCACAGTCTGTGGACACTGGGGAATAAAGCATAAGGGTGGACAGAGAGCACAGTCTGTAGACACTGGGGAATAAAGTATAGAAGCGGATAGAGGGAATAGTCTGTGGATACAGGGGAATAAATTATAAGGGAGGACAGAGAGCACAGACTGTGGACACTGGGGAAAAAAGCATAGGAGAGGTTTTAGTGCACAGTCTGTCGACACTGGGGAATAAAGTATAGAAGGGGATAGAGGGAATAGTCTGTGGACACTGGGGAATAAAGCATAGGGAAGGTTAGGGAGCACAGTCTGTGGACACTGGGGAATAAAGCATAGGGGAGGTTAGAGGGCAAAGTCTTGGGAATAGAGCATATGGGAGGTTAGAAGGCACAGTCTGTAGACACTGGGGAATAAAGTATAGAAGGGGTTAGAAGGCATAATCTGTGGACACTGCGGAATAAAGCATAGGGGAGGTTAGATGGCACAGTCTATTGACACTGGGATTAAAGTGTAGGAGAGGTTTTAGTGCACAGTCTGTGCACACTGAGGAATAAAATATAGAAGAGGTTAGAGGGCATAGTCTGTGGACACTGGGGAATAAAGCATAGGGGAGATTAGCGAGCACAGACTGTGGACAGTGGGGAATAAAACATAGGGGAGGTTAGTGGGCACAGTCTGTGGACACTGGGGAATAAAGCATAGGGGAGGTTAGAGAGCACAGTCTGTGGACACTGGGGAATAAAGTATAGAAAGGGTCAGAGGGCATAGTTCTGTGGACACTGGGGAATAAATCCTAAGGGAGGTTAGAGAGAATAGACTGTGGACACTGGGGAATAAAGCATAGGGGAGGTTAGAGGGCATAGTCTGTGGATATTGGGGAATAAAGCATAGGGGAGGTAAGAGAGCACAGTCTGTGGACACTGGGGAATAAAGCATAGGGGAGGTTAGAGAGCACAGATTGTGGACACTGGGGAACAAAGCATAGGGGAGGTTAGAGGGCATAGTCTGTGGACACTGGGGAATAAACCATAGGGGAGTTTAAAGGGCATAGTCTGTGGACACTGGGGAATAAAGCATAGGGGAGGGTAGAGGGCACAGTCTGTGGACAGTAGGGTATAAAACATATTAATGGTCAGAGGGCATAGTCTGTGGACACTGGGGAAAAAACTATAGAAGGGGTTAGAGGGCATAATATATGTACAATGCGGAATAAAGCATAGGGGAGGTTAGAAGGCACAGTCTGGAGATACTGGGGAATAAAGCATAGAAGGAGTTAGAGGGCATAGTCTGTGGACACTGGGGAATAAAGCATAGGGGAGGTTAGAGGGCATAGTCAGTGGACACTGGGCAATAAAGCATAGGGGAGGTTAGAAGGCACAGTCTATTGACACTGGGAATAAAGCATAGGAGAGGTTTTCATGTACAGTCTGTGGACACTGAGGAATAAAGTATAGAAGGGTTAGAGGGCATAGTCTGTGGACACCGGGGAATAAAGCATAGGTGAGATTAGCGAGCACAGACTGTGGACACTGGGGTATAAAGCATAGGGGAGGTTAGTGGGCACAGTCTGCGGACACTGGGGAATAAAGCATAGTGGAGTTTAGAGAGCACAGTCTGTGGACACAGGGGAATAAAGTATAGAAGGGGTTAGAGGGCATAGTCTGTGGACACTGGTGAATAAAGCATAGGGGAGGATCGAAGGCACAGTCTGTAGATACTGGGGAATATATCATAAAAGGAGGTAGAGGGCATAGTCTGCTGACACTGGGAATAAAGCATAGGAGAGGTTTTAGAGCACAGTTTGTGGACACTGGGGACTAAAGTATAGAAGGGGTTAGTAGGGCATAGTCTGTGGACACTGGGGAAGAAAGCATAGGGGAGATTAGAGAGCACAGACTGTGGACACTGTGGAATAAAGCATAGGGGAGGTTAGTGGGCACAGTATGTGGACACTGGAGAATAAAGCATAGGGGAGGATAGAGAGCACAGTCTGTGGACACTGGGGAATAAACCATAGGGTAGGTTATAGGGCATAGTCTGTGGACACTGGGGAATAAAGCATAGGGGAGGGTAGAGGGTACAGTCTGTGGACATTAGGGTATAAACCATATAAAGGGTCAGAGGGCATAATCTATGGACACTGGGGAAAAAAGTATAGAAGGGGTTAGAGGGCATAGTATGTATACAATGGGGAATAATGCATAGGGGAGGTTAGAAGACACAGTCTGTGGACACTGGGTAATAAAGTATAGAAGGGGTTAGATGGCATAGTATGTATACAATGGGGAATAAAGCATAGGGAAGGTTAGAGGGCATAGTCTGTGGACACTGGGGAAAAAAGCATAGGGGAGGTTCGAGGGCACACTTTGCTGACACTGGGAATAAAGCATAGGAGAGTTTTTAGTGCACAGTCTGTGGACACTGAGGAATAAAATATAGAAGAGGTTAGAGGGCATAGTCTGTGGACACTGGGGAATAAAGCATAGGGGAGATTAGCGAGCACAGACTGTGGACAGTGGGGAATAAAACATAGGGGAGGTTAGTGGGCACAGTCTGTGGACACTGGGGAATAAAGCATAGGGGAGGTTAGAGAGCACAGTCTGTGGACACTGGGAAATAAAGTATAGAAAGGGTCAGAGGGCATAGTTCTGTGGACACTGGGGAATAATTCCAAAGGGAGGTTAGAGAGAATAGACTGTGGACACTGGGGAATAAAGCATAGGGGAGGTTAGAGGGCATAGTCTGTGGATATTGGGGAATAAAGCATAGGGGAGGTAAGAGAGCACAGTCTGTGGACACTGGGGAATAAAGCATAGGGGAGGTTAGAGAGCACAGATTGTGGACACTGGGGAACAAAGCATAGGGGAGGTTAGAAGGCATAGTCTGTGGACACTGGGGAATAAACCATAGGGGAGTTTAGAGGGCATAGTCTGTGGACACTGGGGAATAAAGAATAGGGGAGGGTAGAGGGCACAGTCTGTGGACAGTAGGGTATAAAACATATTAATGGTCAGAGGGCATAGTCTGTGGACACTGGGGAAAAAACTATAGAAGGGGTTAGAGGGCATAATATATGTACAATGGGGAATAAAGCATAGGGGAGGTTAGAAGGCACAGTCTGTAGATACTGGGGAATAAAGCATAGAAGGAGTTAGAGGGCATAGTCTGTGGACACTGGGGAATAAAGCATAGGGGAGGTTAGAGGGCATAGTCAGTGGACACTGGGCAATAAAGCATAGGGGAGGTTAGAAGGCACAGTCTATTGACACTGGGAATAAAGCATAGGAGAGGTTTTCATGTACAGTCTGTGGACTCTGAGTAATAAAGTATAGAAGGGTTAGAGGGCATAGTCTGTGGACACCGGGGAATAAAGCATAGGTGAGATTAGCGAGCACAGACTGTGGACACTGGGGTATAAAGCATAGGGGAGGTTAGTGGGCACAGTCTGCGGACACTGGGGATTAAAGCATAGTGGAGTTTAGAGAGCACAGTCTGTGGACACTGGGGAATAAAGTATAGAAGGGGTTAGAGGGCATAGTCTGTGGACACTGGTGAATAAAGCATAGGGGAGGATCGAAGGCACAGTCTGTAGATACTGGGGAATATAGCATAAAAGGAGGTAGAGGGCATAGTCTGCTGACACTGGGAATAAAGCATAGGAGAGGTTTTAGTGCACAGTTTGTGGACACTGGGGACTAAAGTATAGAAGGGGTTAGTAGGGCATAGTCTGTGGACACTGGGGAAGAAAGCATAGGGGTGATTAAAGAGCACAGACTGTGGCCACTGTGGAATAAAGCATAGGGGAGGTTAGTGGGCACAGTCTGTGGACACTGGAGAATAAAGCATAGGGGAGGATAGAGAGCACAGTCTGTGGACACTGGGGAATAAAGCATAGGGGAGGGTAGAGGGTACAGTCTGTGGACATTAGGGTATAAACCATATAAAGGGTCAGAGGGCATAATCTATGGACACTGGGGAAAAAAGTATAGAAGGGGTTAGAGGGCATCGTATGTATACAATGGGGAATAAAGCATAGGGGAGGTTAGAAGACACAGTCTGTGGACACTGGGTAATAAAGTATAGACGGGGTTAGATGGCATAGTATGTATATAGGGAAGGTTAGAGGGCATAGTCTGTGGACACTGGGAAATAAATCATAGGGGAGGTTAGAGGGCAAAGTCTGTTGAAACTGGGGAATAAAGCATAGGGTAGGTTAGAGAGCACAGTCTGTGGACACTGGGGAATAAACCATAGGGTAGGTTAGAGGGCAGAGTCTGTGGACTCTGGGGAATAAAGCATAGGGGAGGTTAGAGGTTTATTCCCCAGTGTCTGTGGACACTGGGGAATAAAGCATTGAAAGGGTTAGACGGTACAGTCTGTGGACACTGGGGAAAAAAGCATAGGCGAGGTTAGAAGGCACAGACTGTAGATACTGGGGAATAAAGCATAAAAGGAGTTAGAGGGCATAGTCTGTGGACACTGGTGAATAAAGCATAGGGGAGGATAAAAGGCACAGTCTGTAGATACTGGGGAATAAAGCATAAAAGGAGTTAGAGGGCATAGTCTGCTGACACTGGGAATAAAGCATAGGAGAGGTTTTAGTGCACAGTTTGTGGACACTGGGGAATAAAGTATAGAAGGGGTTAGAGGGCATAGTTTGTGGACACTGGGGAAGAAAGCATAGGGGAGATTAGAGAGCACAGACTGTGGACACTGGGGAATAAAGCATAGGGGAGGTTAGTGGGCACAGTCTGTGGACACAGGGGAATAAAGCATAGGGGAGGATAGAGAGTACAGTCTGTGGACACTGGGGAATAAACCATAGGGTAGGTCATAGGGCATAGTCTGTGGACACTGGGGAATAAAGCAAAGGGGAGGGTAGAGGGTAAAGTCTGTGGACATTAGGGTATAAAGCATATAAAGGGCATAATCTATGGACACTGGGGAAAAAAGTATAGAAGGGGTTAGAGGGCATAGTATGTATACAATGGGGAAAAAAGCATAGGGGAGGTTAGAAGACACAGTCTGTGGACACTGGTAATAAAGTATAGAAGGGGTTAGATGGCATAGTATGTATACAATGGGGAATAAAGCATAGGGAAGGTTAGAGGGCATAGTCTGTGGACAATGGGAAAAAAAGCATAGGAGAGGTTAGAGGGCACACTTTGTTGACACTGGGAATAAAGCATAGGAGAGTTTTTAGTGCACAGTCTGTGGACACTGGGAAATAAAACATAGGGGAGGTTAGAGGGCAAAGTCTGTGGTAACTGGGGAATAAAGCATAGGGTAGGTTAGAGAGCACAGTCTGTGGACACTGGTGAATAAACCATAGGGTAGGTTAGAGGGCAGAGTTTGTGGACTCTGGGGAATAAAGCATAGGGGAGGTTAGAGGGCACAGTCTGTGGACAGTAGGGTATAATGCATTGAAGGGGTTAGAGGGCATAGTCTGTGGACACTGGTGATTAAAGCATAGGGGAGGTTAGAATGTACAGTCTGTAGATATTGGGGAATAAAGCATATAAAGGGTCAGATGGCATAGTCTGTGGACACTGGGGAATAAAGCATAGGGGAGGTTAGAGGGCATAGCCTGTGGACACTGGGGAATAAAGCATAGGGGAGGTTAGAGGGCACAGTCTGTTGACACTGGGAATAAAGCATAGGAGATTTTTTAGTGCACAGACTGTGGACACTGGGGAATAAAGCATAGGGGAGGTTAGAGGGCACAGTCTGTGGATATTGGGGAATAAAGCACAAGGGAGGTAAGAGAGCACAGTCTGTGGACACTGCGGAATAAAGCATAGGGGAGGTTAGAGTGCACAGATTGTGGACACTGGGGAACAAAGCATAGGGGAGGTTAGCGGGCATAGTCTGTGGACACAGGGGAGTAAACCATAGGGTAGGTTAGAGGGCAGAGTCTGTGGACACTGGGGTAAAAACTATAGAAGGGGTTAGAGGGAATAGTATGTGTACATTGGGGAATAAAGCATAGGGGAGGTTAGAAGGCACAGTCTGCGGACACTTGGTAATAAACTATAGAAGGGGTTAGAGGGCATAGTCTGTGGACACTGGGGAATGAAGCATAGGGGAGGTTAGAGGGCACAGTCTGTGGACACTGGGGAAAAAAGCATAGAAGGGGTAAGACGGTACAGTCTGTGGACACTGGGGAAAAAAGCATAGGGGACGTTAGAAGGCACAGTCTGTAGATACTAGGGAATAAAGCATAGAAGGAGTTATAGGGCATAGTCTGTGGACACTGGGGAATAAAGCATAGGGGAGGGTCGAGGGTACAGTCTGTGGACATTAGGGTATAAAGCATATAAAGGGTCAGAGGGCATAATCTATGGACACTGGGGAAAAAACTATAGAAGGGGTTAGAGGGCATAGTATGTGTACAATGGGGAATAAAGCATTGGGGAGGTTAGAAGACACAGTCTGTGGACACTGGGTAATAAAGTATAGAAGGGGTTAGAGGGCATTGTCTGTGGACACTGGGGAACAAAGCATAGGGGAGGTTAGAGGGCAAACTCTGTGGACACGGCAATAAAGCTTAGGGGAGGTTAGAGAGCACAGATGGTGGACGCTGGGGAATAAAGCATAGGGGAGGTTTGAGGGCACAGTCAGTGGACACTGGGGAATAAAGCTTACTGAAGGTTAGAGAGCACAATCTGTGGACACTGCGGAATAAACCATAGGGTAGGTTAGAGGGCAGAGTCTGTGGACACTGGGGAATAAAGCATAGGGAAGTTTAGAGGGCACAGTCTGTGGACAGTAGGGTATAAAGCATTGAAGGGGTAAGAGGGCATAGTCTGTGGACACTGGGGTAAAAACTATAGAAGGGGTTAGAGGGAATAGTATGTTTACATTGGGGAATAAAGCATAGGGGAGGTTAGAAGGTACAGTCTGTGGACACTGGGTAATAAAGTATTGAAGGGGTTAGAGGGCATAGTCTGTGGACACAAGGGGGAATAAAGCATAGGGGAGGTTAGAGGGCACAGTCTGTGGACACTGGGGAATAAAGCATAGAAGGGGTTAGACGGTACAGTCTGTGGACACTGGGGAAAAAAGCATAGGCGAGGTTAGATGGCACAGTCTGTAGATACTGGGGAATAAAGCATAAAAGGAGTTAGAGGGCATAGTCTGTGGACACTGGTGAATAAAGCATAGGGGAGGATAGAAGGCACAGTCTGTAGATACTGGGGAATAAAGCATAAAAGGAATTAGAGGGCACAGTCTGTGGATACTGGGGAATAAAGCATAGGGGAGGATAGAGAGCACAGTCTGTGGACACTGGGGAATAAAGTATAGAAGGTGATAGAAGGAATAGTCTGTGGACACTGGGGAATAAATCATAAGGGAGGATAGAGAGCACGGACTGTGGACACTGGGGAATAAAGCATAGGAGAGGTTTTAGTGCACAGTCTGTCGACACTGGGGAATAAAGTATAGAAGGGGATAGAGGGAATAGTCTGTGGACACTGGGGAATAAAGCATAGGGAAGGTTAGGGAGCACAGTCTGTGGACACTGGGGAATAAAGCATAGGGGAGGTTAGAGAGCACAGACGGTGGACACTGGGGAATAAAGCATAGGGGAGGTTAGAGGGCACAGTCTGTGGACACTGGGGAATAAATCAGAGGGTAGGTTAGAGAGCACAGTCTGTGGACACTGGGGAATAAACCATAGGATAGGTTAGAGGGCAGAGTCTGTGTACACTGGGGAATAATGCATAGGGAAGGTTAGAGTGCACAGTCTGTGGACAGTAGGGTATAAAGCATTGAAGGGATTAGAGGGCATAGTCTGTTGACACTGGGAAATAAAGCATAGGGGAGGATAGAGGGCACAGTCTGTGGACACTAGGGAATAAAGCATAGGGTAGGTTAGAAAGCACAGTCTGTGGACACTGGGGAATAAACCATAGGGTAGGTTAGAGGGCAGAATCTGTGGACATTGGGGAATAAATCATAGGGGAAGTTAGAAGGCACAGTCTGTGGTCACTGGGTAATAAAGTATAGAAGGGGTTAGAGGGCATAGTCTGTGGACACTGGGGAATAAAGCATAGGGGAGATTAGAGGGCACAGTCTGTGGACACTGGAGAATAAAACGTATGGGAAAGTTAGAGGGCACAGTGTGTGGACACTGGGGAATAAAGCATAGGGGAGGTTTGAGGCACAGTCTGTGGACACTGGGGAATAAAGCATAGTGGGGCAGATGTATGAAGCTCTGGAAAGTGATAAAGTGGAAAGTGATAAATGACCTACCAATCAGCTCCTAACTGTTATGTTACAGGCTGTGTTTGAAAAATGACAGTTGGGAGCTGATTGGTTGGTCGTTTATCCCTCTGCACTTTATCACTTCCCAGAGCTTCATACATCTGCCCCAGTGTACGTTACAGAGCACAGTCTGTGGACACTGGGGAATAAACCATAGGGTAGGTTAGAGGGCAGAGTCTGTGGACACTGGGGAATAAAGCATAGGGGAAGTTAGAGGGCACAGTCTTTGGACAGTAGGGTATAAAGCATTGAAGGGGTTAGAGGGCATAGTCTGTGGACACTGGGGAATAAAGCATAGGGGAGGTTAGAATGTACAGTCTGTAGACACTGGGGAATAAAGCATATAAAGGGTCAGTAGGCTCAGTCTGTGGACACTGGGGAAAAAACTATAGAAGGGATTAGAGGGCATAGTATGTGGACACTGGGGAATAAAGCTTTGGGGAGGTTAGAGAGCACAGTCTGTGGAAACTGGGGAAAAAAGTATAGAAGGGTGTAGAGGGCATAGTCTGTGGACACTGGGGAATAAAGCATAGGGGAGGTTAGAGAGCACAATCTGTGGACACTGGGGAATAAAGGTTTTGGGAGGTTAGAGAGCATAGTCTGTGGACACTGGGGATTAAAGCATAGGGGAGGTTAGAGGGCATAGTCTGTGGACACTGGGAATAAAGCATAGGGGAGGTTAGAGAGCACACGACTGTGGCTGAAATGATTGGTTCGTTTGGGCCCCCACAAAACAAGCTGGCAATTAATCTGTCCCTGCACAAACTGGCTCTACGGAGGCAAGATGTTGTCCTCATCCTCCTCATCCACCGATACCTCACCCTCTTCAGTGTTGTGTACATCCTCATCCTCACAGAGTATTAACTCGTCCCCGCTGGAATCCACCACCACAGGTCTCTCTGTACGTTCTGGAGGCTGGTCTCCCTGGGAGAGTTGATAATTCACTTTTATGAACATCATCTTCTCCACATTTTGTGGAAGCAACCTCCTACGCCTTTCGCTGACAAGGTTCCCGGCTGCACTAAACACTCTTTCGGAGTACACACTGGAGGGGGGGCAACTCAGGTAAAATAGAGCCAGTTTGTACAGGGGCCTCCAAATTGCCTCTTTTTCCTGCCAGTACAGGTATGGACTGTTTGACATGCCTACTTGGATGCTGTCACCGATGTAATCCTCCACCATTCTGTCAATGGTGACAGTATCATATGCAGTGACAGTAGACATGTCAGAAATTGTTGCCAGGTCCTTCAGTCCAGACCAGATGTCCAAACTTGGTCCTGCCTGCCCTGCATCACCGGCAGCAGGTTGCTTAGGATACCTAAGTTTTTTCCTGGCAGCTCCAGTTGCGGGAGAAAATGAAGAAGGAGCTGTTGACGTGTCACGTTCCGCTTCAGCTAACAGTGTTTTCACCAGAAGGTCTTTGCACCTCTGCAGGCTTGTGTCGGCCGGAAAGAGAGACACCACATAGGCTTTAAACCTAGTATCGTGCACGGTGGCCAAAATGTAGTGGTCTGATTACAACAGATTGACCACCCTGGAATCCTGGCAAAGCGAATGAAGGGCTTCATCCACAAGTCCCACATGCCGAGCGGAATCGCTCCGTCTTAGCTCCTCCTTCACTTTCTCCAGCTGCTTCTGCAAAAGCCTGATTAGGGGAATGACCTGGCTCAAGCTGGCAGTGTCTGAACTGACTTCACGTGTGGCAAGTTCGAAGGGCTGGAGAACCTTGCACAACACGGAAATCATTCTCCACTGCGCTTGAGTCAGGTGCATACCCCTCCTTTGCCTATGTCATAGTTGGATATATAGGCTTGAATGGCCTTTTGCTGCTCCTCCATCCTCTGAAGCATATAGAGGGTTGAGTTCCACTGCGTCACAACCTCTTGCTTCAGGTGATGGCGGAGCAGGTTCAAGAGTGTTTGCTGGCACTGCAGGCTTCGGCACGCAGTCGCAGAATGGCGAAAGTGGCCTGAAATTTTTCGGCCCACCCAAAGCATCTCTTTTTCGGGCCACCCAAAAGCCCCTGTCGCTTTTCAGAAAATTCTGCACCACCAAGTTTATTGTGTCAGCAAAACATGGGATGTGCTGGAATTTGCCCAGATGTAATGCCCGCACAATATTGGTGGCATTGTCAGATATCACAAATCCCCAGGAGAGTCTAAGTGGGGTAAGCCACTGGGCGATGATTTCCCTCAGTTTCTCTAAGAGGTTGTCGGCAGTGTGCCTCTTACTGAAACCGTTGATACACAGCGTAGCCTGCCTTGGAACGAGCTGGTGTTTCTGAGATGCTGCTACTGGTGACGCTGCTGCTGTTGCTGCGTAAGGTGATACATCTACCCAGTGGGCTGTCACAGTCATATAGTCCTTAGTCTGCCCTGTTCCACTTGTCCACATGTCCGTGGTTAAGTGGACATTGGGTACAACGGCATTTTTCAGGACACTGAGGACACTTTTTCTGACGTTTCTGTACAGTCTCGGTATCGCCTGCCTAGTGAAGTGGAATCTAGACGGGATTTGGAACCGGGGACACACTACCTCCATCAATTGTCTAAATCCCACTGCACTAATGGCAGATACCGGACACACGTCTAACACCAACATAGCAGTCAAGGCCTCAGTTATACATTTTGCTTCAGGATGACTGCTGTCGTACTTCATCCTCCTCGCTAAGGACTGTTGGAGGGTCAATTGTTTAGTAAAAGTAGTGGTGTTCCTACTTCCTCTCTGGGATGATGAACGACTCCCAGCAGCAGCAACAGCAGCAGCGGCAGCAGGAGGCGTAGCAATGCAGGATCCTCCGGAGGAATCCAGGATAGGAGAGTCAGTCATGCCAGTGACATGGCCTGCAGGACTACTTCCGATCCTGACTAAGGAGGAAATTGACGAGGAGGGAGTTGATGGTGTGGTTTGCAGGCGCTTGGATGCAACAGGACAACGGGATTTAGGTGTCCCTGGACTGCTTACGGTCTTAGCCAAAGTTTCTGAACTTGACAGTAACTTTTTATGAACGCGCTGCAGGTGCCGTATAAGGGAGGATGTTCCTAGGTGGTTAACGTCCCTACCCCTACTTATTTCACCTTTACATATGGTAAATATGGCAAGACAGTTGTCCGGATTTGGATAGAAATATTGCCAGACCAAAGAGGTGGAATGTTTGGTCTTCTGCCCAGGCATGACCGTGATGGGCTTTTTCATCCCACGGACAACAACTGTCTCCCCCGGAGCCCGATTTAAACAAACCACATCACCATCAGAATCCTCCTCGCCAACTTCCTCCTCAACGCCAGCTACACCAGTATCCTCATCCTGTTGTACTTCAACAGTGACATCTTCAATTTGCATATCAGCAAGTGGACTGTGGGTGCTCCTTTCAGCACTTACAGGGGGCGTGCAAATGGTGGAAAGAGCCACCTCTTCCTGTCCAGTGCTGGGAAGGTCAGGCATCGCAACCACCACCACACTTGGACTCTCCTTGGGGATTTGTGATATCTTCTTAGAACGTACAGTTCTTCGCTGTGCTTTTGCCAGCTTAAATCGTTTGATTTTTTTAGTGGGAGGAGGGCTTCCATCGTCATGTGAAGCTGAACCACTAGTCATGAACATACCTTAGCCATTCCTTGCCACTCCGTGTCGTAAATGGCATATTGGAAAGTTTACGTTTCTCTTCAGATGATTTAAATGTTTTTTTCAAGGTCATTTTCCTGAACTTTGTCATTTGGGATTGTATGTGCCCTCTACTATGACATTGGGCATCGGCCTTGGCAGACGACCTTGATGGCATGTTATCGTCTATGTCATGACTAGTAGCAACAGCTTCAGCACTAGGAGGAAGTGGTTCTTGATCTGTCTCTATTTTATTTTTATCGGAGAAAGTTTGGTCCTCCATTTATGTTATATTGATATATACGTGCGGCTAAGGCGCACACAAACACAGAAAATATTTTTTTATTTTTGTTGGAGACTAGTGCACTTTGTGGGTTACACCACCCTTTAAGAAATGAGCCAGCCGGCCCTTTACTTATGGGACACTGGCGCACGCTTGGCACTGCTCCTTTGTTGATGCACGTGCGGCTAGAGCCCACACAATTCACAAACACAAAAAAATATATTTTTTTATTTTGTTTGGAGTGCCCTTTGGGGGTTACAGCACCCTTTAGCGGTCAATCCAGCCGGCCCTTTATTTATGGGACACAGGCGCACGCTTGGCACTACTTTGTTGATGCACGTGCGGCTACTGTGCACACAATTCACAAACACAAAAAAAAAAATATTTTTATTTTGTTTGGAGTGCCCTTTGGGGTTTACAGCACCCTTTAGTGGTCAATCCAGCCGGCCCTTTATTTATGGGACACAGGCGCACGCTTGGCACTACTTTGTTGATGCACGTGCGGCTACTGTGCACACAATTCACAAACACAGAAAATATTTTTTTATTTTGTTTGGAGTGCCCTTTGGGGGTTACAGCACCCTTTAGCAGTCAATCCAGCTGGCCCTTTATTTATGGGACACAGGCGCATGCTTGGCACTACTTTGTTGATGCACGTGCGGCTACTGCGCACACAATTCACAAACACAAAAAAATATATTTTTTTATTTTGTTTGGAGTGCCCTTTGGGGGTTACAGCACCCTTTAGCGGTCAATCCAGCCAGCCCTTTATTTATGGGACACAGGCGCATGCTTGGCACTACTTTGTTGATGCACGTGCGGCAACTGTGCACACAATTCACAAACACAAAAAAATATATTTTTTTATTTTGTTTGGAGTGCCCTTTGGGGGTTACAGCACCCTTTAGCGATCAATCCAGCTGGCCCTTTATTTATGGGACACAGGCACACGCTTGGCACTACTTTGTTGATGCACGTGCGGCAACTGTGCACACAATTCACAAACACAAAAAAATATATTTTTTTATTTTGTTTGGAGTGTCCTTTGGGGGTTACAGCACCCTTTAGCGGTCAATCCAGCCGGCCCTTTATTTATGGGACACAGGCGCACCCTTAGCACTACTTTGTTGATGCACGTGGGGCAACTGCGCACACAATTCACAAACACAAAAAAATATATTTTTTTATTTTGTTTGGAGTGCCCTTTGGGGGTTGCAGCACCCTTTAATGGACAAGCCAGCCGGCCTTTTACTTATGGGACACAGGCGCACGCTTGGCACTACTTTGTTGATGCACGTGCGGCTACTGCGCACACAATTCACAAACACAAAATTTTTTTTTTTTTTGCACTTGGGGGGAGCACCCCTGATGGACAGAGCACCCCCTGGACAACACTACAGCACCCCTTTAGGACTGGGACACTGCACAGGACTTTGGAGTGGACACAGCCCCTATGGACAATTGACTGCACAACACAGTCCAGCCAGCCCCTATGGACTTTGAAGTAGTGGACACAGCCCCTATGGACAACAGCAGGACAGCGCAGCACAGCACAGCACAGCACAACACTACACTGCACTACACTACACTACACTACACAGCCCAGCCAGCCCTAACTCCCACCCTCCCTCTTCACTGTCCACAGCCGATTGAGAAAATGGCGCCGACGCGGGTACCTTATATAGGATCCAAAACCCACAAGACCCGGAAGGCGGGATGATGACGTTTTGCCTCGATTTCAGATCCGAGTCAGGCGGGAAAAGTCGAGCCTGACTCGGATCGGCCTCGGATCGTGGGGGCTCGGGGGGGTTCGGATTTCAGAAATCCGAACCCTCTCACCCCTAGAATAAAGCATAGGGGAGGTTAGAGGGCACAGTCTGTAGATACTGAGGAAAAAAGCTTAGAAAGAGTTAGAGGGCATAGTCTGTGGACACTGGGGAATCAAGCATAGGGGAGGTTAGAGGGCACAGTCTGTTGACACTGGGAATAAAGCATAGGAGAGGTTTTAGTGCACAGTCTGTGGACACTGGGGAATAAAGTATAGAAGGGGTTAGAGGGCATAGGGCCTGATTCAGAGCCGCTCGTAAGTGGCCGCTCGATGTTCGCAGAACTGCGCATGCGTACGGATTTTAATACGCATGCGCGAACTAGTCAGTGTGCCCGAAAATCGTGTGCTCGCTAAATAGCGAATGCCTGCTATTTTGAGTGACAGAATGAGGCGTATGTGGGTGGTAACAGGGGAAGGTGCTTGAAAACGGGGAGTGGAGATCCGAACGCAGGCGTGCTTAAAGGTCAAAGCAGCGTCATTGACCACGTCACTTGGTTGTTTTATAGTCAGAACTGCTCGCATGATTGTGGTAGGAAAAACCAACCACAAGAATAGCGAGCAGTTCAGACGCCTTTCGATGTACTCGATTAATCTAATAAATAGCGGACATGACGTATGATGCGAGCGGCCAGGGGGGCGTTTTTTTCAAAATTACGTTCGCCTGTTTTGTTCGCTCGTTCAGACATAGAGGCGTGAACAGACCGCAAAGAGCGAACGGTTCATTTAAATAGCCAGCCCCCTTTTCTGAACGAGCGAGCGCAAATAGCGTCTGGCTCTGAATCAGGCCCATAGTTTGTGGGCACTGGGGAATAAAGCATAGGGGAGGTTAGAAGGTACAGTCTGTAGACACTGGGGAATAAAGCATATAAGGGGTCAGAGGGCATAATCTGTGGACACTGGGGAAAAAGTATAGAAGGGGTTAGAGGGCACAGTCTGTGGATACTGTGGAATATAGTATAGAAGGGGTAAAGGGCATAGTCTGTGGACACTGGGGAATAAAGCATAGGGGAGGTTAGAAGGCACAGTCTGTGGACACTGGGGAATAAAGTATAGAAGGGGTTAGAGGGCATAGTCTGTGGACACTGGGGAATAAAGCATAGGGGAGGTTAGAGGGCACAGTCTGTGGACACTTGGGAATAAAGCGTATGGGAAGGTTAGAGGGCATAGTCTGTGGACACTGGGAAATAAAGCATAAGGGAGGTTAGAAGGCACAGTCTGTGGACACTGGGGAATAAAGTATAGAAGGGATTAGAGGGCATAGTCTGTGGACACTGGAGAATAAAGCATAGGGGAGGTTAGAGGGCACAGTGTGTGGAGACTGGGGAATAAAGTGTATGGGAAGGTTAGAGGGCACAGTCTGTTGACACTGGGGAATAAAGCATATGGGAGGTTAGAGGGCACAGTCTGTGGACACTTGGGAATAAAGCGTATGGGAAGGTTAAAGGGCATAGTCTGTGGACACTGGGAAATAAAGCATAGGGGAGGTTAGAAGACACAGTCTGTGGACACTGGGGAATAAAGTATAGAAGGGGTTAGAAGGCATAGTCTGTGGACACTGGGGAAAAAAGCAAAGGGGAGGTTAGAGGGCACAGTCTGTGGATATTAGGGAATAAAGCATAGAATGAGTTAGAGGGCATAGTCTGTGGACACTGGGGAATAAAGTATAGGGGAGATTAGAGAGCACAGACTGTGGACACTGGGGAATAAAGCATAGTGGAGGTTAGTGGGCACAGTCTGTGGACACTGGGGAATAAAGTATAGAAAGGGTTAGAGGGCATAGTCTGGGGAATAAAGCATAGGTGAGGTTAGAAGGTACAGTCTGAAGACACTGGGGAATAAAGCATTTAAGGGGTCAGAGGGCATAGTCTGTGGACACTGGGGAAAAAGTCTATAAGGGGTTAGAGGGCATAGTATGTGGACACTGAGGAATAAAGCATAGGGGAGGTTAGAAGGCACAGTCTGTGGACACTTGGGAATAGAGTATAGAAGGGGTTAGGGGGCATAGTCTGTAGACACTGGGGAATAAATCATAAGGGTAGTTAGAGAGCACAGACTGTGGTCACTGGGGAGTAAAGCATAGGGGAGGTTAGAGGGCACAGTCTGTGGACATTAGGGAATAAAGCATAGGGGAGCTTAGAGGGGATGTAGTTAAGATAACTTTCTCTATACCGACGCTGGAATCCCAACAAGGGAGTCAAGATAGACGTCGATATACCAATGACTATCTTAATCCCGACCCCAGAATACAGGAGGATGCGTGGCTGAACAAAGGTAAGCCCATAGTGTTAGTCGCTGGGGGGCGGCGTGGGGAAGGTAAGGTTTAGGTCAGTTAGTGGGGTTAGCGTTAGGTTTTTGGGGGGAGGAGGTTAAGGTTAGGCACCCTTAGGGGGGAGGGTAATGGTCAGGCACCACGGGAGAGGTTAGGTTTAGGCACTAAGGGGGGAGGGTTAGGGTTAGGCATGAAGAGGAGGAGACTTATGGGGAGTGTTAGGGTGCGGGGTGGGGAGGGTTCGGTATACCTACCATTGGGATGCCGCTTTTGGTATTGTGATAGGAGGCATCCCAACATCCGACATTACATACCCATTCCGCTTAGAGGGCACAGCCTGTGGACACTGGGGAATAAAGCATAGAAGGGGTTAAAGGGCACAGTCTGTGGACACTGGGGAATAAAGCATAGGGGAGGTTAGAGGGCACAGTCTGTGTATACTGGGGAATAAAGCGTATGGGAATGTTAGAGGGCACAGTCTGTGGACACTTGGGAATAAAGCGTATGGGAAGGTTAGAGGGCATAGTCTGTGGACACTGGGAAATAAAGCATAGAGGAGGTTAGAAGGCACAGTCTGTGGACACTGGGGAATAAAGTATAGAAGGGGTTAGAAGGCATAGTCTGTGGACACTGGGGAAAAAAGCATAGGGGAGGTTAGAGGGCACAGTCTGTGGATATTAGGGAATAAAGCATAGAATGAGTTAGAGGGCATAGTCTGTGGACACTGGGGAATAAAGTATAGGGGAGATTAGAGAGCACAGACTGTGGACACTGGGGAATAAAGCATAGTGGAGGTTAGTGGGCACAGTCTGTGGACACTGTGGAATAAAGTATAGAAAGGGTTAGAGGGCATAGTCTGTGGACACTGGGGAATAAAGCATAGGTGAGGTTAGAAGGTACAGTCTGTAGACACTGGGGAATAAAGCATATAAGGGGTCAGAGGGCATAGTCTGTGGACACTGGGGAAAAAGTCTATAAGGGGTTAGAGGGCATAGTATGTGGACACTCAGGAATAAAGCATAGGGGAGGTTAGAAGGCACAGTCTGTGGACACTGGGGAAAAAAGTATAGAAGGGTTAGACGGCATAGTCTGTGGACACTGGGGAATAAAGCATAGGGGGGGTTAGAAGGTACAGTCAATGGACACTGGGGAATAAAGCATAGGGGAGGATAGAGAGCACAGTCTGTGGACACTGGGGAATAGAGTATAGAAGGGGTTAGGGGGCATAGGCCCTCATTCAGAGCCGTTCGCTATTTGCGTTCGTTCGTTCAAAAACAAGGGGTGGCTATGCAAATGATCCGTTCGCACATTGCAGTCTGTTCACACCTCTAAGTCTGAACGAGCGAGCAAAACATACGCTCTTTTATTTCTTAAAAACGCCCCCTGGCCGCTCGCACCATACGTCATGTCCGCTATTTATTAGATTAATCGAGTACATCGAACAGGATATGAACTGCTCGCTATTCTTGTGGTTGGTTTTTTCAACCGCTATTTTGCGAGCAGTTCTGAGTTAAAAAAAACCAAGTGACGTGGTCATTGACGCTGCTATATTAATTATGCACACCCATAAATCGCCCGTTTTGACCTTTAAGCACGCCTGCGATCGGATCTCCACTCCCCGTTTTCAAGCACCTTCCCCTGTTACCACCCACATACGCCTCATTCTGTCACTCAAAATAGCAGGCACTCGCTATATTGCGTACAAATGATTTTCGGCCGCACTGACTGGTTCGCGCATGCGTACTAAAAACCGTACGCATGCGCAGATGTGCGAACATCGCTCGGAACGAGCGTACTGCCGATAGCGAGTGGCTCTGAATGAGGGCCATAGGCTGTAGACACTGGGGAATAAATCATAAGGGAGGTTAGAGAGCACAGACTGTGGTCACTGGGGAGTAAAGCATAGGGGAGGTTAGAGGGCACAGTCTGTGGACATTGGGGAATCAAACATAGGGGAGCTTAGAGGAGATGTAGTTAAGATACCTTTCTCTATACCGACGCTGGAATCCCAACAAGGGAGTCAAGATAGGCGTCGATATACCAACGACTATCTTAATCCCGACCCCAGAATACAGGAGGATGCGTGGCTGAACAAAGGTAAGCCCATAGTGTTAGTCGCTGGAGGGCGGCGTGGGGAAGGTAAGGTTTAGGTCAGTTAGCGGGGTTAGCGTTAGGTTTTTGGGGGGAGGAGGTTAAGGTTAGGCACCCTTAGGGGGGGAGGGTAATGGTGAGGCACCACGGGAGAGGTTAGGTTTAGGCACTAAGGGGGGAGGGTTAGGGTTAGGCATGAAGGGGGGGAGACTTACGGGGAGTGTTATGGTGCGGGGTGGGGAGGGTTCGGTATACCTACCATTGGGATGCCGCTTTTGGTATTGTGATAGGAGGCATCCCAACATCCGACATTACATACCCATTCCGCTTAGAGGGCACAGCCTGTGGACACTGGGGAATAAAGCATAGAAGGGGTTAAAGGGTGCAGTCTGTGGACACTGGGGAATAAAGCATAGGGGAGGTTAGAGGGCACAGTCTGTGGATACTGGGGAATAAAGCGTATGGGAAGGTTAGAGGGCACTGTCTGTGGACACTGGGGAATAAAGCGTATGGGAAGGTTAGAGGGCATAGTCTGTGGACACTGGGGAATAAAGCATAGGGGAGGTTAGAGGGCACAGTCTGTGGACATTGGGGAATAAAGCATAGGGGAGCTTAGAGGGGATGTAGTTAAGATACCTTTCTCTATACCGATGCTGGAATCCCAACAAGGGAGTCAAGATAGGCGTCGATATACCAACGACTATCTTAATCCCGACCCCAGAATACAGGAGGATACGTGGCTGAACAAAGGTGTTAGTCGCTATGTGGGGAAGGTAAGGTTTAGGTCAGTTAGTGGGGTTAGCGTTAGGTTTTTGGGGGGAGGAGGTTAGGGTTAGGCACCCCTAGGGGGGATGGTAAGGGTCAGGCACCACGGGAGAGGTTAGGTTTAGGCACTAAGGGGGGAGGGTTAGGGTTAGGCATGAAGGGGGGAGACTTACGGGGAGTGTTAGGGTGCGGGGTGGGGAGGGCTCGGTATACCTACCATTGGGATGCCGCTTTTGGTATTGTGATAGGAGGCATCCCAACATCCGGCATTACATACCCATTCGGCTTAGAGGGCACAGCCTGTGGGCACTGGGGAATAAAGCATAGAAGGGGTTAAAGGGCGCAGTCTGTGGACACTGGGGAATAAAGCATAGAAGGGGTCTTTGGA
The DNA here is from genome assembly GCA_031769625.1 of Taudactylus pleione. Taxonomy (NCBI): domain Eukaryota; kingdom Metazoa; phylum Chordata; class Amphibia; order Anura; family Myobatrachidae; genus Taudactylus; species Taudactylus pleione. The sequence goes on from JAUIMM010000153.1 coordinate 2,561,356, forward strand.
CAGTGGGGAACAAAGCATAGCGGATGTTAGAGAAAACAGTCTGTGGATACTGGGGAATAAAGCATAGTGGAGGCTAGGGCTTGTGTGTCAAGCCAACGGTCTGTGTTTGTTTCTCCCTAATCCCCACCCCCCAGTGTACCTGTAGCTGTCACCGAATGTCTCTCACTCTGGACCGTAATCAGACCCGCTCGCAAGCACTGAGTGCTCGCAAGCGGTTCGATGTTTAGGCCCTGCGCATGCGCAAGCCCCGAAGTGAGAGAGAAATTCTCTCGCTCCGGGGCTCACTACCACCGGGGCAGCTGTCGATGTTGACGTGGAGGGGGGGTGGTTTCACAAATGGAGGCGTTTCTTAAGGAACGCATGCCGTTTTGTGGGCGGCCGCACTGACATCAGCAGTGATGTCAGTGGGGAGCTTCCTGCTCGATCAGAGCAAGAAGCTCCTTGGGGCTTGCGGTTGCCGAGACCCAACCTTAGGGTCTCGTCGCAAGCCCCGATGGTCACGATGGTCTTGTCCATTGCAACCATCAACCTGGTCAGTCGCTAAAGCTGTGGGTGGTAACCCAGAGCTTAGCTAGTGACCAGGAGGCCGAACTTCAAAACACTAGCGGCTGCCCACATTCAGAGTGACCGCATTTTGCGAGCGGCTCTGAATGAGGGCCACTATCTCTCTACCTTTGTTTTTCCCCTTTATCATCAATTTTGCATGTGCACTTGTCTCCCCATCCGTATGTGCCTCTGCCCCTACTCATGTGTGCCTGTGCTCTTCCCATGTGTGCCTCTGCCCCTCCCACATGTGATTCTGCCCTTCCCATGTGAGCATTTGCCCCTACCCATTGAGGCACCCATTGTGTGCCTCTGCCATTCGCATGTAATCTCTGTCCCTCCCCATGTGTGCTGTTACCCCACTTTAGTATTTTTGTGTGTGGCTGATTATTTTTTTTATCCTCTCCCACATGTACCATCATTTAGTTTTTTTAAACTTAAATGCAAGTTATTTTCCCTTAATAGTCTTAAATTACATAGACACCACTGTAGCTCACCAGCGATGCAACACTGCTTTCTCTGAACTGCTGTTTTTAAATATTTTCCTATTTAGCTGACGTGAACAAGGCAGTGGTACAAGAGGGTGAAGCAGTGCAGCGCTGGGGAACTACAGCAGTGTGTCAGTAAGTACTTTTTTTCGTTGTGTAGAAAAATATGTAACCAGTACTGTATTAAAACATTTTTTAATGCTTCTGTTCTAGCAATGCTATGTGAGAATGGTGTTGTTTAATAAATCGGTTTCCCCAGCGTGGTTATAGTGAGCAATAGTCGCAGTATAGGGCAAAGGGAAAACAAACCTTTTTGTACCAGTGAAAACATCAGTTTTCTGTGGCCTTGCCCTCCAGGATAAAATTTAACAACCAGCCCCTGGGAGGTACTCAAAGGCACATCTGTAATGGAGGATGCTGAAGAGAAAATGACGCAAGGTGGAGCCGCACATGTACAAAAGGTGCAGATTGAAGGTCACGCCTTTGTAGAGACCCACTTCAAGTCCTAGTGCCCGCCAGCCGACTACGGTAACATAAAGGCAACACAGAGCGCTCCTCATTAATAACTCATTCACCTGCAAATAAAGCTGGTACTTTCAATGGTTGGGTGCAGTCGACTGAATAATCTTTAGCATAAAGGGGCATTATAATTGTTGGTATATAATACATATGGTTATTGTTGATTGTAGTTAAATGGTTGAATGCTACAAGCTGTCTCTTAACTGTGTATGACTCATCTGACTCAACAACATCACGTCTATGATATTGACTGTGCATGACTGATCAGCCACAATAACATCCCATGTCTATTGTGCATGACTTGTCACATATCTAAGTCACCAGACTTAAAGGTCAAGTCAATTAGGCTGCAGGTGCAAGACTTGATAACTTGGCTCTATAAAAGGTGCATATGTCCAAGCCTGTCACTGTGTGTATTGAAGCTTCACAGTGCTGTACAGCTGTATCCTGTTATCTTCAATAAAACCTACTCTGGTTTGGAATCAACATGTGCACTAACCTCTTTGCTCACATCCGCTACGCACCTACCAACTTGTTGGCATCCGCTAATAGTTATCTTGTGTCAAATTTCCCAATAACACAGGAATCTGAACACAAGTTTGCAACTAATATCTATGTTAGATGTGTAACATACTTGTAAACACCAACACTAGTGAGTATTCTGATTTATACACTTTAGTATGACATTGTCCAATTGTTCAAAACTATGAACAGTCTATATAGGGCAACCAGATAAATTCAATGGTAGGGACCCATGCAAAAAAGGGCATGACCAGCCATCACAGCTGACACATGCTTGGTCAGTATTAGTGAAAGCATTGTCGACAGAAAACATGGCCAATAAATTGCATGGCCTGGCTCCCTTTATAAATATATTTAGTACTAGCTATGGTACCCAGTGTTACCCGGCCAAGTCCTTCACCAAATATAATGTTGAACTGCTTTCAAGTTCTCTGCATTCTGAGGGCTTGCAGCACTTGTGACTAGCTGTCTCGGAGAGTATCTCCACGTTAATTTAAGGCTGCATGCTATAATTAACAGCAACCAGTAAACATGACTTGTTTATTGTAGCAGGCTCCTACACATCCTGACCAAAATAGCTGACATACTATAAGCTACAAACGGAATGAGTATGTTTTGCCACCAGACGTGAGCCCGGCGGTTCAAATCCCGACGCCGGCAGCCCGATGGAGGAGATCCCGAAGTGGAGGTAAGTTTACTATTCCTAACGCAGCTTTAGAGATGCCTAACCCTAACCTCCCTTCTTAGTGCCTAACCTTAACCTCCCCGTTAGTGCCTAAACCTAACCCCCCTTCCCCGCACCCTAAACCTAACCATTCCGGGGGGGTGTCTAACCCTTACCTCCTCCCTTAGTGCCTAAACCTAACCCCCCTTTCCCCTAGCCTAACTCCCCCTTCCCCTAGCCTAACCCTAACCCTCCTCGGGGGTGGTGCCTAACCTTAAGTCCCCCCGGGGATCCCTAAATCCCTAAACCTGACCCCCCATCACCGGCTACATGGATACTTACCCCCAGCTTTGGACATTCGGTCCAGCGTCCTGACGGAGTTCCGGCATCGGGATTAACATAGGCGTTGGTATTTCAACGCCTATGTTAGATCCCTTGCCAGGATTACACTATCGGTTTTGAGACCGGCGACCATACCGCTACAAACATTGTGGTTGTTACTACGTGCAGCTACTCCATTTCGAAGTTCTGTTGTAAGCAATTTCAGACTCACTTACTGCTGTGCAGCACATTGCTTGAAACCTGTGTATTTGTATATATTTTTTACTTAGCATAGTATTTCTCTGACACTTTTACTTGACTTTAGCATCTCTGATACAAACTAATTGTATCAATTTTATTGTGCTAAATGATTATTTTTGGTTGCCATTAATCATTGGAATGTAACATATTTGGTATGTATATGTCTTTAATTGTATGTGAACAATGAAATGTGCATTATATTTTAAGTGAGCTATTCTTGGTCGCGCGAGCATTACAGATCTCCCTATTATGTGCTCTGTGTGGCAGGTTTCTTACATGCATGCACGTTGGAGTTGGTACGCCAGATCCTAAATAACGTGAATGTGAGTGGGAAGTATGGAAAACACATAGCCTATGTTCTAATCTGGCCTGTAAATTATTCTCAATTCAATTGATTCAAAAGTTTGGCCGTGATTGAGCAGCAAACATACAATGTTTCATTTTTATTTATTAGTAGGGAAGTACGGAAAGTGCATGCAATATAATGCACCAGATTGATCACAGCAAGACACTGTAGTGCATGCCATACACCATAGGGAATGCAGTATAATGTAAAATATGTATAATAATAATAATAATAATGCATATAATGGTGAGCCTGCCTATACAGTGTATATCACATTAATGTACTGTATAAGTGATAGGAGATCCCGTACTCACCGGCAGCACATTGCTTGAAACCTGTGTAAGGGGTCTATTAATTATGTTAATTATATGGGTCCGGACAGACCCCGATAATTAACATTCCTACTCACGGCGAGCGCCAGAGCAATTCATCATCGCTCCATTGCGGAGACAGCTGATCCAAAAATCAGCTGTCTTCCTGAACGTTTTCACTGCTTCTTTTGGAGCAGTGAAACTTAGCACTGCCGAGTCTGACTCAGCAATACTAGTGCACCTGCGTGACCTAAAGTTCACACAGGCGCACTAAAGCCCCAGCGTCCGGAGGAAGGAGCTGGACAGGGGTGGAGGGATCTGAATGGATCCCAACCTGGGACTCCTTCCCATAGGGAAAGAGCAGGTTGAAGGAGCAAACGCCATCTGAAAATGGCAAATGGTCCAAATATTATATTTACAGAGTTTCATGTATTTAGGTCCCCATACTAGTGTATGGGGACAGCGGGCCACATCGGGAGAGAAAGGATATCTGTGATATCGCCTGCTTTACTTTTATGATTAATGGCTCGGATACTTAATTTCTACAAAAGCAGGTGAAAATGTTTATTTTTACCTGCTTTTGTGGAAAGTAAGTGATAATGAATAGACCCCTAAAACTCAGTGAAAATGGCATTAGATCTAGTGACAACCAAATAAATGACATCGCAAAAACTGGTTTAATTCTCTAAGCTATTACCACTTAATACACCTTAATTGTAAGTTTTTTTTAGAACTACTTTCATAGTTTGCAATATGTACATTTTACACAAGAATGCACTAAGGGCCTGATTCAGCTTTAGGAATAGAGGGCCTGATTCAGACCCGCTCACAAGCGCTATGCTATACTAAGCAGTGTTTGGAGACAGAGTGAAAAGTGATAAGAAAGTGATAAGGTGCCAGCCAGTAGGCTACCAAAGCGGGCGCTTAGGGCCTGACGGGTCCCAGGGGGCCGCAGCATCTGCAGTTTACACCGGTATCCGCAGCAATGAAGGGGCCGGCAGCCAGGCAGTACTGTCGCACTGATTCATTATTATAGTATTCTGCGGCTGACAGCTGTCTGTAAGGAAGGAGGAGCAGGTCTGGGTGAAGAAGAGGAGAGGGGCTCCTCCCCTTCTTATCGCTCTACCTGTCACTAGCATGCCCCAGAACCAGCCCCCTCCTCTGTCTATTCTAGTCACCCTCCTATCCCTGAACGCTGCCCGAGACCACAACCCCTAATGCCGAGACCGCCCCTTCCCCATGTGTCCCCGCCCCTCCGCTGTCTATTCTATAGTCACCCCTGACCCTCCTATCCCCGAACAATGCCTGAGACCACGCCCTCTAACACAGAGTCCCGCCCCTTTTCTGTTTAGCCCAGTGTCTCTCTTCTTCAGGTGTTCCTTTATTTTGCTTTTGAGACCAGCAGGGACCACACAGATCCTGAGGTAAGTAAGTGCCAGTGTCATGTAGGGGGGTGGTATATGTATGTAATGGGGAGGGGTGTATTATTTTTTTGGGGGGGGTTGGAATGTGTTTTAATTCTATCTCTGGTGGGGGTCTATTAATGTAATGTGTGTGTGGGGGGGTGTATTCATATTCTGTATGTGATCTGTTTCATAACTTATACATGGGTCACCAATGTTCTCTGCATTATATAACTCTTACTAATTACTGCAACACTCTCTGCATTATATGGCACTGACTGTGATGCTCTCTGCATTATATGATGCTGACTTTGACACTCTCTGCATTATATGGCACTGACTGTGACGCTCTCTGCATTACATGGCACTGACTGTGACGCTCTCTGCATTATATGGCGCTGACTGTAACCCTCTCTGCATTATATGGCGCTGACTGTAATGCTCTCTGCATTATATGGCGCTGACTGTGATGCTCTCTGCATTATATGGCACTGGCTGTGACACTCTCTGCATTATATGGCGCTGACTGTGATGCTCTCTGCATTATATGGCGCTGACTGTGACGCTCTCTGCATTATATGGCGCTGACTGTGACACTCTCTGCATTTTATGGCGCTGACTGTGACACTCTCTGCATTATATGGCGCTGACTGTGACGATCTCTGCATTATATGGCGCTGACTGTGAAGCTCTCTGCATTATATGATGCTGACTGTGACATTCTCTGCATTATATGGAGCTGACTGTGATGCTCTCTGCATTATATGGCAATGACTATGACGCTCTCTGCATTATATGGCGCTGACTGTGACGCTCTCTGCATTATATGGCGATGACTGTGAGGCTCTCTGCATTATATGGCACTGACTGTGATGATCTCTTCATTATATGGCGATGACTGTGATGCTCTCTACATTATATGGCGCTGACTGTGACGCCCTCTGCATTATATGGTGCTGACTGTGACGATCTCTGCATTACATGGTGCAGACTGTGACGCTCTCTGCATTATATGGCGATGACTGTGATGCTCTCTGCATTATAGGTCGCTGATTGTGATGCTCTCTGCATTATATGGCGCTGACTGTGACACTCTCTGTATTATATAGCAATGACTGTGACGCTCTCTGCATTATATGGTGATGACTGTGACGCTCTCTGCATTATATCGCACTGACTGTGACACTCTCTGCATTATTTGGCGCTGATTGTGACGCTCTGCATTAAATGGCACTGACTGTGACGATCTCTGCATTATATGGCGATGACTGTGATGCTCTCTGCATTACATGGCGCTGACTGTGAAGATCTCTGCATTACATGGTGCTGACTGTGACGCTCTCTGCATTATATGGCGATGACTGTGACGCTCTCTGCATTATATGGCGCTGACTGTGACGCTCTCTGCATTATATGGCGCTGACTGTGACGATCTCTGCATTATATGGCAATGACTGTGACGCTCTCTGCATTATATGGCGATTACTGTGACGCTCTCTGCATTATATGATGCTGACTGTGATGCTCTCTGCATTATATGGCGCTAACTATGACACTCTGCTTTATATGGCAATGACTGTGATGCTCTCTACATTAAATGGCGTTGACTGTGACGCTCTCTGCATTATATAGTGCTGACTGTGATGCTCTCTGCATTATATGGAGCTGACTGTGACGCTCTCTGCATTATATGGTGCTGACTGTGTCGATCTCTGCATTATATGGCGCAGACTGTGATGCTCTCTGCATTATATGGCGATGACTGTGAGGCTCTCTGCATTATATGGCACTGACTGTGACGATCTCTGCATTATATGGTGATGACTGTGATGCTCTCTGCATTATATGGCATTGACTGTGATGCTCTCTGCATTATATGGTGTTGACTGTGACGATCTCTGCATTACATGGCGCTGACTGTGATGCTCTCTGAATTATATAGCGAAGACTGTGATGCTCTCTGCATTATAGGTTGCTGATTGTGATGCTCTCTGCATTATATGGCGCTGACTGTGACGCTCTCTGCATTATATAGCAATGACTGTGACGCTCTCTGCATTATATGGCGATGACTGTGATGCTCTCTGCATTATATGGCGCTGACTGTGACGCTCTCTGCATTATATGGCGCTGATTGTGATGCTCTGCATTATATGGCGCTGACTGTGAAGATCTCTGCATTACATGGCGCTGACTGTGACGCTCTCTGCATTATATGGCGATGACTGTGACGCTCTCTGCATTATATGGCGCTGACTGTGACGCTCTCTGCATTATATGGCGATGACTGTGATGATCTCTGCATTATATGGTGCTGACTGTCACTCTCTGCATTATATGGTGCTGACTGTGATGCTCTCTGCATTATATGGCTCTGACTGTGATGCTCTCTGCATTATATAGCAATGAATGTGAAGCTCTCTGCATTATATGGCGCTGACTGTGCCGCTCTCTGCATTATATGGCGCTGTGATGCTCTCTGCATTATATGTCGCTGATTGTGTGCTCTCTGCATTATATGTCACTGACTGAGACGCTCTCTTATTATATAGTGCTGACTATGACGCTCTCTGCATTATATGGAGCTGACTGTGACACTCTCTGCATTATATGGAGCTGACTGTGATACTCTCTGCATTATATGGCACTGACTTTGATGCTCTCTGCATTATATGGAGCTGACTGTGACGCTCTCTGCATTATATGGAGCTGACTGTGATACTCTCTGCATTATATGGAGTTGACTGTGACGCTCTCTGCATTATATGGAGCTGACTGTGACACTCTTTGCATTATATGGAGCTGACTGACGCTCTCTGCATAATATGGAGCTGACTGTGACGCTCTCTGCATTATATGGTGATGACTGTGATGCTCTCTGCATTATATGGCACTGACTGTGACACTCTCTGCATTATATGGCGCTGATTGTGACGCTCTGCATTAAATGGCGCTGACTGTGACGATCTCTGCATTATATGGCAATGACTGTGATGCTCTCTGCATTACATGGCGCTGACTGTGAAGATCTCTGCATTACATGGTGCTGACTGTGACGCTCTCTGCATTATATGGCGATGACTGTGACGCTCTCTGCATTATATGGCGCTGACTGTGACGCTCTCTGCATTATATGGCGCTGACTGTGACGATCTCTGCATTATATGGCAATGACTGTGACGCTCTCTGCATTATATGGCGATTACTGTGACGCTCTCTGCATTATATGATGCTGACTGTGATGCTCTCTGCATTATATGGCGCTAACTATGACACTCTGCTTTATATGGCAATGACTGTGATGCTCTCTACATTAAATGGCGTTGACTGTGACGCTCTCTGCATTATATAGTGCTGACTGTGATGCTCTCTGCATTATATGGAGCTGACTGTGACGCTCTCTGCATTATATGGTGCTGACTGTGTCGATCTCTGCATTATATGGCGCAGACTGTGATGCTCTCTGCATTATATGGCGATGACTGTGAGGCTCTCTGCATTATATGGCACTGACTGTGACGATCTCTGCATTATATGGTGATGACTGTGATGCTCTCTGCATTATATGGCATTGACTGTGATGCTCTCTGCATTATATGGTGCTGACTGTGACGATCTCTGCATTACATGGCGCTGACTGTGATGCTCTCTGAATTATATAGCGAAGACTGTGATGCTCTCTGCATTATAGGTCGCTGATTGTGATGCTCTCTGCATTATATGGCGCTGACTGTGACGCTCTCTGCATTATATAGCAATGACTGTGACGCTCTCTGCATTATATGGCGATGACTGTGATGCTCTCTGCATTATATGGCGCTGACTGTGACGCTCTCTGCATTATATGGCGCTGATTGTGATGCTCTGCATTATATGGCGCTGACTGTGAAGATCTCTGCATTACATGGCGCTGACTGTGACGCTCTCTGCATTATATGGTGATGACTGTGACGCTCTCTGCATTATATGGCGCTGACTGTGACGCTCTCTGCATTATATGGCGATGACTGTGATGATCTCTGCATTATATGGTGCTGACTGTCACTCTCTGCATTATATGGTGCTGACTGTGATGCTCTCTGCATTATATGGCTCTGACTGTGATGCTCTCTGCATTATATAGCAATGAATGTGACGCTCTCTGCATTATATGGCGCTGACTGTGCCGCTCTCTGCATTATATGGCGCTGTGATGCTCTCTGCATTATATGTCGCTGATTGTGACGCTCTCTGAATTATATGTCACTGACTGAGACGCTCTCTTATTATATAGTGCTGACTATGACGCTCTCTGCATTATATGGAGCTGACTGTGACACTCTCTGCATTATATGGCACTGACTTTGATGCTCTCTGCATTATATGGAGCTGACTGTGACGCTCTCTGCATTATATGGAGCTGACTGTGATACTCTCTGCATTATATGGCACTGACTTTGATGCTCTCTGCATTATATGGAGCTGACTGTGACGCTCTCTGCATTATATGGAGCTGACTGTGATACTCTCTGCATTATATGGAGCTGACTGTGACACTCTCTGCATTATATGGAGCTGACTGTGACACTCTTTGCATTATATGGAGCTGACTGACGCTCTCTGCATAACATGGAGCTGACTGTGATGCTCTCTGCATTATATGGAGCTGACTATGATGCTCTCTGCATTATATGGAGCTGACTGTGATGCTCTCTGCATTATATTGCACTAACTTTTACGCTCTCCACATAATATTGTGCTCACTGTGAAGCTCTCTGCATTATATTGTGCTCACTGTGACGCTCTCTGCATTATATGGTGCTAACTGTGACACTCGCTCCATTATTGTGTTCTCACTGTGATGCTCTCTGCATTATATGGCGCTTACTAACCATCTCTGCATTATATGGCTCTCACTGATGCTCTGTGCATTATATTGCGCTCACTGCAATGCTCACTGCATTATATGGTGCTTACTGCAATGAACTCTGAATTATATGGCGCTCATTGATGACCTCTGGCATTATATGGCACTCACAGATGACCTCTGCATTATATGGCGCTCATTGATGCTCTCTGCATTATATTGTGCTCACTGTGATACTCTCTGCATTATATGGCGCTGACTGTGATGCTCTCTGCATTATATGGCGATTACTGTGACGCTCTCTGCATTATATGATGCTGACTGTGATGCTCTCTGCATTATATGGCGCTAACTATGACACTCTGCTTTATATGGCAATGACTGTGATGCTCTCTGCATGATATGGCGCTGACTGTGACGCTCTCTGCATGATATGGTGCTGACTGTGATGCTCTCTGCATTATATGGAGCTGACTGTGATGCCCTCTGCATTATATGGCAATGACTGTGACGCTCTCTGCATTATATGGCAATGACTGTGACGCTCTATGCATTACATGGCGATGACTGTGAGGCTCTCTGCATTATATGGCACTGACTGTGACGATCTCTGCATTATATGGCGATGACTGTGATGCTCTCTGCATTGTATGTCACTGACTGTGACGCTCTCTGCATTACATGGCGCTGACTGTGATGCTCTCTGCATTATATGGCGATGACTGTGATGCTCTCTGCATTATATGGCGCTGACAGTGACGCTCTCTGCATTATATGGCGATGACTGTGACGATCTCTGCATTATATGGTGCTGACTGTCACTCTCTGCATTATATGGTGCTGACCGTGATGCTCTCTCTGCATTATATGGCTCTGACTGTGATGCTCTCTGCATTATATGGCAATGAATGTGATGCTCTCTGCATTATATGGTGCTGACTGTGTCGCTTTCTGCATTATATGGCGCTGACTGTGATGCTGTCTGCATTATATGGCGCTGTGATGCTCTCTGCATTATATGTCGCTGATTGTGATGCTCTCTGCATTATATGTGACTGACTGAGACGCTCTCTTATTATATAGTGCTGACTATGACGCTCTCTGCATTATATGGAGCTGACTGTGATGCTCTCTGCATTATATGGCACTGACTGTGATGCTCTCTGCATTATATGGAGCTGACTGTCACGCTCTCTGCATTATATGGAGCTGACTGTGATACTCTCTGCATTATATGGAGCTGACTGTGACGCACTCTGCATTATATGGAGCTGACTGTGACGCTCTCTGCATTATATGGAGCTGACTGACGCTCTCTGCATAATATGGTGCTGACTGTGATGCTCTCTGCATTATATGGAGCTGACTATGATGCTCTCTGCATTATATGGAGCTGACTATCATGCTCTCTGCATTATATGGAGCTGACTGTGATACTCTCTGCATTATATGGAGCTGACTGTGACGCACTCTGCATTATATGGAGCTGACTGTGACGCTCTCTGCATTATATGGAGTTGACTGACGCTCTCTGCATAATATGGAGCTGACTGTGATGCTCTCTGCATTATATGGAGCTGACTATGATGCTCTCTGCATTATATGGAGCTGACTGTGACGCTCTCTGCATTATATGGAGCTGACTGACGCTCTCTGCATAATATGGAGCTGACTGTGATGCTCTCTGCATTATATGGAGCTGACTATGATGCTCTCTGCATTATATGGAGCTGACTGTGACGCTCTCTGCATTATATTGCACTAACTTTTACGCTCTCCACATTATATTGTGCTCACTGTGATACTCTCTGCATTATATTGTGCTCACTGTGATGCTCTCTGCATTATATGGCGCTAACTGTGACACTCTCTCCATTATTGTGTTCTCACTGTGATGCTCTCTGCATTATATGGCGCTTACTAACCATCTCTGCATTATATGGCTCTCACTGATGCTCTGTGCATTATATTTCGCTCACTGCAATGCTCACTGCATTTTATGGTGCTTACTGCAATGTACTCTGCATTACATGGCGCTCATTAATGACCTCTGGCATTATATGGCACACACAGATGATCTCTGCATTATATGGCGCTCATTGACGCTCTCTGCATTATATTGTGCTCACTGTGATGCTCTCTGCATTATATGGTTAAGACTGTGACACTCTGTGCATTATATGGTGCTGTGACGCTGTCTGCATTATATGTCGCTGACTGTGATGCTCTCTACATTATATGTCACTGACTGTGACGCTCTCTGTATTATATAGTGCTGACTGTGATGCTCTCTGCATTATATGGAGCTGACTGTGACTCTCTCTGCATTTTATGGCGCTGACTGTGATGCTCTCTATATTATATGGTGCTGACTGTGACACTCTCTGCATTATATGGAGCTGACTGTGACACTATCTGCATTACATGGCACTGACTGTGACGCTCTCTGCATTATATGGCACTGACTGTGACTCTCCCTGCATTATATGTTGCTGACTGTGACGTTCTTTGCATTATATGGCACTGACTGTGACACTCTCTGCATTATATGGCACTGACAGTGACGCTCTCTGAATTATATAGTGCTGACTGTGATGCTCTCTGCATTATATGGCGCTGACTGTGACACTCTCTGCATTATATGGTGCTGACAGTGACGCTCTCTGCATTATATGGAGCTGACTGACACTCTCTGCATAATATGGAGCTGACTGTGATGCTCTCTGCATTATATGGAGCTGACTATGACGCTCTCTGCATGATATGGAGCTGACTGTGATGCTCTCTGCATTATATTGCACTGACTGTTACGCTCTCCACATTATATTGTGCTCACTGTGATGCCCTTTGCATTATATGGCGCTAAATGTGACACTCTCTCCATTATTGTGTTCTCACTGTGACGCTCTCTGCATTATATGGAGCTGACTGTGATGCTCTCTGCATTATATGGAGTTGACTGTGACGCTCTCTGCATTATGTTCTGTTCTCACTGTGATGCTCTCTGCATTATATGGCGCTCACTGATGATCTCTGCATTATATGGCGCTTACTAACCATCTCTGCATTATATGGCTCTCCTGATGCTCTGTGCATTATATTGCGCTCACTGCAATGCTCACTGCATTATATGGTGCTTACTGCAATGAAATCTGCATTATATAGCACTCACTGATGATCTCTGGCATTATATGGCACTCACTGATGATCTCTGCATTATATGGCGCTCATTGACGCTCTATGCATTATATTGTGCTCACTATGATGCTCTCTGCATTATATGGTGATGACTGTGACACTCTGTGCATTATATGGCGCTGTGACGCTCTCTGCATTATATGTCGCTGACTGTGATGCTCTCTGCATTATATGTCGCTGACTGTGATGCTCTCTGAATTATATGGTGCTGACTGTGACACTCTCTGCATTATGTGGTGCTGACTGTGATGCTCTCTGCATTATATGGCGCTGACTGTGAAGCTCTCTGCATTATATAGCAATGACTGTGACGCTCTCTGCATTATATGTCGATGACTGTGATGCTCTCTGCATTAATATGGCGCTGACTTGACGCTCTCTGCATTATATGGCGCTGACTGTGATGCTCTCTGCATTATATAGCAATGACTATGACGCTCCCTGTATTATATGGCAATGACTGTAACGCTCTCTGTATTATATGGTGCTGACTGTGACGCTCTCTGCATTATATGGCGCTGACTGCGACGCTCTCTACATTATATGGTGCTGACTGCGACGCTCTCTACATTTTATAGCAATGACTGTGACGCTCTCTGTATTATTTGGCAAAGACTGTGATGCTCTGCATTATATGGCGATGACTGTGACGCTCTCTGCATTACATGGCACTGACTGTGACGATCTCTGCATTATATGGCGATGACTGTGACGCTCTCTGCATTATATGGCACTCACTGTGACGCTCTCTGCATTACATGGCGCTGACTGTGACGATCTCTGCATTACATGGCGCTGACTGTGATGCTCTCTGCATTATATGGCAATGACTGTGAAGCTCTCTGCATTATATGGCGCTGACTGTGATGCTCTCTTCATTATATGGCAATGACTGTGACGATCTCTGCATTATATGGCGCTGACTGTGATGCTCTCTGCATTATATGGTGCTGACTGTGACGCTCTATGCATTATATGGCAATGACTGTGACGCTCTCTGCATTATATGTTGCTGATTGTGATGCTCTCTGCATTATATGTCGCTGACTGTGACACTCTCTTATTATATAGTGCTGACTATGACACTCTCTGCATTATATGGAGCTGACTGTGACGCCCTCTGCATTATATGGCACTGACTGTGATGCTCTCTGCATTATATGGAGCTGACTGTGATGCTCTCTGCATTATATGGAGCTGACTGTGACACTCTCTGCATTATATGGAGCTGACTGTGATGCTCTCTGCATTATATGGAGCTGACTGTGACGCTCTCTGCATTATATGGTGCTGACTGATGCTCTCTGCATTATTTTGAGCTGACTGTGACGCTCTCTGCATTATATGGAGCTGACTGTAATGCCCTCTGCATTATATAGAGCTGACTGTGATGCTCTCTGCATTATATGGCGCTGACTGTGACGCTCTCTCCATTTTATTTTGCTCACTGTAACGCTCTCTGCATTATATTGTGCTCACTGTGACGCTCTCTGCATTATATAGCGCTAACTGTGACACTCTCTGCATTATATTGTGTTCTCACTGTGATGCTCTCTGCATTATATGGCGCTTACTAACGATCTCTGCATTATATGGCTCTCAATGATGCTCTGTGCATTACATTGCGCTCACTGCAATGCTCACTGCATTATATTGTGCTTACTGCAATGAACTCTGCATTATATGGCGGTTACTGATGATCTCTGGAATTATATGGCTCTCACAGACCATCTCTGCATTATATGGCACTCATTGACGCTCTCTGCATTATATTGCGCTCACTGTGACACTCTCTGCATTATATGGTGATGACTGTGATGCTCTCTGCATTATATGTCGCTGACTGTGATGCTCTCTGCATTATTTGTCGCTGACTGTGATGCTCTCTGCATTATATGTCGCTGACTGTGATGCTCTCTGTATTATATAGTGCTG
The DNA here is from genome assembly GCA_031769625.1 of Taudactylus pleione. Taxonomy (NCBI): domain Eukaryota; kingdom Metazoa; phylum Chordata; class Amphibia; order Anura; family Myobatrachidae; genus Taudactylus; species Taudactylus pleione. The sequence goes on from JAUIMM010000153.1 coordinate 2,576,713, forward strand.
ACTATGACGCTCTCTGCATTATATGGAGCTGACTGTGATGCTCTCTGCATTATATGGCACTGACTGTGATGATCTCTGATTATATGGAGCTGACTGTGACACTCTCTGCATTATATGGAGCTGACTGTTATGCTCTCTGCATTATATGGAGCTGACTGTGATGCTCTCTGCATTATATGGCATTGACTGTGATGCTCTCTGCATTATATGGTGCTGACTGTGACACTCTCTCCATTATATGGCGATGACTGTGATGCTCTCTGCAAGATATGGAGCTGACTGTGACGCTCTCTGCATGATATGGAGCTGACTGTGATGCTCTCTGCATCATATGGCGATGACTGTGATGCTCTCTGCATTATTTGTCGCTGACTGTGATGCTCTCTGCATTATATGTCGCTGACTGTGACGCTCTCTGTATTATATAGTGTTGAATGTGATGCTCTCTGCATTATATGGAGCTGACTGTGATGCTCTCTGCATTATATGGCACTGACTGTGATGATCTCTGATTATATGGAGCTGACTGTGACAATCTCTGCATTATATGGAGCTGACAGTGACACTCTCTGCATTATATGGAGCTGACTGTGACGCTCTCTGCATTATATGGAGCTGACTGTGATGCTCTCTGCATTTTATGGCATTGACTGTGATGCTCTCTGCATTATATGGCGCTGACTGTGACACTCTCTGCATTATATGGCGCTGACTGTGGTGATCTCTGCATTATATGGTGCTGACTGTGAAGCTCTGCATTATATGGCAATGACTGTGACGCTCTCTGCATGATATGGAGCTGACTGTGACACTCTCTGCATGATATGGAGCTGACTGTGATGCTCTCTGCATTATATGGCGATGACTGTGAAGCTCTCTGCATTATTTGTCACTGACTGTGACGCTCTCTGCATTATAAGTCACTGACTGTGACGCTCTCCGTATTATATAGTGCTGACTATGACGCTCTCTGCATTATATGGAGCTGACTGTGGTGCTCTCTGCATTATATGGCGCTGACTGTGATGATCTCTGATTATATGGAGCTGACTGTGACGCTCTCTGATTATATGGAGCTGACTGTGACGATCTCTGCATTATATGGCACTGACTGTGACGCTTTGCATTACATGGTGATGACTGTGACGCTCTCTGCAAGATATGGAGCTGACTGTGATGCTCTCTGCATAATATGGAGCTGACTGTGATGCTCTCTGCATTATATGGCGATGACTGTGATGCTCTCTGCATTATTTGTCACTGACTGTGACGCTCTCTGCAATATATGTCGCTGACTGTGACGCTCTCTGTATTATAAAGTGCTGACTGTGACGCTCTCTGCATTATATGGAGCTGACTGTGATGCTCTCTGCATTATATGGCACTGACTGTGATGATCTCTGATTATATGGAGCTGACTGTGACAATCTCTGCATTATATGGAGTTGACTGTGACACTATCTGCATTATATAGAGCTGACTGTGACGCTCTCTGCATTATATGGAGCTGACTGTGATGCTCTCTGCATTATATGGCGATGATTGTGACGCTCTCTGCATTATATGGCGCTGACTGTGACACTCTCTGCTTTATATGGCGCTGACTGTGACGATCTCTGCATTATATGGTGCTGACTGTGATGCTCTGCATTATATGGCGATGACTGTGATTCTCTCTGCATGATATGGCGATGACTGTGACGATCTCTGCATTATATGGCGCTGACTGTGACGCTCTCTGCATTATATTGTGCTTACTGTGACGCTCTCTGCATTATATGGCGCTGACTGCGATGCTCTCTACATTATATGGTGCTGACTGTGATGCTCTCTACATTTTATAGCAATGACTGCGATGCTCTCTGTATTATTTGGCAATGACTGTGACGCTCTGCATTATATGGCGATGACTGTGAGGCTCTCTGCATTATATGGCACTGACTGTGAAGATCTCTGCATTACTTGGCGATGACTGTGATGCTCTCTGCATTATATGGCACTGACTGTGACGCTCTCTGCATTATATGGCGCTGACTGTGACGAACTCTACATTACATGGCGCTGACTGTGATGCTCTCTGCATTATATGGCGATGACTGTGATGCTCTGTGCATTATAGGTCGCTGATTGTGATGCTCTCTGCATTATATGGCGTTGACTGTGACGCTCTCTGCATTATATAGCAATGACTGTGATGCTCTCTGCATTATATGGCGATGACTGTGATGCTCTCTGCATTATATGGAGCTGACTGTGGTGCTCTCTGCATTATATGGCGCTGACTGTGATGATCTCTGATTATATGGAGCTGACTGTGACGCTCTCTGATTATATGGAGCTGACTGTGACGATCTCTGCATTATATGGTGCTGACTGTGACGCTCTGCATTACATGGCGATGACTGTGACGCTCTCTGCAAGAAATGGAGCTGACTGTGATGCTCTCTGCATGATATGGAGCTGACTGTGATGCTCTCTGCATTATATGGCGATGACTGTGATGCTCTCTGCATTATTTGTCGCTGACTGTGACGCTCTCTGCATTATATGTCGCTGACTGTGACGCTCTCTGTATTATAAAGTGCTGACTGTGACGCTCTCTGCATTATATGGAGCTGACTGTGATGCTCTCTGCATTATATGGCACTGACTGTGACGATCTCTGATTATATGGAGCTGACTGTGACAATCTCTGCATTATATGGAGCTGACTGTGACACTATCTGCATTATATGGAGCTGACTGTGATGCTCTCTGCATTATATGCAGCTGACTGTGATGCTCTCTGCATTATATGGCGATGATTGTGACGCTCTCTGCATTATATGGTGCTGACTGTGACACTCTCTGCATTATATGGCGCTGACTGTGACGATCTCTGCATTATATGGTGCTGACTGTGATGCTCTGCATTATATGGCGATGACTGTGATGCTCTCTGCATGATATGGCGATCACTGTGACGATCTCTGCATTATATGGCACTGACTGTGATGCTCTCTGCATTATATGGCGCTTACTGTGATGCTCTCTGCATTATATGGCGCTGACTGCGACGCTCTCTACATTATATGGTGCTGACTGCGATGCTCTCTACATTTTATAGCAATGACTGTTATGCTCTCTGTATTATTTGGCAATGACTGTGACGCTCTGCATTATATGGCGATGACTGTGAGGCTCTCTGCATTATATGGCACTGACTGTGAAGATCTGTGCATTACATGGCGATGACTGTGATGCTCTCTGCATTACATGGCACTGACTGTGATGCTCTCTGCATTATATGGCACTGACTGTGACGCTCTCTGCATTATATGGCGCTGACTGTGACGATCTCTGCATTACACGGCGCTGACTGTGATGCTCTCTGCATTATATGGCGATGACTGTGATGCTCTCTGCATTATAGGTCGCTGATTGTGATGCTCTCTGCATTATATGGCTCTGACTGTGACGCTCACTGCATTATATAGCAATGACTGTGATGCTCTCTGCATTATATGGCGATGACTGTGACGCTCTCTGCATTATATGGCGCTGACTGTGACGCTCTCTGCATTATATGGCGCTGACTGTGATGCTCTGCATTATAAGGCGCTGACTGTGACGATCTCTGCATTATATGGCGATGACTGTGATGCTCTCTGCATTACATGGCGCTGACTGTGAAGATCTCTGCATTACATGGCGCTGACTGTGACGCTCTCTGCATTATATTGCGATGACTGTGATGCTCTCTGTATTATATGGCGCTGACTGTGACGCTCTCTGCATTATGTGGCGATGACTGTGATGATCTCTGCATTATATGGTGCTGACTGTCACTCTCTGCATTATATGGTGCTGACTGTGATGCTCTCTGCATTATATGGCTCTGACTGTGATGCTCTCTGTATTATATGGCAATGAATGTGATGCTCTCTGCATTATATGGTGCTGACTGTGTCGCTCTCTGCATTATATGGCGCTGACTGTGATGCTCTCTGCATTATATGGTGCTGTGATGCTCTCTGCATTATATTTCGCTGATTGTGACGCTGTCTGCATTATATGTCACTGACTGAGACGCTCTCTTATTATATAGTGCTGACTATGACGCTCTCTGCATTATATGGAGCTGACTTTGACGCTCTCTGCATTATATGGCACTGACTGTGATGTTCTCTGCATTATATGGAGCTGACTGTCACGCTCTCTGCTTTATATGGAGCTGACTGTGATACTCTCTGCATTATATGGAGCTGACTGTGACGCTCTCTGCATTATATGGAGCTGACTGTGACGCTCTCTGCATTACATGGAGCTGATTGACGCTCTCTGCATAATATGGAGCTGACTGTGACGCTCTCTGCATTATATGGAGCTGACTATGATGCTCTGTGCATTATATGGAGCTGACTGTGACGCTCTCTGCATTATATTGCACTAACTTTTACGCTCTCCACATTATATTGTGCTCACTGTGATACTCTCTGCATTATATTGTGCTCACTGTGACGCTCTCTGCATTATATGGCGCTAACTGTGACACTCTCTCCATTATTGTGTTCTCACTGTGACGCTCTCTGCATTATATGGCGCTTACTAACCATCTCTGCATTATATGGCTCTCACTGATGCTCTGTGCATTTTATTGCGCTCACTGCAATGCTCACTGCATTATATGGTGCTTACTGCAATGAACTCTGCATTATATGGCGCTCATTGATGACCTCTGGCATTATATGGCACTCACAGATGATCTCTGCATTATATGGCGCTCATTGATGCTCTCTGCATTATATTGTGCTCACTGTGATGCTCTCTGCATTATATGGTTATGACGGTGACACTCTGTGCATTATTTGGCGCTGTGATGCTCTCTGCATTATATGTCGCTGACTGTGATGCTCTCTGCATTATATGTCGCTGACTTTGACGCTCTCTGTATTAAATAGTGCTGACTGTGATGCTCTCTGCATTATATGGAGCTGACTGTGACTCTCTCTGCATTATATGGCGCTGACTGTGACGCTCTCTATATTATATGGCACTGACTGTGACACTCTCTGCATTATATGGAGCTGACTGTGACACTCTCTGCATTACATGGCGCTGACTGTGACGCTCTCTGCATTATACGGCACTGACTGTGACACTCCCTGCATTATATGTTGCTGACTGTGACACTCTCTGCATTATATGGCACTGACTGTGACGCTCTCTGAATTATATAGTGCTGACTGTGATGCTCTCTGCATTATATGGCGCTGACTGTGATGCTCTCTGCATTATATGGCGCTGACAGTGACGCTTTCTGCATTATATGGAGCTGACTGACGCTCTCTGTATAATATGGAGCTGACTGTGACGCTCTCTGCATTATATGGAGCTGACTATGACGCTCTCTGCATGATATGGAGCTGACTGTGATGCTCTCTGCATTATATTGCACTGACTGTTACGCTCTCCACATTATATTGTGCTCACTGTGACGCCCTTTGCATTATATGGCGCTAAATGTGACACTCTCTCCATTATTGTGTTCTCACTGTGACGCTCTCTGCATTACATGGCGCTTACTAACCATCTCTGCATTATATGGCTCTCACTGATGCTCTGTGTATTATATTGTGCTCACTGCAATGCTCACTGCATTATATGGTGCTTACTGCAATGAAATCTGCATTATATGGCGCTCACTGATGTTCTCTTGCATTATATGGCACTCACAGATGATCTCTGCTTTATATGGAGCTCATTGACGCTCTCTGCATTATATGGTGAAGACTGTGACACTCTGTGCATTATATGGCGCTGTGACGCTCTCTGCATTATATGTCGCTGACTGTGAAGCTCTCTGCATTATATGTCGCTGACTGTGACGCTCTCTGAATTATATGGTGCTGACTGTGACGCTCTCTGCATTATGTGGCGCTGACTGTGACTCTCTCTGCATTATGTGGCGCTGACTGTGACGCTCTCTGCATTATATGGCGATGACTGTGATGCTCTCTGCATTATATGGCGCTGACTTGACGCTCTCTGCATTATATGGCGCTGACTGTGATGCTCTCTGCATTATATGGCAATGACTGTGACGCTCTCTGTATTATATGGCAATGACTGTAACGCTCTCTGTATTATATGGTGCTGACTGTGACGCTCTCTGCATTATATGGCGCTGACTGCGACGCTCTCTACATTATATTGTGCTGACTGCGATGCTCTCTACATTTTATAGCAATGACTGTGACGCTCTCTGTATTATTTGGCAATGACTGTGATGCTCTGCATTATATGGCGATGACTGTGACGCTCTCTGCATTATACGGCACTGACTGTGACGATCTCTGCATTATATGGCGATGACTGTGATGCTCTCTGCATTATATGGGGCTCACTGTGACGCTCTCTGCATTACATGGCGCTGACTGTGACGATCTCTGCATTACATGGCGCTGACTGTGATGCTCTCTGCATTATATGGTGATGACTGTGACGCTCTCTGCATTATATGGTGCTGACTGTGATGCTCTCTTCATTATATGGCGATGACTGTGACGATCTCTGCATTATATGGCGCTGACTGTGACGCTCTCTGCATTATATGGTGCTGACTGTGACGCTCTATGCATTATATGGCAATGACTGTGACGCTCTCTGCATTATATGTTGCTGATTGTGATGCTCTCTTATTAAATAGTGCTGACTATGACACTCTCTGCATTATATGGAGCTGACTGTGACGCTCTCTGTATTATATGGCACTGACGGTGATGCTCTCTGCATTATACAGAGCTGACTGTGATCCTCTCTGCATTATATGGAGCTGACTGTGACACTCTCTGCATTATATGGAGCTGACTGTGACGCTCTCTGCATTATATGGAGCTGACTGTGACGCTCTCTGCATTATCTGGTGCTGACTGATGCTCTCTGCATTATTTTGAGCTGACTGTGATGCTCTCTGCATTATATGGAGCTGACTGTAATGCTCTCTGCATTATATGGAGCTGACTGTGATGCTCTCTGCATTATATGGCGCTGACTGTGACGCTCTCTCCATTCTATTTTGCTCACTGTAACGCTCTCTGCATTATATTGTGCTCACTGTGACACTCTCTGCATTATATGGCGCTAACTGTGACACTCTCTGCATTATATTGTGTTCTCACTGTGACGCTCTCTGCATTATATGGCGCTTACTAACGATCTCTGCATTATATGGCTCTCGATGATGCTCTGTGCATTACATTGTGCTCACTGCAACGCTCTCTGCATTATATGGTGCTTACTGCAAAGAACTCTGCATTATATGGTGGTTACTGATGATCTCTGGAATTATATGGCACTCACAAACCATCTCTGCATTATATGGCGCTCATTGACGCTCTCTGCATTATATTGCGCTCACTGTGACACTCTCTGCATTATATGGTGATGACTGTGATGCTCTCTGCATTATATGTCGCTGACTGTGACGCTCTCTGCATTATTTGTCGCTGACTGTGACGCTCTCTGCATTATATGTCGCTGACTGTGACGCTCGCTGTATTACATAGTGCTGACTATGATGCTCTCTGCATTATATGGAGCTGACTGTGATGCTCTCTGCATTATATGGCACTGACTGTGAAGATCTCTGATTATATGTAGCTGACTGTGACAATCTCTGCATTATATGGAGCTGACTGTGATGCTCTCTGCATTATATGGAGCTGACTGTGATGCTCTCTGCATTATATGGCATTGACTGTGATGCTCTCTGCATTATATGGCGCTGACTGTGACACTCTCTGCATTATATGGCGCTGACTGTGACGATATCTACATTATATGGCGCGGACTGTGACGCTCTGCATTATATGGCGATGACTGTGACGCTCTCTGCAAGATATGGAGCTGACTGTGATGCTCTCTGCATGATATGGAGCTGACTGTGATGCACTCTGCATTATATGGCGATGACTGTGATGCTCTCTGCATTATTTGTCGCTGACTGTGATGCTCTCTGCATTATATGTCGCTGACTGTGATGCTCTCTGTATTATATAGTGTTGACTGTGATGCTCTCTGCATTATATGGAGCTGACTGTGATGCTTTCTGCATTATATGGCACTGACTGTGACGATCTCTGATTATATGGAGCTGACTGTGACACTCTCTGCATTATATGGAGCTGACTGTGACACTCTCTGCATTATATGGAGCTGACTGTGATGCTCTCTGCATTATATGGCATTGACTGTGATGCTCTCTGCATTATATGGCGCTGACTGTGACACTCTCTGCATTATATGGCGCTGACTGTGATGATCTCTGCATTACATGGTGCTGACTGTGAAGCTCTGCATTATATGGCAATGACTGTGACGCTCTCTGATTATATGTAGCTGACTGTGACAATCTCTGCATTATATGGAGCTGACTGTGATGCTCTCTGCATTATATGGAGCTGACTGTGATGCTCTCTGCATTATATGGCATTGACTGTGATGCTCTCTGCATTATATGGCGCTGACTGTGACACTCTCTGCATTATATGGCGCTGACTGTGATGATATCTGCATTATATGGCGCTGACTGTGATGCTCTGCATTATATGGCGATGACTGTGACGCTCTCTGCAAGATATGGAGCTGACTGTGATGCTCTCTGCATGATATGGAGCTGACTGTGATGCACTCTGCATTATATGGCGATGACTGTGATGCTCTCTGCATTATTTGTCGCTGACTGTGATGCTCTCTGCATTATATGTCGTTGACTGTGACGCTCTCTGTATTATATAGTGTTGACTGTGATGCTCTCTGCATTATATGGAGCTGACTGTGATGCTTTCTGCATTATATGGCACTGACTGTGATGATCTCTGATTATATGGAGCTGACTGTGACACTCTCTGCATTATATGGAGCTGACTGTGACACTCTCTGCATTATATGGAGCTGACTGTGACACTCTCAGCATTATATGGAGCTGACTGTGATGCTCTCTGCATTATATGGCATTGACTGTGATGCTCTCTGCATTATATGGCGCTGACTGTGACACTCTCTGCATTATATGGCGCTGACTGTGATGATCTCTGCATTATATGGTGCTGACTGTGAAGCTCTGCATTATATGGCAATGACTGTGACGCTCTCTGCATGATATGGAGCTGACTGTGACACTCTCTGCATGATATGGAGCTGACTGTGATGCTCTCTGCATTATATGGCGATGACTGTGAAGCTCTCTGCATTATTTGTCACTGACTATGACGCTCTCTGCATTATATGTCACTGACTGTGACGCTCTCTGTATTATATAGTGCTGACTATGACGCTCTCTGCATTATATGGAGCTGACTGTGATGCTCTCTGCATTATATGTCGCTGACTGTGATGATCTCTGATTATATGGAGCTGACTGTGACGCTCTCTGATTATATGGAGCTGACTGTGATGATCTCTGCATTATATGGCGCTGTGATGCTCTGCATTATATGGCGATGACTGTGACGCTCTCTGCAAGATATGGAGCTGACTGTGACGCTCTCTGCATGATATGGAGCTGACTGTGATGCTCTCTGCATTATATGGCGATGACTGTGATGCTATCTGCATTATTTGTCGCTGACTGTGATGCTCTCTGCAGTATATGTCGCTGACTGTGACGCTCTCTGTATTATATAGTGCTGACTGTGACGCTCTCTGCATTATATGGCACTGACTGTGATGATCTCTGATTATATGAAGCTGACTGTGACAATCTCTGCATTATATGGAGCTGACTGTGACACTATCTGCATTATATGGAGCTGACAGTGACGCTCTCTGCATTATATGGAGCTGAATGTGATGCTCTCTGCATTATATGGTATTGACTGTGATGCTCTCTGCATTATATGGCGCTGACTGTGACACTCTCTGCATTATATGGCGCTGACTGTGAAGCTCTGCATTATATGGCGATGACTGTGATGCTCTCTGCATGATATGGAGCTGACTGTGACACTCTCTGCATGATATGGAGCTGACTGTGATGCTCTCTGCATTATATGGCGATGACTGTGAAGCTCTCTGCATTATTTGTCACTGACTGTGACGCTCTCTGCATTATATGTCACTGACTGTGACGCTCTCTATATTATATAGTGCTGACTATGACGCTCTCTGCATTATATGGAGCTGACTGTGATGCTCTCTGCATTATATGTCGCTGACTGTGATGATCTCTGATTATATGGAGCTGACTGTGACGCTCTCTGATTATATGGAGCTGACTGTGATGATCTCTGCATTATATGGCGCTGTGATGCTCTGCATTATATGGCGATGACTGTGACGCTCTCTGCAAGATATGGAGCTGACTGTGACGCTCTCTGCATGATATGGAGCTGACTGTGATGATCTCTGCATTATATGGCGCTGACTGTGAAGCTCTCTGCATTATATGGAGCTGACTGTGACGCTCTCTGCATTATATGGAGCAGACTGTGACGCTCTCTGCATTATATGGCGATGATTGTGACGCTCTCTGCATTATATGGCGCTGACTGTGACGCTCTCTGCATTATATGGCGCTGACTGTGACGATCTCTGCATTATATGGTGCTGACTGTGATGCTCTGCATTATATGGCGATGACTGTGATGCTCTCTGCATGATATGGCGATGACTGTGACGATCTCTGCATTATATGGCACTGACTGTGACGCTCTCTGCATTAAATGGCGCTTACTGTGACGCTCTCTGCATTATATGGCGCTGACTGCGACGCTCTCTACATTATATGGTGATGACTGCGATGCTCTCTACATTTTATAGCAATGACTGTGACGCTCTCTGTATTATTTGGCAATGACTGTGACGCTCTGCATTATATGGCGATGACTGTGACGCTCTCTGCATTATATGTTGCTGATTGTGATGCTCTCTGCATTATATGTCGCTGACTGTGACACTCTCTTATTATATAGTGCTGACTATGACACTCTCTGCATTATATGGAGCTGACTGTGACGCCCTCTGCATTATATGGCACTGACTGAGATGCTCTCTGCATTATATGGAGCTGACTGTGATGCTCTCTGCATTATATGGAGCTGACTGTGACACTCTCTGCATTATATGGAGCTGACTGTGACGCTCTCTGCATTATATGGAGCTGACTGTGACGCTCTCTGCATTATCTGGTGCTGACTGATGCTCTCTGCATTATTTTGAGCTGACTGTGACGCTCTCTGCATTATATGGAGCTGACTGTAATGCTCTCTGCATTATATGGAGCTGACTGTGATGCTCTCTGCATTATATGGCGCTGACTGTGATGCTCTCTCCATTTTATTTTGCTCACTGTAACGCTCTCTGCATTATATTGTGCTCACTGTGATACTCTCTGCGTTATATGGCGCTAACTGTGACACTCTCTGCATTATATTGTGTTCTCACTGCGACGCTCTCTGTATTATATGGCGCTTACTAACGATCTCTGCATTATATGGCTCTCAATGACGCTCTGTGCATTACATTGCGCTCACTGCAATGCTCACTGCATTATATGGTGCTTACTGCAATGAACTCTGCATTATACGGCGGTTACTGATGATCTCTGGCATTATATGGCACTCACAGACCATTTCTGCATTATATGGCACTCATTGACGCTCTCTGCTTTATGTTGCGCTCACTGTGACACTCTCTGCATTATATGGTGATTACTGTGATGCTCTCTCCATTATATGTCGCTGACTGTGACGCTCTCTGCATTATTTGTCGCTGACTGTGACGCTCTCTGCATTATATGTCGCTGACTGTGATGCTCTCTGTATTATATAGTGCTGACTATGACGCTCTCTGCATTATATGGAGCTGACTGTGATGCTCTCTGCATTATATGGCGCTGACTGTGATGATCTCTGATTATATGAAGCTGACAGTGACAATCTCTGCATTATATGGAGCTGACTGTGACACTATCTGCATTATATGGAGCTCACAGTGACACTCTCTGCATTATATGGAGCTGACTGTGATGCTCTCTGCATTATATGGTATTGACTGTGATGCTCTCTGCATTATATGGCGCTGACTGTGACGCTCTCTGCATTATATGGCGCTGACTGTGATGATCTCTGCATTATATGGTGCTGACTGTGAAGCTCTGCATTATATGGTGATGACTGTGACGCTCTCTGCATGATATGGAGCTGACTGTGACACTCTCTGCATGATATGGAGCTGACTGTGATGCTCTCTGCATTATATGGCGATGACTGTGAAGCTCTCTGCATTATTTGTCACTGACTGTGATGCTCTCTGCATTATATGTCACTGACTGTGACGCTCTCTGTATTATATAGTGCTGACTGTGATGCTCTCTGCATTATATGGAGCTGACTGTGATGCTCTCTGCATTATATGGCGCTGACTGTGATGATCTCTGATTATATGGAGCTGACTGTGACGATCTCTGCATTATATGGCGCTGACTGTGACGCTCTCTGCATTATATGGAGCTGACTGTGACGCTCTCTGCATTATATGGAGCTGACTGTGATGCTCTCTGCATTATATGGCGATGATTGTGATGCTCTCTGCTTTATATGGCGCTGACTGTGACGCTCTCTGCATTATATGGTGCTGACTGTGACGATCTCTGCATTATATGGTGCTGACTGTGATGCTCTGCATTATATGGCGATGACTGTGATGCTCTCTGCATGATATGGCGATGACTGTGATGATCTCTGCATTATATGGCGCTGAATGTGATGCTCTCTGCATTATATGGTACTTACTGTGACGCTCTCTGCATTATATGGCGCTGACTGCGACGCTCTCTACATTATATGGTGCTGACTGCGATGCTCTCTACATTTTATAGCAATGACTGTGACGCTCTCTGTATTATTTGGCATTGACTGTGACGCTCTGCATTATATGGCGATGAATGTGACGCTCTCTGCATTATATGGCACTGACTGTGATGATCTCTGCATTATATGGCGATGACTGTGACGCTCTCTGCATTATATGGCGCTCACTGTGACGCTCACTGCATTACATGGCGCTGACTGTGACGATCTCTGCATGACATGGCGCTGACTGTGATGCTCTCTGCATTATATGGCGATGACTGTGACGCTCTCTGCATTATATGTTGCTGATTGTGATGCTCTCTGCATTATATGTCGCTGACTGTGACACTCTCTTATTATATAGTGCTGACTATGACACTCTCTGCATTATATGGAGCTGACTGTGACGCCCTCTGCATTATATGGCACTGACTGAGACGCTCTCTGCATTATATGGAGCTGACTGTGATGCTCTCTGCATTATATGGAGCTGACTGTGACACTCTCTGCATTATATGGAGCTGACTGTGACGCTCTCTGCATTATATGGAGCTGACTGTGACGCTCTCTGCATTATCTGGTGCTGACTGATGCTCTCTGCATTATTTTCAGCTGACTGTGACGCTCTCTGCATTATATGGAGCTGACTGTAATGCTCTCTGCATTATATGGAGCTGACTGTGATGCTCTCTGCATTATATGGCGCTGACTGTGATGCTCTCTCCATTTTATTTTGCTCACTGTAACACTCTCTGCATTATATTGTGCTCACTGTGATACTCTCTGTGTTATATGGCGCTAACTGTGACACTCTCTGCATTATATTGTGTTCTCACTGCGACGCTCTCTGTATTATATGGCGCTTACTAATGATCTCTGCATTATATGGCTCTCAATGACGCTCTGTGCATTACATTGCGCTCACTGCAATGCTCACTGCATTATATGGTGCTTACTGCAATGAACTCTGCATTATACGGCGGTTACTGATGATCTCTGGCATTATATGGCACTCACAGACCATCTCTGCATTATATGGCACTCATTGACGCTCTATCCTTTATGTTGCGCTCACTGTGACACTCTCTGCATTATATGGTGATGACTGTGATGCTCTCTCCATTATATGTCGCTGACTGTGATGCTCTCTGCATTATTTGTCGCTGACTGTGACGCTCTCTGCATTATATGTCGCTGACTGTGACGCTGTCTGTATTATATAGTGCTGACTATGACGCTCTCTGCATTATATGGAGCTGACTGTGATGCTCTCTGCATTATATGGCGCTGACTGTGATGATCTCTGATTATATGGAGCTGACTGTGACACTCTCTGATTATATGGAGCTGACTGTGACGATCTCTGCATTATATGGCGCTGTGATACTCTGCATTATATGGCGATGACTGTGACGCTCTCTGCAAGATATGGAGCTGACTGTGACGCTCTCTGCATGATATGGAGCTGACTGTGATGCTCTCTGCATTATATGGCGATGACTGTGATGCTCTCTGCATTATTTGTCGCTGACTGTGATGCTCTCTGCATTATATGTCGCTGACTGTGACGCTCTCTGTATTATATAGTGCTGACTGTGATGCTCTCTGCATTATATGGTGCTGACTGTGATGCTCTCTGCATTATATGGCACTGACTGTGATGATCTCTGATTATATGAAGCTGACAGTGACAATCTCTGCATTATATGGAGCTGACTGTGACACAATCTGCATTATATGGAGCTCACAGTGACACTCTCTGCATTATATGGAGCTGACTGTGATGCTCTCTGCATTATATGGTATTGACTGTTATGCTCTCTGCATTATATGGCGCTGAATGTGACACTCTCTGCATTATATGGCGCTGACTGTGATGATCTCTGCATTATATGGTGCTGACTGTGAAGCTCTGCATTATATGTTGATGACTGTGACGCTCTCTGCATGATATGGAGCTGACTGTGACACTCTCTGCATGATATGGAGCTGACTGTGATGCTCTCTGCATTATATGGCGATGACTGTGAAGCTCTCTGCATTATTTGTCACTGACTGTGATGCTCTCTGCATTATATGTCACTGACTGTGACGCTCTCTGTATTATATAGTGCTGACTGTGATGCTCTCTGCATTATATGGAGCTGACTGTGATGCTCTCTGCATTATATGGCGCTGACTGTGATGATCTCTGATTATATGGAGCTGACTGTGACGATCTCTGCATTATATGGCGCTGACTGTGACGCTCTCTGCATTATATGGAGCTGACTGTGATGCTCTCTGCATTATATGGAGCTGACTGTGATGCTCTCTGCATTATATGGCGATGATTGTGATGCTCTCTGCTTTATATGGCGCTGACTGTGACGCTCTCTGCATTATATGGCGCTGACTGTGACGATCTCTGCATTATATGGTGCTGACTGTGATGCTCTGCATTATATGGCGATGACTGTGATGCTCTCTGCATGATATGGCGATGACTGTGACGATCTCTGCATTATATGGCGCTGAATGTGACGCTCTCTGCATTATATGGCGCTTACTGTGACGCTCTCTGCATTATATGGCGCTGACTGCGACGCTCTCTACATTATTTGGTGCTGACTGCGATGCTCTCTACATTTTATAGCAATGACTGTGACGCTCTCTGTATTATTTGGCATTGACTGTGATGCTCTGCATTATATGGCGATGACTGTGACGCTCTCTGCATTATATGGCACTGACTGTGATGATCTCTGCATTTTATGGCGATGACTGTGACGCTCTCTGCATTATATGGCACTCACTGTGACGCTCTCTGCATTACATGGCGCTGACTGTGACGATCTCTGCATGACATGGTGCTGACTGTGGTGCTCTCTGCATTATATGGCGATGACAGTGACGCTCTCTGCATTATATGTTGCTGATTGTGATGCTCTCTGCATTATATGTCGCTGACTGTGACACTCTCTTATTATATAGTGCTGACTATGACACTCTCTGCATTATATGGAGCTGACTGTGACGCCCTCTGCATTATATGGCACTGACTGAGACGCTCTCTGCATTATATGGAGCTGACTGTGATGCTCTCTGCGTTATATGGAGCTGACTGTGACACTCTCTGCATTATATGGAGCTGACTGTGATGCTCTCTGCATTATATGGAGCTGACTGTGACGCTCTCTGCATTATCTGGTGCTGACTGATGCTCTCTGCATTATTTTCAGCTGACTGTGACGCTCTCTGCATTATATGGAGCTGACTGTAATGCTCTCTGCATTATATGGAGCTGACTGTGATGCTCTCTGCATTATATGGCGCTGACTGTGACGCTCTCTCCATTTTATTTTGCTCACTGTAACGCTCTCTGCATTATATTGTGCTCACTGTGATACTCTCTGCATTATATGGCGCTAACTGTGACACTCTCTGCATTATATTGTGTTCTCACTGCGACGCTCTCTGTATTATATGGCGCTTACTAATGATCTCTGCATTATATGGCTCTCAATGACGCTCTGTGCATTACATTGCGCTCACTGCAATGCTCACTGCATTATATGGTGCTTACTGCAATGAACTCTGCATTATATGGCGGTTACTGATGATCTCTGGCATTATATGGCACTCACAGACCATCTCTGCATTATATGGAGCTGACTGTGACACTCTCTGCATTATATGGAGCTGACTGTGACGCTCTCTGCATTATATGGAGCTGTCTGTGATGCTATCTGCATTATATGGCTTTGACTGTAATGCTATCTGCATTATATGGCGCTGACTGTGACACTCTCTTCATTATATGGCGCTGACTGTGATGATCTCTGCATTATATGGCGCTGACTGTGATGCTCTGCATTATATGGCGATGACTGTGATGCTCTCTGCAAGAGATGGAGCTGACAGTGACGCTCTCTGCATGATATGGAGCTGACTGTGATGCTCTCTGCATGATATGGTGATGACTGTGATGCTCTCTGCATTATTTGTCGCTGACTGTGACGCTCTCTGCATTATATGTCGCTGACTGTGATGCTCTCTGCATTATATAGTGCTGACTGTGACGCTCTCTGCATTATATGGAGCTGACTGTGATGCTCTCTGCATTATATGGCACTGACTGTGATGATCTCTGATAATATGGAGCTGACTGTGACAATCTCTGCATTATATGGTGCTGACTGTGACACTCTCTGCATTATATGGCGCTGACTGTGATGATCTCTGCATTATATGGTGCTGACTGTGAAGCTCTGCATTATATGGCAATGACTGTGACGCTCTCTGCATGATATGGAGCTGACTGTGACACTCTCTGCATGATATGGAGCTGACTGTGATGCTCTCTGCATTATATGGCGATGACTGTTAAGCTCTCTGCATAATTTGTCACTGACTGTGACGCTCTCTGCATTATATGTCACTGACTGTAACGCTCTCTGTATTATATAGTGCTGACTATGACGCTCTCTGCATTTTTTGGAGCTGACTGTGATGCTCTCTGCATTATATGGCGCTGACTGTGATGATCTCTGATTATATGGAGCTGACTGTGACGATCTCTGCATTATATGGCGATGACTGTGACGCTCTCTGCAAGATATGGAGCTGACTGTGACACTCTCTGCATGATATGGAGCTGACTGTGATGCTCTCTGCATTATATGGCGATGACTGTGATGCTCTCTGCATTATTTGTCGCTGACTGTGATGCTCTCTGCATTATATGTCGCTGACTGTGATGCTCTCTGTATTATATAGTGCTGACTGTGACGCTCTCTGCATTATATGGAGCTGACTGTGATGCTCTCTGCATTATATGGCACTGACTGTGACACTGTCTGCATTATATGGAGCTGACTGTGACGCTCTCTGCATTATATGGAGCTGACTGTGACACTGTCTGCATTATATGGAGCTGACTGTGACGCTCTCTGCATTATATGGAGCTGACTGTGATGCTCTCTGCATTATATGGCATTGACGGTGACGCTCTCTGCATTATATGGAGCTGACTGTGACGCTCTCTGCATTATCTGGTGCTGACTGATGCTCTCTGCATTATTTTGAGCTGACTGTGACACTCTCTGCATTATATGGAGCTGACTGTAATGCTCTCTGCATTATATGGAGCTGACTGTGATGCTCTCTGCATTATATGGCGCTGACTGTGACGCTCTCTCCATTTTATTTTGCTCACTGTAACGCTCTCTGCATTATATTGTGCTCACTGTGATACTCTCTGCGTTATATGGCGCTAAGTGTGACACTCTCTGCATTATATTGTGTTCTCACTGCGACGCTCTCTGTATTATATGGCGCTTACTAACGATCTCTGCATTATATGGCTCTCAATGACGCTCTGTGCATTACATTGCGCTCACTGCAATGCTCACTGCATTATATGGTGCTTACTGCAATGAACTCTGCATTATACGGTGGTTACTGATGATCTCTGGCATTATATGGCACTCACAGACCATCTCTGCATTATATGGCACTCATTGACGCTCTCTGCTTTATGTTGCGCTCACTGTGACACTCTCTGCATTATATGGTGATGACTGTGATGCTCTCTCCATTATATGTCGCTGACTGTGACGCTCTCTGCATTATTTGTCGCTGACTATGACGCTCTCTGCATTATATGTCGCTGACTGTGACGCTCTCTGCATTATATAGTGCTGACTATGACGCTCTCTGCATTATATGGAGCTGACTGTGATGCTCTCTGCATTATATGGCGCTGACTGTGATGATCTCTGATTATATGGAGCTGACTGTGACACTCTCTGATTATATGGAGCTGACTGTGACGATCTCTGCATTATATGGCGCTGTGATGCTCTGCATTATATGGCGATGACTGTGACGCTCTCTGCAAGATATGGAGCTGACTGTGACGCTCTCTGCATGATATGGAGCTGACTGTGATGCTCTCTGCATTATATGGCGATGACTGTGATGCTCTCTGCATTATTTGTCGCTGACTGTGATGCTCTCTGCATTATATGTCACTGACTGTGACGCTCTCTGTATTATATAGTGCTGACTGTGATGCTCTCTGCATTATATGGTGCTGACTGTGATGCTCTCTGCATTATATGGCACTGACTGTGATGATCTCTGATTATATGAAGCTGACAGTGACAATCTCTGCATTATATGGAGCTGACTGTGACACTATCTGCTTTATATGGAGCTCACAGTGACACTCTCTGCATTATATGGAGCTGACTGTGATGCTCTCTGCATTATATGGTATTGACAGTGATGCTCTCTGCATTATATGGCGCTGACTGTGACGCTCTCTGCATTATATGGCGCTGACTGTGATGATCTCTGCATTATATGGTGCTGACTGTGAAGCTCTGCATTATATGGTGATGACTGTGACGCTCTCTGCATGATATGGAGCTGACTGTGACACTCTCTGCATGATATGGAGCTGACTGTGACACTCTCTGCATGATATGGAGCTGACTGTGATGCTATCTGCATTATATGGCGATGACTGTGAAGCTCTCTGCATTATTTGTCACTGACTGTGATGCTCTCTGCATTATATGTCACTGACTGTGACGTTCTCTGTATTATATAGTGCTGACTGTGATGCTCTCTGCAATATATGGAGCTGACTGTGATGCTCTCTGCATTATATGGCGCTGACTGTGATGATCTCTGATTATATGGAGCTGACTGTGACGATCTCTGCATTATATGGCGCTGACTGTGACGCTCTCTGCATTATATGGAGCTGACTGTGACGCTCTCTGCATTATATGGAGCTGACTGTGATGCTCTCTGCATTATATGGCGATGATTGTGATGCTCTCTGCTTTATATGGCGCTGACTTTGACGCTCTCTGCATTATATGGTGCTGACTGTGACGATCTCTGCATTATATGGTGCTGACTGTGATGCTCTGCATTATATAGCGATGACTGTGATGCTCTCTGCATGATATGGCGATGACTGTGACGATCTCTGCATTATATGGCGCTGAATGTGACGCTCTCTGCATTATATGGCGCTTACTGTGACGCTCTCTGCATTATATGGCGCTGACTGCGACGCTCTCTAAATTTTATGGTGCTGACTGCGATGCTCTCTACAGTTTATAGCAATGACTGTGACGCTCTCTGTATTATTTGGCATTGACTGTGATGCTCTGCATTATATGGCGATGACTGTGACGCACTCTGCATTATATGGCACTGACTGTGATGATCTCTGCATTATATGGCGATGACTGTGACGCTCTCTGCATTATATGGCGCTCACTGTGACGCTCACTGCATTACATGGCGCTGACTGTGACGATCTCTGCATGACATGGCGCTGACTGTGATGCTCTCTGCATTATATGGCGATGACTGTGACGCTCTCTGCATTATATGTTGCTGATTGTGATGCTCTCTGCATTATATGTCGCTGACTGTGACACTCTCTTATTATATAGTGCTGACTATGACACTCTCTGCATTATATGGAGCTGACTGTGACGCCCTCTGCATTATATGGCACTGACTGAGACGCTCTCTGCATTATATGGAGCTGACTGTGATGCTCTCTGCATTATATGGAGCTGACTGTGACACTCTCTGCATTATATGGAGCTGACTGTGACGCTCTCTGCATTATATGGAGCTGACTGTGACGCTCTCTGCATTATCTGGTGCTGACTGATGCTCTCTGCATTATTTTCAGCTGACTGTGACGCTCTCTGCATTATATGGAGCTGACTGTAATGCTCTCTGCATTATATGGAGCTGAATGTGATGCTCTCTGCATTATATGGCGCTGACTGTGACGCTCTCTCCATTTTATTTTGCTCACTGTAACGCTCTCTGCATTATATTGTGCTCACTGTGATACTCTCTGCGTTATATGGCGCTAACTGTGACACTCTCTGCATTATATTGTGTTCTCACTGCGACGCTCTCTGTATTATATGGCGCTTACTAATGATCTCTGCATTATATGGCTCTCAATGACGCTCTGTGCATTACATTGCGCTCACTGCAATGCTCACTGCATTATATGGTGCTTACTGCAATGAACTCTGCATTATACGGCGGTTACTGATGATCTCTGGCATTACATGGCACTCACAGACCATCTCTGCATTATATGGCACTCATTGACGCTCTATGCTTTATGTTGCGCTCACTGTGACACTCTCTGCATTATATGGTGATGACTGTGATGCTCTCTCCATTATATGTCGCTGACTGTGACGCTCTCTGCATTATTTGTCGCTGACTGTGACGCTCTCTGCATTATATGTCGCTGACTGTGACGCTCTCTGTATTATATAGTGCTGACTATGACGCTCTCTGCATTATATGGAGCTGACTGTGATGCTCTCTGCATTATATGGCGCTGACTGTGATGATCTCTGATTATATGGAGCTGACTGTGACACTCTGATTATATGGAGCTGACTGTGACGATCTCTGCATTATATGGTGCTGTGATGCTCTGCATTATATGGCGATGACTGTGACGCTCTCTGCAAGATATGGAGCTGACTGTGACGCTCTCTGCATGATATGGAGCTGACTGTGATGCTCTCTGCATTATATGGCGATGACTGTGATGTTCTCTGCATTATTTGTCGCTGACTGTGATGCTCTCTGCATTATATGTCGCTGACTGTGACGCTCTCTGTATTATATAGTGCTGACTGTGATGCTCTCTGCATTATATGGCGCTGACTGTGATGCTCTCTGCATTATATGGCACTGACTGTGATGATCTCTGATTATATGAAGCTGACAGTGACAATCTCTGCATTATATGGAGCTGACTGTGACACTATCTGCATTATATGGAGCTCACAGTGACACTCTCTGCATTATATGGAGCTGACTGTGATGCTCTCTGCATTATATGGTATTGACAGTGATGCTCTCTGCATTATATGGCGCTGACTGTGACGCTCTCTGCATTATATGGCGCTGACTGTGATGATCTCTGCATTATATGGTGCTGACTGTGAAGCTCTGCATTATATGGTGATGACTGTGACGATCTCTGCATGATATGGAGCTGACTGTGACACTCTCTGCATGATATGGAGCTGACTGTGATGCTCTCTGCATTATATGGCGATGACTGTGAAGCTCTCTGCATTATTTGTCACTGACTGTGATGCTCTCTGCATTATATGTCACTGACTGTGACGTTCTCTGTATTATATAGTGCTGACTGTGATGCTCTCTGCATTATATGGAGCTGACTGTGATGCTCTCTGCATTATATGGCGCTGACTGTGATGATCTCTGATTATATGGAGCTGACTGTGACGATCTCTGCATTATATGGCGCTGACTGTGACGCTCTCTGCATTATATGGAGCTGACTGTGACGCTCTCTGCATTATATGGAGCTGACTGTGATGCTCTCTGCATTATATGGCGATGATTGTGATGCTCTCTGCTTTATATGGCGCTGACTGTGACGCTCTCTGCATTATATGGTGCTGACTGTGACGATATCTGCATTATATGGTGCTGACTGTGATGCTCTGCATTATATGGCGATGACTGTGATGCTCTCTGCATGATATGGCGATGACTGTGACGATCTCTGCATTATATGGCGCTGAATGTGACGCTCTCTGCATTATATGGCGCTTACTGTGACGCTCTCTGCATTATATGGCGCTGACTGCGATGCTCTCTACATTATATGGTGCTGACTGCGATGCTCTCTACAGTTTATAGCAATGACTGTGACGCTCTCTGTATTATTTGGCATTGACTGTGATGCTCTGCATTATATGGCGATGACTGTGACGCTCTCTGCATTATATGGCACTGACTGTGATGATCTCTGCATTATATGGCGATGACTGTGACGCTCTCTGCATTATATGGTGCTCACTGTGACGCTCACTGCATTACATGGCGCTGACTGTGACGATCTCTGCATGACATGGCGCTGACTGTGATGCTCTCTGCATTATATGGCGATGACTGTGACGCTCTCTGCATTATATGTTGCTGATTGTGATGCTCTCTGCATTATATGTCGCTGACTGTGACACTCTCTTATTATATAGTGCTGACTATGACACTCTCTGCATTATATGGAGCTGACTGTGACGCCCTCTGCATTATATGGCACTGACTGAGACGCTCTCTGCATTATATGGAGCTGACTGTGATGCTCTCTGCATTATATGGAGCTGACTGTGACACTCTCTGCATTATATGGAGCTGACTGTGACTCTCTCTGCATTATATGGAGCTGACTGTGACGCTCTCTGCATTATCTGGTGCTGACTGATGCTCTCTGCATTATTTTCAGCTGACTGTGACGCTCTCTGCATTATATGGAGCTGACTGTAATGCTCTCTGCATTATATGGAGCTGACTGTGATGCTCTCTGCATTATATGGCGCTGACTGTGACGCTCTCTCCATTTTATTTTGCTCACTGTAACGCTCTCTGCATTATATTGTGCTCACTGTGATACTCTCTGCGTTATAATGCACTAACTGTGACACTCTCTGCATTATATTGTGTTCTCACTGCGACGCTCTCTGTATTATATGGCGCTTACTAATGATCTCTGCATTATATGGCTCTCAATGACGCTCTGTGCATTACATTGCGCTCACTGCAATGCTCACTGCATTATATGGTGCTTACTGCAATGAACTCTGCATTATACGGCGGTTACTGATGATCTCTGGCATTATATGGCACTCACAGACCATCTCTGCATTATATGGCACTCATTGACGCTCTATGCTTTATGTTGCGCTCACTGTGACACTCTCTGCATTATATGGTGATGACTGTGATGCTCTCTCCATTATATGTCGCTGACTGTGACGCTCTCTGCATTATTTGTCGCTGACTGTGACGCTCTCTGCATTATATGTCGCTGACTGTGACGCTCTCTGTATTATATAGTGCTGACTATGACGCTCTCTGCATTATATGGAGCTGACTGTGATGCTCTCTGCATTATATGGCGCTGACTGTGATGATCTCTGATTATATGGAGCTGACTGTGACACTCTCTGATTATATGGAGCTGACTGTGACGATCTCTGCATTATATGGTGCTGTGATGCTCTGCATTATATGGCGATGACTGTGACGCTCTCTGCAAGATATGGAGCTGACTATGACGCTCTCTGCATGATATGGAGCTGACTGTGATGCTCTCTGCATTTTATGGCGATGACTGTGATGCTCTCTGCATTATTTGTCGCTGACTGTGATGCTCTCTGCATTATATGTCGCTGACTGTGACGCTCTCTGTATTATATAGTGCTGACTGTGATGCTCTCTGCATTATATGGCGCTGACTGTGATGCTCTCTGCATTATATGGCACTGACTGTGATGATCTGATTATATGAAGCTGACAGTGACAATCTCTGCATTATATGGAGCTGACTGTGACACTATCTGCATTATATGGAGCTCACAGTGACACTCTCTGCATTATATGGAGCTGACTGTGATGCTCTCTGCATTATATGGTATTGACTGTGATGCTCTCTGCATTATATGGCGCTGAATGTGACGCTCTCTGCATTATATGGCGCTGACTGTGATGATCTCTGCATTATATGGTGCTGACTGTGAAGCTCTGCATTATATGTTGATGACTGTGACGCTCTCTGCATGATATGGAGCTGACTGTGACACTCTCTGCATGATATGGAGCTGACTGTGATGCTCTCTGCATTATATGGCGATGACTGTGAAGCTCTCTGCATTATTTGTCACCGACTGTGATGCTCTCTGCATTATATGTCACTGACTGTGACGCTCTCTGTATTATATAGTGCTGACTGTGATGCTCTCTGCATTATATGGAGCTGACTGTGATGCTCTCTGCATTATATGGCGCTGACTGTGATGATCTCTGATAATATGGAGCTGACTGTGACGATCTCTGCATTATATGGCGCTGATTGTGACGCTCTCTGCATTATATGGAGCTGACTGTGACGCTCTCTGCATTATATGGAGCTGACTGTGATGCTCTCTGCATTATATGGCGATGATTGTGATGCTCTCTGCTTTATATGGCGCTGACTGTGACGCTCTCTGCATTATATGGCGCTGACTGTGACGATCTCTGCATTATATGGTGCTGACTGTGATGCTCTGCATTATATGGCGATGACTGTGATGCTCTCTGCATGATATGGCGATGACTGTGACGATCTCTGCATTATATGGCGCTGAATGTGACACTCTCTGCATTATATGGCGCTTACTGTGACGCTCTCTGCATTATATGGCGCTGACTGCGACGCTCTCTACATTATATGGTGCTGACTGCGATGCTCTCTACATTTTATAGCAATGACTGTGACGCTCTCTGTATTATTTGGCATTGACTGTGACGCTCTGCATTATATGGCGATGACTGTGACGCTATCTGCATTATATGGCACTGACTGTGATGATCTCTGCATTTTATGGCGATGACTGTGACGCTCTCTGCATTATATGGCACTCACTGTGACGCTCTCTGCATTACATGGCGCTGACTGTGACGATCTCTGCATGACATGGCGCTGACTGTGGTGCTCTCTGCATTATATGGCGATGACTGTGACGCTCTCTGCATTATATGTTGCTGATTGTGATGCTCTCTGCATTATATGTCGCTGACTGTGACACTCTCTTATTATATAGTGCTGACTATGACACTCTCTGCATTATATGGAGCTTACTGTGACGCCCTCTGCATTATATGGCACTGACTGAGATGCTCTCTGCATTATATGGAGCTGACTGTGATGCTCTCTGCATTATATGGAGCTGACTGTGACACTCTCTGCATTATATGGAGCTGACTGTGACGCTCTCTGCATTATATGGAGCTGACTGTGACGCTCTCTGCATTATCTGGTGCTGACTGATGCTCTCTGGATTATTTTCAGCTGACTGTGACGCTCTCTGCATTATATGGAGCTGACTGTAATGCTCTCTGCATTATATGGAGCTGACTGTGATGCTCTCTGCATTATATGGCGCTGACTGTGACGCTCTCTCCATTTTATTTTGCTCACTGTAACGCTCTCTGCATTATATTGTGCTCACTGTGATACTCTCTGCATTATATGGCGCTAACTGTGACACTCTCTGCATTATATTGTGTTCTCACTGCGACGCTCTCTGTATTATATGGCGCTTACTAATGATCTCTGCATTATATGGCTCTCAATGACGCTCTGTGCATTACATTGCGCTCACTGCAATGCTCACTGCATTATATGGTGCTTACTGCAATGAACTCTGCATTATATGGCGGTTACTGATGATCTCTGGCATTATATGGCACTCACAGACCATCTCTGCATTATATGGAGCTGACTGTGACACTCTCTGCATTATATGGAGCTGACTGTGACGCTCTCTGCATTATATGGAGCTGTCTGTGATGCTATCTGCATTATATGGCATTGACTGTAATGCTCTCTGCATTATATGGCACTGACTGTGACACTCTCTTCATTATATGGCGCTGACTGTGATGATCTCTGCATTATATGGCGCTGACTGTGACGCTCTGCATTATATGGCGATGACTGTGACGCTCTCTGCAAGAAATGGAGCTGACAGTGATGCTCTCTGCATGATATGGAGCTGACTGTGATGCTCTCTGCATGATATGGCGATGACTGTGATGCTCTCTGCATTATTTGTCGCTGACTGTGACGCTCTCTGCATTATATGTTGCTGACTGTGATGCTCTCTGCATTATATAGTGCTGACTGTGATGCTCTCTGCATTATATGGAGCTGACTGTGATGCTCTCTGCATTATATGGCACTGACTGTGATGATCTCTGATAATATGGAGCTGACTGTGACAATCTCTGCATTATATGGTGCTGACTGTGACACTCTCTGCATTATATGGCGCTGACTGTGATGATCTCTGCATTATATGGTGCTGACTGTGAAGCTCTGCATTATATGGCAATGACTGTGACGCTCTCTGCATGATATGGAGCTGACTGTGACACTCTCTGCATGATATGGAGCTGACTGTGATGCTCTCTGCATTATATGGCGATGACTGTTAAGCTCTCTGCATAATTTGTCACTGACTGTGAAGCTCTCTGCATTATATGTCACTGACTGTAACGCTCTCTGTATTATATAGTGCTGACTATGACGCTCTCTGCATTTTTTGGAGCTGACTGTGATGCTCTCTGCATTATATGGCGCTGACTGTGATGATCTCTGATTATATGGAGCTGACTGTGACGATCTCTGCATTATATGGCGATGACTGTGACGCTCTCTGCAAGATATGGAGCTGACTGTGACACTCTCTGCATGATATGGAGCTGACTGTGATGCTCTCTGCATTATATGGCGATGACTGTGATGCTCTCTGCATTATTTGTCGCTGACTGTGATGCTCTCTGCATTATATGTCGCTGACTGTGATGCTCTCTGTATTATATAGTGCTGACTGTGACGCTCTCTGCATTATATGGAGCTGACTGTGATGCTCTCTGCATTATATGGCACTGACTGTGATGATCTCTGATTATATGGAGCTGACTGTGACAATCTCTGCATTATATGGAGCTGACTGTGATGCTCTCTGCATTATATGGCGCTGACTGTGACGTTCTCTCCATTTTATTTTGCTCACTGTAACGCTCTCTGCATTATATTGTGCTCACTGTGATACTCTCTGCGTTATATGGCGCTAACTGTGACACTCTCTGCATTATATTGTGTTCTCACTGCGACGCTCTCTGTATTATATGGCGCTTACTAATGATCTCTGCATTATATGGCTCTCAATGACGCTCTGTGCATTACATTGCGCTCACTGCAATGCTCACTGCATTATATGGTGCTTACTGCAATGAACTCTGCATTATACGGCGGTTACTGATGATCTCTGGCATTATATGGCACTCACAGACCATCTCTGCATTATATGGCACTCATTGACGCTCTATGCTTTATGTTGCGCTCACTGTGACACTCTCTGCATTATATGGTGATGACTGTGATGCTCTCTCCATTATATGTCGCTGACTGTGACGCTCTCTGCATTATTTGTCGCTGACTGTGATGCTCTCTGCATTATATGTCGCTGACTGTGACGCTCTCTGTATTATATAGTGCTGACTATGACGCTCTCTGCATTATATGGAGCTGACTGTGATGCTCTCTGCATTATATGGCGCTGACTGTGATGATCTCTGATTATATGGAGCTGACTGTGACACTCTCTGATTATATGGAGCTGACTGTGACGATCTCTGCATTATATGGCGCTGTGATGCTCTGCATTATATGGCGATGACTGTGACGCTCTCTGCAAGATATGGAGCTGACTGTGACGCTCTCTGCATGATATGGAGCTGACTGTGATGCTCTCTGCATTATATGGCGATGACTGTGATGCTCTCTGCATTATTTGTCGCTGACTGTGATGCTCTCTGCATTATATGTCGCTGACTGTGACGCTCTCTGTATTATATAGTGCTGACTGTGATGCTCTCTGCATTATATGGTGCTGACTGTGATGCTCTCTGCATTATATGGCACTGACTGTGATGATCTCTGATTATATGAAGCTGACAGTGACAATCTCTGCATTATATGGAGCTGACTGTGACACTATCTGCATTATATGGAGCTCACAGTGACACTCTCTGCATTATATGGAGCTGACTGTGATGCTCTCTGCATTATATGGTATTGACTGTGATGCTCTCTGCATTATATGGCGCTGAATGTGACGCTCTCTGCATTATATGGCGCTGACTGTGATGATCTCTGCATTATATGGTGCTGACTGTGAAGCTCTGCATTATATGTTGATGACTGTGACGCTCTCTGCATGATATGGAGCTGACTGTGACACTCTCTGCATGATATGGAGCTGACTGTGATGCTCTCTGCATTATATGGTGATGACTGTGAAGCTCTCTGCATTATTTGTCACTGACTGTGATACTCTCTGCATTATATGTCACTGACTGTGACGCTCTCTGTATTATATAGTGCTGACTGTGATGCTCTCTGCATTATATGGAGCTGACTGTGATGCTCTCTGCATTATATGGCGCTGACTGTGATGATCTCTGATAATATGGAGCTGACTGTGACGATCTCTGCATTATATGGCGCTGACTGTGACGCTCTCTGAATTATATGGAGCTGACTGTGACGCTCTCTGCATTATATGGAGCTGACTGTGATGCTCTCTGCATTATATGGCGATGATTGTGATGCTCTCTGCTTTATATGGCGCTGACTGTGACGCTCTCTGCATTATATGGCGCTGACTGTGACGATCTCTGCATTATATGGTGCTGACTGTGATGCTCTGCATTATATGGCGATGACTGTGATGCTCTCTGCATGATATGGCGATGACTGTGACGATCTCTGCATTATATGGCGCTGAATGTGACGCTCTCTGCATTATATGGCGCTTACTGTGACGCTCTCTGCATTATATGGCGCTGACTGTGACACTCTCTGCATTATATGGCGCTGACTGTGACGCTCTCTGCATTATATGGAGCTGACTGTGACGCTCTCTGCATTATCTGGTGCTGACTGATGCTCTCTGCATTATTTTCAGCTGACTGTGACGCTCTCTGCATTATATGGAGCTGACTGTAATGCTCTCTGCATTATATGGAGCTGACTGTGATGCTCTCTGCATTATATGGCGCTGACTGTGACGCTCTCTCCATTTTATTTTGCTCACTGTAACGCTCTCTGCATTATATTGTGCTCACTGTGATACTCTCTGCATTATATGGCGCTAACTGTGACACTCTCTGCATTATATTGTGTTCTCACTGCGACGCTCTCTGTATTATATGGCGCTTACTAATGATCTCTGCATTATATGGCTCTCAATGACGCTCTGTGCATTACATTGCGCTCACTGCAATGCTCACTGCATTATATGGTGCTTACTGCAATGAACTCTGCATTATATGGCGGTTACTGATGATCTCTGGCATTATATGGCACTCACAGACCATCTCTGCATTATATGGAGCTGACTGTGACACTCTCTGCATTATATGGAGCTGACTGTGACGCTCTCTGCATTATATGGAGCTGTCTGTGATGCTATCTGCATTATATGGCATTGACTGTAATGCTCTCTGCATTATATGGTGCTGACTGTGACACTCTCTTCATTATATGGCGCTGACTGTGATGATCTCTGCATTATATGGCGCTGACTGTGACGCTCTGCATTATATGGCGATGACTGTGACGCTCTCTGCAAGAGATGGAGCTGACAGTGACGCTCTCTGCATGATATGGAGCTGACAGTGATGCTCTCTGCATGATATGGCGATGACTGTGATGCTCTCTGCATTATTTGTCGCTGACTGTGACGCTCTCTGCATTATATGTCGCTGACTGTGATGCTCTCTGCATTATATAGTGCTGACTGTGACGCTCTCTGCATTATATGGAGCTGACTGTGATGCTCTCTGCATTATATGGCACTGACTGTGATGATCTCTGATAATATGGAGCTGACTGTGACAATCTCTGCATTATATGGTGCTGACTGTGACACTCTCTGCATTATATGGCGCTGACTGTGATGATCTCTGCATTATATGGTGCTGACTGTGAAGCTCTGCATTATATGGCAATGACTGTGACGCTCTCTGCATGATATGGAGCTGACTGTGACACTCTCTGCATGATATGGAGCTGACTGTGATGCTCTCTGCATTATATGGCGATGACTGTTAAGCTCTCTGCATAATTTGTCACTGACTGTGACGCTCTCTGCATTATATGTCACTGACTGTAACGCTCTCTGTATTATATAGTGCTGACTATGACGCTCTCTGCATTTTTTGGAGCTGACTGTGATGCTCTCTGCATTATATGGCGCTGACTGTGATGATCTCTGATTATATGGAGCTGACTGTGATGATCTCTGCATTATATGGCGATGACTGTGACGCTCTCTGCAAGATATGGAGCTGACTGTGACACTCTCTGCATGATATGGAGCTGACTGTGATGCTCTCTGCATTATATAGCGATGACTGTGATGCTCTCTGCATTATTTGTCGCTGACTGTGATGCTCTCTGCATTATATGTCGCTGACTGTGATGCTCTCTGTATTATATAGTGCTGACTGTGACGCTCTCTGCATTATATGGAGCTGACTGTGATGCTCTCTGCATTATATGGCACTGACTGTGATGATCTCTGATTATATGGAGCTGACTGTGACAATCTCTGCATTATATGGAGCTGACTGTGACACTGTCTGCATTATATGGAGCTGACTGTGACGCTCTCTGCATTATATGGAGCTGACTGTGATGCTCTCTGCATTATATGGCATTGACGGTGATGCTCTCTGTATTATATGGCGCTGACTGTGACACTCTCTGCATGATATGGAGCTGACTGTGATGCTCTCTGCATTATATGGCGATGATTGTGATGCTCTCTGCATTATATGGCGCTGACTGTGACGCTCTCTGCATTATATGGCGCTGACTGTGATGATCTCTGCATTATATGGTGCTGACTGTGATGCTCTGCATTATATGGCCATGACTGTGATGCTCTCTGCATGATATGGCGATGACTGTGACGATCTCTGCATTATATGGCGCTGAATGTGACGCTCTCTGCATTATATGGCGCTGACTGTGATGATCTCTGATTATATGGAGCTGACTGTGATGATCTCTGCATTATATGGCGATGACTGTGACGCTCTCTGCAAGATATGGAGCTGACTGTGACACTCTCTGCATGATATGGAGCTGACTGTGATGCTCTCTGCATTATATAGCGATGACTGTGATGCTCTCTGCATTATTTGTCGCTGACTGTGATGCTCTCTGCATTATATGTCGCTGACTGTGATGCTCTCTGTATTATATAGTGCTGACTGTGACGCTCTCTGCATTATATGGAGCTGACTGTGATGCTCTCTGCATTATATGGCACTGACTGTGATGATCTCTGATTATATGGAGCTGACTGTGACAATCTCTGCATTATATGGAGCTGACTGTGACACTGTCTGCATTATATGGAGCTGACTGTGACGCTCTCTGCATTATATGGAGCTGACTGTGATGCTCTCTGCATTATATGGCATTGACGGTGATGCTCTCTGTATTATATGGCGCTGACTGTGACACTCTCTGCATGATATGGAGCTGACTGTGATGCTCTCTGCATTATATGGCGATGATTGTGATGCTCTCTGCATTATATGGCGCTGACTGTGACGCTCTCTGCATTATATGGCGCTGACTGTGATGATCTCTGCATTATATGGTGCTGACTGTGATGCTCTGCATTATATGGCGATGACTGTGATGCTCTCTGCATGATATGGCGATGACTGTGACGATCTCTGCATTATATGGCGCTGAATGTGACGCTCTCTGCATTATATGGCGCTTACTGTGACGCTCTCTGCATTATATGGCGCTGACTGTGACACTCTCTGCATTATATGGCGCTGACTGTGACGCTCTCTGCATTATATGGAGCTGACTGTGACGCTCTCTGCATTATCTGGTGCTGACTGATGCTCTCTGCATTATTTTCAGCTGACTGTGACGCTCTCTGCATTATATGGAGCTGACTGTAATGCTCTCTGCATTATATGGAGCTGACTGTGATGCTCTCTGCATTATATGGCGCTGACTGTGACGCTCTCTCCATTTTATTTTGCTCACTGTAACGCTCTCTGCATTATATTGTGCTCACTGTGATACTCTCTGCATTATATGGCGCTAACTGTGACACTCTCTGCATTATATTGTGTTCTCACTGCGACGCTCTCTGTATTATATGGCGCTTACTAATGATCTCTGCATTATATGGCTCTCAATGACGCTCTGTGCATTACATTGCGCTCACTGCAATGCTCACTGCATTATATGGTGCTTACTGCAATGAACTCTGCATTATATGGCGGTTACTGATGATCTCTGGCATTATATGGCACTCACAGACCATCTCTGCATTATATGGAGCTGACTGTGACACTCTCTGCATTATATGGAGCTGACTGTGACGCTCTCTGCATTATATGGAGCTGTCTGTGATGCTATCTGCATTATATGGCATTGACTGTAATGCTCTCTGCATTATATGGTGCTGACTGTGACACTCTCTTCATTATATGGCGCTGACTGTGATGATCTCTGCATTATATGGCGCTGACTGTGACGCTCTGCATTATATGGCGATGACTGTGACGCTCTCTGCAAGAGATGGAGCTGACAGTGACGCTCTCTGCATGATATGGAGCTGACTGTGATGCTCTCTGCATGATATGGCGATGACTGTGATGCTCTCTGCATTATTTGTCGCTGACTGTGACGCTCTCTGCATTATATGTCGCTGACTGTGATGCTCTCTGCATTATATAGTGCTGACTGTGACGCTCTCTGCATTATATGGAGCTGACTGTGATGCTCTCTGCATTATATGGCACTGACTGTGATGATCTCTGATAATATGGAGCTGACTGTGACAATCTCTGCATTATATGGTGCTGACTGTGACACTCTCTGCATTATATGGCGCTGACTGTGATGATCTCTGCATTATATGGTGCTGACTGTGAAGCTCTGCATTATATGGCAATGACTGTGATGCTCTCTGCATGATATGGAGCTGACTGTGACACTCTCTGCATGATATGGAGCTGACTGTGATGCTCTCTGCATTATATGGCGATGACTGTTAAGCTCTCTGCATAATTTGTCACTGACTGTGACGCTCTCTGCATTATATGTCACTGACTGTAACGCTCTCTGTATTATATAGTGCTGACTATGACGCTCTCTGCATTTTTTGGAGCTGACTGTGATGCTCTCTGCATTATATGGCGCTGACTGTGATGATCTCTGATTATATGGAGCTGACTGTGATGATCTCTGCATTATATGGCGATGACTGTGACGCTCTCTGCAAGATATGGAGCTGACTGTGACACTCTCTGCATGATATGGAGCTGACTGTGATGCTCTCTGCATTATATAGCGATGACTGTGATGCTCTCTGCATTATTTGTCGCTGACTGTGATGCTCTCTGCATTATATGTCGCTGACTGTGATGCTCTCTGTATTATATAGTGCTGACTGTGACGCTCTCTGCATTATATGGAGCTGACTGTGATGCTCTCTGCATTATATGGCACTGACTGTGATGATCTCTGATTATATGGAGCTGACTGTGACAATCTCTGCATTATATGGAGCTGACTGTGACACTGTCTGCATTATATGGAGCTGACTGTGACGCTCTCTGCATTATATGGAGCTGACTGTGATGCTCTCTGCATTATATGGCATTGACGGTGATGCTCTCTGTATTATATGGCGCTGACTGTGACACTCTCTGCATGATATGGAGCTGACTGTGATGCTCTCTGCATTATATGGCGATGATTGTGATGCTCTCTGCATTATATGGCGCTGACTGTGACGCTCTCTGCATTATATGGCGCTGACTGTGATGATCTCTGCATTATATGGTGCTGACTGTGATGCTCTGCATTATATGGCGATGACTGTGATGCTCTCTGCATGATATGGCGATGATTGTGACGATCTCTGCATTATATGGCGCTGACTGTGACGCTCTCTGCATTATATGGCGCTTACTGTGACGCTCTCTGCATTATATGGAGCTGACTGTGATGCTCTCTGCATTATATGGCGCTGACTGTGATGATCTCTGATTATATGGAGCTGACTGTGACGATCTCTGCATTATATGGCGCTGACTGTGACGCTCTCTGCATTATATGGAGCTGACTGTGACGCTCTCTGCATTATATGGAGCTGACTGTGATGCTCTCTGCATTATATGGCGCTGACTGTGATGCTCTCTGCATTATATGGCGATGACTGTGACGCTCTCTGCATTATATGGCGCTCACTGTGATGCTCTCTGCATTATATGGCGATGACTGTGATGCTCTCTGCATTATATGTCACTGATTGTGATGCTCTTTGCATTATATGTCGCTGACTGTGATGCTCTGTGTTTTATATATTGCTGACTATGACTCTTTCTGCATTATATGGTGTTGACTGTGACGCTCTCTGCATTATATGGCACTGACTGTGACGCTCTCTGCATTATATGGAGCTGACTGTGATGCTCTCTGCATTATATGGAGCTGACTGTGATGCTCTCTGCATTATGTTGTGTTCTCACTGTGATGCTCTCTGCATTATGTGGTGCTCACTGATGATCTCTGCATTATATGGCACTTACTAATGATCTCTGCATTATATGGCTCTCACTGACGCTCTCTGCATTATATTGTGCTCACTGCAACGCTCACTGCATTATATGTTGCTTACTGCAATGAACTCTGCATTATATGGTGCTAACTGATGATCTCTGGCATTACATGGCACTCACAGATGATCTCTGCATTATATGGTGCTCATGGACGCTCTCTGCATTATATTGCGCTCACTGTGACGATCTCTGCATTATATGGCAATGACTGTGATGCTCTCTGCATTATATGTCGCAGTGACGCTCTCTGCATTATATGGAGCTGACTGTGACGCTCTCTGCATTATATGGCACTGACTGTGACAATCTCTGCATTATATTGCGATGACTATGATGCTCTCTGCATGATATGGCGATGACTGTGACGATCTCTGCATGATATGGCGCAGACTGTGACGCTCTCTGCATTATATCGCGCTTACTGTGACGCTCTCTGCATTATATGGCGATGACTGTGATGCTCTCTGCATTATATGGAGCTGACTGTGATGCTCTCTGCATTATATGGCATTGACTGTGATGCTCTCTGCATTATATGGCGCTGACTGTGACACTCTCTGCATTTTATGGCGCTGACTGTGCTGATCTCTGCATTATATGGTGCTGACTGTGAAGCTCTGCATTATATGGCGATGACTGTGACGCTCTCTGCATGATATGGAGCTGACTGTGACACTCTCTGCATGATATGGAGCTGACTGTGATGCTCTCTGCATTATATGGCGATGACTTTGAAGCTCTCTGCATTATTTGTCACTGACTGTGACGCTCTCTGCATTATATGTCTCTGACTGTGACGCTCTCTGGATTATATAGTGCTGACTATGACGCTCTCCGCATTATATGGAGCTGACTGTGATGCTCTCTGCATTATATGGCGCTGACTGTGATGATCTCTGATTATATGGAGCTGACTGTGATGATCTCTGCATTATATGGCGCTGACTGTGACGCTCTCTGCATTATATGGAGCTGACTGTGACGCTCTCTGCATTATATGGAGCTGACTGTGATGCTCTCTGCATTATATGGCGATGATTGTGACGCTCTCTGCATTATATGGCGCTGACTGTGACACTCTCTGCATTATATGGCGCTGACTGTGACGATCTCTGCATTATATGGTGCTGACTGTGATGCTCTGCATTATATGGCGATGTCTGTGATGCTCTCTGCATGATATGGCGATGACTGTGACGATCTCTGCATTATATGGCGCTGACTGTGATGCTCTCTGCATTATATGGCGCTCACTGTGACGCTCTCTGCATTATATGGCGATGACTGTGATGCTCTCTGCATTATTTGTCGCTGATTGTGATGCTCTCTGCATTATATGTCGCTGACTGTGATGCTCTGTGTATTATATATTGCTGACTATGACGCTTTCTGCATTATATGGAGCTGACTGTGATGCTCTCTGCATTATATGGCACTGACTGTGACGCTCTCTCTTAATTATATGGAGCTGACTGTGATGCTCTCTGCATTATATGGAGCTGACTGTGACGCTCTCTGCATTATGTTGTGTTCTCACTGTGATGCTCTCTGCATTATATGGCGCTCACTGATGATCTCTGCATTATATGGCACTTACTAATGATCTCTGCATTATATGGCTCTCACTGATGCTCTTTGCATTATATTGCGCTCACTGCAACGCTCACTGCATTATATGGTGCTTACTGCAATGAACTCTGCATTATATGGTGCTAACTGATGATCTCTGGCATTACATGGCACTCACAGATGATCTCTGCATTATATGGTGCTCATGGATGCTCTCTGCATTATATTGCGCTCACTGTGACGATCTCTGCATTATATGGCGATGACTGTGATGCTCTCTGCATTATATGTCGCTGTGACGCTCTCTGCATTATATGGAGCTGACTGTGATGCTCTCTGCATTATATGGCACTGACTGTGACGCTCTCTGATTATATGGAGCTGACTGTGATGCTCTCTGCATTATATGGAGATGACTATGATGCTCTCTGCATTATATGGAGCTGACTGTGGTGCTCTCTGCTTTATATGGAGCTGACTGTGATGCTCTGTGCATTATATGGAGCTGACTGTATCGCTCTTTGCATTATATGGAGCTGACTGTGATGCTCTCTGTATTATATGGAGCTGACTGTGACGCTCTCTGCATTATATGGAGCTGACTGTGACGCTCTCTGCATTATATGGCACTGACTATGATGCTCTCTGCATTATATGGAGCTGACTTTGATGCTCTCTGCATTATATGGCGATGACTTTGATGCTCTCTGTATTATATGGAGCTGACTGTGATGCTCTCTGCATTATATGGAGCTGACTGTGATGCTCTCTGCATTATATGGAGCTGACTGTGATGCTCTCTGCATTATATGGCACTGACTATGTCGCTCTCTGCATTATATGGTGCTGACTGTGAAGCTCTCTGCATTATATGGCACTGACTGTGACGCTCTCTGCATTATATTGTGCTCACTGTGACTCTCTCTGCATTATATTGTGCTCACTGTAACGCTCTCTGCATTATATGGCGCTAACTGTGACACTCTCTGCATTATATTGTGTTCTCACTGTGACGCTCTCTGCATTATATGGCGCTCACTGACGATCGCTGCATTTTATGGCGCTTACTAACGATCTCTGCATTATATGGCTCTCTCTTTCACCAAGATGATCAATTGAGTGAGATATCTCCTATTCATCAACACTACAATAACGTTTTTAGGGACATTTTCCTTAACCACTTGCCTGGCACGGTCGTATCAGTTACGACCGCACCAGGCTGGGCTTTCCCTGACATGATCGTATCTAATAAGACCTGTCAGAAATGCCCACTAGGTGGCTGTTGGAAGCTAATCTTCCAGCAGCCGCCTACATAAGAGGGACCATCTGGTCCCTCTGCAAGCGTGGCTGCCTCTCTAGCGTGTCCCGATCACTGCTGGCCACAGTGATCGGGCACCATCGGCAGCCCCCCTCCCATAGAAGCAGCAGTGCTGCTGCTGTGACCCGATCACTGTGGCCAGCAGTGATCGGGCAGACATCTCCACCCCCTTCAGCAAACAGCAGTAGCGGCGGCTCTGGTAGCCGCCGCTGCTGCTATGTATCCGGGCCGCCAGCGGGAGAGGCTCCCGCTGCGGCTCCGGCACTACAGTGATCACTAGGTGATCACTGTGTAGGAGCAGCAGCGGCTCTGGTAGCCGCCGCCGCTGCTCTGTATCCAGGCCGCCAGCGGGACACCTTCCCGCTGTGGCTCCGGAACTACAGTGATCACATAGTGATCCCTGTGTGTGAAGGAGTAGCGGTGGCGGCTCTGGTAGCCGCTGCCCTGTATCCGGGCCGCCAGCGGGAATTGCTCCCGCTGCGGCTCTGGCACTGCAGTGATCTAGGTGATCACTGTGTAGGGGCAGCAGCAGCGGCACTTGTAGCCGCCGCCGCTGCTATGTTTCCGGGCCGCTAGCGGGACACCCTCCCGGAACAGTGATCAGTAAAATCA
The DNA here is from genome assembly GCA_031769625.1 of Taudactylus pleione. NCBI lineage: Eukaryota > Metazoa > Chordata > Amphibia > Anura > Myobatrachidae > Taudactylus > Taudactylus pleione. The sequence continues at coordinate 2,615,356 of JAUIMM010000153.1, forward strand.
CTGTAGGAGCAGCAGCGGCTCTGGTAGTCACGGCTGCTGCCATGTTCCCACAGCGCTCCCGCCCACTCCTTTCCACCTCCCCGTCCCCATGTGCAATTCTAAAAAAAATTATAATTATAATAAAAAATGTAACAATTATAATATATATAGATGTGTGTGTGTGTATATATATGTGTATATATATATATATATATATATATGTGTATATATATATTGTGACACAGTCAGATTAGGGATTCCCTCTCCTGGGTAGAAGGACTCCTTTCTTACACACACCCACAGCAGCAGGGAAGCAGCACACCAGTCTGGATGCAAGTACAAGCTGGTCGGCGCCAGTCTTTATTGTACAATGTCAGAAACAACATAAAGAAAACATAAACATAAATCCTAGCCCTGTCGGGGCACTAACTTCACAGGTAGTTCCCTCACTACCAGAACCTGGCAGGGCCTAATGCCCTCACCAGCAACCAAAGCACAGAACAACACTTACAGTTAAGTTTTTCCAGTGTCTCTGAGCAAACTCCCTGTCTGCTCTCCCAGGTGAGACAATCAGCCCTAAACAAACTAGGCTTATATTGGCCACTCTCAGGTGGAAAACTCTAACAAGCCTGTTACCAGGCTAAGAGAACCAAAACCCGGAGTGGCCGTGGGTGGAGCCCTCCCTCTCCTCTCACCCACAACCCCCAGGTCCCAAACCGGCTTTTCAAAAAGCCGAAACTCAAGCCTGCTACACTGCAGACTTTCTCCTGGGGATTTAAAACACATAAGACAGGAATCTGGGATAAATGTCCCTGTCACAGACCACTTTACCAGTGATCCTATCACAATATATATATATATATATATATATATATGTATATATATATCTATATATGTATGTATATATATATACGTATCTATATATATATATACATAAGTATATATATACGTATGTACATATATACATATGTATATATATATATATATATATATATATATATACGTATGTACATATATACATATGTATATATATGTATATATATATATACGTATGTATATATATATATATATGTATGTATGTGTATATATATATATGTATGTGACAACTGCATAAATCCGGTACTCACCATACCATGAGAACAGCAGGCCCAGGTGCTCCAGCCAAAAAAATAGTTAGATAGGATCAAGCAAAGGATGGCACTCCGGGACTTGTACAGTAATGAAAGAGGCGATGCTACAGCAACGTTTCGGTTTTAATAACAAACCGTCATCAGGCATAACAAAATGAACAAACTTCTTACCTTAAATAACACCCATGTTAACTCCCACCACCAGCTCACAAGGTTGCACGCTGCCGTCGCCGGACCCAATGACGTCAGGCGCACAACGGCGCCCTCTGGTGACGTCTGGAGTCGCCGGGGGCTGCCCATGACAACCAGGTAAACAATAAAATCTATGATCTCACGCTGCACGGATCATAGCAGAGCAGCCAGCGGATATACATCAATCATAAACAGAAAAAAAACAAACACAAATCATCACATACATAAATATCAATACTATGAATCAATATAAATCAATATAGACACTGAAGGAATAAAGAAAGTACCCTACCTGGACCAAAACCAGGAATCCGATGCTCTGTCCCCACACACAGGGAAGCTATGTGAGGGTGAAGCTATGGCTCCTAACCAAGGAACATATCTTTGGAGAAGTAAATGAAGGAACAAAAATTCTGAGACTATGTGTATGAGGAGGATCAATAAGCACATCAATAAGACAATATAAGCAATCTGCCAACCAATATCAATATGTGAACATATCAATGACTAATGTAAAGCACCTGAGCAACCCGTGCTTCTTTTGGTACCTGGCTATGCACAACGTGTTATCACAAACAACAGGTTAACGAGAGAGATTCATTGAGACCGAAGGGAGTCACAGTGTTTAGAGTGTGAATCCATTTGGCCTCTAGACGTAACAGAGCTTTATTCCTGTCACCACCTCTGATGGAAGCAGGGACACAATCAATTAGCTTATATTTGAGGGTGGCAAGTCCATGATGGCACTCTCTAAAGTGACGAGCCACCGGTTGGTCCTGTTCTTTGCCGTCAAGTGCTGCTCTAATCGCGGAGCGATGCAGGGCCATCCTCTCCTTGAACTGGCGAGAGGTTTTTCCCACATAAAGTAAGCCACAAGGACATCGAATGAAGTAAATGACGAACCGAGAAGTGCATGTGAGAACATGACGAATGGAATAACGTTTGCCTGAGTGGGGATGTGTAAATGAATTTCCAACTTCTAGATATCCACAAGTCGTGCAGATTGCTTATATTGCCTTATTGATGTGCTTATTGATCCTCCTCATACACATAGTCTCAGAATTTTTGTTCCTTCATTTTCTTCTCCAGAGATATGTTCCTTGGTTAGGAGCCATAGCTTCACCCTCACATAGCTTCCCTGTGTGTGGGGACAGAGCATCGGATTCCTGGCTTTGGTCCAGGTAGGGTACTTTCTTTATTCCTTCAGTGTTTATATTGATTTATATTGATTCATAGTATTGATATTTATGTATGTGATGATTTGTGTTTGTTTTTTTTCTGTTTACGATTGATGTATATCCGCTGGCTGCTCTGCTATGATCCGTGCAGCGCGAGATCATACATTTTATTGTTTACCTGGTTGGCATGGGCAGCCCCCGGCGACTCCAGACGTCATCAGAGGATGCCGTTGTGCGCCTGACATCATTGGGTCCGGCGACGGCAGCGTGCAACCTTGTGAGCTGGTGGTGGGAGTTAACATGGGTGTTATTTAAGGTAAGAAGTTTGTTCATTTTGTTATGCCTGATGACGGTTTGTTATTAAAACCGAAACGTTGCTGTAGCATCGCCTCTTTCATTACTGTACAAGTCCCGGAGTGCCATCCTTTGCTTGATCCTATCTAACTATTTTTTTGGCTGGAGCACCTGGGCCTGCTGTTCTCATGGTATGGTGAGTGACGGATTTATGCGGTTGTTGTGTATGTGATGTGCGATCCCGTCTCTGGTCACACTTCATCATCCAGGCACCACCCCCTGTATGCCACACTGACATTGTTAACTGCTCAGCGTCATCTTCTATTTTGTGCTGTTTGGAACATTGGGAATGTCAACACAGACACCAAGCATTGAACCTGAAGGTTTCCTTAATATTAACCTACCCCTGGGTGAGACATTGACTTTCTCTGACTTAGAGGCTGATGGGATCCTGGTTAAGGAGAACTTATCTAGCTCTGTTGTTGATCTAACTAATGAACAGTTGTTTTTTAGCTACAAAAATTAAAGAAACGAGAGGTAGACTACTTCTTACACGGTGTAACGCTCTCGGATTATTACAGAGATAAAAAAATCCCCAGAGTGTTTAGAATTAGGAATACACCCACTATTGGTAAATACAATCAGGAATTTTGCAGGAGATGGGTTGCCGTCCTCAATAAATGTAGCTTTGACTTAATCCTCTTAGTTATAGAGGAGTCAGCCCGTGAATTAAAAAATTCTAGAGATAACATTGATAAATTTGAACACTCACATTTACAAAAACTATCAGCCGACTTAACTACCAACTGGATTGAAAAACTACAGTCACAAGTTGATTCCTACAAAAAGGAATTGATTAAGGGCCTGATTCAGACCCACTCGCGAGCGGCTGTCCGCTCGCAAGTGGGTCGATGTTCTGGACTGAGCATGCGCACGACGGAGGGAGCTCCGTCGTGCGCATGCGCCAGACGCGATGAGCGAAGGAAAGTCCTTCACTCGTTGTGTCTGATCAAAGGGGGCGTGCTGTCGATGTTGTTTGACAGCACGCCCCCTTTGGTAGGCGTGCCGGGGGCATGCCTCCCTGACGGGGGCGTTCCCACGGGAATGCCTCCCGTCAGAAGCCGGCCCACTGACATCACTAGTGATGTCAGTGGGAGTGATTTTGGCTCTGATAGAGCCAAAATCACCTCGGAGCTTGCGGTTGAAAACCTCAACCGCAGGCTCCGGCACGCAGATTCGATGGTCGCGATGGTCACGACCATCGCGGCCATCAAAATGCACGCTCGTATAGCCTGTGGGTGGTGACCCACAGCTATACGAGCGTCCAGGAGGACGCTCCATTTTCATGGAGGGCGGCCCTCATTCAGAGCGTGCGCTCTGCTCAGAGCGTACGGCTCTGAATGAGGGCCTAAATTCAAGCGTGACAAATTGGACACTGTGAACCGTGATTATAGCGAACATAGAGTTTACAGCTGGGCATCAGGTACTACCAAGCAATCGAGACCTAGGCGTAGGTGGAGAGAAAAGCGCCCTCCATTTGATACAGATACTTCTGCAGCTACTGACTCATCATTGAGTGAGGTAGAATGTGCCAGGGGATCAGCAGAAATATCACAGAAACCCCCTTTAGGGGTTACCACCCGCGCTCAGCGGGGTATTGTAAAAGGAAGAAGATTAGATGAGGGGGCCAATGGAGGAGGCTCGAGAAGGGGACGGGGTAGACGAACCTAGTGTTTATTTTATCCTCAAGAACTTTAACTAATGACGAATTAAAAGTCCTCAATAGAGGCCTTAGCTTTGTTCCCACAACTCATTTGGATGAGTTTCAATGGAAAATAGATTGCACACGTCTGAATAGACAACTCTGCCTCAAAGAGCATTTTGGAGTCACACAGACCCCTATACAATTTGATGGTCCCAGTTCTATACGTCCCTCCTCTACGTTTGATCCAGTGTCAAATAATTCTTCAATTAAATGTTTTTCACGCCTTGTATACACGACAGCTGGTAAAATTCAAAATCAAAATCAGAAGTTACATACCAATTTGTCTGCAGATGAGAGAACAGCTTTAAGAGATCTCAGCCGATACGCTGATATAGTTATCAGACAGGCTGATAAGGGTGGAGGGATCGTTGTACAAGATCTTTCTGCCTATAAAGATGAGATTTACTCACAATTAGGTGATCATGCAGTATACAAAGCATTGGCAGAAGATCCCACTGCTCTCTTTAAACGTGAATTAGACGGACTATTGAAATCAGCTGTAGAAAATGGCATCCTGAGTAGCAACATTGCTCTGTCACTAAATGAGGATTGGCCCCATGTCCCAATACTTTATACCATCCCTAAAATCCATAAACACCTTACTAAACCACCAGGATGGCCCATCATCTCGACCAGAGGTTCTTTATTCTATAAAGTGGCCCAATACCTTGACTTTTTCTACAGCCTCTGATTCAGCACCAACCTACGTATTTACAGGATACTACAGCATTCCTCAATAAATTAACAGCTATTGTTCCAATACCCATCAACAGTTACCTTTGTACTCTGGACGTGTCCAGCTTATATACCAATATGCCTCATGATGCTGGATTGAATGCCATGCAGAGATTTTTGTCTTCAAATAGTGAGTATAAAGGTCCGGAGATCGAATTATTTATGGAATTGCTGGAACTGACTCTTAAAAGAAATTATTTCCTGTTAGACAGTAAATTTTACTTACAGTTACCAGGCTGTGCGATGGGGTCCTGTGTGGCCCCGTCCTTTGCTAATGTATTTATGTTCCAGATGGAACAGAAATTCTTTTTTGATGATTCCGCTATTTCAAATAATATTCACTTTTTTACTCGCTACATAGATGACCTGTTCATTGTCTGGACAGGTACTAAAGAATTGTTTGAAGAATCAATGTCCAACATTAATCAGTTGGATGACCACATTAAATTTACTTGGAATATACAGAGCTGTGAGATACATTATCTAGATGTCTTGGTCTCCAAGGTTGGGAGTGATTTACACACTTCAATATTTAAAAAACCCACTGATAGGAACAACCTTTTAAGGGCTGACAGTTTCCACCCGTTGAGCCTTAAACAGGGTTTGCCATTCTCACAACTTTTGAGAGTACATCGTATTACGGATAACCCAGATACCGCCTCTATTGAAATAGACAATATGATTAAACAATTTGTGGAAAGGGGGTATCATACACAAGAACTGTTGAATATTAAAAAGAAAGTATTGGCCATTCCTAGAACCACTACCTTATCTACCACACCAAAGAGACAGAGGGAGAATTCCATTACCTGGGTCAATAAATGTAACCCTTTGAGCCATCAGATCAGTTAAAAATCTGTGGCATATTGTGTCGGAAGACCCGTCCTTACCGGCATTGAGAGACACCAGTGTTATGCCCTGCTATCGAAGACTGAGAAACATTAAGGACTGGGTAGTCAAGAATGATGTATCTGGTATGGGTAATGTGCCAATCCCTCACTTTTTGAGTAAAAAACCTGGATGCTGCAGATGCATCAATTGCACGACTTGTGGATATCTAGAAGTTGGAAATTCATTTACACATCCCCACTCAGGCAAACGTTATTCCATTCGTCATGTTCTCACATGCACTTCTCGGTTCGTCATTTACTTCATTCGATGTCCTTGTGGCTTACTTTATGTGGGAAAAACTTCTCGCCAGTTCAAGGAGAGGATGGCCCTGCATCGCTCCGCGATTAGAACAGCACTTGATGGCAAAGAACAGGACCAACCGGTGGCTCGTCACTTTAGAGAGTGCCGTCATGGACTTGCCACCCTCAAATATAAGCTAATTGATTGTGTCCCTGCTTCCATCAGAGGTGGTGACAGGAATAAAGCTCTGTTACGTCTAGAGGCCAAATGGATTCACACTCTAAACACTGTGACTCCCTTCGGTCTCAATGAATCTCTCTCATTAACCTGTTGTTTGTGATAACACGTTGTGCATACCCAGGTACCAAAAGAAGCACGGGTTGCTCAGGTGCTTTACATTAGTCATTGATATGTTCACATATTGATATTGGTTGGCAGATTGCTTATATTGCCTTATTGATGTGCTTATTGATCCTCCTCATACACATAGTCTCAGAATTTTTGTTCCTTCATTTTCTTCTCCAGAGATATGTTCCTTGGTTAGGAGCCATAGCTTCACCCTCACATAGCTTCCCTGTGTGTGGGGACAGAGCATCGGATTCCTGGCTTTGGTCCAGGTAGGGTACTTTCTTTATTCCTTCAGTGTTTATATTGATTTATATTGATTCATAGTATTGATATTTATGTATGTGATGATTTGTGTTTGTTTTTTTTCTGTTTACGATTGATGTATATCCGCTGGCTGCTCTGCTATGATCCGTGCAGCGCGAGATCATACATTTTATTGTTTACCTGGTTGGCATGGGCAGCCCCCGGCGACTCCAGACGTCATCAGAGGGTGCCGTTGTGCGCCTGACGTCATTGGGTCCGGCGACGGCAGCGTGCAACCTTGTGAGCTGGTGGTGGGAGTTAACATGGGTGTTATTTAAGGTAAGAAGTTTGTTCATTTTGTTATGCCTGATGACGGTTTGTTATTAAAACCGAAACGTTGCTGTAGCATCGCCTCTTTCATTACTGTACAAGTCCCGGAGTGCCATCCTTTGCTTGATCCTATCTAACTATTTTTTTGGCTGGAGCACCTGGGCCTGCTGTTCTCATGGTATGGTGAGTGACGGATTTATGCGGTTGTTGTGTATGTGATGTGCGATCCCGTCTCTGGTCACACTTCATCATCCAGGCACCACCCCCTGTATGCCACACTGACATTGTTAACTGCTCAGCGTCATCTTCTATTTTGTGCTGTTTGGAACATTGGGAATGTCAACACAGACACCAAGCATTGAACCTGAAGGTTTCCTTAATATTAACCTACCCCTGGGTGAGACATTGACTTTCTCTGACTTAGAGGCTGATGGGATCCTGGTTAAGGAGAACTTATCTAGCTCTGTTGTTGATCTAACTAATGAACAGTTGTTTTTTAGCTACAAAAATTAAAGAAACGAGAGGTAGACTACTTCTTACATGGTGTAACGCTCTCGGATTATTACAGAGATAAAAAAATCCCCAGAGTGTTTAGAATTAGGAATACACCCACTATTGGTAAATACAATCAGGAATTTTGCAGGAGATGGGTTGCCGTCCTCAATAAATGTAGCTTTGACTTAATCCTCTTAGTTATAGAGGAGTCAGCCCGTGAATTAAAAAATTCTAGAGACAACATTGATAAATTTGAACACTCACATTTACAAAAACTATCAGCCGACTTAACTACCAACTGGATTGAAAAACTACAGTCACAAGTTGATTCCTACAAAAAGGAATTGATTAAGGGCCTGATTCAGACCCACTCGCGAGCGGCTGTCCGCTCGCAAGTGGGTCGATGTTCTGGACTGAGCATGCGCACGACGGAGGGAGCTCTGTCGTGCGCATGCGCCAGACGCGATGAGCGAAGGAAAGTCCTTCACTCGTTGTGTCTGATCAAAGGGGGCGTGCTGTCGATGTTGTTTGACAGCACGCCCCCTTTGGTAGGCGTGCCGGGGGCATGCCTCCCTGACGGGGGCGTTCCCACGGGAATGCCTCCCGTCAGAAGCCGGCCCACTGACATCACTAGTGATGTCAGTGGGAGTGATTTTGGCTCTGATAGAGCCAAAATCACCTCGGAGCTTGCGGTTGAAAACCTCAACCGCAGGCTCCGGCACGCAGATTCGATGGTCGCGATGGTCACGACCATCGCGGCCATCAAAATGCACGCTCGTATAGCCTGTGGGTGGTGACCCACAGCTATACGAGCGTCCAGGAGGACGCTCCATTTTCATGGAGGGCGGCCCTCATTCAGAGCGTGCGCTCTGCTCAGAGCGTACGGCTCTGAATGAGGGCCTAAATTCAAGCGTGACAAATTGGACACTGTGAACCGTGATTATAGCGAACATAGAGTTTACAGCTGGGCATCAGGTACTACCAAGCAATCGAGACCTAGGCGTAGGTGGAGAGAAAAGCGCCCTCCATTTGATACAGATACTTCTGCAGCTACTGACTCATCATTGAGTGAGGTAGAATGTGCCAGGGGATCAGCAGAAATATCACAGAAACCCCCTTTAGGGGTTACCACCCGCGCTCAGCGGGGTATTGTAAAAGGAAGAAGATTAGATGAGGGGGCCAATGGAGGAGGCTCGAGAAGGGGACGGGGTAGACGAACCTAGTGTTTATTTTATCCTCAAGAACTTTAACTAATGACGAATTAAAAGTCCTCAATAGAGGCCTTAGCTTTGTTCCCACAACTCATTTGGATGAGTTTCAATGGAAAATAGATTGCACACGTCTGAATAGACAACTCTGCCTCAAAGAGCATTTTGGAGTCACACAGACCCCTATACAATTTGATGGTCCCAGTTCTATACGTCCCTCCTCTACGTTTGATCCAGTGTCAAATAATTCTTCAATTAAATGTTTTTCACGCCTTGTATACACGACAGCTGGTAAAATTCAAAATCAAAATCAGAAGTTACATACCAATTTGTCTGCAGATGAGAGAACAGCTTTAAGAGATCTCAGCCGATACGCTGATATAGTTATCAGACAGGCTGATAAGGGTGGAGGGATCGTTGTACAAGATCTTTCTGCCTATAAAGATGAGATTTACTCACAATTAGGTGATCATGCAGTATACAAAGCATTGGCAGAAGATCCCACTGCTCTCTTTAAACGTGAATTAGACGGACTATTGAAATCAGCTGTAGAAAATGGCATCCTGAGTAGCAACATTGCTCTGTCACTAAATGAGGATTGGCCCCATGTCCCAATACTTTATACCATCCCTAAAATCCATAAACACCTTACTAAACCACCAGGATGGCCCATCATCTCGGCCAGAGGTTCTTTATTCTATAAAGTGGCCCAATACCTTGACTTTTTCTACAGCCTCTGATTCAGCACCAACCTACGTATTTACAGGATACTACAGCATTCCTCAATAAATTAACAGCTATTGTTCCAATACCCATCAACAGTTACCTTTGTACTCTGGACGTGTCCAGCTTATATACCAATATGCCTCATGATGCTGGATTGAATGCCATGCAGAGATTTTTGTCTTCAAATAGTGAGTATAAAGGTCCGGAGATCGAATTATTTATGGAATTGCTGGAACTGACTCTTAAAAGAAATTATTTCCTGTTAGACAGTAAATTTTACTTACAGTTACCAGGCTGTGCGATGGGGTCCTGTGTGGCCCCGTCCTTTGCTAATGTTTTTATGTTCCAGATGGAACAGAAATTCTTTTTTGATGATTCCGCTATTTCAAATAATATTCACTTTTTTACTCGCTACATAGATGACCTGTTCATTGTCTGGACAGGTACTAAAGAATTGTTTGAAGAATCAATGTCCAACATTAATCAGTTGGATGACCACATTAAATTTACTTGGAATATACAGAGCTGTGAGATACATTATCTAGATGTCTTGGTCTCCAAGGTTGGGAGTGATTTACACACTTCAATATTTAAAAAACCCACTGATAGGAACAACCTTTTAAGGGCTGACAGTTTCCACCCGTTGAGCCTTAAACAGGGTTTGCCATTCTCACAACTTTTGAGAGTACATCGTATTACGGATAACCCAGATACCGCCTCTATTGAAATAGACAATATGATTAAACAATTTGTGGAAAGGGGGTATCATACACAAGAACTGTTGAATATTAAAAAGAAAGTATTGGCCATTCCTAGAACCACTACCTTATCTACCACACCAAAGAGACAGAGGGAGAATTCCATTACCTGGGTCAATAAATGTAACCCTTTGAGCCATCAGATCAGTTAAAAATCTGTGGCATATTGTGTCGGAAGACCCGTCCTTACCGGCATTGAGAGACACCAGTGTTATGCCCTGCTATCGAAGACTGAGAAACATTAAGGACTGGGTAGTCAAGAATGATGTATCTGGTATGGGTAATGTGCCAATCCCTCACTTTTTGAGTAAAAAACCTGGATGCTGCAGATGCATCAATTGCACGACTTGTGGATATCTAGAAGTTGGAAATTCATTTACACATCCCCACTCAGGCAAACGTTATTCCATTCGTCATGTTCTCACATGCACTTCTCGGTTCGTCATTTACTTCATTCGATGTCCTTGTGGCTTACTTTATGTGGGAAAAACTTCTCGCCAGTTCAAGGAGAGGATGGCCCTGCATCGCTCCGCGATTAGAACAGCACTTGATGGCAAAGAACAGGACCAACCGGTGGCTCGTCACTTTAGAGAGTGCCGTCATGGACTTGCCACCCTCAAATATAAGCTAATTGATTGTGTCCCTGCTTCCATCAGAGGTGGTGACAGGAATAAAGCTCTGTTACGTCTAGAGGCCAAATGGATTCACACTCTAAACACTGTGACTCCCTTCGGTCTCAATGAATCTCTCTCATTAACCTGTTGTTTGTGATAACACGTTGTGCATACCCAGGTACCAAAAGAAGCACGGGTTGCTCAGGTGCTTTACATTAGTCATTGATATGTTCACATATTGATATTGGTTGGCAGATTGCTTATATTGCCTTATTGATGTGCTTATTGATCCTCCTCATACACATAGTCTCAGAATTTTTGTTCTTTCATTTTCTTCTCCAGAGATATGTTCCTTGGTTAGGAGCCATAGCTTCACCCTCACATAGCTTCCCTGTGTGTGGGGACAGAGCATCGGATTCCTGGCTTTGGTCCAGGTAGGGTACTTTCTTTATTTCTTCAGTGTCTATATTGATTTATATTGATTCATAGTATTGATATTTATGTATGTGATGATTTGTGTTTGTTTTTTTTCTGTTTATGATTGATGTATATCCGCTGGCTGCTCTGCTATGATCCGTGCAGTGTGAGATCATACATTTTATTGTTTACCTGGTTGTCATGGGCAGCCCCCGGCGACTCCAGACGTCACCAGAGGGCACCGTTGTGCGCCTGACGTCATTGGGTCCGGCGACGGCAGCGTGCAACCTTGTGAGCTGGTGGTGGGAGTTAACATGGGTGTTATTTAAGGTAAGAAGTTTGTTCATTTTGTTATGCCTGATGACGGTTTGTTATTAAAACCGAAACGTTGCTGTAGCATCGCCTCTTTCATTACTGTACAAGTCCCGGAGTGCCATCCTTTGCTTGATCCTATCTAACTATTTTTTTGGCTGGAGCACCTGGGCCTGCTGTTCTCATGGTATGGTGAGTGACGGATTTATGCGGTTGTTGTGTATGTGATGTGCGATCCCGTCTCTGGTCACACTTCATCATCCAGGCACCACCCTCTGTATGCCACACTGACATTGTTAACTGCTCAGCGTCATCTTCTATTTTGTGCTGTTTGGAACATTGGGAATGTCGACACAGACACCAAGCATTGAACCTGAAGGTTTCCTTAATATTAACCTACCCCTGGGTGGGACATTGACTTTCTCTGACTTAGAGGCTGATGGGATCCTGGTTAAGGAGAACTTATCTAGCTCTGTTGTTGATCTAACTAATGAACAGTTGTTTTTTCAGCTACTAAAATTTAAAGAAACGAGAGGTAGACTACTTCTTACACGGTGTAACGCTCTCGGATTATTACAGAGATAAAAAAATCCCCAGAGGGTTTAGATTTAGGAATACACCCACTATTGGTAAATACAATCAGGAATTTTGCAGGAGATGGGTTGCCGTCCTCAATAAATGTAGCTTCGACTTAATCCTCTTAGTTATAGAGGAGTCAGCCCGTGAATTAAAAAATTCTAGAGATAACATTGATAAATTTGAACACTCACATTTACAAAAACTATCAGCTGACTTAACTACCAACTGGATTGAAAAACTACAGTCACAAGTTGATTCCTACAAAAAGGAATTGATTAAATTCAAACGTGACAAATTGGACACTGTGAACTGTGATTATAGCGAACTTAGAGTTTACAGCTGGGCATCAGGTACTACCAAGCAATCGAGACCTTGGCGTAGGTGGAGAGAAAAGCGCCCTCCATTTGATACAGATACTTCTGCAGCTACTGACTCATCATTGAGTGAGGTAGGATGTGCCAGGGGATCAGCAGAAATATCACAGAAACCCCCTTTAGGGGTTACTACCCGCGCTCAGCGGGGTATTGTAAAAGGAAGAAGATTAGACGAGGGGGCCAATGGAGGAGGCTCGAGAAGGGGACGGGGCAGACGAACCTAGTGTTTCATTTATCCTCAAGAACTTTAACTAATGACGAATTAAAAGTCCTCAATAGAGGTCTTAGCTTTGCTCCCACAACTCATTTTGATGAGTTTCAATGGAAAATAGATTGCACACGTCTGAATAGACAACTCCGCCTCAAAGAGCATTTTGGAGTCACACAGACCCCTATACAATTTGATGGTCCCAGTTCTATACATCCCTCCTCTACGTTTGATCCAGTGTCGAATAATTCTTCAATTAAATGTTTTTCACGCCTTGTAGACACGACAGCTGGTAAAATTCTAAATCAAAATCAGAAGTTACATACCAATTTGTCTGCAGATGAGAGAACAGCTTTAAGAGATCTCAGCCGATACGCTGATATAGTTATCAGACAGGCTGATAAGGGTGGAGGGATCGTTGTACAAGATCTTTCTACCTATAAAGATGAGATTTACTCACAATTAGGTGATCATGCAGTATACAAAGCATTGGCAGAAGATCCCACTGCTCTCTTTAAACGTGAATTAGACGGACTATTGAAATCAGCTGTAGAAAATGGAATCCTGAGTAGCAACATTGCTCTGTCACTAAAGGAGGATTGGCCCCGTGTCCCAATACTTTATACCATCCCTAAAATCCATAAACACCTTACTAAACCACCAGGATGGCCCATCATCTCGGCCAGAGGTTCTTTATTCTATAAAGTGGCCCAATACCTTGACTTTTTTCTACAGCCTCTGATTCAGCACCAACCTACGTATTTACAGGATACTACAGCATTCCTCAATAAATTAACAGCTATTGTTCCAATACCCATCAACAGTTACCTTTGTACTCTGGACGTGTCCAGCTTATATACCAATATCCCTCATGATGCTGGATTGAATGCATGCGGAGATTTTTGTCTTCAAATAGTGAGTATAAAGGTCCGGAGATCGAATTATTTATGGAATTGCTGGAACTGACTCTTAAAAGAAATTATTTCCTGTTCGACAGTAAATTTTACTTACAGTTACTAGGCTGTGCGATGGGGTCCTGTGTGGCCCCGTCCTTTGCTAATGTTTTTATGTTCCAGATGGAACAGAAATTCTTTTTTGATGATTCCACTATTTCAAATTATATTCACTTTTTTACTCGCTACATAGATGACCTGTTCATTGTCTGGACAGGTACTAAAGAATTGTTTGAAGAATCAATGTCCAACATTAATCAGTTGGGTAACCACATTAAATTTACTTGGAATATACAGAGCTGTGAGATACATTATCTAGATGTCTTGGTCTCCAAGGTTGGGAGTGATTTACACACTTCAATATTTAAAAAACCCACTGATAGGAACAACCTTTTAAGGGCTGACAGTTTCCACCCATTGAGCCTTAAACAGGGTTTGCCGTTCTCACAACTTTTGAGAGTACATCGTATTATGGATAACCCAGATACTGCCTCTATTTAAATGGACAATATGATTAAACAATTTGTGGAAAGGGGGTATCATACACAAGAACTGTTGAATATTAAAAAGAAAGTATTGGCCATTCCTAGAACCACACCAAAGAGACAGAGGGAGAATTCCATTACCTGGGTCAATAAATTTAACCCTTTGAGCCATCAGATCATCAGATCAGTTAAAAATCTGTGGCATATTGTGTCGGAAGACCCGTCCTTACCGGCATTGAGAGACACCAGTGTTATGCCCTGCTATCGAAGACCGAGAAATATTAAGGACTGGGTAGTCAAGAATGATGTATCTGGTATGGGTAATGTGCCAATCCCTCACTTTTTGAGTAAAAAACCTGGATGCTACAGATGCATCAATTGCACGACTTGTGGATATCTAGAAGTTGGAAATTCATTTACACATCCCCACTCAGGCAAAACGTTATTCCATTCGTCATGTTCTCACATGCACTTCTCGGTTCGTCATTTACTTCATTCGATGTCCTTGTGGCTTACTTTATGTGGGAAAAACTTCTCGCCAGTTCAAGGAGAGGATGGCCCTGCATCGCTCCGCGATTAGAGCAGCACTTGACGGCAAAGAACAGGACCAACCGGTGGCTCGTCACTTTAGAGAGTGCCGTCATGGACTTGCCACCCTCAAATATAAGCTAATTGATTGTGTCCCTGCTTCCATCAGAGGTGGTGACAGGAATAAAGCTCTGTTACGTCTAGAGGCCAAATGGATTCACACTCTAAACACTGTGACTCCCTTCGGTCTCAATGAATCTCTCTCATTAACCTGTCGTTTGTGATAACACGTTGTGCATACCCAGGTACCAAAAGAAGCACGGGTTGCTCAGGTGCTTTACATTAGTAATTGATATGTTCACATATTGATATTGGTTGGCAGATTGCTTATATTGCCTTATTGATGTGCTTATTGATCCTCCTCATACACATAGTCTCAGAATTTTTGTTCCTTCATTTACACACAGCTTCCCTGTGTGTGGGGACAGAGCATCGGATTCCTGGCTTTGGTGTAGGTAGCGTACTTTCTTTATTCCTTCAGTGTCTATATTGATTTATATTTATTTATAGTATTGATATTTATGTATGTGATGATTTGTGTTTGTTTTTTTTCTGTTTATGATTGATGTATAGCTGGCTGCTCTGCTATGATCCGTGCAGCGTGAGATCATACATTTTATTGTTTACCTGGTTGTCATGGGCAGCCCCCGGCGACTCCAGACGTCACCAGAGGGCACCGTTGTGCGCCTGATGTCATTGGGTCCGGCGACGGCAGCGTGCAACCTTGTGAGCTGGTGGTGGGAGTTAACATGGGTGTTATTTAAGGTAAGAAGTTTGTTCATTTTGGTATGCCTGATGACGGTTTGTTATTAAAACCGAAACGTTGCTGTAGCATCGCCTCTTTCATTACTGTCCCGGAGTGCCATCCTTTGCTTGATCCTATCTATGTATGTGTATATATATATATATATATATATATATATGTATGTGTATATATATATATGTATGTATATATATATGTATATATATATATATGTATGTGTATATATATATGTATGTATGTGTATATATATATATATATGTATGTATATATATATATGTATGTATGTGTATATATATATATACATATACGTATGTATATATATATATATGTATGTGTGTATATATATATATATATATATATATATATATGTATATATACACGTATATATATATATGTATGTATATATGTATGTATATATATATGTATGTTTATATATATATATATATATATGTGTGTGTATATATATATATATATACATATGTGTATATATATATTTATATATACGTAAGTATATACATGTGTGTGTGTGTATATATATATGTATATGTCTATATGTGTATATATATATATATATATATACTGTGTGTATATATATATATATATATATATATATATAATGTGCGATCGATATATATATATATATATATCGATCGATCGATCGATATCGCAGAGCCTCTGATTAGGGATGGCAACTGGCCATCGATGGTCTGACTGAAAACAAGTGGTTTGCCATTGTTGGTGGCCATCAATGTTGCACCATCGATGGCAACCCTCAATCGATGTTTAGGAAACATCGGCGCTTGTGTTTTGTACACAGATCTCCTCGACCAATCGCAAAACAATTGATGGCTTCTAACGATGGTTGAACCATCGATGGTACAGCCGTCAATGGCCATCACTACAGTATAATATAAAAATTGCTATTTTTATGGTATACTGTGTTTTAAAAAAATATTTTTTTTAAATAAAATAGTGATGGATAAGGTTAAAATTATGTTCGTGACCTAATTCAATCATAAAAGAAACCGACAATTTTGGAGCGGTTTTTGGAAAAAGAATTTGTCAGTTAACGTTATTTTAGTATTCATGAACACACTTAGCACAGGAGATATCACTGATATCTCCTTGCTAAGTCCCCCTGCGTTAATTTCCACACTCCCCATACATTAGTATGGGGATATGGAAATTATGCTATTCATCAAATTCCGAAAGTTATGTATTTTCGGAATTTGATGGAGTTACTATTAGCCACTGTGAGGTGGCGAATAGCAGGTGACACTTACCTGCTTCCAGCTGGTGAGGTCCCCGGCGTCTTCCTCAGGCACTCTGGTCCGTCCTCTGGCTCCTGGGGCTGTGCAGATACGTGTTTTCCCAGCAGAACACAATAAAGTAAAAAAAAAATGTTTTTTTTTTCCCTAAACTGTACTGTGGGCTGCTGGGAGAACACGTGACAGCACAGCCACCGGAGCCGGAGGTGCTGCAGCGGGCAGGTAAGTTTAGGGATGGGGGGGAGGTGAGCGGGGGAGGGGAGGGGGTTGTGGGGACACAAACAAACCGCAGCTGTAGGCAGTGCTGCGCATGCACTGGCTTTACGAATGTAACAGCGTATGCTCAGAAAGGATTCCAGCTGCGGTAAGTTAATGTAGATAGAGATAACTATCTACCGTATATACTCGAGAATAAGCCGACTTTTTCAGCACATTTTTTGTGCTGAAAAAGTACCCCCTCGGCTTGTACTCGAGTGAAGTGTAGCGCTGACCGGATGGAGTTCGGTCAGCGCTACACAGCACAAACACACAGCCGCCGGAGCCAGCAGCTGTGTGTTTGCTGTAATCAGCAGCCGCTGAGAGTCTGTCAGACTCTCAGCGGCTGCTGCTGCTCCCACTGCGGGAGCCATCTTCCGGCTCCCGCAGTGGGTAATGGGAGAGACGTCATGAGTAATGACGTCTCTCCCATACAAAGCGGCCGGAGGAGCGGATAGCGGCGGGACCAGGAGCGGGAGTTTCAGGTAAGTGATTTTTTTTTTTTATTCTTACTACGTCTCTCTCTACTGGGGGACTACAGGGGGCACTAAAAGGGGGGGTATTACTAGAGGGGGCACTAAAAGGGGGGATTACCACTGGGGTACTACCAGGGGGGGATTACTACAGGGGGCACTAAAAGGGATTATTACCACTGGGGGAACTACCAGGGGGGGATTACTACAGGGGGCACTACCAGGGGGGGGATTACTACAGGGGGCACTAAAAGGGGGGATTACTACTGGAGGCACTGAAAGTGGGGATTACCACTGGGGGCACAACCAGGGGGAATTACTACTGGGGGCACTACCAGCTGCTGCCATTTCCCACCCTAGGCTTATACTCGAGTCAATCAGTTTTCCCAGTTTTTTGTGGTAAAAGTAGGTACCTCGGCTTATATTCGGGTCGACTTATACTCGAGTATATACGGTACTTCCCGAAAAGCTGTCATCACAAAAATGACAGCTTTTTCGAAATAGATAGTTATGGGGAGGAGGAATGATGAATTCCTCCAGTAATTAGGTAGAACTCCATGCAAGTTCTAAATCTAATTACCTCCAGAGAGTTTTAAGGTATGATGAATAGGCCCCTCTATTTCCAAAGCTGAATCAGGCCCTATATCTGTTAACCCACCTTCTAAGTAATTATTTCCCAAAGCATGTTGGGGCCACATTCTTTTTTTTAATTTGTAGTAGAGAATTAAGGTTGCAGAAAAGGAGTTAGGGAACCTACAGTCATAAAACCCCCACTTTGACCTGCCTGGATTAATGTGCTGTCTTGTATTATTTAATGAATTATTGCTCTTAGATGTTCCATACTTTATATCCCTCTACTTCATATGCCACAGGCACAACACTGAAATTTGCTTTGCGCGTTCCTAATGCATACGGCTTGTTTAGCAAATGTCAACTTAAGAAAAACAAAACAAACATCCAGACCAGGGGTGTGATAAGAGAGAAGAGGCCTGGGTGCAGTCTCCGACTGGGACCCCTTCCTCTCTCCCTGGCGGCCGGTAGCGCACTCGCACTAAGCGCAGTAGAGTTTGTGTCCATAATCTACCGTGCATGCGCAGGTCACCAGGGAAATGGTGTGGCAACCATTTTCCTGGCGATTTCCCTACTGCGCAAAAATGCCAGGAAAATATCCAAGGCTGTCATTTTCCAGGCGATTTGTACAGAGCTGCTACTACCGAAGCTGGACTCCGGAGAGGTAAGAATTAAAACTATGAATGCAAGGTGGCACACACCCTGCACTCATTATAGATAGGCCCGTGATCCAGACGTCCCCTTTCCTCCACCACTACATTTGACCATATCCTAATTCGGTGACAGTGGAAGCTGACATGCAGTGCTAAGTTGTCCTAACTTCCGCTCAAAATATACTTCTTCTGGCCTGTTGCAGATGGTGGGTGCTGGGTGGGCCGCATGGCCACCCCGTGTGCACTGCACACCGTGCTCTCATTATCAATATGCCACTGTTGCTTACTTGCCAACTTCTGAAAGATCCTCTACAGGCCCTCCATTAAAATAGGACCACAGGATCTGCTGTGCTGCTGTAGACAGGAGTTTTCTTCCTATTACAGCTTGCCTGCCAGCAGTAGTCTGACCTGTCTGCAGTGCAAACATCGGGCACACTGTCACACTGTGACTCCTACATGGTGGCCATGGAGCAGCAGAAGGTTACACAAGTTTGCCCTGTGCCGCATAGTGTATTGGGCCACAGGCAGCAGCTAATCAAATAGTACTATGGAGCAAAACAACGCGCCCTGAGGGAGAAATGCACTAACGCTAAAATGTGGTCAAAACTCCGAAAACCTCAGTTTATATGTTCAAAGCTCCAAAGATTGCATCTCTCTGTAGTTAGTATCCCTTAGGCAACACCATCTATGGGCTTCTCACAGCAGACTTTCCTGAGAGGGATCCAATACAATCCTTTCCAGTGTCCCTCGTGGCTCACGCATTCAGAAGAGCTGTCCTTTGTGAATTTAATTGCAATTGTACATGCATACCTGCGTTATTAACAGCACTATGCATACGGTAAGTTGCAGGATGAATCGCATTCAAAATGTTATGCGTGAGACATCCCACCCAAAGTGGGTGTTCCTGCTGAGACGGAGACCCGGGCTTTACCATCAGTCATCAGGTAATATCATACTTTTATATGTCCTCTCCGGGAGAAGCCCGGAGAATAGACACATTTGGTCACTTGGGGGGACGGGGACGGACTCCTATGTCATTAGGCCCTGTCACGACATACGGTTTTGCGTCATTTAGCCCCACCCCCTTCATACGGAGCTGCAATTCCCAGCAATTATCTCCTCATCCTGCCCACTTCACTAGGAAGTGGGTGATTTGCAGGAGATTGGGACACTCTTTCGGGAGTGTGGGGGGCTACCTGAAAATTCAGAAGCCTCCCGCAACTCCCGGGAGAGTAGGTAAGTATGGGTTATAAGTAGGGGTGTGCACCGGCCACTTTTCGTGTTTTGTGTTTTGGTTTTGGATCTGGATCTTTCTTCGTGTTTTGGATCTGGATTGGTTTTGCCAAAACCACCCTTCGGTGTTTTGGGTTCTGGGTTTTGTGTTTTGGATCTGTATTTTTTTTTTAAAAAGCATAAAAACAGCTAAAATCACAGAATGTGTTGATTTTTCTGCTCCTATGCTATTATTAACCTCAAAAACCTTAATTTCCACTCATTTCCAGTCTATTCTGAACACCTCACACCTCACAATAGTGTTTTTATGTCCAAAAGGTTGCACCGAGGTAGATGGATGACTATGCTAAGCGACACGAGTGGGCGGCACAAACACGTGGCCCATCTAGGAGTGACACTGCAGTGGCAGACAGGATGGCAGTTTGAAAAACTAGGCCCCAAACAGTACATAATTCAAGAGAAAAAAAAGAGGTGCAAGATGGAATTGTCCTTGGGCCCTCCCACCCACCCTTATGTTGTATAAACAGGACATGCACACTTTAACAAACCAATCATTTCAGCGCCAGGGTCTGCCACACGACTGTGGCTGAAATGATTGGTTCGTTTGGGCCCCCACAAAACAAGCTGGCAATTAATCTGTCCCTGCACAAACTGGCTCTACGGAGGCAAGATGTCGTCCTCATCCTCATCCACCGATTCCTCACCCTCTTCAGTGTTGTGTACATCCTCATCCTCACAGAGTATTAACTCGTCCCCGCTGGAATCCACCACCACAGGTCCCTCTGTACGTTCTGGAGGCTGGTCTCCCTGGAAGAGTTGATAATTCATTTTGATGAACATCATCTTCTCCACATTTTGTGGAACCAACCTCCTATGCCTTTCGCTGACAAGGTTCCCGGCTGCACTAAACACTCTTTCGGAGTACACACTGGAGGGGGGGCAACTCAGGTAAAATAGAGCCAGTTTGTACAGGGGTCTCCAAATTGCCTCTTTTTCTTGCCAGTACAGGTACGGACTGTCTGACATGCCTACTTGGATGCTGTCACCGATGTAATCCTCCACCATTCTGTCAGTGGTGACAGTATCATATGCAGTGACAGTAGACATGTCAGAAATTGTTGCCAGGTCCTTCAGTCCGGACCAGATGTCCAAACTTGGTCCTGTCTGCCCTGCATCACCGCCAGCGGGTTGCTTAGGATGCCTAAGTTTTTTCCTGGCAGCCCCAGTTGTGGGAGAAAATGAAGAAGGAGCTGTTGACGTGTCACGTTCCGCTTCAGCTGACAGTGTTTTCACCAGCAGGTCTTTGCACCTCTGCAGGCTTGTGTCGGCCGGAAAGAGAGACACCACATAGGCTTTAAACCTAGGATCGAGCACGGTGGCCAAAATGTAGTGGTCTGATTTCAACAGATTGACCACCCTGGAATCCTGGCAAAGCGAAAGAAGGGCTTCAACCACAAGTCCCACATGCTGAGCGGAATCGCTCTGTCTTAGATCCTCCTTCACTTTCTCCAGCTGCTTCTGCAAAAGCCTGATGAGGGGAATGACCTGACTCAAGCTGGCAGTGTCTAAACTGACTTCACGTGTGGCAAGTTCGAAGGGCTGGAGAACCTTGCACAATACGGAAATCATTCTCCACTGTACTTGAGTCAGGTGCATACCCCCTCCTTTGCCTATGTCATAGGTGGATGTATAGGCTTGAATGGCCTTTTGCTGCTCCTCCATCCTCTGAAGCATATAGAGGGTTGAGTTCCACCGCGTCACAACCTCTTGCTTCAGATGATGGCGGGGCAGGTTCAAGAGTGTTTGCTGGCGCTCCAGTCTTCGGCACGCAGTCGCTGAATGGCGAAAGTGGGCAGAAATTTTTCGGGCCACCCAAAGCGTCTCCTGCACGTCCCTGTCGCTTTTCAGAAAATTCTGCACCACCAAGTTTATTGTGTGAGCAAAACATGGGACGTGCTGGAATTTGCCCAGATGTAATGCCCGCACAATATTGGTGGCGTTGTCAGATATCACAAATCCCCAGGAGAGTCTAAGTGGGGTAAGCCACTGGGCGATGATTTCCCTCAGTTTCTCTAAGAGGTTGTCGGCGGTGTGCCTCTTACTGAAACCAGTGATACACAGCGTAGCCTGCCTTGGAACGAGCTGGCGTTTACTGGTAACGCTGCTGCTGTTGCTGCGTAAGGTGATACATCTACCCAGTGGGCTGTCACAGTCATATAGTCCTTAGTCTGCCCTGTTCCACTTGTCCACATGTCCATGGTTAAGTGGACATTGGGTACAACGGCATTTTTCAGGACACTGAGGACACTTTTTCTGACGTTTCTGTACAGTCTTGGTATCACCTGCCTAGTGAAGTGGAATCTAGACGGGATTTGGAACCGGGGACACACTACCTCCATCAATTGTCTAAATCCCACTGCACTAATGGCGGATACCGGATGCACATCTAACACCAACATAGCAGTCAAGGCCTCAGTTATACGTTTTGCTTCAGGATGACTGCTGTCGTACTTAAAGGACTGTTGGAGGGTCAATTGTTTAGTAAAAGTAGTGGTGTTCCTACTTCCTCTCTGGGATGATGAACGACTCCCAGCAGCAGTAACAGCAGCAGCGGCAGCAGGAGGCGTAGCAATGCAGGATCCTCCGGAGGAATCCCGGATAGGAGAGTCAGTCATGCCAGTGACATGGCCTGCAGGACTACTTCCGATCCTGACTAAGGAGGAAATTGACGAGGAGGGAGTTGACGGTGTGGTTTGCAGGCGCTTGGATACATCAGGACAACGGGATTTAGGTGTCCCTGGACTGCTTACGGTCTTAGCCAAAGTTTCTGAACTTGACAGTAACTTATTATGAACGCGCTGTAGGTGCCGTATAAGGGAGGATGTTCCTAGGTGGTTAACGTCCCTACCCCTACTTATTCCACGTTTACATATGGTACATATGGCAAGACAGTTGTTGTCCGGATTTGGATAGAAATATTGCCAGACCAAAGAGGTGGAATGTTTGGTCTTCTGCCCAGGCATGACCGTGATGGGCTTTTTCATCCCACGGACAACAACTGTCTCCCCCAGAGCCTGATTTAAACAAACCACATCACCATCAGAATCCTCCTCGCCAACTTCCTCCTCAACGCCAGCTACACCAGTATCCTCATCCTGTTGTACTTCAACAGTGACATCTTCAATTTGCATATCAGCAAGTGGACTGTGGGTGCTCCTTTCAGCACTTGCAGGGGGCGTGCAAATGGTGGAAAGAGCCACCTCTTCCCGTCCAGTGCTGGGAAGGTCAGGCATCGCAACCACCACCACACTTGGACTCTCCTTGGGGATTTGTGATATCTTCTTAGAACGCACAGTTCTTTGCTGTGCTTTTGCCAGCTTAACTCGTCATGTGAAGCTGAATCACTAGTCATGAACATACTAGTCATACTAGTATGACACACACTAGTCATAGGGAAAGACCTTAGCCGTTCCTTGCCACTCCGTGTCATAAATGGCATATTGGCAAGTTTACGTTTCTCTTCAGATGATTTAAATGTTTTTTTTAAGGTCATTTTCCTGAACTTTGTCATTTGGGATTGTATGTGGCTTCTACTATGACATTGGGCATCGGCCTTAACAGACGACGTTGATGGCATGTTATCGTCTATGTCATGACTAGTGGGAGCAGCTTCAGCACTAGGAGGAAGTGGTTCTTGATCTTTCTCTATTTTATTTTTATCGGAGAAAGTTTGGTCCTCCATTTATGTTATATCGATTTGATATATACGTGCGGCTAAGGCGCACACAAACACAGAAAATATTTTTTTATTTTTGCTGGAGAGTAGTGCACTTTGTGGGTTACACCACCCTTTAAGAAATGAGCCAGACGGCCCTTTACTTATGGGACACAGGCGCACGCTTGGCGCTGCTCCTTTGTTGATGCACGTGCGGCTACTGCGCACACAATTCACAAACACAGAAAATATTTTTTTATTTGGTTTGGAGTGTACTTTGGGGGTTACAGCACCCTTTAACGGTCAAGCCAGCCGGCCCTTTACTTATGACACAGGCGCACGCTTGGCACTACTTTGTTGATGCACGTGCGGCTGCTGCGCACACAATTCACAAACACAGAAAATATTTTTTTATTTGATTTGGAGTGTACTTTGGGGGTTATAGCACCCTTTAACGGTCAAGCCAGCCGGCCCTTTACTTATGACACAGGCGCACGCTTGGCACTACTTTGTTGATGCACGTGCAGCTACTGCGCACACAATTCACAAACACAGAAAATATTTTTTTATTTGGTTTGGAGTGTACTTTGGGGGTTACAGCACCCTTTAATGGTCAAGCCAGCCGGCCCTTTACTTATGACACAGGCGCACGCTTGGCACTACTTAGTTGATGCACGTGCGGCTACTGCGCACACAATTCACAAACACAAAAAATATTTTTTGATTTGGTTTGGAGTGTACTTTGGGGGTTACAGCACCCTTTAACGGTCAAGCCAGCCGGCCCTTTACTTATGACACAGGCGCACGCTTGGCACTACTTTGTTGATGCACGTGCGGCTACTGCGCACACAATTCACAAACACAGTAAATATTTTTTTATTTGGTTTGGACTGGAGTGTACTTTGGGGGTTACAGCACCCTTTAACGGTCAAGCCAGCCGGCCCTTTACTTATGAAACAGGCGCACGCTTGGCACTACTTTGTTGATGCACGTGCGGCTACTGCGCACACAATTCACAAACACAGAAAATATTTTTTTATTTGGTTTGGAGTGTACTTTGGGGGTTACAGCACCCTTTAACGGTTAAGCCAGCCGGCCCTTTACTTATGACACAGGCGCACGCTTGGCACTACTTTGTTGATGCACGTGCGGCTACTGCGCACACAATTCACAAACACAGAAAAAATATTTTGTTTTTTGGTTTGGAGTGTACTTTGGGGGTTACAGCACCCTTTAACGGTCCAGCCAGCCGGCCCTTTACTTATGACACAGGCGCACGCTTGGCACTACTTTGTTGATGCACGTGCGGCTACTGCGCACACAATTCACAAACACAGAAAATATATATTTTTTTTTAGCACTTAGGGGGAGCACCCCTGATGGACAGAGCACCCCCTGGACAACACTACAGCACCCCTTTAGGACTGGGACACTGCACAGGACTTTGGAGTGGACACAGCCCCTATGGACAACTGACTGCACAACACAGTCCAGCCAGCCCCTATGGACTTTGAAGTAGTGGACACAGCCCCTATTAGCAACAGCAGCACAGCACAACACAGCCAGCCCCTATGGACTTTGAAGTAGTGGACACAGCCCCTATGGACAACAGCAGCACAGCGCAGCACAGCACAGCACAACACTACTCTGCACTACACTACACTACACTACACAGCCCAGCCAGCCCTAACTCCCACCCTCCCTCTTCACTGTTCACAGCCGAGTGAGAAAATGGCGCCGACGCGGGTACCTTATATAGGATCCAAAACCTGCGAGACTCGGAAGGCGGGATGATGACGTTTTGCCTCGATTTCAGAATCCGAGTCAGGCGGGAAAAGTCGAGCCTGACTCGGATCTGCCTCGGATCGGGGGGGCTCGGGGGGGTTCGGATTTCAGAAATCCGAACCCGCTCACCCCTAGTTATAAGCCCTCTTTAACATCTTCTTCTGGCGTGTGACGAGATCTAAATGGAAGGATTAAGAGGTCTATTCAAGTACAACATGAAGTGGCTTCTAAACAATATCACTATATTACTATATATTGCATCGATGATATAGGGAGCTGAATGTCGGCAAGTATGACACACACTAGTTTAGCCAACACCTGTGTCTCCGTCCTCTACTCAGCCCTGCCTGCTCTCTGGCTGGCCCATCCCCTCTCTGCTGACCTCCCACCCCTCGCACAGCTCTGTCCCACCCTCACCCCCTATAGCAACTCTGGGCCTGATTCAGCAAGGAACGCACACTAGCAGACGCACGGACCCATCCGCTGTGAGAATATGCTAATCATACGCACGGAGACCGCAGCACAAGATGCAGACGCCCAGTCCCATATTAAGCCGACCATCTCCCTTTACCCACAGCTTGATCAGCACGCAAGATAGCGTAAACATCGGTAACATCGAGAACCATCGACTCATACGCACAATAGTGATTGACCTGACCTGCCGCAGGATGTTGGCTGCTTCCTGTGTACAGCTTACGGTATGGCTGCGCATGGCGCCGCACTGCCTTAATAATGCACGCCCCTATAACGGCATTATAACGCCTGTGTTCGCCTGACCACCTCCGTCACCACCCACAAACGGCACTTCCTGTCAATCAATATTGAAAGGATCTATGTGCACACTGCGTGTAGTCTGTGTACCATAATCCGATCGCACCGTCTAGTTCGCACACATGCTGTGCGATGCATACGCAAGCACAGAGCAAAAACATCAGCCAAGTGCGTGCTTTCTCTCCTTTGCGTTCCTTGCTGAATCAGGCCCTCTGTCCCCACACACTCCCTAATGGCACCGGCCGACATTCTTGCTACCATACTTACCCCAGCAGCTGGTCCTTTCCTAACGCAGTCCCATCGCAGCGGGAGACATTAGGGTTCCTGCATTGAGGAGACGTGATGTAGTGGATATGCATATATGAATATATGTACGTGTGTGTAAGTATATATATATATGTGTATATATATATATATATATATATATACACACACATATGCATGTGTATATATTTATATATATATATTATATAGTTATATATAGTTAGAGATATGAATATACACACACACATCAGGGTTTGCACTTTTGCCCTATAGAACATCTTGTAGGCAATATAGGCAGGTAGTGACTTGCTTTTTGTTTTTCGGGTGCACTACAATGTGGCATAATGTGTATTGGAAGCACTGGGATGTAAAATTATTTGTTTTGGGTACATTATGATGTGGAATAATGTGTATCAGGGCAGTGTAGAGTGGCATAATGCATCTTGAAGTGAACTACCATCTGCCATAATGGGTACCAGGGCACTACAATGTGGCATAGGGCCTGATGTAATAAGTCAGACGCAGAAGCACACGCAGCAGTGTCTATTGGCGGTCGCCCGTCTACGACTTTATGCAAGTGAGTTGAAAGGGGAAAGTGAGTTGATGGTAAGCAGTAGCTATGTCCTCCATGGTGCTAGTCACATGCCCTGTGCGGACCAAAGTCCCTCAACTGTAGTCACAGCCCAATTTGCTGGTCACGCCTCCAGCGGACGCACACAATAGGCCCTTCATGTAAACCTTAATCTGGCACTGTAGGGGACACTTTCCATTTGGTGGGTTTCCCAAATTATTTGGTAGAGGCTGATGTTACACAGTTCTTTCATTATACCTGCATGCCTACATGTAGTTACTGGTCACCTGAATCATAACTAAGTTTATGATATACTATACCTTCATTTTTTTTTCTTTACAAGTTTATGAGGATTCAAAGGACCTGTGCATCTGAAAATTCTCCATGGAGGACATTTGTCTAAGGCAGATTTACTAAGCTCTGGAAAGTGATAAATTGGAGAGTGATAAAGTACCAACCAATCAGCTCCTGTCATTTTTCAAACACAGCCTGTAACATGACAGGGGCTGGGTGGCTGGTAGTTTATCACTCTCCAATTTATCACTTTCCAGAGCTTAGTACATCTCCCCCAAATAATGTTTATGTTTTTGCATGAAGCGCCAATTGCCGTTTCATATACAAACACAGTAGAGCCTAAGCCTATGGGGCATATTCAATTGAGCGTGAGGTTTAGCGAGGTAAAAAACCCTGTGTCCCTCGTACCCAATTTAGGATTACCGCAGGTATGCTTCCGATACCCACGGTATCCAATTTAAAAAAGTGGTTGCAGGGTTTTCAGCTCTGAAAACCCTACGCCACGTAAAAGAATTAAAATTAAAAAATGTCACTTATCTGCGAGATGTTTGCTATTCTCGCCCCCAAGTGCATATGCTTTCCCTATTATAGTGGACAGTCGAATAGAGATCTTGCTTAACAGCTAGCTGCTCTATTTCAGATCGTCCACTAGGGTGTGCCCCAGTTCCTGATATGGCCGATGAACACTCAGCCTGAATAAAACCTAAAGGCTCCTCTAGAGGGCACTGTTATAAGTCCATTCGTCATACATTTCCGCCAATTAGAGCGCCCCACGTCATATGCCACTGAAAGTTCTGATTTCCGCCCAAAACATCCGTTACTCATCTAGTTCCCGGTGCCGGTCACAGCCATGGACCAGGCGGATTACCAGCTGGCTGTGCGGCTGCAGGAGCAGTATAACCGTGAGCAGGAGACAGAGGCTGCCTGGGCCCCTATCCCTGACTATAGCTCCGTGTACTGGCAGCCAGATAGGAAGGAGACTGGTGACTCAGCCCGCCCTGGGGTCATGTCAGTGGTGGACCCTTCCTGGGAGCTGCTAGACCCGAGTCCCGACATTCATGCCTTGTTCCTGCAGTTCAATGACACGTTCTTCTGGCGGAAGCTGAATGGGGTGGAAGTGAGGTGGAGCCCGAGGATGACACTGTGAGTGCTGAGTTACTGTGACTCTTTATTCCTATTTCTGTGTATAGCAGCAGCATATTCCCAGCACCTTATACACAGTAACCTCCATAGCTGTCCCTACTTCTGCTTACACCTCTGGGAGCAGCACAGGAATCCCCCCTATACACTGTGAGTGCTGAGTTACTGTGACCCTTTATTCCTATTTCTGTGTATAGCAGCAGCATATTCCCAGCACCTTATACACAGTAACCTTCATAGCTGTCCCTACTTCTGCTTACACCTCTGGGAGCAGCACAGGAATCCCTATACACAGTAAGCAGGGCTCTCTTACCTCGCTGCCTGTCTTATTTCCTAGTCTCATTTTATTACTGTTCCCCCAATTGTAAGTGCAGCAGTGTAATATGCTGGTCCTCCATGAATATGACTGCTTAATTATTTCTTATTCTTTGAGCCTGATAATGCTGCTGCTGACTAACAATAGCTGTCCATATTTCTACATCAGGGTCCATAGGGTATCCACAGGATACCTTGGGGTATAGGCGATGACGTCAGGCATCGGGCACCATAGAGTTAAGTTTTCAGCCTCCCAGGATGCACTAGGGTCCCCCTCCTATACCCCCCCAAGCCAAGGCATTCCAGTTTCGTTGGTGCCCGGCTCGGAGTCGGAGCACCTGTTTAGAGGGGGGCTAAGGATAGCCCCTGAAGTTTTCTTCAAGGCAGCTGTGGCTGCCCATCTGGACGTACAGCATGGACAGTCACTACTGACGTCCATGCTGTCTTCCCTACACCCCCGCCGGTACCAGAACGCCGGTACTGATCCGGGGATGCTGGTAAGCATCTGGGGTCACAGCTAGCGGTGACCCCAGATGTTTTGGACCATGGCCGGATTCAAGGGGGCAGCAGGTAAGCAATGGGGTCCCGCGGTGGGTCCCCGCTGAACACATGGTCCAGAGTCCCCAGGCAGGGGGCTCCCTGGGGACTGGCTGCAGCGTGGAGCCAGGTAACCAACCTGCGCTTCCACTACCCCCCTGGGACAGCGGACCGCAGCAGAGCGGTAGCGCTGCGGCTTCCCAGGGGTTAATTGCATGCCAGGGGAGTGTGCCTTCCCTGTACACAGCCGGCGCCTCCCCCACTGCACACAGCCCTCTCTGCACCTGCCGATTGGCCCTGTGGCAGCGCTCCTCCCCCAGGGCGGCCTCCTCTCTGTTCCTCGGTGGCCATCTTTGCAGAAGCATGGTGAACGCTGCTGGAAGCTGCTGATCGGTGGCATCGTGGTCTGGGTCCCCCGGCATACCTCTCCTCCGTTGTAACAGGTCTGTGTATGCAGCGCTGTGTCCTACCAGGCTCTGTGTCTGCGTAGTTGAGGATCAGCGCTGATAGTGCAGGGATTAATTTCTTTGCATAATATGTGACTTCTGCTAGCGTCTGCTGCCTGTACTTTCACTTTCTACTGTCAGCCTTTTCACTGTCCCTGCTCTTCTTCTGCTAAAGCTCTTGCGGTGCGGTGCTTGCAGGGTGGTTCTCCCACTATACTAACGAGTATCAGTGAGAAGGGCTCACATACTTACCATCATGTCTGAGAGTGAATTTCCTCTCCAGCTTCTGTGTACTACGTGCAAGGTACCAATAGCGGAGGGGAAGGGTAACGCGGACAGTGTTTTTTATTGGCGCAACCAATTACTGTCACGGCTCCGGTACAGAAACCGCCATGGGCTTGTTTCGCCAAGGCGCCTACAACCCTAGTGGGCCAGTTAGCTCCGCAAACTGCGTTCTCACAGATGGGATTGTCCCAGCAGTCAGTGATGTCGTCACCCATGCAGGGTTTCCCGAGACAACTGATGGTACCCCACAGTCTCCCTATTTCCCCTCAGGTCTCTCAGGAGCCTGCGTGGGTTAATTCACTGACAAGTTCTGTACAGCATTTGTCGGACGTGTTACAAGGGGAGTCTGTGTTGCGGACGGTGGCGTCTCTGTCCGCTCCTTATGAGGATGACGACCGATGATGGGGAGATTATGGATCTTTCTGACCAAGAACCTCTCCGTACTAAAGAGTCGGACACTAAGTCTAAGGTGTATATTCCTGGCCTTATTCGTGCAGTCTGCACAGCTTTAGTTATTGAGGATGATGATCCTCTGGTGTCCACGTCCAAATATGCCTTTTTCAAGGATATTAAGGGGGACGCCACAGTGTTTCCTCTTACGGGTCAGTTAGTAGACCATTTAGAAGAGGCGTGGAAACACCCTGGTAATCGGTATCTGCCTCAAAGACTCTTAGCGGTGGCTTACCCGTTTGTGGACAATTATTTTTCTAAGTGAGAATCCCCTCCTCAGGTGGATTCTCATGTGACAAGCCTAGTCCGAAGTGCCACATTGCCCATGCCCTCCATGTCCTCTTTGAAGGATGCTACGGACCTTAAGGTGGAGATCTGCCTAAAGTCCATTTATTCCCTCGCGGGGGGGCATCCAGACCGGCTATGGCCGTATGTTGGGTAGCCAGAGCTATGGAGCGCTGGGCTGATAGTTTGGAGGCGTCTTTGGATTCTGACTGTTCGGCTGAACAGGCCGAGTTGGTAGGTAATCTCCGGGATTCGGCCACTTACATCAATGAAGCGGCCTTGGATATTAGTACCCTCACATCTCAGATTTCTTCGGCAGCTGTTGCTGCTCGTCGCACCTTATGGTTGCGATACTGGAAGGCGGACGCTGATTCCAAAAAGGGATTGGAAGCTTTGCCCTTTAATGGAGAGGTCCTCTTTGGTCTGGATCTGGACAAAATTGTGGCCACGCTGGCGGCAGCCAAGTCTGCATGTCTCCCGTCTGCTGCGGTCCCTTCCAGTTCGGGTACGTCGTCCTTTCAGCCTTATAGGGCCCAGGGTAGCCTAAAGCACAGTCCTTTCCCCGACAGGCTGGCCCCAAGAAATCGGCCAAGCCCAGGAAACAGGCCTGGAGTACCAGACGTCTGGCCCCTAAGTCTGATGACAAGCCTGTGGCCTGACGGTCCGGGCCTCCCTTTGGGGGATCCCAAAGTGGGAGGCCGCCTGCTGCAGTTCGCCCAGTAATGGTCGATAACTACGACAGACACTTGGGTTCACAAGGTGGTTTCTCACGGGTATGCCCTCTCCTTTCGGCACAGGCCCCCATCCCGATTCTTCACCACGGGTCTTCCCTTAGACCAGAACAAAGCCATGGAACTGCGGAAGGTTTTGCACACTATGCCCCAGGCTGGAGTTATAGTGCCTGTTCCATTCTCCCAGAGGGGCCAGGGTTTCTATTCCAATCTATTTTTGGTGCAGAAACCCAATGGGTCGTACCTTCCGATTCTCAACCTCAAGGCCCTCAACAAGTCCTTGCGGGTGCCACGGTTTCGGATGGCGACCCTATGGTCCATCATTCTGGCGCTGTAACCTGGGGATTACATGGTGTCGTTGGACATACAGGATGCTTACCTGCATGTCCCTATTCTTTTCTTTCTTGTTTGCAATCCGCAACGATCACTTTCAGTTCCGGGCGTTACCTTTTGGCCTGGGGACAGCACCACGTGTATTCACCAAGGTTATGGCGGTCATGGCCGCGTCCCTGCGGCTGCAGGGAGTCCGCATGTTGCCGTACCTAGACGACCTTTTGTTGGTAGCAGGGTCTCCAGACCTCCTTCTACGCCACTTGGATCTGACGATTACAGTACTGCAACGGCACGGCTGGTTGATAAACTGGCAAAAGTCCACCCTGAGCCTGTCTCAGAGGATTCTGCACCTCGGAGTCTTATTGGACTCCAGTCAGCAGAGGATCTTTGTGACGGGGGAAAAGATCTCTGCCTTGCAGTTGAGGGTGCGCAGTTGTCTGCAGAGTCGTCGTGTGTCTGTACACTCGGCGATGAGGTTACTGGGCTCCATGGTGTCAGTATTCGACATGGTGGAATATGCCCAGTTTCACTCCAGACCTCTGCAGCAATTGATCCTGTCCAAATGGAATGGACTGCCTCAGAGTCTAAAATCCCAGATGATGGTGCTCACTCCGGAGGTTCATCTGTCCCTTGCCTGGTGGTTACAGACGACCCATCTCAACAAGGGTCGTCCATTTTGGGTGACGAACTGGGTCCTATTGACAACGGACGCCAGCCTTCGGGGCTGGGGAGAGGTTACGGGTCCACACTTGTTCCAGGGCAGATGGACGGAAAAGGAGCTTCCAGTAAACATCTTTGTACTCCGCGCCGTTTTCAATGCTCTCCAACAGGCACATCGGGTTCTCCAGGGTCACCCCGTGCAGGTCCAGTCGGACAACGCCACCACCGTGGCCTACATAAATCGGCAAGGAGGAACCCGAGGTCGGGCGGCACTCGTAGAGGTGTCCCGCATCCTGGTCTGGGTGGAGCGCAATCTCCCGGCCATATCAGCAGTATTCATCCCTGGAGTCCTCAACTGGGTGGCGGACTTTCTCAGTCGCCAGGACGATCATCCGGGAGAGTGGTCTCTGCACAAGGACGTCTTTCAACTTCTGGTGGACAGGTGGGGTCTTCCAGAGATCGACCTCATGGCGTCACGGCACAACAACAAGTTGCCGGTGTACGGGTCTTGCACAAGAGACGAAAAGGCGTCTCTGGTGGATGCTCTGTCCGTCCAGTGGACGTTCCGGTTTGCTTATCTCTTTCCTCCTTTTCCCTTCTTCCACGGGTAATCCGGAAATTCAAACAGGAAGGAGGGACGCTCCTGTTGATAGCTCCCGCGTGGCCCAGACGGCACTGGTTCTCAGACCTTCAGGGTCTGTCCATGGACATTCCTCTGCGGTTGCCGCTACGGCTGGACCTACTGTCACAGGGTCCTTGTCTTCACCCGGACCTGACTCGGCTGTCTTTGATGGCGTGGCTGTTGAGACGGCCATGTTAAGGTCCAGGGGGTTTTCCAGCTCTGTAGTACGAACTATGCTAAGAGCTCGGAAACCATCTTCTGCAAGAACATACCATTGTGTGTGGCATACGTTCTTCCAGTGGTGTCGGCCGAGAGGTTATGCACCTCGGGAGTCCCGTCTGCCTAGAGTGTTGACTTTCCTACAGGCGGGACTAGACCATGGGCTTCGCCTTGCTTCTTTGAAGGTGCAGGTATCTGCCCTATCTGTCTGGTTCCATCGTAGGATTGCTACAATCCCTGATGTGCGCACCTTTATGCAAGGTGTTCTTCGAATTCAGCCGCCATTTGTTCCACCGGTGGCGCCTTGGGATTTAGCTGTGGTCCTGACGGCTCTCCAGGGACCGCCGTTTGAACCACTGGGCTCAGTGGATCTTATATGGTTGACAGCTAAAACAATTTTCCTTCTGGCCATCGCTTCGGCCAGACGTGTTTCTGACTTAGGGGCTCTATGATGTAGACCCCCTTTCCTGATTTTTCATGGGAACAGGGCAGTGCTGCGCACTCGTCCTGATTTTCTTCCTAAAGTTGTTTCACGTTTTCATATCAACGAGGATATCATTGTGCCGGCTTTTAACTCACCTGACCTTTCAGTGGGTGAGGCCACTTTGGACTTTGTGCGGGCCTTAAGGATTTATGTTGACCGCACTTCTTCGTTTAGGAAGTCTGACGCCTTGTTTGTCCTCTATGGCTTCCGTAAAAAGGGTTGGCCTGCTCAAAGCAAACTTTGGCTGGTTGGATCCATATGGCAATTACAGAAGCTTTTCTTCATGAAGGCCTCCCGGTTCCATCCTCTGTGAGGGCTCATTCCAATAGGTCTGTGGGTCCTTCGTGGGCAGCTCGACGTGGTGCCTCTGCAGTCCAGATCTGCAAGGCTGCCACATGGTCCTCTGTCCATACCTTTGTGAGGTATTACGCATTTGACACCTTTGCGCCTCAGGATGCTTCCTTCGGGCGACGGATTCTCCTTTCAGCACAGGAGCGTAACCACACTTGAAGGATACTGCTTTGGGACATCCCCAAGGTATCCTGTGGATACCCTATGGGCCCTGATGTAGAAAATGAGATATGATAAGAACTTAGCTTTGTTATCTCTTTTTCTACGAAGTCCATAGGGTTCCACAGGACTCCTGCCCAGTCACACCTGTGCTGCAGATGGGCTTTACTCTGGTCACCGGTTTTTCCGTCTCCCTCTGGTGAGACTGTGATTCTTGTGTGTCCAGATCTTTTTTTCTCTCTCTTCCTTCTCCTTCTCCGGCCTATGGCTTGGTACGTAACTGAGATGCCTTGGCTCGGGGGCGGGGTATAGGAGGGGGACCCTAGTGCATCCTGGGAGGCTGAAAACTTAACTCTGTGGTACCCGATGCCTGACGTCATCACCTATACCCCAAGGTATCCTGTGGAACCCTATGGACTTCGTAGAAATAGAGATAACAAAGGTAAGTTCTTACCATATCTGATATTTTTCTCATCTTTTGTTATTGCGCTACCTTTGTGTATCTCATTTCGGTCATTGTTAAATTCATATAATTGTATGTCATTAGTTTTTTATGATCTCAATGTACAGTGCTGTGTAATATGTCAGGTCTTTGTAAACAAATAATATAAATTTGTCTGTACAATGCAAATAACTATTAATCTGGAGTGCCTTAAGAGTGTTTAATTCAATCCGCAAACATGACACATTGCTTATTTATTGTTACGTTGTGCATTATGTTGCCCATAGGCACAGAATTGTTAGATCCTCACCACATAGTGTAAAAAAAAATAATGCAGCAGAGTTTTTTGGATGCTACTGTAAACTGGTATAATACTGGTTTAACACTACAATAACAGATTGGCCAACAGACCGATCGGACGTCAGAGCGGCCGATTGGTAAGCTATACACACTTACCAATCTGATTCTCAATATGTCTTTGCTGACATCTCAATTGGGTGGGGATTTATGTTTGCCCACCTAGTTAATGCCAGTGTCGTCCCTCCCTGCAGCCAGTGTATGGGGGTCGGTGGGTCGTCTGTACGCAGATGCACCGATATATTTTTCAGATATATCGGCTGTGCTGCAGGGCCGACCTGATACTGTATGTCTGTGAATTACGTCATTCACAGACATATCGGGTGTACACACCCGCCGATGCACTTGCGTTATATATAATTAGGCGATCGAATAATTTATTGAGAAGTGTTTACCTAGCATTAGTATTATCTTGCGGTCATTGCTGTGAAATGACACCCATTGTACTCAAGTGAAATCACTGGTTACTAATACCCCTTTCACATCGCGATGCCGGGTCGCACCCGGGTCTTTGTTCACGCATCCATCCTGAGTGCGACCCGGCTGAGACCCCATTCGGACTGGCCTGACCCGGCTTATTGCTGGTTCGAGGATGTCGCCACCATCACATGCTGATCTGGCGCTTGGAGATGAAATCATCTCCGATCACCAGCTCTTCCTATGCTGTGAACGGACCCGAGTCGCATTGACCCAGGTTACCCGTTCACACTGTATCGCGAGTCGGGTTGAACACTTGTTCAACCCTGCTTGTTACCAGGGTTGAAATGCCGGATTATTTCAACCAGGCCCTTTCACACTGCACAGTAACCCGGGTTGCTGCGAGTTCACGTGCAATAACCTGGGTTATTGCAGCAAAGTGTGAAAGGAATATTACATATGTCAATGAATTACCCAATGTCAAAAGTTTCCATTTCTTGAATTGTATTAAAGCTACACAACTGTGTCAGCAATTAGCCATTGCGGTTTGCTGGAGTCTGGTGCCTTATAAGCACCTCTACGCAGTCAGTCTTACATGACCATCCACAATAAAAAGTTCCACATCAAGCTATTCAATGGGAGTGTAAACAAAGATTCAATTCTTACCATGCATGGATGGCTTTTGCTGAAGTTCAGTCTGGGGATGTTGTCAAAATGTCAACATGCATAATGTTAACATATAACATGTCGGTGTGTGCATAATGTTGACATGTTCATAATGGACTGGCAGTGGAGGATTATAGTTAGACTGTGGAAGGGAAGGTTAGTGTTAGGCTACTGGAGGGTAGGATAGGGCTAGGTGCTAAGGGGAGAGTCAGGGGATAGGCATACTCACTGCTGCAAGTGCTGCTGGAACCGCTGGAAGTCTTCATCAGCTGACCAACGGACCCACAAGACATTGCTGGAGGCATCGTACCCACTGTACCAGGTAACTCAACTGCTACACCACCAGGGATGTTTTATCGACATTCTAGTCATGATGAATGTCAACCTGGTCAATATCGACATTGTGAACATGTTGACATGACCAGGTTGGCATTTTTAATGTCAACAAAACATACCACACCTGCAGTCTGAATATCTAAGCATGTTTAATCTTCTTTGTAGCAAATGTGCACATGTGATTACACAAGCAATCGGCTGATTGTTGCGTTCAGCGCATGCATCGCAGTGCGCATGCACTAACCAGCCATTGCGATCGGGACTGCGATCGCAGTGGCTACGCAGACCCATCCAGAGTGATTGACAGGAATTGCCATTTGTGGGAGCTCATGGTGGTCAATGGTCTGTCAAACGCAGGCTTGCCAGTGCGTTTGAACACCGTTGCATGGGCGTGCATAAATTATTCACTGCGATGCCATGCACAGCTTGAGTATTCAGAGCGTCCGATGAAGTTAGCAATTCCTGAGTAAGGACGGAGCTTGTGCAAGTGTGCATGAGACTGCGATGGTACCGGATGTTACGATGGTTTCGCAGTCTTGCTAAAGATTACGGGTGTGTGTAACTTAAAGTGGGCGTCCTTATGTTGTGCTGTGACGGCATAACAATCTCAGTGGATTAGCGATTACACTACTGTGTGTAATCGTTATTGCAATCGCAGTTGCGATCCGTAATGATCAGGCCCTTAGTACTTCCTATCGGATTACTGGTGTTTGCTGGGTAATTGTGTAATTCACACTATTTATGGATGTTAAACAAGTCATACCTCAGCAGACCTGAAAACAAAGGTGGAGTGAACTGCTACTCCTCCTGCTAATGTATATCAAACTCTGTAACATCTGGCATGCAGGGCCATTGGCATTCTATTCTAAAGTTGGCAATCACCTAGAACAAGTCATCTTAGACTGTGGTACTTGTACCCACACGGCTACTTATACCCCTTTTACACCAAAATCCCGGGTCTGACCCGGGATTTTTTACCTGGCTTAGACTCAGTTTCCACTGCACCCTCATCCCGGGTTTTTCCCGGGTGGCCTCATTTTCCACTGAACCCGGGTAGGCCCAGCAAAACCTGTGGATGTCATTAAAAATGGCCTTTATTATTATTTTTATTATAATAAATTTTTTTTATTTATTTTAATTCTTATTAGTTATTTTATTTATTTAATGACCTTTTTTAATGACCTCCTTTATTCAGGCGTCTCCGCTGGTCTCTGGGTGATTACATCAGCAGCCAGCACCCTGGAAGGACTTTTGCAATTACCTGGGTCAAAACACCAGAGTAATGGTGCGTACACACTGGGCGATAAAGTGGACGACTGAACGATAACGTTATCGTTCAGTCGTCCACTTTATCGTCCATTTTTAAGCCCAAAAAGATTAACGATGACGCGCGTTCCCGCGGGTCGTTCGTCATCATCGTTCATCGGGCTGACATGCAGGCCAACCTGACGATCTCGTCAGGTTGCTGCATGTCAGGGAATGGGGGAGATGACGCGCGTTCCCGCGGGTCGTTCGTCATCATCGTTCATCGGGCTGACATGCAGGCCAACCTGACGATCTCGTCAGGTTGCTGCATGTCAGGGAATGGGGGAGAGAGCCCGGCGCTGAACGATATCGTTAATGATATCGTTCAGCGGCTGTGCTCAATGTCATAAACGACATTGAGCACAGCCTGCCGGGGACACACTAGACGATATCGCTCAGGGAGCATATCGTCTAGTGTGTATGCACCTTAAGAGCTGTTTCTACTGCAGTGTTACTAAAAGCCCTGCTCGTTACCTGGGAAGTAATCCTGGGTCAGTAGACCCGGGATCTTTTCCTTGGTGCCGTTTCCACTGAGCCAAGTTTCGGGTAGCCTCTGCAATTACCCGGGTTTTTTAGGCAGTGGAAAAGGTACAAAAAAAGGTTAATAAACACTACCTACAGGATCCTGACTGCAGTAATACAAAATGTTTTTACAACACAAAATACCAAAAACAAAGAAATAAAAATGGAAATTTCAGCACTTGAATAGGGTACCAATGTCAGTTATTAAACTTTTTGTTGTATAGTGCCATCATAATAGTGCTATCATATTCTGTTGTGCCTTCCAATTGTGAACATAAAGTAATAAAATGAGACTGGGGAATAAGATACTGACAAAGGGGTTAATCATATTAGGGTGTGAGGGGCCCCTCGCAGCCCATTCTTGCTCCGAAATTGCAGATTTTTGTACACAGCCGCACTTGTGTTACGAGGGAACTCACTCCTAGAAGGATTAACCCCTTAGGGAGACCTTGCTCCCAAGTTTATAATCTATAGGATGAATGTTTATGTATTGTATCAAACTAATAATAAAGTAAAATTTGTGGACTAACGTCTATGATATTGTTAATAAATGCCAGAATTCCGTTACTTATACTGGGCATACACAAAGAGACATTTTATCTGACAAGCTGAAACCATCAGATATTGTGGCCATGTACTGTGAGATACGTCACAGTATATAGCCACAATATCTGCGTTCCTCCTCTGAAGGAATGGAAAATATTAGCGGGTAACCGCAGCAGCGCATACACTGCTCAATGCATCCAACCAATCATCTGCTCTCTCAGACATTCTGGACATTTTCGGTCACGGTAATACACCGTTCAACGATTGGCTTGATCAGATTATCATCGATCGGTCCGATAAAACAGTATATGTCCAACATAAGGAAGATTTACACACAAAAAATAACATTCGTGAAATACATATACACACTTTTCTCATGAATCAACTAGTTCAACACAGATAGCGGCAATCACAAATGAAGTGGGAAGTCCAGGAGCAGTGCATTTGTACATGACTGAAGGGGTATGATGATTTTCTGACAGCACTGAATACACGCCATGTTTGTGTCCTCTTTAAAATGAGCACTTTGCACCTTCTCTTATACAGTTAAATAAAAGTGAGCGTAATTCAAATGTGATTTGTGTTTATTCACCAGATGTGCAGGAGTTTGTTGTTATGAAGGCAGAGGAGGCTTGTGTTCTATACGTCTTAGCAAACCTCTCCTGATGTTAAGACCAAGGAAAGATCTTGTAGAGGTAGGTTTATTTGTGCTGTTAAATAAGCTTGTGCTAGAAGGATGGATCGGTGTAAATCATTGCTTGCACACCAGAATGTACATGATTGCAGAATTTTGAAATAGAAACTTATCACATTCATGTGACTAATATTTAAAAGACCCTAAAAGTTACCCCTTACATCCTTTTTGGGAAGCAAATACTGGGTAAGCTTTAATCTGAGTAGTCATTTGAATTTTCGGGAAATAGGAATGCAATGCTACAGAGTTGTAGCCATAGGAGGAACTGTCCTAGAAATCTAGGACACACTGGAGCACTAATAATATCACACCCCACTTAATACATGCTGCGCTACCACCTAGGGAGGGAGCATAGCATTCTAGTTTCCTTGGGCTTTGTAATTGGTCTCACAGCCCTGGTTTTCAGCTGGGACTGTGTGACGTTGTAAAGGGGGTTTAAGCAGGAGGACCAATTCGAATGGTCCATCCTCATTTTGCAGCTGTTCTAAAATGGTGAACAAAAATGTTCAATCACTTACAGTTGCACTAGATCTTTCATTGCCTACATTTGTTATATAAACTTACATAAGTTAAACCTTTTTATTAAGATGTTTATAATGTATGTGGTACAAAAAACTGACCAGACTAATAGATAATGTTAGTTTCAATCTTATAGTGACTTCAGTTAATTTATCATTCTATGATAAGCTAATTGAAGCCACTGTAATACTGGAAACAAGAGACTCTACTAATGAGGTCTTTTTGAAGTCTGTATATAGAGCATATTGTTTGCTTTGGTGGAGTAGGGTATTGGTGTACACTTTAACTACTGCAATACTTTAGTACATCCAGGACTCCAGGGAGAAACTTGTGGATGGCTCACAGTTTTCCAGGTTGGTATCTTTGAGAATCATGGGTTTGTCACAAGCTGCTGCTGCGTCTTGTCTGACAATAGTGCTCTGGGCGGGTCTCTCAGGCCCATTGCTAAGAGACCGGGATGCCGGGCTGTCACTCTGTGAGGTCCTCCTATCTGGCTGCTCCGTCATCTCCATCCTGTCCCGTTTGGATCCCTCTCCTTTTTTACCTCTGCTGAGTCTCTGCTAGGATGTCGTCTATAGCGTTCATTACGTGGCTTCCGGTTCCATGTGTGGTATCATCCTCGTGGTGTGTTCCAGTCTCTCCTGTCTAGCTTGTATCCTGTCCATCCCTACCGTACTGTTGCATATGAGGGAAGTTAATATCTATTTATCACAACAGGCTCAGCCTCACTGCAGTGTTCAGGTGGACTACTTGTTTGCAAACTTAGTTGTCTCAGTCGCACCGATGCGTCTGAGTGGACTCTTTGTTACCAACTTTACTGCTGTCCCAGTCGCACCGCTGCATCTGAAATGACTTTGTTACCAACCTTACTGCTGTATCAGTTCCACTGCTGTGTCTGAGTGGACTTTAGTTATTACATCACGGCTGTCTCAGCCGCATCCCTGCAAAGTACACCTCAGCCCTCAAGGCTGCAACTTGGTCACAAGGTCACCACTCCAGTCAAGTATACATCAGCTGTCAAGGCTGCAACTTGGTCACCAGGCCACATTCCAGCCAAATACACTACAGTCCTCCAAAGTTTCTTTATCAATTGATCCACACCTCAAATTATGAGCTTTTTATTCCTGATAAACCATTCTTACTGTGAATCTTCCTAGAGATTCATAACAGGGTTATATATGATGGAAGTAGGGAGCATCTCCAGTCCGCTCTTTGCATGCTATACCCACGTGTTTGGGGAAGGGGATGTTGAGACATTAAAATAGGATATTAACTGTAGTTCCCCTTTAATGCTTGTAAGACTACATATTGGGATATTTGTTTGAAATGGTCATTGCCTTTAAATTTTACAGACCAGCAGTCTGGTAATAAATGTTTTCTCAAGGTGCAAATTT
Source organism: Taudactylus pleione (assembly GCA_031769625.1). Classification (NCBI taxonomy): domain Eukaryota; kingdom Metazoa; phylum Chordata; class Amphibia; order Anura; family Myobatrachidae; genus Taudactylus; species Taudactylus pleione. The sequence continues at coordinate 2,657,228 of JAUIMM010000153.1, forward strand.
AGTCCAAGTTCTATGTTTATTGCACATAAGTTGAAGGGCTAATCACACATGTGCGAAGATGCACTGTAAATGCAGTTGTTGTTTCATGCATGTTGCAGCACAGGTCATCAGTATTGTGACAGAATTAGGCATGATTGTTGCTACTGGCTATATTGCTCCTGTTAAAATTATAATGTTCACTAAGGTCCAATGCTACGTGTATTGGTAAGTGCAGATATAACCTTATCACATGCACCATATCTGCTAACAAAACAATGACAGTAACTGCTAGGTATTGAATGAAATATTCCAAGTTACAGGCCTCCATTGATGGGTGTATCTGCCAAACTTCTGCAGCCTTATCATTCTATCCTGCATCTCTGCCCTTCCCTCAAAGAGCCCGTTGTCACCTTGCAAATGTACTTTTTTCTGCCTCTTTTTTTCTAAAGAGCACTTGTACTATGGACAGGGGCTAGCAATCTACAAATCTTAATATTACATGGCCCCATCCACTGTAATGACCAGACTATTTATTTCTTTTTCTTTACTGCACATAAAGTTAAGTTAGAGAGACTATAGATCTGTTTAATAATCTAGATTGCAAGCTCTTCAATAAATCTAATAGCTGGGTTAGAGATTTAGAAGTTTCCCCTCACCCACACGGGCATCTGTTGCCCACCATATCTTGCCAGTGTTTCCTCTCCCTAATCTGTTATACAGACCCCAGGGTGGGTCAGAGGGAAATTTTTTAATTTGTTACCCACCAGAATATTATAAGGGGTCGGTAGGCGGAGCAGGGGGTCAGAACCGAGGTGGGTTATGGGGCCAGGCAGACACTGAGGTGACTCACCATATGCTGGGCCCTTTACTATCATTGTCTATAAAAGAATTGTGTTTAATGTCTGTGTAATGGTTATCATAACTGGCTGGTTATTTTTTGCATTTCAGACACTTCTGCACGAGATGATTCATGCTCTTCTGTTTGTTACGCACAACAATAGAGACCGTGATTCCCATGGCCCAGAGTTCTGCAAACATATGAATCGCATAAACTGTGTTACTGGTGCTAAGATATCTGTAAGTATGTACGCCATCTTTTTGGATACATGTATGTGAAATTAGAGATATAAGTAGAAATCTTAAAGAATATTGGGCTTAAATTGCTGAAAGCCTGTGTGCCCGTTTATGTATGCTAACATAGCTGTTCATACCGCTTAGTGTTTATTTCACACCACTGAAACTCTACAAGATAAACAGTAGGACATATTCTGTTCAACCTACTGTAAGTGTTCTCCCAGGAAAGGCGCTTTTATATATCAGATATCATATGTTTGCACACAAGCATCCGATTGCTATTTGGATAGCAGATTTCAGCAAAATTAAAGCTGGAAATCATTCAAAGGTTTATATTCTCAGACAGATTGACAAATGATCACTGATAACTAAATATATATTAAAAGTTGAGTCTCCCATATCCAAAATGCTTGGGACCAGGGGTATTTTGGATAACGGAAGATTCCGTATTTTGGAATATTAGCATACCATAATGAGATATCTTGGGAATGTGATATAAATCTAACACAGAATGCATTTATGTATTATATACACTTTACATGTAATTTTTTATCTTTTTTTTTTTTTTTTTTATAATTTTGTGCCTTAAACAAAGTTTGTGTACATTGAACCATCAAAAAGCAAATGTGTCACTATCTCAGTCATGCTAAAAATATTCTGTATTTCGGAATATTTGTATATGGGAGGCTCAACCTGTAATATCATTATAACTGTCATAGGTGTTCAGGAGCTATTATTTTCCGTAAGTCTAAGCATATAAAGGCATGACCATAAATCTGCAAACTGGGTTGGTCCATGACTATTTCTGAGGGCCTAATTCAGGGATGTATGTAAAATCTCGCAGTGCCACAACAGTTGCAGCATGATTGACCTGCTGCTGGCCATTGGAAGCTGCTGTGGGCAGCGTTTCAGAAAATGTGGGCGTCTGACCCATTTTATGGGCGTGCTGAAACCAGTAGCTGCATCTTCGTGATTTACTTGGACATCCTGAATAACCTGAGGGTTACTGAGATGTCCGATGTTCTTTGGACGCAGAAGAGGGTTATCTTTTTACACAAGACCTCTCCTGTGGCTTTTGCATATATTAGCACAGACGCTGCATACAAAGACGCAGCGGCTGTTACTTTAGCATTTCTGAATCAGGTCCTGAGATTGATTGGAAAAGTCTGTATAGGAGCACAGGGAATGCCCTATTAGGTTGCATAATATGTGGGTAGGTGTTGATGGTGTCGTGGTTCTAGTGTAGTTGGCCAGCATTATTGTTCCTACATAAAACTGCCCCTTTAAGATGTATTTTCTAACCTGGTGAAGTAAAGATGTTACACCGCACCAGTGATTCCAGCAACATAAAGGGTTAATTTAATTTATTTTATTTTTTTTGTCGGAAAATATTGTAATGCTGCAGGAGGCATCTGAGGAGAAAAGATGTCCCCTGACAGCATCGCAGATCTGATTCGGCTGTCTGAGTAAGCCTAAGCTCTCTCAGAATGACCGCTAGAACTGCTCAGTTATCCTGGTCTTGCCACTCCCAGAAAATGGGGACGATGCCCCCCATTTTCTGGAATGCTGGTCGGCCATCCCATTCCCTGCCCCTAAACGTCTGTGGCTTTGAGGCACTGCGAGCGTACTCACAGATAGAAAACCTCTCATGCGCAGTTTCTGCACTGTGCATATGCAGGTCTCTCAATCAGACTTGTGCGCAAACCATCGCACACAAACCGTCCCTTTGTCCTATATTCTTTAATGTTCTAAATAGGTATATGATTGATAAACTTGACCCAGACAATTGAAGTATGGTAGTGAACATTTTTGCTATAGCTGATATAACGTTTGTAAAATGATGTTCCAGAGTTAACCTGAGACTTGCCATTTGTTAGAATATTTTTATATAGCACCATGGTTAATTTGTGAATTGGAATATGGTGAAAAAAGTTCTTAGGTCCTTTTTAAAGCTTCATAAATTGTTTATATACAGAGCTCCACTAGTGCTCAGCATCCTGTTCCCTATCCTAAAGTATCCACTGTTCCAACTACCACACGTGCATTTTTATGTAAAGCTGGGTACACATCAGATGATGTGTACCCAACCTGACGTCACGGACGACTGGACCCAGCATGCGGCAAGTGCATACGCACTTGCTGAAACCGGGTCTGACGGGTGGAGGGGTGTGCCATGCTGCCGCATGGCATCGTTAGCGACATCCCTGTCATCCCTGCAGTAGGGCCGATGGGGGATGTAGCTAATGACCCGTGGGAGCACGCATATCATGGGTACACACTAGACTATGTACCTGATATGTCGCTTCGATCTGCGGGACCATACGACTTATCGTCTAGTGTGTACCCAGCTTATATTTTTACTCTCTTTAGTCTCCTGTTAGAAGGGGTTTACTTCACCATTTTCTAATCTTCATGATCTTCTTTTATTATGATGTTGTTATTCACTTTCAATCCAAATGGCAAATTGTTTTCCTAAATTTAACCAAGAGAACTGAGAAGAGGCCAATGAATCCTATGTGAACTCTTATTCAGGACAAACTGGTATAGCTGAGATCTTTACAGTATTTTTATTGATGAATATGACTTGTTTTCTAATAGGACACATTATCTGGGAATGGTCCTGTTTTAGTACTGGTCTGGCAATTTCTGTTTTTCTCTGTTAACTTAGATCAACCTAGGTCCTTAGTAATTTGAGAAAGCTTAGCAGAGATGGATAGTAGCTTGCTGGTAATCTCCAGATGTTCAACTACGCACTGAATTTTATTGTGAGTAGTTTTTTTTTTTTTTTTTTTTTTATTATTATTATTATTATTATTATTATTATTATTATACAAGTCACATGGCAGTCTATTATATGGTATTTACATTGTGTCTACTTTTAAATTCAACACAAGTTGGTGTAATGCCATGAAAAACCAATGGGTATGGCATTGACTGACTGACAAAATAGGCAGTTTACCGAGCCCTTGAGATAGATTTTTCATGCAACCAATCTCAAAAACGTAGTTTACCATTTCTGCTTTTAATCTTTATGGACTTTGTCCCTTTTTATGACATTATTTTATGTGAGTTATTTTCTCAACTTTTTTTTTTCTTAAATAGGTTTATCACAGTTTCCACGATGAAGTAGATGAGTACAGGAAACATTGGTGGCTCTGTAATGGGCCCTGTCAGAAAAGAAAACCCTACTTTGGATATGTAAAACGTGCAATGAACCGAGCACCATCATCCAATGACCCGTGGTGGGCTGAGCACAAAAGCACTTGTGGAGGAACGTTCACAAAAGTGAAAGAGCCAGAAAACACTTCTCGTAAAGGCAAGAAAACGAATGAAAATGAATCTCAGCCCATGAAATCAATGGATGTTAAAGGTAGCTAAGAATTTTTACTAAAACTTTTGAATATTGAAAAGTTCACACACAATGAAAGATAATAATAGATTGTGTAACCCTTTCAGCGTTTATTTTTTTTCATTTAGGAATTGTATTGTGTATTCTGTGTAAAATGTTATAGTATTGTTCTGCTAAGAATTCTATGGCCCGTATTCAATTTGGAGCGAAAAGCCGTTTTCGCGTGTTTTTGGCGAAAACTTTTCGCTGATGACGTCATTTTCGCCTGTTTTGGTTTTACCCCGTATTCAATTTGGAAGACTTTTCGCCTAGGCGGAAATTCAATGCAATGTATTAGGCGAAAAAGTTTCGCCCATGAATAGCAGGAGGAAAAAAGTGCAGAATTGGGGTTTTGGGGTGCAACGTTGCAGGAACCCCCGTGCAGTCTTCAGACAGTCCCCCCAAAGGTAAACTGTGTCAAATTTAAAAAAAAAAAAAAAAAAACCACTTAAGGACACCCCAAAAAAATCACTGAATTTGGGGGCGATGCGAAATAAAAAAAAGTTGGGGGACAAATAAAAACTAGCGAACTTGACTCTGGGGGGGTCCCCAAGTATGCCCCAGGTGTTTTTATCATTGCAGGTGCTTGCGGCAGGTGGATTTTTCACGATTTTTTTCAGCTTTAGCAACTTTAAAATATGCTGGCCCCCATTTCAAGTACCCCAAATTTGCTTGGATAAGTTATTTTCTGCAAAAAAAAACCCCAGAATACTATTCTTCACCACTTGTACAAAAACACTATTTAGCAGCTATTGAGCCCGTTTAAAAACACTTTGAGCCCGTTTAAAAACACCAAATACCTTCAGCAAGCCAAATCGGGGGGTACCATAGTGAACCCCCATGTCAGAGCATCATTTGGGGGGGGTCTCCGGCTGATTTCCCCAAAACTGACAGTACTTTCCGCTTGTTTAAGTTTCGCCAGGTTTTATTTTCGCCTACCTTCAAATTGAATACAGCGATACGCGGGCACGCGCACAATACACTTTTGCCTGCAAAACAGGCGAAAAGTGCGGGAGGCGAAAAAGTATCACGGCTGAGCTCAAATTGAATACGGGGCCTATGTATGCTCTAACCGCACTGTGAGACCAGCGTGTGTGTGTGTATGTATGTGTGTATGCGTGTGTGTGTGTGTGTGTATGTATATGTGTGTATATATATATATATATATGTGTGTATATATATATATATATATATATATATATATACACACATATATATACACATACATACACGTGTATGTATATAAGGTCTTAGCGACTGACTAATATAGTGAAAATCAATAAGTCACAAAAAAATAAATGTTATGAGTGCTGTATAAATCATATAAAACAAAGTGTGTGGAACTAATAATTTATTACATAAAGCATACACATAAACAATAATAACGTAATAGTTAGCCTGTATGTGCTACAAAAGGCTCTCACAGTGACCCGTAGGTCTGTATAAGTACAGCAAGCGTATTTATCGAAGTGCAAAGGTGCTTATAAATAGTTAAAAACTGTCCTTAAGATACACTAGATAAATAAATACATATATAATTCAGAGTTAATATAGCAATAAAAAACAATTGATAGTATTAGCACAGGAGAATAATAGATGAAGAAATAAATAAAAACTTCAACAGGTGTTCTAAAAACTCTCTAAAAGGTATAAAAGACTCAAAAATCATATGGTGCTTATCTTAATAGTTCATTAGGCAAGAAGCAGTTAACCCAACGCGTTTCATCCACCAGGGACTTCATCAAGGGGTCCCTGGTGGATGAAACGTGTTGGAAAGCTGCCTCTTGCCTAATAAACTATTAAGATAAGCACCATATGATTTTTGAGAACCTCTTATACCTTTTTAGTGTGTTTTTAGAACACCTGTTGAAGTTTTATTTATTCTCCTGTGCTCATACTATCAATTGCTTTTTATTTCTATATTAACTCTGAATTATATATGTATTTATTTAGTGTATCTTAAGGACAGTTTTTAACTATTTATAAGCACCTTTGCACTTCAATAAATACACTTGCTGTACTTCTACAGACCTAAGGGTCACTGTTAGAGCCTTTTCTAGCACGTACAGGCTAATTATTACGTACTATTTGTTTATGTGTATGCTTTATGTAATAAATTAGTTCCACACACTTTGTTTTATATGATTTATACAGCACTCTTATAACATTTATTTATCTCTTGTGACTTATTGATTTGCACTATTTATATACGTCAGTCGCTAAGACCTAATATACCTACACATACTGTTCTAAGGTGCAATCCCAAATGCTCCATTCTATTTGGTCCAGCTGACACCCTTGATATTTAGGGAGAACGTAGCACCCATAATTTTGCACAAATCTATCCACATTAATTTTATCTATTGACTTAAGTTGGCGCCGGTACCTTTTTTGTTTCTAATATATATATACACATATATACACTTGCGCACACTCTATGTAGACAAAAGTGATGACACCACTGAAATGCATACCATTGCACACAAGTTCCAATGGCCACTAATTTGGCGGTTTTGACAAGAACACTTCGTAGGGACGCCTTGCGGTCCTACGAAGCCACAAATGTGTTTTTATCAGGACAGCAATGCCATCTGTCATGTTTCCATGGCGACGCTGGACTGGTATACAGAAAATGAGGTAACCTGGATGGACTGGCTATCTCAGACTACAGATCTTAACTCCATTGTGAACCTCTGAGATGAATTGGAGCATCGGGTGCGTTTTAGGCCGACTCGACCTACTTAAGTGTCACAGTGGGTCACTGTACTTAAGGAGGAATGGCAAAACATACCACCTGCTGTTATCCAGGAACTTGTGGACCGTTTACCAAGAAGGGTGTCTGCAGTAATCACTGCACGTGGTGGACCTACAAAGTACTGACGTCAATAAATTATCCGAAAAGTAAAAAATGGAAAAGTAACAAGGCGCTCAAAAACTAGCAGCCACTTGCATAAAGGAATACTGCGAAAATGTCTGTAAATAATATGCTGAAAACAAATGCAAATAATGGCGCTCAGTCACGTTCCATCAATAGGTAGAAATTCAAAAAATGGTGATTCATACCCGGATAGTCCAAACTTATATGTTAAAAGTCCACCTGAACACTGCTTTCTGATTCCACTGTGTATTACTGTGCAGATGGAAAGTACCTTTAAACCACAGATTCTGGTGGATCCAGCGCTAAATGAAATACAAACACAGAAAAGACAACATTGCGTAGTCTATATATAAAGTGTGTACTTACACAATTTTTTTTGCGCTATTGGTCACTTAAAAATGTATCTTAAAGTTGTATGGAATTCACACATGATGCACTGGGCCTCTCCCTATACCCCGCCACCTCAATTTTGTTTGGTGGCCGGCCGGAGTCGGGTCACTGTTGCGCAGTGAGGCTGTTTAACAGCCCCTGAAGATTTTCAAGATTGGAATCTACTAGCGGACAGCCAGGCCCGGAAACCTGTGCTTCCACCTAGACCAGCCTGGGACAAGTACTGGGGCGCACTGAGCAAAAAAAGAGATGCTGAGGCAATTCTGGTGGACGCTCTGTCGGTATGGTGGACCTACCAGTTTGCGTACCTGTTCCCTCCCAGCCTCCCTGTTTCCTCGAGTCATTCGGAAGTTCAAACAAGGAGGCACAGTCCTGCTGGTGACTCCAGCGTGGCCCAGACGGCACTGGTACTCGGAACTGCGGAGTCTCTCCATCGACACTCCATTGCTGTTGCCTCAATGTCTGGACCTGTTGTCTCTCTCAAGGTTCTTGCCTTTACCCGGACCTGGGTCGTCTATCTTTGACGGCGTGGCTCTTGAGACATCCCTCCTAAGGTCTAAAAGGGTTTTTCTAGCTCTGTTGTAGATACTATGATCAGAGCACGTAAACCAGCCTCTGCCAGTTTACCACAGAGTGTGGCATACCTACTTCCAATGGTGTTATCCCAGAGGTTATGATCCCTGGACATTTCGGATATCCGGAGTCTTGGCCTTCCTTCAAGAAGGTTGGGTCTTGGTCTCTGTTTAGCCTCGCTGAAGGTGCATGTCACGGCTCTGTCCATATGGTTTAAGAGGAAATTGCTCCTCTACCTCCATGTCTGGACCTTCCTCCAAGGTGTTCTCTGGATTCAGCCTCCCTTTGTCCCTCTTGTGGCTCCTTGGGATTTGGCTTTGGTACTTAGGGCACTCTATTTGAACCCCTGGCTTCAGTGGATCTCAAATGGCTTACAGCTAAGACTGTTTGTTTGTTTTTCTTCTAGCTATAGCTTCTGCCAGAAGAGTGTCAGAGTTTGAGGCACTCTCCTGTCTCTCCCAATTTCTGATATTTCACCAGGACAGGGCAGTGCTTCGGACTCGCCCTGGGTTCCTTCCTAAGGTGGTTTCCAGTTTCCACATTAATCAGGAAATTGTTGTGCCAGTCTTTCAGTCTCCGGACATCTCAGCAGGTGAGGCCTCTTTGGATGTGGTGCGGGCCTTCAGGAATTATGTGGACCGTACCAGTTCTCTTCGGAAGTCAGACTCCTTGTTTGTCCTCTATGGATTTCACAAGAAGGGGTGGCCAGTCAATAAGCACACTGGCTAGATGGCTGCGCATGACGATCTCTGAGGCTTACACTCAGGAGGACCTTCCTGTTCCACCCTGTGTTACCGCTCATTCTACTTGGTCTGTGGGTCCCTCGTGGGCAGCTCCCCATAGAGCCTCGGCTGTTCAGCTTTGTAAGGCTGCCACGTGGTCTTCTGTCCAGACCTTTTTTTTAAGGTTCTGTGCATTTGATACCTATGCCTCTCAGGATGCTTCCTTTTGGGCAGCGGATTCTCCTTTCAGCACAGGAGCATCCCCACCCTTAAAAGGACTGCTTTGGGACATCCCCAAGGTCTCCCTGTGGAGCCTATGGACCCTGAAGAAGAAAATTAGAGATATGGTAAGAACTTACCATAGTTATCTCTCTTTCTTCGAAGTCCATAGGGTCCACAGGGCAGCCACCCGACGCACCTGGCTTCAGATGGGCTTCGTTGTAGTCACCTGTTTTTCCGTATCCTTCTTTGTGAGAATGTGATTCTTCAGTGTTCCAGACTTTCTTCTCTCTCTCTCTTGTCCTCCTTCGTCCTTTGGCTTGTTACAAACTGAGGTGCCTGGGGGTGGGGTATAAGGAGAGGCCCAGTGCATCCTGGTAGAGAAAAATGAACTGCGTGGTGCCTGGATGTCCTGCCATCAGATAAACCCCAAGGTCTCCCTGTGGACTTCGAAGAAAGAGATAACAAAGGTAAGTTCTTACCATATATCTGGATGTGATCTGCAGATATATAATTATGTAATACTCTGGTTGCAGTGTTTTACATCTATTCACCGCTGCTCTGCTATGCACAGCAGCGTGTAAGGTGGGGCTTGCCAACCCCCCCTGCTCCCCTTTCATTATGGGACACTGTGGCCCATGGATTGGATGGTATGATTTATCTATATGTCCATCTCATATCTATTTATCGGTCACGTATCTATTGATCACATATCTATCTAAAGGGGCAGACTAGATGGGACAAGTGGTTCTTATCTCCTGTCAAATTCTATATGTGTTCGAAACAATATGTATGCAAAATGTCATAATCTGTTATGTGGAACCTGTTATTTATTGTGGGTACATCTGAGGAAATATTGTAGTGTAAGGCTTGCTTAGGTGGATATTTGTGTTGCTTGAAAGGCAAGCCCGTTTTTCACTTTTTATATGTATTTCACCCATTATGGATAGAAAAGGTGATTTTGAGAAGGCATTATCCTGGTTATTCCCCAAAGATTTTGTATACTGATGATCTTGGGCTAACTTCTAAAAGTCAGAATGGTCAAGATTGAATAAACTAATCCTTGTCTAAATCTAACCATACTGATTAGTCTGGTGACGATAGATCCATCAATAAACCCAAACCCTTACTTTCTGCGACATGTTATATTTATAAAGTTTGAGATGGGTCCATCAAAATATAAAGTATGAAGATTTTGAATGGGTTTTAATATCCAACATTTTTAAATATTTATTTTCAATTTTTTTTTTTTTTACTGATTTTCAAAATTGTGTACAGAGATAAAACAATAACTCAAACGGTAATAAGAGAAATGTGGTTGTGGAGATGGGGAAGAAGGTAAGGAAGAATAAGGGGAAAGAGGAGACCCCAAATGGAGGTATGTAACATACACATTGAATAATAACCCAAAGGTGAGAGGATGATGCAAACAAAGCTCAGTTGAATAGGCAGCTAGGGCCTGCATTACAGCATCGTATAGAGTCCCAGAATGAGGATATTAATTAGCTGTCTAAACTAAGTGGGAATCGAACCTGGGAATTATTTTGTCAGCAAAAACTGGGAGTTGATTTTTCATAACATATTTAGGATGTCTGCGTGAGTCACACAAATGCTTTTGAAAATTGTTATTAAGCTACATGTCACCCCCTCTGTTTTGCTGGAGGAACTATGGTGGGGCTGTATTTCGGAGCTATTCTGCTCTCCAGGATTTGTGGTTGGATGTTTTTCAGCTGATTGAATCGGTCATCGGAAGCATTACCCCTCCTGGTTTTCAGATGTTTAAAGGGTCCTGTACTCGTAGCCACTAGAGCTCTTATTGCTCCGTACTAGAAGAATTTGACTCGTTTCCCCTTTTCCAGAATTGTCCCCTATGTGCAGTGAAGCTCTGATATGAAGACTCTGGGATTCAGGTGCTCAACATCATTATCGTCTCCACTGGTTAAATGGAGTCAGTGGTTCTAACACATTGCCAAGCCACATTCCTCCTCCAGTATCTGTGCCCTCCTCTTCCTGTACCGTGCTGCTTTTCACCTTCTAGTTTGTTAGCAAGGCAGATGTCCCAAGGAAATTACTATTTATAAGTTAATACTGAGCTCAATTTGGGTGCACCCCCTCTCCACCTATCCCTTTTCCTTGGTGTTCCAGTATCCCCTTATTGTATTCACGTTTTGACTTTACCTGAGTTATACAGATAATGCAGCAATCATGGCAAAAGATGTGATATTGATGAGCACCATCACCGAATCATAAGCAAAATTACTACTTGCCGTTTGTTGTTTTTTTTTTTTGTTAACTTTCAGTGGAATCTGCATTTGTTCATATGCTAAAACATTAGCCCTGAGCCTGATATAGATAGATATAGATAGATAGATATATATATATATATATATATATATATATATACATACAGTAAGCACAAGTGTCATGAATATATGTAAAATATTGAACTGTGATGTCATGAGCCCTGTCAGAAGTGTTCCATGATGAAGTATAGTAATATGTTTATTTCTACTTCAGGGTCCATAGGGGGTCCACAGGGTTGACCTTGGGGTATAGGTTGGGAACCAAATCCGGGCACCACGCAGTTAAAGCTTTTAGCTCCCAGGATGCACTTGGGTCCACTCTCCCTATAACCCCGCCCCCAGCCAGAGGCACCTCAGTTTAAGTTGGTGCCCGGCCGGAGTCGGGTCACCATTACTGCAGGGGGGCTGCTTAGCAGCCCCTAAGCTTAAAAGAGTTTTATTTTATTATTTTTTTTTTTTTACTACTCTTCAGAGCGGCAGCATCAGACTGTCCAATGGACGTCTGAGCTGCCGCTCCTACACCCCGCCGGCGCTGCGACGCCAGTACAGATCTGGGGATCGCAGCGGGACCCCAGAGTCTGTACTAGCCGGGCTCTGGAGGAATCCCTGGGCTGCTGCCGGATCGACGGGGACAGGTAAGTCGCGTGGTCACCGCTTGCGGTGACCCGCGTGTACATGCAGCCTTATGCCTCCGGTCTCTGGGGACAGACCGGAGGCGCTAGCGGTGGCGGCGGGCTCCCCCTCCATGGAGGCATACCCCGCGTGTCCACAGCCCACCAGGGATTATAGCGGCAGCGGGAGCCGGCATCCCGGGGGGTTAATTGCTAGCCAGGGGAGGAAGCCTTCCCTGTCTAGCGGCTCCTCCCCTCAGCTCAGCGCGCCTTTCAATAATACAGTCTGGCGTCGCTGAGCTGCTTCCTCCGCGGGCCACGCTTCTTCTGAGGTCTCCAGCGGCCATTTTCTCTCTGTGGTGCTGCAGAACTCTTAGGATGTCAGTGAGCCCAGTCCCCCTGCGTACCTGGCCATTTTGGGTGAGTGTACACAGCGCTATAGCCTTCCCAGACACTGAATCTGGGCAGTTGAATGTAGCGACATTGTGCAGTATATTATATGTCATGCTTATGTATGTATATATATTTTTCTGCATTGTATGTGACTTATGCTAGTGCTGACTGTCTGCTTTTTCTCTCACCTGTCAGTGTATATCTATCCCTTTTCTTTATCTGCCCTAATACAGGTGTACCTGGGGTGGTTCTGAGACCTCACATATATATATTTGTTAATATCTGTGAGGTTTGTCACATACTGTTGCGTGCTGCACGTTGCCATATTTTAGATGGAACTGTGAGTTGCGTACGCTGATAATGGGTTCCTGCAGCTAATCTTAGCGTCAGTCAGGACCGGTATGGCGCTGCTTAATATTTCCGTCAAGATAGTCAGATATATCTGACCAGGAGATTGCACACGATACTGCACCCATTATTGCTATCCTGCAAGTCATAGCCTGCAGGAATTAGTGCGGAGGATTTTAACTCAGAAAGGTTTACGTATGCGGCACCATCTGGTGCCGGGCCCCTTGCACGACCCCCTTAAAGGGCGTTGTTTCTCAGGATCCTCTCCTTTGAGGATCGCCGGGCGGGCCCCATTGTCGTCACTCGCTTGGAGTTACTTCACCATACTGCCCTTTTGAACTCGGGGTATCTCGCAATTTCTTGCAATTTACCCCTGTGTCACAGACTATCGCTCCCTGCCGGGGTTTTTCACAGTACATGAATTACCTCCGATACCACATCGGTCTGTCATTCCCCTTGCAGGGATTACCACAACGGCCACCCTGGTGGATGTCGTTTTATACGAAATACTAATTGGCGTGATATACGCCCTGTGGTTACTGACCAGTGGCTCTGCCGTGAACTGGATGGTATATTCGGCTCTTTCCCTCTCACATGGGGGGGAGCCGATCTCAAGTATTATTATCCCTGCTTTGGGGCTGGTAGCCAGGCTCATTCTGGATATAGAGAATGTCGATCCTGCACCTGTATCATACATCTCCCGTTTTCTGCCCAGCGGGTGGATCTCATAGCGGGAGTCTGGCTGTCCCCAGATACGAGGAGTCACAAAGGCCTCCTGTTTCCCATTCCCTGAGGGTCCTCACAAGTAATGGAAATCCCCTTCTGGGATGGATTTGTATGTTAATCATCGGGTTACAGGCATTAATACGCCTCCCATCCCGGCCTGGACGGATTTTACGGATCCGTAGGTGGTAACTTTGCCTGAAATCAATGTACTCGTTTTCAGGGCCTGTTGCCCGTCCTACCATGGCCATCGCATGGTGATGCTTTTGTGACGTTTTTCCCCTCCAACACGTCTGAGGTTCAAATATCTTTTTGCCGCTCACAAAATATGCAGTGGTCATATGTGGGATTACCTCATGGGATGCCGGTCTTCTAACTTTCAGGGTTTCGGCGGCATCTGTATCCGCCGCAGTACCCTATGGCTGCGTTATGGGAAAGCAGAGGTGCACACTCCTTCCAGGGGGAAGTTCTTGTTTGGTCCTGACCTTGACAAGATCGTTGCATCATTGGCAGTATCACTAATGGGGAGATACCGTCTTTAGCTACTCCCACTACATTCGGACTAACTCTGTTAAGTCTTTTTGTCCTCAGGGTCAGCCTAAAGGCCTGTTTTTTCCTAGGCTGTCGGCCTCCACGGGGGCCACCATATCCAGTACCGAGCAGTCCTGGACTTCCGGACGACCCTGTTTCTACACCTGAGGATATACCCTCAGCCTGACGGGACAGGTCTACATCTGGGGAATTTCCAGAGTGAGGTACTGATTCTCAACGGCCTCTCATTGCTCATGCAGCCTCCTCACAGGCATTGGTACACGGGCCCTTCTTCAGAACTGATCAGGGCCTTACAATCCCAGAAAGCTATACAGTCTTTGTGGTAAGCAGAGCTATTTCGGCCAACCTCACTATCTCAGTGAGGGACTGGTTGTTCTACTTTCTTTTTGGGGCGGTGACCGACTGGTCCTCCTTTGCCTATACTCTGTCTCAAATCCCTGAATCAGATTCCAACGGTGCCTTGACTCAGGTGGAATCGTCCATGCTCCATCATCCGATGTTTGGAACCTGGGGATTTTATGGTATATCCGAGTATTCAGGATACGTACCTACGGGTACATACAGAGCCCTCTCATCAGCATGGGTTCAGGTTTGCTGTGCCACAGCAACACTTGTAAGTTTCGGGCTCTGCCTTTTGGGGCTGTCCTCAACTCCACCGGGGTTTACCAGCTTTATGGATTTTCTGACAGTTCACCTGTTCAGTGTATCCGAATGCTCCTTTCTCTGGACGGTCTCCTACTTTTAGCAGGATCACCAAGGTACTTTACCGCCAGGTCAGGATAACCGGGGCTTCTTCTCGTCACAGAAAAGTCCTCCCTGCATCCCTCACAGGGTTTTCTTCATCTGGGAGCACTGCTGGATTCTCAGAATCTGAGAATTTTTCTGGCGTAAGACAAGATCTCCACTCTTCAACTTCGAGGGTGCGGATATCTACGCAGTCGACATATGTCATTACTCTTTGTGATGCGCGGTCTACCAGAGTGTCTACCTTTTGGTAGGGTGGAATGTGCTCAGTTCCATTCCAGGCCTTGCCATAATTGACTCCCCTCCAGATGGATCGAGTTTTTTCCATCGGATCACTGTTCGAACGATGATACTTTCTACGGAGGCGAGTTGGTCTCTGTCCGGGTGGCTATGGCCATCTCGTCCAGGGTGTTCTTTGCTAAAGACAGTGTCTGGTCCGCATTCATTTCGGGGCAGTTGGACGTCTGTCGCTTCTGCCCTGCCACTTACCTTGTTGATACTTTAAGCTGTCTTGGACTTTCACTCTGGCCTAACCCATTTGTCACGGTTAACCTGAATAGGTTCAGTCCGACAGTGTCACAACAGTGGCTTCCATCTAGGCAACACTGGTAGTTGGGTGGCAATGTTAGGAATGTCACCCATTCTGACATAGTCCAAGGGTCTTCTCCTGGCCAACTCTGCGGTGTTTATTCCCGGAGCTCTCCATTGGGAAGCGGGCTTCCTCAGCCGTCACGGCGTGCATCCCGGGGACTAGTCTCTTCTCCAAGAGAGGTTTCAACTCCTGGTGAGCAGAGGGGGCCTCCCTGAGGGGATTGATCCCCATGGCCTTCTGACTCGATCACACATTACCGGTGTTACAGTCCAGCTCTAGGAGTACTGAAGCTACCTTCAGTGACTCTTTGTCAGTGAAGTGGTCCTTCCACTTTGTGTACCTGTGTCCTCCGGTCTCCCTTCTTCCTCGAGGTCTTCGGAAGTTTAATTCGAGACGGAGGGGCTTTCCTTCTGGGGGCTCCAGGTCGTCCCAGACATCACTGGTACTAAGATTTTCGGAGTCTCCTCCTCGATGCTCCGTTCCTACTGCTTCACTATCTGGACCTGTTGTCTCAGGGTCCTTGTTTTTCCCTGGATCTGGATCGCTTGTCTTTAACTGCGCCCCTACTGTGGTCCTCGGGCTTCCCTGGCTCTGTCTTCATTGAGATGTTTAGAGCAGATAGGCCAGACTTTGCTGGGATCTGCCACGGACTGTGGCATACATAATTCTTATGGTATCGTACCTGTCGATACGATCCTCCGGTGTCCAGGATTTCCAGATATTCTGGCATTCCTTCCAGCTGGCTTGGGTTTCACCCTTGGCCTGGCCTTCCTGACAGTGCGGATCTCTACACTGTCGGTATGGTTAAGATATGGAATTGCTCCGCTCTGGTATCCAGTTCATCCTTTGGAGTGTTTTCTGGATTATGTCTCCACTTATCCTCCCTAGGGACTCCTGGGGAGTTAGTAGTGGTTCTTTGTTCCCTCCGGGGACAGTCAATGGAACCGCTGGTTGTGATAGCCATTACATGGTCTATTGTTTAAGCTCTCTCTCTCTCTCTCTCTCTCTCAGGGTGTTTAAATCAACCAGGAGAGTGTCTGAATGGGGAGCGTTCTCATGTGGCTCCCTCTTCTGGAGGGCATCATGTCAGGGTGTGAGTTGCTCTCGCCCTGTGTTTCTTCTTAAAGTGGTTTTTAGGTTCCATATTATTCTGGAACTTATGGTATGGCCATTCAGTTCCCAGTCCTCTCGGCTGTTGTGGCCTCATGGACTGTGGTCCGGCCTCTTTGGCTTTATGTGATCCGTTCAAGTTCCTTATGGTAAGCGGACTCCTTATTGGTGGTCTGCGGTTTCTGGTTTTAACAGGAAACGATGGCCGGCCTATAATGAAATGTTGACTGGATGGCCTCGTATGTCTTCCTCAGGGGCCTACCCATGGGTGGGCATTTCTGTCGTTGAGGCTTGTTTTTTTCTCGGGCCGTGTAACCCTCGTGGGCGGCTCGTCGTGGCGCCTCGGCTGTTTTGCCTTACTAGGTGTCCACGTGGTCTTCTGTCCATACCTTTTTAAGGTTCTAGGCATTGGTTTCCTTTGCCTCTCAGGATGCTTCCTTTTTGGCGACGGATTCTCCTCTCAGCACAGGAGCGTCCCCACCCTTGGTTGAACTGCTTTGGGACATCCCCAAGGTCAACCCTGTGGACCCCCTATGGACCCTGAAGTAGAAAACAAGAGATATGGTAAGAACTTACCTTTGTTATCTCTGTTTCTACGAAGTCCATAGGGTCCACAGGGCGCCCGCCCTGACGCAC
The DNA here is from genome assembly GCA_031769625.1 of Taudactylus pleione. Taxonomy (NCBI): domain Eukaryota; kingdom Metazoa; phylum Chordata; class Amphibia; order Anura; family Myobatrachidae; genus Taudactylus; species Taudactylus pleione. The sequence goes on from JAUIMM010000153.1 coordinate 2,674,463, forward strand.
CTGGCTTCATATGGGCTGTGTTACTGGTCACCGGCTTCCCGTCTCCTTTTCTGTGAGTATGGTTCTAGAGTGTTCCAGTTTTCTCTCTCTTTTTCTCTCCTCCTCCGGCCTTTGGCTACTTACAATCTGAGGTGCCTCTGGCTGGGGGGCGGGGTTATAGGGAGAGTGGACCCAAGTGCATCCTGGGAGCTAAAAGCTTTAACTGCGTGGTGCCCGGATTTGGTTCCCAACCTATACCCCAAGGTCAACCCTGTGGACCCTATGGACTTCGTAGAAACAGAGATAACAAAGGTAAGTTCTTACCATATCTCTTGTTTTATATAACACTTTACTCCAAAGGGCTCAAGGTGCTTTACAGAATCTTGTACATATTACAGTGGTTTTTAGCTTTGCAGAAGTTACAGAAACTATATACATAATACAGGGGTTCGCTTTAAAGAAACCATGAAGATAAAAACCAAGGATTAGATTTGCAGAACATACAGAATACCGTGAACATATTAGAGTTGAGGCAGCCATTTTGGTCATAAAGTCCAAGGATTATTCATCCTATCTACGAAGATACCAGATAAAGCAGCCATCTTAGGCACACTACATAGGTTACATTGGGCGGAATAGGCAATGCCTGGACAAGATGATACATCACGAGGCAGCTACAGAATACTAAAGCGAGACAGAAGGTCTTTACAAAAACATCTGACCCATGCATTGTTTATTCTATCCATGAGAGTACCACCTTGGGCACACTCAGGCACACTTTGCTACACCCAGCGCTGTCCTGTGTTGCCACCCCTTCCCTCCTCCACTCCCTCCCCCTGGGCATTTATCACAATAGCGCCGTGTGGAGGGAGGGCTTTTTCTGCGCCTGCCGGATCCCATGGTGCTCTGGGCGACAGACCGGCTTGCCCGTGCCTGGAGCCGCTACTGGGCACACTACATAGGTTACAATGTGTGAGATAAGTAATTCATGGAAGTAAGACATATATGTGTAAAACAAATAACAAAATACCCCCTGAGTAAATTGTTCCATGTGTTGTGTAAATGTCACAAAAGACTAATCACCCCCATGGATATGAGTATCCTCTTATACAAGCAGCTTGTTGTGTGTCTAATTGCTACATCTAACTTGTGTATTATAGGATTATTGAACCCCCATATTTTAAAATAAAGGATTATTTTTAGTCATCTGCAGCCTCTACACTTTTATATATTATAAATCCTTTTTATTTCTTTCTGCAGGAAAAAGCGAAGGAGTTGATATCCGTACATTTATACCATTTGGTGGAACAGGATATAAACTTGGGGAATCAAGTCAAACACCGACGGCTGTGAAAGTCCAGAGAGCCTTTACTTCTTCCAGTACAGCAGCCAAGTCTTTGCCAAATAATACTCCCAAAAACACAATTCTGAGCTATAGCACCTTTTCATCAAATGCAATTAACACAAACAAGGCCTCCAAGCCCAGCATGCCTAAAGTGTCGGTTGCAAATACAAAGGCATTCATAAATGTCAGTGGATCCCCAGTAAAGCTTCCACTTAATAAGCAAATTTCAAAACCAGTTTCTCCAATGTGGAAACATGGTAACTTTAGTAACGATGTACTAGAAATGCCCAGCTCCTCTCAGGGTGCATCGCCTGCACTACAGGGATCACACATTGGAAAACCTCATGGCCACCCTCCCAAAAGGCCTCGGCTGGATGGTAAAAACATTAAGGACTTTTTTTCAAACACCACAGGTGATAAACCAGTCATACTTATAAATGATGACCAACGGAAAGTGAACTGTCCTATATGTCACTTGGAGGTATTGGAACATAAAATAAATGACCATCTAGACAGTTGCTTAGGAAAATAAAGTGTTTTATCAACTTTTCTCAGGGCAATATGTTTGTATCAATATTTTAATAGCATTGATTTTATTTTATAATTTTATCTAAAACAGATCGAATTGTATTTAAATATTTAATTGGGATGTTTGTTGTTTTTAAGTGTATATTTCAATAAAATATAATGGAATGTTCAGCTGGTCATTTTAACAACAGGCACTCTACCCTCGCAGACAATGATGTAGACAGGATTTTTGGGGGAGTAGATTAGTATGGGACAAAGGCAAAAACAATTGCTTTGTAAATGCTGAACTGTCCTTTGCAGACATGAGGCCAACCTTTATAGATGCTGTGAAATTCATACAACAAAAAATTGGCAAATAGTATTTTTGACCCATCATTTGCCGGGTCACTATCTTATTTTGCAGAGTTTTTCCCCTCTCTTTTATTATTAGTATTATCCTTTATTTATATGGCACCATAAGGGGTCCGCAGCACTTTACAAAGTACAGAAACCGTATTAACAAAACAGGAAAAAAGTTACTTGCAGTACAGAACATGGACAAGATTGCTGCATCAGCAGTTAGAATACCCAAATAGACTGCACACCCTAATTTTAAACATAAGATGTGCTACCATGCTGAGACTTGTAGTACAATGCAGGGGAGAAAGAACACCGGTGCACACTCTGAGTACTAAGAACAATGAATGTCAAAATAATACTGATATACTCAATTTTAATTGTAGAGTTTAAGTGAGGTTCTTAGTACAAGTTTGGGCAAAACTAGTTGCCCATCCACCATCCAAAGTGTGTACGCACTTACCGATGCTGGGAGCGACAGCGGGGGTCATGCTGTATTTGGGGAGCAGGAGTGCACATCGTCGGCGACATAGCGGGTACACACTGGCTGATGTGGACGATATGTTGTCCGATCCGCCAGATCGAGTGACATGTTGTCTTAGCGTGTGCCCACAAGCTATAACCTAACCGCTCCCTTTTCTAACAAGCTGCTTTCTTAGTTTACAGAACAAGTCTGCAGGTAATTGAGATAAGTGAGAAAGTGCTGAGTATACAGGTTATATTATCTGTCAGTACAGTGTAAATTCTATATTTGAGCAACTGCACAAGAAATGTAAACGCCAACAAACTAAAGTAGAACAAAAATAAAAACATGTAAAAGCATGTACACTCTTGTGTACCCGGTATAAGCAAGGAGTATGAAACAGTGGGTTAGGATGAGAGCTGGAAGGCTTTGATAAAGAAGTGGATCTTCAGAGGACATATTAAAAACTAGACAACCTACTGCATTAAATAAGGAATTACTTTTTTATTTGACACAAGGTGGAGGAGATATTTCCCACTTTCATATCTTCCCTTATTCCTCCTGTCTCTCCCTATTGTTGCACCTTTTCCTCCTGTATCAACCTATTCTTATCCTTAATCCTACAGTCTCCTCCTGTTGTTGCTCTTATTCCTCCCCTCATTCCTTATTCCTCCAGTCTTCTCATATTCTCTAACCCTATTCCTTCTGTCTCCTCCATTTCTTCCCCTTTTCCTTCTGTCTCTCCCTATTCCTTCTGTCTCCTCCATTTCTCTTCCTATTCCTTCTGTCTCCTCCATTTCTCTTCCTATTCCTTCTGTCTCCTCCATTTCTCTTTCTATTCCTTCTGTCTCCTCCATTTCTCTTCCTATTCCTTCTGTCTCCTCCATTTCTCTTCCTATTCCTTCTGTCTCCTCCATTTCTCTTCCTATTCCTTCTGTCTCCTCCATTTCTCTTCCTATTCCTTCTGTCTCCTCCATTTCTCCCCCTATTCCTTCTGTCTCCTCCATTTCTCCCCCTATTCCTTCTGTCTCCTCCATTTCTCTCCCTATTCCTTCTGTCTCCTCCATTTCTCTCCCTATTCCTTCTGTCTCCAACATTTCTTCCCCTATTCCTTCTGTCTCCAACATTTCTTCCCCTTTTCCTTCTGTCTCTTCCTATTCCTTCTGTCTCCTCCATTTCTCTTCCTATTCCTTCTGTCTCCTCCATTTCTCTCCCTATTCCTTCTGTCTCCTCCATTTCTCTCCCTATTCCTTCTGTCTCCCCCTATTCCTTCTGTCTCCTCCATTTTTTCCCCTATTCCTTCTGTCTCCTCCATTTCTCTCCCTATTCCGCCCCTTTTTACTACTGTTTTTCTGTGCTTCTTACCTCATCCTTTTCCTCTCTCCCCTCTGTCTTTTCTGTACCCCCTGCATCTCTTTTTTTTCTTATTGTGGCTGGTGGGGGGTAACACATGTGCTTGCTGGGTCGCTAAGTGTTAAGCAAGGAGTATGAAACAGTGGGTTAGGATGAGAGCTGGAAGGCTTTGATAAAGAAGTGGATCTTCAGAGGACATATTAAAAACTAGACAACCTACTGCATTAAATAAGGAATTACTTTTTTTATTTGACACAAGGTGGAGGAGATATTTCCCACCTTCATATCTTCCCTTATTCCTCCTGTCTCTCCCTATTGTTGCACCTTTTCCTCCTATATCCACCTATTCTTATCCTTAATCCTACAGTCTCCCCCTGTTATTGCTCTTATTCCTCCCCTCCTCCCCTCATTCCTTATTCCTCCAGTCTTCTCATATTCTCTAACCCTATTCCTTCTGTCTCCTCCATTTTTTCCCCTATTCCTTCTGTCTCCTCCATTTCTCTCCCTATTCCTTCTGTCTCCTCCATTTTTTCCCCTATTCCTTCTGTCTCCTCCATTTTTTCCCCTATTCCTTCTGTCTCCTCCATTTCTTCCCCTATTCCTTCTGTCTCCTCCATTTCTCTCCCTATTCCTTCTGTCTCCTCCATTTCTTCCCCTATTCCGCCCCTTTTTACTACTGTTTTTCTGTGCTTCTTACCTCATCCTTTTCCTTTCTCCCCTCTGTCTTTTCTGTACCCCCTGCATCTCTTTTTATCTTATTGTGGCTGGTGGGGGTAACACATGTGCTTGCTGGGTCGCTAAGTGTTGTGGATGACATACCCTCCACCCCCCCCCTTTATTTATTGGTAGATATTTAAAAAAAAAAAAATTATATATAATTACTCTCCCCCTCTCTCTCTCCCTCCCTGTCTCTCTCTCTCCCTCCCTGTCTCTCTCCCTCCCTGTCCCCCTCTCCCGTGTGTGTCTCTCTCTCCCCCCCCCCTCTCCTGTGTGGGAGAGTGGGGGGGAGAGAGCGACACACACGGGAGAGAGGGGGGGGAGAGAGTGACACACGGGAGAGAGGGGGGGGGAGAGAGTGACACACGGGAGAGAGGGGGGGGAGAGTGACACACAGGAGAGAGGGGGGGGAAAGAGTGACACACACGGCAGAGGGGGGAAAAGAGAGACACACGGCAGAGGGGGGGTGTCTCTCCCCCCCTCTCCCGTGTGTCTCTCTCCCCCCCCTCTCCCGTGTCTCTCTCTCCCCCCCCTCTCCCGTGTGTCTCTCTCTCCCCCCCCTCTCCCGTTTGTCTCTCTCCCCCCTCTCCCGTGTGTCTCTCTCTCCCCCCTCTCCCGTGTGTCTCTCTCTCCCCCCTCTCCCGTGTGTCTCTCTCTCTCCCCCCTCTCCCGTGTGTCTGTCTCTCTCTCCCCCCCTCTCCCGTGTGTCTGTCTCTCCCCCTCCCTCTCCCGTGTGTCTGTCTCTCTCCCCCCCCTCTCCCGTGTGTCTGTCTCTCTCTCCCCCCTCTCCCGTGTCTGTGTCTCTCTCTCCCCCCCCTCTCACGTGTGTCTGTGTCTCTCTCTCTCCCCCCCCTCTCCCGTGTCTGTCTCTCCCCCCCCTCTCCCGTGTGTCTGTCTCTCTCCCCCCCCCCTCCCGTGTGTCTGTCTCTCTCTCCCCCCACCCCTCCCGTGTGTCTGTCTCTCTCTCCCCCCCACCCCTCCCGTGTGTCTGTCTCTCTCTCCCCCCCACCCCTCCCGTGTGTCTGTCTCTCTCTCCTCCCCCACCCCTCCCGTGTGTCTGTCTCTCTCTCCCCCCCACCCCTCCCGTGTGTCTGTCTCTCTCTCCCCCCCACCCCTCCCGTGTGTCTGTCTCTCTCTCCCCCCCACCCCTCCCGTGTGTCTGTCTCTCTCTCCCCCCCACCCCTCCCGTGTGTCTGTCTCTCTCTCCCCCCCACCCCTCCCGTGTGTCTCTCTCCCCCCTCTCCCGTGTGTCTCTCCCCCCCTCTCCCGTGTGTCTCTCTCTCCCCCCCTCTCCCGTGTGTCTCCCCCCCTCTCCCGTGTGTCTCTCTCCCCCCCTCTCCCGTGTGTCTCTCTCCCCCCTCTCCCGTGTGTCTCTCTCCCCCCTCTCCCGTGTGTCTCTCTCTCCCCCCTCTCCCGTGTGTCTCTCTCTCCCCCCTCTCCCGTGTGTCTCTCTCTCCCCCCTCTCCCGTGTGTCTCTCTCCCCCCTCTCCCGTGTGTCTCTCTCTCCCCCCTCTCCCGTGTGTCTCTCTCTCCCCCCTCTCCCGTGTGTCTCTCTCTCCCCCCTCTCCCGTGTGTCTCTCTCTCCCCCCTCTCCCGTGTGTCTCTCTCTCCCCCCTCTCCCGTGTGTCTCTCTCTCCCCCCTCTCCCGTGTGTCTCTCTCTCCCCCTCTCCCGTGTGTCTGTCTCTCTCTCCCCCCCCTCTCCCGTGTGTCTGTCTCTCTCTCCCCCCCCTCTCCCGTGTGTCTGTCTCTCTCCCCCCCCCTCTCCTGTGTGTCTGTCTCTCTCCCCCCCCTCTCCTGTGTGTCTGTCTCTCTCACCCCCTCTCCCGTGTGTCTGTCTCTCACCCCCTCTCCCGTGTGTCTGTCTCTCTCACCCCCTCTCCCGTGTGTCTGTCTCTCTCACCCCCTCTCCCGTATGTCTGTCTCTCTCCCCCCCCTCTCCCGTGTGTCTGTCTCTCTCTCCCCCCCCTCTCCCGTGTGTCTGTCTCTCTCTCCCCCCCCTCTCCCGTGTGTCTGTCTCTCTCTCCCCCCCCCTCTCCCGTGTGTCTGTCTCTCTCTCCCCCCCCTCTCCCGTGTGTCTGTCTCTCTCTCTCCCCCCCCTCTCCCGTGTGTCTGTCTCTCTCTCCCCCCCCTCTCCCGTGTGTCTGTCTCTCTCCCCCCCACCCCTCCCGTGTGTCTGTCTCTCTCCCCCCCTCCCCTCCCGTGTGTCTCTCTCCCCCCTCTCCCGTGTGTCTCTCTCTCCCCCCTCTCCCGTGTGTCTCTCTCCCCCCTCTCCCGTGTGTCTGTCTCTCTCTCCCCCCCCTCTCCCGTGTGTCTGTCTCTCTCTCTCCCCCCCCTCTCCCGTGTGTCTGTCTCTCTCTCCCCCCCACCCCTCCCGTGTGTCTGTCTCTCTCTCTCCCCCCCTCCCCTCCCGTGTGTCTCTCTCCCCCCTCTCCCGTGTGTCTCTCCCCCCCTCTCCCGTGTGTCTCTCTCTCCCCCCTCTCCCGTGTGTCTCTCTCTCCCCCCTCTCCCGTGTGTCTCTCTCTCCCCCCTCTCCCGTGTGTCTCTCTCCCCCCCCTCTCCCGTGTGTCTCTCTCCCCCCCCTCTCCCGTGTGTCTGTCTCTCTCCCCCCCCCTCTCCTGTGTGTCTGTCTCTCTCACCCCCTCTCCCGTGTGTCTCTCCCCCCCTCTCCCGTGTGTCTCTCTCTCCCCCCTCTCCCGTGTGTCTCTCTCCCCCCTCTCCCGTGTGTCTCTCTCTCCCCCCTCTCCCGTGTGTCTCTCTCTCCCCCCCCTCTCCTGTGTGTCTGTCTCTCTCACCCCCTCTCCCGTGTGTCTGTCTCTCTCCCCCCCCTCTCCCGTGTGTCTGTCTCTCTCTCCCCCCCACCCCCACCCCTCCCGTGTGTCTGTCTCTCTCTCTCCCCCCCACCCCCACCCCTCCCGTGTGTCTGTCTCTCTCTCTCCCCCCCACCCCCACCCCTCCCGTGTGTCTGTCTCTCTCTCTCCCCCCCACCCCCACCCCTCCCGTGTGTCTGTCTCTCTCTCTCCCCCCCACCCCTCCCGTGTGTCTGTCTCTCTCTCTCCCCCCCACCCCTCCCGTGTGTCTGTCTCTCTCTCTCCCCCCCCCCCAACCCTCCCGTGTGTCTGTCTCTCTCTCTCCCCCCCCCCCCAACCCTCCCGTGTGTCTGTCTCTCTCTCTCCACCCCCCCCCCCCCCCCCACCCACCCCTCCCGTGTGGGTCTCTCCTTTTTTTTTTTTTTTCTGGTGACATTTAAAAACATTAAACACCACGAGTGACAGCCGCCGTGCGCACACATGGTGAATTAAAAATGAATACACTGGCTCACAGGATTTATTTCCAATTGAATGACAGAAGGGGCATTTTGTGTGATGTAATGGGGAGAAAAACGCAGGCGTGGTGTAACAGGTTTTGGGGCATGTACCAGCCGCAGACTGCGATCCTGTATACAGGAAACATGGCTCCGCCGCCCACTCCAAGTGACGATGGAGTCATTCAGGAAGTCATTTGCCTGATCTGTGACCGATGCTGCGTATCTGTACTCAGTACAAGTCCCAGCCACTGTTGCATTAGAATACCTTTGCATATCCACAGCTGCAAAAATCACTGCTGTGGGAGCTTTTTAGCATAAACTCAATCAGGTCCACACTGTGGGCCTGATTCAGACCTGCTCGCAAGCGCTATGCGCTCGTGAGCGGGTCGATGGTAGGCCACCGTGCAAGCGCACGCTGGAGCCGGCTCCGACGTGCGCATGCGCGGGACCCGTTTAGCGATCAACAGCTCGCACCATTTTTGAGGCGTGGCTTTATTAGAGCCAGAAGCTCTCTGGGGCTTGCGGCCACGAGACCCTACCACAATCTTGACCATCGCGACCATCATCCTGGTCACCCACAGCTATGCGAGCGGCCAGGAGGCCGCTCCAAAAACAAAACAAAACACTCTGATTCAGAGCGAGCGCTCTTTCAGAGCATCCAGCTCTGAATCAGGGCCTGTGTACATTACTGGGTGAGATGGGAGGTCAGGTGGGCTTCATATGCTCTCTTCACATTTCTACTATATATTATTTCCATGATTACTAGGGAGCACCATCAGTTATTCCAAGCAAGGTACACCCTCTTCTGAATGTCATTTAAGAAATAATTTTATAGCTCTTGGTTTAGAAGCAAAGCTATTAAAATGTAATGTTTTACCCAGATCTTCAAAATTTTTGCGACCATGGACGAAAAATGTGGAATACCGTAGTCTCTTTACTTCTGATACCAACGTATTCAACACTCCATACATTCCCAATTCGTATTGGATAATATGTGCTTATTTACACATCATTTTAATGAATGTTTTTGTTACATATTCCATGGGGCACTCGGGAACAGTCTCTAATTTATCATATGATGCTCGAGTTTTGGATTCATATGCGGTATCATGGAAATGTGACTTGGGCATTTTATTTGAACTTCTAACTATATGTATAACATAAGACAGTCTATAGTACCTATCCAGAAATATAATGTATTCCTAAGCATTTAATTTACGATAGAGAAAATACAAATAAATCCATGCCCTGGTGTGACTCCCAATCCTCCCTCAATTTTGGAGCAAAGATGTTTAAGACCATATGATCAACTGTCATTTGCTTCCATACATTACCAGGTTTTCATTCTAACCAGTCAGATTGGACAGATATCTGACAGATAATTGTATAGTGTATGTCCAGCATTAGTAATACAATTTGGGACTGCTCAAAACTCCCTGATAAAACCTAACTTGCATCCGTTCATTGCAGCTCCCTCCTACAGGTTGCTTTGAAGTCTACATTATTCATTTATTCCACAGGTTCTCAAACCTGTCCTCAGGACCCCAAACAGTGCATGTTTTCAAGGTCTCCTCACAGAATCACAAGTGAGATAATTAGCTCCACTTGTGGATCTTTTAAAATGTGTCGGTGAGTATTGACTACACCTGTGCACCTGCTGGGTGACCTGGAAAACCTAACCTGTGTGGGGTCCTGGGGATCGAGTTTGAGAACCACTGCTCTATTCCCAAACGTGGTCCTCAAGGCACCCCAACAGTTCATGTTTTAGTGCAAATTTGTATTTATTGATTCATTTGTGTAAAATAGAGAAGCAAAATAAAATCGCAGAAAACAAAAAAAAAACGAAACCTTACAGTACTAATAAATAAATAAATTTATAAAAAGATAATAAACTTGCAGGTTTTGAGGTGAACCAAAAAAATAAAAACAATGGGGCAAATGGTAAAAAAGAGAGGGAGAGAGAGAGGAAATCTAAATAAATAATAAATAATACAACTCCGGGTTCAGCAAAGGCAAAAAGTAAGGAAATAGACTCCACTCTATCAAATCCACAGGCCGGTCAAATGAAACAAAACCCCAATCAATGACAAAGGACCATGGACCTCAAGGGTACCGGAGACCCAACAAGAAAATGAGGAGAAATTGGATGCAAAAATATCCTTAACGGTGTTCGATTCCTTGTAATCCATCCAACTGAACCATGTATCTCTGAAAGCTATGTAGTTATCGTCTGTATCTTCTGTATCTTCTTTAGTTATCGTCTGTAAAATATCTTCCATTTCCATATAGAAATTGATACTAACGAACCAATCTCTAACCGTTGAAGGAGAGGAGGAGTGCCACTTTACCGGGATAACAGACTTAGCAGCATTATTTAAATGGCACAATAGGGATTTGTTATATCTCGAAATATGGGCGGTGGATAGGTGAAACAGCCAGAACAACGGATCAGAAGGAACTGGCTCACCTTAAATTGATTGCAGAAAGTTTAAGGACTTCTGACCAAAACTGATGGAGATGAGAGCACTGGCACCCATAGGGTTTCCAGGGGCATTTAAGCATCGCCAACAAGTATTTGGCACACCAATCCCTATCTTGGACAGGACATCTGGAGAGCTATACCAGCGAGATATTAACTTGTATTGGGTCTCCCGAACACCAAGACTAGGAGAGTAAACATGAGCTAGACAAAATATTTTAAACTAGTTGGCCTCCTCCACCACTTCACCCAACTCCAGGTCCCATGTTTTAGTAAAATGTGAAGGATGAATACTCGCATACTCCGTCAGAAGGTTGTAAATCAGAGAAATAGTATGAGAAGGGGGACAGGGACCGGCACAAAGGAGTTCAAAAGGTATAGGAGCTGTATGGAGGGTACCAGCAAGGTCAAGTGAGTGAAGGAAGTGGCGAACCTGTAGGTAACACCAAAATTCCCCTTGAGGTAAGTTCCCATTGCCTTGTATGTCGGCAAAGGATGCAACTTTGTCCCCACTCATCAACTGTCTGACTCAAAAAAGACCCCTATCTAGCCAACAAAAGCTCTGTAATCTAACACAGGGGGAAAATGAATATTAGACAAGAAAGACAAATACAGGGAAATCTGTGATGAAATGGAAGGGTTCTTTTGGAGAGACTCCAAACAAGACAACATAGGCCCAATGGTAGTGTGGGACGAACTGGGGTGTGTGGGAAGCCACGGAGCTATGAAAATAGGGACAGTTAATGACTGAATTTTAATCTGTACCCATTGCTTCCGCGTGTCAGTTCTCGACCATTCCAGGATTCTAGTGAGGAGACATGCGTAATTGTAACCCTAAATGTCAGTGGCAGGGAGCCGTTGGATAAGGTGTTTGCCCAGACAGCAGGGCGATTGCCGATGAACGCGGGGACACCTCAGAATAGCCCCAAAAGATGAAAGGCTGCAAGAGCTAATATTTTAGAGATATCCATGGTTGAGCACAGGTGATTAAGTCAAATTGACTGCTGTACTAAATAAAGCACCTGTGCTCAACCATGGATATCTTTAAAACCTGAACTATTGGGGAGCCTTGAGGACCATGTTTGGGAACCTCTGATCTATTCTCTCCTGCATCCGGTTGTTTATCACCCTCCAAGTTCAATGTCCCAATTGCTTGAAAGGCTTGCTTATTTCTTATCCTTTGACCTGTCTAGTATCATACTGGGGATTTCAATGTTCTGATTGTTAACCTCACTGTCCCTGCTGCCACTGACTTCCTCCTTTGGTACCTCCCAGCAGACTTCATGCCAACCCACAGTTAATTTCTCCATCTTGGCTTTTCAGCTCTCTGAACACAAGCTATTTTCTTTCACCCTCACCTTACTTAATACCCCCTCCAGGTTCAAAATGCACACACACACAGACTTCTAAATACTCTTGATACGATCCACTTCGCAGATTCAATACAGTCACCTATGACTACTATGCCTTGTTGTGATCTGGTTGCCTATTCCTACTACAAAAGATTTGCTTCAATCCTAGACAGCTCAGCTTCAGTCACCATATATTGGGGCATATTCAATTAGCCGCAGGGTTTACCCCGCGGCTAATTGGCGCGCTGGACGGGATTCATTTAGCGGGGTTTCCACGCGCGGGTGTCCCTGAGTCCCCACGCGAGAGTCCCTGCTGTTTGATTTCATCTCGCACCTCATGTAGGTGCGAGGTAAAATCAGCGTGAGGCCACCCTATTCGACCTCGCGTGAGCATGACTAACACACTGATTCCGCAGTTCTCGCGGAATCAGTGTGTTCTCGCGTGAAAGTCCTGTTTTTTTGATGCAGGGAAAAAGCTATTCTATTACATAGCTTAACCCCGCGCCGCGGGACTTTCACCCCTCAATTACTCACGGGAGAAGTCCCGCGGGTAATTGAATATGCCCCATAGTCTCTGACAAACCAAACCGGTTCCATGGCACACAAAAAAAAAAATTAAATACCTGCAAAAGACCTACCGCAGTGCTGAGTGCTATGGGCAGAAATCTCGCTCCTATGTTGACTTCTACGATTAAATCATCCTTATTTCTTACAGTACTGCCCATTCACTTACATACTGCGCTTCTCTAACTCTTTTAACCCCCATCTACTTTTTGCCATCTTCATCTTGCTTTTCTGCCCATCTGCACTTCCTCCCTGCTTCCTCCCTCATGGGCTATGATTTTACCTACTTTCTCAAAGACAAAATTAACACTATTCAACAAGATACTTCCTCATGCCAAATCCCACATATTCCACACACCTTCCATACAGTCTCTCCAGTAACCAAAGACAAACGGCGAGATGTAATAGGGTGCGAGTTTTTTGTGTGAGACAAACTCGGACCTTCTCACACATTTAAAGGTCCGAGTTTGTCTCACAACTGGCCAAATGTAATAGCCTGCGAACTTGTGAGTTCGAGGATACTACATTATGCGAGTCTTGGTGAGTTTTCTCCCATGAAAACTCAGACCTTTTAATGTGGCTAACAGTCTATGGAGGAAAGTCTGACAGGATTGGTTATGAAATCCCGGCACTCAGGATGCCAGCTGTCAAAAGAACGACAGCGGTATCCCAATGCTGAGAATCACGACAGGAGAGAGGTAAGTACCCTAATCTTCCCTCTTTAACCCCTAACCCTCCCGGTTAGTGCCTAAACCTACCCCCCCTAAAACCCACCCAGTGGTGCCTAACCCTAACCTCCTCATCCGTAGCCTAACCTTAACCTCACCCCCTCCCGTAGCCTAACCCTAAACCCCCCGGGCTGCCTAAACCTAACACACACCCCCCCCCCCCCCCCCCGTGGATAAGACCTAAGGGCTCCCGCTGTACTTACCATCGGCATGCCGGCTGTGTCAGCATCTCACCTCTTGTCTGGTGTCGGTGTCTTGTCCCCAGTTCGGGATTCCAGTGCCAGGATTTCATTACCCGGCATGCCGATGGTTGGCATTGTAACTACATCCGGTCTGACAGGCAGCCTGACTGCTTAGAACCAATCAGCGAGCAGCTCCTATGGAGGCGCCAGCTGAGAGGCTGGCGGCTCCTACGATGACAGGACTCACATGGGAGAAAGGGTATGTGTAAACACATACCTTTTCTCCTGTCCACTGGTTTCGGGTATACTTTCTTTTTTAACACCGTGGATGCCTACATGGAATGAAGAGGACGTGATCTATGCTAGGAATAGATGTGTATGGAATTTTTTATTACAGGTTTCGTGGATTCTACTGGATAAGTGGACATGAATGGCTACAGGAATTACAAGTGAGTATGCATGAATGTGAGTGTAAATGTGAGTGTGCATGTATGCTTTAATAAAACTACTTTCACGGTGTGTATGTGTGTCTTGTGGTTATTTTAATATTTCTTTTGCAGGTGAACTACAGGTACCAGAAGCCCTTAATACCCCGCATTGCTGGTACTTGTGGTTCTCCAAGTACCAGGATGCAGGGGAGGCTTGTTGGAATCTGTAGTTCACCAGCAAAAGTCAATATTGTTACATCTATTTTTTGCACCACACTTTTATACACAATCCAGCACCCAGTGGTCTCCGGTGATTTATGCGACTCCCGGTGGCCTCCCCTCCATCTTCTCACAGGGGAGTGAGCTGCTGGGAGTCTCGGAGGCTGCAGGGAGGCACAAGATCTGCTGGGATATGTAGTTCTCCCAGCACCCATTACAGAGGGGGCATACTTACACTGGGGACACACACACACTGACATACTCACCGCTGCTGCAGGAGACCGGGCCCTGACACTGGATGCAGAAGACAGCACTTCGGAAGGTGAGTATTACTGACTAAGCTAATTGGAAACTTCCAATTGCTTAATTAGTCATTAGGAGGGATGCCGCCGGGTCCCATAGCATTTCCCCACCATTTTTCCTAAAATTGTAGATTTTAGGAAAAATTGGTCATGCTCTGGAGGTCTGCAAAAAAAAAAACCTCCCAGCGCTCAAAAAAAATCAAAAACCCCGCTCCTAATTGAATACCAAAAATCCTGCACCTGCAGGAAAACTCCATCCATCCATCATTTGTATTTTATTATAGCTCTTTTTATATATTTAAAATCCACTCCTACATAAGACAAACCATGTCTTTACATTTTTCATCACGCCATGTTTTATTGTGGCAAACTGGTCGAAGGGCTTGGGCAATTTATTTGCATTTGTCCACTAGGCCAATATTTGCTGCCCCTTCCATGGACATAAAGCATTTTATTGGAAAAATAAAGAAAGGTGAGTTTAAAAGACAGTGATGTGTCTAATGTAAGATTGTTTGGTAACCCCTTCTCACTATGGGCCGTATTCAATTAGACGCGAAAAGACGTAATTTCGGCAGGCGGAAACTTATCTCCGTATTGAATTTCAAAGACTTTTCGCGTACGCGGAATGTCAATGCATAGTAAGTAATAGGTGGAAAAGATTTGCCTCTGAAAGCAGGTGGAAAAAAATACAGAATTGGAGTTTTGGGGTGCAAACGTCGGGAAACCACTCAGCACCATTGGGACAGTCCCCCAGAGAATAACTGTATCAAAAAATCTTTAAAAAAAAAATTGAGGAACACCCCAAAAATGACTTTGAAAATGGGGGCGAAAAAGTACAAAGTTGGGATACAAACATAAAAAGTAGCGAAATAGACTTTTGGGGGTCTGCAAGAACTTATTTTCACACAAAAAACTGTTTAATGCTATTCTTCACCACTTGTGCATAGACACTATTTAGAAGCAATTGACCGCACTTAAGTACCCCAAATACCTTCATTAGGGCTATTTGGGGACATATATATTGATCCCCAATGTAGTGCATCTTTTCGGGGGTGTCAGGCTGATTTCCCAATTTTTGACAGATCTTTTCGCCTATTAAAGTTTCGCCGGGATGCGTTATCGCGTCCTTTG
Source organism: Taudactylus pleione (assembly GCA_031769625.1). Taxonomy (NCBI): domain Eukaryota; kingdom Metazoa; phylum Chordata; class Amphibia; order Anura; family Myobatrachidae; genus Taudactylus; species Taudactylus pleione. Next base: position 2,689,874 of record JAUIMM010000153.1, read on the forward strand.
GAATGGAATACGGCGAATAGTGGGGGCACACCTTATAAGTTTTTGCATCCGAAACACACAATGTAGATGGAAAGACTAAACTTTTCTGACTTTTCGCGGCTAATTGAATACGGGTACATGTTATCTAACATATTCTGGAGATATGTGAATTTAGTGATCTGCTATTAAACATCCATCCATCCAATTTTGGTGAGCACGTCCATCGGGTCTCTGCTATAAGATGGCAAGGTGAGTACGTTTGTGTAGGTGTTGGTCTATATAGATTCTAGCCCTTACACCAGAGACTATGGGCCAAATGTAATAGGGTGAGAGTTTAGCAGTAAACTCTGACATTTTTTAAACTCGGCCAATGTAATAGAATCCGAGAACATGCAAACTCGCATTTTTTTAGACTCAGAAAACTCTCACGATTTAAACTCTCATCCAGATGTTTTCCCATTTTGAAGATAAAACTCAACCAATGTGAGAGATTACTGCTAAACTCTCCCATTTTTTTAATTCTTACTCTATGGGGCGTATTCAATTGGGCGTGAGGTTTGGCGAGGAAAAAACCTCATGTCCCTCGCACCCAATTTTAGAATACTTGCTCTGGAGGTGCGAGAATAAAATCCTCCCGGCACGTAAAAATAGAAAAAAATCTGCACCGATTTGAGCAACAAAAATCCCGCACCAGCAGGAAAAACCTGCTATTCTCGCACCCAATTGAATATGCTCCTGTGGGTCTGTCTGACTGTATTTTATCATCTTTGTGTATCTTTGGGAGAAGGTACAGTGTAGGTATCTTTGGTTTATCGGTCTTCAGAAAATCAAATATATTTTTCCAAATGTTCCCATTATTAACCACTTGCCTGGCATGGTCGTATCAGATACAACCAGGGGCGCAGCAAGGGCGGAGCCAGTGGAGCACACGCTCCAGGCACCACAACTTGTTAAGGGCCCCAGCCGGACCATTTCCATGCCGCAGCTGCATCCCTTGTGACTGCAGACTTTGCTCCTCGGCCGATCTGTTAATGCTCCCGGCAAGCATGGACTCCAGTACACCATGTATGAGACTACAGTGACGGACTGTGATGTCGGCGGTCTGTGACCGCCGACATCACATGTAATTGCTGCGCCCCAGAATGCCTTGCAATCTGCATTCTGCAGGCACACAGTTCCCAGCATGGCAAAAGTACTTAGAGGGGAACTAAAGTTCCCGTCTCTAAGCACTGGATCGCTGGCTGAGGGCACTCAAAGCTGGTTGATGTCATGCAGCTATAGATCCACATATAGTCCCAGTGTTTAATGGAGATCTGGCTGGGTCAATCAGTATGGCGTCTCCCCATGTATGTATATCTCCTTTTATAGCCTGCTGATAAACTTAAATTTGAAGGAGAGTGAACAGATAAATTGCTCACCTGATGGCCGGCAGGGCTGTCTCTTCCATTGGGCTTATTGGGCAGTTGCCCAAGGGCCCCAAGCTTCAAGGGGCCTACCAGCTCCCCTGCAGCAGCGGCCAGTTGGTAAATGTTTTTTTTTAAAGCACTGTGTCCTGATTCGCCAGCCCCCCCTGTGGCGAGCGGCACCACTCCTCCCCCATGCGGTTGACGAGTACTCACCGCCAGGGGTGGATTGGGCCGCCGGTCCCTGTGCGGCCACCCTTCATTCTCCAGTGCTCTTCTCCGCTGGCCTGGCTGGCCGCTGCTGCGATCAGAGCTTAGCTCCAATCGAGCAGCTACTGTAGTTGAAGAAAAATGGCCAAAGGGGGAGCTGCTGCTCGTGCCCACCCACAGCAGCTCCTCCCATAAGCCTTTGCGGAGCCGTCAGACACCACTGACTGCTCTGCCTCCAGCATCCTCTACGTCTGCAGTGCAGCACAGTCTTCCCTGCACGCACAGCAGCAGCAGCCAGCAGCCCACGGTGTACACAGAAGTCAAGGAGGAGCAGGAGCCAACGCCGGCCCGTCAATTCTGACTGTGTCACAGTAATGTGACAGTCAGTAAGTAAACTTTATCTAATAAATCTGCCTGTCCGACTAATGTTAAAGGGGGGGGGGGGTAGTTGGATACACAGGGGGCGAGGGGAACCTGGGGATGTTGAGTATGGGGAATGGAGAGGCTGAGAGACAGGGGCTGGGGAATGGTGATGTTAAGAGACACGGGGCTGTGGAATGTGATGAGGGGCTGAAGATGGTGCTGAGGGGTTGAAGTTGGTGCTGAGGGGCTGAGGATGGTTATGAGTTTACAAGGGCTTAGGGCGGTGCTGAGGGCCTCGGGGGAATCAATGTTTGTGTTGTTTATTGTTTTCCCTGTGAGGGCAATCATTGAATCAATGTATTTTAGTTTTTCCTGTGTAGGACAATGTGTGTGCTTTGGGGGCTGTTGTGTGTTTTTTTCCCCATGGGGGCCAATCTTTTTCTCTTGTCGGGGCCAGTGTGTTTTAGTTTTTCCTAAGGGGGCCATTGTGTTTGTGTTCCTGTTGAGGCCAATGTGTGTTTTTGTTTTCCTGTTGAGGCCAATGGGAGGATGCTCTCGGAGCTATTCAATTCAGCTCGCTGTTTGGTCCAACAGTTGGCAGTTTAGTCGGAGAATGGAGTGCCGCAGATTCTCCTTGGTATTATATATATATATATATATATATATATATATACACACACACACACACACACACACACACACACATATATATATATAAAACATTTTTATTTATTTTTTTAATAAAATCTTATTGGATAAGTTTTAAACAGATCTTCTTGACCTAATTCAATCATAAATAAAAAACGGACAATTTCTGAGTGGTTTTTGGGAAAAAAAATTGGCAATTAAGTGGTTAAAGGCTGTTGAAATTCAAATTCTATCTTGTAGGATGCAGCAAAGTCTTTTATTTTAGTTTCATCCCCAGGTTTCTGTTTTTTTCCAAATTGGTTGCAGAGAAACCCTAGGATGTGTAAACCCCTCTCAGCATATTTGTCATGAAGACTGACAAGCTGAGTGTAGTTTACAGGTGTTTTTTCTCATTTGGGACCTTGTTATCAGCAAAGTGAAGCCCATGCAAGCTTTAGCCCTTCTGCTCCACGGGAGGTTTCTGTCCTCCCTGAGCTCGCCTTAGGACACCTGCGTTACGGTTTGGCAGTAAAACTCCCAACCTGGCACTGTCTGAGGAAATTTTGGGTTGGGTTAAAATAATTTTGTTTTGTAGCAGTTGGTATCACTCAATTGTTTGTTGAGTAACTCAATACACATGCTTCTCAGCCACAATACAACATTCCACCCTTTATCAAAGGGTTTATCAGTGTGTATCGTGCCACTCAGAGTCCCTAGAAAGGCTCAGACTTTTGTCTGGGCCAGGACAGCCTCAACTTTGGCTGGTACGATGGTTTGAAACTGCAACCCCTTGCATAAGCATTCACTGTAATTAGTCTGTGGTAATGTATGAAGATCCAGGAGGTCTGGTCTCCTCCTTTGGTACTGGCACAACACTTGCTGCCAGAGGTTACATGAAGGCACAATATCACAGTTGACAGCATCACATCCACCTCCTTAATCATTTACAGTGCCTTGGAGGAAGGGGGGGGGGGGGGGGTCGACCCGGCCCTCTAACATTTCCCCCATCTGACTGCTTTGCGACTGATTAGACAACATCTATTTAAACAGTATCCTTCACTTGGTCTACCTGTCTGACCTATTGACTGATAGTGTCAGGCTCTTCTGTAAACAGCCAGCAGAATACCATTGCCTGTACCTTGAAATCCAGTTATGTTTTCATCTGGTTAATATATGTATAGCCGTATCCAGCGTTGTGTAATTGGTCTATAGTCCAAGCTAGGAGCCTGCAACTTAATTTTAAAGGTCTATTGGCAATTTGCAGGTCTGTGATCACCTATCCTAACTATCTTTCCACTGGTCATGTGGTACCTGAAGGCTGAAGTGGTTGAACTCCATCAACTAAATAAGCCCTCCGGCCATACAATAGAATGAGAAGAACATTGTGGATAACTTCAGCACCTCAGTTCAAAGAGCATACAAAGCTGCTGCAGCAGTCTTCTCCCTCAAATGGAGATATATTAAACCTTTCAGAGAGAGTGCCCATAGCAACCAATCATCTGGTCATTTTATAAACTGCGCTTGAAAAATAGCTAGACGCTAAATTGTTGCTATGAGCAAAGTTATCTCTCTTGAAGGTTTGATACAAATCCCCAACAGTGTGGTCATATGCTTGAAGCAACTGCTTGAAGGTAAGAGATCCTGCCCAATGGTCTTAACCCAAACAGTTCCATTAGCTGTATTAGGAACTCTGACCCCAGGCCATTAACCATTTCCAGTGAGAAACCTACCAAACTAAAGAGGTCCATCAGTGTCTGTGAAACAAGCCCAGCAATTATAATTGTTGGTTGCAAAAGACACTGGCACACATTGCAACCCATAGCCAAAATAAACTATACTGCAAACATATGCTGGTTTGGTGCATCCCAGAGGGGCCAGCTACTGGGAGATCATTAGTCTGATGCTTGCAATTGTGCTCAAAACTTCCTAGGCACAAATTGAATGGTTGTGGTCCAGGGCTTATGATGAGCCCTGTACAGAAGTCTATTCTCCCACATAATACAGTACCACTGGTGCAACCATCTCGGTTTGTCAGCTGCACCGATGAGCTGAGTCAGTCTGTTGAGCCCTTCTAAACTCAACTTGTCTACATCCAAGTCAAAACTGTGGCCAGTCATGTTATATGGTAGCTCAGAGTTTGCAGCTAGCAAACCATAAGGGATGCCCAGTACTGAAGGGTGGGGTCCAATACCTCTACTTACACTTGTCCATGATCATGTTGGTTGTGTGGATTTCCTTCAGTTGTTCCACAGCCATGGCAACTCAAACCGTGGAGTTCCATATAATTTGGGACTTTATCAGTAAAGTGAAGTCCATGCAAGCTCTTGGTTCTTCAGCCGTATAAATTATGGTCATGTTAACAAAAGGTAGCACTCTATACATGCCACTAGTTCAATCTTCCACAGCGCAGAGCTATAGCTCTGAGACAAGTGCATCCAGACAATAAGCTAATGACTCTCTGCAGCTGCGATACATATGACTGGACCAGATTGGGTACCTAATTATTGAAGGGTTGTTCCCTTGTATAACATGGTACAACAGGTCTCCTCATGTAGTTAGCTTGGAGAAGTCAGAGAACTTGAGGAAACACAGACACATGTTAATTTGTTGGTGTGCACCTGTCTTAATTTATGGCCTTTCCTTTTTTTGTGTCTGCATCTATTTAATTAGGTTTAGAGGTAAAAACTCCTAGGAAAATTATACTAAAATACAAATACCATAAATTGCAAGTTAAGCATGAAGATAAATAATTCTACAATGTAGCTGGGATCCTTTACAACAAAGAGAGTGAAGATGATCAAAGGGGTTCACACTTGAAATAACAGAAGGGCATGATTATGTTAGAAGCAGGACACCCCAGGCCCTACTCCATGTTACCCTGTAGCAGTCTTTTCCAGAGAGAATGATCGATGGGTTGACCGGCACAACAGCAAGTCTGATGCTGCAGTCAAGTTCATTGTCTCTATACGAACAGATATAGATCATAGCACCTTTTGGAAACAAAATAGGGTATCTGGTTGGACCTTTATATAGCCACACAGCAGTTTAACAAAAATTCCTGTACATACCAGAAATAATAAGAGTTATGGTAGACTTACACATGATAACTCTTTTTCTTCGAGGTCCATAGGGGCCACAGGAACTACCTTGGGGGATATGTGGTTTGGAGGAAACCTGGCACCAAACAGTTAACTCTTTCTGGTCCCAAGATGCATTAGGTCCTCATATATACCCTGCCTCCGGCCACAGATCCTCAGTTTGTAAACAAGCCCATTGGCAGGAGAATGAAAGTTGAGAAGGAAGTACATATTACACTAAAAACACTCATACAATAAAGAGGGAAATCAGTGACAAGAAGGAGCAGATCCCACTGAAACCAGGTGCGTCAGGGAGGGTGCCCTGTGGACCTCGAAGAAAGAGTTATCAAAAGACAAGTCTACAATAACTAATTTTCTTCTGCACGGTCCAAAGAAACTACCTTGGGGGATGTCCTAAAGCAGTTCCCTTAAGGACGGGGACGCTCATGAGAAGACAGGAGGATCCACCACCCAAAGGAAGCATCCTGGGAGGCAAAAAGTATCAAATGCATAGAATTTGATAAAGGTATGGATGGAAGACCAAGTGGCTGCCTTGCAAAGCTGTTCAGCCGAGGCACCATGCCTAACCACCAATGAAGGTCCTACAGACCAAGTTGAATGTGCTGCCACCCTGCTGGGAATAGGGAGATCAGCCTGCATACAAACTTGAGAAATAGTCATACACAGCCACCGAGCCAGAGTCTTATTAGCTGGCCAACCAGGTTTGTGAAAGCTATACAAAACAAAAATCTGCATCTGATTTCTTGGTGGAGTTGGTACGATCCACATAGATCTGAAGGGCTCGAACCACATCCAATGAAGCTTCACCAGCAGAAAGGCCTGAAGACTTGAAAGCCGATACAACATTTTTATTTTTTTTTCAATATTCAATTTTTATTGATTTTCAAAGAGAAATTTTGGACATATATATAATAAAAACAGACAAAAAATACAAAATAACAATAGAAATAAAATAAACAATAATAAAAAAAACAAAAAAAACACAATAATAACTAATAATAATAAAATAAAAAAAAAAAACAGATTACATTACATAAACAACTGACTCCACTTAGAAAGGTACATACAGTATAATTATATCTTTGCCTCCGTATAACTTCTTAAATACAAATACCAAAAATATAGTACAGATATGAGGAACATTCATTCACATAGTCGTGACCTCTTCCTTATCCAATAGCTTTTCCATACTCAGCTCAATACTCAATATTACCATATAACCTTATTGTAAATTATATCGAATAAAATCTAGAAAATATTATTGTATTGTTTAATTCACATCAGTCATCCTGTCCACCTTTATGATTTCTGTATTCGGTCCATACAAACCAGCGGACCAGTGGGTTAGAGATTGATGACGAATATTTGGCCCCTGCCGTTTCGAATTCGTAATGGGCCTGAATTTTATTTTCAATAGCTTGTAAATTAGGAATAATATTAGATTTCCACTGCTGAGCTATTAGTAATTTTGTAGAGATCAATATATGTCCCAAAACATAACGATCACTTTTGGATATGGGACCCCGATATATATGGAACATAGCTATTAAAGGATCCGGATCTATAGAAATCTTCAAAACCCGGGTTATGAGATTAAATACTTGGTTCCAAAGTGATTGAACCATGGGACATGTCCAGAACACGTGTGGTAGTGTACCCACAATCCCACAATGTCGCCAACAGAGATTGGAAACCGAAGGCCAAATCTTATGTAGGTTCTCTGGGGTTAGATACCATCTATGTAGTAATTTATAGTACTGTTCTAAATGAGAAACACATTTTGAGAGTGCAAAACAATTACGGAAAACTAACTGCCAGTCTTCTTCAGTCAAAGAGCATGACAGATCTGATTCCCATTTGATCAGGGAGGAGAATTTAGAGGGTTTTATGGATTCCGTTATAAGAGAGTACCACCATGTTATGCCACCCTTATATGTAATTGTATCCATTCTTTTCTTTAAGTATTGAGGAATTTTACTAATATGGTGAGGGGCATTAATTACATTATATAACCAGTGACGTAATTGTAAAAATTTTAAGAAATCTTTTGTCGGAATAGAAAACTTCTCACAAATCTGAGCAAAGGAGTTCAACTTGTCTTCAGCAGTTACATCACCAAGGGAAAGTGCCCCCCTTTCTATCCAATTATCAAAACACAAATTCGGAATAAGGGTCGCAATTCCCCTAAGAGAGAGGTTAGTAGTGGGAAGAGAAAAGTCATTCAGTCTAGAAACTACTTCGAGCCAAGCCTTCCTAGTGGACATGATAGCTGTTAAATACTTTGGACTGTTGATATTACAGAATTGAGGCAACCATAGCATATCAGTCAAAGGTAGTGGGAGTATTGCGTCCCTCTCTAACATAACCCATATTTTCGGCTTATCAAATTCGAACCAATCTCCAATTTGGCTCATCAAACAGGCTAATTGATATATTTGCAAATTTGGAAATGCCAATCCCCCATTCCGTTTTGGTAAGGACAAAATATTTCTAGCTATTCTAGGCTTCTTACTATTCCAAACATATGTAATAAATAGTTTATGAAATTTATCCAATATATATCTTGGAACCAGCACCGGAATTGTTCTAAAAAGATACATCAGCTTGGGCAGAAGCATCATTTTTAATACAGCAATTCGTCCCAGCCAAGAAATCTCCTGCAGCATCCAATCTTTCAGTAATAAAGATAACGTATTCAATAGAGGGAGGTAATTCCTGGATATTATATTAGAAATTTGGGGTGTAATTTGGATCCCTAAGTATTTAATGCTCCTAGTTTTCCAAACATATGAGTAAGATGCCTTGAGCAAGGCGAGCAAATTTGGTTCAATATTAATCGGGAGAGCTTCAGTCTTGGATGTGTTTAATTTATAATATGATACATGCGAATAACTCACTAGTAAGTCATGGAGCTTTGACAAACTAGAGATGGGATGTATGAGGGTCAATAGCACATCGTCTGCAAATAAACATATTTTATTGTGTACTCCTGCAACGATAGGTCCTTGAATATCCGATGTGGATCTGATAGACTCTGCCAATGGTTCAATAGCTAGCGCAAATATTAGCGGGGATAGTGGACAGCCCTGGCGAGTGCCGTTAGTTATATCAAACCTATTGGAAAGCATACCATTTGAAAACACTTTGGCTGTGGGATTAGAGTACAGGGCCATTATAGAGGACAAGGCTCTATTGCCTATTCCAAAGCGATGTAACGCCGCCGTTAAATAGCCCCAGTGGAGTCTGTCGAAAGCCTTCTCCGCATCCAGGGAAAGCACCAACAATGGCTCACCCGAATCGGAGAAGATCTCAATCAAATCTATTACTCGTCTGGTGCTGTCGGGGGCTTGGCGGCCCGAGACAAACCCCACTTGATCTTGGTGAATCAGGGATGGTAAAAGTAATTTCAATCTATTTGCAATCAATTTTGCGTAGATTTTAATATCCGTATTTAATAATGCTATCGGGCGATAATTTGAAATAAGGGAGGGGTTCTTGTTTGGCTTTGGAAAAGCCACTAATCTGGCTTCCAACATTTCCTTGGGTAGTGAGCCGCATTCTGAAACTTTATTAAAAAGATTTACCAATATGGGATTCAGCAACTCTCTGAATTCTTTATAAAATTTATTGATAAACCCATCTGGTCCCGGAGCTTTTTCTAAGGGTAGAGATTTAATCACTTCATCTACCTCTTTGATCGACCATGACTCATTCAGGGAAGCGACGGCTGTGTCATCTAAGGAAGGGAGTCGTAGGGTATTCAGGAATTTATCAATATCTGTTGTGGTCGGTTGGGGAGTTAACGGATCATCTTTTAAATTATATAATTTAGAATAATAGTCGGCAAAGGCGTTTGCTATTTCAAAAGGATCGGTTACTTTAGCTCCTTTGGAATTGTAAATCATCTTAACTCGTTCTTTAGCTATTTTGCTCCTTAATTTCCTTGCCAACATTCTTCCCGCCCTGTCGCCATGGATATAGTATTTCTGTTTTAATTTAAAAATATTTCTATGGACAGCTTCCAAAGCCAGCACATTCCACTCCTCTCTAGTTTTTAAAAGTTCTCGATAAATTTTATCATTAAGAGGTGAAATTTTATGTGTGGCATTCAGGTCAGCTAATTTTACCTCTAAATCTATTCTAGTCTTAATAGAAGTTTTCCTAAGTCTCACCGCTGCTTGGATGGCTGATCCTCTCACCACCGCCTTAAGGGTGCACCAATGATTATCCAAAGAGGTGTCTTCAGGGTTATTTGTTTCCAAGAACAATTTAGTAGATTCCATAATGGTCTGTCTAGCTGTGGGGTTATTCAGAAGGTAGGCACCCATACGCCATGGTCTAGGCGGAATCCTATATGACTCAACATCCCAATGTAAGACAATGGCCGAGTGGTCTGACCATGCAACAGGCAATATAATAGCTTTCCTAAATTGCCGCAATGTCCACTTATCTGATAACGCTAAGTCAATCCTTGAATAGGATCGATGCACATGGGAGTAGAATGTGTAGTCTGGTTGTAGGGTTTTTTGCCCTCCATATATCATAGATATCATACTCCGATATTATTTAATTAAACACTTTAGAGCGATTTAGAACCTGCTGTGGCTGTAGCTTATTAGTGGGAGAAGATTTATCTAAAGAAGGATCTAGCACCATGTTAAAGTCTCCCACTAAAATAACCTGACCCTTGCTATGTTGTTGGAGAATGGCACAGAATTTTCTGCAGAATACATTTTGTTTAGCATTTGGGGCATATACCGTGGCTAATGTGACTATCTTGTTTTCTAATTTCCCTATCAAGATAAGGTATCGGCCATTCGGGTCTACAATTTGGTCCTCTAATATAAATTGACAGGAGCTTGCAAATAATATAGCCACCCCAGCTTTTTTTTGTGGGCCATTGGACAAATACGCTATTGGGTAATAAGAATTAGTGAATTTCGGGGGAGCTGAGCAAATAAAATGGGTCTTTTGGATAGCAACTATATGGGCTTTATGTTTATGGAAAAAGTTAAGGGCCAATCGCCTTTTGTTGGGCGAGTTTAGCCCTTTAACATTTAAAGACAATAGCTTAACCATGGAGTCACAATGCCATATTTATAACTTATGCCATATTTAACCACGTAAAACATCTGGTGTATATACATAGTACCTTTAAAGCAAGAAGTAAAATAAAATAAAAAAATAATTGCGCTTCCAAAACAGGCGGAAAAACAACTGTATAGATAAAGCAAAAAAAGGAGGAGAAAACAAATTAGGGGAGGAAAAATATAGCACCTTATGGGAGCTATTTGGGACCACCTCCTGAGGTGGCACATACTAGGTATATAGTGGGGGTAGCGACCACCCCCACCACTCCATAATAAACACTCAAAATGGAAATATCAATCTGCTATTATCAATAAATTGAAATACTTATCAATTTATCTAACATTTCCAGATATTGTTGGAGCCGACTAACTGGAGAAAGACGATATATTATATATCTAAAAGCACTAAACGCCATAGCCTCTTAGATTAACTTATGACACACCCTGCGATATGAAGAAAATTACAAATACTGTAATATTACTTAAGTCCATTCACGTTCGACTCTTGGACTTTTGACCAACGATGCCGAAATATTTTCTAGGTTCCAAGCGACCATCAACTGGATACCATCTTCCGGCGATGACACTACTGTGGTTGACCCATTTTGAGCAATCAGCAATTTGGTGGGGAAACTAGCTTGTCGTAGAGCCCTTGAAACTGAGTAAAAAGATCTGCGCTTAGCTAATGTGAAAGCTGATAGGTCTCCAAAGATTTGAAGGTCGCCTACAATCGGTCCTGCGATGTCGGAAGATCTTGCTGCTCGTAATACTGCTTCTTTGATATGAAAGTAATGGAGTCTCATGAGTGTATCTCTGGATGAGCCCTCTGGGCATTTCTGGATTTGGGTAGTCGATGAATCCTATCTATCAGAAAGTCAGTTATGGTAACTGTAGGAAGAAGCTTCGTAAACAAATCAGTGGCATACTCTTTGAGATCTGAGTTGGTCACGGACTCTGGAATACCCCTGATTTTGATATTGTTACGTCGGGATCTATCTTCCATGTCTCCGACTTTATCTCTCAGGGTAGTCACTTCTGATTGAAGTTGTTCGTTTAGCGTAATTAAATCGTTGTGGGACTTGACCACTTCTTCTAATTTATTTTCTAAGTGATCCGTCCTTTCTCCCAAGCTATCCACTGACTGCTGACAGGTCTGGAGTGCAGAGTTAAATTCCAAGGATATATCCGATTTAAAGGATGCCAAAAGGAGTTTCATGGTTCCCACTGTCAGGGGTGCATCATCGCCCAACGAGTCCCCATTTGCAGAGATTTGTGCCGGGGGTTTTGTGGTTGGTTCGGTAGTGGAGGTAGTTTTAGGACCCCCGTCACTGGAAAGATGTTTAGAACCTTGTGCCGGGGAAGGCGTTTTGAAAAAACTCACTTGCGGAACCTTCGTAGGGACTTTCTGACGTTTAGGACCCATCGCCACCACTTCAATCTCCTATTTCGCTATCCTTCTCAACACGAAAGGCGGCACCAACTATATGATTCGATCATACGATGATATTCAGTAAGACATCATGGAGTAGTGGGGGGAATTATGCATATAGCACTATTACATCTGAAAATTCACTGAGAGGAAATTATCCGCCACTGAACAAAGTAGTTAGATCATATAGTATTGGGTTAAATCCTCTGCATTCAGTAGAAATATAAGGTAAATAATAGAAGCAATGCACCATGTAGTAATAGCTATCAGCCACAAGATGGAGCCGGAGTATCAACAATGGTGAGTAAAGCCAGCAGAGGATAAGACTTAAATGAACACTGCTCTTCTCCACTGCTGTAAATTACAGGGGAATATTTAATGAAATTTCTGTCCCCTTATATGCACACCCAGTTTTGGGTATGCAGCCCGGGTCTCAGCTCCCGTGATGACGTCACCCGCCGCGCTCCCCAAGGATCCGTAATCAATCTTTATGCCAGAGGATGCCTGCCGCTCTCCAGACCTACCGGAGATCCGGAGATAAAGGTAAGCGGGTGAGCGGGTTAGCAGGTGAGCGGGCGTGCGGGGTAAGCGGATGGCTCACGCCGGCAACGTTGCTGTGCAGCGCGTCCCTACCAGACAGACGCGGATCCGGCCAGCGGAAATTGAGGTCCCGGCTTCCCTGGATGTAGAGGCCTCAGCCTGCGACGGCTAAACAATACGCCGCCCGGCTCCGAATGTATGTCCGATCAGCAGGGCCAGGTCTCCTGTGTATATATGGGCACTTCCAGGCGTCTCTAGCTTTTCCACAGTACTCAGCTGGAGCCACTCTTCCACACGTCCGGCTCGGTTAGCTGCCAGGCCACGCCCCCTACAACATTTTTTTTATTTCTATTAAAACTGGATACCACTTTTGGAAGATAGCCTGCCCGCGCACGAAGGAAAGCTCTATCCTTGTGGAAGATCAAATAAAGGGGGGGGGGCGGTGATATGAAAGTGCTGCCAAATCAGAGACTCTGCGAGCCGAGGAGAAAAAAGTGTCTTCGCTGTCAACCACTTGAGGTCCACTGTATTCAGAGGGGGGAGCCTGTAGCGCCCTGAGAAACAAAGACAAATCCCATGGTGCCACCAGAGGAACAAAAAGGTGGTTGTAGATAGAGAACATCTTGCAAAAAAGTTCCAACATCCAACAAGGGAGCAATTCTACGCTGTAACCAAACTGACAGCGCAGAAACTGTACTCTGTGACCAGGTGGAGACCAAGGTCTAATCCAGCCTAGAGGGAAGCCAGAACTCGAGAGACCCTAAAAACCTTAGGATCAACTTTTCTATGGGAACACCATAGAAAAAAGGAATGCCAAACCCTGTAATAGATGTGGACAGAGGAAGGCTTTCTTGCCGCAAGCATCGTATGAATCAGAGTTGGTAAACCCTTTGGGTGGAAGACTCAAAAGCCAAGCCGTCAAAGCAACGAGGTAAGTCCGGATGTAGGCAGGGACCCTGCATTAGCATATCCGGTCGTAGAGAAAGTGTGAGTGGAGTATCTATGGAGAGACACATCAGGTCGGTGAACCAATGGCATCTGGGCTAAGCCGGAACTATTAGAATCACCCTGCCGCCCTCTTGCTTGAATTTTCTAAGAATTCTTGGTAGAAGAGAGAATGGAGGAAACCGGTAAGTCAACATGAAATCCTACCCCACTGCCAGCGCATCCATGAAGGCAGCTGAGGGGTCTCTTGTCCTGGACCTGTACCTGGGGACCTTGTAATTGTGCCGTGAGGCCATGAGAGCCACATCTGGTAGTCTCCACTTGTCCACTAAGAGCTGGAGGACCTCTGGGTGGAGAGCCCATTCTCCGGCATGTATGTCCAGATGACTCAGGAAGTCTGCTTCCCAGTTGTGTACTCATGGGATAAATATTGCCGCAAGATGACAGACAGCCAAAGTCAGAATGTATTTCACTTCCTGCATGGCTACCTGGCTTCGCGTGCCACCCCTGATGGTTGAGGTATGCTATTGCGGTCGCATTGTCAGCCTGGATCTGGACAGGTCTGCCTTGAAGTAGGCCTCGTGCTAGAACTAGCGCCTTGTATACTGCCCGGCGTTCCAAGATATTTATGGGCAGGTGACTTTCCTGAGACGTTCACCTTCCCTGGAAAGTGCGATAACTTGTCACCGCGCCCCATCCTTGAAGACTGGCATTCGTGGCGAGGAGTACACACTTTGGGATCCACAGTGGGTGACCTTGGTTTAGAGGAGCAGTCTGAAGCCACCAGACCAGGGAGAGCCGAACCTCTGGGGAGAGAATTATCATCTGAGAGACTTTATCCACTGATACTGACCGCTCCAACAAGACGGAATCCAATAGCTGCAAGGGCCTGGAGTGCAACTGGGCATATTCCACCATGTCGAAGGTGGAAACCATGGACCCCAGGACCTGCATTGCTGCGTAGACTGATACTCTGATTGTGGAGCAATTTGTGCACCAGCAAATGTAGAGCTGAAATCTTTTCTACTGGTAAAAAAGATCCATGAACACTTCCAGATGTATCATCCACTGAGTTGGAAAAAGTGACAACTTTTTCCAATTGACCATCCAGCCGTGCTCCTTTAGGCAGGCCACTGTCAGTTGGAGATGATGTAAAACATCCTGAGATTGTGCCAATATTAGATCATCCAAGTATGGCAGTATTCTGAACCCTTGTTGTCTGAGATGAGCAGTCACGACTGCCATTATCTTGGTAAACACCCGAGAAGTTGTGGACAGACCAAAGGGTAGAGCCTGAAATTGGTTATGTTGCTGACAAACAGCAAATCATAGAAACCGTTGATGGGATTTTGCTATAGACACATGCAGGTATGCGTCCTGAATGTCTAGGGAAACTATAAAATCCCTAGGTTCCATTGCCAGCACAAATTGACTGTAGGGCTTCCATACGGAATTTGGATACATGAATCAATTTGTTGAGATGCTTTAGATTCAGTATAGGGCGATGAGACCCAATCGGTTTCTGAATCAAGAACAGATATGAATAATATCAGCTTCCCTGTTGAGCCAAGGGAATCGAAATGATAATACCTGAATCCAGCAAAGTCTGAATAGCTTCCGGGAGGGCCAGGGCTTTGACAGAGCTTGATGGGGGATTTGTACAAAATATTTTCTGGGGAGGATGTCCACGGAAGGTGATTGAATATCCCTGAGAGACCACTTCTCTGACCCAGGCATCTGTTGTGTCTGATGCCAGGTGTCGCAAAACTAAAGTCGTCAGATCCCCATCCTGAGGTCCCCCGGGGGAAGGCCTGCCCCGTCAAGGTTTGTCGTCCGGCTTAGCAGCTGGACGTCTGACTAACCATGACTTCTTCCCTTGTTGTGGCTTGGTAGTCCTATGGGAATTACACTGCCTGGAAAAGGACTGTCCCTTTTGCCCTTCCCTGAGGGCGAAAGGACCAAAAGGAAAACTGCCTCTTATAAGTGTTTGTTGATGGCAACCCAGCAGATTTTGAAGCTGCAAATGTAGCCACAACTCCAACTCTGGACCAAACAATCTTTTACCCGACAAAGGCAGGGATTGCAGAACTTTCTTGGAACCCACATCCGCCATCCAGGACCTTAACCAGAGAGCTCTGAGTGCCACAATTGAGGCTGCTGATGCCCTAGACGCCATAATTTCTGCGTCCAATGCCGCATCCCCAATGTAAGATGCTGCCTCCCGCATAAGAGAGAAATAAGATGATAGTTCTCTTGTAGCATCTGGCATAGTCTCTTCTAATGCTGCCATCCATGGCCGTGGCTACCCAGGCTGTTGCCATAGCCGGGCACGTAATTGCACCAGATTAAGAAAAAACTGATCTCAAACAGGTTTCCAATCTTTAATCAGTAGCATCCTTAAGAAAGGATGCGTACGGAATGGGCAACGTGAAACTCTTAATTAAATGAGACACATGAGCATCCACTGTAGGAGAGACCTCCCACTTATCACATTCACTTAACTGGAAATGGATATGAGGATAAATTATTTGTAGCATGGAACAGTCTATCTGGAGTACTCCATGCCTCAAGCCATGCGTTCTGAAAGCTGTTCAGACTGAGGGAACTCATCCTTAACCACCCTCTGTCGTCTATAGAGCACAGCTTTAGACCTAGGTGCCTTTTCATCCTCTAAATTTAATACGGATTTAACTGCTCTCACCAGAGAGGGAACATCCATGGAGGCATGACAATCCTCCTCCTCAGATAGATTCCGAGGAGGAACCATGTGCAACATCCGATTCATCGGATGATGCATCTGAGTCTAAAGGCTGGGCGGAATGACGAGATGACCTCTTCTGTCCCTGAACCTTAGCGGTTACCAATCTATCCGCTTGTCTAGGTTGAACTGTTGAACCATACTATGAAGAATGAGCATAAGCATCCACCTAGGATGGATGTATAGGGGGTACACACAACAGGTTGCAACTGTTGTGGAAATCCCATAGTAGGAGGCAGTATAGGTGTCACCAAATGGTCCACTAAATGCATTGGAACCTACAAAAAAAAGAGGATAACCACAGTGGCTCTTGCACAGGAGCTGGTACACTAAGTTGATGTGATGGAATCTCATAACAAGAAATACACAAACCATCCTGTATGAAATCCTGAGGAGACAAGCCAGCCTGACAAAATTTACATGATACCAGCACTGGGGCCTCATGTTTCTCTTTGGCCTTAGACATATAAGGTGCAAAGTTACAAAGTAATGCAAATGCGACTTTTTTCCTTTTGATATTGAAACTTCATAGAAAACCAACTCCACCATGTGTGCAGAGGGATGAGGAAAAATCATGTGATAGAAATAACTGACAGTAGAACACAGCAGTGCTAGCACAAAGTCACATACAATGCAGATACAACCTTTAGTTGCAAATGGGCTCTGAATCAACTACTCAAAACCCTAACAGAGTTGATTGACAGGATATAGATCGTTTTATACCTGGCCCCTGGGGGGAGGTTTACAGGGACATCTCAACACCTCCCGAGACCAAACAGTTTTCACAGGGCACAGAAACGTGTTCAGTGAGCGTCTCATATACAAAGGTGGGCGGAGCAACCCATAGCCCAGTGCCTGGGTCGGGGCTGCCGGGGTGAGAGCTTACTTCCCCTATGCTGCACAACCAATCAGGAATGCTGGCCTCCCAGCAACAGAATGTGTCTGAAGCTTGTCCCCATCGCCAGGCAATATGGCCCTGGTGGTCTAATTTGGGAGCGGACAGAACCGGGCTCACTGCAGCAGCTTCCATTGCATCTCCCATTGCCTCGCTCTTACCAGACTTCCCCGTGTCCTCTGGTTGCAGTCCAGGTCACAGCATCGCAGCTAGCAAGCTCTGCCATGACCCTGCCGAAATCACCAAGCCACACAGATTATTGGTGTTGCGGCACCGGAAGGGGTAGATTTGAGTCGCAGCACAGACGCCCTGCTACTAGACTCATGGAGTAAAAAGAAAGAAAACTTGGGATTGCGTCAGTCCCGCTGTTATAACGCTGCGTCTCCTGCACTATTACAGAATTTGTCTCTTTCTTTCTATGGTGTTTCCATAGAAAAGTTGATCATAAAGTTTTTAGGGTCTCTCAAGTTCTGGCTTTTATCCATGCTGGTTTAGACATTGGTCTCCATGTGGTCACAGAGTACAGGTTTCTGCGCTGGTCAGATTGGTTTCAGCGTAGAATTGCTCCCTTGCTGGATGTTAGAATGTTTTTGCAAGGTGTTCTCCATCTGCAACCACCATTTATTCCTCCGGTGGCACGGTGGGATGTCTTTGGTTCTCAGGGTGCTACAGGCTCCCCCTCCCTCTTTGACTACAGCGGACCTCAAGTGGTTGACAGCGAAGACACTTTCTCCTCGCTATTTCCTCAGCTCGCGGTCTCATTTGGCAGCATTTCGTGTCACCCCAATATTTGATCTTCCACAAAGATAGAGCTGTATTTTGTACGCAGGCAGGCTATCTTACAAAAGTGATATCCTGTTTTCATATAATGAAGACATTTTTGTACCGGCTTTCAAGTCTTCAGGTGTTTCTGCTGGTGAAGCTTCATTGCGTGTGGATGGGGCCCTTCGGATCTACGTGGATTGTGCAAACTCCATCAGGAAATCACATGCACTTTTTGTTTTGTATAGCTTTCACAAATGTGGTTGGCCAGGTAACAAGACGACTCTAGCTCGGTGGCTACGTATGACTATTTCTCAAGTTTATATGCAGGCTGATCTCCCTGTTCCCAGCAGGGTGACAGCACATTCAACTAGGTCTGTAGGACCTTCGTGGGCGGTTAGGCATGGTACCTCAGCTGAACAGCTGTGCAAGGCACCCACTTGGTCTTCCTTCCATACCTTTATCAAATTCTATGCATTTGATACTTTTGCCTCCCAGGATGCTTCCTTTGGGCGGTGGATCCTCTTGTCTGCTCAGGAGCGTAGCCGCCCTTAAAGGGAACTGCTTTAGGACATCCCCAAGGTAGTTTCTGTGGACCCTGAAGAAAATAAGTTATTGTAGACTTACCTTTGATAACTCTTTCTTCGAGGTCCACAGAGCACCCTCCCTGACGCACCTGGCTTCAGTGAGATCTGCTCCTTCTTGTCACCAATTCCCTCATTATTGTATGAGTGTTTCTAGTGTAATATGTACTTTCTACTCCAATTTCATTCTCCTGCCAATGGGCTTGTTTACAAACTGAGGACCTGTGGCTGGAGACGGGGTATGTATGGGGGAGGACCCAGTGCATCCTGGGATCGGAAAGAGTTGACTGTTTGGTGCCAGGTTTCCTCCAAACCACATATCCCCCAAGGTAGTTCCTGTGGACCCTGAAGAAACTGTTTTTATACATCTCTTAAAAGAAGCAGACATTATAAGTCATACCATTTAATGCAAAAGTGCAACTTATTAAATAAAAGTGAATGCATCTTAATCCCTACTCTGTTGAAAATTGTGACTAATAATGAGGCCAAGACAAAGTTGAGTGAAATAGAGCTGGAAGTCTATAATTTTGAGTTCAAATGTTTGTCCTTGACATGCGCAGTGAGAGTAGGAGCCCCTGCTAATGGCTCCCATCACTTCCTTTATGATGCTCTGAGGTGTCATCATACTCCCCCCACTGCTACAGGAACATATCCAACGTATCATGACTGATCCCAGTGGTATCTCCTCACATACTATATCCTGCTCATGCGTCCTCCACTATTAGTCACTTTACGGATATGTGCAGCTCCAGTGTGACCTCACCAACTGAGCACACAATTGATAGACAGCAACCCTGATTACAGGCGTGAAGCTCTGTACTATCACAGAGACACTCCTCCTGCAGCCAAAAATAAAAAAAGATGGGGTTGGAGAAACAATCTGCCATATAATACCAGGTTGCACCATATTAAATCAGGGGTGGGCAATAAGCATCCCTCCAGCTGTTGCTGAACTACACATCACATGCCTTGCAACAGTTTTAGCATGGCCAAATAGCAAAACTATGGCAATGCATGCTGGGATGTGTAGTTCTACAACAGCTGGGGATCCACTAATTGCCCGTCCCTACATTAAATGCTATATTGAGACTATAAATTACACACTGTAAAATATATTATATATATATATATATTGTGATAGGATCACTGGTAAAGTGGTCTGTGACAGGGATATTTATCCCAGATTCCTGTCTTATGTGTTTTAAATCCCCAGGAGAAAGTCTGCAGTGTAGCAGGCTTGAGTCTCGGCTTTTTTGAAAAGCCGGTTTGGGACCTCCACCCACAGCCACTCCAGGTTTTGGTTCTCGCAGCCTGGTAACAGGTTGTTAGGGTTTCCACCTGAGAGTGGCCAATATAAGCCTAGTGTGTTGAGGGCTGATTGTCTCACCTGGGAGAGCAGGCAGGGAGTTTGCTCAGAGACACTTGAAAACCTATCTGTAAGTGTTGTGCTGTGCCTTGGTTGCTGGTGAGGGCATTAGGCCCTGTCAGGTTCTGGTAGTGAGGGAACTACCTGTGAAGTTAGTGCCCTGACAGGGCTAGGATTTATGTTTATGTTTTCTTTATGTTGTTTCTGACATTGTACAATAAAGACTGGCGCCGACCAGCTTGTACTTGCATCCAGACTGGTGTGCTGCTTCCCTGCTGCTGTGGGTGTGTGTAAGAAAGGAGTCCTTCTACCCAGGAGAGGGAACCCCTAATCTGACTGTCACAATATGGTGGAGAATGCGGGCACCCACACACACTGAACTTGCAGCAAGAGGAAAAGTTTCCATTTAAAAATTAAAGGGACAGACACCCAATTTGTGAGTGGAAATAACACTGTGTCCTTGGAGTCCCATAGAGGAGGCATCAGCCAATGCTCAGAGAGGCAAGGTTCAGCTTCCAATCTACACCCCAGGACAAAATGGAGGAAATTATTAAGGCCTTGCTCCAAGCTACAGCAGCTCAGCAGGAAGCTACCAGGGCTCAGCAGGAGACTAACAAACTAAAACAGGAGATCCTAACTCGCTTGGGAGTCACCACCTTTGTTCGTGCCCAACGCGTTCACCGCTGGGAGTTCCATATGGACAAGCCTCCACGTTCACAGATGCATGACCTCGTCCATCTGTCCTCAAAATGGCTACAGCCCGAGACGCTGACGGGGCCACAGATCGTGGAAAGGGTTGTGATGGACCGGTACCTGCGATCATTACCCGCGACTCTGCGCAAGTGGGTGAGCCATGCAGACCCTAAGACCGCGGACCAGTTGGTCGAGCTAGTGGAGAGGTACGTGGCAGCTGAGTATGCCCCACCAAGCCCAGATGGCGCACCGGCGAACTCCCACAGACACTGGTAAGACTGTTCCAGGGGAGAAGGGTGCTGGGCGGTGGGATGTACCTAAGACTGAGGGTGTAGAACCTGGAGACAGGCCTGCCAGGCCAGGAAGGTTCTTGCCCCGTAAATGACTAGACATTAATATGATTCAGTGTTTCCGGTGTGGTGACTTCGGCCATATTTCCGCTAATTGTTCACTTACAACTGAACCTATGCAATGTGATACTGCTCATGTCTACCGCAGGGGGTCTTTCTTTGCACAGACAGCCTGTACGGCTGACCGGAAGGCTGAGACTGATAAGCACATGTGTGTACTCACTGTAGATGGCAACCGAGTAGAGGCACTGTTAGACTCTGGTAGCTTGGTGACACTTATAAAAGCTGAGCTGGTGAACCCCTTGAGGCATAAGGGGAAAACTGTTGGTGTGATCTGCATACATGGGGATAATCGATATTGTTACTGCCGAGGTGAACATCCAGACACCATGTGGCTCTGCTATAGTTTCTGTGGGTTTGGTGCCTGGTCTGATGTACGATGCAATATTGGGGAGAGACTTTGCTCACTTCTGGAAATTGTGGGAAAGCCGTTTTGTTCCAGAAGTGAACAACCCCGGTCCACTTGAGAAGGTTGTCGATATAGTGGAGGAGGGAGTTTCTTCTGAGTCAGAGTTATTCCCTTTTCCTACTATGGTTGGCGAACTAGAGAATGCGGAGCGTGACGGTTTCCCGCCAACTGATGTGCCTCCCATTAAGGTGGGAATTGTTGTTGGGCCAGTGGATCGTCTGCCTGATTTAGAGGTCAGAAGAGAGGTCTTTGCCATGGAGCAGTTGAATGACCCTACTTTGGTAAAAGCCAGGGAGAATGTAAAAGTAGTTGATGGTAAACCCATAGACCCTGATAGTCCTTTGTCCTATCCCCACATGGTAATGTGTCAGGATTTGTTATGTCAGGTGACTAAGAAGGGGGAAGATATTGTGGAACAACTAATAGTTCCCAAAGCCTACAGAAGAACAGTGTTGGATCTGGCCCATGGTCATATAACGGCAGGCCATCTAGGGGTAGAGAAAACCACTGAGCAAATAATGCAGAGGTTTTTCTGGCCCGGGCTTCATAAAGAGGTATCTGACTTTTGCGCATCCTGCCCTGAGTGTCAGTATCATACTCCCAGACCACGTTTTAAGGGACCACTAGTTCCATTGCCTATTATAGAGGTGCCGGTAGTGAGAGAGCACCTGAAACAGGCTCAACAGGCACAGCAGAGGGTATACAACCGCAATGCTCGGTTACGCAGCTTTGCTCCTGGGGACAGAGTGTTAGTGTTGGTTCCCACTGTGGAAAATAAACTTTTGGCTAAATGGCAAGGGCCCTTTGAAATCTTAGAAAGAGTGGGACAGGTCAATTACAAAGTTTACCAGCCGGGGAAAAGAAAGCCGGAACAGATATACCATATAAATCTGTTAAAGCCCTGGAAAGATAGAACGGTACTGTCGGCCGTCCGAGCCCCTCCAGTAAGTCCAGAGCCCTTAGTTCCCGAAGTGACAGTGGCAAAAACCCTGTCGGCAATTCAACAACAAGAGGTCAAGGAGTTTCTGGTCAGAAATAGGGTGCTGTTCTCTGACGTACCTGGGAAAACCTCGGTCGTTAAACATGACATCATCACTGACCCAGGGGTTAAAGTTAATCTAAAGCCCTATAGGTTACCAGAAGCACCAAGAGCATCGGTGTCGAAAGAAATTCAAACTAGGCTAGAGTTAGGGGTTATTATTGAAGTATCACATAGTGAATGGTCAAGTCCCATTGTGTTGATTCCAAAGCCCGACGGGAGTGTGCGTTTCTGCAATGACTTCCGAAAGTTGAACAGTGTTTCAAAATTCGATGCCTACCCGATGCCACAGTGGAGAAGGAGGCGTTGGCCATAAAGTGGGCGTTAGAGGCTCTCAGGTACTACTTGGTTGGAAGAAAGTTCAAATTGATCACTGACCATGCCCTTTGAAGTGGATGTCCGGAAATAAGGACAGTAATGCGAGAATTATGAGATGGTTCTTGGCGTTACAAACTTTTAAATTTTCAGTGGAATACAGGCCAGGGGGCCTGTTTAATGCAGACGCGTTGTCACGCGTTCATTGTTTGGGGGCTTCAGTTGTTCCGCCCATAGGTCGAAACAAAGGGGGGGATATGTGATAGGATCACTGGTAAAGTGGTCTGTGACAGGGACATTTATCCCAGATTCCTGTCTTATGTGTTTTAAATCCCCAGGAGAAAGTCTGCAGTGTAGCAGGCTTGAGTCTCGGCTTTTTGAAAAGCCGGTTTGGGACCTGGGGGTTGTGGATGAGAGGAGAGGGAGGGCTCCACCCACGGCCACTCCAGGTTTTGGTTCTCGCAGCCTGGTAACAGGTTGTTAGGGTTTCCACCTGAGAGTGGCCAATATAAGCCTAGTGTGTTGAGGTCTGATTGTCTCACCTGGGAGAGCAGGCAGGGAGTTTGCTCAGAGACACTTGAAAACCTATCTCTAAGTGTTGTGCTGTGCCTTGGTTGCTGGTGAGGGCATTAGGCCCTGCCAGGTTCTGGTAGTGAGGGAACTACCTGTGAAGTTAGTGCCCCGACAGGGATAGGATTTATATTTATGTTTTCTTTATGTTGTTTCTGACATTGTACAATAAAGACTGGCGCCGACCAGCTTGTACTTGCATCCAGACTGGTGTGCTGCCTCCCTGCTGCTGTGGGTGTGTGTAAGAAAGGAGTCCTTCTACCCAAGAGAGGGAACCCCTAATCTGACTGTGTCACTATATATATATATATAATAAATCACAGTGGCTCTGCACTCACCATAATAACTAACAATAATAATAATAAACAAACATAATAAAACAGTGGGGTTTTGGTTCATGAATTGATCAATGCATTTAAGCTTGCAGCCCCCGTCACGGGACCCCACTTTACTGCAAGTCCCTACTCTATTGCTCAGAATTATAACATGGACATAGCCATCACATTAGTGTTAAACTCAGGGTATGCTATCAAGGTTTAAAGCTCACAGCATCTTTGCTTTTAAATGTGAGACAGTTACCAAGCACACCTGTTGCAAAGCACCTAGGAAAACAGCTGACACAAGTTAGATAACTAGTACTGTCACTACACCTTATCTTCTATATAATCCTGTGTATCCATATCATGAATAGTGACACACAGACGCACACTTCCAGCTTACACTAAGAAAGTAAAGCTGCATACACACTAGACGATAAGTTGGACGATTTGAACGATAACTATCGTTATCGTTCATCGCGTTCAGTATCGTCCAGCGTGTATGCATGACAGTTAACGATGCGTGCTCCCGCAGATAGTTAACGATGTCTTTCATCATCCGTACTTGCAGGGCACCCTCACATCAGGTTCTGCAAGTACGAGGGAGGGTGCAGTCACTGAACGATATCGTGCACGATATCGTTCAGTGTGTATGCTCAATGTCGTTAACGATATTGAGTCCAGCAGTGCAGGGCAGTTCATGGAGCATATCGTTAAGTGTGTATGCAGCTTAAGAATGCAAGACTATCACTGGAGAAATCAGAGCCGGAGGGACCAGGCGAGAGTGACAGAGAAAAAGATCCTGTCACAACAGCTACAAGTAACCAAGCAGATTACATTTCTTGTGAATATTGCGTGCTCACACAATACTAATTTGTAGAATAAAACACTTTCAGAAAAAGGCAAAATGTAAAAAAACAAAAAAAAGTTACATAAAACACATTACATTGGGATTATAGGAGGTCATTTTTTATTTACATATACTGACAAAAAAATATTTTGAGTTTGAAATGTACAGTTCCCATTATTTTGGACCCAGCATGTCTTCCGGCCTAACCCATTGGTCAAACTGCTCTGATGTAAGAATTCCAAGTTTGATCGCAGTCTCCTTTAGTGTAGCACCTTCCTTGTGGGCTATTTTGGCAATCTTCGCTGCTTTATCATATCCTGTTAAATGAAAAAATAGGTATGCCATTATTATATTTAGTCATTTTAAAATGTACTTCTGGGTACTTTATTGCAGCATTTTCTTCAAGAAATGTTACCAATTAAGCTAGATCTAACATTTTGTTATATAGATAACATAGAACAAATAGAATATTGATAATTTACCTTAAACATTTCTTATTCATCAGAGCAGTAGTGCATTACAAATCAGATAGCATAAAACATAATAAATAACAAATAGAACAAAGACCCATTACGGGTGTAGATACAGTATATTAATTATACAGTATTAACAGAAAAATATTTCCATTAAAAGTCAAAACCAAAAATTGACACAGAGTACCCACTATCCAGAACAGTCTAAACATGGCAGGCACACCCCCCTAAACTAAAAATTGACCAATAAAATAAAACAGGGGAAAGGAGACCCAAAATTAAACAAATCCCACCTGTAACAGACACAGAAATGGGCAGATCATCCAGTAAAATCTGAGTTTTATACCAAGAGTACTTCGGAAGCACAAATGTATTTGGCATTTTAGGGTCAACGTAAAGAAGTCTATAAAACCCTCCCACAGCTTAACAAAAAAAAAAAAAAAAAAAAAGAAGCTGTGTTAGTCTCCTTATGCAGAGTGAACTCTAGCCAATCCATTTGGAAGGCAAAAAATAGTTTAGCACAGAATCAAGAAACCGATGGGGGATCTGCATGGGTCCACATCTGTAGCATTTAGGGGCCACCGCTGATATAACTAATAATATGTTTTTACTATCTTCCCTACCCGAAACAGACTGTGGCAGAATATCCAAAATCGCCCACTCAACCAATAGTGGAAAATAATTAACTAGATGCAAATCTATTGACCGATGACCCAAATCTACAAATAAGGGGGCATTCCCACATACAAATGTATAAAGGTTGCATCAGAAATCCCACACTTAGTAGAAACACTAGTGTTGGACAATCCCATCAAGAACCTGCAGTGGGGGAAAAGATACCCATTGTGATAAATGTTATAGAACATTCCTCTATACATGCTGGATGAGAGCACTGATTGACAAGAGAGGAATGAGTTTAACAGGCTTTCCATGGTAATATGGGGGAATACAGTACACAAAGTAGATAACCCTGTAGATATTTAAAAATGGTCTAAGGGAATCTGAAGAATTTTATAACGGAGATGAATTGCCCTTTGTCACCCCAGGTCTAACTAATAATAGATCCAAAGAGTTGGACCAATCTTCTGAGGAATAAGTCTGCATCATGGAACTCACATTAGTGTTGCGTCTGAGAGTGGGAATGAGGCAATCCATATTTATTCACCAACTCCGCCACTCGATAGGGCCAGCAGTTTTCAGTGTCAACCAATGTTCAGAAATAAGGAATCCCCATATCTGGCCATGAAGAGAAAGGCACAGAGGCCTACCCATTTTGAAACTCAGGATTTAAAAACTTAGAAATAATATCTTCCCACCTCTCTTCTTTTCCTAGCCTGTCATCTGTCTTCTAATTCAGTTTACTTTAATATTCCATTTCTCCTCTTTTCCTCTGCTCAATAATAGTTTGGAAATTTTGCAGGCACATTTTCCTTGTTACTTGCTTCTCTGCACTCATACTTTATTCCCACATCTAGTTTTCCTCCCCCTACCCAACCCTTCCACACCATTATCATGTGTACCTTCCCCCTCCACTCACTGTCTACCTAATACTCTGCTCTACCCCCTTTTTCCACCCTTGTCTCCTCCACCTCCTCCTTCCTTTATCTCCCCTCCTCTGTCTGCCGTCCTCCCTCTCCTCTACCACTAATACTTTCATTCTCTTCTACCCCTCCTTTGTTCTACTACCCCACTGATAATCCTTCCTCCAAACCTCCTCTCCATGTCACCCCATACCACCCCCATCATATTAAACTCCCTCCCTGCCAACCACCTACAGATTCCCTTCCCAGCTCTGGTCCCCGCATAATCTCTCCACTACATTCATCTCGGCCACTCATATTAAACTCACCTTCTCGCTACAGCAACCCAAATAATCTAATTCACATCTCTCCCACAAACACTGTCCCTCTATCCTGTGCCCTCTGGAATGCCAGATCAGTATGTAACAAACTCGTACCCACCCATCACCTTTTCATCTCTAAAAACTGGCATCTCCTAGCCATTACTGAAACCTGGATTTCACCCTCTGACACCACTTCCCCTGCTGCTCTCTCCTCTGGGGGCCTCATCTTCTCTCATACCCCTCGGCCTGGGGGTTGCCATGGTGGTGGGGTAGGGGTCCTTCTATCCCCCGGTTACTTCTAACCAAATCCTACTCTCTGAACCATCTCTTACTTTCTCTACATTTGAGGTTCATGCTATACGCCTCTTCCAACCAGTTCACCTTAGAGTAGCTGTCATTTACCGTCCCCCTGGCCCTCCTTCCAAATTCATTGACAACTTCGCTTCCTGGCTTCTCCCCTTTCTCTCCTCTGACCTTCCCTCTATTATCCTAGGTTACTTCAATATTCCTATTGATATCCCCACAGAAGCCTCTGCCTCCAAACTCCTCACCCTCATGTCTTCATTTGGTCTCTCCCAATGGACCTCCTCACCCTCCCATGTGAGTGGGCATTCGCTTGACCTGGTCTTCACTCACCGTTGTGATATTTTTGATTACTCCAATTCCCCATTCCCCCTCTCAGACCATCACCTTCTCTCTTTTAACCTATCCCTCTCTCCTTCCCTTCCTCTACCTCCTAAGGCCACTATCACTAAGCGTAACATTGACGCTATTGACACTTTTTTTCTTCCCAGCTTGACTCACTTCTCTCCCCTATCCTCTCTCTCTCCTGCCCTGAACAAGCCATTTCTCTATACAATACCTCCCTTACTTCTTCTCTGGAGTCTGTTGCTCCGGCGATCACTATTCACCCTCGCAGATTTACACCTCAACCCTGGCATTCCAAATGCACCAGATACCTGCAAAAGTGTTCGCGAACTGCTGGACAGTGGAGAAGATCACGCTCTAAGGCTGATTTTCTCCATTTCAAATTTATGCTCTCATCATACAGTGCTGCCCTTTCCCTCTCTAAACAGTCATATTTCAAGAACCTCATCTCCTCTCAGTCCTCAAATCCCAAACGTCTCTTCACCACCTTCAACTCCCTCCTCCACCCACCCCCTCCTCGCTCTCGGCCCTTGATTTTGCTACCTACTTTACATCTAAAATTGACTCCATACGTCAGGACATCATATCCCACCATTCTCCCTGCTATCCACTTCAGCCTCTTTTCCCAGATCACCCCTCTCCTTCAATTTTACCGACTCTAACTTTCTTCTCCCCTGTATCTGGGGAGGAAGTCATGTCCCTCATCCAGTCCTCTCCCCCTTCCACCTCCCCCCTTGACCCTATCCCTTCACGTCTCCTCCGCTACCTCTCTCCTTCTGCCTGCTCCCATATTGCCCACCTCTTTAATCTCTCCCTATCATCAAGCACTGTCCCGTCTGCATTCAAACATGCCCTGGTCTCCCCATACTAAAAAAACAACCCTTGATTCTAACACTCTCTCCAACTACCGTCCCATCTCTCTCCTCCCTTTTGCTTCCAAGCGCCTTACCACCTTTCCTTCCTCTCATTCCCTCCTTGACCCTTTTCAGTCTGGCTTCCGCTCTCTCCACTCCACTGAAACTGCCCTCACAAAAGTTAGCAATGACCTCCTTGCTGCTAAATCCAAGGGCCACTACTCTCTGATCATTCTCCTTGACCTTTCTGCTGCTTTTGACACTGGACCACCCTCTCCTTCTGCAAATCCTTCACTCCCTTGGTCTATGTGACACTGCCCTCTCCTGGCTAGCCTCCTACCTCTCTGACCAATCCTTCTCTGTCTCCTCTCATGACTCCTCTTCTCCCCCACAGCCTCTTGCAGTGGGTGTTCCCCAAGGTTCTGTTCTTGGACCTCTCCTTTTCTCACTCTATACATCCTCACTAGGTGAACTAATCAGCTCTTTTGACCTCCAATATAATCTCTATGCTGATGATACTCAGATCTACCTTTCATCCCCTGACCTCTCTCCTCACTCGTGTCTCCAATTGTCTCTCTGCCATTTCTTCCTGGATGTCCCAGCGATTTCTTAAACTTAATATGTCTAAGACTGAGAAGATCATCTTCCCTCCCCCCTACATAACCACACTTCCCACCATTTCTTTATCAATTGATGGCACAACTATCTCCTCTAGCCCCAAAGTGCGCTGTCTTGGAGTTATCCTGTACTCCTCCCTCTCCTTCAAACCACATATCCAGAATCTCTCACAGTCCTGTCGCTTTCATCTTAAAAACATTTCCAAGATTAGACCCTTTCTCACCCAGGATGCCACTAAAACTCTCATACACTCATTGGTCATCTCCAGATTGGACTACTGTAACCTTCTCCTATCTGGCCTCCCCAAATCCCTTCTCTCCCCTCTCCAGTCTGTCCTCAATGCTGCTGCTCAGCTCATCTTCCTCTCAAAACGCTCTGCATCTGCCTCCCCTCTCCTACAAGCCCACCACTGGCTCCCCTTCCCCTTTAGAACGCAATTTAAGGTTCTCACACTCACTTACAAAGCCCTCAGCCATTCCTCTCCTATTTACATCTCTGATATAATCTCCCTTCACTCTCCTGTCCGCCCTCTTCGTTCAACAAATGCACGCCGCCTCTCATGCCAATTGATTACTTCCTCCCACTCCCGCCTACAAGATTTTGCCTGCGCTGCTCCCCACCTCTGGAACTCTCTCCCGCTTCCCATCAGACTCTCCACCTCTCTCCAATCCTTCAAACGTACTCTCAAGACCCAATATTTCATCAAAGCCTTCCAGCTCTCATCTTAACTTGCTGCTACATACTCCTCTCTCCCTGCCTACCCCATCTGTTTCACCCCTGTCTGTCTGTCCCTCCCCCTTAGAATGTAAGCTCCTATGAGCAGGGCCCTCTACCCTCGTGTGCTTTTCCTTACTATACCTTCATCTACTTCTTACTCTCTACCAGGGCACCTAACACTTGGTTGCTTTGCATTGTTGCTTATCTGGGTGTTATGGTCGTGAATGTAGCAATGTATATTATCCATGTCATGTATTGTATTGTACTGTAAGTCACTGTAAATCAATTTGTTTATGTACTTTGTAAGGCGCTGCGGAACACTTGTGGCGCCATATAAATAAACGATAATAATAATAAAAGTAATGGGAGAAAGAGAGAATGGTGACAATTTGAATTCCTTTGCTTTCTTTTAAAGTGCCAATCATCAGCAGGGGGTTACTAATAATATCCGCAGATAATTCCTCTTTATGGGAATGAAGAAATACCAGTAGGTGCTGATCAGAGAAAAGACTGATCCATTTTTGAATCAGTATGTAGGTCCGTCCTGTGCATCCATGTATCTCAAAACTCCAGCATGACTATATAATTTTAAATTAGGTAAGTTAACCCTTCCATTAGCCCGGGTTTGTTGGAGCTTCAGCAAACCAATTCAAGGACGTTTATTCCCCAAGATAAAGTCCCAAAATGTTTTATACAAAAACTTTCCATCCGCCTGTGAGAGCAGAATTGGCAAAGAGAGGAGTTTAAGAAATGACATTTTTAATAAATGAATCCTACCTAAATAGCAAAACATAAGAGGACGCCACCAAGACAGTCCACCTACTACCTCTCAAATAAGTGACCTCATATTAAGATCATATGTCCCCAATATAACGTAGTAATTCAATTCCCAAATATATAAGAGAATTAATAGCCAATACCACAGGATAAGAGTCACCCCAATGTGGCTTCACCATGGATCTCAAATACAGCGCTTCTGACTTATTCAAATTAATACTAAAGCCAGAAACCTTAGAATAATCTGACAATTTATCAAAGATTTTAGGTATGGTCTGTTCTGGATCTGAAATAAAGTAATAAATCATCAGCAAGGGCTTAAAACTTTAAACTCCTGAGTACCCATCAAAATATCTTTAAAATCTGACCAGGAATAAAGTATGCACAATAACGGGTCCAAAGCTACATTAAAATTACAATGGAGAAAGAGGGCATCCTTGTCAAGTGCCCCTCGTCATTGTAATGGGGGAACTACAGGTGCCAATAATTATCAGGGTAGTGGTCGGTGAACAACCTAAAAAAAAATAAACAGATCAGAGAAAAGTCTACCAAAATCATGTGCCTCAAAGATTTTAAGCAAATGACCCCAAGACACTGTGTCAAATGCCTTTTCTGCGTCTAAGCTCAAAAGCATTGCTCCCAAAGGTGATGGGGAAAGTGAGTTAGACAATAGTTGCAGAAGCTGTTCTAACCCCTTTTACCAAAAATCTACCACGTGTAAATCCCAATTGATGGCGTGTTAGGATACAAGGTAAAAATAATTGGAGGCGATTGGCCTGATTCAAAAGTGTAAAACCTACAGGATGTAACCAATTCTGGATCTTTAGAAGGTTTAGGTATAACTATATTGTATGCTCTATTAAAATTTGGATAATGGAGGCGGTCCTCCAATATACCCTGATACAGAGTAGTGAGGAACGGGACTAATTGTGGATACAACATATTATAATACTTCCCTGAAAAACCATCAGGGCCTGGAGATTTATTATGGAGATGGGAAATAACCTCAGATCTCAATCTCTGTAATATTCTGAGTCAAAATCTCTCTCTGGGCTGAAGTTCGTTTCAGAATTTTTGGCATAATCTGTTTGGGTCCAAGTATTGGTCAACAGGCAACTCTCTAGCAATTTACTGTGTTGTTTATAAACCTCAAAGTTGTTATCTGAGGGATCAGTCTCATATGGTACATAGCTTACGTTACAAGGCATCAACTTACTACGGTATTCTCGTTTCTTCCCAGCCTGATAAGCCAAACTATGGCCCCTCATCATCGCTTTTGAAGTTTCCTAAAAGAGTACTTCCAATGTTCAAGATTATCATCAACAAATTCTATTCATTTGGAATGAAGGAATTGTTTAAAGTGGTCAAATTGGCCGAGAAAAGACGGGAATCTCCAAAACCCACAGGACAATCCAGAAGACCTACTGTAGCCTGAATATCCAAATAAACCGGAGTGTGATCTGATATGACTATACTAAGAATATCACAGGAGAGTACTAAGGGAATACATTTAAAGTCCATCAGTAAATAGTCGATTCGGGACAAAGACTTGTGTACCCGAGAGTTATAAGAGTGGGACCTGTCAGTAGGGTTGAGGGTCATATATATCACAAACCACGGAGGGAGATTAATAAACCTATGCCACCCATTCCCGAAGGCATCAAAGAAGAGGAGGGTCCGGAGCGATCAAGTGCATCATTAGCTACACTATTGAAATCCCCCCCCCCACAAGCAGGTACGGAGTGGGACGACCCAAAAGTAAATTAGACATTGAACGGAAAAAAAAAAGTGTAGTGGTAGACTTACCTTTGTTAACACTTTCTTCAAGTTCCATAGGGTCAACAGGTATACCATGGGGTGAAGGTGGTTGTAGCTAACTGGGCACCAAACAGTCAAAAGCTTTAGCTCCCAGGGTGCACCGGTCCTCCTCTACATATACCCGCGCCCCCAGCTAAAGGCAGACAGTTTGTGAACAAGCTGTCACAAGCCGCCACGCTGCCAATGCTGTGTGGGGTGAACGCCGGACAAGCGTTCGCTGAAGTCTCCTCCTTCCTCCTGTTAGGATCAGTGGTTAGCAGCATATTGTTGCAGTTCCAGTCTTGGTTGCTGCTGAGCCCCTGCACTAATTACTGCCTCTCTGTGTGCACTATGATTGATTCTCCTGTCTGAATACAGCCCAGGTGCTCAATAATTTGTCATTAGGGAAACTTGCTCTGGTTGGGCCCTGTTCCTGTTATATTCCAGCCAGCCCTTCTACTCCTTGCCGGTGAGTTTCTCGTACTTCCGGTTGTTCCAGTCTCCTGTTTTCCAGTCGAGTTCCAGAGCCAGTCTACTGTGTGTATCTACTGCCATTTGTCCCATCCAGGCGGCGCAGTCTGCATTCCACCTTCTCGTGCTGCTTGAGTCATCTAGTCAGCATGGTGCGCTTTCTCCGCCTGAAGCGCCAGTCTGTGTCCAGCACCAGTGTCAACCCAGCGACATTGGCCACTACTCAGCGGTCCAAGTGCGCACTCCAACGCACCGTCACTGGTGTCATCCCGGTGACACCGATAGCGACTCAGCTGTCTAAGTGCGCACTCCAGCGCACCATCGCCAGCATCATCCCGGCGACGCTGGTAGCGACTCAGCATCCTCAGTGCGCAATCCAGCACACCGTCGCCAGTGTCATCCCGGCGGCACTGGTAGCTACTCAGCATCCTACTGCCAAGTCGTTCTGCCCACAAGGCAACAACCAGCCCGGAGGCTGCTATCGGCCCAAAGGCCGCATCACAACTCATTGGCCCACAAGCCTCAACCAGCCCAGAGGCTGCTACTGGCCCAAAGGCCGCATCTCAACTCATAGGCCCTCAGGCCTCAAGCAGCCCAGAGGCTGCAACTGGCCCCAGAGGCCACATCACAATTATACGGCCGCATCTTGCCAAGATATTGCAGCCCTCAAGGCTGTGCAGGACTTTTCCCCACTAGTGACTCTGATCTCATAACACAAGCCCAATGCAGGAGCAGGAGTGGGGAGAAGGTAGAACAGTACACACGAGAAACACTCACAAAAGATGAGGGTATCAGTGACCAAGAGAAAAATACCCAATGTAGCCAGGTGCGTCAGGGTGGGTGCCCTCTACCATAACTCATATTTTCTTCTTCAGGGTCCACGGGGGTACCATTGGGATGTGACAAATTCCACAGGGCCACTGGAGGGACAAAGTGAAGTTGAAGAACACCCTGAAAGAATGTTCTAACATCAGACAGGGGAGCAATCCTTCGCTGGAACCAGACTGACAGTGCAGAAACCTGAACTTTAAGGGAGGCCAGGCAGAGGCAGAGGTCTAACCTAGCCTGGAGAAAGGCAAGCACCCGGGAGAGCCTAAAAACTGTAGGGTCATAGCCTCTGGGAGGTGGGTGATCCAATGGCGCCTGGGCCAGACTGGGGCTATAAGTATCACCATGCCACCTTCTTGCTTGAACTTTTGGAGAGAGATCGGAGGAAAGCGGTATGCGAGACTGAAGTTCCACTTCCCTGCCAGAGCATCCACGAAGGCGTCTGAGGGGTCTCTGGTCCTGAGGACCTTGTGGTTGCGCCATGAGGTCTACGTCTGGTAGGCCCCATTCGTCAAGTAGGAGTTTAAAGACCTACGGGTGGAGAGCCCACTCTCTGACGTGTATGTCCTGATGGCTTAGGATGTCTACTTCCCAGTTGAGGACTCTGGGGATGAACACTGCCAAGATCGCCGGGAGAGGACGTTCGGCCCAGACCAGGATGTTTGCTACTTCCCGCATTGGCTGCCCGACCTCGTGTGCCTCCCTGATGGTTTAGGTAGGCTACAGCAGTTGCATTGTCAAACTGGATTTGGACCGGCCTGCCCCGGAGACAGTCAAAGTGAGTGCTCTGTACACTGCTTGAAGTTCCAGGATGTTTATAGGCAGACTACTTTCTCGGGTTGTCCACCCCGTCCCTGAAAAGATATGATGACCGGTCACCGCACCCCATCCGCGAAGGCTGGCATCTGTAATGAGAAGCTCCCAATTTGGAATCCAGATGGGACATCTGCAGCCACCATGAGAGGGAAAGCCAAACCTCCGGAGGGAGGAAGATCATTTAGGACCGAATCAGATGATATTGCCCGTTCCACCGGGAGATAATCAGTTGTTGAAGGGGCCTGGAGTGGAACTGGGTGTATTCCAGGAGCTGCATTGCTGAGTGAATGGATACCCTACGATTGTGGAGCAACTTGAGCATGCGCAAGTGCAGTGCTGAACTTTTGTCCGCTGGCAGAAAGATCCTTTGTACACGAGAATCCAGGAGTGCACCCAGATGTACCGTCAGCAATGTCGGAGAGAGGAAGGACTTTTTCCAGTTGACGAGCCAGCGGTGTGCTTGCATGAAGGCAATGGTCAGCTGGAGATGGCGTTGTAGAACAACTGGTGAATGTGCCAAAATGAAAAGGTTGTCTAGATATGGCAGGATTCTGACTCCCTGACGCCTGAGGCGGTCCATCATAACTGACAATTTTAGTAAAGACCTGAGGGACTGTAGACAGACCGAAGGGCAGCGCCCGAAACTGGTAATGTTGAAGGACAACAAACCGTAGGAACAGTTGGTGGGCTGGTGTAATAGGCAAATGTAGGTATGCATCCAGAATGTCCAGAGAAGCCATAACATCCCCAGGTTCCAATGCCAGAACAATTGATCGTAAAGTTACCATCCTGAACTTTGGCACACGGATAAACCTGTTGAGGGATTTGAGATTCAGAATAGGCCGATGAGACCCATTGGGCTTCTAAATCAAAAAGAGTGGAATAAAAAAAAAAAAAAAAAAGTTCCTCGATGAACCGAAGGAACTGGTATTATCACACCTGAACTCAGCAGGGAGTGAAAAAAGGACTTGTAAAAAAAAAAAAAAGTTCCTCGATGAACCGAAGGAACTGGTATTATCACACCTGAACTCAGCAGGGAGTGAAAAAAGGACTTGTAAAAAAAAAAAAAAAAAAATACCTGGGGAGGGCGCCTCAGAAAGGTGAGAGACCACTTCTCGGACCCAGGCATGGTAGTAGTTTGACACCATGAGTCGGCGAACTGCAGAAGTCGGCCTCCCACCCTGGGATCCCCCAGGAGGAGTCCTGCCCTATCAGGCGGAGGGTTTGTTGCCAGACTTGGGGGCTGGACGTCTGGCCGGCCATGGATGCTTGGATCGAGACTTAGTGGTCTTGTGTCAATTAGGCTGCCTGGGAGAGGATTGTCCTTTTGCCTTATCCTGGGGACGAAAGGACCGAAAGGAGGATGGTTTAGGCTTAGAGGCAGCTGCTGACAAAAGAAAAACAGATTTTGAGGCTGCCACGGCAACCACGATTTTGTCCAACTCTGTGCCGAACAGCATGTCTGCAGAGAAGGGTAAGGATTTGAGGCTTCTTGGATTCTGTTTTCACCTTCCAGGACCGTAGCCAAAGGACCCGGAGTGAGACTACCAAGGTCGCAAATGCCTTAGAGGCAAGGAGTCCAGTATACAACGCAGCTTCTCCCAAATAAGTCTGCTTCCCGAATATGGGAGATGTAGGCCAGTTGCTCCCTGGTAGCGTCTTATGGCAAGCTGTGTTTCAGTGCCTCCGTCCATTCTTCGGTAGCCTTAGCTACCCAGGCCGTGGTCATAGCCGGCCAAGTAATAGCGCCAGAAAGTGAGTAGACTGACTTGAGACAAGTTTCTTTTTTCTATCCGTGGCATTCTTAAGGTAGGATGTAGACTGTATAGGCAGCGTAGAGCTTCTGACTAAGCATGCCACGTGAGCATCAATGGTAGGAGGGACTTCCCACTTAGTACATTCGCCAGGTGGGAGAGGGTTAAAAGATGCTAGTCTCTTAGGAATCTGGAACTGTTTGCCAGGAGTACTCCATGCTTCCCCATGAGCTCAGTGAGCTGGTCTGATTGAGGGAATTCAGCCTTAACCACTTTTTGGCATTTAATCATCGGGATTTTTAGGCGTACGAGCCGGTTTCTCATCCTCTATGTTCAGGATCAATTTTACAGCCCTCACTAGAGAAGGGACATCCACTGTCGAATGACGGTCCTCCTCGCTCCTGTGCTTTGATGGCTACTGGTCTGTCCGCCTGTGACATTTGCTGATAGGCGGCAGACGTTTGAGCCATATTATGAACAGAGTGGGCAAACGCATCCATCCAAGGAGGATGCATAGGGGTACAGCAGGCTGTAACAGCTGTGGGTACCCGATGGTGGGAGGCAGCGTGGGGGCTGATAAGCGGTAAACTAGCTGCGTCGTAACCTGGGATAAGGAGAACATCCAAGGTGGCTCCTGGACAGAGACTGGTAAGGTGGGTTGTTATGGAACATAAATAGCACAGAGACCATCCACAGAATCCTGAGGGGACAAGCCCGTTGAACAGGATCTGCAAGTAATCAGCCACAGTCCTTTAGAAGACATAGTAATAACCAACCAGCAGCACACAACCAGTGTAAAGCTAGAAATGCAATGTGACAAATACAGTTAAATGTGAATTAATAACGAACCCCTATACGCCTGGTAGATAAAGGTTAAGAAAAAACAGCAGGGTAAATATAACTGATAGTCAGAAAGTTTAAGACAGCATATCACAACAGCAGAGCTAGCACAAGTCACATACAATGCATATCAATAAATATACTTGCAATGGGCACTAAATCAACTACTCAAGCCTTAACAGGCTGGTAGGATTGTGCACTGTATAACCTGGCCCCGAGGAAAGGTATACAGGGAGACTGGACCAGATTCTCCTGAAACCTGTAGTATCAACCATGCCCTGAGAGATGGCTGCTGAGCGTTTCACAGTGAGATGATGGTGACGGAGCACTTTAGAGGTGGGAAACCTCTTGTGAGGGATAAAGCTCTGGGCTGGGGGAGGGGCCTCCCGGAGAGAGATTACCTCCCCTACTGCTGCATCAACCGCCGGGTGCAACTTGCCTCTACAATGGTGCCAAACGCCAGACTTAACTGCCCCTGTGGTCTAGTGGGGGTGCGGACAAACCAGACACCCCACTACAGCATCCTCCGGCTGGTCTCCACAACTGGAGGCAAGGACTGCCGAATACACAATTCCACGCAAGCGAGGAATCGCCTTACCGGTCTTCCCCGTTTGTCTGGCTGCAGTCCTGGTTCTTCCAGTGGAGAAACTAGCTGAGCCCCACTGGCGTCCGCCGTAATCACCGGACCACTCACCGGTATTGTGGCACTGACGGGATTAGTGGGAGCAGAAGCGCAGGCGCCCATTAGGACGTCCGGCGCTGCTTGCTCTGAAAAAAACTAATAAATAAAAGTAAAAGCTTGGGGCTGCTGAATGCAGTCCCCCCGCTAAAAGGTGCAGCCGGCTACTGCCGGCACCAAACTCAAAACTGTCTGCCTTTGGCTGGGGGCGGGGTATATGTGGAGGAGGACCGGTGTATCCTGGGAGCTAAAGTTTTTGACTGTTTGGTGCTCCAACCACCTACACCCCATGGTATCCCTGTGGATCCCTATGGAACCTGAAGAAGAAAATCCAAATTATGGGAATTGAGAAGAGTGTAAGGTTCATCTCGTATAAGCATGTCTAACAAAATCGACTCTGGAACACATTCTGAACTAATAATGGAATAATCTAGGCGTTTCTAAAACACTCAGCCACACCTCTTTTTTTGGTAACAAAGCAAGACTAGACACATTCCTTAATCCAGGAGCTGCGCAAACACATTATCAGAGGTTGCCCAATGTGTCTCTTGTAAAAATGGGATATCTGATCCCAGGTGTTTAAAATGTGAAGCCAACCTTCTATGCTTAATAGGAGAATTCAACCAACGTACATTCCAGGAGACAATGCGGACACAATTATGGATAGCAGAGGACGGGGCAGAACCAACAACTGAAATCATTTATGCTAACTAACCCCAATCTAAAGAGTGAACTCATGCAGATACTGTAAACCACCACGCCATGAACCCATCCCAGCGAGTTGGAGGAAGAACCAGGAAAGAAAAAAAGGGTGCCACCTGCCAAGCCCAGACTTAATATATACAAAATCAAAAAATAAATATAAATAAAACAATTAACATGTGTTTGCTCTGAGGATCTATTTTTTCCTCCAAACATTCAAACAAGGAAATATGTACAATGCTACATATTTCCGCAGCATATAAAATTAGAACAACAAAAATAAGAAAAAGTAGAACCCAAAACCTAGGCCATCTTTTAACCCATAACAACGGTTCAAAACAATAGAACCATAAAACAATATTTGTCCATCTTTTATAAAAAAGTATTTGACCCTGTTGGACTAGCAGATCTAGTAGATAGAGAGTGCACGTATGCTTTGGCTTTGTTGAAATAATCGAACATGCGGACTACTCCATCTACAGTAACTTTCAATTTTGCAATGAATAATAGAGCAAACTGAATGTGGTTATCAAAATGTATTTTACACAGTGGGGAGAATTCCTTCCTCCGAGACACAGCAGCCGAAAAATCCTGAAAAAGCAAAAAAGTTTGTGGCCATCAATAAACGGAGAGCCCTGACGTCTATAGGAGAGAAGCACTAACTCCTTATCCCTGAAGTTTAGATATTTCCCCTTTAGAATGTAAACTCTTATGAGCAGGGCCCTCTATCCTCTTGTGCTTCTCCCTACTTACTTTCATCTACTTCTTACTCCCCACTAGGGCACCTAACACTTGGTTGCTTCAGCTCTGCTGCTTATGTGGGTGTTATGGTTGCTAATGTAGCAATGTTTATTGCTCATGTCCTTTTCCTGCATTGTATTGTATGTCACGTAATTGTTTATATATTTTGTAAGGCGCTGCGGAACACTTGTGGTGCCATATAAATGATGATAATATTTCGCTATTACAGGGCGTGGCCTAGTATCACTGGTGGATCTCTCTGGTCCTAGTCGATGTGCCTGTTCAAAAATCATAGGGGGAGACACCTGAGTTATGCCTAAATCATTATTGAGATCACTTTGTAAATCATCAATCAAGGCTAGTCCCTTCACAGTGGGGATCCCCAAAAAACTCAGATTATTTTGTTGGTTTTTATTCTCCAAGTCATCTATCTTATCTAGGAGAGCCTTAATAGTATCCCCTTGTGAAGTGGAAGATAACTGGAGGGATGACGCAATGTCCTCCACATTGCTTGTGCCTTGTTCTACTGCATCAAGTCTCTTTGTATGAGACTCTAATTGGGAAACCACCGACTTAAGGGTGGAACTGAATTCTTTGAATTGTTGCTCCATAAGGGGCTTAATAACCAGCATCTCCTGGGCCGCTGCCATAGCTGACGGGGCAGCCAAAGCCACCGAGTGCAGAGTATACTCACTCAAAACCAAAGAGGGTGACAATAGGGGAGTGATGGAATGGCCAGGAAAATTAGAGGGGGAAGACACTGTGTAAGTAGATTGCTTCGTCTGAGGTGCATTACCCTTAACAGATTTTATATCTATCTATCTATATCTATATATATCTATATATATCTATATATCTATATCTATATATATATATATATAGATATATATATCTCCAGCCAGAAGGGCAAAAACAAACATCAGCAGGTAGTCCCATACACTTGCAGTCCTTAAACACAAAAAGATGTGAATCGCAGCACTTGCCACTAGGTGACAATAATGTTGCAATCAATACAAACCAAGTTGGTTTATTATACACTATATCCCATATAAGCAGGCTTGGGCAACATTGTAGAAATTTAACATCCAGCCAGGAGAGTGAAAAAGCCCGGAAAAAATAGAGGAACAGTCCCAAACCTTTGCACTCCTTAAACACAAAAAGGTAACAGAGTCCCGGGAAAAAAAAACAATAATAAAAAATAATATATATATGATGGGGGACCACCTAGGAATACCAGGTGTTGTAAAATAACCAAGCAAAGGGACATTTAAGTTTACCCCGTGCGTGTGCATCTCTTCGACATGTCTGGCACTGGATGATTGGTTTTGGATCGTATCTCTGGTTATGTTTCATATATTGGCTCATTTCAGTATTATCTTTTGAGTACCTCATTAATTGGCCCACGATACCTAATTCAGTAAATTTTTTTATTTATCCTGTTTCCAAGAGGATTTTTTACGACCGATTGCCATGCACAATAAAGACAGTTCTGTATTGTCAGATTTCAATAGTTATTGATTACCTAACATTTTTTTCAAGACCAGGTGTCATATATATTTGTTATATGTCTTTTATGTGTCACTTATATTCTATAATTTGAGTCCGCTCTTTGGACTCTGTTTTGTATATACTTGAGTTATACTGCAATGTTTTCTATAGATAAATTATACCGCACAACTGTTTTTTCCTGATGCTCTAACCCTATGTGGTTCCTTGTAATACCGTTCAGGTTACCATGGTTACAGCACACACTTCACCGCCCACTACCTGATGTCTATCACTGGAATGGGTGAGTCATACGCCGAGCGTCATGACATGCTGAGTGACCCGTCGGCCGCATGCGGAAGACGTCACCCACCCGGAGCTGGACAGGAGGGGCGGCCATGCACCACACTTTACACGCTGGTCCCGTGAGTGCCGCTGTTTGCTATATTATATATATATATATATATATATATATATATACACACACATACATACATATACACACACACACACACTAGGTGGCAGCAGTGTCACAGTGACCAGAGATATCTATCACAACACACAATACCCTACTAAGGGGGTTCTTAACTTAAAAATAAAGGTGTATTGTGGATGGTGCAACAGGCCACTAAAGCTGGGTACACACTGACAAATACAGTCAGGTCCATAAATATTGGGACATTGACAGAATTTTCATATTTTGGCCTCTATTCACCACCACAATGGCTTTGAAATGAAACAAACAAGATGTGATTTAACTGCAGACTTTCAGATTTAATTTGAGGATAATTACATCCAAATCAGGTGAACGGTGTAGGAATTACAACGGTTTCTATATGTGTCTCCCACTTTTTAAGGGGCCAAAAGTAATGGGACAAATTAAACAATCCTAAAGCTAACTGTCACTTTTTAATACTTTGTTGCAAATCCTTTGCAGGCAATTACAGCCTGAAGTCTGGAACGCATAGACATCACCAGACGCTGGGTTTCATCCCTGGTGATGATCTGCCAGGCCTCTACTGCAAATGTCTTCAGTTCCTGCTTGTTCTTGTGGCATTTTCCCTTCAGTTTTGTCTTCATCAAGTGAAATGCATGCTCAGTCAGATTCAGGTCAGGGGATTGACTTGGCCATTGCATAACATTCCACTTTTTAGCCTTAAAAAACTCTTTGGTTGCTTTTGCAGTATGCTTCGGGTCATTGTCCATCTGCACTGTGAAGCACCGTCCAATGAGCTCTGAAGCATTTGACTGAATATGAGCATATAATATTGCCCGAAACACTTCAGAATTCATTCTGCTGCTTTTGTCAGCAGTCACAGCATCAATAAATACAAGGGAACCAGTTCCATTGGCAGCCATACATGCCCACACCATGACACTACCACCACCATGCTTCACTGATGAGGTGGTATGTTTTGGATCATGAGCAGTTCCTTTCCTTCTCTTCTCTTCCCATCACTCTGGTGCAAGTTGATCTTTGTCTCATATGTCCATAGGATGTTGTTCCAGAACTTTAATGGCTTTTTTAGATGTTGTTTGGCAAACTCTAATCTGGTCTTCCTGTTTTTGTGACTCACCAATGGTTTGCATCTTGTGGTGAACCCTCTATATTCACTTTTGTGAAGTCTTCTCTTGATTGTTGACTTTGACACATATACATCTACCTCCTGGAGAGTGTTCTTGATTTGGCCAACTGTTCTGAAGGGGTTTTTCTTCACCAGGGAAATAATTCTTTTGTCATCCACCACAGTTGTTTTCCGTGGTCTTCTGGGTCTTTTGGTGTTGCTGAGCTCTCCGGTGCGTACTTTCTTTTTAAGAATGTTCCAAACAGTAGATTTGCCACACCTAATGTTTTGCTATCTCTCTGATGGGTTTGTTTTGATTTTTCAGCCTAATGATGGCTTGCTTCACCGATAGTGACAGCTCTTTGGATCTCATATTGAGAGTTGACAGCAACTGATTCCAAATGCAAATGTCACACCTAGAATCAACTCCAGATCTTTTACCTGCTTAATTGATAATGAAATAATGAGGGAATAGCCCACACCTGTCCATGAAATAGCTTTTGAGTTGATAGTCCCATTACTTTTGGCCCCTTAAAAAGTGGGAGGCACATATTGAAACTTGTAATTCCTACACCGTTCACCTGATTTGCATGTAATTACCCTCAAATTAAATCTGAAAGTCTGCAGTTAAAGCACATCTTGTTTGTTTTTCAAAACCATTGTGGTGGTGAATAGAGGCCAAAATCTGAAAATTCTGTCAATATCCCAATATTTATGGACCTGACTGTATATTGGCTGATCAATTGATCGGCCAATATATCTGGTGCCCGTCGGCCGCTGTGTTCACGACGTTGTTCACAGACATATCGTGTCGGCTGTACTGCACAGCCGATGGACAGATACATGCAGATTTCTGTCCATCGGCAAGTGTGTACAGGCGATCAGCTCCGCGGCCAGCGGGACCCGCGGCTGCCTGGAATATGATGGTCGTTTAGTGTATATGAACGACCATCTACAGATATATCTGCTAGATGTGTACTCATCTTTAGCTACAGATGTCTATATATCAATGGGGCATATAAGCAGTAGTGTTATAGGCATATTATAGGTAGTCCCG
Source organism: Taudactylus pleione (assembly GCA_031769625.1). Taxonomy (NCBI): domain Eukaryota; kingdom Metazoa; phylum Chordata; class Amphibia; order Anura; family Myobatrachidae; genus Taudactylus; species Taudactylus pleione. Next base: position 2,733,191 of record JAUIMM010000153.1, read on the forward strand.
TATTCAAAGCGGACAGTAGTCCTGAGATAACTAGCACCACACTTCTCTGCTCAGAGACATAATTGTAGAAGCCAAGTAGAAGGTAGAAATAGAATAGGTAGAAAGTGGGGAGAAATATAAAAAAAAAAAAAAGATTGGGGATGGGATAAGGAGGTTTGGAGGAAAGGGATAACACACAAGGAGGGTAAAGAACCAAGTGTGGGGGAAGAAGAAAAGAAAATGATAGGTGCTACAGACAGTATTAGCATCGAGATGAGTGTTGTGAGACAGCAACCACCGGGACTGCTAACAGCGTGATATCACCAAAGCCAACTCGTTCAGGACACAGCCAAGGGGGACAGGACACCAGAGTCGGCAAGAGACAGACATAGCCGGCCCTCCCGTTACGCGAACTACGCAGCTGCTTAGAGTGCCAGCCAGCAGAGGGTGCTGTAGGCGGCGGTCACCAGCGCCACAGTCCTACCCACACCCTAGAGCCCTCTGCCGCACTCCTCCTCTTTCCACCACCCCTTCGCCACTGCCACACTCCCCCTACCCCCCGGCCGTGACAGCCAGAGCTCACTCCTGAGCTCCGGCTCCCACCCCACGGGCACTGTGGTTGAGATGTCATGACGTCTCTCCCGTAGTTGCGATAAGCGGCGGATGCCGGAGCTCACACCTGACATCCAGCGTCCGACTCCCCCCACGGGCACTACGGGGGAGACGTCATGATGTCTCTCCCATAGTTCCGAGGAGCAGCGGACGTAGGATCGGGGCTAAAGGTAAGTACTGCATGTTTTTTTTTGTGTGTGTGGGCGTGGCACACTAACAGGGGCATTACTACTGGGGGCACACTAATGGGCCATTACTACTGGGGGCACACTCACAGGGGGCCACTACATAAAGGGCAATACTGAGGGTACTGCAGGGGGGACGGGGACTACAACTTGGGTCACTGCATAAGGGGTACCACTATTGGGGGCACTGCATATGGGGGGGGGGGAGGACTATACTGGGGGCACTGCACAGGGGGGACCATTGCTGGGGCACTGCATAGGGGGGGATCACAACTGGGGACACTACTGGAGTCCAGCATGAGGGGGACCTCTCCTGGGGCACAAGGGGCACTGCATAGGGGGGACTACTACTGGGGGACTACATAAGGGGGACCACACCTGGGGCACAAGGGGAACAACTACTGGGGGCACTGTATAAGGGGCACTGCATAGCGGGGGGGATCACTACTGGGGGTCTGCAGAAGGGTGACCACTACTGGGGGCAATGTATAAGGGGCACTACTTGGGGCCTGCATAAGAGGGACCACTACTGGGGGACATTGCGTACTGGGGGTATTGTATAAGGAGCACTGCTGGGGGGACTGCATTAAGGTGCATATGGAATGGAAAGCATTGTTCCCAGAGTGATGAGAAAGGGGTGTGTGTCATGGTTATGGGCTTTTTCCATAAGACCACAGCCCCTTAATTTGTTTGGGCACGGGCAACAATATGCCTGGGGGCGCCAAACAGCTAAGCGAGCGGCCAGGAGGCCACACACAAAAAAAAAAAAAAAAACGCCCTGATTCAGAGCGTCCGTCTCTGAATCAGGCCCTATGTCCGTAGGGTTAGAGAGACACCACATGCTGCCGCAGGTGTGTCACACTCCTGCGGGGAACCAACTAAAGGTCACCCAGCCGAGGCATCAGCAGGGTGGGAAACTTCCAGCTCTCGGTAAGGGTGCAGTGTGTTGGCAATCCAGGTACAAGCCGGTCACAGCCTGTCACATCGGGGGATCGATCTCTCCTGGCAGGGAACAACCACATCAGCAAGATGGCTGGGGAGGCGTTCAGCAGTGCGAGCCAGATGCCAGGGAAACAGTAACAAGGAATCTAAATGTCCAGCATCACACTCCCTGTAGGGACTCCTCGACATCCGCATCAAACAGTGCCTCTAGTTCCCTGAATAGCACCCGCAAAAGTACTTAGGGGCCCGGGTTCTGAGGAGCCCAAATAAAACACGGCCACATACGAGGCCTTCCCACCGTAAGTCCTAATATTGATAGTTTAAAAAAAAAAAATATGTAAAAAATCTAACACAAAATCATCAAATATGTAAATCGATGTCGATCATACAGCCTCTTAAATAAAAGGGATAAATATTAGGGAAAGAAAACACTCAATGTTTTTCAAATGGAAACCTGTTATGTTACATACTTTCTGCTACGCCACACGGTACAGGTTGAGTCTCCCATATCCAAAATGCTTGGGACCAGGGGTATTTTGGATATCGGAATATTCCGTAATAATTGCATACCATATTGAAATGTCTTAGGTATAGGGCCCAAATCTAAACACAGAATGCATTTATGATTTATATACACCTTATACACACAGCCTGAAGGTAGTTTTATACAATATTTTCAATAATTTTGTGCCTCAAACAAAGTGTGTGTACATACATGAAATTCATTTATGTGTCATATACACCTTATACACACAGCCTATAGGTCATTTTATACTTTAGTTTTAATTAATTTGTGCCTTAAACAAAGTTTGTGTGCATTGAACCATCAAAAATCAAAGTTTTCACTATCTCAGTCATGCTAAAAATATTCCGTATTTCGGAATATTCCGTATTTCGGAATATTTGGATATGGGAGACTCAACCTGTATTGTAATACATACAAGATACCCTGTATGCCATAATTTCGATGTGCATATGTCCACCCACAAGCAGGAGGATGATGTAGTCATGAAAAAGCGTAAGAAATATGGGCAGATTATGACCACAATTTGAACGATATCGGGGTTTTTTTTAACAAATTTTATTGATTCGAAAATCAAGCAGTGTTTCTGGCCGTTTTATCTGCATTTTGGCATAACGCTCAGGCCTACATACTACACCAAAAAACAAGCAGATCACCCGATTATTGGCAAATCGCACCGATAATTGTATAGTGTACCTATCTTTATTTGTTTTTCTGGCTTACATCTCTGCACCATGTAATTACAGTAAACAAATCTTTGCATATGATATTTACCTATTAACAGTACAAAGCTCTTTATTATAAACAATGGTTATTGCAAACTGTGCCTGTAATATGTATATAGGTTATTCTAATGTGAATAAAGTAATGAGTAGAATAGACCATGCAATAGCGTGCAAACTTTACTTGTGTTAAGGTGCAGTGCTGTACAATATAAAAGTAACTTCTGCAGAGAATTCATAAAGGAAAAAAGCTAACAATTTTGCAGAGATTGTCCTAGTCTTATGGGTAGGCCATGCTACAGCTTTTGGATATGGTGGGTGCCTTGTGGATTTATCTTGAACATACGTCCTCCATTCGGTGTAGAGATAGTCTTTTGGTCCTGGCGGACACCTGTACTACGTCATAGTAGGCGTGTCCACTTTAATATCCTAAGGAGTCCACCCCCTCAGTATTAACCCATTAAGTGATCTGTACTGGGTAGTCTCTTATAACCAACTAATAATATATAAACACAAGTAAAAAGGAGGAAAATGTTTTTTTTTAAATAATAAAGTTTAACAAGGAGAGTTCTGTAAAACTTACCCTTGTTAACTACCTTTCTTCGAAGTCCATGGGGTCCACATGGAGACAATGGGGGTGTAGGTGGTACTTTGAGGACTGGACACCAAAAGCAAAACTTTTTCGTATCCCAGGATGCTCCGGTCCTTCCCCCTATACCCGCCCACAGCCTGAAGGCAAATCAGTTTTGTTAACAAGCCCAAGGCAGGAGCAGGATAGGAGAGAAGGAAGACTGGTACATTGAAGAATCACACACTCACATAGAGAAGGAAACAAGTGACCAAGAGAAGAAACCTATAAAAGCTAGGAGCGTCAGGGCGGGTGCCCTGTGTACCCTATGGACTTCAAAGAAAGAATTAACAAGGGTAAGTTTTACCATAACTCTCCTTTTCTTCTTCAGGGTCCATAGAGCTTCACAGGGAGACAATGGGGAAATCGCAAAACAGTTGTTCAAGGGCGGGGACGCTCCTGAGCCGAGAGGAGAACTCGACACCCAAAGCAAGCATCCTGAGAGGCAAAAGTATCAAAGGCATAGAACATAGAAAGGTGTGAACAGAAGACCATGTGGCCGCCTCACACAGTTGTTCAGCAGAGGCACCACGTCGGGCTGCCCATGAGGGACCCACAGAGCGAGTAGAACAAGCAGATACTGTAGCCGACACAGGAAGGCCAGTTTGCGTGTAAGCCTGCGAGATAGCCATGCAAAGCCATCTGGCCAGAGATTGTTTGTTAGCTGGCCATCCCTTCTTGTGGAATCCATATAGGACAAAGAGGGAGTCTGATTGCCTGATGAAACTAGTACAGTCCACGTAGATCTTCAGAGCACGGACCACATCCAAAGAGGCCTCACCTGCCGAGAGGTCTGGTGATTGAAAAGCTGGAACCACAATTTCCTAATTAAGGTGGAAACAGGAGACCACCACTGGAAGGAAGCCAGGGTGTGTTCAGAGAACAGCCCTGTCCGGATGAAAGATTAGGAATGAGGAGCGACAGGAGAGCACCCCTAAATCAGATAACCTACGGGCAGATACTATCAGGGGCGGATTGGGATGGAAAACCAGCCTGGGAAATTTATCGAAGCAGCCCTAATGGAAGCGGAGTCAGTTGAGGGGGTGGCGTCTGTCGAGGGGGTCGGGATCATAGGGCCTGATTCTGAGTTGGATGCAGTTGCAGCCATCCTTGCGTCTTTTTCTGCAGTTGTGACTTTAGACTAATGATGCTACAATGCCCCTCCCTGGTATACTGCCGTGCATCCGAATATGCAAGGACTGATATGCCCACTGTCAGTTTCTAATGCCGGGTACACACTAAGCGGGCGGCAGATCGTAGCGACCTATTTGGCACATCTTCCAGTGTGTACCACTATGTCACTGACGATGTGCACTCCCACACGTTGTCAATGACATCGCCCATCGGACTTGCATGCAAGTCTGACGGGCAACATCGTAAGTGAGGGTCATGCTGCCGAATGCAGCATGGCCCCCGCTCTCGCGCCATTGCTCCCGGCATCAGCAAGTGTGTATGCACTTGATAATGCTGACACCCCGCCTGGTCCCGTCGCTAACGAGGTCGGTACACACTACCGGCCTTAAGTCTTTAGATGCCAGCATTGGTTGCAACATCTGAACTTTCACCAGCCCTATGGTGCAGAACATCCATGTAAGTATGGCCTCCAATGTGAGCAATTCAGCGTCTCTATAGCCAACCCCCTGTAACCAGCTAGGAACACCCAACACATTTCTAATACTCTTCTTGGTGCATGCATATGAATCCGCACTGCAACTCAAACTCATACGCAGATGAAAAACAAAGCACAAGAAAAATAAATAAAACACCTTGACCCCTACAGGAAAAAAACACATTGAACTCCGACAGGAAAAAAAAACAAAAACATTATCCCCCACTGGAAAAATTAAAACACATTGGTCCACACAAAAAAATAAATAAAAACACATTCATCCCCATGGGAAAAAAAATATACACATTGACACCAGACAGGACAAAAAAAAAAAAAAAAACACATTAGTCTCCACAGGAAAGAATAAAACACATTGGCCCCCACAAGAATAAAATAAAAATACATTAGCCTCAACAAGAAAAAAATATAAAAACACATTAGTCCCTACAGAAAACAATATACATTGGCCCCCACAGGAAAAAATACAAACACATTGGCCCCCACAAGAGAAAAAAAAAAAACAACCCGCACAGAAAAAAAAATAAAACACATTGGTTCCCACTGGAAAAACAAACACATTGGCCCCTACAGAAATCAATAAAACAATAAGGACCCCACAGGGGAAAAATACACATTAAGCCCTGACAGGTAAAACTATGTAAAAAAAAAAAAATATATATATATATATATATATACACACATACATATATATATATATATATATATATACACATATATATATATATACACATATATATATATACACACACACACACACATATATATATATGTGCAAATACAAAGTACTTGGCACTCTTGCTTACTAAAGAACAACTTCGCTGGGTGCCCTCCTTCGCAAATGAATACAGAAAGTGGCAGTGTATAGACGGCACTCACAGCTATACAGTCAGTCAATGGTCGGAGGTCCCACTCCCCTCAAGTTCAAAGTTTCACATTTATTTAAAATTTTTCATCAGGAACGTTGAACTTGAGGGGGGTGGGACCTCCGACCATTGACTGACTGTATAGCCATTTGCCCCAACACAGGAACAAAAAAAAACAAAAAAACATTGTCCTCCACAAGACAAAAATAGGGTGAGCAGTGTAAGTCCCCGGGGCCGGCGGGAGTGGGACCCTGGGGTTGGCGAGTAGTGTATGTCCCCAGGCAGGGCAGGTTAAGGGTATGTTCCAGAGGTGGGGTTGGTAGTTAAGGAGGGCGCTGTACTGTGAGGCCAGGGGGTAGAGCTGTGAGCAAATCGCCCCCTCCAGAACTAGCAGCAGAAGAACATGCTTCACAAACTCCGCTGCTGCTGGGGTCAGGATAGGAGTAGCAATAATGGGAAGGAGGATGGGAGTAGTAATAGTAGTGGGATGCAGAGGGAGAATGGGAGTAGTAATAATGGCAGAGCAGGGACAGGCTTAGAGTAGTAATAGTTTGGGGTAGGCTGGGAGTAGTAGCTCAGAACTGGGGGCAGGATGGGTGTAATAGTGGAAAGCAGTGGCAGGCTGGGAGTAGTACTGTTGAGCAGGGGACAGGGTGATTTTAATGGTCGCAATAAGCAGGCAGGATAAGAGTGGAAGAGACTCACCAGGAATAAGCTGAACAAGAATCACCTCCAGGCTCCACTCCAGTGTCACTTCAGCTCACCGCAGCTCATGGGTACCGGCTAAAGTCCCTCAGTGCTGACAGCAGCCTCACACAGCCAGAGTGAGTGTGCCTCTGCCATCCGTATCCTGCTCCTCCGGCTCCTACTCGAAGTCCATCCCAGCGGCACAGCTGCGTGGTTCACCTCATCGACTCCAGCAGCCCCAGGGGAAAGTACGGCCCGGACCAGCTCTGACCATCCCAGAGAGGGGGCTGACAGCGGGTGGCGGCTGAGGGAGGGAGAGAGGGGACACCGTGGCGCAGATACATTCATAGTGGAGCCGGGAGCTTCTGGTTTGCGTTCCATAGCGGAATGCAAATCTTGGAAGCACGGCAGCCGACAAGCAGCCGCAATGTCTGCCAGCCCAGCCAGCAGTGTCTTCAAGCCCAGCAAAGGGGTTCATGGGGCCGGCCCAGCGGGAACTCTCCCGCTTTCCCGGCGGCCCAATCCGCCCCTGGATACTATAGCCAGAAGATACAGTCTTCGCAGTGATCCATTTGACATCTAATGACTCCAGGGGTTCGAATGGAGATTCCTGAAGTGCGTCGAGAACCACTGACAAATCCCACGGTACCACAGGAGACACAAAGGGAGGTTGTATACAGAGAACACCTTGCAGGAAGGTGTGAACATCCAGTAGAGAAGCAATTCTGCTCTGGAACCAGATGGACAGAGCAGAGACATGTACTTTCAGAGAGGCTAGGCAGAGGCCAAGATCCAAACCAGCTTGAAGAAAGGAAAAGACTCTAGAAATATGTATGCCACACTCTGTGATCAATCCTGGCTGAGGCCGGTTTACATGCTCTGAGCATGGTCTGGACCAGAGTTAAAGAACCCTTTAGACCATGGACCAGAGCTAAAGAACCCTTTAGACCAGGGGTGGGGATCCTTTTTTCAGCCAATGGCCATTTGGATATATAGAACATTATTTGCGGACCTGGTGCAGGCCAGGCCCCCTCCGTGTGACATCACACGGGACGGGGCCACAATCGCAGGTGATTACAGCAATGCCCGGAGCGTCCTCAGGATGCTCTGGCGAGCTGTAAGGGCAGTGGTGTGATCAGCTGAATCATCCTAAGGATGCTCCAGGTGGCACTGCTGCATAGATTCTGGCTGCAGAGTGCCATTCTAGGTACCCTGCTAGCCAGATGAGTCTAGCAGAAAAAAGCTCAGAGGGCCAGACAAAATGATTCAGAGGGGCTTATACGCCCCCGGGCAGGAGGTTCCCCAATACTGCTTTAGACCTTAGGAGGGATGTCTCAAGAGCCAAGCCGTTAAAGACAGACGGGCCAGGTCCGGATGTAGACAGTGACCCTGAGACATGAGTCCACGAAGGCTGCGTCGGGGTTCCTCGTCCTGGCCGCCTTACTGTTGGAGCGTGTGGTATGGCCGATTAAGAAGTTGGAGGTCCCAGTCACTGTAAGAAGTGACCCTTTCCGACAACCAAGGACCACTCCAAGGGTCTCGCCGACTGCCTAACTAATGCCCCGCTCCACGAGTGACTGAGCCCTGCAAACAGGGACAAAGGCACTCAATAGCATCAGAAAGAAAAAATAAAAGCTTAAACCAAGCCCTTCTCGAAGACATTATATAAAAGACTGAAGTCTAGGGGAGGTGGGAGGAGTTAGAGGAGAGCAGACCTTAGTTTAGGTAACTATTTAGTGCAGGCATGTCAAACTCAAAATCCCACAAGGGCCGAATATTCAAGGTCAACAACAACAAAAAAAAACCAAAAAGTCTTATATGCAATTTTGAAAGGTTTATTATTAATAAAAACCAATGCAGTGCCCCCTGTAGTAGAGCCCCTTATGCAATTCCACCCTGTATTAGAGCCCCTTTTGCAATGCCCCCTAAATTTGTGCCATTATGCAATGCCCCTTATGCAGTGCCCCAGTAATGCCCCTTATGCAGTGCCCCCAGTAATGTCCCTAGAAGAGCACCTTATGCAGTGTCCCAGTAATGCCCCTTATGCAGAGCCCCCAGTAATGCCCCTTATGCAGAGACCCCAGTAATGCCCTTAGTAGTGCCCCTTATGAATAGGCCCCAGTAATGCCCCTTTACGAAGAGCCCCCAGTAATGTCCTTAGTGCCCCTTATGCAGAGCCCCCAGTAATGTCCCTTATGTTGTGCCCCCAGTAATGCCCCTTATGCAGAGCCCCCAGTAATGCCCCTTATGTTGTGCCCCCTCCCAGTATAGAACAGGCCCAACTCTCCTATCTGTGCAGTACATACCTTTCTTCACGACGGCCGCTGGGCACGCCGTCCCACGTAGATGCTGCCGCTGACTGGATCTAACTAGATCCAGAGCGGCAGGTGCAGGCTCTGCTTGTCGCGGGTGACGTCACCCGCACGCTGAATCACTGGCCTTTGAAGCGATCAGAGGATTCTGATCGCTTCAGAGGCCACCGTTGCCAGCCTGTTAACACTGCCCGATCGTGGCAGGGGTGTGGGCCGCATATATATATATATATATATATATATATATATATATATATATATATATATATATATATATATATATATATATATATCTATCTATCTATCTATCTATCTATCTATCTATCTATCTATCTATCTATCTCCGGACTTGGTAAAACAAGTGAGTGGTTTTAATCCAACATGAACCGACGTTTCAAGCCCCAACGGCCTTTTTATCAAGGTGTTATCACACCTTGATAAAAAGGCCGTTGGAGCCTTGAAACGTCGGTTCATGTTGGATTAAAACCACTCACTTGTTTTACCAAGTCCGGACGAGTGCCGCCTATTTTTGTTCCACGGAGCAGGAGACATGCCATATATCAATCTTTAGGCAGGCACCCCGGCGATTCTCCTATATATTGAGTGCCCGTCTACATGCTAATAAATATATATATATATATATATATATATATATATATATATATATATATCTCTGGGGCCGCAGAAAATGTTTATTCGGGCCGAATGCAGCTCTCGGGCCGCATGTTTGACATGCCTGATTTTGTGCCTACTCCAAGTGCCAGCCCCTTTAAGCCAAAGTCTGTAGTGTCCGCCAGATTGGACAGCAGAGGAAATTAATGTTTGATTGCCACTTTTTTATTGTATTGGACAAAATAGTATAAAGAATACCAAGTATACCATAAAGTAGCAGAGACATTTCTATCAAGTACTTTATCCACAAGACACTTAGATTATAGTGCAAAGTAAATCAGACTGTCCAGAACAATCCATAGTGGATGAAGAGTACCATAGAAAAAGTCATATGGGGAATGCTGTGTAATGTATCTGTAATGGCTGAGAAACGTACAGAGAAGTGCTGCACGATGAAAGGACGTATTACTTTTACAGCAACCACTATATGTACAGTCTCTGCAGTTGACTAAAAGTCACAGGGAAAAAAATAATAATAATAAAAATAAGTACATTATAAACTACATTATTCAGTTTTGATATTTCCTCATTTGTTTCTTATGCTATATTCTAAAAAGCATAAATCTGATATAAAGTTCTTACCTATGTGTGGGTTGAGAGCAGTTACAAGCATTAATGATTCATTCATCAATCTATTGATTTTTTCAGTATTTGCTTGAATTCCAACAACACAATTATCAGTAAAAGAAACAGACGCATCACCTAGTAGTCTGATTGAGTTTAGAATATTTTTGATCTAAAAACAAAAAACAAAACAAAAACAGTTAGTATTCAATACAGAAGACACATCCACAACAGCTGAAAAAATACTACAGCAGGCCTGGCCAACTTGTGGCTCTCCAGCTGTTGTGAAACTACAAGTCCCACCATGACTTGCCACAGTTTTGCTATTAGGGAATACTAAAACTTTGGCAAGGCATGCTGGGTCTTGTAGTTTCACAACAGTTGGAGAGCCACAGGTTGGCCAGGCCTGTACTGCAGCATCACTGGAGACAGCAGGATGGACCTGTACAAGAAATTAATTACCGAATGTCAAGCGGCAAAAGCCACAATGCCAGCTGACCATCACTATTAAAAATTAAATAGAGGAATATAGAGAGAAGATGTGGATAACCTGACCTAGAAGCCATCTGCTTACTGGTATACTTCAGAGACCTTAACAATAACTTATTTATAGAAACATAGAATTTGACGGCAGATAAGAACCACTTGGCCCATCTAGTCTGCCCCACTTTTAAACATATTGTTACCTCAACCCTTATTGATCCTTACTTCTTCTGAAGGATATCCTTATGTCTATCCCATGCATGTTTAAATTGCTTTACTGTCTTAGCCTCTACCATCTCTGATGGGAGGCTATTCCACTTGTCCACTATCCTTTCTGTGAAGTAATTTTTCCTCAAATTTCCCCTGAACCTACCACCCTCCAGTTTTAGAACATGTCCTCTTGTTCTAATACTTCTCTTTCTTTGAAGAATGTCTCCTTCCTTTACCTTGTTAAAACCCTTTATATATTTGAACGTTTCTATCATGTCCCCCCTATCCCTTCTCTGCTCCAAACTATACAATTAAGAGATCTTTTAGTCTTTCCTGGTACGTTTTGTGGTGTAGACCTTGCACCATTTTAGTTGCCCTTCTTTGTACAGTCTCTAAAGTATTAATATCCTTCTGGAGATATGGCCTCCAGAACTGAACACAGTATTCGAGATGAGGACGTACCAATGACCTATACAGTGGTATTATCACTTATTTCTGCTACGGATTCGCCGAGCATCCTGACTTGCCTTCCTCGTTGCTTTGTTACAATGTTTGCTTTCCTTTAAGTCACCTGAAATAGTGACTCCTAAATCCCTTTTCTCTTCAGTACTTTCCAGTATAGTGCCATTAATACTATATTTAGTCTTTGGATCTTTGAGACCCAAGCGCATGATCTTGCATTTTTTGGCATTAAATTGTAGTTGCCACGTTCTTGACCATTCCTCTACACATGACTATCTCCTAGATCATCAATCATTTGTTTTACCCCTCCTAGTGTCTTTGCCCTGTTGCATACCTTTGTGTCATCTGAAAAAAGGCATAGTTTCTCTTCAATACCAGTTGCAATGTCACAAATAAACATATTAAAAAGCAATGGTCCCAGTACAGATCCCTGAAGTACTCCACTGGTAACATTTCCCTCTTCAGACTGCACTCTGTTTACTACAACTCTCTGTTTCCTATCCTGCAGCCATGATCTTATCCATTCAACTATCTTTGTATCCATGCTTTCCAGTTTATTTAACAGTCTGTGATGTGGAACAGTGTCAAAAGCCTTACTAAAGTCTAGATAAGCTATATCTATGGCCCCCCCTTTATCTATTTCATTAGTCACCCAGTCAGAAAAGCACATTTTATGGTAATATCTGGTGTTACAAAAGTGCATGAATCTGAGTAGGAGAAAATCCTGTTTTTAAATATAATTGTTGATAATACGATAGTTACTGTAGTAACCTATAAATAAACCTTATGTGCAGATAGAACAGACTAAGAAAGAACAAAAATGAAGTTCCACATGATAAATGGAATGCCTTGCAATGACAGCTAAACTGCTCAGCCTACCCCTATAGTGAGCCTACAGGGCACTTTTAAATATAACTACACCTGATGTTTAGTGCAGATAATACAGCAGTGTTTGTTCACATCTGAACACTGCCAACTTGTTTTTCATGCGTGAATGCACACAATGAGAAAATTGTATATTCATTTTAATGGTATAGATTGCACTTACATTTTGGTAATGCATTAAAATTCAGAATGTAGCATGCACTAGTTCTGATGTTATAACTCAGACACTTGCATTAAACAAGCTGACTTAAATTCTGCTTATATTCAGCTTGATGCGCATAAAATACATCAAATGCACATTTTTTAGTTTGTGTCTGAGATTATATATATATATCTCTAAATAAAAAGATGCCCGGCGCTAGCAGAGTCTCACGGTACCTGGCGCACCGAGAGGGGCATTTTAGCGTGACTGCAGCAAAGTTGTATAAGGACACATCTGTATTCTATGACGCATTTTCAGCAAAAAAATAAATAAATAATGCCTAACTATTTTTCTCATTTTACAAGCTAAAATAAATAGTAAGCAGGATGGAAGAAATTCAGTATGTTTATTAGTCTATGGGGCTATTGGAGTCTCGTGAATGTGCTCACACTTATTTCTGCTTGCACCATTTTTTTTTTAGCATCATCACTAGAGGTGCCTACAGACCCATGACCTTAATTGAGTATGTCCCTATGTGTGATGCACATGTAATAGGCAACATAGAAATAAAAGAATGTTTACTTACAATTAAAGGTTTGAAAACATTTAATTCAAAATGTCCATTACTTGCTCCTATTGTAATAGCAACATGATTACCCATCACCTGAGCTGCTACCATAGTAACAGCCTCACACTGTGTAGGATTCACTTTGCCTGTACAGAGGAAATAGAGAAAGAAAATAGCTTTATTCCAATAGAGGTTACTGAAAAATAAAACATACAAATGTGCAAACTATTGAACATATTTGATAATTGACTATGTAAAAAAGAACTAAACAAACTACTCAGACTAATAAAAAAACAAATTATTACAGATAGAACAATAACACATAATAAAGGGGAAAGAAATGCTATCATAAAAGGTGGCATTCAAGAGAAAATTACCAAGAGTTGTTTGAGAATGGTTACTTAAAATAGAACTTATTAAAATGCTTAAAAACAAGAGCAAAATATAAAAACAAACTAATTGAACCTAACATTAGCAATAATCTTTAATAAATTGCACAAATGCAAATAAGTGAAATAACACATTTATAAGGATGCTTGTCAAAAACTAATCAGCCATATATCCCAAGTAGAATATGATAACTCAGCTATGTAATGGTACGGTCTCCTTAGTAGCTGGGATAAGCTGATCTGTATGTTGTCCAATCAGATAATTTGACATACAAAAGGTATAGGAGGTACCTGATCTATATTTTTACTAGGGGTTTAACGCTGAACTCTAACTTGCCTCCAGACGACTGGTATATACGACTTATGCTCTGCTATAAGTCATTGTTTATTACTTGTACAGCAACGTTTTCTCACGCTGTGCAGTGCGGTGTAATATGTTGATGTTCAAAGCTTTAGAGACCTTTTTCTGGATATAAAACACACTCAGTTGCTTCCATGTTGTCCTCTATGTGAAAATAAATCATAGTATTACCTGGCATAATACTGCTTCCAGGTTCATTTTCTGGCAAATTTAATTCTCCAAGACCTGACCGTGGTCCTGATCCAAGAAAGCGAATATCATTGGCAATCTTCATTAAGCTACAGGCAACAGTGTTTAAGGCTCCACTCAATTCAACCAATGCATCATGAGCGGCAAGAGCTTCAAATTTGTTTGGTGCAGTGATGAATGGTAATCCTGTAAGGAACACATTTAAAAAGAGTTTTATTTAAATGTGCAAATACAAAGGAAGCTATAAACTGCTTTATATGAAAAAGCTAATTGTACAAGCAAGCGCCATAGACCCCCCTACCATGTTCGATGGTCATTCTTGCACTCATGACGCGATTCTATTTTCTGAGAGCTTGTGTACATGAGAATCTTTTAGGTCAGAAAAATGAACAGTGAGAAGCTGTCCCCTCCCACCATCACTCAGGGGCTTGTGACTATTAATGCTTCTCTCTTCCCATTAAAACGTGGTTATATTGAAAAAGATAACACACAGGAAAATTGTTCAAAATTTTCCAATGTAAGCTCGACTGATCCGATGCTGGAGCTATTGCTAATGTAACACTGTTTAATGACAATTCTATTTCTTATAGTTACCTTATCACATCCGGCAGATAGCCTTCTGGCATAAGGACCCAAAACAGGGTACCTGGGCTGTCAGATGCAACAATTTATGCCCACCTAATCCTATGGCCACCATGTAGAACATGAAGTGCGTAATGATATAGAAATCGAACTACTATTTTATGGATAACTTTCCTCTGTAAAGTTATCACTTCTGATTTTATTGATTGACACCAATTTTAATGCTAAAAATAAATTGGAAAAATTGAAAATTTAGTTCCACTACACAAAACACAACAGTGAAGTATATGAAAACGATCGATAGGCGAGTCTCATCAATAAAAAAATGAAGAGGGAAAAAAAATAATTATTGACCTATTGTTTATTCAAGATATGCGCCTAAGAAATAAAGTAAAAAAAAAAACGTTATTCCATAACTGCAGTGATAATCAGGGTAGATCAGTGGATGCAGGGTATTTAGATTTTTGTCAGCAATTGGATATGGAATCCTGAAAAATGTATTAAAAAAAATAAAATGCCACAACTTTGTCTCACAGATAACAGAACAGAGTAAGGTTTGGGTAAAAGACAGGAGACAGATTGGTGACCAGGGGAGCACCCTATGAATTATAGCCCTGGGTCCGCTTTTATTCAAAGTGACCATTAGTGTTATTTCTTCTGGTAGGAAAAGTAGTTTAAACATAATGTTAAAACAGAAGCGATAAATCAAAATGTGTAGTTATTTAGAATAAAAAAAAGAAATAAAAAAAAATGCAGAAAGGAATGTTGAGTCTTGTGATACATCAACATATTTCTATGGGCACAAAAATACAGAACGAAAGGTGACGTAATGCCAACAATGGAGTAAAGAGTCTATCGGCTAGATACAGATGATTGAGGTACTAATTAAGCCATTGGGCTCAAGCATGGGCATCCTGGAAACCTGGACTGAGTTTGGTAACCACTGGTCTAGCCTGACACTAGGACTCAAGGATGGAAATGAAGACATCTGAAGAAAGGAGGTGTGGTCCTATATCCCCTACAGGTGTCTCTTCTTCCCTGCCCTGACTCTGGTGGAGATGTGGATTAACCTAACTGGAGGAAAGTCAATTAAAAGTGAGGGGCTGTAGCTCCTGGGATGAGTGACCAGAACCATTCAATTACCCATACTATAATCCCGCGATTCTAGGGAGTGTGAGCAGAAATCTGCTCTAACTAGTGCCTCTGGGCTAGCTGTGGTGTTACCACATGCGGTAACAGCATCGTGTCCAGCACTTAAGTCAGAAAACAAGACTGTTTCTTACCTGCTAAATCGGTTTCTCCTACAGCCATGAGGGACACTTAAAGCCTGAGAGGAGGAGAAGGAATACAGACATACGTAAGGGTGAGGAGAACCTGGTATAACCCAAACCCGCATACACCACCAGATAACCAGGAACGAACGGGAGGGCGCCAATATCCCCCATGGGGTCAGAGAATAGATTTAGCAGGTAAGAACCAAAATCTGTTTTTCTTTTTCAGCCATGGAGAACACTAGTGCTAGACCATGGGGACATCCTAAAGCGGTCTACTAAGGGATGAAAAGCTCCTGAGCTGCACAAAGGACCATATGACCAAAACCAACATCTCTAGGAGGTAAGGGAATTGAATTGGTAGAACCGAATGTGTGCCGAGGACCAAGTGGCAGTCCTGCAGATCTGCTCCGCTGAGCCTCCTAAGAGGTCCCAATCGACTGTGTAGATTGTGCGGCAACCAAATTAAGCACCTGCAGCCAGCCACGGTGTAAGCTTCACATGACTTCCTTTACCAATCGGGTAATAGTCTGCCAAGAGGTGGCCCGACCCCTCTTGACCAACTGACGAAAATCTTTGGAATGATTCACATAAATGCGGAGAACCCTCACCACGTCCAAGGATTGGAGAGATGACTGAACCACTGGTGTCTTGAAAATGGGACAACAATCTCTTTTATTGTTATGAAATTTAGACACAACTTCCATAAGGAAAGAACAGGTAGACCATAACACGGCCGGTTCCTATGAAACGAAGCACTCTATTCTGAAACCCGACGGGCCAAAGAAATGGTCAAGAGAAAAACGGTTTTCCAGGTAAGCCGTTTGATGTCAACCAACTCCAATGGTTCAAAAAGAGAATGTTGTAAAGTCCCAGGGGTCAACTGGCGGCCAGTTAAGCCCTTGGAGGAAAGTTTGGACCACTGAGAGTCTTTGAAAATACGACACCTGGACTTCCAAGGAGGCCAAAATCTTTGCCATGCAGAAGACTTCCAGCCTAAACCATGAGAAGTAGGTTCTCCAAACCCTGTAGTACGCCTGAGCAGATGTCTGTTTTCGGCACAGAGCATGGTATCAAGCACCGCATCCGAAAAAACATCCGGCCTTCTGGAGGGCTGTCTCAACAGCCACCCTGTCAAGGCAAGACACTACATGTCCTGGTGGAAGCTAGGGCCTTGGAAGAGAAGATCCGGCCTGAGAGGGAGTCGCCACAAAGTCACGATGGCCAAGTGTGTGAGATTTGCGTACCACTTCCTGCAAGGCCAATCTCGAGCTATCAGTATGAAAGATGATGCCGTCTTGTTTCACCCTGCGCACCACCTGAGAAAGCAGAGACATCGGTGGGAAGATATACATCAGAGTTCCAAAGTTCTAAGGAAACGAGAGGGCATCCGCGTGGAACGCCCCCGGAACCAGAGTTCTGGAGCAGTAGTGGGGTAGTTTGTGATTAAGAGGCCATGAACAAACTTGAAAATGATTAATCCTTATTTTTATCATTAATTTAATTTTATTTGGTTAAATAAAGAGGGTTTGGCGCACTTCATTAATACTATTGTTTTAGGACAGATTATTAAATCAACAATAGATCCTCAAACAGCTGAACTGGCCATACATACATACCATGGAATCTCAGTGGTGCTCATTGTACATGATTACAGAGAACCAGAACATGGTACATTGGTAATCAGAATAAGTTCACACTAGTTTACCTGTAAGTTCAGCTACTTTGGCAGCAACATTTTCAGCAAATCCAATTCTAGTATTTAACCCTGTTCCAACTGCTGTGCCACCAGCAGCCAGTTCATAGACCCTTGGCAATGCAGATTTAATTCTAGTAATACCATATTTAATCTGTTGCACATAAGCACTGAACTCCTATTGGAAACAAATGTAAAAAAAAAAATTTGTAAAAGTTATACAAGTAAATCATACAAATGGGGTAAATGATTGAGGGAACTAGTAGACAGATGCTTTGTTGCATCAATACAACTAAACTTTAAAAAAAAATATGAACTTTATGAATGTCTCTCTTACAACCACAACACCTACAATAACAAATAAATACACAGATTCACAAACAGTGTCACCATTTTACATGGCTGTTTTCGACTGATTGCCAGGCACTATACAGAGACTTATCACAACAGCTGCTCTGTACAATCACTGCAGAAACAATCACCATTGTCATACTGTATTGTGATGAGAACCTGACTACTAAAATGTGTCCAGTGTGCAATGAACACTGCTATCACACTTCTTCCCTAAACATCAATAGCTAGTACTATAATGGAGACACTGCAGACCAACATTGGTGAATAAAATCAAGACACCTCAGGCACACATTACTGTAGCTGATCCAGCTCACTTATACCATGCCCAGAAGGAAGAAATGGCAGAGTGACAGCTATTACCTGTAAGCCCTCCTGCAGTCACATACTGACCTCATCTCCCATGGCAGATCAGTAAGCTCAGAATTTATACAGAAGGTGTGGCACATTATAAATAAGCGCTATTGCGAAGGTTCATACACTATACCTGTCCCAGAGTAAGCGGCACTGCATCCTGTGTATGGGTACGGCCAATTTTAATAATACTTTCAAATTCTTTTGATTTTATTTCCAAAGCATTGTGAAGTTTTTTCAGTCCGGGTAACAGAACTTCATGGACTTCTTTTGCAGCAGCAATATGCATTGCTGTGGGGAAAGTGTCATTTGAACTCTGTAATGAAAAATATTAAAGGAGTTATGGCAGACTTACGTTTGTTAACTCTAGATCTTCAAAGTCCATAGGATCCACATGGATACCATGGGATGTGTGGTTGGAGAGATCCGGGCACCAGTCAGTCAAAGCATTAGCTCCCAGAATGCACTGGCCCTCCTCCAAATATACCCTGCCCCCAGCCACAGGCAGATAGTTTTGTAAACAAGCCGTAGGCAGGAGCAGAAAAGAGGAGAAGGAAGAATAGTACACTCAAGAAACTCTCTGGGAAGATGAAGGAATCAGTGATCAAGAGAAAAAATAAATAATGAGGCCAGGTGTGTCAGGGGTGGGCGCCCTGTGGATCCTATGAACTTCGAAGAAATAGAGTTAACATAGTAAGTTTACCATAACTCTTAATTTCTTCTTCAGGGTCCATAGGGGATCCACAGGGATATCCCAAAGCAGTTTCCCTTAAGAGAGGGGACGCTGCTGAGCAGAAATGAGAATCCGACGCAGAATGGAAGCATCCTGAGAGGCAAAGGTTTCAAAAGGCATAGAACCTGGAGGAAAGTGTGGACGAAAGACCATGTGGCCGCCTTGCACAATTGTTCAGCAGAAGCGCCACAATGAACCACCCACAAGGGTCCCACAGACAGAGTAGAATGTGCTGTAACCCTGTTTGGAACAGGAAGATTAGCTTACGTGTAGGCCTGAGAGATTGTCATGCGGAGCCATCGAGGCAGAGTGTTTGTTAGCTGGCCAGCCTCGCTTGTGAAAGCCATACAATACAAAGAGAGAATCTGAGTCCCTAAAGGAATTTGTACGATCCACGTAGATCCGAAGAGTACGAACCAAATCCAAAGAAGCTTCACCTGCAGAAAGATTCGAGGACTGGTATGCCAGAACCACAATCTCTTCAATCAAATGGAACCGAGATACCACTTTAGGGAGGTAACCAGCCCTGGTACGGAGGACAGCCATGTCCAAATGAAAGATCAAGAACGAGGAGCGACAAGAGAGCGCTGCCAAATCAGATAACCTGTGGACAGAGGAGATAGCGAGGTGAAAGTGTCTTCGTTGTCAGCCACTTGAGGTCTACTGAGTCCAGAGGTTCAAACAGAGGAGCCTGTAGAGCCCGGAAAACCAAAAAGACAAAACCCACGGAGCCACCGGAGGGACAAAGGGAGGTTAAAGGTGGAGAACACCTGAAAGAATGTTCTAACATCAGGCATGGGAGCAAGCCTTCGCTGGAACCATATTGACAGAGCAGAAACCTGAACTCTAAGGGAGGCTAGATGGAGGCAGAGGTCTAATCCAGCCTGAGAAAGGCAAGCACCCAGGAGACCCTAAAAACTGTAGGTCATAGCCTCTGATAAAGCACCATTGAAAATAAGAGTGCCAAACTCTTTAGGTTGGTGAACCAATGTCGCCTGGGCCAGACTGGGTCTATTAGTATCACCGTGCCGCCTTCTTGCTTGAACTTTTGAAGAACCCTCGGGAGGAGGGAGATCAGAGGAAAAAGGTATGCGAGATTGAAGTCCCACGTCACCGCGAGAGCTTCCACGAAGTTGAATGAGGGGTCGCTGGTCCTGGACCCATACCTGGGGACCTTGTGGTTGTGACGTGAGGCCATGAAGTTTACGTCTGGCAGGCCCCATTTGTCCACCAGCAGTTGAAAGACATCCGGGTGTAGAGCCCACTCTCCGGAGTGTAGGTCCTGACTGCTTAGGAAGTCCACTTCCCAGTTGAGGACTCCGGGAATGCACACTGCAGAGATTGCCGGGAGAGGACATTCGGCCCAGACCAGAATGTTTGCCACTTCCCACATGACTGCCCGACTTTGCGTGCCTCCCTGATGGTTGAGGTAGGCCACCACAGTTGCATGGTCGGACTGGATTTGGACCAAACTGCCCAGAGAAGGTCTTGCGCCCGAGTGCTCTGTACACTGCTCGAAGCTCCAGAATGTTTATGGGCAAGCGACTTTCCTTGGTTGTCGACCGCCCCTAAAAAAGGTATGATGACTGATTACTGCGCCCCATCTGCGAAGGTTGGCATCTGTAGTGAGAGGTTCCCAATTTGGTATCCAGAAGGGGAGACCCTTGTCCAGATGGGACGTCTGTACCCATCATGAGAGGGAAAGTCGAACCTCCAGAGAAAGGAGGATCGCCTGGATCTGATGATACTGCCCATTCCACCGTGAGAGAATCAGTTGTTGAAGGGGCCTGGAGTGGAACTGGGCGTATACCACAATATCGAAAGTGGATACCATGGACCGAAGGACCAGCATTGCTGAGTGAATGGATACACTCCGCTTGTGGAGCAAGTTGTGCACACACAAATGCAGTGCCAAAATTTTGTTGGCTGGCAGAAAGAGCCTTTGTATTAGAGAATCCAGGAGTGCCCCCAGATGTACAATCCGCTGTGTCGAAGATAGTGAGGACTTTTTCCAATTGATGAGCCAGCCATGTGCTTGCAAGAAGTCTACAGTCAGCTGGAGATGGCGATGAATGTGCCAAGATGAAGAGGTTGTCTAGCTATGGCAGGATTCGGACTCCCTGGCACCTGAGGTAGGCCGCTATAACTGCTATTATTGTGGTAAAGATCCGAGGGGTTGTTGACAGACCAAAGGGCAGCGTCCGAAACTGGTAATGCTGCAGAATAGCAAACTGTAGGAAACGTTGGTGGGTTGGAGTAATAGGCACATGCAGGTATGCATCCTGAATGTCCAGAGAAACAAAGAAATCCCCAGGCTCCAATGCCAGGACAATTGATCGTAGAGTTTCCATACGGAACTTGGGCACTCGGATAAATTTGTTGAGGGATTTGAGATTCAGAATAGGCCGATGAGACCCATTCGGCTTTTGAATCAAAAAGAGTGGACTAAAAACCAGTTCCTCGCTGAGCCGAAGGAACCGGTATTATCACACCTTAACACAGCAGGTGAAAGGCTTACTGGATGGCCAGGGTCTTGATGGGGTTGGATGGGGGAACTATACAAAAAAAAAATAGCTGGGGAGGACACCTCAGGAAGGTGAGAGCGTACCCCTGGGAGACCACTTATAGAACCCAGGCGTCTGTTATTTGACGCCAAGAGTCGGAAAATTGAAGAAGGTGGCCTCCCACCCTGGGACCCCCCAGGAGGAGGTCCGCCCCATCAGACGGAGGGTTTGTCGTCAGACTTGGAAGCTGGACGTCTGGCCGACCAAGTCTGCTTGGATCGCGGCTTGGTGGTCTTGTGAGAACTAGACTGCCTGGGAAAGGACTGTCCTCTTGCCTTACCCTGGGGGCGAAAGGACCAAGACAAGAACAGCCTAGGCTTAGCGGGGTAGCTGCTGATGGCAGAAAGGCAGATTTTGCGGGAGCCACAATTTTGTCCAACTCTGCACTGAACAGCCTGTCTCCAGAGAAGGATAAGGATACGAGTGCCTTCTTAGATCCCGTGTCCGCCTTCCAAGAACGTAGCCAAAGGACCCGATGGGTGACTTCTGAGGTCGCAGACGCCTTAGAGGCAAGGAGTCCAGTATCCAACACAGCTTCTCCCAAATAAGAGGCAGATTCCTGAATATGGGATGAGATGTAGGCCAGTCGTTCCCTGGTAGCGTCTGATGACAGGCTCTCTTTCAGTGCCTCTGTCCATCTTTCGATAGCTATAGCCATCCAGGCTGCAGCTATAGCCGGCCTAGTGATAGCGTCAGAAAGTGAGTAGACAGACAAGTTTCCAGTTTTCTATCCGTGGCATCCTTAAGGGAGGATGTAGACGTTAAAGGAGGCATAGAGCTTCTGACTAAGCGTGCCATATGCGAATCAACAGTAGGAGGGACTTTCCACTTAGTACACTCACTAGTAGGGAGAGGGTAAAAATATGCTAGTCTTTTTGGGACCTGGAACCATTTGCCAGGAGTACCCCAAGCTTCCCCTATGAGCTCAATGAGCTGGTATGATTGAGGGAATTCAGCCTTAACCACCTTTTGACGTTTAAACATTAGGGTTTTAGGCTTAGGGGCAGGTTCATCATCCTCTATATTCAGGATCAATTAACCACCCTCACCAAAGCAGGGACATCCACTGTTGAAAAACGGTTCACCTCGCCTGAGTGCGACCCAGAGAGAAAACCTTGTGCATCATCTTCCTCCTCAGATGTGTCAGAATCCGAAAGCTGGGTAGACTGAGAGGATGATACAGTCCGCCTATGTGCTTTGGTGGCTAACGGTCTGTCCGCCTGTAACACCAAGGAGGATGCATAGGGGTTACCGACATAGTAGGCTGTAATAGCTGTGGTTGCCCCATGGTGGGAGGCAGCATGGGGGCTAAGCGATCCACTAGCTGAGTCATAACCTGGGATAAGGAGGACACCCAAGGTGGATCCTGGACAGGGGCTGGTACAGTGGACTGGGAAGGTGGTACATAACAAATAGCACACAGACCTGCTGAACAGGATCTGCAAGTAACCAGCACAGGGACCTCAGGCTCCTGTTTTCCCTTAGAAGACATAGTAATAACCAGCCAGCAGCACACAATCACTGTATGGCTAGTAATACAGTGCGACACCCTTCACAAATAAAAGTAAATGTGAAGTAATATTGAGGGTTAAACAAATATAATTTACAGTCAGAAAGTTTTAAGACAGTATATCATCACAGCATAGCTAGCACAAGTCACATACAATGCATATAAATATACTTAAAACGGGCACTAAATCAACTACTCAAGCCTCACAGGGTTAGTAGGATTTGTGCGCTGTATAACCTGGCCCCAGGGAGACAGGACCCAAAACTCCTGGGACCTGTATCTTCAGAAAAGCCCCGATTTATGGCTGCTGAGCGTCTCATATAGGGAGGAAGCTGAGGAGGAGGAGCAGCTCAGAGGCGGGAAACCTCTTGTGAGGGATTGCACTCTGGGCTGGGGGAGGGGCTGCCGGGGGAGAACTACCTACCTACTACTGCATCAACCGCCGGGTGCTGCTGACCTCTACATGGTTCGAGACGCCAGCTTTTAACTGCCTTTGTGGTCTATTGGTGAAGTGGACGAACCAGTCACCCCACTGCAGCGTCCTGCACAACATGCGATTCCCCGCAAGCGGGGAACAGCCTTACCTGTACTACTCTGTGTATCCGGCCGCAGCCCTGGGTCCCCAGTGGAGCTGCTAGCCGTGCCCCGCTGGCTATCCACCGTAATCTCCGGAACCACTCACCGGAAAGCTTGGGGCTGCCTAAGCAGTCCCCCTGTCTAAAAGGTGTGACTGGTCCTGCTGGCACCAATGAAAAACTGTCTGCCTGTGGCTGGGGTATATGTGGAGGAGTACCAGTGCATGCTGGGAGCTAAAGCTTTGACTGTATGGTGCCTGGATCTCTCCAACCACACACACCCCATGGTATCCCTATGGACCCTGAAGAAATCATATCTTTTGTTCTCAGGAATGTAATTATACAAAAGGTACAGACCATTATTTTAACTTAATTGTAAACATATATTGTAATTTCTTAAGCAAAACCACCGATGTTGAGCTGAAATAAAGACTTCTGTAGAAACAAAGCACATTTAGGATGTTCAGAAAAATATTCTTCGACTACAAAACATGGAACAGGCGAAAATAACTAGAATGGTTGCAGCCTTTTTATCTGGAACGTTATAGTCGCAGACACATGAAAACATACCTGGCTTTTATTGACATGATCGTTTGGGTGTACAGGAATTTTGCTTCCCAGTTTTCCTCCCATCATCTCAATAGCTCGGTTACTAATAACTTCATTGACATTCATGTTGGTCTGTGTTCCAGAGCCAGTTTGCCACACAGCTAACGGAAAATGCTCATCTAATTTACCATCAGAAACCTAATATGGGAGACAAGGAAAATTTATAGTTATCCAGTGTTCTGTTTTTTCAGCTGGGTGGCATCAAAAAGTAGCCGGGGGGGGGGCCTTCGCATTTCTGCGCGCTGGGAAAAGGGGTACCTCCCTTACCAATCCAGCCTGACAGGTCTCGGGCTGCTCCCCCACTGGCTCTCAGTCAAAAGTGCCCATTATGCAGTGCCCCCTGTATTTGTGCCCCTGTAGTTTTCCCCTTTATGCATTGCCCCCTGTAGTTTAGCTTTGCCCTTATGCAGTGCCCCCAGGCTGAAGTAGTGCCCCCAGACTGGCCCCTTATGCAGTACCCCCAGGTTTAAATAGTGTCCCTTATGCAGTGCCCCCAGTAGCAGCCCCCTTTATACAGTGCCCCCAGTAGCAGCCCCCCCATACAGTGCCCCCAGTAGCAGCCCCCCTATACAGTGCCCCCAGTAGCAGCCCCCTTTATTATAGTAACGCATACTCAAAAAAAAAAAAAAAAAGACAACTTACCTGATCCACGCTCTAGGCTCCTCCTAGAGTGCTTCTCTAATGTTAGGTACACACTGGACGATAGATCAGCCATTCAATTGAACGACCGATACTTCGTGGGGACGTTGGTGTGTGTACCAGTGTTAACTACATCATTCACAGACATATTGCGTCTACTGTGCAGCACAGCCGATATATCTGCAGATCGTGCTGTGTGTATGGGCGGTCAGCCGGCGCCGGGGGTTGGTGGAGCAGTAGCGCAGGCGTCCTATAGGACTCCCAGATCAAAAAAAAAAGTAAAAACTGAAAAACTGAGGCTGCATTAGCAGCTCCTTGTTATAGGTGCACACTCCTGCAGCACCAAACTTACACTGGTTTGCCTGGGCTGGGGGGTGAGGTATAGGGAAGGAGAAGTCTGGGCTGCACATTGCTGAAGAGTTTATCTGTTTGGTGCTCGGACTCCGCCTGTCAGCCTATACTCCGCATAGTCCCTGTGTCCCCTATGAATAAGTGAGAAAGAAACAGTATGTGCCTAATTAACAAAATCTATCACAATCACATCCTGGGGTAGCCGACTGAAGGCCCCCATACATCAGCAATCGATTGTGGCAATTCTGCAATTTGCAATCGATTGTGTATAATAATCTGCAATGTATGGGCTTCACAGATCGCAGATTGCAACCAAAAAAGTGATTGGAATTTTTAAATCAGATTGTCCACATGTTGGATTTCACAGATGGATTGTGGCTGTAAATTGCTAGTGTATGGACATAATCAGCAGATTTGCAGACTGTTACTAGTAAAATGATGGGCCTTTCAAGATTGTAGCAAACACAGATCTGCCAATCGATCTGCAAATCACTGAAAAAGATGTATGGGCGCAGATTGCTAGATTGGGAAATCCTAAAATCGGGCAATAAATCTTCAAATTGTTCAGTTGACTGCTAATATTGCCTAAGAATGCTGCTCTGAACAAGAGCTTTCAGTTCCACAACAAAGTGTGAGAATTACAACAGACGAAGGAATACTGCAAGAGCCAGTAGAGGCC
Source organism: Taudactylus pleione (assembly GCA_031769625.1). NCBI lineage: Eukaryota > Metazoa > Chordata > Amphibia > Anura > Myobatrachidae > Taudactylus > Taudactylus pleione. The sequence continues at coordinate 2,759,113 of JAUIMM010000153.1, forward strand.
CTAGGAGATCATCAAACTCTACAACCCAAGCTTCTAGTTGGTACTGCTACATGTCAGACTGTGCTGACGAATACATGCACCTCTAAAAGCTAAAAGGTCAAAGCAGACATAGCTAAGCAGTGAAATCAAGGCAGTGTGAAAGCACAAGGCGGATACAGATCGCTACACTTCTGAGACAGAATTGGTTTTAGTAGGTGGAATCTCTGGATTTGGAAGCCCACAGTTTTATTTCTTGTTAGCTCTCAAAGCAAGCACTGATAATTTTGAAAATCTACTTTAGGACATCCATAGGTTATTTGGACTATGTGAACACTGACGTCATGGGTTCAATTCCAGCCATGGTCCTAACTGTGTGGAGTTTGTATATTTTCTCCATACACTAGTGTGGGTTTCCACCAGGTACTCCAGTTTTCTCCAACAATCCAAAAATATACTGTTAGGTTAATTGGCTCCCGACAAATCAATATCCCTAGTGTGAATGCATGTGTGCATATGATAAGGAATGTATATTGTAAGCTCCACTGGGGCAGGGACTGATGTGAATGGCCAAATAATCTCTGTAAAGCGCTGCGTAATATGTGTGCGCTACATAAATAACTGGTAATAAATAAATAATAAATTACCCTTTGTGTCATAGATTTCTGACCCCAAATCAGTTTATTCTCAAGAGATGACAGAGTGGCCACACCAGTCCCAATTTGAACCCCCTCCCACCGTGGGGAATCACAGCTAGGCTACTACTTATCTAGATGCTCAACTTTCGACATGGGGATGCTATTTTGAAGGAGACGCAGAAAGGTGGCAATCTTACAGACAATGGCATCAAATGTCCTTCTACCCGTATTATTATATAGCTCAGCAGAAGCAAAGTAGCACTTTCCTAGCCATGAAGCAACCGCTACTCATGACTCCAGATACAGTATGAAGATAAAACCCTTTTTTTCATACAATCCTACCTAGCTAGAGAACAAAACTAGCTCCACCAGCATAGGCGTTTGCAATGGATTTTCCTGAACTTTCTGCCATGGAGACAGACTGTCTTGACATAGTAATACATTTGGAGGGCATAGCATCCATAATTTGTGCCATCTCGCAAGGCCCTGGAACCAGTTTTCATACCAATTACATAATATATAGGGCATGCTAAATCCTCATCTTCCATATTGCTAGACTGCTATAAATCAGATTGGTAAACAAGGAAACTAGTTAAAACAAAGATGCAAAAGAGAATGACACGTATATTCCTCAAATTTCAATGTCAAAATCCCCTAGCAAGACACATCCATAAAGTAATCACTATTTCCAGATGACATTGGTCTCATGCCAAAGAGATCTGCCTCCACAAACATCCATCTCCTTAGACATTTACCCCTTTCATGCTAATCTGGGCCACAATATTTGCAGTACTTGAGTGGTCCCATCCTATTGAGAGTTATCAGATTTTTTCTTTGGACCAGTTTTCATCGACTGGGAAGACTGGAGGTTATTTTAGTTTTGTTTTTTTTTCCCTGAAACAAGGGATCTGACAGGACTACCTAGCCTAACTGGCAAATGCAGTTTAATCCACACCACCTTTTTACTCAACTATTTAAAGCTTGGCAGATGAGCATGTGTCTAACGCCTCACTCTCGGGTCTCCTGGATCTAGTAAGCTTTGAAAGGGGTGAAGCCTGATCAAAATAGATCTAGAACTAATATAATTAGTTGATGCTGTCCTTTCTGCAACTACAACTATACATAACGATTAAACTTATTTGGAAACCTTACTGCACCAAAATATTCTAACACAGCTAAATTTAGATAAAGCACTTTTCACAAGACACTGGTGGTCCAGATATGACCTGCTAGACAATGCTTGGCCCACTGCTGACGTACCAAGATAAGTAGCCCTCCGACCTAAATAGCAGGATTATATTGGGGAGATTGATATGCACAATATGCATATAATATCACCAAATGTAGGCGACAGCTACAAACCCCTCCTCTATTGCGGAGACACACTATGCACGGAAATCTAAAATTGACTGTGTCAAAACTATTTTTACCTCATCAGCAGCTTTGATAATGAAATCAGCGATTTTAGGATCCAGTCCGTAATTCTTATTTACTTCTGCAGCCGCCTTTTTTAAGATTCCAAATGCTCTAATGACCGGTATCTAAAATGATTAAAAAAAAAAAAAGTTACACAATGCAATTCTATCAAACAATTTAACACCTGTAACACCAATTCTGGATTTGGAACATTCATTTTAGTATTGTAATTTGTGCCCAAATTTTGTATTCAATGTAAACAGATAGACTGAAATAAACAATGCAGATAACATACCAGTAAGGGTGACACTATTTGTAGAAAACTTATCCAAAATGTTTCCACTATGTACAAAAGAACCTAATTGGACTAAGAACACAATCAATGTAACTGGTTAAGAACAGAGCCGGAAACCCTTGGCAATAGTGCTACAAGATGGCAATTGAGGAGGTTTTGAATGGCACCTGGGAGGTCAGTCCCTCTCCTACTACAGGTTCCGTCCTGCTCCACCACCTTCCTTCACAGAAGTAGACCTGTCATCACACCCGCCCCTCTCCAAACCAGAGCGCCCAAGCATGGCCTGCATACCCAGCTAAGCCTGGGCCTCTGGTGAGTGAGCCATGCCACATTTAGTTCTGCTTACAGTCAAATAACAGTAGAAAACCTGAAATGTCTTCGTTTCCAGACTACAAATTATCAACCTAACCTGAGAAAACTGGCTTAAAAAAAAAAAAATAAAAGCATAGGAAAGCCATCAAGATTTGTAAATGCCGGTTTATATTCTAATGGTGGTCGCACTGCAAAAATGTTTTTGGCGATTAATATCGAAAGTCTGGCACCGTAAGAGAAAAACATTACCCCCAGTTTATAAGGTACCCGTGATAGTGACTGATACAGTGTAGTGTTCTTATCAGGTTTACACCGGACAACAGCTAGGTGCCAGTATACTCGTTACATATTTAGTTTATTTGAAAAGAGTACAAGGGTGATCATAAAGAGAAGGCTTAGTACTGGGTTAAATTTAAGGAACGGAAAATACTTTGTAGACTGAAGTCAATGCACAAAACTTCCATATAATAAATTTTGCTGGGGAAATAAGATTGTTAACTTTTTGAGAATAGATTAAACTACACTTCATTTAAATCCAGATTGTTTAAATATCACATTATGAGTAATATTCCTTAACTTGACTGGAATAAAAAGACAGGTTGTTTTTTTTTGAGAAGGGGGTGGCCGAGCAATTCAAAAGCTTTCCCCTTTTCTGAGTCATATACATTCTTTTTAAAAAATGTAATGTGGAGAGCAAGCAGAGCCATTCATTTACAGTCCACATTGTTTTGTTACTGGTGAAAAAAAAAAAATCTGAAAGAAAGTAAAAACAGGAAATATGTACAGCTTTTATGCCTGACTATGTGCTTTATGTGTAAATTAAGCTTTACTATATTAAAAAAACACATACATATAAGAATGGCATATAGCTTGCCTAGAAATGTGATCACTTGGTGCTAAAAAGATGGAATACTTTAATCATATATGATATACTACATGGCCAAAACTATGTAGACAAACATTCCACTCATGGATAATGTACATTGATACATAGGTGGTCATAACACCCAATTAAGCAACATAGCATAGGCACCAAGTGTTAGGTGTCCTAGTGGTGAGTAAGAAGTAGATGAACATAAAGTAAGGAGAAGCACAAGAGGGTTGAGGGCCCTGTGAGAATGTAAGCTCTTGCGAGCAGGGCCCTCTACCCTCTTGTGCTTCTCCTTACTTTATGTTCATCTACTTCTTACTCACCACTAGGACACCTAACACTTGGTGCCTATGCTATGTTGCTTAATTGGGTGTTATGGCCACCTATGTATCAATGTATACTATCCATGTCCTTGTCCTTCATTGTATTGTATTTTACTGTAAGTCACTCTTTGGTTATGTACCTTGTAAGGCGCTGCGGAACACTTGTGGTGCCAAATAAATAAACAACAACAATAATAATTATAATAATAATGTTGCCCCTCTGCCTACTGCTGCTATTACAGCCTCCACTCTTCTGGGAATGCCTCCCACTAGAGTTTGTAACACAGATGTAGGATTCGCATCCATTCAGCCACAAGAACATTAGTGAGATTGGGCACTGATGTTGAGTGCAGTCTGCATTCTAATTCATCCCAAAGGTGTTTGATGTGATTGAGGTTAGGGCTCTGTGCTGGTCACTCTTGGTGTAGCTCGCTTTGTGCACAGGACTTTGTCATGCTGTAAGTGGAAAGGCCCTTCCCCAAACTGTTGTCACAATAATATGAGCACACACATTTTCTAGAATACCATCATTTGCTACAGCAGTGGCTCCCAAACTGCGTGGCTCAGGGCACTTGTAGGGGTGCCTCAGGTTGGTGGTCAAGTACCAAATAAAATAATTTTTAGTTAATGTGATAGGCAAAACCAGTGCTAATGGCTGGCAATCAAAAATATGTGGACAAAAATAAAGCACAGCCCTGTCGACCACCACATAACTGAACATATAAGCACAATTTTCTTCATTTAATTGTTGCTGAATTTCTCAATAAGAAAACTTTTGGCCCAGGGTGCCGTGGAAAAAATGCTGATACTCTTGGTAGCCGTGATTCGAAAAAAGTTTGGGAACCACTGTGCTACAGCATTTAATTTCCACTCACTGGAACAATAGGGCCCATATCAAACCATAAGAAGTAGCCCAGACATACCTTAACCACCAAACTTTACAGTTGGCATTATGAATTTGAGCAAGGGTTCTCCTGTCATCCGACAAATTTGTCCGTCAGACTGCCAGATAGTGAAGCATTGTCAAAGAAAAAGAATGTAAAGAACTCTGTTTGGTGAGCACTCTTTCTGTAAAAAATAATTAAATCTTAACTTTTAATAAATATATTAAAAAATAGATAAGTAAGTCAAACATGGACAAACACAACATCGGATGAGGATCCACAACACATCAAAGTGTACACATCAGACAAAACAATAAATTCTGCACAATCTAAATAATAATAACAGGAAAGTGTCACTTGTGATAACATCCATCTAAATTGAAGCGAAATATTAGATCATGGGATATACATATATATATATATATATATATATATATTACATACACATATTAAATGTATCTGGTGTTAGTATTAGAAGTGTACAATGTTAATACATAGAATATCCTAAAAGTCATATATTCAGCTACATCAATAGATACATGAAAATAAAGAAATAAATCAAACATGGACACACATAACATCGGATGAGTATCCACAAAACATCAAAGTGTACACATTAGACAAAACAAAAAAATAAATAAATAAAAAATATACACAATGCAATTAACAGTAATAAGAAAATGTCACTGTAATAACATCACTAATAAATCCATCTAAATTAAAGTGAAATGTTTGATTTAAGAATATACATATATATACCCACACACATTAACTGTATCTGATATTAATTTTAGAACTGTGCAATATCAAAACACAGAGTATCCTTGAAATCATATGTTCAGATACACCTGGTGTTGAATTCAGATCTCCTCTCTTCATAACACTCTAAATAGCAGTCTCCGATCAATTCAACACATCAAAAAGACCATTGCCGACTATAACCCTCTATTATTTAAATAGTATAAGGACATAGAAAACATGAAATATCAGTAAAGTCAGGATATAGTACTACTATTCCTCATTCTTCTGCTCCCCACCTATGCAAAATGCTATTTGTGAGGAGTGAGAGATTACCGGAAAGCAGTTTATCCCTAGAAACAACAGAAAAACAGGGACGTTGCTCAGGTTTCATTTCTGCTTTTGGGTGTCATACTATCCGCATTGGACACTCAATGAGAGAATTACTGGCTGGAGATAGTCCTCAGTTGATAGAGATAAAGATAAACAATATACTAACATAGATGATATCAGAATAATACGGTCCTGTTGTATTCAAATCCAATATATGTTTAATTGCTGCTGTTTGTCACATTCAAAATTGGATAATTGGTACATATAGGCGTTAATTGTATAATGTTCAGCATACCATAAATAGTCATGTAACACATAACTAATGGCCAAAAAGGCTCGACAATATATGTGGTATTCGATATATATCATTTATATGTGCACCAATATCATACTGGTGAGATCTATATATCCTAAAATAATCCCTTCCCAGGTAACATCTGAGTATTCAGCCCAAAAGAATAATAGTAACAAGTGGATGATCCACTTTATAACAATTAAATACCTATACAAGTGTGGAAAAACCTCTGATGCAAATCTGGAGTATTCTCACAAGAAAATATATACGTATATTATACGTCTTAATAGATTCAATACTGATAAATCATAAATAATATATAAATCACGATATTAAAGACGCGTGTTTGTATATCAAGATATATTCAATATTGATAGGTCATTTAAGTGAGGAAAGTAGATCTAAGGGTCTGAACTCTATAGTGATAAACACAACAATTGCGACATAGAATTCCATTAGTAAGTAACACATTGCATAACTGCCATTTACATGAGATAGAAACTATTTTGTTTATATTCTAAGGCAGAAAGTATGTATTAACTATAGAATTGATATCCCGATGCTGTCCTAATAATATAACCTATGTAGGGGTAATTAGTCGACTATGGTTTGCTAGAATCGGGACAGATATAGAGCGTATGCGTCCATCATAGCAGGGGCGCGCACAACCCAACAAAACAGATAAATCACAATGGATCAATAAACTCCCGAACGGGGTACAAACTAGTAGTGAGAGTGCTGCGCCGTATAGCCACAGGCATCCATCTGTCCCGTCCGTCCCCGATGCGCGTTTCGCTATTGAGGCTTGATCACGAGGGTGGTCACATGTGGCAAAATTCCTGTTAAATACAGGTGTATGTGTTTGACTGACCAATCAGTTCCGTGGATTTAGACTGACACATATGTAACTAATTAGTATGTCGGTTCACTAGAGGTTTAATATGGGAGCAACTTGTCAAACAATTAACCCTTACTAATACCGGAATACCCTGCCAGAAGCTATGCTGCAGATATTCATTCCCTAATATAGCAATCACAAAATGTGTACCAAAGATAAAATTGCAAATATGCATTCCTGGTATAAGATATAATGTATGCGATTAGGGATTGTAACGAAAGGAAGTGCACCTCATTGGTACATATCTAACATCATATTTAGCTGTTATAGTTATACACAAGCTAAACAATATCAAAACAGTATATGGAAAAGGCAATTTATTCGTAGCATCAATATGTAAGATTGGTTAAGAAACTTATCAATATGCTAGCGCTAATATATAAAAGGGTCAGTTGTGATATTGACCAACCATGATGGCAATTATAATGATAAGAAAATGTGATCCTTAAGTGACACCCACCCATCCCATAATATCACAGAGTCAGATAGCAAATATCCCTATCTAGGCTTCATGGGGAAGAAATAATAATCATAGTAATTCAAGGTCACTCACAACCTATAATATGTTCTTATTAATATATTTAATATTCAAATAGTGATCAACACTCAGTGTTAGTCAAATTTATAGTAACTGAAATAAAGCATCAAACATGCATATAGATATCAATAAGTGATTAAGGGTGCTCAATATGTGTTGTGTAAGTTGTTGTGTTATTTATATATTGTATGTGTGCAAAAAAAAGGGGGGAGGGGGAAAAAACCCAAAAAAACACAAATTGTTGTGAATAATAAATGCTAACCTATTTATACAGGTTAGGAATAATAATAATGATGATAATAAGTGTAATAGCAAATGTAAAGTATTCAAACCTTACTGATCATGTGCCTGTGATATACAAATATTACTTGTTCAAAAGTGAAAAGATTTTTTTATTAAATAAAAATAAATATAAAAATAATAATATAAATAAAATTAAATTTAAATTTGAATATAAAAATAAAAATAAATTATAATGTTTTTTTTCTCCAAATAAGAGGTACAGCTATGGGGACCACTTGTGCTCCCACATACGCCAATCTGTTTTTGGGGTGGTGGGAGCGGGAGGTGGTCTTCTCAGAAACCAATGAGAGATATACCCAGCATGTAGTACAATGGCTGAGATATATAGACGACATATTTGTCATCTGGGGGGGAGGTGAGTCAGCATTTTCAGACTTTATGGGAGTACTAAATACCAACAACCTCAATCTAAAATTCACATGGGAAATTAGTACAAAGACTATTACATTTTTGGACCTAACCATCAATAAAGAGATTGATGGGGAAATTACTACCACCATGTTCAGAAAATCAACAGCTACCAACAGTTTGTTACATGAACAAAGCTGTCATTTCCCACCTACAATCTCTAATATTCCTAAAGGAGAATTCCTCCGTTTAAGACGAAACTGCTCTAATGAATTGGAGTATTTTAAACAATGTGAGGCCCTAACACTGAGGCTGAAAAATAGAGGCTATAGCAACAGGACCATCAAAAAAGCCAAATATCAGGTCTCTCAAACCAACAGAGAAGCATTGGTGTTTCCAGAACCAAAAGAACAAGGAGGTGATAAGGAATTGAGATTTGTAGGAGATTTCTGTAGGGAGTGGAAGGAATTAAAGGGGATCCTACAGAAACATTGGCCGATTCTCTTATTAGATGCAGATCTGAGGACACACCTCAAAACAAATGTATCACTAAGTTGGAGATGAGCCAAAAATCTAGGGGATTACTTAACTCATAGTCATTTTGAACAAAACCCGTATAAGAAACCCATATTGGAAGGTACTTACCCCTGCGGAGGTTGCAAAGCCTGTAATTACATCAAATTAACTTCCACTATTCAAGATAGATATGGTAACCATATCTCTTTACGGGGCTTCTATAACTGTAATACAGTTGGAGTCATCTACTGCCTAACATGCGATTGTGGCTATATAGGCATGACTACAAGAGCCTTAAAAATCTGCATATTGGAACATGTAGGTAATATTAGGAATACACAATCTGATATAAGCAAAATGAAAAAAATTACCTCAGTGGCAAGGCACTTTGCACGACAACATAATAGTGACACTAAGTGCCTCAAAGCACTTTGTTTAGAGAAAGTGAAAATGGGGATAAGAGGTGGAGACTTCAGCTCAACCCTTCTTAAAAAAGAAACAGAATGGATATTTATATTGGGCACCCTCACACCGGATGGTCTGAACGAGTTTAACAGTTACTTAGCATTTTTATAGGTGCAACGTGGATACTATTGCATTCTTCTTCTTCCCTTTTCCTTTTTCCTCATTTTTCTTTGATCATGATGTATTTCAGATAGTTTGTATGAATCAATGGGATATTGTTAACCCATTATGTTCTTATCTATCAATATTCCATTATATATAAATTTATTTTGTTAAAATTCTATTATATTTGTTTCACGGGGTTTAACTTTGATCTTGTTTAGGATCATTCGTAAATTGATTACAAAATATTATTTATTTACTTACGCATTAATCCAAAATACTAGTTTAGGTTACACTTATCTTCTTATCTTGCATATATTTTATTTTCGTTTCTTGGACACCATATTAAAATAGCAAGAGTTTTTTTCACCCCCCTTTCCCCGATTTTTTGTTTTTTGGTTTTTGTTTTTGTGTTTGTTTTCATTTTTAATTTAATTCATTTTATTTTATTTTTATATTTATATTTATTTTTATTTTTATATTCAAATTTAATTTTATTTATATATTATTTTTTTTATATTTATTTTTATATTTATTATTATTTTTATTTTATATTTATTTAATAAAAAAATCTTTTCACTTTTGAACAAGTAATATTTGTATATCACAGGCACATGATCAGTAAGGTTTGAATACTTTACATTTGCTATTACACTTATTATCATCATTATTATTATTCCTAACCTGTATAAATAGGTTAGCATTTATTATTCACAACAATTAGTGTTTTTTTTTTGTTTTTTTCCCCCTCCCCCCTTTTTTTTGCACACATACAAAATATAAATAACACAACAACTTACACAACACATATTGAGCACCCTTAATCACTTATTGATATCTATATGCATGTTTGATGCTTTATTTCAGTTACTATAAATTTGACTAACACGGAGTGTTGATCACTATTTGAATATTAAATATATTAATAAGAACATATTATAGGTTGTGAGTGACCTTGAATTACTATGATTATTATTTCTTCCCCATGAAGCCTAGATAGGGATATTTGCTATCTGACTCTGTGATATTATGGGATGGGTGGGTGTCACTTAAGGATCACATTTTCTTATCATTATAATTGCCATCATGGTTGGTCAATATCACAACTGACCCTTTTATATATTAGCGCTAGCATATTGATAAGTTTCTTAACCAATCTTACATATTGATGCTACGAATAAATTGCCTTTTCCATATACTGATTTGATATTGTTTAGCTTGTGTATAACTATAACAGCTAAAAATGATGTTAGATATGTACCAATGAGGTGTACTTCCTTTCGTTACAATCCCTAATCGCATACATTATATCTTATACCAGGAATGCATATTTGCAATTTTATCTTTGGTACACATTTTGTGATTGCTATATTAGGGAATGAATATCTGCAGCATAGCTTCTGGCAAGGTATTCCGGTATTAGTAAGGGTTAATTGTTTGACAAGTTGCTCCCATATTAAACCTCTAGTGAACCGACATACTAATTAGTTACATATGTGTCAGTCTAAATCCACGGAACTGATTGGTCAGTCAAACACATACACCTGTATTTAACAGGAATTTTGCCACATGTGACCACCCTCGTGATCAAGCCTCAATAGCGAAATGCGCGTCGGGGACGGACGGGACAGATGGATGCCTGTGGCTATACGGCGCAGCACTCTCACTACTAGTTTGTACCCCGTTCGGGAGTTTATTGATCCATTGTGATTTATCTGTTTTGTTGGGTTGTGCGCGCCCCTGCTATGATGGACGCATACGCTCTATATCTGTCCCGATTCTAGCAAACCATAGTCGACTAATTACCCCTACATAGGTTATATTATTAGGACAGCATCGGGATATCAATTCTATAGTTAATACATTCTTTCTGCCTTAGAAACAATTTTGTTTATATTCTATCTCATGTAAATGGCAGTTATGCAATGTGTTACTTACTAATGGAATTCTATGTCGCAATTGTTGTGTTTATCACTATAGAGTTCAGACCCTTAGATCTACTTTCCTCACTTAAATGACCTATCAATATTGAATATATCTTGATATACAAACACGCGTCTTTAATATCGTGATTTATATATTATTTATGATTTATCAGTATTGAATCTATTAAGACGTATAATATACGTATATATTTTCTTGTGAGAATACTCCAGATTTGCATCAGAGGTTTTTCCACACTTGTATAGGTATTTAATTGTTATAAAGTGGATCATCCACTTGTTACAATTATTCTTTTGGGCTGAATACTCAGATGTTACCTGGGAAGGGATTATTTTAGGATATATAGATCTCACCAGTATGATATTGGTGCACATATAAATGATATATATCGAATACCACATATATTGTCGAGCCTTTTTGGCCATTTGTTATGTGTTACATGACTATTTATGGTATGCTGAACATTATACAATTAACGCCTATATGTACCAATTATCCAATTTTGAATGTGACAAACAGCAGCAATTAAACATATATTGGATTTGAATACAACAGGACCGTATTATTCTGATATCATCTATGTTAGTATATTGTTTATCTTTATCTCTATCAACTGAGGACTATCTCCAGCCAGTAATTCTCTCATTGAGTGTCCAATGCGGATAGTATGACACCCAAAAGCAGAAATGAAACCTGAGCAACGTCCCTGTTTTTCTGTTGTTTCTAGGGATAAACTGCTTTCCGGTAATCTCTCACTCCTCACAAATAGCATTTTGCATAGGTGGGGAGCAGAAGAATGAGGAATAGTAGTACTATATCCTGACTTTACTGATATTTCATGTTTTCTATGTCCTTATACTATTTAAATAATAGAGGGTTATAGTCGGCAATGGTCTTTTTGATGTGTTGAATTGATCGGAGACTGCTATTTAGAGTGTTATGAAGAGAGGAGATCTGAATTCAACACCAGGTGTATCTGAACATATGATTTCAAGGATACTCTGTGTTTTGATATTGCACAGTTCTAAAATTAATATCAGATACAGTTAATGTGTGTGGGTATATATATGTATATTCTTAAATCAAACATTTCACTTTAATTTAGATGGATTTATTAGTGATGTTATTACAGTGACATTTTCTTATTACTGTTAATTGCATTGTGTATATTTTTTATTTATTTTTTGTTTTGTTTTGTCTAATGTGTACACTTTGATGTTTTGTGGATACTCATCCGATGTTATGTGTGTCCATGTTTGATTTATTTCTTTATTTTCATGTATCTATTGATGTAGCTGAATATATGACATTTAGGATATTCTATGTATTAACATTGTACATTTCTAATACTAACACCAGATACATTTAATATATGTATGTAATAAATATATATATATATATATATATATATATATATATATCTATATATATATATATATATCCCATGATCTAATATTTCGCTTCAATTTAGATGGTTGCATAAGTGATGTTATCACAAGTGACACTTTCCTGTTATTATTATTTAGATTGTGCAGAATTTATTGTTTTGTCTGATGTGTACACTTTGATGTGTTGTGGATCCTCATCCGATGTTGTGTTTGTCCATGTTTGACTTACTTATCTATTTTTTAATATTATTAAAAGTTAAGATTTAATTATTTTTTACAGAAAGAGTGCTCACCAAACAGAGTTCTTTCCATTCTTTTTCTTTGACAAGCCAATACCTAACTCTAGTGAGCACCACCACTACCTTTATAAATGTGTTAAATTCCTTTTCCCTTATTACACTGAGGAATAGTGGTTATAAAACGTATTTAATTAATCACTCTTTGATTGCCTGTGCGTCTTCATTTCCCACTTTTCCCCTTCCCTGTAGCAGATAGTGAAGCATGTCTGGCACTCGAGAGCAGAGCCGTAACTAGATTTTTTTGGTGCTCTGTGCCAAAGAGAGCATTGGCGACTCCCCTCCATTTTTTAAATAGGAACATAAAATAGTGCACTTGAAAAAGGGCCATTGCCCCATGGGGAAGGGCCAGGGAAGAGATAGGGGAGGCCAGTAGGAGCTGGGGATAAAAGAAGAGCAAGCTACAAGTGCATGATAATAAACAGGAATATTGACAGGCCCAAACAGCGCCCCCTGCCCTGTCGAGCACTGTGCCATGGCACTGGTCACACTACCCTAGTTACGGCCCTGCTCGTGAGAATGCATTTCCCTTGCTCCAGAGACCAATGGTGGTGTGATCTACAGACATTTTTCATTGCTCATGGTGATTGGAGGCTTGTGTGTAGCTCCTAAGCCATGGAAACCCAATCCAAAAGCTTCCGACGGACAGTACTTGTGCAGTATTGCTTCCAGAGGTAGTTTGAAAGTAGGTAGTGCGTGTTGTAACCGAGGACAGACTATGTTTATCTCTACACGATTAAGTACTTTCTTGGTCCCATTCTGTGAGCGGTTGTGGTTGAGCTGCTCCTACAAGTTTCCCCTTCACAATAACAGCACTTGCAATTGCCCAGGGCAGCTCTAGCAGGGCACAAATATGACAAACTGACTAGTTGGAAAGGTGGCATCCTAGGACAGTGTCATATTGAAAGTCACTGAAATCTGCAATATGACCCATTCTATTGTTCATGTGTGACTCTTGAAGTGTGCATGGCTGTGTGCTTGCCTTTATACAGCTGTCAGTGATGGGTAACACACTAAATAATACTTTCAGACATATTGTGTTAAAAAAAAATAAAAAAAAAATCTGAAGGAAGTATTGATCGTGAAGCCCCCAAGGTGGCACTAAGCAACTGGGTATAAATAAGAGAGTTCTGCTTCCTTGGTCCTTGAGACAAGTCTATAGCCAAAATACTCACATTCCAAGGATAAGGACAGCACACAGGATTAGGGCACGGGAAGCCAACGCTATGCGTTTCTATGGGGGAGATGTAACAAAACTTCTAAAGAGGACAAGTTGCCCCTCGCAACCAATTAACTTCTACCTATCACTTATCAGGTATATTCTATAAAATGATAGGTATAATCTTATAAACATACGCACTCTTTGCATTCACCATCTGTTATCACCTTAGCTAACAGAGGAGCTTATTATTAGAGATCTAAAAATCCACCATAAATGTGATAAGTATACCTCATCATTAAGTACTTACCGGCATTCTTTCAGTGACACCTCCAATCCTGAAGTTCATTGTTGATCGAACAGTCTGAGCTCCATAATACTTGTCGTTAGGAACTTTCAGGTCTCCAAAAGTGTCAGATTCAATGCGATAAGAATCAGAGCTGGCCTGAAAGTAAATGAAAACAAATGTTTACAAAAATGTACAGCTGTTAGTTAGAAATAGTATGCACACTATAAATAAGGACAGTGGGCCTGATTCAGAGCTGAACGCTCTGACCATTGCGCTCGCTCTGAATCAGGGCCCTCCTACCTTTTTTTGGAGCGTCCTCATGGACGCTCGCTTAGCTGTGGGTTACCACCCACAGCTATAGCGAGCGTCCATGATGATGGTCGCGATGGTCTTGACCATCGGGCTTGCGACGGAGACCCTGCAGTAGGGTCTCGCTGCCGCAAGCCCTGGAGTGATTTTGGCTCTATCAGAGCCAAACTCACTCCCACTGACATCACTAGTGATGTCAGTGGGGCCGGCTTGAGACGGTAGGCGTTCCCATGGGAACGCCTCCGTCTGGCAGGCACGCCCCCGCTCACCAAAGGGGGCGTGCTGTCAATCAACATCGACAGCACGCCCCCTTTGGTGCGAGACCCGGAGCGATTGTGAGCCCGTCGCTCGCCGGGTCTCTCGCATGCGGCATGCGCAGAGGGGAACATCGACCGCGCTTGCGAGCGTCCTGCCGCTCGCAAGCGGATCTGAATGACCCCCAGTATTTCTCTACATAATTACACATGTATTTCCAATTATTTGCTTTGACAAAGTGAAATAAGTGGGATGCTGTAAAATATGGATATTAGAAATCCATTAGGCGTTCCATGCCCATTTAAAAGCATGAGGTTGCAGGTTAATGGTGCATACACACGGTCAGATTTTTCTTCAGATATGAACGATAACGTTTTTAAAAATCGTTCAATCGTTCATATCTGAAGGAAAATCTGACATTTCTGACAAGCCTGAACGATAGACAATGAACGATGCTCGTTCCCGATGGTCAGATAACGATATCTGACATCTGATGTGTTTGCAGTCAGACTTGGACGATTCCATTCATTTTAATGCAGTCAAAAATCGTTCAAATCTTTGGTAAAATCGCTCAAATCGTTCATCTGACAGATGTGACAAATCTGACCATGTGTATGCTCCATAAGTCATATTATACAGAGAGTTTTCTGTAACAAATAACTGTAGAAATGTCGCTCACTACAGTCATGTGATCCTTGCTGTCCGTGGATGTGCCACCATTTTGTCTCTCAACTCAGCACTAGTCCACTGTAAGTGATGAACAGAGCAATTGTGATTCCGTGCCCACATTGTGTGGCGATATGCCTCTATGTTATGCTCAATATGTCAGGGAGAGTGTTAAAATAAATTTGTCTCTATTGGCAATATTGCACTATGGCCCTCATTCAGAGGCGGTCGGAGGATGCAAACGGTCGCTCAGAAACTGGGCGGCCGCTTGCATCCTGACCGGCCGCCTCTGTTTCGGTCGTTAGGCTGTGGGTTTACACCCACAGCTCTAACGACCGCTAGGGTGATGGTCGCGATGGTCATAGACCATCGCGACCATCGGGGCTTACGACAAGACCCTAGGGCAGGGTCCCACTTGTCGTAAGCCCCGGAGAGCTTCTGGCTCTGTCAGAGCCGGAAGCTCTCCACTGACATCACTACTGATGTCAGTGGGGCCTCCCCCAAATGGCAGGCGTTCCCATGGGAACGCCTCCGTTTGGGCTGCCACCCCCCCGGCCTGCCTTCCAAACGGGGCGAGCTGTCAATCAACATAGACAGCTCGCCCCCTTTGGAAAGAGACCCGCTACGACCGGCGCTGTCGGTTGTAGCGGGTCTCACGCATGAGCACGAAGGAGCCGGCTCCCTCGTGCGCATGCGCACTGGACAAACATCGAGGCGGCCGTGCGGTCGTAGACCGTACGGCCGCCTCTGAATGAAGCCCTATGTCACTTGTCTTTTTGCTTTTTCAGAAATGAAGCATCGTTTTGAGAAAAAATATTATAGACCTGATGATAGTTTGAATTTTTCTTGACTGCATATACGAAGGAAGTTTAAACCCTGAATAAAGAATTGTCAATCTACCTTTTGAAGCAAAAGATTATTCTATGTAAGGACTTCCTCATTGTATTTTAAATGCATTTGCGCCACATATGGGAAATATTTTGTGTTTATATTGCTTTATAAAAGGTACTGTGAAGAATTTTCTATTTTCCTCTGAGGCTGCGTTGCGTTTGGTTGCGCAGTGATTATTTATTATTCTGCTATACAGACACTAGTAGTCAGCTCACAGTTCAAGGACCTGTCTGATATTTTGTACGGTCCTGTAATTCTTCAGTGAACTCTACACAGCTGACACCTGTCACGTAGTTGTGTGATGTGAGAACAGTCTGTGACATGAGGACAGGACTGGGACTCAGCTGCTGCTCTGGGAACAGTGTTATGACCTATGTATTTAAACATAATTAAGCAACGTTATAAACTACAATCGCTATCTTGCTATGCTTTAGACCCTCCAATGCATATGGCTACATCCATATTAGACTATTTATTATGCTCCCTGACTTGTCCCTCCTTACGTCCAAAGAAGTGGATCAGTGGAGATAACAGGCGCATTAATGCAGACCAAGCAAAGTAAAGGCATGTTGAGAAAAACAAAATGCCTAACACATCCTTAGTAATACCAACACACACAGCCCACATGTACTGCAAAAATCAATACCATAACAAGGCTATGCCAGTATGACATCTGGGACCTCATTTATTAACAGGTGATATTCTTGTTATCACTTGATACTAATCTTAAATAGTGCTCCAACCAATCAGCTCCTGTCATGTGTTTGAAAAAAAGAGAGTGGTAGGAGCTGAATGGTTGGAGCGCCAATTAAGATTAGTAACAAGTGATAACAAGAATATTACTCATTGATAAATGAGGCCCCTTTAATGGTGATACTATAATATGGAATAACAAAGTCTAATTACGGCAGGGCACCGATAATGGGAGATACCACATCTGCACTGTATCCGAAAAGGGGGCATGGTCTTGTGACATGACTGCCTTTCCATCACTCCGGGGGGCATACCCAGCACTCAGATATGCTGGGATGCCCCCAAGCTCTGCCCGCACTGTGAACAAATGCCATGCGCATGGCATCTATGCACCTGGTGAGGAGTGTTTATCCACTAATGTTCCCCCCTACTGGACACTACGGTTCGCTTACAGGGAGAGATAGAGTGGGAGACAGGGTGCTGAAACAGCCCAGCAGGAACGCTACAAGCACTGTCTGGTTCTATAGATCAGTAAGGTAACGCAGCTAAAGTTTAGAAGATATTTTGGGTGGGTAAGAATTCAAGTCAGGAATATATTTTACACAATTATCAGTAATAGCATATACACACACGCACATCCTTTCAAACAACACTATTGGTATTTTATGAGAGTACAAAATTGGACAGCAGAGGGACATTACTGAGTACATGCAGTGGAATATTTTCCTATAATGTACTGGTAAAGACTCACCTTAAAAATGTTAGGGGCAACTTGTAAAACCTTCAACAAGCTCTCGTCAAAAGTTATTTTAAATAATGCCCAAATTACGGCTACAGCACAGAATGACATAGTTGCATAGTTTTATACCTAATTGTGGAATATGGGCCCGATTCAGATTTGATAATAGAGTAAGATATAGAAAGAAACTGTGCATCTTGGTAAAACTATGTTGCACTGCAAGTGGGGAAGATTTAACATGTGCAGAGATTAAAGGCCCATACACAACGGACAATTTTAACGATTTGGACGATTCTGACGCATCGAAACAAATCGTTAAAATTGTCCAGTGTATATGCACAATATCTTGCATCGCGCGCTCCCTCGGAGTCGTCAGCCGCATCACCTGATCTTTTATACACGCGGCTAACAAACCCACGGAAGAGCTATGCAGTGGGGGCCGGCACATCGGGCACCGGATTACCCAGTGTATACGGACCGCCCAATAAGTCAGCCCATTGGCAGGGGGGTCGTGTGTCGCATCGCTGGGTACACAAGTTGTTTATTGTGTAGCCAGCTTAAGATTTGGAAGTGGCGTTTCCAAACAATCTAAATTGCAGTGTAAAAATAAAGCTGCCCAGCATGTGTGTGCTGCATGCAAAAGCAGCCAGTATTTACCCCACATACAATTTTTTTTTTAATGTATTTGCACCCCTTGCATTATGATTTGTCCAGGTACACAGATACTTGCTATATCTTTCTCTCAATCGGGCCCTATGTCCTATGTTTGAATAACTGCTCTCTACAACACTATTGACATTACATTTTTTCAAAACTGCACGACAGAAAAGCTTGAATCACAAAAGTCTCAATTTCTTCATGATCCCTCATATGATTTAGCACTTTCTAATATCTATCTATCTGCACTTTGTTTTATCAACACATTTAATGTCTTGTGCAACCTACATTGTTTTAACTGTTCACCAGGGCAAAGAACATTTGGTAAAAGTGTTGGATCTACAAAAATCGGAGGGGGTGGGATTGGGGTAATGATTAAAAAGCAAACCCACAAACAGGCAAGGATAGATTAAGGGGGTTTTCTATTTTTACATAACTTCATACAATTTGTATCAAATATATTGTTTTACCTTTCTGGCTTCTATTTCCTTTGCCAAGCTTTTAGATCAGGGATGGGGAACTTCTGGCCCAAGGGCCATATAAGGACCGCGGAATCATTTGGTTTGGCCCTCGGGATCTTTTTTCTGCTAGCCTCATCTGGTTAGCATGGTGACTAGAGGCACCCTGCAGGTAGAATCTATGCAGCAGTGCCACCTGGAGCGCCCCTAGGACACTGCAGACTGTCACCGCTGCCCTTACAGCTCCCCCGAGCATCCTCAGGATGCTCTGGGCATTGCTGTAATCACTGGAGATTGTAGCCCCACCCCTGGTAGATATATATATATATATAATCTATCAAAGCGGTCCTCTGCAAAAAAAAAAAAAAAGGTTCCCCACCCGTTTTAGATCAACTAGGGTTCTGTTTATTGTACGTGGATAGACAAGCGTAAACAATGCAGAAAGCAAAGAATGTGTCAAATACAAAAAGATGTTCTGTAGCACAGTGTAGCCCAAGAACAAATATACCAAAAAAAAATATCACACAGATCCCATCAGTTATGGACTGTAAAGTAATACAATTAAGACAATGGTCCTTATTCAGAGGTGGACGCTAATGCATGCGTAGCTGCGACTTTGAGAAGCAGCAGTGGGGCTAATATGCAAATGATTGTTACAGCATTCTCCTGTGTACTAGCGTATAACGGACTGAGCAAGCTCTGAGACGCCCACTTTACAGCACTTTTCGCACATGCGCAGCAGCAAATAATCGCTCAACTCCGCAAACATCGGCATTACGTCCACCTCAGAATCAGGCCCAATGTGTCAGTATTATAAGGGGCAGATTCAATTAAATGCGAGGTCCCATTTCATGCTTTTTGGACTGTGGGAGGAAACCCACAAAACCATAACAATACAAACTCCAGAAAGACAGATTAAGATATCCGGTTACAGCAGGTAAAGCTGTCTTTTTTCCATCTGCACTTGCTTTCATAATATGTCCCATATATTATATAATGATACGAGCAGTAAAATATAGTATACAGTGTACGTCAGGCTGGAAATTTAGAGCATTTTATTATTACCATTAGTAAATCTTGTACAATAGTATAGGCATCTCCAGCTGCTGTCTCACACCAGTATAATAGCTGCCATACACTTCTGTGCAAATGGGGACAGTCTTGGGGTATATTTACTTTGCACCTAATATTAGTGCCGCTTTACAGTTTTATGTTAAACCTACTGAAAAGTGGCGGCTTTTGTTAAGTATAACCCCTTGGCATTGACAGGCTATTTCTTCAACTGGGCCTTACTAAGCGAGAGAGAAGTGGCAGGTACATGCTAATAACAAAGGTTTAAATAAAATATACTGCATTAAATTGTACTAAATATTGCTTTAAGGCATATGTGTCTTCCAATAAAGAAGCAAAAGGATAGCAGCAATAGCACAGAGTATAATACAGTATACACTGTTCAGAAATAAATACAGCATAGGTCTGATGCAGAGCTGTTTGTAACACAAGTATTATCTGTCCATTTTGCAAAGTACACTCTATAAAAGTGTTTCACAGGCAAAGCCCGGCACATTTCGCCATGTGTGTACTTCTGCAGCACATGCACTTGGCTTACATTTAAAGGGCATATTTAGCTAGCCACAATAAGCGGAAAAGTTTTGCTGATGACGACATTTCGCCAGGCGAAAACTTATCCCCGTATTCAATTCCAAAGACCTTTTCGCCTACGCGGAAGGTCAATGCATTGGTATAGGAGAAAAAGATTTGCCTATGAAAGCAGGCAGAAAAAAGTGCAGAATTGCGGTTTTGGGGTGCAAAGGTGGGGAAACCACCCTGCACCCTTGGGACAGGCCCCCAAAGGTTAACTGTCAAAAAAAAAAAAAGGATTTAAAGAACACCTCAAAAAAGACTTTGAAAAAGGCATCAAAAAAGTACAAAGTTGGGGTACAAACTTAAAAACTAGCGAAATAAGCTTTTGGGGGGTCTGCAAGTATGGGGAAGGTGATTTTTTTTATTGCAGGTGCTTGATGAAGGTGCGTTTTTAAAGTTGTTTTAAAACTTCACTTTTGCAATTTTTAACCATGCTTGCACCCATTTTCATGTACCCCAAATTTGCTGGGACTACTTATTTTCTCCCCAAATAACTGCTATTCTTCACCACTTGTGCAAAGACGCCAATTAGCAGCTATTGAGAGCATTTAAGTACCCCAAATAGCTTCAGTAGGACTAATAGTGGCATCTACATGGATCCCCAATGTTAGTGCATCTTTTGGGGGGTGACAGGCTGGTTTCCCAAATCTGACAGCATTTTCTCCCCTATTTGAGTTTCAACGGTTCCCGATTTCGCGTCCTTTGGAATTGCATAGGGTGAAAAGCGGGGCCGCGCACGAAAAGTTTTCACCTCCAAAACACGCGAAGTCGGCAGGCGAAACCTTCCCAACTTTTCAAGGGTAATTGAATATGCCCCTAAGTCATAAAACAAAGTTCATAAGTAAGTCTATTGCAGAAATTCTACCCAACTTGTAATGATGATGATAATGCCAAGAGGGACCAATTCATACACAAATGTTACTGAACTAGCCCAACTAAAGGTAAATAATCCCCCGTTTGCTGTAACCTTTTTATATATAAATAATTTTTTTAACATTTGAGCTGCAATTTTTCCCTATGCATATCATGTACTTTTTTATATCCCTTTTTTAAGAGATGTATTTTCGTATTTATATCATGTACTATTTATACACTCTTGCCATTTTTAAATATATTTTAACGTAGTGATTTTACATACTTATTACTCATATGTAGTATATATTTATTCCATGATGCATAATGAGCACTTTAAATTGGATATTTAATCTTCAAAACCATCTTCTATTTTGACCCATCGTAAGTCTTTTGTTTCCCCTTATATAGGCATAAATAAATTGGTCCCCAAGATAACAGATATAAAGAAAGAGAGCCTGGTCCTCGAGAAGACATCAGGAATGGTGTCAGTGGAATATTGACACGATTTCCGGTCCTCTGTTTCCCACCGCATAGAAACCAAAGATAGGTTACCTAGGCAACGAGTATACAAAGGAAGTGAGGTAGTGGGGTCACGACCACTTCTGGCAAAAAGGAAAGACGGAAGATTGAAGTCCCCTCCCTTCTTCGTGCCACCAATGACTCTGAAAGACGGTGGAGACGGCCATAGATGGGGCAGCATTGGGGACGCATGGACTGCACATGCACATTCGCCATAACCGGGGAGCGTTCCGGCGGATCCCTTCGCCGGCTAATAATGCACAGTGTAGCCCAGAGGCTACAGCAGCTAATGTCATCTCAGGATGGCGTAATTTGTACAGCAAGATAAAAAGAGCAGCTTTCTGCCTGGCACTGGCTCCACCCCCTTTAGCCCAGCGTCCACTGTAGCAGGTCTGACGTGACCTGCTGCTCTCAGACACCGGCACATGAGCAGTGCAAAGCAGACATATTGGGCACCAGATATGTCTGTCTTCTCACTGCTTACAGGGATCACGGAGGGGCCAGGTACCGCAAAAAGATGCCGGACAGGTAAGTGCACATTAATTGCTACAAATCATCACTATATATCGCATCGATGTGACGCGATATATAGTGATATTTTTCAGTAGCCACTTCATGTACTACATGAATAGACCCCAATGTCAGGTTAACAAAAACTTGTGTTAACACCTTTAAGTTGGCAGTACGATGGGTAACAATATATGTATTTGTCATCTTGTCAGTCTGTCTACAACATTATAGTAATTAACAAAAAGCTTGAAGTTATTCTACCTAAAATATTTGAACACTTCAGGAATCCAATAAAACCTATTATAATGACTAAATACAATAAATGTTAGAAACAAATCTGTGAGCTCCATTTAAGGAGAACCCTTTTAGCACTCGCTAAAAGGGTTAATATCCTATATTCAGTATTTAACAATCAGCAGTTAGCTTACCGTTGATTGTCAGTGGATCGCTTACACCATCTATAGATGGAGTTAGCAATATGACTCCCATTGTTGGCAATTGGGACCCAGCAAAGGCCTTTCCAGCTTTGCCAAGTCCACGTTGAGTGAAAGTGTAAATCGCAGCAGCCCGTCGCCCACGCACATTACTCAGCAGCCCGTCGCCCACGCACATTACTCAGCAGCCCGTCGCCCACGCACATTACTCAGCAGCCCGTCGCCCATTACTCAGCAGCCCGTCGCCCATTACTCAGCAGCCCGTCGCCCATTACTCAGCAGCCCGTCGCCCATTACTCAGCAGCCCGTCGCCCATTACTCAGCAGCCCGTCGCCCATTACTCAGCAGCCCGTCGCCCATTACTCAGCAGCCCGTCGCCCATGCACATTACTCAGCAGCCCGTCCCCCATGCACATTACTCAGCAGCCCGTCGCCCACGCACATTACTCAGCAGCCCGTCGCACATTACTCAGCAGCCCGTCGCACATTACTCAGCAGCCCGTCGCCCATGCACATTACTCAGCAGCCCGTCGCCCATGCACATTACTCAGCAGCCCGTCGCCCATTACTCAGCAGCCCGTCGCACATGCACATTACTCAGCAGTCCGTCGCACATTACTCAGCAGCCCGTCGCACATTACTCAGCAGCCCGTCACACATTACTCATCAGCCCTTCGCCCATGCACATTACTCAGCAGCCCGTCGCCCATGCACATTACTCAGCAGCCCGTCGCCCATGCACATACTCAGCAGCCCGTCGCACATTACTCAGCAGCCCGTCGCACATTACTCAGCAGCCCGTCGCACATTACTCAGCAACCCGTCGCACATGCTCATTACTCAGCAGCCCGTCACTGGCAGGGGTCGGCTGCAAGCAACAAAACGGAGAACACAGCATAAGACACTAGTGCACGCAGGGGGTCTGAATACCTAGAGACCCCCCGACCAATCGATGTCCCTCTACACTCACTGACCACAGTGGGGGGTGGAGCCAATACAACAAATCCCATTCCCATACAACCGCAAATCGCATCATAATTATGTAAGGTGCCCAGCCCCATTATCAACCTGCTGCTACATCAAAAGTGTAAGTATGTATGTGGACTATTTTAGTGTGTACGTAAGTGTATATATGTTAGCATGTATATATGCATGTGTTAGGTTAGCGTATATATACACACTAACTGGCCCCCACTTACCAACTAAGCATAACCCTTTTAGTGCCCGCTAAAGGGGTTATGTCCTCATTTCTTCATTTAACAAACAGCGGTAATCTTTTAGATGGCGAGAGCGATGCAGTCCCCATTTTTAGATGGCGAGAGCGATGCAGTCCCCATTGCCTGGGACTCGGCACTGCCCTTCCGGCTTCAGCAAAGCCTTCCAGGCACTGGCGAGTCCCTGTGTCATGCACAAGCACAGACAGACAGTCGTGCATGCGCATAACACCGGAGCCCCATCGCTGGCAGCATTAGGCTGCCAACAGCCCAGTGGGGGACCTCGCCGAGAATTTCACTGGCCCTCGCCGGAGGGGTAAGTATTGGTAAATACCAGTGAATTTTTCATTTGTATCACAGTGATACTAATGATTCAACTGGTGTTTACCATCGTTTTTAAATGGGGGCCTATATACTTAAAATTCTGCGTTTGCCCCTGTAGGAAGAGGACAATGTAGGGCCTGAAGTATTGCTGTGATAAAAGTAATACACCACCTATAATAAGCATCGTTGTTAAATGGAGACCTAAACGTCAAGCAAGCTTAGAAGATGAAGTGTGTAATACTCTACTGAAACCAGCCCTCAGATCTGATTCAACTAAGTACCCAGGACTTAATGATAATGACTACAGATGTGTTCTTCTACCCAGCTTGCTCTCACACACTGCTGGCAGGGGAGGCATGCCCGGTGCTCACACACACTGCTGGCAGGGGAGGCATGCCCGGTGCTCACACACACTGCTGGCAGGGCAGGCATGCCCGGTGCTCACACACACTGCTGGCAGGGCAGGCATGCCCGGTGCTCACACACACTGCTAGCAGGGCAGGCATGCCCGGTACTCACACACACTGCTGGCAGGGCAGGCATGCCCGGCGCTCTCACACACTGCTAGCAGGGCAGGCATGCCCGGCACCCTCACACACTGCTGGCAGGGGAGGCATGCCCGGGGCTCACACACACTGCTGGCAGGGGAGGCATACCCGGTGCTCACACACACTGCTGGCAGGGGAGGCATACCCGGTGCTCACACACACTGCTGGCAGGGGAGGCATACCTGGTGCTCACACACACTGTTGGCAGAGGAGGCATGCCCGGTGCTCACACACTGCTGACAGGGGAGGCATGCCCGGTGCTCACACACACTGCTGGCAGGGGTGCATGCGCGATGCTCTCACACACTGCTGGCAGTGGAGGCATGTCCGGCGCTCTCAGCAGGGAAGGTGACCTTAGCCCTGACACCACGGAGGACACACAACCATGCGCCACTTACCATCCTGACGTGTCTGAGAGCTGGCGTCTGTATAAGCAATTGCCTGTTATTAGCGGCGTGCAGCCTGAACAACTGCAGGAGTCTGAGAGAGCGATACATGGTGCAATGCACAGAGCTGACGTCCAAACAGTGTGAGTGATCCCGCCCTCATCAGGCACAGCAGCCAATTGCCGATACAGGCGCCAGGAGGATCGTGTCAGTCTCCCTGACACGATCCTCCTGGCGCCTGTATCGGCAATTGGCTGCTGTGCCTGATGAGGGCGGGATCACTCACACTAATCGATCAGGAATGGATCAATCAACGACACCAGCTAATGATCTGTCTGTAGTGTAGGGGGCGAGGCCACTTGCTTACCTGTATGTAACATATACCCAGGGCCGTAACTAGGGTGGTGTGACCAGTGCGATGACACAAGGTACTGCAGGGCAGGGGGCGCTGTTTGGGTCTGTTAAGTTTCTTGTTTATTATCATTCTCACTTGTAGCTTCATCTTCTTTTATCCCCAGCATGTCCTGGCTGCCCCAGGAGTACCCCTATCTTCCCTGGTCATTCCCCATGAAGCCATGGCCCTTTTTCAAGGGGCACTATCCTATTTCCCTATTTAAAAAATGGAGGGGGGTAATGCTCTCTTTGGCAAAGGGCACCAAAAAGTCTAGTATTCCGAAAAACCGCTGATTGCTGCTTATCAACCATGTCCCATTGATCATGGAGCATACAGTGCTTTAATTCCTCCCTAATGTGCCTGTTATTATTTACTTATGGCAATATCCCGGACTGGGACTGATGTATGAAGCAGTCCGCTTATTACTCCATTTACCAATGTAACCTCAATAAGATAAGACGTGTTAAATATGGGGGAGCACAGCATTTCTGCATATTCAAGTATCACTTAGGTTTGCTACTGTACTTGTTACTTGGGGATGATACATTTGATTAGAGATGGCTAATGAGTGAATGTCTCGACACAATGACTCATATCAATTAGATGATCTAATGATTCAAGTCACTCAAAGTTTGGTGTGTCGAGACACCCACCTCAGTCAGAGTCAGTCTCCCCCAGGTCAGGATCACACAAGATTATATCACTCAGTGTGATTATGAGTTGGCATTCCTGGTGACAACCCCCTGGGAGGGATCAGTGAATGATTCTGCTCAGGGCTGCTGCTGTGATACTCGAGACAGACTCATTGCCAGTGCAGAGTCTGTCTCGAGTGTCACAGTAGCAGCCCTGATCAGAATCAGTTCAGTGACACTCGAGGGGGCAGGGCTGCTGCTGTGTAGGGATGGGAATCATTTGATGTTTCATCGTAAACATCGGTCAGATGGTTTCGATGTTCGATGTTTAACCCTGCAATGTTTAGCAGCCAATGTTTCATTACCATCGCTAGATTTCTCCCCCGATGTTTTTCCCTACTTTTCCAATGTTTTTTTTTTTTTTTTTGTGACAATGTGTGGTGCAAGACTGCTTTGGGCTGCCAGCTGACTCTCTCGTTTTTTAGTCAATTGCAAAGTAAGATAAGAGTGTTCAAAACACACTGACAGGGTTACTACTGGTGGGTGTTGTGGCTGACAGAGTGAAAGACACTCTGATTAACCAATTAGCAGCAGCACATAGGACAGTCCCACCCCTGGCTCACTGTCACTGGTGCTGCTTTCAGTGAATACTGATTGTGTGCTGGGGTGTCTGGCTGCTGCAGCTATTGGCAATATGGTAAGCAGCAGATAGATGATTAAAGTTTCATAATAATAATGTTTTGGATTCAATGTAAAAAACATCAGTACTTCCAATGTTTTGTTTCGATGTCCCATCCCTACTGCTGTGGCACTGGAGGGGGCAGGGCGCCCCCCTCCCCAGCGCCGCAAAGCTTTTTTCTCCGGGAAGGGGGCGTGGCCATGCCTCCCGCAATTAGGCCACGCCCCCTGTTACCCGGACCCGCCACGGCTCTTGGCAGGCCTGCATCTGATGGGATAACTCTGCTGCGGAGACTGAGGCAGGTGTAATATATACGTAATGACCACCACCTAGTGGGTTAATGGAGAACTGCAGCTGGTGTAATCAGTAAAACACCTGCATTTCGATTCTGGTCAGTGGTGTTCTTGGATGAAGCCGGGTCTGCAGTAAATGGCAGCAGAAGTATCTAGTAGTTGCGTCAAACAACCTGACCTGGCTGGGATGCGCCATACATGGCCCTGCATTGCCCGGCTGAAGTTAACTTCTTGTTCGGCCAACTTCTTATTCACTTCTTGTTCATGTCATTCAGAACATATTAGACTAAAACAATTAAATCAAGTTGAATAACAAATTTAATATTGTATAACCAAAAAAGCGTATCCCTTACACAAATTTCAATTGGATTTAACACAGGATTATGGCGCTGGGGAGACGCAGGATGATGGCATTGGGAAGACACAGAAGGATGGTGCTGGAGAAAAGCAGGGGGATGGGCTGGAGCATGGCCGGATGTGAATAAGGTGCACTCTAGACCAAAATGGGGTTGTGGCCTAATTACCATAGGCCATGCCCCCTAAGTGACGTTATTTGGGGGCGTGCCCACATGGCACACCTCCCGTGTAACGTCAGGCTAGGGGAGAGCCCAGCACTCCGTCACTAGCTGGGTTTCCCCCGGCCCCCTCCTGTCACTGAATGGATGCAGCGCACAGCATTCATTCAGCCACTCAGGGTACGGCACTGCTGCACAGCTGCGGCGGGGGGGTGCCCAACCTCCCTATTTGACCACCCATGGTACACTTCGGCTGAAATCAGGATGTTGGAAGGGGTGCTCCCTCTATGGGGTGACTCCTCTGTTCGACCGCTCTGAATCAGGGCCCTCCTACCTAAAAATGGAGCGGCCTCCTGGCCGCTCGCATAGCTGTGGGTGACCACCCACAGCTTATGCGAGCGGCCAAAAAGATGGTCGCGATGGTCAAGACCATCGCGACCATCGGGCTTGCGACGAGACCCTGCGGTAGGGTCTCGCTGCCGCAAGCCCAGGAGTGCTTTTGGCTCTATCAGAGCCAAAAGCACTCCCACTGACATCACCATGGGAACGCCTCCATCTGTCAGTCACCATCGACAGCACGCCCCCTTTGGTGCGAGACCCATAGCGACAGCTTGGGTCTCGCACATGCGCACGACGGAGCTCCCTCCGTCGTGCACATGCTCATTAGGGCACCATCGCTCGCTCGCGGGTCTGAATTAGGCCCAGAGTTTGGGAACCTATGATAGTATCTTTATGTATTGTATCGATTTTACCTATCCAGGTTTGTTTGTTTCTCTAATATTTGATATTTATGTACATATTCAATTGGCATGAGAATAGTAAAAATTCCCCCCTCCCAGTAATGGGCGCTGGGAGAAGTACATCTCCCAGCAGCCCTTGCTCCTCCCACCAGCCCCCAGAGCCTCCCAGCAGCCACTTCCCCAGTGACAAGATGGAGGAGAGGCCACCGGGAGCCACGGAGACCCCGGGGCAGATAAGTGTCATTTTATCTTATTTTTTATGTGGCACAGGGTTTTCAGAGCTGAAAACCCTGTGACCACTTTTTTTATTGGACACTGTGGGTATCGGGAGTGCGCATAACTGCAGTAATCCAAAATTGGGCATAGGGGGCACAAGGTTTTTTACCGCGCTAAACCTCGAGCCCAATTTAATATGTTCCTATGTATTTAAGTTGTTTTTATATTTCCTACGAGCATAGTATAATATCTTATTTGATTTAACAGAATCTTTTTTTCTTGGTATCTATTGAACTGTAGTTGACTTGGGTGTAATCATTAATTAGCATTTCTAATCATGTTAAAAGCAGGATTAAGAATTATGTTTATTAACAATGTACAGTACAAGGATTATAAGGACTATTTGCATTCTGCCATCTTGTGGAAGCAATTCTTTTTCTTGATTACCCATACTATCATGTTTCCACAGCAGGGGTTCATAAAGGCCCCCATACATCAGAGATTGATTGCAGCAATCATGCAATTAGCAATCGATTGTGTATAAAAATCTTTCCCTTTTTCAATCGATTGTGGCAATTCTGCAATCTGCATGCGATTGAAAAAGGGAAAGATTTTTATACACAAACGATTGCAAATTGCATGATTGCTGCAATCAATCTTTGATGTATGGGGGCCTTTACTAATTACTTAAGGCCCCCATACATCAGAGATGGATTGCAGCAATCGTGCAATTTGCAATCGATTGTGTATAAAAATCTGCAATGTATGGGCTTCACAGATCGCAGATTGCAACCAAAAAGTGATTGGAATTGTTTAATCAGATTGTCCAACATGTTGGATTTCACAGATCGATTGGGGCTGTAGATTGCTAGTGTATGGACATGATCAGCAGATTTGCAGACCGTTTCTAGCAAAATGATGGGCTTTTCAAGATTGCCAGATCTGTGTTTGCTACAATCGATCTGCAAATCACTGAAAAAGATCTGTAGTGTATGGGCGCAGATTGCTCGATTGGAAAATCTTAAGATCAGGCAATAAATCTTCAAATTGTTCAATTGTGGTTTTCAGATTGCTGATGTATGGGGGCCTTTAGGCTGAACTAATAACAAGCCACACCTGCTTCCATTGCATTGTTTATAATCAAATTGCCAGAAACTTCAGGCCCCAATACACTATCCAACAGATTGCCAGATCCAGCGATGGGATCGGAAATGCCGTCCAGCAACTAATCTATGTTCTGTGATCCATCGGAGGATCGGTGAAATCCTCTATGTTAAATATCACTAATTTGCAAATTACAATCACATTTTGATCATAATTCGCAAGTCAGTGAAATCCAACATGTTGGATTTCACCGATCCAGAGATGCCGGGTTGCAGGAATGCGGCAATCCGTCGCTGGTGTATGGGCCCTTTTACTGTAGTGTGTGTCTAGCGAACTTTGTGTCACACTACCTGGGCTCACCTCCCTAAATTCTGGTTTACCTGTATGTTCTAGCCTTGTCTCAGTCTGAACTCTAGTATCCCATGCCAATACTTGACTTCATGTGTACTTAATACAGAATTGCAAATTCTTAATTATACCACTTTCGCCCGTATTCAGTTTGAGGCGAAAAGTCCAGACGTTTCGTCTGCAGGACTTTCCGCCTTCTTCGCCTGTTTTCCAGGCGGAAAAGTATCGCACACGTGAACGATATTCCCCGCATGCAATTTAATAGGATGCAAAGACGGAAACCGGCGAAAATTTGAGCGGTGCAAAAAAAGGAAATTTTTGGATAATCATCCTTGGACCCCCCTAAAGATGTCCAGACATGGTTGATCACTATCGGTACCCCCGTTTTTGCATGCAGAAGCGAAGTCAGGTATTTACATAGCCGCGGCATGTGCATAAATGCGGCTTTGAAGAAGGTGATGCAGAAGAGCATTTAGCAATTTTTTTTGGGAAAAATAACTATGCCCATTGAATTTGGGGTACATGAAAATGGTTGCAAACATATTTTTAAGTCCCTGAAATGAGTTTTAAAAATTCTTCAAAAATGCACCTGCCGCTACTACCCGCAATGAAGAAAACTTTGGAACCCCTCTGGAACTATTTAAACTCTGGTATTATTTAAGCTATTTAAGCTATTTTAGAAGTTTGTTCCCTATTCTTTTTTTTAAAACCACAAAATTTTAAATAATGTTTTGGGGTGTCCCAATTTTTCTTAAAACTTTTTTTTGTACACATTGTTTTTAGGTGCCTTTCCCAGGGGTGCAGGCTATTTTTTTTAAGCCTGCACCCCTAAACCCCAATTCTGCAGTTTTTTTGCCTGCTAAAGGCTGGCAAAAGATTATCCCCGTTTTTTTTCAATTAACTTTTTGCATCGGCGAAAAGTCAATGTAATTGAATATGGGGATAATGACAATAGGCGAAAATGACGTCATCAGTGATAATTTATCGCCGATAACGGGTTTTCGCCTCAAATTGAATATGGCCGTTTATCTGTGTTTAATCAAGGATTATGCAATCATTGCTGGAACCTACAAAATTAAAATCCAGTTGCTGGCAAAATGGGTGTACAATAATAAATTTTAAATATTAAAAAAAAGATAGAAATAGCTGTATCACAGATCTGTTCACATTGAGCTGTATTCACCATTACATTGATAATGTGTGTTTGGTTTGCGATAAGTCATCATCATCATCATCAGGGTGTACACGTGCCCTAAAGATTTGCCTACAAACATGCAGGTCTGCATGAGCCTCACTTGTGTAAACACGCCTTTACTGTTCTCAGGTGTCGAAGCCGGATGATTGGCTGAGACAGAGTCTGTTTAAAATCAAGATCTGCAAGACGCCATTTTGTGACTGGTCGCAAAACGCCATTTTAGCTACAACTAAAATAATCCTTACATTAAATATTCAGTGATGACAAGACAGGTTTTGTAGATTTGTCTGTAACAAATAATTAAGAATACACAAAGGTATGGTGATCGTTTGCTCTGCATACAGAACAGTATGCCTATGAAAATCGAAGAATACACAAAAACAGTGATATACTCAGACAGAGTGAATTTGAAAACAATTGTTAGGCATTTAAGCTATAGTTAGCCATTCTAGGCAAGGTATCTGATGGGGTTAAGCTAAATAAACCATTGTATTTAATACCCCTTTTACACTGGAGCTAAAACCCGGGTTTTTGAAGGGTTAACCCGGGCAGCTCCCTGCTGTAAAAGGGGAGAGAGTTGGATCGCCGGGTCGAGTGACCCGGCAATCCAACCCAGGCAACTAACAGGGTTTAACACGGGCGTACTCCGGGTCACGATGACCTGGAGTGCGCTGCTAGCCGGCCGATTGCGGTGTGAGCGGCGCTGACTTGGGAATATCCCGAGTCGGCGGCGCCAAAATTCCGGGTCTGATCCGGATAGGAACTTTGTTCCAACTTCGGGTCAGACCCGGAATTTAGGTGGAAAAGGGGTATAAGTCTGAGGCTTAAACAAATTAGCCTTATCTGTGTGTAAACACATTGCCTGTGATTATTGTAGCCCAGTAATATGAAAACCAAGTAATGCATAGAGAGAGATATATATATGTATATATATATATATATATATATATATATATATATATAAATATCTCTCTCTCTATATATATAGATATATATAAATATATATATATATATATTAATTCATGATAAATACATGCATGCACATAGACAATCGCATGTGTACCCATAATGCGTGCATATATATATATATATATATATATATATATATACAGTTGCTATTTCAGATATAAACATACACACAGAGCATGTGTGCACTATACATAAATATACACACAATTACATTAAAAGGTTCCGCAGTATTGTAGGTTAATATTCAAGGTTTTATTTATATCAGCAATGTCGTGAAATGCATGTTATATGATATCTATGGTTTAGTACAAGATAAACAGACCATGTTTGGCGCCATTCTGATCCGCTGTTTATTTGCAGATCTCCGATTATATTGGCAAGCGAATCAGATCATGCGTTCTGGAGTTATGGACCATAGTGAATTATTGGTTGAAATATAAAACTCTGGGCCTGATTCAGAGCCGGGCGCTCTGACCAGAGCGCTCGCTCTGAATCAGGGCCCTCCTACCTAAACTTGGAGCGGCCTCCTGGCCACTCGCATAGCTGTGGGTGACCACCCACAGCATATGCGAGCGGCCAAAAAGATGGTCGCAATGGTCAAGATGGCCATCGGGCTTGCGACGAGACCCTGCGGTAGGATCTCGGTGACCGCAAGCCCTGGAGTGATTTTGGCTCTATCAGAGCCAAAATCACTCCCACTGATCATTAGTGATGTCAGTGGGGCCGGACCCAGACGGTAGGCGTTCCCATGGGAACGCCTCCGTCTGGCAGCCACGTCCCCGGCACGCCCACCAAAGGGGGCGTGCTATCAATCAACATCGACAGCACGCCCCCTTTGGTGCGAGACCCGGAGCGACGGCTTCCCTGTCGCTAGCCGGGTCTCGTGCATGCGCACGATGGAGCAGCCTCCATCGTGCACATGCGCACTAGGGCACCATCGACCCGCTTGCGAGCGCTCAGCGCTCGCGAGCGGGTCTGAATCAGGCCCTCTGTATGCTGAGCCTGTGGTTAATTTAAATCAATTAAAGAAAGACAATGCAATCTGGAGAAGATTGGACATACCCCTAGAACTGCCCAATAAGAAGATCACCTACGAGCAAGAACCAATGGAATTATGTTTGTCTGTCTACATTGTTGTTATCATGATCTGTAAGGTATATAGCCTACGTCCCGGCCCCAGTTAGTAGCCATTCTTCTTGGATGACCGCAGGCTTCTGGATTGATGACTGTAACTGGGACCGTTGCTCTGGCGTATGTATTGACTGTACCTATATTGAATGTTCCTTTGCACGTATTGTCTAGATCATGTGCGTTTAAGTACCTTTTTCTTTTATGCTGAATAATAACTTTTTGTGCTTCGGAACCACAACCAAAGTCTGAAAGTGTTTATTGCTGTGTGCGACTATTCATAACGCTAATTAGTGTCATATAAGGTTTAGAGGTTATAGGCAGGATTGCATAGAGGTTATAGGCAGGATTGCATAGAGGTCTTAAATAGGTATCCATAGTTGGGGGCTAGTCGAGTGAAATCACGTTGCCACTCACATGGTAACGCACGGTTAGTGATCTCTCATCAAAAGGGTGGAAAGGCGCCATGATCAGGAAAGAAAACCTGCTACCACTTGGTTGCTGAGAGAGCGCTACCATCATCGTGTAAGATCAAGGAGCGCTGATTAGAGCCAGGGACGAAGAAGGAAAAGTGTGTTTTCCTTCGGTGTTAAAAATAGGGGGTAAGTTGCACATTAGCGTCTGCATGTTTTCTGTATGGCTGCCGCATGTTCAAAAAGGTCATTGTGTTTTGTAGTGTGATTACCTGTTCAAACTTCTGAATTGTAATACTGTGTTTTGGGAAAAAGGTTTTATTGTTCTGCGCAGAAGTAGGGTATGTGATTGAAGTGTGTATGTGTGTGGGGGCTACTGTCTAGTTAAGCCCAAAAAGCTTAGGCTACTGTCTAGTTAAGCCTGGTGGAGGTTAATGTCTGTTAAACCTCAAGTGAAACTCAGTAGGGGCCTGACAAGGCTGTGCAAACTACTGGGCCAGTGTACAAAGCAGGTACATTGTGGTTTCGGGAAACAAGGAGTTCTTCCCGGTCCGAACACCCATTAATCGCAAAGTCCATTGATCAGTTAGGTTCCTTGGGCAGCACGATCGAACCGCATAATTTGTGTAAATTGTGATTGTGAAGTGAGTCGTCGTGGGAGTGAAACTGCTGGCAAGGTTAGGAGTTATTGGAACTTTTAAATGCTACCAGTGGGAATAAACTCAAAGTAGGAAGTGGTGTGGTAAAGCTTGAGGTGATTTATCACGAGGAAAAAGAAATAACTCACAAAGCAAGTTGTTTTCTTTCCTCTCTTTTTGGCTATACAAATGGTCCCAAAGGGTGGGAAACTAGTTTATAGCTTGCTGAAGCCTGGTAATACAGCTGCAAGTAGAATAATTTCAATAGGTGGTTATTCTGCTCCTCGGTGTGCAAGCTGACTGTAACGTCAGATGGGTTGGCTGTGCATAGCGGGAGGGAGTGCGTGAACGTAGCTCTTTGAAAATCGTTCACAGGTCGGCGTTTTCCAGAAATTGTGTAGCATTGTTCTTAATATGGGTGCGAGGCAATCTCTAGTAATGATCGATGAAGTGCTGCTGATGGAAGGGCCGCAGGGGTCGGCAAGGTAAGTAATGTTTAAAAAGTATGGTGCTTATGCTACGGCGTATTGTAACATATGGGTCAAAATGACCAAGAAATGTAGAAAGCCTTTTCCCAAGATAGGTAGCTTTGATGTGGAAGTCTTGAACAATGTTAGAGACAGTATTTGCTTGGTGAGGTCTCTAAACAAAAGGGTAAAGTTCAATGATTGTTTGAAGTTGTGGCTTCATGAAGGGAATATGTGGCAAAGCGGAGTGCATGCGACGCAAATCAGTGCTGCGTGCACGGCGCAAGGGAGTGCTGGCACAATGCAAAACAGCATTGTGCAAGTGACGCCAGGGAACGAGCACGCACTGCAAAGTAGCGTTGCCAAAGGTACTGTTAACGCACATGCACCACCGCCGCCCTATGCGGATAGTGGTGTAGGTACAGTCGATCACAAAAATCATAAAGATGTAACAAGCAATTTGTACCCTCTTCTGAGTAACTATAAGGAACATGTTTATGATGCAGATAATGAACCTGTTGTAATGTCCACTCTTTCCCATGTTGTAACTCCCGCAGCTACAGAAACTGCTTATCCCACCACAGGTAGTGGTGCATTAGGCATTCACCCCATCCGGACAATAACTGTTCCCATTGGGAATCCGGACGCACAAGGTGTAGTGGTCACAAGGGATGTAGCGATGCATTGTCCATGGATAGGGGCGGAGTTACTTTCCATAGTGGTAGATTTCCCAGACCCTAGGAAGGATTTAGCAAGTTGCCAAAAATTGGTAAAGGATTTGGGTAATGCTCATGAGCCAACCAACAAGGATTGGCGAGTGATATAACGGGAATGTCTTCCACACAATACCGACATGAAAAAGTTTATCACGGCTTGTGTATTGGATGGAGATGTTCCCATAACTGATGAAGGCAATAAAAATAATATAACTCATATTGTAGACCAATTAGCCATATTTTTCCCTGTAGTAGTTAATTGGAGTAACATTTTCTCCATTAAACAGAAGGAGAGTGAGTCTGTGGCAGACTAATTTAACTGAGCTCTGCAGGCTATTACCCAATACACAGGTATAAAGGATATTAAAGATAACACTCATTACATTGAAATGACAGTAACAGTGCTTATGGACGGTCTTAAAGACATCCTTAAGACCAGGGTTCACACCTTATTTCCTGGGTGGAGGGGAATTACTGTGGATGCACTCAGGGAAGCTGCAATTGAGCATGACAAAAACATCCTTAAGAAGAGAGAAATGCAGAGCAAGAAACTAATGGCCTTTAGTATCCAAGCTCTGGAAGTAATGCAAATACCACCACAACGTTCTTATCACACACGGCCAAAATACACACACCCCACACAACCTTCAAACTCATATCCTTATACCCAACCTCAATCTTTTCATACTTCTCCCCCTACACAACAACAACCTTTCAACACACATCACATAAGGAAGTGTTTTAGATGTAATCAGGAGGGCCATATAAGTAGGTTTTATAAAGTAAGCCAGGGAATCCCTAGGTACCGACAGGAGGGACACCCACAACAGTCACCTGCTAACACCATGACCATGAATGCTATCTTAGAAGAAGACAGTCAGCTCTAGGGGTTAGGTCACACCTGTAGTCTACAGCCAGCCAGGTTAATTGGGATACTAGGGAAGAACCGGTAATGGTAATTGAGGTAACTGATACCCAATCTCTGTTCTGTTTTCTTCCCTGTTCCTTAACACCCTGACTGTCAGTACCTCTTTGCTGTCACATAGGGGGAGGTGTATACTAGACATGGACACAAGTGCCCCATGGTTTCATAGACAACCCCAGTATCTTCTCCCAGGCCTTATACGACTGTTTACAATCTTTTCAACCTGCCAATGGATCTGTTCTGATACAATATGTGGACGTTTTATTGTTGTGCCCTGATGCATTTATGCCATGTTTAAATGATACTAAACTGTTGTGCTTCATCTCTCACACACAGGACACAAGGTTGCTAAGGAATATTGCAGCCATGGCAGGCTAAGGTCAAGTACTTGGGATACTGTCCAAACCCAGGGGCTAAGACACTACCTAGAGCAGTAGCTATTAATAACAGGGTTTAATTGTACAGAAGGTTGTATACAGATACGGTATCCCTAGAGTATAGGGATACTCATTTCACAGGTGATGTCTTTTGAAAACACATGTGTAAGTTGGTGGGTATTAATAATATCAAGATCACCCCAGACCGTCTTTTTATCTGTCCCCCTTTGAGATACTGTTTGACAGGCAGCCTCATGTGAAAATATGATAATGAGGTTACTGTGCAGTGTCTCATGAGTAAGAACAACATAAATTGAAAGTGTTATTATCTAACATGTCTGATGCAAACTGTCATGATGTCAAAACTGGAGAATTTGTTATGATCAGAAATTTTTTACGCTCAGGTTGTTTGATAGACCGGTGGAAAGGTCCGTATCAGGTGTTGTTGACGAGTACCACATCTTTGAAGGTGGCCGAGAGAGATACTGTATCTGTATCCCTAGAGTATAGGGATACTCATTTCACAGGTGATGTCTTTAAAAAAACATGTGTAAGTTGGTGGGTATTAATAATATCAAGATCACCCCAGACCGTCTTTTTATCTGTCCCCCTTTGAGATACTGTTTGACAGGCAGCCTCATGTGAAAATATGATAATGAGGTTACTGTGCAGTGTCTCATGAGTAAGAACAACATAAATTGAAAGTGTTATTATCTAACATGTCTGATGCAAACTGTCATGATGTCAAAACTGGTGAATTTGTTATGATCAGAATTTTTTTTACGCTCAGGTTGTCTGATAGACCGGTGGACAGGTCCGTATCAGGTGTTGTTGACGAGTACCACATCTTTGAAGGTGGCAGATAGAGATACCTGGGTCCATTCCACTCACTGCAGGTTAACCAACCGGTGGAGATACAGGACGGAGTCGAGGCAGATAACAAGGACCTGTCAATTGCGAACCAGTTCCGGGAGGATTAAAAGGTGTCAGTGAGATATCTGAGCTGAAAAAAAAATTGTAGATCAGTGTTGCAGCAATGGATTGTTCTGCTGTGTTCATTTTTGTATTTTCTTCCACAGTTTCCATCATCTTGCTTTGTCTGGGGATTTCCGGTTTCTGTGGCGGAGGACAGATAACGGAGATGGGAGCTGATGTTGATGTTAATGGAGTGGAGTCGAGAGGAGGAGTGCTATGCCAATCATGGTAGTGTCTGACCAATCTTAGTACAGTAATTGTTAAGAGATCTGTGATACCTGAAACTCGAGGACAGTGTGAAGGTTTATCGTCTGATGATTTCTGTATTTATG
Source organism: Taudactylus pleione (assembly GCA_031769625.1). Taxonomy (NCBI): domain Eukaryota; kingdom Metazoa; phylum Chordata; class Amphibia; order Anura; family Myobatrachidae; genus Taudactylus; species Taudactylus pleione. The sequence goes on from JAUIMM010000153.1 coordinate 2,797,598, forward strand.
AACTTTGTGGGTCCCTAGTTGATGAAAAATGTATCCAACGGTGCCAGCCTAAATATAACCCGTATTGGGGTGGGTATCCTTTAGAGGATTATCATAACATGGTAGGCAAAGTTTTAAATCAAACTGATTGTTGGGTGTGCTCACACGTGCCTCAGGGACAGCATAATGTAGCGTTGGTGCCATTTCCATTGAATGTTTCAGAAGTTTTAGAATTGCAAAATGGGAAAACGCTGGATGGAAAATTCCTCTCATCCAAGCCGCCTCATTTTGCACTCCATCAATTCCAAGTAGATAGATCACTTTTATGTTTGAACATAACCAACCCCAGTAAACCAGGGAGTTCGGAAGTGACGGGGAATAATCAAACGATGACCTTCTCACTGAGAGCTGAAAATGGGCCTGTGAACATTGAACTTTTCCGCACTATTAGATCAAACGGGAACCACTTTAGGTATCGGTATACACTTAGTGATACTAAAGAAATGGTTGGTAGGGTACCAGAAGGGTATTGTGTCAAGATTATACAACCAGAGACATGTCTTGACCAGATGGGAGAACCTGAAGTAGGGTTATATGCAAGAGAAATGTGTTTAATGACTGATGTTTTCAATCACTTATGTTCTCCCCGATGACGTATATTTTATATGTGGTAGAAAAGCGTAAAAGTGGCTCTCCCCGAGTTCAGAAGGTTTATGTTATTTGGGAAGAATACTTCCAGAAATGACCCTTACACATGGTGAAATGCTTGGTATCCACAAAAACACCCCATCTCCATATCTTCATACACATTATGAACATCGTGACAAAAGAAACATGATACCTGGTGACATACATGCAGCTACACAGTTGATTAGTGAGACAACTGGCTGGATCGCTTGGGGTACTTGAAATTTTAGATATATCCAAGATCTTGCAAAGTTAATAGATAATATCACCGAAATGTATGATGACACGCTCAGATATACAGGTAAAGAGTTACAAGCCTATAAGAAAGAACTCGTGCAACATAGACTAGTGTTAAATTACTTAACAGCTGTCACAGGAGGGTATTGTGTGACATTGGCCACCCAGTTTGGTTTAAAGTGTTGCACATACATTACAAATAACACCAGTGATCCCAAGGAGGTAATAAACCGGAAGATGGATGAAATTCTGCAGTTAAAGTGGGAATTCCGAAAGAACCATAATGCTTCATTGACTAAAGTTGAGGAACAGGTAGAGGAGTGGTTCATGTGGTTGAACCCTGTGAATTGGTTCTCCGGTCTAGGAGAGTGAGTCCAGAAATTGGTTGCTACAGTGGGTAAACTTCTGATCCTCATAATCAGTGTCATCTTAGTAATTGGCTTGTGTGTCAGATTTAATCCTAATGTGTTGAAGTGCAGGAAACGTACTAGAGCGAACCGAGAAATTGAGATGGTGGTGGTAAGTGATAGATATATGGATACCATGGTTAAGGAAGAACTGTATTACAACCCTGAATTAGAATGTACCCTATGATAATGTGATCCTGATTTTGTTTGGTTGTGCATGAATATATATATATCGATAATGTTATTTTAAAACATCCTAGGTAATACTGTCCCAATTCCCCCTCAAAACTTCTTTTATAGGCTAGATGAATTCCTACATCCTGCCAATGATCCCTTAAGGATCCGCAGATGGCGTATAAGGGTTGTCATACCCTCCTTGAGACGCATTATCTAATGGTTCAAATGACCAACCTGTGTCATACCATAATAACCTTAAATGGTATATTCTCATGCATGGCTAAACAGATTCAAAATAGGTTGTGATAGCGCTTGATTGGCTATCAAAGAGTGGACTGTCGAAGCCGGATGATTGGCTGAGACAGAATCTGTTTAAAATCAAGATCTGCAAGACGCCATTTTGCGACTGGTTGCAAAACGCCATTTTAGCTACAACTAAAATAATCCTTACATTAAATATTCAGTGATGACAAGACAGGTTTTGTAGATTTGTCTGTAACAAATAATTAAGAATACACAAAGGTATGGTGATCGTTTGCTCTGCATACAGAACAGTATGCCTATGAAAATTGAAGAATACACAAAAACACTGATATACTCAGACGGAGTGAATTTGAAAACAATTGTTAGGCATTTAAGCTATCGTTAGCCATTGTAGGCATGGTATCTGATGGGGTTAAGCTAAATAAACCATTGTATTTAATTCTGAGGCTTAAACAAATTAGCCTTACCTGTGTGATCTCATCGAGCCTCTTTTGATCACATGTGTAAACACATTGCCTGTGATTGTTGTAGCCCAGTAATATCAAAACCAAGTAATGCATAGAGAGAGATATATATGTATATATATATAAATATATATCTCTCGCTCATATATATATATATATATATATATATAAAATTCATGATAAATACATGCATGCACACAGACAATCGCATGTGTACCCACAATGTGTGTGTATATATATATATATATATATATATATATTAGGGATGTGCAGGCTCGGATAGGTTCGAGTTTGCACGTGGAGTTCGGATTTTTCCCTCCAAAAAAACGGAACTCAGAAAGAGGCAAAACGTCATCTTACATGGACGAACATCATCATTCCTGGACAAAAGTTCCGTCTTTTTGGAGGGAAAAATCCGAACTCCACGTGCAAACTCGAACCTATCCGAGCCTGCACATCCCTAATATATATATATATATATATATATATATATATACAAAATGTCGATATACCTAGCACTCCCAATAACACACTGTAAATATCTGCTGCCGGTGCCTTCACAAGAAGAATTGATACGATGTAGCAGAGTGCGGCACTCTGGGCATAAATAAGCACACAACTCACGGCTGATATGATCAACGTTTCAGTTCTTGGCAGTATCAGTATCTTGATAAAAGTTCTGCCAAGAACTGAAACGTTGATCATATCAGCCGTGAGTTGTGTGCTTATTTATGCCCAGAGTGCTGCACTCTGCCACATCGTATATATATATATATATATATATATATATATATATAGTTGCTATTTCAGATATAAACATACACACAGAGCATGTGTGCGCTATACATAAATATACACACAATTACATTAAAAGGTTCCGCAGTATTGTAGGTCAATATTCAAGGTTTTATTTATATTAGCAATGTAGTGAAGTGCATGTTATATGATAGCTGTGGTTTAGTACATGATAAGCAGACCATGTTTAGCACCATTCTGATCCGCTGTTTATTTGCAGATCTCCGGTTATATCGGCAAGGGAATCAGATCATGCGTTTGGGAGTTATGGACCATAGTCAATTATTGGTTGAAATATAAAACTCTGTATGCTGAGCCTGTGGTTAATTTAAATCAATTAAAGAAAGACAATGCAATCTGGAGAAGATTAGACATACCCCTAGAACTGCCCAATAAGAAGATCACCTACGAGCAAGAACCAATGGAATTATGTTTGTCTGTTTACATTGTTGTTATCATGATCTGTAAGGTATATAGCCTACGTCCCGGCCCCAGTTAGTAGCCATTCTTCTTGGGTGACTGCAGGCTTCTGGATTGATGACTGTAACTGGGACCGGTGCTCTGGCGTATGTATTTTGAATGTTCCTTTGCACGTATTGTCTAGATCATGTGCGTTTAAGTACCTTTTTCTTTTATGCTGAATAATAACTTTTTGTGCTTCGGAACCACAACCAAAGTCTGAAAGTGTTTATTGCTGTGTGCGACTATTCATAACGCTAATTAGTGTCATATAAGGTTTAGAGGTTATAGGCAGGATTGCATATAGATTATAGGCAGGATTGCATAGAGGTTTTAAACAGGTATCCATACAGGCTACAGTAACGCCACTTCCCTCTCGTTTCCAGCTGCAAACTGACATAAGTGGCAGAACTGCACAAGCCTGTGCATATGCGAGTTTACTTTCTAGACATGAGTAGAGTGAAATAATAGAAACTGGCATAATACTATGTTACGGAATCCTAGGCAACACCGTGTAAACCCCCTAGAACCCAGGCTAGCGAGGTCTTCCACCACTAACAGCCAACCGCTGTTTCCTTAGAACTAGCAACATTCACCGGTACTTAAGTGGCCGCTGGTCTTATTTGTTCAAATTATTATTATTATTATCCTTTATCTATATGGCGCCACAAGTGTTCCGCAGCGCCTTACATAGTACATAGAACTAATGAGTGGGGAAGCAGATGTAGAACGTCTGGAGAGGAAGATGAGCTGAGCAGCAGCATTGAGAACTGATTGTAGTGGAGAGAGGTGAGAGACTGGGAGGCCAGCTAGGAGAATGTTACAGTAGTCCAATCTGGAGATGACCAGTGAGTGGATGAGGGTTTTAGTGGCATCCTGGGTGAGGAAGGGTCTAATCCTGGAGATGTTTTTTAGGTGGAAACGGCAGGACTGCGAGAGGTGTTGAATGTGTGGTTTAAATGAGAGGGAAGAGTCTAGGATAACTCCAAGACAGCTCACATTGGGGCTAGAGGCGATAGTTGTGCCATCAGTAGATAATGAAATTGTGGGAAGTGAGGTAGTGGAAGAGGGTGGAAAGATGATCAGCTCAGTCTTAGACATGTTAAGTTTAAGAAAGCACTGGGACATCCATAGAGAGACAGTTGGAGATACGGGTAAGGAGCGAGGGGGAGAGCGAGGGGGTGGAAAGGTAAATTTGAGTATCATCAGCATAGAGATAATATTGGAGGTCAAAGGAGTTTATGAGTTCACCTAAGGAGGACGTATATAGGGAGAAAAGGAGAGGTCCAAGAACAGAACCTTGGGGAACTCCTATTGTTAGTGGAAGTCATGAGAGGACACAGAGAAGGAACGATTACAGTGGTAGGAGGAAAGCCAGGAGAGGGCAGTGCTACGTAAACCAAAAGAGTGAAGGATTTGAAGGAGAAGAGGGTGGTCTACAGTGTCAAATGCAGCAGAGAGTCAAGGAGGGAGTGGGAGGAAAGAAAGGTGGTAAGGCGGTTGTAAACAATCTGCTCAAGGAGTTTGGAAGCAAAAGGCAGAAGAGAGATGGGTCGGTAATTGGAAAGTATGTTAGGATCAAGGGTAGGTTTTTTTAAGAATGGGGGAGACAAGGGCATGTTTGAATGCAGAAGGGACAGTGCCATATTATAGGGAGAGATTAAGGAGGTGAGCAAGATGGGAGCAGGCAGAAGGAGACAGGTAACAGAGGAGACGGGAGGGGAAAGGGTCAAGAGGGGAGGTGGAAGGAGGGGAGGACCGGGTGAGGGACATGACTTTCTTTCCAGAAACGGGGGAGAAGCATGTCAGAGTTGGTGAGGCAGAAGGGGAGGGGTGATCAGGGAATGGAGGGGGAGGAGTGCTGGGGGTCTGATGGGATATGATGTCCTCACGTATGGAGTCAATTTTAGATGTAAAGTAGGTGGCAAAGTCAAGGGCAGAGAGCGAGGAGGGGAGGCAAGGAGGGGAAGGGCAGAGGAGGGAGTTGAAAGTGGCAAAGAGACGCCGGGGGTTTGAGGACTGGGAGGAGATGGGGTTCTGGAAATATGTTTGTTTGATGAGGGTTAGGGCAGCACTGTAAGATGAGAGAAAAATTTTAAATGGAGGAAGTCAGCCTTAGACCGTGATTTTCTTTACTGATGCTAGGCAATTCTTGAACACTTTTGCAGGTACCTGGTACATTTGGAATGCCAGGGTTGTGGTGTGGATCTACGAGGGTGAGTAGTTATTGCTGGTACAACAGAGTCAAGAGCAGTAGTAAGGGAGGAATTGTACAGGGAATTAGCTTGTTCAGGACAGGAGAGAGAAAGGATAGGGGACAGAAGAGAGTCCAGCAGGGAGGAAAATGTAACAGTGTCAGTAGCCTCAATGCTACGCTTAGTAATGGTAGCCTTAGGAGGTAAAGGAGGGGAAGGAGAGAGGGATAGGATAAAAGAGAGAAGGTTATGGTCAGAGAGGGGGAATGGGGAATTGGAGTAATCAAAAATATCACTACGGTGAGTAAAGACCAGGTCAAGTGAGTGCCCACTCACATAGGAGGGTGAGGAGGTCCATTGGGCGAGACCAAATGAAGAGGTGAGGATAAGGAGTTTAGCTGCAGAGGATTCTGTGGGAATGTCAATAGGAATATTAAAATCACCTAGGATAATGGAGGGAAGATCTGAGGAGAGAAAGTGAGGAAGCCCGGAAGCAAAGTTGTCAAGGAATTTGAAAGGCGAGCCAAGGGGACGGTAAATGACAGCTACTTTGATGTTTACTGGTTGGAAGAGGCGTATAGCATGAACCTCAAATGTGGGGAATGTTAGGGATTGTTCAGAGGGTATTAGCTAGTAGGAATAACTGATGGATAGAAGGACCCCAAAACCACCACCATGGTGACCCCCAGGCTGTGGGGTGTGGGAGAAGGTGAAGCCCCCAGAGGATAGGGCCGTAGGAGAAGTGGTGTCAGAGGGTGAGATCCAGATTGCAGTAATGGCTAGGAGATTCAGGGAGTTAAAGATGAAATGGTCATGAGTGGGGACCAGTTTATTACACACTGACCTGGCATACCAGAGGGCACAGGATAGAGGGATAGCGTTTGTGGGGGAGATGTGAATAAGATTATCTGGGTTGCTGTAACGTGGAGGTAAGATAAATTTGGGGGAACGATATGAATAGAGTTTAGTGATGGTGTGGGCACCTGAGCTACAAAGGGAACCTGTAGGAGGTGGGCAGGGAGGGAGATGTGGATGGCAGTGGGGTGAAGTGACAGGGAGAGGAGTGTAGGAGGAGGAATTGGTGGTGAGGTAGTAGGACAGACGGGGAGTAGAACAGGAAGAAGGTGGAGTAATGGGAGAGGAGGGAAGAGTAGGCAGACAGAGGAGGGGGGAAAAGGGGAGGAGGTGGAAGAGATAAGGGGGAAAGGATAAAGGTGGAAGCAGGGGGCAGAACAGATGATAAGGTAGAGACTGACTGAAGGAGGGAGTTGAAGAAAACCTTGTCATGGTGTTTATAAGTAAACAAGAGGAATGAAATTTGGAAATGTAATTGAAATATGAGTGCAAGAGATTTGTAGAAGTGCAAGTGAAAGAACAATGATGGTAAATATGTATGCAGCTTAACAAGTTTGTTATTGAGAGGATTAAAAGTGGGGATCTAATGTGTGCAGAATTTGAATAATAACACAGATCGTAAGCAGATAGAGGATGTGAGACTAGGCAAGAGAGCTAAGATAAAGGACAGTGGGCCTGATTCAGACCCGCTCGCGAGCGGGTCGATGTTTGGCCACTGCACATGCTCACACCGGAGCCGGCTCCGATGTGTGTATGCGCGAGACCCGGCTAGTGACGGGCACTCCGTCGCTACGGGTCTCGCACCAAAGCGGGGCAGCTGTCGATTTTGATTGACAGCTTGCCCCATTTTGGAGGCGGGCAGGGGTGGTGGCTGGCCAAACGGAGGCATTCCCAAAGGAACGCCTGCCATTTGGGGGCGGCCCCACTGACATCACTCGTAATGTCAGTGGGTGAGCTTCCGGCTCTAATAGAGCCGAAAGCTCACTGGGGCTTGCGGGAACGACACCCTACCACAAGGGTTTGATTGACAAAGCAACCATCTTATAGGTGTCCTGTAGTACTCTGTTGGGATTTCTAGGTTATTAGGCTGTTTATATATCAAACAGCAGACACATACAATGGGTAACTAAAGGGGAGTTAATTAAGGTTATACTGGTACAAGTATATCCTTATAAACAAACATGGAAATATTGACCTCTTCTCAAACGGGAGAATACCCTGCAGTGTAAGTGGTTATGTAGTGCAGAACAGTTGTGCTCTTTAGGAAATGAGAGTGTACATTAATACACTACTGCAGTCTGCATGTAAGTAAAATGTTGGAACGATCTTCTAATCCTCTGATTAGGATATTTCATGAGGGAAGAGAGTTGGGAATATAATCCCTATATTATGTGCATTACTGTAATCTAATTTATTTTATTTATAAAGGCCCCTATACATCAGCAATCGATTGTGGCAATTCTGCAATTTGCAATCGATTGTGTATAAAAATCTGCAATGTATGGGCTTCACAGATCGCAGATTGCAACCAAAAAGTGATTGGAATTGTTAAATCAGATTGTCCAACATGTTGGATGTCACAGATGGATTGGGGCTATAGTGTCCTAGTGAATGGACATGGGCCCTCATTCAGAGCCGCTCGTTAGCAGCAGTACGCTCGTAGCGTTCCGATGTTGTGCAACCATGCATGCGCCGGTGTTACACAGCGCATGTGCGTACGGCTGATTGCGATCTTTTTTTAAGTCGTTCGTCGAATAGCGAACAGGAAGTGACATGTCAAATGTGATTGACAGAACAGGCTGTTTTTGGGCGGTGATGGGGGTGGAGATGGGAAAATGCAGGCGTGTCGAGGCATTTTGTGGGCGTCCCTAAATTATCTCATGCGAACGGCAAATGTGATCGGAACGAGTCATACGTCACTGTCTGATCCACTTTCCACTCAAACTGCTCGCACAGCTTGTGGTCTGGTATACTCTACCACAATGTTGATGGTCTCGTCCCCCTCCCCGTGCCTCTTCGATGTTTCATCGATGTTTCATTTTTAACCAGAAAAGCAATCAACTTTGATTACAAAAACTGCTTGTAATGTGTTTAGCAACTAGTTTTTTTTGGGAAGCACAAAACCGTACGCAGGTGAAATACTCAGCTGCTAATTTCAGGATTAGACAATCAATTAGCGTACCATTTTTTTGGGAAAAATTTATGTCTGTTTTTTGATTTTGGGTTTATGTTATTGCAACAATATTGTCATCATGTTTGTGTTTTTGCTCCATTTTTAATGCTCCAGGAAATTTCACATCCATTTTTTTTTGGAAAAGTGTTCCTTTAAACTCCAAAATGGTTTTTAACCCTTTAGAATCTTTTTTTTTTTTTTTTTTTTTTTGGGGGGGGCCGGGATTACCTAAAAAACATTTTTAGAATAATGTCACAATACAATGGTGAAGATTTAGAATGTTTTTATTTTTTTACACACATTTTTTGTTTTTCAAGGCCATTTGCCAGTTTGCAGGTCTGGAGAACGTCACAAAAAATGACATAATGAAATAAAAAAAAAGAGTGGCATTTGGCCAAAAGAAAATAACACACATTAAAAACAATTCACAAGAAAGGAGAGGGAAGTTTTGGCCTTTAAGGAATATGGGTCAAGCACAGAAGGATTGTGGGAAAATTAGCCAGTGCTGTCATCGCTTTTTGCTCCGTTTGGCTGGGGTAGGGTGGGAGCCTGACCGGGTCCGGGATGTCCTTTGGCTGGCCTGTCCAGAGGCAGATGTTGTGGCCTCTGGACTAGGCAGAGGGCTAGGCACATTTGGAGGGATGGCTGTTGTTGTGCCAGAAGTGGAGGATCCTGATGTTCCGGCAGGAAGGGAGGCCGGCTCCACCATGTGCTGGCGAACGAGCTGCTCCAGGGCATTGGCAATTCGGATGTTGGCCCTGGTATTTTCCGCCAGGGCCTGACCAATGGTCACGTTGGCCGCAGCATTTTGCTCCATGGCCTCCGCCCGTAGCAGACTGGCGTCCATCCTCAGCAGAATCTCCGTGTGGTGATCCGATTTAAAATTGAGATCCGTGAGGAGGGCCACTGCCTGCGAGGGGGATTGCCCTGGACTGGCTTCTACAGGGTCCCCAGCCAGATCTACTGCTTCCTCCCCTGCAGAGCCAGCAGAAATTCTGCGACCAAGGCTCCCCTCTGGAGCATACTCATCCGCCTGTGTCTCTGTGCGAAAAATGAGAAAAGAGTAACATTAGAATCTCCATATTGTCACAAACACATTTCAGAGTTGGTAACATAACAACATTTACCTGGGACAACATGAGGAGCCGCAAAGTCTGGCATGTCCGTATCCATGTTGGACACGCCAAACAGCTCCTCATACTGCACACACCCCTGTGCCAGCTCTTCCAAGTCATTCAGCTCCAATGACACAGGGGTGGGACCCCCATCTGTCCCTCTTGCATGCCTAGCCCTCTCTGCCAGTTTTTGTTTCAGCCGATATTTATAATCGGTCCATCTGTGGGTGTTAAAAAATGCATTATTCCTGCAGTATTTGGGCCTGTAACCACTTATATTAAAAATGTTGTTTTTACGTACCAGCATTTGACATCCCGGGCTAGACGTTCAAACTCACCCACCCTATTGACAGCACTGGCTATCTCCTCCCACATTTTCCACTTCTGGCTTGAACCCATATTCCGATCTGCATGTGGCAGGGTGTCAACACACATTTGTACCAAAACCTCCATCTCCTTTCTTGTGAATTGTGGCTGCCTTTTTTTTTTGGTTTCTTTGGTTGGCATACTCGGCCCAGAAGCCTCTTCCATGGTATCCTCCACACCTTTTTTAAAAAACATTTTTTTTATTTACATGTCCAACTGTCTCTAAATTCGGGGTCTAATTAATCCTTTAATCAGAAAGAGAGAAGTACTTACCGGGCGCCTCTTGGCCATCGTTTTGCTGGTCTGTAGCCATTTTGATCCAAACAACTTGAACTACACCAGACTGTTTTGGATTTTCCTTGACTTATTTATACATGCGTCCTTATTTTTGGTACGCATCATTGATTGTGCGCTCCTATGATCCGTCCTTAATTTGAGCGGGAAAATAAAGACTATGGATTTGGGCGACTCGAGTCAAGGTGGTGGGTGTTGATTGTTGGAGGTATCGTGTGTAGTAGTGGATTGTTGGCGGGATTAGTGGTTGTGAGGCGTTTTTTTGGAGGTGGAGTCGGTGAATTTTTGGGGGGGGCTATTTTCCTTTTTTTTTTTTTTTTGGGCGGATATTTTGTTTGTTGTTTTTTTTTGGAGTAAGTATTTTTTCAAGTCCTTTGAAAAATAAGGGATCTACAAACCGAATGTCTTCATTTTTATATTTAATTTTGTTTTTTTCAGTTATTTTGGCTTGGCCCCAGAGAAGTTTTTGGACTGTGACTTATTGTTCGACTTTTGGTAAGTTTCTATTTTTTCATTATTTGAAGAATTTGATGTGTTGGTCTTCGCATTTATTTTGAACATTTAATGTCTTATTTATATTTTTTGCTATCATGTATTAACACTAAATATAGCGTAAGTTATTGGCAAATATATTTCCTTGGTTTTTCAATGTCAAAATGCGAACTATTTAGCGCACTAATGTTTCCTTATTCTCCTTCGCAAAATGCGAACTATTTAGCGCACTAATGTTTCCTTATTCTCCATGGCCAAATGCGAACTATTTAGTGCACTAATGTTTCCTTATTCTCCTTCGCAAAATGCGAACTATTTAGCGCACTAATGTTTCCTTATTCTCCATGGCCAAATGCGAACTATTTAGCGCACTAATGTTTCCTTATTCTCCTTCGCAAAATTCAAACTATTTAGCGCACTAATGTTTCCTTATTCTCCTTCGCAAAATGCGAACTATTTAGCGCACTGTTTCCTTATTCTCCATGGCAAAATGCGAACTATTTAGCGCACTAATGTTTCCTTATTCTCCATGGCCAAATGCGAACTATTTAGCGCACTAATGTTTCCTTATTCTCCATGGCAAAATGCGAACTATTTAGCGCACTAATGTTTCCTTATTCTCCTTCGCAAAATGCAAACTATTTAGCGCACTAATGTTTCCTTATTCTCCATGGCCAAATGCGAACTATTTAGCGCACTAATGTTTCCTTATTCTCCATGGCAAAATGCGAACTATTTAGCGCACTAATGTTTCCTTATTCTCCTTCGCAAAATGCGAACTATTTAGCACACTAATGTTTCCTTATTCTCCATGGTAAAATGCGAACTATTTAGCGCACTAATGTTTGTTTGGGTATAAATTTGCCCATTCTTGTTTGTCCTCTCAATGTAGGGTTCATTTTCTAAATAATGTGTGCTCCCCCCTATCTTTTAATGCATTTTTGGTTTTTGAAAAGAATCAAATATGGCCCACAAAAAATCTCACCTGAATTTCAATTTTGGAAATGTAGGTTGTTGCACTCATGACAATACCCCGGCATGTAAGCATCTTTGGATTTTTTACCTAAGATAAGTATATTTTTGGCTTTACATTTTCAAAAAACATTAACTACCTGGCTTCCCATTTCAGATTGATGTTGGTCGTATTGTTTTGGCCATGCTTCCAGAACCCGACCAACCTCAATCTCGTCCCAGGCGTAGGCATCGTAGGCGAGCAAGGCCCAAGATATTTAGAACACGTGTCACCCTTTTTGGAATGCCCGATGATGAGGTTTTACAATGATACCGTCTTCCTCCACAAATCATCATAGACACTCTCTCATTAATAGAGAGTGATCTTAAGCGGCAAATTGACAGTCCTACAGCAATACCACCACTTACGCAATTTATGGCGGTGTTACATTTCTGTGCCTCAGGATCCTTTCAAACCACGGTGGGAATAGTTGCGGGAATATCCCAATCCTCTTTTTCAAGGATCCTGAGGGCAGTGATGGAGGCCCTTTTCAAGCACCTCCATCATTTTATTAAAATGCCTTTGGATATGGGTGCCCTTAGTGTGGCCAAGGCCAGTTTTTACCAAATAGCTGGCTTCCCACACATCATAGGGGTTGTGGATGGTACTCACATACCACTTCAGCCTCCAGCACGGCTGGAGGCCATTTTTCGGAACCGAAAACACTATCACTCACTGAATGTAATGGTGGTATGTGATGTCTCCCTCCAGATCCTGTCCCTGAATGCAAAATTACCCGGGAGTGCACATGACTCATTCGTCATCCGGCAATCAGGGATATGGCAAAAATTAGACAACCTACAAGCTGGTGATGCGTGGCTTCTGAGTAAGTGGAGACCTTTAGTAGATACCAATGCTAAGCTTGATACACAGTGTTCCTGATGTTGTCACTTCTTTTTCACAGGAGACAGTGGCTACCCTTGCGCACCCTGGCTGCAAACTCCTTATTTGGCTCCCACACCAGGGCCACAAAGTAATTTTAATTCCGCACTTACAGCCACCAGGCAAGTGGTGGAGTGCTGTATCGGCCTTTTAAAAGGCCGATTCAGATGCCTCCACCGCTCTGGTGGCGAACTCATGTATTTGCAGGATATGGTTTCGAAAATTGTGGTCCTGTGTGGGATATTTCACAACATCGCCATAAGGAGTGGTGTCCCAATGCAGCCAGAGGATGCCTTGCCTGAGGATGGCCCCCCCGAGGTTGGTCGGAGGTCAGTATGTGGGGGGGCCATACGCGATGATGTGGTGGCCCGATTTTTCAGGTAATTATTGACAAACATTTACTTAATTGTCCCAATGTCTACATGTACGATTGTAATGTGCCTTTTAATCTTGTTTTTCTTTTTTTTTTCTTGTCTTCCTTTTCAAAACATGTAAAAACGATGCCTACTACCTGATCCACTAAATTGTCTACATGTGGACACATTGGAACTAACTTGTGGAAAAATTATTTCATCGCCTCATTTGTGGATTCATGTTGGCCTGCTACTTATTTCAACAGTTCTTGAGTGTTGTTTTTTTTTTTGCGTTTGGTGTAGGTTGTTTTTTGTAGTGTGTTTTCACTGTGTGAATTGCTTGTTACAATTCACTTTCTGTTTGTGTTTGCTGTGTATTAAAGTTTTCTTTTCCATTAAAAAGACTGTTTATTTACACATTACAAGCACGTGTAACCTGGCTCAAAAAATGCCACCTTTCATAATGCCGAATCCTGTAATGTGTGAAATTGTTAAGTCTTTGAACATGCTTTGTGGCTTAGAAAAAACAACAAAGGTATTAGGGTGAATCAGTAGTTTGTTAAAAAAATAGGCCTAAGCATGTTTCAGTTTCTATTTACATTACCCACCACAAGAAAAACAACAAACTGTTGGTTTTTCCACAAACCTATTGGTATGGTGAGGTGTTTAATGTGGCAGCTTACATACTTTCTAGCGCTTTGTACATTCTAATTTACCGTACTTTAAAGAACATGACCAAATAGTGGACTTATGGAAGGTTAAACAATGTAATATTTTCAGGCAAGAAATGAGACTCGTTAACATACAACGCAATTTTATTTAAAATAAAAAACAAAACTACATTACAAACAAACAAAAAATCAGCTCCGAAGGAGCACTGCCAGGTGGTCCAGGACCACTAGCATGGCAATGACGTGGCCACGCAAGGCGGCCAAGCCCTCCTGCATACCATGCATCCGCCTCTGGTCCTCTGTTGGTATAAAAAAAAAGGGATCCATGACACCTTACATTGTAAGTTAAATAAACAAACTAAACAAATAAATCTAGTTGCAAACAAGATCCAGTTTTGTGGTAAAAAAACAAGTACTGGCAAATGCTAAGATGGTATCAATACTAAATTATAAATGAACACACAAAAAGGCGACCCAAAAAGGACAAAGTACCCTTGTTAGGGTAAAGCAAAAAACCCCAAGAATGAGTGTTTTCACATGTGTGATATGTATCAGTGGAAAATATTCAAGACATTGTATATCCAATTCAAAATGAATTTTTACAACAAAAGAAAGGTAAACATAACGGTCATTGGGCTGTATGGTCTTGGAGGCCCTCCATCCTCCTCCTCCTCGGAGGTGGGCCAGTGCTGGTGGGTTGAGGGAGGGGAGAGGGCGGAAATGGTTGACGGGCCGGAAAATAGAGGGGGTGGTGGAGGGGAGGGTGAAGAAAAGAGAGGGGGGGTGGAGGGGAGGGGGAATTTTGGGGGTGGTGCAAATTGGGAGAGGGAGGGGACTCAGCTATTAGCCGGGCAGGTGTAGAGGGGGAATTGGGGGAAGGTTGGGGAGATGGGCTGGGACTGGTCGTCGGCGTCAGGGGCCGAGCCCGGCGACGTACTCTGCGGCGAGGCCGGATTCTGCGTTCAGCCCCTAAATGATTAAGGAAAAATGTTTAACATTTTTTTGGGAGGGGGGGGTGGAACCCAAATTTACAACACAAAAAAAATTACAAACATTCTAAAAAAGGAAAACAAGCACACACAGACATGTGTAAAAAAATAAAACAGGGCTATACTGAAAACAAACATGCACACACAGACATGTCAAAAAACAACAAACAGGGCTAGACTGAAAACAAACATGCACACGCAGATAGGGCCGCAACAAACAAACAGGGCGATAATGAAAACAAACATGCACACGCAGATAGGGCCGCAACAAACAAACAGGGCTATACTGGAAACAAGCACACGCAGATAGGGCCGAAAACAAATCCTACAAACAAAAATAAACACTTGCAGCGATCCGCTGCTGAAAACATGCCAGCAAGCGGGGGGTGCGGCACCGCAGATCCGACCACCTGCGCTCTAATTGCGCTCTATGCGAACCTCTAATTGCGCTCTATGCGAACCTCCGCATAGGCCGATCGCTTGGCCCGGTTGGTGATGGGGGGAGGCTGGCTGGTGATCCTCCGGTCCATGACCTCGGTGAGGACCAACAGCTCCCGTGTTGTAAATGCGGAGGCTCTCATGATGGCAATGATTTTTTTAACAACAAACAGTTTTAATAAAGGCCAGAGAAAACTTTTGATTGGCTAATGTACTTTGTAAATTAACAGGAACCATTGTATTGGTTATTGTATGAGTCATGTGTCCTACAGGCTCCAAAATATAATGTGAGTTATGATTGGCTTCATGCAGTGACATGCGTTAGCTAATTTAAATAAAGAAATGTAAATCTGAAAATAGGAATATCCTAAACACATGAAAACAATAGGATAATTGGTTACAACATGTTTTTTTGATAAAGTAAACCATTGGTGAAACCGTACGTATTCTGCGGGTAAAATGACACACACGGACAACAATAAAGTTTATTGAAAAGGAAAAAAAACGGATGGCAAACATGTGAAGAGCAATTAAGCTAATTAATATATTGATTGGCATGATACGATTAAAGTATGTATGCAGAATGAACGAGCAGGTAATCGAAATCTGACAGGCCCACTTCCAGTTTGTACTTGTGCAAGCGTTCCCTGCAACCAAATTGGGAGATGGACGGTCGCAATTTTGCTCGCTCGTTAGCTAGAGGAGGGGTTGGGAGACTTTGGGGCGGAAGAATAGCTACGAGCGAACTTTCGAGCGAGCGCTGGAATTTACATTTTCTCGCTCGTTCGGTGAACGAGCGTACTGCCGCTAACGAGCGGCTCTGAATCAGGCCCATGATCAGCAGATTTGCAGACCGTTACTAGTAAAATGATGGGCCTTTCAAGATTGGCAGATCTGTGTTTGCTGCAATCGATCTGCAAATCACTGAAAAAGATCTGTAATGTATGGGCGCAGATTGCTAGATTGGGAAATCCTAAAATCGGGTGATAAATCCACAAATTGTTCAATTGTGGTTTTCAGATTGCTGATGTATGGGGGCCTTAATGCTGGGCATACACTCTACAATTATCTGTCAGATATCTGTCAAATCAGTCTGGTGGGAAGGAAAATCTGGTCCATTTTCTAGTGTTTGGGAGCAAATTTCTATTGTTATTTGCTCCAATACAGTACCAGGTTTTCATTCCAACCAGCATAACACGTACTCAAGAAACCTCAATATGTCAATAAAGGGTATTATCAATAGTAATTTATTATTAAAATAAACTCCCTCTGTATAGAGTTGGTATTATCTTATATCCCATATATAATTTAAATGCTTAAAAAGGGGTAAAGGGACTACCGACCTTTTTTATTACCAGAGAAATATGTAAAAAGGAGAGAGGGGTGACAAACTATAAAGAAAATAAATATGAAGAACATACTAGTCATGATTATCATTCAGTTTAATCAGATAAAAATTTATAAAAAATGAACCATATCCTTTAACAATAAAATTTCTACGCAGCCCTCTACAGGATTCTACAAGAGTAAGTTGCTGTTTACAATTCTTATAGTGACATAGGTCAAAATTTGTACACCTGTGTGTATAGTGAATATTAGTGTGAGGGAAGAAGCATCCTAACAAATCGAACTGAGATGCAAGGTCAATTGTGACATTTTTTAAGTATGCTGGGGGGTATATGTACCCCTTAAAATTGTGACTTTAATTAATTAATAAAAGTAACTCTAGTGCATATGTGTATCCATAATAAGTATTTTAGTATTGTAATATGAACGTGCTAAAACTACTCAATATTAAAATCAGTGTTAATAAATAAATATATAAGTTAAAAATTATATATGTAAAAAAGTATATATACATATATACAGTGCCTTGCATGCAAAAGTATTCACCCCCTTTGCATTTTTCATGTTTTGTTGCCTCACAACCTGGAATTAAAATGGATTGCTTGAAGGTGTGCATCATTTCATTCACAGAACATTGTTTTTTTTATATTGTGAATCAAACAACATTTAGGACAACATAACAGAAAACTTCAGCGTGCATAACTATTCACCACCCTAAAGTCAGTACTTTGTTGAGCCACCTTTTGCGGCAATTACAGCTGCAAGTCGCTTTGGATAAGTCTCTATGAGCTTGCCACATCTTGCCCCTGGGATTTTTGCCTATTCCTCAAGGCAAAACTGCTCCAGCTCCTTCATGTTGGATGGTTTACGCTTGTGAGCAACAATCTTCCAGTCTGACCACAGATTCTCAATTGGATTCAGATCTGGGCTTTGACTAGGCCATTCCAACACATTTAAATGTTTCCCCTTAAACCACTCGAGTGTTGCTTTAGCAGTATGCTTCGGGTCATTGTCCTGCTGGAAGGTGAACCTCCGTCCCAGTCTCAAATCACAGGCAGACTAAAACAGGTTTTGCTCAAGAATATCCCTGTATTTAGCACCATCCATCTTTCCCTCGACTCAAATCAGTTTCCCAGTCCCTGCTGCTGAAAAACATGCCCACAGCATGATGCTGCCACCACCATGTTTCACTGTGGGGATGGTGTTCTTGGGGTGATGGGATGTGTTGGGTTTGTGCCAGACATAGCGTTTTCCTTGGTGGCCGAAAAGTTCAATTTTAGTCTCATCTGACCAAAGCACCTTCCTCTATACATATGGGTAGTCGCAAACATGCCTTTTGGCAAACTCAAATCGTATCTTCTTATTTTTATCACTAAGTAATGGCTTTTTTCTGGCCACTCTTCCATAAAGCCCAGCTCTATGTAGTGTTCGGCTTATTGTGGTCACATGCACAGATACACCAGCCTCTGCTGTGGAACTCTGCAGCTCCTTCAGGGTAACTTTGGTCTCTGTGCTGCCTCTCTGATTAATGCCCTCCTTGCCTGGTCTGTGAGTTTTGGTGGGGGGCCCTCTCTTGGCAGGTTTGTTGTGGTACCATGTTCTTTCCATTTGATGATGATGGATATGATGGTGCTACAGGGGATCATCAAAGATTTGGATATTTTTTTTATAACCCAACCCAGAATTGTACTTCTCAACAACTTTGTCCCTGACTTATTTGGAGAGCTCCTTGGTCTTCATGGTGTGATGCCTCTTGCTTAGTGGTGTTGCAGCCTCTGGGGCCTTTCAGAAAAGGTGTGTTTATACTGACAGATCGTGTGACACTTAGATTTCACACAGGTAAACTTAATTTCACTAATTATGTGATTTCTGAAGGTAATTGGTTGCACCAGAACTTTTGAGGGGCTTCATAGCAAAGGGGGTGATTACATATGCACATGCCAATTTTCAGAATTTATATATACACACATACATACATATATATAAACATAAAATAAATATTTGACTTATGTGATGTGAAAAAAATTAATGTAAACATGATTAAATGACTGAGTTGTGTACATAATTCTGATGGGAATTATTATGTACAAGAGTGGACTCAGATATGGAATAAAACTGCCATATGAGACTGCCCTAAGGCCCGATAAAGTCCACAGGTTATCCACTCAGTATATCTAACGTATCCCATTCTCTATCCCATAGAGAAAAAGAGAGTTCCTATTAGTTGAGGAACTATAAGAGACCTATAAAAAGGGGCTATAACTGTTATATTCATTCAGTCCTCCTGGTGTGAGTATCCAGACTGAATATCCACTCTGTTTCTTTTCTGAGTAGAGCCGTGCTCAAGTTCCCTCCTCTGATACCCATTTTTACTTTCTCCAGGCAAGTTACTTATAGTTGTCCAGGATCACTCCGATGTTTCAGTAAAAAATGCCTTGTTACAAAAGAGGTTTTCTTCATTTTGGCATTGTCGGATTTCGCATTCTTAATGTTGCTGACATGTTCCAAGATTCGAGATTTCAGAGCTCTTATGGTCATTCCTACGTATTTGTAACCACACACACATATTAGACAATAGATGACTCCAGTGGTGTTACAATTGAAGAAGTCTCGTATAATGAATT
The DNA here is from genome assembly GCA_031769625.1 of Taudactylus pleione. Taxonomy (NCBI): domain Eukaryota; kingdom Metazoa; phylum Chordata; class Amphibia; order Anura; family Myobatrachidae; genus Taudactylus; species Taudactylus pleione. The sequence goes on from JAUIMM010000153.1 coordinate 2,816,873, forward strand.
TTTTCCCGTATTTGTCCTGTATTTTACAGTTTGTGCTTATATATCTACAGGCTTTACAATTTTCACATGGAAAAGTTCCCTCTACCTTAGGTTTTCTTCTGGGAAAATGTTCAATTTGGCTGTGTGTGAGGAGGTCCCCCAAATTTCTGGCTCTCCTCCAACTCATAGATACTTCTGTTTTGAGATGGGCTTTTAAATCCGTATCTAACAGGAGAACTAGCCAGTGTTTCTGTATAATCCTTAATTGATAAATGAGAATGTCGTCAAGGTACACGATCACAAAAATTCACAAAGGACATCATTAATTAGATCTTGAAAGACTGCCGGAGCATTAGCTAGGCTGAATGGCATGAGCAGGTACTCATAGTGTCCTGAGTGAGTACTGGAGGCCGTCTTCCACTCGTCGCCACTCCTAATTCGGATCAAGTTGTAAGCTCCTCAAAGGTTGATCTTAGAAAAGATAGTGGCTTGATGCAACTGATCAAAAAGGACCGAAATCAGAGGCAGTGGGTAGGAGTTTTTTACAGTGATATCATTGAGACCCCTGTAGTCAATGCAAGGACGGAGGGAACCGTCCTTCTCAACAAAGAAGAAACCAGCCCCGACCAGAGACTTAGAGGGGCAGATAAATCCTTTCGCCAATGCATCCTCAATTTATTCTTTCATAGCCTTATTCCCAGGAACAGACAAAGAATACAACCGGCCTTTAGGTAACTTGGCACCAGGAACAAAATTGATCGCACAGTCGTATGGGCAATGAGGAGGAAGAGCATCTTCCTTTTGTTTAGAGAAGACATCGGAGTATTCTTGGTACTGGACAAGAATAGTTGGAGGAGTGTCAGCAACAGCAGGCTGAACCGCCCACACAGGTACAGCAAGACAACGAGATTGGCAGACATGACTCCGTTTCATGATTTCCCCAGAGGACAACTCAATAATGGGATTATGATCCCTGAACCAAGGGAGACCAAGAACGATGGGTGCTAACAAACAGTGGAGAAGGAAAACAAAGATAATGTCAGAATGTAGAACTCCTACAGACAACCGGAGAGGAGGTGTTTTGAACTTAATAAGACCATTTGAGACCAGTCCTCCATCCAGTCCACAGATAGGAATTTCCTGATCTAAAGGGACAGTGGATATACCTAGTGACTCAAAAAAGAAAGAATCCATAAAATTGCCAGCTGCAAAGCTATCTAAAAATTCAGAAGTGGCCAGAGTGGAATTGAAGAGTTGGATAGCTGCAGGAACTAGTACAGAGTTTTTGGAGGAAATGGGAGCCAGGCCTACATACAATTCCTCCCGAACACCTAGAGCTTGCCTTTTCGTGGCTTGAGTGGACAATTACTCAAGGAATGTCCCTTGTCCCAGCAATACCTACAGAGACCCTGGGAATGTCTCCTATGTCTCTCTTCTGGAGGTAACTGAAAGGCACCAATTTGCATAGGCTCTTCCTGATCCGAGGACGGACAGTTCATAGGTCAATTCAAATAGACACAAACAGCCTCCAACCGCTCTTTGTGTCCTTTTTCCCGCTGCATGCTAATCTAAGCTGCTAACATTACAGAGTACATTTTAATGTTTTAACTCTCTATAGTCCATAGTTTGCAGACGCATGTTCTGATCTTCTCACCGATGATACCGGAAATCTGTTGAGACACAGTGGATCAGTACAACACCAAACACGGTCTGCTTACCATGTACTAAACCTTAGCTATCAAATAATCTTTATTTCACAACATTAATAATTACTGAATAAACCTTGAATATTACACTTTTATACTAGGGAACCTTTTATGTAAGTGTGCAGTGTGTAAGTATTGGGGAATTGGGAAAAGACGCTAATTAGCGCTGTGCGACTATGTGTTTTGTGGAGTACATTATGGTACATGTTATGCAGGGATAATCATTTTATATGTTTTAGTGACTGTATTTACATGATGAGGACTTTTAACTTCTTTCTGTTGCGTGGGAATCGCACAACGCTAAATAATAGCATCGTCGTATGTACTTATAATGTTGAGTTTCACTAAAATGGTGTTGGGCGGCCAGTCGCAAAATGGCATCTCATTGCCATTTGCAAAATGGTGTCGCGCATATCTAATTTTAAACCGATCCTGTCTCAGCCAATTATCCGGCTTCGACAGTCCACCCTTTGATAGCAAACAACATGCTATCATACTCTGTTTTTAAAATTAATTTAGGCTTAAATTATGACATATTATTCAATGTTATATTATGGGATGGCACAAGGTGGTTCTTAATCCATCAATAATGTGTCTCTATGAGGGGACATAAAACTACCCTTATACGCACACTGTGGATCTTGGGAGATCATGGGAAAGATGTGGGGATGCACCAATCCTATAAAGGAAGTCTTGGGGGGGACATAGGGACATACATTATTCAACAATAACATTTTAATAACACATGTTATGCATGTCTAAATATTATACATTATATGATGGTACCTTCTAGTTCAGGGTTGTAATGCAGTCCTACATTTACCTCAGTATTCATATTGTTACCACTGACCACCATCATAATTTAATTCCTTTGCTTCACCTTATTTTTACATTTTCCACACTTCAATAGGAACACACCTGACACATATGCCAATTATTATGATGACACCCAGTATAAGGATCAGGAGTTTACCTATGCTTGCAATCATTTCCTGGACCCACTCTCCTAGACCTGAGAACCATTTCACTGGGTTCAACCATGAAACCCATTCCTCTACCTTCTCCTCTACTTCAGCCACTGAAGCATTATGGTTCTTTCGAAATTCCCATTTTAGCTGCAGAATTTCATCCATCTTCTGGTCTATCACCTCCTTGGGATCCCTGGTATCATTTGTAATATAAGTGCAACACTTTACTCCAAATTGGGTGGCCAAAGTTACGCAATACCCTACGGTGACAGCTGTTAAATAATTTAACACTAGTCTATGTTGCACCAGTTCTTTCTTGTACGCTTGCAATTCCTTACCTGCATACCTGAATGTGTCATCATACATCTTGGTGATATTATCTATTAATTTAGCAAGATCTTGGATATATCTAAAATTTAGTGTACCCTGAGCGATCCTGGTGGGATCCAATGCTACTAAAACTTGAAAGCCACTTGTCTCACTAATTAACTGAGTGGCTTTATGCACATCACCAGGTATCATATTTCTTTTGTCTCTGTGTTCACACCGTGTGTGAAGATATGGTGATGGTGTGTCTTTATGAATACTAAGCATTTCACCATGTGTAAGGGTCATAACTTCTGGAATTACATAACTTCCCAAATAACATAAAACTTCGGAACTCGGAGAGAGCCACTTATATGCTTTCCTTCCACATATAAAATATATAATCATCGGGGAGAACATAAGGAATAGTAAACATCATTATTGTCGTACACATGTCTCTGGCAAGTGCTCCTACTTCAGGTTCTCCCATTTGACTCATACAAGTTTCGGGTTGTAATATCTTGGCACAATACCCTTCTGGTACCCTACCAATCATTTCTTTGGTGGGACTCAGTGTATATTTATACCGGAAGTGTCTTCCACTCAACCTAATTGTGTGTAACAGTTCATAATTCATAGGCTCACAATCAGCTTTTAGTGAGAAAGTCTTTGACTGATTATTCCCAGTCACCTCCCAACTTCCTGGTTCATTGGAGTTGGTGATGTTTAAACATAAAAGTGATTTATCTACTTGGTACTGGTGGAGTTTAAAATGGGGTGGTTTGGTATTAAGAAATTTTCCATGCATGCATAGTGCATGCCCTCTTTGTGACTCTATAATTTCAGAGACATCTAATGGGAATGGCACTAATCCTACATTATGCTGTCCTTGGGGCACGTGAGAAACACACCCAACAGTCAGTTTGGTTTAAAATTTTGCCCACCATGGTGTGGTAGTCCTCTAAAGGATACCCATCCCAATACTGATTATACTTAGGTTGACACTGTTGGATGCATCTCTGATCAATTACGGACACACAGAACTCACACATACAATAATCCTCAGACGATCGATCTTCACACTGTCTCTGAGTATCCAAAATAGCAGATCTCTTAACAATTACAGTACTAAGATTGGTCAGACACTCCCCTGATTGGCATAGCACTCCTCCTCTCGACTCCACTCCATCAATACTGCCATCAGCACCCATCTCCTCTATCGGTCCCCCGTCACAGAAACCAGAGATCCCCGAACAAACCAGGATGATGGAAACTCTGGAAGAGAATACAAAAATGAACACAGCAGACGAGTCCATTTCCGTAGCAAGGACCTGCAAATTTCTTTAGTTCAGATATCTCACTGCAACCTTTTAACCCTCCCGGAACAAGCTCGTGATCGACAGGTCCATGTTATCAGCCTCGTCTCCGCCTTTTTTCTCCACCAGTTGGTTGACCTTTTTACAGTGAGTGGAATGGACCCAGGTATCTCTCTCAGCCACCTTCAAAGATGTAGTACTTGTCAGCAATACCTGATACGGACCTTCCCAACGATCAGTCAAACAACCTGTATGCAAGAAATTTCTGATCATAACATATTCTCCAGGCTCAACATCATGACAGTTTGTTTCAGGCATATCATGGGACAACAATTTCAGTTTCTGCTGTTGCTGTTTTAACTGTTTACTCATTGTTATAAGATACCTTACAGTTACCTCGTTGTTACCTTTCAAGTCTTCCTGTGGGCTTACAATCAAATGAGGTTGTCTACCAAACAGTATTTCAAAGGGGGACAGATTTAGAGGGGGTCTAGGAGTGGTCCTTATGCTATGTAGGACCAACGGTAATGCTTCTGACCATCCTAGTCCAGTCTCTGCCATGATCTTACTTAATTTATTTTTAATAGTACCATTCATCCTCTCCACCTTGGCACTGGCTTGCGGTCGGTAGGGGGTATGAAGTCGACTATTAATAACCATCAGTTTACACATATTTTGAAAAACATCACCTGTGAAATGAGTACCCCTATCACTCTCGATGATTTTAGGGATACCGTATCTGCACACAAACTCCTGAACAATTTTCTAGGCAGTAAACGCAGCAGTATTAGTAGCAGATGGTTATGCCTCAACCCAATTGGAAAACACATCAGTGCACACCAATACATACTTGAGATTCCTGCATGGTGGTAATTGGATGAAATCAATTTGTATTACCTGGAAAGGTCCGTCAGTCGGAGGAATGTGAGATGGTTCGTTAGGGATAATTTTCCCAATGTTTTTCCTCAAGCAGGTCAGGACATTGCTCTCTTTTCCGCTTGAGAAGAAATACCTGGTCCGCACCAGTATGCTCTCACCAATTTGTACATACCTTGTATTCCCAAAAGTCAGACTGTGCGCTGCCTCAGCCAGGCTGTGGTAGTATGCTTTGGGAGTCACTGGCTTACCTTGTCCGTCCCTCCAGAGTCCAGAGGACTATTGCCCACATCCCTTGGACCTCCAGACTGACTTTTCCTGGATAGAACACAAATTTTAGATCTCAATTAATTTCAGCATATCAGTTGTTTGAAAAGTCATGATTTGTTCAATTGGTACTTTCATTTTTAATCCTGCTGCCCATTGTGCAGCTTCTTCTGCCCTGTTGTTGCCCAGTGACACCAGATCATCCTCACATGTATGGGCTTTACACTTAATTACTGCCACTGCCTTTGGCAATTGGATTGCTGTTAATAGTCCTTTTATATGTTTTGAATGTGCAATTGGTGTGCCTGCTGCTGTCATAAATTTTCTCAGACGCCATAAGGCACCAAAATCATGTACTACCCCGAAGGCGTAACTAGAGTCAGTGTAGATATTAACAGATTTACCTTTCGCTAATTCACACGCTCTCTTTAGTGCCACCAGTTCCGCCACTTGGGCCGAGTGTGGTGGTCCTAAAGATTCGGCTTCTATAACGTCCTCGTCATTTACCACAGCATAACCTGTACATAACTCTCCAGTGTCAGTTTGTCTATGACAACTCCCATCCATGTAAACTGTCACATCTATATATTCTAAAGGTGTATCCCGTATGTCAGGTCTTGCAGTAAAGATTTGATTCAGATATTCCATACAATCATGTGCATCAATATACCTGCAGAACTCACCTGTTGCCAGCGGGTCATCTCTCTCCACCCTTTGTGCATCATGTTGCACATATGGAAAATACGTAGCTGGATTTAACGTACTGCACCTTTTGATGGTGATGTTTGCAGGTGTTATTAAGGTTAGTTCCCATTTTCTGAACCTAACTGAGGAGACATGTCTGGTTTGTGCAGAGTTTAGCAAAGCAGATACAGCATGGGGAGTATAGACAATCATATCATGGCCTAGTACCACATCCTCACTCCTACTGACCAATAGAGCAGTTGCTGCTACACTTCTTAAACACGTTGGGAGTGATCTTGCCATAGTGTCTAATTGTGCACTGTAGTTTGCTACGGGCCTGTTTTTGTGTGAGGACACCTGCTGCACAGTCATTGACTTCTGTACAATACAAATCAAAAGGTTTTTTATAATCAGGTATTCCCAATGCAGGTGCTCTTGTCAGACTATCCTTAAGATTAAAGAAAGCCTGCTCTGATGTGCATGACACTATCAGGCTTTGAGGAAGAGACTAAGGGTCTGATTCAGACCCGCTCGTGAGCGCTGAGCGCCCGCAAGCGGGTCGATGGTGCTCTAGTGCACATGCGCACGACGGAGGGAGCTCCATCGTGCGCATGCGCGAGACCCGAATAGCGAAGGCCAAGCCGTCGCTATGGGTCTCTCACCAAAGGGGGCATACTGTCGATGGTGAGTGACAGCACGCCCCCTTTGGTGGGTGTGCCGAGGGCGTTGCTGCCCAGACGGAGGCGTACCCATGGGAATGCCTACTTTCTGGGGCCGGCTCCACTGACATCACTAGTGATGTCAGTGGGAGTGCTTTTGGCTCTGATAGATCCAAAAGCACTCCTGGGCTTGCGGCAGCGAGACCCTACCGCGACCATCTTTTTGGCCGCTCGCATAAGCTGTGGGTGGTCACCCACAGCTATGCGAGCGGCCAGGAGGCCGCTTCAATTTTAGGTAGGGGGGCCCTGTTCAGAGCGAGCGCTCTTGTCAGAGCGTCCGGCTCTGAATCAGGCCCTAAGTCCTGTAATGGCAAGGCCAAAATAGAAAAACCTGGGATCCACATTCTGCAGTATCCACACATTCCCAAGAAGGTATGAATTTGCTGTTGATTCTGCGGCAGTGTCATGTTCTGTATGGCCTGGATTCTGTCATTTGTGAGATGTTGTAACCCCTGATTTAGGCAGTGTCCCATATATTTAACCCTGGACTGGCGTGGCTGTAGTTTGTCCTTAGCAACCTTGTGTCCTGTTTGCGAGAGATGAAGCAACAAAAGTTTAGTATCATTTAAACATGACATAAACAAATCAGATCATAACAATAAATCATCCACATATTGTATTAGAACAGATCCATTGGCAGGTTGAAAAGATTGTAAACAGTCGTGTAAGGCCTGGGAGAAGATACTGGGGCTGTCTATGAAACCCTGGGGCAATCATGTCTATGTGTATTGTACACCCCTGTATGTAAAGGCGAATAGGTACTGACAGTCAGGATGAAGAGGTACAGAGAAGAAAGCAGAACAGAGGTCAATGACAGTGAAATGGGTTGCATTGGGTGGGATCTGCATAAGAATGACAGCTGGATTTGGCACTATGGGAAATTGGCTCTCTACCACCTTATTAACCCCTCTGAGGTCTTGTACCAGCCTATAACCCCTCCCACCACTCTTCTTTACAGGAAAGATGGGACTGTTGGCTACACTTGCTGTACGAACTAAAATTCCCTGCTGTAACAATCGCTCAATTATGGGATAAACCCCTAATTCTACCTCCTGTTTTAATGGGTACTGGGGAATTTTAGGAGCTTGCCTACCACTTTTTAGATTTACCATTATGGGATTTATGTTTGCCATTAATCCAGTGTCCTGTCCATCCTTGGTCCAAAGTGAATCTGGAATTTGGGATAACATTTGATCTACCTGAGATGGATTTTTATCTGAACCAGTAGAGTGATACGTTATCCTTTGGGGAGTGTCCAACATTTCCCTCACCTCGTGCGCAACTCTCTCAGGGGTACAATATATGACACATCCCATCTTACATAACAAATCCCTTCCCAGTGGGTTAGTAGGAGCTGCTGCTGCCAGGAGGAAAGAATGCCTGCTATGCAATGGCCCGATAGTGACCTCTGTGGATTTTGTTAAAGGATAATGTTGCACTTTACCCGTTACACCCATTGTTGGTACTGTCTCGCTGGTTACCTGTAAGTTAGTGGGAGATTTTATCACTGACCTGGTCATCCCTGTGTCTACAAGAAAAGGATATTTAGTACCAGCTATATCAACCTTGAAAAAACATAACTTTGTGAAACGTACGTCGGTTTTTTGCAGCTTCTGCTGCTGATAGTGTCCTATGTTGTGTTATTAGCACTTGAAAGCACTGCCTCCACTGTGTGGATAAGCAAATGTGATTACCACAGTGAAGAAAATGGCATGCATTAATATGCTTTCCTAGTACTCAGACTATGTTATAGTGTTACTCTGAGTAAATAGTGTGAAAATATATAATCTAATTCAATACTACTACTTGTGATTAAACCTTGCATGAGGAACCCACATTAGACATTCAGTAATGTCAGTCTGAGTGAGTAATAGTTTATTGGCATTCTGTAGCTCCTGCTGCTGATAATCCTATGCTGTGTTATTAGCACTGCATCCACTGTGTGTATAAGCAAATGTGATTATCACAGTGAAGAAAATGGCATGCATTAACATGCTTTCCTAGTACTCAGACTATGTTATAGTGTTACTCTGAGCAAGTAGTGTGAATGTATATAATCTACTCCAATACTACTACTTGTGATTAAACCTTGCAGCTGGGCATGAGGAACCCACATTAAACACTCAGTAATGTTAGTCTGAGTGAGTAACAGTTTATTAAACAATTTTGCAGCCCTATAGAGGGAGCTATAACAATAGCACTGTATTGTATTAGGTATAATTAAAACCAACAGGGGGTGCCACATTCTGAGCATAAACCAAATACAGTACCATACTGCACGAATAAACCCTATAGCTATACAAGGGAATCCTTATATTTGGGTTAAGCATTAATATCAACTAGGGCATTAAGATGTCCACATATTAATTAGTTTTATATGATTGCTGCAGTTGATTGTTTATTTCTTAACCCAATAGGCGACACAAAGATTTGTATCAGGAACTGTATACATGTTCCCATGTGACAATATTCCATGAATACAAATAGGTGGCCCTTATAGAGGACATTGTGCATAATATAGCACCCATTAAATCAACCTGGTTCTAAAGGTGTAATGGCATACCATAACCAATAGATGGCAGCATAATATCACCAATGGAATTTATATCTTGGTTTAGTTTCAACACAGTATATCTAATTACAATTGTGGGTAGTACATGCAGGGCCAATTGATTTCAACTATATAAATATATGTTATGATTAATGACACTGGAGAAAACAACATTTAATAGAATCTTTACTCAGAAACATAACTGAAAGGGACACAGAGACAAATGAATTATTAATAATTTAATATCAATTGATGACACACATTTGTTTCAATGTTTTTATTATATTTTTTTCTTGGAATATTTCACTAATAAGGCGAAACATTTTTTAAATAATTTATTTAATAAAAGTTATATTTTATATACAATTATCCTCTATGTGCGCCAACAAAGAGACAATACCCTTTTCTTCTCTTTTTTGTAATATCAACCAACATTACTGGTTCCTCCCTAGTACTTCCCGTTAACCTGACTATCTGTAGACTACAGGTATGACCTGACCCCTAGCATTAACTCACACTCTCCAATACAGCATTTACGGCCACAATTGGAGCTGGTGACTATTGTGGGTTTCCTGTACTCTGTGTATATCCCGTATGGGGATATACAGGTATTCCCTGGTTAGGGGGTCCTACCCTCTTTATCTTACAGTTGCTACTTACATGTCCCACTTAGTTGCAGTTAAAGCACTTTCGTGAGTGGGGTGGGTGAAAGGATTGCTGTGTGGGTTGAGCGGAAGGGAAAGATGGTGGGTGTGGGTAAGAATATTGAGGGAAATATGGTAGTTGTGGAGAGTATGGGTTTTGTGGTTGTGTGTGATAAGTGGGGTATCGCTGTGTTTGTGGTGGTGCAGGATTGGTGAGTACGTGTAGCTGTGCAGGTGCAGGTGTGTCTGCCGGCTGTGATGTTACATTCATTCCTTCTAGAGCTTGAATACTAACAGCCATTAGCTTCTCGCTCTGGCTCTCTCTCTTTTTAAGGATGTTCTTATTGTGTTCAATAGCGGATTCTATGAGGGTGTCTACAGTGACTCCCCTCAAGCCAGGTTGTGAGGTCTGAACTCGGGTCTTTAGGTTCTCTTTTAGACCATCCATAAGTACAGTGATGATCATTCCCCTGTGATGAGTGCTATCTTTAATATCCTCTAACCCAGTGTACTGGGTGATAGCCTGCAGAGCTCGGTTAGAATAATCCTCTGCAGATTCACTCTCTTTTTGTTTTTTGGTGAAAATTTTGCTCCAGTTAACTACTACTGGAAAATGTACACCCAATTGAGTTATAATGCGGGAAATGTTACCTTGGTTAATTTTGTCTGTTAAGGGAACATCTCCATCCAACACACAATCCGTGATAAACTTTGTCACGTCAGTATTGTGTGGAAGACAAGCCCTTAACACCACTCGTCAATCTTTATTGGTTGGCTCGTGAGCACTACCCAAATTTTAAAAAAATCTTTGGCATTTGGCTAATTCCTTTTTAGGGTCAGGGAAATCATTCATTATGGAGTTTAGCTCCGCTCTTGTCCAAGGACAATGCATTGCTACCTCCCTTGTGGGCATTACACCGTTCACATCTGCATTCCCATTCAGAACAGTTATTGTCCAGATGGGATGCCTACCGGCCGCATTGCTACTTTTGACCTTGTTACCTGGCTGGGGATTTAGTCTACTACTGCTACGTATGTGGTTAACAACTTCCTCTACGGGTGCAGTGGATGTTAACACTTCCTGTACTATCACTGATGAAGATGGCGGCACCACTTGTGCTTGTTGTGGTGGAGCATCTAACATGTGTACAGCATGGGAAATGGCAGAGATAACAGTAGGCTCATCATCCGCATCATAAACATTTTCCTTATGATTACTTAAGAGAGGGTACAAGTTACTTGTTAAATTTTTATGGGTTTTTTCAACAACTGTACCTGCATCCCCATCCTCATAGGGCGATGGTGGTGCACGTGAACCACTGGCGATACCTTCCGCAATGCTACCTTGCTGCACGTGCACGCTATCTTGCGGCACGCACGCACTGCAGTTTAGTGCTGCGTGTGTACTCTCCGGTAACATGCTCGCAATGCTAGTTTGCGTCGCGTGCACACCTTTAAGCCACGCATCCCCCTCATGCTGCCATAATTTTAAACACTCGTTATATTTTACCTTTTTCATTCGAGAGCGCACTATACAGATGCTATCTTGGACATTGTTCAATACCTCCTTATCAAAGCTGCCAATTCTGGGAAAAGGTCTAACACTCCTCATCGTCATTTTAAACCATACATCACAGTACCTAATTGCATAAGCACTATAGCAGGTAGCAGACTCTCAGCAACAAAGTGATAGCAGATTTCGAAGGCACAATGCGTTCTCCTGCCAGGGGCCTCCACCCTTTTGCTGAGAGATCACTACCGAGTGTCACCTAGTGACCAGTAGCGTGATAAACACTGCGAGCCCCCAACTATTGATTCCTACCTCTCTATACCTTCCAACAATCGATTCCTGCCTATACCTTCTAAAATTGTCTCTATTCAGCGTAATGAGTCGCACAAGAAATAAATGCCTTCAGACTTTGAATGTGGTTCCAAAGCACAAAAAGATATTATTCAATAAAAACAGATGGTTACACGCTGTGATCTAAATACAATTAGCGCAAATAAATCATACAGACCCAAGGTACAGTTGTTACATACGCACGTGCTCTGGGCCCAGATACCGGCATCAGCATTAGAAACCTCCATCAACAGCACAGCAAGAAGACTCAAGACTGGGGTCAGAGAGCGCACATATATACTCTTGCAGGGATAGGCAATACCATAGACAAGTTTGACATGATTCCATTGGTTCTTCTTAAAGGTGCTTTTGTTACAGGATAGTTCATAGGTCAATTCAAATAGACACAAACAGCCTCCAACCGCTCTTTGTGTCCTTTTTCCCGCTGCATGCTAATCTAAGCTGCTAACATTACAGAGTACATTTTAATGTTTTAACTCTCTATAGTCCTTAGTTTGCAGATGCATGTTCCGATCTTCTCACCGATGATACCGGAAATCTGTTGAGACACAGTGGATCTGTACAACACCAAACACGGTCTGCTTACCATGTACTAAACCTTAGATATCAAATAATCTTTATTTCACAACATTAATAATTACTGAATAAACCTTGAATATTACACTTTTATACTAGGGAACCTTTTATGTAAGTGTGCAGTGTGTAAGTATTGGGGAATTGGGAAAAGACGCTAATTAGCGCTGTGCGACTATGTGTTTTGTGGAGTACATTATGGTACGTGTTATGTCTGTATTTACATGGTGAGGATTTTTAACTTCTTTCTATTGCGTGGGAATCGCATGACGCTAAATAATAGCATCGCCGTATGCACTTATAATGGCGAGTTTCACTAAAATGGCGCTGGGCGGCCAGTCGCAAAATGGCGTCTCATTGCCATTTGCAAACTGGTGTCGCACAGATCTAATTTTAAACCTATCCTGTCTCAGCCAATTATCCAGCTTCGACAGTTCCCTTAGAACTAGCAACGTTCATCGGTACTTAAGTGGCCGTCTGCTGTTATAACTCGGGGTAGTAGTGGTTTACACAAATAACCAATGGGAACCAAAGGTTTAGCATGTGGAACAGGAGACTAATAAAAGTCAGTGGTGCAGCTTTAAGAGCCGATGGTTCGGCATGGAAACCGATGGTGTGGCACATAGCCGGTAGTACAAGTTGGTGACCAGATGGTGTGGCTTTGAGAGCCGATGATGCCGCTTGAGAGCTGGTGGTGTGGCTTAGAGCTGGTAGTACAAGTTGAAGAATTGATGATATGGCTTTGAGAGCCAATGATGTGACTTGAGAATCGACGGTGCGGCTTAGAGCTGGTAAGACAAGGTGTAGAATTGATGGTGTGGCTTTGAGAACTGATGATGTGGCTTGAGAGCCAGTAATACAAGTTGAACTGATGGTGCAGCTTTGAGAGCAGATGGTGTGACTTGAGAGTTGACGGTGCAGCTTGAGAGCTGGTGATTCAAGTTGAACAGATGGGGCAGCTGAGACAGCCAATGCTGCAGCTTGAGAGCTGGTGGTGCAGCTTGAGTTGGTAGTACTAGTTAAAGAATTGATGATGAGGCTTTGAGAGCTGGTGGTGCGGCTTGAGCCAGTAGTACTAATTAAGGAATTGATGGTGCGGCTTGAAAGCCGGTAATACAAGTTGAACTGATAGTGCAGCTTTGAGCCGGTAGCAGCTTGGGAGCTGATGGAATGGCTATGAAGCTGGTGGCAGCTTGTGAGCAGATGGAGTGGCTGGGAAGCCAATGGAGTGGCTACGAAGCCGCTGGCAGCTTGGGAGCTGATGGAGCAGCTACGAAGCCAGTGGCAGCTTGGGAGCGTATGAAGTGGCTGGGAAGCCGATGAAGTGGCTACAAAACCAGTGGCAGCTTGGGAGCTGATGGAGCGGCTGGGAAGCCGATGGAGCGGCTACGAAGCCGGTGGCAGCTTTGGAGCCGATGGAGCGGCTGAGAAGCCGATGGAGTGGCTACAAAGCTGGAGACGCTGGACTCAATACAATCAGGAACAACAGGAATGCTGACCATACAGCAGAGATGAGAGATCCACAAAGAACTCTATAGTCGGTGAGGCAGCAAAAGGCCAGCGAGCACAAATAAGGAAAGGAACCTATCAAGCCATGTAGTGGATAACACATGACATCCTGCGACGACCAGATCGCCTAGCAACTGATGGAACTGGATCAACACTGCCAGAAGGAGGTAAATTGCTAGAGAGAAGTAAGTTGTGACCGTGACTTGTAACAGTACTGTCCCTCTGACGCTAGGTTGAAGAACCCCCAGAACTCGGTTTGTCAGGACAATCTCAGGGAGCCAGGAGAGATCCTCTGGGCTATAGCCCTTCCAGTGAACCAAGAAATGCAAACGACTCCTGGAAATCTTATCGTCCAAGATCTTCTCAATGACAAATTTGCGTTCACCGTGGACCACAATCGAAGCAGGTCTGGATGGAAACTTCGGCTTGAATTTGACAGAGCTGAAGACTGGTTTGAATAAGGAACAGTGAAAGTTGTTGTTGATGCGAAGAGACTTGGGTAATTGAAGCTGGAAAGCTACAGGATTCACCTAAACGGTGATGCGAAACAGGCCAATAAACCTGGGACCTAATTTCTGAGTAGGTTGACGAAGCTTGATGTTTTTCGTCGAGAGCCAAACCAAATTGTCCTTTTTAAATACACATGATCTCCGATGCCTATCAGCAGATTCCTTGGAGTGGAGAGAGACCTTCCAAAGACTTTGATGAACCTTGCTCCAAATGTGACAGAGCCAAGAGTCAGAAGGCAAAACAGTCAAACTGGAGTCAAAAGAATTTGCTCTGGGATGTTGACCAGTCACATAAAAGAACGGAGAATCTGAGGATGCTGAATGACACGAGTTGGTAAAAGCAAATTTTGAAAGTGGCAGATGAGAAACCCAGTCGTTATGACATTTGGAAACATAACAGCGTAAATATTGCTCCAGAGACTAGTTAACATGCTCAGTTTGCCCATTGGATTGAGATGGAACCTCAAAGAAAGGCTGAGACAGATGCCCAAAGAAGAACAGAAGGCTCTCTAGAACTGTGCCACAAATTGTGTTCCTTGATCCAACACTATATCCACAGGTAAACCATACAAAAGAAAGATATGCTGGAGGAACAAGTGCGACCAGGAGTGAGACACAGTGCATCAGCACTAGGCTGATGCACTGTGTGCTCAGCCAGTGATCGCTGGAGGGGCGAGTTTTCACTCCCCCACTCCAGCTGATGAGATGTTCATAAGCTGTAAGTGCTGGTCGCTGCGGCACTGCTGAAAGTGGTGTGTGATGCTCACATGCTGTAGTGATTTCATGTCTTAGAAACTAGTAGCGGGATCTGAGTGAAAGAGGTGTTTCTGGACTACAAACTGACTGTGCGTTTTATGCTGCACTCTTGGCACTGTGTTTGCTGCGGTGGCTGCCGGGGGCTGTACATGGGATCATGCGATGCTTTCGAGATCCCGCGCATGCCCAGTGGAGCCGGCCGGGTGTGAGACAGTGCGTCAGGAAAGTGTGGGTCACTGCGGCATTGTACAAAGTGGTGAGTGCAGCTCACATAGCAATGGCATCTCTTAGCAACTAGTAGTGTGGTCTGAACAGTGGTGCAAAAAATCACTAGTGAACTGTAAATCTCAACCCAGAAAGACGTATCTCTGGATTACAAACTGACTGTGCATTCTATGCTGCACACTTGCAGCACTGTTGGCACTGTCTTGGCTGTGGCGGCACTGTGTGCTCAGCCAGGGATTGCCAGAGGGGAACAGCTTCGCCTCGGCAAAGAGCTTGTACTACATGTCGCTGCTACTCAACACATAGTTGCTGTGGCACTGCAGAAAGTGGTGTGCTCAGTGATTTCATGTCCTGTGTATGCGTGCGCTCCAATGCATTAATATCCGGCGTTGTGCATCATGCGTCGTGCACCCTGCGTGCTGCTATTACAGTATGTTGCATGAAATGGCTGTGAGGCAGTGGCCATATTCCCAGAGGGAGTTGCAGATCCTCCTTGAGTGGAGGGATCAGCTGCTTCTCAGCAATGCCAGGCATGATATCCTGGCCCAAGTAGGTCAGGATAGATCAATCCGGTCACTACAGCGCAACTTTAGCGACTTGGTGAGAAAGGATGTCACATGGCTGCAGAGGCTCAGACAGAGCCTTGTGCATAGTAACTACAGTATTACTGTACAGTTACAGCAGTTAAGTATAGGCAATCAGGATACTCCATGGCGCCATTGCTGTGTGACATAACGAATGGGTGTAAAAAGGTTGACACATACAAATGGTCGACAGTGTCAAAAGGACGACACGCTATTTTTTCCTAGCCCTAATCTTCACACTAACCCTAAACTTGAAAAAAATGTGTCGCCCATTTTTGTATCATTTGTACCTGTTGACCTTCTTATATGTCTAACTTTAGTATGTTGAATGGCACTGCAGAAAGTTATATCTACGGCACGTGAATGAGCGTGCCGCAGACATAACGTGAATGAGATTTGTGTGCCATAAACTGTAGAGTTACATGACGGATACACACTAGACCCGCATTTTTCAACCGCTGTGCTGCGGCACACTAGCAGTCTTTAAGTGTGCCGCCGGAAAAGACAACCGGGAGCTCCTATGGTATGTCTGTTCCCATTAGGTTAAGTAAGTATTTGTGGGGGCTGGGGTTTGTTTTTTTTTGTTTTCTGTGGGGGCCAATGTCTGTGATTTTTTTATTCCTGTTGGGGCCAATGTCCGATTTTTTTTTCTGTGGTGGCTAATGTCTGTTTTTGTTTTTTTGTAGGTGCCAATGTGTTATATATTTGTTCCTGTGGGAGCCTACTGTACGTGTGTTTTTTCCCAGTGGAAAAAGAGGAAGCACTACTGATGAGATCCCTGCCTGAGTACACAGCCATCGATGGCACAGAGCCAAACAATGTTTTTTTTTATTTCCGCTCCATGTGCTGGTGCCATGTTGTACCCATGCCCTGCCACACATTGTGTTCCAATTGTTTTCAGACCAACGTTCGTATACATTGCACTGTTTTTTTTACAGTATGTCAGAGGAGACAGCAGGCAGAAGAGGGGGAGTCTGTACAGCCAAGTATGTTCTGTATAGTACAGTAAATTATGTTTACAAGCTGGGCCAATGTTGTGGACTTTTTACATGTACTGTGGTGCAAATTTTTTATTTATTTTTGTTCTGTGTTCATGTGTTTGTTCAATTAGTTTTTTTTTTAATTGTGTTGATGAAAAATTACATGATAGTATTTTGTTTCAATGTACTACATCGACGGCACATCCGCCAGATATCCTCCTCTTAGGAGGAGGAGGTGGATGGGGCGACAGGGCCCGACAACCCTCCCCAGCCAAGTAAGTATTGCCTGTATTCTACTGTACCTACTCCTTTCTCAGAAGCTCTACCTTTGCTACTTGCGCCACCACTATTTGAGTAGTATTGTGTTCTGAGAATTATGGTACAGTAATCATAATAATAGTACAGTCTGATTTTTTTTATTGTACATGTTCTGATTTTTTTTGCGACAAAATTATATATATTTTTGTTTACACAGGACCAGAACCTGGGAAGGCTGAGGCAGAGGACCGGGCAGCTGAGCCTGATAGCGCTCCCCACCCAAGAAAGTACTGTACAGTATAGTAATGTACATAGGACCTGATCCAGGCTCAGTCGCTAAGGTGCGCTCGCTCACTGTGAGCGATTTTAGCCCGTCTGCGCATGCGTATAATTGCGGACGCAGGCGTGTCAGGCTACCAAAACGCAGTTTAAAGGGCGTGCATAATTAGCAAAGTAGCGTCATTGTACACGTCACCTGCATGTATTTCAGCCCACACTGATTGCAGTTTTTGCAGTGGGGAAAGGCAACCTCAAGGTCTGTGAGCAGCTCTGATGGCTCTTGATGTTACCGATTAATGCTACAGTTCCCGGAGATGACGTGTGTTGCGAGTGGCAAGGGGGCGTCTTTATACACTTGCGAGTGCACTTGGCTGTAGCTCGCTAAGATATAGAGGGCGTCCTTACGCGACGCAGTGCAAGCACTTAATTTAAATATCCGGCCCCTTTTTGCTAGCGAGCGGCCGCATCTTGCGATCAGGTCTGGATGTGATCCATAGTGTTTTACTACTGTACTGTACTTCTCTTCCTTTTAAAAATGTCTCTGTTCCTCCTGTACTGTACTTCCTGTACTCCAAAGACTACACTGCCCCTTACATCTCCAACCTCGTCTCCTAATACACTGCCTCCTGCTCTCTCGGGTTGGCCAAAGACCTTCTCTTTGCTACTTCTGCCATCACTATTGGAGTCAGATCCACGCTTCTCTGATTACTTCTTGCTTACTTGCTTACCATCTGTATTGTGTCCTGAGAATCAAGGTACAATACAGTACTAACTGTTAATTGTGCTCTGTTTATGTATTTGTTACTGTAATGTATACTTGTGGCACCTTATACTGTAAATAAAGACAATATTATATATTTTTTTGTTTACACAGGCCCAGAATCTGAGGAGGATGAGACGGAGGAGGCAGAGGCAGAGGACGGGGCTTCTGAGCCTGACTGCCCTCCTTAGCCAAGTAGGTAGTGGTACTGCACAGTATAGTGCATTGTGTTTTACTACTGTACTGTACTTTTCTTCCTTTTAAGAATGTTCTGTTTATGTTATTGTTACTCTAATGTACTGTACACTTGTGGTGCCTTATACTGTAAATCAAGACAAAATTGTATAATTTTTTGTTTTCACAGGCCCAGAACAGCGCCACCACCAGGAGGCAGAGGTGGAGATCGAGGCTGATGCAAAGCCTGAAAGCCCTCCCCAGCCAAGTAAGTACTGTACAGTACATTGTGTTTTACTACTATATGTCTTTCTTTTAATAATGCCTCTCTCCCTCCTGTACTGTATCTCCTGTACTCTAAAGACCATTCACTGATTACTCCCTTGCTCATTTGTGTCCTTAGAGTAGGAGAGCAGCTATTCTGGTAAGCCTTAACCTTGCTGTTTTTGTATCAGTGGTTCCAGCCAAATATTGGTACAGTACAGTGGGGAAGATGTATGAAACGGCGTTACGGGTACATTATGTTACGCGGCAGCTCTACAATGTTGCATAATGTAAAGGGTTTACTCAATCATCATATCTTTTTTTTAAAACAGAGCTAATTCCTCTCTGGGAATACAGGAGGCAGGAGGACCAAAGGGGCCCAGGCGAGTCACGAGGCCCATAAGCCAGTTTTCAAGGGGGCTACACCCGAGGTAAAGTACATCAATGCTTACAGTACTACTATAGTTAACAATCGTGTACTACTGTACTTACAGCACAGTACATTGTGGTTGTCAAGATTGTACAATACTGTAATATTGTGCCTTTTTCTTTTTTTTCCTACAGAGCAAGTTGTTCACATTTTGGCCCTCTTTTTGTTTACGTTATGCATTTTAGTTGATTTTTTATTTATTGTAATAAATTTCTTTGTTATACTCCATGTTTTGTATTTTTCAATATAACAATTTACAGAAAAGAAAGTTCAATTTGCCTTTAATGGAAAAGACGTCAACTGGATTAGGAAAGTTCACCTGAGCTGTCTACATCATCAAAAGAAGATGATGATTTCATACTGTACACATCAGTGCCGACATTGTCAGAAAAAAATTGATATAGGCTCCCCCCCCAAAGCATGACAAGCCCCGGGCTCCTGAGCCAGTCCTGGTTCTAAAAATACAGGGCACAAAACATGTAGCGGTCCCCCGGATTTTATGAATCAACACTGGGCTCTGTAAGCCTATCCTTGTTTTAAAAATATGGGAAAAATTGGTTCCCCCTATTTGTAAAACCAGCACCGTACTCAATTCCTGCCGCAGTGTAATGCCACAGCCAGGGGACCCTTTCACCAGGTCGCTATTGTTTTTTACAGTGAGACTACATGTGCCAGCATGCCTACCCTTTGGCACTTGTGGAACTACAAGCGCCAGCAGGCGGGCGGTGCCCGTACCCCCACTGTAAAATAAATAGCAAAAAAAAAGACAAAACACACACACTGTGCCTAGTATAACTTTATTTCATACACCTACCCATTCACACATACCTAGACTCCGTGTGCCCTGCAGCTTGGTGCTGGTTCCTAAATTACGGTGGAACCCTACTTGTTTTGTTCCCCGTAATTTTTTGGAACCAGGACTGTCTGACAAGTCCGGGGCTGGTTATGTCTTTTGGGGGGGGGAACCCTACGTAATTTTTTTAAAAGATAAACACTTTATATTAAGTAAACACACAGAAACATACACAAATCACACTGATCTATGTATGTTTCTGGCAAACTCGTAGCTCAGGAGGTGGAGTGTTTGAAACTTCAATTTCTCTGCGAGTTTGCTCTAAATCTCACCCGAGATTGTAATCTTGATTCTTATTAAATTTGCAAGCAGCATCTTTTTCATGAAAAGTACTTCTGAGTTTGGCCGATGGTGAGTTGATTCAAGTTTGCAATCTCACCCGAGTTTTACAAGTGGGATTAAAGAACTCTCTCCAAAACTCACTCGAGCTTGTCTTTAGTAAATTTGCAAGATGAAAAATATGCCTAAACTCACCCAAGATTGCAATCTCTTCTTAGTAAATTTACCCCTTGTAGTTCAGTGATGGTTTTATGCACCGCTACCCAGACCCCACTACTATTTTTTCTGCATTACTCTACAGTATGTGATTGGCCCACCTGTCAGGGTTTACTGATTTATTGTATTGTATTCTGTAGTGCTATACTGTATCCATCCACTGCTGTATTATTCACCACTGTAGTGGAGCACTGACAACCCAGCGGTGAAGCTGTGTATTGCATGCCGTGGATGTTGTCAATCTCACTGCGCCTTACTGTGCCACGCAATTCTAAATGTCAGTGTAATACAAGGCAATTTAGTATTTGTGTACTTGGCTGGTTGCAGCCTTGAGGGCTGATGTGTACTTGGCTGGTTGCAATCTTGAGGGCTGATGTGTACTTGGCTGGTTGCAGCCTTGAGGGCTGATGAGTACTTGGCTGGTTGCAGATTTGAGGGCTAATGTGTACTTGGCTGGTTGCAGCCTTGAGGGCTGAGACAGTGGGGATATAAATTACAAGAGTTTATTCAGACACTGCAGTGCAACAGAGACTGCCATGATGATAGTAACAGATAGTCCACTTAGAAGCAGAAGTGTGACTGAGACTGGAAAGTCTAATAACAAGAGTCACTCAGACACAGCAATGCGACTTAGACTGCCATAATATAGTAAAAGATTATCTATTCAGATGCTGACGTGAGGTGAGATGTTAGTAACAGATTGCCCCCTCAGATGCTGACATGCGGCTGAGACTGCTGTGATGTTAACAACAGCTTATCCACACAGATGCCAACGTGTCACTGAGACTGCTGAGAAGTTAGTAACAGATAGTCCACTCAGACGCTGATGTGCGGCTGAGACTGCTGAGAAATACGCTAGACAGGAGGAACTGGAACCCACACGAGGATGAATTCCACACACCGGAACCTGAAGGCACGTACTGAACGCTATAGCTGGCATCTGAGCAGAGAATCAGCAGAGGTGAAAAAGGAGAGGGATCCAATCAGGACAGGGCGGAGCAGCCAGGTAGAAGGACCTCACAGTGTAGCAGCCCGGCATCCTGGTCTCTTAGCAATGGGCCTAAGAGGACCGCCTGGAGCACTGTTGTCAAACAAGACACAGTGGCGGCTTGTGACACTCTAATTGGCTCTCACTGTCTCAGAGAGCCAATCAGATGTCAGCCAGGGCCTGCAGCAGTAGTCAGTTACTCACACAGCATAACAGTTTTTTCTGTGACTTGCTTCATTCCAAACCTCAGTTTCAGATGCTCTCTTGTTGTTTCAGCACCCTGCCCAGCTCTTATACAGCCGCTTGGTGCAAGATTTCTTCTGTAACTTGCTTCAGTAAAATCGTCACTGTTCAGCTTTATTTTGTCCCAGACAAATGGTCCATACACTTAAACCTTCCTTGACTAATGCTGTATAGAATGGTGAAAACCCTATCAAAATCCTTCCAGTGGTTCAAGAGATTATCCCGAACGAACAGACAGATCCCTAAACCGGGGCTTTATTTTATATAGAGAGAGAGAGATAAAACATAAAAAGATTTGCCTGGTTGATTGAATTATAAAGCAGATTATGGAGTTACATTTTTGTTACTTTTTCCAATATATACGGTAACCAAATTTAACTAACAAATTAAGAGTACTTGGTAAAACTTTCACAATTTTCCCTTTCATGCATAGCATCCACTACAGTGGACAGCTGTTTTTAAGTAATTATCTCCTATAGAAATTCTTTTGACATCACTAGTGCATGGTGGCCACCTAGTGGCATCTTTTAATTTCTACAAAAACAATAAGGTCAAAATAAAATGAGCACTGAGCACCTCAGCGATTTCTGTAAAATATTTATTCAATGATAGCAGAGGAGGTTAAAAAAAACATATTCAACTAATGTTTAGAGCATAATATGGTAGATGTTTTGATCAAATACTCAATTTATTTTTGTTACAGTTTATGTCAAATCATATGTCCACTGTAGTGGACATGGGGCCTGATGCAGACCCGCCCGCTGCCAGAGGCAGCTTGCAGGTCTGATGGACGTGTTTTGTTTTGTTTTTTCTGTGGCCGCTTGCTAAGCTGTGGGAGACCTCCCACGGCTTGTGCGAGCGGCCAGGAGGCCGTCGCGATTATCGTGACGATCGGCCTTGCGACGAGACCCTGTGGTAGGGTCTTGGCTACCGCAAGGCCGAGTGGACTTCCTGCTCTAATAGAGCAGGAAGTCCACTACTGACATCAGTGATGAGTAGGGCCTCCCACAAATGCCAGGTGTTCCTTCTGCTCCTCGGGAGGTTTCTGTCCTCCCTGAGCTCACCTTAGGACACCTGCGTTACGGTTTTCCAGGTGTACCGCCCCAGTCAAACTTCTCACCTGCCACTGTCCCCGGAGCAGAACACCTGTGTTTGTGTTGCCACCCCCTCTCCCCGCCTACAAAACGGAACGAGCTGTCACTCACCATCGACAGCCGCCCCGTCTTGTAGCAAGCCCCATAGCGACTGAGCTGCAGTCGCTGGACAGGGCTCGTGCATGAAGGACACGGCACGTGCGCAGTGGGGTCCATCGAGCCAGTAGCAAGCGCTGTGCGCTTGCGAGCGGCTGTGAGTCAGACCCATGGTGCAGTATAAAGATCCATACTGCGTGCAAGGCTTATCCTGGCATATAGGCCTGACCTAATTATTTTCACCATATATGTCAATTTTGAAAGCTGATAGTCCTATAACTATCATTATATGCGATCTTAATTTTTTTAAATTGTAATTGATTTCAAACTATAACACTGGGGAACAGTCAATCTGTTGCCAGGGACTTAAGAGTTGATTTCGATTAATTTTGTGCTCCTGATCATGAATATGCCATGCTTATTTTTCAAATGGCTCTAGTTTTTGAGATATGCATATGTCTTTAATATTTATAACAAATTAAATTAAACAATGTTAAAAATAGTGAAAAATATGTTTTTTATTGATTAAATTTGATTCGTAAAAAGTTATAAAAATACACAGGATAATTATATACATTAGTGTTAGGAAGCTATGAGAACCGTTTTTTGTAGTAGTTTCTTTTGGATTCTTGTAGTGGGCAGTCCCTCTGCAGACTCTAACAGTAATCAGCCATCATGTGACGATCCCACCTTCCTTGATATGTTTCTTCCATTACCTGAATATCCCGGTGGAACCGTTCACCCTGTTGTTTGCTTAATTCTTCTAGATTGGACGAGAAGTGATCTAAATGGCTGTACAAAAAATGTACTTTAACACTCATGTTGGCACCTACTTTCTCAAAACATTTTAGCATGTTGTGGACTAATTCATGATAGTTGCCTAATAAATGTTGAAATACAGAGACACACCTCAGCCATGCTTCAGATTCAGTTACAGTCATACATGTGGTAAAATTTGGATCCTTCACCAGTTTCCGTATCTGTGGGCCGTCAAAAATTCCTGCCTTTAATTTTTCAATACTAAAAGATGGAAATGTTCGACAAATATACATGAAACAATCGCCTGACTTGTCCAATGCTTTTGCAAATTGTTTCATTAAACCCAGTTTGATATGGAGAGGTGGCAGTATGATTTTTTTCCTGTCAATTAAGGGCTCAAGAAATGATGTTGGCTTCTCCTACAGTTATAACTTCTCTTGGAGGCCATACGGTTTGCTGCCAGTGCTTTTGTTTTGCACGACTTTCCCATAAGCATATGTGACAAGGATACTTAATATATCCACTTTGCTGCCCAAGAAGAAAGTTTAACATTTTTAAATCGACACAAACAGAAAACTGATGCTGAGAATAAGCTATTTTTTCTAAGACTAACTTGATATTTTCATACTGTTCTTTAAGTTTAGTTGAATGACCGATAGAAATTGATGCAAATTTATTTCCATTGTGCAGTAATACGCATTTTAAGCTCCTTTTAGAACTATCCAAAAAGAGCCGCCAGTCTTCTGCTCGATATTCTGGTAAGCCCATCATATGGAGAAGTTATGGAATATTGTTGCAGTACACAAGATTGTTATTTTGACTAAAGGACGGCAGTATGGTTTGCTCTCTATTTCGATACGACGTTATAGTAACATCCGGCTCAAGACAGTGCTTTTCTTGAAGTCTGGATGCTAAAAGCTCAGCTCCTTTTTTCGATAAAATCAAGTCACAAATTAAATCATTTAGTTTATTTTGAGAAAATTTGTTTGGAGTAGAGGAACTTTCTTCAAACTCACTTTCATCTGTGTTGTCACTTGCACTGGATGAAATTAACTTTTCCACATCATCACATTCAACTTTGCACAAAGAACTGAATGATGGTACAGGTAAATCTTCGCTATGTGGTATCGGTTGTTTTGCAGAATTCATACTTGGGTATTCCCATTTCCATTCCTTAAATCGATTCATACCCTTCACTTTACAGCACAAAAATAGCAGTCTCTCAAGTGATCTTTTGGCTCACACCACATCATAGGTATGCCGAAATTAAGTCCTTTTCGATCACCTTTAGTCCAATTGCAGAGTGATTCCACGCAGGTTTTACAAACTTTGTGAGGCACCCAAATCTTGTCTTGCTGGCTTATGTGACGTTCAAAATAAGCCTGATATGCTTGATTAACGAATACAGTTAATTTTTTTCTTTCTTTTGCAACACTATATTTGCCACAAATATAACAAAAAACATCTGGGTTGTTAGTCTTCGAAAAGAACTTATTTTTATGGCAAAAACGTTTTGTTTCACACATTCAGTGCTAACTCCCAACAAAAGCCGAGGACGTACTTAACAAAACAAGCCCAAACGGCAGGAAATTGGTTGTGGTGGGACAGAGAGAGAGCCCAACAAAGGAACAGGAGGTGTGCTAACTGCGTCACTTGGTCCTCTCCGTTGCTTCTCTCTGTATGCTGGGAAGAGGCGTGGTTGTGGTATGAGGATATCCCAGCAGGCTCAGCAGTGCACTGCCACACCTCCTCCCAGCATTAGTGAGATTTGAATTTGTTGTGTCTCAAACGTGACTACCAGCTACGTTATCACAACTAAAACAAATTCTTGTTATTGTTGAAAGAAAGTAGTTGCTAAAAAAGCAAAACTAAGTCGATTCTGTTAAGTAAAGCAGGCCTAGACTAGTAAGGTACTTCAAATAGAGAAAATAATAGAATTTTATAATTTTTCATTAATTTGAAAACTGGAACCAATTCAGCTATTATGAAGGATCTAAAGCGAAAATAGGACCTGAGAGAACTCTCAAACCGATCTTAAATCCTTGGCAAGTAAAAATATATTTCTTTTTGTTCCCCAGTGTTATCAATAGTAGCAGCTGTGGTAGTAATGGCGGACACGTTATTACTATTGTTTTTACTTTCTTCAGTTCAATTCCCACCACGGCCCTAACTGTGTAGAGTTTGTATATTCTCCCTGTGCTTGCGTGGGTTTCCTCCGGGTGCTCCCGTTTCCTCCCACACTCCAAAAATATACTGGTAGGTTAATTGGCTCCCAACAAAAATTAACCCTAGTGTGTATGTGTGTGAGCATGTGGTAGGGAACATAGATTGTAAGCTCCACTGGGGCAGGGACTGATGTGAATGGCCAACTATTCTCTGTAAAGCGCTGCGGAATATGTGTGCGCTATATAAATAACTGGTAATAAATAATAAAATAAATAATAAATAACTAGCAACAGGGTTAGGTTAGTAGTAGAAGAGATTCAATCAAATTCCAGTGATAGTGATGATGGTGAATGGCAGAAATATCTATCACTGACAAGCCATGAATTGAATTGTTATCTTGGGATAAATTTGGTTTTGTTCTGTCTGAGATATCCCAGATGCAGAATGTACTGGTCTTCAAATGAAGGGCTTCGTCTTGACCAGATTACAAATGCAATGCCTGTAAACAGATCTGAAGAGATTACCCTGTGTTTTAATATGCCTTGAGAATTAATACTACACATTTTAAAAAAATCTTGTATTAGGTTATCATGTCATGCATGAAAGGGTTAATTCCCAATGTGTAAAAATGAGAGTTATGGTAAAACTTACCTTTGTTAACTCTCCACAGGGAGACATTGGGGTGTAGGTGGGACCTGGAGGACTGGACACCAACAGCAAAGCTTTTCAAACCCAGGATGCTCCGGTCCTTCCCCCTATACTCCGCCCACAGCCTGAGGGCACTTCAGTTTTTTTAACAAGCCCAAAGCAGGAGCAGGACAGGAGAGAAGAAAGACTGGTACACTAAACAATTACACTGTCACACAGAAAAGGAAACAAGTGACCAATAGACGAAACCCATAGAAGCCAGGTGCGGCAGGGCAGGTGCCCTGTGGACCCTATGGACTTTGAAGAAAGAGAGTTAACAAAGGTAAGTTTTACCATAACTCTAATTTTCTTCTTAAGGGTCCATAGGGCTCCACAGGGAGATATTGGCAATGTCGCAATGGAGTTGTTTAAGGGTTGGGTTACGCTCCTGCGCTGATAGAATTCTATGACCAAAAGAAGCATCTTGAGAGGCAAATTAATCAAAGGCATAAAACCTAAGAAAGGTGTGGACAGAAGACCAGGTGGCCGCTTGCATAGCTGTTCAGCTGAGGCGACACGCCGGGCTGCCCACAAGGGACCCACAGAGCGAGTAGAATAAGCAGAGACTGTAGTTGCCACAGGAAGGCCCATCTGCGTGTAAGCTTTTGAGATAGTCATGCAAATCCATCTGGCCAGTGTCTGTTCGTTAGCTGGCCATCCCTTCTTGTGGAATCCATATAGGACAAAGAGGGAGTACGACTTCCTGATGGAAGTAGTACAGTCCACGTAGATCTTTAGAGCACGGACCACATCCAAAGAGGCCTCACCTGCCGAGAGGTCTGGTGAATTAAAGGCCGGAACCACAATTTCTGTATTCAGGTGGAAGTAACTACCTTAGGAAGGAAGCCTGGGTGAGTTAGAAGAACAACCCTATCCTGATGAAATATCAAAAAGGGGGGCGGCATGAAAGTGCCCCTAAATCTGATACTCTACGGGCAGATGCTATAGCCAGAAGAAACAGAGTCTTCGTAGTGAGCCATTTGATATCCACCAATGCCAGAGGTTCAAATGGAGGTTTCTGAAGTACTTTGAGCACCACTGACAAACCCCATGGAGCCACAGGAGAGACAAAGGGAGGTTGTATCCGTAGAACACCTTGCATTAAGCTGTGGACATCTGGCATAGAGGCAATCTTGCGTTGAAACCAGATAAAGCAGAAACTTGCACTTTGAGAGATGCTAGGCGGAGGCCTAGATCCAGTCTAGCTTGAAGAAAGGCAAGAATTTGAGAAACTCTCAAGACCTGAGGGTCATAGTCTCGAATAGCACACCATTGGAAATATGAATGCCAAATTCTGTGGTAAATCCTAGCTGAGGCTGGTTTACATGTTCTAAGCATGGTCTGGACCACAGAGCTAGACAATCCCTTAGCCATTAGGAGGGAAGTCTCAAGAGCCAAGCCATTAAAGACAGATGGGCTAGGTCCGGATGTAGACAGGGACCCTGAGACAACAGGTCTACTCATAAAGAAAGTTGAAGAGGAACATCTATGGAGAGTCTTAAAAGATCCGAGTATCAATGACATCTGGGTCAAGCCAGAGCTATTAAAAGGACCGTGCTTCCTTCCTGTTTGAATTTCCGAAGCACTTGAGGATGCAGGGATATTGAATGGAAGAGATATGCCAACTGGAAAGTCCATGTCACCAACAAGGCATCTATGATGGCCGCGTCGGCATCCTTTGTTCTTGCTCCGTAAACTGGAAGTTTGTGGTTATGTCTTGAGGGCATGAGATCCACTTCTGGAAGACCCCATTTGTCCACCAGAAGCTGAAAGACTTCTGGGTGTACAGACTATTCTCCTGCATGCACGTCATGATGGATGGCTGAGGAAATCCGCTTCCCAATTGAGAATCCCCGGGATGTACACTGCCTAGATGGCTGGGAAATTGCGTTCAGGCCCATGTGAGAATGCGGGATACCTCCGTCATTGCTGATTGACTTCAAGTGCCCCCTTGTTGATTGAGGTAGGCCACAGCCGTGGCATTGTCATACTATACATGTACATTTTCAGAATATTCTCAGCCAGAATGAGAGCTCTGCATATGGCTCGAAGTTCCAGGATGTTGATTGGCAACATTGCCCTGATTGGGGACCATTGGCCCTGGAAGGAGTGCTGGCCAGTTACTCCACCCCACCCTCATAGGCTTGCATCCCTGGTGAGGATGGCCCAATCTGGGATCCAAAAGGGATGACCCTGGTTCAAATGGGGAGTCTGTAGCCACCAGGCCGGATTTGCCACTAACACTTTTTTTCGGTACACATTACACATAGACTGAGTCTGTTCAATCAATCAGTGGCATAACCAGCACGAGGATAGGGGATTGGAGTTAACTGGTATATAAAATTCAAAATCATATACACCCTTATTTTGTTACAGACCTCAGTTATAGAGTATAGGATAATGAGTTTCAATCTCAAAAAATTAGTTATCAGCAAGACAGCAGAATAGTGGGAACTTAGATGATATTTTTCCCACAAATATCTTTGAGTGTGAATTGGGAAGAGGACATCCAGAGATTAAAGCAGATGCTCCATGCTCCATAAACAGGTGAGAGTGAACTGGGATTTAACAGCACTAGACAATTACATCAAACAAAAGATTTCCCCAAGGGGACTTAGACCAAGAGTGTTCCCGGCCTTTGAATTGGCCAATGAAAACTTGAAAAAAAGAGTGGGAAACATGCCTTAATAAATGCTCACAAGAACTTATGGGCATATTGGTTAAACATAATCATCTCATGTTGGAAGAATGTGAGAAGAACCTTGATTATATAGGGAAGAGACTGGAACAGTGGGAAGGAGACCAACAATTCCAAAGATGCTTTGAAAAACCCAAAGAAAATCTAGCCACCTATGAACAGACGATTATTGACCATAAAAGGAACAAATTTACAAGAGACAAAAGGGACTTTGCTATGGGAAAAATCTTTAGATGGAATAAAAGCCCACGGAACAGAGGTCCTTCTAAACACATTGACCAATATCAATATATCTCCTCAGAGGCAGAATCCTCAGGAACAGAGGACACTCAAGAATACTCATTATCTAACGCTCAGGTCCCTAATCATAGGGGAGAAACCACAAATCAGAGCTTTCATTTTTTAGAGGATTCACAAGGAGCCAGGGGAATGCAAAGAGGAAAACAAGGAGGAGACTCAAAAAAAGAAAGAGGGTACCAAAAATGGGACACAACGCTTCCCAATCGGTATCAAATTAGGACAACATGGGGCCACTGATATCCCCAACAAAAAACTTAAGATCATTAAACTCTCAACACATACTCTCACAGATGTCCAAGAAATGATTCTTAGCAAGGGTCTATCCTTTTCTCCCTCACGAGAGTTTAATAGATTTGAATTGGAGAAAGACCTTCGTCTGTTTGGCAGAAAGTTTTTAACAAATGTATATGCCAATAAAGAAGGAATATTTGAAACACAGTCCCAGATAGATTCAGAATCCCAAACCACAGAATTATTTGCCTCCCCACTCTTTTCAGATATGGAATTAGAAGCACTCAAAGGAAAGGACCTGGAAGATTTTAGTAGAGAATCTGAGACACCAGGTATGCCCACATGGGAGAGAGAAAAAAGACCCACTTGCAAGAATAAATGTACATGTTTTCCTCCAGATTACATCTGTCCAGAGATTAAGATATACATGAATATGGTGTCTAACGAATTTGATAAAATTCATCAAAAAAACAGACTAAGGAATCCACATTATGGTAATATGACAACTATAGAAAGAAGAGCTTTGAGAGAGATCCAAAACTGGCAAGACATCCTGGTAAAACCTTCTGATAATAGGGGCGGAAACGTAGTTCTGTGGCCGAGGGATATGTACCTCAAAGAGGCATATAGACAACTAAAGGATTCTAGTTGTTATAAGAAGATCCTCCTGAATCCTATAGACAACTCTAATACACTTTATCAGAGGATCATAGGTAGGGCCTTGAAGGATTTGAAAATCACCCCACAAGAATATGGATATCTCAAAATCCTCAGATACCAACATATTATATGCTTCCAAAAGTACACAAAAACATGTCCACACCACCTGGTAGACCAATAGTGTCTGGCATAGGGGGGGGTTAACTGAAAGAGCGAGTATCTTTTTGGATGTCCATCTGAGACATCATGTCTTTAGCCTATATTCATATGTCCAAGACACTTCAGAAATGCTATGAAAATTAGATGATATCAAATTGGACCCAGGCCAATTTTTGGTCACACTTGACGTCAAAGCCTTATACACCAGCATCAGTCATGAGAAAGGGGTGGAGGTGGTCAAATACTTCATGATGATGGAGGGATTTGAGGGCTTCCATGAGTTCCTCTTGGAGCTACTAAATTTTGCATTGAGATACAATCTTTTCACATTTGATGATCATTTTTTCTACAGGCGAGAGGTATGGCAATGGGGGTGGCATGTGCCCCCACATATGCTAAAAAAAATTTGGGGTGGTGGATGATAGAGAGAGATCTCCTATGAAAATAATTAATACTTTACATCCCACATAATTATGTGGATTAGATATATAGGTGATATATTTTTAATTTGGGAGGGAGACATACAACTTCTACTGTTGTTCATTACAAAACTAAATGACAATGACCTCAACATCCACCTCACTCATGATATCAGCCAAGAAAAACTACCCTTTCTGGACTTGGTGATATACAATAACAAAGATAAAATGATTGCTACCGACCTCTATAGAAAGGAAACCTCAACCAACAGCTTACTTCATCAAACGAGCTCACATTTCCCTCCAACAATAGAAAATGTGCCAAAGGGGGAATATTTCAGATTGCGAAGAAACTGCTCGGATGATAGTTATTTTAAAGAACAAAGGAGGGACCTTGCAAATAGATTGAAAGAAAATGACTATAGCAAAACATCAATAAAAAAGCCATGAGAGCAGTGAAACAAGTGGAGAGAGAACATCTGATCTTCGGCAAGAGCAAACGAAAACAGCAAAAACAAGATAATATCAGATTCGTGGGAAATGTTTGCCACAAATGGTGAGATCTTAAGAATGCCATACAAAAGCACTGGAAGATTTTACTCTGAGATGCAGCCTTGTCGAAAAGGATAAGCCCAAAGGTCTCTATGAGCTGGCGTAGATCCAAAAATCTTAGGAACCAACTTGTGCACAGTCATTATACGAAGAATACATTAAGAAGGAATGACACAGTGGGCACTTTCCCATGTGGCACATGTAAATTATGTAAGCATATTGTCAGGATGGAGGAAATAAAGGACAAATTTGACAACCCAATCAAAATATGATACTACATCAATTGCAAAACTGAAGGAATCATATACTGTATTATGTGCAGTTGTGACCTTAAGTACGTAGGGATGACCACCAGGTCCCCTAAACAACGGATCCTTGAACATTTCGGCTCTATTCGTAATGCCACAACTGATCTACTCAAAATGAGAAAACTTACGACTGTAGCATGCCATTTGAAAGTCTGTGGACTGGAAAGAATCAGGCTCGTTATAAGGGGAGGAGACATGACGAATGCACTATTAAGAAAAGAAAGTGAATGGACATTTAGATTGGGATCGGTAGCTCCAAAGGGAAAGAACGAGCACATCCACTATGGAATTTTCTTAACATCTTCATGACTCTTTTTACAACATATGGAGTAGAGTTCACCATCTTCTAGCTCCAGATTAATAACGGTCTCCAATATGAATGTATTTTAGATTAATTAGCAGTCACTTCTATTTTCTCATTTTGGGTCATGCATTCATTTGCTATCTTATCACATTCCATTTTTTTACTTTAAGTTGAGGCTTCACACACACAATTTTAGTATTTAGTTTGGGTCACACTTTTCCATATAGATTTTACAGCAAATTCTTTTCCACTTTTTGCTTCTTCTACTTCAATTTTCTTTATTCAGTGATAATATTATAGGTACTTTTTATAGGTACTATTTTTTCACTAGGGGTATACAGTATGTGCTGTATATGGTGCATCAGAATTTGTTATATATTTCACACCATATATCACATTTAACGGCATCACATTTTACACTATTTATGCTTCTATATAAATGATATAGGAACACATAACGTGACTTATTATACCAATAGTCCATACATATTATCACCTCCTTTTCACATTTGTACACATTTATATATGTATGCACACTTAACGATAAGTACGCACGTGGATCTCTCATTCACATGTTATTATTATTAGGATTATTAATATTATTATCATTATTATTATTTTTATTTTTTTTAACAGATTTATTTGTAGATTTTACAGAAGTAAAATAATACAACTATACATAATCCAATAAAGAGGTATATGAAATATTCAGATCGACAAAACAATATGATATCAAGTTAGCACATATATCAACAGTCCAATCTAAGTAGAATGGATCATATAGAGCAATATAGAATATTGGAAAAATATACTTGGAGAGCAAAATTGCGTAAGGGGTAAAGAGAGGAAAGAGAAAGAGAAGAAAAGAAGAGAAAGAAAGGGAAAAATATATTGGGAGGAACAAGGAAGTTAAAGAAGAGACCGAGTCCAGAATTAAACAGATAATAGGTGAACTATGATCTTTAAAGTAGTAGGTTCGAAAAACCTGAGGGTAGGGATCCATGTGGTGTGGTGTCATTATAAAGAAACCAGTCACCCCAAACTATAAGAAACTTATGGGAGGTGTTATGGAGATACGCTGAGATTTTCTCCATGGCCGCCACATGCCAAATTTTATTTATGAGTTGTTGGCGAGGAGGAGGGTTAATATCTTTCCAATGCCTTGCAACTAAACATCTAGCTGCGTTCAGGATATGTGAAGAGAGCTTATCAGCATGTGGGTTGAGGCCCTCGAGTGGACAGGGAGATTTAGTCAGTGGTATTTTTAGTATTTCCGAAAGGAGGACAGCAACCTCATCCCAAAATTTGGCTATTTTAGGGCATGACCACCATATGTGAATGTAGGTGCCTGCCTCACCGCAATCTCTCCAGCAACGATCAGATGCTAGGTGATACATTCTATGCAGGCGGACAGGCACCAGGTACCATCTGTAGTATAACTTGTAAGCATTTTCCTTTATCAAGGTGGAAATGGAAGATTTGGATACCCTCTCCTGCACCACAGACCATGTGTCCTCATCCGGTGGGCTCCCCAGATCCTTTTCCCACTGAAGTTCATGGCCAGGTGTATCAGAAAATTTAACGGTCAATAAAAGATTATAGATGACAGATATATAATACCTTTCATAAGAGGAGTGCGGAGACATAAAGACCCATAAGGTGTTAAAGATCTAACAATTGAGTTAATGGGAAAGGAATTAATAAAGTGACGTATTTGAATATAGGTAAAAGTATTAACAGAAGATATATTAAATTTATTCTGTAGGGAATCCAGAGGGGCGCACCTATCCGACTCACAGAAATCAGATACCACCCTGACCCCACCTTTAATCCATGAAGAAAAACGGGCAAGGTTGAGACCTGGGGAGAATGCTGGGTTCGACTATATAGGGGTAATGGGGGATGGATAGGTGGTGATGTTAAAATGGGATTTACAGTAATCCCATATAGAGCATGAAAAGGAGATAACCGGGTGTGAGCGAGCAGATTGGGGTCTATCAGGCGAAGCCAAGCCTATAATTGTAGATATGGAGGAGACATTACACAGCTTAGTTTCAATTTCCACCCAGCGGGGTATTTGAGATTATGTAAACCAGGCTATTGCCTGACTTAAATGGGTCGCATAGTAATAAAGGGTAATATCGGGAAATCCATTTCCCCCATTAGTGGTGGGATGACAAAGAGTCAGGAAACCAATGCGGCGAGGTTTGGATTTCCATACGAATTGGACAAACCATCTGTGTATTTGCAATAAAATTGATTTGGGAACAGCAACAGGGAGGGTCTGGAAGAGGTAGAGTAATCGAGGCACAAGGTTCATCTTGATTGCTGCTATCCTGCCTAACCAGGAGATTATTAAATCACGCCATTGAAGAAGGTCCAGTTTAATTTTTTTAAGCATAGGGGGGAAATTTGCAGAGTATAAGGTGTCGTAACTGTTTGTTATGAAGACTCCTAAATATTAAATTTTAGAGGGGCGCCAGGAGAAGTTATAATTGTGCCGCAGGAGATCCAACGCCCTATGTGTCATATTAAGTGCAAAAGACTCAGTTTTAGAAAAGTTGACCTTATAACCCGAAAGTGAGCCGTAGTCAGATAAAACTTGAAAAAGTTTTGGGAGAGATGTATGAGGAGAGGTTAGGGTTAGGAGTACGTCATCAGCGAAAAGAGATATTTTGTATTCAGACTTTCCAAGTGACGCACCCCTAATATCCGAGTCAAGACGTATTTGCGCTGCAAGGGATTCAATAACAAGGGCAAAGATCAGAGGCGACAAAGGGCACCCCTGTCTAGTGCCATTAGTTATACGAAAAGGGGACGAGAGAAGACCATTAACGGAGACCCTAGCTGAAGGGGTAGAGTAAAGGGCCAGGATACCCTGGAGGAAATTACCACCCAAGCCGAAGGCCCTCAAAGTTTGAAACATGAAGGGCCAGCAGATCCGATCAAAGGCCTTCTCAGCGTCTAGGGAGAGCACCAGGGCTGGGGTTCTAGTAGAATTGATAGAGTGAATGAGACTAACAACTCGCCTAGTGTTGTCTCTGGCTTGCCTCCCTGGTATAAAGCCGACCTGATCGTTATGGACCAAGTCAGGTAGCACTGAATTCAGGCGGTTGGCAAGTATCTTTGCATAGATCTTGACATTGGTGTTCAACAGCTAAATGGGTCTGTAATGGGCACAATCGGAGTGGTCCTTACCTTCTTTGGGAATAACAATAATCCTGGCCTCAAGGGCCTCTCTGGAGAAAGAACCACCGGACATCACACCATTGAACACCGTGGCAAGATGAGGGGAGAGCAGAGGGGCAAAGGATTTATAGTAAGTAGCTGTAAAGCCATCGGGGCCAGGGGCCTTATTTGCTTTAAGGTTCCCTATCACCTCTAAGATTTCATGTGGCTCAATTGCAACGTTTAAAGATTCAAGGACTGAAGAGAATAATTTAGATGAGTGGCAGCTAGCTAAAAAGTTTTGTACTGAGTCCACAGCGGGTAATGAACTGCCTGGAGAAGACGAAAGGTTATATAGATTAGTGTAAAATTTACAAAATTCCTCAGTGATGTGTAAGGGATCTCTAATAGGAACACCTGAGCTGGATTTAATTGTCAGAACATTGTTCTGCGAGAGTTTGGATCGTAATCTAGACGCCAGTATTCTGTCAGCTTTATCCCCCTTTTCGTAAAAAGTTTGATTAAGCCATTTAAGAGAGGACTCAGCCTTTGCTGTAAGGAGGAGACCTAGTTCACCTCTGGCGGCAGCAAGAACACGTTAGTCATCCGCCAGTCCCGATGTTTTGTGAATTTTATCTAGACGAGCAACGAGATCCATAAGCTCAAGAAGCTTCTTGCTTCTGGCCCTCTTGGCAGTAGCCGCAGACTTAATCAAAGACCCCCGGATCACTGCTTTGTGGGCATCCCAGAGAAGCTGGGGAGAGATTGTAGAGTTAGAATTTAGAGAAAAATATTCTGTAATCTCAGAAGCTAGTTGTGATCGCAGGGTAGGGTTCATAAGAAGCATATCATTAAGACGCCAAATACGAGAAGTATTACGAGGGAAGGGTGATTCAATATCTACTGAGAATGTTGAGTGATCTGACCAGGTGCTGGGGTGAATGCTGGCATCTAGAATTAGTTGTGCGGGGTCAATCCCAAGAAAAATCATATCTAGCCTTGTATGAACATCATGGACAGGTGAGTAAAAGGTAAAGTCTTTAGCAGTAGGTTCTTTCACGCGCCAAGCATCAAATAGGAGGTGTTGGGAGAGAAACTGTTGTAATGCGTCAGAATTAGCACGAACCGAGCTAGCCGACAATTGTGGGGGAGGTTTAGATCTATCAAGTCGTGAATCTAAGGTAGTATTAAAGTCACCTGCCATGACCACTCTACCCCCTCTATGTTGGGACAGCAGCAAACTCAAAGTACGAAAAAAACGTGGTTGTGCAGAGTTGGGGCCGTAAACATTAACAAACGTGAAAAGGGTGCCTTCCAGTT
Source organism: Taudactylus pleione (assembly GCA_031769625.1). Lineage (NCBI taxonomy): Eukaryota > Metazoa > Chordata > Amphibia > Anura > Myobatrachidae > Taudactylus > Taudactylus pleione. The sequence goes on from JAUIMM010000153.1 coordinate 2,853,551, forward strand.
CCCCAACCAAGAGAAGGTAGCGCCCCTCTGGATCCCGAACAACCAAGGAGGGAGTAAAGGAGACCCGCCGAGAGAATAGTATAGCAACACCTTTCTTGTTACGGGAAGGGTCACAAGCATGATAAGTGGAGGGGAAGTATTTAGATTTCAATTCGGGGTGACAAACGCCAGCAAAATGGGTCTCTTGTAGAAAAATAACATCGCCTTGGAGTTGGCGAAGAGTATGGAACAGGGTAGTTTAACGTTGAGGGCTGTTCAAACCTCTAACATTAAATGTGACGAGTTTAGTGGTCATGGGGGTGTATATAAAACGGTTATCGAGTATTGGTCAAAAGAGAATAGATGAGTAGTGTACCAGAAAGTCCTGACTACGGTCTCAGGGAAAGAAGAAAGAAAGAGAAGAAAGGGAAAGAAAAGGAGAAAAGAAAAGGAACGGGGGAGGCCCTGTCCTTGTGGTCGGACCCACGGGAGTAATTGGCTAAGGAGCCTGGGGTGTCCAAGGCCAGTCATTGTGACCGCTTGGGGGTGAGTGGGCAGAGGTGCCAAAGGAGTGGCACTAATCTACAAGGCAATAGTAAGGTGGAGAACAAGCTCCAGGTGCGAATCGATAACAAAGACGACACAAGATGACAACACGGTGAGTTAGGGGAAGGGGGATGGCAATATAACCACCACAAGCAGGGTGGTCAGGAGGGGTCGGTGACTAGTACTGTTGGTTAAGAGGGGGGGGGAGAAAGGGTGAGGTGAGAGGACAACCTACAGAGGCCATATAAAGATGGTGTGGCCGATGAAGCAAGAATGGAGTACAATAGAAGTAATAAAACTCAATAACAATAAGTACAACAATAAAATATTCTACCTATTGCTGCAGCAACATAAAATAAACACAACAATAGATAAAACAATAAGTATTCCTAGGGGCCACATTTATAGTTTAAATATTATATGGAAGGGCATTCGCCAGGATAGATAAAAAAATTGGCCGTCAACAAAATGTACAATTTTAACAACATAGGACTTTATGAACATTTCTAGAAAAATAGTTACGGTAGATAATAAAATTTGAAGTCCCATAGGAGCATCAGAGGCAGGATAATAGACCTCCGATCTACAGTATAGATTGCCTCAAAACTTATAAGAATGAGTGGGATAAGGCTATGGGGGATATTGGTAGTAACACGCTAGGGGGTTAACTTACTCCATGAGAGAACAGTGAATCTAAGAAATATATTAGATTACCCAGGAGGACATGGTAACTGAGATAAAAAACATTATTTCTAGAATATAACAAAATGAAACATTGCAAAACTAGAGATATAACCTGAGATCTGCATCAACAATATGGAATCTTGAAACGTGATGAAGTTTAAAGTCCAATAATAGGACCTAGTTCCCATGTAGGGGAAAATATTAGGTAGCAGAAAGGGAACGATAGATAAGTCAGGTCACTGCAGAAAGATTAGGGCTATCGCTAACTGTATGCCATACATTCTTCGGGGCTCGTTGGGGTAAGGGCCCCACATCCTTCACCGGGGGTCTGGGGACCTTTGCAGGTGAGGGCCCCGTGTCGCCCTTGGGAGGACCATTTGTGGTGGGAGGCCCAGGGAGAGGGAGATGTAATTGAGAAAGTAGACATAGGGCTTCATCTGGAGACCTTGCAATGAGGAATCTGTCTCCTGGTCGAACCTGCAGACTGAAGGGGAAGCCCCAGCGATAGCGGACGTTGTGGTCGCGTAGTATTCTGGTAATGTCCTTCATTTCATGTCGTTTTGATAAGGTGAGAGGAGAAAGGTCCTGGAAGATTAACAGCTTAGAACCCTCAAAGGCAACATCTGGGGAACGTCTGGCCTGGGAGCAAACCTGATCTTTCGCCTTGAAATAATGAAAATGGAGAATTACGTCTCTCGGTGACTCAGATGTTTGGGAGCGAGGTCGGAGGGCCCGGTGAGCTCTGTCGAGGAGGAGCATATCATCCGGAATGGTAGGCGCAAGGGAGCGGAAGAGCCATAGGAGATAATCTTCGAGGTGGGCAGGCTCCACGGATTCAGGGATATTACGAATCCTGATGTTATTTCTACGCCCCCTGTTATCAAGGTCCTCCTGTTTGTCAGTGAGCAACACAAAGTCCCGCGTCAGTTGGATATGATCTTGCTCAGACATCTGTTGGAAATTAATAATTTCTTCTTGCTTCCTCTCAAGAGCATCCACACGGGAACCTATGTCAGTGATTTCAGACTGGAGGCCGGAAATAGCCTTGTGGACTTCGTCGTGTATTGTTTGACGAAAACTACGTATCTCAATGAGGATTGCAGCAATATCTGCTTTGGTAGATGGAGCCGCTTGATCATCTGCCTCCGATTCGACATCGGAAGCACCTCCTAGAGACGGGGTAGAAGGAGGTCTTTGAGAGTCATTTACCTGGTTTGCTTTAAAATAGGACACAAGGCCTTGAGAGCCCGATTTTTTGTTTCTAGGCATATTGGCGGAGATGGACATAGAGTATAGGAACCAGTAGGGAGGAGATCGGGGGCGGTTGTAACTTCTTGTCAGCAAGGCACACCTGGAGGTTGTATGGTTGGAATTATCCCATTATATAGCGAATCTGAGTATCTCGTCTAGAGCATATTAGTTGCAGATGGGATGCAATCGTAGACAGTGGCCACTAGGTGGAGCTTCAGCACAAGAGAGCCATCGGGAAGTGCACTGCAAGGCAACTAATATTACTGTGAGAGTCACTGTATGATTATTATAATATATATGCAAAAAGGAGAGGAGCAATGTATCCACACAGTCACTGTAATATTATTATAATATAGATGCAAAAAAGAGGAGCAGTGTGTTCATATAGTTGATATAGTAGAGATGGAGGAGTGCTGTAGGCTATCTAGGGTCTGTAACAGGGAGGTGGACACATATGGAGAGTGGTCTCTGATTCAACTTTGGAGTACAGACCTTAGCAGAGATGATCCTGGACTGGTATATGGCTGTCCCCAGAGTAGGGGAGGTTGCAGAGCTTGTAGAGGGAAGCCGTCAGCCGGCCCAGCATGGAGCAGGGAGACCGGGCCACAGGAGACCAGCACCTTCGGCGGGAGAAACTGCAAGGGGGCAGGAGGTGAAATTCCCGCTGACCCCAGTGACTCAGCCGGAGGCAACAAGGAGCGGGCAGCGGGAGTTATAGAGCCCAGGGCGCGAGGACGTCAGGCGCCGGCTACAGCACTCGGCGGGGAAGGAGGATGGTGACGCGGCTATGTGCTCCCGCGGCGTCCAGCCGTGGCCGCGAGCAGGGAAGCCAGTCACCTCATCGGCGGTGCAGGCCCAGACACCGGATGCCGCTCCAGGTCAGTGAAGGAGGCAGGTGTGCGCGGGGTAATGGCGCGAGGTAATGGCGCTGGGAAGTTCCTTGGGCAGGCCTCCGGTGTGGGGTAGCTGTCTGAAACGCCGTCAGAGAGCCCCCCAGATACACCCAGTAGGACCCCTGTATCCTCAGCGGGGCTCTGGGCAGTAGAGGTTGGCGGCTTTGTTCCTCCAACACAGCAGGGGAATCGACATTAGGATGCTGGATGTGGAGCTCAGAGAAAAGCATCCACCATCTTAGGCCATCAAGCCACGCCCCCCCCATTATTATTATTTTTATACCTAATACATTCAAATGTTATTAACATTTTTATCTTATATTTATTATTATATTATCTTCTTAATTTTTATAGTTTTAATTGGGCACAATATCATTATATTAATATATTCAGATAGGTAATCTATACTTATATATTTTCTATATTATATCATCAGTTTTATTATATAATTATGAATATAGTTATAGTACAATAAATATGAGTTTACTAATGTTAGTATGATATAGTGTCTCCAGTACCCATATTGGGTGCTCGGTATATTTCTGAAGAAACCATATTGGGTGCTCAGCAAATTCTTGAAGGAGAGAGCTACTCGTAACCTTCCCCCCCCACCTCCAATTGCAGTCCTTCATAACACATGCAATTATTATTTAGAAGAGAATAGGTGGTATATGGGTATATGTATTTAGACGCATATATACACCTCTTTCTGAGATTAATCGGTGCGATTAACTATTTGCTTTTAATGATAGAGTTAACTGGTAATAACATGGAGCTTCTTTTTATTATTATTATTATTATTATCCTTTATTTATATGGCGCCACAAGTGTTCCGCAGCGTCTTACATAGTACATAGAACTAATAAGTGAACAAGAAACAAGTAACTTACAGCACATTACAGTGCAGGACAAGGACACGATTTATATACATTGCTGCAATAGCGATTAAACACTCACAATAAGCAGCTGGGAGTTGGCAGTCACGTGTTAGGTGCCCTAATGGGGAGTTAAGAGTAGAAGAAAATGTAAAGAGAAGCACATGAGGGAAGAGGTCCCTGCTCGTGAGAGCTTACATTCTACTAGTGATATAGTACAGCCATCATACATGTATTTACAGTAGACATTCTTGATTCAAGATATTATGACATAATTTATGATATGAATACTGACAATGATCCAATATATGATTTTAGCATGCTCCATTTGGGGAAGCCCTATAGGCTACAGGTGCATTGGTTATGAAGAATAATTCAACAACATTATGCTATGATGGTGTGCATATTGATTGTTATTGTTATATGTGTATCTTTTATATATATATAATTTATATACCCTATTTAAATATTACCTATATAAACATTACCAGAGAGGAATGATGTCTTCTCTGATGCAGATTATACTAAAAATGTTAATTCAGTATAAAATCACCATGCCAAATCGTATGCTTGTATTGGGATTTGACATGTAATATGTCAATCCCAATAGGAGAGCTTTGATTGACCTATTGGATGAAACCACAGCATTAGCTGTATTAAATGTATATCTGATCATGAATGTCTGGTTGGTTCTCCACACATACAATAGGAGAACCAGTAATGGGGATCACCCAGGCTGCACTGTGAACAAGCACAGCAAAACGCGTGTCAGTATCCAGCAAAAGCAGTCACATGATGCGCACACCTGACCAGCAAGCCGGCCGGCTCTCCAATCTCCAGAGAAACGCTACTTAGGAATATACCCCTCTCTCTTTGATTCCACTCGGGACAGTAATGCTGGGCAGGTAAATGGCGTTGACATATCTGCGCTGCCTCGGTAACAGGGCGGACTGTCCTCCCATGCTTGATAACTCCCCTATATTTCCTCTTCTCTGATGCAGACAGCCCTCTCTCTCATTTGTTATCCGCCGTGTATTATCACATGATAACAAACAGCAGAAGGGGGCTAGCTCCATAGACATCGGCACTGTTATTTCCTTATATCTTAACCCTATCCCTGCTGATAATACAGGCATATGTTCAACACTGAACTCAGACTGCATATATATTTTTGTGCATAGGAATGACCCTTTAAATCTCTGTGTATGTATCCACAAAATGTCAAAAGGATTATACTGAGCCTGCCATAGGCACATGCTCAATATGGGATTCATCTACTGTATATATGAATGACATAGGAAAATCTCAAATTGTGTATCTACGGGACATTTGGAAAGATTATACTGAGCTTGTAAAGTGTCTCTGATCTGTGTATCAACAGAGATACCACATAATATCAAATTTGTGCAGTATCCATTTAGAATAATCTATAAGACATCAGGCACAGAAAGAAATGCCACTATCATTAATGGGTAGAGCAGCTGTGATAAAAACAATAATATTTCCCAAATTGGCATATGTTATACAAATGCACCTGATAAAGATGACAAAGACAGATGTAAATCTTTGTACAAGAATGTTTTCAGAGTTTTTGTGGAGAGGGAAAAGAGCGCGTATATCTATGACTAAACTAAAAATGAAAGGACAAGATGGAGGCTTGGCAATACCTGATATTATGGCCTTTACAAAAGCGGCCCATTTCAGATATATAATAGATTGGTTGTTAGATAAGGCAGAATATACGAATCTTAAAATAGAACAGGAAATGGTAGAACCGTATGCATTAAGTGCACTATTACATACGCCAAGGAAAATGCTTCCAAGGCAATTTGTGACAAATATAATATATATTTTTTTTTTTTCAGACATTTTTTTATTGAGACATTGTGCATTCAGAATACAAAACATTTTTTGTTCCAGATCATATTCAATTTAAAATCACATGTAACAGATGATATAAGAACAAATTCCATCCTTATAAATGACATTACACTATTACTACACAATTGAAAACATATCTTTCAAATTGAAGAACAAACTTTCAGTTTCGTCTTTTGCTTTTATCTATTTACTATAATAAAGCAATACAAAATTGTTGACCCGGAGAGAGAAACAGCCAAACCATCCCTCTAAATAGTATTAATATTAATAGGAGGATCATCTACCGCTAATCTCGTGAGATACCATGTGGTATTTTTCAAGCTATGGTGTATTTGTTTTCTTGTGGTATCTGGAAGTGTGTCTATGTATGTTTCCCATAATGAAAAGAAACGTTCCACCTTTTTTTCTTTTTGTATCAGAGTCTCTATCCAGTCCATTTTGAAAATAAAATATAATTTTGTCATAAACAGAGACCATTGGGGAGGTGAGCTATCCAACCATCCTTGTAGTATGGTTTTCTTGCCTGCCGCGCTCATGATCAACAATAATTTCTTACTCTCTGAGGTCATACGCTGTTCCGGGTCAAAAACCCCCAATATTGCCCATTCAGGAGTAAAAGGGACATAATTTATAAATTTCGTCTCTGCATATCTACGAATCTGATGCCAAAAATTTTTAACTATTGGGCATGCCCAGAGACAATGAAAGTTATCTGCTTCTTCTTGTTGACAACGTGGACATAAATGATTATTAGATGATCCCATTTTAAAACGCCTGATTGGGGATAAATATACATTGTGATAAACATTTATGAATAATTCAGTATACATACTGGCAGGCAAAGTTCTTCTAGAGAACTCCCATGCCTTTTCTAATCTCTGAATTGTCAAATTTGGGAAATGAATTAACCATTTAGCCATACCTCCAGAGATTGTTGAATGGTCTATTATATCTCTTAAGAAAGTATAATGAACTGAGATAGCTCTACGGTTTGGTACTTGATGAGACAGAAAAGAGTCTAACGTGTTATCCCAATCCTTATCAGAGAAACGCTGTAAAACATATGTAAGATAAGAGCGCATTTGCAGAAATGCCAATGGATATGGGGCTATCACTGGGAAATTATTTGATACCTCCGTATATGTAAGCATACATTTTTCCTCTGTTGAAACAAAAGATTTGATACTGGTTATACCTGCCAAACGCCATAGTGTAAAAGGGTGAGCAGCCATGCCATCAAGGAAACTGGGATTACGAAGCAATGGGAGATGAAGAGTGTGATAGGCATTTAATCCAGCCTTATGTCGTAAAATATGCCATATCTTTCTAGTTGTCCACAGTAGCGGATTTGATTTATATATCTCAGATATCTCTTGATCATGTTGATGAAGAAAGCTGATCAGATCACTTTCTACTATAAAGCTTTGTTCCACTGAAACATTAGTATACACTGAGGACTGAAACAACCAATCACGCAAATGTCGCAAAAGTGCCGCCTGATTGTATATAGCTATATCAGGAAAGTTTATACCTCCATTATTCTTTGGTTGGCAAAGTTTTCGTAGGGCTATTCTAGCTCTGCCTCCCCTCCAAATAAATTGACGAATCAACTTATTGATTTTAATTGTATCAGCTTTTGTCAAGAGAACAGGGAGAGATTGCAAGGGATACATTAAACGGGGGATAGCCACCATCTTTAACAAATTGGCTCTTCCCAGAAATGACAAAGGAAGACGTTCCCATCCCCTGACATCCTCACTCAATATATTTATCGCTTTTTTAATATTTAGTCTATAAAGATTGCAAATATTATGTGGTAACAAAATCCTAAATATGGTATATATTGTTTAGACCATTGTAAGGGGTATTGAGAGGCCCATCTAGGAGATCTAGCAGAGCTTTTAAGTGACATAGCCACTGACTTATTCATATTTATATGTAGACCAGAAACTAGACCGAAATGTTCCAAATTACGTAATAGAAGGGGCAAGGATTGTTCAGGATTACCTATGTAGAGAAGAATATCATCCGCAAATGCGGAAATTTTTAGTTCCTGTCTACCTACAAAGATACCTCTAAATTCTCGCCAAGTCTGAAGAGTTCTGAGAAGAGGATCTAATGCCAGGTTAAATAATAACGGCGAGAGGGGACAACCCTGACGGGTGCCCCTTTCCAAATAAAAACGGGGACCTACTATTCCATTGACCAGTAACGATGATGAAGGATTTAAATAAAAATAGCGTATTAGCCCAACAAAACTCGACTCAAAGGCTCTTCTCTCCAGCACCGCAAACAAGTATGGCCACAAGACCATATCAAAGGCTCTCTGAATATCTAAGCTTAGTAATATATTTTCACCACCCGACACACCCGCCGATGCCACCACTGCTGCGATTGCCGTTCTTATAGCCTTTACAGCATGTCGCCCTTGTACAAACCCTGTTTGATGTTCTGTTACTATATGGGGTAAAATAGTTTGGAGTCGTAACGCCATAATCTTAGCTAAGATCTTAAAGTCAACGTTTAAAAGACTAATGGGTCTATAAGAGGACAACAAATTTAGGTCCTTATCAGGTTTTGGTAGCAAAATTGTGTGTGCCTCATTGAATGTATCATATGGTGTGTTGTTATCATGTAATGTCTTATATAATTCTAATAATGTTGGGGTTATGTGAGTTTGTAGTATTCGATAATATTCTCCAGAAAAGCCATCTGGCCCAGGGGATTTGCCTGCAGGAAGTAAAGTTATGACTTTATTAATTTCTTCCATAGTTATGCCGCCTTCTAACGCCTCCCTCTGATCCTCTGTTAGCTTAGGTAATACGTCATCGGTGAGCAGGATGGTTTGAAGTGCGCCATCAACAGGCGTGGAACGAAATAATTCTTCAAAATGTGTTTGAAATTGATTGACAATTTCTTTAGAATCAGTTATTGTTTCTCCTGTAGTAGGGTTTGTCAGTGTAGTAATTGTGCGGCGTTGTCTGTGTGGTTTAGATAGGGTTGCTAAAAGCTTGCCTGCCTTGTTTCCCCAACGATAATATTTGTTTTTATTGTAATCCATGGAATGTTTTGCCTGTGTTAGTAGATAGGTTTCTAATACCTGCCTGGCTTGTTTGTACAGATTCATATTGTCTGATGAGGGATCAATAGTATATTGTTGAAAGGTGTCCTGTACTACATTTTTTAAGGCCTTGTATTCTGCCTTAGCCTCTTGGCGCCTACGGGACATGTAGCTTATAATATGACCCCTCATAACAGCCTTAGAGGCTCTCCAAAAAAGAACAGGATCGTCTCAAGAGGACAAATTATCGTCCACGTAGTTTGTCCAGTGGTGAATAAGGTATGTTTTAAAATCCTCAGATTGAGCCAAGTAATATGGAAAACGCCAAACATAATCTATTTGTTTCATGTGTGGATGAGAGAGAGCCAGTGAAACAGGGGCATGATCTGAAATAACTATATCGTGTATATCTACCCCCTGTATCTCAGAAATCAAGCCATCCGAGATCAATATTTTATCTATTCTTGAAAGTGATCCATGTACCATGGATAGATATGTATGTGTTCTATCAGTGGGATTCAACAGTCGCCACGGATCTGACATATTTAAATTATGCCTAAATGTATTGAATATTCAATTATTTGACTTCTGAGATCTCTGTGTCGTTAGTGATTTATCAAGTGAGGAGTCTTCCACCATGTTAAAGTCTCCCCCCACTATGAGCGGATGAGTAAGCCTACTTTGGAGAAGATGTCCTAAGTCCTGAATATATATATGAGTGTTAACATTTGGGGCATAGACATTTACTAAAGTATATGTGGTCTGATACAGTTCAACGTCTAGAATTATATACCTTCCATCTGGGTCAACCGTTTCAGACAATATTGAAACTGGCAAATCCCTGCGAAATAGTATGGCCACCCCTCTAGTCTTAGTTTTATAAGAAGCTGAATAACAGGAGCCCAACCAGTTAGCTTTCAAGGTATGTTCTGCGGATGCAAGCCAATGGGTTTCTTGTAAAAATATTATATCTGGGTTAAATCGTTTTAGATGGGTAAGGACTCTCTTCCGCTTAATAGGAGTATTTAAGCCACCTACATTCCAAGAAATGAACTGTATGGGCTTAGGGGGAAGCGTGGTTACCTGTTCATTTAATAGTGAAGGCATGGCTACTCACCCAAGTAATATAAGCAGAACCCGGCAAGATTCCCCCCCATGGAAAATGGCCCCCCCTCTCTCTCCAGGCCCCAGACCATCACAATCAAAATACATCGAGAAAACAAAAATATTGGGAAACATGGTCATGTTTATCTCTTATTTTTTGCATCCAATATTGAAGACAAAACTTGTTTAATACACAACATCTCAGTTCGCCGTTTTCTTTTTTTTCCACTAAACTCAAACTGATGGTGGACACCATCTATCAATAGAGGTGCGCACACAAATAGAAAAAATATAAACTAATGTGGGCCGTCAGCCCCTAGGAAGATAAGGATCAACATTCCCCTCCAAGTGTAATAACCCCTAACTTTATAACTAATATTGATCAGTAATAATTTTCTCAGCGTGGGGATCTAGGCGGTGACCGTGGATTCATGAAATGTGACTTTGCCTTTTCTGGATCAGTAAAGAAAATTGTGGTGCCATCCTCCACCACTCTCAACTTAGCTGGGTATAGCAGAGCAAATCTTATTTTTTTATTGAACAGAAAAGTGCAAATCTCTGAAAATTCCTTACTCTTTTGAGTGACAGTAGTCGAAAAATCTTGAAATATTAAAATTTTATTGTCGTTTATTCGCAGTTCCTTCTTTTGCGGTAAGCAGCCGGAATTTTTTCTTTCGTTCTAAAATCTAGATATCTAGCCAGAACTGGCCGAGATCTCCTTCTTGCTCCCTCCTGCTCAATTCCTAATCTATGAGCTCTTTCAATATATGGAACTTCTATACTGACATCTAGTTCCAGAGCAGTTGGGAGATCAGTTGTTAGAAAATAAATTAAATCTGCTCCAGACACTGATTCTGGAATGCCTATGAAGCGCAGGTTGTTGCGTCTGGAGCGATTCTCAAGATCATCAATTTTATCCTGCATTTGTTGAATTAATCTAGCATGGGAATCTACTCCAGATTGACAGGCCTGCATGTGGTCCTCTGCGTCACTCACTCTCGTCTCTAGTGCTACAATACGTGATGCATGAGAGTCAATTCTAGCTAGACCAGATTCCAAGCGCATTTGGAGATCCTCAAACCTCTTGTCCATCAAAGGTATCATAAAATCTGATATTTCCCGTGCCGTCAAAGGGGTGGACTTATCGGGCGGGTTTTCCGAGGATCCCGATTCAGAGAAAGATGGCGAGGGTGGCCCTGATTTCTGGGAAGAACCCTTTACCTTGCCACTTTTATTTGATGCGGTAGGATTTTTAGGAGGCATGTTTCTATCAACAAATCTGTCCATACCCCTCGAACTGCAATAGAACGACTAGTGATGGTCACCTAAGCAATAAGTAATGTTAATTGGTCACCAGGATAGGGTTTGTATTACTATTAATTAATGTAACATTTCAATATTTCCCAGAGGCAGCGCTCCACAATTAATACAATAGTCTACATCTGGACAACTGAGAATACCCAAATATTCCGCTATTAAGTAATTAAATAAATTTACTGTGGTTGTTTTTAATTTACTCACTAATCAAATAATAACGGTCACTAGGTGGCAGTCACAGTACCTCTTCTTGTTTTAAGAGAAAAATCAGGCTTGACTGAATAATCGTATAGTATTTTTAAGTGAAGTACTATATGGTATTGTCACCTATACTTTGAAGCGAGATCAAAGGTCAAAGGAAAAGTATGAACACCTTTAGATTTAAGCTGATTATCAATAATATAAAACAAGATGTGTTCACACCCCGATCTGGTATACAATACTTGTATTGCCTGTCAGCACTTACAATAGCTAAGGCACAGACAATAAAACCACAAAGATATATATAGTAGAGAATTGTTTCACCAATACCACTAGGTGGTGTTGATATGCAAATTATACAGTGAATACTGACAAACGATATTATTGAGAGCACATATAGACAGTGATAAAAGTGTGTTCAAGTTTGGATAAATCTACTTTAGGTACACATATGTTAGAGGTAAGACATTTGCAGGCCAAAACTAGAGTATTGTACAAATGGGTTACTTTATAGGTTATATGAAGTTGGTGTATTCCTCACTATAACCATTGGCATTCAGCGGCAGGAATAGAAAGAAAAAATGGGATGTCTAGGGGAAAGCAGAAGGGGAGATCGTGGGACAAAGATCGATGTTTGGGGAGAAACACCAGGAATGTTAACTAAAATAAAAAGGGGGGGGGGATAAAAACCTAAAAACCAAAATGACAGACCGGGGGAGGGAGAGACAAGCAGCAAGTTCCAAGTTCCACAGCAAAGGGTACTGTACCCCCAGGCAACCAGAGCGTCTCTCTTGGATGCAGCAGGATGAGTCACAGGTTCCAGTCTCCGGCTACCAGGCACACATCAAGCCTGGTCACAGCGGCATCCACGTCCAGAAGACACTGTCTCAGAAACAGCGGGTGCAGATACACAGGAGCAGCGAAGATGTACAGCTCGCGGCAGAGGTGACCAGGGGAGTGATCACGTCGGCAAACGGGCATACAGCAGGGCGGAGGTAATATGCCGGATAGGCGCAGTTTCCACTTTCTCCTCCCGCAGCGCAGTTTCCACTATCTCCTCCCGTACACCGCATCGATTCCCGGCAGACTCCTCCAGTCCGCGGCCAGCAGGTAAGTGTCACCGATAAGGACAGGCTTGTGGTCCCTAGAGCCCCCACAGGTTGCGGCACAGTGTCATAGGGAGTTAAGCAGCTCCCAGACTCCCTGCCGCCGGCGGCTTCATAAAGGCTCCGGATGTAACGCGCAACCAGGTTACAGATACCGCTGGTCAGAGGGAGCCGCTTTAAGTAGCTCAGCAATGTGTGGGGTAAATAATTTGTAGCCGTAGGCCCGCCAGCAGTCCCAGAAGGCTTCGGGGAAGGCAGGGACAGCCTTCACAACAGGAAAGTCTGCTCCCTGCTTTTCGCGCCCAAGATGGTGGAGGGCGGTCATAGACGCCTGAACTTTGCAGGCTGAATCCCAGCGGATATATGTCGGCTCCAGCCCTAATAACTGTAGCAAACCACTCCTTAATGTAGTGGTATTGAAGTAAGTAACCTTCTGGATCGCAAAATCGGGTGAATAAGCTCAGATTTGGTTCCGTTAAGTGTGGAAGGCTGGAGCCCAAGTAAAATGCGGCCACCTTGAGTGCCCCGCCCACCGGAAGTCCCACAAATATAATATTTAAAGATACATACCAGTCATGGTGGGATATAAATAAATGAACAAAAGGAAATCCAAGATTTTCTAAGTATGTGGAGATATGGGGAAACCCATGTTTTGAGGCAGCAATGGAGAATAGGTAGTTCAGACAATGGAGATCTAAGGGAATTAGTAAAATTAGAGATGTCTTCGATCCAGGAGGTGAGATAATGTCTTTTCAAGACTTAATGAGAAAAAAGGGATTAGAAAATAAACAATTCTTTATGTATCTACAATTGAGAGATTATATTTGATCAATGACAAAAATTAGAGAGGAGATGGAAGAAATAAATACTGTATCAAAATTGCTATTTAAGGTAAAAAAGGAGAAATATAAGATAAGATATTTATATTGGGAGGTAGCTAACCTAAACGAAGATAAGATTTGGGAAAAAATTAGAGAGAGATGGACGAGGGATATACCGACAGTAATTAAGAAAGAGTATATTATTGGAAATATGGGAAAGGTATTAAAAATATATTTTTTCAGCACAACTCCAAGAAACACATATTTGAACAATACATATAGCATACTGTATATAGCACAGGAGCAACATAAATATATGGTTAGAGAAGAAGGAATATGCCCAAAATGTTGAGCACAAAACGCAGTGTTTATACATAATTTTTGGTACTGTCCTAAGATTATGCGGTTTTGGAATAAATTAGTGGGATACTTGAATAAAATATTTAAAATAAAAGTGAGATTAGATCAAAGAGCATTGTTGTTTGCAAATTTCAATACTTAGAATTCAGAGATAAGAAATAAACAACTAGAACCTATACTCTCAATCATTGTTACAGTGGCAAAAAAAGTGACATTAATAAAATTGTTGGAAAAGTCGTCCCCAATGATAGAAAATGTAACAGCAATGCTACTGCAAATACTATATTTAGAAAAGACGTCTAATAGAAGTAGAGATAGAAAAAGGGGGAAAAAGGGTCTATAAAAAGTGGGGACCATATATAAATACCCTTGAAGGACCTACTCAAGAGGCAATACTAAAAAAATTTTAATCTACAAACTGGTATACCTTCCTTAGACTAGAAAGTTAGAGGGAAATAGGAAATTCTGAAGAGTTTGAGGTAATTGTAAAGAAACAGAAATAGGTTGTATTGTGGGAGAATGAGAGAAGAAAGAATGAGGAAGGGGAATGAAAGTAAAGTGTATAAGGTAATTGGATTTTATATCTTTGTATCTATTATATGTATGTTGTATGTAATTGGATTATAATGTTGAAAAATTAATACAAATATATTGAAAATTTACAATACAGGATTCAGGCTGCATTTATTCTGACACTGTGTAAGAATGACATTGGAAAATCTCAACATGTGCATTCACAAGACTTTAGAAGGACTATATTGAGAATGTTCAGTATCTCTGATCTGTGTATTTACTGAGGTGCAGCACAATCAACGGAAGGATTTGCCTATTAAGGGCCATTTGCATAACACCAAGTTTGTGTAATATCTACTTAATTATGCATCTACAATAAATATTGTGTTGTCATTGGGAGCATCTGTAAACTAAGTGTCTAAAGGGGCCATTACTTTTGGCCCCTTAAAAAGTGGGAGGCACATATTGAAACTGTTGTAATTCCTACACCGTTTTCCCCCGATTTGGATGTAATTACCCTCAAATAAAATCTGAAAGTCTGCAGTTAAATCACATCTTGTTTGTTTAATTTCAAAGCCATTGTGGTGGTGAATAGAGGCCAAAATATGAAAATTCTGTCAATGTCCCAATATTTATGGACCTGACTGTAAATGCATGCAACAAATATCTCTGAATTTCTATTACCATATAGTTTTCATGTATTGTTGCAGGTACAATTTAGTGTGCTGGGGGATATCTAGGGGATACTTCCCTTTCTGTTTTTTTGATCTCCTAATTTGCCTGATAGGATATTATTCGCGAGTATATGTCAAATATTTATCCTTCATATACATATACTCAGTGATTTATATGAGTTTATGATATTGCTAAGTGGAGTAATTATTATTACAGTGTAATCTGTTTATGCACCCATATTTGAAGTTTTGTAGCAAACTTTCAGGAGGAGTATATATACACAGGAATTATATTCCTGAAAATAATATGTATGAGATACTATAAGATAACCGGCAGGTATATTACAGTATGATACTGTCTAATACCCCTTTTACACCAGAGCTATACAGGGTTATTGCAGGGTTAACCCGGGTAGCTCCTTGGTGTAAAAGGGGCCATGGTTGGATTCCTGGTCGAGTGACACGGCAACCCAACCCAGGTAACTTGCAGGGTTTTACACGGGAACAACCCGTGAAACCCTGCAGTGTAAACGGGTACCCATGGTCATTCAACCCAGCTCCCGTTTACAGCATGGGGGACTTCCGGGTTTCTCAGCGCTTGGAGATAATGTCATCTCCAAGCGCCGGGAGTAGTGTTAAAACTGCACCTGGGTGCAGTGTGAACGGCGCTGATCCGGGAATAATCCTGATCAGCACCGCAGTAGAAAAGGTCTGTTCTGGGTCTGACCCGTTTTGGAACTGTGGGCCTGCTTCAGAGCCGCTTGCTAGATGCGATCGCTCGAAAATTTGTATGCAAATTGCGTAGGCAGTGCTACCGCACAGCAATGTATTAGCATGCCTAGTATTTCTTAGAGAGCGATCACATAGTGTATGCAGACACCCACCAGCCTGTTTTAAGACGCCCACTTGTGCACGTCAATCCAGGATGTGTATGCAACCATCAGTACATCAGGTAACATCGGATGCTATCGCAGCGCTTGAGGTTGACCATACACTGCCGCAAGCACTGTGAGCACTTCAATGTAAGAACAAGCCAGGTGACGTGTACTATGATGCTATCTTTTAATTATGCACACCTCTAAAACGCCGTTGAGATGCTCAGGCACACCTGCTTTTGCACCTCCACTCTCCCGTTTTTAATGGCCAGCCCGTTACCATCTACAAACGGCTTCCCCTGTCACTCACTCTGCTGGGCTGTCTATGCACAACATGCGAATGCATTGTGAACTTTCGCTAAGGTGTGCGCATGCGCGCTGCAATGCATACGCACAATGCTTACACACTGCATACCATCGGCAGCAGCGAGAGTATGCATCTTAGCGAGCGGGTCTGAATGAGCTCCAGTGTTACAAATCTCAGGTCAGACCCAGGATTTAGGTGTAAAAGCAGCAGAATTGTATGACCTACTAAAGTATATATTTTGCATCTTGAAGCAGTCATTGTTATTAGTTGACTTTGTATACTTTAGAATTTTATTATTAAACTACTTAGTTTTACTAATTATATATGAAAAGTTAAGTTTTATCCAGTCATTCTCCCCCTAAGTGTGCCCCCACACAGAGTCCTATTTTTCTTTTCCTTTCTTTTAAGAAACCACAGTGATTATGTATGGCTCAGGGGAGCATCACTGACTAACCAGCATAACTACCAACGTATCCAAATAGGGTAGTTTGGGAATATATATTTTTTGTCTCTTTGGTTATCACTACAGGTCACTTTTGAGAGACTTGACTTACACTCACATTGAATACTGTATAAACCCCTTGTTTTTCCTTTGTGCGGTTTTGCTACTAACATTTTTTATGGGTGGACCACCAGGTTAGGGACAGGCGAACCTCTGGGAGGATTCTCATTGTCTGGGATCTGAGCAGATGAGATAGTCTGTTCCACCTGGAGAGGATAAGGTGTTACAGGGGCCTGGAGTGAAACTGGGCGATCTCCACCATGTCAAAGGTGGATGACACTGGTCCCAATTCCTGCATTGCAGAGTGAATCGACACTCAACTGAAGCAGTCTGTGTAAATCACTAACTCTGTAAATCACTGAAATCTTGTCTGCCGTTAGCAAGATTCTCTGAACTGGAGATTCCAGGAGGGCACCCAAATGTACCATCCTTTGAAAGGGTGTCAGGGAAGACTTCTTCCAGTTGATCAGCCAAACATGCATGTGTAGAAAGGTAATGGTTACCTGCAGATGGCGTCGAAGAGTCTCTGGGGAGCTTGCCAACAGCAAAAGATTGTCCAAGTATCGGAGCAGTCTGATCCTTTGACGACGAAGTGAGGCTGCCATGATCTTGGTAAAAACCAGAGGGACCGTTGAGAGGCCAAACGGTAGAGCCTGAAATTGGTAATGCTGCTGTAGTATAGAAAACCAGAGATATTGTTGATGAGCAGGCACTATAGGCACATGTAGGTAAGCGTCCTGAATGTCCAGGGAAATCATAAAATCTCCAGGCTCCATAGCTAGAATAGAACGGCGAGTTTCCATATGAAACTTGGGCACCCTGATAAACTTGTTCAGAGATCTGAGATTGAGGATAGGCCAATGAGACCCATTGGGCTTCTGAAATAAGGGTAGAATAATAGCCCTTGCCCCGTTGTGAGGGGATCCGAATTATTACTCATGAATTCAGTAAGGACTGAATGGCTTTGTGGAGCAGCAGGACCTTGGTTGAGTCCGATGGAGGTCCTGTGCAAAAAACTGTTGGGAGGGGGTCGCCTCAGTAAGGAGAGGGCGTATCCGTGGGAGACCACTTCTCTTACCCAGGCATATGACGTGGTCTGATGCCAAATCTGGGTGAATTGAAATCGGCCTCCCACACTAGGAGCCCCCAGAGAGGCCCATCCATCAGGCTGCAGGCTTGTCCGTAGACTTGGTTGGTGGACGTCTAGTAGCCCAGGCCTGTTTGGCCCTAGGCTTGGAGGCCTTGGCTGATGTCTGGTGCCATGGTAAAGACTGACCTTTGGCTTTTCCTTGAGGGCGAAAGAATGACGACTGAGGCTTTGTATTATATGCAGAGGGCAGGAACGCCGTCTTTTTAGCCACCAAGGTAGTCACAATTTTATATAGCTCTGGACCAAATAGGATGTCCCCCAAATAGTGAACAGACTCCAGAGCCCGTTCTGAATCTGCTTTCCAGGAACGGAGCCAAACAATACGACGCGCCCCTACCGAAGTGACAGATATCCTGGAGGCCAGGAGAGCCGTATCTACAGCTGCCTCACCTAAGTAGGAGGCTGCATTCCTAATGTGAGATACATAAGAGAGTTGTTCCCGTGAAGCATCAGAGGGAAGGGTTTCTTCTAGGGTTTCTGCCCAACTCTCAATGGCTTTCGCCACCCAGGCCTTAGCAGGATGAGTAATAGTTCCTGTAAGAGAGTAAATAGATTTATGACAAGATTATATACGTCTATCTGTAGTTTCCTTCAAGGAGGTAGCAGTGTGAATGGGTAACGTGGCATTTTTAACCAAACGAGTTACATGAGTATCTACGGCTGGGGGAACATGCCATTTAGTGCAATCAATAGCTGGAATAGCATACCAGCTATTGAGCGGGACCGTCCCGCCCGCAGTGAGGGGGGGGGGAAGTATACACGCTGCATGTATGCAGAGGTAGAATAGATGCTGTGTGCATAGCATCTATTGAGAGTACGGGGGGGAAGCCCAGGAGCTGCCCAGCATCTCTGAGATTAGTGATGGAAATGGGGGCGTGTCATCTGGCCACACCCCCTTTTCTGGCACATGCAGGTCCCGACTCCCTCCCAGCAAATGTTGGGAGGTATGGAATAGGGTAAAAGGAACTGAATAGTTTTGGGATTTAAAACCATTTACCAGGTATGATCCATGTGATCAGACAGCTGGTCTGATTGATGAAACTCTGTCATTTAAAAGCGCATGCTGTTTTTTTTTTTTTTTTGGAGTGGGTTCATCCTCTTCAATTCATAAGCAGGTATATCTAGCTTACATCGTGGCTCCTCTTCTCTGAGTGAGAGAGGTCTGCATCTTCCACCTCCCCAGATATACAGGGGAAAAAAAAAAAAAAAAAGGGATTTGCCCTCCAGCACACTGCAGCAATATAACTAATACCTCTGAATTTCTATTATTATGTAGGATTCAAGTATTTTTGTTGATATTGCTGCAGTGTGCTGGAGGGCAAATCCCTTCTTTTTTTTTTCTTAAGTTCAGTGTAAACCCCGCCCTTTACAAGGACCTGTGCAATGTCATTAAGCTGATGTGAGCGACCATACTTTTTGTTTTGCCTCCCCAGATATGTCAGAATCAGATAACTGAGTGGACTGGGAGGATAACAGAGCACGTTTAGAGGGTTTGGTAGGTCTTTCCCTTGTGTAGCAGTTGCTGCAAGGCTGTAGAAGTACTAGACAAACGCTATACTGGGGTAGACAGCATGCCTACCCATGGGGATGGCAAAGGATTTGCAGGGAGTACCTGCTGTGGCCAGCCCACAGGGGGAGCCACTACGGGGACCGCTCTCTGCAATATATGTAAATAAAGATAGCACAATATAGTGTGGAACTGCACTGCTGGTAGCCCCCCTGGAGTAACAGCGCTTTATAAGGCTCAGAGACCCACCGGAAGTACCTAGCACAGGTTTAGAGTCACAGCGACGCAGAGGGGTGATGGGGTGGCAGTATAGATATCCGGAGGACAGTCTGATGCTGCTCACCCTTCTGGTAGAAATAAAAATTAAATAAATGAAAATAAAAGCTTAGGCTGCATAAGTCAGCCCCGTTATAATGGTGGTGCAGCCCCTTGCCAGACACCAATGAAACTGAAGTACCCTCATGTTGTGGGCGGTGTATCGGGGGAAGGACTGGAGCATCCTGGGACTGAAAAGCTTTGCTGTTGGTGTCCGGTCCTCTGAAGAAAAGTAATTTTATTTGATATGGGCCATTAACAAAATGTGGAGTTGACAAAGCAATGAGTAATTAACCCCTCTGAGCAATAAGCATAACTGCACGTCCTGCTAGGCTGTGGCTCATGCATAGACAGAACTGGTATATCCTGTTGATCTTGCAGTAACAAGCGAACAGAGACAGATGGAAAGCATAAAAACAGGGATCCCAGTTGCTATATCATTCCTACAGTGTTCAGTATACAGACCACCAGGTCAGGAAGAGGAACTGGACGATAAACTATTGCAGGACATCACTAAAATGGCATTAAAAGGAGAGTTTATAATCATGGGAGATTTTAATCTACCCAATATAAACTGGGAGGTGCCTGTGGCAAGTTCCACTAGAAGTAGGGACATCCTGGATTCATTGCACGGAGCCTCCCTCCAGCAATTGGTGAGGGAGCCCACTCGGAAAGATGCAATATTAGACTTAATACTTACAAATGGAATCAGAATATCTGATGTAAAAGTGGGTGAAAACCTGGGATCCAGTGATCATCAAGCAGTATGGTTCAGAATAAAGACAGATACTGACTCACCCTGTACAAAAACAAAGATATTAGATTTTAGGAAGGCTGATTTTGCAGGGATGGGAAGATGTGTAAGCAAAATCTTTGGCAGAGTGGAGGAACATGAAAGGAGTGCAGGAGAGGTGGGAAAATTTAAAAAGTGCAATATTAAAGGCAACAGACCTTTGAATCAAAAGGGTTAGGAAACCCACAAGGAAAAGGAAGCCATTGTGGTTTGGGAAAGAGGTAGAAAGTATTATGAAAGCAAAAAGATGGCCTTTGGGAAATACAAGCAGCCACAAAATACAAAGAGTATCTTGTAAAACAGAAGGAGGCTAAGAAAGTAATGATATGTGCAAAGGCAAAAGCTGAGGAGAAAATGGCACAGGCAGTGGGTAAAGGGAGCAAAACTTTTTTTAGTATATAAAATAAAGGAGAAAAACAAAAAGGTGGAATAAAAAAAGACTAAAGACAGAAAGGAGTCGTCTTGTTGAGAGAGACAATGTAATAGCTGATCATCGTAATAATTATTTTTATTCAGTATTCACTACTCAAAGAGAGGGCAAGGGGCTACACTTAAGGTTGCAGGTGTAATCAGAAAAACGAGGTAGGAACAAGCACATTTACAGAGGAAAAGATCCTAACAGAACTCTCAAAACTGAAAGGGGATAAATCAATGGGGCCAGATGGGATACATCCAAGGATACTAAAAGATCTTAAAAGGGGTGCTGCTAACACCATTAACAGAATTATTCAACCAGTCACTAGCTACTGGAGTAATTCCAGAGGACTGGAAAAGAGCAAATGTTTTGTCCCACTGCACAAAAGTGGAAGCAAGCAACTACCGACCAGTGAGCCTTACATCAGTAGTAGGGAAATTGATGGAACCACTCTTAAAAGAAAGTCATAGATTATCTCAAATCCAGCAATTTGCAGGACATCAAACAGCATGGATTTACTGGGGGGAGATCATGTCAAACAAATCTTAGTCACCCAGTCAAAAAAAAAAAGTCAACAAGGAAATAGATAAAGGGGGGGCCATAGATATAGCTTATCTAGACTTTAGTAAGGCATTTGACACTGTTCCACATCGCAGACTGTTAAACTGGAAAGCATGGGATTGGATACAAAGATAGTTGAATGGATAATATCATGGCTGCAGGATAGGAAACAGAGTTGTAGTAAACAGAGTAGTGTCTCAAGAGGGAAAATTTTGCCAGTGGAGTACCTCAGGAATCTGTACTTGGACCAGTGCTTTTTAATATATTTGTGACATTGCAAATGGTATTAAAGAGAAACTATGCCCTTTTTGCAGATGACACAGAGGTATGCAACAGGGTAGACACACGAGGATGGATAAAACAAAAATTGATTATCTAGGTAGACTACAGGAATGGTCAAGAATGTGGAACTAAAGTTTAATACCAAAAATTGCAAGATCACGCACTTGGGTCTCAAAAATACAAAGGCTAAATGTAGTATTAATGGCACTATACTGGAAACTACTGAAGAGGAAAGGGATCTACGAGTCACTATTTCAGGTGACTTAAAGGCAAGCAAACATTGTAACGAAGCAACGAGGAAGGCAAGTCAGATGCTTGGTTGCATAGGGAGAGGAATCAGTTGCAGAAAGGGAGATCACTGTATAGGTCATTGGTACATCCTCATCTCGAATACTGTGTTCAGTTCTGGAGGCCATATCTCCAGAAGGCGCTTAATACATGAGACACTGTACAAAGAAGGTCAACTAAAATGGTGCACTGTCTACACCACAAAACATACCAGGAAAGACTAAAAGATCTTAATAGGTATAGTGTGGAGTAGGGAAAGGGGAGGAACATGATAGAAATGTTCAAATATATAAAAGGGTTTTAACAAGATAAAGGAAAGACATTCTTCAATGAAATAAAAAGATTAGAACAAGAGGACATGTTCCGAAACTGGAGTGTAGCAGGCTCAGGGGAAATTTGAGGAAAAATTACTTCACAGAAAGGGTAGTGGACAAGTGGAATAGCCTCCCATCAGAGGTGGTAGAGGCTAAGACAGTAAAGCAATTTAAGCATGCACTGGATATACATATACTTCAGAAGGAGGAAGGATCAATAAAGGGTTGAGGTAACGGTTTAAAAAGACAAATGGGCTACCTGCTGTCAAATTCTTTGTTTCCAATGGGATCTTCTCTTTTTATCCACCTGAGAACTTGGTCACCATAGAGACTGTATCTAGCAGAATCCAGACACTACTATCAAATGTTCTTTCCTTCACAGTATATGTTAACATTATGTAAGATTAGATCACCAATTCCCAACGAACGTTTTGGTGATATCCAGGCTTAAATACAGATGGTTAAATCAAAAATAACTGAGGTACTAATTAAGTCACCTGTGCTCCAGTATGGCTGTCCTCAAAACCTGGACTGTTAGTGTGCCTTGAGGGCCGTGGTTGGGAACCCCTGGATTAGATGGGTATGACACATGCAAGTTAAATGCTTTTCATAATAAACACGCAAATAATAAAAGTCTACCCATATTGGAATATGTTTATGGGTTTATAGAAAGCTAAAAAAACAAATTTATATATAAAAACAAAGTGTAATCTATAATAAAGTACACAGAGGTTGTAGAATGAATTTAATATATTTGTAGAATTACAGTAAAAATTACACCATTGCTAAACGCATTTTACTCTTCGTACATTTACACTAAAACACAAGTGAAAAAGATTTAACTTTTTGTTACAAATGTGTCCCAAAAAACTTCTCTTGGGTAGACCAAAAAAAATTAGTAATTAGTAATTCTTGGTGAAAGTAACCTATAGAGAAAATTAATACTGGAGTGGTAATATAGAGTGAAACAGTGTTTTGGATTATATCTGGAACAAAATACTAGAATGTAGATTTACTCAGAATGCCACTCTATGCTTACACGTGCAAGCAAACACACCAGAGTGAGCATGATTAGTATTGCTACCATACACTAGTGTCAATGGCTTGATTTCAAATAGGGCCCCATCTGTGTGGAGTTTGTATAGGTTTCCTTCAAGTATTCTAACTTCCTCCCACAATCCAAGAACATACTGGTAGATTAAATTGTTTTTTAACCCTAGTGTGTTTGCATGTGGTAGGAAAAATAGACTATAAGATCCACAGAGCCAAATACTAAATATTGTATTTAAAAGCACAGCATAATAGGTATGCGCTACATAAAAAAAGTTAATGTTAACCATTTTGTATTGAAAAGGGGATTAACCATGAAATGCATACACATGGTCTGATTCTGCCACTTGCATGAACACTGGGCGACAGTACAAACCAGTTTACCTACATACCGGGAACCTGCCACTTTCGATGACAGGCCATGTACAGTATGCGGTCATCCACCTGCATTTCAAAAAGATGATTGATAATGATTCAAATTAAATAGCATTGTTATTGGTTATTTCTGCAGTTTAAACTAAAGCCAGTATTGCATTTGCATGTGTATTCTACTACAAAATTACTGCAACTAGCTAAAACGGGTAATATGAAGGATTAGAGGTTAACAATTAAACAGTGAAGAAATAATAATTTAAAATAATGTATTTTGTAAAAAATAAAATAAATTGGAATTCAGTACAGGCACTTCAAGTTTATATGCACATTAATTCTAGGATTCTTCATAATCAATGGCTCAGGAGCTAGGCTTTTACATTACTTTTCTAGTAGACAAAAAGAAATAATCTTTTTAGTATGTCAGTTGACACTAAAAGACCAATAGTTTTAAACAGCAAATCAAAACACTTACTCTAAATATGACCATTATTTACATATGCTCTATGTTTAAAGTGAGGTACAGCAGCAATTCACAATTTGTCATTTCCATCCAGTTTCCCAACTGCTCCTATGTATGTAGTTTATACAGATAAATTCTAAAGTGATTGGAGGACACGTGTGCAATCGCTGCAACAACTATGTATTTTCTCCTTATACAGTTTCTGCAGTGCACCCTAACCATAGAGCTATGAAATGGAATAATCATTAGTGCTTTGTGTCATCATGTAACCTCAATATTCTATTAACAAATTATATCATATAGTGGATGTAAGTGTTAGTTCAGACATTGTAGCAAAAGTTTTACATTTGTGTATTAAAAGGTCTACTGTAGGCTGCAAGGCATTTACCTCAGAGTGTACCTTATAACAAAAAAAAAAAAAAAAAAAACGTAAAAAATAAAAAAAAGGGTACAGTAGATTTTCTAGTTACTTTCAGGGAGGATAAACAAACTCGTTAGAACAGGAAAAAGAAAAAACAAACCCATTTAATACAAAAGTCCCATTTCATAAAGCATTGGCAGCACTGGTCTATGTGCAGCAGACCAGTGAATATTTTTAAGTCTACTGATTTGGTAAATCATATAAATGTAGAATCATACATACATTTTATTATTTACATTCACAACATAATACAGCCCAGATTCCCTTGTACATGCTGTAACTCAGCATCCATTGTAATCAGGACATATACTGTGTACACAGAAGGTAGACTAGAAGCGCTGCTGGTTCGGATTTTCAGCAGACTTCTTTCGCAGTTTCATCAGATGACTTGTTCAGCTCAATTCTCACAGACTTTTCACCTAAAGAAAAGACAAAAAAAAAAAAAAAGTTGGCAATGTGTAATTCTTCAAATAGCAACTCGAGAATCAATGCTCAGGCAGGCACTTTAGTACATACGGTATATTATGATAGAGGTTATACCCTTTATATGCCAATTTATGCTATGGCTACAGTAATAATTTTCCTTAAAAATCACATGAACGAACACACCTAAAAACACTACAAAAGTATTCCGTTCTTAAATATGAACCAATATTAACACTGGCATGAAGAACATGGCTATGAGCTGCCATGCTACTCAACGGCTCGCATTGCCCGCCTATGTCCCTACCATCAATAGCACTGGTAAACCTTTCTGGTCCCGTGAGCTGCACTGTGAGGGCTCACACTGGCCGCTTGCATTCTGGCTGTTGCCAAGCAATCTGGTTCTGCAGCAGTCTTACTAGCAAATGGTCCCAGCTGATACCAAGCAGCCGGGGCACCTTTCTGGCTGCTTCTCTATGTAGGATTTATGCAAGGGGTTGTCCCAGTTCGGACAATCTAATATAAGACAGGGAGGGCATATCAGAAATGGGCCAAGCTTCACTGCCGGTTATAGCGCTCTTGCCCTGCAAGTTAGCTGACCTGCCCCACCATGCTCCCATTACTATTTCTTGACTCCTGTACCCTGTATCCCTGGTTCCAGGCTGCACTGTATTCTGCTAAGTTCTTGCAAGGCTTTTCAGTGTCCTGCTGTGCTGGTCTTAATACCCTATCCTACGCCTTAGATATCCTCTGGTATTCCTCCATTACCACCTGTACTCTTGCAGCATCTGGTTCCTATGCAGCCTGCATATTGCTACCAGACTCCACTACTACCTCCTAGTTTCCTACATTACTCCCCGCCTCAGGTATACGGCTTCCTGTTACCAGCCGGTTCTCACTACTATCCTGATCTTATGTCACAGTGCCATCTAGTACTGCGGAGATCATACATTTCTAAGGGAAGGGCAGCTGTTACAGGTGAAGACCTCCCCGCTAGATTCTAGGAGTTTATGCGGATTCTGGATGAGCCCTAACCCGGTAAACAATGCAACTTTAGATTTGTAGCCTGCATGCAACTCCTGCCAATGAGTAACTTTCCCTTATAGTCAAATATGTAGTATATGAGAGATTGATGGACTGGTGCAACGGTCACGTATTCATCTACACATTGAAGAATGACTCATATGACCATGATTATCTGATGTTTGTAGGAACAATGCCTGCATTCTGCACTGTACTCTAAAATACTGTGGTCGCTACATATCCAAAGTATGCTCTTCTGTGAATTTCTCAGCGATATTTCATGCTCACTCCTACTTAGATCATTCTGAAATACTTGTTTGCAGGTTTACAATGCATGTACTTCACCCCATCACTTTAGAACTTAGTAAAGAGAAAACCAGTGGCCACAATAAGCCAAGAAGGTGATGTAACAGTAAAAGATGCACTTTTAAAGAACAATTTGATATAGATAATTTCACATATCATACACTGCTTAAATATGGACCCAAAAATACAGAGGGTTTGTTGCCAATAGTATCAACAAGCATGTCTGCATAACAAGACTGTCACTATGTACACAGGATCCAAATATCTGACAGGGGATGGGTACAGGATGCCGGCATCCTGACAGGGTTAGGATACAGACAGTCAGTTGGTATCCTAACCATCCCCCTTTCCGGTGCCTGAACCTAACCTCACCCCCTAGTGCCTAACCCAGCTACTTACCTCTGGGATTCTGGCGGCCAGGATTCCGGCGACGGTATTCTGACCGCCAGAATCACCACATCCCATCTGACATACCTCTAGGGGGGGGGGGGGGGGGGAGAATTTGCTTTTCTGCACTTCAAAAACAAGACCTAGGGCTGCATATGCATGTCTGTATATTATACAAACCACCCTTATCCTGCGCCTATACAGAGAACTAAACCTAGCAGCTACTCATACAGAGTCCCCTATTAGTGGGACTGGATAATAGAGATAGAAAAAGGTCTGAGAGAGCGCTTAAGTAACTTACAGTTTTTACTGGAGAATTAAGAAAAGGCCGTTCTGGGAATATGTGAGGGATTTGAAATATCTGAGGTGTGAAACCTGCCAACTTTTACTGAGAACCAAGTGTTACCTTAGACTATCCATCATTCCAGTATATTTGAGACCAACTGGAACTTCCAGTATGTATTCCTTTATGTGAAAGCGCAGAGATTAACCCCTGAAGAAGTCTCCAAGGAGACTAAACACATAAAGGTAACGGTTTTTGATCCTAATTTGGTGACTACGCCACTACAAATACATGCTTTAAACCTATGGGTGAATCATCCATGTTCAAATATGGAACCTAAATTTGTATTGGTACTGTACAAAATGTTTTTTTATTGTAATAAATTTTATTATGTTGTTTTTACAAGGGTGTCAACAGCTTTTTGTCCACAAAAACTACTAGGTTTTTAGATGTGAATGTGCTTATACTTAAATAGTATTTTGAAGTGTTTACCCAGTACAGACTTTTAATTCTCCAGTGAAGAAGTTACTTAAGCGCTCTCAGAGAGAAAATATATTGCATTATAATAAATACATACATAGAATTTACATATGATGCAGAAAGAAGGCATTGATGTTTTAGCACACAAATTGAAGGTCATATCTAGAAAGAGCACATTGGTGGTGCATAAATCTGGCAGTACAGAAAGTATTTCTGCAGAAACATTTACACTTTATTATATAGGAAACCTGTAAAACTGGGTTGAATGTGCTGTTAATGTATATATCAATAAATTATCTAAAAAAAAAAAAAAAAAAAATTAAAATTTCAACACTGAGTTTTGCTTTAAACAATCCAGTCAGCTCTGCCTTGCAATAAACCTATTTAGGACTCACAATGGGGGGCATACAGGAACATACTGTATAACAACTGCAGGAAACGAAAGTGCTTACCAACGACTCAAGGGACCACCAATGAATCTTAAACTACTAATCAGTAATTATTCAATGAACACTAGCCTCGTATCAACAGCAGCTCACTTCCTCTTGCACAGGCTAGCAAGACCAAAATTAAGCAAAAAAATAAAAATGATCTATGATAGCTCTTTTACACACACTATATCTCTCAAACATACTGCAACCCCCCTCAAAAAAAAATAAAAAAAATATAAGCAGTGATGGCGTTGAGTTATTGAGGCCTAGAGAGCGCAATTTGAATTACCCTCACAAGGGATTTTAGGATGACAAATCATAAGTCACATAAACGTCAATGTTAATATCCCTGATATATCAAAACTATTTGAAACCTGAATTTCAGCAATGAAAAGACACACAAGCAAGACTAATAGGACAAAATTAGGGGTGTTAAACTTCAATATTCATGTTTTTATTTAAATGTACAGCATGAATGTCTTAATGTACTCTGAAACGAAAGCATAGAAGAAATAATCAGGGATAATAGATATAGAATTTAAATCTAATCTTTTGATTCAAAGTAGCCACTTTTAGCAGACATAATTACCACACACTTGTGGCATTCTTTGAGTAAGCATGGAGACTGCAGGCCATTCCATGATTTGGATACAACAGCTTTCCCTTGAAGGTAGTCCTGACATAGGGGGTCATTCAGAACCCCTCGCGAGCAGCAGTACGCTCACAAGTGGGTCGATGTTCCCCACTGCGCATGCGCACGACGGAGTGAGCTCCGTCGTGCGCATGCGTGAGACCCGGGGAGCGACGGGCTTTCCATCGCTCCGGTTCTCGTACCAAAAGGGGCGTGCTGTCGATGTTGATTGACAGCACGCCCCCTTTGGTGGGCGTGGCGGCCAGACGGAGGCGTTCCCATGGGAACGCCTACCGTCTGAAGCCGGCCCCACTGACATCACTAGTGATGTCAGTGGGAGTGATTTTGGCTCTGATAGAGCCAAAATCACTCTAGGGTTTGCGGCAGGAGACCCTACCGCAGGGAGTCCGTCGCAAGTCCGATGGTCGCGATGGTCAAGACCAACGCGACCATCCTTTTGGCCGCTCGCATATGCTGTGGGTGGTCACCCACAGCTATACGAGCGGCCAGGAGGCCGCTCCATTTTCATGGAGGAGGGCCCTGATTCAGAGCGAGCGCTCTGGTCAGAGCGTCCGGCTCTGAATCAGGCCCATAGGGAGGAATTTAATCAGCTGCAGTAATTTTGATCCCAAGGCTATTCAATTAGCCCCGAAGTGCAGCACTTATCTGGGATTTATGCTCACAACTGCACAGGCAGTGGAAAAAAAAAAAAATCCCTGATAATTTAATGATTATCAGGTGCAGCGACCCTGTTAATGCAAGTGTGAACACCTTGTTGCCGTCCATTTACACAGAAGATACAGCCCACTTCCCTGCTTCTCTGAATAGACTCCATGGTTCTGCCGAGATGCACATGTCCACCTCGGACAGCCTTGTACGCGTTCACAATACGAAAAATCTCAGATGCAGCTGATTTGCATGTGATTCTCAATTAGGCTCTGTGTGTCTACCAAAAGCACTGAGCTGCATTCGGTCAGGACAAAATCAACTCTTTCTATATTAGTTGTTTTCTTAACTGCTCAATAAACGGAGTAGATTAATTAGATTTGTGGAGGAAGCTGTACGATTGTGATGAAAATCCCAAGGTAATTCAGCGAGTCTCTCTTCCACTGGAAGTCAAAATTTAATTGTAGCAGTGTCTTCATGCTCCCAGGGAGATGAAGGGGGAAGAGCTTCAGATTTGGAGTGGTTGACTTTATAACCCGAGAGATCGCCATAAGGAGAGAGTTCACGGAAAAAGGTTTAAAAGGGATGTGAGTGGTTTTGTCAGCATAAGGAGTATGTCGTCAGCGAATAGGGATAGGGTGTATTTGGAGTGTTTAATTTCTACGCCAGCTATAACAGGACTAGCCCATATTCGGGAAGCAAGTGATTCGATGATAAGAGCAATTACAAGTGGCGATAAGGGACATCCCTGCCTAGTGTCATTGGTGATCGGGATAGGGTCAGATTTTAAACCACCCGCCGAAACTGACAGATGGGTTATGGTGGAGTGCTTGGATAGCTGCAAGGAACTTACCCCGGAAAACAAAAAAAAGGTGTAGCGTCTGGGACATGAAAGGCCAGGTGACACCATCAAAAGGCCTTCTCCGCATCCAGGGCAAGCAGAGAGGAAAGTTTATGGGTTTTGATGTAGTAAATATAAATTGCGCGTCTGGTATTGTCAAGTGCCTGCGAGTACTTTGGAAAAAAAAAAATTCAAAAAAAGGAGTTGAGAAGAGAGATGAGCCAGTAGTTGGACACAGATAGGCGATCTTTGTTGGGTTTTGGGAGGACTGCAATAGTGGCTTTAGAAGTATCTGAGAAAATTGGAGCACCTTCCAGAATGTGGTTGAAAGTCACGGTTAAGTGAGGTAGAGAGGATTGGAAAGTCTTATAATAAGACCATGGGGATCCATCGGGCCCAGGAGCTTTGGAGGGAGTGTGCGTTTTAAGAAATGGGGTTGTCCAGGGCGAGAGAGGTCGCAGGGTCTATGTGAGGAAGATTACAAGACGTCAAGTATTCTGTGGTCAAAGTCGGTAGTAGGAGACGTAGTGGGGGATTTGGGAAGGTTATATAGGAGTTTCTAGTAGGTCTTAAAATAGTGAGTTGATGGCAGTTGGGTTATACTGATTGGTGCCGTGATCATCTTTCAGGACTGTGATAGCAGTCTGGGCCCTCAGAGCTTTCAGCCAGTTAGCTAATATGATGTCTGCGTTATTACTCTTTTCATAAAATTTTTGATTACGCCAATGGGGGGGGGGGGTTGAGGTTTTGGCCAGTAGAGCGGTTTAGGGACACTAGCATCAAAAAGACCCGACTCCCAAAAGGTGTTTATTCAAGGAGGGGGGGGGGGGGAGTGGTTTATCAAATTCACAATTAAGGACAGCATTGAAGTCTCCACCCACAATGAGAACCCATTCTAAGTTTATTCAATTTCGAGTAGGAATTGAAGAATGAGATCTGGCCGGTGTTGGGGGCATATACATTGGCTATTGTGCATTCTACATTACCTATTTTGCCGGTTAAAATATTATATCGCCCATCTAAGTCTGTGTATACCAAATGTAGGACAAAAAGAATTTTACTGTTAATCAGTATCACCACCCCATTATGTTTCAATTGGCTGGAGGGATAATACGCAGATGGCAAATGCTTTGATTGTAGAGAGGGGTGTAATTGGGCTTTGAAGTGGTATCTTGGATCAGGACAATCCCAGGCTTGAAACCATGAATGGGTCTAAAAAGCGAGGAGTTCTTTTGGGGCAGTATTTAAACACTTTGCGTTCAGGGATGTAAAAATCAGCAACATTGCAGGAGAATTCAATGAAGAGTTGGGTTAAGATGAGGAGAGGGGATCCCAGACTCGCAAGGGGATAAGGAAGTAGCAGCTGATTAGAGGGGGAAGACAGTGGGAAAGGGTCCAGCTGGAAATTCCTTGTGTCCGGCAGAGGAAGACACATGGAAGTCTGCACTGTACAGTTTAAAGAGGTAGCAAATTGGATAAACTGCTACTGTCGAGATACTGGGACGGGTGGATTTAAGAGAGGGGAAAAAAAAAAATCAGAGGAAACTTGAAGATATAAGAGGTGTGGTGTGTGGAAGTCAGATTCAAAACCCTCCAGCGGTGGTCTAGTGTGAAAGGAATGAATGTAAAGACCAATCTTAAAGTATATTCAGGTCATTGTTGGAAGTCAAAGGGAGAGGAGAAGAGATAGGATAAGGAGGCCCAGAAGAGTGAGGATAAAATAACCATCAGCACTTTTTAGAGCGATCCTGATGAACTCATTGGAGGGCCCCATGCAGACCCCAGAAATGGGTGTGATATGAAGACATCTAGTATGGAACCCATGTGCAAGACTGTAGCATCTGGAATGCTCCAAGGACCCTCAAGGAGGCATACTGTTAAGAACACTAACCTGTCAAAGGGCAACATAACCAAAATTTGAGCATACTAATATAATACAAGAAACTTCACACATTAGACTTCAAAATGAGAAAACCCAAGAGGAAAATATTAAATATTCACTGAGTGGAGACTTTGAGAACAGTTCAAACATCCCTATAAGAGGGGGGGGGGGGGGGTTCGGAAGAGGATATCACCTTGTTAGATTCATAATGTTCTGAGCGGGAAGGCGGAGTTCGGAAAATAATTACAGAGAAAGTAGTTAAGGATCCTCTGAGGTAGAAGGAGGACCAGAGTCTTCTAGGTGAGAGAAAATACTTTACCGTCTGAGATCTTACAACAACCGGTTTGCCATTGAAGTCAACCAATAACTTGAAGGGGAAGCAATAGCGAATTCCACGGTCACGTAGTGCACTTGCCAGATCCCGAAGTTCCCAACGTTTGAAGATCGTGATAGGGGCTAAGTCCTGAAAGAACTGGAGTCTGGTGCTGTCAGAGAATGTATGGTTTGCTGCATGTTTGTGCTAGAATTCATTCTCTATCCTTAAAGTGAACATCCCTTGAGGGATTGCCAACTCAAGGTATTTTGTGAGAGCCATGGTCCGGAAGGACGCGGGAGAACATCTTGTGAAGGTAGGTCTCTAGGCCATCTGGGGATATAGATTCTGGGATATTGTGGATTTGGAGATCATTTCTTCTCTCCCGGTTGTCTAGATTTTCATATTTAGTGAAAAGGTCAGCTAGGTTTTGAATGATGTGATCCAAGTCCCTGTGGGTCTCATTTCGGGCTTTTTGGAGAATATCTTGACGAGACTCTAGTTTAGAGGTTCTGGCGGATAACGGAGAGATCAGATCTGATGGATCAAACCGCTTTATCCAATTTAGTTTCCAAGGATTCTTTAAAATCTGTAATAAAAGGAGGAGAACGTAGGGCCATGCTGTCCTCTTTGGTGGATGAAGATTAATAGTCTCAGTCCATCTGAGAGAGGTAAGGGAGGAGGGTTCAGTGAGCGTGGGTGGTTTCCCCAACATTTCTCCAAAAGCGACAATGTCTCCACCCATCCACTTTCTGGTATTCGTGGTAGACCTGTTCATGGTAATTAATTATAGGCAACACGGATGGAGCAATAGTGAGCTAGGAGGAAGTGTCCTGAACTATTAGTGCAGATATAAAGGATTATAATAGAGAAGATTTATAGTACTGTACTGAGTTAGAAGGCCTGAAAAGCACCACAGGAGGGTATGACCCCAGCACGATCAGGGAAAGAGTACAGTATAGAAAAATCCCTTGCAGAAATGAAAGGGGGCTGAAGGAGTGTCAGAAGACAGGGAGGACTGTCATAGAAGGTCCACATAGACAAATATAAATGAAATTAGCAGCAAGCATGTCAACTGGTGGTTGATTGATTGATGTAGTTGCTTGTAGAGGGGAGACTTGCAAATCGATCAGCCCAGAATCAGCAGTAGATCTGGCTAGGAGATGTGGAGAGACTAAAATGGTGCCTCCCAGTAGCTTATAATGTAGGGCCAGAGCAGCTTAGAAGACTGAAACAATCAGTAGTCAAGTATCTCGCCTACCTCTACTTGGGTCCGGCAGAATGCAGTGGGACTCCAGAAGGTCAGGAGGCAGCGGGTTTAACAGGATCTGTGTGAGAGGCACGGTCAGGAGATACTCTAGTGGCTGCAGTGCCTAATTGTGAGTCACAGACTGTAGCTGTGCTGATAGCCGAGGCTGCTCTGGAGATCCTGCACAGGTAGTAATGGCAGCCAACTGGGAGATCACCCGGGACTTGGTAACAGCTGCAGCAGCGATCGGGGGCAGCAAGGAGGCAGGGACCACCCCAAGAGATGGCACCAGAGGGACCCCGGATGCAGCACGAGGTTCTGATCCCAGGGGCTGTGTGCTGGCTTGAGTGGGTGTAGCAAGACCAAGGAGTGACTGGAGCAGGCACGTTGGTAGTGGTGACAACTGCAGAGCCTCCGGACAGGTGACAAGTACCCCCAGGGAGCAGGATGAGGAATCACAGTTCCGCGAGTGGCATGAGCGCCCGCCGGGTCGGAGCTGCAAATTGATGCCACAACTGCAAAGCGAGGGGAAGGCTGCAACTCACTACAGGAGCTAAGTGTCCCCCCGACTCAGTGGACCGGTAAAGACAGACATTAAAAAGTTAGATGAATCTCTCTTTCGGAATGAGATATGTGGACTTGAATTAAAAAAAAAAAAAAAAAAAAAAAAAACACAAGTGTTGAAAAGCCTGACCTGCCATATGCTCCTTAAGAGAATGCTCAGTTGGTATTAAAACTACTGAATACTGTGGGACTGATTTAGGAGGTGAATGCAGTGTCTTTGTCAGACGCAAAACGTTATTACCAGTCTGAGCGTGCGACTGAGCCGCACTGTGCATGCATCACAATGGCTACCAAAGGGGATCGCAGAACTAATTTGGATGCAGAGATCTTGGAAGAGTC
The DNA here is from genome assembly GCA_031769625.1 of Taudactylus pleione. Lineage (NCBI taxonomy): Eukaryota > Metazoa > Chordata > Amphibia > Anura > Myobatrachidae > Taudactylus > Taudactylus pleione. The sequence goes on from JAUIMM010000153.1 coordinate 2,888,250, forward strand.
CACACGTTCAGCTCTTGCAGTATATCAGGTTGTCTCGCCAGTGGTTTAGAGGGTATACTTGTTATCAGCAATACAAAAAAATAAAATACTAATACTGATTTAAAATTTCACATGTGCTCATTTCCAGTCAAGTGAATCAACAAATCCACAGATAAAGTTAGCATTTACACCTTAATTCAATGTAACTACAACCACTGGAGAACAGCACATAGCTATATGTATCCCTACTGTGCTATCGTAAGGTGCCCATCAGTACCTCCTCTGTCACTTTGAAGTTTGTTTTAATGAGGTTTGCCTCTCATGATTGGTTCCACATGACACTTTAATTACATTTATTTTGGGCACTTCCGCAAATGGTAAATACAATACTATGCTGAGCCACCTTCAGAGCAATTAATTTGTCCATGAGTTATGTTGTAATGAGTGTAAGAAGTCTTTAAGGAAAAAACCACACAAACAAAAATCACTATACATTCATAACAAAATCCCACGCTTTAACAAACCACTTCCTCATAGCCACAATTATACATCCTGTGTTTTGGAGAAAGTATGTCTGACAGGAAGTGTGAGCTTTTTTTCCCCAAGTTCGTTGTACACTACTCTGCTGGAAGATTGCAGTAAAGCTTTCATGCATATATAGTTTTAGCATGCTTTGAAGGAGTCTTCATTGCGCTCTTAAAACAAGAACAAATTACCATGCTTTATCTAGTGGTTAACTAGCATCGCATTTGAACATCCATATATACAGATCCTTCGACATGCTTTCATGCATCTTAAGCAGACAAGTGTCACAAAATACTTGTTTGAAGCTAAGGTTACTGTTCACACATCACTATGGACCCAGAATAACTGAGGACATGCTCTACGTGTGCTTGCACCTTTTTTTTTTTTTTTTTAAGTATTTGCTTTAACATAGCAGATGCACTTCAAAATTGCTTGGCACAGCAAGATTGCCAAATCACAAATCATGTTTTTCTTCATTGTCCATTTTTTTTTATCTGGATGGAACACAAGTGCCTTTCTGATAAAGGGATACAGAGGTAACTTTTCATAATGTATGCTTTTAAAGGAAGATTTGTTATTACTTTATATTATTGGCCATACATAAAAGACAGAAGACACCTACTAGTGCAGTATACATTGTGTAATCAAATATCCTCTACCAATTGAATTAGCCTTGTATCAAAATAGTGACCTCTACTCACTACTTCAAAGAGGAAAGAAACCTTTTACATACATAGCATTCCCGCTAGGCTGTTTCAGGAAGGCGGTGTGCCGCATCCTGCCCCATTTTTAAAGGGCACAAAGCAACCTGCCCTCTGGCGCAGCACCCTGCTGAGACAGCCTGCGGGTTCTGTCCCCTCCCGTGGGCCAGTGTGCCGCAGGTGAGGAAAACTGAGGTGCAGCGGTCACCGCCGGTGAATGGATGCCGGGTGCATGCGTCCGGCATCCATTCAGTGACCGCAGCGCTTTGAGGCTGCCCGGCATGCCCCAAAAGTGACAAAAAGGGGACGAGTCAAAGAAACGTCCCCTTTTCCTTGACCACGCCCTTTCTTGGGCGCTCGCAGAAGTTCCCTTTGTCTAGGTCCGGCGCTGGACCTAGAGTGAACACTAAATACAATAATATAAATATACCCACACACATTATATATGTTTGATCAACATGTGCACGAAGAATCTCATTGTTCTTCTAGAAGAAGTTTATAAATTATTAGTGTCAAGTGTTCAACTTTTTTTTTTTAAAGTTATTTTTGCAGAATTTAAGTGCAGATTGGATTGCGTATTGTATTTCCAGTCAGTCCGCACACCCTAATAAAAGGTGTACACCACTAACTCCACATAGCCAGTCTGCGCCCCACTCCAGTGACTGGACAAACCAGCTGAAGATGAGAACGACTGCGCTGGGAACGGAGTGAAGTAATACAGTGGGAAGGGTTGGGTACCAATGTGATAGCGTCCAGGTGTGACATTTTTGAAATAACAGTTTGGCAGCAAATGGTTGATTGTCATTTTCTTCCACACATTACCATTTACTAGCTGGAATAATAATCTTTAGATATGTGGCCAGCTTAAGGCATTTTCTCCCCATTTTGAAACCACAGCTGCATTTTAAAAATAGAGGTCCTTCATTTATTATAGCTGAAATGACTGAGGAATGAGATGCCAAGAGGAAAACTCTACAGAGGTTATTGGTGGAATAACAGTTGAGCAGAGAGTTCTGCAGAGGACGCAGTGCTAGTGTGGCAGAAAATATTCCAAGGGAGCAGAGAATACAATATAAATCAGTAGCAGCTTCCAATAACCTCATGTACATGCTTGGGGTGAGACTTTACATCAGCAGGCTGGCCAATGTGCAATAGAAGTGGATAATAAATTCATCCTATTTAAAATAAGTGCATTTGTAAAGTTTTACAGGTACAAAATTTTTTCACTTTTTTTAAATGCCATATAAATGATCATTTGGGAGGGGTGAGGATGACTGACATCACTTTCAGCATAACACATTAATTTGACAAATGAGAGAAGATGCTTGATGGACTATCAGTATATACACTAGTTACATTTCATCTAAGTCGTCATCATAACCTTTATTCCTCCTCAGAAAATAGCAATAAATCACGCAATGGTAAGAAGCTATTTTGAGCTGTCCTGTGGAACCTTTTCTCAACTTTGCTCTATTATATTATCGATGATTTAGGATGAACATCATACAATTATATTCAAAACCAGGAAGCCATATCAGCCCAGGTGTTATTTTGTGCATCATGTATTATGGGGTGTGTATTGTGTAGCATGAGGGGGGAGAGGATAGGCTTTATAAAGAAATGATTTTAGCTGGGGCCCTCAATTAGCATGACTGAGTTTAGTCACATACACTTGACAAAATTACCTGTTTGATACTTTTCTTTAGCTCGTGCTCTTTCATCTGCATCGAAATACCAGATAGTTATTGCATACCTAGAAATGAGAAAGCACACACAAAAGGTCATAAGACTTCAGTGATGGAACAGATCCAATAAGTTGAGAAATGTAGATTATGCACATACTTAAAAGTCAGTGGGCAGCATTAATGTTGTGCCATATTGACTTCTGCAAAGAGCTAAAGTCTCCCACGTTAGCGATCCTATGGCTGAGCAACATCTCCAAGCATGGTAGCTCACGCAGGGCGGGATGTATTAAGTATCGCATTATGAAGGCGATACACCCCACTGGTGTGCACATAGAAGGACAGCTCTTCCAAAAAGCGCAGTTCTGACCTCAGTGTTTAAGAGACGGTAGCCATTCTGGGCATGCGCTGAAGCCAACCCGTTGGGGACATGGTGAGTGATCCTATTGGATCCCTCGCAGGGAAGAATGCTGACAGAAACAAATAGGCTTCTATTAGGCAACAGCATATATAGATGGCGTTACCTACCGGGTACATGGTGCAGAAAGTTTGGCTTTCCGGAGCTTTGCACATATGGGAAATGCATTCAAAACTCCGAAAACTTACGTTTTCGGAGTTTTGGCAGATTCAGTTTAGTAGATCCTACCCACACTAGCCAAATGCAATAATTTCATAGCACCATAGAATTTATGTCTACTTTCAGAAGCAAATCATATCAGTGGCAAAAGATTCAGATATATTACATAGAGTGACAGAGTACCTACACGAGAAAGCACATGTTGGCAAAAAAGTTAAGCGTTTATTGCTGAACAAAATGGGATCTCCACTGTGGAATAAGATCTGGAGCCAAACTTGATAGTAAATACACATATGTATAGATATTAGCAATAATTACATACATAGTGATCCTACTAGACTTCTTTAGAACACTAAAAATGTGCCTTGCCCTTAATTGAGACGCCCCGCTGGCCGCTGACAGAGCCCTCCAGCTGAACTCAGGACAAAGTCTGGAGAGAGCAGTGGTCGAATTAGGAGTTTTTGTGCCGCCTCCTCTACTATCTGGTGAAACACATGGGGGCTGGATCTGTATCTTCCTTGTGAGAAAAACCGCACACCGCCCAGCAGAAACAGCTCACCGGCCGGCACTCCATCCAGCCCCAGTGTGCCGTGTCACCTGTTGCCCGGTCACCCTCAATGTGGCCCTGACACAGATGCCGGATGTGATGCCAAGCTGCCAGCCACCACCAATGGGACTGCCACTTTCGTGGGATGGAGTCTTTGACTACAGAGACTCCGCTTGGATAGGCTGCAATCAAGACAGCTGCGCAAACTCTGGAGTCTGGACAGCCGTAGCAGTGTCTCATAATAAGGGAGGAGAACAGGTAGAGCCGGATTTAGGAGGGGGGGGGGGGGGGGGGAACAGTACACCTGGCCAGCAGTGTGTCTGAGATCGGATCTTCGTTATTGATGTGATCCAAAGTGGTGAGCTACTGCTGAAGGGAGAGGGACCCTGGGTCATTAGTGCAGCCACAGAGCAAAAATGATTGGCAGACTGTTAAACAGAAAAGTTGATATAGCTTTATGTGTATATAACCTGTGTGTTGGAAGTCCTGTGAGTGCTGTTGTTCTACATCCGCTACATACATTGTCTCCCACAAAAGGCACCCAGTCATGCTGTTCTTCAACTGCGGAGTGAGTAACATCCTCCTTTCATTGTCTGTCATGATTTTTATATGTGATGGGAAATTGAGCAACTGTCTCCTGTTTTTCCTAAATTATGGTGGGGTGGGGGAATGGGGGGTCAGAGTGCTAGTCCCTTAATTTGCCAGGGGTGCTCGGACCCTTAGATACACCCTTAGCTCTCAGTGCATCTGGCATCTGTGCCCTCCTGCTATAAAGGACACATTAGTGAAGGTTCTGGACAACAGGACAACATTGGGGCGAGAGGGAGTGCCAGGCAGTACAGTAGGTTATACGGGGATGTGCCGTATTGGAGCCAGGGAGAGTGCTCCAAGTTTAAACTATAAGGTCAGTGTTTAAGACATTATTGTGAAGGCCCCCACCCAGCTACTTCTTTATACCACTCAGCTGGAAAAATTTTCTGGAGAGAACACTGCCAGTCCCACTGTGTCTCCAGATAACAGGAGACGCCAGTGAGAAATGGCCATTTCAGGTTCATGGTCATTAACAGACCAGCTCCTCGTGCAGTAGCCAAACTCAAGTCTGAATCACCTCTTCTTCCTGGGGACAGACTGCTCGGTGATCTGTTCTCCTGCAAGTAACTAACGCTTTGAAGGGGCATGGTTTGTGGTATATGTAGGGTGGTTTGAGGGGCATGTGGGTTGGTCAAATGGCATAGCATAAATATTATGAGATATGGTAAGAACTTACCCTTGTTATCTCTATTTCTACGAAGTCCATAGGGTTCCACAGGATACCTTGGGTATAGGCGATGGTGGCAGTCATCGGGCACCTCAGAGTTAAAGTTTTCTGCCTCCCCCTCCTATACCCCACCCCCGAGCCAAGGCAAATCAGTTACGTACCAAGCCATAGACCAGAGTAGGAGGAGGAGAGTAGAAAGTTCTGTAACACACAAGAATCACATTCTCACCAGAAGGAGATGGAAAAACCAGTAACCAGAGCAAAGCCCATCTGCAGTACAGGTGCGACAGGACGGGAGTCTGTGGAACCCTATGGACTTCGTAGAAATAGAGATAACAAAAGGTAAGTTTTTAGCATATCTCATTTTCTACATCAGGGTCCATAGGGTACCCACAGGATACCTTGGGGATGTCCCAAAGCAGTATCCTTTAAGGGTGGGGATGCTCCTGTGCTGAAAGGAGAATCCACCACCCGAAGGAAGCATCTTGAGAGGGAAAGGTGTCAAATGCATAATACCTCACAAAAGTATGGACAGAAGACCACGTGGCAGCCTTGCACAGCTGAACAGCAGAGGCACCACGTCGAGCTGCCCACGAAGGACCCACAGACCTAGTGGAATAAGCCCTAACAGAGGATTGAAAAGGAAGTCCTTCATGAATATAAGCCTCAGAAACTGACTCCGCCTCCTTAGTGCGAAGGGGCTCTTGGTCCGAAAAGTAAAAAATCTCACCATCAGACGAGACTTCATCCTCAAACTGAACCGTCTGAGACACTAAAGGTCGCTTAGGATGTTGTAATGAGGACTCCCCCTGTAAAACGTTCGTCAGGTGCCGTACCATATTGGACAATGAATTCACCCACGCAACCTCCTGTGAGACCTGGGGAGGAAACGGGAGACACTTGGGTACCACCAACTCCCTGGGGAACCTTTGCATGGGTGATGACACTACCGACTGCTGCGATAACCCCATCTGGGGAAACGCAGGGTGCGTCGCCAGCTGGCCCACAAGAGTTGTAAGTGCCTTAGCAAAACAAGCCCAGGGTGGTTCCTGCACAGGTGCAGTGACAGAAATCAGGCGTGCTATAAGACAACATGCCCTACATAATCCCTCAGTGTTACCATCACTCTCCACTAATGGTACATTACATGTGATACACTTTAGCAGAAGAGGAAAGTCACGTTCAGACATGATGAGTGTAAATGGAGTGTATGAGACTCCCCTCACAGAAAATACTTTCACTGTTAAGTAATAAACACCCTGCAACACCGCACGGGCTGTAGCAGAGGAAGAACAGGGATAGTAAAATGGCTGACAGTCAGTGCTAGCAATAAGTCACATACAATGCAGAAATAAATCCCTGCACTATCAGCAGATCAACTACACAGACAGAGCCTGGTAGGAAACCGTGCTGCATACTCTGACCTTACCGGAGGAGAGGTATGCGGGGGACCCGGACCACGATGCCACCTGTATCCAGCGTCCAGCAGTGTTTGCACACTTCACTCAGAAAAAGAGCTGAGGGGAGGAGCGCTGACACAGCACGCCAGATCACTATGGAGAGGCACTGCAGCGGGGGAGGTGCCGGCTGTGAGACAGGGAAGGTGCGCTCCCCTGGCATGCAATTAACCCCTGGGACGCTGGAGCTTTACCGCTCAGCTGCGGCCCGCTGTCCCTGGTGGTCTAGTGGAACCACTGGTTAATACCTGGCTCCACACAGAGCCCCCTGCCTGAGGACCTAGGACTGTATTGGCGGGTACCCTCTGCAGGATCCAGCCGCTTACCTGACCCCCTTGAATCCGGCCACAGTCCAGGTAATCCAGGGTCACCGCTAGCTGTGACTCCAGACACCCACCAGCATCTCCAGATCAGTACCGGCGTTCTGGTCCAGCGGGGTGGAGGAGCGACATCATAGACGTCAGTACTGACTGTATGCTGTACAGCTCTTGTTGCAGCAACGCTGATTTAAAGAGCTTCAGGGGCTGTTAACAGCCCCCTCTGAAAATGGTGACCCGGTGCATCCTGGGAGGCTGAAAACTTTAACTCTGGAGGTGCCTGATGACTGCAGCCATCGCCTATACCCAAGGTATCCTGTGGATACCCTATGGACTGTGAAGAAGAAATTACATTTAATATTATGCTACACTTTAGCACAAAAAATTTTTTGTTATGCCAAATAGCTACAGCAAGTCGTCCAAAGTTTTGCCCTACAAAATTAAAGTGTGCCCTCCTCACAGAACAGTAGCCTGCCCCCCAAAAAATCCTAAAGAGTACAGTTACCCCACTCCACCAGGAGATGAAAGGAACCTTCCACATACTGCTCCATCTATGTCATAAGATAAGAATACTTTCAAGACCATGAAAGAAGACTCAATCTGCAAGAACCAGCCCCACACGCAAAAAAAAAAAAAAAAAACCCACCAACTTGTATGTATAAAGCTTAAAAAAAAAGGTAAACCAAGTTAATTGTGCCCTACTCTAAATATCCAGTGCAACTTTTCTGAAAAAAAAATATAAAATTGTCATTTGTATCATAGGGCCATAAGCAATTTGAGGCGAAAAACCCGTGATTTTCGCCTGTTTGCATTATCCCCGTATTCAATGTCCAAGACTTTGCGCCGGTGTGAAAAGTCTTTGGAAAAAAAAAAAAAAAAAAGAAGTAGAATGGAATTTAGGGCTGCAGGCTCAAAAAAAAATAAAAAAATAAATAAATTCAAAATTAGCGATAATAAATCCAGAGTGGTTCCAAAGTATGCGGCATTTGTTTTCATTGCGGGGAGTAGCAGCAGGTGCATATTTGAAGAATTTTTAAAAATCATTTTAGGGACTTAATAATATGCTTGCACCCATTTTCAAGTACCCAAAATTTGATGGGCATAGTTCTCCTAAAAAAAAAAAAAAAAAAAAAAAAAAAATTGCTAAATGCTCTCCTGCATCACCTTCTTCAAGGCCGCATTTATGCACCTGCCGTGGCCATTTGAAAACCAGACTTCCCTTCAGCATGCAAAAATTAGCTCCATTTTCATCCAACTACCAGTTTAGCAGATAACCTCGCACTTATGCCAACAGAAAAAGGGGTGCACAAGTAACAACTTTCTTCATCCAATCAGATTGAAATGATTGGTAAATGACGCAACAATTACAATTCAATCAACAAGGATCTATAGATGTTGCACAAACACACCACAATTAGCAGCCTGTAAATACAAGGAGCCTTCTCCAGTAAACCCCTCAAACAAGTGTCCAAAAAGTTAAAATGTATTCCTGATGGCACCTATAGTGAGTTTGCATATAGAGATGCACAGAGATGGTTCCCATAGCATTCACCAAAATAATTGATTTTTTTTCAAAGTCTTACTCTTCAGTAATTTTCACACCAAAGTCCTCTCCTCGTAAAGGTTTAAAGTAGCAGATTGAGAATTCTCCGTAGTTGACACCTTTTATTCATTTTGGTAGTATTCTCAAAAATAAGAGCAAGAAACTGCAAACAATAGTGCAGTATTGCCTTATATTGCCCTAAAATAAAACAAAGCTTATATCCACCACATTGTGGCAGATATAGGCCAGCCAGTGTTCCCCTTAGCGGTCCTTCAGGATTCCATGTTACCAGCACCCTTTCCGGATACTCCCAGCCAGTATTCCCCGGTGACTCTGGTAATGTGGCATCCTGGATGAGTGCTAAAAGGGAATACTGTCTGGGAGTATCTGGAAAGAGTGAGACAGGAAGCTGGCACTTGTTCCATACCTTGAGAGAGTGTATCGAGTCCAGCTGATATGTCCCAGAAGCAAATTGAGACCTGTAGGATCCTACAATGTGGTGGATATAGGCTTTATGTTTATTTATGCGAGTACAACACAGTAATATAAGGCAATACTGCACTATTGTTTGCAATTTCTTGCGCTTATTTTTAAGAATACCACCAAAATGAATAAAAGGTGTCTGAACTACGGAGAATTCTCTCAATCTGCTACTTTAAACCTTACAAGGAGAGGACTTTGGTGTGAAAATAACTCTGAAGAGTACTGGTGCATACACACGGTCAGATTTTTCCTTCAGATCTGAACGATAACGATTTAAAAATCGTTCAGTCGTTCATATCTGAAGGAAAATCTGACATATCTGACATGCCTGAACGATGGACAATGAACGATGCTCGTTCCAGTTTGTCAGATAACGATATCTGACATCTGATGTGTTTGCAGTCAGACTTGGACGATTCCATTCATTTTAATGCAGTCAAAAATCATTCATCTGACAAATCTGACCATGTGTATGCTCCATAAGGCTGAAAAAAATACCTATTTTGGTGATTGCTATGGGAATCTATATGCAAACTCACTATAGGCACCATCAGGGATAAATTTTTTACTTTTTGGTCAAATGATACTGCAATACTCTGAATGGTCAAACCAAAATTGGCTGCCTAATTTGTTGTGTGATCAGCAGCAGACACAAAAGTGGTCCTATCATATGCAATACAAGCTGAAATAAGGATTACAGTTATGCTTGCTTGGCCTTATGAACTATGCCACCATGCAAAAAGTAGCCAATGTCAAGCCTTTTAAGAGCATTTACATAGGAGATTAGCAACAAAGCAGCTATGCTCTGGTTACTGAAATAAAGAGAAGCATAGCACTGTGCAGTCCACTTAAACTGTATACCTAGCAGAGGAATTAACATTGATAACCTTACAAAGGAAAGAGCCAATAGCATAGGGCCTCCCCCTTCAAATGTTAACTAGCTACAAATGGAGGGAGAGAGGGAGAGAGGGAGACCTGATTCCAGTCCAAAACAGTTCTACCCAATGTGTTCATTAAAATGAAAAAAAAAATGTTCTCTAGGCGGAATTCTACATTCAAAATGGATCTTCAACTGTATATTAAGGACATTACAAGAGACCTAGCTTTCATAGACATGGTCACAGGCTAAGAAATATAACAAACTGGCATGCTCTCATAAAACTATGAGACTGAAATGTAAGCAGCTGTGTGTGTATATATAGCACAAACAGGCTGCACAAGAGCTATACAGTTGAAAATGGAAGAGCACCCTAATAAATCCTGGAGAGAATCAGAGACCTCCAAGAGTCCTCTTGCACCTGTCCCAGAGCCTCTACCCAACAGTAGTATAAAGAGATTATATATATATATATATATATATACCCACGTTGTCTTTATCTTTATTCTGAAGCAAAGTAAAGCATCCAAAGAAGGCCCTGTACTGAATATGCCAGGTGCAGCAAACTGGAGTATAAAATAAATTTACCTTGTAGAAAAGGCCGGCTGAACTTCATGTGGGTTGCGACGATCAGACCAAAAAAACAACAGTCTATCAAATTTTGGTTCAATGTCAGCAAACTGAGACTTGCCTTCAGGGAAAATTCTTAACACTCCTCCATTTACCTGTATAAAAGATTAAAAAAACAAACAAAAAAACAAACAAACTAGTTAATGTAGTAATATTTGTGGCACTTTCTATGTGTTTTTTTTTAATGCTACATTCGAATCATTCACACCTAAGCCAGTATGATCCTCCTTTAATCAGCGATTTTAGCTGTGGGTTTTAAAATGTCAATTTTATTAAAGACAAATCCCAGCAAGTTTTTGCACTTTAATCACCCGCTGGGAAAATTGCTATGCAGTCATATCTCCACTTGCAACTGAAGGGGAGCAACAGAGCGCTCACATAGCCAATGTTTTTTTGTTTGTTTTTTTTACAACCACCAGTGACCAATAACCTAAGTGTATGCAGTCTCAGAATACTTTGTCATTCCATGGTCACTAAACAAAGTTGAATGGAGTACATATAATATGTTGACATTGACAGTCGACACGATAAAGGTAAACGATACAAGTGTCTACTAGTTTAGACTTTCCACAATAAAAAGCTCTTCTGTATTAAAGAAGTTTGGTTAGTATAGAAATATACTACATCCACTGAGTATGCATTACCGTAAGACCTGGAAAGTCAATAGTTATTCAGTAATATAGCAAGTGTTAATCCTAAGATTTTTACAAATAGTATTGCTCACTATACTTTTCAAATGAAGTGTACCTCTATCAGTCTAATCTATTGAAACATTTTTTACCCAGCTGTCCACAACAAACATTACTGTAACAGTATCAGTGCATCCTCCCACATAGAGCCGTGTTCAATTAGGTGCGAAAAGTCCTGGACTTTTCACAAATGCCGGGCTTTTCACAGTCATCGCTGGTTTTCCATGCAAAAAAGTATGGGGAGCGTCACAGCTTATCCCCGTATTCAATTAGAAAGTGGCGAAAACGTAAACCAGCGAAAACACTCTGTACCCCTTAAAAAGCTGATGATAGGGGATCACTATAGGGGTGTTCTAGTACCACTATTAAAGCTATTCTGTTTTGTTTTTTTTCCCAAAAAAACTTGCTATTGTCGTCTTTGCATAATGGCATTAAGCAATATTTTTTCAGCAAAATAACTAGTCCCAGCAAATTTGGGGTACATGAAAATGGGTGCTAGCATATTTGGAAGTTGCTAATGTGAAGTTTTAAAAGATGTGAAAACTCCACCTTCCACAGGCACCTGCAATCTTAACACCTGGGGAATACTTGGGGACCCCCCTTGAGTCTATATCGCTAGTTAAGTTTATCCCCCAACTTTGTTTTTTTTTCACCCCCCCAAAATTAAAGTATTTTTGGGGTGTTACATTTTTTGTTAAACCATTTTACCTTTGGGGTGCAGGGTTGTTCCTGCAAGTTTGCACCCCAAAACCCCAATTCTGCACTTTTTTCTGACAGCTTTCATAGGCGAATTTTTTTCCCCTATGCATTGACTTTCCGCAGTTTGCCTGGCGAAATTACGTCACTGGTGAAAACTTTTCGCCGAATATGGCTTTTCGCACCTAATTGAATACCCCCCATAATCAGAATTCAAGCACCTTATGCAAATCTACTTGTAATGACAGACTGAGCCCTCTCTTCCACCATGTAATTACTCTGATGAAAGACATTAAACTGCTACAATGAGTAGAGTTTGGCGTTTGAATAATCTGTAGCCTCTGCAGTGAAGAGGAGTCCGTATACTGCAATGTTACATGATCACACACTGGCCTTTTTAAAGAGAACAGAACATCTGAAAAGGATTTTAAAGGTCTTAGTCATGAAAAGTAGCATACATCCAATATACCTTTGCATCCCAGTTAGCATTCAAATAGTATATACAAGTAACACATCTTCCATCTCCATTAGGGTTGTCAACATGCCGCACATAACCCGTTCCTTTGCCTGGGTAGCAAGCCACCATCGCCTGTAAAGAAACAAACAGCTTAAGAATTTTTGGTCTTGTAATGGTCAGCAGCATATCTATATCTAAAATGGAACTCAATATTTAAAATATGAATTTCTGAAAATGGATTAGCAGCTAGTTCCTACTCTGAAGAACCAGTAGCCAGTGCATGCAATTCGCTCCAGATGCCCAAGTCTCTCTGCTCCATCTAAGACCCCGAGTCCCAACCCCCCTATCCACAACCAGTTTGTCTCTAGACTCAATTCTTCTAATCTACTCCTTCCTGTCACTGCACAAGATCCCACCCTCCCCGATCTGTGTAATTCTACTTCCTCTTATTCCCATCCTTTCCTCTGAGCCTAGCCAGTCTCTGTATTCCTACTATCCGCAGAGGCTGTACAAGACAAATCCTTCATATGGAGTTATAAGGGCAGGGGGGTGGGGGAAAGAGTGGTGCATTTTGTTTTTTTCTGGGGATGGGGCATATTAATGTGTGTGTTCATGTGAGCAGTTTATTCATATTATCAGTGTTATATGTGGGTAATTGATGGCATCTGTATTATGTGTCAGCCACTGCGATGATGTTTGCATTATATGTTAATCACTGCAATGCCCTCTATTACATGGCAGTCACTGCAATGCTCTCTGCATTATATGGCAGCCATTGCTACACTCCCTACCATATAAGGCGGTCACAGACATGCACTCTGCATTATAGGATGCTCACTGCGACGCTCTCTGTATTAGACTGTCGTCACTTCAATGCTCTCTGCATTATGTAGTGGCGGCTGTGATGTTCTTTGCATTATGTGGTGGTCACTGCAGTTCTCTGTATTATATGGCAGTGACTGCAATGTTCTTTGCATTATGTTGCAGTTATGTTCTCTGCTTTATCTGGTGACCACTGATGTTCTGTATTATATGGAGGTCACTGCAAAGCTCTTATGCCTCCACCTGCACTGTGGTGGTATGCATGTAGGCGCCATTCGTGCACAGTCGGAATGGTGACATTGACTTTTGTATATGTGTTCTTTATTACTACATCATTGCCCTATCAGCTTGATACATGTATGCTATTATGTTGTCATTATGTCAGTTAGGATTTCCTTCCACTGATACTGTTGAACCTCTGCCTTCTGTATTGTTTCTGCTTCAGAATTAATAGACAATTAAAAAAAAAAAAAAAAAAAAAAAAAGGAATTCTGCCTAAGGATTGCCTGCTTAGTCTGTTTTTCATCTAGGTTGTCATGCGCTGGATGAACTATTTCTACACACTTGTCTGTACTCAAGAAAAACTCAGCAAAATCTCATAGCTTACAGCCCTTGCAGACAACCTATATTTAATTTACTATGCAGTTTTCAACTTCTTTCTGCCCATTTGTGTAAAAACTAAACCATAAGCACTTTCTTGATGTTAATAAGTCCACTCTAATACAAAATATTAATACATTAAAAAATATGAGATATGGTAAGAACTTACCCTTGTTATCTCTATTTCTACGAAGTCCATAGGGTTCCACAGGATACCTTGGGGTATAGGTGTGACGTCAGTCGCAGGGCACCAAAGAGTTAAGCTTTCAGCCTCCCAGGATGCACTAGGTCCCCCTCCTATACCCCGCCCCCGAGCCAAGGCACCTCAGTTAGTTACCAAGCCATAGGAGGAGAAGGAAGAGAGAGAACAAAGATCTGGACACATACAAGAATCACATTCTCACCAGAGGGAGACGGAAAACCGGTGACCAGAGCAAAGCCCATCTGCAGCACAGGTGCGACAGGGCGGGAGTCCTGTGGAACCCTATGGACTTCGTAGAAATAGAGATAACAAGGGTAAGTTCTTACCATATCTCATATTTTCTACTTCAGGGTCCATAGGGTATCCACAGGATACCTTGGGGATGTCCCAAAGCAGTATCCTTTAAGGGTGGGGACGCTCCTGTGCAGAAAGGAGAATCCGCCGCCCGAAGGAAGCATCCTGAGAGGCGAAGGTGTCAAACCTGTAATACCTCACGAAGGTATGGACAGAAGACCACGTAGCAGCCTTGCAGATCTGAACTGCCGAGGCACCACGTCGAGCTGCCCACGAAGGACCCACAGACCTAGTGGAATGAGCCTTCAGAGAAGGAGGGACCGGTAGGCCTTCATGAAGATAAGCTTCAGAAATAGCCATACGGATCCAGGCTGCCAAAGTTTGCTTTGAAGCAGGCCAACCCTTTTTACGGAAGCCAAAGAGGACAAACAAAGCGTCCGACTTCCTAAACGAAGAAGTGCGGTCAACATAAGTCCTTAAGGCCCGCACAACATCCAAAGAGGCCTCACCCACGGAAAGACCCGGTGAGTTAAAGGCCGGAACAACTATTTCCTCGTTAATATGAAACTGGGAAACAACTTTGGGAAGAAACTCGGGCCGAGTGCGGAGCACTGCCCTGTTCCCATAAAAAACCAAGAAAGGGGGTCTACAAGAAAGAGCCCCTAACTCAGAAACACGTCTGGCCGAAGCAATGGCCAGAAGGAAAACAGTCTTAGCTGTTAGCCATTTAAGATCCACTGAGCCCAGTGGTTCAAACGGCGGTCCTTGGAGAGCCCTCAGGACCACAGCCAAATCCCAAGGCGCCACAGGTGGAACAAAGGGCGGCTGAATGCGGAGAACACCCTGCATAAAGGTGCGCACATCCGGGATTGTAGCAATCCTACGGTGAAACCAGACAGATAGGGCCGAAACCTGTACCTTCAAAGAAGCAAGGCGAAGCCCATGATCTAGTCCCGCTTGCAGGAAGGCGAGAATCCGAGACAGACGAAACTCCCGCGGTGCATAACCTCTCGGTCGACACCACTGGAAGAACGTATGCCACACGCGATGGTATATCCTCGCGGAAGACGGTTTCAGAGCTCGTAACATGGTACGCACCACAGAGCTGGAAAACCCCCGGGACCTCAGCATGGCCGTCTCAACAGCCACGCCGTCAAAGACAGCCGAGTTAGGTCCGGGTGAAGGCAAGGACCCTGAGACAGAAGGTCCGGTCGTAGCGGCAACCGCAGAGGAATGTCCACGGACAGACCCTGAAGGTCTGAGAACCAGTGCCGTCTGGGCCACGCGGGAGCCATCAACAGGAGCGTCCCTCCTTCCTGTTTGAATTTCCGGATTACCCGTGGAAGAAGGGAGACCGGAGGGAACAGGTATGCGAACCGGAACGTCCACCGGACGGACAGAGCATCCACCAGAGACGCCCCTTCGTCTCTTGTGCGAGACCCGTACACCGGCAACTTGTTGTTGTGCCGGGACGCCATGAGGTCGATTTCTGGAAGACCCCACCTGTCCACCAGTAGTTGAAAAACGTCCGGGTGCAGGGACCATTCCCCCGGATGAACGTCCTGGCGACTTAGAAAGTCCGCCTCCCAATTGAGCACTCCCGGGATGAAAACCGCTGATATGGCCGGAAGATTGCGCTCCGCCTAAACCAGGATCCGAGAGACCTCTACGAGAGCCGCCCGACTGCGAGTTCCTCCTTGCCTGTTTATGTAGGCCACGGTGGTAGCGTTGTCCGACTGGACCTGCACCGGGCGACCCTGGAGAAACCGCTGTGCCTGCTGGAGAGCATTGAAGACCGCACGGAGTTCCAAGATAATTATTGGAAGCTCCGCTTCTGTCGGCGTCCACCTGCCCTGGAACAAGTGTGGACCCGAAACTGCTCCCCAGCCCCGAAGACTGGCGTCCGTTGTCAACAGGACCCAATTTGGAACCCAGAACGGACGTCCCTTGTTGAGGTGGGTCGTCTGTAACCACCACGTAAGGGACAGGCGAACCTCCTGGGTGAGCACAATCGTCTGGGACTTCAGAGACTGAGTCAGCCCGTTCCACTTGGACAGGATCAGGTGCTGCAGAGGTCTGGAGTGAAACTGGGCGTATTCCACCATGTCGAACACCGACACCATGGAGCCCAGTAACCTCATCGCCGAGTGTAAGGACACCCGGCGGCTGTGCAGACAACTGCGCACCCTTGACTGTAAAGCAGAGATCTTGTCCTCCGTCACGAAGATCCTTTGCTGTCCCGAGTCCAATAAGGCTCCAAGATGCAGAATCCTCCGAGACGGGATTAGAGTGGACTTCTGCCAGTTGATTAGCCAGCCGTGCCGTTGCAGCAGTGCAATGGTCAGGTCCAAGTGGCGTAACAGGAGCTCTGGAGATCCTGCCACCAATAACAGGTCGTCCAAATACGGCAACATGCGGACTCCCTGCAGCCGCAGAGAAGCCGCCATGACCGCCATCACCTTGGTGAAAACACGTGGTGCTGTTGCCAGGCCAAAAGGTAACGCCCGAAACTGGAAGTGGTCGCTGCTGATTGCAAACCTGAGGAACTGTTGATGGCGCCAAAGAATAGGGACATGCAGGTAAGCGTCCTGTATGTCCAATGACACCAAGTAGTCCCCAGGTTCCAGCGCCAGAATGATGGACCGTAGGGTCTCCATCCGAAACTTCGGGACCCGCAAAGACTTGTTGAGTGCTTTGAGGTTGAGAATCGGACAATATGACCCATTGGGTTTCTGTACCAAAAATAGATTTGAATAGAAACCCTGGCCCCTCTGGGAGAATGGAACCGCCACTATAACTCCAGCCTGGAGCATAGTGTGCAATACCTTCCGCAGCTCCGTAGCCTTGTTCCGGTCTGATGGGAGACCCGTGGTGAAGAAGCGAGCTGGGGGTCTGTGCCGGAAGGAGAGGGCGTATCCGTGGGAAACCACCTCCAGAACCCAAGTGTCTGTCGTAGTAGTCGACCAACACTGGGCGAACTGTAGCAGGCGGCCTCCCACCCTGGGATCCCCCAAAGGGAGGCCCGGACCGTCAGGCCGCAGGCTTGCCATCTGGCTTGGGGGCCGGACGTCTGGTACTCCATGCCTGCTTCCGGGGCTTGACCGATTTCTTAGGGCCAGCCTGTCGAGGAAACGACTGTGGTTTGGGCCTGCCCTGGGCCCTAGATGACCGAAAGGACGATGGTCCCGAACCAGAAGGAGCAGCGGCCGACGGGAGACAGGCAGATTTGGCTGCCGCCAGCGTGGCCACAATCTTATCCAGATCCGGACCGAAGAGAACTTCTCCGGTAAATGGCAACGCTTCCAGACCTTTCTTGGAATCTGCGTCCGCCTTCCAGGATCGCAGCCACAAGGTGCGACGAGCAGCTACCGCTGCTGAAGAAATTCTAGACACCAGAGTACTAATGTCTAGAGCCGCCTCGTTGATGTAGGTGGCCGAATCACGGAGATTGCCAATCAACTCCGCCTGATCGGCCGGACAGTCGGATTCAAAAGAAGCCTCTAATGAATCCGCCCAGCGCTCCATCGCTCTGGCAACCCAGCAAATGGCCATAGCCGGCCGTGCTGCCCCCCCTGCAAGGGAATAAGCGGACTTCAGGCAGATTTCTACCTTGCGGTCCGTAGCATCCTTAAGGGAGGACATGGATGGCATCGGCAATGTGGCACTACGGACAAGACGGGTCACGTGAGAATCCACCTGTGGAGGGGATTCCCACTTCGCAAAATAATTATCCGCGAACGGATAAGCCACCGCCAGGCGTCTCTGCGGCTGGTATCTTTTGCCAGGTTGTTTCCACGCCTCCTCTAAATGGTCCACCAACTGACCCGAAAGAGGAAAGACTGTGGCATCGCCCTTCACATCTTTGAAAAAGGCATACTTAGATTTAGCCGCTGGGGGAACTTCGTCCTCAATCACCAAGGCTGTGCGGACCGCCCGAATAAGTCCAGGAATATATACTTTGGACTTAGCATCAGCGTCCTTAGTATGGAGAGGTTCCTGATCGTAAGGATCTAGAATCTCCCCATCATCAGACGTCCCTTCGTCATCCTCATAAGGAGCGGACAGAGACGCCACCGGCCTTTTATGAGACCGCATCACAGACTCCCCTTGCAACACATCCGACAAGTGCTGTACAGAACTCGTCAGGGAGTTAACCCACGCTGGCTCCTGAGAACCCGGGAGCGGGGAAATAGGGAGACTGTGGGGTACCACCAATTGTCGTGGGAACCCCTGCATGGGTGACGACACCACAGACTGCTGGGACAAACCCATCGGAGTAAACGCGGGCTGCGGAGCTAACTGGCCCACTAAAGCTGTTAACGCCTGAGCGAAACAAGCCCAGGGCGGCTCCTGTACCGGTGCTGTAACCGTAATAGGCCGCGCCATGGACAAACACTGCCGGCAAAGGCCCTCCGCGCTACCCTCCCCCTCCGCTAACGGTACTTTGCACGTGGTACACTGTAGCCGGAGGGGAAAATCACTTTCAGACATGATGGCACCACGTATGTGACCTCTCTCACCAATTAAGTATTAAATAGGCGAGAGACCACCCTGCAGCACCGCAAGGGCTTTAGCAGAAAGAACAGGGACAGTAATAAAGCTGACAGTTTAGAGAGAAAAGATTACAGGCAGCAGCGCTAGCACAGTCACATACAATGCAGAAAAATAACAATTCCTGCACTAACAGCGCTGATCACTCAACTACACAGACACAGGGCCTGGTAGGACACAGCGCTGCATACACAGACCTGACCACAGCGGAGGAGAGCTATGCGGGGGGACCCAGACCACGATGCTTCCTTCCAGCAGCGTTCACCATGCGTTCTGGAGAAGATGGCCGCCGAGGAGCAGAGAGGAGGCTGGCCTGGGGGAGGAGCGCTGCCACAGGACCAGTCGGCAGCATGCAGAGAGGGCTGTGTGCAGCGGGGGAGGCGCCGGCTGTGAGACAGGGAAGGCGCGCTCCCCTGGCATGCATTTAACCCCTGGGACGCCGCAGCGCTACCGCTCTGCTGCGGTCCGCTGTCCCAGGGGGTAGTGGAAGCGCAGGTTGGTCGCCTGGCTCCACGCTGCAGCCAGTCCCCAGGGAGCCCCCTGCCTGGGGACTTAGGACCATGTGATCAGCGGGGACCCACCGCGGGACCCCGCTGCTTACCTCTGTCCCCCTTGAATCCGGCCATGGTCCGGAGCATCTGGGGTCACCGCTAGCTGTGACCCCAGACGCCCACCAGCATCCCCGGATCAGTACCGGCGTTCTGGTACCGGCGGGGTGTAGGGAAGACAGCATGGACGTCAGGACTGACTGTCCATGCTGTTCATCCAGTTGTGCAGCCACAGCTGCATGAAGAATAAGCTTCAGGGGCTCTTCTAGCCCCCACTCCAACAGGTGCACCCGACTCCGGCCGGGCACCAAACTAAACTGAGGTGCCTTGGCTCGGGGGCGGGGTATAGGAGGGGGACCTAGTGCATCCTGGGAGGCTGAAAGCTTAACTCTTTGGTGCCCTGCGACTGACGTCACACCTATACCCCAAGGTATCCTGTGGATACCCTATGGACCCTGAAGTAGAAATATATAAAAAGAATTACTCCAGTAAGACTAAAGCTGGCCACACACTAGACCAACTTACATCCAACCAGCCAACTTGTTGATTGGTTGGAATGAAAATCTGGTAAAGAATGGGAGTAAATGATGATCAGCAATTTGCTCCTAAATGCCAGAAAATGGTCGTCAGACAAGTTTGTTAAATGTTTGATCTAAACAGTTTGTTCAAACATCAGTTTTTGTCCACTTTCCGGTGTTTGGGAGCAAATTGCTGATTGTCATTTGCTTTCATACCTTACCAGATTTTCATTCCAACCAATCAACTAGTTGGCTGGTTGTAAGTTGGTCTAGTGTATGGCCAGCTTTAGCTACTTAAAAATAGTAATGTTTAGCTACAACCTTATTGTGCATCAATCCTTCTGCCCCTAAAATATATAACACATTTCCTCCCTCAGAGGGGAATATATAATAGAGCTCTCTTTGTGGCCAACATAAATGTTTTATTTTCCCCCATTTATTGGCTTCATATAGAGTGGGCACAAAGCAAACTAAATTATTCTTCCCTTAGTTACTTTTATGTAATGAACTCCTAGCTTTTAAATTCATAACAAATATATGTTCATTTGATGACCGCAGTATACTACATCTCTGAAGAAAACTTGTATTATAAAATGTGTTCCATAGTCACAATATGCCAACTTTTCTTTTGACAAATTATAACAGCACACAAGGAACTTTATCCTGCTGAAGGAAAGAGCTGGAGATTTTGAACACATTCAGACACGAGTGCTTACCAATGGATACCATTTGTACAGCACTTATCCACACTAAGGCCAGCACAGAGCTGAACGTTTGCAGTTTGTGTTGCGGAGCATGTGCAGTATGCAAAATAGGCTTCACAGAGTCTTACGCGATTCGGTCGTATCTCTGCTCCCAACTGAAGGGGAGCAACTGGGCGCTCTCACATAAGCAATGTTCAGTGATGGCAATTTGCTGGAATTGGGAGCTATGTAGGGTTGTGCAATGACATAAGTCTTACCACACATAGGGGCAGATGTACTAAGCTCTGGAAAGTGATACATTGGAGAGTGATAAACTACCAACCAATCAGCTCCTGTCTTTTTTCAAAGCCTGCAACATGACAGTTAGGAGCTGAGTGGTTGGTAGTTTATCACTCTCCAAAGCTTAATATATCTCCCCTGTAGTTTTTACACCAAGGATAGGGCTGGGGCAAATAGTTTTATTTATATAGCCCTTTCCTCTCGTAGGACTCAGTCGCTTTACAGACATCAGGAAACATGGTACATTGTACAAGGATTTGGTATTGCAGAAAATAGAAACCACACAGAGATAATTAAAAACGGCTAAAACTTAGAGAGCACAATAAGCATATTGCACAGTTGGTGCAAACATTTTAAGTAATAACTTCCACAGGTTATATAATCCACCCACAAAAAAGTACCAGATGAGGCAGCAGTCTTAGGCTGACTATGGGCCAGGTTCAATTACCGGCGATATTAATTGCTGATTTTAATCGCATTGGCAATAATTTATCAATGATTTTTCATGTAAAAATGGAGAACAACTTCTCCATTTTGAGAAAAAAAAAAAGTGGGAATTTCTTACAGAACCCTTTGGACAGCCCCCTAATGATACTTTAGCAGGAAAAAAAAATAAAAAAAACTCATTAGTTGCGTACTGTGTCAACAAGCGACCTGCTGAAATTTGTAAAAAAATTTTCCCCGTGAAAAATGCATTTAACGTCTTGGGTCTGGTATTTCGGAGGGCTGTAAGGATCAGTCAAGTGATTTTTATATCGCACGTGGCTGGCACAGATTTTTTTTTTTAGCGGTTTTAAAAACCACCTGCGCCAGCCACATGCAATGTTTAACACACTTGTTGGATCCCTACAGGCCTCAGAAATACCAGACCCAATACGTTAAACGCATTTTTCACGGGGAAAAAATAAAATGACTAAAAATTCAGCAGTCGTTTTTCGCCAAAGTACACAACTTCCTAAAAGAAGAAAAAAAAAAAAAAAAAAAAAAAAAAAAGATTTCCCTAAACTGTAATTCTACATTTTTAATTTTTTTCTCCTGCCCCAGGTTAGAGAAACTTCTCCAGTTTGTCAAAAAAAAAAAAAAAAAAAAAAGCAGTTTGCAGCGTCATTGGCGAAAAAGGCTGCAAAATCGGCCGATCTGGATGGCCGATTTTGCCAACGATGGCAAAAACGGCTGATTTTGCCTTTAATTGAATTTCCCAGTGTTGAAAGATGACACAAAATGGGTGGTATGCACCCATGCAAGTACGTATTGATGAGAGGTCTCAAACCAAGCTTAAATAGTTATACTCCCATATCTGTGCTAAATGGTTCAATAGCAAAATAGAATTTTTTTGCCCAGCCTAGAATTCAGCCCACTTTACAATAAATTATTAAGGGCTGAGCAACATTTTAGCTAGAGCAGTGGTTCTCACAGTTCAAGTTTTGCAGGTCACCGAGCAGGTGCACAGGTGTATTCATTACTCACGGACACATTTTAAAAAGATCCACAGGTGGAGCTAATTATTTCACTTGTGATTCTGTGAGACAATCTGGAAAGCATGCACTGTTTGGGGTCCTGAGGACAGAATTTGAGAGCCTGTGCACTAGAGAACTGGTGTCCCATTTACTATTAATCATCTCTGCAGTACCAGTATTTTATTGCACACCTCCGACATCAGCCTTAAAGAGAATGTTATTTATATAACCTGCATTACAGCAGAATTTCCCAAACTCTGCTATTACAGTCCAGGATTTAAGGATATCATTGCTTGAGTTAACAGTGTGGTGACAAGACACATATCCTGGGGGTAAGGGGTTCCACCCATTTCTCCCCCATAGCCCTTTCCTCTGTTGTGGCGTCACATAAGTCGGCGGATCAGTCAACACATCGACCTAGCGTGTACCCAACTTAAGTAGGAGTGAATTGAAAAGTAAATGTTATATTATGGGGCAGATTCAATTAGCCCTGTACAGATTCATTCGCACAGTCTGTTCACCAGGGGATAAGAGTAGAAATAAATGTTAAATGCTACTCGGGGGTCTGTACTGCACATGGGCACCCAATTCTTAATAGGCCCCTGATCTGCCCTATATTTGGTAAATACATACTAAATCTACTCTTCTGACTGGGAACGATTGAGGTTCACAATAAATGGGCTTGAAGTGGTCAACTCGTTCATTAATCAAAAAGAGATTGTGAAAGTACAGTAACAAAAAAGTATCCAAGGATTTAAAATTAGTGTGAAGGTGGGTACACACTGAACATCTGCAGATTAGTTGATCTGCAGATGATATATCTTTCCATACACACTGAACTACCATCACTGCCCCTGGCCACGCTGGCCGGGGGTAGCACCACGACCCTCTCCCCACCAGCAAGTGTACGGGCGGTCTTCTTACCAACCGTACACTGCACGATGTGCAGATATATGTATCTGCCATCAGCTATGCACCACAGCCGACACCATAGGTCTGTGAACGACTTCATTCAGACATAGTCTGTACACACTGGCCAACGTGCTCACGATATATTGGTCGTTCAATTGAATGGCCGATATGTCGGCCAATGTGTACCTAGCATCAGGCTATGACAGTTTGCATTGTACAATATGTGTTATCTATGAGGAGTTTGTAGGGGGATCCTCCCGTTTCCTCAGTGCAAAAGGACACTGGTAGGAAAGTTGGCTTCCGACAATGTGCGTATGTGTCAATTTAGAATATAACCTACGCGGGGGCAGGGACTGATGTAAATGACTACATATTTTCTGTAAAGCACTGCGTAATATGATGGCAAGTTCCTGGATTTGCCTAGTCCCCACTGGGTGGAAGCACAAACTCATTGCTCATTAGCACGACGCTACCAGCAACACAGCTAAGGACTCTGACAAAGACACCGCAGGACCTCCAGAGAGGGGCAAGTAAGGTTAAATGATGGCAGCATATTTGTTAGGATCATTGTGATACTAAACAGTATAGGTCATTGGTAAAAAGGGTGCCCCATACAACAATGGAACAAAACCCCTTTAGAACTCTAAGAGGGGTTATGTCCTCATTTCAGTATTTAACTTGACAGTAAACTTAGTTTACCTCTGTTTGTCACTATACTGCTTACACCATCTATAGATGGCGATACAGCAACAGCCTTTAGCTTCAGCGAAGCCTTCAGGGCATTGCTGAGTCCCCACTGGGTGAAAGTGTAATGTGCATGCGCAGACTGGTCATTGCGAATGACACAACCGCCTATTAAGATAGGATACCAGCAACAGTATGGAGGATGCCGCCAATGAGGGGTAACGCTGGGTCCCATCAGAGGGGTAAGTAATGTTACATGCCAATGGCACATTCGTTAGTATCACTGCAACACTAAATAAAACATGCCACTGATAAGAATCATTGTTAAATGGAACCCTAAACAGTAATCTCATTGCCAGTTACAAGCGAAACTTAAGGGGCACTATTTAACAATGACATAACCCCTTTAGGGCGTGTTAATATGTCACCATATCTCTGGATGGCGAGAGCGATGCGGTCCCCATTGCCGGCAATGGGGATCCGGAGCTTCTTTTCCGACTTCAGCAGTGTCTTCCAGGCACTGGCAGGTCCGTGTCATGCACATGCGCAGACGGACTGTCGCGTATGTGAATTACACAAGGGCACAGTCGCCGGCAAAGTTAGGCTGCCAGCAGCCCAGCGAACGCCCTCGCAGTTGAGGAAGACTTCGCTGGACCTCAGAGGGTTAAGTATTGGTGAATACCAGTGGCTTTTTCAATTGTATCACAAGGATACTGAACAAAAAATGCTGCTGTGTTTACCTTTGTTGATAAATAGAGCCCATTGACTGCTGGCAATCGGGGCCCAGCTAAGTCTTCCAGGCTTTGCCGAGTCCCTGTCCGATGGAACCTAAATGCGCATGCGAAGACAGAGGTCATGAAATATGCCACCAGTGATTATTATGGTTGATAAGGGAGACAAAAATGTGATTACATTTTAGCAGCAAGATAATTTATTGATCCAAGTCACTGACCTGGTTTGTCAGAAATATGCAGCCTTAAATAGAGCAATATTATATACGGGTTCCCTAGTAGACACTGCTATATATTGAGCACTGTGAGGGTGCAGACATAAATCAGACAGCGTGTCAAGGGGAAAGAGGGCATATTCTCCCACCTTGGTTCTGCCGTTTATCCTGAAGTTGCCCAGTTTGCCCCCGCAGTGTCGGATCAGGTCGTCCATGCTGTTCATCAGGTGGCCGATGGTCTTGCATCCTGCCTCCTTGCCCTCCACCCAGGTGATCTGGTCCCCGCGGATGTCCCGGGAGGAGTCGCTCTTCTGGCTGACCAGCTGGCCGTCCGTGAAGCGCCCGGTGCTGTGCAGGGCCCTCACCTCGCCGGCTATCCTCTCCCCCACCTCCTGTCCCAGGAAGTCGTCCAGCACACAGATGCCGTGCTTGTTCATGCAAGGGATGATGTACTCCTGGGACAGCTTCTGCAGCAGCGGCTTGGTGTGCCCATTGGGCCTCCCCGACCCTCCTCTCCTGGCGGCGCTGCTGCCCCCTGCCTCGCCCGACGTCTGGGTATAGTCTTCCTCCTTTATCGCCCTCAGAGTCGCCCCCTCGACCACCACCTCCCGCTGCCTGGAGTCTGGGCCTGCAAGAGCCGCTGCCGTGACTGGGCTGTTAGAGGCGGCACCGGCGGTCACAGCAGCTTCAGTGTCCGGCGGCTTGGAGAGAGAGTCTCCGTGAGAGTCTGTGCGTGCGGGGAGCGGAGGCGGCCGCGGGCTGTCACTGCTGCTGCTGCGGGCTGTGGCGCTGTCCCCGGCCGCGGGTCCTTTACACACCAGTTTGTGCTTCTTCCAGTCCTGCCGCTGGTGCTCTTTGCTGCAGTAGAAGGAGCTCCGGCAGCGGCCGCAGCGCAGCAGGTTCTCCATCTTGCCGCACAGCTCGCAGTACTGCTGGTCACGGTCACTCTGGCTGCTGCCCTCCCCGGCTGGGCCACCTCCTCCGGCCATGATGACCGCTCCTTCTTCCCCGCTGCCCAGAGCCGCAGGCAAGGAAGGAATATCGCTCTGCCCGTTGTGCGGATACTGCTAGTAGCGATCCGGCTGCGTCAACCCAGCAGCGGTCCCGGCGACACACGTGTGCTGCTGCCTGTCACACCGCCAGGCTCGGAGTGTAACTTATGTCAGGGGAGTTGGGGACGGGCTCTGTTCCCGGCGCTGCACGCAGGAATATTATGCCGGGCTGTCAGCCTGTCACTGAGCTGCTAGCTGGCCAGGTGGGCGGCTTTATGTACCCGGGGCCATAACCCGCAAATGGAAGCAGCCCCCTGCTAGTTCTGCTGTAGTACTATAAGGACCTTTTGATGACATCAAAGTCATGTGACCAGCAGCTCCCGATCTTTGCACCATGTGACCGCCACATTATGAAACGCTGTAAAAGAAGCGGAAGAATTGAAAAGAGAGAGATAGGGGGGAGGGCACTGCGGCTGGTTATGTGCCTTCTGAATGGGATTGACATCGACCCGTTCCATTAGGTACAAAATGCTCTGCTCCTGGACTTCCCACCTAATTAATGATTGCAGTCACCTGTGTTCACTTAGTTATTTCATGAGAAGGGTGTTTCAGTACAGGTGGCTGCAATCATATATTAATAAGGAAGTCTAGGAGCAGAGCATTTTGTACCTAATAGTGGCCCTGATTCAGAGCTGGACGCTCTGACAGAGCGCTCGCTCTGAATCAGGGCGTCTTTTTTTTTATGGAGCGGCCTCCTGGCCGCTCGCATTGCTGTGGGTTACCACCCACAGCTAATGCGAGCGGCCAGGATGATGGTCGCGATGGTGTTGACCATCGGGCTTGCGACGAGAGTCTTGTGGTAGGGTCTCGTGACTGCAAGCCCCAGAGACCTTTCGGCTCAAACAGAGCTGAAAGCTCTCCCACTGACATCACTTGTGATGTCAGTGGGGCCGCCCCCAGACGGTAGGCGTTCTCATGGGAACGCCTCCGTCTGGGCAGCCACCCCGGCCCGCCCACCATAGGGGGCGTGCTGTCACTCAACATCGACAGCACGCCCCCTTTGGTGCGAGACCCAGAGCGACGGATTGCCCGTCGCTATCCGGGTCTCGCGCATGCGAACGACGGAGCCGGCTCCGTCGTGCGCATGCGCTCTGGGCCACCATCGACCCGGTTGCGAGCGCTCAGTGCTTGCGACCGGGTCTGAATCAGGCCCAGAGGTCGGGATGTATTAACAGTGGCGCTACTTACCGCCAGTCACCGCATCCCTACTGATCGCATATGCGCTAACATGCGATCAGTATCGCAAAGAACAGCTCTGAGTGACGCGGGGAATGCTCATACCAGCGCAATGCGGTAGAAGCCCATAGGCTTCTATAGGGTAGCGCCAGCAAAAGCTGGTGTTACCCTCCGCATCGGAGAGCCGGCGGCCAGGTGATGGTACATACGGAAAATGCGGTAAAACACAGAAAACAGGGTTTTTACCGCATTTTCTGTTTAGTACATCCCGGCCAGAATGCGTTATGTTGGAGGGTCTGCGGAAGCCCACCATCGAATGATGGTTGAGCTTCTGCTCTCTAACTTTTGATGAATGATAACTAACCATCACATTGAAAGATTTAAGGCACATACACACTGGACGATAATTGTGAATGATATGAAAGAGAACTATATCGTTGAACGATATATCGTTCAGTGTGTATGCAGTAAATGACGGACAATGGGGTAGATGTATTATAGCAGCACTTACCATGCCGCTATAATGCTTCCCGCTTCGCC
The DNA here is from genome assembly GCA_031769625.1 of Taudactylus pleione. Taxonomy (NCBI): domain Eukaryota; kingdom Metazoa; phylum Chordata; class Amphibia; order Anura; family Myobatrachidae; genus Taudactylus; species Taudactylus pleione. The sequence continues at coordinate 2,915,953 of JAUIMM010000153.1, forward strand.
TCTTTACCGAGGCGAAGCAGGAAGCACTACTGATGAGATGTAAGAACATCTCATCGGCCGGAGAGGGGGAGCGTTAACTCCCCCCTCCGGCGCTACCCGTTAGAGACAGCAGCGCATCAGCCTAGTGCTGATGCGCTGTGTCTCTGTCCGGGCCGGCTCCACTGAGCATGCGCGGGATCTCGCAAGTATCGAGAGATTCCCGTGTGGAGCTCTGGAACCGGCAGCCACCGCAGCAGGGACAGCACTGTCCCTGCTGTGGGTATAGGCTAGCGCCAGGCTGTAGCTGTCGATAACGACAGCTACAGCCAGCCGAACGGTCATGCGTTATGACCGTTCGTACATGGCCCTGCCGCTCGGCACATAGCGCCCCTGTCATTTATCGCCCAGACCCCCGATCATACATCGGGGAGAAGCGGTATTAGCGCACATAACTTGCGCTGATACCGCTTCTGGGCTTCTTACATCTACCCCAATGTGCGCTCCCGTGGGTCGTTAGCGCTATCCCCAGTCCCCAGAACATGCAGCTCAATCTGGGGATATCGTTAGCAGCATGGCCCCACAGCCCAATCCGCTGTCTAATCCTGAAATCACGGGATTGGAAGCTCCAGTCCTGGGATTCAAATGCAGACGATTTTAGGACAAAATCCCAGGACCACACGATGACGGGATTGACCACCCTAATCAAGGCCAAGGGGTAGGGATGGACATTGGAAGTACACCATCAAATGATGGCTGGGCTTCCACCATTGAAACTTTCGATGTGATGGTAACTAACCATCACATCAAAATAATTCAATGGCAAACACTATTTAAAGGACTGGTGGCAGGGGGCGAAGACTCTGTGAATGGGGACAGAGCCTCGTGCCTCACCCCGTTCTCGTCATAGTGGGGGTGTGCCCAGCACTCCGAGATGCTGGGCTGCCCCCATGCTCCCCCTATACAGAGAATAGATGCCGTGCGCTTGGGCAGGACATTTATTCTCCTGCGGCACACCCGCTGCTCTGCTATGCAGAGCAACGGTGTGTACTTTACCCCCGTAGCCAGCCATCGGAAAGCTGCATCTGATGGCTGGCAACCATCGAATTCCAGGTATTTGATGGGAAAAATAACCATCGGTTTCCGATGTTCATCCCTATCAAGAGGCGGGGCTACTGGATTTGGGAAGTAGAGACGCTTTGGACAGCTATGCAGGATGCCTGCCCTGAACATCCATTGGATGTCTCTGCAGTAGCCTTACTGGATGCAGGGTGCTGTTACAGGCACCCTGTAAGCCAAATGCAGGTACCGCGGGGCAGTGATGGTGCCATGGCCAAAGCCCTGCGCCCTATGCGACAGCACCATTCACACACCCCTAGTTACGGCCCTGTGTACCACCAACACCATTATCTATAGATGGCATTATCATTTTAACTAAAACAATGGTACGTATTAACAACATTGCATTCCCCATACCTGAGTATAGGAAAGCAAGGACAATGGGTAAGTAGAAGACTGACCAAGAAATGATTGAATTTTTGACAGGAAGCCCCTTGTTAAATTTCAATAGCCTGTGATGACCCCTTTGCCCGTGGAAAATGGGAGAAATATGGGTTATCAGTAATGGTTATATAGAGCTTCAAGGGCTATTAGCACCTTCATCACTTTATATGGTTTTTGGAATTACATATTACATAGCATGGTGCATTGAAAGGATCCAGGGGCGGATTGGGATGGTAAACCAGCCCGGGAAATTTTTGAAAGCAGCCCTAATGGGGACAGGCTCTGTTGATGGAATGGGATACTCCCTCCTTATAAGGCCTGATTCTAAATTGGATGCAGTCGCAGCTACTGCTAACCCCTTGCATGGTGCACAGCTGTGTCAGAATGTGCAAGGACTGAGACGTCTATGTTTAGTTTCTATAGATGCCACAATACTACTTGATGCGCCTTTAGATGCCACCATTGGTTGTACTAGCAATATACAAGTTGCATTTCATCCATCTGTATGGCCTGAATGTGTATGCAACTACTTTCAGCAAATACTCGCAACCTTCCAATAACATGTCCATACTATGCTACATCTGCGTCTGATTAGTAACCACCTCTAACCAGGATCGCCCAACACATTTAAAATATTAATATTGCTTTGCAGAAATAAAGAGTTAAACAGCACCTTATTTTCTCATAGAGCCTGATTCTGAGTGGGATGCTGCAGCGCTCGTCTGTGCGTCCTTTGTCACAGTTGCATCTGTAACCTTATACTAATGTCGCTGCAAACTTCTTGCATGGTGCGTAGCCGTGCGTCTGAATGTGCAAGGACTGAGAAACCCACTTTTGTGTATACACGTGCAGCATTACATCTTGGCGCGATTTCAGATGCTACCATAATGCAAATTAGTTTTCCTCTTATTCTCTATCTGTATCACCCTATTTTGTTGTGGTGATAGATATACCACTTTTGGGTGTGTGGTCGCTCTCTGACATACGCACGGATTGGGTGGTTGAGCGCACCAAGGCATGCATATATCTATTACAAATATACAGCAGAGTTTTTTTATGTGGGAAAATTGGTAAATGTCGCCCCCTCAGGGGCAGCTGAAGTAACCCACAGACAAAACATTATGATGCAGCTGCAGAAATCACATCTCACTCTATATAAACCATACAGACAGCAGCATGGGGAGCATCGCAGCGACCACCACATAACACAGGGAACATCACAGCTACCAGCATAATATACAGAGAACATCGCAGCTGCCACCACATAATACAGAGAACATTGCAGCGACCACCACATAACACAGGGAGCATCACAGCTGCCACCACATAATACAGAGAACATCGCAGCGACCACCAAATACAGAGAACATCGCAGTGACCACCAAATACAGAGAACATCGCTGCGACTACTATATAATGCAGAGGGAGACATAGTCACCACCAAATAGTGCAGAGAGCATTGCAGTGATGTATATACTATAGATATATATATTATAATACATAAATATATATATATATATATATATATATATATATACACAGTATATAGCAAGATAAGCCCAATCCGCCCCTGATATATATATATATATATATATATATATAGATACACATACATACATGATACATATGTTATGTATATGAAAAGTAATATATAATCTATTTATATACATATGAGATATATATCACTATATATCTATATATAGATATCAATATCATATATAGATAGCATATATATAATTAATAGATATATATATCTCATAAATCTAAAATATCATAAAAACTTACTTTAGGCTTTAAAAGATATTATTTTTCGGCGATGCAGCACAATTACTTGCTAGCCCAGCCCAGTCGGCACCTCCTCACCTGCTTTTGTTTAGCAGCTGCATCTGCTGCCTGTGTCCCTGTGTAAGATGCTGGAGGCTCCGCAAAGGCTTATGGGAGGAGCTGCTGCGGGTGGGCATGCGCAGCAGCTCCCCCGTCGGCCACACTGGCTTGAAGACTTCTGCAATCTGCACTTGCGCAGAAGGTGCACAGTGCAGCTGCCTGACTGGAGCTAAACTCCGACCGCGGCAGCGGGACAGACAGGGAAGAAGTCAAGTGACTGCGTGGTAGGTGGGGTTAGACAGGGCCGACAGCTGCCCGATCAGAACTAAGCTCTGATCGCGGCAGCGAGACGGCCGGGGAAGAGGAGACCGCGCAGGAGGAGGGGCCGGTGTTAGAATGTTGAAGGGCCGGGCAGCCACAGTGCTGCTGCCCGATCGCAACTGATCGCACAGCGCGATTGGGGAGAGCCGAAGCGGGGACATTGAAGCGTGCGGGGTGGGCAGGGCGGCCGCCGCTGAAAGGATCATTATGCGAGTAACATACAATGCCAAGAAACAGAGGTTAAATATGACCTTTGTTATTTGTGACAGAAGTATTCTTGTACAGCCAAATAATTGTTTATTTTGTCTCCATGTTGTCAGTTAAAGTATAAACATTGGATATTCTTATTTATAGATTGTAAGCTGGACCCTCTTACCTCTTTGTCTGTCTGTTATTACCCAGTTTTGTTTTATTACTGCTTTGTTCCCAATTAAAAAACACAACAGAATATGCTGGCGCTATATAAGTAACTGTTAATGAATAAATTATAAAGAATGCTAATATCTTTCCAGTGAAGGGATATGTTCCTCTCTCTACTGTATGTTCAGGTCCTCCACCATGTCCCCTTCCCACTGGCACAAAATGCTCTGCTCCTGAACTCCCCACATAGGGGCATATTCAATTAGACGCGAAAAGGTGGAAAGGTTTTGCTAGCCGGATTTTTCGGCGACTTTGCGTTGCTTTGGAGGCAAAAACTTTTTGCGCGTGGCTCCACTATTTGCCTTATTCAATTCCAAAGGACGCGAAAACACAACCCGGCGAAACTCAAACAAGCGAAAAGTGCTGTGAAATTTGGGAAAATCAGCCTGACACCCCCCAAAAGATGCACTAACATTGGGGATCAATGTAGATGCCCCCTATCAGTCCTACTGAAGGTATTTGAGGTACTTAAATGCTCTCTCAATAGCTGCTAATTGGCGTCTTTGCACAAGTGTTGAAGAAAAGCATTTAGCAGGTTTTTTTTGAGAAAATAAGTAGTCCCAGCAAATTTGGGGTACATGAAAATGAGTGCAAGCATGGTTAAAAATCGCAAAAGTGAAATTTAAAAAAATGTGAAAAACGCACCTTCAGCAAGCACCTGCAATCAAAAAAACACCTCCCCCATACTTGCAGACCCACAAAAGCTTATTTCACTAGTTTTTAAGTTTGTACCCCAAACTTGTACTTTTTCGCCCCCTTTTCAATGTAATTTTTTGGTGTGATTTTTTTGAAGCAGGTAACCTTTGGGGACCTGTCACATGGGTGCAGGGTGGTTTCCCCACCTTTCCACCCCAAAACCGCAATTCTGCACTTTTTTCCACCTGGTTTCATAGTCTTTGGTATTGAATACGGGGATAAGTTTTCGCCTAGCGAAATGACGGCTTATCGCGGCTAATTGAATGTGCCCCATAATTGCAGTTACCTGTGCTGAATGTAGGACAATAAGTTGTTATACTTTCCTACCATTTTTGAGTCTTATTTTCCCCCAATGAATGGACTGTGGGCCTGATTCAGCAAGGAACGCATTTGCTTATACGCATGCAATCGGCCGATTGTTGCGTTCTGCACATGCAGAATCAGTGCGCGAACTAGCTATTGTGATCGGTACTGCGATCGCAGAGGATACGCAGACTCATAAAAGAGTGATTGACAGAAAGTGCTGTTTGTTGGGGGTGACGGGGGTGGTCGGACAAACGCAGGCGTGCCAGTGCATTTCAACGCCGTTGCATGGCCGTGCATAAATTAGCCACTGCAATACTAGACGCTGCTTGAGGCCTCAAAGCGTGCGCAAAAGTAAGCAATTCCTGAGTAAGGTCTGGGCTTCATTAACTGTGCATATGGGTCCGACTCAATGTTATTGATTGTTTTTCTATGTTGGCTAAGAATACGGATGTGAGTAGGGGGAAGTGGGCGTCCTTATGTCAGGCTGCGATCGCAATGCGATTACAAACTTTTAAATATCACCGCTGATATTAGCTACTGCGTTGCGTGCGTTGTGAATCAGGCCCTGTGACAGTAAAACTTTTTGTCTCCTATTTATACTCTATGGTCAAGGAATGGTGCATATCAGACATTATTAATAAAGGCTTTGCCCACCCTGGACTTTCTGTCCTAACAGTATCTCCATACAGTATACTATATAATGTTATTGGCTAGTGCAGTTGTTATCTGACGCAGGTTGGTGTTCCAGCACAAAATCAAATAAGGTAAATGTAATGTAAATATGTGCACAAACAGAAGCACAAACCTGTCCACAACCACATAAATGAACCTAAGCATGACAGGTCAGCACAATTTACTACTTTACTACATTTTTTCTGAATTTCTTGACATGAAATGTTTTTTTTAGGGGTGCCATGAAAACAATGCTGATACTCTAGGGCAGGGGCTGGCTGGCAACTTTTAGCCTGAGGGGCTAATGCATGCAGGCGGCCCTGGCAGAGGAGTAGCGTGTAGCCAGGGTGCCCGAAGAATATGCGTGCTACGGCGCCCATCCCCCCCTCAAGTGTTCCATGGAGGAGGCGGGTCCATATGGGATTAATGTAAGGTAAAAATAAAGATTAGGGCAGCCCCCTGTCGTAGTGCCCATATGCAGTGCCCCCGTGTGCCACAGGAAAGAACACCCTTATGCAGGCCTCCAGTAGTGATCCCCCCTATGCAGTGCCCTTTGTGCCCCAGTAGTAAGCCCCTTATATAGTGCCCCCAGTAGTGGTCCCCCCTGTGCAGTGCCCTTGTGCCCCCAGTAGTAAGCCCCTTATATAGTGCCCCTAATAGTGGTACCCCCTATACAGTGCCCCCAGTAACAGTCCACCCCCCATGCAGTGCCCCTAATAGTGGTAACCCTTATGCAATGCCCCTTAAATAGTGGCCCCAGTTGTAGTCTCCCCCGTATGAGGTACCCCCAGAATTGCCCTTTACATAGAGCCCCTAGCAGTGGTCCCTCGATGCAGTGCCCCCAGTGGTAGTCCCCTCCCCCTATGTAGTGCCCCTAGTAGTAGTCCCCTCCCCCTATGCAGTGCCCCTAGTAGTAGTCCCCTCCCCTTGTAGTGCCCCCAGTAGTAGTAGTCCCCCCCTTTGTAGTGCTCCCAGTAGTAGTAGTACCCCCTTTGTAGTGCCCCCAGTAGTAGTAGCCCCCCTTGTAGTGCCCCCAGTAGTAGTAGCCCCCCCTTTGTAGTGCCCCCAGTAGTAGTAGTCCCCCCCCTTGTAGTGCCCCCAGTAGTAGTAGCCCCCCCCTTGTAGTGCCCCCAGTAGTAGTAGTCCCCCCCTGTAGTGCCCCCAGTAGTAGTCCCCCCTTGTAGTGTCCCCAGTAGTAGTAGTCCCCCCCTTGTAGTGTCCCCAGTAGTAGTAGTCTCCCCCTTGTAGTGTCCCCAGTAGTAGTAGTCCCCCCCTTGTAGTGTCCCCAGTAGTAGTAGTCCCCCCCCTAGTAGTGTCCCCAGTAGTAGTAGTCCCCCCCTTGTAGTGTCCCCAGTAGTAGTCCCCCACCCCCTTGTAGTGCCCCCAGTAGTAGTATTAGTAGTCCCCTTATAGTGCCCCCAGTAGTAGTAGTCCCCTCCCCCTTGTAGTACCCCCAGTAGTAGTAGTCCCCCCCCTTGTAGTGCCCCCAGTAGTTGTAGTCCCGTGCCCCCAGTAGTAGTAGTCCTCCCCTTTATAGTGCCCCCAGTAGTGCCAGACACCTCCCCAGTAGACACACGTAATATAAAAAACAAAATAAAAAAAACACTTACCTGAAACCCATCATGACGCCTCTCCCATTGTCCACTGCGGGAGCTGGAAGATGGAGCGGCTCCCGCAGTGAGCGCAGCAGCAGCTAATGAGAGTCTGACAGACTCTCATTGGCCGCTGCTTACAACAAACACACAGCTGCCGGAGCCGGCGGCTGTGTGTTTGTCACTTGTGTAGCGCTGACCGAACTCCGTCCGGTCAGCGCTACACACGAGGTGCAGTCTGTGTCACAGTGACACAGACTGCACCGGCCCGCGGCCCGCATGGCGCTGCGGCCCGGGGGGCACATGGCACCCTGCCCCCCGGCCCAGCCCGCCACTGCTCTAGGTTGCCGCATCATGGTTCAAAAAAGTTTGGGAACCTCTGGGCTAACGTTTATTGTTGCAATGTACTGTCTATGCGCTGTTAAGAGATGTAGCCACCCTAAAGGGGATGCAGTCAGGCAGTGCCAGATAAAGGTCCACCTGGGCCTGGAGCTGAAATGTACGAAAGGCCTATTGTGTGCCACTGCAGGGGCGTGTTTCACCAGTGCCATAGGAATGTGAGTAGTGATGTGGAAGGTGTGGTCTGATGAGGGGAAATATTAATAGTGTAATGTGAGAGTCTATGAACAAAAGGAAAGACCCCTTATTAATGTGACCAGAACCTGAAAAAAAATGGCACTTACTGATGATGTACATATAAAACTTTACTAAAGAGCAAAGGAGTCACTTAGGGATGTCATGAATGTGAAACCTCTATATAAAAAAAGAGAGACCTTACCTTGTTAATAACTATACTGAGAAGAAATTAGATCTAGACACCATAAAGAGAACTAAAAAAAGTTACTAAGTGCCACAAATAATAAACAAATATGACAATATCTATATATCTATATTCAGGGCCACATAGGACCCTTTTCTAAGGGGTCTCTTAGTGATGCCTGAGGCCTCCAACTTCCCTGGAGGTCCAGATGGCCAATGATGCAATTTGTGCTGAATCATGTCATTGTGGCCCTATCCCAGCTGCACAACGCAGATATCTGCTGCATTGGGTAGCAAGGGTGGGGCCACAATTATGCTGTCACATATACGTCCCTCTGTGATGATGTATGGGGCAGCACAGCGCTGTCATTGCAACAGTATTAGAGTGCGCGGGGGATGGAGAGGAGCAGGGGCACGTTGAGGTTACCTGATGTATGCTATATTATATATATATATATATATATATACACTGTGTATATGTATATATATATATATATATATATATATATATACATACACAGATACAGACACGCACACACCGATCAGTCATAACATTAAAAACCCCTGATAGGTGAAGTGAATAACGTTAATAACATTTATTATTACATTACAATGGCACCTGTCAAGGGCTCTGATATATTAGGCAGCAAGTGAACAGTTCTTGAAGTCGATGTTTTGGAGGCAGGAAAAATAGGCTAGCGTAAGGGTCTGAGCAACTTGACAAGGCCCAAATTGTGATGGCTAGATAATTGGTGCCGGTGGTCGCTGACAAAATAGCTAATTGGATGACAAAACCAATGGTTAAAGGTAGAATACACAGTGGCTAATGAGATTGCTAAAAAAGCAAATTGGCTTTTATTTGAGTAATTCATTTAAATACAGCTGTATTGTAGCATAAATAGTATACTATATGACTGGGGATGGTAATCAACAATCAGAGTTTAGAATAATAGGGTTTGACAGCCCTCATATTCAGTTTACTGTATGTCTGAGGCGGTCCTGGCTAGGGTGTAAACCAATGTGTGAATACAATGAACAGGTAACAAAGGGTGGAGGGTGAGGGAAGGTAAGCATACAGGGACAAGTAAGCGTGGGGAAGAGGGAGGGGGGGGGGAAGCAGAGGGAGTAAGGGTGCTGGCAGTAGTGGGAATCTGGGTTTGTTTGATACTGTGGAGATGAGGGTTTGTGTGGCAGAGTCAGTGCAGCCTGGTTGCTGCGTGTGGGTTGGTGTCTCACTGCAGTGCTAGCCAGGGGCTGGCTGGCAACTTTCAGCATGGTGGACAACACAAGCAAGGCCTCCCCATTCACGGCTTTAAAAAAATCTGTGATGAAAAATGGGCATGTATATTTATTGTACAAACCCTCCCCATCTGTATACACTTTATTGAGACCTCCACCCTATCTGTATACCCATTATTGTGGCCCTCTCCTCATCTGTATACTCTTTATTGTGCCCTCCCTTTCCATCTGTATACCCATTATTGTGCATCCCTCCCCTCCTGTATACCCATTGTTTTGCCCACTTCCCACCTGTATACCCATTTATGTGCCCTCCTCCCCACCTGTATACCCAATATTGTGCACCCCTCCCCACCTTTATACCCATTGCTGTGCACCCCTCCCCACCTGTGTACCCATTGCTGTGCACTCCTCCCCATCTATATACCCATCATTATGCCCTATCCCCATCTGAGTATTTTTAATTTACTGCTCCCTCCCCTGCAGGAGATAGCTTACCTGATTTCTTCTGGAGTTCTCCTTTGTTTCTGTGCTGCAGCTCGGCGGCTCCTCCAGACCACTCTCACTCAAGCAGCAGTAGTAGTCTCTCTCCAGACAGTGCAGGTTCCCACTGGCCGCTGCTAACATTGCAACATCTTACTTGATGTCTGCAGCATTGCCGGCAGCAGCAAGTGGCGCCGGCGGTGGGAAATGGAGTCCATGCAGGTGCCATCAGGGTAAGCAAGGACAAGTGGCCATCGTTACGCCCACACGGGGTCTTGCGTCCTGGGTGACCACCCTTTTTACATGTCTGGTGGCCAGTAAGCAGAGGATGCTCCCCGGCCACATAGTTTGTTACACGGATAATCAGCATGGCCGGTCATGCTAATTACTCTTGTAACACAACCAAGCGGCCTCTGCCTGTTTCCCGGCCACCAGATGCACATACGGCGGCTGCAACTGGCGGCCTCATGACACAGAAATCATACCCGCCCAGGGGGCAGATGGCATCCTGGCCCAGGCCTCCCCTGGTACTAGCCCCGGTCAGTGCGAGGCGGTACCTTATACATGTATTTGGAGGATGAAGTCCTCCTCCGTCTGCAGCGCGATCATCCACAGTTACCGACCACACACCGGGCAAGCAGATATATCGTGTGCAGCAGGGGTGATGAGGAAACTAATGCTGCTGCCAAGTTTGGAAAGAGTGAAGTGACGTCACGCTGTTTGGAGAAGGCGCCGCCGTGCCAGCACTTAACTATTCAGTGCAGGGAGGGCTAGCACTAGTGAAACCTTCCACTGCGCTGCGGTTTGAACCGCGGGTGGCCGTGTAGAATGGGGAAGCGGGGTCCTTGGCCAGATGGCAGCAGGCAGGCTGTAATAAGAAGACAAAATACTTCCCGTATAGCAGCAGATCCCGCGGGCCTATTTTGATGGGAGGGCCTGGAGCTGCAGCTAGAAACGGCCCCCTGCAGTCAGGAAATCGACGGTCTAAATTCCGACCGCTGGCTTCCTGACTGTAAAATCCCAGCAGGGTACTAGTGACAGGCGTCGAAATCCCGACGCCTGTCATTATACCTACGCCGGGAACACGATACCCAGGGTTGGGGGGGAGAAGATTAGGGTTAGGCAGTGTACTTACCCTTCGGAATTTAGATGCCTGCCGGTCTTCTGCTGTCGGGATTTGAACCGCCAGGCGTAGGTCCGGTGGTCATCCATTTCGATCCCTACAAGGACACTAAAAGGCAGAGTAGATGGCCAAGTGGTTCTTATCTGCCATCATATTCTATGTGACACTTTCCTTCTTCCAGCATGTGCTAAGTGTCAGCTATTGCCACTACTGGTACCGGGGCTACGCAGGCAGATGGTCTGCTAACCCACACAGCAAGTACCATTTAGGGGGGAATCCAATTGCCGGCGTGAAATTTAAAAAAGACCTGTGGCGCTGAGTTTTTCCAGCAGCAACAGGGTTTTGCTATAAAAATGGGATGTGGTGATTTCTATAGAAATCACTGCATCTTTTTTCTCACACCTCCAGAGCAAGTCTGATTTTTCCTATGTCGATCGTTTTAGGAAAACTCAGTGGGACTGAGGTACATCGACGACCCCCACTCCCAAGGACTAATTAAGCAATTGGAAGTTACCAAGTAGCTTAATTAGTCCTTAATTACTCACCTTCCGAAGCTGCAGCAGGGTGAGTGTTTGTGTGCAGTTGTGTGGGTTTGTGTGAGTGACCCCCTGTGTGTGACCCCCCCGTGTGAGTGTATACCCCCACCCTGTAGCCGGCACTGAGTGAACTACATCTCCCCGCAGCCCACATGTAATCCAAAATTGGGCACAAGGTTTTTCACCTCACTAAACCTTGTGCAGAATTGAATCATTCCTTTAATTTGGATCTCTTGACAAGGCTTTAAGGGGTTAATTCAGGTATGTTACTATAGTCCAGGAGTAGGCAACCTGTCCAACTGCAGTGAAACTACACATCCTAGCATGCCCTGCCACCATCCACAGTACCTGGAGTGGGTGTAGTAGGTATTACTACCGGCCGCATGGCCAGCGGTTCAAATCCCAACTGCGGAAGCCTGGCAGAGGTGAAGATCCCAAACGCTAAATAAGGTAAGTACTGCTAACCCTACCCTAACCCTCCCTTAGGGGTGTCTAACCTCCCCCCCAAGTGCCTAACCCTAACCCCCTTCTAAGTGCCTAAACCTAACCCCCCCCTTCCCCACAGCCTAAACCTAAGTCTCCCAGGGGGGTGCCTAACCCTAACCCCCCCTTCCTCTAGCCTAAACCTAACCCTCCAGGGGGGGTGCCTGAGCCTAATTCCCCCCGGGAGCCCTAAAACCTAACCCTCCCCCCCAACAGCTGTCCACGCCTGGCATCCGGCTTACCACCATTCGGTATGCCGGGGCGTCGGTATGCCGGGTGGCGGTCTCCCGGCGTAGGTCTAATGACAGGCGTCGAGATTTCGACGCCTGTCTTTAGTACCTTGCCGGGATATGACAGTCGGGAAGCCTGATGTCGGGATTTAGACCGTCGGCTTCCTGACTACATCCCCCTGGAGTGCCTACCACTGCTATCTGCTATGTGTGATTAGTTTCAATGTTGAGAATAGTTGTGAGAGAATGTTATCTGCAGAATTGGCAGAGACTGTTTGCAGTGGTCCACAAGTTAGATGGGCAGATCCTCATTCTCTATCCAGCTCCTGTGAGATAAGGGCTGGCATTTGGGTAGCCAGAAGTAGTTCAATCCCTGTACTCAGAAGCCAAGACCATGGGAACAATGGCAGGAAAAAGACCTGTGCCTGGAACCCAAGGAAAAGTGAGGAGCCTGAAACACTGGAGATCATAGAGGCTTGAAGACATGACTGGCTATGGCTCCTGCTTTACTTTTATGGATCGCAAGTCACAAAGAAGAGCTGTGAAAATCAGAAATCCTCTTCCTTCATAGTTTATACCTGGCACTACAACAGGACTGATGTCTTCCTTGCAAGAAAGCAGAGCTGGATTAAAGCTCCAGGAGGCCTGGGGCACTTCTGTACATATATGTGATTAGTTTTTTTTTTTTTTATATTTCTAATGGTTCTGTAAGGCAAGTAACACATGGGTGCTTTGAGTGTTTGCATGTTTCAGCCCCATGACCTCCAGCAATTACACAGTCCTACATATGCAGGTACAAGCAGTTTCTTCCTACCTTGTCCTCCTGTCCTGTGAAAAGAGCAGGAAGAGGAGAGCTGATCCGTGCTGCCCACTGAGCCCGGTGATAGGTAGGCTGGTGACCCCTGGGGAGGGGCCAGCCAGTGTGCAGCAATGTCAGACAGGCTGGCCCCAGTCACTGATATGTGTGATGCCTGACCGGCCTCTCACTGCCCTGGCTGCCACTGTGTGCCGCGCGGCCGCAGCACACAGCTGACAGCAGTCAACACCTTTCAATGATCAGCGCTGCTCTAGCTTCTATCGCGGCAGCCACAGTTAGATGAATCAAGCAGGCATGGGAGAGAGCGCGGCCTCTGAGGGGAGCACGGGGCCTGGCTCAGTGGGAAATGTCCCGGTGGCCCAATCCACCCCTGGACGCAGAACTGGCACAGGAGGTATGATGAGATGGTACTTGACCACACGCTGTGGCTTCAGACGCAGAACTGGCTCGGTAGAATGGTATTATGAGATGGTACTTGGATGACATACTAAGTACACACACTGTGGGTTCAGACGCAGAACTGGCACAGGAGATGACTCTAGGAACAATCACTAGAAGCAACAGAGCTTGGGACCTGGAACGCTGCAATAGCAAGTCTTCACTGGAAGTAACAACGTTGTACAGGCCACTTCCTGTTGTGCAGAGCCCGGTTAAATACCCTAAGGTAGCAGTCCATTGGAGGATAGTGTCAGCTGACAGCAACAATGCTACCATTGGGTAAAGAGCTAATCAGGGTATAGATATAGACTGTCATGGCTGTGTCCATGACGGTAACCACAGGAACCACATCATCGAGCGAGCACAGGGATGTCCTAGCAGACCCCAGGTATAATCCTCAGTGTGTCATTCAATGCCGTGCCTGCGTCTGACCGCTCGGGATGTCAGGGGAAGCCGGTGCTGAGGTGAGTAACTGCCGATCCTAGGCTGCAACCTGACAATATCTTATGCATGTTGAGCCTGGAATACATATCCCTGAATAGAATATTAGATCTTACATTAGTAGGTATATCCTTTTGGGAAGTATGCAATAAAGCAACTAGTAAAAAAGGGAGACCAGAGCATTTTCTAAATGTAAATAAGTGTACGTTGAATACAACAATATCCAATTAGATATGTACCTAAAAAATACTGCATACATAAACAACTTAATATTAGGAATAGCTAGCCTACCATCACTGTGCTTGAGATATAGCTTTGACATAGAAATTCTTGCTTTTTTATTGGACCACAGAAATATTGCACAATTTGTTATGTCTGAATTAGATAACGGCAATGGTATCATCCATATAGTATAGGACAATTTGGGGAAAATTATGCTTTTTAGGACAGCTGCTCAACCCAACAGAGAGAGAGGTAAATTTGCCCAGTCTTCCAACTGTTTAGTAATTTTTTGTATTAAAGGCAATAAAATATCTTTGTATGAGTTGGTCAACTTTGTTGGTATAAAAGTACCTAAATATTTCAAAGATGAGGAAACAATTTTAAACTGAGTGAATAAGTGATTGTGGAATAGGAGCTCCAACTAGAGGTAGAATTTCAGACTTATCTGAATTGATTTTGTAACCTTCAAGCATGGAAATAGTATTCAGGAGGCTAGGAGTAGAGGTGAGTGTGTCTGAGACAAATAATAGCATATCATCAGCAAAAAGTGCTAGTTTAATGTCTTCCTTATTGATTTATATTCCTTTAAAAGCTGTATTAGAGCATAGAGCCACTGCCAATGGTCCCACAGCATTGTAATTTGAGGTCCCAAATAAAGCTCATTTAATCATCATGTATTATATCTGGTAAAATAAATTTGAGTTGATCCGCTAAAATCTTAGTAAAGATTTTATAATCAACATTTAATAAGGATATTGGCCTAGAAGAGCTAGGCAAATCCAAATCTCTTCCCGGCTTTGGCAAAACCCGAATTAGAGCAGAGTTAAAATATTGTGGGGCATACCTTTAATAAAGTATGTAATTGAATACACTAGTAAGAGTTTCACAAACTCGTTTAGATAATATTTTGTAGAAATCCCCCGTATAACCATCTGACCCAGGGCTTTAATTGTTTAATGCAAGTTTGGACTTCCAATTGGGCTATTGGAGCTAGTAAGTACTCTGCTTGAGTAGGATCTAGAGGAGGTAGGCAAATCTCACTCCAAAATGAGGCCTTAGCCTCATCGATCGATTTTGGTTATGGTATACTGATTCAAAACAACTATAGGTTTCAAAACAACTGTTGTTTGAGCACTGGACGCTGTTCTAGGGCCATCAGCCCTTCTTAAATGTGAGATTAAAGGAGAAGAGCGAGTGCTGTACCAGAGATTAGAAAGTAATTGGCCAACACAATTACCAAATTTGTGAAACCTATAATCTTTGTGGAATGAATATCTATCTCCAAAAGATTGAAGCATTTCATTAAAATGTTGTTTAGCTAAAGAGTATGCTGATTTTGTTTGAAGGTAAGGGAATATTTTCAAATCTTGATAAGTGTCAGTAAGTCTCTTCCGGGCTGGGTGAAAAAGAACCCCGTATCACAGATTTGCCTTATTGCCAAAATAGTAAAGGATCTTCGGAAGCCTGCTGTATGTTATTATATTTATATTCTACACAAAACGTCTCCACTTTGCTTCGAAATTTAAGGGAATTGACTAAATGAATGGGAACTCGCCACTGTCTCTAAGAGCCTTTATCAGTTGTGGTTGTTAAAGAGAACCATACCAGAGCATGGTCAGACAAACCTATTGGCTCAATCTCTGTGTCTGTAATCCTGGGAAATAAAACATTTGAGACTAGTAAATAATCAATACGGAAAAAGAGAAAAAAAGAATGTCCTCTTTGTTGGCGCACTATAAGATCATGAATAAAATGTAACTTTTATTATTGCTATTAAAATAACGAAACTTCCATATAGTGAAATATAATGAAAATAAGTAAAGATGTGGTTTAAAAATAAATTAAATAAAAAAGGTTGGTGTCTTGTGTCTCAATTTAGATTATTACAATAAGTGTACTATTTGGTCATTACTTGCCCACTAGGTGTAAATAAATTTTCATAAAACCTATGGAATTCCAATAGGTTTAATAGGATCAAAGACTGCTGGTCTGATAAATAATGAATCATTTATTCAGAAATCCTGTTGCTACACTAGTATCAAAAGGGTAACAATTCCTCTATAATTAAACAGTGTAGCAAATCGAATCACAGCCAGCCAGTCAGTTACTGTAAATCATGTATACACCACTAGTTGGCATTAAAGTCATAGTAATCACTGTGGTTCAATAATATTCATAGGGATGCTTGAAATGTTATAACAGATTTTCAATGGATTGTACTATAGAAGCTGGTTAAATTCAACACAAATAGAGTGTTTCAAGGTATGTAAAATATTGATACATGTACATATACCTCCTATTGTACAGTACCCCAGTAAATTTGTTCTCCACACAACACTATTCATAAAAATTAATCAACAGGTAATTGATAAATAGCAATCACCTGTTGCCCATATGAGTTAATTATTATGATCATAAATCATTTGAAAATGTATATATTCAACAGTAATATGGTTTGCAGATGTATATCTTATGAGCACAGGAGTAAAATCCTTCAATCGCGTGGTGAAGCTGAATGACTGAGCTGTGCAACTGAAAATTGTAGGATTACCTGAATAAATTGAATAATATAAGGACACAGCGTGTGCAACGTAAAAGTATGAATACTAGGATCTAATGTCACTAGTAGATGTCTCTTCTAATGTTAGGTGCGACTAACAGTGTAGATTTAACTGAGGAAGATCTGATAAACCTCAGTTATAGTGATCACCTCCGTATGAGGAGTGAAAAATATTACTGCTGGCTTATAAAAAAATAAGATGTGTTCTGTCACTACAAACACAACCTACAAGATGGAAAAGCAACACGCTGTATATATCTATACACTGGTCATGTGTATCAATGAATAAGTACTGTTAACAGATATGCTAGACATAATGCCGCTAACGGAGGTAAATCAAATGAGTCTAAGTGGCAAAAACCACCTCTGTGTATATATTAAGAGGTGTTGCGACTACTCCCTAAAGGAATGAATTGTATATTGATGCTTCATACATAATCCACCAGCAAATTAAATTGTGCAGAATATTAACTCCACCTGATTGATTTGATGGGAGTGTAGCTGGTACTAACGAGCGGCCAAAAATATTTCTAATTGATCTGTTTAAATATTGCGGGATATTGCTACTGCCGGCTCAAAAAAAATTATCCCATTTCTCAATTTGTGAATAACTAACCAAAATCACTATGACTACATTTAATCTTACTAAGGAACTTGAAGAGAGACAGGAGAAACTTAAAAACTGCCTAGATTTCATATCTGAGAGTGATGAGGATCTATTAGGATCATCAGGGCAGCACTGGCAAACAGATCTTCTATCTATTAAACAAATTCTATTTAAACAAACTAAAACCTGGTGGAATAGGACCATGTATGACAATTATGTCAAGAATAACATTACCCCAAAGGGCTTGAGACCTAAATTATTCCCCACATTTGGATTAGCCACTGTAGAATTGAAGAGTGAATGGGAAAGTGTTTTGACACAATCTTCTAATGCCTTAATCCAAATTCTAATCAAACATTATGAACTTTTACTTAATCAATATTCCAGTGAGATTAAAAGATTAGGGGATAAAGTTAAGAAATTTGAAACCCTAGACAACTTCCAAAAAACGTATAATAAATATAAGAAGGACATAGAGGATTTTGAAGTTGGTATTATCGAAAGGAAGAAGAAAAAACTCCAGAGGGACAAATTGGATTTCTCACAAAACAAAGTATATTGCTGGAAAAATCAGACTCAATGTACTAGATATACTCACCCAACGGACTATTCCACTTCAGAAATCGATTCTTCAGAGGTTGAAAGTTTTGCCCATATACTGTACCCAGTTAGGAGTCAGACTTTTTTAGATCGCACCCCCAAAGAAATCAGGAACAATCTTGAAATATAGGAAATTCAAGATCAGAAGGGGCAAGAGGAGGGGGAAGAAGAAAAAGGGATATGAGAGGATGGCCAGAGGAACCGAGGGAATTACGGAAGTACAGGAAATAATAGATTCCAATGGCAAATGTCCCGAGGTCATCAATTTAACAGACAGATCCCTTACCAATGATCAAATATCCATTTTATCCAGAGGCCTTTCTTTTTCACCAGTCCAATTAGCTGACAGATTTGACTGTGAGAAAGATCTCCAGCTTTTTATTAGAAAGATCTTATTAAAAAAGTTCTTCTGTAATAAACAAGATCTCCCATTACCAGATAAGTCTTAGGACCTCATTCAGAGTCGGTCGAAGCGGCCGCACGGTAGTATGCCACCGATGTTCGCTATACTGCGCATGTGTAAAGTTTGCAATGCGCATGCGCAAACTAGCCGCTAGGATCAGAAATTTCTCTCTCCTTGAACACAACCAGGTCGGTAGTTTGAGTGACATATTGAGGCGTTTGTGGGTGGTAACAGTGGAAGGTGCTTGAAAATGGGGGAGTGGAGATCTGAATGCAGGCGTGCCTATTTATGCGAACGGCGTTCTATGGGAGTGCATACGGTTTATGGGAGTGCATAATTAACAAAGTAGCGTCATGGCACATGTGACATGGGAGGTTTTTACACTGACATGATCGTAGAGCTTAAGAGAGGGTATGGTCAACCTTAAGCTCTACGACCAGTTCCGATGGTTACCGATGGTCTCGATTAATCCTTATATGCCTGGAGATGACGTGTAATGCGTACGAGAAGGGGGCGTATTTTTTTGTCTTCCGGCCGCTTCCTCCCCTTGGTCGGCCAGCTACCGATCCGAACTTAGGGATGCAACTTGCGAAGGAATCATTTGCATATCCGGCCCCTTTTCCCGTACGACCGAGCGGCTGCTTCGACCGACTCTGAATGAGGTCCTTACTCCCTTAGTACTGATCTGTCGGAAGATTATATAAATATGATCAGAATTCTGGAAGAGCTTGAATCAGGAGAAACCAGTACTATAATACAAGATCTAAGGCCCTTTGATCATACTTTAATTAAACCCAAATCAGTCTTTTTACAAACATGAAAATCTGTCCTCCTGTGAAATTCTTTATGGACTTAGCATCCAAAGACTTAGATAAACTTTTTTCAGAATTTAATAATCACAATATTTCACATAATCTTTCAAATGGGGAACGGACAGCATTGCACCAAATATCCAATTGGCAGGATACCATTATCAAACTATCCAATAAAGGAGGTAATGTAGCATTATGGCCCAGGACTATGTATGTCAACAAATTAAACAAACTATTGAATGATACCCAATACTATAAAAGACTTACATTTAACCCTACTCAAGATTACCTGATTAGATACAAAAACTTATTATCCCAAGCCTTAGCTAATGGAACAATATCCAAGAAGGATTATGAATTTCTTAGAGTGGAAAGTCCAAAAGTACCAGCAGTATACCTATTGCCAAAAATTCACTAAATTGACCATATACCTCCTGGCTGCCCTATTGTATCGGGAAAAGGTAGTTTAACAGAGAAAGCTAGCATATTTGTCAACCAATATCTTAGACAGTATGTTTTAGCTCTACCATCCTATTTTAAAGATACCATTGATGTGTTAACTAAACTGCATGACCTTACTGTCACTCCAGGGACTTGGATTGCCACTTATGATGTAGAGAGTCTTTATACCAGTATAAGAAAAGGATAGAGGATGCTAAATATTTCCTTGATATGAATAGAGATCAAGAACTTAAAACTTTCCTACTCATATTATTGGAGTTTGTACTTACTAAGAACTTTTTTAACCTCCAGGTTAAAGGCACAGCTATGGGTACAGCATGTGCTCCTACCTATGCTGGCCTCTACCTCGGATGGTGGGAAAGAGAACACGTCTTTATGGAGGATCATGAGAAATATACAAACCATATTCTCTTATATCTGCGGTATATAGATGACATTTTGGTACTTTGGGAAGGTGAGAAAGATCTATTAGAGGAATTTATAGACAAACTTAATAACAACTGTCTTAATCTTAAACTCACAGGAGAAGCTAGTCAATGTTCAGTTAATTTTTTGGATCTAACTATTAAAATTATGAACGATGGCCATATCATCACAGATATATATAGAAAACCAACTGCCACCAATAGCATCCTGCATTTTACAAGTTCCCACTTACCAGCCACTCTAAAAGGTATACCTAAGGGGGAGATGTTGAGGACAAAAAGTAACTGTTCAGAAGATTATATCTATCAGGAAAGAAAGAACCAACTGTGTAAGAGACTTACTCAGAGAGGATATAGCAATCGTTTGATTAAACGAGCCAAGCACAATGTAATGTCCTATCAGAGAGAATCACTACTGGTCCCAAAAGTTAAAATCAAGAAGGAAGAACCAGTGAGATATGTGGGAACTTTTAACAATAAATGGCAGGACATTGGCCAGTCCTTCTAACTGATCATGACCTAGCTTCAATACTTCCTAATAGGGTTCAAAATAGCTGGAAACGCTCTACAAATCTGAAGGATCTTTTGGTTCATAGCCATTTAACATCTCTTAAGAAACCAGTCTATCCTTCTAATGGATCCTTTAGCTGTAAAAAGTGTAAGGCATGTCAGTACATGATTGCAACTAGATTTTATTATGATAATTCTGGGAAAAAATGGAATATCAATAACTACATCAACTGTAATTCGGCAGGAGTAGTCTATCTTTTGAAATGCCCTTGTGATAAGAAATATATAGGCAAATCGATAAGACCCCTAAAAGTCAGAATATTAGAGCATATCAACAGCATTAAAAATGCCAGTAATGACCAAGCTAAATTTAAAACCCTTACCCCTGTGGCCAAACATTTTCTAAGATTCCATGGGAGAAATCCTAAGGGTTTATTACCTTTTGGCATGAAACAGATTCGGTTAGGCATCAGGGGTGGCGATTTAGACAAGGAACTTTTGAAATTTGAAACAAAGATGATATTTTTAATGAAGAGCACCCACCCCTTTGGTCTTAATGAATCTAACAGTTTTTTGCCTTTTCTTTAACTGGATAATAAGAGTGATTTTACTAGCACTCTTACTATCTAGGGGAAGAAGTATACCTATTATTGTAGTTAGAGCACAAGGGAGTATTTGTTTGGTTTCTCTGCCTTCCAGCTTACTTTGTAGTGTTTCTGCATTATTGTTTTATTAGTAGGGACTATCTCTTTTAATTACTTCTGTCCAGACATATATTCAAATATTAATTAAACATCTTTTATTATCACTTCATCATTGGTACACATATATATTTTTTTCAAATATTTTTTCAATTATTATTTTTTTCAATTTTCGATCCAGTGCAATATAAATCTGGACTATATCAGATTCAACATATAAATCTTAATCCAGGTAGTTTCATGATTGTTACCAATTGGTTTCAAGATCTATGTATTTATACCGACTCCATGTAAAACAGGTTTTTTACTAACATTAATAATTTATTGTATGTAGTTAATTTTATATTAGCTTTATATCTGCATCAATTTTTTATTTTAATTTTATTCACTCACGTTATTCGCTTTCTTTATTAGATACTTCTTTATTAGATACTTCTTTATTAGATACTTTTACCTATTTACCTATTTTACCTAAGTAATTTATTTCACTTACTTACATTTGGGAATTTTGTTTAATAGTAATTACTTTCCCTTATATATTATTATTAGTCCAATACATTTGGGAATTTTTTTAATAGTAATTACTTTCCCTCATATATTGTTATTAGTCCAATTTATCATTGGCACACTTAGGACCTCATTCAGAGTCGGTCGTTGCGGCCGCACGGTCGTACGCCACCGATGTTCGCTAAACTGCGCATGTGTAAAGTTCATAATGCGCGTGCGCAAACTAGCTGCTACGATCAGAAATTTCTCTCTCCTTGAACACAGCCAGGTCGGTAGTTTGAGTGACAGAATGAGGCGTTTGTGGGTGGTAACAGGGGAAGGTGCTTGAAAACGGGGGAGTGGAGATCTGAACGCAGGCGTGCCTAATTATGCGAACGGCGTTTTATGGGAGTGCATAATTAACAAAGTAGTGTCATGGCACACGTGACATGGGTGGTTTGTACACTGACCTGATCGTAGTGCTTAAGAGAGGGTATGGTCAACCTTAAGCTCTACGACCAGTTCCGATGGTTACCAATGGTCTCGATTAATCCTTAGATGGCCGGAGATGACGTGCAATGCGTACGAGAAGGGGGCGTATATTTTGTCTTACGGCCGCATCCTCCCCTTGGTCGGCCAGCTAACAATCCGATCTTAAGGACGCAACTTGCGAGTGCATCATTTGCATATCCAGCCCCTTTTCCCTTACGACCGTGCGGCCGCAACGACCGACTCTGAATGAGGTCCTTATTCCCTTACATTATTCATCACACTTGCATGCACTTCACTTTCACATTTATTATAATACTTTATTACTTAATTTTTGTTTTTGACACTGTTTCTGATTTTTTCACAATACATTGGAGACTTTTTTGTTCTTCATCTTATTTTTATTGCGTTTATCAATTCAAGCACACCATCATCAAATATCTAATTTTCACTTTGCTATTTTTTCTTATTTATATGTATCTTTTGACCTGCATAAATTGTATTAATATCTATAATTTTTATTTGTTACTTTGTAATTTGGTTGATTATTTAAATTATATTTGGATTGTTAGGGATATTGATTTTGTATAAACAAACCGATTATGTATATATATATATATATATATATACAGTTTAGTTATTTAAAAGATCCCATTTAGGTCCATTTATCTATATTTATTAATGGCATTAATCATATTGTAGTTTCTCTATATATGTAACACAAATTGACAGATACATTGCTATTACACCAGATACACTGATGGATTAGATATTAGTGCATATTTGCTAGACTGACATTACTGATTTTTCTTTTTGTAATCTGATAATTTTTATTATTTACCATATAACATATTGAGGTAATATAGTAACATGTGTTGAATAAACTGTTCCTATTCTCTGGTATACTCATGTAGTGAAATTCGATTGGAAGTAGTTTCAATTAGTAGTTATTCATATAAATTTTTCTTATTGGTTAGTTAAGAGCATATGACTCTGAGGTATTTTTGATTTGCCCCCTATTCTGAATATTAAGCAGCTCCACGGCACACTCGGGTTGCCTTTGAAAAAACTTAATTTGTGAAATGTACGACGGTGTAGAGAGTAGTTTTCAATACTCCGTGTTGTGCTCTCTAGTAAATAATCTACCCTGGACAAGGTTCCATATGCAGCTGACAGACATGTGAATTCCTTATCAATGGGATGTCTTGCCCACCAGATATCTACTGCTTGTAGTTGAGAAGCAAACCATGCCATTCCCTTCTTAGACAGGTGTGACCTCAGTGGGGCAGGAGAGCTTCTATCCATGAATTTAGATGTTATTAAGTTAAAGTCTCCGCCAATTATCAGTCTGCCGGAGGAGTAGTCTAAGAAGGTTAATTGCAGAAAGAACTTTCTGTTGTATGCATTGGGGGCATATACATTAACAAGAATAGAACGTTCCTTATCAATTAAAATATCCGCCTTCAGGGTCAGTGATAGTATTATTGTGATTTGTAATGATTTTGTCGCTAATATAGCTACACCTCTAGCCTTTGAATTACAAGATGAAGAAACAATAACCACCCTGTTTATCGAATTGAACTTAGCAACCTCTGGAGGTAGTAAGTGTGTTTCTTGTAGACAGAGACGTCACTCGGTCTGGTGACACCCGGTGCGCACTCTGGATATCCCCCACACACCAGAGGCACGCCCGCCCGAAAAGAGAGTGTGGCCTATATAAAGGGGGTGTGGCCTCACCGGAGATGCTGGGCTGTCAGCACTGTCAGCTCCTCTTCTATGACAGGAGCCGGGTGCTGCAGGAGCATGTCACAATGCAGCACCCAGCTCCTGTCACTGCAGAGGTGCCAGAATTTGGTGTCATCCCCTCCGAGGGTGACACCTGGGTGCGGACTACACCCATTGCACCCCACTCACGACGCCAGTGCATGTAGAAAAATCAAATCTATATGCATCTTATTTAAATAGAGCATTATCTTCTTCCACTTAATTAGGGAGTTTATTCCCCCAACATTCCAAGTTCCTACTTTAAGACCTACCATACAACTGTGCACTATAAAGATTAAGATTACCGCTAAGAAATCTCAGCACAAGGACACTACAATAGAGCCGTAGATTTGTACTAGATTGTAGACATTTTGCAAACATATTTGGTGTAGAACATGAGAAATGGGGTGAGAGAGGAGAGGAGAAGACACATAAGGGAGAGAAGAAAAATAGAAAAATGACAATCACATAATAAAATTCAAAATATAAGGAAATCAATGAGTAAACTCTGCAAAATAGTGCTTCTTGGTTAAAGACATTATCCACTAACAAATTTGGGATGGAACAAGTGTGCTCCTAGCCCTGGTCCAACGTTTATAGAGAAAAAAAATATGTTTTACCATATTGCAGTCTATGCTGCATATATAACAATACATAACCCAACATATTAGAGACTAAAAGAGAGATATACAAAAATCAAGCCTATGCGGCAATGACAACCTCAGTATAAAATGACAGTAGCGTATAAAATTGTAATGACCAATTATACATCACTGTCCGACATGTACTAGTATTATAAACAAAAGCACTTTGTGAAAATAGTAGCTGAAGCTTTAGCGAAAACCAGTCCCAGCTGGGAATTAAGCTTGGGGGTCATGACACACAGGAATAGAAATAGAAAAAAAAACAACCAGCCCAATTATTCTGCAATGCAGTCAGTCCGCTGAATGGGATGCAGACAGATTTCGGGGCAATGAAGACACTGCTTAAGATTCTTCTGTTAAGTAGGCCTCTCCGTCAGCCACAGTGGTGAAGTCCTTGAAAGAATTGCCTTCAAAGAGAGACGCAGTCTGGCAGGGTACAATAGGGCAAACTTCCACCCGGATTTATCCAATTGAGAGCAAATTGGAGAGAGTGCCTTGCAGGCTCTTGTTAATTCTGGGGAATAATCTTGAAATATTAAGATTTTTCAATCATTCCAGGAAAGATCTCTCTGGCGTCTAGATGCTGCCAATATGGCTTCCTTATGCACAAAATTGAAGCATTGAAATAAAACCATAAGCGTGTCAGGAGGCCTAACTGGGCCAGTTCTATGAGTCCTTTCAATGACAAGATCAGCACAATCATCTTCTATGTTAAGCAGCTTTGGTAGGGATTGTTTCACTCATACTTGTACATCTGTCTTTTGTAAAGTTGCTGTAAGCTCTTTCAATGCAGCAATATCTTGAAAATTCTCCCCCACTTTGGGCAGAATTTACAAAGCAGCGGCTTCTGTAAGCCACTGCTTCCCGGCGGCTTGCAGGTGAATATTTTAACCAGCACTCAGAGTCAGTGTAAAGCACGCCGGGCTTTACACTGAATTCGAGTGCTGTTTTAAATATGTACCTGCAACCCGCCGGGAAGCAGCGGCTTACAGAAGCCACTGCTTTGTAAATTCTGCTCTTTGTGTTCAAAAGGCAGCACTCTTTTGGCTAATTGCTCGCATTGACGCTTAATATCAGTAACAGCATGTTGCAAGGCTGCAGAATGAGCTTTAGCAAGTTCAGCAAGTAAAGGTTGCATAGTCTCCCTTACTGCCTGGACCACATCCTGGCATTGGCATCAGACGGGGAGGGGCATCCCATCCAAAAAAACAACAACATTTGAGATAGTGGCGGTCGAGGACAGTCAGGGCCTGTGCATCATAGCAATAGGTTGCACAGCCCCTGTACTGCACGAGGGTGTGTAATGTGCAGTCTTTAAGTTAAAAGACCACATATTACACCTCTTCCTCCTCCTTGCAGTACAGGGGCTGTGCAGCCTATTGCTATAATGCACAGTCCATGCATCCGGGTCCTGCTGAGACGAATGGATGGAGGGAGGTCAAATTATTTTGACCCCCCCAACATAAAACGTTTCGACGCCCCTGCATCCTGGTATGATAAGGAGGAATTGTGTGTAACTGTGGGCGCAGGAGAGGTAGATCTGTTAGAGTGTTTGGCCTGTTGCTCTTTCTGCTGTGGGATCACCTGTGTCCAGTCATGAGCAGCGACGGCCATCTTGGACAAGGAACCTATGAATTCCTATTTAACCTTTATACCATAATGTCGCTATTTAGCGTTGTAAGTCGCACAAGAAATAATTGCTTTCCAGACTTTGATTGTGGTTCCAAAGCACAAAAAGATATTATTCACCAAAAAGCATATAGTTACACGCTGTGATCTAAATACAATTAGTGCAAACAAATTATACAATCACAAGGTACAGTCGATATGTACGCATGCGCTCTGGATCCAGATTTCCCGGCATCAACTATGAAACCTCTGTCAACAGAAAAGAAAGATGACTAACTACCAGATCTAGGGTGCTTGCATATAAACCCTTGCAGAGATAGGCAATACAATAGAACAAGTTGGCATAATCCCATTGGTTCTTCCTCCTGGTTCTTCTATTATGATGCAGTTCATAGGTCAGTTTGTATTGTAATAGTTCAGCACCAAACACGGTCTGCTTATCATGTACTAAACCCTAGATATCAAAATACCTGCATTTCACAAAAGATTTGATAATATATAAAACCTTTAATATTAACCTTAATGCTAGGGAACCTTTTTATGTAAGTATGCAATGTGTCAGTGTGGGAATGTTAAGAAAAGACGCTAGTATGCGTTGTGTGTCTACGTGCTTGTGGAGTATGCCATGGTATGTGCTTTGCGGGGTTGTTCATATTATATGTAGTAAGAAATGTATGTATTTGTATAATGAGGACTTTTAACTTGGGGCAGTGGCAGACGCATGACGATTATGATCATAACAGCACCGTACACTGGGTATCGTACAGTCGCTACTATGCGTGGTGCGCAGAGCCGGCCCTAGCCATTTTGATGCCCTAGGCAGGATTTTGGCTGGTGCCCCCTAACATTTAATCTCATGACCAGCTTAGTGTTGTTCGCGGACGCCAAAAGATATTTTATATTTATATGTATATATGGGCCATTCTCTGTATAAGATTCTATATTGCCATAGTTGTTAAATCCTCTGCCCAGTGCCTTCTTTCCCTGGAAGCAGCCTCTGCTGTATCCTCTCCCTGCGCCTGCAGCCTCTGACCCCGGTTTCTTCTCCCTGCGTCCGCAGTGTCTACCCCTAGTGTCTCCTCTCCCTGCATCCGCAGCCTCTGCCACCGGTGTCTACTCTCCCTGTGTCCCCAGTCTCTGTCCCTGATGTCTCCTCTCTGTGCCCATTGCCTCTGTCCCCTGTGTCTCCTCTCCCTGCGCCCGCAGCCTCTATCCTCGATGTCTCCTGTCCCTCTGCTCTGTTCCTGCAGCTTGTCCCCGATGTCCTTTCTCTCTCTACATACACACACACACGTATATACATATACATATATATACACACACATATATATTATATATATACACATATACTGTATGTAATATATACATATATATATATATATATATATATATATATACACACACTATACATATATATACATATATACTGTGTGCGTATATATATATATATATAAATATAAATATATACTGTGTGTGCGTATATATATATAGAAATATATACTGTGTGTGTATATATATATATATATATATATATATATATATATATACAGTCAGGTCCATAAATATTGGGACATTGACAGAATTGTCATATTTTGTCCTCTATTCACCACCACAATGGCTTTGAAATGAAACAAACAAGATGTGATCTAACTGCAGACTTTCAGATTTAATTTGAGGGTAATTACATCCAAATCAGGTGAACGGTGTAGGAATTACAACGGTTTCTATATGTGCCTCCCACTTTTTAAGGGGCCAAAAGTAATGGGACAAACTAAACAATCCTACATATAACTTTCACTTTTTAATACTTTGTTGCAAATCCTTTGCAGGCAATTACAGCCTGAAGTCTGGAACGCATAGACATCACCAGATGCTGGGTTTCATCCCTGGTGATGCTCTGCCAGGCCTCTACTGCAAATGTCTTCAGTTCCTGCTTGTTATTGGGGCATTTTCCCTTCAGTTATGTCTTCATCAAGTGAAATGCATGCTCAATCGGATTCAGGTCAGGGTATTGACTTGGCCATTGCATAACATTCCATTTTTTAGCCTTAAAAAACTCTTTGGTTGCTTTCGCAGTATGCTTCGGGTCATTGTCATCTGCACTGTGAAGCGCTGTCCAATGAGTTCTGAAGCATTTGACTGAATATGAGCATATAATATTGCCCAAAACACTTCAGAATTCATTCTGCTGCTTTTGTCAGCAGTCACATCATCAATAAATACAAGGGAACCAGTTCCATTGGCAGTCATACATGCCCATGCCATGACACTACCACCACCATGCTTTACTGATGAGGTGGTATGTTTTGGATCATGAGCAGTTCCTTTCCTTCTCTTCTCTTCGCATCACTCTGGTACAAGTTGATCTTTGTCTCATCTGTCAATAGGATGTTGTTCCAGAACTGTAATGGCTTTTTTAGATGTTGTTTGGCAAACTCTAATCTGGTCTTCTTATTTTTGTGGCTCACCAATGGTTTGCATCTTGTGGTGAACCCTCTATATTCACTCTCGTGAAGTCTTCTCTTGATTGTTGACTTTGACACATATACATCTACCTCCTGGAGAGTGTTCTTGATTTGGCCAACTGTTGTGAAGGGGTTTTTTCCTTCACCAGGGAAATAATTCCACAGTTGTTTTCCGTGGTCTTCCGAGTCTTTTGGTGTTGCTGAGCTCTCCGGTGCGTTCTTTCTTTTTAAGAATGTTCCAAACAGTTGATTTGGCCACACCTAATGTTTTTGCAATCTCTCTGATGGGTTTGTTTTGATTTTTCAGCCTAATGATGGCTTGCTTCAATGATAGTGACAGCTCTTTGGATCTCATATTGAGAGTTGACAGCAACTGATTCCAAATGCAAATGTCACACCTAGAATCAACTCCAGACCTTTTACCTGCTTAATTGATAATGAAATAATGAGGGAATAGCCCACACCTGTCCATGAAATAGCTTTTGAGTTGATAGTCCCATTATTTTTGGCCCCTTAAAAAGTGGGAGGCACATATTGAAACTGTTGTAATTCCTACAACGTTCAGCCGATTTGGATGTAATTACCCTCAAATTAAATCTGAAAGTCTGCAGTTAAAGCACATCTTGTTTGTTTCATTTCAAAACCATTGTGGTGCTGAATAGAGGCCAAAATCTGAAAATTCTGTCAATGTCCCAATATTTATGGACCTGACTGTATATATATATATATATATATATATATATATATATATAGCCTGCATCCCCTTTCTGTCCAGTGAGTGCTCCGGCACTCTCCCAGCCTGAGCTAACTCACCCTGAGACATTGTGTTTTGACTCCTGGTGTCTGTCTTCTGTAGTGGAGTCTGGAGATGTCCGATGGGCGGTGGGCGCTGGGCGGCAGCTACTATGGAGGCGGAGCCGTGAGTTGTCACTCACGGCTCGGCTCTGCAAAGGACCATGGGAGGAGCGCCCGGGCATGCGCAGCATGCTCTCCCACGGTCGCGGCCATCTTCCCCGACTCCTGTGTAGTCAGAATGAGCTTCTGTGCAGAAGCTCATTCAGACATACACCTGTCTGGCTGACTCCTGTGCTGCCGATCGGAGCTGAGCTCCGTTCGCGGTAACGGAGGGGTGTGTGCTGCGGAGCCGTGGAATGCCCCTAGGCATTCCAGGTGCCCTAGGCATATGCTTAGAATGCCTATGCCTAGGGCCGGCTCTGGTGGTGCGTTTTATGTGTAGAATGCTTTGCTAAACAGCGCCATTGTGCGCTGTGCATCTTGTAGATTATATGTATGATTTAATGTGCGGATGGGGTATGGTAGGACTTTTAACAATGTGCGTTAGCAATGTAGTCGAACAATGCTAATAATAGCATATTAGCATCGCACACAATGGTTTCATGCTGACGACGCAAGATGGTGTCATCAGGGGTAACATAAAATGGCATCGTGTAGATTCTAATTTTACAATTTAGGTCTCAGCCAATCATCCAGCTTTGACAGTCCACCCTTTGATAGCAAACAACATGCTATCACACTCTGGTCTTAAATTTATTTTTAGTCTTACACTATGACATATTATTTAATGTTATATTATGGGATGGCCCATGGTGGTTCTTAAACCATCAATAATGTGTCTCTGGGAGGGACATAAAACTACCCTTATATTCACACCGCGGATCTTGGAAGATCATATGAAAGATGTGGGGATGCACCTAACCTATAAAGGAAGTCTTGAAGGGGATAGGGACTTACATTATTTAAGGTGTTTAAAATAACATTTCATAATACATTTCATGCATGGCTAAATCTATAAATCATCTGATTGTACATTCTAGTTCAGGGTTGTAACGCAGTTCTACATCTACCTTGGTATTCATACTATCATTGCTTACCACCATCATGATTTCATTCTCACAGTTTACTTTAGCATTACATTTTCCACATTTCAACACTGCAGGAACACACCTGACACATAAGCCAATTACTAAGATGACAACCAATATAAGGATCAGGAGTTTACCTATACTAGCATCCATTTCCTGGATCCACTCTCCTAGACCATAGAACCATTTCACTGGGTTCACCCAAGAAACACATTCTTCTACTTTCTCCTCTACTTCTGCCACTGAAGCATTATGGTTCTTCTGAAATTCCAATTTCAGCTGCAGAATTTCGTCCATCTTCCGGTCTATCACCTCCTTGGGGTCACTAGTATTATTTGTGATGTATGTGCAACACTTTACACCAAATTGGGTGTCCAAAGTTACACAATACCCTCCAGTGACAGCTGTTAAATAATTTAACACTAGCCTATGTTGCACAAGTTCTTTCTTATAAGCTTGTAACTCCCTGCCTGTATACCTAAATGTGTCATCATACATCTCGGTGATATTATCTATTAATTTAGCAAGATCTTAAATATATATGAAATTTAAAGTACCCCAAGTGATCCTGGTGGGATCCAATGAAACCAAAAATTGAAAGCCAGTTATTTCACTAATCAATTGTGTGGCATTATGTACATCACCGGGTGTCATATAAAATATACATCATCGGGGAGAACATAAGGGATAGTAAACATCATTATCATTTAAACACATTTCTCTAGCCAGTGATCCTATTTCAGATTCTCCCATTTGACTCATACAAGTTTCTGGTTGTATTACCTTGGCACAGTACACTTCTGGTACCCTACCAACCATTTCCTTGGTGGGACTTAGTGTATATTTATACCAGAGGTGTCTTCCATCTGTTCTAATTGTGCGTAAAAGTTCAAAATTTAGAAGTTCACTATCAGCTCTTAGTGAGAAAGTCATCGTCTGGTTATTCTCAGTCACCTCCCAAATTCCTGGTTTATTGAAGTTGGTGAGGTTCAAACATAAAGTGATCTATCTACTTGGTACTGGTGGACACATCAGATCCCCAAAAAAATAAGAAATTTTCCATCCAGTGCATCCCTTCTTTGCAATTCTAAAACCTCAGAGACATTTAATGGGAATGGCACTAACCCTACATTATGTTGTACTTGAGGCACGTGAGAGCATACCCAACAGTCATTTTGGTTTAAAACTTTGCCTACCATGGTATGATAATCCTCTAAAGGAAACCCACCCCAATATGGGTTATACTTAGGTTGACACCGCTGGATGCATCTCTCATCGACTAGGGACCCACAAAACTCACACATACAATAATCCTCAGACGATAGACCTTCACACTGTCTCCGAGTTTCCAAAATAACAGATCTCTTAACAATTACTGTACTGGGTTTGGTCAGATACTCCCCCAATTGGTTTTGCACTCCTCCAAACTCCACTCCATTGATATCACCATCAGCTCCCCTCTCCGTCCTCTGTCCTCTGTCACAGAAACCAGAGATCCCGAAACAACCCAGGATGATGAAAACTCTGGGAGAAAACACAAAGATAACCACAGCAGGCCTCTCCATTGCTGAAAACAATGATCTACAAATTTCTTTAGCTCAGGTATCTCACTGTAACCTTTAACCCTCCCACAACAGACTCGCAATTGACAGGTCTATTTTATCTGCCTCGATTCCGCCTTGTCTCTCCACCGGTTGGTTGACCTTCTTACAGTGAGTGGAATGGACCCAGGTATCTCTCTCTGCCACTTTCAAGGAAGTTGTACTTGTCAGCAACACATGATACAGACCTTCCCATCGATCTGTCAAACAACATCATGACAGTTTGTTTCTGGCATATCATGTGACAACAATTTCAGTTTCTGCTGTTGCTGCTTCAACTGTTTACTCATTGTTATAAGATACTTTACAGTTACCTCATTGTTACTTTTCAAATCTTCCTGCGGACTTAAAATCAAATGAAGTTGTCTACCAAACAGTATTTCAAAGGGGGACAGATTGAGGGGGGGTCTAGGAGTTGTCCTGATACTATGAAGGACAAATGGTAGTGCTTCTGGCCACCCCAGTCCATTTTCTGCCATGATCTTACTTAATTTATTTTTAATAGTACCGTTCATCCTCTCCACCCAGGGCTAGATTTCCCACTATCCATCCTAGGCGCTCGCCTAGGGCCCGGCAGGGCACAAGGGGCCCGTGAATAGGCCCCTTTGCCTGAAGAAATCCCCTGATCACAGTGCTCCCAGAGGAGCACTGCGTGAGTACCGCATGATGTCATGATGTCAAACGGTCCCGCCTCCACTCCCTGCGAGTCCCGTATGGCTGTAGATGCTCTCTCGGAAAGAGAGCCTGTATGTACGTGGCCGCCAGCCTGCAGGCAGCATGACGGAAGGGTGTGCGTGTGTGCACACTGCACAGGGTAATGCACCGGGGACCCGCTGCCTTGTCCCTCCCAGCTGATCCATCCTCATTCAGCTAGCCCTGCCGTGACCCGCCCCAGCAGCCACTCTGCCAGCCTTCCAGTCCCTCCGCCGCCCACCAGCAGCAAACAGCAGCAGTGCTGCACCCAAGGCCGGGCAGGTAGGGACCTGTATTAATTGCCCTGATGAGCTGCCATATAAACACTATATATATATATATATTATATATATATGTATATGTGTATATATATGTGTATGTGTGTGTGTCTATGTATGTATGTGTATATATATATATATATAATATATATATATATATATATGTGTACATATATATGTGCATATACATATATATATATATATATATATATGTGTGTGTTTGTATGATATTTTGTATGTAGATGGTGTGGTCACATGCCAAGGGCACCCCAGATGGTTGAGTGCCGTGGATTAAGCCTGTTGTGTATATATATATATATATATATGTATATACTGTATATATATGTGTGTATGTGTATATATATATATTTGTGTGAATATATATATATATATATATATATATATGTATATATGTGTATATATGTACTGTATATATATATATATATATATGTATGTATGATTACAGCGTTCAAGTGTAATTTGGCTAAAACATACACCATATATGTATATATATATGTATGTGTGTGTGTCAATATATATGTATGTACTGTGTGTATATATATATATATATATGTATATACATATGTGTATATATATATATGTGTATATATGTATATGTATGTATGATTACAGCGTTCAAGTTACAGCATTCATCGGTGATAATCTATGAAAAATCCCCGTTTTTCGCCGATCGTGGGGATCAATTAGCGCCCGAACAGTGTTCGGGGCTAATTTGATATGGCCCATAGTGCTATGGATTGTTTGAGGGAGGGGGCCCCAAACTAGTATCTTGCCTAGGGCCCCATGAGGTCTAAATCCGTCTCTGTCTCCACCTTGGCGCTGGCTTGCGGTCAGTAAGGGATGTGAAGTCTACTACCCATCAACTTACACATGTTCTGGAAGACATCACCTGTGAAATGAGTACCCCTATCACTTTCAATAATTCTAGGGATACCGTATCTGCATACAAACTCCTGAACAATCTTTTTAGCAGTGAATGCAGCAGTATTAGTGGCAGCTGGGTATGCCTCTACCCAGTTAGAAAATACATCTGTACAAACTAATACATACTTGAGATACCTGCAGGGTGGTAATTGGATGAAATCAATTTGTATTACCTGAAAAGGTCCGTCTGTCTGAGGAACATGGGATGTCTTGGTTGGTTTTGTTTTTCCAACGTTGTTCCTCAAGCATGTCAAACAGGACATTGCCCTCTTTTCAGCTTGGGAAGAGAAACCTGGGGCACACCAATATGCCCTGACCAACTTGCACATACCCTGCTTTCCCAGGTGAGTCAGACTGTGCACTGTCTCAACCAAGCTTGGGTAGTTTGCTTTGGGTGCCACCGGCTTACCTTGTCCATCTCTCCAGAGTCCAGACGACTCTTGCCCACATTCCTTAGATCTCCAGACTGCCTTTTCCTGAATGGAACACAAATGTTGTATCTCAATTAACTTCTGCATATCAATCATTTGGAAAACCATTATAATTTGATTAATTGGCATGTTTACCTTTAAACCTACTGTCCATTTGGCAGCTTCGTCTGCCCTGTTATTGCCCAGTGACACCGGATCATCTTCACATGTATGGGCTTTACACTTAATTACGGCTACTGCCTTAGGTATTTGGATAGCTGTCAATAATCCTTTTATAAGTTTTGAGTGTGCGACTGGTGTGCCTGCTGCTGTTATAAAATTTCTTAGATGCCATAGAGCACCAAAATCATGTACTACACCGAAGGCGTACCTAGAGTCAGTGTAGATATTAGCAGATTTGCCTTTTGCTAATTCACATGCTCTCCTTAATGCCACCAGCTCCGCTACTTGGGCCGAGTGAGGTGGACCAAGGGGTTCGGCTTCTATGATGTCTTCGTCATTTACAACAGCATAACCTGTACATAACTCTCCAGTGTCAGTTTGTCTATGACAACTCCCATCCGTGTAAAATGTCACATCTACATTTTCTAAAGGTGTATCACAAATGTCAAGTCTTGCAGTAAAGGTCTGATTTAAATATTCCATACAATCATGTGCATCAGTATACCTGCAAAACTCACCTTCCGCCAGCGACTCACCTCTCTCCACCCTTTGTGCATCCTGAGGCACATATGGTAAGTACATTGCTGGGTTTAACATACTGCACCGTTTAACGGTGATGTTTGCAGGTGCAATTAGAGCTAGTTCCCACTTTGTGAACCTAGCTGGGTAAACATATCTGGTTTGGGCAGAATTTAGAAAGCAGATACAGCATGGGGTGTATAAACAATCACACCATGGCCTAATACTAAATCTTCACTCTTACTGACCAAAAGAGCAGTTGCTGCTACACTTCTTAAACACATTGGGAGTGATCTTGCCACAGTGTCCAATTGTGCACTGTAGCATGCTACGGGCCTACTGGGATCACTATGTTTTTGTATGAGGACACCTGCTGCGCAACTGTCAGCTTCCGTACAATACAAATCAAAAGGTTTTTCATAATCAGGTATTCCCAATGCAGGTGCTCTTGTCAGACTATCCTTAAGATTAAGTAAAGCCTGCTCTGTTTCCTTTGTGTGTCTGACATGATCGGGCTTTGAGGAAGAAACTAAGTACTGTAATGGTAAGGCCAAAATAGAAAAACCTGGGATCCACATTCTGCAGTATCCACACATTCCCAAGAAGGTACGGTTTTGCTGTTGGTTCTGCGGCAGTGTCATGGTCCGTATGGCCTGGATTCTGTCAGTAGTCAGATGTCGTAATCCCTGTGTTAGACAATGTCCTAAGTATTTAACCCTGGACTGGCATGGCTGTAGTTTGTCATTAGCAACCTTGTGTTTTGTTTGCAAGAGATGAAGCAATAAAAGTTTAGTATCATTTAAACATGACATAAATGAATCAGAACACAACACTAAATCGTCCACATATTGTATTAGAACAGATCCATTGGCAGGTTGAAAAGATTGTAAATAGTCGTGTAAGGCCTGGAAGAAGATACTCGGGCTGTCTATGAAGCCCTGGGGAAATTGTGTCCATGTGTATTGTACTCCCCTGTATGTAAATGCAAATAGGTACTGACAGTCAGGATGAAGAAGAGAAGAAGGCAGAACAGAGATTAATGACAGTAAAATGGGTTGCATTTGGTGGGATCTGAATTAGAATGACAGCTGGATTCGGCACTACAGGGAATTGGCTCTCTATTACCTTATTAACCCATCTAAGGTCCTGTACCAGCCTATAACCCCTCCCATCACTCTTCTTCACAGGAAAGATGGGACTGTTGGCTATACTCGCTGTACGTACTGAAATTCCCTGTTGTAATAACCGCTCAATTATGGGATAAAACCCTATCTCTACCTCCTGATTTAATGGATACTGGGGAATTTTTGGACCTTGCCTACCACTTTTTAGATTTACCATTACGGGAGCTACATTTGCCATCAATCCAGTGTCCTGTCCATCTTTGGTCCAGAGTGAATCTGGTATTTGAGATAACATCTTCTCTACCTGAGATGGATTCTTATCTGAAACAGTAGAGTGAAACATTAACCTTTGGGGAGTGTCCAATATATCCCTCACCTCGTGCGCAACTCTCTCTGGGATATCTAAAAATATACCATATGGGGTACAATAAATGACACATCCCATTTTGCATAACAAATCCCTTCCCAGTAGGTTAGTAGGGGCCGCTGCTGCCAGGAGGAAAGAATGCCTGGTATGCAATGGACCGATAGTAACCTCTGCAGATTTGGTTAAAGGATAATGTTGCAATTTACCCATTACACCCATTGCTGGTACTGTTTTGATGGTCACCTGTAAATTAGATGGAGATTTTATCACTGATCTGGTCGCCCCTGTGTCTACAAGAAAAGAATATTTAGTACCAGCTACATCAACTATCATTACAGGTTCTTCTCTAATATCCCCAGTTAACCTGACTGGCTGTAGACTACAGGTGTGACCTGACCCCAAGAGCTGACTATCTTCTTCCAGCAAAGCATTTACTACTGTGATGTGAGCAGGTGATATCTGGAATTGTCCTGACTGCAATGGGTATCTCGGTGTTCCCTGGTTTGGTGTCTCCCACTTTCTGGCCTTACAGAACTTACTTATGTGGCCCTCCTTGTTACATCTAAAACATCTTCGTGGTTGACGTGTTGTGAGAGGTTGTTGTTGTGTGGGTTGGGGAATGAGGAAAGATTGTGGTTGTGTATAGGGCTTTGGAGGTTGTATGGGATGAGTGTATTGTGGCTGAGTGTGATAAGAGTGCTGCAGTGTTATTTGCATTCCTTCCAGAGCTTGAATACTAACAGCCATTAGTTTCTCACTCTGCATTTCTCTCTTCCTAAAGATGTTTTTATCATGTTCAATTGTAGATTCCCTGAGTGTGTCTACTGTAACTCCCCTCCACCCAGGAAGTGAGGTCTGAACCCTGGTCTTTAGAGTGTCTTTAAGACCATCCAAAAGCACTGTGATTGTCATTTCCCTGTGATGGGTGTTGTCTTTTATATCCTCTATGCCTGTGTATTGGGTAGTAGTCTGCAGCGCTCTGGTAAAATAATCTGCTGCAGACTCACTCTCTTTCTGCTTAATCGTGAAGATTTTACTCCAGATAACGAATAATGGGAAAAATACAGCCAATTGGGTGACATTGTGGGTCACATTGTCCTGATTACCTTCATCAGTTATGGGACTATCTCCATCCAATACACAGGCCGTGATAAACTTTTTCACGTCGGTATTGTGTGGAAGATATGTCCATAATACCACTCGCCAATCTTTATTGGTTGGCTCATGAGCATTACCTAAATCTTTTACAAATCTCTGGCACTTTGCTAGTTCTTTCCTAGGGTCGGGGAAATCTGTCATTATGGAACATAGTTCTGCTTTTGTCCATGGACAATGCATCGCTACATCCCTTGTGGCCACTACAACCTGTGCATCCGGATTCCCATTGGGAACAGTTATTGTCCGGATGGGATGGATGCCTACCATAATGCTACCTTTGGCCTGATTACTTAGTTGAGGGTTCAGCCTACTGCTACT
Source organism: Taudactylus pleione (assembly GCA_031769625.1). NCBI lineage: Eukaryota > Metazoa > Chordata > Amphibia > Anura > Myobatrachidae > Taudactylus > Taudactylus pleione. The sequence goes on from JAUIMM010000153.1 coordinate 2,954,070, forward strand.
ACGTATGGTATTAGTAATCTCTGCTACTGTTAAAGTGGGTGTTAATACTTCCTGCAGTGGTGGGGCTACCTCCATTTCTGGTACTAACGGGGCAGCTACCTGTGCTTGCTGTGCTGGTACATTTAACATTTGTGCAACATGGGAAAGAGCGGTCATCAAAACCGGTTCATCATCTGCATCATATACATGTTCCTTATAGTTACTTAGAAGAGGGTACAAGTTACTTGTTACATTTTTATGAGTTTTTAGATCGACTGTACCTTCACCCCCATCTGCATAGGGTGGAGGTGGTGCATGTGGGATACTGACATTACCTTCCGCAATGTTACCTTGCTGTGCGTGCGCGCTACTTTGCGGCACGCACCCAATGCTATTTGCATGCAAGCTCCCTTGCTTCGTACATGCAGCGCTAGTTTGCATCGCGTGCACACCACTAAGCCACATGTTCCCCTCGTGCTGCCATAACTTCAAGCAATCATTAAATTTTACCCTTTTCTTCAGAGACTTCACTAAACATATACTGTCTCTGAGATTGTTCAGAACCTCCGAATCAAAGCTACCAATCTTGGGAAAAGGTGTTCTACATTTCTTGGTCATTTTGACCCATATGTCTCAGTACGCTGTAGCGTACGCATCAAACTTTTTAAACACAGCAGACCCGCCTGGCATTAGTCGGCCTGTATAACGAGGAGCAGAATAGCCACCTATTGCAAATTATTCTACTTGCGACGATATTAATTCAAGCTTCTGTCGCTCGCTTCCTACTTTGAGTTTACCCCCACTGGTAGCATCTAGAAGTTCCAATAACTCCTAACCTTGCCAGCAGTTTCACTCCCACGACAACCCACTTCACAATCACGGTTTATATAACCATGCGGCTCGATCGCATTGCCCAAAGAACCTAACTGATCAATGAACTCTGCGATTAATGGGTGTCAGACCAAGAAACCCCTTAGTTTCTCAATAACCTAAACCACAATGTAGCTGCTTTGTACACTGGCCCAGTAGTTTGTATGGCCCCGTCAGGCACCTACCGAGTTTTCACTGAGGTTTAACAGACAGTAACCTTCACTATTTAGGCTTAACAGACAGTAGCCTTAACAATCACACGTTTCAATTTACATACACCTTTTCTGCGTAGAAAATAGAACCTTTTCCCTTAATATAGCAGTATGATACAGAGGTTTAACAAGCAATCACGCTATGCATACAATGACCATTTGAAAACGTGGCAGCAACACAGGAAATATGAGTACGCTATTGTGCGACCTCCCCTTTTAACATGAAACTTTATCAACGAAGGAAACAAACTTTTTCCTTCCTTGTCCCTGGATTCTAATCAGCGCTCATTGAACTCACACAATAACGGGTAGCGGTCTCTCAGCATCGAGTGGTAGCAGGTTTTCGAAGGCAATGCGTTCTTTCCTCTGTATGGCACCTCCACCCTTTGCTGAGAGATCGATAACCGTGTGTTACCGTGTAAATTGGCAGTGTGATCTCACTCTATGAGCCCCCAACTATGAATTCCTGTTTAACCTTTATACCATAATGTCGCTATTTAGCGTTGTAAGTCGCACAAAAAATAATTGCTTTCCAGACTTTGATTGTGGTTCCAAAGCACAAAAAGATATTATTCACCAAAAAGCATATAGTTACACGCTGTGATCTAAATACAATTAGCACAAACAAATTATGCAATCACAAAACAGTCGATACATAGGCATGCGCTCTGGATCCAGATTTCCCGGCATCAACTATGAAACCTCCGTCAACAGAAAAGAAAGATGACTACCTACCAGATCTAGGGTGCTCGCATATAAACCCTTGCAGAGATAGGCAATACAATAGAACAAGTTGGCATAATCCCATTGGTTCTTCCTCCTGGTTCTTCTGTTATGATGCAGTTGATAGGTCAGTTTGTATTGTAATAGTTCAGCCTCCAACAGCTCTTTCTGTCCATTTTCCCACCAAAGAACAAGTCTAAACTTGCTAATAAACATTACTTTACAGAGTACATTTCAATGCCTATCTCTCTATGATCCATAATTCGCAGATGCATGTTGCGATCTCCTTGCCGATGGAACCGGAAATCTGCAAATAAACAGTGGTTAAGAATAGCACCAAACATGGTCTGCTTATCATGTACTAAACCCTAGATATCAAAATACCTGCATTTCACAATAGATTTGATAACATATAAAACCTTTTATATTAACCTTAATGCTAGGGAACCTTTTTGTGTTAGTATGCAATGTGTCAGTGTGGGGATATTAAGAAAAGATGCTAGTATGCGTTGTGTATCTACGTGTTTGTGGAGTACACCATGGTACATGCTTGCGGGGTTGTACATATTATATTTAGTAATAAATGTATGTATTTGTATAATGAGGACTTTTAACTTGGGGCAGTGGCAGACGCATGACGCTTATGATCATAACAGCACTGTACGCGGGGTATCGTACAGTCGCTACTATGCGTGGTGCATTTAATGTGTAGAGTGCTTTGCTAAACAGCGCAATTGTGCACTGTGCGTCTTGTATATTATATGTATGATTTAATGTGCGGATGGGGTATGGTAGGACTTTTAACAATGTGCGATAGCAATGTAGTCGCAGGATGCTAATAATAGCAAATTAGCATCGCACACAATGGTTTCATGCTGACAACGCAAGATGGCGTCGTCATCGCATACAATGGTTTCATGCTGACGACGCAAGATGGCGTCGTCAGGGGCAACATAAAATGGCATCGTGTAGATACTAATTTTACAATTTAGGTCTCAGCCAATCATCCGGCTTCGACAAACCGCTCTCACCTTCTGCCCTGGAGTGCTGCGGCTTGCCTGGCATTGTGGAGGGAAAAAACTTCTCCATTTAGCACTGGGGGGCTTCCGGAAAGGTGTGAGGAGGCAGCCGGCGATGGGAGACGGGCAGCGGAGCTAAGTGAGACGCGTCTCACTCCATCCAAGCCGGAAGTCGCACGATTCACCTTTTTAAAAGTTTTGATCAAATTAAAATGGATTTTCAGGCTCCCAACTTGTTATTTTTCGCTATCTGTGCCTAGTTTGGAGAGTCTCCACCCTGTCTCTATGCATCTCCTGTTAAAAAGTTGCTTCTCTCCTTAAGGGGGCGTCAGACTATTTCTATCCGTTATTCTACTCGAAACGCACAGATTTCTCCAAAGGGCCTACTGTTATAATTGAAACCTAAATGGGAGGAGAATTTAGGGGCCCTGATGGAGGAACAATGGTCCCAGATCATTGGTTGTACTCGAGATGCTACAGCGTGTTTTAGATGCCAAGAATTTAATTTTAATGTCCTCTATAGAATTTATTGTATTCCTCTCAGTCTTCTCCATATGAGTCTTCAATTTCATTCCTGGTGTTTGAGATGTGGTACCTCTGATGCTGATTATTGGCACCTCCTATGGGCTTGCGGAGATGTCCGTTTGTTTTGGCCCAGGGTTTTGGGGTACCATTTGTGACACTGTTCTGGCTTTGCCTCCACTTGATCCTCTTGTGGCCCTAATTGGGGTTTCCCTTGAGCAGTCTTTTAATGTTACTACTTATAAAAATGTATTTTAACTGCTCACCTGTTATTGTGGCCAGGCATTGGCTTGGGGATCTTTCTCCTGACCTCTATAAATGGATCGCACAAGGGAACAATACAATGAACCATGAGAGGTATTTATACACAGCCAGGAAAGCACTGGATAGGCATTAACAAACTATGGTCCCCATGGTATCTATCCTAATATGGTCACAGATCTTGGGGGGGCACACACGCACTTTCAATGTCCTTTTTTACTGTGTATGATATTTTATTGTCTTTATGCTATTGCACATGTTTCTAGAGGTGAATATTACTTTGCCTAGGTCCTCCTAATAGTGGGCTGACTTTTTGACTCTGGTATCTATTTTGTTTGTTTGAAGTGTTTCTGTTTTTTCTTGTATTTTTTTTTGTATGTAAAGTCACCAATTAAAATACATGATTAAAAATAACATATAACCCATAAACACACATCAAGAGAATAACAGAACATCTAATATTAGTGCAGGAAGTCTCAAAACTTAACTAATCATACAACATAGAAAACAGTACAATCAAAAGAACTGTCATAGCCCTGAAAGCCTTGAAGTGAGCACTGGAGTCTTAATTTAAAATTAGAATAGTTCAAGTGGCCCAACTAAATAATAAGCCTGAAGACAATAAAGCAAGACAAGGCATACATATTGATTGATATAAGGCAAAAGCATGATAATATGAAGATAAAAAAGAAACAGTATAGTATATTTATAATCATAAAACAAAACATGTTCAGGTAACAGTATGGTCTCATGCAAACAGGATCCCAGAAATTGTGAGGAATAGCAACTAATTTAAGGTGTAATCAATCGGTATATCATCTTTTTTGGCTGACTCTTCCTGAAGATAAGCAGCCGCATCAGAGGCATTAGTGAAATATTTAAACGAGTTCCCTTCAAAGACATGTAGGCGTGCTGGGAAAAGGTGAGCAAGTTTGCAGTTACTGTATCTTTAATTAGGCAAGAGCAAATCGGAGATTATTCTGTGCTAGCCCTTTTGACCTCAGGTAAATAATCTTGAAAAATATAGAACATTGAGTCATTCCAACGCAAATCCTGAATCTTTCTAGATGCAGTCCAAATGGCATCCTTGTGTAGATAACTTAAACAACCGAAAATGATTACTCTGGTCAGGAGGTAGTAGAATCCGTGGAACGTTGAGGGCCAAGGTGGTGCACATGTTCTATGACCAAATCATTATATGCTGCCTAAATATCCAATAGTTCCAGGAGTGTATTGCGTAAAAAATGAGAGACTCAGGCCCTTTAAAGTTTCAAGCAGACTGACCAACCTAAGATTATTTTGTTTGAATCAATTTTCTAGATTTTCAAGGTCAGATCAAATTTGATAGTGAGACTTTAGAAGTTTAGCTGTGTGTGTTTTCAAGGACGCCACATCCTGAAACATCTCACCCACTTTGTGTTCTGTTGCTTGAACTCTGGTGAAGACCTGGTGTAACTGGCCCTTTAAATCAGCTACTGCTTGTGTGCTCTTTAAGCAGCGGGTCCATGGTTTCCTTAATTGCCTGAACAACCTCACTATATGTAAGTGGGTGAGAGGTACCTTGAGCCCCAGAGACAATAGATCAGCATCAGAAATGAGTGCCAGGGCAGCAGCAGGTATCAGTGATGCCTCAGCATCTTCTGGGACAGTGGCCATATTGGTTTGCGTGCGCTGCAGTGTTTTTGGCCTCTCTTATCTGGTGGTCATTGGAGAGGAAAGGAACCTCTCCATGCGGTAGAGGGGTGACCAGGAAATAGCAGCGGCAGCAGCTGAGCTGAGAAACCTGCAGCTTCCTCCATAGCCCCTGAAACTGGAAGTCCCAAAACCGGCCTTTAGTAAATTTACACCCTAGAATGTAAGCTCTCATAGACAGGGCCCTCCACCTCATTTTGTTCTCAACCTACACTATCTTTCTCTCCACCGTGCCACCACTCACAGTCAGTGACGCTGATCCTTTCTGTCTGCACTCCCAGGGTACTGAGTTATTGCTATTGTTATTTTAGGTCTGTCACTTAAATGTACTGAAATCTCACTGTTTCATTGTTCCCCCTGTACTGTCAGAATAAAATGTACTATTTGTGTGTTTTTTTGTAATTTTCCCTGTACGGTGATACGAACATTGTGTAGCCATATAAATTACAGATGATATTAAAAATAATGTGCAAACGTCATTATTCCAAAAAAAAAAACTTTACTTTTATAAGTGAACCAAGTAACATTATTAAACTACCATTATTTTGTCTTAAAGGGCTAGACTGGTTTTCAGTGTAGGTAACCTTTTAAAAAAAATTTAGGTTTAACCCTTAATTATTATTTTTTTTAAATGGTATCCTTTAAAAAAAAATATACCACAGTTTATTTACCTGTTTTCTTCACCACTCTTGCTTGATTGGTAAATTGTGTAATGAACGGAAGAGTAGAGTATTTACTTAATCGCCTTTATTCTTACTAAACAATTCTCATTTAAAGCTTTCCTCATTCATTTAAATATGACTAAGTATAGTTTGTTTCACATCTTCTTTTATAAAAAATTGGCAGTGATTATCTTTGCTTGTGTATCAAATAAATTGGGGCATACCAAAATTGCAGGTGAGATTTTACGTGGGCATCGCAACCAATTTTCTATTACTATGGGTGTGCGGGAAATAAAAAATATATATATTGGGTAACAGTAATAATGGTTATTACTGTCCCAAAGAATGTTTTTTTTTAATTCATCACATTGGTCGATTTTTGCATTTTTTAAATAAAAAAAAAAATGATTAAAAGCAAACTTTTTTTTACATCCGAATTATAGAAAAATATTAATTTGGGGTAATTTGAGGCCATTATTGGTTTTAACAACCATTAATGACATGTACTTATTAGACCAATTAGGCTACCTGAAAACTTTGCCTAACTATTCATTAGGGGGGTGTCTGAAAGGTTCTGAAGAGATCCCCGATATTTTAATCTTAAAACAGGGATTTTAATATTTTTTTACATCTGCTCTGGTGTTGCGAAAAAATAGGCACGGCAATTCCCATAGAAATTACCACGACTGATTCTCTACCTGGCAATTGAGTAGGAAAACCCGCTGGGTTTTTCAAAATTTTGCTTGCAATTGGATACGCCCCTTTGTTTTTACAATTACACTTTTGTAGAAGCATGGTACACACATTACAGAATCCCTATTCCTGTATGGGGTTCGGTGTATTAGGCTGATATTCATAATGAGAATGTTGTTATGGTCGTTATGTTGACATGCTCATAATTTCAACATTCATTATGTCGACACTGAAGCAATGTTGACATGGTCAGGATGCAGACACTGTGGTTTTTAGATGTATATCCCTAATGGTAACCCTAACAGTGATGTTATTTCATGTCAACATTCATGATGTCGACATTTTAACTAGGGATATGCGCCGACCACCATGATTTGGTTTTGGTTCTGGATCTCCCCTGGTTTTGGATCTGGATTGGTTTTACCAAAACCTCACCTCTGTGTTTTGTTTTTCGGTTTTGGTTCTGGATTTTTTCTTAAAAAATCATAAAAACAGCTAAAATCACATAAAATGGGCTTGCTTTCATTCCTACAGTATTATTAACCTAAATAACATTTATTTCCACTCGTTTCCAGTCAATTTTGACCACCTCACAGCTCACAATATTGATTTTTTCATTTAGTTAAGGGCCAAAAGGTTGCATCCAGCTAGATGGCTCAAAACTGAGTGATAAAAAGAGTTGAGGACTGTACAAAGATGATGGTTGGGGTACCCCTTGAGGATTGAAGAATTGATAGTTGATAATTGATACAGTCAGGGGCGCCAAGAGGGGGGGGAGCGGGTACAGATTCCCGGGCCCGGGCTTACTGAGGGGCCCAGCATGGGCTCGGGTTTGGCTCCGCCCCCCTCTCCCTCACAGCATCCCAGCACACAGCATGTGCTGAGCTGCAGTGGGAGACTGCTCGTGGCTGCTGATCAGCAGCCACAGCAGTCGCCTATGCCTGTGGGGGGGAGCGATCACACTGCAGGGCTGAAGGGGCTCAGAGCGCCCCCCCTACCCAGCGCGCAGTGCCGCTTCACGGTGCTGCAAAGCTTTTTTTTTAGGGAAGGGGGCATGGCCACGCCTCCCATGATTAGGCCACACCCCCTGTTACCCGGGCCCACCGAAGCTCTTGGCGGGCCTGGATACAGTCACTGACTGAAGGAGGAATTGATAGTTGATAATTGGTGCAGCCACTGGCTGAAGTAAGAATTGATAGTTGGCGCTGCCACTGGCTGAAGTAAGAATAGTTGATACTTGTTAATTGGTGCAGCCACTGGTTGAAGTAAGAAGAGTTGATACTTGATAATTGGTGCAGCCACTGGCTGAAGAATTGATAATTTGTGCAGCCACTGGCTGAAGTAAGAATTGATAGTTAATTGTTGATGCAGCCTCCGGGCTGAGTAGTACTGGAACACAGAGCTATGATTATGGAACCATAAAATGGAAGGGATATGCAGGAGATGCTGTCTGTGACCAATACAATTTCTGGACATTCATAAACCATAACATTAAAAATGTCAGGCAGCAATGCCCCAAACAACACATAATGGAAATGAAAAAAGTGCAAGATGGAATTGTCATTGGGTCCTCCCAACCACCCTTATGTTGTATATATAAAACAGGACATTCGCAGTTTAACAAACCAATCACTTCAGCCACAGGGACAGCCACTTGTGGCTGAAATGATTGGTTTGTTTGGACCCCCCACAAAATAAGCTGCCAATGTGCAGTGGACATTGGTGGCAATGATCCCATACACAAACTGGCTTTACAACATAGATAAGATCAGATATCATCATGGTCATCCCCATCAGTGTGTACATCCTCTTCTTCACACAATATTAAGTTGTCCCCTCTGGAATCCACCATTACAGACGCTTCTGTAGTTTTTTTTACTTAATTGCTGGTAAAGGTCTTCCTCGTGGAATTTGTAATTCATTTTGATGAACATCATCTTTTCCCATTCTGGGGAAGTAATCTCTTACGACGATCACTGACAAGGTTCCCGGCTGCGCTAAAAATTCTTTCAGAGCGGTGGCGGAACTAGAAAGTGGTGGGTCCAGGTGAAAGAATATGCTTTGGGCCCCCCCCACCTAGCTCATTCAAGGCACCCCGGACCTCAACATTTTTTCACCACTCCTCACTACCCCCAGTAATTAAATCCAGTGTCTGTCCTGCTGCCCAGCCTTGTTTTTCCACCACCCCTCACTGCCCCCCCCAGTCAGTAAATCCAGTCTGTCCAGTCCCAGCGTGTCAGCCTCATTCTCTCCCCGAGCCCCAGCGTGTGTGAGCCTAACTCTCTCTCCCCAGTCCCAGGGTGTGTCCCAGTCCCAGCGCGTCAGCCTCATTCTCCATCCATCCCCAGCGTGTCTCTGCCTCGTTCTTCCCCCAGCGTGTGTCCCAGCACCAGCATGTCAGACTCTTCCCCACAGCCCCAGCATGTCTGAATCTCTTCCCCCCCATCGTGTCTCAGCCTCTTCCCCCCAGCGTGTCTCAGCCTCTATCCCTTCCCAGCATGTCTCAGCCTCTTTCCCCCCCAGCGTTTCTCAGCCTCTTCCCCCCCGGCGTGTCTCAGCCTTTCCTCCCCCGATGTGTCTCAGCCTCTTTACCCCCCAGCATGTGTCTCAGCCTCTTTACCCCCCCAGCATGTGTCTCAGCCTCTTTCCCCCCCAGCATGTGTCTCAGCCTCTTCCCCCCAGCGTGTCTCAGCCTCTTTCCCCCCCAGCATGTGTCTCAGCCTCTTCCCCCACCAGCGTGTGTCTCAGCCTCTTCCCCCCAGCGTGTGTCTCAGTCTCTTTCCCCCCCAGCATGTCTCAGCCTCTTTAACCCCCCAGCGTGTGTCTCAGCCTCTTTCCCCCCCCAGCGTGTGTCTCAGCATCTTTCCCCCCCCAGCGTGTCTCAGCCTCTTTCCCCCCCAATACCACCGTCAGCCCGGCAACTTGTTATGACACGGCACACGTGACATCATGACATCACGTGCACTGTGTCATAACAAGGGGCTGTGCCAAGGTGGGTGTCTGTCATGTTGCAGCCGGAACGGCCAAAGCGGGCCCACTCCAGCTCCAACCATTTACTTAATGGGATCAGGTCGGCGGGCAGCAGCACTGTGGATGCAGGCAGCCATGGGCCCCTGCACCACAGCGGGCCCCGGTGCAAAGCACCGGCTGCACCGTCGCTAGTTCCGCCCCTGTTTCAAAGTACACACTGGAGATGTGGACAACTTAAGTACAGCAAAGCCAGTTTGTGTAAGGGACTGCAAATTGCCTCTTTTTCCTGCCTGTAGTGAAAGGAACTGTCTGACATGCCTAAAATAGTCATCCACCATTCTCTGAATGGTGACCGTATCATACAAAATCACGGTAGACATGTCACTCATTGTAGGCAGTTCTTTCAGACCTAACCAGATGTCATTAGTTTTTGCTGACTGATCTGCATTACCACCAGCAGTGGGTCTCTTAGGAAAATGTAGTTTTTTCCTGGCAGCTGCAGAAACTGAAGGAGGAGAAGATGCCGTGTCACATGCCGCTTGAGCTGACAATTATTTCACTAACAGCTCTTTGCATCTTTTCAGATTTATGTCTGTTGGAAATAAAGTCACAAGGTATGACTTAAAGCTAGGATCAAGTATGGTCACCAAAGTATAGTGATCTGATTTCAAGAGATCCTTGGATGCTGGCAAAACAAGTGAAGGGCTTGATCGACCAGTCCAACATACCTAGCGGAATCACTCCGATTTAGCTCCTCCTTCAGTTTCTCCAGCTGCTTTTGAAAAGTCTGATTAGGGGATTGACCTGACTCAAGCTGGCAGTGTCTGAACTAACTTCACATGTGGCAAGTTCAAAGGGTTTAAGAACCTTGCACAACACAGAAATTATTATACACTGCACTTGACTAAGGTGCATTCCCGCTCCTCTCCCTATGTCATAGTGTAGCCTTGGATGGCCTTTTGCTGCTCCTCCATCCGCTGAAGCATATAGAGGGTAGCAGTGGTCGAAGTGGAAATTTTTAAGTGGGGGTATGGAAATAGCAGAGGGGCTTTACTTAGGCAGGCCCAATCCTGAGCCCCCCTTATATTTCCATCCCCCCACTTCCTCCCCTCACAGCTCATCTGCCTTCACAACTCCCAGCACAGTTCCCAGCTCTCACATCTCCCAACTCACCTGCCCTCATATCTCCCAGCTCAACTGCCCTCACACCTCCCAGCTTACCTGTCCTCACACCTCCCAGCTCACCTGCCCTCCCAGCTCACATCACAGCTCACCTGCCCTCACACCTCCCAGCTCACCTGCCCTCACATCTCCCAGCTCACTTGCCCTCACATGCCCCAGCTAACCTGCCCTCACATTTCCCAGCTAACCTACCTTCACAATTCCCATCTAACCTGCCCTCACATCTCCCAGCTAATCTGCCCTCACATCTCCCAGCTAACCTGCTTTGACATTTCACAGCACAGCTCCCAGCTCACCTGCCCTCCCACCTTCCAACACAGCTCCCAGGTCACCTGCCCTCCCAACACAGCTCTCAGCTTACCTGCCCTCACACCTCCCAGCACAGGTCCCAGCTCACCTGCCCTCACACCTTCCAGCACAGCTAACAGCTCAGCTGTTCTCCCAGCTCACAGCACAGCTCCCAGCTCACCTGCTCTCCCACCTCACAGCACAGCTCCCAGCTCACCTTCCCTCACAGCTCCCCTGTCCTACCATTACAGCTACCCGCTCTCCTGCCCTCCCATTACAGCTACCCGCTCACCTGCCCTCACACCACAGCTACCAGCTCACCTCCAAGTCCCTCCCAGGTCATCTTCCAACACACACCACTCCACGCTGCACTCTGCTGACCTGTGCCGCACTGCACTCTGCTTACCGGCACTGCACCCTGCTGATCAGTGCCACTCTGCACTCTTCTGACGGGCACTGCTCCCGCCTCTTCTTCTCACTCCTCGTCGGCACAGCATATTGAATTTAGCTCCAGCCGCGGACTGGCAGCCAATTAGGGGTAGCCACGTGGCTTGCGGCCGGTGCCAAATTCAATATGCCGCAGATCGCTGCTGATTGGCCACCAGTCTGCGAGCCATGATTGGCTCATGGCCGGAGCCAAGTGTAATCAAGCAGCGCAAGCGCTTGTTAACTGGCACTGGGACTGTGACAGTCCCAGTGCCGGGTGTCGAAATTAAGTGCCGGTATGACATACCATTTCATACCGGCACACTTCGAGCACTGGAGGGTAGAATTCCACCTAGTTACTACCTCTTGCTTCAGCTGATGGCAGGGCAAATTCAACAGTTCTTGCTGGTTCTGCAATCTTCGACACGCAGTTGCTGAATATCGAAAATGTCCAAAAATCTTACTGGCCACCATAAGCATCTCCTGCAAGCCCCTGTAATTTTTTTTGGGAAATTTGGCTCCACCAAGTAGTCTCCTTCCTGGTTCCCTTCTGGGATGAAGATCCACTCATAGCAACAGTAGCTGGCTTAACACTCAAGGATCCTTCTGTGGAACAGTGGATAGGAGAGGAGTCAGTCCTTATGAAATTGGATGTAGGACTACTTCCGATCATGAATGAGGATGCTGATGATGATGCAGGTGTTGGTGGTGGGGATTGCAGGCGCTTGAATCCACATAGAAGGGAGCAATTAGGTGACACTGGACTGATTGTTTTTCATTTTTTTGTCCCCAAAGTTTCAGAATTTGAAATACCCTTTCCAATTTGATGAATGCACTGTGTCAGGGCTTTGACTATTTCAGTACATAAAGATAAACTACACTTGCCGAAGTTCCATTGTGGTCATTGGAGGATCTATCCTGGTTGCTGCCGTTCATCACATGCAGTGTGCAGAGAGTTAAAGTGATCATCTGTTTCTTAGGTGTCATCAGGTTGTTGGATTCCTTGATTGCTTATTACTCCAAACCTGATTCTATTTGGGTCACATGTTCTGAACTTCCTATGGATCACAGACCTCTAGTATAAAGCCTGTTACTAACTATGCCTTATTGTTTGTGCAACGTTACTTTCCGGTCTTCCTTGGACTCCTGCCAGATCCCCGCGGTGCCTGGTGTATGCTGTGGACCTCACTACATTCCTGCTCGTGTTCTGGTTCAAGTTCTGATACAGGTTATCAGCTGCACTACAGAGCTCAGCATTACTGCTTATCCTGCTCTATTACTGCTATTCCATTCTACATTACACTATTTGGTTTACTTGTTGTTATTGACTCATACAGACACTGGGGTTACTTCTTCTACAGTTGTTAACTGCACCGTTACAGTCTATCCTCATCGGAACCCCATCACATCGCAGGGCTCAACCCTGCTCCAGACTGCCATCCTACTGCAGGGCTCAACCCTGCTCCGGACCTTCATTACGCTGCAGGGCTCAACCCTGCTCCGGACCTTCATTACGCCGCAGGGCTCAACCCTGTTCCAGACCCTCATCACATATCAGGGCTCAAGCCTGTTCTGGACCTTCATCACGTCTCAGGGCTCAACCCTGTTCCAGACCCTCATCATGTCTCAGGGCTCAACCATGTTCCGGACCCTCACAACGTCTCAGGGCTCAACCCTGTTCTAGATCTTCATTACTTCTCAGGGCTTAACCTCATTCTGGATCTTGTTACATCTCAGGGCTCAACCCTGTGGTCCTCCATCACGATACAGGGCTCAGCTCTGTTATTGACCTCCATTCTATCCTGAAGCCCTAGCCTCATGTTGGACTCAGGGTTTCACCCCACACCAGTTCAGTGTGTACTTTGAACTTTGTTTCTCACAGGGGCATACCCCTGCACCTGTTAGTGCATGTCATGAACTTTGTGTTATTGAGATTTAATGTGGAACTTTGCCATAGTTTTTGTTCATGAATACATTCTATTCACTTTTATTTCATGCTAGTGATATTTCAGAAAAAGGTAATTCCTAAAACCACCTCGGTTCATACTACCTAGTAAGCCTGACTCTTCCCAGGAGTCTCAGTTGTCTGTAGCCGTGACAGGCTGCAAGTGACATAACTGGGTGGAGGTTCCTAGATGGTTAAGGTCCTTACCTCTATTCACTGTTACATGGCAAGGGTTACAAATGGCTTGGCAAAGGTTGTCTGGATTTGGGTGGAAATAATTCCACACATGAGAAGTAGATTTTTTGGTCCTTTGCCCAGGCATGCCAACAATGGGATCTTTCCCGCCATGGGCGACAACTGTTGCCTGATTTACAGTTTTTACATAAACATCCTCGGCACCAACATCCTCATCAACATCCTCATCATCCTTGTTATGGCCAACTACATAAATATCCTCCTCATTCTCCTAGTGCAATTCCACAGAAGCATCCACGATTTCTATGTCACCATGTTGACTTTTGCTGCTCATCCCCACAATTGCAGAGGGCACACAAATGGTGGAGGTAGGATCCTCTTCAAGTACAGTATTAGAAAGGTCAGGCTCACACATGGCAACCGCGGACACACTTGGACTCTCCTCAGGGATCTGTGACTTTTCGGAGACAATTTAATTTTTTTTGTACCTCTTCTACAAGCAGAAGGGCTTACATCATCATAATTAGAACCACCAGTCATAAATAATAATGGCCAAGGCCTTATCCTTTCCGTGCCACTTCGTGTAGTGAATGGCATATTGCAATTTTGTTTCTCTAAAGTTGACTTAGCTTTAGATTTTTTTACATGGCCTGACTTAAGCCCTGGGGCATCGGCCTTCATAGATGACGTTGATGGCCTTGCATAATCATCATGACTGCTGCCGGCAGCTACAAGACTGGTAGTGGATCCTGCTCTCCTGTCATATGACTGTCTTCCATACTCACTGCAATCTTACAGCTCGATTGGGATGCTGGGCGCCTGTCTCCCGGCATCGGGAAAATGACAGGCGTCTAGATATAGATGCCTGTCATTTAACCCACGTCGGGATAAAACAGTCGGGAAGCTGGCTGTCGGGATCACCTCAGCCGGTTTCCTGATTGCATCCCAAGGTGATTTCACATTCTCAGTGCTACAAGATTCTGTTAATTGCATGACCTGTACTTTCAACACTGAAATCTGTTTGGTTGCTACAAAAACTTTGTGCATCATTTGCTACTATTTGTGCTGCCTCTGTGCTTAACAGATAATCTTAATGAATACTGTTATTGTCAGCCTACTTCTTTAATAATGTATTTTTACCTTAGCTCTTTTGCCTAGTCTTGCATCATCTAGCTACTACCACTGTCTACTCTCTACTCTAATATTCAGTTTCTGCTCCAATCTAATCTCCACTTATTCAAAACTCAATATATTTTTGTTGTGCTGACACTTTACCTCATCCTTACCATGACCATGTTCTCCTCAACTCCTCTCTTCACTCAGTTTCTAACTAATCTTTTATTCTGCCCTCTGATACCACCGCTATCATTTTCCCCTGGTCTCCTCCACCTCCTCTTATCCCCCCTTCTCTCTCTGCCTTCCTCCCCTTCTTCTCCCATTACTCCATTATCTTTCACTTATACCCCCCAAGGATCCTACTACCCCACTGCTACTCTCTCTTCCATCACTTCTCTCCCTGTCACTTCACTCCACTTTCATCCACATCTCCTTAATTTCCCTCCCTGCCCACCTCCTACAGGGTCCTCTCCTAGCACAGGAGTACGCATGATCCCTACACTCTATTCATCTCGGTCTCCCAAAGTAATCTCATCTCTCCTATCAACTCTGTCACTCTATCCTGTGCCCTCTGCAATTCCAGATCAGTCTGTAACAAACTGGCCCCCACCCAATCTCCTAGTCATTACTGAAACCTGGATTTTACCCTCTGACACCACTTCTCCTGCAACTCTCTCCTATGGGGGCCTCACCTTCTCCCACACACCCAGGCCTGGGGGGTCACCATGGGGGTGGTATTGGGGTCCTTCTATCCCCTGGTTACTCATACCAACTTATACCCTCAGAACCATCCTGTACATTCACCACATTTGAAGTTCATGCTATGCGCCTCTTCCAACCAGTATACCTCAGAGTAGCTGTCATCTACCATCCCCCCGGGCCTACCTCCAAGTTCCTTGACAACTTTGCTTCCTGGCTCACTCACTTTCTCTCCTCAGACCTTCCCTCTATTATCTTAGGTGACTTCAATATTCCATTTGATATCCCCACAGAGGGCCTGATTCAGAGCCGCTCGTAAGCGGCCGCTCGTTCACTCCAAGTGATGTTTGCACAACTGCGCATGTGTACAGCTCGTAATACGCATGCGTGAACCAGTCAGTGTGGTCGAAATTCATGTGCTCGCAAAATAGCGAATGCCTGATAATTCGAGTGACAGAATGAGGCGTTTGTGGGTGGTAACAGGGGAAGGTGCTTGAAAACGGGGAGTGGAGATCCGAACGCAGGCGTGCCAAAAGGTCAAAACGGGCATTTTAAGGGTGTGCATAATTAACAAAGCAGCGTCATCGACCACGTCACTTGGTTGTTTTTTAGCCTGAACTGCTCGAATGATTGCGGTAGGAAAATCCAACCACAAGCACTGCGAGCAGTTCATACGCCTTTCGATGTACTCGATTAATCAAATAAATAGCGGAGATGATGTAGGATGCGAGCGGCCAGGGGGCGTTTTTTACAAAATAGCGAGCACATGTTTAATTCGCTCGTTCAGACATAGAGGCGTCAACAGACTGCAAAGAGCGAGCGTTCTATTTAAATATCCGGCCCCCTTTTCTGAACGACCGTTCGCAAATAGCATCCGGCTCTGAATCAGGTCCAGAGTCTGCTGCCTCCAAACTACTCACCCTCACTTCCTCATTTGGCCTCCCCACCCTCCCATGCAAGTGGACATTTGCTTGATCTGGTATTCACTCACTGTTGTGATATTTCTGCCTACTCCAATTCCCCAATCCCCCTCTCTGACCATCACCTTCTCTCTTTTAACCTATCCCTCTCTCCTTCCCCTCCTCTACCTCTGAAAGCCACCATCACTAAGCTTAACATTGAAGTTATCAACACTGCTTTCTTTTCCTCCCTGCTTGACTCACTTCTCTCCCCTATCCTCTCTTTCTCCTGCACTGAACAAGCTGCTTCCCTATACTTGCCTCCCTTACTTCCGCTCTTGACTCTGTTGCTCCGGCGATCACTACTCACCATCGCAAATCCACACCTCAATCCTGGCATTTCAAATGCACCAGATACCTGCAAAAATGTTCACAAACTGCCGAGCGACAGTGGAAAAGATCACGCTCTCAGGCAGATTTTCTCCATTTCAAATTCATGCTTTCATCCTACAGTGCTGCCCTTTCCTTCTCTAAACAATCATATTTCAAGAATCTCAACTCCTCCCTGTCCTCAAATCCCCAGTGTCTCTTTTCCACCTTCAACTCCCTCCTCGTCTTCCCTCCTTGCTCTCTGCCACTCACTTTGTTACCTATTTTACATCTAAAATTGATTCCATACGTCAGGACATCATATCCAACCAGTCCCCCAGCTCTCCATCTCCTCCTTTCCTGGATCACCTCTCCCCCTCCATTTTACAGACTCTAAAATCCTTCTCCCCTGTGACTAGAGATGAAGTTAAGGCCCTTATCCAGTCCTCCCACCCCTTCCACCTCTCCCCTCGACCCTATCCCCTCCCGCCTCCTCCGCTACCTCTCTCCTTCTGCCTGCTCCCATCTTGCCCACCTACTTAATCTCTCCCTCTCTTCTGGCACTGTTCCTTCTGCATTCAAGCATTCCCTTGTCTCCCCCATTCTTAAAAATCCTAACCTTGATCCTAACATTCTCTCTAACTACCGACCAATCTCTCTCCTCCCTTTTGCCTCCAAACTCCTTGAGAGTATTGTTTACAACCACCTCACATTTCTTTCCTCCCACTCCCTCCTTGACCCTTTTCAGTCTGGCTTCTGTTCTCTTCACTCCACTGAAACTGCCCTCACAATGACCTCCTTGCTGCTAAATCCAAGGGCCACTACTCCCTGCTCATTCTCCTTGACCTCTCTGCTGCTTTTGACACTGTGGACCACCCTCTACTGCTGCATATCTTTCACTCCCTTGGTCTATGTGACACAGCTCTCTCCTGGCTGTCCTCCTACCTCTCTGACCATTCCTTCTCTGTTTCCTCACGATGATGCCTCCCCCCCAAAGCCTCTTACAGTAGGTGTCCCCCAAGGTTCTGTTCTTGGACCTCTCCTATTCTCTTTCTATACGTCCTCTCTAGGTAAACTCATCCGCTCTTTTGATCTCCATTATCATCTCTTTGCTGATGATACTCAGACCTACCTTTCCTCACCTGATCTTTCCTCCTATCTACTGACTCATATCTCTAACTGTCTCTCTGCTATCTCTTCCTGGATGTCCCAGTGATTTCTCAAACTTAATATGTCTAAGACTGAGCTGATCATCTTCCCACCCTCCCACATAACATAATGTCCCACTATTTCTTTTTTTTTTTTTTCATATACTTTTTACTAATTTTCAAAATAATGATCACAGTATGTATTATACAAAGGGATCAAGAGTAAGCATTTCCAATTTCAAATGGTATACTAAGCAAGTTTCTAGATAACACTTAAAGTAGAAGTCTTCAAGCCACATATATGATTCGAAATAGAGATTAGGTATATTAAGATTGTATAGAACATCTTGACCATTACCTTGGTCCAAAATATTAAATGACCTAAACGCTATCAATGCTCAATTAGACATTGATGTTATTATCTAGAACAGATTATCACTAAATTATTTGAAATTACAAAATATATCAATGGTTTAACACAAAACATAAAAGATAAGCCATGACACAAGAGGAAGAAGAGAGGGGGGGATAGAAATAGTATTGTCAAGTATTAAAATCAGTGTTGGAGTAGACTTCTTTATCTTAAAAATAATTCTACAGAATTAAGAGACCCAGGGATGATTGGATTAAGTAGGAGGAGTTAGGAATTAGCTTATCTATATATTTCGTAAATCTTTAATAGGAAGCTATACATCTAAGCATAAAACAATCTGTGTTCTCGAATAATGTAATAATCTGATCTTGTGTCGAGCTTTCAAGAGTATTTATGTAGGGCTCCCACTTATTATAAAATTTTTCCACTCCTTTATTTATGTCAGGCAAGGTTGATCATCTGTCATAATACATTAGTTGTAACATATTTTGCTTAACTTCCCTAAGAGAGGGCGATGATCTACTAATCCAGTGTATTAATATTACTTTCTTCGCTATCGTGATTATACATATGAGTAATGGAAGAGTAGTATTTTTATGAGGTCCTAAATCCCAGTTTTCAAAATTGGCACATATACAAGCCATTGAATTAGGTACTAACTTAAGTGTAAATAAGGTATTTATCATTTGAGTAACTTTGTTCCAAAATTTCTTAATTATACCACATTTCCACATACAATGGATAAAGGTAGCTTCCATCATATGGCATTTAGGGCAATTTCCAGACTCTGATTCTACCATGTGCTTGCGCTGTGCTGGGGAGATATATGCCCTGTGAATCATGCGTTAATGAACTTCTTGAAGGTATGATAATTGCAATTTTCTTAGTGTAAAGTCAATATGTCCAGTTAAATCATCATGGGATGTTATAGTTGAAACATCCTTCCGCCAAGTATTATATAATGAGACCCACTGGACAGCAGAGTGATCATATACTAAATGCTTATATAACATTTTTATTTTAAATGGAGCTTTACATATCAATTTTAACATCAAGTGAAGGGGTGTAGATTCTCTATTATCTTCAACTATCAATGTGAGTGATCTGATGTAGTGTCTAGTTTGCAAATACATAAAGAAATTTTGTTTTGGCAATTTAAATTTCTGTTGTAATTCTGTAAAAGACAATAAAGAACCACCGGGATCGAAAACTTTGGAAATGTTAGAAAGACCTTTTTCCTTCCATTGAAGATAATTAGTAGTAGACAATGAAGGAGGGTAAGCCGGATTGCCCCATAAAGGGATATAATCGGTATGTTGAAACTGACTTCTTAGTCTCTTGTTCATAGATATTCAAGAAAAGTAAGTGTCTTTAAAAAGTATTTTGTTTAGTATATGGGAAGGAATATCTTTAGATTTAGAGTGTAGCAACGCTCCAGGAGAATAAGGTGAAAATAATTTG
The DNA here is from genome assembly GCA_031769625.1 of Taudactylus pleione. Lineage (NCBI taxonomy): Eukaryota > Metazoa > Chordata > Amphibia > Anura > Myobatrachidae > Taudactylus > Taudactylus pleione. Next base: position 2,973,774 of record JAUIMM010000153.1, read on the forward strand.
ACATCAATTTGTTTATCTGTGTAATTGCCTCTTTCCAATAACCAATCATTGATATATCGGAAAAATATCGAGAGAGAATAGCTTTTAAGATCTGGAAGCCCAAATACACCCTTATCCCTAGTTGTAAACATTTTTGCTATCGCTATTCTTGGGCATTTACCTTGCCATATAAAATAAGTGAAAGTTTTGGTTAGGATTTTAATATCTTTTTGGGTAAGACTAATCGGTAACATTTGCATTAGATAAAATATTTTTGGAAAACTTATAGTTTTTATAACTGCTAATCTGCCTAATAGAGATAAAGGTAAGGATTTCCAACTGTCTATCTATGTATTTATCATTGGAGTATAGTTAGCAGTATATAGACTTTGTAGGTCTGAGGTAATATGAACTCCCAAATATTTAAGAGTAGTTGAAATCCCACTAAAAGATTTCAAAATGAACAGAGTTTCAAAATATGTTTTTGATCCACTAGCTGGCATTACTTCAGATTTGTCCAAATTCACCTTGTATCCTGATACATTCCCAAAAGATTGTATTATATCCATCACTTTTTGAAATGAAGTATGGGGATTTGTAATGAAGAGCAGCATATCATCCGCAAAAAGTGCCATTTTTAAGGTGACTTTACCAATCGAGATTCCCTCTACCTGTGGGGATGCTCTCAAGGCTAATGCCAGTGGTTCAATTGCTATAGCGAAGAGGAGTGGAGAGAGGGGGCAACCTTGTCTTGTTCCCAGTGGCGGGCTGGGCAGGGGGGCAGGGTGCCATGTGCCCCCTGGGCCGCAGCGTCATGCGGGCCGCGGGCCGGTGCAGTCTGTGTCACTGTGACACAGAGTACACCGCGTGTGTAGCGCTGACCGGACGGAGTTCGGTCAGCGCTACACTGACAGACACACAGCCGCCGGAGCCGGCAGCTGTGTGTTTGTTGTAAGCAGCCGCCAATGAGAGTCTGTCAGACTCTCATTAGCTGCTGCTGCTGCGCCCACTGCGGGAGCCGCTCCATCTTCCGGCTCCCGCAGTGGGCAATGGGAGAGATGTCATGATGTCATATGACGTCTCTCCCATAATGCAGAGCGGCCCGGCCCGGGAGGACAGATGGAGGAGCAGATGGTGGCGGCACTACAAAGGGGGGGACTACTACTACTGGGGGCACTACAAGGGGGAGGGGACTACTACTACTGGGGACTACTACTACTGGGGGCACTATAAGGGGACTACTACTACTACTACTACTGGGGGCACTACAAGGGGGGTGGGGGACTACTACTACTGGGGACTACTACTACTGGGGACACTACAAGGGGGGACTACTACTGGGAGCACTACAAGGGGGGACTACTACTACTGGAGGCACTACAAGGGGCGGACTACTACTAATGGGGGCACTACAAAGGGGGGGACTACTACTACTGGGGGCACTACAAAGGGGGGGACTACTACTACTGGGGGCACTACAAGGGGGGGACTACTACTGGGGGCACTACTGGAGGCCTGCATAAGGGTGTTCTCTCCTGTGGCACACGGGGGCACTGCATATGGGCACTATGACAGGGGGCTGCCCTAATCTTTATTTTTACCTTACATTAATCCCATATGGACCCGCCTCCTCCCTGCAACACTTGAGGGGGGGGCGCCGTGGCACGCATATTCTTCGGACACCCTGGCTACACCCTACTCCTCTGCCAGGGCCGCCTGCATGCATTTGCCCCCCAGGCTAAAAGTTGCCAGCCAGCCCCTGCTTGTTCCTCTTTGAATCTCAAATGGTGATGAAATATATCCATTACATGATACTTGTGAAAGTGGTTTCGTGTATAATGTTTTCAATATATTGATGAAAGATGCTGGGAAGCCCAATTTACTCAAAGTTGAATAAAGATGTTTCCATATCACAAGGTCAAATGCCTTTTCAGCATCAAAAGACACTATCATGCTAGGAGTGAGGCACTGAGAGGTATTAAGATGTTGCAAAGCCGCCAAGACCCTCCTGACATTTACCACAGAATGTTGTCCTGATATAAATCCTGATTGATCTGATTGTATGATTTGTGGAAGTATATTCTTTAATCGTTCTACAAAAATTTTCGTTAGAATCTTATAGTCAACATTAAGTAAAGATATCGGCCTATAAGAACCCGATAAATCATGTATCTGAGCTTAATAGTAGAGGGTGGTACCCCAGAACTTGAGGCTTTGATGAGATGAGTATTCCCGAGAGAACTGTCAGGATAAGTTGGGCCAAATTCTTTAATGACTGCCGCAGAAAAGGCTACTAAATCTGACAGCATCGGATCCTTTGAATCATAAATAGGCTCAACCCAGTCCCAAGCTTTACCTCGGAAACATGAAATGATAAATTTTACTACATTAGTAGGCTTGATTTCAGACCATGGTGAGGATTTCATAATAGCGATGAAATGATCCACCAAGGCATAATACTGCGTTATATCTCCATCAAAAAGAATGGGCATAGAAACATCAGATGGATCCTGAGGGATACCTATAGATATAATGGTAGTGTCATTTTGTGAACATCTTAACTGATGGGGCACTAAAACGTTTGACACAACACCAGAAGACTCTTCCTTGAGTAAAGAACCGGAGATCCTTTCTTGGTGCAAGCAACTTGAGATCTTTCCCTGGGATACGGATTTTGAAACTCCTTCTTGGGATGTAAGACTTGGGACTCCCTCCTGAGGAGTAACACCAGTAGCCTCCTGCTGAGGTATGACACTAGAACCCCCATTTTGGGAAGTAACACTTGGAAACCCTTGTTCTTGGGGTACAAGACTTGAGACCCCCTCCTGGGGTAAGACACTTGCACTCTCCTTTGGAAATGTAATACTCGAAATCCCCCCTTGGGGAATGGCACTAGGAATCCCATCTTGGAGTATAATACTTGAAACCCCCTTTTGGGGTAAAACACTTGGAAGTCCCTTTTGGGAAATAACATGGGAAACCCCATCCTGGGGTGAGACACTTGAAGTCCTGTCCTGGGGAAGGACACTAGGAACCCCCTCTCGGGGAAAGAGGCTTGAAACCCCCTCCTGGGGTGAAGTACTTGAAATGAGGATTTTCTCTTGGGGCGTAACACTTGAAACCCCCTCCTGGGGTATAACACTGGGAACCCCATCCTGGGGCAAGACACTTGAAATCCCCTCCTGGGGTAGGATACTTGAAATCCCTTTCTGGGGAATAGTATTTGAGACCCCCTTTTGGGGCATAACACTAGAAACCCCCTCCTGGGGTATAGCATCAGGAAACCCCTGTTGGGGTGCTTGCCTTGTGACCCCTTCCTGGGGTAAGATACTTGAAATCCCTTTCTGGGGAATAATACTTGAAATGAAGACCCTCTTTTGGGGCATAAGACTTGAAACGAAGGCCTCCCCTTGAGGCGTGAAACTCAAAACAAAAGCCCTCTCCTGGGGTGTGAAACTTGAAACAAGTCTTCTCCAGGGGTACAACACTTGTAACCCCTTCCTGGGGTAAAAGACTTGAAATTAACGCCCCCTGCTGGGGCACAAAACTTGTAACACCCTCCTGGGGTGAGAGACTTAAGTACAGAACTTGACACTCCCTGTTGGAGTATGGGACCTAAAACCCCCTTCTGGGGAAGCAGACACGGCTTTTCCTTTCGGGGTATGGAACATGAAACCCCCTTTTTGGATGCGAGAACAGAGACTTCCTCCTGGGATGAGTGGCTCAAAACCTCCTCTTGAGGTTTGAAACTTGAGACCCTTTCTTGGGGTGTAATACTTGAAACGATGGCCCTCTCCTGGGGCACGAAACTTGTAACCCCCTCCTGGGGTGAGAGACTTGGAACCCCCTCTTGGGGTACGAGACTTGAGACCCCCTGCTGGAGTGCAAGACTTGAGACCCCCTCCTGGGGTGCGAGACTTGGGACCACCTCCTGGGGTGCGAGACTTGGGACCCCCTCCTGGGGTGCAAGACTTGAAACACTCACTTGGGGTAAGGAAGTTGGGACACCTTCTGGGGCTACTGACTGGAGTCCCATATTGGGAAAAACAGAGTCCGGGCTGGGACCAGAACAGGCAGAGTCCGGGCTGGGACCGGAACGGGCAGAATCCGGGCTGGGACCGGAACGGGCAGACTCCGGGCTGGGACCAGTAGAAATGCAATGAGTAGTGTCCCTGACTTTAGAAGGTTGAAATATCTTCCCAATATTTCTTAGACGAGGGTTGAAGCATCTTGTAACAGGGCCCCTATCGAAAACTTGAACTTTCTTTTGCTTAGTGGGCATCACCTCCTTATCTGTAGCTGAAAAAATGGGAATCACTGATGGATGATGGGAAGAACTGAAAGCGCAGACATTGGGAGTCACACACTTGCCACCACTTCTCAGTGGGCGCAGAGTACAGTCCTTAAGAAAGTGATCATCATAACCGCAATATAAACACAGATGTAGTTCCCGGCGTTGCTGACGTTCAACCTCAGTAAGTTTAGGGCGCAGGAAACTTTGATGCTTTACTGTAGTTTGCTTGGGAGAGCTGTTAGTCAAGTCAGGAGTTGCACTAGAAAGCTTGGGAATAACTTGAAAAATTTTGGGACGGAGATTTTGTAGTTGTTCTAGAAGCCAGTAGAAACTCTTGAAAGGTTCAAGGTCATGAATATCAAATAATTGGGGGACCAGAGGACACTTGAGAGGTTTACTAGTATACACAGAAACATTTTCATCAGTAGAGGTAATTGGAACTTCAGAACGAAGCTGTGCAGAATTCATTGGCGGAACTTGTGGTGTGTCTGGGGACAAAGCAGCTAGAACCGAATGAAAAACCATCATTTGATTACAGAGTTCTTGCAACTGCTGTCTGACGGATTGCAGAGCTGTCTCCTGTGCAGTCACACGAAAACGTAAATCCTGAAAACCTGCTTCACCCTGGAACCCGGCGGCTAGCATATTTTTGCGGCTGTTCAAACTGTCACAATCCGATGCAAATGTTCCTCTGTGGAGGACGGTAAGCCGGGGGGTTCGGGTGACCTGGGAAGTGACTGGACTAGGTCTCCTAGTTGCAGCCGAAAAGTTATAAATGTAGGTGTTGACTGCACTGACAAAACACAGAGAAGTGGACACAGGCACATGTAGTAATCCCAGTCGCAGGCTAGCTTGGAAACACAGAAGAATGTACAGGAACTGCAACAGATTCTGGAGCTGATAAACACAGTAAAACACAGAGGGAAGACAGGAATGAACTGGGGAAGCTAGTAATGCTGGTACTGGACAAAGGCAATTACTAGGAGAGTGCTGGGAGGTCCAGCTGTGAGCTAATTAGTACTAGCAGGTAATCTGACACCTCAGTGACACAGGGTAATAGCCACAGGAAAGCTGCAATAGAATTAGCAGCACATATACAAAGACACACAGGGAAGAGACATGAAAAAACGGAAGTACTGTGAGAAAGCAAAAGTCTCAGACTAAGGGTTAGCATGGAAGCTAATACAGGAAACTGAAAACTGTGAGCAGGCTGAAGCAACACGCTGAAGGATTTAGCACAGAGCAACAGTGGGAGTATCGCAGGAACTGGAATAACGAAGTTGAACAGCATCTTCCTGAAGTTCTGGGGGCGGATTTATACCCAGGGGTAGCAGATTATTGGAGCACAGCGTCAGCTGACTGAGATCATGCTACCATTGGTTAGGAGGACTGTCACACGAGAGGAACTGTCATGGCGGCGCCCATGATGGGAACTCCGATCTCCAAAACACACAGCCGACCATGGAAGTCCGCAAAAGCACCTAAGGTAGAATACTCAGCATCTCACCCCTCACTGCACCAGTCGTCTTTATATTCTTCTTTTTTTTTTTTTCCTTAAGGGTAGGATAAATTTGATCAGGATAAATGTAGTTGTAAATAGAATTGTGGTATAGCAGTGGGGCTCTGTGTAAGAAATAATTACCACATCAAAGCAAATCTCAAGTCACGCTTAATGAGCAGAATATTAATACCACATGAATATTAAAGCAAGTAGTAATAGAGTGAGTATATGCTTTAGGGCCTGCCCAGCATTAACTCTAATATAAGTGAGTGATGTCTGTTTTTAATTATCCATTGGTAGTGGGGGGGAAATAAGTTGTTAATTCCTCTGATTCAGGATGTGTCCCCAGATGAAGGCCCTTCTAAAGCTTCTGATAGTGAGGCTTTGTTCCCAAAATGGTGGACGTCTGTATTAGGAGCCACTGAGTATAATCATCAATAGCAATATTACTGCAGATCTATCCTCCAGGCACCCCTCCCAACCAGGATACCCCCTTCTGTACTCACAAGTCCCCGCTTCATGCGGTGACAGGCTGGGAGGAAATTCTGCAGCACTGTGCGCTCCCAAACAGCCGCGCTCGCTCCAGCCGGAAACCGACCCCGCGGCTTCTGTCTCTGCAATAGGCCTCTACTGATAGTGGCAGTCGGGTGCCACGGGAAGCGGAGCCAATGAGTCAGCGTCTTCCGGAGTATATCCCCAGCCGGGTACTAATAATCCACGGCTAGTTAGATGCCTCCAAATCTCTGGCAGAGTTCCAGTCACGGGGAGAGCTTAGAAGCGTGCGTCCATTCGGGTTCACATCCAAGCCACGCCCGCGTCCCACTATTTCTTTATCAGTAGATGGCATAACTATCTCGCTAGTCCCAAAGTGCATTGTCTTGGAGTCATCCTGGACTCTTCCCTCTCCTTCAAACCACATATTCAGAACCTCTTGCAGTCCTATCGTTTCCATCTCAAGAATATTTCCAAGATCAGACCCTTTCTCACCCAGGAAGCCACCAAAACCCTCATACACTCTCTAGTCATCTCCAGATTGGACTGTTGTAACCTCCTCCTATTTGGCCTCCCCAAATCCCATCTCTCTCCTCTCCAGTCTGTGCTCAATGCTGCTGCTCAGCTCATCTTCCTATCCAAATGCTCTACATCTGCCTCCCCTCTCTTGCAAGTCCTCCACTGGCTTCCCTTCCCTTAAGAACCCAATTCAAGGTTCTCACACTCACTTACAAAGCCCTCACCCATTCCTCTCCCATTTACATCTCTGATCTCATCTCCCTTCACTCTTCTGTCTGCCCTCTTCGTTCACTTAATACATGCCACCTTTCATGCCAATTGATTACTTCCTCCCACTCCCGCCTCCAAGATTTTGCCCATGCTGCTCTCCACCTTTGGAACTCCCTCCCTCTCCCCATCTGACTCTGCACCTCTCTACAATCTTTCAAACAAGCTCTTAAGACCCACTACTTCCAGCTCTCATCCTAACTTGCTGCCACATCTTCCTTTCTCCCCACCTACCCCATCTGTCACTCCTGTTTGTCTACCCATCCCTTAAAGAATGTAAGCTCTTTCAAGCAGGGCCCTCTACCCTCTTGTGCTTCTCCCTACTGTAATTTAATTTATCTCTTACTCCCCACTAGGGCAACTAACACTTGGCTGCTTATGTGGACGTAAAGATCACTAATATAGCAATGTTTATTATACATGTCCATGTCCTGCTTTGTATTGTATTGTAAGTCACTAGTTACTAATTTGTTTATGTACTTTGTAAGACGCTGCGGAACACTTGTGGAGCAATATATAAATAAATGATAATAATAATAATATGCCTGTCTTGCTATGCTTACTGTGTTGATCCTTGCCCATTCCCCATTACCTGTCTATCCACATTTTTACTTATTTCATTAACTTTGGAAATATTTAAAAAAATAGAACTGCAAAAGCTGTGGCTTATGTAGAGTAGGATGTACTTCGGGAAAGAGGTGTGCATTTTAAAACTACAAACAGCTGGATAATAAAACTGGAGGTTTGATGGTTAAAATCACCAATGATGTGTGGTGGGTTTGAACTCACTGGAAAACACGCTAGTTTTTTAATTCCTCCCTAAGTCCTGGGGACAACCAAGTACTGATGCACGCATATCGTTCCATGGGATATAGGTGAAGTCCTTACCAAGATCTGTTGTAATTGATTAAGTGCATGAGTTTTGTGACATTATAAATGTCCAAACATATAGGGAAGTATACTAAAGTTTTGATTAACCAGATCCATGCATTGCCAGAGATTTTGCAAGACCAATATAAGAAGATTTGTGAACCTAAGCTAAGCCTTTCTGACATATTTTTAGCTATAGTTAATTATTATGGGAATGATTTCTCTCCAATAAGGATATCCACAAACGCAGGTCTTTAGAGCGTGCTTGCCTACCCTCCCGAAATGGTCGGGTGCCTCCGGAAAATCGGGTGTCACTCCCGACCCCCCGGAAGAGGGGGCAAGTTTCCCGGCCGGCGCAGCCCGCCTGCACCCCCCGCTTGCGTCCGCTCCCCCCTGCCGGCGTCACCACTTACCTGGTCAAAGTGGCTGGGTCGGGGGAGCTGATGACGTGATTCGCGTGAATCGCGTCATCGTGGCCTCGCCCTCGGCTACACAACGCCGATAATATATGCATTGTTAAGTGGGGGCGGGGCCGCAATGACCCAATGATGCGGCCACGCCCTGTTCCACCCCAAAAACGGGTCACTCCCCCTCCCACTGCAGTGCCGAGCTGGCTGCCTCCTCCTGGAAGAGGCAGCCAGTTTGTCGGCAAGTATGCTTTAGAGGGATCCCAACAGTTCTATTTCGCCGTAATCGCGCTGGCTCTCGCATATTGGAGTCTATTAAATTTGTCACTTGGACTCCCAAGGCAAGTGATGGATGATTTGGTCCTGTGTCCATCCCTAACTCATTGGAATCCCTAATGTTTTTGTGTTTAGATATTGCTAGATGGTTTAAAGTAGAGGTGTGCACCGGCCACTTTTCATGTTTTGGTTTTGGATCTGGATCTTTCTTCGTGTTTTAGATCTGGATTGGTTTTGCCAAAACCACCCTTCCGTGTTTTGGATTCTGGGTTTTGTGTTTTGAATCTGTAATTTTTTTTTTTTAAAACAAGCATAAAAACAGCTAAAATCACAGAATTTGTGGGTTTTTCTGCTCCTATGCTATTATTAACCTCAATAACATTAATTTCCACTCATTTCCAGTCTATTCTGAACACCACAATACTGTTTTTCTGCTCCTATGCTATTATTAACCTCAATAACATTAATTTCCACTCATTTCCAGTCTATTCTGAACACCTCACAATATTGTTTTTAGTCCAAAAGGTTGCACCAAGGTAGCTGGATGACTATGCTAAGCGACACAAGTGGGCGGCACAAACATGTGGCCCATCTAGGAGTGACACTGCAGTGGCAGACAGGATGGCAGTTTGAAAAACTAGGTCCCAAACAGTACATAATGCAAAGAAAAAAAAGAGGTGCAAGATGGAATTGTATTTGGGCCCTTCGACCCACCCTTATGTTGTATAAACAGGACATGCACACTTTAACAAAGCAATCATTTCAGCGCCAGGGTCTGCCACACGACTGTGGCTGAAATGATTGGTTCGTTTGGGCCCAAAAAAAACAAGCTGGCAATTAATCTGTCCCTGCACAAACTGGCTCTACGGAGGCAAGATGTCATCCTCATCCTTCACCGATTCCTCACCCTCTTCAGTGTTGTGTGCATCCTCATCCTCACAGAGTATTAATTCGTCCCGGCTGGAATCCACCACCACAGGTCCCTCTGTAGGTTGTGGAGGCTGGTCTCCCTGGAAGAAATGATAATTCATTTTGATGAACATCATCTTCTCCACATTTGTGGAAGCAACCTCCTACGCCTTTCGCTGACAAGGTTCCCGGCTGCACTAAACACTCTTTCGGAGTACACACTGGAGGGGGGGTCAACTTAGGCAAAATAGAGCCAGTTTGTACAGGGGAGTCCAAATTGCCTCTTTTTCCTGCCAGCACAGGTACGGACTGTCTGACATGCCTACTTGGATGCTGTCACCGATGTAATCTCCTCCACTATTCTGTCAATGGTGACAGTATCATATGCAGTGACAGTAGACATGTCAGAAATTGTTGCCAGGTCCTTCAGTCTGGACCAGATGTCCAAACTTGGTCCTGCCTACCCTGCATAACTGCCAGCGGGTTGCTTAGGATACCTAAGTTGTTTCCTGGCAGCCCCAGTTGCGGGAGAAAATGAAGGAGCTGTTGATGGGTCATGTTCCGCTTCAGCTGACAGTGTTTTCACCAGGTCTTTGCACCTCTGCAGGCTTGTGTCGGGCGGAAAGAGAGACACCACGTAGGCCTTAAACCTAGGATCGAGCACGGTGGCCAAAATGTAATGGTCTGATTTCAACAGATTGACCACCCTCGAATCCTGGCAAAGCAAATGAAGGGCTTCATCCACAAGTCCCACATGCCGAGCGGATTCGCTCTGTCTTAGCTCCTCCTTCACTTTCTCCAGCTGCTTCTGCAAAAGCCTGATGAGGGGAATGACCTGACTCAAGCTGGTTGATTTCCCTCAGTTTCTCTAAGAGGTTGTCGGTGGTGTGCCACTTACTGAAACCGGTGATATACAGCGTGGCCTGCCTTGGAATGAGCTGGCGTTTCTGAGCTGCTGCTACTGGTGACGCTGCTGTTGTTGCTGCGTAAGGTGATACATCTACCCAGTGGGCTGTCACAGTCATATAGTCATTAGTCTGCCCCGTTCCACTTGTCCACATGTCCGTGGTTAAGTGGACATTGGGTACAACCGCATTTTTTAGAACACTGAGGACACTTTTTCTGACGTCTCTGTACATTCTCGGTATCGCCTGCCTAGTGAAGTGGAATCTAGACGGGATTTGGTACCGGGGACACTCTACCTCCATCTAAATCCCACTGCACTAATAGCAGATACCGGACGCACGTCTAACACCAACATAGCAGTCAAGGCCTCAGTTATCCGCTTTGCTTCAGGATGACTGCTGTCGTACATCCTCCTTGCTAAGGACTGTTGGAGGGTCAATTGCTTAGTAAAAATGTTCCTACTTCCTCTCTGGGATGATGAACGACTCCCAGCAGCAGTAGGCGTAACAATGCAGGATCCTCCGGAGGAATCCCGGATAGGAGAGGAGTCAGTCATGCCAGTGACATGGCCTGCAGGACTACTTCCAATCCTGACTAAGGAGGAAATTGACGAGGAGGGAGTTGACGGTGTGGTTTGCAGGCACTTGGATACAACAGGACAAAGGGATTTAGGTGTCCCTGGATTGCTTACGGTCTTAGCCAAAGTTTCTGAACTTGACAATAACTTTTTATGAATGCGCTGCAGGTGACGTATAAGGGAGGATGTTTCTAGGTAGTTAACGTCCCTACCCCTACTTATTTCACCTTTACATATGGTACATATGGCAAGACAGTTGTAGTCCGGATTTGGATAGAATTATTGCCAGACCAAAGAATGTGGAATGTTTGGTCTTCTGCCCAGGCATGACCGTGATGGGCTTTTTCATCCCACGGACAACAGCTGTCTCCCCCTGATTTAAATAAACCACATCACCATCAGAATCCTCCTCGTCAACTTCCTCCTCAGCGCCAGCTACACCAATATCCTCATCCTGTTGTACTTCAACAGTGACATCTTCAATTTGAATATCAGCAAGTGGACTGTGGGTGCTCCTTCCAGCACTTGCAGAGGGTGTGCAAATGGTGGAAAGAGCCACCTCTTACCGTCCAATGCTGGGAAGGTCAGGCATCACAACCGCCACCACACTCGGACTCTCCTTGGGGATTTGTGATATCTTCTTAGAACGCACAGTTCTTCGCTGTGCTTTTGCCAGCTTAACTCGTTTGATTTTTGTAGCGGGAGGAGGGCTTCCATCGTCATGTGAAGCTGAACCACTAGTAATGAACATAGGGAAAGACCTTAGCCGTTCGTTGCCACTCCGTGTTGTAATTGGCATATTGGCAAGTTTACATTTCTCCTCAGATGATTTAAATGTTTTTTTTAAGGTCATATTCCTGAACTTTGTCATTTGGGATTTTATATGCCCTCTACTATGACATTGGCCATCAGCCTTGGCAGACGACATTGATGGCATTTTATCGTCTATGTCATGACTAGTGGCAGCAGCTTCACCACTAGGAGGAAGTGGTTCTTGATCTTTCCCTATTTTATTTTTATCGGACAAAGTTTTGTCCTCCATTTATGTTATATTTACATATATACAGTCAGGTCCATAAATATTGGGACATTGACAGAATTTTCAGATTTTGGCCTCTGTTCACCACCACAATGGTTTTGAAATGAAACAAACAAGATGTGCTTTAACTGCTGACTTTCAGATTTAATTTGAGGGTAATTACATCCAAATCGGGTGAACGGTGTAGGAATTACAACAGTTTCAATATGTGCCTCCCACTTTTTAAGGGGCCAAAAGTAATGGGACTATCAACTCAAAAGCTATTTCATGGACAGGTGTGGGCTATTCCCTCGTTATTTCATTATCAATTAAGCAGGTAAAAGGTCTGGAGTTGATTCTAGGTGTGACATTTGCATTTGGAATCAGTTGCTGTCAACTCTCAATATGAGATCCAAAGAGCTGTCACTATCAGTGAAGCAAGCCATCATTAGGCTGAAAAATCTAAACAAACCCATCAGAGAGATAGCAAAAACATTAGGTGTCGCCAATTCAACTGTTTGGAACATTCTTAAAAAGAAAGAACGCACCAGAGAGCTCAGCAACACGAAAAGAGCCGGAAGACCACGGGAAACAACTGTGGTGGATGACAGAATAATTATTTCCATGGTGAAGAAAAACCCCTTCACAACAGTTGGCCAAATCAAGAACACTCTGCAGGTGGTAGATGTATATGTGTCAAAGTCAACAATCAAGAGAAGACTTCACAAGAGTGAATATAGAGGGTTCACCACAAGATGCAAACCACTGGTGAGCCACAAAAACAGGAAGACCAGATTAGAGTTTGCCAAACAACATCTAAAAAAGCCATTACAGTTCTGGAACAACATCCTATGGACAGATGAGACAAAGATCAACTTGAACCAGAGTGATGGGAAGAGAAGGAAAGGAACTGCTCATGATCCAAAACATACTACCTCATCAGTGAAGCATGGTGGTGGTAGTGTCATGGTGTGGGCATGTATGGCTGCCAATGGAACTGGTTCCTTTGTATTTATTGATGATGTGACTGCTGACAAAAGCAGCAGAATGAATTCCGAAGTGTTTCGGGCAATATTATATGCTCATATTCAGTCAAATGCTTCAGAACTCATTGGACGGCGCTTCACAGTGCAGATGGCAATGACCCGAAGCATACTGCAAAAGCAACCAAAGAGTTTTTTAAGGCTAAAAAGTGGAATGTTATGCAATGGCCAAGTCAATCCCCTGACCTGAATCCGATTGAGCATGCATTTCACTTGATGAAGACAAAACTGAAGGGAAAATGCCTCAAGAACAAGCAGGAACTGAAGACATTTGCAGTAGAGGCCTAGCAGAGCATCACCAGGGATGAAACCCAGCGTCTGGTGATGTCTATGCGTTCCAGACTTCAGGCTGTAATTGCCTGCAAGGGATTTGCAACAAAGTATTAAAAAGTGAAAGTTAGATTTAGGATTGTTTAGTTTGTCCCATTACTTTTGGCCTCTTAAAAAGTGGGAGGCACATATAGAAACCGTTGTAAATCCTACACCGTTCACCTGATTTGGATGTAATTACCCTCAAATTAAATCTGAAAGTCTGCAGTTAAAGCACATCTTGTTTGTTTCATTTCAAAGCCATTGTGGTGGTGAATAGAGGCCAAAATATGAAAATTCTGTCAATGTCCCAATATTTATGGACCTGACTGTACGTGCGGCTAAGGTGCACACAAATACAGAAAAGAAGAGTTTTTAATTTTTTTTGGAGTGCTCTTTGGGGGTTACACCACCCTTTAACAGACTTATGACACAGGCGCACGCTTGGTGCTGCTCCTTTGTTGATGCACATGCGGCTACAGCGCACACAGGGCCTGATTCAGAGCCGCTCGTAAGCGGCCGCCCGTTCCCTCCGAGCGATGTTTGCACATCTGCGCATGCGTATGGGTTGTAATACGCATGCGCGAACCAGTCATTGCGGTCGGAAATTGTGTGCTCGCAAAATAGCAAATGCCTGCTAATTTGAGTGACAGAATGAGGCGTTTGTGGGTGGTAACAGGGGAAGGTGCTTGAAAACGGGGAGTGGAGATCCGAACGGAGGCGTGCCAAACGGTCAAAACGGGCGTTTTAAGGGTGTGCATAATTAACAAAGCAGCGTCATCGACCACGTCACTTGGTTGTCTTTTAGCCTGAAATGCTCGCATGATTGCGGTAGGAAAATGCTACCACAAGCACTGCGAGCAGTTCATACGCCTTTCGATGTACTCGATTAATCTAATAAATAGCGGAGATGACGTAGGATGCGAGCGGCCAGGGGGGCGTTTTTTTTAAAATTGCGAGCGCATGTTTCGTTCGCTCGTTCAGACATAGAGGCGTCAACATACCGCAAAGAGCGAGCGCTCTATTTAAATATTCTGCCCCTTTTTCTGAACGAGCGAGCGCAAATAGCGTCCAGTTCTGAATCAGGCCCACAATTCACAACACAGAAAAGAAGAATTTTAAATTTTTTTTGGAGGGCATTTTGGGGGTTACACCACCCTTTAAGAGATGAGCCAGCCGGCCCTTTACTCATGACACAGGCGCACGCTTGGTGCTGCTCCTTTGTTGATGCACATGTGGCTACAGCACACACAATTCACAAACACATAAAATAATTTTTTATTTTTTTTGGAGTGCACTTTGGGGCTTACACCACCCTTTAAGAGATGAGCCAGCCGGCCCTTTACTTATGTCACAGGCGCACGCTTGGCGCTGCTCCTTTGTTGATGCAAGTGCAGCTACAGCGCACACAATTCACAAACACAGAAATAATTTTTTTTTGCACTTGGGGGAGCACCCCTGATGGACAGATCACCCCCTGGACAACACTACAGCACCCCTTTAGGACTACAGCCTTTATGGGACACTGCACAACACAGCCCAGCCAGCCCCTATAGACTTTTGGAGTGAACACTGCCCCTATGGACAACTGACTGCACGACACAGCCCAGCTAGCCCCTATGGGCAACAGCAGCACAACACAGCCCAGCCAGCCCCTATGGAGTATGGACAACAGCAGCACAACACAGCCCAGCCAGCCCCTATGGAGTATGGACAACAGCAGCACAACACAGCCCAGCCAGCCCCTATGGACTTTGGAGGAGTGGACACAGGGCCTGATTCAGAGCCGCTCGTAAGTGGCCGCTCGTTCGCTCCGAGCGATGTTTGCCCAACTGCGCGTGCGTACGGATCGTTATACGCATGCGCGAAGCAGTCAGTGCGGTCGAAATTCATGTGCTCGCAAAATAGCGAATGCCTGATAATTTGAGTGACAGAAAGAGGCGTATGTGGGTGGTAACAGGGGAAGGTGCTTGAAAACGGGGAGTGGAGATCCGAACGAAGGCGTGCTTAAAGGTCAAAATGGGCATTTTATGGGTGTGCATAATTAAAACAGCAGCATCATTGACTACGTCACTGGGTTATTTTAAAGCCAGAACTGCTCGCAAGATTGTGGTAGCAAAAACCAACCACAAGAATAGCGAGCAGTTCATACGCTGGTCGATGTACTCGATTAATCTAATAAATAGCGGACATGACGTAGGATGCGAGCAGCCAGGGGGCGTATTTATCCAAAAAACGACCGCAAGTTTTGTTTGCTCGTTCAGACCTAGAGGCGTGAACAGACCGCAAAGAGCGAACGGTTCATTTAAATAGCCACCCCTATTTTCTGGACGAGCGAGCGCTAATTGCGTCCGGCTCTGAATCAGGCCCACAGCCCCTATGGACAACAGCAGCACAGCACAACACAGCCCAGCCAGCCCTAACTCCCACCCTCCCTCTTCACTGTTCACAGCCGGAGTGAGAAATGGCGCCGACGCGGGGACCTTTTATAGGATCCAAAACCCGCAAGATCCAGAAGCGGGATGATGATGTTTTGCCTCGATTTCAGATCCGAGTCAGGCGGGAAAACTCGAGGCTGCCTCGGACCCGACTCGGATCGGGGGGGGGGGCTCTCGGATTTCAGAAATCAAAACCCGCTGATCCCTAGTTTAAAGAAGTAAAAGAATTTGCATCACAATCTGCTTCTCACTTTACTTCTCAGATTAATACCAAAGTCTCAGAGCCTATGCAAGTGGCTCTTTTTTCTTCTTAATTCTGAAGGAAAAACAAGACAACATACTCAAGGTCTTTACTGAGGGAGCTGAGGGCATTTTATTCAGTCATATTGCAATAGAATGGGAAATTTCTTCGCTTAGATAATGAGATGTGTTCTTATAGTTGTGTATTTACTCAAATGTAAGAAATTGCCTCCAATTACCTGCCAGAATATGTTTGGATGTGATTACTATGAATCTTCCTGCTTTTGTGGGCAGTTAAACAGCCAGCAATTTTCTTGATTTCTCATGTACTATAAAAAATGGGACTCCCCATAAAGTTACTAGATATCCCGGCATTTGTTTCTCTTGGGAGAGAATATTCATGAAAGATTTACTCAATATAACTATGAGATCACTTCATTTAGGTTTTGTTTTTTTTAATTGAGTAGTATTTATTAACTTTCAAAAATCATAACATAAAGAAAAAAAAAATTAAATACCAGGACATAAAATGAAAACAAAAAGCTTCATTCAGGATTAAAATTTTTCCAATTGACTCTTCCATTTATCCTCTGACTCTTGTGCTTCTCGCATTGACACAACACAATCCATTATTGGACTAGTCTTTCGGACAGTTAACTTCATGGAGTAAGACAGCTTTGGTACCTGTCTTTCTCAGCCTGTCCTGTTGTCTGTGATCTCTGCCAACACTGTTCCTATGTCATATCAGAAATACATACCGTATATACTCGAGTATAAGCCAAGTTTTTCAGCACATTTTTTGTGCTGAAAAAGCACCCCCTCGGCTTATACTCGAGTCATGCCCACATGGTACGCAGCTGAGTAGCGTACCATGCGGGTCGTGGTGCAGACTGTGTCTCTGTGACACAGCTGCACCGCGTGTGCAACTTTTACCGGACGAAGTTCGGTCAGCACTGCACACTGCCAAAAACACATTAGCCGGAGTCGGCAGCTGTGTGTTTGTTGTAATCAGCAGCCGATGAGAGTCTGTCAGACTCTCGTCGGCTGCTGCTGCTTCCATTGGGGGAGCCATCTTCCGGCTCCTGCAGTGGGTAATGGGAGAGACGTCATGACGACGTCTCTCCCGTAATTCAAAGTGGCCCGAGGAGCTGACAGCAGCGGCGGGACCAGGAGCGGGGTTTCAGGTGTTTTTTTTTTATTTTTATTAGGACTACTGGGGGCACTACCAGGGGGGGATTACTTCTGGGGGCACTACCAGAGGGGGATTACTTGAGAGGGCACTATCAGGGGGGGATTACTTATGGGGGCACTACCAGGGAGGGATTACTACTGGGGGCACTACCAGGGGGAATTACTTCTGGGGGCACTACCAGGGGGGATCACTACTGGGGGCACTACCAGCTGCTGCATTTCCCACCCTAGGCTTATACTTGAGTCAATAAGTTTTCCCAGTTTTTTGGGGTAAAATTAGGCACCTCGGCTTATATTCGGGTCGACTTATACTCGAGTATATACGGTAATGTTTTTTTGTAACTAAGTCTGCTGATAAATACCGTTGAGTGTGCTATTTATCATGTTCCCTGCTGTAAACACCCCACAGCTAGGTTATATTATCTCTCTGTTAATTAAAGCTGTACATAGCTATAAAAGTATATATTGCTGCAGATTTACAAAAGGGGCTTATCAGGTCTCCATCAGGCGTCGGGTTCTTTTTAGAGCCAAAAAAGATAATGGCTTCTGTCCATGCATTGACTTTAGGGCTTTCAGTCAAGTCACCATTTACAACAATCCTCAACCTTTAATTTCTCAGCATTTTGAAAGAAAATAATAATAATAATAAAAAAAAAAAATCCTCATAAAAAATGTTTTTTCTTTTTGTGATTTGGACTCAAACACCAGAAGAAAAACAAAGAATATTTTATTTCCATTATATATATATATATATATATATATATACATATATACACATACACACAAATACACATTCACACAATATATATTTATATATATATATATATATATATATATATATATATATACACATACACACAGTGGTGGCCAAAATTGCGGACACTTTTTGAAATCTTAATGTTTTTCAACTTCGAGTGCTTATAAACACTGTTACACTTCATGCAGTGCAATGATTCATATATCAAATGAAAGGAAATGTAATGCTGAATTCAACACAATAAACAGAGGTCAAATATTTGCATTACAAGGGAAGTTGTGCAGTGAAAACAACACTTAGGGTGAAAAGCCCTGTGTACTTATGATGTTACTGTCCTATCAGTATTTTGTTGGGTATCCTTTATTTTTCAAGACAGCAGCACAGCGACGTGGCATTGAGCCAAACAATGTTTGGAGCTCTTCTTTATTATGTGGTGCCATGAGACAATCATAGTCTCAATTAATTGTCTTTTATTGGATGGACGCCTCGGATGTACCAGTTTTTTCAAACGGAACCACAAATGTTATATGGGGCTCAGGCCTGGGCTGTTTCCTGGCCATCCCAGCACCTATATTTCATTCTCCGTGATCTACTGTTTGCATATCCATGCAGTGTGGCAGGGAGCTGAGTCCTGCTTGGAAAAAAATGTGGCATTATCTGGAAAAAGATCCCTGATAGAAGGTAGAAATTTTGCTTGTAGGATGGTGTCAATGTACTTTCTGCTGTTCATTGTGCCATCTATGACATAAGGGCAGCCTACAGCATCTGCTGTCATACATGCCCAGATCATAACACTTGTAGGATTCTTTGTTGTCGCTTGAATGCAATATGGATGTACCTCTTCCCCGATGCGACGTCTCGCATATTTTCTCCCATCACTGCCTAATATCGATATCTTAGTTTCGCACTCCATATCACTTGTTTCCACTGACCTTCTGTCCATTCAATGTGTTCTTTTGCCCACTGTATTCTTTTCTGCCGCTGCTCTTTATTCAGCAATGGCTTTTTTCGGGGAATGCTACCTTTTAGGCCAACCTCCGTTAGTCTTCTCCGTACCGTTCTTGCACTGACAAAAACACCAGTTGCACTCAGTTCAGTGCTAATGGCCGCAGAAGACATCCATCTGTCCCTGACCCAAATTCGTTTTATTCTCCTCTCATAAGTAGCTGTTGTGCACTTTTTCCGGCCTTTTCCTTCTTTGTTTTGTATAGTGTTTCCTGATGGCGTAAACAAAACTTTCGAACTCCTGATGTTGTCACATTCCCACCAACTTCTCTCGCAAGTGCTGCATATAAGAGACCATTTTCACGTAACACCACAATCCTGGATTTCTTCCTGGGTGACCAGTCCCCACTTTGCCTGGACAACATTGTTGTATTTATTTTATACACCGTCAATAGAACTAAACAATACGCACAAACATCCAACCATAATTGCACTTCAGTAACCAACTTTATTCTGCAAAATGAAACAGCAAACTGACCTTTCCCACCTTTGAACATGACTTTGCTCCTGCTCATAAACAAATAGCTGATTGGTCCTCAGAACGACGATTCCGATTGGCTGGTAGTAGCTGTCACTACAATCCGCTTCTTGAATCTCACGCATCTGTGCTTCTTTGTCTGACTGAAAGTAGCCTAACTTCCCTTGTAATGTAACCTCTGTTTATTGTGTTGAATTCAGCATTAAATATCCTTTCATTTGATAGATGAATCATTGCACTGCGTGAAGTGAAACAGTTTTTATAAGCATTCAAAGTTGAAAAACATTCAAATTTCAAAATGTGTCCGCAATTTTGGCCACCAGTGTGTATGTGTGTATATATATATATATATATATATATATATATTAGGGGTGTGCACCGGCCACTTTTCGTGTTTTGTGTTTTGGTTTTGGATCTGGATCTTTCTTCGTGTTTTGGATCTGGATTGGTTTTGCCAAAACCACCCTTCCGTGTTTTGGGTTCTGGGTTTTGTGTTTTGGATCTGTATTTTTTTTAAAAAAAGCATAAAAACAGCTAAAATCACAGAATTTGTAGGTTTTTCTGCTCCTATGCTATTATTAACCTCAATAACCTTAATTTCCACTCATTTCCAGTCTATTCTGAACACCTCACACCTCACAATAGTGTTTTTATGTCCAAAACGTTGCACCGAGGTAGCTGGATGACTATGCTAAGCGACACGAGTGGGCGGCACAAACACGTGACCCATCTAGGCGTGAAACTGCAGTGGCAGACAGGATGGCAGTTTGAAAAACTAGGCCCCAAACTGTACATAATGCAAAGAAAAAAAAGAGGTGCAAGATGGAATTGTCCTTGGGCCCTCCCACCCACCCTTATGTTGTATAAACAGGACATGCACACTTTAACAAACCAATCATTTCAGCGCCAGGGTCTGCCACACAACTGTGGCTGAAATGATTGGTTCGTTTGGGCCCCCACAAAACAAGCTGGCAATTAATGTGTCCCTGCACAAACTGGCTCTATGGAGGCAAGATGTCATCCTCATCCTCCTCATCCACCGATTCCTCACCCTCTTCAGTGTGTACATCCTCATCCTCACAAAGTATTAACTCGTCCCCACTTGAATCCACCACCACAGGTCCCTCTGTACCTTCTGGAGGCTGGTCTCCCTGGAAGAGCTGATAATTCATTTTGATGAACATCATCTTCTCCACATTCTGTGGAAGCAACCTCCTACGCCTTTCGCTGACAAGGTTCCCGGCTGCACTAAACACTCTTTCGGAGTACACACTGGAGGGGGGGCAACTCAGGTAAAATAGAGCCAGTTTGTACAGGGGCCTCCAAATTGCCTCTTTTTCCTGCCAGTACAGGTATGGACTGTCTGCCATGCCTACTTGGATGCTGTCACCGATGTAATCCTCCACCATTCTGTCAATGGTGACAGTATCATATGCAGTGACAGTAGACATGTCAGAAATTGTTGCCAGGTCCTTCAGTCCGGACCAGATGTCCAAACTTGGTCCTGCCTGCCCTGCATCACCGCCAGCGGGTTGCTTAGGATACCTAAGTTTTTTCCTGGCAGCCCCAGTTGCAGGAGAAAATGAAGAAGGAGCCGTTGACGTGTCACGTTCCGCTTCAGCTGACAGTGTGTTCACCAGCAGGTCTTTGCACCTCTGCAGGCTTGTGTCGGCTGGAAAGAGAGACACCACATAGGCTTTAAACCTAGGATCGAGCACGGTGGCCAAAACGTAGTGGTCTGATTTCAACAGATTGACCACCCTGGAATCCTGGCAAAGCGAATGAAGGGCTTCATCCACAAGTCCCACATGCCGAGCGGAATCGCTCCGTCTTAGCTCCTCCTTCACTTTCTCCAGCTGCTTCTGCAAAAGCCTGATGAGGGGAATGACCTGACTCAAGCTGGCAGTGTCTGAACTGACTTCACGTGTGGCAAGTTCGAAGGGCTGGAGAACCTTGCACAACACGGAAATCATTCTCCACTGCGCTTGAGTCAGGTGCATACCCCCTCCTTTGCCTATGTCATAGGTGGATGTATAGGCTTGTATGGCCTTTTGCTGCTCCTCCATCCTCTGAAGCATATAGAGGGTTGAGTTCCACCGCGTCACAACCTCTTGCTTCAGGTGATGGCGGGGCAGGTTCAAGAGTGTTTGCTGGCGCTCCAGTCTTCGGCACGCAGTCGCTGAATGGCGAAAGTGGCCAGAAATTTTTCGGGCCACCCAAAGCGTCTCCTGCACGCCCCTGTCGCTTTTCAGAAAATTCTGCACCACCAAGTTTATTGTGTGAGCAAAACATGGGACGTGCTGGAATTTGCCCAGATGTAATGCCCGCACAATATTGGTGGCGTTGTCAGATATCACAAATCCCCAGGAGAGTCTAAGTGGGGTAAGCCACTGGGCGATGATTTCCCTCAGTTTCTCTAAGAGGTTGTCGGCGGTGTGCCTCTTACTGAAACCGGTGATACACAGCGTAGCCTGCCTTGTAACGAGCTGGCATTTCTGAGATGCTGCTACTGGTGACGCTGCTGCTGTTGCTGCGTAAGGTGATACATCTACCCAGTGGGCTGTCACAGTCATATAGTCCTTAGTCTGCCCTGTTCCACTTGTCCACATGTCCGTGGTTAAGTGGACATTGTGTACAACGGCATTTTTCAGGACACTGAGGACACTTTTTCTGACGTTTCTGTACAGTCTCGGTATCGCCTGCCTAGTGAAGTGGAATCTAGACGGGATTTGGAACCGGGGACACACTACCTCCATCAATTGTCTAAATCCCACTGCACTAATGGCGGATACCGGACGCACGTCTAACACCAACATAGCAGTCAAGGCCTCAGTTATACGTTTTGCTTCAGGATGACTGCTGTCGTACTTCATCCTCCTCGCTAAGGACTGTTGGAGGGTCAATTGTTTAGTAAAAGTAGTGGTGTTCCTACTTCCTCTCTGGGATGATGAACGACTCCCAGCAGCAGCAACAGCAGCAGCGGCAGCAGTAGGCGTAGCAATGCAGGATCCTCCGGAGGAATCCCGGATAGGAGAGTCAGTCATGCCAGTGACATGGCCTGCAGGACTACTTCCAATCCTAACTAAGGAGGAAATTGACGAGGAGGGAGTTGACGGTGTGGTTTGCAGGCGCTTGGATACAACAGGACAACGGGATTTAGGTGTCCCTGGACTGCTTACGGTCTTAGCCAAAGTTTCTGAACTTGACAGTAACTTTTTATGAACGCGCTGCAGGTGCCGTATAAGGGAGGATGTTCCTAGGTGGTTGACGTCCCTACCCCTACTTATTTCACCTTTACATATGGTACATATGGCAAGACAGTTGTTGTCCGGATTTGGATAGAAATATTGCCAGACCAAAGAGGTGGAATGTTTGGTCTTCTGCCCAGGCATGACCGTGATGGGCTTTTTCATCCCACGGACAACAACTGTCTCCCCCGGAGCCTGATTTAAACAAACCACATCACCATCAGAATCCTCCTCGCCAACTTCCTCCTCAGCGCCAGCTACACCAGTATCCTCATCCTGTTGTACTTCAACAGTGACATCTTCAATTTGCATATCAGCAAGTGGACTGTGGGTGCTCCTTTCAGCACTTGCAGGGGGCGTGCAAATGGTGGAAAGAGCCACCTCTTCCCGTCCAGTGCTGGGAAGGTCAGGCATCGCAACCACCACCACACTTGGACTCTCCTTGGGGATTTGTGATATCTTCTTAGAAAGCACAGTTCTTCGCTGTGCTTTTGCCAGCTTAACTCTTTTGATTTTTTTAGTGGGAGGAGGGCTTCCATCGTCATGTGAAGCTGAACCACTAGTCATGAACATACTAGGGATCGACCTTAGCCGTTCCTTGCCACTCCGTGTCGTAAATGGCATATTGGCAAGTTTACGTTTCTCTTCAGCTGATTTAAATGTCTTTTTCAAGGTCATTTTCCTGAACTTTGCCATTTGGGATTGTATGTGCCCTCTACTATGACATTGGGCATCGGCCTTGGCAGACGACGTTGATGGCATGTTATCGTCTATGTCATGACTAGTGGCAGCAGCTTCAGCACTAGGAGGAAGTGGTTCTTGATCTTTCTCTATTTTATTTTTATCGGAGAAAGTTTGGTCCTCCATTTATGTTATATCGATTTGATATATACGTGCGGCTAAACACAGAAAATAATTTTTTTTTGGGTTTGGACTGGAGTGTACTTTGTGGGTTACAGCACCCTTTAACGGTCAAGCCAGCCGGCCCTTTACTTATGACACAGGCGCACGCTTGGCACTACTTTGCTGATGCACGTGCGGCTACTGCGCACACAATTCACAAACACAGAAAATAATTTTTTTTGGTTTGGACTGGAGTGTACTTTCGGGGGTTACAGCACCCTTTAACGGTCAAGCCAGCCGGCCCTTTACTTATGACACAGGCGCACGCTTGGCACTACTTTGTTGATGCACGTGCGGCTACTGCGCACACAATTCACAAACACAGAAAATAATTTTTTTTTGGTTTGGACTGGAGTGTACTTTCGGGGGTTACAGCACCCTTTAACGGTCAAGCCAGCCGGCCCTTTACTTATGACACAGGCGCACGCTTGGCACTACTTTGTTGATGCACGTGCGGCTACTGCGCACACAATTCACAAACACAGAAAATAATTTTTTTTTGGTTTGGACTGGAGTGTACTTTGGGGGTTACAGCACCCTTTAACGGTCAAGCCAGCCGGCCCTTTACTTATGACACAGGCGCACGCTTGGCACTACTTTGTTGATGCACGTGCGGCTACTGCGCACACAATTCACAAACACAGAAAATAATTTTTTTTTTGGTTTGGACTGGAGTGTACTTTCGGGGGTTACAGCACCCTTAACGGTCAAGCCAGCCGGCCCTTTACTTATGACACAGGTGCACGCTTGGCACTACTTTGTTGATGCACGTGCGGCTACTGCGCACACAATTCACAAACACAGAAAATAATTTTTTTTTTGGTTTGGACTGGAGTGTACTTTCGGGGGTTACAGCACCCTTAACGGTCAAGCCAGCCGGCCCTTTACTTATGACACAGGCGCACGCTTGGCACTACTTTGTTGATGCACGTGCGGCTACTGCGCACACAATTCACAAACACAGAAAATAATTTTTTTTTGGTTTGGACTGGAGTGTACTTTCGGGGGTTACAGCACCCTTAACGGTCAAGCCAGCCGGCCCTTTACTTATGACACAGGCGCACGCTTGGCACTACTTTGTTGATGCACGTGCGGCTACTGCGCACACAATTCACAAACACAGAAAATAATTTTTTTTTTGGTTTGGACTGGAGTGTACTTTCGGGGGTTACAGCACCCTTAACGGTCAAGCCAGCCGGCCCTTTACTTATGACACAGGTGCACGCTTGGCACTACTTTGTTGATGCACGTGCGGCTACTGCGCACACAATTCACAAACACAGAAAATAATTTTTTTTTTGGTTTGGACTGGAGTGTACTTTCGGAGGTTACAGCACCCTTAACGGTCAAGCCAGTCGGCCCTTTACTTATGACACAGGCGCACGCTTGGCACTACTTTGTTGATGCACGTGCGGCTACTGCGCACACAATTCACAAACACAGAAAATAATTTTTTTTTTGGTTTGGACTGGAGTGTACTTTCGGGGGTTACAGCACCCTTAACGGTCAAGCCAGCCGGCCCTTTACTTATGACACAGGCGCACGCTTGGCACTACTTTGTTGATGCACGTGCGGCTACTGCGCACACAATTCACAAACACAGAAAATAATTTTTTTTTGGTTTGGACTGGAGTGTACTTTCGGGGGTTACAGCACCCTTTAACGGTCAAGCCAGCCGGCCCTTTACTTATGACACAGGCGCACACTTGGCACTACTTTGTTGATGCACGTGCGGCTACTGCGCACACAATTCACAAACACAGAAAATATATTATTTTTTTAGCACTTGGGGGGAGCACCCCTGATGGACAGAGCACCCCCTGGACAACACTACAGCACTCCTTTAGGACTGGGACACTGCACAGGACTTTGGAGTGGACACAGCCCCTATGGAGAACTGACTGCACAACACAGTCCAGCCAGCCCCTATGGACTTTGAAGTAGTGGACACAGCCCCTATTAACAACAGCAGCACAGCACAACACAGCCAGCCCCTATGGACTTTGAAGTAGTGGACAACAGCAGCACTACACTACACTACACTACACTACACTACACAGCCCTAACTCCCACCCTCCCTCTTCACTGTCCACAGCCGAGTGAGAAAATGGCGCCGACGCGGGTACCTTATATAGGATCCAAAACCCGCGAGACTCGGAAGGCGGGATGATGACGTTTTGCCTCGATTTCAGATCCGAGTCAGGCGGGAAAAGTCGAGCCTGACTCGGATCGGACTCGGATCGGGGGGGCTCGGGGGGGTTCGGATTTCAGAAATCCGAACCCGCTCACCCCTAATATATATATATATATATAGTGAATGAAGGTTTTGGGGAGCCTTGCTTAATTTGAAAATTGTTGTGTGCTTATTTATTGCACAGGATACTCCACAGCAGATTCTCCATCACTGGAGAACCAATAAAGATTTTACTTTTCTGGTATATATTC
The DNA here is from genome assembly GCA_031769625.1 of Taudactylus pleione. Classification (NCBI taxonomy): domain Eukaryota; kingdom Metazoa; phylum Chordata; class Amphibia; order Anura; family Myobatrachidae; genus Taudactylus; species Taudactylus pleione. The sequence goes on from JAUIMM010000153.1 coordinate 2,999,846, forward strand.
CTTTGTTACTTTATCTGTGAAATGTCCAAGAGAAGTGCATTCATTGAGGAAAAAAAGTAGATCATAATTAGATCCTTTGGTCATATATTATTGACCTTTTGTGGGGTTGTAAAGAAACTGTAGACAGATGTTTTGAAATGTTTTTGTCCAGAGGAATGATAAAGTATTGGCTACGTTGTAGAGCAGATACAGACCGTCTGTCCTCACTGCAATATGACTGCACTGTCAGTACAGATTTACTATAGCCACATTAAGGAAACCATTGCACTTCATATGCCAAATTTGGCAGAAACCCCCCCTGTTTAATATTATAATGCTGTTTAAAAACATGGTGCAAAAATCTAATACTGTGCCAGAGCAATCAGTTATCTGCAGGCTAGTGTAGTCAGACAAATGCCATCTTATTTGTAACTATGGATTACACTAGCTTAGTAAATACGCTCCTATGTTTTTGTAGACTAGACATAAAGCACATATTCTAATTATAGGTCCCATAATTAAATTGATGAGTATTTTTTACTACATAACAAAAAAGGACAGTTCCACATTTTGCTGCTTCCTTGTAATGCATCTTGATCTGTAACGCACGGTGACTGTCCTCCTACTAAAGTACACCAAATTAAAACTTTGGTTTTGTTCCTTTAATTATATATTGGTTGTAGTATCCCTGCTATATGATGCACAAAGGGTTAAAAATACATTCTTCACAGATTTAAGACATGGTCAGGGGTAATCACTATTATATGTACAACTGATGAGAGGCCAGGGTGTCCATGAAAGGCCGCACAATGTTATCTGTAGAGAAGTAGAACACCAGGCCAAACGTGATGGAGATTGGTAGAGCAGGCAGGGCCTTCTTGAAAACTGCTAGCAGCAATAGAGTCAGACATAAACCCTAGAAAGGAAACATAAATATTACAAACAAATCTGTATAATACAGGCTAATCCTGTTGAAAGATGTGACAGTGGCTTTACAAGAACAGTTGTGCACTCAGGATGTGTTCCAAGTCCCTGGAACCCTCCCCTCCCTTTCCCCCCAATGGACCAAAATTTTTCATTTAAAAAGGAGACCATCGCAGCTGCAGCAAATCTGTGGCAGCTCCCCTGACAGAGCTCTTATTTGTAGAGTTCTAGTGTGTGGCAACTGGAGCGGACTGAGCCATGGCATATGCTGCACTTCTACCTGGTGTCTTGGGCAGCACCTCCTGCCACCTGAGTCCCTGATGGTCCAGGGGTTGCAATCCATCTATGTAGCCATGTCATACACTGAAAAAGTATGGTTCTACAAGACTCACATAGCAACGGAAGCCCTGTCAGTCCAATACTGTATCAGTGCATGTCGCAATGCAGCCGTATTACTGCAGTGCAGACTATGAAGGGGTTGGGTACGGGATGCCGGAGCTCGGAAGCCTGGTGATCAGAATCCTGAAGCCGGCATTCTGACAGGGTTATGATACAGACACCTATCGGTAGGTATCCTACCACACCCTCCTTGGTGCCTAAACCTAACCTCCTCCTTCCCCGCACTCTAAACCTAACCGTCCCCCTAGTGCCTTAAGGCCGGTACACACTAGACATAGTGTGTACCGACCTCGTTAGCGACGGGATCCGGCGGGGTGCTAGCACAGGTAAGTGTTTATGACATTCTGCAGCATGGCTCCCGCTGACGATATAGCCCATTGGACCTACATGCAGGGCCGACGGGCGATGTCGCTGATGACGCATGGGAGTGCACATCGTCAGCGATATAGTCAGACGGACGATATATCGTCTAGTGTGTACCCATCTTAACCCTAACCCTCCCCCCGCTACTTACCTTCGGGATGACGGGCTCAGGATGCCGGCGCCGGGATTCTAACAGGTGTCAGGATTCCAGCGTCAGGATTCTAAGCGCTGGCATCCCATGTGTCGGGATATTGACTGTATCCCCTGATTGTCAGGTACTTCGCAGCAGCAAGAGTCCGGAAGGAACCCTCCCACCTACTTGTAGAGAGGCTCAACCAAGGACTAACAAGCATGAACAATATGGAAGTTTGTTTACAATTAATGAGTACAGAAATTGATGAGGGATGTTCAATAAAAACTCCAGAGTTGGCAAGCAGGGCATTTTGCAGGCATTCATAAAATTTCATTAGTGAAGCCTTGTTTAAAAAAGCAGACCCAGAACATCTTGGGGGTAAATTTACAAAGAACCGTTATTTGCCGAAACACAATGGACGTGGGATTCCTGTGTGTTTATTGCGACCAAAATCATAGATTTCCTCAGAAACACGTTTGCCTGTCTTTTTTGAGCCAATGGTGATACTGATCGTTTTGTATAGTGTGGAAATTCAGTCGCATTGGCCCTTCTCATTAGACTCCGCTGAGCCCTGCACAGATCAGTCAGATCTGTGCAGTGCTTTTGTGTATGACTGTGTAAATAAAGGATTAAAAATGAGAAAATCAGTGTGGGCCTCCCACCACAAACCATAACCATCCCTGGATGTATGAGCCCAGTCTAGAACTGTCAGTAGAAAAATGGGGATCCCCCGTAGTGCCATAGCAAGGAGACACACAATGTGGTCCCTCTGCCATCACATTAACTAGCCCCAAACCCAGCCCTGGGATTCATCGGAAAGTCAGGACCCCCTTTCCTAGCGATTAACATATTTGGTGTGCGCATGTCTTGTCTTTCTTCAAGTAAATACTTTCTTTACAATGGGGATAAAGGTGCCCTGGGGTCCCCACTTTCCCAGTTTGAGGCTGATTAATGTGATGGGACGGGGAACCAGTGATGTTTCCCCCTGCTCTGGTATTACCCTCTGGCTGGTTGAGTCCAGTGCTCGCTACTGGAAATACGGGGGAACCACACGCCATTTTTCCCCAAAATTTCCAGTGTCAAAACGAGCTCAGATGTCCAGGGCTGTTTATCCTTTTGGGGGGAACCCTACTTTGATTTTTTGTTTTGATTTTTAACCCTTTATTTACACAGTCACACAGAAAAGCACTGCACAGATCTGACTGATCTGTGCAGTGCTTCGGCAAAACGTGCTGCTCACAGGCACTTCTATTTCTTCTACTCTGCTCCGTGTTCGAACATATTTTGAAAATCGATTCTTAGTATATCTGTAAGTTGTATTCCTGTCAATGGAAAGTACTCGCGTGTCAGTTTAATGGTGTATTGACTTCTGTGCGGGATGGCGTGTCTATTTCTATGCGGGATCGTATTTTTGCACTTGGGTTTGTCTTTTGTAAATCTCAGAGTTGCAAAATCAGCGGAAACTCGCACGTGAATGCAATCTCGCCCAAACATGATCCTTAGTATATTTACCCCTTAGACTCTAAAACCCTCCATACTTTTCAGCCAATATTTTCAAGTTTTTTGGGGATCTGGGACTTTTAATAAACTATGTGTGTCAAATGGTCAATCTGGGAATAGTAGAAATTTATGTGAATCCCTTGTGAAAAAAGCACTAGGCATAGACCAACATTACCCTCAGTACAGTGGATTAATAGGTGGGATTCCAAGTCTAATGGCTAATTGTACATCTACATACAGCACACGCCTTCTGTTGGGGAGTCCTAACATTACAGAGTACCATCATTTACAGAGAGACGGGAAAGGTACCAGGAGGACAGCGCTGAGCCGACGGCTGCTCACTATAAAGGTGAGTAGCTCTCAGGGCATGCGGGCAGTCCGATGATGGGTATATACATTGCACGCGAAGAGATCTGATGGCATAAAAACATTAGACATGTGGGGAGGATTGATGGCTTGTGGTAGGTCGGATATAGATATATTATTACAACTACATGTGAATAAATATTTAAAATCAATTGACTTTTAATCTGTAAAGTTAGGTAGTGATGGACCTTCTATGAAGTACTTCAGTGGGTGTATCCAAATGATTCCACCAGCATCTAATAGCAAAGAAATTAGAGATGTCAGAACACGTGGACTGGTCTTGTTTTAGCTATTCAAGCAGGTGCAGCATCAGACTGGATGGGCTGCAGTCCTTTCCAATGAGATGCTGCAATCATCACACACCTACTGATGTCACTACCAGCCCTGACAGTGATCCCTCCTCTACCAGCTATTTATTACAAGAAATGGAAATGGCAGGATTGTGAGGAGACCCCACTGATTTACAACGTGGTGATTTACAGTAACTGTTGTGTGAGCCAATAAAAGTAATATCTCACATACACGAAATTAGGGGACTACTTACTATTAATATGGCAACAAAACAGGCGAGTGTGGTATTCCAGTCTCCACTAGCTGTTGCTGCAGCTTTCCCAACAAGTACACTGTAGAATATGAAGTCTCCAAGCCCAAGCTTTACTCCCCCTACAGGTAAGCAGATGGGAAATGCTACATAAATATTTCATGTCTAATAGCACTTTGCTGTAACAAACATTGGAACAGTTTCATTCTTTAAGCGCTAATTTTACATGTGTCTCATACTCCGACGCCAGACGTGTTGGATAATTTTATGCGGTATTGAACACATCATATTACAGGTTGAAGAGACAGGTGCTCTCCCTTCATGTTGGTTATAACTTTATTTTGCCACAGATGTCACTGCAATACAATCTATTGTGGATGGAGCTTTTTCAAATCTTCACATATTGCATTTTAGGCAGAGCACCAAGACAAGTGAAAGTCTCTGAGAAACTGCTGCTGGCCTGTGCCTCCAATGTTACATAGACGGAAACTATGGAGGTTTCTATATTCTCATGTGACTTCAAGACATTTCTGTGACAACTTGCGTATGAAGAAGACATAAAAGAAACATGGTGGTGTGGGACACCCAAGTCTGCCCACCAATGTTTGCGTTTTCTTTAAAGGCTTGTACATCTCCTTCTATAATGGTTAATCTTTCAAGCTTTCAATTTTTAAAAAAAAATATTTAGTAAAAGTTACTGTAGGGCAAGTAAAAGACAACTGAAGGTGGATAAAAAAAATCAACTATATGTACAGTATATTTGCTGTAAGATATCACATGGATTCCTAACACTTATCAGTCTCTGGTATAAATAGGTTTTCTTCCTAATATCTGTCAATACCCTCAATAAATGAATATCTATCATATTACCTGAGACCCTTCTCTCTTCTAAATTGTACATTTTAAGATATTTTAATTTTCCTGAAGTGTTGTTGTGAAGCCCAGTAACCATGTAAGGCTTTTCTAATTTGATTCTAATTTATTCATCTCTTTTTGATATGACTCATTAGTATTTTACACAATGGTCATGGTGAGGTCTGTTACTAACATCCTTCTATACAATCAGTAATGTACTGACTCTACTCGCTGATTCACTACACTGCTAAGTTACTTCTGGTTATCTGGGACTGTAACTGAAAAGGTCCCTTCATTGTGTAATATGTATTAATAGAAACAATGGTGGAGTCACAAGTCCTGTGTGTGCGATATGCCTGCACTTCCACACGGACAAAGCTAGACAGCAGCTAAAGTTATTTTCATGACTACTAATCGTGGCAAAGCCCAAATCAAACTTACTTTCCTCGTCTTCATTATCAATAGATGCCGTTCTGTTGTTAGGTGTTTGAATTTGGACCTCTGTATCTTCTCTGTCCGCTTGCGATATGTGATTTATAGTCCCTTGTGCACAATCTCCTAAAATGTAAGAGGACAAAGTGTTCTGTAAATTGTTTTGCACTTTAGACATTATTAAGTTTGTGTGATCACAATTGTTCTCAAAACTGTTAGGCAAAGGTGTGTAAACAATTTAAAAGCGCTATAATGGCATATTTGATTAATTGTGCCAAATTGATGTCTATGCTACCCATAGTTGTTTGTTAACTCTGTACAGGCTGTGAAACTATTTCCATACAACATTTTTGGAACCTAAGTGACCTACCTGGTCACACCCCCCACTCAAATTACACCACACCCATAGAATGTCAGCCTGCCTCTTGCTATTAGACCACACCCACAAGTCATTTTATTGTGAAGGAATTATCATACATGATTAAAATTAACAGAAGGTCTTTGGCAGAAAATAACGGTTTTATGGATTACAAACAATAGCTTCCTAGTGAATGGTATGCTCTGACAGTATATTTAGCAACTATGTTTTAGTACATTAAATACTTCCACGAGGCAAACGCAAAGGGACAATTTTTATGTGAAACAAAGTAAGGATCATAATTAATCACAGTCAATTCAGACATCAGTTTAGTTAATGTTAAAATGATCCAATCTACTACAAACACACTAGTATAAGTTCCTTTATAAAAACACTTACTGTATCTTACCTGCATTCTGATTTACTCTTCGCTCAGTGTTATCGGAATCCGCCATTCCCACTGTCCATACCATGGCAGCTTTTAAATCAAATAAAAAGTTATAATAATATGGTTCATTCAAAAACATGTGAAAGAATGTGCTCTGTAACCAGCCCCTCGCACAGTGCATTATCTTGATTTAGAATTACTGTAAACCTTTGTCTCAGCTGATTTTTATAATCTACTAAAATTACAATACATACAGTACATTGGTTACAAGTGGCAAGTCTTGAAATACGTGGTAGAAATAGGTATAGCAAAGAGGTGAGAAAGGGAAATGGTATTTCTTAACCAAATCAGCATCTGTAAGCCATTATATTTGTACTTAGTATAGGAAACCAGAAGAATATGGTAGATGAGCATATTTGTCAGGCATTCTGTAGTAGTTGAAGGATATAGTTAAAAAAAAACTGGATAAACACCAGACTATTTTATGCAAAGTAGCTATTCCGCACATAATGCTGATGTAGGATGTCCGAATCTGTAGTAGAACAGAAAGGCGAAGGTCTGCAGAGACCGATGTAGAGCATCACTCATGAAATAATGGGTAAAGAACGCCATCTGATAGACTCTGAACATGGAATGATTGTTGTGTTCGTAGCAGCGGTGCACGAATTAGCAAAACCGCTGCACTGGTGAATTGTTCTAAGGCGGCAGTTGGTAATGTGTACACAGAGTGAACCAGCAGACAAAGACCTAGGTCTGAGCACAAGGCCTGTGGTCATAAATGGCATCTGGATGCCCGAACGGTAGGGAGAGTGGGCAGACTTATTCAGTCCCACAGACGGGCAACAGTGCATCAAGTTACGGATAATCTGAGTCAGGGACCAATTCAGATGGCCTCTCCATGAACAGTACACATGACATAACAGAAGCATAAGGCCTGTCCATATACCATTGTTATCTGCTTCAAACAGTGTGAAACACCTCCAGTTTGTTTAAGGAACATAGGAATTGAACAGTAAATGATTAATAAAGGGATCATGTGTTCTGATGAATCACGTTTTCAATTACACCAAACAAATAGTAGGAAGAGATTATGTAGACAACAGCACAAAAGCGTTCTTGCATCGTCACAACTCTTCAGGCTGATAGAGATGCAGTTCAACACATTTGGGCTAATATTCCCCACACAACATACCGACAAATAGTAGAATCTATGCCTAGAAGAATTCAAGCCGGGAGAAAAGATGGCCTAACAAAGCATTAACCCGGTGGTCATAATAATTTGGCCACTCAATGTATAATGAATAGCTTTTATTGACCTGTACATACATATCTTCTTGTGTGTGGAAGAAATGTAATCAAACTAAATCACAACTATTAATTCTATTTGTATAGCATGAGTTTAAATGTTTTAAGCTTAATTCATAAAACAACAATTTAAAAACCAATCACAATTTGTCATTGTGGATTGTATGAATTGTCATGGAATTACCCCATACAAAGTACATTGGACTTTTAGAAGATCCAGTCAGAAATTAACTGGATTGCACAGTAAGGCATCATATATTACCCCGCTTGAGAAAATGCTCTTCCAGTTTATGTGGCAGAACATGATATTGAAGTAAAGAATTACAGAAAACACACCAATTTAATTGCATTGAGATAAATAAATGAATAAATAAACTGCATATCTTCCACACAATCCAATAAATGTATTCATGGTTCACTTCAACGCACATGATCTACCAAACTTCACAATTTTAAAGTTCTAACCAATCAGCTTCAATATGTCGTCCGATCCCGCGGATTGTAGGGACATATCGTACACATCGTCTGTTGTGTACGTGCTACCGCGCACTCCCGCCCATCGGGGTCGGCAGATGGGAAGACCCGGCAGCCGACAGCACACAGCTGAATGCAGCCATGAACTATATAGCGTGTGATCATTCAGTGTGTACGGCTGGCCGACATCTCATCCCATCGGTAGTGCAATTGACCGAGATACACATCAGAACGATGTGTCCCCGGCCTAACTTACATTTTACAGGCCGTGTTTGAAAAATGACAGTTAGGATCTGATTGGTTGGTACTTATCTCTCACAATTTTATCTCTCTTCAAGCTTTGATAAATACTCCTAAATCATGGTGACGGGTCCAATTAAATGTAATTATCTCATAAGCAGACAATAAAGGCTATTAGCAGAACGTTAAACAATTGTCTTGATTGTTGAAACATTGGTGACATCCAGACAAAATCATGCAAGACCACCACATGAATAAATTCATACTTACAGGAATATATTAAAGCTGGAAATATAGGCTCATTCCTCTCCTGTGCAGTTTCCACAAGCATCCTCAAAGGGCCCTTTGGGCACAAAACAGCCAGAAGATCTGTTGGCAAAAACACAGTATAGTTATAAAACAATACAGTAGCTGCATGCTCAGTACAATCTAATACGGATTTATGATCTGTTGTCCCAGTAATAGGGACAAGCATGTGCTGAATGGCCTTTATCACCCTTTACCTTAACAATCTGGAGCTGCTAATGTAAGAATTGGAAGTCCTAAAAACCTGGCAACTATACATACTATATGTATTATAGCTGATATAGATAATAATGAACGAGGTGAATGTGCTATGTATGAGTGCCGCATGAGGTAAACACACAGCAAATCACACACCGTCACAACAATTTTTGCAAATCACTTTACATATTCACATTATTTTCAGGAAAAGACTAAGAAACTCGGAATAAAGGTATGTGAGTTTACATAAAAAAATTAAATCTAACATTAAAAATATTATTTTTGTAAACAATGGATTAGAAATAGGTCATCTAAAAATTATTTAAAAATTAGGTTCTAATGTTATGGTTACTTAAAACAACCATAGGAAGTTAATACCCCTTTTACACCGGAGCTAAAACCCGGGTTATTGCAGGGTTAACCCGGAAGGCTCCCTGGTGTAAAAGGGGAGGGTTGGATCGTCGGGTTGAGTGACCCGGCAATCCAACCCAGGTAAATAGCAGGGTTTAACACGGGCGGAATTTTGGTGGAAAAGGGGTGTAATTTAAACAGTCTTCCTCATAATCTTATCCTCTACAAACCTATCATTATCTACTGAGCGAATGGTTACCAGTACTCATTACAGTTATAAGACCTGGGAAATACACGGGTCTATCAACCCGGCAAATTCCCGTGTCTCAGTCTGACCCTGTTACAGAGCAAAAACCATCGACCATCGGTGGTTAACCAACCAATGATTGCTTACCATCGATGGTCATCCCTAGCAGGAATCTCACCGATACCTGCAAGTAAAAAAGTGTTTCCATGGAAACCGGTTTCCGCAGACTACACTGTGCTAGTTCCCGGTACAATTTCTTGTATACCTCACAGCTGTTTTGCGCACTGAACGAAATACATGCAACTAGTCAAAAAGGATTACAGGGGGGCCCAAAAGTACCTACGGTCATAAACAGGTTGGGTTATGATTACAGAGACAGATCTTGCTCTGTAATTTCATAGGACATTGTTATCCCACAACACGGAGACCATTTGGGTTTACAATCTCCTGAGGTCTCAGCCTCCAGTCAACACAATAAAGGGATTTTTGTACTTACGCTAAATACTTTTCTTGTAGTCCATTGTGTGACACTGGAGACGTACCATGGGCAGGGTCATATTAACCCATGGCCTGGCCCCCAGGCTTTCAGGTATTTCGAGCCCCCACTAAAGCTGACGGGCCCCCACTAAAGCTGACAGCCTTTCACCCCACTAAAGCTGAGACCCTGACCCTGGTACGGTAGGTACTAGACTGCAGTACATCAATTTTGAGAATTCTGAAGAATTCTAGTCAAAAAATTTTTTTTTATTGCATGAGTAGAAAGCACATTTTGGGGGAATAACTGTTGAATATTCTCATATTTTGAAGTGAATACATTTGTTATTTATTAAAAAAAATATACAATTTATGGATAATTGTTTTAATATAAGAGACAATTTGCTTCACTACAATAAGGAAGCAGTATATTATCTTATTAATAGTGGTTATATAAGAAAATGAATTGATTGTACTTTATGTGGGGGTGTTAATACGAATAAAAGAAAAGAATGTAGGAGGTGAAACTAAAGTCTTATGTACCGTATATACTCGAGTATAAGTCGACCCGAATATAAGCCGAGGTACCTACTTTTACCAGAAAAAAACTGGGAAAACTTATTGACTCGAGTATAAGCCTAGGGTGGGAAATGGCAGCAGCTGTTAGTGCCCCCAGTAGTAATTCCCCCTGGTTGTGCCCCCAGTAGTAATCCCTCCTGGTAGTGCCCCCAGTGGTAATCGCCCCTTTCAGTGCCTCCAGTAGTAATCCCCCCCTGCTAGTGCCCCCAGTGGTAATCCCCTTTTAATGCCCCCAGTAGTAATCCCCCCCCTGGTAGTACCCCCAGTGGTAATCTCCCCTTTTAGTGCCCCCTGTAGTAATCCCCCCCTGGTAGTACCCCCAGTGGTAGAGAGAGAGACGTAATAAGAATAAAAAAAAAAAAATCACTTACCTGAAACTCCCGCTCCTGGTCCCGCCGCTAACAGCTCCTCCGGCCGCTTTGCATGGGAGAGACGTCATTACTCATGACGTCTCTCCCATTACCCACTGCGGGAGCCGGACGATGGCTCCCTCAATGGGAGCAGCAGCAGCCGCTGAGAGTCTAACAGACTCTCAGCGGCTGCTGATTACAGCAAACACACAGCTGCCGGCTCCGGCGGCTGTGTGTTTGTGCTGTGTAGCGCTGACCGAACTCCGTCCGGTCAGCGCTACACTTCACTCGAGTATAAGCCGAGGGGGTACTTTTTCAGCACAAAAAATGTGCTGAAAAACTCGGCTTATACTCGAGTATATATGGTATTTGTTCTATTAGGACATGTAGAAGTTCTACATCAATCCTACAAAGTGTAGCGTCTCCTGAGAGTGCAGTCACACACTGGGAATGGGATATGTAAGATGACCCTTGCTGGTTTGGGGCCTCTTCCTATATGGTGGGCACACCATATGTCTTTCTCACCCTGAAGGTGGTCATCAGGATTTTGGATGTCCTTGTGTGTGTCATCCCACACTATGCACTTATACAGTAGGCTACAGGGTCTATCCTGGTGTGGGCAGCTTCAATCCAGTTGGCTTCACCCCTATGGTGGGGTATCCTTGCTCTGCACTCGATGGTGGACAGCTGGAATCCCTGCAAGTCCTGCGGAATCTCCTGTCCGTGTGTCCGTGAGGTCTGGAGGAAAGAGAACTTCCTTCAGGTAGCGGTAGTAACAGCAGCTGTGTGATGGCGGCGGTTATGTGCCCTCTCAGGGAGGAGTAACAACTCCGACACTATTGCGCTATTGGTCTGATGTCTCAAAACAAACCTCAGCTGACTACGAATATGCAACTTCTCCCTGCGGGGCTCCCTAGGCTTCAGCCTAGTCAGCCTTATGAATAAGACCGCCCTGACCATAAGGTATAACGAGTGGTGCATGAGACTTGGCATTTTACAGTGTGTCCCGATGGACTACGAGAATAGTGTTCACTCCAGGATATTTTTGGGCAGGGCACTGATCACAGAAAAGGGCATTTAAATTTTGAAAAGCAAAATTCTGGTTTCGACACGTTGCTACAGCTGTGTGACATGTTCTGAATTGGGGGTGTAGAAAAGTATTATATATAATAATTAAATCTTTCCTCACCCCAAATGCCCCTTTGTCATCTGACCACCCCCCAATGCCCCTTCAGGTCCCCTCAGTCCTCTCAACATGCCATAAGATCACAACTCATGCTCCTGCGACATCAGACTACACATGCCTCTTAAGTGCACCACAATGCAACTGGACAGACGTGTTTGTAGCTCTATAACAGAAAAAGAGAAAAACGCTGTCCAACTGAGAGGAGACATGCAGGCTTCAGGGACAGAGAAGCAGCGGTGGGATGAGCAGGGTTATGCAGAGTTGCAGTCCGATATGTTTCTGGATCACCTGCTCACAGCTGACTTCAAGGTTCTCTGCCAAGCCCACTACGTGCCGTGTTGTTATTGGTTTGGGGTCCGAGAATACATGGAGGAGGTGGGTGCTGGCCGCGCTCAGCAACGAGGGAGAGTCAACATCAGTGTGGCGCTCCCTAAAAGGGCAGGAGGCATTTTTCCACCTACTAAATGGGCCAGGTAAAAGACCATAGCGGGAACGCTAGAGGAATGTGGACTATGTAAATACAAAAATCCTAATTTCTCTAATCATCCATGGGATAACACTGGAGAAGAACCATGGAGATGTCCCAAATCTGTCCCCAAGTAAGAGTACGCATAGAAGTTGTGGTGCACAACACATTACATCGAAAGCTGGCATTTCTTTACACAAAAGTTTTAAACCAGTAAAATGTAGTAAAGGTGTGCACCGAAGATCTGCTGGAATGTGTTCTCACAGGTTCAGGAATGGGCAGTCAAGCCCAAGGTGAGCATGGCGAATTCCTAAAATAATAAACATGGATTGTTTGGAAACCGGCCAGACTCTTTTTTCAACATTGCAATGAACCAACAAGTTATGCGTCCAGTGCGAGTTCTATGCCATCCAGATATAGATCTGCAAAACCCTGACAACGTCCAAAGAATAAAGAGAGCCCTCTCCGTACGGAGATGTATTGCAGGGCCAAAGAAAGGATCACAATGCCCTGATTCAAGTGGAGCCAAGAGACCACTTCCAGGTGAAAAGAAGGTTTTGCTCTAAGCGCAGCCCTGTTGCATGGAAGATGAGTAAAAGAGACATAAGAACCCCCAGCTCTGAAACTATACTAGCTGAAATTAAAAAAGAAAAAAATAATATGCATAAAGGATGGCTGTTATTAGCAGCACCACAAAAGGTGTCCTTACCCTCGGGGTCGTGCTGCTCTGTCTTGGCGGGAGTCCTGGCCTGGGGGCTCTCAGAGTGCACTGTTGACAGGTCCTCAGCGTGGTGGTGGTCTCAGGTGCTTGGAGCTCCGGCAGCTGCTACAGCTGGGTGCTGCTACAGCTGGCCCAGCCGGCTGACTGCGTTGTTGAAGGGCTCCCAGTAAGGTGGTGGTCTCAGGGGGCTCGAAGCTATGGCAGGCATTCCCGCCGGCTCCGGACACTCGGCACCACCATATTGGTCCCAGTCAGCTGACTGCTAGTCTCCAGTGACAGCCAGGCCAGTGTCTAGCTGACTGCATCAGCCAATCCCTGCGAGACCAAGGGTATAAGTATCCTACTATGACAGCATTCGGGTTCTGAGCTTCTTTGCCGATAGCTTCCTAGACTCTACCCCTGGCTAGTTGTCTTTGGCTCACTGACGAATCCCACTCCGGCTCCAGTGTGTATTCCTAGTCTGGTCCCAATCTGGCTCGAGGCTGTGCTCATAGTCCGGTCCCACTCCAGCTCCAGTGTATACTCCTAGTCTGCTCCCACTCCGGCTCCAGTTTATGCTGCAAGTCTGGCCCCACTCCGGCTCCAGTCTGTACTCCAAGTCCGGTCCCACTCCAGCTGCAGTGTATACTTCAAGTCCGGTCCCACTCTGGCTCCAGTGCCTGTTCTGTCTAGTCCCAGTTTAGCTCCAGTGTCTAGTACAGTACTAGCCAAGTGTTTGCTCTATGCACCTTCTTAGTAATACTGTCCTACTGCATACGTTAAACTATTATTACATTTATAAGGAGGAGTTATATACGACCATCTCTACTCCAAACCTCCCGTTCCACCTGTGAGCAGGGATCTGGGTCCATCCTGAGGAATCCAGAGTCCTCAGTCCTGACAAAAGGCACCTGGCTCTGGAGGACTGTTATGGAGTTGCCCAGCAAGTCACTAGTATTGCAGGTCACAATTGTATTATAATGTTGATCCAGATAGGATACTTAAAGTCACTTGTAGGTTAAGATACAAATCCGCCTTACTGACCTGCCAGCATACGACTATTTGTGTAGGTGACCAAGTTCCTGCTGCTTGGAATGATTACTTTGTAACTTTAATAATACAAACTGCTCTCGCATCTAGATGATTAATGGTCAAACCAAAGCCACACGCATGCAGAGCGGGAGCCAGAGCACAGTTCAAAATGGCTCCCACCACTAGGGAGGCAGGACAGACCTTAACCTAGCAGGAAAGGAGGAGGAATTCCCCGCCAGGAACGTGGAAAGTATGGGGGCAGAGTGGGGATGCGGAACAATGCAGGGATGGGAAGGGGCAGAGCAGCAGACATAGAAGGGGGCAGAGCAGCAGGAAAAAGTGGTGTACAGCAGTGGTTAGAGAGGTATTATGCGGAGCAGCAGGGAGACGCTACTGGGACCTAATTTTAAGTAAAGGGAGATGTAATAATGGAGGACATTATAACTTTATAACACTTAAAAGTCACTACATTTTTATAGAATATAAAAAATTTTAAAAGCAGGGTTATTCTATGAAGGGAATGTCATTAGCACAATAACTGCTGCCGGCAGCACACGTCCCACGATACTTACACTGTCCATGTGGCATGGGATAGTGATCAATAGATCCCCTGCTGAAAAATATGCCCTGACAAAATGTATTTTCCCAAAGCAGCAATTCACTTAATTATATACAAAATCAGTCACTTACATCAGACACATACCGTAAACAGATATTGCTCCTAGTATAACCCAAGCTGACCACTCCGGCAAATACTTGATGAAAACAAGGGCCATAAGAGCACTAATCATAATAAGATAAGCCTGCTGTAACTGGAGAGGACCCTTCCAATGGATGCAGATCATTCCCACTGCACCAAAGTTCCAGATGACCATGATTAAGGTTGGATAGTCCATTGCTACATTGTACGTCTTAAAAACTTCACTGTCAGGGAATAGCAGAATGGAGAAGAAACAGTGATGTTATTAAACAGTGCAAACTGCCTCATTACCTCAGTGATTCCTATATTTTCTAATGAATCAAAAGGCTGCATTCATGAGAATACTGGTTGAGCACAGAAAAGGGGTGCACCACTGTGTATTCCAAGTGCCGTATTCACCTTATAATTTATAAAGTAGCATGAAAAAGCATAAATAATGATAACAATGATCACATATGCTACAATTATTATTTTTAAAAAATAAAAATGGGTTGGTGTGATATACAAAAAGAATATTAGTGTAATTATTACACCACAACCTGCAACCCATGAAAAGATGATTGTAGCCCCTCAAAAAAGCAGAAAAATTATTAGGTAAGCACACAGCGCTGAATGTGGATATTTAATAATAATGTGAAGAAGAAGAATTGGGGACAATTCCATTCTCAGCGTTGTGTAGCTCCCGAGATGAATGCCAGAGCTATTCTATTGTCCGCATCGCGCACTGCATTTAAGTCTAGAGATGCAGTTTATGGCGACTAATGACCACGCTACACTCATTTTCTGACTAAAGTACCGGGTGCGACGCTGTTACCGCCTGAGGCATAGTGAAGCCGTTTTTGCTCATACTCAGGAGGGTGTGAGCAGAAATCCTCTAGTCGTGGATTTACAGTGCGGACAATTATTCAATTCATCCCGGGAGCTTCATCGCCGTGCTGGGAATTGTATTGTCCCCAGTGAGTACCTTTTCCAAGAAGACAGAGAACTGGAATTAATTTAACAGTTTATTAAACAGATATAGTATTCAAAACAAATGTAAATGATAGATAAAACAAAATACACAGATTTGATATGGGAACTCAATAAAATAGTACGATTGAATTTAGCAGTAAAGAATACATCCAACATAAATAACCATATGGAGGCAGGTAAGATACAATAAAGTACTTCAATTGTATGTATAAATAAGACAAATAGCCAAACATTCCTTGGACACTTTACCAAAATATCAGTAACTGGTATATTGGACCTGGAATTTGCAGAGTTTAGATAAAATGTATTATGTGTTTTAAAATTGATGTGCAGAACTGAGCTGGGAAAGCAGATCCCAAGCTGCAGTACTGTGGTGTGTAAAGCCTGGTGCTGGTCACCAGGCACAGTGTGTTATATATTTAAGATGTTGTAAATGTATTTAGAATTTACATGTAGAGATTAAGTAAAATTGCACTTACTTTTTTCCCTGGTGGTCTAGGGAACATGGAGCCCTCCATGGGCTGCTGGTCCCCCTCACAGGAAGCAGGAATGTCTTTCCCTGCACCTCCTGCATCAGAGTGGTATCAGGAGGTGCAGGGAGAGCTGGCCAGCTAAGTGTTTTATCAGAGCTCCCACTCAGTGACTAGGAAAGTGCTACCTGGGGATCTTGTTTCCCAGCCTCTGGAGCCCAAATTCAGCTAGAGAAGGTGATAAGGTAGCCTGGTAGTTTCCTGGAAGTATGTTTTGGAAGAAGAATTCCCCCGTTCCAGACTTGCAGACACCTGGGATGTGGCTACCTGCCCAGGTGGTCTCAGGCACAGAATAGTGACCACTCCCCACTGTCCATTTTAAATAATGTGAAATGCATAGTATAGTATTTAGTGTTCCTAAAGGACACATACTTACCCAAGGTATATGTATGAGAACATGAAGAGCAGCATCAGAGATGACAGAATCAGCCATCCATGAATAAACTAAAACACACAAACAATTGTAAGAGTTTATTAGCATACGTAAAAGTACAACACAGACAACAATTGGGAACTGCATCCATCAAAATTTATTAAGGCATCTTACAATGTCTTCATTTTCAGGTCAAAAGGGAATACATTTTAGTGAATGGAGAACTAGAACTTTTCTAGATCAGAATAAAATTTTATCAAATAACATGCTGGCTGCTATCAGATAGATCCATGTTGCTCCTAATCAGTTACTGCTGACATATCATAGTCTTCACCCACTCACCATGTCCTGATTGGTTCTGTTTTCACAGACATATGCTGTGTATGTGGCAGACACAGAGTCAAGTATTCCTGCATAGCTGTGAGTGCTGGCTGATGTTTGTCGTTTAAAAAAAAAAAAAAAAATTGACAGGCTCAATCCATGGCACTCAACCATCTGGGGTGCCCTTGGTATGTGACCACACCATCTACATAAAAAATATCATACAAACTCGGCACTCACATGCTTTTCAAACTGCAACTCCTTTGAACATAGGGAATGTTGGTTCCAAAATATTGCAATAATTTGTTAAGCTGGCCACCGCTTCACGGTCATTCCCATCTAGCCAGTCCCTACACTTTATCTGAGAATCAGTGTAGGGACTGGCTAGAATTGGAACCAACATTCCCTATGTTCAAAGGAGTTGCAGTTTGAATAGCATGTGAGTGCCGAGTTTGTATGATATTTTTTATATATATATATAGAACAAGGGTACTGTTAATAGCGCTACACCAAGAATTATCTGTGTTTAAGTCCTTTAAAATTAATTCTTCCAAAAATACACTCCCCGTGTGACAGGTGGTCGCCAATTTTCTCCTGAGAGACTGTTGTTGTATCGTCTCAAATAGTAGTAGAGTATCTAAAAAAGGAGGTGAGAAAAGGCGCTCTCTGGTGTAGTATTTTAGAAATATTTGAATTTTCAAGATAAGTATTTCAAGTACCTTCATCAATTAAAAAACAGGCACATCAGGGGTCTTAGTGTGGAGCCAGCGTGTACTCATTCTCAAAAAGAATCCCAGAATCGACAGATAACTTTATCAAGTGTGCCCTCGGAATTCTGAAACAATCACTTTGGTTCCGCTCCTCCCCGTACATTCAATGGTGGAACCTCCTCACACCTCCTCTCGCCCTGCCGCTGCTGCATCCAAAAATCATATATATACAAATAGCTTCGGATCGGCACTCGAAACAGCCACAGCAACGTGCCCTGGTGCCCTCTGGCATAGAAATGGATAATGACGATGTGTAAACAAATAGCGCCACTCCGGGACTTGTAGCAAAAATATAAATGGTGTATTGCAGTCAATACATAATCCCAACGTTTCGGGACACACACGTCCCTTAATCAAGGTGTATAGACATACAAACATTTAACTAACCTTATAAAGGGAGAAGCCCGCACAGCGTGCTCGCACCGGAAAAGACCCGGAAGTAGGTCATCAGTGGACGACGCGGCCCATACTGATGACGTCACCACAATAGACGCGCCCGTTCACCATGGTGATTAGAACGCCGGAAGAAACTGTGCAAATAAACAACATGAAAATGGAAGCGGCCAAGTGTCAGAATAGTAACCTGTCACCCACCTGGCTGATAAACCAAGTGATGACATAGTCCACTAGCCCAAAGAAACAGAAATATAAAATACAGAGTAGAGATCAACAATTAATAAGCATTGTAAATACAAATACATAAAAGCATATATAACCGTATACATAAGTGATGGAAACAGCATGTATAAAAACCATGTAGACTACGTCATATAGAGCCAACTAATTATGAGACTGGATGTGACTGAAAATAAAATACACTAAAGAAAAAAATTTAAAAAATAATAATAAAAAATAAATAAAAATACATAAAAGTGAAAATAAAAATAAGAATAAAAATAAAAAATAAATGAAAAATAAATAAAATGAAAATAAACTAAGTGAGTGTGTAAAAAAGTGTAAAGAATAAAAATGAAAACTCACATAGGAAAATGTAAAAAGTGTCAAACAATGTGAGAAGGGACAGAAAAAAGTACTGAAAAAGAAAGTGAGTGATATAGTGAAATGACATAACGTGTAGAATGTGGCGATGTTAGAAAAATGTATATGTGTCACAAATGATGTGATGTATCTATAAATGGAATGTGAAAAAAAAAGTGTAATATTACAAGGAAAAATGTAGGAAAGTGTCAATGATAGTGAACCGTGTAATCCATGAAACGTGAAAAAATAAAAAATCCATCACCAATAGAACAACGTACAAATAAAAAGTAATATGAAAATTTATTTAAATACACTCCACGATAACTTTTCATTAAGTCCATCCGGGCTGATGGAATGAAGCTCAAAAATCCATCAGGCTGCAATTTGAAGTAATCGGCCCACTCTGTCACCACCCCTTAGGGTTTTGGGGACATGGTCTATAACTAAATGTTTTAGTTGACTCAAAGTATGGCCTTTGTCGGCAAAATGCCTAGCAACGGGTTGATCCGATGCTTTACCCGAAATGGCTGCCCTGATGGCCGACTTGTGTAAGGCCATTCGTTCCTTCATCATTCTTATGGATTTACCCACATAAAGGAAGCCGCAAGGACATACTATGACATAAATGACGTGATTGGAAGTACACGTTACTACATGTTTAAGTCTATATACTTTTCCAGAAGAGGGATGTTGAAAGGAAGGACCAGTGATCATATTTTGACAAGTAGTGCATCCAAGGTATTTGTAGCATCCGGATGGTTTACTCAAAAACCCAGTACGTCTAATTGAATCTTCATTGTTATTACAAAAACCAGTAATATCAGTGTGAACTATGATGTCTTTAATGTTCTTGCCTCTAGTATAACAAGAAAGAGGCCTCCTGTTCTTAAAGCATTTTAAACTGCTATCTGTAGACAAAATAGGCCACAGTGCTTGAGTCGCCCTGAGAATAACAGGACTTGTAGTATTGTATTCACTGACAAAAGGAAAGATTTATCCTGTTTACAAGGCCTATTCTTAAGAAGGCTAGATCGTGGCATACATAACACTTCTCTTTTCTGTGCAAGTAAATGGTTCAGTTCATAGCCTCTGGCCTGAAATCTTCTCACCACTATATCCAGGGCTTCATCCAATTTAACATGATCGCTTGTAATTCGAGCCACTCTGATCATTTGTGATCACGGTAATCCTCTCTTGAGAGCTCTTGGGTGATGGCTGTTTGCTCTAAGTAACGTGCTCCTATCGGTAGTTTTATAATAAACTTCAGTGTGTAAATTACCGTTATGGATAGTGACAAGCACATCTAGATAATTAAGCGACTTGGTGTTGACTTGATGAGTAACTTTAATGAGAGATGTTCTGTTGTTAATGTCTCTCATTAACTGTTCAAAGACTGGAATCCCTCCTGTCCATAGGATAAACACATCGTCTATGTATCTAAAATATTTGTAGATGTGTCTGGACACTTCCATAACTGAAAAGAACATTTCTTTTTCTTCGTAAAACATAAAAATGTTGGCAAATGACGGGGAGACATTGCCCCCCATAGCACATCCACTTGTTTGTTGAAAAAAGGATCCATCAAATAGGAAAAAGTTCCTGGTAAGCGTAAGTTGTAGTAAATTGAGAAAAAATTCTAGATCAACAGTGTCCATATTTTCTCTAATCAAAAAATTTCTCATGGCGTTAGGCCCTGCGCATGAGGAATACTGGTGTACAAACTACATATGTCAACCGAACATAGAATGATGTCATTCGGGACTGTTTCAATATCTGCTAAACCTTTGAGAAAATCAGTAGTATCTTTAATATATCCGTCCTGTCTCCTGAATTAGAGGCTGAAGTATGCTGTCCAGAAAAACGGAAATAGGCTCAAATAGCGAATTGTTTGCAGAAATTATTGGCCTTCTGGGAGGGTGAGTAGCATTCTTGTGGATCTTTGGTACTGTAAATGTTATTGGCACTACAGCTTGTTCCAGTTTCAAAGCCTGATAGACTATAATTGGAATGATGCCATTTCGTACAGCTGCATCAAGTATAGACTCTACCTCAAACTTACAGTTGGCAGTGAGATCACCGCTAAGGGGTTTGTAGGTGTTTTTGTCTGCTAGTTGTTTATATATTTCATTTTTGTAATCCAAAAGATCAAGAACGACTACTCCACCCCCCTTATCCGCCGGACGGATAACTATGTCCCTGTATGACCCAAGATTTTTGAGAGCTTTCCATTCTGACTTGGATAAATTATAAGTATGTTTAACTGGCGCTGAAGAATATTTAGTCACTGATTCATCTAGTAAACGTATAAATGATTTAATAGTAGGGTTGGATGAAATCGGGTCAAAAGTAGAAGATGATCTAGACATCAGGAAATCATGATGCGGAGATGGTGTATGAGTAGGAGTTTGATTCTGAAAATGTTCTTTGAGTCTCAACTTACGAGCAAATCTATGCAAGTCAATTTGCCAGGTTAGTGGTTTAAACGGGTTGGTTGGAACAAAGGACAAGCCTTTCTCCAATACTCTCTTTTCTATATCACTGAGAGTCCGTTGTGATAAATTATAAACTACCGTCTCCTCCTTCCCAAACCTGCCCTTGTTCCTGGCATTATGGCCACCCCTACGGGTGGGCGTCCTCCTGATCTTGATTAAGGGACTACAATACACCATTTATAGTTTTGCTACAAGTCCCGGAGTGCCGCTGTTTGTTTACACATCGTCATTATCCATTTCTATGCCAGAGGGCACCAGGGCACGTTGCTGTGGTTGTTTCGAGTGCTGATCCGAAGCTGTTTGTTGATTTTGGCTTACCCCTTTCTCCTATATGGGATAAGGCACCGATTACTTTAGTATATTGATGCATTTTTTATAGGTGAAGTCGCTTTCACTCAGTGTGGCTTATTTTGTCTACAGATAGCAGTTTAAAATGCTTTAAGAACAGGAGGCCTCTTTCTTGTTATACTAGAGGCAAGAACATTAAAGACATCATAGTTCACACTGATATTACTGGTTTTTGTAATAACAATGAAGATTCAATTAGACGTACTGGGTTTTTGAGTAAACCACCAGGATGCTACAAATGCCTTGGATGCACTATGTGTCAAAATATGATCACTGGTCCTTCCTTTCAACATCCCTCTTCTGGAAAAGTATATAGACTTAAACATGTAGTAACGTGTACTTCCAATCACGTCATTTATGTCAAAGTATGTCCTTGCTGCTTCCTTTATGTGGGTAAATCCATAAGAATAATGAAGGAACGAATGGCCTTACACAAGTCGGCCATCAGGGCAGCCATTTCGGGTAAAGCATCGGATCAACCCGTTGCTAGTCATTTTGCCGACAAAAGCCATACTTTGAGTCAATTAAAACATTTAATTATAGACCATGTCCCCAAAACCCTAAGGGGTGGTGACAGAGCGGGCCAATTACTTCAAATTGCAGCCCGATGGATTTTTGAGCTTCATTCCATCAGCCCGCATGGACTTATACTTAAAGTTATCGTGGAGTGTATTTAAATAACTTTTCATATTTCTTTTTATTTGTACGTTGGTCTATTGGAGATGGATTTTTAATTTTTTCACGTTTCATGGATTACACGGTTCACTATCATTGACACTTTCCTACATTTTTCCTTGTAATATTACACTTTTTTTTTTCATATTCCATTTATAGATACATCACATCATTTGTGACACATATAAATTTTTCTAACATCGCCACATTCTACACGTTGTTATGTCATTTCACTATATCACTCACTTTCTTTTTCAGTACTTTTTTCTGTCCCTTCTCACATTGTTTGACACTTTTTACATTTTCCTATGTGAGTTTTTGTTTTTATTCTTTACACTTTTTTACACACTCACTTAGTTTACTTTCATTTTATTTATTTTTCATTTATTTTTTATTTTTATTTTCACTTTTATGTATTTTTATTTATTTTTTATTATTATTTTTTTCATTTTTTTCTTTAGTGTATTTTATTTTCAGTCACATCCAGTCTCATAATTAGTTGGCTCTATATGACGTAGTCTACATGGTTTTTATACATGCTGTTTCCATCACTTATGTATACGGTTATATATGCTTTTATGTATTTGTATTTACAATGCTTATTAATTGTTGATCTCTACTCTGTATTTTATATTTCTGTTTCTTTGGGCTAGTGCACTATGTAGTCACTTGGTTTATAAGCCAGGTAGGTGACAGGTTACTATTCTGACACTTGGCCGCTTCCATTTTCATGTTGTTTATTTGCACAGTTTCTTCCGGCGTTCTAATCACCATGGTGATCGGGCGTGTCTATTGTGGTGACGTCATCAGTATGGGCCGCGTCGTCCACTGATGACCTACTTCCGGGTCTTTTCCGGTGCGAGCACGCTGTGCGGGCTTCTCCCTTTATAAGGTTAGTTAAATGTTTGTATGTCTATACACCTTGATTAAGGGACGTGTGTCTCCCGAAACGTTGGGATTATGTATTGACTGCAATACACCATTTATATTTTTGCTACAAGTCCCGGAGTGCCGCTGTTTGTTTACACATCGTCATTATATATATATATATATATATATATATATATATACATACATACATACATACATACATACATACAGGTTGAGTCTCCGATATGCAAAATGCTTGGGACCAGGGGTATTTTGGATAACGGAATATTCCATATTTTGGAGTAATTGCATATCATAATGAAATACCTTGGGAATGGGAGCCAAATATACACACAGAATGCATTTATGTGTTATGTACCTTATACACACAGCCTGCAGGTAATTTTATACAATATTTTCAATAATCTTGTGGCTCAAACAAAGTTTGTATACATACATGAAATTCATTTATATTTCATATACTCCCTATACACACAGCCTGAAGGTAATTTTATACATTATTTTTAATAATTTGTGCCTTAGACAAAGTTTGTGTACATTGAACCATCAAAAATCAAAGGTTTCATTATACCAGTCAAGCAAAAATAATTACGCATTTCGGAATATTCCGTATTTCGAAATATTTGGATATGGGACACTCAACCTGCATATATATATATATATATACATATATATATATATATGCGCAAATTGTTTTTGATTGAAACAGCAACAGGGTACAATGACATTTTCAACTATTAACCTATTCGCTGCTGAGGGTTCTCTCACTCTTGTGCGGAGGTAATTTTCTAACGTTAGCGCTCATCACGTTTCACCATTATATTTTTATGCAGCACCCACACAAATTATACCTTGTTTTTTTCCAGAAGAGTTTGGATTTTCAGTAAATGTATTTTTTGAATTTTAACACATCAAAATGTTTTTATTTTTTTATTAAACAATTTTTATTGATGAAATTTCAACAGAGAAATACTTTGTGGGACTTGTTTCACTGATCTTAATAAAAAAAAAATGTCAGATGATTCGGACTCCCCACCAGTGATTAGTGCAGGGGGGGAGATGGTAAATAACTGGTGGCACTTTGCTGCGGATGATGAAACGGTTAATGTAATTTTTGATAATGACAATGTAAATGACAAAAAAAAAAAATATATAAAACTTAATGTAAATTATATATATAATATATTTTTTCCCAGCAGGGATTGTGGTGAGTAGAGGAGACATTTATGTGTCACTTCAGATTAGGTGTAACATGAAACAAACAGTATCTGGTATGCTGGTTACAATAAAACCAAAAAGTTAAGCTAACCTAATGCTGGGTACACACTGACAGATATATTGACCGATCAATTGATCGGCCAATATATCGGGTGCCCGTCGGTCAGTGTGTACCAGCGATATGTCTGTGCAACAACCACAATACAGATGATGGTTATTCAGTGTGTAAGAACAACCATCATCTGCAGATATATCTATATGCTAGGTGTGTACCCAGCTTAAGAGGTTTTGTACCAATGAGACTTGAAAAAAATCTCCATTACAGTCTAAGCCTTAATTTCCTAAGGTGGATATTATGATTCATCTTATGAGAAATTCTATAGCTGGGCATACACTATACAATTATCTGTCAGATATCTGTCCAATCTGGCTGATTGTCATTGGCTCCCGTACATTACCAGGTTTTCATTCCAACCAGCCAGATTGGACAGATAATTGTATAGTGTATGCCCAGCATAAGTAATTTCATCACTTGGTGCGATAGCCTGTATGAAATGCTATGGTCAGCAATTACTGAGCATTATAAATCAACAACACCACACTCTCCTTATACTCACTGAATAGTAACAATATCCCTAGTTTGAAGTTAATTGCTATATTGAGTGTAGTACCATTTACACATCCTAAGTACAAATAGACATATTTATGTTATGGTGCACACTTCATAAACAAGACAGCCCCAATGTCCCTTAGCAGACTAATGAATGTCCTTATGTGGGAACAGTCTAGATGGGGAGAAGGCAGAGTAGTGACCTACATTTTATATCTTTGATTCAGTGGAAATCACACAAACCTCAGTGGGCACACAAAATCATCTAAATAATACCCCTTTCAAACATAGGGCAAAAAACTGGGTTTTTGCAATTGAACGCAGGTTTTTGCTATGTGAGAAAGCAAGCGACTTGGACCCATGTATTTCCCGGGTCGCTTGATCTGATAGGGGCCATTTAGTTGCCCATTGCGATTAACGCTAACTAACTAGGTGCAAGGCAATATTACAGGAGAGAAGGGGCACAAAGGATGGGAATTTACAATACACCCTCCATACTTAAGTGATTACTTTATAGTTTTGTTCTGTAAAATGTAAACACATACATGGAGCATGATTACTCTAAGCACACAATGAATGGTTCTCTAAATTCTGAAGTTAAATGGAATACAAAAGGACTTCTTTTTACAGCTATAGAAAACAACACAGATCAGCTTGAAAAATATCAAAAGATCTCCAAAACCAAACCATTCACCTTCAAATGTGTCAGTAAATAACTATTCTTTCTAATGTTAACCCAAATAGACAACCCCCACAAATCCTTCTTACCTTGTAGCAGCGATACTTGTATAAGAATACAAGGAATACAGTCATCACCAGGATAACACTTATCATAATAAGTGTATTTAGCACGGAATTTAGAAGTCGCTGACCGACGGATGTGGTATCTTCAGTAAAAGGTGTATAAATTCTAAAGGACAATAAGGGAAAAAATAAAAATAATTCAGTATATATAGCTTGACAAAAGAAGCTTCTAATCAAGCCATAAATATTTAAGTTAACTATTTGCTTCAGCTTTAGAGAATGTCAGTAAATGTGGCAATGTATGATTCAGTATTATCCTTATTTACACTGCAGGTACAAGTGACTTAAAATGCACAATTCCTCCCTAAATGACCAAATCTGTGTCTAATTTGGCCCCACATGCACAGGTACAAATCCTGTTGCTTACAAGTCTGACTAAATGACAGGATAAAAATAGTTTCGAAAAGGAAAGTAGGCTGATAAGCACACACAATGCAATTAAGGTGATTAGCGGTTATATTATGCAACTGTTTAGGGTAATGTAAATATGGTTACTGTCTGCAACTAATATAAAATGCTCTATTGTCCTTTTACAAGAAACCCACTTCCGATCCCTTGAACACCCATCCCTACTTTCTAAACAATTCTCCAATGTATTTTACTCCTCCAGCACGACCAAATACAATGGAGTTGCGATCCTAATTAACAATAAACTACCCTTCATACAAAGCTCTGTCCATACTGATTCAGATGGTCGTTATATTATTTTAATAGGCAGACTGAGACATATAGATGTCACAATTGCTAATATCTATGCTCCTAATGTAGGCCACCAGCGCTTGTTTAAATCTTTTTTTAGTTCATTGCACAACCGACGTGTTGGCTGTTTCTTGGCGGAGACTTCAACTGTGTTCTGGACCCTGCTTTAGATAAATCTTCCCACCAGGCACGTCCCCGGGTATTCCCTCTCTCCAGATCTCTTACCAAACATGTTATAGAAGCAGGGATCTCGGATACATGGCGCTCTCTTAACCCCTCTTCTAGAGACTACACCTTTTTTTCTGCTCCTCACCGTTTATACTCGAGAATCGATTTAATCCTCTGCAGACTTTTAGTCTCCAAACACCTCATTAAATCCGCGATTGTCTTAAATTCTTGGTCCGACCACTCAATTGTCACCTCTTCTTTTGACCTTTTGGATACCCGAGTCACCCGGCCCTCTTGGGGACTCAATGAGACGCTATTAAAAATCCCTCACTTTCAAGCAAAGATCACAGATATTTTGAAGGACTATTTCCCCCTTAATGTGCCTGATTCTGGTGGCTCTTCAATGATCTGGGAAGCTCATAAATGAGTCCTCCGGGGCCATATTATCAGCTACGCCTCACACAGGAATAAGGAACATAAACAACTCCTCAAGTCCCTTACGGAACAGGTCCATCAGTTGGAATCTCTTCTTAAACGTACCCCTAAGGATGCCATTTACAGACAATTGGTTGTAGCGAAATCAGCACTTAACGTTATCTCAGAGAAGATTGAGAAATCCCTTAGATGGTTAAACCAGCGCATCTATGAAAAAAGCAATAAGGCGGACACTTTACTAGCCAATCACCTGAAGGCTCGTAAATCTCTTCTAGCAATTCCGGTGCTCAAGGATCTCTCTGGATCTCTCCAATATAACCCCCTTAAAATTAAATCTATTCATAGGGACTATTATACTCACATCTACAATCTCAAAAATCATGACTCTCCTCAACCCGCCCCGTCTATTCCTACTTCAGAATATCTTCCCTCCTGTGTTCTACCTCAGATTGCTTCTGTCACTGCTGCGGATCTTAGTTTTCCCATAACTGAAGAATTAATTAATGCCCTTAAAACCCAGAAACCCTCAAAAGCACCAGGTCCAGACGGGCTCCCATTTTCATATTACAAGACTTTTCAAGGTTCTCTCACTTCTCACCTTACGACCTCCTTTAATCATGTCTTTGAGGGCAGCTTCTTTTCTTCAGATACCACTAGAGCCAAAATCACCGTCATCCCAAAGCCAGATAAGGACCCCCAACTTGTGACTAATTATCGCCCAATACCCCTTTTAAACACCGACCTAAACTTTTCACAAAAATCCTAGCAAATAGATTAAACCCTATCCTCCCTTCTCTCATCCACCCAGATCAGGTAGGCTTTGTGCCTACCCACCAAGCACTTGATAATACTAGAAGAACAGTAGACTTAATCCATCACATCAATACCCTAAAGCTCCTCTCTCTCCTTCTTGCCCTTGACGCCGAGAAGTCCTTTGATAAGGTCTCTTGGCCTTTTATGGCAGATACTCTACTTGGCTTTGGCTTCAAGGGCAATTTTCTCCAAGCCATTACAGCTCTCTACTTCAACCCTTCCACTACTGTTTTATCAGGAGGCCTTCTTTCAGACCCCTTCCCTATCTCAAATGTGCAGTCCAGGAATCTTTCCCATATACTCCATTTAATGTGCTTTATTGCACACTTGAGGGAAAGGAGACACCCCCAGTCTGGATTAGCACCCTTCCTTATTGGTTTAAAAGCATGGAGTCTGGTATAGTATATGCACACTGGTATTAGGCACAATTCTAGGTAAGTCCTACAAGTTATATACTGTAGTGCAACTTTGGTTCATTTTTGGGATGTGGGTCCCCCTGGATTGCTTTGGTTGATCTGTTTCAGGGTACCGCATTTTAACCCTTCACTGTTTGTTTATTATACATGTATTTCACTTTTTTATTTTTATTCTTTATATGCAGCTGTGGCGGCTCTTAACTATCTCTTTTACACTGCACTTTTCTTACTATGGTGGTGCCCTGGGGCAACTTAGCTGGGCCGGTTTGGGGGGGTCCTGCGCTCTGGATTTGAACCCTAGTATGTTAGGGACGTACCCTAAAGAGGTTACCTGGATATGGTGGATAGGCCCATAACCTTAGCCATGATTATGCTAAAAACCTCTATTGATTACAAAATGTTATTGCATTTATATATTATCAATAATTTGGAGTTGAGTACCTGAGATTTGTCTGTTTCTGTGCCTATCTCAAATGGAACCATTTCTCTTGGCAAGTCCTCATACAAACTCTCTCTTTTTGCCAATGATGTCCTCCTCACCCTCACCGACCCTTTGATTTCTCTCCCAAATTTCTTCCAGGAATTATCTCTATATGGTCACTTGTCTGGCTACAAGGTAAACCACGATAAATCTGAAGCCCTGCCCATCCATATTCCTAGTGAATCCTTGGACTTCCTTCGTCTTAATTTCACCTTTGCCTGGAGGACAGATTCTATTAAATACCTTGGAATCCATCTCACAAAATCTTATCACAGTCTGTACAAAGCAAACTATCCTCCCTTAATTCCGTGCAATTGAGCAAGATATTTCTCCTTGGCGTACTCTTTTTATCTCTTGCATAAACGCAGTAAAAATTAATGTTCTTCCCAAACTATTATATTTTCACGGTTGGAGTCTGAGAATTACCTGACTCAGGTGTTGAAGTGGATTCAGCGGAGACCGGCTTGACTGGAACCATGGTTGAGGTAAATAGCTCTATTTGCAAAAGAATTGTATAGCAATGAGAACTGCCTTTAGTGATAAATGACAGGAACAGGAAACTGGGAACGTTGGAGTGGAACAAGTAGAAGACTTGGAGGAACCGGGGCGGGACCGGCAGGAAGACTTGCTGAACTGGACAGGATATCAGTAGGTGACTTGGAGGAACCGGACTGGGAGCGGCAGGAAGACTTGCTGAACTGGACAGGTTATCAGTAGGTGACTTGGAGGAACCGGACTGGGACTGGCAGGAAGATCAGCTGAATAGATTGAAGGAAAGAGTCTTCCAATAATTGCTGAACCTGGAAAAAGAAACTGTAGACTTGAAACTTAAGTGAACTGGTACCAGATCTCCGGACAGGAGTAACGAG
This sequence comes from Taudactylus pleione, assembly GCA_031769625.1. NCBI lineage: Eukaryota > Metazoa > Chordata > Amphibia > Anura > Myobatrachidae > Taudactylus > Taudactylus pleione. Next base: position 3,029,558 of record JAUIMM010000153.1, read on the forward strand.
GTTTGAACTTGAAGGATTTGGAACTTGACTCTGGACTGGAATGTGGATCGGACTGAAGAACTTGGACTTGGACTCCGGACTGGAGTAACGTGGAATGAACTTGGAATATCACTCTGGACTGGAGGATTGTGGAATGGACTTGGAATATCACTCCGGACTGGAGTATCATGAAATGGACTTGGAATATCACTCCGGACTGGACTATTGTGGAATGGACTTGGAATATCACTTCAGACTGGAGTATCGTTCGCTGTGCTTGGAAGCACTGGTAACACACAGGGAACTCAGGATCATAAGTCATGCAACAGCAATGGACATTATGCACTGCCCTGGGAACTAGTAGGATTTCTGGATGCTCCACGTATATTCGTGTAGCAGGATTACTGATAGAACTAGTCTAGGAACCAGCGGATTTCCGGACGCACCAGGTATAGCGATCGGACGGATTGCCGAATATGCCAGGTATTGCTGTAGCAGGATCTCTGGATATACCAGGTATTGCAGTTAGCAGGATTTCTGGATATACCAGGTATTGCTGTAAGCAGGATTTCTGGATATACCAGGTATTGCTGTAAGCAGGATTTCTGGATCTACCAGGTATTGCTGAAAGCAGGATTTCTGGATATACCAGGTATTGCTGTAAGCAGGATTTCCGTATGAACTGGTCTAGGAACCAGCAGGAGCAGGAGCCTGGGATACCCTTGTACTCAGCACGAACTATACACCATGGGAAGTAACGAGATGTTCAGGCCCAGAATGCTATCAGAGGAGGATGTATATACCCTGGGTCTGGCAGGAATTGGTGGATATGGTCAGGTGGTCTGGTAGTAGCATTCTGAGTGGTGGAGGGCACAACCTGCAGAGAGAGTAATCATCTGTGCAGTGCTGGGAATCAGACCTACACCTGCGATTCCAATCAAGGCTAGCAGTGTTCACAGACAGAGGAGGGCCCAGGTGAACAACCACTGTGGAAGAGAGAGCAGAGTCCAAATGCATAAACAGAAGCACTGCAGCCAGCATGATCAGGACAGATCTCCCAGGCGAATTACACATAAAGATCCCCGGGGCAGCTGACAGGGGTAAGTCTCAAGGCAAAAGGTTAAAGACTAGCCAGGGTTGTGACATATATCTCTTTCAGACCCTCCCCGTTCCTGTACCTCCCCGTGTTCTGTTTTCTCTTCAATCACTCTACGGTAAGTTAATTTGGAACAACTGAAGACCTCGTATCCGCAGGGAGATTCTTTTCAAAAGTTCAGTAACAGGAGGTCTCGGCCTTCCATCACTATCTAAATATTATCAAGCCTCCAGGCTCAGCCAATTGGCAGCTTGGCACTCCTCGTTCTTAATTTTTGTCTATTAATGTTTTTTTGACAAGTTTTTGTAATTCTATTATTAATTTTTTACATTTGTTTCTGGGATTCAAGGTAACAATTTGACATACTTCTCATCAGCGGCTGCCCGACATGGGTGAAAATCCCAATCGTCCCCAGGTAAGTATTTACTAATCTAACCTCCCCCCCTAACCCTAACCCTCCTTAGGGGAGCCTAAACCTAACCTTCCCCCCAGTGCCTAAAACTAATCCCCCCTCTAAGTGCCTAAACCTAACCCCCCCTTCCCCGCCTCTTAAACCTAAGTCCCCCAGGGGGTGCCTAACCCTAAACATCCCTTTCCCTAGCCTAACCCTAACCTCCCGGGGGGGGGGCCTAACCCTAAGTTACCCCCGGGAGCCCTTAAACCTAACCCTCCCTCCCCCGCGGCTATAAGATGCTCTAAATAGGACTGAGAGTGGAGTCCCCTATAAAAGTACAAAGAGACAATACAATGCACCATGAGTTGTCTTTAGAGGGACAATTCCTTGGTAATTACCACATATGGGTCAATTTGAAAAATAAAAAGTGCAGAGAACAATACTTTGCCAATTGTCTCAATTTACAGCCCAGAATGCAGCCATGTTACGTTTGTGGTGTGCTTATAATAGTATAAAATATGGTGGCTGCTCATCAAACATTTATAAGGAGTATTGCTTAGTATAGAAGACTTACATGCAAGTTACATGTGACTGCGGGGGGATAACCAATCAGACTATTCAATCCCATATTCACCTTTCACCCAAGCTGAGGGACTCACAAAGCTCATCAAATGTTACATGTCAAAAGATTAATTTAAAGTAATTTACAGTATACTGCCTAATGGTGCAATATGGCTCACCCCAAAATATTATTGCTCACTTGTGTGAACAGACTTTATTTTATATTAAGCCTGTCTGCGACCTCCTCTGTCAGAATATAGTATTTGGAGTAGCTCTTTTTGATATTGAAGCATATGACTAGGCATGGATAAGGATACTTCTGGTGAAGCATATGACTAGCCATGAGAGAGTAAGGATACTTCTGGTGAAGCATATGACTAGGCATGGGTAAGGATACTTCTGGTGAAGCATATGACTAGCCATGGGTAAGGATACCTCTGGTGAAGCATATGACTAGCCATGGGTAAGGATACTTCTGGTGAAGCATATGATTAGCCATGGGTAAGGATACTTCTGGTGAAGCATATGATTAGCCATGGGTAAGGATACTTCTGGTGAAGCATATGACTAGGTATGGGTAAGGATACTTCTGGTGAAGCATATGACTAGCCATGGGTAAGGATACCTCTGGTGAAGCATATGACTAGCCATGGGTAAGGATACTTCTGGTGAAGCATATGATTAGCCATGGGTAAGGATACTTCTGGTGAAGCATATGACTAGCCATCGGTAATGATAGTCCTGGTGAAGCATATGACTAGCAATGAGAGTAAGGATACTTTTGGCGATGCATATGACTAGGCTTGGGTAAGGATATTACTGGTGAAGCTATTGATTCATACCTATCTATACACTCTAAATGTCGCTATTTAGCGTTATAAGTCTGCTTATCATGTACTAAACCTGAGATCTTAAATACAGTCGCTTTATTACATAATTAATAATTAATAAAACCTTGGATATTAACCTTAAATGCTAGGGAACCTTCCTATGTAAGTGTGCAAAGTGTAAGTGTAAGGATATTAAGAAAAGACGCTAGTTAGCGTTGTGCGACTACATGTTTGTGGAGTACACCGTGGTACGTGTTTTGCAGGGTTGTTCATATTAAATGTTTTAGTAAATGTATGTATTTATATAATGAGGACTTTTAACATTGTTCTATTGCGTGGAAACCGCACGACGCTAAAAAATAGCATCGCCGTATGTAGTTATAATATGTGAGATTCGCTAAAATGGCGCTGTGCGGCCATTCGCAAAATGGCGTCTTGTTGCCATTCGCAAAATGGCATCGTGCAGATTTTAATTTTAACAGATTCTGTCTCAGCCAATCATCCGGCTTCGACAAAGCATATGACTAGCCATGGGTAAGGATACTTCTAGTGAAGCATATGCCTAGCCATGAGTAAGGATACTTCTGGTGAAGCATATAGCTAGCCATGGGTAAGGATATTTCTGGTGAAGCATATGACTAGCCATGGGTTAAGGATATTGCTGGAGAAGCATATGACTAGCCATGGGTAAGGATACTTCTGGTGAAGCATATAACTAGGCACAGGTAAGGGTACTTCTGATGAAGCATATGACTAGCCATGAGAGTAAGGATACTTCTGGTGAAGCATATGATTAGCCATGGGTAAGGATACATCTGGTGAAGCATATGACTAGCCATGGGTTAAGGATACTGCTGGAGGAACACTCCCTTTTCTGCACTTCTAGGCCTGCAAACTTACACCTTGGCTCTGCTGGTGATATCAGGACATCTGTCATTAAATCTATTCTGCCCACTCTACACTAAACATGGAAAAAGGGTTTAACAGCAAAAATAAAGGGTTTAATGGGCTTTGCAAGACATTAAGTTTAATGTCCTTGTTCCTTTGCATTTATTACTTAAAATATCAGCCCAGCTAAGTAATACATATATTTGGCCCATTTCTAGGAGAGCCTATTGCAGGATAATAGAGGTGTCAGGACTGGGGACTCAGGACTGCTCAGTAGAGACTCAGGTACTTGCTCACTGATGGTACAGAAGGTTTGCATTAGCGACGGTCGTATACAAGTCCTCCTCATTGATGGAATAAGCAACATGGCAATATACGTGGGTGTTGTAAGAGAGCAAGGACTGAGAGTAGAATTTATGGTAGATCCTGGATTGCAATCGGATTAAATCCCGACTTGAGGATACACTGGTGTTAGAGTAGACAAGACTTGGAGAATATACTGGAGTTGGAGTGTAACCAGATTTGAACAATATACTGGAGTTGAAATGGAATCAGACTTGAAAATATACTGGAGTCGTAGATGTCAGAGAGACTAGCACAACTAGCGTGGAAGCTAAAAACAAAGCATGTGTCAGTGACGAAGGTCAGGCACTGAATGCTCTGAGGAGCGAGGCTTTATATCCTGTGCATCACCGGGATTGGCTGTTGCCATCAGGTGGCCGCCGACCTGGATACCCACTGGAGACTTAGCGGTCAGCTGACAAAAATCAACAGGAACGCTGCTGGAACCCAGAGCCCCCTGAGACCAATGGCACACTGAGGATGCTCTAGAGACACATCTAGCCGGACAGGAGCCGCCAAGACTGTGCTCAGTGCTCGAAGCTGGCAGGAACGCCCCTGGAGCTCTGGACACCTGAGACCACCGCCACACTGGGGACTCGTTGGCAACCCTTTCCGCGAGACCCCAGGCCAGGACCCATGCCAGTGCAGCGTGACCCTGAAGGTGAGCACGCTTCCTGACAAGAGGCTCCTAAATGGACTCATGAATTTTCTGTAACCACTGTGCACACAAAGGGGAGATTCAGAGTCGCAACCTGCTGCGTTCGCTTAAGCATCTTTTGCCGTATTCACGTCTATGACTATATGGTTATGCAATAGCTGTGCATCTGAATATGCGAGGACTGTGACGCCCACTTTGTGCATCTTTAGACACAACCATCCCTCTTGGTGCATCTTTAGATGCGATCATCGGATGCACCATGAAAACTTGCACCTGCTGCAGGCTAGGTGCAGTATATCCGACAGAGTATAGACTCCAATGTACGTGATTAAGCGTCTGAGTTTGCAACACTCCCATTAAACACCCATAAGATGTTGTATCTCCATGTGTTTGAATAGCCAACTCCCAGTCATTGCCCAGGAATTCCCTATAAATTCCTGAGACCATGGTGTATATTTACTAAAAAGTGGGAATTTTAAAAGTGGAGATGTTGCCCATAGCAACCAATCAGATTCAAGCTATTATAAGTGCTAAATATATGTTAAGTAGAATCTGATTGGTTGCTATGGGTAACATAGCCACATCTAAAAACCTGCACTTTAGTAAATATACCCCCATTTGTCTCAATGGCTACTGCAACTCTGTGCTCACACACCATGGTACACATGTATTGTGCAACTTTTTAGCTACTTAGATGCATGCATAGCTGAAAAATATCAACGATTTTGTGCGAATATCAACATTGCGTCCAACTCAGAATCACTGAAAACATGGGACAAGATAATATGACGGAGATATGAAATGCTTTAAGCTAACTCAAGGCAATAATACACTGCAACATTGTAAACGCCTAGCAGGGGTGTTGGAACGATTTTATGTGGGGGGGCAACATAAACTCGTTCCGGCGCCGCCGCCACCCCTCCCTCTCCTCTCACTCTTACCTAAGGCTACGGAAGAGAATCTATCCACTACCCTAACCTAAGCAGTGGCCGAGCGACTGTCAGGGGCTATGCTTTATAGTTATAGGCTGCACAGCACCTGCACCCCACGTAGCAGGATGCGCAATGTGCTGTGTTTTAACCTAAAGACTGGCACATTACACCTCCTCCTCCAAGCAGTGAGGGGCTGTGCAGCCTATTGCTATAAAGCACAGCCCCTGACCGTCCAACCGCTGCTCCTTTGAGGGTCCACCGCCCCCTTGTCCCCCCCACCCATTCCGACACCCATCTATAAATAATCTGGAAAACAGCAGGAGTACATCCAGACTTGTATATACAAGATACAAAATTAATAGTTTATTTTTATATTAATCATTAACATCAATTATTGCACTACTGTGCTCTGAGAAGAGACATAACCCATACAATCTTAATGATACTTCAACTTCTGCCTTATAAAATAAGTGGGGAGCGTAATTATACCCAATTAGGCAATGACACAACACTTACAGTAGTTGTGGGAAGACTGCAGTCCTGATGAAGTTTACATATTGCCGTTTTGATCAGAAATTTCACCTTCTTACATCAAAGCATCAGTACAGTATATTCACACAGCCTATACCACAAAATAGTCTATTACTGCATGCAGATATAGGGGTATATTTACTAAAGTGCAGGTTTTTAGAAGTGTAGATGTTGCCCATAGCAACCAATCAGATTATACTTATCATTTATTTAGCACCTTCTAGAAAATAATAGCTAGAATCTGATTGGTTGCTATGGGCAACATCTCCATTTCTAAAAACCCACACTTTAGTAAATATACACCATAGTCTTATTAGTGAACAGCCAATCGTGGCTTAGAGTTTGGGTCAAATTATAGTGGAGAAAAACAAACCGATGCGCTTGCACACAGATAAACCCCTGACACTTATGAGGGATCCTGTATAACCCTCAATAAAGAAAAAGCTAAGTAATAAATTACAGTGTCTGCGCTATTAAATGGCATAAAATAAATATCCCAAGAGCTGTAATTTGTAGCATATAAATACACCTTTTATTACATTTAGAAACTAGCTGACTGTAGTCATACATGTTACTCTAAAACAAGACATAAATAGATACATTGAATTCCAATAGGTAATATATAAATAGAAACAATTTACATAGTGTTACTATTAACCTCAGTCTGACAAGGCAGAATAACTAGCAACACTGGATAGTATGAAAAATTGCCTAGTACTTGAACAATAACAAACATGAATGAAATACTGGTATTCTATTATGAGATCCAATATTACTATAGGGCAGTGGTGGCGAACCAATGGCACGTGTGCCAGAGGGGGCACTCAGAGCCCTCTCTGTGGGCACGCACCGTCGCCCCAGCACAGCGCAGGGCCGGCCTGCTTCTCTCAGCACTGTACACAGCACAGGCTGAGGGAAGCAGCACAGGAGGTGACATCTGTCTCCGGATCAGGTTGGTGGTCTCGGGTTATGGGTGCCGTGGGACCGGAGGCCTGAGGCCACGCTATTTTAATATTTTTTCTTCAATTCAATTTGGTGAGCGCGGGTCGGAGGACGGTGCGGGGGATGTGGCACGATGAGCGGGGGGGGTGTGCGTGTGTGTTAACTAGGGATGGAGCTGTATAGATGTCTATGGGGCATAATGTATTATGACTATATTGCAGAACTATGAGGAAAACCTCAGTATTCAGGTTAAATTGGCGTGTTGGCACTTTGCGATAAATAAGTGGGTTTTGGGTTGAAGTTTGGGCACTCGGTCTCTAAAAGGCTCGCCATCATTGCTATAGGGAATCGTCTCAAAGTTCTCCATTGGGTACACTAATCAGTATATCATAAAAATTCAGACACTTGCTGGCCATAGTGCACTGTGTAGAGAGCCTAGGAAATTCTCCATAAGGGCCAACCAGTTACCTGTGTTGTAAATCCAACTCCTAGACCTGCCGTGGATACGGCTGATCTGCTCAGTGTCTCTCACAACCAAACACTGCCTGGTGCGGAAGGGGCAAGCTGATATATTCCATGCTGTAGAGGAGAAGCCATAAGTCCTGTAGTGAACCAAACTTCCGGCAATACTGTTAGCTCTCTGCAATTGGTTCGGTGTCCGATCCTGTGCTGTATGGTGGCTGATAGAAAGGTGTGAAGCCCACCGTGCACAATAGCAATTTGCTGCAAATCCACAGTCAGTCCAGTTAAAACCTTAACTGGACTGGGCGTAACGGCTGCGGTGCAGCCAGCACTGCCATCATCATGAGTGAATGGGGCTTACACCTTCTCTCCTACAGGAGGTAATATACCAGCTTGCCCCTTCCGCACCAGGCAGTGTTTGGTTGTGAGAGACACCAAGCAGATCAGCCATTTCTATGGCAGGTCTAGAGTTGGATAACAGAGAATTTCCTAGGCTCTCTACACAGTGCACTATTTCCAGCAAGTGTCTGAAATTTTGGTACAGCATAAATATACGATATACTGAGTAGTGTACCCACTGGAGAACTTTGAGATGATTCCCTATAGGAATATTGAATCTTATAATAGAATACCAGTCAAGTATTTCATGTTTATTGTTGTTGGAATAGTAAGGGATTTTTCATACTATCCAGTTTTGCTAGTGACTCTGCCTTGATAGGCTGAGGTTAATAGTAATACTATTTCAACTGTTTCTATTTGTATATTATCTATTGGAATTCAATGTATCTATTTTATGTCTGTTATCAGAGTAACAAGTATGACTAAAGTCAGCTATCGTAGTTTCTACATGTAATAAAAGGTGTATTTATATGCTACAAATTACAGGTCTTGGGATATTTATTTATTGTATGCCATTTAATTGCACAGACACTTTATTTTACTACTTAAATTAGAGTGGAGTCTTTAGACTATGCTGCTCATCTGTGACTGCAATACATGGTCCCTTAAGCAACAAGCTGTAGGAGAATTCATTAAATGTTACATTGTTGCCCAGCCCTGCCTTACACAAAGTAACATTTCTTTAAATCATGACTGATGTTCCAATATACAAGATAAATATTACCAACAACTAAGTTACACTTTTATAAATAATCTAAATGCTACTGTACTAACCACCTGCTACCTAAAACAGCCGTCTCTGTATAGACACAACCCTGCCCCCAATACGTTCTTATCAAGAAATGACGCATCTAAAGACATTGTACAGGATTATTGATCACCTATGTTTATTGTTCATTGGTAATTATGACTGTTAATAAAAAACACTAATACAATATATAATTTAAGAAAAATATTTCATACTCACAATTGTCCATTTTTCTCAGTATAGAAGCTGACAGATTTTATTGTAGCAACGACAACAACCATGCATAGAGTGACTGGAATGAACAGCATTATGACATGTTTAGCACCATATTTAAGCGTCAGCTCTTCCTCCTCACTGTCCACTGGGACTTCTCTTTCAGGGGCTCCCACACCTGAAGTCTCCCCATTAGATGCATCGCCCAGCACCTGTGCACCACTAGTATATTGTTTCTGCTAGAAATAAAGAGAATTATTAAAAAATGAGCACAGTCACTGGTTGGCAGTAGAAATAAAGAAGAATTACCATTTACCAATCAGAGATTGAATTATGAATGTATTTAGATACTCAAACATTGCCATGGTTAATTCCTACAAACGCCTGACTGTTTATGTAGGGCTAATTCTCTAAAACAAATAACTTCATTTGCAATTAAAAAAAAAAAATACAATTGTCCACCAGTTCTCCATTTTTGCATTTGTGAAATCTACTATGTCATGCTTTATTTGGGCACGCAAAACACAGAGCATTAAATGGGAAGGTCATGAAAGAGCAAACACATAAGTGTTCATTTAACTGCATTGAATATTAATGAACTATAGCTATATTAAGTAAGATACATTCTTATTTATATAACAAGCCGCTGCATTTCACAGAAGAGAGACTTAAACAACATCCTAGAAATTCTGAAATTCTAATCTACATAATCAAAACTAATGTAGTAGAACCAGCAATATCCTACAAAATCCAGTAGTGAACTATTGTACTTTACTGTTGTAATTCTGGATTTAAACTCCATTCTAGGGGACCGATTCAATGAGCAGCGATGTGCCAGCAAACATCCTGCAATGCTTCACTGAGCACATATCCGCCTATTACAGAGGGCTTAACATCTCTAATTGTCCTGCCTTTTTTGTTATAGGAAAGCTTTTCCTGCACTTATATTGTTGAAGCAAGGGACTGTAGATCCGCTCTCCTGCTTCTGTTGGGCATCCATAGTGTGGCATGGTTACATGTTTAAATGGGATTAGTGTATTTTTATGTTTCCGGGAACCCATGTGTATCACACGTATTGTCATGACTGGCCGAATAGCAAAACTGTTAAATAAAGACATATTACAAAATATTTACAACAATACAAAGCTTTACTTAATAACTTTCACTGCTGAGACGATGACTTAGTGAAAATACCATTGTCTGTGAGCATGATCAATTAAGAGTTATATTTCAGATTAATATCATAATTATGTCTCATGAGGAACCTGTAGCTTCACAATGCACATGAATGCAAGTAGCTGCATCTCTCTTTCTGTCTCTCACCCTGTTATCTGGGGTCTCTGCTGAGTCCTGTAGTCCATCTTGGTAAGAAGGTAGAGGGGTGCTCTCAGATGCTATCAGTGATGTTCTCTCATTACAGTCTTCCTCCTCACTGTCTGAACTGTTCATGAAAGTAATCATAATTACACAGGATGTACCTAGCAATTGGGACAAAACACATTTCTTGTCATGTTAGAGTTTACTCTTGAGAATGATTTACATATCAAGTAATAAATATGCTCATCTATAATGTACAATCAAACTTAAAAACAGATAACCATAACAGTAATGTGACATGAAGCTGTCTCTATATTTGTTACATTTGCTTTCTTTTGAGTTCCAAATGAGAAGAGGTTGAAAGCAGGATTCACACTAAGGGCCATATTCAATTTAAGGCGAAAAGTCCGACATCATTGCCATTTTTGGAGGGGATAAAGTATTGCGTGCGTGCCCGCTTATCCCCGTATTCAATTAGGAATCAGAGAAAACGGGACCCGGCGGAAGGGTAAGTATCGAAAAGTCCTGTCCCTTTTGGGGAAATCAGCCCGTCACCCCAAAAAGATGGTCTGACATGGGGGATCACTATGGGTACCCCCGAATTGGTCTGCTAAAGGTAACTGGCGTTTTTAAACAGCCGCGGTAGGTGCATAAATGCGTCTTTGAAGAAGTGGTGAAGAATAGCATTTAGCTTTATTTTTTTGTAAAAATAAGTAGTCCCATCATATTTGAGGTACATGAAAATGGGTGCAAGCATATTTTTAAGTCCCTAAAGTAATTTTAAAATTTCTTCAAAAATCCACCTGCCGCAACCACCCGCATTCTAGAAAACACCTGCCGCATACTTGGGGACCCCCCCTGAGTCATTAAGCTAGTTTTTTTTTTAAAATATCTTTATTCACTTTCCAAATTTTAAAACAAGTAGGTAACAAGAACAGTATTACATTCCAATGTTCTTACACCAAGGTTCATTAAAAAACATTGATTCCATTGATCAAACAGCAAATAAGCAACAGAAGGAATAATACAATCCAATGTTCTTCATAGCATTCCACTTTATACAATTACGTTGATCACATCTAAATGCCTTAATATTCCCGCCCATTTTATCTATATAACACAAACATAGAAAAAAGAAGAAACATTTTTTTTTCCTTTTTTCTTTCCTCCCATCCTCTTATCCTCCCAGTCTATCTATAGGCGGATCTCCCAAAATAATTATTTTTTCATACCAATTTGAATTCTGAAAGCATTTATGCAGTTGAAATTTTAGGCTCATTGGTAGTGAGTTAATAAATCCCTCCTATATATCAAACCTTTCAATATATTTTTCCCTCTGAATAGCGGTTTCTATCCATTCCATCCGGAATACAAAAAATTATTTATTCAAAAATAAGGACTATGATGGAGGTTTAGATTCTATCCAAGTTTGTAGTATACACTTCCTTGCCACCAATAAAATTATTGTAAGCATTTCCCTGCTTCCTTTATTATATTTTAGATCTGATTCCGTTATCCTCAATATTGCTCATTGTGCTGTCACTGGGATATAATCAATTAGGTGTGTGTAGGCAAACTTCTGCACCTGATCCCAGAATTTTTTAACCTCCTTACACTCCCATAGGCAATGATATAATGAGGCATTAAATATTTAACATTTCGGAAATTCATTTGTCTCTGCAAGCCTCATTTTATATCTCCTTTGTGGTGATATGTATCAACTATGATATATCTTCAAATTAATTTCTCTATATGATATTGATTTTATAATTTTGTTAGAATATTCTAGTGTTTTCAATATCCTATCTTCTGATACACTCGGAAAAGAATCTTGCCATCTTCCTACACCTTTTTTTACCATGGGAATGTCTATTAAGTTTCTTAACAAATTACAATATAATGTAATTGCCTTTTTCCCTATTACTTGTTGGTTGAGAATTTTATCCAAGTTGTTATTAATATCTTTCTCTACCAACTCTTGTAATACCTCCTTGGCATAATGCATAGCTTGAAAAATGGAAATCTGATCTTTTGCGGGCAATTCATATTTTTTCATAATTTCTTGCCTATTCATCATTTTACCCGCCTCCAATTTTATTAGGTTTCCTACTTTTGTAATCCCTTTAGTTTTCCATTTTTCAAATACTTTTGCTGCCTTTCCCCCTTGAAATGATATATTATTAACAAATGCCAAAATAGTGTGTATTTATCATTTATCCATATTTGTTTTCTTACAATTTTCCATACTGTCATTAACAATGGATTATTTTGTATTTCCATCAATATCTCTGATCTTGAATTATGTAAAAATTATGTAAGTGACCTATCTATAATGAATGCTTGTTCTATCTTAGTATTTGCATACTTATCTTTATTATGTAATCAGTCTCTTATATACCTGATTGTACTTGCTATATTATATCTTTTGATGTTGGGAAAGTTTAACCCACCTTCTGTTACCTTTTGTTGAATTTTAATTAAAGCTATACGGGATCTTTTGTTAGCCCAAATAAAGTTCCTAAATTCTTTATTCAACATTTTTACATCTCTCTCCGATATCAGTACTGGTAGGACTTGTATTGGATATAATATTTTTGGAAATATAATCATCTTTAACATATTTATTCTTCCCATATATGTTAGGGGTAGATTGTGCCATTTCTTCAAATCATTTGTACATAATTTAACTATTTTTCCCATATTAAGATCATATAATTTGTCTATATCCTTTGGTATTTGTAGTATTTTATTGATGTAGTCATCCAATTCAATATTGGGCCTCCTGTCCACCTCGGCTTGCTTTCTTTATGAGTTTGAAGTGCATTTGATTTATCCCAATTTACTGAAAACCCTGAGTGCTCCCCAAAACATGATATAATTTCAATATATGTGATATAGATTTTGATGGATTTGAAACAAATAATAAAAAGGTCATCCGCAAAGGCCGTAATTTTAATTTCATGTGTTCCTACTTTTATACCTTCAACTTTAGTGCAACTATTTAGTTTTCGTATCAGTGGATCTACAGCAATATTAAATAATAAAGGTGATAAAGGACATAATTAAAGGAAAAAATTGTAATGATACCACACTGACATAAATTTACTGATATAATAATTTCTTTTGGATGTTTATTATGTTTCTGTCATAGAAAAGAGATAGATTATACTGTGATGCTCCTCTCAAATTTGTCAAAAAAACACCTAGGTTGATGTGTATAAATGGAGGTGCCACTGGACCTTCTCACAAAAGTATCATAAATTGCATATAAAGATAAGAGAAGTGGTCTGGTGCACTATTCACAGTTTCCAAGTATATTATAGTTGTATTCTATGAAAAAATAGATATATGAAATAATAAAATATAACTTTTATTAATATATTTAAAAGTTTAATGTACAGGTATATAAGGCGAAATATTAAAATAATCTGTATAGAACAGAAGTGAAAGAAAAAGTAGATAGTGTAGTTAAAAACTCTTCCAGCTGCTGCCGGTCATTAGAAATATTAGTATAAATTAAATTGATCTCTTATTTAATATCTATAATAAATATAGTGTGCTTATCAGATCACACCAGTATCTCAAATTGATTCATACTATAAGTATCTGTTCAGTGTATAAACTGCAGTTACTGGCATCTGATTATCTTTGCTGCTATTAGTTACAATGTCAGTGTCTATAGTTACTGTTATCTCTATCATATCCAACTGACACACTATTGAAGCTGCAAGGCTTCTATTACAAGTGGGCTTTTATTGATACAAATCCCAATATTCACAAAAAAACAGTATGGATATTATATTTCCGCTGATTAAACCAGAGATTCCCACATTGGTAATCCCTGCAAATGCAATATTTCTTTCGAACACCAAAAAACGTAAGCAGAGTACCCCTCCTGCAGTAGCTCTCTCCTAACGAATACAGTCACTGATAGAGTACAAATAAGTTCTGCAGGGAACTGCAGTATTGAAATTTATCTAGATTGCCACATGAATCGATTCTAAATGACAAAATTGTAGTCTGAGGAGCAAATTAATGACAGCAGGCTGTAGTGACTCAATACATTGTTATAGTTATAGATATATATTATATATATCTCACTAAAGGGGTAGGTGATATAGTGTCAAAATAATATAGAATAATTGCTTCCAATGGCGTGCTATATACTTCCACAATAATAGGCTATATAGATATAAAGTAGCTCATTAAATGTATTGTGTATTTATCATATAAGATCTGAGGCATAAATCCGCACATATAGAGATAAATACATGGAGGTACAGTGTCAATTGATATGAATAGATTATTTCCAACAGCGCACCATATATTCTCACACTTGTAAACTGTATATGCTTAATAGCAGGCTAAATATATTATATGTCTATCATGTGCGCTCAGAGGCATAAATCAGCGCCTATGGTGTCTGATTCTGACATTGATATTTTATGATAGCATAGCAGTGGATAAACACGTGTTAAATCAAATTCGCATACATTCAGCGGTGACCGGCAGCAAGCAGGGACAACACCGACGTGCGTTTCGCCTGTAGCTGCTTTCTCAAGGCAGTACTTTATATCTATATAGCCTATTATTGTGGAAGTATATAGCACGCCATTGGAAGCAATTATTCTATATTATTTTGACACTATATCACCTACCCCTTTAGTGAGATATATATAATATATATCTATAACTATAACAATGTATTGAGTCACTACAGCCTGCTGTCATTAATTTGCTCCTCAGACTACAATCTAGTCATTTAGAATCGATTCATGTGGCAATCTAGATAAATTTCAATACTGCAGTTCCCTGCAGAACTTATTTGTACTCTATCAGTGACTGTATTCCGTTAGGAGAGAGCTACTGCAGGAGGGGTACTCTGCTTACGTTTTTTGGTGTTCGAAAGAAATATTGCATTTGCAGGGATTACCAATGTGGGAATCTCTGGTTTAATCAGCGGAAATATAATATCCATACTGTTTTTTGTGAATATTGGGATTTGTATCAATAAAAGCCCACTTGTAATAGAAGCCTTGCAGCTTCAATAGTGTGTCAGTTGGATATGATAGAGATAGCAGTTACTATAGACTGACATTGTAACTAATAGCAGCAAAGATAATCAGATGCCAGTAACTGCAGTTTATACACTGAACAGATACTTATAGTATGAATCAATTTGAGTTACTGGTGTGATCTGATAAGCACACTATATTTATTATAGATATTAAATAAGAGATCAATTTAATTTATACTAATATTTCTAATGACCTGCAGCAGCAGGAAGAGTTTTTAACTACACTATCTACTTTTTCTTCCACTTCTGTTCTATACAGATTATTTTTATATTTCGCCTTATATACCTGTACATTAAACTTTTAAATATATTAATAAAAGTTATATTTTATTATTTCATATATCTATTTTTTCATAGAATACAACTATAATATACTTGGAAACTGAAAATAGTGCACCAGACTTCTTTTTTCTCTCACTCTTCTCATATCTTTACAAGCAATTTGTGATAAAGGACATCCCTACCTTGTGCCTCTACTCATTAATAAAGGTAAACCATTAGTGTCATTAATAATAATAGTGGTTTTTGGTTCTGTATATATATATTTTATAAATTGTGCAAAAATATAACCGAAATCTCTGTGTTCAAAAATACTTTGCAAGTATTGCCATGATATTTGTCAAAAGCTTTTTCAGCATCTAAACTTAATAGTACATTTGGTTCTTTAGGGTATTCAATCCCTTTTGATGATATTACAGTGGCTATAGCTCTTCTGATTCCTTTTACCGAGTATCAGTTTTGTGTGAATCCTAATTGATGTTCCGTTATAAGTGAAGGTAAAATATTTTGTAATCTATTTGCTATGATTTTAGCTATGAATTTGAAATCTTGATTTAGTAACGCAATTGGACGATATGAACTTATTGGTTCCTTTGGTTTTCCTACTTTTGGGATTATTATTGTATTGGCTGTATTAAATTGTGGATAGTACAAATTTCCTTTATATATTTTTTGATATAAACTAGTTAAATATGGTACTAATTGTGGCTCTAATATCTTATAAAATTCTGCGCTAAATCCATCTTGACCTGGAGTTTTACTAATTTTGCTTGCTTTCATTACTTCTCTAACTTCATTCTCTGTGTGTCTTCATTGAGACTCTCTCTTTGTAGTTCAGATAATTTCGGTATTTTTGCTTGGTTAAGAAATAACTCATGTTGTAATTTCTCAAATGGGATTTCTTTATACAGGTTTTCATGATACTTATAAAATATTTTTCCTATATCTAAGTTTCCTGTACATAACCCTCTTGTCATCTGATCTCTAATAGCTACTATTGGGTCTTTTTTCCCCTTGTTGTAAATTCTCGTCATATTAGCTAACATTTTCCCTGCTTTCCCGCCCCATCTAAAATATTTATTCTTCATATAATCTATTTGATTTTGTACTTTTGTGCAGAGAAACGTTTCAAGTGTCTGTCTCGAGGCTATATATATATATCTCTCGATTAGATTCATTAGATACTTCCGTATAGTTTTGAAAAGCTTTAACTGTTTCTCTACGTAGTTGTTCATATTTTAGATTATGTTGTTTCTTTTTTTGGATCATATATGATGTTATATGTCCACATATCACTGCTTTGCCGCTTCCCAATATATTATGTGGTTATCTCTATATTGTATGTTATCTTTCGCATATTCTTCAAATTTTGTTTTAAGGTAAGTTTGAAAATCCTGCGAATGGGCTAAATATATTGGAAAGCGCCATCTGAGTGGTTTTCTAGTAATCTACCACTAATGCATGGTCTGAAACAGAAATCTCTGCTATTTCTGTGTTCTCCACTCTACACATCAGATGGTCTGCCACCAATATATAATCCAACCTAGAAAAGGATTAATTTGGTTGTGAGTAAAATGAAAATTGTTTTTCCCTGGGGTTTTGTAATCTCCAAGGGTCTACTAATGAGTGATGGTTCTTAATAATTTGTATTTTATTTTTAGCAACATTATAGTTTTTTGTTACCTTAGATCTATCTATTTTGAAATCATCCACACGATTGAAGTCTCCTCCCATTATTAAATTTGGTGTATCCCGTAGTACTAATAGCTGAGAAATAGATGCAAAAAACTGATCATTAGATTCATTAGGTGCATAGATATTTAACAATGTAAACTTCTCTCCTATCCTAATATCTAACAACAAATATCTACCCTTTGAGTCTCCCTTTTTGTGATCAATGGTATCATGCAAACTTTTATTAAATATTATTGCCACCTCCCTTGATTTTTTATTATATGAAGATATTACACATTCACCTACCCAATTTGCTTTTAAACCTTTAAGATTTTCTGGGTCCCAATGGGTTTCTTGCAAAAAAACGATATCTGGTTTGTGTATTTTCAGTTGATTTATCACTTTTTTCCTTTTTATAGGTGTATTAAGTCCTTCAACGTTCCATGTTATTATTCTCATAATTTGATTTGTACTTCTATCTTACTGTTACCCATTATATCTGTTTCCTATCTGTCCCTGTATTTCTTTATTTACCCCGGTATCTGCTTTTATTTTTATTTTTCCTATATATTCTCTATAAAACCTTTTCCTCTTGTTGTCCTTACTCATAACCTCATTCTTCATGTTACCCACTTCATTAAATGTTCTAATAACAATCCTCCTTTTTTCTAGATTTTCCTCCAGTTTTCTAACAATTATATTTAGCTGATCTTCATACACTTTCTTTTTAAAAATCGTACACAATTTCCTTTTAAATATCGTTACCATTTTATCTAAACAGACATAGAACTCTTATCAACATAAACCTAAAATATACATTCTATGACATTTGTTCAAAACATTTTTTTGCTTTGTCTGCTTCCTAGAACATATATTGTTGGCCATTTATTTCGATCTTCAGTTTGGCTGGATACATCAGGGAAAAAGGTTTATGTTGTTTAAATAACAGAGCATATTGGTGAGAACTCCCTTCTTTTCTTCGATACCTGCGTCGAAAAGTCTTGAAAGATTAATACTTTTTTCACATGCATTGTAAGATTTGGGATTTTCCTATAAGCTCTCAAGATCCTTTCTTTATCTTTAAAGTTAAGAAATGTAGCTATTGCTCTAGGTCTTTCCACTCCTTCCGATCTTTCTGGGCCTAATCTATGAGCTCTTTCAATTATGATCTCGCCGTAATCTTCCTCTAATGTGAGAGATTTTATCAGTTCTTTTTGAAGAAAGAAAATTCATAAGATCTTGACCTTTTATTGACTCTGGGATTCCCACAAACCTTTAGTTATTACGGCGGTTTCTATTTTCTAAATCTTGTTTTTTCTTCCAGAGCTTTAACTATTTTTATTTGTGCTAAAGCTTGTTTTTGTAAGTTTATCATTAAATCCTCCATGTAACTCACTCTTTGTTCCAATAAGTCAATTCTTTTTGTATTAGACTCTAATTTTGTAATTGCTAGATTCAATGATTCCTGCAGAGAGTCAAATTTTTGCTCTATCATCGGAACAAATCTTTTTTCGATTAGAGGCATTAGGATTTGTGATACTTCTCTTGCAAGCTCTTAAGTTTTTATTACATTTGGCCCTGTTTCTATTCCTGTGTTATCCGGGTTTTCTGAGGATATAGAAGCATTTTTAGGTGAATGTGGATCACTCCGTCTCGGATTTGTTGCTCTATTTTTCCCCATCTTATTACTTCCTGGGTTATCCAAGTATTTTTTCATATCAGGGCTTCCCCTAGCCCTTATGTTTTACTTAGTGATAGTTCTTTGTCCGTTAGTTTTATACAGCAATCGATATATCTATGAACTTTTATCGACAGAAGCTCTATGTGTCAGACGATGTTGGTAGACATAGGACGTAAATTATCTATCGCTTATAAGGGCATTCAAGTCCCTCTTGCATAAACAATTAATCCAGTTCAATTCTTTAATATATTGATTTCTACCTAGTAATATTAGGTTTCTATTTTTATACAGTAGTCTATATTATATCAGTCTGCTGCTCTGCCCCATATTGTCTAGTTTGCATAGCTATCAATAATTCACAGCAGAGACAGAAATATATTCCACGCTTATACAGTTTTTATGATTCCAGACACTATTAAATATAGGAGAAATAATATTTCACCAGTTCCACCAACTAGTATTAGATGTTTATAAGGGAAAGCCTTTGTTTGTCAGTCAATATTTTCAGTGTTGATGGTCAGAGAAGGTATTTTATTTATAGTCTCTCAATTTATATGGGAGAATTTAAAGCATATCAGACATAATTGGTTAGACAGCTTCTATTACTCTGTAGTGCATATCCAAGTATATCAGCAGGAGCAATTAGACCTTTGTACACTCAGAGTCACAACCTTCAAATCAATTCTTATAGTAACTGATCATATAGTAAAGGGGGTCCCGGGAGGAGACAAATTTCACTCTGTCTTCAACAGTAACAGCAAAGTCGTTTTGATCATTGGCTCAGCGTTTCCCCGCTGGCCTCCAGGTTCACTCACCCCCTTTAAGGATCCTGTGTTTTCAACCTGACTTGCTTAGATGTTCCTATTATTAGCATGTCAGTCCGCTTTCTGCCTTCTTCCTTCCTTTTCTGACCACCTCTCCTCTGGTACTTGGCTTTTCCCCCGGCCAGTCCTGTCCTTCCCCGTGGGGGGCCACCGCTGCCAGTGTCTGTATCAATCAGCGCGGGCGTCTTGGTCTGACCTCCCTGCTTCACCGCCAGCAACCACGGCCACTGTTCTGTCCGACCACTCCCGATCCGACTGGCTCCCGGCAGCCACGCAGCTCCCCGGCTGTCTCCACGTGGGTCGCCGCCGTTATTCTGCCTGCGTTTGTTACACTTGACCCTGTAGCACGGGTCTGGCTTCTGGCTGCGTTGTAATAGGTGTGAGGATGTTTCCGTCTAACTATAGCCTAGCTCACCCACTTTCAGCCCCTGCTCCCACCGCCTCGGTGTCTCCACTGTCGCCGGTTCACCAGGAGCTGCTTGGGAGCTGTCTCTCCTTGTGTCCTCCTCGAGAGACCCGCCCACCGGAAAACCTGAGTCACAGCAAAGTCCTAGTGCAGGGTTTCCCAAACCATTAAGCTAGTTTTTAAGTTTGTCCTCCAACTTTTTTTTGTTCCCCACAAAATGAAACCACTTTTTTGGGGTGTCCTATGCTTATTTAAAAAAAATTTTTGACACAGATAATTTTAAGGGGACATTCCAAAGGCTGCAGGCTACTGTTTTAGTTCTGCACTCCAAAACCCCAATTCTGCACTTTTTTCCGCCACCTCTGCAGTAGTGAAAACTTATCCCCGTTTTTTACAAAAACTTTTCGCACCTGCGAAAAGTCTTTTAAATTGAATATGGGGATAATTGAAAAATTCAAAATTTTTGATAATGGCAAAAATGACATCAGAGGCGATAAATTATCGCCGATAACGGACTTTTCGCTCCAAATTCAATATGGCCCTAAGGGGGGAATTCAATTAGCCGCATTAAATAACTGATCGGTAATTGATCCCCTGTGGGCTATTCAATTAGCTCCACTTAACAGGGACTTCGTCTCGAGTCTCACGAGACCCAAAAATAAATCCCCAATAAGTGTGCTGTTATCAGGGGATAACAGCCACTTAATGCCCGAATCTGTGAATTTATCACGGATTCCGGAGGCTAACGCCCGATAACACACGTTAAATGAACGGGTTAACACAGGTTAACACAAGCACAGAGAAAAAGGGAGCCTAATTAAATAGCGCTACCTCCCTTTTTCTCCATTGATAATTTATCGGGGCCAATTGATTCCCCCCAATATGTACACAAAAAGCCGGACCCACACATTTACACAGGCTCACAAGGATCTTGCCAGATCTACACAAAAAGCTGAAACCGCATGAAATTCACAAGGCACACAAGGATCTTGCCAGATCCATAATAAATATATCCAAAAAGCCGGATCCACACTAAATTCACACTGACACACAATGATCTTGCTCGATTCAGGCTAAATTCACACAAAACCATGTGGATTCAAACACTCGGGTCTTGCCGCATCCACACAAAATTAAAACAAACACACCAAGATACACATTAAGTTAACACAAACACACTTGGATCTGTATAAGATTCACACAAAACCACCCAGATCCATACTAAATTCATACTTTACATTTGGGCACTTTTCTTTGAATGTAGTCTGGATCCAGGTGCGTTTGTGTAAATTTAGTATGAATCTGTCTTTTAGGGTGTATCCAGAATTTTGTGTTAATTTACTGCAGATTCAGGTGTGTTTATGCGAATTTAGTGAGGATTTCCTTTTTGTGTGCGTCCGGCTTCTTGTGCAAATTTACTGTTGATCCAGCTATTTGTGTGAATATGGAAGTGTGTGCAAATTTTATGTGGATCTGGATTTTTCTGTGAATTTAGTGTAGATCCAGGTCTGCTTGTATGACTAGTTTGGATCGACTTCGACTCACAACCTTCCAAATGCTGTAAAGCTCGATCTCAATTGATTTTGTGTATCTAGGTGTACCAGGGATCCAACTTGTAGATGTGAAGTTTGTCTTTCCATTATAAATATTGTTCCAGATCCATCCATAAAAGCAGTGAGGTTTCTATGGGTCCTATTTCTTAAATATTTGTGAGACATCCCCAAAAACACCTGTTTTCTGGGGGAACCAGCAAATATATTAAATTCCCCCGAACTTAACATGGACCACAGCAGATATCTCCAATGCTGGTAACATAGCACTAGGTGGTCCCAAAAGAGAAGTGATCGCTAATGCGATTGCTTCCCTTCTAACACATAGCAGGGACGCCTGTCCCTGCATGTGATTTCAATACATTCGGGCAAATCTCAATTTCTTATTGCTACATATAGCTACAATAAGAAATTACAATTATCGGGTCTAAAAGATAAATATGCCACTATATATCCAATGATTATAGGATA
Organism: Taudactylus pleione; assembly: GCA_031769625.1. Lineage (NCBI taxonomy): Eukaryota > Metazoa > Chordata > Amphibia > Anura > Myobatrachidae > Taudactylus > Taudactylus pleione. The sequence goes on from JAUIMM010000153.1 coordinate 3,051,812, forward strand.
GTCTGTGTTGCATGAAGCCATGCAAAGCATGACGAAAGCAGTGGGCTTCTAGTGATCTGTAAATTATATTAATAAACAAAAGGGATAGGTACGGGACGCTCGGGATCCTGGCGGCCAGAATCCCGACACCTGTCAGTCGGTATCCTAACCCTCCCCCTCTCCCTCCCGTGACGGTGCCTGAACCTAACCTCCCCCTTAGTGCCTAAACCTAACCTCCCCGCACTCTAAACCTCTCTCCCTTAGTGCCTAATGGTAACCCTCCCCCTAACCCTGCTACTTACCATTGGGATTCCGGCGCCGCCATTCTGAGCGCTGGACTCCCCACAGTCGGGATATTGACGGCATCCAGAACAAAGTTCCATTCATATGCAGCTTAAGCATGGTTTTGACTCTATTTGTAGCTGAATTACTTTCCATCACTGAACTCGATTCAATTCAATGAGAATTGAATAGTCCCGGGAGGGAGCTCCCTGAGCTATTCAATTCAGCGCACTGCTAAGGATTGCTTCTCGTATCCCTCCTGGTGTGCGAGCATAAATCCGACAAAACTCCAGGCGCGATGCTGTATTCGGACCTTAGTGCCGAGGAAACAGCATCGCGCCGGGCAGTTTAGTCGGAGAATGCCGGTTCTCGTGACTAAACACCATGTCATTCTCCGACAATACAGCATGCTGAATTGAATAGCTCTGGGAGCTCCTTCCCGGCGCTATTCAATTTGCGTTGAATTGAATCGAGCCCACTGATACAGCCATACATAAAATCAGTTTATTGAACAAATGGCTTTTGAGAAGTTAAATGTGCCTGTGGACAGTGAGTGACTCAGAGTTCTGAAATACAACCCAAGTCATGAGACTAGAGAAACCACAAGGTTCAGCTGATGTCAAATAAAAGAATGTTGCAGAGAGGAAAAAAGAGAGGAATGTAATATTTTTCAACTAAGTTTTAAATTATGAATATTAGTGTAATACATTCTCCAGAAAAATTAAAACTTGCAATTAGGATAAAATCTAAATCACTTTGAAACTATTTTAAATTGAGACTAGATAAAATGAAACCACCTACAGATCATACATGATTGTTTTAGAAAAACACCATGGTATGAGAATCAGGAGCTGACCACCAACCACACCCCTAATCTGTAACCCTGAGGGAAAGATTTGTACATTGCAATACGGAGTGTGATGTGCAATTTGGAAATTACATTAATTGTTCTCCATCTGTATTTTAAAACATTGTGAATGAGGGATTAATTTATGCATGTGAAAATAATAAAAGGTTCAGCATTTTATACCAGTATTCATTCATTGTGCAGTCATACCCTTTTCACATTAGAATGCTGGATCACACCCAGGATTTTGTCCAATCTGGGTGCAACCCGGCTGAAACCCCTTTCAGAATGGCGCCCCGACCTGGCAATAATGCCGGGTCGATTACGTCACCGTCATCACCTGCTGAGATCATCTCCAAGCACCGGCTCTTCCTATGCAGTGAATGGGACCCGGTCGCATCGACCTGGGTTACCCATTCGGAATTGGTATGAAATTCGGGTTCGATTCCCGTCAGCGGCAGCCCGACAGGAGCAGAGTGCGACGCAGCGGAAGCCCGACAGCACTGGAAATCCTGATCGTGGCTAGGTAAGTATCTGCTAACCTAACCTAACCCCCCTAACCCTAACCCTCCTTAGGGGTGCCTAACCCTAACTTACCCCCAAGTGCCTAACCCTAACCACCCCCTTCCCCGCTGCCTAAACCTAAGTCCCCCGGGGGGGTGCCTAACCCTAACCCTCCCTCCCCCTAGCCTAACCCTAACCCTCCCAGGGGGGTGCCTAACCCTAAGTGCCCCCCGGGAGCCCTAAATCTAAGCCTCCCCCCCCGCGGCTGTCTGCTAGCGGCGCCCGGCATCACTACGATCGTGATGCTGGGCGCCGGTCTCCCGGCGTCGGGGAAATGCGGGCGTCTACATCTAGACGCCCGGCATTTCACCCTTGCCGGGATAAGACAGTCGGGAAGCCGGCTGCCGGTATTTAGGCAGTCGGCTTCCCGATTGCCTTCCACCCATTCACAATGCACCTCAAGCTGGGTTGAGCTCACTCGACTTGGCTTATTTCAACCTGGCCCTTTCACACTGCACAGTAACCTGGGTTGGTTCGCGTTCACGTTATTGCTTGTAGTGTGAAAGGGGTATAAGCCTTTTCAACTTGCAGAGTTCACCATAAATATGTACTCGTATCTTTGATATGTGCTGTATATAATGAGTGCAAAGGAAATGTTTTCATAGTTTTCAAAATTTCGATAGCGGAATGGATAGTGGAAGTTAAAAATTGTCTGATACAACATACAATGCTATTAACATAGCATTTTATGATTAAAGTCAGACGCAACCATCAATAACAACTTGAAATAGAGCAGTAGGCTAGCAACCAGGTACCAGCTTTCATTACCTAACTTGAACTTGACTATCAAATCTATTTACTGGTTGTCTAGCATGGACAACTGTACACTTGCAATTTGTTAGCAGTTAAATCCAGGAGAACAGACAGAAATATGGAGAGTGTAACTTCTCTGTGTGTGGCCAAATTGGACAATTGCTCTTTAGTTGCTAACAGTCTTAAACAAAAATATACAATAACGGACATTTAACATATACTATACCAATCTATACACAGTATAAAAGTCCCTGGTAGGTGTTTTGAGAACCACTGCACAGATTTGATGCAGTTTTCACTATTCTATAGAGAACAGGTTCTCAAACTCAGGCCCTGATTCAGAGCCGGACGCTCTGACATAGCGCTCGCTCTGAATCAGGGCCGGCCTTCTTGTTTTTTAGAGTGGCCTCCTGGCCGCTCGCATAGCTGTGGGTACTCACCCACAGCTATAGCGAGCGGCTAGGAAGATGGTCGCGATGGTCAAGACCATCGCGACCATCGGGCTTGCGACGAGATCCTTGTGTGTAGGGTCTCGTTGCCGCAAGCCCCAGGGAGATTTTGGCTCTCACAGAGGGAACGCCTCCATTTGGGCAGCCACTCCCCCGACCCGCCCACCAAAGGGGGCGTGCTGTCACTCAACATCGACAGCACGCCCCCTTTGGTACGAGACCAGGAGCGACGGTTTGCCCGTCTCTATCCGGGTCTTGCGCATGCGCACGACGGAGCCGGCTCCGTCCTGCGCATGTGCACTGGGCCACCATCGACCCGCTCACGAGTGCATAGCGCTCGCGAGCGGGTCTGAATCAGGCCCTCAGTCCTCAGCACCCCAAACAGTGCATGTTTTCCAGGACTCCTCACAGAATCACAAGTGAAATAGTTAGCTCCATCAGTGGATTTTTAAAAAATGTGTTCCTATTTAATTTATGTGAAAAATTATTCTTTAATTTCATACAAGTCCAATTCAGGTAATAGTCTGCTTTGGCGCAACAATAAATAAAGCACAGGGACAGACACGTAACATGGCTGGAGTTGACCTACAGTAAGTGGAGACTGTGTTTCTCATTGACAACTTTATGCGGCTCTTTTGCGTGTCCCGTCAAAACCAAATCTTTTCATGTTGACATCAGGAGGAAAAGGGACTAATGTCATCTACAGGGCAATCATATAAGACCTCAGTTAAAAAGACTATTGTTGTAAACTCAAAATTGCTCCAGTGCGAAGCCAGGGCGGGGACGCTAATATATATATATATATATATATATATATATATATATATATATATATATATATATATATTAGTTATAACTGGTCACCAAAAAATCATTTTTGTTCTTTTAGGCAGATTGCTTGCCAGGTAACTGAAATGTGGGGCTTTCATACAACATTACCAGGAAGTGTCATACAAATCAAATGTAACCTAGAGGCACTTTATAATGACTTTATAAACAGGCTCGGGTGAGCTACGTTATCTGGCACTGCCACATTACTGATCCCGATAGAAATGTTTGTTACACAACAGCAGCTGGTCTGTAATAATACAGAAGACGGTAACAGGCAGGATTTCACTTTACACGTATTCTTCAACGACTGATAATAGCGCCTGACAGGCAGCTCTGCCCAAGAACACAGAGGAGCAATAAAAGGGAATGAGGTGGGAACACTCCCATCATTTTTACAGAGAAAAGCAGCACTCAACGCTGATTAATAAAATAGCAATATTTTTGTAACGAAAGTATACTACTATGTGATAAATAACATATAAAGACACTGACAGCGATGCCTAGCAACAATACTCTTACCTACATGGAAGGAGGCGCCCGCTTCCGTAATGCAGATTATAGAGCCTTCCCGGCCACCGTCCGTGTGCGTCTCAAGCCTCTTGCTGGAAGCGAGATGTGATACCCAGAGAGGGCTGGCTGGCTCCTACTTCCTCAACGCTGCTCAGTAGCAGGTTCTTTTTCCTTAAAGGGAAGGGGAACTAGTCACACGAGTCACGACCCTGGTCCCTTACCATTTCTTTAAGGTGGTTGACGGACCTTCATGCCTAAAACAACTGTGAACGTACTGCTTTCAATTCCATTTTAAGTAGAGACCTCCTCTTCTGTGTATATGCACTGCCAGATCAGTGTTTTACTATTTGAAAAAAAATCTTTACTCGTTATATCTATATATTTGAATATCACATATTATGCCCATGGCCCCCTCGAAAAAAAAGCATGATACAAATTCACAGCAGACGGGGACAGGGCAGGGCAATGAGTTGTGGGAAAGGCATCCCTGAGCACGCCTGTGGCGCGCGCACCCAAAAAGGGGGTGTATTCTCGTGACACATCCCCAATTTGTCACTCGGGGGCGTGCCCAGCAGTATATGTAGGTGATCTTAATAGTTGACATATGCTAGATTAGTGTGCCCCATGATCAACATAAAATACTTTGAGAAAAGCCTGTTCCACATAAAAAAACTTTAATAATATAATGCCCCCAATTCTTGTGATTGCACCTTCTGTGATTTCACCTGTGCCCCATGATTTCTCCATTTGTCTCCTGTGATATTATTTCTGTTCCCCATTATGATTTGACACCACTTTACACCGTTAATCTCCCCTTGCATTATTTCACCTCTTAAACCTTCACGCGGCTCATGATTTCACCTCTTCTGCTCTGCATTCTCCTCCTGCCTCCTTTTATGTATTTCTAATTACGTCCCTTGTTTCTCTATCTTCTTATTTTCTATTAATAAAGAAAATCCCAAGCAAAAGGACATCCCTCTCCCCACCCCTGCTTGTGACCCCACTCTTCTGTGTCCCCACTTCTTATGACTCCACTCCTTGTGAAAGAAAAGTGTCAAAATTACCTAATCACCAGAGATGTGTGGTCTGCCTCCCCTGTCATGTTCCAGAGTTTTGATATAAAAACTGTGTTTTTATACGTGCCTCCCCAGCCATTGACCTCATCGCAAGTCACTGCTAATCACAGGAATCTTAGCAGTGACAGGCCGCCTATTTCTGTGTAATGCATGATCATTAAGTTCACAGTTCGGCAGGTACAGCAATATGTCTAGGCCAGAGGTTCACAATCACGGTCCTCAAGACTCCCTAACAGTTCAAGTTTTAGGGCTATTCATGGTTGAGCACAGGTGATTTAATTAGTTACCTCAGTCAATTTGATTTAACCACCTGTGCTTAACCATGGATATCTCTAAAACCTGAACTGTTGGGGAGCCTTGAGGACCACATTTGGAAACCTGGTCTAGGCAATGGGGAGGAGAGCACTGAGAATGGAGGAAAAGCTGGGGCATGCACAAGGCTATTGTGCATGTCTCCTCTGTAAAATGCAGCTCCAGAGTCCAGTCCACATCATTCATTCAATATTGGTCCGGAATACACAGTCCACTTGTTGTTGCTGCTGCTACAGCGTGTGTGGTGAGAAGGGAGCATGGGGGATGTCGAAGCCGGATAATTGGCTGAGACAGGATCAGTTAAAAAATTAGATCAGAGTGACGCCATCTTGCAAATGGCGACAAGACTCCATCTTAAAAAATTAGATCTGCACAACTCCATTTTGCGAATGGCCGCCCAGTGCCATTTTAGCGAAACTCACACTTAAGTACATACAGCGATGCTATTATTAGCATCATGTAATCGCATATCTCATCATACTCCATATACACGCACAGTTGTGCTGTTAACTCCATACGCACATTATCGACTGCATAATACCCCGCGTACGAACGCCGTTTATTAATTTCATGCATACGCAACTGCCCAAAGTTAAAAGTCCTCACTACATAAATGCAGACAGTCACTAAAACATACAAAGGGATTAACCCTGCAAAACACTTACCATGGTGAACTCTAATTAGCGTCCTTTCCCAAACCCCTAATACTTACACACTGCACACTTACATAAAAGGTTCCATAGCTCCAAAGTGTAATATTCAAGGTTTATTCATTTATTACTAATCTTGTGAAATAAAGATTATTTGATATCTAAGGTTTAATACATGATAAGCAGACCGTGTTTGGTGTTGTACTGATCTATTCTGTCTCAACAGCGTCCCGGTGTCATCGGTGAGAAGATCGCAACATGTGTTCACAACTTATGGACTATAGAGAGTTAAAACACTAAAATGTACTATGTAATATTAGCAGCTTAGATTTGCATGCAGCAGGAAAACGGAGACAAAAGGCTGTCAGAGGCTGACCTGTGTCCATTTGAACTGACCTGTTAACTGTCCTGTAAGAGAAGCATTGTGACGGAGAACTAATGGAATCATGCCAAACTTGCTTATTGTATTGCCTATCTCTGTAAAAGTATATATGTGCACTCTCAGACCCCAATCGGGAGTCTTCTTGCTGATGCTGTTGACTGAGCTTTCTTGCTGATGCCGGTATCTGGTCCCAGAGCACGTGCGTATGTAACAACTGTACCTTGGGTCTGTATTATATATTTGCGCTAATTGTCTTTAGATCACAGCGTGTAACCTTCTGTTTTTATGTTGAATAATAACCTTTTGTGTGTTGGAAACACATTCAAAGTCTGAAGGCATTTATTTACTTTATGACTCATTTTGTTCATAGCGATAATTTTAGAAGGTATAGGCAGGATAGTATAAAGGTGTAGAAGATATAGGCAGGAACGTACAGAGGTTTTCACTAGGTATCAATAGTTGGGGACTCGCAGTGTTAATCACGCAACCGGTCGGTAACACTCAGTATCGAACTCTTAGCAAAAGGGTGGAGGCGCCTGGAGAACGCATTGTGCATTCGGAATCTGTTACCACCATTGTTGCTGAGAGTGCGCTACCTGTTACTGTGACTTTAGGAGCGCTGATTGAGAATCCAGGGGCGAGGGAGGAAAAGTTTGTTTTCCTTCATAGATAAGTTTTTTTTCTGTTTTTGTCTTGTGTGTTAAAAAGGGGAAGTCGCTATATTGCGTACGCAGCTAAATCGCAATATAGCGTAAGAGTCATAATACATGTTATGTAGTAGTCGCATTATTGTGTATGCGACTAGTCGCACAATAGCATATACGTATTTCCGGTCTTGCTGCCACGTATTTTAAACAAAGCCGTTGAGATTACATTATCAATTGTTGCCAATAACTGGGTTAACGTGTATTTTTCTGTGCAGGAAAAAAAGTGTGTAACAGTGAGTATTTGTTTAGGGTGTAACACGGTTCCTAAATGTTAAGGGTATCATAGGACCCCTAAGTGCTAGGCGTAACGAGTGGCCTAGTGACTCGGTAGCAGCTTACCGTTTACTTTATACAAGGCAGGTGTATGGGTTGTTATTATTGTTAGGGTTCGGTTCAGTAATCGGTTAGGCTTATTTGAGCACTGTAATTGAACCGCATAATTTTTGGCTAAACTGTGATTGTGAACTTATGAGAGGGTGGACGAAATCAACTGGAAAACAAAGGGCTTGTATTGCCTCCTAGCGGTTGAAAGGTAGTCAAAAAGGGATTTCTGCGTGGGAGCAGCTTTTCTTCCATAGGTGAGTGGAGGCGTCTAGAGGTCTTCCATAGGGTTTGTGGTTTTTCAAAGACGTCCACAGGTAACTGAAAGTATCTTGACTGTCTTTCACCAGTTTAAATCTTTATTGAAAAACGTAGGGGTTGTCCCAGGATGGGAGCCGCGCAAACAATAGAGATGTTAGATGATGATGTGCTGCTAATGGAAGCGCCGCTTGGATCGGCATGCCGTATTATGCATACTAAGGGCCTGATTCAGAGCCGGACGCTCTGACCAGAGCGCTCGCTCTGAATCAGGGCCCTCCTCCATGAAAATGGAGCGGCCTCCTGGCCGTTCGCATAGCTGTGGGTGACCACCCACAGCATATGCGAGCGGCCAAAAAGATGGTCGAGATGGTCTTGACCATCGCGACCATCGGACTTGCGACAGAAACCCTGCGGTAGGGTCTCCCTGCCACAAGCCCAGGAGTGATTTTGGCTCTATCAGAGCCAAAATCACTCCCACTGACATCACTAGTGATGTCAGTGGGGCCGGCTTCAGACGGTAGGTGTTCCCATGGGAACGCCTCTGTCTGGCCGGCACGCCCACCAAAGGGGCGTGCTGTCAATCAACATCGACAGCACGCCCCCTTTGGTGCGAGACCCGGAGCGATGGAAAGCCTGTCGCTCCCTACGTCGTGCGAATGCGCACTGGGGAACATCGACCCGCTTGCGAGCGTACTGCCGCTCGCGAGCGGGTCTGAATGACCCCCTAAGTACGGTGCTTATGCTATTAGGTACTGTGATGTATGGTTTAAGATGACGATGAAGAGTGTTAGACCGTTTCCCAGAATTGGTAGCTTTGATAAGGATGTATTGAACAATGTCCGGGATCACATCAGTTTGGTGCGTTCTCGAGTGAAAAAGGTAAAAGATAACGAATGTTTAAAATTATGGCAGTATGAAGGGGATGTGTGGCTTAAAGGTGTGCAAGCGACGCAAACTAGCGTCGTGAGCACGTTACCGGAACGTACACCCGCAGCGCTAAATTGCAATGCGTGCGAGCCGCGAAATGGCGTGCACGTGCAGCAAGGTAGCGTTGTGGAAGGTATTGCCAGTGGTTCACGCGCACCACCGCCGCCCTATGCTGACGGGGGTGCAGGTACAGTTGTTGAAAAAAAACAAAAATGTAACAAGTAATTTGTACCCTCTCTTAAGTAACCATAAGGAAAATGTTTATGATATGGATGATGAGCCTATTGTTATGTCTGCCATTTCCCATGCTGTACACATGTTAGATGCTCCACCACGGCAATCACAAGTGATGCCACCATCTCCATCAGTGATAGTACAGGAAGTGTTAACATCCACTGCACCCGTAGAGGAAGTTGTTAACCCTATATGTAGCAGTAATAGACTAAACCTCCAGCCAGGTAATAAGGTCAAAAGTAGCAGTGTGGCCAGTCTGCATCCCATCCGGACAATAACTGTTCCAAATGGGAATGCAGATGCGAACGGTGTAGTGCCCACAAGGGAAGTAGCGGAGCTAAATTCCATAATGAATGATTTCCCCGATCTCAAAAAGGAATTCGGCAAATGTCAAAGATTTTAAAAAAATTGGGGTAGTTCTCACGAGCCAACCAATAAAGATTGGCGAGTGGTGTTAAGGGCTTGTCTTCCACACAATACCGACGTGTCAAAATTTATCACGGATTGTGTATTGGATGGAGATGTTCCCTTAACAGACGAAATTAACCAAGGTAACATTTCCAGCATTGTAACTCAATTAGATGTATATTTTCCAGTAGTAGTTAACTGGAGCAAAATCTTCACCATAAAACAAAAAGAGAGTGAATCTGCAGAAGATTATTGTAACCGGGCTATGCAGGCTATCACCCAGTAGAAGATATCCAAGGGGAATGATTGTCACTGTACTCATGGATGGTCTTAAAGAGAACCTAAAGACCCGGGTTCAGACGTCACAGCCTGGCTGGAGGGGAGTCATTGTAGACACCCTCATAGAATCCGCAATTGAACATGACAAGAACATCTCTAAAAAGAGAGAGACCCAGAGTGAGAAACTAATGGCTGTTAGAATCCAAGCTCTAGAATGACTGTAACATCACAGCCAAAAGACACACCTGCACCCGAACAGTTACACGTCCTCACTAATCCTACACCACAGCAAACACAGCCCTACCCCACTTATCACACACAACCATAATTCCCATACTATCCACAAAGCCCATATCTCCCTCAATATCCTTACCCATACCCACCACCTTTCCCTCCTTCTCAACCCACACAACAATCCTTTCATCCACCCCACCCACGGTTGTGTTTTAATTGCAACCCGCCAGGACACATAAGTAGGAACTGTACAGCGAAGAGGGTAGGACCCCCGGGTGCGGGCCCTGTGAAGTAACCGCAATATCTGCAGCCTCCTCTTGTGGAGTTCATCCTAGTGGATCCCTATATCCGGAGTAGTGGTACCACTATTTCCTTTGTACATCTGGGTGTGGATGTCGACACGTGGACGGGGGCTGGATGTGGTCTTATATTTGTTACATGCCCTATATTTATTTCGTGATTGTAAGTGCAAATTTGTCATTAAAAGTTTTTTTAAATTCAGACATACTGCACTATTATCCTTTCTCTTTTTCTCCATACATATGGATTTACTCTAAGGGAAAACTGACCAGCACTTCAATAGAGAAGTCCAATTAGTGAATATCCAGGACTTGGAATCTCTATTTGCCATTATCATTGGTGACTATTGTCCCTTTTTTTGTGTGAAAACACAGTGGTGTCCCATTTGTTACACATGTTGAGTGGGGAGCGCTTTTTGGTTATTATGTACTATTTTTGTTCTATGTATGTTTACTGAGTAATATTTAGGTGTTTACTCCTGTGCATTTAACCCAGCAACACCTCCCTCTTTATTTGCGCTATTTTTCCTTCACTTACGTTTTTATATATTGTACCCCTGATGGTGTATTTTTAGATATCCCTGAGAGAGTTGCGCATGAGGTGAAGGATATCTTGGACACTCCCCAAAGGATAATGTATCACTCTACCGGTTTAAGTGAAAATCCATCTCAGGTAGATCAAATGTTATCCCAAATTCCAGATTCACTTTGGACCAAGGATGGACAGGACACTGGATTAATGGCAAACGTAAGTCCCGTAATGGTAAATTTCAAAAGCGGTAGGCAAGCTCCAAAAATTCCCCAGTACCCATTAAAACAGGAGGTAGAATTAGGGGTTTATCCCATAATTGAGCGATTTTTACAACAGGGAATTTTAATTCGTACAGCTAGTATAGCCAACAGTCCCATCTTTCCGGTAAAGAAGAGTGGTGGGAGGGGTTATAGGCTGGTACAAGACCTTAAAGGTGTTTATAAGATGGTAGAGAGCCAATTTCCCATAGTGCCAGATTCCACCAAATGCAACCCATTTCATTGTCATTGACCTCTGTTCTTCTTTCTTCTCTGTGCCCCTTCATCCTGACTGTCAGTACCTATTCACTTTCACATACAGGGGTGTACAATATACATGGACACAATTGCCCGAGGGTTTCATAGACAGCCCCAGTATCTTTTCCCAGGCCTTACACGACTGTTTACAATCTTTTCAACCTGCCAATGGATCTGTTCTAATACAATATGTGCATGATTTATTGTTATGTTCTGATTTGTTTATGTCAAGTTTAAATGATATTAAACTTTTGTTGCTTCATCTCTCACAAACAGGACACAAGGTTGCCAAGGACAAACTACAGCCATGCCAGGGTTAAATATTTGGGACACTGCCTAACTCAGGGGTTACGACATCTCACAAATGACAGAATCCAGGCCATACAGAACATGACACTGCCACAGAACCAACAGCAAATTCGTACCTTCTTGGGAATGTGTGGACACTGCAGAATGTGGATCCCAGGTTTTTCTATTTTGGCCTTGCCATTACAGGACTTAGGACCTCATTCAGATTCGGTCGAAGCAGCCGCACGCCACCGATGTTCGCTATACTGCGCATGCGCAAAGTTCGCAATGCGCGTGCGCAAACTAGCCGCTACGAACAGAAATTTCTCTCTCCTTGAACACAGCCAGGTCGGTAGTTTGAGTGACAGATTGAGGCGTTTGTGGGTGGTAACGGGAAGGTGCTTGAAAACGGGGGAGTGGAGATCTGAACGCAGGTGTGCCTAATTATGCGAATGGCGTTTTATGGGAGTGCATACGGTTTATGGAAGTGCATAATTAACAAAGTAGCGTCATGGCACATGTGACATGGGAGGTTTTTACACTGACATGATCGTAGAGCTTAAGAGAGGGTATGGTCAACCTTAAGCTCTACGACCAGTTCCCGATGGTCTCGATTAATCCTTATATGCCCGGAGATGACGTGCAATGCGTACGAGAAGGGGGCGTATTTTTTTTAATTCCGGCCGCTTCCTCCCCTTGGTCGGCCAGCTACCGATCCGAACTTAGGGACGCAACTTGCGAGGAAATCATTTGCATATCCGGCCCCTTTTCCCGTACGACCGTGCGGCCGCTTCGACCGACTCTGAATGAGCTCCTTAGTCTCTTCCTCAAAGCCCGACCATGTCATACACACAGAGGAATCAGAGCAGGCTTTCCTTAATCTTAAGGATAGTCTGACAAAAGCACCTGCATTGGGAATACCTGATTATGAAAAACCTTTTGATTTCTATTGTACGGAAGCCGATGGTTGCGCAGCAGGTGTCCTCACACAAAAACATGGTGATGCCAGTAGGCCCGTAACATACTACAGTGCACAATTGGACACTGTGGCAAGATCACTCCCAACGTGTTTAAGAAGTGTAGCAGCAACTGCTCTATTGGTCAGTAAGAGTGAGGATGTGGTACTAGGCCATGATATGATTGTCTATACTCCCCATGCTGTATCTGCTCTGCTGAACTCTGCCCAAACCAGACACGTCTCTTCAGCTAGATTTACCAAGTGGGAACTAGCTCTAATATCCTCTGCAAACATTACTGTTAAACGATGCAGTACGTTAAACCCAGCAACGTATTTACCATATGTGCAACGTGATGCACAAAGGGTGGAGGGAGACTGGTTGCTGGCAGGAAGTGAGTTCAGCGGACATAGTGATGCACATGATTGTATGGAATATCTGAACAAGACCTTTACTACAAGACCTGACATACGTGACACAAATGTGGATGTGACATTTTACACGGACAGGAGTTGTCATAGACAAACAGACACAGGTGAGTTGTGTACAGGTTATGCTGTTGTAAATGATGAAGACATCATAGAAGCTGAACCTTTAGGACCACCACACTCGGCACAAGTGGCGGAACTTGTGGCACTAAAGAGAGCGTGTGAATTAGCGGAAGGTAAATCTGCTAATATCTATACTGACTCTAGATATGCCTTCGGAGTAGTACACGATTTTGGTGCCTTATGGCATCTGAGAAAATTTATGACAGCAGCAGGCACACCAATTGCACATTCCAAACATATAAAAGGACTATTAACAGCAATCCAATTGCCAAAGGCAGTGGCAGTAATTAAGTGCAAAGCCCATACATGTGGGGATGATCCGGTGTCACTGGGCAACAACAGAGCAGACAAAGTTGCAAATTGGGCAGCAGGGTTAAAAATGCTGCCCAACGGAACAAATTATGTCTTTTCAAACAACTGATATGCTGAAATTAATTGAGATGCAAAATTTGTGTTCTACCCAGGAAAAGTCAGTCTGGAAGTCCAAGGGATGTGGGCAAGAGTCCTCTGGACTCTGGAGGGACGGACAAGGTAAGCCAGTAGCTCCCTAGGCGTATTACCCCAGCCTGGCTGAGGCAGCACGTGGTCTGACTCATCTGGGAAAGCGAGGTATGTGGAAATTGGTGAGAGCATACTGGTGCGCACCGGGTTTCTCTTCTCAAGCAGAAAAGAGAGCAATGTCCTGTCTGACCTGCTTGAGGAAAAACATTGGGAAAATTGATCCCTACTGAACCATCCCACCGACTGATGGACCTTTCCAGGTAATACAAATTTATTTCATCCAATTACCACCCTGTAGGAATCTCAAGTATGTATTAGTGTGCGCTGACGTGTTTTCCAATTGGGTTGAGGAATACCCAGCTGTCACTAATACTGCTGCATTTACTGCCAAGAAAATTGTACAGGAGTTTGTATGCAGATACGGTATCCCTAAAATTATCGAGAGTGATAGGGGTACTCATTTCACAGGTGATGTTTTCCAAAATCAGTGTAAGCTGATGGGTATTAATAGTCAACTTCACACCCTCTACCAACCACAAGCCAGTGCCAAGGTAGAGAGGATGAAGGGGACTATTAAAAATAAACTAAGTAAAATCATGGTAGAGACTGGACTAGGATGGCCGGAAGCATTACTGTTGGTCCAACATAGCATATTCACCACTCCTAGACCCCCCTAAACATCTGTCCCCCTTTGAAATACTGTTTGGTAGACAACCTCATTTGATTATAAGTCTGCAGGAAGATTTAAAAGGTAACAACAAGGTAACTGTAAAGTATCTTATATCAATAAGTAAACAGTTAAAACAGCTACAGCAGAAACTGAAATTGTTGTCCCATGATATGCCTGAAACAAACTGTCATGATGTCGAACCTGGAGAATATGTTATGATCAGAAATTTCTTGCGTTCAGGTTGTTTGACTGATCGTTGGGAGGGTCCATATCAGGTGTTGCTGACGAGCACCGCATCATTGAAGGTGCCCGAGAGATATACTGGGTCCATTCCACTCACTGCAAAAAGGTCAACCAACCAGTGGAGAAACAAGGCGGAGACAAGGCTGATAACGTGGACCTGTTGATCGCAAGCTTGTTCCGGGAGGATTAAAAGGTTGTAGTGAGATACATGAGCTAAAGAAATTTGCAAGTCCTTGCTGCGGCGATGGACTGGTCTGCTGTGTTAATTTTTATATTTTCCAGAGTTTCCATCATCCTGGTTTGCTCGGGGATTTCTGGTTTCTGTGACGGGGGACTGATAGAGGAGATGGGAGCTGATGGCAGTGCTGATGGAGTGGAGTCAAGAGGAGGAGTGCTATGCCAATCAGGGGAATGTCTGACCAATCTTAGTACTGTAATTGTTAAGAGATCTGCTACTCACTCGGGGACAGTGTGAAGGTCTATCATCTGAGAATTATTGTATGTGTGAGTTCTGTGGGTCCGTAATTGATGAGAGATGCATCCAACGGTGTCAACCCAAGTATAATCAGTATTGGGGTGGGTATCCTTTAGAGGATTATCACACCATGGTGGGCAAAATTTTTAACCAAACTGACTGTTGGGTGTGCTCTCACGTGCCCCAAGAACAGCATAATGTAGGATTAGTGCCCTTCCCGTTAAATATCTCTGAAATTTTAGAATTGCCAAAAGGGAATACACACTTCCGGTATAAATATACATTGAGCAATACCAAAGAAATGGTTGGTAGAATACCAGTGTTATTTTCTGGGTTGTTTGTGGACCCAGGGTGGTAGCAGGAGCGATCACAGAAGTGGTTTTGAAAATAAAACTAGGTTTTTTAATGGGTGCTTGAGTAGACATAAAATATGGCAGTAAATAAAAATCCAGGTATATATAAATGTGCACTAGAGTTCTGTGGTGGGAGTAATGGGTTAATGTCCAAGTAGAAACAATTAGAACTGTCCAGGTGTGCAGGTAGTGAGACTGGAATAATCAGCCAGGTATGCAGGTAGTGATGCAGGAAAATAATAACCCAGGTATGCAGGTAGTGAACTAAGGCAATGAGCAGGATGTCAGCAGGCTCAGGCACTAAGGTATGGGCAAGGGTAGTGGAGGAAGCGGGGTAGTCCAGCGGAAGCTAGGAGCTGACAGGCAGACTGGCAGACAGCGAATTTCACAGGAACTGGATAAGCACAGAGAACTCCCTCTCAGCTAGGCTGAGATACACGTTGCACTGGCAAGGAAGGCACTGACCCTTCCTAAATACCCCATGCCATGCTGTTACTGGCCGGAGGGAACATGTGACTCACCAGGATTGGCCAGCCGCATCACATGGCCATAAGGCAAAATGGCGGTGCCCATGCCAAATGGAACGGAGACGCTGCCAGGCCTTACCAGCGCAGAGTGACAACAGGCCCGCACAACAATGCGCGCAGCCAAAGAAACATGTATTCACCAGATGGGAGAACCTGTGATAGGATTATTTGTGAGGGAAATGTGTTTAATGATAATGATGCATACTATTCCTTATATTCTCCCCGGCGATGTATACTTTATATGTGGAAGGAAAGCGTATAAGTGGCTCTCTCCGAGTTCCAAAGGTTTGTGTTACCTGGGAAGAGTAGTCCCAGAGGTTATGACCCTCACATATGTTGAAATGCTTGGTATTCATAAAAACACACCATCACCATATCATCACACGCAGTATGAACACAGAGGCAAAAGAAATATGATACCTGGTGATGTGCATAAAGCCACAGTTAATTAGTGAGACAACTGGCTTTCAAGTTTTAGTAGCACTGGATCCCAACAGGATCGCTCGGGGTACACTAAATTTTAGATAGATAATATCACCAAGATGTATGATGACACATTCAGGTATACAGGTAGGGAGTTGCAAGCGCACAAGAAAGAATTGGTGCAACACAGACTAGTGTTAAATTATTTAACAGCTGTCACTGGAGGGTACTGCGTAACTTTGGCCACCCAATTTGGAGTGAAGTGCTGAACTTATGTCACAAATGATACCAGCGACCCCAAGGAGGTGATAGACCGGAAGATGGATGAAATTCTGCAGCTAAAATGGGAATTTCAAAAGAACCATAATGCTTCAGAGGCTGAAGTAGCGGAGAAGGTAGAGGAATGGGTTTCATGGTTGAACCCAGGGAAATAGTTCTCAAGTCTAGGGGAATGGGTCCAGGAAATGATCGCAAGCATAGGTAAACTCCTGATCCTCATACTCGTTGTCATCATAGTAATTGGCATATGTGTCAAGTGTGTTCCTACTGTGTTGAAGTGTGGAAAATGTAAAAATAAGGTAAACCGGAAGAACGAAATTATGATGGTGGTCAGTAGTGACAATATGAATACTGAGGTAAATGTAGAACTGCATTACAACTCTGAACTAGGAAATACCATCGTATAATGTATTATATTTAGACATGCACAAAATTATTGTTAAAATGTTATTTTAAAACACCTCAAATAATGTAAGTCCCTATTCCCCCTCAAGACTTCCTTTATAGGATTGGTGCATCCCCACATCTTTCCCATGATCTCCCAAGATCCGCGGTGTGCGTATAATGGTAGTTTTATGTCGCCTCTTAGAGACACATTATTGATGGATTAAGAACCACCTTATGCTATCCCATAATAACATTAAATAATATGTCATAATGTGAGCCTAAAAAAAAATTAAATGTAAGACCAGTGTATGATAGCATGTTGGTTGCTATCAAAGGGTGGACTGTCGAAGCCAGATAATTGGCTGAGACAGGATCAGTTAAAAAATTAGATCAGAGTGATGCCATCTTGCGAATGGTGACAAGACTCCATCTTAAAAAATGACATCTGCACGACTCCATTTTGCGAATGGCCGCCCAGCACCATTTTAGCAAAACTCACACTTAAGTACATAACGGCGATGCAATTATTAGCATCGTGCGATCGCATATCTCATCATACCCCATATACACATTAAATACGCACAGTTGCGCTGTTAACTCCATACTCACATTAGCGACTGCATAATACCTGGCGTACGAACGCTGTTTATTAATTTCATGTATACGCAACTGCCCCAAGTTAAAAGTCCTCACTACATAAATGCAGTCACTAAGACATACAAAGGGATTAACCCTGCAAAACACGTACCATGGTGAACTCTAATTAGCGTCCTTTCCCAAACCCCTAATACTTACACACTGCACACTTACATAAAAGGTTCCATAGCTCCAAAGTGTAATATTCAAGGTTTATTCATGTATTACTAATGTTGTGAAATAAAGATTATTTGATATCTAAGGTTTAATACATGATAAGCAGACCGTGTTTGGTGTTGTACTGATCTACTCTGTCTCAACAGCGTCCCGGTGTCATCGGTGAGAAGATCGCAACATGCGTCCGCAACTTATGGACTATAGAGAGTTAAAACACTAAAATGTACTATGTAGTATTAGCAGCTTAGATTTGCATGCAGAGGGAAAAAGGAGACAAAAGGCTGTCGGAGGCTGACCTGTGTCCATTTGAACTGACCTGTTAACTGTCCTGTAACAGAAGCATCGTGATGGAGATCCAATGGAATCATGCCAAACTTGCTTATTGTATTGCCTATCCCTGTAAGAGTATATATGTGCGCTCTCAGACCCCAATCGGGAGTCTTCTTGCTGATGCTGTTGACGGAGGTTTCTTGCTGATGCCAGTATCTGGTCCCAGAGCACGTGCGTATGTAACAACTGTACCTTGGGTCTGTATGATATATTTGCGCTAATTGTCTTTAGATCACAGCGTGTAACCTGTTTTTATGTTGAATAATAACCTTTTGTGTGTTGGAAACACATTCAAAGTCTGAAGGCATTTATTTACTGTATGACTCATTTCGCTAATAGCGATAATTTTAGAAGGTATAGGCAGGATAGTATAAAGGTGTAGAAGGTATAGGCAGGATCGTACAGAGGTTTTCAGTAGGTATCAATAGGGAGGTGGGACTTGGAGGTGGCTGCGGGGTGAGATCAGCCCTTGATGTAGCCGTGTGGGGGGTTATATGCGAGCACTGACTCTTAAATGCCAGAAAACAGATGAAAATGATCGTTCAGACAAGTTTGTTAAATGATCTAAATTTGTTCAAACAACAGTTTTTGTCCATTTTCCGGGGTTTGGGAGCAAATTGCTGATTGTCATTTGCTTTCATACCTTACCAGATTTTCATTCCAACCAATCAACTGGTTGGATAGAAAATCTTTACGTGTGTACCCAGCTTTACAGTCCAGGTTTTAAGGATATTCATGCTTGAGCCCAGATAGTTAAATCAAATTGACTGAGATGCTAATTAAGTCACCTGTGCTCAAGAATATTTGGGAACTCTGCCTTAACATATTAGTTCAGATAAAAGCTCTCACAGTTCCACCTACTGTAGTTTATACCCCCAACTTGAAAATAATAGTTATTGTAAATGCAAACTCATTTCAGCAGCTGGAAAAAAACAAAGACACCATGGGATGCGACTGAGGCAGGTAATACCCACCTGCCTGTGGTTGCATCCAGGGATGGACTGGAGCCCTTAAGTAGCCCTGGCATACGGAGTGCGCTTGCGCAAAAGGATCGTGGCCTCACCTTACTCAGGAGTGATTAAAGCTAACTACTGGCAGCCTATCGATGCCAGCGATCATGCGCATGTGCATGACTGTTTAACCCGGTAGTGCCCATGGGTCCCTGTGACTCACCCCCGTCTTTCAATATCCTGGGCGAACAGTGCACCAGGAGGCAGAACTTTTCAGCTGGGTTTCAGACAGGACCGGCCCATCAGCTTTTCTGGCATTTGCTAGAAGTGCCAGTCTGGCCATAGTTGCATCCCATGTGAAAATGCCAGGGAAGTGGTTAAAAATAAAGGGCCCCATTTAACAACGATGCATAACCCTTTTAGCACACGCTAAATGGGTTATGTCATCCTTACTGTATTTAACAAACCGCGGTAATCACTTTGTCACTGCATCGCTCTCTCTCCATCTTTAGATGACAAGAGGGATGCGGTCCCCATTACCGGCAATGGGGACCTGGCAGGAGCCCTTCCAGGCACCGCCAGGTTAAACAGTCATGCACACAGGGCTGACATCAGGGGGTACCACCAGTACTCCTGTACCAAGCCCGGCCAGCAGAGGGGGCATGGCTGCCGTCCAAAAATTATTACATTGCCACACAGGTCAGCGCAAGCCACTAGCACAGCCCAGTGACCGGAGAGATGTGAAATTGTGAATGAGTCATTGTGACTCATTACACAGCAGTAACACAGCCGCCCACTGCGGCCAGCGCCATGTGACCGACGCTGTCATCACAGACAGACTGGGGGACCCGCTCCTGTGGCACTTGTGTTCTGACCTGACCGCACTACTTTTGAAAAAGTACTGAACGCAGCTGACCTGCCTCCGCACTGTCAGGGCCAGACTGAAGTGTGTGAAGGTGCGCGCCCCGCAGCCACCTTTCTTATACAGACCCCTTCCAGAGCAGTGAAACAATCTTTGCTTCTACTACAAATGAAGCAAATACAGGGAGCATTAGCTGCGGTGCCCAATGTAACAGTTACCCCTTTCCTCTTTACAACTTACACTGGCCTCATTGAAATATGTGCCGCTGCTCCACTTTCCTCCCATTTACCATCTGTGCCCATTTATTGCCCCCTCTACATCTGGGCCTCTGCCTCTTATTATCTGTGGCTCTTCCCCCTCTCATGCACCTGTCCCATTTAGCCATCTGTGCCACCCCCCCGCCACATATGCCTCTCCTGCCCATACTGTTTGTGTCTCTTCTACCCAATATGTGCATCTGCTCCCCTCCCCACGCCTCTTTGTTATTGTTATTCTGTGTGCATATACAGTCAGGTCCATAAATATTGGGACATTGACAGAATTTTCATATTTTGGCCTCTATTCACCACCACAATGGCTTTGAAATGAAACAAACAAGATGTGATTTAACTGCAGACTTTCAGATTTAATTTGAGGGTAATTACATCCAAATCAGGTGAACGGTGTAGGAATTACAACGGTTTCTATATGTGCCTCCCACTTTTTAAGGGGCCAAAAGTAATGGGACAAACTAAACAATCCTAAATCTAACTTTCACTTTTTAATACTTTGTTGCAAATCCTTTGCAGGCAATTACAGCCTGAAGTCTGGAACGCATAGACATCACCAGACACTGGGTTTGGTGATGATCTGCCAGGCCTCTACTGCAAATGTCTTCAGTTCCTGCTTGTTCTTGGGGCATTTTCCCTTCAGTTTTGTCTTCATCAAGTGAAATGCATGCTCAATTGGATTCAGGTCAGGGGATTGACTTGGCCATTGCATAACATTCCACTTTTTAGCCTTAAAAAACTCTTTGGTTGCTTTTGCAGTATGCTTCGGGTCATTGTCCATCTGCACTGTGAAGAGCTGTCCAATGAGTTCTGAAGCATTTGACTGAATATGAGCATATAATATTGCCCGAAACACTTCAGAATTCATTCTGCTGCTTTTGTCAGCAGTCACATCATCAATAAATACAAGGGAACCAGTTCCATTGGCAGCCATACATGCCCACGCCATGACACTACCACCACCATGATTCACTGATGAGGTGGTATGTTTTGGATCATGAGCAGTTCCTTTCCTTCTCTTCCCATCACTCTGGTACAAGTTGATCTTTGTCTCATCTGTCAATAGGATGTTGTTCCAGAACTGTAATGGCTTTTTTAGATGTTGTTTGGCAAACTCTAATCTGGTCTTCCTGTTTTTGTGGCTCACCAATGGTTTGCATCTTGTGGTGAACCCTCTATATTCATTCTTGTGAACTCTTCTCTTCATTGTTGACTTTGACACATATACATCTACCTCCTGGAGAGTGTTCTTGATTTGGCCAACTGTTGTGAAGGGGTTTTTCTTCACCAGGGAAATAATTATTTTGTCATCCACCACAGTTGTTTTCCGTGGTCTTCCGGGTCTTTTGGTGTTGCTGAGCTCTCAGGGGCATTCTTTCTTTTTAAGAATGTTCCAAACAGTTGATTTGTCCACACCTAATATTTTGCTATCTCTCTGATGGGATTGTTTTGATTTTTCAGCCTAATGATGGCTTGCTTCACTGATAGTGACAGCTCTTTGGATCTCATATTGAGAGTCTACAGCAACTGATTCCAAATGCAAATGTCACACCTAGAATCAACTCCAGACCTTTTACCTGCTTAATTGATAATGAAATAATGAGGGAATAGCCCATACCTGTCCATGACATAGCTTTTGAGTTGATAGTCCCATTACTTTTGGCCCCTTAAAAAGTGGGAGGCACATATTGAAACTGTTGTAATTCCTACACCGTTCACCTGATTTGGATGTAATTACCCTCAAATTAAATCTGAAAGTCTGCAGTTAAATCACATCTTGTTTGTTTCATTTCAAAGCCATTGTGGTGGTGAATAGATAGAGCCAAAATCACTCCAGGGCTTGCGGTCACCGAGACCCTACCGCAGGGTCTCGTCGCAATGGTCTTGACCATCGCGACCATCTTTTTAGCCGCTCGCATATGCTGTGGGTGGTCACCCACAGCTATGCGAGCGGCCAGGAGGCCGCTCCATTTTTAGGTATGAGGGCACTGATTCAGAGCGAGCGCTCTGGTCAGAGCGTCCGGCTCTGAATCAGGCCCTTGGCCCCCTCCCTCCTTCCCTGCGCACACCAATGCTATGTGGGGGTGGGCAGCAAGTTGGGCGGGAGACGGGACGGCAGCAGGGCAAGTGAGCATCAGAGGCAGGTACAGTGACACTGCTGGCACCTAGTCTTGTGGGCCTATTTTCATGGAGGGGTCTGGAGCTGCAGCTCCTCGCTATTGTTAATCCAGCCCTATACTGGATAGTGTAGGTGTTAACATTATAGATGGTTTATAGCACTGTTTCTCAAACTCAGTCCTCATCAGTGGCGGCTAATAGCTTCCTTGAGGATTGGGGCTGCCCTCCGTGCTGCTTCCCAGTCCCGGACTATACTGGGAACTCCAGTCTGCAGTGCCTGTATATCGCTGCTAGCCAGGTCCATTGCGAATTCTGGACTTGTAGTCCTGGGGAAAATACACTTTGGGCCTGAGTCAGACCCGGTCGCAAGCGCTGAGCGCTTGCAACCAGGTCGATGATGGCCCAGAGTGCATGTGCACGACGGAGCCGGCTCCTTCGTGCGCATGCACGAGACCCGGATAGCGATGGGCGATCCGTCGCTCCGGGTCTCGCACCAAAGGGGCCGTGCTGTCGCTGTTGAGTGACAGCACGCCCCCTTTGGTAGGCGGGCCAGGGGGGTGGCTGCCCAGACGGAGACGTTCCCATGAGAACGCCTACCGTTTAGGGGCGGCCCCACTGACATCACAAGTGATGTCAGTGGGAGAGCTTTCGGCTCTGTTTGAGCCGAACGCTCTCTGGGGCTTGTGGCCACGAGGCCCTGATCATCGCGACCATCATCCTGGCTGCTCGCATTAGCTGTGGGTGGCAACCCACAGCAATGCGAGCGGCCAGGAGGCCGCTCCATAAAAAAAAAAGACGCCCTGATTCAGAGCGAGTGCTCTGTCAGAGCATCCACCTCTGAATCAGGGCCAATATTCTGCCTCTCCTATGGGCCTGATTCAGAGCCGGAAGCTATTTGCGCTCGCTCGTTCAGAAAAAGGGGCCGGAAATTTAAATTGAGCGCTCGCTCTTTGCAGTCTGTTGACGCCTCTATGTCTGAGCGAGCGAACGAAACATGCGCTCGCTATTTTGTAAAGACGCCCCCTGGCCGCTCGCATCCTACGTCATCTCCGCTATTTATTTGATTAATCGAGTACATCGAAAGGCGTCTGAACTGCTCGCAGTGCTTGTGGTAGGATTTTCCTACCGCAATCATGCGAACAGTTCAGGCTAAGAAACAACCAAGTGACGTGGTCGATGACGCTGTTAATTATGCACACCCTTAAAACGCCCGATTTGACCGTTTGGCACGCCTGCGTTCGGATCTCCACTCCCCGTTTTGAAGCACCTTCCCGTTACCACCCACAAACGCCTCATCCTGTCACTCAAATTAGCAGGCACTCGCTATTTTGCGAGCGCTCGATTTCCGACCGCACTGACTGGTTGGCACATGCGCAATATGACCCATACGCATGCGCAGATGTGCGAACATCGCTTGGAACGAACGAGCGGCCGCTTACGACTGGCTCTGAATCAGGCCCTATGTGTGATTAGCAGTTAGTGCTTCCCATGGGAAGTCGCTGCCAGTGTAGCCAGTGCACACAGGCTGCAGCTGGCTCACACGTGGGCTAGGTAAAATCCGCAGTGGGTCTTATGGAGCCCTGACAGCAGTGTTTCCATTTTTTAAATGTTCAGTTTTCCTTTTTTTCTATCAGTTATGTTCCAGGTTTTCCATGAAGACTGAGTTTGAGAACCACTGGTCTATAGCACGGTTTCCCAAACTCAATCCTTTGGGACTCCTAATAGTAAATGTTTTTCAGATCTTCTAGTTGGTGCACAGGAGTATTCATTACTGGCTGACACAGTTTGGGGGGTTGCAGGATAACCAAACTCCTTCTGCATTTGCCTATGTCTTTGGTGTTTTTGTTTTTTCCTGTCTCTCAACTGATGTATGTGAAAGTGTAGTGGTTGCTGTTTTGTTAGTATATCTGGTCCCTGCAGCATGGATTAGTGATGTCTCTCTGTAATTCTACTTGCTACTCATTAACAGTTGCAAGAGCTAGTTTGGAGATTCAGGGCCTGATTCAGACCCGCTCGAAAGCGGGTCGATGTTGCCCAAGTGCGCATGGCTCCGTCGTGCGCATGCACGAGACCCGAATAACGACGGCCAAGCCGTCATTACAGGTCTCGCACCAAAGGGGGCGTGCTGTCGATGGTGATTGACAGCACGCCCCCTTTGGTGGGCATGCCGGGGGCATGGCTGCCCAGACGGAGGCATTCCCATGGGAACGCCTACCATCTGGGGCCGGCCCCACTGACATCACTAGTGATGTCAGTGGGAGTGCTTTTGCCAAAAGCTCTCCAGGGCTTGCGGCAGACGAGACCCTACCCTACCACAAGGGTCTCGTCGCAAGCCCGATGGTCGCGATGGTCTTGACCATCGCGACCATCATTTTGGCCGCTCGCTATAGCTCTGGGTGGTTACCCACAGCTATGCGAGCGGCCAGGAGGCCGCTCCAAAAAGTAAGAGGTACGGCTCTGATTCAGAGCGAGTGCTCTGTCAGAGCGTCCGGCTCTGAATCAGGGCCTCCGTCCTCCTCTTCTATTTGGTTTAAGTGAAGATCACCAGTTTCTATATAACATCACTTTGCACCACTGTGCTGACATGAAACAGTTGTGTGCGACTTCTGCTTTACAGAGAAACACAACATCAGACAAGGAACCTGAGCCCTTTCCTAAAAAGATACTTGCTGACTTACTGGCTGTTCCAGCCAGGTCAGCTCTAGGGGGAACGTGGTGTGGTTATCATGGCCCTCCCCCCTGCTACACAATGACGTGATTGCTGGCATTGTGAAGCGAAGGAGGGCCACGATGATATGAATCAGCATGAATCACGTCATCAGCCACCCAAACCGCTGACCCCACACAGGAAGTGGGCAGCTGTGGGCGGTTGGCTCCAGGAGACTTGCCTGCTCTTCCGGGAGGGCCAGCCGAGATTCGGGAGCCCCCCATACGATCTGGGAGAATAGGCAAGTATGTCTAAAAAGCTGAAGAGTGCATGCATTGTTAAGCCTTTTCTTAGGGTTGATTTATTGGAACAGCTATTTTAGAACATAGCTGTCATTAACCACTGCACATGTTAAGTTACCATAAGCGTACTACATCTATACTAACCATGTTCCCTTGGAACTCTATGTTTGCTGGTACCTGGTTATCCCCAGGACCTCGGAGTAGTGATAACTTATCAGGAGGTGATAGGATGGTATACTAGTTTGGAAAATACTGACATGTAGGAATCACTGCAAATTACCAAGGGAGTACAGATGATGCATCAATGGAACTCAATAGGCACAGGTATTAGTTGTCATGCAGGAATTAGAAGGACTGCAGCATAAACACACAGGGGTCTATTTACTAAGCCTTGGATGGAGATAAAGTTGACAAAGATAAGGTGCCAACCAACCAGCTCCTAATTGTTATTTTTCAAACACAGCCTGTGACATGGCAGTTAGGAGCTGATTGGCTGGTACCTTATCTCCATTCACTTTATCTCCATCCAAGGCTTAGTAAATAGACCCCACAGTCTTGTTAGATGCAGGATGCAGTACATGCACCTGGCCAGCAATACAGTTTGGAAGCTCAGAGTACAAAAGGACTTGATAAATCATTGATGCAGGATTCCATACCTCTGTTTCATTAGTTCAGCAATATAGAGTAGTTATAACTTTGTGAAATTGAGCAGCAGGTAGACGTTTATTTTCTTGATACAACATAAATAACAATTGTTTCCATTCAATAAATCGCAAATAAGAAAACAAAATGAAACATACAGTAACCGAACCTGATATCTTCCTTCCATTGCTGACATGGCTTGGAATCGCTCACCGTGCTCGTCGCTCCCTGCACTGCAGTTGTCAGGGAAGAGGTCCAGATGAGAGTCGTGGATTTTGAGTGACATGTTGCAGCCTAATTGATGACTTTTCTAGAAGAATGTTCACAATCTCAACATAGGGCCTGATTCAGACCCACTCGCGAGCGGCTGTCCGCTCGCAAGTGGGTCGATGTTATGGACTGAGCATGCGCACGACGGAGGGAGCTCCGTCGTGCGCATGCGCCAGACGCGACGAGCGAAGGAAAGTCCTTCGCTCGTTGTGTCCGATCAAAGGGGGCGTGCTGTCAATGTTGATTGACAGCACGCCCCCTTTGGTGGGCGTGCCGGGGGCGTGCCTCCCTGACGGGGGCGTTCCCACGGGAACGCATCCCGTCAGAAGCCGGCCCACTGACATCACTAGTGATGTCAGTGGGAGTGATTTTGGCTCTGATAGAGCCAAAATCACTCCGGAGCTTGCGGTTGAAAACCTCAACCGCAGGCTCCGGCTCGCAAATTCGATGGTCGCGATGGTCTCGACCATCACAAAGCACGCTCGTATAGCCTGTGGGTGGTGACCCACAGCTATACGAGCGTCCAGGAGGACGCTCCATGAAAATGGAGCCCGGCCCTCATTCAGAGCGTGCGCTCTGCTCAGAGCGTACGGCTCTGAATGATGGCCATAGTTTCCATCTCTTCTGAAATCCAAGAAACCAGGCTTCCTAAGCCGTTTTCTCATTAACCTGGGTATGTCCTGTTCCCCTACCTTGATGCCAAAATAATGATAGTAGGCTGTCTTCACAAGTGGAGTAATTTGGCGTTTCTTGGTGAAAAATGTCACATCCCCAAACACATAACAAAAAAACAAAATGAGAGTTTATTTTCTTTTGTAAACCCTATTACATAACAAAAATTGTCAGCAATGTTAACACATTTACGTGGCATCCTGGCTTTTAACAAAAATTTATAACCACAAAACTCAAACAAAGGAACATCACTCATAACCTTCACTTGATGCAAGCTTTAGGCAGAAAATAAACAAAACATGGCCTACTCCGATTCAGCATTCAGGTTTGCAATATATATATTCTCTAGATGCCAAAATTCCCTAGTATTTAACATCATCATAACTGGGCTATATCTTGGAACCGAGAGCTAACTGAGAGATTTAAAATGTCATTAATTTTTTGCATGTTGAAAACAATTCGAAGTAACTATGAAGGCTGATTGAAAAGTAATGAGACTGACTTTTTTTATTCAGAATCAGATGACTCCACAGGATCTGAACATTTTTTTTTCAAAGTAGCGTCCTTTCACAATCAATACATTTTTTGCAGCATTTTAACAACGATTCAAAGACGTGCAGTAGACTGTTTTGTGACATCACTTAGTGTTGCAGCTGTGGCATTTTTCACTTCAACATCTGTTGAGAACTTCTTCCTGCGCAGTTGTTTTTTCAGGGTTAGAAATGCCCAGAAATCACAGAGCGCTAAGTCCGGGCTATATGGAGGGTGTTCCAGTGCTGTCCCATTAATTTCAGTCAGTGCTGCCAATGCAACAGCAGCAACATGCGGTCGGGCATGGTCTTGGAGCAAATTCTGTTTCTTCAGCAAATGTGGTCTTTTCTTTCTCATGGCTCCACCAAATGGATTTTCAGGATGTTTTCATAGTAGTCACCATTAATTGTCTGTCCATGGGGAACCCAGTGCTGTAGGATCATACCATGAGCATCACAGAACAGCAGAAGCATGACTTTACACCCCAAAGGAATCACGCAGAATTTTTTGGGTGGAGGTGAATTCGCGTTTTTCCATACACTGGACTGTTTGGTTTCCGGATCATAATGACGAATCCATAATTTGTCACATGTCACAAACGATGTCAAGAAATCAGGTATCCTCTCTGACATTCAAACAGTGGGCCTGATTCAGAGCCGGACGTTCTGACCAGAGCGCTCGCTCTGAATCAGGGCCCTCCTACCTGAAAATGGAGCGGCCTCTTGGACGCTCGCATAGCTGTGGGTGACCATGATGATGGTCGCGATGGTCAAGACCATCGCGACCATCGGGCTTGCGACGGAGACCCTGCGGTAGGGTCTCGCTGCTGCAAGCCCTGGAGTGATTTTGGCTCTATCAGAGCCAAAATCACTCCCACTGACATCACTACTGGGAACGCCTCCGTCTGGCAGCCACACCCCCGGCACACCCACCAAAGGGGGCGTGCTGTCAATCAACATCGACAGCACGCCTCCGTTGTGCGCATGCGCAGTATCGCACCATCGACCCACTTGCGAGCGTCCTGTGCTTGCGAGCGGGTCTGAATCAGGCCCAGTGTTCTTGCACGATTCAACTCATCGTCGCATCTACTCTTCTGTGAGATTTCTGGGTACCCACCAGACACACACGTGATGCATTTTCCGTTCCTTTGTCACAATATGCTGATTCCGTTCGAATGAGATGCCAAGTGAAGCCGAAAGTTTTTTGCAACATCGCCGCAGCTTTGGCAATGTTGACATCTGTAACTGTGTTGGATGGTATCCCAGAATGTCAGTCAATCGCGTTATTACTCTTTTTGAAGTGCTTCCACTACCGAAATACTACAGCATGGCTAATTATTTCTCCACCGTATGCTTACCATAACATTTCTGCTTTTTCCAAGTTTACCACAAAATTCAATCACACATCTCTGACGTAATCTCACAGACATGTCTTCCTCATCGGCCATGTCAAAATATACAAAGATCTTCCACTTGCTCTGACCAAACAAAGAAGACTACGGCAGTCCAACCACAGGTTCAGACACATCGATGTATGAGCTTCACAATAACCAGCATAGTGTTGCCATGTCTACCTATAGGACAGAAAAACAGTGGCAGTGGTTTCTATGCTTATCTATAAAAAATTCCGATAGTTGGTCTGATGTTCTAAAGTCAGTGTTTTGGTATTTTTTCCGTCGGTTTTGCAGCTAGTAAATTCTGCAAATCAGTTTGCAAAACCAACAAAAAAACTACCAAAATACCAAACTTGACTTTAAGTAATTATACCCCATGGAATCCCTAGAAAATGCTCCTACTGAGTAACAATATTGAGCCAAAAAATTAAAATGGGGGAATAATTAGTGCACAAAGGGCTAAATTTACTAAGCGACCCTTTCCAAAGCTTTTGTGTCTCCGACAGTTTCAAACACTGGATTTAAAGGGGCAAGTACATTCAAGAAAAAAAAGCGTTTTTTTTTAATTGAATATAATTGCCCCTTTAAATTAGTAGGCGAAGCCAGTGGCGGGCTGGGCCGGGGGGCAGGGTGCCATCTGCCCCCCAGGCCGGTACAATTCTAGTATTTTAGGGCCGGCAGGCACTGGCAGACAGCACAGGATGCGATGCTCTGGATCCCGTGCTGCTGCCCAGAGAGAGATCCGATTCAGGTAACAGAGAATAAAATAAAATGGCTGCCCAATGGGGAGCCAGGTTTCCCTACCCACAATTCCAAGTGGCTGGAGAATTAGAAAGGGGGCGTGGCCTATCGGGGGAGTGGGAAGAGCCGAAGAGGAGCTGAATGATAAAATACATTTTTATCATACCCATAGAGGAGAGAGGGCAGAGATGAGGAGTGCCTGCTTCATGTCTTCTACACCCATACCAGGAAAGTGGAGGGTGGAGTGGGGCATATAAATGTAGTGTCACAGTGACATAAACGTTTTGTTGTTTTGTTATTTAAAATATGTGTGTGCTGACAAAGGCCCCGATTCAGAGACGGACGCTCTGACAGAGCTCTCGCTCTGAATCAGGGCCGTCCCTCTGAATTTTAGAGCGGGCTCCTGGTCGCTCGCATAGCTGTGGGTGACCACCCACAGCTATAGCGAGCGGTCAAAAAGATGGTTGCGATGGTCAAGACCATCGGGCTTGCGACGAGACCCTTGTGGTAGGGTCTCGTCTGCCGCAAGCCCTGGAGTGCTTTTGGCTCTATCAGAGCCGAGAGCACTCCCACTGACATCACTTGTGATGTCAGTGGGGCCGGCCCCAGACGGTAGGCATTCCCATGGGATCGCCTCCATCTGGGCAGCCACGCCCCCAGCACGCCCACCAAAGGGGGCGTGCTGTCACTCACCATCGACAAAACGCCCCCTTTGTAGGAGACCCATAGCGATGGCTTGCCCGTCGCTATCCGGGTCTTGCGCATGCGCACGACAGAGCCGGATCCATCGTGTGCATGCGCACTGGCCCAACATCGACCGCTTGCGAGCGCTGAGCGCTCGCGAGCGGGTCTGATTAAGGCCCTAAGTGTGACTGTATGTGTGTGTGCTGACTAAGGCCCTGATTCAGAGCCGGACGCTCTGACCAGCCTCCCACAGCATATACGAGCGTGCAGGATGATGGTCGCGATGGTCTTGACCATCGCGACCATCGCCACTGCGAGCAGAAGCCTGCGGTTGAGTTTCTCAACCGCAAGGCCAGGAGTGATTTTGGCTCTATCAGAGCCAAAATCACTCCCACTGACATCACTAGTGATGTCAGTGGGGCCGGCTTCTGACGGTAGGCGTTCCCTTGGGAACGCCTCCGTCTGGCAGGCACGCCCCCGGAATGCCCACCAAAGGGGGCGTGCTGTCAATCAACATCGACAGCACGCCCCCTTTGATCAGACACTACGAGCGAAGGAAAGTCCTTCGCTCGTCGCATCTCGCGCATGCGCACGACGGAGCTCCCTCCGTCGTGCGCAGTGCAGGCCATCGACCCACTTGCGAGCGGACAGCCGCTTGCGAGTGGGTCTGAATCAGGGCCTAAGTGTGTTGACTAAGTGTGACTGTGTATGTGTGTGCTGACTAAGTGTGACTGTGTGTGTGCTGACTAAGGCCCTGATTCAGAGCCGGACGCTCTGACCGCCGAGCGCTCGCTCTGAATCAGGGCCCACCTCCATTAAAATGGAGCGTCCTCCTGGACGCTCGTATAGCTGTGGGTCACCACCCACAGCATATACGAGCGTCCAACAAGATGGTCGCGATGGTCTTGACCATCGCGACCATCGGGCTTGCGAGAGAAACCCTGTGGTCGGGTTTCTCAACCGCAAGGCCAGGAGTGATTTTGGCTCTATCAGAGCCAAAATCACTCCCACTGACATCACTAGTGATGTCAGTGGGGCCAGCTTCAGACGGTAGGCGTTCCTATAGGAACGCACCCGTCTGGCAGGCACGCCCCCGGAACGCCCACCAAAGGGGGCGTGCTGTCAATCAACATCGACAGTACGCCCCCTTTGGTGCGAGACCCCGAGCGATGGAAAGACCTTCGCTCGCCGGGTCTCGCGCATGCGCACGACGGAGCTCCCTCCGTCGTGCGCATGCGCAGTGGGGACCATCGACCCACTTGCGAGCGGACTGCCGCTCGCGAGTGGGTCTGAATAGCCCCCTAAGTGTGCTGTGTATGTGTGTGCAGACTTAAGCGTGACTGTGCGTATGTGCTGACTAAGTGTGATTGTGTGTGTGTGCTGACTAAGTGTGACTGTGTGTGTGTGTGCTGGTTAAGTGTGATTGTGTGTGTGTGCTGACTAAGGCACTGAGTCAGAGCCGGACGCTCTGACAGAGTGCTCGCTCTGAATCAGGGCCGTCCCTCTGAATTTAAGAGCGGCCTCCTGGCTGCTCGCATAGCTGTGGGTGCTGTCACTCACCATCGACAAAACGCCCCCTTTGTAGCGAGACCAATAGCGATGGCTTGCCCGTCGCTATCCGGGTCTCGCGCATGCGCACAACAGAGCCGGATTCGTCGTGTGCATGCGCACTGGCCCAACATCGATGTCACTTGTGATGTCAGTGGGACCGTCCCCAGACGGTAGGCGTTCTCATGGGAACGCCTCCGTCTGGGCAGCCACCCCCCGACCCGCCCACCAAAGGGGGCGTGCTGTCACTCAACATCGACAGCACGCCCCCTTTGGTGCGAGACCCGGGTCTCGCGCATGCGCACGACGGAGTCGGCTCCGTCGTGCGTGTGCGCTCTGGGCCACCATCGACCCGGTTGCGAGCACTCAGCGCTCGCGACCGGGTCTGAATCAGGCCCTAAGTATGACTGCGTGTGTGTGCTGACTAAGTGTGACTGTGTGTGTGTGCTGACTAAGTGTGATTGTGTGTGTGTGCTCAGGGGCGCCGAGAGGGTTGGAAGCGGGTACTGATTACCCGGGCCCGGCCATGCCAGGGGGCCCGGGTAATCAGTACCCGCTCCGCCCCCCCCCCCCCCCCCGCAGCACACCAGTAGCCATTTTATGTGCAATCTTCTCCTTGTTTAAGTTCACTTTTATTAAAACCTCTGCGGCGTCAGTTCACGGAGGAGGGGGCGGGATTAGTCTCTGTCACCGTACTGTCAGAAACAAAGGCAGTGTTTCACTGATATCCCCCGCCGCGCTGCTGCGGAGCTAGTGGTCTCGCGAGATGATGCTGACATCATCATCTCGCGAGGTGATCTCTCTCTTCGGGCTCCAGAGACTAGAAGGGACAAGAAAACTGAAAGGCAGGCAGGCTGGGAGATCGTGGGAAAAGCGCGAGCCGCTGACTGCTATAAAACTGTGAGTGACTTCTGTGGTGCTGCAGCCTGCAGATACTGAAAGCCTTAAATTTATAAATTCCATCTAATTAATTTATAAATATAATAAATGCACCCATCTCCATTAATGTATGAGCTATATATATTATATAAATATATATATATATCATATATATATATATATATATATATATAATGTATATCATATATATAGTATAGATAATATAAATATATCCTATACATATATACTGTATACCATATATGTATAGGTATATCTACAGTATCTAAATATGTGTGTAATATATGTATATATACGTTTGTGTATATGTATAGGGATGTAGTCAGGAAGCCGGGGTCGAAATGCCGACCGCAGGCTTCCCGACAGTGAAAGCCCAGCATGGGACTAATGAAAGGCGTCTAAATACCGACGACTATCATTAGCCCCACGCCGAAATCCCTGCGCCCGGCATACCGAACGTAGGTAAGCCAGACGTCGGGAGCTATTAGCTGCGGGGGGGTTAGATATAGGGAATCCCAGGGGGATTTAGGCTTAGGCACCCCCCCGGGGGGTTAGGTGTAGGGTGCAGGGAGAGGGGGGATTAGGTTTAGGCACCCTTGGGGGGAGGTTAGGGTTAGGCACCACTAAGGGAGGATTACGTGGCAGGAGGGGAGGGTTAGGGTTCATACTTACCCTAGTCGGAATCTCCATCTGCCGGCCTTCCAGCGTCGGTATTTCATCCGCCGTGCTTGGGTCCGCCGGTATTACATACCGATTCCTATATATAATGTATATACATACAAGGGCCGACACTCACTGGTTTCACTAAAGCTGCTAAATGCCCCCAAAATGCTGTGGCCACACCCCCTCCAGGGGGGCCCCGGGAAGTTGCTGTACCGGGGCCCAGGAATTCTCTCGACAGCCCTGTGTGTGCTGACTAAGTGTGACTGTGTATATGTGTGCTGACTAAGTGTGACTGTGTGTGTGTGCCGACTAAGGGCCTGATTCAGAGCCGGACGCTATTTGCGCTCGCTCGTTCAGAAAAAGGGGCCGGATATTTAAATTGAGTGCTCGCTCTTTGCTGTCTGTTCACGCCTCTATGTCTGAGCGAGCGAACGAAACATACGCTCGCTATTTTGTAAAGACGCCCCCTGGCCGCTCGCATCCTATGTCATCTCCGCTATTTATTTGATTAATCGAGTACATCGAAAGGCATCTGAACTGCTCGCAGTGTTTGTGGTAGGTTTATCCTACCGCAATCATGCGAACAGTTCAGGCTAAGAGACAACCAAGTGACGTGGTCGATGACGCTGCTTTGTTAATTATGCACACCCTTAAAATGCCCGTTTGGACCGTTTGGCACGCCTGCGTTCGGATCACCACTCCCCATTTTCAAGCACCTTCCCCTGTTACCACCCACAAACGCCTCATCCTGTCACTCAAATTAGCAGGCACTCGCTATTTTGCGAGCGCTCGATTTTCGACCGCAATGACTGTTGGCGCATGCGCATTACGACCCATATGCATGCGCGGATGTGTGAACATCGCTCGGAGCGAACGAGCGGCCGCTTACGAGCTGCTCTGAATCAGGCCCTAAGTGTGACTGTGTGTGTGTGTGCTGACTAAGTGTGACTGTGTGTGTTGACTAAGGGCCTAATTCAGACCCGCTCGCGAGTGCTAAGCACTCGCAAGCAGGTCGATGTTGGGCCAGTGCGCATGCGCACGACGGAGGCGGCTCCGTCGTGCACATGCGTGAGACCCGGATAGCGACGGGCAAGCCATCGCTATGGGTCTCGCTACAAAGGGGACGTGCTGTCGATGTTGAGTGAGAGAACGCCCCCTTTGGTTGATGGGCGTGCCGGGGGCGTGGCTGCCCAGACGGAGGCGTTCCCATCGGAACGCCTACCGTCTGGGGCCGGCTCCACTGACATCACAAGTGATGTCAGTGGGAGTGCTCTCGGCTCTGATAGAGCCGAAAGCACTCCAGGGCTTGCGGCAGACGAGACCCTACCACAAGGGTCTCGTCGCAAGTCTGATGATCGCGATGGTCTTGACCATCGCGACCATCTTTTTGGCCGCTTGCTATAGCTGTGGGGGTCTGAATCAGGCCCTCAGTGTGATACACGGTACGAATGTTACATGTCTGCCTATGTTTTTATGACTAATACTTTTATGCACTATGGAGCGCCCCCTTTGTTCTATATATTAGCAGATTATATATATATATAATATATATATATATATAATGTGTGTGTGTGTTCAAAGTAGACATTTTCATGTGGGGGTATGGAAATATCAGGGGGGCTTTACTTAGGCAGGCCCAAATCCTGAGCCCCCTGATATTTCCATACCCCCACTTCCTCTTAAATACAGCATTCCCTCACAGTCACAGTACACCAAACACCCTGCTCTGCTCTGGTGACCGTGGTCGTGGCGGTCCCTTCCCTGGGCCCTTCCCCAATCTTTCTCCTTGATGGCACTGGCATTTTGAATTCAGTGCCGGCTGTGAGCAAACGACAGCTCGCGGACCGGCAGCCAATTAAGGGCGGTCACGTGGCCGCCCGATTGGC
Source organism: Taudactylus pleione (assembly GCA_031769625.1). Classification (NCBI taxonomy): domain Eukaryota; kingdom Metazoa; phylum Chordata; class Amphibia; order Anura; family Myobatrachidae; genus Taudactylus; species Taudactylus pleione. The sequence continues at coordinate 3,087,035 of JAUIMM010000153.1, forward strand.
TGCCGGTCCGTTAACCTTGATTGGCTCGCGGCCAGAGCCAAATTTAAACATGTAGCTGCTTAATAACTGGTGCTGAGACAGTGATAGCGCCGGCCTCCCCTGATTGGCTGCCGCTCCACGAGCCATGATTGATTCGCGGCCAAAGATAAATTTAAATAAGCAGACAGCAGCTGTCTTCTCATATAGATCCAACGACGTGCAACAGAGTAAACGTCGGTAACATCGATGTACATTGGCCAGTCACACAGCATGCAAGTCAAGTCTGATCAGCTACAAACACTGCAGCTCTCCCGACATGACGAGAGCACTCATACTGCAAAGAAGATCGTAATGGATAATTTATGCACGCCCATGAAACACGTTTAAACTGTCAGCCACGTCTGCGTTTGCCTAACCCCCCCCCTTCCCCGTTACCTCCCCCAAATGCTGACTGCATGTCAATCACTTTGAGAGTGTTTCCTATGTGCGAGATTAATCGAAATGTAATTGAGAGCATACACATTTGCAAACAATTGCTCGATCTGTGAAAATATCGGCTTTGCATAAATCTCTAAATCAGGCCCCAACACTGCTCAAGCCAAATGCATACAAAATTGTGGCAAGAAAAAGGACTGGGGAGGGAAGACGGGTTATATGAACTGTGTGTCATTAATTATGGGAAGAATCAGGAAGAACTATTTGTATGAAAATCATTCATGTATGCCACTAGGGAATACATACGAATTACCGGCGGTCCCCTGGCCGGCGTTTGGAATCCCGACACCAGGAGGCCGGCAGAGGAGGAAATCCCGATCATCTAAGGTCAGTATACACTAACCTAATTCTAACCCCCTAACCCTCCTTTAGGGTGCCTAACCCTAACCTTCCCCCCTCTAAGTGCCTAAACCTAACCCCCCCCTTCCCCACTGCCTAAACATAAGTCCCCCGGGGAGGTGCCTAACCCTAAGTCCCCCCCGGGGGTGCCTAACCCTAACCCTCCCTCCCCCTAGCCTAACCCTAACCTCCCGGGGGGTGCCTAACCCTAAGTCCTCCCCAGGAGCCCTAAACCTAATCCCCCCCTGCGGGTGTCCGCAGCGGCGCCCGGCATCACTTCAATCGGGATGCCGGGCGCCGGTAAAATGACCGGCGTCTACATCTAGACGCCGATCATTTCACCCTCGCCGGGATATGACAGTCGGGAAGCCGGCTGTCGGTATAATGTCAGCCGGCTTCCCGATTGCATCCCGCCACTAGAGTCTACATGTATTTGTAATTAATGTTTATCAGCAAGAAAAACTTTTAAAAATTCAAAAACAACAGTGTGAAATAGTTATTGAGGGTATATCATCAGCTGTGCATTGAACAGGGAATAATGCAAGATTCTTATTTGGAGATATATATATATATGTATATATATATATATATATATATTTAAGCATTGATACTTCCATTTAATATTGTATGTGTCATTGATATCTATATATCTTTTTGATTAGTTATTTTTTTTTTTTACATTTGGTGCTTGAGAGCACATACATTCCAGCTCACTAGTGCCTGGACCCTTTGATCGGGCACTCGTCTCCCAAACCTAGATATCCTGTCCTTGCTTTGGCCTAGTCCCCTCTGCTGACTGTTGATTCAGGCTTTATTCTTTGAAGTCTGGGACTCCTCTATCCTGAGAAGACGGAACCCTGTTGCCTTTACTATACCCCATGCTGTTAATCCAGAACCCAGCACCATCCAGGGCACTGCATCATCCAGACCTCATCTGTTTCCACTATGCATATTGTCTCTTTGTACTCCCTCCCTTTAGAATGTAAGCTCTAACGGGCAAGCTCTCTGTCTTCCTCACATCTCAGTCTTGTCTTATGCTGAATGGGTCCTATGTGTATTTTGCTCAAACTGCATCCTTTCATCTTATTCTTCCTAATTGTTAGGTTAATGTCTGCCATGCCTGTCCTGCGTGTCTAAGCTGAATTCCTCTATCTCAGTGGTTCAGTTAGCAAGGCTGGTTGGTACTCGATCTTGAGTACCACCTACACAGCCTTTGGACTTTGTTGGAAAGACCTTGTGACTTCAGGCGTTTTGCAGAGACACTTGTAACAGGGGGGACCTGTGAGTGGAGGGGAGAATGGATGTGGACAGTCACAGGAAAGAATCTGGTGTGCTCAGTGCTGTGTGTTAGCTCTGTGTGGGGCTGGAGAGTGGGACCCCAGGAGACATGCTTGCCATACCTGGTGGCTCTCCGGGTTGCGGGGCTGTGGTGGGTACCTAATCCTGTCCCCAGTGGGTGCATGCACAGTAGGGATGGACTGGGATGAGTGTGCCCAGTAAGGGGTGATGCGAGTATGGCCTTTAATCATTTGTATGGTGGGAGAGGGGTGTATGCCCAGAATGGGGGGTGGTGGTAGTGTGTCCAGTGGGGGAGGGGGTGTGCCCAGCAGGGAGTGGTAAGTGTACCCAATAGGAGAGGGGTGAGAGTGGTAAGTGTGCCCAGTAAGGAAGGGTGGGGCTGAGAGAGCATCGTAGAGGCGGCAGAGAGAGCTATGGAGGGGATAATGTGCTATGTGGAATGAATGTCACAAAATGTTTACAGGTTTATAAATTCACACCTTCTACAGAGTGGTACTTGACCTAATTCAATAGTCGTTATATGGTACTCACCCAAAAAAGGTTGAGAATCCCTGCTTTATCTGCCATATGATTTGGTTGAAATTACACCATTCATTTTATTCTGCCTACTTGTTGTCATTATGACATCTTGTACGCCCGGCTCTCCTGATATTAATGCAATGCTTTGATGTTTGCTCTGTACTTACACTATGGTTATCTATTGTGTAATTACTCATGCCGGGGTGTTGTTCCCAAGCTATACTTCTCGTGTGGACTGACCGGCAAAATTCCCTGCCACCCAGGATAGAAACGTCAGTGATAACCCCCGGGCCACTTTCCACTGGAGGCAAGCAGTTCTGCCTACCTGGAGCCCACCAAGCTGTAAGTGAGGATCCAGGTGGGAGGGTGCACAATGTGCTGCTGCTTACCTCCTGTGAAAGGTTTCAGTCTCTCCCCACCATGGCGGCTACCTCAAAATGCCACCCAGCATAAAACAAAAATTCTGGGGAGAACACTGCATGCTCTGCCAAACAGATAAGATCACTATAAATCCTTGTGTCCTCTGCTTTCGATTTACAGTAAAATGCTTCTTGTTTTTTTTCTCTCTGCTGTTTACAAATATGTTCATTCAGCAAGAACTTAATGTCCCATACAGAAACAGGCTGTTTCCACATCTGACAGTGACAACGTGGCTCTCTAGCTGTTGTGGAACTATAAATCCCAGCAGGGCATGCTGCGAGCTATAAACACTAGTCGGATGCACCTAAAATCTGCCTCTTTCCCCTAGAGACAGAAGATCCAATCAGTGTGCGCCGTGGTGCTCCACCCTCACCCATTATTCCCCCTGAGCCCTCACCTTGTATGCCCGACCCAGCCCCCACCGACCACTCTCCACTACCAGGTCAGCACCAAGCGGCTTCTTCTGCCGTCATCACCGGTACAGCTATAACGCCCCGCCCACTCATCTAGCCACGCGCCCCAGCAGGGGAACCAATCGCAAAGCTCCCGGCCTACGTAACCTCTTCCTCTACCGCCGCCCAGAGGGGACAAACAACCAACGCGTTTGCACTACCTCTCTCCAACCCACATCTATATCAAGCGTTTCAGGCCTTAAATCACCAGTGCGACCAGCAGGGCCCCTTTGTGTTGTCTGACCCGTCTCCCCCAGTGCGCTGGCTGCTCTGCGTCCTCTATGTAAGGAGTGGCAGCAGTAACACTATCGCACACAGGAGCCGTGTCTCCACGTTACAGTTACACGGAGCTGCCCTGTATGAGGCGAGGCTAGCCGGTGACAGATGTGACTTGGTCCTCGGTGTATATCTATTATCACTCGCTGTGTTCCCCGGCCGCCGCCTCCTCCTTTTCCTCTCTAGCGACTGCACTATACATCCAGCCCTGCTCCCAGCCAGGCACAGGGTGTGTACACACAGCCATCTCCCAGCACACGCCCGGGCACACATCATAGGCGGCTCCGGTACCAAGATGTCCAACCGAGCGCTGTGCAGAGAGGCGAGCCACGCCGGGAGCTGGTACACCGCCTCAGGTACCGGGGGAGGGAGTGCCGGTGTGGTGGGGGGAGGGCTGCTGGAGTCATGCACTCTACTGTACTAGTGAAGAGTTGGGGAACAATATTTGGGTATCGTATAAATCTGTTAAAGTGTTGGATTAGTGGTGACATGCATGTTAGAGTGTAAGATTAGTTATGGCATGGTAGAGTGCTGGATTAGTGGTGACATGGCATGGTAGAGTGCTGGATTAGTGGTGACATGGCATGGTAGAGTGCTGGATTAGCGGTGACATGGTAGAGTGCTGGATTAGCGGTGGCATGGTAGAGTGCTGGATTAGCGGTGGCATGGTAGGGTGGATTAGCGGTGACATGGCATGGTAGAGTGCTGGATTAGCGGTGGCATGTTTCAGTAGGATTAGTTGTGGCATGGCATGGTAGAGTGCTGGATTAGTGGTGGCATGGTAGAGTGCTGGATTAGTGGTGGCATGGCATGGTAGAGTGCTGGATTAGTGGTGGCATGGCATGGTAGAGTGCTGGATTAGTGGTGACATGGCATGGTAGAGTGCTGGATTAGTGGTGGCATGGTAGAGTGCTGGATTAGCAGTGGCATGGTAGAGTGCTGGATTAGCAGTGGCATGGTAGTGTGGATTAGCGGTGACATGGCATGGTAGAGTGCTGGATTAGCGGTGACTTGGTATGGTAGAGTGCTGGATTAGCGGTGGCATGGCATGGTAGGGTGTTGGTGGCATGGTAGAGTGGATTAGCGGTGACATGGCATGGTAGAGTGCTGGATTAGTGGTGGCATGGTAGAGTAGGATTAGTTGTGGCATGGCATGGTAGAGTGTTGGATTAGCGATGGCATGGTAGAGTGCTGGATTAGTGGTGACATGGCATGGTAGAGTGCTGAATTAGTGGTGACATGGCATGGTAGAGTGCTGGATTAGTGGTGGCATGGTAGAGTGCTGGATTAGTGGTGACATGGCATGGTAAAGTGCTGGATTAGCGGTGACATGGCATGGTAGAGTGCTGGATTAGTGGTGTCATGGCATGTTAGAGTGTAGGATTAGTTATGGCATGCTAGAGTGTTGGATTAGCGGTGACATGGCATGGTAGAGTGCTGGATTAGCGGTGGCATGGTAGGGTGTTGGTGGCATGGTAGAGTGGATTAGCAGTGACATGGCATGGTAGAGTGCTGGATTAGCGGTGGCATGTTTCAGTAGGATTAGTTGTGGCATGGCATGGTAGAGTGCTGGATTAGTGGTGGCATGGCATGGTAGAGTGCTGGATTAGTGGTGACGTGGCATGGTAGAGTGCTGGATTAGTGGTGACGTGGCATGGTAGAGTGCTGTATTAGTGGTGGCATGGTAGGGTGTTGGTGGCATGGTAGAGTGGATTAGCGGTGACATGGCATGGTAGAGTGCTGGATTAGTGGTGGCATGGCATGGTAGAGTGCTGGATTAGTGGTGACGTGGTATGGTAGAGTGCTGTATTAGTGGTGGCATGGTAGAGTGCTGGATTAGCAGTGGCATGGTAGTGTGGATTAGCGGTGACATGGCATGGTAGAGTGCTGGATTAGCAGTGACTTGGTATGGTAGAGTGGTGGATTAGCGGTGGCATGGTAGGGTGTTGGTGGCATGGTAGAGTGGATCAGCGGTGACATGGCATGGTAGAGTGCTGGATTAGCGGTGACATGGCATGATAGAGTGCTGTAGGCACCTGTGTAATGTAAGTCTCTGTGGAGGGACATTATTAGTATGTAACATTGGATTGAGAAGACAAATAATGATCCATAAATAAGATGATCCCTTAGTGCTGGCCAGAGTAGAGAGAGACATTGGAAGCAGATGGTCAGCAACCATTGATGTTATTGATTCAATGGCATTACCTTTTCCATCGAATTGCAGGTATGTGATGGTTGCTAGTCATCATATATGTACAGTAGCTTTCTGATCCCCGTTATGTGCAGAAGGTCGTGTCTGCAGCTCAACTAATGTGCACATAAGTGGAGCAATGAATGCTTCTGTGCATGCGCACAGTAAAACCATTGATGGTTACACAATCTAATGGATGCAATGGCTAGTAATCATCGCAATTCTGGATTTGATGTCGGAAACCCAGCAACCATTCGATGCTGGACTTCTGTTGTCCATCCCTAGGCCATAGTAAAATTATCTACTATACCTATTGTTCCTTTCTCACTTTGCATCACTTCTATTCCTCACAGCACAACTAGGAGATGCTTCAATTGCGGCTGACGCCTTTAGCCAGATCTCCCCAAAATCACATTTCTATTTACAGCTTCATAACGGTGCATACGAAACTGATTGCTGGAAATTGAATCGACCCCCTGGACTAGAAGGGGAGGAATTTGTTCTCAGCAGTGGAAGCAGTTGCCGTCCATCTATAATGCACATTTTTCCTCACACCCCATAGAGGTGTACAGGAGAACTTGTGTTGCAAGAGATGCCATAATTGGCTGATACATGTGTAGCCTGGAATTGCAGAGATGGCCTGCAGCATATCTTGCAAATTGATTCTCCTCTCTCCTTGAAATGTGAAGGAATATCCCAAACCCAACCAAATCATACTTAGGGCGGGATTCAATTAGCCCCGTTACCTAAACGGGTGCTACTTGATTGCCGGCTCGTATTCAATTAGACCCACTTATCGGGTATTTCTTTTCAGGTCTCCTGAGATCCTAAAAGAAATCCCTGTTAACTGTGCAGTTTCAGGTGATAACTGGCAGTTAATGCACAGGCCTGTGAATTTATCACAGATCCTGTGTGTTAATGCCCGATAACCCATGTTATACTCCTTTTACATCGGAGCTAAAACCTGGGTTATTGCAGGGTTAACCCGGGCAGCTCCTTGGTGTAAAAGGGGTGAGGGTTGGATCGCCGAGTCGAGTGACCCGGCAATCCAACCCAGGTAAATAGCAGGGTTCAACACGGGCGTAGCCCGTGAAACCCTGCCGTGTGTACGGCGCATTCTGGGTCTTGATGACCTGCAGTGCGCCGCAAGCCGGCCGATTGGTCCGGCTTCAGTGGCGGTTGGAGATGACGTCATCTCCAAGCGTCCACTTTCACACCGGAAAACCCGGGTCTATGCAGACCCGACAGCGGTGTGAGCGTCGCCAACTCGGGAATATCCGGCTAAATTCTGGGTCTGATCCGGATAGGAACCCTGTTCCAACTCCGGGTCAGACCCGGAATTTTGGTGGAAAAGGGGTATAAGTGGAAAGTTGTAATATTGCTTGTGTTTAACATGTGTTGACAGGGCTATCAGGCGAATTTGGGAGGCTAATTGACTTGCTCTGGGCGTTAAAGCCTGAGGCTAGCTCATGTTATTACCTGCAGTAATTTACAGCAGGGATGGGCTTTAGCTGACATTTATTTATTACCAGTTATTACACAAGTTTTGCTGCGCTTCACAGAGTATATTTGGCCATTCATATCAGTCCCTGCCCCAGTGGAGCTTACAATCTTTATTCCTTACTACACATGCTCACACACATACATGCTAGGGTTAATTTTTTGATGGGAGCCAATTATCATACCAGTATATCTTCGGAATGTGGAAAAAAGACGGAGGAAACCCACGCAAGCACAGGGAGAATATATAAACTCCACACAGTTAGGGCCTTAGTGGGAATCAAACCCACAACCTCAGTGCTGTGAGGCAGTAATGCTAACCATTATTGGCCCTGTAAGTGTGTGAGTTTTTTTATATTATATATATTATATTTTATTATGCATACACGGTGTTCCCACTAGGCTGTAGTAGCAGGGCGCCGCGCCCTGCCTGATTTTAAAAAGGGCAAAATGCTCTCTGCCCTTTTAGCTAAAGCAGCCTTCCCCACCCATGGGCTGCAGTGTCCTGCTGGTGGGAAAAGTTGCAGTGACAGATCACTTCCCGGTGAATAGACGCTATGTGCACGGCATCTATTCACCGTGAGGGGAGAGCTTGAGGGACGCCCAGCACCTCCGTAAGTGCTGGGCACGCCACAAAGTGTGATGAATTGGGGGCGTGACAAGGACACTCCCCTCCCTGATTGGCGTGCACAGAAGCTCCTGGCCGGCAGCCCCAACACCATGACCCACCCACTTTCTAGCGGGAACACTATATACACGCACACGGGAGTAGTTCTGTAGTCGGGACCTATAGACACTGGTGAGTGTGGGCTATGCCACTGCGTATTTATTACTGCTAGGTGCGTAGGAGGTTAATGGGCATCATTTGCTAATTAGGGTGGGTGATAATGTTACAATCTTGGCCTATTGACACGGGGGGTGGGGGGGATCAAACGCCTCCTAGTCATATTTTTTCAATGCAATAAAATACATATATATATTTTAAAGTGTTTTTTTTTTTGTTTGTTTTTTTACTAAAGTCAGAATGTTGAGTTGGATTTAAACTTGGTTTAAATGTGGATTTCTTGTTTACGTTTTTCTAATGCATATATATTGCACAATAACATATTTCGAAAAGCATTATCTAGACATTTTCAAGTTTCTTGTGCCAACAAATATAATTATTTTTTGTGTAAAGTTGTGTGGGCTCATGACACTGGCTTCACATTGTCACAAGAAAATAATAATAATAATAATAATAAGCTCTAAACATTGTGCTGAATATCTGGAAAAGATAAATGAAGCAAGTACTGTCTGGTAGAACAAAGGCTACAAGAGGGATTGTGAAAAAGGTGTGCCTGAGCAACACTGCCAATCGGGTGACTGCCTCAAGCAGCCATGTAAACTAACAAAATGATTCAGAGGCTGCCCTACTGGATATGTTCTAAATAGGATTTACTTCTGTCACTGGATACATCACTTAATCTTGCAGACTATTCTCTATAGAATTGTTTGTGTTAGCACATTGATGAAATGACCAGGCCCCATCACACAAGAGGCTTTGTGTTTGTGTTGGCACTGTAAGAATGTCTGTGTTATGCTGATAAAGAATAAATGTTTTTGGAGCAATGGAGACAAAAAAAATAATATAGGCTTTCATTTAATATCATGTTAAGTTTATTGTTCTTGACTCACAAGACAATTTGCTGTGTTACAACTCACTATGTAGACTGCAGTAGTTTATTATCAGTGCAAAATCATGCATTTCCCAGCTTGCTGTCTCCTCTTGTGCTTTGGATGGATAAAAGCTTATGTTTTTAATTAACCCTTTTACAAGTTTTCTTAAGACCAACTGCATTATGAGGAATACGACTGTGGTTTATGGAACAATGCCACCGTATTTAAAGTGGCTCTCCTCTCTAGTTGCAGACAGACCTCCCAAAGGCCTTCTGATGCAAGGGAGCAACTTGATTTCTTCTATTGATCTTTGTCGTCAGTGAACATGTAAATGTTTCTCTGTAAAATGCCACCATTTTAGGTTTTTGTTTTAATTTTTTTTTCTTTGAGACAATTTCAAGTGCTAGATGCATTGTTAGAATAGAGGGGGTGGGGTTATGATGACACAAGATGGAACATAGCCCTGATTGCGAGGAGGATTATATATAACAGCACAATACTCTTCTCACAAGGGGGAGCAATTATGGGCACACTGAGCTACTGCAAAATGCTGCCTTTGCTCACAAAGAGCAGGACTCTTAACCAGAGACATAACTAGGGTTAATGGCGTCCCTTGAAAAATGTTTTAAAAAATATTGGTACTTCTTCTGGAGGGCAAAAAGCGCCCTGCCCTCACAGCGCAGCGCCCCACTAAGACAGGCTGTGGGTGCCGTCTTCACCCACTGGGTGCAGTGTCCCGCAGGTGGGGAGATGTGCAGTGACCCGGTGAATAGACTCTGGGCGCATGCGCCCGGGATCTATTCTACCTGTCAGCAGCGTTTGGGGGCTGCCCGGCGTGTCCGTAAGTGCCGGGCACGCCCCCAAGAGTGATGAAAAGGGGATGCGTCTTATAGACACGCCCCCTTTTCAGTGACCATGCCCCCTTTTCGGGTGTGTGCGGCAGTGCCCTCTCTAGCTCCGGTGCCCTGCCTGCCGCTGGAGCTAGAGTGAACACTATGTTTTATACACTAAAAACCCAACACAAACCCACTGCTATCATAGACAGATCATTGGCTGTGTAATAAAGTGAGTCTCAACCATCATGTACCCCGAACAGGTCATGTGTCGAGTATTTCTGTAGGTGGGATAATTACGGATTCAGCAAAATGACTCCCCCTGTGATTAACCACTTACCTGACAAATAGTTTTTTCTAAAAACCGCTCAGAGATTGTAATTTTTATTTAAGATAATTACTGTAGGTGAAGAACATGATTTCATAAAAAAAATATATATTCTTTAATATTTATAAAAATTATTCTTTCAAACGTCTGATCACCACCATCGGGAACATCGCGACCTCCTTTTTCACAGCGGCTTCAGGCACCAGATACACTTTAGTGGGTGGGGGAGGTTAATTTTCTTTTTCTCAGCAGCTGATCATCTCTGCAGCCGCTGGGTGGGGGTTCCTGCTGTGCTGACCGATCAGCAGTGATCGGCAGACACTGGGGGAGGGTGCAAGCGAGCAGAGGGACCGGAGAGCAGCAGTTGTGGGAAGATTCTCTTCCTTCAGCCGTCCACACTGTTTATCTGACTGGTCAAAATATTGTGACCATATCAGATAACGCACAGCCTGGTGTAGTCGGAAAAATGCGATCATGCCAGGCAAGTGGTTAAAGAAATCCACAAAATATGGGGTTCCTTACAGACTGGTGTTGAGAACCCCAGGTCTATTTATTATATGGCATTTAAGAAGCTCTAAATGACACGAGGAGAAAGAGTAAGTCCAAGGAGGGATAAGCTGTGCAACATGATAAAAGAAAATTATAACTGTACAGCTGTAGATGCTATAAAATATTTAATATAATAAGAAACAGAAAAGGGGGTTTATTGACTGTGGGCGACAATACTGCTATTGGTACACTGAATAAATTAAGCAAAGTGCTAAGTGCAAGATGTGCCTATAAATCACACAGTAACTTATGCATTGATAAGTAAAAAAGTGTTTTAGTGCAAGGATAGACCAATAAGGTGATATAAAATTGTCAAAACTGGTTTTAAAAGATATTAATTTAATCTAAACGAGATAAAAACAAATACATTATAAAAGAGTCTGCATTTGGATCTCATGGGCAAGCAAGATCCAAATGCAGACTCTTTTATACTGACATCCAGATAAGCTAAACCTCTTTTATCCTAATTTGCAAACTAATTGCTTTCATTTTTATTCCTAATTTTTTCAATATTGTATTGATTTGTGGTATTGCCTCTTGAAGGTACCATAATGTTTTTGTATATGAATAGTACATCCAATAGTGATGTCAACAATAAGGAAATTAAAAAACTGTATACTTGGTTTGTGTAGCAGCTTCTAATTCTGGTTCTCAGCAATCTACCCAATGTAACATTTACAGCACAGACTCTTCAGAGAAAATGACATTTTGTGAGGCAAAAATCTGATGCGTCTCCAGTCAAAATGCCAGCTTCATTAGAGGTACAATGGGAACGTGAGTTACTATAGTAATTATCCACCCTTATTAAGCTCAACAACTGGCATATACCTGTCTATTAACTAGTGTTAACTCTAGCTCCAGCGGCAGGCAGGGCGCCGGAGCTAGAGAGGGCAACCTTATGCGTGCGCCCGAAAAGGGGGCGTGTCTATAAGACGCGTCCCTTTTCGTCATACTTGGGGGCGTGCCCGGCGCTTACGGACAGACCGGGCAGCCCCCAAGCACTGCAGAAAGGGAGAATAGATGCCGGGCGCATGCACTCGGCGTCTATTCTCCGGCGGTGACCGGGACACAGCATGTTTCTCCACCCGCGGGACACTGCGTTCCGCGGGTGAGAACGGCACCCGCAGGGTGTGAGGGCAGGGCGCTTTTTGCCCTCCTCCTGGAGGGCAGGGTGCTTTTTGACCTCCAGAAGGAGGGCAGGGCGCCGCGCCCCGCTAAAACAGCCTAGCGGGAACGCTATATTAACCACATGTGTGTCAGTTAAATGTCTTGGTATACATTTTAAGACAACCCAACCATAAAATAATAAATTAAAAAATACTGTATACTAAAAGGTGGTTGAAAATAACATACTAAATAGTTTATATGAAAAATAAAAAATAAAATTGCTGACATGGACGTTCTATCTGAAAAAGTTCATAAACATTTACTTATCTTTGTGTTGAGACTTAAAAACAAAATAATTGCATCTAAAATAAATAGGATCCAAGATTCTGAAAAAATGTTTTAAAAGAATGAAATGAAAACTACATTAAATTCACAAAACTATTGTTACCACACACGCTTTTTGACAGGGTTCCGACAAGTATTTTCTCTCATCCCTAAACCAGCTCAATGCCGCACATCCACTAGCGCAGGGGTTCTCAAACTCGGTCCTCAGGACCCCACACAGTTCACTTTTTGCAGTTCACTCAGCAGGTGCACAGGTGTATTCATTACTCAATGACACATTTGAAAAGATCCACAGGTGGAGCTAATTATCTCACTTGTGATTCTGTGAGAGACCTGGAAAACATGCACTGTTTGGGGTCCTGAGGACCGAGTTTGAGAACCTGTGCACTAGCAGACCAAAAAACTGCTGCATGATTATGACATTGTAATCGTGCAGTCGTTTCACAGTCCGTTCAGTGTAGGCACATCAATCATCACCTAACATGCCCAACCTGACGTTATCGTCAGGCTGACCAGCATGTTTGGGCGATGATTGATGTAGGAAACGACCAGCGGGAGCGCGCATCGCTGGTCGTTTCTGACAACGTGCGCGATTTGTGCCCGACTACTGAGCGATTGCACGATTCTGATGTCGTAATTGTGCAATCGCTCAGTAATGTCGCGTAGTGGATACGCGGCATTAGAAGATTGCTTGGCCATACTATTAGCAACAATCGCAGTGAGCTGGAACTTAAATCGCATACCATTATTTGGTGATAATATACAAGAGTTAGTGGCATCATTCCAAATAAATATTTATTTTGTGTCACGCAATATACACATGTGTTTACTCTCCAGGTAAAAAGAGGTGATGAATACCGAACATTTATAAGTATACAAGAAATAGCTGTCTAAATATATTAGATTTTGTAAACATAATTGGCTGTCCTTGCAGTATCTGTCTTGGTTGCACACCGTTGGGGTAACCATTACCTGCGATTACAAAGACCCTTTAGTTTGCAACACATGGGTTGATATCAACCATTAAAATTGTTATTTATACCGATGTTTTTATATATCTTTGCTACAAGTCACATTAAAAAGCCCCTCTTGGTGCCCAGGCAAGCCGTGCTGCATGGTGTATTGAGGCTAGATATGAGGACACATCTGTACAACAAGCAAATGCTCCTGTGTATATCCAGTAATAGGAAGCATCTGAGGGTAGAAGAGTTGAAGAGCCCAGAAACCATCCTACCCCCACCCAGGGCTGGCTCTAGGGGTGTTTGACCAGTGCGGTCGCACAGGGGCGACACCCGTAGAGGGGTGGCACCCCTCCCAAGCAGTACGATTTCAGCGGGACAGTACTGTCTCGCTGTTCCACCCACGGGCTGGAGTGGCCCGCGGGTGGCAAATCGGGAGGTTGGGGACCCCCACTGCCGCAGCTGTGAGGTGGTGCCGGACCCCCGGAGTGTGAATGGAAGCGCGCGCGGCAACCATTTACTGACTGGAGAGGGCTGGGGAAGCCCAGCCAGTGACGGAGTGCTGGGCTTTACCCCCAGCCTGACGTTATTTGGAGGCGTGCCATGCCTCAAAATAACATCACACAGGGGACGTGGCCTATGGTAATTAGGCCACGCCCCCAAATTCGGTCGCGCGCGATGTTACGGCGCCTTCTGAAGGGCCGGCACAGGGTGCTCCGAGCCCAGGAGCCGGCCCTGCACCCACCTCACGCAAGTGCAAGCTGGTTTGCAGTGGTGCACCTGCTGGTTCCTGTAGATCAGGGGTTCCTAACCACGGTCCTCCTCAAGGCACACTAACAGTCCAGGTTTTAGGGATAGCCATACTTGAGCACAAGTGACTTAATTAGTACCTCAGTTATTTTGATTTAACCATTTGTGCACAATCATGGATATCGCTAAAACCAGGACTGTTAGTGTGCCTTGAGGACCGAGGTTGGGAATCACTCCTGTAGATGATACAGTGGTGCACCAGAGTCTAACCATGTCTGCGAGCTCTCGGCCGACGCCCCCTCCACAGCTGCACCCAGAATGCACTCCCCACCCTCGTTACACCACTGCTCGTAACAGCTATGAACTGGCTTGTTGTTTTTTTGTTTCTAATTATGTTAGCCTCTTTCCTCCATAACCTAACATTTTACTTCAATATTGACATGGATTATGAGACAAACATTCCTGAGTGAATCCTCCATTTCCAGACATCTTTTATTTTTTGGGGGTTTGTAAATGTTATCCTGCAACATCTGTTTGAAATGTAGACGTGTCATGTAGGGGCTGCCAATGGGAGCTACACTAAAGTGAAGGTTGAGTAGGGGATTGGACAACAGAGAGTAAGAAAGGAAGCAAAGAGTGGGGGAACTGACTTAAGGTGGCCATACACGGTGAGATTCAAAAGTTGGTCAGAAAATTCTTCCCTTCAGATACAGGACGATTTGTATTTAAAATGCAACTATTTCACATAAGACCATACGATTTGATCAATCACATAAACGTAATGTGTGTCAATTCCTACATGATCAGTTGAGATCTCTCTGCAAAACCATCTGATCTGCGATCCAACTAGACAACGGCGGGGACGCGCATCGGGGTCGCAGAAGCTGGCCAAACATCATAACAATATCGTTCCAACCAGTCAACAAGTTGGCTGGTTGGAATGATAATTGGGTAGTGTGTGGGAGCAAAAGATAATCAGCCGTTAGCTCCCACACGACCAAATAATGGACAAAAACTGTCAAACTAGTTCGGAAACTCAAAACATGCTTGATTATTCCCAACTAGTTGCCCGCTAATCATTCTATCAATCAATCATCATCAGTGTAGAGGTAAAGTTTCCAACTTACCCACCAACTGAACGATAAGTAGGCTTACACTGAACGGCCGTGTACACCTACTTTTTCCCTATCCTCATGGCCATCACTGCCGGGGCTGCCCCTGTCAGCCGGGGGTACCTCACCTGTTAGCAGTGGTGGTGGAGCCGGAGGAAGATCAGTGGTGATCACCTCCTTGAACATGAATTAATATTTTCACTTGAATTTACCATTGTGCTTTTGCCGGGAGAGGGGGTCTGATAAGAGTCTGTCCCTGCGAAGAGCTGGAAGTAGCGTGTGAGGTACTGAATTTGTTGTGGACTCGGGGTGGTGATAGGAGCAGACACAGAAGCAGACTTAAATTAAAAAATTGGAGTTTTTAATAAGTGACTTAGAAGACCTGGGAATGGCAAATAAAAAATCCAGGTATAGCACGAAGGTGCACTTGATAACTGTAGTGGGGGTTAATGGGAAATGTCCAGATAGTGAAAGGCAGGAACAGTCCAGTATACTAATATGGTGAGCTGTAACGAGTGCAGGTATGGTAAGCTGTAACAAATGCAGGCTGAGGTAATGAAGTCCAGCTGGGAGTGAAGGGAGGCAAGGTGCAGGGAACAGCAGGTTCTGGTACTCAGGCAGGTGAAAGGTATGTGGAGGGTGCAGGGTAAATCCAGCAGGTTGGAGCAGGCAAGGTTCAGGCTAGAAGCGTAACTGACAGGCAGGCAGGTAAGGCACAGGTACTCTCTCTCAGCCGCAGCTGAGAAACACGTTGCACTGGCAAAGGAAGGAAGGCTCTGGACCTTCCTAAATACTCAGTGCCGCGCTGTGACTGGCTGGAATGAGCACATGACCTACCAGGATTGGACAGCCGTTATCACATGGCCGCAGGCAAGATGGCGGGGCCCATGCCAACGGAACGGAAACACCGCCAGACCTCACCAGGCCTAGTGACAATGTGCCCGCACAGAACCACGCGCAGCCAATTCCCCTCGCCAAACACCAGCACCGCTGCCAGAGACCCCCCCCCATAACGACCTCACAGGTAATACCCGGTGACTACCATGCCGAGAATCCCTGGCCGTGACACAGCGTGATAGCTTATACTATCACACCGCTTCCTGGTTTGGAGCCTTAGCGCACATTGCGCATACGTTACTTTAATCCTTCATACTTGCCTGGTCCCACTGTACAGAAGTAATCCAAAGGGTACATTTTAACAATTGGAAAAAATAGACATGCAAAATGTTTTCTTAACTAAAATTTGAAAAAAATATTCAAATCATGCAGAAGTAGGCGAAACCAGTCGGCCTGCTTTTTTTGACATCAGAAGTTGGAAAGAAGTTGGCTGGTGTGCTGAAAATGTTGGCAGGTTGGCTGGTCTGATGAAAAAGTTTGTTAGGTGTGTGGGGCATCGTTGGATGGTTGGAGACTGAAGCTGGCCATACATCAGACCAACTTTCCTCCAACCATCCAACTAGTTGGTTGGAATGAAAATCCGGTAATGCATGGGAGCAATGACAATCAGCCATTTGCTCCCAAACACCAGAAAACGGACGAAAGCTGCTGTTCAGAAAAGTTTTTTAAATCAAACCGATTTAACCAATTTGCTTGAAACTTTTTTGTGTTTTCTGGTGTTTGGGAGCAAATTGCTGATTGTCATTTGCTCCCATGCATTACCAGATTTTTTTCCAACCAGCCAACTAGTTGGATGCTTGAATGAAAGTTGGTCTAGTGTATGGCTAGCTTTAGGGGGCAATTCCAAGTGATGTGAGATTACCCTCACCTCCTGAGGGTCTTGTTGTCGTGTCAGTCTTGCAAATAAACAGGAAAAATAATTTAGAGTACCCAAATTTTATTGATATTTAAGAAAATCAAGTTCAGTGACACCAATTGTCAAACATGGAGGAGGAAGTGGGATGGTCCTATAGATTGTATGTTTGCGAGGAGGGTCGTGTTACCTCTTTCTGTTATTACCCAGTCTAATTTTATTAAATTCGTATTCCTATTTTTTTCCATTTGAAAAGCACAATGGAATGAGCTGGCACTATATAAGTAAATGTTAATAAATCCTGCACAATAAGTTATACCAAAGCCTTTTGCAGCACCATGTAGTACACTCCGGTCTACGCCTAGTGGGTCAAGGGTTCATCAGTAGCAAGATAATGCCCTAAAACATAGTCAGGTGCATACATATTGGGACATTGACAGAATATTCATATTTTGGCCTCTATTCACAACCACAATGGCTTTGAAATGAAACAAACAAGATGTGCTTTAACTGCAGACTTTCAGATTTAATTTGATGTAGGAATTACAACGGTTTCTATATGTGCCTCCCACTTTTTAAGGGGCCAAAAGTAATGGGACTACCAAAGAGCTGTCACTATCAGTGAATCAAGCCATCAGGCTGAAAAATCAAAACAAACCCATCAGAGAGATATCAAAAAGATTAGGTGTGGCCAAATCAACTGTTTGGAACATTCTTAAAAAGAAAGAACGCATCGGAGAGCTCAGCAACACCAAAAGACCCGGAAGACCATGGGAAACAACTGTGGTGGATGACAGAAGAATTATTTCCCTGGTGAAGAAAAACCCCTTCACAACAGTTGGTCAAATCAAGAACACTCTCCAGGAGATAGGTATATATGTGTCAAAGTCAACAATCAAGAGAAGACTTCACAAGATTGAATATAGAGTGTTCACCACAAGATGTAAACCATTGGTGAGCCATAAAAACAGGAAGACCAGATTAGAGTTTGCCAAACAACATCTAAAAAAGCCATTACAGTTCTGGAACAACATCCTATGGACAGATGAGACAAAGATCAACTTGTACCAGAGTGATGGGAAGAGAAGGGTATGGAGAAGGAAAGGAACTGCTCATGATCCAAAACATACTACCTCATCAGTGAAGCATGGTGGTGGTAGTGTCATGGCGTGGGCATGTATGGCTGCCAATGGAACTGGTTCCCTTGTATTGATGATGTGACAAAAGCAGCAGAATGAATTCTGAAGTGTTTTGGGCAATATTATATGCTCAAATTCAGTCAAATGCTTCAGAACTCATTGGACTGCGCATGACCGTGCATACTGCAAAAGCAACCAAAGAGTTTTTTAAGGCTAAAAAGTGGAACGTTTTGCAATGGCCAAGTCAATCCCCTGACCTTAATCCGATTGAGCATGCATTTCACTTGATGAAGTCAAAACTGAAGGGAAAATGCCCCAAGAACAAGCAGGAACTGAAGACATTTGCAGTAGAGACCTGGCAGAGCATCACCAGGGATGAAACCCAGTGTCTGGTGATGGCTATGCGTTCCAGACTTCAGGCTGTAATTGCCTGCAAAGGATTTGCAACAAAGTATTAAAAAGTGAGCTCCGTCGTGCGCATGCGCGAGACCCGGCGAGCGACGGGGAAGCCGTCGCTCCAGGTCTCGCACCAAAGGGGGCGTGCTGTCGATGGTGAGTGACAGCACGCCCCCTTTGGTGGGCGTGGCTGCCCAGACGGAGGCGTTCCCATGGGAACGCCTACCGTCTGGGGCCGGCACCACTGACATCACTAGTGATGTCAGTGGGAGTGATTTTGGCTCTGATAGAGCCAAAATCACTCCAGGGCTTGTGGCAACGAGACCCTACCGCAAGGGTCTCGTCGCAAGCCCGATGGTCTTGACCATCGCGACCATCATCATGGACGCTCGCATAAGCTGTGGGTGGTAACCCACAGCTATGCGAGCGTCCAAGAGGCCGCACTATTAAAAAAAAAAAAAAAAAACGCCCTGATTCAGAGCGGGCGCTCGTTCAGAGTGTCCGGCTCTGAATCAGGCCCTTAGTCCCTTTGTCTGGAGCACTCTTTGAATTTGAATATCTCAAAGACTAATTAAGATATTAATGTGATTCTTTTGCAATCAGCAAAAAATTACACCATTTAGAATAAAACTGTATAAAATTTGGCTGGAAAAAAAAAAAAAAACCCCATAATAAATGCTTTGATATAGCTAACCTTAAAATGTGAAGAAAACTACCAGAACACAGAGCCGGCACAGTGACCTGGGGGAAGCGGAATAGGGGTGACCACCGCCGGCTGCTGTTCTCACGCACTACTGGTTGTCTGTGCTCACATGGACCCCGTGCCCTAGCCATGTGTGGACGCTATTTACTTTCTGCCCTGTTCGGCTCCTGATTGGCTGCTATTACCTAATGAGGGAGGGCGTGTGGGCGACACAACACGTGAGGCTGCTGCCATAGGGGGCGCTCTTCCCTCACCTATTTTCTCCAACGCTTCGATTCCAGGCTCGAGACTCCCAGCTAAGCAGCACCTGGTTTGCGCCTCGGAATAAACACCTCTTATCTCTGCTTACCACGAGAACTGTCGGCAGCCGCTGATTGGCAGGAGGCTGGGAGACGGTGAGGCGGAGGAACAGTGCATTATCATTTGCACCTATAGGGCTCAGCTTGCAATACCCCCTGGAAATGGTCCATTTTGCTTCAGTCCATGGCCAAATATATCATCGCATTTACAAATTGTCGAAATGTTACAATTAAAAATTCCCCAAAAAACATAAAAGGGCGTAGCTTAACCGGTTATGTTTCACACACCTCTTTTATTACGATTCTGTCATATTAACATATGATCTAGCCATTAGCTAGCGTTTTCCATACGTATGTTCTGGGTTCAAACTGGAGAAATGTTTCGCAATGAGCATACTAGTGTATATATAATATTACTGCACATATAGCAGACAGTTTGCAACTGCAATTACAGTTGGTAGTCCGCTAGCAGGGATGCTGTCCTCTGCTTCCATCTTTTCTATACACTAAATCAACTGATATGCATGTTGAAATTACTTTAGGTGAGCCTATGTTAGGATAACAAAAAATAACACTTTTTCCTTTTTTTTTTTTTTTTTTCCCCCTGTCGTTATATCAACCATGTTAAAATTCAAACCGTTAGTGTCAAGGAGAAAACAGGGTATGGCTAGATCTAAATATGACCCTTATCATGAAATCACTGTATCCAGTCATGTAATGCACCGTTGTTTAGTTAAGAGACACATTGGGACGATTTAATTGTTTTAGCCGTGGCTATTTATTTTGGGCGTCTGGAGCAATTCAATTGTTGCTCGGTTTGAACGATATCCACGGCTGCACATTTCTGCTTGCAGCCTCCCGGGGTTGCAAGCAGAAATGTGCGATAAGTCGGCTGGGCACCCAAATACATTAGACGGGGTAAGCTGCTATATACGCAACTGAACCCTGTGCTTTTGGGTGTGCACACGTGGCATTGGCGCTCTAATGGAGCAACAATTTAATTGCTCCATAGGGCGCCCATTGTGTTTGAGCACCCAAAAAACATTTGAGTTCCATCAAGTTCAACCTTAAAAAACCCTAAATGTTCCAGAGGAAGGTGAATAAAAATCTACAAAAAGTAGTCCTTTCAATATAGGCTCTATTTAGTGTCAGAAGACTTGTTCTCTTGGGGTTGGCAACGTCTGTCCTTCCATCGGGTCCTAGTATACTGTCTGATACATTATCTTTAACTGGATGAACCATCTGTTTGATGGGTCGTCTTTTTGTTCTTGCTCAGATGGCAGGACGGTCCTGTGTACATTCACTTTAGCTCAGAGGTTCCCAGACTCTGTTCTCAAGGCACCCTAACAGTCCAGGTTTTAAAATTATCCATGGTTGAGCACAGGTGACTTAATTAGTACCTCAGTCAATTTGATTTTACCATTTGTGTTTAATCATTTAAGCAGTACCATTTTCTTGCCTTTCAGTGGTCTCTGGAACTTTACAACATTTGGTAAATTCAACAATATGTGAGTCTCCATAGATAATAGAACATCAGACATGCCCGCAGTGTACCTGCACGTAAGAGAAATTTCACCATGAACCAGTCTCTGGACTAGATGCAAATGCAGCATAGAAAATCCTTTCTGAGATGGTTAAGTGGAATACTAGGTTTAGCAATCGCATCTGTGACTATTAGAGACTATTTAGAACACAGAAAGGGATTGTATCGGGAGAGCTTATAAAGTTGTTTGGTACTCCATGGCGGCAAATGTCTAAGCAGGAAAACAAACCCTTCCTAAAGTTTAAATCGCCCTGTAAAGGCATCATCACACTAGACGACATTTTGAACGATTTGACCGATTATCTTACATTGTTTGGTGGTTAGATCGTTCAAATTGTGAAGTGTG
This sequence comes from Taudactylus pleione, assembly GCA_031769625.1. Lineage (NCBI taxonomy): Eukaryota > Metazoa > Chordata > Amphibia > Anura > Myobatrachidae > Taudactylus > Taudactylus pleione. The sequence continues at coordinate 3,108,320 of JAUIMM010000153.1, forward strand.
TACGCACTGCGTGCTCCCGCGTCATCATTCGTCCCATTTTCAGATCTTTTGTACATGCAGGAAGATCTGTCAATCTCGTTAACGATTCCCTGCAATTCGTGCAGTGTGTACGCTCTACCGAACGACCAGGCGATATGGTTACATTATATAGTTAACGATCTAACCACGAAACGATGCAAGATATGTCGTTTGTTAGATTGCACAGTGTGTATGCACTAGATCATTTACCCGGCAGTTCAAGGGAAATCGTTAGCGACATTGCATTGTTTGCAAGTTGTCTAGTGTGTACCTAGCTTAAGGCTAGGTGGTACTATGCAGCCAGTTCCGTTTCAAGGCATGGGCTAGCCATGTGACTTTCTGGGGTGCCGAACATAGGTGGGCGCTAACCAGTGGCGGATTCTTTGAAGTACAGGTTGCAGCAAAAGTCTGAAGTCTTACCAAGGAGCTGACAACTGCATGATATCAAACTGCAGAGTCCCTGGGCAGTCGGCAGTCAAACCGTCAGAAGTGCAAACCATATAATCAGGCGCTATCGCAGTGGTGCAGTCACTGATTTTGTGTGTGTGTGTGCCGGTCCATAAAGAAGCAAAGGAGCTGTCATAGCAGCAGGCATTGCAAGCGGCTCCTATGCCATAGGCTACCATGGACCTACTGTGCCATAGGCATATTGTGTCATCATAGTTACTTGTACAAAGGTGGACCAGCACACGGTGCACTATAACTTCGTAATATGGACAATAACCACTTAGCTTTATAGTTTTGTAAAGTTCATAATAGTGTTCTTTTAATTGAGAATTTTGCTAGAATATTTGTTGCCTACTGTATAAGAAGCAAAAGTTTTGACCTCTCTCACCCAGTTTTGTGACGTAGTGTGTAAATTGTTTTAATTGAACTGTCAAAGTTAATCAGGTGGTACAGAAAAGAAAAAAGGGTGAATGAACAACCTAAGGCAGTGATTCTCAAACTCGGTCCTCAGGGCCCCACACATGTCACGATTTCCATGTCTCCCAAATGGTGTACAGGTGTAGTCATTACTCATTGACACATTTTAAAAGATTCACAGGTGGAGCTAATTATTTCACTTGTGATTCTGTGAGGAGAACTAGAAAACATGCACTGTTTGGGGTCCTGAGGACCGAGTTTGAGAACCTATATCCTAAGGTATAGGATGGTATACTGTACATATACAAAATAAAACATCCATGAGCAACACTTTCAGCAATGAGACTAGAGAGCCGCTAAATACCCACCATAGTATCCAGACAAATATATAGCATTCAGTTAGCCACCTAGAAAACATCAGTTAGGAGCCAAACCATACAGAAAATATCAAACACAGATAAAACTAGGAAAATGGAAGATTAGAAATGGCTAGACCACTAGAGGCACTGTGAGAGTCCAACTTTTTCTAGAACAGTATTCAAACAATCTTCATTAATGAGGAAGAAGCCAAAATTCTGTATTTTCACCCTATTTTTGTTTTTTATTTCAATGTCTTTGTACACCTTTTGCTTCTGCCATTTATATATCCGATGAGGAATGGGAATGCCAAAGTTGGGCTATGGCTGCCTTAGCTGCTGTGAAAACATGGCATGCTATGTACCTATCACTAGGAGGAATTGCCACTGGATGTAATTGGAGGAGGGATATATAAGATTAAGTCCACCTCATAAGTAGAATCAAGACAGCAATCTAATGCCAAAGGTGTTGAAGAACTGGGCTACCTCAAAAAATATACAGCAAGACATCAATCTGTCTGGAATATTTACAAAAGATTAGGCCATATCTTTTGCTACCGTTCCAGAACAAAGTGTGTATTTTATAAACCTCTGAACGATACATTTTGATATTTTGAACTGTTTCTGTAAAGCTTGCCCAAGGCTTCATGTCATACAGTTTTAGCCAGATGTATTTTCCTATTAATTTGCGTTGAAGATTTTCTCCTTTTGTAGTGTCAGCAAGAAATTATACCACAGTGTGATTCCACCCTTGTGATGTGGAGAAGAGTCTTGCTGAAATGAGGGTGCTGCTGTGTTCAGTGGCATTATTGAAGATACTTGTAAAAAATCTCTTTGGGGAATAAGAACGGACAAATGTAACTGAGAAAAGGGCATTATTAAAGCACCTTTGCTCATGTCGTCTCGTTAAGTTAACGATCCAGCGCCATTTCTATTAGGTAGGTGAAGACTTGGAATTTAGCATGACAAGCTAATTCGAGCCTTACATTTACGACTCAGATTCCTTGTTCCATTGATCAGCGATCCGTCGACGGAATGTGGAAATTAAACCTGTTAAAAATCCCCGACTTGCCAACTCAGACCATTTTCGGGTTGGGGGATAGAGATTGTTGAATTTCTCTGAAACTCTGGCTTCGACAGAATGGGGAATTGGGGCAATCCATCTCAGATGTATGGGTCCCATAAGTAGTAATAAGTATATTGTAATAATAGTTGTAATAAGTTTTTCTGTCGTCAGTTTACATCCCACCAAAATGGCAGGTTCCTGCTGCAGAACCACCAAATATGTGGGTCCAGCACATCCAGCCAACACCTCCAATTGCCGGGAGACTGACTTGGAAATATGTTTAAGGACCTTAAGTACGATACATCAGGAAAGGAGTTTAGATTCCTATTGCTCAGAGTACCTTCAGGCTAACAGGAATATCATGTGCCACCACTTAGTTCCTGGATTTTTACATGGTAATGGCAACATCAATGTCCTTGCATAATCAGTCTTCTGTATAAGGAAAATTATCTGTCAACAAATTCCTTCTTTATTTTTTTTATTTTTTTTTTCTTCTATTTCAATTTTAATTCAGTGATTGGATGTATTAGACATCTAGGTATCTCTACTATGCCGCTTCAGTGCTGTAATGTAATATCTGCTTTTTAGATTTTGATCGAATTGCATTTGGTAGGCCTTTAGGGAAAATAGAAAAAGTCATGTAAATGGAACATAACCATTAACACTTTTATTCTGCAGCTTAGTAACTCCTCCAACAGTAACTGAAATACGTGTGCAGCATATTCCAGATGGTGTGGGTGTACAGTCCTTGGACGGTATTTTATATTCCTCGCTTTTGTCTGAGAATTATCGCTAGTGAAAAAAATATATATATTCTGGCGGCCTTCTCTGTTACATCATTTGATACAATCATTAATTTCCTCCTTCGCTTTATAATGTAAGAGTGATTGTGTGTATATATATATATTTTTTAGGACCCCAGCTGAGCGCTCAGTTGGATGGTTGGCTGTCCCAAGCACAGACCTCTAAAAGACCTGCAAGAGCCATTATTGCACCGTAAGTATGGTCATAATTGGGGTATCATCAAATTATATACTTTGCCAGATGCACACTGGACTTTAGTTGGCAACACTTTTTCTGATAACCAGCAGTTTCCAATCATGATTGAGGAATAAATAAATAAATATTGACCCAATTATCAGACATGCATGGAAATATGACCACTTTTTCAACCGGTGTGTGGTTCTCTTCGCACCCAGTACTCATGGAGGGCTTTTAGAAGCAGAACAGCTACTGTAGATCACTTTACAGGAAGACAGTGGTTCCCAAGTTGCTTAAATCATTGCGCCCTACGGTATCAGCATTTTTTTTCACGGCACCCCAAGGCCAAAAGTTTCTTATTGAGACACTCAGCTAAAATGATTAAATTTAAGTAAATTCTGCTTATCTGTCATCCCTAGGGGTACAGTTATGAGGTGGTGGTTTTGCCGATCACATTGATCATAAATTATTTTATTTGGTACTGGGCTCCGGACACCTCTGCAAGTCCTGCAGTGAACCACTGCAGTAAGAGATGATTGACCAGATCTCAATCAATTTTGTCATCTGACTTCATGACCTAAATTGACAGACATCTTGATGCTGAGCATTTATACGTTAGCTGGGAGTCCACCTATATTGGGTTGCATTTCTAATGTGGGACACACACTTGAACGATGTAACGGGCGACCAACCAACCTATTTCCCTAACGATTGAGCACACACTATATTGTTCATACACACTAAACAAGCATGGTTGTTGTTGGGACGATAGGTCATAACCCTCTGAACAGGCATATCAATTATTTGTCTGTACAAAGTCAGATCCTTGTGTTCAGATGACTTTTTTCCAAAACACCTAGTAGCAAACCTATCGTGTTTATTTTGTTGACCGTACATACTGCACGTTATCAACGACATACCGTTCAGAAATTTTGCATCTGCCGAGCAGCACGGCCGATGCGATATATCTATACGGTACGTCATTGAAAGATGAATTGAGTGTACACGCGTAAAGATGATATGTTGTCTAGTGTGTACCCAGTATAACACTGATAGTGTTTGTAAATTGCTCTTGAAAGGCGTGTTAGAGGTAGGGCTGTCTTAGCATCTTTGCAGTATTTAAACGTGAGTGTTCAATTTGGATTAAAAAAAAAAAGAAACTCTACCCAGACTTGACTTCACAAAAGCAAAGTCGTTAGTTGCCGCTTCTTTTTTTTTTTTTTTTCTTGGGTACATTTGAATAAATTTTTATTTTTTTATTTTACACAGCTGTATAAGAAACCTAAACGCAGCATTTTTCTACCGACTGAGGTTTAAAATATTGGCCAAGTGTAAATGTGGACAAATAGCCTGTCCGATACACATTGTACTGAGCTTTGAACACGATCTCCAGATTTGCCGAAGGATGTAGACAGCCAGGCATAAATTGTGTGGTTGGCATGGGGAAGTGATACATCTGAAAAGTGGTTTTTTTTTTTTCCCCACTCTGTCTTCCCAATGCCTAGAATGTAAGTTCTTTCAAGCAGGGACCCCCTACCCTTTGTATTCACTACATAATTATCTAATATGAGCACTGTTAGTGGCGTGTTTGTCTGCATTAGTCTGTACCCATGTGTATTGTCTGTTTCACCCCTATGTACAGCACAATGGAACCTCTGTGGCTCCATGTAAAAAAATCGAAAATAAAATTGAGACAAAAGAAAAAAATGATCATCATCATCATGTTATGTCATATGAGGGCTAAGTAGAAGACTTGAGAAATGTTTGGAATTTAAACCTCGTGCCATCAGCTTGTCATTGGCGGATAATAGTATTATTTTCTTAAGATAAGAGTAATTACCTTCTTGATAAGATATTCAGAGATTATGGTTTTATAATACAATAACCACATATCATTTCAACATCATATGGAGCAGAATTAGTATAAAAGTCAATGACTTTATCCACTAGATGGCAGTAAAACCACAGCATATAAGGAATTATATTACACTGATTTATGATATTTATAGATAGGGGCTCATTAATCCCACTGTACAGATCAGACATTCCAAGGGGATTTTTTTTTCTCTCTGGGAAATTGTTTTCCACATCCATCTTATATCTTTTACACACACAAACATACTGAGGCTGATGCTAGTCAGCCCTACTTACTCCCACATTGCATACATAGAGAAAAATCTATTTATTCGCCCTTATGCAGTCATAGGAATCTATGCGACTGCACCGCCCCTATCTGTATGCTTTGTTTCATAGCTGTCCTGCTTATCCGTGTGCAGTTGTACCAGCCCTATCCCTGGTGCAAGCGGCCCCTCTGTTATCAGCCCTATCTCTGAATGCACAACTTTGCATAGACTGCAGATCCGCTAACTCTCCCCATTAAACTTAGCAGGGAGCATGCTCAGTGCTATAAATACGCAAGATCCTTTTGCAACAGTGATGTGCATTCAACTCAGAATCAGCCCACTATCTTCAGTGTCTCTTTCTAGTCATGTGAATATAAAGATATCTATAGTGCTGGTCTGTTATACTTCATAATTCAGATCCAAGCTACCTATCACCTTGGTATGCACAAGTGTGTTAACCATATTGGAGAGCACTGTCTCTGGGTTATTGCGTGGCAGACATCTTGTTTGACAATGAATTTGCAAGTAAAATAACTTGCATTAGTCTTTCTGTAACTTTTTTTTTCTCCCCCCCCCTCAATATGTCAAAACCATCTATGTGGTAACAAATTAAATATTCTTGATGTAACATTCTGTACACCAGTAATTAACTATTGCTTAATCTCTTTGATCTTCTAGTCATGCTGGATACACTTACTGTGGATCCTGTGCTGCTCATGGGTACAAGCAAATAGACCCCTCAATTACGTAAGTGCTCTCATCACATTTGCCGAGGTACATCATGACATTTTTGCTGTTCTATTTTTTTTATATATATATTCATATTTTTTATTTTCATTAATTATTTTAAACGGTCAATCAAAAGAAAAAGGATACACATTAAAGCTGTGTCACAAACTACAAAACAACAAGTAAAACAAATCTCAAATATCACAACACAATCGAGTCCAGAAAAAATAAATAAATAACATAAATAAATTGTAGCATCGGACATAAATAAATGACCAAATTAATAATGCGAATAAAAACTTAAAGAACAACAATCATAACACAGACTGTTATGAGGGGATTGAATGTAGGGAGGGAGAGGAGGAGGGGAAAGCAATAGGGAGATGACCACAGCGAAAAAATGGAGTGATAAATTAAAGACCAATCAGAAGTGAAATTGGTAGTATTGGAAAGGATAGTGTGAGACGAGGGATACAGCACATACCATCCATGGGTCTCCACAGGTGTTCAACGAACAGAGGTAGAGGGGGATGAAAGTCGGCAGAGAGCCAGGGAGCCCATACTTGAGAAAAAATATGTCCCCTATCGTGATGACGTTATCTCCTCCATAGCGCTACATGTCAGATCTGGCGTTTAAGCGCAGAAAGAGATGGTGGAGGAATAGATTTTCAGTTGAGGGCTACTAAGGATTTGGCCGCCGATAGGATATGCATGAGTAGTTTCTTCGAGAATGTATCAAGGTTTGGGGGTGGGTAGCATAACAAAAATACCCAGGGGGTCCTTTGCTACCGGAGATTCCAAAAGGGAGTTCAAAAGACCATGAACCAAATCCTAGAAGGGGATAATGTTTGGGCATGTCCACCAAATGTGTAGCATAATGCCCCTGTGACCGCAGCACCGCCAACAGTCAGGTGACGAGGAGGGCAGCATTTTGTGGAGTCTTACGGGGGTATAGTACCAACGATAATACATTTTAGATGAGGTTTCTTTCATTTTAGTAGAGATGGAGCATTTTGCAATCCCTTGTCTCGCTTCCTCCCACGTCTCCTCATCTGGAGATGGACCCAAGATATTTCTATTATTATTATTATTATTATTATTATTTTTTAATATGTAATTAATTTTTCCAGTGTGCAATATAACCAGTGGTTAGTCACAGCAGAATTAGTTTCTAAATATGCCCATCATAGCACCATTTAAGTTTATTTCGGAGGCAGGGCTTCCTTCAACACTCTGTAATAAAGGGATGAGCTTTTTGTCATATGCATCTATTTACAGCCCTGTAGTGCTCTACATAATAGAAGTTTGTATTTTTTTTCGCTGACCAACAGCCATGCAATGTTTTCCTTTTTGACCTATTGCTCTCTGTTGCGTTTAAAAAGAAGTGTGTTATTCATGACAGAGGGTGGATTAAATATGTTACAGTTTAAGAAACTCTGGTTTATACCGGTATTAGCAACCAATACCTTATCTTATCTTAGGTGCACTGAGCATTCAGATGGAGGGAGTTCATAGTACTATGTAAAACTGTAAGTTTAACACACACACACACATATATAATTATTTTTTTCTCTCATGCCATGTGTCTCCAATTACATTTTATGTTAATTTTTAGAAGTTTAAATCCACCACACACAATAATGAAGCTGAAATTCAACATTTGAAAAATTACAATAATATATGGGTTAGTCAGTCATAATGCTTAGAAGCAGAAAAAAATATGTATACTCTTAGTAGTTAAATTGTATTGCTCATATGTGTGACTCATGTTACAACAGAATGGACATAGGAACGGAGGGGGCTTATATATTTATTTAAACCTGCTCTCCTAATTAGTTTTACAATATAATTGTTATACTATACACTTATAAGACCCTAAACTTATGATTGACATACAAACAACAAACTGAATGTTAACCAAACTATACTTAAAATCTTTTTTTAACGTGACTCATGTTACATACAAATGGGACTTGTTAAATTTCCGTTCCCAGTCAAAGGGCTCTGATACAAATTACTCAAACCCGTAGAATCCAAGTAAGTTAATCAATGTAGCCCTTTTTATCTACCTGATTAGCTGTGAAGATGTATAAAATATTTCATCTGGTAATAATGGCCATTTCCAGTTGCTGCCAGCTTGCTCCATTGTGCTCACTAAGTATTTACCATCTCTGATGTCCTTGATATCACCTGGGTAACTCTCTCCATCATATTCAAAATAGAACCAGTCACCAACGTTAACTACATAATCTGAAGTCAGAGTTACATTAAGTTCATCAGTAGAAGGAAATGAAGATGGAAATGTCTTTGCATCTGCCGTGATTTATCATTACTGGCTAATGCTCTCCTTTTAGGCCACTTGTGTCAATCTGAATACAACTGCCCTGTGATATTGCAGTGTTTGTGGCCAGAATAATGGATGCATATATAAACATTCCGTATACAGAAAAATAAAATAGTTGAAACATGCTCCCTTGCTAATTGATGTTTTCATTGGCTTTAATCAACTGTTGCAGTGTTGTGCTAGAATTCTGATGCTTTTTCATTCCCAAGTTGAGGCTTAATTACTATTGTTATGACATTATGCACCATCTGTATATTGATATGATCAGAAATTCACATCCCAGTGCAAGAATGAGTTGGACTTCTCAAAGTTTTCATTCTATTATTTTTAACTGAAGGGTTAAACTACACCAAGTTGTTAGCACTAAATGAAACAAAAATCAAATTTATAGCCTTCAAAGAAGGATGTTAGCAGCAGGTAAATAATTTTGACCATCTCTGCTCCCTGTTTTATTTTTGTTTAAATTACTTTACTATTTTATTTGATTAAAGTCACAAAGAAAAAAATCTTTTGTTTTGCCATATACTTACCCATCATCTTTTCAATAACTCTTCGTATTCCTGAACCAGCAGCTCAGTCAGGAACAATGAGCTTTGGGAATGCGGTGATTCAGCAAAGCCATTACTCGACATAGAGACCCATTTACAGCAAAACTTTTGCATTACCCTTATAACAATCTACAAACAGACAATGCTTTATGCTGGCCATACATAAGTACGACTAGCATAAGATGCGATTCAGCATACGATTTCCCTTGAACTCCCTTGCAGTCCTGGCCGTACGATTTGGTGCTTTTTTGACACACGATATACATACGATCTGACGTACGTACGATCACTCGCCCCTATACGACTGGTCGTGATAAGATCGATCGTGTGCCTCACCAAAAACAGGCGATCATAATAGATTTAAATGACACCGGTCAGATGCACAATGCATCGCATGCGCAAGTACACGGTACGATCTGCATATGATTACGACGGATAATATGGGCTGCACGTCTGATCATAAGATACAATAGAAGATCGCCGGGAGCGTGCATCGGATTGTATTCCTACACGATTTCCATGCAATGCGTCGTACGAGGCATGTAAAATCGTGCAATCGGCCCGATATTGCGCTAGTGTATGGCCAGCATTATATCTGAAAAGAATGTCTCACACCATGTGCTGCACAGACCAACAATTGGAACAGTAATAGTACGATTATAGATACTGCTGGAAGCGCAGCAGAATCTCCCGAAAGTCATCATGACGTCACCGCCGGACCAGGTAAGTCACCACTAGACCACCACGAGGGACGTTTTGCTAACATTTTAATTATACCGATATGTTATCAGTGTCTAACAGGGCCGCAGAGAGGGGGGAGGGGTACTAATTGCCCGGGTCAGATGCAGCCCCCCCCCCATCTTACCTTACAGTAGTCAGCGCACGCCGCAGTGTACTGGGCTTCAGTGGGAGACTGACTCCTATGCTTGTGGGGGGGGGGGGGGGGGAGCGATCACGCTGACCGCACCCCCCACCTCCCAGTGCGTAGCACCAAAAGGTTTTTATTTTAAAGGGGGTGTGGTCACTCCTGCGATTAGGCCATGCCCCCTTCCACCGGGCACGGACCGGCTCTCTACGCACCTGGTGTCGAAATGATAAATATCAACGTGGTTAATATCAATATTACAATAATGTCGACATGATGAATGTCGACAAAATATACCACACCTTTTATTAGTTGAGTTTCTACATCTGCATCCAGAATTGTGTGGTTTTAAAAAAAAAAAAAAGTAAAAATAAACCTGGTCCTTTTTAAACAGATTATCTTTTCAATTTACAATCTGAAAAGTGTGAAAATTGACAACATGCTATACGACAAACATAAATGTAATATTTTATTTTCAGAATAGTACTACAAAATGATTATAACAAATACAATGTCTACTATCTCCCTTTACTACCACTACTTACTACTATAGAGTTTTTTTTTTTATAAATATATTGTTTTTCACATATAACAAATTGGGTACAGCAACGTAGTTGGCAACAGTTAGCAATCCCATATGAGAGTTATCAGTAAATAACTGACTTATAGCAATAATCCTACAAATAAAAACAAAGTAACATTTGCAGTTCTGTGCTAGAAATCTGCTGCTTTCTTTTTCTTTTCTTTCCTAAGTTAAGGTTATATATTACAGATTTGCGCAATATACAGTGGTGGCCAAAATTGTGGACACTTTTTGAAATGTTAATGTTTTTCAACTTCGAATGCTTATAAAAACGGTTACACTTCATGCAACAGCAGCATATACGTATAGTACTTGCATATTACTTTTTACCAATCGTCACTGGGTTTGTAACTTCTGGCCAGAACATTTCTACTAGTTGTTTAGCCTCTCGGTTTGTTAATAAGTTATTGGACTCAACAAAATAGATTTACTGTAACTATATTTTCTTTTAGTTCAAAAGCAATTGACCTATAGCACCGTGCTGTACATCCTGGAAGGGGGTTGGGGGGTTCATGATACAGATTATCTACAATAACATTAAATGTAAGGTACAGATGACAGCTTAAATATTTTGATCCAAGTATGAACAAAATCCCAATGCTTTTATTTGCTAGATACACACAGATTTGCAGTATATTATTAGTGCCGATAACACGTCTTTCTGGAAAGTAAAGATGGCCCTGTCCAAATGAACTTGCAGTGAAAGAGGTGTGAAGAATGCTGGATCCAGTAGTGTCATAACAATTGTAGCTGCTAGTGAGGAAAGTGTGCACAGCTGTTTTAAGGCTGTAGCATTGTGTAGCATTAGAACTCGTTGAGTATGATAAATGGTGCTCAAGCCAGTCAGCTCCCAACTGTCAGTCTTCAAACAGCTGATTGGCTGGAGCACTATTATCATATGTAACGAGTTTTATCACTTATTGCGTATGATAAAACTTGTTGATAAATGAGGCCTGTAGTTGGAACTAAGATTGTGCATTTTATACCAAAGCCCATAAATATATGAATATGGTCGCACAATATTAGTACATTAAGGGTCTATTTACTAAGCAGTGTTAGGAGACAGAGTGAAAAGTGATAAGGTGCCAGCCAATCAGCTCCTAACTATCATTTTTCAAACACAGCCTGTGAGATGGCAGCTGGGAGCTGATTGGCTGGCACCTTATCACTTTTCACTCTGTCTCCTGACACTGCTTAGTAAATAGACCCCTATGAGTGATATCCATGTGAGATGATCTGTTGAGGTAGATTGGTAAACCATTTCCTTATCGGAAGGTCCTAGCAGAGAAAAATGTCAAATATACCTGTTGAGACAGCTAAGCTGCCAGGTGATTGAGAATAGTATTATTATTATCCTTTATTTATATGGTGCCACAAGGGTTCCGCAGCATCTTACAAAGTACAGAAACAGTACATAAACAGTTGAACAGAACAAGAAAACAGTGACATACAAGACAAGACAAGGATGAGTATAGAGTAGTGAACAATATAAGTAAAGGAAGGAAAAACACATGAGGGAAGAGGGCCCTGCTCGTGAGAGCTTACATTCTAAAGGAGAGGGGCAGACAGACAGGGTAGACAATGAGCATGGGACAGAGGGTTAGGATGACAGATGGGTGGATTGAGAGTAGTACTGAGATGTCTGTGATGTTAGAGTTTAGAGTAAGGACATGAGAACATACTCCGTGAATAAAAATAATTATAATTGCTCAAGAGCTAACCACACCCAAGTAATTGTTTCACTGACTTCATCAGCTGCAACTGCCGTTATAAGCCTGCTGTGTTGCTGCCAGGATAAAAAGAACTTCTACACATACGGATGTGACATGGAGATATCCACATACCAATATACATGATGCAAAGGAATTGTATAATACACACTATAGTATCTAGAAGTTTTCTCCCAGAGCTGAAGCTCCCAAGAGAGACACAGATGTCAGAACAACTTATTGAAATTGCAGAGGAGTTAAATTGCTCTCCTTGACCTTATGTAGTAGAAAACTTTTATGGTAGACCAGTGGTTCCCAAACTTTTTTGAAGCCAGGCGCCCTAGTGCATCAGTATTGTTTTTACAGCACCCCTAAGCCAAATGTTTGTTATTGAGAAATTGAAAAAAAATGTAGTGAAGTAAATTGTGCTTACCTGTCATCCTTAGGTTCAGTTATGTGGTGGTGGACAGGTTTGCGCTTCTGTTTGACCATAAAAAATTTGATTTGGTGCTGGACCACCAACCTGAGTCACCCCTGCAAGTGTCCCGAGGCACCCCAGGGTGCCGTGGCACACCATTTGGGAACCAGAGTGCTACATGAAAATTAGCACATCAATATGGTCCTTTTTTATCTGGCTTAATGATAACCATTACATGAGCCAAGCTTCCATATCTTTCTAGCATTCCTCTTAAGTTAATTGAAATATAGAATTCTATAATTTTTCTGAAAGCACATCTAACGTAGTCCTAAGACTACTTAAGTTCGATTGTAGCCATTTTGGGCTAATTGATCACCTGAGATTTCCTCTACCGCAGATGGCATCTCAATATTGTCTAACATGGGCTGGGGGCAAATTAAGTAGGTGATCAAGAAAGAAGTCAGCCTTATGTGAGAGAGGGTTAAGAGGAAATAGATGAAGCCTTAATATAAGATAAATAGTTTAGTCTAATTTTGAGATGGGATGAATTTAGATATACTTCTCTGCCTGTAGTCTACTAAAACAAAGAATATTTAGATATGTTTTTTTCAGCTTTCAATGCATACGCAGAAAAAAGAATGCCCTAAGTCGCACTGTACATGCGTCCAGATAGCGTGCACACAGTCAGAGTTGTGATTGAGGTGCACGGTCTCGGAAAGAGGTGGCTTAGTGGACACACAGATGGACCATGTTACGGTAGTGTCACTGAAAACATTTGCGTACAGAGACACTCATCCGCTCCCCTGCAAGCCCATACTCCGGTGGAGAGACTGCACTTGCCATAGAGCTTGACAAATTTCCAGGGTACATCTTAGACGCAGTGGCTTTGCGTTCAAGTCTGAATCAGGCCCATAGGAGCTAACAAGGTAGTCATTTCACTTCCCATTGGAATACACCAGATGTATTAAAACATTTTTTTTTTTGTTATCCAGGGTAACAATTGCTGGGGGGTGAACTGATGGAGTATTACAAGGGCCTTCATGGCAGCTTCTGTCATATTGTGAGAGTGCAATTTCGCAGTGCAAGGTGCGAAATATTAAGTAGCAGGTCCCACAGGTCAGCACAAATTAAGGTTTAAAGGTGCCTCAGAAGCTGTATATTATAGTGTCTTGAGATGTATATCTGAGGTGGTTAATGTCCAGTTGTGTCTGTAGTCTACTCTAAAGTTTGCAGTATTATTAACAGCAGTACTTATTAAAAGGCTTCAGTACTGTAGTTACCCAGGCCCCTTATCTCCTTTGTATGTTCAGAAGTTGTGTTTTTTTTTTTGTACAACTTGTAGCATATTATAATTGTTTTATAAATAATTTCCTTTGGATTGCTTTGTTTCCGTTCAGGGATTGACATTATTATTTTATTTTTATACAGGCGAAGAGTTTTCATTCTTGGCCCTTCCCACCATGTGGCTCTTTCTAGATGTGCACTGTCCACTGCGGATATATATAGAACACCCTTGTATGATCTCCATATTGATCAGAAAGGTACAGTATATGTCAGGCTCACACTAAACAATAAAAAAGTAATGTACTGGCAACTAGGAAGACACTGAAATGCTTTTCTTCCTCTGGGGTCTATGTACTAAGCAGTGTTAGGAGACAGAGTGAAAAGTGATAAGTCAGTGATAAGGTGCCAGCCAATCAGCTCCCATTTGCCATCTCACAGACTGTGTTTGAAAAATGACAGTTGGGAGCTGATTGGCTGGCACCTTATCACTGACATCACTTTTCACTCTGTCTCCTAACACTGCTTAGTAAATAGACCCCTTTGTCTTTTATGAAAAAGATGTTTCCCACAACACCCATTCACACCCTTCCTAATTGGACAAGTTTATAAAAATGTATTACCGGTATTTTTTTTCTAAAACACCACTTCACCTGAAATATATTCTATAGAATTGGGTCCAGATTATTTCTTATTATTTTAAGATACTAATTACACTTTGTTCTATAAATGGGCATTTTGTGGTTTTGCCTTTTTTCAGTATATGGAGAGCTGTGGAAGACGGGGATGTTTGAGCGAATGTCTCTGCAAACAGATGAAGATGAGCACAGTATTGAAATGCATCTACCTTATACTGCTAAAGCAATGGAAAGGTGTGGTATTATCACTATTCTAGTATTATATTGCGAAAATATTTAAATTCTGGAATTTTAATATTATTTTAAACGCCACCATGTGAAATCATAGGAAGTCTCCATGAATGAAGCTAGGCATTGGTGTATATTATAGGCATGTTCAGCCTATGAGGGGTATTCAATATGAAACGTTAACTTCACTGCCGAAGTTAACGTTTCATATCAGAGTTTTTTTCTGCGTTAAGTCTGCTGCGCGCTCCCGCTTATCCCCGTATTCAATATCAAATTAACGAAAACGGGAAACTCCGAAGTTGGATTTGCTTAAAGTTACGAATTTTTCCTTAAAATAATTGTAAGACCCCCCTAAAGTTGTAAAAACATGGGGGAACACTATGGGTACCCCCGTTTTAGCCTTTAATTGAAAGTCGCCGATTTAAATAGCCGCAGCAGGTGTTTTTTTCCCGACATTGAAGAAGTGTTGCAGAAGAGCACTTAGGTTTTTTTTTTCGTTTTTTTAAGTGGTCCCATCAAATTTGGGGTACATGAAAATGGGAACTAACATATATTTAAGTCCCTAAAGTAAGTTTTTAAAAATTCTGCATTTGTGCACCTGCCGCTATAATTCTATTCTAGAAAACACCTGCCGCATACTTGCAGAATAGCCCTGAACCTATTTCCCTATTGTTAAAAAAAATTTTCCCACTTTGTTTTTTTGCACCCCAATTTTTAAATTAATTTTTTGGGGTGTCCCTATTTTTTTTTTTTACTTTTTTTGACACAGTTCTTTTTTAAATGTCATTCTCAGGGGTGCAGGGTATTTTTTTTTAAGCCTGCACCCCAAAACCCCAGTTCTGCACTCTTTTTCGACACCTATTCAATGGTGAAAAGTTATCACCGTTTTTTATCAAAGACTTTTCAAAACTGCGATAAGTCTTTGAAATTGAATACGGTGTAAAACTAAAACCAGTGATATTAACGCAAAAAACGGACTTATCGCTCCCATATTGAATACCTCTATATGTCTCTACCTGTTTGCTATATTAAGGGGGGAATTCAATTAGCCACGATAAGTCGCTTTTCCGGGAAAAAAAAAACGGTTTATCGTGCAAATTTATACTTCTTGCATCATCCTATTAGCTGTGCTTTTCGCGGGTGCTAATATTGACTTGCATTTTTTGTGAGTAAGTTTTCACCACCTTCTGAGAAGGTGAAAGGTTGGGGAAAATCACTATTTCAAGGTACAAATGTTGGGACTTGGTTCAGAACCACTGGGACACCATCCCTATTGACTAATTAGGCAAAATACAATTTTAATTAGTTTAATTTGACCAATAATGACATGTCATTTTTGGGGTGCAAAAGTACAAAGTGCAGGAAAATTGGTTAATTGATATGGGACAGGTATGTGGGGTGTTCAAGATTGGCAGATCTGTGTTTGCTGAAAATCACTGAAAAATTCTGTAATGTATGGGCGCAGATTGCTATATTGGGAAATCCTAAAATCTTCAAATTGTTCAATTGTGGTTTTCAGATTGTTGATTTATGGAGGCCTTTAGGCATATTTTTTAAGTTTTTTTTTTTTTTTTTTAAAGTGTATTTAAATGACACAAATATGTACTTATAGGCATTATTATGCACCCCCAATGTAAAATGCAAATTATTGTGCCAAAAAAAACACCTGCTTTCTGTCATTATTTGATTGTTTGAGAACTGTGCATATAACAGCCATTGACACAATTTAATACACTTCTATATTGTTATCCTACATCACTTTTTTGGGGGGTACAGACCGATTTCACCTATAGTTATTGTCTGTAAAACCAGGAAAAATGTTCGCGTGAATGCCGTATCGAAACGTTTTGGGGTTGAATTGCGCAATAAAACGGATGCGCGCATAGACGCAATAAGCAAAATGTGCACACAAAGGGTGCGAAAACTTAACGCACTAAAAATTATTGCAGCTAATTGAATTCCCCACTAAACTTTAATCGGAGAGCTTCCTTGGTTCCTGATATGTCGGAATTGACTTAATTGTTGCTTGACCACGTCTAGTTGCTCAATTATCATAAGAAAGGTGACACGCTCTTTCCATGAAGAAGCAGTAACTTTAGGCCAACATTACATTTCCAATAGGAAGTTACCTACTTAAGAAGAAATAATGTTCCAATATAGTGCTCCTGTAAAAGTTTTACATGCAGCTCACCTAATAGAGCAAACTTGGGTATTGGTAATTGAGATATGGAAGAATACCCTGGAGAGTAATGGTGATTTGATTTGTCAGATTTATTTAACATTGTTAATTTACTTTAGCTAAACTTATCAGCTGTCTCTTGATGAGAATTTCCTATCAGTTATTAATGTCATGAACATGTAATGTCTTGATTTAGTTTGGTTTTTGCCCTCCTTATGTACAGGACCAGATGGAACACACTTAGGGGTATATTTACTAAAGTGCGGTTTTCAGAAGTGAGGTGTTGCCCATAGCAGCCAATCCGATTCCAGCTATTATCTTTTAGAAGGTGCTTGATAAATAAGAAGTTGAATCTGATTGTTAGCTATGCGTAACATCTCCACTTCTAGAAACCCGCACTTTTGGAAGTATACCCCTTAGAGACAGACTTAGGGGTAAATTTACTAAAGTGAGAGTTTTTAGAAATGAGTTTTAAAAGTGATGTTGCCCATAGCAACCAATCAGATTCTACTTAACATTTAACTAGCACCTTCTAGAAGATAATAGCTAGAATCTGGTTGCTATGGGCAACATCACTTTTAAAACTCACTTCTAAAAACTCTCACTTTAGTAAATTTACCCCTTAGAGTGGGCCATGGATTCATCTTTTAGATCAAGGTTTTTATATGTATACAAAAATCAAAATGTATATTTGGGTTTCTATTTACATAACCATTCAAAATAGCTCTGAAGTATTCAAAATAGCTCTCCTAAAGGGTGCCACGTTGTGTGAAGATTCAATTCCTTTTCATTTTAGGGGTCTTTATTTCATGCTGTGGTCTTTGCCATCAGTCTCCATTAATGTTTTGATCTATTACTAGCAACTACAAATCCAAATGCCACAAAGGCATGGGGACATTAGCATTGTATCAGTCTTTATTACATCATATCCACAGGGCCATACAAAGTACAAACTGTTATTGTAGTCTTCAAACTGGAAGGAGTGCAGTGGTGTTCTCAGCCATTATTAGATGCTAGTAAGAATTCAGAATAAGTAATGCTGGTTTTGCAGTTCTTACTTGCTCTGAAATTCTCTCTGCAATCCTTGTCACCTGTTCCATGCATGTTTCTCTACTTTTTCTTCTGCAGCCATAAGGATGAGTTTACCATTGTTCCTGTGTTGGTCGGAGCACTTAGCGAATCAAAGGAACAAGAATTTGGGAAACTTTTTAGCAAATACTTAGCAGATCCTACTAACCTCTTTGTAATTTCATCAGACTTCTGTCATTGGGGTAAGTGATAGAACACAATTACCGAAATACTGCTGTGACATCTCACGCTGTTATAGCCAGTTGGGTCTCTTCATCAGGCATATTCTGTTATACACTGTTAAGAGAATAGATTTGCCTTCTGAGGAACCCAATGGGTGTGGGAGCTGAAATGCCAGAGCGTATGGGATCAGTCACAGGCTGCGACACACTCTGCCATAAACATTTGTGACAAGCCCGCGCTTGAGTCGCCAACAGGTTCTTGCCTGTCAATCACTTTGCAAATAAATCCTCACTGCGTGCAACAACAGTAATGAAACTTGACGTATGCGCAGTTTATCGCTCAACTGCATAATCTTTGGCATTACGTCCATCTCTGAATTGGGAGCCATAGGGCGGTATACAATTAGCCACGAACATTGTTCGGGCGCTAATGGATCCCTGCAATTGTGTAAAAACAGAGATTTTTCACATATTATCCCCGTTTTTCGCAGATGTCTCTTTTCACCCTATCCTACTATTTCGAGCCAAATAATAGGATATATCTCACGAAAACACATAGGGTTTGCGAGCTCATTGCAGACCCTATGTGTTTTCGTGAGATATATCCTATTATTTTGTGTTTGCCTTTTTTGGGGTGAAAAAAACACTTATCGTGGATTATTTTTTGGGACACATCAGGTCCTGAAAAATATCCACGATAAGTGCCGGCGTCAGGCAGCACTTTGGGAATAATAGGATAGCCCCGCCGTGATCACTTAGCAGCGCTGCTTTAGCTCTTCTAATTGGATACCCCCCCATAGGATTCAAACTTTATCCATACTTGTTGATCTTTGAAATTTTTACATATAATGTAATAAAATACCATATAATACGTCATCCTTTAAAATGAAATGTAATAACCGTATAAAATATACAGTGTTGGATCAAAAATAAGCAATAGAACCGTACCAGACCAAATATTCAAGGGAGCAGTGGTAAAAGTTTAGAGCTGGGAGGTTCTGGTTCCTCCCCCCTTCTTTCCTTAATAGTGCTGGTGGAAGGTTCTCCTGCTGAATGACGCATGGACAAAGTAGTTCAAATGGCCAACACACATATGTATGTATGTATGTGTGTGTGTGTGTGTGTATGTATATATATATATATATATATATATATATATGTGTATGTTTGAGTCATATACACATATATGCGATCACTTCAAAATAATTATATATTTTCAATTATTACGCAGTGAAGTGATGGTTTATAGGGGCATAGCATAGAATTAAGGGATCACTTACTGTTATGGAGAGGTCTGCATTCAAGTACATTGCAGAAAATAAGTTAAACCATCTCATATTTTCTATTTTCTTTCACAGGGCAACGGTTTCGTTATACTTATTATGATGAATCTCAAGGAGAAATTTATAGGTCAATTGAAAATTTAGACAAAATGGTAAGGAACACATCTTTATTCATCTACTTTCTATTCATCTACTTGTATATATCACAATTCCCACGGGGTGTTTTTATGGGGATATTTTTGTTTGCTTGTTATTGGGTTGGGGGAGTGTCACATTTCATTTGAAATCGGGATTATCTAGTTCTTGTGTGAGATCAATTAAATGTAACCCCAGAATCAAAACATCAACAGTTATTATTTACTTGTCATGCTCCATTGTATTGACCAGCCTAAATGGTGATTATTCATTGACACAATGTGAGTGTTATTTGAGTCACATAATTCGTTTTCACACTTTTATGAATTTAGCAGCCTTCTCTAGATCCATCATTACATCAACCCTTTTTAACTGGTGGATAATCTTTTATGTTCAACTAAATGTAGTGTAAAGAGCCCCATACGCGGTGCGAAATGCACCTTGCGATCCGACGACTGACAATATCGGGTGGTCCCCACGCACGGAGAGATCAGGTAGCCAACCACCCGATATGCAGGCACCCCCCACTCGTATAGCGCTGCATGTGATTGTTCGTCGATCCCCCAGATCAATTGTGAACATGTAGAAAGATCTGGAGGAGCGACGGACGACCCCAGGGGAGCGCGCAGTGGGTGATATCATGCCCACACATTGAACGATATAGCGGCGATATCGTTCAAAACCGTCGGATCGGCAGCTATATGGCTCCGTTTGGGGGCCTTAAGTCATGGGCATGAATCTACTACAGATGTCATCATACATTCCTACTGCAGTCACGCCAAACAGCACATCTCGGCATGCCAGGTCCCATGCGATTCTGCCAGCCCCAGGCGTCTTTTTCACGTGTTTTGTTGCAATGTGATTTGAGTAAGACGCACCAGAAGACTTGGCTGATTAATTTGATATGCAACCTGTATATCTGTGGAGTCTCTGAATCTGTATACGAAGTGATAAGATGCTGCAGCTTTTTTCTATGCAAAGTTCCATTGTGCTTCATTTACAGACTCAGTCGCACACAGTTATACAAGTGTCACACATCGAATTAATCAGTGCAGTCTCCTGCTGCGTCCTAGTACATAACATTGCGCCTAAGATGCATTATCAGGCAGAAAAGATGCCCGGCGTTAGACGAGTCGCACGTGACCCGGCGACATACTCACACCAGGTATCTCGCGCCACATGGCGAGTTTTAGGTTGACACGTCTGTATGTGGCACTTTTCTAGGCCTCTGCATCTTTTGTGATTTCATCCACTGTATTCAAAGGGGCAATGATATTAAACACAAACCCTAATGAACACAATACATACTTATATTGTATTTAATATTACTGCCCCTTTAAATCTGACCAATACGCATCCCTATGCCAAGTAACTGATAGTACATTTACCCTATAGTCTCTCACTTCTTCATCACTGGTTTACTATTACTGTTATAAAAAATGATTCCCATCTTTAAGAGTAAGTAACCTAGTTGTTAAACACCTTTATTAGGTTGTAAACAGCCACATTTGCTGTAGTGTATTCAGCATATTTATGCCTAATGCTGAACATGTATTTACTAACTTGTCTCCATTTCAGGGTATGAGTATTATAGAACAACTAGATCCAGTACCATTTAGCAATTACTTGAAGAAGTATCATAATACTATATGTGGAAGACACCCCATTGGGGTATTATTAAACGTAAGTATAATTCTTGTCCACTGACTTTATTTTACTCATTCATGTTCTCATTATATTTATTAAATTATGTCTATTTTTACTTTCCTTGCAACCAATATTTCATGTTCCTGAGACACTAATTCCCTTACAATGAAATAAAAAATGTTTATATGTAGTAATATTTCCTGTTGGAATGATATTGGCTGCTGTTATAGCTTTGGCATGCTGTCGCCAGATTCCTGCCAAGTATTATTGTTCTCTGCATTTGATTTTCAGAGTTAGTAAGAAGGTCTAAATGCTCTCTTTGTAAATACTTTTACTTAATTATCCATTATTAGATAAAACATCTTAAAACGTGAGTATTTTTTTTTTTTTTTTTTAAACATAACAATTTACATAAAAATATTGTATACAGAGTGCCATTACAAAGACATTTTACTGAGCAAGAGCGGGGATGTAGTCAGGATCCCGATGGTCTCAATGCCGATGGTCACACTACTGACAGTGGCATCCCAACAGTCACAATCCTGACAGTTCGGTGGTGAGTATTAGGGACTAGGCACTAGGGGGATGGTTAGGGTTAGGCTTCGGGAGGGAACGGTTAGGGCTGTGGGAGGGGGTGGTTAGTGTTATGCTTTCATGAGCGATATGAACGATAATATTGTTCATTATTAAATCGTTAATTTTTATGCTGCCAACGATATCATTAATCGTCCATGCATGCAGGCCAACCTGGACGATAAATTAAAGGCACTGTTGAAGTAGCTAAATATTTAATATAATAAAATGTATCAATGCATTAAAAAAAGCATCTATAACAATAAAAGGCATAACTCCACTAGTGTAATCTACTCTGGAATATATACATATGTCTATTAAATGGACTATAAAAAAATCACATATAACACTGTATTGTTAGGTATTAAATCTAACTGACCGGTAATACAATTGATATTCCATATTCACTTATATCCACAACTTGTATCCAAAGAATGTCTTTGTTTCACATATTGTTTTCTCTCCTTGTAACACTTCATGAAATACTTGCATAAAGTACTGAAAAGCGTACTAGAAATCCCCAGTTATTTATATTTTTATCATTCCATCACCGCTATGTCCAATATGCTGACTTGTGGAGGAACATAAATGTTGGATATAGAATTGTTAAATAGTCTATTGTATCAAATTAGCACACTGCTTATTATCACAGCTAATGTGTCTGGAGATATAAGAAATAACCCGGCACTTCACATAAGCTTGTCAGCTCGAATTGTACCGTCTCTCACATGGAGCTGACACTAGCTTCCAGCTCTGATTATACCGTCTCACACTGGGCTGTGTTCAATGTGTCGTGCTGGTAGATAGTTATATATCCGGAGATGTAGGGAAAACAAGACCCTGATTGTACAGTCTCACACAACTTGTGTATATAAGTGAATACGGAATATCAATTGTATTACCGGTCAGTTAGATTAATTAAGATTAAAATGGATCAATACATCAAACAAATTGCATCTATAACAATAAAAGGCATAACTCCACTAGTGTAATCTAGTCTGGAATATATACATATAGGTCTATTTAATAGACTATAAAAAAAAGTCACATAACACTGAAGTGTTATATGTGATTATTTTTTTTTATATAGTCTATTAAATAGACCTATATGTATATATTCCAGACTAGATTACACTAGGGAGTTATGCCTTTTATTGTTATAGATGTATTGATACATTTTATATTAAATATATTTAGCTATTTCAACAGTGCCTTAAATTAATCTTTCTGTCCAATTTTGTTATATTTGGTGGGTAGATATGTTTTCCCACTTCTTATTTGAGGTAGCAGATTATATTGCTTACATATACTAAAACTTAGGAGGTGCAGCGCTAGATTTTTTTGGATGTTTAACCTGAACGATATCTATCCGTGCTTGCAGGAGGGAATGGTCGTTGGTCGTGGGTGATATTGTTGGTGTGTGGATGAAGGATCTTTATCCAACACACCAGGAAATTCAAGGGAGATCGTTCAGCGATATTGATCGCTGAAGAGATCGTCCCATGTGTATGCGGCATTAGACTGCGGGTGGGGTGGGTTTTGGGTTGGGATTGGGGTTATAATACTTGCCAAAATCCATTGGGATTTTGACTGTCCGGATGCCCCTGTCTCTGTATTCTGACCTTCGGCATTGTGACAGTCGGGATCCCGTACCCAACCCCAAGAATGACCCATAAAATTATAATGGGGAAAACAAACTGTACTTGCACATTACAGAAAAAGAGAATCTACCTTTATGACTCCTAATAGTTTATAATCCAAAGTGTTACTACAAATGTAACTTTTAGTGCTGTGCTCAATTATGAAATAAACTTACCCACCACACAGTGTGACTATGCAGTATCAGACAGGGTGACTGCTCCGCTACAATCCAGTTTCCAGCTCCCCACTGAGCTGGTTTCAACACTAGTTTCTTTCCACATGCCATTTTATGATCTTGGAAACCGGTTTACTGTAATTGGTACATCTTTGCTTGACAATGTATAATGTACAATATACAGTGTTCAATTTTTTAAATTTTTATTTAAGGTAATAAACAACTGTACTTTTTGGCTGTATTGATAAATTTAGAGTGTAAATTACTTATGTGAATTAGCTTGGCACTGCCATGTTGCACCTGGTAAAATGGCAGTGTACCCTGCAGTATAGAAGAAGAATAAGTAAATCAGCTTCTTGAAAATAATTACCCAAACTGTCTACAAATATTATGTTTTTGTCCCTTTTCTAAATATTATATCAAAAGATCATTGTAGATGAAAACAGAAGTTGATGGCTTTGGCAAGATACAATGGTCTCTTTCTGTAGAAAACTCCCTGTTTCATGCTTTTTGAAATCAACCTTTTGAAGAGATATTTACCCGTTTTTCCTCTTTTCAAGGCTGCAACAGAGCTTCAGAAGAGCGGAGTTAACATGAGCTTCTCGTTCTTGAACTATGCTCAGTCTAGCCAGTGCCGAAGCTGGCAGGACAGTTCAGTGAGTTATGCTGCTGGAGCCCTTGTGGTGCATTGAGCCACTAAACACTCAGGGATGCCACCTAGAAACACAATGCTGACACAACCTTTATCCTTTCTGTCCATGGGGTCATAGCCAAGCAGTAGCACAGTGCTGCTCTGAGTTACAAGGATCATCAGCCCAGTTCATATCTTCCCTATTTGTTTGGGTTTTTGTATTTTGTTTTCCTTAGTTTTTTGTTTTTTTTAATAGGTGTGGTCCTATTTTTTTTTTTTTTTTTTTTTTACCCCATTTTAAATAATGACAATTGCTTTCTTGGTTATGGTATCAGAAGTTAAGTTGTGTCAAAGTGTTTGTGAACTTGAAATCTTACAATGGCAAGCTGTGGCAGATGACTACAAAATGTTAGTAACATGGAATAAGTTAGCCTTTACCATAACCTAAATTTGCACTGTTTGCAGATATGTGCACATGTACTCAGCTTTCAGAATAGTTTTGCAAGTTGTAAAACAAAATTATAAAAAAATAAAGGGTGAAAGCTTTTTAATAAAAAAAAAAAAAATTGCATTTATAAATGATCCTTTATCCTATATTAGAATATAATACAATTCATGTATAGTCGGTTATTACCAGTGTTGTACAACAAATACTTTCTATTTTAGTTGCTAATAAAGGGCTACACAAACCAAATAATTTGGTGGTTTATTTGCACTAAAGGAGCTATCCTAAAGGCAAGTATCAATTTACACAATTTTAGAGGAAACATTTTTAACAAGTCCATGTAAACCTTGGACAGGTCTGTTTTAAACAAATTGTCAGATCATTGTACAGTGTGCACCCCGACTTCTCTTATCAATATCTGATTTCAAATGGCAAGAAGGAGAAAAACCTAGATTAACTCCATTACAGAGGGTGTGAGGGCCCTGGTCATGTCAGAAGTGGAGATTTTCTGCTTAGCCCAGTCGGAATTGCCAGACCTGTGGAAGTTGACCCTCATGTGTATGGTCAGATTGTTTACAGATCTTTTCTACTGTCATGATGAACTACCGGATCAACACCTGGGCAGCATTAATTGGTCATTTCCTACTGGTGATGCTTATTACCACAAACTACTTTTCAGTAAAATAATATTTTGTAACCTTAAACATTAATGTAGGAACAGAGCACACTTGGGTTTATTAACCTTTGAACACCAGTGATGCTACATGTTTTTAGTTAATGAGTTCTTGATCTTGGTATAAGGGGGTAAAGGATTACAATTAATATTTTTATCTATAAAGCACACATATATTATGCAGCACTGTATGGATGCACCACGGAGTGATTCAAGACACAAGTTACGTACAATGACATGAAATCGATGTCTTTCCCAAATGAGCTTACAATCTACGATGTGTGGGGAACTCTAGAATCAATGGAATGCTGATCATAGCTGCTTTTATTGGAAATGCATGTGACCATTGTCAGCTGACAAACGTAAAGCAGCCAGTGGTGACTGCATTTCTGTGCAGCTACTAGTGGCTGGAAGAGGCGAGACAGAAAAAGACACGAGTAGACATCTTAAAACAGTCATCTGCTGTGCACCATAACTGTCATTCAACATTTATTGCAGCTGATCCCACTTTTGGTGCTGCACAGACTCTCTTGTGGTTAAACACCTACTGCCACGCCCTCCCCAGCTTGGGATAGCTGTGTCCTAGGTGGATGACCTGAGTATCTGGTGGAACACTCTTACTCAATGGTCAGTGGAAGGCGCAACAGGTGGTACCAGCAATGACAGCCGGCAGCAGTGGTAGGTGAAGTCACTGGGCCCATTATTTAAACTTCATGGTGTTTAGTATCTCTTCTAAACAATACTTTCCTTAGTGCAGAGATTCCCAAATGCCGCCATTACAGTTCTAGGTACTTGTGTACTTTACGGGCTCATTACAGAGAGAACCCAATGAATGTTATAAATGGTACTTGTGTACTTTACGTACACAAGTACCGAAAGTTGTCCCCACCTGAAGCCTCATGGGCGCGCTGCGCTTGCCACGCTTCGGGCTCAGTGGCTCGCTACAAGGTTATATTCCCCTTCTATGCCCACTTGGATGGTAGGGAATGACGCTGGACACTGGCTGATGACGTCTGGTTCCTCTCCGTGAATGGAATTTAGACATCACCATGATTGATAATAATAATGAGTGTAGGTTCTCTCTGCAATGAGTTCGTAAAGTACACAGGTACCCAGTTGTGTGTGTGTGTGTGTGTGTGTGTATATATGTATGTATGTATGTGTGTGTATATGTATATATATGTGTATATATATATGTATATATGTGTATATATATATATATATGCTTGAGCACAGGTTACTTAATTAGTACCTCAGTCAATTTGATTTAACCATCTGGACTCAAGCATGGATATCCTAGCCCACTGTAATGGTGGAATTTGTGAACCTCTGCCTTCGTTTGATGACACTGTTCTACAATATAATTACCCACCGCCTTCACAAATGTTTTATTTTCATGTGCTGCCATCACAAACTGCCATGCCATACTTGCAGCAAACACAAGTAAACGGAGCAGACCGCTTTGGGAAATATGGCACCACCACGTAGATGCTAGGGTATATCATTGGAACCAATGGCTGCATTCTTATACACCATTGCATGCTTTGTGCAATAAACTGGTGTGCTATAGCCAGTGACTAAGGGGCCTATTTCTTCTAAATATTGCAAGGATTATTTTGTCCATTTGACATCCTTTTGACTTGACTTTATTTACATATTAGTTTTAATACATGTAAAAAACACCATAACTTCAAATGCGATAGATCCCTGACGAGGATTTTAATTGCTTGTTTTAATATATTGTTTTTAAATGTTCAACCTTTTTCATAAATTCATGTATGTATTTATACTTAAGAGCAATGCAATAAAATGTGCCAAGCAAGGAAGATGGGAATATTTATAGGCATCAGCCAGGAAGCCCTTGCTGTATTCTGTATTAGTGGCTGATGCTATCTTGTTCAATTAAATACTGACTACAAATGGTCCATAACCTAAAAGTCTTGTCTATAAAACTGGTTCTGGCCATGTCATCGCCGTTACTTCCAGGCTCTTTTTATTGTTACTCCCAAGTTGACCTGCGTGCTTTGATCAGTAACCACAGCGCACTTTCTTTTATATCTTCAGCCTAAACAATGATCTATTTATGTTTGCCTTTGTTCTTGCTGCTAAACTGACATTAAACTTGGAAAGTTTAAAAAGCCAGAGTAGCAGATGTTCTATGGCTCTAGCTCATGTAAATGCAGCTTTCGTGGCTTTGTCTGAATATGTAATGTGGAGAAGGCAA
Organism: Taudactylus pleione; assembly: GCA_031769625.1. Classification (NCBI taxonomy): domain Eukaryota; kingdom Metazoa; phylum Chordata; class Amphibia; order Anura; family Myobatrachidae; genus Taudactylus; species Taudactylus pleione. The sequence continues at coordinate 3,135,927 of JAUIMM010000153.1, forward strand.
TTTCATAAAATTAAATAAACTGTATATATATCCTCTTTATCTAGTTGTCTGAAACTATCTATATCACAATAATTGAAAAAAAATGTGTGTACATATAATTCTGTTATGTGTTAGAACAAATAATTTATTAACCAGTATTTGTATAGCACATCTGTATTATGTAGGCCTTTACAGAAAGTTTCGGGCAATGTAAGGCGATCTATTTTCCCTATCACATGGGCGCACATACAGACTAAGTATAATCTTTTTGTCAGAAACTAATTAACCTACCAGTATGTTTTTAGAGTGTGGGTGAAACTGGAGCACCCACGGAAACATAGGAGAACATACAACCTCCCATACCAATGGACCATGCTCAGGAATTTAACACATGACCTCAGTGCTGTGTGGCAGTAATGCTAAACACTACAACAAATGCAGCTGCCTATATGCACTTACTGAAACCAATTGGTAAGAGAATTCGCCCAATATCTCAAACTGCAGATGCAGTAAGGATACTTTATCTCATCTTAAGCATGGTGGGTAGCAGAAAAGCACTTTGTAGTCTCCCTAGTTCCACTGGTTAGTGTATATGGGCCATGTGCAAGTGATCAACTGGAGCAGACACAGTAAAAGGAAATTAACTTTGGAAGGAGGAGTGTGGGGGTGTTTAGGGATAGTTTTCACATTATATTAGAGATTCATGACTTTCTTGTAAACAGAAACCTTCAAATGTACAATTATTACAGATGTGTTCTGATAACAGCATATTCCCTCAGAGCTGACTATTCCTACTGTAACTCCCCAGTATTGCTATAAATGCACCAGCAAGTTAAATATTGGGTATTCTGTCAGGAAGCCGGCAGTCGAAATGCCGACCGCCGGCTTCCCGACTGAAATCCCGGCATAGGACTAATGGTAGGCGTTGAAATCCTGACGCCTATCATTATCCACCTGCCGAAATCCCGACACCCGACATAAAGAACGAAGGTAAGCCGGGCGTCGGGAGCGGACAGCCATGGGGGGGGGACGGTTAGGTTTAGGGGCTCCTTTAGGCTTAGTCACCACCCTGGGAGGGTTAGGCTAGGGAAGGGGGGGTTAGGCACCCCCCCTTGGGAGGGTTAGGTTTTTGGTGTGGGGAGGGGGCATTAGTTTTAGGCACCCCTGGGGGGAGGTTAGGGTTCGGCACCCCTAAAGGAGGGTTGGGGGAAGAGGGTTAGGGATAGTTAAATACTTACCCATTTGGGATCTTCAGTCTTCTGCCTTCCAGCGTCGGTATTACATCCGCCGGGCTGATGTCCGGAGGTATGTCATACCGATTCCCAATATTGATAGTAATTTATTTTACTTCAATAATGCCATCCTAATTTCTCCTTCACAAATACATGGCTTACAATAGGCTAGCCTCCATCTACATTAGGTGGAGACAGGTATATAAAACTAAGCTCCAGGTGATGTATAACGTGGCTGTTTCTCTTCCGTTGTGTTTCTTCCTGTCGCTAAGCTTGCTAGGTCAGGTATAAAAAAAAATTCTGTAGTGCAGGGGCTTAACTTCACATTGTTCTGTCCAGGGGAACCTATGTGAAACGGACCTCCCTCCTACTCCTCCTTCATGGATCCCCCACCTTCTGTGGCTGGTACCATCTTCTTATTAACAGAAAGCTGCTGAAACAATATTTGGGAGAGCAAGATAACTATTTGTATAATCAGTGCATCTGACTAATAGTTGAAGTTATTAGGTCTATAGAAACGCTTGTAACAATGTATCTAATATGTTGATGTTCTAGTAATAATGTGTCTTAAGGACCAATAATGTTTGACATACAATATACTCAACACACATAAGACAGACAAAAAATGTTTATAGCGCTTTCTGTGAGAGATAGTGTATTTGTGGACTTTATCCCCGTCACTGGCACTGTGATAGGTTTAAAAATAAGAGTATTCTGATTGCTTGCCCTACCTTTCCCTATCGATGTTGTTTTCTGTTCTCTGCTTCTGTAACAGCTGAGTTCCGGGTCAGTCAGCTGCGTGAGCTCCGCGTCTGACTGCCGCTCATTGCCTGGACAGCGTCCTGGGTGCCTGGCTTCTGTAGCTGCTTGCGCCCGTTCAGTCAGTGGTGTGCGCTCTCCGTCTGAGTGTCGCTTGTCTGGACAGCGTCCTAGATGCCTGGCTGTCTCGCGTACACTTGGAAATTATGTCGGGGGGGGTCCGATTAGCACCAACGCGTTTTGTCACTATTGACTTTTTCAAGGTACCATCTTCCCAGTGATATTCAGGAAGATGGAGCATGCATAGAAGATAGCAAAGGCTCTGGCAAAGTCTTTGCTTTCAATGCGTGGCGCCATCTTTTTGAAGTTAATACTGGAAAAATGGTTCAGCTAGCCAAAGGACCTGCTTTCCAGCACTCATGACGGGAAGAATCTGTGTGCAGTGTGTGTGGTACGGGGCTCCCCTGGACCAGGGACCTGTGTGTAACAAACATCTTGCACTGCACCCATTATAAATATGCCTATGGTACTGGCAATGTATCATCTGTTGCTGTTAGCCAAGGTCAGGTCTTCAAATACATGTCTTCTGCCTCCAGCATAGCACCTGTGCGTGGATCTTTTCAAATAGTGTGCCTCAGAGGCACAAGCTGGGAAGAGGTGGGAGGGTTATGTTGCCAGGTGACGGAGAGGGTAGCACCATCAGGGGTGAGAGCCACTGGTCCTATTTTAATGCTTTACAAGTATGGAGGTAGAAAATATATTTTAATTCGGAAAGGGAAATCTTAGGGATAGGGGAAGATTATTTAGTGAGGAGACTGGTAAAATGTAACCCATTTTTTAGAGATTTAATATAAATAATTAGAATCTTTGCTGAAAAATATACATTTGTGGTGTTGATTGTAAGAATAACATCCATTGATCCCTTTTTGAAGAGTGTAGCCGCAAAAACATGGTTTTGCCAGCACATCAGGTTGTAAAGGATTTAATCCATAAGGAATGGGAACAGGGAAAAAAATGTCAGTCTAATGTGAAATACTGGCGTCTAGGATGGGGCCTGTGGGCCTTATTCAGAGATGTATGCAAACCTGATGGTTAGCGTACACCTCCAAAGGTGGGGATCATGCGCAGGACCTGTTCACATGTGCAGAACGGGTGCTGCCTTGTTGTACGCAGTGCCCCCTGAGCCGCAGCCTGATAGAAAGGCTAGGGCCGTTTGGGGACAGGGAGGGACGCCGACCTCTGTCCTGTCAAACAGGTGTTTTACTCCTGTTTTTGGGAATGCTGAGGCCATGTTCTGCATCTTCGGATGCAAACTTCCTGGCCTCAGCAAGGGAGCAGCGAGGCCCAATCTGAGTAATTTCAGTGTTACTGAGATGGACAATGGTGTCGCAGAAGATCCAATACGGTGCCTTAACATTCAACACCCAGATCTGCAATTGTGTCAGGAGGCGTCTTCTCTCCTTAGACACCTATTGCTGCATTAGCATTACGTTAGCATTGCCGCTGCCCTAACTGCGTCCATCTCTAAATAAGGCCCTGTGGCAACCTCTCCCCCTTCTCTCGCCTCTATACTCGCACATACACAGCACCTTTATACACTACTCTACAATAGACTAGCTTCATACCCAAAGTAACAAAATATTTTTACATATAGTATTATTGTATCATGCAGTATGTGTTCCTTTTCTGGATATTTTGAATACTGTAGCAAATTAACAAAACTACAAATATCTCAAAGCTAAGTCTGTGCTAACCTCATTTGAAATCTTTTAAGGTTGGGGAAACAGGCTGTATCCTTAGGTGCCACACCAACTTCCTCTGAACACTTCTCCCTTTTATGCCCAATAGACTTTAAGGATGATTCTGAGTTGGGAGAAGGGGTTGTGCTGGGGTGTCCAGTGCCCCACTGCAAACTATAAATTTGCGTCCTCCCTGCCAGTTATAAAAGGTAGAGCAATAGTCCCCCTAATTTAAATTATGCCACACAGTAGCACAATCTTATTCACATTACACTGCACATAGTGCTCCTTATTCAGGTGACAACACATAATAGTGCCCCTTATTCACGTGACGACACAGTAGTGCCCCTTATACACAATACTTACAGTGGTAGTGCCCAACAACACACTACTTATCTGAAGCCCCTCTCCTGGCACCCCACCGTCTGACAGCTCCTCGTGCTTGGCTCTATGGTAGAGAGATCATTACGTTTCTACCTATACACTGAAGCGAAAGGTGGAGCTCAGGAGTGCGCTCCAGCCTCTGCAGGGAAGGAGCCGCTGGATGCCCGCTGGTAACAAAATCTCAGTGAGTGCCCGGCAAATGAAGAAGACTGTTCCTCTCCAGCCCGTGCCTCTCTGCTTGCCATCGTACTGGCCCTGGGTGGGAGCAGAGCAAAACGGAAGTATCTGGTGCAAATACATTTTGTGGCAGTATCACCAGAGGTGGCACTGGTGAGCAGCAGATTCTGTGTGGGGCAGGTGAGATCCACCCACACAGACTAGAAAAGCATTGTGGGAAGATGCCTAATTGCTGCCTTGTGGATAGAGCTCAGGTGTGGGCTGATGTGAAGGCAGACCAGTCAGGCTGCTGTGGGAAACAGTCCATGTGGGATTGTGGCGGCAGAGAGCCCAGTGAAGCTGAGTGAGCCATTGGGGGCCAGGAGGCCGATGTCAGGACCTTGCAGGAGGCAAGGGGGGACCACAAACTCTCAGACTGAGTGACATTGAGGCAGCTAAGCTGCAGGATGAGGAAGCCAGGGCCTCTGTATACCTGGAGGATACAGGGAAGGCACAGAGACTGTGTTTGTAAGCTGAGGAAGATATACCAGGCCAGGTCCAGTCCTGCATGTGGCAGGAAGGACCACAATCTCAGAAACTATGTTGGCAGACTAGCTGCTCCCTTATAGAGAGGGTTGAAGAAGTGAGCTAGTTCCCTAAACAAGGGCTAGGTTTGTTTGTTATTTTCTGTTTCCTGATTTCATATGCTGGAAGTAAAGCATCACCTCATTTATTTCACCTGAAAGCTGTGTGTGGACCCTCATTAAGCACCTAAACACTGCACCCATTCACCCTCTGCTGAGCTAATTAACCCCAAGACATCACAATATGGTGGAGAATGTGGGCATAAAGATTCTACGCAACAAGAGCTGTATAGAAAGTGGATTACAGCAGCTAATGGAAGTAAGGAGGCTCACTGCACCTGGTTGATGGAAGGCTCGTCAAGGTGTGAGTGAAGAGAAAAGTTAAGCTGGCCACACATCTAAAGATTATCTGTCCAACCAGCCAACTAGTTGATTGGCTGGAATGAAAATCTGGTAAGGTATGACAGCAAATGACAATCAGCAATTTGCTCTCAAACGCCGGAAAATGGCCAAAAACTGTTGTTTGAACAAATTGTTTAGATCAAACTTGTCTGACGACCATTTTCATCTGTTTTCTGGCATTTAGGAGCAAATTGCTGATCATCATTTATTCCCATACGTTACCAGATTTTCATTCCAACCAATCAACTAGTTGGCTGGTTGGACAGATAATCTCTAGATGTGTGGCCAGCTTTAGTCTGTTAAACAGAAAAGTTGTCTGCAAGTGTGCATTCTTCCCTTGGAGAGGAAGAAGAATTGTTCACAAATGTGCAAAAGTGTTATTTCAAAGAAATGCAAGAGGTTATGACATTTGTTACAGCAGTGTTAACAGGGAAAGCTGTTTAATTTTTATGAAAGAACACAAAAGTGTTTCCCTGTCTTGTTTAAGACAAGGTGTGTCTAATTATCTGGTCTGGACATTTCTATTGCAAAGAACAGAGCAAGTGCTGTGTTGATTGCTGGACATTGTAGTTCCACAGAAAAGAAAGCAGGTGCTGTGTTATATTATGCTGTATAAGTGAAAAGTGCAAGTATATACTGTGTCTGTGAGAGAGCAGACGTTCCTATTGAAAGGCTATTAAGACTGCTTGATACATGCTGGTAATTGTAGTGCAACATGAAGAAAAAATGTTTTGCTGTGTTAAAAATACTTGTGAAGACAAAGTGTGATATAGTGAAAACAAAAACAAGTTGTGTAGGCCAAGAATCATGGGAAATGAAAAGAAATATTCTAAAAAGTTTCATTCTCAATCTAGAAAGATGGAAAACACGGGCTGGAGTTTACAGTCTGAATGTGAAGAAAGTCCGTTACATGAAAGGGATTTAAAGCTGTTTGAACTCCTCTGTGGTGAATCCTTTCAAGTGGATGGGGTAAACAGTGTTATTCCATTGAAAGAGATATTTACAAAGCAGAATAAAGATGTCAGTGTATGGTGCAAGGTCCATCCAGAAAGGACTATATCAACCTGGAGGAATTTGACAGTATGCATAAAGCTTTGAATGAAGGCAATTCGTATTATGCTGGGAAGGTTGATGACTTAATGGAACAATTGGTTGATGTAAGAAATGTTCATGAACAAGCTGAAAAGAAATTACGGATTGAATTGTCCACTTTGAAAATGGCATTTGAGCAGCAAGAAATACAAAAACCATGAAGTTCTTAAAGAGATAGACTTCGAATGGGCAGCTATGCCTTGAGGAAGCTCAACTTTTCAAAAGTATTACAAAATATGAGAATGATGCGCTCCTAACAAAGAATGATGTATTAGAGCGAGATGTTGTGGAATTGCAGCAAAAGTGTGTGGTACTTCAGCAAGAAGTAGAAGAATTGAAAGAAGGTGTCCAGAAACATTGAAGTGATGCGGAGCGCACGCAAGTGAAAGTGGCAGGTCTGGCTCTGCTGTTGATGGAGAAAGACTCTTTGATTGTGTCCACACAAGTAAAGCTTAAGACTTGTGAATTGGAGAAGAGTTCTTTGGCTTTAGAGTTTTGTGAAGTGAAAGAGAAGCATCTCCAGATGCTGCAGACTCACGCTCAGTGGGAAATAGACCGTGAAGGAAAAGAGATGGAGATGGTCCGTCTTAAAGTCAGCTGTAAGGAGCAAGTACGAACTCTCCAATCCAATTTAGCTGCAGCTAGAGCAGTTTCAGAATGTCTGACGGAAAGAAATGTGTTCCTGGAGGAAAGTCTGCATAAAGCCACCAAGCAAAGTGAATATTTAGAGAGAGAGCTTAACCTTGCCCATGGCAGGGCTTGGAAGTTGCAAGAAAAGAGTGAGAACTGGGAGAAGAGTTTACTAAGTACACAGAACCAGTTGCAAAGATTCCAAGTGGAGACGAGTACCAAAGAACTGGAGTTGCAGGGTGAATTGGACGTGGCAGAGTCTGAAATAATTCTACAAAAGTTGAGACTTGCTGAACATGAAGTTGTGGAGTGCAGTCTGCGGCAATCAGAGAACAAGTTGGAAAGCGCCATGGCGAAAATTGCCCAGCTGGAAAAGCAGCTGTCTATGGCTCAAATAAAGTTCCACATGGTAGTGGGAAATTCAGAAGAGGAAAAGAAGTTAAATAACATTCTGAAGTTGGATTCTGGACCTAAAATGGCATCCAATGTCTTTGTTGAACCCAGTGTGGCAAAAGTACATAACCACAAGCAGCATTTGGTTCAAGTTGATCCTGAAAAGGCTGGCACGCAGAGTGATATGCTGGCACGCAGAGTGATTTGGTTCAAGTTGGTCCTGAAAAGGCTGGCACGAAGAGTGATATGCTACCGGTGCTGAGTGTCTTGTGATATGCTACCGGTGCTGAGTGATGAGCAACGGACAAACAATGAATTGCGGGAACAAAGTAAGATGTTCCAGAATTATGTCTTTCAACAGCAATGGGGCCATAGAGATGTCCTCATTAACGATACCAGTGTAGAAGAAGGTACAGAAGTATCGGAGTTGGGAAATTCCCTAAAGGTCCGTCTTGAAAAAGTGGATGAGATTCCTTGCAGTGACTTTCAGCTTGCAGTGATAGCTGAGGGTATGAAGTCCTCCAAAAGGGGCACAGGTCCAGATTGCAAAACTGTGTCCAAAGTTGATAATAAAGAACTGACGTATACAGATGGTGATCGCATGACCTGTGAAGCAAAGGTACAGGATGTACAGTAGTCTATGGAGATAGTGATGTCTTCAAAGGATGAGACTCTCAGTTGCTGAGTGTTCAGTGTGGTGAGAAGGTGACTCAATCACAGTTTTGCAGGGCAAAGCTGAACCTTGGAGAAAGTTAATTCTGGGAGTCTCGTAAAGAATCATACTCATGTATGTGAAACAATACCTTCATGCAAGCAGGATGTAATTTTCAGTGCTGATGGATTTGTCTATGAGGAAGTGGAGTGGTCTAACATGATTAAGATTGAAGATTAAATGATTGAAGCAAGTAGTCCAGCTAAAGTGAATTGGAAAATAAAGACCTCTGTGGAGAGTGAACTTCGACCTGTGCTGGTGGAACATGTTGAAATTGTTCATTATATTTTCAAGGCTCAAAAATTGGGAGCACAAGAAAATCCAAGAGATCTATGCCTTAATGAAGTGGCAGATAGCCATCAAAGCCGTGAGATAAATTATGTGGATCAATGGAGTAAATATTCAAGTATCCTATGTGCACACGGGAGTCCGGAATCTGAGGATGACTGTGCCCGTACGTTGTTGGTTGACATAAAGCCAAAGTCCAGAAGTTGTGATGCTGGTGACTCTCAGGATAATGTTAGCTCCTCTTCTTCCAAGAGGCCATCGGTGAAGTAAGCCAGTAGCCAATACAGGGCTTTAAGGCTGAAGGTTAAAGATGTGGCTTTAATAGGTTTAAGTGGCAAGAGTAAAGATGAAGTATGTTGTTTTGGAAAAAGTTACTTCAAGTTCTTAATGCCTGTTGCAGTACCAATGGGTGAGCATCAAGTACTGCATTAAGTAAGCAAGTACCACCATTGGTACCATAAAGTTAGGAAAAAAGTAAGGAGAAAAATTACCTTTGGAACTTGGAGGATGCAACCTCCAGAGATCGCAAGAGTCTGTAGGACCATGGATGCAGTGGATTTCCCTCATGAGGACAGTGAAGAGGGACTTTGCAATGAGAATTCCTCATCCCATGTAGCTGAACCCAGGGGTTTCAAGCTGGGGAGGGGGATATGTAGCAGTATCACCAGAGGTGACACTGGTGAGCAGGAGATTGTGTGGGGCAGGGGAGACTAGAAAAGCATTGTGGGAAGATGCCTAACTGCTGCCTTATGGATAGAGCTCAGGTGTGGGCTGATGTGAAGGCAGGCCAGTCAGGCTGCTGTGGGAAACAGTCCATGTGGGATTGTGGCGGCAGAGAGCCCAGTGAAGCTGAGTGAGCCATTGGTGTCTGGACCTTGCAGGAGGCAAGGGGGGACCACAAACTCTCAGACTGAGTGACATTGAGGCAGCTAAGCTGCAGGATGAGGAAGCCAGGGCCTCTGTATACCTGGAGGATACAGGGAAGGCACAGAGAGTGTGTTTGTAAGCTGAGGAAGCTATACCAGGCCAGGTCCAGTCCTGCATGTGGCAGGAAGGACCACAATCTCAGAAACTATGTTGGCAGACTAGCTGCTGCCTTATAGAGAGGGTTGAAGAAGTGAGCTAGTTCCCTAAACAAGGGCTAGGTTTGTTTGTTATTTTCTGTTTCCTGATTTCATATGCTGGAAGTAAAGCATCACCTCATTTATTTCACTTGAAAGCTGTGTGTGGACCCTCATTAAGCACCTAAACACTGCACCCATTCACCCTCTGCTGAGCTAATTAACCCCAAGACATAACACTTTATTAATTGTTTTACAAGAAAAAAGAAAGAGAACAGAGATGTCCTTTTTGCTGGTGCACTTACATAGAAAATCGTTAGGAATTCACTTTTATTAATTAATATTAAAAAATATATATTAAAAAAATATTTGTACTCTCCAGTGAAATATTATTAAATATGAGAAAAACGTCTTTGTTTACTTATTATGTGGTATCTTGTCTAATTCCCACACCTGTGCGTGCAATGGCAAATTAAGGATGAATACTGGTATATTTAAGAATCCTAATTAGTCACAGACAGGTCACAACATGTGTGAATCCAAATTGACAAATCAAAGATGCATTTAGTTGGGACCAATTATATGTGGAATAGTGCTAATATAATATACCTATCAATTATGGGATAATATTCTGCGATATCCACTGCATACCAAAATTGCTAGGATATACACAATTGTGGCCATAGTGTATCCATATACCTAAGTAGCCAACTGAGACTTGAATACATATAATAACTAATGTTTGTTGCTAAAGAAGCCGATGGCTATATTGAGGGTATCTCAAAAAGGAATCTGATCCTCAAAAATACAATATTATAACACCTCCACATGATATTAAAGGGTTAACGACATATAACTATATAGAAATGATGACATCTGAAACCCACAGAGGGTGGTCTGGTACATATCACCCACTTGTCACTTGCCTTGACCAACAAGGATTTTGGCATTAATAGGGCAGTAAAGCGGGCACAGGCACTATATTTTGTAATTTTGAATAAGAAGCTGTAGTTGTGCAGGGGTTAACTAGCTTCGGTCATCAAATGTTACACTTGAAACCCACAGAGGGTGGTCTGGTACATATGACCCACTTGTCATTTGCCTTGACCAACAAGGATTTTGGCATTAATAGGGCAGTAAATGAGCACAGGCTCCAGAATTTGTAATTTTGAATAAGAAGCTGTAGTTGTGCAGGGGTTAACTAGCTTCGGTCATCAAATGTTACACTTGAAACCCACAGAGGGTGGTCTGGTACATATGACCCACTTGTCATTTGCCTTGACCAACAAGGATTTTGGCATGAATAGGGCAGTAAAGCGGGCACAGGCACCAGATTATCTCATTTTGAATAAGAAGCTGTAGTTGTGCAGGGGTTAACTAGCTTCGGTCATCAAATGTTACACTTGAAACCCACAGAGGGTGGTCTGGTACATATCACCCACTTGTCATTTGCCTTGACCAACAAGGATTCAAGTGTAACATTTGATGACCGAAGCTAGTTAACCCCTGCACAACTACAGCTTCTTATTCAAAATGAGATAATCTGGTGCCTGTGCCCGTTTACTGCCCTATTCATGCCAAAATCCTTGTTGGTCAAGGCAAATGACAAGTGGGTGATATGTACCAGACCACCCTCTGTGGGTTTCAAGTGTAACATTTGATGACCGAAGCTAGTTAACCCCTGCACAACTACAGCTTCTTATTCAAAATGAGATAATCTGGTGCCTGTGCCCGCTTTACTGCCCTATTCATGCCAAAATCCTTGTTGGTCAAGGCAAATGACAAGTGGGTCATATGTACCAGACCACCCTCTGTGGGTTTCAAGTGTAACATTTGATGACCGAAGCTAGTTAACCCCTGCACAACTACAGCTTCTTATTCAAAATGACAAAATGTGGTGCCTTTGCCCGCTTTACTGCCCTTTTCATGCCCAAATCCTTATTGTGCCAGGAAAATAATAAAATTGTAGACTGTGTAAGGGACATAATTCTTTGTTTACATAGTTAGTTTAGTGATCTAACTTTATTTAAATATTTTAATGTAACATTTTCTGAATAAGAAGCTGGAAAATGAATAAGAAGTGAATAAGAAGCTGGAGCTTGAATAAGAAGTGAATAAGAAGCCAACTTCAGCCTCATCCATTTTCTCCTCACCTTATTATTATATTAGTACCATAATCAAGCATTTTTCTTTTTCTTTTTATAGGTATTTATTAATTTCAATAATTAATTTAAATTGATTCTCTTGCATAATGTAGGAGTCATACACATATTTATTAGGTATTACACATACAATTGTTATTGTCATCCTTAATTTTATATTTATTTTATATTGTATATAAAGGGTCAATGTATTTTGCAATTATCACAATTTTCACTATTCATATTATAATTTCTGGACATATAACTACGATAAGTATGTATGTCTTTGTTATATGTTCTCTAATTGATTACATTCATAGGTGCAATTGCATCCTCTACTGGCTCTTATAATCCACGACGGAGATTGCAGTTTTCATCTCTCCCCGGACTTTCCGTTCCTTTTCTTTCTTCTCTATTTCTTCATCTATCCCTATACTTCTTACTCTTTGGAGTGAAATAATTTAATAGGTTGTCTTCACACAAGTGACTTATTGGATGAGATGCGACTGGCTTGTGAGCCTCTTGATTTGTCATAGGTTCAGCAAAACATGTGATAAAGGAACGCTATGACTGGTTCCTCTCTCTAATAAAGATTAATTACAGGGCATGCTCGGGTTGCCTTGAGAAAACTCTCACATGTGAAACGTACGTCGGTGGCAGCAGTGACTATCCTGCTGTAATGAGTAGATATATCACTGCTTAAATGTCTGAAATGATGTGATGTGAAAATATTTTATTTAAAATAATCACCTGATTATGCGCTGTGCATCTGAGACACGTATTACTGAGCTGATGTAATGCTCATACACCTTATACTATTAGAACTAAAGTAATATTTATATATTTCATGCTATTGGATTTAATCCTATCTTTACTAGTGAGCTGATGTAAGGCTCAGATTACCTACGCTGTGTGAGTGCATTATACTACTGAGCTGATGTAAGGCTCACCTAACTATCAATTTGTATTGCTAGACTCAATTTAATATTAATTTAGAGTTGAATGAACAGTAAAGATTTTGTCATTATCTCCACGCAGCTACACGTGCTGGTAACATATTAACGAGCTGCTGTGACATTGCAACATTGTATCTCTAAGGATCTGGCTTCCTGCCCAGATACCTTTGCATACGGACATCGGCATTCTCAGCTGTAGAGCTAATATTATGCTCATATAACTTGTACTACTTGAATATACAACCTCTGCTGTCAGATTTGCCTGCATGTTTATTTGCAGTCAAATTAACATTAAGTGATTGGTTAACATCATGGTTAGGGTATTATGTGGGGACAATCAGACAACATATGATGTCATTTTCTTACTCCTATAGGATATCTGTGAGATGAAGTGAATTAGTGTATTAATTCATCAACTTTATGACTCCACTTAATACTTAGTTGGCTACTTAGGTATATGGATACACTATGGCCACAATGATGTGTATATCCTAGTAATTTTGGTATGCAATGGATATCACAGAATATTATCCCATAATTGATAGGGATATTATATTAGCACTATTCCACATATAATTGGTCCCAATTAAATTCATCTTTGATTTGCCAATTTGGATTTACACATGTTGTGACCTGTCTGTGACTAATTAGATTCTTAAATATACCAGTATTCATCCTTAATTTGCCAGTGCACGCGCGGGTGTGGGAATTAGACAAGATACCACATAATAAGTAAACAAAGACGTTTTTCTCATATTTAATAATATTTCACTGGAGAGTACAAATATTTTTTTTATATATATTTTTTAATATTAATTAATATAAGTTAATTCTTAACAGCTCATGAAACAAAGAATGAGGCTGTATAGCAGTATCATGTCAAAACCCAAATAAGGCAGAGTAGCTACAGTCTTGAATACATAGGTATACATACCTAATAAGACTTTGAAAACAATGATAATGAGGAATGTATTCACTATAGTAAGTTAACGTGAGAAAAGTTCCTGCGATGGCAGGCCCTATCCTCAGACTGGTGGAAAAGGAGATTAAACTGCAAAAATGTACTGTTCCTCAACAAGCGAGGATAATGTAGTGTTAGTGGGTGGAGTAGTCCAATAAAAAGAACAGTGCAGTGTTAGGTAGGTTACTTGCACATGCAGTTGGCACTAACCAATTTTGGAAACTTGGAGATTCTCTTAAAACAAATTAAAGACCTGGAATGCCTCCAATGACTCTCCTCACCAGGGGCGTAGCTAGAACTTTGTGGGCCTCATAGCAAACTTTTGAAGGGGGCCCCAATGCATTGAGAGAGACATCTCTCCGAAGTGTTTTTTTTTATTGACTACTGGATAAACTAACTCCCTCCAGAGCCTGGGGTGGCCAACACACCTGGGCGGTATTTCTCAGTGTTCCAGATAAAATATAGTTAAACTCAAACCACTCCACATGCCCCTTAAATAGCACATTATTATGAATCTCATTCATGTATATGATTTGTATGGCACATCACATTATTATGTATTTCATTCATGTTCATGTATATTACTTGTATGGCACATCAAAAGAAGGATTTTTCTGTTATGTCAAATACTAAGAACTTTTTAGGACACATTCATTTATATATTGTCTCATGCATCTGTATATGTTATTCAGTAAGTACTACATTTCACATTGGGCACGTTATATTTAATCGTGAATTTTTCTTTGTATATAGTGCTAACCATGGTAACTTCATATGGAACTTCTTTGCCTTGTCCACACCATTAGCCGGGCAGGGACTGATGATGTGACTTCCGGAAGCTAGTGTGATGCAGTGCCTGGAAGCTTGCTGACTGGAAGCCGTGGCGGCGTGCGGGTGGAGACTGAAACAAAGTGTCTGTGGAGTGAGTTATTTAAGTATTTAAGTGTGAATATTATTGTTGTACACTTGTTTTTTGCATCCTGATGAAGGGTGTGTTGTCCCAAAACGTCGATGATGATTGAATAAATCACTGCCTTTGGTGGTGTTTGTGTGTTGAGAATGCTATATCCTCACAAGGAAGGCACCGGAGCAGGTAATATAAAGTTTATGTGACCTGAGTGCCGGATCATTGTTGGTTCGTATATTTGGTCTGCACATACCAGTTGCATGGTATTGTGGACAGAACAGGGCGCCTGGACATTGTCTTATTATCAGGACACTTCTGTTTCTATTTTTGCCCTGGGCACCTCCACACACGTGGTGTGGGCCTATATTTATATTGCATATCAAGGAGAGTATGGCAACAGCACCAGATACACCATAGGTTGTCTCATATATGAACAATATGACAATTCAGACACATTCAGCTTCTCTGACATTGAAGCTGAAGGAATTTTACATAAGGATTCTGCCTTTGATACCTTTACTGATGTCTCTAATAAATATATAAAGATAGAGCACTGGTTCCCAAACTTTTTTGAATCATGGCGACCTTAGAGTATCAGCATTGGTTTCACGGCACCCCTAAGTTTCATCTTGTTATTGAGAGATTCAGAAAAAAATGTAGTATGTAGTAAAGTGAAGTATATTGCGCTACCTGTCATCCTTAGGCTCAGTTATGTGGTGTTTTACAGGTTTGTGCTTCTGTTTATCCACATATTTACATTACATTGACCTTAAATAATTTGATTTGGTGCTGGACCACCAACCTGAGGCTCCCTTGCAAGTGTCCTGAGGCACCCCAGAGTGCCACGGCGCACAGTTTGGGACCTACTGGTATAGAGAATGATTCAAATTGAAGAAGAGAGAGCTGGATATTTTGTACCATAGTAGAACCCTGTCGGACTATTATAGAGCTAAGCAGATCCCTAGAGGCTTTCGTGTTCATAACACACTAACTAATGGCAGACTCAGCATTCCTTTTTGTAAACACTGGATCTCTATCTTGAGCAAGTGCTCAATGGACCTCATTCTATTGGTAATAGAAGAATCGACGCAAAAATTTACTATTACTACAGATAAAATTTAAAGCATTTGAGTCCAACATTTGTGCACACTTGTAGCTGATCATGGGATTGATCGGAATGATAAACTAAAAAAAAAAGTTGAGTCCTACAAGATGGAGCTGAGCAAATACAAAAAACAGAAATTGGTGAAGGTCCAACAGGAATACGAGCATCATAAAGTGTATGCATGGTTGGGTACCAGTATGAATATGCAGAAACCCACACGTCCCCAGTTCCAGCGTAAAAACAGGCCGTTTACCAAATTTTCCACTACTTCAGCCAGTGAGACGCTCCAGCCAAACAACGTCTTTTATCCAGGAGTCCCCTTTAGGGGTTGGTACAGAAACAGGGGTAGCCACCAAAAGAAAAAACTACTAGAAGGGGTGGCCAAATGTGGAGGCAGAAACGCCAACAAAGCCTCAAGGAAGAAGAGGAGTTAATTTTTAATTTATCCTCATCACTCTTATTTACAGTGGAAAAACGAGTTCTCAATAAAGGACTGACGTTTATCCCCATAAAAGGCCTAGAAAAGTTTAAATGGAAGTGGATAATTATAAATTGCAAAGAACACTGAAATTAAAAGAACATTTCAGCAAAAACCTCAGATTGTGAAAGAAACGCATGTCCCTATACAGTTGAGGAAACTAGGAACTAGATCACAATTCGAACCAGTCTCCTTCAACACGTCTATTAAAACTTTCCACAGGATGGTAGAAGCCTTCCCTAAGGAATGTGACAAAATGTATTACCAGTAAAATTTGTCCACTGAAGAATTGGCAGCCCTTAAATCCTTGGGACAAAGATGTGATATTATCATCAGAGGGGCTGATAATGGGGGCTCCATTGTTGTCATGGACACGTCTGATTACAGAAATGAATGTCTTAAGCTGGGTACACACTGGCAGATATTTTGGCCGATGAATTGATCGGCCAATATATCTGCTGCTTGTCGGCCAGTGTGTACCTGCGACATGTCTGTTATTCAACATAGTTCACACATATTGCATTGGCTGTGCTGCACAGCCTATGGACAGATATATCTGCAGACATATCTGTCCATCGGCAAGTGTGTACGGGCGGTCTGCAGATTGAACACAGATTATGAAAAAATATAAGTGTGTGGTTCATTGGCGCTTAAACCCCTGTATGTGATATGGCATAAATATACGAAGATATGTAAGGTCTTCGTCAGAACAAAGCAATTTATTAATGTATGTAGATTCCCTTAACACAGGGACAAGTTAAAGATTTCATATACTGTAACACATAAAATTCCCTTCAAAGGGGATAAACAATTAACACTCATAAAATTACAAAATTACCCATCACAGGGAATAAAACATCATGGATAAGCACGGAATAAAAATAAATGAATGAACCAATCAATGTAAAACTGTCAGACTAGTATTTGTTTGTGAACCCGGTGTCTGATATTCGTCTGTGTTGGTGTCTGGTGGCGTGTACAGAAAGCTGGCAGGCCTAAGGAGACCTCCTAACATGTATTGAAGAACACTTTCCTGGCTGGGAATTGAACCCTGGTCCTGGCTGTCGAAGCTGGATAATTGGAGACAAGATCAGCTTAAAATAAGATCGAAACGACGCCATCTTGCGAATGGCCACAAGACACCATTTTGGAAATGGGATCGGCAAGACGCCATTTTGCGAATGGCCGCTCAGCGCCATTTTAGCTAAACTCACACTTAAGTACATATGGCGATGCTATTATTAGCATTAGGCGATCGCATCTTTTACCATACCTCATACACACATTAATACACACAGTAGCGCTGTTAACATGTCACATATTAGCGAATGCATAAGGCCCAGTATGAAAACGCTGTTCATTAGCTTAGTGTGCACGCATCTGCCCAAAGTTAACTAGCGTCTTTTCCCAAATCCCTAATACTTACATAATGCACACTCACACAAAAGGTTCCATAGCTTTAAAGTATAAGATCCAAGTTTTATTCATTTATTACAAATGCTGTGAAATAAAGGCTATTTGGTATCTAAGGTTTAATACGTGATAAGTAAGCCGTGTTTGGTATTATACTGATCTGCACTTCCTCAACAGCTTTCCGGTATCATCTGTGTGAAGATTGCAACATGCATTTGCAACTTATGGACCGTAGAGACTTAAAGCACCAAAATGTACATTGTAAAACCAACAGCCAAGATTTGCATGAGGCGGGAAAATGGAGGCAACAAGCTGTTAGAGGCTGTTCTGTGTCCATTTGAATCAACCTGTTAAATGCCCTGTAACAAACGCACTGTGATAGGGAACCAATGGGATCAGCAACAAACCTCTCTATTGTGTTGTCTGTTTCTGTAAGGGTATAAATGTGTGTGGTGTGACCCCAGTCTGGAGTCTTCTTGCTGATTGCCGGAGGTTTCTTGCTGATGCCGGTATCTGGTCCAGAGCGTGTGTGTATGTATAACTGTATCTTGGGTCTGTATAATTCTTTGCGCTAAATTGTACTTAGATCACAGCGCGTAACTGACTGTAGTTTACTTGAATAATACTTTGCGCTTTGGAAACACATGTTCAAGGTCTAAAGTCTTTATTTTACTGTATGACTGCGTACGCAAATAGCTTCAATTTTAGAGGTTTATAGGCAGGTTTTAGAAGGTATAGGTAGGAGCGTATAGAGGTTCAAATCCAGTATCCTTATGGCGGAGAGATGCCGGATCATACCAGGGATGTCGGTGTTGAAGACAAGTTGTTATGTGCAATCAGAGGAGAGTGTGGCAGTAGATTGACCAGGCTGATACTGTAGATATATAATAAAAACACTCTTCTTACTGTAACCGGAATGCTGGAGTGGTAGATCTTGGCAACATATTCACCAGGCTGAAACTGGGTTGTCTCTGTAGTCCAGGATCCAGGAGCACTCAGATGGTAGCAGGATGGGATGCCAACAAAACACTGGAATGGGTAGTAGGTGATGATACCAGGAATGGCATCAACTGGAGCAGGAACCAGGAACACTCACCAAGTAGTGAGAATGGTATACACAGGCAAGTTGCAGGTTCGGATATCAGGAACAAGTAGGTATTTCCTGTGCAACTAGTGGGAAAGCTTAGAGTAATAAGAACGAAATGATTCCGCGATTTGTTTACTTTCATAGTGGGTCTGACCAGAATTGTCTTTTATAGCTTAAATGAATGTGACAGCACGTTGCTCCTGCAATGCCATAGCCAACATCTTACCCGGTTAATTGACCCATTGGTAGAATCTGCTACGGCACTTACGGTAAGATAGCTTAATTTTATCCAGAGAAAGTCTATGAAGAGCGGACCTAGCTTCCTCCAGCTTAGAGTAATAGTGTGGGGACAGGGACGCTTTGTGAGAAGTTTCCAGGGATTTGATCTCAGCAAGAAGGGCATCTCTTTATTGTGTTTTCTGTTTTTTTAAGTATGAACCCAGTTTTATGCAAGTGCCCCTCAGAATGCATTTATTTCTAGAATAGGTGTGGTGTGGGCGGGAGAAGAAGGTGAAGTCAGATTCAGCTGGATGTGCGATTCACCAGGAATCAGCCAATTGATGGTCGTGAAGGGGGCATCTTATTCGTCTGAGCTCCTTTCCTTTCATGAGATGCTTTATTGGAAGTGTCATGGAGAGGATCAAGGGGCCAATTTATATCACTTCCAACAACGGTAATACCTTCCAAAAAAGTCTCAGCTTTATCCAAAACAGAAGTAATAAAGGAAGGTTGGCCAGAATTAGGTGCGTAAAGATTTAAAAAGAAAAAACGCTGACAGTATATTGTGCATTTGACCAAAATACCTCTACCCTCTACAAGCCTATGTATAGAAACATCATATATTGGGAGGTGTCGGGCAAACAAAATAGCAACACCTAAGGTTTTGCCAGCAGAATTATCGCTAGAAAAAGTGTGTGGGTAATAGTAGTTTTTTAAGGGAGGGGCATGACCATTCTTAAAATGCGTCTCCTGTACCAGAGCTACATCCACTTTATCCGCCCGAAAGGACCTAAGCATTTGAGATCTCTTTTCTGGGACATTTAACCCTTTGGCATTAATAGTAACAATCCGTAATACAGGTTTATGACTAGACATGTATTTTTAATGTAAAAATAGCATAACAACTCACCCCTCGGAACAAGGCATGGTTTACCCAACTAAATAGGCTGCTCTTGAGAGATGGAAAACCTGGGGAAGAGGAAAAAGGATGGAAAGAGGGGTAGGAAAAATGAAAGAAAAAAAAAGGGAACAACATAACCATAAATATGAAAAACACTGTAAAAATTGCAAATATAGGTAGAAATTTAAACATCAGAATACTGTATCTGGACGCCCAGGAGACAAAATTCTGCTCCATGTCCAGGATGTGAGGGAATGCAGCACTGAGGAGGTTCAAAGGGATGGTATCAACAGCAACCCACTAAAACAGAAAAATATATAAATGAGTTAACTCCTACTTAGGGAATCTCAAAAAGAACTATACATTGTAGAAACTACTAACACGCACAGAAAACATGAAAAACATTACTAAGATTAATAGAGAATGCATAAAGAGCACTAAAATAAGTATCACACACAATGCATGACAATATAGGGTCCTTTTTGGACAAGGAAAACCGGTAAAATCTCACCACTCTCTCACAGGGGCTAAATTGATAAAGTCTCCTCTGAGGATGCTGGAATAGACAAACGTTGTGTCCTCTGCTTGGAAGTAGATACTCATTGCCAACGTTCTCCAGCAGAAGGAAGGGAAGGAATCATCAGAGGGCTATGCAAGGTTTCCCACTCAGGAAGTGCCACTGGATCTATACCCAAAACCGTGAAGAAGGAAGATCAGCTGGAGTATGAAGAATAACATTCTTCCCGTTGTGAGATACTTGCAAGTTAAATGGGAAACCCCATCTATATCTCAGGGAATGCTTGCGAAGTTGTTCCATCAGTGGTCTCAGAGATTTCCTTTGTTGCAAAGTATACCATGATAAATAAATCTCTTCAAGCTGGCGTACCTTCTGCAGGATAGCCTCTTTTTGGGTATGGTAATGAAGGCGGCAGATGACATCTCAAGGTTTGTCTGTAGGTAGACCTCGTGGATGGAGAGCCTGATGTGCCCTAACAAACAGGATTTCGCTATTAGGATCAAGGCCAAGAATCTCTCCAAATATCTTCGTGAGTGCATCTGTAAGATTGGGCTGAGTAACATCTTCAGACAAGCCTCTTACTCTGATGTTGTTGCATCTGCTGCGGTTATCTAAGTCATCCATATATAGTGATTGATCACAGTGAATCACCTATGGAAGAGAATAGAGTCACTATCCTTTCAATATTTGTGGAATAAACTAAAGAATAATGTGTGGGAAGGAGAGAGTCTCTGTGGGATAATTTCCCAACAATTAGTAGGAACTTGTGTAGGTCTGTGGGTTTTATCTGACCCAGGCTCAGTCCACTGCCAACATACAGGAGACCAGAGCAGTAGCAGCTGAAGGTGGAGGGCATGGGGATGGCAAGGAGCCTCCAGACTGCAAACTGCAGTCGAGCTGCGAGATCAGCACTCACTGGGGCACTCTCCCGCTGTCTTACCGCATCTAGGCAGGGAGAAGGATCCAAGATGGTGGGCGGTGTTCACCTGCAGGCAGGAAGAGCCTCCAGATGTCCCTGTACAGCAAGGAGAGAGGTCAGGTGAGTACTTCTCACGGGGGTCCGGCAGCAGCTGAATCGGAGAAACCTCTGATGATGCCGGCAGTATCATCACGCAGCCCGCGTGTCACTGCCGAAATCAATCCCCCGGGTTCTGGAAGGTTACTAGGCCACAACCCGCGAGAAGGTAGGAGACCTTCCCCGGCTCCACAGCTTCAACCTCTGGGTGTCCACAGGTGCCGGATACCAGCGGGAGTCACTTAGGGGTCATAGGGGCCAAGATATAAACACCAAGCCTGGTATAAAGATCAATATCCTGGAGCCTCTGGGATATGCGTCTACATCCAATGGCCGCTGAGCCACGCCCCCCTGGAGGGAATGATTTCAAATGATGTGTGTAAGAAGTTAATTACTGAATTTCCTTTGGTGCCTTTGTTCTATGTTATACTGAAAATTTGCAAAGACTGCCTGGTAGACCAATCATTTTGGCCAGGGGGTCTTTATGTGAGTCAATTGCCATCTATGTAGATATGTTATACAATACAAATGAGCACAAGGGTACAGAATAAGGCGCTATAAATATATAAAATGTGACAAAAAAATGATATACGTTCCTTTAAAGGGAATTATCCCATCTGCAGGTTTTCTGATCTCTTTTAAGATGTATCCAGATTGTTCAAACACAAGATTTCTCCTCATTGAATGTGGATGGATATATGAAAAGAGGAACACAACCAATATATCACATACTTAAAATGTGACAATGGAAAAAGGAAAATGTGGGGTATCGAACTGGAAAAGCACCCCTATGTTATGGAGGTGCGTACCCCACTCACAGAAAAGAGTGATAGTTGGCTCCCGTAAAGGTTTCTTCAAATTCCAGGGTCACCCAATGTGATGGAAAATAACTCAATTGATGTAGAATGCGTACCATAACTCACATAAATAATATAAGGAGAAACTCATAGAAGTATCTTTAAAAATGAAGATAGTGTACCACAACTCACTCAAGAGAAAATGGAGAATCACACATCAAGGTTTCTTTGTAAGTCGAACTGGAATCTTTCTCTTTACATCACTGTTCAATCCCAAATGAATACTATAGTTCCCAACATCAACGGTAGGTAATCCAAAAAAAATGTATTCACATATAACATAGGTCCAAATCAAAAAAATTTAAATTAAAATGAGAGACAAATGTCCATGTAAAACTACTAATCTCTCATACCATGTAAAACCAACACATGCAAAAGACATGAAAAATTATTCCAACGATGATAAAATGAAGGTAAACAATGTTCAAATAGCCATACCTCCAATATTAGGAAATATAAAAGTCACAGAATCCTCAAAGTCAACGCGCATTTTGGTTCTCTCTGGAGCCTTTGTCAAGACATGAGGAAAATGAGACTGTGTTCAGATTTGATATCTCCGGCCACCTATCAGCATATGGCATAGATTAATACTAAATGCATCAGGTGGACCGGGACCTATTGTGCCTCCTACCTGTGTGTTAGTGGTAACTCGAGCCACTGAAAGCCGCTCCCCTCCATCTGTGTATCCCAGGTGGGACCCCTCATCACCGCAATCACATAGTAACTATATGACATCCGCCGGAACTCGGAAGGGCATCCCCTATCGTCCGTGTAAACTATTCCAACAGAACTAGTCCGGAGGCACAAAAAGCCTGTCATGTGACGGGTGGTGCAGACAGAAGTAATCACGCTACGTCCCGGTTTGCCCGAACATGACATGTCACCAGGAGTACATCAAACATCCTGTTAGGATGTAGTCATGGTTGCACATACCGTCATGTAAGAAAACGTTTGTTTGAACAATATCTTTTTCATGCAGTCAAAATGTGAAACCTAATAAAAATACAACATACAAATATTAATAATCAATAAAAATACAAAAAGCATTTGAATATGACCGACGCTTGTATATCCCGTTTTTCTTCTTTTTCTTTCTTTCTGTCCTTTTTCTTTCTTGTTTGTTTTTTCTTGTCCTTGGTATTTCCAATGATTTTGTTCCCATCAAAAGAGTCCTCTTAAACAAGTCCTGATGGTGAGTACCATAAATCATAGACAAAATATCACTGAAAAAAACAAACCCAAATCAATATCAAAATATCACATGCCATAGTTATTTTTATATCAGTACTTCACAGAAACCACTTTAACTCAAACAGGGGTATTCAATATGGAGCGAAAACGCCGTTTCTGCGAGGTATTCGCTTGGATGACGTCATTTTCGCCGGTTTTACTTTTACACCGTATTCAATTTGAAAACTTTTCGCCGGTGCGAAAAGTATATTGCATTCGACCCTGCGAAAAAGTATCACCAAAAAGTGCAGAAAAAAGTGCAGAATTCAATATGAAACGTAAAATTCGCCGTCTATGCGGGTCGAAGTTTTCGCCGCACATCGGAGCTTTTGGCAGCGAAAAAGTATCGCGCGCGCCCCCGATTATACCCGTATTCAATATGAAATCGTCAAAAACGGCACCCGGCGAATGTGAATCCGCGAAAACTTCGCTGATTTTTGGGGAGATGACCCTAACACCCCATCCAGCAAATTTTGGGTACTTGAAAATGGGGGTGAGCATATTTAAAAGTTGCTAAAGTGAAGTTTAAAAAAACTTGAAAAATCCACCTGCCGCAAACACCTGCAATGAAAAAAACACCTGAGGCATACTTGGGGACCCCCTAGATTTCAGTTCACTAGTTTTTAACTTTGTAGCCCCCAATTTTTTTTTCGCCCCCAAAATGAAAGTGCTTTTTTGGGGTCCTCTGAGGTATTTTTTAAAAAATTTTCGACACAGTTTACCTTTGGTGGACTGTCTGAAGGATGCATGGTGGTTTCCGAAATGTTGCACCCCAAAACCCCAATTCTGCATTTTTTTTCGCCACCCATTCCTTGGTGATACTTTTTCGCATGGTTGAATGCAATATACTTTTCGCATCGGCGAAAAGTTTTCAAATTGAATATGGTGTAAAAGTAAAACCGGCAAAAATGACATCATCCGAGTGAGAACCTCGCTCCATATTGAATACCCCTGATAGTGGCTACATCCTTTGTTCTTGGGCCTGTTTTTACACTCTTAAGACCATAAAAGCCCACTATATCATCAAGGGAACAACTATGTGTCTCCTTAAAATGTGAGGACAAAGCATGGGTTTCTAAACCCCTTCTCACATTACGTAGGTGCTCAGATATTCGAACATTAAGTGGTCTAGATGTTCTCCCAATGTAAAATTTGTCACATTTACACTTACTGGCATACACAATATTTTTGCTATGACAGGTCACAAAATCATTGATTTGGAAATCATAACCATTAATATGAACTCCTTCTATGTTATGACTGCCTTCACTTTTAATAAGTCTACATCCATGGCAGCTCCCACATCTGAAAAAACCTTTTGATACAATTGTTGTTGCATCTTTAGGGGGTGAGAGAGTCTTATTGACAAGTTTAGATTTCAAGTTGGGCACTTTTCTTAAAATACAGACTGGTTTATCTGGAATAAGAGACCCCAGAAGAGGGCCTTTTTTTAAAAGACCCTAATGTTTTTTTAGGATCTTTTCCACAGATTTATGTTCACCTGAAAATTCTGTAAAGAAGGGCCATTTAAAATTATTTTCCTTTTCTTTTTCCTTTGAATTTAGGGTAGTCTTCTTATCCCTATTATCAAGAAGATCTTTTCTTTCTGTCTCTTTAACTCTATTTAGAGCTTTGTTAATGTTCACCTCATCGTATCCACATGCTCTAAACTTATTAGTCATGTTCTCTGCTTGTGCTAGAAATACTTGTGGTTCTGAACAGTTCCTTTTTAACCTCATTAGCTGGCCCGTAGGTATAGCGTCCAGCCAATTCTTATGGTGGCAGCTGGTTCTATTGATGTATGTGTCTGAGTCTGTTGGCTTAATATAGTTTTTTGTCTGTAATGCTCCATCTTTAACATATATGGACACATCCAAAAAGTTTAAACTCACGTCACTGATATCAAAGGTTAGGGCAATGTTTTTGGTGTTGTTATTTAGATGTTGACAAAAAACATCCAAACTGAGCCTGTCACCTCTCCATACAAAAAATATATTGTCAATATATCTACGATATGACACCAAACCTGCACCGAGCTCGCCACACCCCCAAATGGCTTCCTCCTCCCACATGCCCATGAAGAGGTTGGCATAGCTTGGCGTAAATTTGGTGCCCATCGCCGTGCCTCTCTTTTGGAGGTAGAATTCATCTTTGAAAAGGAAAAAATGATTGTAAAGAATTAAGCTAACACCCTCCAGCAGAAAATTTTGCAAGTTTTTAGAGATACCTGAATTTTCAAGGGAGCTTTTCACTGCTTCTATACCCATCTCATGATTTATGATGGTCTATAATGAACAAACATCTGATGTTACCATCAGATAATTTTCGTCCCACTCTATATCTTCCAAAGATTTAAAAAAATCTTTTGTATCTTTCAGATGAGATTTGTTGAGTATCACTAAAGGTTGTAGATGGAAATCTATAAACTCTGACAAGTTGGAAGATATAGAATCAACTCCAGAGATAATCGGTCTCCCTGGGGGGTTGATCAGGCTTTGTGCACTTTTGGTAATGCATAAATCACTGGGGTCACAGGTGACTCATTAATAAGAAAATAGGCCTCTTTTTGTGTAAGGGAGCCCATCTTTAAATATTCGTCTATTAAATTCTTAAGTTTCAGAAGAGTAGTATATGTGGGATCACCTCTAAGTTTTTTATATGTATGTGTGTCTTTCAATGGCCTATACATTTCTGCCTCATAATCCTTGGTGTTAAGAAGCACCACTCCCCCTCCCTTATCTGTCGGTTTCACTGTTATATCTTTATTATCCCTTAAAGTCCGTAGATATGCATTTACAGCCTTGCATACAGGACACATTCACACGAAGCTATTAAGGCATTTGTATTCACTGGCATCTATTCAAGAAAATGCTGATATGGCAATAATAGATTTAGTCAGTCTATATACATATATTCCTCACAATGCTGGTATGAAAGCGGTTGATATGTTGCTTGCTAACAACCCCAGTATGATGGGACAGATTTACAATTTTTTCTCACATTGTTGAAATTTACATTAGGCCATAACTACTTCTTATGTGGTGGCAGGTTCTATAGATAAAAGACTGGCTGCGGTATGGGCTCGGCAGCAGCACCGTCTTTTGCAAACTCGTACATGTGGGAAGTAGAGAAAAGGTTGTTCTTTGAAAAGATTGAGGTGGCCGAACAGATTCTTTTATATTATCGGTATATTGACGACCTGTTGGTGTTTTGGAAGGGAGATGCGAGTGCTTTAGAAGCCAATATTGAACATCAAAATACATCCTCCAGCCCTATTAAGCTGACCATGAACACTAGTACCACTGAGATCAGCTTTCTTGACATTCTTATTATGATTGAAAACTCTCAGATCCATACAACGTTATATGTCAAACAAACTGACAGAAATACTATATTAATGTAAGACCCACTAGTAGTTAGTCCTAGGTGTAATGTTGTGTGGTGTTTACGTACCAGGTAGAACTGCCTCTTGGTCCCTGGAGTTACTACAGACTGATTGCAAGGAAGATACAGGTAAATGCATGCCCAATTTACTTTAAATAAGAATGCAATTTTATTCCAAAAATAACAGCCTCACGAATCGACAAATTATTACAAATAAAAGTACAATTTTACAGTTCAACAAACAATATTAGGCACACACTTTCAAGAAAAATAATAACCTTCACCTTAGTTAAAATGTATCAAATGGGAACTCTGGATCCAGATGTGACGTGTCTTCCAACTGTGGAGAAATGGTTAGAACAAGTAATACCTTGTATGTTATGTCATAACTTTGTAATCAACAAATGTTAAATGATGTCCAATTTTAAACTATTGTACTACTTATGGCATGTACACACGGGTCGATATTTAGGACGACTGAACGATAATGACGTCGTTATCATTCAGTCGGCCAGAAAATCATCCAGTTTCATCACCAAAATGATGAACGATAACTACCAATGCGCGCTCCCATTTGCAGTAGGTAGTTGCCATTTATCACCCAAACCTCCCGTCCAACCTGACGATAATGCAGGTTGAAAATGTTCGGGGATGAGGGAGGGAGCCCGGCACTAAACTAAATCGTTCTTGATTTCGTTCAGTGTTTGTGCTCAGTGTTGTTAACAACACTGAGCACACCTGTGCCAGGGACACACGGGACGATTTCTTTCATGGAACAAATCGTCCCGTGTGTACGCACCTTACCACTTCCTGGCCAGGAAACTAACAGTCACTAAACCAGTTCAGCGCTAACCTGACCGTTGGCTCACTATGCGTTGCCCGGGTTAAGTAATTTGAACTACGGTGGTGATCACAATATCTTGCTACACTTTGCTGTTGTTACTCCCTGGCTGGTTCGTAGAAAGTCTGTGGGCCTAATTCAGACACGGACGCTATTTGCATCCACTCGCTGGTTAAAATGGGCCGGCTATTTAAATCATGTGCTCGCACTGTGTCGCGTAAAGCCACCCTTACCCACTAAGTAATGGCGAGCGACCGCACTATGCGCTCTTACCTTTATAAAGACGCCCCTTTGCACTCGCAACACACATCATCTCCGGCAGTTGTAGGATTAATCGGGAACATCGAAACCATCGGAGCTGCTCACAGTGCTTGTGGAAGCCTTTTCCCACCACAACATTGCGAGCAGTTCTGGCTAAAATACAACCCAGTCACGTGTGTAATGACCCTGCTTTGCTAATTATGCACACCCATTAAACGCTGTTCTGACGGTTGGATACGCCTGCGTTCGCACATCCTCACCCCCGTTTTCAAGCACCTTCCCCTATTACCACCCACAAACAGCACTATTTGTCACTCAAAATAGCGGCCCGACTGCGGGCTACGGGCGAGCACTTTCTCATTGCACTGGCTGGTTCGCCCATCTTTAAATATTTGTCTATTCAATTCTTAAGTTTCAGAAGAGTAGTATTTGTGGGATCACCTCTAAGTTTTTTATATGTATGTGTGTCTTTCAATTGCCTATAAATTTCTGCCTCATAATCCTTGGTGTTAAGAAGCACCACTCCCCCTCCCTTATCTGTCGGTTTCACTGTTAAATCTTTATTATCCCTTAAGTATGTAGATATGTATTTACAGCCTTGCACACAGAACACATTTACACCTCTCAAGGATTCCATGAATCTATTAAGGCATTTGTATTCACTGTCATCTATTCAAGAAAATGCTGATATGGCAATAATAGATTTAGCCAGTCTATAAACATATATTCCTCACAATGCTGGTATGAAAGCGGTTGATATGTTGCTTGCTAACAACCCCAGTATGATGGGCCAGATTGATGATTTTTTCCCACATTGTTGAAATTTACATTAGGCCATAACTACTTCTTATGTGGTGGCAGGTTCTATAGATAAAAGACTGGCTGCGGTATGGGCTCGGCAGCAGCACCGTCTTTTGCAAACTCGTACATGTGGGAAGTAGAGAAAAGGTTGTTCTTGGAAAAGATTGAGGTGGCCGAACAGATTCTTTTATATTATCGGTACATTGACGACCTGTTGGTGTTTTGGAAGGGAGATGCGAGTGCTTTAGAAGCCAATATTGAACATCAAAATACATCCTCCAGCCCTATTAAGCTGACCATGAACACTAGTACCACTGAGATCAGCTTTCTTGACATTCTTATTATGATTGAAAATTCTCAGATCCATACAACGTTATATGTCAGACCAACTGACAGAAATACTATATTAATGTAACACCCACCAGTAGTTAGTCCTAGGTGTAATGTTGTGCAGTGTTTACGTCCCAGGTAGAACTGCCTCTTGGTCCCTGGAGTTACTACAGACTGATTGCAAGGAAGATACAGGTAAATGCATGCCCAATTTACTTTAAATAAGAATGCAATTTTATTCCAAAAAGAACAATCTCACGAATCGACAAATTGTTACAAATAAAAGTACAATTTTACAGTTTAACAAACAATATTAGGCACACACTTTCAAGAAAAATAATAACCTTGACCCTAGTTAAAATGTATTAAATGGGAACTCTGGATCCAGATGTGACGTGTCTTCCAACTGTGGAGAAATGGTTAGAATAAGTAATACCTTGTATGTTATGTCATAACTTTGCAATCAACAAATGTTAAATGATGTCCAATTTTAAACTATTTTACTACTTATGGCACATACACACGGGTCGATATTTAGGACGACTGAACGATAATGACGTCGTTATCGTTCAGTCGGCCAGAAAATCATCCAGTTTCATCACCAAAATGATGAACGATAATTACCAATGCGCGCTCCCATTTGCAGTAGGTAGTTGCCATTTATCACCCAAACCTCCCGTCCAACCTGACGATAATGTCAGGTTGAACATGTTCGGGGATGAGGGAGGGAGCCCGGCACTAAACTAAATCGTTCTTGATTTCGTTCAGTGTTTGTGCTCAGTGTTGTTAACAACACTGAGCACACCTGTGCCAGGGACACACGGGACGATTTCTTTCATGGAACAAATCGTCCCGTGTGTACGCACCTTACCACTTCCTGGCCAGGAAACTAACAGTCACTAAACCAGTTCAGCGCTAACCTGACCGTTGGCTCACTATGCGTTGCCCGGGTTAAGTAATTTGAACTACGGTGGTGATCACAATATCTTGCTACACTTTGCTGTTGTTACTCCCTGGCTGGTTCGTAGAAAGTCTGTGGGCCTAATTCAGACACGGACGCTATTTGCGTCCACTCGCTGGTGAAAATGGGCTGGCTATTTAAATCATGTGCTCGCATTGTGTCGCGTAAAGCCACCCACTAAGTAATGGCGAGCGGCCGCACTATGCGCTCTTACCTTTATAAAGACGCCCCTTTG
The DNA here is from genome assembly GCA_031769625.1 of Taudactylus pleione. Classification (NCBI taxonomy): domain Eukaryota; kingdom Metazoa; phylum Chordata; class Amphibia; order Anura; family Myobatrachidae; genus Taudactylus; species Taudactylus pleione. The sequence goes on from JAUIMM010000153.1 coordinate 3,165,938, forward strand.
CCACTCGCAACACACATCATCTCCGGCAGTTGTGGGATTAATCGGGAACATCGAGACCATCGGAGCTGCTCACAGTGCTTGTGGAAGCCTTTTCCCACCACAACATTGCGAGCAGTTCTGGCTAAAATACAACCCAGTCACGTGTGTAATGACGCTACTTTGCTAATTATGCACACCCATTAAACGCCGTTCTGACGGTCGGACACGCCTGCGTTCGCACATCCACACCCCCGTTTTCAAGCACCTTCCCCTATTACCACCCACAAACGGCACGATTTGTCAGTCAAAATAGCGGCCCGACTGCGGGCTACGGGCGAGCACTTTCCCATCGCACTGGCTGGTTCGCCCATCTTTAAATATTTGTCTATTAAATTCTTAAGTTTCAGAAGAGTAGTATTTGTGGGATCACCTCTAAGTTTTTTATATGTATGTGTGTCTTTCAATTGCCTATAAATTTCTGCCTCATAATCCTTGGTGTTAAGGAGCACCACTCCCCCTCCCTTATCTGTCGGTTTCTCTGTTAAATCTTTATTATCCCTTAAGTATGTAGATATATATTTACAGCCTTGCACACAGAACACATTTACACCTCTCAAGGATTCCATGAATCTATTAAGGCATTTGTATTCACTGGCATCTATTCAAGAAAATGCTGATATGGCAATAATAGATTTAGCCAGTCTATAAACATATATTCCTCACAATGCTGGTATGAAAGCGGTTGATATGTTGCTTGCTAACAACCGCAGTATGATTGGCCAGATTTACGATTTTTTCTCACATTGTTGAAATTTACATTAGTCCATAACTACTTCTTATGTGGTGGCAGGTTCTATAGATAAAAGACTGGCTGCGGTATGGGCTCGGCAGCAGCACCGTCTTTTGCAAACTCGTACATGTGGGAAGTAGAGAAAAGGTTGTTCTTTGAAAAGATTGAGGTGGCCAAACAGATTATTTTATATTATCGGTACATTGACGACCTGTTGGTGTTTTGGAAGGGAGATGCGAGTGCTTTAGAAGCCAATATTGAACATCAAAATACATCCTCCAGCCCTATTAAGCTGACCATGAACACTAGTACCACTGAGATCAGCTTTCTTGACATTCTTATTATGATTAAAAATTCCCAGATCCATACAACGTTATATGTCAAATCAACTGACAGAAATACTATATTAATGTAACACCCACTAGTAGTTAGTCCTAGGTGTAATGTTGTGCGGTGTTTATGTACCAGGTAGAACTGCCTCTTGGTCCCTGGAGTTACTACAGACTGATTGCAAGGAAGATACAGGTAAATGCATGCCCAATTTACTTTAAATAAGAATGCAATTTTATTCCAAAAAGAACAATCTCACAAATCAACAAATTGTTACAAATAAAAGTACAATTTTATAGTTCAACAAACAATATTAGGCACACACTTTCAAGAAAAATAATAACCTTGACCCTAGTTAAAATGTATTAAATGGGAACTCTGGATCCAGATGTGACGTGTCTTCCAACTGTGGAGAAATGGTTAGAACAAGCAATACCTTGTATGTTATGTCATAACTTGGCAATCAACATTCAATCTTTACTAAACCAAATAAACAAATGTTAAATGATGTCCAATTTAAAACTATTTTACTACTTATGGCACATACACACGGGTCGATTTTTTGGACGACTGAACGATAATGACGTCGTTATCGTTCAGTCGGCCAAAAAAATCGTCCAGTTTCAACACCAAAACGATGAACGATAACTGCCAATGCACGCTCCCATTTGCAGTAGGTAGTTGCCATTTATCGCCCAAACCTCCCGTCCAACCTGACGATAATGTCAGGTTGAACATGTTCGGGGATGTGGGAGGGAGCCCGGCACTGAACGAAATCATTCTTGATTTCGTTCAGTGTTTGACTCAGTGTTGTTAACAACACTGAGCACACCTGTGCCGGGGACACACGGGATGATTTTGTTCATTGAACAAATCGTCCCGTGTGTATGCACCTTAATACTTCCTGGCCAGGAAACTAACAGTCACTAAACTGGTTCAGCGCTAACCTGACTGTTGGCTCACTATGTGTTGCCCGGGTTAAGTAATTTGAACTACGGTGGTGATCACAATATCTTGCTACAATTTGCTGTTGTTACTCCCTCGCAGGTTCGTAGAAAGTCTGTGGGCCTGATTCAGATCCGGACGCTATTTGCGTCCGCTCGCTGGCTAAAAGGGGCCGGCTATTTAAATCATGTGCTCGCACTGTGTCGCGTAAAGCCGCCCACTAAATAATAGCGAGCGGCCGCACTATGCGCTCTAACCTGTATAAAGATGCCCCTTTGCCACTCGCAACACACGTCGTCTCCGGCAGTTGTAGGATTAATTGGGAACATCGAGACCATCGGAGCTGCTCGCAGTGCTTGTGGCAGCCATTTCCCACCACAACATTGTGAGCAGTTCTGTCTAAAATACAACCCAGTCACGTGAGTAATGACGCTACTTTGCTAATTATGCACACCCATTAAATGCCGTTCTGACGGTCGGACATGCCTGCGTTCGCACATCCTCACCCCCGTTTTCAAGCACCTTCCCCTGTTACCACCCGCAAATGGCACTATCTGTCACTCAAAATAGCGGCCCGACTGCAGGCTACGGGCGAGCACTTTCCCATCGCACTGGCTGGTTCGTCCATCTTTAAATATTTGTCTATTAAATTCTTAAGTTTCAGAAGAGTAGTATTTGTGGGATCACCTCTAAGTTTTTTATATGTATGTGTGTCTTTCAATTGCCTATACATTTCTGCCTCATAATCCTTGGTGTTAAGAAGCACCACTCCCCCTCCCTTATCTGTCGGTTTCACTGTTAAATCTTTATTATCCCTTAAAGAATGTAGATATATATTTACAGCCTTGCATACAGAACACATTCGCAACTCTCAAGGATTCCATGAATCTATTAAGGCATTTGTATTCACTGGCATCTATTCAAGAAAATGCTGATATGGCAACAATAGATTTAGCCAGTCTATATACATATATTCCTCACAATGCTGGTATGAAAGCGGTTGATATGTTGCTTGCTAACAACCCCAGTATGATGGGCCAGATTTACGATTTTTTTCTCACATTGTTGAAATTTACATTAGTCCATAACTACTTCTCATGTGGTGGCAGGTTCTATAGATAAAGACTGGCTGCGGTATGGGCTCGGCAGCAGCACCGTCTTTTGCAAACTCGTACATGTGGGAAGTAGAGAAAAGGTTGTTCTTTGAAAAGATTGAGGTGGCCGAACAGAGGGCCTGATTCAGAGCCGGACGCTATTTGCGAACGGTCATTCAGAAAAAGGGCCCGGCTATTTAAATTGTGCGCTCGCTCTTTGCGGTCTGTTGATGCCTCTATGTCTGAGCGAGCGAACAAAACATGCGCTCACTATTTTGTAAAGACGCCCCCCTGGCCGTTCGCATCATACATCATCTCCGCTATTTATTAGATTAATCGAGTACATCGAAAGGCGTCTTAACTGCTCGCAGTGCTTGTGGTAGGTTTTACTTCCCGCAATCACTGCGAGCAGTTCATGCTAAAAGACAACCAAGTTACGTGGTCGATGACGCTCCTTTACTAATTATGCAATCCCAGTAAACGCCTGTTTTGACCGTTTGGCACGCCTGCGTTCGGATCTCCACTCCCCGTTTTTAAGCACCTTCCCGTTACCACCCACAAACAACTCATTCTGTCACTCAAATTAGCAGGCCCTCGCTGTTTTGCGAGCGCACGATTTCTGACCGCAATGACTGGTTGGCACATGCGCATTACGACCCATATGCATGCGCAGATGTGCGAACATCGCTCGGAGCGAACGAGCAGCTCTGACAGAGCACTCGCTCTGAAGCAGGGCCGTCCTTCTTGATTTTTAGAGCGGCCTCCTGCCCGCTCGTATAGCTGTGGGTGACCACCCACAGCTATAGCGAGCAACCAGGAAGATGGTTGCGATGGTCAAGACCATCGCGACCATCGGGCTTGCGACGAGACCCTTGTGGTAGGGTCTCGTTGCCGCAAGCCCTGGAGTGCTTTCGGCTCAAACAGAGCCGAAAGCACTCCCACTGACATCACTTGTGATGTCAGTGGGGCCGGCCCCAGACGGTAGGCGTTCCCATGGGAACGCTTGCAAAGGGGGCGTGCTGTCACTCAACATCGACAGCACACCCTTTTTGGTACGAGACCCGGAGCAACGGTTTATCCGTCGCTATCCATATCTCGCGCATGCGCACGACAGAGCCGGCTCCGTCATGCGCATGCGCACTGGGCCACCATCAACCCGCTTGCGAGCGCTCAGCGCTCGCGAGCGCGTCTGAATCATACCCAGATTCTTTTATATTATCGGTATATTGACGACCTGTTGGTGTTTTGGAAGGGAGATGCGAGTGCTTTAGAAGCCAATATTGAACATCAAAATACATCCTCCAGTCCTATTAAGCTGACCATGAACACTAGTACCACTGAGATCAGCTTTCTTGACATTCTTATTATGATTAAAAATTCTCAGATCCATACAACGTTATATGTCAAATCAACTGCCAGAAATACTATATTAATGTAACACCCACCAGTAATTAGTCCTAGGTGTAATGTTGTGCGGTGTTAACGTACCAGGTAGAAGTGCCTCTTGGTCCCTGGAGTTACTACAGACTGATTGCAAGGAAGATACAGGTAAATGCATGCCAAATTTACTTTAAATAAGAATGCAATTTTATTCCAAAGAGAACAATCTCCCGAATCGACAAATTGTTACAAATAAAAGTACAATTTTTCAGTTCAACAAACAATATTAGGCACACTGGGCCTGATTCAGAGCCGGACGCAAGTGGCCGTTCGCTCGTCCGCCGTACGAGTGAAAAAATTAAAATTCAAGCGCTCGCTTGTATGTTCTGTTGCAGCTAATCTTCCGCCCCATAGTCTCCCAACCCCTCCTCTAGCTAGCGAACGTTCAAAATAGCGACCGTCCGTCTCCTCTTTGGTTGCAGGGAACGCTTGCACAAGTCAATTCCGAAAGTGGCCCTGTCAGTTTTCGATTGCCTGCTATTTCATTCAGCAAACATACTTGAATCGATTAATGGCAATCACTATATTAATTAGCTTAATTGGTATTCACATGTTTGCCATCCTTTTTTTTTTTTCAATGTCAATAAACTTTATTATTGTTAGTGTGTGTCATTGCTTCTGCAGAATACGTACGGTTGGACCAAGGGGATGGTTGTTCAAAATTAAAAGTTTGTTTGAATGCTACTATTGTTTTGCGTTTTTTTTTATAGGCCGATTTTTCAACTTTTTTTATAATATTTAAATTAGCTTACGCATGTCACTGCATCAAGCTTATCATAACTCACATTATATTTGTGAGGGTGTAGGTCACATGACTCATACAATAACCAATAGAATGGTTTCTGTTAATTTCCAAAGTACATTAGCCAATCAAAATTTTTCTAGGACCTTTATTAAAACTGTTTTGTTTAAAAAAAAATCATTGCCATCATGAGAGCCTCAGCTTTTTGTAGGCGTGAACTCCTGGTCCTCACTGAGGTGATGGACCGGAGAATCACCGACCATCCGCCCCCCATCACCAACCTCCGCAAACGTATGGCCTACGCGGAGGTACGCCGCCGCCTGCGTTCCTTTGGCTATCGCAGAAATATCGGCCAACTGGAACGCAGGTGGTCGGATCTGAGGCGCAGATCCCCACGCCTGTTGGCCAATTTGCGACAACAGATCCATGAAAGTAAGTGATTTTTTTTTTTATTTTTAAATGTAAGCATACCTGCGTGTGCATGTTTACCGTATAGCCCTGTTTCTTTATTTTGGACATACCTGCGTGTGCATGTTTACCGTATAGCCCAGTTTCTTTATTTTGGATATACCTGCATGTGCATGTTTACCGTATAGCCCTGTTTATTTATTTTGGACATACCTGCGTGTGCATGTTTACCGTATAGCCCTGTTTTTTTTTATTTATTTTTTGTGTGTAAATTTTTGGCCAAAAAAATGAAATATGTAATAATAAAAATTTTTCAACATCATTTAGGGGCTGAGCGCAGACTCCAACGCCACCGACGTCGGGCTCGTCCCCTATCCCCCACTCCCACCCAAACATCCTCTGCCCACTCCAAATTCCCCCTCCACCCCAGACCTGGGGGACCGGGAGGCCCCTCCCTCTCCTCACATTCCCATCCCTCCAACTTCACCCTCCCCTCCACCCCCCCTCTCTTTTCTTCACCCTCCCCTCCACCCCCCCTCTCTTTTCCTCACCCTCAACTTCCTCCCAAATAACCCCTCCTCCATCCGGGCTGCACTGGCCCACCTCTGATGAGGACAATTCCGGGGCTCCAGGCCCAGTCAGCATTATGACCGGTATGTTTCCCTTTTAAACTATGGTTGTTTTTTCGTTATTTTGTTTTTGGTTGATGTTGTCCTTTTGCCTGTGCAGTTCAAAATTGTAAAGTATTTCTAATGTTTGTGATATATATGTTTGTGAAACAATGTCTAGGATGTTTTCCCCTTACACATATGACTCATGTCCAAACACTCATACTTGTGTCTTTCTTGATTACGGTACCAACAAATGTCGTATTTTTGCGTAGTTGTCACTCTATTTTGTTTGTTTTTTTCCAAATTTTTGTTGACCATTTTTTCTACAATCTTTTTGTTTGGCATTCCTTTTGTTTTGGAGATGTTTTTGTTCACCTTTTTTTGGATAGTCTGATTTTTTAGTTGTTTTTTGACATATAAATGAAGGTGTCATTTTATTAATCCAAACATTTTTTAAACCCACAGAGGACCAGAGGTGTAACGATGAAATTTATGCTGGCTTGCAGATCTTGAGGGGCCATGTCGTTGCCATGCTTGTGGCCTTGGATCATATTTTGGCGCTCCGGCGCCACTAATTTGATTGTTTTTTTCCCAAAAATTTGTTATAAAATAAAATTTATTTTGATTAATTTAAGTCTCATTCCTTGTCTGTAAATCTTAGATTGTTGAACCTTACATAAGTCTACTCTTTTACCCTGAGTTTTTTGGAAATGTAAATTTGATTGTAGAAAGCTCAAGTAAGTATGTAAGCTGGCATATTAAACACCTAACAATACCAATAGGTTTGTATACTTAACGGAAAAAATACTTTTTTCTGTTTTGGGGGTAATGTAAAAATAAAAACAAACCTGCTTAGGCCTAGATTAGAAAACATACTGATTCACCATAATACCTTTGGTGTTTGTTTTTAGGCAGAAAGCAGGGTAAAAACGTTTACAATTTAAGAAATTACAGGATTAGGCATTAATCAAGTTTGCATTTTTTGAAACAGGTTACACTTGGTTGTAATTTACGATGGAAATGGTTGGTTAACGTAAAAAAAAACTTTAATGCACAAAAAAAATAAACACCAAGTGAATTGACACAATAAATACAAACATTGAAAACACTCACACAAGTCAAAACAACACCAAAACCCACAAAAAAACACTTTTTGAAGAAGTAGCATGCCAACATGAATCCACAAATGAGGAGAAGAAATCATTGTTCCCGAAGTTATATCCAATGTGTCCACATAAAGTCATTTGTGTTGATCAGGTAGTAGGCATGGATTTTTATGGTCATTTTAGGGATTAAAAAAAAAAAAAAAGTTAAAAGTGAACAATAAAATATTACATGTCTACATTGTGGCAATTAAATAAATTGGTGGAAATAATTACCTAAAAAATCTGGCCACCACTTCATCGCGTATGGCCCCCCCACATACTGACCTCCAACCAACCTCGGGGGGGCCGTCCTCAGGCAAGGCATCCTCTGGCTGCATTGGGACACCACTCCTTATGGCGATGTTGTGAAATATTCCACACAGGACCACAATTTTCGAAACCATAGCCGGCAAATATATGAGGTCGCCACCAGAGCGGTGGAGGCATCTGAATCGGCCTTTTAAAAGGCCAATACAGTGCTCCACCATCTGCCTGGTGGCTGTAAGTGCGGAATTATACTGACTTTGTGGCCCTGGTGTGGGAACCAAATAAGGAGTGAGCAGCCAGGGCGTGCAAGGGTAACCACTGTCTCCTGTGAAAATATAAAAAACAACATCAGGACCATTGTGTAACAAGCTTTGTATTGGTTTCAACAGAAGGTGTCAACTTACCCAGAAGCCATGCATCACCAGCTTGTAGGTTGTTTAATTTGTGCCAAATCCCTGATTGCCGGATGACGAAGGAATCATGTGCACTGCCGGGGAATTTTGCATTCAGGGACAGGATCTGGAGGGAGGCATCACATACCACCATTACATTCATTGAGTGAAAGTGCTTTTGGTTCCTAAATATAGCCTCCAGCCTTGCTGGAGGCTAAAGTGGTATGTGAGTGCCATCCACAACCCCTATGATGTGTGGGAAGCCAGCAATTTGGTAAAAATTAGCCTTCGCCACATTAAGGGAACCCATATCCAATGGCATTTGAATAAAATGATGGAGATGTTTAAAAAGGGCCTCCATCAATGCCCTCAGGATCCTTGAAAAGGAGGATTGGGATATTCCAGTTACTATTCCCACAGTGGTTTGAAAGGATCCTGAGGCAGAAAAATGTAACACCGACATTAATTGCATAAGTGGTGGTATTGCTGTAGAACTGTCAATTTGCTGTTCAAGATCACTCTCTATTAATGAGAGAGTGTCTATGATGATTTGTGGTGGAAGACGGTATCGCCTTAGCACCTCATCATCTGGCATTCCAAAAAGGGTGACACGTGTTCTATATATCTGGGGCCTTGCATGCCTATGAGGCCTATGCCTGGGACGAAGTTGAGGTTGGTTGGGTTCTGGAACCATGGCCAATATAATACGACCAACATCAACCTGAAATGTTAAGCCAGGTAGTTATTGTTTTAGACAAATGTGTTAAGAAAAATATACTTATCTTTTCAAAGCAAACCAAAGATGCTTACAGGCCTGGGACGTGTCATGTGCAAACCAACCTACATTTCAAAAGTAGAAAATATTTTTAAGATTAATTTAATAAACTATGAATGAAAACAAATATAGTTTTCTAAAAAATAGAGAAGGGAGCACACATTAGTTCTCAAAATAGTACGCTACTTTGACAGTTACATAAGGACACATTAGTTCGCTAAATAGTACGCTATTTTTACAGTTACATAAGGACACATTAGTTCGCTAAATAGTACGCTACTTTGACAGTTACATAAGGACACATTAGTTCGCTAAATAGTATGCTACTTTGACAGTTACATAAGGACACATTAGCTCGCTAAATAGTACGCTACTTTTACAGTTACATAAGGACACATTAGTTCGCTAAATAGTACGCTAGATTTAGTGGTAACACATGATTTTACACAGAAAAAAAAAAACATTACTTAGCGAAACATATGCTAAGACCAACACATCGAAATTTGTAAATTCATAAAACCAAAAACACTTACCAAAAACAGACAAATATCCCAAAGTTATAAAACGTCACTGGAGCAATGCCAAAATAACTGCAAAAAAATAAAATAAATAAATATTGGAAACTATTTACGATTAATTTTTTAGGTGGATTTTTGAAATACTTACTCCCAAATAAAAAAAAAAAAACGAAAAAAAAATGCAAAAATGCTAACGGAAAAAAAACAAGTAAGAAAAAAAACAGAAATATAACAAATAACAACTACTCCAAAACAACCAACAAGTATCAACAATCCACTACACCGCAAAACCTCCAACAATCCAATAATGCCACCTCGAATGGAGTCACACCAAGCCATACATAGTCTTTATTTTCCAGCTCAAATTAAGGACGGACAATAGGAGTGCACAATCAATGATGCGGCCGAATAATGCTGACGCATGTATAAAAACGTCACTGAAAAAAGACAAATCGGTCTGCTGTAGTGAGAACTGAAGTTCAAAAATGACTACAGAGCAGCAAAGCACTGGCCAAGAGGCGCCAGGTAAGTATTTGTCTATTTTGGGCTAATGATTATGTTTACCAATAATTTTGGGAACATTTTACATTATAAATTTTATTTTCATTTTAAAAAAAGGTGTTGAGGATGCCATGGAAGAGGCTGCTGGGCCTAGTAGGCCAACTAAGCAAAAAAAAATGGCAGCCACAATTCATAATAAAGGAGATAGAGGTTTTGGTGCAAATGTGCAATGACAACCTGCCACAGGCACCAAGGAATATGGGTGCAAGCCAGAAATGGAAAATGTGGGATGACATAGCCAGTGCTGTCAATAGGGTGGGTGAGTTTGAACGTTCAACCCGGGAGGTCAAACGCCGGTACGTAAAAACTACATTTTAGTAAAAAGTGTTTGCAGGTCAAAATACTGCAGGAATAATGCCAACTTTTTAACCCACAGATGGAGCGACTTCAAATATCGGCTTAAGCAAAAACTGGCTGATAGGGCTAGGCATGCAGGGGGGACAGGTGGGGGTCCCACCCCTGTGTCACTGGAGCTCACAGATTTGGAGGAGATGGCCCAGGGGTGTGTGCAGGATGAGGAGGTGTTTGGCGTGTCAAACATGGATACCGACATGCCAGACTTTGCTGCTCCTCATGTTGCCCAAGGTAAATGTTGTAATGTTAACTCAGAAATGTGTTTTTGACAATATCTAGATTATAATTTTACTCTTTTCTCTTTTTTTTCACAGAGACACAGGCGGATGAGTCTGCTCCAGAGGTGAGCTTTGGCCGCAGAATTTTTGCTGGCTCTGCAGAGGAGGAAGCAGTAGATCCGGCTGGGGACCCTGTGGCAGACAGTCCAGGGCATTCCCCTTCGCAGGCAGTGGCCCTCCTCACTGATCTCAATGTTAAAACGGATCAGCACACTGAGATTCTGCTGAGGATGGACGCCAATCTGGTACGGGTGGCGGACACCCTGGAGCAAAGTGCTGCAGCCAACGTGACCATTGCTAAGGCCCTGGCAGAAAATACTGGGGCCAACGTACGAATAGCAAATGCCCTGGAGCAGCTCATTTGCCAGCACATCTTGGAGCCGGCCTCCCTTCCTGCCGGAACATCAGGACCCTCCACCTCTGGCACAACAACAGCCATCCCTCCAAATGTGCCTAGCCCTATGCCTAGTCCAGAGGCCACAACATCTGCCTCTGGCCAGGCCAGCCGAAGGACTTCCCGGACCCGTTCAGGCTCCCTCCCTACCCCGGCCAAACGGACTAAAAGGCGATGACAGCACTGGCTAATTTTCCCACAATCCATCTCTGTGTTTGCCCCATATTCCTTAATGCCCAAAACCTCCTTCTCCTTTCTTGTGAATTGTTTTTTAATTGTGTTTGTTTGTGGATTTCAAATGCCACTTATTTTGTTTATGTGTTGCTAAAAACATTTGTTGTTTGTTTTTACGTTATCAAAATTTTTTTATGGAAAAAAAAAAGATTTAATAAAATTCTGTGGAAAATCTTCAAAATTCAATTGTTAATTTATTCCAAAACTGGTTAAAAGGTAATCCCTCAAACAAAATTACAAACAATCCAACGGAAATATAAACATTAATTTTGAGTAAAAAAAACAAGGGTTAAAAACAATTTAGGAGTTTTAATTAACACTTAGCCAAAAACAAAAGGACGATTGTTTTCTTGGCCCCCCAAAAAATAAGAAAAATAACAAACATGCGTACAATATTGTTTCCCTAAAAAAAAAAAACAAATATTGCAAAAACACCTAAAATTAAATTAAATTTGTTAGCTAATAGATTGTATGACCCAGAAATTAGCAGCTGAGTAGTTCTCCTGCGTTCTGTTTTTCGCTACTAAAAAATTTCTATTTGCTAAACACCTTATAAGCATTTTTGCAATTCAAAGATGATTGTTTTTGTGGCCTCAATTGATAAATCGCAAGACCATCGATGAGCCCTGGGAAGTACGAAGAGACCATCGTCATTGTGGTAGACTATACCAGACCACAAGCTGAACAAGCAGTCTTAATGGAAAGTGGATCAGACAGTGACGTATCACTTGTTCCGTTCACATTGGCCGCTTGCATCAGATAATTTATGTACGCCCAAAAAACGCCTCGACACGCCTGCGTTTTCCCATCTCCGTCACCGCCCCAAAACGGACAGTTCTGTCAATCACATTTGACATGTCACTTCCTGTTCGCTGTTCGACGACCAACTGAAAAAATGATCGCAATCAGCCGTACGCACATGCACACTGTTACACCGACGCATGCATGGTTGTACAACATCGGCTGACTACGAACGAGCGGTCGCTTACGAGCGGCTCTGAATGAGGGCCACACTTTCAAGAAAAATAATAACCTTGAGCCTAGTTAAAATGTATTAAATGGGAACTCTGGATCCAGATGTGACGTGTCTTCCAACTGTGGAGAAATGGTTAGAACAAGCAATACCTTGTATGTTATGTCATAACTTGGCAATCAACATTCAATCTTTACTAAACCAAATAAACAAATGTTAAATGATGTCCAATTTTAAACTATTTTACTACTTATGGCACGTACACACGGGTCGATTTTTTGGATGACTGAACGATAATGACGTCGTTATTGTTCAGTCGGCCAAAAAATCGTCCAGTTTCATCACCAAAACGGTGAACGATGACTACCAATGCGCGCTCCCATTTGCAGTTGGTAGTTGCCATTTATCGCCCAAACCTCTCGTCCAACCTGACGATAATGTCAAGCTGAACATGTTCGGGGATGAGGGAGGGAGCCCGGCACTGAACAAAATCGTTCTTGATTTTGTTCAGTGTTTGTGCTCAGTGTTGTTAACAACACTGAGCACACCTGTGCCTGGGACACACGGGACGATTTCCTTTATGGAACAAACCTCCCGTCCAACCTGAGGATAATGTGATTCAGACCCGGACGCTATTTGCGTCCGCTCGCTGGCTTAAAGGGGCCAGCTATTTAAATCATGTACTCGCACTGTGTCACGTAAAGCCGCCCACTAAGTAATAGCGAGTGGCCGCACTATGCGCTCACAACTGTATAAAGATGCCCCTTTGCCAGTCGCAACACACGTCATGTCCGGCAGTTGTAGGATTAATCAGGAACATCGAGAGCCATCGGAGCTGCTCGCAGTGCTTGTGGTAGACTTTTTCCACCACAACATTGCGAGCAGTTCTGGCTAAAATACAACCCAGTCACGTGTGTAATGACGCTACTTTGCTAATTATGCACACCCATTAAACGCCATTCTGACGGTCGGGCACGCCTGCATTCGCACATCCACACCCCCGTTTTCAAGCACGTTCCCGTTACCACCCACAAATGGCACTATTTGTTACTCAAATAGCGGCCCGATTGCGGGCTACGGGCAAGTACTTTCCCATCGCACTGGCTGGTTCGCGCACGCGCATTGTGGCTCATACGCATGCGCAGATTGTGAAAAATTGCTCAATGCGAGCACAGCATAGCGTCTGGTTCTGAATCGGGCCCAGTATTCTAAATCTATTATACTGACTCTTACTGCGGTTTAGTATTGATATCCTTAGCTACTATGGTGCTATAAACTGAAACAGGTTAGTGGCAGCCCTGGCAACTTCCTAATGATATTTAGATTGCAATTTTGTAACAAAAATTAATCAAAGTTATTTCTGTCAGCTGGTATCGCTAATTACACTATGCACACAGTCTGGCTGTTTTGCAGGAGTCTGATCAGGTGATGAAATTCAACTCTGCAGATTCTTGGTATACTGTAGCAGAGGAATTATTGTATCGTAAATCTGGCTTTCTCACAGTTTAAAGCATTGAGTCTCTCTCTCTCTCTGTGTGCTTGTAATTAATTGCACAGCTTCGGTGACAGGACAGAGGGTAGTGTCTATCTAGTACTTCACTCTTTCTCCTATCTCAGGCACTAAGGGGTAAATTTACTAAAGTGAGAGTTTTTAGAAGTGAGTTTTAAAAGTGATGTTGCCCATAGCAACCAATCAGATTCTAGCTATTATCTTCTAGAAGGTGCTAGTTAAATGTTAAGTAGAATCTGATTGGTTGCTATGGGCAACATCACTTTTAAAACTCACTTCTAAAAACTCTCACTTTAGTAAATTTACCTGTTTACTGTGTACCCAGCATTAGGCCTCTTTTAAGTTTAGTAGCCAAGAAACCTATTGTTTATTACCTAAGGACCCCACTAATGATTATAAACGTTAGCTGGACAATTTGCTTCAACAGGCTGAGTTGGAGGGTATTATTTCAAATGATGTGTGCAAGAAGTTAATTACTGAATTTCCTTTGGTGCCTTTGTTCTATGTTATACCAAAAATTTGCAAAGACTGCCTGGCAGACCAATCATTTTGGCCAGGTGGTCTTTATGTGAGTCGATTGCCATCTATGTAGATATGTTATACAATACAAATGAGCACAAGGGTACAGAATAAGGTGCTATAAATACATAAAATGTGACAAAAAAATTATATACGTTCCTTTAAAAGGAATTATCCCATCTGCAGGTTTTCTGATCTCTTTTAAGATGTATCCAGATTGTTTAAACACAAGATTTCTCCTCATTGAATGTGGATGGATATATGAAAAGACTAACACAACCAATATATCACATACTTAAAATATGACAATGGAAAAAGGAAAATGTGGGGTGTCGAACTGGAAAAACACCCCTATATTATGGAGGTACATACCCCACTCACAGAAAAGAGTGATAGATGGCTCCCGTAAAGGTTTCTTTAAATGCCAGGGTCACCCAATGTGATGGAAAATAACTCAATTGATGTAGAATGCGTACCATAACTCACAAATAAATATAAGGAGAAACTCATAAAGGTATCTTTAAAAATGAAGGTAGTGTACCACAACTCACTCAAGAGAAGATGGAGAATCGCACATCAAGGTTTCTTTGTAAGTCAAACAGGAATCTTTCTCTTTACATCACTGTTCAATCCCAAATGAATACTATAGTTCTCAACATCAACGGTAGGTAATCCAAAAAATATTTATTCACATAGGTCCAAATCAAAAAATTTTAAATAAAAATGAGAGACAAATGTCCATGTAAAACTAATAATCTCTCATACCATGTAAAACCAACACATGCAAAAGACATGAAAAATGATTCCAACGATGATAAAATTAAGGTAAACAATGTTCAAATAGCCATGCCTCCAATATTAGGAATATAAAAAGTCACAGAATCCTCAAAGTCAATGCACGTTTCACCTCTCTGGAGCCTTTGATATGAGAAAAAAGAGACTGTGTTTGGATTTTATATCTCCGGCCACCTATCAGCATATGGCATAGATTAATACTAAATGCATCAGGTGGACTGGGACCTATTGTGCCTCCTACCTGTGTGTAGTGGTAACTCGAGCCACTGAAAGCCGCTCCCCTCCATCTGTGTATCCCAGGTGGGACCCCTCATCACCGCAATCACATAGTAACTATGTGATATCTGCCAGAATTCGGAAGGTCATCCCCTATCGTCCGTGTAAACTATTCCAACGGAACTAGTCCGGAGGCACAAAAAGCCTGTCATGTGTCGGGTGGTGCGGGTGGAAGTAATCACGCTACGTCCCGGTTTGCCCGAACATGACATGTCACCAGGAGTACATCAAACATCCTGTTAGGATGTAGTCATGGTTGCACATACCATCATGTAAGAAAACGTTTGTTTGAACAATATCTTTCTCATGCAGTCAAATTGTGAAACCTAATAAAAATACAACATACGAATATTAATAATCATTAAAAAAACACAAAGAGCATTTGAATATGACCGACGCTTGTATATCCCGTTTTTCTTCTTTTTCCTTCTTTCTCTCCTTTTTCTTTCTTCTTTGTTTTTTCTTGTCCTTAGTATTTCCAATTATTTTGTTCCCATCAAAAGAGTCCTCTTAATCAAGTCCTGATGGTAAGTACCATAAATCCCAGACAAAATATCACTGAAAAAAAGAAACTCAAATCAATATCAAACTATCACATGCCATAGTTATTGTTATATCAGTACTTCACAGAAACCACTTTAAATCAAAGTCTTTGTTTAACCCTAAGGGTACCAAAGTCTTTAGCGTATAGATCAAATTAATTTCTGTTTTTGCCAATATAGTGGCTACAGCCTTTGTTCTTGGGCCAGTTTTTACACTCTTAAGACCATAAAAGCCCACTATATCATCAAGGGAACAACGATGTGTCTCCTTAAAATGTGAGGACAAAGCATGGGTTTCTAAACCCCTTCTCACATTACATAGGTGCTCAGATATCCGAACCTTAAGTGGTCTAGATGTTCTCCCAATGTAAAATTTGTCACATCTACACTTACTGGCATACACAATATTTTTGCTATGACAGGTCACAAAATCATTGATTTGGAAATCATAACCATTAATCTGAACTCTTTCAATATTATGACTGCCTTCACTTTTAATAAGTCTACATCCCTGGCAGCTCCCACAACTGAAAAAACCTTTTGATACAATTGTCGTTGCATCTTTAGGTGGTGGGAGAGTACTATTGACAAGTTTAGATTTCAAGTTGGGCGCTTTTCTGAAAATACAGACTGGTTTATCTGGAATAAGAGACCCCAGAAGAGGGTCTTTTTTTAAAAGACCCAAATGTTGTTTTTATGATCCTTTCCACAGATTTATGTTGGTCTGAAAACTCTGTAACGAAGGCCCATTTAAAATGATTTTCCTTTTCTTTTTCCTTTGAATTTAGGGTAGTCTTCTTATCCCTATTATCAAGAGGATCTTTTCTTTCTGTCTCTTTAACTCTATTTAGAGCTTTGTGAATGATCACCTCATCATATCCACATGCTCTAAACTTATTAGTCATGTTTTCTGCTTGTGCTAGAAATACTTGTGGTTCTGAACAGTTCCTTTTTAACCTCATTAGCTGGACCGTAGGTATAGCGTCCAGCCAATTCTTATGGTGGCAGCTGGTTCTATTGATGTATGTGCCTGAGTCTGTTGGCTTAATATAGTTTTTTGTCTGTAATGCTCCATCTTTAACATATATGGACACATCCAAAAAGTTTAAACTCAAGTCACTGATATCAAAGTTTAGGGCAATGTTTTTGGTGTTGTTATTTAGATGTTGACAAAAAACATCCAAACTGAGCCTGTCACCTCTCCATACAAAAAATATATCGTCAATATATCTACCATATGACACCAAACCTGCACCGAGCTCACCACACCTCCAAATGGCTTCCTCCTTCCACATGCCCATGAAGAGGTTGGCATAGCTTGGCACGAATTTGGTGACCATCGCCGTACCTGTCTTTTGGAGGTAGAATTAATCTTTGAAAAGAAGATATTATTGTAAAGAATGAAACTAACACCCTCCAGCAGAAAATTTTGCAAGTTTTTAGAGATATCTGACTTTTCAAGGGTGCTTTTCACTGCTTCTATACCCATCTCATGATTTATGATGGCATATAATGAACAAACATCTGATGTTGCCATCCGATAATTTTCATCCCACTCTGTATCGTCCAAAGATTTTAAAAATTATTTTGTATCTTTAAGATGAGATTTGTTGAGTATCACTAAAGGTTGCAGATGGAGATCTATAAACTCTGACAAGTTGGAAGATATAGAATCAACTCCAGAGATAATCGGTCTCCCTGGTTGATCAGACTTTGTGCACTTTTGGTAATGCTTAAATCACTGGGGTCACAGGTGACTCATTAATAAGGAAATCGGCCTCTTTATGTGTAAGGGTGCCATCTTTAAATGTTTGTCTATTAAATTCTTAAGTTTCAGAAGAGTAGTATTTGTGGGATCACCTCTAAGTTTTTTATATGTATGTGTGTCTTTCAATTGCCTATAAATTTCTGCCTAATCCTTGGTGTTAAGAAGCACCACTCCCCCTCCCTTATCTGTCGGTTTCACTGTTAAATCTTTATTATCCCTTAAAGTATGTAGATATGTATTTACAGCCTTGCATACAGAACACATTCACACCTCTCAAGGATTCCATGAATTTATTAAGGTATTTGTATTCACTGGCATCTATTCAAGAAAATGCTGATAGATTTAGCCAGTCTATATACATATATTCCTCACAATGCTGGTATGAAAGCGGTTCATATGTTGCTTGCTAACAACCCCAGTATGATGGGCCAGATTTACGATTTTTTTCTCACATTGTTGAAATTTACATTAGGCCATAACTACTTCTTATGTGGTGGCAGGTTCTATAGACAAAAGACTGGCTGCGGTATGGGCTCGGCAGCAGCACCGTCTTTTGCAAACTCGTACATGTGGGAAGTAGAGAAAAGGTTGTTCTTTGAAAAGATTGAGGTGGCCAAACAGATTATTTTATATTATCGGTACATTGACGACCTGTTGGTGTTTTGGAAGGGAGATGCGAGTGCTTTAGAAGCCAATATTGAACATCAAAAAACATCCTCCAGTCCTATTAAGCTGACCATAAACACTAGTACCACTGAGATCAGCTTTCTTGACATTCTTATTATGATTAAAAATTCCCAGATCCATACGTTATATGTCAAATCAACTGACAGAAATACTATATTAATGTGACACCCACTAGTAGTTAGTCCTAGGTGTAATGTTGTGCGGTGTTTATGTACCAGGTAGACCTGTCTCTTGGTCCCTGGAGTTAGTACAGACTGATTGCAAGGAAGATACAGGTAAATGCATGCCCAATTTACTTTAAATAAGAATGCAATTTTATTCCAACAAGAACAATCTCAAGTAAACTTTTACAGTTCAACAAACAATATTAGGCACTCACTTTCAAGAAAAATAATAACCTTGACCCTAGTTATAATGTATTAAATGGGAACTCTGGATCCAGATGTGACGTGTCTTCCAACTGTGGAGAAATGGTTAGAACAAGCAATACCTTGTATGTTATATCATAACTTGGCAATCAACATTCAATCTTTACTAAACCAAATAAACAAATGTTAAATGATGTCCAATTTTAAACTATTTTACTACTTATGGCACATACACACGGGTCGATTTTTTGGACGACTGAACGATAATGACGTCGTTATAGTTCAGTCGGCCAAAAAATCGCCCAGTTTCATCACCAAAATGGTGAACGATGACTACCAATGCGCGCTCCCATTTGCAGTTGGTAGTTGCCATTTATCGCCCAAACCTCCCGTCCAGCTTGACGATAATGTCAGGTTGAACATGTTCGGGGATGAGGGAGGGAGCCCGGCACTGAACAAAATCGTTCTTGATTTTGTTCAGTGTTTGTGCTCAGTGGTGTTAACAACACTGAGCACCCCCGTGCCTGGGACATACGGGACAATTTAGTTTATGGAACAAACCTCCCGTCCAACCTGAGGATAATGTGATTCAGACCCGGACGCTATTTGCATCCGCTCGCTGGCTTAAAGGGGCCGGCTATTTAAATCATGTGCTCGCACTGTCACGTAAAGCCGCCCACTAAGTAATAGCGAGTGGCCGCACTATGCGCTCGCAACTGTATAAAGATGCCCCTTTGCCAGTCACAACACATGTCATCTCCGGCAGTTGTAGGATTAATCGGGAACATCAGAGCTGCTCGCAGTGCTTGTGGTAGCCTTTTCGCACCACAACATTGCGAGCAGTTCTGGCTAAAATACAACCCAGTCACGTGTGTAATGACGCTACTTTGCTAATTATGCACACCCATTAAACACCATTCTGACGGTCAGGCACGCCTGCATTCGCACATCCACACCCCCGTTTTCAAGCACGTTCCCGTTACCACCCACAAATGGCACTATTTGTTACTCAAAGTAGTGGCCCGACTGCGGGCTACGGGCAAGCACTTTCCCATCGCACTGGCTGGTTCGCGCACGCGCATTGCGACTCATACGCATGCGCAGATTGCGAAAAATCGCTCAATGCGAGCGCAGCATAGCGTCTGGTTCTGAATCAGGCTCAGTATTCTAAATCTGTTATACTGACTCTTACTGCGGTTTAGTATTGATATACTTAGCTACTATGGTGCTATAAACAGAAACAGGTTAGTGGCAGCCCTGGCAACTTCCTAATGATATTTAGATTGCAATTTTGCAACAAAAATGAGTCAAAGTTATTTCTGTCAGCTGGTATCGCTAATTACACTATGCACACAGTCTGGCTGTTTTGCAGTAGTCTGATCAGGTGATGAAATTCAACTCTGCAGATTCTTGGTATACTGTAGCAGAGGAATTATTGTATTGAACATGTTTGGGGATGAGGGAAGGAGCCCGGCACTGAACGAAATCGTTCTTGATTTTGTTCAGTGTTTGTGCTCAGTGTTGTTAACAGCACTGAGCACACCTGTGCCGGGGACACACGGGATGATTTCGTTCATGGAACAAATCGTCCCGTGTGTATGCACCTTAATACTTCCTGGCCAGGAAACTAACAGTCACTAAACCAGTTCAGCGCTAACCTGACCGTTGGCTCACTATGCGTTGCCCAGGTTAAGTAATTTGAACTACGGTGGTGATCACAATATCTTGCTACACTTTGCTGTTGTTACTCCCTGGCTGGTTTGTAGAAAGTCTGTGGACCTGATTCAGACCCGGACGCTATTTGCGTCCGCCCACTGGCTAAAAGGGGCCAGCTATTTAAATCATGTGCTCGCACTGTCGCGTAAAGCCGCCCACTAAAAATAATAATAATTTAATAATAATAATAATTTTATTTATATAGCGCTTTTCTCCTCAAGGACTCAAAGTGCTTTACATTTACAGTACAAAATACAAAATAAGCTTAAACAAGGGACACTATTGAAATGCTTGGGTGAACAGGTGAGTCTTGAGTCTGTTTTTGAAGGATCCTAGATTGGAGGCCTCTCGAACTGTGCGGGGAAGTGAGGGTCTCATTCTGACCCGCTCGCGAGCGCTGTACGCTCGCAAGCGGGTCGATGGTGCCCAAGTTTGCATGCGCACGATGGAGGGGCAAGCAACGGGGAAGCCGTCGTTCAGGGTCTCGCACCAAGGGGGGGGTGCTGTCGATGGAGAGTGACAGCACACCCCCTTTAGTGGGCGTGCCGGGGGCGTGGCTGCCCAGACGGAGGCGTTCCCATGGAAACGCCTACCATCTGGGTCCTGCCCCACTGACATCACAAGTGATGTCAGTGGGAGTGATTTTGGCTCTGATAGAGCCAAAATCACTCCATGGCTTGCGGCAAAGAGACCCTACCGCAGGGTCTCGTCGCAAGCCCGATGGTCGCAATGGTCTTGACCATCGCGACCATCATGGATGCTCGCATAAGCTGTGGGTGGTAACCCACAGCTATGCGAGCGTCCAAGAGGCCGCTCCAAGTTTAGGTAGGAGGGCCCTGAGTCAGAGCGAGTGCTCTGGTCAGAGCGTCCGGCTCTGAATCAGGCCCTGAGTTCCAAAAGGTTGGAGCCGCAAAACTGAAAGCTCGACCCCCAGATGAATTCCGTGAGATTCTAGGTACTGTTAATAGTCCTTCATCAACGGATTGCAGTAATCGAGTGGGACAGTAAGGAATCAGAAGCTGCTTCAGGTACCCTGGGCCATGGTCATGAAGGGCTTTGTAAGTTATTAATCCAATCTTGAAAGCAATTCGCCATCTGACAGGCAGCCAGTGAAGGGAGTAGAGAATGGGTGTTATGTGGCTGGAACGGGGCTGGTTGGTTAATAGCCTGGCAGCTGCGTTTTGTACCATCTGCAAGCGGTGTAATTCTTTTGCTGGGAATAGCAAGCGGCTGCACTATGCGCTCGCACCTGTATGAAGACGCCCCTTTGCCACTCGCAACACACGTCATCTCTGGCAGTTGTAGGATTAATCGGGAACATCGAGAGCCATCGGAGCTGCTCGCAGTGCTTGTGGTAGCCTTTTCCCATCACAACATTGCGAGCAGTTCTGGCTAAAATACAACCCAGTCACGTGTGTAATGACGCTACTTTGCTAATTATGCACACCCATTAAACGTCGTTCTGACGGTCGGGCACACCTGCGTTTCGCACATCCACACCCCCGTTTTCAAGCACCTGCCCCTGTTACCACCCACAGATGGCACTGTTTGTCACTCAAAATAGCGGCCCGACAGCGGTCGCGGTCTACGGGCGAGCACTTTCCATCGCACTGGCTGGTTCACGTACGCGCATTGCGACTCATACGCATGCGCAGATTGCGAAAAATCGCTCAATACGAGTGAGCGCAGCATAGCGTACGGGTTTGAATCAGGCCCAGTATTCTAAATTTGTTATGCTGACTCTTACTGCAGTTTAGTATTGATATCCTTAGCTACTATGGTGCTATAAACAGAAACAGGTTAGTGGCAGCCCTGGCAACTTCCTAATCAGGGCCGGATTATAGGGAGGGCGATAGGGGCGATCGTCCTGGGGCCCCCACACATAGGGGGCCTCCACATACTGTTCCCAGCCCCCAGGGCCGGCGCAACCAGCTCATCAAGTCCTGCACTGCAGGGAGACGCCAGGCTGGAGAGGCGCTTTCCCTGCAGCAGTTCTTGCTTCTGCCGCTGCGCCTATCACACGGAGACAGGCAGCGGCAGCCTGCTGCTGAGAAGAGTCCTGCTGAGCTCTTGACAGATGATGGGAGGGGTGGGGGCGGTGAGCGCTAGAGGCGGAGGGCTGATTAACAAGATGATCATTAGCCTGAACTGAAGGAAACAAAGCCGCCGGGGTGGATGGCTGAGCTTCTGCTCCTCCTCTCTTCTGGTCTCTCCCTGCATGAAAGATTGTCATGCTGGGAACAGGCAGGGACAGTCTGCAAAACATTTGCCTGTTTACAAGTGTATTCAAACACTGTTGAATACACATGAATAGTGGCAAGTAGTTTGTACACTGTCCCTGCTTCTTCCCAGCGTGACCCTCTGACCTCCCAGTCAGAGAGGATGTAGAGAAGGGATGGGAGACAGCGAGAGCAGCAGCCAGCACAGTAACTATGTTCTACTATGAATAGTAATGTCCGAATCCCCCTCTTGGAGAGGACGTCTATTAAGAATGTATGGGTGTAATGGGAAAAAAATAATTCAGTGAGGAGGAGGGGGGGCATTATCTGACTCTGTGTGTGTCACACACATTATATATATATATATATATATATATATATATAGGAGGGGGGAGCATTATCTGACTCTGTGTGTGTCACACACATTTTATATATATATATATATATATTGTGACACAGTCAGGTTAGGGGGACCCTCTCCTGGGTAGAGGACTCCTTCCTTTCACACACAGCAGCTGGGAAACAGTACGCCAGACTGGATTCGAGTACAAGCTGGTCGGCGCCAGTCTTTATTGTACACTGTCAGAAATAATATAAAGAAAACATAAACATAAATCCTAGCCCTGTCGGGGCACTAACTTCACAGGTGGTTCCCTCACTACCAGAACCTGGCAGGGCCTAATGCCCTCACCAGCAACAAAAGCACAGCACAACACTCACGGATAGGTTTTCAAGTGTCTCTGAGCAAACTCCCAGGTGAGACAATCAGCCCTCAACACACTAGGCTTATATTGGCCACTCTCAGGTGGAAACCCTAACAAGCCTGTTACCAGGCTGCGAGAACCAAAACCTGGAGTGGCCGTGGGTGGAGCCCTCCCTCTCCTCTCACCCACAAACCCCAGGTCCCAAACCGGCTTTTCAAAAAGCCGAAACTCAAGCCTGCTACACTGCAGACTTTCTCCTGGGGGTTTAAAACACATAAGACAGGAATCTGGGACAAATGTACCTGCCACAGACCACTTTAACAATGATCCTATCACATATCCCCCCCCTTTGTTTCGACCTGTGGGGCGGAACAATTGAAGCCCCCAAACAATGAACGCGTGACAATGCGTCAGCATTGGCCAGCTGGCTTCCTCGCCTGTGTTCCACTGAAAATTTAAAAGTTTGTAACGCCAAGAACCATCTCGTAATTCTCGCATTACTGTCCTTATTTTCGGACATCCACTTCAAAGGGGCATGGTCAGTGATCAATTTGAACTTTCTTCCAACCAAGTAGTACCTGAGAGCCTCTAATGCCCACTTTATGGCCAACGCCTCCTTCTCCACTGTGGCATAGTTTCTCTCATGTACATTCAACTTTCTACTTAGATAGAAAATAGGGTGTTCCTCACCCTCCTTGTTCTGGGACAGGACCGCTCCTATACCTACTTCTGATGCATCGGTTTGTACTATGAATTCCCTTTCAAAATTAGGAGTCATCAGGACTGGTTGGGAACACAACGCTACTTTCAACTCCTGAAAAGCCTTCTCTGCCTCAGGACTCCATTCTACCATGACTTTTTGTTTGCCTTTGATCAGGTCAGTCAGTGGGACTGCCATGGTGGCAAAGTTGGGTATAAACCTCCTGTAGTACCCCGTAATTCCCAAGAAGGCTCTCACCTGCTTCTTATTCAGAGGCCGTGGCCAGTTTTGTATGGCATCAACTTTATTGAGCTGAGGCTTTATCAGGCCTCTGCCAATGGTGTATCCCAGATATTTTACTTCCTCCATGCCTAGACAACACTTTTTTGGGTTGGCTGTCAAACCTGCCTTATAGATGGAGTCCAACACTGCTTGTACCCTGGGTAAGTGAGACTGTCAATCAGGACTGTGAATGACCACGTCATCCAGATAAGCAGCCACATACCGTCTATGGGGCCTTAGAATCCTGTCCATCATTCTTTGGAAGGTAGCAGGTGCCCCATGTAGCCCGAAGAGCAACATCTTGTACTGAAACAAGCCCTCTGGTGCTGAAAAAGCTGTCTTTTGTTTGGCGCTCTTGGTTAACGGTACTTGCCAATACCCTTTGGTTAGGTCAAGAGTGGTTAAATACCTTGCCGTCCCTAGTCTCTCAATCAGTTCATCCACTCTTGGCATCGGGTAGGCATCGAATTTTGAAACACTGTTCAACTTTCGGAAGTCATTGCAGAAACGCACACTCCCATCGGGCTTTGGAATGAACACAATGGGACTTGACCATTCACTATGTGATTCTTCAATAACCCCTAACTCTAGCATATTTTTAATTTCTTTCGACACCGATTCTCTTTGTGCTTCTGGTAACCTATAGGGCTTTAGATTAACTTTAACCCCTGGGTCAGTGATGATGTCATGTTTAATGACCGAGGTTTTCCCAGGTACGTCAGAGAACAGCACCCTATTTCTGATCAGAAACTCCTTGACCTCTTGTTGTTGAATTGCCGACAGGGTTTTTGCCACTGTCACTGCGGGAACTAAGGGCCCTGGATTTACTGGAGGGGCTCGGACGGACGACAGTACCGTTCTATCTTTCCAGGGCTTTAACAGATTTATATGGTATATCTGTTCCGGCTTTCTTTTCCCCGGCTGGTAAACTTTGTAATTGACCTGCCCCACTCTTTCTAAGATTTCAAAGAGCCCTTGCCATTTAGCCAAAAGTTTATTTTCCACAGTGGGAACCAACACTAACACTCTGTCCCCAGGAGCAAAGCTGCGTAACCGAGCATTGCGGTTGTATACCCTCTGCTGTGCCTGTTGAGCCTGTTCCAGGTGCTCTCTCACTATCCGCACTACCGCAGCAATTCTCTCCTGCATTTGAGAAACATACTCAATCACCGTTTTGTAAGGACTAGACTGCCCCTCCCATGTCTCTTTGGCAATGTCTAGTAACCCCCTTGGGTGTCTCCCATACAACAAGTCGAAGGGTGAAAACCCGGTGGAGGACTGGGAAACCTCTCTTATGGCCAACAATAAATACGGCAATAAGTAATCCCAATCCCTACCATCCTTGTCGACCACTTTCCTAAGCATGTGTTTTAACGTCTTGTTAAACCTCTCGACCAGCCCATCGGTTTGGGGGTGATAAACCAAAGTTCTTAACTGTTCAATTTTGAACAGGCGCTATAACTCTTTCATGACTTTTGACATAAACGGTGTACCCTGGTTAGTTAGTATCTCCTTGGGTATACCCAGCCTGCTAAAGACATGAACTAGCTCTCTGGCAATGGTCTTGGTTGACGTATTGCGCAATGGGATCGCTTTCGGGTACCTGGTAGCGTAATCCATTATGACCAGAATATACTGGTGTCCCCTGGCAGACTTCATTAAGGGTCCAACCAAATCCATCGCTATTCTTTCAAACGGCACCTCTATAATAGGCAATGGAACTAGTGGACCCTTAAAATGTGGCCTGGGAGCATGATACTGACACTCAGGGCAGGATGCGCAAAAGTCAGGCACCTCTTTATGAAGCCCGGGCCAAAAAAACCTCTGCATTATTCGCTCAGTGGTTTTCTCTACCCCTAGATGGCCTGCCGTTATATGACCATGGGCCAGATCCAACACTGTTCTTCTGTAGGCTTTGGGAACTATTAGTTGTTCCACAATATCTTCCCCCTTCTTAGTCACCTGATATAACAAATCCTGACACATTGCCATGTGGGGATAGGACAAAGGACTATCAGGGTCTACGGGTTTACCATCAACTACTTTTACATTCTCCCTGGCTTTTACCAAAGTAGGGTCATTCAACTGCTCCACGGCAAAGACCTCTCTTCTGACCTCTAAATCAGGCAGACGATCACCTGGCCCAACAACACTTCCCACCTCAATGGGAGGCACATCAGTTGGCGGGCCACCGTCACGTTCCGCATTCTCTAGTTCGCCAACCATAGTAGAAAAAGGGAATAACTCTGACTCAGAAGAAACTCCCTCCTCCACTACATCGACAACCTTCTCAAATGGATCGGGGTTGTTCACCTCTGGAACAAAACGGCTTTCCCACAACTTCCAGAAGTGAGCAAAGTCTCTCCCCAATATTGCATCGTACACCAGACCATGCATCAAACCCACAGAAACTATAGCAGAGCCACATGGTGTCTCGATGTTCACCTCGGCCGTAACATAATATCGAGTATCCCCATGTATGCAGGTCACGCCAACAGTTTTCCCTGTATGCCTCAAGGGGTTCATCAGCTCAGCTTTTATAAGTGTCACCAAGCTACCAGAGTCTAACAGTGCCTCTACTCGGTTGCCATCTACAGTGAGTACACACATGTGCTTATCAGTCTCAGCCTGCCAGTCAGCCGTACAGGCTGTCTGTGCAAAGAAAGACCCCCTGCGGTATACATGAGCAGTATCACATTGCATAGGTTCAGTTGTAAGTGAACAATTAGTGGCAATATGGCCGAAGCCACCACATCGGGAACACTGAGTCATATTAATGTCTAGTCGTTTACGGGACAAGAACCTTCCTGGCCTGGCAGGCCTGTCTCCAGGTTCTACACCCTCAGTCTTAGGTACATTCCACCGCCCAGCACCCTTCTCCCCTGGAACAGTCTTACCAGTGTCTGTGGGAGTTTGCCGGTGCGCCATCGGGGCTCGGTGGGGCATACTCATCAGCTCCTCAGCCACCACGTACCTCTCCACCAGCTCGACCAACTGATCCGCGGACTTAGGGTCTGCATGGCTCACCCATTTGTGCAGAGTCACAGGTAATGATCACAGGTGGTCCCGTCAGCGTCTCGGGCTGTAGCCATTTTGAGGACAGATGGACGAGGTCATGCATCTGTGAACGTGGAGGCTTGTCCCTATGGAACTCCCAGCGGTGGACCCGTTGGGCACGAACAAAGGTGGTGACTCCCAAGCGAGTTAGGATCTCCTGTTTTAGTTTTTTATAGTCCTTGGCATCAGCCAGGCATAAGTCGAAATATGCTTTTTGTGGCTCCCCAGACAAAAAAGGTGCCACCAGACTTGCCCACTGCTCCTTGGGCCAACTCTCCCTTTCGGCCGTTCTTTCAAATGCGGCGAAATAGGCCTCCACATCATTGCCCGAAGTCATCTTTTGGAGGAAGTGACTGGCTCGTACGGAATGAGTGGTGGTGGGAGGACCAGTATTAACATCTCTGGGCCAGGCGACCAGGTGCTGTACCACCTCTCTTATGGCCTGGCTGTTTTCCGCTAAGGCCTGGCGGGTTTCTTCAATGGTGACCTGTTGAAGTCTGTTAGTCTCCTGCTGAGCTCTGGTAGATTCCTGCTGAGCTCTGGTAGATTCCTGCTGAGCTGCTGTAGCTTGGAGCAAGGCCTTAATAATTTCCTCCATTTTGTCCTGGGGTGTAGATTGGAAGCTGAACCTTGCCTCTCTGAGCATTGGCTGATGCCTCCTCTATGGGACTCCAAGGACACAGTGTTATTTCCACACTCACAAATTGGGTGTCTGTCCCTTTAATTTTTAAATGGAAAGTTTTCCTCTTGCTGCAACTTCAGTGTGTGTGGTTGCCTGCATTCTCCACCATATTGTGACACAGTCAGGTTAGGGGTCCCTCTCCTGGGTAGAGGACTCCTTCCTTTCACACACAGCAGCTGGGAAACAGTACACCAGACTGGATTCGAGTACAAGCTGGTCGGCGCCAGTCTTTATTGTACAATATCAGAAATAATATAAAGAAAACAAACATAAATCCTAGCCCTGTCGGGGCACTAACTTCACAGGTGGTTCCCTCACTACCAGAACCTGGCAGGGCCTAATGCCCTCACCAGCAACAAAAGCACAGCACAACACTCACGGATAGGTTTTCAAGTGTCTCTGAGCAAACTCCCAGGTGAGACAATCAGCCCTCAACACACTAGGCTTATATTGGCCACTCTCAGGTGGAAACCCTAACAAGCCTGTTACCAGGCTGCAAGAACCAAAACCTGGAGTGGCCGTGGGTGGAGCCCTCCCTCTCCTCTTACCCACAACCCCCAGGTCCCAAACCGGCTTTTCAAAAAGCCGAAACTCAAGCCTGCTACACTGCAGACTTTCTCCTGGGGGTTTAAAACACATAAGACAGGAATCTGGGACAAATGTACCTGCCACAGACCACTTTACCAATGATCCTATCACAATATATATATATATATATATATATATATATATGGGAGGGGGGAGCATTATCTGACTCTGTGTCACACACATTATATATATATATATATATATATATATATATATATATTAGGGGGGAGCATTATCTGACTCTGTGTGTGTCACACACATTATATATATATATATATATATATATATATGAGGGGGGAGCATTATCTGACACATTATTTTTATATATATATATATATATAGGGGCCCCCGCATGTTTGTTGCCCAGGGGCCCCCACAGACCTTAATCCGGCCCTGTTCCTAATGATATTTAGATTGCAATTATGTAGCAAAAATGAGTCAAAGTTATTTCTGTCAGCTGGTATTGCTAATTACACTATGCACACAGTCTGGCTGTTTTGCAGTAGTCTGATCAGGTGATGAAATTCAACTCTGCAGATTCTTGGTATACTGTAGCAGAGGAATTATTGTATCGTAAATCTGGCTTTGAGTCTCTCTCTCTGTGTGTGCTTGTAATTAATTGCACAGCTTCGGTGACAGGACAGAGGGTTGTGTCTATCTAGTACTTCACTCTTTCTCCTATCTCAGGCACTAAGGGGTAAATTTACTAAAGTGAGAGTTTTTAAAAGTGAGTTTTAAAAGTGATGTTGCCCATAACCAGGGGCGGATAGGGAAATGAAAGTGGCCCTGGAAAAAAAGAAGAAAGAGGCCCTATGCGTGCGTGCCGAAGGCGCGCGCCGGAAAAGTGGGTGTGGCTTTGCGGCAAGGGGCATGGCTTTGTGGCAAGGGGTGTGGCCTTGTGTGAAATGCTATGCCCGCAAGCTGGTCTCCTTGTTTTCATCATACTGTGGACATGCCCACTGCTCCGGGAGCTGATGGATATGCCCCCAGTCCCTCTCACCAGAGAGTAAACACAGCATGTGAATAAGTATTTTCTTACCTATATGATTTCTTTGCAACTCTGAAGAAATTGATCCTCCCTGGACAGGCAGTGTCCTCACTCAGTATTCACTATTCATGCAGGAGATAACATGGTCCGGAAGCCGCCTGTTAGCGTAGGAATAAAGCCAATGTCATCAACATGCAACAGAGGTTCTCGCCAGTACCATCCCCCTGTATCTCACCAGCATCATTCCCCTGTCATTCTCCAATACCATCCTCCTGGGTCTCTCCAATACATCCCACTGTCCAGCTGCAGCTACTCTTTGCCCCCAGGGCCATCTCCTTTTCCCCTGGAACCACCTCCTCTGTGCTCCCAGTGTCAACCCCCTCCCCACATCACAGCATCCTCCAGCAGCACAGCAAAACCCTCTCCCCTCACAGCACTGCTCATAGCCCCCTTCATAGCCCCTCACAGCACAGCCCTCCTCATCACAGCCCCCTCATAGCACAGTCCTCCACACCACAGCCCCCCTCAGCACAATCTCCCTCATATGACATCCCCCCTCAGAGCAAAACCCGTCATTACAGCCTGTCACAGCACAGCCCCCCTCATCACAGTCCCTCAAAGCACAGGCCCCCATATCACAGCTCCTCACAGCATAGTCCCACACTCTCCCCACTTACTCAGACCCCCCACATACAGATCTTTACTCCCCTCCCTCAGCTCCCCCCCCCTCACACACACACAGCGCTTAACCATACATAGATTCCCCCCACTAACACAGTTCAACTACACTCTGTACACAGATGTCCCCTCCAGACCTCACCATAGATGTCACCTAGACGCGGGGGGGGGGGGCAGGAATCATCTGCTGAGCTGGCTGCAACACATTGAAGAGATCAGTGCTTCCATAGTGGGGGCGTGATGTGGGCGTGGCCACAGCATCAAGTGCGGCTCCGCCCACACCAAGCCCCCTGTCTGAAAGCACTGATCTCTTCAATGTGTCTCAGAAGGTAATCCCCCCTGAGCCCCCGCAACTAACACCGACCAGGCTGCCTATACGGTAATGTGCAGGGCTGACAAATGTGTATCCAGCAGTAAGCACTGAGCACATACCTTCGGCCCGAAGGTATGTGCTCAGTGCTTACTGCTGGACACACATTTGCCAGCCCTGCACATTACCGTATAGGCAGCATGGGCTTCGGCAGTTGTCTGTCACTCACCCGCGGACCCGCACCACTTCCTCACTCCTCATCCCTCGATGACGCCATCGCCGACGGCGGGCAAGCTGGGTGGGTGGAGCTTTAATAGGGTGGCCTCTCTTCTCGCGAGAGAAGCTCAGCCACGCAGGTACACTGTAAAACACACATTGTACAGGGGCCGGGTGACGCGAGTCGGGGGGCGGGGCCACAATTGAAAAGTGGCCCCACAACCAATCGGCCCACCGGGATTCTTCCCGCAAAAAGTAATGGCCAATCCGCCCCTGCCCATAGCAACCAATCAGATTCTTGCTATTATCTTCTACAAGGTGCTAGTTAAATGTTAAGTAGAATCTGATTGGTTGTTATAGGCAACATCACTTTTAAAACTCACTTCTAAAAACTCTCACTTTAGTAAATTTATCTGTTTACTGTGTACCCAGTATTAGGCTTCTTTTAAGTTTAGTAGTCAAGAACCTATTGTTTATTACCTAGGGACCCCACTCATGATTATAAACGTTAGCTGGAAAATTTGCTTCAACACGCTGAGTTGGAGGGTATTATTTCAAATGATGTGTGTAAGAAGTTAATTACTGAATTTCCTTTGGTGCCTTTGTTCTATGTTATACCAAAAATTTGCAAAGACTGCCTGGTAGACCAATCATTTTGGCCAGGGGGTCTTTATGTGAGTCGATTGCCATCTATGTAGATATGTTATACAATACAAATGAGCACAAGGGTACAGAATAAGGCGCTATAAATACATAAAATGTGACAAAAAAATGATGTACGTTCCTTTAAAGGGAATTATCCCATCTGCAGGTTTTCTGATCTCTTTTAAGATGTATCCAGATTGTTTAAACACAAGATTTCTCATCATTGAATGTGGATGGATATATGAAAAGAGGAACACAACCAATATATCACATACTTAAAATATGACGTGGAAAAAGGAAAATGTGGGGTGTCGAACTGAAAAACACCCCTATTGTTATATCCTGATTAAACCTTGGTACAATCCTGCCTATACCATCTAAATCCTGCCTATACCTTCAAGAATTGTCGCAATTTAGCGTAATGAGTCATACAGTAAATAAATGCCTTCAGACCTTGAATGTGTTTCCAAAGCACAAAAAGTTATTATTCAACATAAAAACAGATAGTTACACGCTGTGATCTAAAGACAATTAGCGCAAATAAATCATACGCATGCGCTCTAGGACCAGATACCGGCATCAGCAAGAAACATCCGTCAACAGCATCAGCAAGAAGACTCCAGACTGGGGTCAGAGAGCGCACATATATACCTTTGCAGGGATTTGGAAATACAATAGATAAGTTTGGCATGATTCCATTGGTTCTTCTTAAAGGTGTTTCTGTTACAGGATAGTTTATTGGACAATTTCAAATGGACATAAACAGCCTCCAACAGCCCTTTGTATCCTTTCTCCCCCTGCATGCAAATCTAAGCTGCTAACATTACAGAGTACATTTTTAATGTTTTAACTCTCTATAGTCCATAGTTTGCAGACGCAGGTTCCAATCCTCACCGATGGTACCGGAAATCTGTGGAGCCACAATGGATCAGTACAACACCAGACATGGTCTGCTTACCATGTACTAAACCGTAGATATCAAATAACCTTTATTACATAACATTAATAATCACTGAATAAACCTTGAATATTACACTTTAATACTAGGGAACCTTTCATGTAATTTGTGTATGTGTAAGTGTAAGAGAATATTGCATTAATTTGCTAATATGCATGGTGCATTTATTTGTAGAGTGAAACAGCGCAACTGTGCGTAATGTGTGGTGTTTATGCATGTGAGTCTATGTGTGTGAGTGTTTTATGCATGTAAGTCTATTTATGATGGATTTAATATATGTGTGTATGTATATATATATATATATATATATATTATCCCTTACTAACATATTTTTAAAACTATAATGCAAGGTGTTACAAACAGCTAGGTTCACTTTCAAGCAGGGTGGGGACCCCCAGCTGGTTGTCGTTGCCACTGCGTCTGGTAAGCAAAACCTCTGACCATTGTTAACTCAGACAAATTCAATTGTGCATATCAATGTCTGGGTTATATTTCAATTGCCACAGCCATACTTGTCTGGCACAGGGCTTCCCAATTTATATGTAAAACACTCACAGTATCCTGGTGTATAGTTTTTTCATTACTTTTCTCAGACATGTTAACAGAAGCTGTTTCTTGTTACTAACTAAACCCTGCATGAATATTGTGTTTGTCAGTGTGAGAGTGTTGTATATTATTCACTATTTAGTGTTGTGCGAATGTGTGGATACGTGCACACACTGGGTGCGTGCGCACAAAATGTTACATCGTGGATTGTACCATCATAAATCAGGCAGTGGAGGACCAAATCATCCGATAACAGCTGAATTGCGGTCGCATGCAATCATTCGTCTTTGACAGTCCACCCTTTGATAGCCAATCAACATGCTATCATACTCTGATTTTAAAATTAATTTTGGCTTACATTATTACATATCATTTTAATGTTATATTATGGGATGGCACAAGGTGGTTCTTAATCCAGCAATGATGTGTCTCCAAGAGGGGACATAAAACTACCATTATACACACACCGCGGATCTTGGGAGATCATGGGAAAGATGTGGGGATCCACCAATCCTATAAAGGAAGTCTTGAGGGGGAATAGGGACTTACATTATTTGAGATGTTTTAAAATAACATTTTAACAATACATTTTATGCATGTCTAAATATAATACATTATACGATGGTATTTCCTAGTTCAGGGTTGTAATGCAGTTCTACATTTACCTCAGTATTCATATTGTCACTACTAACCACTATCATAATTTTATTCTTCAAGTTTACCTTATCTTTACATTTCCCACACTTTAACACAGTAGGAACACACCTGACACATATGCCAATTACTATGATGACAACCAGTATGAGGATCAGGAGTTTACCTATGCTTGCGATCATTTCCTGGACCCACTCTCCTAGACCTGAGAACCATTTCAATGGGTTCAGCCATGAAACCCATTCCTCTACCTTCTCCTCTACTTCAGCCACTGAAGCATTATGGTTCTTTCGAAACTCCCATTTTAGCTGCAGAATTTCATCCATCTTGTGGTCTCCTTAGGGTCGCTGGTATCGTTTGTAATATAAGTGCAACACTTTACTCCAAATTGGGTGGCCAAAGTTACGCAATACCCTCCAGTGACAGCTGTTCAATAATTTAACACTAGTCTGTGTTGCACTAGTTCTTTCTTGTACGCTTGCAACTCCCTACCTGTATACCTGAATGTGTCATCATACATCTCGGTGATATTATCTATTAATTTAGCAAGATCCAATGCTACTAAAACTTGAAAGCCAGTTGTCTCACTAATTAACTGTGGGTTTATGCACATCACCAGGTATCATATTTCTTTTGTCTCTGTGTTCATACTATGTGTGAAGATATGGTGATGGTGTGCTTTTTTGAATACCAAGCATTTCAACATGTGTGAGGGTCATAACCTCTGAGACTATTCTTCCCAGATAACACAAACCTTCGGAACTCGGAGAGAGCCACTTATACGCTTTCCTTCCACATATAAAATATACATCATCGGGGAGAAAATAAGGAATAGTATGCATCATGATCATCAAACACATTTCCCTCACAAATGATCCTATCTCAGGTTCTCCCATCTGGCAAATACATGTTTCTGGTTGTATAACCTTAGCACAGTACCCTTCTGGTATTCTACCAACAATTTCTTTGGTGGAACTCAGTGTATATTTATACCGGAAGTGTCTCCCACCTGACCTAATTTTGCATAACAGTTCATAATTCATATGCTCACGGTCAGCTCTTAGTTAGAAGGTCATCGTCTGATTATTCCCAGTCACCTCCCAAGTTCCTGGTTCATTGAAGTTGGTGATGTTTAAACATAAAAGTGATTTATCTAGTTGGTACTGGAGGAGTTTAAAATGGGGTGGTTTGGAATTAAGAAATTTTCCATCCAGTGTCTTCCCTTTTGCAATTCTAGAATTTCAGAGATATTTAATGGGAAGGGCACTAATCCTACATTATGCTGTCCTTGTGGCACGTGAGAGCACACCCAACAGTCAGTTTGGTTCAAAGTTTTGCCCACCATGGTGTGATAATCCTCTAAAGGATACCCACCCCAATACTGATTATACTTGGGTTGACACCGTTGGATGCTTCTCTCATCAATTACGGACCCACAGAACTTACACATACAATAATCCCCAGACGATAGACCTTCACACTGTCTCAGAGTATCCAAAATAGCAGATCTCTTAACAATTACAGTACTAAGATTGGTCAAACACTCCCCTGATTGGCATAGCACTCCTCCTTTCAACTCTACTCCATCAATTCTGCCATCAGCTCCCATCTCTTCTATCGGTCCCCTGTCACAGAAACCAGAAATCCCCGAACAAACCAGGATGATGGAAACTCTGGAAGAGAATATAAAAATGAACTCAGCAGACCAGTCCATTGCCGCAGCAAGGACCTGCAAATTTCTTTAGCTCAGGTATCTCACTACAACCTTTTATTCCTCCCGGAACAAGCTCGCGATCGACAGGTCCACGTTATCAGCCTCGTGTCCGCCTTGTTTCTCCACTGACTGGTTGACCTTTTTGCAGTGAGTGGAATGGACCCAGGTATCTCTCAGCCACCTTCAAAGATGTGGTACTCGTCAGCAACACCTGATACGGAACTTCCCAATGATCAGTCAAACAACCTGAATGCAAGATATTTCTGATCATAACATATTCTCCAGGTTCAACATCATGACAGTTTGTTTCAGGCATATCATGGGACAACAATTTCAGTTTCTGCTGTTGCTGTTTTAACTGTTTACTCATTGATATAAGACCTCGTTGTTACCTTTTAAATCTTCTTGCAGGCTTATAATCAAATGAGGTTGTCTACCAAACAGTATTTCAAAGGGGGACAGATTTAGAGGGAGTCTAGGAGTGATGCGTCTGGCCATCCTAGTCCAGTCTCTGCCATGATTTTACTTAGTTTGTTTTTAATAGTTCCATTCATCCTCTCCACCTTGGCACTGGCTTGCGGTCGGTAGGGGGTGTGAAGTCGACTATTAATACCCATCAGCTTACACATATTTTGAAAACCATCACCTGTGAAATGAGTACCCTATCACTCGATAATTTTAGGGATACCGTATCTACACACAAACTCCTGAACAATTCTTTTGGCAGTGAATGCAGCAGTATTAGTGGCAGCTGGGTATGCGTCAACCCAACTGGAAAACATGTCAGTGCACACTAATACAATACTTGAGATTCCTGCAGAGTGGTAATTGGATGAAATCAATTTGTATTACCTGGAAAGGTCCGCCAGTCGGAGGAATGTGAGATGGTTTGGTAGGGATCGTTTTTCCTCAAGCAGGTCATACAGGACATTGCTCTCTTTTCCGCTTGAGAAGAGAAACCCGGTGCGCACCAGTATGCTCTCACCAATTTGCACATACCTTGCTTTCCCAGATGAGTCAGACCGTGCGCTGCCTCAGCCAGGCTGGGGTAGTATGCCTTGGGAGTCACTGGCTTACCTTGTCCATCCCTCCAGAGTCCAGAGGACTCTTGCTCACATCTCTTGGACCTCCAGACTGACCTTTCCTGGGTAGAACACAAATTTTGCATCTCAATTAATTTCAGCATATCAATTGTTTGAAAAGTCATGATTTGTTCCATTGGTACATTCATTTTTAACCCTGCTGCCCATTTTGCAGCTTTGTCTGCCCTGTTATTGCTCAGTGACACCGGATCATCTTCACATGTATGGGCTTTACACTTAATTACTTCCACTGCCTTTGGCAATTGGATTGTTGTTAATAGTCCTTTTATATGTTTGGAGTTTGCTTTTGGTGTGCCTGCTGCTGTCATAAATTTTCTCAGATGCCATAAGGCACCGAAATCATGTACTACTCCGAAGGCGTACCTCGAGTCAGTATAGATATTAGCAGATTTACCTTTCGCTAATTCACACGCTCTCTTTAGTGCCATCAGTTCCGCCACTTGGGCCGAGTGTGGCGGTCCTAAAGGTTCGGCTTCTATGATGTCTTCATCATTTACCATAACTGTACATAACTCTCCAGTGGCAGTTTGTCTATGACAACTCCCATCCATGTAAAATGTCACATCTACATTTTGTAAAGGTGTATCCCGTATGTCAGGTCTTGCAGTAAAGGTTTGATTCAGATATTCCAAACAATCATGTGCATCAATTTACCTGCAGAACTCACCTGCTGCCAGCGGCTCACCTCTCTCCACCCTTTGTGCATCATGTTGCACATATGGTAAATACGTAGCTGGGTTTAACGTACTGCACCTTTTGATGGTGACGTTTGCAGGTGCTATTAAGGCTAGTTCCCATTTTGTGAACCTAGATGAGGAGGCATGTCTGGTTTGGGCAGAGTTTAGCAATGACCTAGTACTACATCCTCACTCTTACTGACCAATAGAGCAGTTGCTGCTACACTTCTTAAACACGTCGGGAGTGATCTTGCCACAGTGTCCAACTGTGCACTTAGTATGCTACGGGCTACTGGCATCACCATGTTTTTGTGTGAGGACGCCTGCTGCACACCCATCAGCATCCGTACAATACAAATCAAAAGGTTTTTCATAATAAGGTATTCCCAATGCAGGTGCTTTTGTCAGACTTTCCTTAAGATTAAGGAAAGCCTGCTCTGATTTCTCTGTGTGTATGACACGATCGGGCTTTGAGAAAGAGACTAAGGGCCTGATTCAGCCCCGGATGCTTTGACAGAGAGCTCGCTTTGAATCAGGGCCAGGTTTTTTGTTTTTTAGAATGGCCTCCTGGCCGCTCGCATAGCTGTGAGTGACCACCCACAGCTACAGCGAGCGACCATGATGATGGTCGCGAAGGTCAAGACAATCGTGACCCTCGGGCTTGCGATGAGACCCTTGTGGTAGGGTCTCATGGCCGCAAGCCCCAGAGAGATTTCGGCTCTAACAGAGCCGGAATCTCTCCACTGACATCACTCGTGATGTCAGTGGGGCCGCCCCCAAATGACAGGCATTCTCATGGGAACACCTCCATTTGGGCAGCCACCCACCCAGCCCGCCCACCAAAGGGGGCGAGCTGTCTCTCAACATCAACAGCTCACCCCCTTTGTTGCAAAACCCAGAGCGATGGAGTGCCCGACGCTAGCCGGGTCTCGCGCATGCGCGCGACGGACCCGGTTGCGAGCGCTCAGCGCTTGCGACCGGGTCTGAATCAGGCTCTAAGTCCTGTAATGGCAAGGCCAAAATAGAAAAATCTGGGATCCACATTCTGCAGTATCCACACATTCCCAAGAAGGTACGCATTTGCTGTTGATTTTGTGGCAGTGTCATGTTCTGTATGGCCTGGATTCTGTCGTTTGTGAGATGTCGTAACCCCTGAGTTAGGCAGTGTCCCAAATATTTAACCCTGGACTGGCATGGATGTAGTTTGTCCTTGGCAACCTTGTGTCCTGTTTGCGAGAGATGAAGCAACAAAAGTTTAGTATCATTTAAACATGACATAAATGAATCAGAACATAACAATAAATTGTCCACATATTGTATTAGAACAGATCCATTGGCAGGTTGAAAAGATTGTAAACAGTCGTATAAGGCCTGGGAAAAGATACTGGGACTGTCTATGAAACCTTGGGGCAATCGTGTCCATGTGTATTGTACACCCCTGTATGTGAAAGGGAATAGGTACTGACAGTCAGGATGAAGAGGGACAGAGAAGAAAGCAGAACAGAGGTCAATGACAGTGAAATGGGTTGCATTTGGTGGGATCTGCATGAGAATGACAGTTGGATTTGGCACTACGGGAAATTGGCTCTCTACCACCTTATTAACACCTCTAAGGTCTTGTACAAGCCTATAACCCCTCCCACCACTCTTCTTTACCGGAAAGATGGGACTGTTGGCTATACTAGCTGTACGAACTAAAATTCCCTGTGTAACAATCGCTCAATTATAGAATAAACCCCTAATTCTACCTCTTGTTTTAATGGATACTAGGGAATTTTTGGAGCTTGCCTACCGCTTTTTAAATTTACCATTACGGGACTTACATTTGCCATTAATCCAGTGTCCTGACCATCCTTGGTCCAAAGTGAATCTGGAATTTGGGACAACATTTGATCTACCTGAGATGGATTCTCACTTAAAGTGGTAGAGTGATACATTATCCTTTGAGGAGTGTCGAGCATATCCCTCACCTCGTGCGCAACTCTCTCTGGGATATCTAAAAATACACCATCAGGGGTACAATATATGACACATCCCATCTTACATAACAAATCCCTTCCCAGTAGGTTAGTAGGAGCCACTGCTGCCAGGAGGAAAGAATGCCTGGTATGCAATGGCCCGATAGTGACCTCTGTGGATTTTGTTAAAGGATAATGTTGCACTTTACCCATTACGCCCATGGTTGGTACTGTCTCGTTGGTTACCTGTACATTAATGGGAGATTTTATCACTGACCTGATCGCCCTTGTGTCTACAAGAAAAAAATATTTAGTACCAGCTACATCAACCATCATTACCGGTTCTTCCCTAGTACTTCCCGTTAACCTGACTATCTGTAGACTACAGGTATGACCTGACCCCTAGCATTGACTCCCACTCTCCAATAAAGCATTAACAGCCACAATTGGAGCTGGTGCCTGTTAAGACATTTGCTGGTCTCTGTGTATATCCCTTATGGGGATATCCAGGTACTCCCTGGTTCGGGGGTCCTACCCTCTTCGCTGAACAGTTCCTACTTACATGTCCTGGCTGATTGCAATTAAAGCACTTCTGTGAGTGGGGTGGATGAAAGGATTGTTGTGTGGGTTGAGCAGGAGGGAAAGGTGGTGGGTATGGGTAAGGATATTGAGGGAGATATGGGGGTTGTGGATAGTATGGGAGTTGTGGTTGTGTGTGATAAGTGGGGTAGGGCTGTGTTTGTGGTGGTGTATAATTAGTGAGGACGTGTAGCTGTTCAGGTGCAGGTGCAGGTGTGTCTGCTGGCTGTGATGTTACCGTCATTCCTTCTAGAGCTTGAATACTACCAGCCATTATTTTCTCGCTCTGGATCTCTCTCTTTTTAGAGATGTTCTTGTCATGTTCAATTGCGGATTCTATGAGGGTGTCTACAGTGACTCCCCTCCAGCCAGGCTGTGAGGTCTGAACCCGGGTCTTTAGGTTCTCTTTAAGACCATCCATGAGTACAGTGACAATCATTCCCCTGTGGTGAGTGCTATCTTTAATATATTCTAACCCAGTGTACTGGGTGATAGCCTGCAGAGCCCGGTTACAATAATCTTCTGCAGATTCACTCTCTTTCTGTTTTATGGTGAAAATTTTTCTCCAGTTAACTACTGGAAAATATACACCCAATTAAGTTACAATGCAGGAAATGTTACCTTGGTTAATTTTGTCTGTTAAGGGAACATCTCCATCCAATGCACAATCCGTGGTAAATTTTGTGATGTGGGTATTGCATGGAAGACAAGCCCTTAACACCACTCGCAAATCTTTGTTGGTTGGCTCGTGAGAACTACCCAAATTTTTCAAAAATGTTTGACATTTGGCTAATTCCTTTTTGGGTCGGGGAAATCATTCATTATGGAATTTAGCTCCGTTCTTGTCCAAGGACAATGCATTGCTACTTTCCTTGTGGGCACTACACCGTTTGCATCTGCATTCCCATTCGGAACAGTTATTGTCCGGATGGGATGCAGACCGGCCGCACTGCTACTTTTGACCTTATTACCTGGCTGGAGTTTTAGTCTATTACTGCTACGTATAGGGTTAACAACTTCCTCTACGGGTACAGTGGATGTTAACGCTTCCTGTACTATCAATGATGGAGATGGCGGCACCACTTGTGCTTGTTGTGGTGGAGCATCTAACATGTGTACAGCATGGGAAATGGCAGACATAACAATAGGCTCATCATCCGCATCATAAATATTTTCCTTATGGTTACTTAAGAGAGGGTACAAATTACTTGTTACATTTTTATAGGTTTTTTCAACAATTGTACCTGCACCCCCGTCAGCATAGGGTGGCGGTGGTGCGCGTGAACCACTGGCAATACCTTCCACAACGCTACCTTGCTGCATGTGCACGCCATCTCGTGGCTCTCACGCACTGCAATTTAGCGCTGTGGGTGTACTTTCCGGTAAAGTGCTCGCGACGCTAGTTTGCGTCGCTTGCACACCTTTAAGCCACGCATCTCCCTCATGCTGTCATAATTTTAAACATTCATTACATTTTACCTTTTTCACTCGAGAACGCACCAGACTGATGTGATCACGGACATTGTTCAATACATCCTTATCAAAGCTACCAATTCTGGGAAATGTTCTAACACTCTTCATCATCATCATCTTAAACCATACATCACAGTACCTAATTGCATAAGTACCGTACTTAGTATGCATAATACGGCGTGCCGATCCAAGCTGCGTTTCCATTAGCAGCACATCATTGTCTAACATCTCTACTGTTTGCGTGGCTCCCATCCTGGGACAACCCCTAAATTTTTCAATAAAGATTTAAACAGGTGAAAGACACTCAAGACACTTTCACTTACCAGTGGACGTCTTTGAAAAAGGACGTATCCACAAACCCTATGGAAGATCTCTAGACGCCTCAACTCACCTATGGAGGAAAAGCTGCTTAAAAATTAAATGCATTGATCAATTCATGAACCAAAACCCCACTGTTTATTATGTTTATTATTATTATTAGTTATTATGGTGAGTGCAGAGCCCCTGTGATTTCTATGTAAACAATGTGGTCACATACCATGTTGCACCCCAAAACTAGGAATGGTGAGTGCCGTGGATTAGTGCTTTTTGTTTATTATGATTAATTTTTATAATTAATCATTTTTGTGATCACATTTTCTCATGCACCCCTCTTAACTAGTTATCTAACTTGTGTCAGTTGTTTTCCTAGGTGCTTTGCAACGGGTGTGCTTGGTAACTGTCTCACATTTAAAAGCAAAGTTGCTGTGAGCTTTAAACCTTGATAGCATACCCTGAGTTTAACACTAATGTGATGGCTATGTCCATGTTATAATTCTGAGCAATAGAGTAGGGACTTGCAGTAAAGTGGGGTCCCGTGACGATGGGCTGCAAGCTTAAATGCATTGATGAATTCATGAACCAAAACCCCACTGTTTATTATGTTTATTATTATTATTATTATTATTATTATTAGTTATTATGGTGAGTGCACAGCCCCTGTGATTTCTATTTAAACAATGTGGTCACATACCATGTTGCACCCCAAAACTATAAATGGTGAGTGCCGTGGATTAGTGCTTTATATATATATATATATATATATATATATATATTTTATCCCTTACTAACATATTTTTAAAACTATAATGCAAGGTGTTACAAACGGCTATGGTCACTTTCAAGCAGGGTGGGGATCCCCAGCTGGTTGTCATTGCTACTGCGTCTGGTAAGCAAAACCTCTGACCATTGTTAACTCAAATTCAATTGTGCATATCAATGTCTGGGTTATATTTCAATTGCCACAGCCATACTTGTCTATGTACAGGGCTTCCCAATGTATATGTAGAACACTCACAGTATCCTGGTGTATTGTTTTTTAATTACTTTTCTCAGACATGTATACAGAAGCTGTTTCTTGTTACTAACTAAACCCTGCATGAATATTGTGTTTGTCAGTGTGAGAGTGTTGTATATTATTCACTATTTAGTGTTGTGCAAATGT
Organism: Taudactylus pleione; assembly: GCA_031769625.1. Taxonomy (NCBI): domain Eukaryota; kingdom Metazoa; phylum Chordata; class Amphibia; order Anura; family Myobatrachidae; genus Taudactylus; species Taudactylus pleione. Next base: position 3,208,563 of record JAUIMM010000153.1, read on the forward strand.
GTGGATACGTGCACACACTGGGTGCGTGCGCACGCAATGTTACATCCTGGATTGTACCAACATAAATCGGGCAGCGGACGTCCAAATCATCCGATAACAGTTGAATTGCGGTCGCATGCAATCATTCGACTTCGACACTATATTATGGAGGTGCGTACCCCACTCACAGAAAAGAGTGATAGATGGCTCCCGTAAAGGTTTCTTTAAATTCCAGGGTCACCCAATGTGATGGAAAATAACTCAATTGATGTAGAATGCGTACCATAACTCACATAAATAAATATAAGGAGAAACTCATAGAGGTATATTTAAAAATGAAGATAGTGTACCACAACTCACTCAAGAGAAAATGGAGAATCACACATCAAGGCTTCTTGTAAGTCAAACAGGAATCTTACTCATTGCATCACTGTTCAATCCCAAATGAATACTATAGTTCTCAACATCAATGGTAGGTAATCCAAAAAAATATTTATTCACATACAGTAAGTCCAAATCAAAAAATTTTAAATAAAAATGAGAGACAAATGTCCATGTAAAACTAATAATCTTTCATACCATGTAAAACCAACACATGCAAAAGACATGAAAAATGATTCCAACGATGATAAAATTAAGGTAAACAATGTTCAAATAGCCATACCTCCAATATTAGTAATAAAAAAAGTCACAGAATCCTCAAAGTCAACGCACGTTTCAGCTCTCTCTGGAGCCTTTGTCAAGTCATGAGAACAATGAAACTGTGTTCGGATTTTGTATCTCCGGCCACCTATCAGCATATGGCATAGATTAATACTAAATGCATCAGGTGGACTGGGACCTATTGTGCCTCCTACCTGTGTGTAGTGGTAACTCGAGCCACTGAAAGCCGCTCCCCTCCATCTGTGTATCCCAGGTGGGACCCCTCATCACCGCAATCACATAGTAACTATGTGACATCCGCCGGAACTCGGAAGGTCATCCCCTATCGTCCGTGTAAACTATTCCAACGGAACTAGTCTGGAGGCACAAAAAGTCTGTCATGTGATGGGTGGTTTGCATGCGGAAGTAATCACGCTACGTCCCAGTTTGCCCAAACATGACATGTCACCAGGAGTACATCAAACATCCTGTTAGGATGTAGTCATGGTTGCACATACCATCATGTAAGAAAACGTTTGTTTGAACAATATCTTTCTCATGCAGTCAAAATGTGAAACCTAATAAAAATACAACATACAAATATTAATAATCATTAAAAAAACACAAAAAGCATTTGAAAATGACCGACGCTTGTATATCCCGTTTTTCTTCTTTTACTCCTTTTTCTTCTTTGTTTTTTCTTGTCCTTAGTATTTCCAATTATTTTGTTCCCATCAAAAGAGTCCTCTTAAACAAGTCCTGATGGTAAGTACCATAAATCCCAGACAAAATATCACTGAAAAAGACAAACCCAAATCAATATCAAAATATCACATGCCATAGTTATTCTTATATCAGTACTTCACAGAAACCACTTTAACTCAAAGTCTTTGTTTAACCCTAAGGGTACCAAAGTCTTCAGATTATAGATCAAATTCATTTCTGTTTTTGCCAATATAGTGGCTACATCCTTTGTTCTTGTGCCAGTTTTTACACTCTTAAGACCATAAAAGCCCACTATATCATCAAACGAACAACTATGTGTCTCCTTAAAATGTGAGGACAAAGCATGGATTTCTAAACCCTTCTCACATTACGTAGGTGCTCAGATATCCAAACCTTAAGTGGTCTAGATGTTCTCCCAGTGTAAAATTTGTCACATCCACATCTACATTTAATGGCATACACAATATTTTTGCTATGACAAGTCACAAAATCATTAATTTGGAAATCATAACAATTAATCTGAACTCTTTCAATTTTATGACTGCCTTCACTTTTAATAAGTCTACATCCCTGGCAGCTCCCACATCTGAAAAAACCTTTTGATACAATTGTTGTTGCATCTTTAGGTGGTGGGAGAGTACTATTGACAAGTTTAGATTTCAAGTTGGGAAAATACAGACTGGTTTATCTGGAATAAGAGACCCCGGAAGGGGGTCTTTTTTAAAAGACCCCATTTTTTTTTAGTATCCTTTCCACAGATTTAGGTTAATCTGAAAACTCTGTAATGCTGGCCCATTTCAAATTATTTTCCTTTTCTTTTTCCTTTGAATTTAGGGTAGTCTTCTTATCCCTATTATCAAGAGGATCTTTTCTTTCTGTCTCTTTAACTCTATTTAGAGCTTTGTGAATGATCACCTCATCATATCCACATGCTCTAAACTTATTAGTCATGATCTCTACGTGTGCTAGAAATACTTGTGGTTCTGAACAGTTCCTTTTTAACCTCATTAGCTGGCCCATAGGTATAGCGTCCAGCCAATTCTTATAGTGGCAGTTGGTTCTATTGATGTATGTGCCTGAGTCTGTTGGCTTAATATAGTTTTTTGTCTATAATGCTCCATCTTTAACATATATGGACACATCCAAAAATTTAAACTCACGTCACTGATATCAAAGGTTAGGGCAATATTTTTGGTGTTGTTATTTAGATGTTGACAAAAAACATCCAAAGTGAGCCTGTCACCTCACCATACAAAAAAGATATCGTCAATGTATCTATAATATGACACCAAACCTGCACCGAGATCGCCACACCCACAAATGGCTTCCTCCTCCCTCATGCCCATGAAGAGGTTGGCATAGCTTGGCGCAAATTTGGTGCCCATCGCCATACCTGTCTTTTGGAGGTAGAATTCATCTTTTAAAAGGAAAAAATTATTGTGAAGAATTAAACTAACACCCTCCAGCAGAAAATTTTGCAAGTTTTTAAAATATACCTGACTTTTCAAGGGAGCTTTTCACTGCTTCTATACCCATCTCATGATTTATGATGATATATAACGAACAAACATCTGATGTTACCATCCAATAATTTTCGTCCCACTCTGTATCCTCCAAAGATTTTAAAAATAATTTTCTATTCTTAAAGATGAAATTTGTTGAGTATCACTAAAGGTTGTAGATGGAAATCTATAAACTCTGACAAGTTGGAAGATATAGAATCAACTCCAGAGATAATCGGTCTCCCTGGGGGGTTGATCAGGCTTTGTGCACTTTTGGTAATGCATAAATCACTGGGGTCACAGGTGACTCATTAATAAGAAAATAGGCCTCTTTTTGTGTAAGGGAGCCCATCTTTAAATATTCGTCTATTAAATTCTTAAGTTTCAGAAGAGTAGTATTTGTGGGATCACCTCTAAGTTTTTTATATGTATGTGTGTCTTTCAATTGCCTATAAATTTCTACCCCTTAATCCTTGGTGTTAAGAAGCACCACTCCCCCTCCCTAATCTGTCGGTTTCACTTTTAAATTTTTATTATCCCTTAAAGTATGTAGATATGTATTTACAGCCTTGCATACAGAACACATTCACACCTCTCAAGGATTCCACAAATCTATTAAGGCATTTGTATTCACTGTCATCTATTCAAGAAAATGTTGATATGGCAATAATAGATTTAGCCAGTCTATATACATATATTCCTCACAATGCTGGTATGAAAGCGGTTGATATGTTGCTTGCTAACAACCCCAGTATGATGGGCCAGATTTACGATTTTTTTCTCACATTGTTGAAATTTACATTAGGCCATAACTACTTCTTATGTGGTGGTTACGTACTAGGTAGAACTGCCTCTTGGTCCCTGGAGTTACTACAGACTGATTGCAAGGAAGATACAGGTAAATGCATGCCCAATTTACTTTAAATAAGAATGCAATTTTATTCCAAAAAGAACAATCTCACGAATCGACAAATTGTTACAAATAAAAGTACAATTTTATAGTTCAACAAACCATATTAGGCACACACTTTCAAGAAAAATAATAACCTTGACCCTAGTTAAAATGTATTAACTGGGAACTCTGGATCCAGATGTGACGTGTCTTCCAACTGTGGAGAAATGGTTAGAACAAGCAATACCTTGTATGTTATGTCATAACTTGGCAATCAACATTCAATCTTTACTAAACCAAATAAACAAATGTTAAATGATGTCCAATTTTAAACTATTTTACTACTTATGGCACATACACACGGGTCGATTTTTTTTGACGACTGAACGATAATGATGTCGTTATCGTTCAGTCGGTCAAAAAATCGTCCAGTTTCATCACCAAAACGATGATTGATAACTACCAATGCATGCTCCCGTTTGCAGTTGCCATTTATCGCCCAAACCTCCCTTCCAACCTGACGATAATGTGATTCAGACCCGGACGCTATTTGCGTCCGCTCACTGGCTAAAAGGGGCTGGCTATTTAAATCATGTGCTTGCACTGTGTCGCATAAAGCCACCCACTAAGTAATAGCGAGTGGCTGCACTATGCGCTCGCACCTGTATAAAGACGCCCCTTAGCCACTCGCAACACACGTCATCTCTGGCAGTTGTAGGATTAATCGGGAATATCGAGAGCCATCAGAGCTGTTCGCAGTGCTTGTGGTAGCCTTTTCCCACCACAACATTGCGAGCAGTTCTGGCTAAAATACAACCCAGTCAAGTGTGTAACGACGCTACTTTGCTAATTATGCACACCCATTAAACGCCGTTCTGACGGTCGGGCATGCCTGCGTTCGCACATCCACACCCCCATTTTCAAGCACCTTCCCCTGTTACCACCCACAGATGGCACTATTTGTCAGTCAAAATAGCGGCCCGACTACGGGTTATGGGCGAGCACTTTCCATCGCACTGGCTGGTTCACGCACGCACATTGCGACTCATACTACGCATGCGCAGATTGCGAAAAATCACTCAATGCGAGCGAGCACAGCATAGCGTCCAGGTCTGAATCAGGCCCAGTATTCTAAATCTGTTATACTGACTCTTACTGCGGTTTAATATTGATATCCTTAGCTACTATGGTGCTACAAACAGAAACAGGTTAGTGGCAGCCCTGGCAACTTCCTAATGATATTTAGATTGAAATTATGCAGCAAAAATTAGTCAAAGTTATTTCTGTCAGCTGGTATCGCTAATTACACTATGCACACAGTCTGGCTGTTTTGCAGTAGTCTGATCAGGGGATGAAATTCAACTTTGCAGATTCTTGGTATACTGTAGCAGAGGAATTATTGTATCGTAAATCTGGCTTTCTCACAGTTTAAAGCATTGAGGGCCTGATTCAGACCCGCTCGCGAGCGCTATGTGCTCGCAAGCGGGTTGATGGTGGCCCAGTGCGCATGCGCGCGATGGAGCCGGTTCCGTTGTGTGCATGCGCGAGACCCGTATAGCGACGGGCAAACCGTCGCTCCGGATCTCGTACCAAAGGGGGCGTGCTGTCGATGTTGAGTGACAGCACGGCTCTTTTGGTGGGCGTGCCGGGGGAGTGGTTGCCAAAACGGAGGTGTTACCATGTGAACGCCTCCGTTTGGGGGCGCCCCCACTGACATCAGTGTGAGAGATTTCGGCTCTGTGAGAGCCGAAATCTCTCTGGGGCTTGCGGCAACGAGACCCTACCACAAGGCTCTCGTCGCAAACCCGATGGTCGCGATGGTCCTCCTGGCCGCTCGCTATAGCTGTGGGTGGTCACAAGAGGCCGCTCTAAAAAACAAGAAGGCCGGCCCTGTTTCAGAGTGAGCGCTCTGTCAGAGTGTGAGGCTCTGAATCAGGGCATGAGTCTCTCTCTCTGTGTGTGCTTGTAATTAATTGTACAGCTTCGGTGACAGGACAGAGGGTAGTGTCTATCTCTTACTTAACTCTTTCTCCTATCTCAGGCACTAAGGGGTAAATTTACTAAAGTGAGAGTTTTTAGAAGTGAGTTTTAAAAGTGATGTTGCCCATAGCAACCAATCAGATTCTAGCTATTACCTTCTAGAAGGTGCTAGTTAAATGTTAAGTAGAATCTGATTGCTATGGGCAACATCACTTTTAAAACTCACTTCTAAAAACTCTCACTTTAGTAAATTTACCCCTAAGTCTATGTAACATGTCTCACTGGGCTAATGGAGAACTGTGTAGCCTGACTGTCTGAAGATCACCGTCAATGAGTTTTCAAATGTGGTGTACTGGAGCCTCTTACCACCTCCCCGAGTAACCCAGCTCAGTCTGACCCTACTGGTCAATCAGAAGACTCTGGGCTCCACCTCAGCAGTGCCTTATCCTCGGTGGATGTTTCCACCTCTTCCAGCCTACTTATGCCAGGGGGCCGGAAAGTCTCTCCTGCATATACCGCAATGCTGTCGGTACTCGTATAGGGCTTCCGCTGCTCCGCTGCCGCCCGGGGTCCACACACAACAGCAGTTACCTCACAGCTCAAACCTGGAATGGCCGCCCTCAGCATGCCTCCTGACAGCACAGCTCTGCTATGACCAACTGCTGCCTCCAACTGTCACATCTTTTACCACCTGACACTGCTCATGTGACCTGCTCCTGACCTCCTGAGCAGCTGCAGAGGCTGCTGGGAATTGCAGGGTATTAAATTAAGACACAATAGTTTTCATCCCTCAGCGACAGTAAAAGATTTACCTTATTCACAATTCCTTAGAGTCTGCAGGATCACTACTGATCCGCAGGAGACAGAGAAACAGCTAAATCTAATGATTGATAAATTTATCAAACGAGGTTACCTCTTGAAAGAACTTAAGCAAGCCAAAATTAAAGCATTGAGTATAAACAGGAAGGAGATATCATGGCCCACTATCTGAGGCAGTTGCAGATGAATTAGTATCCAATGTCTCAAAAACTCTATTGTGTATAGTTCTTTGTGTTCTAGGATACCTTATTCTATTAGAATCCTCTGTTAACCACCTATATACTTGATGATTGCCTCAGATAGCGAACCATCAGGATCTCTCCCACCTAGTGGTTTTTTAGGACCACAGGGAGCAGAAGGGGGTACCCTAGACCCAAAAGAACAAGGTCACATACGAGGCGGGGTGGCTATAAGGCGAAGAAGGCGCAGGAGGCGGATTTAAACTTAATCTTTAACCTCTCTGATCATAGTCTAACGAATGCTGAAACCTCACTGCTTGCTCTGGGACATAGTTTTGTTCCAACTACTAAACACGACCCTTTTGAATTTCACGTTGATCAATATAAATTTAGACGTAAATTACGTCTACGTGAATTCTTCTCTGAGTCTGAAAAGAATATGGGCCATGATAAATTATCTTTTAAGAAACCAGGGCAATTTGACCCTCCATCCATTAATCCCAATATCAAAACATTTTTGAGAATGTCAGATTTGGAGGTTCAGAATAGCCCTAGACATCGTTCTTTTGATAATTTGAATGTGGAACAACGTGAGGCCCTAAGATCTCTCAGAGATAATCCAGATTTGGTGATCCATCCTGCGGATAAGGGCGGGGCGGTGGTATTGCAGAATTTAAAAGACTATGACAGAGAGGTGAATCGCCAACTTGCCGACACTAGCACCTACTGTGTGTGCACTATTAATCCGATGTATAATATCAAATTATTGGTTGACGCATGCATAAGGAGGGGTGTTGAAAGTGGTTGGCTTGTTGAGGACTTAGGGGATTTCCTAACGGTGGATTACCCCATTTGTCCTTTCCTGTACATTCTACTTAAAGTACACAAAACCATCGTTGATCCCCCAGGTAGGCCGATTATATCGGCGTGGGGTTCTCTGCTTCAGCTATTAGCCCAATTTATTGATAAACTATTGCAACCCATTGTTAAAACCATTCCAAGTTATATACAGGATACCTATGAATTTTTGGATAAATTATCAAGTTACAAGGGGAATAATGGAAACATTCTATTGGCCACAATGGATGTAAATTCATTGTACACAATAATTCCACATGATGATGGGATTTCTGCAATTAGGGAAGCGCTAGAGGTCCCATTGTATAGGGGCCCCCCTATTGAGTATCTGTGTGAATTACTTGGACGTGTACTAAAGGAGAATCACTTTTCATACGATGGCAAGTACTATAAACAATGGTCAGGAACAGTGATGGGTTCGAACCTCGCGCCGGCATATGCCAATATATATATGCACTCGTATGAAACTGTGAATATTAACCCTATTTTTGGTAAAATTATGAATTTATATTGTCGATTTATTGATGATGTTTTTATCATCTGGGATGACACAGAGTTGGAATTTTGGAGGATGGTGGAATTTTTGAATGCTTTACCTAGTCCTGTGACATTTTCCGCAAAAACCAGTGACTCATCGATAGATTTTTTTGGATGTAACAATCTCTAAGAGAGGACATGAGCTACATACAACGTTGTACCGGAAGTATACCGATCGTAATACTTTATTGTATGCGACAAGTAATCATCTGCCTAAACTTAAAGCGAGTTTGCCCATTTCACAATTTATGTGTGTCCTTAGAATCAACACAGATCATGATACGGCTGAAGACCAGATTAATGAGATGAAGGAGCGCTTTAAAAGTCATGGATACGACAAGAAAACTATTGATAGGTGTCTGGAGAAGGCCAGACAGAGACTTGTATTAAACACTCCCAAGGCAGACATTATCAAGATGGTAGGATGATCTTTACCAGCCAATTTGACAATAAATCACATACAATCTCTAAAGCCTATAAACGGAATTGGCCTATTATAGCCACTGATCCAACTTTTAAAAGGGGTTTGAAGCTTCCGCCAATTATGACATATAGACGCGGTCCAAACCTCAAGCAGCTCCTTATGCAAACAAGGAAACAACCCTCCCAAGTGTGGACTACGTGGCTTCCAGCAGCAAAGCCTGGGTGCTTTAAGTGCATGAGTTGTACAACTTGTAGATTGCTGATTCCAGGTTCCAGCTTTCCACATCCACACAGCGGGATAGCTATACCTATTAAATATAGGCTGCACTGCACAATCGATTTTGTGATTTATTTGATAACTTGTCCGTGTAGACTTGCCTATGTTGGTTTGACCACGCGGAATTTCCGTGAACGTATGGCAAATCATAGAAGCTCGACAGGTTTGAGCACAGGTGTATCCGATAAACCGGTTCCTAGGCACTGGTTAAGTGCTGGTCATCAAATGTCAACATTAAGATGTCGACTGATAGATTGGGTCCCACCACTAGTTAGGGGTGGTGACCGTGAATTGACACTGAGAAGATTAGAGGCCCGGTGGATATTTAAATTGGATACTATCTCACCAAGAGGACTAAATGAATATAATACTTTGCGAGTGTTCCTCTAGATGTGGATCAATGAATTGATATTTATTATGTTATTTAGGGCAATGAAGTAAGATCCACACCGCCTTCCTCATTACCTCCTCCATTAGAAACTGTTTTTATTAAGTGATTTTTTTTATATATTTATCTGTGATAAGTTTTGTGATATGTCCTACGACCCTGTGTGATAAAAATTTCAAAGTTAAAAAATTTTAAAATTTAAAAAACACATTTAGATATTATCTAAAAATATAAAAAATTCCTGTTGGGATAGAGGGATTATAGGGTAAATATATGAGTATTTGTTATATTTGTTTTATGTGGTATGTTAATTGTTTGTAAACCGAGGGGATTCCAAATTATATGCACTACAATCATATGTATTACTATGTATAGATCTATATTTATTGAAGTGATTGACTCTTATGGGTGGCTTTAAAGTATACTAGGCTATACATTCGATCTGTGGTTTATATAATGGTTAATTAGAGGTCCCGCTCTGCGTTCCACATGTTGGCACGCAGGCTGGAGGACAAGGATGCTGAGTTGTGGCCCCAATATGCGTTCCACGGGGTGGAACGCTTTGTGGATTATTATGATGCGATGCGGCCGGGAGGAAGTGACGCCACTTCCGGGTTGTGCGTTCCAAGTGGTGGAGCGCACGCGGTGATGGAGCGCGCGCTAGTCTTGATTGTTGGTGCTATATATGGTATCCCTGAGGTAAGGTAAGTCAAACCTGTGGGCTGAGGTTATGCCATTGAAATATCTAAAGGTTGTTGTGATATGCTGCTGGCTTGATAATGGTCCTGACTGGACCGAAACGTCGCTGCTAATTGTATGCTGCTGCTAGAACCTATTACCTTCATATTACGTTGATGCTGGAATAAACTACCTTGAATGTCTCCTTGGTGAGTGCGTCCTTCTGGATAACTATATATATATATATATATAAATATATATATATACACACACACACACACATTTACACACACACAAGTGTGTGTGTGTATATATATATATATACTGTGATAGGATCATTGGTAAAGTGGTCGGTGGCAGGTACATTTGTCCCAGATTCCTGTCTTATGTGTTTTAAACCCCCAGGAGAAAGTCTGCAGTGTAGCAGGCTTGAGTTTCGGCTTTTTGAAAAGCCGGTTTGGGACCTGGGGGTTGTGGGTGAGAGGAGAGGGAGGGCTCCACCCACGGCCACTCCAGGTTTTGGTTCTCGCAGCCTGGTAACAGGCTTGTTAGGGTTTCCACCTGAGAGTGGCCAATATAAGCCTAGTGTGTTGAGGGCTGATTGTCTCACCTGGGAGAGCAGACAGGGAGTTTGCTCAGAGATACTTGAAAACCTAACTGTAAGTGTTGTGCTGTGCCCTTGTTGCTGGTGAGGGCATTAGGCCCTGCCAGGTTCTGGTAGTAAGGGAACTACCTGTGAAGTTAGTGCCCCGACAGGGCTAGGATTTATGTTTATGTTTTCTATATGTTGTTTCTGACATTGTACAATAAAGACTGGCGCCGACCAGCTTGTACTTGCATCCAGTCTGGCGTACTGTTTCCCAGCTGCTGTGTGTGAAAGGAAGGAGTCCTCTACCCAGGAGAGGGACCCCCTAACCTAACTGTGTCACAATATGGTGGAGAATGTGGGCAACCACACACACTGAAGTTGCAGCAAGAGGAAAACTTTCAGTTTAAAAATTAAAGGGACAGACACCCAATTTGTGAGTGTGGAAATAACACTGTGTCCTTGGAGTCCCATAGAGGAGGCGTCAGCCAATGCTCAGAGAGGCAAGGTTCAGCTTCCAACCTACACCCCAGGACAAAATGGAGGACATTATTAACGCCTTGCTCCAAGCTACAGCAGCTCAGCAGGAGACAAACAAACTTCAGCAGGAGACGAACAAACTTCAGCAGGAATCTACCAGGGCTCAGCAGGAATCTACCTGGGCTCAGCAGGAATCCACCAGGGTGCAACTGTTGGCCTTGGAGACAGCCCAGAGGCAACAACAGGTCACCATCGAGGAAACCCGCCAGGCCTTAGCGGAAAACAGCCAGGCCATAAAAGAGGTGGTACAGCACCTGGTCGCCCGGCCCAGAGATGTTGCTACTGGTCCTCCCACCACCACTCACTCCGTACGAGCCAGTCACTTCCTCCAAAAGATGACTTCGGGCGATGATGTGGAGGCCTATCTCGCCGCATTTGAAAGAACGGCCGAAAGGGAGAGTTGGCCCAAGGAGCAGTGGGCAAGTCTGGCGGCCCCTTTTTTATCTGGGGAGCCACAAAAGGCCTATTTTGACATGCCTGCCTGATGCCAAGGACTATAAAAAACTAAAACAAGAGATCCTAAGTCGCTTGGGAGTCACCACCTTTGTTCGTGCCCAACGGGTCCACCGCTGGGAGACACCCAAGGGGGTTACTAGACATTGCCAAAGAGACATGGGAGGGGCAGTCTAGTCCTTACAAAACCGTGATTGAGTATGTTTCTCAAATGCAGGAGAGAATTGCTGCGGTAGTGCCGATAGTGAGAGAGCACCTGGAACAGGCTCAACAGGCACAGCAGAGGGTATACAACCGCAATGCTCGGTTACGCAGCTTTGCTCCTGGGGACAGAGTGTTAGTATTGGTTCCCACTGTGGAAAATAAACTTTTGGCTAAATGGCAAGGGCCCTTTGAAATCTTAGAAAGAGTGGGGCAGGTCAGTTACAAAGTTTACCAGCCGGGGAAAAGAAAGCCGGAACAGATATACCATATAAATCTGTTAAAGCCCTGGAAAGATAGAACGGCACTGTCGGCCGTCCGAGCCCCTCTAGTAAATCCAGGGCCCTTAGTTCCCGAAGTGACAGTGGCAAAAACCCTGTCGGCAATTCAACAACAAGAGGTCAAGGAGTTTCTGATCAGAAATAGGGTGCTGTTCTCTGACGTACCTGGGAAAACCTCGGTCATTAAACATGACATCATCACTGACCCAGGGGTTAAAGTTAATCTAAAGCCCTATAGGTTGCCAGAAGCACAAAGAGAATCGGTGTCGAAAGAAATTAAAAATATGCTAGAGTTAGGGGTTATTGAAGAATCACATAATGAATGGTCAAGTCCCATTGTGTTGATTCCAAAGCCCGATGGGAGTGTGCGTTTCTGCAATGATTTCCGAAAGTTGAACAGTGTTTCAAAATTCGATGCCTACCCGATGCCAAGAGTGGATGAACTGATTGAGAGACTAAGGACGGCAAGGTATTTAACCACTCTTGACCTAACCAAAGGGTATTGGCAAGTACCGTTAACCAAGAGCGCCAAACAAAAGACAGCTTTTTCAGCGCCAGAGGGCTTGTTTCAGTACAAGATGTTGCCATTTGGGCTACATGGGGCACCTGCTACCTTCCAAAGAATGATGGACAGGATTCTAAGGCCCCATAGATGGTATGCGGCTGCTTATCTGGATGACGTGGTCATTCATAGTCCTGAATGGCAGTCTCACTTACCCAGGGTACAAGCAGTTTTGGACTCCATCTATAAGGCAGGTTTGACAGCCAACCCAAAAAAGTGTTGTCTAGGCATGGAGGAAGTAAAATATCTGGGATACACCATTGGCAGAGGCCTGATAAAGCCTCAGCTCAATAAAGTTGATGCCATATAAAACTGGCCACAGCCTCTGAATAAGAAGCAGGTGAGAGCCTTCTTGGGAATTACGGGGTACTACAGGAGGTTTATACCCAACTTTGCCACCATGGCAGTCCCACTGACTGACCTGATCAAAGGCAAACAAAAAGTCATGGTAGAATGGAGTCCTGAGGCAGAGAAAGCTTTTCAGGAGTTGAAAGTAGCGTTGTGTTCCCAACCAGTCCTGATGACTCCTAATTTTGAAAGGGAATTCATAGTACAAACCGATGCATCAGAAGTAGGTATAGGAGCGGTCCTGTCCCAGAACAAGGAAGGTGAGGAACACCCTATTTTCTATCTAAGCAGAAAGTTGAATGTACATGAGAGAAACTATGCCACAGTGGAGAAGGAGGTGTTGGCCATAAAGTGGGCATTAGAGGCTCTCAGGTACTACTTGGTTGGAAGAAAGTTCAAATTGATCACTGAACATGCCCCTTTGAAGTGGATGTCCGAAAATAAAGACAGTAATGCAAGAATTACGAGATGGTTCTTGGCGTTAAAAACTTTTACATTTTCAGTGGAACACAGGCCAGGAAGCCAGCTGGCCAATGCTGACGCGTTGTCACGCGTTCATTGTTTGGGGGCTTCAATTGTTCCGCCCCACAGGTCGAAACAAAGGGGGGGGATATGTGATAGGATCATTGGTAAAGTGGTCGGTGGCAGGTACATTTGTCGTAGATTCCTGTCTTATGTGTTTTAAACCCCCAGGAGAAAGTCTGCAGTGTAGCAGGCTTGAGTTTCGGCTTTTTGAAAAGCCGGTTTGGGACCTGGGGGTTGTGGGTGAGAGGAGAGGGAGGGCTCCACCCACGGCCAGGTTTGGTTCTCGCAGCCTGGTAACAGGCTTGTTAGGGTTTCCACCTGAGAGTGGCCAATATAAGCCTAGTGTGTTGAGGGCTGATTGTCTCACCTGGGAGAGCAGACAGGGAGTTTGCTCACAGACACTTGAAAACCTAACTGTAAGTGTTGTGCTGTGCCCTTGTTGCTGGTGAGGGCATTAGGCCCTGCCAGGTTCTGGTAGTGAGGGAACTACCTGTGAAGTTAGTGCCCCGACAGGGCTAGGATTTATGTTTATGTTTTCTTTATGTTGTTTCTGACATTGTACAATAAAGACTGGCGCCGACCAGCTTGTACTTGCATCCAGTCTGGCGTACTGTTTCCCAGCTGCTGTGTGTGAAAGGAAGGAGTCCTCTACCCAGGAGAGGGACCCCCTAACCTAACTGTGTCACAATACACATACACACACACACACACACATTATATATATATACATATACACATACATTTACACACACACAAGTGTGTGTATATATATATATATATATATATTGTTTTTTATATACAACATACAATGTCCTATCACTGTGACCAGCAGTGATCAGGACATGGGGGGTGGACAGGGGTGGAGTTGAAGGAGGGGCCGGGGACACAACACTGGCAGCTGCCGAGTAGGGGAACATGTACTGTAGTGAAGTCCCGGGATGTAGGGGGTGGGAGCGGTCAGGGATACAGCGCGACTGCTGCTTCTCTACAGTACTCATATCAAGTCAATGAAGCAGCAGCCATGCTATGTCCCCGGCCGCTCCCACCCCTTCCTTACCGGTGCAGCATACTATTCTATTACTATAGAGAAGCAGCAGCAGCTGCACTGGCAGAGAAGGGGTGGAAGCGGCCGGGCACATAGCGCAGCAGCTGCGCCGGCAGAGAAGGGGTGGGAGCGGCCAGGCACATAGTGCAGCAGCCGCGCCAGGATGGAAGGGGTGTTAAAGCCGGGGACGGAGCGCGGCTGCTGCTTCTCTATTGTATCAAGCCAGGCAGTCACGCAGGGGTGGATGCAGCCAGAGCCCTCTGTAAGGTATGAGAAGCACCGGAAGGGGGTTCTTGTCGGCAGCAGCTGTGGCTATCAGGAGCCGCAGCTGCTGCTTTCTTCTATTGAAAACAGCCTGCCTGGAGGGGGTCCCGCTGGGTGCCCGATCACTGTGGCTAGCAGTGATCGGGACACACTGGCAGGAATCTGAGGGAGCAGAGGGACCAGCAGGTCCCTCTGACATAGGCGGCTGTAGGAAGATTAGCTTCCCGCAGCCGCCTAGTGGGCACTTCTGACTGGTCGTATCAGATACGACCATGTCAGGGAAAGCCCAGCCTGGTGTGGTCGTATCTGATACGACCGTGCCAGGCAAGTGGTTAAATTGTTGCACAATACTAGAGCATGCCCAGTTATACTAGGAGCCGCAATATTAAGGACACTGTCATGAAACTGACATTACTGCATTCAAATTCTCAGAATTTTTTCTTTGAGTTACAGTAATGGGTGCTTTAAATGTTTAGGGTGCACCACTTGCAGTTACATGCAGGTGGGCAACTATGGGGCATATTCACTTGGGCGCGAGGTTTAGCGAGGACAAAAAATTTGCGCCCAATACCCGCAGTATCCAATAAAAAAAATTTTTCCGGGGTTTTCAGAGCTGAAAGCCCTGTGCCACGTAAAAAAAAAAAAATGAGTTACCTGCCCGGGGGTCTCCGGTGGTCTCTGTGGCTCCCGGTGGCCTCCCCTCCATCTTATCACTGGGAAGGGGGCTGCTGAGAGGCTCCAGGGGCTGCAGGGAAGCACAAGGGCTGCTAGGAGATATAGGCCCTCATTCAGACCCACTCGCAAGCGGGCGCACGTACGTTAGGCGTACGTACAAAATTATTTAAATTCAATGGCTCGCTCGTATTTTCGTTCGCATCTAAAATTCCTCCCTAAACTCAGGCGACCCCTCCTCTAACTAACGAGCGTGCGAAATAGCGAGCGTACATCCCCGAAATGGCTTGAAGGGAACGCACGCACAAGTGAAACCGGAAGTGGCCTTGTCAGATGTCGATTACCTGCTCCTTTATTCTGCCTACCTCCCTCAATCGTATCATGCCAATCAATGTATCAATTAGCTTAATTGTTTTTTTTTTTTCAACACAATGCAAGAAACTTTACTCTTGTCCGTGTTTGTGTTTACCCGCAGAATACGTACGGATGGAACATTCGCTTTTATTGTTCAAAAAACATGTGAACCACAATTAAACAATTGTTCTATTGCTGTGGATCCCCGCATATTTTCCGGGGTTCATTTCTTTATTTAAATTTGCAAACGCATGTCACTGCATCAAGCCTATCATAACTCTCCAGAGATTTCTGGCCCTGTTGAACACATGACTCATACACTAACCAATAAAATTGCTCCTGTTAATTTCCAAAATACATTAGCCAATCAGAAATTTTTTGCACACTTTATCAAAAATGTTTTGTATGAAAAACTCCATTGCCATCATGAGAGCCTCCGCATTCACTGGTGCTTACGGAGGTGATGGATCGCCGTATCACCAGCCAGACTCCACCCATCACCAACCGGCAGAAGCGCTCCGCGTATGCGGAGGCACGGTCCCGCCTGCGGTCCTTGGGTTCACGCCGCAACATCGGGCAGCTGGAGCGCAGGTGGTCAGACCTGCAACGGCGAACGCCCCGCTTGCTGGCATGCTTTCGCATGCAGATCCTGGAAAGTAAGTGTTATGTATTGTGGTTTTCATGTTTGTGTTTGTGGGGCAAACTGCGTGTGCATGTTTTCCTGTCTGTCCTATTTATTATTTGTCCTCATATCTGCGTGTGCATGTTTTCCTGTCTGTCCTATTTATTATTTGTCCTCATATCTGCGTGTGCATGTTTTCCTGTCTGTCCTATTTATTATTTGTCCTCATATCTGCGTGTGCATGTTTTCCTGTCTGTCCTATTTATTATTTGTCCTCATATCTGCGTGTGCTTGTTTTCCCTCTATTTCTGTTTTTTTCATTCTACTCCTATTTGCATGTTTTTTGTTGGTGCTTTTTTTTTTTTTATTTGGGCCCCGGATTTGCCCAGAAACTAACCTCAATTTATTTGACATATTTTAGGAGGACAGCCAAGACTACGCCGTCACCGTCCGGCCAGACGGCGTTCCCGGCCACTATCCCCAACCCCCAGCCAACACTCCACCCCAAATATTTCCCCTATACCCCACTCCTCCCCCGCCTTCCAAGACCCTCTCCCAGAACTGTCGGGCCTCCTTCCCCTCCGTCCCACTTCCCCCTCTCCTCCACCCACCCCTCTTCCAATTACCCCCTCCCCGGAGTCCGTCATTACCCCTCCCCGTTCTTTGGGGAATGAAGGCTCCTCCGAGGAAGAACATGGAGGGACTTCCGGAGCTCCCGTTTTGGCTCCCGGTATGTTTTTCTTTCACATTTTTTTTAACCACAAACTGTTTGTATGTAATCATGTGTCGTGCCTTTATTCGTGCTTGTTTGGTTTACTTTTGGTGATTTAGCAGTTTGCCTTTACCTCTTCCTGCTGATTTCAACATACACATATCACACCTGTGGGAATTTGTACATAGGCCTTGTATTTTTGGCAGCACCCCCTTTTTGTTTTGGTTTTTTTTTTTTAGGTTTAGGAGTGATTTCGTTGTGTTTTTGTTTTTTTAATGTGGATTCCCACACACTTTTCTCACCCACAGAGGAACAGAGGCTTCGACAAGAGGTGGACGAATGTGTTGGCCAGATGCGCCAACATGTCATTGGCATTCTTGTGGGCCTTGACCGGCTGTCTGGCATCCTTCGCCAGTAGTTTTTTTTGTTTATTTTCGTTTTCTAAATAAATTTTTTAGTTCTAATATACATTCTGGCTCATTCTTTTTTTCCAAAACAAAAATAGTTTTCCCTGACATAAGTAGACTGTTCCTGCAAGGATTTCCCTTTTTTAAAAGTTAGATTGTGTTTTGTATTTGTATGTTAAACAGCCACAAGAAACACATAACAGTAACAATGTCATTTCCCTTTTTGGGTGTAGTGTCAATTAGATATTTCGACATTTTACAGGTTCCTAGTTGGTGTGCAAGCTGCTTAGGCCAATCTTCAAAATCCAAAGGTTTGGACAGGCTTCCTTTTGGTGTGGGTTGGGAACCTGAAAACATATTTCAGTTTACATCAACTGGTGTCAGTACTGGATTACCCCTTAGTCAAATGTAAGGTGTGTTAACCTGGTTACACTTGCTGTTAACGTCCAAAAAAAGGAAGACCATTTCACTCTCCAAACATTTATTCACAACATAAATGAGAAATCAAAGTGGACACTCCCAAAAAAAAAAAACAGTGATAATCTCAAATACAACACATACAAATAAAATATTTAAATAAAAAAAACAATCAAGAACTGGTTGACGAAGGACCATGCCAACATGATTCCACAAACATGGCGTTGCGATATGGGTTCCAGAATATATGCCCAAAATCACCAGATCCAGGTTTGGTAAGGGTAGCAGGAAGTAGTGAGCGTTGGAGTGGCAAAGATTATGTGAACAAACAGAAGATGGTGAAAAAAATAAAAATAAATTAGATGTTCGCAAACAAACACAAACACATTAGGTATAAACACTGTAGTTTTGGTCAAACTTACCTAAAAAATCTGGCCACCACATTATCGCGTATGGCCCCCCCACATACTGACCTCCAACCAACCTCGGGGGGGCCATCCTCAGGTAAGGCATCCTCTGGCTGCATTGGGACACCACTCCTTATGGCGATGTTGTGAAATATCCCACACAGGACCACAATTTTCGACACCATATCCGGCAAATACATGAGCTCGCCACCAGAGCGGAGGAGGCATCTGAATCGGCCTTTTAAAAGGCCGATACAGCGCTCCACCACTTGCCTGGTGGCTGTAAGTGCGGAATTATACTCACTTTGTGGGCCTGGTGTGGGAGCCAAATAAGGAGTGAGCAGCCAGGACATGCAAGGGTATCCACTGTCTCCTGTGAAAAATAAGAGACAACATCAGGAACACTGTGTATCAAGCTTAACATTGTTATGTACTAAAGGTCTCCACTTACCCAGAAGCCACGCATCACCAGCTTGTAGGTTGGTTAATTTCTGCCATATCCCTGATTGCCGGATGACGAAGGAGTCATGTGCACTTCCTGGTAATTTAGCATTCAGGGACAGGATCTGGAGGGAGGCATCACATACCACCATTACATTCAGGGAGTGATAGTGTTTCCTGTTTCTAAATATTGCCTCCAGCCGTGCTGGAGGCTGAAGTGGTATGTGAGTACCATCCACAACCCCTATGATGTGTGGGAAGCCAGCTATTTGGTAAAAATTGGCCTTGGCCACACTAAGGGCACCCATATCCAAAGGCATTTGAATAAAATGATGGAGGTGCTTGAAAAGTGCCTCCATCACTGCCCTCAGGATCCGGGAAAAGGAGGATTGGGAGATGCCCGCCACTATTCCCACCGTTGTTTGAAACGATCCTGAGGCACAGAAATGTAACACCGCCATAAATTGCGTCAGTGGTGGTATTGCTGTTGGACTGTCAATTTGCCGCTCAAGATCACTTTCTATTAATGAGAGAGTGTCTATGATGATTTTGGGAGGTAGACGGTAGCGTCTTAAAACCTCATCATCGGGCATTCCAAAAAGGGTGACATGTGTTCGAAATATCTGGGGCCTTGCATGCCTACGATGCCTACGCCTGGGATGAGATTGAGGTTGGTCGGCTTCCGGGAGCATGGCCAGAACAATCCGCCCCAGATCAACCTGAAATTCAAAGATTTCAAAGTAAGGCTTTTGACCCACCCCAAAACTATATTAAAACAACTTAGCTTGATGATACCATCCATTGCTGCTTACATGCCGGGGTATTGTCATGATACGTCCAAACTGAAAATAAACACCAAAATTACTTGACACATTTCACTCTGTGCATTTTTGTTTATAAATTTTGTGCTAGACCAAAGTTAAAATATGCCAAACACCCATTTAGCAAAACCGCAAAGCGACATTTAACACAGTACATCAAAACGGGTCGAAATGTTGGCTCAAAAAGCGAAAGATAAACCACCAAAAAGTTAGAATGATTATTAAGCTGTTTAAAATGCGCTAATTAGTTCGCTAATACAAGTCACAAGAGTAACTACTAAAAATGCGCTAATTAGTTCGCTAATACAAGTCACAAGAGTAACTACTAAAAATGCGCTAATTAGTTCGCTAATACAAGTCACAAGAGTAACTACTAAAAATGCGCTAATTAGTTCGCTAATACAAGTCACAAGAGTAACTACTAAAAATGCGCTAATTAGTTCGCTAATACAAGTCACAAGAGTAACTACTAAAAATGCGCTAATTAGTTTGCAAATACAAGATAAAAAATGGACTTACCAAGAGCAAATATCTAAGATGCAAAATCAAAAGGTCTTTGGGGTCGAAAATAAACAAAATCTAAAATAGAAGAAATTAGGGATCCAAAAATTACAAAATATACGAAACACAATGAAACAACAATTGAACAAAAGTTAGACTTCACAAAACTTACCAAATCAAGAAACGAGGTCCCAAAAATATAAACCAACAAAGATAACGGAAAAAAACGCAAATCTAACCAACAAACGTATCTCCAACCTCCAACTCCTTTCTACGCAATCAATAAACTCCAGCCAAGATAACCTCCAACAATCCAAAAACGCCACCTCGACTTGAGACACACCAAGCCATAAATAGTGTTTCGTTTCCCGCACAAATTAAGGAGGGATCATAGGGCCGCACAATCAATGATGCGGCCGCAAAATAAGGACGCATGTATAAATACGTCACGAAAACACATTCAAATTCTGGTGTATTTCTTGTTTGGACCTCAGACATGGCGACAGACCAGGGAAAAAATGCCCAAGAGTCAGGCGGTAAGTCTTTCATGCATTTTCTATCAACGATTAATTTGAAACATAAGATTAGGCAAGTTGTGATTTTGTGAATTCTGTAAATTTACACAAATAGGTGAGGAGGATGACATGGAAGAGGCTGCTGGGCCCAGTATTCCGGCCAAAGCGGCCAAAAAAAAAAGGCAGCCACATTTCACAAGAAAGGAGATGGAGGTTTTGATCCAGAAGTGTGTGGACATCCTGCCACAGGCAGACAGGAATATGAGTCTAAGCCAGAAGTGGAGAATGTGGGAAGAGGTAGCCGTTGCTGTCAATAGAGTGGGTGATTATGTCCGTCTAGCCCGGGATGTCAAACGGCGGTAAGTAAACCCTTGCCCCCCCTAAAAACAAACCCCATTTTAAACCAAAGGATAATGGCTTCCATTTTTCCCCACAGATGGGGCGACTTCAAATATCGCCTAAAGCAAAAACTCGCGGACAGGGCTAGGCATGCAAGGGGGACAGGTGGGGGTCCCACCCCTGTGTCATTGGAGTTGACGGATTTAGAAGAGCTGGCACAGGGGTGTGTGCAGCCTGTGGAGGTGTTTGGCGTGTCCAACATGGATACGGACATGCCAGACTTTGCGGCTCCTCATGTTGGCCCAGGTAAGTATTGTGATGTCACCAACTCTGAAATGCTATTGTGCCAATATGTAGATTCTAATGTGACTCTTTTCTCATTTTTCCAACAGAGACACAGGCGGATGAGTCTGCTCCAGAGGGAAGCCTTGGCCGCAGAATTTCTGCTGGCTCTGCAGGGGAGGAACCAGTACATCCGGCTGAGGACCCTGCAGAAGCCAGTCCAGGGCGTGCCCCCTCGCAGGCAGTGGGCCTCCTCACAGAACTCAATTTAAAATCGGATTTCCATACGGAGATTCTGCAGAGGATGGACGCCAGTCTGATACGGGTGGCTGAGGCCCTGGAGCAAAATGCTGCGGCCAACGTGACCATTGGTCAGGCCCTGGCGGAAAATACCAGGGCCAACATCCGCATCGCCGATGCCCTGGAGCAGCTCGTTCGCCAGCACATGGTGGAGCCGACCTCCCTTCCTGCCGGAACATCAGGATCCTCCACCTTTGGCACAACATCAGCCAATCCTCCAAATGTGCATAGCCCTGTGCCTAGTCCAGAGGCCACAACATCTGCCTCTGGACAGGCCAGCCCGATGGCATCCCGGACCTGGTCTGGCGCCCACCCTCCCCCATCCAAACGGGCGAAAAAACGGTGACAGCAATGGCGACTTTTCCCACACTCCTTCTGTGCTTGGCTCATATTCCTTTCTGGTCAAAACTTCCCTCTCCTTTCTTGTGAAATGTTTTTAATTTATTTTTGTACGTTTATGTTAGCAGTTATTGATTATTTATTTTTGATAAAAAGTATCTTTGCCAGAAAAAAAGAAAACAAAATATTATGCCAATTGGTTTGTGTTTAAACAATAAATTTATGATAAAAATCTGACATTGTATTGTGACATTATTGTACAAATGGGTTACATTTAATCCTGGCCCTAAAGGCAAAAAAGGACACAAAAAACCATTTCATTTGTAAAAAAAAAAGGCCTCTTGAAGGAACGTTTAAAAAATCACATAACGATGCAAATTCCACATTAAAAAAAAAAAGGGGAGCTAATTAAAACATGATGACATTTTTGTCACAATAGGCCATAAACAACAAATTGAGGCCAAAAAAACCCCCAAAAAATGTACGCCAATTGATTGTGTAATCCTGACATTAACAGGTATGATTTCCACCTGCGTACGGTTTTGTGCTATCCCAATAAACTGCTTTCCAAACACATACCAAGCCGGTTTTCAATACAACACTAATTGCTTTTGTGACCACCCGCGATTAATCGCTGCAACATCATGGAGTCCCGGGACGGAGGAGAAGGCCATCGCCAATGTGGTCGAGTAATCCAGACCCTAAACTGTGCGAGCATTTTGAAGGGAAAGAGGATGTTCTAGTGACGTATGTGACGGTCCGAACACATTTGACGTTCGCATCTGCTAATGTATGTACGCCCCAAAAACGCCTCGCCACGCCTGCGTTTTTCCATCTCCACCCCCGTCAACACCCAAAAACGCCCTGTTCTGTCAATCACATTTGACATGTCACTTCCTGTACGCTATTTTAGGAACGAGAGAAAAAAAGCTCGCAATCTGCCGTACGCACATGCGCAGTGTAACACCGACGCATGCGCGGTTAGTCAACATCGGAACGCAACGAGCGTACTGTTGGTAACGTGCGGCTCTGAATGAGGGCCATAGTTCTACCAGCGCCTATTATGGGGGGGGGGCATACTTACACTGGACACACACACTGGGGGTCACACAGACACACTCATGCACACACACAGTCACTCATTAACACTCACAAACACACACACTGACATGCTCACCGCTGCTGCAGGAGACCGGCACTGGATGCAGAAGACAGCACTTTGGGAGGTGAGTATTACTGACTAATTAAGCTAATTGGACACTTCCAATTGCTTAATCATTCATTAGGAGGGGTGCCGCCGGGGTCCCAGAGCATTTCCCAACCATTTTTCCTAAAATTGTGGAATTTAGGAAAATTGATTGTGCTCTGGAGGTGCACAAAAAAAGAACTCCGGGCGCTCAAAAACTCAAAAACCCCACTCCTAATTCAATAGCAAAAATCCTGCACCTGCAGGAAAACCCTGCGGGGCAGGATTTTTGCTATTCTTGCCCCCGATTGAACATGCCCCTATATGTTAAACCCTTATTCAGGTTAAAAATTCACCATTAATTGGCCTCATATACGTTTTGTCTTGCCCATGTGGCCTCCACTATATGGGCAAGACAGAACTTTATTTAAGGAAAGAATGGCACAATACCGCTCGGCCATACGGACGGCTTTGGCCTCAGGGAACAGTGAACAGCCAGTAGCTTGGCCATTTGCCACGTTAAGACATCATATTGCAAATTTGTGTTACAAGGTGATTGATCATGTCCCCCAGTCACAGCAAGGGGAAAACAGATCAAGAAAATACAGCTTGAAGCTGCATGGATATTTTGCTTGGTTACTATGTACCCAAGGGGGCTGAATGCTTTTTGTAGATATAGACACCCTGGTTTTACTGTGTAATAGATGGGTGTTACATATTCAGGTACACAATAAGATAATACGTCTGGTAAAATATAGTCTTCCCTCTTCATGAGTTCAATTGTTTTAATGACACATGATCCAAAGTATCAAATAGTTGGATTAATTGGGTTTGTTTTCACTTATTATCTAATATATTTTTAGTCCACACATATCTTTGTGACTGACATTTTTTCTGTCAGCACATTTTATTGAATACTAGCAGGAGTACCCGGCGTTGCCTGGGATTTTCAGAATGTCTGTTTACACATCATCCTCCAACCAACCTCTCCTTAAGCAGGCCTCACGAATAGTATCACAAACTACCCCATCAACAGTCCTAAGGTCTTTGAAGGAATTAGGACCCATAATGGTGTAAAGCAAACTTCGGAGATAGAAGCATTCAAAATGTGTCGGATGTACAGTGTAAACACGGCCAAGAGCTTCTGTTGCTCTGATACCAGGATGACCATCTACAGTGACTCCTTGTTTTCTGCGCAGAAAAACTTTGGGAGAAACATTCCATGTGTAATATTTTGGCAGCTCACAGTACAGCAGGGTCCTTGCAAAGTCATTTTGACACAGTTGGAAGAAAGAAGTAAATGTTGTTGTGTAATTTGGTATAGTCAGAGAGCTGAGAATGCTGGCAAAGCCTGCTAAAGCTCTCTTCGATAATAAACATTAAGATCATGACAAAACATGACAACAGAAAACGCTTGCTCCGACGCCCTACCCATATGCAGTGAGGCCCCACAATGATCATCCAGCAGAAATTGTGGTTTTAAATTAATTAAAAATGAACAGTAATTCATTTCGATTTAAAATTTGTTTAGTTGCCTCGGGCGTGTTTTAATACACTCGTATGTAAAATGTCACGATCTTCGCTTGTAAACTGTGGATTAGTATAGAAAGACAGAAGTACAGAAGGACAAATTTTTACTTTGATATAGTAGAGAAGATAGAAAAGAAAAAATAGTAGATAAGCTAAATCCTTTTGTAATTCCGTACCTGACCTGTAGAGGGCGAATGCTATGCAAAAATTGTGGTTTTCAATTAATTAAAAAGTAACAGTAATTAATTTTGATTTAGTAGAGAAGATAGAAAAGAAAAAATAGTAGATAAAATAAATCCTTTTGTAATTCCGTCCCTGACCTGTAGAGGGCGAATGCTATGCAAAATGTTTTTTCATAAATTAAAAATTAACAGTAATTAATTTCGATTTACATTTTTTTTAGTTGCCTCCGCCATGTTTTAATATGCTCGCTGCTGAAAAGTATGCATAATGCTATGAAGAGATGGTGTTATGTTGGTGTAGCTCCTATTACACCCTATGGGTGCTGAATGATCTACAGTGACAACTTCAAAGGTCAGGGAAATCTGTGATTCTATGGACTTTTCAGTGCACTTAACTATGGAGATAGCTTAAATATTCCATTCTCCAGGTGATATGCTGTAGAAATGCGAAAAATAAGTCTACCAAATAGACCACAAAGTGAGAAAAGGTGAATAAAGGAAAATTGTGCTTACCTGTGATGTTTATGTTCAGTTATCCGGCATTGAACACGGTCTTGTCTCCCTTCGTCCATGCTACCTCTGATCCTTGTGAAGAGGCAAAGGCACAGTTTGGGTTGGTGGCTGGGGCAGGGACAGAGATGAGGAAGGGGCAATAGGAATACATCGGAAGTGGTGTTCAAAGGCACACATGGTAAGGGGAGTCATAGGCACACCTGGGGTGGGGGGTCATAGACACACATGGTGAGGGTTATAGCACACATAGGGTGGGGGGACAGAGGAACACCTGTTGAGGGGGGTTTAGGGGATTACTTGGGAAGGGATAAGGTCCCACATGGAGAGGGAGATTTAGTGGAACAATTGGGATGGGGTCAGAAGCACACCTAGGGGGGAATTCAATTACACCAGATAAGTTTTTGCGGGTCAAAAAGAGAGGTAGCCTCAGGCCTTATCGCCCAAGGCTATTCAATTAGGCTCACTTTTCACCCGAGTCCGTGAAAAGTTCACAGATTCGTGCATTAACAGGGTATGGCACTAATCACCTAGTTATTGGGTTTTTTTCACTGCTTGTGCAGAGGTAAAAAAAAATTCCAGACAAGTCCTGGAATTCGGGGCTTTTGAATAGCCCCAGGGGATCATTTAGCTCAATGTAAATCACCGAGGCTAATTGAATTTCCCCCTTGAGGAGGGTCAGGGGAATACATGGTGAGTGATAAGGGTAGAGGAACACATTGAAAGTACTGTGTGTTGTTTGCCTCTATTACTGTGCAAGCAAGTGGAGGAGAACAAAGGAAGAGATCTGGGGGTTAGGAGTTGACACATAAGATGAACTGATTTTGCCATATAGAAGAGGTGCTGTTAAAGTAGCAGTTTACTGTGTTCACTTAAGTGGGAGCTGCAAAACCCTCTCATGGGAGAAGGCTTCACTTTAAACACTCACTTACAAAGCCCTCACCCAATCCTCTCCCATTTACATATCTGACTGGCTACCTTCCTTTTTAGTACTCAATTCACGCTACTCACAATCACTTACAAAGCCCTCACCCAATCAGTGGCATAACTAGGGTATTTGGAGCCCAGGGCAAGATGAAAACTGGAGCCCCCCCAACACAAAAACTGGGCATGGTCACTAAAAACTGGGGGCATGTCAACATGACGTTACCATTTCTCATCACTCGGGAAACATTCCTTTCCATCCCACCTTAATGCCCCCAGTAGTAGTGCCCGTTATGCAGTGCTACCTGTTGTAGTGCCCATTATGGAATGCCCTTAGTAGTAGTGCCCCTCATGCACTGCCCACTGTAGTAGTGCCCCTTATGCAATGTCCCCAGTAGCAGTGCCCCTTATGCAATGCCCCCTGTAGTAGTGCCCCTTATGCAGTGCCCCCAGTAGTAGTGCCCCTTATGCAGTGCCCCAAGTAGCAGTGCCCCTTATGCAATGCCCCCTGTTGTAGTGTACATTATGCAGTGCCTTTTATGCAATGCCCCCTGTTTGAGTGCATATTATGTAGTGCCCAATATATAGTGCCCCCAGTAGTGCCCATTATATAGTGCCTTCTATGCAGTTCCCCCAGTACTGCCCCTTATATAGTGCCACTTATGCAGTGCCTAGTATACAGTGCCCCCAGTAGTAGTGCCTTTTACACATAAAACAAGCAGACACACACAGACAAAATTATACTTACCTGCATCCATGCTCCTGCCACGCCTTCCCCTATCCACTGCTCCCATCCCACTCATCACTACGGGAGAGACATCATGACATCCCTTCACCCAGTGTGGGAGCCGGAAGGCAGAGCTCAAGTGAGTGAGCTCCAGCCTGGCTCCGGCCCTGGGTGCAGCAGCCAATAAGAGTCTGTCTGATTCTTATTGGCTGCAGTTATAAAACAAACACATCGCTGCCACCAGTGTCTTTGTTTTAATGTGTAGTACCGTGGACCGCATGTGCCCTGGACTGCAGCCGAAGGTCGGGGCCGGGTCCGACGGCACCCAGGGCACTCACCCCTCTTGACCCCCCCACATTACGCCACTGCACTTAATCCTCTCCCATTTACATCTCTGACAGAGATGTAAATGACAGAGGATTGGTTGAGGGTTTGTAAGTGTTTGTGAGAAGCTTGAATTGGGTTCTGAATGGGAAAGGGAGCCAGTGTAGGGCTTGTAGGAGAGGGGAAGCAGATGTAGAATGTTTGGAGAGGCAGATGAGCCGGGCAGCAACAATCCTCTCCAATTTACATCTCTGACCTTATTTCCCTTCACTCCCGCCTACCCACTTCACTCCAAGAATGAATGCAGCCTCACCTGAAAACTGGTTACTTCCTTCCACTCCAGCCTCTAAGATTTTGCCCGTGCTGCTCCCTTCCTCTTGAATCCACTCTCTCTGCCTATCAGACTCTGCACCTCTCTTCAAAACTTCAAATGGGCTCTCAATACTCACTTCTTCATCAAAGCCTCCCATCTCTCACCCTAACACTCTGGGTCTGATTCAGAGCCGAACGCTCTGGACGAGCGCCCGCTCTGAATCAGGGCATTTTAAGGTTTTTTTGGTGCGTCCTCCTGGACGCTCGCATAGCTGTGGGTTACCACCCACAGCTTATGCGAGCGTCCATGATGATGGTCACGATGGTCAAGACCATCGCGACTATCGGGCTTGCGACGAGACCCTGCGGTAGGGTCTCGGTGACCGCAAGCCCTGGAGTGATTTTGGCTCTATCAGAGCCAAAATCACTCCCACTGACATCACTAGTGATGTCAGTGGGGCCGGACCCAGACGGTAGGCACTCCCATTGACAGCACGCCCCCTTTGGTGCGAGACCCCGAGCGACGGCTTCCCCGTCGCCCGCCGGGTCTCACGCATGCGCACGACGGAGCATTTGGGTACCATCGACCCGCTTGCGAGCGTCCTGCGCTCACGAGCGGGTCTGAATGAGACCCTCTGTCCCATGGTCACTATCTACCCCATCTGTGTCACCACTGTCTGTCTACCCCTACCCTTTAGAATGTAAGTTCTCATGAGCAGGAGCCTCTTCCTTCCCTTACTTATACTATAATCTACTCCATACTCCCGACCACGGCAACTAACAATTGGTGCTGCCACACTGCTGCTTATTTGAGTATTATGACCACTGATGCACCAATGTTTATAAACCATCTCCTTGTCCTGCAATATTTTATACTGTAAGACACTGTTTTGCTCATTCTGTTCCTGTTTAAGTAGTTTGTTAGGCGTTGCGGAACCCTTGTGGCACCATGTAAGACGTAAAGAATAATAATAATATGCATGATTTTATACTATGCGGAGAGCCCATCTACAAATACTGAGCACCTCCTTCATTCATTTGCCATGTTCACTGTATGTCATAAGTTTTCACTTTGGGATAAAATGAGTGTGATGGATATTTCTGAAGCTAAGAAATCATTGTATGAACAAAGGTAACCTTTGTGCTGTCTGACACATTTTTGCAAAGTGAACATTTTTGTAAGAGAAACATTGTACAATTTGAGTTCCTGGTCACATAGAAGAAAATATTTGAAAAGAAACCAATCAGGAGGGCAAGTAACTTTACTTTTATTAAATATTATGGCTCTATAACATACTTAGAGGACATTGTGGTGGAATAGTGATTATACACATTTTAAATGGGTCATTTTATTATGATCACCAGATTAGTACTTTGCTGGGCCAACTTTTGCTCTTAATACAGTTTAATTTTTTTGAAAGTAAATTAGAGGCATGTCTCACTTTTGCAGCAAATAGCAATGGCGTATGGACAGGCCTTCTGCTTCTGTAGCCCATGCAATGTAATGTGCCGCATACTATTCTTAATTGGTCCCTCTTTCAGATTATCCGTAACTTTATGCGCTGTTGCCCATCTGTGAGACTGACCAAGTCTGCCTACTCTGTTACACTTGAGCATCCAGTAGCTATTAACGACCACAGACCTTGCATCAGGGGCGTCTTTAGAGAGGAGGAGGCCCGTGTGCATCCCCCGACACGGGCCCCCTCCTCTCACTCAGGTGGCCGGTAGCCAACTGATGCGGCTGGCCGGCCACCACAGAATCAATAGACTGTGGGCACTAGAGTGTGCCCAGGGTCTATTGTGCATGCGCAGATCGCCGGGGAAATGGCGAGGACGCTATTTTCCCGGCAATCTCACAGCGCATGCACAAAACACCGGAAAAATGGCAGCGGCGGCCATTTTCTGGTCTTTGAACAGCACTGGGAGACCCGATACGGGACATCGGAGAGGTAAGTAATACTAAGTATGGGTGCAGGGTGTGTGGTCCCCCCCTGGACCCGGGGGTCTGTGTGCACCGCACACCATGCACCCATTATAGATATGCCCCTACCTTGCACTCAGACCCAGGTTCACTCTGTGCGCACATTAACAACTGCCGCCCTTGAACAATTCACCTGTGCAGCCGTTTTCCTAATCTTTGGACCACTGCTGCGAGCGTTATAAGTAATGCACCTCATTAGTCTTTGACTTTGCCCTTCCATTCCTATACAGAATCAGACATCCTACATCAGCATTATCTGCGGAATAACTACTTTGCGTAAAATCGCCTGGTGGTTATAATAATTTGGCCACTCATTGTAATACACAATAGATTTCTAATGTCCTTCATTTTCAGATTTGCAGATTTGTTTTTGCAAACACAAGTGAAATAATAAGTATTTAACATTTTACAAAGCATTCAATATATTTTACATGAACTAAAATGGGGTCAATTCAAAATGGTCTATTTCTAAAAGCACATCTCCAATTTGGGGTCAGCATATGATTTTTTTTTTAAACCTAATTGTATTTACACACCGCCCTGCTGTGTTTTTGAAGAGGAAATATGTTCTACACATGTGCGGAATGGATCTCCTCTGACTCCCCAGACTCTCTTGTGGACCCGGCAATTTCTGACCAGTTTTGCCAGAGAAAATCGTTAGTTAAGCACTGCATACGAATTTGCAGTTTCTGGCTGCGACAGGCCACCGAAACGGTCGTAACAGATCTGCATTTTAGTCGCAACTCCCTCGTTACCTCCCCCAAATAGTCACTGTCTATCAATCATTCTGCATCCTAATTCACACTACGACCGCCAAAACAGACCATTTCAGCACATGCGCAGTGCGACTCTGACGCATGACTGGAAACATCGACCACTTCCGACCGAAATCGATCCTGCATCCACCACAGAATCAGGCCCAATATTTTAGATGTACATGTTGTTAAATGTACATGAAAAGCTATGTTACCGAAACAAACACTATACAAATACAAATTACTATTTAAAGTTTAATAGCTCTCCCTAGCTAAGGGCAAGTTGGATGTCCCACAGAAACTTAAAATAACAGATAAAGGGCCCCATTTACAAACGAAATATAACCCCTTTAGCGCTCGCTAAAGGGGTTATACCTTCTTGCTGTATTTAGTAAACAGTGGTAAACTTAGATTACCGCTGTTTGCACAGCATTGCTCTCGCCATCTAAAAGATGGCGAGAGCGATGCGGGCCCCATTGCCGGCAATGGAGACCCGGCGTTGCCTTTCCGGCTTCAACGAAGCCTTCCAGGCACTGCCGGGTCTCCCTGTCATGCACATGCGCAGACGGACCGTCACGCATGCGCATGACCCTGGAGCCCCATCGCTGGCAGCGTTAGGCTGCCAGCAGCCCAGCAGAGGACCTCGTCGAGGATGAGGATTCCGCTGGACTTCGCGGGACCTCGCCAGAGGGGTAAGTATTACTAAATACCAGTGGAATTTTCGTTTGTATCACAGTGATACTAAATGAAAATTCCAGCTGGTATTTCCCTTCGTTTGTAAATGGGGCCCAAAATACGTTGTTTTTTTAAAAAAAGATTTATGTTCTATATCAGAACTTAAAATAGATGTGAATAATTATTGTAACATAAAAGCTAACTGCAAATCTCTTTTGGGCTGATTCTGCGTCAGACACTGCTGCGACGTGTTAGTGTCTTTTGCTGTAGCTGCGTCTGCTACTTTATGCTATTGCTATTATCAGCCCTTCCCTGGTGCACAGCAGCACATCTGAATACAGAAGCAGCTTTGAGCAGTTGCAGTCACAAACATCGGAAGCACCACCGTGACTTGCATCAGCCTCATGCTAGGTGCAGACTCTCTGTCAAAGTAGGCGATTAAGTCCTAAAACACTCCTGCGATATAGCTGTGTGTCTATATAGCCACCTCCCAGTGACCACCCAGACAGTGCCCAATCTTTTCCAAACCCCATGCGGCTCAAACCGCCCTGTGACTCGCTATGTACACAGCATAGTACGCACGTGCTGTTCAACTTTTTAGTGATTTAGACAAGTGGAGGGGTGGAGGAATCAAATCATAATGTAGTTAAGCTGCTGTTAGGTGACTGTAATTTCCTTTGTATGTCAGTGCCTAGCTGACAAAAGTCTCTCTCTCTCTCTCTTTCATATATAAACATATTTGTGCTCTAGGTGCGTGTGTGTATATATATATATATATATATATATATATATATATAATGTTAGATTTTAAGCTTTCTCCAGTAGACCATATATTGCAAACACCCTTTAGCAATTCTGCATTTGCCCCTTTCATTGTAGAAGAACAGGTAAGAGTCACCTCTTGATTAAATTACAATTAACTCTGGGCCTGATTCAGACCCGGTTGCGAGCGCTGTGCGCTCGCAACCGGGTCGATGGTGGGCCAATGCGCATGCGCACGACGGAGCCGGCTCCGTCGTGCGCATGCGCGAGACCCGGATAGGGACGGGCAATCCATCGCTCTGGGTCTCGTACCAAAGGGGGCGAGCTGTCGATGTTGAGTGACAGCTCGCCCCCTTTGGTGGGCGGGCCGGGGGGGGTGGCTGCTCAAACGGAGGCGTTCCCATGTGAACGCCTGCCGTTTGAGGGCGGCCCCACTGACATTACGAGTGATGTCAGTGGAGAGATTCCGGCTCTGTTAGAGCCGAAACCTCTCTGGGGCTTGTGGCCACGAGACCCTACCACAAGGGTCTCGTCGCAAGCCCGATGGTCGCGATGGTCTTGACCATCGAGACCATCAACCTGGCCGCTCGCTATAGCTGTGGGTGGTCACCCACAGCTATGCGAGCGGTCAGGAGGCCGCACAAAAAAAAAAAAACGCCCTGATTCAGAGCGAGCACTCTTTCAGAGCATCCGGCTCTGAATCAGGGCCTCTGCTACTCTATAATAAATTAGTGCTGAAGCATATTCCTTATGCCTGGCATTCTCAAACAGCCACTTATATTCACTCATCCAACCCTATCATAATGGAGCACATAACTTTCACAGGCCCACGGAATAGAAAGAAAAATATGTAGGAGGACTTCACTTTTTATTCTACAAAAATATTCTCACAATAAACTAATTAATATCACAAAGAAATAGTTATCTTATCAAAGTTCTGTCTCACTGAGTGAATGCTGTTTTGTCATGCCAGCCATATTAAATGGTGCGTACACATGTTACGATGAAAATGGACGATATGAACGAAAACAATATCGATCATATCGTTATAGTTCATATCGTGCATCTTTTGGTGCCCAAAGACCTGTGATGCGCGGGCACATATGGTCGATATCGACCATCGCCCGTGCATGCAGGCCAACCTGGTCGATATCTAATAGGTTACTATAGGAACGCGGGTCGCTTTAGTCATTGGTGAGTTGGTGGTGTGCTGGATGATCGATATCGATCGTCCAGCGCACCCAGGAGATCGAACAATGATATTGTTATCGTTGTCAATCGTCCTATCTGTACGCACTAAAACACTAACTTTTACACACCTGTTTGTAAAGGGAAGTGCATTAACTTAAAGCCTAATATAGCAGTGTTCATGTGGATACATTACTTTGCACCAGCATTTAGGATGAGTTAGGTAGGTTGAGGCATTTGTTGCTGAGCACAGATTAGGAAAATGAGTGCACCTACTTTTCCACCCACATCCAAAAATAAAATGTTGTTTTGTAGAATTAAATTATTTAAATGTGATGAAAGGGTGGAGAAGGCACATTTACATAAGCATTCTCTGCCTTGTAGACTGCCATTTTCTACCCACAGATTTGAGAGCTCAGTGGGTAATATCAGGGACGGATTGGGAACTAAGGACCTTATTCAGAGACGGCCGTACAGTCTACGACCGCACGGCCGCCTCGATGTTTTGCCAGTGCGCATGCGCACGTGGGAGCCGGCTCCCTCGTGCGCATGCGTGAGACCTGCTACGACCGACAGCGCCGGTCGTAGCGGGTCTCTTTCCATAGGGGGCGAGCTGTCGATGTTGATTGACAGCTCGCCCCGTTTGGAAGGCGGGCCGGGGGGGTGGCAGCCCAAACGGAGGCGTTCCCATGGGAACGCCTGCCGTTTGGGGGAGGCCCCACTGTCATCACTAGTGATGTCAGTGGAGAGCTTCCGGCTCTGACAGAGCCAGAAGCTCTCCGGGGCTTACGACAAGTGAGACCCTACCCTAGGGTCTCGTCGTAAGCCCCGATGGTCGCGATGGTCTCTGACCATCGCGACCATCACCCGAGCGGTCGTTAGAGCTGTGGGTGTTAACCCACAGCCTAACGACCGCAACAGAGGCGGGCGGTCAGGATGCAAGTTGCCGCCCAGTTTCTGAGCGACCACTTGCATCCTCTGACCGCCTCTGAATGAGGCCCTAAAAGTGGCCCTAGAAAAATTTCCCAAAGTAGCCTTATGTAGGCAGCACCAAATCAACTGTAGGCAGAACTAACACCAAAGTTGTCTGGTTTAGTATATACATGGAGAAATCAGCGATAGTCTGAAGATTGTTGCTGCAAAAGGCAAAACCAGTTGAATTTTGTTTCTGGGCACTCCAATTTTCATGATGTATTTGGGCGGCACCATCGCTGCCCCATGGCCCTTGCTTCTGGCTAGCAGGGTGCCTGGAACAAATACGAAGTTCGTTTATAAATCCTTGGCTTTATGGTCACGCAGAATGGCCACTGATACTGAGATGCCGGAGCCATATATGGCTGCAAATGTGCTGGATCATAAGTAAAGTGATAGCCGGGTCAGAACCCATATGTAAAGTGACAGACCACCTACACATTCAGGGAATGGAAATGATATATACTAACATATACTTCTGGCCTCAAGTGTTATGGTCTCAGTGCAATATGAGTACAATCAGTGGCTCACAGGACATTAGGTATTCCTGAGAGCCAGGGACGTGCAGTCAGGGTAGGCAGGGGAAGCTGAGCCTACCCTATCATATTCCCTGTCAGACTGTAGAGTTTTGACTATAAAAATGATAACAATAATACAAAAAAGATATTTATAACTTATAAATATCTTCTTTGTATTATTCTGATCGGTTTTAAAGGCAAAAATCACCAAAGTTGCAGCATTCCCTGGAAATACAGGGAGAGACAAGAGATGAGGCAGGAAGAGCTCATCCTTACCTCTAGTAGCTCATACACTGTCTGGAGCTGGCGTTTGGTCCACGAACCAGCCAATAAACCACAGAGAAAAAGAGCTAATGGAGGCATGCCTCACTGTGAGTGCCTTGAGCTCTGATGGACACCTCTGACGATCAGGCGATCAGTCCCTGAAGTATTCATGCATCAGAGCTCAGCAGCAGCACTGCGGAGGGAAGGAAATTGGCATATGCAGACAGTGGAAACAAACTGTAGAAAAAGTTGAGGAGGGTCCGCTGCTAGGGGGAGATATTTTGTGCTAAGGGGGATTTTCTGTGCTAGTGGGAGATACTGTATGTGTGAGGGGGATCTGTGCTACAGGGAATCTGTGTGTGGGAGAGGATCTGTGTGAGGGGGGAGATCTGTGCAAGTGGGGCAGGTTCATATATGTGTGTGTAAATCTTCCTCTGATACTAGCCAGTGCCTCCCCATCCATTGACCTCATCGCATGTCCCTGCTGAGATCCTATAAAAGGCGACCTTTAGGTCCTGCCACTCTGACTGGAAAATTAGATTTCTTGAAGGCACCTAGCACATGACTTGTCTAGAAAATGTTGTCTGTGTAATCTCTAAAGTTTACAGACTGGAAGTAGCCTCTGGCACTGCATAGTTACTGCAAAACAAACAATTAGATCCGGCACCGGAGTAAAGTAAACAAATTTAGAACCAACTGTAATTACAATACATCAATAATTGAGTAATCCACTATGTTGGTGGTGCTCCCTGGGAAAAGTATACAACATACTCATAATAAACAAAAACCTCTAGACTAAAGCTAGGAAATGAAACTCCCTTTTAGGGGCACTCTTGAATAAATGTATATAGTATGAAATGATAGTTGTAATTAAAACAAACTTTATTGTTATTCTAAAAAAACAGGGATATATTATAGACTCAAAATAATATTACATAATAGCGAGTCTGAGCTATGGTTTAAAAATCTAATTCATGAAAATATATATAAAAAAATATAAAAAAAATATAAAACAATATATATTAAAAAATTCCAATGCTAATCCCTAACAGCACATATGGGTAAGTGTCCTCCCACCTACAGTTGTTTCCTTTGGCACTGCCCAGGGTCCTTCTCTCATCTGGGGTTTGCTCAGGGAAGATCCTAGACAGCAGAAGGTGACCAGGACTTTGGTTGCTGTACTTTACCTACATTATCTTCCCATTATTTTGATCCTGGGATCAGATTTTGCACATGAGACTTATATGTGACAATCAGTATTGTTACCTGATCTGAATCAATCATCAGCTTCTGCTTGAGTCAGAGGTTTATATACACAGTCCAGGTGTTTAGGATTTACCCATTTAGCACTGTGTGTAGGTTGAAGTAGAATTTACATGCATGTTTAATAATAATAATAATAATAATATGCAATATTGGGCTAAGTTCAATAATTCGTCTGTATAAAATACTATTTGTGCACTTATTTATGCTTTATGTCTTATATTATTAATACTCACGAATCCTATAGACGCCACACTACAGTGCTTATGAATTGGATGTATGTATTACTATTATAATTTATTGGTTAACCACTAATTAACGGGCAAAGTGCAACAACAGTTTGATTTACAGCTTTGCCTGTCCATTCAAATTTTATGTTGAAATACTGGTATATTTGACCTAGTGATTTATTACATTTATATATATTAACAGGGGAATGCAAACTCCTAAGGTAAAAACTGCCATAGCACTCACAGGGGGGCAATTTAGTCCCTAGAAACTTTCTCTGTTATTTATATTCCGTATTGAGTGCTGTTAATTAATTATTAATATAATATAATTATTTTCGCCATTATATTGTCACCAGATTATTGCATGATTATAGATTTAATTACAACTATCATTTCATACTCTATACATTTATTCAAGAGTGCCCCTAAAAGGGAGTTTCTTTTCTAGCTCTAGTCTAGAGATTTTTATTTATTACCGTATAGTTACTGATAAACATAGATTAAAGATCATCTTTCACACGTTCATATTTATGAACTTAATAAATATTGAGGAGGTTTGTGTGGACTTTTCTTACCACATCCCCCTAGATCTTGTGTCCTTAACAGTCTTTGCAATTTTTGAGCTTGGATGCATATCCCTAAATAAGGTAGCATCATGGACTTGTGGTAGTGTAAAACTATATATAGTGGCATCAGGGGCGGATTGGGAATTGAAAGTGGCCCTGGAAAAATTTGAGAAAGTGGCCCCAGTTGGCAGGTGCGCACCCGAAAAAAGGGGCATGTCAGGTGAAATACTTTGGCAGCGAGCCACTCCACTAATTTTTGTCACATTTGGGGCAGCTGGGCATGTCCCCAGTTTTTCTCTCTCTCCAGTGAATAGACACCCTGCGCATGTGCACAGTATCTATTCAGTGGGTGAGAGGGGGCTTCCTAACCTCCCCTCCACCACAAGGGAAGCTCTGTCTCACAAGACAAGGATGGTCTCGTCTTGCAATGTGAAGAGATCCTCTGCGGGCCACTTTGCTTGCTATGACAGACATCAGTAAGCTGCCTGTCATGAAAGTCACGGGCCTAGACCAAGTAGAGCAAATTGTCTACCTTACCTTTTTATGGTTTCTCTGCAATGGGGAACCTCTGAAGAAACTGATCCTTCCTGGACAGGCATTCACTATTCATGTAGGAGATCACATGGTCCGGAAGCTGTCTGATTGCCTAGGAATAAAGCCAACATCATCACCATGCAGATAATACATAGTAACAGAAGTTTTGGGGCAGGGCAAAATGTGAGTTTTTCTGATCTAACAATTTTATATTAATAAAATATATTTGCTAATTTGGTACCATTTGTATCAATAATATGGTTTCTAGAATTGGTATTTTATTGAAGATTATTGTCCCCCAGCCTTTTCTTCTAATTTTATCAGCGGTCCAGGATGCGGTCAAATTACAGACTCTGAGGATTCCAGTGGTTAGAATGCTGGCGCCAGAATCCCAACACCTGTCAGAATCCCAGCTGGAATCCTGAAGGTAAGTAGTGGGGTAAGGGGGAGGGTTAGGGGCTAGATTTGGCACTTGGGGCAGAGTTAGGCACCAAGGGGGGAGGGTTAGTTTTAGGGTGCAGGGTACGAGAGAGTGATATATGAGAGGGACACTGGGCTAGATGAAGGGACAGTGAGATGGGGTGCACTGGGCTGGTTTGGAAGGAAAAACACTCGGCTCAATGAGGTGGGCACTGTTACTGGGCTGGCTAGGGGTTTTTAAGAGGTGGGATAGTGAGAAGAGGGATGGTTGTGGAGGGAAGGGAGAGACACTGGGATGGGGGAGGGGGCAGTGAGATTGTGGGGGTTTGAGGAACACTGGGCTGCATAATGGGGAGACACAGGGATGGGAGCACTTACCTTGGTTTGTTCCATGCTCAGGCCCCCGCACACTCACTGGTGCAGCGTCCAAAGCCACAGCAGCACCTCAGCTCCGGAGGGTGGCGTGAGGTGCGGGTGGTGCGGCGTGGCCTGGTCGGGTGGGACTGCCGATTTTAGTGGCCCCAACAGTCCCGGTGAAGTCTATGGCCAATCCGCCCCTGAGTGGCATGATACTGCGCATAATATAACAGGACTCCTGGACTAGGGAGCTCCACAGACTTCTGGTAGAATTGGGCACCCTCCTGCTTCCCGCCCACTTCCTAGTGAAATGGGTAGGAAGAGGGTGGGGGACGCAATTACGTAATTCAAGGTAAAACACATCATCATAGCCCTATCCACTGTAGGGGAATCAGTATGTTTTACTGCCGGCCTCATAGTTCAAATCCCGACAGCGGCTGCCCAGCAGGGGTGAAAATCCCAATCGTCCAAGGTAAGTATTTGCTAACCCCATTCTACCCCCTAACCCTCCCTAAGGGGTGCCTAACCCTAACCTCCCCCCAAGTGCCTAACCCTAATCCCCCCTCTAAGTGCCTAAACCTGACCCCCGGGGGGTGCCTAACCCTAAGTCCCCCTGGGATCCCTAAACCTAACCCTCCCCCCCGCGGCTGTCCACGCCCGGCGCCTGGTTTACCTTTGATCGGTAAGCCAGGTGTCGGGCTCCTGGCGTAGGTCTAATGACAGGCGTCGGATTTCGACGCCTGTCATTAGACTCCTGTCTGGATTAGACAGTCAGGAAGCCGGCGGTCGGGATTGTAGGTTATGCCACTATTTGCTACACTGCATTGTGAGAGGCGGGGCCAAGTTATGCAATTTGCCAGCCCACCACATTGGTCACTTCAATCTCCCTTCTAAGAATTCTACCATGGGGAATTCTAATCCTATCGGGATCCTGGCGGTCCGGATGCTGGTAGTCAGGCTACTGGCAGCGGCATCCCGACAGGATTAGGTAAGTATCCTAATCCTCCCTTTAACCCTAACCCATCTTTCCTGCAGCCTAACTCTAACCCTCCCCTCCAGCAGCCTAACCCTAACCCTCCCCCCTGCAGCCTAACCCTAACCCTCCCCCTGCAGCCTAACCCTAACCCTCCCCCTGCAGCCTAACCCTAACCCTCCCCCTAGTGCCTAACTCTTAAACCTAATCCTAATACTTACAGTTGGGATTCTGAAGCCGGGATTTTTCTGTTGTCGGTATTCTGGCCGCTGGCATACCATCTCCTGGGGTAAAAGGTTGCACTTGTCATGCAGCAGCCAAGTAGTAGTACTAGAGCTGAGCGGTCGGGTTTTCTCCAAAAACCAAACACACCCGAACTTTGGGGTTCCGAGTTGAAATGAGTCTCGCCTTGGATTACTTTTTGAGTAGAACCGAGTCCCAGCTTTTGATTGCATATTAGTGATTCCCTCATGATTTCAGGTGCCAAAATTTACTGAAAATTATTGGAAATTAATGTTAATGATGTTAATAATAGTAAAGGAACAAAAACAGGTCCAAGTTATATGATTTTAGCTGTTTTTATCAATTCTTTAAATAGAATTCCACAAACAAAACTAAAACTCAACCTGATCCAAAACACTTGAGGGTGGTGTTGCCAAAACTAACAACAAGACCAAAACCTTTTAGGGTAGTTTTGCCAAAACCAAAACACGGGGGTCCACGCACATCTCTAAGTAGTACTCAAGTCCAGGGCCTTGATACAGGTGACCGCAGGCCTTTGACCTGTTCTCCAGGCAGTGAGAGATTGAATACAGAGAAGCTCACATACACACTTACATAACAATTTAAAATGCATGATTAAGGATACTGAATAGCTTAATGGAAGTTAATTTCACCTGCTCTCTTTTCTCAAACTTCCACTTTATTTATGCAAACTGTCTCCTCTCCAGTTCAGATGTCTCTTCCCACTCTCCTCACAGCTCGCATCTTACATTATGATTTAAATTACTGTGGGGTCTATTTACCAAGCTGTGTTAGGAGATAAAGGGGTTTATTTACTAAGCAGTGTTATGAGACAGAGTGAAAAGTGATAAGAAAGTGATAAGGTGCCAGCCAATCAGCTTCCAACTGTCATTTTTCAAACAAACAAATACAGCAGAATGACACCAAAGAGTTGGGCGCTCTCTATAATACCATGTAGAATACACCCAAGGTGGGGAGATAAAAAATGGATATTCACCCCAGGAATAATATCCCTTTAAAAGGAGAAAGTTTCTATTCGTCTGTATACCAATTAAAGTCACAGGATTACTTCTCTCCTCTTAATGGTATGTAGTTTTGTAACCTGTAGGTGTGTCCACCATTCCTCTGCATATACTCAAATATACGGGTGCAGGCAGACAGTGAAAAAAGAACTCGACATAGTGCAAAAAACCTTTAAAATATGAATAAGGATTTTATAGAAGTTGCACTTACAAACATAGATGAAAACAGGCATAACAAATAGAATCCAGGGATGCAAGCACAGCAACAAACTGGACGGAAGTTCTGGCAGTCCTCAGATGGTTAGAATGGACAATGCCCGGTTAGAGAGACGGATACTCCAGCCAGAAACCAGATAAATTCCCCCAGGACAGCAAGTGCAGCAAATGAGGATCCAAATAAATAGAGCCACGCTTAACGCGTTTCAGACTGGAATAGTCCTTCGTCAGAAGCATGTACTCGGCTCTCAGAGCAGACCATTTAAACCCTCCCTAAGTACTTACACAGGTGTAGCTGAGTGCCGCTGATTAACACCATTCCCACAGTGCTTCTGCACTGATCTCCATGAGACCGGAAACAAAATGGCCGCCATGCGTTCCAAATGTATTCCACAACCAAGAAGTGACTTTATTCCAACATTATAGGAACAAGATTACTACTGTGCTATTTCAATAGCGATCCATCAGCGACCATGTAGTGGGTGAAATCCATTTGCAGGGTAAAATAAATGTCCATCATTCATAAACAGTCCTCAGCAGTAAGCAAATAGAGCAACAATAAAAAAGACATAGAAATACTTAATTAAAAAACATGACACTTAGTTAAAACAATTAAATAAAAAACCCAAGGTGTATAGCTGGACATAAAGTGCAGACATGCTCAAAAAGTGCAAGATAAATGTGCAAATAGACCAAACTAGGGTAGGGGATAATATCAAGTGAGGAAACATTTTAGTTCGAAGTCCCCGTTTAGTCCCCTGGGAACAAGGGTCCCCAAAAGATGAATCCACTTCATCTCAGCTTGAGACAATCTTTTCTCAATATCCCTAGTACGCCATTTTGGAGTAATTACCTGAATACCCCAAAAATTGATAATAAAACATTCTTTTGAATCATGATGTCTTCTGAAATGGGCAGAGACAGTATGTGTCTCTATGCCTTTGTGAATATTATAGATGTGTTCAGCAAGTCTTATTTTCAGATTCCTACTTGTTTTTCCAACATAACTTAAGCCACATGCACACTCGAGAATATATATAACATTCTCTAAGTGGCATGTGACAAAGTCCTTTATTTGGTAAGTAGTTCCATTAACTGTAAAATTTGAAAGTCTACGTTTTTTGGATTTGCATGATCTGCACATTAGGCAGTCACCACAACGGTGCAATCCCTTGGTTCTTACACTTGGATCTCAGGATCTAAACTACTGGAGACTAATAAATTTTTTAAGGCTGGTGCCCTTCTGTAGATAAAGGTGGGTTTATCAGGAATAATAGGTCCTATTATGAGATCTTGTTTTAGAAGTTTCCAATTTTTATTGAAAACCTTCTCAATTTCTTTGAATGATGTATTATATTGGCTGATAAAGGCCCATTGAAACTTCCCATCTTTATCTTTACTTAATGAAGTGTCTTCGGTGTTTAATAAATCAGGTCTCTCTACAGAGTTAACTTTCTCTCTTGCTTTTTCAAGAAGGGTATTTGAATAACCTTTAACATTCAAACGATCTGAGACTTCATTTAGCTGTCTTTCACATACATCATTCTCCGTACAGTTTCTTTTCACTCATGTGAACTGACTATATGGAATCCCGTCAAGCCAGTTTGCATGATGCAAGCTGGTTCTTTCTAGAAAGCTATTGGAGTCTGTTGCTTTTCTAAAAGTTTTGGTATTCACGTTACCGTCCTTAACATAAATACTAAGGTCTAAAAAGGAGACTTCCAGTTCATTAAAAGTAAAAGTAAGTTGAATAGAAAGGGCATTGGTATTTAGCTTGTCACAAAAGAATACCAGAGACTCCTTAGTGCCCCTCCAGATGAAAAATATGTAATCTATGAAATGTTACCAGGACACCAGGTTCGCCTCCAGAACACCACTATGCCAAATATGGTGATCCTCCCAATACGCCATGAAAAGATTTGCGTAACTGGGGGCAAACCTGGTGCCCATAGCCGTGCCAACTCGCTGGATATAAAATGCTCCATCGAAATAAAAATAATTATTTAATGAAATAAATTTGATGCTTAGAACAGTAGCATCTCATTCCTATAATGCTGTTCGTACGTTCGCCGTACGTACAAACATATGTAAAATCAAGCACTCGCTCGTATTTTCGAACGCAGCTAAACATCCTCCCCAAACTCTACCGACCCCTCCTCTAACT
Organism: Taudactylus pleione; assembly: GCA_031769625.1. Lineage (NCBI taxonomy): Eukaryota > Metazoa > Chordata > Amphibia > Anura > Myobatrachidae > Taudactylus > Taudactylus pleione. The sequence continues at coordinate 3,251,175 of JAUIMM010000153.1, forward strand.
AACGAGCGTGCCAAATAGCGAGCGTACATCCCCAAAGTGGCTTGAAGGGAACGCACGCACAAGTACAAACCGGAAGTGGGACTGTCAGATTCCGATTACCTGCTCCTTTATTCGGCCTACCTCCCTCAATCGTATCATGCCAATCAATATATCAATTAGCTTAATTGGTTTTTTGTTTTTTTTGGACAATGCAATAAACTTTAATCTTGTCCGTGTTTGTGTTTACCCGCAGAATACGTACTGCTTAAACATTCGCTTTTCTTTGTCAAAATACATGTTAGAGCCAATTAAACATTTGTTTTATTTGTTTTTAACCAAGCATATTTTCCTTGGTTCATTTCTTTATTTAAATTTGCTTACGCATGTCACTGCATCAAGCTTTTCGTAACTCTCAAGAGATTTGTGGCCCTGTCGAACACATGACTCATACACTAACCAATAGAATTGGTCCTGTTAATTACCCAAATACATTTGCCAATCAAATTTATTTTCGTGTCTTTATTAAAAATGTTTTTTACCAAATACACCATTGCCATCATGAGAGCCTCGGCATTCACCAGGCGCGAGCTGCTGGTGTTAACCGAGGTGATGGATAGGTGGATCACCAGCCAGCCTAAATGGGGAGAAACACACATTTGGGATAATAGCAAAACGACAATTTGTGCCCAAATGTATTAACCAAATGCTAAAGGGAAAACACAACCAATTTAACGGGTCTAAATAAGCAGATAAAAATGCGCTAATTAGTTCGCAAATACAAGTCACAATAGAAACAGATAAAAATGCGCTAATTAGTTCGCAAATACAAGTAATAATAGAAACAGATAAAAATGCGCTAATTAGTTTGCAAATACAAGTCACAATAGAAACAGACAAAAATGCGCTAATTAGTTCGCAAATACAAGTCACAATATACGCAGATAGAAAAACACGAATTATTTGAAACATTTCTGACTAATAAAACCAAAAGATAAAAGTGTAAGGTCAAACAAAGTTGCGTAAATACAAACATGAACATTTAATAACCAAGTGAAAAAAAAAACTTACCAATAGATAATATATAAGTCTCCGGATCAAAAGGTCGTTGGGGCAGAGCCAAAAGAAACCTAACAAAGGGGAAAATTAGAAACATTAATGAGCCAAAATTCAGGAAAAGAAGGAGACACAAATTGTACAAAAGTTAGACGGCCAAAAACTTACCAAATAAATACACGCCAAAAAAATAAACACAAGAAAAAAAGCGAACGGAAATAAAAAAAAGAAAAAGACAAACCAAAAACAACTCCCACCAACGCCAAATCCAAAACCCACCAACAATCAACTCTGACCAACGTAACCTCCAACAATCAACAACCGCCACCTCGACTCGAGTCGCCCCAAGCCATAAATAGTGCTTAGTTTCCCGCACAAATTAAGGAGGGATCATAGGAACGCACAATCAATGATGCGGATGGAAAATAAGGACGCATGTATAAATACGTCACGAGCCAACAAAAAAGTTCTGGTGTATTTCTTGTTTGTAGATAAGACATGGCTACAGACCAGGGAAACAATGGGCAACAGTCTGGCGGTAAGTATTTCAGGCATTTGTAAACAATGATTATTTTGAAACATAATATAGTGCAAGTTGTGAAGCTTACAATTCTCAACATTTAAACAAATAGGTGAGGAGGATGACATGGAAGAGGCTGCTGGGCCCAGTATTCCGGCCAAAGCTGGCAAAAAGAAAAGGCAGCCACAATTCACAAGAAAGGAGATGGAGGTTTTGGTTCAGAAGTGTGTGGACATCCTGCCACAGGCAGACAGGAATATGAGTGCAAGCCAGAAGTGGAAAATGTGGGAGGAGGTAGCCGTTGCTGTCAATAGGGTGGGTGATTATGTCCGTCTAGCCCGGGATGTCAAACGGCGGTAAGTAAAAACTTGACCCCCCCTAAAACCAAAACCCATTTAAAACAAAAGGATAATGGTTCCAATTTCACCCACAGATGGGGCCGACTTTAAATATCGCCTGAAGCAAAAACTGGCGGACAGGGCTAGGCATGCAAGGGGGACAGGTGGGGGTCCCACCCCTGTGTCATTGGAGTTGAATGATTTAGAAGAGCTAGCACAGGGGTGTGTGCAGGCTGTGGAGGTGTTTGGCGTGTCCAACATGGATACGGACATGCCAGACTTTGCGGCTCCTCATGTTGTCCAAGGTAAATATTGTGATGTCACCAACTCGGAAATGTTATTGTGCCAATATGTAGATTCTAATGGACTCTTTTCTCATTTTCCCAACAGAGACACAGGCGGATGAGTCTGCTCCAGAGGGGAGCCTTGGCCGCAGAATTTCTGCTGGCTCTGCAGGGGAGGAACCAGTACATCCGGCTGAGGACCCTGCAGAAGCCAGTCCAGGGCAATCCCCTTTGCAGGCAGTGTCCCTCCTCACAGAACTCAATTTTAAATCGGATTTCCATACGGAGATTCTGCAGAGGATGGACGCCAGTCTGGTACGGGTGGCTGAGGCCCTGGAGCAAAATGCTGCGGCCAACGTGACCATTGGTCAGACCCTGGCGGAAAATACCAGGGCCAACATCCGCATCGCCAATGCCCTGGAGCAGCTCGTTCGCCAGCACATCGTGGAGCCGACCTCCCTTCCTGCCGGAACATCTGGATCCTCCACCTCTGGCACAACATCAGCCAATCCTCCAAATGTGCCTAGCCCTGTGCCTAGTCCAGAGGCCACAACATCTGCCTCTGGACAGGCCAGCCCGATGACATCCTGGACCCGGTCTGGCGCCCTCCCTCCCCAAACGGGGGAAAAAACGTTGACAGCACTGGCTACTTTTCCCACACTCCTTCTGTGCTTGCCCCATATTCCTTTCTGGCCAAAACTTCCCTCTCCTTTCTTGTGAATTGTTTTTAATTTTTAGCTTTACGTTTCCATAACTTTTATGTTTGCACAATTCGAAAAATTTTGGGGAAGAACAATGCAAAAAATGTTTGGACCAAAAATGTGCATGATAATGTTTTTATTTTCCAATAAATTTGACCAAAATGTACGACATTGTATTCTGACATTATTGTAGAAATGGTTTACATTTAATCCTGGCCCACAAGGCAAAAACGAGCTCCCCCCACATTTTAACATAAAAAAAAAAGGCTCTTTAAGGAACGTTTTAACATTTACATAAGGATGCAAATTCTCCAGGCAAAAGCAAAATGGAAAAAAACACACAAACATGATGACATTATTGTTACAATAGGCCAAAAACAAAATATCAACCAAAAACAAAACCCCCACAAATGTACGCTAATTGATTGTGTAATCCTGACATTAGCAGCTATGATTTCCACCTGCGTACGGTTTTGTGCTAACCCAAACAACTGATTTCAAAACACATTCCAAGCCGGTTTTCAATACAACACTAATTGTTTTTCTGACAAGCCGTGATTAATCGATGCAACATCGTGGAATGCCGGGACGGAGGAGAAGGCCATCGCCAATGTGGTCGAGTAATCCAGACCCTAAGCTGTGCGAGCATTTTGAACGACAAGAGGATCATCCAGTGACGTATGAGTTGGTACGAACACATTTGACGTTCGCATCTAATGTATGTACGCCCCAAAAACGCCTCGCCACGCCTGCGTTTTTCCATCTCCACCCCCGTCAACGCCCAAAAACGCCCTGTTCTGTCAATCACATTTGACATGTCACTTCCTGTACGCTATTTGACGAACGAGACAAAAAAAGCTCGCAATATGCCGTACGCACATGCGCAGTATTACACCGACGCATGCGCGCTTTATCAACATTGGAACGCAACGAGTGTACTGCTGTTAACGAACGGCTCTGAATCAGGCCCAAAGTCACTTCCTGGCTGTGGAATACATTTGGAACGCATGGCTGCCATTTTGTTTCCGGTCTCATGGAGATCAGTGCAGAATCGCTGTGTGTAGGGTGTTAATCAGCGGCACTCAGTTACACCTGTGTAAGTACTTAGGGAGGGTTTAAATGGTCTGCTCTGAGAGCTGAGTACACGCTTCTGATGAAGGACTATACCAGTCTGAAACGCGTTAAGCGTGGCTCTATTTATTTGGATCCTCATTTGCTGCACTTGCTGTCCTGGGGGAATTTATCTGGTTTCTGGCTGGAGTATCCAGATCTCTAACTTCTGTCCAGTTTGTTGCTGTGCTTGCATCCCTGGATTCTATTTGTTATGCCTGTTTTCATCTATGTTTGTAAGTGCAACTTCTATTAAATCCTTGTTCATATTTTAAAGGTTTTTTGCACTATGTCCTGTTCTTTTTTCACTGTCTGCCTGCACCCGTATATTTGAGTATATGCAGAGGAATGGTGGACACACCTACAGGTTACAAAACTACATACCATTAAGAGGAGAGAAGTAATCCTGTGACTTTGATTAGTATACAGACAAATAGAAACTTTCTCCATTTAATAGCATATTATTCCTGGGGTGAATATCCATTTTTTATCTCCCCACTTTGGGTGTATTCTACATGGTATTATAGAGAGCGCCCAACTCTTTGGTGTCATTCTGCTGTATTTATTTGTATTATTTCTGGGTAATTTGTGGATGTTTACCTGTTGGCACTAAGTGTGGCTGCACTCTTTATTTTATTGCGCATTTCAGCTATTTTTCCTTGTTTTGTTCTCTAACTTCATCCATTTTAGTTGATTTTCTGCAAACATCTTTAATTTTAGAAAAATGAGAAAGGATCTAATAAAAAAAACCTTTTCTCATACTAATGAGGGACCCGAAATATGTGATGATGATTTGGGTTCTGCTTTTAAGAAATTAAAATTGATAATGGTAAAAGAGAACAAAATTTGGTGGGAATTGGTTACCATGGAACAGTATCTGGCTGACAATTTAGTTTCAAAGGGCCTAAAAATCCTTAAACCTCCATCTTTTGATTCTTCAGATTTCAATTTTAAAAAAGAATGGGATACCATTCTTGATGCTTGTTCCCATTCCTTGATTGATCATCAAGGAAAGGAGGAGCATATTGTTAAAACTATGGTACACCCTTTTAAAGACTCGGAGGACCTTGTTATAGTAGAAAAAAATCTATGGGATAAAATGAATAAAAACACTAGAGAATTAAGAGAGAAAAAACAAAAGAAATATAAAAGGGATATAGGATTATCTTCTATTGAAACAATTACAGACCTCTCCCCTCAAAAGTTTGAGGCATATCCTAATCCTAGAGAACATATGTTTATGAACAGGGAGTTTTCTCCTAAAAAAATTCCCTACAGAAAAGTACAAAATAGAAAGATACCTTTATGGAGGAAAAAAGTTATGAACGAACAACAGTGAAATTATGACTGTGGGTTCTATTTATTAACATTATTTTTAATGTTTTTACACCCTTTTCACATTATTTTAGTATCACCTACAGTTATTACAGGGCAATTGGAGTGGAATTCGTAAAATTCTACTCCAACCACTAAGTATCACTTATTTTTAGTAATCAGATCACATTTCCTATAATTGTAATGGGAAATGTGATCCGACCAGAGTTACTAAAATAAAATGTGAAAAAAATACCTAGGGAGGCCCTGTGATAATAACGCCACCTGGAGGTGGCGTTATCCAGGGTCTCCCCCGGTTACCAGACTCCTGTTCCGCTCTAATGGGGAGAGCAGAGCCGGGAATCGGTCCCAGTAATCAGCTGTGTGGTCTAAACAGACCGCAAGCTGATTACTGTAAAAAAAAATTAAAATAGTAAAAAAAAAAAATTTTACTTACCTGACTCCAGGGACCGGTGATCGGGGCTCCGGGTGATGTCCTACCTCCGGTCAGCTGGTCTCACATAGTGCACTGCGGCCCAGTCATCAGGTAATCGGATCCCAGTGCAGTATGGGATATCACCTGACCGGAGGTATGGAGGACATTGCCGGAGGCCCGGATCATGCAGGTAAGTGCTGTTAAGGGAGGGGGGGTTGCGGGGGGTCCGCGGTCGCAGGGGCGGGGCTTAGCAACAGGGGGGCAGGGCTTAGCACCGGGGGGCAGCGACGGTCGGTCGGCGCAAGCGCGGGCACTTTGTCACGGCATTTTTTGCGAAAATACAGTGACTAGTGTGCGGAAGGGATTCGCAGGGACAGAGCTTTATCGCAAGCTCTGTCTCTGCAAGGGATTTGTAGTAAATCCCTGTGATATTGCAATGTGAATACAGTAGATAATATCACACTACAATCTGCATTCAATATGCGGATTGTAGTAAATAGAGCCCTATGACACTTCACCCAACTATAGGACTGGATCCAATAGACAGACCAATTGGAGAAATGAAGATATAAAGTCTAATTACAGAGGTACTAGGGAAAATAGGGCAAGATTTAATTCAAACAGAGGGAGACCTTTTAAAGTATCTACCTTTAATAGATTTTCAACATTGGGAGAAAGTATAGAAGAACCCAGGACTCACAATAGATCTTTTTTAGGGTGGAATCCCAGAACCCCAAGAAAAAGCAGATTTTAAGTGGTAGGAAAAGATTCAAAAGGGGAAAAAGAGGAGGTACTAAGAATCACATTGGAAGTAAGGAGAAAGAAAAAGAAAAAACTCCTGTTTCTACATCCAATATGAATAGTATGGATGTGAATAATCCTACTGAGGGAAAGATTTTTAATTTATCTGAAAGAACTCTAATGGAATATGAGAATAGAGGGCCTGATTCAGATCCTGTCGCAAGTGCTGAGCGCTCGCAACCGGGTGGATGGTGGCCCACAGCGCATGCGCACGACGGAGTCGGCTCCATCGTGCGCATGCGCGAGACCCGGCTAGCGACGGGCAATCCGTTGCTCCGGGTCTCGCACCAAAGGGGGCGGGCTGTCGATGTTGAGTGACAGCTCGCCTCCTTTGGTGGGCTGGCCGGGGGGTGGCTGCCCAAACGGAGGCGTTCCCATGAGAACGCCTGCCGTTTGGGGGCGGCCCCACTGACATCACGAGTGATGTCAGTGGAGAGATTCCGGCTCTGTTAGAGCCGAAATCTCTCTTGGGCTTGCGGCCACGAGACCCCACCACAAGGGTCTCGTCGCAAGCCCGATGGTCGCGATGGTCTTGACCATCGCGACCATCATCATGGCCGCTCACAATAGCTGTGGGTGGTCACACACAGCTATGCGAGCGGCCAAGAGGCCGATCCAAAAAAAAAAAGCCCGGCCCTGATTCAAAGCGAGCGCTCTGTCAGAGCGAGCGGCTCTGAATCAGGCCCAGAGTTCTTAAAAAGGGGCTTAAATTTGCACCTTCGAATAAACCAAGTTGTTTTGATGTTTTTTTGGATGTCCAAAAATTCATTAGAAAATTAACCATACAATGTTTTTTCCTCAATAAAGAAAAAGAAGAGGGAATTCAGGATACACCAGGGGAAAGGTCTATATTGAAACAGCCTTCTATATTTTATCCTACACAGTCTAAAGGTAGTTGTCTGGACTGTTTTAATAAAGTAGTATCAGAGGAGATAAAACAGATTGTAGAAAAAACCTCAGATATTAATAAAAATAAGAAAAGGAAATTCAATTTATCTAAAAAGGAGTTTGAAGCAATAAAGTTGCTGAGAGATGACAAAAATTTGATTATTAAACCGGCTGATAAGGGTGGAGGGGTGGTCCTTATGAAAAAGGAAACTTACATGCAGGAAATCTACAAACAACTCACTGATGGAGTCACTTATCAAAAACTTAAAAGTGACCCCACCAATTGGATTTCCAGGGCCCTTTTTGTTTTGAGCACTAAAGCTTTACATACTAATGTAATAACTAAGAGTGAGTTTGATTTCCTGAATATTAAAGAGCCATCTATACCAACAAAATATGTGCTCCCTAAAGTACATAAGGACCCCCTCCACCCTCCGGGCAGACTGATAATTTTGGGATGTAATAGCCTCACCAGTAACCTCTCAGCTATTGTAGATTTTTACTTACAGCCTCTGGTAAAAAATACGAAGGCATATCTTAAAGACACAGGTGATGTCCTTAACTTAAAAACTACACTTGGGAGAAAGATGAGTATCTGTGTAGTGCAGATGTGACAACTCTATATACAATAATTGAGTTGGAAAATGGCATCACGGCAGTATCCTACTTTTTATAGCCGAGTGATTTTAATGATGACTTGAAGGTTTTTATTCTTGAAAGCATCAATTTATTTTATTAAATAATTATTTTTATTTCGATGGAGCATTTTATATCCAGTGAGTTGGCACGGCTATGGGACCCAGGTTCACCGCCAGTTACGCAAATCTATTCATGGCATATTGGGAGGATCACCATATTTGGCATAATGGTGTTCCAGAGGCGAACCTGGTGTCCTGGAAACATTTCATAGATGACGTATTTTTCGTCTGGAGGGGCACTAAGAGTCTCTGGTGTTTTTTGTGACAAGCTAAATACCAATGCCCTTTCTATTCAACTTACTTTTACTTTTAATGAAATGGAAGCCTCCTTTTTAGATCTTAGTATTTATGTTAAGGACGATAAAGTGAATACCAAAACTTTTAGAAAAGCAACAGACTCCAATAGCTTTCTAGAAAGAACCAGCTTGCATCAAGCAAACTGGCTTGACGGGATTCCATTTAGTCAGTTCACACGAGTGAAAAGAAATTGTACGGATTTGAAAGTCAAAGGTTATTCAAATACCCTTCTTGAAAAAGCAAGAGAGAAAGTTAACTCTGTAGAGAGATCTGATTTTTTAAAGACCAAAGACTTCATTAAGTAAAGATAAAGATGGGAAGTTTCAATGGGCCTTTAACAGCCAATATAATACATCATTCAAAGAAATTGAAAAGGTTTTCAATAAAAATTGGAAACTTCTAAAACTAGATCTCATAATAGGAACTATTATTCCTGATAAACCCACCTTTATCTACAGAAGGGCACCAGCCTTAAAAAATGTATTAGTCTCAAGTAGTTTAGATCCTGAGATCAGACAAAGTGTAAGAACCAAGGGATTGCACCGTTGTGGTGACTGCCTAATGTGCAGATCATGCAAATCCAAAAATCGTAAACTTTCACATTTTACGGTTAATGGAACTACTTACCAAATAAAGGACTTTGTCACATGCCACTCACAGAATGTTATATATATTCTCGAGTGTGCATGTGGCTTAAGTTATGTTGGAAAAACAAGTAGGAATCTGAAAATAAGACTTGCTGAACACATCTATAATATTCACAAAGGCATAGAGACACATACTGTCTCTGCCCATTTCAGAAGACAACATGATTCAAAAGAATGTTTTATTATCAATTTTTGGGGTATTCAGGTAATTACTCCCAAGTGGCGTACTAGGGATATTGAGAAAAGATTGTCTCAAGCTGAGATGAAGTGGATTCATCGTTTGGGGACCCTTGTTCCCAGGGGACTAAACGGGGACTTCGAACTAAAATGTTTCCTCACTTGATATTATCCCCTACCCTAGTTTGGTCTATTTGCACATTTATCTTGCACTTTTTGAGCATGTCTGCACTTTATGTCCAGCTATACACCTTGGGTTTTTTATTTAATTGTTTTAACTAAGTGTCATGTTTTTTAATTAAGTATTTCTATGTCTTTTTTATTGTTGCTCTATTTGCTTACTGCTGAGGACTGTTTATGAATGATGGACATTTATTTTACCCTGCAAATGGATTTCACCCACTACATGGTCGCTGATGGATCGCTATTGAAATAGCACAGTAGCAATCTTGTTCCTATAATGTTGGAATAAAGTCACTTCTTGGTTGTGGAATACATTTGGAACGCCATTTTGTTTCCGGTCTCATGGAGATCAGTGCAGAAGCGCTGTGGGAAGGGTGTTAATCAGCGGCACTCAGCTACACCTGTGTAAGTACTTAGGGAGGGTTTAAATGGTCTGCTCTGAGAGCTGAGTACACGCTTCTGATGAAGGACTATACCAGTCTGAAACGCGTTAAGCGTGGCTCTATTTATTTGGATCCTCATTTGCTGCACTTGCTGTCCTGGGGGAATTTATCTGGTTTCTGGCTGGAGTATCCAGATCTCTAACTTCTGTCCAGTTTGTTGCTGTGCTTGCATCCCTGGATTCTATTTGTTATGCCTGTTTTCATCTATGTTTTTAAGTGCAACTTCTATTAAATCCTTGTTCATATTTTAAAGGTTTTTTGCACTGTTCTTTTTTCACTGTCTGCCTGCACCCGTATATTTGAGTATATGCAGAGGAATGGTGGACACACCTACAGGTTACAAAGCTACATACCATTAAGAGGAGAGAAGTAATCCTGTGACTTTAATTGGTATACAGACGAATAGAAACTTTCTCCATTTAAAAGGATATTACTCCTGGGGTGAATATCCATTTTTTATCTCCCCACCTTGGGTGCATTCTACATGGTATTATAGAGAGCGCCCAACTCTTTGGTGTCATTCTGCTGTATTTGTATTATTTCTGGGTAATTTCTGGATGTTTACCTGTTGGCACTAAGGACCTCATTCAGAGTCGGTCGTTGCGGCTGCACGGTCGTACGCAGCCGATGTTCGCTGAACTGCGCATGTGTAAAGTTCGCAATTCGCGTGTGCAAACTAGCTGTTACGATCAGAAATTTCTCTCTCCTTGAACACAGCCAGGTCCTTAGTTTGAGTGACAGAATGAACCGTTTGTGGGTGGTAACAGGGGAAGGTGCTTGAAAACGGGGGTGTGGAGATCCGAACGCAGGCGTGCCTATTTATGCGAACGGCATTTAATGGGAGTGCATAATTAACAAAGTAGCGTCATGGCACATGTGACATGGGAGGTTTGTACACTGACTTGATCGTAGTGCTTAAGAGAGGGTATGGTCAACCTTAAGCTCTACGACCAGCTCCGATGGTTCCCGATGGTCGCGATTAATCCTTATATCCCAGGAAATTACGTGTGTTGTGATCGAGAAGGGGGCGTGATTTAGTCTTACGACTACTTCTTACCCTCGGTCGTTCAGCTAACGATCTAATCTTAGGACCGCAACTTGTGATCGCTTCATTTGCATATCCGGCCCCTTTCCCCTACGACCGTGCGGGCGCAACGACTGACTCTGAATGAGGTCCTAAGTGTGGCTGCACTCTTTATTTTATTGTGTATTTCGGCTATTTTTCCTTGTTTATTTTTCAAACAAAGCCTGTGAGATGACAGTTGGGAGCTGATTGGCTGGCACCTAATCAACTCTGTCTCCTAACACTGCTTAGTAAACCCCAAAGTGAACAGTGAAAAGGTACCAGCCAATCAGCTCCTAAGTGCCATTTTTCAAACACAGCCTGTGACATGGCAGTTAGGAGCTAATTGGCTGGTACCTTATCATCGTACACTTTATCTCCTAACACAGCTTAGTAAATAGACACCTGAATCTCCCGTGGCAGTGATTTGCTGCTGTTAGGACTTGTCTCCACCCCCTGACAGTGTTGCGGCTTTGGCTCCCAGCAGCAAAGGCCGTCAGAGATGTAGTTTATTTCAATCACTGCAGGGCCGAAATGGCAAATAAAGTTGCTAGGAAAGTTGCGGCCTCATTAATTGGGACAGACCTAATTGCATTGTGGGCTGCATCTGGTCCATGGGCAGCGGTGAAGAAGGGGGGTAGCTGGTACTACTTACCCAGGTCCATGCCAGCTGGAGGGGCCCGGGCCAGTAGCACATCGGGCAAGGAAGGAGAGAAGACTCTCTCCCCAGCTCAGAATATGCTGCTGTGTTCCAGGCTTGGGAGGATCCAGGGAAGCGGCTGCAGCTGATAAGTAGCAGCCTCCTCTCTCTCAATGCAAGTGTTACCTGGGGTGACAGATCACACTGTTTGCCTAACGCCTGAATATGCCCCCTGGCCAAGAAGAACAAATCCACCCCCTTCCCAGACCTGCGCTGTGGGGAGGCTGTCGGGATGCTGTTGCCAAGCCCCCCCCGTGATCGCGGACCCCCCGCAACCACCACTCTCCCTTAATTACACTTACCTGCATGATCCAGGCTCCGGTGATGTCCTCCATGTCCTCCAGTCAGGTGACATCCCATACTGCACTGGGACCCTGTCAGGTGACGACCGGGCCGCAGTGCAGCATGGGAGACCAGTTGACCGGAGAGAGGACATCACCAGAGCCCCGAACTCCGGTCCCTTTGTTTTTTTTTATTTTTTTACTGTGAATCAGCGTGTGGTCTGTTTAGTCCAAACAGCTGATTAATGGGGCTGGCTGCGGGCTCTGCTCTCCCCGTCAGAGCGGAGCAGGAGTCCGGTAACCGGGGGAGACCCTGGATAACGCCACCACCAGGTGTCGTTATTATCACAGGGCTTTCCCATTTTTCCCATTTTCTGTTTAGTAACTTTGGCCAGATCACATTTCCCTTTACAATTATGGGAAATGCGATCTGCTTACTAAAAATAAGTGATACTTAGGGGTTGGAGTAGAATTTTACAAATTCTACTCCAATTGCCCTTTAGTAACTGTAGGTGAAACTACAATAATGTGAATAGGGTGTGAAAACACCCTTTTTCACTTTATTTTAGTAAAAATAATGTTAATAAATAGAGCCCTAACTCTTTTCTTGATTTATTTAGGTTGCTTTCACTTTCATTGTGGTTTTAATCATTTATGCTTTTTAGCCTGTTGAGAAGATAAGTTTCCAGGACATTGTTGATAGCAGCTCAGTAGTAGAGGTGTCTGTTTACTAGCATAGTATTTATAGTGAATGGAGAGGTGGATATGAAAATACTGGAAACCTCCTGAGAAGTCTGACACTGCCTGTGATCCTGAGTCACCGTCAGACTGTATAATGCAATGCACCCAGAACCCAGACTTCTATTTCAGTGTTTTACTGTTCTCTGTTGGACTATTGTTTTTTTTAAAACAACTGACTGAGCCTGCTAGTTATGGAAAATACATACAGAGAAAAGCTACTGAGATTGGTGTTCTTGTCCCAGCAAAGTATGGTTGGTTTATCCAGGAGTTACCATCATTTCTGGTGCCTTTAATGGTGATACTATACAATCAAGGTTGTGACACTGTGGGGTGTAAGATGCTCTTCTGTATGTTTTGTGGACACTATTTTCAAAGGTAAGAAGCAACTAACTAATATAACAGAAAAGTTTCACAGACTGATTTTGCAAAAAAAAGAATTTTGTCACAAAATTCTAAAAAATATTTTTGCTTTGTTCAGCACACCATCACCATGAGAAATCATATAGCCCTCACTACATGTACTGAATACACAAACATTACCTAGGACAATATATGGAGAAAGTGCATGCCACTCTTCATGAAACAGGCATTTGTTTCTACTAGTCTTAGTCTATATTATTTATATATTATTTAGATATTTATTAACATTTACTTATATAGTGCAAGCATACTCCATTGCACTTTACAATTGGGAACGAAACAGTAATATAACAATAATAAAACAAGGCTGGGTAATAACACACACATTTACTCTATTCTAATGATATGTATATATTCAGAAAATGGTACATGTATTTTCAGTAATTACTTTATGTAACCGCACCCCCCCAACTAAACAATGTTTCAATTATTGTACAGTACTGTACTATAACTCATGTTTTCAAGGACAGCAAGTGTGCATTCATTCACATTCTTCCCTAACAATATTTTGGGGGAGGGGTGGAATCATTAGTATGGCCATTGCAACGGAGAATGTTATTTCTTCATATCATGTGTAAATGAATATGATTTCATGATGTAAAGCAAATATTCTTTTGTATATATGATATATGATACTGCCTGAACTCCCAGTGCCGTACTGCACACCTGTTACACAACTTAAAATATATATAATATATGTGTGTATATAATATATGTATATATATATATATATATATATATATATATATAAATATTATAGACTTGTAAATAGTATGGTCATTTGACACTTACATTCACATTGTCCATTACTATTTCTGTAGTAAACTTATAGATTTTCTTATCTTTTATTTATAAGTCACACATTTATGGAGTACATCAATGACAAACTTGGTACAAGTAGAAAAATTTGTATTAAACACAACAATAAAACAAAATATTGCAATGAACTTTGCCCATGAGCAGATGCTGTCACCCGATCTATGTCCTGAGCAACCTTTGTTTGAAACAAATTTGTGTACATATAGTAATTTATTACTTTATGGCTAAATGTTCTTCCAAGGAATAAAAATAAAAGGTTTGTCCTTATTTTAAAAGGATGATCCTTATGCACTTGTTAAATTTGGTGCATAGCACCAGGTTACTCTATGAGATAGTTATTACTAGATATTTAACAATGTGCAAAATGAAGCTACATAGGGTAACTGACAAACCTCAAACAAATGTAAGGGTTACAAATGTATACTTATAATGGACAAGTGTATAAACCCAACTAATATCTGATACATTTTAATCAGTGATTTCTGATATCATCCCTTTAGTGTTCATAAGGAAAAATGTGGTACTATAAGAAATAGTGCTCCCCCTATAATGAGAACTAACGCACCTCTATTGTGTAGATGCTTATAAGTTACAGTAATGGATACTGTGGCCAGGTCACTCTACCCTGTTTCTAAAAGGCTGCTGCCGGGCCGGAAGAGTAAATGTCAGTCAGCTGCAGCGGAATGAGTGTTAAATGAGTAAAACTGTATGTATGAATGTATTATAACATGTACTGCAGCTTCAGACCGAGTCCAGCAGTTGTAGTACTACAAAGATTAGAGGCACTGCAGCTAGGAGATTCAGTGCCAGGCTGCATGCATTGTCAACGGGGTTAAGTCCTGGAATGTAGTTAATGTACAAAAATGTAAAATTGTTTTAAAATGTTTTATGCTGCAAGAACGGCATGAGTGGCATTGAGGGAGTTAAGCATTGTGCTGAACACTGGTGTGAGGAAATACATGTATAATATTTAATATGAGTAAATGTTTTTAAAGTATAAATGTATTTAAAATAAAGTGTGTGCCAGAAATCCTTGGGGGTCCAGCAAATCCTTGGGGGTCAGGGTTCTTTTGTTGCTCCAGACCCAATCCCTGGGAACCGGAGCTAGAATGGTTCTGCTGGGAGAGTCCCCCATCTCTGTCATCCAATGGGGAGCTCTCCTGCAGCCCCTTAATGTAGCCCTGATCCCTAAAGTGACCCCAGCCAGCAGCTGCCCTCACTGAACTGCTGGAGAGTCTCTTCATGATGACTTCTGATTTTGTTTAAACTAAGGAGATGTACTTGAATTTTGGGGTTAAAAAAAAATATGGGGGACAAAATTCTAAAGTAGCGAAATACATTCCAGAGGGAATCCCAAGTATGCGGCAGGTTTTCTTCATTGGGGGTGGTAGCGGCAGGTGCATTTTTGTAGAATTTTTCAAAATCATTTAAGGGACTTAAAAATATGCTTACACCTATTTTCATGTACCCCAAATTTGATGGAAGTATTTTTTTTTGCAAAAAAAACAAGCTAAGTGCTATTCTACACCCCTTCTTCACAGGCGCATTAATGCACCTGCCACAGCTATTTAAAACCTCCAATTACCTTCAGCAGGCAAAAATGGGGGTATCCATAGTGATCCCCCATGCCTGGACATCTTTAGGGGGGTCCAAGGACCATTTCCTGAAAATTCCCAGATTTTTTCGATACTTACCTTTCCGTCGGGTCCCGATTCCGCAGCATCTGGAATTGAATACGGGGATAAGCGAGCACGCGCCCACTACTTTATCCCCTGCCAAACCTCCAATGTAGAGCGAAAAGTCCGGCATGCGAATAGACCGGACTTTTCGCTCCAGATTGAATACCCCCCTAAACACTAAAGAAAAGGCTGTAAAATTTGCATATATTTGCAATTTTCAATCACTATCAATCATCTTATGGTCGTTGGATGCTGTGGATTGCAAAATGCCAACTGGAATTAGGTGATTAAGGGACAGATGGTGTATGGAGGTAGTGGCATAAGTTAATGCCAGGCGTCCGAAGGCAAAATAAATTGTGGTACCCCCCCTCCCCTGTAGGCTCCAGCTTGCTCCAGACCTAGCTGGTGTTTCTAGCTCCAGCCAGCCCCCAGTCTCTCCAGTCAGCTACCATCTGTCTTTCCTGCCAGCTCCCCTCTGTCTCTTCAGCCAGCCCCCGCATCCCTCCGGTTCTACTTACCTTCTCCTGGGGCATCTGACTATGTCTTCTTGATCCTCTACATGCCGCACCTCCTCTGACTGCTCTGATGCATATCTAAAGGCATCGCCGACGGTTGGTTCAATAAAGTTATTTTTGTTTATTGTGACTCGCAATAAACAAAAAACTTTATTGCACTGCCATCAGCCGCCGATGGTTGTGCCTCACCCCACAAATAGATCCACCTATAACCGCTGGCAGCGGTAATAGATGGATTTATGTGTGCCCCTGCTGCCTGGTGCCCCCCTGACAGCTGGCTCCACTGCCTCCAGGAGTTCTGCCATTAGTCAGTGCTGTGAGCATTGGCGTCTTTATAATGGGTGAAGAAATGCAATGGTTCCAGCGCTATCTTGCGATCTGTGTTGTAGATAGATTTGATTTTGTTCCCAGTGTATTCCGAAATATGTAAAAATATATAAAACTAATATTGTGTGATATTGTTAAATGGAATATGTTATATTCAATTAAATTGAAAATGCACTCACCATTTGTTGATGGTATATGAGCGTTGGACCAATTTCCACTGTGGTCCTACGGTGGTTGCAGGATACAACGTTGATCCAATGTGTTCTTGGATCACTCAGGAACGGTGTCAGTCATTAGGAAGAAACAAACATAACATGCTTCCATAGTGCAAATCAGTAAACCCAATAGAAGTCCTACAAAATTCTGTAGTGTACTCACCTTCTGTGGGGTATGATATAAGCCTTGGACATTTATATTTAACAACCGATGTCCATCGGTTATATGGGTTTTATGGTCCTTGGATCCAAAAGACTGATTTATAAAAAATCAAATTGCTGTATCTTTTATAAAAAATATTTTTATTGGTCCATAATTGGTGTAACCTAATTTACATCAATAATCTAAAAGGACAGATAAGATACATGATAAAAAAATATATATTCAAAAATATATTTTATAAAAAATAAAATATACTAAAATAATTAATGAAGTAGTGAAGAAAACCAATGAATGGTTACCTAGCAATGCGTTTCGCAGAGCCTCTGTCTGCTTCCTCAGGCTGGTAGTAGAGGAATGAACAACCTTGGAGGTGGAAACGAAAGGACTGTGAGAGGTTCTGAATATGTGGTTTGAAGGAGAGGGAAGAGTCTAGGATGACTCCAAGACAACACACTTTGGGACTAGATGAGATAGTTATGCCATCTATTGATAAAGAAATAGTGGGAAATGAGGTTATGTGGGAGGGTGGGAAAATGATCAGCTCAGTCTTAGACATATTAAGTTTAAGAAATCGCTGGGACATCCAGGAAGAGATAGCAGAGAGACAGTTGGAGATACGAGTCAGTAGAGATGGGGAGAGAGCAGGTGAGGAAAGGTAGGTCTGAGTATCATCTGCATAGAGATGATAATTGAGGTCAAAAGAGTGGATGAGTTTACCTAGAGAGGACTAGAGAATTGGAGAGGTCCAAGAATAGAACCTTGGGGAACACCTACTTTAAGAGGCCGTGGGGGGGGGAGAACAGAGAAGGAACAGTCAGAGAGGTAGGAGGACAGCCAGAAGAGAGCAGTGTCACGTAAACCAAGGGAGTGAAGGATATGCAGCAGGGGAGGGTGATCCACAGTGTTAAAAGCAGCAGAGGTCAAGGAGAATGAGCAGGGAGTAGTGGCCCTTGGATTTGGCAGCAAGGAGGTCATTGCTGACTTTCGTGAGGGCAGTTTCAGTGGAATGGAGAGAACGGAAGCCAGACTGAAAAGGGTAAAGAAGGGAGTGGGAGGAAAGAAATGTGGTGAGGCGGTTGTAAACAATATGCTCAAGGAGTTTGGATGCAAAAGGGAGGAGAGAGATGGGTCGGTAGTTAGAGAGAATGTTTGGATCAAGGGTAGGTTTTTTAAGAATGGGGGAGACAAGGACATGCTTGAATGCAGAAGGGACAGTACCAGAAGAGAGGGAGAGGTTAAGGAGCTGAGCAAGATAGGAGCAGGCAGAAGTAGAGAGGTAGCAGGAGGCGGGAGGGGAACGCTTCACAAATTTGTGTCATCCTTGCTCCCTGGGCCCACTGGGGCGATGCTAATCCATTCCAATTTTAGTATATGTGCTGCCGAAGTGAGGACCCACAACCTCAGTGCTGTGAAGCAGTAATCTGTGCTGCATATTTTAAACGCAGCTTTAATATTAGTATGTATACCAATACTTACAATCTTCTGCTTGTTTGAGGGGGGGGTGCATTTTGACTGTTCGCACTGGAAGCACCAGCCCCTAGAAATGGCCCTGCTCATAGACCAGAAACATTAGGGGAGGATGAAGCTTCTGATGAAGCTGGAGTTCTGCTATCCAGCAAAACACGTTTAGCTACTTTGTAGTCTCTCTATGGACATTGGGATTCTCCAATTGTGGATCCAGTGAGCCTTGCAATATTTACCAGGTTCCATCCTTATTGCGTAAGGAGACAGCTATCCAACATCTCTACCATCGACCAGCATTGCAGTGAGCTGCTAAGTGGACCTAATCCTGAGGGACCATCCCTGTGGACTGAAGATTCAATACCAGTCTTTACCATCGATATCATTTTTGCAGTTATCTGCTCATTGGACTGCCATCCCAAAGGATCTCAAACTGGTAATTATCTGCTGTAATTGAACCCTAAAACATTGTCTCCTTGACTTTTTCATCTGGACATTAATTCTAACATCTATACCCAGGATGTCCATAGATAGAGATTAACTATCTGACTCACCATCAATGCTCCAAATCAGTGATTTTATCAATATTATTTTTATTAATATTATATTTTATTTATTTTTTTGTTTATATTTGCATTGGTATTTATATGTATAAGTTGTTATTAAATGTGCTTATATTGTCCTTTTAGACTTCCGCTTCCTACTCATTTTACTATATTCCATCAGTTGTATTATATATCAGTCCTTAGCGCCAGTCATTACATTTTCTATATATATTGGGTTAGAGGCTGACTACCTCTGTCTGGCTGCTTTAGTGACAGCGCACCTAAATACTTTGCTATTTTATTAGGGGAGGAGCGCCTCTCCTAGAACCCCTCACCTCTCCAGTCAGCAGGTAGATGGTCTCCAGGGTAAGATATACTATCCTCTCAGTCATGTGACTCCTGTCCATGTCCATCCTCAGTGATTTATACAGGACACTTCTCACCATCATGTGACTTCTAGCTCTGGTCCCTCACAGCTCACTTGTCTGGGAATAAATATACTTTGCTCTTAAATATATCACTCTGTCCTCAAAGGTGACCAGGAATATGGAATATGTAATGCCATCCCCAAAGCACCCCTCCCCCCCAGCACCTACCCCCCTCCTTCACTTCCTCCATAGGTCTTGCACTTACTAGAATATTATTCTGTTCTTTCAGCCACTGCCTCCGCTTATAAACTGCTCTTCCGACTCCCGTCTACTCCAGTGTCCCTCTCCACACAGTCGTCCTCCTCTCTGCATGCCGCCGCTGCACTGTCTCCATTCCTGGCTCCTCTTGTCAGGACTCAGGACTTGTCATCTGCGCATGCGTATGGGCTGTAATGCGCATGCGCCAACCAGTCAGTGCAGTCGGAAATCGTGTGTTCGCAAAATAGCGAGTGCCTGCTAATTTGAGTGACAGGATGAGGCGTTTGTGGGTGGTAACAGGGAAAGGTGCTTGAAAACGAGGAGTGGAGATCCGAACGCAGGCGTGCCAAACGGTCAAAACGGGCATTTTAAGGGACTGCATAATTAACAAAGCAGCGTCATCAGCCATGTCACTTGGTTGTCTCTTAGCCTGACCTGTTCGCATGATTGCGGTAGGAAAATCCAACCACAAGCACTGCGCGCAGTTCAGACGCCTTTCGATGTACTCGATTAATCTAATAAATAGCGGAGATGCGAACGGCCAGGGGGCGTCTTTACAAAATAGCGAGCGCATGTTTCGTTCGCTCGCTCAGACATAGAGGCGTCAACAGACCGCAAAGAGCGAGCGATCAATTTAAATAGCCGGCCCCTGTTTCTGAATGACCGTTCGCACATAGCGTCCGGCTCTGAATCAGGCCCTCTGTTACAGGCAGCAGCAGGAAAGACAGTGATGGAATGGGGGCAATGGAGTATGTGCCACCTTCAGGACTGGAGCCCGGCGGCAACTGACTTCATTGTCCATTTTCCTTTGCTCTACATGTTTGCTGATTATTACACTTGTCTCTGGTGCACTACAAGTCCCATTGCTGTACGCTAAAACAAAGGTCTGAGAATTGCATATTATCTCTACTGGATACAATAGAGATAATAATAGAGAGGGGCGTTTTGGGTGCATTATTAATATTACTAGAATATTGTGCTGCCATTCCGGGATCCACATAACTGCATACCGTGACAAATAGCTGATGCACTAAGTGTTTGACTTGTGAAGGAGGTCTGGTGTGTGCATCCTACTTAAGGAGTGGATACATTTTGTATTTTAATGGATGTAGTTTAAAAGCCGACGGTCTAAATGCCGACCGCTGGCTTCCAGACTTTCTAATCCCGGCGTGGTACTAATGACAGGCGTTGAAAACTCGACGCCTGTCATTAACCAGACGCCAGAAGACCGATGAACGAATGTAAGCGGGCGCCGGGCACGGGGCAGCTGCGGGGGGGGAGTGTTGGGTTTAGGACTTAGGGTTAGGCACCCCCCGGGAGGTTAGGGTTAGGCTAGGGGGAGGGAGGGTTAGGGTTAGGCACCCCCGGGGGGGAGGTTAGGGTTAGGCACCACCCCGGGGGACTTAGGTTTAGGCAGTGGGGAATGGGGGGTTAGGTTTAGGCACTTAGAGGGGGGATTAGGGTTAGGCACTTGGGGGGAGGTTAGGGTTAGGCACCCCTAAGGGAGGGTTAGGGTTAGGGGGGGGATTAGGTTAGCGATACTTTCCTTAGGGACGATCAGGATTTTCACCCTTGCCGGGCTGCCGCTGTCGAGATTGAACCGCCAACCCTGCGCCCGGCTGTAATACCTACTACACCCGTATTTTAATATGGGTGGATTACAGTAAATTAATATCAATCCGCAATTCCCCCAAAAAATGACCTGCCTCCTGCAGTTGTGTTTTTGAAAAGCACTGCACAGATTCAAGGATCTGTGCAGACTTCTATGTATAATAATTATAAAAAATAAAGAAAATAAGTGAAGTCCCCATCAAAATTAGAACCAGTACTAGGGTTTATCCACTAACCAATACTAGGCTTTCCAGCCAGGGCTGGGGGAACTATAGTAGGGGGACACTCGAAGTGGGGTCCTGTCGCCATAGTGCCAACCAGCCCTGGCCTGTCAGCACAATGTTGGCATCCTTTGGGAAGTAAAGCCTGCAATAAAAATGTGCCCCCTTGCTCTAGGAAGAACCAGGCCTATGCAGGGCCTTCTTAACAGCATCATAGGCCCTGGGCAAAGCAATTTACTGGAGCCCCTACCCACCCATTCATGGGAATAAATAAAAACAAAAACCTACATTACCCTTTCTGCGGTCCAGCGCCATCTCTGCGCATGCTTCCATACAGTGAATTGCTGTCAGCACTCTGATTGGTGGTTAGCTCCAGCCATCTACCAATCAGCATACTGACAGCCATTCCCTGTCTGGCTGCAGGCTGGGAGGCAGGTGGAGAATGTTACCTGGCTGCTCGGATTGTGGGTAATTCTCAATCAGAGTAGCCAGGAAGCATCTTTCTCTGCCTGACTCTCAAATGGCTGCCCTATGCATGAAGCCAGATGAGAGGCAGGCAGAGAAAGATGCTCCCTGGTATCTTTTATGGTTGGTACTTTATCTCTTTCTACTTTATCTCTATCCAAGGCAAAAGGACATAGGACCTGATTCAGACTCGCTTGCAAGCACTATGCGCTCGCAAGCGGGTCGATGGTTGTGCATTGCGCACGCGTGGCATGGGCAATGCGAATGCGTGACGTGCACAATGCGCATGGGTAAGCCCCGTATCGAGTGAGAAAATCGCTCGCTCTGGGGCTTGCTACAAACGGGGGCGACAGCTCGCCCCTTTTGTAGGTGGGGTGGGGGGGTGGCTGGACAAATGGAGGCGTTCCTGTAGGAACGCCTGCCCTTTGTGGGCGGCTCTACTGACATCACCAGTGATGTCAGTAGTGAGCTTCCGGCTCTATTAGGGGCTTGCGGCAGACGAGACCCTACCACAAGGGTCTCGTCACAAGCCCGATGGTCGCGATGGTTGTGACCATCACCTGGCCGCTCGCAAAAGCTTAGCGGGGACTACTACTGGGGGCGCTATTTAAATGGCACTGCATACGGGGTACCACTACTGGGGGCACTGCATGGGTGGGGAGTACTACTTGGGGCACTATATAAGGGGCACTGCATAAAGGGGACCACTACTGGGGGCACTGTATAAGGGCAAATAATGGGGGGCTGCATAAAGGATACCACTACTGGGGGCATTTTATAAGGGGAACTAATGGGGGGCTGCATAAGGAGGACCACTACTGGGGGGGTACTGTATAAGGGGCACTACTAAGGGCATAAGAGGGACCACTACTGGGGACATTGCATACTGGGGGTACTGTATAAGGGGCACTACTGGGGTTAAGGTGCATATGGAAAAGAATGTTCAAAGTGACCATTTTTAATTGACCAAGCCCAATTTTTTGCTGCGCGCACATAGGGTGGGGCTCCATTTTTACATTTGCTCTGGGCTCCAAATACCCCAGCTACGTCCCTGGCCTTGAGGACCGAGTTTGAGAACCTCTTCCCTAATGTGTAGCTTGGTGCTTAGGAGCTTATTCAGACCCGCTCGCTAGATGCGTTTGCTCGCTCGATGCGTATGCAAATTTGGTAATGCAGGCGATCGCACGGCAAGGCATTAGCACGCCCACTGTGTCTTGGCATGTGATCGCTTTGTGTATGCAGACGCCCACCAGCCTGTCTTAAGATGCCCACTTGCGCACGTCATCTCCAGGAAGTGTATGCAACCATCGGTACATCGGGTACCATCGAATGCGATCGCAGCGCTTGTGGCTGACCATACTCTACCGTAAGCACTGCGAGCACTTCAGTGTAAAATCCAGCCAGGTGATGTGTACTAAAATCCAGCCAGGTGACGTGTACTATGACGCTGCCTATTAATTATGCACACCTCTGAAACGGCGTTGAGACGCTCATGCATGCCTGCGTTCACATCTCCACTCCCCCGTTTTTAATTGCCAGCCCCTGTAACAACCACAAACGGCTTCTCCTGTCACTCACTCTTCCCTATCTCTCGCACTGGTTCATGCACATGCACTGCGATGCATATGCATGCGCATATTGCAAAAAATCGGCTGGCTACGAGCAAACGCATTCTAGTGAGCGGGTCTGAATCAGGTCCTTAAAGCAATCACCTCACACCTAAGACCTAAGCACCATGGTTTAAAATTCTCACATTGGAACAAGTCAGGTTCCATAATAATGTGTTATAGTTACATTTTATGACAACATATATTATTCTCCTTGTTGTACAACATCCGTCATAACTAGGCTTGCCATATCATAACTTTCATTCCTGACACAAATGAAAGACACAGATCTTGTGGCTGACTGACTTCAAGTCTCCATTTCACCTAGTTTTAATCAGCCACAAAACCTGTATAATTCACATATGTCCCAAATTACAGAGATGATGTAGCAAGCCTAATCATAGCCATCATTATATCAATCTTCACTGTCCATATATGACATCCTTATATAAAGATGAAGAAAGCACTGTATAATATGTGTACGCTACATAAATAACTGTTAAGAAATAAATATTCAATATGGTAAGAGAGGGGAGTGGGGCTATCCTAAGCACTGGTTGAACCACAGAGAGTAATGGAAAGGAAAAGTAGGTATGTTCCAAAATATAACACATGTATATCTGTAACCCTAACTGGGATAAAGAAAAAAGATTCCCTCTATGGAGGTGCACCCTCGAGAGTAAAATGTTGGTATATGAAGACAGGAAAGGGCAGTACTCTCTTTTGCGGGGCACTAAACCTACTTGGATAAATATAAAACTGAACTTTAATAGTCATCATCAAATAATAGTAGCACAATTGATATAACAGAAAACATCTATACATGAAAATACAGACCAAACAACATATAATCTGGGCCAATTAGGTCCAGCAAATAAAACTGACTTCTTTTAGTTAGTGAGGGAGATCTATCATGCATCAAGCCTCTCAGCTCCCATATATGTCAGGTAGAATAATTGTGACACCATGGTCTAGCAGTTGGCGAAATATTAATAAGCATTGGCTCCGGAGATAAGTTACCCAGTGCTTGTAGCGTTGGTGATCACCTGGTCCAAAGTCTATCAAGTTCACAATTAATACATTTATCTAATGTTGATGTCATCCGCATATTAGTGTATTCTGGAATGACATGTAAGCAGCATTTCCATGATGAAAGTAACAGTAGCATATATATGGCAAGCTGTGCAGTTAATCCAGGTATTCTCCTGGGGTGACGCAGGCAAATTAATCAGATAGATTATATTACATTATCTTATATAAGCAATATTGCCATGATAACAATTGCAGTGAACTGATAATCATATTGCATAGGAGAAGGTGAGTATGGATATTTTTTTACAGGTACTCTATGGATTTTCTACATGGAGAAGAGGACCGATGGCTACAGGGATACATAGGTGAGCATGGGCCAAATGTAATAGGGTGAGAGTTTAGAAAAGTGAGAGTTTCTGACACTTTTTAAACTTTGCCAATGTAATAGAGTCCAAGTAACAGAGCGAAATTGCATGTTTTTTTAGACTTAAAAAACTCTCAGGATTTAAAATCTCATTCAGATGTTTTCCCATTTTGAAGATAAAACTCAACCAATGTGAGAGTTTACTGCTAAATTCTGACATTTTCTAAACTCTCACCCTATTACTTTTGGCCCCTTGTGTGCATTTATGTTTAAAAAAATTTATACTTTGTACGGTGTGTGTGTTCTGTATTTATTTTAATATTGCTTTTGCCATGGAACTACAGGTACCAGCTGGTCCGTAATGCCCCGTATACTGGTACTTGTGGTTCTACAAGTACTAGCATGCGGGGGAGGCTTGCTGGGACCTGCAGTTCCATAGCAAAAGCAATATTAAAATAAATACAGAACTACTATGTGGTGTAATGTGAATCAGGGGCACTATGTTATTATTATTATTATTATCCTTTATTTATATGGCGCCACAAGTGTTCCGCAGCGCCTTACATAGTACATACAACTAATGGGTGAACAAGAAACAAGTAACATACAGTACATTACAGTACAGGACAAGGACACAAATTATATACATTGCTGAAATAGTGATTAAAGCACTCACAATAAGCTGCCGGGAATTGGCGGTCCCGTGTTAGGTGCCCTAATGGGGAGTAGAGAGTAGAAGAAAATGTAAAGAGAAGCACATGTGCGGTGTAATGTAAATAAGATTGTCCTACTGTGTGGCATAATTTTAATTGGGGATACTATTGTGTGACCACGCTCCTGTCTTTTGAGACTAGGCCACTTTTTGCGGTGTGCGCTGTCCCATTATTGTAAAATCGCTAAGGACGGTGTGTGTGTGTTCCACCACGTCTCTAGGACCACTTTAAGCACTGGCCCCTAAGTCAGCCATTTACATCTCTGTAGCATGCTCTCCTTTGAACCATGACCACACTGAGTTCATCTAGTCATATGACCTTTTATATCCCCATAAAAATCCACTATGTCCAACTCATTTGAAGTTATAACCCGCCTCATGCCAATAATTCCCAATCCCTCTGCTTCTGATACATAGGGGGTTCCTTCTCTTTTCTAAAGGCAAACTTTACTAATAAATAAATGTTTTATTTCTTTAATGCATTTTTTTTACTTACAAATATTATTTTTTTTTTTATTGTGAAAAAATTTTTTAAATTGTTTTTATTGTTTCTAAAGCCTAAATAATGCAACATGGTGACAGCAAATTAGTATGAGATACATAGATATGCATCAATTCAGACATCACATAAAGCAGACACTGTAGGTCAATAATATCATTACATATGAACAAACCTTTGGAGACTAAAACAAAATGCTCCAGACTAAAACCACATTTTTTTAAAGTTTTCCTACCAAACAAACCTGGTGCACCAAAGAACATATTAGCGCATGTAACATGAGAACAGAAGGATTGAACACTAGCAATAAGCAATAGTGACTCTCTAAAGCTGGCCACACACTAGACCAACTTTCATCCAACCATCCAACCAGTTGATTGGTTGGCATGAAAATCTGGTAACGTATGAGAGTAACTGATGATCAGCAATTTGCTCCTAAATGCCAGAAAACAGATGAAAATGGTCGTTCAGACAAGTTTGTTAAATGTTTGATTTAAACAATTTGTTTAAAAAATAGTTTTTGTCCATTTTCCGTCATTTGGGAGCAAATTGCTTATTGTCATTTGCTTTCATTCCTTACTAGATTTTCATTCCAACCAGTGGCGTAACTACTGCCCCCGCTGCCCACGCGGTGGCTTTGGAAGCGACGGGTAGCTTGGGGGCGACGGGGGCAGTGGTTACGCCACTGCAACTGTGAGCACTGGCCTCTGAAGTGATTGGAGGCTAAGGAAGCCTCCGATCACTTCAGAGGCCAGCGTTCCCAATAATGCAGTGCACGGGTGACAACATGACGTCACCCGCGACCTGGGGAACCTGTGCGGTCGCGTCTGCTGGATCTATTTAGATCCAGTCAGCGTGGCAGCGGGAGAGACAGCCCATATGACAGCGCGCGAAGTCAGGTAAGTACGGACGGGGGGAGAAGAGAGAGGTTTAGGGAGGTCACAACTACAGGAGAGGCCACAACTACAGTGGGCACTACTAAAAGGGGCACAACTACGGGGGGCACTACTAGAAAGGGCACAACTACAGAGGGCACTACTAGAAGGGGCACAACTACAGAGGGCACTACTAGAAGGGGCACAACTACAGGGGGCACAACTACAGGGGGCACTACTAAAAGGGGCACAACTACAGGGGGCACTACTAAAAGGGGGCACTACTAAAAGGGGTACAACTATGGGGGCACTACTAGAAGGGGCACAATTACAGGGGGCACTACTTTAATGGGCACAATTAAAGGGGGCCCTGCATAATGGGCACTACTACAGGGGGCATTGCATAAGGGGCACTATTACAGGGGGCATTGCATAAGGGGCATTAGTATAGGGGCATTGCATATGGGGAACAACTACAGGGGGCACTACTTTAATGGGCACAACTACAGGGGGCACTACTTTAGTGGGCAAAACTACAGGATACCCTGCAAAATGGGCACTATTACAGGGGGCATTGCATAAGGGGCAGTAGTATAGGGGGCATTGCATTTTGGGACACAACTACAGGGGGCACTGTATAAGGGGCACTAACTTGATACACGCAGTTTACAGGTTATAAACTATGGCCCTCATTCAGAGCCGCTCGCTAGCGGCCGTACGCTCGTTCTGAGCGATGTTCGCACATCTGCGCATGCGTATGGTTTTTAGTACGCATGCGCGAACCAGTCAGTGCGGCCGAAAATCGTTTGTACGCTATATAGCGAGTGCCTGCTATTTTGAGTGACAGAATGAGGCGTATGTGGGTGGTAACAGGGGAAGGTGCTTGTAAACGGGGGAGTGGAATTCGAACGCAGGCGTGCTTAAAGGTCAAAACAGGCGTTTTAAGGGAGTGCATAATTAATACAGCAGCGTCATTGACCACGTCACTTGGTTTTTTTAAACTCAGAACTGCTCGCAAAATAGCAGTTGAAAAAACCAACCACAAGAATAGCGTGCAGTTCATACGCTGTTCGATGTACTCGATTAATCTAATAAATAGCGGACATGACGTATGGTGCGAGCGGCCAGGGGGCGTTTTTAACAAATAAACGAGCGTATGGTTTGCACGCTCGTTCAGACTTAGAGGTGTGAACAGACTGCAATTTGCGAACGGATCATTTGAATAGCCACCCCTTGTTTTTGAACGAATGACCGCAAATAGCGAACGGCTCTGAATGAGGGCCTATGTTCCCAATAATCTGGTTCTACACGGACATAAAAACTGTGCAACCTGTCTTGAGCTGAGGTGACAGACTGGCAGGAGCAGAGAGGAGGGTTGGTGAAGTAGATCTGTCAGGGTGGGATGTAATGGGCATTACTGTTTGGCATAATGTGTATTTGGCATTACTGTGTGGCATAATGTGTAAGGGGCATTACTGTGTGGCATAATGTGTTGTATGTGGCATTACTGTGTGGCATGTGTTGTATGTGGCATTACAGTGTGACATAATGTGAAATAGGGGCATTACAGCGTGGCATAAATTTGTTATAAGGGTATTACTGTATGTCATTATGTGTTATACATGGCATTATTGTGTGGCATGTGTAAGGGGCATTGCTGTGTGGCATAATGTGTTGTAAGGGGCATTCCGGTGTGGCACACTGTGTTATAAGTGGCATTACTTAGTGTGTCATAATGTGTAAGGCACGTTACTGTATCATGTAAACACACACCTTAAACGTCGTCTTTGGGTGTGTTTGATCTTTGGGCGGGGAAGGGGGGGAGGGGGGCCTGAAACTATTTTGGCATGGGGGAGCAAAATTTATAGTTACACCACTGATTCCAACCAATCAACTAGTTGGATGGTTGGATGTAAGTTGGTCTAGTGTGTGGCCAGCTTTAGGCAGGGATAGCCAACCTCGGTCCTCGTGAGCTACCAACAGTTCACGTTTTCCAGACCACCTAGCAGGTGCACAGGTGTATTCATTACTAACTAACACATTTGAAAAGATCCACAGGTGGAGCTAATTATATCACTTGTGGCTCTGTGAGGAGACCTGCAAAACATGCACCGTTGGTAGCTCTTGAGGACCAGGGTTGGCTACCACTGCTCTAAGGGTATGTGGATAAACTAAGAGGAATATAAATTATATGCTGTGAAGGCAAGCAAATAGGCCCAGAATAATTGGCAGAAATTATATTTCTTGATCTATATGTGATAAACCTGCTGCATTTGATGCCCTATGGTTGGTCCAGAGGGGCTGATGATTACACTGCGGTTTACGACTTGTAAATCATTTGAAGCCATCCACACCAGGAAGAGAGGGTGATAACAATCTGGGCCATTCTTGTGATTTGAGGAATGTTTACACAACTGTGTACTGGCCTGTGTCAGTTGAAGATGGAGTTATGTAGTCACACATCTTTATAACAGGGACCCTGTTGGTTTGGCCAGGTAACCCTGTATTGGAAATCACAGGGGCCTTCTTTTGATCTCAAACCCTGCTGACCTGATAGGGAGAACCTATCTAAATAGGAACAAGAATTAGAGATCTATAAAAAGAAATGCTTTCCAGCATTCAATGTTCATTCATTGGGGAGCAGACAAAGTGCTGTGAATGCGCCCTGAGATTTGTTATGCGTGAAACCCCCCACACAGCAGCAGTGCTAAGAACTTTGTTGTAAGTTGACTTAGAAACTCTGAATTTATTTCTCTTTATTACTTTAGAAAATATTGCATATATAATCTGTGTGTCATTTTATTAATATTTTTGTAACTAAGCCTTGAATTTTTTTGGGGGATTAAACACATTTAATCTAGCATATTCTCCGTGATTCTTTTTCAACTTGCGAGCCTATGAGGCCCATGCTACATACCTGTGTGTAACTGAAGGTGAAGTGTTAATAACTTGTTCGGGAAATGCGAAGGGCCCGCTAATCCTTTCGTGGTGGCAGTGAAATTGCCTATTTTGGTAAGTGACTGAGGTGCACTTGCGTCACGACCAGCTGATCCAGATTGCTGTATCTGTGAGTCAGCCTGGGATCGTGACATGCTGCAACAAGCAGACATCTCTGGGTGTGGACAACAATATCAGTGGGAGAAATACAATACTAGCAATAGTGACACACTAAGGGCATAATTCAACATGGATTGCAATTGCAACAGCGTACGCAGATCAGCCGATTGATGCGTACTGAGCATGCGTATGCACCACACTGCACATGCGCGGCAATTGCACTGCTATGGACGCACTGTGAAATCCATTGCATAGTGAGTGACAGGGCGTGAGCATTTGGGGGTGGTGATGGGGGAGTGGTTGCAGATACGCAGGCGTGCCTGTGATATGCATAAATTAGCCACTGCGCTTGCCTACGCAGCGTGCAACAAAACTTGCAAATTCTGAGATAGGCCAGAGCTGCTGTAATTGTGCGTGAAGTGACGACGTTCTCCGCTGTTACCCATGTATACGCAGGACTGCAAGGTATCACGAATGTGAGAAGGCAGTAGTGGGGGTCTCTGTGCTGGCTGATTGGTAGCAGACATTAGCATATTTTCACAGATTCATTGCGTGCAAGTACGCAGCTGTGATCCATGCTGAAGCAGGCCCTAAAATGGGTATGTATTTTCTCAATTAAAAATAGTGAAATCTCGCGTAGTAAGCATATTATGTGCTGTAATGGGCAGAGAGACTGAATTTGGGGAAGGTGATGAAGGGCTGATGACTGGGGATGGCTGACTGCATACCCTGAGATGGGTATGATATGGGACACCAACAACGGGGAAGTACAATGGTAGTATAAAGGCAAGTCTAAACCAGTGGCAGAGCCACGTGCAAACCGAGCAGAAAAGCAGAAGGCCTCTGTACACCAATATTTTATGCTCTTAATCAGGGCCGGATTAAGGTCTGTGGGGGCCCCTGGGCAACAAACATGTGGGGGCCCCTATTAAATGTGGACAAACTAGGGGCATGCACAATGGGGACCTTATGCAGAGGCCACAGTAGTGGTGCCGCTTATGCAGTGCCCCCAGTAATGTCAGTGCTCACAGTTGTAGTGTCCTATATGCAGAGCCCAGAGTAGAAGTGCCCCCAGGAGTGGTGCCCCTTATGCAGTGCCTATTCAATACCCCCATTAGTAGTGCCACCTGTAGTCATGTCCCCAGTAGTTATGCCCCCTATTGTAGTGCCCCGAATAGTAAATCCCCCTTTATAAATGCCCCCAGTAGTAAAGCCCCGAATAGTAATATCCCCTTTATAAATGCCCCCAGTAGTAGAGCCTCGAATAGTAATGCCCCCCCAGTAGTAATGCCCCTTGTGGTAGTGCCACCTATAGTAATGCCCCCTATAGTGGAGCCCTCTGTATAAATACCCCCAGTAGTAATGGCCCTGTATTAGTGCCCCCAATAGTAATGCTCCTTCTGTAATAGTGCCCCCTGTAGTAGTGCCCAAGTAGTAATGCACCGCACCCAAGTAGAGCCCCCAATAGTAATGCCCCCTGAGTATTTCCCCCAGTAGTAATGTCCCCCTGAGTATTGCCCCCAATAGTAATGCCCCCCAAGCATTGCCCCCAGTAGTAATGCCCCCAAGCATTGCCCCCAGTAGTAATGCCCCCCAAGCATTGCCCCCAGTAGTAACACCCGCCAAGCATTGCCCTCAGTAGTAATGCCACCCGAGCATTGCCCCTAGTGGTAATGGCTCCCGAGCATTGCCCTCCGTATTAATGTCCCACGATTATTGCCCCCTGTATTAATGTCCCCCGAGCTTTGTCCCCAGTAATAATGTCCCCTGCATATTGTAATAAAGCTGCCTGCACACACACAAAAAAAAACAACAACTAATACTTACCTTAAACCCCGCTCCCACGTCTGCTGCTGCCGTCCGGTCCGCTCGGCTGCTCCTACGCACTATGGGAGAGACAGGGCCGGATTAAGGTCTGTGGGGGCCCCTGGGCAACAAACATGTGGGGGCCCCTATTAAATGTGGACAAACTAGGGGCATGCACAATGGGGACCTTATGCAGAGGCCACAGTAGTGGTGCCACTTATGCAGTGCTCACAGTTGTAGTGTCCTATATGCAGAGCCCAGAGTAGTAGTGCCCCCAGGAGTGGTGCCCCTTATGCAGTGCCTATTCAATACCCCCATTAGTAGTGCCACCTGTAGTCATGTCCCCAGTAGTTATGCCCCCTATTGTAGTGCCTCGAATAGTAATGCCCCCTTTATAAATGCCCCCAGTAGTAGAGCCCCGGATAGTAATATCCCCTTTATAAATGCCCCCAGTAGTAGAGCCTCGAATAGTAATGCCCCCCCAGTAGTAATGCCCCTTGTGGTAGTGCCACCAATAGTAATGCCCCCTATAGTGGAGCCCTCTGTATAAATACCCCCAGTAGTAATGGCCCTGTATTAGTGCCCCCAATAGTAATGCTCCTTCTGTAATAGTGCCCCCTGTAGTAGTGCCCAAGTAGTAATGCACCGCACCCAAGTAGAGCCCCCAATAGTAATGCCCCCTGAGTATTTCCCCCAGTAGTAATGTCCCCCTGAGTATTGCCCCCAGTAGTAATGCCCCCCAAGCATTGCCCCCAGTAGTAATGCCCCCCAAGCATTGCCCCCAGTAGTAATGCCCCCCAAGCATTGCCCCCAGTAGTAACACCCGCCAAGCATTGCCCTCAGTAGTAATGCCACCCGAGCATTGCCCCTAGTGGTAATGGCTCCCGAGCATTGCCCTCCGTATTAATGTCCCACGATTATTGCCCCCTGTATTAATGTCCCCCGAGCTTTGTCCCCAGTAATAATGTCCCCTGCATATTGTAATAAAGCTGCCTGCACACACACAAAAAAACAACAACTAATACTTACCTTAAACCCCGCTCCCACGTCTGCTGCTGCCGTCCGGTCCGCTCGGCTGCTCCTACGCACTATGGGAGAGACAGGGCCGGATTAAGGTCTGTGGGGGCCCCTGGGCAACAAACATGTGGGGGCCCCTATTAAATGTGGACAAACTAGGGGCATGCACAATGGGGACCTTATGCAGAGGCCACAGTAGTGGTGCCACTTATGCAGTGCCCCCAGTAATGTCAGTGCTCACAGTTGTAGTGTCCTATATGCAGAGCCCAGAGTAGTAGTGCCCCCAGGAGTGGTGCCCCTTATGGAGTGCCTATTCAATACCCCCATTAGTAGTGCCACCTGTAGTCATGTCCCCAGTAGTTATGCCCCCTATTGTAGTGCCTCGAATAGTAATGCCCCCTTTATAAATGCCCCCAGTAGTAGAGCCCCGAATAGTAATATCCCCTTTATAAATGCCCCCAGTAGTAGAGCCTCGAATAGTAATGCCCCCCCAGTAGTAATGCCCCTTGTGGTAGTGCCACCAATAGTAATGCCCCCTATAGTGGAGCCCTCTGTATAAATACCCCCAGTAGTAATGGCCCTGTATTAGTGCCCCCAATAGTAATGCTCCTTCTGTAATAGTGCCCATGTAGTAGTGCCCAAGTAGTAATGCACCGCACCCAAGTAGAGCCCCCAATAGTAATGCCCCCCCCTGAGTATTTCCCCCAGTAGTAATGACCCAGAGTATTGCCCCCAGTAGTAATGCCCCCAAGCATTGCCCCCAGTAGTAATGCCCCCCAAGCATTGCCCCCAGTAGTAACACCCCCCTAGCATTGCCCTCAGTAGTAATGCCACCCGAGCATTGCCCCTAGTGGTAATGGCTCCCGAGCATTGCCCCCCGTATTAATGTCCCACGAGTATTGCCCCCTGTATTAATGTCCCCTGAGCTTTGTCCCCAGTAATAATGTCCCCCGCATATTGTAATAAAGCTGCCTGCACACACACACACAAAAAAAACAACTAATACTTACCTTAAACCCCGCTCCCACGTCTGCTGCTGCCGTCCGGTCCGCTTGGCTGCTCCTCCGCACTATGGGAGAGACGTCATGATGTCTCTCCCATAGTGCACACTGCGTGAGCCGGAAGTCGGGGCTCTCGAGTGAGCTCCGACTCCGGCTGCTGCTGAGGGGAGAGAGCTGGGCGCCCGGTAAATTGACCCTCTCTGCGGCGCCAGGCTGAGGTGGCCCGGAGTAGGCGGAACTGGTTCCGTCTCCTCCGGCGCACGTTAACCTCGTGTGGGGGCCCTTTACATGTGGGGGCCCAGGGACGATCGCCCCTGTCGCCCCCCCGTTAATCCGGCCCTACTCTTAATGGAGCAACAGAACCATATGTCTATGTTGATAGGACCATGTAAGTTATTGGACAGTCTAAAAATCTTGCAGACAAGTCAGGATCTGCAAGATCCACTCTCTGCCCATCTTGCTAAGCAATGAGCACCAATCACTTTTAAATTACCATGCTCCAAATATAGGGCCAAATCCAGGGGCAAAGTGGAGTCAAGAAATACAAAAACAGCCTGATCTAAAACAAGGTTGGGATCCTCCAAAGTTAGGAAATTAGCATTGCTAAGGTAAAATGACTGTGTAATAGTAGTATGGACATCACCCCTGGTAGCAAAAGCTGGCTCAAAAGCAGTGAATACAAGTGTAGAGATAGGCAGAGCCCCTGACCCAATACATGGAGACCAGTGGGAGGGTCAGGTAGATGAGCTACAGCAGTATGAGGTGGTTAAATTGTTTGTTCAATTGGAGCATTAAAATGTTCAGCGATCGACAGGGCCGGCAACAGAAAACTCGGGGCCCGGTACAGAAATGTCTCTGGGGGCCCCACCTTCTCGCCACCACCCCCGATCGAGCACATCCCTCCCCTGCATGTGTGATATGTTTAGCATGATAATGTTAACTGAAAGATATGCCAGCCTTTAAATAAAGTAAAAATACGCTATGACTTACCACACTGTCTGTCTGTCAGCCATGTTTGCATGGTGTCTGCAGTCAGCCATCCTCAGTCATCAGCCCTTCATCACCTTCCTCAAATTCAGCCTCTCAATACCATCCTCAGCTCAGAAGCCACGATCACCTTTCTCCATCCCCAGACCCCATCCTCAGTCCCCAGCCCCTATCACCTTCTGCCCCCAGTCCCCCATCACTTTCCTCTGCCCCCTCACCTTCCTCTGTTTCCAACCCCTGTCACCTTCTGCCCCCAGCACCTTCCTCTGCCCCCAGCCTCCTTCATCTTCCCCTGCCCCCTTCACCTTCCTCCATCCCCAGGCACCATCACCTTCATCTGCGACCAGCCTGTCACCTACTGACCCCAGCATGCATCACCTTCTTCTGCCCATAGTCCCCTTCATCTTCCTCTGTTCCCTTCACCTTCCTCCATCCCCAGGCACCATCACCTTCCTCTGTTTCCAACACCTGTCACCTTCTGCTCCCAGCACCTTCCTCTACCCCAATCTCCTTCATCTTCCTCTGCCCCTTCACCTTCCTCCTTCCCCAGGCACCATCACCTTCGTTTGCGTTAAGCCCCTGTCACCTTCTGCCCCCAGCCCCATCACCTTTCTCTGCCCCAGCCTCTTTCAACTTCCTCTGCCCCCTTCACCTTTCTCTGCTTCCAGCTCCTGTCACCTTCTGTCCCAGCCTCCATCACCTTCCTCTGCATCCAGCCTCACCAGGCACCGTCACCTTCCGCCCCCAGCCCCTGTCACTTTCTTCCGTCCCCAGCCCTAACAGCAGCCTCAACTACTTACCACCTGATGGGTAGAGAAGACTGGCAGCGAGGTGACTAATGACATCACGCCGCCGCATTGCAGTAAAATGTAAAGGTCATGCCCGGCCAGGCTACAAGGGAGCTGGGGCTGGGCGGTGGTGGCTATGGTTCCCGTCTAGACCTCGGGGCCCCTCTGGACCTCGGGGCCCGGTACGGGTGTCCCCTTAGTCCCCCCCTGTCGCCGGACTTGGCGATCGATAAAGTGATCGCTGTAATCTGCAAAGCATAAAAGAGACAATTTAGTACACTGATTGCTTGTATGTGGTAGGCTGAGCTCACGAAAGCAGTATATTAGTCTGGGCTGGAGAGATTAAGCAACCAGAGATCAAAAATGTCAAACACACAATAGGAAATACACTGGAAAGGACTTGAACTTTATCAAACCATATACCAACTTTACACACAATGGGGCTAATTTATCATATGCAGCAAGTTTTAAAAATCGTGGCATATGGTAATGGTGCTCCAGCCAATCAGCTCCTAACTGTCATCTATTTGAATGACAGTTGTTAGCTGATTGCCTTGAGCACCATTTATCATATGCCACGAGTTTTAAAACTCGTTGCATATGATAAAACTCATTGATAAATGGATCCCAAAATGTGAAAAGAAATAAAGGTTTGAGCCTTCTTTCACATAAAAAAACAATAGCAAGAGACATGGCTAAACTAACAGAGCCTATACATTTAAACAGTGACCACCAGAAATAGCAAATAAACAAAGCTAGCACTAACTCAGATAGTACCCATCATTGAAAATACTACCCAAGCCAAAAATATAATAAAGTGCAATTCAGGATATATGCACATGGAAACATGCTCAGTGGTTAATAGGACAATGCAAGAAAATAATGAACAGCTCAGATCAAACAGTAATGTATTACTACCTAATATACCTAGGGAGAG
Organism: Taudactylus pleione; assembly: GCA_031769625.1. Taxonomy (NCBI): domain Eukaryota; kingdom Metazoa; phylum Chordata; class Amphibia; order Anura; family Myobatrachidae; genus Taudactylus; species Taudactylus pleione. The sequence goes on from JAUIMM010000153.1 coordinate 3,287,578, forward strand.
AGAAAAAAAATTAAATAACATGTAAAGAAAAGGAACAGCGGACAATTGGGGGTCAATTCAATTAGGTGCAAGTTGAGTCCTGCAAGCCGTTCTCACGGCGAACTCGCACCACGAATTACATTTGCAATTCAATTCCAAACTCTCATTGCTTTTTCTGAGGAAATTCACATTTTTGTGCGCAGCCCCCTGAGCAGGTAAAAAGGTAGGGAAAATCTTTATTTTAAGGTGAAAATGTGCAGTTCCTCTGGGGTACACCACTGCCAATGAATAATCATGCACTTGGAGGACTATAAATAGTATCATTTGTAGGACAGATATGTGTAGGTATAAATGATGTAGGACAGATATGTGTAGGTGTAAATGATGTAGGACAGATACGTGTAGAAAGGGCCGGCCCTAGCCCAAATTTTTTGGTAAGCGAGTATATTTTTTGGCACCCCCCTATGCAGTGCCCCCGGTAGTGGTCCCCCCTGTGCAGTGCCCCTTGTGCCCCCAGTAGTAAGCCCCTGATATAGTGCCCCCAGTAGTAGTCCCCCTATGCAGTGCCCCCAATAGTGGTACCCCTTATGCAGTGCCCTTTAAACAGTGGCCCCAGTTGTAGTTCCCCCCCTATGCAGTACCCCCAGTATTGCCCTTTATATAGTGCCCCCAGTAGTGGTCCCTGCCTTGTAGTGCCCCTAGTAGTAGTCCCCCCTCTTGCAGTGCCCCTAGTAGTCCCTCCTTGTAGTAGTCCCCCCATTGTTGTGCCCCCATTGGAGGTTCCCCCCCATGTAGTGCCCCCAGTAGTATTCCCTCCTTGTAGTTCCCAGAGTAGTAGTCCCCCCTTGTAGTGCCCCCAGTAGTAATCCCCCCTTGTAATGCCCCCAGTAGTAATCCCCCCTTGTAATGCCCCCAGTAGTAATCCCCTCTTGTAGTGCCCCCAGTAGTAATCCCCCCTTTGTAGTGCCCCCAGTAGTAGTTTCCCCTTGTAGTGCCCCCAGTAGTAGCCCCCTCTTGTAGTGCCCCCAGTAGTAAGCCCCCTCTTGTAATGCCCCCAGTAGTAAGCCCCCCTTGTAGTGCTCCCAGTAGTAAGCCCCCCTTGTAGTGCTCCCAGTAGTAAGCCCCCCTTGTAGTGCTCCAAGTAGTAATCCCCCCCTTGTAGTCCCCCCCAGTAGAGACACACGTAATTAAAAAAAAAAAAAACACTTACCTGAATCCCCGCTCCTGCTCCCGCCGCCGCTTTCAGCTCCTCTGTCCGTCCTCCCGGGCTGCTTTGCATTATGGGAGAGACGTCATGACGTCTCTCCCATTACTCACTGCGGGAGCCGTAAGATGGCTCCCGCAGTGGGAGCAGCAGCAGCCGATGAGAGTCTGACAGACTCTCATCAGCTGCTGAAACAAACACACAGCTGCCGGCAGCGGAGGTTGTGTGTTTGGCACTGTGTAGCGCCGACCCAACTCCGTCCGGTCAGCGCTACACACGCGGTGCAGCTGTGTCACAGAGACACAGTCTGCACCGCGGTAAGCCTCTCCACTGCTGGCTCAGTAAATTAATAAATCTGCATGGTCGCGGCGCCCTTCACTAAGTGGCGCCTTACGTGGCCGCGTACCACGCGTAATCATAGAACCGGCCCTGTGTGTAGATGTAAATGATGTAGGACAGATATGTGTAGGTGTTAAAGATGTGGGAATAGATATGTGTAGGTGTAAATGATGCAGGACAGATATGAGTAGGTGTAGCTGATGTGGGACAGATATGTGGAGGTGTAAATGATGTGAGGCAGATATGTGGAGATGTAAATGATGTGGGACAGATATGTGGAGGTGTAAATGATGCAGGACAGATATGAGTAGGTGTAAATTATGTTGGACAGATATGTGGAGGTGTAAATGATGTGAGGCAGATATGTGGAGATGTAAATGATGTGGGACAGATATGTGTCGGTGTAAATGATGTGGGACAGGTATGTGGAGGTTTAACTGATGCAGGATAGGTATGTGGTTATATAACTGATGTGCAGCAGGTATGTGGAGGTGTAAATGCTGTGGGACAGGTATGTGGAGGTTCAAATGATGTGGGACAGGTATGCGGAGGTGCAAATGATGCGGGGCAGGTATGTGGAGGTGTAAATAATGTGGGACACATATGTGGAGGTTCAAATGATGTGGGACAGGTATGTGGAGGTGTAAATGATGTGGGACAGGTATGGGGCAGTGTAAATGATGTGGGACAGATATGTGGAGGTGTAAATTATATGAGACAGGTATGTGGAGGTGCAAATGATGTGGGACATGTAAATTATGTGGGATAGGTATGTGGAGGTGTAAATGATGTGGGACAGATATGTGGAGGTGCAAATGATGTGGGACAGGTACGTGGAGATATAAATTATATGAGACAGATATATGGAGGTGTAATTGATGTGAGGCAGGTATATGGAGGTGTAAATGATGTGGGACAGGTATGTGGAAGTGTAAATGATGTGGGAATAGATATGTGGAGGTGCAAATGATGTGGGACAGGTATGTGAAGTTGTAAATGATGCGGGATAGGTATGTGGAGGTGCAAATGATGTGGGACAGGTACAGTATATGAAGGTGTAAATGATGCAGGACAGGTATGTGGAGGTGTAAATGATATGAGACAGGTATGTGGAGGTGCAAATGATGTGAGGCAGATATGTGGAGATGTAAATGATGTGGGACAGGTATGTGGAGGTTGAAATTATGTGGGACAGGCATGTGTACGTGTAAATTATGTGGGATAGGTATGTGGAGGTGTAAATGATGTGGGACAGATATGTGGAGGTGTAAATGATGTGGGACAGATATGTGGAGGTGTAAATGATATGGCACAGGTATGTGGAGGTGCAAATGGTGTGGGGCAGGAATGTGAAGGTGCAAATTATGTGGGACAGGTATGTGGAGGTGTAAATGATATGAGACAGGTATGTGGAGGTGCAAATGATGTGGGACACATATGTGAAGGTGTAAGTGATGTGGGACAGGTATGTGGAGGTGCAAATGATGTGGGGCAGGTATAGTATGTGAAAGTGTAAATGATGCAGGACAGGTATGCGGAGGTGTAAATGATATGAAGCAGGTATGTGGAGGTGCACATGATGTGGGACAGGTATGTGGAGGTGTAAATGATGTGGGACAGGTATATGAAGGTGTAAATGATGCGGGACAGGTATGTGGAGGTGTAAATGATGTGGGACAGGTATGTGAAGGTGTAAATGATGTGGGGCAGATATGTGGTGGTGTAAATTATATGAGACAGGTATGTGGAAGTGCAAATTATGTGGGACAGGTATGTGAAGGTGTAAATGATATGAGACAGGTATGTGGAGGTGCAAATGATGTGGGACATGTATGTGAAGGTGTAAATGATGCGGGACATGTATGTGGAGGTGTAAATGATGTGGGACAGGTATGTGAAGGTGTAAATGATGTGGGACAGGTATGTGGAGGTATAAATGATGTGGGACAGATATGTGGAGGTGTAAATGATGTAGCACAGATATGTGTAGGTGTAAATGATGTAGAACAGATATGTGTAGGTGTAAATGATGTAGAACAGATATGAGTAGGTGTAAATGATGTGGGACAGATATGTGTAGGTGTAAATGATGTGGGACAGATATGTGTCGGTGTAAATGATGTGGGACAGGTATGGGGAGGCGTAAATGATGTGGGACAGGTATGTGGAGGTTCAAATGATGTGGGACAGGTATGTGTAGGTGTAAATGCTGCGGGGCAGGTATGTGTAGGTGTAAATGATGTAGGACAGATATGTGTAGGTGTAAATGATGTAGGACAGATAAATGTAGGTGTAAATGATGTGAGGCAGATATGTGGAGATGTAAATGATGTGGGACCGGTATGTGGAGGTGTAAATGATGTGGTGCAGATATACAAAGGTGTAAATGATATGAGACAGGTATGTGGAGGTGTGTCATGGCTTGGCGTGCGCTTGGACCCGGAGTGGAGTCGGATGAGGAATGAGGACTTGTTTGCTGGTACTTGAAGGCAGCCGGCCTTAGGGGAGTATGGCTCATGAAGCAGTGGCACGCGACGGGATCAGAACCAGGCTGCGAGACACTGGCGGAACTTAGAGACCCGGGGTAGGCTGGGTATAGCAGGTAGACGGGATCAGGAGACAGGTAGTAACAGGAGCAAACTGCACCAAGGCTGAGAGGGGAGTCTGCAGAAACACACTGGTACTGACACTTTAAATGAGCAAAGGAGCACAGAGAACTAGCTCACAGCATATGCTGTGATAGACGTTGCACTGGCAACTAAAGAGCCTCTGGACAGCCCTTTAGTACCCTCAGGTAGTGCAGGATTGGTTGCTAGCCTCCCCAGCCCAGACTGAACCTGATTGGCCAGAAACGACATGTGACCCAAATCCAAGATGGCCACGCCCAGTGGTCACAGCATGGAAGCTCTGCCAGTCTCAGCCCCTCTCACCTGCCTCCAGATGGAAGCCCTTGGTCTGCGGAGACTCACAGCACCCAGCGCTATTCTCCAGGAACCTGCACCTCTGCTGGAAACACCATGCCACAGCGCCCGGAGCAGTAAGCGCCGCGATCTCAGCAGCATGTCACCCCTGGTCGTGACAGTACCCCCTCCTTTAGGAGTGGCCTCTGGACACTTCTTCGGTTTACCAGGATTCTCAGAGTGAAACTTAAGTACTAGGCGAGGAGCGTAGACATCCTCAGCTTTCACCCAGCAACGTTCTTCGGGACCGTAACCTTTCCAATCCAGTAGATATTGGAGTTGCCCATAACGAAAACGAGAGTCCAGGACCTGTTTGATCTCAAACTCTACACCCCTCTCAGTCAAGACTTTGGGGGAGCGTGGCAGAGTCTTGCGAAAGCGATTCAGGATGAGAGGTTTCAGCAGGGAAATATGAAAGGAATTTGGTATTTTGAGGTAGGACGGAAGTTTTAATTTATAGGCTACTGGATTGATCACTTGAACGATGGGAAAAGGACCGATGAAACGAGGAGCAAATTTCATAGACGGCACTTTAAGTCGAAGATTACGAGTGGATAGCCATACTAAGTCACCTGTTTTTAGGTTGGGCACCGCTCCCCTTTTTTTGTCCGCTGTTAATTTATATCGAAGAGAGGCTTTTTGTAAGGAGGAATGGACCTGAGTCCAAATCTGAGAGAATTTCTGTAGGGTGGAGGTCACTGCATCGAAGACTGGCAATTCTTGAAACTCTGGTACTCTGGGATACAGTCCAAAAACTATAAAGAATGGGGTTTGCCCCGTAGATGAATGATAGGAGCTGTTATGGGCAAATTCGGCCCAGGGTAAGGTGTCCGCCCAGTTGTCTTGTGATGAAGACATGTGAATTCTTAAGAAAGTCTCAAGGTCTTGATTGACCCTCTCTGTAGACCTGTTAGACTGAGGATGGTAAGCTGTTGAAAAATTCAGTTTGATTTGAAAGATAGAACATATAGCTCTCCAAAATCTGGCTACGAACTGTACCCCTCTATCAGAAACAATCTCAGTTGGAAGTCCATGGAGATGGAAGATGTTGTCGACGAATAACTGAGCCAACTCTTGAGCAGATGGCAACTTCCTGAGGGGAACGAAATGAACCATTTTGGAGAAACGATCCACTACTACCCAGATGGTGGTAAACCCATTAGAAACAGGTAGATCCGTTACAAAGTCCATGGAAAGGTGTGTCCAAGGATGGGTTGGTACTGACAGAGGTAGGAGTGTGCCGGCAGGAACCTGTCTGGATGTTTTATGTTGAGCACACTGTGGACAGGAGGCGATAAAAGCTTCAATTTCCAACTTCATAGCAGGCCACCAGTATGATCGTTGCAGGAATTCCAAGGTCTTGCGTATGCCCGGGTGTCCGGCAAAACGAGAGGTATGAGCCCACTTCAAAAGCTGTTTGCGCATATCTGAGGCCACAAATGTCTTCCCGGGAGGAGGTTGAATGCAAGTGGTAGTGAATACTCTGGAGTCTAGAACTGGAGTTTCCTTATGACTTTCGGAAGATGTGTCAGAGGAGAGTGATCGAGAGAGGGTATCTGCTTTTTAATTTAGTGAGCCTGGGCGAAAAGTTAAAGTAAAATTGAAATGAGAAAAGAATATTGACCATCGAGCCAGGCGGGAACTCAGACACTGAATATTTTTTAGGTATAGGAGATTCCGATGATCTGTATAAACGGTGATGGGATACATCGCGCCCTCAAGAAGATAACGCCACTCTTGAAAAGCTAGTTTCACAGCCAATAATTCCTGCTCTCCAATGGGATAATTCTTTTCTGCTTGGGAAAATTTCTTTGAGAAGAAGCCACAGGGATGAAACTTGCTATCCTCGAGTTTCTGGGATAGTACTGCCCCTACCGCTTCAGAAGAGGCGTCTACCTCAAGAAAGAATGGGTAGTTAATGTTGGGTTGTCTCAGCACGGGGGCGGAAATGAAGGCTTGCTTTAAGAGTTGAAAGGCAGTTTCAGCCTCTGGAGGCCATTGGGATGGATTTGCCCCCTTGCAAGTTAGGGCGGAAATGGGTGCCATGAGAGTGGAAAATCCTTTGATAAACCTTCGATAATAATTTGCGAAGCCCAAAAATCTTTGTACTGCCTTCAAAGAATTTGGACGAGACCAGTCCAACATTGCCTGAACTTTCTGGGGATCCATTTCAAGGCCAGCACCTGAAACGATGTAACCTAAAAAGGGAACTGAGGGAACTTCAAATACGCATTTTTCAGCTTTGCAGTACAGGTGGTTCTTTCGTAGGCGAGTTAACACCTCCTTGACTTGGGATCGATGTCTGACAATGTTGGAGGAGAATATCAGAATATCGTCGAGGTATACTACCACAGAGATATATAGTAAGTCCCGAAAGATCTCATTCACAAAGTTTTGGAACACAGCAGGAGCGTTACAGAGACCAAAAGGCATTACCAGGTATTCAAAATGCCCGTCTCGAGTATTGAATGCTGTTTTCCATTCGTCCCCGGCTCGTATCCTAATGAGATTGTAGGCCCCCCTTAAATCCAGCTTGGTAAAAATAGTAGCACCTTTTACTTGATCGAAAAGTTCGGTAATGAGGGGTATCGGGTAGCGATTTTTGATGGTTATATCGTTTAAGCCCCTGTAATCGATGCAAGGACGCAGGCCTCCATCCTTCTTAGACACAAAAAAGAATCCTGCCCCTGCCGGTGAGGAGGATGGTCGAATGAACCCCTTTTGCAGGTTCTCCTGGATGTATGCTGACATGGCTTCAGTCTCGGGTAGGGAGAGTGGGTAAGTACGACCTCGCGGAGGAGTTTTGCCAGGAATCAACTCAATAGGACAGTCCCACTCCCGATGAGGAGGCAGAATATCGGCTCCGGTCTTACAGAAGACATCGGAGAAGGAGCGATACTGGTAGGGAATTGGAGTAGTGGTTGCAATGTAACTACCTTTGACGGGTTTTATTTGAGGAAGGCAGGATACTTGACAAGTTTCTCCCCAGGAAAAGATCTGCATGGTGCCCCAATCAATATTGGGGGAGTGCTTGCGTAACCAGGGGTATCCAAGGATGACCTCATGGGAGGCTTTGGGAATTACTAGGAATCGGATAGTTTCAGTGTGGAGAGCTCCGATACGAACTGGCACAGGAAGGGTACGTTGAGAGACGATTCCGTTGGTAATCTGAGTGCCATCTACAGCAGATAGAGTGATGGTGTGGTCGAGAGAGGAGACAGGAAGCCGGAGCCTCTGGACAAGTTCAGCGGTGATAACATTTTCAGCGGCCCCTGAATCGAGGAGAGAAAGAACAGTTTTAGAACCAGTGGAGATCTCAAAAGTAATGGAGAGGGTAGATTCATTTTTTGACGGAGACGGAGGCATCACTCCTAACCTGGTGTCTCCGGCACAGATTAGGATCGGGAGTTTCCCGGATGACGTGGGCAGGCTGCAACCATATGACCGGTCTCCCCGCAGTACATGCATAGATTTTCTCGTCGGCGTCTTTGCCGTTCTTCTACCGTGAGGCGGGCCCGGTTAATCTGCATGGGTTCGTCACCCACAGGTTCAGACGGAGGGAGGGTTGGAGTAGTGGTCGGCCGGAACCTAAAGCGATCTCCCCTAGTTTTTTCACTCTGGCGTTCTCTGTACCGCAAATCCACTTTATTGCAAAGGTAGATAAGATCATTGAGGGTAGCCGGCGGATCACGAGTGGCGAGGTCATCTTTTATGCGATCTGTCAATCCATTCCAAAAGGTGGAAGTCAGGGCTTCTTCATTCCATTTTAGTTCCGAAGCCAGCGTTTGAAATTGAATGATATACTGACTGACTGGTCGGTTCCCTTGGCGAAGTCGCAGGATTTCCGTCGCCGCGGAGGTTGTTCTGCCGGGCTCGTCGAAAATCCTCCGGAAGGACGTGAGGAATCCAGAGTAGCTGTCTAGTAACGGGTCGGACCTCTCCCAGAGAGGCGTAACCCAGTCCAGGGCAGAACCGGTCAGTAGAGACACTATATATGCCACTTTGGATTTTGGAGATGGAAAGTTCGCAGGCTGTAGTGTGAAGTGGACGTCACACTGGTTGAGAAACCCTCGGCACAACTTGGGGTTCCCGTCAAACTTATTGGGAGTCGGAAGGTGCAAATGAGATGGTGCAGGTGGAACAGGGACAGCTGGAGCTGCTGGCTGGTTGGTGGCGGCAGGCAAATTAACAGTAACCAGGGAAGCTTGCAGCGTATCCTGACGAAGAGACATTTCCTGCAGGAACTGAGCCATTTGGCGCTGAGATGCCTCTAGTCCTTCTAGGCGACTGGCGATACCCTGGAGCAAGTCGGCCCTCAGATCCTGTCCACTGGCCGAATCCATCTGGCCAGTGCAAACTGTCACGGCTTGGCGTGCGCTTGGACCCGGAGTGGAGTCGGATGAGGAATGAGGACTTGTTTGCTGGTACTTGAAGGCAGCCGGCCAGAGGGGAGTATGACTCATGAAGCAGTGGCACGCGACGGGATCAGAACCAGGCTGCGAGACACTGGCGGAACTTAGAGACCCGGGGTAGGCTGGGTATAGCAGGTAGACGGGATCAGGAGACAGGTAGTAACAGGAGCAAACTGCACCAAGGCTGAGAGGGGAGTCTGCAGAAACACACTGGTACTGACACTTTAAATGAGCAAAGGAGCACAGAGAACTAGCTCACAGCATATGCTGTGATAGACGTTGCACTGGCAACTAAAGAGCCTCTGGACAGCCCTTTAGTACCCTCAGGTAGTGCAGGATTGGTTGCTAGCCTCCCCAGCCAAGACTGAACCTGATTGGCCAGAAACGACATGTGACCCCAATCCAAGATGGCCACGCCCAGTGGTCACAGCATGGAAGCTCTGCCAGTCTCAGCCCCTCTCACCTGCCTCCAGATGGAAGCCCTTGGTCTGCGGAGACTCACAGCACCCAGCGCTATTCTCCAGGAACCTGCACCTCTGCTGGAAACACCATGCCACAGCGCCCGGAGCAGTAAGCGCCGCGATCTCAGCAGCCTGTCACCCCTGGTCGTGACAAGGTGCAAATGATGTGGGACAGGTATGTGGAGGTGTAAATGATGTGGTGCAGATATGCAAAGGTGTAAATGATATGAGACAGGTATGTGGAGGTGCAAATGATGTGGGACAGGCATGCGTACGTGTAAATGATGTGGGATAGGTATGTGGAGGTGTAAATGATGTGGGACAGATATGTGGAGGTGTAAATGATACGAGACAGGTATGTGTAGGTGCAAATGATGTGGGACAGGTATGTGGAGGTGAAAATGATGGGATACATGTATATTAAGGAGTAAATGATGTGGGACAGGTATGTGGAGGTGTAAATGATGCAGGACAGGTATGTGGAGGTGTAAATGATATGAGACAGGTATGTGAAGGTGTAACTGATGCGGGACAGGTATGTAGAGGTGTAAATGATGTGGGACAGATAGGTGGAGGTGTAAATGATGTGGGACATGCATGTGGAGCTGGTATGTGGAGGTTAAAAAATAATGTGGGACAGGTATGTGGAAATGTAAATGATGTGGGACAGGTATGTGTTTGTGTAAATGATGTAGGACAGGTATGTGAAGGTGTAAATGATGTGGGACAGGTACTTGGAGGTGTAAATGATGTGGGACAGTTATGTGGAGGTCACAGAAATACAGAAAAAAATTACTCCAGGAGGTCAGACAGGGAAAAGAAGACATGATACAGGTGAAAAAATGGGGAGATCAGCTCTTTTGGGTGCTGCACGCTAGCAAAGCCAAAAATAATGTGGATTCACAGGGATATCAGCAATAGGAAAAGAAGAATCGACCACAGCAAGCAGAAAAGATTCAAGTCAGTGACCAACAACCTTGGGGAATCGACTGCACCAGAATGGGGATAAGTTGTGGTCAACCCCAGGTCTGCACAGCAGCCAATGCAAACTGAGCATTGATGTTCTGATGTTGTGTTTGGGTTGTGGCTACCTGTCCCTGCAAAAATACAGGAATAGAGAGGAGGCAAGTATACAAGGGGCCCACAGATCTGAGGGCAATAATCCAAAGATACAAGAAACTAGAGCATGGAGTTAGATGTTGTTGGCTGTTGTTGGGGTGCCCGTATAGCAGTCATAGACCTGCAATTGCATCTGAAGATGGACAAAGCTTGATGACTTACCACAGTGTCCATCTAATCAAGATTCCCAGCACTTAGCAGTGTGCACTCTAACGCTTTTCTCCAGCATTATGTGCCAAGATCACCAACCAGAGGAACTCCTGCAGTAGAGTGTGGGTTGTTGGTTTAAAATTGTTTCCAGGCTCCGTGGAGCGAATTACAGCAGGTCACATTCTCAAATCAACTTATGGCTACAACAGTGGGCAGACCACCACGTTCAATCGGGGTACCAGAGATAACAATCAGGAAGACTGGAAAACCAAGGTATACAAGGCTTGAAGGTCCAGAACAAGTGCCAAGTAAACTAGATGTTAGTCCACTCACAGTGAGATAGGTGGCAGATCCCTCTCAATGTTCCCGTCCAAAGATGATGGAGGGGGTTCCTAGAAGCTTGAAGCCACTCAGGCTGGATTCCAGTGTAAAAGTTGTCTCCAGACATTACATTTTTCCAGAATTAACTTCTAATGTTGTGAAATGTCTACAGCAGGTATTAAGGGTCAATTTTGGGGTAAAAACCCATTTGTAAGGACAAAAATAGCAATTGGGTGCTGGAGCTTGGACAAGGTGGGACCATGCTAGGTGCCCGACTACTGGAACCTGAAGACTTTTAGTTTTAGTGCAAAATATTTTTATTAGCTTTTATTACCAGGTATCTCTGAAGGACTCATATCCCCCAACTGTGAAGTCAATACATCATCCATTTCCATATAAAAATGTATTTTATAAACCAATCCAAGACTGTTGGAGGAGAGGAGGAGTGTCAGCACACTGGGATAACTGATTTAGCAACATAGGGTCCTCAGGAACAGGTTCCCCTAAAATTTGTGCAGAAAGGTTGAGCACAGTTTTCCAAAAGGGCTGAAGTATAGGGCATTGCCACCAAATGTGGAACGGGTTCCCTGGATCACTGGAACAGCAGCAACAAATATTAGGTTATGCTAGTATCTGCCAACAAAAGATTATAAATCAGAGAAATATCGTGTGTATGGTGGAATTGGCACACAGTTGTTCAAAAGGTGTAGGAACCGAGGATAAGGACCTAGAAGGGCCAAGAGATTGTAAGAAAAGGCAAACCTGTAGATATCGCCAATTTTCACCCGAAGACATTTATTTTCAAAAACTGAAACACTATTGGACAACAAGGACCTCTACTAATATCAATTGTACTGTACGTTTCTTTTATTGAGTTAAAATTATATATATATTTTCTTATAGAGTACATATTTATACAATATCAATAAAGTTCCACAAAAACACATTTGATAATTGTGTGATATCAAAAAGAAAGATGTTTACATTGTGTAAAATTTGCTATAAGGACGACCTGTTTTAGGAAACTTTGGGCCTGATTCAGAGACGGACGCTCTCAAAGAGCGCTCGCTCTGAATCAGAGCATTTTGGGGTTTTTTTGGAGCGGCCTCCTGGCCGCTCGCATAGCTGTGCGTGACCACCCACAGCTATAGCGAGCGGCCAGGTTGATGGTCGTGACGGTCAAGACCATCACGACCATCGGGCTTGCGACGAGACCCTTGTGGTAGGGTCTCGTGGCCGCAAGCCACAGAGAGCTTCAGGCTCTAATAGAGCCGGAAGCTCTCCCACTGACATTCTCTTGGGAACGCCTCCGTTTGTGAAGCTACCCCCCGGCCACGCCTGCCAAACGGGGCGAGCTGTCACTCACCATCGACAGCTTGCCCCCTTTGGTGCGAGCCCGGAGCGACGGAGCACCCTTCACTAGCCGGGTCTCACGCATGCGCACGACGGAACCAGCTCCGTCGTGCGCATGTCCAGTGGCCAAACATCGGCCCGGTTGCGAGCGCTCAGCGCTTGTGACCGGGTCTGAATCAGGCCATTTGTTAACTAATAGCCTAAGACTGAGGGTAGATCTTTAAAAGAGATTCATCTAGCTTTATGGTTCACTGACAGCAGAACAACTTGGTCACCCTACTAAGCGGCGATGTAGCACCTCTAATGGTGCGTACACACGGGACGATCAGTCAGCGATAACAATATCGCTGACTGATCATCCTGCACCTTCCCAGAGTGCCGGATTATCGATATCGATCATCCAGCACACCGCCAACGATGGCCACGCGATAAACGATCGCGGGTCCCTATAGTAACCTGGTCGATATCGATCAAGTTGGCCTGCATGCATGGGCGATGGACGATATTGTTATCGTCCATGCGTGCCCGTGCATTGCAGATCGTTGGTGGGTTGGAAGGGACCAAAAAATGCATGATATGAAAGATAATGATATGATCGATATCGTTATCATTCATATCGAATATTTTAATCGTCCAGTCTGTACGCACCATTAAGTTGTTTTTGTTTGTTTTTTTATGAACAATTATTTATAATGTACCTGCATATTCTGCAACGTTTTACAATATTTCAGTCATTCACATCAGTCCCTACCCCAGTGAAACTTACAATCTATGGGCCTGATTCAGTACTGATAGCAAGTTCAACTACGTAGGCAGATCGAGCGACTGTTTGCCATTGTGCGATTGCACTGCGATTATGGACACACAGAGGAATCCATCGCAGAGTGAGTGACTTGCTGTGAGTGTTTGGGGGTGGTGATGAGGAGTGGTTGGAAAAACGCAGAAGTGCCTGTCCATTTGAACGCCGTTACTTGGGCATGCATAAATTAACCACTGTGATTGTATATGCAGCTTGAGATCCCACTGCGTGTGAAGAGACTTCATTGTCTGCGGCAGGTCTGCGTGAGTGGTCGATGTGTGTCGATGGTACCAATGTTTACGGCAAAAAGCGACATTGGACGAATGTGAGAATGCAGTAGTGGGCGTCTGTATGCCGGCTGAGCTTTGGCAAGTATTAGCATATTTTAGCAGCTGCATTCCGTGTGGATTCGCAGCTGCAATTGCGATCCATACTGAATCAGGCCCTATATTCCCTATCACAAACTAGGGTTAATTATTTTGTTAGAAGCCAATTAGCCTACACGTAGATTTTTGGAGTCTGTGGGGAAACCCATGCAAACATGGAAGAACATACAAACTCAACACATATAGCCATGACTAGGGATTGAAAACTCCTGATCTCAGTTTTATGAGGCAGTAATGCTAACCACTATGCCATGCATGCTACCCATATTAAAGGGGTTTCCTACCATACTGAATGGTCACAAGTAACACTATTTTTAAGAAGTACTCTGTATTGTCGGTTTTATGACCATGGGACTCGGCATACATTACTGCAACCATGTCACTGTTAATGAAGCACAACTTCAAAAACCTCACTCCTGTTATTTGTTCATGTCTCGCAAGAGTGGTCACTGACGTTGTGGCGATACCTCAAAAAAACCTTGTAGGTAAATATTTCAACATAGATCAAAAGGAATATTTGAGTCAAATAGGCTACCAGCATGATTATATGTGTCTTAATTATTCTTAATAAAGGTTACAATCATCAAAGTATAATAGAAATAACCTTTAGTAGAAAGTTCAAGCAATAGAAGTAGGCAAACAATTGCACCTAACTTTTAAATGTCTTGATATGATGAATGCACAGGGTGAGGCTGTACAAGCTAAGGGACAGTGAATTTCAGGAAAACAAATTAAAGAGGAGTTAAATAACACCCTCTATTGCTCAATATATTATAGACATTGTTTCGATGTCTTATTAAGATAAAGACACCTACAAAGTTTAAACAAATATAATACAGTTTAATGTGTGAATACAATTAAACTCAGTACACAGTAACACTAGGTTTATCGAGGGTGGTTTAATTGTCCCTTTTAACATTTTGAAGTGTCACTGCTGTGTTGTTTAGCTACTTACGGCTATAAAATTTTGTGGCTTTTAATAATTTGGGCAATTGTATAAAAAAGTGATAAAACGATTATTTGAAAACCATTAGAAAATCTAATTTTAGCCTTTTTACCTCTCTATTTTATTGCAGTAAAAACAAAGGAAAATTCAATGATTTAATTTGTTGATGTTTGTTTGGTAACCTAATGCAGTGTTTGAAGCTAATAAATCATATATTTTTTGGTAAAAGAGACCTACTGTATGCATTTATCTGCATTTATACATTACCATAAGAAGTGACATTTTTGGTTTCCAATTCCATATATCAGTGGTTCTCAAACTCAGGAGCTCATTCAGACCCGCTCGCTAGATGCGTTCTTTCACACCCAGCGTATGCAAATTTGTGACGGCACGGCAGGCGATTGCGCAGCAAGGCATAAGCACGCCCACTATGTCTTGGCGTGCGCTCACTTTGTGTATGCAGACGCCCACCAGCATATCTTAAGATGCCCACTAGCGCACGTCATCTCCAGGAAGTGTATGCAAGCATCGGTACATCGGAAGCGAACGCAGCGTTTGAGGTTGACTATACCCTACCTCAAGCATTGCGATCACTTCAGTGTGAAATACAACCAGGTGACGTGTACTATGACGCTGCCTCTTACTTATGCATGCCTCTAAAACGGCGTTGGGACGCTCAGGCACGCCTGAGCACGCCTCAGGGCCCCACACACAGTTCACGTTTTGCAGGTCACCCAGCAGGTGCACAGTTGTACTCACTGACATATTTTAAAAGATCCACAGGTGGAGCTAATTATTTCACTTGTGATTCTGCGAGGAGACATGGAAAACATGCACTGTTTGGGGTACTGAGGACCGAGTTTGAGAACCTGTGCCATATATTATGTCTGGAGGAGAATAACTCACTCTCTGGCTTCTGAAAAAATCTCTGTGGAGCAGACAAAGGGCCCGATTCAGAGCCGCTCGCAAGCAGCCCGATGGTTGCCCACTGAACACGCGCCGCGTCCGGCGTGCGCGAGCCCCGCTGTGCGACTGAAGTTCAGTCACTGCGGGGCTCGCAACAAGACGGGGCGGCTGTCTATGTTGATTGACAGCTCGCCCCGTTTTGTGGGCGGGTAGAGGGGGTGGCCGGACAAGCGCAGGCGTTCCCTTATGAACGCCTGGCGTTTGCAGTAGGGTTTACTGACATCACTACTGATGTCAGTAGTGGACTTCCTGCTCTATTAGAGCAGGAAGTCCACTCAGGCTTGCGGCAGCTAGACCCTACCCCAGGGTCACGGCGCAAGCCTGATGGTCACGATAATCGCAATGGTCTCCAGCCCACTAGCACAAGCTGTGGGTGGTCACCCACAGCTTTGCGAGCTGCCGGAGACAAAAAAATACGAACACAAAAAATGCCCACATTCAGAGTGAGTGCGCCCGCCAGCAGCTACCGGCTCTGAACCAGGGCCAAAGTGCCATTTCCACTTTGTTGCAACGAGCACAAGGTACGTAGTGACAGGCCGCGCCGACAGGGCTGAGCTGAGCCGCAACATGCAGCCGTGTGCAAGTTACATCTTGGTGAGGTTGGCGCATTGTAGTTTTTGGTTACAAGTCACTCAGGGGCACTTACCGTGGTGTAATAGCTGCTCCTGCTTCATCTGCATACCATTGCGAAGCAGGAGCTGACTACTGCAATTGTTACCAATAACAGAGCCACCGAGGAGGGTGAATGTTAAGTAGGCAGTTGAGCAGGTCTCTGGAGTCCCGTCCTGTAAAGAGAAAGCCATTTTTTATTGTTCTTACTAGATCCCTATATAACATACAAAATTGTATAACCTGCATATCCCAATCCAACAGCAAGTGTCCAACTCAGGATCACCACCCCTAAAACACAGTCAATATGCATATTTACAATATGAGAAGACCATCAAGCGCTGGATTTAATCTTTAATTCCCTTAAAAGGACTTTGTAGTTGCAGTGGTTTCACATGTCTCCAGTGGTGGTTTTCCTCAGATCCAACCCCCTTTATAGAAAAGCTCATCTCAAAAATGGGTGTGTATGTGCACTAAACGGTTTCTTTGTTCTTCCCTGTGGTAGATGATCACTCAATTACCAGTCCAGAAGGCAGTATCTCTCACATGGGAAGCAAATGAGAAAAGATCCTCATAGTGTTTAAAAGCATAACACTTTATTCACACAAAGAAACTCCAATAATCTCAACATAAAGAATCACTTAGGGGGTCATTCAGACCCGCTCGCGAGCAGGACGCTCGCAAGCGGGTCGATGTTCCCCCAATGCGCATGCGCACGACGGAGGGAGCTCCATCGTGCGCATGCGAGAGACCCGAATAACGACGGCCAAGCCGCTGTTATGGGTCTCGCACTAAAGGGGGCGTGCTATCGATGGTGACTGACAGCACGCCCCCTTTAGTGGGCGTGCTGGGGGCGTGGTTGCCAGACGGAGGCGTTCCCATGGGAACGCCTACCGTCTGAGTCCGGCCCCACTGACATCACTAGTGATGTCAGTGGGAGTGATTTTGGCTCTGATAGAGCCAAAATCACTCCAGGGCTTGCGGCAACGAGACCCTACCTCAAGGGTCTCGTCGCAAGCCCGATGGTCGCGATGGTCTTGACCATCGCGACCATCTTTTTGGCCGCTTACATATGCTGTGGGTGGTCACCCACAGCTATGCGAGCGGCCAGGAGGCCCCTCCATTTTAAGGTAGGAGGGCACTGATTCAGAGTGAGCGCTCTGGTCAGAGCGTCCGGCTCTGAATCAGGCCCTTATAGTTCCGTGTATGGCCTTCCAAGCAAGGCACAGTAATAGATACTGTTAATGGCGAAGATACCCAGGTAAATCACCTTCCCTTAGTTGTGCACAGGTCATCAGAACCAACAGGTATTGGCAAATGTAGTTGACAACACTCTCCTCCACCAACATGTTTCAGGTTTGCTGGTCCTTTCTCAAGGTGTCTCTTAGATAAGGGAAGGAATGCCACTACGGACAACTTATTTACATTCCAATATTTTTATTTTTCAGTTTGGGAGAACCACTGCGCAGTCTATATTATCCATTAAAGAGAAAAAATGTGACATGAATAACTGGGGTGAGAAAGGCGTTCTCAGGCAGTGCCATAACAGGGAACTAATGCTCCCGGGGTTGGCTCCTCTGCCTCCAGCCCAGCACATGTGATGTAATGATGACAGGAATAGTGGGCCAGCACCTGGAGGCTAAGTGCCAGGCATGTCCTAAGGACAGCGACAGTGCTGCCCTCTTGGCTATGCACTTTGGGCAGTAGCATGGGTCACACACACACAACCAATTGCAGCTCTGTTTTCAATGTACAGTAAGGGAGTGTAAAGTTAACATGACTGATACACACCTGCAGAAAGACACTAATGTGCATATCTGTAGATGTATGTGTTGCAGTTGCCTGAAGCTGGTGCAAAAATCGGGCCTGCAAAAAAACTGCAGAACCCTCCCAGCAACTCTGTGCTGACATTCCTGGGCAATAAATAATGTGGGGGTTATGCTAGTTACTAGAGGTCCCAGCAAGCCTAAACTGTTTGATTATATTTATGATTGAAGAACTACGAGTGCAACATAGGCATACACAAAATAGGATCCGGAAAAGATCCCTCTCCAGGTCCCCTCATTGATGCATTCACCAGCCGACACAATAAGCCCACAGATGCTGTACCAGGTAACAGAGTGATAGTGTAAGACGGGTGGCCAAACCAGTCCTCAAGGACCCCTAACAGTTCATGTTTTCCAGACCACCTGTGAATCTGTAGAATGTGTCAGTTAGAAATTAATGTACCACATGTTTTAAAATATGACAGTAATGAACTGCTAGATGATCTCAAGGACTGGGTTAGCCACCCTTGGTGTAAGCTATCACTTTGCTTACAGCTCTTCGCAGGGACATGCTCTTATCGGAACCCATCTCCTGGCAAGAGCTTGTTGGTAAATATCCGTGCAAATATTTGCTGTGTGCTGGGCTGCAGTGGTGGACTGCTCGCGGCTTCTGAGCAGCAGCTGCAGCAGTCTGCTATTCCTGTGGGAAGGAGCGACCACACTGATCGCGACCCCCCCCTGGCTTTGCGCTGGGCTGTGGGGCTCACAGCATCTCCCTCCTCAGTGGCGCCCCCAAAAAATATCTCCATTATTTTAGTAAAACTGCATTGTACAGGTACAGTTCCTCCTTTCCCTATCTCATTGTTTACGCTCAGTTGGTGTGTGGTGGCAGTTAAGTTGAACAACAGTAGCTTTACTCCTGTCCTGCTGTAAAAAATAAAACCAATCATGGATCAGTCGATAAAACAGAAGGAGCAGCAACCCAGTAGTAGTGCTGCGGCTGCTGCCAGTCATAGTTCTTCAACATCTACTAAAGGTGGTCAAAGGAAAATTAGATTTAAGAAAGGGTACCTGAAATATAAACAATATGTCACAATGTTAAAGAAAAAAAAATCACTTCTAACAATAAAGGGAAAATTTTCTGCCGTAAAATGGTAAAATTGCCAACATGCCATACTCCACATGAAAAAGAAAAAGCTCAGACCATGGTTTTCATTTGAAAAAGTAGTCCTGCTACTGCTGTTTCATGCCCTACAATACCTATTTCAAAAGCCAGGGCCAAACACAGTCATGTATCTTCTGTAATCTTGCATGCAACACCTTCTTGCTCTGAGTCTAGAGGTGTCACCTTTAAAACCAAATCAGGGCACAAAAAGAATACTAAGGGGTATATTTAGTAGAGTGCAAGTTCTTAGAAGTGGAAATGTTGCCCATAGCACCAAATCAACTTCTACTTAACATTTATGTAACACCTTCTAGAAGATAAATACAAAATATGTTCCTCCCTGAGGAAGGACCATTGTCAGAAACGCGTTAATGGAGCAGGAGACCCTATGGCAGTTGTGGACTTTTTTGTCACCATCTACCTTGGACATTTCTGCCCCACTCAGACTGGGTGAGAGGAAGCATTTGTTGTCCAAAAGTTCTTACCTGCAGAGGGTTCTCTTTGGAGACTTGTCTATGTATATGGAATTATATTTTATTGGATTCTTTTTTTTTTATAAACAATTTTTATTGAAGCATTGTAGATAAATTGTAAAAAATACATATCGCTATTTAAATCACAGTACAGAAAAAGATTTACAATAGATGAATCCAGCAATTCCATATACAATATAATGTACGATCTGAAATAAGTATTTTTTACAAACATGAAAAGAGTCTGTGTTTACAGTTATTATAGTTTTATAAACCACAAAATAATGCAATAAAAATAATGTTTATTCAAAAGAAAGTACATATCTATCAATTGTCCTGGGAACCCTGAGAGAAGATGCTGTCTGTCCCTACATCTCATGTTAGGGCGATTGGAGGATCCTGTGCCGCTAACCGAGTAAGGCACCAAGCAGTGTTGTTTAGGCTGAAGTGTATTTGTTTTCTAGCTGAGAGTAGAAGGGTAACTATGTACGGCTCGCATAGTAAAAAGAAACCTTACATTCTTTTTTCTTTTTGTTAAAATGTTTCTACCCAGTCCATCTTAAATAAGAAATGAAGATAGTGGAATATGTTCCCATCCCCTGATATCATTAGCTAATGCTGCTATAGCCTTTTGATATTTAACCTATATACAGTAGGTCAGCTATATTTCGAGGTAACATAATTCCTAAATAAGGGATATTTTGTTTAGCCCATTAAAGAGAAAATTGAGAGGCCCATCTAGGACAGCTGATAGTGCCCGTAAGCGACATTGCCACTGATTTATCCATATTAATATGAAAACCAGATATGGAGCCAAAATGATCAAGTTTGTTTATTATAAGGGGAAGAGACTGTTTGGGATTACTAATGTAAAGGAGGACATCATCAGTGAATGCTGAGACTTTTATCGCCTGGTGACCTATTTTGATGCCTTGAAAAGACTACCAGTTTTGAAGAATTCTAAATAGATGGTCTAACGCTAAATTAAACAAAAATGGGGAATGCCTCTCTCCAAAAAAAATGAGGTCCTACTATTCCATTAATTAGCAAAGAAGTATAGGATTTTGGTACAAATAACGAACCAAGTCGATGAAACCCGTCTCGAAAGCCCTCTCCTCTAAAATTTGAAATAAATGTGGCCACAAAACCATATCAAAAGCTCTTTGAACATCCAGGTTTAAAAGAATATTCTCACCACTGGACAAACCACCCAACACCACTGCTGCTTCTATTGCTGTCCATATGGCCTTCAGCGCTTGACATCTCTGAACAAATCCTGTCTGCTGTTCAGTCACTATATTGGGAAATATTGTTTGAAGTCTTAAAGCCATGATTTTGGCCAAGAGCTTGAAATCAACAATTAGAAGACTCATGGGTCTATAGTAAGATATCAAGCTCGGGTCTTTGTCGGGCTTAGGCAGAAGAGTCATGTAAGCTTTGTTAAATGATGGATAAGGAGTATTATTTTCATGTAATGTCTTAAATAATTCCAGCAATATGTGGTTGTAACATACGGTAATAGTCTTTTCCTCTGTGGGGCTTGCAGAGTATTGTTGGAGGGAGTCTAGCATTGTAGCTTTCAAAGTGTTGTATTCTGCCCTAGACTCTCTTTTCTTATGAGAAACGGAACTAATAATATGTCCCCTCATTACCGCCATAGAGGCAGCCCAGAAAGGGAACAGGTCGATCCCAGTAAGTTATATTGTCATCAACGTAATTCGTCCAGTGGCAAGTTATATAAGACTTAAAGTTTTCAGACTGAGCCAGATAGTAAGGGAAGCGCCATACATGGCCAATGAATTGCATTTGTGGATGATTAAGGGCCAACGAGACAAGGGAATGATCCAAAATAATAATATCGTGAATGTCCACCTGATGGACATTAGTCATCAAATCATCAGCAATTAATATTTTATCGATGTGGGAAAGGGATCCATGGACTATAGAAAGATGTGTGTGAGTTCTATCAGTTGGATTCAATAATCGCCATGGGTCTGATACACTCAGGTTGTGCCTAAAAAGGGTAAATGAAAGATTGTGAGAGACCAATGGCCTTAATACTGGTGGTGACTTATCAATTGAAGGATCTTCTACCATATTGAAATCCCCCCCTATAACCAATGAATAATTAGTTCTCCCTTGGAGAGTATGGCCTAGATCCTGAATAAAATGATGAGTATTAACATTGGGGGCATATGCATTAACTAATGTATAAGTAACCTGATACAACTCAATATCTAATATAATATACCGTCCATTCGGATCAGTTGTTTGTGAGAGTACAGATACTGGTAAGTCCTTCCAGAAGAGAGTGGCAACCCCTCGCGCTTTTTTTATATAAGGAGCTGAGAAACATGGACCTAGCCAAGTAGCTTTTAATGAATGTTCCTCAGAAGAGATCCAGTGGGTCTCTTGAATAAATATATCTGGGTTGAAACGTTTAAGGTGGGTGGTAACCCTTTTCCGTTTTACAGGAGTATTTAATCCTCCCACTTTCCATGATAATGACTGCAATGGTTTTGGCAGGAGGAAAACAAATGGAACAAATGGAAACAGCATGGCTACTCACCCCCCGATCGAAGACAGATATGCTGCAAGATAATTCTCAAATACAGGGTAGGATCACATAGGTTGAGGCTTCTCCACGATTTCCCAGGTCCGAGGTTACCATAAACAACCAGCTTCAATAAAATAGATACCTCAAAAACATAAGGTAACATTTTTTCAAGTTGTGACCGTATCCACAGAGTATATTCAATTCACAATGCTTCAAAACAACATTTTCTGACTTCTCTCTAATAACCATCACCTTTAAATCTAGAAATGCGTACACAAATACAGAAAAATAAAATTCACAAAACAGTTGTATTACCGAAATGCAACTCCCTAGGGATAGGGTTGTCAATATATCCCTGTCTAGGGAAATCAGCCCCGATTAATTTATTCAACAATATAGAAATATGAAGAATT
Organism: Taudactylus pleione; assembly: GCA_031769625.1. Lineage (NCBI taxonomy): Eukaryota > Metazoa > Chordata > Amphibia > Anura > Myobatrachidae > Taudactylus > Taudactylus pleione. Next base: position 3,309,956 of record JAUIMM010000153.1, read on the forward strand.
ACATATTTGGGGACCTGGGTGGTGACCTAGGAAACATAAAATGTGCCTTATCTTTCTCAGGATCAGTGAAAAATAGTGAGGTGTCATCCTCCACCACCCTCAATTTTGCTGGGTAGAGCAAAGCAAATCTCCCATTTTTATTATGTAGAAATGTGCAGACCTCAGAAAATTCCTTACGTTTCTGGGTAACAGTTACTGAAAAATCCTGAGAAATCAGTATTTTATTACCTCTAATCATCAATTCCTTCATCTTGCGATATGAGGCTAAGTATAACGTGGGTTCCTTGGCCCTATAATCAAGATATTGAGGTAATACTGGGTGAGATCGCCGTCTAGCCTGCTCCAGCTCCACCCCAATTCTATGGGGTATATTCAATTGGGCGCGAGGGTTAGTGAGGCTAAAACCTTGCACCCCTCAAGGCCAAATTCGGAATCCTGCGGGTATGCGCGCTCCCGATACCCGCGTGATTCAATTAAAAAAAACAGTGGACACAGGGTTTTCATTACTGAAAACCCAGCGCCGCGTAAATTAAAAAAAAAAAAAGTCACATACCTGACCGGGTCTCCGCGGCTCCCAGTGGCTTCCCCTCTCTCTTCTTACTGGAGAGGGGGCTGCTGGGAGTCCCAGGGGATGATGGGAGGAGCAGGGCCAATTCCGAGGGGGCCACACACAGCGCACCGGGTGTCACACACACTCACTCACTCATACACCCTTACATACACCACACACACTGACATACTTACCCTGCTGCAGAGGACCCGGCTCCCGACGCTGGATGCAGAAGATGCAGAAGACAGTGCTTCGGAAGGTGAGTAGTTAAGGACTAATTAAGCTAATTGGATACTTCCAATTGCTTAATTAGTCCTCGGAGGGGGGGGTGCCGCGGGGTGTCAGAGCAAGTCCCGGTGATTTTTCCTTAAATCATCAATTTTAGGAAAAATCACGCTTGCTCAGGAGGTGCGTGAAAAAACCTCCCAGTGCGTGTTTTTTAAAAAAATACGCACCTAATAGAATAGCAAAAAACCCGCACCTGTAGGAAAAACCTCGCAGGTGCGGATTTTTTGCTATTCTCGCACACAATTGAATATGCCCCTAAGAGTCCTCTCAATATGTGATACTAAAATATCATCTAAAATTCCTAGAGCATTGGGAAGATCAATTGTCAAGAAGGAAATTGAGTTTGTCCCTGAAACAGATTCAGGAATTCCTAAAACCGCGTAAATTAAAAAAAAAAAAAAAAGTCACATACCTGCCCGGGTCTCCTCGGCTCCCAGTGGCTTCCCCTCTCTCTTCTTACTGGTGAGGGGGCTGCTGGGAGTCCTGGGGGCTGATGGGAGGAGCAAGGGCTGCTGGGAGATGTAGTTCTCCCAGCGCCAATTCCGAGGGGGCCACACACACACACACACTCACTCACTCATACACACTTACATACACCACACACACTGACATACTTACCCTGCTGCAGAAGAGCCGGCTCCCAACGCTGGATGCAGAAGAAGATGTAGAGGACAGCGCTGAGGAAGGTGAGTTTGTCCCTGAAACATTCAGATTCAGGAATTCCTACAAACCATAAATTATTTCTCCAAGAGCGGTTTTTGAGATCATCTACTTTTTCTTGTAGTTGATGTACCACTCTATCATGAGTATCTATCCCTGATTGGCAAGCCTGTATGTGATCCTCCGCATCACTAACCCTTGTTTCTAAAGCTACAATTCGGGAAGCATGAGAATCAATTTGGGCCAAGCAAGATTCTAGCTGTATTTGAAAGGCCTTCGAATCTTTTGTCCATTATAGGCATCATGAAATCTGAGATTTCTTTTGCAGTTAGAGAGGTGGTTTTGCCTCCCTGGGATTCCGGGGAACCTAAATCAGAGGGTGAAGGTGAGGGTGGCCCTGATTTTTGGGAGGAACCTTTCGCCTTCCCTGTTTTATGAGATGAGCAGGAGTGTTTAGGAGGCATAGTTTTGTCGATAAATGTATCCATGCCCCACAAATAATACTGCGACAAGATCTAATAATAGTCACCAAAAGAATACAGTATATGGATATATCACCTGGACGGAGTTCGTAACATCTAATGAAATAGACATATTAGTAACCCTTAGAGATAGCATCCCATAATCATAGAAATAAGATACCTGCATATCTTTGAAGAGAAAAAATAAATAGTTATAAGAAAAACAATACAAACAGTGATATACCAGATTGAAATTGTAACTGTTAGAGCAAACAGAATATAGTAATTAATAGTATACTAATATAGTAATACTATTGAATAGCCACAAGATGGCAGCTAAGAATAGACAGTAAATAAAATATAGTAATACTGATAAACAACCACTAGATGGCAGGTGAAAACTGCCTTTGCAAATAGGTGGTATTTAAAGACTGCCTTTACAAATTACAGAGTGTGATGCTGTATAATGTAGAAATGCAGTTAGTCGTATGGCATATTAATAAAACATTATAAAACAGAATAAGTACAAATAACAGACAACCGTTAGAAATATATTAAACAGATATCTGTAGTCATCTGTGGTCAGAGAAGAGCAATGCCTTAAATAACAGGATATCAGGCACACATATAAATTGCATGCAGGCAATTGAGAGGAAATATATATGTTGGTGGTTACCAACTGAAATATAATTAGAAAATAAAGAGTATGAGCTTCATAAGATGCTGTAATAATGCATCAATGTTCATATACATGTAAGGAAAGAAAAAGAAAAGGGAAGAAGAGATAAGGAGAGGTGGGACAAAGGCTGGGGAAATGGAGGGAACATATGAGTATAACAAAGAAAAAAAAGGGGTGCAGGACAAACAAGGGAGAGACAAAGACCACGTCCTGCTCCACAGATGCTGTGGTCAAGGGAGACAGAATCCGCTCTTCCCACCTCAGCAAGTCTGCTCGGAAACAGCAGGTATTCAGGGGGAGAGTAAACTGTGTCAGTCCTCAGACGTTTGATAATCTACACTCAATCACGATGAGTGCGAAAAGCAGGAGAAGGCACTGAACGTTTCAAAGGGGGGCTCCAGCAGGGGAAACAGACGCTGGCAGACTTCCGAAGCAGAGGGGAAAGGCTGCAGTCGGAGGTAATCACAGCACCACAGAAGCACCGCGATGGCACCCAGGACAATGGGGAAAGCAGCCAGGCAGAGCTCCAAAGGTCAAGTAGACAAGGCAGCCTCAGGAGAAAACCAGTCTGCCCACGATGACACTGACCGGACCCCAGCAACAGCACTGACCACTTGATGAGAGCAGCGGCAGTCAAGCAGGAGGATGTCAGCAGAACAGCTACCTCAGCATCCACAACTCAGCAGCAGTGGGTACTTGAGAGGGGCTTGTAGGTCAGGGACGGCAGAGAAGGATCCACTTGATCCTAGATAGGGATCGGGGTTCAGCCACTCAGTCACCGCACAACCACACCAGCAGTATAACGTGGGTTGCAGGTAATACAGGCACACTCCAAGTGGATAGCAGGCTCCTGTATCCAGGGTCGCCATCAGGAGGGGATTGCTGGGCCTGGAGTCCTGGGCCCAGACACTCGGGGGGCCCGCCGGCTACCACCCCCCTGCTGCTGCACAAAAGTGACTGCCTGCCCACTCCTATCACCTTGATAGTGAGTGACAGGCCCGGCAGGGGCCCGCTCCAGTGGCAAATGCAGGATTTCTAGAGGGGGGTTTCCAAATGCTTGATTTTAGAGCGAGTGCGGCCAGTCCATGAAGAGGGCATAATTTAAAAGATCCACAGGTGGTGCTAATCATTTCATTTGTGATACTGAGAAGAACATGCAGCACTAGTAACACTCTATTACTATTTCTATTGTGGTCATGGTGTGTGCTGGGGAGGGGTGATTTCAAGCAGATGGAAACCCCCCCTGCGTTTGCCTATGCGCTCCTAACAGAGAGCCGCCCACTACTATCCTCTGCCACAATACATTAAGTACCCAGCCACCGTTCCGCTCTGCCTCCTACTTAAGCAGCAATAAAGTTTTGCTTGTGACTCTGAGCCGGCGCAGCATGACATCATGACGTCGCGCCGCTGATTGAAAGAGGAGCTGGGATGCTGCGTGTGCATGTGGTGTGAGGACTGAAGAGCAGGAGAAGCCAAAACAGAAGAAGGAGCGAGGTAAGTAATGTAAGTGATTCTTCTTGTATTATTGCAGCATGTCAGATGTTGCAGATGTGGGGAGTGCAACTGGCTAGGTGGCAGTTTTGTTATTTGGTTACTTTCTCCCAGCCAGTAGGGGAAGGGGGGATGTGGGGTGGGTGGGGCAGGGGAAGGGAGGCTTGAGTGGGGGCTGGAGGGGAGTCAGGGGAAGGGAGGCTTGAGTGGGGGCTGGAGGGGAGTCAGGGGAAGGGAGGCTTGAGTCGGGGCTGGGGGGGAAGCCTGCCTATTTTGTTATTCCTGGGCCCCACAATTCCTGATGGCAGCTCTGTCTGTATCCACAACGATCACAGGGAGAGCGCTCCTCCAGGGCATCCACCTGTCCAGGGAAAGGGTATAGACAGATCCCGCAGCTAAAGGTCTTTCACAGAGAGGGTATTACTGAGTCCAGGTAAGGAATTAGTTGACCGCCCAGAGATGCTCCAACACAGAAATGTCTTGGCTGAGCAGCAGCTTTTCGCACCAAAACTGGGCAGTCACGTTGGCCACCAAAACTAATGGCCAGACTCCGGTGGAAATGTAGTATCCAGAGACAATAATGATCTCAATGTGATCACCACCGTGTAGCAAAGTAAATAAAATGCTAAATAATCCCAAAAAACGGGCACTGTTTAGGGATTAACAGAGAATTAAAAGGGGATGCTTGGGAGCTCTGTTAAAACACGGCCATGCTTTATGCCCCGCCCACCGGAAGTCCTATTGGGTTCTTTTATATGCTGTGGATGTAGAATAAATACTAGTTTTTAACAAGTAGATTTTGCCGGACACTGACCTGTTGCTTATTTGGGAGACCAAAGAAGGAGGGATCCTGACCTTATGTGAAGAAACCTTTATGTGGACATCTATACCTGTTCAACCCAAGAGAGCTTTTATCTAAGGGGGGCTACATTGGTCAAGGTGAATACCCATGCAGAATGCATATGCTGGTCTGATCAGGGAGAGTAAGAGAAACCTTTATGTGTACGCATCTCACTGTTGTTAGACAGTGAAAGGTTCCATCAGGAGGCATATCGAAAATAGAACACGGACCCATATCAAGGACTTTGCGCATTTCAACCACTCATATTTTTGTATTTATATTTGTTAAGGTTTGGTGCTCCAGAGTGTGGACTACGCTACAGTCCTGGGGCGCAGGTGGCTTTAATACAATTTGAGGTTACCTTCTAGAAGATAATAGCTACAATCTAATTGGTTGCTATGGGCAACATCTCCACCTCTAAAAACCCGAACTTTAGTAAATATACCCCTAAGGCTGGAAAACAAACTGTGTGTTCACAAACTTCACAGATCCCTGAGGAGAGTCTAAGGGAGTCCACAAGTATTATGTGTGAGTGTGACATTTGTGACAATAATTGTAGGCAAGCCTCCTTCCACTATTACTGCACCCTCTGCAAATTGGAGGATGAGAAGCAGTAAAAATAATGATGGTGACATAGAAATTGAGGATGCTAATGGGAAAGTGCACCAGGATGAGGAGTATACTGGTGTATCTGATGCTAATGAGATGTTGATGATGAATGTGTAGGACAAGAAGTTGATAAAATGCGGGAGGAGGATGTTGTTTGTGCCAAAGTAAGTCAGCCACCAGTGGTGGCAGTTCTTGCCAGTGATAAGAAGAAGGCTATTGTCATGCCTAGGTATAAGACCACAAAACCACCTCTTTCATGTGGAATAATTTTATCCAAATCCTGCCAACATTTTCCAAGCCATCTGTACTATTTGTGAGGCCAAAGTAAGTAGAGTTAAGGACTATAACCATCTAGGAATCTTCTCCCTGTTAAATCATTTGCAGCAAGTTCATGCAAATTATTTAGTAAAATCTGAAAAATCCTGTAAAATAATAACAAGCAATCCATCATCAGCTAGCAGCAGCATGGATAGATCTCAGCACATGCAATCTCTATCCCCAACACCTTCATCCTCAATCTCCTCATTAATGATCGGAGGTAATCCTCCTACATCCAGGAGAAGATCACTGAAGCCATGATGGCTATACTAGCATTAGATTTGCATCCAAAATACGTATTCAATGCATTTGGTTTTCGACAATTAGTTGAGGCACTGTGACCCTGTTACCAAATTCCATCTCAATTCTGCTTTACCAAAACAGCAATTCCTTGTTAAAAAAAACAATCTTATTGTTGGCTAGAAAATGCCATCATACCAACTATCCACATAACCACAGATATGTGGACAATTGGTACAGGCCAAATTAAAGATTCCATGATTGTGACAACCCACTGGGTGGGTGTCTCACCCTCAGCAGCAGTATCATCTGTGCTCATTCACAGACAGACTACTCTCTGTATCACTGGCTTCACTTAGAGGGATACCAGTATCAACCTGTTGAAAAAACTCATGGATGTGATAACTAACTGGCATACCGCACTAACGCAAGTAACTTAGGGCCTGATTCAGACACGGTCGCAAGCACTGAGCGCTCGCAACCGGGTTGATGTTTGCCCACTTGGCATGCGCACGACGGAGCCAGCTCCATCATGCGCATGCGCGAGACCTGGCTAGCGACAGTTGCTCCGTCGCTCCGGGTCTCGCTCCAAAGGGGTGAATGACAGCTCGCCCCGTTTGGTAGGCGTGGCCGGGGGGTGGCTTCACAAACGGAGGCGTTCCCAAGCGAATGCCTGCCGTTTGTGGGCGGCTCCACTGACATCACAAGTGATGTCAGTGGGAAAGCTTCCGGCTCTATTAGAGCTAGAAGCTCTCTGGGACTTGTGGCCACGAGACCCTACCACAAGGGTCTCATCGCAAGCCCGATGGTCGCGATGGTCTTGACCATCGCGACCATCAACCTGGCTGCTCGCAATAGCTGTGGGTGGTCATCCACAGCTATGCAAATGGCCAGGAGGCCGCACAAAAAAAAAGCCCAGATTCAGAGCGAGCGCTCTTTCAGAGCATCCGTCTCTGAATCAGGCCCTTACTACAATCATTACAACTGGGTGAATTTTAACATATACCATGTTTTTGCACATAATAAACTTGGTTGTTCAGATTTCTTTTAAAACTGACAGGTGTATGCAGGAGATGCTGTCTGTGGTCCGTAAGATTTCTGGGCTTTTTTTTAGCAACCACATGTAAAAGAGCTTGCAGCAAGGACAGTTCAATTTGCCATGCCACCAACTGAAGCAATAGGTAGTGACCAGGTGGAATTCCACCCTTTATCTGCTTTAGTGAATGGAGGAACAGCAACAAGCCATGACTTAGGGAGAAGAGGGGGAATGTACCTTAGTCTAGCACAGTGGATAATACTTATATGCAGGGTTGTCTTAAAAGCAGTGTGGGCCCTGGGCAAAGCAATGCACTTTGGCCCCTACCCGCCCATTCACGGGTAAAAAAATTAAATGGTCAATAAAATTAAACCCTCCTGCATGCCCATCACACCTGCCACACATGCAGAGAGACTCTGGGCCTGATTCACACCTGGTCGCTAAGCTGCGAATGCTCGCTAGGGGGTGATTATTGCACATCTATGCGATATCAAAGTACGCATGCGCGAACCAGTCACTGCAGCCAGGAATCGTGTGCTCGTAGTACACAGACTGGATGCTACTTTGAGTAACAGCGCCGTTTGTGGGTGGTGACAGGGGAAGGTGCTTGTGAACAGGGGAGTGGATGTGCAAGTTTAATGGGTGTGCATAATTAGCAAAATAGCGTCATTGAACACGTCAATTGGTTGTATTTTAGCCTGAACTGATTGCAGTACTTGCGGAGGGGTAGGGGCTACCTCAAGTGCTGCGTTCAGCTCCGATGGGTCTTGATCTTCCTGATTAATCACACACTTCCTGGAGATGAGGTGGGCTGCTTTATACTCCTGCATACACTCACTGCCATCGCCCTCTAAGACATAGAGGGCGTCCTTAAGCCAGACAGTGCGATTTCAGGGTTTTGCATACCCGGCCCCTTTTGGCAGCAAGTGAGCGCAGCTTAGCGACCAGGTCTGAATCAGGCCCTCTGACTGACTGGTCTGAAGCCGGTGGATGAAGTGAAACTGGAATTGAGGTGAGTACTCGTCACGGGGGGGATGGGGTGGGGGAGGTTAGATCAGAATACAGTGCGCCAGCGTTCGTCTTATAAAAATATCACAAATTTACCAACTGGCCATGGCTGCAGGGGGGCAGGTTGGTGGGCCCCTACAAGCTTTGGGCCCTTGGGCAACCTCCCAACAAGCCCAATGGAAGAGATGGCCCTGATGATACTGAAACCATTTGAAATAGTAACCAATTAAGTGAGTTCAGACACTGCTAATCTGTGTCAGGTGATTCCATTAATTGAGGTGGAGGACAAGCTCCCTTCTTTTAAATATCGGAGGAAAAATGTGGTGATAATAATATATATATTTTTTTTATTCATGCCCATGATGGATTATTTTTTACCATAAATATATTTTTTTTAAATTGATGCATAGCAACATATATATCATTGATACATACACCTGGTGGATGCAAAGCATTCAGTTTTATACATGCGAATACATATATCGCTGATACAATATATCTGTTGATGCAATCTATTTTTTACAAAGTATACATTCACATCTCGCAAAAGAGATTTTATTGCCACTGTGCTTGTATAGTCAGCTATAATCATAACTGGACATTATTTGTATCTAAAGCAAAATCTTGCACCTTAAAAAGATCCAATTGTCACTGTGTTTGTATATTCAGCCATAAACAGAACTGTTTGCTGTGTACTTAGTAATCCTACAGAAATTACATATTTTTTTCACAAATCAATACATATTGCAGTATAAAAGGAAACATATGGTGTTAGCTGGAATTAAAAACTCATATACATTATTCCAAAAAAGGATAATATCAAGGGAGGATAATAAAAGCCTCAAGTGGATACACATTATCTGCTAAAAAGTGAAAAAGTTACAACTGTTTCTGTTTATCCTAAATGAGATCTGCTGTTGTTTATAGACCTGTGATCTTTTTATGTGTGCTTTAAATGCAACTGGTTACTAAAGCAGATGTTAGTGGAAAATCATTTTTTTAGTAGTAACATTGGAGGTGTATGTTCTAATTAGTTCATCAGTGAATTACATGTGAACATTTAATAAGTATTCTTATTGGGAAAGTGTTTTTGTATATTGAGAATTTTTGAATGTGATGGAATGTGTGTATGTCATTAAGCTGGTTTAATAAGGAAACTAGATAAAATAAAATATTCTTTATATATAAAACTATTTGCCAACCATTAATTAAACTACTGGAAAAGCAGCTAGAGAAACTGAAGGAGAAGATGAATAGAAATATGTTGAACTTGTAGATCAAGTTCTTTAATCACTTCATCATGATCAAAGGATTTACAACTTTTTGCATTAGATCCCTATATTTTGCCAATCATGGTCTTTGCTAAGATTGTGTGTGTTTGACATGCAGTGTATATTACTGAACATTACTGGGGCATTCATGGTGTTTTATATCTTACATGAACAAAAATGGAGAATAATCACCCTGGTGCCTAGGGGAATCTCAAAAAAAGGATAATATCAAGTGAGAAAGCATTTAAGTCCCTGTTTAGTCCCCTGGGAACAAGGGTTCCCAAACAGTGGATCCATCTCATCTCAGCTTGAGAGAGTCTCCTCTCAATATCCCTTGTACGCCATTTTGGATTTCGTATATGCCTGTACCTTTTTTCAATCTTGTAAGTGCAACTTGTATTATTAAAACCTATGTTACCTAAAGGTTTATTGCACTATGTTCTGTGTTTTATGTCTTCCTGGAACTGTGCATCTGTGCAGTAGAATGGGAGTCATGTTTTACAGATTCTAGAGTAAGGAAAGAAGTTATCTTGTATTCTAATTGGACATACAGATGAATATAAAATTTGGCTTTAAAACCATCCCTGCATATTCTGATCATCTGAAAGGGTGATTATTCTCCATTTTTATTTATAGGTGTTATCACACATCTTGTATTTGTGGTATATAGAGAGCGCCTGACTTTTGGTACACCATCTTTGTTCATGTATGTCACTTTGAGGTAATCTTGTGGATGTTTACCTATCTGCACTAATTTTGGCTGCACTCTATATTTTCTTGCGCTTTTCTGTCTATATTATTGTTTCTATGTTTTATATCTTGCAATGCCATCCTTCACCAGTCTCTCATCCAGGTATATAGGCCACATTTCCTGCAACTTCTCAGCAGATACAGAGTAGTATCATCAAATCATATAATCATATAATTCATAATTAACTATTCAATCTGACTAGGCTGTTACTCTGCCTTAAATCCTGAGGCCTGTGATTTGCAGTTTGGTTTCAGTTTACACTTTAAAAAACTCATTGGGATTTTGGATGCTTGTTTTGTAATTGTTCTTTCCATGTCTCATTTTTTTAATAGTTATATTAGTACTGAAATCATTCAATCAATCAATCAATCTTATTGGGATTTTGAATGCTTATTTTTTTAATAGTTTGTTCCACTTCTCACATTTGTTTTTATTTTTAGGTAAATTAGCACTGTAATCAATCAATCAATCTGATTGTGATTTTGGAAGTTTGTTTTGTAATAGTTTTATATTAACATTGTGATCAATCAATAAATAAATCAATACTTTACCTGGCTTCCACTAAATACTCCACCTCCATTTACCTGTGCTTTAGGTCTCTGATCTAGTCCTTGATTAGTGAAAACATTCTATAACATTATATAATTTATATTAAACTGCCATTGTATAATTTATATTAAACTGCCATCCTGTCTGCCCCTGTAGTGCTGCTATGTTTCCTAGATTTGCTATATTCTTTTTTAAACTGCCATGTGTTTGTGCCACTTAGCCAGTCAACTCACTGTAGCCTTTGGACAATATTGTGAGCTATGAGGTGGTCAAAATTGACTGGAAAATCACTGGAAATAATATTCAGGGTAATAATACTGTAGGAACAAAAACAGGTCCACATTTCATGATATTAGCTGTTTTTATAAATTTTTAAAGAAATCCAGAATCAAAACCACAACTAAAACACTTGAGGGTGGTTTTGTCAAAACCAAAACACGGGGGTTCACGCACATCTCTAATAGTTAGTAGACAATAAATTATATTTCTTAGTCAGGTAAAACAAAATAAACATTTGAGTCCTGGCAAAAATACTGACTGTATCCTTGTGTCAATATCAACAATATCAAATAATGTATAAAATGGATCACATCATATAAGTGTCTCATTGCAGTTCCATTATTTACCACATAGTAACCTTACTAATTGTTTGTATGTAAATGTATCATATGTTAACTACACATTATCAGTAAGTTAAGTAGAGTGGAATGAGTAAAGTCCTATAACCTAATGAGGGTCAATACTTCTGCTGTTAGACCATGTGAAGACAGCAGTGAATAGTCCAATGAGAGAGCAAGTCCCTAGCATGTGGAGAAAGAAGGAAAGAGACAAACTTCTACTATTTGCACCCATCCCATTGGAATACCTGGTATAGACTCACATTGCAAGGGTCCTTATGGGTGGGTGCAAATGAGAGGGCATAGAGGGGAAAGTGGTACTTGTGTACTTTATGGACTCATTGCAGAGAGAACCAAAGTGTCCTACACTCATTATTATTATCAATCATGGTAATATCTAAATCCCCTTCATGGAGAGGAACCTGACATCATTAGCCAGTGTCCAGGATCATTCCCAGTTTCCAGCGTCATTCCCTACCATCCAAGTGGGCATAGAGTGGGAATATAACCTTGTAGCGAGCCACAGAGCCTGAAGCGTGGCAAGCGCAGCGAGCCCACGAGGGGCCAACTTTCTTTTTTAGGTGGGGACAATTTTCGGTACTTGTGTACGTAAAGTACACAAGTACCATTCAAAACATTCATTGGGTTCTCTCTGCAATGAGTCCGTAAAGTACACAAGTACCGGGAAAGTTCCCAATGTCTGCAGGTAATAGTAGTGGTGAAATGCTGAGGCATTTCTCTGTTTCCAGGTCTCGTGAGTGCTCAACAAGAACACAGAAGTTGTGTAGATAATGCACGTTTTGCATAAGCATGGTCACATCACAGCATGGCGTTCACACCCCATTGGATTCCTGAGCCAGCATTTAAGAGATAATTAATAGGGAGAAGCACTGCTGTGATTTATGGCACACACCCCCTTAGTTTCCTTGCATGGCTAAGTACAGCTGGCAGTGCTAGATTAAGGTCCATATGTGCATGGAGCTAAAATTTATGAAAGGTCCATTATGTGGCATTGCAGGGGGTGTGACAAGCACTGTAGTGGTGTGACTATTGATGTGGGGGTGTGACCAGAGCTATGTGGGTGATGTCTTCACAGGGTGTGTTATGTGCATAAAGGGTGTGGCCTGCCTGTGCTGTGGGTGTGGTTATCTCCATGGAGGGCATAGTGAGTGCCTACCTTCAACCACTATATAGTGGAGTTAAAACAAAAAAAATATTCATATAAAAAAGGGCTCATCTCACATTCCAAGCCACTGCAGTACATTAATAAATTACCTGCCTTCTTAATTGTTGTCTTTTTAAAAAAATAAATAACTGCAATGGCCAGTGCAGTAAGGGTCAACTTATTGCTTTGCAGATGCGCATGCATGAGCTTTCCGTTTTACTTTAAAAAAATATAAAACAAAAAATAAAAATAAAAAATATTTAAAATTATTAAATAATGCAAAAAAATCTTTAAATATATATTTTAAAAAATTTAATTTGTTGTAGCCATCCTGAGATAGCGTTAACAGGTAATGCAGAGGTGTAAGTACCGCTACAATACAAGTTAAATAGTCTTCCCCATTCAAGGCTTTGGGAAGCCTTCACCAGATAGCAGTGTTATCATTCACCTCCGATATCTGCAGCAGCCATTTCCGATCGTAAAGCAGCATCCATAGATTTTATGGGAGCAGCTATACTGTCAATGTACCAAGATCCAGAAAATAAAGCCTATAGTAGCCAATGGGCTACTGATCTTGATGGCACATGCACAGGCCAATGGCTGCTCATGCGGTGTATGCGCATAGATGGAGCCTGTGCTCTGGCAAGAGATTCTTTCTAAATTTGCATTAACATTTACCCCATTACACCACTTCAGCATAAGGAGTCAAAAGTCTAAAGCTGAGTATACACTATACGATGTGTCGTACGATATATATCGTTCCAACGGGGAACAGAATGTTATATCGTACACATCGTATAGTGTGTACACTCGATCCATCATTCACGATGGTCGTTCATCGCATCGTCCCATTTGATGGCAGATGGGACGATGCAATGATCAACGTGGTGCAGTTACCCGCAGCATGTAACAATACATCACACCACCATATGCCAGATTGCACAGTGTGTACGGCCCGCATGATGTATCATTGCGTCGCATGGCACAGTCACTGGATTGTGTGTTCCCCGCTTTAGATACACCAAACTTTTTATATGAAGTTTTTTGATGTGTTTGTGTAGTATAAAGATTTATATTTTATGAAAAATATGGTTGCATGTAAACTTCTAAAGGAGATTATGGGTGTATCCAATTAGCCATGATAATGACAAGTTTTCACCGACGAAAACTTTTCGGGCCCATCGTGCGAATTTGCCGCTTATCGCATGTATGTGCGCTCCCGTTTATCGTGCAATCCAATTACACATTTGCACGATAATTCTTGCAGGAATGGCAGGCAAAAGTACAGGTGAAAAATGGGGAAATTAGCCTGTACCCCAAAAAAAGATAAACTAATAGTATAGAAGTCTTTTATTGGCCATAATCTAAAGATTTTCAGTTCTTAAATAGTGTCAAATGGCTGTTATATGCATTTTTCTACAACAGTAATAAACAGATAGAAATAATTTTTTTTTGGCCAAAGGTAATGCTCTAGTTAAATAGGGATACATAAAATGGGGAAAGTATATTTTTAAGTCATTTTAGGACACTTTTACATTTTTTTAAAAATACACCTGCTGCAATGCAATGTTTAAAACACCTGCCCTATCCATACAGCCCCCAAAATACCTAACCCACTACTTTGAATCCATTTTCCTGCACTTTTTACTTTTTCACCCCAAAAATAACATGTCATTATTGGCCCAAATAATCTAATAAAAAATATATATTTTTGCATAATTAGTCATTAAGGGGATGTCCCAGGGGTTCTGCACCAAGTCCCGACATTTTAGACCAAAAATGGGGATTTTGCACAACTTTTCACCTACTCAGAGATGGTTCAAAACTAAATTGCGATAATTGCTATGGAAGACTTCAGACGGCAGCTAATTGGATAGCACAATAACTATTTTTGGAGAAAAGTTTTCAAAAGTGAAAATTTGCCCCCGAAAAGTGGGTTATAGCGGCTAATTGGATACCCCCTTGCAGCTCTGCAAGGCTTTCATTATTCTCCCACCCAGAACTCTGGGAATAGCAAATATCGAGTACAATTCTCTCCTTGTCCACACTGTCAACGTTTCAATACATCGGAGCTTGGCCCTGATAGCTAACACCGTCGTAGCCTACATTTTGCTACATTTTTCATGAGACAAATTGTAATGTTCACTTCCACATGCTCCGATGGCTGTCCACACATACATGTCGTGGGTTCAAATCCAGAAGTAAAGTGATTGCATAAGCAAAGAAGGGCTCCTATGTATGTGTTCCTTTAGAATGTGAGCTCTCACAAGCAGGGCCCTCTTCTCTCATGTGCTTCTCCTTCCCTCACTAATACGATCGTCTACTCCTAACTCCCCACAAGAGCACCTAACACTTGATTGCTGATGCCCTGCTGCTTATTTGAGTGTTATGATCGCTATTGCAGCAATGTTTATAAACTATGGGCCTGATTCAGACCCGGACGCTCAGCCGCGATCATTCTCTATGGGCAATTGACACCTGTCTGCGCACACGTATTGCGATCGGTCATTGTGATCGGGAATCGTGCGCTCGTAGCACAAAGACTGAGCGCTACTTTGAGTGACAGATAGTGCCGTTTGTGGGTGGTAACGGGAAGGACCAGGAAAACGGGGGAGTGGATGTGCTAATGCAGGCGTGTTTAGGGCGTTCCCAGAGTGTTCTATGGGAGTGCATAACTTATGGCTAGAGATGGCAGGTGTAGCATGCAATGTACACTGCGAGCGAAATTAATGCAGTTCTTGAGGCAGGGTATGTGCTACCTCTAGCCTGCGAGTAAATCAGCTCTGATTTGATGTTAGCGATGTTTCTTCAGTTGTGGGAATGCAATTAATGTTGAATAGGCTGCATACTTGTCAAAATTGCCTTCACATCATTAGATCACTACTGATGGAGGTGTTGCATCTTACTTGTTTTATTCCTGGGTTTTTTTTGTTTATGTTTTTAACTCTTTTAAGGTAAGAGTTTAATTTCTAAAGCGTGTGACAGTGTATGTGTGTGAATGTTTAACATTTGTTAATCCTCTAATTTCTATAAACTTTGCTTTAATACACCAGTGGCTCTAATATATAATGTTATCAAGTATTGTTTTTAGCAGGTATGTATAAGCATGTATTTATGTAAGCATTAATTTATGTATGTATGACACCTTATTTGTAGACATTATCCTGGCTATGTTACACTGTATAGATGTTTTGTTTTTTGAAACTATTAAAAATTAAGTTTTTTGTACTTTTTTTTTCAAATAAAAAAATGTATATCACCTCATTTAGGCATGTTATGATATAGCATCCAAATAAAGGAAAGCAGCACATTTACATTTTTTCTTTGTCATATTTTTCTGACAAACAAACAAAATAAAAATTCACTAGGAAGGAAGTGGAGGTATTAGTTGTAGAAATATGGGGGCAGCATGAGATTGCCAATGCTGTCACTTTTTGTTTTTTTTGGACCTAGGCTGAAGGGAAACTTCCTCAGCCAAAGACTGCTGTGTTCTGCAGCGAGGGGTGTCACCCGATGTAGTGGGTCTAGGCTCCGGGCTTGGCAATGTCATTCCAGGGGTGGTGGGCAGATCGCTTGATCCAAGAAGGGAGGGTCGCTCCCGCATGGTGTTTGCCCTCTCCTGTGCCAAGGCCAGGCGTTCTAGGGCCAAAGCTGTTCTTTCCTGAGCCAAAAAGAATGTCCCTGGCTCTCAGCTGTCTGCTCCAGGGCCTCAGCTGTCCTCTCCTGGGCCGTGGCCATTCTCACAAGAGCTGCCTGGATGCTTTCAAATATGACAGTATTCTTAATCGTCTCATCCAGGAGCTCTGTGAGAATGCTCTCGGCCCTCAGGAGAAGGGTGTCAGGAGCGGTGTTTGCAGGGTCAGCAGGTGGTAATGTTGCTTCATCCCCTGTAAACACTCCTGATACACTGGGCCCTGAAAAGCACATGGAGCAGGCTCTTCAGGGGCTGGCTGGCAACTTTCAGCCTGGGGGGCAAACCAGAGCAAGTGGCCCAGCTTTTCTACCGGCGAATGCAATTTTAAAAATGGCCATAACAACAATGTTGGGGGTGTGTACCACAGTGAATTATTACATGCCTGATTTTTTTAACCTATATGGGACACATAATAATTATCTTTTTTTTACTTCAATGCTTCAATGACATTGAATTTATTACACTATAAGGTGCTTGTTTTTCACCTTCTGTCAAATTACTATATATATATATATATATATATATATATATATATACACACATATATACAGTACTTGAAGTGTGCTGGTATGAAATGGTATGTCATGCTGTCACTTCACTTCGGCACCTGTCCGGCACTAGGACTGTCCCAGTGCCGGTCAACAAGTGGTTGCTCTCTGCTTATTTAAATTTATCTTTGGCCATGAATCAATCATGGCTCGTGGAGCGGCAGCCAATCAGGGGAGGCCGACGCTGGGACTATCACTGTCTCAGCGCCGTTCACCACAACAGCTGCATGTTTAAATTTGGCTCCAGCCGCGAGCCAATCAAGGTTAACGGACCGCCAACCAATCAGGGGCGCCACGTGGCCGCCCCTAATTGGCTGCCAGTCTGCGAGCTGTCATTTGCTCACAGCCGGCACTGAATTCAAAATGCCAGTGCCACCAAGGAGAAAGATTGGGAAAGGGCCCAGGGAAGGGAGCGCCGCGTACCCGGTCACCAGAGCAGAGCAGGGTGAGGTGGGCAGTGTGCTGTGGTGTGAAGTATGCTATGAGCTATGGCGTGTGGTGTGCTGTGTCTGTGAGGGAATGTGTGCTGTATTTAAGAGGAAGTGGGGGTATGGATATATCAGGGGGCTCATGATTTAGGCCTGCCTAAGTAAAGTCATACCCCCACATCAAAATGTCTACTTCGAACACACACACACACACATATATATATATATATATATGTATATATATAAAAAATGAACAAAGGGGGTGCACTCACCAGTCTTCTAAAATGAGTTTTTATTTCATCTTTTTAAAAAAAATTTACAGCATCATAGTAAAGCTCCGACGTTTCGGTCCTAGCCATGGACCTTTGTCAAGGTACAATTCCAAGTAGTACTTTGCATCAATATATACCTGAGTCCAATTAAGAGACTCCTCCCTCACAATCATGTGAGTACAAACAATACAAACATATAGAGACATGAAGACATCATTTGTAATTGTGCAATAATGCCAATCAAAGACTAACTAAAAAATGAAAAGTAATGAAAAAAAACATGTTAACAGACACATATATAAAAACAAACCTTACAGGTATAATTGAGCTGCATCCCCCGCTAGCGTGCGTGTCAATTCCCCAAACTTCCTGCCAAGTGGAATGCAAGTCGGTACCATTTCCTGTCAAGTGGCACGCAAGCTAATACAGCAGTCATGACAACCGCTGTTAAGGCTTCCTGCACTTCATCCGTCGATGCTAGCGCCCGAAGCAATCAAATCACAAAGTAATATACAAGAACACTAGGGACCCGGTGAGCAAGGCAGACAAGTATACGTCACCATATAACCCATTAATTTAAATGAAGATGTAACTAACAGAGTTTTCATATATTGACTCATCAAGCTAATATCAATCGGGCAGTCGACATGCACGTCCATCAAAAAGACGCAGCCTGTAAGCAAACCAATGATAAACACCTCCTCATAGATAATATAATGATAGGACAATGTCTATCCATCTGGATTGAATTACATATGCCTAAATTAAACACCGTCAGCCGCTCCTCATCCTCCGGGGATAAGCCACGTACCGCTCGCTCGGAAGCTGCAGCTATATATATATATACACACACACACACAGTCACACTCTGTCAGCACACACAGTCACACTTAGCACACACACACACAGTCACACTTAGTCAGCACACACACACAGTCACACTTAGGCCCTGATTCAGAGCCGGACGCTCTGACCAGAGCGCTCGCTCTGAATCAGGGCCCACCTCCATAAATATGGAGCGTCCTCCTGGACGCTCGTATAGCTGTGGGTCACCACCCACAGCCTATACGAGCGTGCAGGATGATGGTCGCGACCATCGCGACCATCGCCAGTGCGAGCAGAAGCCTGCGGTTGAGTTTCTCAACCGCAAGGCCAGGAGTGATTTTGGCTCTATCAGAGCCAAAATCACTCCCACTGACATCACTAGTGATGTCAGTGGGGCCGGCTTCTGACGGTAGGTGTTCCCTTGGGAACGCCTCCGTCTGGCAGGCACGCCCACCAAAGGGGGCGTGCTGTCAATCAACATCGACAGCACGCCCCCTTTGATCAGACACAACGAGCGAAGGAAAGTCCTTCGCTCGTCGCGTCTCGCGCATGCGCACGACGGAGCTCCCTCCATCGTGCGCATGCGCAGTGCACACCATCGACCCACTTGCGAGCGGACAGCCGCTCGCGAGTGGGTCTGAATGAGGCCCTTAGTCAGCACACACACAGTCACACTTAGTTAGCACACACATACAGTCATACTTAGTCAGCACACACACACAGTCACACTTAGTCAGCACACACACAGTCACACTTAGCACACACACATACAGTCACACTTAGGGCCTGATTCAGAGCCGGACGCTATTAGCGCTCGCTCGTTCATTAAAAAGGGGTGGCTATTCAAATGAACCATTCGCACTTTGCGGTCTGTTCACGCCTCTATGTCTGAACGAGCGAACAAAACTTGCGGTCGTAATTTTGAAAAAGACGCCCCCTGGCCGCTCACACCATACGTCATGTCCGCTATTTATTAGATTAATCGAGTACATCGAACAGCGTATGAACTGCTCGCTATTCTTGTGGTTGGTTTTTCCTACCACAATCTTGCGAGCAGTTCTGACTATAAATTAACCAAGTGACGTGGTTAATGAAGCTCCTTTATTAATTATGCACACCCATAAAACGCCCGTTTTCACCTTTAAGCACGCCTGCGTTCTGATTTCCACTCCTAGTTTTCAAGCACCTTCCCCCGTTACCACCCACATACGCCTCCTCCTGTCACTCAAAATAGCAGGCATTCGCTATTTAGCGAACAAACGATTTTCGGCCGCACTGACTGGTTCGTGCATGCGTATTAAAATCCGTACGCATGCGCAGTTGTGCGAACATCGGTCGGAACGAACGAGCGTCCGCTTACGAGCGGCTCTGAATCAGGCCCTTAGTCAGCACACACAGTCACACTTAGGCCCTGATTCAGAGCCGTTCGTTAACAGCAGTACGCTCATTGCGTTCCGATGTTGTGACACAGCGCAACGCGTCGGTGTTACACTGCGCATGTGCGTACGGCAGATTTCGACTTTTTTTTGTCTCATTCGTCAAATAGCGTACAGGAAGTGACATGTCAAATGTGATTGACAGAACAGGGCGTTTTTGGGTGTTGACGGGGGAGGAGATGGAAAAACGCAGGCATGGCGAGGCGTTTTTGGGGCGTACATACATTAACAAATGCGAACGTCAAATGTGTTCGTACCAACTCATATGTCAATGGATGATCCTCTTTCCCTTCAAAATGCTCGCACAGCTTAGGGTCTGGATTACTCGACCACATTAGCGATGGCCTTCTCCTCCGTCCCGGCACTCCACGATGCAGCATCGATTAATCACGGCTTGTCAGAAAATCAATTAGTGTTGGATTGAAACCCGGCTTGGTATGTGTTTGGAAATCAGTTTTTTGGGTTAGCACAAAACCGAACGCAGGTGGAAATCATAGCTGCTAATGTCAGGATTACACAATCAATTTGCGTACATTTGTGGGGGTTTATTTTGGGCTCATTTTTTGGTTTTTCCACTATTGTAACAATAATGTCATCATGTTTAGGTTTTTTGGGCCATTTTGTTTTTGCCAGGTGAATTTGAATCCTTAGGTCACATTTTAAACGTTCCTTAAAGAGCCCTTTTTTTTCACCATGTAAAATGTTGTTGTTGAACGTTGTTGCCTTGTGGGCCCGGATTAAATGAAACCCATTTGGACAATAATGTCAGAATACAAAGTCGTACATTTGATGTAAATTTATTGCTATCCAAAAAAAAAATCATGCACATATTTTACACAAACATTTTTTGCAGTGTTCATTCCACAATATTTATTAATTGTGCAAACAAAAAATTTTTGGGAAACGTAAAGCAAAAAATTAAAAACAATTCACAAGAAAGGAGAGGGAAGTTTTGGCCAGAAAGGAATATGAGGCAAGCACAGAAGGAGTGTGGAAAAAGTAGCCAATGCTGTCAACGTTTTTTCGCCCGTTTGGCTGGGGGAGGGAGGGCGCCAGACAGGGTCCGGGATGTCATCGGGCTGGCCTGTCCAGAGGCAGATGTTGTGGCCTCTGGGCTAGGCACAGGGCTAGGCACATTTTGAGGATTGGCTGATGTTGTGCCAGAGGTGGAGGATCCTGATGTTCCGGCAGGAAGGGAGGTCGGCTCCACCATGTGCTGGCGAACGAGCTGCTCCAGGGCATTGGCGATGCGGATGTTGGCCCTGGTATTTTCCGCCAGGGCCTGACCAATGGTCACGTTGGCCGCAGCATTTTGCGTCCATCCTCTGCAGAATCTCCGTATGGAAATCCGATTTAAAATTGAGTTCTGTGAGGAGGGACACTGCCTGCGAGGGGGATTGCCCTGGACTGGCTTCTGCAGGGTCCTCAGCCGGATGTACTGGTTCCTCCCCTGCAGAGCCAGCAGAAATTCTGCGGCCAAGGCTCCCCTCTGGAGCAGACTCATCCACCTGTGTCTCTGTTGGGAAAATGAGAAAAGAGGAACATTACAATCTACATATTGGCACAATAACATTTCAGAGTTGGTTACATCACAATATTTACCTGGGGCAACATGAGGAGCCGCAAAGTCTGGCATGTCCGTATCCATGTTGGACACGCCAAACACCTCCACAGCCTGCACACACCCCTGTGCCAGCTCTTCTAAATCATTTAACTCCAATGACACAGGGGTGGGACCCCCACCTGTCCCCCTTGCATGCCTAGCCCTGTCCGCCATTTTTTGTTTCAGGCGATATTTGAAGTCTTGCCATCTGTGGGTGAAAAAGGAACCATTATTTTTTATTTTATTTGGTTTTTGGTTTTAGGGTGGTCAAGTTTTTACTTACCGCCGTTTGACATCCCGGGCTAGACGGACATAATCACCCACCCTATTGACAGCAACGGCTACCTCTTCCCACATTCTCCACTTCTGGCTTACACTCATATTCCTGTCTGCCTGTGGCAGGATGTCCACACACTTCTGAATCAAAACCCCCATCTCCTTTCTTGTGAATTGTGGCTGCCTTTTCTTTTTGGCAGCTTTGCCCGGAATACTGGGCCCGGCAGCCTCTTCCATGTCATCCTCCTCACCTATTTGTGTAAATTTGGAGAATTGTCAACTTCACAACTTGCACAATATTATGTTTCTAATTAATCATTGAGTCTAAATTCCTGAAATACTTACCAACAGACTGTTGTCCATTGTTTCCCTGGTCTGTAGCCATGTCTGAGCTCAAAACAAGAAATACACCAGAATGTTTGGTTTGGCTCGTGACGTATTTATACATGCGTCCTTATTTTCCGTCCGCATCATTGATTGTGCGTTCCTATGATCCCTCCTTAATTTGTGTGGGAAACTAAACACTATTTATGGCTTGGGGCGTCTCGAGTCGAGGTGGCGTTTTTTGATTGTTGGAGGTTACGTTGGTTGGAGTTGATTGTTGGTGGGTTTTGGAGTTTGCGTTGGTTGAAGTAGTTTATTTTTTATATATTTGCATTTTTTATTTCCGTTCGCATTTTTTCTTTTGGATTTCTTTTTGGCGTTTCTTGTTTTGGTAAGTTTTTGGAAGTCTAACTTGGGTTCAATTTGTGTCTCCTTCTGTTTTTGAATTTTCTAAAGTTTTTTTGGCGTCATTTCATCTCTCTTAGGTTTTTTTTTGGCTCTGCCCCAAAGACCTTTTGATCCGGAATCTTATATATTATCTCTTGGTAAGTTCATTTGTTTAATTGTTTTGTAAATGTTCATGTTTGTCTTTACGCAACTTTGGGTGGCCTTACACTTGTACCCTTTGTTTTTCTAACTCAGAAACGTTTTTTTTTGTAGCTGCGTATTTTTTTACTTGTATTTGCGAACTAATTAGCGCATTTTTATTAGTTTCTATTGTGACTTGTATTTGCAAACTAATTAGCGCATTTTGAAATGCTTATTCATCCCGGTAAATTGTTTGTGTTTTCTCTTTAGCATTTGTTGCTTACATTTGGCCACAATTTGACGTAGTGTGCGCAATGTCGTTTTGCTCTTTGGCCAAATGTGTGTTTCTCCCCTTTAATGGATTGTCTTGCACAAAATTTTGAAACAGAAATGCCCAGCATAAAATGATGTATATTTATGTTGTGATTATTTCCAGTTTGCACATATCATGACAATACCCCAGCATGTAAGCATCAATGGATGGTATCATAAAGCTAAGTTATATTTTTTTGGGGGGGGGGGTTAAAAAGCCTTCCATTCAAATCTTGCCATTTCAGGTTGATCTG
Source organism: Taudactylus pleione (assembly GCA_031769625.1). NCBI lineage: Eukaryota > Metazoa > Chordata > Amphibia > Anura > Myobatrachidae > Taudactylus > Taudactylus pleione. The sequence continues at coordinate 3,332,990 of JAUIMM010000153.1, forward strand.
GGTCGGATTGTTCTGGCCATGCTCCCGGAAGCTGACCAACCTCAATCTCGTCTCAGGCATAGGCATCGTAGGTGTGCAAGGCCCCAGATATTTCGAACACGTGTCACCCTTTTTGGAATGCCCGATGATGAGGTTTTAAGACGCTACCGTCTTCCTCCCCAAATCATCATAGATTCTCATTAATAGAGAGTGATCTTGAGCGGCAAATTGACAGTCCTACAGCAATACCACCACTTACGCAATTTATGGCAGTGTTACATTTCTGTGCCTCAGGATCGTTTCAAACAATGGTGGGAATAGTGGCGGGCATCTCCCAATCCTCCTTTTCCCGGATCCTGAGGGCAGTGATGGAGGCACTTTTCAAGCACCTCCATCATTTTATTCAAATGCCTTTGGATATGGGTGCCCTTAGTGTGGCCAAGGCCAATTTTTACCAAATAGCTGGCTTCCCACACATCATAGGGGTTGTGGATGGTACTCACATACCACTTCAGCCTCCAGCACGGCTGGAGGCAATATTTAGAAACCGGAAACACTATCACTCCCTGAATGTAATGGTGGTATGTGATGCCTCCCTCCAGATCCTGTCCCTGAATGCAAAATTACCAGGAAGTGCACATGACTCCTTCGTCATCCGGCAATCAGGGATATGGCACAAATTAAACAACCTACAAGCTGGTGATGCGTGGCTTCTGGGTAAGTGGAGACCTTTAGTACATCACAATGTTAAGCTCCATACAGAGTGATCCTGATGTTGTCTATTCTTTTTCACAGGAGACAGTGGCTACCCTTGCACGCCCTGGCTGCTCACTCCTTATTTGGCTCCCACACCAGGGCCACAAAGTGAGTTTAATGTCGCACTTACAGCCACCAGGCAAGTGGTGGAGCACTGTATCGGCCTTTTAAAAGGCCGATTCAGATGCCTCCACCGCTCTGGTGGCGAGCTCATGTATTTGCCGGATATGGTGTCGAAAATTGTGGTCCTGTGTGGGATATTTCACAACATCGCCATAAGGAGTGGTGTCCCAATGCAGCCAGAGGATGCCTTACCTGAGGATGGCCCCCCCGAGGTTGGTTGGAGGTCAGTATGTGGGGGGGCCATACGCGATGATGTGGTGGCCAGATATTTTAGGTAATTATTGTCCAAACAACAGTGTTTAGACCCAATGTGGTACGGTTTGTTTGAGAACATCTAATTAATTTTTTTCATTTTCTCCATCTTCTGTTTTTTTCCATATTCTTTGGCACTCCAACGATGACTACTTCCTGCTACCCTTAAAAAACCTGTATGTGGAAATTTTGGGGATATATTATGGAACCCATATTGCAACGCCATATTTGTGGAATCATGTTAGCATGGTCCTTCGTCAACCAGTTCTTGATTTGTTGTTTTTTTTTGGGTTTTTTTTGGTATGTGTTGTATTTGTGATTAGCACTGTGTGTTTTGTTTGTGAGTGACCACTTTGATTTTGGAGTTATGTTGTGAATAAATGTCTTGAGAGTGTAATTTTGTACCTTTTTTTGAACGTTACAAGCAAGTGTAACCAGGTTCACACACGTTACATTTGCCTAAGGGGTAAATCCAGTTGAGCTAAAATGTAATATGTTTTCAGGGTCCAAACCAACACCCAAAGGAATCCTGTACAATCAGTTGGCTTCGTAATATCGGCCTAAGCAGCTTGCACCCCAACTAGGAACCTGTAAAATGTAGTAATATCTAATTGTGACTACACCAAATAAGGGAAATGAGATTGTTACTGTTAGGTGTTTCTTGTGCCTGTTTTACAGAAAAATACAACACACAATCTTAGTGACAAAAATTGCAAATCCTTGCAGGAAGAGTCTACTTATGTCAGGCTAAACAATCTCTGATTTTGAAATAACGAATGAGACAGAACGTTAATTTGTAAATATTAATTTATTTAAATATAACAAAAAAAACTAGTCCCGAAGGAGGACCGACATATGGTCAAGGACCACCAGCAGACCGATTATATTGTCCCGCATACGGGCCACACAGGCGGCTAATTCAGCCCTACGCCTCTGTTCCTCTGTGGGTTAGAAAAGTGTGGGGATTAATACAACAATAATGAAACCACATTAAAAAACAAGCCAAAACAAACAAAACAACAATACAAATATTTTGAAACAAAGCATAATTACACCATTAAAACCCAGCCCCCCAAAATGGTGTAGCCCAAAAATACAAGGCCAATAAACAAAATCCGACAGGTGTGATATGTGTATGGTGAAATCAGCAGGAACAGGTAAAGGCAATCTGAAAAATCACCAAAAGTATACCCAAAAACTCAAAAAAAGGGAACGACACATGATTACATACAAACAGTTTGTGGTGAAAAAGAAACAAAAACAAAAACATACCGGTAGAAAAAACGGCAGCTCCCGAAGGCCCTCCCTCGTCCTCCTCGGATGTGCCTCCATTCCCCAACGATCTGGGCGGGGTAATTTCAAGATCCGGGGAGGGGGTAATTCGAAGAGGGGTGGTTGGAGGAGAGGGGGAATTGGGACGGAGGGGAAGGAGCCCCGAAATTTCCGCCAGAGGGTCTTGGCAGGCTGGGGAGGAGTGGGAAATAGGGGAATTTGGGGTTGTGGAGGGTTGGCTGGGGGTTGGGGAGAGTGGGCGTGAGCGCCGTCTGGGATGACGATGACGCCGTAGTCTTCGCTGTGCCCCTAAAAGATGTGAAACAAATTGTGGTTGGTTTCAACCCAAATCCGAGAAAAACACTATTTTATGCCCCAAAAAAACGAAAAACATGGCCATGCAGATATGAGTACAATGAATAAATAGGACATACATGAAAAACATGGCCAGGCAGATATGAGTACAATGAATAAATAGGACATACATGAAAACATGGCCATGCAGATATGAGTACAATGCATAAATATGACATACATGAAAACATGCACACGCAGTTAGGGCCACAAAGATAAACATGAAAACCACAGTCCCTAAAACTTACTTTCTGCAATCTGCATGCAAAAGCATGCCAGCAAAGCGGGGCGTCCGCCGTTGCAGGTCCGACCACCTGCGCTCCAGCTGCCCGATCTGGCGGCGTGAGCTGAAGGAGCGCAGGCGGCCCCGTACCTCTGCATAAGCGGAACGCTTTTCGCGATTGGTGATGGGTGGAGGCTGGCTGGTGATCCGCCTATCCATCACCTCCGTTAGCACCAGCAGCTCGCGCCTGGTGAATGCGGAGGCTCTCATGATGGCAATGGTGTATTTGTTAAAAATCGTTTTAATAAAGTGCCAAAAACAAATTTGATTGGCTAATGTATTTGGGTAATTAACAGGACCAATTCTATTGGTTAGTGTATGAGTCATGTGTTCGACAGGGCCAGAAATCTCTTGCGAGTTATGATAGGCTTGATGCAGTGACATGCGTAAGCAAATTTAAATAAAGAAATGAACCCCGGGAAATATGCGGGTAGAAAAACAAATAGAACAATTGTTTAATTGGGGCTAACATGTATTTTGACAAATAAAAGCGAATGTTTAAGCCGTACGTATTCAGCGGGTAAACACAAACACAAACAAGATTAAAGTTTATTGCATTGTGTTAAAAAAAAAAAACACCAATTAAGCTAATTGATATATTGATTGGCATGATACGATTGAGGGAGGTAGGCAGAATAAGCGAGCAGTTATTCGAACTCTGACAGTCCCACTTCCGGTTTGTACTTGTGCGTGCGTTCCCTTTAAGCCATTTCGGGGATGTACGCTCGCTATTTGGCACGCTCGTTAGTTAGAGGAGGGGTCGCTTGAGTTTGGGGAGGATGTTTGGCTGCGTTCGAAAATACAAGCGAGTGCTTGAATTTACATATTTTTTTACGTACGCCGAACGTACGAACGGCCACTTGCGTCCCGGTCTGAATGAGGGCCTTAGTCAGCACACACACACACAGTCACACTTAGCACACACACATAGTCACACTCAGCACACACACATACAGTCACACTCAGCACACACACATACAGTCACACTCAGCACACACACATACAGTCACACTTAGGGCCTGATTCAGAGCCACTCGTAAGCGGCAGCTTGTTTGCTCCGAGCGATGTTTGCCCAACTGCGCATGCGTACGGATCGTTATACGCATGCGCGAACCAGTCAGTGCGGTCGAAATTCATGTGCTCGCAAAATAGCGAATGCCTGATAATTTGAGTGACAGAATGAGGCGTATGTGGGTGGTAACAGGGGAAGGTTCTTGAAAACGGGGTGTGGAAATCAGAACGCAGGCGTGCTTAAAGGTCAAAACGGGCGTTTTATGGGTGTGCATAATTAAAACAGCAGCGTCATTGACCACGTCACTGGGTTATTTTATAGCCAGAACTGCTCGCAAAATTGTGGTAGCAAAAACCGACCACAAGAATAGCGAGCAGTTCATACCCTGGTCGATGTACTCGATTAATCTAATAAATAGCGGACATGACGTAGGATGCGAGCGGCCAGGGAGCGTAGTTTCCCAAAAAACGACCGCAAGTTTTGTACGCTCGTTCAGACCTAGAGGCGTGAACAGACCGCAAACAGCGAACGGTTCATTTGAATATCCACCCCTATTTTCTGGACGAGCGAGCGCTAATTGCGTCCGGCTCTGAATCAGGCCCTTAGTCTGCACACATACACACAGTCACACTTAGTCAGCACACACAGTCACACTTAGCATACACACATACAGTCACACTTAGTCAGCACACACACACACAGTCACACTTAGCATACACACATACAGTCACACTTAGCACACACATACAGTCACACTTAGTCAGCACACACAGTCACACTTAGCACACACACATACAGTCACACTTAGTCAGCACACACAGTCACACTTAGCACACACACATACAGTCACACTTAGTCAGCACACACACACACAGTCACACTTAGCATACACACATACAGTCACACTTAGCACACACATACAGCCACACTTAGTCAGCACACACAGTCACACTTAGCACACAAACATACAGTCACACTTAGTCAGCACACACACACACAGTCACACTTAGCATACACATATACAGTCACACTTAGTCAGCACACACAGTCACACTTAGCACACACACATACTGTTACACTTAGCACACACACATACAGTCACACTTAGTCAGCACACACATACAGTCACACTTAGTCAGCACACACACACACAGTCACACTTAGCACACACACATACAGTCACACTTAGTCAGCACACACATACAGTCACACTTAGTCAGCACACACAGTCACACTTAGCACACACACATACTGTTACACTTAGCACACACACATACAGTCACACTTAGTCAGCACACACAGTCACACTTAGCACACACACATACTGTTACACTTAGTCAGCACACACAGTCACACTTAGCACACACACATACAGTCACACTTAGTCAGCACACACAGTCACACTTAGCACACACACATACTGTTACACTTAGCACACACACATACAGTCACACTTAGTCAGCACACACAGTCACACTTAGCACACACACATACTGTTACACTTAGTCAGCACACACAGTCACACTTAGCACACACACATACAGTCACACTTAGTCAGCACACACATACAGTCACACTTAGTCAGCACACACAGTCACACTTAGCACACAAACATACAGTCACACTTAGTCAGCACACACAGTCACACTTAGTCAGCACACACACACACAGTCACACTTAGCATACACATATACAGTCACACTTAGTCAGCACACACATACAGTCACACTTAGTCAGCACACACACACAGTCACACTTAGCACACATACATACAGTCACACTTAGCACACACACAGTCACACTTAGCACACATACATACAGTCACACTTAGCACACACACACATACAGTCACACTTAGCACACACACACATACAGTCACACTTAGCACACATACATACAGTTACACTTAGCACACACACACATACAGTCACACTTAGCACACACACACACACAGTCACACTTAGCACAAATACATACAGTCACACTTAGCACACACACACATACAGTCACACTTAGTCAGCACACACATACAGTCACACTTAGTCAGCACACACATACAGTCACACTTAGCACACATACATACAGTCACACTTAGTCAGCACACACACACACACAGTCACACTTGGCACACACACATACAGTCTCAACACACACATATTTTAAATAACAAAAAGTTTATATCACTGACACTACATTTATATACCCCACTCCACCCTCCACTTACCTGGTATGGGTGTAGAAGCCATGAAGCAGGCACTCCTCATCTCTTCCCTCTCTCCTCTATGGGTATGATAAAAAATGTATTTTATCATTCAGCTCCTCTTCGGCTCTTCCCACTCCCCCGATAGGCCACGCCCCCTTTCTCATACTCCAGCCACTTGGAATTGTGGGTAGGGAAACCTGGCTCCACATTGGTCGACAGCGGCCATCTTTTTGTAGCCTGATATGGGGGCAGCCATTTTAGTTTAGTCTCTGTTACCTGAATCGGATCTCTCTCTTCTCGGGGCAGCAGCACTGGAGCCAGAGCATCACATCCTATGCTGTCTGCCAGTGCCTGCCGGCCCTGAAATCTTAGAATTGTACCGGCCCGGGGGGCAGATGGCACCCTGCCCCCCGGCCCAGCCCGCCACTGAGGCTCTTCATCATCTACAGTCAGGTGCATAAATATTGGGACATTGACAGATTTTTCATATTTTGGCCTCAATTCACCACCAGAATGGCTTTGAAATGAAACAAACAAGATGTGCTTTAACTGCAGACTTTCAGATTTAATTTGAGGGTAATTACATCCAAATCAGGTGAATGGTGTAGGAATTACTATGGTTTCTATATGTGCCTCCCACTTTTTAAGGGGCCAAAAGTAATGGGACTATCAACTCAAAAGCTATTTCATGGACAGGTGTGGGCTATTCCCTCGTTATTTCATTATCAATTAAGCAGGTAAAAGGTCTCGGGTTGATTCTAGGTGTGACATTTGCATTTGGAATCAGTTGCTGTCGACTCTCAATATGAGATCCAAATAGCTGTCACTATCAGTGAAGCAAGCCATCCGATGTAATTCTTACACCCTTCACCTGATTTGGATGTAATTACCCTCAAATTAAATCTAAAAGTCTGCAGTTAAAGCACATCTTGTTTGTTTTATTTCAAAGCCATTGTGGTGGTGAATAGAGGCCAAAATATGAAAATTCTGTCAATGTCCCAATATTTATGCACCTGACTGTATATCTGAATTTAGAAAAAAAAACAAAAAAACATTACCAATGTTGTCTTGGTTAATTAGTGATTCTAAAAAGCAAAGTTAAAAAAAAAAATTAATAATGATTATTATTATTACCCTCCACACCATGCTGGGATACAATGTTAGACATGTCTGTGTCCATATTGGACACGCTAACACCCCCTCTTCTTGAATACACCCCAGAGCCATCCTTTCTAAATCTGTGTATTCTAACTAGGGGTGAGCGGGTTCGGATTTCTGAAATCCGAACCACCCCGAGCCCCCCCGATCCGAGTCAGATCCGAGTCAGGCTCGACTTTTCCTGCCTGACTTGGATCTGAAATCGAGGCAAAACGTCATCATCCCGCCTTCCGGGTCTCGCGGGTTTTGGACCCTATATAAGGTACCCGCGTCGGCGCCATTTTCTCACTCGGCTGTGGACAGTGAAGAGGGAGGGTGGGAGTTAGGGCTGGCTGGGCTGTGTAGTGTAGTGTAGTGTAGTGCTGTGCTGCGCTGTGCTGCTGTTGTCCACTACTTCAAAGTCCATAGGGGCTGGCTGTGTTGTGCTGTGCTGCTGTTGTTAATAGGGGCTGTGTCCACTACTTCAAAGTCCATAGGGGCTGGCTGGACTGTGTTGTAGACCCTCCAACATGACCCGTTCCATCAGGTACAAAATACTCTGCTCCTGGGCTTCCCTCTTAACTTATGATTGAAGACACCTGCGGGGAAACACCTGCCTCATCAATTACCTAGTTCAACACAGATGACTGGATCATACATTAGGTGGGAAGTCCAGAAGCAGAGTGTTTTGTACCTAATGGAATGGGTCATGTTGGAGGGTAGGGTGTTGTGCAGTCAGTTCTCCATAGGGGCTGTGTCCACTCCAAAGTCCTGTGCAGTGTCCCAGTCCTAAAGGGGTGCTGTAGTGTTGTCCAGGGGGTGCTCTGTCCATCAGGGGTGCTCCCGCCAAGTGCTAAAAAAATAATATTTTTTCAGTGTTTGTGAATTGTGTGCGCAGTAGCCGCACGTGCATCAACAAAGTAGTGCCAAGCGTGCGCCTGTGTCATAAGTAAAGGGCCGGCTGGCTTGACCGTTAAAGGGTGCCTTAACCCCCAAAGTACACTCCAGTCCAAACCAAAAAAAAAATTATTTTCTGTGTTTGTGAATTGTGTGCGCAGTAGCCGCGCGTGCATCAACAAAGTAGTGCCAAGCGTGCGCCTGTGTCATAAGTAAAGGGCCGGCTGGCTTGACCGTTAAAGGGTGCTGTAATCCCCAAAGTACACTCCAAACCAAAAAAATATATATTTTCTGTGTTTGTGAATTGTGTGCGCAGTAGCCACACGTGCATCAACAAAGTAGTGCCAAGCGTGCGCCTGTGTCATAAGTAAAGGGCCGGCTGGCTTGACCGTTAAAGGGTGCTGTAACCCCCAAAGTACACTCCAGTCCAAACCAAAAAAAAAATTATTTTCTGTGTTTGTGAATTGTGTGCGCAGTAGCCGCACGTGCATCAACAAAGTAGTGCCAAGCGTGCGCCTGTGTCATAAGTAAAGGGCCGGCTGGCTTGACCATTAAAGGGTGCTGTAACCCCCAAAGTACACTCCAAACCAAAAAAATAATAATTTTCTGTGTTTGTGAATTGTGTGCGCAGTAGCCGCACGTGCATCAACAAAGTAGTGCCAAGCGTGCGCCTGTGTCATAAGCAAAGGGCCGGCTGGCTTGACCGTTAAAGGGTGCTGTAACCCCCAAAGTACACTCCAAACCAAATAACAAAATATTTTTTCTGTTTGTGAATTGTGTGCACAGTAGCCGCACGTGCATCAACAAAGTAGTGCCAAGCGTGCGCCTGTGTCATAAGTAAAGGGCCGGCTGGCTTGACCGTTAAAGGGTGCTGTAACCCCCAAAGTACACTCCAGTCCAAACCAAAAAAAAATAATTTTCTGTGTTTGTGAATTGTGTGCGCAGTAGCCGCACGTGCAACAACAAAGTAGTGCCAAGCGTGCGCCTGTGTCATAAGTAAAGGACCGGCTGGCTTGACCATTAAAGGGTGCTGTAACCCCCAAAGTACACTCCAAACCAAATAACAAAATATTTTCTGTGTTTGTGAATTGTGTGCGTAGTAGCCGCACGTGCATCAACAAAGTAGTGCCAAGCGTGCGCCTGTGTCATAAGTAAAGGGCCGGCTGGCTTGACCATTAAAGGGTGCTGTAACCCCCAAAGTACACTCCAGTCCAAACCAAATAAAAAATTTTTTTCTGTGTTTGTGAATTGTGTGCGCAGTAGCCGCACGTGCATCAACAAAGTAGTGCCAAGCGTGCGCCTGTGTCATAAGTAAAGGGCCGGCTGGCTTGACCGTTAAAGGGTGCTGTAACCCCCAAAGTACACTCCAGTCCAAACCAAAAAAAAAATTATTTTCTGTGTTTGTGAATTGTGTGCGCAGTAGCCGCACGTGCATCAACAAAGTAGTGCCAAGCGTGCGCCTGTGTCATAAGTAAAGGGCCAGCTGGCTTGACCATTAAAGGGTGCTGTAACCCCCAAAGTACACTCCAAACCAAAAAAATAATAATTTTCTGTGTTTGTGAATTGTGTGCGCAGTAGCCGCACGTGCATCAACAAAGTAGTGCCAAGCGTGCGCCTGTGTCATAAGCAAAGGGCCGGCTGGCTTGACCGTTAAAGGGTGCTGTAACCCCCAAAGTACACTCCAAACCAAATAACAAAATATTTTTTCTGTTTGTGAATTGTGTGCACAGTAGCCGCACGTGCATCAACAAAGTAGTGCCAAGCGTGCGCCTGTGTCATAAGTAAAGGGCCGGCTGGCTTGACCGTTAAAGGGTGCTGTAACCCCCAAAGTACACTCCAGTCCAAACCAAAAAAAAATAATTTTCTGTGTTTGTGAATTGTGTGCGCAGTAGCCGCACGTGCAACAACAAAGTAGTGCCAAGCGTGCGCCTGTGTCATAAGTAAAGGACCGGCTGGCTTGACCATTAAAGGGTGCTGTAACCCCCAAAGTACACTCCAAACCAAATAACAAAATATTTTCTGTGTTTGTGAATTGTGTGCGTAGTAGCCGCACGTGCATCAACAAAGTAGTGCCAAGCGTGCGCCTGTGTCATAAGTAAAGGGCCGGCTGGCTTGACCATTAAAGGGTGCTGTAACCCCCAAAGTACACTCCAGTCCAAACCAAATAAAAAAAATTTTTCTGTGTTTGTGAATTGTGTGCGCAGTAGCCGCACGTGCATCAACAAAGTAGTGCCAAGCGTGCGCCTGTGTCATAAGTAAAGGGCCGGCTGGCTTGACCGTTAAAGGGTGCTGTAACCCCCAAAGTACACTCCAAACCAAATAACAAAATATTTTTTCTGTGTTTGTGAATTGTGTGCGCAGTAGCCGCACGTGCATCAACAAAGTAGTGCCAAGCGTGCGCCTGTGTCATAAGTAAAGGGCCAGCTGGCTTGACCGTTAAAGGGTGCTGTAACCCCCAAAGTACACTCCAAACCAAAAAAATATATATTTTCTGTGTTTGTGAATTGTGTGCGCAGTAGCCGCACGTGCATCAACAAAGTAGTGCCAAGCGTGCGCCTGTGTCATAAGTAAAGGGCCGGCTGGCTTGACCGTTAAAGGGTGCTGTAACCCCCAAAGTACACTCCAGTCCAAACCAAAAAAAAAATTATTTTCTGTGTTTGTGAATTGTGTGCGCAGTAGCCGCACGTGCATCAACAAAGTAGTGCCAAGCGTGCGCCTGTGTCATAAGCAAAGGGCCGGCTGGCTTGAACGTTAAAGGGTGCTGTAACCCCCAAAGTACACTCCAGTCCAAACCAAAAAAAAAAATATTTTCTGTGTTTGTGACTTGTCTGCACTGTGGCTGCACGTGCATCAACAAAGGAGCAGCGCCAAGCGTGCGCCTGTGTCCCATAAGTAAAGAGCCGGCTGGCTCATTTCTTAAAGGGTGGTGTAACCCACAAAGTGCACTACTCTCCAGCAAAAATAAAAAAATATTTTCTGTGTTTGTGTGCGCTTTAGCCGCACGTATATATCAATATAACATAAATGGAGGACCAAACTTTCTCTGATAAAAATAAAATAGGGAAAGATCAAGAACCACTTCCTCCTAGTGCTGTTGCTGCTGCTGGGAGTTGTTCATCATCCCAGAGAGGAAGTAGGAACACCACCACTTTTATTAAACAATTGACCCTCCAACAGTCCCTAGCGATGAGGATGAAGTACGACAGCAGTCATCCTGAAGCAAAACATATAACTGTGGCCTTGACTGCTATGTTGGTGTTAGACGTGGGTCCGGTATCCGCCATTAGTGCAGTGGGATTTAGACAATTGATGGAGGTAGTGTGTCCCCGGTTCCAAATCCCGTCTAGATTCCACCTGCATCCTCAAAGCAGCAGCGACAAGCGTGCATCTGTCTGTTAAAGGGTGGTGTACCCCTCAAAGTGCGCTCCACAAACAATTAAAAAATTCTTTTTTTTTTTCTGTCTTTGTGAAATGTGTGGGCTGTAGCCGCACCTGCATCCTTAAAGCAGCAGCGACAAGCGTGCGTCTGTCTGTTAAAGGGTGGTGTAACCCTCAAAGTGCGCTCCACAAACAATAAAAATATTCTTCTTTTTTTTTCTGTCTTTGTGAAATGTGTGGGCTGTAGCCGCACCTGCATCCTTAAAGCAGCAGCGACAAGCGTGCGTCTGTCTGTTAAAGGATTACATCGATGACAGCATCCAAGTAGGCATGTCAGACAGTCCGTACCTGTACTGGCAGGAAAAAGAAGCAATTTGGAGGTCCCTGTACAAACTTGCTCTATTTTACCTGAGTTGCCTCCAGTGTGTACTCCGAAAGAGTGTTTAGTGCAGCCGGGAACCTTGTCAGCAAAAGGCGTAGGAGGTTGCTTCCACAAAATGTGGAGAAGATGATGTTCATAAAATGAATTATCAACTCTTCCAGGGAGACCAGCCTCCAGAACGCACAGAGGGACCTGTGGTTGTGGATTCCAGCGGGGACGAATTAATACTCTGTGAGGATGAGGATGTACACAACACTGAAGAGGGTGAGGAATCGGAGGATGAGGACGACATCTTGCCTCCGTAGAGCCAGTTTGTGCAGGGACAGATTAATTGCCAGCTTGTTTTGTGGGGGCCCAAACGAACCAATCATTTCAGCCACAGTCGTGTGGCAGACCCTGGCGCTGAAATGTTTGGTTTGTTAAAGTGTGCATGTCCTGTTTATACAACATAAGGGTGGGTGGGAGGACAATTCCATCTTGCACCTCTTTTTTTTCTTTGAATTATGTACTGTTTGGGGCCTAGTTTTTCAAACTGCCATCCTGTCTGCCACTGCAGTGTCACTTCTAGATGGACCACGTGTTTGTGCCGCCCACTCGTATCTCTTAGCATAGTCATCCAGCTACCTCGGTGCAACCTTTTGGATATAAAAACACTATTGTGAGGTGTGAGGTGTTCAGAATAGACTGGAAATGAGTGGAAATTAAGGTTATTGAGGTTAATAATAGCATAGGAGCAGAAAAACACACAAATTCTGTGATTTTAGCTGTTTTTATGCTTTTTTTAAAAAAAATACAGATCCAAAACACAAAACCCAGAACCCAAAACACGGAAGGGTGGTTTTGGCAAAACCAATCCAGATCCAAAACACGAAGAAAGATCCAGATCCAAAACCAAAACACAAAACACGAAAAGTGGCCGGTGCACACCCCTAATTCTAACGACTCTGGGGTGGGTCCCCCACCTGTTGCCCTGGCATGCATGGCCCATGATGCCATCTTTCCCTTCAGCCTGTACTTGAAGTCCGACCTTCTGTGATTGTTTGGAAATGCAATCTGGTTAGAACTTCCTTATTTTTTAATGTGTTAACGTTTGGAAATAATTAAAGAACTCATAATAAATTACTGTTTCTTCATGTCATTAGTAGTTCTAATGACGGTCCCCACCAAGTTGACAGCATTGGCAATCTCGTCCCAAATGCGACCTTTTTGTGCTGCCCCCTTATTTTGCGACAAATGGACCAGACACTCCATGGTCTTTTAACCAATGCCTCCATCTCCCTCCTAGTGAATGCTGGCTGCCTCAGCCATCTACGGGGCTGGCTGGGCCCAGGGGCTTCATCAATTTGGGCCCCTGAAGCTTGCTCCGCAACTTCATCGGCTACTATAAATAGAAAAATTAAAAGTATTAAAAAAGGATAAGTTTATCTTACATGACAATTATTACATTGTTCACAATTATAGCATTTCCTATTTTAGTTTGCCAGTAATACAGCTTCAAATACCTAAATCAGGAGGGCTCTGAACCTGATGTTGTGCTGACTCCATTCTTCAAGAAATGATACCACAACATCATCTAAAGAAGCGTCCGCAGTGTATTTATATACAAACGGGAAGTCGCACTTTGGCGGGAAGTCGCACTTTGGCGGGAAGTCGCATTATATTTAAGGCGTACTCACACCTCTTGTTTGGTGTGCATTCTTTGATGCAAGTGGCTCTTTATTGGTATTCATTTGGAGTTTGTAGCCAGGTAAGTCAATGTATGTGTTTTCTCTTGCAACTCCCTAAAGTGTAGCTGCCTTTGCATGCCAGGATTACATACTGACTAATGTTTGCCTGTTATTGTTCTAGGTTGGCTTTATTTTCTTTTGGCTCTATTGAGATCTATTAATATGGAGTTTGCAAACAGGTAAGTCAATGTGTGTGTTTTTTCTTGCAACTCCCTAAAGCAGTGTTGGCTAACCTTGGACAACAGCAACAAGTGTTGTCCGACCACCCTCCCCTGCACCTTCTTCCCCCCATTCCTCCCCTGCACCCTCTTCCCCCCATTCCTCCCCTGCACCCTCTTCCCCCCTTCCCTCCCCTGCACCCTCTTCCCCCCTTCCCTCCCCTGTACCCTCTTCCCCCCATTCCTCCCCTGCACCCTCTTCCCCCCTTCCCTCCCCTGCACCCTCTTCCCCCCATTCCTCCCCTGCACCCTCTTCCCCCCATTCCTCCCCTGCACCCTCTTCCCCCCTTCCCTCCCCTGCACCCTCTTTTCCCCATTCCTCCCCTGCACCCTCTTCCCCCCTTCCCTCCCCTGCATCCTCTTCCCCCCATTCCTCCCCTGCACCCTCTTCCCCCCATTCCTCCCCTGCACCCTCTTCCCCCCTTTCCTCCCCTGCACCCTCTTCCCCCCTTCTCTCCCCTGCACCCTCTTCCCCCCTTCTCTCCCCTGCACCCTCTTCCCCCCTTCTCTCCCTGCACCCTCTTCCCCCCATTCCTCCACTGCACCCTCTTCCCCCCATTCCTCCCCTACCTCCCCTGCACCCTCTTCACTCCATTCCGCCCCTACCTCCCATGCGCCCTCAGCTCCTTCATCAGATTCTTCAGGGGGATCCAACTAAGTTGCCTCGTCCCAGGGAGGACCTGTGGCTGAAGGTACACGAAAGACAAAAACAACATTCACACACATATCAAAATCAAGATTGTATTTGCACCACTCACAGTTACACATGTATGTGGAAGTTAGACATTTCACACTACAAGCCTGTTTCAGTTAACATTTGAAAAAAGCCGGAGCAGCCTACAGGCCACTTTGCAAATGTCTTTTCTGCTTTTAGGTTAATTCTGCAGAAGGTGTCTGCAAACCCCTGCTGCATTTACCAAGGCAGCACTGTCACATAGCTTGTAGTGCTGGGTTTCTCCTAGCGACCATGGGTGTTTGATGCTTTAAAAAGTTACGATTGTGTTTTTATAAAATTCATGTTTTTAAAATACACTTTTTATTATTACATTTCAGATGTGCCATTTCAGATGTGTGTTTTAGATCTGGATCTTTCTTCATGTTTTGGATCTGGATTGGTTTTGGCAATGTCCTCAGGAGGGAGCTGGATCTCCTGAGCACATATGTGCGTCTAATGGGGGACGCCATCGGCTGCATCAGGAGAGGCCTTTAATTTTTTATATTTTTTTTCCTTAAAATTTGCTGATAACAAAATAAATATTTTTGGACCATGAAAAGTTTTGTGTCATTATTAAAGCATATTAGCATTATTCACGATATTGGTACATTTTTCAGCATAGCATCCACCTTCAAAAGCTGGAGGGGTGTGGATGCCAGCGACACTGGAGGGATCGCAGCAGGTATGGGAAATACCTGCTGTGGTCCATCCTTCATACATTCGGGGGGATACTTAATTTTTCCGTTATACCTTAAAAAATGGTTGTGTACTTAAATGATAAATGGAAATATTAAATGATAAATGGGCCACATAGACTGTACCCAAAAATTATACACAAAACAAAAAACATGCATGTAAAGGTGCATACACACGGTTAGATATGTCAGATGAATGACTGAACGATTTGCAAACGATTGAACGAATTCAGCCTGTATTAAAATTAATGAAATCGACCAAATCTGACTGCAAACACATCAGATGTCAGATATCGTTACCTGACAAACGGGAACGCGCATCATTCATTTTTGCCCACATGTCAGATTTTTCTTTCAGATATGAACGATTTAACAATTTTTAAGATTGTTATCGTTCAGATCTGAAGAAAAATCTGACCATGTGTATGCAGCCAAAGTAACCAGAAAAACTTTTGGGTCCTAACTAACAATTTTACAACGCACCCTGTATAGTGTCAGTTTAGAGCTGGTTTTAAAAGGAAGTGAGTCTCTCTCTCTCTCATAAATTTATATAAATTTATATATAGAGATATATAGAGATATATAGATATATATATATAGATATAGATAGAGATATATATATATAGAGAGAGAGAGAGAGAGAGTTTGAAAATAACTATACATATATATATATATATTAGGGGTGAGCGGGTTCGGATTTCTGAAATCCAAACCCCCCTTAGCCCCCCCCGATCCGAGGCCGATCCGAGTCAGCTCGACTTTTCCCGCCTGACTCGGATCTGAAATCGAAGCAAAACGTCATCATCCCGCCTTCCGGGTCTCGCGGGTTTTGGATCCTATATAAGGTACCCGCGTCGGCGCCATTTTCTCACTGGGCTGTGGACAGTGAAGAGGGAGGGTGGGAGTTAGGGCTGGCTGGGCTGTGTAGTGTAGTGTAGTGTTGTAGTGTAGTGTAGTGCAGTGTAGTGTTGTACTGTGCTGTGCTGTGCTGCATTGTGCTGCTGTTGTCCATAGGGGCTGTGTCCACTACTTCAAAGTCCATAGGGGCTGGCTGGACCGTGTTGTGCAGTCAGTTGTCCATAGGGTCTTTGTCCACTCCAAAGTCCTGTGCAGTGTCCCAGTCCTAAAGGGGTGCTGTAGTGTTGTCCAGGGGGTGCTCTGTCCGTCAGGGGTGCTCCCCCCAAGTGCTAAAAAAAAAAATATTTTTTCTGTGTTTGTGAATTGTGTGCACTGTGGCTGCACGTGCATCAACAAAGGAGCAGCGCCAAGCGTGCGCCTGTGTCCCATAAGTAAAAGGCCGGCTGGCTTGTCCGTTAAAGGGTGCTGTAACCCCCAAAGGGCACTCCAAACAAAATAAAAATAAATATTTTCTGTGTTTGTGAATTGTGTGCGCAGTAGCCGCACGTGCATCAACAAAGTAGTGCCAAGCGTCCGCCTGCGTCCCATAAATAAAGGGCTGGCTGGATTGACCGCTAAAGGGTGCTGTAACCCCCAAAGGGCACTCCAAACAAAATAAATAAAAAAATTCTGTGTTTGTGAATTGTGTGCACTGTGGCTGCACGTGCATCAACAAAGGAGCAGCGCCAAGCATGCGCCTGTGTCCCATAAGTAAAAGGCCGGCTGGCTTGTCTGTTAAAGGGTGCTGTAACCCCCAAAGGGCACTCCAAACAAAATAAAAATATATATTTTTTTGTGTTTGTGAATTGTGTGCGCTGTAGCCGCACGTGCATCAACAAAGTAGTGCCAAGCGTGCGCCTGTGTCCCATAAAGGGCCGGCTGGATTGACCGCTAAAGGGTGCTGTAACCCCCAAAGGGCACTCCAAACAAAATAAAAAAATATTTTCTGTGTTTGTGAATTGTGTGGGCTGTAGCTGCACGTGCATCAGCAAAGGAGCAGCGCCAAGCATGCGCCTGTGTCCCATAAGTAAAGGGCCAGCTGGCTCATTTCTTAAAGGGTGGTGTAACCCACAAAGTGCACTAGTCTCCAACAAAAATAAAACATTATTTTCTGTATTTGTGTGCGCCTTAGCCGCACGTATATAGCAATATAACATAAATGGAGGACCAAACTTTCTCCGATAAAAATAAAATAGGGAAAGATCAAGAACCACTTCCTCCTAGTGCTGAAGCTGATGCCACTAGTCATGACATAGACGATAACATGCCATCAACGTCGTCTGCCAAGGCCGATGCCCAATGTCATAGTAGAGGGCACATACAATCCCAAATGACAAAGTTCAGGAAAATGACCTTGAAAAAAACATTTAAATCATCTGAAGAGAAACGTAAACTTGCCAATATGCCATTTACGACACGGAGTGGCAAGGAATGGCTAAGGTCTTTCCCTATGTTCATGACTAGTGGTTCAGCTTCACATGACGATGGAAGCCCTCCTCCCACTAAAAAAATCAAACGAGTTAAGCTGGCAAAAGCACAGCGTAGAACTGTGTGTTCTAAGAAGATATCACAAATCCCCAAGGAGAGTCCAAGTGTGGTGGTGGTTGCGATGCCTGACCTTCCCAGCAATGTACGGGAAGAGGTGGCTCTTTCCACCATTTGCACGCCCCCTGCAAGTGCTGAAAGGAGCACCCACAGTCCACTTGCTGATATGCAAATTGAATATGTCACTGTTGAAGTACAACAGGATTAGGATACTGGTGTAGCTGGCGCTGAGGAGGAAGTTGGTGAGGAGGATTCTGATGGTGATGTGGTTTGTTTAAATCAGGCTCCGGCGGAGACAGTTGTTGTCCGTAGGATGAAAAAGCCCATCACGGTCATGCCTGGGCAGAAGACCAAACATTCCACCTCTTTGGTCTGGCAATATTTCTATCCAAATCCGGACAACAACTGTCTTGCCATATGTACCATATGTAAAGGTGAAATTAGTAGGGGTAGGGACGTTAACCACCTAGGAACATCCTCCCTTATACGGCACCTGCAGCGCGTTCATAAAAAGTTACTGTCAAGTTCAGAAACTTTGGCTAAGACCGTAAGCAGTCCAGGGACACCTAAATCCCGTTGTCCTGTTGTATCCAAGTGCCTGCAAACCACACCGTCAACTCCCTCCTCGTCAATTTCCTCCTTAGTCAGGATCGGAAGTAGTCCTGCAGGCCATGTCACTGGCATGACTGACTCTCCTATCCGGGATTCCTCCAGAGGATCCTGCATTGCTATGCCTCCTGCTGCCGCTGCTACTGTTGCTGCTGCTGGGAGTCGTTCATCATCCCAGAGAGGAAGTAGGAACACCACTACTTTACTAGACAATTGACCCTCCAACAGTCCTTAGCGAGGAGGATGAAGTATGACAGCAGTCATCCTGAAGCAAAACGTATAACTGAGGCCTTGACTGCTATGTTGGTGTTAGACGTGCATCCGGTATCCGCCATTAGTGCAGTGGGATTTAGACAATTGATGGAGGTAGTGTGTCCCCGGTTCCAAATCCCGTCTAGATTCCACTTCACTAGGCAGGCGATACCGAGACTGTAAAGAAACGTCAGAAAA
The DNA here is from genome assembly GCA_031769625.1 of Taudactylus pleione. Lineage (NCBI taxonomy): Eukaryota > Metazoa > Chordata > Amphibia > Anura > Myobatrachidae > Taudactylus > Taudactylus pleione. Next base: position 3,351,874 of record JAUIMM010000153.1, read on the forward strand.
AGTGTCCTCAGTGTCCTGAAAAATGCCGTTGTACCCAATGTCCACATGTGGACAAGTAGAACAGGGCAGACTAAGGACTATATGACTATGACAGCCCACTGGGTAGATGTATCACCTTACGCAGCAACAGCAGCAGCGTCACCAGTAGCAGCATCTCAGAAACGCCAAATTGTTCCAAGGCAGGCTACGCTGTGTATCACCGGTTTCAGTAAGAGGCACACCGCCGACAACCTCTTAGAGAAACTGAGGGAAATCATCGCCCAGTGGCTTACCCCACTTAGACTCTCCTGGGGATTTGTGATATCTGACAACGCCACCAATATTGTGCGGGCATTACATCTGGGCAAATTCCAGCACGTCCCATGTTTTGCTCACACAATAAACTTGGTGGTGCAGAATTTTCTGAAAAGCGACAGGGGCGTGCAGGAGACGCTTTGGGTGGCCCGAAAAATTTCTGTTCACTTTCGCCATTCAGCGACTCCGTGCCGAAGACTGGAGCACCAGCAAACACTCTTGAACCTGCCCTGCCATCACCTGAAGCAAGAGGTTGTGACGCGGTGGAACTCAACCCTCTATATGCTTCAGAGGATGGAGGAGCAGCAAAAGGCAATTCAAGCCTATACATCCACCTATGACATAGGCAAAGGAGGGGGTATGCACCTGACTCAAGCGCAGTGGAGAATGATTTCCGTGTTGTGCAAGGTTCTCCAGCCCTCCGAACTTGCCACATGTGAAGTCAGTTCAGACACTGCCAGCTTGAGTCAGGTCATTCCCCTCATCAGGCTTTTGCAGAAGCAGCTGGAGAAAGTGAAGGAGGAGCTAAGATGGAGCGATTCCGCTCGGCATGTGGGACTTGTGGATGGAGCCCTTCATTCGCTTTGCCAGGATTCCAGGGTGGTCAATCTGTTGAAATCAGACCACTACATTTTGGCCACCGTGCTCGATCCTAGGTTTAAAGCCTATGTGGTGTCTCTCTTTCCGGCCGACACAAGCCTGCAGAGGTGCAAAGACCTGCTGGTGAAAACACTGTCAGCTGAAGCGGAACGTGACACGTCAACAGCTCCTTCATTTTCTCCCGCAACTGGGGCTGCCAGGAAAAAACTTAGGTATCCTAAGCAACCCGGTGGTGGTGATACAGGGCAGGCAGCACCAAGTTTGGACATCTGGTCCGGACTGAAGGACCTGGCAACAATTTCTGACATGTCTACTGTCACTGCATATGATACTGTCACCATTGACAGAATGGTGGAGGATTACATTGGTGACAGCATCCAAGTAGGCATGTCAGACAGTCCGTACCTGTACTGGCAGGAAAAAGAGGCAATTTGGAGGCCCCTGTACAAACTGGCTCTATTTTACCTGAGTTGCCCACCCTCCAGTGTGTACTCTGAAAGAGTGTTTAGTGCAGCCAGGAACCTTGTCAGCAAAGGCGTAGGAGGTTGCTTCCACAAAATGTGGAGAAGATGATGTTCATAAAATGAATTATCAACTCTTCCAGGGAGACCAGCCTCCAGAACGTACAGAGGGACCTGTGGTTGTGGATTCCAGCGGGGACGAATTAATACTCTGTGAGGATGAGGATGTACACAACACTGAAGAGGGTGAGGAATCGGAGGATGAGGACGACATCTTGCCTCCGTAGAGCCAGTTTGTGCAGGGACAGATTAATTGCCAGCTTGTTTTGTGGGGGCCCAAACGAACCAATCATTTCAGCCACAGTCGTGTGGCAGACCCTGGCGCTGAAATGTTTGGTTTGTTAAAGTGTGCATGTCCTGTTTATACAACATAAGGGTGGGTGGGAGGACAATTCCATCTTGCACCTCTTTTTTTTCTTTGAATTATGTACTGTTTGGGGCCTAGTTTTTCAAACTGCCATCCTGTCTGCCACTGCAGTGTCACTTCTAGATGGACCACGTGTTTGTGCCGCCCACTCGTATCTCTTAGCATAGTCATCCAGCTACCTCGGTGCAACCTTTTGGATATAAAAACACTATTGTGAGGTGTGAGGTGTTCAGAATAGACTGGAAATGAGTGGAAATTAAGGTTATTGAGGTTAATAATAGCATAGGAGCAGAAAAACACACAAATTCTGTGATTTTAGCTGTTTTTATGCTTTTTTAAAAAAAAATACAGATCCAAAACACAAAACCCAGAACCCAAAACACGGAAGGGTGGTTTTGGCAAAACCAATCCAGATCCAAAACACGAAGAAAGATCCAGATCCAAAACCAAAACACAAAACACGAAAAGTGGCCGGTGCACACCCCTAATTCTAACGACTCTGGGGTGGGTCCCCCACCTGTTGCCCTGGCATGCATGGCCCATGATGCCATCTTTCCCTTCAGCCTGTACTTGAAGTCCGACCTTCTGTGATTGTTTGGAAATGCAATCTGGTTAGAACTTCCTTATTTTTTAATGTGTTAACGTTTGGAAATAATTAAAGAACTCATAATAAATTACTGTTTCTTCATGTCATTAGTAGTTCTAATGACGGTCCCCACCAAGTTGACAGCATTGGCAATCTCGTCCCAAATGCGACCTTTTTGTGCTGCCCCCTTATTTTGCGACAAATGGACCAGACACTCCATGGTCTTTTAACCAATGCCTCCATCTCCCTCCTAGTGAATGCTGGCTGCCTCAGCCATCTACGGGGCTGGCTGGGCCCAGGGGCTTCATCAATTTGGGCCCCTGAAGCTTGCTCCGCAACTTCATCGGCTACTATAAATAGAAAAATTAAAAGTATTAAAAAAGGATAAGTTTATCTTACATGACAATTATTACATTGTTCACAATTATAGCATTTCCTATTTTAGTTTGCCAGTAATACAGCTTCAAATACCTAAATCAGGAGGGCTCTGAACCTGATGTTGTGCTGACTCCATTCTTCAAGAAATGATACCACAACATCATCTAAAGAAGCGTCCGCAGTGTATTTATATACAAACGGGAAGTCGCACTTTGGCGGGATGTCGCACTTTGGCGGGAAGTCGCATTATATTTAAGGCGTACTCACACCTCTTGTTTGGTGTGCATTCTTTGATGCAAGTGGCTCTTTATTGGTATTCATTTGGAGTTTGTAGCCAGGTAAGTCAATGTATGTGTTTTCTCTTGCAACTCCCTAAAGTGTAGCTGCCTTTGCATGCCAGGATTACATACTGACTAATGTTTGCCTGTTATTGTTCTAGGTTGGCTTTATTTTCTTTTGGCTCTATTGAGATCTATTAATATGGAGTTTGCAAACAGGTAAGTCAATGTGTGTGTTTTTTCTTGCAACTCCCTAAAGCAGTGTTGGCTAACCTTGGACAACAGCAACAAGTGTTGTCCGACCACCCTCCCCTGCACCTTCTTCCCCCCATTCCTCCCCTGCACCCTCTTCCCCCCATTCCTCCCCTGCACCCTCTTCCCCCCTTCCCTCCCCTGCACCCTCTTCCCCCCTTCCCTCCCCTGTACCCTCTTCCCCCCATTCCTCCCCTGCACCCTCTTCCCCCCTTCCCTCCCCTGCACCCTCTTCCCCCCATTCCTCCCCTGCACCCTCTTCCCCCCATTCCTCCCCTGCACCCTCTTCCCCCCTTCCCTCCCCTGCACCCTCTTTTCCCCATTCCTCCCCTGCACCCTCTTCCCCCCTTCCCTCCCCTGCATCCTCTTCCCCCCATTCCTCCCCTGCACCCTCTTCCCCCCATTCCTCCCCTGCACCCTCTTCCCCCCTTTCCTCCCCTGCACCCTCTTCCCCCTTCTCTCCCCTGCACCCTCTTCCCCCCTTCTCTCCCCTGCACCCTCTTCCCCCCTTCTCTCCCCTGCACCCTCTTCCCCCCATTCCTCCACTGCACCCTCTTCCCCCCATTCCTCCCCTACCTCCCCTGCACCCTCTTCACCCCATTCCGCCCCTACCTCCCATGCGCCCTCAGCTCCTTCATCAGATTCTTCAGGGGGATCCAACTAAGTTGCCTCGTCCCAGGGAGGACCTGTGGCTGAAGGTACACGAAAGACAAAAACAACATTCACACACATATCAAAATCAAGATTGTATTTGCACCACTCACAGTTACACATGTATGTGGAAGTTAGACATTTCACACTACAAGCCTGTTTCAGTTAACATTTGAAAAAAGCCGGAGCAGCCTACAGGCCACTTTGCAAATGTCTTTTCTGCTTTTAGGTTAATTCTGCAGAAGGTGTCTGCAAACCCCTGCTGCATTTACCAAGGCAGCACTGTCACATAGCTTGTAGTGCTGGGTTTCTCCTAGCGATCATGGGTGTTTGATGCTTTAAAAAGTTACGATTGTGTTTTTATAAAATTCATGTTTTTAAAATACACTTTTTATTATTACATTTCAGATGTGCCATTTCAGATGTGTGTTTTAGATCTGGATCTTTCTTCATGTTTTGGATCTGGATTGGTTTTGGCAATGTCCTCAGGAGGGAGCTGGATCTCCTGAGCACATATGTGCGTCTAATGGGGGACGCCATCGGCTGCATCAGGAGAGGCCTTTAATTTTTTATATTTTTTTTCCTTAAAATTTGCTGATAACAAAATAAATATTTTTGGACCATGAAAAGTTTTGTGTCATTATTAAAGCATATTAGCATTATTCACGATATTGGTACATTTTTCAGCATAGCATCCACCTTCAAAAGCTGGAGGGGTGTGGATGCCAGCGACACTGGAGGGATCGCAGCAGGTATGGGAAATACCTGCTGTGGTCCATCCTTCATACATTCGGGGGGATACTTAATTTTTCCGTTATACCTTAAAAAATGGTTGTGTACTTAAATGATAAATGGAAATATTAAATGATAAATGGGCCACATAGACTGTACCCAAAAATTATACACAAAACAAAAAACATGCATGTAAAGGTGCATACACACGGTTAGATATGTCAGATGAATGACTGAACGATTTGCAAACGATTGAACGAATTCAGCCTGTATTAAAATTAATGAAATCGACCAAATCTGACTGCAAACACATCAGATGTCAGATATCGTTACCTGACAAACGGGAACGCGCATCATTCATTTTTGCCCACATGTCAGATTTTTCTTTCAGATATGAACGATTTAACAATTTTTAAGATTGTTATCGTTCAGATCTGAAGAAAAATCTGACCATGTGTATGCAGCCAAAGTAACCAGAAAAACTTTTGGGTCCTAACTAACAATTTTACAACGCACCCTGTATAGTGTCAGTTTAGAGCTGGTTTTAAAAGGAAGTGAGTCTCTCTCTCTCTCATAAATTTATATAAATTTATATATAGAGATATATAGAGATATATAGATATATATATATAGATATAGATAGAGATATATATATATATATATAGAGAGAGAGAGAGAGAGAGAGAGAGAGAGTTTGAAAATAACTATACATATATATATATATTAGGGGTGAGCGGGTTCGGATTTCTGAAATCCAAACCCCCCTTAGCCCCCCCCGATCCGAGGCCGATCCGAGTCAGCTCGACTTTTCCCGCCTGACTCGGATCTGAAATCGAAGCAAAACGTCATCATCCCGCCTTCCGGGTCTCGCGGGTTTTGGATCCTATATAAGGTACCCGCGTCGGCGCCATTTTCTCACTGGGCTGTGGACAGTGAAGAGGGAGGGTGGGAGTTAGGGCTGGCTGGGCTGTGTAGTATAGTGTAGTGTTGTAGTGTAGTGTAGTGCAGTGTAGTGTTGTACTGTGCTGTGCTGTGCTGCATTGTGCTGCTGTTGTCCATAGGGGCTGTGTCCACTACTTCAAAGTCCATAGGGGCTGGCTGGACCGTGTTGTGCAGTCAGTTGTCCATAGGGTCTGTGTCCACTCCAAAGTCCTGTGCAGTGTCCCAGTCCTAAAGGGGTGCTGTAGTGTTGTCCAGGGGGTGCTCTGTCCGTCAGGGGTGCTCCCCCCAAGTGCTAAAAAAAAAAATATTTTTTCTGTGTTTGTGAATTGTGTGCACTGTGGCTGCACGTGCATCAACAAAGGAGCAGCGCCAAGCGTGCGCCTGTGTCCCATAAGTAAAAGGCCGGCTGGCTTGTCCGTTAAAGGGTGCTGTAACCCCCAAAGGGCACTCCAAACAAAATAAAAATAAATATTTTCTGTGTTTGTGAATTGTGTGCGCAGTAGCCGCACGTGCATCAACAAAGTAGTGCCAAGCGTCCGCCTGCGTCCCATAAATAAAGGGCTGGCTGGATTGACCGCTAAAGGGTGCTGTAACCCCCAAAGGGCACTCCAAACAAAATAAAAAAAAAAATTCTGTGTTTGTGAATTGTGTGCACTGTGGCTGCACGTGCATCAACAAAGGAGCAGCGCCAAGCATGCGCCTGTGTCCCATAAGTAAAAGGCCGGCTGGCTTGTCTGTTAAAGGGTGCTGTAACCCCCAAAGGGCACTCCAAACAAAATAAAAATATATATTTTTTTGTGTTTGTGAATTGTGTGCGCTGTAGCCGCACGTGCATCAACAAAGTAGTGCCAAGCGTGCGCCTGTGTCCCATAAAGGGCCGGCTGGATTGACCGCTAAAGGGTGCTGTAACCCCCAAAGGGCACTCCAAACAAAATAAAAAAATATTTTCTGTGTTTGTGAATTGTGTGGGCTGTAGCTGCACGTGCATCAGCAAAGGAGCAGCGCCAAGCATGCGCCTGTGTCCCATAAGTAAAGGGCCAGCTGGCTCATTTCTTAAAGGGTGGTGTAACCCACAAAGTGCACTAGTCTCCAACAAAAATAAAACATTATTTTCTGTATTTGTGTGCGCCTTAGCCGCACGTATATAGCAATATAACATAAATGGAGGACCAAACTTTCTCCGATAAAAATAAAATAGGGAAAGATCAAGAACCACTTCCTCCTAGTGCTGAAGCTGATGCCACTAGTCATGACATAGACGATAACATGCCATCAACGTCGTCTGCCAAGGACGATGCCCAATGTCATAGTAGAGGGCACATACAATCCCAAATGACAAAGTTCAGGAAAATGACCTTGAAAAAAACATTTAAATCATCTGAAGAGAAACGTAAACTTGCCAATATGCCATTTACGACACGGAGTGGCAAGGAATGGCTAAGGTCTTTCCCTATGTTCATGACTAGTGGTTCAGCTTCACATGACGATGGAAGCCCTCCTCCCACTAAAAAAATCAAACGAGTTAAGCTGGCAAAAGCACAGCGTAGAACTGTGTGTTCTAAGAAGATATCACAAATCCCCAAGGAGAGTCCAAGTGTGGTGGTGGTTGCGATGCCTGACCTTCCCAGCAATGTACGGGAAGAGGTGGCTCTTTCCACCATTTGCACGCCCCCTGCAAGTGCTGAAAGGAGCACCCACAGTCCACTTGCTGATATGCAAATTGAATATGTCACTGTTGAAGTACAACAGGATTAGGATACTGGTGTAGCTGGCGCTGAGGAGGAAGTTGGTGAGGAGGATTCTGATGGTGATGTGGTTTGTTTAAATCAGGCTCCGGCGGAGACAGTTGTTGTCCGTAGGATGAAAAAGCCCATCACGGTCATGCCTGGGCAGAAGACCAAACATTCCACCTCTTTGGTCTGGCAATATTTCTATCCAAATCCGGACAACAACTGTCTTGCCATATGTACCATATGTAAAGGTGAAATTAGTAGGGGTAGGGACGTTAACCACCTAGGAACATCCTCCCTTATACGGCACCTGCAGCGCGTTCATAAAAAGTTACTGTCAAGTTCAGAAACTTTGGCTAAGACCGTAAGCAGTCCAGGGACACCTAAATCCCGTTGTCCTGTTGTATCCAAGTGCCTGCAAACCACACCGTCAACTCCCTCCTCGTCAATTTCCTCCTTAGTCAGGATCGGAAGTAGTCCTGCAGGCCATGTCACTGGCATGACTGACTCTCCTATCCGGGATTCCTCCAGAGGATCCTGCATTGCTATGCCTCCTGCTGCCGCTGCTACTGTTGCTGCTGCTGGGAGTCGTTCATCATCCCAGAGAGGAAGTAGGAACACCACTACTTTACTAAACAATTGACCCTCCAACAGTCCTTAGCGAGGAGGATGAAGTATGACAGCAGTCATCCTGAAGCAAAACGTATAACTGAGGCCTTGACTGCTATGTTGGTGTTAGACGTGCATCCGGTATCCGCCATTAGTGCAGTGGGATTTAGACAATTGATGGAGGTAGTGTGTCCCCGGTTCCAAATCCCGTCTAGATTCCACTTCACTAGGCAGGCGATACCGAGACTGTAAAGAAACGTCAGAAAAAGTGTCCTCAGTGTCCTGAAAAATGCCGTTGTACCCAATGTCCACATGTGGACAAGTAGAACAGGGCAGACTAAGGACTATATGACTATGACAGCCCACTGGGTAGATGTATCACCTTACGCAGCAACAGCAGCAGCGTCACCAGTAGCAGCATCTCAGAAACGCCAAATTGTTCCAAGGCAGGCTACGCTGTGTATCACCGGTTTCAGTAAGAGGCACACCGCCGACAACCTCTTAGAGAAACTGAGGGAAATCATCGCCCAGTGGCTTACCCCACTTAGACTCTCCTGGGGATTTGTGATATCTGACAACGCCACCAATATTGTGCGGGCATTACATCTGGGCAAATTCCAGCACGTCCCATGTTTTGCTCACACAATAAACTTGGTGGTGCAGAATTTTCTGAAAAGCGACAGGGGCGTGCAGGAGACGCTTTGGGTGGCCCGAAAAATTTCTGTTCACTTTCGCCATTCAGCGACTCCGTGCCGAAGACTGGAGCACCAGCAAACACTCTTGAACCTGCCCTGCCATCACCTGAAGCAAGAGGTTGTGACGCGGTGGAACTCAACCCTCTATATGCTTCAGAGGATGGAGGAGCAGCAAAAGGCAATTCAAGCCTATACATCCACCTATGACATAGGCAAAGGAGGGGGTATGCACCTGACTCAAGCGCAGTGGAGAATGATTTCCGTGTTGTGCAAGGTTCTCCAGCCCTCCGAACTTGCCACATGTGAAGTCAGTTCAGACACTGCCAGCTTGAGTCAGGTCATTCCCCTCATCAGGCTTTTGCAGAAGCAGCTGGAGAAAGTGAAGGAGGAGCTAAGATGGAGCGATTCCGCTCGGCATGTGGGACTTGTGGATGGAGCCCTTCATTCGCTTTGCCAGGATTCCAGGGTGGTCAATCTGTTGAAATCAGACCACTACATTTTGGCCACCGTGCTCGATCCTAGGTTTAAAGCCTATGTGGTGTCTCTCTTTCCGGCCGACACAAGCCTGCAGAGGTGCAAAGACCTGCTGGTGAAAACACTGTCAGCTGAAGCGGAACGTGACACGTCAACAGCTCCTTCATTTTCTCCCGCAACTGGGGCTGCCAGGAAAAAACTTAGGTATCCTAAGCAACCCGGTGGTGGTGATACAGGGCAGGCAGCACCAAGTTTGGACATCTGGTCCGGACTGAAGGACCTAGCAACAATTTCTGACATGTCTACTGTCACTGCATATGATACTGTCACCATTGACAGAATGGTGGAGGATTACATTGGTGACAGCATCCAAGTAGGCATGTCAGACAGTCCGTACCTGTACTGGCAGGAAAAAGAGGCAATTTGGAGGCCCCTGTACAAACTGGCTCTATTTTACCTGAGTTGCCCCCCCTCCAGTGTGTACTCTGAAAGAGTGTTTAGTGCAGCCAGGAACCTTGTCAGCAAAGGCGTAGGAGGTTGCTTCCACAAAATGTGGAGAAGATGATGTTCATAAAAATGAATTATCAACTCTTCCAGGGAGACCAGCCTCCAGAATGTACAGAGAGACCTGTGGTGGTGGATTCCAGCGGGGACGAATTAATACTCTGTGAGGATGAGGATGTACACAACACTGAAGAGGGTGAGGAATCGGTGGATGAGGAGGATGAGGATGATATCTTGCCTCCATAGAGCCAGTTTGTGCAGGGACAGATTAATTGCCAGCTTGTTTTGTAAGGGCCCAAACGAACCAATCATTTCAGCCACAGTCGTGTGGTAGACCCTGGCGCTGAAATGATTGGTTTGTTAAAGTGTGCATGTCCTGTTTATACAACATAAGGGTGGGTCGGAGGGCCCAAGGACAATTCCATCTTGCACCTCTTTTTTTTCTTTGCATTTGCATTTTGTACAGTTTGGGGCCTAGTTTTTCAAACTGCCATCCTTTCTGCCACTGCAGTGTCACTCCTAGATGGGCCACGTGTTTGTGCCGCCCACTCGTATCGCTTAGCATAGTCATCCAGCTACCTCGGTGCAACCTTTTGGACATAAAAACACTATTGTGAGGTGTGAGGTGTTCAGAATAGACTGGAAATTAGTGGAAATTAAGGTTATTGAGGTTAATAATAGCAAAGGAGCAGAAAAACCCACAAATTCTGTGATTTTAGCTGTTTTTATGCTTTTTAAAAAAAAAATACAGATCCAAAACACAAAACCCAGAACCCAAAACACGGAAGGGTGGTTTTGGCAAAACCAATCCAGATCCAAAACACGAAGAAAGATCCAGATCCAAAACCAAAACACAAAAAGAGGCCGGTGCACACCCCTAATATATATATATATATATATATATATATATATATATATATATATATATATATATATATATATTTTATAAAATTACCTTCAGGATTTGTGTATAAAGGTGTACATGAAACACAAAATAATTTCATTTCCGTACACAAACTTTGCTTGAGCCACATAATTATTGAAAATATTGTATAAAATGATCTGCAGGCTGTGTGTATAAGGTGTATATTACACATAAATGCATTCTGTGTGTATATTTGGGCCCATTCCCAAAATATGTCATTATGATATGCAAATATTCCAAAATACAGGATATTCCGTTATCCAAAATACCCCTGGTCCCTAGCATTTTGGATATCGGAGACTCAACCTGTATATATATATATATATATATATATATATATATATATGTATATATATATATATTTATTAGATTATATATATATATATATATATATATATATGCATAAGAAAGACCCAGCACTCCATAAGTCCCAAAACTGGGTAAATGCCTTGCTCCAGGTGCCCTCAGTGAGGCGGAGATCACTCCCCTCTGTATAGTCCACAACAGGTACAGCGGCACTCAGGAGACTTCACAACCAACATGTATTTATTTAGACGTTTCGGGGTACGGAGACCCCGTCTTCAGGAACATACAGATAAACAACATACAATAACAATGGTCTTAAATACCTGTGTCTGTGCTGAGTGAAAACAGCTGGTCTGCCCACCTCCGGCAAACGGACCCCACACATCCGGTCGCGGCACCCGCGAACCGGAAGTGACGTCATCCACTACCCGGAAGATGATACAGACACTCAGTAGTGCAACAACACTAATATAAGTGCATAATTAAAATACCATCAGCGCTAGCCTAAAAATAGACAGCGCTATAGAGTGTCAATAACATGCATATTAGGGGTGTGCACCGGCCACTTTTCGTGTTTTGTGTTTTGGTTTTGGATCTGGATCTTTCTTCGTGTTTTGGATCTGGATTGGTTTTGCCAAAACCACCCTTCCGTGTTTTGGGTTCTGGGTTTTGTGTTTTGGATCTGTATTTTTTTGAAAAAAAGCATAAAAACAGCTAAAATCACAGAATTTGTAGGTTTTTCTGCTCCTATGCTATTATTAACCTCAATAACCTTAATTTCCACTCATTTCCAGTCTATTCTGAACACCTCACACCTCACAATAGTGTTTTTATGTCCAAAAGGTTGCACCGAGGTAGCTGGATGACTATGCTAAGCGACACGAGTGGGCGGCACAAACACGTGACCCATCTAGGCGTGATACTGCAGTGGCAGACAGGATGGCAGTTTGAAAAACTAGGCCCCAAACTGTACATAATGCAAAGAAAAAAAAGAGGTGCAAGATGGAATTGTCCTTGGGGCCTCCCACCCACCCTTATGTTGTATAAACAGGACATGCACACTTTAACAAACCAATCATTTCAGCGCCAGGGTCTGCCACACAACTGTGGCTGAAATGATTGGTTCGTTTGGGCCCCCACAAAACAAGCTGGCAATTAATCTGTCCCTGCACAAACTGGCTCTACGGAGGCAAGATGTCATCCTCATCCTCCTCATCCACCGATTCCTCACCCTCTTCAGTGTGTACATCCTCATCCTCACAGAGTATTAATTCGTCCCTGCTGGAACCACAGGTCCCTCTGTTCGTTCTGGAGGCTGGTCTCCCTGGAAGAGTTGATAATTCATTTTATGAACATCATCTTCTCCACATTTTGTGGAAGCAACCTCCTACGCCTTTCGCTGACAAGGTTCCCGGCTGCACTAAACACTCTTTCGGAGTACACACTGGAGGGGGGGCAACTCAGGTAAAATAGAGCCAGTTTGTACAGGGACCTCCAAATTGCTTCTTTTTCCTGCCAGTACAGGTACGGACTGTCTGACATGCCTACTTGGATGCTGTCACCGATGTAATCCTTTAACAGACAGACGCACGCTTGTCGCTGCTGCTTTAAGGATGCAGGTGCGGCTACAGCCCACACAATTCACAAAGACAGAAAAAAGAAGAATATTTTAATTGTTTGTGTAGCACACTTTGAGGGTGTCACCACCCTTTAACAGACAGACGCACGCTTGTCGCTGCTGCTTTAAGGATGCAGGTGCGGCTACGGCCCACACAATTCACAAAGACAGAAAAAAGAACAATATTTTAATTGTTTGTGTAGCACACTTTGAGGGTGTCACCACCCTTTAACAGACAGACGCACGCTTGTCGCTGCTGCTTTAAGGATGCAGGTGCGGCTACAGCCCACACAATTCACAAAGACAGAAAAAAGAAGAATATTTTTATTGTTTGTGTAGCACACTTTGAGGGTGTCACCACCCTTTAACAGACAGACGCACGCTTGTCGCTGCTGCTTTGAGGATGCAAGTGCGGCTACATCGCACACAAGTCACAAACACATTAAAAAAATAGTTTTTTATTTTTTGGAGCACTTTGAGAGTTACACCACCCTTTCACAGATAGACGCACGCTTGTCGCTGCTGCTTTAAGGATGCAGGTGCGGCTACAGCCCACACATTTCACAAAGACCGAAAAAAAAAGAACAATATTTTAATTGTTTGTGTAGCACACTTTGAGGGTGTCACCACCCTTTAACAGACATACGCACGCTTGTCGCTGCTGCTTTAAGGATGCTGGTGCAGCTACAGCCCACACAATTCACAAAGACAGAAAAAAGAAGAATATTTTTATTGTTTGTGTAGCACACTTTGAGGGTGTCACCACCCTTTAACAGACAGACGCACGCTTGTCGCTGCTGCTTTGAGGATGCTAGTGCGGCTACATCGCACACAAGTCACAAACACATTAAAAAAATAGTTTTTTATTTTTTGGAGCACTTTGAGAGTTACACCACCCTTTAACAGACAGACGCACGTTTGTCGTTGCTGCTTTAAGGATGCAGGTGTGGCTACAGCCCACACATTTCACAAAGACCGAAAAAAAAAGAACAATATTTTAATTGTTTGTGTAGCACACTTTGAGGGTGTCACCACCCTTTAACAGACAGACGCACGCTTGTCGCTGCTGCTTTAAGGATGCAGGTGCGGCTACAGCCCACACAATTCACAAAGACAGAAAAAAGAAGAATATTTTTATTGTTTGTTTAGCACACTTTGAGGGTGTCACCACCCTTTAACAGACAGACGCACGCTTGTCGCTGCTGCTTTGAGGATGCAGGTGCGGCTACAGCCCACACATTTCACAAAGACAGAAAAAAAAAAGAACAATATTTTAATTGTTTGTGTAGCACACTTTGAGGGTGTCACCACCCTTTAACAGACAGACGCACGCTTGTCGCTGCTGCTTTGAGGATGCTGGTGGAATCTAGACGGGATTTGGAACCGAGGACACACTACCTCCATCAATTGTCTAAATCCCACTGCACTAATGGCGGATACCGGACGCACGTCTAACACCAACATAGCAGTCAAGGCCACAGTTATATGTTTTGCTTCAGGATGACTGCTGTCGTACTTCATCCTCATCGCTAGGGACTGTTGGAGGGTCAATTGTTTAGTAAAAGTAGTGATGTTCCTACTTCCTCTCTGGGATGATGAACAACTCCCAGCAGCAGCAACAGCACTAGGAGGAAGTGGTTCTTGATCTTTCCCTATTTTATTTTTATCGGAGAAAGTTTGGTCCTCCATTTATGTTATATTGATATATACGTGCGGCTAAAGCGCACACAAACACAGAAAATATTTTTTTATTTTTGCTGGAGAGTAGTGCACTTTGTGGGTTACACCACCCTTTAAGAAATGAGCCAGCCGGCTCTTTACTTATGGGACACAGGCGCACGCTTGGCGCTGCTCCTTTGTTGATGCACGTGCAGCCACAGTGCACACAAGTCACAAACACAGAAAATATATATTTTTTTGGTTTGGACTGGAGTGTACTTTGGGGGTTACAGAACCCTTTAACGGTCAAGCCAGCCGGCCCTTTACTTATGACACAGGCGCACGCTTGGCACTACTTTGTTGATGCACGTGCGGCTACTGCGCACACAATTCACAAACACAGAAAATTATTTTTTTTTTGGTTTGGACTGGAGTGTACTTTGGGGGTTACAGCACCCTTTAACGGTCAAGCCAGCCGGCCCTTTACTTATGACACAGGCGCACGCTTGGCACTACTTTGTTGATGCACGTGCGGCTACTGCGCACACAATTCACAAACACAGAAAATTATTTTTTTTTTGGTTTGGACTGGAGTGTACTTTCGGGGGTTACAGCACCCTTAACGGTCAAGCCAGCCGGCCCTTTACTTATGACACAGGCGCACGCTTGGCACTACTTTGTTGATGCACGTGCGGCTACTGCGCACACAATTCACAAACACAGAAAATAATTTTTTTTTTGGTTTGGACTGGAGTGTACTTTCGGGGGTTACAGCACCCTTAACGGTCAAGCCAGCCGGCCCTTTACTTATGACACAGGCGCACGCTTGGCACTACTTTGTTGATGCACGTGCGGCTACTGCACACACAATTCACAAACACAGAAAATATATTATTTTTTTAGCACTTGGGGGGAGCACCCCTGATGGACAGAGCACCCCCTGGACAACACTACAGCACCCCTTTAGGACTGGGACACTGCACAGGACTTTGGAGTGGACACAGCCCCTATGGAGAACTGACTGCACAACACAGTCCAGCCAGCCCCTATGGACTTTGAAGTAGTGGACACAGCCCCTATTAACAACAGCAGCACAGCACAACACAGCCAGCCCCTAAGGACTTTGAAGTAGTGGACAACAGCAGCACTACACTACACTACACTACACAGCCCTAACTCCCACCCTCCCTCTTCACTGTCCACAGCCGAGTGAGAAAATGGCGCCGACGCGGGTACCTTATATAGGATCCAAAACCCGCGAGACTCGGAAGGCGGGATGATGACGTTTTGCCTCGATTTCAGATCCGAGTCAGGCGGGAAAAGTCGAGCCTGATTCGGATCGGACTCGGATCGGGGGGGCTCGGGGGGGTTCGGATTTCAGAAATCCGAACCCGCTCACCCCTAATGCATATACAATAAAGTGATAATGAAAACTATTAATCATAAGTGTTTTTTACTTACATGCATAAATGTGGCCACACTGCCATCTTGTGGCCAAACCACAAAAATGCACGACAGTAATACATTGTGCAACTTTCAGATAAAAATGTGAAAAAAAGAAGAAGAAACATATAATGACCATAAAAACATAATGATAAAACACATAATTCACGAGTCTAAAACATAAGTGCTAATGATCACACCTGTGATGTACAAAGAAACACACAATTATTGCATGTACAGATACAGTTAAAACCATTAAATTCCACCTTTTATCTACCAATGGGTATTAATGGTTACAATGGTGTAACAATATATGTGTGCATAAATCGCAAAATACACAGAAAAAATCCGCCTGTATAAATAAGGAGGTAACTAAAAAAATATATATATTAGTGTACCTCTAAAATGGCTGACTGACTACGTAAAGTAGTCCTATAAAAAATGAAAGAATTAGCTGCCATATATATGACCTGGGCTGACAATTATTACAAAATCCACACATTACTGGAAACCACATATAATCAGGATCATCTTACAAAAAATTATGGATCCCTAATGACTCATTAAGGCCCCTGGGGACTACAGTATCCAAACGGAAAATCCATTTGGTTTCCCTTTGCAAAAGTTTTTTAGATCTATTGCCTCCTCTAATAGATACAGGGACATGGTCTATAATACGGTACCTCAATGTAGCCATACTGTGTTTTAAATTGGCAAAGTGGCGTGCCACCGGCTGTTCACTCTGTCCCGACAGAAGGGCTGCCCTAATAGCAGACCTGTGCTGAGCCATTCGCTCCTTGAACTGACGTTCTGTCTTGCCCACGTAGTGTAACCCACATGGGCAAGACAGAACGTACACCACAAATCTGGATGTGCAACTTAGATTCCATTGTATTTTAAATTTTTGGCCCGTGTACGGGTGAGAAATGAATTCACCTGGAATCAAATAATTGCATGTGGTGCACCCCAGGCAACGAAAGCAACCCTTCCTATGTTGTAAAAATCCTGTAGGCTCATTAATAGATGTTTTAAATCCAGTGATGTCAGTTTTGACCAACCAGTCCCTAATGCTTCTATTCCTTGTATAACTCGGCATAATCTTAGACGAGTGAAGCATAGGTAGTTCTGGGTCGGTAGAAACCAGTGGCCAAAATTTCTTTGCTACCTAGTTAGTATGCTTACTCTTGATGCTATACTGATTGACCCATGGTATAACCTTGGTCAAAACTTTAGGTGCTTTAGGTGTCAATAGTTCATCCCTACTGAATTGTATAAAATGATCTGCAGGCTGTGTGTATAAGGTGTATATAACACATAAATGCATTCTGTGTGTATATTTGGGCCCATTCCCAAAATATGTCATTATGATATGCAAATATTCCAAAATACAGGATATTCCGTTATCCAAAATACCCCTGGTCCCTAGCATTTTGGATATCGGAGACTCAACCTGTATATATATATATATATATATATATATATATATATACATACATACACACACACCCACACAAACAAAAATACCCCCTCTGCGCTAATTAGAAAATGAAGCAAATTGACAAATAAATTTGAATAGCTGCACCTTACTCCTATATCGCTGTTAGACAGATATATTAAATAGACACACAAAAACAAAAAGGAGAAAAAGGGTGCTTATAGTTTAAATGAAACAGACCTTTTATATAAAAAACCACAATTGGTACACTCTACTAAAAAATAATAGACAACCGTAAAAATGATCAGTCCAATATCAAGAGATGGGATGAAATATCCTTTTTCACTTAGAAGTGCTGTTATTATTAAACTTTTGTTGCTCCTTTGTAGGGATTGTAGATGCATTGTTCTTTTTTGGTACACGATAATTCCTTGCAGTTTTCACTGAAAGACACCCTCACACCAAAACACACCCGAAAAGAGGGCCAAAGAAGCTTTAAACCTAGGATCGAGCACGGTGGCCAAAATGTAGTGGTCTGATTTCAACAGATTGACCACCCTCGAATCCTGGGAAAGCGAGTGAAGGGCTTCATCCACAAGTCCCACATATTGAGCGGAATCGCTCCATCTTAGCTCCTCCTTCACTTTCTCCAGCTGCTTTTGCAAAAGCCTGATGAGGGGAATGACCTGACTCAAGCTGGCAGTGTCTGAACTGACTTCACGTGTGGCAAGTTCGACGGGCTGGAAACCTTGCACAACACGGAAATCATTCTCCACTGCGCATGAGTCAGGTGCATACCCCCTCCTTTGCCTATGTCATAGGTGGATGTATAGGCTTGAATGGCCTTTTGCTGCTCCTCCATCCTCTGAAGCATATAGAGGGTTGAGTTCCACCGCGTTACAACCTCTTGCTTTAGGTGATGGCAGGGCAGGTTCAAGAGTGTTTGCTGGTGCTCCAGTCTTCGGCAAGCAAGCTCTGAATGGCGAAAGTGGCCAGAAATGTTTCGGGCCACCCAAAGCATCTCCTGCACGCCCCTGTCAATTTTCAAAAAAATTCTGCACCACCAAATTTATTGTGTGAGCAAAACATGGGATGTGCTTGAATTTGCCCAGATGTAATGTCCCATAATATTTATGGCGTTGTCAGATATCGCAAATCCCCAGGAGAGTCTAAGTGGGGTAAGCCATTGGGCGATGATTTCCCTCAGTTTCTCTGAGGTTGTCGGCGGTGTGCCTCTCACTGAAACCAGTAATACACAGCGTAGCCTGCCTTGGAACGAGCGGGCGTTTCTGAGATGCTGCTACTGGTGATGCTGCTGTTGTTGCTGCGTAAGGCGATACACCTACCCAGTTGGCTGTCAGTCATATAGTCCTTAGTGTGCCCTGTTCCACTTGTCCACATGTCCTTGGTTAAGTGGACATTGGGTACAACCGCATTTTTTAGGACACTGAGGACACTTTCTGACATCTCTGTACATTCTCGGTATCACCTGCTTAGTGAAGTGGAATCTAGACAGGATTTGGAACCGGGGACACACTACCTCCATCAATTGTCTAAATCCCACTGCACTAATGCCAGATACCGGATGCACGTCTAACACCAACATAGCTGTCAAGGCCTCAGTTATCCGCTTTGTAACAGAATGACTGCTGTCGTACTTCATCCTCCTCGCTAAGGACTGTTGGAGGGTTAATTGCTTAGTAAAAGAAGTAGTGGTGTTCCAACTTCCTCTCTGGGATTATGAAGGACTCCGAGCAGCAACAGCAGCAGTAGGATCCTCTGGAGGAATCCCGGATAGGAGAGGAGGCAGTCATGCCAGTGACATGGCCTGTAGGACTACTTCTGATCCTGACTGAGGAGGAAATTGACGAGAAGGGAGTTGACGGTGTGGTTTTCTGGTGCTTGGATACAACAGGTCAAAGGGATTTAGGTGTCCCTGGAATGCTTACGGTCTTAGCCACAGTTTCTGAACTTGGCAGTAACTTTTTATGAATGTGCTACAGGTTACGTATAAGGGAGGATGTTCCTAGGTGGTTAACATCCTTACCCCTACTTATTATACCTTTACATACGCAACATATGGCAAGACAGTTGTTGTCCGGATTTGGATAGAAATGTTTGCAGACCAAAGAGGTGGAATGTTTGGTCTTCTGCTCAGGCATGACTGTGATGGGCTTTTTCATCCCACGGACAACAACTCTTTCCCTTGGTGCCTGATTTAAACAAACTACATCACCATCAGAACCTCCTCGTCAACTTCCTCCTCAGCGCCAGCTACACCAATATCCTCATCCTGTTGTACTTCAACAGTGACATCTTCAATTTGAATATCAGCAAATGGACTGTGGGTGCTCCTTCCAGCACTTGCAGAGGGTGTGCAAATGGTGGAAGGAGCCACCTCTTCCCATCCAGTGTTGGGAAGGACAAGCATCGCAACCACCGCCACACTTGGATTCTCCTTGGGGATTTGTGATATATTCTTAGAACGCACAGTTCTTTGCTGTGCTTTTGCCAGCTTAACTCATTTCATTTTTCTAGCGGGAGGAGGAGGGCTTCCATCATCATGTGAAGCTGAATCACTAGTCATGAACATAGGGAAGGACTTTAGCTGTTCGTTGCCACTCCATATCATAAATGGCATATTGGCAAGTTTACGTTTATCCTCAGACAATTAATTTTTTTTGGGGGGGGTCATTTTACAGAACTTTGGCTTTTTGGATTTGACATGCCCTCTACTATGACATTGGGCATCGGCCTTGGCAGACGATGTTGATGGCATTTCATTGTCTATGTCATGACTAGTGGCAGCAGGTTCAGCACTAGGAGGAAGTGGTTCTTGATCTTTCCCTATTTTATCCTCCAAATTTTTGTCCTCCATTAATTTTATGGAGTGCATTATTTTTATGGAGTGAATCACCCCTGTAAAAATTAGTTTGATGAAGGGCAGCGTACAACACACAGGACAGCCCCTGTAAAAATTACTTTGATAAAGGGCAGCGTACAACACACAGGACAGCCCTGTAAAAATTATTTTGATGAAGGGCAGCATACACCACACAGCACAGTCCCTGTAAAAATTTGTTTGAGGAAGAGCAGCGTACAACACCCAGGACAGCACCTGTAAAAATTTGTTTGATGATGAAGGGCAGCATACAACACACAGGACAGCCCCTATAAAAAATTTTTGATGAAGGGCAGCACACAACCCACAGGACAGCCCCTGTAAAAATTATTTTGATGAAGGGCAGCGTACAACACACAGGACAGCCGCTGTAAAAAATATTTTGATGATGAAGGGCAGCGTACAACACACAGGACAGTCCCTGTAAAAATTATTTTGATGAAGGGCAGCATACAACACACAGGACAGCTCCTGTAAAAATTATTTTGATGAAGGGCAGCACACAACCCACAGGACAGCCCCTGCAAAAAATTTGTTGATGAAGGGCAGCGTACAACAACACACAGGACAGCCCCTGTAAAAATTAGTTTGATGATGAAGGGCAGCATACACCACACAGGACAGCCCTGTAAAAATTAGTTTGATGATGAAGGGCAGCGTACAACACACAGGACAGCCCTGTAAAAATTATTTTGCTGAAGGGCAGCGTACAACAACACACAGGACAGCCCCTGTAAAAATTAGTTAGATGAAGGGCAGCGTACAACACACAGGACACCCCATGTAAAAATATGTTTGATGAAGGGCAGCGTACAACACACAGGACACCCCATGTAAAAATATGTTTGATGAAGGGCAGCATACAACACACAGGACAACCCCTGTAAAAAATTTTAGATGGAGGGCAGCGTACAACACACAGGACAGACCCTGTAAAAATTAGTTTGATGATGAAGGGCAGCGTACAACACTCAGGACAGCCCCTGTAAAAATTAGTTTGATGAAGGGCAGCGTACAACCCATAGGACAGCCCCTGTAAAAATAATTTTTATTTTTGGACAGCAGCCCCTTGACAGGAGCACAGCACCCCTGCGCACCTACCTATGCCGATCACAGGTGTGGCTAACATGGCACACACACTGAAAAAAAATATATATTTTTTTTAACACTGGTGGTAGGTGAAGAGAGCACCCCTGAAGGACGAGCATCCCCTGAACACAGCACTACAGCCAGCCCCTATAGACAGAACAACAGCCAGCCCCTATATGGACAATAGTAGCCAGCCAGCCCTTATATGGACAATAGTAGCCAGCCCCTATGTATATGGACAACAGTAGCCAGCCAGCCAGCGTCAGCAACAGCTCCCTCCCTCTACACAGTTGCCAGCCAGCCCAGTATGTAATGTATTATATGTGTCACACAACAGTGCTAGTAGTAGCCAACAGCTCCCAGCTCCCTCCCACTGCACGCTCCACAGCCGGAATGAAAAATGGTGGCGATTGCGGGTCCTTTATAGAATCCAAAACCCGCGAGAATCCGACAGCGGGATGATGACGTTTTGCCTCGTTCCGGGAACCGAGTCTGATGGGAAAACCCGAGACGGACTCGGTTCCCGGCTCGGATCGGGGGGGCGGATTTCGGAAATCCGAACCCGTTCATCCCATACATATATATATATATATATAGCTAAATATTGCACATTTTCTATATATATATTTCAATAGATATAGATAAAACAGAAATATAGATATAGGTATATTGTTGTGTGTGTTTGGGAAATTTAGAGCAATGGCAAACGTGTAACAAGCAATCAGCAAAAGCACATCGATTGCCCAGATGAGTACATCATACTTTTAGCAAGTGTCGATGGGTTGTGGGATGACCGAAGCGAGCGCTGACAGATGGACTGAATTGACCGAACGCAGAGAGACTATCTGTTCGTTCGTAGTGAGAGGTGGGTGGTTTTGACTTTGCCGGGGAGTGTATGGCTTTTTCTTTTGCATTGCATGAGTTCGTTTGATTAGCAAATTTTCGCTCTCATTGGCTGCGTGCGATCACAGCTTAGCGACCGGGTCTGAATCGCCCCCTATGTCCTTGTTCTGCTTTGCTTTGTATTGTACTGTAAGTCGTTTTTTTTTTGTTTGCTCATTTGTTTATGTACTTTGTAAGGCGATACGGAGCCCTTGTGGCGCCATATAAATATAGGATAATAATAATATATATATATGTATTTTAGTCCCTGCATGTGTATTTTGGTAAAATACTACTATCCATAATTTCCTATTGTTGTGACATGCTGCAATAAGAAATTATAATTATTGGGATCAATAATGGTAACTATGCCACCAAGGGGTCTATTCATGAAGCAGAGAAGAGCCCTGTTTAGCTGAAATCAGGGCTCTTCTCTGCTTCGTGCTATTCATGGAGCTAGTTTACGGTGGAGTAGTGTATTACTTTTGTATGGTGAGTGCGATTCATGAAGGAACTGAAAGCTCAGCTTTCCATCCCCTCCTGCGGTACAGATTTGCCATCTGAAGATGGTGTTATCTGTACCGCAACCCGAACAGAGCAGGGAAGCTGCATACTTCCCTGCTCTCTGTCCGGCACCCTTTCCCCAGCATCCATTGCAGCAGGTCTGACGTGAGAAGCATATCTTTCTTCTCACTGCGTACAGGGATTGCAGAGGGGTCGGACACCGCAAGAAGACGCCGGACAGGTAAGTCTACATGAATGGCTACTAAACTTCACTATGTATCGCATCGATGTGATGCGATATATAGTGAAATATTTTAGTAGCCACTTCATGTTCTTCGTGAATAGACCCACAACTTTTTTTTTTTATAATATATTTTATTAGGTTTTCAGATTGAATCCATGAACACATTTCTGTCTCATGTATAAACAATAAGATAATGATATCTAAAAGGTGGGTCACAAAACGGCAAATACATATAGGTCTTGTATTGAGCATACAGTACAAAATTTGGTATCCAGAAAACCAAAATAGCAATATCTGTCTATTTCTTATAAAATGTATTAGAAGAAAATATTAATCTTTCATCTTAGTAAATAATATCTAGCAGAGTATAGAGGAGAACAATTTAAAATTTCCAGGCAATATAACTTTACCTTACCCGCTAAACCCAGCAAAAACAATAGAACAAAAAATAGTTTGTTCGGATGGAAAGATACAATAAATGCACAAAAAATAGAGAAAAAGAAAAAAAAAAAGAGCAAAGACAAAACGAGACAGACCAAGATGAGACAGGACAAACAAGGTACAGTACATTAGGAAATATAAATGGGGGGAACCAAGAGGAGTGAAAGAATGCAGTGGATATAAAGACCAGAACTTACTTCATGTAAAAGGAGAGCTGGACAAAGAAAAAAAGAAAACTGATTAACTTTGCCTGGAATACTATTAGAACAAATAGTTAAAGACTTTAAAAAATGGGGAATGTTATCGCTTTCCTATATAGGAAGATGCCATGTTATTAAGATGGTTAGCTTCCCCCGTTTATTATATATAATACAAATGTTACCAATAATTATTCCAAAAAAGATCTTAAATGGATAGAGAGATGCAGAGATTTATATGGGCGAATAAGCGACCAAGAATCGCACTATGGAAATGACAACAATCTAACGATTTAGGGGGAATAAATATGCCTTGTATTAAGAGTTACAACCTGGCAGCGAACTGTAGATTTGCCATAGATTGGATAGGGGAAGCTAATAACTATACAAATTATAAAATAGAGCAAGCATTTAGTCCACAGATCCATCTAGCCACCCTATTACACATGCAGCCAAGGTCTATTCCAGATGATATAAAACAGAATATTCTTTTGGAAACGACCTGCAAGGCATGGAGACAAATTCGAATAAGATTAAAATTATCTATAATACAATAATTTTTTCTACCGTTAAAGGATAATCCTGCCTTTATAAGTGGACAAACCACCATTGATACGAAGGAGTGGTCATTAAATGGATTAAAGTATTTATATCATCTAGTAGATGAGAAATCACTACAACCATATACATATAATCAAGTGCAAAGAAAATTCCCTAAGTTGAATATCTCAATATATGTATATCTGCAAATACAAAGCTATTTGCAGAAAGTAACAAGGTCAATGACCGAAACAGGAAAATATAATAAATTTGATAGCATGGTTAGATCAAGAGTGGGTAAAGCAACATCTTCTTCAAAAATGTATACATTTATAAGACCTACGATAAATCTTGATACTATTACGGGTGGAATAGCAAAATGGAAGAACGACTTCCCTAATATAGATTTAGTATATATGGTGAAAGCAACTAAACAAATGAGTATTAATATCAACGATGTATGCAGAAATGAATTATAAGATTTTGCATAGAGCTTACTGCACACCAAAAATTAGATTCTTAATTGGGAGATCAGAAAATTTGAAATGCTATATATGTGATTCTGAAGAGGCAGATTTGTATCACTGTCTATGGAAATGTCACAAGATTAAGTATCTCTGGAAACAAATACATAGTTATGTTAAAAATTATTGGAAAATAGATTTTATACTTACCCCAGAATGGGTGATATGGAATAAATTGGATATAGGGAGTAAAAAAAAATTAAAAAAGAATGAAAAGATACTTTTGACAAAAATGAATGCGGTGGTTAAAAAAACTATATTGTCAAAGTGGATAGAAACTGAAGTACCAACAACTATAGAAGTGATACCAAGAATAGCACACTTATTTAATATGGATTGGATTAATAAATAAAGAAATGGTAACAGATAGCTTTTTTGAAATCTGGCTGCTCCCATATGTATTAACATTATCTGAAAATATGAAGATAAGCCTGAAAAAAAGCTTTCAAGATATTGCATGGTATAATAATAAGGTTTTAGAGGGAAATGTACCATTTTGACCAAAAGGAAGGAGGAGAGGAAGGGGAGGAAAAGCGAATAGGATATTAAGAAAATAAATAGAAACCCCAGAGGGAGAAATAGATGTAGAATACAGCTGCTGATAAACTGAATTTTGTATTTTGGAAAATGTATTATCGGATGATGTAATGTTTTGTATGTATATGTTGTTGCAAAATAAAAAAAAAAAAAAAATATATATATATATATATATATATAAAAAAAAACTTTGCCTGGAATATCAACACTCTAGAGAAACTGAAGATCCATTCAGTGTTATAATTATAATTATCTCCTGGAGATACATATGCATTGACATAGGGTGTATATATAGACCCACAACTCTTTTATTCCGATGGTGGGTTCTCTTAACTTCAAATTGCTTATGAGACTATAAACATGATTTTATTGAAAGCAATTTGTGCTCTAAAATACTTAGGGGTCTATTTACTAAGCAGTGTTAGGAGACAGAGTGAAAAGTGATAAGGTGCCAGCCAATCAGCTCCCAACTGTCATTTTTCCAAACACAGCCTGGGTGGGATGTACTAAAGGAAAAATGCGGTAAAACCAGTGTTTTCGGGGGTTTTACCGCATTTCCATATGTACTAAGCACCGCCCACCCTTTTTTCGACGTGGAGGGTAACGCCAGAAAAACCTGGCATTACCCTATAGAAGCCTATGTGCTTACCGGACCCTGCACCCGATGCTTCGCCACCGCCTCGCCGCCCCGCCGTCACCCAGCGCTGACCCCCACTCACCTGTTGTTCATGGTCACCGGCCCGCACTCCTCCTGGGTCCTCCGTCTTCTCCTCCTCCTAATCTTGTTCCGGGTGTAGGGAGGAGGAGGATGAGCCCGGGGCTTCCTTCACATGTGACCAGCAGAAAGCTCCCAGGGCTCGGAGGGGACAGGGTCCCACGGAGACCCGGTCACCAGGCATCGGCTGCTTCGCAAAGAGCAGCTCTTATCGCAAGAGCTGTCCTTTGCAATACTAATCGCATATGGTAGTACATATGCGATTAGTAAGGTTGCGGTGACTGGAGGAATGGTCACAGCAACCTTAGTATATCCTGAGAGATGGCAGTTAGGAGCTGATTAGCTGGCACCTTCTCACTTTTCACTCTGTCTACTAACACTGCTTAGTAAATAGACCCCTTAGGGGCAGGTTTTTAGAAGTGGAGATGTTGCCCATAGCAACCAATCAGATTCTAGCTATTATCTTCGTTAAGGTGCTAGAATCCTACCCTCCATCATGACCCCCTCCCATCAGGTACAAAATGCTCTGCTCCTGGACTTCCCACCTAATTTGTGATTGCAGTCACCTGTGTTGAACTAGTTAATTGATGAGAAAGGTGTTTCACCACAGGTATCTGCATTCATAAATTAGGTGGGAAGTCCAGGAGCAAAGTATTTTGTAGCTAATGGAATTGGTCATGTTGGAGGGTCTGTAGAATTAGTGGTTCTCAAACTCGGTCCTCAGGACCCCACACAGTTCATGTTTTGCAGGTCACCCAGCAGGTGCACAGGTGTATTCATTACTCACTGACACATTTTGAAAGATCCACAGGTGGAACTAATTATTTATCTTGTAATTCTGTGAGGACACCTGGAAAACATGCACTGTTTAGTGTCCTGAGGACCGAGTTTGAGAACCTGTGAGATAAATGTTAAGTAGAATTTGATTGGTTGCTATGGGCAACATATCAACTTCTATAAACCCGCACTTTAGTAAATATACCCATTACTATTTGTTAACATTTTTAGAATGCTGTAAAATAGATAGATTGATATACTATTTCATAGAATTCTTTTCTTGTCAACCTTCACTTCTCCAGGACATTTATCTATTCTTCGCTCACAAGAGGAAGACGTCTGCCTTTGCGGATAGTACTTATGGCTGTGATATTTTGTACCTACAATGGTCTCTTACAAAGCCACTGCATGATTTATGTTGCTGCATACCCCCAGGATTGGTATATAAGCATCAGATTTACATCAGGTAAGTAGTTAGAACTTATTTGCAATATATTTTACTTGTTTAACCAATTACAAATTAAGAATAAAAGCTTTTACATATGACAATCTTCTTGTTGAATCTGGGATTACTATCCCATTTGTGAACACATAAGGTTCTATTTATGATGTTAATTATCTAATTATCGGGGTCCCAATAATTAACATTCTAACTCGATGCGAGCACCGGAGCAATTCATCAGTGCTTCACCACGGAAACAGCTGATCCTAAAATCACTTGTCTCCAAGAAGTGTTTCACTGCTCTTTTTCGGAGTGCACAAGAACTCCAACGTTCGGAGGAAGGAGCCGGATGTGGCGGAGAGATCCAAAAGAATCCCTCTTCGCAACCCGGGACTTCTAACGATAGGGAAGGAGAGGGTTGCGAGCCCGGGGCGGGAGCAATCGCCATCGTTCTCTCATTAAAGCTCTGAAAATATTTTATTTTTGGAGCTTGATGATATATATGTGTTTATAAAGATTCCAAAACCATCAATCACTGAGAATATGCCAGTGGCTGGGATGACTTTACTCAAGGCAGTCCTAAGAGGGAGTTGCTGACTACAGATGGGGTTTTCAGTGTTACTGTAGAGCTGGCCTGACCAAAACATTGATCTCAATCCACCGGTAGCTCGCGGAGCTCCTGCCGGTAGATCGCAACCAACTTGCTACATCAACTGGGAACACTGGCCTTTGAAACGATCACAGGCTAAAGAAGCCTTGGATCGCTTCAGAGGCCAGCATCCCAGTGATGCAGTGTGCGGCTGATGTCATGACATCACCCTCAATGTGAGGAGACTGCGCGACTGCAGGATCCAGTTAGAACCAGCCAGCGGCAGCGGTTACAGGAGTGACAGTGGGAGCGCTGGCGGCATGGAGCAGTGCCCAGTGTGTAGACAGGTAAGTACTGCACAGGGGAGTGGAGGGCTGTTCTGCACTTTGAGGGGGCATCAGTACAGGGGACACTGCATATGGGGCACTACTGAGGGCACTGCATAAGGGGCACTACTGAGGGCACTGCATAAGGGGCACTACTGGGGGCACTGCATACGGGGCACTACTGGGGGCCTTGCATATATGGCCCTACTGGGTGCACTACATAAGGGACAGTACAGGGGGCACTGCATAAGGGGCACAATTGGGGGCATTGCATAAAGGGCACTACTGGGGGCACTGCATAAGGGACACAACTACTGGGGGCACTGCATAATGGGCACAACTACAGGGGGCATTGCATAAGGGGCTCTAATACAGGCATGGCTGCCGAGAGCCGCGCAGGGCCTGGGTGACAGGGGGCGTGGCCTAATAGCGGGATGTGTGGCCACGCCCCCTTAGGGGAGAAAAAACACATTTTAGTGCACTAGGAGGGGGGCGCTGTGAGCCCCTCAGCCCGGCGCACAGCCAATGGGGGGTGCGATAAGCGTGCTCGCTCCTCCCATAGGCATAGGAGGCTGCTCCAGCTGCTGCTTAGCAGCTGTGAGCAGTCTCCCACCGCAGCTGGGTTGCTGAGATGTAGAAGGGAAGGGGGGCGGTGCCGGACCTGGGCCCCCACCGGGCCCATCCAGCAAGCCCGGGTAGTTTGTACCCGCTCCCCCCCCCTCTCGACGCCCCTGAATACAGGGGGCATTGCATAAGGGGAACAAATACAGGGGGCATTGCATAAGAGTCTCTAAAACCAGGGGCATTGCATAAGGGGCACAAAAAACGAGGGCACTGCATAAGCGGCACTACTACAGTAGGCATTGCATAAGGGGTATTACTACAGTGGACACTGAATAAGGGACTCTACTATGTGGTATAATGTGAATAAGATTGTGCTACTGTGTGGAGTAATTTGGATTGGGGATACGATGGGTTCTATTTTTGAACATAATTTTTACTAAAATAAAGTGAAAAAGGGTGTTTTCACACCCTTTTCACATTATTTTAGTTTCACTTAAATTTACTAATGGTGCATACACATGGTAAGACTTGCTAGATCAACGATGAACGATTTTACCAACAATCTCATTAATGATGAACGATTTCTGACAGTATTTAAATGAATTAAATCATCCAAATCTGACTGCAAACACAGTCAATTTCAGATATCGTTATCTGACATGCGGGCAGGCGCATCGTTCGTTGATGCATGTCAAACATGTCAACGATATGAACGATGTAACAAATTTTACAATTGTTAACGTTCATATCTTCCCGAAAATCTGACCGTGTGTACCCTCCATAAAGGGTAATTGGAATAGAATTCATAAAATTCTATTCCAAGCCCTAATTATCAATTTTTTTTAGTAAACAGATCGCATTTCCCATAATTGTAATGGGAAATGAGAACTGTCTGAGATTTACTAAATATAAAATGTGAAAAAATACCGGTGGAAGTCCTGTGATAATAATGCCACCTGGAGATGGCGTTATCCATTGTCTCCCCCAGTTCCTCAACTCCTGCTCTACTCTAACAGGCAAAGCAGAGCTGGGAGCCGGGCCCCAGTGATCAGCTGTGTGGTCTAAACAGACCACAAGCTGATCACTGCTAAAAAAACAAACAAACAAAAAAAAAACTTAACTGTCCAGGGCCGGTGATTGGTGCTCTGGTGATGTCCTCCGGGGCTCCGGTCATCTGGTCTCCCATCCTGCACTGTGACCCTGGTCAGCTGCTGCATAGAACAGCTGACCGGGTCACAGTGCAGGATGGGAGACCAGCAGACCGGAGCAGCGATGACTGGAGGTAAGAGAAATTATTGATGGGGGGTCACAGGGGGGGATGCGGGGGCTAATCAGCGCATGTGTGGCACCTTGTCACTGTATTTTTTCTGAAAAATACAGTGATGAGGCTGCCGAGGGGATTTGCAGGGAGTGGGACAGAGCTGCAAGGGATTTTTAATAAAGCCCTGTGATATTGCCTGAATTTGCAATGCAAATTCAGTCAGCAATATCACACTACAGTCTGCATTCTAAATGCGGATTGTGGTAAATAGATCCCTATGTGTGATTTCGGCAGGACAGACGCCACACCCCTTGCTGCAAGGTCACACCCTTTTTGTATGCCATGTCCCCTTTTTCATACGCATCAGGTTTTTAATTTTAAAGGTAGATCACAAAGTCCAAAAGTCTGGCCACAGATGCTGTAGAGTCTAACAATTAAAAATCCTCTTCAGAAGATAAAACTGATCACCATTTACCTTTGGTGTGACCTGTAAGCCAGTAGTTGTAGGGCAAGAACATCAAACATTTAATCAAAAACTGTACATTGCTCTCCTTGGCCCCTTTACCAGAGATTGCAGGGCTCTGAATTATTTTTAGAAATCCTGTCTTTGGCAGTGTTAGTAATCACTACTGCACCCAACACGTCTCCCAATGGGGACTTTGTTATTTTGATGGACAATCTTGCTTCTCAGCACAAGTGCCAAGTGACAGCATCAGTGCTCAAATTTAGGGAATCATATCAAATCATTCATATAAAAGAGTGGATAAGTTGCCCCATAACAACCAATCAGCTTCTAACTATAATTTTATAGACTGTACTTAATAAATGCTACCTCAAAGCTGATTAATTGCTATGGGCAACTTCTCCACTGTTCTACTTCTCCACTTTTTTCACAGCTTGATACTTCTTAGAGGGTGTCACTATGACACAAATTTCCCTATTTACAGTAAATCATATATATTTGTGAATATTGCTGTTTCATACATAATCAGTTTTTTATTAAGTTTAAGCTGGTGTTGGCTACATCAACAGAATGCATTTCATGCTGTTTTGTTGGGACAAGGACTATTGTTTTCTCAGTCATCTTAAATTGTAAATTAATTTGGGCAAATCCACCTTTATCTTTTGTTTCATGTCATTATACAAAACTTAATTTAGCATGTTTACCACAATGTACAGTGCTGAGTAATATGTTGACACTTCGAGTCTGATCGAGTTTTTTTTATTTTTTCAACTCGATTAGCATCACTGAAACTTGGGTAATTTGATGCTTCTGAAACTTGCAAATTTACAAACAAGTGAGTTTAGCTGTGACCAAGTTGGCCGTTAGTGAAGCAGATCTAGATTTCTCCCCCGAGTAGCAAGTTTAGATAGAGAATACTCACCCGAGATTGCAGTATTATCTCTCTGCCAAACTCTCCTGAACAAGCAGCCTGCACATATCAGTGAGATATGTGAAGGCTGCTTGTGTGGTCAACCTGTAAAAAAAGGGTTAATTTTTTTAGCAAAAGTTACGTAGGGTCCCCCCCAAAAGCATAACCAGCCCCAGGCTGCTCAGCCAGTCCTGGTTCCTAAAAATATGGAGGAAAAAAATTAATAAGGCTCCCCCATATTTTAGGAACCAGCACCTGGCTGCTGAGCCAGTCTTGGTTTTAAAAATAGGGGGGAAAAATTGCATAGGGGTCCTCCTGTATTTAAAACCAGCACCGTACTCAAATCCAGCCGTGGTGTAATGCCACAGCCAGGGGACCCTATCACCGGGTCTATCCAGCCAAAGCATTTGAACCCTAAGCCGGTCAGCCCAAGCCTGGGATCTCAGGGGAGGTGGGGACCCCCAAATAAAGGGGTCCCCCTCTCCTGTGTACCTCAGGCTTAGTCTGAAGCCCGGGGCTCTTCCCTGCACCCCTGGGCTGTGGGTACGAGGGTAATAGTAATGTAAAAATAGAGAAACTATTGTATTTTACAGTGGAACTACAGGTGCCAGCATGCCTGCCCTTTGGCACTTGTGGAACTACAAGTGCCAGCAGGCAGCTGGCACCCACACATTGGGGTAATAATGCTGTGGCTGGGGAGACCCGGTGATAGGGTCCTCTGGCTGTGGCATTACACCCCGGCTGCATTTGAGTCCAGTGCTGGTTTTAACTATAGGGGCACCCCTATGCAAATTTTTTCTCCCTATTTTTAAAACCAGGACAGGCTCAGCAGCCCAGTGCTGGTACCTAAAATATGGGGTAACCCTACCCATTTTGTTCCCCGTATTTATAGGAACTAGGACTGGCTGAGCAGTCTGGGGCTTGTAATTCTTTTTGGGGGGGGACCATACATTATTTTTTTTAAACATTTAACTCATTTTTGGGCTATTTACAGGCAGAAACATACAAGGACCACACTAATCTGTGTATGTTTCTGCAGAACTCGCAGCTCAGAAGCATGTGGATTGATTTCACAAATTTGGACACGAGTTTTGTCCGTTCTACTGAGAGTTTTTAAACTCTCATCTTGGTAAATTCCTGAATCCTATCTTAACTAGAGACAAGCTACTCGAGTTTGGCCGATGGTGAATTAAAGAGAGTTTGCTAACTCTCAAGACTTTTCCTATAGCAAAGGAGATTTCTCTCCTGAGTTTGACAGTGGGAATAAATGGCCAAACTCTCCAGAGTTTGCTAACTCGACCAAACTTGAATCTTAGTAAATTTACTGCATAGCGTAACAATAAAATTGCTGTTTTGCTTGTTATGAAATATTGATATATTTTACATTTTTTACTAATGATTCATTTATATATAAATTATATGATCTTTAGCTACAGATTCTTACACTCCAATTTTAATTTCTAATGTAGAATTGTTATTAAAAAAAAAACTATACTTAGCCATCCTGGACAAACAAAAAGCAGAACTTAAAAATAAACGCATCAGTTATGAGCTAATATATTATTGTAAATGTGTTATTTACAGCACTGTGAAATTAGGCATATTAAGTAATTCTATGAAAAAAATGCATGAAAGTAATCTCATTTGCTCTAATTATTCCCAACTTCAGGGGCTATCCTTTTCTTCCTTGGATTGGGTATTAATGTACACAGTGACTGTATTCTGCGTAAATTAAGAAAACCGAGTGAAGTCACCTACAAGATTCCACAAGGTATGATATGGTAATGCGCATGCCCACACCCTACACTTCTTCCTTTCTTCTGCACACTTCCTCTGTCACCTTGCCTCTGTTCTGATTACCTTCTCCCACTCATGCATCCAAGATTTCTAAAATACTGCTCTCCTCCTCTAGAACTTATTCCTTGCCCTATAGTGTCTTCCATCCTTCATTGTTTCAAACATACCCTGAAAATGCACCTGTTCATTAAACCCAAACTCGACTACTCTCCCAGAAGTTACGGGAGTATTTCAATATTTCAGGCAGTCCCTCACACAACCAGAAAAGTAGGGGGATCTCCTGCATCCTGCCCACTTCCTAGTAAAGTGGGCTGGATGGGGAAATGATACAGGAATTTGCGAGTCCAGGCTAAAATTATGCAAAACAGGTCATTTAGCCCCCCCTCCTCCTCGTGTAATTGCAACAGGACCGGGCCTAATGACATCGATAGCCCAGCCCCACATCCGAATCTCTCAGCTACGTCTTCTCTCCGGACTTTTCCCGCAGAGGAGTTAATTAAAGTAGATAAGTATGATTGAACCCCATCAGCTCACCTCACACTTACCTACTCTCCCGAAACATCAGGGAGACATCTGAATCTCGAGTGGGTCTCTCATGATCCCGATAGAGTAGACAAGTCTCCAGGATTCTGCTTGTAGTTGTCCGGCTGCCACTCACTTCCTGGGTGAAATGGGCAGTCCAGATGGCTTGATGAGGGGATTCTCCTCGAATCATGTCAATGTGGTCCCTCCTCCCGTTTGGTATGTGGGGTGTTGAGAGAAAGCTGGGTAAGAGCAAGCATAGGCATTAGGCAGTTAATTGCTGGACTCAGTAATAAGGTGGAGCTGTGTGCAAAGAGAGCACACACTTGGACATGTTTCCTCTATACAGTAAGTCTAAAGGAAACTCCCCTGTTAGAGGGCATAGAAACTAAAGAGTGCAATAGCTTAAATTCACTCTCCCTGAAATGGTCTCATGAAGTCACACTGTTTTTCTAGTATACCCATTATACACATATGAAAAAGTATTAAAGTCTACAGTACCTTCACACAAAGCAATTATACCACCTACTGGATTCAAAAACTGCATTTTACATAGAAGCATATGTGAGCAGCGTTACATTATTCAAACCTATTTCAGGATTTTTTAAAGGGATGAGGAATGTGTAATATTTGAGAAGTCCAAAAAGATCTCAAACCTCAAAAACAGTTAGTGAAAAACACACAAGGAAATTATCAAGTGACTGCAGTGGTTTATTAAGTTAAATAGTCTGAGCAAATAAGTAATATGTTAATTCACAGGTATTTAAAAACTGCACTTTCTGAGCAAATGTATTTAGTACCCCATGTTTCTTTTGGAACTTTTGCATTACTAAAACATGAAGTACTGCACATTTTTAGTTGTATATAAGAAAAAAACTACTGCACAATTATAGGAAAGTCAGAAATATTCTATATAGTCAAACATTTCTAGTGTAAAATGCTTAAAATTGAGTGTAAAATTTGGAAAAGGGCCAATTGGAATGCATAGAAAATTAGGAAATAAATATAAAACCAGAGAAATTTAGTTTGACTGTTTTATGCATTTAATCTATTGGAATAAAGGCCCTGATTCAGCTTCAGATGGAACAACTAAGCTTCTCACAAGCAGCTTAGCTATTCCGTCTGTGCTGATATGGTAATGCAACAGGAGGCTTCAGGCCTCCTTCTGCATTACGTATCCGAGCTGCATTGTCCAACGCAGCATCGGATACTCTGCGGACCATCAGCCGACTAAGATGCCCCATGGGGTCAGGCAGCCAGCCGTTGCAGCTGCGAGGTAGAGGCCAGGAAATCTCCATCAGCCGACGGAGATCCTGGCCTCTTCCCTCCCCCCCAACGGAGATGACACGCTTCCATTTTGGGTTACGGAGGCTGTTTCCGCTCCCCTCCGTGCCCCCAAACGGCAGCAGACTGTCAATCACTGTCAGTTAAGGGCTCGCAGACCCGTTCTGCACATGAACGGGTCTGGGACCTGCGCAGATTCACGATCATCGGGAATCTGCGTTCAGCAGTGCACTAACTGCTAAATTAGAGCCAGATATCCAAATGTGATGTATTTTTCCTCCTTTACATTACTAATAAGGAAAACATAAATATTTAATATTTTATATAACCCAACAATTGGAAACTTTCCCCCTACACTACAATGCTTATTGGGTAACTGGTTGGATAACAAATTAAACATGTCTGATTTTTCCAACTAGTTGGAATTATCTTTTTTTTGCAGTGTGATCAAACAAACGATTATCATTTACTCCCACACTCTGGCCAATTATCTTTCCAATCAGCCATCTAGTTGGCTGGCTGGAACTATATTGTTCTGGTGTATGGCCAGTTTGAGTCAGTAAACTGTATCCAGCAGAGTACAGGCACAAACAGTGGCAGGTAGGTACAGTCAAGCAAAAAATATTTAGCAGAATTAGGGGCACAAGTAACACCAGGTGAATTACAGTCCAGATTAGGCAACCAGCAGAATTGGGGGCATGCAGTAGCAGGTGAGGCCCAGTCCAAGTCAGACAGCAAGTATTCAGCTGATTTAGTGACATACAAAAAAAGGGTCAAAGGCAGTGCAAAAATCAGACCAATCACTTCCTGTCTGGTAAAGCTTCCTTAAAAGCCTTCTGTGGGAGGGGTTCAAAGTCAGCCAAAGCCGACTGTAATGCGCAAGCATCTGAACTTCCGCTCTTTTGCACAGGCACCAAAACTTCCAACTCTTGTGTTCCAGTGTATTGTGTTCACCAGCAGTATCAAGCACAGGGCTCATGGCACCAAGTATGGGAATGCTTTGTGGGGGTACACCCAACTCTTCATGTGAGACAGGCCATGCCTATGAAGGTTGTCCAAATGTGAACAACCCCTTTAAGCACGTGTGGCCATCTCTATTAGATCCCTCTCCGGGGATTTGTGTGAATAGAAGCTATTAGGCTTCTGTCAGGTACAAGCTCCGGAAAGCTCTGGAGCTTAATTCAAATGGCGATTGCAGCAAACCTCCGAAATTGGCAGTTTTCTGAGGTTTTACCACATTTTAGTCTTTAGTACATCCCACCCATAATCTGTAAAATAAATGTTTGCATATAAATGAGCAAAACATATATACTTTTTTTATTATAGGAGGAATGTTTAACTATGTGTCCGGGGCAAATTTCCTGGGAGAAATTGTGGAATGGTTTGGTTATGCTGTAGCTACGTGGTCTCTACCAGCATTTGCCTTTGCTTTATTTACTTTGTGTTCCATTGGTCCAAGAGCTTATCATCATCACAGGTAAGAAATAACTGCATATTGTTTTTCTCAGCTATTTACTACCAGTGTGCAAATGCACAAAACTAGTATCATACCAGCAATCAGACATTTAATTTCATGGGTTATATTAAACTCTTCTGTTTAATATAACAATCTCATTATTGAAAAAGCCTGTCTTTAATGTGTTTAATTAGTTTCTAACCTTCAGACCGACAGACATTTTATCTGCCAGCCTGCCAGCCGCAGATGTCCGCGGCATACACTGTGAGATATCTCACAGGGTCTCATTCAGACCCGCTCGCAAGCGCCTGAGCGCTCGCAAGCGGGTCAATGTTTTGCTCACAAGCCCCGGAGTGAGAGAGAAATCCTCTCGCTCCGGGGCTCACTACAAAACAGGCGGCTGTCTATGTTGATCGACAGCTCGCCCCGTCTTGTAGGCGTGGCAGGGGGGTGGTTTCACAAACGGAGGCATTCCCAAGCGAACGCCTGCCATTTGTGGGCGGCCCCACTGACATCACCAGTGATGTCTGTGGGAGAGCTTCCGGCTCTATTAGAGCCGAAAGCTCTCTGGGGCTTGCGGCAGATGAGACCCTACCAGAAGGGTCTCGTCGCAAGCCCTGATGGTCGCGATGGTCTTGACCATTGCTACCATCAACCTGGTCGCTCGTTAAGGCTGTGGATCATTTTTTAGATGCGGCCTCGCTCATTCAGAGCGAGCGCTCACATTTTTCGAGCGGCTCTGAGTGAGGTCCACTGTGTATTTGCAGACATCTGTGCTCCGGCCCCCGGGGAGGAGACATTTCCCTGTTCCTTCCATGGGAAGGAACACAGTAAATGTCTGTCTGTGGCCGCAGCGGGGCATGCACTGCCGGTAAATATTGCATTGGATGGGCATGCTGGACAATCAGACATGCCCGACCGAGCAATATTTAACCCTTGGTCGCCCCCCCCACACACACTACAATTATCGGGGCGATCCGCGGATATCGGGCGGATCGCCCCTATAATTGCAGCATGTATGGCCACCTTAACTTGAAGACTAATATAATTCAGATATTATTTCGATTGTTTTGTAATTAAATTATATCAAGATGCTTCATTCCAGTCCATCCACGTTTAAGATAATTGTCTGTCTTACATCTCTGATTCAGCTAGGAATGCAAGTGTGCACACGCACGTACTCGGCCACTGTGAATATATTTATTTATTAACAGTTTCTTATATAGCGCAGCATATTCCGTTGCGCTTTACAATTGTAAGCATTAATAGAACAAAACTGGGTAATAACAGACAGATATATAGGTAGGAAGGCCCTGCTCGCAAGCTTACAATCTATAGGGAAATAGGCATGATACACAAGGATATGTGCTATATATTGCATTTTGGTCCAGCCAGAATGCACAGTTTCTTGGTTGGCTGCATGATCCAGTCACACAGGAATGGCGACCAATGTCATGAGGATGTGAGAGAAAGATGATGTGTGAGATTGTGTGTGGACTGTAAAAGGGGATGTAATTAGATATGGAAGCTATGAAGGTTATGTGGGAGGTTCTGGAATCTGATAAGCTTGTCTGAAGATGTGAGTTTTCAGGGAACACTTGAAGGATTGGAGACTAGAGGAAAATCTTATTGTGCGAGGTAGGTCATTCCATAGAGTGGGTGCAGTGCGAAGAAAGTCCTGTAACCGTGAATGGGAGCAAGTAATGCATGGGGAAGAGAGACGCAGATCTTGTGCTGAGCAGAGAGGTCGGGTTGGGAGATATTTTGAGATGAGTGAAGAGATGTCTGTTGATGTGGTTTGGTTAATAGCCTCATTTGTAAGTGAAAGTATTTTGTATTGAATACGGTAGAAAACCGGCAACCAATGGAGGGACTGACAGAGCGGGGTAGCAGAAGAAGAACGTTTCGCAAGGAAGATAAGCCTTGCAACTGCATTCATAATGGATTGTAATGGTGATAGCCTGTTTGTGGGAAGACCAGTAAGGAGGCTATTGCAATAGTCAATGCGGGAAATAATAAGTGCATGGATTAGAGTTTTTGCAGTGTCTTGTGTGAGATATGGTCAAATTTTGAATATGTTTTTTAAATGTATGTAACATGATTTTGAGACAGATTGAATGTGGGGAACAAAGGACAGTTCAGAGTCAAGGATTACACCAAGGCAGTGAGCTTGTGGGGCGGGGTGGATGGTCAAGGTATCAACAATGATAGAGAGATCAGGTTGGTAACTGTTATTGGCCGGTGGAAATATAATTAATTCTGTTTTAGAAATATTAAGTTTCAGGTGGCGAGACAACATCCAAGATGAAATGGCAGAAAGATATTCGGTGACACAGACCAATACAGATGGAGATAAACCTGGAGAGGATAGGTAGATTTGAGTATCATCCGCATACAGATAGTACTGAAATCCAAAAGAGCTGATTAGTTTGCCAAGAGAGGTGGCATAGATTGAGAATAGAAGAGGACCTAAGACAGAGCCTTGCGGTACTCCATCTGATAGAGGTAGCGAAGAGGAGGCAGAATCAGAAAAACGAACAGTAAAAGAACGATCAGATAGGTAGGAAGAAAACCAAGAAAGAGCTGTGTCCTTGAGACCTACGGATTGCAGTGTTTGTATGAGAAGAGAGTGGTCAACGGTGTCAAAAGCAGCAGAGAGATCTAGAAGAATTAGGAGTGAGTAATGGCCTTTAGCCTTGGCAGATCATTTATTACCTTAGTCAGTGCTGACTCTGGAGTGTTGGGAAGGAAAGCCGGACTGAAGTGGGTCCAATAAGTTGTGTGAGTTAAGAAAGTGTGTGAGGCGGGTGTAGACAAGTCTCTCAAATAGCTTGGAGATAGGACGGTAATTTGAGAGAGTATTAGGGTCAGAATTTTTTTTTTCAGAATGGGAGTAATCACTGCGTGCTTGAACAGTGATGGGAAGTTGCCAGTAGAGAGAGAGAGAGATTACAGATTTTAGTTAGGGTTGGGATAAACACAGGAGACAGAGCTTTACTGATTTGTGAGGGTATAGGATCTAGAGGAGAGGTAATAGAGTAGGAGGATGAGAAGAGTGTAGATACTTCATCTTCGTTTGTGAGATCAAATGAAGAGAATGTGCCAGAGGGTTCAGGTAGGGAATTGAGCAGGTCACTAGCTGAGGAAGAACCTACCATTTCATTTCGGATCTTATCAATCTTGTCCCTAAAATAGGAAGCAAGATCTTGTGCACAGATAGTTGCAGGTGGTTTGGGTGATGGAGGGGTAAGAACTGGAAGCAGTTTAAATGTATTAAAAAGTCGCTTGGGGTTAATAGCTTGAGCAGAGATTAAGAGATTGGAAATATGTTTGTTTGGCAGTGTCCAGAGCAGTACGATAAGAGTTGTAGATGGTCTTATATGTGAGGAAGTCACTTGGAGTATGAGACTTTCGCCACTGACGTTCAACTTTACGCAAGAGTTTTTGTAGATGCCTTGTTAAGCTAGAATGCTACGGTTGACGTCTACCTCTACGTGGTATGTGATGGGTAGCTGGAGCTACTTCATCGAGGCTTTTTCTAGAATCTGGTTTAGGTGTAATGCAGCAGTCTCAGGAGAAGTGAATGTAGAAATTGGTGAAAGTTGTTGTTGTAGAGAAGTAGATAGTTGTTGAAGGTTAATGGCATTAATATTTCTACGGGTTTTAGGTTTAGGTTTGGTTGATTTCAATGATGTTGATGTAATGGAGGAGAGTGTGCAGGTGATAAGGTTGTTATCTGAAAGAGGGAAAGGAGCATTAGTGAAATCAGAAACTGAGCATAGTCAGGTGAATACAAGATCAAGACAGTGGCTCTCCTGGTGAGCAGAGGAGTCAGTCCATTGGGAGAGGCCAAGAGAGGATGTTAAAGAGAGTAGTTTGGAGGCATGAGGAGATTGTGGACTGTCAATGGGGATATTGAAATCACCCATAATGATGGTGGAGATGTCTGAGGATAGAAAGTGAGGGAGCCAGGCAGAAAAGTGTTCCAGAAATTGTTGAGGTGGCCCATGTGGGCGATAGATAACAGCAACTCGCAGAGAGAAAGGGGTGAAAGTCCTGATAGAATGTATTTCAAATGATGTAAATGTGAGTGAAGGTACCTGTGGGAGAACTGTGTATGTGAAAGATTGGGAGAGTAATATTCCTACCCCACCCCCTTTACAATTACCAGGCCTGGAGGTGTGTGAGAAGTGTAGGGTACCATGTGAAAGTGCAGCAGGGGAGACAGTGTCTGATTGTGTAAGCCATGTTTCTGTTATTGCCAGAGGGTTGAGGTTGGTTGAAATAAAGAGGTCGTGGATGGATGTTAGCTTATTGTAGACAGAGCATGCATTCCATAAGACACATTTTAGTGACTTGGATGGTGAAGGGAGGCACACAATGATTCTGAGGTTAGCTGGATTTATAGTTCGTTGTGGGTGTGGAATGTGGGTTGGGCCTGGATTTGGTGATATTTCACCAGCTAATAGAAGCAGCAGGAGAGAGATATAAATATAATTGTTGGATTTGTCCAAAAGATTTTTATGGCGACAGGTTGTAAATGTTATTGTCAGTGTGTATAGATAAGTTAAAAGCTCATGTGTGTTCATAAGTGGTGAGTAGATTAATGAGGTAGCAATATGTACAGAAGGGTGAGCTGTAGGAAGAGTAAAGGATGTAGTAGCCTTAGAGATAATTCCATGAAGTGAGATTATAAAAAGAAGTTTTTGATACATTGTTTTTTTTTGAATTTGGAAAAAATTAAATTTTCTAAGTAATGGGTTTGAAATTACCTGGTCTTCGATGTTGTTCAATGTTTTTCAACTGTTATTTAACTGTTCAGAAAGCACACTTGATTTTAACCACTTAATGCATAACCACATCAAGCTGCTACCCTCAGCAAGCTGCCTTAAGACTGAATGTATAAGCTGCATATACACACAACGATTTTTTGACCGATAATCGTTAAACGATATCGTTAAACGATAATCGTTTGAAAAAATCGTTCACTTTCTGAGTCAAATGATGAACGATTATCGTTCATGCGCGTTCGCGTTTGTAGTTTGTAGTTCAGTCAGACTTGTCAACTGAATGATTTTCATTAAGGGAATATGCAAAAATCATTTGTAGTTCAGAAAAATCGTTCATTACACTTTAAAAAATCTGACAGATAATCTGACAGAAAATCGTTCAGAAAAATCGTTCAGAAAATCGTTGGTAACAAAATCATTGTGTGTGTATGCAGCTTAAGAAATAGTATGCCTGATAAAGACACTAGCTTACATCTGAGCCAATTGGTCAGCTGTTTGAAATGCAGATTGATCAGTGGACATATATTACACTACGTTTAAGTAAACAGGCAGTATGACACTATAAACTATGCTTCAGTGATCCCCATCCAAACACAGGTCATGACTATGGCTAGCAAGTCAAAAAAGATTCACAGACATTTAAACAATACCAATTACAAACTTGTACAAAATTAAACACATACTTTATATACACAGCTAATTTTGCATTAATGCAACTATAGATTAGGAGTTGTGGTTTGCAGGATGTCAAATAATATCACATACATTGCCTAGACAGCTGATGGTACATGGGGGATAATGCAGGCTCTGGCAGTTGTACTCAGCAAGGACAATCACATACATTGCCTAGACAGCTGATGGTGCATGAGGGTTAATGCAGGCTCTGGCAGTTGTACTCAGCAAGGACAATCACATACATTGCCTAGACAGCTGATGGTGCATGGGGGATAATGCAGGCTCTGGCAGTTGTACTCAGCAAGGACAATCACATACATTGCCTAGACAGCTGATGGTGCATGGGGGTTAATGCAGGCTCTGGCAGTTGTACTCAGCAAGGACAATCACATACATTGCCTAGACAGCTGATGGTGCGTGGGGGTTAAAGCAGGCTCTGGCAGTTGTACTCAGCAAGGACAATCACATACATTGCCTAGACAGCTGATGGTGCGTGGGGGTTAATGCAGGCTCTGGCAGTTGTACTCAGCAAGGACAATCACATACATTGCCTAGACAGCTGATGGTGCGTGGGGGTTAATGCAGGCACTGGCAGTTGTACTCAGCAAGGACAATCACATACCTGGGATGAAAAGAGACAGATGATAAGTCCATATTCAGTGAGATTCATGAGGTTCATGCAGAATAAATGTTATTTAACTGTTCAGAAAGCACACTTGATTTTAAGCACTTAGGGTCTGATTCAGACCCACTCGCGAGCGGCTGTCCGCTCGCAAGTGGGTCGATGGTCTGCACTGAGCATGCGCACGACGGAGGGAGCTCCGTCGTGCGCATGTGCCAGACGCGACGAGCGAAGGACTTTCCTTCGCTCGTTGTGTCTGATCAAAGGGGGCGTGCTGTCGATGTTGACTCACTGACGGGGGCGTTCCCAAGGGAACACCTACCGTCAGAAGCCGGCCCACTGACATCACTAGTGATGTCAGTGGGAGTGATTTTGGCTCTGATAGAGCCAAAATGACTCCGGACCCTGCGGTTGAAAACCTCAACCGCAGGCTCCGGCTCGCAGTGGCGATGGTCGCGATGGTCACGACCATCGCGGCCATCAAACTGCACGCTCGTATAGGCTGTGGGTGGTGACCCACAGCTATACGAGCGTCCAGGAGGACGCTCCATAATTATGGAGGGCGTCCCTCATTCAGAGCGTGCGCTCTGCTCAGAGCGTACGGCTCTGAATGAGGGCCTTAATGCATAACCACATCAAGCTGCTACCCTCAGCAAGCTGCCCTAAGACTGCATACGTACGACAAACGCAGCATAAGATGCAGATGCCCAGCACTACACAATGCCGCCCACTTCCCTTACTCAAAGCCCGAGTAGTTAGCAAGACAGCGGTAACATCGGTAACATCGAGAACCATCGGAACCATATGCACAATAGAGTTTGACCTGATCTTGTGCAGGATTTTAGTCACTTCCTGCATGCATCGAGTCGTCTCGCTACGTATACCGTCACACTGTCTTAATTATGCATGCCCCTATAATGGCGTCCCAACACATAGGCACGCCTGCGTTCGCCCGACCACCCCCCTGTCGCCACCCACAAACGGCACTTCCTGTCAATCAATATCGTAAGGGTCCGCATACACACTGCGTGTAGTTTGCGAAACCAGCTATATATACAGTATATATATATATATATACACACATATATATATGCCCGGTGGTTGGAATCCCGACAGAGGAGGAAATACTGATCGTCAAAGGTAAGTATATATTTCTACCCCCAACCCTAACCCTACTTTAGGGGTGCCTAACCCTAACCTTCCCCCCCAGTGCCTAACCCTAATCCCCCCTCTCAGTGCCTAAACCTAACCCCCCCTTCCCCGCTGCCTAAACCTAAGTCCCCCGGGGGGTGCCTAACGCTAACACCCCCTTCCCCTAGCCTAAACCTAACCTCCCGGGGTGATGCCTAACCCTAAGTCCCTCCCGGGAACCCTAAACCTAACCCTCCCCCCCGGTGCTATCTGCGCTCAGTGTCCCTTCGATCGGGATGCCGGGCATCGGGCTCCCGGCGTATGTCTAATGACAGGCGTCAGCATATCGATGCCAGCCTTTAGACCCTTCCCGGGATATGACAGTCAGGAAGCCGGCTGTCGGGATTAGATCCGCCCACTTCACGACTGCATACCATTATATATATGGGAAACAGTCGGGAAGCCGGTGGACGCAATGCCGACCGCCGGCTTCCCGACTGCTAAATCCCGGCAAGGGTTAAATGACAGGAGTCGAAATCGAGTTCAACGCCTGTCATTTACCTACACCGGGAGACCGGCGCCTGGCATCCCGATCGAAGGGATGCCGGGCGCGGACAGCCGCGCGGGGGGGAGGGTAGGTTTAGGGCTCCCAGGGGGGACTTAGGGTTAGGCACCCCCCCAGGAGGTTAGGTCAGGCTAGGGGAAGGGTGGGTTAGACACCCCCAGGGGGAGGTTAGGGTTAGGCACCCCCTGGGGGACTGAGGTTTAGGTGGCGGGGAAGGGGGGGTTATGTTTATGCACTTAGAGGGGGGATTAGGGTTAGGCAGTTGGGGGAGAGGTTATGGTTAGGCACCACTAAGGGAATGTTAGGGGGTAGAATAGATTAGTGTATACTTACCTTCCGACGTTCGGAATTTCCACCCGTGTCGGGCTGCCGCTGCCGGGATTTAAACCATAAATCATACCGAATCCATATTTGTGCCGGATTTGGGTTTGGTTCTAATTCGTCGTCTGGATTTGGATTTGCCAAACTGCGGTGACTGGCTTTGGATTTGGATATGGATTTTTTTACAAAAATTTACAAAAAAAGCTAAAATCACATAAATTGGTCTTTTTTTTCTTCCTAGAGTATTATTAACCTCAATAATTTCCAGTCAATTTAGAACACCTCACAGCTTATAATATTGTTTTCAACATTATTGGCCAAAGGTTGTAGTGAGCTGACTGGTTACCAAGCGACAGAGCAGCGGCGCAGCAGCACAGACACCACAATTTAAAGCACATCTATGACACATTGCCAAACAGCAGTGGCAGAAATGAAAAGTAG
The DNA here is from genome assembly GCA_031769625.1 of Taudactylus pleione. Classification (NCBI taxonomy): domain Eukaryota; kingdom Metazoa; phylum Chordata; class Amphibia; order Anura; family Myobatrachidae; genus Taudactylus; species Taudactylus pleione. The sequence goes on from JAUIMM010000153.1 coordinate 3,396,384, forward strand.
TGCACCCACCCAGTGGGGTACGGCCAGCAGAATCACAGTACTTGTTTACAAAGTGGGCTACGGCCCTAGGAGTCACATTGCACAATCTTATTCACATTACACTGCACATTGTGCCCCTGATTCACATTAGACCATAAAGTAGTGTCTCTTATTTATGTTACGACACACAGTAGTGCCCCTTTTACACAATGCCCACAGTAGTGACCCTTTTACACAATGCCCACAGTAGTGCCCTTTTACACAATGCCCACAGTAGTGACCCTTTTACACAAAGCCCACAGTAGTGACCCTTTTACACAATGCCCAAGGTAGTGACCCGTATACACAAAGCCCACAGTACTAATGCCCCTTATACAATGCCCACAGTAGTAGTGCCACTTATACAATGCCCACAGCAATAGTGTCCCTTACACAATGCCCCCAGCAGTGATGTCTCTTACACAATGTCCCCAGCAGTGGTGTCCCTTACACAATGCCCCCAGTAGTGGTGCCCCCATAAGCAGGCCCCCAATAGTATGTCCCCCAGTAGTATGCCCCCCATTAGCTGGCCCCCAGTAGTATGCCCCTACAGTAGTATGCCCCCATAAGCAGGCCCACAGTAGTCTGCCCCCCCGGTAGTATGCCCCCATAAGCAGGCCCCCAGTAGTATGCCCCCCCAGTGGTATGCCCCTATAAGCAGGCCCCCAATAGTATGCCCCCCATTAGCTGGTCCCCAGTAGTATGCTCCCCAGTAGTATGCCCCCATAAGCAGGCCCCCAGTAGTATGCCCACCAGTAGCAGGCCCCCCCGGTAGTATGCCCCCCCAGCAGCAGGCCCCCCCAGTAGTAGGCCCCCCAGTAGCAGGCCCCCTGTAGTATGCCCCCCCAGTAGTAGTCCCCTCCATTAGCAGGCCCCCATACACACATAACAAAAAAAACAACTTACCTGTATCCCCACTCCAGCCTCCGTCCGCTCTGCTGCCATGCGACGAGGAGGGAGCCGGAAGACGGAGCTCATGAGTGAGCTCCAGCCGGCTCCCTCCGTGCAGCAGCCAATGAGAGTCTGTGTAACTCTCATTGGCTGCTGTAACAAACACACAGCTGCCGCTGGCGGCTGTGTGTTAGTTCTGTGTAGGGCACACTGCTATCACAGCAGTCTGCCCTACACTCGAGGAGCCCTGATGTCGGATTCTCTAGTGAGAATCCGACACCAGGCGGCCGCCGTTCGGCCCCGAACGGGGATCCGAGTCAGGCGGGGAACACCCGAACAGGGTTCGGGTGGACTCGGATCCCCTATGTTCGGAGCAGTTCGGATCCGAACCGCTCATCTCTAATATATATATATATATATATATATATATATACTAAATCCGGGGCCCGCACTCTCATCACAAGTTTCATATACAAATGTTGGGGTGCAATCCTCAAACCAAGTACTGGTTAATTATATATCCAATTGTATTCCACAGTCTTTAGGAAATAACAGAGGGCACTCACCAGAGAAAAAGTTCACGCAATTTTAATACACACTGTCAAATATTTTGTCGACGTTTCAGTCCCTGATGGACTTTCTTCAAGACACTAGCCACTTCAAAAGCATCATCATTAAACAAGTGTTCACATCGCCAGACAGCATACATTAATGTGATAAATAACGTCTATTTGTACCCAAACCAATCAGCCTAAATACAACTCACCACCAAAATATGCTTACAAGCTTGATGCGGGACAGCCGTGAAACCGGAAGTCACCTGACGTAAACCGGATGTTATGTCACTCATCGCTAGGTAACCTAGCAACTGTTCCTACAACAGGAACTAGCGCACAACGCAGTGTAAATGGCACTCACTCCCTGCAGTTATGAGCGCAGAGACTCAAAAACGGAACGGCTTCACTGCTGCCGTTCGGTTATAGCACATCGAAGGACATAGATAATTTAACCAACGCAGTTATGTTATAAGAGAGGAGTGGGCGGAGCCACGTGTGACTGATAGACACCACACCCTCTATTTACATCATGTGGTACATCATACGCTGTCAGATTTACACAGGCATTCAGAACCTGACAGTCATATCACAGACGATCATAATGCTTTATAGATGTCATGCAGTATCAATATAGACTGATTAACTACCACCTCAGCAGTATCGCCAAATTGATTTGGGTACAAATAAATCAAATACCAAAAAAACAACAATATATCAGACATTAACAAAACATCAATACACCAATGATTATAGACATGCTGAAGTTTATTTCAAGATAGATGACCCCTAATATTTAGCTATCATATTTATTTCAAGAATATATTTAGGGGATTCGATTCGTTAAGACCTCTCGGGGTCAAGGTTCCCAGCTTGTTAATCCACCAGCTCTCAAGCTTCCTTAGTTTTAGAGCCCTATCTCCACCCTTAGCCAGGGGGGGCACCCAATCAATTAATCGACATTTCAATGTAGCAACTTGGTGACCAAATTTCATAAAATGTATGGCGACAGGTTTATCCGAGATGCCAGTATTTAATGCTTGTCGAATCGATAGTCTGTGGTTCGCCATTCTTTCGCGAAAGCATCTAGTGGTCATTCCTACGTAGCACAAGCCACAAGGGCAAGTGAGCACATATATGACATGATCCATTGTGCATAAAAGTTTATATTTAATCCACAACCTTCGTCCTGTCAGAGGATGTGGAAAATATGGGCCTGTTTGCATAGTACCACATGTAACGCATCCTGTGCATTTGAAACATCCGGGTTTCTGACTATGCAGCCATGTTTGTGAAGTGTCTGGTGTTGGCCTCGCCAATGGTCTTAAGAGCATCTGCTTTAGGTTAGGTCCCCACCTATAAGCCATTAGTGGTGGGGCCTTACCAATATTTTTCAAAGCAGGATCCGTTGATAATATCGGCCAGTATTTTTTAATACTTTTTCTAACTAAGTTAGATTTAGTATCATATGTACTTACATAGACCATACGTGAATCACTCTTTGATATTCCAGGTACGTTTTTACCATAATTATAGCGTGCTCTGGCAGTTTTGAGGCACCTCTGAATTGTCTTTTTATTATATCCGCGTTCTAGAAACCTTGATGTCATCTCAATTAACTGCTGCTCCGTATTGTTGCTGTCAGTATTGTTCCTAAGTACTCGGAGGAACTGTGAAATAGGAAGACTATTTTTCAAATGAGTAGGGTGAAAGCTGGAAGCCTGTAGAAATGTGTTTCGGTCCGTTTCTTTTTTATAAAGAGTGGTGCCGACCCTTGCTCCATCCTTGTAGATCGTTAAATCGAGAAAATTGATTTTATTATTATCGATCTGATATGTGAAACGAACAGGATTATCAAGACTATTCAGATGGGTCATCATATCAAGAAAACTTTCCCGTGTGCCGCTCCAAATCAGGAAAATATCGTCTATAAACCGTTTAAAAAATGTAATTTGCGTCCGGTACGGTGGGTATATATATCTAGTCTCGTATTCGGTCATATAGATGTTTGCATACGCCGGTGCGAGACTAGATCCCATTGCCGTCCCGGAGCGCTGTAGGTAATAATCCTTTCCATAAACAAAGAAATTACTACCTAATACTACTTCTGTCATCTCTAGCAAAAATTCAATCGGAGGATGATTCATCACATTCCCTATTACGTTAACCCCAGTTAATGTGTTACGCAGGGCTCGGAGTCCATCTGTATGGGGGATTATGGTATATAATGAGCACACATCCATTGTAACCAGAAAGCTATCAATGGAGAGCTCACCAACTTCATTCAATTTTTCTATGAAATCCCCTGTATCTCTGATGTAACTCGAACTTTTTACGACATAGGGTTGCAATATACTATCAATAAAGATTGCTAAGGGTTGCAACAAGGAACCCCTTGCAGAGATTATAGGTCTCCCAGGCGGATGTAAGGGGTCCTTGTGGATCTTGGGTAGTGTATATATAATAGGTGTTACAGGATGCTCAACCTTTAAATATTCTGCTACCTCCTTATCCAACCAATTGTTAAACAATCCCCTATGAATCAAATCATCAACATGTTTTTTCAATTTATCAGTAGGATTTTGGTACAGCTTTGTATAGGTGTTTGTGTCCGCCAACTGTCTCATGATTTCCTTATCGTAATCCAGCCAATCCTGGATCACGATAGCACCTCCCTTATCGGCAGGTCTAAAGACGAGGTTCAAATTATCTCTGAAGGAATTTAGAGCCCTCCTTTCTTCCCTTGTAAGATTATCAAATATTCTGGGGCCTATTTCATTCGAAATATCAGAGTCAGTCAACCTAAGGAATGTTTTAAGGCTCGCGTTATGCGATGGAGGATCAAAAGAAGAAGATTTCTTCAATTTGACCCTATCACCCATTTCATCAGATGGTGTTGGAAAATATTCCCTTAAACGTACCTTTCGTCCAAATTTATAATGGTCGACACTCCATTTGAAATTATTATGTTTGTATGTGGGTACAAAGGAAAATCCTTTGGATAACAATCTCATTTCAGTTGTAGATAAGGGAGTGCTAGATAAGTTAAATATTAGATCTAGCGATGAGTGACGTAACATCCGGTTTACGTCAGGTGACTTCCGGTTTCACGGCTGTCCCGCATCAAGCTTGTAAGCATATTCTGGTGGTGAGTTGTATTTAGGCTGATTGGTTTGGGTACAAATAGACGTTATTTATCACATTTATGTATGCTGTCTGGCGATGTGAACACTTGTTTAATGATGATGCTTTTGAAGTGGCTAGTGTCTTGAAGAAAGTCCATCAGGGACTGAAACGTCGACAAAATATTTGACAGTGTGGATTAAAATAGCGTGAACTTTTTCTCTGGTGAGCGCCCTCTGTTATTTCCTAAAGACTGTGGAATACAATTGGATATATAATTAACCAGTACTTGGTTTGAGGATTGCACCCCAACATTTGTATATGAAATCTGTGATGAGAGTGCGGGCCCCGGATTTAGTCTATAAGCTGGAATCAATCGACTGGGATCTTTGATATGCTTTTGCCTGACACCCATCTTGGAATTAGTTGAATTATTGTTTTCTTTACATCTCTGGATATTTTACATATGTGTTTATTAAAATATTCTTTTTATTATATGTGATGTCTATATCAGTATATTTTTGTATATATACATAGTATGTGCTGTTGTTTCCCGTAGTGTCGCTCCATTTGAGATTAAATCTGTGCATTGGTTAAAAGCTGTTGTATATGATGTCTCAAGGGTCTTCCAATTTTTTGGATGATGAATTACTAGCACAGGCAGAATGTGGAACTTTGTCCCTCACAGATGATGATGCGGATAAATTTCTCTTCAATCAATTTGAATTTCAGGGTTTGCCTGCCGAAACCCCAGTGGATCTTTATTATCGTTTATTACAATACAAACGTAGAGAAATAGATCTCGAATTGCATGGGCAGTTTTTGTCCGAATATTTTCGCACTAAACAAATCCCAAGAGGATTTAGGGTGAATAATGTACCCACCATCAGCCGCAATAATCCAATCTTTTGCAGCCGATGGTGTGCAGTGCTTAATAAATGTTCCCTAGACCTCATATTACTTGTGGTAGAGGAAGTGGGATCAGAATTGAAAAAATCAAGAGATGATATCAGTCAGTTTAAGGGAGCTCATGAACCTACATTATTAAATGACAAATCTGATAAATGGTTTGAGAAACTTGCATCCCAGGTTGAGTCCTACAAAAAGGAATTAATGGCCTTTAAAAGAAAAAAATTGGCCACTGTGAACAGTGATTATAAAAATCACACTGTGTACAGATGGCTCTTGGGTGAACAGATTTCAAGGAAACCACAGAGGTTCACTAAATCTAATAAACATACTAGCTTCCCTACAGACGATACTGTTTCATCAATATCTACCTCAGACACTGATAACCCTGAAAACAGACCACCTAGTGGTTTTTTAGGTGCCCCGAATACAAGAAGTTACACCAGAGGCACAGAAAACATACGCGGCGGGGGGGTTATAAGAAGAAGGAACAGAAGGAGGAGGAATTAGATCTAATATTTAACTTATCTAGCACTCCCTTATCTACAACTGAAATGAGATTGTTATCCAAAGGATTTACCTTTGTACCCACATACAAACATAATAATTTCAAATGGAGTGTTGACCATTATAAATTTGGACGAAAGGTACGTTTAAGGGAATATTTTCCAACACCATCTGATGAAATGGGTGATAGGGTCAAATTGAAGAAATCTTCTTCTTTTGATCCTCCATCGCATAACGCGAGCCTTAAAACATTCCTTAGGTTGACTGACTCTGATATTTCGAATGAAATAGGCCCCAGAATATTTGATAATCTTACAAGGGAAGAAAGGAGGGCTCTAAATTCCTTCAGAGATAATTTGAACCTCGTCTTTAGACCTGCCGATAAGGGAGGTGCTATCGTGATCCAGGATTGGCTGGATTACGATAAGGAAATCATGAGACAGTTGGCGGACACAAACACCTATACAAAGCTGTACCAAAATCCTACTGATAAATTGAAAAAACATGTTGATGATTTGATTCATAGGGGATTGTTTAACAATTGGTTGGATAAGGAGGTAGCAGAATATTTAAAGGTTGAGCATCCTGTAACACCTATTATATATACACTACCCAAGATCCACAAGGACCCCTTACATCCGCCTGGGAGACCTATAATCTCTGCAAGGGGTTCCTTGTTGCAACCCTTAGCAATCTTTATTGATAGTATATTGCAACCCTATGTCGTAAAAAGTTCGAGTTACATCAGAGATACAGGGGATTTCATAGAAAAATTGAATAAAGTTGGTGAGCTCTCCATTGATAGCTTTCTGGTTACAATGGATGTGTGCTCATTATATACCATAATCCCCCATACAGATGGACTCCGAGCCCTGCGTAACACATTAACTGGGGTTAACGTAATAGGGAATGTGATGAATCATCCTCTGATTGAATTTTTGCTAGAGATGACAGAAGTAGTATTAGGTAGTAATTTCTTTGTTTATGGAAAGGATTATTACCTACAGCGCTCCGGGACGGCAATGGGATCTAGTCTCGCACCGGCGTATGCAAACATCTATATGACCGAATACGAGACTAGATATATATACCCACCGTACCGGACGCTAATTACATTTTTTAAACGGTTTATAGACGATATTTTCCTGATTTGGAGCGGCACACGGGAAAGTTTTCTTGATATGATGACCCATCTGAATAGTCTTGATAATCCTGTTCGTTTCACATATCAGATCGATAATAATAAAATCAATTTTCTCGATTTAACGATCTACAAGGATGGAGCAAGGGTCGGCACCACTCTTTATAAAAAAGAAACGGACCGAAACACATTTCTACAGGCTTCCAGCTTTCACCCTACTCATTTGAAAAATAGTCTTCCTATTTCACAGTTCCTCCGAGTACTTAGGAAAAATACTGACAGCAACAATACGGAGCAGCAGTTAATTGAGATGACATCAAGGTTTCTAGAACGCGGATATAATAAAAAGACAATTCAGAGGTGCCTCAAAACTGCCAGAGCACGCTATAAATATGGTAAAAACTTACCTGGAATATCAAAGAGTGATTCACGTATGGTCTATGTAAGTACATATGATACTAAATCTAACTTAGTTAGAAAAAGTATTAAAAAATACTGGCCGATATTATCAACGGATCCTGCTTTGAAAAATATTGGTAAGGCCCCACCACTAATGGCTTATAGGCAGGGACCTAACCTAAAGCAGATGCTCTTAAGACCATTGGCGAGGCCAACACCAGACACTTCACAAACATGGCTGCATAGTCAGAAACCCGGATGTTTCAAATGCACAGGATGCGTTACATGTGGTACTATGCAAACAGGCCCATATTTTCCACATCCTCTGACAGGACGAAGGTTGTGGATTAAATATAAACTTTTATGCACAATGGATCATGTCATATATGTGCTCACTTGCCCTTGTGGCTTGTGCTACGTAGGAATGACCACTAGATGCTTTCGCGAAAGAATGGCGAACCACAGACTATCGATTCGACAAGCATTAAATACTGGCATCTCGGATAAACCTGTCGCCATACATTTTATGAAATTTGGTCACCAAGTTGCTACATTGAAATGTCGATTAATTGATTGGGTGCCCCCCCTGGCTAGGGGTGGAGATAGGGCTCTAAAACTAAGGAAGCTTGAGAGCTGGTGGATTAACAAGCTGGGAACCTTGACCCCGAGAGGTCTTAACGAATCGAATCCCCTAAATATATTCTTGAAATAAATATGATAGCTAAATATTAGGGGTCATCTATCTTGAAATAAACTTCAGCATGTCTATAATCATTGGTGTATTGATGTTTTGTTAATGTCTGATATATTGTTGTTTTTTTGGTATTTGATTTATTTGTACCCAAATCAATTTGGCGATACTGCTGAGGTGGTAGTTAATCAGTCTATATTGATACTGCATGACATCTATAAAGCATTATGATCGTCTGTGATATGACTGTCAGGTTCTGAATGCCTGTGTAAATCTGACAGCGTATGATGTACCACATGATGTAAATAGAGGGTGTGGTGTCTATCAGTCACACGTGGCTCCGCCCACTCCTCTCTTATAACATAACTGCGTTGGTTAAATTATCTATGTCCTTCGATGTGCTATAACCGAACGGCAGCAGTGAAGCCGTTCCGTTTTTGAGTCTCTGCGCTCATAACTGCAGGGAGTGAGTGCCATTTACACTCGCGTTGTGCGCTAGTTCCTGTTGTAGGAACAGTTGCTAGGTTACCTAGCGATGAGTGACGTAACATCCGGTTTACGTCAGGTGACTTCCGGTTTCACGGCTGTCCCGCATCAAGCTTGTAAGCATATTCTGGTGGTGAGTTGTATTTAGGCTGATTGGTTTGGGTACAAATAGACGTTATTTATCACATTTATGTATGCTGTCTGGCGATGTGAACACTTGTTTAATGATGATGCTTTTGAAGTGGCTAGTGTCTTGAAGAAAGTCCATCAGGGACTGAAACGTCGACAAAATATTTGACAGTGTGGATTAAAATAGCGTGAACTTTTTCTCTGGTGAGTGCCCTCTGTTATTTCCTAAAGACTGTGGAATACAATTGTATATATATATATATATATATATATATATATATATATAATATATAGTAGTTAGAATAGAAGACACTCAAAAGGGACGTTAAAATAAAACTTATCTCACGGAAAATAGAGTTTGGCCCAGGACATTACGTCATAGTTAATTAGAGGTTCAGCAAGATCCCACAATACTAAATAACTTACAGTCAGGTGCATAAATATTGGGACATTGAGTGAATTTTCATATTTTGGCCTCTATTCACCACCACAATGGCTTTGAAATGAAACAAACAAGATGTGCTTTAACTGCAGACTTTCAGATTTAATTTGAGGGTAATTACATCCAAATCAGGTGAATGGTGTAGGAATTACAACGGTTTCTATATGTGCCTCCCACTTTTTAAGGGGCCAAAAGTAATGGGACAAACTAAACAATCCTAAATCTAACTTTCACTTTTTAATACTTTGTTGCAAATCCTTTGCAGGCAATTACAGCCTGAAGTCTGGAGCGCATAGACATCACCAGACGCTGGGTTTCATCTCTGGTGATGCTCTGCCAGGCCTCTACTGCAAATGTCTTCAGTTCCTGCTTGTTCTTGGGGCATTTTCCCTTCAGTTTTGTCTTCATCAAGTGAAATGCATGCTCAATTGGATTCAGGTCAGGGGATTGACTTGGTCATTGCATAACATTCCACTTTTTAGCCTTAAAAAACTCTTTGGTTGCATTTGCAGTATGCTTCGGGTCATTGTCCACCTGCACTGTGAAGCGCCGTCCAATGAGTTCTGAAGCATTTGACTGAATATGAGCATATAATATTGCCCGAAACACTTCAGAATTCATTCTGCTGCTTTTGTCAGCAGTCACATCATCAATAAATACAAGGGAACCAGTTCCATTGACAGCCATACATGCCCACGCCATGACACTACCACCACCATGCTTCACTGATGAGGTGGTATGTTTTGGATCATGAGCAGTTCCTTTCCTTCTCCATTCTCTTCCCATCACTCTGGTACAAGTTGATCTTTATCTCATCTGTCCATAGGATGTTGTTCCAGAACTGTAATGGCTTTTTTAGATGTTGTTTGGCAAACTCTAATCTGGTCTTCCTGTTTTTGTGGCTCACCAATGGTTTGCATCTTGTGGTGAACCCTCTATATTCACTCTTGTGAAGTCTTCTCTTGATTGTTGACTTTGACACATATACACCTACCTCCTGGAGAGTGTTCTTGATTTGGCCAACTGTTGTGAAGGGGTTTTTCTTCACCAGGAATTAATTCTTCTGTCATCCACCACAGTTGTTTTCCGTGGTCTTCCGGGACTTTTGGTGTTGCTGAGCTCTACGGTGCGTTCTTTCTTTTTAAGAATGTTCCAAACAGTTGATTTGGCCACACCTAATGCTTTCGCTATCTCTCTGATGGGTTTGTTTTGATTTTTCAGCCTAATGATGGCTTGCTTCACTGATAGTGACAGCTTTTTGGATCTCATATTGAGAATCGACAGCAACTGATTCCAAATACAAATGTCACACCTAGAATCAACTCCAGACCTTTTACCTGCTTAATTGATAATGAAATAACGAGGGAATAGCCCACACCTGTCCATGAAATAGCTTTTGAGTTGATAGTCCCATTACTTTTGGCCCATTAAAAAGTGTGAGGCACATATAGAAACCGTTGTAATTTCTACACCGTTCACCTGATTTGGATGTAATTACCCTCAAATTAAATCTGAAAGTCTGCAGTTAAAGGACATCTTGTTTATTTCATTTCAAAGCCATTGTGGTGGTGAATAGAGGCCAAAATATGAAAATTCAGTCAATGTCCCAATATTTATGCACCTGACTGTATGTAGCGGGTGCACTGGCATCATCGCAACTGTAATGACTATGGTTGCATCATGTATACACTCAATATCGAAATCTTATGAGGCTGCTACAACACATGAGTTTTTAGTTGTTGTTTTTTTTGGATAAACAAATGTATGTATAGGAATTAATTTTATTAATTTTGTTTCCCCAGGTTTTATCTTCAAGAGTTTAAAGACTATCCCAAAGAACGGAGAGCTTTGATTCCTTTCATTTTCTAACTCTGTGAATATTTTACATATGCACCAAAATAAATCATTTAACTGCACATATTGTTTGTAATACTTGTTTTATTTTTGTTTCACCAAAAATTTCAAAATGTTTCTTTAAGTATGTGATTCTCATGCAAGAACTCACTTTGTTTTGATATAGCACAGATAATTAACGTACTGTATTGCATTTGTATTCCAAACTCTGCCCCCTAGTGTTCATTCAGAAGAAGGCACAAGTAGGAGAAATGTAAACGAAAAAAAAACTGACAGTTGGAACTTTAGATTGTTTCCAAATCCTAATTTTTTTTTTAATTTTTGCCCTGAAATTTGGCATGTGGCACCGAGCGAAAGTTCTACATGTCCATGGCAAATTTTAGCTCGGTAATCCCTATAGCTTTTGAGGTGTAGCCCCTTAAACACCATGCCCCCCCTCCAGAATTCTCTATGGAGATTTTCGTTTTTTTTTTCAATTCAGCCCTAATATACGACTGTGCCCTTATAATATATATATCCAATAGTAGAGGCAGCACTCAGATGACTTTGTAAATAAATGACCAGAACTTGTATTTTGTGGTCTGTCTCAGGATGTGCCATGGGGTCAGCTGTGGCCCTCTTTTGCAAATAGCTACATGTTCAGTGTAGAAAAACAACTATATTACTCTGACCCTAATATATCAAAACATTTGTTTCTTTACTGTCGTTATATTGACGATTTGTATATTTTGTGGTCGGGGCCTGAACATGTATTATCTGATTTGTTTACTGATGTATTATCTGATTTGTTTACTTATCATAACTCATTGCAGCATCCTATTTACATTTATTATTGACAAGGAAATTATAAATATTTTAGATGTGACAATCGGGTTTAGAAATGGTTCCCTAGTTACTTCATTGTTTACCAAGAGTACCGACCGCAACAATGTGTTAAACTTTAGGCGTTGTCATCCCAGATGACTTAACCAAGGTTTGTCGTACTAGGAAGTTTTGCGGGTACGTCGGATTACCAGTGATGATAATGAAGTTAAGATCCAGCTGGATAAGATGGTTGAAAAATTTCAACATAGAGGTTATCCGTTAGAATTTCTGCTAGCACAGAGAGATAAAGTACTTCAGTCACATAGAGAACAGAACCTTATTCCCAGGAAGACGAAAGAAAAAAGGAAAATGATTCCTTGGGTTAATCACATTAATACATCCAGTGAGATGTTAGAAAATGTACCAATCAACATTGGCCAATTGCCTCTAGTGACCCCAATCTCAGAAGATTACAACAGTCCTGTATCATGCTGTGGAATCAGTATGAATTACTGCCGGACCTAAGGCGGGCAGATGAAATACCGACGCTGGAAGGCCGGCACATGAAGATCCTGAAAGAGGTAAGTAAGACCCCTAACCCTCCCCTCTCCCCCTCCCTTAGGGGTGCCTAACCCTAACCTCCCCCAGGGGTGCCTAAACCAAACCCCTCCTCCCTGCACCCTAAACCTAACCCTCCCGATGGGGTGCCTAAACCTAACCTCCCCCCAGGTGTGCCTGACACTAACCCCCCTTCCCCTAGCCTGACCCTAACCCTAAGTACCCTTCGGGAGACCCTAAACCTAACCCTCCCCATCACAAGGCTATCAACTCTCAACGCCTGGCTTACCTATGTTCGGTATGCCAGGCATCGGGATTTTGGCGCAGGGCTAATGATAGGCGTCTGTATTTAGATGCCTATCATTAGTCCCATGCCGGGATTTCACGGTCGGGAAGCTGGCGGTCGGCATTTCGACCGTCGGCTTCCAACATCTCCATGCCGTGGTACAGATGGGGGAAAAATCTTAGGGACCATTAGTCAAAACTGATGTAACTGAAAAGAATATGACACAGGTATTTTGAATACTAACAAAAAAGGTTTCTTTAAGTGCCTGATTTGCACTACATGCAATTATATAGTTAATGGTAGTTCGTTCAGACATACACTGACTGATAAATCTATTTCCATAAAGTTCTTTCTCACTTTCAACTCCAAATTTGTAGTCTATATGATTGCCTGCCCTTGTAGCAGGAATTATATAGGAAAGATGGAGCAAAGTTTTAAAGAGAGAGCAGCGCTTCATCGCAGCGAGATTAGGATGGCTCTCTCCAAAAATCAGAGTGATCAACCTGTTGCTAGACATTTTCTAGAGGCCAAGCATAGCTTGGCTTCTTTAAGATATCTTATAATTGATAATGTGCCAGCTTGGGTTAGAAGGGGAGATAGGCAGGCATGCCAAGAGCTACATCAGGCTCGGGTGCAGAGTGTGCTGGACTGCTGTAATGAAAGAGGGAGGCAGGGGCGAAACCGGCCTGGCCCCCCGATGGGCCACTCCAGGAAGCCCAGGCCCGAGTAAATAGTACTCGCTCCCCCCCTCTCGGCGCCCCTGGAGATAGGTCGCTTAGGGACCCTCTCACCGGTAGGTCTCAATGAAAATCTGGGTTTAAATGCTTTCCTATAACATTATTCATGAGTTGTTTCCTGTTTATGTACTACATATAGCTTTCTTCCATTATGAAGCATCTGATCAGGCCTTCAGATCGATTATGGTGTCGCTATTTTAGCTTATATTGCTGACACTACTGCTGTTTTTTATATTTGTGATATTTCTTGTGCAAAATTTTCTATAGTGTTTTGATATTATGTATTGCTATCAGTGAATAACTACTTATGCATTTTGATATTGTTGCAACTATATGTATCAATTGCAAACAGCCGTTATTCATTTGGTGATGGGCTTGTTCACTTTGATTACAAGAGCAAGCTTTGTTTCACACAGACTTCCTGCAACATCACACTGGGTAAGATGTGTATAAAGTGTGCTTTGTTTGTTTGTAATTAATCCTGGCAAAAGACCACAAAATATAAGTTCCGAAACGTTTACAAACTACAGGTTTCCGTGGTCATTTATTTACAAAGTCGTCCGAGTGCATCTTCTACTATTGGATATCTATCTATCGTTGGTACCTTGCTGGGTAACCACAAGGAAAGCATCGGATGTAGTCCATATAATTAGGCAATGGGATTGCACTTTTCAGGGAAGAAATTTGGAAAATATTTGCTACCACTTCTGTTCAAATTCTGTTAAAATAACCCATGGTATTATTATTATTATTTTTATTTTTTCAACAAACTGCACTTCAGTTCACTAAGTTTTGACCCCGTTGGCGTAAGTTTCGAAACATATAGGGCCAAATGTAATAGGGTGTCAGTTTTAGTAACAGTACAAACTCGCACTTTCTCGCACTTTTAAAAAGTGCGAGTTTGTACTGAAACTCGCAAATTCAATAGCCTGCGAACTTTTCAGCTCGAGGCTACTGCATTTGTGAGTTTAGGCGAGTTTAGGACTATGTAAACTGACACCTTTTAATGCGAGTAGAATTAAAAGGTGCGAGTTTTAGAGAAGCCATCACATATCAGTGAGATCCGTGATGGATTCTGTGTGTGTTAAAAAAAAAAAAACGTGCACCCCCTCCCCAAAAGCTGAACTCTGTCTAGCGGGGGGATAATGCCACAGCCAGGGAAAACCTTTCACCGGTTTTCCCGGCCAAAGCATTATCCCTGACCGCTAGTCAGTCCAGGCCAGGGATCCCTGGGGAGTTGAGGACCCCCCAATAAAGGTGTCCCCCTCTCCAGGGCACCCCAGGCCTAGACTGATAGCCCGGGGCTGATAGTGTGAGTGTAAAGTGTAAAATTAAAGTTTCCATATTGTCTTTAGTTGTAGAACCACAAGTACCAGCAAGCCTCCCCTGCATGCTGGTATTTGGAGAACCACAAATACCAGCATGCGGGGCATTACGGGCCCGCTGGCACTTGTAGTTCCACAACTAAAGAAATACGTAAATAAACAAACATACACCGTGAAAGTATAATTTTAATAAAACATACATGCACACTCACACTCACACATACTCACCTAGTATCCGAAGTAATCCATAGGGGTGTACCTGAAAAAAAAATCCATACTCACCTCTCCTATGCGTCGATCACGTCCTCTTCTGCAAGTAGGCAATCCAGGGGTTAAAATAAAAAACACGCCAAAAAACCCGATCCATACGGACTGAGCAAAGGTATGTGTGTACACATACCTATGCTCCGCGTAAATGACCGGGGCACACGTGTGCCCCGTCAGTGAAGGGGCCGCCAGCCAATCAGGGAGCATCTCCGTCGGAGCAGCTCCTTGATTAGCTGAATGCGGCCAGCCTGTGTGTCCCATAGACGTCTATGGTGAGAAATCCCCATAGACGTCTATGGTGGGAACCGCTACATCGTAGCCGCAAGATTAATTGAGGTTAATCTTGTGGTTACATCACTGATACGATGTCGCGTACCTTTGCTCAGTCCGCATGGATCGTTTTTTTGCGGTTTTTTATTTTAACCCCTGGATTGCCTACTTGCAGAAGAGGACGTGATCGACGCATAGGAGAGGTGAGTGTGGATTTTTTTTTCAGGTACACCCCTATGGATTACTTCGGATACTAGGTGAGTATGTGCGAGTGTGAGTGTGCATGTATGTTTTAATAAAATTATACTTTCACGGTGTATGTTTGTTTATTTACGTATTTCTTTAGTTGTGGAACTACAAGTGCCAGCGGGCCCGTAATGCCCCGCATGCTGGTATTTGTGGTTCTCCAAATACCAGCATGCAGGGGAGGCTTGTTGGTACTTGTGGTTCTACAACTAAAGACAATATGGAAACTTTAATTTTACACTTTACACTAACACTATCAACCCGGCACCCACCGCCCTAGGGTGCCGGGGATAGCCCCGGGCTATCAGTCTAGGCCTGGGGTGCCCTGGAGAGGGGGACCCCTTTATTGGGGGGGTCCTCAACTCCCCAGGGATCCCCGGCCTGGACTGACTAGCGGTCAGGGATAATGCTTTGGCCTGGGAAACCGGTGAAAGGTTTTCCCTGGCTGTGGCGTTATCCCCCCGCTAGACAGAGTTCGGTGCTGGTTCTGGAATTTTCAGGGGACCCCTACTCGTTTTGTCCCCTGATTTTCCAGAACCAGCTCAACAAAGCCCTGTGCTGGTTCTTAATATACAGGGGTCCCCTACGCATTTTGGCCCCTGTATTTTTAGAACCAGAACAGGCTTTATAAAGCCCGGGGCTGGTTATGCTTTTGGGGAGGGGGTGCACGTAATTTTTTTTTAATTTAAAAACATTTAACATAAGTACACACAGAAACATGTACATATCTCATGGATATGTGCATGTTTCTGTGTTAATCTGACCTGCTCAGGATGTACTCGCTAGCCTGAACCAGGTCTATTATTTGGGGACTTTTGGTAATCTTTTTTTTGCGAGTCTGAAACAGACACTCTATTACATTGGGCGAGTTTATTGTTTTCAATGTGAAAACATCTGGATGCAAGTTTGAGAATGGAGAGTTTTAGTAACTCTGAAAAATGAGAGTTTTAGTGAACAGACACCCTATTACATTGGAGAGATGTGAAAAATTGCGAGTTTAGCACCAAACTCGCAATTTACCAAAACAGACTACCTATTACATTTGGCCCATAGAGTTGCTAATAGTTTACAGAAATGCAAATAAATAAATAATGAAGTAACCTAATACCCTTCATATTGAAAAACACCACTTCTATATTGTATCTTTTACTGAGCTTTATGATTATCTAATAAATCTATTCTGATAAGTAAAAAGATTGCTTCATTTTTAAAGTATGTTAGTAAATGTGAAATATATGTCAAAGTTGGATAAATGTTTTATTTATCTATATATACATATTCAGCTTTGATGTTAAAAGTTGACCAAATAAAGAAACATAATTGCGTAAAAGATAAAATTATTGTTATTGTCATGGATTTGTAATGTGCCACATTGTTCCTCAAAGCAGGACAGTAGGGAAAAGAGGGCATGAATAAACATGGACATACAATGTATACAGAATAAATACAGACAAAAACAAAGGATATTGGGGGTCATTCAGACCCGGTCGTTAGCGCCGATGCGCTCGGACCGGGTCGATGGCCCCCCACAGAGCATGCGCACGACTGCGACGTCGTGCGCATGCGTGAGACCTGCTACGACCGACAGCGCTGGTCGTAGCGGGTCTCGATCCAAAGGGGGCGAGCTGTCGATGTTGATTGACAGCTCGCCCCGTTTGGAAGGCGGGCCGGGGGGGTGGCAGCCCAAACGGAGACGCTCCCATGGGAACGCCTACCGTTTGGGGGCGGCCCCACTGACATCACTAGTGAGAGAGCTTCCGGCTCTGACAGAGCCAGAAGCTCTCCGGGGCTTACGACAAGGGAGACCCTACCCTAGGGTCTCGTTGTAAGCCCCGATGGTCGCGATGGTCTCTGACCATCGCGACCATCACCGGAGCGGTCGTTAGAGCTGTGGGTGTTAACCCACAGCCTAACAACCGCAACAGAGGCGGGCCGTCAGGATGCAAGTGGCCGCCCAGTTTCTGAGCGACCGCTTGCATCCTCCGACCGCCTCTGAATGAGGCCCATAGAGTGAAAAAATGTCAAAGAGCAGCAAATGCGGCTGTTACAAGCCGCTGTAATGTCTTTTTTTGACATCAGAACTCCAGACAGCTCTCTCGCGCCTGTTGCTAGGAGACGAGGACATCAGGCTGCTACTACATGAGGTCCTCCTACCTTACTGGTCCGTTACCTCCTCCCTGCATCGATTGGGTCTTCTTCCTTTTTTCCCCCTGCTGGTTCTCCCCTCTGATACCGGCTATAGCGTTCAGTACATAGTTTCCGGTTCCTGTGAGTTCACGTTCCTGTATGTTCCAGCTCGTGTCCAGCGTGTATCTCAACTGTTCCTGGACTTTCTATTATTTACATCACAGCAGTCTCTGCTGCACTCCAGTGTCTGTGTGGATTCCCTACTACACATCAGCCCTCAAGGCTGCTACCAGCCAAGTATACCTCAGCCCTCAAGGCTGCTACCAACCAGTCAGGTACATATCAGCCCTCAAGGCTGCTACCAGCCAAGTATATCTCAGCCCCAAAGGCTGCAACCAGCCAAGTACACATCAGCCCTTAAGGCTGCAACCAGCCAAGTACACATCCCTCAAGGCTGTCACCAGCCAAGTTCATACCAGCCCTCAAGGCTGCAACTTGGCCACAAGGCCAAATCCCAGTCTAATACACATCAGCCCTCAAGGCTGCAACTCGACCACAGGACCGCAATTCCAGCGAAGTACACATCAGCTCGCAAGGCTGCAACTTGGCCATCAGGCCGCACTCCAGTCAAGTACCCTCCAGTCCTCAAAGCTTCTTTATTAATTGACTCCTCATCAATCGATTCCTCAAAGTTACTTTATCAATTGACTCCTCAATGCTTCTTTATCAATCAATTCACACCTCCCAGTGATTCATAACAGTGGCTTGGAAAAGTAGTAAGGGTGTAACAGTTTGAATAGTATACGTGTGAATAAGGTAGGCTCCAGTAAAGAAGTAGGTTTTCAGATTGTAGTTAAAGACTTGGGCAGTCTCAGACATGGTAGCGAATTCCATAAATGGGCAGTGACATGGGATGAGTCTTGTACAATAGGTGGAAGTTATAGAGAGTGTTTAGAGAAAAGATGAGGCATAGGTCAGGCTGAGCCATGACAAAAATGGTAAGAGGGAGAGTATTTCAATATTTTATTTGAGAAGTATCAGGTGGTGTTATTGAAGGCTTATATAGGTGTGGATGAGTAATGTGCATTCTGTGTGGTATCAGACGACAGTGTGGGGATTTGCAGACTGGAGTAATGGATGTGTAGCTGGGAGAAAAGATAAGTATTGCCACTGCAATTAAGACTTATTGAAATGGAGACAGATGGGTGAGAGGTATGCCATATGTGGGGATGTTATAATTGTCAAGATGGATATGAGTTTTGGTTGAATCTTGAGTTACAAAATGGTGTATTCTTTTATTTATTTAAAGGTGTATTCTATTATTTATTTAAAGGTGTATTCTATTATGTATTTAAAGGTGGAGGCAACAGGATTGTGATGAGCTCTGTTTTGGATATGTTGAGCTTTAGGTAGCATTGGGACATTTATGTGGAAGCAGCAGGGGGAGACAGGCGGGGAGGAATGGTAGATTTGGGTTTCATTAGAGTAGACATGGTACTGGACGCCTAATAAGTAAATTCACCTTAAGAAGAGCTATACAGTGAGAAATAACATAGTGGGAGCAGGGCCAGATTAAAGGAGGGTCGACAGGGGCGGTCGTCCCTGGGCCCCCACACACAGAGGGCCCCCACACTACTGCATGCAGCAGCACAATCAGTGCTGCTGCATCAGCTTGGGGCAGGGCGATAGTGTGGACGACACTACACAGCACAAACACACAGCCGCCGGCGCCGGCAGCTGTGTGTTTGTTGTAGTAGCCGATGAGTCACACAGACTCTCATCGGTTGCTGCGCTGCGGCCCACTGCCGGAGCTTCCGTCTTCCGGCTCCCGCAGTGGCTGATGGGAGAGACGATGACGTCTCTCCCATCATGCAGAGCGGGCCGGCCTGGGAGGACGCCGGACGGAAGAGCAGATGCCGGAGCGGGGCTTAAGGTAAGTGGAGAATTTATTTTTATTTTTTCAGTGTGTGTGTCTGGGGGTGGGGACAACTACTCCTAAGGGCACTGCTGCATTTGGACTACTACTAGGGGCACTGCTGTGTGGGGGGGGAAGTACTACTAGCGGCATTGCTGTGGGGGGGGGGAAGTACTACTAGGGGCACTGCTGTGGGGGGGAAGTACTACTAGGGGCACTGCTGGGGGGGAAGTACTACTAGGGGCACTGCTGGGGGGGGACTACTACTAGGGGCACTGCTGTGTGGGGGGGAAGTACTACTAGGGGCACTGCTGTGGGGGGGGGAAGGACGACTACTACTAGGGGCACTGCTGGGGGGGGAAAGGATGACTACTACTAGGGGCACTGCTGTGGGGGGGGAAGGACTACTACTAGGGAGTTCTGGGGGTACTATTAGGGGCACTGCTGGTGGGGGATTGGACTATTACTAGGGACACTGCTGGGGGTACTACTAGGAGCACTGCTGGGGATACTACTGGGGGCAATGCACACTGCTGCGACCACTACTGGAAGACACAGCATAGAGGGTGATTACTACTAGGGGTACTCCTGGGGGGACTACTGTTGAGGGGGGACTGCTACTGGGGGCATGGCTGGGCTCTGTGTGGCTTGAAGGGGGCCGCCGCAACTTAGTTGCCCTGGGGCCCCCACAAGCCTTAATCCGGCCCTGAGTGGGAGAACAGAGCCTTGTGAAACCATAACAGATAGTAATAACGGAGGATGTGCCAGTGGTAGAGACACTGAAGTAGGTAAAGTGGGAAAGAACTGTTACTAAGATCAATGGAAAAAATGGTGATCAACAGTGTTTAACATAGCAGAGGGTTCCAGGATAATGAGTATTGAGAAGTCACTGTTAGACCTTGCTTAAGAAAATGGTTGATTAATTATGTAAAAGCAGTCTCAGTAGAATGTCTGGAATGGAAGCAGTGCTGAGAAGAGAGCGAAAGGAAAGAAATCAAGATAGGAGGTTGTACACTATCAGAGTTACTATAGTGGTTACTGGTGTCAGATTCTAATGGCAGGAACAGTTCGTAGTGAAAAGAGAATTTATGGTACACACTGTTAAATCAATTTCTCTGAATCCATCTGAGATACGATGCTACTATGGGATTGAATTAAAAACACAGGATCCGGACACTTAAAAAGTTAACTTTTTTTCTTTAATGACTTTAATGACTGTAACTCTCACCAATCCCTTCTCATTTTCAAGATAAACCCCCAAAGTATAAGGTTAAAAAATAATTACCAGAAACACAAACCTTTGTACAAACACTAACAGCAAACAGAGCGTAAGGGTGGAAATGCAGTGTTCCCTAGATGATGTCACCGGACACTGGCATACACTTACCAGGTCCAGCAGCAGTGGTCTGTGGCAGGGCACTGCCTAGGGTGTCCCGGCGCCTGTTGCTGGCTGATCCTCCTTCCTCCCTATGGCATGGTGCGGACGGCCTTGTCTCCCTGCGGGCGCACGCGCCCACCTCAAGAGAATTTAAAGGGCCATCTACACCAATTAGGTGAAGTCACAGAAGGTGCCAAATTCAAGCCCTGCCTATTTAAGGAAGTCTATGGGAGCACTCCTGTGCCAGAGTATAGGCTCCATTACCTTACTCCAGCGTTTCTGTGTATACCTTGTTGCTTGTTCCTAACCTTGGCTTTGTTCGTGACCCCGATTTTGTCTGACCCCTGGTACTGCATGTGATAATTTGGTTCTGACCCTGGCTATCCTCCGTGACTTGCATACATCTGCTCCGTGGTACTGTCTTGTCTGTTTGGTTCTGACCAGGCCTGTCGACTACTCTGAAAGTCATCTCTGCTCTATCCAGAGTTCACCAGCACCTGTATAGGGGAAATTATTCTGAGGGCCACCAACTGTGTGTCGGACGCAGCCAAGTCCATACCTTCTTGCGAGGGTCCCTGGTGAACACTGTCGGCACATTAGACTCGCATCCATCATCCATCCGAGAGTTGTGAGAGATGATTTCGGAGAAACAGGTTTTCACAGTGAGTACCAAAAAAATAATCTTTTATAATTCATCCAATAAGGGGGGTACTACTACCGTGAGGCTGTTCCAAAAATGCACATTGGGGAGGGTATGCTTATAATTGGTAGAACATAAACCTTTATGCCCAAAGCTAGTATCTTTGAATGAGAAAACATTAAAATGATAAAACTTGGTACACAACTGCTTACCCAGGAATCACTGACTGATCTGGATCAATCAACAGAAATTGAGTCTCGTTCTGCACGATCAAAACCAGAATAAACCTGCTGAATGGTAGACCTAATCCATCTGTCTGTGTGGATGCTGGTCAACCTTGCTTATACAGTATGTGACATACAGTAATTTCAGTCATACCAAACCTGGACGTTCTATATATGTAAATCTGTGTAACTTTAACCACATCCTAAAGAGCAAACTGTCTATGGGGGGAATTCAATTCAACGCGATGTTGAATAGCCATGGGAGGGAGCTCCTGCAGCTATTCAATACACCGCGCTGTTTGGGCGAGCTAAGGATTTATTCTCGCATCCCCCTGGGGATGCGAGGAGAAATCTGACCAAAGTTTTGAGTGCAGCTATTTTTCTGCTTAGAAAGAAAATAAGGTGGGACAGTCTAAAGGAAGCATAGTGAAAGCCCAAACATTCACATCAATCCACATGAGTCTACTAGATAATTACATATAAATACTTGCTTTCTAGCTCTCAACATTGTCTGCAGTGGCTCTTTAGAAAAACCTTTAGCTCTTGTATTCAATAAAAAATACATTTACTTACATATAAGACTATTAACTAATTACCTAGCACTAAACCTAACCCTAATACTCACTCTCGGGATTTGTCTGTATTTTGACTGTCGGGATTCTGCTGCTGGTATTTTGACCATCGGGATGGTCACTGCTGGAATCCTGACTCTCCTCTCTGCACAAGATCTGCATTTCTCATCCTCACGCATCACCTGCTCCCATTCACGCTTACAGTACCTTTTTTGGGCTGCACCCACTCTATGAAATGCCTTCCCATGCACAATAAGACTTTCCTCTAGTCTCCAAACCTTCGAGCATTCCCTGAAAACACACCTCTTTAGACAAGCTTATCAAATCCCAGGACCACTCACATAACCTCCATAAGCTAGCCTACCCAATTACATCCCCTATATACAGTCCATACATAAATTTACATAATTTCTATTTCTTCACTTTAACATCCTCCTGACTCTAGACCAACATTCTTGTGTGACTGGATCATACAGCCCACCAAGAACCTCTGCAATCTGGCTGGGCCAAAATTCAATAGGTAGCACCTATACTTGTGTATATCAATGCCTAGTTTCCTATAAAATGTAAGTATGCGAGCAGGGTCCTCGTACCTCTATGTCTGTCTGTTATTACCCAGTCGTGTTCTATTACTGTTTGTTACCAGATGTAAAGCACAACGGAATATACAGGCGCTATAAAAGTAATTAATAAATAAGTTATTGTCTTCAAACGCCATGCCAATAAAGCCAGGTGTCAAAAGGGACCTTGAAACAGCAGGTCTTCCTGCAGAGGCATGCACCATATGGGACCTGTTGCTATGTTTACCACTTTGAAGTACCAAGTTTTTCTTGGTCAGTTTGGAGCCAGTAGGATCGCCAAATCTTGTTCTTTCATGGCCATTTTAATATGCAAAGGGGCATTAGAAGCAGGCCAATGATTTCCTGGCGCAATAATTGTGTCCGAAACCATGTCACTGCACACACTACACCTGTCTCTCTTCTCTTAGGAACAGTGCTGCACCCTACTGCATGAAGAGTGAGATGAAGGCGGGCAGGGAAAATTAGTTAAAAGAGAATAGCTTTTCATGGTTTAGTACGACAAGAAAAGGAATTGATAGAGAAAGTAATCAGTGTCAGAACAATTTGGGATCACTTTTAAAAGTAGTGGTCTATGTTGTTGTGAATAAACCCCTAGAACTAGGTCTATAGCAGCTCCTTTCTCTTAAGTTGGAAAGTGCACATAAGTATTTGGTGTCACGACCAGAGCTGTTTTACCTGGTGAGTCGCGGTCTCTGCCTGTGCGGGTGCTTTGGTGCGGTCCTACTGGTGGGGCTGCTGGTGCCTGGAGGTTGGCGCGAGGATTTTCTAAAGGTAAGGCCATAAGGTGACAGGTGAGACTGGCAGCGCTGTTGCGCTGGGGACTGCTGGGCGCCGCCATCTTGGTTTTGGGCATGTGACCTGAATGGGTCAGTTAGGTCAGAGCATCTGGTGTGAACTCTCAGCAACCAATCATGCACCTTCCCTTGGTACTTAAGGGTGTTCAGCACACCCTCTAGTTTCCAGTGCAATGTATACACAGCTGTGTGAGAGTTATCTGTGCTCCTTAGCTCGTTTGTTATTGCAGTGACTTTGTTCGTTTCGAAACCTCAGGCTGTTTCCGGATACCCGCATCTACCCTGCCATACCCCGATACTTACCTCACTGTTGTCTACAGATTCAGAGCCCACTCCAGTATACAGACTTCTGTTCCTCAGGTACCCCTTCATTGGACTTTATGCTTCTCTGCCTGTCATTGATTCTCAGCCTCACTATTTGGATTTAGTTTTTTTCTCCCAAGACATTTGTTTCAGCCTCACTATTTGGACTTTGCTTTTCTGCCAAGACATTTGTTTCTGCCTCACATCACTCGGACTTGTTTATTTACTGCCAGTTACTTGTTTACTACCATTTCATGCATCCACCCTGGGTTCAAAAAATAATACAGACCTGACACTTGGTCTTAGACATGCAGAAGAAAAGAGGCTTATTGTGGAACAAACTTTAGACATAGATATATAGGAGACACCTGACACAGGATACTGTGCTATAAAAAATAAATGTAAAAAAGCAGCAGTGAGGAGAATTGCAGTGGATTGCATACATTTCTGTTACAATAAACAAAAAATAGGACCAATCCTCTGGTGCAACAAATCTAAGTAGCGCACTGTCAAACCAAAATGAGTCATCACACTCTGGATACAACAATAAGCAAAGTGGACATTGACACTGATTCCACTCAAAATTGTGCCAAACAACCGTTCCAACAACAGCAGAATAATTCTCTGGATTTAGTGAAATCCATTTGAGTCACTTCCTCGCAGACATCTTCAGTAGATATACACAAAAAAGGGGAAAATAATAGCGTAATACTGTAATGAATTGGAACCCTCAGTGGACAAACGAAGGGTAAACAGTGTCTGTAAACAGTTCCCAAAACACATATAGCAGTGCCAATAGCCTGAAACAGACCAATAAGCGAAAACAAGGGATTCAGGACCTCATTCAGAGTCGGTCGTTGCGGCCGCTCGGTCGTAAGGTAAAAGGGGCCGGATATGCAAATGAAGCGCTCGCAAGTTGCGTCGTTAAGATGGGATCGTTAGCTGGACGAGCGAGGGGAGGATGTGGCCGTAAGACTAAAAATACGCCCCCCTTCTCATTCGCAATACACGTCATCTCCGGGCATATAGGGATTAATCGAGACCATCGGAGCTGCTCGTAGAGCTTAAGGTTGACCATACCCTCTCTTAAGCACTACGATCAAGTCAGTGTAAAAACCTCACATGTCACATGTGCCATGACACTACTTAGTTAATTATGAACTCCAATAAAATGCCGTTTGCATAGTCAGGCACGCCTGCGTTCGGATCTCCACTCCCCCGTTCACAAGCACCTTCCCCTGTTACCACTCACAAACGCCTCATCTTGTCACTCAAACTAACAACCTGGCTGTGTTCAAGGAGAGAGCAATCTCTGATCGTAATAGCTAGTTTGTGCACGCGCATTACGTATTTTACGCATGCGCAGTTTAGCGAACATTGGTGGCGTACGACCGAGCGGCCGCAACGACCGACTCTGAATGAGGTCCTCAATGCTTACTTCACATATGTGTAATGTCAACATAGAAATATATCTTTATTCGACCAATCAGAAATCCATATAGATGGTAATTCCAATTATGTAAAAAAAATGATAAACTCATGGTGCAGTATACCAAACTAATAAACGTTCAATAATTCATAAAAATTAATAGTACCAGATGTCGAAGTTCATATGTCACATATAAAAAAGGTAGTTGGAATGCTGGGTAATAATATATACTGGTCTGAAATAGATGCCTGGATAAGAATAAATGTCCCAATGTCACCGCATTTCAACTTGCGAGGAAGTCACTTGTAAAGATTTAGCTTCAAGTCAAGTCCAGAGAATTATTCTGCTGTTGTTGGACAGGATGTTTGAGACATTTTTTTAGCGCAATCAGTGACAAGCCACTTTGCTTATTGTTGTCTCTTAGGGTGTTGGTACTCATTTCCATGGCCGGATTAAGGTCTGTCGGGGGCCCTGGGCAACAAACATGTGGGGGCCCCTATTAAATGTGGAAAACTGGGAGTATGCTCAAATGGGACCTTATGTAGAGCCTCCAGTAGTGTCAGTGCCCACAGTGGCAGTGCCCAGTATGCAGAGCCCACAGTAGTGGTGCCCTTTATGCAGTGCACCCAGTAGTAGTGCCCCCAGGAGTGGTGCCGGTTATGCAGTGCCCTCTATGCAATACTCCCATTAGTAGTGCCCCCTGTAGTTATGCCCCTAGTAATGCCCCCTGAAGTAGTGTCCCCAATAGTAATGTCCTCTGTATACAGTAAATGCCCCAGTAGTAATATCCCTGTAGTTGTACCCTCTGTGTGTGCCCTAGTAGTAATGCCCTCTTTATAAATGCCCCAGTAGTAATACTCCTGTAGTTGTGCCCCCAGTAGCAATGTCCCCAGTAGTCATGCCCCCTGTGGGATTGGCCCCAGCAGTAATGCCCCCTGTAGTGGTACCCTCTGTATAAATGCCCTCAGTACTAATGTCCCTGTATTCATGACTCCAGTTGTAATGCCCCCTGTAGTAATACTCCTGTAGTTGTGCCCCCAGTAGTCATGCCCCCTGTGGTATTGGCCCCAGTAGTAATGCCTCCTGTAGTGGTACCCTCTGTATAAATGCTCCCAGTACTAATGTCCCTGTATTTGGGCCCCCAATTGTAATGCTCAATCTGTAGTAGTTCCCCCCGAGTAATGCCCCCCCCAGTAATGCCCCCCGAGTAATGCCCCCAGTAGAAAAGCCACTTGCACAAAAAAAAGCTAATACTTACCTTAAGCCCCGCTCCCGCTGCCGTCCAGTCCGCTCCTCTGCACCATGGCAGAGACATGATGACATCTCTCCCATAGTGCACTGCATGAGCCGGAAGCTGGAGCTCACGAGTGAGCTCCAGTCTCCAGCTGCCGCTGCAGGGAAGGAGCTGGGCGCCCACTGGTTACAATCTCAGTGGGTGCCTGGCAAATGGAGGCTCCCTGCAGTGCCGGAGGAGGCAGGACTGGTTCCGTCTCCTCCGGCCCACTTTAACCCCGATGGGTGTGGGGGCCCTTCGCGTGTGGGGGCCCAGGGACGACAGCCCTTGTTGCCCCCCCGTTAATCTGGCCCTGCTCATTTCGGTTTGACAGTGTGCTGTAGAAATGTTACACCAGGGGATTGGTCCTATTTTGTTGTTTATTATAACAGCCATTCACCATTTGGACCACTCCTAGACAGCAAAGGGTATTGCTTCTTGAGAATGATTTTTCTACCACTAATTTAGATGACACCACAGTATGGGAGGATAAAACTCTACATGGGATTATGAATAAAGTAGAAAATACCTGTTAGGAAAGTGAGGGTAATAAGTCTGGATAGAGTCTGGTGATGGCCTTGAGGGTTAATTTGCCTGGACTAGTGGTGGCCTGTGGGGTAAGTTCTAGATGCAGACTTTTGGGCTGTTGCAGCCTTGAGGGCTGAAATGCCTTGGATAGTTGTGGCCTGGGGGCCAAAGATGAGATGCAGCCTTTGGGCTTATGAAGCAGCCTTGAGGGCTGATTGGCCTTAGGTAGTTGTGACCTGGGTGCCAAAGGTGAGATGCAGCCTTTGGGCTGATGAGACTCAGGAGAGGAATGCAGCAGAGAACGTAGCATTGCTACCAGTTTCGCCGAGATGACACTGGCGACGGTGTGCTAGACTGCGCACCTGGAACGCAGAGCTGCTACCAGTGCCGCCAGGATGACACTGGCGAAGGTGTGCTGGATTGAGCACCTGGAACGCAGAGCTGCTACCAGTGCTGCCGGGATGACACTAGCCGCTGGATGGTGACAGGCACTTTGGAGGTAGGAAGCACTCCGTACTGCTCAGATGGTACAAGCAACACGTGTGGATGGATTACAGGTGGAGCCGCCTGGATGGAACAAATGGCACACACGGAGCACAGCAAGACTGACTCTGAACTCAACTGACCAGCAGGATACACGAAACCGGAAGAAACTTCTATCACTGGCATGGAATGCAGGGCTGGCTGGGTTTTAACAGGAACAGGCCCCAAGCAGCAAGCCTCCCTTAACGATGCAGCTGTGCTGAGCACAAACAGGAGAATGAACAAGTGTGCATCTGACATTGCACACAGACAGGCAGTAATTAATGCAATGCCTCATGCAGGAGCTGCAAACACTAAGAGCTTCTTAACCACAGATTCTGACAGTACCCCCCCCCACCTTGACGAGGGGTTAAGGAACCCCTAGAGTCTGGTTTGTTCGGAAAGTCCAAGAAGAATCTTCTCTTCAGGGCAGGAGCATAAAATGACCTTTCCGGAATCCAGGAACGCGCCTCCGGTCCACATCCCTTCCAGTGAACAAGAAACTGGAGATGTCCATGAGAAAATCTGGAGTCCAGGATCTTCTCCACAACAAACTCCTGGTGACCCTGGATGAGTACTGGTGGAGGCCTGATTGGACGCCTAGGAGTAAACCTGGAGGAAAAGAACACAGGCTTAGAAGAGAGCAATGAAATGTGTTGTTAATTTTAAGAGTCCTTGGTAATTTAAGCCGAAAGGCTATGGGATTAATTTGAGCGAAGATGCAAAAAGGCCGATGAATTTAGGCCCCAGCTTCTGTGATCTCTGACGTAGGTTGATGTTTTTGGCGGACAGCCAAACCAAGTTCCCCACTTTCAAGGCCTGCAAGGCCTACGTTATCTGTCTGCCCAGAGCTTGGAACGACTAGACGCCTGCACAAGGGACTGATGCACTTTCTTCCAAACCCACCAAAACCTGGAAACGGATGAAGAGGAAGAAGTTGTGGTAGATGAAGTCTCAAATGAATTACTCCTAAGATGAATCCCAAGATTGTAGAAAAATGGGGATACTGAAGAAGTGGAATGGCAGGAGTTATTATAGGCAAACTCAGCAAATGGCAACAGAGATACGCAATTGTTCTGGCATTTGGCAAAAAAGATACTGTTCCAGTGACTGATTGATTCGCTCTGTCTGCCCACTAGTCTGCGGATGATACCCTGATGACAGGCTGACAGTGATGCCCAGATCACTACAAAAAGACCTCCAGAATCTGGCAATGAATTGGGTACCCTGGTCAGAGGCAATGTCCACAGGCGACCATGTGCCCTAAAAACATGCTGAACAAACAGAACTGCCAGTTCTTGTGCTGATGGTAACTTGCTGAGAGGAATGAATTCTTGGAGAATCTGTTGACAATGGTCCAGACAACCGTACAGCGAGAAGAAGACGGAAGGTCCACCACAAAGTCCATATTGTGATATGTGTCAATGGTTTCAGAGGAGTTGACAAAGTATACAACAGCACAGCAGGAGAGGAAAAGAGAGTCTTGTTCCGAGAACAGATGTCACAAGTTGCCACGAACTCATGAACATCACAGGACATGGATTGCCACCAAACAGAGCGTGAAAGAAGTTCAAGAGTCTTGGAGACACCTGGATGACCCCCAGCCTTGGACCAGTGGAACTCCTTAAGGACTACTTTGTGGGACCTTTCCCGGAAGGAACATTAACCCTCTGGGCATTTCTGGGGGAGCTTCAGTCTGACACTGTCTGAGAGAGTCTGCTAAGGTCCTAGTCAAAGCCAAAAGGATCTGAGTGGAAGGGATGATGGCCTCCTCTTCATCCGAAGACATTGATCTACCCGAAAACTGTGAGACAGTGCGTCAGCCTTCACGTTCTTAGACCAAGGCCGAAAAGAGATGGTGAAATTGAAACGGGTGAAGAACAAGGCCCATCGTGCTTGTCTGACATTTAATCTTTTGGCGGACTCTATATACGCCAGGTTTTTATGATCAGTCAACACCGACACCACATGGTTAGCCCCTTCCAACCAGTGTCGCCAATCCTTCTCTCGGAAGTTTCAAGCAGCAGAGAGAAATTTTGACGTGGGCAATCAATAGCCAGAAGCTCTCAATTGCCCACATCATAATTTCTCTCTGCTGCTTGAAACTTCCGAGAGAAGAAGGCACAAGGATGTAATTTATTGTCCCCCACATCCCTCTGGGAAAGAATGGCCCCAACTCCAACTTCAGAAGCATCCACCTCCACCACGAAAGGAAGGTCAGGATTGGGATGACGGAGAACCGGAGCACTCACAAAGGCCACCTTGAGATGATTGAATGTCTGCACAGCTTTGGGAGACCAATTATTGACATCCACCCCTTTCTAGGTCAAATCCACAATAGGAGAGACAATAGTGGAGAAGGACTTAATGAAGCAGCGGTAATAGTTTGAGAACCCGAGGAACCGCTGTACAGCTTTCAGGGACGTGGATTGTTCCCAATCTAGAACTGCGTTCACCTTACTCGGGTCCATGGAGAACCCTCGAGAGGGAATTATATAAAACCCAAGAAGGAGATTTTTTCCATTTCAAATTTGCACTTCTCCAGCTTTGCATATAGGTTGTTCTCCAATAGTGTTTGCAACATCTGCCTCACATGCTGTCGATGTTGTTCCAAGGACTTGGAGTAGATGAGAATGTCGTCCAAGTACAACACAGCGAAGACTCCCAGGAAATCTCTCAGGACCTCGTTAATAACATTTTGGAAGAAAGCAGGGGCATTGGACAAACCAAATGGCATCACCAAGTACTCAAAATGCCCCGAGTGAATGTTGATAGCCGTCTTCCACTCGTCCCCCTTGCGGATGCGGATGAGATTGTAGGCTCCACGCAAGTCAATCTTCGAGAAGATAGACGCCTCTCGTAATTGGTCGAATAGGACTGAGATCAAGGACAACAGGTAGGCATTCTTCACCGTTATCTTGTTGAGTCCTCGAAAATCAATGCAAGGCCGGAGGGACCCATCTTTTTTCTGAACAAAAAAGAAACCGGCTCCTACTAGAGACTTGGATGGCTGAATGAATCCCTTCTCTAGAGCATCCTCGATGTATTCCTTCATAGCTCTACTTTCCGGGACTGACAAGGCATACAGCCTACCCTTAGGAAGTGTGGCATCAGGAAACAAGTCGATGGCACAATCGAAGGGGCGATGAGGTGGTAAAACATCTGATTTTTTTTTTTAGGGAAAACCTCTGCCAGATCACGGTATGGAGCAGGAATCTTAGGAGTGTCTGTTGAACATGACTGCGGCAAGACGAACTAGATGAGACAAACATTGATCAAAACAAGAAGTACCCCACTGGAGAATCTCCCCAGTCTGCCATTGGATAACTGGGTTGTGCTTCTTTAGCCAGGATAAGCCCAACACCACGGGAGCCATAGGACATTGGAGTAGAAAAGAAAGATCTTCTTGATGCAGCGCTCCCACAGTTAATTGTATAGGTGGTGTTCGACAAGAAATAGGCACTGAAGAAAAGTTCTGTCCATCAAGACCAATGACAGTAACTTGGTTATCTAGAGGTCGAGGAGATAATCCCAAGGTCTCGAAGAATGCCTGGTCCATGAAATTTTCTGTGGCCCCAATGTCCATAAAGGCAGGAACAGAGACCTGGCCATCTGAAAATTTGAGCAAGGTGGGGAAGAGGACTAAATTCCTTGGAGAGATGGATGCAAGGCCTAGATGCAACTCTCCACAAACATCTAGACCTTGTCTTATCCCGACTTGACAGGACAGTCTCGGGCCATATGTCCTTTACTCCCGCAGTACAAACATAGACCCAACATGCGCCTCCTCTGTATTTCTTCAGCAGGAAGATGGAAGGCCCCCAACTGCATTGGTTCCCCCAGTTCTGCTGAAGGCACACAAATTGAGGACAGAGGAGCTTGCTGTGGTAGATATTTCTCCAACCTGCGCTCCCGGAGACGTCGGTCTACACAAATAGACAGCCCATGAGTTCATCCAGAGTGTTCATGGTGGGGTGTTGGACTAGGACGTCCTTGATCTAGTCTGATAACCCCCATCAGAACTGACTTCTTAGTGCAGGATCATTCCATCTGGAGCCCACAGCCCACTTCCGGAACTCCGTGCAGTAATCTTCCACTGCCTGGTTCTCATGCTTCAGGGACCGAAGGCTAGCCTCGGCCAAAGCTGCCCTATCTGGGTCATCGTATAGTAGTCCTAAGGCAGAGAAGAAGTTGCCAACTATCTGGAGTGCAACTGAAGCGAGGGGAAGGCCGAATGCCCAAGTCTGCCGGTCCCCCTGCAGGAGTGAAATAATGCCGACTCGTTGAACCTCGGAACCTGAGGAGTGAGGCCTGAGCCTGAAATAAAGTTGCAACTTTCTTTAAAGTTTAGAAAGTCCTGGCGACTCCCTGAAAAACGGTAGGGCAATTAAAGCTTTGGCTCATGAATCGTAGGAAGAATGGATGCAGCCTGCCTTTCCTCAACTTTAACTGAGAGTTCCTGTATTTTTTGGGTAACTGGATCTGGCTGCCAGAATTTGTGCCGGAGTTTGGCCGGGCTCCATGACTTATTCAGTGATAGTCTCTCTTTTATGGCTGGTGATAATGTTAGGAAAGTGAGGGTAATAAGTCTGGATAGAGTCTGGTGATGGCCTTGAGGGCTAATTCATCTGAACTAGTGGTGGCCTGTGGGGTAAATTTTAGATGCAGCCTTTGGGCTGTGTAGCAGCCTGGAGGGCTGGAATGCCTTGGCTTGCTGCAGCCTGAGGGCCGAGGATGAGATGCAGACTTTTGAGCTGTGTTGCAGCCTTGGCTAGTTGTGGCCTGGGGCCCAAAGATGAGATGCAGCCTTTGGGCTGGTGAAGCAGCCTTGAGGGCTGATTGGCCTTGACTAGTTGTGGCCTGGGGGCCAAAGGTGAGATGCAGCCTTTGGGCTGATGAGACTCAGGAGAGGAATGCAGCAAAGAACGTAGCACTGCTACCAGTGTTGCCGAGATGACACTGGCGACGGTGTGCTAGACTGCGCACCTGGAACGCAGAACTGCTACTAGTGCTGCTGGGCTGACACTGGAGACGGTGTGCTGGATTGCGCACCTGGAACACAGAGCCACTAGCGCACGCAGGGAGTATCTAGAAACCCTCCCTGCTCGTCGATCCATCGCTGCAGCTGACCGATATGAGGAGGCAGCTGTGTCAATAATGCGGCTATAGTGAGCGGCCATGATGATGGTCGCGATGGTCAAGACCATTGCGACCATTGGGCTTGCAAAGAGACCCTTGTGGTAGGGTCTCGTTGCCGCAAGCCCAAGAGTGCTTTCGGCTCTAACAGAGCCGAAAGCACTCCCACTGACATCACTTGTGATGTCAGCGGGGCCAGCCCCAGACGGTAGGCGTTCCCATGGGAACACCTCAGTCTGGGCAGCCACGCCCCCGGCCCGCCTACCAAAGGGGGCGTACTGCCACTCAACAACGACAGCACACCCCCTTTGGTACGAGACCCGGAGCGACGGTTTGCCCGTCGCTATCCGGGTTTTGCGCATGCGCACGATGGAGCCGGCTCCGTCGTGCACATGCGCACTGGGCCACCATCAACCCGCCTGCGAGCGCATAGTGTGGCTATGTTTTTTTTTTTTTTATGTGGGAGTAATGTATTGTCTTGCCTTCTGTGGGGACAATGCAATGCTTTTTTTAATGTGGGGGGTAATGTGATTGTTTCTTATGTGGGGATAATTTTTTTTGGAGGGGAGGTGCGTCTTTAATAAAATTATGTCAGCAGTGTTTTTATGCAGAGGTGTGTGTGGTGCGCGTGGCTGAGGGGTGCTCTAAAGGTTTTAAAAACTCTAGCACGAGGGTAACCATCTAGGTTCACTAATGGCAGTGCCTGTCCAATGCATATCCAATCTACTACAGTAAAACAAAATAAGTGTGTGTTTTACCATAAAAAAAGCCCTGTGTGTATATATATATATATATATATATAAAAAAAAATATATATATATATAGCTTTCTGTCATTTCTGCACTCTCTTCAGAATAGTAATTGCTAGGGTGCAACATCTAAATTGCGGTTTTGGTAAACCCAAAAACCACCAATCCAAAAAATGTTCGTAGGGGTGCACTCACCAGACTTCAACCACAGGTTCAAATGGCAGCATAACAACTTTATTTCATCAGTTATAAATCCGACATTTCGGTCCTCTTAGGACCTTTGTCAAGGTACAATGATCAACCACAAACGACACCATTAAATACCCATACGCCCTCCCCCCCAAAACAATGTGCAAAAAACATAGAAAAAAACAGACATGGAGACATTTAAAATAGACAAACAAAACATTTATACATTCTTGACCTGCATGTCAGCGGGATATGCTAACTCACATCTCTCCGTGGTTTACATCTCTCTAGGACATCATTGCCAGCTGGCAGCCGCGTGCAGTATCACCCATAGCACACGTGCTTTGCGCACAGATTTCACGTCACTCCCCGCGACCAAGGGCACGTGACATACACATAGCGTCCTGTAACCTAGCAACCACTGTACCAAAGTACCAGCCCCTTTAGTGGCTGAGCTTAGATATCAGCATTATAGGATTCATAAGCCTATTAAAATACACTTGCATCACAGGAATCATTCTCAAAACCAAGGCATGCAGGTCTCATAATAAAAACAATACAGTACGGGGTGTGTATATTTGTCAATCACAGATATTCCTAAAAGGATATATATAAAAAAAATCCCACATAATGCACACCGATATCGGCGTATATACATAGCTATCAATCATGTATTATGTATTATGGGCACCAACTATCCAGAGGCCATTAGAGAATCGCTAATAGAAAAACACTAATAGAAAAAATGAAAAATAAATAATAAAAAATAATAATAATAGTAACCACAATAGTTCCAAATTTTCCAAATATTGTCTGGAGAGTGGAAATTCCAGCACTCCAAGTCTCATCATATCCAGAGAAGTGAAGCATCTTCAGTCATGTAGTATAGCACAAGCTGATTTTCACAAGATGATTTTCAGAGTGCACCCCTTATAGAAAAATGTGATAATGAATGGCTTCATTCAGCCCTTTGGGCCAGATAGTATTGAGTCTGTCTATCCACATAGCTTCTTTATGTAAGAGTAGTTTAGCTCTGTCACCTCCCCTTAGTAGCGGTGGTATTCGATCTATAACCATACATCGCAGGGAGGAAAGCTGATGTTTACATTGAGCGAAATGTCGGGCAACTGGTTTATCTGATTCACCTGAGCTTAGTGCCAATCTAATAGTAGAGCGATGGTTAGCAAATCGCTCTCTAAACGAACGAATAGTTTTGCCAACGTACACCAAGGAACATGGACATAGTATATATACCACAAAATCCGATGTGCAGGATAATCGATGTTTAATCATAATTTTCTGTCCGTTGTGAGGGTGAGCAAAATATGCACCAACATTCATGCTTCTGCACGTAATGCAATTTAGACAACGAAAACATCCCTTCTTGGTGGTTGTTAACCAGTTATCCTTGGAATTCATCATCAGCATAGTAGGACGCATCAACATATCCCTCAAGTTCGGACCCCTTCTGTATGCAATAAGGGGTTTTCTCGGCAGAACTTTGTTCAGAGCAGGATCAGTCTTAACCAGTTCCCAATTTTTCTGAATCGCTTTCCTAGTGGCGTAACTCCCAGTGTCAAAAGTTGTCAAAAATACAAATTGTCTCTCATCATTGCTAATCCTACGTGGATTACCATCCTTATAGACGTCACGAGCTCGTGAAAGACATCTGTCAATAATATTAGGGTAGTAACCCCTATCCAAAAACCTCTTATACATTTCATGTAACTGCACTTCCATTGTATCAGGATTTGAATTATTCCTCATAACTCGAATAAATTGGAATATTGGCAGACTTTCTTTAAGAGGCCTTGGATGGTAACTATTGTAGTCCAAAAGCGTATTACGATCAGTGGCTTTTCTGAACAGTCGATGCCCATAACCGGAGCCGGTGGCGAACACAGTCACGTCCAAATAATTAATCTGACATTTATCATAAAGCATAGTGAAGCGAATAGGTGTCTCTAAACCATTTAAAAATCCAAGCATCTCCTGAGCAGAAACTTCATCACCCCGCCACACGATGAATACATCATCAATATAGCGCTTGTAATACTCGATGCTACCTCCAAACCTCGGGTAGATATATTGTTTCTCGTACTCATTCATATAGATGTTCGCATACGCAGGGGCGATATTACTCCCCATCGCAGTACCAGAGGTTTGGAGGTAGCATCGATCACCAAATCTAAAATGATTACAAGTGAGGGTTAGCTCAAGCAGTTCAAGCAAGAAGCCAATCGGGGGTGAACCAGGGTGGTATAATTTCAATGCTTTCTTGACTGATTGCATACCCTCAGCATGAGGTATTACAGTATACAGTGAGGACACATCCATAGTTATAAGCAAATGAGCATCAGTATCTATTACCAGGGAACTGAGATCCTTAACAAAATCACCAGTATCCCTAATAAAACTTTCTATGTGTCTCACACATGGCTGTAGAAATGTGTCCAAATACGTGCAACTGGTTGAAACAGAGACCACCTCGCCGAGATAATAGGTCGGCCAGGGGGTCTCTGCAGGCACTTATGCACCTTCGGCAATGTGTAAATTATTGGACAAATGGGAAAATCAACATGTAGATATTCATATGTACACTCAGAAATCCAACCTTGTTTCAATGCTCCGTCCAATACGGAATCCAATTTGTTTTTAAATTTTATTCTAGGATCAGTATCAAGTATCTCATACGTATTAACATCAGCTAATTGGTTAAGGATTTCATCATTGTATATAGAGGTATCCTGTACCACCACGGCTCCTCCCTTGTCTGCCGGTCTAATAGTAATCAGTTTATTTTGCTTTAGTTCACCTATTGCCTCTCTTTCCAATCTGCTAAGGTTATATTTAGTTAATCGACTTCGTTGTATCATCTCCTTCACGGATGTATCCATCATCCTAGAGAATTTTTTGATGTTATGATTAGCCGATATTGGATCATACGTACTATGTATATATATATATATATACGATTTTGGTTAATTTTTCCCTTAAAAAAATGAACGAAAATCGTTTACTAAAATCGTTCATTTACTAAATCGTTGTGTGTGTATGCAGCTTAAAGCTGCACTGTTGGCTCCACTCCCACACTGAGGGGGGAATATGAGAGCGCCAGCGAACTGGGACCGCCCTTGCGGCAATATTGATATGCTGAAAAAGCAATTTTTTATATTTAGACACCGGGACAGATGTATGTGAGAGTAACCAAAAATCTGGACCAGGTGGTACAGTGTGACCCAAAATCTTCGAAGCCAAAGCTATTATGTCACACCAAAAGGGGACAATTAATGGACAATCTCATTAATTGTCCTCTTTTGGTGTACCCATTTCCTTAAGGCACCTCCAGTAGAGAGTGGACAATGTGGGAAAATACCTACTGTCACGGCCAGGGTTTCTCGGCATGGTGGTCACCGGGTATTACCTGTGAGGTCATTGTGGCGAGGGGTCTCTGGCAGTGGTGCTGGTGTTTGGCGAGGGGCATTGGCTGCGCGGGATTCTGTGCGGGCATATTGTCACTGAGGCCTGGCGGTGTTTCCGTTCCGTCTGGCATGGGCGCCGCCATCTTGCCTCCAGTCATGTGATTCAAGCTGTCCAATCCTGGTGGGTCATGTGCTCTTTCCGGCTAGTCACAGCGCGGCACTGAGTATTTAGGAAGGTCCAGAGCCTTCCTTCCTTGTTATTTGCCTGTTACCCTGCCTGCTCCAAACCTGCTGGACTCTCCATTTACCTATCACCTGCCTGAGTACCTGAACCTGCTGTTTCCTTGCACCTTGCCTCACACTCTAACTCCCAGCTGGACTTCATTACTTCTGCCTGCACTTCGTTACAGCTCACCAAACCTGCAAACTGGACATTTCCTGCCTGTCACTATCTGGACATTTGCTTCACCACAGTTATCAAGTGCACTTTAGTGATAAATATGGACTTTTTCTTTTGCCATTTCCATGTCTGCTAAATCACTTATTAAAACTCCACCTTTTTATTTAAATCTGATTCTGTGTCTGCTCCTGTCACCACCCTGGGTCCACAACATACCCAGACCCTTACACCTATGGAGAATGACCGGACAGCAGTACCATATTATGAACGGGGAAGTGATGCTACGAACGCAGGCGTGTCTGACTGTCAAAACTGAGTTTTATGGGCGTCCATAATTAATAGGCAGCGACATTGTACACGTCAGTTCACATCTATTTTGATTGAAGTACTCGCAGTGCTTGCGGGAGCCGAGGGTCTACCACAAGCACTGCATGAGCAGTCGATGGTTCTTTAAGCTGCCGATGTTTGCAGTCAGATAATAGAGTAGCAGATGCTACTCATTGCATTGTATGATTGCTAAGTAGATGCATTATTTAGCATTTTACTTCCCTAACAATTGCCCCTATATTTTTTAAAAATCAAATACATAATAAATAGTTTTTTTGAATATTTAAAGTGTAATAAGGTGAACTTTTTTTGGCCCTGATTCAGAGCCGGACGCTCTGACCAGAGCGCTCGCTCTGAATCAGGGCCCTCCTCCATTAATATGGAGCGTCCTCCTGGACGCTCGTATAGCTGTGGGTCACCACCCACAGCATATACGAGCGTGCAACAAGATGGTCGCGATGATCTTGACCATCGCGACCATCGGACTTGCGAGTGAAACCCTGTGGTCGGGTTTCTCAACCACAAGCCCTGGAGTGATTTTGGCTACCGGCTTCAGACGTTAGGCGCTCCCATGGAAACGCCTCCGTCTGGCAGGCACGCCCACCAAAGGGGGCGTGCTGTCAATCAACATCGACAGCACGCCCCCTTTGGTGCGAGACCCGGAGCGATGGAAAGTCCTTCGCTCGCCGGGTCTCGCGCATGCGCACGACGGAGCTCCCTCCGTCGTGCGCATGCACAGTGGGGACCATCGACCCACTTGCGAGCGTATTGCCGTTTGTTTTTTGTACTTCCTTCAAGCTGGTGTGGAACTGCACATCCCAGCATGCCATTCCAGAGTAAATACATGCCTTAATAGCAATACTGTGCCAGGCCAGGCTTGAATTTGTAGTTCCATAGTAGCTATAGTGGTTTTTTTTAGAAGAAAAAAAAAGCATTTTAAAAAGACAAATGACTGACTTTGTTGTAAATTTTCACATTATTTTTTTAATTCACAATCCAAACATTTTTGGCATCAAATAATTAATTTATTGAAATTAATTAATTTTTAAAAACTACACAATAATTTAAAATAAAATTACACGATTTTCTGGACGAATATGGAATGGGGACACACTTACAAATGTGGGTTGTGCCTTTTGTGCCATCACCAAATGTCCTTCCTTCACCTCCTCCAAATAAAAATATCACGTCCAAATATGTATGGCACATATGTATGATACAATGTCAAATTATTCCTTGTGTGGTTTCCTGGGGCACTAACCAGATAAAATTTTTGGACATAAACATCCTGAAAATTCTGTGTGGAAATAATCCAAGATCGTCAATCTTTTTTCTTTTGCTTTGCAGCTGACTCCGGAAAACTCAATTTACGGATCCGGGTGGACCGTCGTGACCCTGCAGGGAGCTCGGTCCAGCCACAGCAGGGCACTGGTAGACCTCATCTTCTCTTGGGCCAGTGAGTTGTTGGTTCAGCTCCCTGATTTCTTGGCTTATGGACCTTAGAATAGAGGTTTGCTCCACCATGCTGGCCTGGACTGCTGTTTGGCATAACACTGCCACCCTAAACCCATCCAGGACTTGGGCAAGGGTGACAGTGGAGGATGGAGGAGGCACAGTTGATGGAGGTTGTGCCGTCACCCCATCCGTCTGCAGCCTTTCATCAAGGCAAGGTCCTTTAAAATTGAAGAAATAAATGTTTTTAATTTTTATTTACACAAAAATAGAGAGATATCGAGACAGGTGGATGCAAATAATTACCAGACACAGCATGTTGGTCATCTTGTGGAGGCTCCTGATGGTCTAATTGTGCCTCCAACACTAATCTCTAATCTAAGGCCACCAACATCTGTTGTTGCCTTTGGGTCAAAGCCAAGCTGTCAGGGAGGGGACCCCCTGGCCCATTAAGGTGTTTGATCCGTAAATTGAGCTTTGTCTTGAGTCAGCTGCAAAGGTCACCCCACCTAATAAGAATTTTAGATTTAATTAATTTAAAAAAAAAAAACATCTTGCTATCACACAAAATATATATTAACCATGGGCTTTCAACATTGGGACTTCAATATAGACTTTGGTTTATTTGGGGAATCC
The DNA here is from genome assembly GCA_031769625.1 of Taudactylus pleione. Lineage (NCBI taxonomy): Eukaryota > Metazoa > Chordata > Amphibia > Anura > Myobatrachidae > Taudactylus > Taudactylus pleione. Next base: position 3,436,618 of record JAUIMM010000153.1, read on the forward strand.
TGAAAAAAAAACATTTTCTATACATTTTTCCTTTGATTGTAAAATATATAAATTACTTACTTTTTTCTGACAAAATAAGCATCAACATTAGTGGAGTGCTTCAGATTAATGATCTTGGATATTTTCACCCAGATTCCTGTACGATGTTGTACTGGAATGTTATGTCCAAAAGAGAATCTGGCTAGTGCCTCCTGGATGAGGGTATCCGTAACCCCACAAGGAATATCTTGACATTGTATCCTGCCATCTGATGCGCCAGCCACATTTGGAGGTGATGTGTTTGTAGGAAGCGTAGGAGGATCATCTGGTGGCGGTACAGGCACACTTTCCACACCCACATTTGCAAGTGTGTCCACATTCTGTATAATAGGTGTTGTGTTGATATAGATGTAGTAAATCAACAACTGTTCTGTGTCCATCCGCCATTTTTGAATGACCAACCAATCAGACCGCACCATATTTGATATAAAGTTTGCACACTGCAATATTTGTCATTGCCATCATGAGATCCTCTAGTTTTAGCAGACAGGAGCTGCGCATCCTCATAGACGTGATGGACCGGCGCCTGGGGCCCGCATGTGCCTAATCGTGTCAAAATGCGGGCATACGTGGAGGTGAGGAGGAGGCTCCGCCGCATGGGCTTCCGCTATACTGTCGTTCAGTTGGAAAGCAGGTGGTTGGATATCTGGAGGCGGACCCTGGTCCTCCTTGTTCAATTGCGGGCGGTTAACCACCAAAGTATGTAATGTGTTGCATATGCCTTGTGTTTTGTATGCCTTTATGTGTGTGTAACATGTATTGCTTTTAATAGCCTGTTTGCTTATTTCATATTAAGGTCTGCAGCCATTTTGTTTTTTTTAAATGGCAGTTACCAATTTGATGGTCCTAAAAAAACTGCTGTGATTTAAAAAGTAGCTTAACTGTTGTAGACATTAGGTGTGTGTGTTTTATTCATCATGGTCTTTGGCAGATCTGTTTTTATTTAGAAGATGCCTCGCTATTTTAATGTCAGACTACAGTTTCCACAGTGTCTCTGCATTAATGAAACAAGGGTGACACAGGTGTCTGTATGTAATCCTCAGCCTTCAAATGCAAATATCAAATCTGGACCTTGCTCATGTCTTTGCTCTGCTAAACCTGGGAGTTCTGGATATGATGTGTCAAAAATCATGTTGAATTCTGCACACCCTGAGTCAGGATTTAGATTGTAAAAAACAAACAAAAAAACACTGATAGACAAATATATTCACACAACATTGAGATATGTATACTTATTAATGTCAACTTTAACAAATATTTTTTATTTTATTATTAATTTTCCACTATCTCATAGGATTACATTGACGTAGAGAAAGGCCACGACATGGTGAAACCTCACCCACCCCAACCATCCTTGAATCTGCCTCAACCCAACCTTACCCCCCACCCCTGAAGCCGCCTCAACCCAACTCCTCCTCCCCAACCACCCTTGAATCCACATCAACCCAACCTTCCTCCACCAACCACCCATGAAGCCGCCTCACCGCACTACTCCTCCCCAACCACCCCTGAAGCCGCCTCACCCCACCACTCCTCCCCAACCACATCTGAAGCCGTCTCACCCCACCACTCCTCCCCAACCACCCCTGAAGCCGCCTCACCCCACCACTCCTCCCCAACCACCCCTGAAGCCGCCTCACCCCACCGCTCCTCCCCAACCACCCCTGAAGCCGCCTCACTCCATCACTCCTCTGGGAGCTCGAATTGGTCTGCTTCGTCACAAGAAGTGCCGGGCTCAGTAGAGGAACAACCTATTGGTGAAGGTACATATACTATACACTATTTCAGCTATACCTGCTCTGATCCCTCCATTGGCGCTGTCTGCAAAATCACACATATGTTTGTATGGTGTAAGCGTTGAAGCCAAATGTCCCAGATGCCATAATGCAATCCTTAACAAATTTAGGAACCTGCAACTAATGCCATGTGAAAGCAGCATTAACCACAGTAGCCAATGCGCTACACTGTTCACTATTAGCCGGCGAAGGGATACACACAAAATATTCATGGCTATGGTGGGTGGGTGATGTTTTAAACTGTTATGGTTGACTAACAAATACTTCAAAAAATATATATTTTTAAATTTATATTTCAGTTGAACAAGAGGAGCCATGGTGGTTGCTCCGGAGGGAGCTTACACTCATCGGCACAGCTGTGCACCAAATTTTGGAGTCCATCACACGGATACAAAGGGCCCTTTACCAAAATGATTACTTTTGGAAAAAATAAAAGTGTTGTGTTTTTATTATATGTTAAGATATTCCATTATTTAAATTGCAAATAAAAAAACATAAAAACTCTATCTATCTCATTCTGTCTATATGTTCATTTTAATTTAACATATATATATATATATATATATATATGTATATATTTAATTTAAAATACATACATATACAGTATATCCATACATATATTTAAACATTTATATATATATATATATATATACAATTCTGTTGGACCGGCACTCTAATTAGAAATGTCAATATCCTGCGTGCCGTTGCAAGTATAATGTACAATGATATAGTGAGTTGCCCCTCCAGGGGTTAACCACAGCACAGCACTGCAGACTTTCATGTGAAGAAAAGTGAATTTATTGAAACGTCGTGTTCAATAAATTCACTTTTTTTCACATGACAGTCTGCAGTGCCGTGCTGTGGTTAACCCCTGGAGGGGAGACTCACTATATCATTGTATATTTATATATATAGAGAGAGACATAATATATAATTAGACATACAAAGTTGTGTGTGTGTTTCTAAAATTTGCCAAATCCAGCACCAGTAAATGAAAAAAAAAAAAAAAATGCGGTTATCCACTGATTGCAATCGCATCATAGGCAATTAAAAGGGAACATCGAAAGATCAGAAGAGAACACACGACTGGCAAGTAATTGCGATGGTCGCGTAGGGTGATGGCTGCGTCTATCAGACTACTGTATGTGTAGTCGTCGCTCATTCTGTTACATGGTCCAGTAGGTGTGTTTTCATTGAGATGGGTGCTTACCAGCTTGCGCTGTGCATTGCGAGCGATCGCTTGTTTTGCATTTTCCTGCTCATAGCAGCTGCGAGAAATCGCGCCTTAGCGAACGGCTCTGAATCAGGTCCTTTGTCCCAATTAATTTGTATGCCCTTATGGGTACAATCCCTGTCCCAGGCCTCTTAATGAGATTTTTTTAGACAGAAGGAGATACATATATAAAAAAAAAAAACAGATACAGAAGAAATCCTGCAAAAATCTAAAAGGAGAGTAAAAAAAAGAAAGGCAATGAAGAAAAAAGGTTAGATTGCTTTATGGGACTTCTAGCGAGTGTAACACAAACATTATAGATAAATTAATATGGACCTAAGGAAACAGTCAAAATCTTTAATGTGTGTAATTACTAATTACAAACTGAATCAAGCAGATAAATTGGTCTTATAAAAGGGACTTAAGTTCTCCCCATCCAATGACATCAATCACTTCGACTTATTAATAGATATACAGAAATTTGTGAGAAAATTATCTTTAACACTTTTTTGCCAACAGTGAATAGAAATACAATTCTACTGAATTGTAAAGAAAGATTCACAGACACATTCAAGACTTTGCTTGTTGAAGGTTGTTTTGTGGAAGCTTTTAATAAAAGTGTATTGGAGAAAATTGATAGGCTCATATTATGCCCTCCCCCCTCCCCGTAATAATAACTACGCACATAGAGAGAGTTCTTAATGCAGTTGAGGGATAACAGTGATACTGTTTTCAAAGCGGCAGATATGGGGGGTACTGTCATCTTAAATAAAGAGGCTTATATTAAAGAAGTTATGGGGCAGTTAAATTATGGTCAGACCTTTAAAAAATGATGGGATGATCAATCTTCTAAAATTCCTAAAGGAGATGGTTTTGAAATATTCAGAACTAGGAGTGATTAAGAAAGAAACCATGGATAAACAAACAATATTCTATTCCAGTTATATATTTACTACCCAAGATGCCAAAAATCCTCCTGAGCATCTCATTTTTGCAGAAACCTATTGCTGCAAACCTGTCAGCATTTATAGATCATCACCTATAACCCTTGGCAAGTAAAGAGAAATCCTATCTCAGGGAGTCTAAATATATATTGAATAAGTTGAAGGATATCATCTGGGAATCTAATTTTATTGCTATTACTGCAGATGTCTCTTATTATTTATTATTATTATCCAATTATACTATCATTGCCCATCAAGACGGCAGTAAAGCCGTTAAAAAGACCTTGAATAGGTAGTAGGTGGATACACAATTTCAGAATCTTATTTTTGAAGGTATCATATTTATCCTTCAAAACAATTATTGTTTTGATGGATTATCTTTCAAAGAGGACAACCTCCCAGCGTCGGGCACCAGGTTTGCACCCAGCTATGCAAACTTCTTCATGTCCAGATAGGAGGAAGAGTCTGTCTGGAGGGGGTGTGACACCCCTGAAAGATTCCCCCAGGGAAAGCAGGGGTTAACTCCCTGACAGCCTTTCACTTGAATAGCATAGGACTGCAGTGTGCTTGGAGGAAGAGGACTTTAGGACCCAGAGCTGGCTGTAGGGAGCATGTGTAAGCAGATTGTGCCCTGACTGAGAGAGATCCCAGGAAGTGTGAGGAGAGGGGAAAGCACGTGGTGACCAGGGGAGAAGTGGAGAGCAGGAGTGCTGTGTGTTTGGTGCCCCTGTAGTTACAGTAAGTGGAGCTGCAGTGTGAGAAGAGCAAGATCCCTGGAGACAGGCAGTGGATGGCTGAGGCAGAGTGCTAGGAGAGCTGCATTATCCTAACAGCAATCACACCAAGGTGCAGACAGCAGAGTGGATGACACTTCTACAAGCTATCTACAGCAGTCATAGCTGTCAGCCTTTTCCCCTATCTTTGCAACTATTGTATCACAGCAGTGAATGGAGGCTACAGCTCCTGATTAAAAGAGTCAGCCAGCTCCACCAGAGACAGACCACAAAGTGATACAGGCAGCACTGTGGTGAGTTTTGAACTTTGTGACATTAAGCAGCACACTCACATACACCTCGGACACTATTATTGCCATAGTACATTGGGACAGCCTGTTTTTGGAGCAAAGCTACAGTAACTTTCTTGGTATAATAGCTATTATACACTATCCCACTATGATATTGTCACCTGGTAGTTATAACCAGAATCATCAAGGACATATATGTCATATAAGGAGAATAAAGTACTTCTCATACTTACCCTTGGGCCCCAACGTGCTGATCAGCCTAGAGTATTGACATTATTCTTGTGCGCACTAGTCAAGGGTTGTGGGATTGTTTATCAGAGTTTTGCAATGTAAGTTACTGGTTAAGTGAAGTAACAATGAAAATGGTAACTATGCAGTATTACCGGTCACTGTGAGATCACTTGAATTGTATTTTGCACACCATATTTGCCATCAATGTGATGTCATTTTATGACCAGCTGTTTGTTTGTGAAAAGATTTGCCAAGTGAGCGTATTGTGAAGAATTCTATGTTACATGATTATTTCCGTAATCTTTGAGAGTTACAGTCTGTTTACTAATAAAACCGTGCTCTACGGAAAGAAACTGTTTATCCGTACCTTTGTGTGACTCCCATCCTCCTTACCTCTCCGAATTCATCCGAAGAACCTGCTACGAGCATACAGGCCACAAGGTGAACTGTTTAGTATTTACCTGCCGGGTGCGACAGGGGCATTGCTAGAGTACAAGTCTGCTGCGTTGGTGGCGCTATATTGACAACATCCTATTTACCAGCGCCAGAATCCAGACCACGTCGGGATCCCAGCTCCCATATCTCAACTGCTGGCATCCCGAAGGTAAGCATCAGTGGTTATGTTTAGGCAATGGGGAGAGGGTTACATTTAGGGTGTGGGGAGGTTAGGTTTAGGCACTGGGGGGGTTAGGGGTAGTATACTTACCCACCGCTGTCGGGATTTTCACTGTCGGGATGCCGCTGTCGATATTCTGACCAGCGGCATCCCGACTGCCGAAAACTCATACCCAACCTAGGGGATAGAGCTACCCTGGTTACTCTTCAATAGTAACTCCCTCAATATTAGATGTGTGTTTTCCATTAGTTAAACTGAGGATAACTTATTTTCAAGAGTGAGGTGCAAAAATGGAAGATGGCAATGCCTATTGGGTATATGGGAAAAGCGGAACAGCCTCAAAAAGCCACAGTATTCTGAGTATTGACTGCATTTTGCCTTTAGTACATCCCGCCCATAGTCCTGTATGGGCTCTGGCATATAGGCAGTGCTACTATAGTCATGTACAGGCAATGGTTGTTGTTAGACTGTACCTAGCCACAGAAATAGTAGCCCAGAGGGAAGCGGTATGTAAGGCCAACTGTCGGAATGCCTCCTATCAAAATACCGGCAGCGGTATCCCGATGGTTGGTATCCCGACAGAGTTCGGGTAAGTATACTTACCCTTCCCCCCTAACCCTCCTTTCTTGTAGCCTAACTCTCCCCATTAGTGCCTAAACCTAAGTCTCCCCCCTTCATGCCTAACCCTCCTGGGTTTTTGTCTTTCACGGTCAGTAACATTAATAAAAAAATACCCCAGTTTTATTGAAATAAAAATAAATATATTTATTCAAAACAAGGAGAAGTAGGATACTTATTTGGCATTACAAGTTGAAGTGTGCCTGGTCAGACGATTGGCTAGTCTGCTGAAAAAGTTGGTTAGGTGTGTGGAGCAGCATTTTAGTTGACCACACAAGTTGCATGGTTTGAGGAAAGTTAGGGGTTTATTTATCAAGCAGTGAAAAACTTAGAGAAGTGGACCAGTGGAGAAGTTGCCCATGGCAACCAATCAGCTCCTACCTATTATTTTATAGACTGTACTTAATAAATGTCACTTCAAAGCTGATTGGTTGCCATGAGCAACTTCTCCATCACTGCTTGATAAATAAACCCCACTGTCAGGTGTTTGGACAGCTTTAGTCTTAGTAAAATATTTTACTAGGCAGTAATGGAGCTTTAAGCATACATGGTGGATGTTTTAACTCCAAACCATACTTCCATTGGGCATGAATGGCATGTTTGCACTAAGTAAATATCTCTTACCCAATTAAAGATGAAATAGGCTTAATAATACATCTTTATCAGCATTTAATACGGCCAATAGCAGAGGCACGCATGATAAGTTTCCGCGGCTAAAATATATGGTGTAGGCGAAAAGTGAAGAATGCGAAACTTTATCGAGAGTGCGAAACTAATTGAATATGGGCCAATATGTAAAGGCCCCCATACATCTACGAATATTTGGGGCAATTTGACATTTTGCAGATGATTGTCCCAAACTATCAGCAATGTATGACGGTTCGCTAAATGCATCAAAAAGTGATCGGAATTGCTAAATCAGGTTGTCCAACATGTTAAATTTCAGCAATCAATCTGGGCTATATTGGCAATGAGTGGAGATGATCAGCTGATTTGCTGACCGTAACTAGTAAACTGATGAGCTTTTCAAGATTGGCACATATCTGTGATTTGCTGAAAATGATCTGCAAATCACTAAAAGTATCTGTAATGTATGGGCATCTTCAGATGGCGCTTGTTCTTGGATCCCCAATCTTTCCTATGGGAAGTTCCGGGGGGAGATCAGAGCGGATCCCTCCACCACCGCCTCACTACCTCCCTGTCGGCTTTGCACATGCGTAGCGCGCTAATGGGGGAGAGGTGAGTAACGCAGCTACTTCTGTAGCTGCAATACAATACTAACTGCGGAGGCAGCGGCTTTTCAGAGCTGTCCACGCATCGGATCAATGCTGAATTGCTCTGATTGAGTATCCCCCACTGTGAGTTGGATATAGTGATAATTGTATTCAGTTAGCCTAGACTGAGTTTTAGATTCCTTAGTATTAATTATAAGGAGATGTATCAAAGTTTTTAAATAGTGAAGTTGCTGATAACAACCATTCAGTGTATAGCTATTTATCAAATACACAGTGTACAAAATGATGGGTATTAGCTGATTGGAAACTATGGGCAACTTCTCCCTCCTCTCTTTAAAAAAAATTGATACATCTCCCTTTATTCGCTTACGGTGATTCATTAGGGAAATCAGGAATACGGCAATGTGCCCCGGCCTCCGTAAACCAAGCTGACACGGTATGGGAAAAAATAAAGCACGGTTGGGGAGCACTAGTCATATGCACGAGACACCGGCAGGCATGTACCGCGTGAGGGATTTCCCGCCGTTACTCTGATTTGAAAGACACGTCACGTCATGGGAAGTGTAGAACGTGCGTGCTGCCACTCGCTCTCAGCCAGGCCCCGCCTCTAAACACAAATCAGCCAATCAGGGACCCGCTAAGGACGCATCGCCATAGTTTCTGCCATTTCCTGACGTCATGTCCCATAACGGAGGAACTGGAAGAGGCGGCGCTATCGGATGAGAGATGGTCGCTGTGATGTTTCCGTCTGTGGGACAGGCCTGAGAGAAGAGTCCTGCTGCCGATTTCACCATCTGCAGCTTCTACCAAGGAGGCAAGGCACACCGACCTGACTGCCTGACCTGCCGTGCTTCCGCACCGGGCGCCTTGTCTATTACTTGCTTGTATATTTTTCAGGAGCAGCCAGGCACGTTTCCCCGGTGTACCCTTCTCCGAGTGGGTATGCCCAGCTCTAAGTGATTGGTGTTCTGCAGCTGGAAAGTGCCCGGGTTGGGGAACTGAGGTGAGCACATGCCGCAACTTCGTGTGGGTGCTGTCCTTTGCGCCAGTATCACAGATCGCTGTGCCCAGCTCCCCAGGTGTGCCGGCGCCACTGTCATTCTCTGGCATCCGTTATCCTAAGCAGACTTCACCATTTTAGAACAGCAGGGGAACTGTACCCCAACTGTGTGTATATATATAACTGTCTTCCTCAACCAAACTATCTTATATTGTCATGTATTTGAAAACAATCTAGTAGTTGAAATTGCAGAAATTAATAATTTAGGGGGAGAATCATATCGTGGAGAGAGATAAAGCACAAACCAATCAGCTCCTAACTGTCACTTTACATGCTGTGCTGGAAAAATGACAAGCTGTGCACACTATAAGGTTTTGTACACAGATGTATTACCAGTTATTTATATAGTGCACATACATTCCGCAGCGCTTTACTGAACATATTTTGACATACGCACAGATTCAGAACGGCCAAAACAATCCTGAAAATGGGCGATATGTGCTGTACACACTACCTAATTGTTTAGTTCCAAATGATCCTTTGATTTAAAATCGTCTCCTCTCTATAGGGAAATGCTAATTAGCAGAAATTGAGCCAAGGTCCACGCACTGCACTTTTTGAACGATACCTAGACAACATAGCTTGTTCAGCACTCACAGCATTGGGAGCCGATCCAACTGTTTTTTGACCGACATTCGGGCCCTGGTGCTATGTACACACTACACAAGTATCCCTATCTGTCAGTTATAGCCATGTCGGGGCAAGAATTGCATAGTGTGTACCCGACTTTGGACGCTTATTGGTACTTTATCTCTCTCCAAGATTTGATAATTGTCCTCCTTTATTTTAGTTATTTTTTTTTTTTTTTTTTTTTTGCCCATGGATATTGAAGGAATTTAAAGTAAGACCAACAGTTCTAATTTTGTGTGTGTGTGTGTGTGTGTGTATATAAGCTGCATAGTCTAAGCTGGTGGTGAATAGAGGCCAAAATCTGAAAATTCTGTCAATGTCCCAATATTTATGGACCTGACTGTGTGTGTGTATATATATGTGTGTATATATATGTGTGTATATATATGTGTGTATATATATGTGTGTATGTATATATGTATGTGTGTGTATATATATATATATATATATATATTTTTTTTTTTTCCTGTCAATTTGAGTGCACAGTAGCAATATAGGGGGCAATTTGATTAATCAATATTGAGTAGGGAAAAAATCAATATTGAGTAGTGATCCTGCTCAGTGAAAAAGTATGGGTCGCAAGGACCCTTCACTTAAAAAAAAAATAAAATAAAAATGGGGTCCTACTTCATGGTTTCAGGGTCCCATCACATATTATGTGGGATAAGGGCAGGCAGCAGTTGGGACAGTGCTAAGGTCAGGAGGCCGCTTGGGCAGTACTGTAGGCAGGTAGTATTTGGGGTAGAGGGAGTTAAGGGCAAACAGTGGTTGGGGTAGAGCTGGAGGTAGAAGCAGGGAGAAGTTTGGGTAGACTGGGTAAGGACAGGCAATGCTGGGGGTAGTAAGGGGCTAAGTGCAGACAGCAGTTAAGACAGGCTCAGGCGGTGTCAAGGAGACACTGCCTGCAGGTGATTGTTTGGGGAAATGCTAATGATTTTTTATTGGCTGCAGCAACACATAGGACCTCAGTTATAATATCGACGATGACTATGTCCATGTCTACATTAATCATGCCACAAGCACTTCTTTTGTTATCTGTTTTGTACTTATTTTGTAACTTGTATGTGCCTGTTTTCTGTATTCACCACTGTTCAGTTCTGTGGAGCAATGTGGTGCCTGACAAAATGACATCTTTATTTTATTTTTTTGACTCCATGCTGTCTCTTACCTTCTATATTTATGTACAGTTGAGTTTAGTCAGAAATGCATATAGAGGTCTAGTAGAATTTGTCAACTTGTTTAGAATGTTGGCAGGAGGCACGTTGAGCATGTAGCTGTCCGTTCCTGGAAGGGAGAATACCTGATCAGAACCCTAACCATAATTGCAGCCTAACCCTAACACTGAAATCATTAAAAAATAGTCTGTCAGCAATTACAATTTGTATAATCATGCAGCAGAATAGAATACATACACAAGCTGGGTACTTACCGTACTAAGCGATGTGTACCCAGCCGATATGCTGGGCTGACATATCAGATCATGGGTAAACATCAGAACGAGGTAATGAACGATGGAACATTACCCGCAACAGAGCCACTTGCAATCTTGTCCGGTTAGTCGTGCAGCATGATGTCACAAGCGGCCGCGGGAGCGCGCATATTGGTCGTACACACTGAGCGATGTCGTCGATATGTCCCGACTCTGCCGGAAACGACATATCGCACCGACAGTCTCGGTGTGTACCCAACTTTACTTTCTTGGAGCTTAATTCTGCTTTCTGATATTAGAGGGGCATGGAAAAGGAGCCTTTCAAATGTAAATCAATTTATGGTAATTTTGCAGGAGAGAAAAAAAAAATTGATTATCTTATATCCAGTAATCTGCATAAAACAAGGCAATAGAGTTTCCCTGAGGGGTGATATGTCAACAGAATGTCAGATTTGTTTGACAGGGTTATCAGAACAGTTAATCAGGGGGGTGCAATTGATGTGACTTGTTTCATACAATGGTTAGGTGGAAGATTAGTGTTCCCACTAGACTGTTTCTAAAGGAAAAAAATGCACCCTGCCTTCTGGCACTGTACCCTACTGAAACAGCCTGCTGCTGCCGTCCCCTCCGGAGGGTCGCAGTGTCCTGCGGGTGAGGAAAACTGCTGTATAGCAGTCACTGTCATTCACCCTGTCAGAAGCGCTTGGGGGCAGCCCAGCATGTCCGTAAGTGCGACCGCACGCCTCCCAAGAGTGATGAAAAGGGGACGCCTCTTAAAGACATCCCCCTTTTCCTTGACCTCGCCCTCTTTTCAGGTGCACGCATGCCTTTGGCGCGTGCAGATGTGCCCTTTCTCTAGTTCCGGCGCCAGACCTAGAGAACACTAGAATATGGATTGTCATCTTAGAAGCAGCTGTGGGTCACATAGGCTGAGGTCTCATCACAGATCGGCTCACCGGAGAGAGGAAATGCATGGGGCCCACAATTGCAGTAATAGCCAAGCAGCCGCAGAGAAGTATGATGCGGGGAGGGTGGGGTGGCAGACTCGGGCAGCGATTGGACAAGGAGATGCTGCACGCAGGTGATTGGTTGGGGAGTGGGGAGACGCTGATGATTTTTATTGGCTGCTGCAGATCACACACAGGACCTCAGTACCTCACAATGCGTCCCGCAGGTCCCAGTCAGTTTTAAAAACGTAGTCCTTCACTGTCTATAGCGTGTCAATCTAAGAACACACTATAGCATGTATTTTGCGATCACTGGTACCAGAAATGAGTTCCTGTAGCTATTCAATTGCCCCATCATGCCCTGCACTTAAGTCAGGAGGTGCAGGTTATGGTGCCTAATGATGGGTGTTTAGTCACTGGGAACCTGCATTCTCCAGCTTAAGTGCTGGCAGCGATACTGTAAGCGTACACACTAAGGGGGTCATTCAGACCTGCTCGTGAGCGGCAGTACGCTCGCAAGCGGGTCGATGTTCCCCCACTGCGCATGCACACGACGGAGGGAGCTCCGGCGCGCGCCTGCGCGAGACCCGGCGAGCTACGGGCTCTCCATCGCTCCAGGTCTCGCACCAAAGGGGGCGTGCTTTCGATGTTGATTGACAGCACGCCCCCTTTGGGGGCGTGCCTGTCAGGCGGAGGCGTTCCCATGGGAACGCCTACCGTCTGAAGCTGGCCCCACTGACATCACTAGTGATGTCAGTGGGAGTGATTTTGGCTCTGATAGAGCCAAAATCACTCCTGGGCTTGCGGCAGCAAGAGTATGTGCACTTTTGACTGAGAGCCAGTGGGGGAGCAGCCTGAGACATGTCGGGCTGGATTGGTGTGGGAGATACCCCTTTTCCCTGCGCGCGCATAATTGAGAAGGCCCCCACCCGGCTACTTTTGGATGCCGCCCGGCTGGAAAAAAAATCTGGGGAGAACACTGTACATTAATATGATATGGGGCCGTTCCTATGACTACGACTAATGCAGTCTTGTATGTCAAGATCAATGACTTAATAGAGTAGATTAGAAATGATAAAATCATAACTCATTTGCAGTTTACTTTTTTTCCCGAATAAGTGAATTTGGGAGGTATGAATTTCTAATAAAAAAACAAACAAAAAAAACTTGATATGGTTTACAAAATTGATCGGAGAGTGGACTAGGGGTAAATCAAATTTTTGGGCTTTATTAATTAGCTGTATTTAAGTTTAGGAATATTTTTCATGTATTTCTCTATTGTTCTTTCACAGTGATTTGATCAGTCAATGACCCACAGAATCACTTCTCGCGCCCGTAAGTAATGGGCATCTGATGGGCAGTATTCACCTGTTTTGCCAATGGGCGCGAATGCCAAGCACGTCCGTTACTTATCTCACGTTTTCTGTCCAAATGTATTGGGTTTAGACGTCCCTGCAAAGTAATGGGCACGCTGCCCAAATGCCTTGAGAATTTTTGCTCGCCACCTCAAAAGGTGTGTGCATAAATAATTGGTGCCTGCGGCATTCGTGCCCATAAGCAAAAACAATTGAATAGCTTCTGGTCACTTTTAGACGGGAGACTGGGTGCCCACAAATAACTGAATACCCCCTTTACAGTTGGTAATAACTTACTTTTGTCTGTCCTGTGTGCTCTGTTACTTGGTGTTAAACAACATTTTTTTTTAATTTTATTTGTTTAGCCTAAAGTATGCAGAATTTAGCAGCTGATGTAACCAGTAGCTTGCTGCGGTTTCCTGACGCAACAGTAAAAGCTCTTCAAGAGGATGAAATAAATTTAGATTCTGTTTTGCGTGCTAAATTTGCCACTGGTAAGTTCACAGTCACAAGTTAAAGAAATAAAACCTATTAGGAAGCAATATTTTTCAGCACTGGTCAGGGGCACCTCGTGCTCACTGAACAAAGTTCCCATTTCAGGAGTTGCAGTGAGATGTGGAGCTAGAGCCTTGGTAATACCTTTTTAGCTATTTATATTTTAAAATACTGAGACCATAACTCTGATTACAGAATAACTTGTTCTATACAATGAGGTAATGTGGACTCTAAACTTCATATTGAAAACAAATACAGGAGTTAAATATGAGCATATAAGACTATTGGATGTATATTATTTTAAAGTTCTCTATAATTTAACTATATTTACTTTAACTGGAAAGTTTATACAGTAGTTTATATTGTTCAGACTTATTGATCACAAGAAGCAGAACCAATAAGTATATTCAATGTACATTCATCTGTTAATAAGTAAGTTTCTGCTATAAATAGATCCTTCCTGGGGGTCCATACGATATGTCAGCAGTGACTATGTAGACACACAAAAACGAGCACCAGTATCCTGACACTGTTGTAATACTACTTAAAGCATTTTAACTGCGAGCATTATAACTTTTAACATGCTCCTAAAGTGGCATACTGGTGCCAGATTTCTTGTCTGCTTAGTTACTGTCAACAAAGTGACTGTACATATTCTGATAACATCCCCCCTTCCAGAGCTGAACACTACTGTATTTGCCATCCATTCTGACAATCCCCACTGGTGTGTTGGTGTGTGCTCAGCTCTTGTATTTCTAGGCTGCAATTATTTGTTACTTTAGAAAGGTGGGAAAGCGCAATGCCTAATGCTACCCATCCACTAGACGATCAAGTTGAGCGATTGAACGATAACGATCGCTCAATCGTTTGTAAATCGTTTGTAAAAATGTCTAAAACACCAGCGATGCGCGTGCCCGCTGGTTATTTAGACATATATCATCGTGCAAACATGCTGGTCAACCTGACGGTAACGTCAGGTTCAGCATGTTGCCAGATGATTGATGAGCCTGCACCGAACGACTGCTCGTTCAGTGTAGGCTTATCACAGACATAGAAACGACTGCACGATTACAATGACGTAATCGTACTGTCGTTTCTATGGTCTGCTAGTGGATGGGCAGCATTACTCAAATGCTCTAGGGAAGTGTTTCTCAAACTCTGTCCTCGTAGAACCCCAACAGTGATATGTCCTCAGGGAAAATTAGTACCGCCTGTTGATCTACTGTGATCAATTAATATACCTGTACTCCAGCTAGGTAATCTGGAATACATGTACTGTTAGGCTTACCCTGAGGATTGGGTTTAAGAACACTGCTCTATGGGTTTATTATAAATGCTTTTTTATGTTTGACAATTTTATCATTTACATAAAAATGCTTAAAATAGCTTGCTTTCTTTTAAAGGGAAATCTGGCCTGGCCTGGCTGGCTTGTGGACCCCAATTGGAAGTAACCAACTCTGTAACAGGGGAAAGGCTTTCCGCTTATCACTTTAGCGGTGTGACCGAACGATCTCCCACTGTTGTGGCTGTCAGAGAGTTTTCCTGGCAGAAGAAGACTGGATTACTTGTGGGTCTAGTGGAAGCAGAAGACAGCGTTCTCTGTTTGTATGATGTGGGGATATCAAAAGTTGTTAAAGCAGTTGTGCTTCCTGGATCGGTATGTTCATGTTACCCACTACTTTACTTATAAATGTCTTCCATTATTTAGAGGAATTATGTATTTATTTATTTTTTTGAGTATTCTCAAACATAAAAATGTGTTTTGTAGAGGTGTGTCCACACCCCTTCCCTCCATAAAGTAAACTTGTTCCATTTCCGTGGTAACTTGCTCATTTGATGCACTAGATGCACTATTCCAGTGGTTTCTGTGATTTGATTGCTTGAGACTCTACAAATTGTGCATTATGGCTGCTCCTGCAGAAAGGCTTGACACTTTTTGTCTGAACATTTTATATATGGGTGCATGGAATCCCTTAATTTATATCAAGGGTAGCAGGATTCAAGGAGTTCTGTACTTTAAAATGCACTGGGATATAACCTCTTGTTGCTGTAAGTTACTTATTTGTAAAAGACTGACCCAAATAGCCTTTTTTTTTTTTTTTTTAATCACACCACAATACTGTATCTTATTACCTTTCTGCCATGTGGAGGCTGACCTTTTGCAGGTTTCACATTAAGGACCTCATTCAGAGGCGGTCGCACGGAGCGATTGGTCGTAGCGAGCGATGGTTTTTTTTTTTTTTTTTTCAACTGCGCATGCGTGTACATGGCAGTGCGCGTGCGCAAGCCTGTCTTTCCGACCGCAATTGCTCGTTAGTCGTAGCTGAGATTGACATTTTGTGCCGTTTGTGGGTGGTCACAGGGGAAAGTGCTTGTGAACGGGGGTGTGATGGTGCGGACGCAGGCGTGGTTGACCTTAAAAAGGGCGTTTTAAAGGCGTGCGTATATTACTGTGCGAGTCATCACACATGTCATCTCGTTGCAATAATGATGCTACTGCTCGTAGTGCTAAAGGTAGCCCAGGGTCTACCTTAAGCATTGCGAGTGCAGGCGATGGTTTCTGCCTCAACTGATGTCTGTAGTCAATTAACACTGTAACAGGTGTTAATCGTGCTGATGTAGGTTGCGACCGACTCTGAATTAGGCCGTAGAGATAGGTGTGCTTTCATTGTTGTGGGTGTTTCTGCGCTTACGATGTGCGTTGCGACTGAGCGCTTGTTTTGCATATTCTCGATCACTTTGGGTGCTACCGATTGCTTCCGAGCGACCGCCTCTGAATGAGATCCTAACTCCCATACTCCCTTCTCCAACCTTGATTTTTTTTTTAAACATTTGATTTGTACCATTCTAAGTAGTAAATAGGCAAGTTTAGGAACTAGAAATTGGCGTTATCGGCATGGTCTGAACTGGAGCAAAGTGGAAATTAACTGTACATGACTACAGGTTGTTTTTTTGGGGGGGGGGGGTTTTTCTTCACACTGGTGTTAATTTTTTAAAATCTCTGTTGCATTCAGGTAACCGCTGTTGAGCCTATAGTAAATCATGGAGGGGCCAGTGCGAGTACTCAACACTTGCATCAGAGTTTGCGGTGGTTTTTTGGTGTTGCAGCCGTGGTTACAGATGTTGGCCATGTTCTTCTTATCGACTTGTGTTTAGATGATGTATCAAACAATCAGGATGAACTGGATGCATCAGGTATTTATATATATTTTTTTCTTTTGTTCAGATGTTTTCATAGTTGTATCATTTAAGATTTAAAATAATTATAAAAAAGCAATTTGTTATGCCAGGTTATTTTAAAAACATGGAAATAAATAAGAATTGCTAATATGAAACCCAATAAGGGCACTAACCATGTACATGACAGACTAAAACCAAGGTAACATGTTTGTAGTCATACAATTGAGGTGGCTATCCTTTCTTTTAAACTATATTGCAAAGAACTTTGCAGAAAACTCAATCGTTTTAAAAAAGCCTGCTTGGTATTCTAAAATCACTAAAGCTGCCCACACACATGGCGATGTGCACACGATCAGCCAATGTGTACTATTTACCTGGAAACTCGCCCCGGCAGTTCTCCACACGATCTGCACACGATTTGGTGTCCAATCTTCAAACGATCTCTCCTGCAGTCAGACTTTCACAGTGCATCGTGTCCTAGATTGTCAGATCTGCCCTACGGCACGGCAGATCTGACAATGCGATGTGCGACCAGCGGGGACGCGCATTGCATCGTGATCGTGAGTGGGGACTCACGATTTACTCACTATTTGGCTATATTTTACAGGATTCTGTCGTTCCAATGTGTCGGAATCTGCCAAATCGGGTAAAATATCGCTGTGTGGCCAGCATAAGAGTTGTCTGATAACATTGTATACTTTCACAGCTTCTGACATTAGTTACTTTATTCACTTGTAGATCTTGAAGTGATGAGTGGTATACCAGCTGAAATACCCAAACTAAGGGATGCTGCAAATAGAGAGAGACGACACTTGTGTCTTCAGTTATTGGCCCCATCTGGAACCCCAGTATCTGCACTCCACTATATAACCAAAACTAACCAGCTGGCAGTTGGCTTTTCTGATGGATATCTCTCCTTATGGAACATGAAAACTTTAAGGCGAGAGTAAGTAATTTTTTTTTTTCTATAGCTCTTACATTCTCATGCAAAAGTATTTGATCTCTAATGTATTAGGTCAGAGTCTCCCATATCCAAATATTCTGAAATACGGAATAATTTTGGCATGGCTGAGATAATGAAACCTTTTGATGGTTCAATGTACACAAATTTTGTCTTAGGCACAAATTATTAAAAATATTGTATAAAATTACCTTCAGGCAGTGTGAATAAGGTGTATATGAAACATAAATTTCATGTATGTACACAAACTTGGCTTGAGTCACAAAATTATTGAAAATATTGTATAGAATTACCTGCAGACTGTGTGTATAAGGTGGTGTATATAACACATGCATTCTGTGTGTATATTGGGGTCCCATTCCCAAGATATTTCATTATGATGTGCAAATATTTTAAAATACGGACTATTCAGTTATCCAAAATACCCCTGGTCCCAAACATTTTGGATATGGGAGACTCAACGTGTGTGTGTGTGTGTGTGTGTGTGTGTGTGTGTATGTATATGTGTATGTATATATATATATATATATGTATGTCATTTTAGTCAATCTAACCCAAATGGCCAAAAAAGTGTTTTTATTGGAATTTCTAGAAAGAGCCATGAAACATGATTATTTTATTTTTTTTTTTTTTATGCAAGTTTTTTTTTTTTTTTTTTTAAATCTCTTTATTATAATAGTAGATACAACATAAGTTATCCAAACAAGGTATTTCTGAAAATATAGTGTGTACATCACTGTTAATATACAACTATTATTTAAATTTTTAACAAGGAAAAAATAAGGGTTCAAAGAGGAAAGAAAAGGGGGAAGGGGAGGCAACCTGCAGTACGCTACACAACCCAGAGAAGACAAGTTTCATTCCATTCCGGGTAGCTGTCTATGACTTGTAGAGTACCAAGGGTCCCAGGTAGCATGAAACTTTATCACAGTATCATGGAGTAGAGCAGTGATATATTCCATGGAGGCTTATATACCAGATTTTGTTCAGTAGCATTGCCGGAGCCTCAATTTGCTTCCAGTTTCTATCAATCAACAGTTTGGCTGTATTAGAAATGTGGCCACATAGTTTGTTATGAGGTTTACAGGGGTATTCAATATGGGTGCGATAACATCGTTTTTGCGTTAATATTGGAGGTATGACGTCATTATCGCAGGTTTTACTTTTACACCGTATTCAATTTCAAAGACTTATCGCAGTTTTGAAAAGTGTTTGATAAAAACGGGGATAACTTTTCACCATTGAATAGGTGTCGAAAAAAAGTGCAGAATTGGGGTTTAGGGGTGCAGGCTTAAAAAAAAAAAATAGCCTGCACCCTTGGGAATGACATTTAAAAAAAGAACTGTGTCAAAAAAAGTAAAAATAAAATAAAATGGGGACACCCCAAAAAATTAATTTAAAAATTGGGGTAAAAAAAAAAATGGGAAAAAGTTGTTTAACAATAGGGAAATAGGTTCAGGGCTATTCTGCAAGTATGCGGCAGGTGCACAAATACAGAATTTTAAAAAAATTACTTTAGGGACTTAAAAATATGCTAGTACCCATTTTCATGTACCCCAAATTTGATGGGACCACTTAAAAAAAACGAAAAAAATAACCTAAGTGCTCTTCTGCATCACTTATTCAATGTCGGGAAAAAACACCTGCTGCGGCTATTTAAATCCCCGACTTTCAATTAAAGGGTAAAACGGGGGTACCCATTGTGTTCCCCCATGTTTTTACAACTTTAGGGGGGTCTTACAATTATTTTAAGGAAAAATTCGTAACTTTACGCAAGTCCAACTTCGGAGTTTCCCGTTTTCGTTAATTTTATATTGAATATGGGGATAAGTGGGAGCGCGCACCATACCTTAACGCAGAAAAAAACTCCGATATGAAACGTTAACTTCGACAGTGAAGTTAACGTTTCATATTGAATACCCCTCTTAGAGTGGGAAGTAGTGGGTTTATGTAGAAGCATATGTAGAGGTTCCTTAGGGGGGGTAATTCTGAGCACCCTACACGCCAAAGATGTGACTTCATCCCAATATTTTTATATCTGGGGGGGCGGCAGTAACACGTCACATGCAAATAGGTCCAAAGACCCCGGGAAAATCTGATGCAGATTTGTAGGGACCATGTACCATCGACAATACACTTTGAAGGAATTTCTTTTATGTTGGTATTAATGGAGGACTTAGCCACCCATTGACTGACTGGTTGCGAAATAGTCGTCCTCCAAACTAATCCCCAGGTCTTGCTCCCAGGTCTGCTCGATGGGTTCCCTGAATTCAGGGGACAAGGGGGTTGACAATGAGTACAATATTGATATGGATCCCTTGCAGCCAGGGTTGTAAATACATCTACAGTGATCGGTGAGTGACAAAATATGTGGGTCCCAGGGACCCACCACTTTAGAAAAAATGAGGGCCATTTCTGGGTCCCATCATTTATGCTTTAGAGCTCCCAAAATGCCTCTCAGAACTCCCCTAGCCCCTTACAAATGATGCCACAGAGCCATGCCCGCCCTTTAAATGTTATGCTGCACATTAATGCCCTTTACATACTATGCCAAACAGCAGTGCCCTGTCTTTACACATTTCGGCACAGCTATGCCCCGTTTTTAAACATTATGCCGCAGATTAATGCCCGATCTTTACACATTATGCCATGCAGTAATAGCCCTTACAAATGATGCCACACAGCCATGCCCGGCCTTTACACATTATGCCGCACATTAATGCCCTTTACACATTATGCCGCACATTAATGCCCTTTAGTCCCCCTATGCATTGCCCCCAGTAGTAGTCGTCCCCAGTAGATTACCCCCTATGCATTGTTCCCAGTATTGGCCCACCTATTAGTGACCTGGGCCTAATGCCCAGGTCACTCGCACCTTCAATTGGGCCTAATTCCCCCTATGTAACCCAGGCCTTGTGCCCCCTATATACCCACAGGCCTATTGCCTGCATTTATCCCACGGGCCTAGTCCCCGACAACCCTGATGGTCTAGGGAGGGGTAAATAAAGGTGGACCACGGCCGCCTACCCGTACGGTGGCAAGAGGCTGCGGGGGGGGGAGCTCCGATTGCTCTTTTCTTTTCCACCGCTGCAGTCCTCTTTGGTCCCCAGCTTCATTCTTCTGCCGCTGGCCCGTCTTGGCCAGCGGTGCCGCCTCTTTCTTCTTGATCACGCCGTCTTCTGGCCTCTTGCGCGGCCGCTGGAATTGTTGCTGTGCCGCTCCTTCACTTGTCTTCGGGAGGTCTTCACTCCTCCCCTCCGCCACCGGACTGAACATTCCCGCTCAGCGGCATCTATTGAAGACATCGCGAGTGGGTGTGGATATGACTCGGCGAGCCCCGATTGGCTCGTCGCGTCTGCCTCCTATTGACTCGCGGCCAGTGCCAAACAACCGCCGCCGCTACTTGGTTTCCAGGCAGTGAGCTCCGCTCGGCTTGCGCCCGGAGCCGAGCGTCGCCCTCCGCCACTTTACTGCCGACACGGGTGGAAGGGACCAGGCGCTTCCTTCACCAGGTACACACTGCGGTGGCTTACCCGGCTCTGTGCCGATGCTGGGTTCAGACACTTGAGTCTCATTGGCTGCTCTAACAGACAGCGCTGTCTCTTTCTCAGGGGCACGCACTGTGCTACAGCCAGCTGTCAGGGATTGGCCACAGCACAGCGCGTCCCCGGGGACCCGAGAACTTTCTAAAAGTGAGTCCCCAGTGCCCGACATCGGGTAAAATACGTGCGATAGCGCGTATTTGCGAACACTGCATCTACACTCAAATGGAGTAGGGTTTATTGCGTGAACGAATAATACTACAATTTGTAAATATATGAACTGATGGTTAGAAGACACTATATTTTTCACACATCTGTAAAATTTTGGGGCGCAAAATCACCCTGAATTTGCAGGATTGTAGTTATCCCAGTTGATATCCAAAGTTGCATATTTTATTTATTTATTAACAGTTGCTTATATACCGCAGCATATTCCGTTGCGCTTTACAATTGGAAACATTTATAGAACAAAACAGGCTAATAACAGACACGCATTGAGGTAAGAGGGCCCATGCACCCCAGTGGGAAATGAGGGTTTAGGTGGGTTGGGTCGGGTGCTACTTTTAAACTTTTTTATTTAGCTTGTCACAAACTCTCAGGACAGCCGTTACGCAGGGAACTTCCTGAACCGAGGCTGGTCTTGTATGAAGGGGCAGCTATGGAAGAAAACTGGCTGCCAAGTCATTTTCAAGTAATACCCATTTCTTACTCCCCCTCCTCTGAGTGCCATGATCTTATGGCTAAATTGTGTTGCAGAAAAATATCTATCAAAAATGGAAAGCACCAGATCCTACTACATCTTGGTGTTTTACCGGACCACACAAGTAGCCACATAATGATTCAACCTCATGGAGATAAGAGACTGGGACCACAATTGGAATTGTTTGAAAAAGGTATAATAACCTGGGAATTTTATTCATCTTAACTGTGTTAACACGACCTGTCCACAAAATGCATTGGGGAGCCCTTCTGGATAGGTCCTTTTTGATCGATTGAAGTAGAGGTGTATTAGCCTGTAATAGCTGTTTGTACGTCTTTGTATTGGTAATACCTAAATATTTGAAGGATTTAGTTCGCCAGGTGTATTCAAAGTTGATCTATAGAAGCTTCTGTGTGGGAGGAGGGAGGTTGAACACCAAAGCCTCCGATTATATAGTTCCATTTACTTTATGCCCCGAACTGTCACCATAAGCGCATGGTTCAGCCTGTAATTAGGCAGCGAAGTCAAGGGTGATGTCAGGGTTAATAGATAATCTGCGAACAGAGCTTTTGTTTTGCGACCCTTGTACTGACACATTCTTGATATTGGGATTGTCCTGAATTTTGGCCACGAGAGGTTCTATGCTTAAGGCATAAAGCAACGGCGAAAGTTGACTTCCCTGTCTCGTACCGTTACCCCAGGTAAACATTGGTGAAGAAAGTCCATTAGTCAAGACTATGGCTGACTGACTATGGTATAGGGCAGTGGTCGCCAACCTTAATTGAGATGTGAGCTACTCGAGAAAAATGAAACCTAAAGAGCTACTAACCTTTTAGAAAAAATAAAAACTGGCTAATCGAAAAAAATTTTGATCATTTAATCAAAATTAAAATTTTTTTTAATAGAAAACAACAATGCATTTAATTAATACAATGATATTGTTGCACATTTCACTTTTAATTACCAGCTCCAAAGAGGTAAGTACATTAGAGGAGCAAAAGATATAGACAGGGCAGCTGTGTGATTTTTCGGCAGTGCTGGACAGGAGTCGCTTGTCCCAAATGCAGTTGACTCCTGTGATGACCAGATGGCATCCGTCATGTATTGTTGCCCTATGGCAATCACCTGATGCGCTTCCCCGTTGCGCCACCCACGGCTTTGTCAGAGGTCATTTCCTCCTAGTTGACTCTGCAGTACTGCAGCTAGGGGAGAGATACCCAAATTACAGCCGTGAGCTAACTGTAGCTCGCGAGCTATGGGTTGGAGACCACCAGTATAGGGCCTTAATAGCTGAACAAAGCTGCCGCAAAAGCCATAAGTCTGTAAGGCCTGAAACATGCAAGGCCAAGATAGCCGGTCAATTGCCTTTTCTGCATCGAGTGAAAACAACACAGCTGATATCTTACATTTATTGATATAGGAGATTAGGTTAATAATCCGCCTGACTAACTCACGCCTTCCACAGGTTCCCAGTACCCGTGACAGCTCAGATATTCATAAGGAACTTATATCTCTCTGAACCTTGCTAACCTTTCCATACAGTTTCTTACCTTTCCGTCCTATTACCACAGACCCCAGACACTGGGTCTTCGCCGCTATACTCTATGTATAGCAACCCAAAGCTTCATGTGAGCTAAACATGCCAGCTTTCACAGGGCCAAAACTCCCAAATACAACCTGATTATCTTAAACATAATATGTTATGCATATTAAGCAAACCACGCAAGAGGCCAGAAGATGGCGTGATCCAGGAGGACAAAGGAAGATTCGGCGCCGCTGGCTAGGACCGGCTAGCGGCACAAGAATGAAGCTGAGTACCGAAGAGGACTGCGGGGGTGGAAAAAAAATGGCTAACGAAGCTCCCCCTCCGCAGCCTCTTCCACCGTTCTGGTAGGCGGCCTTGGGCCACCGTTATTTAACTTCTTCCTAGACCACCAGGGATGTCGGGCTCTAGGCCCGTGGGATAAATTCAGGCAATAGGCCTGGGGTATATAGGTGGGCACAAGGCCCGGGCTACATAGGGGGCATTAGGCCCAATTGAAGGTATCTGCCCCACAATAGGTGTGAGTGACCTGGGCAATTAGGCCCAGGTCACTAAAGGGCAAATTGGTGGACCAATACTGGGAGCACTGCATAGGGGGACTACTACTAGGGGTAATGTGTAGGGGGACTACTACTGGGGGTAATGCATAAGGGGACTACTACTGGGGGCAATGTATAGGGGGCTACTACTGGGGGCAATACATAGGGATTCAACTACTGGGGGCAATGCATAGGGATTCAACTACTGGGGGTGATGCATAGGGGGACTACTAGGGGTAATGCATAGGGGGGGACTACTACTGGGGGCAATGCCTAGGGGGACAGCTAGGGGTAATGCATAGGGGGGGACTACTATTGGGGGTAATGCATAGGGGGGACTACTATTGGGGGCAATGCATAGGGGGATTACTATTGGGGGCAATGCATAGGGGGACTACTACTGGGGCCAATGCATAGGGGGATTACTACTAGGGGTAATGCGTAGGGGGACTACTACTGGGGGTAATGCATAAGGGGACTACTACTGGGGCAATGTATAGGGGGGCTACTACTGGGGGCAATACATAGGGATTCAACTACTGGGGGCGATGCATAGGGATTCAACTACTGGGGGTGATGCATAGGGGGACTACTAGGGGTAATGCATAGGGGGGACTACTACTGGGGGCAATGCCTAGGGGGACAGCTAGGGGTAGTGCGTAGGGGTAATGCATAGGGGGGGACTACTATTGGGGGTAATGCATAGGGGGGACTACTATTGGGGGCAATGCATAGGGGGATTACTATTGGGGGCAATGCATAGGGGGACTACTACTGGGGGCAATGCATAGGGGGGGCTACTACTGGGGGCAATGCATAGGGGGCTAAAGGGCTTTAATATGCAGCATAATGTGTACTGGCTGGGCATGGCAGTGTGGCATAATTTGTAAGGGGTATTACTGCATGGCATAATGTGTAAAGACCAGGCATTACTGCGTGGCATAATGTGTAAAGGCCGGGCATGGCTGTGTGGCATCATTTGTAAGGGGTTAGGGGAGGTCTGAGAGGCATTTGGGGAGTTCTAAAGCATAAATTATGATGGGACCCAGAAATGGTCAGGTAGGACCCCATTTTTTTTGTTTTAAAAGTGGAGGGTCCCTGGGACCCACATATTTTGTCACTCACCGCAATCACTGTTGTAAACAAATTTTTGTCGCTAGTACTGTGAGGATTACAATTAAATTTGCTGGATACCATTTGTACAAGTGGCATTCTGTGTACAAACAAAAAAAAATATGTGGGTTCTCTGCTTTTTTTTTTTTTTTTTTTTTTAATTGTGGTTATCACAAGGTCGAGCGCCATTGTTGCCACAATTTAAGCAGGGCTGTTCGGTGTGCCAATGATATAGGTGTTTTTCCTATTTTTTTCCCCTTTACCCTCAAATGTTGGAAGCAAATATTCTATTTATTCTTTTAACGAACAGGTTATTTTTTATATATATAATATATATGTGTGTGTGTGTGTGTGTGTGTGTATATTTCTACTTCAGGGTCCATAGGGTATCCACAGGATACCTTGGGGTATAGGTGTGACGTCAGTCGCAGGGCACCAAAGAGTTAAGCTTTCAGCCTCCCAGGATGCACTAGGTCCCCCTCCTATACCCCGCCCCCGGGCCAAGGCACCTCAGTTTTAGTTTGGTGCCCGGCCGGAGTCGGGTGCACCTGTTGGAGTGGGGGCTAGAAGAGCCCCTGAAGCTTTTTCTTCATGCAGCTGTGGCTGCACATCTGGATGAACAGCATGGACAGTCAGTCCCGACGTCCATGCTGTCTTCCCTACACCCCGCCGGTACTGATCCGGGGATGCTGGTGGGCGTCTGGGGTCACAGCTAGCGGTGACCCCAGATGTTCCGGACCATGGCCGGATTCAAGGGGGACAGAGGTAAGCAGCGGGGTTCCGCGGTGGGTCCCCGCTGATCACATGGTCCTAAGTCCCCAGGCAGGGGGCTCCCTGGGGACTGGCTGCAGCGTGGAGCCAGGCGACCAACCTGCGCTTCCACTACCCCCTGGGACAGCGGACCGCAGCAGAGCGGTAGCGCTGCGGCGTCCCAGGGGTTAAATGCATGCCAGGGGAGCGCGCCTTCCCTGTCTCACAGCCGGTGCCTCCCCCGCTGCACACAGCCCTCTCTGCACTGTGCTGACTGGTCCTGTGTCAGCGCTCCTCCCCCAGGCCAGCTTCTCTCTGCTCCTCGGCGGCCATCTTCTCTGCAACGCATGGTGAACGCTGCTGGAAGTCTGGAAGGAAGCATCGTGGTCTGGGTCCCCCCGCATACCTCTCCTCCGCTGTGGCTCAGGTCTGTGTATGCAGCGCTGTGTCCTACCAGGCCCTGTGTCTGTGTAGTTGAG
The DNA here is from genome assembly GCA_031769625.1 of Taudactylus pleione. Taxonomy (NCBI): domain Eukaryota; kingdom Metazoa; phylum Chordata; class Amphibia; order Anura; family Myobatrachidae; genus Taudactylus; species Taudactylus pleione. The sequence continues at coordinate 3,463,057 of JAUIMM010000153.1, forward strand.
TGATCAGCGCTGTTAGTGCAGGAATTGTTATTTCTCTGCATTGTATGTGACTGTGCTAGCGCTGCCTGTAACTTTTCTTCTCTAAACTGTCAGCTTTATTACTGTCCCTGTTCTTTCTGCTAAAGCCCTTGCGGTGCGGTGCTGCAGGGTGGTCTCTCGCCTATTTAATACTTAATTGGTGAGAGAGGTCACATACGTGGTGCCATCATGTCTGAAAGTGATTTTCCCCTCCGGCTACAGTGTACCACGTGCAAAGTACCGTTAGCGGAGGGGGAGGGTAGCGCGGAGGGCCTTTGCCGGCAGTGTTTGTCCATGGCGCGGCCTATTACGGTTACAGCACCGGTACAGGAGCCGCCCTGGGCTTGTTTCGCTCAGGCGTTAACAGCTTTAGTGGGCCAGTTAGCTCCGCAGCCCGCGTTTACTCCGATGGGTTTGTCCCAGCAGTCTGTGGTGTCGTCACCCATGCAGGGGTTCCCACGACAATTGGTGGTACCCCACAGTCTCCCTATTTCCCCGCTCCCGGGTTCTCAGGAGCCAGCGTGGGTTAACTCCCTGACGAGTTCTGTACAGCACTTGTCGGATGTGTTGCAAGGGGAGTCTGTGATGCGGCCTCATAAAAGGCCGGTGGCGTCTCTGTCCGCTCCTTATGAGGATGACGAAGGGACGTCTGATGATGGGGAGATTCTGGATCCTTACGATCAGGAACCTTTCCATACTAAGGACGCTGATGCTAAGTCCAAAGTATATATTCCTGGACTTATTCGGGCGGTCCGCACAGCCTTGGTGATTGAGGACGAAGTTCCCCCAGCGGCTAAATCTAAGTATGCCTTTTTCAAAGATGTGAAGGGCGATGCCACAGTCTTTCCTCTTTCGGGTCAGTTGGTGGACCATTTAGAGGAGGCGTGGAAACAACCTGGCAAAAGATACCAGCCGCAGAGACGCCTGGCGGTGGCTTATCCGTTCGCGGATAATTATTTTGCTAAGTGTGAATCCCCTCCACAGGTGGATTCTCACGTGACCCGTCTTGTCCGTAGTGCCACATTGCCGATGCCATCCATGTCCTCCCTTAAGGATGCTACGGACCGCAAGGTAGAAATCTGCCTGAAGTCTGCTTATTCCCTTGCAGGGGGGGCAGCACGGCCGGCTATGGCCATTTGCTGGGTTGCCAGAGCGATGGAGCGCTGGGCGGATTCATTAGAGGCTTCTTTTGAATCCGACTGTCCGGCCGAACAGGCGGAGTTGATTGGCAATCTCCGTGATTCGGCCACCTACATCAACGAGGCGGCTCTAGACATTAGTACTCTGGTGTCTAGAATTTCTTCAGCAGCGGTAGCTGCTCGTCGCACCTTGTGGCTGCGATCCTGGAAGGCGGACGCAGATCCAAGAAAGGTCTGGAAGCGTTGCCGTTTACCGGAGAAGTTCTCTTCGGTCCGGATCTGGATAAGATTGTGGCCACGCTGGCCGCAGCCAAATCTGCTTGTCTCCCGTCGGCCGCTGCTCCTTCTGGTTCTGGACCATCGTCCTTTCGGTCATCTAGGGCCCAGGGCAGGCCCAAACCACAGTCGTTTCCTCGACAGGCTGGCCCTAAGAAATCGGTCAAGCCCCGGAAACAGGCATGGAGTACCAGACGTCCGGCCCCCAAGCCAGATGACAAGCCTGCGGCCTGACGGTCCGGGTCTCCCCTTGGGGGATCCCAGGGTGGGAGGCCGCCTGCTGCAGTTCTCCCGGTGTTGGTCGTTCACTACGACAGACACTTGGGTTCTGGAGGTGGTCTCTCACGGGTACGCCCTCTCCTTCCGGCACAGACCCCCGGCTCGATTCTTCACCACGGGTCTACCATCAGACCGGAACAAGGCTACGGAGCTGCGGAAGGTATTGCACACTATGCTCCAGGCTGGAGTTATAGTGCCTGTTCCATTCTCCCAGAGGGGCCAGGGTTTCTATTCAAATCTTTTTTTGGTACAGAAACCCAATGGGTCATATCGTCCGATTCTCAACCTCAAAGCACTCAACAAGTCTTTGCGGGTACCGAAGTTTCGGATGGAGACCCTACGGTCCATCATTCTGGCGCTGGAACCTGGGGACTACATGGTGTCATTGAACTTACAGGACGCTATGGCGGTCATGGCGGCTTCTCTGCGGCTGCAAGGAGTCCGCATGTTGCCGTACTTGGACGACCTGTTATTGGTGGCAGGATCTCCAGAGCTCCTGTTACACCACTTGGACCTGACCATTGCACTGCTGCAATGGCACGGCTGGCTAATCAACTGGCAGAAGTCCACTCTAATCCCGTCTCGGAGGATTCTGCATCTTGGAGCCTTATTGGACTCGGGACAGCAAAGGATCTTCGTGACGGAGGACAAGATCTCTGCTTTACAGTCAAGGGTGCGCAGTTGTCTGCACAGCCGCCGGGTGTCCTTACACTCGGCGATGAGGTTACTGGGCTCCATGGTGTCGGTGTTCGACATGGTGGAATACGCCCAGTTTCACTCCAGACCTCTGCAGCACCTGATCCTGTCCAAGTGGAACGGGCTGCCTCAGTCTCTGAAGTTCCAGACGATTGTGCTCACCCCGGAGGTTCGCCTGTCCCTTGCGTGGTGGTTAAAGACGACCCACCTCAACAAGGGACGTCCGTTCTGGGTTCCAAATTGGGTCCTGTTGACAACGGACGCCAGTCTTCGGGGCTGGGGAGCAGTTTCGGGTCCACACTTGTTCCAGGGCAGGTGGACACCGACAGAAGCGGAGCTTCCAATAAATATCTTGGAACTCCGTGCGGTCTTCAATGCTCTCCTGCAGGCACAGCGGTTTCTCCAGGGTCACCCGGTGCAGGTCCAGTCGGACAATGCTACCACCGTGGCCTACATAAACAGGCAAGGAGGAACTCGCAGTCGGGCGGCTCTCGTAGAGGTCTCTCGGATCCTGGTTTGGGCGGAGCGCAATCTTCCGGCCATATCAGCGGTCTTCATCCCGGGAGTGCTAAATTGGGAGGCAGACTTTCTAAGTCGCCAGGACGTTCATCCAGGGGAATGGTCCCTGCACCCGGACGTTTTTCAACTACTGGTGGACAGGTGGGGTCTTCCAGAAATCGACCTCATGGCGTCCCGGCACAACAACAAGTTGCCGGTGTACGGGTCTCGCACAAGAGACGAAGGGGCGTCTCTGGTGGATGCTCTGTCCGTCCGGTGGACGTTCAGGTTTGCATACCTGTTCCCTCCGGTCTCCCTTCTTCCACGGGTAATCCGGAAATTCAAACAGGAAGGAGGGACGCTCCTGTTGATAGCTCCCGCGTGGCCCAGACGGCACTGGTTCTCAGACCTTCAGGGTCTGTCCGTGGACAGTCCTCTGCGGTTGCCGCTACGACCGGACCTTCTGTCTCAGGGTCCTTGTCTTCACCCGGACCTGACTCGGCTGTCTTTGGCGGCGTGGCTGTTGAGACGGCCATGCTGAGGTCCTGGGGGTTTTCCAGCTCTGTGGTGCGTACCATGTTACGAGCTCGGAAACCGTCTTCCGCGAGGATATACCATCGCGTGTGGCATATGTTCTTCCAGTGGTGTCGACCGAGAGGTTATGCACCGCGGGAGTTTCGTCTGTCTCGGATTCTCGCCTTCCTGCAAGCGGGACTAGATCATGGGCTTCGCCTTGCTTCTTTGAAGGTACAGGTTTCGGCCCTATCTGTCTGGTTTCACCGTAGGATTGCTACAATCCCGGATGTGCGCACCTTTATGCAAGGTGTTCTCCGTATTCAGCCGCCCTTTGTTCCACCTGTGGCGCCTTGGGATTTGGCTGTGGTCCTGAGGGCTCTCCAAGGACCGCCGTTTGAACCACTGGGCTCAGTGGATATTAAATGGCTAACAGCTAAGACTGTTTTCCTTCTGGCCGTTGCTTCAGCCAGACGTGTTTCTGAGTTAGGGGCTCTTTCTCGTAGACCCCCTTTCTTGGTTTTTCATGGGAACAGGGCAGTGCTCCGCACTCGGCCCAAGTTTCTTCCCAAAGTTGTTTCCCAGTTTCATGTTAACGAGGAAATAGTTGTTCCGGCCTTTAACTCACCGGGTCTTTCCGTGGGTGAGGCCTCTTTGGATGTTGTGCGGGCCTTAAGGACTTATGTTGACCGCACTTCTTTGTTTAGGAAGTCGGACGCTTTGTTGTCCTCTATGGCTTCTGTAAAAAGGGTTGGCCTGCTTCAAAGCAAACTTTGGCAGCCTGGATCCGTATGGCTATTTCTGAAGCTTATCTTCATGAAGGCCTACCGGTCCCTCCTTCTCTGAAGGCTCATTCCACTAGGTCTGTGGGTCCTTCGTGGGCAGCTCGACGTGGTGCCTCGGCAGTTCAGATCTGCAAGGCTGCTACGTGGTCTTCTGTCCATACCTTCGTGAGGTATTACTGGTTTGACACCTTCGCCTCTCAGGATGCTTCCTTCGGGCGGCGGATTCTCCTTTCTGCACAGGAGCGTCCCCACCCTTAAAGGATACTGCTTTGGGACATCCCCAAGGTATCCTGTGGATACCCTATGGACCCTGAAGTAGAAAATATGAGATATGGTAAGAACTTACCCTTGTTATCTCTATTTCTACGAAGTCCATAGGGTTCCACAGGACTCCCGCCCTGTCGCACCTGTGCTGCAGATGGGCTTTGCTCTGGTCACCGGTTTTCCGTCTCCCTCTGGTGAGAATGTGATTCTTGTATGTGTCCAGATCTTTGTTCTCTCTCTTCCTTCTCCTCCTCCGGCCTATGGCTTGGTAACTAACTGAGGTGCCTTGGCCCGGGGGCGGGGTATAGGAGGGGGACCTAGTGCATCCTGGGAGGCTGAAAGCTTAACTCTTTGGTGCCCTGCGACTGACGTCACACCTATACCCCAAGGTATCCTGTGGAACCCTATGGACTTCGTAGAAATAGAGATAACAAGGGTAAGTTCTTACCATATCTCATATTATGTATATATATATATATATATATATATATGAGCGAGAGAACTAGTACAGGAACTGCTGCCTCAACTGTGACATGCAGCTACCGCTGGCCAGTCACTGGGTATTGCCCCCCTGAATCCCCCTCTAATTACAAGCACCAATACAATACAATAAGCCATTCTTATTGTAATTGTGCTACTTCAAATCAGACAGCGGACAAAATAGTCATCTATTTTCCATTTGCTTGGTAAGGGGTTATGTGCCTGTTATTTATATCCCGTTTGCTAGTTGGGAACTTGGTCAACTTTACTTTGGTAGGTGTGCTTGTTAAGTACTCACTGGCTCTACACTGCCTCATGTGTGACTGGTAATTGCAATGATTGCACCTGTAGATGGACATATGTGGTGGTATCCGTTAGTCCTGACTGCCAGGACATGGGAACAAAATGAGTGTATGTATTTGTTTCAGTTAACACTGTTAAAGTACAGGTTTAGATGTTTCAAACAACATTTGAATATGTTTTAAACTTATGCTGCCTCCTTCTTTTTTTTTTTTTTTTTGGGATAGATACCATGTTCAGGTTGAAGGAGGTAGAGTTCCTGTGTTTGCCGTTACTTTTCAAGAACCTGAAAATGACCCTCGGAATTGCTGTTACCTTTGGGCAGCTCAAACTAGTCCAAGGTATTTCTTGTTTAGTTTTTGGAAATTATAAAATAAGTGTATTGCAAAAACAGGAATTGTGATTGATTACCAATATTTCCTTTCTTTGAAATGTTCCATGGCTATCATTACAATGGGTATTTTTTGTCTTTTGGCAAGAAAGTTTGGCGCTCTGACTGCTTTTATCTGGGTATTTAAAAATTAGTTTCTTGTGCCTGTAACTCCAAATGTTCTGCATCCATCAGAGCATTAAGCATTAGACCAGAGATTCCCAAATGCGGTCCTCAAGGCTCCCCAACAGTTCAGGTTTTAGAGAGATCCATGGTTGAGCACAGGTGGTTAAGGGTCATTCCATGCCAATTTATCACAAAAAAGTAACTTTTCAATCCGACCATCTCAGATTTTCGGGAAATTTGGTAGGATGATAGACGGCATAAAGTAACTTTTATATATACATTTTTAACCCTCAGTGATACACGGTGTTTATGCTACAGGTTTGCAAACGTGACAAAAAATTTAATTTATGCTTGCAAGGTCAACTAAAACATATCATAACTTTTGCTTCTAATTGTGATAAAACTTTCATGTTGGTCTTGTTTTGAGCTAAGGAATCAATGTTGATAAAACAATTTTTTATTTTAAATATTGACTTTAACATTTCAAGGTCACATGTGATCTTTGACCTTAAATATCTATGTACAAAAAAATTAAACACTTTTTTTTTTTTTTTTTCTCAAAGTATTTTATACACTTAACTACAATCTCTTTGATATAAGTTTCATATTGGGCACAGGAGTACAAAAAAATAAGTACGGCAGTTAAACCCTTCTTGCACTAACCATGTAACTGGCAAGTTCACGCTTGTCTTGTATTGTCTCTCTGTGTTCTAGGCATGACCATCTGTGGTTTTACATCGGTGGTGCCATCGGTGATAACCATTGATGGTGCAATAACAATCTATGGTGAACCATTGATGGTTTTCACAACTGTATGGTCTCTGCTGCCGGGTGTCTTGCAAACCGTGAGCAAAAAAAGAAAACACAAGGGATGGGGCTCATTTGGTGGGGCTTAGTGGACAGCCAGGAGACTGGGCTAAGTTCTGTGCCATGAGCAGAAAAAACCCAACTGGTTCCATTTTGCTATCGATGGCAGAAAAGAATGGGTCTATTTAATAGGGACCTCCTGGTCCCTCTACACCCTCCGCACCCCCTCCTTTGTGTCCTGATCGCTGCTGGCCACAGTGATCAGGCACCTGGCATCATATAATATATATTGAATCTAGTTTAAATAGCTGTTTACATAATTTGCTAATAAAAAACCCGACAATTTTGGGGGCATTTTTTGAAGAAAAAAATGTTTTCAGTAAGTGGTTAACATTATTTTTACTAAAATAAAGTGAAAAAGGGTATATTCACACCCTTTTCACATTGCTTTAGTATCGCCTAAATTTACTAAAGGGCAATTGGAGTAGAGTTTGTAAGATTCTACTCCAAGCCCTAATTATCAAATTTTTAGTAAGCAGATCGCATTTCCCATAATTGTAATGGGAAATGCGATCTGCCTAAGATTTACAGTGACATCAGACTCTGCGGGTCCTGCCTCTCGTGTTCGTGTCCCCTGCATGCCCCCCTTCCTGCTCAGCTTCCCTGCCGCAAGAGTCAGTAAGAATACCCACCACTCCTGATTAGCAGAAGCTGTGGTTAACAGCTGGGCAGTGTGACAGTGCAGTCTGCTACGGCTGTCACAAAAAACGCTGAGCAGCATCCCCCGCCTGCGCCCACTTAGCTCCATGAGTATGGAGCTGCTCAGCGCTTACTATACTTTTGAGAATACTGGGGCAGTTTAGCTGGGTAAAAGCTAAGTTGTCGGTGTAAGAATGGCCATGTTGGGGGCATAGAAGCTCACTATGGGATATATATGATACAATAGGGAAAACAAGCCATACTTTGAAAAGTACTGATGTCTAATCTTAGGTCTGATTCATAGTCATAAAGTAGAAATCCATGATGTCCACATGCTCACAGATCTAGAAGCAGCCCCCAAGGGACATCATGGATTTCTACTTTGACTATAAGTACTGATGTCTACACTTATGTCTGATTCAAAGGATGGCTTGTTTCCCTTATTGTATCATGGACATTAAATAAGTGTATATATTTTTGCATACGAAGAATTGTGCTGGTCTATATTCCACATGGAGTTGGATATTCTGTATATGTAGATATATCAAATACATTTCTGCTCATCTTAGACTCTAATCTCCTGTTAAGCTGCACTTTCTCTTGCTGTGCTAAAGTGATAGTTCTGTGTGAGTGGGTTCCACAGTTATGATGGCAAAGGCAACAGATAAGCGTACCTCTCAAATTGTTTGCTTGCACTATTTGCAAGAAGAAGTTTGCGCAGGCTAGTTCAGAGGGTTTTTCCCTATGTGATGCCTGTGAATCAGACCGTTCTAATACTGCCCAATCTAACCAGAATATTACACCACCTTGGATAGCCACTTTTGCTGGGGTGATGTCAGATTTGACCTCCGAGCTAGGAGCTACTCACAGGGAGAGAGAGGGCGCCAGGGAAGGTCCCAGTGCTTCTGACTCAGCTAGCAAACCAGCATAGGCTTGGGGGTTAGCCCGTTCGTTACATGGTTTAGTCGAAATGATACTCCTCTAACGTCTAAACCCATGTATAGTGCGGTAGGACAGCCTGCTAAGAAAAGAGCACTTCTGGACATTCTTTAGTCAGAGTTGGATGCGGAACACTCCTCTCTGGAGGATGAGGAGGGTGAGATGTTGGAGGATTCAGCTACCCAAAGTATTGGAACCCTTATCCTGGTGGTCCAGGAGGTGCTACATATTTTAGATTGAGTTTCCTGAATCATTGGATTCATCACTGTTTGGCAAGAAACAAAGAGTCTAAAGGGGGGTATCCACTAGACGATAAAGTTGAACGATAACGATAAATTCGGTTGAACATCTGGTCCTTTAGACATTTATCATCGTTCAAACATGCTGGTCAACCTGACGATATTGTCAGGTTCAGCATGTTTGCAGATGATTGATTGTGCCTGCACTGAACAGCATATCGTTCAGTGTGGGCACCCTGCAGTGTACTGAACGTAAACAATATCGTTATCGTTCAGTCTTTTCGTTATCGTTCAATATCGTTCAGTAGTGGATACCCGCCTTAACTTCTCCCTGCTTCTCTTCAATTATATGAGCAGCTGGCTGCAGCTTGGAAGCACCCTGACAGGAAGCTTCAGCTGCCCAGGTGGTTTCTCTCCCTGTATCCTTTTTCCACAGATAACAGGAGCAAATGGGATACTCCTCCGCCTGTGGGCTCTTGGGTCCCTCATTTGTCTAAGAAGACAACACTACCTGTTCTGGAAGCTATGACCTTTTAAAAGAAGGTTCTGAGCGCAAGTTAGAAACCACACTCCATTCCTCATATGGATGTCTTTGTTTTACTCAGACCGGCTTTGGTCGGTTCTTGGGCCAACATGGCAGTAGAAAAATGGGCTGAATAGTAGGCGGAAGGTCTACGATCCAAAACTCCACGAGCTGATTATGTTCTAGCTGAACATATTCGTGAAACAGCGGTTTATTGGGCCATGCCTCTAGAGATATTGGCCAGGTAGGGTCCAGTATTTCAGATGCTGCCCTGGACTTGGCAAGCTGATGCAGAGTCTAAACTCGCTGTGGAAGCCCTTCCATTTCCAAGGTCCAAAGCTGGACAAATGGGTTTCTTTGACCACGGGTGGCAAAAGTACCTCTTTTTTCGCCTTATTTTGCAGCGATCCCCCAGCACTCTTTTAGAGACCCTTCCTTTTGTTCCTTTCGACCCTCCTCTAGGTTTTAGGTCAGAGTTAGAGGTGCTGCTTCTGCAATTTAGAGGGGCAGCTCCAGAGTGCGACAAGCTTCTAGCTCCCGTCGCCCCGACCCCAAGCCAAAAAACATGGCATGACAGGCTTTTTTCTCACCTGGGGTTCCGATACTTGGGTTTGCAATCTTGTATCCCTTGGGTACAAGATAGTTTGCTTTTCTTTACTACAGGCCTCCCTGTCGATTCCCTAAAACAGGTAGTTTTACAAAAGGCGATCGACAAACTTGTTGCCTCCGAGGTCCTTATTACAGTTCCGTCTTCCCAAAGGACTCGAGTTCTACTTGAATCTGTTTGGTTCCGAATCTCGATGGATCAGTCAGGCCCATTTTGAATATCAAATCCTTGAATCTCGACCTGTCCTTTCCCAGATTAAATATGGAATCCCTTCATTCAGTCATTGGAAGCAGCTGAATACATGGTTTCTCTGGACATCAAAGATGCATACCTACCTGTTCCGATTTGGGTACCACACAAAGTTTTCCTTGGTTTGCCATCAGGGAGTAAAATTTTCAGTTTCAAGCTCTGCCATTGAACTGTCATCCGCTCCCAGGGTCAAGGTGATGGCGATGATTTGTCATCTTCGGACGCAGGGAGTGATTATCGTCTCTTATCTGGACTACCTCCTTATCAAGGCTCCTGGAACAGGTGACGTTCACCCATCATATCCTCATCCAGCACGGTAAGATCGTCAATTTCCAGCTGGTGCCATCACAGCGTCTTCAGTTCCTCGAGATGATTTTGGACACATCTCTACAACAGGTGTTTCTTCCTCTGGACAAGGCTCAGGCAATTCAGGACTTGATACGCTTTGTGCTAAGGCCGAAGCGGGTGTCTGTTCACCTTTGCATCCACCTTTTAGCAAAGATAGTGGCCTCATTCAAAGCCATAAAGGTCAGCACATTCCATTCCTGGCCATTCCAGTTGGACATTCTGTCCCAATGGTCGGTGTCTCCTCTTCAGATGTACCGTATGGTGTGGCATACATCAAACGGCAGAGGGGGACAGCCGCAACTTACAGTGGTCGGAAAAACACGTCAAGGCCATCTCCGCCATCTTCATCCCAGGGGTAGACAATTGGGAAGTGTATTATCTCAGCCGTCGGGATCTTCATCCTGTGGAGTGGATGCTGCATCTGGAGATCTTCGAGCAGTTGATCCGCTGTTGGGGCAGGGCGCAGATAAATCTCATGGCTTCCAGGATCAATCATCAGCGGCCTCTTTACTATTCCAGAACCAAAGACCATCGGAGCAGATACGTTGTTGATACCTTGGCCGTACAGCCTAGTGTACCTGTTCTCGCCATTTCCACACGTTCCACGAGTTCTCAAGTGCGTGTCCACAACAGTCATCCTAGTGGCTCCGGACTGGCCTAGTCAAGCTTGGTACTCCGATCTACTCCTTCTGGCAGACGATTCGTGTTCTCTTCCCCTGAGATCTGATCTTCTTCAGCAGAGTCCGTTTTGTGTACCCTAACTTACCTCTGCTACGTTTGACAGTGTGGCTGGTTAGACCTACATCTTCAGAAGATGTTATTCCGAGGACTGTGATTCCTACTATGCTTAGAGCTAGGAAGCCGATTACATCGGCTCATTACCATCGGATTTGGAAATCGTGTGTTCTGGTGCGAGGGTCGTGGTTCTTCCGCCGCCTCCTTCCACTTTCCTTCGTTTATATTGTTCCTCCAGAGGGGTCTAGATGCTGGACTTTGCTTGGGCTCACTGGATGCGCAGATTTATGCCTATAACTGTATTTTTTTTCAGCGTTGCTTGGCCCTGTTTCCGTAAGTGCAGACTTTTCTTCAGGGGGTACTTAGCGTCCAGCCTCCCTTTTGTTCCGCCTACTTTGCCTTGGGGTCTCAACATCGTACTGTTGTCGTGTGTGTGTGTGGTTTTTTTTTTTCTTCAGTCTGCAGTGTTTGAACCCTTGGATGAGTTTTTGTTGGCCCTGGCTTCAACTAGGTGTTTCAGACCTTGGGGCTTTGTCGTGTCGCTCTTCCTATCTGGTTTTTCATGAGGATCGTGCTGAGCTTCATACTCTTCAAAGGTGGTATCGGCCTTCCACATTAATCAACAGATTGTAGTCCCAGCTCTGCTGGATTCGTCTGGGGCTTCACATTCCCTGGATATAATGAGGGCCCTCTGTAGCTATGTGGCCCATACAGCGGGGTTGCGCAAATTGGATGCTCTTTTCATCCTCTCTGAGGCGGCCCAGCGGGTTGGTATGCCTCTAAACAGACTTTGGCCAGATGGATCTTTCTAGCTATTCAGCAGGCTTAAGTCGACCTCCACCTGTAACCATTTCAGCACATTCTACGTGCTCCGTGGGTGCTTCTGCGTCTCATCTTTGTCGTGCAGCTACGTGGTCTTCTCTGCATAATTTTTGTTCGCCTTTACAGCTTTGATACCTTTTTGCAGCCTAGGATTTCAGTTTTGGCTGCAGGGTGTTGCAGGTTTCTCAGCACTCTCCCACCCGGGAGGGAAACTTTGGGATGTCTCCTAGTGGATGAAGGAGAAAACAGGATATTGGACAGCGCTGTTTACCGTTTTTTTTTTTTTCCATTGGAAGTTTTTGTTTCTGCTCCAGTTCTTTTACAGTTTTGTGTGTTTGAGTGTGACTGTGTTGCATGAATTGTGTTGTGGTGTTCTCCGATGGGATGTCCCATCCTGGGGAATTTTCCTTCTCCTATTTTCTTCATATCTGTTCTCAGTCTCATCTCTGGCTCCATTTCCTTAACTGGGGCTAATGGGGCATAGATGGGGAGGAGCCGGTCACACTTCAAATTTGTGTAAAGTGCCAGGCTCTATTCTACCACCGTCTATACCCCAGTGTCTTGAGCTCCAGTTTCCTCTGTGGAATCGGAGAAATTGAGTTATCTTTAAGTGCTAAAATCCTGGGGGGGTTTTCGGGCACATGCGTGCTCTTCTATGATGGCATCCCTGCACCTTGCCTACCCTAGAATGAACACTGCTTTATACTTATGCGCTAACATTGGATGTGACCGAACCATTGAATTTTCCTAACAAACTGAAGTTTATGCTAATTTGTGCATGCTTATGCTGGTTTGGTTTAAGTGCTGGTTTCAGCTGCGACACAGTGTCTATACTTTTAAACCGCTTCTCTTCAGTAAGATATAATCCTGTTAGAAGGTAGTGTAATGCTTTTTGTGACCCTTCAATTTGATATGCACAGTCTTGTGAAATTATGGTCACCCGCTGATTATTTATAGCTGTGTGGTTCATTATTGTCTCTAGAGGGGTAATTGTATGGTAATACTAAGTTTGGACTTTATAATTTTTTTGTGTGTTACTGTTTTAAGTAATTTTTCAGTATTTTATGTTGGGTATTATATATATTACTAGAAATTTTATTTACTCCTCCATCTAATCACAGTGCAGGGAAAGCTTGGACAGCCCAGCATCTCCTAGAGTGCTGGGTATGCCTCCTGGAGTGTTTGGATGGAGGGTGTGTGTCGTGCGGCCCCTCCCCTAAGTAGCCACAAACCATTTTCAGGCATGCACAGATGTGCCCTCTTTCTTGGTCGGTGCCATACCTGCTAGAATTGGCACTGTTACACACAACACACTGTTATGGATTTTTATTTTTTTACTACTGTATTTGTAGACCCCTTTCCTCAGCTTTTTTTTTTTTTTTGGTATGGTATTTGTTTTCACATCCAGGAATCTTTATTTGCTGTGAAAGGACAAGTTGAATCTTTTTCCCTGTTCGTAACCTGCCAGGCTTCTGCAAAAAGGTTATTTTGGTTGTATTGTCATGGCATTTAAGACATGTCACCAGTATGTTGTCTAAATATGGCCATAATTGAACCCCATTTTTTTTTTTTCCGTCACTTACATCACCGTCCTAAGTTAAGGGCTTGCCTAGAAAAGGTGTCTTTTCAGCTGTTTGTTCCGGATGCGGTTTCCTTCATGTACATTCTCTCCCCTGCCTCAATTGTGTTTTATATTCCTTCCATCCTGCCCAATTTGAATGATCTGCTTTAAACAGGACACTGTCTGTGCAGAACGCCCACATTCGTCCTGGCATGCCTTTTTTTTTTTTTTTTTACCCTCTGGTGTTCCCAAGGTAGCTATCCTATCCCCTGTTTGCAACACCATATATTATGTCTATACACAATTTATAGTAAGGAGATGTCTGGGCGCAACTAAAACGGTATGCTGTAGCTCCAATCCTATACTACTCTTGCCCAAAATACAAGAAAACAATGGTATATACAAATAGATTTTTAGAATAGGATCAAAGAGCGCTCCCGATAACTAGAAACAGGCGAATAATATTCCAAATGTCCCAAAAAAAAAGTTTCTTTATCCTTTTTCTTTTCTTTATGCTTCTTTCACTCAAAGTTTTTTTCAATATGAAAAGGAAAACAAAAGACAAAATCTGTATAAACTCTTTAAACGTTCTTCCTCACTTCATAAAGACATATGTGTAAATGGGAATCTTCAAAATTAGCACTCAATGTGTATCCACCCAAAAAATGTAATATCCATTAAAAAAGTAATAATTGTGATATGTAATATACCTTACTCACTTAGTAACTACATATACACCTGCTCATTAAGGTATCTTTTACTCTATAGACGACACAATCTATTCAAGGGAAAGCGTACCTTAAGCTGGCCACACACTAGACCAACTTTCATCCAATCAGCCAACTTGTTGATTGGTTGGAATGAAAATCTAGTAAAGAATACAATCAGCAATTTGCTCCCAAACGCTGGAAAATGGACCAAAACTGTTGTTTGAACAAATAGTTTAGATCAAACATTTAACAAACTTGTCTGAACGACCATTTTCATCAGTTTTCTGGCATTTAGGAGCAAATTGCTGATCATCATTTACTCCCATACGTTACCAGATTTTCATTCCAACCAATCAACAAGTTGGGTGGTTGGATGTAAGTTGGTGTAGTGTGTGGCCAGCTTTACTCTCATAATTTATATGTGTCTTCCTCCTGTAAAGGTATCTTTATTTGGGTTTTCTCCACTGGATCTCATATGCAAAAGTCACGTTATTTTGTAATGAAAAATGTATTTACTTTAAAAACATGAATTTTTCTTCTTCATAAAAAAACACCACAATTCAAAGGAAGTCCACAGATTATTGTTCTCCAAGAGACGGAGGGAGTAATATAGTGTTAACATAGATGGTAAGTTTGTACAGCTGTCCAGATCAACAGTAGTCACCTAAAAATACCTCCAATAGTCCAAGGGTTCAAAAATTTTGGTCCTTTTCAATTGCACAGTTCCCAGCATCCAACGTGTTTCGAACAAGTCTTTCTCAAGGCATTCAATGGGAACTGTGCTATATTCTCCTATTTATACTATTCATTCCCCCTTTACAAATAGGGCAGAACTGGAACTTCACAAAATCACAGAATTTACATACAATACATCAAAATTCAAACATATCATATAAAGAATAAACCCTTCCCCGATATAATAGACATCCTCCCCGGGACCGGTGGTCTGACGCTAATATCGGCAGGCTATTTATAAGCTTAATTATTAAAAAAATCTGAATATGATTACCTCTGTACCCGGAAGTTGCTGCGTTCCATGTAGTGGAGCGCAAACCGGAATGTGAGTCTCCATATGTGGTGAAGCGCAAGCCAAAAGCTTACCTCCACATATCTGTATCTCAACTGTTGGTAATTTATGCGTTCCATGTCTTGGAACGCAAGCTAGAGATATTATTTCCTAATAGGTCAGAGGTATAAAATAGGAGGTATTTCCATAAAAACAAGATTAATATTAAAATCCTCCTCTCTGACACAAAAATAGATGAAATATAAAATATTTAAAATTCAGATCTTAAAATTTTAAAAATTATAAAAAATTTTATAACAACCACTTCAGCTCAAAGTTGGCATTTAACCCTCCAGGTGTCAATGTTTGTAATTTAAATATCCATTGCATTTCTGCTCGAGCAAGGTTCCCCTCAATATCCCTGTCTTTCCAGTTAGAATTTTAATATTTTGTATCCCCATAAACTCCATTAAATCTTTGGCAGAACAGTTATGAGATACTCTAAAATTTTCTGACAGAGTATGTGTATTCAGCCCTTTCCTAACATTTCTGATATGCTCCGCTAGAGTTTCTGAGGACCTAGATGTACGTCCTATGTATATCAAACCACACCTACATTTCAATAAATATATAAAATTCGCCCTATGACAGGTAATAAAGCTGTTAATTTTATATTCTTCACCTTTTACTATAAAATTAGTAATCTTAGTTTTAGATGCAGGGACCGCCTTGCCGTAATACAATCCCCGCATCTGTGAAAACCCTTTCTTCGTATAGGGTTAGGGGTCTCATAAGGTAATGCACTCTTGACGAGATTGTCTTTGAGATTAGCTGCTCTGTGATACATAAATACTGGTTTGTTGGGGATTATGGGCCTCATTCAGAGGATGCAAGCGGTCGCTCAGAAACTGGGCGGCCATTCGCATCCTGACCGCCCGCCTCTGTTGCGGTCGTTAGGCTGTGTGTTAACACCCACAGCTCTAACGACCGCTCGGGTGATTGTCGCGATGGTCAGCGACCATCGGGGCTTATGACGAGACTCTAGGGTAGGGTCTCACTTGTCGTAAGCCCCGGAGAGCTTCTGGCTCTGTCAGAGCCGGAAGCTCTCCACTGATATCACTAGTGATGCCAGTGGGGCCTCCCCCAAATGGCAGGCGTTCCCATGGGAACGCCTCCGTTTGGGCTGCCACCCCCCCGGCCCGCCTTCCAAACGGGGCGAGCTGTCAATCAACATCGACAGCTCGCCCCCTTTGGAAAGAGACCCGCTACGACCGGCGCTGTCGGTCGTAGCGGGTCTCGCGCATGCGCAGGAGGGAGCCGGCTCCCTCGTGCGCATGCGCACTGGCAAAACATCGAGGCAGTCGTAGACCGTACGGCCGCCTCTGAATAAGGTCCTATATCCTTTAAAGCAGGGTCCTTTAAAAGAATATCCCAATATTCTTTAATCTTTTCTACATTTTTTAAATCTGAACTAAAACCTGAAATAATAGCCCAATTAGTATTCTTGTTGACCCTCTTTCTTGGTTCCCTTTAAAATACATTTTCTATCCATCGATATTACTTCTGTTTTTTTGCTTTCTCTATATATTCAGGATCATATCCCCTAGTTGTAAATTTCTTCCCCATTTCCAATATTTGTGTTCTGGAATGAGAATCATCACTACAATTTCTTTTTAACCTAATAAATTGGCCTTTGGGAATCCCCCTCAGCCAATTAGGGTGGTGGTTACTATTTTTGGGCATATAGCTATTAGAATCTGTGGGTTTGCTATACCCTTTTGTATGTAATTTTTTTCCTTCAATATATAGTGTTCGGTCCAAAAAAATGAACAGATTCTTGGCTAATTTCAAATGTAAGTCTATTATTTTTACCATTCCCGTTTAGTCGTTCACAAAAAGATTTTAGTTCCAAATCTGATCCTCCAAATAAATATCACATCATCAATCTATGCCAGGATACCAAGTTCGCACCCGGCTCCTTCCATACCGAATCTTGTTCCCAATGGGCCATAAAGAGATTCGTGTATTCGGGTGCGAACTTGGTATCCATAGCTGTACCAACCTTTTGTACATAGTAATTGTCCTCAAAAAAGAAATAGTTATTTAAAATAAACTCAACTCCTTCCAGGATAAAATGTATTATTCCTTCTGTTAGATCAGTATGTGATAAAGACCATCTTAGTTTCTCCAATCCATCCTGATGATCTATCATCGTATATAGCGACGTAACATCTGCGGTTATCAAGTATATATTATCAGCCATTTCTATATTTTCCAGTTTATTTATGATATCTAACGTATCCTTAATATACGATTTTGTATTTTTAACCAGAGGCTGTAAATAAAAATCTATCATCTCTGAAAAATTAGTAGTCACTTCCCATACCTGCTATTATGTGTCGTCCTGGTGGGGTAGTGGGGTTCTTATGAACCTTAGGCAGGATATAAATACCTGGAGTTTTAGGATTTTCCACATTTAAAAAAAATCAAACTCCTTCTTGTTAATAACTCCTAAGTCCATATATTTCTTGAGGAACTTCAAAAAGTTACTCTTGATTCTATTCGTAGGATCTCCTTTCAATTTTAGATAAGTTCCTTCTTTATTTAACTGCCCCTCAATTTCTTTAATATAATCAAGTTTATCTAATACAGCCACTGCTCCTCCCTTATCACAGGGTTTAATCACAATAGAGGGATCTTTTTTGAGAGTTTTTATAGCCTCTCTTTCTTTCTTTGTAAGATTACTATTCTTCCTCTTTCTTTTTCATAATATTCAAATCTTCAATAACTGACTTAATAAAACAATCTATCGTACCTCCTTTTACATGTACTGGATAGAAAGTAGATTTCTTCCTAAATATGGTTTCTTCCATGTCTATTTCTACTAGGTTATTTAATTTTATCGTTTTTCATGTCAAAAAATTTCTTAAAAGTTAATTTGCACGCAAACTTATGTACGTCAATGAACATTTTAAAATCTATATCATTAGAGGGGGCAAATTTGAGGCCTTTTCTCAATATTTTTTCTTCTATGTCTGCAAGGTTTTTTTTACTTTAAAAATTTTTACATCATCTAATATTTTTTGTTCATCCTGAATTATCTCATGTTTTTTTATTTTTATATTTTCTTTTTTTTCTTTAGCCCCCCTCGTTTACCACTTGTTTTTTTTTGTATTACTTTAAAAGATTTCAGGATTCGACCTACTTTCTGTCTCCCTAAAAAAGGGGAACCCATAGGATAATTATCCTCCTTTAAGACGTCAAATCTATTGGATTGATCTAATGAGGGTCTATAATCTCTTCTATAGTATCTATTGTCTCTTCTATATGACCTTCTTGGATATACCCATTCATCTCTATCCTGTTTTTTTAAATTTATTATGATTTTTATATGTATTGGTCCAATTTTTTTTCGAAATCCTCATAATATTCCCTTGGATTAGATCTTGGATATTTCGGGTTGGAAAACATTTTTTCCCAGCAAAACCTACCCTTTTTTTTTTTGTAGTCTTTTTGTTGGGGGTATTAAAGTCTTCCCATTCTAAACCTTTTATGTGAGAACTATCTTTTTTTATCTTGATCTTTTGTTGATTTTTTTTTTTTCTTTTTTGATGGTTTCTTTTACTGTTCTTTATTTTCCATTTTTATGAAAGTCATGATCCCTCTTTAACTTTTTTTGCTTCTTCGCTATTAATTCTTTAGTATTTTGATTGATTTTTTAATTCTATATCTTTTTCCAGGATTACAAACTCTGGTAGATTCTCAAATGGCTGTACCAGAGTCTGTAAAACTTCTGTTCTCTCATTAATGGTTCTGAGTTTCTCTCCTTTCCTTGAGGATAAGGTTAATGAGAGAAAAATAACAAGTATCTAATATATTACTCCATTCTCTTTTCAAATCTTCACTCGCATCATGGAAGGTGGGAAATTTTTTTATCCTCAGACCCTTGAAAAATATTTGTCAGACCAAATTATTCCTATGTGTAGCCACCTCCCAACACAAATTGTTTTCTTTCAATAATAGCATGCTTAAATATTATGTCACCAAGTCCTCTGACCTACAGAATTAAACAAAACCATACCTGATAAAGGAATACAACACCAGGGAAAAGGAGTTGCATTATATACCACCTGGGGGTGTTTATCTACCAGTTTCTAGCTAACTTAAAGTGGAAGCTACTCACTATAATGCTTTCCATAGAGAATTGGAGGACAAATGTATCTTCTGTTTTTTCGGGTATCTTTATCAGTGATTGGAAGTAGATTTTGTTAGTCCTATAATGTAATGAAAGAACTTATACCCATGCACATTTTTTCCATATTTGCATACTTCAACGAATGTAAGAAAGTTAACCTATACATTGACATATTTGATTTGCTTCACATGACGGTATGGCCAGAGATGTCACAGCAAGTGTCCTGTATCAATTTCAAAATATGCTACATTACTAGGTTTATATGAAGAAAATTTGGAGCACCGCTAATATACATTTTCTACATTTTAAATAGTTAACTACCTCTATGAAAACCTTTGCAGCAAACAAGGAAATTATATATAGTAAGCAATAAGTTTGCCTCTATATGTAACATTTTAAACTTGACCAAGGTTTACACTTCTAAGTTGATGCATACCAGCCTAGCTGGTATGCATCACTTTACAGGAAAGCGTCTGAAAATTTTATGTTCTCCATTTATTTTCTATTGTAGTGGACAAGATATAAGCCTGCATTTGCTGCAGTTGGCTTTTGGTGACAAAAAATGCTTACCATCGGGACAAATAATCTATGAGGTAAGATACTTGTGTGTTGTTATCATGAGACTGCAACCTTTCCACCAGTGCATTTACATGTGGTTACTGTGTGTGTGTGTTGTGTTTTTTTTTTTTTTTTTTTTAATTTAATGTATCTTCTTCCCACATTCTTAACCTAGTTAAGCTGCCTTGTAGCCTAATGGATGTTTACAAGATTAGCCAAAATACAAACTAAAATTAAAGTATAGACTATAAAATTACGCGATGCATTTAGTGCTGCAGCATCGCACAGGACACCACATTCCTGACAACTCCTGGCTGAAAGATACAGCAGAGGGGGAGAGGCTAATGCTGCCCCCACACAGCAAATTTTTTTTTTTTTTTTTTTTTTTAAACCCGATCTGGCCGATTCCGACACTTCGAAACAACAGATCGGGTAAAAAATGCCCAAATCGTGAGATCACGATACGATGCTCGCCCCCGCAGGTAGCACATCGCATCGTCAGATCTGCCATGCTGTACGGCAGATCTGACAATCTAGGATACAATGCACTATAAAAAAGTCTGGCTGCTGGAGATCAGATGAAGATTGGACAGCATATCGTGTGCTGAGTTGCCGGGGAGAGTTTCAAGGGAAATTGGACACATCGGCTGTGTGTGTGTGATGGCACCTTTAGGTTTCAGTGAGAATTGGTTAGTGCCATAGCCCCTGCATGCACTTCTATACCGTGGATGCAAGGTGAAATACATGTTTCTGACTATTCTCTACTGCAAATAGCTATTGCTCACTGTTTAACACTGTAACCCAAGAAAATATATTTTACTGTTTTTGTCAATTTTTTTGACCTACAGTATACACTTGTCATTGTTTTGTCTTACAGAATTTGGAGTATTGTGAGGAAAGGTACAGCTTGGATCTTTCAGCTAATGTCCTGACTTTGAGAGGGCAAGCAACCAGTACCAAATTGCTCAGCTGGCAGACCATAGAAAAATGTCATGCTCATAATGAAAGAGAAGATGGACTCCATGAAGGTTTGTTCACTTTTTGTTAGCACTATGCTGGGGATCCAGTGATAATCTTTGATTTAAAAATGCCACAGATGGGAAACCATTAAAATATTTCTAAGGGGGAGCTTCAATTGTTTGAGCTGGCGGCTGTCAGTTCCAGGCATCCGACTGAGCGATTCAATTGTTGCACCGTTCATGTGTAAACAGGCGCCGGCATTCGTGCTCGTGCCCTCTTAAAGAGGCGAGCAGAAATGTGTGAAAAGTCTGTGGACTTTAAACGGTAGCCCCTATAAGTAGCTAAACCTTTTCAATTTGGCGCGATAATGAATGTGCGCAAAAAACAAGTGAATTGCTACATTGGGCGCCAATACCAAAAACAAAGAGTTCTAGACAGGATACACTTCAGAGATTTAAAACCTCTAACTCCACATGATGGAGAATGATTTGCAAAACCAAAGGAAACCTTTCCCAGCTCACATCCAAACATGGACTGCCCATTTCATCTTGAACACAACATTTTTTTTTTTTTTTTATCCTGACAAGGTGGCTGTAAAAACAAATAAAATATAGCAATCTGCTTCCACTTACAAGTAAACCTATCACTATTGTTTAAAAATGGATATGTTGATTTATATTCAAAGTCTGGTAGTTTAGATCACAGGGGACACAAAGAATAAGACAGACTTTTCATGCACAAAATTGTGAATTCTACTGAAGTGATTGAATATGCCCCATCTTGGGCTACAGGTTTTCAATCTTCGATGCACATGTTTTGTACAGGTTTGTAAATCCACATATTTGGCATGGACAGAGGTGTGCAGTAGCGAATTCTACCTAGGGGCAGCAGGACTGCAGCCCCCCAGTAAAAATCTGCCACTGCGAGTCCCCAGTGACCTCTTTTTCTGGGGACCACACTGGCTCCGGAACCCCCCTGACCTAACGGCGTCAGCGCGACCATTCTTTGCAGGGCAGGCACAACAGGAGACAGTCTCCTTGTGTAGACCTGCACTGAATGTGTCGGCAGTGTAGTGGCTTCCTATTAAAACCCTACCTGCTAATCTCACACAGGGCTGGCAGTCTCGAGGCGGAAGTTACTCACCCTGTGGGACTGCCAGTAAGGGCTTCCAGCAGGAATCCTCCTCTGTGCTGATCACTGGCTGCAATGTACTTATAGGGACTGTACACTGTGCAGCCCTATAAGCTATTATACTCCAGCTTGCAAGCACTTTCTTCCACTAGAGAACACTGAAGTTACACTGGGGTATAGACTGGTTTTCAGCAGAGCCTGACTCTTTAAAATTTTCTAAATCTGAGACACTCATCCACCACTATACCCCACTTGACCCGGTTTAGACAAAAGTACCCGGCTCCCCGGGCCGTAGAAGGATGTCTCCAGCCTTACATGTTTGTTTTACTTTTTTTACTTGAGTTCTTCTATGACGGTTCCAAAAGGCAGACTGTATGCTGCTAACAGTCCGTCTGCATCGAGGGAGCCTCCGGCAGGACCCGCCATGGCTACACCAGCCAGTGTCTGGGTCCTGGGCCACAGGGTCCTCAGACCCTGACATGGCCACCCTGCACCGACTGGCTAGAGCAGTAGTGCATATAGCCACTCTCCCTGACTAACATGGAGAGTGGTGTCTGTAGTTAAGTCGCGGACGCCCCCAGTCCAGTAGGGACACCCGGAGCTGTTCAGGTAGTCGGACAAGTTTAGCCTTAGCCTGTGCTGCGTTGGAGGGGGCTGAGCTTACCGGACGACGTGGTCTCTCCCGCACTGTTGCTGGGACGCCTGCGATGGGGAGACTTTCTAAAGAGGAGGCTGCCCATTGGCCCAGGTTGTCCCTGAGCCCAGGAAGTGGCTGGTCCCATCTACACTTGGCGCCCACCAGATATGGTCGGTGCGCTTCTCCTGTGGTCTCACGCTATTTTGATACGGCAGTCCAGACGAACCACAGCAACGCCCTTCCTCCCAAGGCACTGTGAGTTACACTGGGGCTGGGTAGTGCAGTAAGACTGTGTCTGTGTGGTTAGGGAGATTGTTACACTGCTACTCTAGCTCTATACTGCTGCCTCTATCTCTGTGAGACTGGCCTGCTTTTCTCTGGCTTTCCTTGTGTGAGTGTGCAGTATGTCTGGGAAGGGTAACAGCACACTCACACAAGCCAGAATGTTTTTGCCTGTACTAAATGCAAAAATAAATTCCAAAGGCCTGCTATGACTGCACGGCTCTGTGTGAGGCTAGATCTACTCCAGAATTGTCGCAGGAAATGGCTCTTTCCTGGTGGGAGAGAGAAGAGGGGAGGCTTCTACAGTAACTGCACTGGCACAGGGTTTAGCCCTCTCAGTAGAGGTTTTAACACAGGTCTCTTCTACATTGGAAAGGCTAGGTGACAGGATGCTGGAGTCCTCTTCCAGAGACTGTTGATGTTTCAAAGCTTACCACTCCTAAGTGCCATCTTCCCATGGTCTTGCAGTCAGGGGGATGACTCTGAAGAGGGGTGTTCCTCTTAGGAGGGGGGAGTTGGACGTAGAGGATGTATCCCTGGAGGATACAAACTTATTTTGGCTGTTTGCCAGGTACTTAACATTTCTTCAGTGTCCATAGGCCTCCACAGGGAGACATTGGGGGGTTTTCAGCAAATGCTGCAAAAAGAAAAGCCTTTACCTACTAGGACTACTAAACGTACTATATCTTACCAATCCACACAGGTATCTGGTTTTGAGATATCATCTGGGGAGGCAGAAGCCGCAGATCTCTCACTCCTGATTCCGTCTCAGGAGAAGAGGAGCCACCCTCTAAAATAAATACATGCTCTTGTGAGAGCTGTTAAAACTGTTCTAAAAATAGAGTATGAACCCGCTCCTAAGAAAAAACACATACATTTTAAGCGACAAAAGGTTGTTTTACTAGAGTTTCCTCACTGACCAGCTATCTGATCACATGCGTGAGGCTTGGAATAAGCCTGGTAAGAAGTTTCAGATTCCAAAACTGTTCAGTTCCTTTTACCCTCTTCCAGCTACTGATTGTACTAAATGGGAAGTTCCCCTAGCAGTGGATTCTCATGTAACACGTCTGGTTAAAAATGCCACATTACCCATTCATACTGCAAACTCCTTGAAGGAGGCTACAGACAGACGTATAGAAGCTTGTCATAAATCTATGTACTCTCTTATAGGAGCTATTACTCATCCTGCTAGAGCTACAGCGTGGGTGGCAAAAGCCATTGAGAGTTGGGCATAGGCCCTAGAAGAGAGATTTCTCCCTGATGCTTCGAGGGAACAGCTGTCCTACATATCTCACATTAGAGATGCAGCCTCCTACTTAGGTGAAGCAGCTATGGATACAGCTCTCCTGGCCTCCAGGATATCTGCTACTTCGGTAGGGACTCTCCATATTCTTTGGTAAGATTGGAGGGTACGTGCGCTCCTTGTGTGTGTGTGTGTGTATTGGTGGGGAGAGGGAGGAGGGAAAAAAACGGGGGGAGGTTGGGGGGGAACAGATGGCTGTATGTGGTGGATGTGTTGTTGTAGAACATAAATACTGGAGGCTGGGTGGGTGGTGGAAGAAACAAATACGTTTATTTGTATCTGTGTGTGCACATAGGGGGTGGTAGTTGCTCAGTAGGAGGCACAGTGCTCCTGGAGGATAAATATCTCTTAGATGGTTCGTGGCAGCACACACTGCCCAGTTGGTGATTTGGGGTGACAGGGCGTTTCCACAGTGTGGGGAGTAGGGTCAACCCTTTCAGGGGGCTCCTTGACATGCGGTCCTGACTACTGCATGCTTCCCTGCTGGACCTATGGTCGACAGACTTCTGAACTAGGATGCCCTGTTGGAGGTGATATGGGGTGCTCCCACTTTGCCACACAGATACAAATAAACGTACTTGTTTCTTCCACCACCCATCCAGCCTCCAGTATTTATGTTCTTCAACAACACAGCCAACCATACAGCCATCTGTTCCCCCCCCCCCCAACCTCCCCCCATTTTTTTCCCTCCTCCCTCTCCCCACCAATACACACACACAACCAAGGAGCGCACGTACCCTCCAATCTTACCCTATCTATACAATAGTAGGATCAGGTACCCCTACTGTAGGGTGCAGCACCATCCACACCTGGACTCTCTCTCTCTCTTCTCTCTCTCTCTTCTCTCTCTCTCTTCTCTCTCTCTCTCTTCTCTCTCTTCTCTCTCTCTTCTCTCTCTCTTCTCTCTCTCTCTCTTCTCTCTCTCTCTCTTCTCTCTCTCTCTTCTCTCTCTCTCTCTCTCTTCTCTCTCTCTCTTCTCTCTCTCTCTTCTCTCTCTCTCTTCTCTTCTCTCTCTTCTCTTCTCTCTTCTCTCTCTCTCTCTCTCTCTCTCTCTCTCTCCTCCCCCCCATATCCCACATCCCACAACACCACCCCGAAGCGCATCCCAAACCCAGTATTACCTCTCCATATTCTTTGACTACGTTCCTAGAAAGCAGATTCTGAATCAAAACATCTCTAGAGTCTGCCTTATGCTGGAGACATCCTATTTGGTACAGAATTGGATAAAATTGTAACTACTTTGGCGGCTAACAAGACTGCATTCCTGCTCTCTGCATATAATACAAAGCCTCGGACGTTATACTTTTGGTTCTTTTGCACTCCAGGAAAAGCCAAGGGTCAGTCTTTTTCACGACAGCAGACATCAACCAAGGCCTACAAGCCTGGGCTGCTAGACCTCCACCTGCGAAGTCTGAGGACAAGCCTACAGCCTCCAAGAGTGGGAGGCCGACCTCTTCAATTCGCCCACGTCAGAT
Source organism: Taudactylus pleione (assembly GCA_031769625.1). Classification (NCBI taxonomy): domain Eukaryota; kingdom Metazoa; phylum Chordata; class Amphibia; order Anura; family Myobatrachidae; genus Taudactylus; species Taudactylus pleione. Next base: position 3,488,587 of record JAUIMM010000153.1, read on the forward strand.
GCCTGGGTAAGGGAACTGGTTTCCCACGGATATGCCCTCTCATTCCTGAGGCGACCCCCCCCCAGCAGTTCTTTTGCACAGGACCTCCATTGGACCCAACCAAGGCCCTGCTGCTCCAAAAAGCCATTCAGTCTTTACTCTATGCAGGAGTAATAATTCAGTTCCCCTTCTCACAACGGGGTTATTATTCTACCTTTTATCTTAGTTCAGAAGCCCAATGGGTTTCATCGGCCTATCCTCCACCTAAATTCTATGAACAAGTTGACCAGGGTGCCCAGGTTTAGTTTGGAAACACTGTTTCATTATCCAAGCTATGGAGCCTGGGGATTTTATGGCATCTCTAGAAATTCAGGATGCTTACCTTACATGTACCTATAGCGTCTTCTCATCAACAATATCTCCGGTTTGTTATACTACAGCAACATTACTAATTTCAGGCTCGGCCTTTCAACGCCCCCCGGGTCTTTATCAAGATCATGGCAGTTATGGTGACCTCTCTTCTCCGTCAAGGGATCAGACTGCTCCCATATTTGGATGATCTTTTGCTGTTGACCAGCTCCCTAGAGACTCTTCACCGCCATCTACAGGTAACAATTGCCTTTCTTCAAATGCACGGTTGGTTGGCTGATCAACTAGAGAAAATCTTCCCTAACACCCTCTCAAAAGATGGTACATTTGGGAGCCCTCCTGGACTCTCTAGTTCAGAGAAATCTTTCTGATAGCAGACATTTCAGCAATCCAGCACAGACTATGCAGACTGCTCCACAATCACAGAGTTTCAATTCACTCTGCAATGCAGGCCTTGGGATTAATGGTGTCACCTTCGACATGGTGGAGTTCGCCCAGTTTCACTCCAGGCCCCTACAATACCTGATCCTTTCCAGGTGGAACGGACTATCCCATCTGCTCAAATCCCAGACTGAGCCTCCCTGAGAGGGTTGCCTTTACCTAACCTGGTGGCTAGACTTCCCATGTGAACAAGGGTCCTCTCTTTTGGATCCTGGACTGGGCTCTCCTCACCACGAATGCAAGCCTCCGAGGGTAGTGTGCAGTAAGTGGCCAGCACTCCTTTCAGTCGGTCCCCAGTCGAGGCAATGTTACCAATCAATATCCTGGAACTCCGAGCCATCTACAGAGCTCTCACTCTCTTCATCAGAATATACTGAAAACAGGCCAGTACAAATTCAGTCTGACAACGCCATGATGGTGGCCTACCTCTATCATCAGCAAGGGGGCGCTCGAAGTTTAGTCAACAATGACAGAAGTGTCCTGCATTCTCACATGGGCCGAACGCTCTCCCAGCAGTGTTCATCCCGGGGATTCTCAATTGGGAAGCGGATTTTCTCAGCCGTCACGACATGCATGCAGGGGAATGGTCTTCACATCCAGAAGTCTTTCAGCTTCTAGTGGACAAATGGGTTCATCCGGAAGTGGATCTCATAGTCTCAAGACACATCAAACTTCCAATTTATGGAGCCAGAACACACGACCCCGACGCGGCCTTCATAGACTCATTGTCTGTGAAATGGAACTTCCATTTGGCATATCTCTTCCCTTCGATAACCCGACTTCCTTGAGTCCTTCGAAGGTTCAGACTGGATGGGGACACAGTCCTAACTCCGGCTTGGCTCAGACATCATTGGTGCTCCGATCTGCACAGGCTCTCCATAGACGTTCCTCTTCAACTTTCTCTATGACTAGACCTCTTGTCTCAGGATCCATGGGGAAAGAAGGGGGGATAACTGCGCACTGAAAGTGGGTTATGCTTTGGCGAGCTGCAGTATAAGAAATAGCTGCCTCTATTACAAGGTAAGTAGATTAATAGTAAATTATATACTGCGCTCAGCTCTTTGTATCCTATTAGTGTAAAACTCCCAGGTTTTCTTCCTAAGATGGTTTCTCACTTCCACCTGAATCAGGAAATTGTGGTTCCAGCATTTAATTCACCAGACCACTCGGCAGGTGAGGCCTCGTTGGAAGTTGTCCGTGCTCTGAAGATCTATGTAGACCGCATTACTTCCATCAGGAAATCGGACTCCCTCCTCGTCCTCCTCGTCCTCGTCCTTCTTCTTGTTCTTCCTTTTTTAAACTGGCCATCCCTTCTTGTGGAATCCATATAGGACAAAGACTCTGGCCAGATGGATTTGCATTACTATCTCACAAGCTTACACGCAGACTGGCCTTCCTATGCCAGCTTCAGTATCTGCTCATTCTAGTCGCTCTGTGGGTCCCTCGTGGGCAGCCCGGCTTGGTGCCTCAGCTGTACAGCTATGCAAGGCAGCCACCTGGTCTTCTGTCCACACCTTTCTCAGGTTTTATGCCTTTGATTTATTTTCCTCTCGGGTTGCTTCCTTCGGGCATAGGGTTCTCCTATCAGCTCAGGAGCGTTCCTGCCCTTGAACAACTGCTTTGAGACATCCCCAATGTCTCCCTGTGGAGCCCTATGGACTCTGAAGAAGAAAATGAGTTAAGGTAAAACTTACATTCATTAACTTTCTTCGGAGTCCATAGGGCTCCACAGGGCACCAGCTCTGACGTTTCTAGCTACTATGGATTTCTTCTCCTGGTCACTTGTTTCCTTCTCCGGAGAGTTGGCTAACTGCAGCGTGGAAGCAGCCGGATAGTAAGTTCCAAAAGTCTGAGGACAGGGCTAGATGGGAGATCTCACCTCCGGTTGACCCATCAGTATGTTTTATCTAAGATGACTGCCCTTCCTGTTCCAGCGGCCACATCTTTACTGGATAGTTCTGATAGGAAGTTGGATAACACCCTAAAGTCCATCTACTTAGCAGTAGGTATATCCCTCAGCCCAGCCTTGGTTGGTGTTTTGGTAAATAAGGATGTGGAAAAATGGGCGTAACAACTGGTGGCAAGTCTTCAGTCAGATGTTCCGCAAGTTAATTCCTCTAGCTAAACATATTAGGGAATCTGCTATATACCTGGGAGATGCTTCCATGGATGTTGGCTAGGTTTGTTCCAAGATATTGACCTCTGCTTTCGCGACTTGCAGAGCTCTGTCGCTTCAGTCTTGGCAGAGTCAAAACTGGCAGTGGAGGCCCTGCCATACATCGGGATGTCTTGTCTGGGCCAGTGTTGTACAAGTGGATTGCGTTAGCTTTGGGAGTAAAGAGCCCCATCTACCTCTGTGGCATCTTGACAGCCCTTTTTTTTGAGGTCCTTCCTTTTCGAGCTCCTTCCCGGTTTCATGCAAACTCCAGGGGTGCAGCAGCTGCTGCTCGAGAAAAGAGGTCCAAGGTTGCAGATAAGTCTGCAGCATGACTGTCTCCCATCCCACATGAGGGCTCCCACTGTGGGCGCGCGTCTCTTACAGTTCAATGATGTTTGGTTTCAAACTTCTTAGGACGTCTGGGCATGGAAACTTGTGTCCCTCGGTTACAAGATTCAGTTTCAGAGCCCTGCAGCAGGCTGTTCAGAAGTTTCTCGCTTTCGAGGTGATTGATCTGCGCACTCTGGGTCTTTTTTATTTTTTTTTATTTTCGTTTATTAAACACAGTTAAGAAAACCTCTGAATAAAACTGTCGTAAATCATTAAATTGATATAGAAAAAATTTCTAAAAGCACAGGACTTCAATCCAGCAAAAAAAAAAAAATGCTTGCATCAATTAAAAGAAAAAAATTGTGTTCAAAATTACCATGGCGGGTCATAATTAGCAACCTGTATCGAGATGAAGTAGAGGGTCTTGGAAAAAAGGTAGGGGGAAAAGGAAGGGGAGCGAAGCGAGTCGGGGGGAGAAAAGAGAAGATTGAGTATAGCGGGAGTGTTCTGGGAGGTAGTAAGTGAGGCCTTGGAGGGAACATTATGGTGGGAATAACAGGGGTTCCAGACAGCTTGCATAATCCGTATAGTGTGGTTCTGTAGACTAGTAATATATTCCATTTTCAAAATGAACCATATCCTGTTTAGGAGTGCCTGATGGCTGGGAGTATTCAGCACTTTCCAATTACGGGCAATCTGGTACTCAGCTGCACAAGATATGTGTAGAACCAGTTTGTTGGAGGCTTTGGAGACCTGATCACTTGGGGTGCAGAGTTATTGGCGGGAAAGAGAGAAATCGGGATATCTATTTGGGAAACTAAAGTGTGGACTGTATTCCAGCAAGGGAGGATAAGTGGACAAGTCCACCAAATATGAAAAAAACGTTCAGATATGGTCACATCTCCAGCATAAGTTAGAGGGGTCTGAAAAAAATCTGATGGAGGCGTTCTGGCATATGCTTTGTAAGAATTCTCGAATAGCCACACTGAAATAGCATTTAGAGATGGCTGTTCGTATGGCATCCCAAGTTTCGTCGCCAAGGGAAAGGCCCAGATCTGATTTCCAAGCCCATTCATGAACCTTGAGTGGGGGAGACTCCAATGCGAGAATAGAATGATATAGATGTGAGAGAGCACCTTTATCATTAGGTCTATAAATACAAAATCTTTCTAGGGGGGAGGGAGCGGATGGGGAGGAGGCAGGAGAAGAGGTGGTGGTAAAGTGGCAAATCTGTAAGTATTGATAATGGAGTGAGTTGGGGATCCTGTATTTTTCTTGAATGTCGGTGAATGACATAGGGGCAAAATTCCTGACAATATGATGTCTGGTAATACCGGCTGAAACCCAGGGATGAGCCATTGTAGCGGAGAAGCCCGGTGGAAAAGCAGGATTATTGCAAATTGGGGTTAGGGGAGACTGATGTGAAGAGAGAGTACCTTTTTTTGTTGAGAGAATCCCAATTGTTAAGTGTTAAGGAAATAGTAGGAACCAAGAAAGCAGGTCTGGGTCTTGGTTTACGGGGTAACCATGGTCGGTGAGAGATCGTGTGCATCAGCCAGGTCACTTTCCAAATCAACCCAGCATTTAACATGGCGAGGAGAGTGCCAAGCAACCATTTGGCTCAGTCGGGAGGCATTATACTATCGTTAGAGGATGGGTAACCCTAGCCCTCTGTTCCATGTGTGTTTGGCGAGGATATCTTGTCGAATTCAGGGGGTTTTGCCATTCCAATAAAATTTAGAGTGTGGTTTGAAGAGTGTTGAGAGTGTGTAAGGGAATAGTCACTGGGAGTGTCTGGAACAGGTATAGCTGTTTTGGAAGGATGCTCATCTTCAGTGTTTATGCGGCCGGTCCATGACACGAAATATGAATGCCACTGCTGTAGGTCCTTAACAATAGAGTTGCTAAGGGGAGGGTAATTAGTTTGTAGAGGGAGCTATATGATTTTGTGATTAAAAACCCAAGGTGTTTTAGCGAGTCTCTCTTCCACTGAAAGTCGAAATTTAAGCGTAGCAGTGTCTTCATGCTCCCAGGGAGATGAAGGGGAGGAGCTTCAGATTTGGAGTGGTTAACTTTCTAACCCGATCGCCATAGAGAGTTCACAGAAAAGGTTTGGGAGGGATGTGAGCGTTTGTCAGCGTAAGGAGAATGTCGGCAAACAGGGATAGGGTGTGTTTGATTTCTATGGTAGCTATACCAGGATTAGCCCGTATTCGGGAAGCCGGTGGTTCGATGACGAGAGCGAATTCAAACAGTGATAAAGGACAACCCTGCCTAGTGCCATTGGTGATCGGGATAGGGTCAGATATTGACCACCTGCCGAAACTATGGCAGATGGGTTATGGTAGAGGGAACCGAAATGGCGTAGCTTCTGGAACACGGATGGTCAGGTGACCCTATCAAAGGACTTTGCGTCCAAGGCAAGCACCAGAGGGGAGTTTATGGACGTTGATGTAATGACAATACCAGACGCACAATTGATATTGTTCAAGTGCTTGCCTGGATGGGATGAAGCCCACCTGATCAGGATGGATCAAGTGTGGAGGAGTGAGTTCAGTCTGTTTGCGAGTACTTTGGCAAACATTTTCAAATCTGAGTTGAGAAGTGAGATGGGCCGGTAGTTGGACACAGATCTTTAGGTTTTGGGAGGACTGTAATAGTGGCTTTAGAGGTATCACAGTGAAAAGGAGTACCCTCCATAATGTGGTTGAAAGCCGCGGTTAGGGGAGGTAGTAGAGCGGATTGGAAATTTTTATAATAAAGCTGGGGTACACGCATAAAGATTTTCTGTCCAACTAGTTGGTTGGAAAGAAAATCTGGTAAGGTATGAAAGCAAATGACAATCAGCAATTTGCTTCCAAATGCCGGAAAATGGCCAAAAACAGTTGTTTGAACAAATTGTTTAGATCAAACATTTAACAAACTTGTCTGACGACCATTTTCATCAGTTTTCTGGCAGTTAAGTGCAAATTGCTGATCATCATTTACTCCCATACGTTACCAGATTTTTATTCTAACCAATCAACTAGTTGGATGGTAGGACAGAAAATCTTTACGTGTACCCATTTTAGACACTGGGAATCCATCGGGCCTGGGGATTTTGGAAGGTTTTTGTGTTTTAAGGGCTGAGCGAATTTCTTCGGCAGAAATGGGTACGTCCAGGGCGAGAGAAGTCCCAGGGTCTATGCAAGGAAGGTTACAAGAGGACAAGTGTTCTGTGGTCAAAGAGTCGGTGGTAGGGGATGTGGCGGGAGAATTGGAAAGGTTATATAGGTGTCTTAAATAGTGAGTTGGGTTATAGTGATGGGTACTGTGATCATCTTTCAGGACTGGGATAGCATTCCGGCCCTCCGAGCTTTCAGCCTGTTAGCTAATAGGGTGTCTGCTTTATTGCTCTTTTCCTAAAAAAAAAATTTTTGTTAAGCCAACGGAGGGATTCTTCAGTTTTGTTTCGGCTAAAAGAGCATTTAAGGATGCTCTAGCTGATATCAGCAGTCTGTTTTATACAGGACAGGAAGGGTGGCATTTATGGGAGGATTCTAGGCGCTGGACCTCTTTGGATAAAGAGGATAGTTGGGATCTACACTCCCTATTCCTGAAAGAGGCGTAACTAATTATGTGCCTTCGAACGACTGCTTTATGTACCTCCCAAACCAATGGGGTACAGGAGGAGTCTTGGCCATTCATTGAGAAGCTCTCTGTGAGAGCAAGCTTTATTTTCTCCTGAAATTTTGGAATTTTCAAGAGTTTCGTTTAAGCGCCAAGGAGGTCTAGAAGTTGGTACATCAATGAAATCAAATGATGCAGTAATAATGGAATAATCGGACCAAGGGTTAGTAACAGCAATGGAGGGTTTAGAGATGTTTGGACGCTGGTTGCCTGACATTTTTTTCTTAAAAATCTATCCTTGCGTTGGATTGGTGGGGTATTGAAAAAAGTGTAGTCTCTGGATGTGGGGTTAAGTGCGCGGCAGGTATCAAAGACCCGATTCCAGAAAGTGTTTATTCAAAGAACGAGTCAGTGGGCAAGTTCGCGAGTTGGTAGGGGGAGGAGGTTTATCAAGTTTGCAATTAAGAACAGCATTGAAGTCTCCATCCACAATAAGGTAACCCATTCTACATTTGTTCAGTTTCGAGAAGAAAGAATTAAAGAATGAGATCTGGCCGGTGTTGGGAGCATATACATTGGCTATTGTGCATTCTACATTACCTATTTTTCCAGTTAAAATCATGTAGTCTGTATGTACCAAATGTTGGACAGAGATATGTTGCTGTTAATCAGTATCGCCACCCTGTTATGTTTCGATTGGCTGGAAGAATAATACACAGTAGGAAAACTCTTTGATTGTAAAGAGGGGTGTAGTTGGGCTTTGAAGTGGGTTTCTTAGATCAAGACAATCCCAGCCTTGAGACCATGAATGGATCGAAAAAGCGAGGAGCGCTTTTGGGGAGTATTTAAACCCTTTGCGTTCAGGGATGTAAAAATCTGCGACATTGCAGGAGTATTGAAATTAAGAGTTGACTTGAGGAGAGGAGTTCCCCTGACTCGCAGGGGGTTAGGGAAGAAGTAGCAAATTAGAAGAGAAAACGGTAGGGAAGGGTCCGGGGGGGATCTCCTCATGTCCGGCAGAGGAAGACACACGCAGAGGTCGGGACTACAAAGTCCAAAAAGGTAGCAGATAGGGTAAACCGTGCTACCGTTGAGATATTGGGGAGGGTGGATTTAAGAGAGGGAAAATCACATAGCCAAGGAAAAGCGGAGATATGAATAGAGGTGGAGGGTGGGGAAGTCTTGAGAGTCGAAAACCTCCAGTGGTGGTCTAGTGTGAAAGGAATGAATGTAATGACCAAACTTGAAGAATAGTTAGGTCACTAGGAAATCAAAAGGAGGGGAAAAGGCAGTGTTCTCCCCAGGCTGTTTTTTGCGGGTGCACCACCCGGCAAGAAACAGCCTGGCACTTGGGAGCCTGCAAGTGGGCACAGTATCTGGGAGCTATATAAAAAGATTTTACAGAATTTGCAGCTTTATCATAATCAGACTGGGCCTCTAATAAGAAGAGGAGAATTAATATATAAAATGTTATTTCAAGTTTAAATCTTATAAGGTCAGGGTTTAAAACATTTTATTATTGCGAAGGCCCCCACCCGGCTACTTCTTGATGTCACTCGGCTGGAAAAAAATTCTGGGGAGAACACTGAAAGGGATAGGGTAAGGAGGCCCAGGAGAGGACAGACGTTGCTAAGGATAAATTAAGTTATCAGCAACATACACAAAATGGTACAAATTTTAGAGTGATCTTGATGAACTCGTAGGAGGGCCCCATGGAGACCCCAGAAGTGGGTTCAGAATGAAATGAAGACATCTAACATGGAACCCATGTGCATGAAATTATCATCTGGAATGCTCCAGGGACCTCCCAAAGATGTATAGATTATGAAGAACATAAACCTAACAAAAAGCAACATAACCAAAATGTGAACAAATTACAATACAAAAAGCTGTACATATTACAATTCTTAATGAGACTACCTATGAAGAAAATATTAAATATTCACTGAGCAAAGACTTTGAGAACAGACCAAAACACCACTATAAGAGGGGGGGATATATTACCCATTGTAAGGTCATATTGTGTTAGACTCATAATGTTCTCTGTGCGGGAAAGCGGAGATCAGGAAATAATTACATCAGAAAAAATAGTTAAGCATCCGGAGGACCAGAGTCTTCTAGGTGAGAGAGGAAATCTTTACTGTCTTTGAGATCTCTTATGACTACTGACTTACCATTGAAGTGAACCAAGAGCTTGAAGGTGAACCCCAGTGATCGTGAATTCCACGGTCTCGTAGTGCACTTGCCATACCCCGGAGTTCCTGACTTTTTAGATTCGTGATGAGGACTAAGTCTTGATAGAACTAGAGTATAGTGTTGTCATAGAGGATGTATGGTTTGCAGCATGTTGGAGCTAGAATTCGTTCTCTATACTTGAAGCTTAGGAAGCGAATAACAACGTCCCTTGGGGGGATCGCTGTCTTGAGGTTTCGGCCTAAGGGCTTGATGGGCTCTCACCAAAGGTAGTTGGTGAGAGCCAAGGTCCGGAAGGATAACATCTTGTGAAGGTAAGTCTCTAGTCCATCCGGGGGTATTGATTCTGGGATATTGCAGATACGGAGATTTTCTTCTGTCCCGTGGGTATCATTTTGGGGTTTTTGGAGAGTATCTTGACAGGACTCCAGTTTAGAGGTTCTGGCGGATAGTGAAGAGAGATCAGATCGGATAGACTAAACTGCTTTATCGAATTTAGTTTCCAAGGATTCTTTAAGATCTGTAATAAGAGAATGTAGGGCTATGATGTCCCTTTGGTGGATAGAGCAGGGGAGAGGAGTCGTCTCCATCCATCTGAGAGGAAGAGGGTTCAGTGAGCATGGGTGGTTTGTCTCTCTTAGAGAAATGTTGGGCGATGTCTCCGCCCGTCCGCTTTCTGGTATTTGCGTTGGATCTGTTCATGGTAATAGGCAGCACTGATGGAGCGATAGTGAGCAAGGAGGCAGAGTGTCCTGAACTAGTAGTGCGGGTGTAGTGGTTTATAATAGAGAAGGTCTGGAGTGGTATACTGAGTTAGGAGGCCTGAATAAGCACCACTGGAGGGTATGACCTCAGCGTGATCAGGGAAACCTCAGTGCAGCCTAAAAAAATCCCCTGCAGGAATGGAGGGGGGCTGAAGAAGGGTCAGAGGACTCTGTCAGGGACGGCGGAGAGGCCGGTCACAGAAGATCAGCAGGGACACGTATATTAATCAAATCGACAGCAGGCAGGTCATCTGTTGGTTGTGTGATGTAGTCTCCTGGCAGGGAGATTGGGAAGAGACCAAAATGGCGTCTCCCAGTGGCCTACAATACAGGGTCGGAGCAGCCTAGAAGACTATGAAATAATAAATAGTCAAGTATCTTCCCTACCTCACCTCAGGACCAGCAGAATGCAGGAGCAACAGGATCCATGTGAGAAGAGACTGTCAGGGGATCCAATTAGGCTGTGCAGCCACTGGAGAGAGTTGCAGGTTGTGGCTGTGCTAATGGATGGGGCTGCTCCGAAGATCCTACAGATACAACAGTGACAGCAAACAGGGAGGTCGTGCGTGTCCTGGTGACAGGTACAGCAGCAGTCAGGGGCACCAAGGAGGTAGGGACCGGCCTGAGAGGTGGCCCTGGAGATTCCCGGATGCAGCACAGGCTCCGTTCCCGGTGAATGTGTGCCGGTTGGAGATGAAGTGGGTCCAGTGAGTGACTGGAGCAGGCCCCAAAGGTAGTGGTGGCCACTGAAGAGCCTTCGGGCTGGTCAGGAGTGTCCCTAGGGAGCAGGCAGAAGAATCGCGGCTCCGCTAGTGGAGTGAGCCCTAACCGGGTGGCAGCCGCAAATTGAGGCCGTAGCTGCAGATCGAGCTGAAGGGCACTAAGAGTGCACTCCGATTCCGCTGACCTAATCCCTCGCTACAGCAGACACCAGGGGGACAGAGCAGGGGACTCGGGAGTGAATCCGGTCATGGGGACCATGGCAGAAAGGGCTTTTAAGGGCCACTGATGGGGATCTCCGGGAGAGCACGTAAACTCCAGCTGCGAGCTAGGCCACACCACTCACTCTGGGGTTTTATTCAGATCTTTTTGTAGTCTCCAACACGGGATGGTTTGGTCCGGCCTGTTTTAAATCTAAAATCCTTGAATGGTTATCTTGCGTTTCACCTTTTCATGTGTCTCACAAGCCCCTGATATGTCACTCCAGCAGACCCTCATCTGTCACAACCGCAGCCTTTCAAGTGCCACTCCAGCACCCCCCTCTCTCCCCGGGCCACTCCAGTCCAGCTACCTTCCCCCACACTTCCTCCCACTCCACAGGCCACTCCAGCCCCCAAACGTCTCAAATAAAATGAAAAAACAATTAAAAAAAACCCACAGCTCTTTCCCAGTTGCGACTGTCTGTGTCACGTGGGTAGGCTCCGCCTTTTTCTGCTGGCGGTGTTGAATGCTGGGCTAAGGTTAGGTTCCCTGAAGGTTCCTTCTTGGAAGGTGGTGTTCTTGTTCAGCTGACGTTTGTGCCCCCTACGGCTCCGTGGAATCTGAATTTGGTCTTGGACTTTCTCAAGGCTTCTGCTCCCGGGCAGTGGGCGAGGCCTGGCGGTCCCAGGACTGGGCGTGGTGAGCCGGTTTGTGTGTTTCTGGTCATGGTCTGAGCTGCCTGCTGATTGGGTGAGGAGACGCTGCTGTGCACAAGAGACAGTTAGAGTGATAAGAAAATGGCTTGAAGTCTAATAGCTCCCCTCATCAACCTTTATATGCCAGCCCAGAACCCCATCATGCTTCCATATATACATCTTGCCCATATATGCCAGCCCAGAACCCCCTCATGCCCCTATATATGCTAGAACCCTCTCATGGGCCTTTGTTATCAAGGCCCCCCTCATGATCCTGTTTATGCCAGAGCCTCTCATGCCCATTTATATTGCATCAGACCTCCTCATGCCACTTATATGCCAGAGCCCCATCCCCATGTGCTACCAGTGCCTATCCTCTTATGCCACCACATCAGCAGCCAGATTATGCCAGCAGCCTTGGGCTTATCCTCATTTATCACAGACGGGACCAAGCAAAACCCCTGCATTTCCGCAGCAGCTGAGCCAGGCCAGCACAGAACTCCATCTCCAACCAAATACCACACAGTGACAGTCTAAGCCTTCTGTATATAAGCCACACTATCCCTACTACAACATTGCGGCTGACCTCGTTATGGGCCGGCTGGTGTCTGCCTGGTTGGAGCTGCCTGCTGATTGGGTGTGGGGATGCCGCCGGCGGCTATTGGGTGAGGGGATGCCGCCGGCGGCTATTGGGTGAGGGGATGCCGCCGGCGGCTATTGGGTGAGGGGATGCCGCCGGCGGCTATTGGGTGAGGGGATGCCGCCGGCGGCTATTGGGTGAGGGGATGCCGCCGGCGGCTATTGGGTGAGGGGATGCCGCCGGCGGCTATTGGGTGAGGGGATGCCGCTGGCGGCTATTGGGTGAGGAGATGCCGCAGTAGGACGCAGGTACTACGACTCTTTTGACCTCCGCCAATGCAGAAACGCCAGTATCTCTTTATACACTGTTGATTTCGGCGGCATCGCTGGGGTCCGGACTGCGATCGGATTCACGGAGATGGCAGGTAAGACTATTCCTAATGTGAGGATTCGTGCGCGGCAGTCCTGGCCTCCGGTGTAGGAGACGCATCGGAGGCGACTGCAGGTGAAGGTCTTGTTCAACGTCGCCTCACTAAGGCGGCTGTGGCCATATCGTTTGTCGCCGGGGATGGGTAGTAGACTCACTAGAGCGCACTAGGTAGCGTCTACTACTGTGAGGCCAGCGTACCCATGCTGTCAAAATCGCAGTTTAGGGGAGATGGGCGCTCCCCCGGCCGTTCATCCCCCAACCCAGACGCAGCTTTCTGTGTGGATTCCCGTGTCTGGTTTATTTCTAACCACTTCGTGTGTGAGATGCTCACAGTCCACCTTGGGTGCACTGCTGAAAGCTGGTTGTTCTCAGAGGTTTGGTCTGTCTCCCTGTATAACTTTCCCCTCAGTCAGGTATATAGTGCTCTATATCCTACCAATATCCCCTGTGGTGCTGGTCAGTTGATTGAGTCCATTCGCATTTGAATGTATATATGCATTTTGTGACTTTAATGCTAGCTGCTGTGTTGATACTGCCTTTTTATTTCTAAACGGTGAGATATTTCTGTCGCTGTTTCTCCTGATCCCTCTGCAAAACAGGGTGGGGTTTTTCATGGTCTTTTCACATTTACTTGTACCTGTTATACATTGCTATGTCTAAAGGTAAAGGGGAGAAGGATGAGCCTCCATCGCTGATATCTTGTAAATCCTGTTTGGCAGACCTGTCAGAAAAGGATTTGGTGTAAGTTTGTTGCTTTGCCGCAACTGGTTTATTCGCTAGCATTACCTGCAGAGGGCTAATAGACCAGTTGTGGCAAAGCAAGAGCATATGAGATATACCATCAGGCATCCTGAGGATTCTACTGTATAACTATCACTGCTATTGCTCCATGTTTACCCTCAACTACCAGGTGTGGTGGTTCACATGGTGCTTCACATTCACTTGTGAACACTGAGCTGCCCATCCCCCCCCCTCTACTAATAGATGGGGAAGCTCAGCTGCAGTTTAATGTTTACTGAGGGGAGATTTAACCTCTGAGTATACCTTTTTTCCTAGGCTCAAGGTATATAGCACTAGAATCCTACCAACTCTTTTGGTTTGTGTAAGCTCACTTGCCAGCACCTGTTCAGGGGTCACTTATACCCCTTTTACACCAACCGAATAACCTGGGTTATTGCCGGGTTTCTGTGTGAATGGCTCCCAGAAAAATTTCCCGGGTTGATTTACCCGGGAATCTTACTCGGGTTGAGAGCAGGGTTGAACACGGGTTGTTGCCGTGTCATGCGGCAGTGTGAACGGGTGCTACCCTGCTTATTTGACCCGGCTAGCTCTGAAAGATGCTGATTGGAGCTTCTGGGGCACTGGCAGATGATGTAATTTGTCAGTGCCCTGCAGAGAGATGCACTTGAAGCCATCGCTTGCCTGCCTAACCTCCTGCACCACAGCAGCCACAAAAGCAGGCAGGCACACAGCCTGCCATAGCCAGAACTGCAGCCTGCACCACAGCCTGACAGCAGCCACAAACGCAGGCTGATACACAACCTGCCACAGCCAGAACAGCAACCTGTAACAATGCTGTAATCAGTCCCCACCCCTTTCTTTTGTTGCCTTTTGTGACCATTTTTGTCAGACCTTAAAACAGACCATTTTTATTGACTTCTATAGAGAAAAGCAGGGATTACCCGGGTTCAATGTGAACGGGGCAAAACTGGGAATAACCCGGGTCAAGTTGCAGTGTAAACGGGGTCTGAAACCGAGTTCGACCCGGGATTGACCAGTGTTCAAATTCCAGGGTCGGACCCGGGATTTTGGTGTAAAAGGGGTATTAGTGTGTCCCCCTGGTCTCAGATTATGACTCAGTTAGTGGACCGCTTGTTAACCCCCACACCGCCTCTTATTTGGGTTTCCTACAGTGATTACATCCTGCCCTCATGGAAAATTATGTCCTCTCGGTCCACCCTGCTTTCATATTCTAATTCTCATCTGAGGAGACAGATGATACACAGGTTTCTTCCTCTGGTGGAAAGGAGAGCATAATTAATCAGTGGATGTTCATCTTCTATAAGGAGGACTGAATTAACCACCCCTGCTAGAGAGGAAGTACCTGCTCATAACACCTAATAAACCTGGTGTTTAGACACTAAAGTGATTTAAACTGGATTACTTCAATTTTGAATAGCTCACTGAGTGTATGGGGGAAGCATGGATCACTCCAGATAGACTGTTCCAGATTCCAAAAAGGGACTAATGTCTTTTTGTCCCCCTCTCCCACAGAGGGAATGCATTTGGGGTGCAATCCCCAGAAGGTGGTTGGTACAACTCAATCAGGTTCTAAGCCATGCGAGCAATCTGGCTGGCAATAGAATGAGGTTTTCAGGGTTCCCCGGACATACAGGATGCATATCTGCATGTACCTATTGCACTGTTCCACCAGGGGTTTCTGAGTTTTGCTGTTCGTCAGCAACATTACCATTGCCCTTTAGTCTGTCCACAGCCCCTCGGGTTGGTTTGGGCAGAAGGGCGCGGTAACCAAGATAATGGCAGTCAAAAACGGCTCATCTCAGACGACAAGGAGTCAGGATACTAACCTACTTGGACGACCTCCTGAGATTGGCAATCTCCAGAAGTTTTTACAACACCATCTCCATATGACCATTGCCTGTCTATAAGAGCGGCTGGATAATCAATTGGAAAAAGTATTTTCTTTCTCTAGTTCAGCCGATGGTACATTTGCGGGTGTTGCTGGATTCCCAGGGGCAGAGGATTCTTCTGCCAGTGGACAATATTGCTACCCTACAGTTTTATGGGTGCGCAGACTGCTTTGCAATCAGTGTCAGTTCACTTAGCAATGCAGGTACTGGGGTCCATGGTATCTACCTTGGACAGGGTGGCTTATACCTAGTTCCATTCCAGGTCCCTGCAACGATGGATTCTGTCTCATTGGGATGGCCAGTATCATCTGATCTGTCTCAAAATATCCGCATCTCGTCAGAGGTTCGGCTCTCCCTTGCAGGGTGGCTGCAAACGACTCATTTAAACAAGGGTCACCTGTTATGAATCCCAGAATGGGTACTCCTCACCACGGATGCAAGTCTGTGAGGATGGGGAGCAGTGACGGCTTGTCATGCCTTTCAGGGAAGGTGGACAGCTCTGGAAGGTCACCTGACGATTAACATTTTGGAGCTTTGTGCAGTGCTCATTCTGGCGAATGACCTTCACAGCAGGCCTGTCCAGATTCAGTCCGACATCGCGACCACTGTGGCCTATATCAACAATCAGTAAGGCGCACAAAGTCCGGCAGCCATGAAGGAAGTGGCGAACATTCTGCTGTGGGCAGAATGCCATCTTCCAGCAATCTCTGCAATATTTATTCCAGGAGCCTGGACTTCTTAAGTCGTCAGGACATACATGCCAGAGAATGAGCTCTTCACCCAGACGTCTTTCAACTCTTGGTGGATAATGGGCACTATCAGATGTCACTCCACAACCACAAAGTCCCCAGGTATGGGTCCAGAACAAGGGACCCCTCAGCCGCCTTCGTGGACGCTCTGGAGGAAACAGGTAAGCCAACCTGGTCACACCTCACCACCAATCTCCCTCCATCCAAGGGTCGTCAGAAAGTTGAAGGATAGGGCTGCAGGATAATACTAATAGCTCCTGTCTGGCCAGTAGACATTGGTTCACCGATCTGACATGTCTATCCATAGACAGTCCACTTCCACTGCCTCTACGACCAGGTTTGCTAGTGTAGGGTCCCTGCCTATATCCAGCTTTGACTGCATGGCTATTGAGGCTTCCGTCTTAAAGGCTAAGGTTTCTCTACTTCTATGATCCAGACTAAGATGCGGGCCGAGGCAGGCTTCCTTGCCCTCCGCAATCACAGGATTTGCCATTCATTTTTTTTCTTTGGTGGTCCCACAGAAAATATGACCCTAAGGTTTTCAGGGTCTCCCGAGTGCTTGCTTTTCTTCAGGAGGGATTAGACTTAGCCTGGCTACCTTGAGAGTTCAGGTTTCTGCATTGTCAGTGTGGTTCCAGCGCAGAATTGCTTCCCTGCTGGATGTGGAACATTTTTGCAGGGGGTTCTCCGCCTGAAACCACCGTTTGTCCCTCCGGTGACACCCTCGGATTTATCTTTTGGTTCTCAGGGCATTGCAAGGTTCTCCCTTTGAACCCTTGGATAAGGTGGATCTTAGATGGTTGACAGCGAAGACACTTTTTCGTCTCGCTCGCTCCCCATATTTGATATTTCATCAAATTAGAGCTGTCCTCCGTACTAGAGCGGGTTACCTTCCAAAGGTGGGATCATGTTTTCATATGAATGAGGAAATTGTATTCCCGGCCTTTCAGTCTTCAGACCTTCTAAGGTTGAAGCTTCCCTGGATTTGGTTCGAGCCCTGCGTATCTACGTGGATCGTACCAACTCCATCAGGAAATCAAAGGTGCTGTGTGTTATATGCGTTTTGCAAACGAGGCTGGCCAGCTAACAAACAGCCTTTGGCTCGCTGACTGCGTATGACTATTTCTCAGGTCTATACACAGGCTGATCTCTCCATCCCAAACAAGGTGACAGCACATTCTACTGTCTGTGGGACCATCGTGGGCGGTTAGACATGGCGCCTCGGCTGAACAGCTAAGCAAGGCAGCCACTTGATCTTCCGTCCATACCTTGATTAAATTCTATGCATTTGATACTTTTGCCTCCCAGGATGCTTCCTTTGGGCGGCGGATTCTCCTCTCTATGTTCATTAGCGTCCCCAACCCTTAAGATAACTGCTTTAGGATGTACCCAAGGTAGTTCCTGTGGACCCTATGGACCCTGAAGAAGAAAATCAGTTATGGTATAACATACCTTAATTAACTTTTTCTTCCAGGTCCACAGGACACCCACCTGACGCACCTGGCCTCAGTTGGGATCTGTTCCTTTTCTTTTTGTATCACTGATTCCCTCTTCATTTTTTTTAAGAGTTTCTTGTCCACATTGTACTGCCCTCTCCACTGTCCGTCTCTTGCCGTTAGGCTTGTTTACAAACTAAATGCCTGTGGCTCGGAGTTGGGTATATAGGGAGGAGGCCCTATGCATGCTGGGAGCTTCAAAGCTGTAAACTGTTTGGGGCAAAGGATCACTCCAACTACATACTGGCAAGCACAGAAAGAGTTAACTTGTTTTGTGCTTGCCAGTAAAATCCATTTCTCCGATTCCATGGGGGACACTGGACCACCCTACCTATGCTCTGGGTAGTTTTGTTCTGGCTCTGCCTTTACTTGTTCAAGGGTGGCATGATGTCCTGTACTGTTTCTACTCTTTTCTTTCTGTTTGGCTTGTTTAAGGGCTTTGGGTATGAAGGGGGAGGCGTCTGTTCAGGCTTCTTAAAAGTGCCAGGCTCCTCCACCACTACCTACTCTCCAGTGCCCCCCATTCAATTGGAGAGATGTATTATTTATATATATATATATATATATATATATATATTTATATTTTTTACAGGTTGAGTCTCCCATATCCAAATATTCCGAAATACAGAATTTTTTGGGCATGACCGAGATAGTGAAACCTTTGATTTTTGATGGTTCATTGTACACAAACTTTGTCTAAGGCACAAACTATTAAAATATTGCATAAAATTACCTATAGGCTGTGTGTATATGACACCTAAATAAGTGAATTTTGCTTGAGCCTCAAAATTATTCAAAATATTGTATAAAATGACCTGCAGGCTGTGTGTATAAGGAGTATATAACACATAAATGCATCCTGTGTGTATATTTGGGTCCTATTCCCAAGATATTTCATTATGATATGCAAATATTCCAAAATACGAAATATTCCATTATCCAAACTACCCGTGGTCCCAAACATTTTGGATATGGGAGACTCAACCTGTAATTGTGAATCACTATTTATTTATACATCTGCTTTAAAATGGTTTGAGACTGAACATTATAATTGGAAACTCAGGAGAGGTGTGCTTGTTTTGTGATAGTGACTTGTCTACTTACATTATTGTAGTGATTGCCAAACATTTTGCAGTCATGGTGCCCCAGAGTATAAGCATTTTTTTTTTTCATGGCACCCCTAGGCCAACAGTTTCTTATTGAAAAATTATGAAAATATTAAATGAAGTAATTTGTGCTTATGTCATCCTTGGGTACAGTTGTTGTGGTTGCTCTGTTTATCCACATTTTATGATGGGCAGTGCTGGTGGTTGCCAATCACATTGACCATAAATAATTTGATTTGGTCATGGAACACCAACTTGCATGTGCCACGCAGCACCCTGGGGTGCCATGGCACCCAGTTTGGGAACCACTGTTATGATTGCAGGACTGTACTGTATTTAATGGGCATCGTCCAGTTGTGTTAAAGGAAGTGGAGGAAATCATGAAGCCAGAGTGTGAAGTTAATAAATCTGGGTATAGTATGAAGTGCCTTTCAAACGGCAGATTGTATAAAACAAAGTAATTACATCAAACTTGTGTTATAGATATTTTGTTTTTCAATTTATTTAATATATATATTTTTTTTAATTAGAACTTTTTTTTTTCCCCCTCCCCCTTTAGTCACATCACCTGATACCAGTGTGTCGGTTTTTAGCTGGCAAGTCAATACTTATGGAGAGGCTAAGCCTTCCATTTATATGGGAGTGTTTGATATAAACCGCTGGTATCAAGCCCAGATGCCAGATTCTTTAAGGTAAATATGCAAAATATCTGTCTTGTTAGAGTGTGTGTTTAGCTACTCCCATCCCACTCATTAACTTTTACTTATTCCAGGCCTGGACAGTTTCTTCGAAACTGCTCTTATTTTGCATTCTGGTCACTTGACGCTTTGGTGAATGTAACTGAGGACAATATATTTGACATCCTTGTGCGTGAACGTAGTCTCAGCAGAGGAGTTCCACCTTCTTATCCACCTCCAGAGCAGTTCTACTACCCAAGCACCTACAATTTTGGTATTTATCCAGTTTATCTACATATTTTTGCATGTATGTATTTCTAAATGACTTTATAGTCCAAAACATAAGGTGATCGAAAATATACAACTGCAGTAGAACGAAGGTGTAAGCAAAACTTGTTGCTTTTACATAATTATGCTGTATATGCTATCACTGTAACGAGTTTATGGTCTGTTAGTATGTAGTAAGTGGTTTTAAATATGGAAAAGCAAAATAATTTTTAAAATACAAGTAATTAGAAAATGTGTTTTAAAATGAAGTTAATGTACTCTTTGACTAATGTGCATCAACAGATGTTTGTTTATATTGGCTTTATTTAAGCGATATCTGGCACTTTCTGGTAAACTTATGAACTATTTCCATTCAATGTGAGAGAAGAGTTCAGATTGGGGAAAAATGTAATGTAACTGTAGTAAGGGAGCACTTGCGTAAAGGTGTAATTATTTGTCTCTTTTGTTTCATTGTTTGCTAGTAACCACATTCTTAGGGGAAGATGCATCAAACTTTCTAAAGAGGACAAGTGGAGTAGTTGCCCATAGCAATAAATACGCTCCTATATACCATTTTATCAAGGACATTCTATTACAGGATATGTAGAAACTGGTAACTTTAGGCAATGTCTCCACCTGTCCTTTTTAGATGTTTTGATTGGTCTCCCCCTTGGTCTTTCAACTGTAACTTCTAAAGGTGTTTTTTTTTCCAAACCTGCAACCTGTTCTTAAAATCTGTCTATGGTTAGATTTTAAGAGGAATGTAATCTGATAAATCAAACGTCAACCAATACCTAAACATTTTATTTTTCCATCAATGAGTGAAGCATAAACATAAATAAAAGCAAGTAATCTGCGCATAAAGCCACCTTCACCACATGCTGTTGCACACAGCCCTAACATACCAGGGCATATTTATATCGCACAGGTCAGTGGATCGATAGCAAGCAACCCAGTCTCATGTTCCTCCCGTGTTTAAAGGGACTAGATACAAAACCATTGGTACATAATTTACCTACAGGAATAGAATATAACTGAATGCTGTGAAATTGGGTTCAATGCCAGATTTGGTGAGGACCTCTCACAAAGAAGGCTACTCGAATCAAATGCTTTGGCAGCATCAACCACCGCACTGCTCCACCACCTGTTTCAGGTATATGGGTATAAGGTTTGCAGATGTATTTTACCTGGCAAAAGACATTTTTGGTCTAGGTGAACCACCTCCCTAAGTGGATAGAAACTATTTTGCCCATTATTTTGACATCCATGGTAATTAAAAAGTTTGGATAGGGCCCTAGAACATATGTTAACTTTTTACATATGACCAAACAAAGATAACTGGTATCAGACTGATCAGTTAAATATTGCTGCTCAAGCTCCGTGTGCTTTTGTTCAAGATAATTTCCTTGTTTTTTTTTTTTCTGCTTAAAAAGCATCCCAAATATTGATAATTCGGCCAAGTGGTCGTTTAATGAGAAACTCCTGTTGGACTTCCAGCTAGTCCAAATCGTAGTAAGCTCAGAGGTGTTGAATTTTCTGCCCCCATATGCATCAATATTTATTTAGTGTTTGCAGTTGTGGGGCATGATCCAAAACATTTTAACCCTGTAACCAGTGGTGGTATTCTGTGTGATTTAAGTTCAAGAATATTCTAAAAAAAAAAAAAAAAAAGCAGTGTGGGGAGTGAAGCAGAAAGATGGGGTCCCCTCTTTGAAGCTAGGTACCCCATCAAAGCTTTTCTGCTGTTCAATGTGATAAGCAGACCTTAAGCTCCCTGCACTGCAGAAATATCATGGAGTCCAGGAATGAGGGAAGGTTTCCTCCAACATGGCTATTAATAATGAAGTGCTCCCTCACTCTCTCTATATCTATATATATATTATATTATATTATATTATAATATAATATAATATAATATATGTTCCCTTCTATCAAATGAGGCCCCTTTATAACTTATTGTCTTATCACCAGATATTACAGAAAAAAATATATTTTCCATGTATGGTGGAGGGCACATTGTTTTGAGACGACTCTTTCATGCAATGTGCCCCCTTAGTAGTTATTGTCTAATGACCACAAGTGCCATACACACTGCACGTTTCGGTGTATGATGGTGCGATGTGTAATATGTTGCATGTAACTGCACCACACCGTTCATTGCATCGTCCCATCTACTGTGCAGAACAGCAGATGGGATGATGCGGTGAATGACCGATTGGGCGTACTATACAATGTGTACGATATATCATTCCGATCCACATCGGAGCAATATATTGTACAGTGTGTGCCCATATTTAGTCAAGATGTTACTAGGAGATACAGGCTGTATATTAAACTGTTCTGCTACGCCCGGTTTCTTCAGGGTCCGTAGGGATCCACAGGGATGCCATGGGGATATTATGGTTGGAGACCAGGCACCAAACCGTTAAAGCTTCAGCTCCCTGGATGCATTGGGTCCTCCTCCATGTATACCCCGCCCCTAGCCGTAGGACTTCAGTTGTTTGTTTGGTGTGGGAGGATCAAGACGCACCTTTTGTAACAGGGGACTGCTCTGGCAGTCCTAAGTTTTTATTTTCGATTTTATTTTCTGTTCTGTTTTTTCGTTTGGCAGTACTAAGCGTCTGAATTAAGACTCATAAACTGCGACTCCATCTACCTCCGCCGGGCCGCTACACCAGTAACTGTGCTGGTGATTTCGGCGGGTCGCTGCTAAGCTTGCTACCTGGATTGCCACCGGATGTAAGGAGATGCCAGGTAAGGAGATCCCCCGCTTATGGGGAATCTCACGCGGCAGTCCAGGCTTCTGGTGAGTCCCTTGCTTCTGGTGTCAGAGACTCACCAGAAGCCACTGCTGTTAGGACCCGGGATTTTCAGAATTCTAACTACACCACCGGGGCTTTATCGTCTGACGCTGAGGATCGGCAGCAGACCCTTCTGTTGCCACGATGCCAGCGTACCCGGCTGGTTAATGCAGCCTAGGGGGGGGTATGCGCTCCCCCGACCCAGATGCAGTCCCTAAGAAGGGTTTCGCTCGTCTGGGTTGCTCTGCATACCCTCCACTTGTATTTGAGGTGCTCCAGGTCCACCCTCAGTGCTTCCTGTAGCTGTTAGTCTCAGGAGGGTTTGGGTCAGTCTCCCTGTATACCTCTCCCTTCCTACCATTCCTGTGTGTCTGTGTAGTTGATTTAGTTGATTGTATTTTTGTTACATATGCATTGTATGTGTGACACTTTGCTAGCTGCTGTATTGACACGGTCTTTTATTTCTGTCAGTTATAACTACACTGTTTTTTGTTTTTTTTCTCTCCATCCTTTTGGGGTGGAGGTCGTTTTCTGAGTACTTCACATTCATTAAGATTTTGTAAAGACTGTCACATAAGTGAGATTATTCCCTTTATTTTGAACATGTCAAAAGATAAAGGTATACAGGAGGGGGAGCCTTCTGTGCTTGTTTCATGTAAATTGTGTATAGCTTATTGTATCCCTTCAGGACATTAAGGATGGTTTGTGTGTTGTCTGTCTTAAAGAGCCACCAAACCAGTCCAGTTTACTTGTCCCTGGACAAGAGCCTTCTTGGATATCCTCTTCTTTTTTTTTTTTCCCTCTAGGTAATGAAGCAATTTGTGAATTGTATGACTGTTCCCACTATGCCTCCTAGGATGGAGTGTCCACAGCATACTATGTTTGGACCTCCTATGCATCCTTCCTGAAAGGATGTTTATGGCCATTCTAGTCAGAGTATGGCACAGTCTAATGTTGATAGCAGACCGGTAGTTACTAAGGCGCCTAAGCGCAAGTTAGCTGCAACATGCTCCTTCCTCCCTGTTTACCCAATGTGTCACACCTGTTTGTCTGCCCCTCCCATTTAGAATGTAAGTTCTTACGAGCAGAGCCTCTACCCTCTTGTGCTTCTTCTTACTTTACTTTCATCTACTTCTTGCCACCAGGGCACCTAACACTTGGTTGCTTACGCTCTGTTGCATATCTAGGTGTTATGGTCCCTAATGTAGCAATGTATATTATCCATGTCCTTGTCCTATATTGTACTGTAAGTCACTTGTCAAATTATTTATGTACTTTGTAAGATATAAATAAAGGATAATAATAATCAGTTTGCCCAACATATTGACTCAGACGCATCATCAGAGGCTTCAGATAATAATGCACAAGGTTCCTCTCCAGGGTCTAGCTCGGGATGACCATCCGTCCACAGTGGATGTTCCTCCTTTTGGTGAGGGCGGTTAAATCAATCCTAGTCATTCAGGATGATTGACCAGCTCATAGAACAAAGGCTACAGTGTTTAAACACCATCGGAAGGTGGTTAAAACTAGGGATGTGCAGGCTCGGTTCTACTCTGTTCCGTTCGTTTTTTTTTACCGAATCTTATTGGCTATCCAAAACTCGTGACAGCTGAAACCCAATAAGATTCGGGAAAAAAACCCAAACGGAACCGAGTAGAACCGAGCCTGCACATCCCTAGAACTGAGTTCCCTGAATCTGAACAGCTCACTGAGCTTTATAGATGAGGCATGGGATAACCATGACAAACATTTTTATGTGAATCAGAGAATAACATCGTTGTATCCTTTCCCAGATTCTGTATGTGCTAAACTGTGGATGCTCATGTAACGCATTTGATATAAATGCTACATTGCCTATTCCGTCTGCATCTTCCCTGAAGGATTCCACGGATAAAAAGATTGAGGCGTGTCTTAAAATTATTTTTTTCATCATCTGGAGCTGTTACTCGTCCAGCTATGGCTGGAGCTTGGGTAGCCAAAACGGTTGAAGAATGGATGGGAGCTTTGTAAAAGTCTTTACCAAATGCTACCAGAGAACAGGTGATGTATATATCTCATAGTATGGGAAGCGGCTTCCTAACTGGGAGAAGCTGCTGTACAGCCATGGCCAAAGTTTTGAGAATGACAAGAAGTATTCTTCACAAACTTTGCGGCTTCAGTGTTTTTAGACCTTTTTGTCAGATGTTACTATGGTATACTGAAGTAAAATTACAAGAATTTCATAAGTGTCAGAGGCTTTTATTGACCATTACATTAAGTTTATGCAGAGTCAATATTTGCATATGTGTATATCGGTTTCGCTATTGTTCTAAACAGAATTGTGGTTCTTGATTAGGTATATATGTGTTCACTTATTAATTTGATAAAATGTTTATATATCAGATGTCAATCAGTTCAACTGATTAGATTAAACAATCCAAGTCCTAGAAATGGTATAAAGAGCTTTCGGTAAAGATTAAATAGATGAATCAATAGAGAAATGTACATGAGGTACATTATTATATAATAATTATATATTGTATACTGACATGCCATTAGTATGGACTCAATACAAGCTTTGACTACTTTACAAACATCTGACATACAGGATTTAATCACTGACCTGCCATAAGCCCCTGACATCTTTCCCGATTGCTTTGATAGTGCTGTGTGTTCCATCAATCATATGTCAGGAAATGGTTATTGAGGCGTCTGATGAGACGCAGGTGAATATGATCAGATGTAGCCACTATTTAAATGGCAGGAGGGCATAGGAGCTGCACACATCTTCCTGAGGAAGCCACTGATCTGTGTGAAGGCGGAGAAACACGTTCAAGTGCATATGCTGTGGAGAAGCCAGTTTGTGTGTTCACAGTACTTTGTGCTAGCTCCATCTTGGCAGGATACCAGTGAGTAGCAGTATCCCACAAATTCTGACAAGCTCCAAGCATTGATTAGGCAAGAATGGGCGGCCATAAGTCAGTATGTGGCCCAGAAGTTTGACAGCATGCCAGGGCGAATTCCAGTGGTCTTGAAAAAGAAGGGTCAACACTGCAAATATTGACTCTGCATAAACTTAATGTAATTGTCAATAAAAGCCTTTGACGCTTATGAAATGCTTGTAATTTTACTTCAGTATAACATAGTAACATCTGACAAAAAGGTCTAAAAACACTGAAGCCGCATACTTTGTGAAAATCAATACTTGTCATTCTCAAAACTTTTGGCCATGGCTGTAGATGCTGGAATTTTAGCTTTTAAAGTATCAGCAGCTTCAATGGTGGTACGCAGGGCCCTTTGATTAAGATCCTGGAAAGCTGATACAGGATCAAAGAGGGCGCTAGAGGTTTTACCTTTCTATGGAAAAGTACTTTTTGGAGCAGAGTTGGATAAAATAACAGCTACTCTGGCGGCTTCAAAGTCAGCAGGTCTGCCATCTATGGCAACTATGAAGTCTAGGCAGGTTTATTTTCGGTCATTTGGTTCTCAGGGACGCGCAATGGAACAGCCATCCTCTAAGGCAGGTGTCTTCAACCTGTGGCCCTCCAGCTGCTGTGGAATTACACATCCCAACATGCCCTGCCACCATTTTGATAACGGCATGCTAAAACTGTGGCAGGGCATCCTGGGATCTATAGTTCCACAGCAGCTGGAGGGCCAAAGGCAACAAACTAAGAGGTCTGGGTCGGCAAGATGTCCAACTTATAAGCCAGGTAACAAACCCTCTTTTTGATGGGGTGGGCCTCCTCTTGGGGGATCCCGCGGTAGGAGGCCGACTTTCAGCTTATGGATTATTGGCATCAAACAGATGCCTGGTCTGAGAAGTGGTCTCTCACTTTCAAGAGGCATCCTCCCCAGAAGTTTTTTTTTTTTTTTTTTGCAGATTCCCCATCCAATGCGGACAAGGCCTTGGCCTTTCAAGAAGCCATTCACTCCCTGCTGCAGGCGGGGGTAATAGTCCTGGTTCCTGTGTCGGAACAGGGAAGGAGTTCTTATTCAAATCTATTTCTGGTTCAGAAACCGAATGAGGCTTATCGCCCTATACGAAGTCTGATTTATCCATGTACCCAAGTTTCGTTTGGAAACTTTCCGATCAATTATTTTGGCAATGGACCTGGGGGATTGCATGGTTTCTCTGGATATTCAGGATGCAAATCTACATGTTCCTATTATACTATCCCACCAGCAATTTTTACACTTTGCTGTCCTTCAGCAGCAGTACCAATTTCAAGCTCTACCTTTTTGACCTATCTAAAGCTCCCCAGGTTTATACCAAAATAATGGCAGTCATGACGGCCTATCTCAGGCGTCAGGGAGTCAGAATTCTGCCATATCTGGACAACCTTCTGATAATGGCACAGACTCCGGTTGTTTTACAAAACCATCTTCATCTGACCATAACCTGCTTACAAAAGCACAGCTGGGTCATCCAATTGGCAGAAATCTTTCTCCAACACAGCAGATGGTACATTTAAGATCTCTTCTGGATTCTCAGGCACAGAGGGTGTTTCTGAGATTGTGGCCCTATCATTGCGAATAAGCAAGCTCCTTCGAAAGCGAAGGGTACCCATTCTGCTTGCAAAGCAGGTCCTGGGATCAATGGTATCCACTTTGACATAGTGGGGTATGCTCAGTTCCATTCCAGGCCTCTGCAAAGATTTGATTCTCTCAAAGTGGAACGGACAGTATCATCGAATGAAGTTCCGGAGGACCCTTCATACTCTAGAGGCTCGTCACTCCCTCCTGTGGTGTCTGAGAAAGGATCTTCTGAACAAGGGGCACCCATTCTGGATTCCAAATGTGGTACTGCTCCACTGATGCCAGTCCTCGCGGATGGGGAGCAGTGACAGGTCATCACACCTTTTTAATGAAGATGGACAAATCGGGAAAGTCATCTGCCAATAAACATTCTAGAACTGTGGGCAGTATACAAAGCGCTTATCAGGGCACAGGACCTGCTTCAGGGCAAGCCGATCCAGTCTGACATTGTGACTACAGTGGCCTACCTTTAATCATTTAGCGAGGCACAAGAAGTTATGTAGCCATGAAAGAAGTGACATGAGTTCTTATTTGGGCAGAACGTAATCTTCCAGCCATCTCTGCAATTTTCATATCGGGAGTACTCAATTGGGAAGCAGACTTCCTAAGTCGCCAGGACATACACGCCGGAGAGTGGTCTCTCCATCCAGGAGTGTTTCAGCTTCTGATAAATGGGGTCTGCCAGAAATGGATCTCATGGCATCACATCACAACCACAAGGTCCCCATGTACCGGGTCCAGGTCCAGAGACCCATCAGCAACCTTTGTGGATGCACTGGCAGTAAGATGGGACTTCAAGCTGCCATATCTCTTTCCTCTGACTTCTCTACTCCCAAGAGTTCTCAGGAAATTCAAGCTGAAAGGCGGAACAGTAATACTGGTGGCTCCGGCTTGGCCCAGATGTCATTGGTCCACCTACATACAGATTCTGTCAATAGACAGTCCGTATCCTCTTCGTTGTATGGCAGGATGTGCTAACGCAGGGACCTTGCAGACATCCGAATTTACCTAGTCTGGTTTTGATGGCATCTTAAGAGCAAAAGGTTTTTCCAGTTCTGTAATTCAGACAATGCTTAGGGCATGAAAGCCTGCCTCTGCCCTCATCTATTACAGGGCTTGGCATTCTTTTGGTCAGTGGTGTGCCCACAAAGTATGATCCTACCTAAAGTGTTCAGGATTTCCAGGAAACTGGCTTTTCTCCAGGTGGGTTTAGACCGTGGTTTCCGCCTGGCCACTTTGAAAGTGCAGGTTTCTGCACTTTCAGTATGTTTCCAGGGGAAGATTGCCTCATTACCAGATACTAGAATTTTTTTTTTTTTCAGGGAGTTCTGCAAATTCAGCCTCCCTTTTGTTTCACCGGTAGCACCGTGGGATTTGTTGGTTCTTAAGGGGGCTACAAGCTCCCCCATTTGAACCCTTGTACATTTGATAAAGCTGCTGTTCGCACTAGGGAGGGTGAAATTCCTAAGGTAGTGTCCCGTTTTTTCATGTGAATGAAGAAATTGTAGTACCAGCTTTTCAGGTTCCAGATCTTTCTGTAGGTGAAGCCTCCCTGGATGTAGTTCGTGCTCTTCGTATCTATGTGGAGCGTACAAACTGTTAGAAAATCTCATGCTCTTTTTGTATTATATGGTTTTCACAAACGAGGATGGCCAGCTAATAAACACTCTGGTGAGATGGCTACACATGACTATCTCTCAGGTGTACACACAGGCTGATCTCCCTGTCCCAAGCACATTGACTGCACGTTCTACTCTGTCTGTAAGGGGCATCGTGGGCATTTAGGCGTGGTGCCTCTGGTGAACAGTTGTGCAAGGCAGCCGCATGGTCTTCTGTTCACACTTTTCTTAGGTTTTATGCCTTTGATACTTTTGCCTCTCAGGATGCTTCCTTTGGGCGACGAGTTCTCCTTTCTGCTCTGGAGCGTCCCCTACTCTAGGTGAACTGCTTTATGACATCCCCATGATATCCCTGTGGAACCTGAAGAAGAAAATAAGAGTTATGGTAAACTTACCTAGAGAACTCCTTTTCTTTGAGGTACACAGGGCACCCACTCTGACGCACCTGGCTGCATGGGTAAATTTTTTTCTTTGAGGTACAGATTACCTCATTTTGTGTAAGAGTATTTCTGATGTACGATTGCTCTTCCTTCTCTAGCCTTGAGGATTGTTAACTAAACTGAAGTCCTATGGCTAGGGGTGGGGATATATATGAAGGAGGGCCCAAGGCATCCTGGGAGCTAAAGCTTTAACTGTTTGATGCCTGGTCTTCAACCATAATATCCCCATGGTATCCCTGTGGACCCTATGGACCTCGAAGAAAAGAAGTTATCTAGATAAGTCTACCAAAACTTATTTTGTCCAGGCGATGTCCCCGACAATCTTCTGTTTAATATGAAAAACAGTGTTTCCTTCATACTCATAGGATTTTCTACGTGAAGCATAGATCTAACCCAAACATAGGATTCTCACCTATCGCAGCCTTCTGCACCTCGTGGGGGCATCACAAAGAAAAACAGGCTTAATCACCTACGCGCCTGTGGTGTTGGGATTCCATCTTCTGGTTTCCTTTTTCTTTCCTTCTCTCAATTTTATTTGGGGCTTGTTTAGACACACAAAAGACTCACACTTAACATGTTCAAGAGCCAAGCTCATAGGCTGACCATCTATTCCTCGGCGGCCGTTACCCCCAACAGATTCCGAGAAATACATTTACTCATATTAAGTACAAAAGTAGTATTTTAAACTTTAAGGGCTTTATTCAATTGTTGCTCCTGTCGGGCGCGATCAGCTACCGGCGCACCATTTCAGCTCGCAGCCCCGGGGGTGAGCTGAAATGGGCGAAAAGTTACCTGTTTTGGCACCCAAAAGGCTCTTTTTGTGTCCACGCCTAGCACTTTGGTCAGGTATAGCCATTTTACGCGGTTAAATCTGCAACATTTGAATAGCGCCCGCTATCTCCTATCACTTTAGATGGGAGATCGAACGTGCTATAACAATTGAATACCGCCCTAAGGGTTTGAATGTCTTATGCTTTCATTGTCTGTGTTAATATTGGCATGTATGTATTTAGGAATGCAGGCATAGGACAGTACAACATGGGTGGATATTAAAGAGCAGATGACACTGTAATATTAATGACACCTTCATGGTGGTAAGTTTTTTTTGGTCATGAACATTAGTAGAACTTTCTCTTTATCTTTTTAATTTCAAGATGCTGTATGTTTGCTGGGTTCTGGAGTAATTCATTTCTCTTGCACTGGCTTTCAAAAAGAGGTAAGTACTGCATAGACCACATTTAGCATCCTTATTCACTTGGTACAATACCCATACTCCATTTGTCACATTCTGCTCCAAATAAGAGATTTTAAGCTTCTTGCAAACCTTATTTGTTCTGGGGGGGGGGGGGAATAAATATATATATTTCTTTTATATAGAGAGATCTACAATGGGGCTATAATTTAAAGTTTCCCTATTCAGAACTGTCTGAACGGAATACCACCAAATTTGGCAAGTATATTATTCAAGGCATGTGAACAAGGATTCAGTGAAACAATAAATAAAATTAGTTTCAAAATCTGCCGATAGGGGAAACTATAGTGCTGTACAAGGTAAATTGCATGACAATGTACCAACCAATTGAAATTAAATTTAGGTTCATCTTGGTTATCAAATTTTTATTTTTACTTTTCGTGGAAACTGAAAAAGAAACAGCTGAAATTTTAATTCAAAAATAGTGTGCACTGCAATAAAATGGTTGTCAAATTGCTGGTATTCCTGATAATGAAACTGATGATCGAATATTGTGATTTTGGAGCTCAGAATTTGATTCCTCTTGTTCGGTCATTTTCTGTTTCAGTTTCTCTATTTAATTTT
The DNA here is from genome assembly GCA_031769625.1 of Taudactylus pleione. Taxonomy (NCBI): domain Eukaryota; kingdom Metazoa; phylum Chordata; class Amphibia; order Anura; family Myobatrachidae; genus Taudactylus; species Taudactylus pleione. Next base: position 3,519,195 of record JAUIMM010000153.1, read on the forward strand.
TGGTTTCTTTGAATTTTCTTTGCACGCGGCCATATTTTACTCTATCTGTAGATTTATTTATTTTTTGACCCACATTATCCTCTCTATGCATTGAATAGTGTTTAGTTTTTTTACAGCTCTGAATAGTTGAACTTTATGATCTGATTGTCAAGGGAGTGTATCCACGAGTGAACCACTTTTTTTTTAACCATTGCCGCGCTGGTTGCATAAGTTAAGCCGTGTATCCACTTGCTGATTAAACGATTACGAGAACGTAATCGTTCAATCGCTCATTAATCGTGCATAAATCGGGTAGTATAATGTCGCAAATGACCAGCGCTGAGTGTTCCTGCTGGTCGTTTCAGACCTCGATCATCACCTGAACATGGCGATCAATCTGCTGATAACGACAGATTGGCCATGTTCGGGGATGAGGGAGGGTGCCTGCACTGAGCGACATATTGTTCAGTGTGGACACCTACAGGATGTGGAATGACTGAACGATTACGATGTTGTAATCTTTCAAACGTTCCTCAGTCGGATAGTGGATAAGAGATACATAGAGTAAAAAAAGTATTCAGTTTAATAAACGTATAAATAAATTTTGCTTATGAATCACCAGAATTATTTTAATCAGAAGTGAACGGCAAATGTTTAAATAAACAAAAAATATATTAAAAAAATATAAAATGGGGGATCTCTTTGAATAAACCAGATATGCTAGTCTTGTGGTGTTTGAGACAGGGAAATGGTACTTTAGATCTCCCATACAAGGATATAAAGTTATCCAATATAATTGTTAGAGTGTCCAAGTCCACAGGATCTACTGAATAAAATTTGCACAGTCAAAGAGAGTATTTCCACCGTATATAGGTCGATCTATTTTCTCATGTAGTGGTTGTATTTACCGTCCTTGGCCCAGAGCTGCTAAATATCAGGACCCCCGTCTAGCTGACAGGTTGGTGTAGTGGGGATGGTCCTGGGCGTCCCCCGGTTACTCACACGGTCCAGGTGCACGCAGCTCTTGCCAGCCACAATAGGAAACTGACACTGGCATTGAAGAACAGATAACAGACACTGCTATCTCAAAGCCTTATCCTGAGCCATGCTGAATGGTGGTAGGAGTAGTAAGAGACACTGGTAAATAAGTGCAGTGGTCCAGTAATATTAGCCTGTAAGGCTACTGTGGTGGTCCGCCAGAGATCAAACACAGGTGCCAAGCCAATGTTCAGTTCATCAGTGACCGCCTAGCATGTGGAGCTTCGGTTAGCGTGAAAGCAAAGTGCTGGTGCTCAATTCTTGCCAATAGGGTGCAATATAAGATTAATATAGAATTCAGTGTCCGTAAATACCCTGTAGACTTTTTCAAGCTAAATGTCACTTTGTTTCCTACATTCCTTTTAAATAGCATAGATGGCTTTCTTATTAGCTGACCTCAGGGAGACTGATAAATAGTCAATCATAACACCTACAGTTGCAGACTGCATTATTTAATTGCAGCCTGGAGATTGTCCTATACACACTACAAGAAGTATAACAAGACATCATTCATACACAACTCAATTGTTTTATATATAAAAAATAAGTAATATAATATACATAATATCAGTAATCAACTTGTATAGAATTCATTAAAAAAGAATATTTATACACAATCCATTAATTCACTTTATATAGAACACAAATCTATCCTCCGGTTTGCTGCACAAAGGCGCATAAGCAATTAGCCCAGCATCCGTACACATCTCCCCATGTCTGAGTTCACTTGAATTATAGTATGGATATGTGTTAAATATACATATGTGGCTCTTTATAAAATAGCTCTACAGTCTATTGATTCAATAAGGTTGATAAAGACATCAGTACCTTCGCTGAACTGCACCATTGGTGTCAGCAACGGACACCCTGCCCATAACGGCACTATGATGATAATCATAGAAACAACAATAAATAAAAATAAACATGAAAGTATATATCAACTTTGAGAGGATAAAAAATTATAAGGAATGGAAGTTTGCAGATACCCTATTAGAAAATAAAACCTAGATCATCCAGTGTGTGGATAGAACATCACCCAAGCTGTATAAGCAGAAGGAGAATATTATGAAAATACAGATGGAAGGAACCAGAGTTTACCAGAGGGGGAAGAACCACAGTGATAAAAAAGATAAATGAGTCATTCCATGCCATCACAGCTTCCAACCCGACCGTCTCAGATTTTTATGAAATTTGAATTTTCGTGTTGGTCTTTTATTGAAGCTAAAGGTGTCTACACACTTGGCGATGTGCTCACGATCTGACATTGTGTCCAATTTCCCCTTGAACTCTCCCCAGCAGCTCCCCGGCAGTCATGGGCACGATTTGGTGTTAAAATCTGTCCAATGTGACAAACGATCTATCGTGCCTCCTAACTATTCCAGAGCATCGTGACTGAAATTGTCAGATCTGCCCTACAGCACTGCAGATCTGAAGATGCGATGTACGACCTGCAGGAACGCACATCGTGATTGTTAGTGGACACTCACCATTTGGGCATATTTAACACGATTTGTTGTCATGATGTGTCGGAATCTGGTAAATCGTGTAAAATATCACGTGTTTAGGCACCTTAAGGGACCATAGTTTTCATAAATAGTTTTAAATTTAAATATAGACTTTTACATTTCAAGGTCACATTATGTGTGGACCTTGAATATCGAAAAAAGTGCAATTTTTATTTTTTTTGTACATACAGTATGTTATACACTTAAATACAATATCTCTCTTTGGTATATGTTTAATTTTGGGAAGCCTTTGGGAACGGGAGTAAAAATATTAAGTACAGCAGTTAAACCCTTCTTGCACTAACCATGCAACTGGCAAATTCAGAGTTGTCTTGTAGAATCTCTGTGTTCTAGAGATGGCAAACGGTGGATTTCCTGCGATGGTACAAAAGAGGATATAGTCTATATTCCAGCTGAGGAACCTGTGCCTGATAATTGTGTCATTTAATATCAATATTCGTTTGTCACACTCTTTATCAAACTACCACTATTCACTGATAAACTTTGGCCTGATTCAGAGAGAGACGGAATTGCACAGCCGCACATAAATGGCTGTGCAATTTTTCGTCCATTTAAAACTAAAATGCAGAAGGAGGTCTGACACCTCCTTGCTGCATCTGTGTGAGCCCAGCACTGCGACGAAGGTCGCAGCCTGGGATCACCTTCGGAACAGTTGGTTGCGATTGTTGTCACTTCGGCCAGGCTGCCGCAGCTGAAGCTTACCGCATCCTCACCGGGTACTGGCAGCTTGCGAGGCCAGGAAGTCTGCGTCCACCAATGCAGACTTTGGCCTTGTGCCTCCCAGAGAATTGGGCGACATGCCCCCGTTTTCCAAGAACGCTGCCCAGGAACGCCCTTGCTCCACCTTCCAAATGTCTCAGGCTGTCAATCGGGCTGCGGAAGGGAGGCTCTGCGAGTGAACTCGCAGGTGGAGGGCTGCACATGCGCAGTACACATCCTGCGCATGCTCAATCCAACCTACTATCGGAGATGTGTGCTAACCGTGTCTAATTCAGGCCCTATATTAGGTAAACTGTCTTAGGCCCTCATTCAGAGCTGTACGCTCTGAGCAGAGCACACGCTCTGAATGAGGGCCGCCCTCCATAAAAATGGAGCGTCCTCCTGGACGCTCGTATAGCTGTGGGTCACCACCCACAGCCTATACGAGCGTGCAGTTTGATGGTCGCGACCATCGAAACTGCGAGCCGGAGCCTGCGGTTGAGGTTTTCAACCGCAAGCCCCGGAGTGATTTTGGCTCTATCAGAGCCAAAATCACTCCCACTGACATCACTAGTGATGTCAGTGGGCCGGCTTCTGACGGGAGGCGTTCCCGCGGGAACGCCCCCGTCAGGGAGGCACGCCCCCGGCACGCCCACCAAAGGGGGCGTGCTGTCAATCAACATCGACAGCACGCCCCCTTTGATCAGACACAATGAGCGAAGGACTTTCCTTCGCTCGTCGCGTCTGGCGCATGCGCACGATGGAGCTCCCTCCGTCGTGCGCATGCTCAGTGCAGACCATCGACCCACTTGCGAGCGGACAGCCGCTTGCGAGTGGGTCTGAATCAGGGCCTTAGTCCCTTCTAACACTAGTTCTCAATGCAGAAGAACATAGAAGGGATGGCTAAGAAGAACATAGAAGGGATGGCCATCGACCATCAATTTGCAAATCTAGATTGTTTACCATCATTGGCAGAGAGCCAGTTATTTTCTGCCATTGATGGCAAAGTGGAACCTGTTGGTTTTTTCTGCTCATGACAGCCTAGCGCCGCCCCTTGTCTGTCCGCTCAGCCCAGCCACCTAAGCTTCATCCCGTTTTTTGTTTAGCCCGCGGCTTGCCAGACACGTGGCAGCAGCGTGGCCATCCAGTGGTGCAAAGCATTGATTGTACAATCACAATCAATGTTGAACTATCGATGGTGCCATCGATTGTGGCTATCCCTAGAACAGAGATTCTACAAGACAAGTCTGAACTTGCCAGTTGCATGGTTAGTGCAAGAAGGGTTCAACTACCGTACTTAATATTTTTTTTTTTTTTTTAATCCTGTTCCCAAAGGCTTCCAAAATTGAAATATGAGAGATTCAAGGTCAAAGATCACATCATGTGACCTTGAAATGGAAAAGTCAATATTTAAATATTAAACAATTTTTTATGAAAACTATGGTCTCTGCTTCTAATTGTGGTAGAACTTTCATGTTGGTCTTGTTTTGAAGCTAAGTTATGATTCGTTTTAGTTGACCTTACAGGCATAAATTTAAATTTATTTATTTTTGGCCATGTTTGCAACCCTGTAACATGAACACCGTGTATCACAGACGGCATAAAGTAACTTTCATATGTAAAATTGTAGCCCTCAATCATCCTACCAAATATCATGAAAATCTGAGACTGTCGGGTTGAAAAGTTACTTTTTTTGTGCTTTTGCATGGAATGACCCGGTTTATGTCAGGCATTCATTGGGTAGCAGCTGCGTGGCTCCAGCAGGCACACTCGCACAGTACATGTACACCCACTGGAGTGGCGGTTGGGGGAAGCCCTTATATATCACCAAAAACCTTGGTGAATATTAGTTACTAAATTAAAGTGCTTCGTTAAGTCTGTCTGGACACAATGTTTGAAGGCGGAATATCCATTTAGACTCTGCAGAGCAGAGTCGTCTGAACGTATCACTGCCCCTGTTTGTTATTTCAATCACTTCTACCTCTAGGATATTAAGGAGTTTGGGATCACTATAATGTTTGTCAAAAAAGTTCCTGGAGACATTGTGATAAAAATTTGCTCTACGTACATTTTGTCTGTGCTCCCTAAATCTTTCTTTCAGGGAACAAATAGTTTTGCCCACGTATTGAATCCCACATGGGTAGCTTAATACATAAACTATATATAAAGATTCACAGTTTATAAATGTTTGATCTCATAAGACGTACCTGTAGACAGAGATTAACTTTATATGTCCACATGTAAGACATCGTGTATGATTGGCAGATAAACCCATGGGTTGTTACCGTTGCAACCACGTAGCTGGCAACTTTTTTTATGGCCACATTGTCTATAGTTGGATTGATATATAGATGGATCTATCTATTTCTGAACATGTGTTTTTTTTTTTTTTTTTATTATAATTTAGTATGACACATACATTTTAGGTAGGCTATAGAAAATCTATCCTTTTATAAAGCATTGCATGAAAAAAATGTCAGTTCACAAAGGGACACGATGGGCTTAACATGAGTAACAATGTAAAATGCTTCAATAATGTTTAATGTGAAATCACTTGTCTTTTAAGACCCTGCACTTTTTAAAGAATTCTGCATCATCAATAAATGAAACTGTTCACGATGGCTATAACAGATGCTTAGTGGCTGGTCTGCTCTCCCCAAGACTTGCTGATGTTCAGCCCTCCAGTTTGAGTCAAGTAAGCATTTCCCACCCCCTACCCCCATCCATCTTAAAGTGAAGAGCTTTCAGGACCTCTTATGCTAAAATGGAAATACCCTTTTTAATGTATAGGAAGAACAATTAAAAGCTTTGTTGTCAGCTGCCATTGAAACCAGTTCCATTAGCCTTTTAACACGTTGTATAAAGCAGTGGACTGCAGAAGGTAAGTGTTCAATTTTTCTTCCCTACTGTAAATGGTGTATGTACACTCAATTGCTACTTTTATGAGGTACACCTTTCTAGTACTCTTTTGTGGCCAGGATTGAGTAACGTGCTTGAAACATTCCAAGGAGGTTATGGTCCTTGTTAAAATGATGACATCAAGCAGTTTTTGCATGTTTATTGGCTGTATAGTCATGCTGCAGAACCACCATTCCCAAAGATGCTTTATTGGATTGAGAGCTAATGTTTGTCGCCAATTGGACTACACTGAACTGGTTTTCATAGAACCAGTTTGAGATTATATGCTTTGTAGCAAGGCACGTTATCCTGCTGTGTAAGTAGTCTTTAGAAGATGGGTGTAGATTGGGGCCATAAAGCAATGCAAAAAGACAGCAAAAGAACCGGTGTAGGCTGTGGCATTCAAAAGATATTCAATCGTTACTAAGGGGCCTAATGTGACCCTAGAAAACGTTTCCAACTAACATCAACAGTTGAAGCACGGCAGGATGGATTCCGGTTTACGTCAAATACCGATCACGTCACGGCAGATTTTTCCAAGCCAGGTGATGAATTTAAAAATCAACTATCCGGTTTTGTTGCGTCTGTTCCCAATGTGGCCTTAGCTTCCTGTGTGCTGACAGGCGTGGAATCTGGTGTGGTCGTCTGCTGCTCTAGTCCATCCACTAAAAGGTTCAAAGTGCTGTGTGTTCAGAGATGATTTTCTAGATGTTGTCACCTTCCAATCAGCTTGCACCTGTCTCTACAAGCTCATTTGTTCTCATTAATATGGCAGTTCCTTAGATATTTGGTTTTGCACATCGTTCCCTTTAGGAATTGGACTGTTGTGCATGAAAATATCAGATTTAGTCATTTGAGTTACTCACACCACCTTGTCAGTCACCAACAATTATATTGGTGTTGGGTCTGAATAAGAAGCAAACTTTTTGATCAGGTTTACAAGATGCTACCATGTAATTGGCTGGTTAGCTGTTTGCATTGACAAGCATGTGTGCCTAATAATAAAAGTGCCCTGTGTATGTATGTTGATCTATATTGCCTGTCATTTTTTAATTTGTTTTTAAAAGCGCAACCGAGGTCTGCTTCTAACCTGCGTTTTGTTCTTGAATGGACATGGAATAAAGTTGTCCGTACAAAACAAGATTTTGACCAACTGTGTAAGTATTCATTATATTTTATGCAATTCTAAGTGTTTGTATTTTATACATCTGCACCTTTTAGAACTTAAGCCAACTAAACTGTAAAACTACAACATTATTTTCTGAATAATTATTTAACTTTGTCTATATTCTGCAGGTGTACCTCTGTTTGATGGATCATGTAACTTTATTGACCCTCAAACACTGCAGTCTCTACAGCACTGTGAGTTGTGTCTCACTAACCTGAACACTGTCTTTGACTGTTTTTTAAACGAGGCCCAGGAGCTCACTGAACAAGGTACATAAGTTACAATCTGTCAATACCTTCTCATTTCCATATCGGGCTTAACCTGGGTACACACTACATGATATTGTTAACTATTTGGCCAATACCGATGCATTGGAACGAGAAATCTTAAACATCATGTAATGTATTTGCACTACAACGTGTAGTGCACGCTCTCCCATGGGGTCGTCAGCTGCATCGACCTGATCTTTTGTACATGCAGTAAAATCAGGCTCACGATCCCATGCGGCAATGGGGGGCCGGCTTATCGGGCACAGTTTCCCCCAGTGTGTATGGACCGCCTGATATGTCGTGGTGACATCTGATGACCAGGCAAGTGGTAAAATGTGGGAGGCAGCTATTTTCTGATTGAGACTGTAGCTGATAAATTAATCAGTAGTACATCAAATGTCAATATTAAATATTATTTTGGCCCACTCACTGTCTCCACTGTTTATGTATTTGCACTTTAAGCAGCCTTGTTATGACCATAAAGTAGTTTTACTGTTTTGTATCGGAAAAAAAATATCTAAAATTTGGGTTGTATTTATGCTTAAACTGTATCATTTTTGCAGGTTTAATAGATCTGACCAACAAAAAGTCGGTGACCAAGCTCTTGGCTCAGTACACCTCTGTTGTCCTCTGGTTTTGTCGTTGTGGTCTTTTACCAGATAATTCGGGTAAGACCTTAAAATAAGTTATTTTGTGCACATTTTGTAATTCTATAATGCAAGACCAATAATGTCAGTTTTGCGAAGATTTTAGTATCTTTTTTTTATTTTGTCCCTCAACTATGTTCTATCAGATGAAGCTCTTCAATTGACCAGACCATACTACAATTATCAACTGATGCAGTGCTACTACACAGAAAGGCGGAAAAGGATGGAACATTTATCCAGGTAGATAAAATGTTGCTTTTTGTTTTTCCAAATTTAATGTTGTGCTTTTGGTATGATATCTTAACTTCCATTTTATTGTTGAACTTCAGTTGCTTTCCTATAACTTGTGGTCGTTAGGTGTTGAACTACCAATGAAAAACTTGGTTATGGAGTTTGGTTATGGCAAAAAAACAGAAGAAGCATATGTGCTCACTTAGAAAGAAATTCTATCTACTTTTGATATATTTTCAGTTTGTGCCAAACCCACCATTTGCCATCATTCCCGATTTCTGCAGCAGGCTCCATAGGGTATCCACAGGAATACCTTGGGCTATTGTCATGGCTTGGCCATCGGGCACCACACAGTTAACTTTGTGCTCCCAGGATGCACTGGGCCCCCTCCTATAACCCCGCCCCTCAGTTTCAGTTGGTGCCCGGCCATAGTCTGATCACTGCATGGGGGCTGCTGGCAAAAACAGCCCTGAAGTTAAGACTGCAAGTGCGGCTAGTGGGGACAGTCCAGCGGAAGCCCCCACTACCGCAACTACACCCCTGCTGGCGCTGAGCCACCGGTACTGATCCGGGGAACTCTGCAGACTTTTCTGGGGGCCCCAGCTAGTGGGGCCCGGGGAGCTCAGCACTGTGGTCTGGTGCACAGGGGGCAGCAAGTTAAACGAAAAAGGCATCTGCGGACACCGCCCACTGCGACACAGTCCAGTGTCCCCAGGGCTGGGGGCTCCCTGAAGGCGGCAGTTAATGGAGCCAGGTACTGCTCCTGCGCTACCACTAGACCACCAGGGATATGGGGCTGGAGCGTTAAGGAAGCACTCCAGCATCCCAGGGGTTAATGGCCTGCCAGGGAGGGTGCCTTTCCTTTTTTAGACTATGGGAAATGCCCCTCTCTCACTGCACCAGCCACCCTTCTACTGAGGCTTGGCGCGCTGGTGCTTTTGGAACCTCCCCCATGGTCCTGCCTCCAGAACGCTCGGAGGCCATCTTGGATGCGCAGCTACGCTGAGTAGGAATGTGGAGCCTGGGTCCCCCCCCCCCCCCCTCCCTCCCTACCTCTCCTACAGCTAAAGGTTTTTTCAGGTAGCGCTATTCCCTCTTCAGACTTAGCATCTGAGTGGTTGATGTTAGCGCAGTAAGTGCAGGCATTTATTTCTGCATAGTATGTGACTTTATGTTAGCGCTGTCTTTATATTTTCTTTTGTCAGCCATTTTTACTGTCCCTGTTTTCTGCTCTGTTCTACCCTAATCTATGCACAGTACTGTCAGGGTGGATATTATACCTCACAGTGGGTAGTGTTTTACTTACTGTAAGGGGTCACATACTAACGTGTCTGGTAGTGAGGATTCCGCACTCAGTGGAGGGGGAGTTTCTGCAGGATGGGATATGCAGCACTTTTGGTCCCTGCCTGTCGCCCCTGTAGTAGCAAGCACGTTCCAGGAGCCTCCGTGGGCGGCGCCTACGCTAGCTGTTAAAGCCTTGGTAGGGCGATTGTCCCGCTCCTCAATTTTGGTTCATGCATCAGGCGGTAGTTTTTTCCCCTGTACTTGGGGCACCGGGACAGTTGATGGTGGCACAGGGTCCTCCTCCTCAGAGGGTATCCCAAAAGGAACCTGTCTGGGTGAGCGCTCTGTCCGCCACAGTACAGAACTTAATGGACGTTTTAACGGTGCCTGCTCCGCGGCCTGCTAAGAGACCTTTAATAGCGCCACTGTTACCACATTATTATGGTGATGTCAGATGAAGGGGAGCTCCCAGAATCTGACTCGAAACGACCCACTTAAGAGGTTGAGTATAAGTCCAGGATTTATGTATACAGGCTAATTTAAAGCTGTTCGCAGGGTTATGCTCATGGAGAATGACTGTCTCCCTGCGACTGCATAGTCTTGCGCATACTTTAAGAACCTTAAAGGTAAGGCGTCAGTTTTTCCTCCATCTGGTCAGCTGGTGGCCCATATGGAGGAAGCGTGGAAATTCCCAGGGAAATGGTTTCAGCCCCAAAAGAGACTGACTATATTCTTATCCCTTTGCAGAGGATTGCTTCACTAAGTGGGTCACCCCTCCTCAGGTGGATTCCCATGTGACACACCTGATTAAGAGTGCAATCTTACTCATGCCGTCTATGTCCTCATTTAAGGACGTTACGGACCGCAAGGTAGAGATTTACTTAAAATCCGTTTACACTTTTGGCCGGCGGATCAGCCAGACCGCTCATGGTGGTCTGTTGGGTGGCTCGGGCCATGGAAAAATGGGCTGACGCTCTGGAGTTGTCATACTCCTCTGATGCTTCTGAGGAGCAGATGGTGCTGGTAGGTAATATCCGCGATTCTGCTACTTAAATTAACAAGCAGCGTTGGATGTTTAGCCTGCTTACTTCCAGGATTTCGGCAGTAGCAGTTTCAGCTTGCCGATCATGGTGGTTGCGTTCTTGGAATGCAGACGTAGAATCCAAGAAGGGCCTGGAAGGCTTGCCGTTTAATGGTCAGGTCCTCTTCAGCCCAGACCTAGATAAAATTGTAAGTACGTTGGCAGCTGCAAAGTCTGCATGTCTGCCATCTGCTCCGGCTCCGTCTGGGACTGCTACTTCGTCCTTTCGGGCCTATCGTCCTCAAGGTAATCAAACAGTGCAGTCTTTTCCCAGGCCATCAGAGGCCACCAGGAAGACACCCACGTCCAAGAAGCGACCTTGGAGTGCTAGACACCTTGTCACCAAGCCTGAGGACAAACACTTAGCAGCTTACCCAGCACTGGTGTATGATTACCACAGACACCTGGGTCAGAGAAGTGGTTTCTCACTGGTACGCCCTCTCCTTCAGCAGAAGGCCTCCCCATCAATTTTATTTCCTACACTCCGGAGGTAGGCCTTCATTCCACAAATGCTCTGGAAATCCAGAAAGTGGTAAGTTCTATGCTCCAAGAAGGGGTCATAGTTCCTGTCCCCCCATCCCTCAGGGGGACGGGTTATTATTCCAATCTCTTTTTGGTACCAAAACCGAACTGTTCTTTCTGTCCTATTCTCAACCTCAAGGCTCTAAACAAGTTTCTGAGGGTCCCTCGGTTCAGGATGGAGGCTCTACGTTCTATTATATTAGCTATGGAACCTGGGGATTTCATGATGTCCCTGAATATTCAGGATGCCTACCTGCATATTCCCATTGCTACGACTCATCAGAGGTTTCTCAGATTTGCTGTATTGGATCACCATTACCAGTTTTAAGTGCTGCCGTTTGGTCTTTCCACGGCTCTGCAAGTGTTCACCAAGGTAATGGCTGTCATGGCAGCTCACCTGTGGTTACAGGAGGTTCGCCTGCTACCTTTCGTGGACGACCTGCTTCTCCTAGCAGGGTCTCCGGAGGTACTTTGCAATCATCTGCACCTGACAATATCGGTGTTGCAGACTCACTGCTGGCTGATCAATTGGAAAAAGTCCTCACTGATGCCATCCCAGAAGTTGATCCATCTGGGAGCACTGTTGGACTCTCAGCAGCAGAGAATCTTCTTTAGAGGAGAAGATCTCAGCCCTACAGACCAGTGTACGTTCCTGTCTCCAGGGTCGCCAGGTGTCCATTCACTTGGCAACTAAATTACTGGGTTCCATGGTGTCGACATTTGACATGGTGGAATATGCCCAGCTTCGTTCAAGACCTCTACAGAGGCTGATCCTCTTCAGATGGGATGGATCACACGGTCGGATAAAGACACAGGGTGCTTACTCCGGAGGTGCGCTTATCTCTGACTTGGTGGTTACAGACATGTACCTAAAGAAGGGGTGCCCATTTTGGATCCCGGATTGGGTCCTTCTCACGATGGGCGCCTGTCTCCGGGGCTGGGGCTCGGAACAGGCCCACACATATTTAAGGACGGTGGACATCAACGGAATCTGCCCTTCTGATCAATATATTGGAACTTTGGTCAGTGTTCTGAGCTTCTCCATGCAAGACTGGTTCTGCGAGGGAAACCTGTGCAAGTTCAGTCAGACAACGCCACCACGGTGGCTTACATAAGCCTTCCAGACGGAACTCTCAGGCAGCTCTGCAAGGCATCCCGCATTCTGACTTGGGCAAAAGACAATATCCCAGCCATCTCTGCAGTGTTCATTCCAGGAGTACTCAACTGGGAAGCGGACTTCCTCAGTCGACACAATGTACATTCGGCGGAGTGGTCACTTCACCAGGAGGTCTTCTAATTCCTGGTGGACAAATGGGGTCTTCCAGAGAGAGACCTCATGGCCTCCAGACACAACTGTAAGCTAAGAGTGTACCGATCCAGAACAAGAGACGCAGAGGCTCTCCTGGTAGACGCTCTGTCGGTTCGGTTGACCTTCCAGTTTGTGTACCTGTTTCCTACTTTCTCGCTTCTTCCTCGGGTATTGAGGGAGTTCAAGCAAGAAGGAGGCATGATCCTGCTGGTGGCTTCAGCGTGGCCCAGACGTCACTGGTACTCAGATTTTAAGAGTCTCTCCATAGACGTTCCGTTGCCTCAACGTCCGGACCTGTTGTCTCAGGGTACTTGTGTTTATACGGATCTGGGTCATCTATCTTTTGACGGCGTGGCTCTTGAGACATCCATGCTTAGAGCTCGGAAACCTGCTTCTGCGAGGATTTACCACAGGGTGTTGCATACCTTCTTTGAATGGTGTCGCCCCATTGAAAGTACATGTTTCCACACTGTCTGTGTGGTTTCAGTGGAGGATTGCTCCACTCTCGGATGTTCGCACCTTTATGCAGGGTGCTTTTCGCATACAGCCTCCCTTTGTGCCTCCTGTGGCTCTTTGGGAGTTGGCTGTGGTCCTTCGGGCTCTCCAAGGACCTCCATTTGAACCACTGCGCTCAGTGGATCTCAAATGGCTCACAGCTAAGATTGTGTTCCTCCTGGCTAACGCTTCTGCCAGGAGGGTGTCAGATTTGGGGGCTCTTTCCTGCCGACCCCCCCCTTTATGGTTTTTCACAGGAACAGGGCAGTGCTTCAGACTTGCCCTGGGTTCCTGCCTAAGGTGGTCTCTAGTTTCCACACTAAGGGGGAAATTGTAGTGCCGGCCTTTAACTCACCAGACCTTTCAGGAGGCCTCATTGGATGTGGTACGAGCTCTACGGTTTTATGTGTTCCGTACCGGTTCCCTTAGAAAGTCGGACGCTTTGTTCGTCCTCTATGGTTTCCATAAGAAGGGTTGGCCGGCCAACAAGCAAACGTTGATTCGCATGGCGATTTCTGAGGCTTACATTCATGAGAGCATTCCTGTTTTGCCCTCTGTTACTGCTCATTCTATGAGGTCTGTGGGTCCTTCATGGGCAGCTCGCCGTGGCGCCTAGGTTGTACAGCTTTTAAGGCGGCCACTTGGTCCTCTGTCCATACCTTTTTGTAAGGCATTATGCATTTGATACCTTTGCCTCTCAGGATGCTTCCTTCGGGCGGCGGGTTCTCCTTTTTGCACAGGAGCGCCCCCACCCTTGAGGATACTGCTTTGGGAACTCCCAAGGTATCCCCGTGGATACCCTATGGAGCCTGCTGCAAAAAAGAGATATGGTAAGAACTTACCTTTATTATCTCTTTCTGCGAGGTCCATAGGGTTCTACAAGGCGCCCACCCTGTCGCCCTGTGTTTCAGATGGGTCTGGTTCTGGTCACCGATTTTCCGTCTCCCTGTTGTGAGAATGTGATTCTTGTGTGTTCCAGACTTCCTTTTCTCTTTTTCTCTCCTCCTGTGGCCTTGGCTTATTACTGATCTGAGGTGCCTTGGCCTGGGGGCGGGGTTATAGGAGGGGGCCCAGTGCATCCTGGGAGCACAAAGTTAACTATGTGGTGCCCGATGCCAAGCCATGACAATAACCCAAGGTATCCCTGTGGAACCCTATGGACCTCGCAGAAATAGAGATGATGAAGGTAAGTTCTTACCAGATCTCTTATTTTTTAGTCTTAATCCCTTCACTGCTAAGGTCGAGTGCGACTCATCCTAAGCACTACAGTTCAAATGAGTTGAAATATGGGCAATAGAGTAAAATTGCTCTATTTCTGCCATTCATGCGCTTAGACTCTACATAACCCACTATTTTGAGTGAGGTGATACCTAAAAAAAAATATTCTTTGCAGGGTAGAGTTGTTCCCTGGTGATCACACATGAATAATTATAAAGTCCATGAATGGGGAAACATTTCTCCCATCCTGGCTTCAATAACTCTGGCACTCATATTTGTAATAGAAATCTTCTCTTCTTTCTTTAGTGGTTATTGACTGACTGGTGATCACCAGACAATATTGACTTGCACTGCACAAGTATTAGTAGAGCCAGTGAATGGGAAGGACACTTAATGTACCTAATCTCCCTATCCTGGCACTTAAACATCCGAGTCCTGTCTCTGAAGTGTTTCCCTTGTCATAGTCTGGTGATGACTGAACATTACTTTCACCTACAGAAAGCTATAGGAAGTCCAGAGTTGATGGGTTCTAATGGCCAAATCTTTAATAAAAATGTTTGATCTTCTAATGTGTGCTCATTCACTTATCAGGGATGGTCACAATTGTGTTCTGTCGTCTGTGGCTTTGGCAGTGGCATCCGGAGTTCATTGGTATAGACATCAGCATGGGATTCCTCTCAGGGCAGCTGGATTGTCCTGCTGTTTCTTGTCCTGAAGCAGTCATCTGTAACACTTATGTAGGACCCTATAGGCCATATGAACAGGCCGTGAAACCTGTGTCTGTCTGAGCCAGACGTGTCTTGCATTCTTTGCCTGTGTTTGTGACCGTAGTTCTTCGTATTACCTGGCCCTGGGATTGTATCTTGCTTTATTCGGTACTGGCTCTTTCTGTATTCCACCTGGATGGAGGTATTAGCTTGCTACTTACAGTAGATCGTAGACGTTTCTTTGATCCAGCATATATGCAGTGTAGAATCCAAGCCTGTTCAGACGCAACATAGCGCCATGGTCAGATTGTTGTTCCCGACTGACTTCTGGTTCTCCATTCTTGAATTCTGTTGACTTATTCAGGTGTTTTTCAAGAAGCCGAAGATGCCATTTTAGGTTGATTATTTAGCACACTTATTTGTGCCTAGCCTACTCTAGGGTATCTTTGGAACATGCTCAAGGTATTCCAGTGTCCACCAAATGGATGAAAGAAAAAAAGATTTTTGGTTACTCAACATTAAATCCATTTCTCTGTTCAACTCTGTTCACTAACATTCAGTGTGGTCTTGGTTACGTTTTTTTGTTAGCTCTTTCATGGGCTTAAGTTCCAACTGATATTCTAAAGGTTCAATGGCCTCATGGGATGTAGAGGGAGAGGAGCAAGCTTTCAAACAAGTTTAGTTTTTGTGCCTGCTGCTGGTCTAGCGCCCTCTACATCCCAAGATATACCAGTCTCCGCAAGATGGAGTCAGAAGTGGATCTAACAGTGACTACCAAAAATCCTTATTTGTGCACATTTTAGGTAGGTTTTTTTGCCATGTAAGGAGAAATAAGCAAGCTAAAAAAAGGTATAATTTGTGTTTGGTACTGCATAAATTACATTTATTGGTGTATGAATGGGATTAACCAAAAATGTGTCAGAATATGCTAAACAGTGAAGGGGTTAATTAAACTTCACGCAATATATTATGACAATTAACTGCTCAACGATATTTCCCTTGACATCTGAGGCTTTATACATCGTATGTTTTCTCCACATATAATACTCTGCCATGAATGATTGAAGAGAATCAAAATTAGGCTGTCATTACAATGGGTAACTTCTTATCCAAATTAGCTAGTGACAGGGTAGGTAAAAACGACTCCCATTCCCTTTGTCATTTGCTCGGTATAGTGTAGTAATGGTTGGCAGTGTTTTGTTTTCTGTAATGCTTACCTGCTCTTGTGTCTGGTTGGCTACCTGGAAAAACACCAGTCTGCTACTCCTGGCAACAGAGCTGGTGATTGTGCTCCTGATTGTAGGTTCCAGTGTTGTATGCCCATCATGTCATAAGAAATTGGCAAATACATATGACCAGGCAGGAATAGGCCTTAATATAGTCCCCTGGATGAGATTTATCCAAGATGAGAGAGAGAAATTACTAACAAATCAGCTTCTGTCAGTTTACAGGCTGTGTTTGAAAAAATGACAGGAGCTGATTGGTTGGTACTACTTTCCACTTTCTCTCTCCAAGGTTTGATACATCTTCCACTGTCCCTAAAATAGTGTAGAATGAAGCCAGAGTCCAATCCCTAATATACAAAAAAGCAACTTCTTGATGGACTCCTAAATTAGGGGTGTTTCGTAATGTTTATTCTTGCTAGTATAGTTGCCTAAATATAGTTGCCCCTCTTCCCTGGGATAGAACTGAAGAGCACAAAGTACTGTAACATGAAGTCAAGTGATGCTAATGGAGAAAATAAATAAGTTCCACAGTAGTTTAACCATTTTACAGATTGGATGAAATAATCCATTGTTGCTAACAAGGGTCTCTATGCGTTACAAGGAGTAGACAGGACAAGATTCCAGAAAAGTATGGATCTGAAATATGGATCTTGCTATTGAGAATAGGATTCTTCTGCAATTTTAGGAGACGCTCCTCTAGCTATGAAAATTTGTATTGTCTTTGCGATGTTTAATCTGGAGAATGTGGAAAACTTGATCAAACATGTGCAAGTCCATGGGGATGAATGAGACCATGGTGTCCATAACCTTGCTAAATGATTTAACCCATAAGGAATGGACGCTTGTCATAAAGCAGTCAGCCCAATTCTAAAACATTAGGTATCTATTCAGTAATGTGGAAGTGCAGAAATGGTGTTCGTACCCCAAAGTAGTTGTAGCCTTAACTATCTTTGCCAGAACCATTTCTCTGGAAGATTGGGGTTCACTTAGGGAACAATATGGATATAAACATATAGTTTTTTAAAGAAGCTTCATATTTTGTCAAGCCATATTGGAATTAGGTGTCACCATTGCATAAGTGTTCAGAGCCCTCATATTAAGGGTGGAGACACTCAATAAGTATGTCCAAGAGAAGGTAAACAGGAAATACTTGTTTAGTATGTAAATCAAGTAGAGAGGGATAATATACCAGTGTAAGCTTTCATTGGACACCTGGTCAGCAGGGGCTTAGTCAAAATAGAGCCTTTTTAATCTCCCATTTGATACGGCCACATTATTAAAGACAAATTAGGCTCCTTCATACAAAAAGCTTCTTGAAAAAGTTAAACTATTTTCCACAAGGTCTGAGTAGTTTCAGCCTCATATTTATCCGCAGAAAGCTATAAGCTAAGAATAAAATTGTAGCAGGCAGAATTATTCAAGCCCTTTGGTGTTTTCAGGATTGAAGATGGAAAGCTAAATCGAAGTTCAAGTGACTATTGGTAGTCCGTTCCTTCCAACACCTGTAGGGGCAAAATTTCGTAATATGTAGGCATATTAAACCATTCTGTCAAGTGTGTTTTAGATATTGGAAGAAATGGATATTTTCTAGAGTTCCTTCAATATCATGTGTTTGAAGCCCAATAACTAAATTAAACTCCACAGTTAAAGCTTTACATTTTTACAGCGCTTCATAAGCCTGAGCAATTTCCTTTGTTCCTTCTGATCAGGAAGGCGAGGACTATTAAAAAAAATTGTCAATTACCTTTTCACATGGAATCTGAAAAATCGATACTCACAGCCATCAACAAAGACGACTTCTTCACTTCTATAAATCTCCACTATGCTTAATTTCACACTGCCATTTTAAGATGATGGAAGTAATAAAGTTTTGCCATGGCTGGGCTGTAAACAAGGCACTGTCCTCTCATCCCATTGTAAATAAAATAAACTCTTGCCTGAAATAAGTGTCCAGATACAGGGCTTGGCACATCGACTACAGACTCTAGTACCATACCTCACGACAAAGACCTTGTATAAAGTTACCTAAATTTACTTGAAACAAGAGCAGTGTGGAAAGGTGGCATCGGTAGTTATCGGTAGCCTGGGAGATGCTTGAGGAAGGACCATGGCCTCTACCTCCTTAATTCATATTTATTACAGTCTCTCTAATTCATATTTATTGCCACAGGATTTTGTTTTTCATCCCTAGATAGATAGATATAGAGATATAGATATAATCTCTAACTACATTTAATGCAATATTTAGCAATGCTGTTTTCATGTACTGTCAACAGTTCATGTTTTCAAGATTTATATCTTTGGGAACAGGTTGGATAATTACTGCCCCAGCCAAGTAAACTGTCACCTGTGTATGATTAGAGGGATCCTACAAACATGATCTGTTGTGGGGGTGTGACTGGAATTGTGAAACACCTACTTTATAACCACAAAAAAAAAATAGTGTCATTTACTCCAGAATGTCATAAAGACTGATCAGATGAATTGCAATTAATTGCAAAATCCCTTTTTGCCATGACAATAAACTTAATTCCAAAAACATTTCCACTGCATTTCAGCCCTGCCACAAAAGGACCAGCTGACATGTCAGTGATTCTCTCGTTAACATAGGTGAGTGTGTTGTCGAGGACAAGGCTGGAGATCACGCTGTCATGCTGATTGAGTTAGAATAACAGACTGGAAGCTTTGAAAGGAGGGTGGTGCTTGAAATCATTGTTCTTTCCCTGTTAACCATGGTTACCTGGAAGGAAACACGTGCAGTCATCATTGTTTTGCACAAAAAGGTCTTCACAGGCAAGGATACTGCTGCTAGAAACAATAAGAAGAGGGAAGGCCACCAAGCATTGATAAATGCAAAATTTCTCTAGTATGGGAG
This sequence comes from Taudactylus pleione, assembly GCA_031769625.1. Taxonomy (NCBI): domain Eukaryota; kingdom Metazoa; phylum Chordata; class Amphibia; order Anura; family Myobatrachidae; genus Taudactylus; species Taudactylus pleione. Next base: position 3,538,367 of record JAUIMM010000153.1, read on the forward strand.
AAAAAAAAAGAAACAAATACAGGTGATGTGTTTTCACTTGCTTCTTATGTTCAACTTAAAGTTGTGTTGGAATGTCTCAAGATCCACATCAACAAAGAGGATAACCAGACAAGGCCTAAAAGGTAGGCACTGTAAACAGCATGAGGGGATAGTTCTTATACCTGGTTTAGTCACCTCCAGTCGTCATCGAGTGGTTATCCCCCTTTAGGTCCAATCTGGCAGCAATCCTCGCCACACCAACCCGTTTCGGAATCCTTCCTTTTTCAAGGTGTATGAGTATAGAGTGAGGGGAAGCCCTTTATATACTTATAGTTTGTGGTCATGTGATCCGGGGAACCAGTCTTGTGATCCACCAAATCCTAATTAGTCCGTATTGAATGAAGAATAGTGTATTCAATCATGCATCCCATACCTAACCTCTAGACACATCAGTCATACACATTGGAATTTCGTAAAAACCATGTGTGTACTTCAAGATAAAAAGTTTAAAAACATTCCTTACAAACAGATCCGCCCATTATAAAGAATAAGACCGGAGCTACAGAGTCCCCGGATTTCCATATAGGTAAGTATATATTCTAAGCCAGAAATCCATTTCTGAAGAGCGAAAAGACTCTAGATTGTTTGTGCAGGCTCTGTTGCGATCGGCATGTCACTTCCGGCCTTTGGAATGCAAACGGAGTTCCAAGATGTCATCCACCCGGAAGCATTGATATCGCATCGTGCAGTGACAGGGGACATGTGACTTTCTGTCAAACCATTGTATAGCGGAAGTGGTCATAGGTTTGGCAAAACAGGCGGCATTATGGGAATTGTAATTCAGAACATCTCCTTTGCACGGGAGTAAGGACAGCAAACTTCTCCCCTCATAAATACAAAAAGACAAAGGGCCTGATTCAGAGCCGGTCGCTATTTGCAGTCGTTCGTTCAACAAAAAGGGGTGGCTATTCAAATGAACCGTTCGCTCTTTGCGGTCTGTTGACGCCTCTATGTCTGAACGAGCGAACAAAACTTGCAGTTGTAATTTTGAAAGAGACGCCCCCTGGCCGCTCGCATCATACGTCATGTCCGATATTTATTAGATTAATCGAGTACATCGAACAGCGTATGAACTACCACAAATTCTGGCTATAAAATAACCCAGTGACGTGGTCAATGACGCTCCAGTATTATGCATACCCTTAAAACGCCCGTTTTGACCTTTAAGCACGCCTGCGTTCTGATTTCCACTCCCCGTTTTCAAGCACCTTCCCCCGTTACCACCCACATACGCCTACTCCTGTCACTCAAATTATCAGTCATTCGCTATTTTGCGAGCACATGAATTTCGACCGCACTGACTGGTTCGCGCATGCGTATAACGATCCGTACGCATGCGCAGTTGGGCAAACATCGCTCGGAACGAACGAGCGGCCGCTTACGAGCAGCTCTGAATCAGGCCCAAAGTGCCATTAGCGATGCAAGATTAAAAAACATATATTAAAACATGCTCCTGGGAATGAGCATCAATCATTTACACATAGTATTAATAAAAAGACATTACAATTAAATAGATTTGAGAACAAATATCATAATCACCAACAAATGGATACAGATATACTAAAAAATAAATAACAATACTGTATAAAAATTATAAAAACCATTTGGTCTCAATCAATGTTCAAACCCCTATGGCAGTGGTTCCAAACTGGGTACCGTGGCACCCTGGGGTGCCTCAGGGCACTTGCAGGGGTGCATCAGGTTGGTGGTACAGTACCAAATAAAATTATAGTTGTGTGATGGGCAAAACCAGTGCTAACAGCTGCCAATCAAAAAATATGTGGACAAAAAGAAATGCAGCCCTGTCAACCACATCATAACTGAACCTAAGGGTGACATATAAGCACAATTTACTAAATTTCATTTTTGCTGAATTTCTCATTAAGAAACTTTTGGCCCAGGGGTGCCATGGAAAAAATGCTGATACTCTAGGGCGCTGTGATTCAGAAAAGTTTGGGAACCACTGCCCTAGGGGATAAAGTTCATAATTCATACAGTGCGTCTGGAAAGTATTCACAGCGCTACACTTCTTCCAATTTTTTTTTATGGTACAGCCTTATTCCAAAATGGAATAAATTCATTTTTGTCCTCAAAATTCTACAAACCATACCCCATAATGACAACGTGTAAAAAGTTTTTTTGAGATTTTTGGAAATGTAAAAGAAATAAAAAAAAATCTTAAGAAATCACATGTACATAAGTATTCACAGCCTTTGCCATGAAGCTCAAAATTGAGCTCTGGTGCATCCTATTTCCACTGATCATCCTTGAGATGTTCCTACAGCTAATTGGAGTCCACCTGTGGTAAATTCAGGTGATTGGACATGATTTTGAAAGGCATACACCTGTTTATATAAGGTCCCACACTTGACAGTGCATGTCAGAGCACAAACCAAGCATGAAGTCCAAGGAATTGTCTGTAGACCTCCGAGACAGGATTTTCTCGAGGCACAAATCTGGGGAGGGTACAGAAAAATATCTGCTGCTTTGAAGGTCCCAATGAGCACAGTGTAGTGTCCCCCAAACTACTGAACTACTCTCCAGTATAGATTGAAAATATATTTTTAATGTATTTGCTACATTAACTCCATGTGCGCACCACCAAAACGTTTCATTGTCTACCCTTTGGATGCTATGTCCTAAAACAGTTTCTGTTTTGATTCTCCGCTACGGAATCATTTTGTATCAATTTCACACTTACCATGAGCCCAAATATTTCATGACTGTTCCTAATAAAGTGAAAATAAGCAGCATAAATTTGGGAAGGGTGTGGGGCCGGTAGTATTACATCACATCTTAGAGATTTCCTGTATGTGTGTAGTGCCCTGCTGTATTTGCTCTTTTCAAGCTTCCTACTTTACTTCCCTTTTAGAATTAGCTGATATTTGTTTGACAATCATAACTGCATTATATATTATTGCACTTGGCGTTCTATTTGTAATATATGGAGCCATCTTGAAAGAACTTATTTATAATTGTGTTTGATTAATGCAGTGGAAAATGGAACACCAGTTCATTGATGATTGACGGTATGATTTGCCAATTCGGGGAGAGGATTGAGCATTTATGGAGTAGAGACGGAGGCACCGGCAAATATCCACCGGCCAACTTGCATGTAAGTTGCCTTCCTTTATAATAATGTAACTTTTTTTTTTTTTTTTTTCTTTATGTAAAAAGCATCTTCTGTTTGTGTTGCAGGCACTACTTGATTTGTACCTACTGGAAAATGTAGAGGAAATGAGCAAACATGCAATTGTATCCTTTACAGTCTTTCAACAATGGCAAGAACCTCTTTTCACCTTCTGCAGAATGAGTCTCCCATATCCAAAATGCTTGGGACCAGAGGTATTTTGGATATCGGAATATTTGCATACCGTAATGAAATATCTTGGGAATGGGACCCAAATCTAAACACAGAATGCATTTATTTTATATACACATTGTACACACAGCCTGCAGGTAATTTTATACAATATTTTCAATAATTTTGTGGCTCAAAAACAGTTTGTGAACATACATTAAATTAATGTTTCATACACACCTTATACACAAAGCCTGAAGGTAATTTTAGTCAATATTTTTAATTTTGTGCCTTAAACAAAGTTTTTGTGTACATTGAACCATCAAAAAGCAAAGGCTTCACTATCTCAGACATGCTAAAAAAAAAAATTCTGTGTTTCAGGATATTCCGTATTTCAGAATATTTGGATATGGGAGACTCAACCTGTACTTGTAAACATTGAGACATCTATTGGAGAACATGACTATTACTAGTGATTACACAGGCTTATTTAGGAATGTAGTCCACCTAGTACACAACTATTAAGATATAAGGATATTTTCTACTTCAGGGTCCATAGGGGGTCCACAGGGTTGTCCTTTGGGTATAACTGGATCTGGATCCACGGGCACCACGCAGTTAAAGCTTTCACTGCTCCCAGGATGCACTTGGGTCCGTCCTCTATACCCCGAGCCACAGGCACCTCAGTTTTAGTTGGTGCCCGGCCGGAGTCGGGTTACCCTGTCGCAGTGGGGCTGCTTTTTACACTATCAGAGCGGCAGCATCAGACTGTCCTTTAGGACGTCCACGCTGCCGCTCCTTCTCCCCGCTGGCGCCGCGACGCCAGTACAGATCTGGGGATCGCGGCGGGACACCAGAGTCTGTACTAGCCAGGCTCTGGGGACTCCCATGACTGCTGTCGGATGCGACGTGGACCAGGTAAGCCGTGGGTCGCCGCGTGCCGCGGCACGCGGATACTTCAAAGGCAGTCAGGAGCCTCCGGTCTCAGGGGACAGACCGGAGGCACTAGCAGCGGCGGCGGGCTCCCCCTCTATAGAGGAACACCCCGCGTGTCCGCTAGACCACCAGGGTGACAGGCGGGACCGGCAACCCGGGGGTTAATTGCTAGCCAGGGGAGGCAATCTTCCCTGTCTAGCGGCTCCTCCCCTCAGCTCAGCGTGCCTTTCAACAAGCAGTCTGGCGTCGCTGAGCTGCTCTTATCTTACGGCCACTCCTCCTCTGAGGTCTCCGGCGGCCATCTTCACTGGCAGGCATCGCAGATCTCCCAGGCAGAATCAAGTGGACCGGTCCCCCTGTGTACCTCTCCCCTGCTGAAGGACAGTGTACACAGCGCTATAGCCCTCCCAGACACTGAATCTGGGCGGTTGATTGTAGCGGAAGGTGCAGTGAGTACTAACATTTCTGCATTGTATGTGACTATTGCTAGTGCTGCCTGTCTGTGACTTATTCTCCATTACTATCAGCTTATACCTATCCCTTTCCTTCACCTACGGCCCGGTAGGTGTGTGGGGGAAGGGCTTTTTTCTGATTCCCTCACTTATATAAATCACGTATTTGTGAGGCCAGTCACATACTGTTGGGTGCTACACAGTTCCATATCTGGGCTGTTTGTGTTGCATACTGGGAGTGCGCGGGTGTTTACACCGTAATTCCTCTGGTGATACGTATTTCTTGTGTATTTACTGTATCATGTCTGATGAGGAGACTGAGCGCTCCGTGGCTCCTGTGCTATTCTCCTGCAGACGCTGTGCTGCTGGAGTTGATGTGGAGGACTTATCTCAGGATGGTCTGTGCGGGCGGTGCCAGCTGGTACCGGGCCCCTCCAACCCCCGTGTCACAGGACCCCCCTCGGGCGATGTTTTCACAGGTGCTGGCGTCCATTGCGGACCGGTTATCGGTCCCATCAACGATCCCGTCTAGGGCGTTGCCCCAGCCCACCATCCCCCATTCCCCGGGTGTTCCGCACATATTGCAGTCTTCCTCCGGGGCCCAGACTGTGGGTCCTTATTCGGGACTGCCGGTGTATGTTCAGTCTCCTCCAGTGACGCAACAGTCTGTGGTGCCTTTTCAGAGTTTTACTCCAACGGCTCCTCCACCTTGGTGGATGTTCTCTCTAGCTCTGTACAGAGTCTGGCGGTCTCATCCTCGGCGTTTCAGTCGATGTTGCAAAGTGATGTGCCACCAAGGGCGTCCAATCGTCCGGTTGTGAGTTCACTGGCTGCGCAGTTGTCGTACACGGAAGTGTCCTCAGATGATGGAGAAATCCATGAGGACTGTGACTCTGATGCCATGGGGCAGGATGTGGAATCTAAGTCCTCCATTAATGTTCCAGCCTTAGGGCAGTGCGGGCTATCCTACGTATAGAGGATGATGCGCCGGCTCCTAGGTCGAAGTTTCCTAATTTTAAAAAAGCCAAGGTAACTTCAAATGTGTTTCCCCTGTCTGATCAATTAACGGATCATATGGCGGCGGCCTGGCAATTACCTAGTAAGAGGTTCCATCCACAGAAGCGGTTGGCGTCCAGTTATCCTTTTCCTGAGGCTCATTGCAGGAAATGGGAGACTCCGCCGGCGGTGGATTCCCACGTCACCCGTTTGATCAAGAGCGCGACGCTGCCATTGCCGTCTGTCTCCTCTTTGAGGGATCCCACGGACAGGAAGGTGGAGACTTGTTTAAAGTCCATTTACTCTCTTTCCGGAGCGGTGGCTCGCCTGTCCATGGCTATCTCCTGGGTGGCTAAAACCATTGAGGCCTGGGCCAATGCCTTGGAGGATTCCTTTACTGACGATGCTCCGGATATCCAGAGAGCGTTAGTGGGACAGATGAGGGATGCGGCTTCCTATATTGGGGAAGCGTCTTTGGATGCCAGCCTGCTCACTTCTAGGGTATCGGCTGCAGCGGTGTCTGCTCGGCGGTCCCTGTGGCTGAGGTCCTGGAGGGCTGATGCAGACTCTAAAAAGGGTCTGGAGGCCTTGCCTTTTAATGGAGAATTACTATTTGGTCCGGATTTGGACAAAATAGTTGATACTTTGGCTAAGTCCAAGTCGGCTTTCCTCCCTTCGGCCTCTGCCACGGCTAAAGTGAGGAGCTCTACCTTTCGGTCCTTTCGGGTTCATGGTAAGGCCAAGGGTCAGTCCTTCCCGAGACATTCGGCGACCAAGGCCGTACCCAAGCCCAAGATGCAGGCATGGAGTGCTCGGCGTCCTTCTTCCAAGCAGGAGGATAAACCTGCTGCCTGATGGGACGGGCCTCTCTCTGGAGGACCCCAGAGTGGGAGGCCGACTTCTCCAATTCGCCCAGTGTTGGCACAATACCACCACGGATGCCTGGGTTCGAGAAGTAGTCTCTCAGGGGTACGCCCTGTCTTTTCGGTTCAGGCCGCCCCACCAGTTTTTCTGCACGAGTCCTTCTCTGGACAAGACCAAAGCTGTCCAGATTCAGGTAGCTATAGAATCCTTGCTACAAGCAGGGGACATTGTTCCCGTTCCGCAGTCTCAGCGCGGGACAGGGTACAATTCTACTCTTTCTGGTACAGAAACCCAATGGTTCTCATCGCCCTATCCTGAATTTGAAGTCTCTGAACAAATACCTGAGTTCCCAGGTTCAGGATGGAAACGTTACGTTCCATCATTCTGGCGATGGAACCCGGGGATTATATGGTCTCCCTCGATATCCAGGACGCCTATCTCCATGTGCCCTTAGCACCGGCACATCAGCGGCATCTGAGATTTGCTATCCTGAACCATCACTACCAATTTCAGGCATTGCCTTTCGGCCTTGCCACGGCTCCGAGGGTGTTCACCAAGGTGATGGCAGTTATGGCTGCCCACCTTCGGGGTCAGGGTATACGGCTGTTACCGTATCTGGACGATCTTCTGCTGCTGGCCAGCTCCCCGGAGGTGCTTCTTCGACATCTCCACCTGACCATTGCTTGTCTTCAAGCACACGGGTGGTTGATAAATTGGAAGAAGTCCTCTGATCCCATCACAACGGATGGTCCATCTGGGAGCGCTTCTGGACTCTTGTCAACAAAGGATTTTCTTGACTCCGGAAAAGGTGTCCTCCCTACAACTGAGGATACACCGTTGCCTGAGCAGTGGCAGAGTGTCGGTCCATTCAGCAATGAGAGTCCTGGGGTCCGTGGTCTCGGCATTCGACATGGTGGAATTTGCCCAGTTCCATTCCAGGCCCCTGCAGGGGCAGATTCTATCGGAGTGGAACGGGTTACCTCCCCGGATCCGATCCCAGATGCTGGTTTTGTCCCCGGAAGTGCGCCGGTCTCTGGCGTGGTGGCTTCAGTCAGCTCATCTTGTCCAGGTTCGCCCCTTTTGGATCCCGGACTGGGTTCTGCTTACAACAGATGCCAGTCTCCGGGGTTGGGGGGCAGTGGCCGGCTCGTTGTCTCTTCAGGGTCGTTGGTCGGCGGAGGAAGCCGCCCTTCCCATAAACAGCAGTCTTCATCCCGGGAGTCCTCAACTGGGAGGCAGACTTCCTCAGCCGTCACGACGTGCATCCCGGGGAATGGTCGCTTCACCCAGAGGTGTTTCAACTTCTCGTGGACAAATGGGGACTGCCGGAGTTGGACCTGATGGCTTCCCGTCACAACTGCAAGTTGCCCGTGTACGGCTCAAGGACGAGATGCAGGCGCAAGCCTAGTGGACGCGCTGTCGGTGAAGTGGACATTTCACCTGGCGTACCTGTTCCCTCCGATCTCCCTACTACCTCAGGTACTCAGAAAGATCAAACAGGACGGGGGCACGTTTCTGCTGGTGGCCCAGACGTCCTTGGTACTCTGATCTCAGGAGCTTGTCCGTAGACGCTCCGTTCCTTCTGCCTCAGCGTCGGGACCTGCTGTCTCAGGGGCCCTGTCTTTACCCGGATCTGGGTCGGCTGTCTTTGACGGCGTGGCTCTTGAGACAGCCGTCTTAAGGTTCCGGGGTTTTTCTACCTTTGTCATCTGTACCATGCTGAGGGCGCGCAAGCCTGCCTCTGCACGGATTTACCACAGAGTGTGGCACACTTACTTTCACTGGTGTGAGTCCAGAAACTTTGATCCTCAAGTGTTCAGGGTTTCTAGGATTTTGGTATTTCTACAGTCAGGTCTTGACCTGGGCTTACGGCTTGCTTCCCTGAAGGTTCATGTATCGGCTCTGTCTGTTTGGTTCCAACGACGGATCGATACCCTGCCTGATGTTCACACCTTTTTCCAAGGTGTGCTTAGGATTCAACCTCCCTTTGTGTCTTTGGTGGCTCCATGGGACTTGGCGGTGGTTCTTCGAGTTCTGCAGGGACCTCCCTTTGAGCCTCTTGAGTCCGTTGACCTCAAGTGGTTAACACTGAAGACTGTGTTTCTCCTGGCAATTGCATCAGCCAGGAGGCTATCCGAGTTGGGGGCACTTTCCTGTAGTCTCCCCCCTTCCTAATTTTTCACCAGGACAGGGCTGTGCTTCGTACTCGTCCTGAGTTCTTGCCTAAAGTAGTCTCTAAGTTCCACATCAATCAGGAACTTGTGGTACCAGCTTTCCAATCTCCTGATCTTACAGCTGGTGAGGCTTCATTGGACGTTGTCCGTGCTCTCAGAGTTTGTTGATCGGACGGCTTCTGTAAGAAAGTCCGATTCCTTGTTTTTCCTCTTTGGTTTTCATAAGAGGGGTTGGCCTGCCAACAAACAAACGTTAGCCCGTTGGCTTTGTTCTGTTATTAGGGAGGCTTATATACAGGAACGTTTACCTGTTCCGGCCTCTGTTAAGGCTCATTCCACTCGTTCTGTGGGTCCTTCTTGGGCTGCTAGACGTGGTGCCTCCGCTGTTCAGCTGTGCAAGGCAGCCACTTGGTCTTCAATTCAGACATTTTTGAGGTTTTATGCGTTTGACACCTTTGCCTCTCAGGATGCATCCTTCAGGCGCAGGATTCTCCTTTCTGCACAGGAGTGTCCCCGCCCTTAGTTGAACTGCTTTGGGACATCCCCAAGGTCAACCCCGTGGACCCCCTATGGACCCTGAAGTAGAAAACAAGAGATATGGTAAGAACTTACCTTTGTTATCTGTTTCTACGAAGTCCATAGGATCCACAAGGCGCCCGCCCTGACGCACCTGGCTTCCAATGGGCTGTGTGGTTGGTCACCGGTTTTCCGTCTCCCATTTCTGTGAGTATGGTTTCTTGTGTGTTCCAGTCTTCCTTCTCTCTGTTTAGTCTCCTCCTCCGGCCTGGGCTGCTTACCAACTGAGGTGCCTGTGGCTCGGGGGCGGGGGTATAGAGGAGGACGGACCCAAGTGCATCCCGGGAGCAGTGAAAGCTTTAACTGCGTGGTGCCCGTGGATCCAGATCCAGCTATACCCCAAGGTCAACCCTGTGGACCCTATGGACTTCATAGAAACAGAGATAACAAAGGTAAGTTCTTACCATATCTCTTGTTATACGTAAAAATCGACTGAATTCCGATTTACTTTAAGTAGGACAGAGTTGCACACATTTTAGGTTACATCTGTTGGTCTGCTGTAAGTAACTTTTAAGGGGCCTATCCATTAGCAGATCTTTTTCTAACGATGAAAGACAAAAGATTATCCCTTAAATTCCTGGGGCTGCGGTGACAGATATCTGTCATGCACATGATAGATTTTTGCAAACGACGAACGATATTGCATGACATCATTCATGGAGTGGAATTTTTTTGATGTTTATATGACTTTTCATTAAAAATATCGTTCGTCTTTTTACTGCTTATAAACTGCCAGATATTTCTAATATCTGGCAGCGATAAGTGATAATTGACCAACATGTTGGAGAGACGGAAGACCCAATTTATCGGCCGTGGGAGTGCGCATCTGTCGTCATTCAGGGCCTATCCATTAGCAGATAAATTGAACGACTGAACGATATATCGTTCAGTTGTTCAATTTATCTGCTAATGGATATGGCCCTTTACACATAACACTTTACACTTATGTTCTTTGAATTAACCTTAACTGTTTTCCTCAGACAATTTATTGTTTGCTGGATATCATGTATTCTTTTCCAGACAAGCTTGAATCCTCAATAGAATCGTTCCCCACTGTTTTTTCTGTCCCCTGTGGACTAATAAAGCTTACACAAGGGTTTTGGCTTCTGGATCACAATGATAATCAGGTATGTTTGCTTAACTGGATAACTATGAGGAAATATGATGCCTATTGAGTTTTTGTATAAAAACGTTTTGCTGAAATGTTAAATCAATTACACTCACATACATACTTGCCTAAAGCTGGTTGCTTGCTCGCTGTTAATCATGTTAATCTGTTACGGAGTGCAAATCCAGCACACAGCTAATCAGTTTGTAGCTACTTAGCTCTGTTAAACAGCTTCTACTGTATATGGTTGTATTTCTCCTTCAGTACTCCATAACAGCTCTTTCAATGGGTTAAGCCACTTATAAGTTAAGGTGCGTATCCACTTGCCGATATAAATGAGTGAACGATTACGACATCCTAATCGTTCAATCGCTCATTAATCGTGCATAAATCAGGCAGTATGTCGTCAGAAACAACCAGCGATGCGCACCCCCGCCGGTCGTTTCCGACATCAATCATCGCCTGAACATGCTTGCCAATAACAACCAATTGGGCATGTTCGGGGATGAGGGAGGGTGCCTATAGTGAACAACATTTAGTTCAGTGTAGGCACTACAGAGGATGAGAAACAACTCTACGATTACAATGTTGTAATTGTATTGTTACCTCATCGGCAAGTGGATACGCACCTTTAGATGGAGATCGTTTTATATATATTTATTTTCTCTGTCTCTATGTGTGCGTATATATGTGTATTGTGAGAAGTAGTGAAGGGCACTCAATGGGACTTAGGTAGCTTGTAGAAATAAACCAGACTGAGCCGGTGTCACTGTCAACGTTTCAGAAAGTTAATGCTTTTATCAAGACATACAAATGGTAAAAAATGTGCAGTATATATCATGTTACTCACCCATGTGTCCATCATCTCCACGGCCTCCCCAGCCACGGCTCCTGCTGATGACATCACCTACGTCCCGTTGAGTGGCCTCCACTACTTCTCTCATATAATCAACCTTTGGTTAGATGTGGCACCTGGGCAATTTCTGGAGAGTCACTGCTTGCGGTGATCTGCTTTGAGCAGTCCTTTTTCCTTCGGGTCTTGGGGCCGGTCTGGAGATGACAGCAGGTGGAGCCAGGCTCAGATAACCTGCACTTCCACTAGAAACTTAGGCTGGCGCGTATACCAGCGTCCTGGGGGTTAATTGCCGGCCAGGGATGGCAGCTTTCCCTGTTCACAGCCGTCTCCTCACATCTGCTCAGTGTGACTTTCCACTGCGGCCTGGCTGGGCTGAGGCAGCACTCCTCCTAAGGTTACGCCCCCTCTGAGGTCTCTGGCGGCAATTCTATTTCCCTGGCTAGTCGCAGAGCTCTCTGGATGTACGGAGCCCAGGTCCCCCTACATACCTCACCTCAAATACTGGTCAACATATGTAGCACTATAGCCTACCAGACACTGAGTCTGTGTGGTTGACTTGTAGTGCCATTGTGCAGGTGTTTTCTGCATTGTATGTGACTTTAAGCTAGCACTGTCTGTCTGTTTCTTTCTTATTCTGTCAGCCATATTACTCTAACTATTCTTTTTCTCTGAGCCCTTACAGTACAAGTGTTGTCAGCGTGTGTATTATACCTCATTTATACAATATCTGTGTGGTTTTGTCACATACAGTGTGTACTTTCTTTTCTACAATATGTCTGAAAGTGAGGATAATTGGCACAATTCTGCTCCCGCCCTGCTGTCGTGCAAATCATGTGCGGCAGGGTTATGGAGCATACACACGGTCAGATTTGTCAGACTTGTCAGATTTGTCAGATGAACGATTAAACGATTTGAACGATTTTACCAAAGTTTTGAACGATTTGAACGATTTTTGACTGCATTAAAATGAATGGAATCGTCCAAGTCTGACTGCAAACACATCAGATGTCAGAAATCGTTATCTGACCATCGGGAACGCGCATCGTTGATCGTCCATCGTTCAGGCATGTCAGGAACGATTTTCCTTCAGATATGAACGACTGAACGACTTTTAAATCGTTATCGTTCATATCTGAAGGAAAAATTTGACCGTGTGTATGCACCATTAGGTGCGGGAGACGTGGTGCAAGAGGGGTTGTGTGAGGTGTTATTCTCCTCCAGGCCCCTCTATGGTCTCAGCCATCTTGCAGGAGCCTCCTTGGGCGTGCTTTGCTCAGCCATTGTCGGCCATTGCGGGGTGTTTGGCAGTACCTTTTGTGTTTCCCCCGATGGGGTTCCCACAGCAGTCTGTTTTGCCCTCACGGGGCCTGCCTCAATATGTTTCACCCATGCAGATTCCATCTGTGCCTCCTCCGTGGGTAGATACATTCTCTACTATGGTGCAGACCCTGGCGGATACCTCTACTGCCCTCCAGGCTATGCTGCATGAGGATAAACCCCTTAGACCAGCTAAAAGGCCTATGCCGTCATCTCAGTCTACACTACATGATGACATGACATCGGATGATGGGGAGATTCTAGATGTCTCGGTCTCCACCTCTCGCAGAGAGGGCTCGGAGTCAAAGTCTAAAATCAATATTCCGGCTCTGATACGTTCTGTCCGTTCAGCCTTAGTCATAGAGGAGGAGAAACCACCAGCTCCTCGGTCCAAACATGCCCTGTTCAAGGAAATAAAGGTTACTTCTGCTGGATTTCCTTTATCTGATCAGCTAGTAGAACACATGAAAGTGGCTTGGAAATCGCCTGGGAAGCGTTACCAGCCTCAGACGCCTGGCTTATGCATATCCCTTTCCTGAGGAACATTGTACCAAATGGGAAACACCGCCGGTGGTGGATTCTTATGTAACGCACTTAATTAAAAGTGCTACTCTACCTATGCTGTCCATGTCTTTCTTTAAAAGATACTACAGCTAGGAAGGTGGAGGTTTGTTTAAAATTGATGTATTCTTCATCTGGGGCAGCTTCCTGGCCGGCCATGGCTATCTCCTGGGTGGCCAAGGCTATGGAGTTCTGGGAAGACTCCCTAGAGGAGTCCTTTTTTGTTCAGAGGCTACCAGAGATCAGGTGAATCTGGTTTGCAACCTCCGTGATTCAGCTACCTATATTAATGAGGCTGCTTTGGATGTCAGCCTCTTAACCTCCAGGATTTCAGCTGCTGCGGTTTCAGCTCGCCGCTCCTTGTGGCTGCGCTCTTGGAGAGCGGACGCGGACTCTAAGAAAGGATTAGAGGGTCTTACCTTATAATGTTGAAAACTTGTTTGTTCCGGACCTGGACAAGATTGTGGATAAGTTGGCAGCAGCTAAGTCTGCGGGTCTGCCTTCGGCATCTACTTCCTCAGGGTCTCTGACTTCATCTTTTCAGTCCTGTTGGCCCCAAGGTAAGCCATGGGGTCAGCCCCCAAAAAGACTTCCAAGTCCAAGAAGCAGGCTTGCAGTACGAGGCGTCCGACGACAAGTCCTTGGCCTGACAGGACGGGCCTCCCAGGGTGGGAGGCCAACTTCTTCAGTTCGCCCAATGCTGGTGTCAGACCACCACAGTCTACGATTTCTGTGCTTCAAGCTCACAGGTGGTTGATCAATTGGAGGAAGTCCTCCTTGACTCCATCCCAGAGGATGCTCCATCTGGGAGCTCTGTTGGATTCACAAAGCAAAGAATTTTTCTGACCGCAGAAAAGCTCGACACTTTGCAGACATGAGTACCAAGAAGTGTTTCAGCTCCTAGTGGACGTGGACCTCATGGCCTACCGACACAATCAAACTGCCAGTGTACGGGTCCATCACAAGAGATGCCGGGGTGATCTTGGTAGACGCTCTGTCGGTACAGTGGACTTTCCAGTTTGCGTACCTGTTCCCTCCAGTCTCCCTTTCTCAAGTAATTCGGTTCAAACAAGAAGGAGGCACTGTCCTGCTGGTGGCTCCAGTGTGGCCCAGACATCACTGATACTCAGATCTTCAGAGTCTCTCCTTCGAAACTCCGTTGCCTCAACGTCAGGACCTGTTGTCTCAAGGTCCTTGCCTTTACCCGGACCTGGGTCTTCTGTCTTTGACAGCGTGGCTCTTGAGACATCCCTCCTAAGGTCCAAAGGTTTTTCCGGCTCTGTGGTTAACACCATGCTCAGAGCGGGTAAACCAGCCTCGGCCAGAGTTTACCACAGAGTGCGGCATACCTACTTTCAATGGTGTCGTCCCAGGGGTTACGATCCCCAGGTGTTTCAGATATGTAGAGTTTTGGCTTTCCTGCAGGCGGGTTTGGACCTCTGTTTCCGCTTTGCCTCACTGAAGGTGCATGTCTCTGCTCTGTGTGGTTCCAGCGTAGGATTGCTTTTCTTCCGGATATCTGCACTTTCCCCCAGGGCATCCTCCGGTTTCAGCCTCCCTTAGTCCCTCCTATGGCTCCTTGGGATTTGGCTGTTGTCCTTAGGGCCCTCCATTTGAACCCTTGGAATCAGTGGATCTCAAATGGCTTACAGCAAAGACTCTTGTTTTTCTTCTGCCTGTAGCTTCCGCCAGATGTGTCAGACTTGGGGGCACTTTCCTGTCGCTCACCATTTCTTATATTTCACCAGGACAGGGCGGTACATCAGACTTGCCCTGGGTTCCTTCCTAAGGTGGTTTCTAGTTTCCACATTAATGAGGAAATTATTGTACCGGCCTTTAAATCTCCAGACCTCTCGGCAGGTGAGGACTTTTTGGATGTGGTACGGGCCCTCCCGATTTATATGGACCTTACCAGTTCCCTTCGGAAGTCTGACTCCTTGTTTGTTTTATACGGGTTTCACAAGACTGGTTGACCTGCCATTAAACAGACATTTGCTAGATGGCTGCGCATGTCTATCTCTGAGGCTTACACTCAGGAGGGCCTTCCTATTCAGCTTTCTGTGACTGTTCATTCTACTCTGTGGGTCCCTCGTGGGCAGCTCGCCGTAGCGCCTTGGCTGTTCAGCTTTTGTAAGGCGGTCACATGGTCTTCTGTCCAGACCTTTCTGAGGTATTATGCATTCGATACCTTTTTGTCTCTCAGGATGCCTCCTTTGGGAGGCGGATTCTTCTTTCAGCTCAGGAGCGTCCCCACCCTTAAAAGGACTGCTTTGGGACATCCCCAAGGTCTCCCTGTGGAGCCTATGGACCCTGAAGAAGAAAATGATATGGTAAGAACTTACCTTTGTAATATCTCTTTGAAGTTCATAGGGTCCACAGGGCACCCACCCTGACGCACATGTGGTTCAGATGGGCTTCGCTCTGGTCACCGGTTTTTCCGTCTCCTATGTGAGAATGTGATTCTTGAGTGTTCCAGACTTCTCTTTTATCCTCCTCTGGCTTACTACGAACGGAGGTGCCTCTAGCTCGGGGGCAAGGTATAGAGGGAGACCCAGTGCAACCTGGGAGAAAAAATTTAACTATGCGGTGCCTGGATGACTTTGCCATCACCTATACCCCAAGGTATCTCTGTGGACCCTATGGACTTTGAAGAAAGAGAGATAACAAAGGTAAGTTCTTAGTGTTGGTGGGACCTTGAGACATTCAGGTGTAGATGGAACCTGGAGGACCGGACACCAACAGCAAAGCTTTTCAATCCCAGCCTCCATTACCCCACCCACAACCTGAGGACACTTCAGTTTCGTTGGTGTCCGGCATAAGCTGAACCACCATTATAAAAGGGGGCTGCCTTATGCGGCCCAAGCTATTATTTATTTATTTTTTATTTAATTTTTATTTCTACCAGAAGGGTGAGCAGCACCAGACTGTCCTCCGGATGTGTCTGCTGCCACCCCATCACCCCTCAGCAGCAACGTGACGCCAAGCCTGCGCTAGGTACTCCCGGCGGGGATCCGAGGCGGACTAGCTAGCGGGCTCCCCGGACCCCCAGACTGCAGCCCGGGCATGAACATACTGGCGCAGAGGCATATTAAGGCCAAGGGACCCGGTGGTTAATGTCAGCCAGGGGATAAGGTGCTCTCCCTGCAGCCCCTACCCCAGTTCAGGGCGCCAATCCGCTGCTGTCCTGGTGTTCCCTGGGCTGCTCCTACCTCACCATCGGCCCCCTCAGACGCGCGGCAGCCATTTTAGGCAAGCAGTCTCGGAATCGCTAGGTCCCGTTTCCCTGTATACCTCTCCCAAGGGCCATGTTATACAGCGCTATATCCCACAAGCAACTGCGGTCTGTGTAGTTGATGATGGTGCCCATTGCAGACATGTAATGTTCTTTTCTGATTTGTAAGTGACTTGTGCTAGCGCTAATCTCCATTTTTCTATACTGTCAGTCATATCTGGGCTTAGGCCTCCCGGGGGGGATTTAGGGCTAGCCACCCCCCCCCCCCCCCGGAGGTTAGGGTTAGGCTAGGGGAAGGGGAGGGGTTAGGCACCCTCGGGGGAGGTTAGGGTTAGGCACCCCCGGGGGACTTGGGTTCAGGCGGCGGGGAAGGGGGGGTTAGGTTTAGGCACTCTAAAGGAGGGTTAGATGGGGGGAATTAGATTAGTTCTACTTACCTCTCTAGACTATCGGGATTTCCTCCTGTGTCGGGCAGCCTCTGTCGGGATTTGAACCGCCGGCCATGCGGTCCGCGGTAAATCATACTGCTTCCATCCATTCGTTCATTTCACCCTGAAGGCAAGCCAAGGGTCAGTCCTTTCCACGTCAACAGACATCAGCCAAGGCCTTTAAGCCTCTGAAGGTGGGGCTCAGTAACCAGTCAACACTCCTTCCAGGGCCAATGGTCCCCAGTTGAGGCAATGTTGCCAATCAACATCCTGGAGCTTCAAGCCATCTACAGAGCTCTCACTCTGGCTCAGAATATTCTGAAAAACAGGCCAGTACAAGAACAGTCCGACAACACCACAGCTGTGGCCTACCTCAATCATCAAGGGGGCACTCCAAGTCAATCAGCAATGACAGAAGTGTCCTGCATTATCACATGGGCCTCCCAGCCATTTCCGCAGTGTTCATCCCGGGGGTTCTCAATTGGGAAGCGGATTTCCTCAGCCGTCACGACGTGTATGCAGGAGAATGGTCTCTACATCCAGAGGTCTTTCAGCTTCTGGTGGAAAAATGGGGTCTTCCAGAAGTGGATCTCATGGCCTCAAGACACAACAACAAACTTCCAGTTTATGGAGCAAGAACAAAGAACCCCAACGCGGCCTTCATAGACTCCTTGTCGGTCACATGGACCTTCCAGTTGGCGCATCTCTTCCCTCCAATATTCCTGCTTCCTCGAGTGCTTTGGAAATTCAGACAGGAGGGAGGCACAGTCCTGTTAATAGCTATATAATGTTCCTCTACAGGTAGACCTGTTGTCTCAGGGTCCATGTCTACATCCGGACCTAGCCCGTCTGTCTTTAATGGCTTGGCTCTTGAGACATCCCTCCTTATGGCTAAGGGATTCTACAGCTCTCTGGTCCAGACCATACTCAGAGCATGTGAACCGGCCTCAGACAGGATTTACCACAGAATTTGGCATTCATATTTCCAATGGAGTGCTTCACGAAGCTACGACCCTCAAGTCTTTAAAGTTTCTTGCCTTTCTTCAGGGTGGACTGGATCTAGGCCTCCGCTGTCACCTGTTCCCTTCTCTGCGTGAGTGTGTGATTCCTCAGTGTACCAGTCTTCCTTCTCTACTGTCCTGCTCCTGCCTTGGGCTTGTTAACAAAACTGAAGTGCCATCGGGCTGTGGGTGGGGTATAGGGGAAAGGACCGGAGCATCCTGTGATTGAAAAGTTTTGCTGTTGGTGTCCGCTCCTCCAGGTCCCACCTACACCCCAATTTGTCCCTGTGGGCCCTATGAACCTCAAAGAAAGAGTTAACAAAGATAAGTTTTACCATAACACATTTTTTGTCGCATTAGAGATCTGAATTAGACTCGCATGTGGTTCAAAACTGCGTGGCGGGACACATAGAGCATGCCAAGACCATAATGCAAAATTACCGAGATTCTTCTCTCAGCACAAAATTCCACTGACCGCAGCTGTGTAGGTGTATGGATGATCATATCTGTCTAGATTTCCTATTAATAAAGAGACTTTACTATCCACTGGTTGTGGGTAAAAAGGATGGTAAAGAGGATAGACTGCATTTGTTGAACTAGTGAAGGCAATTACTGTATGAAGTACTTTTTGCAGTATTTATTTGTGATTACAGCAGACCTTTAGACATGTTATGCCCCTTCCAAGCAAGCCATTTCTAGATTTATCAAAAGTAATTATACAGCTGTGTCTTCGCACATCTTTGCTGTAGACGTACCAGGTCCCATGAGACTCTGCTAGCGCTGGGCATCTTTCGCTACTTTTTTGCCGAAATGTGTCTTGCGATGCGACTAGGACTCGCCAGGAGACTGTGCTGATTAAGTTGATATGCAACACTTATATATCTGTGTGCGACTGAGTCTCTGAATCAGCATATAAAGTGCTATGATGTACAGATCACTGCTGTTTTGCATGAAAAGTTCCGTGTACAGGCTCAGTTGCACATTGCGACTAAGGGGCGAATTCAATTAGAGGCGAAAAGCCGCAATCGTCAAATTTTTCGCGGATTTGCGCTTTTTGCCTGTTTTCTGCTTTTCAACCTATTCAATTTAAGGATGGTTTCGCCTGTGCGTAAACTCCATAGGCAAAAACAGGCAAATAAGTTTCTCCACCCAGAGGCAGGTGAAATGTAGGTGCAAAATCCATATTTTGGGGTACAAATGTGGGAACTAGAATCAGACCCCCCCCCCCTCCCCCCAATGACTAATAAGGCAAAAAAACAAAACTATAAACACCCCAAATACGACTTATCATTTCTGAGGCGAAAATGTGAGAAGTGTTGGAAAATGGGTAAAAAGTAGAGGGCCTGGTATTTTAGGGGGCTATAAGGTTGAGACAGATGCTTTTAAGATTGCAGGAGACTGCAGCAAGTGTATTTTTGAGGATTTTTTTTTTAAATATTCACTTTAGAGACTGCAAAATATACAAGTACACATTTACATGTACCCCAAATTTAACTACGGTACTTATTTTTCACAAAAAAAACACTGCTTTATATAATTTCTCCACACTTATTCAAACATGCATATAACAGCCATTTGACTCAATATAACATCACTAAATACATTTATTAGGGCTATTAATACTTTATTTATTTTCCCATGGTCAGTGAGGCTTTTTATGGGGTGCAGACTGATTTCCCCAAAATATGCTGTTCTCTGCACTATTTTTGTAATTTACTACATTCACATAACCGCGTTTTCGCCTGGTTTTTTAGTTGAATAGGGAGACAAGCGTTGGCATTCCGAAAACATTGTGCCCAAACAGACAAATGAGGCGAAATCTTTGCACTTTTCGCCACTAATTGAATTTGCCCCAAAGAAGCGCAGCATGCTGTATTGAGGATAGATGTAGGAGTACGCACCTGTATATGTGGAGTGTTCAGAGTAAGTACACCAAGTCCATCATACAGATGTGGCCACATCTATCCTCCGTGCGTTACAAGTCGCGCCACAAAATGCGGGAGTTCAGTGTGACACTGTAGCGCCAAGCGTCTCTTCGTGCATCTTTTTACCTTAAAATGCATCCTATTCACAATGATGCGATTAGGTAGCACATACAGCTTCTGCTGATTAAAATGATATACAGCATGCCTTTATTCTGTGACTGAGTGCAGGTGTATCCGCATGCAAAATGCTAAGTTAGTGTCAGCGGCTGTAACACTAACGTAGTGTTTAGCATGCCGATACACCCACAGTCACACAGAGAACATAAACATGCTGCATATCATCTTAATCAACAAAAGCTGCTTCTGTTATCTATTCGCATCGTTGTGCGAAAAAAACCGCACAAGAAGACGCTTGGTGCTACTGAGTCATGCCACGGCATGGCGTGACTAGAAGGGCTGTTTAATACGCCAGGAGGCTAGATGTATGTGGACCCATCTGTACACTCAAATTTTGTTATGACGTAATAATAGCTGTATGTTTGAAAAAAAGCAATAAAATAGTATAAATGAAACCTGGTACTACATTATTGAAGCGGTAAAAAAAATTAATTCAATGGTAAATTACAGTTCAATTCAGATCTTTCTCACATTTAACGCTCATGGACTTAGGGCCTGATTCAGACCCGCTCGCGAACGCTGAGCGCTCGCAAGCGGGTCGATGTTGCCCAAGTGCGCATGCGCACGAGGAAGCCGGCTCCGTTGTGCGCATGCGCGAGACCCAAATAACGACGGCCAAGCCGTCGTTATGGGTCTCGCGCCAAAGGGGGCGTGCTGTCGATGGTGATTGACAGCACGCCCCCTTTGGTGGGCGTGCCGGGGGCGTGGCTGTCCAGACGGAAGCGTTCCCATGGGAACGCCTACCATCTGGGGCCGGCCCCACTGACATCACTAGTGATGTCAGTTTGAGTGCTTTTTTCTCTGATAGAGCCAAAAGCACTTATGGGCTTGCGGCAGCGAGACCCTACCGCAAGGGTCTCGTCGCAAACCCGATGGTCGCGATGGTCAAGCGACCATCATTTTGGCCGCTCGCTATAGCTGTGGGTGGTCACCCACAGCTATGCGAGCGGCCAGGAGGCCACTCCAAAAGGTAGGAGGGACGGCCCTGATTCAGAGCGAGTGCTCTGTCAGAGCGTCTGGCTCTGAATCAGGGCCTTAGTTTGCTTTAACTCTGAACCCTACTTGTATACAAAAATGTCTGCTTGGAGATGGCAAGTTGTGGCAAGAAATTGTAGGGCATTCATATAACTAATGAATCGTGCTATAAAAGTTCAAATTATTGATTTGACAATATTTTAATCGTGTACAAGTGTTTTATAGTAGTTAGTAGAACTGGAAAGGTACGCCTTTTCAGTTGCAGCATCAGACAGTAGCATGAATAGGTACAGCCTTGGTGAGAGACCTAGTTCTGAAAACAACATATTGGAATACATTTTTGCCTATCCATAAACTTGTACACTTAACGACTTGCATCAGAGACATCCCTTCTTAATTAGCTCGGTCTTCCTATGTATAAGTAGGGTGTACCCTTTAATGAGAGTTTGACAAATTGGGGTATTAGTGCTATCTGACATTCGTTTATACTGCTAATAAAGCTCTTTGGAACCTATTCTATAGAGTGAGAATGTAGCATAGTCTATGGCTGGTTGGAACAACACTCAAAACATCTTCTCTTGTACTATCTCTGTTTCATGTAAAATACTATGTCTTAATGCACAGGTTCTCAAACTCCTCCTCAGGACCCCAAACAGTGCATGTTTCAGGTCTCCTCACAGAAGCACAAGTGAAATAATTGGCTCCACCTGTACATCTTATAAAATGTTTTAATGAATACACCTGTGCACCTGCTGGGTGACCTGTGTAGGGTCCTGAGGACTGAGTTTGAGAACCACTGCATTAAAGTCTTAAGATGTGATTGTCCAAAAGTTGGGGGGAAAACCCTTTTAAATGTTGTACAGTGATACTTACAATACACCAGATTTATCAACGAATGTTTTCTTTTACTGGTTGTCTTTTCTTTGTATTAGTAATGTATGTCTAGTTTCAGGTTCTACTCTGTACCCAAGATTTAAGATGGCCACACACTAGACCAACTTGCATCCAGCAAGCCAACTTGTTGATTGGTTGGAATGAAAATCTGGTAATTTATGGGATTAAATGATGATCAGCAATTTGCTCCTAAATCCCAGAAAACAGATGAAAATGGTCGTTCAGACAAGTTTGTTAAATGTTTGATCCAAACTATTTGTTCAAACAACAGTTTTTTGGTCCATTTTCCAGCGTTTGGGAGCAGATTGCTGATTGGTTGGATTGAAAATCTGGTAAGGTATACAATCAACTAGTTGGCTGGTTGGACAGATAATCTTTAGATGTGTGGCCAGCTTTACAATAGGATCAAATAACCAACTTCCTCACAGACCATGTAGTACATTGCCACTTCATGTAGATTACTTCAGACTGCTATATTTCTTTTCTTTTTTTTTTTTTTTTTAAGGTGCAACCATTTGACCCGATACTATTTTAATATGCACGTATGGTCACAATTTATCATTTGCATAAACACATCTATTTAAATTGAAAAAAGTTACAAATGTTTAGATACTTATACTTGCATATATGCACACGTATCTTTCCTATTGTTTACATTACTTCACAAACACATGACTGCCCCATTACATTAACTTCAACTAATTTCTGTGTTAATATTGCGATGGCCAATGAGCTTCACAGCTCTGGTAGTTCTCAATCTCAGCCATGTGTAAAGTTTTTAGTAAACTGTTAAAAGCTTAAATGTTGGCAAAACTAAACAAAGCATTTATATATATATTTTTTTTTTAAAAAACTTTTATTAGAATTCAGTGGACTGTATTCTTCATCCAGCTGCAAGTCGAGTGATGACCTGGCAGCATAGCCAAATTATTGAAATTTTAATGTGCCAAGGGGATCACAGACAGGCCTTGCGCTATATCCAAGTGATGAAGCCTCCTGTAATTACCAACACAGAGGTCAAACTCCACATGACGGTGCTCCTGGCCAACAAGTAAGAAACATTACCTCATAACATAAAATCCTTGACTGCCAGCTTGAATATCTGTGTGCTAGAATTATCTAGCTGATTTACTATTAAATCAGTAATTTAAATTTGTTTTTAAAGCAAACGATTCCCCCCCCCCCATTAGAATAATATGGTGGTATTGGTGGCGATTCGTATGTATATATTTAAGATCTAAGATATCCATAACCATTTTCCAATTGGGGTTTTACACCTTTTAAACCACACAGGCTGTGTTCTACTTGTTATAGCACTGAACTTGGCATCTCCTTCACACTTTACTATTGATGCTCTTGACTGCATTACCAGTTGCCGGACCTGAAAAGGATTTAAGTGAGACTGTATGCACCTTTGCAACATATTTTGGTATCCACTGACATCCAGGCGTTTAACTGCCATCTTGAGGTTCATTATATGTTGCTGCTGAGGCCTCTTAGTCCCTCCTTGGCATTGGCTAATAATGTTGTGGAAAAGGGATTAATAGAGCTTTTAAAAGCTCTCTCTTCTGATGAGCCAAGTTCTAGAGTAAGTAAAGTGGCACTGGACTGAGCGAGGAGATCAAAGTAGGTAGACAGGTATTCTCAATATGGCAAATGTCATGGCATTTTTCAATCTCCATTATGTGTTCATCCATAGCCACTCTATATTGTAAACTTTTGCGAGCATAGCCCTCTCCCTTCTCTTTTCTACATAATTTTGTGAATTGCACATTATTGTTTAACTGTATGTAAAGTTGTGAAATTGTCTCAGTTTGTACTTCTGTAACTTGTTTGCTCATGTCCTCTTTGTATGAAGCTACATAACCTGTTAAATATTATCAGGAGTTACCACAGCTCAATTTAATATCATGGCTTTTCAGAGCCATAGTTCACGGTGGAACGAGATAGGATTCTTTGGATACAAAGATGTTAATCAAGCCACACAGCAAATATCAGATAGACATTTATTACAGTGTATAAGAGCGTAAAGTATAATAAACACTTAACCTGCTTGTCAGATCATCTACTCAGAACATAAATGGTTACATTCCCAGTAGCTCCCCTCCCAACAGCTTGGAGCTGGATCTCGTACATCGAGCATAGTCTGATCGCATACTGACAAATTACATCTTATATAGGCTGTTCTCGAAGAGATAAACCCCAACATAAGCATTTAACAAGTATAAAGGTCATATTTGGCAATCTACATAAATATTAATATACAGTAGGGGGAACTGTTGCCTCAGTTATGAATGTTGGCAATCTCAAACTATTTATTGTGTATGTACGCAGATGAATTGAAGGTACATATCAACATTGTGTTTGAGACCTTGTTTAGGTTTTAGAAAGCTGATTTTGTTTAAAAATGATCATAGGGTCTTGAAGTTGTAGATCTCCACCTCCTGGTGTGGTAAGTGGTTTCCTACCTCTGCTTTTTAATTTTGCCTGGTTTACTTCTGCTTTTACAGGGTTGTGATCTGAACTTTTGGTTTTCTTTCAGAAGAAGCTGGCTTATTGCCATTCCTACTTTGGGAGCTAAACTTTTTCTTTTAACAGACCTAGAACATGATCTTTTTGAATCAGCGGACTTGATATTTCTTTAATGCAAGATCTGCTTTCTTTTGGCCATCTTACAGCGAGAGAATTTCAAAAGTAGGATTCTATCTTTTAAATGCCCAAATATCATTTATTATATAATCTATATATAATTTTGGCCTTGTACCTGGTTGCTGTACAAGAAAGGAGAGATGCTTTCACTTATTAGATCTTGTCGTGGCCTTGATTACTTATGTTAATATAACTCTAGATCTTCACAAAACTTATGACCTCTTGGTCTTATGTTATGCCCACAGAATTTTGCATCTGCTTAAGCAGACTATAGCTTCAATATTTTGACAAGTTTCCAGTGGAGCTGGTACATTTGTACCTGAAATTTTGAGATCGTTCTACGGGTGTCCCCCAATAGAATGGAGAACTGGATTTTTGTACTTCTAGTAAATCTTTTTCTCTGGGGGGACACTGACATGCGTCTACTCTAACTTAAAGAACTACAAGTAAAGGGAGGGTGTTTTGCTCACTCAGGTTTAGGCTGAATGAATGAAGTACTAATTCGGTCACCTGTGCACAAGCATGGATAGCCTTAAAACTTGGGCTGTTACGACCAAGGTCCTGATTCAGATTTGAGAATAGAGTAAAGGTGGGTATCCACTAGACCAGGGCAGGCCAACCTGTGGCTCTCCAGCTGTTCAAAAACTACAAGTCCCAGCATGCATTGCCACAGTTTTGCTGTTAGGGGATGCTAAAACTGTGGTAGGGAATGATGGGACTTGTAGATTCACAACAGCTGGAGAGCCACAGGTTGGCCAGACCTACACTAGACGATATGCTCCATGAGCGATATCGTCTAGTATTTTCCCGGCAGTGATGTGCTCAATGTCGTTAACTACATTGAGCAACCACACTGAACGATTTTGTTCAGTGACGTCACCCTCCCTCATTCCCGTACTTGCAGAACCTGACGATATCGTCAGGTTGTCCTGCAAGTATGGACAATGAAAGATGTCAACGACCAGCGGGAGCGCGCATTGCTGGTCGTTGACGGCATATCCACTGGACGATAAACGATAACAACATTGTTATCGTTCAAAACGTCCAACATATCGTCTAGTGGATACACGACATAAGAGTTACTGTGCATCTTTGTAAAAACCATGTTGCACTGCAGCTGGGGCATACTTAAAATGTGCAGAGATTTAGATTTGGGAGGGGTGTCCAACCTGAAATCTAAATTGCACTGTAACAATAAAGCTGTCCAGCATTTGTGGGCTACATGCAAAAGCAGCCAGCATTTACGTTGCATGCAAAAAAAATTATGTATTTGCACCCCTTGCAGTGCAACATGGTTTGTCCAGGTACGCAGTTATTTGCCCTCTTAAGGTGCCCATGCACTGTGCGATATAGCAGCAGATCTGACCGACTGATACGATATCGGTGCTATATTGTACTGTGTGTGGGCATGATATCGACCAGTGCGCGCTCCCGTGGGGTCGTACATCGCACCTCCAGATCTTACTGCATGTTCACTTAATCTGGGGATGCGATGTACGATCCCATACAGCACCTTATGCTGGTGGAGAGGGTGCCGATATATCAGGCGGTCGACCACCCGATCGCTCTGTGTCGGGTCCGCCCGATATGTGAACTGTTGGGTCGCGGCGCAAGGTACATATCGCACCGTGTATGGGCACCATTACTCTATTCCCAAACCTGAATCATGCCCCAGCTGGGCTGGCTAGAGGAGCCCGCGTCCTCTGCAGAGAGGGACTCTGACTCCCCCTTTACCCTGTGCCTGGTGATAAGTGGGATGTACTAATTACCATAGACCACACCCCCTACCTGATGCTAATTGGGGGCGTGTCCGTAGGGCTGGAGGCGAGCCCAGCACTCCTTCAGTAGCTGGGCTCTCCCTGCACTGCATGTATTCCGCGCACATGCGCGCTCATCCATTCCTCTTCTCCTCCATGGCCAGCACAGCTGCGGCGGTGGGGTTTATAGAATAAACAGCGGAGTCCGCACTAGTGGTGAGAGAAATGGTAGTGAATAATGCCTAATACAATTAGATTAGGTCAAAAATTAAAAAAAACATCGTAATGATCTATCACACATTTTAACAAAAAATTCTGGATGACTCTAATATTGGTGATGCACCCATAGGATTTGTGCAATACACATATAAATAGTTATGCAAAGAGCAAAAACTAGAAAAAAGACAAATAAGCCTTTGTTGGGGCACTCTTAGAAAGAAAATGTAATGAAAATGAATGAACAGAATTATATGAAATTAAAACTTTTAATAGTGAACTTGGTAAGATAAATTCTCTTCAGTTAGGTAACTCACATGTAAAACAAATACATATAGTGAACAAACATAAATGTTGCAATTCGCATACAATAAGAAAACAATTGTTAGTATATGATATGAGAGTGATTTACTTTGTATCACAAGTCATTGAATGGCAGCAGGGAACAAGATTATTTAGACCCTATACCAAACCACCGGATGAGACATTTCAGCCCATGAGTGGAACAGCAGGGCAGTGCCCATAAAACGTGACTATCCCTCTGAAAATCGGTATGGTTGGAAGGGATGCGCCCTCTATGGTGTGGTGCCCCTGTTCGACCGCACTGGTCAAATGTGCCTTCGAGCAGGCCCTGGGCCCCAGGTTTGGTTACCACTGACAATATAATTTTTCTCTCAAGGTAATGTTTACTTGGCATTCTTAAGAATGGCAAGTACAAATTTAAATTTGACTTGAAACACTGTACATTTGATAGGGGCTGCCTGAATATAAAGGGAGGAGGCAAAACGAACTTAGTTTTTTTTTTTGTAATTTTTTTTGTGGTGTTCAGTTTGTAAATGTGTATCCATGATGCACATGGCTTAAAAAAAATCAAAGACCTTGTGGCATCTCAGATGGGTATGCAAGAACTTTTTTTGGCACTCTTACTCAGTTGTTTAAATATGTACTAAGCAAGGAATGTAGGGAAGGGCATACTTAGTTTTGTTGGTGCATCTTCCAGAATTAATTCCAAATATCCATGATAAAAGAACATAAAGAACATGGACTTTTTTTTTTTTTTTTTGGGAGGAGACTTCTCAATGGGACAGAAAGTACTATTTTATATGTTTAATACTCTAAACTGAATGACTGACTGTTTTTCTTCTTAGATACATTATTGAAGCCTGGAATCTGCAAAGACTTCACTGTAGCAGACTGAACGTAGAAGAACTCTTAATGCATATGTATGAAACCTGTCAAGAAATGGGGCTTATGGAAGACTTGCTTAAGTTCACTTACACAGACTCAGAACAAGTAAGAGATGACACAAGTGTAAATATAGTAATACCTGCAATGTTGCTATACTCATAATGCTTTTTATTTAATTTGCAGCACTATTTGCATAAGTTTTTGCATGCAAGTGGAGGTTTGCAAAATCAGGAGCTGCTTTTGTTACATCATTTACAGAGAGCAAATTATGTGCCAGCTTTGCAACTGAACCAGTCATTAAAAAGTTACAATCTGGTAAGTTAACCAACTTTTTTTTTTTTATATATTGCATCAGCTATCCCTTTTCTTAAACCATATAGTGGTATATCTATTGGAATTCAGGGTTAACTGGGTTAAGGTTGCAATTATTTTGTATGGTCCTATATGTGATACTCTGGTTATCTCTTTCAAATCTTAGGGCTAAACATTTTCAGAAGCCAAATACGCTCTTAGTATCATATATATATATATATATATATATATATATATATATATATATATATATATATATATATATATATATATATATATAAATATATAAATAAATAAATATTTATATTTTTTTTTTCTTTTTTTTTTTTTTCTTTCTATACTAGGAACATCCACTTACACAAGTTCTCTGTATTAACATTTTAAAGAAATAATACAAGTCTTCTGTAGACTTATCCTTGCTATAGCGCCAAACAATTGTGCAATTGAGTAAGGGCCATATCCAATTAGCCGCAGTAAATTACCACGGCTACTCAGCTCGCTCGGAATAATCCACAATAAGTGCCGTTTTTTTGCCCAGAAAAAGGCGAGAACACAGGGCCGCGAGCGTATCGCGGCTCCTATGTCTTAACGGGCGAACTATCCTATTAATTCGCCCGAATTAATAGGATAGCGATGAAAAAAATATTGGCGAAAATCGGGGATTATCAGCGAAAAATCCCCGTTTTTCGCAGATCGCGGGGATCAATTAGCGCCCGAACAGTGTTCGGGGCTAATTGGATATGGCTCTAAATGTCTCAACCTTTCTTTAGGGGTTCCCTTTGCCCAGAATCAATACTACTGTACTATCTAACATCTATGTTGCATGTTTACACTGGTGGACCTGCCCAGTCACTAAAAACTCCAATACTCTAAAGGGTGCAATTGCAGCCCCACATTTAGCTTTGACTAATGTGTTTGTAGGGACATGCGATAAGCTTAATTTCTCCCTAAGGCATAATGGTTTATTACTAGACTTTATGAACTGGCTGAACTGCCTGCGGAACACAGATTGTTTAGGTGTAATGTTAGCCTTCATCAGATATGAGTACTTGATAAAAACATTTTGATCAATTAAAGGCGGAACCTTTAGTACTAAACCTGTTTATTTTGAAAATCTTCAACTGAGTCATA
Source organism: Taudactylus pleione (assembly GCA_031769625.1). Classification (NCBI taxonomy): domain Eukaryota; kingdom Metazoa; phylum Chordata; class Amphibia; order Anura; family Myobatrachidae; genus Taudactylus; species Taudactylus pleione. The sequence goes on from JAUIMM010000153.1 coordinate 3,567,432, forward strand.
CTGTCAGTGAACAGTGTGGGCCAGTCAGACGCAGTCTTCTGACTATTCTCTTTGAGGAGTTTTATAGACCTCAATGTGCTATTCATAAACTTGCCTTCCTTATTTGGTCATCTTAATTTCCTTTTAAAAAAACCTGAATAGATTTATTTATTAACTTTTATTTCTACTTCAGGGTCCATAGGGTATCCACAGGATACCTTGGGGTATAGGTGCTGATGTCAGGCATCGGGCACCATAGAGTTAAGTTTTCAGCCTCCCAGGATGCACTAGGGTCCCCCTCCTATATCCCGCCCGTGAGCCAAGGCATCTCAGTTTTGTTGGTGCCCGGCTCGGAGTCGGATGCACCTGTTTAGAGGGGGGTAAGGCTAGCCCCTGAAGTTTTCTACAAGGCAGCTGTGGCTGCACATCTGGAAGTACAGCATGGACAGTCATTCTTGATGTCCGTGCTGTCTTCCCTACACCCCCGCCGGTACCAGAACGCCGGTACTGATCCGGGATGCTGGTAGACATCTGGGGTCACAGCTAGCGGTGACCCCAGATGTTTGGAACCATGGCCGGATTTAAGGAGGACAGCAGGTAAGCAGCGGGGTCCCGCGGTGGGTCCCCGCTGGAACATGGTCCAGAGTCCCCAGGCAGGAGGCTCCTTGGGGACTGGCTGCAGCGTGGAGCCAGGTTACGGACCTGCGCTTCCACTACCCCCCTGGGACAGCGGACCGCAGCTGAGCAATAGCGCTGCAACGTCCCAGGGGTTAATTGCATGCCAGGGGAGCGCGCCTTCCCTGTACATAGCCGGCGCCACCCACGCTGCACACAACCTCTCTGTACTTGCCGATTGGCCCTGTGGCAGCGCTCCTCCCCCAGGCCGGCCGCCTCCTCTCTGCTCCTCGGTGGCCATCTTTCCTGAAGCATGGTGAACGTTGCTGGACGCTGCTGATCGGTGGCATCATGGTCTGGGTCCCCCGGCATACCTCTCCTCCGTTGGAACAGGCCTGTGTATGCAGCGCTGTGTCCTTCCAGACTGTGTCTGCGTAGTTGAGGATCAGTGCTGATAGTGCAGGAATTGATTTCTTTGCATTGTATGTGACTGCTGCTAGCATCTGCTGCCTGTACTTTCACTTTCTACTGTCAGCCTTTTCACTGTCCCTGCTCTTCTTCTGCTAAAGCCCTAGCGGTGCGGAGATTGCAGGGCGGTTCTCCCACTATGCTAACGCATATCAGTGAGAAGGGTCACATACTTGCCATCATGTCTGAGAGTGATTTTCCTCTCCAGCTTCTGTGTACTAGGAGTAAGGTACCTATAGCAGAGGAGGAGGGTAGCGTGGAGGGGCTATGTCGGCAGTGTTTTTTATTGACTCGGCCAATTACTGTCACGGCTCCAGTTCAGGAGCCGTCCTGGGCTTGTTTCGCTAAAGCGCTTACAACCCTAGTGGGCCAGTTAGCTCCGCAACCTGCGTTCCCTCAGATGGGATTGTCCCAACAGTCAGTGGTGTAGTCACCAATGCAGGGCTTCCCTAGACAACTGATGGTACCCCATATTTTCCCTATTTCCCCTCCTCTGGTATCTCAGGAGCCTGCGTGGGTTAATTCTCTGACAAGTTCTGTGCAGCATTTGTCAGATGTGTTACAAGGGGAGTCTGCGTTGCGGCCTCATAAGCTGCCGGCGGCGTCTCTGTCCACTCCTTATGAGGATGACGAGGGGACGACCGATGATGGGGAGATACTGGATCTTTCGGACCAAGAACCTCTCCGTACTAAAGAGTCGGACGCTAAGTCTAAGGTTTATATACCTGGCCTTATTCGTGCAGTCCGCACAGCTTTAGTTATTGAGGATGATGAACCTCCGGTATCAAAATCCAAATATGCCTTTTTCAAAGATGTTAAGGGTGACGCCACAGTGTTTCCTCTTTCGGGTCAATTGGTGGACCACTTAGAGGAGGCGTGGAAACATCCTGGCAAACGGTATCAGCCTCAAAGACGTTTAGCAGTGGCTTATCCGTTTGCGGACAATTATTTTGCTAAGTGGGAATCCCCGCCACAGGTGGATTCCCATGTAACATGCCTGGTCAGAAGTGCCACGTTGCCCATGCCCTCCATGTCCTCCTTAAAGGATGCCACGAACCATAAGGTGGAAATCTGCCTAAAGTCTGTTTATTCCCTCGCTGGGGGGGGGGCAGCCAGGCCGGCTATGGCCATTTGCTGGGTAGCCAGAGCTATGGAGCGCTGGGCAGATAGTTTAGAGGCGTCTTTCGATTCCGACTGTTCGGCTGAACAGACCGAGTTGATAGGCAATCTCCGGGATTCGGCCACTTACATTAATGAAGCGGCTTTAGATATCAGTACCCTGACTTCTCGGATTTCTTCGGCAGCTGTGGCGGCTTATTCGCACCTTATGGTTGCGATCTTTGAAGGCGGACGCTGATTACTAAAAGTGCTTGGAAGCTTTGCCTTTTAATGGAGAAGTCCTATTTGGTCCGGATCTGGACAAAATTGTAGCCACGCTGGCGGCAGCCAAATTGGCATGTCTCCCGTCTGCTGCAGTTCCTTCCAGTTCAGGTACGCCGTCCTTTCAGCCTTACAGGGCCCAGGGTAGGCCTAAAGCACAGTCCTTTCCCCGACAGGCTGGCCCCAAGAAATCGGCCAAGCCCTGGAAGCAGGCCTGGAGTACCAGATGTCCGGCCCCTAAGTCCGATGACAAACCTGCGGCCTGACTGTCTGGGCCTCCCTTTGGGGGATCCCAAAGTGGGAGGCCGTCTGCTACGGTTCGCCCAGTGTTGGTCGGTAACCACGACAGACAGTTGGGTTCACGAGGTGGTTTCTCACAGGGATATGCCCTCTCCTTTCTGCACAGACCCCCATCCCGATTTTTCACCACGGGTCTTCCATCAGACCGGAACAAAGCCACGGAATTTCGGAAGGTTTTGCACACTATGCTCCAGGCTGGAGTTATAGTGCCTGTTCCTTTCTCCCAGAGGGGCCTGGGTTTCTATTCCAATCGTTTTTGGTGCAGAAACCCAATGGGTCGTACCGTCCGATCCTCAACCTCAAAGCACTCAACAAGTCCTTGCGGGTGCCGAGGTTTCGAATGGAGACCCTACGGTCCATCATTCTGGCGCTGGAACCTGGGGATTACATGGTGTCGTTGGACATACAGGACGCTTACCTGCATGTCCCTATTCTTCCGCGCCATCAACAGTTCCTCAGGCTTGCAATCCGCAACGATCACTTCCAGTTCCGGGCGTTACCTTTTGGCCTGGCGACAGCACCACGTGTGTTCACCAAGGTTATGGCGGTCATGGCGGCTTCCCTGCGGCTGCAGGGAGTCAGCATGTTGCCGTACCTAGTCGACCACCTGTTGGTAGCAGGGTCTCCGGAGCTCCTTCTACACCATCTGGATCTGACGATTGCAGTACTGCAACGGCACGGCTGGTTTATAAACTGGCAAAAGTCCACCCTGATCCCGTCTCCAAGGATTCTACACCTCGGAGCCTTGTTGGACTCCAGTCAGCAGAGGATCTTTGTGACGGGGGAAAAGATCTCTGCCTTGCAGTTGAGGGTGCGCAGTTGTCTGCAGAGTCACCGTGTGTCTCTTCACTCGGCAATGAGGTTACTGGGCTCCATGGTGTCCATATTCGACATGGTGGAATATGCCCAGTTTCACTCCAGACCTCTGCAGCAATTGATACTGTCCAAATGGAATGGACTGCCCCAGAGTCTCAAATCCCAGACGATGGTGCTCACTCCGGAGGTTCGCCTGTCCCTTGCCTGGTGGCTGCAGACGACCCATCTCAACAAGGGTTGTCCGTTTTGGGTGGCAAACTGTGTCTTATTGACAACGGACGCCAGTCTTCGGGGCTGGGGAGTGGTCACTGGTCCACACTGGTCCCACAGGGCAGAAAAGGAGCTTCCGATAAACATCTTGGAACTCCGTGCCATTTTCAATGCTCTCCAGCAGGCCCATCACGTTCTCCAGGGTCATTCCGTGCAGGTCCAGTCGGACAACGCCACCACCGTGGCCTACATAAATCGGCAAGGAGGAACCCGAAGTCGGGCGGCACCTGTAGAGGTGTCCCGAATCCTGATCTGGGCGGAGCACAATCTCCCGGCCATATCAGCTGTATTCATCCCGGGAGTCAACTGGGAGGCCGACTTTCTCAGTTGCCAGCACGTTCATTTGGGGGAATGGTCTCTGCACCAGGACATCTTTCAACTTCTGGTGGACAGGTGGGGTCTTCCAGAGATCGACCTCATGGCGTCACGGCACAACAGCAAGTTGCCGGTGTACGGGTCTCGCACAAGAGACGAAAAGGCGTCTCTGGTGGATGCTCTGTCCGTCCAGTGGACGTTCCGGTTTGCTTATCTCTTTCCTCCATTTTCCCTTCTTCCACGGGTAATCCGGAAATTCAAACAGGAAGGAGGGACGCTCCTGTTGATAGCTCCCGCGTGGCCCAGACGGCACTGGTTCTCAGACCTTCAGGGTCTGTCCGTGGACATTCCTCTGCGGTTGCCGCTACGACCGGACCTACTGTCACAGGGTCCTTGTCTTCACCCGGACCTGACTCGGCTGTCTTTGACGGCGTGGCTGTTGAGGTCCAGGGGGTTTTCCAGCTCTGTAGTACGAACTATGCTAAGAGGTCGGAAACAGTCTTCTGCAAGAATATACCATCGTGTGTGGCATACGTTCTCCCTGTGGTGTCGACCGAGAGGTTATGCACCTCGGGAGTTCCGTCTGTCGAGTGCTAGCCTTCCTACAGGCGGGACTAGACCATGGGCTACGCCTTGCTTCTTTGAAGGTGCAGGTTTCTGCCCTGTCTGTCTGGTTCCATCGTAGGATTGCTACAATCACTGATGTGCGCACCTTTATGCAAGGTGTTCTTCGAATTCAGCCGCCATTTGTTCCACAGGTGGTGCCTTGGGATTTGGCTGTGGTCCTGAGGGCTCTCCAGGGACCGCCGTTTGAACCACTGGGCTCAGTGGATCTTAAATGGCTGACAGCTAAAACAATTTTCCTTCTGGCCATCGCTTCGGCGAGACGTGTTTCTGATTTAGGGGCTCTCTTGTAGACCCCCTTTCTTGATTTTTCATGGGAACAGGGCAGTGCTGCGCACTCGTCCTGATTTTCTTTCCAAAGTTTTTTCTCGTTTTCATATCAACGAGGAAATCGTTGTGCCGGCTTTTAACTCACCTGACCTTTCAGTGGGTGAGGCCACTTTGGACGTTGTGCGGGCCTTAAGGATTTATGTTGACCGCACTTCTTCGTTTAGGAAGTCGGACGCCTTGTTTGTCCTCTATGGCTTCCGTAAAAAAGGGTTGGCCTGCTTCAAAGCAAACTTTGGCAGGTTGGATCCGTATGGCAATTTCAGAAGCTTATCTTCATGAAGGCCTCCCGGTTCCATCCTCTGTGAGGGCTCATTCCACTAGGTCTGTGGGTCCTTCGTGGGCAGCTCGACGTGGTGCCTCTGCAGTCCAGATCTGCAAGGCTGCCACGTGGTCCTCTGTCCACACCCTTGTGAGGTATTACGCGTTTAACACCTTTGAATGTCAGGATGCTTCCTTCGGGTGGCGGATTCTCCTTTCAGCACAGGAGCGTCCCCCACCCCTTTGGGACATTCCCAAGGTATCCTGTGGATACCCAATGGACCCTGAAGTAGAAAATATGAGATATGGTAAGAACTTACCCTTATCTCTATTTCTACGAAGTCCATAGGGTTCCACAGGACTGCCGCACCTGTGCTGCAGATGGGCTTTACTCTGGTCACCGTTTTTTTTTCCGTCTCTCTCTGGTGAGAATGTGATTCTTGTGTGTGTCCAGATCTTTTTTCTCTCTCCCTTCTCATCCTCCGGCCTATGGCTTGGTACATAACTGAGATGCCTTGGCTCGTGGGCGGGGTATAGGAGGGGGACCCTAGTGCATCCTGGGAGGCTGAAAACTTAACTCTATGGTGCCCGATGCCTGACGTCATCACCTATACCCCAAGGTATCCTGTGGAACCCTATGGACTTCGTAGAAATAGAGATAAAAAAGGTAAGTTCTTATCATATCTCATATTTTTTGTGCCTTTTATATTCTACAGCATTTTACAAATTGAAACAATCTGATAATTGAGCTTAGAATTCAAGGGTATGAAGCAAAATTGTAGTATTTCATAGCACAGAGTTTTAAACTAGTGGTGGTGGAGAATTTGCAGGTGAAACTGAATATAGTCTATAGAAACCCAAATCAACTTGGTGGGCATACCACTAACTAGAGTGGTTGGTCCATTGAGTGAGACTAAGGGGAGGTTAGTGTAGTCTGGAGAGTAGAGAGAGCATTTGGATGATCAGTGGGGAGATTTAAATGGTGGGATGTGAGAAGATAAGAAATCGGTCAGGTAAAGAAATGTTCCTAGCAACTGTTGTGGTAAAGTCCATGGGGACAGTAGATCCCAGTGATGCACAAAATGGTTTGAAAAATTCAAATTGCATGTGCTTCTGAAGATGGGAACATGAGTGATGGGACAATTGACAGAACTGTGGATGTGCAGTGTTGGGAAGGGAGTAGTCAAACTCCACTGCCTTGTCTGTCTGAGGTGTTGGATAAGTAGAAAACACTATGTGAAAAGCCTGTGATTGAGGCAGTGTTTTGTTGAGCAATCCATATTGGTTATTTCTAGAAGATTGAAGATTTCTATTGTGTTTTGAATCAGAATGATGTGTATAGGCGGTGTGACTGGACCTGGATTTGGCACAAATAGTAAAAGTGAAGTGATTATTGTAAGATGTGAGTTTTAATTTTCTGATAACAGGTTGAAAATGTTGGCTCTAAAAATGTGTAAATTTGAGGGTAGGAAATAAGTGATTAATATCACTGTTGATAAAAAGGTTTGATGCAGGGAGTGTAGAGGATGTTCTCATGATCATGCCTTTTAGTATTCAAACAAGATATAGGATTTGAGTTCAAATCTACCTACTACCCCACCACCAAACCCTCCTCCTACACTCATCTCCCTGTCACTTCACCCCACTACCATCCTCATTTCCCTCCCTGCCCACCTCCTACAGGTTCCCTTTCTAGCTCAGGTGCCCGCACCATCGCTAAACTCTATTCATATCGGTCCCCCAAATTAATCTTACCTCCACGTTACAGCAACCCGGATAATATTCTTCACATCTCCCCCACAAATGCTATCTCTCTATCCTGTGCCCTCTGGAATGCCAGGTCAGTCTGTAATAAACTGGTCCCCACCCATGTCCTTTTCATCTCCAACTCCCTGAATCTCCTAGCCATTACTGAAACCTGGATCTCACCCTCTGACCACTTCTCCTGCTGCTCTATCTTCTGGGGGCCTTGCCTTCTCCCACACACCCCGGCCTGGGGTCGCCATGATGGTGGTATTGGGGTCCTTCTATCCACCAGTTAATACCCTCTGAACCATCCCTTACATTCCTCACATTTGAGGTTCATGTTATATGCCTCTTCCAACCAGTAAACCTCAGAGTAGCTGTCATTTACCGTCCCCCCTGGCTCTCCCTCCAAATTCCTTGACAACTTCGCTTCCGGGTTCCCTCACTTTCTCTCCTCAGATGTTCCCTCCATTATCCTAGGTGATTTTAATATTCCTATTGACATTCCCACAGAATCCTCTGAAGCTAAACTCCTTACCCTCACCTCTTCATTTGGTCTTGCCCAATGGACCTCATCACCCTCCCATGTGAGTGGGCACTCACTTGACCTGGTCTTTACTCACCGTTGTGATATTTCTGATTACTCCAATTCCCCATTCCCCCCTCTCTGACCATCACCTTCTCTCTTTTAACCTATCCCTCTCTCCTTCCCCCTCCTTTACCTCCTACCATTACCATTACTAAGCGTAATATTGAGGCTACTGACACTGTTGCTTTTTCCTCCCTGCTGGACTCTCTTCTCTACCCTAACCGTTCTCTCTCCTGTCCTGAACAAGCTACTTCCCTGTACAATTCCTCCCTTACTTCTGGTCTCGACTCTGTTGCTCCGGCAATAACTACTCACCCTCGCAGATCCACACCACAACCCTGGCATTCCAAGTGCACCAGATGCCTGCAAAAGTGTTCAAGAATTGCCGAGCGTCAGTCGAGAAAATCACGCTCTTAAGCTGCATATACACACAACGATTTTGTTACCAACGATTTTATGAACAATTTTTTTTCTGTCAGATTTTGTGAAATTAACGATTTTTTTGAACTACAAACTATATTTGCATATTCGCTTAATGAAAATCGCTGAGTTAACAAGTCTGACTGAACTACAAACGTGAACGATGATCGTTCATCGTTTGACTCAGAAAGTGAACGATTTTTTCAAAAATTATCGTTAAACGATATTTAACGATCGTTCAAAAAATCATTGTGTATGCAGCTTAAGGCTGACTTCCGCCATTTCAAATTTATTCTCTTCCTAAGTGCTGTGCTGTCTCAAACATATGTCAATAACCTAATCTCCTCCCCTGGCTTCTCTTTGCCACTTTCAACTCCCTCCTCTACCCTTCCCCTCCTCGCTCTCTGCCCTTGACTTTGCTTTACTTCTAAGATTGACTCCATACGTGAGGATTTCATATCCCATCAGACCCTCAGCACTCCTCCCCCTCCTTTCCCGGACCACCCCTCCTTTTCTGTCTCACCAACTCTGATAGTCTTCTCCCCTGTTTCTGGAGAGGAAGTCATGGCCCTCATCTGGTCCTCCCCTCTTTTCACAAAATGATACAAAAAAGAGGGAAATGTCCATTGCGGTGCACTAATCAGACAACATGACATAAAACATAACTTTTATTAATTAATCAATAATATAAGGACTAGAAAGCAAAATATTAAAAAGGGGATGGTGATGTGTGTGATATGAATGAATGTATTAATAAAAAAGCGTGCGCTCCTTTTATACTATGTATCCTGATGTCAATATCATTGGACTGGTTAGCATGTATGATCCAGGATAGGTAAAAACCTTATCCTCTTGTTACTGAAATCCATGTATGGGAGTATAGTATAATCTATATCATGTAGGTTGAGGTTTACGTGATATGTGGGATCCTATTCCCTTGCAGATATCTAATAGGGTATCTACATCCCAATAGGGACTGAATTGTTCCCTTTACTGCAAGTAAAATAGTACTGTCCTCTAATATCACAGCCCACGCTACCTAAATTGTATCATCAATTGGAACGTGTAAGGATTGCAATTTCACTGTTCTAAATGATGATAAATGCAGAATAACTCTCCTATTAGTGTTTGTTCATGGATTAACACCCAGTTATAATAGTGTTTGTAAATCTTCCACTATTTATAATCTTACTATAATTATATGCACAAATGTGGTGTTTTTACTTCTGATATTAACACTTGATTATCTCTACACATTGGTGATGTGACTCTTCTCTTTATCTTTCATTTTTATAGTGATAGGCTTCCATGCTTGTATCCTAAATATTCAGCCACATTTAGTGTCTTGGCTCTCAATTTAAATATATATATCTCCCACATAAATTTATTTGTCTTTATTCAGTGTATTTTCATCATCATACATATTTCCATCAACCTATATTCATTCATATCACACACATCACCATCCCCTTTTTAATATTTTGCTTTTTAGTCCTTATATTATTGATTAATTAATAAAAGTTATGTTTTATGTCATGTTGTCTGATTAGTGCACCGCAATGGACATTTCCCTCTTTTTTGTATCATTTTGTGGTATTATACATTGTCCGTGGTAGCACACCCACGTTTTCCGAACGAGAGATAGTGATATATGTGGGGTTTACGATATTGATTTATATAGGCATATATGGTATCTAGTGCAACAGGAAACCCTGTTCGAAATTATAACCTCCCCTCTTTTCACCTCCCCTCTTGACCCTATCCCTTCCCGTCTCCTCTTTTACCAGTCTCCTTCTGCCTGTTCTCATCTTGCTCACCTCCTTAATCTCTCCCTATCTGGCACTGTCCCTTCTGCATTCAAACATGCCCTTGTCTCCGCCATTCTTAAAAAACCTACCCTTGATCCTAACATACTTTCCAACTATCGACCCATCTCTTCTCCCTTTTTGCTTCCAAACTCCTTGAGTGTATTGTCTACAACTGCTTTACCACCTTTCTTTCCTCCCACTCCTTCCTTGACTCATTTCAGTCTGGCTTCTGTTCTCTCCACTCCACTGAAACTGCCCTCACGAAAATCAACAACGACCTCCCTTGCTGCCAAATCCAAGGTCCACTACTCTCTGCTCATTCTCCTTGACCTCTCTGCTGCATTTGACACTGTAGACCACCCTCTCCTCCTGCAAACATCCTTTACTCTCTCGGTTTACGTGGCACTGCCTTCTCCTGGCTTTCCTCCTACCTCTCTGATTGTTCCTTCTGTGTCCTCTCATGACTCCTCTCCCCCCCCCCCCCCTCCCCCCCACCACTTGCACTAACAGTAGGAGTTCCCCAATGTTCTGTTCTTGGACCTCTCATTTTCTCCCTATATACGTCCTCTTTAGGTGAACTCGTTAACTCCTCTGACCTCCAATATTGTCTCTATGCTGATGATACTCAAATTTACATTTCCACCCCTGAGCTCTCCCCCTCGCTCCTTACCCGTATCTCCAACTGTCTCTCTGCTGTCCCTTCATGTATGTCCCAGCGCTTTCTTAAACTTAACATGTCTAAGACTGAGCTGATCATCTTCCCACCCTCCCACAATTTCATTATCTATTGATGGCACAACTATCTCCTCTAGCCCCAAAGTGTGCTGTTTTGGGGTTGTCCTAGACTCCTCCCTCTCCTTTAAACCACACATTCAGCACCTCTTGCAGTCCTACCGTTTCCACCTAAAAAATATCTGCAGGATTAGACCCTTCCTCACCCAGGATGCCACTAAAACCTTCATCCACTCACTGGTCATCTCCAGATTGGACTACTGTAACCTTCTCCTAGCTGGCCTCCCAGTCTCTCACCTCTCTCCACTACAGTAATTTCTCAATGCTGCTGCTCGGCTCATCTTCTCCAGACATTCTACATCTGCTTCCCCTCTCCTTCAAGCCCTACACTGGCTCCCCTTCCCCTTCAGATGCCAATTCAAGGTTCTTACACTCTCCTACAAAGCCCTCACCAAATCCTCTCCCGCATACATTTCTGACCTTCTCTCCCTTCACACTCCTACCCATCCACTTCGCTCAACAAATGCATGCCGCCTCTCTTGCCAACTGATTACTTCCTCCCACTCCCGCATCCAAGATTTTGCCCGTACTGCTCCCTACCTTTGGAATGCTCTCCCTCTCCCTATCAGACTCTCCACCTCTCTACAAACCTTCAAACGGGCTCTCAAGACCCACTACTTTATCAAGGCCTTCCAGCATTCATCCTAACCCACCTCATGCTCTTTCCTCCCCATTTCCCCCTTCTGTGTCACGCCTGTCTGTCTGACCCTCCCCTTTAGAATGTAAGTTCTCACGAGCAGGGACCTCTTCCCTCATGTGCTTCTCTTTATATTTTCTTCTACTCCCCATTAGGCCACCTAACATATGACTCCCAACTCCGGCTGCTTATTGTGAGTGCTTTAATCGCTATTGCAGCAATGTATATAAATCGTGTCCTTGTCCTGCACTGTAATGTACTGTAAGTTACTTGTTTCTTGTTCACTTATTAGTTCTATGTACTATGTAAGGCGCTGCGGAACACTTGTGGCGCCATATAAATAAAGTTTAATAATAATAGACAGACTAAGGCAAAATTAATTAAGGAAATGGGATAGCAGATATAATTATCTCGTAGGTTTTCCAGGTCAGTAAAGTGCCTGGGTGTCTTTGGAAGCTCACTATTAGTTCGGTGGTTATTAGACTGATATTCCTACATATTATGATTCAATCATTTCTGTGCACTCTGTGCTCAGCTCACTTGCCTGATGCCTGAAAATATATCCAGTCCCCAGCAACTGCTCTTGTATGGAAGTGCAGGGCCTCCAGTCTGTGGAAGGCAGGTGAACTCTGCAGTACGTCTAGAAAGACATATATTATCCTGCACAGGAACAAACAGACAAATATTCAAATGCATATAAAAACCAGCAGTAAATGAAAATTATAATCAAATTATTGAAACTTATATCAGTAGTCGCTGGTGGTGCTCCCTAATATCAAATAACAAGTACTTAGAAAATAATAATTAGCTGAGCATAAATATATTGGGATAATAACCCAGGTCTGGATGATGTAAACAGTTATGTAACATAAGAGTCATGTATTATATATTTTTTCACCTTGATAGAAAAATGCCTATTTCACTTCAAAATAGCACAAGACTTAATGTATAACTCCCAGGATAGATGGATAGCGAAAGTTAAAGTACGTTACTAACGTCCCGGACCCTTCTGCTGTCTAGGGTCATCAACGAGCAGACCGGAGATGAGGGTCTCCTGGACAGTGTCGATAGAATCAAAAAGTGAGTTCCTGGAGACACTGAACCCGTGTGCGGGGTTAGACTGTCCCTGTTGCTGAAATCATAGCAGTGGCCGAATGCGCTGCCGGGAAGGTCGCTACACACCAGAAAGGAAATACCTGGGTTACCAAAAGATTAGTGTGGATTGCCGATTCCTGGATCTGCCGTTGGTGGTTCCCTCCTGCAGCTGGGAACCATGTCAGGATGCGCGTTTCACCTATGTCAGGCTTGATCACCTGTTTACCTGACTACATGTTACGGAGAGCGGTTTAAATAGGAAAGGGTGACCAATTCCATTTCGGCCTACATGATTGGTCAATCTAAGTGTCAAACTTAATAGATCTAATCTGTCCAGGTGAGGACTTGTACATCATTATTAATTTTAAGTGAGAGTCTCCTAATTCAATCTTAAGTGTACTCACCATTATTTATATCTATCACAGATAAATCACTCAGGTGTAAGTATATAGAATAGGGTCACTTATAGTTGTTATAAAGAGAGCCTAAAATAGTGGCACATTGTCTTCGGCTCTTGTGTTGTTGAGAATAATTTACATTGGGCTCATTTTAATTATCACTGATCTTGATTAACATTCTAAAATATATAATTTTCTCCCCATATACTTATTGATATTAATGGTCATATATAAAATTATTTTCGTATAATAATTATAAATAACAAATGAAGATGGAAAAATATATGAAACAAATATGAGGTTTTTAGTGAATATAAAAATACTTAAAAAAATTTATAGATTACAATATGTGATGGTTCTATATGTCTAAGAATTGTGTATTTATCATATAGAATATATGTATTGATGAGACTAAACAATCAAAAAATAGAGAATATATAAAGAATATAGGCATATCTCCTAAAGAGAGTTCATCACATGTATAAAGTGTAGTAGATTCTATATATTAAAGCATATGTTTGGAGTCTGTAAATAATGTTTTTTGTAATCTCTTATAACAAATATTCATATATCCTCTGTAGGTGCACAATGTTGCTATATAATTCCAATCACTTAGTTAAAAGGATAAAAAGACTAGTGAAGTAAATGAAAAATAAATATAATAGGATAGATTGTAGGACACCCAATTAGGTAAAAATAGGAGATTGAGTGAAGTATATAAGTGACTAAACAAAATGTGAGTTGATAACTCATCTATTTCAGACAATTTAACAGTGAAAATCACCGCATATATATATATATATATAATATATATATATATTTTATATATGAGGTGTGTAATAAAAAAATTAATAAGGAAAGTAAATATATATTGAGAATGGTCTATATTATTATTATCATTTATTTATATGGCGCCACAAGTGTTCCGCAGCGCCTTACAAAGTACATAGACAAAAAAGTAACCATTGACTTACAATACAGGACATGGATAAACATTGCTATATTAGTGACATTAACGCCCGCATAAGCAGCCAAGTGTTAGTTGCCCTAGTGGCTAGTAAGAGATAAATTAAATTACAGTAGGGAGAAGCACAAGAGGGTAGAGGGCCCTGCTCGAAAGAGCTTACATTCTTTAAGGGAGGGGAAGACAAACAGGAGTGAGACAGAATGGGGTGGGCCGGGAGAAAGGAAGATGTAGCAGCAAGTTAGGATGAGAGCTGGAAGGCTTTAATGAAGTAGTGGGTCTTCAGAGCTCGTTTGAAAGATGGTAGAGAGGTGCAGAGTCTGATAGGGAGAGGGAGGGAGTTCCAAAGGTGAGGAGCAGCACGGGCAAAGTCTTTGAGGCGGGAGTGGGAGGAAGTAATCAATTGGCATGAAAGGCGGCGTGTATTAAGTGAACGAAGAGGGCGGACAGAAGAGTGAAGGGAGATTAGATCAGAGATGTAAATGGGAGAGGAATGGGTGAGGGCTTTGTAAGTGAGTGTAAGAGCCTTGAATTGGGTTCTGAAAGGGAATGGGAGCCAGTGGAGGGCTTGCAAAAGAGGGGAGGCAGATGTAGAGCGTTTGGAGAGGAAGATGAGCCGAGCAGCAGCATTGAGCACAGACTGGAGAGGAGAGAGATGGGATTTGGGGAGGCCAGCTAGGAGAAGGTTACAGTAGTCCAGTCTGGACATGACCAGTGAATGTACAAGGGTTTTGGTAGCATCCTGGGTGAGAAAGGGTCTGATCTTGGAAATATTCTTGAGATGGAAACGACAGGACTGTGAGAGGTTCTGAATGTGTGGTTTAAAGGAGAGGGAAGAGTCCAGGATGACTCCAAGACAACGCACTTTGGGGCTAGATGAGATAGTAATGCCATCTATTAATAAAGAAATAGTGGGACATGATATGTGGGAGGGTGGGAAGACTATCAGCTCAGTCTTAGACATATTAAGTTTGAGAAATCGCTGGGACATCCAGGAAGAGATAGCAGAGATACAAGTCAGTATAGAGGGGGAAAGATCAGGTGAGGAAAGGTAGATCTGAGTATCATCAGCATAGAGATGATAATTGAGGTCAAAAGAGCTGATGAGTTTACCTAGAGAAGACGTATAGAGAGAGAATAGGAGAGGTCCAAGAACAAAACCTTGGGGAACACCTACTGTAAGAGGCTGTGGGGGGGATGAGTCGCCATGAGAGGAAACAGAGAAGGAACGGTCAGAGAGGTAGGAGGACAGCCAGGAGAGAGCAGTGTCACATAGAATTGTATTCATATTATAAGATGAAATATCTACAAACTAAAGTGTAAAATCAAGACTGGTGATATACATTAATATAAGAAAGAAAAAAAGATATATTACCATAATAAAACACTAAGTACCTGTATTTTGTTTAGTATTCAGGATATAATTAAGAGCGGTTTAGAAAATCTGGTGTAATAAGTCTATTTAATAAGGTTTGAGGAATACAGTGTAGTTGATTTGTTCTTTCAGACTGTATGGTGCGAGGGTACCTAATCTATAGGTCCCCTGCGCTTTCCTTTTTTAGTAGCTCTCTTATATAGTCGCCTCCCCTTTATGCCAAGTTTTATTTTCTCCAGACAAAATACTTTCAACTTGTGTTCTGGATCATGGCGTAGGTGGTGGTGATGTTTTGCTATAGTTTGTTAGTAGTTTCATTTTTGTAAAATATCTGTCTGCGTTTCTGATATTCCTTGAATGTTCCAAAACTCTTGATTTGAGCATGCGGCTGGTGATGCCCACATATTTAATATTACATGGGCAAGTCAGACAGTATATCACTTTCGTTGAACGACAATTAAAGTGCTCATTTAACTTATGTATGTGTCCAAATTTGTACTCTTTCCTCAACTTGTGTCATGTATTGGCATGCTCTGCATGTCCCACAAGGAAAAGTTCCTTTTTTGTTGGATATAAATTTTGGAGTCTTAAGTTTGTTCAAAGTCATTTTATCATGGAGGATTGTTGACCTTCTCCAGCTCATAGAAACATTCATACCCAATCTCTGTGCCAAATCTGGGTCTGATAATAAAATGGGTCTGACCTGAAAATGGTGGGGTAGCCTATTTTAAAGTTGCTGAAGCATCGTTTAAAAATACGTAAAAAATCCACCTGCTGCAAACACCTGCAATCAAAAAAACACATGGGGCATAATTGTGGGGACCCCCCCTGGGGTCTATGTCGCTAGCTTTTAACTTTGTCCCCAAAATTTTTTTCTTCCATCCCCAAAATGAAAGTAATTTTTTGGGGTGTTAATTTTTTTTTTTTTTACGCAGTTAACCTTTGGGGGACGTTGCACCCCAAAAATTCTTAATTTTTTTCCGCCTGCTATTCATAAGCGAAACTTTTTTGCCTATTACATTGCATTTACTTTCCGCCTAGGCGGAAAGTCTTTCAAATTGAATATGACGATACTTTTCTGCCTGGCGAAATGACGTCATTGGTGAAACATTTTTGCCGATCTCGGCTTTTCGCTCCAAATTCAATACGGGCCATAGAAGGACCTTCCTTTCCTTTTTCTTCTGGCCAACCTGGGTGTGACACTGAGTGTTCTTTGCAGAGGACTTGGTGGTAACAGGTCCTTGGGTTCAAGTGCCCTGAGTTTTGGCCAGCTTTTTTCTGATAGGTCTTTTTCCTGCTTCCGTATGGAAACGCTGACCTTCCACCATCGATGTTCTGCCCTCCGTTGCTGGATCACAGACATTTCCTATGTTAAATGCTGGCGATTTGACGATCGTGATCATTTTTTGATCACGATCATCAAATCGGCAAATTCAAACATGTTGGATTTCTGCGATGCCGGGTTGCAGCATCGCGGGATCGCGACAATCCTTCGCTGATGGATGGGCCCCGTTAGTCCCTTTTGTTTGGTTCGGGAATGCATGGTGCAGGTGTTTTTGGCTACACATCTCTCCTCTGCTCATTGAGGGCCCTGGAATCTTTTTTTTTTCATTGAGACTTCTAACTGGCCCTTTTGAACAGTCAGGGTTGATCCATGTTGGGATGTCAGTTTCTTCATTGGTCTGTCTCAGAGCTGTCCATCCTGTGGCTACTCTGCATTCTACTTCCACTTTGCAACCTTGCTTTTCTGTGGTATGTCCTCTGGGCCCCTCTCTGCTTATAGTGGTTGGTTTTTGGTGGTTTTTTTTTTTTTTCTTCAGTTACAAGGATGGTGGCTGTCCTTCTGGTATCCTTTCTCCTTGTTCAGTTTTTGGACTTCTATCTGCTGGGGTTATGCGACCCTTTGTTTTCTGGAGGAGTTATGCTGGTTACTTTGTTCTGGGACCCACAATGTGGTCAGGCAGCCTCGTTTGTGTCAGTCACACTCTAGGTTGCCTTACTACAGAACCTGATCCAAATGTGTGCTTCTGGATTTGGGAGTCTCTACTACTCTAAAACTTGCCTCAAACATTGGGTGGATTGGGGTGCTAGGCATTCTGTGTGATGTCTGATGGTTTGGTCCATTGCTTCTGTTGCTTCACTGATGGGGTTTTTCTTTGCTCTCGACCGTAGTTCTTTTACGGTGAGGTAGAGTAACTTGTCTTGCTGGGTTTTTCGGCAATCCTCTGTTTTCTCAGGTTTGTGGGAGTCTCTTGGTGGTAATTCAAGCTCTGTGGAATTTTTTTTTTTTTTTTTTTATTCATACTTCGTCTATGCATAATGTGGATAGTCGTTCAGTGTCTGGCATCTAAGTGTTCCTTAGTGTGTGGGAACTTTGCAGCTCACACACTGGTTGGTGTCCACTTCTATTAGGCTTGCTCTTTTGCAAGCTTTTTTTTTTTTTCGTTACTCTGTATTCACCTTTAAATCACTTTCTGACAATCCCTCTGGGGGACATTGCTTTTCCACCCATATACTCATTTCTTTATCCGTTGGCTATTTACATTACTGTGTTCTTTTGGTTTTGGGCTTCTTTTAAAGTTGTATTGAAGGTCATGAGTTGCTGGGCAGGGGGGGAACTTCTGTCTTAAAGTGATGATAATTTGTATTGATTGCCAACTCCTTTTGGTGTCCTCCAGCAACTCATGGTTATCAGTGTCCTCTAGATGGACTCTGAGAAAAGGAATTAATGGTAAGTACAAAAATACCATTTTTAAATTTAAGGTGGATTTTGGCCGTTTTATTTTAAATCTGAATGTTAATCGGGTATTATATACATATTTGTGAAGGCACATTCTACCAGAACTGTGGGCGGTGTGCCTTGCTGCCTGTGTGAGGCAGCCACATGGACAATCTGAGTGGTTTTTCAAAATGTTACAGCTTCAATTTTTTTTGCCGCCAGGTTTGATAAAGTACTCTTGAGGATTCTAAAGCAAACGGAAGAAGATAAAAGAATGTTTTTTGTTTTTTTTCTTGTTACTTAAGCAAACAGCGAGTGCCCACACATTTTAGTTCTACTGTTCAATTTTATCAGGTGTTGGTGTTTCACACTTGGTTTCATTTTTCTCTGCTTCTGTCCTGCAGCGTGGGGGTGTATAGCAGAGAGATTACCATAAACAGGTTGAGTTTTATAAAATGTCAAAATCCTAATTAAGGTTCTATATTCCCATGGTGCAGTATTCCTCAGTGGGTTCAGAGAAAAGGTTTTTCTGCAAATATAAAAATGATATTCCCATTAGAGATGTGCGGGTTCGGTGTTACTTGATTTTACTCTATGTTCGGATCTCAAAAACGGCATCTCATTGGCTATCGGCTATCACGTGTTTTGGATAGCCAGTAAAATAAAGGCAAACTTGCGAAAATTTTGGCGAAAAGAACAGAGTAAAACCGAACTCGCACATCTCTAAGTCTCGTACTTAGGCATACGTGCTTATAATGCAGCGTTTGTTTTTGTGGTTTTTTGCATTTCCCCTCCATAAATTATACTATTTGTATTTTTTAATCTTGTGTACAGAATGACTCTGACCGTCGTCTACGAGACAGAGCAATGGCTAGAAATTCTATGCTGGATCAGTATAGCAAAATAATGCCAAGAGTACAACGAACCCTAGTGAACGAGAGGGTGAAGCCCCACCCATTGTCATCAATTATTTGGAATGAAGGTAGATATAACCAACTTTACTAAAAATATTTTCTACTGTTGAAACATCACAATACATTATTTAAAGATCAACTGACATGGCCAAAGTGGTTCACGAATGTTAGCTTGTGTTGCTTTAGCTTTCTCAAATTAAGTGTTCAGTATACTATACCCTTCATCCCTTTTTATACAGTGTGAGCCATTTGCACACTTAAGGCCAATTTAATTTAGCCTCGATATGTTGCAGCATGAGAAAAAGGGCTGTAGCCTCGAACTTTTTACTCCCAGAGCTATTCAATTACAAGCCATTTTCTTTGTGCAGTGAATATGCAGTTAATGCACGTTAACCCATAGTTTCCGAGCGACGCGGAGGGAATTGTTAACGTGTTCCTGTCGGATGTGATGAGGGCAAAGATCCCGATTTAACGCAGATTTCTGTTCACCTCTTTCTGAGGCTCAAATAGAAATCTGCATTAAGTGCAGCCTGCGGGCTGTAATCGGATAGCTCCACGCACGGCACAGTGGCTAATTCTAACTTCCAGGCTAATTGACTTCGCTCCTTGGTAATTATATGATTATGCTGTCATCTTGCTGTTTAACACAGAGAATAAGAATAAACAGTTCCTACTGGATGCACATGTGGTATAATTATTCTTAGATTTAAAACATGACTTAATTTATTATTAATGATAAGCTAACCATGTTTGCTCAGAACAAATTTATAATACACATGATGTTTTTCACAATTGATGAAATTTTAAATATTAAATTGTTTTAAAATTCTGAGAAAACAGATTAGTTTATAAAGCTGTGTACACTGATATATATATCGCCCATTCCATTGAATGGGCGATATATCTATAGTGCATCGCCAGGCTTATACAGCGGCTATGTCTGTGAATGACTTCGATTCGCAGACATATCCAATCTGCTGTGCAGCACAGCAGATGGCTAATATATTTGAAGGATATTTTGGTCATCTGGCGTGTACGTGTGACCCGCCGATCGCCCGCACACATGATGCAGGGATATGGTGGTGATTGAGAGCTCAACTCAGTTGAACTGTCAAGTCCAGCACATCCGTCAGACAATTGGTAAGTGTGTATACACTTATCAATTGTCAGGTCGGTGGGGTCAACCTAGTGTGCACCCATTTTGTTAAATCAAAAGTTCTGTTTCCAGTCTAAAAATACCACGTATGTGCATCCGATGGGCGCTGGTTATTTCTTTTTTGTTATGCAAATGTTTTAGGTTATTTCTCCAGCCAGTGCAGGATCACTCTTGAATCTTTGTGTATTTCTCCAGCCAATCACACTTTATGGAGGTTTTATCATTGCCTATTTGCATTTAAAATTCAGGAGTTGCAAGGTTGATGGTATTAGGTTTTGTAAGTAGATGTGTCCTTATACATCTAGCCTCAATACGCAGCGCGACTTGCCTGGTGTGAATGAGCCATCAGGTCACGTGCAAATCTGCTAGCGTCAGGCAGTTCTTGTGTTTTTTTGCCAAAAATGCAGAAGTCTTAATGCGAAGCCACTAGGATAGGACACACCAGCAGACTGTGCTGATTATTTTGATATGCAACAATTGTGTATCTGTGTGCGACAGTCTGTATATGAAGCACAACAGAACTTGGAATGAAAAAAGCAGCGGCCGCTACATTGTAGCACTTCATACAGTATACAGGTTCAGGGACTCAGTCGCATACAGAAATAAGTGTTGCATGTCAAATTAATCAGCAAGTGCCAGCTCAAGTTCCAATCTACAGTCCCATGGTCCAGTGTACCCCAGCCTGCTTTAGAGAAAAGGATTCAATAGTAAATTGATCAAAATTCCTATTTTCTACACAATATGTCGACACATAACCAGATTTATTCTTACCCTTCATTTTATGATGCATTATGTATGCCCATGGTAATTATAATTGGCCATCACGTTTGTCAGGTCTTGATATTTGTTTGAAATTCTGTTCAGTACCTTTTTAATCACAAAGAAAATGCTAAACACAATGCCTTGATATACACATGAAAAGTACCTGCATATGTGTTAGATTTTTTCTTTTCTTATGTGATAAGTTTTCCTTTTTGTTTTAGTGCCAAAACCAAAGCCTTTATCTACTGTTGTCAAACAGGCTCCTAGGGGAAGCGTGATAAGTAGAGCAAGTTTTATCAGCAATGTGTTGTTGAAAATAAAGGAAGTGTCTGTTGCGAAAGTAGAAAGAGAATTCTCTCCTTGCAAAAGGTAAGAATTTTAAGTGAAATAAAAAATCCAAATGCAGGTTGATGTACTACTTTTGGAAAATACATTACGTAATTGTCAATACTGTAAAAACATCAGCTACTGTGTATAAAAGCTATGGTAGTGGATTGAGATGTTCTACTAAAATTTTAGATATATTGGATCCTGCGTTTTGAGCAAACTGTATAAAACTTTAGAAATTGCTGTTCTAGTATGTTCTTACCAAAGTGCACGTTTTTAGCCGTGGATTTTTGGAACAGATGTTGGGAAGTTACCAGTTCATCTGCAGTTTTTTAGTCTTGTTGCACTTCTTATTGCGCCCTAGGGAAACAAATGCATTCACATATTTTCATGTATATTGTAGCTTAAGCAATGAAGACCAACATACAATATCTCCACTGCCACATGCAGAAGTTCCAGACGCTTTTGTTGGTGTGCCCATGTCTAATTCCAAGAGACTGTCCAGGTTAGTAATGGTTAGTGTCATAGGAATTATTGGACGCTTTGATCAAGTTAAGCTTTAGCTTTGTGAAATTTATTGAACTGCAACAACGCACTAAAATAGTCATGTTTTTTCCAACCATAAAACGTTGTTTTTAATGTTTCTCACAATAACAGTGTTCAGATTGACAACTGGTTAAGTATTTTTAAGGTTAATGCCTCAAACTTTTGAACTATATAGAATGTTCATATTGCTTCATTATCTAAGTAGTATGTTTATGATTGGCAGATTTCTGGATTCTGTTGTCCATCCAGTCTTGGCAGAGCCTTCACCTCTAACCACAGATTTTGAAAGTATCAATCAAAAAACACCTCATAAATCATCTATGTTGCTGACATCTAGCCCTTTTCAATCAAGTCTACTTAAAACTGCACAATTAAAAAACCTTGCCAGAGCGTCTGAATTTAACCTGTTGGAAACACCACCTGTAGTCAGGGTAAGTAAATACTTGTATTAGCAAAAATGACTGATTATATCTTGAACTAAAAAACCTTTAATTTGTTAATAAGTAATTAGTACCTGCTGTAGCTCCATAGCCATTGCCACTCAAAGCTGCATGAGCAGCTGTATAGTCCACTTGCTCTTAAATTATTTTTTAATCTCAAAGGGGAGATCTGACAATGGCGGGACATCAGACATGGCGCCGGTCTCCAGGCGAGGCCCCCTAGCAAACACATTACGCCCCTTGTCACCCCTACCTGGAGCTTATAGGTGAAGTCCAGAAGGGGGCAGCGACATTGCAATTTGTGTAGATGGGGGTTAGTCCCTGCAGCTCAGTCATTTATATAAGCTGCATTTACACAGTCTGTATTGGCAGACACTACGGTGGGAGGTGACAGTGATGTGCAAATGGGGGTTAGTCCCCATGGCAGATGACTTAACCAGGGAAGGTTTTTCTACATCAGGGTCCATAGGGTATCCACAGGATACTTTGGGGTATAGGTGATGATGTCAGGCATCGGGCACCATAGAGTTAAGTTTTCAGCCTCCCAGGATGCACTAGGGTCCCCCTCCATACCCCGCCCCTGAGCCATGGCATCTCAGTTTCGTTGGTGCCCAGTCGGAGCACATGTTTAGAGGGGGGCTATCCTAGACGTCCGGCCCCTAAGTCGGATGACAAACCTGCGGCCTGACGGTCCGGGCCTCCCTTTGGGGGATCCCAAAGTGGGAGGCCGCCTGCTGCAGTTCGCCCAGTGTTGGTCAATAACTACGACAGACAATTGGGTTCACGAGGTGGTTTCTCACGGGTATGCCCTCTCCTTTCGGCACAGGCCCACCATCCCAGTTCTTCACCACAGACCTTCCATTAGACCGGAACAAAGCCTTGGAATTGCGGAAGGTTTTGCACACTATGCTCCAGGCTGAAGTTATAGTGCCTGTTCCATTCTCCCAGAGGGGTCAGGGTTTCTATTCAAGTCAATTTGATGTAACCATTTGGACTCAAGCACGCATATCCTTTAAAACCTGGACTGTAATGGCAGAGTTTGGAAACTCTGACTTAAGCTGCGGACACACCGTACAGACAGCAAGATGTATAGATAGATCTGCTAGATATATCCTCATCGGCTGTGCTGCAGGGCCAGTCAGATATGTCTGTGAACTACGCCATTCAGACAAATCGGGTGCACACACCCGCTGATAAATCAGTCACCGCTCGATCGAAAGATATGTTGTTCAGGTGTGTACCAAGCATTATTGTAGTTCATTTTAAAGAGCCCTTCAGGTGTCTAGGCAGGATCTCATTAAGTTTCCTCCTCTTTAGAGGTTTCTAGAAGCATCCACTCTAATGAGGCCTTGGAAGCACCAGAGTCCTGCTGTAAATCAGTACTAGAGTGTATCTGACTTAGTGTTCTGCTCAGGAAGAAGGTGAGGTGGAAAATTTATGTTTTGACAAGGAGTACATTAAGCTGCATGTTTTAAATAATTTAGTGTGGACTGTGTGTGGTAAGTAATAAACAGTCAGGACAGCAGTGAGACTGAATAACACTACCCTTGTTTAAAAGGAAGAACTTTTGTCCAAGATCACCATAATTCCTATCAGAAATGCTGCGGCTACTGGAAATTGTCACGAAGGATGGGGTACCTACTTGTTGTGGTCTGCAAAGGTCACAGTGCTTGATCAGATTCTTATTTCAGTCCCATTATTACCAATTTCTACTTCAGGGTCCATAGGGGGTCCACAGGGTTGACCTTGGGGTATAGCTGGATCTGGATCCACGGGCACCACGCAGTTAAAGCTTTGCTGTCCCAGGATGCACTTGGGTCCGTCCTCCTCTATACCCGCCCCCGACCACAGGCACCTCAGTTTTATTTGGTGCCCGGCCGGAGTCGGGTCACCCTGTCGCAGTGGGGCTGCAGGAGCAGCCCTTAAGCTTTATTTTAAGATAATTTTTTTTTTTTTTTTCTACTTTTTTTACACTTTTAGAGCGGCAGCATCAGACTGTCCTTTAGGACGTCCACGCTGCCGCTCCTTCTCCCCGCTGGCGCCGCGACGCCAGTACAGCTCTGGGGATCGCGGCGGGACCCCAGAGCCTGTACTAGTCAGGCTCTGGGGACTCCCTTGACTGCTGCCGGACGCGACGGGGATCAGGCAAGCCGGGGGTAGCCACGTGCGGAGGCCCGTGGATACTTTTTATGCAGTCAGAAGCCTCCGGACTCTGGGGACAGACCGGAGGCGCTAGCGGGCTCCCCCTCTATTGAGGAATACCCCGCGTGTCTGCTAGACCACCAGGGTAACAGGCTGGTAGCGGGACCGGCAACCCGGGGGTTAATTGCTAGCCAGGGGAAGCAGCCTTCCCTGTCTAGCGGCTCCTCCCCTCAGCTCAGCGCTCCTTTCAACAAGCAGTCTGGCGTCGCTGAGCTGCTCTTATCTTACGGCCACTCCTCCTCTGAGGTCTCCGGCGGCCATCTTTACTGGCAGGCATCGCAGACTCCCAGGCGGTATCAAGTTGACCGGTCCCCCTGTGTACCTCTCCCCTGCTAAAGGACAGTGTACACAGCGCTATAGCCCTCCCAGACACTGAATCTGGGCGGTTGATTGTAGCGGAAGGTGCAGTGAGTACTAACTTTTCTGCATTGTATGTGACTATTGCTAGTGCTGCCTGTCTGTGACTTATTCTCCTTGCTGTCAGCTTATAACTATCCCTTTCCTTCTCCTACGGCCCGGCAGGTGTGTGGGGGAAGGGCGTTTTTCTGAGACCCTCACTTATATAAATCACGTATTTGTGGGCAGTCACATACTGTTGTGTGCTACACAGTACCATATCTGGGCTGTTGTGTCGCATATTGGTGAGTGCGCGGGTGTTAAAACCGTAATTCCTCTGGTGATACGTATTTCTTGTGTATTTACGGTATCATGTCTGATGAGGAGACTGAGCGCTCTGTGGCTCCTGTGCTATTTTCCTGCAGACGCTGTGCTGCTGGAGCTGATGGGGAGGACTTATCTCAGGATGGTCTGTGCGGGCGGTGCCAGCTGGTACCGGGCCCCTCCAACCCCCCTGTATCACAGGACCCTCCTTGGGCGATGTTTTCACAGGTGCTGGCGTCTATTGCGGACCGGTTATCGGTCCCATCAGCGGTCCCTTCTAGGGCGTTGCCGCAGTCCACCATCCCCCATTCCCCGGGTGTTCCACAAATGTTGCGGTCTCCCCCCGGGGCCCAGACTGTGGGTCCTTACTCGGGACTGCCTGTGTATGTGCAGTCTTCCCCAGTGACGCGTCAGTCTGTAGTGCCTTTGCAGAGTTTTGCTCCGACGGCTCCTCCGCCTTGGGTGGATGTTCTCTCCAGCTCCGTACAGAGTCTGGCGGCTTCATCCTCGGCGTTTCAGTCCATGTTGCAAGGTGATGTGCCACCAAGGGCGTCTAAACGTCCGGTTGTGAGTTCACTAGCTGCGCAGTTGTCGTACTCGGAAGTGTCCTCAGATGATGGAGAAATCCATGAGGACTCTGACGCCATGGGGCAGGAGGTGGAAGCTAAGTCCTCCATTAATGTTCCAGCCTTAGTTAGGGCGGTGCGGGCTATCCTGTTGAGGATGATGCGCCGGCTCCTAGGTCGAAGTTTCCTAATTTTAAAAAGGCCAAGGTGACTTCAACTGTGTTCCCCCTGTCTGATCAATTATCGGATCATATGGCGGCGGCCTGGCAATTACCCAGTAAGAGGTTCCATCCACAGAAGAGGTTGGCGGCGAACTATCCTTTTCCTGAAGCTCATTGCAGGAAATGGGAGAGTCCGCCGGCGGTGGATTCCCATGTTACCCGCTTGATCAAAAGCGCGACGCTGCCATTGCCGTCTATCTCCTCTTTGAAGGATCCCACGGACAGGAAGGTGGAGACTTGTTTAAAGTCCATTTACTCTCTTTCCGGGGCGGTGGCTCGCCCGTCCATGGCTATCTCCTAGGTGGCTAAAGCCATTGAGGCATGGGCCAATGCCTTGGAGGATACCTTTCCTGATGAGGCTCCGGATATCCAGAGAGCGTTAGTGGGACAGATGCGGGATGCAGCTTCCTATATTGGGGAAGCGTCTTTGGATGCCAGCCTGCTCACTTCTAGGGTGTCGGCTGCAGCGGTGTGTGCTCGGCGCTCCCTGTGGCTGAGGTCCTGGAGGGCTGATGCAGATTCAAAAAAGGGTCTGGAGGCCTTGCCTTTTAATGGTGATTTACTATTTGGTCCGGATTTGGACAAAATAGTGGATACTTTGGCTAAGTCCAAGTCGGCTTTCCTCCCTTCGGCCTCTGCACCGGCTAAAGTGAGGAGCTCTGCCTTTCGGTCCTTTCGGGTTCAGGGTAAGGCCAAGGGCCAGTCCTTCCCGAGACATTCGGCGACCAAGGCCGCACCCAAGCCCAAGAAGCAAGCATGGAGTGCTCGGCGCCCTTCTTCCAAGCAGGAGGATAAGCCTGCTGCCTGATGGGACGGGCCTCTCTCTGGGGGACCCCAGAGTGGGAGGCCGACTTCTCCAATTCGCCCAGTGTTGGCACAATACCACCACGGATGCCTGGGTTCGAGAAGTAGTCTCTCAGGGGTACGCCCTGTCTTTTCGGTTCAGGCCGCCCCACCAGTTTTTCTGTACGAGTCCTTCTCTGGACAAGACCAAAGCTGGTCAGATTCAGGTAGCTATAGAATCCTTGCTACAAGCAGGGGTCATTGTTCCCGTTCCGCAGTCTCAGCGCGGGACGGGGTACTATTCTACTCTTTCTGGTACAGAAACCCAATGGTTCTCATTGCCCTATCCTGAATTTGAAGTCTCTGAACAGATACCTCAGAGTTCCCAAGTTCAGGATGGAAACGTTACGTTCCATCATTCTGGCGATGGAACCCGGGGATTATATGGTCTCCCTCGATATCCAGGACGCCTATCTCCATGTGCCGATAGCACCGGCACATCAGCGGTATCTGAGGTTTGCTATCCTGAACCATCACTACCAATTTCGGGCGTTGCCTTTCGGCCTTTCCACGGCTCCGAGGGTGTTCACCAAGGTGATGGCAGTTATGGCTGCCCACCTTCGGGGTCAGGGTCTACGTCTGTTGACGTACCTGGACGATCTTCTGCTGCTGGCGAGCTCCCCGGAGGTGCTTCTTCGACATCTCCACCTGACCATTGCTTGTCTTCAAGCACACGGGTGGTTGATAAATTGGAAGAAGTCCTCCTTGATTCCATCACAGCGGATGGTTCATTTGGGAGCCCTGCTGGATTCTAGTCAGCAACGGATTTTCCTGACTCCGGAGAAGGTCTCCTCCCTGCAGCTGCAGATACACAATTGCCTGAGCAGTTGCCGCCTGTCGGTCCATTCGGCTATGAGAGTTCTGGGGTCCCTGGTGTCGACATGGTGGAATTTGCCCAGTTCCATTCCCGGCCCCTGCAGGGGCTGATTCTATCGGAATGGAACGGGTTACCTCACCGGATCCGCTCTCAAATGCTGGTGTTGTCCCCGGAGGTTCGGCAGTCTTTGGCTTGGTGGCTTCAGACAGCGCATCTGGTCGAGGGGCGCCCCTTTTGGATCCCGGACTGGGTCCTGCTCACGACGGATGCCAGTCTCCGGGGTTGGGGGGCAGTGACCGGCTCATTATCGCTTCAGGGTCGTTGGTCCGCGGAAGAAGCACTTCTCCCCATCAACATCCTGGAACTACGGGCTGTGTACAGGGCCCTGCAGTCGTCCGGCCCCACTCTTCACGAAAGGGCGGTTCAGGTGCAGTCCGACAACTCCACCACGGTGGCTATATCAACCACCAAGGGGGAACTCGCAGTCGGGCAGCAATGTCGGAGGTGTCTCGCATTCTTGCTTGGGCGGAGTGTCACGTTCCAGCGATCTCGGCAGTCTTCATTCCCGGAGTCCTCAATTGGGAGGCGGGCTTCCTCAGCCGTCACGACGTGCATCCCGGGGAATGGTCGCTTCACCCAGAGGTGTTTCAGCTACTCGTGGACAGGTGGGGGCTGCCGGAGCTGGACTTGATGGCCTCCCGTCACAATCACAAGTTGCCCGTTTACGGGTCAAGGACAAGAGACGCGGGCGCCTGTCTGGTAGACGCTCTGTCGGTGAAATTTACGTTTCACCTGGCGTAGCTGTTTCCTCCGATATCCCTGCTTCCTCGGGTTCTGCGGAAATTCAAGCAGGACGGCGGCACGTTTGTGCTGGTGGCTCCGGCATTGCCCAGACGTCCTTGGTACTCCAATCTGAGGTGCCTCTCCATCGACGCTCCGTACCTTCTTCCTCAGCGTCGGGACCTGTTGTCTCAAGGGCCCTGCCTTTACCCGGATCTGGGTCGGCTGTCTTTGACGGCGTGGTT
Organism: Taudactylus pleione; assembly: GCA_031769625.1. Classification (NCBI taxonomy): domain Eukaryota; kingdom Metazoa; phylum Chordata; class Amphibia; order Anura; family Myobatrachidae; genus Taudactylus; species Taudactylus pleione. The sequence goes on from JAUIMM010000153.1 coordinate 3,595,809, forward strand.
CTTGAGACAGCCGTCTTGAGGTCTAGGGGTTTCTCCAGTTCGGTCATTGGTACCATGCTTAGGGCACGCAAGCCTGCTTCCGCGCGGATTTACCACAGGGTGTGGCGCACTTATTTTCAGTGGTGTGAATCCAGAAACTATGATCCGCAGAATCTTGGAGTTTCTTCAATCGGGTTTGGACCTTGGCTTACGCCTGGCCTCTCTGAAGGTTCATGTGTCTGCTTTGTCCGTGTGGTTTCAGCGACGGATTGCTACACTGCCAGATGTTTACACCTTTTTCCAAGGTGTTCTCAGGATCCAGCCTCCCTTCGTGCCTCCGGTGGCTCCATGGGACTTGGCAGTGGTACTGAGGGTCTTGCAGGGTCCTCCTTTTGAGCCGCTTGAGTCGGTGGAGCTCAAGTGGCTGACGTTTAAGACCATTTTTCTCCTGACAATTGCTTCTGCTAGGAGGGTTTCAGAATTGGGGGCACTTTCCTGTCGCCCTCCTTTTCTGATTTTTCACCAGGACAGGGCGGTGCTCCGCACGCGTCCTGAGTTTTTGCCCAAAGTGGTCTCAAAGTTCCACATTAATCAGGAACTTATTGTGCCAGCTTTTCAGTCACCTGATCTTTCTGCTGGTGAGGCTTCCTTGGATGTGGTCCAGGCACTTAGAATCTATGTGGACCGGACTGCTTCGGTTAGGATGTCGGATTCTTTGTTTGTCCTCTTCGGTTTTCACAAGAGGGGTTGGCCTGCCAACAAGCAAACGTTAGCCCGTTGGCCTCGTTCAGTTATTTGTGAGGCTTATGCACAGGAGGGTTTACCTGTGCCAGCCTCTGTTAAGGCTCATTCCACTCGTTCTGTGGGTCCTTCTTGGGCTGCTAGACGTGGCGCCTCCGCTGTTCAGCTGTGTAAGGCGGCTACTTAGTCTTCAATTCAGACGTTTTTGAGGTTCTATGCGTTTGACACCTTCGCCTCTCAGGATGCATCCTTTGGGCGCCGGGTACTCCTTTCAGCACAGGAGCGTCCCCTCCCTTAGTTGAACTGCTTTGGGACATCCCCAAGGTCAACCCTGTGGACCCCCTATGGACCCTGAAGTAGAAAACAAGAGATATGGTAAGAACTTACCTTTGTTATCTCTGTTTCTACGAAGTCCATAGGCTCCACAAGGCGCCCGCCCTGACGCACCTGGCTTCCAATGGCTTGTGTGGCTGGTCACCGGTTTTCCGTCTCCCATTTCTGTGAGTATGGTTTCTTGTGTGTTCCAGTCTTCCTTCTCTCTGTTTAGTCTCCTCCTCAAGCTTTAGCTGCTTACCAACTGAGGTGCCTGTGGTCGGGGGCGGGGTATAGAGGAGGACTGACCCAAGTGCATCCCGGGAGCAGCAAAGCTTTAACTGCGTGGTGCCCGTGGATCCAGATCCAACTATACCCTAAGGTCAACCCTGTGGACCCTATGGACTTCGTAGAAACAGGGATAACAAAGGTAAGTTCTTACCATATCTCTTGTTTTCAGGCTCTACTTATCGGCCTGTGACAGGTTGTTTACTAAGATCATGGAGGTTATGACTGCTGTTCTATCTGGTGATTATTCCTTAAGCTGGGGCATACGCGCTACAATTATCGGGGCGATCCGCCTGATATCCGTGGATCCCCCCGATAATTGTGTGTGTGGGCGACCGAGAGTTAAATATCGCTCGGTCATGCCGGATCGTCCAGCATGGCTGTCCGATGCTATATTTGTGAGTTAAATGTCGGCTGCATCGGGCAGTGTATGCCCAGCTGCAGCCAACAGACAGACATTTCCTGTGTTCCTTCAGGGAAAAGTCTCCTCCCCCGGGGGCGTAGCACAGCTGTCGGTGCTAATACACTGTGAGTATGTGACAGGCATTTTATCTTACACTGTGACAGGCATTTTATCTTGCCGTGTTTGCCCAGCATTACATGGTTGATGTGTTGAAAGTAGTGGAGTCCCCAACCTTGCTCCAGACCCTTGTTCAAGAGATGGCCCAGATGTTAGTCTCATGGGTAGTAAAAGTTTCTTTATATAAAATAGAGATTTATTTAAGTTTTTTTCTTTTTAGAGCACAGAGTTTGATTTGGGGCTCTTGCAGGTCTCCATATCAGTATTTTTAGTAACAGTGACACAAAAACCATTCTCCTTTAGTACACAGTGGCAGCCTTTATAATGGCTTATATCCTTTCTAAATAGGTTGAGACGAGTATATAAATATTATCTATGAATCTTCTACGATGCCCTATAGAGGTTGGCCTACATCTAAGACCTCTAAGTAGACTTGCTAGATGGATTGATCCGTAATACAACAGGCTTACATTGTGGCAGGGACAAAAAAAAATACAAATTGCTTGCAGGATCATGGGCACATGGTAATTTCAAATAGCTTATGTCTTAGCTGTGTCCACAGGGAGACATTGGGGGGTGTAGATGGGACCTGGAGGACCGGACACCAACAGCAAAGCTTGTCAATCTCAGGATTCCCCGGTCCTTCCCCCCCCCTATACCCCACCCACAGCCTGAGGGCACTTCAGTTTCGTTTGTGTCCGGCAGGAACTGGACCACCATTATAACAGTGGGCTGCCTTAAGCAGCCTAAGCTTTCATTTTATGATTTAATTTACTTTCTATTTTTTACTAACTGGCTAGCAGTACCAGACTGTCTTCCTGACGTATGTGCTGCCGCCCTTCACCTGTCCACGGCGCCGTGACACCAAGCTCTGAGGAGGACTAGCTAGTAGGCTCACCGGACCCTAGACTGCAGCAAGGAAACCAGGGGACAGGTAAGGCGAAACCCTGTTCGCGGGGACCCACAGTTTAGTGCAGTCTTGCCTCCGGTCTCACGAGACAGACCGTAGGCGCTGATGTGTGGACACTGGCTCGCCCACTACACCACCGGGGCACAATATACTGGCGCAGAGGCAATTGTTATGGCCAGGGGACCCGATGGTTAACGTCAGCCAAGGGAAAAGGCACACTCCCTGCAGCCCCTCCCCCAGCTCAGGGTGCTTTTCCACTGTGGTCTTGGTGATTCCTGAGCTGCTCCTCCCTCATCCTCCACCCCTTCCGAGACGCGGGGCAGCCATTTTCTGCAAGCAGGCCTCCGGGAAACGCTGACTCTAGTCTTCCTGTATACCCCTCCCACGGACCAGGTTATACAGCGCTATATCCTTCCAGCCACTATGGTATGTGTAGTTGATTTTAATGCCCATTGCAGACATGTAATGTTTGTGTTTGTATGTGACTTGTGCTAGCACTATTCTCTATTTTCTATACTGTCAGTATGTTAGGGTATATAGAATAAAGGAACCGTTATAAACTAAGGCAGTGGTTCTCAAACTCTGTCCTCAGGACCCACACAGGTCACGTTTTCCAGGTCACCCAGCAGGTGCACAGGTGTATTCATTACTCACTGATACACATTAAAAGATCCATAGATGGCGCTAACTACTTCACTTGCAATTCTTTCAGGAGACCTGGAAAACATGCACTGTTTGGGGTCCTCAGGACCGAGTTTGAGAACCTGTGAACTAAGGTATAGAGAGGGTTCATTGTACCTCACTTTTTCTATATAAGTGTGATGACGATCACATACTATAGAGCACGGTTGCACACTGCACTGTGCCATATATAGCGCTGTTGCACACTACATTGTGCCATAATACACATACTGCAGGGTGTTCACTGCACTGTATATACTACGGTGTACTCTTATTGCTGTGATTGTGTGGCAGAGGAAAGAATAACAAGCAGCCTGAGACTGCTGCCCCTACTCGGTTGTCATGTAAGTCCTGATCAGCAGGCTTAGCCCTAGAGGACCTCATTCAGGATGGACTTTGTATTAATTGCTGCACAGCCTCAGGCTCTTCAGCCCCGATGTCTTTTTCACAAATGCTGACAAAACGTAAGGACTACATAGCAGTCCCCGTAGTAACTCCCGCTGTGGGATGGCCACAGCAGGTAATCCCTGCAAATCTTGTGCCTCCCCCATGGGTAGACGTACTATCTACTTCAGTACAGAGCTTGGCTCATACCTCCTATGGTTTTTCAGCAAATGCTCCAAAAGGTAAACATGCCCTATTATCTTCCCAGTTCACTCTGTTAACTGACTCGCACAAATTATCTGGGGAAGCAGAAGACGCAGACCTCTATCACTCTGAGTCTTGGGAGAAGAGGAGCCACCCTCTAAACTAAATATACCTGCTCTTGTGAGAGCAGTAAAATCGATTCTACAAATAGAAGAGGATGAACCTGCTCCTAAGAAAAATAATTCACTTTTTAAAAGACAAAAGGTGGTGTTACCAGAATTCCCTCAATCAGATCAGCTATGTGATCACATAAGTGAAGCATGGAATATGCCTGGTAAAAGGTTTCAAATTCCAAAACGGTTCAGTTTTTGTACCCGCTTCCCGCTGCTGATTGCACTAAATGGGAAGTTTCCCCAGCGTTGGATTCTCATGTAACAAGTCTGGTTAAAGTTGCCACATTATCCTTTCATACTGCAACCTCCTTAAAGGAGACTACAGACAGACATATAGAAGCTTGTCATAAATCCATTTACTCTCCTACAGGAGCTATTTCTCTTCCTGCTAGAGCTACGGTATGGGTGGCAAAAGCCATTGAGAGTTGGGCAGAGGCCCTAGAAGAGACCTTTCCCCCTGAAGTTTCAAGGGAACAACTATCCTTCATATCTCACATTAGGGATGCAACCTCCTACTTGGGAGAAGCAGCTATGGATACGACTCTCCTGGCCTCCTGGATATCTGCCACTGTAGTAGTGACCTGCCGTATTGTTTGGCACCATTCCTGGAAAGCATATTCAGACTCAAAGCAGGCTCTGGAGTCTATTTTGGGGTCCTCAATGCAAGGCGAAGGGTCAGTCCTTTCCAGGGCAACAGACATCAGCCAAGACATCCAAGCCTAGGGCCAAACAAGCCTGGGCTACTTGACGTCCACCTGCCAAATTTGAAGACAAGCTTGCAGCCTGACTGGGCAGGCCTCTCCCTGTGGGCTCACGGGGCGGGAGGCCGACTTCTTCAATTCGCCCAGGTAAGGCATCAGACCATGTCAGATGCTTGGGTAAGAGAAGTGGTCTCCCAAGGATATGCCCCCTCCTTCCTGAGGTGACACCCCTAACTGTTCTTTTGCACTGGGCTCCAAAAAGCCATTTAGTCCTTACTGAATTCAGGGGTAATAATTCGGGTCCCTTCCTCACAAAGGGAAAAGGGTTATTATTCTACCCTTTTCTTAGTTCAGAAGCCCATTGGGTCTCATCGGCCTATCCTAAATCTCAAATCTCTGAACAGGTTTATCAGGCTGCCCAGGTTTCGTATGGAAACCCTCCGGTCTATTATCCTAGCTATGGAGCCTGAAGATTTGATGGTATCCCTAGACATTCAGGACGCTTAGCTACATGTACCTATAGTGCCTTGTCAACAATATCTCTGGTTTGCTACAGTGCAGCAGCATTACCAATTTCAGGCTCTGCCATTTGGCCTCTCATTAGCCCCTTGAGTCTTTACCAATATCATTGCAGTAATGGCGGCCTGTCTTCGCCGTCGTCAAAGGATCAGACTGCTCCCATACCTGGACGATCTCTTGCTGTTGGCCAGTTCCCCAGAGACTCTTCGCCGCCATCTGCAGATAACCATTACTTTTCTACAACAGCATGGTTGGCTGATCAACATTTGGGAGCCCTCCTGGATTCTCGAGTTCAGAGAATCTTCCTAACAACGGACAAGATTTCAGCATTACAGCGCAGACTGCTCCACAATCGCCGAGTGTCAATTCACTCTGCAATGCAGGCCTTGGGATCAGTGGTGTCCACCTTCGACATGGTGGAATTCACCCAGTTTCACTCCAGGCCACTGCAACACCTGATCCTCTCCAGGTGGAAAAGGGCTACCCCATCTGCTCAGATCCCAGATCATGAGCCTTCCCCCAGAGGTTTGCCTGTTCCTAGCCTGGTGGCTACAGACTTCCCATTTGAACAAGGGTTGTCCCTTTTGGATCCAGGACTGGGCTCTCCTCATCACGGACACATGCCTCCAAGGGTGGGGCACAGTAACCGGTCAGCACTCCTTCCAGGGCCAATGGTCCCCAGTCGAGGCAGTGCTGCCAATTAATATCTTGGAACTTCGAGCCATCTACAAAGCTCTCACTCAGAATATTATGAAAAACAGGCTAGTACAAGTACAGTCCGACAACGCCCACGGCTGTGGCCTACCTCAATCACCAAGGGGGTCACTCTAAGTCAGTCAGCAATGACTGAAGTGTCCCGCATTCTCACATAGGTCGAACGCAATCTCCCAGCCATCTCTGCAGTGTTCATCCCTGGATTCTCAATTGGGAAGTGGATTTCCTCAGCCATCACCATGTGCACGCAGCGGAATGGTCTCTACATCCAGAAGTCTTTCAGCTTCTAGTAGACAAATGGTGTCTTCCATAAGTGCATCTCATGGCCTCAAGACACAACCACAAACTTCGTTTATGGAGCCAGAACAAAGGACCCCCCCGACGCGGCCTCATAGACGCGTTATCGGTAAAATGTAACTTCCATTTAGCATATCTCTTTCCTCCAATATCCCTGCTTCCTTGAATTCTTCGGAAATTCAGACAGGAGGGGGGCACAGTACTGTTAATGGCTCTAGCTTGGCCCAGACGTCATTGGTACTCCGAACTTCAAAGGTTCTCCATAGACATTCCCCTGCAACTTCCTTTACAAGTAGACCTGTTGTCTCAGGGTCCATGTCTACATCCGGACCTAGCCAGTCTGTCTTTAACGGCTTGGCTCTTAACGGCTAAGTGTTTCTCCACCTCTTTAGTCCAGACCATGCTCAGAGCACGTAAACCGACCTCAGCCAGGATTTACCACAGAATTTGGCATACTGTACATATTTCCAATGGTGTGCTCCAAGAAACTGACCCTCAAGTCTTTAAAGTTTCTCATTTTCTTGCCTTTCTTCAGGCTGGCCGAGATCTAGGCCTCCGCCTAGCATCTCTTAAGTGCAGGTCTCTACTTTGTCTTTCTGGTTTCAGCGCAGGATTGTTCCTATATCGGATGTTCACACCTTCATGCAAGGTGTTCTACGTTTACAACCTCCCTTTGTCACTCCTGTGGGTCTATCGGATTTGTCAGTGGTGCTCAAAGCACTTCAGGAACCTCTATTTGAACCCCAGGAATCATTGGATGTCAAATGGTCACTGCGAAGACTTTCTACTGGCTATAGCATCTGCCCGTAGGGTATCAGATTTTGGGGCCCTTTCATGTTGCTTCCGCCTTCGAACACGCCCAGGCTTCCTTCCTAAGAGGTGGTTACTCTCTTCCACAAGAATGGGGATATTGTGGTTCTGACCTTTACTTCACCAGACCTCTCGACAGGTGAAGCGTCTTTGGATGTGGTCCATGCTCTGAAGATCTACGTGGACCGTACTACTTCCATCAGGTAATCTGACTCCCTCTTTGTCCCTATATGGATTCCGTAAGAAGGGATGGCCAGCTAACAAACAGATTCGCATGACTATCTCACAGGCTTAGACGCAGATTGGCCTTTCTGTGCTGACTACAGACTCTGCTTATTCTACTCGCTTTGTATGTCCCTTGTGGGCAGCCCGGCGTGGCGCCTCAGCTGAACAGCTATGGTCTTCTGTCCACACCTTTCTTAGGTTTTATGGCTTTGATATATTTGCCTTTCAGTATGCTTCCTTCGGGCGTAGGGTTCTCCTATCCGCTCAGGAGCATTTTTGCCCTTGAACAACTGCTTTGGGACATCCCCCAATGTATCCCTGTGGAGCCCATATGTACGCTGAGGAAGAATAGGAGAGTTATGGTAAAACTTACCTTGGTTAACTTTCTTTGAAGTCCGTAGTTTCCACAGGGCACCTGCTCTGACGCACCTGGCTTCTATGGATTTCTACCCTTGGTCACTTGTTCCCTTCTCTGTGTGAGAGTGTGATTCCTCATTGTACCAATCTTCCTTCTCTCCTCTCCTTTCCTGCCTTGGGCTTAACAAAACTGAAGTGCCCTCAGGCTGTGGGCGGGGTATAGGGGGAAGGACCGGAGAATACTGGGATTGAAATGCTTTGCTGTTGGCGTCCGGTCCTCCAGGTCCCACTTATACCCCAATGTCTCCCTGTGGACCCTATGGACTGAGAGTTAATTAAGGTAAGGTTTACCAGAACTCTCCTTTTTCCGCCACCACTATTTTTATAGACTTTAGAGTTAAAGATATGAGCAGTTATATTGCACCACAGTAATGATTTTGTTACTTCTCTGTAAGCAATTTATTAATGCTCACAATTATGTAATATGCATGCATACCTAAAGTGCTCTATATTACTGTTGTTTGTTGGCTTTTCTTACAGAATTTAAAGTTTAACCTTGATGGTGCATTGTATCATTCTCTCTGCAGAAAGCAAAGGCCTTGGCTGCAAGCACAACGTCGTCTTTTATTGCACATACTCCTCAGTCTATACTAAGGTCCACTCCTCTAGCCTCGCCTTCTGTATCTCCTGGGAGGTCAGTTACGCCTTCTTTGCAATCCAAGGAAACCAAAATCTCCTTTATGGATCAGATTAATACCAAATATACCAAAAGGGTAAGGTGTGTGTGTGTGTGTGTGTGTGTGTGTGTGTGTTGTTGTTTTTTCTCTCTAACATGCAAAATTAAAATGACTTAATTCTTATATATAAGCTTTCCTGTGTGTCTCATGCTTCAAGTCCTTTACTAATTAAAGTACTGTGTTTTTATTTATTTTTTTTGTTTTTTACAACAGATTTTAACATCTGATAGAGATCTGCCAACCTCCTCCCCCATACAGAAATATTCCCAAGATAATGCATGGGCTGAGAGTGTGGTAACATTTACACACACTTCTACAAAGGACAGCGAGGAAATGGATGAGTCTTCAGTTGTCCAGGGTGAGAGCCCAAGCAAGATAGAAGTCAGTAAAGATGCAAGTAATGTGTCTGCAAAGTCTGATCAGACAACGTTGGAGTATCATGATGCCCCCACACCTGATGACTTGGAAAATGATGATATTGCTGTAACTGCTGAAATTCAGCCTCTAGTCAAAAAAGGTCTAGAGCATCCTGAAATGGACATCTTTATAGGTGATTCACAGCTTGCAAAGGAATGCATGGAGGCAGAACAGAGAGGTATGTTGTGGTGGTTTTTTTATATTTATTTTTTTTCTTCATGTGCTTTAAGCCCCTTCATGTGTTTAATATAAATGTATATAAAATGGATATGTAGATATATTATTTATATATATATATATAATAATTTTTTTTTATTTGTTTTATAGATATATATATTAGATAGATTTTTCTGTGTTTTACTCTGAGCACATCCTCATACTAAAAAAGAAAAATTTTTTCATGAAAAAATTTAATCTTTTTGTATAATATCAAGGGAAACTTGCATTGTATATATTTTGTATGTTTAAAATATTGCATATTGACACAAAATGTCTCTTCTTTTTTTTGTTCATCAGACATCGAGCAAGCAAATATTGAATGTCTTTCCTTGCTTGAAGATGGATCCAGTATATTGCATCAGTTGGCTCCAGTGCAAAATATTGATTTACCAGTTAAGAGGTAACAATGGATAATGTCACCCTATGTGTCTATTCAGGACAGCCAGGATATGGATTTATTTGTATTTTTTTGACAAATAAACATAACTGTTCATCAAGATGTCGCATTAGCGGTTTTATTTTAGAGATTTTACACACCTTGTAACCGGGTAATGCAGCACCCTTTTTCTTTTACTAGTCCATATTTATTCAAACTTCATCCCCCTCCCCATGCAACAAGGCAGTAGGTGTTTGTTTAGGGCTCCCTTCTAGGTTTCTTGATGCAACTCTATAACTTCCACTCATAAAAATCACCACATATAGAGACTCAGTGTCACTGGTTTTCTTTTTTGTATTGTCTGGTTTGGAGCCTTAAAACAGAACCAATAAGGTGTACAGCATTTTGTTTTGGTCATTTTTAAATGTTTTAATAGAGCATATATCTGAAGCCTACTGGTTAGTGAATTCCTAATCCCATTAACTATTTTGTCTAACTACTGATATTTAAAAGGCTGTAGCTAAAGAAGTTTTACTTCCAGATAAGCCTTCCTATGAGAACAACCCCTCTATATTGCAGTGACTGGAATAGCCAGCTGCAGTACTTTAAGATATCACAGTGCTTCTTCCATGTTTAGCTGGGTTATGTAACATACCCATACAAGGTGTGGCTATTAAATAATAGATTATACTTGTAAAAAAATAAACCATACTGCCCGAGTTAAAAGGGAGTGGGGGAACCTTGACCTTGGACTAGCCCAAAATGGTTTTGCAAGTTTCACCCCTTTTGCACAGAGAGAACGCTGTGTGGCAGCAGACTAAGTTGTTTTTTCCGTGCATCGTAAAAATGCTTACTTCAAAAGTAGATCAACGAGTTAACTTACATTTTTTATTTAAATTGAGCAGAACGCTCAATTTAAATACGCATAACCTTCCGTATGTTAACTAAGGCTTACAGGGCAGATTGCTTGTCAAGTGCATGTGTGTTTGAGTAGCACAAAAGATTTAGGGGTCTATTTACTAAGCAGTGTTAGGAGACAGAATGAAAAGAGATAAGATAGTGGTAAGGTGCCAGCCAATCCGCTCCCAACTGTCATTTTTCAAACACAGCCTGTGAGATGACAGTTGGGAGCTGATTGGTTGGTACCTTATCACTTTTCACTCTCTCCTCACACTGCTTAGTAAATAGACCCCTTAGTGGCGTACATGAGGATCTTGAAGATGAACGTCAGGGACAGCTTTGCACATCAAAAACGAAAATGTGGAAAATATTGAGAAAATTGTTCATACCAATCGTCATCTCAGCATTCGAATGATAGCAGAAACAGTAAAAATAGACACAGAATGTTCTAGTAACTTTGCGGGAAAGAATCAGAAGAAAAAGAGTTGTGGAAAAATTGTTTCATGATCTATCAGGACAACGCACAAGCCCAGCAGTTTTTGGCTGAGAACCCGCTCTGGAAAGTGATAAAATACCAGACACTCAACTCCTCACTGTCATCTTACAGGCTGTGTTTGAAAAATTACAGAAGCTGATTGGTAATTTATCACTCTCCAGGGGGCACATCTGCCCCCTAGCACTGCGATTTCTTTATTTCTTCTTCGGGGTCCATGATGTCCACAGCCATTACATTTGGTATGAATCCCGGTCACCAAACAGTTAATACAAACGAGCTCTCTGCTCCCAGGATGCACCGGGTTTCCTCCTCATATACCCCACCTCCTGCCTCAGGTAGCCAGTTCTTCCTGTTTGGTGTGTTCACCACATAGACAGTGGGACTGCTGGAGCAGTCCTGCAGACGAGTACAAAAAAAAAAAAAGAGTTTTACTCTATCTCAGCGGGTGGTCTGAGCTGTTCTGGAAGCAGCCTCGCGCCTGATTGGAGGTGCACCGGCCACGCGCTGCAACTACCTCCTCCGGCGCTGCACCGCTAGCCTCGGCAGGGGCTTTCTGGCCCTGGACCACAACCGGATCAAGGGGATGGCAGGCAAGCAGGTGGTCGCGGCGTCCGCTGACGCTGGGACCACGTGGCGGTCCGGCCTCTGGCGGTGAGACTGGCCGGAGGCGCGCTGCAGTCAGGAGGCATACGGCTTGTTCTCCCAGCCTAGACCGCCGGGATTTGATGTTCCTGACCAGCCGGGGCTTGTGGCGGCGGCTAGGTCAGTTTACCGGGCAGGTCCAAGCAGCATAGGGGAGGTATGCTTCCCCGGCGGCCCCTCCCCCAATCCACACGCTAGTTTAGTCCTCTGGCACAGTTGATTGTGGATTGTTCCTCCCAGCCTCCATATAGGGCAGCCAGAGTGTATGTCAGTTGCTCTCTGAACCCTGTATACCTTGCCTACTGCTGGTCTAGGTTTTTACAGGGCTCTATCCTACCTAAGCTGAGGCTGATTATGGTAGTGAGAGCTTATATGCATATGACTCGCAGAGTATTTATGCATGACCTGTGATTGTTGTTTATGGATAATGTTTCTTCTGTAAAAGAACTGTGATTCCTGTATACTGTCACTGTCTCTCCCCTTCCCTTGCTACAGGTGTCGGGTTGAGAGTAGAAAGCAGCACATATACACTCAGAACCAGTGGCATAGTGTTATGTCTAAGGAGTCAGGAGGGTCAGGTGGCGGGAGCCCCGTTGCTGATATCCTGTGTAGCCTGCAAGGCAGGTTTGTCCCCACAGGACTTTCTACAAAATGGGCTTTGTGGGAACGGTTTCAGACAGCCACCACACCAATTAAGTTTGCCTGTTTCAGGCCCTGAGCCTCCTTGGGCATCATTTTCTCAGGTTATGGCTCAGGTGGCGGAACGGCTGGCTTCCCCGGTACCACCGGTTTGTGGTTTGCCTCAGCAGATGCATCCTATGCCCATGATGTGGCTGCCTTGGATGGACCCTGGTGCTGGTAAGGTTATGGCATCATCCTCGGGGGTTTTTCAGCCTCAGGCTGTCAAGCCAAAGCAGCCTAAATCTAGGCGCCATGTACCGCCTTACATGGGTGAGTACTCGAGTGCCTCCTCCGAGGAGGAACAGGCACAGGACTTTTCGCAGGAGTCTAGCTCAGAGGAGGGTGATGATCATTTCCCAGTAGCCGATGTCCCTTTTCTGATAAGGGCTGTAAAATCGGTGTTAAATATCGAGGAAGGGGATCTTCCGCTTAGGAAAGCCCCCCTGTTCAAGCGCCAAAAAGTGGTTAAGGCAGAATTCCCAAAGTCTGAACATTTATCAGAGCTTATGGAGGAAGCCTGGGTCCGTCCGGATAAGGTAAGAAAGGCCCTAGAATTCCTTCCATTCACAGGAGGTGTGCTCTTTGGTCCAGAACTGGACAAAATTGTATCCTCCATGGCAGCCTCAAAGACGGCAGGTTTACCATCAGCAACCTCGTCTAAATTGAGGAGGGCGTCCTTTCGGGGGTTTCGGCCGCAGGGCAAGGCCAAAGGTCAGCCCTCAACGAGATTTCCACCAAGAAAGGCAGGACCCAGGAAGCCCTGGCAGAATAAACGTCCAGGATAAACCAGTGGCCTGATTGGACGGGCCCACCCTGGCGGTTCCCAGGGTGCGGGGCCGACTGCTTCGGTTCTCAGAGCCCTGGCACCTCACGACGGAGGATGCCTGGGTTCGGGGAGTTGTTTCCCGAGGGTACACCCTGACGTTTTGGAGGACTCCTCCTCAAAGGTTCTTTTGTGTAAACCCGCAGGTGGGTTCAGAAAGAGCTTTGGCCCTTCTGATGCTAGTAAGGCAAGAATAGCCTTCTGAAGTAGTGATTCCGGTGCCAGAGAACCAGTTCCGAGAGGGGTTTTACTCCAATCTGTTCTTGGTTCTGAAACCGAATGGGTCATACCGGCCTATTCTAAATATGAGAGAGCTCAACAAATTTGTTCGAGCCCCCGGGTTCAGGATGGAAACATTGCGATTGATTGTGTTGGCAATGGAACAGGGGGACTATATGGTGTCCCTAGACATACAAGATGCCTACCTTCACATCCCAATCACACAGGGTCATCAAAAATTTCTTCGTTTTGCGGTAGGGGAGGAACATTTTCAGTTCCAGTCCCTGTCGTTTGGCCTGTCCACAGCCCCTCGGGTATTCACCAAGGTGATGGCAGTGATGATGGCATGCCTCAGGCGCCAAGGCGTCAGGATTTTGCCTTACTTGGACGACTTCCTGTTGCTGGGGCAGTCCCCTCAGCAGTTACAGGATCATTTAAGGCTGACGGTATCATGTCTGTACAGTCATGGCTGGATGTGACGGAAAGCCGGCTACCGATAAATATCCTGGAACTAAGAGCTATATTCAAAGCTTTAGTGCAGGCTCAGGAAATCTTAAAGGGCAGGTCGGTGCAGATACAGTCGGACAATCGCACCGCGGTCGCCTACCTAAATAATCAAGGGGGCACGAGGAGTCGGGGCCGCCTTGGCAGAGGTATCAAGAATCCTGGTATGGGCAGAGACTCATCTGCCCACGATATCTGCCGTGTTCATTCCAGGAATCCTGAATTGGGAGGCCGATTTTCTCAGTCGACAAGAGATAAATGCAGGGGAATGGGCCCTACATCCACAGGTTTTTCGGAACCTTGTGGACAGGTGGGGTCTACCAGAAATAGATCTGATGGCATCAAGAAGGAACAACAAGGTTCCCAGGTACGGATCCTGGACAAGAGATCCGAGAGCCGAGTTTGTAGACGCACTGACAGTAAAGTGGCGTTACAAGCTGGTATATCTGTTTCCCCCGTTTGCTCTTCTGCCCAGAGTAGTCAGAAAGATCAAACAAGAGGGCAGCACCGTCATATTAATATCCGGCGTGGCCGAGACGGCACTGGTTCACAGATCTACGGTCTCTCTCCATAGACACTCAATGGCCTCTGCCATTGAGACCGGATCTGTTGCTACAGGGTCCCTGCTTTGACGGCATGGCTCTTGAGGCCTCCGTCTTGAGGGAAAAGGGGTTTTCCGAGTCTGTTATACGGACGATGTTGAAGGCGCGGAAACCATCCTCAGCCCGTATATATTATAGGGTTTGGCATACTTTCTTTCAGTGGTGTGAACTGAAAGGGTATGATCTACAAAAATTCCTCATATCCAGAGTGCTGGATTTTCTTCAAAGCAGTCTGGAAAAAGGGCTACGCCTGGCCTCTTTACATACTAGGGAGGGTTACCTTCCGAAAGTGGTGTCTAAATTTCATATTAATGAAGAAATAGTAGTTCCAGCATTTCAGGGCACAAGTCTGTCACAAGGTGAGGCTTCCCTGGATGTGGTCTGTGCGTTGAGAATCTGTGCACGAGCAAATGGAGGAAGTCAGATTCACTTTTTGTGCTTTATGGTTGTCATAAGCGTGGCTGGCCAGCCAATAAACAGACACTGGCCAGGTGGATTCACATGGCAATTTCATTGGCTTATACACAGGCTGGTATGCGTGTGCCGGATTCATTGACTGCACAATCTACTAGGGCGGTAGGTCCATCATGGGCGGCCCACCGGGGTGCTTCTGCTGAGCAATTATGTAAAGCAGCCACATTGTCTTCCATCCATACCTTTTTGTCAAATTTTATGCCTGTGACACTTTTGCCTCTCAGGATGCCTCCTTCGGGCATAGGATTCTCCCCTCTTCCGAGAGTCAGGAGCGTCCCCGCCCGTAGGGTTAGTGCTTTGGGATATCCCCAACGTAATGGCTGTGGACCCCGAAGAAGAAAATAAGAGTTATGGTATAACATACCTTTTGTTAACTCTTTTTCTTCGAGGTCCATGGGGTCCACAGGACACCCACCCAGACGAACCTGTAGTTCTGGGGGAGGTTTTCCGTAGTTTCTTCTCTTGAGAGTCTGGACTCGTAAGTAAGGGTCTTTTCTTTCTTACCCTTTGTTTATCTCTGCCTGCTTGAGCTTTGTAACGAACTGGCTACCTGAGGCAGGAGGTGGGGTATATGAGGAGGAAACCTGGTGCATCCTGGGAGCAGAGAGCTCGTTTTAACTGTTTGGTGACCGGGATTCATACCCAACGTGATGGCTGTGGACCTCGAAGAAAGTGTTAACAAAGGTATGTTATACCATCTGTACTCAAGCGAATCCGTTTTGCACCCATTACTGAGGTAAAGAGGAAAACGACGGAGCTGTTGAGACAGCTGACAGATAATGAGCTACAACACTGCTTTGACCAATAGAAAATAAGAATGCAGAGGTCTGTTGATTCAGAAAGGGAGTACACAGAAGGAGAACAGAGTTAAAATGTAGTTCTTATAATTAAAATTAAATGATAGCATCAGTCTCATTATTTAATAGTTACACCTCGTATGGTTAGTTTGCCAACCGCATCAGTGTGTCCAGAAACCTGTGCACCACAATTGCTTTTCGGTCATACAGTTAAATGATAAAAAAAAATCTATTTCTTTCTTGCAGTGTTTTAGAACCAATAGAAGGCAATGCACTGTCTGTTGACTTTGAACCAGAACATGTTTCATCCGCCATGGACTCTGCATGTAAGTAATTGAATGTTCTTAAATAATGAGTGACAATTTTGAGACTACTGTTAAACACAAAACTATTGTGAGAAAGGCATTACTCTTAATTTTTTGTGTTATAACGTTGCATTCTTGAAAATTAACAATTAGATTTCCATTTTTTTAAAAATCATGATACTTCTGGGAAAATGCTTCTTAATTACAAATGAGCTACTAGTAGATCTTTTATTTACAGCTCATGCTAAGCATGGTAAGTCCACAGAAGTAAATACCTCTTTTATAGTGATTACTTTCTAGGATTTCATTCAAGTGTCAGTCTCATCACAGTTAGTCCCATAACACTTTAAATATTACAGTATGCACTATATTATAGTTAAGTGGCTGGTATGCATGTGGATTACAAGCAGTTCAAATGCATTCCTTGTTCGCTACAATTTCCAATTGCAATACATCTTTTTTTATCAGTTTGGGGGATACTGCTGTACACTGGAGTATAAAAGGCAATAGTGCTGGCCTTAACAAAAAAAACCTTGTTGATCCCCCAATACCTTCCCTTTCTATTCCTCCCCCAGTAATATCCATTTTTTTTATTTTGTGACCATGGAGTAGGACACTGTTTTATTCTCTCTCGTTTTTATTGCTGCCTTATGATTTAAATGAGTTCAATGGAATGCTTGCATTGAGTGTGTGTGTTCTGGTACTGATAGCTGCTGTTTGGCAGCTCCCGGCTCTCCACCAATGGGCTCCCGTCAGTTTAGGTCACCAAGTCCACATAGTGAACCAGGAACTTGTGGCTTATATCAGATTGCGCACTGGGAGCTGAGGTAGAGGCAATATTTGGCGAGGATGGGATTTCAGTTACCTGCTTGAAACAGCTCTCATTTTCCTCTCGTATTGCTTTTAGAGGTAGGTTGACAAATTTGAGTTCTATTTTTTACATATTAAAGCTCTGCAGCTTTTATTAAGTAGGTAGGTTTTGGGGGGGAGGTAGTTGTCGTCTGCCCATCATCCCTGGCTGTACGTTTTGCAAAATGTCCTCCTCCTTGGGTAGAGGGTCATTGGCTAAGCTCCCTTAGTGACTTTTCACAGGGGTACTAACACATTGAATTCTCAATTGAAGTGGGTGCTTTTTGAGTGTCCTACTTCTTGGACAATCTTTCACCTACAGTGGACAGCTTTATTACGTTGTACACTCCACACACTTTCACCAGTCTTAGCCATCGTGCAGTGTTGGTCACGTAGCAAGGGTAGCTTGTAACCTTTCCCAGGATGGCATTTTTATTTCAGGGGGTGTCCCTGCCCTTGGTTTTTGAACCGAAGGACCCTGCAAGGGCCTTTGTGGTTCTGTGCAGGATGGGCAGTGGATGGTCTTCATTTTGACTGGTGGATATAGGGCTCTTGCCCACAGCCCTGTACTACTTCCTGAAGTTTAAGCGCTCTGGACTTTTGGGCACAACCTCTGTCCCTTGCAGACCATTTAAGCCATGTCTTTATCCATTGGGCTGCAGCCCGAGTGTTCATTTTCCAACCTTCCTAGGGCCATTATTTCAGTACTTTTGTGTCGAGTTTCTGTCTTGTGTTCCCTGGAATGGTCTTGTGTCCTCTGCCGGAAGTCCTGGTACAACTTTGAGTTTACAGTTATTGTCAGATTGCGGGCCAGTATTGTTAGCCAGTATTACCTTTGCAGGGCAACCCTTCCTATTCGGTTCCAATTTCTCGGGAGGGTGCAGACTTGGCTGTACATTTCTTAGGAGAGGCGGGCCTGTCTGGTGGCTCATCCGTTTATTGGGTGGTTGCGCTTCTGGGTGTAGGTTCCATTTGCAATATTAACTGACAATTTTACCATTTGCGGATGTCCATGTCCCCAGGCCTTTTCAGTTTCTGATAGAACTTTGGTGCACTACTCAGGATTGTGGGTGATTCAATTTTCCTTCCTTTGGCTTCCCTTCTGTGAGGGATTTTAGTTTGCACATTTGCAGTATTGGCATCAGGGTCAGTTTGTATTTGAACATCCACCTTAATCCGGTCGTGTTGGTATCTTCCAGCATACGGCTCCTTTTCGGGGGTATGCGTCAGATTTACGGGCTTCTAATGTTTGAGTATTACTCTCAGCCCCTCTTGGCTTTCTGTGGCAGATTATCTTTAGGACATTGTGTTAGCTGTGCTCCTGTGTACTTTTCCGTAGTTTGTCACTAGGCTGTTCTGGTAGGACTGATGTTTAGCATGGTCTTCTGTTAGTGTGTGTCCCTTGTCACCTCCCAGTTTCAGCTTCGAGTTCTGTCTGGGCATCTCAACACTCTTCCACTCTTGGTTTTTTTTTATTATTATTTCCTTTTTTGCGGTAAGAGTTGACTCCGGGTATCGGTTGGATTATGTTTCTGCCTGATCTGTCTTGTTTCAGAAGTGTCTGGGCTTGTTTCGGATATTCAAACAATTCTGAATTGGGTGTACACCTGTACATCATCCTTCTATTCTACTGATCCTGTCTTGGTACATCAATTTTCCCTTGGAGTCATTTCCCCGTACTCCTCGGTGGCGTTTCTGTTGGTCATTTTTTCCACTCTGTGTGTCTCGAAGCTGGCAACTCCGTCTGCTAATTCTCATTTCCTATATTTTTTCACTTTTGATTGAACATTACTCTGAACTACTGTCTTTCTGACCAACAAAGTTTTCCTTGAACTGGGAGATTGTATTCACGGCTATCAATCATTCTGATCCTTTGTCTGATTCATTTCTTGGATGTTGTTCGGGCATTGCGAGTTATGTGGTTCAGGCCACGTTTGTTCACTGTGAGTACAATAAATTATCTTCTTCAGGCTCCAGGGGTCTGTCTCGGGAGAGGAGGACCATCCTTCGACAGTAGATGTCCCGTCCTTGGTGAGGGTGGTCAAATTAATCCTAAATATAGAGGATGACGAGCCAGCTCCTAGACCTAAGGCTCAAGTGTTTAAATGCCAGAAGGTGGTTAAGGCTGGGTTTTTTAAATCTGAGCTGCTCACTGAACTCATGGGGGAAGCATGGAGTACTCCTGATAAACTGTTCCATGTTACAAAAAGATTAGCATCTTCGTACATTCGCCAGGTTGGAAAGAGTACAAAGTGGGAAGTCCCTCCTACTGTGTATGCTTATGTGGCACATTTAGTCAGGAGCTCTACATTGCCTATGCCGTCCGCATACTCCCTTAGGGATCCCACAGATTACTTGAAACCTGTCTTAAATCAGTATTTTCATTATCTGGAGCTGTTGGCCGGGTGGCTATGGCCGCAGCCTGGGTATCCGAGGCCATTGAATAAAGCCGATTTGGTTAAGGTCCTTGAAAGCAGATGTGGGATCCCAGGAAGGTTCTGAAATCCCTGCCTTTCTTTGGAAACCTGCTATTTGGCACAGAATTGGATAAGATAGTGGTTACTCTGTCAGCCTCAAAATCTGCCGGTCTGCCATCAACAGCTACCTCTAAGCCTAGGCAGTTCTCTCTTTGGTCCTTTTGCCCTCAGGGAAGAGCAAAAGGGCAGCTTTTCTCCAGACAGTCTATTTCCCGCAGGACCACCAAGCTGCAAACTAAGAGGTCTTGGGTGGTCAGACATCCAGCTTCCAAGCCAGACTACAAACCCTCCTCCTTATTGGGTAGTGAGGGGGCTTCCTCCAAGGCCTTGGTCCTCCTGGAGGCCATTCACACCCTGCAGCATTCAGGGATGATTATTCCGGTTCCTTTTGGCTTAGCAAGGAAGGGATTATTATTCTAATCTCAAACCAAAAAGATTGGCCAACCCTAAAACTCTGCGCACTCCTTATAAAGTAGCACACACCATACAGCAAAGAAACCAATACAATACTATGAATATAGTCTTACTGCCCAAAGGGAATGTTCAATGTGATGGATGCAGTTCTAGTTCTTCTTGTATGGGATCTCGCCGAAAATGGAAAAAGAACAAACAAGAAGAAAATAATATAGTGTAGTAATTCGTAAAAAGTCTCTCAAATAACACAAATAAGTGGTGATTTCTTCCTCTAAATATGAACAGAAAGGATGATCGTACCGCACTCACGTTCAAAAACTATGACTTCCACATATAAAGGTATCTTTAAATCAGATGGCCTCGTCACCACTGTGCAGCATACCAATAGTGAAGTTCACCCATGCAAATGGTGTAGTATAAAGAAGGCGGGCGTACCCCAACTCACACTGATCATAAATTCATAGGCCAATAAAGGTATCTTTGAGCTTCGACACTTCTATTCGTTGTGGTTGATGACTTATCCTCTTACTCCCAACATATGAATATGGAATGGGATAAAGTGGAAACCAACCATCAAACGTCAGTTTAAAAAGTTTAATGGTTCACCATACAATACAAGTAAAAAAACGGGTAACCAAGTGGAAATAAAACAGATGGAAAATAGAAACAATGACCTGAGTGGATTAAAGGTCCGGACTTTTTCACCACAGGTCACTGCTGCAGAAATCCACAGGGTCCCCTTGTATCCTGCTACCACCAAAGCGTTTCAACAATAAGTCTTTCTCAAGGTGTGTCTTATTTTCATATTATTCTAATCTGTTTTTAATTCAGAAACCAAATGGATTCTAAATTTGAAAACCCTCAACAGATTTATCCATGTGCCCAAGTTCAGTATGGTGACTCTTTAGCCAATTTTTCTGGCAATGGAACCTGGGGATATTATGGCTTCCCTGGGCATTCAGGATGCGTATTTGCATGTGCCTATTACGCCATCCCACCAATGATTTCTACGGTTTGCTGTTCTGCAGCAACATGACTAATTTCAGGCACTGCCCTTTGGTCTGTCAACAGCCCCTTGGGTCTTTAGAAAAATAATGGCAATTATGACGGCCCACGTCAGGGAGCCAGAATACTGCCATACTTGGACGACCTCCCGATATTGGCACAGTCTCCCGCTGTTTTACAACACCATATCCAACTGACCATTGGCTGCCTAAAGACGCATGGCTGGATCATCAATTGGAAGAAGTCTTCCCTTTCTCCAATAAAGCGGATGGTACACTGGATTCTCAGACACAAAGGGTATTTCTGCCAGGGGACAAGATTTCGGCGCTACTATTGCGTGTGCGCAGATTGCTCCGCAATCGAAGGGTATCCATTCACTCAGCGATGCAGGTCCTGGGGTCAATTGTATCCACCTTCGACATGGTGGAATGTGCACAGTTCCACTCGAGGCCTCTGCAACAATTTCTCTCCCGGCGGAATGGGCAGTATCATCTAATACAGTCCCAGACAATCCTCCTCCCTCCAGATCGCCCCTTCTGGATCCTAAAATTGGGTGCTCCTCACAACAGATGCCAGCATTCGCAGATGGGGTGCGGTGACAGGTTATCATACCTTTTAGGAAAGATGGACAACTCAGGAAAGTCACCTGCCCATAAACATCCTGGAGCTTCGTGCTGCGTACAAAGTGCTCATTCTGACACAGTACCTCCTCAAAGGCAGGCTGGTCCAGATCCAGTCCGACAATGCGACCACAGTAGCCTACCTCAATTATCAGGGAGGCACTCAAATTCAGGCAGCCATGAGGGAAGTGGCAAACATTCTGGTCTGGGCAGAGCGTCCTCTTCCAGCAATCTCTGCAATATTCATCCCGGGAGTCCTCAACTGGGAAGCGGACTTCCTAAGTCATCAGCGCATACACACCGGAGAATGGGCTCTCCACCCGGTTGTCTTTCAGCTCCTGGTGGATAAATGGGGACTACCAGACTTAGACCTCATGGCCTCACGTCACAATCACAAGGTCACCCAGGTACGGGTCCAAGACCAGAGATCGCTCAGCCACCTTAGTGGATGCTCTGGCAGTGAGGTGGGACTTCAGACTGGCATATCTTTCCACCGATCTCCCTTCTCCCAAGGGTCCTCAGAAAATTCAAGCAAGAAGGCGGCGCAGTAATGCTGATGGCTCCTGCTTGGCCCAGGCGCCATTGGTTCACCGACCTATGGAGTTTCTCCATAGACACTCTGTTTCCTCTTCCTCTATGGCAGTCCTTTCTTCAATGGTGTTCCCACAGAGAGTATGACTCTAAGGTATTTAGGGTTTCCCGGGTACTTGCTTTTCTCCAGGCTGGGTTAGACCTCTGTCTCCGCTTGGCCACCCTGAGAGTACAAGATTCTGCGTTGTTGGTTTCCTTCCAGAGAAGGATCGCTCCTCTGCTGGATGTTAGAAATCTTTTTCAGGGTGTTCTACACGTTCAGCTGCCTTTTGTGTCTCCGGTAGTACCGTGGGATTTGTCTTTGGTTCTCAGGGCGCTACAGGGTCCCCCATTTGAACCCCTGGACTCAGTAAACCTCAAGTGGTTGACAGTGAAGACCCCTTTTTCTCATCGCTATTTCCTCTGCTCGCAGAGTCTCTGATTTGGCAGCTCCCCATTTTTGATTTTTCACCAGGATAGAGCTGTCCTCCATACATGGGTGGGTTACCTTCCTAAGGTAGTATTCCGTTTTCATGTGAATGAAGAGATTGTGGTTCCAGTCTTCAGACCTTTCTGCAGGTGAAGCCTTCCTGGATGTGGTTCGTGCTATGTTTATATGTGGATCATACCAACTCCTTGAGAAAATCTGACTTATTGTGTTGTATGGCTTTCACAAACTAGGCTGGCCAGCTAACAAGCAGACTCTGGCTCGATGGCTGCGCATGACTATCTCGCAGGCTGATCTCCCTGTTACAAACACTGTGACAACACATTCTGGGACCATCATGGGCGTTTCAACGTGGTGCCTATGCTGAACAACTGTGCCAAGCGGCCACATGGTCTTCTGTCCACACCTTTCTCAGGTTTTACATTTTTGACACTCAGGATGCTTCCTTTTGGGCGGCGGATTCTGCTTTAGGACATCCCCATGGCATCCCTATGGAGCCTGAAGAAGAAAATAAGGATTATGGTAGACTTACCTTAGGTAACTTTTTTTTTTTTTTTTTCTTCGAGGTCCACAGAGCACTCACCCTGACGTACCTGACTTCAATGGGTAAACTTTTCTAATGTTCACTCTTTGAGAGAGTGTTTCTGGTGTACATTGTCCTTCCTTCTCCTATTTCCTTCTTCTGCCTTGGGCTTGTTTACAAAACTGCCTGCCTATGGCCAGGGGTGGGGGAGGACCGAGGCATCCTGGGAACTAAAGCTTGACTGTTTGGTGCCTAGATCACTCCAACAACATACTCCATGGTATCCCTGTGGACCCTATGGAGCTCGAAGAAACCATTTTAAATTTTTTTATTTTATTTTTTAATGTGGTTAAGGGGTATAAACACTAAAGTGGAGGAACTTGGGGATCAAAACATTTTGTATTTAGTTGTTCCTTGCTCCTGCACTAGCACAATTTGTACCTCAGGGTGCAGCAGTGTCCCGCAAATTTGTTTTTGAAAATTGTGTTTTTTGTTTTTTTTATAGTGAGTGCAGTAGTTCTATATAGGGAATAGTGTTCAGTTAAATAGCATAACGTTATTCAAGTGAACACCTTAATGTTTGCACAATATAATTTTCTCGAAGATTCAACTGCTGTTTATATATTGACATTTTTACAGATGTATGTAGAATTTTTCTGAGTGAGCGAATTCATGTTATCCATCTCTTATTGTAGCAGTCATCAGTATTCATGATAGTGAAGAAATTGAAAGTGTCCACTCTGAACATCTTAAAGAAATGGAAGGAACTGAAGCTGTTGAATTTCAGTTTGTGGAAGAGAATGTTTTATTGGTTGAAGAACATCCTGCTGCTACTTCCACATTGCCTCACTATGTGGAGGTTCAGGTAATTGTAATGAGAGTTGACTTTTTATTTTTTTTGTGTTTAATACAAAATGTATCTTTTTCAGAGCTTTGAGTACTGCCTAAAGCTGGGTACACACCTAACAGATATATCTGCAGATCGAGTGATCTGCAGATATACATGCAGATGATGGTTGTTCATACACACTAAACAACCATCATCTGGCCGCGAGTCCACAACCCCGGACATGTCGTGTCGTCATATGACCGCCCGTTCACACAGCATGCTCAAAAATATCTGCAGAGCACTACCGATGCGATATGTCTGAACGACGTCGCTCAGACATATCATCTGTATACACTGGCCGACTGGTTGAATTGAGCCCCGGCTCTTCCTCCCCTATGTCCCACCCCCAGCCAGGCCAGTTTTAGTTTGGTGCCTTGCAGGAGTAGGCACTGTTAAACTGCTTTTAAGCAGTCTATACTTTTTATGTAATTTAACTGTTTCTTCTTTGGGTTCCATAGGGTCCACAAAAATGTGGTTGGAGTGATCCAGGCACCAAACAGTTACAAGCTTTAGCTCCCAGTATGCACTGGGTCCTCCTCCATATATACCCCGCCCCTGGCTACAGGCATTTCGTTTTGTTTGGTGCGCAGGAGTGCACCGTACAGAACAGGGGACTGCCTCGGCAGTCCCAAGCAAGTTGTTTGTTTGTTTTATTATCATGAATAAGCAGCACAAGGCGTCCGGATGGATGCCTGTGCTGCAGCTCAGTCTACCCCTGCCGACGCCGCAACACCAGTGCGAGAGCTGGTGATTTCGACGGGGGTTAGCGGGGTGCCGCTGATCCCCCGGGGCTGCAACCGGAAGCATTGGGGATGCAGGTAAGGTGGTTCCACGCGGCCGCTTATGACTGGGATCCTTGTGGCAGTCCGTGCCTCCGGCGGTGGAGACCTGCCGGGGGATGCTGCAGTAAGGAGCCAGGTGTACTGCCTCCCCAACTAGACCACCAGGATATGAGGGATCCTGACAGCCGGGGGTGATAACAGCAGCAGCCATGATGTGTCAGTGTGCCTATTGGATCCATACAGGAGAGGGGATGTACGGTCTCCCCAGCAGCCCCTCCCATGACCCAGTCGCTGGTCCAGATGCGAGGTTTCCCACGTCTGGGTTGCCTCGCCCAGCCTCCCTGTATATGAGATGGCCAGAGACCAGTCTTGGGTGCTCTCGGTGGCTGCAATCTCAGGAAGTTTGGTCAGTCTTCCTGTATACCTCTCCTTAGGTGGTCAGGTTATACAGAGCTCCATATCCTACTTAGCCTTGTGTGCTTTTCTTAGCTGGGTTCTCCTCCATATATACCCCACCCCTGGCTACAGACAGTTAGTTTTTTGTTTGGTGCGCATGAGGCACCTTACTGAACAGTGGGACTGCTGCAAGCAGACCCAAACACTTTATTTTATGAGTAAGCAGCACAAGGCGTCCTGATGCCCTAGCTGCTGCTCAGTTTTCCCCCGCCAGCGCCGCAACACCAGTGAGGGAACTGGTGATTTCGGTGGTGTCAGAAGCTGAGCCCAGGGCTGCAGCCGGGAACATTGGGGACACAGTTAAGGTGGTTCCCCGCAGCCGCTGCGGTGGGGAACCACGTGGCAGTCCGTGTCTCCGGCGGTGGAGACCCGCCGGAGGACACTGTTGTGAGGAGCCAGGTAAACTGCCTCCCACACTGGACCACCGGGACATGAGGGATCCTGACAGCTGGGGGTAAAGTAAATGACGGCGGCCATGTCAGTGTGTCGGGTGGATCTATACAGCAGAGTGGAGGTACGCTCTCCCCGGCCGCCCCTCCCTCGACCCAGATGCTGGTCCAGATTCGATGTTTCCCGCATCTAGGTTGCTCCGCCCAGCCTCCCTGTATGAGTCGGCCAGAGACCACTCTCAGGTGCTCTCGGTGGCTGTGTTCTCAGGGGGTTGGGTCGGTCTGCCTGTATGCCTCTCCCTAGGTAATCAGGTTATACAGAGCTCGATATCCTACTTGGCCTAAGACTGTAGTTGACTAAAAGAGCTTACTGTGTATGTGTGTGTATATATATCTCATATTGGTGGCAGTTGGAGTCTTCGTTAAGTTAAAATAGCGCCTTTTAATGTCCTACGTTTCGGGGGTCAGCCCGTCGTCAGGGATATTTGGCTAAATAAACATACAAGCACATTTTATACACAAACAAATTACCTGATTGGAAACAGCCGACTGGGAACTTCATTGGACGCTGCCAGAGAAGCACGTTACAGCTCCATGTCAAAGCAGCGATGACCTAATCCAGGTGCACTCCCGTCAGCTGACCAATAAAGCAGTACAATGGTAACCATAGCTACCCAGTGTACGGAGTTGGCTATCAAATACAAAATACATAAAAAATAAAAACATGCTGTTATACAGGATAGATATATACCAAAACCTTTTCACATCATGTATTATAGTCATATATAGGAACTTATTGATATCTTTAGATAACACTGTAACCCAAGATTTTCATTCAGGCCCTTGGAAGCTATTGTGTATCTGAGCACCTCTCGGAAGTTATGGAGGAAGCATGGAGTTCTCCGGATAGGCGTTTTCATATTACAAACGTTGCGGCCTCATTCCCCCTTCCACCAGACAAGTGTGCCAAATGGGAAGTTCCGCCTTCAGTAGACACGCATGTGGCACATCTGGTGAAGAGCGCCACATTCCCCATACCTGCTGCATCCTCTCTTAGGGGTTCCACAGATAGGAGACTTGAAGCCTGTCTCAAGGCGGTCTTTTCTCTATCGGGAGCTGTTACTTGCCTGGCCATGACTACGGCCTGGGTGTCTAAAGCCATTGAGGAATGGATGAAGGCACTGGAAGACATTCTTCCAGTGGCTTCCAGAGAGCAGCTAACAATTATCTCCTATGTTAAGGAGGCAGCTTCCTATCTTGGAGAAGCAGCATTGGATGCGGGTATACTATCCTTTAAGGCAGGGGTTCCCAACCAAGGTCCGCAAGGCACACGAACAGTCCAGGTTTTAGGGAGCCATACTTGAGCACAAGTGACTTAATTTAGTACCTCAGTTATTTTGATTTAACCATCTGTGCTCAACCATAGATATCACTAAAACCAGGACTGTTAGTGTGCCTTGAGGACCGAGGTAGGGAATCACTGCTCTAAGGCATCAGCTGTCTCAGTCGTGGCTCGCAGAGCACTTTGGTTAAGGAACTGGAAAGCAGATTCAGGATCCAAAAAGCCCTGGAAACCCTTCCGTTTACGGGAGGCATTCTGTTTGCCACTGAACTGGATAAGATTGTTGCTACGGTGGCAGCCTCTAAAATGGCAAGTCTACCCTCAGCATCGACTCCTAGACCTAGGCAGTCGTCCTTTCAAGCCTTTTGGCCACAAGGAAAAGCAAAAGGTCAGTCTTCCTCAGTGTTCCGCAGGAAACCGCAATCTAAGAAACGCCGGCCAAACAGACGTCTGGCTTCCAAGTCCGAGGATAAAAGCGCAGCCTGATGGAGCTGGCATCCCCCTGGGGGGATTCCAGGGTAGGAGGCCAATTTCTTCAGTTTTCGGACACCTGGCATCTCGCAACAACAGACGCCTGGGTTCGGGAGATGGTATCTAAAGGGTACGCCCTTACTTTATGGAGAAGTCCCCCGCAAAGGGTTTTTTGAACAACTCCTGAAGCGGGGTCTGCGAAAGCCTTGGCCCTCCAGCAGGCCACTCATTCTCTGCTGGTTTCGACAGCAATGCAACCAGGGAATGTTATGGTGTCTTTGGACATTTAGGATGGATATCTTCATGTGCCCTTCAGTTGCGGAGATGCAGATTTCTCTACAACCAGTCAGTATCTGTTCACTCAGCAATGCGGGTTCTGTGATCCATGGTGTCCACCTTCAACATGGTGGAATATGCTCAATTCCACTCCAGACCAGTACAACGGTTAATCATCTCGCATTGGAACGGGAGTACCACTCAATAAAGTCGCAGACGATCAGTCTCTCGCCTGTCGCTGTCATAGTGGTTAGACATTTCGGCTCAACAGGGGTCGCCCATTCTGGATTCCAGATTGGGTGCTCCTCACTACCGATGCCAGCCTCCGCAGATGGGGCACAGTGACTGGTCGACACACATTTCAGGGAAAATGGATGACCAAGGAAAGTCTCCTGTCCAAAAACGTCCTGGAACTACGTGCAGTATTCAGAGCACTAGTTCAGGAGGTAACTAAAGGGCAGGCCTGTATAGGTACAGTCCGACAATGCCACCGCAGTAACCTACCTCAATCATTAGGGAGGCACGCGGAATCAGGCTGCCATGGTGGAAGTGTCAAACATTCTGGTCTGGGCAGAATGTCCTCTTCCAGCGATCTCAGCAGTATTTTTATACCAGGAGTCCTCAATTGAGAAGCGGACTTCCTAAGTCGGCAGGAGATGCATGCCGGAGAGAGGTCTCCTCTTCCACAGATATTTCAGAGCCTAGTGGACAGATAGGGGTTTCCAGAGGTAGATCTCATGGCCCCAGGCCACAACCATAGGGTCCCCCGGTACAGGTCCAGAATCAGGGATCCTGCAGCCGATTTTGTAAACGCTCTAGCAGTGAAGTCGAACTTCAGACTGGCGTATGTTTCCTCCGTTTTCCCTTCTTCCAAGCTTCATCAGAAATTCAAGAAGAGGCAGTAATACTGACTTCCCCAGACTCCATTGGTGTCCAGAGTGTCTCCATAGACACTCCGTGGCCTCTTCCTCTAAGGCCGGACCTGTTAATACAGGGTCCCTGCCTGTATCCGGACTTTCCTTATCTGTCTTTGACGGCGTGGCTCTTGAAACTTTTTTAGTTTTGAGGGCCAAAGGTTTTTCAACTTCTGTAATTCAGACAATGCTTAAGGCACGGAACACTTCCTCTGCCCGCATTTATTACAGAGTTTGGCACTCGTATTTTCAGTGATATGAACATAGAAAATATGATCCTGAAATGTATAGGGTCTCTCGAGTGCGGCTTTCTTCTTCAGGCTGGATTAGACCGGGATCTTCATCTGGCCACCCTGAGGGTTCAGGCATCTGCACTTGCAGTTTAGTTTCAGCGAACGATCGCCCCGTTGCATGATGTTACGATGTTTTTCAGGGTGTTCTGAGGGTTCAGCCTCCCTTTGTTCCTCCGGTAGCTCTGTGGGATTTGACGTTGGTTCTCAGGGCTCTACAGGCTCACCCATTCGAACCCCTGAAATCAGTAGACCTTAAGTGGTTGACAGCAATGACAGTGTTTCATCTTGCTATCGCCTCTGCTCGTAGGGTCTCTGATTTGGCAGACCTTTCTTTCCGCTCTCCTCCCCTTCTCCCCCTTCCTCTGTCTGCCTACTCTTCACTCCTCACCCATTACTCCACTTTCTTCCTGTTCTACCCCCCTCTGTCCTACTACCCCACCACCAAACCCTCCTCCTACACTCCTCTCCCTGTCACTTCACCCCACTGCCATCCACATCTCCCTCCCTGCCCACCTCCTATAGGTTCCCTTTCTAGCTCAGGTGCCCGCACCATCACTAAACTCTATTCATATCTGTCCCCCAAATTAATCTTACCTCCACGTTACAGCAACCCGGATAATCTTATTCACATCTCCCCCACAAATGCTATCTCTCTATCCTGTGCCCTCTGGAATGCCAGGTCAGTCTGTAATAAACTGGTCCCCACCCATGTCCTTTTCATCTCCAACTCCCTGAATCTCCTAGCCATCACTGAAACTTGGATCTCACCCTCTGACCACTTCTCCTGCTGCTCTATCCTCTGGGGGCCTTGCCTTCTCCCACACCCCCCGGCCTGGGGTCGCCATGGTGGTGGTGTTGGGGTCCTTCTATCCACTAGTTATTCCTACCAGCTAATACCCTCTGAACCATCCCTTACATTCCCCACATTTGAGGTTCATGCTATACGCCTATTCCAACCGGTAAACCTCTGAGTAGCTGTCATTTACCGTCCCCCTGGCTCTCCCTCCCAAGTTCATTGACAACTTCGCTTCCTGGCTCCCTCACTTTCTCTCCTCAGATGTTCCCTCCATTATCCTAGGTGATTTTAATATTCCTATTGACATTCCCACAGAATCCTCTGCAGCTAAACTCCTTACCCTCACCTCTTCATTTGGTCTCGCCCAATGGACCTAATCACCCTCCCATGTGAGTGGGCACTCACTTGACCTGGTCTTTACTCACCGTTGTGATATTTCTGATTACTCCAATTGCCCATTCCCCCTGTCTGACCATCACCTTCTCTCTTTTAACCTATCCCTCTCTCCTTCCCCTCCTCTAACTCCTAAGGCTACCATTACTAAGAATAATATTGAGGCTATTGACACTGTTGCTTTTTCCTCCCTGATGGACTCTCTTCTCTCCCCTATCATTTCTCTCTCCTGTCCTGAACAAGCTACTTCCCTGTACAATTCCTCCCTTACTTCTGCTCTTGA
This sequence comes from Taudactylus pleione, assembly GCA_031769625.1. Classification (NCBI taxonomy): domain Eukaryota; kingdom Metazoa; phylum Chordata; class Amphibia; order Anura; family Myobatrachidae; genus Taudactylus; species Taudactylus pleione. Next base: position 3,626,006 of record JAUIMM010000153.1, read on the forward strand.
TTCTGTTGCTCCAACAATAACTACTCACCCTCGCAGATCCACACCACAACCCTGGCATTCCAAATGCACCAGATACCTGCAAAAGTGTTCAAGAATTGCAGAGCGTCAGTGGAGAAAGTCACACTCTCAGGCTGACTTCCTCCATTTCAAATGTATTCTCTCTTCCTACAGTGCTGCCCTGTCTCTCTCCAAACAAACATATTTCTAGAACCTCATCTCCTCCCAGTCCTCAAACCCCCGGCGTCTTTGCCACTTTCAACTCCCTACTCTGCCCTTCCCCTCCTCGCCTTCCTTCCTCGCTCTCTGCCCTCGACTTTGCCACCTACTTTACATCTAAAATTGACTCCATACGTGAGGACATCATATCCCATCAGACCCTCAGCACTCCTTGCCCTTACCACCCCTCCCCTTCTGTCTCACCAACTCTGACATCCTTCTCCCCTGCTTCTGGAGAGGAAGTCATGGCCCTCATCCGGTCCTCCCCTCCTTCCACTTCCCCTCTTGACCCTATTCCTTCGAATCTCCTCTCCCACCTGTCTCCTTCTGCCTGTTCCCATCTGGCTCACCTCCTTAATCTCTCCCTATCATCTGGCACTGTCCCTTCTGCATCCCCCATTCTTAAAAAACCTACCCTTGATCCTAACATACTTTCCAACTATCGACCCATCTCTCTTCTCCCTTTTGCTTCCAAACTCCTTGAGCGTATTGCCTACAACCGCCTTACCACCTTTCTTTCCTCCCACTCCCTCCTTGACTCATTTCAATCTGGCTTCCGATCTCTCCACTCCACTGAAACTGCCCTCACGAAAGTCAGCAACGACCTCCTTGCTGCCAATCCAAGAGCCACTAATCTCTGCTCGTTCTCCTTGACCTCTCTGCTGCATTTGACAGTGTAGACCACCCTCTCCTCCTGCAAATCCTTTACTCTCTCGGTTTACGTGGCACTGCCGTCTCCTGGCTTTCCTCCTACCTCTCTGATCGTTCCTTCGCTGTGTCCTCTCATAACTCCTCTTCCCCTCCACTTCCACTAACAGTAGGAGTTCCCCAAGGTTCTGTTCTTGGACCTCTCCTTTTCTCCCTATATACATCCTCTTTAGGTGAATTCATTAACTCCTTTGACCTCCAATATCATCTCTATGCAGATGATACTCAAATTTACCTTTCCACCCCTGAGCTCTCCCCCTCGCTCCTTACGCTCATCTCCAACTGTCTCTCTGCTGTCATCTTCATGGATGTCCCAGCGCTTTCTTAAACTTAACATGTCTAAGACTGAGCTGATCATCTTCCCACGCTCTTCCACTACATCACTTCCCACAATTTCATTATCTATTGATGGCTTAACTATCTCCTCTAGCCCCAAAGTGCGCTGTCTTGGAGTTTTCCTAGACTCCTCCATCTCCTTTAAACCGCACATTCAGCACCTCTCGCAGTCCTGCCGTTTTCACCTAAAAAATATCTCCAGGATTAGACCCTTCCTCACCCAGGATGCCACTAAAACCCTCATCCACTCACTGGTCACATCCAGATTGGACTACTGTAACCTAGCTGGCCTCCCAGTCTCTCACCTCTCTCCACTACAATCTGTTCTCAATGCTGCTGCTCGGCTCATCTTCCTCTCCAGACGTTCTACATCTGCTTCCCCTCTCCTTCAAGCCCTACACTGGCTCTCCTTCCCCTTCAGATGCCAATTCAAGGTTCTTACATTCGCCTACAAAGCCCTCACCAAATCCTCTCCCGCATACATTTCTGACCTTCTATCCCTTCACACTCCCGCCTGTCCACTTCGCTCAACTAATGCATGCCGCCTCTCTTGCCAACTGATTACTTACTCCCGCATCCGAGATTTTGCCCGTGCTGCTCCCTACCTTTGGAATGCTCTCCCTCTCCCTATCAGACTCTTCACCTCTCTACAAATCTTCAAATGGGCTCTCAAGACCCACTACTTCATCAAGGCCTTTCAGCACTCATCCTAACCCACCTCATGATCTTTCCTTCCTATCTACCCCTTCTGTGTCACGCCTGTCTGTCTGACCCTCCCCTTAGAATGTAAGCTCTCATGAGCAGGGACCTCTTCCCTCATGTGCTTCTCTTTACATTTTCTTCTACTCTCTACTCCCCATTAGGGCACCTAACATGGGACTGCCAACTCCCGGCAGCTTATTGTGAGTGCTTTAATCACTACTTCAGCAATGTATATAAGTCGTGTCCTTGTCCTGCACTGTAATGTACTGTAAGTTACTTGTTTCTTGTTCACCTATTAGTTCTATGTACTATGTAAGGCGCTGCGGAACACTTGTGGCGCCGTATAAATAAAGGATGATGATAATAATAATAAAAGAACTTTTGTGGACTATTTATAATACCCCCATGGTCTGTGAATATACGTTTGTTATATGTGTGTGTATATTTTATATTCTTCATGTTACTATATTTAAAAATCTTTTCCCATCATTGTTGCCCCTATGATATAGGGGTTATGGTTTGGGATATGTCACTTTTAGTGAAACATCTACATGAAAATCAAGCGCCTATTACATGGTTAAATTTATTTTCTGAAGCCTGACTATAAACCAACTGCCTGATGGGGCGGGCTATCTCCTGTGGGCTCTCAGGGTAGGAGGCCGACTTCTCCAATTATCCTACACCTGGCATCAGACAACAACGGATGCTTGGGTTCAAGAAGTGGTCTCCCAAGGATATGCCCTCAAGTTTCTGAGGCATCCCCCTCCAAAGTTTTTTTTTTTTTTTTTTTTTTTGTACAACTCCTCCATCAGACTAGGTCAAAGCCCTGGCCCTGGAAGAGGCTGTTTGTGCTCTTCTGGTTTCAGGGATAATAATCCCCGTTCCTCTGGCCTAACAGGGAAGGTGTTATTATTAAATGGGTCTCACCGCCCTAATCTGATTCTGAAATCTCTCAACAAGTTTATCCATGTGCCCAAATTCCGTATGGAAACACTACGGTCAATTATGCTAGCAATGGAGCCTGGGGATTTCATGGTTTCCTTGGACATACAGGATGCGTATCTCACCAAAGGTTTCTGAGGTTTGCTGCTCATCAGCAACATTACCAGTTTCATTCTCTGCCCTTTGGTTCACAGCCCCTCGGGTGTTTACCAAGATAATGGAAGTCATGTGGCTCATCTCAGGCGACAGTCAGGATACCGCCATACTAGACCTAGTCTCTAGAGATATTACATCATCTCCAGCTGACTATTGCCTTTCTACAAGACCATGGCTGGATAGTCAATTGGAAAAAGTCCAACTCAACAGATGGTACATCTGTGGGCGATACTGGATTCTCTGACACAAAGGATCTTTGTACCAGGAGACAAGATGTTGGCTCTACAAATGCAGGTGTGCAAAATGCTCAGAAATCGAAGAGTATCCGTTCACTCAGGAATACAGGTCCTGTGGTCCATGGTTTCCATCTTCGACATGGTGGCATAATGCCCAGTTCAATTCCAGGCCCCTGCAGCAATGGATTCTGTCTCGGTGGGACTGTCAGTATCATCTGATAAGATCTGGAACGATCCTCATTTCATCAGAGGTTCAGCTCTCCCATTAGTAGTGGCTACAGATAGCCCATTTAAACAAGGGTCGCCCATTATGGGTCCTAAATTGGGTTCTCCTCGCTACGGATGCAAGTCTTCAAGGTCGGGGAGCGGTGACAGGTCATCACACCTTTCAGGGAAGATGGACGGATCACGAAAGTCACCTGCCCATAAACATCTTGGAGTTTCATGTAGTGCACAAGGCGCGGTTTCTGGCACAGGACCTCCTTCAAGAAAGGCCGGTCCAGATTCTGTTTGACAATGCGACCACAGTGGCCTACATCAATCATCAGGGAGGCAAGTCCAACAGCCATGAGTGAAGTGGCGAACATTCTGGGTTGGACAGAATGCCATCTTCCAGCAATCTTGTCAATATTCATTCCAGGAGTCATCAATTGGGAAGCGGATTTCCTAAGTCATCAGGACATACACGCCGGAGAATGGGCTCTCCATCTGGATGTCTTTCAGCTCCTGGTGGACAAGTGGGGACTACCTGACATAGACCTCATGGCATCACGTCACAACCACAAGGTTTCCAGGTACGGGTCCAGGACAAGAGACCCCCCTCAGCCACCTTTGTGGATGCTTTGGCGGTGAGGTGGGATTTCAGGTTGTCATAACGGTTTACTCCAATCTCCCTCCTACCAAGGGTCCTCGGAAAATTCAAGCAAGAAGGTGGCAGGTTGATACTAATAGCCCCGGCTTGGCCCAGGCGACATTGGTTCACCGATCTGACCTGTCTATCCATAGACAATCCGCTTCCTCTACGGCCGGATTTGCTACGGCAGGGTCCCTGCCTACATCCGGAACTACCTCATCTGGCTTTGACGGCGTGGCTCTTGAGTCTTCCGTCTTAAAAGCCAAAGGTTTTTCTACTTCTGTGATTCAGGCTATGCTCAGGGCAATAAAACTTTGCCCGCATCTATTACAGAATTTGGCATTCCTTTTTTCAAACTCCCGAGTTCTTGCTTTTCTCCAAGCTGGACTAGAAATAGGTCTTCATCTGGCTGCCTTGAGAGATCAGGTTTCTGCATCGTCAGTTTGGTTCCAGCGCAGAATTGCTCCTCTGCCAGATGTTAGAACATTTTTGCAGGGTGTTCTCAGTTTCTCCCTTCGGCGGCACCGTGGGAGCTATCCTTGGTTCTCAGGGCACTGCAGACTCCAAACTTTGAACCCTTGGACTCTGGACCTCAAATGGTTAACCGCAAAGACACATTTTCTCCTTGCTATCTCCATAGCTCATAGAGTTTCTGATTGGACAGCGCTTTCATGTCACTCCCCATATTTGATTTTTCATCATAGAGCTGTACTTCGTACACGGGAGGGTTACCTTCCAAAGGTGGTATCCTGTTTTCATATAAATTAAGAAATTGTAGTCCCAGCCTTTCAGTCTTCAGACCTTTCTACAGCTGAAGCTTCCCTCGATGTGGTTCGAGCCCTTCGTATCTACGTGGCTCGTACCAACTCCATCAGGAAATCAGATGCGCTTTTTGTGTTAGCTGGCTAGCCTCGCATGTGAAAACCATATATCAAGCAGACTCCTGGCTCGCTCGCCTGCGTATGACTTTCTCAGGTTTATACACAAGCTGATCTCCCCTAACACACTGACAGCACATTCGACTGTCTGTATGGCGCCTCTGTGCAAATGTTATGCTTTTGATACTTTTGCCTCCCAGGATTGCTTCCTTTGGGCGGCGGATTCTCCTCTCTGCTCAGGAGCGTCCCCACCCTTAAGGGAACTGCTTTAGGACATCCCCAAGGTAGTTCCTGTGGACCATATGGACCCTGAAGAAGAAAATAAGAGTTATAGTAGACTTGCCTCTGCTAACTTTTTCTTTTGAAGTCCATAGGGTCCACAGGGCTCCCACCCTGATACACCTGGCCTCGTTTGGGATCTGTTCCTTCTCGTCAGTGATTCCCTCATCTTTGTGCGTGTTTCTTGTGTAATTTGTACTTCCTTCTCCACTTTCCTTCTCCTGCCATTTAGGCTTGTTAACAAACTGAATGCCTGTGGCTACGGGCGAGATATGTATGGAGGAGGACCAGTGCATTCTGGGAGCTAAAGCTTTGACTGTTTGGTGCCTGGATCTCTCCAACCACATACCCCAAAGTAGTTCCTGTGCACCCTATGGACCTCGAAGAAAGAGTTTACAAAGGTAAGTATACCATAGTCTTATATGGAGGCACAAAAATAAGAGTTAACAGACCATCTGTTTATGGATATTAAGTTGTTAAAATTTTTAGCGTTCGGGCTACATCAAGAAGTATAAGAGAATCCTATAGGTATCTATAGTGGAAACAAACCATTGGTCCCAGAATAGAAGTAGACGGGGCCCTGAGCACAGGAGATGACGGGTAAAGTGCTGTCTTGCAAATGGTTTGCATGTAGCTTTTGTGGTCTGTTTTTTAACAGACCAGACCTGTCCACCCTTTTTGTGTCCTAGATGAGAAACTGTTATAGATGTAGGTTCTTTCGACTTAAGGAAAGTCAATGGAATGGAACCACAGAGCTCTTAGATTCTGGGGCAGCCTCCCAAGCATTAAGCGAGAGAGGGTATGTATAGAAGTAGCAGAAATACTAGCAGTCAGATGCATGCTCAGTATGTGGTAGTAAGGTCAATTTTATAATTCTGTCTGCTGCCTGAATAGCTTTGGACAATTGTTCTGACAATGTTTGAATCACTTTATACACACAATTCGTAGGTAGTATGGGACATTGTCAATATCCCTACCAATAGGTTATTATATTGGGATCATGGTGGTAAAGCAATCTTGTCTTTTCTTTTAAACAGCAAAATGTCAGGAGATGTATTCCTCCATTACCTACATTTGATGTACAGCTGTAACAACTCAATTTCTTGTCTTTTTTAGTGTATTCCTCTTTATTATACAGAGATTCCTCTAAATCTAAACAAATTAGGACCTTCCTTCCAAATTTTGAACTAAGCACTTGCCTGGACTCACAAGATTCTATGTACTTTTCAAAAGAGCGGTCTAAAGACTTGATCCGGAGATTGTTAATTTATGACTTCCTGTGGGTTCGAAAAACTGAATTAGGGGGTAGAAATGGGTAAAAAAATTGAGCTGAATTGAGACACTGAATAGTTTTGCTCCTTTTCTTAAAGTTTATTTGTCCCAAGCAGTCTCCACCAGATCGCTACCACCTGGTTGCTCTCGAGACTCCATATCTCTCAGCACTGGCAGTGTGTGTCTGTCCCAGACTATTCACTGGGTAATTTGGAATATTTGAACCTTTGAAAAATGTCTCAGAAGCCACCTCTCTAGATAAAGACAGGCTCTGGTGCGGCTACTTTTGTCTTTCATGGAGAAAAAGAACAGTAATTTCCCTGCATAAACCCAATCACAGAAAAGCTGCCACAGGCACTGCCAAGCAGGGTAGAAATTAGTAAAATGCTGTGTAACATTCCTCAGACAGTGGATGAAATGCTGCAGCTTACTGTTAGCAGCGATTGGCCGTTCCTAACAGAAAAGCTTGCCAAGATGGTTGTAAACAAACCCTATTCACATAACCAAAGCTGATTGGCAGCAATGCTGTAGTAGGTAAATTAAAGAAAATGCTTATTGATTTCCTACTGACTTAAAAGTACAACTACCTTCTGCGGCAATTGTTCCGAAGTTTCTTGGCTAGGGATATTTTGGGGGCTGAAACTCTGACTTAAATTTTATTTTACTTATAGTGCCTGAGGTCCTGCACAAAACTCTCTTCCTCATTGTCCTAGTTTCCCCCATTGGATATTCTAGAAGTTGTGGTATTTATTTATAGTTTTCAGAGTAGTGTAATGTTGTGAGGGAAGGGTACAGGTTAGTAAAATGTGTTGGATGGCACAGGCAGATATGATATGTACTGTCTGGTTGGCCTGTATATACTTCAAATATGTTCTACTAACCAGCATAGTAAGTTTGTATAACCACACCCACCAATGAGCATAATGTCATGCTTAAAAGTTACGTGGCTCCCCATTTATAGCTTTACATAAATTCATTAAATTTTTCCTTTTTTGAAGGAAATAACTGGATATGTAAAAAACCAAACAAAAAATAACTTTTTACTCTAAGTAGTTTAGTACTAGTAAATTTTAGTTAATTTATGAATTACCTGCCAATTTTAGCCTTATCAATTTTATTTTCAGTATAAAAGTACAGATTTGCTTTTTAAAATGTAAGTTAATTATTTTTATTTTTTTTCTGTAGATTGTAAAAGAAAAGGAGGAGACTGTTGAAATTCCTGAAACAGGACCAAAGATGACCTATCATGAGGTGTATCCAGTGAGCTGCAATGCTGAAAATCTTGATCATGGCAACCAATGTGAACGTGGTGATGGACGAAATTCTGTAAAAAGTGAGAGAGCTGATGTTGAAGAAGAGCACTTTGTAGCTTCCGATAATTTTACTTTGGTACTTGAAGGTGATGCAGCAGATGATGAAGATGTAGTCCTAGAACCACTTGAACAAGATCATCCTCGTGATGAAGCAATGAAAGCACCTTCTATGGTGTCTTGCACTCTGGTTGATGAAAATATCAATCTAAAGAACCAGGTTAATAATGAATGTTCTGGAAATACCTTCACTGTTGGCCGTGAACAAGAGACAAATGTGGAAATAATGCCTTATGTGCCTGAGCCAATAAAGGTGGCCATAGCAGAAGACCTACTTGATGATTTCAAAGATACTAGAAGTAAAGATTTGACAGCAGAGGGTAATAGTGACTCTGTTTATGATAATGAGTATGCAAAGAAACGTCACCATTCTCATACCTCTTCTAGATCACCTGTAAAAAGAATAAAGCAAACTCACTCTGAAGAGCTATCCATTAACAGTGTGATGTCGCCAATAACACCACCTGAAAAATCAGATGAACAAAGAGTGAGTGAAATAAACCAACTACAGACTTCCCCAAGTGAATACAAATCTGCACTTATAAAACCTCCAACTCCGCGCCGAAGTATAAGGAAAACCACAAAGTTGCCTGAAAGTACTAATGATGATTTGGAAGTTCAACTCCCAACAACTCCTAGGAGAGGTGGTAGAAAAGCCAAAGAAAATCTAGCAGCATCAATATCCATTGTGCAAGAGGAACAGCTAACGGTTAGTACAATAAGGATATCTAGAAGGACAAAAAGTTCTGTATCTCTGAAACCGCTATCTACAGAAGAGGAAGGACCACAAGTAGAAGAAATCACAACAAAGCTGCCATCCTCTCCAGCTAGAACACGTAGAGCAAAAGCAACTGCATTAGATCAATTAAATGAAGATCATGTTGCTCTAAACGTTGCCATGCCTCTGACACCTACCAGAATAACAAGATCATCTAAAATAGTAACTCAGAGTGAAAATGAAGCTTCTGTTCAGAATGTTGAAGTTGAACAGCAGTTTATTACACCATCTAGAGGCCGAAGGGGAAAACATGCTGTAAATGAGTTGGTCAAGCATTTTGAGCTTAATGCCTCTCAAGCTACTAACAAGACTGACACCAGCCCACCTGTTTCTCCTAAGAGGCTAAGATGGTCAAGAATAAAATCAGAAAATCATACTGACGGAAAAAGTTCTGAGGGAATGGAAAATGTGAAGTCACAAGAGCAAATTATAGATACGCCTAGGAAAAGGGCAAAAAGATCTACCATCAGTAAATCTGATATTGGGGAAACCACAGATGTTCACGAAGAAAATGTTTTAATAAATCAAGCTCAAGAGTCTACACTCATTAAAAGCTTGACTAACCAGATAAAAACCACGGTCAGACAAACTAGAAAAAGTGTTCTTCCTTCACTAGCAGAGGTCATTGTGGAGGAAAGGTTGCAGTTACCAGAGAACCAAGACATAGTGCATACTGTTGGTATTCAGGAGCAGAAGAGAAGCACCCGTTTTACAAGGACTAGATCTAGTAGTGCAGCTTCATTTCTTGATGCTTCTGCTGTTTCATTTGAGTTCTCCTCACCTACGCCAAAACGAAGACAGAATGCAAAAGGTTTGTACTAACCAGCATCTACGATAGATAGATCTATCGATCATAGACAAATAACCTTATGGCTTCACATGTCCCATTAAGGCTTCTTAGACATTATCTGAAATTTCACAAAACATACTGAATTTCTACCACTAAAACTTTTAAAAAAGCAATGAAATTCTGATCATACATGCAGTCTATGCAACTGAGGTCTGAGCAATTATGTGGCACGCACAGCCCACTCAGTGTCCACAATCTTCCCATTCGGTCACCCCAAGAATCCCACTGGCTTCCAACATCCTTCACTCCATACATCCATTTTATTCAGAATACACATTCAGCTTACTAATTGCTAAAACTATCATACTGTCTATGCTTTCTTCCCTGATACGCCTCCATGCTGCTCTATCTTCTCCAATCACTACTGCGGTGTGGTCTCCCAACTGTGCTAGTCTGTATTCCGTCATTCGCACCAATCTGTCTCTTCCCATCCAGCGTCCAGCCACTCTCTTCCCCTCATCTGTGCCACTCTTTCTTCCTCCATCTGCACCACTGTGTCGTCGTCCCCAACCGTGCCCCTGTCTCTGCCCCACCATCTGCACCAATCGGCACCAATACGTCTTCCCCAATCCCTACTGTTTGTTCTCCCATTTGTTAGTCTGTATTCCCTCATTCGCACCAATCTGTCTTTACCCATCTGCGCTGCTGTCTTCCCGCGTCCATGCCACACTGTACCCCCCATCCACGTCACTCTGTCCCCCAAACCGTGCCACTGTTCTCTCTCAACCCATCTGCGCTGCTGTCTCCTCCCGATCTGCACCACTGTTTTCCACCCATCTGCATCACTTTGGCTCCCCCCCCCCCCCATCTGTACTGTTTAATCTTCTCTTCCCCCCCCCCCCCCCCCCTCCATGCTTTGTCTCCCCCATCCACACCACGGTCTCCTCCTCCCCCCATCCACACCACTCTTATCCCATCTACGCAGCTCTATCTTCTGCTCATACCTCAGTTGCATAGACTCTGTGAGGGTCTGATGGCATACCGTATCTGTATTGTGCAAGGAACACGTCCATTAAGGTGTCAGCCTCAATGATCGGAATTTAATTGCTTTTTTTAAGTTTGAGTTGCAGAAATTCAGTAGGCTTTGTGAAATTTCAGATCATGTCTAAGAAGCCTTAATGGGACATAACCGTAAGGGTTTATGTCTATGGAATTTCATTGCTTTTTTATAATTTATTAACCATCAGGGACGGGAGCAGCAAACTGGGCCACCTGCAGAGGAGAAGGGCAACAAAATGGTACACTAGTGCGGGTGGTGGAGGGGACAGCACACAGGAGGCATTTTGAGGGTGCAGAGGGAGAGACGGCTGCAGGGGTACGGGGCAGTGCACAGTGGCAGCAGAGGGGCAGTGCACAAGGGCAGCAGCGGGTGACTGGCTCACTGGCACTGATGGTCTCAGCCCTGAACTGCTATTTAAAGCCCCTACACATGGAATGATGTGCTCACATTGCGATATCCTGAACGATTTCCCTAGAACTCTCCACGGCACTCCGGCACTCGATATGGTGCTTAAATAACATTTTGACAGAACTATCGTGCAAGATCTAAAGATAGCTGACTGCATGCACGGATCAGTGAGACCCGTGATGCAGGCAAAAAAAAATAATAATTCAGAAAAAACACTTAAGACACAGATGCATGGACAGATGGATAAGTGAGATCCGTCCATGCGTCTGTGTTAAAAATGAAAACTGAACTTTAAAAAAAAAAAAATGGCGTACAACAAGCCTCGTGCTTTCCACAGCCGGTCCTGGTTGTCAAAATAGAGGGGACGAACAACATAGGGTTACCATATATTATTCATAACCAGCACCGGACCCATTCTAGCGAGGGAGTAATGCCACAGCCAGGGGAACCCTTTCACTAGGTACCCCAGCCAAAGCATTACCCCTGACCATTAGTCATCCCAGGTTGGGGATCTCTGGGGAGGTGGGTATCCCCCTATCCAGGGCACCCCAGGCCTGGGCTGATAGCCCAGGGCTATCCCTGGCACCCCTGGGCGGTAGGTGCCGGGTTAATTGCGTAAAGAATAGTGTACTGTCTTTTACAGGTGAACTACAGGTCCCAGCAAGCATTCCTTGCATGCTGGTACTTGGAGAACCACAAGTACCAGCATGCGGGGGAATTACGGGTCCGCTGGCACCCGCAGTCCGCCTGTAAAGAAAATATTAAAATAAACACAATACATTTTAATATTTTAATAAAAGTTTATACTGCATCTTTACTTGGGGGCGGGGCCTTTAAGCTTTTTCTTGGCCGCCACCTACCCAAGGCTTCTTGCATGTTCACCTGGGGGGCTACCGCCTCCCCAGGGCTTTCGGGGTTTTCACCTGGGGGGAGGCGGCCTTTAAGCTCTTTTACAGGGTTTCCAGCATCTTCTAACTTCAGAAGCTCTTACATGCATGCTCCTTCCCCACCGGCGAACTGCCAGTCGCTGCCTTGCGTTGGCTAGCCGAGGGGACAGGGTGATTACGTTATTCTGACGCTGTGATTGGCTCGCGGCAGCCATCTTGAAATTCAAAAATGGCACCACTGCCGTTTTTTTAAAATGGCACCACTGCCGAACTTTGCAGAATGGCTGGCAGGGACTGGATCCTCTCGGATCCAGGTCTGCTGCGAACGCCCGCTACCTCAGTCAGGTCCCATAGTCTCTGCCGCCTGCACATCCACTGGGTCCCGCTAACGCCTGCACTGGTATGCCGGCTAAAAGCCAGCCATGTTAGTGCACCCAAGTGAAGCCACTGTACACCCCCTGCAGGAGGCCACCTACTGAGCATGCCATTCCCTATTTTTAAAATTGGGCATGTTTTGGCCAATTGTTAAACTGTAACTTTCAATTACCTGAACCCCAAAAGGCCCTACACTCCATGGAACAGGAGCTACCTAACAAAACTAAGTCCAAGTCTTAATTTTCCTCTACCCTGAGTTATGCCTTCCCAAAAATCCCTCATAGACTGAAGCAGAAAAGTGGCAGTTTTGACCAAACAGGAAGTGGAAGAAAAAAAAAACTTTAGATTACTCCCAATTACACATTTTTTACTTTTTTACCCTGCAGCACCGAGCGACAGTTCTACCTGTCCATGCCAAATTTCAGCTTAGTACGTCCAATAGCTTTTGAGGTGTAGCCCCTCAATGCCATGTCCCCCTCTCAGGAATTCCCTATGGAAGAATTCAGTTTATTCGATTCAGCCTGTGGGCCGTATTCAATTTGAAGCGTTAAGTCCGGATCCACTTTAAGTTACCGCCGATGACGTAATTATTGTCTGTTTTGGTTTTACCCCGTATTCAATTTGAAAGACTTTCCGCCTAGGCGGAAAGTCAATGCAGTGTAATAGGCGGTGAAGTATCGCCTATTAATGGCAGGCGGAAAAAAATGCAGAATTGGGGTTTTGGGGTGCAACGTTTCGGGAACCCCCGTGCAGCCTTCAGACAGTCCCCCAAAGGTAATCTGTGTTAAAAAAAAAACAACTTAAGGACACCCCAAAAATTTACTTTGAAAAAGGGGGTGAAAAAAAATGTTGGGGTACAAAGTTAAAAACTAGTGACCTTGACCCTGGGGGGGATACCCAAGTATGCCCCAGGTGTTTTTTTGATTGCAGGTGTTTGCGGCAGGTGGATTTTTCGCGATTTTCAAGTACCCCAAATTTGCTGGGATAAGTTATTTTCTGGAAAAAATACTCCTAATTACTATTCTGCATCCGGTATAGAAAAACGCTATTTAGCAGCTATTGAGCCCATTTAAAAATACCAAATACCTTCAGCAAGCCAAATCGGGGGTAACCATAGCTAACCCCCATGTCAGAGCATCATTTGGGGGGTGTCAGGCTGATTTCCCCAAAACTGACAGTACTTTCCGCTTGTTACAGTATCGCCGCCTACGCGTACTTTCAAATTGAATACGGGGTAAAGCGTGCACGCGCTTGATAATTTAACGCCTGCAAAACAGGCGAAGTCGGCGTTAAGTCCGGGCCGTGTTAACTTAACGCGGCTCGGCTCAAATTGAATACGGCTCTTAATATAAGGGCACAACAGTGCCCTTTTTTTTTTTTTTTTCTCTCAAACGTACTTGACACCTCAACGCCCAGCCCAAAGCCCTGGACATCGAAATAGGAAAATCGGGGAGTATATTCCTTCCATGATGTAGGTGGCCACTAAGAAGGGATTTTTCTAAATTCTACTTCTAAAGGTGCATACACACACAGCGATTTAGTTAATGAACGATTTTAGTAAACAATTTTCTCCCTTGAAAAAATTAACTAAAATCGTTTACTAAAGTTGTTCATTTACTATGTTCATTTAAATGTAATGAACGATTTTTTAGAACTACAAACGATTTTTGCATATTCCCTTACTGAAAATCGTTGAGTTGACAAGTCTGACTGAACTACAAACGTGAACGCATGAACGAAAATCGTTCATCGTTTAACGATAATAGTTTGTAAAAATCGTTCACTTTCTGAGTCAAACGATATCGTTTAACGATAAGGTGCATACACACACAACGATTTTTTGAACGATTAGGGGGGTGAAAAGGGCTCAAATGTTTCCTCCCCCTGTGCAATGTCCTGCCTGACTCATTGTGGCTACAGCACAGTTCGAAATTCAAACACCAACGGTCACCCAAAGTGATGCCAAACATCACCATTAGCAGTTGGTGAGGCTCCTCTATTTGAATAGTGAGGGAGGGGAATATGTTACTATAGAGGTGAGGGAGGGGAATGTGTTACTACACAGGTATGGTTGGGGAATGTGTTGCTACACAGATGAGGTAGGCGAATGTGTTACTACATCGGTGAGGGAAGGGAATGTCAAATGTATTACTACAGAGGTGAGAGAGGGTGTAATGTCTTACTATAGCAGTGAGTGGAGGGGATGCATAACTATAGCAGTGAAGGATTAATGTGTTACTGGAGTGGTGAGATGGAAACCGTAAATTTAAAGTCTACCCAGGTGAAACATCCGTGTGTGTGTGTGTGTGTGTGTGTGTGTGTGTGTGTGTGTGTGTATTTCCAGGACTTGCACTCCAATACAAAAAAACGGGTTTAATCCAATATAAAGGTTACATAATACAGACAGATGCAGAGGCCCAACAGTCTGTTTTAACTGCTATTTCATGCTTTATTTGTCCGGGAGTGCTTCCTACTTATGGTATATATATGTATGTATAATATAATATATATTTTTTTTCACATACATGTACACATGTCTATATGCCAGGGTGCCATCCTTTCAATAATAGAAAATGCGGATCTTTAAAGGAAGAATCAGGTGGCACTTCATCGGACTTACAAGTCAGCGATAGTGTTTATTTAAGCCAACATTTCAAGGCCCCCTAAGGCCTTTTCATTACACACCCTGATAAAAAGGTTTTAGTCTTCAATTTATACATCTTTAAATAAAACTTGTGTTCTGATAGGCTCCCGAAACTTCCACATATGTAGTTGATTTTAGTAGCTATCTTTTATAGAAGTGTTTTATTTCTTCTGCAGGGTCCATAGGGCTCCACAGAGGGACATTGGGGTGTGTAGGTGGGACCTGGAGGATCGGACACCAACAGCAAAGCTTTTCAATCCCAGGATGCTCCGGTCCTTCCCCCTATACCCCGCCCACAGCCTGAGGGCACTTCAGTTTCGTTGGTGTCCGGCAGGAGCTGGATCACCATTAGAACGGGGCTGCATTAAGCAGCCCAAACTTTTATAATAATTTTAATTTATTTTCTATTTTTACACCAGCGGTTGTCTGCTTCTGCCCCATCACCCCTCCACGGCTCCGTGACACCAAGCATGTGCTAGGTACTCCCGGCAGGGCTCCAAGTGGGACTAGCTAGCAGGGTACCCGAACCCCAGAATTCAGGGGACAGAAGGTGGAACCACGTGCACGGTGACTCGCATTTTTGCACAGTCTTGCCTCCGGTCTCAGGATACAGACTGGAGGTGCTGATGTGGACACTGGTGCACCCACGACTCCATTAGACCACTGGGGCATACAATACACTGGCGCAGGGCATATATAGAGGCCAGGGGACTCGGTGGTTAACATCAGCAAGGGGAGAAGGCGCTCTACCTGCAGCCCATCCCACTGTCCAGGGTGCCATTCTACTGTGGTTCTGGTGTTCTCTGAGCTGTTCATACAGCGCTATATCCTACCAGTTTGTAGTTTGGTTTTAGTGCCCATTGCAGACATGTAATGTTTTTCTGCATTTGTATGTGACTTGTGCTAGCGCTAATTTCTACTTTCTATACTGTCAGCTTATACCTTTCCCTTTATTCTACTATACCCTGACATACTAAGGTATAGGGGGGGTTCATTGTACCTCATCACATATATAATTGTGAGGGCTATCTCACACTTAATAGTGTGGTTGCATACTACACTGTGCCATAGTATACATACTGCAGGGTGTTCACTGCACTTATCATACTTTGCTTGTTCTTTCCTCTGCCAGACATAGCCACCAGAATAAAATAGTCTGATGCTGCTGCTCCTACTGTGGTGTCTTGTAAGTCCTGCTCAGTGGGCTTGGCCAAAGAGGACCTCATTCGGAAAGGGTCTTTGTACTAATTGTTACTCAGCCCCGGTGTGTCTCCCTCAGGACCCACCCTGGGCTGCCTTTTCACAGATGCTGGCAAAACTTGCGGACCACATAGCAGTCCCCGTGGTAGCTCCCCCTGTGGAATGGCCACAGCTGGTACAACCTGCAAATAATTTGCCTCCCCCATGGGTAGACAGTACAGAGTTTGGCTAATACCTCTACGGTATTTCAGCAAAAGCTTTAACTACTAAGCCTACTAAACGTGCTGTGTTATCTTCCCAGTCCACCCATTTATCTGATTCTGATACACAGTGCCTTGCAAAAGTATTCATCCCCCTTTGCATTTTTCATGTTTTGTTGCCTCGCAACCTGGAATTAAAATGGATTGTTTGAAGGTGTGCATGATTTCATTCACAGAACATGCCTACAACTGTGAAGTTGTGTTTTTTTTTAGATTGTGAATTAAACAACATTTAGGACAACATAACAGAAAACTTCAGCGTGCATAACTATTCACCCCCCTAAAGTCAGTACTTTGTCGAGCCACGTTTTGCGGCAATTACAGCTGCAAGTCGTTTTGGATAAGTCTCTATGAGCTTGCCACATTTTGCCCCTGGGATTTTTGCCCATTCCTCAAGGGAAACTGCTCCAGCTCCTTCATGTTGGATGGATTTCCGCTTGTGAACAGAAATCTTCAAGTCTGACCACAGATTCTCAATTGGATTGAGATCTGGGCTTTGACTAGGCCATTCCAACACATTTAAACGTTTCCCCTTAAACCACTCGAGTTTTGCTATAGCAGTATGCTTCGGGTCATTGTCCCGCTGGAAGGTGAACCTCCGTCCCAGTCTCAAATCACAGGCAGACAAACAGGTTTTCCTCAAGAATATCCCTGTATTTAGCACCATCCATCTTTCCCTCGACTCAAATCAGTTTCCAGTCACTGCTGCTGAAAAACATCTCCACAGCATGATGCTGCCACCACCATGTTTCACTGTGGGGATGGTGTTCTTGGGGTGATGGGATGTGTTGGGTTTGCGCCAGACATAGCGTTTTCCTTGGTGGACGAAAAGTTCAATTTTACTCTCATCTGACCAGAGCACCTTCCTCCTTACATTTGGGAAGTCACCCACATGCCTTTTGGCAAACTCAAATCGTGTCTTATTTTTATCACTAAGTAATGGCTTTTTTCTGGCCACTCTTCCATAAAGCCCAGCTCTATGGAGTGTACGGCTTATTGTGGTCACATGCACAGATACACCAGTCTCTGCTGTGGAACTCTGCAGCTCCTTCAGGGTTACCTTTGGTCTCTGTGCTGCCTCTCTGATGCCCTCCTTGCCCGGTCTGTGAGTTTGGTTGGCGGCCCTCTCTTGGCAGGTTTGTACCATGTTCTTTCCATTTGATGATGATGGATTTGTTGGTGTTCCGGGGGATCATCAAAGATTTGGATATTTTTTTTATAACCCAACCCAGAATTGTACTTCTCAACAACTTTGTCCCTGATCTTGTTTGGAGTGCTCCTTGGTCTTCATGGTGTGATGCCTCTTGCTTAGTGGTGTTGCAGCCTCTGGGGCCTTTCAGAAAAGGTGTGTTTATAATGACAGATCATGTGACACTTAGAGTTCACACAGGTGGACTTCATTTCACTAATTGTGACTTCTGAAGGTAATTGGTTGCACCAGAACTTTTGAGGAGCTTCATAGCAAAGGGGGTGATTACATATGCACATGCCAATTTTCTGAATTTTATTTATACATTTTTTTTTAATATATATATTTTTCTCACTTCACCAAAAAAATTTATAGATTCCAGGTTGTAATGTAACAAAAAAGATAAAAAGCCAAGGGGGGTGAATACTTTTGCAAGGTACTGTATCATCTGGGGATGTAGAGGATGCAGACCTCTCTCACTCTGACTCTGTGTCAGGAGAAGAGGAGCCACATTCTAAACTAAATATACCTGCTCTTGTGAGAGCTGTTAAAACTATTTTACAAATAAGAGGATGAACCCACTCCTAAGAAAAAACACGCACTTTTAAAGCGACAAAAGGTTGTTTTTTTTAACCAGAGTTTCCTCACTCTGACCAGCTATCTGATCACATGAGTGAAGCTTGGAATATGCCTGGTAAAAGGTTTCAAATTCCAAAACTGTTCAGTTCCTTTTACCCTCTTCCAGCTACTGATAGTACTAAATGGGAAGTTCCCCTAACAGTGGATTCTCATGTAACACGTCTGGTTAAAAATGCCACCACACCCATTCATACTGCAACCTCCTTCAAAGAGACGACAGATAGATGTATAGAAGCTTGTCATGAATCCATATGCTATCTTAAAGGAGCTATTACTCGTCCTGCTAGGGCTATGGCCTGGGTGGCAAAAGCCATTGAGAGTTGGGATGAGGCCCTAGAAGAGACATTTCCCCCCCTGATGCTTCGAGGGAACAGCTGTCCTACATATCTCACATTAGAGATGCAGGTGAAGCAGGTATGGTTGCGGCTCTCCTGGCCTGCAGGATATCGGACACTTCTATAGTGGCCCGCTGTATTGTTTGGCTACGTTCCTGGAAAACAGATTCAGACTCAAAACGGCATCTGGAGTCTCTGCCTTATTCTGGAGACATCCTATTTGGTTCAGAATTAGATAAAATTGTGACTCTGGCAGCTTCCAAGATGGCGTTCCTGCCATCTGCATATAATACAAAGCATCAGACGTCATAATTTTGCCCTCAAGGAAAAGCCAATCGTCCGTCTTATCCACAACAGCAGATTTCAACCAAGGCCACCAAGCCTAGGGCCAAACAGGCCTGGGCTACTAGACGTCCACCTGCCAAGTCTGCGGACAAGCCTACAGCCTGACAGGCTGGCCTCTCGCTGGGGGCTCCCAGGGTGGGAGGCAGACTTATTCAATTTGCCCAGGTTTTTCATCAAACCACGTCAGATGCCTGGGTAAGGGAAGTGGTCACCCATGGATACATACACACTCTCATTCCTGAGGTGACGCCCACCCCCTATCCCAAGCAGCTCTTTTGCACAGGTCCTGCTGCTTCAAAAAGCCATTCAGTCTTTACTGAATTCAGGAGTAATTATTCGGGTCCCGTCCTCACTACCCTTTTCTTAGTTCAGAAGCCCAATGGGTCTCGTCTGCCTAGCCTCAACCTCAAAACTCTGAACAAGTTTATCAGGGTGCCCTCCGTTCCATTATCCTAGCTATGGAACCTGGGGATTTTAAGGTAAATCTAGACATTCAGGACGCTTGCCTACATGTACCTATAGCGCATTCTCATAAATATCTCCGGTTTGCTATACTACAGCAACATTACCAATTTCAGGCTCTGTCATTCGGCCTTTCAACGCGGAGGGATGGGGGGCAGTGTCTTGTTCATAGCTCCGGCTTGGCCCAGACGTTATTGGTTCTCTGATCTTTACAGACTCTCCATAGACGTTCCTATTCAACTTCCTCTACGAGTAGACCTGTTGTCTCAGGGTCCATGTTTACATACATATTTCCAATGTTGTACTCCAAGAAACTGTCCCGCAAGTATTTAAAGTTTGTAGAATTGTTGCCTTTCTTCAGGCTGGACTGGATCTAGGCTTCCGCCTAGCATCTCTGAAAGTGCAGGTCTCTGCTTTCTCTATCTGGTTTCAGTGCATAATTGCTACTATACCGGATGTTCACACCTTCATGCACGGTGTTCTACGTATACAACTTCCCTTTGTCCCTCCTGGGATTTGTCAGCGGTGCTCCAAGCACTTGAGGACCCTCCATTCGAACTTCGCGCCTACTACACTGCTGGATTTCCCCTCTGACTGAACAAACAGCTAGCCACTGGGCCGCGGCTCTAATACAGTGCGGCTTCTTACATTAGATACAGACTGATCACGCAGCTGACCGATAAGATTACCATCCAGCTGGTAGGAACAGCGATCCCACTGTGCTGCCGGAGAATTTATTGCTTACAGCATTAGCAGATCCGTTCATCCGAGGAAGTGAAACCTATTGGTATATGAACTACATGTGGACATTTGTTTTAGGGTATAATATAGCCACGCTACTCCTTGCCACACTCAGTAGCGCAACGCAACAGGACACTTCTTCCACAAACATTGCCCCCCTTCATCTATTTTACAATCATATGGACATATTCCTCTAGTCTCATAAGTGACTTTATTATTGTATATTATTGTCTCTTTTTTACCTGTTAGGTGATGCTACTATTTAGTATAGTGTTTAGATCCATATAAAGCTTTATTCTGCTATTTTTGCTATGCTATGAGAGATATATAAATAGGTTTGAAATATATACATGAATATGCATTAGAGCAATCTTTTGACACCTTTTTAAGTGTACATTAAATTCTTTATTATAAACGGAATATCTGATTTATGTGTGTGCGCAGCGCTCTTTTGCCTCTTTCTTATTATATTTCTTGTTGTAGGGAAGTGGCATTTTTCCCAGGTGATGAGCAGCAGCCCACACAATATATTTCTTTGACTTGATTAGTGCTTCCTTGATGCCTGGTATATTGACCTTTACCTCCTTTTGAACCCCTGGAATCAGTGGATGTCAAGTGGCTCACTGCGAAGACTTTCTTCTGGCTACAGCATCTGCCCGTAGGGTATCTGATTTAGGGGCGCTTTCATGTCGTTTCCCCTTTTTAATATTTCATCAGGACAGGGCTGTTCTTTGTGCACGCCCAGGTTCCTTCGCAAGGTCGTTTCTGACTTCCACCTTGAATGTGGAAATTGTGGTCCCTGCATTTAATTCACCAGACCTCTCGATAGGAGAGGCCTCGTTGGATGTGGTCTGTGCTCTGAAGATCTACGTGGACCGCACTACTTCCATCAGGAAATAGAAATCCCTCTTTGTCCTATATGGATTCCACAAGAAGTAATGGACAGCTAAAAAACACTCTGGCTAGATGGATTCGCAGGACTCTATCTCACAGGCTTACACGCAGATTGGCCTTCCTATGCCGGCTTCAATATCTGCTCATTCTACTCGCTCTGTGGGTCCCTCGTGGGCAGCCCGGCGTGGCGCCTCAGTTGAACAGCTATGCAAGGCAGCCACCTGGTCTTCTGTCCACACCTTTTCTTAGGTTTTATGCCTTTGATACATTTGCCTCTCAGGATGCTTCCTTTGGGCGTAGGGTTCTCCATTCCCTTCAGGAGCGTTCCCGCCCTTAAACTGCTTTGGGACGTCCCCAATGTCTCCCTATGGAGCCCTATAGAAAAGGAGAGTTATGATAAAACTTACCTTGTATTCTTTCTTCGAAATCTATAAGGGCCACAAGGCACCCGCCCTGATGCTCCTAGCTTCTATGGGTTTCTTCCCCTTGTCACTTATTACCTTTTCAGTGTACCAGTCTTCCTTCTCTCCTATCCTGCTCCTGCTTTGGGCTTGTTAACAAAACTGAAGTGCCCTCAGGCTGTGGGTGGGGTATAAGGGGAAGGACCGGAGCATCCTGGGATTGAAAAGCTTTGCTGTTGATGTCCGGTCCTCCAGGTCCCACCTACACCCCCCAATGTCTCCCTGTGGACCCTATGGACTTTGAAGAAAGACAGTTTACCAAGGTAAGTTTTTTTTGTGTTTTACCATAACTCTCCTTATTTCAATACCTATTACAGCGCAAGTAAGTGAATGTCTGCATATAAAATGCATATTAGTTAGCAACTACTAGTGGAGAATGTATGTGTAGATTTTAAATATAAATCTATTCTTTGTTTCTCTTTAGCAGAACAAACCGCTCCCCACATCTCTTCAGTAGAAATACAGCAACACGTAGCCTCTCAATATGTCTTCTCTCCACCCTCATTGAGGACAAGATCATCTAGAACACCTGCTAATGTAAAACTGAAGGACAAGGTTTGTCTTACCATTTCTGTTTTTATTGTGATGGTGCATTAATACATTAAGCAGTGGTAAGGGTTATAATAGACAGCCTTGAGCAGGGATATTTTTTGCTGAATGCTTTTCTAATATGCTCTGAGCCATAGTATAAGTAATATTTATTTATTTTTTTAATACCAAAACTTAACGGTGAAAGTGAGTAAAATATCATGATATTCTCTTGTAGGATGCAGATGTCCAGAAATCTCATGAGGCAGATGCTGAAGATCTGGTAGTAAAACGAAGAGGCAGACCTCCAAAACACAAAGCAAAGAAACAGGACATGTACGTAATCGCACAAAATTCCAATTCACTCCCCCCCTTCCCTCTACAATTCATTTCACAAGCAGGTTCAGTGACTGTCTTAAAATGCCAACCTCTCGTCCAAAAATTATCTAATATGAGACAATGTGGTGATTTTCACCAATAAAACAAAACTTCCTTCTGCTACATTTTACACTTTTATTTTGTGATTATGCTCCCTATATTTTCCCTGCCTTGCTTTTTCTTTTTTTTTTAAACAAATTTTAGTTTAGTAAACTTTTCCTTTTGCAATGAGGCCTCCAACCAATCCATGTAGAAAACAAGCAGTCGTGGGTGTATCTGCATTTCGCATGCGAAGCGCTACCTTAGTGTCACAGCAACTTGCACTGTAACGTAGCATTTTGCATGGATCACCCATAGTCGCACACAGAATATTGGCATGCCGCATATTTTAATCAGTAGAAGCTGCTTGTGCTACCTATTCGCATCGCTGTGTTAATAAGATGCACCTGAAGGAAAGAAATTGCACAAAAAGACGCTCAGCATTAGCGAGTCACCTGGTGCCCACACGTTGTGTAACGTGACTTGTAGCGCACAGAGGATAGATGTATGTGGACACATCTGTATGTAACCAATTTCTCATGTTACGAAGATGGGAAGCATGACTATAGGCAGTGATATTGGTTAAATTGTTGCCACCATTAGATCTGCTTTGCTGAAGCTTTACAAGACCTCTTATCATTCCAAATAAAGGTGCGGATTTTCCCTTCAAGCTCCATAATATCCTGTCTTAACAAAAAAATAGGGAGAAATTGAAGAGGATAGAGAATCCTCTGGAACTAGAATCCTTTTCACTAGACTAGCCCGTCCTAGATAAGAGATTAAGCCGCCGTCAGCTCTCAACATCTACCCGAACACTATGTACAATAGTTCATAAGTTAGTGGTATATAGGTTACTAAGATTTTTTACGGTATCTATACCCACAAATATGTAATGGCCTTATTCGCCCATACATTAGGAATCTCTCTGGACCACACTGGGAAATTCTATACTCTTCGAAGGTATAAAGCAGTACACTTTTCAAAATTAACGGCAAAGCCTGATACTGATACACGCTCAGTTATTATCACCAACAAGGGTCCAAGAGAACATCGGCCAAAATCTTAACCTCCACTCCAATATTAATACTCTGAATGCCGGCCAGTTTTGTAAGACTCTGAGCATGGGATTTAAGGCCGAATTAGAGAGCAAGGGCGAAGGGGGACAAGCCTGTTTTGTTCCTCGGGACATTATAAGACTTTACCCGACAGTCCCATTAATCAATAATGAGCTAGTTGGACGAGTATTTAAACATTTGATCATGGACTGAAATCTAGGACCAAATCTTTACCATATCAAATGCCTTAGTGGCATTAAGGCTTAAAAAGATACCCTGGAAATCAGATTAGAGGTTAGCAGCCAATCCATTCTCAGTGTCTCTATGGATGCCTTTCACATGGGGCAGTGGGAAGACGACTGAGTCGAGTTTTTATTAGGCTTTGGGATAAGTGTAGTAAAAGCTTGGTTAAAAAAATTGAGTATGTCAGTATACAGCGGGAAAGCTCATAAAGAGCCAGAACAATGCAATGTTTTAAAAGGTTATAGTATTCAGCTGAGTATCCATCAGGTCCTGGAGACTTATTTGATTGTAGGGTCAAAATGGAACTGCTATCTCATATTTGCTTCCAGGGCATCTCTTGCGAGGGAGAAATATGGGGCAGGGCAGCCTCATCCAACAATTTAGTCATTATAGCAGTGTCATGTGGGGCAGCTGTACACAGGAGACTATTATACTCTTGGAACACCCGGATAATAACAAGGTAGGGGAATTAGGATCACAAAGGGCCGTCACATGATGCAGATGTTTTAAAGATTTAGTCATATTGGCTAACAAAGTTCCCGTTTTATTTCCCTAGTGGAAGTACATTTTCTTGGTATAATCAAACTTGGATTGAGCTTGTGCCAGAACAATCTTTCCAGTAATATATAGTGTTAATTCTAGAATGGGCTGGGCATCTTAGTAAAAGGGTGCATGCTCCAGAAAAAGGGGTGTGGTCACTAGAAAAGGGGTTGTGCCCTTGAAACATGCCCTCTTTTCATCGCTGTAGAGGGGGTGCCCAGCACTCATGGAGAAATTGGGCTGCCCCCAAGCTCTCACCGCAGTGTGAAAAGATGCCATGCGCATGGGATCTATTCACTCACAAGTAATTGTTTCATGGATATGGTTTGATAGAAGGCCTGTAAATCGCAATTGGGCGCATAGATATTAAGTGGAGTAAATCTGGCATCAAATATCTGGACATACAATAGGATATAGAAGAAAGGTGTGAGACTGTTGGGTGCACTCTCGGGTGATTAAGGGCAAGTGCTGGGCTCTGATGGGGTTGATGTTACAATAGCAACATGGTGATAAATAAAAAAATTACTTTTATTAATTTATATTAAAAATATATACCATAACATTTGGGGTTAAAATGAAAGATATAGTGTATAAAGTAGCAAAAAGTGTTAAATTAAAATTCCTGGAAAGGCCGCTGGGTTACTAACTTATATTGTCAGTATTAGTTCTGATTATATACTGCACCAGATATATATTTCTGCTCACTTATTATATAGCTTCAGTATTGCTATTCATCAGAACAGAGCAGATTCACTGTATCAAAAGTCAGTAGTGACATTAGTTAGCTTGCTGTTACAATGTATAATAACTACTGTAATTGTATCAATAATATCGCCTCAGCGAAATGCGCATAGGCTCATGAGACCGCTGGGTTATATGGACGTATTAGTCCACATGGAGACATCCTGGTTAATATGCTAAAAAAAGATTCGCTGGTTAAAAATATGGTACACTGATCTTAACCTGGGGAGTGAGTGCTATTAGAAGCCGCGGCAACCAAATGCCGTTTATACACAAATAAACCCCAGGGATTAGTAGTGCCACAGCAGTAATGTCTGATTTATTGTTGTATAAAGCAGGCGTCTGAACGCGCTTATTACTAGCGCACATCTTACGAATAGTAGTGCCACAGTAGTAATGTGTCTGATTTAATATTGTATGAAGCAGGCGTCCCAACGCGCTTATTACTAGCGCACATCTTACTATTAATTAACAGTTCTATATCGGGCACCTGAGATCACTGGGTCATATGGATGTATTAGCCCACATTAAGATCTCCTAATTAACATGCTGTAATAAAGACTTGCTGCTCAAAATATGATACACTGATCCTAACCCAGGGAGTGAGTACCATTAGAGCCGCGGCAATTAAATGCCGTTTATACACAAATAAACCCCAGGGATTAGAAGTGTTTTAGCAGTAATGTGTTCGATTTAAGATTGTATGAAGCAGACGTTTCAATGCGCTCATTACTAGCGCACATCTTGCTGTTAATCAACAGTTCTATACTGAGCAGAGCTGTTGCATGATTATAATAATGTAGTAACAGAAATATAACAACAATATTCATGTTGCACTGACTTGTACTGAGAGGGACCTGCCACATACCTGCAATGGTGAATGAACAGGGAAATAACCCAATTACACACTGTACAGGGTTAACTGAAATAGGTTATTAAATACGATAATTATCAAACCAAATATATGGTGAAGCTGACTCTAACATGAAGTGATTGTTCAGAGCAGGATACGAACAACTGCTGAGGCGATATTATTGATACAATTACAGTAGTTATTATACATTGTAACAGCAAGCTAACTAATGTCACTACTGACTTTTGATACAGTGAATCTGCTCTGTTCTGATGAATAGCAATACTGAAGCTATATAATAAGTGAGCAGAAATATATATCTGGTGCAGTATATAATCAGAACTAATACTGACAATATAAGTTAGTAACCCAGCGGCCTTTCCAGGAATTTTAATTTAACACTTTTTCCTACTTTATGCACTATATCTTTCATTTTAACCCCAAATGTTATGGTATATATTTTTAATTTTAATATAAATTAATAAAAGTTATTTTTTATTTATCACCATGTTGCTATTGTAACAAAAACACCATCAGAGCCCAGCACTTGCCCTTAATCACCCGAGAGTGCACCCAACGGTCTCACACCTTTCTTCTTTTTCTTTGAGTATGTTTTGTGAGCAGGGTAGCACCATTTCCAACATTCCTTTTTCGTACTAAGACGGTATGAAAAGGATAACATTAAATGGTGAATACCTACACAGAAAATAAGTAGGTAGGGTGAAATTGATTAGAAATATAAGGATCAGTGCAGATTCTTTCTTTTTCCTTAAACATACAATATGATATACCGGCCTTCCGGGTCCAAAATAGTATGCAGACTACTGTAAGGAAGGTATCTGGCAAAGATGACCACTACATGAGATTTGGAATGGTAAGAGGTGGAGAGGCAACCATCACGCAGTCCCCATCTGACTTCCAGTTACTCTTGTATGTAAACAATTCCTGGCTTAAGGTTTTTAAGGGCAGTAAAAATCTGCTTACATGTGATAGGGGTATTCGGCCCACCCACAATCCTGCTGTCATGGGTAGCCAACCATAGAAAAAACAAGAAAGTGGAAAATTACAGTGCTGTGAAGCACCTGAGAGATTGAAGAAATTTCTATAATAAAAATAATATATAATTGTGAACGAAAATGATAATGTAAATAAGTGTGTGTGTGTATTATAATGAAAAATGGAGATGAAGTATCAACCAAAAAAAGAATATGTATATATGTGGATAAAAAATGGTATTCCAGCCATGTTAGTCAAGAATAGACCTCTTTAATATATAAAAATTAATAATAAAATCGATAATAAAACATGAGACCTCAATGGCCAATTATAATGAAAAATACAATAAGAAAAGAATTATATATATATGTGTGTGTGAATACAACATAAATGATAGTAATAACAATTATATTACATCAAAAATACATACATAATTAAATAAAAATGTCTCCAACTGATGTCAGTCAATGAATAGAATTATGCATATGAGAGCACCACAATTTTGAGATACAGCTGCCGTATTAATCACTGCTAATTCACATCCAGGGAATGGGGAAAAGAATTGGCACTGTGTTGCCAGCAAAATTGTAACAGAAAATGTCAATCTAGATGAAAATAAGAATCCACGGAAACGGAATTCGCTTGTAACACACACCACATCTTCCATGTTATCACACAGTGCCTATGGATGTATTGGGGTTCACGCTCCCACCACAGCTCATGTGACCTAAAGGTGCTGGGCTTTTGTTGGGGACTTACTTCCCAACATTTCTTTTTATTTCCACACTTAGGCATGCGATTGTGTTTCACCCTTTAGGCTGCTTTAATCCCTCACATATACATGTACTTAGTACATGTGTGTGCGGAGAGCACACAGATTTGTGCACATAATTCCAATATGTACGGCCACAGTACTATCTTTGATGCATATATAAAAAGAACAAGATCTAAATGTATGTGTATGTATACGCTTACATGCGTGTGTTTGTATAGACTATTACGTTTGTTTTTTCACCCCTCTAGTACAGATTCTCATTGTAGCTATCTCTATTGAATTGTTTCTACTTCAGGGTCCATAGGGTATCCACAGGATACCTTGGGGTATAGGTGTGACGTCAGTCTCAGGGCACCAAAGAGTTAAGCTTTCAGCCTCCCAGGATGCACTAGGTCCCCCACCAATACCCCGCCCCCGAGCCAAGGCATCTCAGTTTAGTTTGGTGCCCGGCCGGAGTCGGGTGCACCTGTTGGAGTGGGGGCTAGAAGAGCCCCTGAAGCTTTTTCTTCATGCAGCTGTGGCTGCACATCTGGATGAACAGCATGGACAGTCAGTCCTGACGTCCATGCTGTCTTCCCTACACCCCGCCGGTACTGATCCGGGGATGCTGGTGGGCATCTGGGGTCACAGCTAGCGGTGACCCCAGATGTTCCGGACCATGGCCGGATTCAAGGGGGACAGAGGTAAGCAGCGGGGTCCCGCGGTGGGTCCCCGCTGATCACATGGTCCTAAGTCCCCAGGCAGGGGGCTCCCTGGGGACTGGCTGCAGCGTGGAGCCAGGCGACCAACCTGCGCTTCCACTACCCACTGGGACAGCGGACCGCAGCAGAGCGGTAGCGCTGCGGCGTCCCAGGGGTTAAATGCATGCCAGGGGAGCGCGCCTTCCCTGTCTCACAGCCGGCGCCTCCCCCGCTGCACACAGCCCTTTCTGCACTGTGCTGACTGGCCCTGTGTCAGCGCTCCTCCCCCAGGCCAGCCTTCTCTCTGCTCCTCGGCGGCCATCTTTTCAGAAGCATGGTGAACGCTGCTGGAAGTCTGCATTGGAAGCATCGTGGTCTGGGTCCCCCCGCATACCTCTCCTCCGCTGTGGTCAGGTCTGTGTATGCAGCGCTGTGTCCTACCAGGCCCTGTGTCTGTGTAGTTGAGTGATCAGCGCTGTTAGTGCAGGAATTGATTTTCTTTGCATTGTATGTGACTGTGCTAGCGCTGCTGCCTGTAACTTTTCTTCTCAAGACTGTCAGCTTTATTACTGTCCCTGTTCTTTCTGCTAAGCCCTTGCGGTGCGGTGCTGCAGGGTGGTCTCTCGCCTATTTAATATATAATTGGTGAAAGGGGTCACATACGTGGTGCCATCATGTCTGAAAGTGATTTTCCCCTCCGGCTACAGTGTACCACGTGTAAAGTACCGTTAGCGGAGGGGGAGGGTAGCGCGGAGGGCCTTTGCCGGCAGTGTTTGTCCATGGCGCGGCCTCTTACGGTTACAGCACCGGTACAGGAGCCGCCCTGGGCTTGTTTCGCTCAGGCGCTAACAGCTTTAGTGGGCCAGTTAGCTCCGCAGCCCGCGTTTACTCCGATGGGTTTGTCCCAGCAGTCTGTGGTGTCGTCACCCATGCAGGGTTTCCAATTGGTGGTACCCCACAGTCTCCCTATTTCCCCGCTCCCGGTTTCTCAGGAGCCAGCGTGGGTTAACTCCCTGACGAGTTCTGTACAGCACTTGTCGGATGTGTTGCAAGGGGAGTCTGTGATGCGGCCTCATAAACGGCCGGTGGCGTCTCTGTCCGCTCCTTATGAGGATGACGAAGGGACGTCTGATGATGGAGAGATTCTGGATCCTTACGATCAGGAACCTCTCCATACTAAGGACGCTGATGCTAAGTCCAAAGTATATATTCCTGGACTTATTCGGGCGGTCTGCACAGCCTTGGTGATTGAGGACGAAGTTCCCCCAGCGGCTAAGTCTAAGTATGCCTTTTTCAGAGACGTGAAGGGCGATGCCACAGTCTTTCCTCTTTCGGGTCAGTTGGTGGACCATTTAGAGGAGGCGTGGAAACAGCCTGGCAAAAGATACCAGCCGCAGAGACGCCTGGCGGTGGCTTATCCGTTCGCGGATAATTATTTTGCTAAGTGGGAATCCTCTCCACAGGTGGATTCTCACGTGACCCGTCTTGTCCGTAGTGCCACATTGCCGATGCCATCCATGTCCTCCCTTAAGGGTGCTACGGACCGCAAGGTGGAAATCTGCCTGAAGTCCGCTTATTCCCTTGCGGGGGGGGCAGCACGGCCGGCTATGGCCATTTGCTGGGTTGCCAGAGCGATGGAGCGCTGGGCGGATTCATTAGAGGCTTCTTTTGATTCCGACTGTCCGGCCGATCAGGCGGAGTTGATTGGCAATCTCCGTGATTCGGCCACCTACATCAACGAGGCGGCTCTAGACATTAGTACTCTGGTGTCTAGAATTTCTTCAGCAGCGGTAGCTGCTCGTCACACCTTGTGGCTGCGATCCTGGAAGGCGGACGCAGATTCCAAGAAGGGTCTGGAAGCGTTGCCGTTTACCGGAGAAGTTCTCTTCGGTCCGGATCTGGATAAGATTGTGGCCACGCTGGCGGCAGCCAAATCGGCTTGTCTCCCGTCAGCCGCTGCTCCTTCTGGTTCTGGACCATCGTCCTTTCGGTCATCTAGGGCCCAGGGCAGGCCCAAACCACAGTCGTTTCCTCGTCAGGCTGGCCCTAGGAAATCGGTCAAGCCCCGGAAGCAGGCATGGAGTACCAGACGTCCGGCCCCCAAGCCAGATGACAAGATGACTGCGGCCTGACGGTCCGGGCCTCCCTTTGGGGGATCCCAGGGTGGAAGGCCGCCTGCTGCAGTTCGCCCAGTGGTGGTCGGTCACTACGACAGACACTTGGGTTCTGGAGGTGGTCTCCCACGGGTACGCCCTCTCCTTCCGGGACAGAGCCCCGGCTCGATTCTTCACCACGGGTCTACCATCAGACCGGAACAAGGCTACGGAGCTGCGGAAGGTATTGCACACTATGCTCCAGGCTGGAGTTATAGTGCCTGTTCCATTCTCCCAGAGGGGCCAGGGTTTCTATTCAAATCTTTTTTTGGTACAGAAACCCAATGGGTCGTATCGTCCGATTCTCAACCTCCAAAGCACTCAACAAGTCTTTGCGGGTACCGAAGTTTCGGATGGAGACCCTACGGTCCATCATTCTGGCGCTGGAACCTGGGGACTACATGGTGTCATTGGACATACAGGACGCTTACCTGCATGTCCCTATTCTTTTGCGCCATCAACAGTTCCTCAGGTTTGCAATCCGCAGCGACCACTTCCAGTTTCGGGCGTTACCTTTTGGCCTGGCGACAGCACCACGTGTTTTCACCAAGGTGATGGCGGTCATGGTGGCTTCTCTGCGGCTGCAGGGAGTCCGCATGTTGCCGTACTTGGACGACCTGTTATTGGTGGCGGGATCTCCAGAGCTCCTGTTACACCACTTGGACCTGACCATTGCCCTGCTGCAACGGCACGGCTGGCTAATCAACTGGCAGAAGTCCACTCTAATCCCGTCTCGGAGGATTCTGCATCTTGGAGCCTTATTGGACTCGGGACAGCAAAAGATCTTCGTGACGGAGGAAAAGATCTCTGCTTTACAGTCAAGGGTGCGCAGTTGTCTGCACAGCCGCCGGGTGTCTCTACACTCGGCGATGAGGTTACTGGGCTCCATGGTGTCGGTGTTCGACATGGTGGAATATGCCCAGTTTCACTCCAGACCTCTGCAGCACCTGATCCTGTCAAAGTGGAACGGGCTGCCTCAGTCTCTGAAGTCCCAGACGATTGTGTTCACCCCGGAGGTTCGCCTGTCCCTTGCTTGGTGGTTACAGATGACCCACCTCAGCGAGGGACGTCCGTTGTCAACAGGACCCAATTTGGAACCCAGAACGGACACCAGTCTTCGGGGCTGGGGAGCAGTTTCGGGTCCACATCTGTTCCAGGGCAGGTGGACGCCGACAGAAGCGGAGCTTCCAATCAATATCTTGGAACTCCGTGCGGTCTTCAATGCTCTCCAGCAGGCACATCGGTTTCTCCAGGGTCACCCGGTACAGGTCCAGTCGGACAACGCTACCACCGTGGCCTACATAAACAGGCAAGGAGGGACCCCAAACCAGGGCGGCTCTCGTAGAGGTGTCTCGGATCCTGGTTTGGGCGGAGCGCAATCTTCCGGCCATATCAGCGGTCTTCATCCCGGGAGTGCTCAATTGGGAGGCGGACTTTCTAAGTCGCCAGGACGTTCATCCGGGGGAATGGTCCCTGCACCCGGACGTTTTTCAACTACTGGTGGACAGATGGGGTCTTCCAGAGATCGACCTCATGGCGTCCCGGCACAACAAGTTGCCGGTGTACGGGTCTCGCACAAGAGACGAAGGGGCGTCTCTGGTGGACGTTCCGGTTCGCATACCTGTTCCCTCCGGTCTCCCTTCTTCCACGGGTAATCCGGAAATTCAAACAGGAAGGAGGGACGCTCCTGTTGATAGCTCCCGCGTGGCCCAGACGGCACTGGTTCTCAGACCTTCAGGGTCTGTCCGTGGACATTCCTCTGCGGTTGCCGCTACGACTGGACCTACTGTCACAGGGTCCTTGTCTTCACCCGGACCTGACTCTGCTGTCTTTGACGGCGTGGCTGTTGAGACGGCCATGCTGAGGTCCCGGGGGTTTTCCAGCTCTGTGGTGCGTACCATGTTGCGAGCTCGGAAACCGTCTTCCGCGAGGATATACCATTGCGTGTGGCATACGTTCTTCCAGTGGTGTCGACCGAGAGGTTATGCACCGCGGGAGTTTCGTCTGTCTCGGATTCTCGCCTTCCTGCAAGCGGGACTAGATCATGGGCTTCGCCTTGCTTCTTTGAAGGTACAGGTTTCGGCCCTATCTGTCTGGTTTCACCGTAGGATTGCTACAATCCCGGATGTGCGCACCTTTATGCAAGGTGTTGTCCGCATTCAGCCGCCCTTTGTTCCACCTGTGGCGCCTTGGGATTTGGCTGTGGTCCTGAGGGCTCTCCAAGTACCGCCGTTTGAACCACTGGGATTAGTGGATCTTAAATGGCTAACAGCTAAGACTGTTTTCCTTCTGGCTATTGCTTCGGCCAGACGTGTTTCTGATTTAGGGGCTCTTTCTTGTAGACCCCCTTTCTTGGTTTTTCATGGGAACAGGGCAGTACTCCGCACTCGGCCCGAGTTTCTTCCCAAAGTTGTTTCCCAGTTTCATGTTAACGAGGAAATCGTTGTTCCGGCCTTTAACTCACCGGGTCTTTCCGTGGGTGAGGCCTCTTTGGATGTTGTGCGGGCCTTAAGGACTTATGTTGACCGCACTTCTTCGTTTAGGAAGTCGGACGCTTTGTTTGTCCTCTATGGCTTCCGTAAAAAGGGTTGGCCTGCTTCAAAGCAAACTTTGGCAGCCTGGTTCCGTATGGCTATTTCTGAAGCTTATCTTCATGAAGGCCTACCGGTTCCTCCTTCTCTGAAGGCTCATTCCACTAGGTCTGTGGGTCCTTCGTGGGCAGCTCGACGTGGTGCCTCTGCAGTCCAGATCTGCAAGGCTGCTACGTGGTCCTCTGTCCATACCTTCGTGAGGTATTACAGGTTTGACACCTTCGCCTCTCAGGATGCTTCCTTCGGGCGGCGGATTCTCCTTTCTGCACAGGAGCGTCCCCACCCTTAAAGGATACTGCTTTGGGACATCCCCAAGGTATCCTGTGGATACCCTATGGACCCTGAAGTAGAAAATATGAGATATGGTAAGAACTTACCCTTGTTATCTCTATTTCTACGAAGTCCATAGGGTTCCACAGGACTCCCGCCCTGTCGCACCTGTGCTGCAGATGGGCTTTGCTCTGGTCACCGTTTTTTTCCGTCTCCCTCTGGTGAGAATGTGATTCTTGTATGTGTCCAGATCTTTGTTCTCTCTCTTCCTTCTCCTCCTCCGGCCTATGGCTTGGTAACTAACTGAGATGCCTTGGCTCGGGGGCGGGGTATAGGAGGGGGACCTAGTGCATCCTGGGAGGCTGAAAGCTTAACTCTTTGGTGCCCTTAGACTGACGTCACACCTATACCCCAAGGTATCCTGTGGAACCCTATGGACTTCGTAGAAATAGAGATAACGGGTAAGTTCTTACCATATCTCATATTATCTAGAGAGTTAACCGATTTGGTTTTTTTATTGATCACGTTACATTATCTAACTCCAAACATAGTTTTGTGTAGTCACCGATGGTAGTTCTCCTAGAGACATGTGGCACTCTGAGAACTCCTCTATACCCTTCTCTATACCCCGCCTCCGAGCCACAGGCACCTCAGTTTTAGTTGGTGCCCAGCCGGAGTCTGGTCACCCTGGCGCAGTGGGGCTGCATTAGCAGCCCCTAAGCTAATTTTAAATTTTTTATTGAAGATTTTATTTATTTTTACTATCTTCTGAGCGGCAGCATCAGACTGTCCATCTGGACGTCCATGCTGCCGCTCCAACACCCCCGCTGGCGCTGCGACGCCAGTACTGATCTGGGGATCGCAGCGGGACCCCGGAGTCAGTACTAGCGTGGCTCCGGGACCTCCCACTGACTGCTGCTGGGCTCACGGGGATCAAGGTAAGCTATCAGCACTGCTCGCGGTGATACATGCAGTCTTCAGGCGCTGGTTTCTGGAGACAGACCGGCGGCGCTAGTAACGGCAGCGGGCTCCCCCACTAGGTATACCCCGCGCGTCTGCTGGACCACCACGGAATAATGGCTGGAGGGGAACCAGCGTCCCTGGGGTTAATTGCTAGCCAGGGGAGGCAGCCTTCCCTGGTTTAGCGGCTCCTCAGCTCAGCGCGCCTTCTCTTGCGTGTGCTGGCGTCGCTGAGCTGTTCCTCCTGCGGCCACTCCTTCTCAGAGCTCTCCGGCGGCCACCTTCTGGCAGCAACGCTGACTCCCAGGAGGTGTGTGGACCGGTCCCCCTGTGTACCTCTCCTCTGCAAAGAGACAGTGTACGCAGCTCTATAGCCCTCCCAGACACTGAATCTGGGAGGTTGATTGTAGCAGAAGGTGCAGTGAGTAATGATCTTATTGCATTGTATGTGACTATTGCTAGTGCTGCTGTCCGTGACTTATTTCTAACTTACTGTCAGCTTATACCTATCCCTTTCCTTATCCTACGGCCCGGCAGGTGTCGGGGAAGGGCTTTTTCTGTGGACCTCACTTATATAAATTAACTATTTCTGAGGCCAGTCACATACAGTTGTGTGCTACACAGTACCATTATTGTGTGCTGTTTGTGTTGCATACTGGTGAGAGCGCGGGTGTTTACACCATAATTCCTCTGGTGATACGTATTCCTTGAATATTTGCTGTATCATGTCTGATGAGGAGATTGAGCGCTCCGTGGCTCCTGTGTTTTCCTGCAGACGCTGTTCTGTGCGAGTGGATAGGGAGGACTTCTCAGGATGGTCTGTGCGGGCGGTGCCAGCTGGTACCTTGTCCCCTGTAAACCCCCTATGTCGCAGCATCCTCCATGGGCGATGTTTTCCCAAGTGCTGGCGTCAATTGCGCACCGTTTAGTGGTTCCAACATCGGTCCCTTCTAGGGTGTTGCCCCAGCAGGACATCCCCATTTCCCCAGATATTCCGCAGTTATTGTAGTCTCCCTCGGGGTCTCAGACTGTGGGGCCTTATGCAGGGTTGCCTATGTATGTCCATTCTCCCCCTGTGATGCAACAGTCTGTGGTGCCTTTTCCGGGGTTTCCTCAGGCGGATCCTCCACCCTGGGTGGATGTACTGTCCAGCTCTGTGCAGAGTCTGGCGGCCTCATCTTCGGCTTTTCAGTCGATGCTGCATAGTGACTTGCCCCATAAGGCGTCCAAGCGTCATGTAGTGAGTGCTCTGACGGCACAGCTGTCGGGCTCTGATGTGTCTTCAGATGACGGAGAAGTCCATGAGGACTCAGTCTCCATCTCCTGGACCATGGCATCCGAGTCAGTGTCCTCCATAAATGTTCCGGCTTTGGTTAGGGCGGTGCGGGCTATCCTTCATATCGAGGAGGATGAACCGGCCCCTAGGTCTAAGTACCCTAATTTTTAAAAAGGCTAAGGTAACCTCGAGTGTCTTTCCCTTGTCTGACCAGTTGACGGATCATATGGCGGGGGCCTGGCAGTTGCCCAGTAAAAGATTCCAGTCACAAAAGCGGCTGGCGTCTAATTATCTTTTTCCTGAGGCTCATTGCAGGAAGTGGGAAACCCCTCCAGCGGTGGACTCCCATGTCACCCGTTTGATTAAGAGCGCTACGCTACCATCGCTGGATGCTAGTCTGCTGACCTCTAGGGTTTCGGCGGCTGCTGTGTCTGCTTGTCTGTCCTTGTGGCTGAGGTCCTGGCGAGCTGATGCAGATTCTAAAAAGGGTCTGGAGGCCTTGCCCTTTAATGGTGAGTTACTATTTGGTCCAGACTTGGACAAAATAGTAGAAACCTTGGCTAAATCCAAGTCGGCTTTCCTTCGGCCTCTGCGCCGGCTAAAATGAGGAGCTCTGCTTTTCGGTCCTTTCGGGTTCAAGGTAAGGCCAAGGGTCAGTCCTTCCCGAGACATTCGGCAACCAAGGCCGCACCCAAGCCCCAGAAGCAGGCATGGAGTGCTCGGCGCCCTTCTTCCAAGCAGGAGGATAAACCGGCTGCCTGATGGGACGGGCCTCCCTCTGGGGGACCTCAGAGTGGGGGGCCGACTTCTCCAATTCGCTCAGTGCTGGCACAATACCACCACGGATGCCTGGCTGCGAGAAGTATTCTCCCAGGGGTACGCCCTGTCTTTTCGGCTTAGGCCGCTCCACCAGTTTTTTTGCACGAGTCCTTCTCTGGACAAGACCAAAGCTTCCCTTACTCCAAGCAGGGGTCATTGTTCCCGTTCCGCAGCCTCAACGCAGGATGGGATACTATTCTACTCTGTTTTTGGTTCAGAAGCCCAATGATTCTCATCATCCTATCCTGAATTTGAAGTCCCTGAACAAAATACCTCAGGGTTCCCAAGTTCAGGATGGAAACGTTACGTTCCATCATTCTGGCGATGGAACCAGGGGATTACATGGTTTCCCTGGATATCCAGGACGCCTATCTTCACATGCCCATAGCACCTGCACACCAACGGTATCTGAGGTTTGCTATCCTGCAACATCACTACCAGTTTTCGGGCGTTGCCTTTTGGCGTTTCCACGGCTCCGAGGGTGTTCACCAAGGTGATGGCAATTATGGCCGCCCACCTTCGGGGCCAGGGTATACGGTTCCTGGCGTATCTGGATGATCATCTTCTGCTGGCGAGCTCCCCGGGGGTACTTCTTCGACATCCCCACCTGACCATTGCTTGTCTTCAAGCACACGGGTGGTTGATTAATTGGAAAATGTCATCTCTGATCCCATCACAACGGATGGTCCATTTGTGAGCCCTTCTGGATTCTCGTCAACAAAGGATTTTCCTGACTCCTGAAAAGGTGTCCTCCCTACAACTGAGGATACACAGTTGCCAGAGCAGTTGCAGGGTGTTGGTCAACTCGGAAATGAGAGTCCTGGGGTCCATGGTGTCGGCATTCGACATGGTGGAATTTGCCCAGTTCCATTCCAGGCCCCTGCAGATTCTGTCCAAGTGGAACGGGTTACCTCATCGGATCCGATCCCAGATGCTGGTCTTGTCCCCGGAAGTGCGCCGGTCTCTAGCTTGGTGGCTTCAGCCAGCTAATCTCATCGAGGGTCGCCCCTTTTGGATCCCGGACTGGGTTCTGCTCACGACAGATGCCAGTCTCCGGGGGTTGGGGGGCAGTGACCGGCTCGTTGTCTCTTCAGGGCCGTTGGTCTCCGGAGATAGCAGTTCTTCCCATAAACGTTCTGGAGCTGCAGGCCATGTACAGGGCTCTGCTGTCATCAGGCACCGCTCTTCACAGAAGGGCGGTACAGGTGCAATCCGACAACGCCACCACGATGGCGTACATCAATCACCAGGGAGGAACTCGCAGTTGAGCGGCGATGTTGGAGGTGTCTCGCATCCTGGCTTGGGCGGAGAGCCACCTTCCTGCAATCTCGGCAGTCTTCATCCCGGGAGTCCTCAAGTGGGAGGCGGACTTCCTCAGCCGTCATGACGTGCACCCAGGGGAATGGTCGCTTCACCCGGAGGTGTTTCAACTTCTCGTGGACAAATGGGGACTGCCGGAGTTGGAACTGATGGCTTCCCGTCACAACTACAAGTTGCCCGTTTACGGCTCAAGGACAAGGGACGCAGGCGCAAGTCTGGTGGACGCGCTGTTGGTGAAATGGACATTTCACCTAGCGTACCTGTTTCCTCCGATCTCCCTGCTGCCTCGGGTGCTAAGAATAATCAAACAGGATGGAGGCACG
The DNA here is from genome assembly GCA_031769625.1 of Taudactylus pleione. Taxonomy (NCBI): domain Eukaryota; kingdom Metazoa; phylum Chordata; class Amphibia; order Anura; family Myobatrachidae; genus Taudactylus; species Taudactylus pleione. The sequence goes on from JAUIMM010000153.1 coordinate 3,663,962, forward strand.
TTTCTGCTGGTGGCTCCAGCGTGTCCCAGACGTCCTTGGTACTCCGATCTCAAGATCTTGTCCATCAACGTTCCATACCTTCTACCTCAGCGTCGGGACCTGCTGTCTCAGGGGCCCTGCCTTTACCCGGTCTGGGTCGACTGTCTTTGCTGTCTCAAGAGCCATGCCGTCAGTCTTAAGGTCCCGGGATTTTCAAGCTCTGTCATCAGTACCATGCTGAGGGTGCATAAACCTGCCTCAGCACGGATTTACCACAGGTTGTGGCACACTTTCAGTGGTGTGAGTCTAGAAACTTTGATCCTCAGGTGTTCAGGGTTTCTAGGATTTTGGCATTTCTTCAGTCAGGTCTTGACCTAGGCTTTCGTCTGGCTTCCCTGAAGGTTCATGTGTTGGTTCTGTCTGTGTGGTTCCAACGTAGGATCGCTACACTGCCGGATGTTCACACCTTTTTCCAGGTGTTCTTAGAATCCATCCTCCTTTTGTGGCTCTGTGGGACTTGGCGGTGGTTCTTTTGAGCCTCTTGAGTCGGTTGACTTCAAGTAGTTAACGCTTAAGACTGTTTGTTTTTTTTCTCCTGGCAATTGCTTCAGCCAGGAGGGTATCTGAGTTGGGGGCGCTTTCCTGTAGTCCCCCCTTCTTAATTTTTCACCAGGACAGAGCGGTGCTTCGCACTCGTCCTGAGTTTTTGCCTAAAGTAGTCTCTAAGTTCCACATCAATCAGGAACTTGTGGTGCCAGCTTTTCAGTCACCTGATCTTACAGCTGGTGAGGCGTCGTTGGACGTTGTCTGTGCGCTCAGAAATGATTTGGACCGGACTGCTTCTGTTAGAAAGTCCGATTCTTTGGTTCTCATAGGAGGGGTTGGCCTGCCAACAAACAAACTGTTGCCCGTTGGCTTTGTTCTGTTATTCGTGAGGCTTATATACAGGAAGGTTTACCTGTCCCAGCCTCTGTTGAGGCTCATTCCACTCGGTCTGTGGGTCCTTCTTGGGCTGCTAGATGTGGTGCCTCCGCTGTTCAGCTGTGCAAGGCAGCCACTTGGTCTTCAATTCAGACGTTTTTGAGGTTTTATGCGTTTGACACCTTTGCCTCTCAGGATGCATCCTTTGGGCGCTGGATTCTCCTTTCTGCTCAGGAGCGTCCCCGCCCTTAGTTGAACTGCTTTGGGAGTCAACCCTGTGGACCCCCTATGGACCCTGACGTAGAAAACAAGAGCTATGGTAAGAACTTACCTTTTGTTATCTCTGTTTCTACGAAGTCCATAGGGTCCACAAGGCGCCCGCCCTGACGCTCCTGGCTTCAAATGGGCTGTGTGGCTGGTCACCGGTTTTTCCGTCTCCCATTTCTGTGAGTATGGTTCCTTGTGTGTTCCAGTCTTTCTTCTCTCTGTTTAGTCTCCTCCTCCGGCCTTGGCTGCTTACCAACTGAGGTGCCTGTGGCTTGGGGGCGGGGTATAGAGGTGGACGGACCCAAGTGCATCCTGGGAGCAGTGAAAGCTTTAACTGCGTGGTGCCCGTGGATCCAGATCCAGCTATTACCCCAAGGTCGTCATCATTTTCGTTCAAAATTATATATTTTTTTTTATAGAAATTTCTTCAATCTCTCAGGTGCTCCACAGCGCTGTCATTTTCCACTTTCACCCACAATCCAAGAAGTAATTTTAATAGTGTGCGAGGAGTCTGTGTGAGTGATTAGTGTGTAACAGGTGTTGGTGCTATCATGCTATCCCGTTAGATGGAAGCTTAAGAGCAAAGAGTGAGATGTCAGACACAAGGTCCCTCCTGTCCCAGCAAGCATCGGAAACCTCAAGAGTAAGGGTCAGCAAATCGTGGGGCATGAATCCCCATGGTGAGCTGAACACACATTGATGCATTTTCACAAGGTACAATGGCAATAAGCAGGAAAGCGAAAACTACAAACAAACATGCTTCATTAATTTTTCTTAAACCATTTTCCATCCAAAAGAATGAATAAACCAAGCTCTGGTGCTCATCCCAGGGGTCGGTTGGATATAAAGTGTAAAAGAATTATAAACAAACTGTAACAATTGCAGACCATTTAAACATTTGTCAAGATAGTGGAAGTTTAAATTAAAAAAAAAAAAAGCATGACCAGGACAGTTATGAAGTCAAACTTTAAGAGCATTACTAGTTCAAGACACAGAAGGACCTGTAGGGGAGTGCGATGGTGAGGGGCTATTCTGTGGGGGAAAAAAGCATTCTACCAGCAGCCACACTTGCAAATATGAGGGTTTGCCCATTGTCAGTGACTTTCTACTTTGCAGGGTACAACACAGTAAACCTTTTGTTGGTAAACAAAATTTACAGACAAAAGAAAATTCTGTACGGTTTGGGGCTGCCATCAGTGATATCCTGAAAAATGAGGATCCTTTGACATTTGTAAGCCTCCAAGATTTTCTCCTTAGCACGATAGCACGACCGAGGCCTGTCGTTAGTCCCCCTCCCTCTCTGGACGATGGGCCCTTTCAATTTGCTGTACACCCAGCTCACTTTCAAGGTGGAAGGCGGCAAGAATAAGTTTTGTCCCAAGTATTCAAATAAGGCCTGTCCCTTAACTCTCGGGTATGCCTACAAAGTGCATATTACGGCTATGGCGATTTTCTAAATCATCCACCTTGTCAGCTAGTGACTAAATGGAAGCCGCATAAATTGTAGGGAGTTGATAGTGTCCTCAGTCACTGACCTGTTCTATCGCATCTAATCGGTTGGTATGATCAGGCAAACTGACCAATGAGGAATCGATAGAGGATTAAAACTTCTCTAACCTCTTATCTATTTTGGGTATAAATTGGTCAAAGGTTTCACGTATTTTAGGTAAAAACTGGTGCTGATATTTCATAAATCACAGGCATAAGGGAATGCAATCTTGTCTATTTTAGGCATTATAACATTGAAAAGCTTAGTAGCCATATCAACATCAGGTGAAATAGGATCCACCTGCCTTCCTTTTTAATATTTAAATGATGAGTAATCCTTGCAACTGATTACTCAAAATTGCGGCCACACCCTTGTATTATCTTCATCGTGTCTCTATTTCATACTAGGCTAAACCTTTGTCTATAGTTTTAGCGCCTTTAGTACTATTGGAGAAAGAGCGCTATATAAATAAAATTCAATGAGAACATGTGAATCACTGTAGTCATTCATTATTATAGCATAGTGCACCACAACGCCAGATAGCAGGGAACAAATGTCCTGCTTAAAATGGAAACATACAATGTAGACAGTGTGGCTGTGAAAATGAAAACTAGATAGAGCCTAGCACATAAGGCCTGGCTAACCTTTGGCTCTCCAGCTGTTGTGAAAATACAAGTCTCAGCATGCCCTGCTACAGTTTTGCTGTTAGGGAATGCTAAAACTGTTGCAGGGCATGCTGGGACTTGTAGTTTCACAACAGCTGGAGAGCCACAGGTTGGCCAGACCTGCTCTAGTGAGTAGAGGGACAGTGCTGAGGTAAGAGGAGTGAATACATTAACTGAAAGATAAATTCCTTTTTTCCCAATGTTGCCCATTTTATCAACTCTGCATGCCGCCTCTTTTTTTAATTATGCACTTTCAACTTCAGTTGTTTGTTTGCAGGCAAGCAGATAAGGTGGGATGGTCACCACCACCTGTAGAGATTCAGCTGCTTTCACCTCCAGAAAGCCCAACTGTCAATTCAGAAGCTGTACAGCCTTCACCAAAGGAATCGCGAGCTGCTCAAAGAAATACATTAAGGAAATCAAGAAGAATAGTAACATCAAAACCTGTGAGACGCCGGAAGATCAGATGATTTTTCTTTTTTTTTCTTTTTTTAAATGTGCGTCACAAGTTTGTAAATAAAATAAAATGTAGGAAATATTAAAAAAAAATGCTTGTCGAAAGAATAATTTATATATAATGTAAATGTTCTTAAATACGAAATTTAAAATTACAGTACCTGGAGTGTAATTTTCTTTCCAGACAAGGACATTTTATTCTATTTTGTATCAAATCTTCATACATTTATAAAATGTGTATCTATACCTTCATGGAATGTTAAATAAAAATAATTGATATTTTACTTTTCATTTCAAAGATTTATTTTTTTCATATCTTTAGATTGACCAGTATGACATACACTACAGTACAATGTGACATCTGGAGCTGAATAGGGGCCTGTAGATCTCTCAAGTTTATTTATATATATTTTTTTTGTGTAAAGTGTATTTGGAGAGGGTAGGGGTTAGCAACAGGTGAGAACTGAAAAAAGGAGGACTGAGGAATGGGGGGGGTGCAACAGGAGCGTAGTTTATGGTGCTCATGGCATGAGGGTGTTTGCATGTGCGATTTAGGAGTCATTTTATTTTCTTAATCGGAAAATAAAGTAGTAGATGCAAATTATGGGGGTGCCAAAACTGTCCCAGCTCAGTTTGGAAGATGAGGCACAATGTGCTTTCTCCTCATCTATGTAATGCAGAGTGATATTGCCTGCTTAACACCAGGGCTCAGAAGATCATACACCAAACATTTTACTCTTGCGTGTGTGTGTGTATGTATGTGTGTGTATATATATATATATATATATATATATATATATATATATATTAAACAAAGATCCCTATAACTTGCGCCAAACCCTAGAACAATTAATCCTAAATATCCTTAATGTGCTGTGTACTACTCAGCTGCAGCTCTTTTAAGTCCCCCTGTTAGAAGGGTCAACAGATTAATTCCAACAAAAACAATAAAGAGTGCGCTTAAATTAATACTGATTTCTGGATGTCGTTATATTGGAATAGTAAGAATTATACACATATATCCTTTGGATGGAACCGATATGGATCAAACTTGCACCAATATTCTATGTAGTAGACTTCTAGACTTTGTCTTCAATTCTATACACATAGTCCTCATAATTTGAAGGTATGAATTGGTTTCATAACCGGTACCGGTAAGACAACTAGAAGTCTACTACATAGAATATTGGTGCAGGTTTGATCCACATCTGTTCCATCCAAAGACTATATATATATATATATATATATATATATATATATATATATATATATAATAATGATTTCTGAATGTCGTTATATTGGAATAGTAAACTTGTAAAATATAAAACAATATTTATTGTACTTTTATTCATCGTTCTAACAGTATTCCAACCATCTGAATCCGGAAAGGAAAGCGGGCACGGGGACAAGATCCCAAGGGGGGAGGCAGAAACCAAGAGGCCCAGGTGAACAAGCATAGTCCCTTAAGAATCCAACCTAATTGGGGGGTTCCCCAGGTATGATTCGGTAACAATACCATTGGGTAAATTTGATTAAAAAATTATATGTCTGAGCTAAGGTCAGGGTACCTATGTAGCTCTCCCAAGTTAAGAAAAATGTTTCAACACTAGTCTCAATCCAATCCATGTTAAATACATGAAAGAGTTTTTTTTCCTTAAAAAGACGCAATGTAGGTGGAGAGGTTTCAATCCATGTCTGGAGTATTGTCTTACGAGCCACCGCACCAATAATGAGTAGAAGTCTCTTACAACCTCTCGCCACTCGCTGACCTTCCGGAAGTATCCCAAACAGCCCATATATCCGTGAATGGTACATAATTCACCAGGTGTTCAAGGGCATATTTCCTTATTTGTAGCCAAAAAGTTCTTAAAAGAGGACAAGACCAAAAATAGTGGTACAAGTTGGCTATTGTGAACTGATTAGGGCAAGAGGCCGAGGAGGTCATACCTGCTAGATACTGTCTATGTGGGGAGAAGTATGCTTTGTGAAAAAATATTCATAAACATTTCCTGGTATTGAATAGCTGGGAGTAAATTACGTGATAAGAGAAGAGCTATGTTAAGAATTTCGCATGATAATGAGGGACTCACCTGCACTCACCTACTCATCCCAGTACGTACCACCTCATGTTGTATGGGTTGTCTTAAAAAGGAGTAGTGTATTAATAACGCTTTTTTTGTGTCCGTTTCTGAAAGAAGCATAGTATTAAATGTGTTTTCAGAATCCGAGAAACATTTAATAACTGAAGCAACATATTTACCCTGCATTAATACGAGGGGATGAATACGAAATGAGGGAAACCTTTCCAATGCCTCCTCATCGTTAAGTGAGCGTTTTAATGGTATGTTAAGGAACATACCTATATTAGTTAGCCCTTCTTTATGAAGTTTAGTAAATGGGAATGCTGCCCTACCCCTCTGAAATTCCGGATTTGCTATAAAAGGCAAAAATATAGATTTATAAGAAGTTAACTGGCAAAGGTGACTAATAATATGCCACACTTTTCTTGTGGACCATAAGAGAGGGTTATCTCTTATATGATTTGAAATTTCTGCGTCCTGCATATGTAAGAAGCTCACCAAATTGCAATCTACTAAAAATTGTCCCTCAATTGATGAGTTTGCATAAAGGTCTTTATCATGGATCCAGTCACGGAGATACCTTTAATATTGCAGCGTGATTATAATTTAATATATGAGGAAAATTAACACCCCCGTTTGCTTTTGTTTGCTGTAGATATAGGTATGTATTCTGCGCACTGAGCAGGTGTTAATGGTCAGCTGCTTGTAAACCTCAAGGTGTCCCCAAACCTTAAAATAACATGGTAAAAATAGATAGGTACAGCGCTTGGCCTGAGATGATTGTAATTATGATCAAATATCCCGATAGAATAGATGGGTATATGTACCACAGTGAGTTTTACACCAACAAATCTAGAGGAGAGTATAGGGACCTTAGACCAACAATTAGAACCATACAAAGAAGAACAAGAATTTATCACCTTATCAGAACTGACAACACACAGAATCCTGAAAGGAGAGGATCTATTAATAGAGGCTAAAAAGAATAAAATCATAAGAGATAAATTCGGAATTAGAACCAAACCCAAGCGGAACAAATTGTTACCACGAACATGCATGGTACAGCAAAACAAATTAAAACTTACCCTGAGAAACAATAAACCAAGAACACCTATATACAAGGCCCTCAATTTGACTTATCAGCAGTACATGTTGAAAATACACAACACGAACACCATCAAACCATTACTTAAAGATGAGGAAGAACTATATTCATTTGAGTACACAGATGCTACTGATTTGGAACAACCCTTATCCCTTTATGAAACGGGAGATGAGGCACAATACGAACAATTAGCAAGAGCCTCTTTAGAGAGAGGCTGGATCAATAGCAGCGTTGTCACAGAAACACCCATCAATATCCATGAACCACTAGCCAACAGCAAACCCAGAGGGAAAAAATACAACACAATACAAGGGTCAGACAACATGTGTCACCACCACCCCTTTTTTTAGATGTCCGCCCATTACCTCAACGTCTACCAGTCCAAATGGACAAAAGAAATTTACAAACTCCATGAGAGGATGTAGAGGAGGAGACAAAAAGAAGAAATCCGGAAGCAGACCAACCACAGAGTTAGGGAAAGGTATATTTAACCTCAGTGACGCCACACTTACGAATGACCAACTCAAACTTTTGGAAAAGGGTCTGAAATTTGCTCCTGTCAACCAACTGAACAAATTTCAGACCTATCTAGAATTACATAATTTTGGCCGCAAATTGACCCTAAAGAAATTCTTTGCCACTACAGTCCCAGCGCAACTTAGAAATGACACAAGGACAGATCCATACAAACCTGCAACCCTCAGACCCAAATCCACCTTTTACCCATGTCACATCCAGGGACCACAGATTGAGACATTTGTGAAAATGGTAGAGAAAGATATTGAAAGAATTGAAGACAACAAAAGACACACAATCTCACACGCAAAGAATATCTTGCGATACGAGAACTTCAAGACAACCATCAAATTATAATAAAACCAGCGGGGGTATAGCGATTCTCAATAAACAAGACTACTTAGCAGAAGCATTTAGACTGCTGAGTGATGAGATGACATATAGAAAGCTTAATCAAGACCCAACCCCCACCTTTCAAAACAAATCAAATAAACACCGTAATGATGGCAAAAGAACAGGTATACTCACAGAACAAGAGCTGAAATTCATATAAACAGACCACCCTATTATTCCAGCTTTTTTTTTTATTATTTACCAAAACTACACACGAATATCACAAAACCACCTGGCAGGTCGATTATCTCAGGGATAGGTTCATTGACTTCTAACTTATCAGAACATCTAGACTCAATTCTACAACCATATGTACAACAGAAATCCTACCTAAGAGACACTACATCAGTATTGAACTACCTCAAAGCCAGACAATGGGGAGAGAAACTTTGGCTGGTCACAGCAGACATAACATCTCTATATTCAGTCATCGACCACGACCAAGGGATTGCTAGTGTCAAATACCACCTAGAAAGGGATTTAGAGATGACCGAATTACAAAGGAATTTCATACTATCATGTATAGAATTTATCCTCAGGCACAACTATGTCTGGTTTGAGGGCATGTTTTATTTGCAAACCACTGGAACTGCGATGGGTACAAAATTTGCTCCGAGCTACGCCAACCTCTTCATGAGTTGGCGGGAGGACCATTTTATCTGGGGCAACCAAGAGCTCGGAGCGAATCTCGTACTATGGAGGCGTTTTATAGACGACATCCTCCTTATTTGGCACGGGGCTGAGTCACAACTACAAAACTTTCTAGGAAGCATCAATCAGAATGACAACCACCTTAAATTCACAGCCAACTACAGCAAGGAATGTTTCGAATTCCTAGATCTTGACATTTATATAGAGAACAACCAAATACTAACCAAAACATTTCACAAACAAGTAGATGTGAACAGTTTAATTTTATCCAGCAGCTGGCACCACCCAAATTGGTTCAGATCCATACCGAGAAGTGAGCTCATCAGACTCAAAAGAAACTCTTCCAAAAAAGAGGAGTTTGAATCACAAGGTAAAGAATTAACAGAACAACTTCTAGACAAACATTATGATAAGATGACAATTGGACAAGCCTTTAAACAAGTAGAGAACACTGACAGGAACGATCTCTTACAATACAAAAACAAAGAGCAAACAATCACCAACAACACAACCCTTTTTATTACTGAATACTCGAAACAATCCAAAGCCATACAGAATAGCTTAAAGAAACATTGGCCCATCCTATTAGTGGATGAAATACTGGTAGACCATCTATCAGAACTACCAAAAGTGGCCTTCAGGAAAGCCCCAGACCTTAGAAAGAAGTTGGTTCATAGCCACAATCCTCCCAAACAGGTAAAACAGACAACCATCACAAAATCTGCACCTACAAATGGCTTTTATTATTGCGGCACATGCATAGGATGCACTAACAATAACAAATCGACCACCAAACCGACGACTCACTTTAAATCGAATTACACAAACACCCAATATGAAATCAAAACCATGATCACATGCAACAGCAAGAGGGTAATATGGAAATTGTATGATTTACCACCAGACCCATGCCCGGCGATTGGAATCCCGGCAGAGGAGGAAATCCCGATAGTCAAAGGTAAGTATATACTAACCTATTTCTACCCTCTAACCTTCCCCCCAGTGCCTAAACCTAACCGCCCCTTCCCCGCCGCCTAAACCTAACCTCCCGGGGGGTGCCTAACCCTAAGTCCCCCCCGGGAACCCTAAACCTAACCCTCCCCCCCCCCCCTGCTGCTATCCGCGCTCAGCGCCCGGCGTCCCTTCGATCGGGATGCTGGGCGTCGAGCTCCCGGCGTATGTCTAATGACGGGCGTCGGGCTCCCGGCGAATGTCTAATGACAGGTGTCGGCATATCGATGCCTGTCTTTAGACCCTTGCTGGGATATGACAGTTGGGAAGCCAGCTGTCAGGATTAGGTCCGCTGGCTTCCCGACTGCATACCGGCAATATACCTCTTGGAATGTGATTGTCAAAAACCATATGTAGGATTAACAATTAGACCTCTCAATACACGTGTTCAGGAACATATACGCAACATAAAGAAGGGTCTTGAGGACCATAATCTATGGAAACACTTTAGAGACCATCATGACAGTGACCCAAATCATTGAAATTTGTAGGCATCCAGGAAGTGACACAATTGGAGAGGGGGCAATTTCACTAATCTTATTAATAAAAAGGAATTAAAGTGAATGTATGAATTAAAAACATTCGCACCATGAGTTCTGAACAAGGACAATGAAGTTAAATCAATTTTAGGAAAACAATGATTTAACATTAACCTAACATTTGCCTTACCACTTACAAACCAAGGCTTACCACTTGCCTAACAACAGTAAGAAGGCCAACCCATTCCATACAATACAATGGGGAGGGACACAACCTGGGCTGTACATACCGAACACCAGGACATACTTGTAGCTATGCACAATAGACAGGGTATCCGGCTTTATAGCATCCCATAGCATAGCAGACCCAACATCTCCCGGACATCTGCCTTAAACACTGTGAACGCACACACATGAAGAAATATCAAACATATAACTACCGTGCATCGCACACCTCCATAAAAATCTATATGAGTAGTTACTCTGCAATTGCATGTATCCCGCTACAGGCAGCAACTATGCAAATCTAACACTAGCTGCCATTTACCAAATGTAAACAAAGCAGGATTGACAGCCTCAATCACCAATCACAAGGCAGCAACCATTCACCAATTAAACACTGCCCTGATCCAGCTGCAGGGCTTTAGACCATCCCCCTTCTACCTATAAGAAGGTGGGAGACCAGCCACAGACATCACAATTACCTACTAAAACAGTGGTTCTCAAACTCGGTCCTCAGGACCCCACACAGGTCACGTTTTCCAGGTCACCCAGCAGGTGTACTCATTACTCACTGACACATTTTAAAAAGATCCACAGGTGGAGCTAATTATTTCACTTGTGATTCTGAGGAGACCTGCAAAACATGTACTGTTTGGGGTCCTGAGGACCGAGTTTGAGAACCTGTGTTCTAGAAGAAGGCCAAGAAGGCTGAAACACGTTGGGAAGCCACATACCCAGTACCCTTGGATATTATCCAACAGAACCCGCAGAAGGCATTAGGATTATGTTCCTGACTAGCAGATACACGCAGCACGATATGCACGGCAGAGACGGAGCAGCGGCGCCAGAAGAAGGAAGACGAATCCAGGTGTAGAGCGCAACGGAGCATATGGTAAGTGCTAGTGGCCTTGACCCTCTGTAAGGAACACTTGGTAACAGACTACCTGGAGCACTAACCGAGTCTGCCACCCCTGAGATCACGGCCTGCTGTTTCTAGAGTCATCACTCCGTGGACGACCCCAGATGGGTTCACCCTTTGTTTGCTGTAGTTTAATTAACCCAATCCTTGGGCGTTTGGATTTCCAAATAGAATTTCTAAAGAGAGGGGTTCAATAAACACAAATCTCTTTGAGTTAGAAGAAGTTTGCCTGGTTTTGGAATAAGTGTCGTATAAGCTGTAAATGAAGGGAAAGCCAGCTTATCATGCAATATTTTATTAAATAATTCTACCAAAGTGGGTACTATGCTATATTTTAAGAGTTTATAATAAGAACCTGAGAAACCATCAGGTCCAGGCGATTTATGAGGTAGTAGACCAGTTATAACACTATTTAATTCTGCCTCCAAAATATCCTTTGATAACATATCCCGTTGGTCCTGGGTCAATACAGGTAATCGGGCTGCTGAGAGTAGTTGTTCCCGTAAGTCTCTCTCCTCCTCGATTGGTTGATAAAGATTTGAAAAGTAAGAGTGGAAATGAGATAGAGGGCAAAATTTACTAAGCAGCGGACGGTGGTTTCTATTCTATTCTAAACCTCGGCGGTTTGGTGGGGGTTTCTATTCTATTCTAAACCCCAGGGGTTTGGTGGCGGTTTTGCAGCAGTTTCTAAATGACAGTCCTGTTCTATTCTATTCTAAAATGTGTTTTGACTGTGGTTTGGCGGCGGTTTTGCTATCTGCAGATTTACTAAGTCCAAAACCGCTGCAAAACTGCCATTAAAAAACACATTTTAGAATATAATAGAACAGGGCAGTCATTTAGAAACCACTGTAAAACCGCCACCAAACCCCCAGGGTTTAGAATAGAATAGAAACCACCACCAAACCGCCGGGGTTTAGAATAGAATAGAAACCACCGTCAAACCGCCGCTTAGTACATTTTGCCCAGAATCTCTTTGGTGTTCAAATGTGTAGTATTAGATGAAGGGTCCTTGATTGCTGTAATATAGGATTTTTTTGTCCATGGCTTAGACATGAGTGCTAGTAGTTTGCCAGGTTTGTTGCCCCATTTATAAAACATTTGTTTAGAATAATCTAAGCGGGTTCTAGCCTGAGCAGATAAAAAAGACTCCAAAAGTTTTTATTTTTAAGGTATTCCTCCAAGTTATGCGCAGACTGATTGGCTTGATAATGTCGAAATGTTAGCGCCACCGCAGCATGCAATTCCAAGTATTGTTTTTTTTATTCCCTTCTAAGTTTAGCTACATGTTGTAAAACATGACCTCGCATAACTGCTTTGGAAGCGCTCCAAAATAAAATAATGTCTTGCCAATGTTCCAAATTATCATCCTGATAGTTATATGAAGATGTAATTAAAAATCGTTTAAATTGGTCCGATTTAGCCAAATAGTCTGGGAAGCGCCATAGGCAATCTGCAGGGGTCAAGGAGATATGCCTAAAGCCCAAAGATACTGGGGCGTGATCTGATATTAAGATCTCATGGATCTCTGACCTACGTACCTGGGTCATCAAAGAATTTGAAATAAAAAAAAATCAATCCTAGATAAAGATTGATGTGCCCGAGAAAGATGGGTGTACATTCGTTCCCGAGCCATGTATAAGTCTCCATGGGTCAGACAACTGGCGCAGAGTCTTGAGTGCCTGTATAAAGTACCATGAGGGTGTATTAGACCTATTTACTAAGGGAGACATATCAATACTACAGTCGTCCACTGAATTATAATCACCTGCTAATATCAAGTCATACACCGTTCTGTGTGCCAATATCTGAGACAATTTAGCCACAAATTGATGTGGGGATATATTTGGAGCATATAGATTAACTATGGTATAATTACGTCCTTCAATAGATACATCTATCAGCAAGAAGCGACCCTCTGGGTCTATTATCTTATCCAAAATGGAGTATTTTACATTTCTATTAAATAAAATTGCCACCCCTCTTGATTTAGATCTGTAAGATGCAGTGATGCATTCCCCAATCTATCTGGCCTTGAGTGTACCCTGCTCTCCCTGCGCCTAATGTGTCTCTTGTATTAATACTATATCTGGGTGCAGGTGAGTCGCTACCTTCTTACGTTTAACAGGGGTATTGAGGCCATCCACGTTCCGTGATACCAAATGAAAATGCGGAGGAATAGACGGACCATCCCCTCTATTTAATTTATTAGACATGGGTTGATAAAAAAGAGAAGCACATATGTTGAGAAGCACTTGTCCTAAAAGTATAACAAAAAAAGGGGGAAAACAGGGAGCTCCCCTCAGCATCACCCCCCACGGCCGTGCCCCACACCCCCCCCCCCCCCCCGCCCTCCCGGCAAAGTAAATTAATTTAAAAACATTTTGAAAACTGTAATATAAATTAACAATATAGAATACAGTTAGAGTTGCGGTTCCATTTAACAAGTTAACATATAAATTTAGATCATGGTGTTCAATTTTTTATTTTTTATTTTTTTTTTGAAATACAATATGGTGAGGCAAAGCCGTCAACTTCGTCTGAGGATCCCATCCCAAAGCAGGAGGGATGCTCCGCATAAACAGAAAACATGTTCTCAAATGGAGAAAAAAAAGGGCCATGAGCCATACAAGGAAATACAAAAATATAAAGCAAATCAACACAACTCAGGTCTATATACCAATAGGGCAAATATCAAACTTAGTTGTCACCACAATTGTTTTTTTTTGTTTTGTTTTTTTATTTCCTCCCCCCTCTCACTCTTTTGAGTGTATATTCTATCCCATGATATGTATTATCTGTACCAAGAAGAAAGGTAAAATAATAGGATCAGATGGGAACTTAGGGGTCGAAACAAAACTAAAATGGATTTATCGGATGTGAATTTGCAGTGACTGTTCCATAAGGGTTTCTAAGTACCCATTAAGATTCAAAAATGATTTCTAACAAATAAGTAGACAGCTCATTCATCTGGACGTGGGGGGGAATCAGGAGGATTCCTAGATACATGATTCTTAGCCAACTTAGGTCAGTAAAGAATAGGGGCTGTCCATTTTCCATAATCCTCAAATTAGCCGGGTACATCAATGCAAATCTCCTGTTTTGTTCCACCAACAGTTTACATATGTCAGAAAACTGTCACCTTTTTTGAAACACCATCACTGAAAAATCAAGATTTTTATATTATCAACCATGAGGGATTGTGTGGTTCTATAAGCCATGAGAAACTTTTCCTTCACCCTCAAATCTAAAAATTTGGCAATAACAGGCCAGGGTCTGGGATCACGCCCCGAATGTTTCGGGCCTATTCCATGTGTCCATTCAATTTGTGGAAGAGCTGCCTCATCTGCAATCCCCAGTGCCTGAGGAATACGAGTGCAAAGGAAATCCATCAGCTGAGGGTTTTTATTTTACAGTTTCCGGGATCCCTATGAACCTTAAATTATTTCTTGTATCCCTATTTTCTACATCATCTAGTTTAGTTGTTAAGGAATGTATTGTTTGTTCGTTGTTCTGCTGTCACAATCCTAGCTGTGTTTGCATCTATCTTAGTTAGGGATGCATCCAATCGTGTACTGAGATCCTCAAATCTCTTGTCTAGCAGGGGCATAAGCATATTAATTGTAACCCTAGCATTGTCCTCCGATTAGGAAATAGAGATGGGTTGTAGGGTACCCGCTGCTTGATTCCCTGAGGGGCCATCTGTAGAGAAAAATGGGGGTGAAGGGGCAGATGCAGATGCATTTGATTTCTGACGGGTTCTACCTATGGTTGTCTCTGAGGAAGAATTGGAATTATGTGGCGGTGGTAACTTTTCTATGTACCTGTCCATGCCCTAAGTTGGGCAGGCCAAGAGATACAGCTTTACTGAACCGTCTACTATTTATTGCAAGTTAAGCAGAAAAATATATAAAGTAGACCTGTGTATGCCTAATTCGTCTCTTTAACCCTTTAGATATCTGTTAATTACATTTTATATATTCTTTCTATCCAAACACTTATTTCTTGAGGGTAATTCCCCAGAATCCAAGTAGTAGAATCTCCGTCACAGTATTACAAAAATATCAATAGTAAAACTATAGTATAATAATCGAGCAGTATATCATATAATTATTACACTATGAATATTGTTTTGTGTACAGAAATACAAGATACTAAAATATCACAAGAATTATATCTGTATTGTAGTGAAAATATTATCTTTACTCAAGGATTACATCCTGTAAATAACAACCTGTAATTTGGAAAGAGCCTGTAATTAGGGAAAAAAACACTAGATGGAGACAAAACCTCAGATATAGACCACTAGAAGGTCTTTTCATACGATCTCAATATTTCCCTGGTATGGACACCTTTTCCAGAGGAAATATATTAAATTCAAACAGGGATATCACAGTCCTGCTAGTAAAGGCTCTTCTCCTTTGTCTGTATTAAAGATTCACAGGAGTCCTTGCAAATCCTCAGTTAGCCAGAACTGGCTCAAAACATTATCATCCCCCAACATAATTTCAGGTGTGGAGGTAGTTATGGAGGGTTTATCAGTGGATACCCTTAAGCTGCCCACACACATAGTGATATTTTACCCGATCTGGCTTATTCCAACACATTGGAACGACAGATCGTATAAAATATGGCCAAATCATGAGTAAATCGTGAGTCCCCACTCACGATCACGATGCGATGCGCATCCCCGCTAGTCGCACATCGCATCGTCAGATCTGCCATGCAGTAGGGCAGATCTGACAATCGAGGAGGTGATGCACTGTAAAAATTCTGGATGCAGGAGAGATCATATGAAGATTGGACACCAAATTGTGTGCAGATCGTGTACAGAGCTGCCGGGGAGAGTTTCAAGGGAAGTCGTACACATCGGCTAATCGTGAGCACATCGCTATGTGTGTGGGCACCATTAAATGGTAGAGAGATAATCAGGGAATATAGTGATGGAAAGATATGTATCAAGGGGAGGTTAATAAGGGTATCAGGGGGGGCAGGGATCACACACAAGGAGGGTAGGAACCAAGTATCAGGGAAAGTAGAAGGATATTTAAGAAATATTAGTAAGAGAGGAAAGACAAAACAATGTTAGTACCTGGGGGATCCGAGTGGTTACGTCCCCTCCTCCAGGCACCGCTCTCCTTTCAGATTCAACAATTATCTCAGGTAAAAGGCATCAAGAGGTCAAGGACAAGCTGGACCCGCGGAGCAGTGTTTCTCTCAGCACTGGAGCAATGATGTGCAGCCCAACTTCACACTCCCAATCTCAGGCTCCTCGCATTAAACAAGCTCCCTGTTTATTCTGATATTGAGACTTCCTCTATTCAAGAGTACTCCCAAATGTAGGAAAATGTTGAAGCCTTGATCAAGGCAGTGAAAACTGCACTCTTGATTAAAGACAAAGACCAAGCCTCAAAATCTGATTCCCTTGTACTTAAGAGCCAAAAGAAAACTGCAGGGAAGTCTCCTTCCTCTGCTCAGTCAGAGTGGGCTCCCCCTAGCAAGCGCTTCTTAATTTCAAAGTGCATTTCCACTTTTTATTCCCTCCCAGCGACTGACAGGGCTACGTGGGAATCTGCTCCCCCCTCCTTGGATGCACATGTGGCTAGTTTAGTCAGATGATCTACCCTTCCCATTCTGAATACACCCTCCCTCAAAGATCCTACAGATAGGATTAATCCTAATACACAGACAGTGTAATGGTTAGCATTACCGCCTCACAGCACTGAGGTTGTGGGTTTGTTTCCCACTACGGCCCTGTGTGGAGTTTGTATATTCTCCCTGTGCTTCTGTGGGTTTCCTATGGGTCTCCCCCACATTCCAAAAATATACTGGTAGGTTAATTGGCTCCCAACAAAAATTAACCCTCGTGTGTATGTGTGTGTGCATGTGGTAGGGAATATAGATTGTAAGCTCCACTGGGGCAGTGATAGATGTGAATGGGCAACTATTCTCTATAAGGTCCTGCAGAATATGTGTGCGCTATATAACTGGTAATAAATAATAATGCAAACAAAAGATATACAAACCCTATGGCGCTGCACTCCAGTGCTGCAGAGGTTAATAAGTCACCACCTTATATCTAATGGCACAAAACAAATCAACCTCACTTGAGCTCTGGATTGTTCCAACAAGTCAACAATAAGTCAATCAAAGGAATTGTCACACATCCTCCGGTATATGATAATTCTCCGGGATAAAAAAAATTAATGGGAAACACAATATAGGGCCATATTCAATTAGGCAGCGAAAACTCGTTATTGGCGATACTTTATCGCCGATGACATCATTTTCGCCGTTTTCACTTTTCCCCATATTCAATTTCAAAGACTTTCCGCAGGTGCGAAAAGTCTGTCAAAATCCATGGATAAGTTTTCACCATAGAATAGGTGGAGAAAAAAAGTGCAGAATTGGGGTTTTGGGGTACAAACTTAAAAAAATTACCCTGCACCCCTTGGAATGACCCCTAAAGGTATATGTGTAAAATTTTGTAAAAGTTCCACAGGATACCCCAAAAAAAGTGCTTTCGTTTTGTGGGAGAAGAAAAAAAAAAAAGGTGGGGGACAAACTTATAAACTAGTGAAATAAACTCAGGGGGCGTCCCCAAGTATGCGGCAGGTGTTTTTTTTGTTACGGTTGGTTGCGGCAGGTGGATTTTTTGTTGCGGCTGGTTGCGGCAGGTGGATTCTTAACAATTTTTTAAAGTTCACTTTAGGGACTTAAAAATATGCTTGCACCCATTTTCATGTACCCCAAATTTGATGGGACTAGCTATTTTTTTATTTATTTTTTAAATGTTGCTAAATGCTATTCTTCACCACTTTGGAGCACCTGCAGAGATCATTTAAAAACCCCAAATACCACTTTGGAACACCTGTAGAGATCATTTAAAAACCCCAAATGCCTTTAGCAGGGCTTTTTGGGGGTACCCATAGTGATCCCCCATGTTAGTGCATCCTTTGGGGTGTGACAGGCTGATTTCACCAAAAGTGACAGGACTTTTCGCTAGTTACCTTATTGCCGGGTCCCGTTTTCGCCGATTCCAAATTGAATACAGGGATACATGGGCACGCACCCGATACTTTATCCCCAAGAAAAGTTCAGATGAAGGCGAAAAGTCCGGCAGTATACTATGGAAGTATACCTGTACTAATCCTCACTCTATCATCACCACCTTGTTCGGATAATGACCAGTACCTCTAAGCAGCTATTGGACACTGGATCCTGGAATTTACACCAGCCAAGTTATACAGCTAGGAGTTAGGAGAATCCACCAAACCACCATAGGCCTGGTTACCGTATCCATAGGGTCACTATTTTTCTGACTCATTTATATCAATCTCCCATATCACACAGGATATTAATTTAGATATTACTGTTATGCTACTATATTTAGAACAACATGCACTGTTCTTATATACCATCAGCTTTGATTCCATGAATCCTATTGATCTAATCCTTCTCGTGTTTACTACTTTGATTAATAAATCTTTTCTAATCCACAAATATAAAATCCAGAAAGTAACAATATTTAGTAATTTATTTATAATTACAAATATAAAATATTAGTTACTGAATTTCAATTTACAAATGCTATATGGATTTATTGCTTTCCATATTTTTGGAGACTTTGCCCTTATACAGCTGCGAAGTTTGTATGTATATTGTCAAATTGGAGTAACAGACTCTGGGCCCGTTTTAGAGATGTATGCTAATGCATTTGCAGCTGCGATCTTTTACGCAGGTGCTATATGAATATATGCTAATACTATAGCCACCTGAAAATGTATTGAGATGCCCACTGGTGGCTTTGCAGGTCCAAGCAAGTGCATACAACATGCAGTGGTAGCTGCAGATCCATCAATAATCCACCATCTAAGTAATCCTTTGGTCGCAAAGAATGGTCGCGGGAACTGAGACCTGGAATCATTTTCATATCCACTAGACCAGTGGTTCTTAAACTCAGTCCTCAGTATCCCACACAGTTCACGTTTTCCAGGTCACCCAGCAGGTGCGCAGGTGTATTCATTACTCACTGACACATTTTAAAAGATCCACAGGTGGAGCTAATTATTTCACTTGTGATTTTGCAAGGATATCTGGAAAACATGCACTGTTTGGGGTCCTGAGGACCGAGTTTGAGAACCTGTGCACTAGATGATTAAATTGAGCGATTGAATGTTATCGTTCAATAATCGTTTGCAAATCGTTCACTAAAATGTCTAAAACGACCAGCGATGCGCGCTCACACTGGTCGTTTTATACATCTATCATCGGGCAAACAAGCTGTACAACCTGTAACATCATGTTGTGCATGTTAGGAGATGACTGATGTGCCTACACTGAACGACTGCTCGTTCAGTGTAGGCACAGATTTTAGCTATCATTTCTCTATTGCATTTTAGAAAATTATATAAAGAATGTGGTTGCTATGGACAACACCAGTGTTTTAGGCGCTTTAGTAAATCTACCCCCACAGGCCTTGATTTTAACCAAAAGTAGTTTCACATTGTTGTGATTCAAGTGATGTCTGAATGATCTCTTGGTCCACTATGATGCTCAGAAATTGGGTTAGCAGGATCCTAAGCAGTTCATTGCTAGGTGAATTCTTCAGCCACTAGTCTGGCTTACACTGTGACCAGGCAGACTAGCCAGCAAATAGATCCTGTGTGATGATTACGGGACTTGCACATACGAGTGATGGGCTCTCTCAGATGCCCTCTATAAGCAATGTTGAGTGGCTGCCTCACCTCTTACATGTAGATGTAGTGATGACAAATTCCAAAACAAATGCAGAAGTGGGTATATCTCGATTTGCAGGTCTGTGAATTTAAATTTCAGCAGCAAAAGTACAATTCTGTCAGGCAATCTGTCCTCCTTACGACTTCTTGGTGTTATACATCTAATACAGTTTGGCGGGGAAGACTTTATCAAAGTGTAATCAAACTGGACTTCTTTTGGGGACCAATAGCACACAGGTCACAGGACAAATAATTGAACAATTGTATCATCTGTTAGTACACATCTGTTACATGATGAATGTTTAGAATCAGACTCGTACTAAAATATATGTTCAGCCTTTCTAAATAAAATAAAAATGACACATCTAAACCACGAAATAACATAAATGTGTATAAGAACAAAAACAAATGTCAATTCTTTGTGTATGGTGCAATCATTAGTTAATTCAATACATTAGCCCTTACAATGGGTTAGCTCCATTCTAGTTGGTTAGAGACAGGTAGGTAATAATTCCCCCAGGGATTGTATATAAGAGGTCTTCCTTTTACCTAGATCTTCTCCAGTCTTTAGCGCAGGCATGCAATGTTTTATTTTTTTCTACTCCATGCAGAAAAAATTAAATAAAGCACTGCGGACCTCATTCAGAGTCGGTCGTTGCGGCCGTACGGTCGTAAGGTAAAAGGGGCCGGATATGCAAATGAAGCGCTCGCAAGTTGCGTCGTTAAGATGGGATCGTTAACTGGACGAGCGAGGGTAGGATGCGGCCGTAAGACTAAAAAAACGCCCTCTTCTCGTTCGCATTACACGTTATCTCCGGGCATATAAGGATTAATCGAGACCATCGGAGCTGCTCGTACACCTTAAGGTTGACCATACCCTCTCTTAAGCACTATGATCAAGTCAGTGTAAAAACCGCCCTTGTCACATGTGCCATGACACTACTTAGTTAATTATGCACTCCCATAAAACGCCGTTTGCATAGTCAGGCACGCCTGCGTTCGGATCTCCACTCCCCCGTTCACAAGCACCTTCCCCTGTTACCACCCACAAACGCCTCATCCTGTCACTCAAACTAACGACCTGGCCAAGTTGAAGGAGAGAGGTATTTTTGATCGTAATAGCTAGTTTGCGCACGCGCATTGCGAATTTTACGCATGCGCAGTTTAGCGAACATCTGTGGCGCACGACCGTGTGGCCGCAACGACCGACTCTGAATGAGGTCCTGCATGCCTTAGCTTCTCTTTCAGGGTAGAATTTATTATTCAGTTTTAGACCTGATAATAAATTCTTATCGCTGAAAAAAAATAAAATAAAATAAAGATTGACCGTATTTACCAAGACTTGCATCCAGGGACCGGTGCTCCTGTAGCAGTCCATCCCTGCGTTGTGCAGAAGTGATCACTAATGCGATAAATTTACTATGGTAGCCGCCTGTGCTACTGCAGATGTGTGATCTGATAACTGTGCATGTGCGAGCTGAGCGTGCCGGGGAAGGTTCCTACGGATCCCTCTGCCAGTTATTATTGGGTCTGTAGCCCATAGGCTGCAATTGCTAATGCCATCTGGAGATCACTACCAGGCCATGCTTCTGAATGCTTCGCATTTAAGAAACACCCATAAATATCTATTGGGGCTGCTTTTTGCCATTGCTAATGCCATCTGGAGATCACTACCAGGCCATGCTTCTGAATGCTTCGCATTTAAGAAACACCCATAAATATCTATTGGGGCTGCTTTTTCAGTCAAAAATAGGGAACCACACCAGATATCTCTATTTGCTGCTGTCCCCTATACAGAGCCGTAACTAGACTTTTTGGTGCCCTGTGCCAGAAAGAGCATTAGTGCCCCCCATAGTTTTCAAAGGGACATAATGCACCCAAAAAAGGGCCAAAGCTTCATGGGGAAGGGCCAGGGAAGAGATAGGAGAGGCCAGGAGATGCTGGGGATGAAATAAGAGGAAGCTACAAGCAAGAATGATAATAAACAGAAATTTGACAAGCCCAAATAGCGCCCCCTGCCCTGTGGTGCCCTGTGCGATGGCACCGGCTGCACTGCCCTAGCTATGGCCCTGCCCCTATATATACCTCGTACAGTAAGGGGAATGGGTGTTTCTGTGGATATCCCTCAAATATTCTTTAGTAAGTATGATCCTCAGTCCTGTGGGCTGGCTACCCGTACACACCATTCTGCTACTTTCCAGACCAGTTCTGGTAATAATGTAAAAAAAAAAAAATCAGCTTCTGGATTGGGGAACTTGAACTGCTTCACAGCGTTCTGCATCATGGTAATCACTGCCAGCAGCAATGGAAGCAGAGTTCACAAAACTGAATTTCCTCCTAAACATTCAAAAGACACCCACTACAGGTAAGCCCCTTAGGGTAAGGGGGTTTCCTATTATCCTGCATTCTTCATTGGATAAATAGTAATAGAAGATTTTTTTTCAGTACTGTTATATCCTGCCTTAAAAAGGGAACATGTGGGTTCTCAATGTAGCACCCAGACTGAGGAGATAATTCTATCTACTGAACAGTTTAAGTAATGTATTGCCTGGATGAAATGATCTTTACTCGGTAAGATGATAATGCTAAACAAGGGGTTCAAATACATGGATGTTTAGTAGTTGCAAATGTGAAGATAGATGTTACTCAGAATGAGGTACTTCAGGCATATGTCTAGTAGCGCTGCACTTCCGCGTGAAGACTGGCTTGCCCTGAGATGAGGCACCATGGATAGTAAAATACAGGATTGTGTTTTATTTATTTATTTTCTTTATGGATTGCACTGGCGTCCTGTATTGCCATAGCCTTGGTTTCCAGAGTCATCATACGATGGAGAGAAATCTAGATCACTGGTTCTCAAACTCTGTCCTCAGGACCCCAAACAGTTCATGTTTTCCAGGTCACCTAACAGGTGCACAGGTGTATTCATTACTCACTGACACATTTTAAAAGATTCACAGGTGGAGCTAATTATTTAACTTGTAATTGTGAGGAGATCTGGAAAACATGCACTGTTTGGGGTCCTGAGGACTGAGTTGGAGAACCTGTGCTCTAGATTTAAGACCAGGACAACCTACTACGAAGTATAAGAATTATGCAAAGGGGAAATAATAAGCAATGGTGTCCAAGGTGACCAAATAAAAACTTAAGTCAGCACTGTGTAACGACTAAAAGAGCCCTTTGATTACATCCTTGGACAGTGGATATTTAGGGATAGATTTATTATTTTGTGGCTTTGACCAAGAAATTTAAAGTGGCACTAATATTAAGGGCAAAACGCAGTGTGTTCAGCACTTAATATTAGTGACACTTTATATTTCGAGATCACATCCTCCAACACATAGAAAGTTTGGCTCTCAGTGTAAAAATAGCTTAACAGATCTTTCTAGTTTGAGAAGATTTCATTCCATGATACACACATCTTCTGGAGAAAAACCTAATCAATCACTTCCTAGTTTCGGCAACTTAGAAATACAATGTCAGGAAGGCTATATAACAGACAGAAATTTTCTTCTACATCTAGGCCGACTTTTCAAGATTTTAAGATCAAGAATGAAAGGTGGAATCTGAAAATACCACAATGATTGTCTGGATCAGTCTCCTCTAACAAATATGTTAATGAATACCTGGAGGCTTCCTAGATCGAAATAACGAAGAAGTGTCACACTATTCCATAGATAAATACGAACTGTGGCTATTAATTGAAATGATTGATGCTATAATTTGTTTAATTATGTGAAGTACATTTTAACTCTGTTTCCCCTTCTATGTACTCTCCTTTCTGCATCCACACACCGCTGCTCTCTTATTTTCCATTGGTCAAAGCCGTGCTGTAGCTCATTATCTGTCAGCTGTCTCAACTGCTCCTTTGTCTTCTTCTTTACCTCAGTAGCTGATGCAAAACTGCTTCCCTTGAGTACAGATTTTACTTTAGGGAAAAGAAAGAAGTCACTAAGTGCTAGGTTTGGTGAGTATGGAGGGTGTTATAGCACTGCAATCTGTTTCTCAGCCAAAAACTGCTTCACAGAGAGCTGTGTGGGCTGGTGCATTGTCCTGATGGAGGATGATATCATTTTTCCACATTACTGGCCTCTTTCTTCTGATTCTTTCCCGCAAAGCTGCTAGAACATTTTTGGAGTAATGTTATTCACTGTTGCACTTTCTGATACTCAGTCTTCCAAAATAACACCCTTCATATCAAAGAAAACAACTAACATGGCATTCTTGGTGATGGTATTTTCCAGTGCATGGGCTGGCGTTTTGTCTCAGGATCGTACTGGAAGATCTATGTTTCATCACAGGTGATAACTTTATCTAAAAAATACGAATCTGCTGGAATTTGTTCCAAAATGTCTGTACAAATTTACTTTTGATTTTCTTTCTGCTTTACAGTGTGAAGCCTTGGGACCATCTTAGCACAAACTTTTGTCATGTTAACATCTTGATGCAAAACAGTTTCTTTGACAATGTTTACCATTTCTACTATCATTCGGATATTGAGTCAACTGGCAATTCTGACAATCATCTAATTTTTTTCCCACATTTTCATCTATTTTTAATGTGCAAGTCCTTCCAGGACATTCATCATCTTTGACATCCTTTTGTTCAATTCAACTAAAAATGTTAGTTAACACGTTGTTCTACTTTGGAACTAAATTTTTTCAGCACACAAGAAAAACACAACTTCTTTGATCATTGTGTGATGACAAATTATCTGTGTGAGGGGGTGAAACTTGCAAAACCGTTTTGGGATAGTCCAAGGTCAATATTCTTCCACTCCCTATTAACTCTGACAGTATGGTTTATTTTTTACAAGTACAGTCTCGTTATTTAACAGCCACACCTTGTACATAAAAAGTATGTAGGAAATATAGGCAAAACTAAGGGGGTGGTCTGTGTATGCACTGGACCAGCTATTAGCCAGATCTCCAGAAATTAAATCTATTTAACCTTTGCCGCAGCAACCTGCCCTGATTATATGCACAACATTACGATGCACACACTCTTAGTGTGTGCCCACAAAGATGAGCTGAGGAGGTGCAGCGCACAATCACTAGGAGCATGATGCCCCAAATCACCTGAGTTACACAGCCTCAATTACTTGTGCTCCTCATAACACTAATTACCTGCTGTTGCTTAGCGGCAGCAGCCTCTCTCCCCAGTGTGTGCTGGGCTGTAAAGCGTCCAGAGAGGCTAATGGCGCTGAACAGCAGCACTCTCCTCTCTCTCCCTGCATGTTGTGCAGGGGTAGTGATCACAATGATTCCTCTCTCCCCCCATCTCTCTTATGATCTGCCCCAGGGCCAGACGGCCCGTTACGCGAGGTACGCAACCATGTACGGCGCCTAGCTTTAAGGGCGCCATCTCCTCAGTCCCGCCCCTGTCCCCCATGCAGCCGGCAATACAATAAGTCATGCTGACTTATTATACTGTGCCGCTACTCTGCCCGCCGCCAGCCAGTGCAGCAGTCTGAACACTGTGAGTGATTGACAGTACAGGCACGGCTGGAGGGGCTGCTCTCTCTTATCCTCCCCTCTCCTCAGCTCCTCCCCCCAGAGTGACAGCCCAGCTTATGCTGGAGTCCGTCCGCGCAAGGCTGAAGGGGGAGGAGGGGCCGCTTTCTCTTCTCCTCAGAACAGAGTGACAGCCTGGCTTATGCTGGTGTCCGTCCGTGCAAGGCTGGAGGGGGAGGAGGGGCCACACTATCTCTTCTCCTCCCCTCTCCTCAGCTCCTCCCCCCATAGGGACAGTCTGGCTTATGGAGCGTACACACGGTCAGATTTGTCAGACTTGTCAGATTTGTCAGATGAACGATTAAACGATCTGAACGATTTGAACGATTTTAACAAAGTTTTGAACGATTTGAACGATTGAACGATTTTTGACTGCATTAAAATGAATGGAATCGTCCAAGTCTGACTGCAAACCCATCAGATGTCAGAAATCGTTATCTGACCATCGGGAACGCGCATCGTTGATCGTCCATCGTTCAGGCATGTCAGATATGAACGATTTTCCTTCAGATATGAACGACTGAACGATTTTTAAATCGTTATCGTTCATATCTGAAGGAAAAATCTGATCGTGTGTATGCACCATTACTGGAGTCTGTCCATGCAAGGCTGGAGGGGGAGGAGGGGCCACACTCTCCCTCTACTCAGCTCCTCCCCTTTTACCTTATGTTCCCCGGCTTCCTCCCCTCTCTGAAGGCTGTGCTTGGGCGCCGGGGATCTGACATCACGTGACCGGCCCGGCGTTAAAAGGCCAAGAAGGAGCCACTGTCCACGAGCTGCACTGCAGTTCTGGGCCCAGGTAAGAAAATTGAAATGTTGTGTATTAATCATCCACTGGCTGTCACCCTCTCCCTGTCCCCACTGCTGTCACCCAGTGCTGTCATCCTCTCTTTGCGTCATCCTCTACCTGTCACCCACTGCTGTCACCCTTTCTTGGCGTCACCCTCTCCCTGCCACCCATTCCCTGTCACCCTCTCCCTGTTGTCATTCTCTCCCTGTCACCCAGTGTTGTCATTCTCTCCCTATCACCCAGTGCTGTCTCCCTCTCCGTCACCCAGTGCTGTCACCCTCTCCTTGTCATCACCCTTTCACTGTCACCCTCTCCGTCACCCAGTGCTCTAATTTTCTCCCTGTCATCCAGTGCTGTTACCCTTTCCCTGTCACCCAGTACTGTCACCATCTCTGTCACACAGTGCTGTCATTCTCTCCCTGTCACCCAGTGTTGTCATTCTCTCCCTATCACCCAGTGCTGTCTCCCTCTCCGTCACCCAGTGCTGTCACCCTCTCCTTGTCATCACCCTTTCACTGTCACCCTCTCCGTCACCCAGTGCTCTAATTTTCTCCCTGTCATCCAGTGCTGTTACCCTTTCCCTGTCACCCAGTACTGTCACCATCTCTGTCACACAGTGCTGTCATTCTCTCTGTCATCCAGTGCTGCCACCCTCTCCCTGTCATCACCCTTTCCTTGTAACCCATTGCTGTTACCCTCTCTCTGTCATCACCCTCTCCCTGTAACCCATTGCTGTCACCCTCTCCATCACCCAGTGCTGTCATTTTCTCTCTGTCACCCATTGCTGTCACCGTCTCCATCACCCAGTGCTGTCATTTTCTCCCTGTCGCCCAGTGCTGTCATTTTCTCCGTCACCCAGTGCTGACACCCTCTCCATCACACAGTGCTGTCATTTTCTCCCTGTCACCCAGTGCTGTCACCCTCTCCATCACCCAGTGCTGTCATTTTCTCCGTCACCCAGTGCTGACACCCTCTCCATCACACAGTGCTGTCATTTTCTCCGTCACCCAGTGCTGACACCCTCTCCATCACACAGTGCTGTCATTTTCTCCCTGTCGCCCAGTGCTGTCACCCTCTCCATCACCAGTGCTGTCATTTTCTCCGTCACCCAGTGCTGACACCCTCTCCCTGTCGTCACCCTTTCCCTTTCACCCATTGCTATCACCCAGTGCTGTCATTTTCTCCCTGTCACCCAGTGCTGTCATCCTCTCCATCACCCAGTGCTGTCATTTTCTCCGTCACCCAGTGCTGACACCCTCTCCCTGTCATCACCCTTTCACCCATTGCTGTCACCCAGTGCTGTCATCCTTTCCGTCACTCAGTGCTGTCATTTTCTCCCTGTCACCCAGTGCTGACACCCTCTCCCTGTCGTCACCCTTTCCCTTTCACCCATTGCTATAACCCAGTGCTGTCATCCTCTCCGTCATCCAGTGCTGTCACCCTCTCCCTGTCATCACCCTTTTCCTGTAACCCATTGCTGTTACCCTCTCCCTGTCATCACCCTCTCCCTGTCACCAAGTGCTGTTACCCTCTCTCTGAATTTGTATCTCTGGGTATAATTGTAGCTTAGCACCCAGGTTGATCCTGCTGTATAAGGGCGCTATAACACTTTTGTAATTGTAATTGTTTTTTTTGTAATTGTTAGATCATTACATGTACTCCCTATATTTCACACACTGAAATATGAGGATTTAATTCACCAAGGGGCACCAAAATCTATAGCCGCTTACCAACAAAATTAGGCTCTGGCCAGCCCTGATCTGCCCCATGCATCATCCTGTGCAACAGTGTCGAACATAGTAGTTTGTTTTAGCTTTTTCTGTGTAGGGGGTCTGACCATGGCTCCCTGATTTGGCCACATTCCCCCCAGTACCATCACTGCACTGTACAAAGTGCTGGAACTGGAACAACGCATTACCAGATGTCTAGTTTCGCCTATGGTAGGGCATGTCAATCCTGGTGCTTATTGACGATAAACAGGGATGACCTAAGTAGAAGCTGAATATCATTATCATATATATAACTATATTAACAAGGAAAGTTGATAATGAGTCCAACAATTACTGCAACATCACTTTAGAAAAAAAACAATTAATGACTAAACCGAGGTAAAAGCAAAAATACAACATTGGATAAAATATTTGAAATAGAGAAAGTTGCAGCAACCTGAGAAGTTAACCTGATACCACCTAAATGAATACAGCATTAAATAATTCAGTAGAAAACCTAGAGGAGTGAAGCAAGGGCTTTCGTTAACAGTGGTTTCAGTACATATCTGGGATAATTTTTATTTGCTCATTTCATCTGTAATAGTGTGGTGATCAGCAGCTGTTGAAGTATGCCAAACTTTGATAGTGTGAAAGTAGCTGTGCGTGTGAGGCCTTTCAATAAGGTAAGAAAAATCCTTAACTGAATATGTGACTGTCACATTCATACATGTATTTCTAGTAAGCACAATGCTGTGGTACTATTTTACTGCTGAATTATAGAATAGGTCAACTTTGTTGGTTTACTTCAGTGTTGCTGCCAATTATTCTACTATGTTCTATTTGTTACTGTACAGAATCAGGCTATGTAGGGATTTTATGAATTTATTCATACCAATTCATACCAATTCTTAAATTGGTATTTATTTTATGAGTCCAATCAACTTCAACTCTGGGGAAGTGAGGGTATTGTTATGGCATACATTTACAAATATCGCAGTACTATCATAAATCATTATTAATCAGTAAAATAAGTGCTAAGTGAAGTGTTCACCAAATGAAACTCTAAATATCTATAGTTGCAATAGACTATTGATAGTTTATTAGTGACTCAATGATACTACGTGCAATGTACAATTGTTCTCTTCTAGAAATTGGTGTTTCTTCTATGTCACAATAGAGGGAAAGAAAAACTCTTTCTTGAAAATATATGTGGTATATTAAAATATAACTTATTCATTTCTTTAAGGGGGATAACTATGGACAGACATAAACAAAATGTACAAAAAATATATTTCTGATGTATTCTGAAAAGTACGATTCACCAGTTTTTGTCAGAATTGTTCTAATTTACATGCGGCTATCCGTGCAAACCTTCATTAAGTATGTACTGTATATTTAAATGTAGTATTTTTAAAAATATATTGTGTGTCAAGGAAGCAGGATTATGGTTGGTACTTCAAGATATGAATCGGGTGCAGTAAATTACTTAGACAATCAAAATATAGACACCATAATGTTGACAGGTACATTACTTAGACAAACAAAATGTTGATATAGATAAAATGTTGATGATGAATACACTGAAGTGCCAAAAGTCATGAGAGATAGGTGCCTAGTATCAGAAGACCTCTGGTGAGATGTTGACCCGTGCCGACTGGATAGCTTCCCACAGCTCCCTGATATTTGTAGGTGCAGGACCTCTCCACCACATCCCATAAATGCTCGATTGGGTTCATGTCAGGCTAATGTGGTGGCCACACCATTCATCAGAATTCTCCAGAATGCTTCTCGAGCCATTTCTGGACAACTTGGGACTCCTGACACGGTGTTGGAATATTCCATCATTGTGGGGTACACACCCCACACCATTATGGAACCACCACCTTGATGCCTTGTTGACAACTTGGGTCCATGGCCTCATGAGGTCTGTGCTATACCCAAATCCTACCATCAGCCTGAAACAACTGTAACAGTCACTCATCGGACCACACCACATGCTGCCAGTTCTCCAGGTGTCAATTAGTGATGGCACAAGCCCAGGTAAGGCACTGTGTCCAGTGTTGTAGTGTTAACAGGGGCACTGTGGAGGGTCTTCTGCTCCCATATCCCGCTGCACTTACCTGCTGGATCTGCATCTAGTACCTACTGCATTGAATGTGGATGTGATTTGAGCCAGTGTCGCTTGTCTGTTACCACTAACAATTCTGGCCAGATGCCGCTGGTCACGATCATTAAGCATGCGTGCTCGGCCACTGCGCTGTCCACTATGGGTGGTAATGCCCTCCATAAGGTATTCCCAGTAGACATTTGACATCGTAGATCGAGGAATGTTCAATGTCTGCACAACTTTGGAAACAGAATGTCCCACCCACTATCATACTCTGTTTGAACTCTGATAATTCACGTCGCCGTGCCATGAGCCGGTGTTCAAACTGACTCACGAGATGTCAGATTTCAACTGATGCAGGTCTGGGCATTTCCAATACGTCACAGTACAGTGGCACCACCTAGCATAATCTTCCCATGACTTTTGGCACTTCAGTTTATCTAGACAGGGTCAAAATGTTGAAAGTTAATCATAAGGTCGACACCAAAATGCCGACATGATCAAAATATCGACAAAATAAATGTAGATACAGTTAAAATGTCCACAGTCATAATGTCAACAGTCATAAAAAAGAAACCAAAAATATAGACACAGCCGAACCTGACAGCTGACATCTTAGATACTGTACCTCTGAGAGCCGGCAGTGGCCTATGAGCCTGGGCTGATATTAGAAAATATGGAGAATTAATGGATTGGGGTTCCCACTATTTTCCAATGTTCCAATAAAAAGAACCGGGCTGAACCAGCCAGGAGGGTAAAGCTTTAGCAGGGAGACACAGGGTTCCCCTGCCAAAAAGTTAACCAAGTCCAAACTGGTTAGCCCAAGGCTGCAATCCCTCTGTAAGTCCTTGCAAAAACTCAATAACAATAGTACTAGTAGCCAACTACTTTTTAGAGACCTGAAAAATTATATGAATAGAAAAGTAGGTATCTCTTTTTTTTTTTCTTTAATATGTATGGTTGTGTTCATTTGAAACAACTATTTATAAAAGGACTTTACTTTTAAATTTTTTTCGTTCGCCATAATTACATATTTTTCTCATATGCACAATAGTTTGAACGGGATCGGTATGTATTACCGCCGGCTGCATGTTCAAATCCCGACAGCGCATGCCCGGCAGGGGTGAAGATACCAACTGCTGCTAAAGGTAAGTAACCCTAATCTCCCCCCCCCAACCGTAACCCTCCCTTAGGGGTGACTAACCCTAACCTCCCCCCCAGTGCCTAACCCTATTCCCCCCTCTAAGTGCCTAAACCTAACCCCCCTTCGCCGCTGCCAGGGGCATTTCTAGAGAGGAGGGGGCCCATGTGCAGTCTCCGACACGGCCCCCTTCTCTCTGTCCGGCGGCCGGCAGCGCACTGAGCTGTGCACGGCCAGCGCCGGAGTTATAGACTCTGGGCACTAGAGTGTGCCCAGAGTCTATAGAGTATGCGAAGTTCACCGGGGAAATTGCCGCGGTGGCCATTTTCCCTGTACTGCGCATGCACAAACGACGGGAACATGGCCGCGGTGGCCATTTTCCAGTCGTCTTTACGACGCCGGACCCCCGCGCCGACGTAGGACTCCGGAGAGGTAAGTAACACTATGGGTGCAGGGTGTGCGGTGCAGGGACCCCCTGGACCCAAGGACCCGTGTGCCCAGCACACCCTGCACCCATTATAGATACGCCCCTGCCCGCTGCCTAAACCTAAGTCTCCCGGGGTGCCTATCCCTAATCTCCCCCCGGGGGTGCCTAACCATTGATGGGGATGCCGGGTGTACTTGCGCTATACTGGTGGCATGTTAATTTTAATTTTCAATACTGTTCTAAGAATACACCTCCTTGATTAACCAGAACAAATGCATACATGAAAGCAGCTTATACTTGCCATTTCACCCTGAATTGAAGGGAGACTACCTGAAATTGTGGTGATTACTCTGACTCCAAGAGGGCACAACCCTGTGAAGACATCATCACTCTGTCCACTACGGAGGAAACACTGAGGAGAAGAATAAGAAAATGGGCAAAGCTCTCCAGCTCACTGACATATGAGTGGCTGGGTCAGGGGCGGATTGGGATGGAAATATGCAAGGACTGATATGCCCACTGTCAGATTCTAATGCCGGGTACACACTAAGCGGCCGGCAGATCGCAGCGACCTATCTGGCACATCTTCCAGTGTGTACCACTATGTCACTGACGATGTGCACTCCCACACGTTGTCAATGACATCGCCCATCGGACTTGCATGCAAGTCTGGCGGGCAACATCGTAAGTGAGGGTCATGCTGCCCCCGCTCTCGCGCCATTGCTCCCGGCATCAGCAAGTGTGCATGCACTTGCCAATGCTGACACCCCTCCGGGTCCCGTCGCTAACGAGGTCGGTACACACTACCAGCCTTAAGTCTTTAGATGCCAGCATTGGTTGCAACATTTGAACTTTCACCAGCCCTATGCTAGGTGCAGAACATCCATGTAAGTATGGCCTCCAATGTGAGCAATTCAGCGTCTCTATAGCCAACCCCCTGTAACCACCTAGGAACACCCAACACATTTCTAATACTCTACTTTGTGCATGCATATGAATCCGCACTGCAACTCAGACTCATGCGCAGATGAAAAACAAAGCACAAGAAAAATAAATAAAACACTTTGACCCCTACAGGAAAAAACACATTGAACTCCGACAGGAAAAAAAACCAAAAACATTATCCCCCACTGGAAAAAATAAAATACATTGGTCCACACAAAAAAATAAATAAAACACATTCATCCCCACGGGAAAAAAAATATACACATTGACACCAGACAGGACAAAAAAAAAACACAGTCTCCACAGGAAAAAAATAAAACACATTGGCCCCCACAAGAATAAAATAAAAATACATTAGCCTCAACAAGAAAAAAATATAAAAACACATTAGTCCCTACAGAAAACAATACACATTGGCCCCCACAGGAAAAAATACAAACACATTGGCCCCCACAAGAGAAAAAAAAAGCAACCCGCACAGAAAAAAAATAAAACACATTGGTTCACACTGGAAAAACAAACACATTGGCCCCTACAGAAATCAATAAAACAATAAGGAAAAATACACATTAAGCCCTGACAGGTAAAACTATGTGGGTAAGACTATCCGTACGCTCAGGGAGAGAATTGCCCTCCACCGTTACTCAATTAAGAAAGCCCTGCATTTGGTCGATACTAATACGCCACCAGTTGCGAGACATTTTGTCACAGCTAAACACCTCATAAAGGATTTCAAATGTATGCCGATTGATTGCATTCTTCCCCTAAAACGAGGTGGTGACAGGAATAAGCTCCTATTACAGAGGGAAAGCTTTTGGATTGACCGATTGAACACTGTTGTACCCAATGGGCTTAATGAGGGTCAATATTTGAGCTGTTTTCTTTGACTTTTCCAATTAAGCTCCTGTCTTTCTATATATCCTGTGCTCTCCACCATATGTCTTTTTGTACATGTCTTTTGTTATTTTTTTGTTTTTTTTGGGTATTGTTATATTGATATGTGTTGTCTATTGTCATGTATCGTTGGTGTGTCATATTGTGTTTATTACTGGCATTCTGATATGATTGTAATGCACTTGAGCCATTGTAGCCACTGAATTTAGCGGATTGATATGACCTGTTTGGGGTCACTATATTTCCCCTAGCACGCATTATTGGCTATATTGCCTTGCCTATTCTTTGGCTTTATTATGACTATGCGGCTCCGTGGTTACCGCTTCTGTGTTGTCTAGGTTACCGTCACGTCATCCCCGATCATGTGATCGAGTTGGTCACGTGGTTCGGCTACACGCTGTTGCCCACGTGTGCGCCTAGCCGCTTCCTGGAACCGTTGTGTACAGGGGGGTGGACGCGCGCACCTGTGGGTGAGTTCATTAATGTGTGTGGCTATATACATGGCTCCTTGTGCTGTAGTCTTCTCTGCTCTTGATAAAGGCGCATGCAGCGCCGAAACAGCTGTCGAGATTAGGCTTGCTGCTCTAGGGTCCGGTGAGATGCATACTGACAGTTTGGTGACCACCCTGGTTTCTATTAAGTATACCATTTAATTATACTTCACCCTGCTTGGACTCTATCAGTGACTGTTATCAATCATGCTGCCGCTCTTTGCTGCTATCTGAATACAGATTTTTTTTGCATTAATTTACTGGATGTGCTGGTTCTTTGTATCTGCTATCTACCATTACCATATGTACCGTGCACTCCCTCAATGACTCTTTTAATGAGTGCTACTGGGATTTGAACTTATATATATATATATATATATATATATATATATATATATGCGAATACAAAGTACTTGACACTCTTGCTTACTAAAGAACAACTTCGCTGGGTGCCCTCCTTCGCAAATGAATACAGAAAGTGGCAGTGTATAGACGGCACTCACAGCTATACAGTCAGTCAGTCAATGGTCGGAGGTCCCACTCCCCTCAAGTTCAACGTTTCAAATTTATTTCAAATTTTTCATCAGGAACCTGATGAAAAATGTAAAATAAATTTTAAACATTGAACTTGAGGGGAGTGGGACCTCCGACCATTGACTGACTGTATAGCCATGACTGCCGCCTATACACTGCCACTTTCTATATATATAGCGTTCCCGCTAGGCTGTTTTAGCGGGGCGCGGCGCCCTGCCCTCTTTCTGGAAGGCAAAAAGCGCCCTGCCCTCCAGAAGGAGGGCAAAAAGCGCCCTGCCCTAACAGCCTGCGGGAACCGTCTTCACCCGCCGGTCGCATTGTACCACGGGTGAGGGAATATGTGCGCCCGGCATCTATTCTCCCTGTCTGCAGGGCTTGGGGGCTGCCCGGCGTGTCCGTAAGTGCCGGGCACGCCCCCAAGAGTGATGAAAAGGGGACGCGTCTTATAAACACGCCCCCTTTTTGATGACCACGCCCCCTTCTCGGTCGTGCGCCTTTGGCGCGCACACGGACATGCCCTCACTAGCTCCGGCGCTAGAGGGAACACTATATATATATATATATATATATATATATATTTGCCCCCACACAGGAACAAAAAATAAAAAAACATTGTCCTCCACAAGACAAAAATAGGGTGAGCAGTGTAAGTCCCCGGGGCCAGCGGGAGTGGGACCCTGGAGTTGGTGAGTAGTGTATGTCCCCAGGCAGGGCAGGTTATGGGTATGTTCCAGGGTGGGGTTGGTAGTTAAGGAGGGTGCTGTACTGTGAAGCCAGGGGGTAGAGCTGTGAGCAAATCGCCCCCTCCAGAACTAGCAGCAGAAGAACGTGCTTCACAAACCCTGAAGAGATCCCGAGGAGGACGACGAAAAGGAGGATGTGGGCAGTAAACTGGCAGAAGGACTCAGGAGCAGAAGGATCACGTGGGTGCCCCCTTGAGCTGAAGGAAGGCTGTCACCAACTTCTTGTAGTGCCCATGAGTGCGTGGAGAAGAACTACAAGAAGGTGAGTGCAGGGGTGGGGGGGGGGCTTGTACTCTGTTATTGTTTTTTTTACATTGAACTAGTTATGGCCATCCATTTTCATTGCTGTTTTGTATTGCTCTTCACACACACATGACAATGGGTCTGCAATGGAGTGTACGGTTTGACCACTATAGTATGTAGCAAACTCTGAAGAGCGTAGCTTTTCAGAGTTTTGCCCCACTGACACCTAGCGATGCCACGAAAAAAGTCTGAGACACTAAGTGTGCCATGAATCAAGAAAGTTTGGGAAAAAATGGTCTATGGTAAAACAGTTTTGTTAGTTCATGGACCAAAAGCAGACTTAATGGCCATCTGTGTAGGCACTTTGACACCTCTCAATGGAGCAGTACACACCCCGACAGTGCCGCCCGCATTAGTGTTGTTTTCAAAATCTACCTGAAATGCTTTTTCAAAAGTAGACAGGTATACTTCTGGTGGGCGGACCTGACCCACCGCACTGTAATGCGGCTAGGAGAGATTCTCTGGACCACCCAAGTCACCTGAGGGTCCCCAGGATACTGTGGGCAAGAGCGGCTTGCACCTCGGCCCCCCGCACTGCCTCCACGCTGAAGTCCCGTCGCATAAACGAAACGCCATTGCCCGCGGCCGTCATCGTGGATCACAGCCGGGCATATACTCACCTCTCTTTTCCTCTAACAGCGTCTGCCTTTCTGACTAAAGACACTGGGCAGTCGGTGGGACACACTGCTACGTCATCCAGGCTAACTTGGCTGTGTGCAGGTACACTGGCGCACAGGACCCCCCGCGGCCGCCATTTTGACAGGACACTCTGCTCCACACAGCACTGGCTCTCCCACAAAGCCTTCTCTCCTTGTGCCATATGTTGTGACACTGTGAGACCACCTTTTTTACACTCAGGGCTCTAAACCCAGTCCCCCCCCCAGGGTAGGCTAGAGCTCCCTCTTGTGGCCTTGGCAGCAATTACACTTCATTTTATTATATCATAGCGTGTATCTAAAAATCAAACGGCTAAGGGGAAGGAAAAAAATGCAGCTTCCTCCTCATCTCCTGGCTCTCCTACATCACCCCCCACAGATAGCATTTTGGATGGGGTCTCTAACTCGCCCTATTTAGCACTGCTTCAGTAGCTATGGTTCAAGAAATATCGGAGCTTCTCTTTCCATTGCTAGACAAGAAACTAGCTGGCCTCAAAGAAGCCATAGATTCTGCAGTTTCGCAACTTAAGGAACATGACCGATGCTTCGCAGAGGCAGAACAACGTATCTCCAGCATCGAAGACGAACTAACAGAAGGACAATGTCATAATCCGCACACAGGAATCTGCGATTTCTGCTATGCAAGATAAACTAGAAGATTTAGAGAACCAAAATCGCAGTAACAACCTGCACCTTTTAGGTTACCGGAATCTGTAAAACAAAAAGATGTCATGGATCTGGTCTCTCGTTGGCTGCCATCTGAGCTCAACTGCTCCATACCCTCTACCACTCTCATCAACGAGCGAGTTCAGCGCATAGGTCCTGATAGATCATCTGATCAACGACAGCCTCGCCCAGTCATTATGAAAGTGCTGAATTACCTAGACAAGACGCGCATTCTCGATGCCTATTGTAAGTCTAAAGGACTCATGTACCAAGGACATAAATTATTGCTGTATCAAGACTTTTCATATTAAGTGGCAATGAGAAGAAGAGTTTTCTCCTATTTGCAAGGCGTTATTTGATCTAGGTTTAAAATTTGCTTTAATGTATCCTGCAAAATTGAAGATCCTATCTGACGGCAAACAGCACTTTTTTGATTCTCCAAAACCTGCGAAGATCTTCCTAGACTCTCTGTCTGGTGCTACTGCTCCTCCTAATAACGCAGATGATTGTACCTTTCATATCTGGTCTACTATTTGTTATTTTTCTTACGAATCGCTGGATACCTTTTGCAGAGATTTCAAATTACCTATCGGTTTATTATTTTTCTTTTGTCTGCTCTCACATTCTCCCCTCCCTCCCCCCCGACCTACTCTTCCCTTACCTCTTTCCCCATTCCTCTTGTGTTCGATTCTTATATATTTCAAATAGTTTGCGTGGGCCCATTTGGGCTTACTCTTGGGTTCTTAAAAAGTTTAAACTTCACATCTGAGAAGAGAGGGGTGATAGTGATCTTCCACAAATCCTTGAGATACACAATTATAGACTTCGTATTGGACATGGAGGGTAGATTTTTATTTCTTAAACTGACTTTAGAAGGTGAACTATTTACTCTTGTCACTTTGTATGCTCCCACAGGCTCCAACAATGCATTCCTCTTTGACATTTACATTCAACTTCAAAACTGGGCAGAAGGCGGCCTTATTTTGGGAGGCGACTTCAATACCACTATGTCTCCCAGTCTGGACAGAACTGGAGCATCAGGTGGGTGGCAGGGCAGCACGTCTCTAACATTAAAATTGCTAATCGACCCCCTAACACTAGTTGATTTGTGGAGACACCTCCACCCCCTAGCACGTGATTACACGTTTTACTCACATCCTCATCACTCCTCGGCTACATTCGATTTTTGGCTGGCCTTTAGTTCCTTACTCAATAGGATACAAACTTCACATATTGAAAACATAGTAATTTCGGATCATGCTCCTTTACGGTTTTTATTACAATTATCCACCTCCAAGGCTTCTTCCTTTAATTGGAGATTCCCTTCATATTTATCTACTTCTCCAGACTTCAAACAGCACATAGAACAACAATTCCACAATTCTAATAATGACAATATTTCTCATGTCGATGATATTTCTCTATTTTGCATCTAAACCAGAGCTGAGAGGACACATTTTGGCCTGTTTCTCATAAACGCCGCCTCTATGTTGCAGACTGATACGGAGGAGTCACGGCAGCTCTATCTGAATACTAAGAGATTGTATGATACACTATGCAAGGAGAGAGCCCAACATAATTTTGACTTTCAGAAACATTGCTATTTCCGTTGGGGAAATAAAGCAGGCAAGCTTTTGGCTAATGTAGTTAGAAGTCAGAAATCATCTCCCCACATTATATCACTTAAGAGTTCTTCAGGATCCCTTCACAAAACTGAAGATATTGCAGACTCCTTCTTACACTATTACACGGATTTCTATTCTGCACAAGATGATGATCCCGCTTTGGGAATGCGTTTTCTAAATTACGCTAATTTATCATCCATTTCCCAGGAGGCCCGTGGCTCACTGACAGCCCCTATTACGGAACTGGAGGATTCTTTGGCTATTAAATCTCTAGCCAATGGTAAATCCCCTGGTCCAGATGGCCTTAGCGCTGAGTATTACAAACTACTGACGCCCCACCCAAACCTATCGGCCAATATCCCTACGTAACCAGTACTTCAACATTTTTACTGGTATTATTGCCCAACATTTACAGTTAGTACTACCCCATCTTATACACCCCTCACAAACTGGATTTATGAAGGTACGACACTCGGTGCATAATATACATGACCTAGTTGCAGTGTTAGCTAAAACTCACCAGATAAAAGATAGACATGCACTCCTTGTCAGCTGTGATGCTGACAAGTCTTTTAATAGAGTGTCGTGGGCTCACCTCTTGCGTGCCTTTCAGTTGCAGAATTTTGGCCATGACTTTTTATTCACACTCCTATGGCATTCATAACAGTAAACGGCCTGAATACTCCTTCCCTTAGACTGCATAGAGGCTGTCCCCTGTCCCCTTTACTATTTAATTTGGCTATAGACCCCCTTATTCGCACTTTTCTGCTATGTCAACAATGGCAAGGAGTAAATATCGGAGATATCACTATAAAAGTCTCTGCATACGCAGACGACTTGCTATTATATTTTAGGAACCCACACTCTGCCATATCTAAACTCCTTCACATTTTGAAAGAGTTCAGTATAATCTGTTCTTTTTTTTTTTTTTTATAAATTACACTAAAACGGAGGCACTGGCCTTACATCCCGACACCACCATAGATTGGAATGATTCTTTTACTTTTAAATGAGCTAGGACAACTTTAAAATATCTGGGCCTTAATATCCCATCTCATCCCTCAGCTTTATACTCAGCTAATCTCCCTGCCTTAATACAACAAGGGGCTGGCTGGCAACTTTTAGCCTGGGGGGCAAATGCATGCAGGCGGCACATGGCACCCTGCCCCCCGGCCCAGCCCGCCACTGAATACAACGCACACTCTTAGAATTAGGATCTCCTAATTCAAACTTAGTCAACCAACCACTTTAGGAGGAATCAACCTCCCTTGCTTGAGGTCGTATGCCATAGCGGCATATTATCGTTATGCAATTGATTGGATTAAGGGCATGGGTGGATTTGCTGACACACCTTTGGAGCAGGCTTTTAGCACTGATGTCCCATTAGTTAGTTTATTACATACTCACCCTTCATCTTTTCCACCGCATTTAACACAAACCTTACTATTTCATACTACCTACTTGGCTTGGCGTAATGCCAGAGCGCAAATGAAGGTTTCTCCTAGCGTCTCATTATTTCTTCCCAGTAGTCACAACCCTGAGTTTACTGCTGGTTTTTTAACACAGATTTTTAAAACCTGGAGCTCACAAGGACTTAGGTACATATATCAATTACTACACAATGATTGTTTACCCATACAACCAATTAAAAGAAAGATTCCCAATATTTGTCTATTATCAAATACGTAGCTATGTCACCGCTTTGGTTCCCCGACTCTCAACTTTATTGGGGCAAAAAGAGGTTTGGATGATGTGCTGTCCTGCTGCCCTAACATGTTGTTTTCCACCTCCACGATATATACTTTTATACGACGAGTAATAAATTTAGACGTGGAGACAGCTGGAGTCACTAAATGGCGCTCTACATTTCCTACCATACCTTTAAGCTCTATTTTTCAATCTTTTATCAGATTTAATAAACAATTAATCTCGGCATCCTACGCCGAAATGCATTATAAGTTGTTGCACCGTGCTTATTTTACCCCCAAACTAAGATTTATTACTGGTGCTTCCACAGACTCTAATTGCTTCAAGTGTAAACAGCCCGATGTAGATCTAATGCATTGTATGTGGTCCTGTGCAGAGGTACAGAGGGTCTGGTCCCTAGTTCACGTATATATATCCACCACGCTGGGAATTAGCTTTGAATTAACGCCTGAGTGGGCGATGTGGCATATCCTGCCAATGTCTGAGTCATCTTGTCACCATAAAGGTGCCCGTCATCTATTAGCAAAGATTTGCAGCAGCTGCAAAGAAAACCATTTTGTCTCAATGGATCTCTGCTGATACTCTGCCACTCACTCTCTTACATCCTAGAATCTCCTATTTGTTCCATATGGACTGGTTGGAAAGGAATTATCTCTTAATAAAGATAAAGGAGCAGAAAAGCTTTTTGCCATTTGGCTCCCCTATGTTCGTACATTACACTTCCAGGTGAAAGATACACTCCATACTGCAGTCCAACTTACAGCTTGGTATAATGAAGAAATTGTATCTACAGGTGTTGCCCCCTTTTAAAAATAGAAGTTACAAATATATATATATATATATATATATATATATAGGTTCAAGCAAGGGATGGCTCTCCAGGACTTGTACAGCAATGAGAGAGTCTATGCTACAGCAACGTTTCGGTTTTAATAGCAAACACTCATCAGGTGAGTGCCGGATTTATGCAGTTGTTGTGTGTGTGTGTATATATATATATATGGAAATAGTAGTTCTTGGATCGCGCACAGTGTATTAACCTGATTGTGACATTAAAGTGCAGGTGTCATACATATGAAAAGTTAATCGACCACTTGAATCCTTCAAATAAGAGGAGGCAGCAGTCCCTTCCGTAGGTCTGTATGGCAATCAGACGAAATAGTGATCTGGAAAATGGGGTGGAAAGGACAAGCGCCAAATAGTGTGATAAATTAAAAAATATATAATTGTGCCCGTGCTCAAATAATAATGTGCGTACCAAAAGATAAATCTTTAAGGCTTATCTGTAAATCTTGTCAGTCGATTGAGTATACAAAGCTGGACCCGGGTTACTGGTGCCAGATAGGACCTTAGTAGGGAAAGGCTCTTAACAGAGCCAGGTGAAGAAGAAAAATAATATAGTGTAGTAATTTCAGAATACTGAGTCTCGTAAATAAATGGTTATGCGTACCCGATAGATTCTTGTGTAGATGCATATAGTGTTAACCTTTGGTAACTTTATCCAGGTTTCTTCCTTATTTTTCAGCCCCAAAAGTACCACATAAAGTGGTGATGGTCTTTAAATGAAATAAATAGCCATCATCAGCACTGGTGTACTTAAACAGGGGGACTTTATTACATAAATGGGGTAATGGACAAAGTATAGGACAAGTTAACACAAAAAGTAAAAAATTAGCTTATCTGTAAGGTGGTGTCAAGTCTGTCTGAGAGAGGCTGGCAGTGCCCAACGCGTTTCGTCCTTTGGACTTCCTCAGGGGTAGTGGTATAGGTGTAAATGTACAGCCTTATATACCCTATGGTGGAGGTAATCAATAAGTTTTGAATTGGCGCTAATCGCCGTTTGGCGCATGCGCAGTGCACCGCGGCCATCTTGGTGACATCATCCATGATGTCAGGGGTATCCCAAGATGCCGCGCATGATGCACCGCGCATGCGCGACTCGCGGCAAATACATCGCGTCTAGTAATAACAGATTCCGCCTTGTGTGCCGCGTGGGTGAAGTGGGAACACCCGGCGGCAAGTAGACAAGCGGGAATATTCACTAAAGTGTGGCACAATGCTTCTAGAGGCTAATGTAGGTGGCGGCCATCTTTTTGGTTATCCATAAACAATTTGATAGCTGGCGGCCATTTTGTTGGTTAGTAACAGGCTTCACTGGTGACATGATTTAAACGGTGGCCATTTTGTTGGTTTGAACAGGCACACAGTACTTTAAGGAATAGATTCTCAGCCTAAATGCATAATCCAAACTTATTATATACAAATCTAATAGTTATAGTCAATGTCACGTTGACATAATAAATTAATAAATAGACATATAAGTTAGGATATTACAAACAGATAACCAGATAAATTATGCAATACAAAATGTGGAGTGTAAAATAAAATAAAAGTGGGTTTTAGTCCCCATTAATAACACATAAAAGAATAATATGGCAATAAAAGTGACCTGGTTTTAGCATAAGATAGATATAATAGAGCATAAATAAATGCATAAAATATATACATAAAAACATATATATATATATACAAAGATTTTCTCTAAACCCTTTCTATATATACATAAAATACCATCGGACATTGTAGTATCACATATGGGGAATGGGAGTAAGAATGGGAAGACATATACAGAGACAAGTTTAAAACCACTTAAAGAAACGGAGCAATTTCATAATTGTCATTTAAGCCATGGGGTAATAATGTGTTTAGTTCGAAAATCCAGTACATCTCTCGCTGAGACAATTTTGTAGCAAGATCTCCTCCTCTTATGCCTAATTTGACATGCTCAATGCCCCTAAAGGAAAGGTGCTCTGGGTTCGCATCATGTTGTATTTTGAAATGTCTGGATATCGAATGGCTTTCAACTTTATTCTTTATGTTTCTTACATGTTCTTGAATTCTTAGTTTAAGATTCCTCTTAGTTTTGCCCACGTACTTTAATCCACAAGGGCATTCTAACAAATAAATTACTGAGCAAGTATTGCAATTGATGAAGTGTTTCATGTTAAACTGTTTAGAGTTGTTAAAATTAAAGAATGCCTTTCTATTGGGATGTAGATATCTGCACATATTGCAATGACCACATTTATAGGCCCCTACGCACTTGAGAGCTTGCTTGGTGGATGGGATTTGCTGGAGCATGCTCGGGGCTAAAATATCTTTGAGATTTTTAGCCTTCTTAAAAATAATAGTAGGTTGATTAGGTAAAATATCAGCTAAAATGGGGTCCATTTTAAGTATTCCCCAATGTTTGTTGAGGACACGCCTAATTCTTTTTTCTTCTTTATTGAATTGCGTTATGAAAGGTACCTGATCTTCTTTTTTGGATCGAGTCTTATATTCCAGAAGTTCTTTTCTATTCAAGTTTTCTGTTTTGGAAATGGCTTCCGTAATCAATGTGTCTGGGTAGCCCCTTTCCTTAAACCTGTCAGCATAGATGTTAAGTTGTGTATGGCAGACAGTTTCATCACTACAATTGCGTTTAATGCGGTAAAACTGGGAGTATGGAATATTGTCCTTCCAACTTTTTACATGTCCGCTTTTATAATGTAGATAACTGTTAGTGTCCACTGATTTAATATATGTTCTGGTAGTAATTTCATCATTGGATCCCCTCAATAC
Organism: Taudactylus pleione; assembly: GCA_031769625.1. Taxonomy (NCBI): domain Eukaryota; kingdom Metazoa; phylum Chordata; class Amphibia; order Anura; family Myobatrachidae; genus Taudactylus; species Taudactylus pleione. Next base: position 3,707,726 of record JAUIMM010000153.1, read on the forward strand.
AATATCTAAAAATTCAATTTCATCTTTTTGTAGATTGGAGGTGAATCTCAAGTTAAAATCATTAATATTGATGAATGTAATAAAATCACTAAAATCCGTAGCACTCCCTTTCCATATAATAATAATATCGTCAATATATCTCTTATAAAAATGAATGAAATGACTAAAAGGATTATTGTTAAAAATGTGTTCCGATTCCCAGTGCCCCATTAATAAATTAGCGTAACTAGGCGCAAAAACGGTACCCATCGCCGTGCCACATGTTTGTAAGAAAAAATCATCTAAAAACTTAAAATAATTATGTGTTAAAATAAATAAAATCACATCGCAGATAAACTGTTGGTGGTTCGCATCAATAGATAAATCCTTCTCTAGGTATTTTTTACACGCCTCAATCCCTTTGTGGTGTTCAATACTGGTGTACAAAGATTGGACATCTATAGTAGCCCACATGAAACAATCATCCCACCTAATTTCTTGTATATAATTTAAGAGACTAGTTGTATCTTTGAGGTATGAAGGAAGTGATTTCACATATTTATTAAGAAAAATGTCTACATATTCAGATGCATGTGACGTCAATGAGTCAATACCTGCTATGATGGGTCGACCTGGTGGGTTTCTTAAGTTCTTATGGATTTTGGGCAGATGGTAAAAAATGGGAATAACTGGGTTGGACATCATTACGTATTGGTATTCATTTTTTGTAATAAAGTTTTTCCGTAAACCTTGCACAAGTAATTCTCTAAAGAGTTCAACAAATTCTTCTGTGGGGTCTTTGGATAGTGGTATATATGAATTGGGATCATCTAAAAGCCGTACAGCCTCTTTAGTATAATCTAGCCTGTTCATAATAACAAGACCACCCCCCTTATCAGCCTGCTTGAAGACTAGATTTTTATTCTCTTGTAGAGCTTTAAGTGCTTGTTTCTCTTGATGCGTCAAGTTACTCTTTGGGGATATTTCAACTGGGGTATCTATTAGGTCCTTTTTAGTCATTTCATAGAACATGGATATGTTGCTACTCTTAGATTCTAGAGGGTAGAATTTGGACACAGGTTTAAGGCCTGATTTAGAACTATTCTCATAGTTGTGGATAATGGCTGTGTCTTTCTTCATGAAATGTCGTTTAAGTGTTAATTTTCTGACGAACTTGTTCAAGTCAATAAACGTCTGGAATCTATTACTTTTCTGTGTCGGTGAAAGGCATTCTTTAATTTTAACAACTCTAAACAGTTTAACATGAAACACTTCATCAATTGTAATACTTGCTCAGTAATTTATTTGTTAGAATGCCCTTGTGGATTAAAGTACGTGGGCAAAACTTAGAGGAATCTTAAACTAAGAATTCAAGAACATGTAAGAAACATAAAGAATAAAGTTGAAAGCCATTCGATATCCAGACATTTCAAAATACAACATGATGCGAACCCAGAGCACCTATCCTTTAGGGGCATTGAGCATGTCAAATTAGGCATAAGAGGAGGAGATCTTGCTACAAAATTGTCTCAGCGAGAGATGTACTGGATTTTCGAACTAAACACATTATTACCCCATGGCTTAAATGACAATTATGAAATTGCTCCGTTTCTTTAAGTGGTTTTAAACTTGTCTCTGTATATGTCTTCCCATTCTTACTCCCATTCCCCATATGTGATACTACAATGTCCGATGGTATTTTATGTATATATAGAAAGGGTTTAGAGAAAATCTTTGTATATATATATATGTTTTTATGTATATATTTTATGCATTTATTTATGCTCTATTATATCTATCTTATGCTAAAACCAGATCACTTTTATTGCCATATTATTCTTTTATGTGTTATTAATGGGGACTAAAACCCACTTTTATTTTATTTTACACTCCACATTTTGTATTGCATAATTTATCTGGTTATCTGTTTGTAATATCCTAACTTATATGTCTATTTATTAATTTATTATGTCAACGTGACATTGACTATAACTATTAGATTTGTATATAATAAGTTTGGATTATGCATTTAGGCTGAGAATCTATTCCTTAAAGTACTGTGTGCCTGTTCAAACCAACAAAATGGCCACCGTTTAAATCATGTCACCAGTGAAGCCTGTTACTAACCAACAAAATGGCCGCCAGCTATCAAATTGTTTATGGATAACCAAAAAGATGGCCGCCACCTACATTAGCCTCTAGAAGCATTGTGCCACACTTTAGTGAATATTCCCTCTTGTCTACTTGCCGTCGGGTGTTCCCACTTCACCCACGCGGCACACAAGGCGGAATCTGTTATTACTAGACGCGATGTATTTGCCGTGAGTCGCGCATGCGCGGTGCATCATGCGCGGCATCTTGGGATACCCCTGACATCATGGATGATGTCACCAAGATGGCCGCGGTGCACTGCGCATGCGCCAAACGGCGATTAGCGCCAATTCAAAACTTATTGATTACCTCCACCATAGGGTATATAAGGCTGTACATTTACACCTATACCACTACACCTGAGGAAGTCCAAAGGACGAAACGCGTTGGGCACTGCCAGCCTCTCTCAGACAGACTTGACACCACCTTACAGATAAGCTAATTTTTTACTTTTTGTGTTAACTTGTCCTATACTTTGTCCATTACCCCATTTATGTAATAAAGTCCCCCTGTTTAAGTACACCAGTGCTGATGATGGTTATTTATTTCATTTAAAGACCATCACCACTTTATGTGGTACTTTTGGGGCTGAAAAATAAGGACGAAACCTGGATAAAGTTACCAAAGGTTAACACTATATGCATCTACACAAGAATCTATCGGGTACGCATAACCATTTATTTACGAGACTCAGTATTCTGAAATTACTACACTATATTATTTTTCTTCTTCACCTGGCTCTGTTAAGAGCCTTTCCCTACTAAGGTCCTATCTGGCACCAGTAACCCGGGTCCAGCTTTGTATACTCAATCGACTGACAAGATTTACAGATAAGCCTTAAAGAATTATCTTTTGGTACGCACATTATTATTTGAGCACGGGCACAATTATATATTTTTTAATTTATCACACTATTTGGCGCTTGTCCTTTCCACCCCATTTTCCAGATATATATGCACTATGAGGGCTACAGGAATCTCTTCCTTATATATATATATATATATATATATATATAAGGAAGAGATTCCTGTAGCCCTCATAGTGCATTGACTAGGTGACTAATTTATTGTGCTGGATTCTGCCAAATTTATTGTAACTGGTTTATAGTTCATTGACTCTACAATTTCCATGGACTATAATTTGGATTGTCCCTACCTATCTTTTGATGTCTTGTTAATTGCTATTATGTAATGTTTATTGCAGTCTTACAATAAAATATGTTTTAAATAAAAAAGGAGACAGGTATGTAACATCTTAATAAGAGGCTTTTTGGGTACTTACCGTTGAATCCTTTTCTCTGAATCATGCTGGGGGACACTGGACCATGGGGTTGTAGCTGGGACTGCAAGGACCTGGCACTTAATTAATTCAATAACTTTAACTCTCGCTCCTCCCCTCTGCAACCCCATAACTCCAGTACAACTTCAAAAGTGCCTGGTAAGGAGAAGCAGTAACCCAGTGAAACTGTTAAAGTCAAAAATCAAAACAGAATCGCAGGAACCAATAGGTCAACAAAAAACAAAGACACCACGACTGAGCGTGAGGGAGGGAACGCAGTGTCCCCCAGCATGATTCAGAGAAAAGGATTCAACGGTAAGTACCCAAAAATCCTCTTTTCTCTCTCATAGATGCTGGGGGACACTGGACCATGGGTCGTTCAACAGCCGCCCCAAGGGGTCTGCCTGACCGAAGAACTGTACACCCAAAGTGGGCATCGCTGGAGTAAAAAACATGAAAGTTGTAAAACCGAACGAACGTGTGGACAGAGGACCAGGTGGCTGAGCAACAGATCTGGGTAGCTGAGGCCCCATGCCCAGAGGTCGCCACTGCTATTGTAGAATGAGCCACCACCCTGGCAGGTGGCGGTCGTCCTGCATCAGAATAGGCCAGAGAAATAACTGATCGAATCCAACTTGCGATGGTTTGCTTCGTAGCTGGCCAGCCACGCTTCTGAGCATCGTAGAGAACCAGTAGGGAATCCGTCTGACGGAGGGCCGAAGTCCTGTCCGAGTAGATCCACAGGGCCTGGACGACGTCCAACAAAGCCAGATCTTCCCATTCCCGGGAAGTCTCCGATGTGCCAAACACCGGAAATACAATGTCCTGGTTTAAGTGGAAGGCCGAAACAACCTTCGGTTGAAACGAAGGCACTGTTCGGAGCACTGCCCGATCATCATGAAAAATGAGGACTGGCGGTTTGCAAGACAAAGCTCCGAGACCCGCCCAGCTGAGGCAATGGCCATAAGGAAAACCAACTTCCACGTGACAAAATGAAGGTCCAAAAGGAGCCGGTTTCAGAGTGGAAAGGACCAGGTTCAGATCCCATGGAGCCACTGGCGGCTGAAATGGAGGTTGAACCCACAACATGTCCTGCAAAAAGGACTACAGAAGGGGAAAAGCCCTTTGCCTTTAAGAGCTCGGTCTCAAAAGCCAGGCCGAAATGGACCCTGCAGCAGCAGATCCGGCCACAGTGGAAGCCACCAACCTGGACCCACGGGCAGCTTGAGAATGGCGGCGTAGCACGACCTGCGTGGCCGTTCCTGAGCTACCAGGATCTCTGGAACGTGTTGCTCTCTGATCCGCCGGAGTATCCGGGTTAATGTGGGAAACGGAGGAAAAAGATATGCCAGCTGAGACCACCACGGAATGGTCATGGCATTCATTGCGAAGGCCAGTGGGTCCCTGGACTCGCACAAAATTGGGGCACCTTGCAGTCGTGCCGAGACACTATCAGGTCCACCTCCGCAAGACCCCACCTCCGCACCGATTGCTGGAAGACTTCCGGATGGAGAGACCACTCCCCTGGCAGGAAGGTGTTCCTGCTGAGGAAGTCCGCCTCCCAATTCTCCACTCCCGGAATAAACACTGCAGAGAGTGCCAGAACAAAGTCCTCTGCCCAAGTGAGAATGAGGGCCGCCTACGCCATTGCTGCCGCGCTCTTGGTGCCACCCTGATGATTCACATACGCCACAGCTGTGGCGTTGTCCATCTGGATTCGCACCAGCCTGCCAGCCAAGAACAACTGTGCTTCCAGCAGAACCAGATAGATGGCCCGGAGCTCTAGCACATTGATCGGCAGGGAAGTCTCTGATGATGACCAAAGACCATGAAAACGGCGGTTCGACATCACCGCTCCCCAACCGAGGAGACTTGCATCTGTGGTCACAATTACCCAGTCTGGCCTAGCCAAGGAGCGCCCTCGGGGAGGTGATCGGAAACCGACAGAACCAGATGCTGAGAGGAGAGGTCCCCCATGCAACCCGTCCAATTGTGGAGAATTTCCCACTGGAACTCCTGCAAGTGGAACCGGGCATAATGGATGGTCTCGAAGGTGGAGACCATCATGCTCAACAGCTTCATGCACAGTCAGATGGACGGGCGAGGGACCGACAGCACAGTCGTGACCAAATCATGGAGAGCCCGGGCTTTGGCCTCAGGCAGGAAGACTCATTGTAAAAGAGAGGTGTCGAAGATGACTCCCAGAAACACAAGACGCTGGAAAGGCGTTAGGGAAGATTTCTCAAAGTTCAGAATCCAGCCATGATCCTGAAGCACCCACACCGTGTGGTGCAGCAGAGCCTGTAACTGGGAAGCTGAATCTGCTTTCACCAGCAGATCGCCCAAATAGGGAACAACCGTTATCTCCTCCTTGTGCAGCAGGCTCGTCATAGCCGCCATGATCTTTGTGAAGACGTGTGGGGCTGTTGCCAGGCAGAAAGGCAGAGCTTGGAACTGATAATGTGCCGGGCCGACTGTAAACCTGAGGAGAGAATGATTTGACCAAATCGGGATGTGTACGTACGTGTCCCGAATATCGAGAGAGACCTAAAATTTCTTGGCAGATATTCCTTGGATCTACAAGCGGAGAGATTCCATGTGGAACCGGTCCACCCACAGTCTGGTGTTCAAGGCCCGTAGGTTCAAGATCGGGCAATAGGTGCCGTTGGGCTTCCGAACAAGGAAGAGGTTGGAGTAGAATCCCTGTTTTTGTTCTGCTGCTGGAACTGGAACAACAACTCCTTCTGCCAGCAGGGAACTCTCTTCTCCGTGTCGCGGGGAAGGGCTGTAGCGAAAAAACATTGTGGCGGCGGAGCCTTGAGGTCAATGACATATCGATTACATATCCTCGGGAGACAATGCCCTGCATCCAGGCATCGGATGCTGACTACACCCACCGGTCCCTGAACTGAAGCAGGCATCCGCCTACCCTCAACAGACTGGGTGGGTAGCTACCCCGTCAGTCGCTAGGCTTCTCCAGAGCCTTGGCTCCCGAGCGCCTGTAAGTACCTGAGAACCTGCCCCGAGGAGTGGAACCCCTGCTGGGGAAAACTGGCCTCGGGCAGACTGACCTCTACTAGGTGCTCCCCCCCAAAAGGAGGATCAAAAAGCACAGAACCGTGGTCCCCGCTGTCTTTGGGCCACTACCGGCAGGTAAGTGCTTTTTCCTCCAGTAGCTTGGGAAATAATGGTGAGATTCTAAGGAACGCTTGGACCCATGCGGAGGCCAGCAAAGGTCGAATTACGACTCCAGAGCCAATAAAAATTGACTTAAGGCAACCTTCCAATTTCTTATCCAACGGATCCTTGAAGGACGCCACACCCTGCACCAGGAGAGCAGTGTGCTTGGCCAAACGTGCCACTGCCGCATCGACCTTTGGAGGCTGCTCCCACTTGGTGACATGGTCTGGCGGAAGTGAGTAAAGAGATGCAAACTTGCGAAGAATAGAGAATTTCTTGTCCGGGCCCTTCCACGCCTCTTCCACAAGATTTGAGAAATTCGAGGAAGCAGGGAAAGAAACAATCCTCTTTCATCGACGCTTGAACAGGCCTACCACTTGTGCCTGGGTATCCAAGTCTAGGCAGTCCAGCGATTGACGCACCGCCGTGATGAGGTCTTCCACCCCTTGGCCCAATGAGGGCTCCGGATCCTCCTCCTCTGGGAGAACCTCCTCTTCTGGTAGTTCACCTTCCTCCTCCTTGGACTCCAAAGCATCTACCGGTCCCTTGGAAGGAGTCAGGTGCTTGTGCACCTCCCGCAGCTTAGGGTTCTCAAAGAAATGTTCCATATAGGAGGAAACTTTCTCGAAACCCACCACAGAGCGCTTCATTGTACGAATCCAAGGCAGTTCTGACCCTGGCTGAGGTGCCGCACCTACCGCCACTGGAGACGCAACACTCTGTATAGCAGAAACAGACACAGCAGCGGCCGCGCACGCCTGTTCATCCGGCTGAAGTGTCATAAGCTGTACAAAGTCAGAGAGTGACCGACCCATAGCCCTACCCCACGATGGCTCTTCTGAGGCTGACGTTGTGCCTCTTGATGCCTGTATGCCACCGGCCACTGCCGTACCCTCTAAAAGGGTGAAGGCTTGCTCTGTCCCCAGGCCCAGGCGGTCTCCGATGGAGACCGTAATGCAGGAGGGAGGGTGCTGCCATTAGCGCACCCGTTCCCCATCGTGGCTGTAAGCGGCCAGTGCGCTCCCACCAGCCGCTGCACCTAGCCTGTGCGCTGCCATTGGCAACGTGCAGGCCCTTTACTAAAATTAAAAAAAAAAAACAATTACATATAAAACATAAAAGTTACCCATATGCCGCTCTCCTAAGGCACTTAGGGCCTGATTCGGAGCCACTCGTAAGCGGCCACTCGTTCGCTCCGAGCGATGTTTGCCCAACTGCGCATGCGTACGGATCGTTATACGCATGCGCGAACCAGTCAGTGCGGTCGAAATCCATGTGCTCGCAAAATAGCGAATGCCTGATAATTTGAGTTACAGAAAGAGGTGTATGTGGGTGGTAACGGGGGAAGGTGCTTGAAAACGGGGAGTGGAGATCCGAACACAGGCGTGCTTAAAGGTCAAAACGGGCGTTTTATGGGTGTGCATAATTAAAACAGCAGCGTCATTGACCACGTCACTGGGTTATTTTATAGTCAGAACTGCTCGCAAAATTGTGGTAGGAAAAACCAACCCCAAGAATAGCGAGCAGTTCATACCCTGGTCGATGTACTCGATTAATCTAATAAATAGCGGACATGACGTAGGATGCGAGCGGCCAGGGGGCGTATTTTTTCAAAGAACGACCGCAAGTTTGGTACGCTCGTTCAGACCTAGAGGCGTGAACAGACCGCAAAGAGCGAACGGTTGATTTGAATAGCCACCCCTATTTTCTGGACGAGCGAGCGCTAATTGCGTCCGGCTCTGAATCAGGCCCCTAAACTACACTGGAGTCATGGGGTTGCTGAGGGGAGGAGCTTAGAGTTAAAGTTATAGAATTAATTAAGTGCCAGCTCCTTGCAGTCCCAGCTACAACCCCATGGTCCAATGTCCCCCAGCATCGATGACAGAGAAAATATAGTGCCTGATTCAGAGTTGGGAATAGAGAGAGAGATAGCACTTAACTGTGTACCTGGGCAAACCATGTTGCAATGTAAGGGGTGTAACTGTAAATACATAAATACCTGCTGATTTTGCATGTAGCTGACAAATACTGCACAGCTTTATTATTACTCTACAATTTAGATGTCAGTTTGGACACCTTCCTCCCAAATATAAATCTCTCTGCACATTTTAAAGCTGCCCCACCTGCAGTGCAGCATGGTTTCACCAAGATGATCACTTGAGAGATCGCTCTTTATTCCCAACTCTGAATCAGGCCCATAGTTGTCTTTATCATGTAATTTTTAAATCTTCATTTAGAATATTCTAACTCACAGCAAATTAAGACTACACCCTACTCTCCTCTGGTATACAGGCCCTGATTCAGAGCCCTGATTTTCTTTTTGGAGCGGCCAGGATGATGGTCGCAATGGTCAAGACCATCGCGACCATCGGGCTTGCGACGAGACCCTTGTGGTAGGGTCTCGTGGCTGTAAGTCCCAGAGAGCTTCTGGCTCTAATAGAGCCGGCATCTCTCCCACTGTCAGTGGGGCCGCCCCCAAATGGCAGGCGTTCGCATGGGAATGCCTCCGTTTGGCCAGCCACCCACCCCTGCCCGCCTAGCAAACGGGGCGAGCTGTCAATCACCATCGACAGCTTGCCCCCTTTGGTGCGAGACCCGGAGCGACGGAGCACCCGTCGCTAGCCGGGTCTCGTGCATGCGCACGACGGAGCCGGCTCCGTCATGCGCATGCCCAGTGGGCAAACATCCACCCGGTTGTGAGCGCTCTGCGCTTGCGACCCGGTCTGAATCAGGCCCACAGGCTCCTCCAAAACAGGGAGTTAAGTGAGAAATAATCGGAGCAAGGTACCCAAAAATTTGTCACTTACATAAGTTCTATACTTTTCCATTATAACTTATACTTATTTTATTTGCAAAATCTAATTTCAGAGAGAGAAGTATGCAAGGAGCAGATGCATTATTTCCATGAGAGACAACTGCACAATCATTTCTGACCCGAGGAACCATGGTCATGAAAAAACATATAAGTTTGATTTAGCATACTGGTCTCACAATGGATTTTTGAAGAACAAAGATAGCACATTAGTTCCAAATGGTCCAGATAGCAGATATGCCGACCAGGTAAATGACATTTTCTCTAATTTTTTTTATCAGTCTTCTGAATTCAGACACAGTAGCCATTTATTCAGTAGGTACATTTCATGTGATTCTTTTGTTGTAGTATTATATTTATTAGAGAGTGTACCTCTGCATTTATATTCCTGTTCCTTTATCTCTGTGCAGGATAGGAGAGTAAGGGGTCTATTCAATAAACTATAAAAGAGGCTTTTGGTCCAGCATTTTAGCTAGAGAAAGACAAAGGCCCTCATTCAGAGCCGTACGCTCTGAGCAGAGCGCACGCTCTGAATGAGGGCCGGCCTCCATGAAAATGCAGCGTCCTCCTGGACGCTCGTATAGCTGTGGGTCACCACCCACAGGCTATACGAGCGTGCAGTTTGATGGCCGCGATGGTCTTGACCATCGCGACCATCGAAACTGCGAGCCGGAGCCTGCGGTTGAGGTTTTCAACCGCAAGCTCCGGAGTGATTTTGGCTCTATCAGAGCCAAAATCACTCCCACTGACATCACTAGTGATGTCAGTGGGCCGGCTTCTGACGGGAGGTGTTCCCGTGGGAACGCCCCCGTCAGGGAGGCACGCCCCCAGCACGCCCACCAAAGGGGGCGTGCTGTCAATCAACATCGACAGCACGCCCCCTTTGATCAGACACAACGAGCGAAGGACTTTCCTTCGCTCGTCGCGTCTGGCGCATGCGCACGACGGAGCTCCCTCCGTCGTGCGCATGCTCAGTGCACACCATCGACCCACTTGCGAGCGGACAGCCGCTTGCGAGTGGGTCTGAATCAGGCCCAAAGCTTTCTTCTCTCTGTATTTAATTAGTTGAAAAGTGCAGAGATATCACAGACTTCTCCCCTTTTAATTTCTGCATTCTTACCATACAGAGCGATCGCTCGCCAAGGCATAAGCACACCCACTTTGGCTGTGCGAGCTATCGCTCTGTCTATGCAGACACCCATTAGCGTATGTTGACATGCCCACTAGTGCACGTCTTCTCCAGGAAGTGTATTAAAACATTGGTACATCGAACACTATCGGTAGCAATCGCAGCGCTTGTGGTTGCCTTACCCTACCGCAAGCACTGCGAGGACTTCAGTGTAAAAAACAGGCATATGACGTGTTCTATGACGCTGCCTGTTAATTATGCATGCCTTAGAAACGGCGTTGAAACACTCAGGCACGCCTGCGTTCACACCTCCAATCCCCCGTTATTAGTGTCCTGCCCGTTACCACCCACGAACGGCCTCTCCTGTCACTCATTTCACTGGCCTGTCTTTGCTGTGCGAGCGAGCGGGCTGCGATCGCACAGAGTAGTTCACACATATGCAGAACGAAGCGTGCGCATGCGCAAAATATCGGGCCGCTTCCTAGCGCACAGCACTTGCGAGCGGGTCTGAATGAGGTCCTATGTGTCTTTTTACCTGCTAAAATGGATAAAAGCAGAGAAGAGGCCCTTTTCTTTACTGCTTTACTCCCCTGGCCGGCTCCGTCTTCTCCACTCCCCAACGGCTCCCTGCACCCCTGACTGGTTCTCCAATCTCCGTCTGATGTCACAGATTCGAAATAAGTGAACTATCCTCTTGCCAGAACAGCCTTTTACCTCAAGGGCACTTCAGTATAAATATAGAGTAAATGGAAATATTTTTTATGACATTGTTCTTTTTAAATAGACCCTTCATGGTTACAAGTACCCCATTTCCTGTATGATCCAAACAGGATATGTGAAAGATTCATGGTCCATCTATAGATGCCTGGATAAGAGTTGCCACCTCATCATTATAATCACTGACTCTAGTTAGTTAAACTCGTATAGTATACAGACCACTCAGCCAAAGAAACCTTTGTAATTGATATGTCGCGACATTGTATCAGTGATGTAACCACAAGATTAACCTCAATTAATCTTGCGGCTACGATGTAGCGGTTCCCACAATAGACGTCTATGGGGATTTCTCCCACATAGACGTCTATGGAACACACAGGCTGGCCGCATTCAGCTAATCAGGGAGCTGCTCCGACGGAGATGCTCCCTGATTGGCTGGCGGCCCCTTCACTGACGGGGCACACGTGTGCCCCGGTCATTTACGCGGAGCAAAGGTATGAAGGTATGTGTACACACATACCTTTGCTCAGTCCGTATGGTTCGTTTTTTTTCGTTTTTCTATTTTAACCCCTGGATTGCCTACTCGGACAAGTGGACGTGATCTACGCATAGGAGAGGTGAGTATGGATTTTTTTTTTTCAGGTACACCCCTATGGATTACTTCGGATACTAGGTGAGTATGTGTGAGTGTGCATGTATGTTTTATTAAAATTATACTTTCACGGTGTATGTTTGTTTATTTACATATTTCTTTAGTTGTGGAACTACAAGTGCCAGCGGGCCCGTAATGCCCCGCATGCTGGTATTTGTGGTTCTCCAAATACCAGCATGCAGGGGAGGCTTGCTGGTACTTGTGGTTCTACAAATAAAGACAATATTGAAAACTTAATTTTACACTTTACACTATCAACCCGGCACCCACCGCCCTAGGGTGCCGGGGATAGCCCCGGGCTATCAGTCTAGGCCTGGGGTGCCCTGGAGAGGGGTACCCCTTTATTGGGGGGGTACCCAACTCACCAGGGATCCCCGGCCTAGACTGACTAGTGGTCAGGGGTAATGCTTTGGCCGGGGAAACCGGTGAAAGGTTTACCCTGGCTGTGGCATTATCCCCCAGCTAGAAAGAGTTCGGTGCTGGTTCTGGAATTTTCAGGGGACCCCTACTCGTTTTGTCCCCTGATTTTCCAGAACCAGCTCAACAAAGCCCTGTGCTGGTTCTTAATATCCTGTGGCCCCCTACGCATTTTGGCCCCTGTATTTTTAGAAACGGAACAGGTTTTATAAAGCCCGGGGCTGGTTATGCTTTTGGGGGGTGTGCACATTTTTTTTTTTTATTTAAAAACATTTAACATAAGTACACACAGAAACATGTACATATCTCATGGATATGTGCATGTTTCTGTGTTAATCTGACTTGCTCAGGATGTACTCGCTAGCCTGAAGCAGGTCTATTATTTGGGGACTTTTGGTAAACTTTTTTTTGCGAGTCTGAAACAGACACTCTATTACATTGGGCGAGTTGATTGTTTTCAATGTGAAAACATCTGGATGCGAGTTTGAGAATGGAGAGTTTTAGTAACTCTGAAAAATGCGAGTTTTAGTGAACAGACACCCCATTACATTGGAGAGTTGTGAAAAATTGCGAGTTTAGCACCAAACTCGCAATTTACCAAAACAGACTACCTATTACATTTGGCCCATAATGTTCTAATGGATATTGATGTTGATAACAGCAGAAGTTTTTTTTTGTTGCCATAATGTGCCTTTAGAGGGTACTTTTCTGTAAATATTTCATGTCTATGTTTTTCTTTTACTGTATGTTGATTCAGCTCTTATAGAGTACCCCTCCTTCTTACCCTTTTTCCCGTTCTTTTCCCTGTGTCTCCTCCCTGAAGTGCTGAAGCCCTTGAATTTGTTTGTTTGGGTGTATTTAGATATATGGGGCACTGGGCCTGATTCAGAGCCGGACGCTATTTGCGAACAGTCGTTCAGAAAAATTGAGCGCTCGCTCTTTGCGGTCTGTTGACGCCTATATGTCTGAGCGAGCGAACGAAACATGCGCTCGCTATTTTGTAAAGACACCCCCTGGCCGTTCGCATCATACGTCATCTCCGCTATTTATTAGGTTAATCGAGTACATCGAAAGGCGTCTGAAGAACTGCTCGCAGCGCTTGTGGTAGGTTTTACTTCCCGCAATCACTGTGAGCAGTTCAGGCTAAAAGACAACCAAGTGACGTGATCGATGACACTCCCTTACTAATTATGCACTCCCATTAAACGCCCGTTTTGACCGTTTGGCACGCCTGCATTCGGATCTCCACTCCCCGTTTTCAAGCACCTTCCCCTGTTACCACCCACAAACGCCTCATTCTGTCACTCAAATTAGCAGGCCCTCGCTGTTTTGCGAGCGCACGATTTCCGACCGCAATGACTGGTTGGCGCATTCACTTTACGACCCATACGCATGCGCAGATGTGCGAACATCGCTCGGAGCGAACGAGCGGCAGCTTACGAGCGGCTCTGAATCAGGCCCACTGTTCTATTTATTTTTATACAAATTGATGTTCTTTTATACCCTACTATTTTACTTAATTAATGGCATCTATGAAGATTGGTTCTTGGAACCTTGGTGGTCTTCATTCGCCAATTAAACGAAAAAAAGTTTTTTTTACATATCTCCGCAAACTGCAAATAGACTTGGTGATGCTGCAGGGCGACCCATTTTATTGGATGCAGAAATTGACAGTGTTGTAGTGCTGTTGCATAAGCGCTTCTCGTACACTCTACACTCTTACTTTTCAGATATGGGAGGCCGATTTGTAATAGCAAACATAATTATTTATGGTGCCAGGTACACTATATGCAATGTTTCAGTGACGTGCGGTGAGGTCAATGGCTGGGGAGGCACACATGGACATGGGTTTCAGTGCTTGGGAGCCTGTCTCAACCCCTACTCACTGTAACTCTCCCCTCACTACACTAAGCTTCAGGGGCCTATTCATCAACAATAAAATAATGTTTTTAAGGACATTTTCCTTAATTAACGTTATTTTAGTATTCATGAACACACTTAGCACAGGAGATATGACTGATATCTCCTTGCTAAGTCCCCCTGCATTAATTTCCACACTCCCCATACATTAGTATGGGGATAAGGAAATTATGGTATTCATCAAATTCTGAAAATTATGTATTTTCGGAATTTGATGGTGTTACCATACGCCACTGTGAGGTGGCGTATAGTAGGTAACACTTACCTGCTTCCAGCTGGGCAGGTCCCCCGGCGTCTTCCTCCATCGCCCTGGACTCTCCTCTGGCTCTGTCTGCTATGCTGTCATGTATTCTCCCCAGCAGAGCACAATAAAGTTTAGAAAAAAAAAAAAGTTTTTTTTTTCCTTTCTAAACTGTACTGTGTTCTGCTGGGAGAACACGTGTCAGAATAGCAGACGGAGCCGGAGGCTGCTGCGCGGACAGGAAAGTGCTGGACAGGGGGGGGGGAGTGAGCGGAGGGGGGAGGGGGGGCAGGTGAGCGGAGGGGGGGGACACAAACTTACCGCATCTGTAGGTAGTGTTGCGTATGCGCTGGGTTAACGAATGTAACAGCGCATGCGCAGCACGGATTCCAGCTGCAGTAAGTTAGTGTAGAGAGGGATAACTATCTATTTCCTGAAAAGCTGTCATCGCAAAAATGACAGCTTTTCGGAATAGATAGTTATGGAGAGGAGGAATGATGAATTCCTCCTGTAATTAGGTAGAACGTCATGCGAGTTCTAAACCTAATTACCTCCAGAGAAAGTTTAGGTATGATGAATAGGCCCCTCAGTGTCAATTGATTCTCCTACCTGCATCAGTGTGTCTTATGTTGCTTCTCCTGACTGATCTGTTATCATTTAACACTGCAGTGCACTTACTGGTCACATGACACATCCAAGGTGTCCATCACTGCTCAAGGCACACCCCCATACTCAGAGGCATGCCTGTATTAGCTCTCTTTTTGTGCAGCTTCCTGCTTGTTGTGTGGTCCTGCCCCCAGCTGTGCCAGCAGTATCTGACTATACAGAAATGAGACTGAGCTGTTGCTACCTTAAACTTAATAAAGTCCATTAAACTTAATAAAGTCCCGGGCCTCGATGGGTTAACTGGAGAATACTATAAAATTATTCTACCCAGATGTGGTGATATATTATTGGGAATGTGTAATACTATCTTGAAAGATAAAATTCTCCCACACTTTTTTAATGCTGCCATAAATAAAGTACTCCTAAAGCCAGGCAAAGACCCAGAACAACCAGGTTCTTACAGACCGATTTAATTGTTAAACAGTGATTACAAACTTCTCACTAAATCTTGGCTAATTGACTTAAGTTAGTTCTCCCAACTGTTATCCACACGGATCAAACGGGGTTTATCATGGGTAGACACTCGGTGATTAATATCCACAGAGTACTATCTGTGATGCAGGGACTGGAATCTTCCAGGAATCCGACGACGTCTGTGCTTCTCTCACTTGATCCCGAAAAGACCTTTGACTTGGTGACATGGGACCATTTGTTTGAAACCCTGCGCCGTTTTGGATTTCCGGGGGACCCTACAACCCAAATAGCTTGTAATGGATATACTACACAACCATTTTCAATATGTAGAGGGACTCAGCAGGGCTGCCCACTGTTGCCACTTTTATTTGCACTTGATAGGTTAACTGGAGAATACTATAAAATGATTCTACCCAGATGTGGTGATATATTATTGGGAATTTGTAATACTATCTTGAAAGATAAAATTCTCCCACACTTTTTTAATGCTGCCATAATTAAAGTGCTCCCAAAGCCAGGCAAAGACCCAGAACAACCAGGTTCTTACAGGCCGATTTAATTGTTAAACAGTGATTACAAACTTCTCACTAAATCTTGGCTGATTGACTTAAGTTAGTTCTCCCAACTGTTATTCACACGGATCAAACGCGGTTTATCATACAACCCAAATAGCTTGTAATGGATATACTACACAACCATTTTCAATATGTAGAGGGACTCAACAGGGCTGCCCACTGTTGCCACTTTTATTTGCACTCGCATTAGAGCCATTGGCCATTACTTTGAGGAATGATCGGTCATTCTTTGGCATTATGACTGGCTCACTTGAGTCTAAAATAACCCTCTTTGCGGATGATATGTAGTATATATTATTATTATTATTATTACGCGTTTGGATCTTTTGCAGGCTGTAAACTAAATTTTCATAAATCTGAACAGCTCCCTATAAGGCTCTCTTTCTCAAGCTTCCTCCCTCCCCCCGATTTGTTCCCAATTTACTAAGGCACGTTTTAGTAAACTACTCTTTGGTGTAATCATTCATTTAGTCCTGAATTGGATAACGCCCACTTTCTTTCCTGGAGAGCTAAGGGCCTTGCCATTATCAGAGATATGTTTGGCCCTGGGGAGGACTATTCACATTCCAGGCTTTTAAAGATAACCATGACCTACCCAACACACAGTTTTACATGTATCTTCAAGCCAGGCATTTTATCCAGAATACTCCACCTGCTAAGATGGACTCTACTGACGAAGATGTACTTGCTTCCTTATCGTCAACTAATGTGTATCGAACCAGGTTATTAACAATAGACATTCAATCAGTTAATGCTAAAGCACTCTGGCATAGATGCGCTGAGGGATGGTCTACGCTCATTCCTAATTTGGAAACACCTGAACCCCCATCTTCAGTATTATGACACTGCTCTGAAGACCCTGCAATCCGCAATGTTACAAGAAGTGCATGTCAAAGTACTTTACAGGGGATACATTTCACAGAATTGCAGCGCACATATGGTATTAGAAGAATCAGGGCGGTGTTTAAAATGTGGAGCCACTAAAGCCTCTTTTATCAAAATTTCTGGGAATGTGGTCGGATACATAAGTTTTGGGACAAGATTGTGTCCTTTATCAATCAGTTACTCTCCCTACATTTACGTAAGGGTGCCTTTGTGCTACTATGTGCCAACTATGTGATAACTGGTGTTTGGAACCACATAACAAAAAAGTTATACTGCCCAGTGTCGGAACTTATGAGTGGTGGGCCCAGGTGCAGAAATTTGGGCCCCCCTCCTCCGCCCTACTCCAAGTTGAAAGTGCAGTGTGTGCCAGGGAGAGGTAGAGGTTGACAGGTAGAGGCAAAAGGTAGACAAAGAGAGGCAAGAGGGTGACAAGGAGAAGCAGTGGGTGACGGAGAGGTAACAGGCAGTGGGTGACAGGGAGAGAGAAGAGGCAGTGGGTGACAGGAGAGGGGACAGGGAGAAGCAGTGGGTGACAGGGATAGTTGACAGGCAATGGGTGAAAGAGAGGGGATAGGCAGTGGGTGATAGGGAGAGGTGACAGGCAGTAGTGACAGGGAAAAGCAGTGGATGAGAGTGAGAGGGTGACAGGGAGAGGGATGGGCAGTGGGTGACAGGGAGACTGTGATAGGAAGAGGTGACAGGCAGTGTGTGATAGGGAGAGGGGAGAGGCAGTGGGTGACAGGGAAAAGGTGATAGGTAGAAGGTGACAGACAGTGTGTGACAGGGAAAGGGGAGAGGCAGTGGGTGACAGGGAGAGGGTTATGGGGAGAGGGTGACAGGCAGTATGTGACAGGGAAAGGGGAGAGGCAGTTGGTGAGAGGGAGAGGGTGATAGAAAGAGGTGACAGGCAGTGGGTGACGGAGAGGGAGAGGGTGACAGGCAGTGTGAGACAGGAAGAGGGGAGAGGCAGTGGGTGCTCAACACATTATACCACACTGTAGTGCCCCCCACTTATGTCACACTGTAGTGCCCCACACATTATGCCATCTGTAGTGCCCCCACGTTATGACACTGTAATTATTATCATTTATTTATTTGACACCACAAGTGTTCCGCAGCACCTTACAAAGTACATAAAGAAATAAGTTGACCAGTGACTTGCAGAACAATACAATACAATACAGGACGAGGACAAGAATAATATACATTACTACATTACCGACCATAACACCCAGATAAGCAACAGAGCAAAGCAACCAAGTGTTAGGTGCTCTAGTGGGGAGTAAGAAGTAGATGAAAGTACAGTAAGGAAAAGCACAATAGGGTAGGGGGCCTTACTCATAAGAGCTTACATTCTAAAGGTATGTACCAACACATTATGCCACACTGTAGTACCCACACATTGTGCCACACTATAGTGCCCACACATGCCACCTGTAGTCCCCACACATTATGCCACACTGTAGTCCCTACATATTATGCCACACTGAAGTCCCCACACATTATGCCACCTGTAGTGCCCACACATGCCACACTGTAATACCCACACAATATGCCACACTGCAGTGCCCACATTATGCCACACTGTAGAGCCCTCACGTGCCACTCTGTAGAGCCCACACATTATGCCACACTGTAGTACCCACACATTATGCCAATTGTAGTGCCCACACATTATGCCACCAGTAGTGCCCACACATTATGCCACACTGTAGTGCCCACACATTGTCACTGTAGTACCCACAGATTATGCCACCAGTAGTTCCCACACTTTGTCTAACTGTAGTGCCCAAGCATTATTATGCCACACTGTAGTCCTCACACATTATACCACTGTAGTGCCCACACATTATGCCACCTGTAGTGCCCACACATTACACTGTAGTCCCCACACATTATGCCACCTGTAATGCACACACATTATGCCACCTCTAGTGCCCACACATTATGCTACACTGTAGTTTTCACACATTAGGCTACACTATAGTGCCCATACATTATGCTACACTGTAGTGCCCACACATTATGCTACACTGTAGTGCCCACACATGCCACCTGTAGTGCCCACACATTACAATGTAGTCCCCACACATTATGCCACCTCTAGTGCTCACACATTATGCTATACTGTAGTTTTCACACATTAGGCTACACTATAGTGCCCATACATTATGCTACACTGTAGTGCCCACACATTATGCTACACTGTAGTGCCCACACATGCCACCTGTAGTGCCCACACATTGAACTCACTAGCTGCATCCTCAGGCAGCTGGCAGAGCAGAAGTCACAGCCTCACAATGAGTCACACCCATGCGGCTGCACTGCTGCTAAACTCCAGGTCAGAGGAGCATGTGATGGGCTCCTCCAATCAGAGCTCAGCATATGCTCCTCTGACCCCACTGCAGAGACTACTGGGATATATTACCCAGTAGTGCACTGCACTGCTGAGCAAGGCTGCACTGTGCCCTGGTCCTCTTTGCGTAGTTGCCGGCCGGCTCAGTCACAGCCTTTATGACTGCCTGGCAAACAGCTGCACTGCAGCCTGTCATACAACTACAAATGGTTCCGGGCAGTGTGGACCCCTATATTGCAGTGGGCCCCGGTGCAGTGCACCAGCTGCACCGCCGGTAGTTCCGTCCTTGATACTGCCCTTGCTTACAACGATTGTTACAATTGGAAAGAAAGTAATCCTATTAAACTGGACAATTAAAATCCACCTTTTCTTAACACGGTTAAGTGTATGCTATTGCAAACTCTCTACTTTGATCACAAAGCCTCTCTCCCAGATATTGAGAAAGGGGTTATACGTTTTTAAAGAAATGGCCACTATATATTTTGCATTTACACAGGACTACTCAGACTCATATTAATAAAATACAGGTATTTGAGACTACTACTTGATTTCTATATCAACAAGTAGATTAAATTATATATTTTAGGACTCCACATTTACTTTTAAAGTATGCGATATGCTTCATATGTTCATTTCAGCCCTCTTATTTAGCGAAATAGAGCACTCATATTTATTTCTATGTCATGTTTTCCTTCCCCTCACTTTCTTCCCTTCTGACTTTCCTTTCCTCCCATATCCCTTTTGTCTAATTTATTTATATATTTTGTTTAAATATACTTTAGGGTGGTTACTATAAATGCTGTTTATTGCACTGTCTTTACATTTTGATAACTTACTTGTATGACTAGTTCGACAGCTTTGACCTCGGTGGGATCAGCCGGTCAGTTTTTGATATTTATGAGGTCATGTCTTACCAATGTTATTTAATTAAGTTCTTAATGTCAGTTCTTATAGCTTTTTACCATCCTTTGTGATATGTCAAACTTGTTACTCCCTTTGTCATTGTCTTTGACTATAAATAAATAAAAAGATGATAAAAAAAATAAATACGTAGCAATTAAACTCTCAAATGGCAAAGGAGCTCATGGCAGTTGTCTCCGTTCACATAGGGGGGGGATTCAATTCAGTGCGATGTTGAATAGCTATTCAATTCAATGCGCTGTTTGGGCTGGCTAAGGATTTCCTCTCGCACCCCCCTGGGGATGCGAGGAGAAATCCGACCAAAGTGCCGGGCGAACAGCTGTTTTTGTGGTTAGCGCGGCGCCTTGGTTGGAGAATTCCGGTTACCGCGCCTTAACACCCTCCGACCACACAGCACACTGAATTGAATAGCTCCAGGAGCTCGCTCCCGGCGCTATTCAATTCGCGTTGAATTGAATTGCCCCCATAGAGACTACAAGTGAATCATTCAAATATTCAAGGGTCAGGGCTTGTTCTGTACTCAGCCTACTGTCAACTACTCTATTCCAATTGAAATTTGACTGGGAAGCTATGTATACTAGCACAGGCTTATATACGTCCGCTATCCCAATGGGAGACATTCAGTTGCACACAAACATATTTGAGTTGTTGAACATTTCAGCTTTGTACTGTAGGTTTTACAAATGTCCTTGCTCTTTTCTCCTCTCTAGAAAATGGTGTTTTGTGATCTTGGACAGGGCGTATTAGATAATGCATGGCAAGGGTACAATGCTACTCTACTTGCCTATGGACAGACAGGTTCAGGAAAAAGCTATTCTATGATTGGCTATGGAGCTAATCGAGGGATCATTCCAGTTGTCTGTGAAGAATTATTCCGAGCTATTGAAAGCAACCGAGAGGATAACAGAAGCTTCCAGGTCAGTAAATAAGTTGTCGGAGAAAAGATGTGTATTCAACATGCGGCCCTCCAGCCGATGTAGGACTACGCATCCCAGCATGCCCTGCTACAGCTTTAGCATTCGCTAACAGCAAAACTGTGTCAGGGTAGGCTGGGATGTGTAGTTCCACATCAGCTGGAGGGCTGCATGTTGAGCACCCCTCTATTAAGGAAAAAGTTACTATAGTATATTTTGATCATACTACAGGTTTCTATATGGATCTAATTTACTAAATGTAAAAGTCAAATTACATGAATGAAAACTGCTAGGTCTCATACTAAATTTGCAGTGTGAAGACCTTGCTGACATGCAAAGCATCATCTTTGTCAAGTTGTTGTTTGCCAAATTGCATATTACATCACTGCTGAATATAAAATAAAAAGTAAGGGATGGTAAAGTCTTCAGCCGCCAAACTGCAGAATGCATGACATACAGGGCCTGATTCAGACCCGGTCGCTATGAGCGTATGCTCGCTCGATGCGTATGCAAATATTTGAAAGTGACGCGGCGGGGAGCGATTGCTCGCCAAGGCATAAGCACGCCCATCTTACCTGTACGAGCGTTCGCTTTATGTATGCAGACTCCCCTTAGCGAATGCAGAGACGCCCACTGTCCCACATCATCTCCTGGAAGTTTGTGAAAACATTGGTACATCGACCACTATCGGATGTGAACGCAATGCTTGTGGTAGCTTTTTTATCCCGCAAGCATTGCGAAGAAAACAGAGTAAAACGGCTGGTGACGTATACTATGACCCTGCCTGTTAATTATGCACGCCTCTAAAACGGCGTTGAAACACTCAGGCACGCCTGCGTTCGCACCTCCACTCCCCCGTTTTTACTGGACTGCCCCTGTCACCGCCCACAAACGGCCTCTCCTGTCACTCACTCTGCTGGGCTGGCATTGCTGTACGAGCGAGGGATCTGCGAACGTACTGTGTAGTTTGTGCACTGCGATGCATACGTATGCAGAGATTAGCAACCATCGGCAATAGTGAGCGCACTGCGGATAGTGTCCGGGTCTGAATCAGGCCCACAGTGTGTGGTGGCTCGCACAGCTCACAGTACACCGTAGAACAGTAAATTTCCCCCTAGTGTTACTATATAAAACATATTGCCTACTTTATTTAATTTCTAGATGTGTTGATATTTAAGTACGGTGGACATGAGGAGTGACTGTGGCTAATGTCTTCTTTGAAAGTTTGAATAATAAATTACAATGGTAAAAAACTTACCATAGAACGTTTTTTTAAGGGTAGCGATGAGCTCATCAGGCAGACATGTCATGTGGCACACTGTACAGTAGGTGAGCAATCAAATGATTAACAGACTAATACCCAACAGGGAAATGACACTATATTGCTCTGCTGCAGACACAGGATTATTTAGACAAAACCAAATTGAGAATTGTTCAAGTTATAAAATCACAGATAAAATTATATGAAACATAGCCTATACACCACCAATGGATCTGTATTGTAAAGTTTACCAAGGGTCTCTTCACCCGTTAATAGTCTATTTATCAGGGTTTTCTTTTCGGGTCCAATCAGACACGAAAAAAATCCATGTTAAGTGCAGCCTCCGGGCTGCCTTCAGGGCTCATTGAATAGCCCTGGGTCATCAATTAGCACGCTTTAAATTACTGCGGCTAATTGAACTACCCCCTTACTCCTGATCTTACAAAGTATCCTGGGAGCCCCATACAAACTAACATCCCAAACATAAACCCCTTTCTTATTTTCTTATTCAACACATTCATCATCTTACTCTTTCATTTCCATACATAAATCTAAACACACCCTTTACATCATGGCTTTCAGTCTACCACTTCATGTTATAGATGCCCACAGACAACCTGTCACGCCTGTGGTTAGATCTGACTGGGAGCAGGTATGGGTAACTGAAGAGGAATGCACAAACCTGGGTGGCTGGACCCAGGTCTTTCTCATTGAGGAACAGGAGGTAGATGTGATGACTGTGATGTCAGGAGGAACCGAAGAAGGGACCACTAGACAATGATAATAGTCCATAAGAGTAGATGACTTGATATTAATAGTAAAAGTCCATAGAAGAATATACTGGATCAGTAGACATCGGTAAGGACCGATGTTGGCACTGGATAGTGACCGATGGTAGAACTTGATATTGATGGTTGATGAGAAGCAAGGTGAATGCTTGATAGGAATTGATAACTTTATTAACGATGATCGGTAAGAACCGATGTTGGAACTTGAAAAAGGAATTGATGATAAGTTTATTATAGATTGTCGGTAGGAACTGATGTTGGTAGAAATCAATGATGACTTTATTAAAGATGCTCAGTAGCAACCGATGTTGATCGATGTTGACTGAGAGATAATTCCCAATGATGGTAACCAAACTCCAATAGTCGAACTCTGAGAGATAATTCCCAATGGCAAATCCAGACTGCAACAATCAATGGTGGAGTCCAGTCATCCACTCAGAGCAGTCAGCAGACCATGCTCTGAGTGGATGACTGGACTCATGTGACAGAGGGCCTGTTTCAGACCCACTCGCGAGCACAGGATGCTCGCAAGCGGGTCGATGGTGCCCTACTGCACATGCGCACGACGGAGGGAGCTCCGTCGTGCGCATGCGCGAGACCCGGCTAGCGATGGGGTAGCCGTCGCTCCGGGCCTCGCACCAAAGGGGGCGTGCTGTCGATGTTGATTGACAGCACGCCCCCTTTGGTGGGCGTGCCGGGGCGTGGCTGCCAGACGGAGGCGTTCCCGCCTATCGTCTGAAGCCGGCCCCACTGACATCAGTAGTGATGTCAGTGGGAGTGATTTTGGCTCTGATAGAGCCAAAATCACTCCAGGGCTTGCGGCAGCGAGACCCTACTGTAGGGTCTCCGTTGCAAGCCCGATGGTCGCGATGGTCTTGACCATCGCGACCATCATCATGGACGCTCGCTATAGCTGTGGGTGGTCACCCACAGCTATGCGAGCGTCCAAGAGGCCGCTCCATTTTCATGTA
The DNA here is from genome assembly GCA_031769625.1 of Taudactylus pleione. Taxonomy (NCBI): domain Eukaryota; kingdom Metazoa; phylum Chordata; class Amphibia; order Anura; family Myobatrachidae; genus Taudactylus; species Taudactylus pleione. The sequence goes on from JAUIMM010000153.1 coordinate 3,731,953, forward strand.
GGAGGGCCCTGATTCAGAGCGAGCGCTCTGGTCAGAGCGTCCGGCTCTGAATCAGGCCCAGAGTCCAAGATGGCCATGACCATGACCCGGCAACAGGAGACAGAAGCCTGCCTGTAGTACAGGGATGCGGAGTACCATGCTTATGCCCAGCAGCTGTCTGGAAGCAGCGTGCAAGCTGGGATCTCCACTGTGCCAACCAGGATAGACACTGCATAGGTAAATAGTGTGTTTCCACACTCCCAATCGTGACACAACCCACCCAGGAGTTTTATTTCTTGCTTCACCACTGTGGCTCCTTTGTTTTCATCATGATATACTGTACATTCCTCACTGGATTTATTCATTTTTCACTTCACAGCCATAACCATCCCAAACCACCTCCTTCTCATTTCTCTCATTATGTACCTTCATAAAGAAACATATTGTTCAGCTTTTATCCTGCTCCATCCTTTCCACTTTCACACTGTACATAATTTCACATCCTGTTGCATCCAACATCTTACTTTCCTCACTCCTAGATGTCTTTCTCTTTTATTTGTCCTTTTATACAGTGCTGCCTTCCTATCAGCTATCACTCTGAAACCATTCTTCATAAAGAAAGCACTCACTCTCTCTATCACCGAATCCAACCATTCAAGCGGGATCGGTATGAATGACTGCCGGACGTATGCCCGGTGGTTCAAATCCCAACGCCGGAAGGCCGGTAGCTGTGAAGATCCCGACAGGGGATTAAGGTAAGTAACACTAACCCTATGCCCCCCTAAACCTCCCTTAGGGGTGCCTAACCCTAACCTCCCCCCCAATGCCTAACCCTAAACCTCCCCATAAGTGCCTAAACCTAACCCCTCCATTCCCGCAGCCTAAACCTAACCCTCCCGGGTGTTGCCTAACACTAACCTCCCCCCGGGGGTGCCTAACCCTAACCCCCCTTTCCCCTAGCCTGACCCTAACTCTCCCGGGGGGTGCCTATACCTAACCAGGGGCGCCGAGAGGGGGAGGGAGTGGGTACAATTTACCCAGGCTTCCAGAGGGGCCCGGCGCCGCTGCTCCCCCACCCTCCCTCCCGTGTGCTGAGCTGCAGTGGGATATTGCTCGTGGCTGCTAAGCAGCAGCCACAGCAATCTCCTATGCCTGCGGGGGGGAGCAGTCACACTGATCGCGCCCCCCCTTGGCTTTGCGCCGGGCTGAGGGGCTCACAGGGCCTCCTCCCCAGCGCGCAATGGGTTTTTTTTTTCAAAGGGGCGTGGTCATGCCTCCCGCAATTCGGCCATGCCCCCTCTGTACCGGGGTCCGGCGGCTCTCTCTACGCCCCTGAACCTAACCCCCCCCTGCGCGCCCACCACCCGGCTTACCTTCGTTCGGTATGCCGGGCATCGGGCTCCCAGCGTAGGGATAATGATAGGTGTCAGGATTTCGACGCCTATCATTAGTCCCCTGCCGGGATTGCACAGTTGGGAATTGGCGGACGGCATTTTGACCGTCGGCTTCCTGACTGTATCCCCATTCAAGCACATGCACAAATCCACTCTCAGCTGTCATTGTTCCTATAGCACAACAAACCTCCTTTATCTTGTCCATCTAATATATTGAAATTCATCTTCCACAACTCAATGCCATACATACTTCCAATATCACACTCAATTAATTTGCAAACTGCATTTGCCCAAAGTATACACAGACTATTTATTTTGCCACTAACACATAATCAATACGTGATAACGCATTTACAGATAGCTCTATAACAAATAGCCGTTGGCTTACACACATTACATGCTTTCACCACAATCACATGTAAATAGTCAACATTTGTTTCAAACAATTATTAGTGACACTGATCTTATCCTCTCTCTCACCTCCAGGTTGTTACTAGGGTTATTGTCGCCCAGGGAAAATTGAAAAACGGCACCCTCCCTCCCAATTTATGTGACCTGGGCCAATTGCCCAGGGTCACTTACAGGAGCACGGGCCTAATGCCCGCCTACCAGTGTAACAGGGCTAAGGCCTGGTTACTCCCACCGGCCTAGTGCCCTTTAAACTGGTGGTCTAGGGAGGGGTTAATGACTGGACGTCCTTATAGAGGGCAGTCCTGTCCGGTGGGAGAGGCTGCAGTGGGGGGGCTTTGTTAGCTCTTTTACTTTCCCACCACTGCAGCACTCTCCATCCTCAGCCGCATTCCTCTGCTGCTGGCCAGCGGCGCCGCCTCTTCTTTTCCGCCTCCAGCCGGCGCCACCGATCTTCTTTCTTGTTCGCGGCATCTCCCAGCCGCTACCGCAGCAGCTGGAGCTCATTCTTTAATATTAATATCATCGTGGTAAGTAACACTGAGTACCAGGTATTCCCTGTAGTACTTTATCCATAGCTCTTTGCCAAGTTGCTGGAGCTTAATCTTTTCCAAAGTCAAGATGGTTGTACTGAAATAAGCATTTTTGTGTGATCTGTCAATAAACGGATCAATTCATCCACACTTCAAATATCTGTACGTGTGCATATGCATGGTAAGGTGCATGCTCAGTCAGCAATTGTCTATGGCGCATGTCCAGTTTTCACTACCTGTTCGCATTTGGACTGCTTCCAACTCAGAATTAGGCTCTCTGTGTGTTATACATTGAAGACACTTTTGTTGTAATTCTAAGGAATCCTTTGTTTTCTCCATTCAAATTGCATCAGACACTAAACATTCCCATATCAAGTCTGGTTAAGAAAGTAATATATTTGGAATACTTTATTTGTGCATGCCACGCACCAACCTGTCTCTTATCTCAACTGAAAGACCTGCTGCAAATTCACAGTGTGGGCAGCACAGACGGTGTAATGGTTAGCATTACTGCCTCACAGCACTGAGGTCATGGGCTCAATTCCCACTACGGCCCTAACTGTGGGGAGTTTGTATATTCTCCCTGTGTTTGTGTGGGTTTCCTCTGGGTACTCCGGTTTCCTCCCACACTCCAAAAATATACTGGTAGGTTAATTGGCTGCCCACAAAATTGACCATAGTGTGTATGTGCATGTGGTAGGGAATATAGATTGTAAGCTCCACTGGGGCAGGGACTGATGTGAATGGTAAGATATTCTCTGTAAAGCGCTGCGGAATATGTGTGCGCTATATAAATGACTGGTAATAAATAATAACTGTCTCAACTTCACATATGCAGAATGCATACATATGAATAGAAAATGATTAACATCTTCAGACAAATTCTGTCAATACCAAATATATAATTTTGATACCTTTGTAATAAATTATAGAACTTTACTTCCATATCACACTTTCACGTAGAGTGCAAAAGGGAGGCAGGTAGGAATAGGGGCCAAGAGCAAGAGGGTAGAAGAGACCTTTAATGCCCAGGCACCCTCATGGCTGCTAATTGCGTAAGCATCACATAAAGATGTAAAAAAAACATGAAAACAGATGTATTCACATTTGCTTTCCTGTACACTATGAAATAAAAAAAAAAAAACATTTTAGAGTCTGTGTGCCTCAAAAAAATTGCTGTAATATAAACAATTTTGTGTAAATGAATTGTTTTATCAAACAGATTTTTGTATCTAAAGTCTGATGGCAGCATTTTTCACTATCTCAACACAACACACGGAACATTGGTTACAGCTTTCCAGTTCCTTTATAGTGTTTAATTTATTCATATGTTATGTTATTGATTCCATTTGATATTATCCGTTTATTAGAAAGTATGTAAGTATTCACTGTGTAATACTTTAATAGCACCAATTTTGAATGCACCAAATATATTTGGTATAAATTTAAAACTCTATTTTAGGTATTTGCCAAATACCAAATATTAATAATTAATTTTAGATAAATCCGATCGAATATTTATTTATTTATTCATTTATTTATTTTAATATCCTTTGAAAGGGTGCATACACATATGGAACAGTATATCATACCTAATCACTACTGCATTCTTCAGGAGTTATTCCTGCCGCACAGAGGCTCCGCACCCCAACTGCTGGCCCCTTTTACACAGAGAACACACACTCCTAAAGCTGCCAGCATCTTGTTGCACAGAACATACTCACTATATTTGCCAACAGTTTTCTTTCCCCTCCAGGAAAGTTCCCAGAGGGGAAAGCACGAGGTCACTATGGGGAGTGGGGTCAGGTGCTTCTCATTATTAGTCGCAGGATTGTGAAGAATCGTGTCATCGGCCCCCATCCTGCCCATCTCACTATGAAGCGGGCAGGATGTGGCAGAGTGACCTAGATTTGGGAGTTTACCAGACGTTCCCAGGAGACTAAGTGAGTATGATACTGGCACCACCCTTTGGCAGCTAGCTTGTTGTACAGAGATCCTCCCAACTCAATATTCCAGTGCCTCCTATTGCTTTCATTCATGACTGATAGCGCGCTCATTGGTCCAGAATGATGGATAATAAGGTGTTGAGAGCAAGTACAGCTTTTGAGGTCGTTCTAGCCTATGAGCACTAAGCTGATGACCCTATTATGGTAGTGAAAGTGGAGGGTGATGGCCATCGCCACTATCAATAGATCTTTGTTGGATTGGGTTCAGTAATGGGAAAAGAGTTGGGCGATGTTGCATCTTTTGAAAAATACAGTACACCAAATAGAATCCTAGATTCAGTAATTCCCTGCCATGTATAGTATCTATAATTTCACAGTGTAAATATTTATATGAATATAATAACAATTGACGTTGTGTCATTGTCTTTGCAGGTAACATTCAGCATGCTGGAAATATATAATGAACAGGTAAATGCATTTAGTTTCACCCGATTGGAATAATTTCTATTACACACATCTATATGATAAAACCAAGTGGTAATCTAACATACACTGAGCATGTCTCCAAAAAGCTTTATTAAAAAGAATACATAAAAAAAACAATGTATGCAGTCTCTACTCCACTTAGAAACTTCTTCTTTGCTGCCACATGTCTAACAAATGGAGGAATTTAAGCTGAGTGATACACTCAGACACCCTACACTGATTTTAGCTAGTAATATACAAAACTTTAGCAAAATATACCTCTGTCAGTACTTCTCCTTTGCAAAGTGTGTCACTGACCACGGCCCCCCTCCTCTTGAACACTCTGCCTTCATCCTTGACCATGCCCCCTCTGCTCATGAACACACTTCCTTCACCCATGACCACACCCCTTCTACTTATGAATGCTCTCCTTCACCCATGACCACGCACCTCTGCTCATGAACACACTCTCCCTTCACCCGTGACCACACCCCCTTTGCTCATGAACACTCTCCCTTCACCCATGGCCACTCCCCCTCTGATCATGAACACTCTTCCTTCACCCATGGCCACGCCCCCTCTGATCATGAACACTCTTCCTTCACCCATGGCCATGCCACCTCTGATCATGAACACTCTTCCTTCACCCATGACCACACCCCCCTCTGCTTATTAACACTCTCTCTTCACCCATGACCCCTCTGCTCATGAACACGCCGGGCATTACAGCTAGTGTTTTATATGGTGTAATCCTATTTAAGGTGCAGTCATATTGTCCTCCATAGTAGTGGATATTTACAACTATCCACTAGCAGTGGCAAATCCAAAAAATACCACAATACTTTATGGCGGCATAACTTTGAGGGCATGATTGTTTCTGGCCCCAGACAGAACCCAACTTAAAGCATTTGCTCACTCCTGTTTTTTTTTGTCCATAGCAATATATTTATGTCAAGGTCACTCACAAGTAATTTTCAATATCCATCAATAAAATTGTAATGTTATTCATTGTAAGAGCCAATCATGTACTTGTGACTTGCCCAATGCACAAGTGACTAGTTCAGTGGGAATACCAAGCATGCTGCTCAAGTACAGGACAGGTCATTCTGTAACGTGGATCTAAATCCAACCTTGTTTTTATCAGTTCCATTAAACATGTGCTGATTCATAACATTTGGATATTCAACTATGATTCTCTATATATTTAGTGGAAGTCATTGTGATCTGTAAACAGGTAAGTAAGTTGATCAAATTAATGTGTTGTTAAATGCAGCGTTGTTTATTTGACCCAAGAGCCTGTCTGGAGATGGGAATTTATTTATTACCAGTTATTTATAAAGCGCACACATATTCCGCAGCACTTTTTACAGAGAGTATTTGTACATTCACATCAGTCCCTGCCCCAGTGGAGCTTACAATCTATATTCCCTACCACATGCACACACACTAGGGTTAATTTTTGTTGGGAGCCAAGTAGCCTACCAATATATTTTTGGAGTGTGGAAGGAAACAGGAGCACCCGGGGGAAACCCACGCAAGCGCAGGGAGAATATACAAACGCCACACAGTTAGGGCTGTAGTGGGAAATGAACCCATGACCTCAGTGCTGTGAGGCAGTAATGCTAACCATTACACCATCTGTGCTGCTTCACATTCATATGAAAAGAAAAAAAAGACACAAATTCCCCAGCACTCTGCAATGGGCCAGCAAATAGACAGGCATCCTATATAATACACTGCAGAGAACTCAGTCACACACATTTGCAAATATATGATATTCTACCAGCCACATCTTGGCGTCTCTGCTCAGGTGGTCCTACACTACATAATAATAGCCCCACTTTGGGACATACTGTATATATATGTGTTTCTATATTGAGAGCCATCTAACCTGGAGGCACCCCAGGATGCTTCAATATTCCTAGTACAGTGATGCACAGAATGGAAGCTGCTCAATCAATTTATTAGCCCATCACAGGTGCTTGCAAAGGATGGGTTAAGGTGTACAAGAAAAAAACAAGACACAAATTCCTCCAGCACTCTGCAATGGGCCAGCAAAAGAGACATAAATCCTACATAATAATAAAATGCTGAGGACTTAAAATGCAACAGCCTCCATGACCATGGGCCTGATTAAGTAGTGCTTGTAAGTGCATTGCTGATCGCAGATTCCAGATTATCCGGAATCTGCGTGTGCACAGGACCTGTTCTGCTCATGTGCAGAACGAATGCTGCGTCATCGCACACAGGCCCCCGTATGCCATTTACGGGGTGTTGTGGGGGCCAGTAGTGGATTTACCGCTAGGCATCCAAAGCGGCTGCCCGCCCAGGGGGCCCGCCCACCGGGCTGTATAATGGTGGACGCGAGCTCCACCGAAACTTTCCGAGTGCTGAGCTGGCAGAAGACTCCCTGCAGGCTGTAATTAGACAGCTGCCGGGTGCTGTCTCCTGCATTCCCGAGGGTGTGCGGGTTCAAACAGTAACTAGGAGGGGGTGGGGAAGTAGAAGCACCACCCCCACACTATGATCACAGCGGAGTACCCAGCGACAGCCTGTAGGGGAACAGATAGGCGGGCAGCTATGTTCTGTGTGGGAAGCAGCAGGGGCGGGCTGGTACGTCTTTCCTGTAATGAGGGCTGCCAGCATGCACTACACACAGGGACGTATCTATAATGGGTGCAGGGTGTGCAGTGCATGGGGGGCCCACACCGCACACCCTGCACCAATATTATTTAAAACACCTCTCCGAGGTCCCGCGCCGGGTGTCAACGATGTACAAAAAAGCCAGAAAAATGGCTGTGGCAACCTTTTTTCCAGCGTTTTGCGCAGTAGACTCCGGGAACACTCTAGTTTAGTGCCCAGAGTCTACTAATGCTCTGGTGGCCAGCCAGCCGCGTCAGTCGCACACGCTGTACTATGACTGTGTGCTATGCCCAGCCTGTGTCCCCGCCCCCTATAGTGCTCGTAGGGCTCCCTGCCCCATTCCCTCCTGTCTAAAAGGTGCTGATTGGCTCCGCCCCCTTTCCAAGGCCCCACCCCCTTTTCAGAGTCTTCCATGCACACTGCACAGCAAGCAAAGTTGGGAGGTATGCGTACGGCTCTAAAATGAGGCACAGTAAGCTATCATTATCTTTACTGAAGTGTAACCATCCAAAAAAAATTTTTAACTGGCATCTGTGAACTGTAATTGTTTTGTCATTTAAGCTATAGTCTGTGTACTGATATAGGAGCTTTAAGGTAACAAAACTTTTCTAAACAGGAAAAACAATATATTTTTGAGTGTGAGAAATCTTGTTGCCAGGTTGGAAAAATCATCTCACCCATGGTTGAAGTTCCGTCCCTGGATAAGTTCCCAGGAGCCATGGTTGAAGTTCCGTCCCTGGATAATATGAAGTGGGATGATCACTCATCACACTGCAGTGTGGCTGCCTCCATTATGTTTTTTTTTGCGCAGGCTCAGTGCGTTTGGCCCCACAAATTTTGGTAGAAATCTGACTTAGCTTTGCTTTCTGTAATCAAGATGAGGAGCCTGCCTGAGTGAAGAAACAGTCAGGACAGTGACATCCTCTGCATGTATTCCTGTACAGCCATACCATGGTAAGGAGGAGACGCACTGCGCTGCCCATAATGGATTTGTACCGCAGAGGTGAGGCGAGGCTGGGGCTCCATCAGTGGTGGACCCAGAGTAGGTTTCTGGCTGAGTAAGGGGGGCCCCAAATTGGTGTCTTGCTTGGGGCCCAATGATGTCTAAATTCGCCTCTGGGGCGGGCAGCTTGCGTTCCTGGAAATTGCTTGTGTGCAGCTTTGCAATTCCGTCCTCACTCCCATGTACACAACATGTATGGAAACTCGAGTAGAAAAATACCACTACTAGTACCCTTGCAGTCAGGGATGTCTAGATCTCAAATAGGTATGACCTCAGCTGTCACATTGAAAGGAAGAGCATTATTAACACTAGCCTTTTAAAAGGAGGCAGGTGAGCCTCAAAATACAGACACAAAGAAGTTGAAGGGAGTTGGGTCAGGGTAAAGAAGAGCAGTAAAGAGGTTGGGGGGATTAACAGGTAGTGGGAAACATAAACAACTCATAAATATAACAAACCACTCCTGGAGAGCATATCCCAGACATGGGAGATGTGTTGAGGGCTAACTAGGGGATGGTGACTTGGTCAACCCAAACTTTACTTTTAAGGTGTACTGTAAAACAAAAGTATGAGACTCGTAGAAACTTTAAAAACAGTACCTATACAAGAAGGATCAATCAGATCAAAACAAGTGTAGTTAAAACAGGTCTAGCTAGTAACAACTCACAAGGTCTGTGATCCAGGTGCAGGGTATATAATATGTCAGTGTGGCTATCTTGCTAATGCCACAGTGCAGGCTAGCACCAACAGTAACAGTCTCATAGTAAGGAGAGTGGTGAACACAGATGAGTTGCAGATGGTAGTGCTTTCAGAGCACCACTGAGGGCATACCAGTGGGATAATCATTAATAACAACCTGCCTGGCACCGTTATACCTGTCATCATCAACTGCCTAGAATCAGTAACTTTTCACTCTCCCGCTCCGGCAGACAAGATGTTAATATGTTAATCTTATCAGTAGTGCTTCCTGCATCGTCTCGGTAAAGAGGCGAAGCAGGAAGAGTTATAGCTGAACGATGCGTGCCGCTATAATACATCCAGCCCAGAGTTAGGTACTAGCATTGTACCATCTCCAACTGCCTGAAAGCAGGGTGCCATCGTTGATATAGTGTTATAGTGCGCCGGAACCTGTGGTTCACTTACCGGGTCCAGCGCAGGTCCCCGGGCACTGCAGGGTCTCCTCTGTGGGCAGGTGGTCGTCGGCGCCCACAGCAGTGATCTCAGCAGACGGGGTTTGCTGGCTGCCGGCTCTTCTCCTGCTGCAGCCCATTTTTGGGTAAGAACAGGCATCCGCAGTTGCCATAGGGACGCACACATTGCTCTGTTCCAAATTTAAAGGGGAATTTCAAACACTCCTCCCTATGTAAAGGGAGTCTCTGAGCACTGACAAGTGCCAGAGTATTAGGCGCAATACTTTGCTCCAGCGTTTGTGTACTCCCTGTGCTAGTTACTACCTGTTCCAAACCTCGGCTAATCCATGTGACCTTATTCTGCTCCATCTTTGGCAGGGGCGTAACCAGAGCTATGGGGGGCCCATAGCAAAATTTCCTCGGGGCCCGCATAGGTCTACCTATACAGTGCCCCTGTAGTTGTGCCCCTTATGCAATATCCCCTGTAGTTGTGCCCCTTATGCAGTGCCCATTATACAATGCCCCCTGTAGTTGTGCCCATTATGCAATACCGCCTGTATTAGAGCTAGTTATGCAGTTCCTCCAGTAGTCCCCATGCAGTGCCTCTTATGTTGTGCCCCCAGTAGTGCCCCTTATGCTGTGCCCTCAGTAATGCCCCTAGTACTGCCCCTTATGCTGTGGCCCCCCTCCTCTGTGCAGTACTTACCTCTCTTTACGCTTCAGTCCACGTCGGCAGTCAGCTCCCTAGAAGCTGCTGCTAACTGGTCTGACTAGATCCAGCAGCAGGTGCAGGCTCCTCTCATCTCAGATGACGTCATGACGTCTGGTTTCTGAAGTGATCAGAGGTGTCTTTAGTCTCTGATCGCTTCAGAGACCAGCGTTCCCAGTTGCACCAGCAACTTGGCCGGCCGTGCTACAGAGGGTGCAGGAGGATACTTGCTGGGCAAGCTCACCCCCTGCACCCTTTATAGTTACTCCACTGATCCGTGGTACTGCACTTAGTGATTTTCAGTTTGACCTTGGCTATTCCGTGACCTGTTATTGCCTGTTACGTGGTACCGTATTTGCCCACCTGGTTCTGACCCATTCTAACAACTACGTTTTCACACTCCTTGGTGTCTAGTTCTTCTCCAGTGTCTACCAGCCCCATTTTTGGGAACCCAGACACCTGCGTGTTAGGTGCAGCGAAGCCCAAACTTCCTTGCGGGGGTCCATTGTGAAAACCACCGGCACTTTAGAGTCCGCATGTCTGTTCTGGGTGAAAAAATTTATCACCTGTTAACTCACACTTCAAAAATCAGCTAAAACCAAGTGATAAATCCCACTTTAAATGGTGTCAGTGTTTCCACAATATAAAAAGAATATTCAAAATAGAAATTGTTCTTATAGTCAAGTATTGTCTGGAACGATCTTCCTCGCACTGATGGTCAATTAGTATGCTCCAGCAGAATCCAGAAACATCTCACATGTAAATAAATCCAGTCCTGATTCCTTCAAATAAATGTACTTTCTACTTCAGGGTCCACAGTCTCCACAGGAGACCTTGGGGTATAGGCATGGCTTCGTCCATTGGGCACCACACTAAAAGTTTTCCTCCCAGGATGCACCAGGGCCCCCTCTCCAAGGCACCTTCAGTTTTGAGTAGGTGCCCGGCTGGAGTCGGGTCACTGCACAGCCCCAGAAGATCATCCAGAGCAGTCAGCACAGACAGTCCAGTGGACGTCCATGCTGCTGCTCCGAGACCCCCGTCGGTGCCGACCACCGGTACTGATCTGGGGAACTCGGCGGGCGCTTGGGGGTTCTAGCTAGCAGGAACCCCCGGGGTGCCCTGGACTGTGGCCATAACGCAGGGGGAGCGACGCAAGGCAAGCAGCGGGCGTCTGCGGTAGGCGCCCGCTGAGACACAGTCCAATGTCCCCAGGGCTGAGGGCTCCTTGGGGGTGGCAGTATAGTGGAGCCAGGCACTGAGCCTGCGCTCACACTAGATCACCAGGGATCACGCTCCAGCATCCTGGGGACTTAATTACTTGCCAGGGGGGTCCTGTCCCTGTTGAGCGCAGGAGAAAGCCCATCTCCGCTGCTCTAAGTGCCTTTCCGCTGAGGTCTGGCGGGCTGATGCAGCGATCCTCCTCCTGGGCCCACCTCCTCTGTCTTCTCCAGTGGCCACTTTCTTTGTGCTTCAAGCTGGTGGCAGAGTGCGTAGCCTGGGTCCCCCCTGCATACCTCTCCTTTAGTAAGGTCGGTGTATGCAGCTCTTTTTCCTACCAGACTGTAGGTCTGGGTAGTTGAGGTTAGCACGATTTTTGCAGGTAGTTTTCTACATTGATGTGTGCCTTTATGCTAGCGCTGTCGGCCTGTATTTCTACTGCCCTAACAGTGCCAGTACTGTCAGGGTTGGTATTTGCCTCACAGTTCATTGTTATTGTTTTTGTGTGGTGTTTCACATGCCAAGATGTCAAGTGAGGATTCTGTGTCACTGGGTTCGCCTCTCTTATCTTCTTGCTCCAGATGTAGAGCAGAGTGGGGGAGGGGGCTGTACTGCAGGATGGCTTATGTACTACATTACTGCTGCTCCTGCTGTGCCCAGCATGTCACAAGAACCTCCCTGGGCTTGTTTGGCACAGGCATTGACTGCTCTGGTAGACTGGTTGTCAGCCCCCCTGTGTTTCCTCAGCTGGGGTTCACGCAGCTGGCGGTAGTCCCAGCCCCGGTTCTCGGGTTTCCTGGACAGATGGTGGTGGCACAGTGCCCCCCCCCCAGCAGAAGCTTTCCCAAGCGGAACCTGTCTGGGTGAACTCCCTATCCGCCATGGTGCAGAACCTAACGGGTAGGTTACAGGAGTCACCGCTTCGGCCTGCTAAGAGGCCGTCATTGTCACCGCCGATTACTCACTATGATGAGGATGACGTTGTCAGATACTGGCGGACTTCTGGATTTGTCTGACACTGACAACCCACACCCAGAGGTTGAGGTTAAGTCTAAAATATATATTCCAGGCCTCAAACGGGCAGTCCGTATGGCCATGGTAATTACGGACTATCACCTTCCTTTGGCTACACCTACATATGCTTACTTTAAGGATGTTAAGGGTGCTGCTGCAGTTTTTCACCTATCTGGTCAGTTAGTAGATTATTTAGGGGAGGCGTGGAAGTCTCCGGGAAAACGGTTCCAACCTCAAAAGCGTCTGGCCTATGCATACCCTTTTGTGGATAATTTTTTCACCAAATGGGAGTCTCCTCAGGTGGATTCTCATGTGATGCGGTTAGTAAGGAGTGCAACAGTACCTATGCCATCCATGTCTTCCCTGACTGATGCTACAGACCGTAAGCGTCCTGGCTGGAGGGGCCTCCAGACCGGCTATGGCAGTCTGCTGGGTGGCTCGGGCCATGGAAAGCGCCCTGGAAGCATCTTTTTCAGAGGAGGCTACCAGTGAGCAGGTAGTGCTAGTAATTCTGCTGCATATATTAATGAAGCGGCTCGATGTGAGCCTTCTGACTTCTAGGATCTCTGTGGCGGCGGTGTCCACCCGGCGCTCCTTGTGGAGGGCGGATGCTGAATCCAAGAGGGGTTTGGAATGCTTGCCTTATAATGGTCAAGTCCTGTTTGGCCCAGATTTGGACAAAATTGTGGATACGCTGGCGGCAGCAAAGTCTGCATGTCTACCTTCAGCTCCGGCTACATCTGGGGCTGGGACCTCATTCTTTCGGCCCTATCGCCCACAGGGTAAGCCTAAGGTACAGTCTTACCAAGATCCTCAGGAAACAAGAAGGCTACCAAGCCCAAAAAACAGGCTTGGAGCACAAGGCTTCCGGCTGCTAATCGGGACAATAAACCCTCAGTCTGACAGGACTGGCCTCCCCTTGGGGGATCCCAAGGTGGGAGGCCAACTTCTGCATTACGCCTGGTGCTGGTGTTAAACCACCACAGACACTTGGGTAAGTGAAGTGGTCTCCCAGGGGTATGCCCTCTCCTTCCGCAGAAGGCCTCCTCATCAGTTCTTTACAGCTGACCTTCCTTCAGACCCGGAAAATGCTCTGGCATTCAGGAGGTTGGTATAATCTATGCGACAGGCAGGAGTCATAGTTCCTGTCCCATTACCTCTCAGGGGGACAGTTACTATTCCAACCTATTTCTGTTGCCGAAACCAAATGGTTCATTACGGCCTATACTCAACCTAAAATCCCTAAGCAAGTTTCTGGAGGTCCCTTGATTTCGAATGGAGACTCTGCATTCCATTGTTTTAGCTATGGAACCTGGGGATTTTATGGTGTCCCTGGATAGTCAGGATGCCTACCTGCATATTCCTATTGCCAGGATCTCATCAGCGTTAACTCAGATTTACGGTACGGGACCACCATTACCAGTTTCAGGCTCTGCTGTTTGGTCTTTCCACGACACCTTGGGTCTGTACAAACATGATGGCGGTCATGGCGGCTCACCTGCGGTTGCAGGGGGTTCGCCTATTAACCTATTTGGACGACCTTCTGCTGTTGGCAGGGTCTCCGGAAGTGCTTCACAGCCATCTGCAACTAGCAATATCAGTGTTGCAGACTCACGGCTGGCTGGTGAACTGGAAGAAATCCTCCCTAACGCCTTCTCAGAGGATGGTTCATCTGGGGGCATTGTTGGACTCTCAGCAACAGAGGATCTTTTTGACTGGCGACAAAATATCCACGTTACAGTCCAAAATTGGCAATTCCCTTCAGAGTCGCCGAGTGTCCCTTCACTCAGCAATACAATTGCTGGGTTCCATGGTGTCGACATTCAAGTATGGAGTATGCCCAGTTCCATTCCAGACCACTGCAGATGCTGATTCTCTCCAGATGGGATGGGTTTCCCCATCAGTTCAAGTCACAAATGATTGTGCTCTCTCCAGAGGCGCGCCTGTCACTGACTTGGTGGTTACACAGGTCTTATCTAAACATAGGACGCCCGTTTTGGATCTCAGACTGAGTCCTTCTAACGACGGATGCCTGTCTGGGGCACTGTGGCGGGTCCACACGTCTTTCAGGAACGGTGGATGTCAGCAGAATCAGCCCTACCAATCAACATATTGGAACTTCCGGCAGTGTTTCCGAGCGCTACAATAAGCCAGACTCATTCTGCACGGATAGCTGGTGCAAATTCATTCAGACAACACAACCACGGTGGCTTACATAAACCGTCAAGGAGTAACCCGAAGTCAGGTGGCCCTGAGAGAGGTATCCCGCATGATGACTTGGGTGGAAGGAAATCTCCCAGCCACATCGGCAGTGTTCATTCCGGGAGTGCTCAACTGGGAAGCGGACTTTCTCAGCCACCACGAAGTGCATCCGGGAGAATGGTCTCTTCACCAGGACGTGTTTCAACTCCTAGTGGACAGGTGGGGACTTCCAGAAATAGATCTCATGGCCTTCAGACACAATCTCATGCTCTGTCAGTACAGTGGTCCTTCCGATTTGCATACCTGTTCCCTCCGTTCTCCCTTCTTCCACGTGTATTTCGGAAGTTCAAGCAAGAAGGGGGCAAGATACTCCTGGTAGCTCCAGCGTGGGCCAGACGTCACTGGTACTCGGATCTTTAGAGTCTCTCCATCGACACTCTGTTGCTGTTGCCTCAACGTCCGGACCTGTTGTCGCAGGGTCCTTGCCTTTACCTGGACCTGGGTTGTCTGTCTTTGACGGTGTGGCTCTTGAGACATCCCTCTTAAGGTCTAGGAGTTTCTCTAGCTGCGTGGTGAATACCATGCTCAGAGCTAGGGAACCAGCTTCTGCCAGGATTTATCATAAGGCGTGGCACACCTATTTTGAGTGCTGTTGCCCTCGGGGATACGATCCCCAAGTGTTTCGGATATCCAAAATTCTGGTTTTTCTGCAGGCTGGCTTAGATCAGGGCCTTCGTCTTGTCTGCGCTGTCGGTATGGTTCCAGCATAGAATTGCTCCTCTTCCTGATGTTCGCACCTTTCTTCAGGGTGTCCTTCGGATTCAGCCTCCCTTTGTGCCTCCTGTGGCTCCATGGGATTTGGCTGTGGTCCTTAGGGGTCTCCAAGGACCTCCATTTGAACCACTAAGCTCAGTGGATTTTAAATGGCTTACAGCGAAGACTGTATTTCTTCTGGCGATTACTTCTGCCAGAAGGGTTTTAGATTTGAGGGCTCTCTCCTGTCATCCTCCCTTTCTGATTTTTCACCAGGACAGGGCAGTGCTTCGACTCGCCCTGGCTTGCTTCCTAACGGGGTGTCTAGTTTCCACATTAATGAGGAAATTATAGTGCCGGCCTTTAAGTCACCAGATCTTTCAGCAGGTGAGGCCTCATTGGATGTGGCCCGTGCTCTCTGGATTTATGTGGACCATACAAGTTTCCTTCGGAAGTCCTCTACGGCTTCCATAAGAGGGGTTGGCTGCCAACAAGCAGATGTTGGCCTGGTGGATTCGCATGGTGATCTCTGAGGCTTACACTCATGAGGGCATTCCAGTGCCGTCCTCTGTTACTGCTCAGTCTACGAGGTATGTGGGTCCTTTGTGGGCAGCTTGCCATGGTGCCTAAGCCGTTCAGCTTTGCAAGGCAGCGACTTGGTCTTCTGTCCATACCTTTGTAAGGTATTATGCTTTTGATACCTTTGCCTCTCAGGATGCTTCCTTCGGGTGGCGGATTCTCCTTTCAGCACAGGAGCATCCCCACCCTTGAAGGGACTGCTTTGGGACATCCCCAAGGTCTCCTGTGGAGACTATGGACCCTGAAGTGGAAAATAAAAGATATGGTAAGAACTTACCTTTGTTATCTCTATTTCTACGAGGTAAATAGGATCCACAGGACTCCCACCCTGTTGCACCCGTGCTTCAGATGGGTTTTGTTCTGGTTATCATTTGTTTCCATTTCCTGCTTTGTGAGAGTGTGACTCTTGTGTGTTCCAGACTTTCTTCTCTCTGTTTCTTCTCCGGTGTATGGCTTGCTACTAAAACTGAAGGTGCCTTGGCCTGGGGGCGGGGTATAGGAGAGGGGGGCCCTGGTGCATCCTGGGAGGAAAACTTTTAACTGTGTGGTGCCCGATGGACAAAGCCATGCCTATACCCCCAGGTCTCCTGTGGATCCTATGGACCTCGTAGAAATAGAGATAACAAAGGTAAGTTCTTACCATATTTTTTTCAACACTACAAGTCCTCCAGTGTCAAAAGACTCCCCAATTATAGGTCATATAAAACATAAGGGGAACACATCCATAGTGTAAAACAGTACAATGTTTATTCATATAAAAACACAAATAACAAATAGGCATGAGCGGTTCGGATTCTGTGGAACCGCTCCGAACAGTGGGGATCCGAGTCCACCAGAGTGCTACTCGGTTGTTCATGCCTGACTCAGATCCCACTTCGAGGCCGAACATCATCCTCCTGACATCGGATTCTCGCTAGAGTTGGTTTCTACATAAGGCGCAGTGACCGGGACTCTGCGCCATTTCACTCGTACGCTCGCATAACTCCCAACTGTCCTGCATTCAGTGGGACAGTCCCATTTTTCTGGGACTGTCCCGCTGTCCTTCCCATGGGCCACAGTGTCCCGCGGTGGGGGGGCAGTTGGGGAGAGCACATACCGCTGCTACGCAAAGCAGAGCAGCGGGTGTGCAGGAGGAGAACAGATGCCGTGCGCATGCGCACGGCATCTGTTCTCGTGTGATCGGACTGCCTGGGGGCTGCCCAGCATCTCGGAGAGTGCTGGGTACGCCCCCAAAGTGACAAAAACGGGGGAAGCCACGAGACTATGCCCCGTTTTCAATAGGCTACACCCCTTTTTACTTAGGACCCCCCCTTTTGACCTGTCCCTCCTTCCAACATTGAAATGTTGTGAGGTATGCGCTCGCATGCTGCACACTGCTCTGCTGATACTCACTGGCTGTGCTGGTAAAGTGACTGTATAAGGGGGCACACTGCACGCTGATCTATGCTGCGCTATACTCTGCTGATTAAAGTGGCTGTGTCCAGACTCGCAAGTGGCTGTGTGTAAAAAGAAAAAAAAAAAGTTTAAAAAAGTAAAAAAAAACCTTCAAGAAAGTTAAAATGTAAAAAGTAAAATAAAAAACTTTTTTTTTGGTGCTGTACCCCACTGTGTATACAAGTACTGTGACTCCTTGGGCCGTACCCCACTGTGTATACAAGCACTGTGAGACCTTGGGACCTACCCCACTGTAACTTAGAGTAGAAAATGGATATAACCTGCGTGCTATTGATCCTGCTGCCGGCATCCAACTCAGGATCACCACACCTCCTACAACTTAAATACACAAAATATGAGATGGCCAGCCGGCACTGGATAGAATATTCCTTATACACTCGTTAAAAAAAAAAGAGAAAACACAGCAACAGGAAAGTTATTCTTTAAGACATGAGTGTATCCTATTCGGGACCACTAGGCATAATTCCTCACCTTAACTAGGTGAGATTGGTGCACATAAAGGTATCTTTATTAGAAATTTTTCCAAGAAGTTCCCTTTATTCTTAACTTCTCTGTCAGCCTTGATACACTCCGTCCACATATAACCAGAAAAAAATCAATCATAGTGTATAAAAGCATAACATTTATTAACAGCAAAAATTACAACAAATCACTTTGTACCGTTAATGGCCTTTCCAGAAAGGCACGATAAAGATGTAAGTGCAAAAGTAGAGGATGACCCCCGGGTATAATCACCTCCCTCCCTTCACTGGAAAAGGTCACTACGGACTAAAGCAGCATTCCTCCTCCACCAACGCGTTTCGGACTCCAAAGGTCCTTTTTCAAGGTGTACTGAATGCTTCCAAATTCTCCCTTTATATACCCCCACATTAATCAAAAGGTCACATGACCAATCAATCCTAAATTGCACTGCTCCCATAAATATATATATATATATATATATAAAAAAGAAATACCGCAACACACATTATACATTCTGTAGATCAAATAATACAGATCAACATAAAACTAATCTCATAAATCAATAAATAATTAAAACCAACATGAAATAAATCAATGTCCAAAATTCCGGTTCTCTCCTCACAAGGACCAGACTGGATCATATCCAGGATTCATCTCAATTAAGTCCAAATGTAAAGGCAGAGGATTAGGGAATCCAGATGCGTCAGTTCGGGTATTATGCGTCACCTCCTTCTCCATCTCCACGTGTCCACAATGCTATCGCAGAGCTGGATGTGATGTCAAATAGGTAACTTCCATCACGGCTCACTTCCAGCATTAGGAACGCAAACCGGAAGTGTTCGTGGTCCGCAAAACCGGAACTGACGCCACGGTGTATATGGATCCTATTCCTCCTGGAACATTTGCCTCATCGTAAGTTCCATATAGTATTCATCTCAATTCCTCAGAGTCCCAACAAGTAAAAAAGAAAAAAGGTGTAAAGAAAACCGACATTAATAAAATCAACATATATGCATACTCCACATATACCACTAAATACTACCCCATAAACAAAACATACAGACAAAATATAGAATATAAATGAAGGGCTCCCTAACCGAACTGCATTAACTTTTTATCAAATTTTACAGAAATCACTTGGTCTCAAATTCTATATTCAGGCCACCCGGACTGAGTGTGCGCATTTCATAAATGGTCTGCATTTCCAACCTTGCTAGGGTGCCCTCCATATCACTATTCCTCCAATTGGACACTGCCACGTTAATACCAAAAAAAAATATCAAATCAGAAAAATTACACTGATGTTCTTTTTATAAAATGAAGAGATACACTGTGTGCTTCAACACCTACCTGGATGTTCCTGCAGTGTTCAGCAAGTCTAGTTTTAAGCATACGACTAGACCTTCCTATGTATTGCTTACCGCAGGAACATTCCAAGAGATATACACATTTTTTTGTCTGACATGTAATAAATTGAGTAATGGGGTATTCCTTCCCTGTGTTATTGGACTTATATGATGTAATTTTGCTGGTAGTATGTTTACAAAATTTACATAATATACATAGTCCACACCGAAAGAAGCCCTTGGAATGGTTGACTAACATTTTTTGGGGTTCTCCGTCACACTCCTTACCAACTGATTCTTTAAATTTTTTGCCTTCCTATATACAAAACAATGCTTTAAGTCTAGGTATTCCTTTAACTTAGGATCTTGATATAAAACCCTCCAATGTTTCTGAATGATACCCTCTATTTGGCGATATTGCCCATTATATTTAGTAATGAAAGGGACTTTAGAATGAAAGTCCATTTTATCTCGGTCCCTCTCTTCCAACATGCCTCTCCTTTCAGTACCACCCACTTCTTGCCTAGTTTTCTCTACTACTCCATCCTCATATCCTTTTGAGACAAACTGTTGCTTTAAAATCTCAGATTGTTCAAAATAATCATCATCAAATGTACAATTTCTCCTTATACATTGAAGTTGGTATACTGGTTAGCCAATTATGATGATTATTACTATTTTCGATCTATAAAAGAATCACAATCGGTGTGTTTCATAAAATTCTTAGTTAAAATCACATTATCCTTGATAAAAATCGTTAAATCTAAAAAAATTAACCTCCACCTGACTCTTATTTAAAGTTAAATGAATATTGTCAGTGTTATTGTTCAAATGTGTGCAAAAAATATCCAGAGACTCCTGACTTCCCTTCCATATAAAAAACACATAGTCAATATATCTCACCCAGGACACCAGACTGGCCCCAAAAGTATATCTGCTCCAAACAAAGTCTGCCTCCCATTGGGCCATAAACAAATTAGCATAACTTGGGGCCAGTCTGGTGCCCATAGCTGTGCCGGTAAGTTGTAAATAAAATTATTCTAAAACCCAAAAGAAGTTATTATGTAGAATAAACACAATGTCTTTTATTATAAAATCTTTCAAGTCTTTGTCTAACTCCTCTTTATCTAAAAAATATTGCACACTCCTTAAGCCCTTTTTGGTGTTGAATGATTGTGTATAACGACGTGACATCAGCTGTAACAAGCCAACATTCCGAGTCCCACTTAATTTGAGCTACATGATTGATGGTCGATATCGTATCTTTAAGGAAAGCTGAAGTTTTCATTACTATCGGCTGTAATAGAGAATCTAAAAAATGGGATAGATTAGATGTTATCAAATCAGTCCCAGCAACAATGGGACGACCTGGGGGTTTTTGTATACTTTTGTGGACTTTGGGCAGCATATACAGTACAGGAATAGATGGTTTTTCAATGATCATATAGAGTTTTTCCTTTTCTGATATGACCCTCTTCATAGTATATACTGTTAGTAGTTTTTCTAACTCTTTTTTATTCTTTCTGATGGATTTGTTCTCAACGTCTTATATGTACTACTATCACTTAATTGCCTCAAAATTTCAGCATTGTAGTCTTCTATATTCAAGATGACCACTGCTCCCCCCTTGTCCACAGGTTTAATAACAATCTCCCTATTCTTCCTCAAAGAGGAGATTGCCAGCCTCTCCCCCTTAGTTAAATTCATCTTTTTATCCCCTTTTAATTGCAGTCTATCAAGATCCTCCCTCACCAATTTTTCAAAGAACTCAATAAAACATTCCTTTTTATGTGCTGGAAAAAAGGTTGACTTTTTTTTAAATACTGATACAGAGACCGGAACATTATCCGTGGCCTTCTCTAGTTCAGAATTTTTGTCGGCAAAAAATGTTTTCAAGGTCAGTTTTCTGATAAACTTTTGTAGGTCAATGAAGACCTCAAAATGGTTCATACAGGAGCTGGGGGCCAACTTAAGTCCCTGTTCTAAGACTTTAATTTCATTCTCATTCAAAACATAATTGCTTAAGTTATAAATCTTAGTGTTTCATTCTCGACTTTGCCCTTTTTTACCCAAAAGGTTTGCCTCCTTATCCTTATTTATATTTTTCAAAGCAAACCTCCTCCTTTTATTTAGATGTCTGCCCACTCCCCCTCTTTTTCCTCTCTTATATTTCTTCTTTTGTATGGGGGTTTTCCTCTCCCTAATCTTTTCCCTAAAAAACTAGTCTCTGGGGTGAGTGGATAACGTCTCCCAACCTCCCTATCAATATCTACAGGGTCCTGTAGTTCATATTCAAAAGGGGAAGGAGATGGACTTCTCCTCCAACTGTCCCTCCTATCCATATTCCTATTTTTTCCTCTTACTGTTCTTCTCATATTCCTCCATACAGGTTTATTAGGGAGATCATGCCATTTTATTTCTCTCTCACGTTTATCGAGGAAACGACCTCTATAATCTCGGCCTCCTCCAGTATTCATATCAGGAGTATTCAAATTCCTGGAATTGGCCAAATACGGGGTGTGTTTATATCCTTTAGGGATTTGCTAGGAATCTTCCTCTATATGATCATGGATTTTATTTCTACATTTATGTTGTATCCCCTGTTTATAATCATTTCTATCCCTGGAGAGCATCTTTTGTTTTTTTATTCTGATCTCCTTCTCATTCTTTTCAATTATAACACTGATGATGGCCTCTATTTCTGTTATTTCAGGTGACTCTGAAAAGGGTTGCACTAATGTCTGATATATTTCTATCTCTTCTATTAACTAAATGTTTCCGTTTCTCCCCTACAATTAATTCCATCAAAGAGCGAGAGCATGAATCCAGAATTTGAAACCAAGTACTTTTGAATTCAATAGTTTCTGTGTTAAATGAGGGTACTTTATCTACTCTAAGTCCTCTGGGTATAATGCCTTCCTTCATATACTGTTCCAGAGTAGCAATCTCCCACCATATTTTTCATTCTTTTATAAACAGTTTTTCCAAGACGAGCATGGCACTCTCTAAATCATCGTCTCTAATGGAGGTCTGCCCTTCTTCCCTATTATTTTTAAAGGTATCCTCCATATACCATGTATGTTTTATCCTATGATCAAACATATTACTTATATATAACAGCAGGTCGCACACTGTGTATACAAGTACTGTGACTCTGCTGGCCGTACCCACTTTCCAAGGAGAATTCCATCTTGCACAACCTCTCATTTCTGCCACTGCTCTGTGGCAATGTTTCATAGATGTGCTTTAAACTGCGGTGTCTGTGTCGCTGCTCTGTCGCTTAGTAACCAGCCAGCTCACTGCAGCCTTTGGCCAATAATGGTGAAAACATTATTGTGAGCTGTTAAGTGGTCTAAATTGACTGTAAATGAGTGGAAATTAATTTATTGAGGTTAATAATATTATAGGAACAAAAAAAACAAACAAAAAAAATTATGTGATTATAGCTTTTTTTTTTGTCAATTTGTGTAAACAATCCAAAACCAGTCACGGCAGTTTGGCAAATCCAAAGCCGGACGACGAATCAGAGCCAAATAAAATTCCAGCAAAAATGGTCCGGTGGACATCCCAAATAACAAGTGGCTGCGTACCATGTGTTTCTTTTTTAGAAAGGTACAGCATGTAACATATAGGGGTCGTCAGGAAGCGGCCTGGGATCGGCAGCTACTCACGTCCGCGCCAGCGTCCTTGGGCTTAGATGTTCAGTCGCTGGGAGCGGAGGTGAGTGGTGACTGAGAATTCTCCCTGGGGTTTGCTAGGGCTTCCGTGCATGCGTCCTGGTTCCCATGGTAGCGGGCATGGGCGGAGCCATGTTGGTCTATGTCACCTTATCAGTTTCCTGCAATGGCAGTCCTGCGGTCTCTCAGCTGATCTAAGTCTGACTCCAGGAACAGGAAACTGCTGTTCAACTTCGCTGTATGATAGAACGCTGCTGTTTCCTTGTGACAACATTCTCATATTCCAGAGGCTGTATTATTTTCCTCAGTGTTCCTGGCTTTCTGTTGTCTTCCGCGACCTCTGTGTACTCAGGGCCTGATTCAGACCCGCTCGCAAGCGCTTGAGCGCTCACGAGCGGGTCGATGGTTTGCTCTGCGCACGCGCAGCGGCCACACTGCATGTGCGCAAGCCCAGGAGCGAGAGAGAAAATCTCTCGCTCCATGGCTCCCTACAAAAGGGGCGGCTGTCGATGTTGATCGAAAGCTCGCCCTGTTTTGTAGGCGTGGCGGGGGGTGGCTTCACAAACGGAGGCGTTCCCATGCGAACGCCTGCCGTTTGTGGGCAGCCCCACTGACATCACCAGTGATGTCAGTGGGAGAGCTTCCGTCTCTATTAGAGCCGAAAGCTCTCTGGGGCTTGCGGTCACGAGACCATACCACAAGGGTCTCGTCGCAAGCCCGATGGTTGCGATGGACTTGACCATCGCGACCATCATCCTGGCAGCTCGCAATAGCTGTGGGTGGTCACCCACAGCAATGCGAGCAGCCAGGAGGCCGCACAGAAAAAAAACCGCCCAGATACAGAGCGAACGCTCTTTCAGAGTGTCCGGCTCTGAATCAGGGCCTCAGTTCCTGTGTTTCAGTAGAAGTCCATATTTGCACTCCCCGTGTGTCTCAACTCTCAAGTAGCATCTGTGTACTCATTACCCGGACTTCAGTACAAGTTTATATCTGCATCTCCGATGCATCTCCGGTGCATCTTTGTATACTTATTACCCGGACTTCAGCACAAGTTTATATCTGCACCTCTGGTGCGTCTCCAGTGCATCTTTGTGCACTCATTACCCGGACCTCAGTACAAGTTTATATCTGCATCTCCGTTGCATCTCCAGTGCATCTTTGTATACTAATTACCCGGACCTCAGTACAAGTTTATATCTGCACCTCTGGTGCATCTCCAGTGCATCTTTGTGTACTTATTACCTGGACCTCAGTACAAGTTTATATCTGCACCTCTGGTGCGTCTCTAGTGCATCTTTGTGCACTCTTTACCCGGACCTCAGTACAAGTTTATATCTGCACCTCCGGTGCCTCTCAAGCACATCTCTGTGTACTGATTACTCGGATCTCACTACAAGTTCATCTCTGCATCTCCAGTACATCCTCAGTGAATCTTTGTGTACTCATTACCAGGACCTCAGTACAAGTTCATATCTGCACCTCTGGTGCATCTCAAGTATATTCCCGAGTACTCACTCCTGTGTATTTGTACAAGTCTGTGTCAAGAGCTGCAGGACGTCTCAAACACACCTTTGTGTACTTACTACCCGGATCACAGTACAAGTTCATATCTGCACCTCCCGTGCATCTCAAGTGTATTCCCATGTACTCACTCCTGTGTATCTTTACCAGTTTGTGTCCAGAGCTCCAGTGTGTCCCACGTGCAACTCTGAGGTTACTCCCTATGTTTTCCTGTGCAACTTTTCTCTGGATCGTTCTCTCCGAGTGTTTCTAGTGCTTCTATAATTCAGTTATTCCATTCCTAGTCTCTCTGTGTTATTTCTAGTGTTCCCAGTGTTAGTGATTTTTCATTATATTTGTAACGGTCTTCTGTCACTCCCAGGAACCTGTCCAGAGGGCCGCGACCTGCTCACTTGGTGCAGCGAAAACAAAATCCCAATTGGAGGGGGTCACTGGAGAAAACCACCAACTGAGTTAGACTCCACAACTCTGGGCAGGTCTATCCAAACCTGGGTTTGGCCGCAATTAGAAGACTCAGTCATTGTCACCTCCGTCATTTACTTCATGGCTATCCTAACCCCCCCGGTTCTTGACCTAAACAGAGGTATTCCTAGTGCCCGGTCGTGACAGGGGTATTTTGCAGTGGCTCCCCCTATAGAGCTGTTCCTCAAGGTTCCAGGTGATGCTGCCCACAAGTATACCAACGCGTTTCAACCTAATATAGGTCTTTTTCAAGGTGTGTTAGTATGTTTTGGGAATCAGGTATTTATAGATACTCCTTATCTCTACCCACTTCCTGTCCTGCGGTGTGGGAAGGAGCGGGGGTTAAATGCAAGAAAAGTGTAGATACATTTAATTATCTGCCCCATTGAATGGATCAACTTAATTTTAAAGTAATTACATAAAATAACTTACTCAGAAGGTGATCCGAGTCCTTAGACACAACCTAAGGTCGTAATTACCCTTATGCGTTCCACACTGTGGAACGCATGGAGTCACTTCCTATTTCAAAGGAAGTGACTTGCCGCCGAGTATGATGTATCGCTGTTCACTCCACTGTGGAATGCATGGCGTATTTCCTGGGCCCGCTGGATTTACATGCCCCCGGACTTAGTTTAGGAGCCGGCACCATCACAAAAATATTATGAATTCCAGCGTTCAGGCTTTCCGCCGGAAGTAGCGGTGTTATATTAGAGAATAGACTTTCAGAAAGTTCTGATTATACAATAAGGGAAGGAGTAATTATAATTTGTAAAACCTCAAACCTACACAATAAAGTGCATATTCTTTAAATAAATAAAGTACATATCACATAGTAAATACAATTATTCTCATAAATAAGAGAGTAATTCAAATCCATCTCACAGATAATTCCACCAGAAGGACAATAAAGAGTATAAAAATATAAAATGTGAGAAATATAAAACATGTAAAATACACATTTCATATCTCATAAATTGATTTCATTTCAGCCTTTGCTAAAAAGGTATCTGTACCTTTTGTGTGCCAATTACCATCAATTTTTTTAATACCTATAATATATTTTATGTTTTTAATAGAACATTGGTGTGTCTCAGCAAAGTGGTGAGAAAGAGAATGGTTCATGACATCCTTTATATTTCGTAGGTGTTCTCCCCACCTACAGTATCTCTAATACCCCTTTTACACCAGAGCAAAAACCTGGGTTATTGCTGGGTCTACCCGGGTCGCAGCTCAGTGTAAAAGGGTCCCTGAAAAATAACCCGGGTCAAGTGATCCAGCAATCCAACCCAGGTAGCTACCAGGGTCGGACCCAGGATGGACCTGGATAATGGTGCAGTGTAAACGGCGCAACCCGAGTTATCCGATCTGGGTCATGCCTAAAATGAGCTGATTGGTGATTGTGGAACAGTCACCTCCCACTTTTTATGACCTCACAAGTTTAGCAGGGCAGACCCAGGTTCAGTGTGAACAGGGATAACCTGAGAATAACCCAGATCGATGGTTATGTGTAAACGGTGTCTGACCTGGGTTGGAACCATGTCTGAAAACCCAGGTCGGACCCGAGTTTTTGGTGGAAAATACGTATGTCTCATAGTAGTCTTTCCAATATATTGGAGACCACATGAGCATTCTATATGGTAGATGCAATTAGTGCTATTACATGTCATAAAGTCATGACATGTAGACATAAAGTCATGACATAAAGTCATTGCATGAGAAATACAATTTTCAGTTTTAGTTACTTGATTAGTATGTTGTATACATACATTACATGAACCACAGCGATGAAATCCTTTCATTTTAAAAATCCACCCTGTGTTTTTTTCTGGTATCACACTTTTTACTAGTTTGTTTTTCATGTTAGGTGCCTTTCTATATGTAAATTTAGGAATAGTTGGTAATATCTCTCTGGGTATCAGCCAAACCTATAGTTCAGCATCCACTCTATCCATCCGTGATCTGTGACGTATAGTATATGCAAACACAGAGATTTGCAGCGTTGCGTAGTGTTTTTCATACTAGCATCAGAGCATAACATTTGCAAATGCTTTTTCAAACTAAAAACGAATCAACATTTGCAAATCAATGTGTGGTTATGGGAGTTGGCAAAGCTCTGCCTCTATGACCAACATAAAAAAAAGTGTACTTTGCCTCCTGCCAATATGGATGCAGATGAACTAATCTGTATTTTTTTGATTTAGGTCACAGATTTGCTGTCTAAAACAAAGAAGTCTGGTGGCCTGAAGGTACGGGAGGACCAGCATCAGGGATTCTATGTGGATGGTCTGAAACTGGTGCCTTGTGAAAGCTATGCACAAATTGAAAGGTTGATGGATCAGGGGAAAAAAACAAGAACCACAGCCTCAACCAGTATGAATTCCAGTAGCAGCCGATCCCATATGGTCATCACAATTCATTTCAAACAGGTAGAATCTATAAACACATAATAGGAAAATAGGGGCTTATCTATGGGTGAGACAAAAAAAGAACATTACAAAAGTGCTGTTAGTGATATAATTGCCACTATTAGCTTTTTCTTTAAACAAAAAAAAAATTGTAAATGTACACATTACTAATGACACAGCTTTTTGTGGTAGACACTTTCATAAAAACAAAAGTGGTTGTACAGTAGCTATGTTGGCAACAATCCAAACCACAGTAGCCGTGCCAGGTCCACCACAAAAGTCCTTGTCATCTCATACGCTCCTCATGGCCAGAAAGGGTTCACCTGCCAGTTTTAATAATTTTCAAACTGAAATTTTGGCAAATATAATAACCATATAACAGAGTTATGAGGCTCTAGAGCTTCTGTCACACATCTGAGACCAGAAGTTACAATTAAGATGTCTAAGTAGAGTGTACATACCAGTGCATATACAGTACATGCCTTTAACTCTTGTCTTCCCAGGTCATGCTCTCAATGTCACAAGGTATGGAACCTTCTTTTCATGAGTCAAGGTGTAACACTGGGTAACATTGCTGGCTTTATCCTGGTCAGCTCTTGGATGGATTCAAATTGATTCTAGACCTCATGGTATTGTTTTTGAATTTGTTAGAAGACCATAGTAGTATGTGGTGTGCAACCAGGATTGTTCAGATGATCCACGATATATCTTGAGCTGTTTCACTGACCCCTTGGTTCTTGCAGTGAGTTTGTTTGCTACAGTATTTAGTGATATTGATGCTGTGCTCTTTTGCTGTTGAATATGATGATGGCTGATTGTTATGCAACAAAGACTTCCTTTTCTCTGTTTAGTTATGTTACAGATTGCCTCATGCACCACACATCTTTGCCCTTGCTCCTTTCTGGTCATGCCTGGCTTGTTGCTTTGGAGGGCCAGGCATACTCCTTTTTTGATTGAGGAGCTGTGCTGTTGCATATCTGCTATTTCATTGTCTTTTGTATGTTATCATATGTGAAGTATGTACAGAGTGGGTGCGGAGACTGAGGTGACGGTTAAACTAAAATATATATATATACTAGTACAGTATGCCCGTGGCGAACATTTCGACAATTTGAACCCAGAACATATGTGATATAAAAGATATAAAAGATATGTGTGAAACATAACCAACTAACTCATTGTGTCCCAAAACATAATCAGGCCTCCTCCATGTTTTACAATAGGTAAGGTGTTTTTGTTCCTTGAAAACTTTTCTTTGAAAATGTTTTCATCTGTGAACATAGAGCTTATGTGACTTGCTAAAAAGCTCTAGTTTTGACCCATCTGTCCAAAGGACATTCTTCAAGAAGCATTGTGGTTTGTCAAATTAGCAAATTCCATTCCATCGGATCGTACGTATGATGTGCGATCAGACACTGACGTATCTTGACCTTGAAGTTCAGCTTGTATTTCTTTGGAGGTTTTCCGTGGCTCTTTTTCTGCCATTCTCACTATCCTTCTATATAATTTGCAGTCGCATCCAGAGAGGTTGGCTACAGTCCCATGGACTTTAAATGTAATAATATTTGCAACTGTAATCACAGGAACATCAAGCTGCTTGGATATGGTCTTAACATGCTAGTCTATATTTTTATTTTCTGTTCTCCTCAGACAACTGTCTCCTTTGGTTCCTCTGGTCCACGTTGAGTGTGGTGCACACAATGATGCCAAACAGCAGAGTGACAACGTTTCTCCCTTTAAATAGGCTGAATGACTGATGACAAGATTGAGGCCCATGTGTTGCAAACTCAAGAAAGCAACCAGTTAGAAAAGATAATAAATAATTGGATTATACTGATATTTCATAGAAGTACCAAGAAATCTGTCCAGGCCCTTTTACAATATCTTTGTAGAATAAGCAATAATGGCCCTGATTCAGAGCCGTTCGCTATTTGCGGTCGTTCGTTCAAAAACAAGGGGTGGCTATTCAAATGATCCGTTCGCAAATTGCAGTCTGTTCACACCTCTAAGTCTGAACGAGCGAGCAAAACATACGCTCGTTTATTTGTTAAAAACGCCCCCTGGCCGCTCGCACCATACGTCATGTCCGCTATTTATTAGATTAATCGAGTACATCGACCAGCGTATGAACTGCTCGCTATTCTTGTGGTTGGTGTTTGCTACCACAAATTTGCGAGCAGTTCTGGCTATAAAATAACCCAGTGACGTGGTCAATGACGCTGCTGTATTAATTATGCACACCCATAATACGCCCGTTTTGACCTTTAAGCACGCCTGCGTTCGGATCTCCACTCCCCATTTTCAAGCACCTTCCCCTGTTACCACCCACATACGCCTCATTCTGTCACTCAAAATAGCAGGCACTCGCTATATAGCGTACAAACGATTTTTGTCCGCACTGACTGGTTCGCGCATGCGTACTAAAAACCGTACACATGCGCAGATGTGCAAACATCGCTCGGAACCAGCATACTGCCGCTAACGAGCGGCTCTGAATGAGGGCCAATGTTTCTATTTTCACAGTTTATTTGCTTTATTCAAAGACATAGAAAAGACATGCAGGTATACATTAGCCAATAGCTTTTCATTTCATCACTTTTCAGAAAGAAAGAAGCATTGTTTCAATGAGCTTTAAGGGGACCAACAAATTTGTCCATGTCTGTAAATATCAGCATCATAATTAATAACTGAATAATTAAAATTGATTCATTTCTCTGGAGAATGCTTATGAGGCCTATGTTTGACTTTGTAAAGTGTGTTGTAAGAGATAAGTGGTGAGAGAAGTCGTTATACTCTTGTTTTATCAGCTAAAGAGCTCTCTAAACTATTACAGATTAAATAAAAAAACAAAAAATTCTTCATAAATATCTGCTTGTGAAAGAAAAATTAATATAAAATAAACCAATAAAACATAGAGAGTCTGCATAGCTAAATGTTTGCTCAGCATTTTAACGTAAGTGCCTGTTCAGATTGTTCAGAGTTGTGCGCTCTGGTCACCGCAGCTGCTGTGCTAAAATATGCAGATGACGCAGCTGCTGGGATATGTATTGAGACACAGTCCGACATCTTTGCTAATCCAAGCATCTATGGGTTAGTAAGTAAACCCGATGGTTTGCGTATTAACTAGGGGTGTGCACCGGCCACTTTTCGTGTTTTGGTTTTGGATCTGGATCTTTCTTCGTGTTTTGGATCTGGATTGGTTTTGCCAAAACCACCCTTCCGTGTTTTGGGTTCTGGGTTTTGTGTTTTGGATCTGTATTTTTTTGAAAAAAAGCATAAAAACAGCTAAAATCACAGAATTTGTGGGTTTTTCTGCTCCTATGCTATTATTAACCTCAATAACCTTCATTTCCACTCATTTCCAGTCTATTCTGAACACCTCACACCTCACAATATTGTTTTTATGGCCAAAAGGTTGCACCAAGGTAGCTGGATGACTATGCTAAGCGACACGAGTGGGCGGCACAAACACGTGGCCCATCTAGGAGTGACACTGCAGTGGCAGACAGGATGGCAGTTTGAAAAACTAGGCCCCAAACACTACATACTGCAAAGAAAAAAAAGAGGTGCAAGATGGAATTGTCCCTGGGCCCTCCCACCCACCCTTATGTTGTATAAATAGGACATGCACACTTTAACAAACCAATCATTTCAGTGCCAGGGTCTGCCACATCACTGTGGCTGAAATGATTGGTTCGTTTGGGCCCCCACAAAACAAGCTGGCAATTAATGTGTCCCTGCACAAACTTGCTCTACGGAGGCAAGATGTCGTCCTCATCCTCCTCATCCACCGATTCCTTGGATAAAACTGGAAAAAGGGATTTAGGTGTCCCTGGACTGCTTACGGTCTTAGCCAAAGTTTCTGAACTTGACAGTAACTTTTTATGAACGCGCTGCAGGTGCCGTATAAGGGAGGATGTTCCTAGGTGGTTAACGTCCCTACCCCTACTTATTTCACCTTTACATATTGTACATATGGCAAGACAGTTGTTGTCCGGATTTGGATAGAAATATTGCCAGACCAAAGAGGTGGAATGTTTGGTCTCTGCCCAGGCATGACCGTGATGGGCTTTTTCATCCCACGGACAACAACTGTCTCCCCCGGAGCCTGATTTAAACAAACCACATCACCATCAGAATCCTCTTCGCCAACTTCCTCCTCAGTGCCAGCTACACCAGTATCCTCATCCTGTTGTACTTCAACAGTGACATCTTCAATTTGCATATCAGCAAGTGGACTGTGGGTGCAACTTTCAGCACTTGCAGGGGGCGTGCAAATGGTGCAAAGAGCCACCTCTTCCCGTCCAGTGCTGGGAAGGTCAGGCATCGCAACCGCCACCACACTTGGACTCTCCTTGGGGATTTGTGATATCTTCTTAGAACGCACAGTTCTTCGCTGTGCTTTTGCCAGCTTAACTCGTTTGATTTTTTTAGCGGGAGGAGGGCTTCCATCGTCATGTGAAGCTGAACCACTAGTCATGAACATAGGGAAAGACCTTAGCCGTTCCTTGCCACTCTGTGTCGTAAATGGCATATTGGCAAGTTTACGTTTCTCTTCAGATGATTTAAATGTTTTTTTCAAGGTCATTTTCCTGAACTTTGTCATTTGGGATTGTATGTGCCCTCTACTATGACATTGGGCATCGGCCTTGGCAGACGACGTTGATGGCATGTTATCGTCTATGTCATGACTAGTGGCATCAGCTTCAGCACTAGGAGGAAGTGGTTCTTGATCTTTCCCTATTTTATTTTTATCAGAGAAAGTTGGGTTATATTTATGTTATATTTATTTTTGTTGGAGACTAGTGCACTTTGTGGGTTACACCACCCTTTAAGAAATGAGCCAGCCGGCCCTTTACTTATGGGACACAGGCGCAAGCTTGGCGCTGCTCCTTTGTTGATGCACGTGCAGCTACAGCCCACACAATTCACAAACACAGAAAAAAAAAAATTATTTTGTTTGGAGTGCCCTTTGGGGGTTACAGCACCCTTTAACGGTCAAGCCAGCCGTCCCTTTACTTATGACACAGGCGCACGCTTGGCACTACTTTGTTGATGCACGTGCGGCTACTGCGCACACAATTCACAAACACAAAAAAATATATATTTTTATTTTGTTTGGAGTGCCCTTTGGGGGTTACAGCACTCTTTAACGGTCAAGCCAGCCGGCCCTTTACTTATGACACAGGCGCACGCTTGGCGCTGCTCCTTTGTTGATGCACGTGCGGCTACTGCGCACACAATTCACAAACACAGAAAATATTTTTTTATTTGGTTTGGAGTGTACTTTGGGGGTTACAGCACCCTTTAACGGTCAAGCCAGCCGTCCCTTTACTTATGACACAGGCGCACGCTTGGCACTACTTTGTTGATGCACGTGCGGCTACTGCGCACACAATTCACAAACACAAAAAAATATATTTTTTTATTTTGTTTGGAGTGCCCTTTGGGGGTTACAGCACCCTTTAATGGTCAAGTCAGCCGGCCCTTTACTTATGACACAGGCGCACGCTTGGCGCTGCTCCTTTGTTGATGCACGTGCGGCTACTGCACACACAATTCACAAACACAGAAAATATTCTGTTATTTGGTTTGGAGTGTACTTTGGGGGTTACAGCACCCTTTAACGGTCAAGCCAGCCGGCCCTTTACTTATGACACAGGCGCACGCTTGGCACTACTTTGTTGATGCACGTGCGGCTACTGCGCACACAATTCACAAACACAAAAAAATATATATTTTTATTTTGTTTGGAGTGCCCTTTGGGGGTTACAGCACCCTTTAATGGTCAAGTCAGCCGGCCCTTTACTTATGACACAGGCGCACGCTTGGCGCTGCTCCTTTGTTGATGCACGTGCGGCTACTGCACACACAATTCACAAACACAGAAAATATTCTGTTATTTGGTTTGGAGTGTACTTTGGGGGTTACAGCACCCTTTAACGGTCAAGCCAGCCGGCCCTTTACTTATGACACAGGCGCACGCTTGGCACTACTTTGTTGATGCACGTGCGGCTACTGCGCACACAATTCACAAACACAAAAAAATATATATTTTTATTTTGTTTGGAGTGCCCTTTGGGGGTTACAGCACTCTTTAACGGTCAAGCCAGCCGGCCCTTTACTTATGACACAGGCGCACGCTTGGCGCTGCTCCTTTGTTGATGCACGTGCGGCTACTGCGCACACAATTCACAAACACAGAAAATATTTTTTTATTTGGTTTGGAGTGTACTTTGGGGGTTACAGCACCCTTTAACGGTCAAGCCAGCCGGCCCTTTACTTATGACACAGGTGCACGCTTGGCACTACTTTGTTGATGCACGTGCGGCTACTGCGCTCACAATTCACAAACACAAAAAAATATATTTTTTTATTTTGTTTGGAGTGCCCTTTGGGGGTTACAGCACTCTTTAACGGTCAAGCCAGCCGGCCCTTTACTTATGACACAGGCGCACGCTTGGCGCTGCTCCTTTGTTGATGCACGTGCGGCTACTGCGCACACAATTCACAAACACAGAAAATATTTTGTTATTTGGTTTGGAGTGTACTTTGGGGGTTACAGCACCCTTTAACGGTCAAGCCAGCCGTCCCTTTACTTATGACACAGGCGCACGCTTGGCACTACTTTGTTGATGCACGTGCGGCTACTGCGCACACAATTCACAAACACAAAAAAATATATTTTTTTATTTTGTTTGGAGTGCCCTTTGGGGGTTACAGCACCCTTTAATGGTCAAGTCAGCCGGCCCTTTACTTATGACACAGGCGCACGCTTGGCACTACTTTGTTGATGCACATGCGGCTACTGCGCACACAATTCACAAACACAGAAAATATTTTGTTATTTGGTTTGGAGTGTACTTTGGGGGTTACAGCACCCTTTAATGGTCAAGCCAGCCGGCCCTTTACTTATGACACAGGCGCACGCTTGGCACTACTTTGTTGATGCACGTGCGGCTACTGCGCACACAATTCACAAACACAGAAAATATTTTGTTATTTGGTTTGGAGTGTACTTTGGGGGTTACAGCACCCTTTAACGGTCAAGCCAGCCGGCCCTTTACTTATGACACAGGCGCACGCTTGGCACTACTTTGTTGATGCACGTGCGGCTACTGCGCACACAATTCACAAACACAGAAAAAATATTATTTTTTTTAGCACTTGGGGGGAGCACCCCTGATGGACAAGGCACCCCCTGGACAACACTACAGCACCCCTTTAGGACTGGGACACTGCACAGGACTTTGGAGTGGACACAGCCCCTAGGACAACTGACTGCACAACACAGTCCAGCCAGCCCCTATGGACTTTGAAGTAGTGGACACTGCCCCTATGGACAACAGCAGCACAGCACAACACAGCCAGCCCCTATGGACTTTGAAGTAGTGGACACAGCCCCTATGGATAACAGCAGCACAGCGCAGCACAGCACAACACTACTCTGCACTACACTACACTACACAGCCCAGCCAGCCCTAACTCCCACCCTCCCTCTTCACTGTCCACAGCCGAGTGAGAAAATGGCGCCGACGCGGGTACCTTATATAGGATCCAAAACCCGCGAGACCCGGAAGGCGGGATGATGACGTTTTGCCTCGATTTCAGATCCGAGTCAGGCGGGAAAAGTCGAGCCTGACTCGGATCGGCCTCGGATCGGGGGGGCTCGGGGGGGTTCGGATTTCAGAAATCCGAACCCGCTCACCCCTAGTATTAACCAGATTGTGGGTGAACTGCGCAGGCACAGGACTCATTCTGTGCATGTGCAGAACGAGTCCTGCGATCACGGTCGCAGTGCCCCCTGAGCTGCAGCCTAATTGACAGGCTGTGGCCATTTGGGGGAGGGGTTGACGCCGAGCCACATTCCTGAAAATGGGAGCGCGTCGCCCTCGTTTCCTGGG
This sequence comes from Taudactylus pleione, assembly GCA_031769625.1. Lineage (NCBI taxonomy): Eukaryota > Metazoa > Chordata > Amphibia > Anura > Myobatrachidae > Taudactylus > Taudactylus pleione. The sequence continues at coordinate 3,767,158 of JAUIMM010000153.1, forward strand.
AGTGCTGAGGCCAGGGTCAGCATCGTAGAACGCAGATTTTCTGGCCTCGCATTTGCATTTAGTTGGACGGCATTGCACAGCTACTTCCTTGCGGCTGCGCTGAAGCCATGTTTACTGTGTACGAGATCGCAGATGCAGGATGTGGCACGACCCTGAAATGATCCCGACATGCCTGCGTTTTTAGCCAACACTTGTTACCACCCCCAAATGGTCCCTGACTGTCAATCACACTGCAAATAAATACTCTCTGTGGGCAGTTACGGTAATGTACCTTGGCGCATGCCTAGTGTGACTCAGACACATGCACAGACTACCACCAATCGCTCATCTGAGAAACAATCGGCATAGCGTACAACTCCTATTTCTGGCCCTATGACATCTTTGTACTAATTTTGTTTCAGCTGTGTTTAGTAAGGGAACATTTCTGCACTTCTCTTAGATATTCCTAGAAGATGATATTACCAAGCAGTCCAGTATCAATCTGGTGGATCTTGCTGGCAGTGAGAGACAGAAATCATCTTGTTCTGAAGGGGATCGTCTTAGAGAAGGAGTTTGTGTTAATCTAAGTTTAACCACCTTGGGCAATGTCATCAGGTATGTACTGAAACAGCAGTATTGTCTGTATTGTAATGCATCCGGCAACAAAGTGAATGATTATTTTTTAATTTTTAACAATGCTATTTTTATGGAAAAGTGGAAGGGGCCTATTCATCATCACTTAAATGGCCTGTTACACATGCAAATATTAGGGCCACCAAATATTTAGCAATCTGAGGATGGTGTTTGTACTTGCAAGCAAACTCCGAAAATGAAGGAGAACAAACGCCATCCCCAGACGGTGCTGGTTCTCAAAGCCCCGCTCCTTCCTATGGGAATGATGTCCCGGGTTGTGAAGAGGGATCTGAGCGGATCCCTCCCACACAACCTCACTTTGTACCCAGCGTTATGCACATGCATTTCAAGATGGGTTTAGCACGAGTCCTGGTGTATTGGGGGTTAATAGTTCAGTGTCTCTCACACGCTGATACTGTATTCCAGTAGGTATCACCAGTGGATGAAGTAAAATCCACCAGTATAAGTCTATGAGTCTCTATATGTGGGGTGTGTTAGTATGTGTCTGGTGGGGAGGCGTCCCGTATCCCCCAGGTGCACATACTTACTAATGTAAATACTAATGTAAATATATGGCCAAACAGAAGCTCAAACCTGTCCCCCACCACATAACTGACCCTAAGGATGACAGGTAAGCAGTTTACTTCAATATATTACTTTACTGCATTTTTTTCTGAATTTCTCAATAACAAAATTAAACTTAGGGGTGCCGTGAAACCAATGCTGATAATCTAGGGTGCCGTGATTCAAAAAAGTTTGGGAACCACTGGGCTACATGATGAATAGGCCCCTAAATAAGGAGTATGGATCTTGTTGGTATATCTAGTAATGCTAAAATGTTATATATTTATATTTTGGAATGGGGTATGATTGCACGTGCTACTTCAGGCAGAAAAAATCTATTAATTTATAACATAATGTAAATAAAAAATGTCAATGTCATAATCTAAGCCTAGAATGTAAAGAGTGTCTATTTTTATCTTGCTTTTGGAGGTTTTGCAATATCATGCTTATGTAATAAATGAAATGATGTGCCAACGTGCTATAACTTACAGTAACCAGATTTTTTTGCAAGGTGGTAATGCCTTTTATCATTGAGATACAGTCACTCATGCCAAGCAAGTCATGCTGCTTGGCGTATTGACGCTAGATGTATGAAGACACATCTGTATAGTGTCTAATATGAAACTAATTATTAGGAAAGCAGCAATTTCGGCTACACAACTATCTTAAGATACATACTGGTAGGCAACAGTAGCATATGTTCCCGGTTTATGCCAGGCATACTGTAGGTCACATAAACTTACATCCCACTCACACCCATGTTTTGACCATATATTTTATTTGCAGCAAAAACATTTGCTATTAGGCCTCAACAAAGCTCTGTAATGCAGCAGGGACTACCCCTCCATGTCATGCATGAAAAAAAGACATAAAAGCATAATACCAACTGTCCCGCTTTCAGTGGTCCCTGAACTGTTCACTGTTCAGGGATTGTGCCACCCATTGGCAGCAGTGTGGCATGGGGGGAGTTGGGGGAGAGCAGCGAGTGAATAGATGCCGTGCGCATATGCAGGGCATCTGTTCACTGTGGGGGAGAGCCTGGGGGCTGCCCAGAGTCTCTGGGAGTGCTGGACAAACCTCCAGAGTGATGAAAATTTGGGGCATGCCATGACCCCTTACTACAAAGCCCTTTTTACGGAACGCACGCCTTTAGCGTGCATGGTCCCTATTTTGCAATCAAAAATGTTGAGAGGTATGTAATATAGTATTGTAGGGCGAGAAAGAATGAACAATCAATGTCAGAGGAGCATTTGAAAACAGGCAATCTCAAGTGGTTTACTAGTTTTGAGGACTTCTCCTGATCACCCGCAAATGACACTGCTTTCCCAGGCATCTTTATCTCGATATGCATGTTTGCCCTTGCTGTACCCAGGCACAAAGTGAAATCACACACACATCCATTACTGAATCTGTAGATACAGTACGTCACATGTCTGATTATCTTGTAGTGCACTTGCTGATGCTGCCATGAGGAAGAAAGTTATACATATTCCATATAGAGACTCTGTCCTGACAAAACTTCTGCAGTCTGCTCTGGGAGGAAACAGCAGAACGGTTATGGTACAGTATAATGCAGATATCCTTTCTCCTGTACCTTTCAGAATGTGGCAGCACATGGATTTTCCATTTATGTAAAATGTGCATTTTTTCAAAGTGCGGCTAAAAGAAATTGTTATATAGAAAAGTAGTAAAGTGAAGTCACCAGCCAGAGTTCCAAAAAAATGCACCATTTCTTATGTTACTAGTATACACACCATACACCACAGTATAGGATTCACTAACAAATTCATCTACTAATACTGTAGTGTAAAACCGCAATACATACTGTAGGACACATTTCTACAACTGTGAGTTGTAGTAATTAAGAAGTTAATTCTTACAAATCCATCAGTCATGTCTGCAAGATGGATAATTTGAAACAAAATTCATACAGGGGACTGTGTGTCCTAAAGAGAGATTTTACATCAAACACATTAATCTGTTGATTTATATTACATCTATTATTACACCTCTTTCTCTCCTTAGATTGCGGCAGTGAGTCCAGCAGATATATGCTATGAGGAGACTTTGTCGACACTCAGATATGCTGAAAGGTAAGGTTAAGTTTTCCCACATAATTATCGTCCGATATATCGTTCTGACGAGGATCAGAATCCGTTGTTCTCTGCCGTCACTCAATGCATCGTTCCATCTGCTGCCGTATAGTGTGTACCCAGCTTTAGATCAGTTACCTACTGAAGTTAAGAAAAGAAATATAAAATGCAAATGCATTTAACAAGCTTGAACCCGTGGCCAGGGGGCAGCATCATGGGGCTCACATTACATTCAAATGTAATAAACGTAAATGATTAAAGCAACCATCATCAAAAAGATGACAAAGCCATTCTAGGGCACAGGTACATGCAGAAATGGTTGTTGGGCCATTGGAAACCATTGATGTTAATAAATGCTAGTAAAAACATGCCTTCAGTACCAGTGGCCTTATGTAAGTAACAAACACAGCATGATATTACTATACAAATAATATAAACAAATGTGTTTTATGTTTATCCTCTAGAGCAAAGAAAATTAAGAACAAAGCTGTAATCAATGCAAGTCCCACAGAGCATCTTATTAAAGAGCTGAAAGCAGAAAATAGCAAGTTGCTGTCTCGACTGGCAGGACTGGGGACCTCAGGGAAAAGGGTGGAGCAAGAAACAAGCAAGTTATCAGTGATCTCAATTTATTTTATTGCTTGTTGTTATGATTAAAAAGCCATTGTATATTATTGTTTTAGACTCGCATTTTAATATGTGATGTTAGTTCCGTTTTTTCTAAATTTCAGAAGAACTGCGTCGATTGCTTACAGAAAATGAATTGAGAATTCAGGCCATGGAAATTACTTGGGAGCATCAGTTACAGGAGGCCAGGAAAGAATGGGAACAACAGTATGCTGCAATCACACAGGTGAGACACATGGCATTGATGTGTATATATATTATAGGTATACACCCAGCAGCCATAACACTAAAATCAATAATTTGTGATGTGAACATCTTTGATTATCTTGTTGCAATGACACCTGTCCAGGGTTGCGATACATAAGGCAGCAAGTGAACACTTAGTTTTTGAAGTTGATGTGTTGGAAGCAGGAAAAATGGGCAAACGTAAGGATCTGGGCGACTTTGCCAAGGGATAAACTGTGATGGCTAGATGACTGGGTCAGAGCATCTCCAGAACAGCAGGTCTTGTGGGGTGTTCCAGGTATGCAGTGGTTAGAACTTACCAAAAGTGGTCCAAGGAAGGACGACCGGTGATCGCAACAGTCATGGCATCCAAGCTTATTGATGCGTGTAGGGAGCGAAGCCTAGCCCGGCTGTTGCTATCCCACAGAAGAGTTACTGTAGCACAAACTAGAAAAAGTTAATGTACATGCCCAGAATGACACACGCGCCACGCCCCTCAGGTGTATGGTGTTACCCATCGTATCCAAGCCCCGGTATACATAGCATTGTCGGGATTGGTGCATATGAAAAATGCGGTCAAACCCCCAAAAACTGTAAATTTTACAATAGGTGTTCCAAGGCATGACCTCTGAGGTACTTACCCATTACATTGTGTATCTGTGCAGATTATTAAGTACAGTGTTGCAGACAGTGAGTCAGCCCTGCAGTTTAGGGAACCAAAGGTAGCCCTCCTTCCAAGCTCTGAGTAACCATAAAGAAGCATTGAGTGTGTGCCATGTAATGTTCCTGAGAAGGTAGGGATACAGTTGTGCAGAAAGTTGTTATTCGTCTTGTATTATTTGGACAGTTAGCTGCAGAGCCAGCCCAAACCAATCAGGCAAGATTGTGGCTGATGCCCCGTAGCAGATAATCCCACCACACTACACTCTACAGACATTCTCCCCCACCTATTCAAACATGATACTCAGTTTTCATGATTCTCACCTCCTAGGTGTTTCTTTCTTTTCTTTTCTATTTTCCTTTAGGAGTCTGGCAGAGGACATAAAATTGTGATTCATATGACCCCAATTTTAACATATCTATTACATCTTCCTCTCTCTCTCTATCTCTAGATAGATATATAGCTACATGTATACACACTGATCCAGTTGCTGCCCACCTCATAGCACCACAAGCTGCCCCCTTCACTACCCGCCTCACAGAACAGCACCCCTCTCCTCTCTCAGCACAGCATCCCTGGCCTCATCCAGCAACCCACATCCAGAACAGCACCCCTGGCCTCTTAAATGATTCTTCCCTTTCCCAGCACAGCACCCCTCAGTCATCCAGCACAGTCAGCACCCCTGGCCAGGCTGGCCTCTATGCAGCCCTTCCCCAGCATAGTTATCAGTCATCTAGCAGCACCCCTCTACTAGCTGAGAGCTCGGCTGACTTACTTAGGCCCCCAAGATCAACGATGCATATCCCCTATAGCGCTCGCTAAAGAGGTTATGTCATCCTTTCTGTATTCAACAAACAGCGGTAATCTAAGATTACTGCTATTTGTCACAGCATCGTTGTCTCCATCTTTAGGTGTTGAGACCAATGTGGTCCCCATTGCCGGCAAAAGGGACCCAGGGCATTGCTGGGTCCCCTCCGTGCCATGCACATGCGGACTGTCTCGGCCACCCCCGCTTGTTTTTCCAGCTCCTGAACCATCTCTGGTGGACTTGGTGGGCGCTGAGCAGCTGATGAAGACAGAGCCGTGAGGTTTGGCTGCGATTGGGCATGGGCAGGCACCATATAATGCAGAGAGCGTCGCAGTGAGTGCCATATAATATAGAGCGTCGCAGTGAGTGCCATATAATATAGAGTGTCGCAGTGAGCGCTATATAATATAGAGTGTCGCAGTGAGCGCCATATAATGCAGAGTGTATCAATGAGCTCCATATAATGCAGAGTGCGCTGCAGTGAATGCCATATAATGCAGAGTACATCAGTAACCCACCTATGACCCCTCACGCACACATACACATAAAATGAATTCACCATACCCCCCACACACACACAAACACACACACTACATTAATACACCACCCCACCACAGACAGTATTAAATACACACTCCAACCCCCCCTCCCAGAAAAAAACAAATACACCCCTCCCCATTGCATACAGATACCACCCCCTAGATGACACTGGCACTTACCTGTTCTGGAAGAGGATGTGTGATCCTTGCTGGTTTCCATGTCACAGGAAAGGAGAGGAAAGACTATGTCAGAGGGCTAGACTGGAGAGATAGGGGCGGGACCCGGGGCTAGGAGGCGGGGTCTCAGTCATGGAATGGAGGGTTCATGTAGAATAGACAGAGTGGAGGGGGTGGGGACTCCGAGGTAGGGTCTGGGTCTCTATTGACACCCCGGTCAGGTAGAGTGAGGATAAGAAGGGAAGGGTCCTCTCCTCCTCCAGCCTTATAGTCTTCTCCTTCGGTAAGGCTCGCGGCCAGCTGCAGCGCAGAGTACTATAATACTAAGTCCGTTTGACTCATTATTAGTACTGCCTGGCTGTGGGCCTCTTTATTGTCACGGGCCCTGGTGCAATGCACCAGCTGCACCGCCGCGAGTCTCGGGATGCCCCTAAGGCATTCCAAATGCACTAGGCATTTGCCTGGAATGTCTATGCCTAGGGTCGGCTCTGGTTACCTGACTCCCATGATGACTGCCCTCATCCCACACACAGGTGGTCTGGGGTTTATAAATAAAATTGCTCTGGTAGACTGCAGCATTTGAGAAAGTTCTAACTAGGTGAAATGGTGAGCGGATAAGGTTCAGTGTCATGTAAAGAAAATATGAATAGGACTAGCCCTCAGAGACGTGGGTAGAATAGCTTGCAGTTTTGGCAGAATGTTTTAATCAGGATGTAGTCAGGAAGCAGACGGTCAAAATGCCGACTGCCGGCTTCCCGACTGTCTAATCCCAGCAGGGGTCTAATGATAGGCGTTGAAATTTCCAACACATCATTATCCCTACGCCGGGAGCCCGAGCCCGACCGAACAAAGGTAAGCCGGGCGGCGGGCACGGGCAGCTGTGGGGGGGGGGAGGGTTAGGTTAGGGGCTGCCGGGGGGAATTAGGGTTAGGCATCCCCCCCTGGGAGGGTTAGGGTTAGGTTAGTGGAAGTGTGGGTTAGAGTTAGGCACTCCCCCCAGGAAACTTAGGTTTAGGCTGTGGGGACGGGGGTTAGGGTTAGGCACTAGGGGGTAGAGGTTAGGCACCCCTAAGGGCGGGTTAGGGTTAGGGGGGGAGGCAGGGTTTGTTTTACTTACCTAAATCCCCTGTCGGGATCTTCACTGCTGACGGTCTTCCGGCACCATGCGGCGGAATCATACATACTGATTCCTTCATATGTTCCACTTTTGTATTATAAACTGCAGGCATAGTTTTTTTAATTTAAACACATGTGCAACATAATGTAATCTGCGAGTTATTGTATGTGTCCTCATCATATGAAACACAAACACCATGGCTGCTGCTGTTCTCTATAGCAGAGGCATCCATGGTACTATTCATTTTCCTTTATCATCCATCTGGGGGATGCCATTACCTCTGGGTTATGTATAGTGAGCTGTGGAGTCGAGCACTAGCTAATTAGGACTGGCTCCCACCCTCTATATAACCCCTCCCCTTCCACTAGAACCTCCATCTTGTTTTTAGTGCTTTGGAGTGAGGCACTAGCTAGGTCCTAGCTTTTTTTTTAAAGTCCAATAATATTTTGATTTTATTTTTGAAATTACATAAACATTTGCATTGATAAAACATTGTAAATTTACATTAATGCATAAACATTAATAAACAACAAAAGCTGTACATGTGTGGTCTCTCTTCTTACTATTTAATTACAACTGTAGATTACATTCCTTCTTCCGCATACAGGTCAAATGTTAAATCTACTTATTCTGACATATAAAAACATGCTAAAGACATCATTCACAGCACCGCATATACATATATGTGCTCTTAATTCTTGTGTCTGCTCGGTAGAAAGACATAAGTCTGCCGCCCCCGTTCGATTATAGGGGGAATCTAGCCATCTATCCCATACTCTATAGTACTTCTGTGCTATGTCCCTAGCAGTATAAATATATTTTTCATGTGCAGCAACTGCACCAACCAGAGATATCCAGGTTTCCAGATTTGGCCCTGTGTTAGCCATCCATTCCCTTGCTATACAGACTTTAGCAAGCATGCAAAGGTTATTAGTATAGCGTATAGCAGACCTGTCCATAGCATCTACATTTATTACAGCCAATATACATGCTGCAGGGGTAAGAATATCCTGAGGTATGCCCGTAGAAACCATCACCCTAAACACGCTGTGCCAGAAGGAGTTTATTATAGGACATAACCACAGTAGATGCCAAAAATTACCGTCTGATGAATTGCATTTGGGACACTTTGAATTCGTCCTTCCCCCTATTCTCATTAACCGAACGGGAGTCATGTATACTCTATGTAATATGTAGTAATGTATCTGCTGATATCTAACAGACATAGTAGCCTGACGAGAACTGGCAAGTGCTACACTCCATTCCTCCTCTGACCAGGGCCGCCAAGAGCCAAGGCGGGCCCCGGTAATAGGGGATGTGGCCTAATCTCGGGAGGCGTGGCCACGCCCCCTTGCTGAAAAATAAATAAAAAAGATTTGCAGCGCGCCGGGGAGGGGTGCGCTCTGAGCCCCCTCAGCTCGGCGCAAAGCCAGGGGGGGCGCGATCAGTGTGATCGCTCCCCCGCACAGGCATAGGAGACTGATGTGGCTGCTGCTCAGCAGCCACGAGCAGTCTCCAACTGCAGCTCAGCACACGCTGTGTGCTGGGCTGCTGTGAGGGAGGGGGGGCGGCATCGGACCCGGGCCCCCGCCGGGCCCCTCAGGAAGCCCGGGCCCGGGTAATCTGTACCCGCTCCCCCCCCTCTCGGCGCCCCTGCCTCTGACAATACCCCAACATCAATTTCCCATTGCTGTTTTATGGAAACTAAGTCAGACCTATGATGTTTGTTCAATAAATTGGTATAAATCACAGATATCAAGCGTCCAGCACTAGCAGATTGTAACAAAGATTTAATAGGAGATTCCTGTATAATTAAAGGAGCTTCAGAGAATTGGGCATTGATAGCATGTCTTAGCTGCAGATAATGAAAGAAAAAGTGATTGGGAACATCAAATTCTAGCTACAATTGATGGAAGGACTTTAGAACTCCCGCCTGAAATATCTGTCCCAAAGACACTACCTCCCATTGACCCCAGGCCTCTCCAACCTGTAGAGCTGAGAGCTCCTTAAGGCTATTGGCATGTGCTAACGGCGTATCTGGATCTATGCCCTCAATCTGCAGTATACGTGAGACAAGTCTCCAAATAGTAATGGCCTGTTTAAATAAGGGTATAGTAACTATGTGTATATTATCACTCAATAGTAAATGTAACTGTGATAAACCAGTCTTGGATTGAGCCAGTATAAGGGCAGGTAGGGATTCAGCATTTTTATCATTTACCCATTCCCATATATGCGATAATTGCGCGGCATAGTAGTATAGTTTGAATAGGGGTAGCGCCAAGCCACCTAACTCACGGGGTCTGGTTAAAGTGTCCAATTTGATCCTAACTCTTTTGTTAACCCATAATAATGAGGATAGTAGCCCTTCTATCTTTTTGAAGAATTTCTGAGGAATATGAACCGGAGAATGATTCAAAATATAAAGGATTTTAGGTTGAAGTACCATTTTGACTAGATTTATTCTGCCCGTTAAAGTTAGTGGCAATTTACCCCATATTGGGACACGGGACTTGAGATACTCAATCTGTGGGCTGTACGTTCAATGATATATACTTTTGAGGTGTATTAGAGATCCAGATTCCCAAGTATTTAAACGAATCTACCCATTTTAGGGGAAGATTTATAATAGGAGCATTGGGGCGAGACCCCCCTGAATGGGAGGATACACGACTTGTCCCAGTTAATTATTAATCCTGAGTATTTGCCAAATAAATCAATAATTTTGAGGGCCTTAGGCATAGATATCTCATATCACGAGATAAATAGTAGTATGTCGTCCGCATAGAGTGCGATTTTGTCTACCCTTGAACCCAGCTGAAACCCATGAATATTTGATTGGGCCCTGATCAAACATGCCAAAGGCTCAATAGCCATAGCAAATAAAATGGGTGACAAGGGGCATCCCTGCCTTGTTCCCCTATATATAGGAAATGATGTAGACACGAAAACATTTACTGACACTCTCGCTACAGGATCCATATATAAGAGTTTTACCCACTTAATATATCCCGGGCCAATACCAAAGCGTTCCATGGTTTCCCAAAGAATCAACCACTCAACTGAATTGAACGCCTTAGCTGCATCCAATGAGGCAATGATAGAGGTTTGTGCATAGTCCCGTTTTAACTGTAAGTGTATAAATACTCTGCGTAAATTGATAGCCGATGACTTACCAGGCATAAAGCCTGTCTGATCAGAGTGAATCAGTTGGGATATGACCTGATTAATCCTGGAGGCCAACACCTTTGCTAGGATTTTTACATCTGTGGGGAGGAGTGATGTAGGTCTATATGAATCAGGCCGAGTAGTATCTTTGTCTGATTTAGGTAAGACAATTATTAATGCCTCAGACATAGATTTAGATAGTGTATTGTTTTCGTATATGCGAGTAAATAGCTCTAGCAGTTGGGGTACCAGTATTTTATTGTGTTTTTTGTATAACTCGGATGGGATCCCATCTAATCCTGGGGCTTTACCATTGGGAGACAATTTTAAGGCCACCTCTATTTCCTCTAATGTTAAGGGAGAATCTAGAAAATCTCTCGCCTCTGGGTAGAGTGTTGGAAGTGAAATAGCAGACAAGAATTCTCGCACCTCCGGTTGAGAATGGACTAACCTAGATTTGTATAATTGACGGTAGTACCTTACAAATTCCTCTGCAATTTCTGGGGTACGCACATATTCAATATTATCTAAACCAACCAATTTAACCACATTATTGGATGACTTCTGTTCTATTCGAGCCAGGTTGGCCAAATATGATCCAGGTCTATCACCTGTTGTGTAATGTAAATGCGAATTAAAAAGAATCTTATATTGGGCCTTGTCCATCAAGCAATCCTTCCATAATTTTTGGGCATCACACCATGCTCTTTTGCTTGTTTCTGAACACTTAGAAATATAGGCTAATTCTAAAGATTTGCAGGAAGCTTCCAATTCCAATTCAGATTTTTTGTAGGAAGCCTTTAATTTAACAACTTTCTGGATCAAAGAACCTCTTAGAAATTACTTAAATGTATCCCATAGAACATCAACAGCTACCGTACCACTATTTAATTAAAAAAACTCTTTTCATTCGGCCTCCAACTCTGCTTCAGAGCCCATGCGTGACAGCCAGAAGTGATTAAATTTCCAATATTTTTGCCCCCTCTGTCCCTCCATGTCCAAACTAACTGTCAGTGGAGAATGGTCGGATATACCCCATGTCTCATATATTATCCTATTTACTCTTGGCAGTAGACCTGTGGTAACTAATGCCATATCAATCCTGGAGAATGAAGAGTGTGTATATGAGAAACAAGAATATTGTCTCACATTAGGATATCTCATCCTCCAGGCATCGACCAATCCCATTCCCTGGACCATACTCGAAAAACCCGTTCCTCTCCCCTGTGTACCAGGAGCAGACACTCTGTGTCTATCCAGCATTGGGTCTAGGGTATTATTAAAATCCCCCAGACACAGGGTGGGTGTGTCCGGGAACAAGGCCAGAAATTCAGCCACCTTTTTGAGAACCTCATGAGAGTACGGTGGTGGAATGTATACCGCCAATAATAATAATGATATAGAGTTAATCTTGCATTTTACAAAAACGTATCTACCCCAGACATCCAGGTCCTAGCTTTTTTTAGTTAGTTTTAATTTCTTTATTTTCCTATTTTGGTTTGGGTGCTTAGTCCCTGGCAACAGGCGACAAGCACTAGTAGAGTGGGAGTTAGGTAGAATAGAGTAATGGTTCCCAAACTCTGTCCTCAGGACCTTACACAGTTCACATTTTCCATGTCACCAAGCAGGAGCACAGGTGTATTCATTACTCAATTACATATTTTAAAAGATCCACAGGCTAATTATTTCACTTGTGATTCTGTGAGGAGGCCTGGAAAACATGCACTGTTTGGGGTCCTGAGGATCGAGTTTGAGAACCTGTGGAATAGAGGTTTGTGTGAACCCTGTATCTCACTCTAAAGACGGCTTCTGGGAGAGTTACCAAACTACATTGTCCCTGGGACTCTCTCTATACCAGACACACATCTGAGGGGGCCGCTGGCAAAAAAGTAAGCTTGATACATTTTTTACATGTAAAACCTTGTTTGCTGCATTACTGCTTCCTGGCACGCTGCTTTAGCAGAACGGCCGGGCATGTTACTACTCACGTGGTAGCAGCTGTAGGTGTTACAGAACAGAGCATGCTGCCGGATTTTTGGAGAGGGTTGCTCGAGCACCTAATGGTGCGCCGCCTATGTTGTCATCACTAAGAGCCGCTGTACATCAGGCAAAGCCTGGGATATCCGGAGGGAGGCGCCGGTGGCTAGGGTACGTCTATGATGGTGTCAGGCATCCTGAATGAAGCAGGACGCCGACAGACGCCAATGGAGTACCCAGTCATGCCCCCATGCATTTGTCTGACAGCAGGCTCACGGGGCTTCATAGGCCACACCCCAAACACTATTTTGGCAGGTGTTTGAGCGCTGCTGGATTTCTTCTTTGCTGAGACTCACTGCAAATTCAGGGGGATGGCTTTCTCTTATCAGATAAGCAGATAAACTAGGATTATTACTTTTGGTAGTTAACCTGGTGGTGTATGGTGGTCTTATAGCATTGTTATGTATATATAAATATTTACTGCTCTACTTCTTTAGGAATTTAGGCAGTAACATACATTGTTTTGTAGTGAAGATTCTTTGTTTACCTTTGGTTTTTGTGCAAGTGAATGTGGACTTCAGGAGTCCGGTTTTATTTTTTTGCATTTAAACAGGTGATTTAGGGGTAAATTTACTAATAATCGAGTTTGGTCGAGATGCCAATCTCAGGAGAGTTTAGGCATGATTTTCAACTCGCAAATTTACTAAAGGCAAAGTTGGGTGAGTTAGAGAGAGATTTATCTCTTCTCACTCATAAAACTCGGGTGAGATAGCAAACTCGAATCTTATCACCATCGGGCAAACTCGGAAGTACCTTTCACCTAAAAGATACAGCTCGCAATTTACCAAGAATCGAGTTGACAATCTCGGGTGAGATGCCTGCAAACTCTGGCAAATTTAAGTTTTAAACACTCACCTCCAGAGCTGTGAGTTTGGCTGAAACATACACAAATCATTGTGATTTCTGTATGTTTCTACCTGTAAATAGTTTAAATAGGGTATTTTTAGAAAAAAAATAAAAAATGGGGTCCCCCACAAAAGCCTAACCAGCCCTGGACTTGCCAGCCAGTCTTGGTACCTAAAATTGCGGGGAACAAAACGAGTAGGGTTCCACCGTAATTTAGGTACCAGCACCAGGCTGCAGGGCCAGTCCTGGTTTTAATTATAGGGGGGAAAAAATGCGTAGGGGTCCCCCTATAATTAAAACCAGCTCTGGACCCTTTCTAGCAGGGGGCATTATGTGGAGCTCATTGCTGTCTCACCTTCCCTCTTCGTGGAATCCTCTGCCACGACCCTGTCCTTTGGTGCTGTGTGACTTGCCTCTGGTGCCCGGCTGCCTGGTGTTGGTGTTTGTGGGTGTGGCGGCCATTACTGAAGTGGATATATACTTGTGCTCTCTTCTTCCTGTAGGCCCCCTGCTGGTGGTAACAACAATTATTTTGGGGTGAGCGTTTGGGCGTGGGGCCCCCGGAGTTGCTCTGACTGGGCCTTTTTCAGGGCATCACCACTTAATTCATAGATATTTTTTCATCACCTTTCTATTTGTTTGTTTATTATTTATGTAATTTTAACTCTTTCTCATTATATTAACATTAAGCTGATGTGAGCGACCACCATACTTTTAATTTTTTTAATTAGCTTAATTTAACCAATATTGACATATAATTTTTGGGATCAAAATGTAAAAAATGTTGGAAAATAGGTTTAAAGTAGTGGGATAGGTATTTTTGGGGCTGTATGGGTGGGACAGGTGTTTTTAGGATTACAGGAGCAAGTGATAGATGTATTTTTAGAATTTTTTAAAAATGCACTTTTATGACACAAAAACATACTTACACCATTTTAATGTGTCCCCAATTTAACTACAGCATGTATTTTTTTCCCAAAAAGTATCGCTTCTTATAATTTTTTCACTGTTAGAGAAAAATGCATATAACAGTCAATTGACACAATTTAAGAACCCCAAACCCTTTAGGCCATCATACACGGGGTGATTTTTTACACAATATGGCCATTTTCGACTGATTGTAATGACCAATCAGGTAAAAGTAGTGTTTTCATACACGATTACGATGCCGATGCGCGTCCCCGGCGTTGTGTATCGGCTTCATATATCAAATGGTTTTGCAGAAAGATTGCGACCTATCGTGTATGATTTGACACACATCGTACGCACTTTTGCTGCAATACGATGATATGTACGATGTCCCTGGACACTCCCATCCTCCATTTTGTTATAGACTATTGACATTCCAGCAGATGCATCGTGTATGTATTTGCTGCATTCGATTTATCGTAAACGATTTGCAATCGTTTAAGATACATCGGATCGTATGGTCGTTTGTAAAATCATACCTTTTCGAAATACAAATCGGACAGAATGTCAAGGAAAGATTTTTCAAGGTAATCGTATGCGAGATCAGATGTGATACAAATTCCCCATGTATGGGGGCCTTTTAATTATGACCCATAACAGACTTCTATAATATTACCCTATCTTAGCTTACCTTTTTTTGGGATACAGACAGATTTCCACATTTTCACCTGTAGTTTTCGGTGCTAACGACAAGGACTTTTTTCTGGCGAATGCCACATCGCGTCTTTTGCAATAGGATTGTGTGAATAACTGAAGACGCGAAAAGTGACACATTCGGGCCAACAGTGCGCAAAGTTTACACATGCGAAAACTTAACATTATCATGGCTAGTTGGATATGGCCCATAATGTAAATTACATTAGACAAGAATCAAGCATTTTCCTTCCATTTCACACCACCACTTGTCTGTTTTTGAAGCTTTAGTATATCTACCCCTTAGCCTCTCAGCCAACTTAAACTTGTATCTATTCCAGGAGAGACGCATGATGCAGGCTTTTCCTTATCTCATGAACATTAATGAAGATCCACAGCTGTCTGGAGTACTTAAGCACTTCATACAAGAAGGTACAGCTAACCTTTTCCGCATTTCTTTAGCACATATGTAAACCTTTCTAGAGGCATATGCTGTGGTCTTGTTTAGTGTATAATAAGGGCTGAAAAACGTTTGAGAAGGGAACATTATGGACAGTATAGTATATATTATACTCCTTGAAGTGGCTTAACTATAAATTTTACTCCCCCCTGCCAAAAATGTTTCTATAGCCCCTCCCCCTCCCCCCCACTGCATTTTGGTAAAATAATTACAGGGCCATTTATATGCAGTTTGTCTCCCAGTGCAAAAGTTAAAAATGTGCTCCCAACCCCCCTAGACAGTTTACAGTAGTTTTCCTCCTTGTAGTAATGCCCCTTACACATTATGCCACACACCGTAATGCCCCTTACACATTATTCCACACACCATAATGCCCATTACACATTATGCCACACACCATAATACCCATTACACATTATGCCACACAATGTAATGCCTATTACCAAAGTGCCACTTACATATTTGCCCCCTGACACCATTTTATGCCCCACAGTAAGGCTTCTAATTACTTTTAAATTACCTGCTCGGCAGGGGTCTCATGCTCATTACCAGGGGTTTCATGCTAGATGCACGGGGTCTCTGGGTTTCATGCTTGTTGCCAGGGATTTCATTTTTGTTGTCAGGTGTTCCATATCTGTTGCCAGAAGCTCCATGCTCATTGCCAGGGGCTCCATGCTCATTGCCAGGAGTTTAACGCTCGTTGCCAGGGGTATAATATATATATATATATATATATACATATAATATATATATATATATACAGTATATATATATATATATATATATATATATATATATATTAGCAGAAGTCCAGAATTCCAGACGACCAGCACACCCTTTTCAAATGCAGAAATAGTTTTAATCCATAAAAACCATCAAAGAAGGCATAAGTAACCCAACAGCTAACAACGTCCGTTCATATGACTCAAAGTACAAAATGCAGTCAAATAATGCAGATTCAGCAAGATACTCATCATGTAGTAGAACCCTCGTTGTAGCAGCAAAGTGTGGCCCGGCCCTTTGTTGCTACAACGAGTGTTCTACTACATGATGTGTATCTTACTGAATATGCATTATTTAACTGCATTTTGTACTTTGAGTCGTATGAACGGACGTTGTTAGCTGTTGGGCTACTTATCCCTTCTTTGATGGTTTTTATGGATTAAAACTATTATTGCATTTGAAAAGGGTGTGCTGGTCGTCTGGAATTCTGGACTTATGCTATTATCAATATTTATGATCTGGCACCCTGAAGATTTCAACCAGTTAGAGTCACAGGGCATCCCTTCTAATTCACAGCACATCCCTGCTAGTCACAGGGCATCCCTCCCAGTCGTATAAAGCATCCTATACCACCAGGATTCCTCACACTGCATTTATATGTATAGTACACCATGTATCACAGAGCACCAATCATCATCACCATAACGAGCATCCTGCACAGATCATCCCTCCCGTACATAGACAGAGCACAAAAACAGAGCATTGCTCCAGTACACAGAGACAGAGCATTGCAGCCTGCACACAGCAGCATCTGCTGCACATCCAGCATCCTGAGTGTCCTGGGTGTGGGGGGCGTCAGGTTGTGGCCACTGCAGACCCATCGGCTCCTCCCACAGGTGTCTGACAGCCCCGAGGAAGAGGAGAGAGATAGAGCCAGTATGAGTACCTGTCAGACAGCAGGAAGCGGCCAGGGATTTGGCCGCATTTATCATATGCACCAAGCCCTGGAATGCATCGGGATGCGGTGCATAACGCCATATTCAGATGGCATTACACTATAGAAGCCTATGAGCTTCACTTTGCAGAGTGCTGTGAGAGGGATCTAATCGGATCCCAGCACACCCCGCGGCGCGTGTGTTGATACCAGAGGGACTTCTGGGTCATAGACTGGAAGTCCCTCGCTCGCAAAGAACCGCTCTTACCGAGAGAGCTGTCATATTTGTTTTTGTTCATGCATACCGGCGTAATTATTGTCGGCATGCATGCGAAGGGTGGCGGGATGCAAAGCGTCATGCATTCCGCCCAAACTATATTTGTGCCCAGGCTCCAGCTCACCACCTACACACATCATCATCCCTGTGTCCCCATGGACTCCGGGAAAAGGATTTTACAGGTAAGGACAAAAATCCCCTTATCTATTAAGTAGTTAAAGTTAATAAGTTATGGGGGTCTATTTACTAAGCCTTGGATGGAGATAAAATCGACAGAGATTAGGTACCAGCCAACCAGCATCTAACTGTCATTTTTTAAACACAGCCTGTGACATGGCAGTTAGGAGCTGATTGGCTGGTACCTTATCTCCATTCACTTTATCTCCATCCAAGGCTTAGTAAATAGACCCCATGGCCACATGTGTCCGGAGACAAAAAGTAGGATTTGTAATTATACACCAACATGTGACTTCTGTTTCAGGATCATCTGATGTTGGTCAAGCTGCTTCTAATGAAATAACCATGAGGGCACTAGGGTATGTATAATGGAAATGGAATAAACTATTCCAACACATGAATAATGCATACATACATACATACATACATACAGTATTTGAAAATCCAAATTATTTAGTTCTTTTTCTGTCTAATTATAGAGATATGTAGCATTTAGAATGGAGAAAAGATCAGGCATGTCATAAAGTACAATCTCTTGTACCTTTACTAAATAGATTTGCTATTTGATTGTAATATATGAGGAACAACATTCTGTCTAAGGTGCATGACCAGCCTACAATTGGATGCAATATACAATAGTTGATCACTGTCTGGTTACTGGGAGCAATGTAACATGTGACTAGCTGTTGGTTGGGTACCTGTGCAATATATAGTTGTATCCATGCAAGTTACAGCTGGCAATGTGGTTATTTCATGCAGTATGTGGAGTTGTAAAGGAATATTTCTCTGCAGAACATGGCTGGTAATGATTTGCTATTTATGTGCTATATACGTGTCATCTAGCAATGAGTGAATATACAATTTATGTCTGGCAATGGGCTCATTTTCTGCAATATTAGCTGGTAATGTGGTAGTTCTATAAGTTGGAGGAAATGGTGATGCCTATGTACAGATTATACAACTAGCAATTTTGAAATGTGGCTGTTAATTATGGGGGTTATATATACTTTATACCTGTCAGGAGGGGTTCTATGAAGTTTGCACACATTACAGGATAAATCCTCACATTCCTAGTCTAGGAATATAATTATCCTTTAAGGCAGAGGATAAGACATAAAGAAGAATAAGGTCACTTTTAGGTATGATCTTTTATGTTTATGCTGTCTCATATATGTATGTGTCCCCTGAACAGGAAGCAGTCAGGATCCGGCAGGTGCTATCCCGCCCCAAGAGAGATATCCCGACACAGACATCCCTACAGGGATTATATATACAGTATATAATATATATATTAATTCCATTGCAAAATATGCCTGACACAACCATCAATATAGAACACAGACGCAAAGCAGATTGAGCACACTGTTAGTAAGGTACATTACACACAGTATATATCAGTGCAATAAGAAAATATCACATTAAAATAGCTATTCAGCTCACCTACAAATATGAGATAACAAACGATTAGAACATACATATAGAGCATATAGAGTAAATGTACTCCAGAAAACAGATTCAAATTATAATCTCACAGAGTAATATTCGACAATATCTTAAATAGCATAATTCCCAATGGAAAAACCTAAAATATATATCCAACATCAAATAACAATGGGAGACATAATAAAGCAAATAATACACAAATAGAAAATACAGTCAGGCGATAAATATAAGTGAAAGATAAATAGTCATTATTTTCAGGATATAGAAAGCCCCTCACACTATATTGATAAGCAGTAAGAGCCCACAGGCACCATATGAGCTCGTACACCGATTATTAAATAGAAATGATTAGTACTAGAGGCACAGACAGGTAAAGGAGTTAAGTATCCCGCATCTTAAGCCTGATATAAAGGAATCACAACATAATATACAATAAAATTAACAATTCTAATAATATGCCCCCCCAAAAAAGCAAAACCCTCCAAAACAAACCACCAAATAACCCCCCACCCTGTATTGCCGAACCTCAACCCAGGCATAATTGGATCCCAGTTTTCCCTTACTAACCTACAATCCCCTAACCCATAAATCCCCCCCACCCACACAAACAAGATAGTAAAACACGTAACTGACTAGGACAATAAATTGTTGACCTTAGCTAGGCTAGACTAAACCCAGCCCTCCCGCACTATAAGGATGAAACATTTTTCCCAGATATAATGCTTGACAACATGCTGATATATATATATATTTTAGGGGTGAGCGGGTTCGGATTTCTGAAATCCGAACCCCCCCGAGCCCCCCCCGATCCGAGGCCGATCCGAGTCAGGCTCGACTTTTCCCGCCTGACTCGGATCTGAAATCGAGGCAAAACATCATCATCCCGCCTTCCGGGTCTCACAGGTTTTGGATTCTATATAAGGTACCCACGTCAGCGCCATTTTCTCACTCGGCTGTGGACAGTGAAGAGGGAGGGTGGGAGTTAGGGCTGGCTGGGCTGTGTAGTGTAGTGTAGTGCAGTGCAGTGTAGTGTTGTGCTGTGCTGTGCTGCGCTGTGCTGCTATTGTCCATAGGGGCTGTGTCCACTACTCCAAAGTCCATAGGGGCTGGCTGTGTTGTGCTGTGCTGCTGTTGTCCATAGGGGCTGTGTCCACTCCTCCAAAGTCCATAGGGGCTGGCTGGACTGTGTTGTGCAGTCAGTTGTCCATAGGGACTGTGTCCACTCCAAAGTCCTGTGCAGTGTCCCAGTCCTAAAGGGGTGCTGTAGTGTTGTCCAGGGGGTGCTCTGTCCATCAGGGGTGCTCTGTCCATCAAGGGTGCTCCCCCCAAGTACAAAAAAAAAATATATTTTTTCTGTGTTTGTGAATTGTGTGCGCAGTAGCCACACGTGCATCAACAAAGTAGTGCCAAGCGTGCGCCTGTGTCATAAGTAAAGGGCCGGCTGGCTTGACCGTTAAAGGGTGCTGTAACCCCCAAAGTGCATTCCAAACAAAATAAAAAAATATTTTCTATGTTTGTGAATTGTGTGCACTGTGGCTGCACGTGCATCAACAAAGGAGCAGCGCCAAGCGTGCGCCTGAGTCCCATAGGTAAAGGGCCGGCTTGCTTGACCGTTAAAAGGTGCTGTAACCCCCAAAGTGCACTCCAAAAAAAATAAAAAAATAATTTTTTTTGTGTTTGTGAATTGTGTACGCAGTAGCCGCACGTGCATCAACAAAGTAGCGCCAAGCGTGCGCCTGTGTCATAGGTAAAGGGCCAGCTGGCTTGACCGTTAAAGGGTGCTGTAACCCCCAAAGTGCACTCCAAAAAAAAAATATATATATATTTTTTCTGTGTTTGTGAATTGTGTGCGCAGTAGCCACACGTGCATCAACAAAGTAGTGCCAAGCGTGCGCCTGTGTCATAAGTAAAGGGCCGGCTGGCTTGACCGTTAAAGGGTGCTGTAACCCCCAAAGTGCATTCCAAACCAAATAAAAAAATATTTTCTGTGTTTGTGAATTGTGTGCACTGTGGCTGCACGTGCATCAACAAAGGAGCAGCGCCAAGCGTGCGCCTGTGTCCCATAAGTAAAGGGCCGGCTGGCTCATTTCTTAAAGGGTGGTGTAACCCACAAAGTGCACTAGTCTCCAACAAAAATAAAAAATTATTTTCTGTGTTTGTGTGTGCCTTAGCGCACGTATATATCAATATAACATAAATGGAGGACCAAACTTTCTCTGATAAAAATAAAATAGGAAAAGATCAAGAACCACTTCCTCCTAGTGCTGTTGCTGCTGCTGGGAGTTGTTCATCATCCCAGAGAGGAAGTAGGAACACCACTACTTTTACTAAACAATTGACCCTCCAACAGTCCTTAGCGAGGAGGATGAAGTACGACAGCAGTCATCCTGAAGCAAAATGTATAACTGAGGCCTTGACTGTTATGTTGGTGTTAGATGTGCGTCCGGTATCCGCCATTAGTGCAGTGGGATTTAGACAATTGATGGAGGTAGTGTGTCCCCGGTTCCAAATCCCGTCTAGATTCCACCTGCATCCTCAAAGCAGCAGCGACAAGCGTGCATCTGTCTGTTAAAGGGTGGTGTAACCCACAAAGTGCGCTCCACAAACAATAAAAAAATTCTTCTTTTTTTCTGTCTTTGTGAATTGTGTGGGCTGTAGCCGCACCTGCATCCTGAAAGCAGCAGCGACAAGCATGCGTCTGTCTGTTAAAGGGTGGTGTAACCCTCAAAGTGCGCTCCACAAACAATAAAAACATTCTTCTTTTTTTTTCTGTCTTTGTGAATTGTGTGGGCTGTAGCCGCACCTGCATCCTTAAAGCAGCAGCGACAAGCGTGCGTCTGTCTGTTAAAGGGTGGTGTAACCCCCAAAGTGCGCTCCACAAAAAAGAAAAAATAAATTTTCTGTCTTTGTGAAATGTGTGGGCTGTAGCCGCACCTGCATCCTTAAAGCAGCAGCGACAAGCGTGCGTCTGTCTGTTAAAGGGTGGTGTAACCCTCAAAGTGCGCTCCACAAAAAATAAAAAATTCTTTTTTTTTCTGTCTTTGTAAATTGTGTGGGCTGTAGCCGCACCTGCAGCCTCAAAGCAGCAGCGACAAGCGTGCATCTGTCTGTTAAAGGATTACATCGGTGACAGCATCCAAGTAGGCATGTCAGACAGTCCATACATGTACATGAGGCAATTTGGAGGCCCCTGTCCAAACTGGCTCTATTTTACCTGAGTTGCCCCCCTCCAGTGTGTACTCCGAAAGAGTGTTTAGTGCAGCCGGGAACCTTGTCAGCGAAAGGCGTAGGCAGTTGCTTCCACAAAATGTGGAGAAGATGATGTTCATAAAAATGAATTATCAACTCTTCCAGAGAGACCAGCCTCCATAACGTACAGAGGGACCTGTGGTGGTGGATTCCAGCGGGGACGAATTAATACTCTGTGAGGATGAGGATGTACACTACACTGAAGATGGTGAGGAATCGGTGAATGAGGAGGATGAGGACGACATCTTGCCTCCGTAGAGCCAGTTTGTGCAGGGACAGATTAATTGCCAGCTTGTTTTGTGGGGGCCCAAACAAACCAATCATTTCAGCCACAGTCGTGTGGCAGACCTTGGCGTGTGCATGTCCTGTTTATACAACATAAGGGTGTGTGGGAGGGCCCAAGGACAATTCCATCTTGCACCTCTTTTTTTTCTTTGCATTATGTACTGTTTGTGGCCTAGTTTTTCAAACTGCCATCCTGTCTGCCACTGCAGTGTCACTCCTAGATGGGCCACGTGTTTGTGCCACCCACTCGTGTCGCTTAGCATAGTCATCCATCTACCTCGGTGCAACCTTTTGGACATAAAAACACTATTGTGAGGTGTGAGGTGTTCAGAATAGACTGGAAATGAGTGGAAATTAAGGTTTTTCAGGTTAATAATAGCATAGAAGCAGAAAAATCAACACATTCTGTGATTTTAGCTGTTTTTATGCTTTTTAAAAAAAAAATACAGATCCAAAACACAAAACCCAGAATCCAAAACACCGAAGGGTGGTTTTGGCAAAACCAATCCAGATCGAAAACACGAAGAAAGATCCAGATCCAAAACCAAAACACAAAACAGGAAAAGTGGCCGGTGCACACCCCTAATATATATATATATATATATATATATATATATACATATATATATATATATATAGATATATGGATATTAAAATTATTAACCTGGCCAGTCCTCAGGGTCCAGTGAAGGTATCTTAGTTCCATCCCCATTCACCCGAGGACACACAGAAAGATACAGAAAATACTTCAAAGATGTATCCTGAAAGTATCCGTCCTCCTGAGAATACACAGAAAAAAACTTGAAAAACTTAAATGGTAAAGCCCAGAGCCTCGATCCCTCCATTACAAAATTAGAACGAGTCTTTGGAAAATATGCAGTGAACTCCAAACGCTCAGGGTTTGATAGAGTATCCATCACAGGAGTAGACACATTCCTAGGTGAAGATAAGCCCATAAATTGTGCTGTCTTATAAGCCATATGGAAGGTCTCCAAATTTTGCGAAAACCCTGTGTGGAGGCAGCAATAGCTCGAATTATCAGCTGCAAGGAAATGGACATCTGGGAGATAAATAACCACAAATATCCACAGTGACTGTAAGTAGATACAGATAAGACGGTGGTGGCTAGTACACCACCTATGCTCACCAGCAACAACTATGTAATGCAGTCAATATCAGTCTATTATTATAAGAAGCTGACTCCCTCCACCATAAATACTGAAAGTATCATCGACCCGCAGCGCGCTTGCAACCGGGTCCATGCTTTGGTCCTGCGCACGCGCAGCAGCCGCACTGCACATGCGCAAGCCCAGGAGCGAGAGAGAAACTCTCTCGCTCCGGAGCTCACTACAAAAGGGCCGGCTGTCAATGTTGATCGAAAGCTCGGCCCGTTTTGTAGGCGGGGCGGGGGGGGGGGTGGCTACACAAACTGAGGCTTGCCGTTTTGTGGGCGGCCACACTGACATCAGCAGTGAGCTCAGTTGGGAGCTTCCTGCTCGATCAGAGCAGGAAGCTCCCTGGGGCTTGCGGTTGCCGAGACCCAACCTTAGGGTCTTGTCGCAAGCCCCAATGGTCGCGATGGTCTTGACCATTGCGACCATCACCTTGGTCGGTCGCTAAGCTGTGGGTGGTAACCCACAGCTTAGCTAGCGACCGGGAGGCCGCACTAAAAAAAAGAAGCGGCCACCCTCATTCAGAGAGAGCGATCGCTTCTTGCGACCACCTCTGAATGAGGGCCTAAGTCTCTGTAGTTGACTTAAGGAAGTGCCATTAAATGCAGGTATTATTGTTTTCTGCATTTGTTTGCGACTGTATGCTAGCACTGTCTGTCTGTTTTCTTTGCTAAAAACTATCATTCTTTTGTTGCTATCTCTGTACCTATTCTGCTATTCTGGGCCGCAAGCAAGTGTGATGCGGGTGTGGCACAAGTCGTAGCTGAGACTCTGGACCTCATTCAGAGTCAGTCGTAAGCGGCAACTCGGTCGTACGCATCCGATGTTTCCAAACCACGCATGCGCGGTTAGTTGTGCGCATGTGCGTACGAGACCTTGCGATCCAAAATGCTGTCGATCATATGGCTTACGAGCAGGAAGTGGCTTCCAAGAGTTTATTGACATGAAAGACCGTTTGTGGGTGTTGACGGGGGTGGTGGTCTAAAAACGCAGGCATTCCTCACCGTTTTCAGGGCGTTTCAGAGGCGTACATAAATTTACTGCTACGACCGACAGACGGCCGGAAGTAGTAAAACGTCACTCTGCGAGCAGGTTAGAGGCCTGGCTGATCATACAGCTTGAGGTTGGGCATGTGCTCGCTCAAGCCCCAGAGTACAATCGATACTATCGAATGTGACTGATGTTATGTTTGATGTTTCTATTTTGTGCCACACAATGCAAGCAGCTAATAATCGATTGTTGAAGCTAATAACACTGCTAATTGGCTTGTAATTGATTCAGTTGCGTTAGCATTAGCGAATAATAAGAATAAATAAATTTCATGGGGATGGCTTATTCTATGCGTTTTCTTGCTAATTTTTGGTGTAATTTGCACACAACACAAGCGGCCGCAACCATCAGAAAAAATTTAACATACAACGACTGACAATGATTGACTCGATCGCTAACTGCTATCACTCGCTAGCTAGAGGAGGTGCTTTGTTCATGTATGGGCGTCACTTTGGTTGCGATCGCCCGGCCGTGCGATTGTTTTTTTTTCAAATTCTCGATCGTTAGGCGTACGACCGAGCGGCCGCTAACGACCGACTCTGAATGAGGTCCTCTGTCTCTGATTAAGTGATCCTCTTTACTATGTCTGGCAGTGAGAGTGATATGACTAAGTTAACCCCTATTTAACTGCTCTGTAAATAATGTACAGTGGTGTTAGGGGTAGGGGATATAGCCTCTAAGGAGTTATGTTTCCGGTGTTATACTGCCCCCGGTCCTTCTGAGGCTTCTGCAGTTCAGCAGGAGCCACCATGGGAGTGCTTTGCAAAAGCACTAACAACCATTGCAGGGCGTTTAGCAGGCCCCCCTATGTGTCCATAGTTCAGTTTTCAACAACAGCACTTTTTGCCAGCGCAAAACCTGCTGCAACCTCCTACACCTTCACAGGTGTTGCACCCTCAGTGGGTTAATACAGTTCCTGCTATATTGCAGGGTGCGACTGAGATACATCAGCAGGACACACCTATCAGCAGACCAGCTAAAATGGTGAGTCTGACTCTGAGCTACCTCCTCTGGAGGCGGGGGTCAAGTCTAATATATTCCAGGGCTAATACAAGCTGTAAAAGCAGCCCTGATCATTGAGGAGGATGAGCCTCCTGCGCCTAAATCTAGGCATGCATATTTCATGGAAAAAAAGGTGACTGAGGCTACATTCCCATTGTCTGACCAATTGGTGAATTACTTGGAGGTAGCTTAGAAAACGCCTAGAAAGCGGTATCAACCTCAGAAGCATCTAGTCTCTGCTTACCCTTTTGCTGAGAATTATTTTTCCAAATGGGAGACTCCGCCGGTGGTGGATTCCCATGTCACACACTTGGTAAGAAGCGCAACGCTTCCTATGCCTTCCATGTCGTCCCTGAAGAATGTTACAGATAAGAAGGTAGAAGTATGCCTTAAATCTGTTTATTCCCTTTCGGGGGCTGCGTGCAGACCAGCTATGGCCATTTGCTGGGTGGCTCGGGCCATGGAATGTTGGGCTAATAGCCTTGAAACATCCTTAGCCTCTAATGCTACCAGGGAACAGTTGAATCTGGTGGGAAATCTCAGAGATTCGGCTACCTATATAAATGAGGCAGCTTTGGATATTGGCTTACTAAATGCGAGGGTTTCTTCGGCGGCCATTGTGGCTCACCGCTGTCTGTGGCTCTGTTCTTGGAGAGCTGATGCGGTATCCAAGAAGGGGTTGAAATGTTTGACTTATGACGGTAAAGTCTTGTTTGGCCCTGATTTGGACAAGATTGTGAATACCTTAGCAGCTAAGTCAGCTTGTCTGCCTTCTGCTCCAGCTTCTTCGGGGGCTCGGACTCCATTCTCTCGGACCTATTGGGCCCCAGGTAAGGCTAGAACTCAGTCCTTTCCCAGGCCATCCACCACCAAGAAATCTGCCAGGCCTAAGAAGCAGCCCTAGAGTACTATATGTCTGACTGCCAAGCCTGATGACAAGCCCTCCACTTGATGGGACAGGCCTCCTCCTGGGGGACCCCAGGGTGGGAGACTGACTTCTTCAGTTTGCCCAGTTCTGGTGTCAAACTACCACGGATTCCTGGGTGAAGGAAGTGGTCTCTCTGGGGTACGCCCTCTCCTTCCGCAGAAGGCCTCCCCATCAATTATTTTGCACAGGGCTTCTGAAAATTGCAGACAAGACTTTGGCTATTCAACAGGTGGTACAATCCATGCTGCAGGCAGGAGTCATTGTACCAGTCCTGATGTCCCAAAGAGGAACAGGGTATTTATTATTCCAGCCTTTTTCAAGTCCAGAAGCCAAATGGTTCTTACCATCCTATTCTCAATCTCAGGTCCCTGAACAAATTTCTCAGGGTACCCAGGTTCATAATGGAGACCCTACGCTCCATTATACTGGCTATGGAATCTGGGGATTTTATGGTATCCCTGGATATTTAGGATGCATACCTGCATATTCCGATTGTTTAAGCTCACCAATGTTTTCTCAGGTTCGCTGTGTCACAACAACATTTCCAGTTTCAGGATCTGCCGTTTTGGCCTTGTAACTGCAACTCGGGTGTTTACAAAGGTCATGGCAGTAATGGCAACCCATCTGCGGCTGCAGGGGATCCGCCTGTTAGCATACCTGGACAACCTCTTGCTATTAGCAGGGCCCTCGGAGGTACTTCACCACCACCTGCAGCTAACGATATTTGTGCTCCAGGTACACGGGTGGTTGATAAATTGGAAAAAGTCCTCACTGATTCTGTCTCAAAGGATGCTCCATCTGGGAGCCCTGTTGGATTTACAACAGCAAAGGATTTTTCTGACAGCAGAAAAGATCTCCACTTTGCAGACACGTGTACGCAGATGCCTTCACAATCACCGAGTGTCAGTCCACTCAGCAATGCAGTTACTGGGATCCATGGTGTCGACATTCGAAATGGTGGAGTATGCCCAGTTTCATTCCTGGCCTCTGCAGCTATTGATCCTCTCCAAGTGGGACGGATTTCCCCATCATATATGGACTCAAATGATGGTGCTCTCTCCGGAGGTACGCCTGTCGCTAACCTGGTGGCTACAGATGGCTACAGATCCATCAAGGGGCATCCCTTTTGGATCTCAGACTGGGTCCTTCTGACTACAGATGCCAGTCTTTGGGGCTGGGGCGCAGTGCCGAGTCCCCACTTCTTTCAGGGAAGGTGGACCGCAGAGGAATCTGCGCTTCCAATCAATATATTGGTACTGCAGGCAGTTTTCAGGGATCTGCATGCAAACCAGGCTGTTTCTTCATGGAAAACCCGGCAATGATAGAGGTGTCACGCATTCTGACATGGGCAGAAGGCCATCTACCAGCCATATTGGTGGTGTTCATTTCAGGAGTGCTGAATTGGGAAGAGGACTTCCTCAGCCATCACGACGTGCATCCAGGGGAATGGTCTCTTCACTAAGAAGTGTTTCAACTCCTAGTGGACAGGTGGGGCCTCCCAGATGTGGACCTCATGGCCTCTTGACCAAATCACAAGCTGCTTCAGTACAGGTCCTGGACAAGAGACTCCAGTGCTCTCTTCGTGGATGCTCTGTCAGTCAAGTGGACTTTCCAGTTTGTGTACTTGTTTCCTCCAATATCCCTCCTTCTTCGAGTAATTTGGAAGTTCAAACAAGAGGGAGGCATGGTCCTGCTGGTGGCTCCAGCGTGGCCCCGACGTCCATGGTACTCAGAGCTTCGGAGTCTCTCCATCGACTCTCAATGGCTGCTGCCTCAACGTCTGGACCTTTTGTCTCAGGGTCCTTGCCTCTACCTAGATCTGAGTCATCTGTCTTTGACGGCGTGGCTCTTGGGACATCCCTGTTAAGGTCCAAGGGTTTTTCCGGCTCTGTGGTTAACACCATGCTCAGAGTACATAAACCTGCTTCTGCTAGAATTTACCACAGGGTATGGCATACCTATTTTGAATGGTATCGTCCAAAAAGTTATGACCCCCAGGTGTTTAGGATACCCAGAGTGTTGGCTTTCCTGCAAGTAGGTTTAGACCTTGGTCTCCGCCTTGCTACACTGAAGGTCCATATCTCGGCCCTTTCAGTGTGGTTCCAGAGAAGGATTGCTCCTCTTCTTGACATTCGCACTTTTCTGCAGGGGGTTCTTCGTATCCAGCCTCCCTTTGTCCCTCCTGTAGCGCCTTGGGATTTGGCTGTTGTCCTTAAGGCTCTCCAGAGCCCTTCATTTGAACCACTGGGCTCAGGGGATCTCAAATGACTTACTGCCGAGACTGTTTTTCTTCTGGCCATTGCTTCCGCCAGAAGAGTTTCTGATTTAGGGGCTCTCATTGTTCCCCATTTCTAGTTTTTTATAGGGACAGGGCAGTGCTTCAAACTCATCCTGGGTTTCTTCCTAAGGTGGTCTCTAGTTTGCACATTAATGAAGAAATTATTGTGCCACCCTTTAATTCCTCAGACCTCTTGGCAGGGGAGGCCTCAATGGATGTGGTACATGCCCTCAGGATTTATGTGGATTGTACCAGTTCTTTTCGGAAATCGCACTCCTTGTTTATTCTTTATGGTTTCCACAAGAGAGGATGGCCAGCCAATAAACAAACTTAGGCTAATTGGCTTCGCATGACTATCTCTGAGGCTTCCATTCATGAGGGCCTTCCAGTCCCGCCCTCTGTTACTTCTCATTCTACTTGGTCTGTAGGCTCTTCATGGGCAGCTAGTCGTGGCGCCTCAGCTGTACAGCTTTGTAAGGTGGCCACGTAGTCTTCTAACCAGACCTTTTTGAGGTATTATGCCTTTGATACCTTTGCCACTCAGGATGCTTCCTTCGGGCGACGGATTCACCTTTCTGCACAGGAGCATCCCCGCCCTTGAGGGTACTGCTTTGGGAATCCCCAAAGTTTCCTGTGGACCTTATATGGACCCTGAAGTAGAAAAGTAGAACTTACCCTTGTTATCTCTTTTTCTACGAGGTCAATACCGTCCACAGGGCACCCTCCCTGACACACCTGTGCTTCAGATGGGCTTCGCTCTGGTCACCGATTTTCTGTCTCCTTCTGTGTGAAAATGTGATTCTAGTGTGTTACAGACTTTCTTCTTATACTCAATTTGGCTTGCTACGTAACTGAGGAGCCTCCGGCCCGGGAGTGGGATGCAGAGGGAGGTCCCTTGCATTCTGGGAGAAAAAATGTAACTGCATGGTGCCCGGATGTCTTCGTCACCACCTATACCCCAAGGTTTCCTGTGAACCCTATGGACCTCGTAGAAAGAGAGATAACAAGGGTAAGTTCTTACCATATTTCTACTTGTCCCGCAAAAATCAAAAATAAGGATGGTTGGGAGGTATGTATTAATATGGGTGTGTGCGACTGGCGCTGAGTTCCTTGTAAGAGTTGATAATAGATCTAGATGTGCAGCCAGGAACAGCAGGAGCTTTTTAACAGAGCCCCTCAGAAAAGATATTTGAAAACAAAGGTTGGTGTCGGCGCTTTCTTTGATCTATTCGTGATCAAAAAACTTTCCAATATTTCCAAGTTATGTGAAAGAAAGAAATAATAATATAGTGTAAAACATAAATATCTTATTTCTTATAAGAATTAGTTGTACACTCACCCTTTGGAAGTGAGTTAAAGGTGTTGGACACAATTTTCACCGTGGTCCTACGGTGGTTGCAGAGTGCAATGATGAGCTTGTCAATGTGGTCAGTGAATCACTCCAGATCGTCACATATTTAAATGGAGAAAAGAAGTGCAACAAGCTTCCATGGTGCAAATCAGTACCGCCCAATAAAAGGTCCTACAAGGTTATGTAATATACTCACCTTGCATGGGATATGATGTAGGCCTTGGACATCTATTTTTAGAAAACCCAGATGTCAGTCATGTAGGTGATGAGTTAATTGGTAGATCCCAAAATAAGTTGTACATCCAACATTCAATATATTATATAAAAAAAATATTTTTCAAAACATAATTATAATAATTATCTTTTGAAAAATATATAATTTTTTATAATATATTGAATGATATGCCTGAAAGAAGGGAGCTTGGAGAATTCCCAGAATTATCTGAGAAGCATGAATTTTATTTATTTAATTTTTTTTGCTACAGGGCAAATCCACATTTTTACAAACATTGACTTGGTGTTGTTCAAAATGAATGTACTAGAAACGCTGATAGGTGGCTTTGTCAAACCAACAGCTAGTAACCCCTAAGTATCTATTCCAGCACAAACCCTCTATAACCCAAGGTAGCAGTGTACCCTAGATGAAATCAGAGAAATAGTTTTAACGTATGTACAAATATCTTCATTTTCCAGGACATGATTGTTTTATGAGATTCAGTGGTAGAAAAAGGGACATTTAATTAGCTTACATGCCTAGAGAGGAGCTGCCGGACATTTTTCTTTCTACAAAAGGGCTTTATCTTTATATGTCTCTGGCGGGTGTGAAAACCATTTCTCAGTCTATTTTTAATTAAACACCTTTTGTACCTTCCAGTCACACATTTTTTAAGGAAAAGCTAATTTAGTAATTTTAGACATGTTTTGACCCATGAAAAAAACATTTAAATAAACAAAAATGACAAATGTAATAAATAGTGTTCCAGTATAACCTCGCCGCACATGCCCAGAAGTGGCCTCCTAATTGCTCTTTGGATAGATGAGCAGAGGCCTCAGAGGTGTTGCTGGTCCCCACTCACCTCCGGACCCTGTAATAGTGACAATCCCTATAGCGGGGATCTTTTCATTTTTTTGGAATGTTATTAGTAGCTCTGTTATATACAGTAACTTGTGTTTTAGGTTTAATCATCCTTTAACTTTTGCTTGAACTCTATTATTGTCATGACTACTTGGCATTTAACATTTTGAAAAAGTCCTGTAAATTATTTACATGCAACTTCATTTTCATATAGAATTCTACCAAAACATGCCACGTTTGTCAACTTTGAAAACAAGGTGTTGGTAAAACCTTACGGCAAGGCCAAAGTCATTGTTAATGGAGTGGCCATTTTTATGAAAACCAAGCTGCAGCACCTGGTAAGTTATACTTAGTATGTGGCTATTTAGCTGACGAAGGTTATAATTATTATTCAGTGCTACCAGAGCTGTTGTATAAATATATATATATATATATATATATATATCCAGGGTAAGGTCTAATATTGTATTTAACTAGGATCGTATCATTCTTGGGTCAAATAGTGGATATCTGTACATTGGATTCCCGGCAGAACGTGGATGTGAAGACATCAGCAAATTTGACTATGATTTCTTTCAGTCTGAACTGGCAGCAGCTGAAGGCTTCAGTGTAGATAAACTGGGTAAGTTTTGCTTAGCCTGCAACTGTGTTCAAGTGAGGAAAAGGTCAGTGTGCCTGAAAGCACACATTTAATTTTGTTTGAGAATGTTTTTCTAGATGTTGATAATATTGCTGCACCTAAATACTGTTGCATGAAACAATTGCCTCAACCTCTCTCTTAATTGGTCCATCCTCATGTAATGTTGGCTATACAGCCAAAAACCAAATTACTGGATCACTGTCCAATTTGGCTACTTGCCAATATAAATAAATTCTGGCCAGCTCGCACTTGGAACAAACAACCAGATCATGTCCGATGCCACTGGAGCGATTTAGTGCATTGTGAAATAATTATCTGCACAGGCACATACTGTAGCCGTCTTCTGACCACATTTGCCAAGATGCACAAAAATAATGATGCACATCAAATCTCCTTCACAGTTATAGTGTTAACTGGACTTGGAAGCTGGATCCTGCTGCTAGATTCTGTGTAGACGGATGGGTGGGTACACTTTCCATCTCCTACAGCCCTATTGGATATGCCCTGAATGTGAGCACTTCCTGCTGTGCAGAGGAGGAAGCCATGTGATGCGGGTATAGTGATGGCCATCGGTGGGGTGTCTATAGATGGTTACCATCGATGGGTCCATCAGTGATTTACCATCAATGGCACAAAAACCATAAATGGTGAATCACCAATGGCTTGCACCCCTCGATAGCCACCACTGCAGGGAGCACGGCAGGCCGCGGACCAATCAAAATGGGGACGGAGCTTAGTGGGCGCCAGGAGGTTGGGCTAAGCTTCTTCCCGTTGAGAGGAAAAAAAAAACATTGGCTCCCACTAGTCCATCAATGACAGAGAACCATTGGCTTTTTGCCATCAATGGTAAAACTATCGACAGTTAACAAGCCATGTTTGCTAACTATCGACGGACAATGGCCATCCCTAAGCAGTTATGGTGTTACCCCTTCTATAATGTGGCTGCGCAACGCGTATCTCTGCCATCTGGGAGCCAAATTTAATAATTTTTTCATGCAACCCCATCATAAGATGGTCATGACCCACACTTTGAGAACCGCTCAGATAGTCCAATTGTTAAAGCAGGAGCATAAAAAAATTGATGGTTGGGAAGCATAGTGTATGGTCTCCAACTCATAGTGATGCACAGTATCTGCATTTATAGTACAGGAAATCCTATTTCATTTATACAAAGGATTTTTCCCTTTCCTTTCTACAGCGTAGTTGTCCCTAAATTATAGAGTTGGCAGGTAACTTGACTACTACCTTATATTAAAACATCCTAAGGTGTATTCCTTAGTTGCTAAAATATTTTAAGAGATCCACAGGTGGTGCTTATAATTTCACTTGTGATACTGAGGAGATCTGTAAAACATGCACTGCTAGGGGTCTCTGAGGACTTGAGTGTGTATGTGTGATGAATTGCCAATATATATATATATATATATATATATATCTGTAAGTCCGCACTCAAAGCTTTAACTGCAAGTCACATGTAAAAGCGGTGCTCCTTAAGAATCCAACATAATCCAAAATACAAAAATGGAAAAAAGGCACTGACCAGGTAGAAGCTAAAGATAAAATCACATCTTTATTTGGAACATCATTAAAATATCACCATATTGTTGATGTTTCGATCCTCTCAGGGACCGTCATCAGGACGACTGTATCCAGTGTAAACAGGACAACACCACCAGTATGCTTTGTGGTGTTGTCCTATTTACAATGGATATAGTTGTCCTGATGATGGTCCCTGAGAGGATCGAAACGTCGACAAATGGTGATATTTTAATGATGTTCCAAATAAAGATGTGATTTCATCTTTATCCTCTACCTGGTGAGTGCCCTTTAAATATAAATATATATATATATATATATATATATATATATATAGTTCAGGGTGCAGTCACCAGATTTTAAGAAGCACAATTTCTTTATTGGATCAGTATGATGACAAACAGGAGTTTCGGTTCACTGTGGTTCCATTTTAAAGACACAGTGAATGGAAACATTGGACTTGTGTTTGTCATTATACTAATGGGAAAAAATAAATTTTGGTGCTTAAAACCTGCAGACTTGCACCCTTAACTTAATTTTATTGAAAGGATATGTGGATGTGTCTACAGTCCATTTTAAACTGCACCTCAGTATTTGGATTTCCTATGTGATTGCGGAGCCTTGCTCTTTCTCTCGCTCTCTATGGGGGTGATTAAATTGTTGCGTGGGCGGCGATAATAATGAGCACCCAGTTTTGCAATTCAATTCCTCTGGGCACTCATTAATTATCGCCCCCTCTTCACACCTTATTAGACTGAGTTTAGCCAGGGTGTGAGCAGAAAAGCCGGGCCTGGCGGCTATCAAGCTCAGATGGATTGAATTGCTCCGTTGGATGCCTTAAATGTATATAAAATCTATATCCCCTCCCCCCAGTAAATCCCGTGTTTGCCCCTGCTATACTATGCACAGACTACAAGGAAATCCTAAACTCTCAGAAGCAGCAACTTTAGCATATTGCATGCAGCGTGCCAGTTTAATGTTATAGGAAAATTGAACACTGTCATCCCTGTCACATTGTTAGGTGTAGCTGATTGACAGGGTCCTGCCAATGAAATAGGGTAAGTCCCTACACCAGCACTGCTATACTATCATGTCTGAGTAGAGCATTCAATTCCTAATATTTGCTAGTCCATTGTTATGTTTACTAGCTAATCTTATAAATGATATTGAAATGTTTAAAATAAATAATACTATCTAGAATAGTCTATAATGCATTTATTTCCTCATTGTCCACCTAGGTGCTATACACAATAAAGATGGCAACCCTGACCCAAGTGTTCTAGCGGTCTTCCATGACTATATTAAATTGATTCCCTTGGTTGCTGAAGCAAATCAGATGAGTGAGGAGCTTATGAAGGTAAAACGTGTAATGACAAATGCCTAAACTGTCCAAATTCTGTTTCATGATGTTACTACTGATGGAACTGTATCTTTCTTGTTCGGGGTCCATAGGGATCCACAGGGATACCATGGGGATATTATCATACCTCGCAACTTTTTCCCCCGGAGAGTCGGGACTTGCGCGCGCCCGAAAAGGGGGCGTGTCCTTGTGACACCCCCCCGTTTACATCACTAAGGGGTTGCCCACGGGCTTCCCCCCTTTGCTCTGAATAGATGCTATGCGCATGCGCACAGCATCTATTCTCGCTCTGCATACACACTGCTCTGCATAGCATATGCTTCCCCCAACTTCCCCCCCAACCGCGGGACACTGTGGCCCGCGGGTGGGAGAGCGGGACAGTCCCAGAAAACCGGGACTGTCCCGCTGAAAGCGGGACAGTTGGGAGGTATGTATTATGGTTGGAAGACCAGGCACCAAACAGTTAAAGCTTTGGCTCCCAGAATGCCCTGGGTCCTCCTCCAAATATAACCCCCCCCCCTTCCCCATAAGCATAGGACTTCAGTTTGTTGTTTGGTGCGGCAGGATGCAGACGCACTGATGTAACGGGACTGTTCAGGCAGTTCTAAGCTTTTTATTGTTTTATATATGTTTACATTTTGAGTTGGCAGTACCAAGCATCTGTATTAAGACGCATGAACTGTGACTCCATCTACTTCCACCGGGCCGCAACACCAGTGATTGATTTCGGCGGGTCGTGGCTGAGCTTAGCTAGCAGCGAGGCTGCGATCTGGACTGCACCGGATGCTCGGAGATGTCAGTTAAGGTGACTCCTCCCTTACAGGGAATTGCGTGCGACAATCCTTACTTCTTGTGTCAGAGACACACCAGAAACCGCTGCTGTAATGACCAGGGATTGTCGGCATCCTTACTACACCAGCCGGGACCCTATCGTTTGATGCCGGGGATCGTGGCAGCAGACGCAATCTGCTGCCACGAGGCCAGCATACCTGGCTGGTTAATGCAGCTTAAGGGAGGTAGGCGCTCCCCCGGCAACTTCTCCCCCGACCCATACGCAGTCCCTACAAGAGTTTTGCATGTCTGGGTTGCTCCGACTACCCTCCACGTGTATGAGACTCTCACGGTCCACACAGTGCACCCGGCAGCTGTTGGTCTCAGGAAGGTCTGGGTCAGTCTCCCTGTATACCTCTCCCTTGGTTACGGTGCTCTGTGTCCTACCATTCCTTTGCGTTGCTGTAGTGGATTTAGAGCCAATTGTAATTATATTACATGTGCATTGTATGTGACTGTTTGCAAGCTGCTGTCTGATACTGTTTTTATTTCTATCTGTCAATTATAACTATCACTGTATTTCATTCTGAAGTACTTCACATTCATTGAGATTTTGTGAAGGCTATCACATAACTTTGAGTATGTCAAAAGATAAAGGGAAGCAGGAGATGGGAGCCACCTGTGCTGGTTTCACGTAAATCGTGTATGGGTAAGTTTTGGCAAGTGAGCAAAACAAAAAGAAAAAAACCTTTTGGGGGCACTCTTATTCAGTTTACATTTAAAATAGTTATATTTAATAAATATGCATTAAAAATTGTCTTTTGAACCTGCAATTTTTATATATCTGTGGAACTGCATATGAAAATGTGACTGCATTTTCAGACTAAGGTCATCTGTGTTTTTCTTAGGTGTCTGGGTATGCATCTTTTTTCTTTTGGTTACCTGTGAATACTATGTTATATATTATACACAATAATTTAACTATTCGTGCCTATTAATATTACATCAACACCTGCATCTGAGCAGCGTGGTTAATAAATATTTTCGCCCAACCATTGAGGATCGCTTCTCTGGGATATCTTCCCATTATCACTTGATAAGAAGCAATTGTACCCTATTGTCCCTTTATAAGGACAATTTTTTCTGTGTGTTTTTTCTGTTTTTTCTATGTGTGTCTTTTATATGTTTAAGTACAATTTTTAATGCATATCTATTAAATATAACTATTTTATATTTAAACTGAATAAGAGTGCCCCCAAAAAGAGTTTTTTTCTTTTTTGTTTTGCTCGCTTGCCAAAACCTACCCATACACTCTATAAACATAAGCCCTGGGGAGCACCACCAACAATTAAGATTTATACAACCTGGTATTGCTCTACCTTAATTTCAGTTATGTTGGTATACTATATCAAAAATAATAAATATTGATCATATTACTAAGTTTGGTGCAGGTATTCTTTTTTGCTTCACGTAAATCATGTAAGACTTGTGTATTGTGCATTGTTAACGCTACACTGGTTGTAGGTTACTTGCAAGTATTTCCCATGTCTCAGGACAAGGGTAAACATGAGACTGTTGTCCCTGTGCTGGTTTCATGTAAATCCTGTGCAGTAGGCCTCAAGGATTTCATACAGGATGGACTGTGCTTGATTGTTATACACCACAACAGTCCACCTCGCCAGCACTTGTTCATGGGTCACCTTGAATGTCCTTCTGG
Source organism: Taudactylus pleione (assembly GCA_031769625.1). NCBI lineage: Eukaryota > Metazoa > Chordata > Amphibia > Anura > Myobatrachidae > Taudactylus > Taudactylus pleione. The sequence goes on from JAUIMM010000153.1 coordinate 3,804,662, forward strand.
TCTCAGGTTAGGACGCAGTTAGTGGACCAGGTATCAGCTCGCACACTGCCTCTCGCTTTGGATTACCCACAGTGATTACAGCCTGCTATGTTTCCTCTTTCCATACATCCTTTCTGGATGGAGGGTTATGTCCACTCAGTTCAGAATCTGGTTTTTAGCATCTACCTATCCGCAGATCATTAGTGCTGGGAAAACATGGATCGTTAATAAAATGCTGTTTACATCTGTTTCTGCTGTAAGTGCCTTGGTCATAACATAACAGTGTTTTTTTTTTTTTTCTATTGTTTTTTTTTTTTGTTAAATCTGAGAGTAGGATCTGAAGTTTGAGCTGAAGGTGAAAAATTTGGCATTAACTGATTCCAGGGGCTATGATCTTCAAAAAGAAATAATGGTGAAAGTGATAAATAAAATTACTCAACAGGTACAGTTAGTACATCCGCAGTATGTTACACGTTTCGTTTGACAATGCCAAAACTTGTATTACATGGCTATTATTATATCTAAGGGGGGAATTCAATTAGCCATGATAAAACATAAACTTTTTGTGCATTAACTTATCGAACCTATCGCCCGTTAATTTCACATTTCGTCTGTATGTGTGCTCCCGTTTTTCGCACAATTCATTTAGAAAAGTTTTCATTCGGCATTCGCACGATAATTCCTGCACGTTTTACTCGTGATAAGTATAGGTGAAAAGGGGAAATCTGTACCCCAAAAAAGGCAAACATATATAGGATAACAGCATAGAAGTCTTTTAGTGGCCATAATACAAGTATGTGGGGTTTTTATTGTCAAATGGCTGGTTGAACATTTTTCTAAAAGTGAAAAAATTATAGAAAGCAGGTGTTTTTTCATCAAAATAAATGTTCTACTTAAATTGGGGGTGCATAAAAATGCCTATAAGTATATATTTGTTTCAATTAAGGCACTTAAAAAAAAAAAACTACAAAATACACTTCTAACAACCACCTGCAATCTTAAAGACACCTGTCCCATTCATATAGCACCTCCATATACCTGTCCCATTCATATAGCACCCCCATATACCTGTCCCATTCATATAGCACCCCCATATACCTGTCCCATTCATATAGCACCCCCATATACCTGTCCCATTCATATAGCATCCCCATATACCTGTCCCATTCATATAGCACCCCCATATACCTGTCCCATTCATATAGCACCCCCATATACTTGTCCCATTCATATAGCACCCCCATATACCTGTCCCATTCATATAGCACCCCCATATACCTGTCCACATCAATTACCCATTTTCCTGCACTTTGCACATTTTCACACAAAATGACATGTTGTTATTGGCCAAATTAAGATAATTAAAAATTTTTTTTTACCTAATTAGTCATTAAGGACTGTGTCCCAGTGGTTCTGAACCAAATCCCAAAATTTTTACCTTAAAATAAGGATTTTCCTTAACTTTTCACCTTCTCAGGAGGTGGTGAAAAGAAATTTGCAATAAATCCTATGAAGAATTATCATACAAGAAGAGGGCAAAATATTTTCACACCAAATTCGCTTTTATGCAGTTTAACACATGAAAACGGGTAATCATGGCTACTTGAATTCCCCCCATAATTTGTTATATTCATACAGACTTTGTAGTGTTTTCAGACTTTGACTAGTGTGAATCTTGTGTTCAAATTAAATCGTGATTGTAAAGTTTTATAATAAGTAATCGCCGAATTCGGACAATGTCTTTTGTTATGGCTTCTCTGTAATATTTGATTTACGATACATGTGATGTTTAAAAAAAAAAAACGTATTTAAAAAAAAAAGTAATCGCCACTTTACATCTTACGGCTAAATCAGCACAACATTGGCACTTTCAGCAACCCAGAGGCTATTACATTTGACCATATGTCTGTATTCAAAAAATTGGCCAATTTTTTCTATATACACAATCTCCCCCCCTGATATTTAATACATTTTATTTGTTACATCACATTTGTGGTGCTCCCTCTTACTTAAATATTTTCTATACATTGTTTGTCTTGACTTTATAGCAATGGTGTATATGTATAATTGGTGCAGGGTATGTGAGGCACACGGGTCCATATGTCAAGGGGGGAACACCCTGCACCCACAGAATCATCCATTGTGCCAAGCTGCCAGTGGCTCCATCTTTATGACGATGTGTGGCGCAGGCACAGGACATAGCAAAGATTCTGGCTCTGTGGAGAATATTTAATATGTAATTAATAACTGAACAGAGAAAAATGTAATAACAATATGGAACTACAATTAAAATGCTAAAAATATAAGAATAAAATGTGTTAATAATAAAATTATTGAAATATAAATGAAACAATCTCTGATACCACTTTCAGACAGGAATAGCCGAAATCCTGGCTTTTACCCGGCATTTGCATCCCGTGTTGTTTTCTCAGTCCCTGCCTGATACCCCCCCTCAGACAGAAGAGCAAATTACCGGGTCAAACATTTCATCCCGGGTGATTAATACGGATATTTCTTCTGTTTGAAAGGGTAAATTCCTGGGTTGAAGACCCAGGATTTTTGACCCTGGTTTACCCTTTCAAATGAAACGTGTTGATCAGCAAATTAACTGGTTGAAATGTTTGACCCAGTAATTTGTTTTTCTGTCTGAAAGTGGTATTAGTAATACAGTCTGGTAGTTTTATTATCCCAAAGCAAAAACATATCGCAAATATATTTTAATTGTTTAATTATGTACCAGATTTGTTACCTTTATATATAAGAATATAACAATATAATATATAACAATACTTATTATATAACAATACATTCTTTTGAAACCAATATTGCTGACTGTAATTTGTGTTGTATATTACATGGCTGAAGGTGTGGATATGGTCAAAATCCAAGTTCATTAACAGGAAGTTCCTGATGGAGGAGCTGTACCAGAGATTTCTGGATGGAGACACTACACTGGACCGGGAAAATGATCCCTTCTGGGACCCGGTTGAGGCTATTCATTTAGGGTCAGCTCACATCTGGCTGCAGTCTCTAGCTTATTGCATGAAACTGGAGGAACAAACAGAACTTCTGGATTCTGAAGGTGTGGAGGAAGCCATTCTCATGATAACCATTACCCCCTGCACCAGTACTGGAAGGTATATAGATATATATATATATATATATATATATACACACTGACGCTCAGGACATATAAATCTGGTACATTTGTTAGAAAGTTTGTTTCACTGTTCAACTTGTTTTAATATAATAATTAAGCATTAAAGTTAGAGTTGTTGTGGGCCCAACCAAAAATTTCTTATTTAATAACATATACATGAACAGTAGTAACAGTTAGTAGAAATTCTCATCATTGATTTATTTATTTTTACCTATTAAGGGGCCTATCCATTAGCAGATCTTTCTCTATGCTGAAAGACAAAAGATTTATCCCTTGAAAACTCCTGGGGCTGCAGTGACAGATATCTATCATGTACATGACAGATTTTTGCGAACGACGAATGATATTGCATGACATCATTCAGGGAGTGGATTTTTTTTATGTTTCTATTAATTTTCATTAAAAATATCGTTCGTCGTTCAACGCTTCTAAACAGACAGATATTTCTAATATCTGTCAGCGATAAGCGATAATTGACCAACATGTTGGAGAGACGAAAGACACAATTTGTCGGCCGCGGGAGTGCGCATCTGTCATCGTTCAGGGCCTATCCATGACAGATAAATTGAACGACTGAACGATATATCGTTCATCGTTCAAATTTATCTGCTAATGGATAGGCCCCTTTAAAGTACAGTGTAAGTCAAAAGCTATTCATGAGGGAAAAAAGTCCTATTATAGGAGCTATCCATATTTAGACAACCACTGTCAGCCCCTATGTGACCAATACAGGGAGCCACAATATTACCTGATGCTTGTAGTTGTATGGAAGTAAAGGCTGCTCACAGAACAGGAGGATTCAGTTTATCGTGTCTGATTCAACGTGTCTAATGAGCCTCATCTGCTGTAGGATGCAACATCTGCCTTTGTAAAAGCAGCATCAGGTAATGTCAGTGACTCTGTGGGTGGATCACCCCTTTTGCTACACAGAAGGCAGGAGAGGGAGAGGAAATAAGTGTTGACTGTTCAAAATCAGATATCCAGATGAAAGGGTTGAATGTTGGGGTAAAGATTCAAAATTGCAAATCAGGAAGGCTGCTCTTGATCTTAATGCTTGAGATTATTTTGAAAGAAATCTTGGGGAAAAAGATATATCGCATGATCCCTGTTATAGCACAAAAGATAGAGTTTGGAGTGACAAGAGAATTATAGTTTTAAGCAGCATTACAGTATTTGATCTTTGTATGTACACGAGGAGACTTTACATTGGCTCTATGCTATGCTTGTCACATAGGTGGAAATTTGTGGGCAGTTTGTTCATTTCTGACAAACCTGAATTACCATGTGACACCCCTGTCCTAAATGATCAGAATCCATTTCTGTACAATTTGATCCAGAAGGAGAATAACGCAGATTAGCTGCTGATCTCCATTGGTGTGTGTGGCAGGGCAGCATGTCTGGATAACACTTTCTGCTTTTTTTTCATAGGCCCTTAAGCGAAGAAGATATTGTCATAGACCCTTTGGAATTATTAGGAAGGAAAATAGTTTTCCAGATTCATATCTTACAGTGTCTTGGGGTACGCTGGCTGAGAGAGGCCACAGACAGAGGGATTCAGATTGGGTAAAGAAAGGAGAATATGTTTAATTTTTCCAAATTTGTTGACTGTGCATACATAACCCTTATCTGTCTTTGAACTGATATTATCTCATATTTATTAAAGAATCCTTATCATTAAAGTTGTTTGGAACTTATATTTAAGAATTGTAGACTTTTTGCACTACTGTTTACATTGATAGGGTTGGAATTAATATTCCTGGAAGTTCTATGTTATTTTTCTTGGTCTATATAGCAAGAGATACTGCAAAGCAAGTGAAAGGATTCTGTACCCCACTGGGTGCGCAGCATTTTGTTCATGTATAAAATGTGCCATTATATTTTGTTATAACCATGCGCTTCGATTATAGACCAAGCCATAGCTGAGTGATAATGTGGCCTGGGCTGGCCTCACTATGTGTGTGCACATGTAACATCACAATGTCACAAGAGGGTTTGGGCCGCCGCTGGGTCCAGGAAACGGTTACTCCCAGCGCATCCTAGAGATGTGTAGGTCAGCTCTCTGGCGGATCTGCAGGTTGTAAGGTGACATTCCAAACACACTGCAATCAAAATTCAGGTGCCATGGGGCAGCTACAGTGCCTTCTCCCCTGCCTTGCACCCTGGGTACAGCTCTCACACACCTAGTTATGGCCCTGAGTCTGAAACATACCAATCTACTGAGCTTTTCCCTTCAAAAGAAGCACAACTAAACTAAATGGTTTAATCATTATGGCAAATTTTAATTGGATTGATTTTGATAACTTTATTTATGCCTCTGGTGCAACAACAGGGACCACAATTGGTCAGCTTTCTGCACTCCAGGAATATTATATTTACTTAAAGATTATTTTAAATTACAAGTGAATTTTTTATTTAAAAAATTTAATATTTTTTGGGGGCGTGGCTTGACTACTAGACGGAGCAGACGTGTCTCCCTGCAGCTCCCCAGACTACCCCTCTAACCACCCGATTCCTGTTGGACCACGCTGCCTGTGTGGGTCCTCTCTGCCCTACCTGACCGTCTGCAGCCCCACTGGCCTTCTGACTGGACTCTGGAGGTGTCTTGCGACTCCGGAGGTGCCGAGGCCTACACCCTCTCTAGCAGCCCCGACCTCAATTTTGAAGCTCCGTGGACCAGAGCGGTCGTGGTCACCGCCGGACGTTGCCACTACCTTCCCTCACCCCCCGGACCCTCGCTGGCTGCCGAAGTCACCAGGTGTGGCCTCACATACCCCCGGAGGGCCCCCAGAGACACCCGCGATTGGACCCGCGAATCGCGGGAGGCCGCCATCTTACCAACCCTGTGACCCCCACTACAGCTGCCCTCCTTCCCAGCGCTAACAGAGGACACAGAGACCAGCCAGGGGCACCTTCTACACCACATAGGACGTTATCCTACTGCTTCCAGTCTTCTTGTGGTGAGTCTGTCAGGATAGTGAGTGGCCCTATATCAGCTGTAGGTCCTCTCCACAAAGGGTCCTCCCTCCCCTCCTGTGGTCGATATGGTCAAGATTGGTCGTTCATCCCCTGCCCCTTCTACCAAAGAGGACATCTTGGCTCTCTGCTCCCTTATTATGGAGTTTAAGGACTCTCTTGAAAACAAGGTTGACAAAGCAGTGGCCTCCATTAAATCTGATATCTCATCTCTAGCCACGAGAACCTCCAAATTAGAATCTCACCAGGACAGTTTTCACAAAGCTCTTAACGAAACTGGCAGGAATTTGGACCACATTATTACTGAACTCTCAGACCTTAGCACTGAGAATGAAGACTTGGAAAATCGGGAGCGTAGAAATAACATCCGTATATGCATCATACCAGAATCAGTATCTTTAGAAGCTCTGGAACCTTATCGTCACAATCTCTTCTCCTTTCCGATTCTGGATCTTGGAGACCGGAGACTACCCTTGGAAAGGGCTCATCCAGCCCCCCGGCCTAAACCAAGAGATAACGATTCTCCCCGAGATGTGATAATGCATTTCCTTAGCTACAGTACACTGAAAAGGGACTCATTTTGGCTCCTACCCAGGGTAATCCTCATATCCTCTTCAATTCTGTTAAGCTTCAGTTCTACCAAGATCTTTCTCACCTGACGATTGCCAAATGGAGAGTTTTTCAGGACTTAACCAGAGCTCTTCGTGACAGGGCTATCCGGTATCGTTGGGGTTTTCCCTTCAAGCTCATTGTTACCCTGAATGGTAAATCAGTCCTCATCCGAGATCTCAGAGAGTGCAAGGACTTATTAAACCACCTAGAGGAATCTGGTCCCCCTCTTGGGAATGATTCCCCCGAATCGTGAGTGATCTTCCTCCCAGAGGCAATACTCTGATTATGTCTCCACCGTTTTTGTTCACCGTTTCATGTTTCTGTAGCTATTCCAAGGATGTCCCGTTTCCTTTTTTTTTTTACTTTCTTTTTCTCCCTTTATTTTATTATATATAATTGATATATTGGGATTATTCCCTGTGGCAAAGTTTTGACTGTTTCACTTCATGCCTCTGTATCTTCTCCAATAAACTGGTAGTTTATTATTTTTTACGGTTCAAGATATTATTAGATGTTACTGACTTAGGCTGTACCAATTAACATGCCATTATTTACCTCCATGTTTACCATTCTTCTACCCTTTCCCCACCCCCCCTTTTTTTTCTAGCCCTCTCTATTTTCTTTTACACAATTCGAGTTTCCTGTTTTTTTTTTCATTTTTGTTTCTCCCTTTCTTTTATGTTTTTCTTTTCCCTCTCCCACCTCAGCACCCAAGGGACACTGCAGTCCCCAAACATCTCTTTTCCTCTCTCTATAAACTATTAGGATTTTAGTTATTTTTTTAAAGCTAATTATTTTTGTTTATTTTCCCTAGAGGTGTCCCAGGCTATTTTGCCTGCGCCTCTTTGGACAACTGTGTCCTAGCCTCTGTGTACTTCCCCCCACATTTTTGGTCAGGTTTACGTACTTAGCTCCAGTTCATCCTTTATTTAAAATGTTAATTGTTTTTTCTCTTCAGTCCCCTTTCTTTTTTACTCCTTTCCCTCTTCTCTCCCCAGATGAGCCGTGGATCCTGTCTAATTTTTCCCGCTTTCTGAATCTTTATCTGGTTTTCTCTTATCATGCCTTTCACTATTGCTTCCATGAATGTCTGAGGTCTTAATACCCCCCAGAAACGTTTGCATCTGTTCCGCATAATTCACAGTCTAAAGGCCGACATTGTTCTTTTACAAGAGACCAATTTCGATCCACTGACCACCCGTCCCTGCTTTCTAAACATTTCTCCAATGTATTTTACTCCTCCAGCACAACCAAGCACAATGGAGTTTAAATCCTAATTAACAATAAACTACCCTTCATTCAAAGCTCTGTCCATACTGATTCAGACGGTCGTTATATTATCTTAACTGGCAGATTGGAACATATAGACGTCACTATTGCTAATATCTATGCTCCTAACGTAGGTCACCAGCGCTTTTTTAAGTCTTTTTTTTACTCACTGCATAAGCAACGTGTTGGCTATCTGTTTCTTGGTGGAGATTTTAATTGTGTTCTGGATCCTGCTCTGGATAACTCCTTCCCCCAGGCCCGTCCCTAGATGTGTCCTCTTTATAGATCCTCACTAAACATGTTATAGTAGCAGGTATTTTGGATACATGGCGCTCTCTCAATCCCTCTTTTAGAGATTACACCTTTTTTTTCTGCACCTTACCGCTCATACTCGAGAATCGATCTTATCTTCTGCAGTCTCTAAGGGGTAAATTTACTAAAGTGAGAGTTTTTAGAAGAGATGTTGCCCATAGCAACCAATCAGATTCTACTTAACATTTAACTAGCACCTTCTAGAAAATAATAGCTAAAATCTGATTGGTTGCGATGGGTAACATCACTTTTAAAACTCACTTCTAAAAACTCTCACTCTAGTAAATTTACCCCTTAGTCTCCAAGCACCTCATTGACTCTGTGATTCTTTCTAATTCTTGGTCCGATCATTTGACCTTTTGGATACTTCAGTCGCCCGGCCCTCTTGGAGACTCAATGAGACGCTCTTGAAAATCCCTCAATTTCAAGCAAAGATCACAAAAGTTTTGAAGGACTATTTCTCCCTTAATGTTTCTGACTATGGATGTTCTCCAATTATCTGGGAAGCCCATAAATGTGTCCACCACAGCCATGTTATCAGTTATGCCTCACACAGGAATAAGGAACATAAACCACTCCTCAGGTCCCTTACGGAACAGTCCATCAGTTGGAATCTTTTCATAAACGTACCCCTACTGATGCCATATACAGGCAATTGATTGTAGCAAAATCTGCACTTAATGCAATTATCTCGGAGGAGATTGAGAAATCTCTTAGATGGCTAAACCAGTGCTTCTACGAAAAAAGTAATAAGGCAGACACTCTACTAGCCAACCGCCTGAAGACCCATAAGTCTCTTTTTGCAATTCTGGCACTTAAGGATCTCTCTGGCTCTCTCCAGTACAACCCCCTTAAAATTAACTCTATTTTTAGGGACTATTATACTCACCCCTATAACCTTAAGAGTCATGACTCTCCTCAACCCTTATCCCCACTTCTGAATATCTTTCTTCCTGTGCTTTACCTCAGATTGATTCTGTTACTGCTGTAGATCTTAGTCTTCCCATAACTGAAGAAGTAATTAATGCCCTTAAAACCCAGAAACCCCCAAAAGCGCCAGGCCCAGATGGACTTCCCTTTTCCTACTATAAGACCTTTCAAGGTTCTCGCATTTCCCACCTTACAACCTCCTTTAATCATATCCTTGAGGGCAGCTTTTTTCCTCCAGATACCACTAGAGCCAAGATTACGGTCATCCCAAAGCCAGGTAAGGACCCCCAACTTGTAACTAACTATCATCCAATATCCCTTTTAAATACTGACCTTAAACTTTCTGCTAAAATTCTAGCAAATAGATTAAATCCTATTCTCCCATCTCTCATTCACCCAGATCAGGTGGGCTTTGTACCTACCCGCCAAGCACTTGATAATACTAGACGAACGGTGGATTTAATCCACCACGCCAATTCCACAATAAATCTGAAGCCCTACCCCTCCATATCCCACGTTCATCCCTGGACCACCTTTCTCTTAATTTTACCTTTTCCTGGAGGACAGACTCTATTAAATATATTTTGGAATTCATCTCACAAAATCTTATCATAGTCTGTACAAGGCAAACTATCCTCCCTTATTTCATGCCATCGAGCAATATATTTCTCGTTGGCATACTATTTTCATCTCCTGGATAGGTTGCGTAAATGCAGTAAAAATGAATGTTCTTCCCAAACTATTACATCTGTTTCAGACCCTCCCTCTTGCTGTACCTCCCTGTGCTCTCAATTCTCTTCAATCATTCTACCGTAATTTTATTGGAACAACAGGAGATCTCGTCTTCGCAGGGAGGTCCTTTTCAAAAGTTCAGGAGGTCTCGGCCTTCGATCACTATCTAAATACTACCAAGCCTCCAGACTCAGCCAGTTGGCTGCTTGGCACTCCTCTAAAGGCACCAAACAATGGGTTGACTTAGAATCTGAACTCTGTAAAGTCACCTCCATCTCCGATCTCCGTTGGCTTCTCCGTAAACATAGACCAGCCTCAGCCCTCTCAGTCCCTTGAGTCACTCTCACTTTGTCTATTTGGGATTCTCTCTCGTCTAAATTTGCTTTGTCTACCTACCCTTCACCCCAAACTTCCCTGTGGTATCATCCTTCTTTCCCACTTGGTAATTCACCCCATATGGCTTCTACCTGGTCAGAGGCTGGCATTACCCGCTTTTCTCACATCCTTGGTAATTTTGCTCCGCAAACGTTCACTGACCTACGTGAGAAATATTCACTCCCGCAAACCTGTTTTTACCAATATCTCCAACTCCAGAACTTCCATCTCTTATTCTCTATGCAACCCCACGGCGATGGAACGTCTTTGTATTTATAGTCCTGCTGATAAAGGCATCATCTCTCGCATTTATCACACTATCCTCATCAAGGAACATCCACCTCTGGCGGCCCATAAACTTTCCTGGGAATTGGACCTAGGTATCTCTCTGGAGGAAGAAATTTGGGAGGTAATTCGCCTCAATATATCTAAATGCTCTATTAGTGTTTCCATTAAGGAGAATACATATAAAGTGTATACCCGATGGTATTTTCTGCTGGAACGTCTTAACCAAATATATCCCGCTACTTCCAATATATGTTGCCGAAATTGCAGTCAAGTAGGATTTTTTTCCAAATATGGTGGACGTGCCCTAATGTAGCTCCTTTTTGGTCGCTTGTTATATCACTTCTGTCCTCTATAGTTCTGTGCCTCCCCTCTCCCCGGCCTCGTTACTCCTGTGTGCCCCGGTTTGCCAGCTATCCAAGTTTGACAATAAATCGATTATGCATATCTCTTGTGCGGCTAAATATCAGATCGCCAGGGCTTGGAAAAACCCATCCCCTCCAACCCAGCAGGAGCTCCTCAATCGTGTTTGGTTTGTGTCCAAAATGGAGTACATCACTAGCCTTCAAAATAACACTGTGGACAAGTTTCACAATATTTGGTCCCCATGGTATAGGATCAACAATGTGACCCTTCCTGGTCTCTCTTAATTCTCTACTCTACTTACTTTGTAGCTCTCTTATTGATTTTTTAAATATACTTATATGATTCAAAGTAACAGTTTGATTACATTTTTACGATACCTGGATTTTTTGGCTCCCACAACCAATATCTTGATACTTTATAGTATTAGTGACTGCTTCTACTGTAGGCTTTGAGTTCACCTATTTTCATATATGTATATTGCTGTTTTGTCTTAGTAATTACTGTTTGTTTGTTTCTTTAGTGATTTATTCTTTCGTTATTTCCGTTCCCTGTTCCCAAGCTCTCTTTATGCCGCGTTATTTTGATCTGCTTTAAAAAATGTGACTAAAACTAAAAATAAAATAAGGAGTTAAAATATAACTAAACAAATGGAAAGAACAACAAAAAAGTAGTTTGAAGAATTTTATATGTACTTTTTTGTTGCAAGCCGTAACATTTGTTTGCTACCTTTTCCGCCCTTTGTTGACTCAGGCTGTGTACGCTTGTTTTTGTTTTATATTTCTGTATCCCACTTTTATAAATGAAAAGATCTTGAAAAAAAAAAATCTAATCTTTTTTTTTTTTTTGTTTCTCCATTTAAGATATCACTTTTATGATTATCATCAATCTGTTTATACTAAGCCAGCCTGGAAAAACGTGAATCCTGTCATTGATCATAAAATGCAGTTTATTGCATCAAATGTATCTAATGGACTTCTGAATTACCTACAAAAAAATGCATTGGTGGTAGATTTATGGGGCCTCCAAGGTATAACTTTTTTTATTATTTATCTTCATATTTATTATTAAATAAACCTGTTAATGGTGTTTCTAATAACGCTAGGTACACACTATACGATTATCTGTCCTATCTGGCTGGTTGGAACGAAAATCCTGTATGGGAGCACATGACATGCTACCATTTGCTCCCAAACACTGGAATACTGCCAAAAATGGTTGTTCGGACAAATTGATTAAATCAAACGGATTTAACCAATCTGTCTAAGCCACAGCATGATTGACATGCTCGACTGTTTGCGGGGGCCATCCAAAGTAACCTGAGGGTTACTCAAATGGCTGACGTTCCTGAAAGTGATCCCGTGGCTGAGTCCTCAGAGGCAAGATGTTTTAAGGATATCCATGCTTAACCACAGGTGACTTAATTAGTGCCTCAGTTAATGTATTTTAACCACCTGTGCTCAACCATGGATATCTCTAAAACCTGAACTGTTGGGGAGCCTTGAGGACGAAGTTTGGGAACCTCTGCTGTACTTACAAAAGACGCCTCCTGCGGCATTACCATATTTTAGCCTCGCTGCTGCATCTAAATAGGTAGCAGCGATGCTAAAAGCGTACGCTTCTGATTCAGGTGTGTGCGCTCTCCCGAAAGCTCAGATATGCGTTGTCGCATGCAGGTAAGAAGGGAGCAGTGGGCTTATTTATGCTCAGGTGTTCTTTGCAGACATTAGCAAATTTTAATTAGATTGCATTAACGTCCATCTCTGAACCAGGCCCATAGTACAGAACCATATGATGATTACTCATTCCATTTGTGCCACCCAGGGGCATCTCTAGAGAGGAGGAGGCCATGATCATCCCCCGACACGGGCCCCTTCCTCTAACTCCGGTGTTTGGCGTTTGAACAGCGCTGGGAGACCTGACGCGGGACTTCGGAGTGGTAAGTAATAGAAAGTATGGGTGCAGGGTATGCGGTGCGGGCCCCCCTGGGGCCGGGGGACCGTGTGTACCGCACACCCTGCACCCATTATAAATACGCCCCTGGTGCCACCACATGTGTTGTGTTCCTATTGTGTTCCAGGTACATTAGAAAAGAAACACAGAAACATTCTCCAGCACACTGCTGTCCATCAGTAAAAAGCTGCCATTCTATTTATCTATAAAATGCAGACCTCACAATTTCACTTGTTTGGAGATAGTTCTAGAATAACTATTTATATAGATTTTTATGGCGTCGGCACCACACATTTTGCAGCTGTAGTCTAAATTATTAGTATATTAATCATGTTTTGTGCCTTGGGCAGAAGTAGAATGGTCGGAAAGGACATGGGGGAGATGGACCAATGGACACAGAACACACTGCTCAGTTCAATTTTTTTTTTGTTCCAGAAAAATGGGGAGCTTTGTCTTGTTTTTGCCCCAAAATGTGTCTATACTTATTCTAAATGAAGTAAAAGTGCAGAACAGCTCCACAACACAACAAAAGTAAGGTATGACGGCCACTCAGCTAAATAAATCTCTTAACCCTGTCTACCCTATATTGGGGTCCAGGGTGATCCGTTTTAAGTTCCTGATTTTGGGGGCTACAATATGGATCCTAATGTCTGCCAGGAAGAGGTGACATTTTGTTAAGCATTACACCTCCCCCTTCAACACTACTATGGTGCAGGGTCTGGCAATACATACCTAATGGTGTCAGTGCTGCCGGGTATGCCAGACATGCAACATTAGGGCGGGGGCAGTGAAGTCCCAACGTCGGAAGCAGGGTGCCGGTGAGAACCTTCCTCCCTACTCTCTGTTCAGACGACATCCATAGTGGTGAACAGGAAGAAATAAAGAAAAATAAGATACAGGCTGCCAAGGCAGACATCTGTAATAAACTTTTATCCTGCTAAAATGCTCATAAAAAAACCTGAGGTGTTACTGCAAAGAGTTGTAATATAGGGGAAAGGCTACATTACAAAGGAGCTGTAGCAGTGTCAGTGCCAAATTCTGCATTACGCCCGCTATGATCCAAGGTTACCAGTGCCCCCCTTCATTTTTGATCCCTACGCTAAGAGGGATCTGTAGAGGTTAAAGCCAGCTTGGGATCTATCAAAATATTTAAAATGTCTGCCATGAAATGAAAGTTGCAGAGAAAATATGAAACAGATTTTTATATATATTTTGCTTGTGTGGCTTTCCAGAAGGTTGCCCTGAAATTGGATGGTCTCTGCCAGCCTCAGCATGCACAAATGAAGGCTTTATTTTAATTGATAGTATGAAAACTTTAAACTCCAGTTCATCTTTAGTGGTAAGTACAATGTCAATATATTTTAATGGATGTTTTACATAAGAGCCACATCATTCTATTTTAATATGCTAATTTTACTGAATGGAAACTGTGTATTCTTTATTTCTTTGCTTTTAATATTGTACATGTCTGCTCTCACTGAAATATAATGCCACTCTCCATCCACAGCTATTGTAGAACCATATAAGAGGAATATTACTACCGGTAATAACTAATGTTGCTCCATTTTCAGCTTTCTGCTTAAACATATGTTAGCTATATTTACACAGTATTTATACATCAATGACCCAACTGAGATAGTTAATAAAGAATCTGTTATTCTTATTTAATATTTATTAACGTCTAGCCTCATACTATATATCAGGATGGAGCTTGTATTCTGCTGGGCAGAGGCTCTAGTGTCCATGTTAGCATGGTTCAGGGGCAGCTTAGTCAACAGAGGTACAGGGGAAAACCCTGGTGGGCCCAACTACCTCCTCAAATGGGAAGTAGTCGGGATACCGACAGTCACGATGCTGACGTTCAGAATACTGGCTCTGGAATCCCAATGGTGGGAATTACAATAAAAAGTAACAAGGTTAGGGGTTAGGTATAAGGTTAGGCACTAGGGGTATAAGGTTAGGCACTAGTAATTTTTAATTATTTGAAAAGTGTACTGCAAACTAGGTAACTCATCATTGCTGCAGATCATCTAATTTTTAATTACTTGAAAAGTGTATAGATTAGTAGACCTAGTTCTTCTTAGCTTTGTGGCATTCACTGTTTGTTTATGTTAGGACATTTATTGCTAGCCATATTAGTGGGAGGGTATTGGGGGATGATTGGATTCATTGCATACACATGCAAGCACTGACTATTTAAGTTTCATATGAGAGGCTGAAGGCCCCTGGGCTGAGTAGGGCATAATTATTAGAAGTGCATAATTTGTAAAAGTGCATTTCTTACCAAATTCGGCATTATACCGGCATTAAACCGAAGTTAAACAGAAGGAGACCACTCTAACCTGAATCTATTCTTTAACAAGAACATATGGACAAAGTATAATCAAGAAATGTAAGTTCACAATATCTACACTACAAGCAACTGCCGTCTGCATCACCTGGGCAATCTTCACTGGCCTCTGTTTGCTCACTAAGAACTTACACCTGCTAATATTTGTACTGACTCGCTCATTTCACAAACAACTCATAGCTTACTGTATTCAGTGCCAATTTTAGTATATGTCTTAGAAATAATATCTTCCCACCTCTCTTCTTTTCCTAGCCTGTCATCTGTCTTCTAATTCAGTTTACTTTAATATTCCATTTCTCCTCTTTTCCTCTGCTCAATAATAGTTTGGAAATTTTGCAGGCACATTTTCCTTGTTACTTGCTTCTCTGCACTCATACTTTATTCCCACATCTAGTTTTCCTCCCCCTACCCAACTCTTCCACACCATTATCATGTGTACCTCCCCCTCCACTCACTGTCTACCTAATACTCTGCTCTACCCCCTTTTTCCACCTATATCATTTCCCCCTTGTCTCCTCCACCTCCTCCTTCCTTTATCTCCCCTCCTCTGTCTGCCGTCCTCCCTCTCCTCTACCACTAATACACTTTCATTCTCTTCTACCCCTCCTTTGTCCTACTACCCCACTGATAATCCTTCCTCCAAACCTCCTCTCCATGTCACCCCATACCACCCCCATCATATTAAACTCCCTCCCTGCCAACCACCTACAGATTCCCTTCCCAGCTCTGGTCCCCGCATAATCTCTCCACTACATTCATCTCGGCCACCCATATTAAACTCACCTTCTCGCTACAGCAACCCAAATAATCGAATTCACATCTCTCCCACAAACACTGTCCCTCTATCCTGTGCCCTCTGGAATGCCAGATCAGTATGTAACAAACTCGTACCCACCCATGACCTTTTCATCTCTAAAAACTGGCATCTCCTAGCCATTACTGAAACCTGGATTTCACCCTCTGACACCACTTCCCCTGCTGCTCTCTCCTTTGGGGGCCTCATCTTCTCTCATACCCCTCGGCCTGGGGGTCGCCATGGTGGTGGGGTAGGGGTCCTTCTATCCCCCGGTTACTTCTACCATCTCCTACCCTCTGAACCATCTCTTACTTTCTCTACATTTGAGGTTCATGCTATACGCCTCTTCCAACCAGTTCACCTTAGAGTAGCTGTCATTTACCGTCCCCCTGGCCCTCCTTCCAAATTCATTGACAACTTCGCTTCCTGGCTTCCTCACTTTCTCTCCTCTGACCTTCCCTCTATTATCCTAGGTGACTTCAATATTCCTATTGATATCCCCACAGAAGCCTCTGCCTCCAAACTCCTCACCCTGATGTCTTCATTTGGTCTGTCCCAATGGACCTCCTCACCCTCCCATGTGAGTGGGCATTCGCTTGACCTGGTCTTCACTCACCGTTGTGATATTTCTGATTACTCCAATTCCCCATTCCCCCTCTCAGACCATCACCTTCTCTCTTTTAACCTATTCTTCTCTCCTTCCCTTCATCTACCTCCTAAGGCCACTATCACTAAGCGTAACATTGACGCTATTGACACTTTTTTTCTTCCCAGCTTGACTCACTTCTCTCCCCTATCCTCTCTCTCTCCTGCCCTGAACAAGCCATTTCTCGATACAATACCTCCCTTACTTCTGCTCTGGAGTCTGATGCTCCGGCGATCACTATTCACCCTCGTAGATTCACACAACAACCCTGGCATTCCAAATGCACCAGATACCTGCAAATGTGTTCGCGCACTGCCAAACGACAGTGGAGAAGATCACGCTCTAAGGCTGATTTTCTCCATTTCAATTTTATGCTCTCATCATACAGTGCTGACCTTTTCCTCTCTAAACAGTCATATTTCAAGAACCTCATCTCCTCTCAGTCCTCAAATCCCCAACGTCTCTTCACCACCTCCAACAACCCTTGATTCTAACACTCTCTCCAACTACCGTCCCATCTCTCTCCTCCCTTTTGCTTCCAAGCTCCTTGAGCGTGTTGTTTTCAAGCGCCTTACCACCTTTCTTTCCTCTCATTCCCTCCTTGACCCTTTTCAGTCTGGCTTCCGCTCTCTCCACTCCACTGAAACTGCCCTCACAAAAGTCAGCAATGACCTCCTTGCTGCTAAATCCAAGGGCCACTACTCTCTGCTCATTCTCCTTGACCTTTCTGCTGCTTTTGACACTGTGGACCACCCTCTCCTTCTGCAAATCCTTCACTCCCTTGGTCTGCGTGACACTGCCCTCTCCTGGCTAGCCTCCTACCTCTCTGAGTGATCCTTCTCTGTCTCCTCTCATGACTCCTCTTCTCCCCCACAGCCTCTTGCAGTGGGTGTTCCCCAAGGTTCTGTTCTTGGACCTCTCCTTTTCTCACTCTATACATCCTCACTAGGTGAACTAATCAGCTCTTTTGACCTCCAATATCATCTCTATGCTAATGATACTCAGATCTACCTTTCCTCCCTTGACCTCTCTCCCTCTCTCCTCACTCGTGTCTCCAACTGTCTCTCTGCCATTTCTTTCTGGATGTCCCAGCGATTTCTTAAACTTAATATGTCTAAGACTGAGCTTATCATCTTCCCTCCCCCCTACATAACCACACTTCCCACCATTTCTTTATCAATGGCACAACTATCTCCTCTAGCCCCAAAGTGCGCTGTCTTGGAGTTATCCTGGACTCCTCCCTCTCCTTCAAACCACATATCCGGTATCTCTCACAGTCCTGTCGCTTTCATCTTAAAAATATTTCCAAGATTAGACCCTTTCTCACCCAGGATGCCACTAAAACCCTCATACACTCATTGGTCATCTCCAGATTGGACTACTGTAACCTTCTCCTATCTGGCCTCCCCAAATCCCTTCTCTCCCCTCTCCAGTCTATCCTTAATGCTGCTGCTCGGCTCATCTTCCTCTCAAAACGCTGTGCATCTGCCTCCCCTCTCCTACAAGCCCTCCACTGGCTCCCCTTCCCCTTTAGAATGCAATTTAAGGTTCTCACACTCACTTACAAAGCCCTCAGCCATTCCTCTCTGATCTCATCTCCCTTCACTCTCCTGTCCGCCCTCTTCGTTCAACAAATGCACGCCGCCTCTCATGCCAATTGATTACTTCCTCCCACTCCCGCCTACAAGATTTTGCCCGCGCTGCTCCCCACCTTTGGAACTCTCTCCCGCTTCCCATCAGACTCTCCACCTCTCTACAATCCTTCAAACGGGCTCTCAAGACCCACTATTTCATCAAAGCCTTCCAGCTCTCATCTTAACTTGCTGCTACATACTCCTCTCTCCCTGCCTACCCCATCTGTGTCACCCCTGTCTGTCTGTCCCTCCCCCTTAGAATGTAAGCTCCTATGAGCAGGGCCCTCTACCCTCTTGTCCTTCTCCTTACTCTACCTTCATCTTCTTCTTACTCTCTACCAGGGCACCTAACACTTGATTGCTTTGCATTGTTGCTTATCTGGGTGTTATGGTCGTGAATGTAGCAATGTATATTATCCATGTCCTGTAATGTATTGTACTGTACTGTAAGTCACTGTAAATCAATCTATTTGTTTATGTACTTTGTAAGGCGCTGCGGAACACTTGTGGCGCCATATAAATAAACAATAATAATAATAATAATAATAGGGGGAAGGTTCGGCTGCTGGTGGGGAGGTTTAGGGTTAGGCTGCGGGATGGGAGGCTTAAGGTTAGGCTGCAGTAGGGGTGGGTTAGGGGGAGGTTTAGGGTAAGGGTTATAATACAAAAATCTGTCGGAATTCTGACGGTCGGGATCCCATACCCAACCCCCTCCAGACAGTATACTTGAATTATATTGTTACTGTATTAGGGGTAGTTACCCGGCAGGACAGGAACATGGATGAACATTGCTATACCTCCCAACAACTGGGAATATGAAGGAGGGATATCCGTTGGCACGCACCCGAAAAAGAAGCCCCACAAAAAGAAACGTGGCCTCACATTACACATGCACCCGTTTACAGCACTCTGGGAGGAGCACTCATCTCACTCTGTTTAGATACCGTTCTTCTCTGTAGCAGCCTGGGTGCTTTCCTCTTGTTGTGTCTTTCAATACTTAGAATGTATTTCAATTATGATTATACAATGGGCAGGATCAGAATCTGCATTTTATTTAAGGTCAAGAGGAACTTGGGCAAAGGAGAACAAAGTGACAAGAAAAGCCGTACTGCAAGGCATCGATATCCCAGAATTTACAAATAAATGCATGGCGCTCTATAAAGGTTTCTAGGCCCTCCACCCCATAGTGTTTTTATTATAGTCTTGACTTTTGAATCCCTAAAGCTTCATAAGGATTTCTCTCCACTTATTCAGTCACTGTTCTCTGCTATTTGTTCTGCATCTTTTAATTTCCAATTACATTTTAATAGGATCTTGATCATACATGCTGGACTACATGATCAACCTCAGCTAAAAACAGTGAGGTGTCGGCAGCAAAGGCATAGCTAGCTTTTGACATAACAAGGAGTAAACATGAAAAAATAGGCTCCACTGGTCCAGGTGTTTCCCATCTGCCCCTTAAATGACCCATCCGACACCCCCAACATGCCCCACATCCATATGTACTGTTTTATGCTCCCGACCCCCAGTCTGTACATCCTCTATTGTGTTGTCCCCAGCTCATCTGTTTGATCTGCAATATGCTCAATATCCCCCCTCAAAAAAACACAAAAATCTGTGGCCTTCCGTCCCTTCATCTGTGTGTCCTGTAGTGACCCCCCATTTTTATGTTATGTATTGTGCCCCCACACCCCTGTTTAAGTGTACCAATCTCCCCCATCTGCATGTTTTGTATTGTCCACTCTCCCCTACCCCTGTGCTCTGAACACCAACCCCCCCTCCCCCCCACACACACACATTAACTTCCTTTGTGCATACCATCCTCCAGTCCTGTTTGCCTTCACTCCATAGCCCCCTCCAGTCCTCTGCAGAGCTGACACTCATGGCTATCCCAGTATTTGACTGGCAGTGTAGCAATGCCATTACATGATGTTCTGCTGCTACAAACTCAGGATCGGAGCACTGTTGGGACCGCCATGGGCACCATTAGACGCTGGTCTTTCGCTGATGTCGCTCCCCCTGCAACCCCCTGGTTATGCCACTAGTCAGCAGATAACTGGGATTTGTTAGATAACCTAATTTTAGTGCATGTTTCTACACTTTTATACAAGTGTAAGTTAAGATCTCAGGAGCTGTATTCAGTTGTTTGCTGTTAACATCTAGCATTCTGTGTGTACTTTCTCATATGAACAATGTCAACTTTACTATACATTGACTAGTGTGTGTGCTTAGCCTCACAATGTGTCTGACATCTTATGTTTGTATTAGAAAGCATGTTAAGTTCTGTTAATACCCATATATTATGATTGTGGATATCTGCACATGCCAGCACACATTAATACAGCTGGGTACAAATCTTTTCAATCTGCAGCCAATTGATTAAACGTGCCTGATCAGACGAAGAGTGTGCACCTATCTTGACCCCCTGCGAGCCCTGTACACACTGTGCTAGAAATAACTCTGTGTGTATGGCCTTCTATGGGATTGGGTGGTCAGGCCGAGAAATACTAAACAGCACATAAGATGCTATCGCCCGATCCTGACCATTGCAGACGGGTTATAAGTCAATTATCTCCTGAAAATGGCACTGCGTACACATCAATACAACTGTCGGTCCGATATTGGGGTGACGATTGTATAGGTGTGTACCCAGCTGAACACATAGTATTTTGTGCCTGGACATAGGTATGATGGGTCATAAACTCCATGGCCTTGGCCTATTCCACTCATTTGTCTCAGGAAGGATAATTCAGACATATAACACATATCACATGACATTCTCAAGCAGCCCTCTTGTCTCACATCCTTCAGATGCACCACATGTAAATACAGATAAAGTACATGGAGTTAAGTGCCAAACCTCAGTCACCACTTGCTGCAGATATTGGGCATTGTGTGTGTAGGACTGGAGAAGGAGGACTGTGGACCTCATTCAGAACCGCTCGGAAAAAGTGAGCGCTCGCTCTGAATGAGGGTGGCCATTTTTCTTTTGAAAGGCGGCCTCCTGGCCACTCACTAAGCTGTGGGTTACCACCCACAACTTTAGCGAGTGACTAGGTGATGGTTGCGATGGTCGAGACCATCGCTACCATCGGGGCTTGCGACGAGACCCTTGCGGTAGGGTCTCGTCTACCGCAAGCCCCAGGTAGCTTCCTGCTCTAACAGAGCAGGAAGCTCCCTACTGACATCACTGGTGATGTCAGTAGGGCCGCCTAGAAACGGCAGGCGTTCCTTCAGGTATGCCTCCGTTTGTCCGGTTACCCCCCCCCACCCCGCCTACAAAACGGGAAGAGCTGTCGATCAACATCGACAGCCGCCCCTTTTGTAGCGAGCCCCGGAGCGTGTGCATTTGTCACTCACTCCGGGGCTTGCACACGCGCAGTGCGAGCGCAGGCCCTCACCATCGACCCGCTTGCGAGCGGGTCTGAATGAGGTCCTGTGTGGGAAGAATTCTGGATAAATCATATACAGTATGCATTGTCATAATCTCTTTAAATTTTAAAAGATCACATAATGTTTCTTTCTTTGTTTCAGGATTCAAACAGTCATGTCTCTGAGCTCTACCTGAAGTTATTAAAGTTGGAGCAAGAAACTGAGCTTTTAAGGGATATTAATAGAGCTTTGAGAGAGGAGAATATTTACCTGAAAGAGTCACTACAGCAATCTGGGACTTGGAAATGCCAAGGTCAGTAAAATATGATTGGACTCATAAAAATTAATAAATAAAGGAAATGGTGATACAAAGGATTTTATAAAAATACTGTATTTTACAACATGCAGTATAAAGATGATTGCCTAAACATATTGAGATCATCTTTGTTATATAATTCTGAAGCAAGAAAAAAATCATGGTCAGTAATACTTTGATTGACATGTACAGTGCTTACCAGTGTTTGTACACATTTGGACAATTCTTGCTAAAATAACCAGGGCTGTTGAGACATCTCCTGGGACCCGGGTACTGAGAGTGGGTGTGGAAAAATCTGGGATTCATGGCCAGGCCACCTCCAAAATGTTTTAAAAAAAGTAAAATAGTCCCCCACAGCAGATGAACCGGGCCCCTCCAACAGGCCCGGGCCCCTTTCCCTCTCGGCTCTTCTGAATATGCCACTCAATATAGAAAATAAGCTGCCAAATCCATAACAAGCACATACATGCCTATTTTTCACTGCAGTCTAATTCACCAAGGCTGAAAAAATTGAGTACTCCATTACTGAGAGTTACTGAGCAAACCAGCTACCAATTTCAGGAAAGGACCAAGTCTGATGGGAGAGGACTAGGGATGAGAACCAAATGATGGTTAGGATTCAATGTTTCATCACCATTGCAAGTTGTTTTCCAGTGTTCTACAAATGTATTGGGGGAAGTGGCAAGCAAGCAGACTTGTTTGATTGGCTCCCACGTCTGGTGGCTAAGCCTGTCAGTACAGAATATATGTGCACCTTCAGTTAAGACAGTTAACCCTGCATTTAAGACAGATCATTTTCAGCTTACCATACACAGAACTCGCATCCCAGATAAAGTATTGCAGCTAAGTAGATCTACAGTATGTAATGCGTTGCTGCAGCAGGAGGTAGAAAGATGAGAACAATGAATGTTGGGAAACAGATGATAGATGTAATTTCTTCTACCAGTAGCAGTTTCTTTTGGCCATTTTAGACCACTCCCTGATCCACCAAAAGGCACACCCTTAGGGGTATGTTCAATTGGCCGCGAGAAAAGCCAAAAACCCGCACCTGCGAGGTATTTCCTGCTGGTGCAGGGTTTTTGCTATTCTATTAGGTGCGTGTTTTTTTATAAAAACACGCGCCGGGAGGTTTTTTTTTGCGCACCTCCTGAGCAAGCGTGATTTTTCCAGAAATCAATGTTCTTAGGAAAAATCATGTGTACTTGCTCTGACAACCCCCCCCCCTCCCCAAAGGACTAATTAAGCAATTGGAAGTATCCAATTAGCTTAATTAGTCCTTAATTACTCACCTTCCGAAGCACTGTCTTCTCATCTTCTTCTGCATCCAGCGTCGGGAGACGGCTCTTCTGCAGCAGCGGTGAGTATGTCAGTGTGTGTGCTGTATGTAAGTGTGTATGAGTGACTGTGTGGTGTGTGTGTGTGTATGAGTGCATGAGTGTGTGTGTGACACCCGGTGCGGTGTGTGTGCCCCCCCCCGGAATGGGCGCTGGGAGAACTACATCCAGTAAGAAGAAAGAGGGGAGGCCGCCGGGAGCCGCAGAGACCCGGACAGGTAAGTGACTTTTTTTTTTTTTTAATTACGCGGCGTGTGGTTTTCAGTGATGAAAACCCTGCGCCCACTGTTTTTTTAATTGAATCCCGTGGGTATTTCCTCGCAAAACCTTGCGGCCAATTGAATATACCCCATAGTTTTGTTATGGGGACTGGGGAGGAAAGATGGCGGTATTCTATACCCCACTTTGAAGCACTGCTTGTAGCTCTCAATGTAAGTTTTTTCATATACAACATGGCCATAATTAAACATTCCCTATTTAGAGCTGTCTGTAGCTCTAACTAATAGGCAAAATGCCACCAACTTTAGTAATGATACTATTCAAGGCATTGGGAGAAGGGTTTCGTAGTTCTAATATCTGTAGATAGGGGAAAATAATAGGGTCTTATACTGTATGTCTTGAATAGTATATGGTAAGGGCAGTTTTGGTGGAGTGATGAGACCGAAAGCTGGACTGGAATGGGTCAAGAAAGTAGTTAGAATTTAAACATTGTTGATTGAATGCCTTTTTTCTGGTAGAACCAGATTTATTTCTGAGTGGGAATCAGCTCTAAAGGGAATAATAGGAGAGGATGATTGGCCGGAAGTTTTCAGAAATACTTTCTCCGCATCTGCACATTATAAAGTTCTCTCACGTTGGTACCGCTGCCCTAGCCAGCTTTCTAAAATGTATCCAGGAGTCCCTAACACTTGCTGGAGATGTGAGACAGAGCTGGGAACCCCTTTACATATCTGGTGGGACTGCTCTTTCCTTAGACCTTTTTGGGACAAAGTAATTGAAACGGCAAGCCTTATTCTTCATGAAGATTTGCCTTCTTGCCCTAGCTTTTGGCTACTGAACGTCATTCGGTAACCCCAGGTTCACTTCAAAAAGTCGCTACTACATCATATGCTTCCAAAGCTGTGATCCCTGTCTACTGGAAGTCCAGGTTGGCTCCCTCCATGTCTGAGTGGTGTACGCGTCTCAATCATTATATGGTTATGGACGATTTAATTTTACCCCACACAGATAAGGTTAACAATTTCACTATGATTTGGCATCCCTGGTTGCAGTATAAGGAGTCGGACCACTATAAGACACTCAGTCGTGATTAAGGTAGACATCAAACAGACCCCGGTAAATATCCAGTAGTTCATCAAAAGTAGATGGTCGGATGGATCAGTTTTATAATCTGGCATGAGGCTTTTTTGTTTTCTTCGCTTTCCTTTCTTTTTTATGATTTTCTTTTAATTCTGATGTAATTGTTTATGATAAAGATTTTGTTGTAAATTGCGACCATAGTTTGTATTATCTTTAGCAAAATTGATATACCACATGACCACCCATACACACAGCATGATGTGCCGTTATATCTGCAGGTATATTGGCCATCGGCTGTGTTGCACAGCCGAAGCGATATGTCTGTGATTGATGTCGTTCACAGATATATTGCTGATAGACACCCGCCAACGTGCCCACGATATATATCGGACGCTCAATTGAACGGCTGATATGTCGGCCTGTGTTACCCAGCATAAGAGTGCATCTGCAGACCCTATCTCTGCAGCCACATTGAGACCCATTGCAATATGGGACAGGACAGATACAGGTAATGCAGCATTTCTGTCCAGGTGTATGAGTGCCCCTCTATCTGCTCTGTCGCAGTGTTACTTTATCATACAGGTGGCAAAATTCCAGAGTGCAATACTGTCTTAGTGAAATTAGGAGAACTGCAATACCAATATTCAGTGTACTGAATTTGATTATACTCATTTTTTTGCATTTTAAATAGTAAGTAAATCAAAGTACAGTTAATTGGAATTTTTGTGTAGATGGTCCGCATAAAAATAATAGGTACAAAACCTGGGACTTTTGGAAATAGGGATAATTAGCAACTATATATAAATATTATCAACATAAGATGTGAAATGTTCTGTCAAATTAAGACTCCAATAACATTATCTGCCCGCAACCATGAAACTATTGACCTTTTAAATTGTATATGAAAACTAGAAATTGCATCTCCCTCCTTAATTTACTAATTAGGTTTCGCTAATTGTGTATAATAAGAAATGGTGGCTTGCTTATGTGATGGACAAGAATGAAGACGAATTAAAAGTGACCTTCACCATCATTCTTCTATCCAAGGAAGCCTGATGTACTATGGATACTTCTAATACAGTGGTTCTCAAACTCGGTCGTCAGGACCCCACACAGTTCACATTTTGTAGGTCTCCTAGCAGGTGCACAGGTGTATTCATTACTCACTGACACATTTTAAAAGATCCCCAGGTGGAGCTAATTATTTCCCTTGTGATTCTGAGGAGACCTGGAAAATATGCACTGTTTGGGGTCCTGAGGACCGAGTTTGAGAACCTGTGCTCTAATAGATGTCTTATGCAAAGTCGACCCTATAACTCCAACTGGAAGAATTTGTCATGTCTCCTGATGACACTTCAAAAACCACTGAGGCATTGTCAAGCTATCTTCAGCTAGCATTGTTGACTGACTAATATAATGTGAAGTATTTCTATTCAACTTGATTTATATAATTAAACTAATGAAGCCATCAAATCTATTATTACCTATTACTACTTGTACTACACCCGGCTTTTTTGAATAAACTACCTTGTTTTAAAATATTTTTTAACTATGAACCCATTATCCTCCCACTTTTAAATTTTGACAAACATTTAACATTAGTATAGACTAGTTCCAGAATTTTTTTGAACTTTTTTATCGACGCAGCTTTTGAGATAATCATGATCCAAAATTTCAGTTTGAATCTGGAAAATGTTTTTCCTCACAAAGCTTATTGTGTTGTATCGTAGGAAAGGCCATAAAAAACACAGTAACATGACACTACTCCCACCTCTCTAGCTTAATTATGACAGCTGCTATGGCGAATTGAAAATATGCTGATTTTGCGTTTTTGACAACTTTACATATTTTGGAAACGGCATGTTATATTTAAATACTATCTTGTATTTTTCTTAGACTACATATATACTCTCCATATACCAAAATATGAGCTGGTGAGGTAAAACAGTGTGTAGATTTGATTTGACACGGAATGACCCACCCATGTCCCACTGAAAATGTAAAAACAAACAACCTCCCAACTTTTCAACTGGGGTAAGAAGGACACTTGCGTGGGTCCAAAAATAGGGGGCATGGCCTATCGACAAGGGGCATCATGCTGGGAGCTTGCCCATTACCCCGTAAGCTGCTGGCTAGGTCCCCAGCCTCTTCCAGAGCCGGCATGCATGCGTCATCCGTTCACCGCTGCTCAGCTATGAGTAGGTATGAAATGCTAATCTTAGCCATCCTTTTGTGCTCCACAGTACGATGGAGTGTTATGAGTGTTATGAGCGGTGAGACATCCACTTCCAGGGTAAATGGTCTGTGCATTTGCGATGGAGATTGTATACACACTAACCTTGACGCAACATCGGTCACACACACCATCAATATTTGCAGTAGCCTAAGCTTTACTCTAGCTATTCTTCACAAATACAACTGAACATGGCCTCTGAAGCATTGGATACGCAATTGGGAACACAGCGTTCCCAGACGCATCGAAGACACTCCCAAAACACGCCCATGAAACGACCCCTTTTTGCAGTCACTACAGGTCACCTCCCTGTCTCCACCCTGCAACGCCCAGTGACCACAAGCCCCTTCTTGCACTTTTGTTTCCTGCCATTCACACAGCATACTGGGGAGCGATTCCAGCAGAGATGTCGGTGGTCACAGACCGCCGCATCACTGCAGGGGGCATGGACAAGCAGAAGGAAAT
Source organism: Taudactylus pleione (assembly GCA_031769625.1). NCBI lineage: Eukaryota > Metazoa > Chordata > Amphibia > Anura > Myobatrachidae > Taudactylus > Taudactylus pleione. The sequence continues at coordinate 3,832,050 of JAUIMM010000153.1, forward strand.
CCGCTCTGCACATGTATAGAACGGATTTGCTTCTTAAATATCAGGGGACACCCTTGGATGCGATTGTGTCAGCTGGAGCACAGCTGGCTGCGGTTGCATCCCATGCTACGCCACCGGTTAAGTGGTTAAGCCACCGTGTAAGGATGGGCCACTGCTCGTGAGCCAACCCTCCGTGCTTGCCCCCAGGCTAAATTTTCCAGCCAGCCCCTGCACCATACTAATCATATGCTCCCATTGATAATATAACGTGCAGACATGATTATTATTATTTCTGCAGACTTGTGTAAGTATCCTACCCCCAAACTGTGTGCACAGAAAAAAACACTACATTAGTTCTTATACAAAGATGTGCCATCTCAAAATGTATTCACGTTTTTGCTGCTAGTCATCATGATCCTCAGGGCACACATACCCCTCACTATATTAGATAGATACGCCTGGAAACAGACTAACTTGTACTTACATTCATAACTCACAGTTGCATTGACACCCCCTCACTGAACTTTGCCTAAGTGAAAATGCCCCAATACAACTCGGTGTTGCTTCTTTGGTCATAAATGTAGATGTCATCAGGGATGCCGAGAGGGGGGGAGCGGGTCCTAATCACCCGGGCCCAGGCTTGCTGGAGGGGCCAGACACCGCTCCCCCCTCCTCCCTGTCAGCTGAGCAGCCCAGCACATGCTGCTGTGTGCTCCTCTGCCTGTGGGGGGGAGCAATCATCCTGATCGCGCCCTCCCCTGGATTTGCATTGGGCTAAGGGGCTGAGATTTGTTGCTAGTGGACGCCCGGCTGCTCCTTCCCTGCAGCTGGAGCTCACTCCTGAGTCATGACTTCTCTCCCACAGTGCCGAGCATGAGGAGCTGTCGGATGGTGGCAGATGCAGGAGCGGAAATGCAGGTAAGTACACTGTTGTGTGTGTGTGTCTGTATGTGTAAGGGTCACTACTGCCATGGGCATTGTATAGGGGTCACTACTACTGTGGGCATTAGATAAGGGGCACTACTACTGTGGGCATTTTATAAAGGGCACTACTACTGTGGGCATTGCATAGGGAGCACTGTTATTGTGGGCATTGCATAGGGAGCACTACTATGGTGGGCATGGTATAGGGGGCACTACTGTGGGAATAATGTGTAAGGGGCACTACTACTGTTGGCATTTCATAAGAGGCACTACTACTGTGGGCATTGAGTGTACTTGGCACTACTACTGTAGGTATTGTATGTAAGGGGCACTACTACTGTGGGCATTGTGTATAAGGGTCACTACGTGTATCGTAAAGTGGATAAGGGACACTACTATGTGATTTAATGTAAATCAGGGGCACTACAGTATGTGCAGTCTACTGTGTGGCGTAATTTGAATTGGGCTGCACAGATGGTGTAATGCTTAGCGTTACTGCCTCACAGCACTGAGGTCGTTGGTGCAACTCCTATCACGGCCCTAACTGTGTGGAGTTTGTATATTCTACCTGTGCTTGCGTGGGTTTCCTCCGGGTACTCAGGTTTCCTCCCACACAAATATACAGGTAGGTTAATTGGCTCCCCACAAAAATTAACCCTTAATCACATACTTTTGCCACTCACAGATATGTGATATTGTTTTGTCTCATTTGTTTGATTTGGTTCTCTTTTTCTACTTTTAGGACTTGTGTGAAAATCTGAGGTAGTTTTAGGCCAAATTTCAACAGAAATATTGAAAAGTCTGAAGGGTTCACAAACTTTCAAGCACCACTGTAGTTAATATTTTAGCATTTGTTTTCAGATGTGGTTCATTATTTCACAGAACTATTTCTGAAAGATTTCTGTATTTCGCTAGTTCCTAAAAAAAAAAAAAAGTATTTACCACAAATTTGGTTCAAAGTTGTGACTTTAGGAATTTTCTTAGGAAAATATAAAAGGACTAACAGCATATCTCCCGAATCGGACAAGTGCTAGCGATGGCATGCACATAAACAGGGGACTTGCCCAGTGCTTCTGGCATGCTGGACCCTCTCTGCCCCGTTCCCTTTCACTGAAAACACTATTTGCATGCCGCCCCCATTCACTGCTCCTCTACTAGTAAACAGTACATAACACAATTGCTGGCTGATAGGTTGGGCAAAGCACTCAACATGGGACTGTCCCAAGCAGTAATGTCAGGATATATACTAACAGGTTCTTTTCAACACCTATGGGCAGTAAAAAGAACCACGTTTTTTTAGAAAAAAGAAAAATACATAGTATGTTAGTAGGGAAAACGGAAATAATACAAGTTCTAAATATGAATTATACATAGGTGCAAAACCCTAAAGTAATATCACGTAGCAACTGTCTCTCACCAATTAATAGAACAGATACATTTCTCAGTGTATAGATCGGCAGACATGGTACTGAAAATGCTACAATGTGACTACGTGGCCATGTAAAAGTTATACATTTAATAAAATGCATAAATGGATTGCATATAAAACAAGACATTGAATAAAACATTGATTATTAGAAAATATTAGGTGACAACCATGACTGAGGGTGTAACTGGTTTGTTGAGAGTCCTGGTATAATGATTGGCACCATTTCGATGTTAGGTGTAGAAAAGCATGGACATTACTAGTTTATTGGTATCTCAAAAATGTAAAATAATCCGCCTAAAACCTGGAATAGAATAAAAAAAAAAAAAAAAAAGAGTTGATTCATAAGTGTCGCAAATATAATGAATAACTGCTGAAGTCCAGAAAAGACTGAAGGATATAGCAGTATAAGGCAGGGTACACACCTGAACGATTTGTAATCGTTCCGATTTCCTATCCAATTTCCATTGAAGACAGAACTTCCTAAATTGAGCGTACACACTGTCCAATTTCGCATAAGATTTGACGATTTGTTGAATCGTCAAATCGAATGCGCTGTACAGTGTACAGTGGGCTGATCGTCCGGTTGTCCGTACACACTGTGCGATTGGCACCTTATCGTATGCGTTATCTTATGATTGCCTGTGCTGCACAGACGATCATAAGACGTCGCATTCGACCAGTGGTAGCGCGCAATTGTGCACACACTATGCGATTTACACGATTCATCGTTCCAATTACCTTAATCGTGCCGATATCGTCCTGGTGTGTATGCACCCTAACAGATTCTTAAGGTGGCCACACATCTAAAGATTATCTGTCCAACCAGCCAACTAGTTGATTGTATACCTTACCAGATTTTCGTTCCAACCAATCAGCAATTTGCTCCCAAACGCTGGAAAATGGGCCACAACTGTTGTTTGAGCAAATAGTTTAGATCAAACATTTAACAAACTTGTCTGAACGACCATTTTCATCTGTTTTCTGGCATTTAGGAGCAAATTGCTGATCATCATTTACTTCCATACGTTACCAGATTTTCATTCCAACCAATCAACAAGTTGGCTGGTTGGATGTAAGTTGGTCTAGTGCGTGGCCAGCTTTAGACAGCAGGTTGTATGAGACTGGCAGTAACTCAATATAAAGAATAGCGGACAAGGTGATAGCGCAGCGCTCACGGATTAGCAGTACTGGTATACGTGGATGACTGTAATCAGTAGAATCACAGAGTGGGAGGAGTGCCGTTAGAAGCAAACATTTTTCAGGCCTGTGGTTGGATGGACTCACTATGTGGTCACTGGTGCTGTCACTGATCATGAAGGCTGTGTTTGAAGGTTTGACCAGCTAAAGTTTGCACTACGTCTCAAGACATCAGAAGATGCTGAACTGTTCTTGTACCCTAATTATTTAAACAGGTAGTTCCTAAATACAGTAGTGAATGACCAGAACTACTCAGCAGATCCAAGTGTTAGGTAGTAGTGTAACGTGTTACATTGCTGTTAGGCAATTTCCTTCTCTGTGTCTACAAATGCTTAGCATACTGATTTACTTTTATCTTCATTTTAGGTTGTGACAAGCCTGTAAGGGGACCATGCAAAGATTACTCTGTCAACAGTACACAGTCAGCAAGTTCAACGAAAGAAGTCATGAAGCGGTCAGGCTACAGAGCAAGTTATGATGCAGACTTTGCTAAAGCACTTAAAGTTTTCTACCAAAGCATGAACACAATCAGAGGACATTTCTTGCGGTTGAAGCACTACAAGCCACCGGTGAGAAATCCTTACATTTGCAAAAATTGCTTACTCTAAAATGTATGAAAGCACAAGAACTGAAGACATCTGTTACCCACTTAATTGACTATTTTTTTTTCCTGACAATACTGGGCATAAATTGGCATATTTTTTTTTTTTTATGTAATTTAGTTTAAAAAGCATTTTTTATAATATATTTATTAATAAAATATGCCTAGAGGGTCTATCGCATCACCCTCCCACCCCAAGTGGTCATAGATCCTAATAACCATCCCCCCCTCACATCCCCTTAGTAAAAGAATCAATTTTATAACCCCCTGTAAAAAGATCCTGTTTTTGCACCCCTTCCCCGGTGACTAATGTAATTTTTTATCATTATTATTTTGTCCCTTCCCCACCAGCATTATATTACTTTATTTTGCCCCTCTCCCACTCCCACTGAGAGCAGATCACCCCTCGGGCATACCACCCGCCCCCATTGGCAATTACCCCTCCCCACAATCAGAGCACAGTGGAGCGTGTGTCAGAGGGAAATGATGATCAGAGATTGCTGTTCTCATCACTGAGGGGACTCAGAGGAGATTCGGTCCGCACTTAGGGGTCTATTTACTAAGTAGTGTTAGGAGACAGAGTGAAAAGTGATAAGGTGCCAGCCAATCAGCTCCCAAGTGTCATTTTTCAAACACCTTATCACTTTTCATTCTGTCTCCTAACATTGCTTAGTAAATAGACCCCTTAGGCAGAACGGATCTCCTCTTCAAAAGATTAGTACGGGTTGCACAGCAGGGCATGCGATGCAACCTTGTCAGCAGAAACACCAGTTAAGAGGTTAAATGGAGGAAACTTTGTTTATGGATGACCTTTGATTAAAACGTTACAAAAAAAAAATCATAAAAAGGTACATAATTTGTACATACTTTTCAAAAGAAGTCTTTCCTTTTCTAAATTCATACCTGGTTATCCTTAACACCTGGACCGTTAGGGTGCCTTGAGGACCGAGTTTGGGAACCTCTAAGTTATAACACTAAAACCACTAACAGGCGAAGTGAATAACATTGATTATCCAATTACAATGGTACCTGTCAAGTGTTGGAATATATTAGGGAGCTCTTGAAGCTGATGTGTTGGAAGCAGGAAAAATGGGCAGGTGTAAGGATCTGAGTGACAAGAGCATCTCCAAAATGTCAGGTCTACTGGGTTGTTCCTGGCATGCAGTGGTTAGTACCTACTGAAAGTGGTCCAAGGAAGGAAAACCAGTAAACCAGTGACAGGGTCATGGGCTCATTGATGCACGCGGGGAAAGGCTAGGCCGCCTGGTCCGATTTCATAAAAGTGCTACTGTAGCTCAAACTGCTGAAAAAAAGTTAATGCCGACTATGAAAGGTGCCAGAACACACAGCGCATCTCAACTTGCTGCATAGCTGCAGACCGGTCAGAGTGCCCATGCTGACCCCTGCCACCCAACAAAATCGCCTACAGTAGGTACATGAGTGTCAGAACTGGACAATGGCGCAATGTTAACAAAGACGGCATGCAATTCAATGGATTGATTGTTTAATTATCAGTTATACTCCGTGTGAAAGTTCTTATACTGTATATGTGTTTCCATATTTTCAAATCATCTGTGGGGGACCCTTCATCACTCACGATGCTCAGAAAATCTATAGTCCCCAACACAGACTTACTGAGCACAGATACATGTTGCATTGTTGCTATGGTTGTAGAAAGACCCAGTTTAACTGCCCTCTGCCTCTGTTTACTTTCTGATGGATGAAAAATAAGAGATATGGTTAAGAACTTACCTTTGTTATCTCTATTTCTACAAAGTCCATAGGGTTCCACATGATACCTTGGGGTATAGGTGATGACGTCAGGCATCTGGCACCACAGAGTTAAAGTTTTTCATCCTCCCAGGATGCACTGGGGTCCCTCTCCTATACCCTGCCCCCGAGCCACAGGCACTCAGTTACGTCACAAGCCATAGGCCGGAGGAGGAGAAAAGAAAAAAAAAAGAGAGAAGAAAGTCTGGAACACACAAGAAATCACATTCTCACCAGAAGGAGACGGAAAAACCGGTGACCAGATCAAAGCCCATCTGCAGTACAGGCTGTATGCGAAGTACACCTTGCATGAAGGAAGTGTAGCAATCCTACGCTGAAACCACACTGAGAGGGTGGAAACCTGCACCTTCAGTGAAGCAAGGCGAAGACAGTGATCTAAGCCCGCCTGTAGGAAAGCCAAAATCCTGGATATCCTAAAAACCTGAGGATCATATCCTCTAAGTCGACACCATTCAAAGAAAGTATGCCAGACTCAGTGGTAAATTCTTGCAGAAGATGGCTTCTGAGAATGGTGGACATGGCCGTATTAAGGTCTGTGGGGGCCCCCATCAATAAGTTTTATATATATATATATATATATATATATATATATACACACACACACACACCGGTCTATCTGCCTGATGTCCAATGCCCCCTGTAGTTGTGCCCCTTCTGCAATGCCCCCAGCAGTTGTGCCCCTTCTGCAATGCCCCCTGTAGTTGTGCCTCTTCTTAAATGCCCCCAGTAGTTGTGCCCCTTGCAATGCCCCAAGTAATTGTGCATCTTCTTAAATGCCCCCAGTAGTTGTGCCCCTTGCAATGCCCCCAGTAGTTGTGCCTCTTCTCAAATACCCCCAGTAGTTGTGCCCCTTGCAATGCCCCTAGTAGTTGTGCCTCTTCTTAAATGTCCCCAGTAGTTGTGCCCCTTGCAATGCCCCTAGTAGTTGTGCCTCTTCTTAAATGCCCCCAGTAGTTGTGCCTCTTCTTAAATGTCCCCTGTAGATGTGCCCCGTAAAGTAGTGCTCCCAGTAGCTCTCCCTCCCCTCCCACACCCGTTAAAAAAACGTACCTGTCTTCGCTCCACGCTGTCACGGCTCCCGAGTCCCGGCATCACTGCTACTGCTGCTGCCGCTGTCTGCTGGATCCAGTAGAGGCGCGCAGGCTCCTCTCCTCTGCAGTGCGCGGGTGACGTCATGACATCACCCGCGCAATGCATCACTGGGAACGATGGCCTCTGGAGCGATCAGTATTCAGAGGCCAACGTTCCCACTTACCTTAGTTGATCGCGATCTACGGGCGGGAGTTCCACGAGCTTCCAGTAGATCGCGATCAACCTTTTCGCTGGGCATGTGGCCAGGGGTCGGGGACAGTGTGTGGGGGCCCCCTATGTGTGGGGGCCCCTGGATGACCGCCCCTGTCGCCCTGCCCTTAATCCGGCCCTGATGGTGGAAACAACAGAGCTGGAAAAACCCCTGGACCTCAAGAGGGCAGTCTCAACAGCCACGCCATCAAAGACAGACGACCCAGGTCCGGGTTATGGCAAGGACCATGAGACAACAGGTACGGACGTAGAGGCAACAGCATCGGAGCACCTATGGATAGGCTCCTGAGATCTGAGTACCAGTGCCGTCTGGGCCATGCTGGAGCTATCAGCAGGAGCGTGCCACCTTCTTGCTTGAATTTGCGAATCACTCGAGGAAGAAGGGAGAACGGAGGGAAGAGGTACGCAAACTGGAAGGTCCATCTGACCGACAGGGCATCTACTAGAAGCGCCCTTTCGTCTCTTGTTCTTGACCCATACACAGGCAGCTTGTTGTTGTGTCGGGAGGCCATGAGATCTATCTCTGGAAGGCCCCACTTGTTCACCAGTATGAACACTCCCAAGATGACAGGGAGATTGCTTTCCGCCCACGCTAGAATGTGGGACACCTCTGTCAGAGCTGCCTGACTGCGGGTTACTCCTTGGCGGTTTATGTAAGCCACCGTGGTGGCGTTGTCTGACTGTACCTGTACGGGGTTTCCGTGGGGGACATGTCTTGCCTGTTGGAGAGCTCGGAATACTGCCCTCAGTTCCAAGATATTTATTGGAAGTGTAGACTCTGCTGGCGTCCACCTTCCCGGAAAGAAGTGTGGGCCCGAGACTACTCCCCAACCTCGGAGACTGGGATCCGCCGTCAGAAGGACCCAGTCCGCAATCCAAAAGGGGCGCCCCCTGTTCAGGTGCGTAGTCTGCAGCCACCAGGCTAACGACAGATGTACCTCCGGGGAAAGCACCATAGTCTGTGTCTTTAACCGCTGGGACAACCCATTCCATATGGAGAGAATCTATTTCTGCAGAGGTCTGGAGTGGAACTGGGCGAACTCCACCATGCCGAACATCGACAACATGGAACCCAGTAACCTCATTGCTGAGTGAATAGACACCCGGCAACTCTGCAGGCAAATGCGAACCTTTGCCTGTAACGCAGAGATCTTTTCCTATGTCACAAAGATCTTATGTTGGGAGTCCAACAGAGCTCAGAAATGGATCATCCTCTGTGATGGAACCAGGGAGGACTTCTTCCAATTTATGATCCAGTCGTGATTCTGTAACACAGAGACCATCAGTTGCAGATGGCGCTGAAGTTTCTCTGGAGACTCCGTCAACAACAGGAGGTCGTCCAGATATGGTAACAAGCGAACCCCTTGCATCCGCAGGTGAGCTGCCATAACTGCCATAACTTTGATAAACACTTGAGGCACTGTGGCCAGACCAAAGGGCAGTGCCGGAAATTGGAAGTGGTCATTGACCACTGCAAACCTGAGGAAACGCTGGTGCGCTGATACAATAGGGATATGCAGGTAAACATCCTGAATATCTAGCGACACCATGAAATCCCCAGGTTCCATCGCCAAAATGCTGGCACGCAGGGCCTCCATCCAGAACCGAGGAACTCTCATTTGAGGTTGAGGATTGGCCGGTAGGACCCATTGGGTTTCTGTACCAGAAAAAGATTGGAGTAATACCCCAATCCCCTCTGAGACAAAGGAACCGGCGCTATGACCCCCGCTTGGATCGTAGAGTTTAATACCTTCCGAAACTCCAGGGCCTTGTCCTGATTGGTCTAAAGACCTGTGGTGAAAAACTGGCTTGGAGACCTCCACAGAAAGGAAAGGGCGTACTACTTCACATACCAAAGTGTCTGAGGTGGTCAGATGCCAATACTGGGCGAATTGAAGAAGTCGGCCTCCAACTTTGGGGTCCCCCAAAGAGAGGCCCATCCCGTCAGGCTGAAGGCTTGTCATCCGACTTGGGAGCAGGACGTCTAGTACTCCAAGCCTGTTTCTTTGGCTTCGCAGATTTCTTGGCTCCTGCCGCCTCGGAGAGGACTGTACCTTGGACTTACCCTGGGTTCTGTAAGGCTGAAAGGACGAAGAACCCGACCCTGATGGGATCGTAGCCGATGGCTGACACGCAGACTTAGCTGCCGCCAGAGTAGCCACAATTTTGTCCAGATCTGGAAAAATAGGACTTGTCAATTAAAAGGCAAGCATTCCAAACCCCTTTTGGAATCTGCATGTGCTTTCCAAGAACGCAACCACAAGGTGCGGCGAGCTGCCACTGCTGCCGAGGAGATTCTGAAAACAAGGAGACCTATATCCAAGGCTGCCTCATTAATGTACGTGGCTGAGTCTCTGAGGTTACCCACTAATTCCACCTGGTCAGGTGAGGAGTCAGTGTCCAGAGACGCCTCCAAGCTATCAGCCCAGCGCTCCATGGCACTGGCCACCCAGCACACAGCCATAGCCGGTCTGGACGACTCCCAGCAAGGGAATAAATGGATTTTAGGCATATTTCAACCTTGCGATCCGTAGTGTTACTTTGCCCATGTCCTCCATGTCCTTCATAAAGGAGCGCCTACACAGATGCCAGACCGCTGTGGAAAGGCCGTGTGCAGCGGGGGAGGCGCCGGCTGTTGTACAGGGAAGGCGCGCTCCCCTGGCCTGTATTTAACCCCCAGGACTTCGGACGTGATCCAAACTGCCGCGGCCCACTGTCCCAGGAGCGTAGTGGATGCGCAGGATAGTACTTGGCTCCACGCTGCGGCCAGTCCCCAGGGAGCCCCCTGCCTGGGGACTTAGGACTGTATCATCCGGCAGGGACCCCGCCGCTTACCTTGTCCCCCGTTAATCCGGTCACACTCCTTGTAACTGGGGTCACCGCTAGCTGCGAACCCAGTTACCTACCAGCATCCCCGTATCAGTAACGGCATTCTGGCACCGGCGGGGTGGAGGAGTGACAACATGGACGTCAGTACTGACTGTCCATGCTGTACACTGAATGTGCAGCCACAGCTGCCAGAAGAAACTTCAGGGGCCATCACAGCCCCCCCTCTGATACAGGTGCTCCGACTCCGAGCCGGGCACCGACGAAAACTGAGTGCCTGTAGCTCGGGGGCAGGGTATAGGAGAGGGACCCCAGTGCATCCTGGGAGGATGAAAAACTTTAACTCTGTGGTGCCCGATGCCATCACCTATACCCCAAGGTATCCTGTGGATACCCTATGGACCCTGAAGTAGAAATGTCACATTTTACTGTCCTTAGTTTGTTGATGGGTTGGCAGCTTGCTGTATTATAGAGGCTGATATAATTTCTAAGTGAGGCATCCACACCATAACTACTTACCTGGCATGGCAGATAGCTGAGTTTTCACTGACATGTTCACATACCATGCAACCGTGCTGTCCGAAATTCTTCCCATAACTGTAAAAGAGGATTTCCTCCCTCCGTGATGACAAGGTCTGTGACCGCCTTCATCACTCTTGAAATGGTGCTCCAGCATGCTAGGCAAACAGCACTCTGGGTGCATGCACTGGGACGAAAGTGTGAGGAAGGGAACTATCACTATCTGGCTGATTTCTGTATGGGCAGAGATCATATGCAGCAGGGGGACTGATGTATGCACTTTCCGCAGTGGACAGGGGTCAGCATGACTGGTCTGCAGCAAGCTGCTATACACTGTATGTTCTGACATCTTTCTATCATAATACAAAATAGTGGTTGCTCAGATCAAACTTAATAGTATTTCACAAATGCTCGAAAAAGGCGGTAATCCCCTCCCGTTTTCAAATTGGAATTTTTTTTTGGAACACTGGATACCTCTAACCATCACTCTCTTCTAACCTGGGGCAAACAATTTACAGATTGATTTCAGCCATTGAAGACCCATTGCCAACACTCTGCAAGGATACCTTGCCAAACAAGATTGCATAACAGACTTTGGACTGGTAATATGCTTGGATGATACTTTTGCATTATGTTTCCCAGTGGGATATTTATTTAGACAATAGCTTGAATTTTTAAAGCACTAACAGTAAGGAGATTTGGGGTAATATATCCGGAGTGTGTAATTGATCATGCATGTGTTTTATGCTTATTTTTATTGCTGCTGATTATTTTTGTGTATCCATATTTTTTAAAAGACAATATAACATTTTTATCATCACAAGCAGCCCCTTACATTTTGAACCTGTAGCGTTGACATACCGTTATTGTTTATTTCTAACGCCAGTAGTTCCCCTATTCTTTCTGGTCTTCCTTTTATACCGACTCCGGAATCCCGACAGGGTCCGGTAAGTACCCTAACTCCCCCCTTCCTTGCTGCACCCTACACCTAACCAGGGGCTGGCTGGCAACTTTTAGCCTGGGGGGCAAGTCCAAGGCACTGGCCCATAAGTAACGGCGCATCCTTAAATGGAGGTGTATGTGTACAATAGCGCTGCTAACATACATATGTGTACGTGTAAAATAGGCTATTTTACACGAACACTTATGTATGTCAGCAGCGCTATTTTACACGTACACTTATGTCAGCAGCGCTATTTTACACGTACACTTATGTATGTCAGCAGCTTGTTTAGTATGTACCTACAGGGCTTCCGTAGCCCTGTAGTACAAACCAGAAGAGCACGTGACCGCGGCTGCCTCTGACAGTTAAAGTCGGAACGCAGCCGCGGCGGAAACCCCTGAGCTGCGAGTTGGACTCCAACTCCTCCACAGCCGATTGCAAGGAGGAGGTGGGCGGCCCACGATGCTTGCTAATAGAGCGGCCCGGGGGGCACACGGCACCCTGCCCCCCGGCCCAGTCCACCACTGCTGCCGCCTCCCTCTCCGCAGCCTAACCCTTCGTGGGGAGGTACCCAACCATCCCCAGGCTGTCATACTTACGCGCATCCTTATGTTCAGGATGCCGGCAGTCGGTATGCCAGACGCTGGTATCTTTGTGTGTTCTGCATGGCGGAGTTGGCATTATGCCGGGTGTCGGTATATTGACTTCCAGGATCCTGTCACTTAAACGTACCAACTCTCCAGCAGATTACCAAACAGTACTTTGTGAGTGGCTGTTCTTTTTAGCCATGCGACTTTCTAAATGTTAAGGTGCCCACACACATACCGACTTGCACCCAATGTACACTATTTCCCCTGAACTCTCCCCAGGCAGTCGTGGTCACGATTTGGAGTTAAAAATGTCCAATCTGACTTAAGATCTATCTTGCAGCCAGTGCATTGTATCCCAGATTGGCTAATCTGCCCTACAGCACGGCAGATCTGAAGATGCGATGTACGACGAGCGGGGACGGGCATCGGCATCGTGATCAAGTGTAGAAACTCACGATTTGGCCATTTTTTTACATGATCTGTCGTCACGATTCATCGAAATCGGCCAAATTGGATGAAAAGTCAGTATGTGTGTGGGCACCATTAGATACAAGTAATCCAATTTTTTTTCTTTTTTAGGAGGAAGAAAATATTCATCTTCTGCGGCTATTTACAGAGAAGCAGTCACAAATGTTCAAAGACTTTTGGCAGCAACTTGAATCTTGCATCTGCAAATTGAAGAATGATGTGGCAGCCATTGTTAAGAAAAAAAGACAAGACATTACTTGCACTAAAAACTAGATTTGCAATAATGGAACAAATTTCATAATAAAACTATTTTTTTTTTCCTCGACGATCTACAGGACCATTTCAAGTCTATTCCACCTTAGTATATTTATCCTAAAGGGCAGAATTCAATTAACCACAATAAGAGGCGGTTTTGCATTCGCTCATGCGAACGTTTTGCACAAAATGCGTATCGTGCAATTCTCTGCTGAAGTTTTTGCACTTGCAAATGCTTTATACACAAAAACCAGCAAAAAGTTTTCACCATCTCAGAGCAGGTGAAAAGTTGTGCAGAATCCCTATTTTTGGCTAAAAATTTCGGGACTTGATTAATGACAAATTAGGGAAAATTATTTTTTCATTAGTTTAGTTTGGCCAATAATGACATATAATTTTTGGGGGAGTTTAAAGTAGTGGGTCTGCTATTTTGGGGGACTAAATGGATGGATCATGAGTTTTAAACTTTGCAGGTGGCTGCACCAGGTGCGTTTTTAAAATTTTTTTGTGCCTTAAAATGATAAATATATATTTGCACCCATTTTAATGTATCCCTAATTTTACTGCAGCATTTATTTTGGTCCACAAAACAGCTTTCTATAATTTGCCACTGTTACATGGCTGTTATATGTATTTTTCTGTAACACAATTTAAGAACCCCAAATACTTTTATTTGGGCCACTAATACACGTCTATATTGATTTCCTATGACAGCCTTTTATGGGGTACAGACAGATTTTCCCAAATTCTACTGTACTTTTCGCAGGTTACACCACGAACAGTTTTCGTGTGAATGCCGCTTCACGTCTTTTGTAATAGGGTAGTGAGAAAAACGGGAGTGTGCAAAGGCAAAAGATGCAAAAAAATTGCATCAAAACCCCCGAAGTGTGCGAACGTAACGGACATTAAATTTTTGCATTATCGTGTCTAATTGAATTCTCCCTAATTGTCTTTCAGCACTGAATTAAGTGGCACTTTTCAAAGCCTCAGTGTCTTCCGCTGCTGAATTTAAAAGGGGCAATAATAGTAAATGTATAAAAAATAAATAAATAATAAAAAAAGTGTTTTGGATTTAATATTAAATACAGGGGACAAAGACATGGAGGCTTTGAAAAGCACCACTTAGTAAATGTATCCCATTGGTACCAATCACGTCTGCGCACTGCTAAGAATGCTGTGATCATATGAATTGTATGCACAGACTGCAATAGTGAGCTATTACTAGGTATAACAATAGTGCATGTCCAGATACTTCCAATGGATCAAATTCTTCTACCAAAGGCGAAAATACTCAGTGGGTAATATATGCAACAATAAACCATAAAAAGGGGAAAAAAATAAATAAATAAAAAAAAAATATATATATATATATTTTATTTTTTTTTTTCTTTTTAGGAAATTTGCAGAACAAAGCATAAAACACGTTCCTGGACTATATCAGAACACTGTATAAGCCAGAAGGTCCTATTCCCATAAGATAACAGCAGCCATTTTAGTAAAGGAAATAGCCCAGTGGCTCACATCAGTGCTTACTTGAAACGTGTGTGGAAATCACAAAAGGTTTCTGTCACCCCTGTGTGCCCATACACCTTGAAAATGGAATAAAACGCAATCCTCACACTGCAGCTTACATATGTAATATTCATGCAGGCATACCGTATATAAAGGTTTCTTTCACCAGAGTGCCCATGCACCTTTTATTGAATTACAGACGATGCTCACACTGTAGCTTACATCAGAACCATCAATGCAGATATATAAAGGTTTCTGTAGCCTCCCACAGATGGAATAGCTTCCTCCAATATTCGCATACAAAAAAGGAAAAAAACTTTTCATGGTGCAGAATATCCAATAAAGAGTATTTATTAAAATATACACACAAAACAAAACAAAAAAGGGAAGCAGACAGATGGCTTCCCGACTATCTAAATTGGGATTTCCACTACTGCCGGGATGCTGCAGTCGGGATTTGAACCGCCGGCCTCAATCATACTGAACCCCCAAGAAATAGGGATATAACATCCGTACCAGATATCATAGAGCAGGATCACATGGATACAATTCAGCAGATAGATGGACCCAGGTATTCAAGAAAGATAGTGCACTCTCTGGACCCAAACGGTGACCGCTGGTAGTGGAGAGAAAATCCCCCTTTCACTCCTCCAACATGTTTCGACACCTACGGGTGTCTTTTTCAGAGCCTCAAAACCGGAAGGGTCGCACCGGATCTCGTGATTAGCTGGCTTATACAGTGTTCTGATAAAGTCCAGGAACGTGTTTTATGCTTTGGTCTGAAAATTTCCTAAACTCACACACCCCCCCCCCCCCCCCCCCCCCCCCCATACCCCACCCTCCCCTTTTATGGTTTATTGTTGCATATACAGTATTACCCACTAAGGATTTTCACCTGTGGTAAAATAATTTGATCCATTGGAAATATCTGGACATTAACACAGGCGTGAACATTTGGAACAAGACTAGCGCAAATATTCCTCAATGTTTTTATGAAAGTGTTTGAGTAAATTTGGGCGACTAGCTGTTGAGAAGATTTCTTGCTGCCATTTGTCTTTGTTATACAGAACTATAGTAGAGCCTGTATCGTGTATACAACCGCTGGAGCATTAGAGATGCTTTTGCCGAGACCATTATCTAGGAACAGATGCTAGAAGTTCTGGTGGTGGCTTATTGGAATATACAAACATGTGTTTGGGAAATTACCTTTATGATGCCTTATTTAAAGTAAAATAAAAATGCAAAACAGTGACTTTCCAGTCCATTAACATAAACGGAACAGACAGTTTATGTCATAAGGTATTTGCACAAAGAACTAGGACACAAAATTACAATAACTGAAATATGTAAGCAGGGAGGTTAGACCACCTGGACAGTAGACTTCTGCTTTGATCACAAATCAATATTAATTTTAATCTGTAGGACAGTTGTTTATAGGAAAAACAGAAACAATAATATTAGAATGTACTTTATTACTGAAGAAGATTACATATGAAAATTAAAGAATGTAATGGATTAACTGCAGTTATTTGTGTGCTAAGTAACATATTGTTTTAGCTAGTCATGCAGGGTAATTATAGTGCAATATATTACTCAGGCTTCTGTCTTGCTGATGACTGAAAAATGGATGCCAGCTTTGTCAAGACGTTCAATCAGTTTGGTTTTGGAAAAGGCTGCTCCTGGTGTGTAAACTCCCCCTCTGGAAGACAAGATTGTGTAAAGGAATGTAGTATAAAAATATTTTGCACTATTACCAAACATTTCCTGGAATTATTAAAGTGTGTCCTCCAGGCAAAACAAACACCAACACCTGCTTAGGTAAGTCCCATGTTACACTGCAGCATTTTCAATTATCTGGTTTGAAACAATTTTGGTTGCAGAACGGAATTTACATACGGTCTATTTAACTACCAAAATTTTGCCAATAAAGGTATGTCAGCTTTCAGGTAAATTTCTTTAAAATGTTCAATAATGGGATAAATGATGTGGGACAGATATGTGGAGGTGTAAATGATGTGGGACAGATATGTGGAGCTGTAAATGGAGGGACAGATATGTGGAGCTGTAAATGGAGGGACAGATATGTGGAGGTGTAAATGGAGGGACAGATATGTGGAGGTGTAAATGAGGGACAGGTACAGTATGTGGAGGTGTAAATGAAGGGACAGATATGTGGAGGTGTAAATGAGGGACAGGTACAGTATGTGGAGGTGTAAATGAAGGGACAGGTACAGTATGTGGAGGTGTAAATGAGGGACAGGTACCAGTATGTGGAGGTGTAAATGAAGGGACAGATATGTGGAGGTGTAAATGAAGGGACAGATATGTGGAGGTGTAAATGAAGGGACAGATACAGTATGTGGAGGTGTAAATGAAGGGACAGATATGTGGAGGTGTAAATGAAGGGACAGATACAGTATGTGGAGGTGTAAATGAAGGGACAGATATGTGGAGGTGTAAATGAAGGGACAGATACAGTATGTGGAGGTGTAAATGAAGGGACAGATACAGTATGTGGAGGTGTAAATGAAGGGACAGATACAGTATGTGGAGGTGTAAATGAAGGGACAGATACAGTATGTGGAGGTGTAAATGAAGGGACAGGTACAGTATGTGGAGGTGTAAATGAGGGACAGGTACAGTATGTGGAGGTGTAAATGAAGGGACAGATATGTGGAGGTGTAAATGAAGGGACAGATACAGTATGTGGAGGTGTAAATGAAGGGACAGATACAGTATGTGGAGGTGTAAATGAAGGGACAGATACAGTATGTGGAGGTGTAAATGAAGGGACAGATACAGTATGTGGAGGTGTAAATGAAGGGACAGATACAGTATGTGGAGGTGTAAATGAGGGACAGGTACCAGTATGTGGAGGTGTAAATGAGGGACAGGTACCAGTATGTGGAGGTGTAAATGGAGGGACAGGTATGTGGAGGTATAGGATTGACGGCAGAGGAGTTTCTAAACTTGCAGATGAGAAGTAAAAGTGTTGATTCCAACTTTTTACAAGCTTGGATAAAAACACTATACAGACATTTTTCTGTACCTAAAAACGCTGTAAAAAAACTTTTCTGAAAAACACCTGCTCGCCATCATTTTTTACAATTAATTTAATAAAAACAAGTGCACAAATCAGCTATTTCACACCTTGTAAAAACCTCCAGTACTTTCTTTATGACCACTAACCACCTCCTATATTATCCTGCTATCTCAGTTGTCACGTTTTTGGGGTCCAGGATTGTTTCCCCACTTTTTCATGCACGTCTACAAAGTCGCAAGTTATAGAAAAGTCGCACAACCTCACAGCAACTGCCGCATATAGGCATTTGTAATAGGATCTCACATTTCTTCGGCACGCGCATTCGGAAAGCCAGTAACATGTTTAGTCTGCATCTATTAGATTAGTAATTGCTAGCATATGTTGCAATAGTGGTGGAACTCTTGAAACCTTTTTGGCTTGAAATGGTGAACATCTGCCATCCAATAATAATAATGTTGCATACCCCTGGCCTATTGAATACATGGAATGACAGTTTATCACTGATGCAAACTGAAGATGGTAAATTAAAGATAAGGACTCCATAACCTCAAAGTCTGAGTTTAAACAAAGAAAAAAGTACGAAGAGAGAGCGCAAGACCATAATAAAACTTAAAATATTTTTGATATTGCTCCTACTTTTTTGGGAGAGAGCCTGGTTCTTTTATAAGGGCCACGCCAGCCTGCACCATTGCTATTGGAGTAGCAACATATCCAGCTTCTGTAAAACACAATACATAAAAATAAAATTAAACAACTTTAATATTTAGATTTAAAATATGCTAATGATTTCTAGTACATTTATCCACTTTGGATAATGATGATGGAAAAGCCCTCAGAAACGTGTGTATACTCCCATATGCTAACTCACGCTGCAAAAGCAGCACAATGGCTGAGTAATCCATTACTTATAGTAATTCTAAATAGCACAAAAGCAAAGAGACTTTACTCGAATACTAGATTTTATGTATTTCGATTCAAAATGTATTCTAAAATCATACAGAAGCTGTTTTGCAATAAACAGTCCTGTAATGCCAGCTAAATCCTACAGCCTGCTATCCAAGTGGGACATATGACAAAGCTAATACGGTTTCTAATATCTGATTTGGTATAGATATTTCAGAGCCGTAACTAGACTTTTTGGTGCCCTGTGCCAGAAAGAGCATTGGCACCCCCCCTCATTTTTCAAAGGGACATAATGCACCCAAAAAAGGGCCATGGCTTCATGGGGAAGGGCCAGGGAAGAGATAGGAGAGGCCAGGAGATGCTGGGGATGAAATAAGAGGAAGCTACAAGCAAGAATGATAATAAACAGAAATTTGACAGGTCCAAACAGCGCCCCCTGACCTGTGGTGCCCTGTGCGATTACACCGGCCGCACTACCCTAGCTACGGCCCTGAGATATTTTATTTATTGCTTAATTAGTTTAATTATAAAATAAACCCTTTACCTGGTCCTGACACCTGTGTGCAGATTTTTAGATTTGGTTTCCCTTTCTGGGGATCTTGGTCCTGGCTGTAACCCTCACCAAAGAAAGTCATTGTGAAAGAGGATTCCTCCATCTGTCAACACAAAGCATTTCCGTTATACATAGTTTCACTTGGTTTTTCTTCTCTATTCACATTATATTATAAATAATACAAAATGGGTGACTACAGATTGTCTAAATTCTCCCATAAAGTGTCAAAAGCAGGCCAGGTTTCCAGGCTTTCCTCAATAACTCACAAATCAATCAATAAGAATTAGACATTATTATAACAAGAATTATCCCACAAGTTCTGGAAACATGACTAATTGGGTATACGAGGACAGGGTTGAAACAGTCTAGACTAGTCCTACAAAGCCCAGGCTCTGTCTGATTTAAATGTGCTTTGACACAGAGGGCTTTATTTATGAAGTGCTTCTCGGCAGGTTGGAGCTGAAGATATAAAGTTGTACTACAAAATCAGCATAAAGCAGGCTGGCCTTTACACAAAAACCGCTGCTTCGTAAATAAAGCACAGAGGATCCAAAGGTGCACTGATTTATCATCACAAAAACTGACTGTCATGAAAAGTCAGAAGCATAACACGCTGCTCTTTCCGAAACCATATCCTTCCCAGTCAGCCATGGATTAAACTGCAGTCTATTACTCATTATTTATTACTTTTGAAGGATAGCATAGATTTCTGAGCATTAACTGATGACGCATTTTTGTGCGTCATCAGTACATTTATATAAAAGCATGGTTCGCATCAGACTAATTGGATTTAAATTTAAGTCTGCTCAATATGGTGGCCAGAGTGTATAGTCTATACACAGAGATCAGCTATCAATGACAGAATTAGAAGCCAGGGAAATGGCCAAGAAGGATTACTTATGGTCCCTGGATATTAGACTAGATGCTCAATGAGGAATTATTCCGTTCCCTGAAATCACAACATTTCATAGGCTGTGACACCACAATAGGGATTTTATGTTGGATTCTCCTATAGTCCGTGAAGTTAATGGCACTTAAAACAGAGATAAGTCTCATATCTTATCTGTCAGTCAACACATAAAGAGCCATTGCACGCTGGCTAATATTGTAGGGAATGGGGGATGTCCGAGCAGTGCCCAATAGGATTCCCTTACTCCTGCAGCCTAAGGAAATAAGAGGGATTCCCATCCAGCCCCATAGAATATCAGGAAAAAAAAGGAATCTCTCTGGTGCTGGAGGAATGTATTGCAACAATCTTGGTTATAATCTGATAAAATGTATCTGTGACAGCACTGTAACTAGACTGTCCCTTACTCTCCTAAAAGGAGAGCTATACAGTGTTTTGGGACTGTCCAGATAATGGTCTCAGCTTCACCCAATACAATGATCAACCTTTTACTCATACAGGGGCCCATTTATCAATGATCACTTTTGCAACGCGATCAGGGCATTCCAGTAATGCCCATGATCGCATTGCAAAATGCGATCCTATTGGCTGGCTGTATCATCCGGGACATGCAGGGACAGGGTCTCCGAAAGGAGCGCGTCCCTGCGATATCTCCGGAGGGCTGCCGGCCAGTGCAAGGGGTGCTGCGCATGCGCAGTCCCACGGACTGCACATGCACATCCGCCATAGCCGGGGAGGTTTCTGGCAGATCCCTCCGCCGGCTAATTATGTGGAGTGTAGCCCATAGGCTACAGCAGCTAAAGTCATCTTCAGATGGAGTTAGCTGCGGGGGCCAATATACGGAATGCATCGCATTCCGGATATTGGTAAATTTGGCAGCATCGCATTTCCCATAGAAACCTATGGGGGAGGCAGCTGCCAGTGGTAATGGAGGGATCGGAGATACCTGCTGCGGTCTCTCCTTAATACATCCGGGGGATACTTCATATTTGAGGTAAACCCCCGAAAATGGTGTTTGAGGACTATACCTCAAATACACTTTGGTAAATGTGCCCCACAGTGTGCTATATTGTAAAGTACTAATGACCAAGAGAGTGACTAATTAGAACTGTAAATGACATTAAGAAGAAAACAAAACATACAACTGTCCTGGAGAAACAAATGACATAATAAAATGTTTGTTAACATAATGCAGGACAGTAAGTAATGAAAAATGTACAAAAAAAAAAAAAAAAAGTAAAAATAAATGAACAAACATAAAACCCCATAATGGATAGATCGAAATAAAACATTAAATTAAAAAGGTAAAAAAAAATGACTTAAATTGACAAGTTTCTCTGCATCCAGCCGCTTCCCTGTTCAACTGCCTGAGGAAGTGGCTGGATGACACAAAACACATCCCATTGTCTTAAGAACACTACAGAATAAAGTTACTTTATACAAAACAATTAATGAAAGGACAAGTTACCTGTTTCTGTGTTGGTCCTTCACTAGAGAAATAACCAAAAGAAAAGAATTTCGGAAACTGTTAAAAGAAGAAAAAATAAAATATGAAAAGATGCTGCATAGCCAAAACTGTGTTACAATTCAACATCAGAAAATCCCCTAAAGTGGGTAAAGCTGCGTTCCTCAACAGCAACACATTGAGTTCACTACGTACAAACTTTCAAAGTTCAACTTATTGCAGTGGTTTCTCCTTACCTGTCAGTCCACAGCTTCAAATATTCACCAACTATAGTTCCTACCTTTAACCATCAAAAATGACTCCAGGACCAGCTGTTTATATTGTATATCTGACCTGATCCACAGATTCAGAAACAAGCAAGGTTACACTACACACCAATAGATTCTCAAATCAAAACATACTCAGAGCCATTTTATTAAAGCAGAACAGACTTACAGGGCGACCTCTTAAAAGAAGCAGTCACTTATAGGTAAAACAAATCCCCTTCAAGGACAGAAAGATATACAAATGGTATGGGGAGATGCAAGACATAAAAGGTATTCCTCACATGGATACATTTACTGCAGTCAAATGAGGAAATAAGGGGCATTGCATATTATATCTGCATTCATAACTTATAAGCCTTTAAGTAATCCCGTGTGCTACAAAGAGAATTTCTGATTATACAAAAAAAACAACTTTTCAGACATTGTATAACATGGTATCACCTAGAGGCGTGTACGTTATGGATGCAGATATGGTATGCCATGCACAAGGTTAAACATTATTACTGCACTGACCCAAAACCTTTGCGAATTTGCTGAACTGGTCCTACGAGGTTGCTCTCAGACTCCCTCCCTCCCCTGGGATCCGGACCCATATCACCTTCACACCTTATTTATACCTCAGCTGTTCACAGTGCGGTTTATATCCCTCTGAGAATGTTTTATATGTTTTTACGATTTGTCATTATAAATAAATTTATTTTTATGGAAAAACTTTTCAGTCCTCCATAATCAGCAATGGGTACTGCAAAGATACCTTTATAAGTGGAGGACAACTTACAGTTTTGTGAGTACTGGTACACTTCTCTGCTTTCAAATATTCTGTTTGATACTAAAGATACCTTTATAAGTTTTGCACCGTTTGATAGGACTGTAAGTTCTAGGTGTGTGCATATACCTTGTGATTGATCAAAGATATCTTGATAGGAGTGTTCCCATCTCTATAATCAGTGAGTTGGGGTACGCCTCATCTTTTTCTTTCTTCAAAATTTAGTTTTGAAGAAACAATGTTTATTATAACTTTTAAGAACATCTCACACTGATGTTTATATATATATATATATATATATAACATCTCGTTCAAATGGCGCCACTCCGTAGAAAACAGCACACAAGTCAGTGCAAGGTATACGCAACGTTATGTTATGTTGGCTTGACAAAAGCGCGAAATAAAGCGCTGAAACGTTGCTTATACCTTGCACTGACTTGTGTGCTGTTTTCTACGGAGTGCCGCCATTTGAACGATATATACAGCTTCCCCCATTCATTTGTGGTAAGACTGAGGAGGGCACCCGGCAAGTATACAGCTTTAAGACTCGAGTGCCGGATATTTGAATTGATATATATATATATATATCTCTCCTTTTTCCCTATATCTGCGGGATCTCTGGTAAAGACAAAGAGAGGACCTTAGGACTGATGTCTATAACTGCATTTATACGGATAAGTATAATTATTCTTTTCACTGTTCACAAAAGTACTATACACAAGCAGCGCTATTTTTCAATATTTTTGAACACTAGAAGTTTCCAATTAGCTTAGTCAGTAAAAACTCACCTTCCAAAGCGATGTCTTCTCCCTCCAGCGCCGGGACCCGGTCTCCTGCAGCAGTGGTGCGTGTAAGCGTGCGTTTGTATGGAAATGGGATTGAAATGCTGGCTCTCCCCCCTAACCCTCCCTTATGGGTGCCTAAACCCCTCTTACCTATCAAATCCTTTGCTGGCATTCAGCAGTTGGGATTGTGTGTGACCAACATAGGCGAGTCCGCGGGGGATGCAGCAGCAGGGAGAACTACATTTCCTAGCAGCCCCCTCGACTCCCAACAACCCCCTCCCCAGTGCAAAGATGGAGGGGATATAGACCACAGGAGAAGTAGTTCCCCCTCCCCCCGTCGCACTGACCTGAACTCCAGTCTGCCAGGAGGGGTTTTGCAGGCATGAGTATGCGGCTTTTGGTGTCACCCCCTTAGAAAGGTGACATCCGGTGCGGCCCACACCCCGCTAGTGACGCCACTGCCCTGGGGTATCC
This sequence comes from Taudactylus pleione, assembly GCA_031769625.1. Taxonomy (NCBI): domain Eukaryota; kingdom Metazoa; phylum Chordata; class Amphibia; order Anura; family Myobatrachidae; genus Taudactylus; species Taudactylus pleione. The sequence continues at coordinate 3,855,548 of JAUIMM010000153.1, forward strand.
TTGGGAGGGGGGGGAAGGGGGTTGGGGGAACACCTTTTTTTTTTGGGGGGGGGGGGGGCCCTCACACTGTGCGTGTCCCCTGCTGTGCCCTTTCCCCCCAGCTGGTTGAGCCTGGTGCTGGTTACTCGATATACCCAAAGCAGTGTTTCCAGGACCAGAAAGGGCTCAAATATCCGATGCTGGTTATGCATTGGTGGGGGACCATACTCCGTTTTACGTATGCACACAGGCACTTCTATTCATTTCTGTCCAAATATGACTGAACTAACACACTTGCAAACACGATTCCATACACTAACGGAAAAAACAATGGTGTATGGAAACAAACACGAGTCTTAGTAAATTTGTGAGTTTGTTTGTCCGAGTTTTAAACACACTGTGCATCACATGGACACAAGTGTGTTTTTCTCAGACACTATTCTTAGTAAATAATATGAGATATGGTAAGAACTTACCCTTGTTATCTCTATTTCTACGAAGTCCATAGGGTTCCACAGGATACCTTGGGGTATAGGTGTGACGTCAGTCGCAGGGCACCAAAGAGTTAAGCTTTCAGCCTCCCAGGATGCACTAGGTCCCCCTCCTATACCCCGCCCCCGGGCCAAGGCACCTCAGTTAGTTACCAAGCCATAGGCCGGAGGAGGAGAAGGAAGAGAGAGAACAAAGATCTGGACACATACAAGAATCACATTCTCACCAGAGGGAGACGGAAAACCGGTGACCAGAGCAAAGCCCATCTGCAGCACAGGTGCGACAGGGCGGGAGTCCTGTGGAACCCTATGGACTTCGTAGAAATAGAGATAACAAGGGTAAGTTCTTACCATATCTCATATTTTCTACTTCAGGGTCCATAGGGTATCCACAGGATACCTTGGGGATGTCCCAAAGCAGTATCCTTTAAGGGTGGGGACGCTCCTGTGCAGAAAGGAGAATCCGCCGCCCGAAGGAAGCATCCTGAGAGGCGAAGGTGTCAAACCTGTAATACCTCACGAAGGTATGGACAGAAGACCACGTAGCAGCCTTGCAGATCTGAACTGCCGAGGCACCACGTCGAGCTGCCCACGAAGGACCCACAGACCTAGTGGAATGAGCCTTCAGAGAAGGAGGGACCGGTAGGCCTTCATGAAGATAAGCTTCAGAAATAGCCATACGGATCCAGGCTGCCAAAGTTTGCTTTGAAGCAGGCCAACCCTTTTTACGGAAGCCAAAGAGGACAAACAAAGCGTCCGACTTCCTAAACGAAGAAGTGCGGTCAACATAAGTCCTTAAGGCCCGCACAACATCCAAAGAGGCCTCACCCACGGAAAGACCCGGTGAGTTAAAGGCCGGAACAACTATTTCCTCGTTAATATGAAACTGGGAAACAACTTTGGGAAGAAACTCGGGCCGAGTGCGGAGCACTGCCCTGTTCCCATAAAAAACCAAGAAAGGGGGTCTACAAGAAAGAGCCCCTAACTCAGAAACACGTCTGGCCGAAGCAATAGCCAGAAGGAAAACAGTCTTAGCTGTTAGCCATTTAAGATCCACTGAGCCCAGTGGTTCAAACGGCGGTCCTTGGAGAGCCCTCAGGACCACAGCCAAATCCCAAGGCGCCACAGGTGGAACAAAGGGCGGCTGAATGCGGAGAACACCCTGCATAAAGGTGCGCACATCCGGGATTGTAGCAATCCTACGGTGAAACCAGACAGATAGGGCCGAAACCTGTACCTTCAAAGAAGCAAGGCGAAGCCCATGATCTAGTCCCGCTTGCAGGAAGGCGAGAATCCGAGACAGACGAAACTCCCGCGGTGCATAACCTCTCGGTCGACACCACTGGAAGAACGTATGCCACACGCGATGGTATATCCTCGCGGAAGACGGTTTCCGAGCTCGTAACATGGTACGCACCACAGAGCTGGAAAACCCCCGGGACCTCAGCATGGCCGTCTCAACAGCCACGCCGTCAAAGACAGCCGAGTCAGGTCCGGGTGAAGGCAAGGACCCTGAGACAGAAGGTCCGGTCGTAGCGGCAACCGCAGAGGAATGTCCACGGACAGACCCTGAAGGTCTGAGAACCAGTGCCGTCTGGGCCACGCGGGAGCTATCAACAGGAGCGTCCCTCCTTCCTGTTTGAATTTCCGGATTACCCGTGGAAGAAGGGAGACCGGAGGGAACAGGTATGCGAACCGGAACGTCCACCGGACGGACAGAGCATCCACCAGAGATGCCCCTTCGTCTCTTGTGCGAGACCCGTACACCGGCAACTTGTTGTTGTGCCGGGACGCCATGAGGTCGATTTCTGGAAGACCCCACCTGTCCACCAGTAGTTGAAAAACGTCCGGGTGCAGGGACCATTCCCCCGGATGAACGTCCTGGCGACTTAGAAAGTCCGCCTCCCAATTGAGCACTCCCGGGATGAAGACCGCTGATATGGCCGGAAGATTGCGCTCCGCCCAAACCAGGATCCGAGAGACCTCTACGAGAGCCGCCCGACTGCGAGTTCCTCCTTGCCTGTTTATGTAGGCCACGGTGGTAGCGTTGTCCGACTGGACCTGCACCGGGCGACCCTGGAGAAACCGCTGTGCCTGCTGGAGAGCATTGAAGACCGCACGGAGTTCCAAGATATTTATTGGAAGCTCCGCTTCTGTCGGCGTCCACCTGCCCTGGAACAAGTGTGGACCCGAAACTGCTCCCCAGCCCCGAAGACTGGCGTCCGTTGTCAACAGGACCCAATTTGGAACCCAGAACGGACGTCCCTTGTTGAGGTGGGTCGTCTGTAACCACCACGTAAGGGACAGGCGAACCTCCTGGGTGAGCACAATCGTCTGGGACTTCAGAGACTGAGTCAGCCCGTTCCACTTGGACAGGATCAGGTGCTGCAGAGGTCTGGAGTGAAACTGGGCGTATTCCACCATGTCGAACACCGACACCATGGAGCCCAGTAACCTCATCGCCGAGTGTAAGGACACCCGGCGGCTGTGCAGACAACTGCGCACCCTTGACTGTAAAGCAGAGATCTTGTCCTCCGTCACGAAGATCCTTTGCTGTCCCGAGTCCAATAAGGCTCCAAGATGCAGAATCCTCCGAGACGGGATTAGAGTGGACTTCTGCCAGTTGATTAGCCAGCCGTGCCGTTGCAGCAGTGCAATGGTCAGGTCCAAGTGGCGTAACAGGAGCTCTGGAGATCCTGCCACCAATAACAGGTCGTCCAAATACGGCAACATGCGGACTCCCTGCAGCCGCAGAGAAGCCGCCATGACCGCCATCACCTTGGTGAAAACACGTGGTGCTGTTGCCAGGCCAAAAGGTAACGCCCGAAACTGGAAGTGGTCGCTGCTGATTGCAAACCTGAGGAACTGTTGATGGCGCCAAAGAATAGGGACATGCAGGTAAGCGTCCTGTATGTCCAATGACACCAAGTAGTCCCCAGGTTCCAGCGCCAGAATGATGGACCGTAGGGTCTCCATCCGAAACTTCGGGACCCGCAAAGACTTGTTGAGTGCTTTGAGGTTGAGAATCGGACGATATGACCCATTGGGTTTCTGTACCAAAAATAGATTTGAATAGAAACCCTGGCCCCTCTGGGAGAATGGAACCGCCACTATAACTCCAGCCTGGAGCATAGTGTGCAATACCTTCCGCAGCTCCGTAGCCTTGTTCCGGTCTGATGGGAGACCCGTGGTGAAGAAGCGAGCCGGGGGTCTGTGCCGGAAGGAGAGGGCGTATCCGTGGGAAACCACCTCCAGAACCCAAGTGTCTGTCGTAGTGGTCGACCAACACTGGGCGAACTGTAGCAGGCGGCCTCCCACCCTGGGATCCCCCAAAGGGAGGCCCGGACCGTCAGGCCGCAGGCTTGTCATCTGGCTTGGGGGCCGGACGTCTGGTACTCCATGCCTGCTTCCGGGGCTTGACCGATTTCTTAGGGCCAGCCTGTCGAGGAAACGACTGTGGTTTGGGCCTGCCCTGGGCCCTAGATGACCGAAAGGACGATGGTCCCGAACCAGAAGGAGCAGCGGCCGACGGGAGACAGGCAGATTTGGCTGCCGCCAGCGTGGCCACAATCTTATCCAGATCCGGACCGAAGAGAACTTCTCCGGTAAACGGCAACGCTTCCAGACCTTTCTTGGAATCTGCGGCCGCCTTCCAGGATCGCAGCCACAAGGTGCGACGAGCAGCTACCGCTGCTGAAGAAATTCTAGACACCAGAGTACTAATGTCTAGAGCCGCCTCGTTGATGTAGGTGGCCGAATCACGGAGATTGCCAATCAACTCCGCCTGATCGGCCGGACAATCGGATTCAAAAGAAGCCTCTAATGAATCCGCCCAGCGCTCCATCGCTCTGGCAACCCAGCAAATGGCCATAGCCGGCCGTGCTGCCCCCCCTGCAAGGGAATAAGCGGACTTCAGGCAGATTTCTACCTTGCGGTCCGTAGCATCCTTAAGGGAGGACATGGATGGCATCGGCAATGTGGCACTACGGACAAGACGGGTCACGTGAGAATCCACCTGTGGAGGGGATTCCCACTTCGCAAAATAATTATCCGCGAACGGATAAGCCACCGCCAGGCGTCTCTGCGGCTGGTATCTTTTGCCAGGTTGTTTCCACGCCTCCTCTAAATGGTCCACCAACTGACCCGAAAGAGGAAAGACTGTGGCATCGCCCTTCACATCTTTGAAAAAGGCATACTTAGATTTAGCCGCTGGGGGAACTTCGTCCTCAATCACCAAGGCTGTGCGGACCGCCCGAATAAGTCCAGGAATATATACTTTGGACTTAGCATCAGCGTCCTTAGTATGGAGAGGTTCCTGATCGTAAGGATCTAGAATCTCCCCATCATCAGACGTCCCTTCGTCATCCTCATAAGGAGCGGACAGAGACGCCACCGGCCTTTTATGAGACCGCATCACAGACTCCCCTTGCAACACATCCGACAAGTGCTGTAAAGAACTCGTCAGGGAGTTAACCCACGCTGGCTCCTGAGAACCCGGGAGCGGGGAAATAGGGAGACTGTGGGGTACCACCAATTGTCGTGGGAACCCCTGCATGGGTGACGACACCACAGACTGCTGGGACAAACCCATCGGAGTAAACGCGGGCTGCGGAGCTAACTGGCCCACTAAAGCTGTTAACGCCTGAGCGAAACAAGCCCAGGGCGGCTCCTGTACCGGTGCTGTAACCGTAATAGGCCGCGCCATGGACAAACACTGCCGGCAAAGGCCCTCCGCGCTACCCTCCCCCTCCGCTAACGGTACTTTGCACGTGGTACACTGTAGCCGGAGGGGAAAATCACTTTCAGACATGATGGCACCACGTATGTGACCTCTCTCACCAATTAAGTATTAAATAGGCGAGAGACCACCCTGCAGCACCGCACCGCAAGGGCTTTAGCAGAAAGAACAGGGACAGTAATAAAGCTGACAGTTTAGAGAAGAAAAGATTACAGGCAGCAGCGCTAGCACAGTCACATACAATGCAGAAAAATAACAATTCCTGCACTAACAGCGCTGATCACTCAACTACACAGACACAGGGCCTGGTAGGACACAGCGCTGCATACACAGACCTGACCACAGCGGAGGAGAGGTATGCGGGGGGACCCAGACCACGATGCTTCCGTCCAGCGCTTCCAGCAGCGTTCACCATGCGTTCTGGAGAAGATGGCCGCCGAGGAGCAGAGAGGAGGCTGGCCTGGGGGAGGAGCGCTGCCACAGGACCAGTCGGCAGCATGCAGAGAGGGCTGTGTGCAGCGGGGGAGGCGCCGGCTGTGAGACAGGGAAGGCGCGCTCCCCTGGCATGCATTTAACCTCTGGGACGCCGCAGCGCTACCGCTCTGCTGCGGTCCGCTGTCCCAGGGGGTAGTGGAAGCGCAGGTTGGTCGCCTGGCTCCACGCTGCAGCCAGTCCCCAGGGAGCCCCCTGCCTGGGGACTTAGGACCATGTGATCAGCGGGGACCCACCGCGGGACCCCGCTGCTTACCTCTGTCCCCCTTGAATCCGGCCATGGTCCGGAGCATCTGGGGTCACCGCTAGCTGTGACCCCAGACGCCCACCAGCATCCCCGGATCAGTACCGGCGTTCTGGTACCGGCGGGGTGTAGGGAAGACAGCATGGACGTCAGGACTGACTGTCCATGCTGTTCATCCAGTTGTGCAGCCACAGCTGCATGAAGAATAAGCTTCAGGGGCTCTTCTAGCCCCCACTCCAACAGGTGCACCCGACTCCGGCCGGGCACCAAACTAAACTGAGGTGCCTTGGCCTGGGGGCGGGGTATAGGAGGGGGACCTAGTGCATCCTGGGAGGCTGAAAGCTTAACTCTTTGGTGCCCTGCGACTGACGTCACACCTATACCCCAAGGTATCCTGTGGATACCCTATGGACCCTGAAGTAGAAATACCCCCTAGTGTCTAACATTACCACTAGTAGGCAGGGACGGAGGGTTAGACTTCTAAAATGGTTAAAACTAGGCAAGTAGTAGGTACTTGTCATAGGAGTGGAATTGGAGGGGGAAGACTTGTGAAAGTATTTATCCATGCTCCATACACCAGCAGCAATGTGAAACGGTGTAGATCAAATACAGAGATTCAATATACAGCTACAATATCTATAAAAGATTAATTCAGTGCAATTTTAACAGTAGATGCAGTAAAGGAGTCGGTACCTCCGAGACAACAAAATGACATTCCTATACAAGCAAAGAAACACTTTAAATAAAGGAGTGATAAAAATGACACCACTAGATGGGGCAGTGTACCATGGATAGCAATAAACAGGAACATTTCAGCCATTCAATTCAGCACAAATAAAGAGCAGTGCTGGACAGATAAGGAGAGCAATGTCCCCAAATCCGCCCAGAAATAAAGAAGCTAAAAAGGTCTCACAAGAAAAAAAAAAACTGCAAACTGCTCAGCTGGTCAGAATACATTTCAGATGCAGATGGAAATGTTCTCCAGATATTTGTGGCCAAGTAGTGCCAGAGGCAATAGCTATGATGGAGTCTATGGAACCAGGTGGTAGACTTATCCCGCAGCAGCAGAAAATTGTAGGGGAGGGGAAAAATAGAAGGTAGGCAAGTGAACCATTGGAAGGATAAAGGAAGGAGAGAAGTTGGGAGGAGAGCCAAACGAAGAGGGTAAGAAGCAACGCAGGGACCTGAAAAGAGGGAGCAGTATTGTTAATAGGAAAGAGGTTACCACAGACAGTAAGGAGGGAGAGCTCAACTGGAAACGGTCTTGGAAGGAAGGTCACGTTGCATCCACAGAGGATCCAACTGAAAATGGTAATGGAAGTGTACAGGCTTAGAGAAGATGCGGCTGCAGGGATCGGCACCTGTAAGGCAGTTCCCGCACACCAGCGCCTCCACTGCAGCAGCAGGTCCTAAGCATTCACAAGAGAAAATCCGAGACCGCAGGGAGATTGGCCACTGTCCCTGACAGTTGAAGAGAGATGGCCGCAGATGCCGTCCACAAGATCTGCAATTCCGCCACTCCAGCACACCAACAACAAGCCTCAGTAGACACGCAGCAGGTTGTGCAGTAAAGGACCGTCTGGTAGGAGTCAGATAGGCAGGGTTGGAGTGGCCCACAGGGGTAAGCCCCGGTGGGCCCCACTGCCTGAGGGCCCACCCCCTCTTCTAGGAATCAGGTTTCAGACTTTGCACTTGAATTATACATTATGTGATACCGCTACATTATATATGTTACATTACACTGCACATGACTATGGTGTTTTTTTCTACAATGCATTGCAGTTATCAGGTACATTATCATACATGCACTACCAATAAATATTATATTATTTTTAAAGGGGCCCCAACCGTGCACATTCGAATGGTTATGGCTGGCAACACCGCTAAATATGAGCCTCTATCACTGCATTCCAAGGGTGGGCTCTTTATGCCCAGTCCGGACCCTGCCGATAGGGATATACTAGATGCGCGTGAGCTGCAGCCCCATTCATACAGGCAAACTCAGCAGATGGCTAGATTCCATTGGAAACAACTTCCCAAGCTAATAAAGGCGCCAAAGCAATCTTCACCCAAAAAAAAAAAAAAACGAGTCAGGGAAGATGCCTGGTGCTAACAAATAACTGCATGTATAGGAATGGAGAAGATTGTAGGGAGACACTTAACAGCTCAATTAAAATGCAGTCATGCTGGATGCTCCGTCCACCGGAAGTCTCACACCAAGTTATTCTATGGCGAGAGAATAATGACACCTCAATAAAATGGACAGGAGAGGTCTGGGAGGAGATTGTTAGAAGAGTAAAAAATATTTAATTCTAAATACTTAACAGTGTAATACCCGGCTGTGTGAGGTATTACGTGCATCCCGCTACAGTACACGTGGATTCCATTACACAGGAAGACAATGTCCAGCAGCCTCTGCAACTGCTAAAGAGGTCAGAAGCAGGTCACATGACCGGTGTCAGGTGGTCAGACATGTGACATTTGAAAGCAATTGGTAGTTGGTCAGGGGAGAGCCGAGGTGACTGTCCTGGAGAGCAGAGCTGAGAAGAGGCAGATTGAGAACAGCTCTGTCCTGGCACGTGAGGAGGACCGGTGTCCTGATGACACTCTGGTCACGGTGTCTGGCAGTGCTGTCCCAGGGAAAAATGATCAGCAGGACCGAAGGTGGAAGCAGCGGTGGTGACAGAATGTGGGCAGAGAGACTGGGCTGAGGCAGGAACCATTGGGAAAGACTGTGCATCAGTGCAGCACAGCATAGTACAGCTGTGAGAGGGGCTTCCCAGTACTGAGAACTGCCCCTTGGAGCCAGAGCAAGAGTGGAGAGTCTAGCAGTGGTTCAGCATGAGCCCTCAGGTAACCAAATACACACTGTAGCTAGCTCCACTACACTGCTAAGAGTCTGCTTGCTCACTTACGACAGCCGTGACACGTAAACTGTAGCCCTGGAGCCAGCCCCATTGTGCACAATAGACTATGCAGTTTACAAAGACTGACTCCTATGGTTTCATCAATAGTACAATAAAGGAAGGAAATAAAGCTGGTTACTCCCTAATATAAATTCTAGGACAACAGCCTCATATACTACAGCCATCCCAAGTTTTAACCTCGCTGTACTATTAAAGAAAGTGACTGTAAGGGGTATATTTACTAAAAAGTGAGAGTTTTTAGAAGTGGAGATGTTGCCCATAGCCACCAATCAGATTCTACCTAACATTTAGACACCACCTTCTAGAAGAGAATCGCTAGAATTGGATTGGTTGCTATGGGTAACATCTCCATTTCTAAAAACCCTCACTTTAGTAAATTTACCCTAATCCTTCATAGAAACCAAACCTCAGCTTCTTTACCATGACTGCAGTCAGTCAGTTACCCAGTCAGGATTCACTGCAAACAATCATAAGAGAACCTGTGCACCAACGTCGGTAACCCAGACTTTCGCCCTTGAAAGTTTGCTAATACAAATTGGGTTTTATACTGCAGTATAAAGGAGGAATTGGGATATTTTAGCTGTAGTTTATAATAAATACTATAATAGTGTAAATTGTGTTGTTAATTTATGTTGAAATGACATGTTATTGCCTTTTGTGATAAATGCATTCTGCTAGAGAGTTTAAAAGGTAATTTTTACTAAAGTTTGATAGTTGCATAGAATTGCAAGCCAGTTACAGTAAACTGTGAATTACATATACTAGTGAAATGTTAAGTAAGTTATCGGTCATATTTATGAGCTCCGGAGAGGAAGCCTACATTGCGAATCCTGCGAAGCTGCGTTACTGTAAAATAAAACCAATTGCTGTTATGTTATGTGCGATTAATGTGTTGGTAAAGGAGATGTCTATAAGTTAGTATACCATCTCACCTTAGTAAGGGTCAGCACTAAGTTGAATATATAACCAACAACAGAGTTCTACTGTACTTAGAAAGGTTACATGCACATTGGAAGTTAACAGGGGCCTGTTCTGCAATAAATAAGGGGAAGTAGCAGGGGGAAACTTGCCTCTCTGAAGTGAGTACAGATCTGAAGAATACAAAATAGGACTACTCACTTATCACGTTCCAATAGCACAGACCTGTGAAAATCCCAAATTCTACAAAATTTAGCAGGTTTGTGCAACCTTTACCCACTGTAAAACATTTGTCTGCTGGTAGACTATATCTCATGATCCTTCTCAATACTGGGCAATCTAGTGGTCACTGGCAAGTCACCAAAGACACTTACTTTTATCATAAGATTCCGCCAAAAGCTGAATTTTGTGAGAAGTAGGAAGAAGAATCCAGCAAACATCAGTTGGATAACGGACATAATACCACCCACTGATACGTATGCAGCGTACTGAACCTAGTAGAAAGAGATAGCTGATACTTTAATGAATAAAACATAGCATGGATTAAAAAAAATAGAATACATTCCTAACACTAGATATATTTTGACAATTAAGCAGCCCAGTAATTGGAGCGATCGTATACAAGTGGTAATAGCAGTGTAGACACAGTATGGGAAGTAATCTACCAGGGATTATATTCAGATAAAGCAGTAATGTGTGAATGTAAATTTGTAACAAGTGATGGCAGCACCACTTTATTTTTTAGAGAGCATGTGTAAGTATAAAGTAGGATGTAAGTGTAGTGCTACAAAGGAAGGTGCCCATATTGTGAACAGTAGCACTAGCAAGTAGGTGGCAGCATAGTGTTGGTGAAGGCGGTGGCAGTGTAATGTAGGTGGTAAGCACAGCATTGGTGTATGCGGTAGAAGAGTAATGTAGGTAGTAGCACAGCATTGGTGATGTTATGGTGGTAATGTATGTGGTATGGTAGCGGGGATTGGGGTGGCAGTATAACGTATGTAGCAGCATAGGGGTGATGTGGTGGTAGTGTAATGTACACAGTAGAGTAACAATGGTGTGTGGTATTGTGGAATGTAGATGGTAGGGTAGCGGTGGTGTGTGGTGGCAGTAAATTGTACGTTGCAGTGTAGGGATGTGATGATGGTAGTGTAATGTACAAGACAGGGTAGGGAGGGGTGTGGCGGCAATGTAATGTACGTGGTAGAATAGTGCTGATGTGGCTAGAGGGTAGCTCGGTTTGGCGGTCGTGTGCGGTGGTTACTACGGCCAATTATAGCAGAGAGGATTTTTGGTACTTACCGTTGAATCCTTTTCTCCAAGTCAGGCTGGGGGACACAAGACCATGGGATTGTAGGTGGGAAGGTGTGGATTTGGCACTAAACACTGAAATCTATAACTCCTCCGGTCTGCAACCCCTGACTTCAGTACAACTTCAAAGTGCCTGGTAAGAAGAAGCAATACTCAGTGACACTGTCACACCGAAAAATAAAAATGAAATGGACGGTCAAATACGACCCAAAATCATAACTCATACTCAATACAGCTGAGCGTGAGGGAGGGAACGCAGTGTCCCCCAGCCCGACTCAGAGAAAAGGATTCAACGGTAAGTACCAAAAATCTTGTTTTCTCTTTCCTCAAGTCTGGGGGACACTGGACCATGGGATGTTCATGGCCGCCAGAGGCAAGAAACCTAAGCGCTAAAAAATTAGCTATCATGCGGACAGGAGACCAGAGAACTGTACCACGGACTGTGCTGCTGGTCTTCGGTCGCACTGCCCCTCAGAAAACAGACGCCCTGGCAAAAGGCTCTGACACCCGGTCTGGTGGCGGTCGCCCCGCTCCAGAAGAGGCATGAGTGATGCCAGAGTGGATCCAATACGCAGGTGTCTGCTGAGTAGCCGGTCAACCCCCTAATGCACTACAAAAGCAGCCGCAGAGAACAGTGTGGCGTACAGCCCAGCTAGCAAAGCCATCTCGTCCTAGTCCCAGGAAGTCGCCGAGGGATAAAAGATCAGAAAGACAACCTCCTGTTAGAAGAAAGGCCGAAACAAGAGATGGCTTATGCAAAAAAAAAAAACAAACCTGTACAGAGCACCGCACCATCCTCCTGGAAGAGGAGAAAAAAGGTGGCTTGGAACGCCAACATGAAACCATGCCAACTGAAGGTGATAGCCATAAGGAAGACCAGCTCAGAAGCAACTAACCGAAGATGAGCTGAACACTCCAACACCCATGCCGCCTGTGTGAGAGCCGACAGGACCAAAGCCAAAGTCCACGGCCCCACCTGTGGATGAAACAGTGTCTGAATACGCAGCATACCTAGTAGAAAGGAATTGGACCTTCGGAAGAAAGGTCAAACGTCGCCCGAAATAAAGTGACCGGGCCAAAGCCAGTATAGTCACAAAATGAAGTAGTCAGCCAGCCTCCAAAACTCAGAGGAAACGAGAGACATAAGCTTTCCAACCCCTGGTCACCAAGGCCAGATCGGGAAAACCAACGGAGGAAGGTCCCTGTGTAGAAACAATGAACCATGTTGCAGCAGGACTGCGTGAAGTGGAAGACACATTCCAGGACATACCAACTGCCTGAGAATGGCTCCACATCATGACAGTGGAGCCAGCCTGGAGCCTCCAGGATTATCCGTATACAGGAAGGTTTTACGCACCTGGAGAACCGTAGGTAACAGTGGGGACGGCAGAACAGACTCGCTAGCCGAACCTTGCATGGAACAATCAAGGCATTCTCTGCAGAACCAGCAGATACCCCATGCACAAACAACCCTGTGAAGTCTTGAAGACGTGCCGAGAGGCCCTAAGATCCTCTCGTTGAAGACCTAACCAAACGAATGCCAGAGAGACCACTGCATAGAGAGAACACTGACCTGGGAGGAAGTCCGCTATCCCCTATCATATTACAGGCATTATTACCGCCGAGAGTGTCAGCAGTCTAGTGCCCCCCCCCGGATGACTTACATTTGCCACTGAGCAGTTTGACCAACTGCAAACCTGCCGGTCCCCAAGAGAGGCAGAAAAATGGCTCAGTGCTCGAGCCGTTGTGGACGGCTAGCCAACGGCCCTAGAGTCATAAAGGCAACGTCACGGCCCCATATTCCAGGAGACTTATGTCCGTGGGTACCACAAACCCATCCAGGAGGGACCCAGGAACGGACCTAGAGGAGAATACCAGAAAACAGTCACCGAATGAGAGTGAGGAGTGCGGTCGGACCGCACCAGCAACCTAGACTAGAGGGATACCGATCACCCCTTACAAGGCTGGAGACATACCCAATGGAACTCCCACGAGTGACCCTAGTCCAATGAATCGTCGCTAAGTGGAGAGTCTCATGCCCAAAAAGCAAATGGTCTGCAAGAGCGACGGACAAGGCACCCACAGAACGGATGAGACCAAGGTCAGTAAGGGTCGCGCACTGGCCACCCCAAGCGACAAAACCCTGCTGGAGAGAAATGTCGAAGACTACTTTCAGAGCTGAAGGCGCCAACAAGAAAACAGGTGAGGCCCTGCAACCACGTGAAACCAGCGACATAGGAAGGTTCGTAACTGTGACGCCCGAGTAGCCGTCACAAACAAACCCAAAAAGAGCCTAATTGTGATTCCTTCAATGTGCAATATGCATGGCCCAGCCCAGACTGGGCAGACTCGATCAATGACTGAGGAAGAAAGACTACCTGCCCAAAACGGTGAGGGTATGCGTTCCATACAGAGAGCGGGTATGAGTTGGCCTCCGTGCTGTGGGCTCTGAATGGAATCACCCACTCAGTGGAGCTCGAGGCACAAAGATCCAACCGTCCAGCAATCGACCAGAAAAGGATCCAGAAAACTAGTTTGTGCCTGCAGCAGGACTGGAACAAAAATGCCGGTCGACGGGATAGGAACGATGGCTCGGTCAATGCCCCAATGCCGCACCTTGGGAAGAGAGACGTTGAGAAATCAAAAGCACTGCCCTGACAGAGGACCCCGAGGTTCATGGTGGCACCCTAGCCATGATGCCTAGCACCCAGATGCCTCAAGACTTCACTCAATGGTTGCTGACTCACCATTTGCACCTGTACTGGGTATAAAAGACACCTCATGAGGCACAAGGCTACCCTGGAACCCCGACTCCAAAATGGTGATGGTACCAGAAAATCCTGTGGCAGACAGAAAAAGAGGGGCACTCTCTTTGGAAGAAAAATATTTTTCTGAACCTGTGGGGAACATGGCAACCAGTAGTGACACAGAAAGAACGTTCCCGCCCAACAGAAAATATTGTAAGGAACATTCTGGTATAAGTGTCAAAAAGGCCCTTCGAGCCCAGACAGCCATAGGTGAAGCCCCTCAGCTATCTGTCTTGCATGGCCTCCCACACAGAGGGGGTCATTCAGAGTCGGTCACAAGCACTGAACGCTCGCAACAGACTCAATGTTGCCCCACTGAACATACCAAGACGGAGCCGGCTCAGTCGTGCGCATGCGCGAGACCCGGCTAGCGACGGACGCTCCAACGCTAGGTGCCTCGCAGCAGACGGGGTGAGCTGTCGATGGCGAGTGACAGCTCGCCCCATTTGGGAGGCGGGCAGGGGGCGTGCCTGCCCAAACGGAGGCGTTCCCGCCGGAACACTTGCAGTTTGGGGGCGGCCCCACTGACATCATTGCTGATGTCAGTGGGCAGCTTCCTGCTCGATCAGAGCAGGAAGCTCCCTGGGGCTTACGAGTGCCCACACCCAGCCTTAGGGTCTGGTCGTAAGCCCCGATGGTCGTGATGGTCTTGACCATCACCCATGTCGGTCGCTTGAGCTGTGAGTGTTAACCCACAGCTTAGCGATCGACAAGGAGGCGGTCGTTCAGGATGCAAGCGGCCACCCTGATTCAAGGCGACCGCTTGCAACTAACGACCGCCTCTGAATGAGGTCCAGAGTCTCTAGACAAGTGATAATTGTAGTGTGTGAGAAAACCAGAATACCACTGGGAGAACATACAAACTCCACATAGCTAAGACCAAAGCTGGAATCGAACCCACAGCCCTGGCGCTGTGAGGAGGAATGCTAACCACTACACCATCTGTGCTGCCCCGCTGAAATTGCCCCCCCAACGAGCAGGGAATCCCAGGGGCGAACTATTGTAAATTCTTTGGACAAGTTCGTCAGCAGAAGTGACCATAGTAGACACCAATTATGTCAAGGCTCGCCAAGACAGTCATATCCCCCGAACGTATGAGAATAGACAGGAGACAACCCTCCAAGGGTCCCTAAAAGATGTTGCATGCGTTGAGCGAAAAGTCTTTCGCAGCGAGAACAGTGGGATGTGCTTCCACCAGTATCAAGTCGTTGGAAGCAAATGTGCAAGGAATGATGACCTCGTAATCTGGCGTCTCCTATGGCTCCCTGATGAGACTGGAGAGAGAATTGTCAAAGGTGAAGTAGTGACCTCCCGTCCCCCACGCTTGGGAAGCCATATTCACTAAAAAGTGGCACGCAGCAGCAATTAGTCAAAGAGGACAGAGGACAGCTCTTCGAGACTGGCCAAGGCTTCGGAAATTCCTGCCTATGAAGCCCTGGAGGAAGGAAGACGCCTCCAAGAACAATCTCCACCAAAGTCTGTGCCTGGAGCAGAATCTACTTTGCCAGGATAACCACGGACCTGCTGA
Source organism: Taudactylus pleione (assembly GCA_031769625.1). Classification (NCBI taxonomy): domain Eukaryota; kingdom Metazoa; phylum Chordata; class Amphibia; order Anura; family Myobatrachidae; genus Taudactylus; species Taudactylus pleione. The sequence continues at coordinate 3,870,980 of JAUIMM010000153.1, forward strand.
GAGCTGGAGCCTATGCTTGCCCCACCATGGCGGACTCAGCACCCCAGATGCTTGCGCGTCACCGGGTACTATGCAACATGAGGCTTACTAACAATGGGCCTGATTCAGACCCACTCGCGAGCGGCTGTCCGCTCGCAAGTGGGTCGATGTTATGCACTGAGCATGCGCACGACGGAGGGAGCTCCGTCGTGCGCATGCGCCAGACGCGACGAGCGAAGGAAAGTCCTTCGCTCGTTGTGTCCGATCAAAGGGGGCGTGCTGTCAATGTTGATTGACAGCACGACCCCTTTGGTGGGCGCGCCTCCCTGACGGGGGCGTTCCCACGGGAACGCCTCCCGTCAGAAGCCGGCCCACTGACATCACTAGTGATGTCAGTGGGAGTGATTTTGGCTCTGATAGAGCCAAAATCACTCCGGAGCTTGCGGTTGAAAACCTCAACCGCAGGCTCCGGCTCGCAATTTCGATGGTCGCGATGGTCTCGACCATCGCGGCCATCACAAAGCACGCTCGTATAGCCTGTGGGTGGTGACCCACAGCTATGCGAGCGTCCAGGAGGACGCTCCATGAAAATGGAGCCCGGCCCTCATTCAGAGCGTGCGCTCTGCTCAGAGCGTACGGCTCTGAATGAGGGCCAATATCCCTGCCAACCAACTCCTGATAATTAGGTTTGTGGCGGGACGATAACCCACACTGTGGTGAGGCAACAATGCTAACCATTACACCATCCGTGCCGCACCTTGTAACACAGGACAGTCTGATTTCCGTAGTGCATATTAGCATGTGACCTAATACATAGGCAGCTAATACAGTGTGACATGGGCAGTCAATATGACATAGTAACACAAGACACGTAAATTTAGTGACAGTGTACATCATAGGCCCTACAAGTATAATGTACATACATAGGCCCCACAAGTATAATGTACATACATAGGCCCCACAAGTATAGTGTATATTTAAATATAGCAATGTAAATATAGCCATAGTGGGGTTCTGGCCCTTTGCAGACTTTAATTTGTCCGTTATTTGAGGTCTCTTCCTGCGCTACCCTGCCGCGGCAGGCAGCCCAGAAATAACAATAAAGACTTTATAAATAAATATGTCACATGCGGCAATGAATACTGCAAAAACTCCCAAACAGACACAGAACAGAATTAACAATAACTGTAAAATACTCCCTCCATGCTGGCCAGGCTTGTCCCACTGTAAAGACAGGAACAGCCTATGCATCTTCATTGTGCGGCTGGAGAGCGGGGGAACCAGCAGTCCATGGCTCCTGCCCCCGCTATTCTGAGCAAGCCCTAAGGCTTCTCCCTCAAGTGCTACTCCCCTCAGTGTGGAAAGCATTTGGACTGACCCGCATTTACCTACAGCACCTGGTATTCCCAGGTGGTTTTCCATCCTATTACTAACCAGGCCCAACACTGCATAGCTTCCAAGATCAGCATGTCCAGTGTGGTGTCGCTGTAGGTCTCACCTGCAGGTCTGTAGTCGGCGCACTCCCCACAGGAGCCGCTGACAAGAAACCTGGCAAAATGGCACCCGCCATCCAGAACCACACTGACTGCCTGCACTTCTACCAGATAACAGCAGCATGCTATCCCTGGGCCCAGACGGTCTCTTCAGAGACTGGAGTGTGTGGAATGGGCGAAGCGCTCAGCGCCATCCCCCCCTTAGATGCGGCTCTCACCGCCGCTTTACACCCCAGCTGTGTGTTGCTATAAGCAGCGCACAGTAATTATAGTAAAAATTAAACATAACATTACAAATAAAGGAAAAAATACCTAAGCTAAACCAAGGCTGCAGAGCAGCCCTGAAAAAATGTGCCTCTCTCCACAGGCACTAAAACTACACTGAAGTCAGGGGTTGCAGAGGGGAGGAGTTACAGATTTCAGTGTTTAGTGCCAAATCCACACCTTCCCACCTACAACCCCATGGTCCAGTGTCCCACAGCCTTGAGGAAAGAGAAATGGGGTTATTCACTCTTTTGCATACTTGTCTTCTGGCTCATCTCTTTTATAGGCATCTTCAACTTAGGTATGTTCAGTGGAGGGGAGATGTCCCTGTCTTTTCTAAAACTCCAGTTCGATTGTTGGTTCTTACTCTACCTGCTAGGAGATCTATCCCCCTGGCTTATTCCTCTCTTTTGTCAGCCAGTAGAGCGGAGGGTTTGAAAGCTTAGATCTCACTGGGATCTCAATTTGGGAGTGTAATCGGATGACTGGAAAGTTCTTTTGAGATCTCCTCATGCCAGGTTTCAGCAGATCCAATTATATATTTTGCACAGAGTATACTGGACACCAGTTAAACTTTGAGTTTAGTGGGTCTTCTACAGACTCTTGTCCCAAATGTACTGCCAGTTCTGCTGATTACCGGCATCTCCTTTGGTCCAGTCCTCAGGTTGCCTTATTTTGGTCTAGAATGGTTAATTGTGTGCGGAGTATGGGTATACACATTCCTTTACCGACACCACGTATCTGTCAATTTGGTTTGGACCTGGAGGAGACCCTTTCTATGCCCTTTACGGTCATACGTGAACAATCTTTTAAAGCTGGCCAGGGTGTGCATTGCCATACATGGATGGCCTCAGATTCCCCTACCTTTCTTTCCTGGGTGGCTCTGGTCAATGTAACAGTTTCATGTACCAGAAGCGAAAATGCCAAAAAATGTGAAGTCTGGTCCCTATGGCAGGATTCCAGATATGCCATTGTGACTTCTTCTAAGTACTCTGTTTAAAAGCTCTGGGATTTATTTTATTTATGTACCTCCTCCAGTCAGTACACATTCTATTCTGGATTTACTGTGATTCTTGTTGAATGTCTAATCTATGTCTCAGACTATGTTTCTGTATCTGTTTTTGGATTTGTCAGATTGATATTAGTTTTTTTATTATGCCCTTTTTTGATATGTTGATGAGATACACTGTTATTGTATGCTTTGTATTTTTTTTTATTTTCACAAAAGTAAACTTGATTAAAAAAAAAAAAAAAAAAAAAAAAAAAAAGAATAGTGTTGATGTGTGTTGTGACAGGATAGGTATCAGTGATGAGTTGGCAGGTAGAGTACAGTATATTCGATTACAGCATGGTGCGGACGTCACTATTGTGTGATTTAAAAGTTTAGTTTAGATTGTTGCTAAACTAAACTTTTCAATATAGAGTCGAACAACCATTATTAGCTTTTATTTATATGGTGCCACAAGGGTTATGCAGTGATGTAAACAGGGTGTAGATTATTCAGCAACATTACAAAACTACAAAGATGACCAAATAGGATAGTTCTAGAAAAGTCCACAAATAAAACCACTACACTGAGGGCCTGATTCAGCAAGGATCACTATTGCATATGCAGCTGCGAAGCCTTATGGAACGCAGTTGCGAATGTATGCTAATTATTGCCACATCGCAGCGGGTATAGAGACGCCCATTGCTGCTTTCTCACATCCGCACTACGTTGCACTCCGGCGTATACATCGCACAATTTACACCAGGTCTGACCAGCCGCAGAAACTGCAAGTTTCATCACACGCAGTGAGTACTCAAGGGGCGTATGCAATCGCAGTGGCTAATTTATGCAGGCCCATAAAACGGCGTTCATACTGGCACGCCTTAGTTTTTATGACCACTCCCATCACCACTCTGCGATGGATTCTTCTGTGCATCCATAATTGCAGCGTACGCACAGTGCGGTTTTCACGCACGCACACTAGTGAACAATCGATCTGCATACGCAGTTGCATCTGCGAACGCTGCTGAATCAGGCCCTGAGACCGCAAACAGGGAGAGAGCTTACATTCTAGACAAGTAGATACAGAGCCAGGGAGTGCAGTGGGAAGATGTGATCGAGGAGAAGGCGAGGCAGCAGTCATTGGCACAGAAAAGTAGGCAGGAGGAGAGTGGGATAGGCTGAAGATTTAGGCAAGACAAGAATAGTTAAATGTTTTCCAGGCCAATAAGAGGAGTTTAAACTTAATTCTATATAGGACAGACAGCCAGTCGAGTGACTGGTAAAGTCGGGTAGCATAGGTAGCGTAGAGAAAGGACAATTAGGCAAGCGCCGATTTTGGAGATGGACTGAAGAGGATTCAGAAGAGTTTGGTAGGCCAGTGAGAAGAACAGATGTCTCCTTGCTCATCTAGGCTTAATATGCCAGGAGTGAGGGAGCAGTCAGGTCATGTGCAACTCTGCTAGCGTCAGGCGTCATTTTGTGCCGAAAATGCGTCTAGTCGCAATGTGATGCAACGAGGAAGCACCAGGAGACTGTGCTGATTAATTTGATATGTGACACTTGTACAGCTTTGTGCAACCGAGAATGTAAATGGCACTTGGTGGAAAAAAAGCTGTGGCTACTGCATCATAGCACTTTGCATGCTGATTGAGAGACTAAGTCACACACAGATATACAAGTGTCACATAGGGATCCTTACAGGTACAGGGTAAGAGCAGGACGTAGAGTCAAAGGAGTATTTGGACAAGTAGGTTTTGAACAATGATAATGCTTGCTCATAGAGGTGAATGGCGTGAAGGGTTTGCAGTAGGAGAGGGTGTTTGATGGAGGCAAGAGTCGCCGTGATGTCAAGGAGGATATGTATAGAGAAAAGACTCTTCGATTTGTCGGTGATGACCTCATGTAGCAAATATTTCTCGTTAATAAAATTAACGAGATATGTGAAATCAAAAGGTGAATCTTTAGTATGCAAAAAAGCAGGATCATTCATACTATATAAACCTATTAGAATGGAGGCCCTCTCATTTGTGCAGGACCATCTTTAGCTTCTGTATTGTGCCAAAGAATGTCATTTCTTTGTATTACGAGCCCCTCAGCACTGGGAAATGTGTCAGCACATTTATAAATTAAAAAGGACAATATAAATATTTCAGTGAGCTTTTCTATTTAATGTCGGTTAGTTTAAGGAGCAATACAGAAGATTCTAAATGTTTATTAACACCTTAGAAATAATAAAGATTGAAATTTATAGATATATTTTGAATCAATAAAGACATAAGTTAAAAAAAAAAAAAAAAAAAAAAAGTGCCGATATATGGTATAACTTGTTAGCATTCTGATAGCCATGTAATAGTAAGGTAAATGTGCTTCAAGCTAAAAACTTACAGGAGTTTCCTGCAGGCTGTCATGTAGGTATCGTTGGGTCCTCTTAACAACAGAAGAGTCTGATCCCAGAAAAGGAATGGCGTACTGTTTTACTTCATCACTGTAGAAAACCATACCCCTGCAAGTGCCAAAAGATATCTTTTCAAAAGGAAGTATTTTTTTTTTTCATTTACAGAAACAAAAAACATACATTTAAAAGGGAACATTTGATTAGCAGACTCTATCTTACATCCAAACTACGCAAAACATTTTATCCACACAATTACTTCTTTATTTTTATACTTTATAAAGTACTATAAATGGAAACTAACAGTGTTGGATACAGTATAGACAGATATACTGTTATGGTGCCCATACACGGGGCGATAAAGCAGCTGATCCAACGGATTGGTACGATTTGGCTGCTCTATCGTACCGTGCATGGGCACGATATCGGATAGAGCACACTCCCGTGGGGTTGTACATCACACCCCCAGATCTCACTGAGGTTCAGTCGATCTGGAGATGCGATGTGCGATCCCATACAGCGCTATGTGGGTGATGGAGGGAGGAGCCGGCATATCGGGCAGTCGCCCACTCGATCGCTCAGTGTGTGGGGCCCGCCCAATATGTCAAAACCTGCGTCGCATGGTACATATGATGGGGCTGAACTGCTCAGCAGAATAAGATTTTTTTCATCACTTTAGTCCTACTGTTGACTGCACAAAACAAAGCAGAAAGTATTGTTCAGATGAAGAACCACTATGGACGGAGACAAGTTCGCTCACACCTCCCCATTATAATGTTACATCCTCTAGAAGCCAATAACTCCTTGACTTCCCAATACGGCAGCTGTGACATCACCCTGCCCACATTAGAGGTAGACAGATGACCGAGCGTAGTTTACCATAGCTTCTAGTTTGGGTTAATAGTGTTACTATCGCAAAAAATATGAGATATGGTAAGAACTTACCCTTGTTATCTCTATTTCTACGAAGTCCATAGGGTTCCACAGGATACCTTGGGGTATAGGTGTGACGTCAGTCGCAGGGCACCAAAGAGTTAAGCTTTCAGCCTCCCAGGATGCACTAGGTCCCCCTCCTATACCCCGCCGCCGGGCCAAGGCACCTCAGTTAGTTACCAAGCCATAGGCCGGAGGAGGAGAAGGAAGAGAGAGAACAAAGATCTGGACACATACAAGAATCACATTCTCACCAGAGGGAGACGGAAAACCGGTGACCAGAGCAAAGCCCATCTGCAGCACAGGTGCGACAGGGCGGGAGTCCTGTGGAACCCTATGGACTTCGTAGAAATAGAGATAACAAGGGTAAGTTCTTACCATATCTCATATTTTCTACTTCAGGGTCCATAGGGTATCCACAGGATACCTTGGGGATGTCCCAAAGCAGTATCCTTTAAGGGTGGGGACGCTCCTGTGCAGAAAGGAGAATCCGCCGCCCGAAGGAAGCATCCTGAGAGGCGAAGGTGTCAAACCTGTAATACCTCACGAAGGTATGGACAGAAGACCACGTAGCAGCCTTGCAGATCTGAACTGCCGAGGCACCACGTCGAGCTGCCCACGAAGGACCCACAGACCTAGTGGAATGAGCCTTCAGAGAAGGAGGGACCGGTAGGCCTTCATGAAGATAAGCTTCAGAAATAGCCATACGGATCCAGGCTGCCAAAGTTTGCTTTGAAGCAGGCCAACCCTTTTTACAGTAGCCATAGAGGACAACAAAGCGTCCGACTTCCTAAACGAAGAAGTGCGGTCAACATAAGTCCTTAAGGCCCGCACAACATCCAAAGAGGCCTCACCCACGGAAAGACCCGGTGAGTTAAAGGCCGGAACAACTATTTCCTCGTTAACATGAAACTGGGAAACAACTTTGGGAAGAAACTCGGGCCGAGTGCGGAGCACTGCCCTGTTCCCATGAAAAACCAAGAAAGGGGGTCTACAAGAAAGAGCCCCTAACTCAGAAACACGTCTGGCCGAAGCAATGGCCAGAAGGAAAACAGTCTTAGCTGTTAGCCATTTAAGATCCACTGAGCCCAGTGGTTCAAACGGCGGTCCTTGGAGAGCCCTCAGGACCACAGCCAAATCCCAAGGCGCCACAGGTGGAACAAAGGGCGGCTGAATACGGAGAACACCTTGCATAAAGGTGCGCACATCCGTGATTGTAGCAATCCTACGGTGAAATCAGACAGATAGGGCCGAAACCTGTACCTTCAAAGAAGCAAGGCGAAGCCCATGATCTAGTCCCGCTTGCAGGAAGGCGAGAATCCGAGACAGACGAAACTCCCGCGGTGCATAACCTCTCGGTCGACACCACTGGAAGAACGTATGCCACACGCGATGGTATATCCTCGTGGAAGACGGTTTCCGAGCTCGTAACATGGTACGCACCACAGAGCTGGAAAACCCCCGAGACCTCAGCATGGCCGTCTCAACAGCCACGCCGCCAAAGACAGCCGAGTCAGGTCCGGGTGAAGACAAGGACCCTGAGACAGAAGGTCCGGTCGTAGCGGCAACCGCAGAGGACTGTCCACGGACAGACCCTGAAGGTCTGAGAACCAGTGCCGTCAGGGCCACGCGGGAGCTATCAACAGGAGCGTCCCTCCTTCCTGTTTGAATTTCCGGATTACCCGTGGAAGAAGGGAGACCGGAGGGAACAGGTATGCGAACCTGAACGTCCACCGGACGGACAGAGCATCCACCAGAGACGCCCCTTCGTCTCTTGTGCGAGACCCGTACACCGGCAACTTGTTGTTGTGCCGGGACGCCATGAGGTCGATTTCTGGAAGACCCCACCTGTCCACCAGTAGTTGAAAAACGTCCGGGTGCAGGGACCATTCCCCTGGATGAACGTCCTGGCGACTTAGAAAGTCCGCCTCCCAATTTAGCACTCCCGGGATGAAGACCGCTGATATGGCCGGAAGATTGCGCTCCGCCCAAACCAGGATCCGAGAGACCTCTACGAGAGCCGCCCGACTGCGAGTTCCTCCTTGCCTGTTTATGTAGGCCACGGTGGTAGCATTGTCCGACTGGACCTGCACCGGGTGACCCTGGAGAAACCGCTGTGCCTGCAGGAGAGCATTGAAGACCACACGGAGTTCCAAGATATTTATTGGAAGCTCTGCTTCTGTCGGCGTCCACCTGCCCTGGAACAAGTGTGGACCCGAAACTGCTCCCCAGCCCCGAAGACTGGCGTCCGTTGTCAACAGGACCCAATTTGGAACCCAGAACGGACGTCCCTTGTTGAGGTGGGTCGTCTTTAACCACCACGCAAGGGACAGGCGAACCTCCGGGGTGAGCACAATCGTCTGGAACTTCAGAGACTGAGGCAGCCCGTTCCACTTGGACAGGATCAGGTGCTGCAGAGGTCTGGAGTGAAACTGGGCGTATTCCACCATGTCGAACACCGACACCATGGAGCCCAGTAACCTCATCGCCGAGTGTAAGGACACCCGGCGGCTGTGCAGACAACTGAGCACCCTTGACTGTAAAGCAGAGATCTTGTCCTCCGTCACGAAGATCCTTTGCTGTCCCGAGTCCAATAAGGCTCCAAGATGCAGAATCCTCCGAGACGGGATTAGAGTGGACTTCTGCCAGTTGATTAGCCAGCCGTGCCGTTGCAGCAGTGCAATGGTCAGGTCCAAGTGGTGTAACAGGAGCTCTGGAGATCCTGCCACCAATAACAGGTCGTCCAAGTACGGCAACATGCGGACTCCTTGCAGCCGCAGAGAAGCCGCCATGACCGCCATCACCTTGGTGAAAACACGTGGTGCTGTCGCCAGGCCAAAAGGTAACGCCCGAAACTGGAAGTGGTCGCTGCGGATTGCAAACCGAAGGAACTCTTGATGGCGCAAAAGAATAGGGACATGCAGGTAAGCGTCCTGTATGTCCAATGACACCATGTAGTCCCCAGGTTCCAGCGCCAGAATGATGGACCGTAGGGTCTCCATCCGAAACTTCGGGACCCGCAAAGACTTGTTGAGTGCTTTGAGGTTGAGAATCGGACGATATGACCCATTGGGTTTCTGTACCAAAAATAGATTTGAATAGAAACCCTGGCCCCTCTGGGAGAATGGAACAGGCACTATAACTCCAGCCTGGAGCATAGTGTGCAATACCTTCCGCAGCTCCGTAGCCTTGTTCCGGTCTGATGGTAGACCCGTGGTGAAGAATCGAGCCGGGGGCCTGTGCCGGAAGGAGAGGGCGTACCCGTGGGAGACCACCTCCAGAACCCAAGTGTCTGTCGTAGTGAACGACCAACACCGGGAGAACTGCAGCAGGCGGCCTCCCACCCTGGGATCCCCCAAGGGGAGACCCGGACAGTCAGGCCGCAGGCTTGTCATCTGGCTTGGGGGCCGGACGTCTGGTACTCCATGCCTGTTTCCGGGGCTTGACCGATTTCTTAGGGCCAGCCTGTCGAGGAAACGACTGTGGTTTGGGCCTGCCCTGGGCCCTAGATGACCGAAAGGACGATGGTCCAGAACCAGAAGGAGCAGCGGCCGATGGGAGACAAGCAGATTTGGCTGCCGCCAGCGTGGCCACAATCTTATCCAGATCCGGACCGAAGAGAACTTCTCCGGTAAACGGCAACGCTTCCAGCCCTTTCTTGGAATCTGCGTCCGCCTTCCAGGATCGCAGCCACAAGGTGCGACGAGCAGCTACCGCTGCTGAAGAAATTCTAGACACCAGAGTACTAATGTCTAGAGCCGCCTCGTTGATGTAGGTGGCCGAATCACGGAGATTGCCAATCAACTCCGCCTGTTCGGCCGGACAGTCGGATTCAAAAGAAGCCTCTAATGAATCCGCCCAGCGCTCCATCGCTCTGGCAACCCAGCAAATGGCCATAGCCGGCCGTGCTGCCCCCCCTGCAAGGGAATAAGCGGACTTCAGGCAGATTTCTACCTTGCGGTCCGTAGCATCCTTAAGCGAGGACATGGATGGCATCGGCAATGTGGCACTACGGACAAGACGGGTCACGTGAGAATCCACCTGTGGAGGGGATTCCCACTTAGCAAAATAATTATCCGCGAACGGATAAGCCACCGCCAGGCGTCTCTGCGGCTGGTATCTTTTGCCAGGTTGTTTCCACGCCTCCTCTAAATGGTCCACCAACTGACCCGAAAGAGGAAAGACTGTGGCATCGCCCTTCACATCTTTGAAAAAGGCATACTTAGATTTAGCCGCTGGGGGAACTTCGTCCTCAATCACCAAGGCTGTGCGGACCGCCCGAATAAGTCCAGGAATATATACTTTGGACTTAGCGTCAGCGTCCTTAGTATGGAGAGGTTCCTGATCGTAAGGATCCAGAATCTCCCCATCATCAGACGTCCCTTCGTCATCCTCATAAGGAGCGGACAGAGACGCCACCGGCCTTTTATGAGACCGCATCACAGACTCCCCTTGCAACACATCCGACAAGTGCTGTACAGAACTCGTCAGGGAGTTAACCCACGCTGGCTCCTGAGAATCCGGGAGCGGGGAAATAGGGAGACTGTGGGGTACCACCAATTGTCGTGGGAACCCCTGCATGGGTGACGACACCACAGACTGCTGGGACAAACCCATCGGAGTAAACGCGGGCTGCGGAGCTAACTGGCCCACTAAAGCTGTTAACGCCTGAGCGAAACAAGCCCAGGGCGGCTCCTGTACCGGTGCTGTAACCGTAATAGGCCGCGCCATTGACAAACACTGCCGGCAAAGGCCCTCCGCGCTACCCTCCCCCTCCGCTAACGGTACTTTGCACGTGGTACACTGTAGCCGGAGGGGAAAATCACTTTCAGACATGGCACCACGTATGTGACCTCTCTCACCAATTAAGTATTAAATAGGCGAGAGACCACCCTGCAGCACCGCAAGGGCTTTAGCAGAAAGAACAGGGACAGTAATAAAGCTGACAGTTTAGAGAAGAAAAGTTACAGGCAGCGCTAGCACAGTCACATACAATGCAGAGAAATAACAATTCCTGCATTAACAGCGCTGATCACTCAACTACACAGACACAGGGCCTGGTAGGACACAGCGCTGCATACACAGACCTGAGCCACAGCGGAGGAGAGGTATGCGGGGGGACCCAGACCACGATGCTTCCTTCCAGACTTCCAGCAGCGTTCACCATGCGTTGCAGAGAAGATGGCCGCCGAGGAGCAGAGAGAAGCTGGCCTGGGGGAGGAGCGCTGACACAGGACCAGTCAGCACAGTGCAGAGAGGGCTGTGTGCAGCGGGGGAGGCGCCGGCTGTGAGACAGGGAAGGCGCGCTCCCCTGGCATGCATTTAACCCCTGGGACGCCGCAGCGCTACCGCTCTGCTGCGGTCCGCTGTCCCAGGGGGTAGTGGAAGCGCAGGTTGGTCGCCTGGCTCCACGCTGCAGCCAGTCCCCAGGGAGCCCCCTGCCTGGGGACTTAGGACCATGTGATCAGCGGGGACCCACCGCGGGACCCCGCTGCTTACCTCTGTCCCCCTTGAATCCGGCCATGGTCCGGAGCATCTGGGGTCACCGCTAGCTGTGACCCCAGACGCCCACCAGCATCCCCGGATCAGTACCGGCGTTCTGGTACCGGCGGGGTGTAGGGAAGACAGCATGGACGTCAGGACTGACTGTCCATGCTGTTCATCCAGATGTGCAGCCACAGCTGCATGAAGAAAAAGCTTCAGGGGCTCTTCTAGCCCCCCCTCCAACAGGTGCACCCGACTCCGGCCGGGCACCAAACTAAACTGAGGTGCCTTGGCCCGGGGGCGGGGTATAGGAGGGGGACCTAGTGCATCCTGGGAGGCTGAAAGCTTAACTCTTTGGTGCCCTGCGACTGACGTCACACCTATACCCCAAGGTATCCTGTGGATACCCTATGGACCCTGAAGTAGAAAACTGGAAATTCTGAACAAAACATAATTCTCTTACTCCCTTTTGTGGACAATAAATGCATCGTTCAGAGAGTGTATAAGAAACTGCAGTTCTCCTGAAAGGCTGCTGAGAGGACACTTTCACATTCTGGTTTTGTTTAGGCATTCAACAGCTGAATATTCTATCAATCACTGAGAAAGTAATAGTGTGGTGGGCAGCTAACACTGGAATGTGAAAAGGATCTCTGAGGAAATTTATATGGTCTTATATGGGACTAGATTACTGTGTTTGCTTAACTCTGTTACATATACCAAAACTCTAACTGAGTTCCAGATCTCATCACACCATTTATCTTACAATTACCTTTGTAATACACTTATCATGTCTGCTCCACAGGCAGGCCACTGAAAATGATATACTACCGAGTGTATTGGCCTGCAGTTTTTAGCTACAAGTTTATGGGATGAAAAGTGTGGCTTGCGGTTAACGACATTACAGACTTATGACAGACAGATATACCACAGTGCAAGTTAAAAGATTACAAGTCTAGGGCAACAGTGCCTCAACCAGTTCCACATACTACTTTACTTAACAATCAGACTTTGCCACAAAGTGTAGTCTGATAGTTGCCACTCTGCAGGCCAACCATGCTACATAACAATTCCCCCCTCTAATAAAGTATCTGCACTGCCTCATTCTACCTGTACACACACTGCTACCCATAAGACTACACTGTTACAGAACATGTAATGACGAGTCATCGCTATGCTGCTGACACGAAGGGCTAACCGTGACAGAAAAGACTTTTTGGACCTTTTATAATTAATCTCATTAATTCCTGGGATGTGACAAAATATTTTCGGTTTGTTCTATTTTCATTACGTCTGATATTGCCACATCTCTGACTCCTCAGATATTCTTAAAAGTATTTCCATGTAGTCTAATTAAATCTTCCTCTTGTATCACAACCAACCACCCTAGACAAACGGTCCTGCTTTTGGACACAATGTGTCCCAACTAGTGTTCTGTGTAAACTACACATGCCAACTGCATTTTGACTGGGGATACAGCACAGAGGTATCACACATCTAGACACCTTCATCGACTTTACTATAATGTGTTATATAGTAGGTACAAATTGGCCATTAAATTATTCTCTCAAATAAAAGTAATCCAAAACCATATACAGGATATAAAGTATTTCATATTATATAATCAAGTGTAATACAGTATACTTTACCAAGCAAAATACACAAAACAGTATAGTGACTCTCCTAAAGGAGTTCCCAAATCTAATCCCAGAAATGTGTTACCCCATTCTGTTGCTAAATTACTCTTGTTGCCAATTAAAATAATCCTTTCTTGCAAATATACACATTCAGGGTATTCTTTGGTGTATGTGCATTTGTGAATCAGTGTAAGATTGATACACTGATTCACACCCCAACATTAAAGAGTGGGTAGCTGAATTTCTGTGCACATGCACGATAAACGTGTATGGCACTGCAACACAGGGGAGTGTCCATGCTATACACCCACAAGTTTTCCTCAGTCTGGGTGCGTAATCAACGATCCCCCTCCCTTAACCCCTCCGGGACACTGCGGTCCACAGGTGGGGCAGTGACTGAAAAATCAGGATGGTTAGGGGGTATGTGTATATCAGTTTTCCTGTGTACGTATGCTGGAGGAGAGGAAAATGAATGGATAAAATGGAGAACAAAGAACAATGGTAGATAGAAAGCATGGAGACACAAACATGACAGTGTTTTGCAGAGCAGGGATTGTATGGATCCAGGGACAACACCCACTCTAGGATGCCAGTGCTCGGGAACCTGGCATCCTAGTTACTTAGATTTAGCCGCTGGGGGAACTTCGTCCTCAATCACCAAGGCTGTGCGGACCGCCCGAATAAGTCCAGGAATATATACTTTGGACTTAGCGTCAGCGTCCTTAGTATGGAGAGGTTCCTGATCGTAAGGATCCAGAATCTCCCCATCATCAGACGTCCCTTCGTCATCCTCATAAGGAGCGGACAGAGACGCCACCGGCCTTTTATGAGACCGCATCACAGACTCCCCTTGCAACACATCCGACAAGTGCTGTACAGAACTCGTCAGGGAGTTAACCCACGCTGGCTCCTGAGAATCCGGGAGCGGGGAAATAGGGAGACTGTGGGGTACCACCAATTGTCGTGGGAACCCCTGCATGGGTGACGACACCACAGACTGCTGGGACAAACCCATCGGAGTAAACGCGGGCTGCGGAGCTAACTGGCCCACTAAAGCTGTTAACGCCTGAGCGAAACAAGCCCAGGGCGGCTCCTGTACCGGTGCTGTAACCGTAATAGGCCGCGCCATTGACAAACACTGCCGGCAAAGGCCCTCCGCGCTACCCTCCCCCTCCGCTAACGGTACTTTGCACGTGGTACACTGTAGCCGGAGGGGAAAATCACTTTCAGACATGGCACCACGTATGTGACCTCTCTCACCAATTAAGTATTAAATAGGCGAGAGACCACCCTGCAGCACCGCAAGGGCTTTAGCAGAAAGAACAGGGACAGTAATAAAGCTGACAGTTTAGAGAAGAAAAGTTACAGGCAGCGCTAGCACAGTCACATACAATGCAGAGAAATAACAATTCCTGCATTAACAGCGCTGATCACTCAACTACACAGACACAGGGCCTGGTAGGACACAGCGCTGCATACACAGACCTGAGCCACAGCGGAGGAGAGGTATGCGGGGGGACCCAGACCACGATGCTTCCTTCCAGACTTCCAGCAGCGTTCACCATGCGTTGCAGAGAAGATGGCCGCCGAGGAGCAGAGAGAAGCTGGCCTGGGGGAGGAGCGCTGACACAGGACCAGTCAGCACAGTGCAGAGAGGGCTGTGTGCAGCGGGGGAGGCGCCGGCTGTGAGACAGGGAAGGCGCGCTCCCCTGGCATGCATTTAACCCCTGGGACGCCGCAGCGCTACCGCTCTGCTGCGGTCCGCTGTCCCAGGGGGTAGTGGAAGCGCAGGTTGGTCGCCTGGCTCCACGCTGCAGCCAGTCCCCAGGGAGCCCCCTGCCTGGGGACTTAGGACCATGTGATCAGCGGGGACCCACCGCGGGACCCCGCTGCTTACCTCTGTCCCCCTTGAATCCGGCCATGGTCCGGAGCATCTGGGGTCACCGCTAGCTGTGACCCCAGACGCCCACCAGCATCCCCGGATCAGTACCGGCGTTCTGGTACCGGCGGGGTGTAGGGAAGACAGCATGGACGTCAGGACTGACTGTCCATGCTGTTCATCCAGATGTGCAGCCACAGCTGCATGAAGAAAAAGCTTCAGGGGCTCTTCTAGCCCCCCCTCCAACAGGTGCACCCGACTCCGGCCGGGCACCAAACTAAACTGAGGTGCCTTGGCCCGGGGGCGGGGTATAGGAGGGGGACCTAGTGCATCCTGGGAGGCTGAAAGCTTAACTCTTTGGTGCCCTGCGACTGACGTCACACCTATACCCCAAGGTATCCTGTGGATACCCTATGGACCCTGAAGTAGAAAACTGGAAATTCTGAACAAAACATAATTCTCTTACTCCCTTTTGTGGACAATAAATGCATCGTTCAGAGAGTGTATAAGAAACTGCAGTTCTCCTGAAAGGCTGCTGAGAGGACACTTTCACATTCTGGTTTTGTTTAGGCATTCAACAGCTGAATATTCTATCAATCACTGAGAAAGTAATAGTGTGGTGGGCAGCTAACACTGGAATGTGAAAAGGATCTCTGAGGAAATTTATATGGTCTTATATGGGACTAGATTACTGTGTTTGCTTAACTCTGTTACATATACCAAAACTCTAACTGAGTTCCAGATCTCATCACACCATTTATCTTACAATTACCTTTGTAATACACTTATCATGTCTGCTCCACAGGCAGGCCACTGAAAATGATATACTACCGAGTGTATTGGCCTGCAGTTTTTAGCTACAAGTTTATGGGATGAAAAGTGTGGCTTGCGGTTAACGACATTACAGACTTATGACAGACAGATATACCACAGTGCAAGTTAAAAGATTACAAGTCTAGGGCAACAGTGCCTCAACCAGTTCCACATACTACTTTACTTAACAATCAGACTTTGCCACAAAGTGTAGTCTGATAGTTGCCACTCTGCAGGCCAACCATGCTACATAACAATTCCCCCCTCTAATAAAGTATCTGCACTGCCTCATTCTACCTGTACACACACTGCTACCCATAAGACTACACTGTTACAGAACATGTAATGACGAGTCATCGCTATGCTGCTGACACGAAGGGCTAACCGTGACAGAAAAGACTTTTTGGACCTTTTATAATTAATCTCATTAATTCCTGGGATGTGACAAAATATTTTCGGTTTGTTCTATTTTCATTACGTCTGATATTGCCACATCTCTGACTCCTCAGATATTCTTAAAAGTATTTCCATGTAGTCTAATTAAATCTTCCTCTTGTATCACAACCAACCACCCTAGACAAACGGTCCTGCTTTTGGACACAATGTGTCCCAACTAGTGTTCTGTGTAAACTACACATGCCAACTGCATTTTGACTGGGGATACAGCACAGAGGTATCACACATCTAGACACCTTCATCGACTTTACTATAATGTGTTATATAGTAGGTACAAATTGGCCATTAAATTATTCTCTCAAATAAAAGTAATCCAAAACCATATACAGGATATAAAGTATTTCATATTATATAATCAAGTGTAATACAGTATACTTTACCAAGCAAAATACACAAAACAGTATAGTGACTCTCCTAAAGGAGTTCCCAAATCTAATCCCAGAAATGTGTTACCCCATTCTGTTGCTAAATTACTCTTGTTGCCAATTAAAATAATCCTTTCTTGCAAATATACACATTCAGGGTATTCTTTGGTGTATGTGCATTTGTGAATCAGTGTAAGATTGATACACTGATTCACACCCCAACATTAAAGAGTGGGTAGCTGAATTTCTGTGCACATGCACGATAAACGTGTATGGCACTGCAACACAGGGGAGTGTCCATGCTATACACCCACAAGTTTTCCTCAGTCTGGGTGCGTAATCAACGATCCCCCTCCCTTAACCCCTCCGGGACACTGCGGTCCACAGGTGGGGCAGTGACTGAAAAATCAAGATGGTTAGGGGGTATGTGTATATCAGTTTTCCTGTGTACGTATGCTGGAGGAGAGGAAAATGAATGGATAAAATGGAGAACAAAGAACAATGGTAGATAGAAAGCATGGAGACACAAACATGACAGTGTTTTGCAGAGCAGGGATTGTATGGATCCAGGGACAACACCCACTCTAGGATGCCAGTGCTCGGGAACCTGGCGGTCAGAATCCCAACGCCGGCATCCCGACAGGGTTAGGATACAGACACCTGTCAGTAGGTATTCTAACCCTCACCCCGTGCCAGAACCTAACCTCCCCCCCTAGTGTCTAATTCTAAGCTCCCCCTCCTCACACCCTAAACCTCCCCCCTTAGTACCTAACCCTCCCAATAGTGCCTAACTAACCCCCAACGCTAACCCTCACCTAATCACCTTATGCTGCCATCTTCTTCTGCACAGACAGGAATTCTTGTTCCATTTTAAATATAAAATAGGCGTGACATTATTTCATCTGATTGCCATTATTGGGAACATGAAGGAATTTTAGCCCCATGTGAGGCTAAAGTGGGAGCTGTGTGTTTTGTTTTGCATTCCACTGGAAAAACTAGATTAGAATGTATAAAAGGTTTAACTTAATAGACCCATGTCTTTATCAACCTGGCTAATATGTAGCAAAAAGCACTATACACTTCTCCAAGATTCATCACAATAAACAAACCTAACTTTATAACAAAAGGGGATTATAGCAAAATGTTAAACAAAAAAGTCTTAAGCAATATTTGGTTACATAAATAGAACAAACCTTCTTTTTAACTTTTTACCAACAACTGGAACAGGTTTGAGAGCCATCTGCTTTCTAAGCTTCTTCAGATTATCCTGGCTGGCAATTCCATGAATGACAGACTGCCATGTTCCATCATGAATGCATGTGCCCTATACCACACAAAGTAACAAAATGCTATCATGAGTACTTGTGGTGAATACCACCCTATTATTTTGGAAAAATTTCAGCAAAATTCATGAAAATAGGAATTTGATACTTACCGATAATTCCCTTTCTCAGATTCTATAGGGGACACTGGAAGATATACAATGGGGTATAGAAGGGCGATGAGGAGCCTAGCACTTTCTTCAGAAGTGTACTTGGCTCCTCCCCCTCTGTACCCAACTCAACCTCAGTTAAGATTAACCAGGCCCGAGCAGTGACGGATAGCAGAACAACAGAGGAGGAGAGACAAGGAGAAATTAGTTATTGTAGACTTACCTAGATAACTCCTTTTCTTTGAGGTCCATAGCGTTCATGGGGATACCATGGGGATAGTATGGTTGGGAAGATCCAGGCCCCAAACTGTTAAAGCTTCAGCTCCCAGGATACCTCGGGTCCTCTTCCATATATACCCCAGCCCTAGGCCTTCAGCTTAGTTAACAAGCCTCAAGGCAGGAGTAGGAAAGAGAAGGAAGAGCAATCATATGCCAGAAACCCTCCCTACACAAAATGAGGGAATCTGTGACCGAAAAAAACAAAAAAACAAAAAAAACCACTACCCATGCAGCCAGGTGAGTTAGGGTGGGTGCCCTGTGGACCTCGAAGAAAAGAAGTTATCTAGGTAAGTCTACCATAACCAATTTCTTCAGGGATCATAGGGATCCACAGGGATACCATGGAGTTGTCCTAAAGCAGTTCCCCTAGGTGGGGGATGCTCCTGAGCAGAAAGGAGAACTCGTCGCCCAAAAGGAAGTATCCTGAGAGGCAAAAGTATCAAAGACATAGAACCTAAGAAAAGTGTGGACAGAAGACCACGTGGCTGCCTTGCACAATTGTTCAGCAAAGGCACCACGACTAAATGCCCACGATGGCACTACAGACAAAGTAGAATGTGCTGTCACCGTGCTTGGGACAGGGAGATAAGCCTGTGTGTACACCTGAGAGATAGTCATGCGTAGCCATCTCTCCAGAATCGGCTTATTAGCTGGCCTTCCTAGTTTGTGAAAACCATATAATACAAAAAGAGCATCTGATTTTCTAACAGTTTGCACGCTCCACATCGATACGGAGAGCACGAACTACATCCAGGGAGGCTTCACCTACAGAAAGATCTGGAGCCTGAAAAGCTGGAACTACAATTTCTTCATTTACATTAAAATGGGACACTACCTTAGGAAGGTAACACTCCTTTGTACAAAGAACAGCTTTATCCTGGTGAAAAAGCAAAAATGGAGAGCGACAAGAAAGAGTTGCCAAAATCAGAGAGACTGCGAGCAGAAGAGATAGCAAGAAGAAAAAAAAAAGTGTCTTCGCTGTCAACCACTTCAAATCTACAGAGTCTAGAGAACCAAAGACAAATCCCACGGTGTTACTGGTGGGACAAAAAGGAGGCTGAACTCGCAGAACTCCCTAGAAAAAATTCTAACATCTGGTAATGAGGCAATCTTCCTCTGGAACCAGACTGTGGCCAGGCGGAGACTGCTGTCTAACTTTGCCTGAAGAAAAGCCAAATTCTGTATGTCTGTGAACCAATGATATCTGGGCCAAGCCAGGGCCACCAGTATTACTGTTCCACCTTCCTGCTTGAATTTCCTGAGAACTCTTGAAAGGAGAGAAATCTGAGAAAAAAGATACACCAGTTTGAAGTCCCATCTTACTGCCAGTGCGTGCACGAAGGCTGCTGATGAGTCTCTGGACCTGGATCCGTACCGGAGGTCCTGGTGGTTGTGACGTGAGACCATGAGATCTATCTCTGGTAGATCCCATTTGTTTACCAGGAGCTGAAACACTCCCGGATGGAGAGACCACTCTCCGGCGTGTATGTCCGAGTGACTTAGTACTCAATTGGGAAGCAGACTTCCTCTCAGCATGGATATTGCCAAGATGGCCGGAAGATGACGTTCTGCCCAAATCAGAACCTTTGTCACTTCTTTCATGGCTGCGTAACTTCATGTGCCTCCCTGATGATTGAGGTAGGCCACTGTAGTCGCATTGTCAGACTGAATCTGGACCGGCCTGCCCTGGAGCAGGTCCTCTGCCATGATAAATGCCTTGTACACTGCTCGCAGTTCCAGAATGTTTATTGGCAGATGACTTTCCCGATTTGTCCATCTTCCCTGAAAGGTGTGATGACCTGTCACTGTACCCATCCGCGAAGACTGGCATCTGTGGTGAGAAGCACCCAATTTGGAATCCAGAATGAGCACCCTTTGTTCAGATGATCCTTTCTTAGCCACCACAGGAGAGAGTGACGAACTTCTGGAGTGAGAATGATCCTCTGAGGCCTTATTAGATGATACTGTCAGTTACATTTGGAGAGAATTAACTTTTGCAGAGGCCTGGAATGGAACAGAGCATACCCCACCTTGTCGAAGGTGGATACCATTGATCCCAGGACCTGCATTGCTAACAGAATAGATACCCTGTTAGCAGCTTGCATATTCGTAATGACAGCGCCACAATCTTGTCCTCTGGCAGAACCACCGTTTGTGCCCAAGAATCCAGCAACCCTCCCAGATGTACCATCTGCTGTGTTGGAGAAAGTGATGATTTCTTCCAATTGATTATCCAGCCATGCTTTTTGTAGGCAGGCTATGGTCAGTTGAAGATGGCTTTGTAAAACAACCGGAATCTGTGCCAATATAAGAAGGAGTCAGAATTCTGCCATATCTGGACAACCTTGACGCCTGAGATAGGCCGTCATGACTGCCATTATTTTGGTAAATACCCGGGATCCATAGATAGGCCAAAGGGTAGAGCCTGAAATTGGTAATGCTACTGAAGGACAGCAAACCGTAAAAATTGTTGGTGGGATGGTATAATAGGAACATGCAGATATGCATCCTGAATGTCCAGGAAAACCATGTAATCCCCTGGCTCCATTGCCAAAATAATTGACTGGAGAGTTTCCATAAAAAAATTGGGTACATGGATAAACTTGTAGAGTGTTTTTAGATTTAGTATAGGGCGATAAGCCCTATTCGGTTTCTGAACCAGAAATAGATTGGAAAAACCATCTCGTCCCTGTTGCAACACAAGAACCGGGACCATTACCCCCACCTGCAGCAGGGAGTGAAAGGCTTCCTGAAAGGCCAAGGCCTTGACCACATCTGATGGAGGATCTGTGCAAAAGAACTTCTGGGGAGGATGCCTCCTGAAAGTGAGGGCATACCCCGAGAGACCATTTCTCGGACGCAGGCATCTGTTTGATGCCAATAATCCGCAAACTGAAGAAGTCAACCTCCCACCCTGGGGTCCCCCAGGAGGAGGCCTGTCCCATCAGGCCGAAGGTTTGTCGTCCGGTTTAGAAGCTGGACGTCTTGCTGGGCCAGACCTCATAGTTTGTCGCTTTCTTGTCTTGCGAAAATTAGTCGACCTAGAGGAAGATTGTTCCCTTGCTCATCCATGAGGATGGAAGGACTAAAAAGAAACATGCCTAGACTTTTTAGTCGCCGTAAATGGCAGACCTGCTGATTTTGAAGCCGCCAGAGTAGCTATAATTTTATCCAACTCTGCTCCAAAAAGTAAATTTCCATAGAAAGGAAAGACTTTTAGCAGCCTCTTTGATCCTATATCATCTTTCCAGGATCTTAACCAAAGGGCCCTGCGTGCCACTATTGAAGCTGCTGATGCTTTAGAAGCTACCCATGCTCCAGCCATAGCTGGACGAGTAACAGCTCCAGATTATGAAAATATTGCCTTAAGACATGCTTCAATTTTCTTATCTGTGGAATCCTTCAGAGAAGATGCTAATGGAATAGGTAACATAGCATTTCTGATTAAATGCGTTAAGTGAGCATCCACAGTAGGACAGGGCTCGACAAAGCCCGGGCGCCAGGTCCCCATGGTGACTAAGATTTTAGAAGAGCCAGGTACTATTGAAAAGTTGAAAATAAAGCCAAATCATAAAAAAAAAAAAAAAAATCAGTCAGAGAGATCCTATTGGTAGCTACAGGAGTGGGCGGTATATGCTGCATGTATTTCACGGCACATGGGGAGAAATGCTCGCCCGCCATTTTCAAGGACTGTGGCCTCTCCAGATCATAGATCAGGTCCTTCTCCCTGCAGCATTGTTTCAGCAATGGGGAGGAGAGGGACCATGCCGCGGGGAGCAACAGCACTGTCTGCAGTGGGGAAAATAATAACTGCGCCACAGGAAGCTGCAGCATGGCCGGCAGCAGGAAGCAGAGTGTCTGTGCCGCGGGGAGCTCCATTACTCCTGGTGCGGAAGAGAAGTGACCACCAAGGAGCTGCAGATCTACCAGCAGAGAACAGTGGCTGCGCAGCTGAGGGGAGCTGCATCATTGCTGGCACAGTGAAGGCGAGTGACAGCGTGGGATCTGCAGCACTGCGAGCAGGTAGAGCGACCGCTGGGGAGCTGCATCATTACTGGCACAATGGAGGCGAGTGACCGCGTGGGATCTGCAGCACTGCTGACTGGGGAGATAGAGTGTCCACCAGGGAGCTGTGAGTGACTACTTATATTATTCTATTAGTAACAATATTATAGTGGAAGGACATTCTAAAAGAAGGCACTCCTGTGTGTTACACTCTCTATGCACTGCTGTGTGTGATGTACTATAAATATGGTAAGGAGTATGGTAGGTTATATCTCCCTTTCGTGGTAAGGACCTGGAAGTGACATGAAGTGAGGATGGAAGAGCGGTTCCATACCCATAAAAGCCATCGAAAGAAGAAAATTTGTCCCCTTGCTTGCTCGCCACAAGATTAAATTCCCCCTCTATGTCCACGGGGATAGTAGGGAATGACGTTGGACAGTAACTGATGACGTCAGGGTCCACTCCGAGAAGGGGATCTAGATGCTGCCTAAGGAGTATGTGTAGTAGTCTATACAAGTTTTAGACTATTTTGGCTGGGCGCAGTGGTCTGGTCCCTAAACCTTTCAACTGGCTCCTAGATTTTCCAAAAATTTGTCGACCCCTGCAGTACGAGGTACCTCCCGCTTAATACATACAGAAGCTGGGAAAGGATTCAACAATGTTATACTTTTTTTTCACATAAAATAGTTTATCCAGGTTACCCCATGCCTCATCCAAAACTCCGTCTTGACCACCTTCTGGTGGTGATTAAACATTGGAGCCTTCTTACTATGAGCTGGTTAATCATCCTGAATATCTAGGACTGATTTAACCGCCCTCACCAAAGAAGGAACATTCACTGTGGACGATGGTCCTCCTCCCCCGAGCTAGACCCTGGAGAAGAACCCTGCTGTCTCCGATGATGCGTCTGAATCCATATATTGAGCAGACTGATAAAAAGATAACTTGCGCTTAGGTGCCTTAGAGTATGGTACCATCTTATGTTGAAAGCAGACCGGTAGTTACTGACTAGAATGGCCATAAACATCTTTCCAGGAAGGATGCATAGGAGGTGCAAACATAGCATGCTGTGGACACCCCATCCAAGGAGGCATTGTGGGCATTTTTCAGCCATACAATCCACAAACTGCTTCATTACCTGGGACAAAGAGGATACCCAAGATGGCTCTTGTCCAAAGACAGGTAAACTGGACTGGTGAGGTGGCTCTTTATAAACAGACAATACACAAACCATCCTTTACATCCTGAAAAGGACACAGACAATACATGATACCAACACAGGGGGCTCTCCCTCCTGTTTCCTTTTAGACATGTTCATAAAGGAAATAAATGCAATGCTATGTGACAGCCTTCACAAAATCTCAAATGAATGCGAAGTACTGACAGACAGAAATAAAAGACAGTGTCAATAGCAGCTAGCAAACAGTCACATACAATGCATATGTAATGTAATTACAATGGACTCTAAATCAACTACACAAACACCAGGAATGGAAGGATATAGAGCCCTGTATACCTTAACCATGGGAGAGGTATACACAGAGACTGACCCAAACCCTCCTGAGACCCATAACTACAGCAGCGCACTGATAATAGACAGTGAGCATCTCCTATACACGTGGAGGGTAAGCGGAGCAACCCAGATGTGCAAAACCCTTCATAGGGACTGCGTCTGGGTTGGAGCTGCTGGCGGAGCGCCTACCTCCCCTAAGCTGCGTTAACCAGCCGGGTACACTGGCCTCTTGGCAGCAGAAGCGTCTGCCGTCGATCCCTGGAGTCAGATGATAAGGCACCGGTGGTGTAGTGAGGACGGGGACAATCCCGGGCCCTGACTGCAGCGGCTTTTGGTGCATCTCTGACACTTCCGCAAGCAATTCCCCGTAAGCGAGGGACCGCTTTATCTGACATTTCCGTGCATCCGGTTGCAGTCCAGGTCGCAGCACTGCTGCTACCAAGCTCAGCCGCAACCCACCAGAATCGCCAGCCCAGTTACTGGTGTTGCGGCCTGGCGGAGGTAGACAGGGTCGCAGTACATGCGTCTTAATTCAGATGCTTAGTATTGCCAACCCACAAACCTAAAATAAAACAGAAAATAAAAGCTTAGGACTGCCTGAGCAGTCCTCGGTTACAAAGGTGCGTCTTGATCCTGCCGCTCCAAACAAACAACTGAAGGCCTAGGGGTGGGGTATATATGGAGGACCCAAGGCATCCTGGGAGCTGAAGCTTTAACGGTTTGGTGCCTCGACCTCTCCAACCATAATATCCCCATGGTATCCCTGTGGATCCCTATGGACCCTGAAGAAGAAACCAACAAATAAAAGGTCCAATCGCAATAACTGCGAACAAGGCAACATATAGCAACACGCTGCAGCTAAACAAGAAGCAGCTGAAAAACACTAAGAAAAAAGCCAACAAGAAAACAGTACTGGGAGGGCGTCCAGGAATCGGAGAAAGGGATTTATAGTAAGTACCAAAATCCTATTTTTCTCCTTCATCCACTAGGGAACACTGGAGGATACACAATGGGGATGTCCCAAAGCTGACCTCCCGGGTGGGAAGGCGCTGACAAATTTGCCGAACCCAGCAACCAACCATAATTAGGAGTCGCCAGAGAACACCAGTAGAATAGAACAAAACTATGAACCATGGACCAGACAGGGTATGTGTGGACCATGTGTAAATAGTGATGAATAAAAAGCTAGTCAGTAAACCTAATGCAGCAGCATATGTACGAAGATATAAATATGCACATAATAGACAATACAGATAAAAAAAAAAAACTATGCCAGCATGAGCAGACACTACCACATGTCAAAACAAAATCACATTTAAATTTTGTAGTGACTCGAACCTAAAACCACACAGTCGCCTATGGGCTGAATATAGATCTCCTAAGAATGTGTAAAAAAAATATGAAAAAAAATCTCACAAAAATATATTCCAAGAATTTTTCTCTAAGTTCCCTCGGTGCAATATTATCCAGCGAGCTTCACATTGACTATGGGCGTGATTCAGCAAGGAACGCAGTTGCACATACGCACACAGTTGGCCAATTAAATAACAGTGCGCACGCATCGCAGTGCACAAGCCAGATGCTGCGATCGGGACAGCGATCGCAGAGGATGTGCAGTCCCATGGCAGAGTGATTGACAGGAAGTGCAGTTTGTGGGTGGCGACAAGGGGGTGGTCGGGCAAACGCAGGCATGCCAGTGCATTTCAACGTCTTTCCAGGGACGTGCGTAAATTAGCCACTGCGATACCAGATGCCGCTGGCCTCATAACGTGTGCTAAAGTAAGCAATTCCCGAGTAAGGTCTGGGCTTCATTAACTATCCGATGTTACTCAATGTTACCGATTGTTTCTCTAGGTTAGCCAAGAATACAGATGCAAGTAAGGAGAAGAGTGCATCCTTATGTCAGGCTACGATCGCAATGCCAACATTTACATGTCACCGCTGATATTAGCAACTGCGTTGCATGCGTATAAGCAGAATAGCGATCCATAGTGAATCAGGCCCTAAGTCTCTTAGCCTGATCACGTCCACAGATATCCACAGGAATATGGTCCACGATTTTATATTTCAAAACCAATGTCGCCTCTATCCCTACAGGACCAGTACAGTTTATATAGAAGAAAAAAACGGGACGTTATAAGTGTGTGTCATGTACCACCTGTAATTATATGGAACCTGGTCATAAATTTTTGATACGGCATATCTTGACCTGCACTTCGCAATATGTGGTACACATTTTCATAAGCCCGTGTGGCTATTATTATGTCAGACAAACTATTCGCACATTCAGAGAACACATTTCATCGGTCGGCGATTCTCGTTGCTCTGAATGGCAAAGACATGGAACTGGCCGTTGCGCGATATTTTAAACTGGCTCAACATCCTCTATCAAGTTTGAAATATAAAATCGTGGACCATATTCCTAAGGCTATCCATGGAGGTGATTGGGCTAAGAGACTAAGGGGCATATGTATCAAAGCTTGATGCAAGATAAAATTGTGAGATATTTATCACCAACCAATCAGCTTCTAACTTTCATTTCTTAAACACAGCCTGCAAAATGTTAGTTTGGAGCCGATTGGTTGGCGATATATATTTCACAATTTTATCTCACATCAAGCTTTGATACATATGCCCCTTAGTCAATGTGAAGCCCGTTAGATCCATATCTTGGATACTATTGCACCGTGGGGACTAAATGAGAAAAATTCTTGGAATATTTTTCTATAAGATGTTTTCCAGAATTTTTTTTTTTTCTTCCACATTCTTCTTAGGAGATCTATATTCAGCCTATAGGTGACTGTGATTTTAGGTTTGAATCACTACCAAATTAAATGGTGATTTTGTTTTGACATGTGGTAGTGTCTGCTCATGCTGGAATAGTTTTTTTTTACCTGTAATGTACTGTCTATTATATGTATATTTATACCTGAGTAAAATATGTTACTGCGTTAGTGATGAATAAAAAGCTAATCAGTAAACCTATTTACACATGGTCCACACATACCCACATACGCTTCCATACATGTGCCAATTGTTATACTGGATCACATCACCGGGAAAGTTGCTAGGGCCATAGTGGGAACCGAACCCCCCCCCCCCCCCCCCGACTTCGGTGCTGTGAGGCAGTAATGCCTCTCTTAACGGAATAGTTAGAGCCAGGTGAAAGATGGACTACAGTCCATTAATTGTAGTGACTGGCATTGTTTTCCTGTAAACTTGAGATCTCACACACAGGGAAAACATACAAAAAGGGTCATAGATAATACAATTGATCAGGGACTGAACTCATTACCTCAGGACTAGGAGATATTTCTATTAAGAAATATACAGCAACTTTCTCCTTGCATATAAGTGTTGTAAAATAAAAATAAGAGATATGGTAAGAACTTACCTTTGTTATCTCTATTTCTACGAAGTCCATAGGGTATCCACAGGCTACCTTGGGGTATAGGTGGATGGCGGCAGTCATCCGGGCACCTCAGTTTTAAGTTTTGCAGCTCCCAGGATGCACTGGGGTCCCTCTCCTATACCCCACCCCCGATCCAAGGCACCTTCAGTTTTCTAAAAAGCCATAGGCCGGAGGAGGAGAGCAAAGAGAGAAGAAAGTCTGGAACACTCAGGAATCACATTCTCACACAGGAGACGGAAAAACGGTGACCAGAACAAAGCCCATCTGTAGCACAGGTGCGACAGTGTGGGAGTCCTGTGGAACCCTATGGACTTCGTAGAAATAGAGATAACAAAGGTAAGTTCTTACCATATCTCTTATTTTCTACTGCAGGGTCCATAGGGTATCCACAGGATACCTTGGGGATGTCCCAAAGCAGTACCTAAAGGGTGGGGACGCTCCTGTGCAGAAAGGATAATCCGCCGCCCGAAGGAAGCATCCTGAGGCAAAAAGGTATCAAATGCATAATACCTCACAAAAGGTATGGACAAAAGACCACGTGGCTGCCTTGCAAAGCTGAACAGCCGAGGCGCCACGGCGAACTGCCCACGAGGGACCCACAGACCAAGTAGAATGAGCAGTAACAGAGGGCAGCACTTGAAGGCCCTCATGAGTGTAAGCCTCAGAGATTGCTCCACCTAGCCAAGTTTGTTTATTAGCTGGCCATCCCTTCTTGTGGAATCCAGAGGACAAACAAGGAGTCTGACTTCAGAAGGGAACTGGTACGGTCCACATAATTTTGAGAGCACGTACAACATCCAAGGAGGCCTTACCTGCCGAAAGGTCTAGAGAGTTAAAGGCCGGCACTATAATTTCCACTTAATGTGGAAACTAGACACCACCCTAGAAAGGAACCCAGGGCAAGACCCAGCACCAATGCCCTGTCCTGGTGAATAATCAAAAACTGAGGGCGACAGGAGAAAGCCCCCAAATCTGACACCCTTCTGGCGAAAGCAATAGCCAGAAGAAATACAGCCTTCGCTGTATGCCATTTGAAATCCACTGAGCCCAGGGGTTCAAATGGAGGGCCCTGGAGATCCCTCAGGACCACAGCCAAATCCCAAGGAGCCACTGGAGGGACTGTGAGGATACGGGGTTCTCTCAATCACCCAGACACCGAGCAGATGAAACCAAAGTGATGGTTTATTTTTCCACAGCACACAGCAACAGATAATATGTCAGGACAAGCAGTAAATACAGTGAACAGGCAATAAACAGGTAGCAGTCCGGACAGATGCAGTCCCAGTAGAGTATAACGTCCCAGAACAATTCCACGAAATATCTAGAGACCCTCAGTCCCCACAGTAGAAACTATCACTGATCACACTTGCAGTGAATAGCGCATAAGTCCACACAATCGTTTCCAGGACCCCACACATAGAAACTATCAGATCACACAGCAGTGATAGCCCCTAGGTCCAACCAAGCATTTCCAGGATCTCATACAGTATAAGCTCATCACAGAACACACAGCAGTGAACAGCGTATAGATCCTTGCAGAATTTCCGAAGTATAAATCCACATAGAACTGGTGATGCGTTCCACTAGCAACTTGGCAGAGCAAGGCCTCTTAGCCAAAGTCAGCAACTAACATGAGCAGCTGCTTTCGGTGACCCGTTTTGAAATCTTCCAATTTCCCACAATATTGTGACCACCCAGGGGGGTTGCACCATTCCTGATTGGTGCACGTCCCTTATCCCTAACCTCCCTGATGAACACCTGCTGGGTTGGCTCCCTGGGAGTTTGCTAGGCTCCCATGAAGCACAAAAGCAGGCCAATGCAAGGAGGAGTAAATCCTGAGCGTCCCCTGTGGAGGTGGGAATTAATTTAGAGGGTCTTTTGTTCTGGGAGGTGTTAGATTGCTCTACTAGTTATGAATAAACAGACATATGGACTACAAAAGCTAAACATTACATTTCCTGCCATTCTTGCAGTAAATAATATACATGCCAATGGAAATGTGGGTCCTGAGAATGATCTCACACACTAGGAGACGGTATGGGAACACAAAAGGGCTAAATAGTGAATAAATCTCTGCAAGGACTGAGATGCTGCAAATACATTTCTACCACACATCTCATTTTGTTACATTCCTCTCCCACTTTTCAGGCCTTGTTCCCAGGGGTGATCAGGAAACATTACTGACTGGACGAGGTGGGGTGCAGGGTAAAGCATCTTGTGGGTGAGTGTGCAAACCAGTGTCCCACAGAGTAATGTAACATAAGACCCAGGCTGTAAGAAGCAATCTAGTTAGACAATCTGCATGTACAAAATTACAATATTACATGTCCCCTTTTACCACCAGAGGATTTAGCAATTCCCCCAAGTCAGACGGTAGGTGTTCCCCCTTCACATTATCACACCCCTTTCCCCAAAGCATACCAATCAGGCATCCTAATACCCTCACTTCTGGAACACAGTGGCAGTGGGTACCTTCCCCCTCCCCACCTTGTACAAGTACCAACTGCCATGGGGCAGGCAACTATTGGGGCTCTGTACATGGCACTTCCGTGGCAGTGTCCATTCCTTCCTCCCCCAAACACCAACTGGGGGGCTGACAACTTTCAGTGCAACATGTGGGCTCCTCAATGCCCTGGCCCCCGGATGAACCTTCTATCTGGAACAATGCAGTTAGTGGCTGCAGGGGAGCCACCAGGACAGGCTGGTCCTGTCCCGGCCCTCCCCCCTCAAAAGCCAGCGTTTCATCTGGAACTTCTTCTGGGCCATCCTCCTCCTTGACAACTCCCTCTACTAGCCCGGTCGCCTGGATAAGTGGTGGAGTAGCAGCCAGGGTTTTAACCGCTGAACACTCCAAAATTATCTCCACAAATGCCTCGTGTTCTGTGAGATGCAGGGGGCCGGTTTGTGCAGTGCCTTCTCCCTGGGTTGGGAGAAGGGGTTGCAAGCGCTGTCTCCTGACATCCACCTGGTCTGTACTTGCTGGAATCTTACCAAGGGCAAGCAAATCCCCTGGCAAATAGTTACAGTCCACACCACTGTCAGGGTTATTACAGGGTGATAACATCATAGCATAAACCAGAAGAGGATTTGTTATGTTAACTGTCTTTGCTACCCAAGTTCTGTTTAAATCACATGGTACGTACCAGCAATTTGCCTGCAACTCCTCAGTTTCCAAATAAATAAACGGGAACAATTCTTCATCATCATCATCATCATCTTCAGGTGGGGTTAGGATAGCAGGATATACACAGGGCATTATCTCCTCTGCCTCCCCAAATTAAATAAATGAATCTGCCATTACCAGTCCATCACAATGGGACGCCCCCAGCTGAATATGCTGGGCAGCCTGTACCACGGTGCCATCTGCCACTGGTATGCTTGGGGTCGGGAAGGGAGACAGTACCCCCCAACCTCTGATCTCCTCTCGAACGCCGTCCTCATAGATCCCCTGGCAGCTGGTTAATAGGTCTCCATCTTCCACCTCAGCAAAAGGTAAGGTGTAATGCGACTCCTCCTGGGGTTCCTGTATTGTGGGCACTGCTTCCTTTACTTGGGCGCTAGCCTCTTTCGGTATAGTACACTGGGCAGCTGTGTCCTTTGGGTGTGGGAGAAACTGTTGCAGACTGTGCCTTTCCGCATCTACCCTGCAAAACTGGTCCAGGCAGCCTGGGGTATCCAGGAGCCCCCGATCTGAGGCCTCTTCTTCTGCCACAACAAAGCACGACTCCAGACACTCCAGCTGTTTCCACACACTCATCCGTAGGCCGTGACGGAGGATAAATGTCCGATAATCAGTGAACGCTTTGGTGGGGTCCCCCTGGTCATTGAGTATACACTGAAGGATTTCCCTGCGCATGACGAATTGGCCAGGGATGCCCCGTAGCTGGCATTCTGCTATCAACTCCTCCATGCAAAGTTCTTCCAGAGGGGGTTAGGGGCCCCACTGACAATGATTCTTCTCCACTGGTAACACATATGTCGAAGCTTGATTATTGGCTGAGACTAGATCAGTTTAAAATTGGATCGCAGCGACGCCATCTTGCGACTGGCCGCAAGACGCCATCTTGGAAATGAGATCGCAAGACGCCATTTTGCGAATGACCGCCCAAGCACCATTTTAGATAAACTCACACTTTAGTACATGTGGCAATATTACTATTGGCATGCGATTGCATCTTACACCATTTCTCATACACACATTAATACGCACAATTGCGCTGTTAACTAGTCGCATATTAGCGAATGCATAAGATCCTGCATGAAAACGCCGATTATTAGCTTCATGCACACGCATCTGCCCCAAGTTAACTAGCGTCTTTACATCAAACCCCACATACTCACACATTACATATTCACATACAAGGTTCCATAAGCTTTAAGGTATAAAATTCAAGTATGCACAGTTACTATATTTGCTATGAAATAAAGATTACTTTGTAACTAAGGTTTTATATGTGATAAGTAAGCAGTGTTTGGCATTGTACTGATGCGTACTCTCTCAACAGTATTCCGGTAACATCGATGTAGAGATCGCAACAGGCATTCTCAACTTATGGACCGCAGAGACTTCAAGCAACAAAATGTACATTATATGAACAACTGTTAGGATTTGCATGAGGCGGGAAACCAGGAGACCTCCAGTTGTTAGAGGCTGGACTGTGTCTATTTGAACCAACCTGTTAGATGCCTTGTAACATATGCCCTCTCCTTTAGGACCAATGGTATTAGCAACAAACTTCTCTATTGTGTTGTCTATTTCTGGGGGGTATAAATATGTGTGCTCTGACCCTGGGTTGCTAGTCTTCGTGCTGAATGCTGATTGACTAGGGGTTTCTTGCTGATGCCTACATCTGGTCCAGAGAGCGCTGCGTATGTATAACTGTACTTGGGTCTGTATAATTCCTTTGCGCTAAAATTGTACTTATAACTAGCGTGTAACCGGCTGTACTTTTACTTGAATAATACTTTGTGCTTTGGAATCACAGGTTCTAGGTCTGGAGTCTTTATTTACTGTATGACTGCGTACGCAAAATAGCATCATCCTTAGAGGTTTATAGGCAGGATATCAGAAGGTATAGGCAGGGGTGTATAGAGGTTCAAAGGCAGTATCGTTACATAATTGCAGGGCAGACCCCTCGGTTGTCTGCCCGGGTGCAGTAGTCCTATTTCAGATTCTTTCTCTGGACTTGTCCAGGAGGACAACTTATCCTGGACCTGCCCTTCTGTCTTTGGATATTGGCTTCTTTGTAACATTTGGGCCATTGTAGCCTTCACTTTCTCCGTGAATTCTTCAAATTCTGGTTGATCCAGCATATTCCATGCGACTGCTTCACTTTTGCAGTGCATGAAAGCATCTCCCAGATAACACAATTTGTCTGTTAAGCTGGATACTCTTCAGCTGCTGATCATCCTCCGAGCTTCATTCCAGTACGCCCATATGTACTGCATCTTTATAATAAATAACATATCCGGCTTCCTAGCCTTCCGACATACCGACGTACCTCCATCCACGAGCTTCACTGCCCTGGGAGACTTGAGGCACTTACTTTCTTTGACGACCACTCAGTTGCTGAGACCACTTTACTGCAAATTCCTTACATATGGCCTGATCCTCTCATTCTCTTTTGTGAGTGACTTTACGCTTTCACTGCTCCTTGATTGATGTCTGAATGATCCCACTGTTGCTGCCGCCAAATGTGAGGATACGGGTTTCTCTCAAATCACCCAGACACCGAGCAGATGGAACCAAAGTGATGGTTTATTTTTCCACAGCAACAGATAATATGTCAGGACAAGCAGTAAATACAGTGAACAGGCAATAAACAGGTAGCAGTCCGGACAGAGGCAGTCCCAGTAGAGTATAACGTCCCAGAACAATTCCACGAAATAGCTAGAGACCCTCAGTCCCCACAGTAGAAACTATCACCGATCACACTTGCAGTGAATAGCGCATAAGTCCACTCAATCGTTTCCAGGACCCCACACGTACAAACTATCAGAGATCACACAGCAGTGATAGCCCCTAGGTCCAACCAAGTGTTTCCAGGACCCCATACAGTATAAGCTAATCACAGAACACACAGCAGTGAACAGCGTATAGATCCTTACAGAATTTCCGAAGTATAAATCCACATAGAACTGGTGATGCGTTCCACTAGCACCTTGGCAGAGCAAGGCCTCTTAGCCAAAGTCAGTGACTAACATGAGCAGCTGCCTTCGGTGACCTGTTCTGAAATCTTCCAATTTCCCACGATATTGTGACCACCCAGGGGGGTTGCACAGTTTCCTGATTGGTGCGCATCCCTTATCCCCTACCTCCCCCAGATATTACTTCCCTGATGAACACCTGCTGGGTTTGCTCCCAGGAGTCTGCCAGGCTCCCGTGAAGCACAAAAGCAGGCCAATGCAAGGAGGAGTAAATTCTGAGCGTCCCCTGTGGAGGTGGGCATTAATTTAGAGGGTCTTTTGTTCTGGGAGGTGTTATATTGCTCTACTGGTTATGAATAAACAGACATATGGACTAGGGCTAGACAAAGGCTAAACATTACATTTCCTGCCATTCTTGCAGTAAATAATATACCTGCTAATGCAAATATGTGTCCTGAGAATGATCACACACACTAGGAGACGGTCTGGGAACACAAAAGGGCTAAAAAGTTAATTAATCTCTGCAAGGACTGAGATGCTGCAAATATATTTCTACCACACATCTCATTGCGTTACAGGGACAAAGGGAGGCTGAATTTGAAATACACCTTGCATAAAGGTGCGGATATTAGGAAGAAGAGCAATCCTACACTGAAATCACACCGAAAGGGCAGAGAGACATGCACCTTCAGTGAGGCAAGGCGGAGACCATTATCTGAACCTGCCTACAGGAAAGCCAGAGCTCTGGCTATCCAGAACACCTGGGAATCGTACCCTTTAGGGCGACCCCATTAAAAGAAGGAATGTCACACCCAGTGGTAAATCCTGGCAGAAGCCGGTTTCCGAACCCTCTAAGCATGGTGTTAACCACAGAGCTGGAAAAACCTTTGGCCCTTAGGAGGGATGTCTCAAGTGCCACGCTGTCAAAGACAGACGACCCAGGTCCGGGTAAAGGCAAGGACCCCGAGAAAACAGGTCTGGACTTTGAGGCAACAGCAACGGAGTGTCGACAGAGAGAGATTCTGAAGATCCGGAGTACCAGTGACGTCTGGGCCACACTGGAGCCACCAACAGGATCGTGCCTCTTTCTTGCTTGAACTTTTGAAGTACTCAAGGAAGAAGGGAGAGTGGAGGAATGGAGGGGGTGCAGGATGTACCCAGGACTTGAACAGAAAACGTGGGTCATGCAGTAGTAATCATGGGCAAAGCGATACATTGAACCAAGTCAAGCCACATGACTCAGCTCAATTAACATTCCCGCTA
This sequence comes from Taudactylus pleione, assembly GCA_031769625.1. Classification (NCBI taxonomy): domain Eukaryota; kingdom Metazoa; phylum Chordata; class Amphibia; order Anura; family Myobatrachidae; genus Taudactylus; species Taudactylus pleione. Next base: position 3,905,714 of record JAUIMM010000153.1, read on the forward strand.
GGCTGTTTTAGCGCCCTGCCCTCACTGCGCAGCGCATCGCAGTGTCCCGCGGGTGGTGAAATGTGCTGTGACCCGGTCACAGCCGGTGAATAGACGCTGAGCGCATGCACCCGGCATCTATTCTACAAGTCAGCAGCGCTTGGGGGCTGCCCGGCGTGTCTTGTAAGTGCCGGGCACTCCCCCAAGAGTGACGAGAAGGTGAAGAGTCATAGACGGGCCCCTTTTTTAGGGGGGGTGGGGAGATTGGATGCTCCGCTGCAGGGGCTGTACGATGTCGTTATCGTGCAATCGCTTGCAAATCGCGCAAGCATCGGGGATGTTTTCAACGTGCTGTCGTTTGTATAGCTAGTGATGTGCCTAGACTGAACGTTCACTCGTTCAGTCCCGGCACATCCCTCATCCCCGCACATGCAGAACCTGACTAGATCGTCAGGTTGAGCTGCATGTATGGGCGATGTTTGAAGCGACCCACGCGCATCGCTATACAATCGACAGTACGACTGCAATGTCGTGGATGCCCCCCTTTACACTACCTTCCTCTCTGTGTCTGTCCCTGGCTATGACCCCACCCCCTCACCCAGAGTTTCCACCCCTTCAATAGTCCATCATGTATGTGTCAGCTCTTCCTATACCCTGGAGCTCCACAAGGACCAGAGATAGAACAGCCTTCCAGACAGGTAAGTGCCAGGGAAGGTGTGAAAATTATATTTGAGTGGGAGTAGGGGGGGTGGAATACTTATGCAATGGGGGATGGGTGTAGTTTTTATTTGGGGGGGTTGTTTTAATACTGTAGATGGTATAATAATGTATTTATGTGGGAGGGTATTATTATAATATTTCTGTGTTATATGTAGGTCACTGATGGTCTCTGCATTATTGGCGATTACTGAGTTATCTGGCAGCCATTGTGACGCTCCCTGATCAGGAAGTCACTGCAAACCTCTCTGCATTATAGGGCAGTCACTATAGTGCTCCCTGATCTGACTGTCACTGCGAACCTCTCCGTATTGTATGGCACATCTCTGCGACGCTCTCTGATCTGAGGGTCACTGCGAGCGCCTCTATTATATGGCAGTCTCTGCAATGCTCTCTGATCTGGCTGTCACTGTGAACCTCTCTGCATTATCTGGTAGTCTCTGGTTTGGGCTGGTCGTAGTAATGGTTTCTAGCTCTTTTGACTATTTAAAGCACACCCACATTAAGCAAACCTTACCTACAGAGGATATCATGTGTCTCTTCCCCATTGCAATGCACTGGTGTAGAAACTGGGCCACTTACTTGTGTTTGCCAGGCTAAATGTTGCCAGCCAGCCCCTGCTGCTTCTGCCCCTGCACAGACGAGGGAGCATGGCTTCTGCTGATCTTGGAAAGAGGGGGGAGCAGGAAGATGGCTGGGGGAAGGGGGAGCAGGGAGATAGCTGCTGGTGCCAAAACTGTATTCACACAGTGAATACATAAACATATACATTGTAATAATCAATGTGGCCACACACACACAAAAAAAAAAACAACCTGTAAAGGGGAGGTGTTGGGACCAGAAAGGGGAGGTGCCAGTACAGGTGCGTGCGCCCCCCCCCCCCCCCCTAAAAGAAGAATCCAGATCCACCCTTGGCATAGGACACAGTATAGGAAGTGCTGGAGCAGAGGATTTCCTAAGCCCGCGCTGTCTAACAAGCAGGACCTGTCGTTCTCCCGCTGAGGGGCGGCCGGACCCAGAAGCTAATGTCCTGCTCTCACTCAAGCTGCTCTGGGAGCAACACTTACTTTATATTAGGAAGCGTTACTTTTCCCACTGAGGCGCAGTTAGCTCCAGGAGTATAACAGGCTCTATGCCTCTGAAAGTGCTGCAGTTACAGTACTGAGGTCCAGGGACTGCAGCCATAAGTAACATCAGCAGCTGCGCTGTGTATTCTATTTGGCAAGCGCCATTTTTCCTGAGGCCAAGCGCTCCTAACCAGGGTGGGGGGGAATCACACCTAACTGCCCACCACCCCTTGCTAATCAAGGGCAGTGGGAATACTTACCGCTGCCTAATGCGGCATATCCACTAAACGATTCGCTCCATGAGTGATATCGTTTAGTGTGTCCCCGGCAGTGGTGTGCTTAATGTTGTTAACGACATTGAGCACATATACTGAACGATATCATTAACGATATTGTTCAGTGCCGGCACCCTCCCTCATCCCAGAACCTGCACAACCTGACAATATAGTCAGGATGGACAGCAGGTTCGGGCAATGAGTGACGCCGTCAACGACCAGTGGGAGACAATGGAGGCGCCGGCACTGAAGGGGTACCTCCTCCACCACCCACAATATATTCACCCCATTCAGGGCTGTAAATATGGGGGGTAGGGGGGGCACTAAATGATAACTTGCCTCCGGGGAGTCTGGGATGAACTTACGCCACTGCGTCTAGTGGATACATAGCTTAAGACGTGCGGTGTGCGGTGGGGCCTGTTGGGACCCGGACACATGCCGCAGGCCGCTGTGGTGGTTTCCCAAAGTCCGGTGACCCTGTGGTCAGAGACGCAGACACAAGCCTCATGAGGCAGTGGCGTCTCTCTTCCGGAGGCTTTCCCACACTGCACGTAGACTGCGGCAGCATGCAGCCTGATTGTGACGATCATTGTAGAGAGAAATAAATAAAAAGTTAAAATAAAAAAAGGCTGGAGAGAGCCCTAACTTGCATCCGGCTCTCTCAGGCACTAATCTAAAACTGGGTCAGGTAGGGTATAGAGGGGAGGAGCCAACTACACTTCTAAAGAAATGTAAAGTGCCAGGCTCCTCTCATCACCAGTCTATAACCCCATTGTGTATCCTCCAGTGCCCCCTAGTGGATGAAGGAGAAATACATGTTTTATTCAACAATCAAGTTATCAGAGACATCCGTTTTACCAATACACAGTATATTTTGAAAATGTGCTTCATAGCACAATTAAGAAACTCAAGCACCATTTCATTTCACCAGTGGCTGACCTTTACTTTCACTAACCAAGGAAGCAGTACTCAGTTTATAATCCGGTTAATAAAAGTAAACATATAACGAGACACTCAGGGTACAATGATGAATATCCATATGTTTTAATGACAGAAAAAGAGAGTGAACTTAAAAATATATTTATAGGGTCAATACTTCCTTAAATCACTGATAAAGTTTCCTAATAAAGATGACCATTTTATTATCCTGCCATGAAACCTGGGATTTATGTACACTTCCATTTAAAGAATTTATATTTGGAAATGTAAATATAAATGCTAAATAGTAAAAAAATATGTAAAATTAGTAACTGACCTCTGGTCCAGACTTAAAAGACAAAAAACTTTCTACAGCGGTCAATGTACCTAAGGAAAAGTAAATGAGAAAATATTTAGTATTCTTTGTAATCACCATTAATGCATTACTCCATCCCGTAGGCAGACAAAGGTTTCTATAAGGGAGCACTACAAATAGCTACTAATGTAAGTTTTTGCAGAGAAAATCAGGAGAAGCAAACGCTAGAGGAGTGCAAGACCCAGGGCCAGATTAACTAAGTTGTGAGGGACCCATTAAAAAAATGCACACTGCCGGGGGAAAAACACAGGATTTAGAGTGGGGGTATATAGATATAGAGATATACAGAGATATACAGAGATATACACACACACACACACACACACACACACATACACAGAGGGGAGAGGGAGAGAGACACAGACAAAGGGACAGAAAGCGAACGCACAAACCTCCTGCAGCAGCCATCAGCCTCCTCATGGGGGCGTGCACTTCACGGCATTAGGCCCCAGCCCCTTCCCATGTACCCAAAAATCACAGCATTATGCCAACAAGGGGCGGAGCTTCCATAGGCAGTGAGAGTGTGCTGTGCCTGTGTGAAGCTGCCGGGAGCTGGCCAGGTTGAGTGGCCAGGTTCTGGTCAATATTTGCGGCAATGTGGGGCCCCTGGGCGACCTCTCTGTACGCCCCTTCTATAATCTGGCCCTGGCAAGGCTGGGTACACATCAGAACGACGGACAATTAGCATGATGGTTGACCCAATTTCCCTTGAGCCCAGAACCAAACTATATTGAGTGTACACACTGTGCAATCCTTCAAGCGACAGCACGATTTAATGTGTCGTTTGATCGCTGCTCCTGTACACACTAAACCATCTTTAAAAGGTGACGTCTTCAGAGGCCAAATCAGTACCACATATCGCCTAGTCATCCGGTTAGCAACACACTACATGACGAGCACCAAATCATTTACAATATCTTCTGATCGATCCTGAATACGACTCACGGGAGTGCTCAATTGTGCATACATACTACACAATGATTTGTCATTCCAATTTGAAAATGTGAGGGTACAACTACCCACACCATTAACTTATTGAACAAACTGCTCAAAACACCCTCCCCCTGTACCAGCTGACCCAGCATCTCCTACAATAGTGAATTATTTGAAAGCCTGCACACACACGCTTGGCTTGCCATCTTTAGCATGTCATCTGAAGCATGGAATTAGTACCGGATTTGGACTTTGGCCTTGTTTCTAACCTAAACTTCTCAAGTACTGTAGCATAGGAATGCCAATACTCCAGCCTCCATTCAACTCTCCTGAGACTGGGTTTGGGGCAGTCTCATGCTGCAGCCCAATCACACTCAAACTGCTAGATGCAACAAGACTGCACACTCGAGCAAGGGAGACGCTAGGTGCAGGCCGAGTCGCGTCATTTACGCCATTATTTTTCATTTCTGATTAACACTACAATAGTTTTTATAATGCTATTACGATTGTTTTATTACTGCAATTTTAGGTCTTTGTATTCAGATTCTCTTTTGTATTCTTTTTTTCCGCCTAAATGTTAGACTTCCTTTAATTGCATACCCTACCTGATGTAACCTACACTGTGCACCCCAGATGGTTGCCTCAGATGGTTCTTTCTTGGGCAGGATGAACACGTGGATCTATTCATCCAGTGCATATCATGTAACACACATTTCAGTTCACCAGTATAGGTCCTAGTTTCTTGTTTGGCTTAGACATTCAGGTGAACTGAAAAGTGTGTAATATGACATGCACTGAGAGCCAGATCCATTATGGATCGCAACAGTGTACGCATATCAGCCAATGGTGCGTATTGCGCATGCATCACAGTGCGCATGCGTGAGTTGGAACTGCGATCACCTACGCAGATACAAAGCCATCGCAGATCAAGGGATGGGAGGTCGGCGTTTGGTGGGTGGTGACAGGAGTGGTTGGAGAAACGCAAGCGTGTCTGTCCGTTTGAACGCTGGTGCATAAATTAGCCACAGCAACGGCATAAGCAGCTTGTGTACTCACTGCGTGCGACGAGGTTAGCAATTTCTGAGTAAGGTCTGGCCTGTCGATGTTACTCGATGTTCCTGATGTATACGCATGGTATTACGGATGTGAGATAGCAGTAGTGGGCATCTCCATGCTGGCTGTGCGACGGCTTTACGATTGCATTCATTAGCATATTTTCACAGCAGACCTGCGTGCGTGATCGCAGCCACGATCCGTACTGAATCAGGCCCTGAATTATTAGATCCTCGTGTTGTTGCCCATTATTCTTGTATGACTTATTTAATTTATTGTCTTCCTTGCCCGGTACCTTTCATGGGTGGGTTATGTAACCTGTGTAATTTACAACTCACAATGGCTGCACAAACCTTGCATTAAGTTCATTGCATTCTCTATGGTCATTGTTTTTCAGTTTGTTTTCTTCTTGCTGCAATACTAAAATTCTGTGCTGTGCTTTTGATGCTTATAAAGCGACTGAGTCCTGCTTAAGAAAAGCGCTATATAAATAAAATTCTTTCTTAATATATAGTACAGTATTATGCAATGTCTACATGCTGGTGTTATGCCACTTATAATATATCTATATTATGGAGTTTCTTTAATATATGATTTTTTTTTTTAAGTTCAGGTTTTAGTTTAGCAAAAAAAAAAAAAAAAAAAAACTTATAAAAGGTGAATCATGCTTAATGCATGAAAACAAACTTTTACATTTCTCAGCCAATCATAACAAGGGCCGTATTCATTTAGGTGCGAAAAGTCACTCTTGAGAAAAAGTGTTCGCATTGCAAAGTTAATGCCAGTTTTAATGCAATCTTTTCTCGTACTCTCAATGTGCGCTCCCACTTTTCACCCTATCCAATTGCAAAACACACGAAAAAGCATATGTGTGATAATTGCGTATGGCGAAACTAGAGAAAAGTACAGCACATTTTTGATGACCCTGCTCCACACGTATGTCTTAAACGAGCACAGAAGTCTAGCTACATGCCCACGAGACTGATCTTTTCAATACACCTACATGTTAAGCTGGCCAGAAATGCCCATTTTACAGTGATCCAGTCACACATGGACCGAACCACCTACTCTCGTATCCTCCATGCAGGTGACTATGCATGGTGCAGCACATGCGCAATCCGAATGCTTTTTTGTGTACATGTGCAGTCTGCTTTTGGGCTTGCATCAGACTCACCCCCTGTGTGTTGAATCACTGGTAAATCTGCAACTCTCCTGTTTTTTTGTAAAATTTTAACTATTACTATTTGTTTTATTTTTAAAGTAGACATGTTAAAGATGTTGGTATGGGTCTCAAAATTGGATTATGTTGTATACTCTACATAAAGGAATTCTCTTGTTTAAGAGGATGGTTTAACAGTTTGATCATTGGACAATTCACTTTTGTTTGTTTTTTATTTTTAAAAAGCAACAATTGCTAATTGAAAGTCATTAAGCAAATTCACAGAACCAATATGGGACCTATCCCATTGGTAAAATGTTAAACACCAGGCAATCTTCCCAAAGATTCTACACAAAACCTCATTGATAGCTAAAACGGAAATTGATCACATATAATAAATATACCTTGTATGCTGTTTTTAGTAAATATAACCCCTAGATCAGCTGGGATGGAGTCAAAGCCACTGCTGCCAACAATATACACCCCTTTATCGGCTGCCTGGCTGTCATACTTCAGGACCATTGATTCAAGGAACTGTGGAGAAGAGGAACAGTACATAAAGCTCTGGTGTTATAAAGGAAAGTATTGTGAAAGCAAATGATGCACAAACATTTCATTACTATTTCACATGGGTGATCACAATGTAGGTTATGAACAGTGCAATAACCACCAAGTACAGTGTATGTTATTCTCTCAACAACAGTCCTTTCAATAATTAAAACATTTGTCTTTTAGTACATAAGTTCTCAAACTCAGTCCTCAGGACCGCAAACAGTTCATGTTTTCCATATCTCCTCAAAGAATCACAAGTGAGATAATTAGCTCCACCTGTTGAACTTATGTGTTGAATGTATCAGTGAGTAATGAATACACCTGTGCACTTGCTAGGGGATCTGGAAAAAGTGACCTGTTTGGGAAGGACTAGTCATTTAGCACACAAGCAGTTACGCCTATACAAAAGTGCTGGTTAAACTTACTTGGGGTTCTCCACTGATGTCAACGAAATTTGCTCCATTTTCAACACAAGCCTTCACCACTGGTTCACCATAAAACCTGTACTAATGAGCACAAAAGTCAGGATTTGTTTTAATTAATGACATTTGTGTAGCAAAACATATAAAGTCACATAAAATATACTCATCATAAAAACATTTTTTTATTTAATAACTCTAGAATAACCTATAGATCTGTATATTGTACTAGACTTTGAGGAGGGTTCATTTTCATCTCTCCCTACTATTTTGTGGACTTCACAAGCATCGTATAGAAGGAAGGAAAGATTGCAGGAAAAAGGTTGTTTTTTTTCCCCCACAATGAAAAGGGAAAGTTACATACAACCTTGTGCAAAACAGGTGAAGTTCACAGCACTATTCTAATAACAAATCATAAAACAGGTTTTGTGCCAATTGTAACCATGTACACAACTGCATCAAATGCACCCCCTCACAAACAGGGGGTCAGCTCAATCCAAAGCGTTAGAGCAGTGATGATCTGCCTTACAAAGCAAAAGCGGGATCCAATCAGCCGAGATAAATCAATAAATTATCGCCAGCTAATTTATTGCCAGTTTTGGTGCAATATTTGCGTCTAATCCGTCAAGGTGTGCTCCCGTTTTTCGCCATAGCCTATTACAAAAAAGCGAAAACGCATACGTGCGATAATTTTTCATGGCAAAACCTGCGAAAATGTTTCCACATTTTGGGAAATCAGTCTGTACCACATAAAAAAGCCTAACGGACATAGAAAATCAATATAGAAGTGCATTAATGGCCGTAATAAAAGTATTTGGGGTTTTTAATTGCGTCAATTGGTTGTTATATGCGTATTTGCATAAGTGTTGAAAAATGCTAAAAAGCAATATTTTTGGGAGAAAACTACTGGTAAATTAAGGGTGCAATAACATGGGTGCAAGTATATTTTTGTGTCTATAGAGTGCACTTTTAAAAAATGATAAAAAAAAAAAATTAGACCTGCAGCAGCCACCTGCAATGTTTAAAACACCTGTCCCATCCATACAGCCCCCCAAAATACCAGATCCGCTACTTTAAACCCATTTTCCACTACTTTTTTTTTTTTTTCCCCAACCAAAGATGACATCTTTTTTTTTTTCCCCAACCAAAGATGACATCTTTTTTTTTTTCCCAAATTACACTAACTTGAAAAAAAAAAAAAAAAAAAAAAAACTTTTTGGCTAATTTATCATTTTGGGGGGGGATGTCCATAGGGTTCCAAAACAAATCCCCAAATTTTAGTCAAAAACATGGATTTTGCATTTTTTTTTTTTCCACCTACTCGGAGATTGGTGAAAACTTATCGCCGGTTCCTGTCTATGCAATTAACGCGCATGCGATAACTGAATTGCGCGATTTCTACATTATTGCGAAAGTGATAATTTATCGCGAAAACGGGGTTTATCGCATCTAATTGGATACCCCCCTAATTGTGTAGCAGTGGGCTTGGATAAGGGAGCCTAAAAGATGCTTAATGTGCAATGATATATAAAAACAAATAGAGTAAAACAAAAACATCACACAGAGCAACAATCAAATAGACTTATGTGGTTTGTAGTGATATGAACTTTATTTAAAGACAATAAAAAATCAAGGTATTATTCCAGTGGTGAAAAATGTTGAAACTATAAATGATCCTATATTTTACTTTAAATATCATGATACTGTTCACATATATGTGGCCTTTAAAGACCAGTTAACAAAATTTGACATAAACCATTACCGTATTCTGCTATGTATAATTGTATGAATTGAAATCTCCAGCAGAGTGCTAACTAGAACAGCAGATCGCAGTCCCCATTATTCTCAATGGGGACTATAATCTCAGCTCTATGTACCAAACCTAGATAGTTTACACCTATGGAGGCTTACATGGGAGCAAACAACTTCCACAGGAGAAGTCGTTCACAAACTTGGAAGACTTCTACAATATTCAGGGGATATGACTTGTAGGGACAGTGGTTAGAGCGGGATGTAGTTGGCATACCTACAGCCGGGATGCCAACTCTCAAAATCCCGGCGTCGGAATCCCCACTTCCGGGAAGAAGACCGGTGCCGGAATCCAGACAACCAGCATCCTGATTGTAAGTATAGCAGGGTGGTTAGGTGTTAGACACGGGGGGGAGGGGGGGGGGGGGTGTTAAGGTACCTCGTTTAGGTTACGGGAGATGGGGAGGCTAGGGTTAGGCTAAGGAGGTGGTTAGGTTTAGGCACCACTGGGGGGGTTGGGGTTAAAAGGGAGAGGGTTAGGATACTTCCCGAGCATCGGGATGCCGCTGTCTATATTTTGACAGCTGGCTTCCTGACAGCCGGTATTTCGTACCCAACCCATTACAGCACCCGCTGTCCCTACGAGTTCCCCTTTGTACTTAGTGGGGATATTTGTATTAAAAATTAAAATATCTGCCACAATATGGAACCTTATTAATCGCGTCATTTCCGCAAATATGAATACATTTTATGCCTTTAAAATTGTCAAGTACACAAATGTTTAAGTGGGGTAAAAAAATTTGCCAATTTATAGCTGAATGACATCTACTGTAACATATATAGACACAAGATTCATAAAATACAAAGCAGACCACTTTTGGGTATGTTTAGTACTCTGAAGTAATAACTAATCCTGTTGAAAAGTAAGACTTGTTCATTATGTTACAAAAGTTCTAACATCAAATAGGACTGTATTATCAATAATTGCAGCATATAGACAAGATAAATACCAGACCTTTGCCCTGGGAGAAATGGGCAATCTCTGAACAACTGATTACAGCTGGTTACAAAACACCATGACTCAATGAAATAACTATAAATATCTATTTTCTGTAGTGGGTCAAAAGTGATCTGTAGTCTAGCCACAGAAAAGTGTTACTTTGCACAGTTCCAAAGACAAGGGGCCCATTTATCTAGCATATTTTCATATAATTATGTAGAAAAATTGCAGTCTCTGCATAATTTTATGTATTGTAGCTATGTACTAATGGCACAATGCAGGAGATTTCACAGAGATCTCTGGCAAAATTCTAATTAGCGCTGCAGATCACAGTCCCCATTATTATAAATGGGGAATACAATCTGACCAAAAAACGATGTCCCTGCAAGGTCCCCTTTGTACATAGCAGGGAAATTTTCATCAAAAATGAAAATATCCCGAGATTCGGACCCTTGATAATCGGGCTGCGATTAGCAATACATAGGCCCCTAAAATATTAGGTTGTAGCCTGCAGCAGGAGGGTATAATATCAGCTACTCCAGAAAAAAATAAAATTGTATAGTTCTATGGAACTAAATTCTGCTATGTTTTTAAGGAAGAAAACAAAATACATTATAGGCAAGAGTATAGTAGATCAAAACACATTCATGTTATTTTGTACAAACTAATACATGTGCATATATTTAATTTATTTGTGCAGCTGTATAATACTTACTGGCCCCACACAGTCGAGAACAACAGAGGCTTTCTTACACATCTCAGCGAGGGAGGGGGGATCACTAACGTCACATATTATAATGTCAATGGACTTCAGCTGTGGCCTAGCTAAGAATAAACAACAACAAATAATAATATTTCAGTGGTGACTGGTTCTGAATTTAATATTTGGCTTTATTAAAAAAAAAAAAAATGTTTTAGGGAAGAAAAAATAAATAGTATATTAGTTACAGGAATGCTTACTTTTCTGAAGCGATTACAGAGATGGGAATCAGTGAACCATATACAGTGAATGGATTTCAAATAGCATTAACCTTTGGTGAACTAGGTGGAGTCTGACATACCCCAGCAAGATTTAAACTCGTTGCCATTTCATGTAGCTGCGACGTTGCCAGTTTGCATAGTGACGGCGGTTTAGTGCAGCGAGCACTAGCGCAGCGATTACACGTGCATATAATATGTGGCCATCTCATACCTCACCTGGTTCGGTACCTGCCTTGATGTCAGCCAAGAGTGATCTCATTAAGACTGTATTGAAAAAAATTATTTTTAAATTGTTTATAAGTTTTTGATTCAAAAAGACTTATAAGTTTAGTTCGTAAAAAATATTTTTTTGTTTTCTTGCTTAAACAGTTTATTCCCTTTTTATTTTGTTATTATACCTTTAAAGACAAGAATCGATGTTATGACAGTCGTAATTCTTATTCTTCTAGTTTATGGAAAGGTATAGAATGGGGTAGGAGATAATCAACATGGTGAACCAGGTATTTCCACCTGGTTCACGGAAGGTTAAACTAGTAAAGCTTTGATTATAACTTCCGCAGAGTTTTACAAGGTGCACAGCGCTGAGCGGTCATCACAATATACAAGTAATCCATGCAATAGGCTGCTTACAAATGGTATCCATGCACAAACGTATACTCATCATTGTCAGTCCTAAATTACAAGGTAAGTGCACATAGACAATACACAGGTATGTGACTGTGCAGGACCTTTTACAACATTATTGTGACTTTCAGATAAAATGTAGAAATCTTATATTCACTTTAGGCTAATTCCATCCATCCCATTCTTCTAATTGCTTTGTGGTGGTTATTCTAGAGCCAGTCACGGTCACCCCCACGATGTTCTCAGGCCCTATAATAGTAGTAATGACTAGAAGCCCACACAACGTTATCGCTCTCCTCCAGTCATTATAGCAGCCCTCACCCAGGTTCTCCGCGGCCCTCTGCAGCACTTCTTCCAGCTTCCTCTGGCTCCTGCCAGCTACAGCCCAGCGCAGCCCCTGGCTCCTGAAATCTACGCCATCGGCTACCCGGGCCACTTCCTCCACCACGAACTGCCCCGTGAATCCCGAAGCTCCGAATATGACGATCTGGTAGGGACGGCCTGCAGCGCCGGTCGCCATGGTGACTAAGTAGCCGGGACGGTGAGAGACAGAAGCGGGGATAGTGTGACACTGACAGCGCCGAGCTCTCTGAGAACTGAAGGGGCAGGGTCGGGATCACTGCCATATAACTAGCGCGGCACCTGGCCAATAGCGGGGCGGGGCTTGTCAAGCTGTAAGTACATTTTTTTTTATCTTCAAATAAACTTTATTGAAAGCTCTAAGCAGAACATTTATAGAGCGAACAATGTCTGCGCGTATTCAAGGTAATAAATATGTCACCAAATTATTGTAACGCTAACAAGGGATAAAATAGGCACCACCTCAAGTCCTCGCCAACACGGTCTCTGAAACGCGCACAAATTAAGCTCCGCTCAATTTTATGCAAGCTCCTCCCATTTCGAGTTCCACAATAAAATGGTATGGTACAGGGATGGAAATTCTACAGCAGGGACGGCCAGACTTTTGGACTTGGAGATTTATTTTCAAAGCTAAAAACTTTTCGTGATCTACCGAGTCCGAAAAAGGGGGCTTATGTAGTGCCCCAGTAGTAGTGCCCCTTATGCAATATCCCTAGTAGTAGTGCCCCCTGTAGTTGTGCTCATTATGCAGTGCCCCCTGTAGTTGTGCCCCTTATGCATTGATTCCTGCCAAAATCACAAATAGTATCCCCAATTCAAATTATTCCACACAGTAGCACAATCTAAATCATTTTACACTGCACATAGTACCCGATTCACATTACACCATATAGTAGTGTCCCTTATTCGCGTTACGACACATAGTAGTGCCCCTTATGCACAATGACCATAGAAGTGTCCCTTATACACATAATGCCCACAGTAGTAGTGCCCCTTATGAAGTGTGCCCCTGTAGTTGTGCCCTTTATGTAGTGCCCCCTGTAGTTGTGCCCTTTATGTAGTGCCCCCTGTAGTTGTGCCCTTTATACAGTGCCCCCTGTAGTTGTGCCCTTTATGCAGTGCCCCTTATGCAATGACCCTAGTAGTAGGGCTCCCTGTAGTTGTGCTCATTATGCAGTGACCCTGTAATAGTGCCCCCTATAGTTGTGTCCCTTATGCAGTGCCCCCCTATAGTTGTGCCCCTTATGCAGTGCTTTCTGTAGTAGTGCCCATTATGCAGTGCCCCGTATAGTAGTACCCTCTGTAGTTGTGCCCCTTATGCAGTGCTTCCTGTAGTAGTGCCCATTATGCAGTGCCCCTGTAGTAGGGCCCCTTATGCAGAGCTTACTGTAGTAGTGCCCCCTAAAGTAGTGCCCCCAGTACTAGTTCCCCCTCCCAGTGCAGAACAGCCTCCACACCCCTGTGCAGTACTTACCTGACTTCACGCTGGGCACCGCTCCACATCATCAGGACTCACGCTGTCATTTCCGCTGCCACTGACTGGATCTAACTGGATCCAGCAGGCGCGCTGGCTCTGCACATCGCTGGTGACGTCATGACGCCAAATTGTCCTGGTTTCGCGAGGAGCCGGACTCCGGAGGGCAGCTTGTCGGGTAACAGCAGCAGGCAAGCCGGTGGCGTCATTTTGAATTTGGCACTGATCGCGAGTCGGCAGTCAGTGAGAAGCAGATGCGACAAGCCAATCACGGCTCGCCACATCATAGCACCGCCCGCTCTCTGCGTCTGACGTCAGACACCGCTGAGCAGAGCCTTCAGTTCTACGCTGGTCGAGCAAAAAAGACGGCCCTAGGCCATGCGTAGAAGCTCATTCTGGCTACAAGTTAGATGGCCACTGAGGGTCATGCTACGCATGCCCAGCCACGGCCACTCCTCCATGTGTCTTTGCGGAGCACAACTCATGGCTCCGCCTCCATCAGCCTCCGCTGCTGCCCAGCGCCCATCAAGTCAGCACTGCAGTAGCCAGCAGGGATGGTCCCACTACCAGGAGCTGGATAATTGGCAACTGATGATCAGTGAAGTTAATGTTATGGGAGGACTGGTGGAGGGGGGGACATTATTGGCGTGGGGAGATTAGTTTTGTATGATGGTTGGTGGGAGGTATTAGTATTGTGAGGTAACTATTAATTTAATGCGGATCTGTGGTGGATATATATATACTACTAATACAATGAGTGTTCTAAGTATTAATTGTGAATGATACTAAACTAATTTTGAGGCTGGTTGGGAGAAAATAGGCCTATTTATTAAATGTCAATGCTACTGATTTGGAGTCAGGGCTAGTTTATGAGTAATAGGAATGTTTAGTAAACATTTATTCTGTTAATTTGAAGTCTCTTCTGTTTTGAGGAAATTGGCCTGTTTATTCAAGGCTGGAGTAAGCACTCTCCATCAAGGAGGGCATTCATTCAGTGCGATGTTGAATAGCCTTGGGAAGGAGTTCCTGGATCTGTTCAATTGACCGTCCTGTTAAGTCCAACTAGAGGATTTCTGCCTGAGGTGTGAGCAGAAATCCAAATGAAGTGCCAGCCACGATGCTGTTTTCCAGCTTAGCACGGCGCTATCAGCCTCGCGGCCGCCACCTTAGTTGGAGAATGACAGTCATCGCGAATAAACACCCAGCTTAAGCCGTGGTAACCGACATTCTCCAACTTCCTTTATATTTATACTGTAGTTGTATATTTTGTGCGTTTAGCGCGTGTTTCTTTAAAAATCAAAAATAAGTCATAAACCAATGTGTTATTTTTGGCATCCGTGTATAAACACTAACATTGGTGCCAGAGCCGGATTTACACTTTATGGTGCCCTAGGCAAGTAACTGGTCTAGGAACCCCTCACCCGTCCCTACAAGGATAAAAAATTTTTTTACATAAACTAAAAATATTCTGCATGAGATAAAGTATTTTTTAAGGGATTTTAACCAGCTGAAAGAACAAGTACTGTGACAATATAAGGTATACGTTTATGATGCAGGCGGTGTCTATGCTGACCGCCGGCATCTCCACTACAGAATCCCTGCGAGGGTTAATTAATCTACGCTTGGAGACCGGCGCCCGGCATCCCGATCGAATGCTGCGCGGTGGGGGAGGGTTAGATTTAGGGTTCCGGGGGGGACTTAGGGTTAGGCACCCCCCCAGAGGTTAGGTTTAGGCTAGGGGGAGGGAGGGTCAGGGTTAGGCACCCCCGGGGGGACTTAGGGTTAGGCACCTCCCCCCGGGGGACTTAGGTTTAGATGGCGGGGAAAGGGGGGGTTAGGTTTAGGCACTTAGAGGGGGGATTAGGGTTAGGCACAGGGGGGGAGGTTAGGGTTAGGCACCCTAAAGGAGGGTTAGGGGGTAGATTAGGTTAGGAAATACTTACCTTAAGGACGATCAGGATTTCCTACCACGTCGGGCTGGCGCTGCTGGGATTACATGGCCGGCGGTGTAACATACCGATTCCCAATATAAGTACCGTCATAATACCTGTGCTGTTTATATGGGAAAGCTTCACTGGCAAAAACTGTCTAACTGTACTGCCAACAGGTTTTTTTTCCAAAGAGACAGCTAGGAAGGAAGCCTCCCTAGAGAGAGGTAGCAAGGAAGGGAACCCATAGAGATAAACAGCTACAGAGAGAGTTCCCCCAGAGAAAGCAGGTAGGGAGTAAGCCCCCCCAGAGAGAGGCAGCTAGCTACATTGACCATTTTTGATTAGTACACACTGATGGTTTGATGCTGATTGTCAATGTTTGCCATCAATGGCAGAGTTCCAATGTTTCTCCGCCATTAATGGCTGAGTTCCAATGGTAATATGGGGAAAGAAAACTTGCCACCTCTTAGCCCCACTCTCTGTCTCTGATTAGCCTTCCAAGGTTAAATGTCCACACTTTTGCCGCTCACGGTTGATAAACTACTCGATGTCCATCCCTACCTTCAAGGGAGAGTTAAGCAGAGAGTTTTGTAGATTTAGGGCCTGATTCAGCAAGGATCACAATTGCAAAGCTGCACGCAGGCAGCTTTGCAATTACGTCCTTGCAATAATGCAAATGCAGCAGGAGATGTACGACACACTTCCTGCTGCATTTGTTATCCCAGCACTGCTTTGGAGGTCGCAGGCTGGGATCACCATCACGACCATCGGTGGTCGTTGGTCGCAAATGGTGGACGGCGCCAGGCCTCCAGCCAGCTGAGCAAGCCTCAACTTACTCAGGCTGGCCAGCTTGCGAGCAGATCCTGGGCTTGACACTCCTGGAAAATGGGGTGGATACGCCCCCATTTTCGGAAACGGTGGCCGACGCCGCTCCCGCACCACCCCTTAAATGCCTCTGCCTGTCAATCAGGCAGAGGCATTGAAGGGTCTGTGTGCGACTACGCAGGACCCATTCTGTACACTTTCAGAATGGGTCCTGCGCACGCACAGATTCCCGATAATCGTGAATCTGCGATCAGCAGTGCACTGCTGAATCAGGCCCTTAGACAGCAAGGAAGTAAGAAGGAAGGAGAGAAAGCTCAGAAGAAGGCATCCCCTAGAGAGAGAGAGAGAAAGAAAGGGAGCCTTCCAGAGACAGACAGCTTGGAAGAGAGGCCCTGATTCAGAGCCGGATGCTTTGAAAGAGCGCTCGCTCTGAATCAGGGCGTTTTTTTTTTGTGCGTCCTCTTGGCCGCTCGCATAGCTGTGGGTGACCACCCACAGCTATAGCGAGTGGCCAGGTTGATGGTCGCGATGGTCAAGACCATCGCGACCATCGGGCTTGCGACGAGACCCTTGTGGTAGGGTCTCGTGGCCGCAAGCCCCAGAGAGATTTCGGAACGCCTCCATTTGGGGGCGGCCCCACTGACATCACGAGTGATGTCAGTGGGAGAGATTTCGGCTCTGTTAGAGCCGAAATCTCTCTGGGGCTTGCGGCAACTAGACCCTACCACAAGGGTCTCGTCGCAAGCCCGATGGTCGCGATGGTCTTGACTATCATGACCATCTTCCTGGCCGCTCGCTATAGCTGTGGGTGGTCACCCACAGCTATGCGAGCGGCCAGGAGGCCGTTCTAAAAAAAAAAAATGCCCGGCCCTGATTCAGAGCGATCGGCTCTGAATCAGGCCCAGAGACAGTCAGGAAGGGATAGCTCTGGAGGAAGACATGAGAAAACGAATATGTGGTGTGTTGGGCCACTAGTGGAGTGTGTTTGCGGATACGCCGATAGTGGTGTGGAGGGAGGCAAATAAGTAATGAGCAGAGATAGTTGGAGAGGGGACGGATACAGTGAGAAGAGCACATGGGATAATAAGGACTGGCAGAGACTCCTGCACCCATCTGGCAGCAGTGCTATCCCAGCAGCTTCACCCACTGTGCCAGGGAGGATAATGAACATGAACAACAGGGGAGGGTACTGGTGCTGGCGGGAAATGGGGAGCGTCGGGGGCAGCAGAGGAGCAGGTCACGTACCTTGAGCTGTACTCTGACTCCAGAATAATGGCAGAGCAGCACAGCACCTGCCGCCGAGTGTCAGTGACCAGCAGTATTAAGCAGTCACAGCGCCGGGGTCGGGGCCCGGGTAAGGGCAGAAATGAGGATGAGATTAGGCATCCGTGCTGGGGGCAGACATCACTGTGACTGCACCCCCCCCAACTCCCCACCATCGCAGGTAGCTCCGCTCACACCACGCCTCCCGCTGAAGGCAGCAATGTGGATTCCCTTCCACATGAGAGAGCCGGCACCCGGCAGCTGTCTAGTGCGCTGACAGCCTGCCGGGGCCAGAATTATTTAACAAGCCCAGAATAAGAGGAAATGATGTCCATTAATCAGCCCCGTCAGCGGGCCCTAGGCGACCGCTTGTGTTGCCTAGCGGTAAATCCTCCACTGATTGGTGGTAGGATTATCTGCTAGGGGGCACCAGCCAAAATCTTCCCTAGGGCACCAAATTGGTTAGGGCCGGCTATGACCGTAAGTGAACGGGAGGAGCAAGGAGGGAGAACTAATATGAGATAGGTAGTTCGGCTATGTCAGGACATTCCTTATTTACTCATTTGTATTATGCACTGTACCAAGGGCCTGAATCAGCACAGATCGCAACCTGCGATCACAGCTGCGTAATCACACGCAATATGCTAATGTTTGGAACCGCTCAGCTGGCATAGAGACGCTCACTAGCATTTGCTCACATCTGCAATACCTCGCAGTCCTGCGTATACATCTGTAACATCCTGTCCCGTCACTCACTCTGCTATGGCTTTCTATCTGCATGCATGATCGCAGTGCGATTGCAATGCTATCCTGCACACATGCACTGCAGTGCATACGCATGGGCAGTATGCACCATCGGCCAATCTGCATACACGGTTGCAATTGCGATCCATGCCGAATTAGGCCCCAAGTTCATGCTTGGAGATTCAATGTTTTATATACTATTTACATATGTAAGTTATTTCTTTAACACCCAATTAAAAAATGAGCAATGTGCTCTTTATTACAGGTGCTCTACACACAAGTTACCCTGGCATATTATAGCTAAGTATCTACCATGCTTTTGTAGCATTTAAATCTACACTGTAAAACCTCAATCGCTAGAGCTAGTAAAACACATTTGCAATAAGGCCCTGATTCAGAGCCGCTCGCTCTGACCAGAGCCCTCGCTCTGAATCAGGGCCCTCCTCCATTAAAATGGAGCGTCCTCCTGGATGCTCGTATAGCTGTGGGTGACCACCCACAGCATATACGAGCGTCCAAAAAGATGGTCGCGATGGTCTTGACCATCACGACCATCGGACTTGCGACGGAAACCCTGCGGTAGGGTTTCCCAGCCACAAGCCCTGGAGTGATTTTGGCTCTATCAGAGGGGCCGTCAGTGGGGCCGGCCTCAGATGGTAGGCGTTCCCATGGGAACGCCTCCGTCTGGCCGCCACGCCCCCGGCACACCCACCAAAGGGGGCGTGCTGTCAGTCACCATCGACAGCACGCCCCCTTTGGTGCGAGACCCGGAGCGACAGCTTGGCTGTCGCAGTCTGGGTCTCGCGCATGCGCACGACGGAGCTCCCTCCGTTGTGCGCATGCGCAGTGGGGACCATCGACCCACTTGCGAGCGTACTGCCGCTTGCGAGTGGGTCTGAATGACCCCCTAAGTTTGTTACCAGGGTTTGGTGCTCACTGTATTCCTGCAAGAAAACAGAAAGATGTCTGAAAAACTGAAGGCTAGTAAAAATCAGTAACATGGCACTAGGGGCCCGATTCCCAGATGTACCCAATGCTGATAATTACTGTATGCAGCTGATGGATTATTATCTGACTGCACATGTGTCACACTGCACACGCGCCAAGGTAACTTAGCAATGCTGCTTACAGTGAAGATTTCTGTACAAAGTGATTGACAGTAAGGGACGTTATGGGGAGTGACAGCAAAAACGGAGGCGTGACACAACCGTTGTGTCAGCCTCAAACTGTGATCCCATACACAGAAAACACTGCGCCAGTGTCTCAGTTCCCGTGGTCATTCTGCGCGACCATAGGGTTACTCTGATGGTCATTATCGGAGGATCTGCAACCACCACTGCGTGCTTGTACTTGCTTGGTACTGCAAAGCCGCCAGTGGACGTCTAAATACATTTGCAGGTGGCTACAACATTAGCATGAGCAGTTGCGTACAGGATCGCAGCTGCAAAAGTATTAGCGTACATTTCTGAAGCAGTTTGCTGTTGGGATCATCAGCGAGCTGCAGGCACGTCTGCACTCAGGTTGGTGGATCACGTGATTGGGTGCATTGCACAATTGGCGCTCGGCTGCTATCTCCTTCCGACTCATGTGTGCCTCTAATGCAGGGGTTCCCAACCACGGTCCTCAAGGCACACTAACAGTCCAGGTTTTAGGGATAGCCATACTTGAGCACAAGCAACTTAATTAGTACCTCAGTTATTTTGATTAAACCATCTGTGCTTTAGCATGGATATCACCAAAACCAGGACTGTTAGTGTGCCTTGAGGACCGAGGTTGGGAATCACTGCTCTAATGTGTTCCTGTGACCACCTCTCCCCTCTTTCTCTGATTCTTTCCCTGTCTCAGACCTTTCTGCCGCCGCCATCCCTAACAGTCACTTTGACTCCACTCCCCATGGCAGGTGGCTGACTATCAAAACTAGCATGGACGAACAGAGGCAAGACTGTGTTCAATGCCGCATAAGTGAACCTAAGGATGACAGGTAAGTACAATTTTTGTCATGTGGATAGAAGGACTGCTTTCTAGTAGTGAGGTATGTGGGAGCATGAAGCACATGTTAATACGTCACAGCCAGTCTTCATCAGGTCGAAGAGGTCTGTCTGTGTCATCTGTACTGGGCCCTGACATTTCTGATGGCAGCCCTGCCAATGGCTGCCACCTCACCTCCTAATTTGTAACCTCTTCCCACTCCTGCCTTTGTACTACGCTGCTCCCAACTTCTTGCGTGCCCTCCCCCACTCATTCTTACATCCAGCCTCTCAGCTTTTAAACCTGCCCTTAAAACTCATCTCCTTCATTCAAGCCTACCAGCGCATATTCCATTTAAAAAATAAATCTTTCACTAGCATGGCCTTCTCTCTGTTTTGTTTCTCTCTGCGTAGTTATGTCCATTGGGCCTGATTCAGCAAGGAACGGAGCGGCGAATTCACACGCACCTGATTGATGCTTGCATTCTGCACATCGCAGTGAGCGCATAGACTCTCCCCACACTGATTGGCAGGAAGTGACCGTTTGGGGGTGGTGAAGGGCAGTGGTCAGCGAAACACAGGTGTGCCAGTGCGTTTGAAAGCCGTTACAGGGGCATGGATAATTAAGCCCATGCAATTGCATACGTAGCAAGAGCTTACGGCACCGAAAGGAGGTGTAGATATCTCTTAAGACATGGACAGCTCAACCACAACAGTGCGTGTGGGTCCGATGTTACTCGATTTTACTGATGTTTTTTCAAAGGTGTTGCGGATGTAAGTAATGGGAACTTGGGCCTGCACACAGTGATGTGTTTGCATTACATAAAACCTATGCAGCTGATGCTATGCACACGGATAAATGGAATGCTGTATAGCATCCTTTCTGCAAACATACAAATACATATATGCAACTGTTCCAGAAGCTAACTGATCACAATTTAACAAGGATGAGGCAGACTTCAAAGGGCAAGTAAAGTTTTGTTTATTTACCACAACGAAATGAACATGATGGTAGGATTCTGGTCAGGGCTGGGGGATGTCACAGCAGAGGTGGTGGGCCTCAATCGTTGATCGAGGTTAGCTTCCGCATGGCGTCCCTGTGTATTATGTTGCCCTGCTCCTGGGCCTGGGCTTCGGCCAGTCGGTGAATTCCAGCTAAGATGTCTGAGAAAATTCTGGAATTCCTGTGTGTCTCCTCCAGTGATTATTGGAGGATAATTTCTGGCCACAGGAGGGGTTTCTCAGGTGGGTTGTCTACTGGGTCAGCAGGTGACACAGGTGCCTCATCCCCAGCAGTACCACCTAATACACCCTCCCTGGAATTTGCCTCAGGAGCAGGCTCTTCAACATCTGCAAATTAAAACAAAAAACAACAATATTACTATTGTGTTTCCAGCAGAGCCGGATTTAGACCACATTGGGCCCTAAGCAAAATACAGTTTTTGCTGCCCCGTCCCTCAAACAATCCATAGCACTATATTTTAATTTCTGATTCATGCCCCTGTACAGCACCCTGAAGAAAAGGTCCGCCGCGGCCTTGAAACGTCTATGTATGTAGGGGTTGGGTACGGGATGCCGACACTCAGAATCCAGACATCGGCATCCTGACAAGGTTACAATACCGATACCTATGGTAAGTATCCTAACCCTACCCCTAACCCTTCCTCCCCGCAGCCTAACCCTCCCCCTCGCAGCCTAACCCCACTCAGCACAGGACACCCCTCACAGCACAGACCACCTCTTTCCTCATATCACTGACCCCTCTCAACACAGACCACCCATCCTCCCCTCACAGCACAGACCCGCTCTTTCACTGACCCCTCAGCACAGACCCCCCCTCAAACCACAGGCCCGCTCTTTCCTCGCATCACTGACCCATCTCCCATCTCAGCACAGAGGGCCTGATACAGAGCCGCTCGTAAGCGGCGGCTCGTTCGCTCCGAGCAATGTTTGCACAACTGCGCATGCGTATGGGTCGTAATGCGCATGCGCCAACCAGTCATTGCGGTCGGAACTCGTGTGGTCGCAAAATAGCGAGTGCCTGCTAATTTGAGTGACAGGATGAGGCGTTTGTGGGTGGTAACAGGGGAAGGTGCTTGAAAACAGGGAGTGGTAATCCGAACGCAGGCATGCCAAACGGTCAAAACGGGCGTTTTAAGGGTGTGCATAATTAACAAAGCAGCGTCATCGACCACGTCACTTGGTTGTTTCTTAGCCTGAACTGTTCGCATGATTGCGGTAGGAAAATCCTACCACAAGCACTGCGAGCAGTTCAGATGCCTTTCGATGTACTCGATTAATCAAATAAATAGCGGAGATGACGTAGGATGCGAGCGGCCAGGGTGCGTCTTTACAAAATAGCGAGCATAGAGGCGTCAACAGACCGCAAAGAGCGAGTGCTCAATTTAAATAGCCGGCCCCTTTTTCTGAACGAGCGAGCGCAAATACCGTCCGGCTCTGAATCAGGCCCAGAGCCCCCCTCCCCTCGTATCACTGTCTCCTCTTTCTTCACATCACTGATCCCTCTCAGGACAGACCCCCCCCTCCCCTCATAACACAGACCCCCTATTTCCTCACATCACTGACCCCTCTCAACACAGACCCCCTTCTCATACCACAGGCCCACTCTTTCCTCACATCATTGACCCCTCTCCTGTCTCAGCACAGACCCCCCCTCCCCTCGCATCACTGTCTCCTTTCTTCACATCATTGACCCCTCTCAGCATAGACCCCCTATTTCCTCACATCACTGACCCCTCTCAGCACAGTAGCCCCTCACAACAAAAACCCCATTTTTCAACACATTACGGACCCTTATCCCCTCTCAACACAGACCCCCCCTCCCCTCGCATCACTGACTCCTCTTTCTTCACATCACTGACCACTTTCAGCACAGACTCCCTCTCACATCACTGACCCCCTCAGCATACAGTAATGCCCTTATAACAAATTATGCCACGCCATAATGCCCCTATAACACATTATGTCACACCGTAATGCCCCTTACAGCACATAATGCCACACAGTAATGCCCTTTATAACACATTATGCCACACTAAGTAATACCCCTAATAGCACATTGTGCCACACAGTAATGCCCATTACACATTATCCCACACAGTAATGCCTATTACATCCCACCCTGACAGATCTACTTCACCAACCCTCCTCTCCGCTCCTGCCAGTCTGTCACCTCAGCACAAGACAGGTAGCACAGTTTCTATGTCCGTGTAAAACCAGATTATTGGGAACATTGCTTATAACCAGTAAAAGTTAGTGCCCCTTATACCGTGCCCCCTGTAGTTGTGCCCCTTATGCAATGCCCCCTGTACTAGTGCCCCTTATGCAATGCCCCCTGCAGCAGTGCCTCTTATGCAATGCCCCCTATACAATGCCTCCTGTAGTGGTGCCTATTATGCAATGACTCCTGTAGCAGCGCCCCTTATGCAATGCCCCTTATGTAGTGCCCATTATGCAATGCCCCCTGTAGCAGTGCCCATTATGTAATGCCCCCTGTAGCAGCACCCCTTATGCAGGACCCCCTTATGCAGTGCTGCTTATTCAATGCCCCATGTAGTAGTGCCCATTATGCAATGCCCCCTGTAGTAATGACCCTTATGCAGGGCCATCTGTAGTTGTGCCCATATGCATTGCCCCCTGTAGTTGTGCCCATATGCAGTGGCCCCTTTAGTTGTGCCCATATGCAGTGCCCCCTGTGGAGCCCATATGTAGTGGTGCCCATATGCAATGACCCCTGTAGTTGTGCCCCTTAAAGTAGTGCCCCTGTAGATGTGCCCCTTAAAAGTAGTGCCCCCCCCAATACTTACCTGACTCCACGCGACTGTTGTGCAGGCTGTCACTCCTTCTGCTGTGCTGACTGGATCTAACTTGATCCAGCAGGCTCCTCATGTCGCGGGTGACGTCACAACGTCATAAACACCTAAAAAATCTGGCGCTGCACCTCGTAAGTACTGATATATGTAAAATATTCTGACTGTTGCCCAGAGTGTAGAGGTGGGAAATATATCCACTCACCAAATATACAAACACAATAAATAAAAAAAAAACAGGTAGTTCAAGGCGCTGTCAAAAAGGTTTATAAAATATGAATACATGATATTTTCATCAACCATATTACATCTAATTCAATAGAAAACCGTATCCCCACTTAAAAACATCTCAGTTCAGATGCATATGTCTATTGTGATTACTGAAAAAAACATTTCAGGTGGTTGTGTCTAACCAAGCAGTAATGGTGCATACACACGGTCAGATAAACTTGATGATTTAAACGATAACAATAACGATTATATTGTTATCGTTCAAATCGTCAAGTTTATAGCCCCCTCAAACGACTAAATGATGGTCGATGCGTGGACAACAATGGACGATAACGATATCGACCATCGCCCGTGCATGCAATCGACCAGGTTAGCCTGTTAACTATAGGGGTCGTTATAGTAGTTGGGGGGTTGCTGCATGTGCTGGATGTTTGATCCAGCACATGCAGGACGATCGTTATCTGATGGTCTGACCGTGTGTACCCTCCATAACACTGTTAATAATCTGTATCAACTTGTATAAACAAATTGTATCCAAAGAGTTTCTTTGTTTAAAATTTACAAATATTCAATCTCCTATGACACTACATAAAGAAGGATGCATAAAGTGCTAGGAGACGTGCTGAAATTCTCCAGTTAGTAGTGCAGACTATCCTTCAATTAGAAGCAAAAAGCCGTCTTCCGCGAAAAAGTATTGCCGATCGCGGCATTTCGCTTGGTCGGAACTTATCTCCAAATTCAATTCCAGACGGTTTTCACCTACACGGAAAGTCAATGCTTTCGCCTACGTGGAAAGTCAATGCAATGTAATAGGTAAAAAAGATTTGCCTAAGAATAGCAGGAGAAAAGTGCAATATTTTTATTTTGGGGTACAAACGTGGGGAAACCACTCAGAACCCTTGGATCAGTCCCCCAATGGACAACTGTGTAAAAAAACAGGAAAAAAAAACATAAGAACACCCCAAAAAAGTACTTTAATTTTGGGGGCGAAAAAGTACAAAGTGGGGGGACAAGCATAAAAACTAGCGAAATAGCCTTCTTAGGGGTCTGCAAGGATGGGTCAGGAGTTTTTGGGATTGCAGGTTCATGCCACATGTGCGTTTTACACGTTTTTTTTAAACTTCACTTTAGAGACTTTAAAAGATGCTAGCACCCATTTTCATGTACCCCAAATTTGACAAGACTACTTTTTTTCACCAAAAGATACTGCTTTATGCCATTCTTCACCACTTTTACAGTACGCTAATAACAAGGGTTTTAAACAACTTCAGTACCCCAATAGGCTTTATTAGGGCTATTGGAACACTTCTATATTGAGCCCCAATGTTAGTGCATCTTTTTGTGGGGTTCACACTGATTTCCCCTATTCTGACAGTACTTACTGCCTGTTCTGCATTCGCTGCTTGCCGTTTTTGCCTGGTTAGTAATTGAATAGAGCGAAAAAGCGGGAACGCGCACGATAAGTTTTCGCTTCTAAAACACGCAATGTAGGCGAAAAGAAGGTTAGGTGGAACTTTTTTGCCGAGGCGAAACTAATTGAATACGGTCCTATGTCTGATATACTGACGTGGGAAAAAGCAAGTACTTGATTTATGACTGATACATTGGGCAAACTTTACTAAGCAGCGGATTCTAAACCCCGGTGGTTTGGTGGTGGTTTGGCTGTGATTTTGCTATCTGCAGATTTAGGCCAAAAAAGCTACAAAACTGCTGTCAGGGTCTGATTCAGAGCCGGACGCTATTTGCGCTCGCTCGTTCATAAAAAGGGGCAGGCTATTTAAATTGACCGTTCGCTCTTTGCGGTCTGTTGACGCCTCCATGTCTGAACGAGCGAACAAAACATGCGGTCGTAATTTTGAAAAAACGCCCTCTGGCCGCTCGCATCATACGTCATCTCCGCTATTTATTAGATTAATCGAGTGCATCGAACGGCGAATGACCTGCTCGCTATTCTTGTGGTTGCATTTTCCTATCGCAATCATGCGAGCAGTTCTGGCTATAAGACACCCAACTGACGTGGTCGATGACGCTGCTTTGTTAATTATGCACACCCTTAAAACACCCGTTTTGACCTTTAGGCACGCCTGCGTTCTGATCTCCACTCCCCGTTTTCAAGCACCTTCCCCTGTTACCACCAACATACGCATCATTCTGTCACTCAAATTAGCAGGCATTCGCTATTTTGCGAGCACACGATTTTCGGCCGCACTGACTGGTTCGCGCATGCGTACTAAAACCCGTACGCATGCGCAGTTGTGCGAACATCGTTCGGAGCGAACGAGCGGCCGCTTACGAGCGGCTCTGAATCAGGCCCTCAAAACACAATTTAGAATAGAATAGAACACTTAGAAACCACCGCAAAACCGCCACCAAACCCCCGGGGTTTAGAACCCGCCATCAAATTGCCACCAAACCATCGGGGTTTAAACCCGCTGCTTAGTAAATTTTGCCCAGAGTCTCTCGTCTCAAACAGCGAAATAGTTGTTTTCGCAGACATTATATCGGAGATATAAGGAATAGTCCGGCACTGACACAATCTGCCAGTTTTTATTGTACCATCTCTCACACAGTGCTACGCTTAATGTGTAAAGCTGATAGGCAGTGGAAAGGTTGAATAGATGTTTAAATTTCACTGCCGCCGCTCCCAGTTTGCGGCACACTTTGTTTGCAGCCTGAGGGCTGCTAAGCAGTGGCAATGTTGAATAAATGGAAATATCTCACCGCCACCGCTCTCAGGCCCTGATTCAGAGCCGGACGCTCTAACAGAGCGCTCGCTCTGAATCAGGGCCGTCCTTCCTGATTTTACAGCGGCCTCCTGGCCGCTCGCATAGCTGTGGGTGACCATCCACAGCTATAGCGAGCTGCCAAAAAGATGGTCGCGATGATCAAGACCATCGCGACCATCGGGCTTGCGATGAGACCCTTGTGGTAGGGTCTTGTCTGCCGCAAGCCCTGGAGTGCTTTTGGCTCTATCAGAGCCAAAAGCACTCCCACTGACATCATTTGTGGAACGCCTCCGTCTGGCTAGCCAAGCCCCCAACACGCCCAGCCAAGCCCCCTGTCACTCACCATCGACAGCACGTCCCCTTTGTAGCGAGACCCATAGTATGCGCACTGGGCCAATATCGACCTGCTTGCGATTTTTTTTTTTTATTTGGACCACCCACAGCTTTTACGAGTGGCCAGGTGATGGTCGCGACGGTCTCGACCATCGGGCTTGCGACGAGACCCTTGTGGTCCCAAACGGCAGGCCTTCCTTCGGGAACGCCTCCATTTGCACAGCCACCTCCCCTCCCCGCCTACAAAACGGGGCGAGCTGTTAATCAATATCGACAGCCGCCCCGTCTTGTAGTGAGCCTAGGAGTGATGGAGCTGCCGTCGCTCACTGGGGCTCGCGCACGCCGGCTCCGGCATGCGCAGTGGGGGACCATCGACCCGCTTGCGAGTGCTGTGCGCTTGCGAGCGGGTCTGAATCAGGCCCCCAGTCCGTGGCACAAATTGTACACAGCCCGGAGGGATTGTGTCATATTGACCGGTCAGCACTTCCAA
Source organism: Taudactylus pleione (assembly GCA_031769625.1). Lineage (NCBI taxonomy): Eukaryota > Metazoa > Chordata > Amphibia > Anura > Myobatrachidae > Taudactylus > Taudactylus pleione. The sequence continues at coordinate 3,933,690 of JAUIMM010000153.1, forward strand.
CAGAAATAGAGGCTCTACGGGTTTCTCTGCCTCTAGTCGTCTCGGCGGCTTCCTCAGGAGATGTCACCCGTGCACTGCATCACTGGGAACGCTGGCCTCTGAAACGATCAGAGTCTTCCTTATCCTCCGATCACTTCACCGGCCCTGTCCTGAAACTCCACCTCCTCCTCCCCCCACTTGGTAGGGGCAGGGCTCTGGATGTGTTGCTGCTGCAGTGTCTCCTCTCGCTGGCCGGTGCCAGCAGCAGCTTCATCTTAAAATGCAGGTTCTGTTCAGGGCTTGATTCTGGGGGGACCGGCCTTAGGTTTGCCTAGCGGTAAATACGACTTGGTTTACAGTCATTTAGAATAAATTAATATTATTTTAAATATAGTACCCTGGGCAACATGCGGGGCTGCAATGTTTGGCATGGCGGTGTCGATATTGGACACGCCTAACACCTCCTCTTCAATACACTCCAGAGCCATCTCTAATCGGTTGTATTCCAATGACTCTGGGGTTCGCCCACCACCTGTGCCCCTCGCATGTCTATGGCAGGCAGGCATCTTTCCCTTCAGCCTGTACTCGAAGTCTGCCCATCTGTAAAAATATTTTTATTTTATTTTTGCTTGTAAAGCTTTGAAACAAAAACATTTTGAATGTGCCATTGTTTAAATTTTAATTTTAAAAATAAATTATAAATTAACACTATATAGATATACTGTTGCAACACAAATATTTAAAATAAAAATAATTGGTGATATTCACAACATAATACACATTTCAAACATGTTAACATTACACATTTTGAAATGTGTAACTATTTTTTTAAAAAACATCTAAAATATTAAATGTTCATTAAAAAAAAAAACATATAAAACTATTTCTTACCGTCTCTTCACTTCAGTTTTAACATCATCAGCAATCTCCTGTCAGATCTTCTCTGAGCAGCCCCCATATTCCTTGGGTCATGATGGATTCTCTCCATTACCTGGTTTATTAATATGCTGAGCTTCTTCCTACAGAATGGTGATTTTCTCCTAAGGCCCTGTGGAGCATCCTCCTGCGCTTGAGTTGCTTGACTAGGACCTGCTTGTGTTCCTTCATCCTCTGAAGCAAATGATGAATAACATTTGCACATTTATATAACAGATGTACACATTTATATAACAGATCACACTGAAAATTACATCTTCCTTTATATGTGATTTGTAATTTACATGTAAAAACATAACACACACCTTCCTCAGGATGATATCTCTATCTAAGGTCCTCAGTCACCCTCTCAAGATGCGCATCAGGGTCCATAACTGCAAGATATATTGAGTTTGGGATACTTTGTTTTTTTATATCAGTGTGTATGCATTGCAGATGCGCATCACCTGCCTGCGCGAGCTAACGCTTTTAAAGTACGAAGCCAATGAGTACGCAATTGCTGACCTGTTGACCACCTCTACTGTCTATATAAGGCGTGTATAATCCTACTTTCTTATGAACTAAGCTTCCACAGGCGTTAAGGTTCTTTCAGTTCTTTCTGTGCTTGTAGTTGGTTGTGGTTATTGCAGTTGGCTTTGTAGTGATTTATCTTGATTTGCCCCTCTGCTGTTTGCTTAACAGGGGCCTTTCTTTGGTTTAACTTTGTTCAGTGGGAACGTGTCATTTATTTTTCTTGGCCTGGTAATGGAATGTGAGGGTGTGTCCTTAAGGAAAATATGTGAAAGTCTTTTATGCATTTTATTTTTTTTGCCCCTCTACTGTTTGCTTAACAGGTGCCTTTCCTTGGTTTAACGTTTGTTCAGTGGGAATGTGTCATTTATTTTTCTTGGCCTGGTAAGGGAATATGAAGGTGTGACCTTAATTTCTTTTTTCACACAACCTCTCCAACCCTAAGTCCTTCCTTCCAGTCCTTCTCCGCTGGCCCAGCTCCTTCATCGGAGTCCTCGGCAGGGTCAAATTGGGCAGCATACTCACTGTGAGGACCTGTGGCTGAAGGTACATGTAAAAGGGGAAGCAATCGGGAAGCCGACTGCCTAAATACCGGCAGCCGGCTTCCCGACTGTTATTTCCCGGCAAGGGTGAAATGCCAGGCGTCTAGATGTAGACGCCCGCATTTCCCCGACGCCGGGAGTCCGGCGCCCGGCATCACGATCGTACTGATGCCGGGCGCCGCGGGGGGGAGGGTTAGGTTTAGGGCTCCCCGGGTGGACTTAGGGTTAGGCACCCCCCTCGGGAGGGTTAGGGTTAGGCTAGGGGGAGGGAGGGTTAGGGTTAGGCACCCCCGGGGGGGACTTAGGGTTAGGCACCCCCCCGGGGGATTTAGGCTTAGGCAGCGGGGAAGGGGGTGGTTAGGGTTAGGCACTTAGAGGGGGGATTAGGGTTAGGCACTTGGGGGGGAAGTTAGGGTTAGGCACCCCTAAGGAGGGTTAGGGTTGTTAGGTTAGGTTAGTGTATACTTACCTATCCACGATCGGGATTTCCAGCGCTGTCGGGCTTCCGCTGCTTCGAACTCTGCTCCTGTCGGGCTGCCGCCTTGTGGCCGGCGGTATTTCATACCCATTCCTGTAAAAGCTACCATAATTTAACACACATGTACAAGTAAAGTTTGTATTTGCAGAACTTTAAATGAAAAATGAATGCATACTTGCCGACATCTCGGCAGGGGAATCCGGGAGGGAGCTGGCAGGTCCGTCCAGCAGGGAGGATGGGGGCGTGTCAAAGAGGCGGAGCGGGGGCGTGCTGACGCGATCGCGTCATAGTGGCCCCGCCCCCCGCTTTGTAATGCCAATATTGCTGGCATTATAAGGCAGGGGGCGGGGCTACGATGACGCGATTCGCGCTCAATCGCGTCATCACCCCCCCGCACCGCCCACTTTTGCGGCTGGCGCGGGGGTTAGCGGGGAGCCGGCATCTATTCCAGGGGACTTACCTAGTCTTGCGGGGTGTCGGGAGCGGCACCCGATTTTCGGGAGGCTCCCGACAGTCCCGGAGAGTAGGCAAGTATGAATTAATGGTGAAGACACTTACACTTACCAGGTCTATCTTAGGGCCTAAATCAGAGAAGGACGGATTTGTACAGCCACACACAAGTAGCTGTGCAAATCCATCCATCTCTGATGCAAATGCAGAGGGAAGTGTCACACACCTCCTTGCTGCTTCTGTGTCATCCTATCACTGCAAACAAGGTTGCAGCCTGGGATCACCATTGGAACAATCACAAACATCTGTGTTATTTTAATTTATTTCTGCGGGAGATGGGGCACAGGCAGGCCCCTACGAGGCAGCCTGTCAATCATGCTGCAGGTTGGGTGGTCTGCAAGGGAGACTGCAAGACCCATTCTGCACATGTGCTTTACGTTTATTATACGTATCCTGGGATGAATATTCACCTCTGAATCATCTTTACTCAAGGCATAATTTTATTGTAATGTTTATCACCAAGGGTTAAACATTCTCAAGAAGTGTGGATACTTGTGGTGTTTTTTAATGTTGTTATTACAGCTTATCAGATACTAAAGGGTATATTTACTATAGTGCGGGTTGTTAGAAGTTGAGATGTTGGCCATAGCAACCAATCTGATTGTAGCTACTATCTTCTAGACTGTGTTTGATAAAAGATAGGTACATTCAGATTGTTTCCAATGGGTAACATCTCCACTTCTAAAAACCTGCACTTTAGTAAATGCACCCCCAAGTGTCATCTGTGTGCTTCTGCACCATTTATCATACGCAACAAGTTTCATGCATGCAGGGGCAATGTCGATGACAACATGCGGGGGCGTGTATCATCAGCAGTGTCGGACTGGGACATGAAGGGCCCACCAGGAGAATGCAATGTCAGGGGCCCGCTGAAAAATTTACAACCCACCGCTGAACGCATTTTATTGTTCCCTCAAAGGACCTGTAAGTATCATGACCCAGGGGACTCGGGTCTCGGGTCATGTAGTTAGTACAGACACGGTATGGAAGACAGACAGGAGAGGCAGACATAGGATATGGAACACAGACAAGACAGACAAACACAAAGGATATAGAACAGACAGGACAGGCAGACGCAGGATATACAACACAACCGCTCTGAATCAGGGCGTTTTTTTTTTTTTTTTAATAGTGCGGCCTCTTGGACGCTCGCATAGCTGTGGGTTACCACCCACAGCTTATGCGAGCGTCCATGATGATGGTCGCGATGGTCAAGACCATCGCAACCATCGGGCTTGCGACGAGACCCTGCGGTAGGGTCTCGCTGCCGCAAGCCTAGGAGTGCTTTTGGCTCTATCAATCAACATCGACAGCACGGCACCTTTGGTCGAGACCCCGAGGCGCCTCCGTCGTGCACACGCGCATTTGGGCAACATCGACCCGCTTGCGAGCGCTCAGCGCTCGCGAGCGGGTCTGAATCAGGCCCTATGTCCCTTCTTCCTCTTCAGGATGAAATAGGGGTTGGCCCTCTCTATCTTCAGGGCATTTTCCATCAGCACTTCCTATGGGCTTAGCCACATGGCCAGGGGCAGACAGAACAGGATGCTAGAGCTGTGTCAGGGAGGCCACAGTCACAGTGCTATGCCAGACAGTGCAGGTTGCTCAGGGGGCCAGGCCAGCATGGTGAGGAGCAGAGGATGGGGGCCAGGTGGTAGCACTGCAATAGCATTCTCTCTATGAGCCCAATCAATATCAAGGTCTCATTGCAGTGGGCTCATTTCCAGCAGGGAGGTGAATACAGAGAAGAGTCACCTTGTACAGTGTGTCAGCAGGTAGCAGATCCTGGGACTGCTCACAGTCGAGGCTGCACAAGACCATGTGGGGATGCGGAGGACAACAGCCTTGGTATCGGCACTACCTACTTGGCAGAATCTTAGAGCCATACTTTTTTTTTAAGCAACTCAGTGGCTGGCCCTGCACCTTCCCTATAGCCAGCAGACAGTGCACATCTGAGCTGGTCCAGCTGGAACTGTCCAGTGATCCCAACAGCGGCGACCCCCTCTCCCCCCACCCCCTTGTGGTCCGCTAAGCTCCGCCCCCGGCAGCATCCGGGGGCGTGGTTTAAAATCAGTGGGGCCCACCGGGAATTACCCGGCTCCCCGGCAGCCCAGTCCAAGTTTGATCATGTACACACTTGCCAGTGCTGACAATATGAATATGTTGTCCAATCAGCTCAGGTGTGTTTCCAGCATTAGACTGTGTTGTGTTTTTTGTTTTAAGTTTGTTCATAATTTTTTCATTTATGTAATTGTTTGCCTTTGTACATAAAGTGTCAGAAATATGAGTAGTTGTTGTTTTTGTTTTCCAGATGCAGAACATGAGAGTGCTGATGATGTGCCCAGGAGGGAGCTGGACCTCCTAAGCATGTATGTATGTATGCCTCATGGGCTACTCCATCCAGCGAATGAGGAGGGCTCTCCAGTGATTTTGTTATTTTAAACTTATTAATAAGAAAAGATTATTTGGTGAAATCATGTGTTGTATAATTCTTATATGTTAGCATAGTATAACTTTTAAAATGGATTCAGTATGATTGACCGCCGGCCGTATGGCCGGCCGTTCAAATCCCGACAGCAGAGAAAATCCTGATCGTCCCAAGGTAAGTATTTTCTACCCTATTCTACCCCCTAACCCTCCCTTAGGGGTGCCTAATCCTAACCTCCCTAAAGTGCCTAACCCTAATCCCCCATTAAACCTAACCACCCCTTCCCCGCCGCCTAAACCTAAGTCCCCTGGGGGGGTGCCTAACTCTAACCTCCCCCCAGGGCTGCCTAACCCTAACCTTCCCTTCCCCTAGCCTAACCCTAAACTCCCGGGCGGATGCCTAACCCTAAGTCCCCCCTGGGAACTCTAAACCTAACCCTCCCCCCTCCCCGCGGCTGTCCACGCCCTGTGCCCGGCTTACCTTCGACTGGTAAGCCGGGTGTCAGGCTCCTGGCGTAGGTAAAATGACAGGTGTAGGGATTGCGACGCCTGTCATTTAACCCCTTGCCGGGATTAGACCGTCGGGAAGCCGATGGTCGGGATTCCGTCCATTGGCTTCCCGACTGCTTCCCTTTAAAATATGCTAATGCTGCAGGAGTTGTCTGACACCCCCTGCTGCATGTGCAATCCCAGTTAACTTGCATGATCAAAGGCACAATAAGCTGTAATTATGTGTGCACAGCAAACAATCATTGCAATCAATACATCTAATGCTGTGAAAAGACTGGTTCAGATCCTTTCCAATACAGGCACTTGGGGTCGATTGCGTTCGTCCGTGGTTGCGATTGCAATCGCTATTAGATTACGATAAGAGTAAAGGGAAGTGGGCAGCTTTATTTCCTGCGATCGCCGAGGTTCATTTGCATATTTTCGCAAGCAGCCATGCATGTGTTGGCAACCTTGCGACCCATACTCAATCAGACCCATTGTGTAATGTTACTTATTATGTATATATGTAAACTGTGAACCTATCTTCAATAGTAAATATATAATAATGTTATGTTTGTGCTTACCCCTATGTACATGCTATGGAACACTTGTGGCACAATATCAATAAATAAATGATAATAATAATTACAATAATATGAGATGGTGGACCCAGGGGCGTATCTATAATGGGTGCTGGGTGTGCGGTGCACACGGGCCCCTGGGTCTAGGGAGGCCCACAGCACACACTCTACATCCATGTATAGTTATACATACTTACCTTTCCGTAGTCTCCAGAGTGCTGCTCTGCAGAGCAGCAAAAATCACAGGGAAAATGGCGGTGGCCATTTTCCTGGTGACTCGCGCATGTGCAGAAAAGATGTCCCCAGGAATAAGACGCAGGCGCCATTTTCCAAGAGACCTGCGCATGTGCAGTAGATTCTGGCATTAAGCCACAATCTACTGCACTGCCAGAGTGGAGGGGGCCCATACGAAGGTTGCACATGGGCCCCCTACTCTCTTAAAACGCCCCTGGGAGGACCACTCTGCGGGAAGACCTTAGAGGTTGGAAAACCACTGCAGCAGAGCCGAATTACCAAATAGGCAGAGTAGGTGCCAGCCTGTGGGCCCCGAGCCTTTTAGGGACAACTAATCAAAATAATATTGATTTATCTTGAAAGAAAATTACAATCAAGCTTTCTTAAATTGTTTCCAAAAGATAGAAAAAGTGAATCAACTCAAAGAAACAAAAACTTTAAATTAAAGACTCTATAGAGAAAATACTGTATTAAAGTAATGTACCCATTAACAACTTAAAGTACATAAACCATAGACATCAGATTCACATTACAGTTTGTCTCTTAAAAGCTCCTCTTCTGTCAGCTGTCAGTTTGTAAAATAATTTCGGTGCAACCTACGTACTGTTTATTAAAATTGTTGGTTGGTAAAATTAAAAACATATTAGGCGATTTGCAAAGGGAGCCCCGAGATTTTGACTGCCTAGGGGCCTCCACAGGGTTGAATCTGGCACTGACTGCGGGTGCTGGAAACTGGGTGAGTATTAAGCGAGATGAACGGGACAGAGCAGGGGTTGGAATGGGGCACATTGTGAACAGGGCAGAGCCAGACCAAGGTGACCCGGCATATGCTGGGTCTTTTTAACTAGTACATACATACTGTTGCCTGGAGAGGACATTATGCCATACATACTGGGGGACATTTGGAGGCATATTTACTGGGGTCTGTGATAGGGGACATGGTAACATATGCACCGAGGCCTCTGATGGGAATGGATACATACACACTGGGGTCTGGGGGGCTACATACACACTGGAGCCTGGGGAATGAAATACAGACATCTACAGCGATTAACTAAATAAATCAGGGGCAGAGCAGAGGTTCCTTAGATAGGAACTAAGGGCCTGATTCAGACCCACTCGCGAGCGGCTGTCTGCTCGCAAGTGGGTCGATGGTCTGCACTGAGCATGCGCACGACGGAGGGAGCTCCGTCGTGCGCATGCGCCAGACGCAACGAGCAAAGGACTTTCCTTCGCTCGTTGTGTCTGATCAAAGGGGGCGTGCTGTCGATGTTGATTGACAGCACGCCCCCTTTGGTGGGCGTGCCGGGGGCGTGCCTCCCTGACGGGGGCGTTCCCAAGGGAACGCCTACCGTCAGAAGCCGGCCCACTGACATCACTAGTGATGTCAGTGGGAGTGATTTTGGCTCTGATAGAGCCAAAATCACTCCGGGCCTTGCGGTTGAAAACCTCAACCGCAGGCTCCGGCTCGCAATGGCGATGGTCGCGAAGGTCACGACCATCGCGGCCATCAAACTGCACGCTCGTATAGGCTGTGGGTGGTGACCCACAGCTATACGAGCGTCCAGGAGGACGCTCCATAATTATGGAGGGCGGCCCTCATTCAGAGCGTACGGCTCTGAATGAGGGCCTAAGCACAGAGTGGAAAAGGAGCTCAACACAAAGTGCACAGCATGTCCCGAGGACACTGAGATGTGGGTCCTGAATGGGCGATGCTAACATTGGCAAACCCTACAATTTCAAGGCAGCTTTGGGAGAGCAATACATCACTGCCAGTGTCTGCACCCACTACCCTTCGGTGCTTGTGGCCAGGGACAAGAGACTACAACACATCCAGAATAGGGGTATTTAAACCCCACGAGTTGGAGGCTATTGATTCCTATAAGTCGCTATTTAGTACTGCAAGTCGCTTAAGAAAGAATTGCTTTCCAGTCCAATCGTGTGGTTCCAAAGCACAAAAAGTTATTTATGTAAAAGGGGTAACTTGATGTAAGATTTAACAATTAGAGTAAAAAGCAATGAAAATAGTACAGCCGATACATACGCGTGCGCACTGGTCCCAGTATACAGTCATCAGTCCTGAAGTCTGTGGTTGCAAAGAAGATGTCTGTACACTGAGGTCAGGACACAGCCTATATACCTTTACAGGTTTCTGAGTTAACAAAGGGACAAATTGACAGGTTCTCATTGGTTCTTGCTTCTGGTCAATATGGTAATTGGTCAGTTCATACGGTGTCATCAGGGGTATGGCTCAGTCTTCCAACGGTCACATTGTGTAGCTTCCCGCCGAAGAACTGGTTAAAACTGGCTAAAACACTGCATACTAGTAATAACATTCTATTCAATAACTCCCTATCATCCATAACTAGCGGACGCATGATGCGACTTCTTTGCCGATAGAAACGGATGTCTGCAAATAAACAGGGATTTAGTATGATACCAAACATGACATGTCCACTGTATTCTGAACCTTAGATCTCTTTTAAATACATATTACATTATAATTGTTAGATAACAATACCTTTAATAACTCTGGTTATTAACTATAATGTGTGGGAGCCATTTTATATGTATGCGTTCGCATACATATAAAATACATACGAACGTCTATGTGTGTGTGTGTGTGTGTGTGTGTGTATATATATATATATGTGTGTGTGCGTTATGTGCGTCAGTGTATGTGAGTTGTGAATTCGCATTTGTGTGCATTGGATTTCACAGACGCAAAGTAGCGTCCTAGTAACACGTCATCAGACTATAGACGACTATATCGTCAGATAATAATTGTAAAGCGACCATATCCAATTATTTGACTTTGACAAGGCATAACATCCGCTCCTGATAAAGGACTTTCCAAAAATGCGTTGTGTGGAGTTTATGCCTGGAACTGGTACACTGAATTGGACATTTAATTCCTATAAGCTGAATCCTGAACTGGGCTTTAGCTACATTTCATTGCGGTGGTGCCATATTCGCTTCTTAAGATAGCCCACCGCAATCCCCAAATCCCCTTTAAAAAAGAACCCTGTGGAAATATGCTTATATGTGATCCCATGTCTGGCTGTGGCTGCATCCGCTGTGGAGCGTCCTGTGGCCTGTGACGGAGTCCGCTCTCCTGGCTGCATGCGCTCCTGTTAACTGCGGGCGGCTGTAGAGAGGCTCTGCATTGACCTTCCCCTGTGGCTGTGGTGTCCCGTCTGAAATGCTCCGGTCCGCTGTCGCTGGTGTCGGGGAAATCCGCTGCATGCTGCCGCTCTGCCGCTGGGTCTCTGGTGTGGTGAGTCACTTACGGCCGCCATCTTGGGTCCTACAAAATCCCAGGCAGGACTGATCCTCCATTATCCTGCTGTGAGGTGCTGCTCTGCTGCAGCTGTTAATAAACAGAGTTCCTTACTACTGGTGAATATCTGGAACATACCCATCCTGTTTGATTAAGAGCATCTCCTGAATCCTGATAAGTGGAATTTATTACACACATAATACAGTGACTATACTGCAGGCTGTTGACATATAGTTAACACCTGTTCAATTGCTGGTCTTTGTAGTGCTTCTCATATATTACTGTGTGTGGTGTTTCCATATTATTAGTGTCAATATGGGTAAAACTGGCAATGCCACAGGGGCTGCTGCCAGATTGTAGAAATATGCCAGAACCTCTCAGACATCAGACACCTCAATCATCGACCCCCCCCCCCCCCTCCCCTCTGTCTATTGAGGGTGATGCCGTTCCTAGTAATGCGTCACTGTCCACTCAGCAAATTTTGCAAGTTATTTCTCCTGAGCAACGAGTCACTGAAAAAATTGGCCAGGTTCAGATTGATGTGTCTTTACTTCGTCAGGATCTGCAAAAAATACAGGAGAGAGTGGGTGAGGCGGAGCACCGCATTTCAGATTTAGAGGATGTCACTTCCCTGCTAAAACATAAAGTTGAGGACTTATCTTCTCAGGTGGCATCTATTAAAACTAAACTTTCTGATGTTGAGGGTCTGCTTAAACGCAACCATATACGACTTGTTTGGCTTCCTGAGTGGTCGGAGGGTTCTAATCCTGAGAAATTTCTCGAGGACTGGCTAAATCAGTCATTTACCTGTGAGGTCTTCAGTCCCCAATTTGCTGTGGAGCGTGCTCATTGGCTCCCCCCTAGACCCCCTCCCCCCCACCACCTACACCTGGAGCTCCTGCTAGGATCTTCATTGCTCCACTGCTACATTTTAAAGATCGGGACACTGTTCTTCGTTTGGCCCGTACTAAGGGCCCGCTGCAGCTGGAGAACCATTCTATTTCAGTTTTCCCGGATTTCGCATTGGAGGTGCAGAAAAGTCGCTCGCAGTTACTGCAGGTCAAGCGTAAACTCTGGGACAGCAATATCCAGTACTCAGTGTTTTTTCCTGCGAGACTGCGGGTGATACACAATAATACTACCCATTTCTTTAATACTCCTAGAGATGCGGAGGCATGGTTGGAGAGGCAGCCCCGTGCTCCAAGTTGAAACCTCTTTGTCTCAAATTGTTTGAATTTCTCACTTTCAATGTTTAGTATATACAGTACTACAGGTTTTGTGGTAATTTGTGTACTACTGTAATGTATAGCTTTCTGACTCAGCTGTTATTGTAAGTTTTTCTATATGTAAAATTTATATAGGATTGTTCCACCAGGGGACCGGTTATAATTGTATTTTAAGGGAGTTTCCTGCTGGATATAGTTATAGGAAATTATTTTCTATAACCCCAGTACTCTGTGCTCTATATAGGATTTAGTTTGGATTAATAATTGTTTAGCTATTTTATAGGGGGGTGGTTAGGGCACGTGGATTAGGTATACAGGTTTTGTAGGTCATACAGGGTGGGTTAGGGTTGGGACTGTTTGTTTTGTCTTTTTTTTATTTTATGTCATTAGTATGTATGTATGTCACTCTATAATGCTCCTTGTGATCTACTATGCTATTTATGTCTGATATGGCTACTAGGGCCCGTACTGGACCATCCTGTTACATATGGTATATTATCATGCATTTTCATGCTGCTTTTTGAGATTTGATGTTTGCTGATGGTGGTACATTCCGACTCCTTAGGTGGAACGTTCGGGGCTTGATTGATAAAAATTTGTCACAACTCTCGGATGTATTATGGATGCGGCCCGTATTTAGGGAGTTGGCTAGACCTATGCCTGAGGCGCGGAGTCTAATGTTCCGGCGGTATTCACCAGGGACCCTCGCAAGAAGGTATGGACTTGGCTGCGTCCGACACACAGGTCGCGGCCTTCAGAATAGGTTCCCTTATACAGGTGCTGGTAAACTCTGGATGCAGTGGAGGAGACGTATAGCTTAGTCGACAGGCTAGGTCAGAACCAAACGGGCTAGACGGTATCAGGGAGCAGGCGTAAACAGGTCACAGGGAAAAGCCGAAGTCAAAACTAGATATCAGATGCAGAAATCAGGGTCACAAACGAAGCCAATGTCAGAAATAGGCAATGGAATATCACAGGAACGCTGGAGTATGGTAAATGAGCCTATACTCTGGCACAGGAGTATTCCCAGAAACTTCCTTTTAAAAGCAGGGCTAGAATAGGCACCTCCGGTGACCTCATCAAAAGAAGAGCACTGGCCCTTTAAATCTTCCTGCAGAACGGTGTGCGCACCCCTAGGGGAGCCGCGGCCGCCTGCACACAGCTGCAACAGCGGGAGTCGGAAGCAGCCGGTGGTGGGATCTCCCCGCTGTCGTCCGCCGAGGGAAGGGACCAAGAGCCGGAGGAGGCTTTGACGGCAGCGTGCGCCAGGTTCTCCTCGCCTGCTGCTCGCCAGAAAACCAGTGCTGCCGGACCTGGTCATAGATGACCGGGGTCTGGCACACTGTGACATTACCCCCCCTCTAGGGGTGGGCACCGAGCACCCCACAAATGGCTTGCTAGGAAATTTCTGATGGAATTTTTTTAGTAGTTGAGGTGCATGAATGTCTGAGACCTTGACCCAACACCGTTCTTCTGGGCCATAACCCTTCCAATCTACCAAGAACTGTACCTATCCCCTTGAAAACCTGGAGTCCAGGATTTGCTTCACCTCATACTCCTCCTGATGATCTACTGAAATCGCAGTAGGAGGACTGCAAGGTGTAGAGAATCGGTTAAGCACCAGAGGCTTCAGGAGAGATATATGAAACTCATTAGGTATCCTAAGTGTACCTGATAATTTCAAATGGAATGCCACTGGATTGATCACTTGAAGAATCTGCGAGCAAACTTCATAGTAGGAACTTTTAATTTCAGATGCTTGGTTGCAAGCCAGACTTTATCACCAGGACTTAGCAACGGGCCCTGCCTCCTCTTCCTGTCTGCTAAAAATTTATACCATGAAGAGGCTTTGTACAAATTTTTCTTTACCTCCTTCCAAATAATGCAAAACCGATTCACTGTACCATGCACAGCTGGAAGTGGTACTGACTGGAGACCTGGTAACGGTGGGTGCAGACTGTACTGAATAAAGAGTGGAGAATGTCTTGACGCTTCATGGTACAAATTATTGTGGACAAACTGAGCACAAGGCAACAGAGAAACCAGTTATCTTGATTGGCAGAAACATACATCCGAATAAACTTTTCTACTTCTTGTTTTATTCGCTCCGTCTGACCATTGCTCTGTGGATGGTAGGGCGAAGAGAAACTCAAATTGATGCCAAAACACTTGCATAATGCTCTCCAGAATCTAGAGGTAAACTGTACCCCTCGATAAGAAACCATATCTTTTGGAAACCCGTGCAACCTAAAGATTTCTCCAATAAACACTTCTGCCAACTTAGGTGCTGAGGGTAGTCCTTTTAATGGAACAAAGTGAGCTGCCTTAGAGAATCTATCCACCACCACAAGAATAGTATTGAACCCATGGCATGAAGGTAGATCTGTCACAAAGTCCATGGAAATGTGAGTCCAAGGACAATCAGGCACTGGAAGTGACAACAAAGGGCCTGATGGAGAGTGCGGAGGGATCTTGTGCTGAGCACATATAGGACAGGTTGCCACAAAATCCTTAACATCTTGACGGACCGTCGGCCACCAATATCCCCTGAGGATTAATTCCAGAGTTCTGTTGACTCCTGCATGCCCACTAAAACATGAAGAATGTGCCCACTGAAGCAACTTGGACCGGAATTCAGGAGCTACAAATGTTTTCCCCGGCGGAATCTTGCTCTTGTTGGTAAAAGCTACAAAGCAAGCAGGGTTTAGAATGGCCTTGTCTTCCTTTTAATTCCTCCATTTCAGCAGAACTGGATGCATCGGCCTTGACATTCTTATTACCCGGCCGGAAGGTAATCACAAGATTGAACCGATCAAACAATAACGACCACCTAGACTGATAGTAATTTAGACAATGGGCTGTCTTGAGATACGTCAAGTTCTTATGATCGGTATATACTGTCACCGGAAATTTGGCTCCTTCCAACAAGTATCGCCATTCCTGGAGAGCCAACTTGATGGCCAGCAGTTCCTTATGTCGAAGCTGGATAATTGGCTGAGACAAGATCAGCTTAAAATTAGATCGTAAAGACGCCATCTTGCGACTGGCCGCAAGACGCCATTTTAGAAAATGAGATCGCAAGACGCCATTTTGCAAATGGCCGCCCAAGCGCCATTTTAGGTAAACTCACACTTAAGTACATATGGCGATATTACTATTAGCATCATGCGATTGCATCTTTCACCATTTCTCATACACACATTAATACGCACAATTGCGCTGTTAACTAGTCGCATATTAGCGAATGCATAAGATCCTGTATGAAAACGCTGTTTATTAGCTTCATGCGCACGCATCTGCCCCAAGTTAACTAGCGTCTTTATATCAAACCCCAAATACTTACACAGTACATATTCACATAAAAGGTCTCATAAGCTTTAAAGTATAAGATTCAAGTTTGTTCATTTATTATAATTGCTGAGAAATAAAGGTTATTTGGTAGCTAAGGTTTAATACATGATAAGTAAGTCATGTTTGATATTATACTGATCTGCACTCTTTCAACAGCATTTTGATATTGTCAGTGTGAAGATCGCAACATGCATTCTCAACTTATGGACCGCAGAGACTTGAAGCACCGAAATGTACATTATATGACCAACTGTTAGGATGTGCATGAACAGGAAACCAGAGACAACCAGTTGTTAGAGGCTGGACTGTGTCTATTTGAATCAACCTGTTAAATGCTCTGCAACAGATGCATCCTTCTGGGAACCAATGACATCAGCGACAAGCCTCTCTATTGTGTTGTCTGTTTCTGTGAGAGTATAAACGTGTGTGTTGTGACCCCAGTCTGAGTCTTCTTGCTGAATGCTGATAGACGGGGGTTTCTTGCTGAAGCCTACATCTGGTCCATAAGCGCTGCTTCTGTATAACTGTACTTGGGTCTGTATAATTCTTTGCGCTAAATTGTACTTAGATCATAGCGTGTAACTGACTGTACTTTTACTTGAAATATCACTTTGTGCTTTGGAACCACAGGTAAAAGGTCTGGAGTCTTTATTTACTATATGACTGCGTACGCAAAATAGCGTCATCCTTAGAGGTTTATAGGCAGGATTTTAGAAGGTATAGGCAGGATATTAGAAGGTATAGGCAGGAGTGTATAGAGGTTCTAATTCAATATCCTTACTTATCTCCGACAGCATAGTTTCTTTCTGGTGCAGAGAACTTCCGGGAGAAGAACCCACAGGAGTACCACTTGTTTTCTTTATCCCTCTGCGACAGCACTGCTCCCACACCAACCGTGGAAGCGTCCACCTCCAAAAAAGAAGGTAAAGCACAATTTGGTTGCCTCAGAATAGGAAACAGTGCTTCAATTGGCCAAATGCTTCCTCTGCTTCAGATAGCCATACACAATTGTCTTCACCCTGTTTGGTAAGAGCAGTGATGGGGGCTGCGATGGACGAATAATTCCTGATGAACTGGTGGTAGAAATTGAAAAACCCCAGGAAACGTTGAATAGTTTTCAACCCGACTGGACGGGGCCAGTTTACAATGGCGGCAAGCTTCTCTGGATACATTCTAAGACATGAGCCCGAAATGATGTACCCCAAAAATGTTAGTTCTTTTTGCTTGAAGGACCATTTCTCAAGCTTGCAAAAGAGCTGGTTAGCCCGGAGTCATGACAGTACCTCACACACATGTTGGCGATGACTTGCCATATACTCTGAAAATATCAGGATATCATCCAAATATACCACCACATACTTGTATAACAGGTCCCAGAAGATATGGTTCATGTATTTCTGGAATATGGCTGGTTCGTTACTTAATCCAAAGGGCATGACTAAGTACTCGTAGTGGCCATCATGAGTGTTAAAGGCCGTCTTCCACTCGTCTCCTGACCGGATTCTGATTAAGTTGTAAGCCCCACACAGATCCAGTTTGAAAATCTTTGCCCCTTTTATTCGGTGAAAAAGTTCAGAAATCAGCGGTAGAGGATACCGGTCCTTAATGGTAATTGCACTCAAGCCCCGGTGATCGATATATATTCTCAAACCTCCATCTTTCTTCTTAACAAAGAACAGGCCAACTCCAGCAGGTGATTTAGACTCTCTGATAAACCCTCGCTCTAGATTTTCCTTAACGTATTAGGTTACAGCCTGGGATTCTGGAAGCTAAAGGGGAAAAATTCTTCCACGGGGTGGCACCTTCCCAGGTAATAGGTCTATAGCACAATCCCACTCCCGGTGAGCAGGAAGCATCTCTGTGGCCTTTTTACTGAACACGTCTCTACAGGATTGATATGGAACTCTAAGTTGGTCTTCTGGAGAGATGACTGAGCTTAGAATGACACGGTGTGGAGGTTTAACAACTGCTAAACAGGACCCACGGCATTGAGAACCCCACGAGAGGATTTGAGGTTTCTTCCAATCTAGAACAGGAGCATGCTTGCGGAGCCAAGGAAGACCTAGAATGATCGGACTCTCAGCTGACGGAAGAATATAGAATGTTATCAATTCTCGATGAAGAGCCCCTACTTGCATGATGACTTCAGTTGTCCGCGAGTGAATGGTAGCCATAGGAAGTCTATTCCCATCCACTCCAATGATGCAAAGGGGGTTTTGCAGCGGCATACTCGCAATCCTTAACTCTTGGACCTTCTTAGCCGTAATGAAATTGCCATCGGCACCTGAATCTAAGAAGGCCTTGATGACTTCTGAAGAATTTCCCACGACCAGAGTTGCATCGATGGAAAACTTGGAAGTGACTCTGTTTTTTGGGGTGTATTGAAACGCACTTAACCTGACCAGCCCTTGATCAGTTAGGCCTTCTTGTTTCCCGGACGCTTTGGACAGCCAGAGAGAAGATGACCTGGTTCAACACAGTACAAACAAAGTTTATTTTTAAACCTCCTATCCCTTTCTGCGGCAGGAAGGCGAGACTTTCCAATCTGAATGGGTTCTTCTGGGAGCTCAGTAGGTGCCGTGAAACGTGGAGCAAGCTTAAAGGTAAAGCGGTGAGACTGTTCCTTTTCACGTGCTTTCTCTCTGTGGTGCAGATCTACTCGGATACACAAGGAGATTAAGTCATCCAAGGAAGTCAGCAATTCCCTTGATGCAAGGACATCTTTAATTTGATCTGACAGCCCCTGCATAAATGCGGCAACCAGGGCTTCATTATTCCACCCCAACTCAGAAGCAAGGGTTCAGAACTGCACGGCATACTGTCCTGCAGATTGGTTTCCCTATTTCAGCTGCAAAATAGCCGACCCTGCAGAGGATACTCGCCCAGGCTTTTCAAAGACCTTGCGAAAGGCTCTCAGAAACTCGGCACTGTTGTTGACAAGCGGATCATTCCCTTCCCACAATGGAGAGGCCCAAGCCAATGCTTGACCTGACAATAGCGAGATTATATAAGCCACTTTTATCCTGTCTGAAGGTAAACTTGCTGCCTGGACTTCAAACTGGATCGAGCACTGGTTCAGGAATCCACAACAGCCTGTCAGATCCCCATCATACTTTGTTGGATTCGGAATCCGTTTTGGTGTGGAAGCCCCTTTGGCTGGTGCCGTAGTAGATGGATCTGGTTGTACCGGAGGTGCTTGAGCGACACCGACTTGCTGCATCAGTGTCTGCAAACATTGCATTATCTGAGCCTGGTTTTTTTTCTTGCTTCTCGACTCTAGCAAGTAAGTTCCCGAGCATGTTTTGTGGTGACAGATTACCAGTAGCATCCATGTTTTGGGCCAGAGTATTCTGTCACAACTCTCTGATGGATTATGGATGCGGCCCATATTTAGGGAGTTGGCTAGACCTATGCCTGAGGCGCGGAGTCTAATGTGCCGGCGGTATTCACCAGGGACCCTCGCAAGAAGGTATGGACTTGGCTGCGTCTGACACACAGGTCGCAGCCCTCAGGATAGGTTCCCTTATGCAGGTGCTGGTAAACTCTTCATGCAGTGGAGGAGACGTATAGCTTAGTCGACAGGCCAGGTCAGAACCAAACGGGCTAGACAGTACCAGGGAGCGGTGCAAACAGGTCACAGGGAATAGCCAAAGTCAAAACCAGATATCAGATGCAGTACCACGGGTCAGGCTAAATCAGGGTCACAAATGAAGCAAAGGTCAGAAATAGATAATGGAATATCACAGGAACGCTGGAGTATGGTAGATGAGCCTATACTCTGGCACAGGAGTGTTCTCAGAAACTTCCTTTTAAAGGCAGGACTAGAATAGGTGTCTCCAGTGAAGACATCAAAAGAAGGGCACTGGCCCTTTAAATCTTCCTGCAGAATGGCGCGCGGCCGCCTGCACACAGCCGCAACAGTGGGAGCCGGAAGCAGCCAGCTCCGGGATCTCCCCTCTGCTGTCCGCAGAGGGAAGGGACCGGGAGCAGGAGGAGGCTTTGTTGGCAGCGGGCGCCGGGTTCTTCCCGCCCGCTGCTCGCCGGAAAACCAGTGCTGCCGGACCCGGTAACAGATGACACTGTGACAAAATTAAACGCTCTTTGGTTATGTCTCACATTAAGAAGTATCATGCTGAAGTTGTATGTTTGTTAGAAACATACTTATGTGGCAGTAAAGTTTTGGCACTCAAGAAACCTTGGGTAGGACATATGTACCATTCTACATTTTCTCACACTGCAAGGGGGTTTTTGGTTTTAATAAAAAAATCCTTACAATCTAATTTGGAATCTAGTCTAGTTGATGCTCATGGTAGGTTTGTTTTCCTCCGGGCCACTATTATTCATATCCTTCTCCACATATTGGCTATATACATTCATCCTCCATATAATAATGAAGTTCTTCAACAGGCTGCTCTATTTATTGGTCAATCCCCTGGTACTCCTGTGGTATGTATAAGTCCACTTCTGTGGACTTTAATAACGTTATGAATCAGCGTCTGGACAGATGGAGGTAAAGTGCTGATAATGTTATGCCTTCCCCTTCACTCACTCCATTTGCCAATCTTATTGCAGAACTAGATTTGATTGATGTCTGGTGTTGCAGGAACCCAAATACTATCCAATACTCATGTCAATCTGCTTCTTTTCATACGTTGTCTCGCATAGACTTGGTTTTGATATCCCCTAATATATTGCCCATGGTGTCTGGGGTGGATTATATATCCAGGGGTATCTCCGTCCACTCTCCTATGTTACTCACCTTCGCTTTGTCCCAGGATTGTAGCTAAAATACTTGCTACACGTTGGAATTCAGTAATCACGTCCCTTATACACCCTGACCAGACTGGTTTTATGCCGGGGAAGTCTATGGTCCAGAATCTTTGTAGATTATTTTATCATTTACAAAGAAGTGATTTACTCGGGGAGGAGGCAGTGGTGGTGTCTTTGGATGCCACTAAGGCCTTCAACTCGGTGGAGTGGGGTTATTTGTGGGCCTTACTTCACAGGTTTGCATTTGGCCCCCGCGTCATTCATTGGATTTGTCTCCTGTATTCTTTTCCGGCAGCCCGAGTATCTGTAAATGGGTATATGTCTGCTTCTTTTCCTTTAGCGAGGGGGACTCGTCAGGGTTGCCCGTTATCTCCTGCCCTTTTCGCCATAGCTATTGAACCTCTGGCTTGTTTGCTGCGTGCGGATCCAGATGTTCAAGGTATTAAAATTGGTGCAGTTGAGGATATTGTGGCATTATATGCAGACGACATTCTCTTGTTTTTAAAAGATTCGGAGGATTCTTTGAAATCAATGCTGCGTATTATTTGGTGTTTTTTCAGGGCTACATATCAATTGGAATAAATCTTGCATATTCCCTATCTCTGGCCACATTCCTGAACGAGAGCGGTGGTCTTGTCCCTTGCAGTGGACCTTCAGATTCAAGTACCTGGGTGTAACTAATCTTCGGTTATACTACATAGCCACACAATTGGCTCATCTGGGTGATTGGGTGTCTGGATCCGCGGGTGCAACGCTGTTGAGCTTCCTGGCTGAGCGTGTGGGAGCTTTCCTTGCCCCATTATTGTTTTTACTCTCTGGTATGTCTGCCTCTAGACTACCTACTCTACTTCATCAGGCTTTGTTAATTTGGCAATATGCTCATACCCTCTTTGACTGGTCTGATGTAGATGCTGACTCCCCTCTTTGGTTTAATACATTTTATTCTGAACTACATAAGTTATCGACAGATAATATTTGGATTTTGAAGGGTGTTAAGACTTTAGGTAAAATATATGAGGACGGAAATTTTAAGTCATTTCAGCAGTTACAATATGATTTTGAAATTGCAAATACAGCTTTATTTCGTTATCTACGATGCGACATGCTGTTCATGCACAATTTGCAGGTGCTTCTCTTGTACTCTCTCTGTCTCCTGTTAAATCCTTAGCTTTAGCTCTGGGTATGGGGTAGAGTGTCCTCTATTTATTCAGTTCTGATAAACTCTGTCCAGAATTACTTTTGCCTCTTAAGTTAAAATGGGAAGCAGATTTGGGCCCACTCTCGGATGAACACTGACCTCAATTACTAGGCTCAATTAAATATACTACACCATGTATTAGATATCAACAGGTCCATTTTTAATTTTTTATGTCCTGCATACAGTTTATCGTACACCTGTTTTTTTGCAATGTGCTGGTCTCAGGGAAGATTTTATGTGCCCCCGATGTCAGGATGAGAATGCTGGATTTTGGCACTTATTATGGGAATGCCCGCTAGTTTTTAAATTTTGGGAACTTGTATGGAGAGATATCCTGGTAACGGAATCCTCTTTGCCAAAATTCAGTCCTGAGTTATGTTTATTTGGACTTGATCTGGAGGAAACACACGCTTTGGTATTATATCGCTTTGTCATGTGTCTTTCTACGCTGGCCAAGGTCATTGTGGCTAGAAAGTGGTTTGCGTCTGACCCTCCTGACATACTTAAGTGGAGAATCCTAGTAGGAGATGTAATCAGACATGAAAGACATATGTTTAGATCCTGTAATACTTTGCCTAAATTTCATGAAAAGTGGGATAGATGGTGCTATTCAAGATTAGGTAGACTTAATGATGGAGCTGCAAATATATAACTATTTTATTTTCTTTCCTTTTTATTGGTATGGGTGGGATGTGTATGTGTGGGTTTGAGCGTAAGCAATTGTCATGTTCACCTAACTAGCAATACATTGAATATCGTAGTGGATCTTTATCCTTAAATACTGATATTTGTCGTGTTCTTTTTAACTAGGCGATTTTTTTCTGCAATAGCTAATGCGGATTTCTGTATATCGCCTGATACATGAATATATTGTTTATGTTCCATATGTGCTTTACCCAGTGAATATGATTTTTCTTTTTTTTTCACTTATCTTTATGCATATGTATTGTTGTATATGCTGTTCATGACTCTGTTTATTTTGTTTGAATTGTTTGTACTTTTGTAATTTTGGAAACTTGTTCTTAATAAAAAAAAGTACTTGATTTAAAAAAAGAAAGGTTCTTATCACTTGAAATATGATTTAGGTCTTTTTGAAGGGTACCATCTTCAGGATTAAGCGCCGAATTTTCAATACAATATATTTTTTCCATATAAGGGAACCGGCCACTGGAGGGCGCCGCACGCCAAAGCTGAATCTGTTTTACTAATAAATTGCATTGTTCTAGGCTAGCCGAGCGGCAGCTGCAGCGCGGCACTGGCTAGCTGCAGCTTTCAGACACCAAACTACCGGCAATGCACTGGTCAAGCCAGTGCTTGGTCTCCTCTCCCCACCATGTCCGCAGGCTGTTAGCACTGACGTGTACTTATTTACAAAAGAGTCACCCCTGTGCACCCGCTCCCTGGTCTGCTCTCTCGTTCCCGTAGGTCCTCCTCTTCCTTTTAGAAACGAAGAGCAGGTCTGTCGAGCTGGGAAGTCAGACTTCACTAGTAAGAAGTCCAGTAGTATGGGGCACTGAGTGGGGAGGATTGGGTGCTGATTACCCAGGCCCTGGCATGCCAGCGGGATCGGGCCAGAGCACACCAGTAGTTTTTTTTTCTAAACATTTTTTTCACTGTCACCATTATTATACCTCTGTGGGCAGGTAGGCTGGCGGCGGGCTGGAGGTGAGGGGGAGAGGAGGTTACCGGACTCTGTTAATTACTATTCAAACTTCCTATTTGTAGTACAGTGGCTGCAGCCGTCAAGCCACTGCGGAGCGACTGCTCTTGCGAGATGATGACGACGTCACCAGGCTCCATACAGTGGGTTGGGTCTGGGAGGGATGACAGGCTGGGTGGGTTTTAGCCTTATGGTGCAGAGAGTCTAGAGAGAGATATTAAATATCATAATATATATATATATATATATATATATATAGTGTATATACAGCAGGTAAAATAAGTATTGAATACATATATGCATACAGGTATATGCTGTAATAACAAGAGAATATCCAATCGATATATATGAGAAGGTATCAATGACCATCATATCTCAGATAAATGGTACACAAGGCGTAGCAGCCTATAGATGACCGTGATCAGGCTATGCCTAGTAGACAATGGTATATGCTGTAATAACAAGAGAATATCCAATCGATATACAGGAGATGGTGTCAATGACCCTCATATCTCAGGTAAATAATACATGAAGGCATAGTAACATATAGATGACAATGATCAGACTATGCCTAGTCACCGATAATATGCTATAATAGCAGGAGTATATAATTAATACAGTAGATGAACTGTCCATAATGTTTATGTTGTGTTTATACATATGAGACCTGGCTACGTGCCTTCTCTTTCATCCATAGTGAGAGATACCAGACTGTTTAATTTTGATTGTATTCTTTAACCTAGATACCAGTTATAACCTTCTATGTTGATATATGTTGATACTAACATATGGTGACCTATATATGCTCACTTATACCTAGTGAATCTTTACGGATATTTACATAGTGCCTTGAAGATTATTGTACTCACCTGGCATCTTTCATTTTGGTCATCATGTATTGATACGGCGGATCTATGTTCCAGTTTTCACTTCAGAGCTTATCTGTTCAATTGTTATACATTGTTTTATATATGTTCACCTATTGTATTAATTATATACTCCTGCTATTATAGCATATTATCGGTGACTAGGAATAGTCTGATCATTGTCATCTATATGTTACTATGCTTTCATGTATTATTTACCTGAGATATGAGGGTCATTGACACCATCTCCTGTATATCAATTGGATATTCTCTTGCTATTACAGAATATACCATTGGCTACTAGGCATAGCCTGATCACTGTCATCTATAGGCTGCTACGCCTTGTGTACCATTTATCTGAGAT
Source organism: Taudactylus pleione (assembly GCA_031769625.1). Classification (NCBI taxonomy): domain Eukaryota; kingdom Metazoa; phylum Chordata; class Amphibia; order Anura; family Myobatrachidae; genus Taudactylus; species Taudactylus pleione. The sequence goes on from JAUIMM010000153.1 coordinate 3,957,088, forward strand.
ATGATGGTCATTGATACCTTCTCATATATATCGATTGGATATTTAGCTTAATTTCTGTTATTTGTTGTCTAGTCTTGTCAGTCCTTTTTTACATTTATACACTTATTAAAAGCTGAGTTTATACTACAGAGGCAGATGTGCCCCTGAAAAAGAGAGTACTTCTCTTTCTTTCTCCGACCTATAAAAAGGTGTCTCATTACCAAGGTGTCACACAAGAAACATCTCATGATGGGTAAAAGCAAAGAGCTCTCTCCTTATTGTTGCAAAATATACTGATGGCATTGGTTACTGAAGGATTTCTAAGCTTCTGAATGTTCCAGTGAGCACTGTTGGGGCCATAATCCAGAAGTGGAAAGAACATCATTTAACCATAAACCGACCACGACCAGGTGCTCTTCGCAAGATTTCTGACAGAGGAGTGAAAAGAATTATCAGAAGAGTTGTACAAGAGCCAAGGACCACTTGTGGAGAACTTCAGAAAGACCTGGAATTAGCAGGTACAATTTTTAAAAGAAAACAATAAGCAATGCACTCAACTGTCATGGCCTGTATGCACGCTCTCCATTGCTGAAGAAAAAGCATGTTGAAGGGCGTTTAAAATTTGCTGCACAACATTTGGACAAGCCTGTGAAATACTGTGAGAATATAGGCCCTGATTCAGAGCCGGACGCTCTGACCAGAGCGCTCGCTCTGAATCAGGGCCCACCTCCATTAAAATGGAGCGTCCTCCTGGACGCTCGTATAGCTGTGGGTCACCAGCCACATCATATACGAGCGTCCAACAAGATGGTCGCGATGGTCTTGACCATCGCGACCATCGGACTTGCGAGTGAAACCCTGTGGTCGGATTTCTCAACCGCAAGGCCAGGAGTGATTTTGGCTCTATCAGAGCCAAAATCACTCCCACTGACATCACTAGTGATGTCAGTGGGGCCAGCTTCAGACGGTAGGCGTTCCCATAGGAACGCCTCCGTCTGGCAGGCACGCCCACCAAAGGGGGCGTGCTGTCAATCAACATCGACAGCACGCCCCCTTTGGTGCGAGACCCGGAGCGATGGAAAGTCCTTCGCTCGCCGGATCTCGCGCATGCGCACGACGGAGCTCCCTCCGTCGTGCGCATGCGCAGTGGGGACCATCGACCTACTTGCGAGCGTACTGCCGCTCGCGAGTGGGTCTGAATGACCCCCATAGTCTGGTCAGATGAGACCAAAATGTAACTCTATGGATGCCATAATACACACCCTGTTTGGAGGAGAAATAGTACTGCACATCACCCCAAAAACACCATACCAACAGTGAACTTTGGAGGTGGGAACATCTTGGTGTGGGGCTGTTTTTCAGCATACGGTACTGGCATACTTCATGCAATTGAAGGAAGGATGAATGGAAAAAAATGTACCGAGACATTCTTGATAAAAATCTGCTGCCATCTACCAGGATGCTGAAAATGAGATGAGGGTGGACATTTCAGCAAGACAATGATGACACATCTAGAGAAGATCTGCTAGAGTGGGCCAAAATACCTGCTGCAGTGTGTGCAAACCTGGTCAAGAGCTACAGGAAACATTTGACCTCTGTAATTGCCAACAGAGGTTACTTTACAAAGTATTAAGTTAAACTTTTTGATTGTCCAAATATTTATTTTCCATAAGAATATACAAATAAATTGTTTAAAAATCATACAATGTGATTTCCGGAATTTTTTGTTTTGATTCTGTCTCTCACAGCTAAAGTGTACCTATGATGGAAATTACAGACCTCTCTCATCTTTTAAAGTGCAACAACTTGCACAATCGGTGGCTTTCCGAATATTTTGCCCCACTGTGTGTGTATATGTATGTGTATGTATATATATATATATATATATATATATATAATATACGTATATATTTATACAGACAGGAGCTTGAGGTGCACGTAAGGGGGCCGATTCTTGTCACCGAGGGGACCAGAGCTAGGAATGCAAGAGGTGAGAAGAGGTATGGAAGAAAGCACAAGCCCCCCATGCATTGTATAGAGGGCCTGATTCAACTTGGATCGCACGCACCTGGTCGATGTTTGCGTTCTGCGCATGCACCGCATAGCAAACACACGAACCTGGCGCTGCGAGCGCAAAAGTGAATGCAGTTGATACGCAGAACCATCGAGAAATGATTGACAGGAAGTGCCGTTTGGGGGTGAAGAGGTGGGGTGGTTGAAGGAACGCAGGCGTGCCTCTGCGTTTCAACGCCATTACAGGGGCGTGCATAATTAAGCCCCTGCTACTGCATATGCAGCCAGAGGTCTAGATGGCAACAGGAAGTTTCTCAGTTTGTGAGTCAGGTCAAGGTCAACCACAATTGTGCGTATGGATCCGATGTTACTCGAAGTTGCCGATGTTTTTGCTGACTTGCGGATGTATGTAATGGGAGGTGGACGGCTTTGTAAGGTGGTGGGCGCCTTGGTATAGTGCTGCCATCGCGGTGCGATCGCATTAATTTGCATAATTTTGCAGCGGCCAGGTGCTTGCGTCCGTAGACTTGCGATCCAAGCTGAATCATGCCCAGAGTACCACCGTACCTCCTCTGTGCTGTGTGCGGTCACACCTTACCACATCCAAAGGGACAGTGATAGCACACACAGGCAGAGCAGCAGGGCCTGGATTAGGGTTCATGAGGGCACCAGTCAATTGTGTGGGGACCCACTAAGATCCCACCCTCCTTTCTCGTGCTCACCATCCCATCCCCTTTGCTGTCCATCCAGTTTCCACTGTGCTGTGTGGTTCTTTGTAACATCGCAGGCATGCTGTTCTCCAAGGGCCTGCTTCAGACCTGCTCGCGAGCGCACAGCGCTCGCAATCGGGTCGATGGTCCTCCACTGCGCATGTGCATGCGTGCGCATGCGCAAAACCCGGTCAGCGACGGGTGATCCGTCGCTACCGGTCTTGCACCAAAATTGGACGGCTGTCGATTGTGATTGACAGCTCGCCCCATTTTGGAGGCGGCAGAGGGGGTGGCTGGCCAAACGGAGGCGTTGGGGGAGGCCTCAGTAGTGAGCTTCAGGCTCTATTAGAGCCGGAAGCTCACTGGGGCTTGCAATGGATGAGACCCCACCCACAGCTGAGCGAGCGGCCAGGAGGCCAGCTCTGAAAAAAAAAATGCAGCCCTGATTCAGAGCGAGCGCTCTGAAAGAGTGTCCGGCTCTGAATCAGGCCCCAAGTTCCAGCTGCACTACACAGTCGCGCTGTGTGCAGGATCTAAATGTGTATATATATATGTATATATATATGTGTGTGTGTGTGTGTGTGTGTGTGTGTGTGTGTGTGTGTGTGTGTGTGTGTGTGTGTGTGTGTGTGTGTGTGTGTGTGTGTGTGTAGAAAATCATTCTAGTAAGCTGCACTCTCATATTAGAGTGTATAATCCGGGGTGCACCATTATAGACAATCAAGTCCAAATTATAGGTAAAGAAGAATGGACACTCACCGCTCAGTAGAAGATTTTTTTAATTACTCACAAATCACATGGTAATGGTCGACGGTTCGGTTGCGGATGGACCTTTGTCAAGACAGGATAACCACCACAAAGCTACCACCAAGGAGTCTCCTTGGTGGTAGCTTTGTGAGTAATTAAAAAGTGTCTTCTACTGAGTGGTGAGTGCCCATTCTTCTTTGCGTGAATATGTGTATATATATATATATATATATATATATACTGTGTGTGTGTGTGTGTGTGTGTATATATATATATATATATATATATACTGTACAGTATGTATCATAACAAATAGTTCAAATCCCCGGCACTCACTTCCATATATTTGTTCAGTGCACTGGAGCATATAGCTCCAACATCAAGCTGCAGTAAATGGCAGCACTCAGCGTCTCCGATGAACAATATTTTTTTCTAAAACATATTTTATTGTAAGACTGCAATGAACATTACAACATAACGGTCAATAAATAGCAAGACATCAGTAGGTGAACACCAGTAAACCATATCTAAGTCCATGAGGAATATGGTGTTACAAAACTTAAAAGGGGGTAGAGCCTGTAGACAGGGTTTCTTCATTATACCAAGCAATAAGTTGGACTGCAGCACGGCGTGTATCTTTGACCTGAGGCGGTAATGTCTGGACATACGGGAGCCATGTGTCAAAAAATTTCTCTGCTCCTTTATCTTTATTAAGAAATAATTCTAACCATTCCATATTAAATAGGTATGATATTTTAGGTTGTAGAAGATTGAGTGTTAGAGTGTCAGCAGAGATCCATTGGGATAAAATGGTTTTCTTTGCAGCTGCTGCAATCTTTACTAGTAGCAGACAGGCACCTCTTGAGGGGCTGGATGGCCCAGATGATGGCATAATGGCCCACTCAGGTGTTAATTCAAAACTAATTCCCAGCGTGGTGGTTATATGTGTGTGTATTCGGGACCAGAACCTTTGCACCTCTGCACAGGACCACATACAATGCATGAGGTCTGCATCAGGTTGTTTGCACTTGAAACAATTAGAGTCTGTAGAGGCGCCTGTAAGGAATCTTAGTTTGGGGGTGAAATAGGCGCGATGCAATAACTTATATTGCATTTCAGCGTAGGATGCCGAGATTAATTGTTTATTTAGTCTAACAAAAGATTTAAAAATAGTGGGTAGAGATATGGAATGAAATGTAGAACGCCATTTAGCTACTCCAGTTTTCTCTACCTCCAAATTTATTTCCCGGCGTATATAAGTGTATAATGTGGAAGTGGAGAACAACATCATCCAAACCACTTTTCCCAGATGAAAAGGATTCGAGGGACTAAAGCGGTGACATAGCTACGTACTTGGAAGTAGATGAATATTGGGATTGGAAGACGAGGGAATCTTTCCTGTAATTGGTTGTGGGAATAAATATTCATGGTGGATGGATCTAATAATTGATATATATATATCGAAGTCCCTGTGAGCTCCAGGTATTAAAAACCTGCGTTAACAACCCAGCAGTGAACCCCGGGTTATGACCAATGGAAAGAAATAAGGAGACACTAGGAGACACTTTCACTTGAGCTCTGGCTTGTCGCCAAGCCATGCAAGTAGCATAGGCAAACGCAGGGGGGGGTTTCCGTCTGCCTGGAAACCCCCCTCCCCAGCACACACATGACCACAGTAGAAATAGTAATGTCATAGAATTTTACTAGTGCTGCATGTTCTTCTCAGTATCACAAATGAAATAATTAGCACCACCTATGGATTTTTTAACATGTATCAGACAGTAATAAATAACCTGTGCGCCAACTATTAGATTTGGAAAACATGCACTGTTAGAGATGCACTGCTATAGACCCCAATATGTACCTATATGTCCAGGGCAGTGCTAGGTTCTTCTGCTGCTCCTCCAGGCTCCTGGACTTGCTCCAATAGTCTGGAATGGTGCCCACATCTAAAATAAAACCATTCAGCTCAGGCAGGATGGCCCTACTGCCGCATCTAATGGCTTATTGTGATCACCGGTCCTGTATACGCTGGAATTATGCTGTATACGCTGGAATTATGCTACACAATACACTTTGTATGACGCATATTTAAAACTGGTTGAGTACTAATTCTGCCCTCTTCATGGACTGGCCACACTCACTCTAAAATCAAGCATTTGGAAACCCCCCTCTAAAAATCCTGCATTTGCCACTGAGTAGTATGAAGTAGTAAGTTTTGTGTTACAGGAGTTGGGAAAGATGAGGGCTGTGTATGTAATAGGCTAACTAATGGAACATCAGTGCTAAAAGATTGCTCCACCAGAGTGTCAGCAAATCCATTTGTTCCCTTGATCCAGTCAATTGCATAGCAATAATTTGACGCTATGGCATAGGATCTTAAGCAAGGGAGATTGGTTCCTCCTAGAGTGGGTGGTTGAGTAAGTTTGAATAGTGAGATCCTGGGTTTGTTATCCGCCCGAATGAACTTGCTGATTGCTCTGTTAATCAATTTTAAATCAGATTCCAAGGGAAGCAGAGGAAGCATCTGGAAGAAATATAAATCCTAGGAAAGGAAATAATTTTGATTAACTGACATCTACCAAGATATGAGAGTGGTAGGTGTTTCCATTTTTTTAAATCTAGAAGTGTGCGTTGTATCAGGGCAGGGAAATTGGCTGAATACAGGGTTGAGGGATGTGTCAGATTGTTAAGACCCAGGTATTTCAAAGTTGTCCTAGCCCATTTAAAGGGAAAAGAATCCTTCCATTCTTTAGTTGCATTGTATGTAATTTACGGCCAAGGCTTCCGTTTTGTTGTAATTTATGAGAAAGCCGGAGATTACATACAAATCTTTCAAGATGTGAAGAAGTTTAGGTATGGCAGAATGTGGGTTCTTAAAGTACCAGTGAACAATTTTTTAAAGGAGACGCTGAATGCCGCCATTTACTGCGGAGATATATATATCTGCCAGGGGGCACCAGCCAAAATCTTGGCTAGGGCACCAAATTGGCTAGGGCCGGCTCTGGCTAGAATGGCCCAGCCAATCACCTGACTTGGGGCCTGATTCAGACCCACTCGCGAGCGGCTGTACGCTCGCAAGTGGGTCGATGGTCTGCACTGAGCATGCGCACGACGGAGGGAGCTCCGTCGTGCGCATGCGCCAGACACGACGAGCGAAGGACTTTCCTTCGCTCGTTGTGTCCGATCAAAGGGGGCGTGCTGTCAATGTTGATTGACAGCACGCCCCCTTTGGTGGGCGTGCCGGGGGCGTGCCTCCCTGACGGGGGCGTTCCCACGGGAACGCCTCCCGTCAGGAGCCGGCCCACTGACATCACTAGTGATGTCAGTGGGAGTGATTTTGGCTCTGATAGAGCCAAAATCACTCCGGAGCTTGCGGTTGAAAACCTCAACCGCAGGCTCCGGCTCGCAATTTCGATGGTCGCGATGGTCACGACCATCGCGGCCATCAAAATGCACGCTCGTATAGCCTGTGGGTGGTGACCCACAGCTATACGAGCGTCCAGGAGGACGCTCCATGAAAAAGGAGCCCGGCCCTCATGCAGAGCGTGCGCTCTGCTCAGAGCGTACGGCTCTGAATGAGGGCCTTGATTCCAATTGAAAATCTATGGAAAGAACTAAAGATCAGAGGACCTGTTTCAGACCTGCTCGCTAGGATACGTTCGCACGCAGCCAGCCGTTTATTTTCATTCTGCGCATGCGTACGCATCGCAATGAGCGTGCGCAAACCAGTGCGATTGATCGGGAAGCGTTCGCTAGCTGCGCATAGACAGCCCGGCAGAATGAGTGACAGGAGAAGCTGTTTGTGGGTGGTGATAGGGCCTGGCCACTAGAAACGGGGTAGTGGAGGTGCGAACGTAGGCGTGCCTGAGCGTCTTAACGCCATTTCAGAGGTGTGCATAATTAAAAGGCATCGTCATGGTACACGTCACTTGGTAATGTTCACTCGCAGTGCTTGCGGCAGGGTATGGTCAACCACAAGTGCTGCGATCGCATCCGATGTTACTGATGGTTGTATACACTTCCTGGATATGACGTGTGCACAAGTCGGCATCTTAAGAAGATAGGCTGGTGGGCGTCTGCATACACAATGCGATCACATGCTAAGACATAGTGGACGTGCTAATGCCTTGCTGTGCGATAGCCTGCCTTGCCGATTTTGCATACGCATCTAGCGTGCGAACGCATATAGCGAGCGGGTCTGAATCAGGTCCAGAGTTCATAGAAGAAGCCCACGGAACCTTCAAGATTTGAAGACTGTTTATGTGAAAGAATGGGCCAAAATCACACCTGAGCAATGCATGCAACTAGTTTCTCCATACAGGAGGCGTCTTGAAGCTTTCATTTACCAACAAAGGCTTTTGTACGAAGTATTACATAAGTTTCAGTAAGCGTGTTCAATACTTTTTCCCTGTGGAATTTCACATTACACATAACTTAATTTATGGATATGTACGGTTTGATTTCTTTGCATGTGTGGATTGCATGGGTTGTTGCTGACATTTGGTGAAAATTTCATTACAATAGCCCCATTACACATATATTTACTGAGAAAAATGCTGTGTTCAATACTTACTTTACCCGCTGTATATCTAGATATATATGTATAGATATGTAATGTGTACTATATATAATGTAATATACTGTACATGTATATATATACAGTATATATTTGTGTGTATAAATATATATATGTGTAATATACATTCACACACACACACACACACACACATATATATATATATATATATATAATCCAGTGTAGCTGGCACTCCAATGATTAGGATATATAGCTGCGTCCTGGTGCCTTCCTGGTTACCCCTTCTGGCCTGAAGTGGGACCATCAATAGCATGCAATAAAGATGGAACTCTGGGCGTCTTGGCAATAATGGAAACAAAAGTTCAGGCTACCGAAGAAAATGCTCACAATAACGGTGTTGAAATGTTGATTCATATTGGGACTTTTGTTTCCATTATTTGGCAAGATACCCAGAGTGCCACCTTTATTGCATGATATATATATATGTATATATATATATATATATATATATATATACATACATACATTCTATTTATATATATATATATATATATAATATATACACATTTTGCCACAGATCAACCATGCTCCCAACATGCTGTGGCCACACCCCCCCTGGTGTGGCCCAAGATTGCTCTTGGCAGCCCTGAGTAGTAATAACAACAAACATATATTGTGTGTGATCAGTTAGTCATAAAAACTTTGGGATTTATACAATTGCACAACAAGAGTACTAAACCAGCATACGGGTCTGCTGGTGTATGCTGCAGTACAGACCATAAAATAATAATAGTAATAATAATAATAATAATAAACTAATAAATCTATGTGGCTGGCAGCTTTGCTGAGGAAAACTTATAAGACTTTGCACTTTCACCTAGCTGGTAATGGGGGGGGGAGCGGCAACCAAAGTTTTGCCTAAGGTGCCATGAAACCTTGCACCGGCCATGCTTGTGGCTCCCACTCCACACATACCACATCCACATCTGAAGGGACTAATGTCCATGATGACAGTCAATGTACTTCATCCGATGAAGGCACACACTAACCCCCAACGCAGCCCACCTTGCAACCATACGGCCACCCTGATGGACAGTAACAATAGTTGTTCATTAAGAAAAAACAAACAAACAAACCTTGTTTTTAACACATTCAGCCGGTGGTTGAGAGGCGGACCCCCTAGTCAGGGCTGCCATCAGGGGGAGACAGCCAGTACTCTTGTACCGGGCCCGGACAGTTGAGGGGGCCAGGCCAGCGGCCAAGTAAATTTTATAATTTATCACCCTCACACAGGCCAGCTCAAGCTGTTAGTGCTGCCCAGAGAGTTATATAAATTAGTCATCATACACAGCTAAGCTGTTTGTGATGAGTCATTCATTTCTTAACTCTCCGGCCACTGCTGCATCAGTATACAAATACCCGGCACCAATGTCCTGCTTCTGACACTGTGAATCAGAAGCTGTAGCAGGAGGACCAGTGTTGTCACCAGGGGGGTGCGGACCAGACCCAGCTGGGTGCTGCACTGTAGCATTATGTGCATCACTCGGCTCCTGACACAGTGAGGGAGCCGACACTGCACACAGAGTGGTCCCCAGGGGCAGTCTGCACCTCTGGGACCCCCGGGCTGACTAACACGGGGGTTCGAACCACAAGGCCACAGCCCCTACCCATGAGGCCATGCCCCTTTTTTGCTGGCAAACGGCTTCACCGCGCCAGTGGTGTAACTAGGGGGGGTGGGGCACCGGCGGTGTGGGGGGAGGGCGCCACCGCCTGCGGTAAAGGACAGTGGTTTCAGTCAGACAGAGTGAGGTCCACACTGCACAGTAACAAACACGCCGGCGCCGGGTAGTACACTTGTACTACCCATTGGCACTGTGTTTGTTTTTGCAGCCAATGAGAGTCAGACAGACTCTCATTGGCTGCTGCACCCACAGCCAGAGCCAGGCTGGAGTTCACTCATAAGCTCCGCCTCCCAGCTCCCACAGTGTGTGATGGGAGAGATGTCAGGACATCTCTCCCATAGTGCCTAGTGGGAGGACGGAGGAGCGGACGGTGGTGGGCACAGAAACGAAGATTCAGCTAAGTGTTGTGTATTTTTTTGTGTGTGTTTCTTTGTCCTACATACAGTCAGGTGCATAAATATTGGGACATTGACAGAATTTCCATATTTTGGCCTCTATTCACCACCACAATGACTTTGAAATGAAACAAACAAGATGTGCTTTAACTGCAGACTTTCAGATTTAATTTGAGGGTAATTACATCCAAATCAGGTGAATGGTGTAGGAATTACAACGGTTTCTATATGTGCCTCCCACTTTTTAAGGGGCCAAAAGTAATGGGACTATCAACTCAAAAGCTATTTCATGGACAGGTGTGGGCTATTCCCTCGTTATTTCATTATCAATTAAGCAGGTAAAAGGTCTGGAGTTGATTCTAGGTGTGACATTTGCATTTGAAATCAGTTGCTGTCGACTCTCAATATGAGATCCAAAGAGCTGTCACTATCAGTGAAGCAAGCCATCATTAGGCTGAAAAATCAAAACAAACCCATCAGAGAGATAGCAAAAACATTAGGTGTGGCCAAATCAACTGTTCGGAACATTCTTAAAAAGAAAGAACGCATTGGAGAGCTCAGCAACACCAAAAGACCCGGAAGACCATGGACAACAACTGTGGTGGATGACAGAAGAATTATTTCCCTGGTGAAGAAAAACCCCTTCACAACAGTTGGCCAAATCAAGAACACTCTCCAGGAGGTAGGTGTATATGTGTCAAAGTCAACAATCAAGAGAAGACTTCACAAGAGTGAATATAGAGGGTTCACCACAAGATGTAAAACATTGGTGAGCCACAAAAACAGGAAGACCAGATCAGAGTTTGCCAAACAACATCTAAAAAAGCCATTACAGTTCTGGAACAACATCCTATGGACAGATGAGACAAAGATCAACTTGTACCAGAGTGATGGGAAGAGAAGAGAATGGAGAAGGAAAGGAACTGCTCATGATCCAAAACATACCACCTCATCAGTGAAGCATGGTGGTGGTAGTGTCATGGCGTGGGCATGTATGGCTGCCAATGGAACTGGTTCCCTTGTATTTATTGATGATGTGACTGCTGACAAAAGCAGCAGAATGAATTCTGAAGTGTTTCAGGCAATATTATATCCTCATATTCAGTCAAATACTTCAGAACTCATTGGACGGCGCTTTACAGTGCAGATGGACAATGACCCGAAGCATACTGCAAAAGCAACCAAAGAGTTTTTTAAGGCTAAAAAGTGGAATGTTATGCAATGGCCAAGTCAATCCCCTGACTTGAATCCGATTGAGCATGCATTTCACTTGATGAAGGGAAAATGCCCCAAGAACAAGCAGGAACTGAAGACATTTGCAGTAGAGTCCTGGCAGAGCATCACCAGGGATGAAACCCAGCGTCTGGTGATGTCTATGCGTTCCAGACTTCAGGCTGTAATTGCCTGCAAAGGATTTGCAACAAAGTATTAAAAAGTGAAAGTTAGATTTAGGATTGTTTAGTTTGTCCCATTACTTTTGGCCCCTTAAAAAGTGGGAGGCACATATAGAAACCGTTGTAATTCCTACACCGTTCACCTGATTTGGATGTAATTACCCTCAAATTAAATCTGAAAGTCTGCAGATGAAGCACATCTTGTTTGTTTAATTTCAAAGCCATTGTGGTGGTGAATAGAGGCCAAAATATGAACATTCTGTCAATGTCCCAATATTTATGCACCTGACTGTATGTAATAGGGGGGACCACCACTTGGATCACTGTATAAGGGATACTGCATAGGGGAGAGAACTACTGGGGGCATGTATAAGGGGCACTACTGGGGGCACTGCATAGGGGGAACCACTGTATAAGGAGCACAGCATAGGGGGGACCAACACTTTGGGGCATTGTATAAGGGGCACTGCATAGGGGGTACCAGTACTGGGGGCACTGTATAAGGGGCACTACTGGGGACACTGTATAAGGGCCATTGCATATGGGGGACCACTGTTGGGGGCACTTTATAAGTGTGCACTACTGGGGGCACTGTATAAGGGACACTACTACAGGGGGCATTGCATAAGTGGCTCTACTACAGCGGACATTGCAAGAGGGGCACTACTACTGGGGTCATTAAGGTCCATTTAGAATGGAAAGTAATGCTCCCAGAGTGACAAGAAACTGTGGTGTGTCATGTTGACACGCTCCATTTTCAGTGGCTACGCCCCTTGTGGCATGTGGCCAAGACCACTTTTTCGGCGCGTGCCCTTGGGGGCTCTATTTTGTAACTTGACCATGGCTCCAAATACCCTAATTACACCACTGCGCCGTGCGCACTACAACCCCCAGGGCGTCACCGTGGGGAGGGACGCCACTGAGAAGGACCAGATTATAATAAAGTTAGGAGCACTGGGCCCCCTCTCACAGACAGGTCCTCCTCTCAGGACCCCACCAAATAAGCTTCACATCTGCCTCCATAGTTGCTCCACCCTCTGCTCTCATTGGCCAGATATTGTGTGCACTGCACTGAGGAAGGAAATGTAAGAGAGCGACTGTGGTGCACACACAGAGGTGCCTCTGCCCCCTCCTATACAATCTGCCCCACTGTCCCCTTTACTATCCCTGAATCCTGCCCCCTTCCCCCTCCGATATAATCTGCCCCACTGTCCTGGATAATCTGCCTCTGCCTTTATCCTGGATACTTGGATACCTTATTACCAGACCTTGGAACAAACATGACCTGCCTTTGTCCCACATTCTTGGATATTCTGTTACCAGACCCTAGACAGAACAGGACCCACTATTTGTTGGACACCACTGTGTAGGTCTGCTGTTCAGAATAACTCCTATTATCCTAACTGCTATTCCTCAGTGTAGACCGAGGCTCTCTACCTGCTTCTGTGCATCAGTTCATCCTAAGAAAACTACAGTACGTGAGCAGGTGAGACACTTTATTACTTCTAAATGCTGTGTATTTAGACTTAACTACATTAAGGAATCCTGTGTCTGTATAAATAATTATTTCTGGTATCACTTTTATGCTGCCACATGATTGTCTGATGAGATATTTTCATGAACTATTGTAGATGGTGTACCATAGTAAAGTGCCCACTGTGATTCTATATGATGCAGTTTATAGACCGGCGGACTAAATGCCACCGGTCTATATCCCGACATGAGAGGCCGAACGGGGGACTTCAGGTAGGCATCAAAATACCGATGCCTGCCTGAACGCCGAAGGACGATAGCCCGAATGAGGTAAGCCCGGAGCATCCTTAGCGTTAGCCATGGGGGGGGGAGGGAAGGGTTAGGTTTAGGGAGTGTAGCAGGTTTCAGGTTAGGTTTTGGGGGGGAAGGTTAGGGTTAGGCACCCCTAAGGGGGAGGGTTAGGCACCCTCGGGAGGGTTAGGTTTAGGGTACGGGAAGGGGGGTTAGGTTTAGGCACCCCTGGGGGGGACTTAGGGTTAGGCACCACCCCGGGAGTTTAAGGGTTAGGCACCCCAAAGGGAGGGTTAGGGGGGAGAGGGGAGGGTAAGGGTACTTACCAGTCAGCGTTGGGATCTCCTGCTGTTGGGCTTCTCGTGTCGGGATTTGAACCACCGTTATTACATACTGATTCCGATTATATGTTTAAAAAAAGGATATAGATGTAAAGTGGACATTTTCACATTAGAATGTAATTCCTCACAGAATGGCTTAGGCCTGATTCAGAGATGGACGCAATTCCAATTTTAATGCAGATTGAGCAATTGTTTCTCGTTGCGCATGTGTAAGCCGCACTGCGCACACGCAGCGATTTAATTGTGATTACGCTTGCACAGAGAATTCACTTGCAAAGCAGACAGTCAGTGTTTGGGGGAGGTAAGGGGGGTGGTTAGAAAAACGCAGACGTGGTGGACCATATAAACACTATTTTCAGGACGTGCATAAATTAGCTACTGTGTCCTTACTCACAGCAGGAGAGCCCTCTGAGTGTCTGGAGACCCGCTATGTCTGCGACATGTTAGACTTAAGGTGCCTACACTATGCGATGTGTTCACGATACAATATCATGTCCGATTTCCCCCCGGCAATCGTGGACACGATTTGGTGTAAAGAGTGTCCAATTGGACTCACTATCTATCATGCATCGTGTCCGATGGCCAAATCATGAAATCATGCACAATAAATAGTTAGCTTACCAAACACCTCAAATTTAAATAATGGGCGGGCTTAAGTAGGGGGTATATAAAGCGGCAGCCATTTTAGGTCTGTGCACTTCTGCTCTGTGACTAGTGAGGCTTGGTGTATACCTGCTGAACGCTGTACATTGCTATTGTGCTCTACTTTGTTTTGCCTGGCTCAACAAATGTTGATATCTTGCATTCTGTGCTGATGGATCCCTATCGGTATAGAGTTCTGCTCGCCTATGCTGGGGTTAAGGTGATGAAGGAGAGGGCCCAGCAAAGGAGGAGAGCATGCTGGACCAAGGAGTGGCTGCTACAGAGGGATTCTCGCTTTCACGTGTCCCTGCTGATGGAGATTCGAGAGAACAATCTGGACGACTATCGCAATTGCTGCATCTGGGGACCCCCTATATCCAGAAGCAGGATACTAAGCTGCGGAGGGCTATCCCTGCTGAGGAGAGTCTGATGCTACCCTGAGGTACCTGGCTACAGGAAGGTCACTGGAAAACCTGAAGTTTGGGACCCTCATATCCCCTCAGACTTTGGGCATCATCGTTCTGGAGACCTGCAAGGCTATTGTGAAAGTGCTGCAGTACCAGTTTTGTAGGGTAAGGAAAAAAAAAAAAAACACTACACTTTTTTGGGGAAATGTAGAAAAGTACTGTATAAACATGTTATAACAGTGTTAAATTTTCAGGAAATAAAATAGTTGCGAGTGATAAAATTGTCTTTAGGACAACAGTATAAAGATTTGCATTCCGAACATGAAATAAATAAGTTTGCAAATTTGTATTTTAAATAAGGCTCCTATATGCCTTTATAATGTAAAACTGCATTATTACCAAATTTTATCAGTCCCAATACCTTGAGATAGATAAGGGGGGTGGTCCGCGCTTCAAACTGTGGTGAAGTGGTGGGGTTAGGGTGGAGGGACTAGGAGGGAGGTGGGATGGGGAGTTGGTAGGTGCAGCAACGTGAAAACAAGAGTACCAATGCCTGTTGGTTCAATCGGAGGAATATGCGGTGCACGTGCGCTCCTTCTGGGTGTGTGTGGGAGAAAGGGCATGGGGAAGGGGGGAGGACGTGGGGGAAAAGGGGGGTGGGGATTAACGGGAGGGGAAATGGAGGTGTGGGTATGTGGCTATATAGAGATTGTGTTTGTGGGTGTGTAGGTCCCACAGATGAGGCAGACAGTGGGTGTGGGATCCAACCTTTTTATTGGGTAAGACACAATGCTTCCCTAGGTAATTCCGTTGCTGGGTAAGGGGATGAGCAGATGTCTCTGTGCGATCCTCGGTTGGGGAGTGGGCTCCTTTTCTTGCGGTCCTTACTCCTGCACGTTCCCCTGCTGGACCTATGGTCTACAGTCTTACGGAACCGGGATGCTTGGGTGTAGCTAAGGTCCAGTATTGTGTGCAGTATGCGGCGTCCCGCTCTGTCTCTGGGATCTTTATACCTACCGGTAGGTGGAGAATGTCCATGGTTCTGTGCAGCGTTGGCTGTGATCCCAGGTCAACTCCTTGAAAAAGGCCCCAAGGCCGAAACGCGTTGGGGAAACAGCACCCCTCACTCACTATAAGAACTCTGACCAATTAACACCTATTTCTACACCAAGATCCAGGCTGCAGAGGATCCAGCACCGCGCCACACAGCAGACCCTGGGCCCCTCCTGCCCGCCCTGATACCGTATACCATAGAGTAGGTATTGGGAGTGATAACATTTGGGGATACTGCAGGCAACAACAACAATAATAAAATGTTAGATTTTGGAAAACCCTGCAATATCCTCCTCTGCATCTAAAAGGGCACTATATATAGCCTGGCTTGCAGTGGGAGGGTTAGTGGGTGGGTGGGTAGGCTGCAACAGGGATGGAGGCATCACAGAGAGGTTGGGGCAGGTGGGCAGAGCACAGGGTCACCAATATAGGTCGCTGGATACAAATTGTTATGCAGCGCCCTGATGAGTAACTCATAGACCAGACGCTGGAATTCGGTTTATGTTTCAGCACTCATTTGCCGCATGGTACTGTTTATATGAGTGGTGAAGTTATCTAGGTGGTCTGGGGGCCTTTTTAAAAGCTCTTCTGCCTGCTGTAAAAAAATTGTCTGCAGGCTCCCTTCTTTGCTGTTTTTTCCCAGGGCGCTTTCTCTTTTGCTGGCAAGGTGCGGTAGATGCTGGGGGTGGTGCAGTTGGTGGTGGGCATGGGGATATCGACACATCCCCCTCACTGTCAGCAGTGATGCTTAAATCAGGCGTAGATGCCAATTCCAGTTCTTGTGTTGGAGTCTGTATTGAAAGTAAAGAAAAACACCTGCCAACAGCGGATCGTACTATTATAACTACAAAGGGTACTTCAGCATTGTTGTCATGGCGGTGGTGAATGCAAATTACGAGTTTAAACCTGCGTGGGAACAAGATAGACTGGGTCGTTTTGGCGTGCTGTGTTCTACATAACTTTTTACGGCGCAAAACAACCCAACAAAGGGCATCAAGCACAGCTATGCCAGAAGACCCAGGCTTGCCCAGTTTACATCAGTTTCAGTGGCATCAATGCAAGCCACAGGGACTGCACAAGCCAAACAGGTGAGGGAGGAGTATATGGCCTATTTTAATGGGCCAGGTAAAGTGCCATGGCAGGAGGACTGTCTTATTAGATAATTGCCAATTAAGTGGACATTTGTGGAACATTAAACAATTGTTTTCAACAAAAAAAACATGGTGTGTATGCACTGTGTCTCTACTTACCAAACCTGCTTCGGACGGTCCACTGTGACCTTCAGCCGCCTCCTCTTCTCCCTCTCGCTCGGCCACAAGGACAAGAGACTGACGCTGTGGTTCTTGTTCCATGATAAATTACATAAGAGGATCGTACCAAAGGGTGGACTGATACATGCCATCAGCAGACGCTCTAGAACGTTTTGACTGATCCACCTTCTTTTGTTCTTTGACAAACACTGTACGGAGATTTTGGATTTTGGTGCGCACCCATTTCACAGATGCATCAGTACAGTATTGACGGCTGTATTCCACCAATTCCAATAGTATTTTTTTAAAACATATTTTTATTGTAAAACCGCAATAAACAATATAACATGTTGATCAGAAAATGACAAGACATCAACAGGATCACAACAGTAATGTGCAATACAATGGATCCATGAGGAACGTAACAATACAGGAATTAAAATGGTGGTTCACCTGAAGACAAGGTTTCTTCATTATACCAGGCTGTAAGTTGAACTGCAGCTCGAAGCGTGTCTTTAACCTGAGGTGTTAATGTGTGAACATATGGGAGCCAAATATTAAAGAACTTCTCTGCTTCCTTGTCTTTATTAAGGGATAGTTCTAGCCAATCCATATTAAATAGGTATGTAATTCTAGGTTGTAAAAGACTGAGCGTTAAAGTGTCAGTGGATATCCATTGAGATAATATTGTTTTTTTCACAGCTGCTGCAATCTTTGCTAGTAATAGACGGGCACCTCCAGGGGCACAGGATGATCCAGATGATGGTACAATATCCCACATAGCCCACTCGGGTGTTAGTTCAAAGGCAATTCCCAACTTGGTGGATATATAGGTGTGTACCAAGGACCAGAACCTCTGTACCTCCGCACAGTGCCACATACAATGCATTAGATCCGCATCAGGTTGACCACATTTAAAACAATTTGAGTCTGTGGAAGTACCTGTGATGAGTCTTAATTTGGGGGTGAAATAGGCACGATGCAATAATTTATACTGCATTTCCGCGTATGAAGCCGAAATTAATTGCTTATTGAGTCTAACAAAAGATTTCAAAATGGTGGATAGGGGTATGTTAGGGAATGTGGAATGCCACTTGGCAAATCCCACCGTCTCCACTTCCAAATTTATTTCCCGGCGTATATAGGTGTATAGCATAGAAGTGGAAAATGACATAGAGAGGCAGCGAGACAGCACATCATCCAAACCATTTTTCCCAGGTATAATGGGAATTTTAGGGAGTAAAGTATTGACATAACTACGTATTTGGAAATATATAAATAAAGGGATTTGGATACAGGGAAATTTTTCCTGTATTTGGTTATGAGAGTAAATAGTCATTGTGGAGAGATCCAATAATTGATATATGTAACGCAATCCCTGTGTGTTCCAGGTTTTGAAAGTCTGTGTTAGAAAACCAGCATCAAACCCTGGGTTATGGCCGATAGGAAGGAACAAGGAGACATTGGGAGGGACTCTCATTTGAGTTCTGGCTCGGCGCCAAGCCAAGCATGTAGTATGTAGTAGTAGATTTTGTGCTACGTGAGGTGGAAAGGACAAGGGTCGTGTGTGTAGCAAACTAGCTAATGGCATTTCAACACTAAAAGATTGCTCTATTAGCGTGTCAGCAAATCCATTTGTTCCTCTAATCCAGTCAATTGCGTATCGGTAATTTGACGCAATAGCATAAGATTTCAAGCAAGGGAGATTAATTCCGCCTAAAGCAGGTGGTTGGCTGAGTTTGAATAATGAAATCCTGGGTTTTTTGTTCGCCCAAATGAACTTGCTGATCGCTTTGTTAATCAATTTTAAATCAGATTCTAAAGGAAGCAAGGGGAGCATCTGAAAAAAATATAAAATCCTAGGAAAAGATATCATTTTAATTAATTGACATCTACCGAGATATGAGAGTGGGAGATGTTTCCATTTTTTAAAATCTAAAAGTGTACGTTGTATTAAAGCAGGGAAATTGACTGAGTATAGGGCGGAGGGATGTGCCGGGATATTAAGGCCTAGGTATTTTAGAGTTGTTTTGGCCCATTTAAATGGGAAAGAATTTTTCCAGTTTTTTGTGACGTCCGAGTGTAGGGCCAAGGCCTCTGTTTTGTTATAATTTATCAAAAAACCAGAGATAATATGGAAGTCTTTCAGGATATGAAGGAGTTTAGGTATGGCAGAATGTGGGTTCTCAAAATACAGTAATAAGTCATCCGCATACGCGGAGACTTTCAAAGTATTATTTCCGATATTTATTCCCTGCCATTGTTGACATAGCAAAAAGGTGCGGATAAGAGGATCTATAGCCAGGTTAAATAATAAAGGAGATAGGGGACAACCCTGTCGGGTTCCCCTATGTAGTCTAAGGGATGGAGTATTCAGGCCGTTAACTGTTAGGAATGCTATAGGGGTGTGGTATATTGTTTTGAATAATGTAATAAATTCGGGACCAAAATTTTGTAGCTGGAAGATGCGCAGTAGGTGGTTCCACGACACCCTATCAAAGGCCTTGTCAGCGTCGCAGCTGACAAGGAGCGTTTGGTTATTTCTCATTTGGTGAGATTTAGTTAATCCTGCAATCAAATGTCGGACGTTGATCACTGAGTGTCGTCCTTTCATAAACCCAGTTTGTGCGGTGTGTATGAGATGTGGCAATACTAATTGTAAACGTTGAGCGATAATACCAGTGAGGATTTTAAAATCCTGGTTGAGCAGAGATATTGGCCTATATGATTGGGTCAGCGTAGGGTCTTTCTCAGGTTTCAAGAGAAGGATAATTCGGGCCTGGTTAAAGTCTGGTGGTGTTGAGGCTCCCTTCAATATTGAATTAAATAAGGAAACTAAATGAGGGGTTACAAGTGGATTTAATATTTTGTAGTACTCGGCACTAAGGCCATCTGGGCCGGGTGTCTTTCCGTTGGCCAGGGATTTGATAGTTAGAGCAACCTCCAACTCCGAAACAGGAGTTGTTAGGGAGTCGCGGGCCTCTTCAGAGAGGGAAGGTAGATTAGCCTCTTTCAAAAAGTTCATCCCCAGAACAGGGTTATCATCCTGTGCGGAGTATAAGTCTGTGTAATATTGTAAGAAAGAGGCCGCAATGTCCTCGTTGGTATGTAATGATCCTAGGGGACCTTTAAGAGAAAGAATGGGAGAGGATGTTTTCTGACTTCTCACTATATTAGCTAGCAGTTTGCCCGCTTTATTTCCCCAACGGAAATAGCGATGTTTCTGGAAATCTAGATAATATTGGGCTCTTTCAGTGCACAATGTGTCATATAAATTTTTGTTATTCAAATAATTCCGCCGTGTCTCTGTGTTGTTATTTTGCAGCATAATGGCATACGATTGTGATAGGGCGTTACTCAATTCCGTGAAACGTGTGTTAAGTTTACGGCGTTTATGGGAAACATATCCCATAATATGCCCTCTCACTACTGGTTTAGATGCGGCCCAGAACAATGATATGTCGCCAATATGAGAAGCATTATTATAATTAAGAAATTGTTGTTCTAAGTATTTTTTGAAGTCTGGAGAAGTGAATAAGTATGAGGGGAATCTCCAATTGAAGGAAGATGTTTTGGGGGTAGATAGTTGTAACGTGAACCATGTAGGCGCATGATCGGAGATGACTATGTTTTCTATATGAGATGTTTGAATCCTATTAATTAATGAGCTTGAGACCAGCCAGAAGTCCAATCTAGCTGAGGAGTGATGGGGGTGGGAGTAAAACGTGTAATCACGTGCTAAGGGGTGGAGGTGTCTCCATGGGTCTACTAGGGCGAGGGATTCAATTAGTAGTTGTAGCGTTGGAGATGTGCTGCCCCGCCACTCACCGGATGCTCCCGTTCTGTCCAGACTAGGAGAAAGAGTAGTGTTGAAGTCTCCTCCTATGACGAGGGCGCCTTCTGCCCAATTCTGGAGTCGGGCGTAGAGATCGGAGAAGAATGCATTGTTGTGACCTGTGGGAGCGTACAAAGTGACAAGCGTGATTAATTCACCTTCTAAATTCAGTTTAAGAAAGAGAAATCTGCCCTCGGTGTCCAGGATCGAGTCTACAACTGTGTATTTTAAAGATTTATGGAAAATCACCAGCACCCCTCTTTTTTTAGATGTGAAAGATGCAGCTGTATAATCTTTTATCCATGAGTCTCTAAGAGTATTAGGGTCACCCTGTCTCCAATGGGTCTCCTGTAGCACTGCTATGTCAGGTTTAAATTTTTTAAGTTGTTGTAGTATTTTACGCCGTTTAATCGGGGTGTTTAAACCCTCTACGTTCCAAGTTAAAAATCTTATGTTTTTTTGTGTTTTAGTGAGATCAGCAATAGAGTGAGACATTGTGTTATCCTATACCTGTCCTGTAGATCAAAAAAATGAACCATCGTAAAGAGACCATCACGCTCTCAGTCCCAGCATGCAGAGAGCGCCTGCAGTAAAACCTTGAAAGTGCCATTACAGAAATACACATAACACAAAAACAAAAACATGACCTGCCATAATATGTGGAATATAACAAACATAATGCAGTCTTACAATTTTTGAAAATTTTAAGAACCAAAAAATAAGGCTCTACGGGCCTATTTAAACCCAGTGAGGTATAAAAGTATCGATAATTGAAAAAAAGAAATAAAAGAAAATAAAAAAGGGGATATGAAAGAGGAGGAATGGTAAATGTGTAAAAGGAAGGGGAGAAAACAACAAACCAGAGATTATCTTGACAATTCTGCCGTTGACGTTTAGCAGTTGTTAAAATAACCAGAAATCTTGAAAACAAGCATAAGATATATATTTCCAATAACAAACTCTCCATGTTTGCGATAGGAGACGGATTTGTACAATTAAATGTATCTTCTTAAGTCACGATATCATTTTGAGGAGTGATTTGGTCAGTTAGAGAGTCCAGAAAAGTCTTTGCAGACGATGGAGAATCGAAAAAGTGTTGTTTGCCGTTATGTAGGACTTTCAGCTTCGCAGGGTACATTAATGCAAATCTCAGTCCCAGATCAAATGATGCTTTACAAATAGTAGAGTATTCCCTTCTTTTCATTGCTACTTGATACGAGAAGTCCTGAAACAACAACAATTTGTGCCCCTGGTAGGTGAGGCCTTCTGATTTGCGGTAGGCGTCCAGTATGCGAGTTTTGTCTAGGTAGTTCAACATTTTCATTATGACAGGCCTAGGTCTTCTCTGGTCAGAAGCACGGTCAGGGCCTATGCGGTGAACTCGTTCTATGATGAGGGTATTGGAAGAAGCCGAGCAATTGAGCTCAGAGGGTAACCATTTAGAGACGAAATCCATGAGATCTCTTTGCTTAACAGATTCCGGTAGGCCTATTAACCTTAAATTGTTGCGGCGATTCCTATTCTCTAAGTCTTCCAATTTTTCCTGCATAGCAGAGATCGCTGATTCCTGTGTACGTATTACGCTTTGTGCCTCTGTTAGCTCATCTTCAACATTGGAGATACGTTGTTCTGCTTCCGTAAAGCGTCGACCATGTTCCTTAAGTTGCGAAACTGCTGATTCTATAGCTTCTTTGAGGCCGGACAGTTTTTTGTCAAGCAAGGGAGAAAGAAGCTCGGATATTTCTTGGGCTTTAGCTATTGAGGCGGTACTAAATTGAGTCGAGTTAGAGGCTCCGTCCAGGATATTGTCAGCTGGAGGTGAAGTAGGAGAGTCAGGAGATGATGATGGAGCTACATTTTTGTCTTTCCCTTTAGTAGTTTGACCTTTAGGTGCACGCTGTGGTCTGGCCACAAACTTCTCCATGGTATAGGGATGTGATGTGCGATTTAATCAGGAGCCACTAGGGGGAGCCCCAGGTGTTCAGGATATATATGACACTGGGTCTGTAAATTAAAACCTATAGTATGGCTTGTGAGCACTATCTTTGGACCAGACAAGACAAGATCACAGTATGAGGACCCAGCAACACCACCCTGCTCCCTGGTATGAGCAGCAAATAGAGAGGATTGTGAAAGGAGGTAAGCGCTTGCTGCAGCAACTTAATCAGGTCTCAAAAAATGGCGGCCGCGGGTGATGTGTGGCCAGCGGGGAGCTTGTAACTGAGGGACGTCCCTGAAACGGTGTCCAGGCGTCCCGCTTGTTCCTATGGATCTAATGGTAGCCCCGGTGGCTGTTGCTGAAGGTGGGGAGGGGAGAAATTATGCCCGGCCGCGATCCAAGATGGCGGCCGCGGGCAGTGCCGCTTTTCCAATGCGGCTGTACTCCGGTGTTGTGGGGCAGTGCGGGGGGCCAGGGCATGCGCCGCTCTTACCCGCGTTATCCTAGAGACCTCAGGGTGGCTTTAGGTGAGGCAGTGAGTCTCTCCGGCGACGCTATGTCTCGGCTATATGGAGCCGGCTTGGGAGCCCATTAAAAGTGCGGCCAGGTCGTTTGGTCCGCCCACCGGAAGTCCGTCTCCAATAGTATTTTGACATATTGGAATAGTCGCGACAGCTAACCCTCTATAGACACTCCTTTGCCGCCAAACCCTCCAGGAAGCCGGTGATAAACTCAAGGTGCTTATCCAAAGCACCCATACAATGTTCTAATTTATTTTTAATAGTTTGGTTAAGTTTAAAGTATTTTTAATGTTGATATCTTTGGTTGTTTAGTAATGTTGTGTATAGTTTTAATTTTTTTAAAGTTGATTTAGGTTTGGTTTCTGTTCTTATTTTGTTTTAATTAATTTTAATCCAGATTGCATTTTACAATCCATTTTAAAAATGTCTCTCATTTATTTTATTCTGTTCCAAATATGATTTCAATATATAATATACAGACATATTACACATAGGTGGGCAGTGGGTGATGCATTATACACATAGGTGGACAGTTGACATAGGTGGTCAGTGGGTGGGTGATGCATTATACACATAGGTGGGCAGTGGGTGGGTGATACATTATACACATAGGTGGTCAGTGGGTGGGTGATGCATTATACAAATAGGTGGTCAGTGGGTAATGCATTATACACATAGGTGGTCAGTGGGTGATGCATTATACACATAGGTGATCAGTGGGTGATGCATTATACACATAGGTAGGCAGTGGGTGATGCATTATACACATAGGTGGGCGGTGGGTGATGCATTATACACATAGGTGGTCGGTGGGTGGGTGATGCATTATACATATAGATGGTCAGTGGGTGATGTATTATACAAATAGGTGGTCAGTGGGTGATGCATTATACACATAGGTAGGCAGTGGGTGATGCATTATACACATAGGTGGGCAGTGGGTGGGTGATGCATTATACACATAGGTGGTCAGTGGGTGATGCATTATACACATAGGTAGGCAGTGGGTGATGCATTATACACATAGGTAGGCAGTGGGTGGGTGATGCATTATACACATAGGTGGTCAGTGGGTGATGCATTATAAACATAGGTAGGCAGTGGGTGATGCATTATACACATAGGTGGGCAGTGGGTGGGTGATGTATTATACACATAGGTAGGCAGTGGGTGATGCATTATAGACATAGGTGGGCAGTGGGTGGGTGATGCATTATACACATAGGTGGTCGGTGGGTGGGTGATGCATTATACATATAGGTGGTCAGTGGGTGATGTATTATACACATAGGTGGTCAGTGGGTGAGTGATGCATTAAACACATACAGTAGGTGGTCAGTGGGTGGGTGGGTAATGCATTATACATATAGATGGTCAGTAGGTGATGCATTATACACATAGGTGGTCGGTGGGTGGGTGATGCATTATACATATATAGGCTTTTAGTGGGTGGATGGGTCATGGATTATACACATAGAGGAGGTCAGTGGGTGGGTCACATTGGTGGACAGTGGGTCAGGCATATTCATTGGTGGACAGGGTCTGGATATACATTACTGCTCAGCAGCACTAGTACAATACTCACCAAATAATAGCAGGTCGTGCGATCAGGTGTGCTGAACAGGGTAATCACGTCCATCTTCCTTGAAGTCATGATTCTGCACAAAATGGAGACTGGGTGTGTACAGGGGTATGTCAGTCAAGTGACAGAATGGACGATAGATCGGGAGTACAAGCACACGTACGATTGGCACCACATCGTGCCTGAGATTGGCAAATCATGCCTGCAGCTGGCAAGATCTGAAGATGCGATGTACAACCAGCGGGTACGTGCATCGGCATCGTGATTGTGAGTGGACACTCACCAGGGGCGTTTCTAGAGAAGAGGGGGCCTGTGTGCAGTCTCTGACACGGGCCCCCTCCTCTCCGCCGGCAGCGCACTGAGCTGTGTGCGGCCAGCGCCGGAGTTATAGACTCTGGGCACTAGAGTGTGCCCAGAGTCTATAATGAATGCACAGGTCACCGGGAAAATGGCCGCGGTGGCCATCGTCCCTGTACTGTGCATGCGCAAACGACAGGAAAATGGCTGCCGCGGCCATTTTCCAGTCGTTTTACAGCGTCGGACCCCCGCGCCGACGTGGGACTCCGGAGAGGACAGTAATATTATGGGTGCAGGGTGTGCGGTGCAGGGCCCCCCTGGACCCAGGGGCCCGTACTCCCCGCACACCCTGCACCCATTATAGATACGCCCCTGATACTCATAATTTGGACATATTTTACACGATTTGTCACTATGAGGCATCGAAAATGGGCGAATCATGTATATTGCATAGTGTGTAGGCACCATTACTTAGAAGGCTGATGGCCGCCTGCGTTCGATGTTTCAGGTATTGTGCGTGAGCAGCGGATGAGAGATGCTTTAACTGGGCGTCTCTAAGCACTAGATGGCAAGTGAGTCATTGACATCTTTTCGCAATTGTGATTGTATTAGCGTTCATCTCTGAATGGGGCCCTTAGAACAAGTTGTCATTCATACATCTGTGCCTGGAGAACACTTTATACATGTCTGCACAAAGCAGTGGTTGTTGCTGATTCATATTGGATTCACCGCTTTTAAGACATTTTAATAAAATTAGATTGTAACAGTATGAAGTTTCCCTCTTATCCTTTCATCTAGAATCACCTGATGCCCCAGGAAGACCAGGAGTATCATAGTAAAACCAGCACTCCAGGCGACCTGGTGTTAGAGGTTGTTATTGGAGTCCCAGCATTGTGCATCCTACACTTTATCTTTATTAGATGCCATCCCCTGCTTTATGTTTATCACCCAATGATTCATTGCTTCCAGTCCAGCAATCACTGGCTATCAATGGTTAGACACAGCTGCTGATTGGGGAATTAACCCAGTTTTCCTTGATTTTGGAAAATTTAGGCAGTAAATAATTAGATATGTTTACTGTTTGAAATAACACTTATGACAGCATGTTTGTGGATCTGCTCTTGTTGCCTAGGTTATCCAAAGTCATCAAAAAAATTTATTAATTCCCAAATCAACGGCTTTTACTAAGCAACACATTTCCTTAGTCCATTTCTATCTGGCTTCTGATCATCCAAGAGAGCCTACTGGAATAAAAGTTCTGTCAACTCGTTTGGTTGTTCACCTCATTTGTAATGAAAGTTTTTTCTCATTGTACATTGAGAGAGAAGAGGGATTGAGAGATGGTACTGCAACCTTACTTCACTATACAGTAGTCCTCAATGTAAGGTTTGTAGCAGAAATCATGACGTGTGTTTACACAGTAAAGATGAAAGTATTTATTGGTATTGTGATTATGCTACGAATCACGAGAAATTAGATATGTGAAAGGCGTCACTGGGGTAGGTGACACACAGTGCTGCAAGTAAATCACCTGCGTGTGCTCGAAAAGGGGGCATGAACTCGCTAAGGGCATGCCCAGCACTCCCAGAGACTCTACCTGTCGGCTCCTCAGTGATCAGGAACCAGGTTGTGCACAATAGCAGTAGCGTCACAAGGGGGATGCGGGCCGCACCCGGGTGTCACCCATCGAGGGGTGACACCAATGTGCAGACTCCCCCTCTGGTGACAGGAGCCGGGTGCTGCACTGTAGAATTACGTGCAGCATTCGGCTCCTGTCACAGTGAGGGAGCCGCACTACAAGAATACTGGTCCCCAGGGAGAGCCCGCACTTCCAGGACCTCCCGGATAGACCAAAACCGGGGTTCGGGTGTGTGGCCCCACCCCACCATGAGACCACAACCCCTTATCACTAGGCCACACACCCTTTTCCCCGGCACGTGGCAATGCCCCACGCACTGCTAATCTGTCCACCCCTACCCGCACCGGGTGCATCAACAGGTAGGGACGCCACTGCACAATAGAGTCACAGTGCTGCACCCAGCTCCCGGTCACTGAGAAGCTGAGTGCTCCCAGAATGACGAGAAACAGTGGTATTTCATGTTGACACACCCCCATTGTTGCAGTGGCCACACTTTTTGTGGGGTTGAGCCATTTTTAATTTTGCCCTGGGCGCCAAATACCCTAGTTACACCACTGTCAATGAGTCACACATGTGACTACATACATACCAGGGACAATCGAAAAAAGGGATATTTTAATTGAATAAACACATAGGGCAAAATTTACTAAGCGGCGGGTTCTAAACCCCCGGCGGTTTGGTGGCGGTTTCTAAACCCCAGGGGTTTGGCGGCGGTTTCTAAATGACAGCCCTGTTCTATTCTATTCTAAAATTAGTTTTGATGGCAGTTTTGCAGTGGTTTTGGCCTTAGCATATCTGCGGATGCCAAAACCGTCGCCAAACCACCGGGGTTTAGAAGCCGCTGCTTAGTAAATTTTGCCCGCACTGTTATTTCCGATCTACAGTCTATTGTGCATTATTTATAACACATTGTCTATTCAACTAAGTTGAGCGCACTTCATCTACAACTACATATTAATTAAAAACAAGCCAAAATTTAGACATTTTCGGCGCATCCCTGTACAAAATGGGGGGAGGTGAAAGAGATGGGGATAAATGAAAATGCGGTAATCGGAAGTTAATCATACAGGGTATAACAAAATGTATTCAGTCACAATAAAATCACATTTAAAACATATACTGTACAGATCCACTTCAGGTGGATTCTAGTGATATGTCAAAACTACGCAGTGTATCAATCTGTAAAAGGTTTAATCATAATGCAGACATATAAAAAATCCTTACATAGCAAAACAATATATACATATTAATAGTAATACCTGCAATAAAACTAATATAATAAAATTCATATCATAGATGTGTGCTGAGATAAATAGTCCTACCTAATTGACTTACATAGTCCTGAGACCGCTATTCTTGCTTGACCGGCTTATAAAGTTTTATTGTATAAAGTGGTAGTCACAACATATGATAACACTGGGGTACAAAAAATTTTTTTATTTCTTGCCAAGGATTTAAGATCGGTTTGAGAGTACTCGCAGGTCCTATTTTCGCATTAGATCTTCGCTATAGCTGAATTGGCTCCAGGTTTCAAATTAATGATAAAGTATAAAATTCAATTATTTTCTCCATTTGAAGTACCTTACTAGTCTAGGCCTGCTTTACTTAGCAGAATCGACTAAGTTTTGCTTTTTTAACAACTACCCTCTTTCAACAATAACAAGAATTTGTTTTAGTTGTGATAATGTAGCTGGTAGTCACGGATGAGACACAACAAATTCAAATCTCCTCACTAACGCTGGGAGGAGGCATGACAGTGCACTGCTGAGCCTGCTGGGACATCCTCAGACCACAGCCACGCCTCCTCCCAGCATACGGAGAGGAGCAACTCAGAGGACCCTCTTTCTGTCCCACCACAAACATTTTCCCGCCGTTTGAGCTTGTTTTGTTCAGTACGTCCTCGGCTTTTGTTGGGAGTTAGCACTGAATGTGTGAAACAAAACGTTTTCGCTGTAAAAATGGAGACGGTGTACTAATAACCCTGATGTTTTTGTTATATTTGTGGAACATATAGTGTTGCAAAAGAGAGAAAAAAATATAACTGTATTCGTAAAACAGGCGTGTCAGGCTTATTTGGACGTCACATAAGCCAGCAAGACGAGATTTGGGTGCCTCACAAAAGTTTGTAAAACTTGCGTGGAATCACTCCGCAATTGGACTAAAGGTTATCGAAAAGGACTTAATTTCGGCATACCTATGATGTGGTTTGAGCCAAAAGATCACTTGAGTGACTGCTATTTTTGTGCTGTAAATGTGAAGGGTATGAATCAATTTAAGAAACACAAATGGGAATACCAAGTATGAATTCTGCAAAACAACCAATACCACAGAGCGAAGATTTACCTGTACATCATTCAGTTCTTTGTGCAAAGTTGAATGTGATGATGTGGAAATGTTAATTTCATCCAGTGCAAGTGACAACACAGATGAAAATTAGTTTGAAGAAAGTTCCTCTACTCCAAACAAATTTTCTCAAAAGGAACTAAACGATTTAATTTTAGACTTGAAGTTTTCGAAAAAAGGAGCTGAGCTTTTAGCATCCAGACTTTAAGAAAAGCACTGTCTTGAGCTAGATGTTACTATAACGTGGTATCGAAATAGAGAGCAAGCCATACTGCCGTTCTTTAGCCAAGATAACAATCTTGTGTATTGCAACAATATTCCAGAACTTCTCCAGATGATGGGCTTACCAGAATATCGAGCAGAAGACTGGCGGCTCTTTTAGGATAGTTCTAAAAGGAGCTTAAAATGCGTATTGCTGCACAATGGGAATAAATTTGCATCGATTCCTATCGGTCATTCAACAAAACTTAAAGAACAGTATGAAAATATCAAGTTAGTCTTAGAAAAAATTGCTTATTCTCAGCATCAGTGGTCTGTTTGTGTCGATTTAAAAATGGTAAACTTTCTTCTTGGGCATACTTATGGGATAGTCGTGCAAAACAAAAGCACTGGCAGCAAACCGTATGACCCCAAGAGAAGTTATAACTAGGAGAAGCCAACATCATTCATGAGCCCTTAATTGACAGGAAAAAAATTATACTGCCGCCTCTCCATATCAAACTGAGTTTAATGAAACAATTTGTAAAAGCATTGGACAAGTCAGGCGATTGTTTCACGTATATTTGTCAAATATTTCCAACTCTTAGTATTGAAAAATGAAAGACAGAAATTTTTGACGGCCCACAGATAGGGAAACTGGTGAAGGATCCAAATTTTACCACATCTATGACTGAAACCAAATCTGAAGCATGGCTGAGTTATGGGTCTGTCAATCAAAAATTTTAGGCAATCAGACAACTATCATGAATAGTCCACAACATGCTAAGAGTGCCCCATAAAAAAAAGTCTGTTTTCTCTCCTCTTTATACGAATTTTGTGTATTCTCAGAGGGAGCACCACCAACACTTGTGATTTAATACAGGTTTTCTGTATATGGAAACTTTGAGTTGGTTTTTAGTGTAACAAATATTTATGTTCCAATTATAGGCTCATCTGTATAGAACAATATATTTTTTCTAGTGCGGATTCAATTCCTTGTTGTTGCATGGAAGAAAGATATCAAGGAAGGTGAGATCGTCACATGATGGCCGATTACTGTTGGAGCCTGCAGAGGGACTGCCCGCAACAAGAATACAAAAGAAAATCCTACAAAAAATGGTTCTCATAGCTTCCTAACACTTATGTATGTAATTATCCTGTGTCTTTTTATAACATTTTACAAATCAAATGTAATTAGAATAAAAAAAATATCTTTTTAACTATTTTTTTTTGTGTGTAATCTGTTTTTATTGAAACCAAAATAGTATAGCAAATATATGGCCCACAACGGCCTACATAGACACAAAATGAGTATGAATGACAATACAAATTCAATGAATAAACATATTCACAAAAAACATGAAAAGTCCCAAATAGACTAATATTTAGTCATACTTTCAAATATTGCTAAATAAAAACAAACATAACTAATAAAATAAAATATATATGAAAATAATAAAATAAAAAATGATGAAGAAAAAGAAATTATGTATAGGGAAAGAAAAGCAGTAGGGAAAGTCACTATGTCACGGGGGAGGGGGGTAGAGGTAATATGTAATCTATACTCAGAAAACTCTTTAAAATTCAACCAACCATACCAAGTTGCTATAAAATCAGAGGAAGGTGATCTGAAGGAGGAGAGATCTTCCATAGACATATATTGGTCTATTCTTTGGAACCAGCGAGAGACAGGAGGGCAAATCGGAGATCTCTACAAACACAGTATAGTAGCCCTCGCAGCATTCACCAGATGATGTAGCAAGGATTACTTGTATATGGAGATAGAGAAGTCCGATAGATTTAGCAACCAAAACTCAGGCTTATCAGATAATGGAAGACCAGTGATCAACTCCGTTATCTGTCTAATTTTTCTCCAGAAGTGAGCTATTACTGGGCATTGCCAAAATAGCAGAGAAATATATAATTAATACAATAGGTGAACATATAAGTAACAATATATAGCTAATAAGCAGAGAAGCTCTGAAGTGAAAACTGAAACTTAAATCCGCCGTGTCAATTCATAATAGTCACAAATGAAAGGTGCCAGGTAAATATAATGATATTCAAAGCACTGTATGAATAGCCGCAATGAATCACTAGGTATAGATATGCATATGTAAGTCACCATATATATATAATGTCAACACATATCAGTATAGGGAATTGTAACAGGTATCAAGGTAATGGAATACAATCCAAGTTTTCAGTCTGGTTTTCCTTACTAGGAATGAAAAAGGAGGTCCATAGCCAGGTATCATGTGTTTAAATACTACATAAGCATTATAAACAGGTATCACATATGAACAGTGCCTATGCTTTAGTGATATTTGTTAAAGATAATGATCCTTAGCTATATGAGTGGTTCAACCAGTGTTAGTGACAGAATGATATATGAGTTGTAATCATACAGTCAAGATACCTCTCACTTAAGGTAAGGGGATAGGTGGCTTCTGTATCCCATGTACATAAGTATTGAATGGGATATGAGCGGACCCACCGCATATACCATGAGGGTATGAAAGTAGAAAGGTGGTATATATATATACTGTCACCCGTGTGTGTCCACCTAGAGCCAGATATATAAATGTTGCTTTTACTGGTGGACCACTGGAGAAGTGAGAGAATATCCAGAAATAAGCAGTAAGTTAAAATGGTATGATATAACCATCCCTGTAAAATGGAGAATGTAAATAGTTGATAGAAATAGCCAATGGTACAAAAGCACCATGGAAGTAAAGTAAAAGAACGGAACAGCGCCGGTCTCTGCAATGAGCGCACCTCACCCCACTGATATCAATAGACAGTGCAGTGGGAACAGTAAATGAGGTGGTGCAGTCCGGATGTCCGTTGAATGTGTATGCGGCGGCGGAGAGTTCAGATAGCGGGAGTCCCCACGTGCAATCCGGGGGCTCCCAGCAAACAGGCAGCAGACGCGCGTTTCACCTATGGCTTCGTCAGTGAGCTCCGTGATGTCACGGAGGGCTGGCCTCTTTTCTGTACACACATAGCCAATCAGATACAGGGCTGAGAAATAGGTCGATTCCTATTGGCTATTGTCCTAATAGTCGCGTCTCCATGGAAACTAGTCTCTGTGAATGGGACTTAGAGAAAACTAAATAAATATATCCAGAGTACTGGATTAGAGATTATCCAAAGAAGTACCCTATATAAGGAGTCAAAACAAGCAGATTAGTAGATGATAGACCAATAAATTTGGTCATATAAAACGTAGTAGTTCAGGGTATAGGTAGAATTATAAGAAATCCATGTGTAAATGAAAAATGAAAAGGAGAGCAAGATATATACAGTCAGGTCCATAAATATTGGGACATTGACAGAATTTTCATATTTTGGCCTCTATTCACCACCACAATGGCTTTGAAATGAAACAAACAAGATGTGATTTAACTGCAGACTTTCAGATTTAATTTGAGAGTAATTACATCCAAATCAGGTGAACAGTGTAGGAATTACAACGGTTTCTATATGTGCCTCCCACTTTTTAAGGGGCCAAAAGTAATGGGACAAACTAAACAATCCTAAATCTAACTTTTACTTTTTAATACTTTGTTGCCAATCCTTTACGGGCAATTACAGCCTGAAGTCTGGAACGCATAGACATCACCAGACGCTGGGTTTCATCCCTGGTGATGCTCTGCCAGGCCTCTACTGCAAATGTCTTCACTTCCTGTTTGTTCTTGGGGCATTTTCCCTTCAGTTTTGTCTTCATCAAGTGAAATGCATGCTCAATCGGATTCAAGTCAGGGGATTGATGGCCATAACATTCCACTTTTTCGCCTTAAAAAACTCTTTGGTTGCTTTTGCAGTATGCTTCGGGTCATTGTCCATCTGCACTGTGAAGCGACGTCCAATGAGTTCTGAAGCATTTGACTGAATATCAGCATATAATATTGCCCGAAACACTTCAGAATTCATTCTGCTGCTTTTGTCAGCAGTCACATCATCAATAAATACAAGGGAACCAGTTCCATTGGCAGCCATACATGCCCACGCCATGACACTACCACCACCATGCTTCACTGATGAGGTGGTATGTTTTGGATCATGAGCAGTTCCTTTCCTTCTCCATACTCTTCTCTTCCCATCACTCTGGTACAAGTTGATCTTTGTCTCATCTGTCCATAGGATGTTGTTCCAGAACTGTAATGGCTTTTAAGATGTTGTTTGGCAAAATCTAATCTGGTCTTCCTGTTTTTGTGGCTCACCAATGGTTTACATCTTGTGGTGAACCCTCTATATTGACTCTTGTGAAGTCTTCTATTGATTGTTGACTTTGACACATATACATCTACCTCCTGGAGAGTGTTTTTGATTTGGCCAACTGGTGTGAAGGGGTTTTTCTTCACCAGGGAAATAATTCTTTTGTCATCCACCACAGTTGTTTTCCATGGTCTTCCGGGTCTTTTGGTGTTGCTGAGCTCTCCGGTGCGTTCTTTCTTTTTAAGAATGTTCGAAACAGTTGATTTGGCCACACCTAATGTTTTTGCTATCTCTCTGATGGGTTTGTTTTGATTTTTTAGCCTAATGATGGCTTGCTTCACTGATAGTGACAGCTCTTTGGATCTCACATTGAGAGTTGACAGCAACTGATTCCAAATGCAAATGTCACACCTAGAATCAACTCCAGACCATTTACCTGCTTAATTGATAATTAAATAACGAGGGAATAGCCCACACCTGTCCATGAAATTGCTTTTGAGTTGATAGTCCCATTACTTTTGGCCCCTTAAAAAGTGGGAGGCACATATTGAAACTGTAGTAATTCCTACACCGTTCACCCGATTTGGATGTAATTACCCTCAAATTAAATCTGAAAGTCTGCAGTTAAAGCACATCTTGTTTGTTTCATTTCAAAGCTATTGTGGTGGTGAATAGAGGCCAAAATCTGAAAATTATGTCAATGTCCCAATATTTATGGACCTGACTGTATGTCTTGTGAGGTGAAATATAAGTGATGTTTGATGTATAATCAAAAAACCGTACATATAGTGATAGATAAATGAATGCTAAGGGTAAAATAGTGTACATGAAAATAGATGGGAGAATGAAATAGAAAATAGAATGACATGTAGGATGTGAATATAAACGTGAATAAAATAAATGAGTTAGTGAAATACTGGTAAGGGATAGTGCAAGAGGAAAAAACGGATATTTAAATAGGCTTGTTGTTGCATGATCAGCATGTAAACAGTATGAATCATATAACAAATATAATATTGTAAAATTTCAGGAATTAAACATAGAGGAGTAGAATACAGTGGGATTAGAGATATTCCTGGTTAAAGAAAAGCCGTATAGTTGATATATTCATTTAGACCAGAGGGTTGCATGGTCTGTAGTTTGAATGTCCATTCACTCCCCTTCTGTAATAGAACCTTGGTCAGATCACCTCCCCTAATGCCAAGTCTCAAATATAAGACCTTAGGCAAGATAGAAATCTTAACCGTATTAATCTTACCAGGATAGCTTCAATAGAGACCATTTTTGAAAGTCTATCTTAAACTGTTTAATACGAGGGGGGAAATTGAGTTGAAACAAATTATTATTAGAGGGAGATAAAAGAACACCTAAATATTTGAGGCTAGAAGAGGTCCAGAGAAAAGGAAATGAGCTTTTGAGACCTGCCACCATACTGTCAGGAGATGTTATATTCATGGCAACAGACTTGGAATAATTGATCTTAAAATTAGAGACCTCACTAAACCTATTAAACTCATGAATGAGGGCAGGGATCACCGATGCAGAGATGGTAGCAAGGAGATCGTCGGCAAATAGTGCCAATTTATAATCATGATCACCAATCCGCACACCTTTAATGTCACTGTTACACCGAATAGCCCTCGCCAGCGCCTCCATGCATAACACGAATATAAGGGGAGACAGTGGGCAACCCTGATGTGTGCCATTGTGAATCGGGAAGGGGTCCGAGAGGGCCCCATTAACCCTCACCCTAGCAGTAGGAGAATGATAAAGGGCCAAAATACAATGAAGACAGTGAGAGCCTAATCCCATATACCGAAGAAGACCCTCCATGAACTGCCAATCAATCCTATCAAAGGCCTTCTCTCTGCATCTGTTGATAATAGGATAACAGGAGACCCAGTACCTTTAACATCATGAATTAATCTTAGAGGTATTATCCTTGGCTTCCCTACCCCGAACAAATCCTACTTGATCTCCATGGACCAAACCAGGGAGGAGGAAACTCAACCTATTTGCCAACATTTTAGCGTATAATTTTAAATAATTATTCAATAAAGAGATGGGCCTATAACTTGCACATTGGGCAGGGTCTTTTCCCCCTTTGGGGATTATGGAAATGTGGGCCTCAAGAGTCAAAAAAAGCCTTAAAAAAAGTGGCATAAGTATAGAACGAAATGTCCTATAATAGCTCACAGGGAAGCCATCCGGACCGGGACTTTTTCCAAGTGGTGTAGTTGACAGAGCCAGATCCAACTCTTCATCAGTAAAAGGACGATCAAGAGAGGTCAGATCATTTTCCTCAATTCGTGGAAAATTGACCAAAGAGAGATAATCTCTGACCGCCTCCTGATGTGATAAGGGATTACTAAGGGGTTGTTCCATCCGTACATTATAAAGTTGCATATAATAATTTTGAAAGGCGGCTGCAATTTGGGGAAACGTGTGGACAGTATTCCCCCCAGAGTCCCGGACAGAAGAAATGTAAGATTGTAGCCTCTGAGTTTTTATCGTTCTGGCAAGCATTTTGCCAGGTCTATTGCCCCATTGATAAAATTTGTGCCTGCATTTCTGTAGATCTAATTTAGTTCTGTCTTGGAGAAGCTTGTTAAGAGCCAATCTCGTTTCAGTAAGGTCACGCAGTGTAGACTCATCTAAAGAAGACTTATGGGATGTTTCCAGAGATTTAATACGGGCCAAAAGTTGTTGTCTTTGGGCCATCTTTTCCTTTTTCAGTCAGGAGCCTATCTGAATACAGTGTCCTCTAATCACGCATTTATGCGCCTCCCACATCATCACTGTGGATATATCTGGAGCATCATTAATAGCAACATATTCAGTAATGGCTTCAAGAAGGTAATTTTTAGTACGAGGATCACTAAGTAAAAGCTCATTAAAACGCCTTGTCCATGGCCTAGGAGTCGCATTAGGAAGACACACATTTGCAAAAACCGGAGCATGATCAGACCACGTAATTTGACCTATATGACTATGGGGAAAATATTGAAGGCTCCTATGATCTATAAGAAAATAGTCAATACATGAGTACACAGAGTGTGGGGTAGAATAAAATGTGTAATCTTTAACCATTGGGTTTTGAGTGCTCCATAGATCTATCAATTGATAATGGGGTTCGGGATGATCTCGAGGAGCAGTCTAAAACAGGGTCTAAAGACCAATTGAAATCCCCACCTAATACTAAGCATCTTTCTCTCAGCGGCTCCAGAAGTCTTAAAACCTTGCTAAAAAGTTGCCTCTGTTTTTGATTAGGGGAATAAATATTCACAATGGTATACAATTGGTTGTATATTTTGCATTTTAATACCTGACATCTACCTTCCACTCAAGTATGAGGAGAGACATCAGAAACAGCAAGCCTATGAGAGAGGAGTACAGCCACTCCCAGGGACTTACTCTGAGAGTTATTGCTACAGAACACATGGGGGTAGTAATAGTTTCCAAGCTTAGGAGCAGCTAGTTGCTTAAAGTGCATTTCTTGCACAAAAGCCACATCTACTCTTTCTTAGCGAAGTTCTCTCAACAGGGTCGAACGCTTCTCAGGGATATTAAGACCCTTCACATTAAAGGAGCATAATTTTATTTGTTCTGGTTTAAAGGGAGGCCATGGGTGTATTTGTGGAAAGGGTGAAATATGTATAAAGGGCCCTATAGAAAGGTTCAAGAGAAATAAGGACATAGCGACTGGGGAGAAAAGAAAATAGGAAAGGAAAAAAAAAAAAACAATCTTGATAAAACATACAGAAAAACATGTCCATAGGAGAAAATTACCGCTGTTAGAGCAGGTGGGCAACAACAATTGACCCATGCTCCAAGGTTGGAATGCGGAACGACCCAACTGGGGTGAGGCAGCCGCAACCACCCCTGGGATTAAAAAGATAATATATACCAGGTAAACAGTAGTATCAAAGAATCATCTAATTAATAAAAAACAATAATACCATTTACATCGTTATCATAAATGTGTGAGGCATACTTATGAGATAATTTTGAAAAAATTTGTAAAAGTTTTTACAGAATCTGTTGTGTGCATAGAGAGAGAAAAATGAGAATAACAATAAATGTAAAACAAAGAACCATTGGACAAGAACAGCTAGGAGAATCTATGATTAGCAAATAATCAGTGAATAAACGAACCACTAAAGGTATGAAAAGGATACGCATCTGGACAAGATCCTCGTCCAAGCCCAAGATGAATACAGATAGTCACATCAAAACATCTTAGTTGATCAAGTGCCAGAAGCCATCCGTTCAGTACGTGGAGAGGACGGAACACGTTTCTGCCCCTTTACTGATGCCCAAGGTGCTCCTGTGTTAGGTGGATCAGGTGGATCTAGATGAGAAAATAGTTGGATCCAATCTTGAAGAGGTGGTATAGGAATAGAAAGTGCGTTACAGAACCTATCTAGGTCTTCAGGCGTCTGTAGGATGATTTGACGGCCATCATGAGAGACTTGTATATTCAAAGGAAAACCCCAACAAAAACGAATATTTTTCTGTTTGAGAATGTCAGAAAGAGGCTTAAGGAGGCGTCGCTGTTGGAGGGTGTTCAAGGAGAGGTCAGGGAAAATTTGAACCTTGCTGCCATTGAACTCAATACCATAAAATTTGCGTGCTTTGCTGAGAATCTCTTCTTTAATATGATGATAATTGAGACGACAGATAATGTCTCTGGGAGCCTCAGATTGGAGACCCTTTGGGCGAAGGGCCCAGTGAGCACGGTCAAAGAGAATTGTATTATCTGGCTCTGCATCTGTGAGTTCAGTAAATACTTTGGTGAGTGCATCAATGATACCCGGACCTTGAACATCATCAGGGATTCCCCGGATTTGTAAGTTGTTGCGACGACCTCTATTGTCGAGGTCATCCAACCTCCGCTGCATTACTCTCATCTCCTGTGCATGTATAGAAACAGCATCTCTGAGTTGTCGTTGGAAAGAATCTACTTCCTCCATGTGTGTCTCCATGTCAGACACCCGATGGGTGACATGAGATATGTCCGCTTGAAGGGCAGCGATTTCTGCTTTGACTGTGGTGCCAATTTTCTTATCAAGGTCCAAAAAGTCCTATTTTGTGGGAAGAGAGCGTAAGTGAGCCAGGACGTCAGCCTTAGTGGTGTCTACCATATCTCCTGAACTAGTATGAGGTGGTGACGCCAGTATTATCAGATGATGGAGAAGAATTAGAAACAGAACGTACATTGTCTCCGAAAGTACCACCGTCAGGAGTGAGGAAGACTGGGTTGTTTGTGACATATCTGTGATTTTCCTAGCACTGGGTGTCCGCACTGCTTTCTTGGTTTTTCCCATTAGAGAGATAAAGATAAAAAAAACAAGAACACACACATAGAGAAAGAAAAGAGAGTAAACACAGCAGAAATATTGGCTGAAAATATTAATACATGTATAGCCTCAGGAGAGACATTCCTGGGGTGCAATCACCACGTGCCCTTCCCCATAGTGTATGGGTGAGTCACGGGATCAGTCCATATAAACCAGCATATGTCCCCACATAAAAATGTGGAGGATTGAGTAGTAATATTAGGCAGTATAAAATATCAGAAGTAGCTGTTATGTAATAAGAGAAAGTGGCTTTTCAAATAGAAAAGTATGGAGTTACAAACGTGACCACATGGGGGAGCTCCAAGCCCAAAAATTTTATAGTATTAATAGGCACAGTGATGGCTTCAAATATGGGGAGCCTAGTGGATATATATATATATATAAGTTGTTGCAAGCTAAGGCACTAAATCACTCAGGTAAAAGGAGATATACTGTAAGAAAAGGAGAAAATATATACGCCCATCCATATACCTTCAAATACATACAGGGGGGCATAGGAGTACAGTATAGGATGCCAGGAGTAGCAGTAGGCTGGAGGGTAGGAGAAATGCAACCACCAGGAGGGATACTGACACAACACTCTCCAGCCCCACAAGGCTCACTTTTATCCAGGGAAGGTCACCACAGAAAGGCCCCTGGGAGAGGTAATGGAGCAGGGCCTATCAGGCAGCACATCTGCATTGCAGCTCAGAGTGACGGAAAGCACACCTGCATTGCAGCTCAGAGTGACTGAAAGCACATCTGCATTGCAGCTCAGAGTTACGGAAAGCACACCTGCATTGCAGCTCAGAGTGACAGAAAGCACACCTGCATTGCAGCTCAGAGTGACAGAAAGCACACCTGCATTGCAGCTCAGAGTGACTGATAGCACACTTGCATTGCAGCTCAGAGTGACTGATAGCACACCTGCATTGAAGCTAAGAGTGACGGAAAACACATCTGCATTGCAGCTAAGAGTGACTGAAAGCACACCTGCATACAGCTCAGAGTGACTGAAAGCACACCTGCATTGCAGCTCAGAGTGACTGAAAGCACACCTGCATTGCAGCTCAGAGTGACTGAAAGCACACCTGCATTGCGGCTCAGAGTGACGGAAAGCACACCTGCATTGCAGCTCAGAGTGACGGAAAGCACACCTGCATTGCAGCTCAGAGTGACTGAAAGCACATCTGCATTGCAGCTCAGAGTTACGGAAAGCACACCTGCATTGCAGCTCAGAGTGACAAAAAGCACACCTGCATTGCAGCTCAGAGTGACTGATAGCACACCTGCATTGCAGCTCAGAGTGACTGATAGCACACCTGCATTGAAGCTAAGAGTGACGGAAAACACATCTGCATTGCAGCTAAGAGTGACTGAAAGCACACCTGCATACAGCTCAGAGTGACTGAAAGCACACTTGCATTGCAGCTCAGAGTGACAGAAAGCACATCTGCATTGCAGCTCAGAGTTACGGAAAGCACACCTGCATTGCAGCTCAGAGTGACTGAAAGCACACCTGCATTGCAGCTCAGAGTTACGGAAAGCACACCTGCATTGCAGCTCAGAGTGACTGAAAGCACATCTGCATTGCAGCTCAGAGTGACTGAAAGCACACAAGAAAAGTCAGTGACTGACACTGGACCTGATTCAGTAATGATCGCAATATAGCGTCCGCACGCAGTTTCACTACAAATGTATGCCAATCCATAGCAATCGCAATGCCACCAAAGCACTTTATAAGTACGCCCACTTCACCTACACGCACATCCGTATTTAGTAAGACTGAGAAAACATCGGTACAATCAAGTACCATCGGACCTATACGCACAGTTAAGGCTGGTCAGACCTCATTCAGGAATTGCTAACCTCAGCGCACGCTATGAGGCCTCAGGCTGCGTATAGTATTGCAGTATCTAATTTATGCACGCCCCTGCAACACTGTTGAAACGCACTGGCACGCTTGCGTTCGCCCGACCACCCCGTCACCACCCACAAACAGCACTTCCTGTCAATCACTCTGTGATGGGTCTGAGTCACCACTGTGATCCCAGTCCCGATCGCAATGACTGGATAGCGCACGCGCACTGTGATGTATGCGCAGTAGGCAATAATCGTCCGATTGCGTGCGTATAAGCAACTGCGTTCCTTGCTGAATCAGGCCCACTATCAACAAAGCAAAATTCTAAAACCCAGGATAAACATCTAAACCAGGACCATAGGCATGCACACAAAGTGTGCAGGTGTGCCCAGACATACCCTAATGTTAGCAGTCCCTAGGTCAGGGGCATATCTATAATGGGTGCAGGGTGTGCGGGGCACATGGGCCGCACACCCTGCACCCATAGCATACTTACCTCTCCGGAGTCCCACCGCGGCCATTTTCCTGTCGTTTGTGCATGCGCAGTACAGGAAAATGGCCGCCGTGGCCATTTTCCCAGTGACCTGGGCATACTCTATAGACTCTGGGTGCACTCTAGTGCCCAGAGTCTATAACTCCGGCACTGGCTGCGCACAGCTCAGTGCACTGCCGGCCGCCGGACTGAGAGGAGGGGGCCCGTGTCGGAGACTGCACACGGGCCTCCTCCTCTCTAGAAATGCCCCTGCCCTAGGTGATTTCCCGGGGGCCTTTAGCTCAGAGGGCTGCTAATTTGTTTTATACATTTTTTTCTTTTCCCCTTACCGTAGTCTGGGTGGCCCTGGCTCGTTTATCAGGATCAGCTCTGTCTTATTAATGAACAGCCTTATTTCCTGGGGGAATTGGCAGGGTAGGTGACAGGGCGGGGTCTGCAGCTCTGGGACCAGCTACGCAAGGCAACAGTAATTAGTGGTGAGAAAAGTCAACCTACTGCTTCTTCAGTAACTTCTCCTTAGTAGATATGGAGCCGTGACACTGGAGGGATTACTGAGTTGGGGTAAGCAACTCAGATAAGTAGCAGGTATAGCTGTATTAGGAAACCTGATTATTGTATAATTGGTGGGAACTGGAACAATGCCAGCAAACAAGCCTAATATGTGAGTTACCTCATCCTCCTTCAAGCTGTGGCTGAGGGGCAGAGCTAAGTAATCAAAGCACTTCTTCTCGTTCTCATTTACTCAAACCTGTATTACCCTTTTCACACCGTATTGCCAGGTCCATCCCGGGTGCGACCCGGCTTATACAGATGCGTGACTAGCCAGACCGTGCATGTGCAGTGGTACTGAAAAAAACAGATTTGGATCTGTTAAAATAAATAATTATATGGAAGAAAAATATAATATTAATCAAAAAGTGAAATAATAAAATACGCTTGTTGTAGTACTCAGGGATATGCAGTATCAGCACGTTTATTTTGCCTCATTTTTAATACTTATAACTAGCTCCAGAAACAGGAAGGAATCAGTGAAATAATTTCATAAGTTAAGCATCTACACTCTTATACAGAGTGTGAAAGGTACTATTAATCTTGGATTAGCTTTTACCTGTAGTACTGGGGGATGGGTACGGGATCCTGGCGTCCAGAATCCTGTTGCCAGCATCCCGATAGGGTTAGGATACTGACACCTGTCGGTAGGTATCCTAACCCTCCCTCCCCGATGCCTGAACCTAACCTCCCCCCATTAGTGCCTAAACTTAACCTCCCCCTTCCCGAACTCAGGGCCGTAACTAGGGTAGTGCGACTAGTGTCATGGCACAGGGCACCGCAGGGCAGGGGGCGCTGTTTGGGCCTGTCAATTTTCCTGTCTATTATCATTCTCACTTGTAGCTTCCTCTTATTTTATCCCCAGCATCTCCTGGCCTTCCCTATCTCTTCCCTGGCCCTTCCCCATGAGGCCATGGCCCTTTTTCAGGTGCACTTTCTTAAGTCCCTATTTAAAAAATGGGAGGGGGGGCGCCAATGCTCTCTCTGGCACAGGGCACCAAAAAGTCTAGTTACGGCTCTGCCCACACCCCTAATCCTAACCCTCCCCCTTTTATGCCTAACACTCCCAATAGTGTCTAATCTTAACGCTAACCATCCCTATACCCCGCTACTTACCTTACATTTTCCAGCGGTCGGGATGTCGGTGACGAGATTCTGACAGATGTCACGATTCCGGCGCCGGCAGTTTGAGCACCAGAATCCACACATCAGGATATTGACCGCATCCCGAGTACTGGCACTTTTTTCTTAGAAAAAAGCACTGGCAGATCTAGAAAAAATGCTGATAGGGGCACCAAATTGGAAGGGGAGAGACTTTTGAGAGGGTGTGGTCAAGTGTGTAACGGGGCTGTGGCCATTTATGTAGCTCCTGTACCACTGCCGAGCGCTGGAGTAAACATGGTGGGGGTACGGATTTGGCGGCCTGTTGCATTACTTGGTGAAAACTTGTGGTAATCCAATACAGAAAACCTGACTATGCTGCCCAGCTGCAAATATCTAATGCTGCCTTCTTTAGAATAGCGCTCCTAGCCTAAAAGAATGTTATAGTAAGATACTAATAGTATAGATGGGAAGCAGTTGAAATGGCAGCTGTCGGGATATCGGTGCTCAGAATGCCAGCGCCGGAATCCTGACACCAGTTAGAATCCTGGCGCCGGTATCCCGATGGAAAGCAGTGGGGCTAGGGGGAGAGTTAAGGTTAGGTACTATGAGGGAGGGTTAGTGTTAGGCACTAGGGGGGAAGATTAGTTTAAGGGTAGGGTACTTACCGGCCATTGTCTGCATTTTCACCCTGTCACTTTAAGTACAGGCTGCCAAATACTTATGTATGGGAGTAAGGAAAGAAAATAAGTCAAGAATAATACACGTAATAGCATTGTGAGTGCCAGAGGGTGCAGCTATGTTATTTAACACATTATAAGTTTTGTTTTACAGTAAAACATATATTTTGCTTACACCCAGAGTGTTGTCTCTCTGCCCATGGAGCATGTTGCTACACTTGATTTAAAAGGCAGAAGAAAAATCACTCCATGGAGCTCACTTGGGGGTGGAATGAGTTGGGGGTGTGGAAATCTTCCGCGGTGGCAACGTCACATCACGGGAACCTAAATATAGGACACATCAGGGAGGCTGTACTTGGTGGAGGGGAGGAGCAGGAAGTGAAGGAGCTCTGCTTGGTGACTAGTCCCTTCCAGGAAGTAGCTACATTTTGGTGTGGACACCAAGTATTGGGGTCAGCCCCGGTTAGCACTGGGCACCTTAAAAAAAAAAAAAACTTTTTTGTTTTTTTAACTCAGAGCAAGAGCAACATTAAGCAAAAATACAAAACAATAAAATTTCACACAAT
Source organism: Taudactylus pleione (assembly GCA_031769625.1). NCBI lineage: Eukaryota > Metazoa > Chordata > Amphibia > Anura > Myobatrachidae > Taudactylus > Taudactylus pleione. The sequence continues at coordinate 4,001,169 of JAUIMM010000153.1, forward strand.
CTGCAATGTATAATACAACAATAGAAAAACAAGAAAGAAATACAAGAAACAAAAAAGTGAAAAAGGGGGAAAGTAAACACAAAGGGAATGGGGAGGGGCAAGTATGCAATATGAGACAAACTAAGGCAAAAATAGGGTAACACAAGTGCCCATGAAAATAAGAAAAAATAATTAATCAATAAGTAAAAAAAGTAATTGGAGGTCATTAAGAAGAGGGTACATTAACCTGGATCTTAGTTGAAATAACATGAGTATCATAAAAATCTGACCAAGGATGCCACTAAATTAGGGGAGATGAGGAGGATGTGGACTAGAAAAAGAAAAAAATACTTTTCAAGTGAAAAAATTGCTTTTAGTGGCCCCATATCAGCCAGCCCACGGGGATAACTTGCCTTATGGTCAACCCACCCCTGCACAGCCCTAATATTGCTAATAATAAAACATTGTCGCAAAACGAATCTGAATCAGCCACCTGGTCGGTGGATGTAGTATAGTAGGGACACATAGCAGGTAGGTGGTAATAGTAATAGACACACATGATAAGTGGCTTGGGGTAGCAGTATTAGAATGGCAGGTGTAAGAAGGTAGTAGTAGCAGTAGTAGAGACAAAGGATGACAGCTGCTTGGGGCTAGTATTATTAGTAGGGACACATGATATTAAAGGTAGTAGTAGTAGCAGCAGGGATACCGATGGCAGCGTGGGGTAGTTGTAGTAGCAGGGACAGATGGCAGCTGGGATAGTTGTAGAAGCAGGGGCACAGATGGCAGCTGGGGAAGTTGTAGTAGTAGGGACACAGATGGCAGCTGGGGTAGTTGTGGCAGGGACACAGATGGCAGCTGGGGTAGTTGTAGTGGCAGGGGACACAGATGGCAGCTGGGATAGTTGTAGTGGCAGGGACACAGATGGCAGCTGGGGTAGTTGTAGAAGCAGCAGTGCTTAAAGTAGTCCTAGAGAAGTGGTGGAACATCATCCCCCGCCTGGTGATTCTTTAACAAAGAGTAAGTGTGTGTCGTAGGTGTACACCTAAAAAGGGGGCGTGTTCACACAATAGTATTCCCAATTCAAATTACACCACACAGGGCCCACAGTCTCAAAGTTCTGTTGGCGTCTCTGCCACTCTGAAGGCTCTATCTTTCATGTCTTCTGGGATTGTCCTTTAGTACGCCCCTTCTGGGAAGAAGTATTTACTCTCATCAACGATGTTCTAGGTCTCACTCTAACTTTAGACCCCTCCCTTGCTCTTCTCCATTGGTATCCAGCCTCCTTCCCTAAATCTGACCGCTATGTTCTCGGTCATATTCTGATAGCTGCCAAAGCCACTATAGCTCCTCACTGGAAATCCCCTTCCCCTCCCCCATTTTCCAAAGTTATAACGAAAACACAATTCCATTTTGAAATGGAGACGAGAGGGGTCAATTATTCTATGGCCGCTTCATCCCCCACTGTGAAATGGCACCCCTTGCACCTATATGTTACAGATAGAAGGGTGCACCCCTATCCCTGCCTTATCCAAACCCTCAGTCATTCTCCTTTCGGTTTGAACGAGCTTCCACAGGCAGACCAAAATACTTAGCCTATTATCTATCTCTGTATTTATGGGGTGACAGTACATTCATAGACATTAAACAAAGAATAAGGGAGGGGGAGGGCAGTGCTGGGCCCCTCTGGAAGCACAGGCCCAGATAAATTGTACCCGCTCCCCCCCTCTCTCGACGCCCCTGATTGCATGCTTTACATATTACAACGATTTTATTGTGGCTTTCCATTACATGTCATATGCATATGTCTTATTGCTTAAGCTTAGCATCACATTATGCTTTATACCACTGTTTCCCCAAGTGTTGCTGGGGTTTTGGAATTGAATGGAGGGGGAGGAGAGTGTGTGACTGGGTGTTGCTGGCGTGTTGGTAGTGAAGGTGGTTTAGGGGAAGTGTGTGTGAGTGCTGCTGGGACTGGGATGTTGGTAGTGATTGCAAGCAGAGGGGGGCACCAACAATAATCTCGCCTTCGGGCTCCCAGTATGAACCTTTGCCGGTGAGTTCAGCTGTCGGCACAGGGTACATAAACTGAGCTCCCCACTGCTGATATTTGCTGCATGTGAACTACAAGCAGCACTTTTCTTTACCTGTAGTTGGTGATCTACACTGCCGGCTCCAGGCTTGTGCACAGCTATTCTGACAGATAAATCTGCTACAGGTGCAGCCTACACCAGCGCTCTCCTACATCTAGAGCTGGTGAGTTATACTGCATAATTATTGTGTATCATCACTGCAACCATCAGATTCACATTGTATTGAGCAGTGACACCTGGATAACAGTGGTACAAAGGTATCACTACCCCTTCATCGTCGTACAGGACAAATCAGATTTGTCATGCAAGGTGAGGTCATTCTTCTTCTGACGTTCACCTTATTTTGAAATATCAAGGGGGTGGGGTGGCGACAACAATGTTCTTTATAGCACCAAAAAGACTAGTTGTGGTTCTGACTATTACTCTCGTACATACAGTGCATCCAGAAAGTATTCACAGTGCTTCACTTTTTCCACATTTTGTTGCTACAGCCTTATTCCAAAATGGAATTCATTTTTGTCCTCAAAATTCTACACACAATACCCCATAATGACAATGTGTAAAAAGTTTTTTTTTAGATTTTTGCAAATTTAATTAAAAAAAAAACTAAACTAAGAAATCACATGTACATAAGTATTCACAACCTTTGCCATGAAGCTCAAAATTGAGCTCAGGTGCATCCTGTTTCCACTGATCATCCTTGAGATGTTCCTATAGCTTAATTGGATTCCACCTGTGGTAAATTCAGTTGTTTGGACATGATTTTGAAAGGCATACACCAGTCTATATAAGGTCCCACACTTGACAGTGCATGTCAGATCACAAACCAAGCATGAAGTCCAAGGATTGTCTGTAGACCTCCGAGACAGGATTGTCTTGAGGCACAAATCTGGGGAAGGGTACAGAAAAATATCTGCTGCTTTGATGGTCCCAGTGAGCACAGTGGTCTCCATCATTCATAAATGGAAGTTCAGAACCACCAGGACTCTTCCTAGAGTTGGCTGGCCATCTAAACTGAGCGATTGGGGGAGAATGGCCCTAGTCAGGGAGGTGACTAAGAACCCGATGGTCACTCTGTCAGAGCTACAGCATTCCTCTGTGGAGAGAAGGCCAACCATTTCTGCAGCAATCCACCAATCAGGCCTGTATGGCAGAGTGGCCAGACGGAATCCACTCCTTAGTAAAAAGCACATGGCAGCCCGCCTGGAGTTTGCCAAATGCACCTGAAGGACTCTTAGACCATGAGAAACAAAATTCTCTGGTCTGATGACGAGACAAAGATTGAACTTTTTGGCATCAATGCCAGGCATTATGTGTGGAGGAAACCAGGCAACGCTCATCACCAGGCCAATACCATCCCTACAGTGAAGCATGCTGGTGGCAGCATCATGCTGTGGGGATGTTTATCAGCGGCAGGAACTGGGAGACTAGTCAGGATAGAGGAAAGATTAATGCAGCAATGTACAGAGACATCCTGGATGAAAACCTGCTCCAGAGCGCTCTTGACCTCAGACTGGGGCGACGGTTCATCTTTCAGCAGGACAACGACCCTAAGCACACAGCCAAGATATCAAAGGAGTGGCTTCAGGACAACTCTGTGAATGTCCTTGAGTGGCCCAGCCAGAGCCCAGGCTTGAATCCAATTGAACATCTCTGGAGAGATCTGAAAATGGCTGTGCACCAATGCTTCCCATCCAACCTGATGGAGCTTGAGAGGTGCTGCAAAGAGGAATGGGCAAAACTGCCCAAAGATAGGTGTGCCAAGCTTGTGGCATCATATTCAAAAAGACTTGAGGCTGTAATTGCTGCCAAAGGTGCATCAACAAAGTATTGAGCAAAGGCTGTGAATACTTCTGTACATGTGATTTCTTAGTTTTTTTTTTTTTTTTTTTATAAAATTGAAAAAAATCTCAAAAAAAACTTTTTACACGTTGTCATTATGGGGTATTGTGTGTAGAATATTGAGGACAAAAATGAATTTATTCCATTTTAGAATAAGGCTGTAACCTAACAAAATGTGGAAAAGTTAAGCGCTGTGAATACTTTCCGGATGCACTGCATGAACCACTCGCAAAATGAGTGACAGGTAGACAGCATTTCAGGGTGGTAACAGGGGGGAGGGGGTTAGAAAAAACAAGCGGGTTGGACCGTTTAAATGCTGTATTATGGGCATGCATAAATTAGCTTTTGCGATCTCCTTCACAGCATGAGGGCTCTCTGCATGTCAGGAGAGCTGCAGTGGTTGCGGCTGGTCAGACTTGAATTACAAGCTGAATGACTTCCAGATCTGCATTGATGGTACTGATGTTAACTCTGTTGCACGTCATTGAATGGATATGAGAAGGCAGCAGTGGGCGTCCCTATGCTCAGCAATGCTTTAGAAGGCATTAGCATATTATAGCAACTGCGATCTGTGAGAGAATGCAGCTGCAATTGCATTAGCGTAAATTTCGGAATCAGGCCCTATGTTTGGACTTAAAAAACATTGGGCCTGATTCACTAAGGATCCCAACTGCGATTGCAATAGCGATTATGCACACAGTCTCACTGCGACAGTATGCTAATCCACTGCGATCGCTATGCCATCGCAGCACAACATAAGGACGCACACTTTACCTTACACACATCCATAATACTTAGCAAAACTGCGGAACCATCGGTAACAGAGGCCCTGATTCAGAGCCGGACGCTCTGACCAGAGCGCTCGCTCTGAATCAGGGCCGCCTTAGTAAAATTTGGAGCGTCCTCCTGGACGCTCGCATAGCTGTGGGTTATCAGAGCCAAAATCACTCCCACTGACATCACTAGTGATGTCAGTGGGGCCGGCTTCAGACGGTAGGCGTTCCTATGGGAACGCCTCCGTCTGGCAGCCACGCCCCCGGCATGCCCACCAAAGGGGGCGTGCTGTCAGTCACCATCGATAGCACGCCCCCTTTGGTGCGAGACCCAGAGCGACAGCTTGGCTGTCGTTGTCCGGGTCTCGCGCATGCGCACGATGGAACTACCTCCGTCGTGCGCATGCGCAGTGGGGGAACATCGACCCGCTTGCGAGCGTCCTGCGCTCCCGAGCGGGTCTGAATGACCCCCAAAGTACAATCACAGCCTCACGCACACTTGCACAAGCTCTGACCTTACTCAGGAATTGCTAACCTCGTCGCACGCTGCGAGTACAGAAACTGCGTACAGCATCGAAGTGGATAATTTATACATGCCCCTGCAACGGCGTTGAAACGCACTGGCAAGCCTGCGTTTTGCCAACCATTTTCGCCAACTGTTTGGGGGTGGTAACCGTCCCCCGTTATCACCCCCAAACGGTACTTCCGGTCAATCACTCTGCGATGGGTCTGTGTAGTGACTTGTACACAGAATGCAACACTTGGGCGATTGCATGTGATCGGTGGTGAATCAGGCCCATTGACAGCAACGAGAGATGCTACTCCTCAATGATGGAAAAACCCAATATCCCATTAGCAGGATAGTTGCCAAAATAAAATTTTGTTTTGAAGTGGAGACACTGAGTGACCGGAATATGTAAGAGATGAAGAAGGCTCTACATACAGCTTACAAAGTATGGATCCCAAAGCTCATAACATAATTGAACCGATTCTATAACAAACACATAACCTGTGTATGTTGGATTCAATATGAGTTTATACTTCTGTTAGAAACCGTACATTTTTACATGTTATTAGCCACATATGTATACAGATATAGGGGTCTCTGTACTAATAATTGCGGTACTGCCACGATTATTATGTAACTAACTCGCCGGGGATATTTTAATTTTTAATAAAAATATCCCGGCTATGTACTTCGGGGAACTCGCAGGGACAGCGGTTACGGTAACCGATGTCCCTGCGAGTTATATCCTCGGCATTTAGTAGAAGTCTTTCACAGAAGTGAAAGACTTACCCTAGGGAAGCAGACACTGCGCATGGGCACACTGTCAGCTTCCGGAGCTGGCCAGGGGCTGCGGGGGAGAGATCGAAAGATCCCTCTCCTGCACCTGGAACCCCATAGGTTCAAATCAGTTTACACCATCTGAAGATGGTGTAAACAACCGGGGCTGAACGCCGCTTTTTGAAGTCAGATCGTATTCCTCATTGACAATAATGGGGACTGTGATCTGAAGTGCTAATTAGCACTTTGCCGGAGATTACTCTGAAATCTCCTGCATTGTGCTATTAGTACACAGCAACAATACATAAAATTATGCAGAAACTGCAGTTTCTGCATAATTTTCTGTAAAAATCAGCTTGATACATATACTCCATAATTTGTATATTTACAAAAAAAAAAAAACTTTTAAGAACTGAAATGCTGTACATGCTTCTGTAATATAAGTGGTCTTATATTCCCGCAATGTTTGAGAAACAGCTGCTGGTGACTTATACCTCTTTCACATAGCAAATGCCATGTCGCACCAGTGCTTTGTACATGCATCCATCCCTGGTGCGACCTGTCTGAGTCCCCTTTCAGACTGGCGGCCCGACGCAGCAATAATGCCAGGTCGATGATGTCACCACCATCACTGCTGAGCCATCTGCCAGCTCTTCCTATGCAGTGAACAGGACCCGGTTCGCCTCAAACTCGTGTTCATCCCTGCTGGTTACCAGAGTTGAAATGCCGGGTCGCTCGACCCAGGTTATTTCAACTGGGACCTTTCAAACTGCACAGTAACCCGGGTTGCTGCATGTTCATGTGCAATAATCTGGGTTATTTGCTGGCAGTGTGAAATGGATATTACTTTAATTGGGTTGTACACACGGTCTCTGAACTTTTACTTGATTTCTGTTCTTCTCGTCCAAATTCTTGAACCCATGAGCTATTCCCATGATAGAATATATTGTATTTTTATGATAATCTTGTGTGTTAAATGTGACTTTACTGCCATCTAATGGCTAAAGGCATATCATGTTAGAAATATGCATGTCTAACCACTTAACTGACATTTTTTTTTTTAAAAATCACTCAGTCAGTTTTTTAATGATTGAATTAGGACAAGAACATATATTTTATAATCCATCCCACATGATTTTATAAAAAAAAAAGATTATATATATATATATATACACACACACACACACATACATATACACACAAAACATATCTTTTTTTTAACTAAAAATAAATTACAAATTGGTCATCAATATATTGGACCATCGATGTTTGGAACGGCGGCTACTCCTCTCTGCAGACGTTGGGTGGGGGGTCCTGCCGTACTGACCGATCAACAGTGATCGGCAGAACTGCAACCACTGGGAGAGGGTGCAAGGATGCAGAGGGTCCCGGAGGTCCCTCTGCCATTAGCGTCTGCTAGAAGATTTAAGGGAGATTTAATATAGATACGGGTGGTAAGCAGAGAGATACATTGTCAGACAGCAATAATGTAACAGACAAATAAATGTGGTTCTATACTGTACAGTTTTGGGTTTGGTACACAACGTTGGGAAGCAGTAGCAAAGGGTCAGGCAAAAGCTTGGTGAGGGACCTTTCTAGCAGTCTGATGTGGTCTGGAGCAAAAGTCTGATGCATAGTGTGGACAAATACAGATAGAAGGACAGTCAGTCAGAGAGAGAAACCAAGAACCCAATGCCAAATTGGCGCACATCTATGGATATAACAGATAATCACCTAGCACTGAGTGTTAGGTCTGGACATCTTATATACCTCATAGGGCAAGGAAAAGCGTTCGAAGCAGCTACGAATTTCCAGTGTATGCACAATCCAGGAGCAGAGAGACCAGAGGACGGGTAGTTCTTCCTCATCCTTCACGGCCTATGGGCTACATTACTAGCTCCTTAATTCTCTTGATGAACTATAAAATTACAATGAACCTGGTTATGACACTTGAAAACCAAAAATGAGGGACTCCAAATCTCATCATGAAATTAGTACAGGTTGAGCATCCAAAATGCAAAACAGAGTGACACCTTTGCTTTCTCATGGTTCAATATACACAAACTTTGTTCAATGCACAAATGTATTAAAAATATTGTTATAAAATTACCTACAGGCTGTGTGTATATGAATCATAAATTAATTTGGACTTGGGTCCCATCCCCAAGATATATCATTATGTATATGCATATATTCCAAAATCCGAAACACATCTTGTCCCAAGAATTTCAGATAAGGAATACTCAACCTGTATTTACTATTTATCAGAAATTATCTATATGTCCTATGATCTAGTTTATTTAAAAGATTAGTTAAAAAATTAAGAACTTACCTTTGTTAACTCTCTTTTTTCGAAGTCTATAAGGTCCACAGGGAGACCTTGGGGGGGTGTAGGTGATGGAACTGAATCCAGGCACCACGCAGTTAAAGCTTTCAGCTCCCAGGATGCACTGGGTCCACTCTCCCTATACACCGCCCCCGAGTCAGAGGCACCTCAGTTTGTAACAAGCCAAAGGCCGGAGGAGGATAAGAGAGAAGGAAGAATGGTACACTCAAGAATCACATTCTCACACAGGAGGAGACGGAAAACTGGTGACCAGTAAGATAGCCCATATGAAGCCAGGTGCGTCACGGCGGGTGCCCTGTGGACCCTATGGACTTCGAAGAAAGAGTTAACAAAGGTAAGTTCTTACCATAACTCATGTTCTTCTTCAGGGTCCATAGGCTCCACAGGGAGACCTTGGGGATGTCCCGAAGCAGTCCTTTTAAGGATGGGGACGCTCCTGCGCCGAGAGGAGAATCCGGCACCCAAAGGAAGCATCCTGAGAGGCGAAGGTATCAAAGGCATCGAACCGACCACGTAGCCGCCTTACACAGCTGAACAGCCAAGGCGCCATGGCGAGCTGCCCATGAGTGACGCGCAGGCCGAGTAAAATGAACATTAACAGAAGTTGGAACATGCAGGTCCGCCTGTGAGTAAGCTTCTGAAATAGTCATATGAAGCCATCTAGCCAATATTTGTTTGTTGGCTGGCCATCCCTTCATGTGAAATCCATAGACCACAAATAAGGAGTCTGATATCCAAAGGGAACTGGTACGGTTCACACAAATCCTGAGGACGCGGACCACATCCAAGGAGGCCTCACCTGCCGAGAGGTCTAGTGATTGAAAGGCCGGTACTATAATCTCCTGATTAATATGGAAACTAGAAACAACTTTAGGAAAGAACTCAGGGCGAGTGCGAAGCACAGCCCTGTTATGGTGAAATATCAGAAAGGGAGAATGACCGGAGAGTGCTTCCAATTCTGACACCTTCCTGGCAGATGCAATACTACTCTGTGGTAGATCCTGGCAGAAGCAGGCTTACATGCTCTAAGCATCGTGTTGATGACAGAGCTAGAGAATCCTTTGGCCCTTAGGAGGAATGTCTCAAGAGCCACGCCGTCAAAGACAGACGATCCAGGTCCAGGTAAAGGCAAGGACCCTGAGACAACAGGTCCGGACATTGAGGTAGGAGGAACGGAGTGTCGACGGAGAGACTCCGAGGATCTAAGTACCAATGACGTCTGGGCCAAGCTGGAGCCACCAGCAGGACAGTGCCTTTGTCTTGACTGAACTTACGAAGAACTCGAGGAAGAAGGGAGACTGGAGGGAAGAGGTATGCAAACTGGAAGGTCCACTTCACTGACAATGCCTCTACAAGGTTGCCTCGGCATCTCTTGTTCTGGATCCATACACAGGCAGTTTGTGATTGTGTCGGTAGGCCATGAGGTCCACCTCTGGGAGACCCCATCTGTTCACTAGGAGTTGAAAACACCTCTTGGTGAAGCGACCATTCCCCGGGATGCATGTCATGATGGCTGAGGAAGTCTGCTTCCCGATTGGGAACTCCCAAAATGAATACTGCCGAAATTACCAAGATGTGACCCTCGGCCCACGTCAGAATGCGGGACACCTCTGTCATTGCTGCCTGACTTCGTCCTTGATGGTTGATGTAAGCCACTGTTGTGGCATTGTTGGACTTAACCTGTACAGGTTTTCCGTGAAGTTTGTACTGGGCCAGGTTGAGGGCCCTCTAGATAACTTGAAGTTGCAATATGTTGATTGGCAGGGTTGATTCGACCGATAACCAACGGTCCTAAAAGGAGTGCAGACCGGTCACTGCGCCCCAGCACCGGAGTCTGGCATCTGTTAGGATTACCAGGTCCAGGATCCAAAAGGGGCTACCCTTGGTTAAATTAGGATGTCTGTAGCCACCAAGATACAGACAGACTAACCTCTGGAGAAAGCACCATCATCTGAGCCTTGATCTGATGGGCTAACACCTGCAAAAGATCCGGGTTTTTTTTTTACAAAGCCTGGAATGGAACTGAGCATATTCCACCATGTTGAAGGTGGACACCATGGATCCTAGAATCTGCATTGTGGATCGACACTCGGCGACTGTGGAGACATCTGCGCACTCGTAGTTGAAGTGTGGAGATCTTGTCTGATGTCAGAAAGATTCTCTGATCCAGAGAATCCAGCAGGGCTCCCAGATGAATCACTCTCTTTGAGGGAATCATGGAGGACTTTTTCCAGTTGAGTAACCATCTGTGCTTGTGCATGAAAGCAATGGTTAACTGCAGAAGGCGGTGAAGCGCTTCTGGGGATCCTGCTAGGAGCAGGAGGTCGTCCAGATATGGTAACAGACGGACACCCTGACCACATAGCTGGGCCGCCCTGATAGCCATAATTTTGGTAAAAACCCGTGGAGCTGTGGATAGTCCAAATGGCAGAGCCTGAAATTGGAAGTGTTGCTGTATAGCAAACCGAAGATATCGCTGATGCGAGGGCGCTATAGGTACCTATATGTACGCGTCCTGAATATCCAGAGATACCATGAAGTCCCCAGGCTCCCTAGCTAGGATGATGGAGCGTAGGGTTTCCATCCTGAACCGGAGTACCCTGAAGAATTTGTTCAAGGATTTAAGGTTGAGGATAGGCCGATGAGACCCATTTGGCTTCTGACCTAGAAAGGGAGTAGAATAATAACCAGTCCCGAGCTGAGATAGTGGGACTGGCACAATTCCCCCTGCTTGCAGAAAGGACTGTATTGTAAGGCCTAGTTCAGATCTGAAGGAGGGTCTGTGTAGAAAACTGGAGGGGAGGCCATCTGAGACATGAGAGGGTGTACCCGTGACAGACCACTTCTCTAACCCAAGCATCTGTGTTGGTTTGACACCAGCACTGGGTGAACTGAAGAAGTTTGCCTCCCACTCTGGGATATCCCAGGGGTAGGCCCGTCCCGTCAGGCTGAGGGTTTATCCTTGGGTTTTGAAGCAGGGCGTCTGGTGTTCCAGGTCTGCTTGGTCCTGGCTTTGGCGGCCCTAGTGGAAGCAGACTGCCTAGGAAAGGACTAACCCTTAGGCCTTGGACTACATCATTAAAGTCCTTTCATCCTCAGGGAAAGCCTAACAGAAGTAGTTGCTGAAGGCAGAAATGTAGTTTCTGATGCTGCCAACGTGGTTACAAACTTGTCAAGGTCTGAGCCAAACAAGATCTCCCCATTGTAGGGTAACCCTTCTAGGCCTTTCTTGGAACCCGCATCTGCCTTCCATGAGCGTAGCCACAGGGTACGGCAGGCAGACACAGCTGCGGCCGAGCCTCTGGAGTTTAGGAGACTGGCTCCAATGTCGCTTCTCCAATATAGGAAGCTGCATCTTGAATGTGAGCAACAAAAGACATCTGATCCCTAGAAGCATCTGAGGGAAAAAGAGTCTTCAAGTGCGTCAGCCCAGCTCTCTATAGCTTTAGCCACCCATGCCATAGCCATGGTTGGACAGGCAACATCCCATGAGAGTATATCGATTTCAGGCAAGCTTCCACTTTCCTATCCGTAGGATCCTTCAAGGAAGTAACTGTAGGAATAGGCAACCTAGCGCTTTTAATTAAACGCATAACAAATGAATCCACCGCAGAGGGTGTTTCCCATTTTGCACAATGAGCCACTGGAAAAGGGTAACATGTCAGAAGTTTTTGTGGTTGAAACCTCTTACCAGGTGAATGCCAGGCTGCAGCCCTGTCTTCAGCTATTTGATCCAATAGGAGGAAATTCTGAAGCCACTTTCTGTCGTTTAAACAGAGGTTTCTTGGATTTAGGGGCTGGCTCTTCATCTTCTTTTAATAAGATGGATCTGACAGCTCGTACCAAGACAGGATGTTAATTTTTGACCGACTCACATTCTCCTCCAGAGGGTAGTCAGGGTTAGAGAGATCAGCATCTACTGCTTCCTCAGATGATAATTCAGAATCTGAGAGTTGCGTGGACTGTGACAATAACACAGGACGCTTAGTGGGCTTACTGGGTAAGGGCTTCTCACCTTTCAACATGGTTTGAAAGGCATTAGATGTAGCCATTAGACTCTGCACAGAGTTAGAGAGTACGTCTACCCATAGTGGGAGCACAGGTCTGTATCGCCTGAACCTGCTGTGGCCACCCCAAAGGGAGAATTACAGCCTGCTGTGATAACCCCATAGGGGGAATGACACCGGCAGGCGGTCCGCAATAGTGGCCAGAACCTGAGAAAATGAAGCCTAGGTGGGCTCCTTTGTACAGGCGCTGTGTTGTCTGATGGGCCTGTGAAGTATATTACTACATAACCCATCTCAAATCCTCCTCACTTAAGCCTGCAGCACATAATTAGCATGATAGCAGTATGGGTGCAGATACCTGTTTATTACTCTTGCCTTTGCTAGACATAGTTGCAGAGTAATATGGCACACAATATGGCACTGGGTATAAAGCAACCACCGTGTATGTAGGATACTAGTAAGAATGCAATATACTGGTCCTGTCTTATGCTTGGGTAAGCTGCAGGAGCACGGAGCACGCAGCCCAAATATGGCACAGTGCAACAACCAACTGTATTTGCCAAACCTCACAAATACTTAGTTCTATATATGTGAGGTACAGGAAAACCCCTGAATACACCTGTATGTTAGGGCAAAGTCAGAAGAAAAGGGAAAGATAAATGCTGACAGTAAAATAGAGAACAGACAGGCAGTGCTAGCATTAGTCACATACTACTAGCATTAGTCAAATCCAGAAATAACATATAACTGCAAACTGGCACTACAATCAACTACTGTCTGGTAGGCAATAGTGCTACATACGCTGGGGAGAGGTATGCAGGGGGACCGGACCACGCATTGTCCTGGGAGAGCTGCGACTGCACCATGAAGATGGCCGCCGGAGACTTTAGACGGGCCGTGGCCAGAGTAGAGCAGCTCGGGGAAGCCAGACCGCAGTGGAAAGGTGCACTGAGCTGAGGGGAGGAGCCGCTTACACAGGAAAGCTGTCTCCCCTGGCCGATTATTAACCCCTGGGACGCTGGTTTCCTGCACCAAATTGACCCTGGTGATCCAGTGGAGCGCGATGGCTGGAGCCTGCATCCACACTCAGCCACCTCCGATCTGTCCCCTGAGACCAAAGGTATCGACTGCCATAACGCGCGGGTCACCGCGAGCGCCGACCCACCTTTCCGGTCCCCTGATGTCCGGGTGCAGACTGGGTCCTCTCTGGGTGCCCTGGCTAGCTCTGACCCCCGGAACATCCACCGAGATCCCCAGATCAGTACTGGCGTTGCGGCACCGGAGGGGTGATGGAGCGGCAGAGCAGACATCCCACGGACAGTTTGCTGCTGCACGCTCTAGTTGTAATAAAATACAGAAAATCATAAATAGAAATAAGCTTTAGGGGCTGCCTAAACAGTCCCCCCTGCGAAATGATGACCCGACTCCGGCCGGGCACCAATTAAACTGAGGTGCCTCTGGCTCGGGGGTGGGGTATAGGGAGAGTGGACCCAGTGCATCCTGGGAGCTGAAAGCTTTAACTGTGCGGTGCCCGGATTCAATTCCATCAGCTACACCCCCCAAGGTCTCCCTGTGGAGCCTATGGACCCTGAAGAAGAAAGATTAGTTCATTATTTCACTTGCTCTGAAACACAATGATGAGACAAGTGATTGGACACACAGAACTACTCTATTACTCATACAGTAGGCATTTCTACTACTAGCTCATTGGATGTCTGATACATCAACCCTACATTTGGGCCTATAATTCAAACAGTTAAAAGAGCGGAGAAGCGGACCATGGGAAAAGTTGCCCATAGCTACCATTCAGCTTTGAGGTAACAATTATCAAGTACATTATATAGATTGATAGGTAGAAGCTGATCGGTTGCTATGGGTAACTTCTCCAGTCTTTTCCCTGCTTGATACATAAACCGCTGTGAGAGTTTAGCAGTAAGCTCTCACACTTTTACAACTCGGCCAATGTAATAGAGTCCGAGAACATACAAACTCGCATGTTTTTAGACTCTGACGATTTAAACTCTCATCCAGATGTTTTCCCATTTTGAAGATAAAACTCGACCAATGTGAGATTACTGCTAAGCTCTCACATTTTCTAAACTCTCACCCTATTACATTAGGCGCATAGTCTTATTTAAATGATCATATATGTTTAATATGTCTGACTGATCTTAATATTTTAAAAAAGCAATCACTTATACAGCAAACTAGTAGTGACATGTTTATCTCTGCAATGTTAATTACATTTTTGTTATTATTTTTTACTTCCATAATATGCAATATATACCCAAATTCAGAGTATTGTAACGTGTCACTTTTTTTTGCTTCTAAAATACAGAAATTAGAAAAAAAAAACCTTACCTTAGCCCCAATCTTTTTTTTTTTATTGCACCCATTAATGTTAATGAATACACACCAGGGCTAGAATAACAATGGGGCGGATGGCACTACAGCTCCAGGCTCCACATAAAAATGCACACAGTATGCCATAAATTATAAGTATTAAAATTGCATTTCTGTTTTCCTTTCTATTTTTATGTAATTAGGGAGATAATAGGGCTGATAGTGTAGGGGTTGTACATGCCAGCTTCTATAATTTATCTATCATGATCTATAAAATGACAGAAGCTGATTGATTGCTACTTTATCACTTGATCTCTTTTTAAGGTTTGATACATCTCCCCCCATGTCTTGTGGAATAAACAGAACTACTACTGTATATAGCATGCAGCACTCAGCACTGTGTCTTGAGCTGATGGAGAATGTATCATATGACTTCTGAGCCACTGTACTAAAAGAGCTACTGAAATATATGCCAGGAGAATGATTCATGAATCATCATGACAATCTAGTTCAATCAGCTCCACAGAGTCCTCACAATGTCTGAGCACAGCAGTGCCACCTGTGGTAGTTTAGCAGTACTCATGCCCAGTGGAGCTGCTGTGTTCAATCTCACTGTGTCTAACTCCTCCAACTTGCTTTAGTTATTGATGAACTAATTTTTGCCAGAGCTGTAAACCTATGCTGGGTACACACTAAGCGATGTGTGTACCCAGCGATGCGACACACAACGCGGCTGCTGATGGGCCAACATATTGGTCGGCCCATACACAACGGGCGATCTAGTGCTCGACCGCCCGATATGCCGGCCCCCCTGCATAGACTTGCATGGGATCGTCAGCTGCATCGCCTGATCATACATGCTGCACATAAGATCAGGCGATGAGGCTGACGACCCCACAGGAGCGCGTACTACACAATGTTGTATATACACATTACACATATTTTAACGACTTGTCGTTCCGATGTGTCAGAATCGGCCAAATCTTTAAAAGATATTGTGTAGTGTGCAAGGGGTCTTTAGTGAACTGGATGACTTCATTTGGAACTGATCTTTCATGAACTACCCATCACTATCCTAGACAATAGGTATAAAATAGAATATACATGTAAAAATTATCAATTCACCACATAATACCTGTTGTATATAAAATAATGAAAGCCTCACATGAGGTAATTGTATATTAGAATTCATGATTGCCCTACTGCTTTTGTAATATGAGCAAAAGTTTTCAAAATCAATAAGAACTAGGTGGTCCATTTACCAATAATCGCGATATTGGCGAGGATATTTTTGGCCAATATTGTCGCAATTGTTTTTCCTGCACTTTCTCTATGCAAGAAAAACCCTTGGCAGCAGCTGCGTTAACACGATGTCCCTGCAAAGTCTCCACAGGCAGTCTTTTAGGTTGTCCGAAGACTGTCCTGCTCTACACATACCATACTCTATACATGGCATACATATATATATATATATAATTTTTTTTTCACCATATACATAGCACTACCCGTTGCTTGTCTGCCTTGCATTCATACCTATCATTGATAGAGATACACGTCAAGAGTTTAACCAGCTGCCGCGATCTTACTTGGTCAAAGATTGTCATCTCCGTAAGACTAATGCTGGGCATACACTATACAATTTTCTGTCAGATATCTGTACAATCTGGCTGGTTGGAATGAAAACCTGGTAATGTATGGGAGCAAATAACAATAGAAATTTGCTCCCAAACACTAGAAAACGGACCAGATTTTCCTTCCCACCAGACAGATTTGACAGATATCTGACAGATAATTGTAGAGTGTATGCCCAGCATAAGACTATACGGTCGCCACCGGTCTGATCCCTTTTGTTTAGTTTAACTGAAAGTACTCCTCCTTAAGCAGCCATGTTTCACATGAATTCCCTCCGCTGTTTTAGGTCTGTATTATTATGCGGTTCTACTGATGTCTCAGATTGTACATTGTGCTGTTTGTTCACCATGTAAACCCATCCTCCACTGTTATTCTTTTTTTCTTCTGTACCTCCATAATTTTTTTTTTGCTTCAGGAAAAACTATTGATGGTAAAACAGAAAGAAGAAACTTCATATAGAATAATTTAATATAATTTCAATTTTTTTAGTTTATTTTTGAAAAATCTGATTATATTTCAATTGCCGTTTAAAAGAGGAAATATATTTCCCATAACAATCTTTTAAAAAGACAAATAAAAGAAGTAGCAGTTTGTGTTTCTAACTTGCTAAACAAGACTTTACCTTTTTTTCTGGTATCTGGAACTTCCTGCAGAACAGGATTAAAACCAGATATTCCGTACCTGTATTTGGTTATAAGACACTTTTTTGTAATATGTATTTAATGAATGCTGTGTGTATTACATGAGGCAAAATAACATCACAGTGCAACAACAAGCTCCCAGTCACAAAGGAGGAGTTGGCATTTTGGTGTCACCGCCTCAGAGGGTGCCACCCAGTGCGGTCCGCACTCCTCAAGTGACGCCACTGATTCTTGATATTAAAGGATAGTATCTGTTGCAACTGAGATTAGAGGTTCTGTGTACAAAACGTGGATTCTTGAATTTTTGTGTGGTCCAAACTAGAGTGATGAAAATAGTAATACGTAAACAGAGAATTAGAAAAACAAACAACAGTAGATGAACCATGTAAAATCTTATTCTTTTTAATTTTAAGACAGAAAGGGCAAAATTATTTATGCAAAGATCTTGATGAGACAACAATGAAAAGATAAAACAATGCAAGACCAATGAACACAGCTCTACCTTGGAAGGGCAACCTAATGTAATTTGTGTATAATGATTACAATACACATTTAATAAAGGGTATTTCTAAAGCTTCCTAAGATAGCATTTGTCATTGCAAAATATTGTTTACTAATAAAAATGTCCCCATGATTTGTTGCTCTTAGGGCTCAATCCTAATAGGTACGAATTTAAATGTGAGTCTGTTTCAGGAAATTAACAGACATCTCACAAATGCACGCACCTGAGAAATCTGACATTCAATTAGAAATGCCAATTTGCGGGACTCGCAGAGAGGGTGTGCAACCTTTCTACAAAATTGTGCCCTGGGAGAATGACATGAAAAAATGGAGATACCATCCTGGACCCCCACAAAAAGTGGCAACTGAGATAACAGGACAACACAGGCTGTTACTGGCCATAACGAAAGTACTGGAAGTCAAATGGCTGATTTTTGCACTTTTATTAAATGGTTGAAAAATTATAACAAAGTGTTTTTCTTTAAATTAAACTCTTTACACACATTGTCAGAAAAAATTCTGTACATTGATTTTGCAGTATTTTTATACAAGTTTGTAAATAGTTGGAATAAACACTCTTACCTCATGTGCAAGTTCAAAAACCCCTCTCCCATCATACAACACCTCCATATACCTGTCCCACATCATTTACACCTTCACATACCTGTCCCACATCATTTACACCTTCACATACCTGTCCCACATCATTTACACCTTCACATACCTGTCCCACATCATTTACACCTTCACATACCTGTCCCACATCATTTACACCTTCACATACCTGTCCCACATCACTTACACCTTCACATACCTGTCCCACATCACTTACACCTTCACATACCTGTCCCACATCATTTACACCTTCACATACCTGTCCCACATCATTTACACCTTCACATACCTGTCCCACATCACTTACACCTTCACATACCTGTCCCACATCATTTACACCTTCACATACCTGTCCCACATCATTTACACCTTCACATACCTGTCCCACATCACTTACACCTTCACATACCTGTCCCACATCATTTACACCTTCACATACCTGTCCCACATCATTTACACCTTCACATACCTGTCCCACATCATTTACACCTTCACATACCTGTCCCACATCATTTACACCTTCACATACCTGTCCCACATCATTTACACCTTCACATACCTGTCCCACATCACTTAACCCGAGCTTTTTTTTTTTTTTTTTTTTCAAAGTTCACGTGACAACGGGCATGTCTTTATTGGCCAAATGATGCTATTTATACCTCTCCAAGTCCACAATATAATAAGATAAATACTTTATGGTCATTGTAAAAGCACATCAAAATTACAAGTATTCATTGGGAGGGGTGTACCAGAGGTTCTGCACTGTGTCCTGACATTTTTACCTTACATTTTCCTAATTTTTTACACCTGCTCAGTGGGGTGCGCACAAAAAACCCCATTAATTTCCTGTGAAAAATCAATGAGAGTTTGGAATTGGACTGCAAATGTATATCGCAGGGTGAATTCGCCATGAGAACAGCTCGCAGGACCCAACTCGCACCTAACAGGATTGACGCTTACAGTACTATTGAATTATTCTCAATAATATTTTTTACTTTTCTTTTTTTCTTCCATACAGAGATTATAAAAATGTGTTAAGCTGAATACACACACAACAATTTTGTTACCAACGATTTTATGAACAATTTTAGATTATCTGTCAGATTTTTTAAAGTGTAATGAATGATTTTTTTGAACTACAAACGATTTTTGCATATTCCCTTAATGAAAATCGTTGAGTTGACAAGTCTGACTGAACTACAAACATGAACGCGCATGAACGATAATCGTTCATCGTTTGACTCAGAAAGTGAACGATTTTTTTCAAACGATTATCGTTGAATGATATCGTTTAACGATAATCGTTCAAAAAAATCGTTGTGTGTGTATGCAGCTTTATGACTATTTTGGTGCATTGAGCAGTCAATATTTCCTGAAGCAGTTAAAATAAGAACCCTACCTCCAAAAAAAAACAAACCTGGAAAACAAAACAAACCACAACACTCAGTTTGATCTGAAGAATTGATAAGAAGAAATCATACTACAATGATAAAACACTCAATTATAAACATTGTGGAGTAAACCGAAAACCATTGCACATCAAACAAGAGTCTGGAAATTCCATTTAAACTGATTAAACAAAAATAAATAAGATTTACACAGGAAAAGGGTACTGGGCCAGCCAGTACTAACATGTACGGAAAGAAATATTACCCTCAATGCTTGGTAGCAGAATTGGCTGATAAAAATGAATCTGGGCTTCTCTGTTTTTTTATAGGAAATAGGTGTTGTGATTTTGAGAACAAACATAATTAGAATATATTTAAGAAGCCATTTTTTACCTATACAAAAATAAAAATAGGATTGCTTTAGTATTTCCAAAGCATAAAATAATTTTACAACCTATATAAAAAATACATAAATTAACAAAATATAGGAGACTGGAACAGTATTTTTGTCTAATGGGCAGAATATTTTTTTGTTTCAGTGATCAGACCACAAAAGCTCAAACAGTCACCAAAACGAAAATTAAAGAAATACAACACACACAAATAAATAAAAAGCATAAAAACAATTTGCTTCAACTTTAAAAACATACACAGTTGTTGCTTCATTAAAAAATGAATGCCTTGAGTTGTAAAAACAGTAAGTGGATTTTATATCTTCAGTGGTTCCATTAGTGGCTAAGGAACATTTCTCAGCCATTTCAAAGTCTTTTTTTCCCCCACATCACTATATATTTTTTTGTACTTAATATTCATCTAAAATAATTGACCATAGACTCTCTCTTCTTTTACAATGTTTTCAAATAAAATTTAAATATTCATTATTTAAATTACAATTTAATCCAAGGTTTGGTGGTAGTCAAGCTAAGTGAGAAGACAAACTGAAACCTTGTCTTCTATGTGACAAACAGCCAGTGCCTTAACGCTTCCATTCCCTGTACAGCCTGAGTGTAGTAGAAGTCCATATTTGCAGCAAAGTCTTTACATATAGATGACTCCACGTCGCCAAACGTGCAGTATAATGCAGTTCCGCCAATGCTAAGAAACACAGTTACAATGCAAAGTGCTACCAGCAAAATGCAGGAGCCTCCACCAATTTCTTCTGCAATAAAAGAAAAAATATTGCGGTAAAATTCCTGGCAGTGTACATTCATTTATTTAGTTCATAATACAAACAAAAAAGAAAATACTTATGCTTTAAACACCAACATGACTAAGGGCCTCATTTATTAATGAGTTTTATCACCAAAACGAGTGATAAATTTCACGGTGTATGATAAATGGTGCTCCAGCCAATCAGCTCCCAACTGTCAACTGAAAAATGACAGTTGGGAGCGGATTGGCTAGAGCACCATTTATCATACACAGTGAAATTTATTACTCGTTTTGGTGACAAAACTCGTTAATAAATGGGGGCCTATATGAGAATGGTTTGTTTTATTTCATTACATGATTAGACTCTTTATCCAACTGATAATACTGGGTTGCTTTCCTAAGGCCCTCAGCCTGAAACACATTATAAGATGAAATGACAAAGACAAAATACATCAAACATTTATATACATTGAGGCCAATTTTAGTTCAAACAGCTGTTTTCTTTTGAAACATTTTTTAAATTAAATGTTGCTCCTTTCAAACGGTTAAAAGGAAAGGCCAGGGAGCACAAGATTCTGTGGATTTTTCCACTTGTCATTTATACCACTTTCAGACATAAATTCCCAGCTTCAACCCGAGACACCAAGCACAGGTAGAAGCCGGAATTACCCCTTTCACACTTATGGGTGCGACCCGGTTGTTCCCGGGTCGTCACCTTTCACACCAGACAATGGTCTTGCAGTGACCTGGGTCTTCCAGCTTTCAGTGGGCACTTGGAGACGATCTCCGCTCCAAGCATCACAGTCTCCGGCAAATCAATTTGTTTGAGGCATGATCCAGGTCGTCACCTTTCACACTTGAGCCGGGTCGTTGACCCAAGTTGCAAGTCCCGGGAAAAACTCTGCTAGCGAGCAGGGTCGCGGACCTGGGACCGTCAACCTGGGTTTCACCTTTCAAACATATGCCAGACCCGGGTATATGCACGTTCATGCGCAAATACCAGGCTTAAGTCTGAATGGGGGTATAATACACATTAAAAAGAAAGATAAAAGGATGTTCAATTGGAACTAAATCCAAACAATATTTCTGATCTATTGTAGAGGATGGTAAATTGCACTGTTGTATATTCTTGTTTTTCAAATACAATAATCTCTTTCTTCAGCAAACAAAATTGTTCTTCAATCCTGTACACTGTATAATCTCTCTCGATATTTTGTGGGTAGAAGGAGCTTCAATAACGGACTTGGACTGAATAAAAATACTGGGCCTGATTCAGACCCGGTCGCAAGCGCTGAGCGCTCGCAACCGGGTCGATGGTGACCCAGAGCGCATGCACACGATGGAGCCGGCGCTCCAGATCTCGCACCAAAGGGGGCGTGTGCCGGGGGGGGGAGCTTTCGGTTCTGTTTGAGCCGAAAGCTCTCTGGGGCTTGCGGCAAAACGAGACCCTACCACAAGGGTCTCGTCGCAAGCCCGATGGTCGCAATGGTCTTGACCATCGCGATCATCTTCCTGGCCGCTCGCTATAGCTGTGGGTGCTCACCCACAGCTATGTGAGCGGCCAGGAGGCCGTTCTAAAAAAGAAAAAAAAAAGACCGACCCTGATTCAGAGCGAGCGCTCTGTCAGAGCCACTGTTCATATTATTATCTTTTGTTAGTCTGGCTCCACCAAGTGTCATAAGCACCGTATAGGAAAAAAATTTTACACTGAGACACATCCAATAAAATATAAGTACAAAACAGCCCATATAAGTGGAAAACTTAAAAAGTGAAACAATTAGACAACAAAGTGCTTGACATTAGAAACCGTATTACCCTGGGAGTAGGTGGAAAAAAGGATCATTGAAAATGCAAGGGAAGAACAAGAGCGTGGAGAGCTAACAGACTAAGGGAGTCTGGGTATTATTGGGAGGTGAGCTGGGAGGAAAGGGAGACTAGAGTGTGCAGTTAAGATTGCGAGGAAAGTGTAGATGAACACGATATTAGCTAGCTGGCTGGAACAGAAAGCAGATTAGTGGTTTGGCCTCACACACTGGACGTTACTATGATGCCCTTATTAGCCTCTACACACAGCATATGCACACTAGACACTGCAGCATGCGGGCGGATGCATACTTATTTTCTAATTATAGAACTGGCTATATAAAGCAGTCATTTTACTGTAATATCCCTAATTAAGTCCTGAAATTGCTGTATTGAATTAAATGCATAGGGGCAAGTTCAAGGACTGTTTTCCTCTCTGTGTTCATGACTATCTTCATGCTGCAAGATTCCTGTTATAGATGAGCATGCTTTTCTTATTTTAAATGTACGAGCAGTACCTTACCTGTTATGCTTATATGTTGATAAATTGTTGGACATCCTGCACTAGATAGTTTTGTTTTGTTTTTTTTCCCTGACTGTCAGAAAAATGTAAAACCTTGCAATCAAGTATAGCAGATGAGTGATTTATTTCGTTTGGGCTAATCTCTTGAACCACTGAACAGATATTTGATGGGGTTTTCACTATTCTATACAGCACTGGTCGAGGAATGTTCAGGTGTATGAACCACTCATCTGTTACAAAAATTTGAGTTTTGGTATAACATACCTCAGTTAACTCTTTTTCTTCGAGGTCCATAGGGTCCACAAGATCTACCTTGGGGTATGTAGTTGGAGTGATCCATTGCACCAAACAGCTTACAGCTTTGAAGCTCCCAGCATGCACTGGTTCTCCTCTCTACATACCCCGCCCCCAGCCACAGACATTCAGTTTGTAAACAAGCCTAACGGCAAGAGACGGAAAGCGGAGAAGGAAGTACAATGTACTCAAGAAACACTCTCAAAATACGAAGAGGGAATCAGTGATACAAAAAAAGCAAAGAACAGATCCCAACTGAGGCCAGGTGCGTCAGGGTGGGCGCCCTGTGGACCCTATGGACCTCGAAGAACGAGACAACTGAGGTATGTTATGCAATAACTCTAATTTTCTTCTTCAGAGTCCATAGGGTCCACAGAATCTACCTTGGGGATGTCCTAAAGCAGTTCCCTTAAGGGTGGGGACGCTCCTGAGCAGAGAGGAGAATCCGCCGCCCAAAGGAAGCATCCTGGGAGGCAAAAGTATCAAATGCATAAAATTTGATAAAGGTATGGACAGAAGACCAAGTGGCCACCTAGCATAGCTGTTCAGCCAAGGCGCCATGTCTAACCGCCTACGATGGTCCCACAGACCGAGTAGAATGCTCTGTCACCTTGTTCCTGACCAGGAGATCAGCCTGTGTATAGACCTGAGAAATAGTCATACGCAACCAGCGAGCCGAAGTCTGTTTGTTAGCTGGCCAGCCTCATTTGAGAAACAACTATGGAGAGCTACATGACAGTGCTGCCAAATCCGAAACTCTGCGAGCTGAGGAAATAGCGAGGAGAAACAGTGTCTTCGCTGTCTGCCATCTAAGGTCCACCTTATCCAACGGCTCAAAAGGAGAAGCTTGCAGTGCCCTGAGAACTAAAGATAAATCCCAAGGTGCCACCGGAGGAACAAATGGAGGTTGCAGACGGAGAACCCCCTGCAAAAATGTTCTAACATCCGGCAGGGGAGCAATTCTGCGCTGGAACCATACTGACCATGCAGAAACCTCAACTCTCATTGTAGCCAGGCGAAGACCTAAGTCTATTCCCGCCTGAAGAAAACCAGAAACTCGCGAAACCCTGAAAACTTTAGGATCATATTTTCTGTGGGAACACCAAAGAAAAAATTAATGCCAAATCCGGTGATAGATGCGGGTAGAAGCAGGCTTCCTAGCCCTCAGCATCGTCTGGATCACAGAAATAAAGTAACCTTTGGCCTTTAAGACGAAAGACTCAAGAGCCATGCTGTCAAAGCCAGCCAAGGTAAATCCGGATATAGGCAGGGACCCTGCACTAGTAAATCGGGTCGTAGAGGCAGAGGAAGTGGACTGTCTATGGATAGACATGTCAGATCGGTGAACCAATGTCTCCTGGCCAGGCAGGAGCTATTAGTATTATCCTGCCGCCCTCCTACTTGAACTTTGACGACCCTTGGGAGGAGGGAGATTGGAGGAAACAGGTATGCCAACCTGAAGTTCAACTCATTGCCAGAGCGTCCACGAAGGCGGCTGAGGGGCTCCTTGTTCTGGACCCGTAACTGGGGACCTTGTGGTTGTGACAACAAACATTTATGTGTAGGTGACCTTCCTCATCCGCCCACCTTCCCTGAAAGGTGTGATGACCTGTCACCACTCCCCATCCTCGAAGACTTGCATCCATGGTGAGGAGTACACAGTCTGGGACCCATAACCCTTGTCTAAATGAGTCGTCTGCAGCCGCCAAGCGAGGGAGAGACAAACCTCTGGTGAGATGCGGATCATCTGAGACTTTATCCAATGATACCGACCATCCCAATGAGACAGAATCCATTGCTGCAGGGACCTGGAGTGGAACTAGGCATAAGCCACCATGTTGAATGTGGAAACCATGGAGCCCAGCACCTGCATTGTAAAGTGTACTGATACTTCCTGCTTGCAAAGTAGACTGTGCACACGAGATTGAAGTGCTGCAATCCTGTCCTCTGGCAGAAGAATTCTCTGTCCCAGAGAGTCCAGTAGCGCCCCTAAGTGCACCATTTGCTGAGTTGGACAAATAGAAGACTTTTTCCAATTGATTATCCAGCTGTGCCCTTGTAGGCAGACAATGGTCATCTGGAGATGACATTGTAACAGGAGGTCATCCAGATATGGCAGTATCCTGACTCCTTGTCTTCTGAGATGAGCCGTCATGACTGCCATTATCTTGGTAAATACCCGAGGGGCTGTGGCCAACTCGAAAGGTAGAGCCTGAAATTGGTAATAGTACTGATCTACCGCCATTCTCAGAAATCCTTGGTGAGATTGTGCAATAGGAACCTGCAGATAAGCATCCTGTATATCCAGGGAAACCATGAAACTCCAGGCTTCATTGCCAGCATAATTGACCATTAGGTTTCCATACGGAATTTGGGCACATGGATGAATCTGTTGAGAGACTTCAGAATCAGGATAGGGCGATGAGACCCACTTAGTTTCTGAATCAAAAACAAATTTGAATAATAACCCCTTCCCTGTTGCGTCACAGGAATTATGACTCCTGACCTCAGGAGGGCCCCAATAGCATCCCGGAAGGCCAAAGATCTGATCGGGTCTACCGGAAGGATTGTACTAACAAACTTCTGAGGAGGATGCCTCAGGAACGTGATGGCGAAACCATGAAAGACCACCTCTAGAACCCAGACATCGCTAGTGGTCTGATGCCAGGCATGAGAAAACTGTAGAAATCGGCCTCCCACCCTGAGACCTTTCAGGGAGAGGCCCGCCTCAGCAAGCAGTGGGCTTTTCGTCCGGCTTGGAAGCAGGACGTCTGGTTGACCAGGATTTCCTGGTCTGCAGTTTCCAGTGGGAATTGTCCTGTCTAGAGGAAGACTGTCCCTTTGCGCTACCCTGTGGGCGAAAGGACTGGGCTTACGACTGCCTATACTTAGGAGTAGTTGTAGATGGCAACCCCGCAGCATTAGATGCCGCCAAAGAAGACACTGTCATCCAGTTCTGGTCCAAAGAAGACACTGTCATCCAGTTCTGGTCCACAGTACCTTCCCAACAAAAGGCAAAGAATCTAGGGCCTATTTGGACCCTGTATCCGCCTTCCAGGTCTTTAGCCAAAGGGTTCTTTGGGCTGCAACTGAAGTTGCTGATACCCTAGAAGCCAAGATACCCGCATCAATGACCGCTTCCCCCATATACATAGCTGCTTCTTGCATCTGCCTGAGATGAGACAGCTGTTCTCTGGTAGCATTCGGCATGCTATCCTCCAGAGCCTTCGTCCATTCTTCCATAGCCTTGGCTACCCAGGCTACAGCCATAGCAGGTCTGGTAATAGCTCCAGATAATGAAAACACTAATTTTAAATAGTTATCAAGTTTTCTATCTGTAACCTCTTTTAATGAGGATGCTGCAAGAATGGGTAATGTAGAGCTCTTGATCAATCTAGTTACATCTACTGATGGGGGAACTTCCCATTTGTTACACTCACCAAGTGCAAATGGGTACCGAGAGATTAAATTCCTTGTAACATGAAAATGCTTATTTGGAGTACACCATGCTTCAGACATGAGATTCGTCAGTTGTTCAGATTGAGGAATATAATCTTTAGCCACCTTCTGACGCTTAAAGACCGGAGTCTTAGATTTCGGCGGAACCTCCTTTTCCTCTATACGGAGGGCAGATCTAACCACTCTCACCAGAGGGGACATCCACAGAGGACTGATGGTCTTCTTCCACTGAGCAACACCCCAAAATCTGAGTATCAGAGTGCGATGAGGAGGTTGAGTCAGAATCCTGAGGCAATGTCTGAAGAAAATCTCTCTTATGCCCCTGCTTTACTGCCACTGGTCTATTCGCCTGCACCACTTGCTGAGGGGCTATAGACGACAGCATACTCCGACTAGAGTGAGCAGAAGAATCAAACCAACAGGGATTTATGGGGGACATATACCTAGAAGGATGCAAATGCTGTTGGTATCCCATAGCAGGAGGCAATATTGTGGCAGGAGCACACGACGCTGCAGCCCTGTCCACCAATTGCGACAACACCTGAAACCAAGAGGCCACCCAAGGGTGGTTATTGTGCTGGTGCAGGTGTACAAGATAGAAAAGGTGGTTATTCACAACAGACACTACACAACCAATCTTGCACAAAATCCTGTTCAGACAGGCCTGCAAAACAGGATTTACAAGATTTTAGCACAGGAAGCTCATCCGTCTCTCCTTTACCTTTACACATAGCAATGTGTAACAGGTATAAGGTATAGAGTATAAATGCAATGTGACTTTAAATGAAGAAACCCCACCTTCAGAGGGATGAGGAGAAACACAGTGATAGATGTATCTGACAGTTTTGAAAACAAAAAAGGCAGTATAAATACAGCAGCTACAATGCATAAATGCATCACAGTCACATACAATGCATAAATATACTCAAATGCTAAATGCAAATAACCTCTGAATCAACTGACTAGCCCCTCAGGGGTATTGGTAGGATATTGAGTGCTATATAGCTGACCCAGGGGAAAAGTATACAGGGAGACAGACCTAACCTCTGAGAACCAACAGCTTTCAGCAGTGCACCCAAGGTGGACTGTGAGCGTTTCACACACGAGGTGGTCAGAAGTAGAAGTAGCAAACCAGATGCGGGAATCCGCAACCAGAAATTGCGTCTGGGTTGGGGGAGGAGCGGCCCGGGGGAAGTGCCTCTCTCCCCTAAGCTGCGATTTTGGCAGCACGGGTAAGCTGGCCTCACAGTAGTAGACGCTCCTAGTGCGCTCTAGTGCATCTACTACCCATTCCCCGCGACAGACGATATGGCCCCGGCCGCCTTAGTGAGGACACATTAAACGAGACTTTCACCCACAGCTGCCTCCGATGCGTCTCCTACACCGGAGGCCTGGAAAGCTTCGCGCATGATTCCCACGAGGAATCATCTTACCTGCCATCTCTGTATATCCGATCGCAGTCCAGACCCCAGCGATGCCACTAGCGGAGCCACGCTGAGGCCCGCCGAATACATACATACTCACATATATACATATAATTGTATACACACACATTTATATACAGCACAGCCACTTGTGAGTCCAGAGTCTCAGCACAGCCAATACAGCAGAGTATAGCGCAGCACACAGAAACGTGCAGTGTGCCCCCTATACACAGTAAAGGTGCTCACACACATAGCGATCTGCACATGATTCCACGATGTGTGCGATTGCCCCTGAACTCCCCCTCGGCAGCTCCCTGGCAATCCTACTCACGATTTGGAGTAAAAAATGTCCAATCTGACTTAAGATCTATCGTGCATCCAGTACATTGTGTCCCAGATTGGCAAATCTGCCCTACAGCACGGCAGATCTGAAGATGCGATGTACGACGAGTGGGGACGCACATTGGCATCGTGAGTGGACATTCACGATTTTACCGTATTTTACACGATTTGTGTTTGTGTGTATATATATATATATATATATATATATGGTCAGCCACAAGGAAATTATATTTATATCTCTATCTATCTCTCTCTCTCTCCCCCTCTCCCTCTCTCTCTCTATATATATATATGTCACATGACATAGCCACTCTCAGTGTCAGATTCAGTAGCACCCCTTTCTGTCTAGTGTTTGCCTGCCCCTCTCCTCCTGTCACCCAGCCTGAGATAGACCTAGCATACCTGAGCCTCACTCGTCCTGCTGCCATTGCCGGCTCCGGCGGCTAATCTGGAGGCGGAGGCAGAGCCTGAGTTGTCACTCATGGCTCTGCTCCACAAAGGCTCATGGGAGGAGTAGCTGCGGGTGCGGACATGCGCAGCATGCCATCCCGTGGCCATCTTCTTTGTCTCCTCCTGTAGCTAGGCAAGGATGAGCTTCTGCTTCAGAAGCTCATTCTAGTGATCTGGCTCAGCTGTCAACCTGATCAGCTGGCCGCTGTGCTGCCCGATCGGAGCTGAGCTCCGATCACGGCAGCATGGGGGGTTAGAGCCGTGGATGCCCCTAGGCATTCCAGTTGCCCTAGGCATTTGCTTAGAATGCCTATGCCTAGGGCCGGCTCTGGTCATGACTGCCATTAACTTGGTAAATACCCAGGAGGGCATTCCCCAGGCGCCATTGCCAAATTAATTGACCGGAGAGTTTCCATACGGAACTTGGGTACATGGATAAACCTGTTGAGGGTTTTTAGATTTAGAATAGGGCGATGAGACCCATTTGCTTTCTGACCCAAAAATAGTTTGGAATAATAACCTCTTCCTTGTTGCGACACAGGAACCGGGATTATTACCCCTGCCTGCAGCAATGAGTGAATGGCCTCCTGAAGGGCCAAGGCATTGACTGCACCTGATGGAGGATCTGTGCAAAAAAAAAAAAAAAAGGAGGTATGGATGCATCAAGTGTTTTAAATATCGCACGCGGTCGCAGCAGACTGTTTTTTAACGGTTTTAAAAATTGTGTTTTTACGACACGAAAATATACTTGCACTCATTTTAACGTACCCCCAATTTACGTGGAACAGTAATTTCCTGGAAAAAAATAGCTTTCTATCTTTTTTAAAAGTTATTTTTGATTTTTTTTGTGGTCCAAAATTTGTGCAGTAATTTTTCAGCAAAGTACGCAACTTACGATTTTTTCCCCAAGTAATCATTAAGGGGGGTCTAAAGGGTTCTGAAAGAAATCCCCACATTTTTAGACAAAAATAGGGATTTCGCTTTTTTTTTCCGCCTGGTCTGGGATGGAGAAAACTTTTCTCCAGTTTTTTTTCACTTGTAGCCGTTTTCATTTGTTTTTTGATGAAATGAATACGGCCCTAGGTGCGTCACATGAGCATCCACAGTAGGAGGTACTTCCCACTTAGTACATTCAGAAGCTGGGAAAAGGATACAACCATGTTAATCTTTAATTCACATAAAACAGCTTATACCGGTTACCCCATGCCTCTTCCATAAGCTCCGTGAGCTGCTCAGATTTATGAAACTCCGTTTTGGTCACCTTCCGGTGTTTAAACACTGGAGCCTTACTAGGATTGATTTAACCGCCCTCACCAAAGGAGGAACATCCCCTGTGGACGGATGGTCCTCCTCTCCCGAGCTAGACCCTGGAGAAGAACCCTACGCATCATCTGATTCCCCTAATGATGCGTCTGAATCAATATGCTGAAAAGACCGATAAAAAGATAACTCTCGCTTAGGCGCCTTAGTAACTACCGGTCTGCTTGCAACAGCTGACTGAGCCATTCTCTGACTTGAGTGGGCATAAGCATGTATCCAGGAAGGATGTATAGGAGGTGCAAACATAGCATGCTGTGGACACCCCATACAAGGAGGCGTTATGGGAGTAGTCATACGACCCGCAAACTGCTTCATAACCTGAGACAAGGAGGACACCCAAGATGGCTCTTGTTCAGGGACTGGTATAGTGGACTGGGGAGGTGGTTCTTTAGACAGCACACAAACCATCCTTTATAAAAGAGGACAAGCCCATCAAACAGGCTTTACATGAAACCAGCACAGGGACCTCCCCCTCCTTATTCCCTTTACATTTTGACATATCAATTTTAAAGGTAACAATGCAATGTAATGTGACCACCTTCACAAATAACAAAAAAAGTGAAGTATAAAGAAAAACCCCACACACCTGCAACAGAGGGATGAGGAGAAACAGTGATAAAAAAACACTGACAGAAAAAAAAGACAGTATTAACACAGCAGCTAGCAAACAGTCACATACAATGCATATGCAAATAAAGTCACATTGGGCTCTGAATCAACTACTCAAAACACAATGCTTGGTAGGATATAGAGCACTATATACCTGGCCCATGGGGGAGGTATACAAGGAGACTGACCCAAAACCTCCTGAGACCAACAGCTACAGCAGCACACCAATTGTGGACTGTGAGCGTCTCATATACACGAGGCGGGTAGGAGGAGCGACCCAGACGCACAAAACCGTTGAAGGGACTGCGTCTGGGTCGGGGGAGGAGCTGCCGGGAGAGTGCCTTCCTCCCCTAAGCAGCATCAACCGGGCAGGTACGCTGGCCTCGTGACAGCAGAAGTGTCTGCTGCCGATCCACGGCATCAGACGATAAGACCCCGGTGGTCTAGTGCGGACGCTCCGGGCCCTAACTGCAGCGGCTTCTGGTGCATCTCCTACACCGGAGGCAAGGACTGCTGCGTGCGATTCCCCGTAAGCAAGGAATAGCCTTACCTGACATCTCTGTGCGTCCGGTTGCAGTCCGGGTCCCAGCATCGCTGCTAGCAAGCACAGCTGAGATGAGCCAAAATCACCAGCCCTGTTACTGGTGTTGCGGCCAGGTGGAGGTAGATGGAGTCGCAGTACATGCTTCTTAATTCAGACACTCAGTACTGCCACCCCAAAATCATAGAAAATAAAAAAATAAAAGCTTAGGATTGCCTGAGTAGTCCCCTGTTACAAAGGTGTGTCTTAATCCTGCCGCACCAAATGAACAACTGAAGGCCTGGGGCTGGGGTATATATGGAGGAGGACCCGAGGCATCCTCGGGGCTGAAATCTCTAACTGGTGTCTGCATCTCTCCAACCACATTACCCCTTGGTATCCCTGTGGATCCCTATGGACCCTGAAGAAGTAATATCACTTTTCTGTTATTCTGTTATACCTGATTGCAAGGTTTGCATTCTTTTCTGAAACTCAGTGAAAAGAAAAAGGACAAAGCTATCTAGTGCAGGATGCCGAACATTTCATATATACATACACATACTGGATGGCAGTCCTGCCATCCAGAATATAAATCTGTGGGACATTCATTTGTGAAATCAGCTTTCACTGATAAGCCTAAAACTGTGCATGTCTGTCTCCCAGGTGTGTGGCACAGCTCATTATAACTCTCAGGCAAAATGTAAATTACTAGATGGTATAGTGGACATCTTAAGCATTTTTATTAACAAATAGTTATGTCCTTTT
Source organism: Taudactylus pleione (assembly GCA_031769625.1). Lineage (NCBI taxonomy): Eukaryota > Metazoa > Chordata > Amphibia > Anura > Myobatrachidae > Taudactylus > Taudactylus pleione. Next base: position 4,033,276 of record JAUIMM010000153.1, read on the forward strand.
TACTAATTTCATAAGAAATAACATCTGATCATTTGTATGACACTTACTAAAAGATCAAATGAGAAAAAAAGTGTAAAAGGCGAAATCCATTATATATTTATACCTTGGTCAAGAGCATCTTCTGTTTCCTGAAATCGCACTTTCCTCTTTGCTGGTTTCTGTGATGATTGGACAATCTTCTCCCCCTCGCTTTCATTGCGCTTCTTTAGTATGGACACCAGGCCTTCAGCAGGGCTAACCTAATTATTGACAAAAATAACGTCAACAGCGAATAAAATGTTCTTGAATAAAGTCAAAAGCATTTGGGGTTATAAATATATTTTAACTAGTTTGAACAATGCTTTTTTCAATGGTGCGAAACAGAAATACACGTGGCTCCAACTCACACAGTTAAAGTGTTACAGATGTCATGTATAAATGTGTAAGAGTTCATTTTACAAATAAATATGGGAGAAAATCTTATACCAGAAAACTAGACAGCTGCATTTGACAGGTTGCAGCAATAATTTGGGGAGAAGAACAGAAGAAAGCAAGATGCTGCAGAGTTAGACAGTGGAAGGAGCATGGTATCTCTGTAGAACAAGGTTGTGGATAGAGATAGAACATTTGAACAAAATTTGAGGGCCTGAAAAACTTATTTGCGGTACAATTGTGCTTTTGGTGTCAGTTCAATTTGTGTCCAACTCTCGGTTAGGAGTTACAGTTCAGTTTAAAAAAAAAAAAAAAAAAAAAAAAGTTAAAATAAATGATTTAAAAAAGAAAAAAATTAGAAACACAAACTGAGAGCATTACAAGTTGACATGCAAGACTGTTAAGAATACTATATAATGTAGCCAGCTACACCATAAGAGTTATACAGTATAGTTTATCCTGGATCAAATTGTCTGTCATTGGGGGCGATTCAATTCAGTGTGCTGTTAATAGGGTCGGGAAGGAGTTCTCAGAGCTATTCATTTCAGCGCGCTGTTAGGCCGACTAAAGTATTTCTTCTTACACCCACCTGAGTGTACAAGCAGGAATCTGACTAAAGTGCCGGCCGCAAGGTTGTTTGCCGGCTCAGTGCGGCGCAAAACAGCCTCGTAGCCAGCACTTTATTTGGAGAATACCTAGGTTAAGTCGCGAGAACTGGCATTCTCCGACTAAACAGCGCAGTGAATTGAATAGCTCCAGGACCAACTTTCTGGCGCTATTCACCTAGCGCTTAATTGAACCGCCCCCACTGTATGCAACATTAATTGCCCAGTGGGGTATATATATTATTTATATATATATATATATATATATATATATATATATAAAAAGTTCGTTATACAGAACAACACATTCGCATCGGTCACTACCCCGGTGGAGCTTACAATCTATGTTCCCTACCACATCTACACACACTAGGGATTTTTTTTTTTCTTTAGACAAAAGTCAATTAAACTACCAATATGTTTCTGTATTGTGGGAGGAATACAGAACTCCACATACAAACTCCACAGAAATAGGGCCCTGGTTAGAATCAAACCCATGAACGCAGTGATGTGAGACAGCAATATTATTTGCCACCATGATAAAATGTTTATGACTTTTCTCACCCAATATATATCTGTGCCCGATCACTAAGTTCTTGCTCTGGTTTGTGATTCCCCTTTGAGTTGGAATTGGCGATTACTGGGGGAATTCAATTAAATGCAATGTTAAATAGCACCGGGAATGAGTTCCCAGAGCTATTCAATTGTCCCCATTGTGTCCTGCACTTAAGTCGGGAGATGCAGGTTACGGTGCCCAATGCCGGGTGTTTAGTCCTGTGAATCATAGGAAAATCCTAAGGCATGTATTCAGTATATCCCAGATCTAAGTATACCATATTACATCATGTGAATCATAAAAGAATCACAGGAAATCAGATGTTGCAGGTAGCAAATGTGTTTAGTATACCCCAGGTTTAAGCATACCAAAGAATAGCCTGTAAGGAGGGTCTATAGCTAAATAGAGTGCTTATTAGGTACCGCTAAAGCACACAGGACCAAATGTATGCAAATAAAGCATGTGTTCAGTATATCCCAGGTTTGAGCATACCATATTTCAATTGTGAGTCACAGGTAAATCACATACTCATATTCAGTATATCCCAGGTATGAGCATGCCATTTAGTTCACAAAAGATTATCTGTAGCAGGTAATGCATGTTTTCAGTATTTCTAGGCTTTGGCCTATAATCGGGATCTATTTCTTTACAATGATGATTAATACATACATTTGTTAACAAACAGAACACTTATCACATGTAATAGTGTAATATTGCTTAGCAGATAACAAGTGTAGCCTTGTGTCAAAGTAGTGGTATAGGTAATAGAGTGGAGCACTTATAAGTTGCTGCCTTTGCTGTTACCTGCTATACAAAGTAGTGAACAGGGAAGGAGAGAACAGGCACAATGGTTCTCAGAAAACAGATACAAGCAGCATCTGCTGTCAGGGTACCTCCACATCTGTCCGCCCAGTTGCTACCATAGCGCAGGACAGCACAACACAGAGGACCACCAATGAGAAGGCTGTGGAGCAAAGACCCAGAGAGACAATGTGAGTAGATGTGGGGGACTCCTTGTGCACAGGGGGAGCTCCCAGAACACTGGATGGCTATTTCGCCAATTGCTTGATCTTCGAGAGTTGTGAATGCATTAGCGAAAATCTCGGTATCAAGCCCTGTGCTCATTACAGCAAAATTCAAGATGTGAACCTATCCCTTTTATCAACCAAATGACCTATACTTGTTTTGTTTCCCAGACTGGCTGCACCTTGTCTGAGTGGGAAATCAGAATATAGAAACCCTGTATCACTTGAGAAACTGTTGACATGAGGCATCACTGAATTAGCATCAATAACTTATTTTAAAGAGACTGGACTTAGCCAAACTATCACAAGTGCAACAAGCAGGCAATGGGGTTTTTAAACTTAGTTCTAGATTACACAGTATTTGAAGTCACAGCCAATTTATAATCTTGTGGATTTAATGTGCTGATCCTGTTTTCAAGCTCAGCAATAAAAAGTCACACGTTCCAATATTCTATTTCTAGTACAGTTGCATGACGTTGAAGAGTACAATTGAACAAATAGAATTTTTAGTCATCAGAATGTTTGGTCTAAATTCAGGGATCATAAGAATGATTCTATAATATAGATAACATTTTAGTAATCACATTCCAACTGGTTAATTATGTATATACCCTCTTCCCTTGCCAGTAGATTATGAGTGCATCAGGAGCAGCAATACATAACAGTGTCATGGGTGTGTCAATAATGGATCACTACACTTTTATCCAGTTAATGGTAGATCTGTGGTTGATAAAATAATGCTTAATGAAGGGGTCAACAGTGCCTGACAGTGTCTGCATGGAATGAGATGAGCTACAGTCAGTCAACTAACAGTTGAGCAGATCATTGATGCTGACAGAAGCATTAAGCTGCACAATTCATTGCACCTGGTCACCTATGGAACATGGCCTCGGCTGAACTATCAGAGTTCCACTTTTCTCAGTGAAAAACAAGGTTGGTCTCAGTATCATAAGAAACCCATACTCTTAGCAACACATTGAAAAACATTGCCTGCAGCAGTGGTTCCCAAACATTCCTGAAGCACAACACCCTACGTGGTTCCCAACCACTGTCCTCAAGACACACTAACAGTCCAGGTTTTAGGGATATCCATACTTGAGCACAAGTGACTTAATTAGTACCTCAGTTATTTTGATTTAACCATCTGTGCACAATCATGGATATAACTAAAACCAGGACTGTTAGTGTGCCTTGAGGACAGAGGTTGGGAATCACTTCCCTAGAGTATCAACATTTTTTACGCAACCCATTGGTCAAACAATAAAAAAATTCAGCAAAAATTATTAAATAAAGTAAATTGTGCTTAACCAGTTATGTGGTGGTGGACAGGGTTACGCTTCTGTTTGTCCACATATTTTATGATGGGCAAAACCACTGCTGGTGGCTGCCAATTACACCGACCCTAAATTTGATTTGGTTCTACACCACAAACCTAAGGCACCCTAGGGTGCCATGGCACCCAGTTTAGGAACTACTGACCTACAGTGATGAATTTTGGTTTTAGCACTGATGCGGAAATACTGTGCAAGCACATGGCAGACTCATTGTGATGGAAATCAACAAGCACTCTGATCATGGCACATGCTGAAGCAATGATTAAGTAGTAGGGTATGTTTGAACACCAGGATATCTGAACATTGAGTTTCATGCGCAACGCTTCATGGCTGCAGTGTGTACCCAACTGCATATAAGTGTATCCAGGAAGAAAATGTATTGTGACACAAGGCTGGGAATGTTCTGGACTGGTTCCAGGAACATGGCAGTTAATACAGCTTAATGCAGCAGCCTCCTCACATGTTCGCTCTGAATCCAATTGAGCGTATGTGGAATGAGATGAAAAACCACTATTCTGAGCAGAGATTTACTACCAGCCAATTTGTAGCCCAGATCCCAGAGTTTCAATTAATTTAAGTTAATAAGAGCCGGCCTTTTGTGCTACACTTATATTGTCTTGCTGAGTTCATGCGCCTACCAAATCAGTCTGTTTTCAACGGAACTATTGGAGCAGCTTGCAATGATATATACAGTTAGGTGCATAAATATTGGGGCATTGACAGAATTTTCATATTTTGGCCTCTAGTCACCACCACAATGGCTTTGAAATGAAACAAACAAGATGTGCTTTAACTGCAGACTTTCAGATTTAATTTGAGGGTAATTACATCCAAATCAGGTGAACGGTGTAGGAATTACAATGGTTTCTATAAGTGCCTCCCACTTTTTAAGGGGGTCCCAGGGACCACTCACTTTAAAAATATTGGGGTCTGACTCCAGGGTTTCTGAGTCCCATCAGAATTTACGCTTTTGAGCTTGCCATATGCCATGAGACCACCCCACATGCCCTTTATATATGTTGTTGCACGATATTCCTATTTTTCCTAAGGTACATTACGTAGCAATACAATAGAGTCTCCTAGTGTTTGCTTTTTTAGCAGCCCTTGCCCCTCAGTTTGTCTTTCAGCACAGCCAGCTCCACACCCACACACACTTTTCTCACTACGTCAGCTGCCAGCTCCATCTGCCAGTTTGCATCACTCAGCACCCTACAGGCAACACATGGTAAATGACACGGATCCCGCCTGTGTGCATCTTGTCTGGTACAGCCCATGAAGATCATGCTCAGTCACAGACCAGATCATGTGTGTGTTATACGGTGTCTGGACACTGTTTAGCAAAAAACAAAACAAACAAAAAAAATTCTCTACAGATTAAATAGCTCCCAAAGTGCGACAGCCCCTCTCTATCCTGACATTCTCTGTATGTAATATCACGCCCTGTCATGCTCCCCAGCCCCCTTCTATTCTGACATTCTCTGTATGTAATATCACGCCCTGTCATGCTCCCCAGCCCCCTTCTATTCTGACATTCTCTGTATGTAATATCACGCCCTGTCATGCTCCCCAGCCCCCCCTATTCTGACATTCTCTGTATGTAATATCACGCCCTGTCATGCTCCCCAGCCCCCCCTATTCTGACATTCTCTGCATGTAATATCACGCCCTGTCATGCTCCCCAGCCCCCCTGTCCTGACATTCTCTGTATGTAATATCACGCCCCGTCATGCTCCCCAGCCCCCCTCTGTCCTGACATTCTCTGTATGTAATATCACACCGTCATGCTCCCCAGCCCCCCTCTTTCCTGACATTCTCTGTATGTAATATCACGCCCTGTCATGCTCCCCAGCCCCCTCTGTCCTGACATTCTCTGTATGTAATATCACGCCCTGTCATGCTCCCCAGCCCCCCACTGTCCTGATATTCTCTGTATGTAATATCACGCCCCGTCATGCTCCCCAGCCCCCCTCTGTCCTGACATTCGCTGTATGTAATATCACAGCCTGTCATACTCCCCAGCCCTCCTCTATCCTGACAGTCCCCTGCACTGCATTTAAAATTTATCACATGCCCCTCTCTGTACTGTCCGCATACCCTGACCTCTCCCTCTTTTCTTTACAAAATCCCTCCTCACTATACTTATTATTCAGCCCCCCACAGGGACACACAGACCCCCCCCCCCACACACACCCGTCACCCAAACACATACCTGCTGCTATCAGTGCAGATTGGAAGCCGGTAAGTCAGTGCGTCGCCAGGTCCGTCAAAGCCCCATTGGAACGGAGGAGCTGCGTGCTGCCACTGCACCTCAGACTACCACTGCACCTCCCCCTAGATTCAGCCAGCCTCTAAATCATGCTGTGATGGACATTATTATTAGGTGTGGCGTTACTGGTACAGCTGCCTGAGCTCCTCCAGCTAACCGCTCGGTCATCTGCGATCATTGAGGTTTCTAGGTAACTCAGACAACCCCCTGCGTACGTGGCAGACACCCGCCACAGCACCCGCTCACCACTGAAGTACTGACCCCACCCGCCACAGTACAGCATAAGTCACCAGCTCACATCTGAAGCACCGACCTCACTTGCCACAGCACAGTACTCGTTCACCATCGAAGCACCTCCATCTGCCACAGCACCAAAGCGCCACACGCTAACGGCTCACCCTACCCGCTACACCTCCGCAGCACCAAACACCCACCCACTTACCCCCAAGCCGGTTGCAGGGGCCGTCTTCACTCCGGGTCACAGAGCCGCATGTCACTCCCTGCAGTGGCTCCACCTACGCTTTTTATAGTTTGCAGCCAGGGCCGGGGCATCAATCACTCAATCAGGAGCCCAGGGATTGGCCGTAGCGGACCGCGTCCCCGGGGACCAACCCATTCTTAAAAAATGAGTCCATGGTCCTCAAAAACAGGTAAAATATGCACTATAGTGCGTATTTGCGATCACTGGTCAGTATTATGACAGTAGGCATCCCGACTGCCGGCATTACATACCGATTCCTCTGATTTTACATGCTACTGGTTCCAGGAGCAGTTACTATATACAGCATATTAAATTCTGCCTTAGCCTGTGCTATTTAAGTCGCAATTTAGGTTCAGCATTCAAGACTCTACTTTGTCTTAATTAAAGCAATGTAACACAAAGTGTTTGCTTTGAGTCTTTAAAACCAAGAATATCAGGTATCACCCAAATTATGGTGATAGAGCTTTCTGTAATGTTGTGATGTCTACTTCCAAGTAAAATAAATGAAGTAACGGGGCCCATAGATCAGCAATCACAAAATGATTCAAACATTTTGCATATTTTCCCAGACTTAACAATTCCCAATACACCAATATGTGCCCATACATTGCCAATATTTTACAGTGATTCGCAGATCATTTCCATCAGATCAGCAAATCATGAAAGTGACCATTTTACTAGTAAAATCCTAGTCGGCAAAACGGTCGGCAAATCGGCTGACTGTTACCATACACTTGCAATCTACAGCCCCAATTGGTCTGTGAAATCCAACATGTTGGACAACCTAATTTTGATCACTTTTTGGTTGGAATCGGTGGTTGGTGAACCCCCTACATTGTGTAAAAAAAAATTGCCAATCATTTGCAAAACACAGATACAGGAGACAAGTGAGTATCAAATAAAATGAAAAAAACAACAAACTTTAAATAAGAAAAAAAATTGAAGAAAAAGAAAACTAGGGAACGATTACAATGGATTAGTTTAAGCAAAAGGGCAGTGAGTCTGAGGAAGAGCAAAGCAAAAGGACGAGGTATGAAATTTTCATTAGATTTGTTTATTAACACAAAAAGAGGGATGGAGTACATTCCCAAAAATGCAGTGAAGTGCAAACTATCTGTTACCAAGTGACTTGTTTATTATAACAGCCTTATATGGAAAGCAAACCTGCTTGTTACCATACTGGAAAAAATTATTCCTTAAAAAAATAGTTTAACTGTGTTATAGTATTGACTAAGTTTTATGCCTAGATGGTTAGGGAAAGAACAAAAAGAATGAATGTATAAAGGAAAAAGATGACATTATCTCCAGGCTATCCAGGTGTGCCTGTTTTCTAAGGTTGTACTAACTCTTGAATCCATAGAAGCGCAGGTTTGAATTATTGATTTTGATTTAAAAAAAATTAATGTGTTTGAATGTTTTCTTAAAAAGAGGAAAACACGTGAAAATAAATCACACTTAATATGCTAAGTGACAATAAATAGAAAGGTGCAAAGTGTTAACAGTGTTATTCCCTAATAAACCTGGTAACTGGGTTTTCCTTTGCTGTAAGTGCAAGTAAATAGAACATGCCAGATGGGATAAAGAAGAAATACTAAGGGGCCTATGTATCAATAATCACAGAACTGCTGAGATTATTAAGGTTTCAAATCGTGGCGGGTATTTTCAGTTGTAATGAGAATATCCTCACTATGTACAAAGGAGAACTCGCAGGGATAGCAGTTGCGGTAACCGCTGTACCTACACGTTATATCCCCGCATATTGTAGAAGTCTTTCAAGTTTGTGAAGGACTTCTCTGGGGGAAGCCGACACTGCGCATGCTCACAGGGTCTGCTTCCGCCATCAGCCGGAGGCTGCGAGTGAGATATAAAAGGATCTCTTTCCTGCTCGTAAGCCTCCATAGGCTTAAAGCAGTTTACACCATATGAAGATGTAAACTACCGAGCAAAACTCCAAAAGCTTCACTTTTTTTGGAGTTTGGTACATGAGGCTGAAATTGTAGTCCCCATTGAAAATAATGGGAACTGCGATCTGCAGTAATAATTAGCACTCTGCCAGAGATTTCTGTGAAAGCTCCTGCAGTGTGCTAGTAGTACATAGCAACAGATCATAAGATTACACAGAAACTGCAGTTTCTACAGAATTTTATGACAAAAAAAAAATACATAGGCCCCTAAATCCAATTCCCACATTACAGTAAAGTTGGAAAGCCATTTTTGCTACAGATAACATTGCATTCTGGAAAAGTCCTTCAATCGGAGCTGTTTTTAGTATGGACAGTTAACCTATAGAAAATAAAATAACCTACTTAATAATATGTAACATGTCTGTCTAGAACCTGATTATTAATTACCTTAATTTCAAAGTAATAACAGCATGTACAGTTAACCATAAAAATACTGGTAGACAGACATATTATCTCAATTTCTCTGTACAGGATAATGGGGAGATGACAGAGTAAGTTTTTTTTTCTTTTATTTATTATCAGTTATTAATAGAGCGCACACATATTCTGCAGCACTTTACAGAGAATATTTGTCCATTCACATCAGTCCCTGCCCCAGTTGAGCTTACAATCTATATTCCCTACCACATACTCACACACATACACACTAGGGTTAATATTTTGTTGGGAGCCAATTAACCTACCAGTATATTTTTGGAATGTGGGGGGAGACCAGAGCACCCGTAGGAAATCCACACAAGCACAGGGAGAATATACAAACTCCAAACAGATATGGCTGTAGTAGAAACTTGTATCAGATGTAGATTGAAAGTCCCCTCATGTTTTTCCAATTTAAATCTGTATTAATTACATTGCTCCAATGTTTAGGTATTAACATCTTTGGTTATTCAGACATATAAAAACAAAGAAACACACAGAGTATATACTATTAGGGGTTTGTTAATGCAACTATCTATAAACAAATCACATTGCAGAATCTCAATGCATACAGTACATGTAAACATTGTCAACTAAAATGTTAAATAAATGCCTTATTGTGGGCAGGAGAAAGTGAAAGTGGATGGATTCAGTGGACCTTTGAAGAATGTACCAAAATGTTATGACTTAGAAGGGCACTCATATATTTTTAGAGAATGAATCTCTCCTGCAAATTGTGTGGCCTTTCTCTGTGTTTGATCTGTGGGTCAGGCTTCTTGGATGTAAATATAAAAAGTTAATTAAAACTATTAATTTGAAAATCAATATAAATGCCAAACAGATCCATGAAAACTAATCTATAAGATTATTGCAGATTATTGACAAGTAACTAACAGAGATTTGTTGTTTTCTACTAATTATTAACACAGAAATACATTATGGCAACTTACCTCAGTCTCATGACTAATAGTCTTCCTGATAAAGCCATTTGACTGTGGCATTGATGCTGTTATGTCACAGCACTAGTGTAGGAATAGTACCTGCACACTGTCGGGAGGATTTAGTAGAATGCACTTCCTGATTGTTTTATGCTGAAGTGTGTCATTCCAAACCAATGCTTCAGAAAAGTCATGCAGACTGTAGGCAGTAAACTTTGTAACTATTTAATTGCCATGGAGTATGAAAATACGCCCAAAGGTAGTGTGTGTAGATCAGGGAACTTTTTTACCTTTTACCCCAAAATATATTTAGATACGCAGACGTTACCCCCTTGGTTTGAAAGGAAGGAAATCCTATAGTAGTGCCCCCATATAATGCCCTGGTAGCAGTGCCCCCATATAATGACCCTGTAGTAGTGCCCCCATACAGTGCCCCTGTAGAAGTGCCCCCATATAGTACCCATGTAGCAGTGCCCCCATATAATGTCACTGTAGCAGTGCCCCCATATAGTGCCCCTGTAGAAGTGCCCATGTAGTAGTTCCCCAATAGAGTGCCACTTGTACAAAAAAAAAAACCACTTACCTTAAACACCGCTCCTGGATCCGCCGCCGTCCTGTCCGCCCGGCTGCTCCTCGGCACTATGGGAGAGACATCATGACATTCTCCCATAGTGCGCATGGAGAGAGTCGGAAGCTGGAGTTCAGAAGAAAACTCCAGCCTCCGGCTAATGCGGCGCTGCATGGAAGGAGCCGGGCGCCCGCTGGTAATAACATCTCAGCGGGCGTCCGGCTTAGAGCCTCCCTGCGGCACCAGGCTGAAAGTCACTGGCGCCCCACATGGCGCCAGTGACCTCCATTCCTGGGGGTAATAGACGGACAGCCGGGCATGCAATGATTAATATGCATGCCCGGCTGTCCGTCCATTACCCCCAGGAATTTCATTTTTACCCCATTTGGGGTAATTTACCCCTGTTCCCCGACCAGTGGTGTAGATGTACATCTTAAGGCAGAGGAGAACATAGGACTCTAGTGCTCACCTCTATTTATGCACAAATCAGTCTAGCAAACTATTAATTGTGCTCTCTTTTTAATCACTTATGAAATAATTACCTACATAGTTAAGAAGGTTGAAAACAAGACACAGGTTACATTGAGTTAAACCCTTCATAAACTCTTTTTGCGTTGATGTAGAAGGCTGCAAAACAAAACCTTATTTAACCTCCTGAATGCTGTTACCTTATCTTAATATGGGGAAGTAAATCCCTTACTGAATCCAGAAATGGTAATTGAGTACATTCTATGGATCACAGACTCCCATGATGGCCTTTACTAATTACAGACATAGATACAAATTAGTATAAACAAAACAAAAAATCCACATGTACGGAATTCATTTTTAAATTATATTCAGTATTACTAGTTATTTATATAGCACACATATTACGCAGCGCTTTACAGAGAATATTTGTCCATTCACATCAGTCCCTGCCCCAGTGGAGCTTACAATCTATATTCCCTAACACACACACACACACACACGTTAATTGGAGTGATTATATGACATTTATGAATTTCCCATCACTGCCTCATATGGTAGAGAACTCCACAGCTCAACTTACCCTTCTAGCAAGGAGCCCCTACTTCATCTGCTGATGGTGAAATTGTCTTCAATGCACAGTTCATGGCCAGGCCCCATGTCATCAGATCTTTTATGGGCCTCTAATATACCTGTACGTATTTCTATGTATTGATCAAGTCACTTTTCAAGTAAAAGAAAAAGTTTTCAAAACCCCAATGTATGATATAACACTTTCATACCACTTAATGAGGTTAACACCCTATCTCACTTTCCATGATTCCCTTAAAAAAGATATATGTCCAAAACTGTGACCTATATTACATATGTAGTATTACATAAGTCCTATTTTGTACTGTTAGTCAGTTGTCAAATTATTTGTTTATGTACTATGTAAGGCACTGCGGAACACTTGTGGCGCCATATAAATAAAGGATAATAATAATAATGTAGTCTGACTAGTGATTATACAATGCTAATGCTAGATGTTCATTACATATATTTATCCCTCTACCTATGCATTCCAGAATTTTATTTACAACAGCAGCTGCTGCTGCCTGGCACATGGGCTGCTTCTACTACGGTGCCTTGCAAAGGTATGCACCCCCCTTGGCTTTTTACTTTTTTTGTTACATTAGAACCTGTAAAAAAAAAATTTTTATCTGAATTTTATGTGATGGATCTGCATAAAATAGTCTAAAGGTGCCCACACACATAGCGATCTGCACACGATCCCACGATGTGCGCGATTTCCCCTGAACTTTCCCCTGGCAGTCCTACAAACGATTTGGAGTAAAAAGCATCCAATCTGACTTAAGATCTATCTTGCATCTCAACTTCCAGTGCATTGTGTCCCAGATTGTCAGATCTACCCTACTGCACGGCAGATCTGACGAAGCGATGTGCGACCAGCGGGGATGCGTATCGCATCGTGATCGTGATTGGGGACTCACGATTTACTCTCAGTTTGGTCATATTTTACACAATCTGTCGGAATCGGCCAGATCGGGTAAAATATCGCTATGTGTGTGGCCAGCTTAATTTGGTGAAGTGAAATGAGAATAATATATTATAAAAAAGAATCTTTATAAATAAAATTCTGAAAATTGGCATGTGCATATGTAATCACGCCCTTTGCTATGAAGCCCCTCAAAAGTTCTGGAGCAACCAATTACCTTCAGAAGTCACATAACACTGCATAACAATGAAAATGTTTCCGATTACTTCTAATTGCTTTCAGCATGCAAAAAATGAATATGACATTTAAAACTCTCAGTTAGCTCCAAGTTCCAAGATATAGCCCATTTATGACGATGTAGGGATATTCCTAGTGAAGTGGGCAGAATGGAGAGAATCTTACCAGCAATCTGCGTTCTGCGCACAGGGGGCGGGGCCTAATGACCCAATTAAATGAATCAGTTATTTGTCCCCTCCCCTATTCAAATATATGCGAATCACGGGATTACCCACACAAGATAACTGGTGCACTGAGTGACAAGCATAGTGAGCGATTCCACCAAGACATTTCAGCAATGGAACAAAGATATCAGGGTACTGTAGGTGAATCACTACTGTTGGACAGTGACAAGAGATGCCCCAGAAGAGTAGTACAAGCGACAAGCACCCCCATGAATAGGCCACTATATTAGATAGTACTTTAGTATGCTGTATGTTTGTTTCGTATGCTGTATGTTTGTTTCGTTTTGAGTTCTTATTTGTGACTGATTGAATTAAAACTGTTATTTATTTTCTATCAAGAAAATATCAGATTATTTTAAAATAGCTTTTCACTATGACTACATTACTAATGTACATACAGTATTGTGCAAGTAGTGTAGCTCAAAAAATACAGCTAGTAAAAACATTCTGAAATCATTTAAATTTTTCTTGACCTCAAATTAGTAATGTATGACTATTTTTAGAATGGAAACAAATTAAAAGTATTAATTTGTTGTACAGTGTAATTAGTGAAATGAAGTCCGCCTGTGTGAAATCTAAGTGTCACATGATCTGTCAGTATAAACACACCTTTTCTGAAAGGCCCCAGAGGCTGCAACACCACTAAGCAAGAGGCATCACACCATGAAGACCAAGGAGCTCTCCAAACAAGTCAGGGACAAAGTTGTTGAGAAGTAAAATTCTGGGTTGGGTTATAAAAAAAATATCCAAATCTTTGATGATCCCTCAGAGCACCATCAAAACCATCATCATCAAATGGAAAGAACGTGGTACCACAACAAACCTACCAAGAGAGGGCTGCCCACCAAAACTCAAAGACCGGGTAAGGAGGGCAATCAGAGAGGCAGCACAGAGACCAAAGGTAACCCTGAAGGAGCTGCAGAGTTCCACAGCAGAGACTGGTGTATCTTTGCATGTAACCACAACAAGCCGTACATTCCATAGAGCTGGGCTTTATGGAAGTGTGGCCAGAAAAAACCCATTACTTAGTGATAAAAATAAGAAGACACAATTTGAGTTTGCCAAAAGGCATGTGGGCGACTCCCAAATGCATGGAGGAAGGTGCTCTGGTCAGATGAGACTAAAATGTAACTTTTCGGCCACCAAGGAAAACGCTATGTCTGGTGCAAACCCAACACATCCCATCACCCCAAGAACACCATCCCCACAATGAAACAGGGTGGTGGCAGCATCATGCTGTGGGGATGTTTTTCAGCAGCAGGAACTGGGAAACTGATTCGAGTCGAGGGAAAGATGGATGGTGCTAAATACAGGGATATTCTTGAGCAAAACCTGTTTGTCTGCCTGTGATTTAAGACTGGGACGGAGGTTCACCTTCCAGCAGAACAATGACGTGAATCATACTGCTAAAGCAACACTCGAGTGGTTTAAGGGGAAACATTTAAATGTGTTGGAATGGCCTAGTCAAAGCCCAGATCTCAATCCAATTGAGAAGCTGTGGTCAGACCTGAAGATTCCTCAAGGCAAAAATCCCATGGGCAAGGTGTGGCAAGCTCACAGAAACTTACCCAAAGCGACTTGCAGCTGTAATTGCCACAAAAGGTGGCTCGACAGAGTACTGACTTTAGGGGGGTGAATAGTTATGCATGCTGAAGTTTTCGGTTATGTTGTCCTAAATGTTGTTTGATTGACAATATAAAAAAAAACAACAACTTCACAGTTGTAGGCATGTTCTGTGAATGAAATGATGCACAACCTACTCCTACCTATGATACTCACACTAGTACATCCTCACTCATATCCCACTGTCACTCTTCTTGCATCAGCTTTTTCCCACTAGATTGTAAGCGGTCTCATGACCAGGGCCCTCCCCAACCCTTGTTTTCACATCTACATTGAATTTTCTCTACCATGTATGTCACTTTCTTAATGCAGATTTATGTTGTCCTCATTGCCTGGTACTGTGTAAAAAAAAAAACGTTGAAAAAAAAGATAGAAAGCTATTTTTGTTCCAGGACATTACTGTTTCACGTAAATTGGAGGTACATTAAAATGGGAGCAAGTATATTTTCGTGTTGTGAAAACGCAATTTTAAAAACCGTTAAAAAACCGCCTGCTGCATCCACATGCAATGTTTAAAACACTTGATGCATCCATACCGCCCATCGAAAAATCAGACCTAATACATTAAAACCATTTTCAACTAATTTTTTTTTTTTTTGCCTTAAATTTGAGAGCCCATTTTTCACCAAAGTATGCAACTTACAATTTCTTTTCCGGTAATTTATCATTAGAAGAAATCCCCACATTTTTAGCCAAAAATAGGGATTTTGCATTTTTTTTTTAATCTCCTGTCTGGGATGGATAAAACTTTTTTGCGTTTTTGACTAATTTTTGGCTAAAATGTCGCCTTTTTTTTAGTAAAAAACGGCTGTTTTCATCAATGGCGAAAAAAACTGCAGATTTTGTCACTAATTGAATACGACGCTTAATTTACTAAACGGTGGTTTTGCTGTCAATTGCAAACCAACAGTCATCGTCAGCAGTTTAAGGTCTAGAAATACAGCATTTACCATGCATCGGTTTGGACTCATTTTAAATCCTCCATCGATGCGTATAGGTTTTAAAGCCTCTATCCCACCGCAAAACCGTCGACAAACCAACGAGTATCTGCCATAAATCGGACATAGATCTTTAGGCGTTGACTGTAATAACAGAGATCCAAGCAACAGTCTTATTAGAGGTCAAAAAGATAATAAAACAATGTGTTGTTTTTTGTTATGGGGAAAAAAAACAAAGTGAGTCTCTACTGTCCAGTTAAGCAGCTGTTACATGGTGCCACTTCAGCGACATGCTGCTGTATTAGCAACCTGATGTGCCACGCTCATCTACCGGTCACTTTCTTGGAACTCTACTATTCTCGTAAAAGCCTATAGACAACCAGATAAGGGAGAAGCATAGGGAACCCATTACACATGTACAAGTACATCATGTGTTTACTCGGGATACGTTCAGGATCCCGACAGTGGGGATTCCAGGGGGTCACAATGCCGACGCCGGAATCCAGTCACTTATCGAAATTCCGGCGCTGGCATCCTGATGGTAAGTACCAGGGTTAGGGGGAGGATGAGGGTTAGGCACTAGGGGAGGGTTATGGTTAGGCACTAAGGCCCTCATTCAGAGCCGTTCGCTATTTGCGTTCGTTCGTTCAAAAACAAGGGGTGGCTATGCAAATGATCCGTTCGCACATTGCAGTCTGTTCACACCTCTAAGTCTGAACGAGCGAGCAAAACATACGCTCTTTTATTTCTTAAAAACGCCCCCTGGCCGCTCGCACCATACGTCATGTCCGCTATTTATTAGATTAATCGAGTACATCGAACAGGATATGAACTGCTCGCTATTCTTGTGGTTGGTTTTTTCAACCGCTATTTTGCAAGCAGTTCTGAGTTAAAAAAAACCAAGTGACGTGGTCATTGACGCTGCTATATTAATTATGCACACCCATAAAACGCCCGTTTTGACCTTTAAGCACGCCTGCGAACGGATCTCCACTCCCCGTTTTCAAGCACCTTCCCCTGTTACCACCCACATACGCCTCATTCTGTCACTCAAAATAGCAGGCACTCGCTATATTGCGTACAAATGTTTTTCGGCCGCACTGACTGGTTCGCGCATGCGTACTAAAAACCGTACGCATGCGCAGATGTGCGAACATCGCTCGGAACGAGCGTACTGCCGCTAGCGAGTGGCTCTGAATGAGGGCCTAAGTGAGGAGGGTTAGGTTTAGGGAGTACACTTACTTACAACCATCGGGGTGGTAACCTGGTCGGGATATTGACGTTGGGATTCTGACCGCTGGGATCTCGAGCGCCAGCATCCCGTTCCCAATCCGTTTAATCTAGTGTTCACAAAAGCACATCTATTGCGAGTAGAATATTTGCCTTTTTAAGCTATATATTGAAGAATTGTTTAATTAAGTTTGCTGTAAACATACCACAGCCACATGTCTGAAGCCTCTACTACATATTTTCACACAATGACACTCATTTGCAGGTGTGTTTAACTAAACCTGTGCAATGTGAACTCATGGCGGAGCCACCATATATGTACACAGGCTAATGATAACACTAATTTACATAGAGATTACAATTTTTGAGGACAATAGTAGTACAGTTGTATTGCTGTACTTTCTGTAGTGAAAAGCACTGCACCTCACAAAAACTGTTATTGGGAAACTCTTCCCAAAATGTAATATTTACTCTTAGGGACAGCTCACCAAGTAATAATAAAATACAAAGTTTTACATATCGATGGTGCGGCAATCCTTCAATCCACCTAAAGGCCCAAGTGGTCCAGTACTGCTTTCCTATCTGTTACCAATGCAGCGCTCGTTGTGTCTCCCTATTTGTGCAAGAAAAGTTCACAGGTGAGGGGCACGACAACACGTCTGGGTGTTTGGAACAGGCACTTCTTGGTTTTTAAAGATTTACATTTTACAGATGCTGTCAGTCACTGTACACAGATCCATTGTCTACTGCAGGTTTTTCCAACCTTATTCCTCTAAATATTACCAAGTAACTTTTTTATTATGTATATCCTCTTTTGTATGTTGTGTTTATTTAATAATAAAGGATTAGCATTTAAGCAATGGGCAGGGACGCAGAGATGGGTGTGTGGTAGTAGGTATACAGTTCCGAACCTTCCATGGGGTCTGGCGGTGTCAAATTATAGTGATCGCGGAAAAGGCTCGGAACCTCTCCGTGTTGGATTATAAATCTTGATCACACTCTCCTCATAGGCTGTATGTGCAGCATCGGCTTTTGCCTAAATGGACTTCCAGGGACAGTAATAGAGTCTTGGGTCCCCACTCAGTTTAAAACAATGTCGGTAAGGGTATTTTCCATTCCAGATCCGGCATGAGGTAAAAATGTGATCAAAAATAAAATAAAATAAAATCCATGTGTATATACCAGGCTCATATCTTTAGTATAACATTAAATATCTAGTCAATTAGTGCTTGGAGTTTGGAGTGCAGTGTACAAACATGGTTTTACAATTTAAGTTGGGTATGAATAAGGCAAACACAATGTTGTGTTTTGATTTATATACATATGTAGTGTTCACTCTAGCTCCGGCGGCAGGCAGGGCGCCGGAGCTAGAGAGGGCAACCTTATGCGCGCGCCGAATAGGGGGCGTGGTCATGAAAAGGGGGCGTGTCTATAAGACGCGTCCCCTTTTCGTCATATTTGAGGGCGTGCCCGGCGCTTACGGACATGCCGGGCAGCCCCCAAGCGCTGCAGAAAGGGAGAATAGATGCCGGGCGCATGCGCCCAGCGTCTATTCTCCAGCGGTGACCGGGACACCGCATGTTTCTCTACCCGAGGGACACTGCGTCCCGCGGGTGAGAACGGCACCCGCAGGTTGTGAGGGCAAGGCGCTTTTTTAAGAAGTCACATGTACATAAGTATTCACTGTCAAAGCTGAATAATTGAGTGAGACAAGTTCAGTTTAAAATTTAATCGCAGCGACGCCATTTTGGAAATGAGATCACAAGACACCATTTTGTGTGGTCAGCATTAATTCAAGTTATAACCCATTAACTAAGAACAGATGGCAATGTTTTTGTTAACACCAAGGGCAACGGGAAAAAACAGCTTTCTAAGTAGATAAGGAGAGACAATGGGTATTTTTACATACAAATTGGGAATCCCGGGATGCAGATAAAGTATAGTTGTGGCAATTGTAATATAATATCTACACAATTGGATTTGCCTGAATACTAGACAAGATGTCTCCTAATCCCATAGTTTGAGGTGATAATACATTTGCACTTCACACAAGTGTCTGTGAGAACAAAAGAGGTTTTGTTTTCCTTTGAACACAGCAGGTGGGGGCCTGCTGACAGAGGGCATGTGGAATTACAACCCTCAGCCATCCATACTGCTGGATGTTCACTTCGTGTATGAGAGATTATGCACTTAAATCTCACCCATTAATAACTAGCGTCCTTATATCAAACCCCGAATACCCACACACTACATATTCGCACATAAGGTTCCATAAGCATCAAAATGTATGATTCAAGTTGGTTAAGTTAGTTTAAATGCTAAGAAATAGAGGTTTTTGATATCTAAGGTATTATATATGATAAGCAAGGTATGTTTGATCTCGTTCTGATGCCTACGCTTTTTACAGAATCCCGGTGTTATCGGTGGAGAGATCGCATCATGCAAACTCAAGTTACGGATCGCAGAACTTATAAGCCACAAAATGTTTTAGTTGATGGAATGTTACAGGAGGCGTTACCAGAAAGACCCCGGCTGTTACAGGCAGGAAAAGTCTATTTGAAACAACCTGTTAAATGTGTCGTTACATATGCTCCTCCTCTGGGAACCAATGAGATCAGCAGGAAATTTCCCCTTTGTCCTGTTTCAGTCTGGGGGGGGGGGGGGAATAAATACATGTGTCCAAACACTGGTTTGGAAGTTAATGCTGAATTTTGGGTGAGCTGAGGATATCTAGTCAGAAGTCTATCTCTGGATCCAGAGGCGCAGCGTATGTATAACCGTACCTGGTCTGTATTATTTCCTTTTACGCCTAACTTGTGTATGTATAGATTGCGTGTAACTGACTGTACTTTTACCTGAATAATACTTGTGCGTTGGAAACACAGATTCCACTCCTGTCTTTATTTGTGGTTAAACTGCGTACGCAATTAGCATTGTCTTAGAGGTTTTTAGGCAGGGTTTTGTCTTAGAGGTTCTAGGCAGGTGAATCTTAGGAGGTTTATAGGAAGGAATATATTAAAAGGTTTATTTACGATTTAACATCACAGACTTTGCTCAATACTTTGTTGATGCACCTTTGGCAGCAATTACAGCCTCAAGTCTTTTTGAATATGATGCCACAAGCTTGGCACATCTATCTTTGGGCAGTTTCGCCCATTCCTCTTTGCAGCAACTCTCAAGCTCCATCAGGTTGGATGGGAAGCGTCGGTGCACAGCCATTTTCATATCTCTCCAGAGATGTTCAATCGGATTCAAGTCTGGCCTCTGGCTAGGCCATTCAAGGATATTCAGAGTTGTATTGAAGTCACTCCTTTGATATCTTGGCTGTGTGCTTAGGGTCGTTGTCCTGCTGAAAGATGAACCATCGCCCTAGTCTGAGGTCAAGAGTGCTCTGGAACAGGTTTTCATCTTTCCCTCTATCCTCACTAGTCTCCCAGTTCCTGCAGCTGAAAAACATCCCCACAGCATGATGCTGCCACCACTATGCTTCACTGTAGGGATGGTATTGGCCTGGTGATGAGCAGTGCGTGGTTTCTTCCAAACATAAAGCCTGGCAGTGACGCCAAAGAGTTCATTCTTTGCCTCATCAGACCAGAGAATTTTGTTTCTCATGGTCTGAGAGTCCTTCAGGTGCATTTTGGCTAACTCCAGTCGGACTGCCATGTGCTTTTTACTAAAGGAGTGGATTCCGTTTGGCCACTCTGCGATACAGGCCTCATTGGTGGATTGCAGCAGATATGGATGTCCTTCTGGAAGGTTCACCTCTCTCCATAGAGGAATGCTGTAGCTCTGACAAGTGTGTCCATCAGGTTCTTGGTCACCTCCCTGACTAGGGCCCTTCTCCCACAATCGCTCAGTTTAGACGGCCGGCCTACTCTACGAAGAGTCCTGGTGGTTCCAAACTTCTTCCATATACAAATGATGGAGGCCACTGTGCTCATTTGGAGCTTCAAAGCAGCAGATATTTTTCTGTACCCTTCCCCAGATTTGTGCCTCGAGACAATCCTGTCTTGGAGGTCTAAAGACAATTCCTTGGGCTTCATGCTTGGTTTGTGCTCTGACATGCACTGTCAAGTGTGGGACCTTATATAGACAGGTGTATGCCTTTCAAAATCATGTCCAATCACCTGAATTTACCACAGGTGGACTCCAATTAAGCTGTAGGAACATCTCAAGGATGATCAGCAGAAACAGGATGCACCTGACTTCAATTTTGAGCTTCATGGCAAAGGCTGTGAATACTTATGTACATGTGATTTCTTAGTGTGTTTTTTTAATTAAATTTGCAAAAATCTAAAAAAACAACTTTTTACACGTTGTCATTATGGGGTATTGTGCGTAGAATTTTGAGGACAAAAATGAATTTATTCCATTTTGGAATAAGGCTGTAACACCTCCTGCCCGGGGGCCGTATAAGGTCTGGCCCTTGGAGCTTTTTCCTGCTAGTCTCATCTGGCTTGCAGGGTGCCTAGAATGGCACCCTGCAGCCAGAATCTATGCAGCAGTGCCACCTGGAGCGTCCTTAGGATGCTTCAGATGGTCACAATGCTGCCCTTACAGCTCCCGGAACATCCTCAGGATGCTCCTGCATTGCTCTAAGCACTGGCGAATGTGACCCCACCCCCTTGTGACATCACACAGAGGGGCATAGCCTGCACCAGGCCCGCGAATAATGTTATATGAAAATGGCCTTTGGCAGAAAAAAAGGTTCCCCACCCCTGCTGTAACATAACAAAATGTGGAAAAACTGAAGCGCTGTGAATACTTTCTGGATGCACTGTATCTGAAAGATCAATGCATGTGTGTACGGGCGACTCGCTGAGCACCTGTACACTTGCGGCAAGGACCGGCAACACTAACATGTCAACTGGACGGACAAATTTAAATGCCCGCCCAGTTGTGATGTCAGGCTAGACATATCGATTGGTAGGTGTATAGCTTACCAATCAGTGGATCGGTCTGTTGACCGATCCATCATTTTAGTGTGTAACCACCTTAAAGTATCTAACAATATTTTACATTTTACAAGTGTTTGTTGTGATAAGATCTCTATTTACACCTCGAGCAAACCGCTAAATCAATAGGGGTAAAATAAAGAGCTACCACAACAAGGCAAACAGTGGTAGGACAGGAAAGCCAAGAAGATGTGATAACTTCATTGCAAACAAGAAAAAGAAATGGTAACATATGTTGGTTTATAAATGCTTGACTGCGTGTGACAAGGTGCTAGACTGGTTTTATTAGAGCCCAGAAGTGGAGGAAATTCTAAACAGTAACACAGGAAGAAAAAAACAAAAACAGAGGACAACTTACTGGCTACAGATTATACATAATGACAATATGTTGTCATTTTACAACTTCTCTGGATGATACAATACATACGTAAACAATTAGAGACTGTAAATAAACCTCATCAGTAATTATAATATACATGATGAAAGAATTAGCAATATGTTTTTTCTAAAACAATTCCCATCAGCCGTGTGTAAACAGATTTCACAGACCAATCAATCAGAGTTAAAAGCAACTTACTAGCTTTAACATTAGACACTAGGTTTAAATAATAACAGATGCCCCATGCATCTTGCAGGCAGGGGCATAACGAGGTATTTGAAGGCCCCATAGCAAAAAGTTTGTAAGAGCCCCTATGTGTACCACCCAACAGTGAAAAATGTATATAACTCATGTAATTTTGACAAGGAAGATGGGCCCCCCTCTGCTCTGGGCCCCATAGCAGCTGCACCCCTTGCACCTATGGTAGTTATGCCCATGCTTGCAGTTCTTTACTCCTCACTCCATGAAGCACACTACATTCATTCTTCAGTAATCAGCACTACTCACTCCATCGCAATCGCTCTTATAGCCTTACATTTTATTTTAGTGTTATTTTTTGCTTTACCTCAAAGTGCCACTCAGGCGTAGTTCATTCGCCCTGCCATGCTTCCTCCAGCTGGGACAGCAGTGAGAAAGCTGGTCAGAGTGTGAGCACTCTAGCCTGGCATACAGATGTGTCATCATATGGCACGAGATTCCCGGTGTGACTGAGCCGCCCTGAGAGGTGTAGTGTAGCATCTTTTTCGTTACATTTTGCATCTTATTCGCATTGCAGACGCAGCAAAACACCACTCACAGTATCCTAGAGATGCTGAGCTGCCACTGTAACCACTCAGGAATTCGTTTTAAAAACTTACAAAGTCACAGTAAACAGAACCTGGTGTGAGAAAAATCCACGTCAGCTTATAGTAGCACTTCATATACAGATTTGACTCATTTGCTCACAGATGTACAAATGTAGCACATCAAACTGATCAGTGTAATCTAGCAAAGTAATTTTGACGCTTCCTGTTGATGGTGTGATACTTCTTTATTCATCTATATAGTGCAGATGAAGTCAGCGTTAGAACAAGCACATTAAGCTGACACTGCCACTTGGAAGCCAGATTGCACTATGCTCACTCCTGGGCCCTACAGAGTAAAGCAAAATAACCACTGAAATGTACTTTTATAAAACTAATATAAATGAAAAAATAAAGGCTATTCATTTTTCTGCTGCATATGGCATTAGAGTAGAGCCTTCTTCAGCAGCATTTCAGGATCATTCAGACAAGTAAATTTGAATGGACTTTCTTCACAATTAACCACAGAGAGCCAACAGAAGCAAGGTGAAAATGCTACCAGCTTGTGGGTCACTAATTACCCTATAGACGTGTGTGCAGTGCACAGAGGTGGCAGTTTAGAACGCGATTACAACAATGCGAGAATTTAAATCTGGGTGACCGTGTGTCTGCACAACTTTGTCAGAGCTTTCTTAGGCCACGATTCAAATGTTAGAGATGCTGGGCGTCTCTACAAATAGGCGCCCGATAAAACAATTCAATTGTTTCTTCATTCAGGTGCCCATTAATAGTCATCGCGGCCACAAGCACCTGTTTTAGTTGCGCACAGCAGCTAAACCCTTCTAAAGAAGTGGTTAGGGTGCCCAAACAGCAGTTTAGACTGCCAAAAAACGGGACTTTAGACACATTTCTTTTCGCACCTCAGCAGGCTGAGAGAAGAAATGTGTCCCCCTGCATCTTTATGGGGTCCGAACGGAGCAACAATTGAAATGCTCAGTCAGGCGCCTATTCATATAGACGGCCAGCATGGGGTGTCTATAACAATTGAATCACCCCCTTAGAGTCATTAGTGTGAACACAACATGAGCTAACCAGAAGTTTCTCTAGATGAGCATCTTTTCTGATATTACCTGCAACAGGTGTGTACAAACAGTAAAAATAGAAAAATATGAGATATGGTAAGAACTTACCCTTGTTATCTCTATTTCTACGAAGTCCATAGGGTTCCACAGGATACCTTGGGGTATAGGTGTGACGTCAGTCGCAGGGCACCAAAGAGTTAAGCTTTCAGCCTCCCAGGATGCACTAGGTCCCCCTCCTATACCCCGCCCCCGGGCCAAGGCACCTCAGTTAGTTACCAAGCCATAGGCCGGAGGAGGAGAAGGAAGAGAGAGAACAAAGATCTGGACACATACAAGAATCACATTCTCACCAGAGGGAGACGGAAAACCGGTGACCAGAGCAAAGCCCATCTGCAGCACAGGTGCGACAGGGCGGGAGTCCTGTGGAACCCTATGGACTTCGTAGAAATAGAGATAACAAGGGTAAGTTCTTACCATATCTCATATTTTCTACTTCAGGGTCCATAGGGTATCCACAGGATACCTTGGGGATGTCCCAAAGCAGTATCCTTTAAGGGTGGGGATGCTCCTGTGCAGAAAGGAGAATCCGCCGCCCGAAGGAAGCATCCTGAGAGGCGAAGGTGTCAAACCTGTAATACCTCACGAAGGTATGGACAGAAGACCACGTAGCAGCCTTGCAGACCTGAACTGCCGAGGCACCACGTCGAGCTGCCCACGAAGGACCCACAGACCTAGTGGAATGAGCCTTCAGAGAAGGAGGGACCGGTAGGCCTTCATGAAGATAAGCTTCAGAAATAGCCATACGGATCCAGGCTGCCAAAGTTTGCTTTGAAGCAGGCCAACCCTTTTTACGGAAGCCAAAGAGGACAAACAAAGCGTCCGACTTCCTAAACGAAGAAGTGCGGTCAACATAAGTCCTTAAGGCCCGCACAACATCCAAAGAGGCCTCACCCACGGAAAGACCCGGTGAGTTAAAGGCCGGAACAACTACTTCCTCGTTAATATGAAACTGGGAAACAACTTTGGGAAGAAACTCGGGCCGAGTGCGGAGCACTGCCCTGTTCCCATAAAAAACCAAGAAAGGGGGTCTACAAGAAAGAGCCCCTAACTCAGAAACACGTCTGGCCGAAGCAATGGCCAGAAGGAAAACAGTCTTAGCTGTTAGCCATTTAAGATCCACTGAGCCCAGTGGTTCAAACGGCGGTCCTTGGAGAGCCCTCAGGACCACAGCCAAATCCCAAGGCGCCACAGGTGGAACAAAGGGCGGCTGAATGCGGAGAACACCTTGCATAAAGGTGCGCACATCCGGGATTGTAGCAATCCTACGGTGAAACCAGACAGATAGGGCCGAAACCTGTACCTTCAAAGAAGCAAGGCGAAGCCCATGATCTAGTCCCGCTTGCAGGAAGGCGAGAATCCGAGACAGACGAAACTCCCGCGGTGCATAACCTCTCGGTCGACACCACTGGAAGAACGTATGCCACACGCGATGGTATATCCTCGCGGAAGACGGTTTCCGAGCTCGTAACATGGTACGCACCACAGAGCTGGAAAACCCCCGGGACCTCAGCATGGCCGTCTCAACAGCCACGCCGTGAAAGACAGCCGAGTCAGGTCCGGGTGAAGGCAAGGACCCTGAGACAGAAGGTCCGGTCGTAGCGGCAACCGCAGAGGAATGTCCACGGACAGACCCTGAAGGTCTGAGAACCAGTGCCGTCTGGGCCACGCGGGAGCTATCAACAGGAGCGTCCCTCCTTCCTGTTTGAATTTCCGGATTACCCGTGGAAGAAGGGAGACCGGAGGGAACAGGTATGCGAACCTGAACGTCCACCGGACGGACAGAGCATCCACCAGAGACGCCCCTTCGTCTCTTGTGCGAGACCCGTACACCGGCAACTTGTTGTTGTGCCGGGACGCCATGAGGTCGATTTCTGGAAGACCCCACCTGTCCACCAGTAGTTGAAAAACGTCCGGGTGCAGGGACCATTCCCCCGGATGAACGTCCTGGCGACTTAGAAAGTCCGCCTCCCAATTGAGCACTCCCGGGATGAAGACCGCTGATATGGCAGGAAGATTGCGCTCCGCCCAAACCAGGATCCGAGAGACCTCTACGAGAGCCGCCCGACTGCGAGTTCCTCCTTGCCTGTTTATGTAGGCCACGGTGGTAGCGTTGTCCGACTGAACCTGCACCGGGCGACCCTGGAGAAACCGCTGTGCCTGCTGGAGAGCATTGAAGACCGCACGGAGTTCCAAGATATTTATTGGAAGCTCCGCTACTGTCGGCGTCCACCTGCCCTGGAACAAGTGTGGACCCGAAACTGCTCCCCAGCCCCGAAGACTGGCGTCCGTTGTCAACAGGACCCAATTTGGAACCCAGAACGGACGTCCCTTGTTGAGGTGGGTCGTCTGTAACCACCACGTAAGGGACAGGCGAACCTCCTGGGTGAGCACAATCGTCTGGGACTTCAGAGACTGAGTCAGCCCGTTCCACTTGGACAGGATCAGGTGCTGCAGAGGTCTGGAGTGAAACTGGGCGTATTCCACCATGTCGAACACCGACACCATGGAGCCCAGTAACCTCATCGCCGAGTGTAAGGACACCCGGCGGCTGTGCAGACGACTGCGCACCCTTGACTGTAAAGCAGAGATCTTGTCCTCCGTCACGAAGATCCTTTGCTGTCCCGAGTCCAATAAGGCTCCAAGATGCAGAATCCTCCGAGACGGGATTAGAGTGGACTTCTGCCAGTTGATTAGCCAGCCGTGCCGTTGCAGCAGTGCAATGGTCAGGTCCAAGTGGCGTAACAGGAGCTCTGGAGATCCTGCCACCAATAACAGGTCGTCCAAATACGGCAACATGCGGACTCCCTGCAGCCGCAGAGAAGCCGCCATGACCGCCATCACCTTGGTGAAAACACGTGGTGCTGTTGCCAGGCCAAAAGGTAACGCCCGAAACTGGAAGTGGTCGCTGCTGATTGCAAACCTGAGGAACTGTTGATGGCGCCAAAGAATAGGGACATGCAGGTAAGCGTCCTGTATGTCCAATGACACCAAGTAGTCCCCAGGTTCCAGCGCCAGAATGATGGACCGTAGGGTCTCCATCCGAAACTTCGGGACCCGCAAAGACTTGTTGAGTGCTTTGAGGTTGAGAATCGGACGATATGACCCATTGGGTTTCTGTACCAAAAATAGATTTGAATAGAAACCCTGGCCCCTCTGGGAGAATGGAACCGCCACTATAACTCCAGCCTGGAGCATAGTGTGCAATACCTTCCGCAGCTCCGTAGCCTTGTTCCGGTCTGATGGGAGACCCGTGGTGAAGAAGCGAGCCGGGGGTCTGTGCCGGAAGGAGAGGGCGTATCCGTGGGAAACCACCTCCAGAACCCAAGTGTCTGTCGTAGTGGTCGACCAACACTGGGCGAACTGTAGCAGGCGGCCTCCCACCCTGGGATCCCCCAAAGGGAGGCCCGGACCGTCAGGCCGCAGGCTTGTCATCTGGCTTGGGGGCCGGACGTCTGGTACTCCATGCCTGCTTCCGGGGCTTGACCGATTTCTTAGGGCCAGCCTGTCGAGGAAACGACTGTGGTTTGGGCCTGCCCTGGGCCCTAGATGACCGAAAGGACGATGGTCCCGAACCAGAAGGAGCAGCGGCCGACGGGAGACAGGCAGATTTGGCTGCCGCCAGCGTGGCCACAATCTTATCCAGATCCGGACCGAAGAGAACTTCTCCGGTAAACGGCAACGCTTCCAGACCTTTCTTGGAATCTGCGTCCGCCTTCCAGGATCGCAGCCACAAGGTGCGACGAGCAGCTACCGCTGCTGAAGAAATTCTAGACACCAGAGTACTAATGTCTAGAGCCGCCTCGTTGATGTAGGTGGCCGAATCACGGAGATTGCCAATCAACTCCGCCTGATCGGCCGGACAGTCGGATTCAAAAGAAGCCTCTAATGAATCCGCCCAGCGCTCCATCGCTCTGGCAACCCAGCAAATGGCCATAGCCGGCCGTGCTGCCCCCCCTGCAAGGGAATAAGCGGACTTCAGGCAGATTTCTACCTTGCGGTCCGTAGCATCCTTAAGGGAGGACATGGATGGCATCGGCAATGTGGCACTACGGACAAGACGGGTCACGTGAGAATCCACCTGTGGAGGGGATTCCCACTTCGCAAAATAATTATCCGCGAACGGATAAGCCACCGCCAGGCGTCTCTGCGGCTGGTATCTTTTGCCAGGTTGTTTCCACGCCTCCTCTAAATGGCCCACCAACTGACCCGAAAGAGGAAAGACTGTGGCATCGCCCTTCACATCTTTGAAAAAGGCATACTTAGATTTAGCCGCTGGGGGAACTTCGTCCTCAATCACCAAGGCTGTGCGGACCGCCCGAATAAGTCCAGGAATATATACTTTGGACTTAGCATCAGCGTCCTTAGTATGGAGAGGTTCCTGATCGTAAGGATCTAGAATCTCCCCATCATCAGACGTCCCTTCGTCATCCTCATAAGGAGCGGACAGAGACGCCACCGGCCTTTTATGAGACCGCATCACAGACTCCCCTTGCAACACATCCGACAAGTGCTGTACAGAACTCGTCAGGGAGTTAACCCACGCTGGCTCCTGAGAACCCGGGAGCGGGGAAATAGGGAGACTGTGGGGTACCACCAATTGTCGTGGGAACCCCTGCATGGGTGACGACACCACAGACTGCTGGGACAAACCCATCGGAGTAAACGCGGGCTGCGGAGCTAACTGGCCCACTAAAGCTGTTAACGCCTGAGCGAAACAAGCCCAGGGCGGCTCCTGTACCGGTGCTGTAACCGTAATAGGCCGCGCCATGGACAAACACTGCCGGCAAAGGCCCTCCGCGCTACCCTCCCCCTCCGCTAACGGTACTTTGCACGTGGTACACTGTAGCCGGAGGGGAAAATCACTTTCAGACATGATGGCACCACGTATGTGACCTCTCTCACCAATTAAGTATTAAATAGGCGAGAGACCACCCTGCAGCACCGCACCGCAAGGGCTTTAGCAGAAAGAACAGGGACAGTAATAAAGCTGACAGTTTAGAGAAGAAAAGATTACAGGCAGCAGCGCTAGCACAGTCACATACAATGCAGAAAAATAACAATTCCTGCACTAACAGCGCTGATCACTCAACTACACAGACACAGGGCCTGGTAGGACACAGCGCTGCATACACAGACCTGACCACAGCGGAGGAGAGGTATGCGGGGGGACCCAGACCACGATGCTTCCGTCCAGCGCTTCCAGCAGCGTTCACCATGCGTTCTGGAGAAGATGGCCGCCGAGGAGCAGAGAGGAGGCTGGCCTGGGGGAGGAGCGCTGCCACAGGACCAGTCGGCAGCATGCAGAGAGGGCTGTGTGCAGCGGGGGAGGCGCCGGCTGTGAGACAGGGAAGGTGCGCTCCCCTGGCATGCATTTAACCCCTGGGACGCCGCAGCGCTACCGCTCTGCTGCGGTCCGCTGTCCCAGGGGGTAGTGGAAGCGCAGGTTGGTCGCCTGGCTCCACGCTGCAGCCAGTCCCCAGGGAGCCCCCTGCCTGGGGACTTAGGACCATGTGATCAGCGGGGACCCACCGCGGGACCCCGCTGCTTACCTCTGTCCCCCTTGAATCCGGCCATGGTCCGGAGCATCTGGGGTCACCGCTAGCTGTGACCCCAGACGCCCACCAGCATCCCCGGATCAGTACCGGCGTTCTGGTACCGGCGGGGTGTAGGGAAGACAGCATGGACGTCAGGACTGACTGTCCATGCTGTCCATCCAGTTGTGCAGCCACAGCTGCATGAAGAATAAGCTTCAGGGGCTCTTCTAGCCCCCACTCCAACAGGTGCACCCGACTCCGGCCGGGCACCAAACTAAACTGAGGTGCCTTGGCCCGGGGGCGGGGTATAGGAGGGGGACCTAGTGCATCCTGGGAGGCTGAAAGCTTAACTCTTTGGTGCCCTGCGACTGACGTCACACCTATACCCCAAGGTATCCTGTGGATACCCTATGGACCCTGAAGTAGAAAGTAACACTAGTACCTTATGGAAGAATGTTCCATTAGACAAACCTGAATAGGTGTTTAGGTTCCAGGTTAAAAGAATCTGGACAACTCTTGTTAAATTCTAACACCAAATGAGACAATGCAAATAGAAGAGGGAGGGTGTATTAACCACTTGCCTGGTGTTGTCGCATCTGATGTGACTAGTCAGACACATCCCGGCCCCTCTGCATCCTTACACCCTCCCCCAGTGTCTGCCGTGCAGACAATCACTGCTGATCCTCTCTGAAGCCCGCCAGGGAAATGTAAGTGAAGCAGCTTTCAGGCCCCCAGTGCATAGCTGGTAAGCTGCAGAGAGGGGCAGCCACTAGGGAAATGTAAAATCGCAACGATCAACATTCATTATCTTGGAGCAGATCGAAACGTTGATGACTTGATGTAAAGACATGAAGTGAGGATTGATTAAAGTTGCCCTTTTAAGAGGCCCTGATAAGTGAACCTTGTACAAGTTTGGAAGATAGAGAGAGATATATAATATCTCTATCTATCTAACACATATACATACACACATATATAAATATACATATTATATAATATATATTTTTTTTTTAGTTATAAAATTGTGTTGGATAAGTTTAAATAGATGTTCCTGACCTAATTAAATCATAAAAAACCCTCCAAAGCTGGGCAGGCTTGCTTTGGAGAAATGCACATGGTGGATTGGCTGAATACTACACACAGGGGCAGGGCCAGTAATGTTACAGCAACTAAGTGCCTAAAGTTATGGGGGGACTTGCAGCTCTCTGTAGTAGAGTTGGTGTACTTTATTGGCTAAAATCTGCAATGCAATGTAATGGTAACATTGAACAATGTATAGTACTTTCATGGATCATAGTTGAAACTTTCAGTTATGAAGTTTAGTGGTTCGTTAGTTGTTCTATTTATTTCATAAAGGATGCTGTGGATAATCATAACCAAATATCAATTAAGGAGAGTTCCAAAAATAATATTTGAAGCTGAACATCTAGCAGAAACTTCTTCCTCATTCTTGTCTTTGGTCTGAACAATAGCTGAGCCTATTGACCATGTCTGCATGCTTTCGTGCTTTGAATTGCTTTTATGTGTTTGGCTAATTACATACAGTACTTGGATTAACAAGCAGGTGTACCTAATAAAGTGGCTACTGATTGTTCATATGTAACTAATTCCTATCTTTAGAAGATAATTCTATTGATATTTTTATCTAGAAAGGAATTTCTGTTTATACTAAGATGGACCAAATACATAATGCAAACTTTCTTGACCTCTGTTCTTTACATCAGCCATGCACAATCCTGGCTGTAGCAGTATGCGGCCCACAATGGTGGATGTGTTGCTGTGGGGTGGTGATGGTGTTGCTACAAGGGCAAAAGGGGGACATGGTGTTACATGGTAGGTAGAGAAACTGTGTTGCTAAAAGGGAAAAAATGGGATTAAGTTGCTACATGGGATAACCACAACCCCAGTGGTGTTGCTTTGCAGCACTGCACACACTCGTGTCACCACAGGAACTTTTTTAAAATGCTGCAAGGTCTGGTATAATTACCATGGATACATTGCACATAGCTTACATGTTTAAGCAAGAAAAGTTTTACTGGGATGTAGTCAGGATGCCAGCAGTCGAAATGCCGACCGCCAGAATCCCGACACTGAAAGCCCGGCAGGGGGGGGGGACCATATTTGCAGCGTGACGAAGGGGGGCGCTGAGCGCTGGGGAGGGGGCACTGTGAGCCCTTCAGCCCGGCGCATAGCCAATAGCCAGTGGGGGGCACGATCAGTTTACCCAACCAGTTTTACTGATGCCTCTTAGCTGAGTACTATCTGCCAATGCAGTCCTCAGACTTCACTCTATACTCCTTATCTGTTCAGTCTGTAACTACATATCAACAAATACACACTCCAACTTAAAAATGTACTTATCAGTTCTGAGAAAACAGGTGACATTTATCAACTAAGCATCAAATAACATGCATTTCAGGTGGAGAACTGGAATGCATATCATAATAATAGTGTGTTAAGCTCCGTACACATGGAACGATCAGACAATGATCAGATATCGTTGTCTGGCCATCCTGCATGTGCTGGAAATTCGATATCGAACATCCAGCACATGCACCAACCCCAAAACAACTATAACGACCCACGATCGACGATCACGGGTCCCTATAGTAACCAGGCTAACCTGGTCGATATCAACCAGGTTGGCCTGCATGCACGGGTGATGGTCAATATCGACCATCCGTGCCCGCGCATCGACCATCGTTTGGGAGTTGGAAGGGCCCAAAAACAGGACGATATGAACGATATAATCGATATCATTATCATTCTTATCATCCTGTAATATCTGACCGTGTGTACGCACCATTACTGGAATTTATGTAGTAACTCATTATCTTATTACTCACAGCTAATGCTGAGGAAAAATATTGTTCCTAATATTTTCTAAATTGGAACAATACTTGTTTTTATTCTGTCAATTCAATTCACAGTAATTCTTCTATCATAATAAAGTTGCAGACATGAGACAAGACCAGAAAAAGTTCACCACTGCTTTCCACCTAATCCATTACAAATAGTTTCTCTTTGCATACATCAACTTCTGGTAGGACTAGACAATCCCCAAAAGCCAACTATTTACACAACAAAATTAACAAAGGCATGTCTACCATAACTTTTAACTCTATTTCTTCGAAGTCCATAGGGGATCCACAGGGATACTATGGGGTGTGTGGTTGGAGTGATCCGGGCACCAAAAAGTTAAAGCTTTAGCTCCCAGGATGCCCCGGGCCTCATCCACATATACCCTGCCCCCAGCCACAGGCAGAAAGTTTTGTAAACAAGACCAAGGAAGGAGCAGGAAAGGAGGAGAAGGAAGAACCTTACTCTCAAGAAACACTCTCCCAGAAGATGAAGGAGTCCGTGATCAAGAGAAAAAATACCCAATGAGGCCAGGTGTGACAGGGTAGGGGCCCTGTGGATCCTATGAACTTCGAAGTAATAGAGTTAACAAAAGTAAGTCTACCATAACTCTTAATTTCTTCTTCAGGGTCCACAGGGGAGCCACAGGGATACCATGGGGATATCACATAGCAGTTTCCCCTAAGAGTGGAGACGCTCCTGAGCAGAAAGGAGAATCCAACACCTAAAGGAAGCATCCTGAGAGGCAAAAGTATAAAAGGCAAAGAACCTGAGAAAGGTGTGGACAGAAGACCACGTGGCCACCTTGCACGATTGTTCAGCAGAAGCGCCACGTCGAACAGAGAGCAGACCAAGTAGAATGTGCTGTAACCATGTTTGGAACAGGCAGATTATGGTCTTGCATGTAGGACTGAGAGATTGTCATGCGGAGCCATAGAGCTAAAGTCTGTTAGCTGGCCAGCCTCGCTTGTGAAAGCCGTACAACACAAAGAGAGAATCTGATTTCCTAAAGGAATTTGTATGATCCATGTAAATCCGAAGAGCACAAACCAAATCCAAGGAAGCTTCACCTGCAGAAAGATCAGAGGACTGGAAGGCCGGAACCACAATCTCTGCATTCAAATGGAACCGGGATACTACTTTAGGGAGGTACCCAGCCCTGGTACAGAGGACAGCTCTGTCCTGATGAAACATCAAAAATGGGGAGCGACAGGAGAGCGCTGCTAAATCAGATACCCTGCGGGTAGATGAGATAGCGAGGAGAAAGAGCGTCTTCGCTGTCAGCCACTTGAGGTCTACTGAGTCCAGAGGTTCCAACAGAGGACCCTGTAGAGCCCAGAGAACCAAGGACAAATCCCATTAAGCCACCGGAGGGACAAAAGGAGATTGAATGCAGAGAAAACCTGCAAAAATGTTCTAACATCAGGCAGGGGAACAATCCTTCGCTGGAATCAGATTGACAGAGCAGAACTCTGAGCTCTAAGGGAGGCCAGGCAGAGGATGAGGTCTAACCCAGCCTGGAGAAAAGCAAGCACCTGGGAGACCCTAGAAACTGAAGGGTCATAGCCTCTGGGGGAGCACCATTGGAAGTAAGAGTGCCAAACTCTGTAATAGATGCACGCTGATGCAGGCTTACATGCCCTGAGCATCGCCTGGACCACAAAGCAAGAGAAACCTTTGGCTCTTAAGAGGGATGACTCAAGAGCCACGTCGTCAAAGACAGACGAGGTTGGTCCGGGTGCAGGCAAGGGCCCTGTGCTAACAGATCCTGCCTTAGAGGAAGTAGCAAAGGAGTATCTATGGAGAGACTCCGTAGGTCTGTGAACCAATGTTGCCTGGGCCAGGCTGGGGCTATTATTATCACCATGCCGCCTTCTTGCTTGAACTTTCGAAGAACCCTCGGGAGGAGGGAGATCGGAGGAAAGAGGTATGCAAGATTGAAGTCCCACCTCACTGCCAGAGCATCCACAAAGGGGGCTGAGGGGTCTCTGGTCCTAGGCCAGAACCTGGGGGGACCTTGTGGTTGTGACGTGAGGCCATAAGGTCTAAGTCTGGCAGGCCCCATTTATCCACCAGGAGTTGAAAGATATCCGGTTGGACAGCCCACTCTCCGGCATGTATGTCCTGACGGCTTAGGAAGTCCGCTTCCCAGTTGAGGACTCCAGGAATGACCACTGCTGAGATTGCCGGAAGATGACCTTCGGCCCAGACTAGAATGTTTGCCACTTCCCGCATGGCTGCCTGATTTCGTGTGCCTCCCTGATGGTTGAATTAGGCTACCGCAGTCATGTTGTCTGACTGGATTTGGACCGGCCTGCACTGGAGGAGATCCTGCGCCCGAGTGAGTGCTCTGTACACTGCTCAAAGCTCCAGAATGTATATGGACAGATGACTTTGCTGGGTTGTCCACCGTTCCTGAACGGTATGATAACCGGTTACCGCACCCCATTCGCGAAGGCTGGCATCTGTAGTGAGAAGCTCCCAATTTGGAATCCAGAAGGAGCGACCTTGGTCCAAATGGGCCATCTGTAGCCACCATGAGATGGAAAGCTGAACCTCTGAAGAAAGGAGGATCGTCTGGGACCGGATCAGCTTATACTGCCCGTTCCACTGGGAGAGAATCAGTTGTTGAAGGGGCCTGGAGTGGAACTGGGCATATTCTACCATATCAAAGGTGGATACCATGGACCCCAGGACCTGCATTGCTGAGTGAATGGATACCCTCCGACTGTGGAGCAAGTTGCGCAAACGCAAGTGTAGTGTCAAAACTTTGTCTGCTAGCAGAAAGATCCTCTGTATTCGAGAATCCAGGAGTGCCCCCATCCCCTGCGACAGGAGGACATGAGTTCAGTGAGCTGTTCTGACTGAGGGAATTCAGCCTTAACCACCTTTTAACGTTTAAACATCGGGGTTTTAGGCTTAGGGGCCGGTCCATCATCCTCTATATTCAGGATTGATTTAGCTGCTCTCACTAAAGCACAAACATTCACTGTTGAATGACAGCACTCCTCGCCCGAGTGCGTCTCAGAGAAAGAACTTCGTGCATCATCTGCCTCCTCAGATGATGCGTCAGAATCTGAAAGCTGGGTAGACTGAGAGGATGATACAGTCCGCCTATGTGCTTTGGTGGCTAAGGGTCTGTCTGCCTGTAACCTTGGCTGAGAGACGGCAGACGTTTGAGCCATATTCTGAACTGAGTGGGCATAAACATCCATCCAAGGAGGATGTATATAGGCTACCAGCATAGTAGGCTGTAATAGCTGTGGGTACCCCATGGTGGGAGGCAGCATGGGGGTTGATAAGCATTCCACTAGCTGTGTTATAACCTGGGATAAGGAGGACACCCAAGGTGGCTCCTGGACAGGGGCTGGTAAAGTGGACTGGTGAGTAGATTTATAACAATTAGCACACAACCATCCTGTATGAAATCCTGAGAGAGCAAGTCCGCAAAACAAAATTTGCATTAACCTGCACAGGGGCCTCAGCCTCCTGTTTATCCTTGTCATTAGAAGACATAGAAATAGCCAGCAAGTAGCACACAATAAGTGTATAGTTAATAACACAATGTGACACCCTTCACAAATACAAGTGAAATGTGTATTAAATGTGAAGTAATAATGAACCCCTACACACCTGGTAGTTGAGGGTTTAAGAAAGAGCAGCAGAGATAGATATGCAGTAAGTGACAAAGTTTAAGGCAGTATCACCACAGCAGAGCTAGCACAAGTCACATACAATGCATATAAATATACCTATAATGGGCACTAAATCAACTACTCAAGCCTCACAGGGCTGGTAGGATTTGTGTGCTGTATAACCTGGCCCCAGGGAGAGGTATTAGGGAGACTGGACACGAAACTCCTGAGACCTGTAGCTTCAGAAAAGCCTTTTTAATGGCGGCTGAGCGTCTCATATAGGGAGGAGGGTGAGGAGAAGGAGCAGCTCAGAGGCGGGAAACTTCTTGTGAGGGATCACGCTCTGGGCTGGGGGAGGGGCTGCCGGGGAGAGCTTACCTCCCTACTGCTACATGAACCGCCGGGTGCCGCTGGCCTCCAACATGGTCCCCGCAAGTGGGGAATCGCCTTATCTGTACCTCTCCATCTGCCCGACTGCAGTCCTGGGTCCCCAGTGGAGCGGCTACCAGAGCCCCATTGGCGCCCACCATAATCACCGGACCACTCACCGGTGATGCGTCGCCGGTGGAGGTAGCTGGAGCAACCGCACAGGCGCCCTTTAGGACGCCTTGCTGCATGCTCATAATAATAATAAAAAAACACAACTCATAAAAATAAAGCTTGGGGTTGCCTAAGCAGTCTCCCTGTTTAAAGGTGCGACTCTTCCTGTCCAGCACCAAACTAAAAACGGTCTGCCTGTGGCTGGGGGAGTGGTATATGTGGAGGAGGCCCGGGGCATCCTGGGAGCTAAAGCTTTAACTGTTTGGTGCCTGGATAACTCCAACTACACACACCCCATGGTATCCCTGTGGATCCCGCTGATTGGCTCTGGCTACTGACAGTTCCCAAGTCAGGGGTATGGGGAAGAGCCCCGGGGCTTCAGCGTAAGCCTGTGGTGCTGGGGAGGGGGGGGGACCCTTCTTTGGGGGTCCCCGACTCCCCCGAGATCACCGGCTTGCGCTGACCGATTTGGGGTGCTAATGCTTTGGACCTGGAGCCCCGGCGATTGGGTCTCCGGGCTGTGGCATTACACCCCGGTCGGTTGGGTCTGGTGCTGGTCTTAAATATAGGGGGATCCCCACGTTTTTTTTTACCCCTATATTTAAAACCAGAACTGGTCCCTGCAGCCTTGGGTTGGTTTCTAAAATATGGTGGAACCCTACAGTTTTTCTTCCCCATATTTTTAGAAACCACCACTGGCTGGCAAGCCTGGGGCTGGTTTGGCTTTTGGGGGGGGACCTTATGTCATTTTTTTTGTACATTTCTACCCCGTTTTTTTACAGGGTAAACAAAACGGGATTTTTCGGGAAATATTCTAGGGACCCCCCTAAAGAGGTGTAGACATAGGGGAGGAGAAAGGGTACCCCTATTTTTAACTCCTGAATAAAGTCGGGTTTCTAATAGTAGGTGCATAAATGCGGCTTTGAATAAGGTGATGCAGAAGAGAATTTAGAAGTTTTTTTAGGGCAAAACAACTATGGCCATCAAATTTGGGGTACTTGAAAATGGGGTTCAGCATATTTTAAAGTTGCTAAAGTGACTTAAAAAAATCGTAAAAAACCCACCTCCCGCAAACACCTGCAATAAAAAAAAACACTTTGGGCATACTTGGGGATCCCCCCCAGAGTCAAGTTCGCTATTTAAGTTTGTACCCCAACTTTTTTTTTTTGCCCCCTTTTTCAAAGTAAATTTTTGGGGTGTCCTTAATTTTTTTTTTTAATGTTTTTGACACAGATTACCTTTGGGGGACTGTGTGAAGGCTGCATGGGGGTTCCCGAAACGTTGCACCCCAAAACCCCAATTCTGCACTTTTTAACGCCTGCCATTCATAGGGGATACTTTACCGCCTATTACATTGCATTGACTTAACGCCTAGGCTAAAAGTCTTTCAAATTCAATACAGGGTAAAACTAAAACAGGCAATAATGACGTCATCGGCGGTAAATTACCGCGAATCCGGACTTAACGCCTCAAATTGAATACGGCCCTTATTCTCTTAAAACTGCATTATCAACCTACAGTAAAATGTAACCCTAGCTGGGATCTAAGAAACTGCTAGATGGTAGTGGCTTGTAATTAGTTCTCCCAGTAGTATGCATTTGGCATCCCGACGATCTGGATGCCGACGCTCCTATTACCAGTGACGAAATCCCAACGCCGTTCAGAAGTGCGGTGCCCGCATCCCGACCGCCGGGATACCAAAGGCAAGTATCAGGGGGTTAGGTTTAGGCACCAGGGAGGGGGAGGTTAGGGTTAGGCACTACGGGGCAGGTTAGGGTTAGGTACCAAAGAGGGAGGGTAAGGGTTAGAGTAGGAAGAGGGGGAGGGTTAGCCTACCGACCAACAAGTGTCATTATGCTAACGCTTTCGGGATCCCGGCGTTGGGATTCTAACAGCCGGGATCCTGAGCGCCGGCATCTCATACCGTTTCCCTCCCAGTAACACCCCGGACCAAGTGGTAGCTTTAGGAGTCAGGCTGCCCCATGACACAAAATTAATGTCCATACCCAAGTTTTATTATTAGGTTAAAAGTCCTAATTTGGTGATTGCTAGTGTAATACAATACAATAATGAACAAAGTCATGAGCTATGACATTTCATACGATATATATGCACCACTCAAGACACTTTATTATGGTCACCGATAGTAATACCCTTGTTACACTAAAGTCCCGAGTATGACCCAGGATTTGGAACATGGCTCCAAACCAGGTCAGACCCTTTTCACACTGCGCGCCGACCAAGGTTATTCCCGGGTCTGCACCGTTTACAATGCACACGGATGCAGTTTTTCTCTCCTGCCATCTCCTAGCGCCAGGAAATCCGAAGCTCCCCATGCTGTAAACGGGACCTTGGTTGAACGGCCCGGGATACCCATTTACACTGCAGGGTTACACGGGTCTTTCCTGTGTTAAACCCTGCAAGCTACCTGGGTTGGATTGCCGGGTCACTCGACCTGGGAATCTAACCCTGGCCCCTTTTACACTGAGCCGCAACCCAGGTCGAAGCGGTGTTGTAAAGGGGGTGGGGACGGTCTGTCAGTCTGAAATTTTCCAGTAACTACTAAATAGTTCTAGTGTACCATATGCCTCGAGGGGAGTGTTGTCTGGTCACATATCCCCCTGCATCTGCCACCCAGTGAGAGAGATTTCTCCGATAACTGGACAGGCACCTGCCAAGCCCACCTGCTGAATGGCCAGCCCACAAACCCAGCCCACTGTCTGTTCCATTCACTGTCCAGTAACTTCAAAATATTTCCATTGTACGCTATCGTCCACATTTCCTACCCGTCCACAATCCACTCAAGATGATGTACCGTACAGTAGAAATATTTTGTAGTTACTAGGAAATTGCTGACTAGCCATAATAAAACTAGTAAACAAATGGTGCCCCTAGGCACATGCCTCACGTGCCTAAAGAGAAATTGGCCACTGCCCTAACCCCTCTGCCACAATTATAAACTGAGAACAGAATTGATTTGTTCTGCAATACAGAAGTGGGAGAGTCCTGTGTTAAAAGGCTGGAGACAGCAACCCCCAGGGCTATGGATAATGGGAGAAGATTCATAACATTTTCCATTTGGTAATAGTGGAGCTTTAATACAATCTCACTTTAGCATGTGTACAGTGACCGCAACATTTTACACCATTTTTCAGTAAATAAGTCAATATGTAAAATTAAACGCTTTACTTGTGTGGTTACAAATATTTAGATATGATCCAACCAATTTCCACCATTTCTGATGACCTTAAAAGAAAAAGATTATAGCATGTACAAGTATCATTAGCAATTACTTCATCAAAACAATGGCAGAAAATGACTCTACTGTAAATATAGTATAATTAATTGGGAAAACAAAAATGGTTAAAAGACGGCCACTGACCCATGTGTCATCTTCTGACACCTATAAACGTAATCAAGCTGTAAGTGATGTGGTTTAGCCACCCAGGTGTTCCTAAACAGAGCAATGATACTGCTACATGTCCCAACTATGTGTGGCCACCTAGACAGTGTACATCAAAATTTGTGTACAAAATAAAAATAAATATGTAGGTTATGTTTGCAATGACCAATTAATCGATCCAATCTACAGTCTACCCAGACCATTTCTTTAACATGGACGACTACAAGACAGTTAAACAAGATCTGGCTTACCCTTGTCCAAGACTCATAGAAGATAGAGAAGCCTCAACCTACAGTAGTTTAAATAAGCTCAGTAGTACAGGAGTCTTTGGCAATGGCCAAAAACTGATTTTTATTTGGAAATGTTACTCCAAAAGCTTGACAAAATGCACATCAAACAGTGTTGTCAATTCATATAAGCAGGAACCAGCAATATTGGGTTATCATTTATGATTTAAAACTGCATAATTAATGTACAGGAACAGCTTGAGAACCATAGAAAACACACAGGCAGATAGGGGAAGCTTGAGTTCAGCTGACTTGGAGTGGCAGTGTAATCGATAATTCCCGACGTGAACAAGATCATAAACAAAACATTATCAACAGTTACTGGAACTAATGTTATAGAGGTACAATACATTGACTAGCAGGCAACTAATAGAAATATCTGAATTGTGTTCTGATGTAAAGCATTTTGTATTGTATAAACAAAATTTAAGCAAAACCTCTACCTTCCCTTTAAGAGTACTTTGTTCACTACCAAACAGAAGAGATCCAAGTGGCGCCTAGATGTCTGCGGCAGGACCACGCTAAGTACAGTAGGAGGACGAACTCTCCAAAGTACTACTGAATTGACAGTAGGGGGTTTGCTAAAATATACAGTAACTATAACATAAAAACTCATTTAAAAACTTATCTTGCACTAGATTGTGATGACTGGCATTCTGCCGTAATGACCGAATACGCTGGGCACATAGTCCTGTGTAACAAAATAATTAAAGCAGTATTTAATAGCGAACACAATACATACCAAATACTGCACTTTATTATATAAACACCAGTGAGCTGAAATGGTGTGCAGATCATACAAGTTTTTAGTCAAATGAATGGGACCTTCAATAAAACACTTTTAAAAGACAATTACCATATAATCACAGCTACAGAATTGAAGTCTGATTCGCAAGACACTTAAAAAATATTCCATGTTATTTGTCTCTCAGTATATAGCAGGTATACAGATAGAATTTTCATAAACATCACCACTTACCTCCTCTATCTCTATTCTCTTTGCTAATTCATCCAAAGAAAGGAAATTATCCCCCAAGACAGACTCCCCTGGGCTTGGTGACATTTCTTCTTCAGAGAAAGTCTCTTCCTGGAAGTCCAAGTGAGCCAGGAAATTCTCACTATCTTTCAGGTCCCCGTTCAGGAGACTTGCTATAAATTCAACTGTTGCTTGTCGTTGAGCTTTGCTCTGTGCTTCTGCTGAGCAGTTGCGATTAGCACTGCCTTTGGACTGTCCGGTTTCACCTACTTGGATCTCTGCATGAATAATCCTTTTTGTAACAGTTTCTCCATTTTCTGCTGCTGTGTAAAGTTCTTCTGTGCTCTCCACGGTGAGGACAGATTGGATGGGGCTACTGCATTCTAAGGAACTTCTGCCTCCAGCACAGTCATTGTATGCTCCTGAAGCACAGTCTGAGATAACTGCTGCTGCTGCTGATAGCAGTGTGTCTACCATTGGGTTCCTGGCTTGTTCCTCTAAGCTCTCCTTGGAGAATGCATCTATTTCTGACACATCATTTATGTGCGGTGTTGCTTTTGGTTGCAGTAGGTTGTTATTCTTCCCAGCATCCCCAGAAGAAAAGCTGCTGTCAGGATTAGTCCAGCCTCCTGTCCCTGTAGACTGAGTGGGAGTCTTCGACGTTGTTCCAGAACTGGTTAGCTGCTGCTCCTCGGAGTGGTTTTTCCTGGGTGAAGCTTGGTGCTCAGATGCCCTGGTTAAATTGTCTGCTGCGCTGACATCAGCAGGTGAGTTCTCTGACATTGCTGCCACGTCAGGCTTCTGGGCTGTCCTGCTGCTGGGTTCACTTTCTCTGTCTAAACATTAACAGGAAATAAGTTTTAGTTCTTTTTAAAGAATACAGCCCTGCTGCACTGATAAAGGACTGTGGCTTGATAACCGCAGGCCTAATTGTTTAGGACACATTGTATCACGGGCTAATCATGACTAGACTATAGCTAAATTTAGAAATCAGACAATAAATAATTAATGAGAAGCCTTTCTCCTCCCATCCATGCACGTTTGTTCTCGTACAGATGTGTGCTGTAACGTGCAATTAAGAATGACACACAGTATGACAAACAGGACCATGAGGGAAGCAGGCGTTTGCCTTGCTGTACAACAGCAAGAACTGTGTACTCTTCTCCTCTGTGCTATCCTGCTTCATCAA
This sequence comes from Taudactylus pleione, assembly GCA_031769625.1. NCBI lineage: Eukaryota > Metazoa > Chordata > Amphibia > Anura > Myobatrachidae > Taudactylus > Taudactylus pleione. Next base: position 4,075,740 of record JAUIMM010000153.1, read on the forward strand.
AGCAGTTTCCTCATTACGTGTGGTCTGTACAATCCATTGAAAATCAATACTGCTGAATGATGCAGATGGGGGCCAGAGCAAAGGTCACATTAAATGGAACAAGAACAGTATTTATTGGCTCACTGTCAGTTTAGCACAGATCACAAGCTCTATCCTCACATAACATGGCATTACTCATAACAGTATTTACATTATCCATAGGTGGTTTTTTCCTATCTCCTTACTTTTCATAATATAAGTTATCCCCTATTTTTCATTTTATACATCTATAGTGTTCTCTATACAAAGTAAAGAACCTCAACCCCTCTTTATTTCCTGTACCCTTGCTCCATTTCTCCTAACATTGGGCAAACTCCTGCCACAGTCTGATACATATTTTACAAAGTATTTTTATCTGATCTTATTACCCCTATCTTGTGCCTTTTCTCTTTGCATTTTAAACTAATAAGAGAAGAGGTCCATGTAGATCCTACACTGCAATGGCTTCATGGTTTGTATTTATATTTTCCTTATTGTATACAGATGTGTCCTCGTATATCTAGCCTCCTTGCGCGTTAAACAGTCCTTCTAATCGCACCATGCCGTGGCCTGACTCGGTAGCGCAGAGCGTCTTTTGTGCAACTTTTTACCTTCAAATGAGTCTTATTCGCACAGTGATGCAAATAGCTAGCATAAGCATATAATTAAAATGATATGCAGCATGCCTATGCGGGTGCTAGCTATTCGCATCACTGTGTGAATAAGACGTATTTGAAGGTAAAAAGTTGCACAAAAGACGCTCGGCGCTACAGAGGCACACAGAGCTCCCGCGTTATGTGTGGTGTGACTTGTAGCGCATGGAGGATAGATGTATGTGGACATCTGTAACTCTGAGGAATATTGCATCACTTTAAAAAGACAATTTAACAATATTATAATGCATTATAAAAAAAAAACACAGTTTGCTAGGTTATTCTAAATATGAAAGGTAACCTGCCCAAAATATAAATAAATGCATATATAAGATGCATTCAGGATTTAATGGTTCTAACTGGCAAAATAAATCTCCTGTGCCAAATGCAGCATTCTGAAAGTTTTCATTTAGATTTACATGACCGTGCTCCCGCAGTCAGATTACAGATACAGCCAGTGAAATGATAACGGATGTAGCACAATGAAATTAAGATGATCAGATTTTGGCCAGATTGTTGAACCAAGAATCTTCTTAATTGATTTTTCTTAATAGACGCTTTGATTGTGACCAGAACATTAATGGTCCAATCTTGAAACAGACCTCACTTGCAATGTGCAACCTACTATAAATACACAGTCATTGCAGTGTCTTGCACCACAACGACTACCTTTCACCTAATTTGCTTTTAGATGCATGCTGAAAACAGATTGAACTCTATATAAAACCTACCCTCCACTCACACTCAAGAGTTTGGAGGTCCTGAAACAGAGCACTTTACATTTTGTTGTGTCCAGCAGACAGGGTTGTGTACAGCAGACCCTCTGTAGCCACTTAAGCTGCACTGTTATGTTAATTCATCTAAAAGCAGCAAAGGTGTAACATTTACAAGCTAGTATGAGCCTAATTGCTATTAATGCTGATGTGAAACACATTTCCAAAACAGGTAAGTAAGAGGACATGACCCAAGTAACCATCATCAGGATGGGAGTGTAGATTCATACACGACACTCCTATCAGGACAGTACTTTTTATGCTGTTCTGTAACATTGGTCAATTTAAAGGCTCTGTCTGCCAAATTTTTCATTGGTCCTAGAAACACTTATCACACCTGTGTGTCACAATAACTGAACAATGGTGAATATTCTGTACAGATCAATTACATAAAAAGACACAATTTCCTCTGTTCTATATGGAAGAAGCTGTGACATATGCACACGTGTTTAGGTCACATACTTCCTGATATTACTTTGGTCACAACATTTGCCATCTAATACATATGAAATGTGTTCTTCGTGGAATTTGTGGGACTGTTTTATAACTGTCCCTCACTGTATTTTCAGCCTTTGGTAGAAAAAGAACAAATGTGATTTCTAGGTTAAATGTTATTAAGACTTGGAAATGGTTCTGTGAAATGAAAATGATTTAAAATGACTAGGTATCTCAAACAATCCATTCGTATGAAATCAACTGTGCACATTAGTTATCAAAACCTATTAATATAAGTACATTAAGCATCTCCATGAAGCTTGGAAATTGTCAACCAATGTCTACTATAAAAGGTAAGATAAATATGTGGTTTTGAAATTACCAAGAAGAAGAAACAAAAATTCCAAAACCACCCTCTACCAAAACAAACAGCTTAATTGACTTGTCTGATGGCTTGCTATAATTAGTTATAATAATTTCAACAGTTTGGGATAAATACAGTGCTATCCAGAGAACACAATGAAAACTAGAAATGGCTTGGGACAGGAAATAAAGACACATACGGTACGTTATGTATAACCGTTGTAGAGATCAATGTGTGAACATCAGTGTTTGTAGAATCACTTAGTGGCCAGAGTGACTTAAAACAGCAGACCCTAATTTTTTAACACAGTCCTCTTTGTAAGCTAAAAGTACGGCCAAGAAAATACATTTTAGGCTCTGTTAAAATACTATAATTGTACATTGTGCTTAATGTATTTTAATTTGGAAACCTTATAAAGTGTAATTGGTCAGTAAATGTGGGAACCCCTGCTTTATGACACATTGTAATGGTTTACAGCAGAATATAAAATGGAAAAAATGGGTTATGGTCATTTAAGCTTTACTTGTTTAACAGATTGTAAGTAAATTGTGCAGGTCATACTGCTTCAGATCAGAGCTAGAAGCATCTCTATAAAAGCAACTATAAGTTTTGCGGGACTTCCTTGCTTAGCAAGACTATTCAATTCTTCCTATCTCAGGGGAAGGTTGTCAAATCTTCTAATAAGAACAAGTAGAGATGTTTCCCATATCAGCCAATCACATTATAGCTATCATTTATCTACTACTTTCTATAAAATTATAGCTAGCATATATTGGTTGTTATAGGGAGCACTCACTTATCCTCCTCTGATAGTTTGATGGTCACTGGGGGCAATTATGGCTAAAGCCATAGGGGGTGATAAATCAAACCTTGAAGAGAGTAAGTACCAACCAATCATCTTCTGTCATTTTTTCAAACATAGGCTGTAAAATGGCAGTTAGAAGCTGATTGGTTGGAACTATATTTCTCTCCAAGGTTTGGTTCATATCTCCCATAGTTTTGTAAAAAGAAGAAAGTCAATCTGGAATAGGTGCTACAGTCTCTACTTCATCATGTGTAATATGACTGAGCTTAGCCTGTATGATAACTTATAATGTTATAAGAAAGTCAGTGAAGCCTGTTTGTGGTCAAATATTATTAGTCATTAAATTATTATTTATGACAGTCACATGTAATGTTCTACATCACACTGTACTGTACAGTACAGCAATAAATAATATTGATGTAATGGGAATTGTCATACATTACAAATGTTACATTAATGTCACCACTAAAGGCAGAACTTCTGTTTTCAGCATTGCATGAGAAGGCCAGTACTCATGTATAATGACAATATTGTCTCTGCTACAGCCAACAGGTTAAGCTTTTTATTTTTTACTTTTAAACATTCCAATTTGCTGTATCAGCAGGTGCAATGCAGGACAAGGCAAGCTTATCATCAAGCAGGAGCAATATACTGTAGTAACTTTCATTTTGCCCAAATATTTTATATCAATCTTACATTATAAGTAGATTCCAACATATAAAGCCATATAATCTTTGATAATGCAATAAATACTAACTTGCAAGCCTTAAAGCCCACTCGGATAGCTGTAAGGAACTTCTTTGTTCCTTCCAGTCAGCTGACACCAGCACTCAAGTCTATGTTTGTCATTGGCTGAACAAAGTTTTCATCCTATCCATGTGATTATAAAGCATTTGCATCGTATAGAATGGTTGCAAATTACATGCTACCGTATTGAGCAAACTGGTCAGCATCATCTATGCATCTCTTTTCAGATTTTACCAAAAAAACTAAAATCTTGATGAGCAGATAGAGTGCTAATGTCCCAGCATCATCTGGTCTGATTAAACTTGGCAAAAATACATTTAGGATGTGGAATAAGGTGTGAAGCTGAACATGGCTCTCCGTTATCTTTTTCATTATTGTACAATATCAAAATAAACTATAATATATATATATATATATATATATATATATATATATATATATATAAAAAAGGCACTCACCAGGTAGAAAATGAAGATAAAATCACATCTTTAATAGAATCATCTTTAAAAACATCACCATATTGTCGACGTTTCGATTCTCACAGGGACAGTCATCAGGACAATCCAATCCAAGCTTTGTGGTGTTGTTCTGTTCACACTGGCTTGGATTGTCCTGATGACGGTCCCTGTGAGGATCGAAACGTCGACAATATGGTGATGTTTTTAAAGATGATTCTATTAAAGATGTGATTTTATCTTCATTTTCTACCTGGTGAGTGCCTTCTTTCTATTTTTGGATTCTGCTGGATCTCTAAGGAGCACCGCATATATATATATATATATATATATGTGACTTATATTTGAAGCTTTGAGTGCGGACTTACGATATTATATATATATATTTATATTAGTCCACAGCAGTGCAGCACTCAGGTTCCATAACAATTACGACTCGGTGAAATTATCAACGTTTCAATTTATAGAAAATTGTCTTCAGGATACAGTTAGGTACAAATCATCTTACCTTATAAAGCCCACCACCAACACCATGTGAACGCCGCTCGGGAGTGTTAGTTGATTTGTGCTGAGATGATTCAACAAATGATAAAGAAATTGAATTGAAGATTTAACAACCATATATGGAGACATATGTATTTTTTAGAAATATTATTGTTCTTGTTTAAAACTTGTTTAAAATATATTCGTTGAGTAGTATATATTATGGGCGATGTATTTTCATCAGTTAGTGCCCAGGATGTGCGTACAGAGCTAATTCTGTAATGTAATTAGCTCAGTACTCTGTTGCTAGGTGACGGGTGTTGTTATTGTTGTCTGTCTGCACGTGGTGTGCGTCCGGAGGGTGCGTCATCGATGGGCGCCGATGACGTCATCGCCGAGGGACTGGATGGATGGCCGAGCATGCCGAGTGGCGTTCACATGGTGTTGGTGGTGGGCTTTATAAGATGATTTGTACCTAACTGTATCCTGAAGACAATTTTTTATAAATTGAAACGTTGATAATTTCACCGAGTCGTAATTGTTATGGGACCTGAGTGCTGCACTGCTGTGGACTGTAGTGAGTACTATATTGTGGTGGCATCGGGCCAAGGTATTTATCTTTATTGAGAGTGCCGGATTATGGAACTTTGTATATATATATATATTTACATATATATATATATATATATATATGTGTGTGTATGTGTATGTATATATATATATATAATATAGGTGTTTGCGGTTTTTGAGAAATAAAGTGCACATAAAGTTATATCCTGCACATTTTCATTCGAAATTATATGCTCTCCACAAGCAACATTAACGAGATACTGGGAGTGACAGAGGGCTGGGCACGTGGGTATAACAGCCTGCTGATGCAGCAATCTCTACTGCATGTCACTGGGCACTGCCAGAGAGATTACTAACAGTAGTAGTAAACTCAGCTGATGCTGAAATGTTAGCATAAGTAACATCATTCTTTAGTTTTGCTCAGTGCACATTTTCAAACACTCCAAGGGGGTAATCCATCCCACTTACAAGGCTAAATTACTTGCTGGTCCCTGCTTAGCAGAAACAAGAGCTTCAAGCACTCGCACACAGGGAGCTTGGAGCATGAAACCTGCGTGACTAATGTTGATCTTTTTAGGATTAGGAAGAAAACACCAGCTGCTGTTTCTGAGTTCGTACACAGTGTAGTCATGGTATTAGCAAGCAAAAACAGTCGCTGAGCAATAGTGATTGTAACAAACAAGTAGATTTTTCATACACTAGAAAAAGCGACCAATAGAACGACTAGAACAATACCATTGCATGAAGAGGGTGAAAGGGCATGTGACGTGGCACAGGTGAGCATGCGGCATTGCTCACACAACTGCTTGTCTGTTGCAAATTCCCTGCATTTTTATACCACCATTGATTTTTGCCTGTTCGAATACACACTAACAGAATGGTGGCACTAAGTGTCAATTTGCAAACACCTTGTAATAACATCATGTTGAGAAGAAATACAATATGACATCTTTGCAATAAGTGCAAAAAAACCCAACCCTGAATAGATCTCCCCCTGCTCACTATAAAGCTCATTATTTTACACTCAAACTGAGATTTTCAGAAAAAGCTTTACATTTTTAGCCAACAGGGGTACACTATAGGTATTGACTGTACTTCTATTCAAGGTTCTGCAAAAGCTTCATACATCTCCATCTCTCATGAAAGCAGATATGTTGGTTAATGCAGGAAAAGCAGTCATAATATTTGATTACAGAAACAAAAGAACCACCGATCTATTTGTGGAATGCTACTATCTTAGCTGAGCTTTTGACATTACTAAGTAATCCTGGTATCTGCCGTAACAATCAATGGGAAGAGAAGCAATGTTATATTTTGGTTTTAGCATATATAGATATGAACTCTAGCTCGTGGACTTCCACAAATAAGCTACCTGGCATGGACTGTACTCAAGTTCCAGCTAAAAAGGTTACAACCACCATGTCCTAAACAAAGAGTCATGTCATTCCATAGATGTTCCAGCCCGACACTACCCTATAATAAGATTATCCAGTGACTCTTAATAAGATTCTTGTGTATAGTCTATTGTATCATTAGGTACATATGAAGACTCATTCCCATAACAGCACCGATCAGTCACTGGAAAATAATCCTATTTGGAGATCTAAATCTGTTATCCATCTTTTTTTTGTATTTCCTTTTTAACCTTGTATGTACACTTAGATATAAACAAAACAACTCTTCATTATCTCCCAAAGGGAATGGATCTTAAAACATTTTAGCATTCGTTCAAGCCTCATAATTTGTTCTTACTTAACATATTGTTTAAAATTAAAATACATCGTGAGAGACTCCCTGCACTTAGTGAGTGCTTCCAAAATAATCTCAATTTATGCATATGAACGTTGCAGGTAAATTTGAAGTAGGTTTGTAAAGCAATGCTTGTAAAAAACAAAACAAAAAACAAACAAAAAACATACTGGTACCTTTGTTTACATTATAATTTGGATGAGCAGCAATAAAGTACTGTTTTAGGACCACGTGCTGACTGCGGAACTCAATCCATAACCCATATACAAAGGCAGTAAAGAACAGTGCATTTTAAAATATGAATAGGGTCCCCGGTGATGCTGCTAAACCTTCCAGGCCAGAATAGGCCTTCAACTCTACTTTTATGAGAGCAGAAGAGGGGCCCTAGGCAGCATGCAGGGGCCTCAGTCTGGAGAAATGACTTGGCATTGCTGGAATCCAACTTACCTCTGGCCTCTGTAATGAAAGCACTCTAGCTAGTTCTACTAATGTACATAGGCTCTAACAACCTTGATGCATTAGGAAATAAATATTGGGATTTAGAATAAGTCAACTCTGGCAGCCTTCCAAGGTGTGTGATGTTTTGCAACAGCAAAGTTAATAGGTATTTTCTGGCCATTAGCCGTATAGATTTTGTTTTTACAAATGGATGCAGTCATTTGGAACACCATACACCTAACATATGGTAAAAATACAATTATAAACATCTTCCTATGCTGCTCCTAGAATTCCCCTCAATCATTTAGAAGTATTACAATGATTACCAGTCTTGTTGATTATTTATGTGTATATGAAGTTATCAATAGAGAACAGCAGTTATCTACTTCTTTCCTTTGTTCTGGTTTTCTAGACACTGTGGATAATACATTCGTAGATCAAAAATCCCTTGCCTATTGTTTCAGGTAACAATCAGACATCAGCAACCCACAGTAATTAGAGTCTGTTTTAAGCATTAATTTGTTTTGTTTCCCTCAAAATTAACAATCATACATTCTCTGGGTATGCAGTTTTGTGCATTAAATGTACCACAAATCTGTATCAATGAGATTTAGAAAACCAGAGTTTTAATAGTTAGTCACAGTACAGTTTGCACCTTATTGACTTTACATTTTGGATCCGATAGCTAGATCACCATCTACATTTCATTTATCATATAGGCCATTATAGCAGATGAGTGATTTGCTGGATTTTAGGGTACTGTAATTCTAACATACATTTAACATTTTGATGCTGCAGAGTTGGAGGCATAATGAATATAATTTACTCTAAAAAATGTGCAGTACAAGTTTGCATTGTTTACGCTACACAAATAGGGCTACAACGGAGCATCAGGCTCTTTAAAGTAACTTGATGGAAAAAAATAGACATTCCAACAACACAGCAATGGATGGAGACATCATACTGCATATAAAATGTAAGAAATGACAGCACTCATCTTGCCGGAGATGTGTGCAGAAAACAAGTTTTCATTTGTCTGTTAGTAGAGATAAAATAAATGTGACAAAATGACAAACTGATCTAATTTTACAGGAAACAGCAGGTCTTATCTGTGAACACAAGACTCTCAGAGAACAGTGCAACTTCCAAGGACTCATTTAATGAACAGTGTCACATCAGACTGACATGTGTGTCACCAATGTAAATTCCTAGCAAACCACTAGTTTTATTTGCAGGCAAGGTTCATCCACGGGAGAAAGTGGTGTGTCTATAGGGCATGTGGCCATGGAGAGAGGCTGTGCCTACATGGGACACAGATATTGGTAGGGTGTGCCTGCAGGACTTTGCTCTGGTCTCATGTGTTTCTGATAGATGGCACATGGAGAGTGGAAATCATTAAAGACTACATACACAGATTAACTGGGACTACTATAACCATGTATCCCTCTGATTTACATAGAAAGATGCAATAATAATTGGCAAAAGTATTTAAAATGAGATATTCAGTAATGGGAAAGACATGGAGATGTGCGGGAAATTCTGTGATGATGTGTCACCATATTATCGGTGCTGTACATAGATAGCTGCAGGCCATAACCGAATACACCCCAATGATAGAAAAAAAAAGGTTCTTATAGATTAAAACTACACTTTATTTTAACATGATACTGTTTTTGAGGATACTGTGCATACACATGTTAACATATTTGCATAATATGATTCGCTGCTTTAACATATTTTATTTGTGGCATTAACAAATAATTTTACTCTCATGAATAAAATGCAGGGCTTGTGTTCCACTTTCAGGAAAGATTTTATAGATCTTTCTTTGCACTGATTTATGATGTTCAATAACCGTAATGGGCATCTGGAAATAGCTTGCCTGGAAGAGTCTGCTGCTATCATATTGCACTGTGTTTTCTGTCCAAGAAGGTATCAGGGGAAGTAAGTATATGCCGATGGAATGCTAATTATGGCTTCATAGCTGTGACCTTTATAATCGGATACTTCTATCTGGATGGTCATCACTAGATTATAAAATTCTAATACAAGGATCCCACTGTGAGACAGGAAAGTTTAGGAATAACTGTAGCAGTTTTAAGAATTGCAGGTGCATTGTATAGTCCAAATTTACGGAGATTGTTACATCCCGCTGTCTGTCCCTATACTTTTTGCACTGTTTCCACTATAGACAGTTGTGTACATAGCTATAGTGAGATTTTGTTAGAACAGCACTGCTGCTATCTAATAAATGTTTGTGTTTACTAGCCTTTCCCTTTAGAACAAAATACCTAGTTACACTGACTGTGTATGTAACTTATGGTCAGGTTGCAAGCCAAAAGCACAAATTATATGTAATAGCTAAATAAAAGATGACCCTGATAGACCTTTTCACAAAACATTTGCATCATCATCAGTTCTAATTACCTTTTTTTCTTGTATAGATATGCTGGGCACTTACATTGGAATATGAAATGAAAAACCAAAATATCAAAATGAAGCACTTAAATGGAATCCATGATTATTATTTTGAAAGCAGATGTTTCCTCTTAGGTGTGGTCGCTACAGTACTGCTGGCCATACACGCTACAATTATCGGGGCAGTCCGCCTGATATCGGCGGATCGCCCCGATAATTGTAGCGTGTGGGGGGGCGACCGAGGGTTAAATATTGCTCGGTCGAGCAAGCCGGATTGTCCAGCATGCCCGTCCGATGCGATATTTCCCGTCAAACTGTCGGCCGCATCAGGCAGTGTATGCCCAGCCGCGTCCGGCAGACCAACATTTCCTGTGTTCCTTTCTACGGAAGGAACAGGGAAATGTCTCCTCCCCCGGGGGCGGAGCGCGGATGTCTGCCGAATACACTGTGAGAGAAATCTCACAGTGTAAGCCGGCGACATCTGCGGCTGGCAGCCGGCCAGATAAAATGTCTGTTGGTCTGACAGGCATTTTATCTGGCCTTGTATGCCCAGCATAAGTAAAGCAAAGAACACCACAGCATGCTTCATTTCATGTAATTAAACAAGTCTCTAAAAGGCAAAAGGATGATGCCAATTTGGGGTCTCTTCCTGTCTAGAGCTTGAACTTCATCCTAAATTTTGTTCACCCACTCCCAGAAATGTCCACACTTATATACACCATATAGAACTGTGTACATAGGTGCTTTGCAGTAGCAATAGGGGAAAGAAGAGAGCCATATAAAATGAATATAGTACCTTTGTTCTGGGCTCCTGTGTCAGATCTTGTACAGAATATACATAAAATTAGGACACATTCAGAAGTACACGTGTCCTCATACACTACTGCCGCAGTCGCAGCAAACAGTCTGCGTGTGTGACTCTGCTTGTGCAAGCATTTTTTTTGCACATTTCACTCAAATGCTAGTCGTAATGAGACAATACCATCCTGATTAATTTAATATGTGAGACTTCTAAATCTGTGTGCGACTGAGTCTTGATAGTTAAAGAAGTGTGACAATGCAGCGGCCACTGCTCTTTTTCACGCCAAGTTCTGTTGTACAGATTCAGACTCGGTCGCACACAGATATTTGCGGCCGCTCGCTGTCAAAAAGGGGCCGTCTATGTAAATCATGTGCTCGCTCTTTGCGGTGTAAGGACGCCTCTATGTCTAAGCGAGCGACGGCATATTGTGCTCGCAAGTGTTTAAAGACGCCCGCCACCAGCTGGGGCATCATACCTGCACCTCCAGCCTGCATTGCGCCACAACCACCAACATTGCCCACCAAGCAAGTACTGCAGCACAGGTCCCCGGGATGCTTGGTTCAGAGGGACCCAGCTCCAAACTGAGCGCACCGGCTGCCCATAAGTAGCCACTCAGCTAGGGGTAAAAAATATCAAGCATTCAAGCCCCTCCCCCTGCCCCATCTCTCCAGTCACCTGGTCCATGTTGTGTGGCAAACAGTACGGAATGACGTCATTACGCTGCACTCGAGCCGGCTCTTTGATTCTGTCCATGCATCCCGAGTCCCTGCTACTGTGGTCACCTAGGAGGAGCAGAGCCCAAATGGAACGGGGCACAAGCAGCAAGCTGCAGCCCTGCCAGCTCCGAACAGCAGCTGCAGCAGCACCACCACTTACTGCACTCTCCACCCATGAGGCAGCCACAGCTATCAAGAAGAAGTGGAAGAGACAACTCTAAGTGACACTTCCTGCATCATCACTGACAGTTATGTGTGGTAAGTGACAGTGTATTTTTACTTTATATGCATTCTAATAAAATCTCTCTCCATAGCAGTTAAACAGAGGCACACATCATCTTCCAAAAGTAGTATAAAATATATTTAATCATTTGTAAAGCTGCAACTAATCACTTAGTCTTTGCCTGCTATATTTATCTTACAATGGATTACAGTTATTTCTACTGCTCCTGGAGGACGGGTGAGTACATCTCTGATTTTACCTGTTGGATATTATGTGGGATGATACCTATGTATTAAGCACATATGATGAGTAAACCACTGTTGATGGCAATTAGACCATGAGCGTAAGATTTTGTGTGTATATATATATATATATATATATATATATATATATATACACATATATACACACACACACACACATATATATATATATATACACACACATACATACATACACACACACACACACACACACACACACACACACACACACACACATATATATATATATATATATATATATATAAAAAAGGAGGGGGGAGACACACTGAGAGACATAGCAAGAAGGGGGGGTGACACACAAAGACAGAATGTAGAGGGAGAATACGCGGGGGAGGGGGGAAGATGCTGGTGTGACTGAGAGACGCAGGGAGGAGATGACTGTGTGACTGAGAGACGCAGGGAGGAGATGACTGTGTGGCTGAGAGACGCAGGGAGGAGAAGACTGTGTGGCTGAGTGACGCAGGGAGGAGATGAAGGTGTGGCTGAGAGACGCAGGGAGGAGATGACGGTGTGGCTGAGAGATGCAGGGAGGAGATGACGGTGTGGCTGAGAGACGCAGGGAGGAGATGACGGTGTGGCTGAGAGACGCAGGGAGGAGATGACGGTGTGGCTGAGAGACGCAGGGAGGAGATGACGGTGTGGCTGAGAGACGCAGGGAGGAGATGACCGTGTGCCTGAGAGACACAGAGAGGAGATGACTGTGTGGCTGAGAGACACAGAGAGGAGATGACTGTGTGGCTGAGAGACACAGAGAGGAGATGACTGTGTGGCTGAGAGACGCAGGGAGGAGATGATGGTGTGGCTGAGAGACGCAGGGAGGAGATGATGGTGTGGCTGAGAGACGCAAGGAGTAGATGATGGTGTGACTGAGAGACGCAGGGAGTAGATGATGGTGTGACTGAGAGACGCAGGGAAGAGATGATGGTGTGACTGAGAGACGCAGAGAGGAGATGATGGTGTGACTGAGAGACGCAGGGGGCAGGAAGTTACACAGGGAGCATGAGACTGGTTGAACCGCTGTTGTAAGATGATGATCTTGTTAATATTCCCACACAAACAGGCATCTTCCGGACAATGTGACCTACATGAATAGTGAATACCGACTGAAGACGTCATCTTCCCTGGGGAGGATACATTTCTTCAGAGGTTCCACATTCTGAGAAACCATCATATAGGTAAGGTGCATATGGAATGGAAAATAATGTTCCCAGTGTGACGAGACACGGGTGGCATGTCATGTTGGCATGCCCCATTTTCAGTGGCCATGCCCATTTTTTGGCGCACATACATACTTTAGTTTTTGTGTTTGTGTGGAGGGGGGCACCATTCTTCATCTTGCCTTGGGCGCTGAAGACCCTAGTTGCGCCCATTTATTTTAAAAGCCAAATATTTTTCTATTTCTAAACCACACAGTATAACATTTATTACAATCTGCTAACAAAAGAAAGTCATAGAGGTCCATGATAAAAATATAACATGTACTTGTATAGACTACAAAAACAGAACAATTATTCCCAATGAAACATGTGCATGTCCAAAACAGGCAAAAAGCCTACTTATCATTAAGTGGTTAATGTACAAAAAGGTGCTTAAGTATAGCTAACATGGCTAAATGAAAACTTTGAAAGACAGGACACATTGAGTATGATCTACAGCAGAGGTTCCCAAGGCACATTAGCAGTCCAGGTTTCAAGGATAACCATACTTAAGCACAGGTGTCTTAATTAGTACCTCAGTTATTTTGATTTAACAATATATCCTCAAGCATGGATATCACTAAAACCTGGACTGTTGGTGTGCCTTGAGGACCGAGGTTGGGAAACACTAATCTACAGCAATGGTTCCCAAACTCAACCATCAAGTTTTCCCAACAGGTCATGTTTTCTGGATTTCTGTATGAAGAAGCAGATGGGATAATCCAGCAAAATAGAACCCCCCCCTTGCATGATTAAAGAAATCCACAAAACATGACTTGTAGAGGGTACTTGAGTACTGGAGATGAGAACCCCTGATCTACAGATACCATACCAATGTGATAATGCCCTGTGTGCAGTCTCAAAATATTAGAAATGTCCAGGAATGCCCGAAAATAATGAATACAATTAATTCTAAGGGGTAAATTCAATTAGGCACGACTACAGATGTGTCCACATACATCTAGCCTCTTTGCGCGTTGACCAGCCCTTGTAGTCACGCCATGCTGTGGCACGACTCGGTAGCGCCAAGTGTCTTTTCGTGCAACTCTTTCCCTTACAGTGCATCTTAATCGCAATGCGAATAGGACGCACAAGTATCTTCCGCTAATTAAAATGATATGTAGCATGCCTATATTCTGTGACTGCGCGGATCTGCATGCAAAATGCTACGTTACAGTGTCACAGCCATTCGGAAAAAGTCACACGAAAAGATGCTTGGCACTACAAGTCGCGCAGTGCTCACACAATATGTGCAAAGCAACTTGTAGCGCACGGAGGGTAGGTGTATATGGACACATCTGTAAGTCACACCCGCAAGTTACAGTTCACGAGTCCAGGATGAGTTCGGAAAGCTGTGGTGCTGTTGGTGGCGTTTCCACGCTGTTACGCCAACTTGCCACACTCGCTCCCAAATAAATTATCTCTACAAATTTATTTGAACACAAACATCAACCCCCTGCTGGAGAAGAGTGCATATTATTAGTTGTAGCCAGTTTTGAATCATTTTTCTTAGTAATGGTATTCATGAAACTAATCTAATGACTCTCATCGTAATTACATTTGAAAGCACTCAAAATATAATAAGAAGCAAATAATATCAACAAAGTCCCCTTGACTAAAGTTTATCCTAAGCCCAAACACTGGCGAAAACCTAAAAGGGACGACCAAATCTTATATTTTTTTTAGTGACATCACTTGTCTAATCTACTAAAGTAACAACAAAAATAATTCTAATGCCACGTATCCACTAGGCGATTAAAATGAGCGTTTGAACGATAACGACATCGTTATCGTTCAATCGCTCATTAATCGTTCACAAATCGGACATGAAAATGTTGAAAACAACCTGCAATGCGTGCCCCGCTGGTCGTTTTCTACAGAAATCATCACCTACACATGCTGGTCAATCTACCGATAACGACAGATTGGGCATGTTCAGGGATGAGAGAGGGTGCCTGCACCGAACATATCGCTCAGTGTAGGCACTACAGGGGATGAGGCACGACTGTACGGTTACAATATTGTAATCGTACTGTCGTTCCACTATCTGCTAGTGGGGCGTAGTGGGAGATGAACCGAGGTCTCTTTACTAGTAGTTGCCATAATTACTTGTAAAAATAATATTACCCACTACTGATTGAAGAAAGAGAGTGATATCAGGAGCATCATTCATCACATGGAGAAATTAGAGAACATTTTATTGATCTCAGTGTAATCTATATAATAGGGCATATTTATTAAAGAATGCGACCACCCCCTGAAAACTATTAATCATTGTCAATGCATGCTGCGGCAATAAGGAATGTTTTTTTGGGGAAATGTACCAATCTAAGTCTCAAGAAAATCAAATAAGAAGCAAGCGATTGAATACGTAATCACTTTACTTCCGGGCTCGGATCTGGTCAGGACAACTAAGCATGTGCAATGCAAAAGTATCACTAGCGGCATCAGATCGCCTCCAGCATAGCGGATACGGATTGGTCCATTGAAAGGCTGCCCCATTGAAGTCAACAGGCTACCACCATCTGAAGATGGCATTAGCCCACGTATTGTAGTGATGACTCGCACCAGTAGATATCTTAGGAATGACAGTTCAAGTTTGGAGCCAAGAACAACAAGAACCTTTCAGCACGGTTCTTTAAAGCAGATACAACAAAAAAGTAAAACGGATGGATGTTCTGTGAAACAAGTAGCTTTTTTTTATGGTATTTAATACTCATTAGATCTCCCTCTTTAAGGCTTTTATTATAGTGCACTATTTAAATTTTTATTAATTAAAATATTTACATTTTAAGCACTATTTGGCAGTAATTGGTCATCCTTATTTAAGATGTCATTTGATGTATTTTTTTCTCTAATAACTGATGGACATCGGAGATTTAAAACATATATCCACAGTCCATTTTGTAATCATTGGTGAGAACAACAATCCACCTATGTTCTTCAAATTCCAACTTTATAATTGACGTGCACAATGTCTGGCAACTTATGTAATCCCATGTGTGTTACCCAACGTCAAAGGAGGATCTCTTAACTTCTTGAAATAACAGCTGAGACGCATCGGAATGAGTGTTTCCAGCTCAGATTAACACAACCACCATAGGACATCAGTGTCAGAACTGTCCATCACACCTGTATATCATCCAGAAACGGTGAGTCTACTTTATTTCTAAGAACTGCTAAATTATAGCACATTGTGCACAATATTTCTTAATTTTTTTTCATGTACATCTGGTGATGCCACACTGAAAGATATATGGACATTCATGAAGCGTCAGAACCACCCATATCTTTGTTTTAGCCCACTCATTCAAAATCCGAAAAGCTACGCATTGAGGATCTTGTTGCATACCACCCCATAGAAAACTATGGGAGCTGCAGAGAGGGCTGGTGACCGGAAAGTAGGCGATATTTCCCATACCTCTTTTTACTCTCTGATCAAATTTCAATAGTAAAATCTGCCACTCAATGGGCAGAATAGGTATATTTAAAGGACGGAACTGCTTAATAAATAGGCCCCTAAGTGTTGGTTATCACTCTCGCCGTCTATTGATAGTTCTTTCTCGCATAATATAACTTATAGCAAACCCCAGAACAATTGCTACAACATAGATCATCAAGACAAGAATTTATGGCATCATTTGATTAAATGATCCCTCCAAAATGGACAGATACATTAAAGGGTAGACAACACACGCTCACAATTACTAAAGGCTCATTACTACTACAAGTTTTATAAAAAAATACTTTAAGAGTGTATGGCAAAACACATACTTACCCGGGCTTTCACCGAGCTGGCCATGTGCCTCAGACCCACATGACAGAGTGAGGCTTTGAATTTTCAAAGACTTCTCTGAGTTAGGTAACTAAAGGAAAAAAAAGCAAAATTTAAGCTCTCTACAAGATGTTATATTTTATAAAAACCATCTTATGGGCGCTCACACACTGGTAGCATTAAAACAAAAAACAATAGCACTTACTCCTGTGGTCATGTCCTCCCCTGACCAGCTTCCAGTCACTTTAGTGAACATTAGTAAATTAAGAATGCCTAAAATTAACAATGACTAAAAAAAAGAAAGAAAGAAATGTTCCCTCCAGCACACTGCAAAAGGCCAGCAATAAGATTTGAATGCTACATGATAATAAAATTCAGTGATCTTTGCTGCATATATTTGTCAAGATATGTTTAAGCACTCCCTCCCTTTACAAACACCTGTGAAAGACTATTAAGTTGATCAGAGCAACCACTATTTTGTATTACTGAGAAGCATCAGAGGCATGGATGGGACCAGCATTGGGAGGGTGTGCTGGTTAGTGTGTTATAAAATGCAGAAAATAATAAATCATGCGTTTACATGCAAGGGGCTAATCATAAATCATAAAGGGACTAATCATAAAATATAAAAGGTTACGAAGAGAGAGGCAAGGATACATAGAAAACTGTACAGAAAATTAGCTACAAGCTGTAATGTTGTTAATACAATACATAAAAGTACACAAAAGTATTGGACTTACCATCCATTTGGAGATCTGAGGACTAAGAAAAAAAACACAATCAGAATTTAATGTAAAAATCTACTCTATTAACATTGCACAATATTGGAACTTATATTACAGCACAAGTTTCCTTCCAAAATTGGCATTGCACTTGTCCGTTATACTGATTAGAAACCAGAGTGAACAGAAATAAAGATTGAGATGTAACCCGAATCACAGATACAACTTTATGTCTCATGCTGGGTTTGGAATGCAAATAGGGGAAAAACTATAATATAGAAATAGTCATGACAAACAGCATGCAATATGTATATAAAGTGCTTCCCAACTCCAGTCCTCAGGGACCCCTAACAGTGCATGTTTTATAGATCTCCACAGTATCACAAGTGAAATATTTAGAACCACCTATGGATCTATTAAAGTGTGTAAGCTGATAATAAATACACATGTGCAGCAACTGGAAAACATGCACTGTTGGGGTCCCTGAGGACTGGAGTTGGGAAACACTGGCATATTTTTAGAACTACTACATGGCTACATGATAAGCATGTACTACTACATGGCTACATGATAAGCAAGTACTTATATAAGCGTAATATCACAAATGAACATTGGACAATATATTTAACAATATAAAAACAGTGTCACAAATGGTTACAATAAATGGTACTGGTTTAGGTAAACAGTCTGGTTGTAATATTGAGATGTGTGAGATTTGAGAATATAAACATAAATATGTGCAACACACACACAGAATGATTGGTGTACAAAATAATCTTTGATTACTTAAATGGATAAGTGAATATATGCTCAGAATTCTCATACAAAAATGGTGCAATGGTATACTGCTGGATGGATTATGGTCCACTGAAACAAGCGTCACTTGTCTGCTGCTACAACTGTACAGTGCTGGTACGCCTTGAGAGCAGATTGGCTTTATTAAGAGCCATAAACTATACTGACAAAGAAAGCCAGGTAAAACATTGAACCACTCTCAGTCTAGGATTATGTCCGCATGCTTTTGTCTGCAACACAGTGTGGACTACAGATGTGTCTACAAACACTATTTGCTGCAGTCGTACACTTCTCGGCGCACCACGTCAGAGCATCTTTTTATATCTGTGTGCGACTGAGCCTGAATCTGCATACAGAGTGCTACGATGCAGCTGCCGCAGTTTTATTCCACGCCAAGTTCTGTTGTGCTTCATATACAGATTCAGTCACACACAGATATACAAGTGTCACATATCAAATTTAGCAGTGCAGTCTCATGAAGCGGCTAGTTGCATCTGTTTGTTACGAAGACACATTTTTCAGGCCAAAAAGGGTCCAAAAAGATCGCAACAGCCAAGTCGCACTGGACTTGCGTATGTCACATTGAGGTTAGGTGTATGAGGAAACATCTTTACTTATATATAGTATGTGTAGTCCTCATCTATTTGCTCTAGCACCAATTATGCACTTTCCAATCTGCATTGGAAAAAAAAATCAGGTTTCTCATTTCAAAGACCACTTTGGAACCTTACTACAATAGTGAATAGTACTATAACAGCACTCATGCGCTTTTTGGTATATCAGTACATAGGAGTGTACATTGGAGTGTAGTTTTATTATTCTCTCTTTTAAACTCTGTAACCGTATCACACTATGCTCTGCGCACATTCCTTCTTATTTCCAAATTAAATGAGCATATTTTTCTTAGAAGTGCGTGTCCCTTCCACTCCAAGGGTAGAACATTCAACAATGTTACTAATGGTGCACTATTAGTTTCATAGTGACATGTAACATGTACAACCTGTAAAAGATGTGAGTAATGAGACACCGCATGTGTAACAACATAGTGTAAAGTATAAGCATGTTGGAATCTACCTTAGAGTTCCATTCCTTTCATTAACCACTTGACCCACAGCCTGTTACATAAATTCTTGATGCTTGTTATGTTATATTGCACACTAGTATAGATGAGCTTATAGACAAGCATTTTAAGAAAAAATAATCTAATAATTGATCTAAAGCATAACAAAAGTAGAATGTTAGATTACAAACTATTCACATTTGCCAAGTCTCCCCAGCTCTGCCCTGCTATACCTACCTTGTGCCAGTGCTTCTCCTGGTCTGTCCCATCTCTGTCACCGCAGTAGAAGCCACAAGAAGGGATTTCACACCGCCGCTCCCAATGCGCATGACAGAGACAGGACAGGTCACCGTCGATAATTATATTATGTATCTAATATCTGGTTAATTAAGAAAAAGTAGTTGAAGTTAAAAAACAAAGAAAGCGCGAAAAAAAGAAAAGTAATAAGAATTACTCTCTTGAAGTAGAATTTAGAGCACAACATTTTTTCGAGATATGGCTCCCGTACGTTATTACCTTACCATCACTGACTAAGGAACATATATACGGAGAGCGGTACGCTGGACCACCTGGTATAATATGGAGGTGCTTGAAAAGGGTTCTCCGCTGTTTTAAATGTGAGACTTACCACTTGGGATCTTATGATTATGACTAGGTTTATTTTATAATCAAGGTTTTGTATACAGGCCTGAAATTATATATTTGTCCTTTTTTTGACTCCATGATTTATTACTGTATATTACTGACTCTTATGTGAGATATTTGTCTCATCAAACTCTCGCTCAGCCTTCAAATCTATATATCGTGAAAACCCATGTTGCTCACTCCTCTGGATTTAGCTGTGCCCTCTTCCAATTAGAATGTAAGATCTCTCCTGAGCAGGGCCCTCCATCATCTTTTATTTTCCAGTCAACCATTATTTTAAGTAATTCCATTTTATCCCTGAAATGTTATTGTAGCCTGCAAAGGTAACCTTTAGATAGAGTACACATATATGTATTTAGGAAAGTCTCTCTTGTATGTTTCCTTCCAACTAACACGTGTGTATTACCCAGGTTGAACTGTAAAAGGTGTAAACACTTACTCTTGATGAGAGCCACATATACTGGAAAGTCTTTCCAACTCTTGGCAGCTTAGCCCTTTCTGAGAGTCTTGGGGTGAAGGTAGCAGCAGAGATTTTGTGGTCTTCCATTTTGTTTCTACTCCAGTGAAAGGGAAAAAAAACAAAACAAAACACTGTTTAGTCTTACATTTCAAAGCACAAATGACTAACAATATCTTTAAAAAAAACAGATTTTGCATGGAAATTAAAACACTTGCAAAACCTCAGTTCAACAAAGCAGTGATGTAATCCAATTTGTAACGTAAACACAGGCCAGAATCAGGTGTCTGCGGGATGAGAATGTACAAAACAATGTGATAAAGCTGTGCTTTCTCTCCATTAATAAATGTCTGATCTGATGAGTTGTGCCTACGTGTGTGCGAATTCTCAGTATACAGGGTGTGCAATACTAAATCTAATATGTGCAGCTAATTTCACAAAGGAGTATATAACTAAAATATACACATTAAAGCTCAGAGCAGAATATTTAGACCTGTAGAAGTGAAATTAGTACATTTTAAAATAAACTACATTTTATAAATCTCTTTGCCATAGTTCATTTGTCTGGACTGGTTGAAGGATAGAAGGCAAAGGGTGGCTACGAATGAAAGATATTCAGAACGTTCTAAAGCAGTGGTGTCACTGGGGTTGGTGTCACCCATTGCGCCTACTCACCCTATCACTCCCTCAGCTCTGGTTTGCTTGCGCAAGTTCATTAAAGGGGCATGGCCTTATGCTCGTACCCCCCCCCCCTAGTGACGACACTGTTATAAAGATATTAGTGGACTACCGCAGGCTTCAGTTTTGGTCCCCTGTTATAATTAAACTTTTTATCAATTACCTTGCAAATAACCTAAAGTATAAAGTGTCCGTTTGCTGAGAACAGGATTATTAACAAAGAGACCATCAAACATTCCCTTATAACACATCTCTTCACCCAAGCCTACCAATCCTCCTCTGAAGACACCAACATCTGTATTTTCCAACTCTGCTGCCCTCTTACTTTGTATGTCCACTCAGGGCCTGATTAAAGGTTCCAGACTCCGTAGGCTAATATACTTGTGGAGACCCCTGTAATGCTGCTATACACAGAGCACAGTGTGTATGTATGCTCAGGAAATCTCCATTCATATTGCACATATGCAGGTAGCAAACAGTTATATAATTGACATGTTTGACCTTGGCATCTAATGTTTGTGGAGTGTAAAGGAGACTTTGGCTTCTGGGTATGCAAGGAAGCTTCTACAGATAATTGCTTGCATCTCTTCAGGCTACCCAGATGGCACTTTAGCACAATGATTTTACCAGTAAGTCACATATGCACATATATCTTAAGAAGTTTCCCCTTAACAATGCCTTAGGGTGGCTGGATAACTAACAAGCTTCTTGAATACAGCTGTGCAGCCACTGGCATCATGGAATGATTTAGTCTTAATTTTATTCCCTGGCTGTTCCCCTTTGCTCAAACTCCTGGAGCCCTAGACTGCAGCCTAATCAGCCTAATGGTTATCAGGCACTGGTCTACCTACAATTCCCCTAGAATGTAAGTTCTGGCGATCAGGGCCCTTTATCCTGCGTTGATCTTTTAGTAATTATGGCTCATTATAAGAATTACGTAGACTTGTAAAAGTTGGTAATGTGTAAGTAGCTATCCTGTCTGATCACATATTATGTAATTTTGTTGTATGTTTCAGCCACAGCACTACGGAACCCTTGAAGTGCTATAACAAAAAGTTTATGTATCTAGGCTATAGGTGCCCATCCACTAGACAATTAAGTTGAGTGACTGAACGATAACGATCGTTCAATCGTTTGCAAGAATGTCTAAAACGACCAGCGATACGCGTGCCCGCTGGTCATTTAGACATCTATCATTGTGCAAACATGCTGGACAACCTGACGATATCGTCAAGTTCAGCATGTTTGCAGATGATTGATGACCCTGCACTGAACGACTGCTCGTTCAGTGTAGGCACATCACAGACTGGCAAACGACTGCACGATTACAATGTTGTAATTGTGCAGTCGTTTTCAGATCTGCAAGTGGATGGGCACCTTTAGAGAACAGCTATGCTATTTACACATTAAACAGAATACAATTGGGGCAAATGAAAATGGAAAAGATTTGTCAGAATTTGGTAAGCAGAGTAACAACAGGAGTGGCTAAAGTGACTACATCACCAATCAAGTACAAATAAGGCAAACATTTGTCATTGAAAAAGTCACTGGTCAGGCCATATCCTGAATATTGTGTAGTGATAGGCACCTCGCTGCAAGTACATAACATAGCAGGAGATAATTCAGAGATGGATTGGCTCATTGATAAAATGAAAGTTAAGAGTTCAATTAAAAAGAGATTGAAAAAAAAAACAACAACTTTGTACTGCTTTTTAAAACCATGTGAAAAACAATCAATTACAAAATCTGTCTAATAACTTTTTGAACCAAGGAACCATACAGAGGACAAGCGTTCATTCAGTAAATAGGAGAAAGACAGATTTACCATGAGCATCGAAAAAGGTTCTTTATAACTGAGAAAACCTTACTGTATGAGGGGATAATAAATCCGCTACTAGATAGCTCTATTATAAAAAATGGTATATGTAGTTGTAAATAGTAGTGGACCTTTTGGGTTCAAGTGAACCACTGAATTTATGAGATTGCCAGTTTGGGGTTTAGAAAACACCACACTGGGGAATTTGGTCTGCCTTCCTGTGATTCAACATAAACATAAATGACAATTTAGAAGTGGTTGAACTTTGTTTCTTTGTCTTTTTTCAACCTATTTAACTATGTAACATTAGAAGCAAATGGAATGATACACAAATGTTATTGTAATCAGCAGCACAGTAAAATCCCCATGTGAAAAGCATCTAATTAATTAAACTGTGTGCGGCAGAGAACAAGATGTACACAGCAAATCATTTACTCACCCCACTGCTCCTGAATAGAAGACAGATTTGCAAGTAACTGCTCATGATATATACGTTCCAACTGGATGAACTGCATTGCATTCTCATCTGATTAAGCAGTTAAGAATTCCCTACATTGTAGGAAGTAGGAAAAACACCTGCACTTAAGTCTTAAATTATACCCCTTTTACACCAGAGCAAAAACCTGGGTTATTGCTGGGTCTACCCGGGTTGCAGCACAGTATAAAAGGGTCCCTGAAAAATTACCCGGGTCAAGTGACCTGGCAATCCAACCCAGGTAGCTACCAGGGTCGAACCCATGATGGACCTGGGTAATGGTGCAGTGTAAACGGCACAACCCGGGTTATCTGACCTGGGTCATGCCTAAAATGAGCTGATTGGTGGTTGTGGAGCAGTCACCTCCCACTTTTTATGACCTCACAAGTTTAGCAGGGCAGACCAGGTTCAGTGTGAACAGGGATGACATGAGAATAACCCAGATTGATGGTGCTGTGTAAACAGTGTCTGACCTGAGTTGGAACCGTGTCTGAAAACCCAGGTCAGACCCGGGTTTTTGGTGGAAAAGAGGTATTACATGGCAAAGATATTAACTATAATATTGTTTAAAATTTTGGTACTTGTTAATTATAAAAATCTGACAACAACCAATAACTGCCCAAATGTTATTTCAGTTAGCAAGTACCGAGACCTGTTGTTTAACAGCCAATTCCACCAACGATGCCCTGTAAAGAAAGATCACATCACGTAGAATAAGCAACATTACGTTAAATTACTGTACTAAAGCTAAGCAGTCCGCCCAAATTTGGATAAAGGTGGAGAAGGGGAGGGAGATTAAGTTGAGTGACTGAAGTGAATGCTTATATGGGGTTGGGTACGGCATCTCTGCCACAGTTTTAGCATGCCCTAATAGCAAAACTGTGTTACGGCATGCTGGGATGTATAGTTTCACACCAGCTGGAGGGCAGGATGTTGAATACCACTGCCCCAGAATGATAGGTAGGTAGAATTAAGTGCCACCTCTGTAGTTAACAAGCATCAACAATACAGCATCCACAATAGAGTTGAAAAAATAAATAAATTATATACTATATATACATACACACACACACACATACATACAAACACATACATATATATATATATATATATATATATATGTATATATATATATATATATATATATACACACACACACAAATGATGACAACTTACTTAAAAATCTCAATACACTGGTAATGTTATCATTAAAGAACATAACTTTCAAAATGAGCAATAAAATACGAACAAAAAAAATAAATAATAGCAGCCGTGTTCATTTACAGTCTTTTTTTTTACTGAATATAATCAAAGCGGTCTAAATAAAATTTGCAACGGTTTATAATGCGTTAACTGGGTGCAGCAATATTTCCTTCAGAAAGTCTGCTGCACTTGTCTAGTCACTGAGTTAAGTAAACATACTGCCCTCTTGGCAGCAAACATAATAAATACCTTTGCGCTCAGAAAATACAGCATAACACTGCCCAAGTTTGAGGAAACTCACAACAACAGTTCCCAGAAAAAAATGTTTGTAGAACTAATGATAGCCTAATTAGGTTTACCACAGGATAAACTTTAATTTTTCTCGATGGAATATGGAGCATCCAGCAGAGAGAAAAAAACAACATAAAAAAAGACTATATAATATTCATATAAACCATTTTTTGAGAGTAAAGCTGGGCACACATTGCATGATATATTGTGCAGTGTGTACGCCCCAATTGAACATGCAAAGCAAATAGGTTGATGCAATAAACAACGCAGTGCTGTTAAATGCACCATAGCACCATGTAGTAATACATCACGCCTTCATGCACCGGATCGTGTAGTGTGCACGGCGTGTGAGATGTATTGTTACATTGCGTTGTTCCGTCACTGGGTACAAACATTGTATAGTGTGTACCCAGCTTAAGTCAGTTGGTGAAAATAACAATGACTATCAAACATTGATGTGGAATTCCAGAAAAGTTATAAAGTAATAGAAACAAAAACCTGCAGTTTATTACATGCAGCTAAAAAGGGGAAATCTACAAATCTATACACACACATATCAAACTATCTTTAATTCTGGGAAGTTGTGGTGTCTTCATATAGGCAATGCAGTACCATTTGTCTATATGTAATATTAGT
The DNA here is from genome assembly GCA_031769625.1 of Taudactylus pleione. Classification (NCBI taxonomy): domain Eukaryota; kingdom Metazoa; phylum Chordata; class Amphibia; order Anura; family Myobatrachidae; genus Taudactylus; species Taudactylus pleione. Next base: position 4,101,422 of record JAUIMM010000153.1, read on the forward strand.
ATTCAACATCAAAGGACTGACAGTTTTACTGACAAACCATATAATTTGCTTTTGAATCATTGTAAATTATAAGGTCAGTTTGGTGAGAACCGTACCTTTCACTGAATGACCGTTGCTGGGGATAATAATTAAAACTATTAAAATAATGAATTTGCAGATCTGTTGTTTGAGTGAAGGTGACTATTTGTGAATTTCACGAGTTACCCTCACTCATACTACAGATGATGCAGGGTTGTGTATGAAATACCGACTGCTTAAAAGCCGACGGTTCAAAACCCGACCCTGGAAGTCGGAAAGATTGAAATCCTGATGCCGGCTGGTAAGTATACTTATCCCTCCCCTCTCCGCCAGGGGTGCATATCCCTAAGACTCGGGGGGGGGGGGGGTGCCTAACCCTAACCCCCCCCCTGCATCCTAAACCTAACCCTCCGGTGGGGTGCCTAACCTTAACCTCCCTCCGGTGGTGCCTAACCCCCCCTTCCCCTAGCCTAAACCTAAGCCTCCCGGGGGGTGCCTAAACCTGACCCTCCCCCCCGCGGCTAACAGCTCGCGACGCCCGGCTTACCTACGTTCGGTTTGTCGGGCGTTGGGATTTCGGCGTGGGGCTAATGCTAGGCGTCGGTATTTAGACGCCTATCTTTAGTCCCATGCCGGGCTTTCAGTGTCGGGATTCTGGCGGTCGGCATTTCGACCGCCAGCATCCTGACTACATCCCATGATTAAAAAAAAAAAAAAAAAGGGCAGCATGTACTGTACTCCCCTGAAATCCATAATGAGACTAGGCTGGCTCTCACAGGATTACATTTCTCTTTTGACCGTGTTTTCCAGAAAAAACTGAAACTGTCAGAAATTCTTGTAGGACACTTGACATGCAATGGGAGAGACTTTTCCCGTCATACAATAAAATAAAAAGGTCTACATACTGAGTTTCTCACTTTCCCAGTGATGTGTCATCATATTGATTTCTAACGGCTTTAAAACACTGAATTATACAACCAAGAAACAGTGCCCATCTAAACAGTCTTAATAGTGAATTAATTTTAAAAGCTCTGCATAATAATTAGGCCAAGTAAAAAATATTTAACCAAAAAGATTTGGTTTTGTTATCAAGTGTAATAGAATGGAATTTTAAAGACATAGGTTACATTACATTAGTAGCCACATATAAAAGGATACAGTCTTCCTCCTGAAAATATGTCTCTGCTATCTAAAGAAAGAAAATACAGACTAGGTCAGTAGCAGTTGGCTATAGCCTACAATAAAAGCAATGATGTTGAATGATTTATGCTTTACATCCAGCTCTCCCGTCTACTTTCATCTCTGTACAAAGTCAGAGGCTGCAGTTGTTAAAGATTATGCTGAGCAAACAATGCAATAAATGCCAATTGCTGCAATTAGAGCAATTACTACCTGTAATATTCAGACGTACAAGTGCCCTTTCTCAGTCAGCAGTATCCAACATAAGTTTCTAGTCCCGGTCAGTTCAGCTTTATAGCAAAAAAACTCCCTATTGTTCCTTTAAAATATATAAATTTAGCTACTTTCCCATATTTATATATAAATAAATCTGACATTAAAAAGGTTTTTAAAAAGGATAATCAGCATATCACTCATATAGGACTGGAATACCGGTGTCCAGATGGGCAGTCTATAAGTGGTGGAAAAAAGCTGATTGTTTTCATATTCAGATTTCCAAATATGTGTACAGCATGACCTTGCCAGAAGACGTTTTACGTTTCAGCTTGTGACAGTGTGCGTTATTTTACCCACGACAATATACTAGGTGTGTGCATGACATGGACAGTCTGTATCAGACCACAGCATCACTCCTACTGCTCATCTCATCTCCTATTTCATCTACATGGGGATAGCAACATCTATTATATGAGCCGTGTTATGACCTAGACCAGACGAAGGGTCTGCAATCACTTAAGGTAGAAGAGACAGTTACTGATATGAGCTGGGCCCTGATTGTATTACTAGGGAGCACACACTCTGCATATCAGTTTTGTCTCTGTACCAGATGTATTAGATGAATGATGGGGTGCCGCTAACCCATGCCTATAATATGTAAATTTTTATTATTTAATAAAAAATGCGGTACTTAAATCTTATAGGTATGGCGGGACTTGGTTGTAGAAGCATGGACATTGGGCTTTTGAACTAACTATAGATGGTAATTATCAGACAGATGGAAATTATTTGGATCAATATAGTAAGGGGAGGATAAAAGTATTAAATGGCAAATGCATGAGGTGCATCATTAATCACTATGCTGTGGAGTACTATATGTTAAACTACTGCTTGCTCGGATTTTAAATGATGACAATAGTAGCTGCATAGTGTTGAGCAATATATAAAAACAACCCAAAAAATATATGTATGGGGAAAGGGATTAATTTTTGATCAATCTATATTTCTATTCCTGTACAAACCTTTCAGCTTCATTTTGCTAAGTTATGCTAATTATAATTGGTCCGGGGACTGGAGACAAAGATTTGGCTACAACAGGGTGTCAGCATTTGAGATTGCTCTAGTCAGCAGAAAATGGAAATACAGTCCTGACAATTATGATAAATTAACGTTTGATTACTTGGACCTACAAGCGGTGTACTCCTGATATTTTGTCTGTTTGCAGCATAAGTTTTTCTCTACCCAGTATGAGACTGACTTGTCTTGCTTAGTAAAGTATTCTAAAGCTGTACAGTAGTCTCCGGTATACGCTACAAGCCAGAAGTCTTCCAGCGGGAGCATGGTGAAAACGCCAGCTTGGCACAGAGACAGAAGTTTCATTTTCACTCTCCAAAGAATCAGAACAATCTATTACTAATAACTGATCACATTTAACTGAACTTATGTCATGTTTTCAATTATGCTATGCAACGATACAAGCGATGATGATGACAAGCAAGGCAAATTAGTAAGCATAGAGAGCATTCCACTGATAGAGTAACTTGATTGTCTAATATTGGAGAATGGAAAGCAATGCATGTCTCCCAAAACAAGTGAGAAACCTCCACCTTTCTCACTAACAGCAAGCACTTTGGTGGGGGTTCACCACAGCTACAGTATTCAGGAACAGTAATGGTATTCCGGTTTCTATTTGCATACAATGTGCGCCTTGTCATACGGATTAAGCAGTCATAGTCAGATTACCAAAAGTGGCCTGACCTTTGCCAGTGTAAAATATCTCCCATCAAAAAAGATAAAACAAAAACAACTATGTCCGCAGTAATAACAATATTTTTCCTACAATGCTGCACCTGGGAATGCTAAATGCCAAAAATGGTTGGAATGGGACCCTAGAAAACTATTTGCTCAGCCTGGTATAAGTCAACACATTTGTGTGTATTCCTGTGAATGCTGTATGTGTACAGTGTTATCTCTATAGCATGACAAGTTTTCAGCAATTCATATGGTCTACTATATGCAACAAAAAGCATTCATATTTTGGTCCACCTTTTTATTTAAAGGCACGCTCAGGTGTTGCAGCCTATTACTAGTATTTCCACTAACACCTCAGATTCCAAGTGTTGAATGAAGAAGATTTGTGGGGCCTTACATTACAGGAGTAGCTTATGGAAATAGTTTCAGTGTGCAGCTCCCAGTGCTCTCAACAACAGTGTAACCATAGGGTTAATAATTTGATTTCCACAATGAAAGAGTTTGTACCACGCAGTACTTGTCAATGCATATTTTTAGAGAATGGCCTACTGTACCTAGCACTCACATGGGAGGTGCAGTGAGCTCATAAGAAACAGTTGTTAGTAGTACCTTATATGGCGTGTGCAACCACATGCCAAGAATGGTCAGTGTAAGATAGTTTGGTCAGCAGAAAGTATAGTATATTAAGAGTGTTTCCCTATGATGAGGAGGGAATTCATCTGTAAGATATTCGTCAAAAGGTGCCCATACATCTGCGACAGATCATCGTGATGTAGCGATGGGAGCTGAAACGCCGATCCGCCGGTCGGGGACCATCGATGTTCAGCGATCTGTCGCAGGATCTCTGAAATTTCACGTTAAATTTCTCTGATTTGACAATCACGATAATTTTTTGATTGTGATTGTCAAATTGGTGAAATGCAACATGCTGGATTTCTGTGATCCTGCGATACCGGGTTGCATCATCGCAAGATCGCGGCAATCCATTGCAGATGTATGGGGCCCTTAAGGCAGTGGAATGACATGCATCTGTGCTTAGATGTCTGTGGATGTAACCATTATCAAGACAAAGGAAACTCAGATGAATGAATATATGAAGTACATATTTGACCACAAATAAGTTGAGTATTGATGCACCAATTGACTATTTCTATAGGTTATGCATCTTTTGATAATAAACTGCTGTTTGTTATATAACCTTATAAAATCTGATTATGCGTGCCTTTACTCAATTACGTGAGCAGTTTCACCGATAACCCTATGTAATAAATGTCCACTGGGACCAACAGGTAAGTGAAAATATATCAATTAGTTAGGAATGCAGCTTCAAAATTTGAAATGTAAAATGACAATGTATTTATATCCATTTATCATTGGCCTGGATTGCCTATCGGACGTAATCTGTGCTCCTGTAGAACCAGCTATTAATGCCTAAGATTGTTGGTCAACTTTCCTTTTAAAGGGATGCAAGCAGTTATAACAGTTACCTCTAGTGGAGTTCTCACCAATGTACAGTAACATTCTGAAGATCATACCAATGTCATACCTGATGAAGGCACGTGGGAAGCATTCTGGCATTATCCGTCTGTTCAAACCCTTCTTGGATGAGAGAAAAGAGAGAGTCTCGAAGTTGCTTTTGATTTCTGTGTTCAAGGCTAAGATTTGACCCAGGTGTGGTCAGTTCATGAGCAGCATCTGTGCACTTTCGGTCATCTGAAACAGATACATCTGCGGATGCTGAAAGCTGTACACAGAATAGATTGGATCTAATACAAAATTAGCCATAATGATGAGTACGATTAACTAGAAAGGGTAAAGCACAATACATGTATATGTAGGAAAATGTAAAATTCTACTTAATGGGTACTATTTCAGTGTAAAGGAAAACAACAACAACAATATAGTAGTAAGGTCTGGAGAATATCATGATTTTACAATGATATCTACATATGGAGAGTGACCTTTAACTGCGTCATTAGCTACAAAATGGGAAAATATGAATATACAATACTCCCCTTAATCAACCAACATAAAGGGAATTAAGTAAATCATACTGTAATTTATAAGGCTATCATGGAGGAGTTGTGTGCTCATATAAGTGGCATAAGGCTGTACTCCGTCCTTTGCTACAGTTCATGGATCTAGGAAGAGAATGCAATAATTTATAATAGTAAGTACATTATTCCTTAAACACAATTTTAATAATCATCAGAACTCACCTTTTATATTAGATATTATTTACAGTAGCCTATATATATTCGTATCGCTTATGTTACAGATGTGTCCTCATACACTATTGCTGTAGTCACGTCAAACAGTCATTCTCGGCGCACCAGGTGCCTGGCGCCGAGTGTTTTTTGCACCTGAACATGCGTCTTAGTCACAAATTGATGACAAACAGTTCCACAAGACTGCACTGATTAATTTCACACTTTACACTTGTATATCTGTGCGTAACAGTCTGAATCTGCATATAAAGTGCTACGATTCAGAGGCAGCAGCATTCTCACAGCAAGTTCCGCTGCGCTCCATATACAGACTCAGATGCACACAGATATACAAGTGTCACATATCAAACTAAACAGTGCAGTCTTGTGAAGCGGTTTGTTGCATATGATTGCTACTACAACGCATGTTCGGGCAAAAAAGATGTACCAAAGAGGCTTGGCACAAGCTGAGCTGCATGGCATCTGGTGGCCCACTAGCACCGCATGGTGTATTGAGGCTAGATGTATGATCTGTTTATTCTTTCAAAATTACTTCACTTATACATCACTGTTTTTGATACAGGCCCATGTTCAGAGTTGGATAAAAAAAAAAAAGAGAAAAGTTAAATGTTATTAATGATTACCAAACATTAAAACCATTCTTTGTTTTTATAAACAGACTGAGGGCTAATACCCATCTACATTTATTCACTGTGGGGGAGATTCAGTTAAGAGCAGTGGAATAGGTTCCATCGGCTTCTTGCGTTAACTCAAAGAAGGCAGATTCTACTAGCAGCTTATGGAGGTGTGAGCAGAATCAGCCTACCAGAGTGAGCTGGTAAATGCCCATATCTGACTTGCATTTTTACGAAGAGAGTGCAAAAATAAAACCTATTCTAGCCTGTGTGCCCATACACATTTAAGATCACACTTGTGCCAGAAACAATAGGCACCGCAATCTACACACTGCTTGTTCCATTTAATTGGGTTCAAAGCATGTCACACTCTTGAAAAAAATCCACTGATTTCTATGAGAGTGTATTGTGTACCCACTACGGGTTAACAGGGGCAGTTTAACCAGCGTTTTGCTGTGCTTTTCCCAATTCATGTCAATGACCCATTAATTTCTATCAAAACATTAATTTGAAGGAGGTTGAATGCATTATATACACTGAAGTGCCCAAAGTCATTGGATAGATGCCTAGTATTATGTATAACCCCCTCTAGCACGGCTAAATGCAGCAACTGAACGTGGCATTATAACCTCAAAAAACTATTGTGGTCCCGCACTGATATTGTAGATTACTGAATCCCGAGGATAGTTTATATATGCAGTGTATATTAATAGACCTATATTACTCCTCTAATAGGTGAGGAGATCTATTCCTGGAGGTGCCCCCAGACCATATTCTGTTCATGCAGCATATATATCAAAGAGAAAAAGAAAAAATTGAAAAAGCACTGGACCAGATAATCTTGTCTTTCTTTTTCTCTTTATGATATATATGCTGAATGTGGCATTAAGTCCACAACTGCACAGAGACGGTGGTGACCCATGGTATCTGGGTAGCTTCCCACAGCTCGCTGATATTTGTAGGTGCAGGATTTTGGCTGCGAATGGACCTCTCCACCACGTCCCATAAATGCGGGTTTATGTCAAGTGAACATGGTGGCCAGAATGCTCCTCAAACCAATTCTGGACAACTTGAGACCAATGGACCAATGGACACGGTGCATTATCCTGCTGGAATATTCCATCGTTGTGGGGGTACATGAAGTAAATGAAGGGCTGCAAATGGTCATCAAGCAATGCAAAGTATAGATTACCGGTCAATGACATGTTCAGGCAGACCAGTGGACCCAATCCATGTCATGTGAACACAACCCACACCATTATGGAAAACCACCAGCAGCTACACTCGAACCCTGCCGTCAGCCGAAACAACTGGAATCGTGACTCACTGGGCCACGCCACATGTTGCAAGTCCTCCAAGGTCCGATTAGCAACATCACAAGCTCAAATGAGGCACTGTGCCCGGAGTTGTAGTGTTACCAGGGGCACTCTGGTGGGTCATCTGCTCCCATATCTCATGGAAGCTAAAGAACGCTGCACTCACCTGTGTCTGGTACCTCTTGCACTGAATGTGGATGTGATTTGAGCCAGTGTCACTTGTCTGTTACCATGGACAATTCTGGCCAGATGCCGATCATTAAGCACCCATGGTTGGCCACTGCGCTGTCCGCGGTGGGTGGTAATGCCTCAATGATGTGTTCCCACTACACCGTAAATCTGGTAATTTTGAATGTCTGCAAAACTTCGGAAATGGAATGTCCCAGCCATTGGGCACCCACTATTATGCCTCATTCGAACTCCATGTCAAGCAGCCTAGCCTGTGTTCAAACATACTCACGAGATGACAGATTACAACTGATGCAAGTCTGGGCATTCCCAAGATGTCACAATACAGTGACGCCACCTACCATAACCTTTACATACTGCTATCCAATCACTTTTGACACTTCAGTGTAGAAACCACACTGAAATGAATGGGTCACAGAAATTAATGGTACCATAGGCAGTCCTAGCACTTTTAACCACTTTATAAACATTAATAGAGATTTATTTCAGTTCTGTTGATCTGTGACCAAAGCAGAAAGTCCCCGAGAAACACTCTCACTGCCAACCAATCATGTTATTACATTATTATTAGTATAATTAGGCGCTGCAGAAGCCTTATGGTGCCATATAAAGGATAATAATAATTATAACAAGTAAAATGGAACAAAGTTTATTGGCTTTACCACTAAACTGGATTTCCCTGTTAGCAGCGAGGATCAACCCAGGCTGCCTAAAGCTACGACAGGTCCAGTCTAGTGGTGGGAACCCATGTTTGTTGTTCCCATGCTTTTCCATGAAGCAGCCCAGGCTGCCTAAAGATAGGACTGGTTGTAGAATATTTATTTACATTATTATTCATTTCAATAACCTAGTGATTTCAATCAGGTTTCTGCATGTAGTGCACACTCCTGGGATTCCCCTAAAAATTAATTAACATTGGAAGAGGGAAAATTCATTTTGAGGGGTTCGGTGAACCTGAAAACATTCAAAAACCTACTTTTAACCATATCCAGTGCACATCAAACTTGGGTATACTGTATATCTCAAATGCATGCACGAATGCACAGTGTTCATTTGCGGTTTGCATCTACTTTTTTTTGGTGCAAGGCAAAAAAGCCAGTCAATAATTTGGCTTAAAAATTCAATTTAAAAAAATGAAAGGATTCATTAAACAAATATGTATTCTCACGCTACATTAACTCTGGGATCAGCAGATTAGGCAAGTATAAATGTAAAATAAAATTCCTTATTGAAATATAAATGAGTATGTAGTTTGGTGAGATAATTATTACATTTGAGTGAAAAACACTATTTAAATGGTTATGCTGCTATTTTAAGTGTTAAAATCCTAAAAAAATCTCAGTTGAATAAAAAAATAACAATGGAAACATTGATGTCTTCATACAGATGAGCACAGTGCCACACACTGGCTGAATCACACAAATGCATCATTACATTTACACCTACAGAGCACTAATACATGATGGAAATCAACATAGTGGCAGGATTGTGTGCCTGTTAGGGACAAGAACATTTGCAAGCACACAACTAAAAGTACCAGGAAATTCTTATAAATTAAAATAATAATCTATGGTTTATGTGGGAAACATTCAATTAACTAGAATCTGTAGGGAGCTACAGCCGAGGAGGGGAGGTTTTTGGACAGATGTCAAAGGATAAGAAAATATATTCGTGATTTACAAATCAATTCCTTAATCATTAATTTATTGTCAAGTCAACATATAAATTACCAGTTTACTGAAAATCACTGATTGACTGTGAATGACTAAAGTAATCTTTTACAGATTCGAGGAAATTGTTCTCAGTGCCGCCCTGACGTGATGTCACACCGAGGGCACTCGGGGAGCTGTGCAGCAGCGCAAATGGATGCAGAGTGCCATCCAGGCACCTTGCAAGCTAATTGCAGGTATTGTAGGGCAGCGACAGTGCCACCCCCAGAGCGACGATACCACTTGCACACCCCTAGTTTCGGCCCTGATTGTCCTGAGATCACGGGTTTCAGACACTCAACAAGTAGTGAGCTTAAAATGATCTGAATTTACAGGTTTCCACAGGTATACTAAAAACTGTATTGAATGAATGCACTGGTACTAGCCAAGCAGGTCTATGATGAAAACTCTGACATCTGTGATCAGTCAGATACATTAATAAAAGATGTATCATAGGATACCGGCAGCATTGTTTTTTTTCAACATTTGACATCTTTAATTTAAATGGCTATTTTTTCTTATCATCACTTTAATGGTAATGCCCAGAAAGCATGCTACTACTTAATTGATATATTTGCAATTGAATGCTTTCCATACTCTGCATAATCATAATGCGTCCACAAACAAACACAACACTTATTTAAAGACTTGGGAATCGCTATTGATAAAAAGCCAATTATTGCTGCTGGGAAACAAGTACAAATGGAAATACACAGGCAGCATACAAAATCAGGATCACCGAGAATAAACGTGGCAGCTTTTCCCAATTGTCAAACTATTTTACGTAAAACTCCATAAACAGATCTTTTCCCTTTCATCATTTCAATGGAATTTCTCCATAAAGCACATCTCTTTTTCTATCGCCATTTAGGGGTCTATTTACTAAGCAGTGTTAGGAGACAGAGTGAAAAGTGATAAGAAATTGATAAGGTGCCAGCCAATCAGCTCACAACTGTCATTTTTCAAACACAGCCTGTGAGATGACAGTTGGAAGCTGATTGGCTGGCACCTTATCACTTTGTCTCCTAACACTGCTTAGTAAATAGACCCTTAGTGACATGCCATCCCTCCTCTCTACAGGCGGATTGTAAAGAACAGTTGGGCATAGTGGAGCTAACAAGATGAAAACTAACTTGTGTTGTTAAGTGATTTTATATTGGATTCATCGTTAAGGTTTCTTTTCACATTAAAGGGTGACGTGTGAGTGACAAATATTCATGTAATATGAATGAAAAGCATGCATCAGAATGAAGCTGAACTATTTTGTACTGAACTCTGTTACGGTTGTGACAGTCATGGATTTACCTGTGGTTTTTCCATTGTGGTTTTTTTTATTCCTATTATTGCCTCTGCCGGCCACCCGTTTCCCTTTATAGGAGGCACTGTCCCTGGGTGAAAGCGGAGAAGAGACTGAGCTTTCCCCCATTGTGCGATCCCAGTCTTCGCAGCTCTTCTTGCAGCTAAGTTGACCACACATCAGGTTGCAGTTTTCATTATTATTAATGCTGTCCTGGGCATCTCGGCTCTGAACTGTGCTCTGTTTGTTCCTGGTCAATGATTGGTCTTTATCTCCACTTAGTTTGTTCTCATTCACATCAGAAGCCATTTGAAATGAGGTCTTCTCTGTTTCAGCATGACCACAAATCACCAAGCCTTCTTCTGTGTTGGTTTGCACGTCTGTTAGTGGGGCTTCCTCTGTGTTCATTGTGGTGATTCTTGGACCATCTCAATCTATAAATGCAAATAAGAATATAGTAATTTAATTAAAGCAGACAGTGCAACACTCGCTTATATGGCTAATATTCTGTGATACAGTATAAACACAGCCAACATTACACAGCCAACAGGAAATGGTGACAAAGCAGAGGTGCCAGCTTGGTGTCTTCCTAACATACTAACAAAGAAATATTTGAACAATTTCATTTTTCTTAAAGATGATTTCCCATATGTAAATATGTGACAGTGGGAGCAAGAGGAGCCAATGACCTGACCATGCTGCAGATCATACTTGCCTACTTTTTAAAATTTCAGGGAGATTGTGAAAGCAACACCTATGAGCACAACGTATAAATGGACGTGTACTGTTCTGCCTGTGAGACGGGTCGTAAAGTTGACTCACATCCAAATGTAAAATGGGCCCTAAAGCAGCAGTTGTTGTTCAGTAAGATCAGCTTGTTGATGAAAACACACCAATACATCATTGTACCTTATAACCAAAGCAGGTAAATGGCACTGATGTGTATATATACTTTATTTCTTTTTTCCAAGTATAGAAAAGCTACATAATGGGGGCAAGGTGCAATCAGAGAGATTGCTACTATTTCAGGGAGAGTCGGCAAGTATGCTGGAGATATTGTCAACTCTATTTACCTACAGAAGAGGTCTCCCTAATTCCATGGATATGGGAATTTGGTAATTGAATGCACTTACATTTGTTCCTAATATTGGATATAGGTGCAAAATCTGAACTGTAGCAAGCAATCATCTGTCGGACTTGTGCTAGATTAAAATAATAAACCGCCCTAATTTCCGAAATGATTTAGATAAAATAAGCCTCAATTTTCCCAATGATTTAATGGTTCTCAACAACCTTCCCCAATATTATGACCCAGTAAGTTTATAGTAGTTTCAAATTGCGCACACAGGTTTCTGATGGTCCTGCACTGCAAGAAAAAAAGGGGATACCCAATTGGGTATAAACAGGCGCTGAAATGTGTTGCTTTTCTAGCAGCTACTATGAGAAGTAGGGGAGTCACTCCCTATACATACAAAATCACATGAAATAAAACAAGTAGCGCTAGTGATATAGTTATTAACATAACATATAGACTGATCACCATCAGTATTCAACCTATTAGAAATGACTTGAGTTCCCAAATCATGAGGGATATTTGAATATAAACTTTGTACGTCCATGGTTAGGAAAGCATATGACTCCTTCCATTCAATATCTTGTATTAATTGTAAAAAATGAGTAGTATCTTTTATATGTGATCTTAACCAGGCCAAAAGGATGACTACTTCTTTCCAAACACGAGGATGTCCAGCAGTGGTTGTAAATAAAGCATTGAATGAAGTTAGAAACATAAATAGAGAAGATCTCTTGATACAAAATCAAACCAAGAAAGGGAAAAAGAAGAAAAAGATTTAAGTAGAGAAATAAGCTTTATATCTACATTCGATAATCAATATCATAAAATTAAAACTATAGTACAAAAGAACTACAGCATTTTGAAACAAGACCATCTTTTATGTGATTTTATTCCCTCTACACCTACATTTGTTTTTCGCAAAGATAGGTCCCTTAAAACCCTATTGGCTCCTAGTTTCTAACAAACATCAATGGATCATCAATTAATTAAGCCCCCAAAAAATCTGTGGTCCCAGACTAAACTGAAAGGATTCTTTAAGTGTGGAGGCACGAGATGCATCACGTGTAATTATGTCAGTAACAGGACATTATCAGTAAAAACAAAAGCAGAGGATATATATGAAATAAAACATTTTATTAATTGTAATAGCACTTATGTCATTTACATGTTGAGCTGTGAATGTGATTTAAAATATATAGGGAGAACTACAAGGAAATTAAAGTGTAGATTTTTAGAACACCGTAGAAATATAACAAATAGGATAACAACCCATAGTGTATCCAAACATTTTTTGGAGCATCACAATGGAGATCCTAGGTGTCTTAAACTGGTGGGTTTAGAACACATTCCAGTAACGATACGGGGTGGAGATCGTTTTAAGAAGCTCTGCAAACAAGAAGTATTCTGGATGTTTAGAATGAGTTGTATACATCCGGAGGGTTTGAATGAAGCAGTAGAACTCAATTCCATCATCAACTAATATAGGATATCCATCATCACCACTTCCAATATATTGAATATATATGGTACTTTGGAACCATCAATAATTCTCTCCCTATGGTTTTCGTATATGTTCAATATATAAGGAGATTAGAACATTTGGGTTATTATTTGTGTAAACATCATGTTTTCCTTATTCATATGCTAAATAATCTGAGATATACTGAAAGAACTATGTGTATATATATTATTAATCTTCTAACTACAAGTCCCAGAAGCCTCGGCTGAACTACCTTTGTTGATAGAAGTATATTAATCATGTGACCGCGGGATGTAGATTAGGGCGGATCACAAGACACTCACACGTGACCAAAATAACATCTACATCTAATTGCCAATGATGAGCTTAACTACGCACCATGTGACTCTACGTCACACAGGAGGAGTGATTCCGGTATCTGACAGGGACATGTGACCGCACTATGAGCTATTGAACGCGGTTACGGAGATTTACAGCTTAAAAATGAAGGTAATCACGATCTAGTGACCCTGTATAAACTCTCTTATAAGAGAATTTAGTTAGATAGCCGCGATCGGCAGAAATAAGGGATTAAATACAAACAGTACTCCCTTGTTTTCATCACGTGATGAGGTATTGAGAAATTGGAAACCCTAATAATGTTTTCTATATAGTATAGTAACAAAAGTTCTTTTGAAAAATGGGTCTGCATTCTAAATATCTATATGTTTATATGTCTGCATTTACTTATGTATGGTTAAAATGCAAATTTGGTGAAAACGAGTAACAATTGTATCTGTGGTATTTTCTTAATTGGAATCAGGTGCCTCTTAATAACCCTATTTAAGGGTATAAAAGCACCATGCTTGACATACATTCCCTACCTTTGATAAAGCTGCGCCTAGACGCAGGGAAACGCATCAGGATTTTTCTTATACATCACCCTACTTTATAGATCCTCAACGGAACATCGTTTGCACCATCATCTCTCATCCCAGCAGCTCTTGGAGCTAAGGACCTGGAGATTGGGTGACTATCTTCATATACAAGTAGACTTTGCTGCTTAATTACCACACTAGCCCTTGGAGCTGAGGACTCAGTGATATGCTTAACATCATTTATGCTGCATTCAGTAATTTGCTATTTAGCTACCGCATGAATTGAGGACCCAGCACTGGAACTATTCTATACAAGGGACATTCCTCTAGCGGCACCAGGCATTTTACCAAACAGCAACTATAATATATAGGAAACCGCATCACTTGAGGACCCACCAATTGGATTATAATACCTAAGGAACACTCCTCTAGCGGCAACCAGTACCAACATCTAAAGAACAGTCCCCAATTGAGGCAACATCGATGGTACCCCACTAGGATCTTATATCAAAGTTTAATACAGACTTGAGATTATGGGTGAGAACTTGTGATTTTATTGTTAAATGCTGATAGGCAATATTATATTGTGGAATCAGCAACATTTTTTATAATAAATTGTTTTATATATTCAAATACCACAGTCTATATGTTATGTTAATAACTATATCACTAGCGCTACTTGTTTTATTTCATGTGGTCCTGCACTGCAACTCGAGTCTCCAATATTACATCAGGTAGCTATGCAAATCTTTTTTTGCAGTTGTTATCCACTCATAGGGCGATATATGTTCTCGATAATCGTTGTTAAGATGTTAAGATAGATAAAGCAAATCTAAGTGGAGAAAAAATTATAACACACACGATTCAGATGCAGATAAAACCTTATAAAAACACTGCACGCTTAAAATTTCATATTATCATAACTTTTTTTTTTTTCCTCTGGGGGGTTGGGCGCCTACTCCAGCACAGTTTTCACTGGATCTGTTCTTGCTCAATGGTGACAAATGTACATGGTAAGGTACTCGGTTATGCTGTGTGCAGGTGCGCTTTCCTGTAGTTGTCTAATAATAAAAATAAGAGTTGAAAAATACTTTGTTAGTGCTTTTAAATGTGAAAGTCTTGGTCTTTGTAGGGAATAGTGACATACTTCTGAATTAATGTCACACTGGACGATTACATGCAAAGAGAAGAACAGGGCACTGTAAAGCACACCTGGCACTGGAATTCCACCTAAGTGAACTATGGAGACAACAACAACAGGATCCAAGGAGCCCTGAGCTGAAAAAGAGCCATTAGCCTTTATTCTGGCAGACAGCACAGACACAACATAGCTCCGTGTCTGTCACTTTGGTTAAAAAAAAAAAAACTAAAAAAAAAACTACTAACAAAATAAAAAGATGGAAGACAAAGTCCAAAACGCATTTTCCAATTAAATTTACATTATTTCCAAAAATGTTTTTATGCATTGTGATTTTTAGAAATTGCTGACTATGTTTTGCGCCAGCTTCTTCTAAACATCATACTTAAGGTGCCTACACATTAGACAATGTGCTCACGATGCGATATCGTGAGCTATTTCCCTTGAACTGGGCACTCCAGGACACGAAATATGGTGCTAAAAAGTGTCCAATCTGACTTAATATCTATCGTGCACAAAATCTATCTATTGCACAAAATTGTGCATGAGATTGGCAAATCTTGCCTGCAGTATGCAAAATTTGAAGATGTGATGTACAACCATTGGCATCGTGAATGGACAAATTTGACCCGATTTGTCGTTCCGGTGCGTCGAAATCGGGCGAATCATGTAAAATAATTATACCAATGTATGTGTAAGTGCTCAAAGGTATAATTTGCTAACTTGAGTCATGTGATGCTCATGATGTTAGGTGTTCTATATTTGGGACTATAGTTGTCTGAAATGATCACTATATATTGTGTTAACGTCCCGGTGTGAACCACCTTGTGAATCTGTGGGATGTTTTTAAAGTACAGAAATCGGTTTGCAAAAACTTTAGGCTGTAAATTCTTATTAAAGTCCAATATTGAAATTCACTGATGATGTGTTTCAGCCTATATTGTTTCCTCTCTTCTCCACTTGGTATCTGCGTGTCCTTGTCGCCCCTCCACCTCAAAGTTACACAAACAAAATAACTGAAGTATCAGGTGCTGGTGGGCACTATTATGAAGTGTGATTGGTAAGAAGTGCAAACTTACTCGGTTCCTGCCACTTTACTGCTGATCCACCAGTCGTCTTTGCCTTTGAATGGTTAATGTGTGGGTGTGAGGGGCATATATATATAGGTCTGGCTAGACCAGGTGCAAATACACTATGACATGGAGAATAGGGTAAAAATAAAATTTTGGACACCCATCCCAGAGATTCACAAGGTGGTTCACACCTGGACGTTAACACAATACTGTATATATTGATTATTTCACACAACTATAGTCCCAAATCTAGAACACCTAACATCATGAGTATCACATGACTCAAATTAGCAAATTATACCTTAGACCGCTTACACATACCTTTGTATGATAACGTTTTTTGGTTAGGTCGGGATACGTTGTGTATAGCAGCTAAAGGTACCCATAGAGCCCTGTAGCACGAACCTCAAACGTAAACCTTGAATAGTGTAAAATATTGTTTACTCTGGGGAGGATTTATTAAACCTCCTAAAGACAAGTGGAGAAATTGCTGGAGAAAAATGTATTAAACCAAAATATTTCAAATGACTGAACCCTACCCGTCATATATTACATTTAGGGCCTGATTCAGAGTTGCCCACAGCTTTATCTGTTCGTAAATAAATGTGTATTTCCATCTGCATTCAGAGACAGCCACATCTATGTGACCCATCCATCTGCTGGTGAAAGCAGTCATCATTAGCACACTCTCATTGCTATCCAGGGACACTCACTCACTCCATGACTGAGAGCTGAGAGCCATAGAACTGTGAATCACCAGCAATAGCTCTAAGGCCAAGACGTACTGTATGTGCAGACTGCTAAACCACGATGGAGAATCAGGCCCTAATGTGCACATCTAATACAAGTTAAAGCAACTAAAATAATGATGAGTAGTATTTCAGTTATTTTATAACTAAAAATAGACTCAGTATTGTTTACTGAAGTATTGCATTAATACCTTTATTTTCTGAAAAACAAATGTTATGATTCAACTGTACCTAATGCTGTGCTTACACACTGGTATAATGGAATGCTTACAGAGACACTGTCGCAATCCAAAGTACAAGGAAGTAGATGCATATGCTCCAAGGCCGAAATGTAACACATGACATTATGTGATCCACGCATGAAAAAGGTACACTTTGTATACAATTTCATACACATGATTAAGTCATGAAGAAATATTTTTATGTAAAATGAGAATGTTCTCACAAAAGTACTACAGTTCAAGCACAAGGATCTATATAGCTATCATATAGCAGGAAGTAATCCGTCTGTAGGACAAAGAAAAGAGGCAACTCCTCTGACAATAGTACTATCCAACTTAACACCAATGGTTTATGCATTATCCGCCTTCTCTTCATCTCTGGGAAAACTGCTGTAGGTGTCCTTCAACACCAAAATGTGAGATTATTCATATTACGGTTATAAACCACTACTATTGCCTAAACACTATTTTGACTTGATTAATTGTACCACAAGAAAACTTCCTGGTTTTTAAACATAAAGGTTTGCTATACCGGTAAGCACTTAAGTGTTTTGTTTTTGTACTGTGTCCGAGAATAGCACCTAAGACTCCACCATATTGCTTATCTAGTTAAACTACAACAGATCACAGGATATCAACTATCAAAATTGGAATGGAACTCACCACCAATTTTTGGGAATTTTTTTTTTTTTTTTAAATATTTCTATATGAAAACATACATTGGTTTAATCCGTTAATAGAATATGAATTCCATATTAAATGTTATATTTTCCCTGCTTTTACTGAACAATGGTTTATTGTTCTATGAATGCTTTCTGTTTCTAGCTCTACTAAGTTACAGAAATACAAGTACTTGCAACTTTTAACAAATGTTCTCACTATAGCTGGTATACGATTAGAAGGTGCTGACCCACAATGAACGGCCGTCAAAGTAGATAAGAACATTTCTGAAAGTGAGAACTTTACTGTGCATTTTAACTTTTAGACGTAGTGCTATTGTCTTCAAAACCATGAGGACGCATCCATGGGAATAACTACCATAGGAGCAAGGGGTGCAGCTGCTATGGGGCCAGAGCTGGGGGGGGCCCATCTTCCTTGTCAAAGTTGCATATTCACCACAGAGTGGTACATAGGGGCCCTTACAAACGTTTGCTATGGGGCCTTTAAATATATAGGGCCTGATTCAGAGCTGAACACTCTGACCAGAGCGCTCACTCTGAATCAGGGCCCTCCAACGTTTTTTTGGAGCGTCCTCATGGACGCTCGCTATAGCTGTGGGTGGTAACAGAGCGTCCATGATGATGGTCACGATGGTCTTGACCATCGCAACCATCGGGCTTGCGACGGAGACCCTGCAGTAGGGTCTCGCTGCCGCAAGCCCTGGAGTGATTTTGGCTCTATCAGAGACGGTAGGTGTTCCCATGGGAACGCCTCCTTCTGGCAGGCACGCCCACCAAAAGGGGCGTGCTGTCAATCAACATCGACAGCACGCCCCCTTTGGTGCGAGACTCGGAGCGATGGAGAGCCCGTCGCTCTCCGGGTCTCGCGCATGCGCACGACGGAGCTCCCTCCGTCGTGCGCATGCGAAGTGGGGGACATCGACCCGCTTGCGAGCGGGTCTGAATGACCCCCATAGTTCGGTCCCGTCACACATCCAATACAGCTAGTTTAAAAGAGGGATTAGCAAATGATTCATCTTTGGCAGGGAATCTTCTTCCCTGCCAAAGCTTCTGGTATAAACAAAACAAAATAAATAAATAAAATAACTGCAATCTCTCAATCTCTTTGAATAATTGGAATTTCCCCAAAATTGGGGGGTTGCAATTATGTCATTAAGCCCCTTCCAACACTACAGAAAATTGTAAAAAGCCAGAGAATGGAGACTGAAAGCACTAAAATCATCCTCTCTCCTCAATCCTGGCATCTAGAGACTTGGAGGCACCATCTTTCAAACTAAGGGGGCAATTCAATTCAGCGGGAGTGGAATAGCGCCGGGAAGTTGGTCTCAGAGCTATTCCATTCAACGTGCTGTTAGGTCCAACTAATGTGCTCGGCGCTAACAGCCTCACGACCAGCACTTTAGTTGGAGAATGCCAGTTCTCGCATCAAAAACACCAAGTTGCGAGGACTGGCATTCTACAACTTAACTTAGAATAGTTGGACTAAACAGCGTGCTGAATTGAATAGCTTAGGGACAAACTTCCTGCCACTATTCAACTCCCGCTGAACCCAATCGCCACCTATGTGACCCATTAGTAGCTAATGCCTTATAATCGACATGATCTCCAGACATTCCTCAATACTAGTAGAAATCATTATGAAGTCCAAGATTGGGTGGAGAATCTCCCTCATCCTGGCTTCAATAAACTTAGGTGCACCTTCATTTCAAAGAGGAGAGTCTCCCCTTTCAAATGATGTGGCCTTTAGTGGGTAAATATTAAAAAGTCCAGAGATGTAATGCCCCCATACATCAGGCATCCGATCCTACGATTGGATTGGAACGCCGGTCAGCTGGTTGGAAATGCAGACGGGCGGCCCTCGATGTTCCGCGATCCATCGCAGGATCGGTGAAATTCTACATGTTAAATTTCACCGATCCTGCGCTGCCGGGTTTCAGGATCGCAGTGATCCATCTCTGATGTATGGGGGTCCTTAAATCTCCCCCGTCCTGCCTTAAAATAAACCAGGTATTCCTTCATTTCATGCGTTAGGTTGTCTAATTTTTAAAATGGTATAAACTTGTTATCATCCATATTATTCCTACAGTGTTATGCATTTCATTCAAACTAGTAAAACAAATAATAAAAAAATAAATAAATCTTATTCAAATGCAAACTAAGGGCCGTATTCAATTAGACGCGAAATGCCGAGATCGCCGATTGCGTCTTTTCGTGTGGCTGAAACTTATCTCCGTATTCAATTCCACCCGCTTTTCGCGTACGTGGAAAGTCAATGCAATGTAATAGGCGAAAAAGATTTGCCTCTGAATAGCAGGAGAAAAGTAGTGCAAAATTTTTATTTTGGGGTGCAAAGATGGGGAAACCACTCAGAACCCTTGGGACAGTCCCCCAAAGGACAACTGTGTCAAAAGATCCCAGGAAGAAAACTTAACACCCCAAAAATGTACTTTAATTTTGGGGGCGAAAAAACACAAAGTGGGAGGACAACTTCAAAAACTAGTGAAATAAGGTTCTGGGGTTGCTCTAAGAAGGGGCCAAGTGTTTTTGGGAGTGCAGGTGCTTTTATGACGGAGGAATTTTAATTTAATTAAAACTTCACTTTAGACATATTAAAATATGTTAGCAGCCATTTTCAGGTGCCCCAAATTTACCAGGACTACTTATTTTCACAAAAAAATACTGCTTTATGCCATTCTTCACCACTTGTGCAAAGACGCTAATTAGAGGCTATTGAACCAACTTAAGTACCGCAAACAGTGCTATTAGGACTATTTGGGCACTACTAAATGTTAGTGCATCTTTGGGGGGAGTTCAGGCTGATTTCCCCGAATCTGACACCACTTTCAGCCTGTTCTGGGTCACCGTTTTCGCATCTTTTGGAATTGAATAGGGCGACTCGATGTAGGCGAAAAATCCGTCAGGCAGAATTTTATCGTGGAAGCGAAACTAATTGAATACTGCCCTATGTGTAAATCCCTAATTTAGGCTGTTTTGAAAAGGAGGATTAAAGACAGAACAAGAACCAAAAATAATCTCTTACTAAGATTTAGGAAAAAAATAAAAATACACATTTGCTTTTAGTTCACTAAAAGTGAGATTTTAATTTGCCTTGTCAGGAGGAATAAACAGACTGATTTACTATTTACTGAAATTAAACAAAAAAGGATAAATTCTGTGGATACTACATAAAAACTATTAATGCTATTAATGTTGGAATTTCACCAGCACAAAAAGTGCCAAAAACGGGCTCAGCACAGGGCAAAGCCTCAGGGGGGAAGAGGTAAAACTGTGGAGCTGATTCAGACCCGCTCACTAGGATGCGATCGCTGGTAGCCGGCGGATATTTGCAATCTGAGCATGCATCGCAATGCGCATGCGCAAACCATTGCGAAAGATCAGGAAGCACTCGCTCGCCCAGCATAGATAGCCCAGCTGAATGAGTGACAGGAGAGGCCGTTTGTGGGTGGTAACAAGGGCAGGCCACTAGAAACGGGGGAGTGGAGGCGCGCATATGTGTTTCAATGCCGTTTCAGAGGCGTGCATAATTAACAGGCAGCGTCATAGTACACGTCACCTGGTTGTATTTCACACTGAAGTGATCGCAGTGCTTGTGGCGAGGTATAGTTAACCTTAAGCGCTGCAAGCACATCCGGTGGTGTTCGATGTACCAATGTTTTCATGCACTCCAGGAGATGACGTACGCAAGTGGGCGTTTTATGAATGGCTGGTGGGCATCTGCATACACAAAGTGATCGCACACCAAGACATAGAGGGCGTGCTAATGCCTTGCCGTCACTTAGCCGAATTTGCATACTCTGGGTGCGAGCGAACGCATCTAGTGAGCAGGTCTGAATGAGCTCCTGTGTTCTATGTAAAACTGTGTTCTATTCAGCTTTGGGAATAGAGTAAGTAAGATATAGCAAGTAACTATGAACCTGGACAATCCATGTTGCAATGCAAGGGGTGCAAATATATGCATTTTTTTACATGTTCGGTAAATACTGGTCGCTTTTGCATGTAGCCCTCAAATGCTGGAGAGCATTATTTTTACACTGCAATTTAGATTTGAATTTGGAAACACCCCTCCGAAATCTAAATCTCACACATTTTAAATCAGTCCCTACTGCAATGCAGCATGGTTTTACCAAGATGCACAGTTATACTGCTTTTACACCAAAGTCCCGGGTCTGACCCGGGATTTGGAACGAATTTCCAACCCGGATCAGACCCCTTTTACACCGCGGCACCGCACTGTTCACATTGGTGCGGGGTCAGCACTGACCCAGCTCTCCGGTGCAGGTGAGCAGCAATTCTTCGACTTCCTCCCCCTCCGCGACCCTCTTACCTAACTCCGCAGCGGTCTGGTGGCATGGAGTGCGGTTGGGGGGTGCTGCTCCGTTCCGGTCGGCCCAACAGTGGGCGCTTAGAGATGATGTAATCTCCAAGCGCCACTGAAGCCGGCTAATCGGCAGGATTATTTGTGCTAATATAAGTACAGTTCAGTCACAGCTTATCTAATATTACCAAAACTAATTTTCATTTTTCTTCTTTTACACACGAGCATTTTAATAGTAATTCAATTAATTTAAAAAAAAAACTATACTGGATAAATGGTTTTCTAACAATGATTCACTTTAATTGGTCTCATACTGCAGAACTGAATATGTACTTTATCTTTGCATAAGCACAATAAAAATCAATGTTAATAATCAAATCACTTTCACAGAGTTCAGCTGATCCATATCTAGTGACACAGTCCAACATAGTCAGCAGACCTTATTACAAGCATCAGAAAGATAAGATATAGAGCAACCATTCAGCAAACAGGAGTAGAGGTATTCCCATGTAGCCAAACACACTAATAAAAAGGCAGTATGCTCTATGGGCCTGATTCATCATGGATCGCACTTGCATACGCAGACCGATCAAAGGTGCGTTCTGCGCATGCTCCGCAGGTAAGCATTGCAATCACTCACACAGATTCAAAGCCACAGCAGACAGAGGGACAGGACCTCAGCGTTTGGGGGGTGGTGACGGTGGAGTGGTCAGGGAAACAGGTGTGCCAGTCGGTGTGAACACCGTTACAGGGGTGTGCATAAAGTAGCCACTGCGACAGTATACGCAGCTTGTGTACTCACTGCGTGCGACGAGGTTAGCAATTTCTGAGTAAGGTCAGACCTGTTGAAATTGTGCATGAAGGGCTGATGTTACTCGATGTTACCGATGTATACGCATGATTTCAAGGTATTACAGATTTTTGAAAGCGATAGTGGGCGTCTCTATGCTGGCTCTGGGCATCTCTAGAATAGCTTTGCGATTGCTGTCATTAGAATATTTTCGCAACGGATCTGCATGCGTAATCGCAGCTGCAATCGCAATAGTGATCCATAGTGAATCAGGCCCTATATTTCAATTTATGCAGCCAAGCGTATATGGTAGTAAAGTTGAAGTTACACTGGCTCTGGTCCAAAGGAAAAACAAACACGCATAAAAAAAATCCTACAAGGTTTGCAAGCAAAACACATTGAATCATTAAAAATCATATACTGTACTGCACTGCTTTTTGAATATCAGAGTTAGCAAAACAAAAGAATATAAAGTCTTCCAGGCCTTGCCCCAACACAAAAGCACTTAACATTTAAGGTTTCTCACAACTTCCTGCTTTTTTTTTTTAAGTGGTTTTCACATAAAGGAATAAAAGCCCATTCGAAATAGGATACAACAGTGTGTTCTGAAATTTATGCTGCTTTAAAATGTTAAAAGAAAGTATGTTGTATTTCTCAACACCTGCTGCCAATACAACAGACTTTTGGGGTAGACGTATGAAGGGGCATTAGGGCTAAAAACGGTAACTGTGCATGTTAAGTGCTGCAGTTACCGCTTCCCTGCATGTAATAATGCAGGAAAGTGATGTCATTATTGGCGCCACTATCCCTAGATAGGGCGTAACAGTGGGGAGAGGCATTGTATGAACAGTCAGTGGTACTAACCGTTCTGACAACTGCAACCATTGATTTCGACAGCTGCAGCTGTCGTTGCCGCACCACATCACTGTCCCAGGCTGTTGGTTCAAACAGCCAGGGATTGTGGATACAAAAAATTGTTTTTGTTAAACTAAGCTCCGAGCGTATGCGCAGAAAGTATGCAAGCAGGTGATTAGCACTCTCCCTCTTCAGCAAACAAATTTTAATACGTGCGGGTGGTGCCTGGACCTACTCATCCCCTCTATAATGGGCGAAGCAGATCCAGACTTTACCGCCGATTAGCAGCCCCATTCATACATCCCACCCTTTATTAATAAATAAACACATGAAAAACTAATAGAAATATGCATTAAAAACACATCACAAGGTTGGTCGGAGTTCTGCCAGAGGAGCTCCAATCATTGCTGAGAGCATGACCCTCCTCTCTCCCTGCTACCGGCACATGGCTGCAGAGGGTCAGTGTAGCCCGGGGTAGTCTCTGAAGGGTGTAAGTGGCCGCTCTCTGTTGGGCAGCTGCACCTGGAGCCTACAGCCTACCATGCCAGCGAAAGCTGTAGACTGGAGCCCCGGCTACCGGCAGCATACTTGAATACTGGTTTAGGGGGGAATCCATCAGATCCCTGCTGAGGCAGACGTGTGGTGCAGATAGCACTGCATAAGTCTACGGGAGCCTCTCCCTGCGAGCCATGCTGAGGGTTAAATATGGTTTGGTGGCCTCATCTCTGCCCTCTAAGGATCCTCCAACTTTAAAACCTGCCTTGGTGGACACAGATCTCTAAAAGGACAGTATGGGTATTGCTCTATTTCTACTGCACCTATTTTCCTTAGTGTTGCTTCAGAGCTCCTGTCTAGTTACTGTATACTGACTCTCCATTCAAAATTTGGACTCTAGTCTGATTTGCTTTTTATATTTGGTGCTACAACCCCCTCAGTGTTTTCTTGTTTGGACTAAGGTGTGATTACAGTCTGCAAGCCTTGGTGCCAGGATGATCTACCATCACTGATTTATGGCCTACCTGTTCATATCCTAACTGGTCCCATTGTGTGACTGCCTCATTATTACTATCTGATATGTGTCCCACTTTCTGTCCACTCCGCATCATGGCACCTAAACAGCCGAAAGTATCCAAGTCTGTTCCTACAGTTAGTTTTTTTAAACAATCCTCTCAGGTCTTGGATTCACAGGGGTCTAATGTTTCAGCATGTTTTAGCCATTCAGAAGAAGGGAAGCTCTCAACTTGCTGAGGCCAAACCTATCAGTTCCACCCATGCCCGGTGTCTACTGATGCAGGCTACTATGAGCCACTTATGGTGAAGAAGATGAAACATAATGACAGTTGAATTTTAAGTTGCCCTTCAGTGCGCCCACAGGCTATTGATGAATTGGGTCGTCGTACAAATCACCTGGATACCTAAATGGGCAAGGTGGTTGGTTCCCAGAACGACTTAGTCATCCTCCACAAGGCAATACAGGAGGAACTGGTAGCACTGTGGCAAAAGGTCACTGATTTGGAAGACTGATAACGTCAAAACAACCTTAAAATATGTGGCATACTCGAGTATACCACCGTAATCTTAAAGACTTTGCAATGGACCTCTGCCAGAAACTATTACCGACCACGCATATTTCGGATTTACTCATTGACAATATCCACCATATCCCGAAGGTCAGGGCTGCTTCGGAAGGTTCACCCAGGGACACGATTGTGAGGATACACTACTTTCATGTTAAAGAAGCAACCCTTAGGACATCTCTCCAGCTACACTTGCTTATTGTAAGTCTTAATTTATCAGCATGTTAAAAATGCTTTGAGAAAAGAGAGCATTCCTTCCAAATGGTGGTTTATGACCAAGCCGATTGTCTCCCACTACTGCCATAATATCTACTCTTGTGGAAGGTACTAAGTTGCTTGTCATGGAACATTGCTGGGTCATCTCCAGAGCCATTCCCACCCTGTGATTCAGCAGGATTGGTCCATGGTGTGGCAGACAGGTTGATGCTACATCTTGAGCTGCAGTTAATATTTGCCAATGACGCTCCCTGAGTTTTCTATTGTATTCTCCTTAATGCTTTCTTTTTTGCAGGCCACTGAACAAAACTGACTCTGCAATGTTACCAGCGGATAAAAACCTTAGTGGTGATCTTACATATGGTCCCCTGTGTGACGCAGTGCTTCTGGTAGGATGCATATTATGGCAACAATTGTCCTAGAGAGTAGGACAACAGAAAGATACTCCTTTTGGGGGCACTCTTAGAAAATCATATATAGAAATTAGGTTAATACATAACCTTTATTTATAAATGCACTTAAAAGGACAAAGACAGGCAAACAACAAGAAACATAAATCAATCAACTCTACGGTGTTATGTACCATATACAGTCGTAGAGTAAAAATAAGTATTATACCTTGGTATTAATAAGCCAAAGTATACCCTCTGTGCATATAACATACAGTAAAAAAAGGGATTGGATATACACTCTGATATCCTATTGTATCCCTTCACCATCCAATTGTGATGGAGGAGAATCTGGCGAAAATATTGAAAATGCTTGACACCTTAAATAAACAATTTGGCAGCCATATAATCTGGTTCCTGTGTTCAAGCAAAGATAATGGCAGGCATCTGGTATTACAATTCTTGCATTCTAGTACATAGATATAATCATAAGCATATATTCTTTATTAGACATGAGATTTGTCAAATGCTTCTTTAATTAGTGTCTTATATTTATGATCATTATAATGATCTTATTATGAATAGTAGCCCATGTATATCCCGGAGGGGCATGTAAAGCCCTATATATTGTGTCAGGCAGTTGATTTGTGCATGTAATTAATTAGATGGTCACAACATTTAACAATAATCAAGCAGCATAATTTAAATAAGATAATAGATAGTAACAATGTAATCAAACGATTTGCAACAGATTAGTCCATATAAGTAATGGACGGTTACATCGCAATCTTGTGACAAAAATATATTAACCCTTTAGGGTATCAAGGGGTTAAATCATACACGCTAGTCAGATCATAATAGTCTGACAAAAATCAATTAAGCAGCAGCACCATCCAAGACAAAAGAATAAAGAGTTAGCTGCGCAGATCACTACAATTCAAACACCACCATCCGTCAGTAACACCTTCCAAGTAGCACAATATCCCAGAGTTCTTTACACATAACATACTGGTCATTATAGGTCAGATGTAAATAGTAAATATAGGAAGCAGACCAGGGAAAAAGGAGTGTGTATGATACCTCTCCGGAGTCGCCGCGGCATACAGCGGGGCTATGCATAGACGCCTGCCATGAGTTCAGCTGGGAACAGCTGATACTCACGTGACCTGGACGCGCGTTTCGCCGTTTTGGCTTTATCAAACAGGAAGCCTAGTGTAGAAGTCATCATGCAACGGCTCTTTTATACGCCGCACATTATAGTGACATCATATGTCTCCACCCCTATCTTATCTGGGACGTGGGGTGAGATAGACCAGCAATAAGAAAGGTAACCATGGTGATAGTTCCTGGTTACTTAACATCAATCCAATATATATGGAGAAAGTTAAATGGTAACAGGGGTAATCATGGTGATACTAATAACTGCAGTATGTTAGTATCAGGAATATCAATATATTGGTAAAGGATTAGATGGTAAAATAATACAGAATAAATATATAATAAAAATAATAGTGAGTAAATAAATAATACCCAAGTAGATAAAGTTAATTAATTGATTATTTATAAGAAAATCAAAACCAAAAATTAGTAAAGAGCAGGTCGGAGAAAAAATGCTGCATATTAAATAATGCAGAATATATATAAATAAATCATATTAGAAATTAAATGTTATGTAATATAATATATAAATATAAATTAGGTATAATGGTCAATATCTATTAGTAAATCGCATGAACGATAATATACCTAAAGATTGTATCAACGATTAATACTTGATAATATACATATAAATATAAATAGGCAGAGACAACGAGTAAAATACCTAGAGATTGTATCAACATTAAATACTTGATAATATACAGATAAATTAGATAAGCAGAGAAAAACGAGTAGAAGCTGTTGCATGATGACTTCTACACTAGGCTTCCTGTTTGATAAAGCCAAAACGGCGAAACACGCGTCCAGGTCACGTGAGTATCAGCTGTTCCCAGCTGAACTCATGGCAGGCGTCTATGCATAGCCCCGCTGTATGCCGCGGCGACTCCGGAGAGGTATCATACACACTCCTTTTTCCCTGGTCTGCTTCCTATATTTACTATTTACATCTGACCTATAATGACCAGTATGTTATGCGTAAAGAACTCTGGGATATTGTGCTACTTGGAAGGTGTTACTGACCGGATGGTGGTGTTTGAATTGTAGTGATCTGCGCAGCTAACTCTTTATTCTTTTGTCTTGGATGGTGCTGCTGCTTAATTGATTTTTGTCAGACTATTATGATCTGACTAGCGTGTATGATTTAACCCCTTGATACCCTAAAGGGTTAATATATTTTTGTCACAAGATTGCGATGTAACCGTCCATTACTTATATGGACTAATCTGTTGCAAATCGTTTGATTACATTGTTACTATCTATTATCGTATTTAAATTATGCTGCTTGATTATTGTTAAATGTTGTGACCATCTAATTAATTACATGCACAAATCAACTGCCTGACACAATATATAGGGCTTTACATGCCCCTCCGGGATATACATGGGCTACTATTCATAATAAGATCATTATAATGATCATAAATATAAGACACTAATTAAAGAAGCATTTGACAAATCTCATGTCTAATAAAGAATATATGCTTATGATTATATCTATGTACTAGAATGCAAGAATTGTAATACCAGATGCCTGCCATTATCTTTGCTTGAACACAGGAACCAGATTATATGGCTGCCAAATTGTTTATTTAAGGTGTCAAGCATTTTCAATATTTTCGCCAGATTCTCCTCCATCACAATTGGATGGTGAAGGGATACAATAGGATATCAGAGTGTATATCCAATCCCTTTTTTTACTGTATGTTATATGCACAGAGGGTATACTTTGGCTTATTAATACCAAGGTATAATACTTATTTTTACTCTACGACTGTATATGGTACATAACACCGTAGAGTTGATTGATTTATGTTTCTTGTTGTTTGCCTGTCTTTGTCCTTTTAAGTGCATTTATAAATAAAGGTTATGTATTAACCTAATTTCTATATATGATTTTCTAAGAGTGCCCCCAAAAGGAGTATCTTTCTGTTGTCCTACTCTCTAGGACAATTGTTGCCATTTGTGTATAGCCCTTACTCCAGGGGAGCACCACCAACCTGTTCATTGATTTTGGGATATATTTTTTTGTACACCCTCTTGATTTATTTATATGTTGTTTTTTTCTGAATGGTTTTTCAATTGATTTAATCCAGTGTGGAGTCTCTTTTTTGTTTCTCTAGGATGCATATTATGTCTTATGTTCTTACCAGCTCGGTTCCTATTTCATCTGCATTTCAGTACCTGTCCTCTACATTTGTAACAATTTTTTGTAGGTCATATACATTGAAAGTTATTTGTGGTTATATGTTGCTGTTCCTTTCTTATAGTGAGTGGTGGGCCTCTAACTCCCCATCTCACCATTGGTGCCGCTACGGCTTGGTGACTTTTATAGCTCCTTCTGAGGCTATTTCAGTTTTTTCAGCTCTACCTACCCCTGTTGGTCTTTACCTTCCCCCTATTACCTGGGTACACAGTTCTAAAGCACACTTCTAGACACAGGTTTGTATTCTCCCCATTCTTACTACTCTGTTTTGGTTAATATAATATCCCTTAATGCTAATTTACTTCATTTCCCCTATAAGTGGAAACTAGCCTTATGTTATCTTGCTAAATTAAAAGCCCACATAGCAGCCGTACAGGAAACCCATTTTACTGCGACCTCCCCGCCATGTATTTACTGATCTTAGTTCCACCATTGTTATACAGCGAATATGGCCTTATAAAAAGGCTAGAGTTGCTATTTTTATCTTTCATGACTACCCCTATGTTCTTACAATCCAAAATGCAGATCTGAATGGTAGATCTCTTATCCTTAAAGGCATCTTGGAAGATGTTGAGGTTACTTTAGTGTCCTTGTATGACCCTAACATTAAGTAACTCACATTTTGTAAAAAGTTTTGCATGGTTCTTTAAAGGCCTTGCAAGGGTGCTGTAATGATATTGGGTAATTTTAATATGGTATTAGACCCAGTCCTGGATAGATCACACTCTACGATTAGGTTGAAATCTGTTCCTTCACAGGATTCCTCTTGTGATTTTGCCAGTTCCTGGTGGAATATGACTTGTTTGATGTTTGGAGAGCAAGGTATCCAACAGTCAGAAATTACTCCTTTTTCTCATCTACAAGTTATATTTTAGGATTGACTTAGATTTGTCTGATAGGTGGAGCTTACTGCAAATTAAAAGAGTAACTATACTGTCTATGTCCATCTATGTCAGGTGATTCCTGTCTGCTGCTAGTGCCTGGGATGCTCTTACCTTTGGAGGCTGTGTGCAGTAAAGAATGACTGTGCCGACGACTTAACAGTTGTTGGATGAACTTGTTTTGTCATAAGGTGTTCTATATAAGGCTGGGAATGACGAACTTTAGCTACACCCACTAAGGAAGTTCAATTAAATGAAACGCGTCTGGGCATGGCGGCGCCCCACTAAAACATGGCGGGTGCCGCAGTGCCCCGCAGGGGGGAAAATTTGTGGTGCATCGAGTACTGCCGATGTATTTAGAGACAGGAGCGCTTGGGGGCAGCCCGGCATGTCCGTAAATACCAGGCACGTCCCGAAGAGTGATTGAAAAGGGGGGGTCTTAAATACATGACCCCTTTTCTCATGACCACACCCCCTTTTGGGCACACGCAGGAGTGCCCTTTTTTTAGGTCCGGCACTCTGCCGGACCTAGCGTGGATACTATAAATCCATACCGGCGGCACTCAGGAATGACACACACAATAAAGTATATTACAACGTTTCAATGCTCTATTCATGCATTTTCGACATGCATGAATAGAGCATTGAAACGTTGGAATATACAGTTTATTGTGTGTCTCACTCCTGAGTGCCCCCGGTATGGAATATTTTGTATGAAGCAACGCGGATGTGTGTAATATATATATATATATATATATATATATATATATATATATATATATATATATATGTATGGGATGTGCAGGCTCGGATAGGTTCGAGTTTGCACGTGGAGTTCGGATTTTTCCCTCCAAAAAAACGGAACTCAGAAAGAGGCAAAACGTCATCTTGCGTGGACGAACATCATCATTCCTGGACTTTTTGCGAGTCCATGAGGGTACAAATCTCTACTATCGGTGGGACAACATATCAGCGCTGTGAGGGCCTGGAACTGCACTTCTGCCCTCATTCCACATCACGTCCAGGTCCTTAGGATGAAGGGGAAATAAAATTAACCCTTACTCATGTCCCTGCCTACCCCTCCACCTCCAATACCCGGTGGCACCCAGACCCTTCTCACTTCCCTACCTACTCCTCCTGTCCCTAGCTACCATCTTCTCCTGTACGTGGCTCCCCTCCACATCCCAGCCCCTTCTTGTGTTCCTGCCTACTCCTCCTGTTCCAGTTCCCCTCACCTATAATCTGACTCCCCGAACCTTCCTGTTCCCGTCCCCCCACCTCCCACTCCTGTCCCCGTCTCCCCACCTCCCACTCCTGTCCCCGTCTCCCCACCTCCCACTCCTGTCCCCGGCTCCCCACCTCCCACTCCTGTCACCGGCTCCCCACCTCCCACTCCTGTCACCGGCTCCCCACCTCCCACTCCTGTCACCGGCTCCCCACCTCCCACTCATGTCACCGTCTCCCCACCTCCCACTCATGTCACCGTCTCCCCACCTCCCACTCCTGTTCCCGGCTCCCCACCTGGCACTCCTGTTCCCAGCTCCCCACCTCCCACTCCTGTCCCCGGCTCCCCACCTCCTACTTCTGTTCCCGGCTCCCCACCTCCTACTCCTGTCCCCGGCTTCCCACCTCCTTCTCTTGTTACTACAGTTTCTGCATAATTGTAAGAACAGTCAAATGCAGAAGATTTCACAGAAATCTCCTGCACAAGGCTAACTACCGCAGCAAACTGTAGTCCCCATTAATGTCAATGGGGACTGCAGTCTGACCTCTGTACAAAGCGGATTCTATTGGGGGTATCGGACGGGCATTTTAGGGGATATGTGAGAAAGTGTGGTGGAATGTGGGGTGTCTGAGGGTCATATGGGGAGGATTAAAGCATAAATTATGATGGGACCCAGAAATGGTCAGGAAGGACCCACATATTTTGCCGCTCAGCGCGATCACTATATATATATATACATATATAAACATACATACATGCATATATATATATATATATATATATATATATACACACATACATACATACATACACCGGGTAAAATAAGTATTGAACACAACTTTTTTCTCAATAAATATATTTGTAATGTAATCACACACTTCCTGGAGATGACGTGTGATTTGAAAGAAAGGTGGGCGTCTTTATACTCCGGCGTGCGCTCACTGCCGTCGCTCTCTAAGGCATAGAGGGCGTCCATTCACCAGATGCGATCGCGGCATTTGCATACCCGGACCCTTTTAGCTGCGAGAGAGCCCAGCTTAGCGTCCGGGTCTGAATGAGCTCCAAAGTTCATAGAAGAAGCCCACAGAACTTTCAAGAATTGAAGACTGTTTGTGTGAAAGAATGGGCCAAAATCACACCTGAGCAATGCATGCAACTAGTTTCTCCATACAGGAGGCTTCTTGAAGGTGTCATTACCAACAAAGGCTTTTGTAGGAAATATTAAATAAATTTCAGTAAGCGTGTTCAATACTTTTTCCCTGTGTTATTCCACATTATTACACAACTTAATTTATGGATATCTACGGTTTGATTTCTTTGCATGTGTGGATTGCATGGGTTGTTGCTGACATTTGGTGAAAAATTAATTACAATAGCCCCATTACAAATATATTTACTGAGAAAAATGTTGATGTGTCCAATACTTATTTTACCCGCCGTGTGTGTAATATTATATATTATATATATATATACATACATATATATATACACACACACACACACACACACACACACACACACATACAAGTGTCCATAAATTTTGGGACATTGACAGAATTTTCATATTTTGGCCTCTATTCACCACCACAATGGCTTTGAAATGAAACAAACAAGATGTGCGTTAACTGCAGACTTTCAGATTTAATTTGAGGGTAATTACATAAAATCGGGTGAACGGTGTAGGAATTACAACAGTTTCAATATGTGCCTCCCACTTTTTAAGGGGCCAAAAGTAATGGGACTATCAACTCAAAAGCTATTTCATGGACAGGTGTGGACTATTCCCTCGTTATTTCATTATCAATTAAGCAGGTAAAAGGTCTGGAGTTGATTCTAGGTGTGACATATGCATTTGGAATCAGTTGCTGTCAACTCTCAATATGAGATCCAAAGAGCTGTCACTATCAGTGAAGCAAGCCATCATTAGGCTGAAAAATTAAAACAACCCCATCAGAGATTGCAAAAACATTAGGTGTGGCCAAATCAACTGTTTGGAACTTTCTTAAAAAGAAAGAACACACCGGAGAGCTCAGCAACACCAAAAGACCCGGAAGACCACGGAAAACAACTGTGGTGGATGACAAAAGAATTATTTCCCTGGTGAAGAAAAACCCCTTCACAACAGTTGGCCAAATCAAGAACACTCTCCAGGAGGTAGATGTATGTGTGTCAAAGTCAACAATCAAGAGAAGACTTCACAAGAGTGAATATAGAGGGTTCACCACAAGATGCAAACCATTGGTGAGCCACAAAAACAGGAAGACCAGATTAGAGTTTGCCAAACAACATCTAAAAAAGCCATTACAGTTCTGGAACAACATCCTATTGACAGATGAGACAAAGATCAACTTGTACCAGAGTGATGGGAAGAGAAGGAAAGGAACTGCTCATGATCCAAAACATACCACCTCCTCAGTGAAGCATGGTGGTGGTAGTGTCATGGCGTGGGCATGTATGGCTGCCAATGGAACTGGTTCCCTTGTATTTATTAATGATGTTACTGCTGACAAAACCAGCAGAATGAATTCTGAAGTGTTTCGGGCAATATTATAGGCTCATATTCAGTCAAATGCTTCAGAACTCATTGGACAGCGCTTCACAGTGCAGATGGACAATGACCCGAAGCATACTGCAAAAGCAACCAAATAGCTTTTTAAGGCTTAAAAGTGGAATGTTATGCAATGGCCAAGTCGATCCCCTGACCTGAATCCGATTGAGCATGCATTTCACTTGATGAAGGCAAAACTGAAGGGAAAATGCCCCAAGAACAAGCAGGAACTGAAGACATTTGCAGTAGAGGCCTGGCAGAGCATCACCAGGGATGAAACCCATCGTCTGGTGATGTCTATGCGTTCCAGACTTCAGGCTGTAATTGCCTGCAAAGGATCTGCAACAAAGTATTAAAAAGTGAAAGTTAGATTTAGGATTGTTTAGTTTGTCCCATTACTTTTGGCCCCTTAAAAAGTGGGAGGCACATATAGAAACCGTTGTAATTCCTACACCGTTCACCTGATTTGGATGTAATTACCCTCAAATTAAATCTGAAAGTCTGCAGTTAAATCACATCTTGTTTGTTTCATTTCAAAGCCATTGTGGTGGTGAATAGAGGACAAAATATGAAAATTCTGTCAATGTCCCAATATTTATGGACCTGACATATATATATATACATACATACACACACATATATATACATACATACATATACACTATATATTTTATTTATTTTTTTACACACACACTGAAGTGGAATAGATGCCTAGCATCGTGTAGGACCCCCTATAGCCCAGCGAAGTGCAGCAATTCGACGTGGCATCGACTCCACAAGTAGACGGAAGTCCTCTGAAGAGAGATGTTGACCCATGCTATCTGGATATCTTCCCACACTTGCCTGATATTTGTAGGATCTTGGAAACTAAAAGGACCTCTCTACCATTCGTCAGAACTCTCCAGAATGCTCCTTGAACCAATCCTGGAAAACTTTGGACCGATGACACGGTGCATTATCCATCATTGTAAGAGCACATGACGAACCATGAAGGGCTGCAAATGGTCATCAATCAATGCAACATAGTGGTTACTGGTCACTGACATGTTCAGATGGACCAGTGGACCAATGCCACATAAACACACCTCACACCATTAAGGAACCACCACCAGCGTGCACGGTGGTTTGTTCACAACTCGGGTCCATGGCCTCATGGGGTCTGCGCCACATCCGCACTGTACCATCAGCATGAAACAACTGGAACCGTGACTCATCGGACCACGCCACATGTTGCCACTTCTGCAGGGTACAAATAGCAACGCCACGAGCCAAGGTGAGGTACTGTAGTGTTAACAGGGGCACTCTGGCGGGTCTTTTGGTCCCATAACCCATAGAAGCTAAAAAATGCTGCACTGACCTTCTAGATAGGAGTCTGGTACACACTGGATGTCATTTGAGCCAGTGTTGCTTGTCTGTTACCAAGGACAATTCTGACCAGATGACGCTGGTCACAATCATTAAACACCCGTGGATGGCCACTGTGGGTGGTAATGCCTTCTATTAGCTATTCCCAGTCCCTCTGCTTGCCTGCACCCTCCCCCAGGTGTCTGCTGTGCTGCCGATCACTGCTGATCGGTCAGCACAGCAGGACCCCCCCACCCAGCAGCTGTGAATGAACCCACCCCTAAAACTACCTGTGCCTGTAGCCACTGTAAAATGGAAAACTGCGATGGTGGTGATCTGATGTTCGAAAAAACGTTTTTTTTTTACAAATGATAATTCACTCGTTAAAAAAAAAAAAAGACAATTTGAGTGGTTTTTAGAAAAAAAAATAGTGGTTAATGACTGAAAATTCTGTCAATTACTGTACTAAGCACAACATAAAAATAACGTTTTCCTTAGCTATTCATCTGCCGACTAGACAGGGCTGGATGGGACTTCAAAAGGGCCACAGACCACATTCACCCAAATATCCTTTTGTTTACACTAAAATTATATGTTAAAAAGTGCTTTCCAGAAAAAGTCCTTGGTAATTATTTCTAGCACTGGAGGCAAAAGTATTCTTTTGCTGCAGAATGAAAACTCAGCTGCACAGAGAAATGCAGAAATATAACCACATCATCATAAATTGAAAACAAGTTCATTATAAAATGAATATTAAAACACTCCAAATGAGATCACTCAGCCGTATTAAGTTTAAGCAACCTTTAGTTTTGGAGTTTCATCCTGCAGACTAAACACAGATCTCTTAAATAACAGTTGACTGAAGGCCCTCATACATCGGCGACAGATCGTAGCGATGTAGTGATGGGATAGGAAACGCCAATCCACTGGTCGGAAATGCCGGCCGGTGGCCATCAATGTTCCATGATCCGTTGCAGGATCGGTGAATTCTACATGCTAAATTTCACCGATCTGCCAATCTCGATAATTTTTTGATCGTGATCAACATATCTGTGAAATCCAACATGTTGGATTTCAGCGATCCTGCGATGTGGGGTTGCAGGATCGCTACACCTCGACGATCCGTCGCAGATGTATGTGGGCCTTGACGTTGTATAATAGGTTCCCTGCTATCCTCCACCAAACAATTATTCTGAGTTATCAAAACCTGATCCAATTTTATCAACAAGAATAGGAAATAAAATAAGTTTATGATCCATTTAGTTGCTAGGACTGACAACCCTGTGAGTGTGATGTACAATTTGTAAGCAGTCTTTAGGCCCGAATTGTTTAAAAGAAAAAAAAAAACAAAAACCTGCGGGCGTGACTTTTTCCGACAAATCTGCATTACTTTAAAGCAGGTCTCTAATACTACTTTTCCAATGCTGCAATAACCAAGGTTATTGCTGGGTTTTCCCGTGTAGCGGCTCGGTGGAAAAGGGTCCCTGAAAAATAAGCCGCGTCATGTGACCTGGGAATCTAACCCAGGTAGCTACCAAGGTTGGACCCGGTATGAAGCTGGGTAATGGAGCAGTATAAATAGAGCAACCTAAAATGAGCTGATTGGTGGCTGTGGAGCAGTCACCTCCCACTTTTTATAACCTTACAATTTAGCAGGGCAGACCCAGGATCAGTGTGAACGGGGCTGACCCAAGAATAACCCGGATTGAAGATGCAGTGTAAATGGGGGTCTGACCTGGGTTGGAACCATGTCCAAAAACCTGGGTTTTTGGTGGAAAATGGGTATCAGTATGGAGTTTAAGATTTAGATTTAAGTTCGCACCTGATTAGGTGCAAAGTCGGAAAAAAAAATGCCTATTTTAAGATAAAAATGTCTGGACTTGGCTCAGAACGTCTGGTACACCTACCCTAATGATTAATAAGACATTTAGAAGTTTTTAAAAATGTCAAATGTTGCCAATAAAGAATCTAATTTTTAAGGTTTCTCCAAAAAGCTGAATAAGGAGTTAAATTGTGTGGGACAGGTATATTATGGTTTTGTATAGATGAGACGTGCTTTAATTTGCTGAAAAAAAAAAACTTGTTAGCTATAATTTTTCCACTATTGATAAAAATACCATTTTGACAACCTTTTAAGACAGGGGTGAGGAACCTTTTTTCTGCTGAGGGACATTTTGATTTATAAAATATTATTTGCGGGGCCGATGCAGGCCACGACCCCTCCGTGTGATGTCACACGGGGGCAGGGGCCACAATCGCCAGTGATTACAGCAATGTCCGGAGCATCCGGGGAGCTGTAAGGTCAGCAGTGTGACCATCTGAAGCTTCTGAGGTTCTCCATACCTGTTTTAAGAGACCCAAATACTTTGCTTATGGCCACTACACTTCCTACCATCTTATCGCCCATTTTTTCGAGGTTCAGGATGATTTCCACACTTTTCTCACTGTTAAAGCAGGTGAAACCAGGCAGACTTACCACGCGATATCCGCAACGTTTTCTAATTGTATAAAAGGGCTCAAGCCAATGTAACCTGCAGTTACACATTTGCCTAATGTGGGTATTTGAATTTGGCCTTTAATTTTGCGTGACAATACACCACAGTTGGGATAACAAGAGACTTAAAACTTAACTCAGCATGGTCATTTTTTTAATAACCAGTAATATATTCAGAAATACACAGTGCAGTGTTTAACAAATTAAAAGCACAGCTCTTCTAAATATAACAGGAGGCGTATTTACCCTGGACAGTGCCATTCTAAACTTAAAATGGTTTCAGTATTTTACAAACATATAGGGGCCTATGTACAAATAATCGCAGAACTGACTCAATTATTAAGTATCCATATTGTGGGTGATATTTTAATTTTTAATGAAAATATCCCCTCTATGTACAAAGGGTAACTCACAAGGACAGCGGCTGCAGTAACTGATGTCACTGCGATTTATATCCCTGGCATTTAGTAGCAGTCTTTCTCCTGTGGTAGCTGGTATGCGCACAGTGTCAGTTGATCTCTCTCCTGCTCGCAATACTTCATAGGCTTAAAGAAGATGATGTGAATTACGGGACCAAACTCTGAAAAGCATCGTTTTTTGGAGTTTGGTACATAGGGGGGCAGAGATTGTAGTGCCCACTGATAATAATGGGGACTGCAATCTGCAGTGCTAAGTAGCAATCTGACGGAGTTTAATGTGAAATCTCCTTCTTGTGCCATTAGTGCAATGCAGTTTCTACATAATTTTAAGAAAAAAAAACCTTGATACATAGGCCCCATAGAATCAATAGCTAATTGCTCAAATTGGGAATATTTTTGCATTTAATTTATCCATGACAATAGGGAGTTATATTATGACGCCATAAATCTTGGTAATAAAATAACTTGATTGTTGATGATCAATTTTTGTTAGGTCATCCTTTTTTTGCCAATTGCAGCCCACATTTCTTGTTTGGGTAAGAGGGTGTTTGACCTCTTATATCTTAAATACTGACACTACCTTTAACAGTCCTACTTTGCTAAGCTCCCATTTATAGAGAGGGTATGCGGTCAGGAAGCCGGCTGTGGAAATGCTGACCGCCGGCTTCCCGACTGTGAAATCCCAGCATGGGACCAATGATAGGCATCTAAATCCCGACGCCTATCATTATCCACCCGCCGAAATCCCGATGCCCGGCATACCGAACGAAGGTAAGCCAGGCGTCGACAGCGAACAGCTGTGCGGGGGGGAGGGTTAGGTTAGGGGCTCGCGGGGGGGACTTAAGGTTAGGCACCCCCCAGGACGGTTAGCCTAGGGGGAGGGTTAGGGTTAGGCACCCCACCAGGAAGGTTAGGTTTAGGGTGCGGGGAGGGGGAGGATAGGGTTAGGCACCCCTAAAGGAGGGTTAGGGTTGGGGAGGTGGGGGTAAGGGTGCGGGATAGTTAAAATACTTACCCTGTCGGGATCTTCAGTCTTCTGCCTTCCGGCGTCTGTATTACATTCGCCGGGCTTATGTCCGGAGGTATGTCATACTGATTCCTATAGAGAGTAAGGGACTAGTTTTAAATAGCAGAATTGTTATGTTTAACT
Organism: Taudactylus pleione; assembly: GCA_031769625.1. Classification (NCBI taxonomy): domain Eukaryota; kingdom Metazoa; phylum Chordata; class Amphibia; order Anura; family Myobatrachidae; genus Taudactylus; species Taudactylus pleione. Next base: position 4,140,798 of record JAUIMM010000153.1, read on the forward strand.
ATCAGTCCTAAAAAAAGGCATATACAGTTACATAGTAACAATAATAGTTACAATATGTGGGTATATGAGAGCACTTTCCTTCCTCCCTACAATGAGCCCGTCATGATTGGCAGAAGCTGTGTTTACTTTGGAGGAGCCTCTGCATAGTAACACAATTAGGGCCTGATTCAGAGCCACACACAATGCAGATGTTTACGTAGTTGAGCGATTATTTGCAACTGCGCATTATCAAAAAATTCTAAAAACCCCTACAACGTATGCATCACACAGTATATGCACAAAGGTGCTATTGCGATCACTTTAGACGGTATCAGAAAGGTCGCGGAAAAGAGATTGGCATTCCTGGGCTGTGGTTACTAGTGCAAGCAAAAATAGTCAGTTCAGTGAAAGTATTATGGGAGTGTCAATGCAAGTGGCTGCGTCAACAGTCGCACAGCTGCAAGCATAGGAGGCCGTGGTCATATAGTGAAACTGCACCTGCCATGGGGCTGGTGCAAATTTCGATGTGCAATCGATGGTGGTGTATAAGGACCCGCTTATCAGTATTACAAGGTGCAAGGGCGCAAAAAGTGGGCGTCAAAGTCCTTGCTAATTCAGTCACACTGATGTACACAAGGGAAGAAGTTTGTAGGTCATTTGCATAAACTCGCAGACTGGCAACAGCTAATACTGTACACGTTGCTGCATTCACTTTTGCATGTGACTCAGAATCAGACCCTTACAGTGAAACTTACTTAGTTCCAACGTCCTATTTAGTGTGGCTTTAGACTGCAATAAACAAAATGCTGGCCCTGGAGCAGGTCTATTTAATTAAATATGTTTTATTTAACCTATTGAGCTTTATATTATATATTCTAAAATACTCTTTTGGTTTCAATTTTAAAGATATCCATCTGTGGAAACAGGTGGGATAAGTACTAACCCCTGCAAAATAGTTTAACTCACTGGGACGTACTTAAAGAAATCCAGAAAACATGACCTGTTGGGGGTACTTGAGGACTGGAGATGGAGACTGCTCTATCAGAAGTGAGCATCGCTGTAAACTGGACAATTGATCGTTCCATTTATGAATAAAGAGCAAAGACTCATGAGGGATGTAGTCAGCAACCCGGCACATACAATGCTGATGAACAGAATCCCAGCACCGAAATCCCAGCTGCGATTTCGTCGGAGAGTATTATGGTTAGGCTGCGGGAAGGGGAGGGTTAGAATACTTACCTGCATGCGTCAGGATTTATGACGTCAGGATTACACAGCCGGAATTCTGACCGCCGGCATTATCAACGCCGGGATCGCGTACCCTACCCAACTCAAGATATGCATTTATAGGTCTTTAAAATAAGAATAAAAGGGAAGAAAAATATCTCAAAGTCAATGTACTGTACCTTCATTTGTCATGTGTCTATTGAATGCACAAATCCTCTTTAAGAGAAAGTAAATAAAAGTAACTCCTGTTTATGAATTTGTAATTCCCTTTATCATTATGTACTATACATAAAGAAAATAAGCACTTAACTCTGCAACCATGTAGGTGATGTATAAATAACTGGATGCAAACGAGATACCAATAAGGACATCTCCAGCAGTCTCTGCTAGAGTTTGTATGCACAGTTGAAAAATAAAGCAGGTCTCCACTGGATTTTTTATTTCATTAACAAAACTATGCACAGTGCATGAGCGATTACAGAGCCTGTTGTGCTCCGAAGGCTTCATGGAAGGAAATACGGTATGAGATTTGTGTAACAAAAGCTTACAGCATATACCACAAGAGAAAAATATTAAATGAAAGCAGGTTAAAAAAAAAAAAGCAAAGTAAAAAAATTAATCAGTATTAAAAAAAAAAAGGGAAGAAGGAAAAACAAAACTAATTTCATCGGTATTTTCCACCAGGACAATAGTGTCATCCTGCAGGAATGTACTCAAAATGTATATATGGTTTCCATTTCCAGATTTGTGAGCTGTAAAATGTACATGATATAACAATCCTCAGTGTTCTCGCCAGGCTGTTTTCTGCGGGCGCATCGCCCGACAGAAACAGCCTACTGCCCGGCACTTTCCCCCGGGACACTATTTAAGCCTAGGGGCACTGCATAAGGGACATTATTTAAGCCTGGGGGCAGTGCATAAGGGGCCAGCCTGGGGGCACTGCATAAGGGACACAATTTAAGCCTGGGGGCAGTGCATAAAAGGGCCAGCCTGGGGGCACTGCATAAGGGACACTATTTAAGCCTGGGGGCACTACATAAGGGACCAGTCTGGGGGCACTGCTTCAGCCTGGGGGCACTGCATAAGGGCAAAGCAAAACTATAGGGGCAATGTATAAAGGGGAAAACTACAGGGGGTACTGTATAAAGGGCACAAATACAGGTGGCACTGCTTATGGGGATAACTACAGGGGGCACTGCATAATGGGCACTTATGACTGAGAGCCAGTAGGGGAGCAGCCTGAGACCTGTTGGGCTGGAATGGGAAGGGAGATACCCCTTTTCCCGGCGCACGCATAATTGCAAAGGCCCCCACCCGGCTGGAAAAAATTTCTGGGGATCCTGTACAGTACAAAGACTACTTATTTATACTTATTTGATCATTTGTACAGTAGGCCCCATGTTGATAGATTTTAGATCATGGCAAAAATTAGAAGCACAACTGTTCCATATCTGAAATCTATTAACACCATTTGGATTACAAGTTCTGAATGGAATCCGTATGCAATGCCGACGACTAAACAGCAAGAATCAAATACCAATAGCTGCAGCCCGACGGGTCGAAATCCCGACAGCAAGAGGTAAGTACTCTGACGCTCCCCTCTGCCTACCCTAACCCTCACTTAGTGGTGCCTAATCCTAACCTCCCCCCTAGTGCCTAGCTCTAACCTCCCTCGTTAGTGCCTAAACCTAACCCCCACTTTCCCTACTCTAACCCTAGCCCCTAGTGGTGCCTAAGCCTATCCCCCCTTTCCCTACCCTAACCCTCCCCCCTCCCCCATGGCTAAATGCTAAGACACCCGGCTTGCCTTTGTTCTGTATGCCAGGTGTCAGGATTTTGACGCCTATCTTTAGTACCATGTCAGGATGTCGGCGGGCAGGATAGCGCCCGCCGGTATCCTGACCGCATCCTGTTCTGGATATCTCAAACTATGGAGATTTTCAAGGCAATAGCTGAATACCAAACAGCCTCCTCCTGTGTTTGAGCAAATGTGTCACAATTATCTTGAATGATTTTGTTTGTTCAGCACAGATATTAGTTTGTGTAAGAGATCTAATCAATATCATTAAGCGGAGCTGATGCATATCAACAAAATAATGCAGTTCTTCTGAAGTGAGGTCTATACAGCAGGGTATTGAACATGCAGCCCTCCAGCTGCTGTGGAACATCCCAGCATGCCCTGCCACAGACTTGTTATTACTGTGCTGATTTTTTTTTGTGGTAGTAATGTATACCTCTTTTAAGCACCCCAAAAAAAATGGGATCCCTAATGTCGATTGAACCTAGTGTTTTAATTCTATTCGAAAAACGTACATTTTTGCCGTAACGCAAAACATGAGGCAGATAAAGTAATTTGGTTTGGATTTTTGGATTCGGAAGGAAAAGTTACCTTAGGGGTCCAAATATTGTGGCGATTCCTTAATAAACACCCGTGATACTTCTAATAAACTGGATAAAGAAGCCGCGATTATAAATTTAATAAATTGAAAAATCAATATTTAAATCAACTAATTGTCGAAAAAAATCTGAGATGGATGGTGGACATTTTATTTTTTTAGGGTGATCTGATGTGGAATGACCCCCCTTTGAAATTGGGCAGGGTACGGCGCCTCGCTAAAACAGTCTAGCGGAAACGCTATGGTTCGATAGCAGCCGGAGGGCCGCATGTTGAATACCCCTGCTATACAGGAAAAATCTTTGTAAATGGATGTTAATTGCCAGAGGTGCTGAGTAAAAGACTCAAAGCCCTGGTGATGGCAATTAGGTGCACCAAATTTCAACTTTATCAAAGCTTGTTTGTGGGCAATGGAGGGGGACTGCATGGATCAGTGGCTATTGGTCCCTTTTGTTGCACGTACAGCATCAACTTTTTTTTTAACCAGAGCTGTAAAAAGGAATCAACTTCACAGTATAATTGCAATATTGTGACAGGATAACAGCATGTCCCCAAGAACCCATTCACTTACATGTTATAGAGAACACGTATTTCAGTCTACACAAAATTACAACATTGACATTTCATGTATGACCTTCTTAAGTGTAACCACAGAAACCCCCCAAAAAGCTATTTTTTCTTAACTAACTTTAATCTCTCTTATTATTGTATTTACTGATTAAAAGGACGTTTTGGGGTTTTTGGTTTTTTTAGGGGGGGGGGGGGTTCATATTTTAGTAATCCTCATCCTTTTGACCACATTTTGCAACTTATACGTGAAGTCATTTACATTGTATTTATGTTATTGTAATCTTTCTTTCCCTCACCATTATTGTTTATGTAGAGATGTAAAACACAACAGTTGGAAACCCGAAGTCTACGCAGATTACAGTGAATCGAAATGTAGTCACTAAACATAATTAGACATTACCCATAGGGAGATGTCACGAGAGATTTGTCAGTTGCCTTTTTCACCAAGCTCTTTAGTGAAAGATACAGCTTATTGAAGTGAATGTTTGCCTAGAGGGTGTCACACAAGACAGATTTTCTGCTCTGACAGCTGTTAAAACCCTGCAAACAAATTTGTATGTGTATTACTATTTGGAAATAATGGGAATAAAATGATTACAGAACACATGTAATGGTAGATAAAATATAAATATGCAGAAAGTCATCAACAAACATAGAAGCATCACTTCATAAAAGATTGAACAATGAGTTATAAACAACTCAACATTATGATAAAAACTGGTACAGTAATCAAAAAAAACATAATACATCAGTCATTATAGTGATAGAACACTCTGTTTATTAATTGTGGTGTATAGAATGCATCCTAAGTCTGGTATGTTAACATTGTGTTGGTCCAATGTAAATAGGAGGAGCTAAATGTATATTTATTATTATAACAAATTATCAGATTACTCTTATCTGAGTGTTCTCCACAGACTTGCTAGCCTGAGCATTGCTATATGCATGAATGGGGCAAGAGGTACAATAGAATAAAAGTTGCTATTTTACAAACACAATAAACAAGTAAGAAATCAATAGAGGGAAAAAAACAAAAACATTAACTTGAAATGTTCTCATGTATTTTTAAAGGTTTAACTTTCCATAACAATCACAGAAACAAAACAAAAATACAAAACTACTGCCATATTTAGCTAACGTAGAACATCCACTAGCAGACTGTGAAAAGACTCCACAATTACGATGTTGTAATCGTGCAGTCGTTTGACAGTCTGTGCTGTGCCTACACTGAATGATCAGTCGTTCAGTGCAGGCACCCTCCCTCATCCCCGAACATGGCCAATCTGTTGTTATCAGCAGATTGACCAGCATATTCGGGCGATGATAGATGTCAAAAACGACCAGCGGGAGCGTGCATTGCTGGTCGTTTTTGACATTAAGCTGCCCGATTTGTGCCCAATTAACATACGATTGAACGAGAACGTTATCGTTCAATATCTCTGTTTAATCGGGTAGTGGATGACCACCCACAGCTATAGCGAGCGGCCAGGAAGATGGTCGCATCGGGCTTGCGACGAGACCCTTGTGGTAGGGTCTCGTTGCCACAAGCCCTGGAGTGCTTTCAGCTCTATCAGAGCCGAAGGCACTCCCACTGACATCACTTGTGATGTCAGTGAGGCCGGCCCCAGACAGTAGGCGTTCCCATGGGAACGCCTCCGTCTGGCCAGCCACGCCCCTGGGCCGCCCACCAAAGGGGGCTTGCTGTCACTCACCATTGACAGCACGCCCCCTTTGGTACGAGACCCGGAGCGACGGCTTGCCCATCGCTATCCGGGTCTCGCGCATGCGCACAACGGAGTCGGCTCCGTCATGCGCATGCGCACTGGGCCAACCCGCTCAGCGCTCGCGAGCGGGTCTGAATCAGGCCCTTTGTTTAAAGCACTCCAGGGGAATTCACGTATTGTGTAAGGTGTTTATGAAAGAGACAGTTATATGCTACATCAGATTATTTTTTAGGCAAACTGGTTTGGGTGGTAGATGTATAAAAGGAAGGAGGAAATTATTCAGCTCATTTGAAATTTAAGATGTATTTATTTATATTTTGTGAGATAGTGGTCTGATTGGTATACAAGTCCTAGAGGTACATTGGGGAGTATTACAACATGCTGTATTAAGTCCTCTGACTATACTGTATAAGAGGACTGATATGGCTCTGTAGAGAGTATCTTATCAAGGAGGATTGTACTTTTGTGACATCTGTATGCTGTGATTGCCCCAAACACCTTCTGCAAGGGGAACTGTCTTTTTCAAGGCATTTGAGCAATAAACATTTTGCCTTAAGGTGCCTGCATCTAAGCTGTATCCTTTGCCCACTAGAATAGTGAAAAATGCTGCTCAGTTTTAGTATCTCCAAGCGGAAACCCTCTGCCAGCTACCCGGTGCAGACTGGTCCATTGTGAGGGATCAGTGGGAATTAGCCAACACTACCCAGGAATTGTTGCAGTAGCGCCCACACATACCTAGAAGTGGTTCCAGTGTACAAGCCTGGTGGTGGCAGCAAAATACCCGCACACTAAGCAGTGGGAGGAGTCAGTAACAGGCGGTTACTGACAGTGAGTGGAAATCCCTACGAAGTGTGAAGTAAGCCCACTCAGTTACTGAGGAACGAGTAACCATCCTCTATTCTATCAATGGACAAATGTCTGATCGCCTGGTGGAGCGAGGTTATCCAGTCAGCCAGAAAGAAGATACTCTATATTTGATCACATGGATTTCTGCAACATTCGAGCTCTTTAGTTCTCCAATGCTAAAAACAATCTAAAAACAACCTGCGCCCTCAAGGACTGCAGCTCAGTCCACACTCAGGAGCACCACCCCTTCAAAATATAGCAGAAATACAACAATATGGGTGGTCCAAAGAGCGCTGTCCCTCATAGGTCACGTCTTCTCCTATTCTTTCATGGATAATGCAATGATCTCAAAACAGGGAGACAGAATAATACACGATTATACTCCAAATGATAAGTGTTACTTCCAATGGTCCGCAATTAATGTTAAAAGCTACTCACCTAAACTAGGTGAGATGCGTTCATATAAAGGTATCTTTTTGAAGTGTTTTACTTCAAACACACCAATTTTCATCGCTTATTCCCCACTGGGAATACACTCACCTGAAATCAGGTATAGGCGTTCACAAAAAGGTATCTTTTTATTCCCATTAGGAGAGTTCCATCCTTTACCCAGATGACTTTATAATAACTAAAAGATGATGCAACTCCAAAGGAATAAAGTTTCACTTTTTAATCCAAGAATATAAAAAGGTTGTGTCTATCCTTAGATAATATACAGCCAAAAAATGTACAAAAATCATTTAAAAATACAGTCACAAATGGGTTCCACGGTGAAAAAGGAAACAATTACCAGCCAAACAGGAGCCACTCTTATCCGGAATAGTGTGGTGTACACCCCGAGGACGGACTTGAAAGTCAGAAACGCGTTGGTGGTGGATTTAGGGGTTATCTATGGTGGCACTGGAACTTACCTTTGCACTTTATACATCCAGTGCATCTCATCAGGATTCCACACTATTCCGGATAAGAGTGGCTCCTGTTTGACATACTGGGCTGCCCCCAAGCTCTCCCTTCTCCGAATAGATGCCATGCGCATGCTGCACCTCAATTTTTCCCACCCACGTGACACTGCGGGCCGCAGGTGTGGACGGCACCAGGCATGTTGTTCTAGCGGAGCGCCGCCAGAAGGGCAGGGCGCAGTGCCCCACTAATACAGCCTAGCTTGGAAGGCCATTTAAAAAGCAACTCAAAATGTCTTTTAATAAATGTTTGATTTAGCCCTAGAAGCACAACATCGATCGATTTTTTTTGATGCGACTAGAACATGCCAGGAGACTGGACAGATTCATATATATGCAACACTTTTATATCTCTGTGCGACTGAGTCTCTAAATCCATATACGAAATGCTAGGATGCAGTCCCCGCGGCTTTGTGCAGACTCAGCCGCACACAAATCCCGCGCCACGTGACGTATTGAGGTTAGATATACGAGGACACATCTGTATATCTAGTGAAGTTGTCCAGATGTAGCCTATTTGCTAGGTACACACTGTCCGATTTTTTTGATCGGGCCGACAAACAGTGAGATTTTTCACCAAATCAAAAGCGCCAATATCTGTGCTACACATTATGGGATTGTTTATTAGAAGTTACCTATTTTCCGCCACACCACATTGATTTTCCATATGTCCGCCCACAAGGAGGATGACGTAGTCACTGGAAAATGTAGGAAATATAGGCAGAATTTCGAGAATCCAGATAATTGGCTGAGACAGGATCGGTTTAAAATTAAATCTGCGCGACGCCATTTTGCGAATGGCAACGAGATGCTATTTTGCGACTGGCCGCCCAATGCCATTTTAGTGAATCTAAAAGTACATACGGCGATGCTATTATGTAGCGTCGTGCGATTCCCACGCAATAGAAAGAAGTTGAAAGTCCTCATCATATAAATAGACGGTCACTAAAACATATGAAATTATTAACCCTGTAAAACACGTACCATGATGTACTCCACAATCACGTAGTCGCACAGCGCTAACTAGCGTCTTTTCCCAAAATCCCAATACTTACACACTGCACACTTGCATAAAAGGTTCCCCAGCATTAAAGTGTAATATTCAAGGTTTATCCAGTAATTATTAATTTGTGAAATAAAGGTTATTTGATATCTAAGGTTTAGTACATGGTAAGCAGACAGTGTTTGGTGTTGTACTGATCCACTGTGTCTCAACAGATTTCCGGTATCATCGGTGAGATGATTGCTATATGCGTCTGCAAACTATGGACTATAGAGAGTTAAAACATTAAAATGTACTCTGTAATGTTATTATCTTAGATTAGCATGCAGCGGGAAAAAGGACACAAAGGGCTGTTGGAGGCTGGTTTGTGTCCATTCAAATTGACTTATGAACTATACTGTAACAGAAGAACCAGGAAGAAGAACCAATGAAATCATGCCAAACTGTTCTATTGTATCTCTGTAAGGGTATATATGTGGGCTCTCTAAACTTGGATACCAGTCTTCTTGCTGTGCTGTTGACGGAGGTTTCTATACTGATGCCAGTATCTGGGTCCAGAGCGTGTGCGTATGTAACAACTGTACCTTGGGTCTGTATGATTTATTTGTGCTAATTGTCTTTAGATCACAGCGTGTAACCATATGTTTTTATATTGAAAATAACTTTTTGTGCTTTGGAACCACACTCAAAGTCTGAAAGCATTTATTTCTTGTGCGACTCATTACGCTAAATAGCGACAATTATTAGAAAGTATAGGCAGGATATTAGAAGGTATAGGCAGAATTGCATAGAGGTTTTAAATAGGTATCCATAGCACACACACTGCTCAGGAGATTTTCTGTCTTGGCCAACCGATCAGATGATTGAAGGAATGCAATTGTGGATGGGTTTTTTTTTTACCGTTTTATCGGTAAAATGCTCATGCCTACACACTATACAATAAATCAGGTCAATCCCCCGATTATCGGCAAATTGGCCCAATAATTGTATAGTGTGTACCTAGCTTAAGCAAACAAAAGAGCCTTGCAATGTTTCTGTTGCAAGGGGCAGAAGCCGCTGCACTACCATGAAGACATTAACAGCTTTGAAACAAGGAACCCTCAAGTCTTCCCAGGTGTGAGATTACCTATACCATACCAGGGGAACGGTGCACAGAAAGTACAGCAAATTCATCTGGACTTATCCACACCAGGACAACTTACACCAAATCTGCACATTGTAAACATCTGAGTAAACTGAGAAGCTTCTGCAGGGTCTCTATGGTAATAACGTTGGTGGTCATCCCTCTTTCATGAAGGTCTCTGTCTCTCTATTATAGGGGGGCCACAACTTACATGTCACTGGGATTCCCTAAAGCCATAATCCAGTTGTGGATAGAATGTAATTTTACTGCTCTTTAGATATATATACACCACTTAAAAATGCTAAAAGGATTAATTTTACACCACAGGAAAACAAAAAAAAAAATAACTGACTACTGATCCCACAATATCTGCTTCCACAGCGTGTAAGACAAAGGACTGTAGACACACTACTTGTCACAATACGGCTTACATGAAGTGTCCACGGTCTGCCCACCGCTTGACAGGGAAAGTATGGCATGAACAGATACGTTCCATTTTCTTGCCTTAGCAGCTGCTGTACCTAAACATGAAAGCATCAATTAAGGACACTTAACAGAAGCCGGACCTCCCAAAATAGCAGTAAAACTGTTGAGTAAGGAAAATTCAACAATATATCCAAAGCACATCTCTTACAAAAGAATTTAACTGTTGAGTGTTGAGAAATCTATTCCTGCGTCTCGAGTATATTTACATTTAAGTACAGTAACGATTAAAATCTAAATTATATGCCCAGAATTGTTTAGATTTCAACCAGACAGGACTCTGAATACAGCGAGTCAGCAGCTGTCTGAATGGAAACTTTTCTCCATACGACTTCCATCCTCAGCCAATGTATAAAGAGCTATGTTGTGCTGTCAGTATGACATCATCAGCTAGTTTAGTCCTTTGAAAAAGTAAACACAAAAAAGATTAAGGGACAGATTCAGAGGTGGACAACAGTGTCAATAGTGCATGCATTTAGCCAATGAGTCGCACTGCACATGCATCCCAAAAGTTACCACAGGGAGACGCAGAACGAATTTGGACGCAACAGCAGTGGGTGTTCCTGGGAGGTTACAGGGGGCGGCTCGCCAGACACTGGCAAGTTGCTGAATGCGGCTGTTTCTAAAGACGCAGTAGAGCAGACACGGAACGCCATATTCATAGGTCTGGTGCAGGTTTCTATGGTGCATCAGAAGGTACGTCTAAATACGCATCGAGGCAGATTTGCACAGCTGCATGTCAGTGTATCAGTACGATCAGAAGCAGCCGCGGCATTAGCATAAACACGCAGACGCGATCTGAATCCGGCCCTAAACGTCACACTCCCAATACAGAATACGTGAAGTAGACAGAATGATACTCTGCTCTCATATGTGGTAACCAAGAAATAAAGAGGTCAAGGAATGTAACAGCTCAGTGACACCCCCCCCCCCCACCCCCACCTTTCATTTTAATGTGATGTGACCTAATCAGAATGCGCCGACACTGGCTACTGCAATTCACTTTGTACAAGCACAAAGTACAGCCAATGACAACTATGGTCATCAGGAGTTAAGTCAGAGGCTCCCAAATCACAGTGCCCTAGAGAATCAACTTTTCATGACACCACTAGGCCAAAAGTTTCTTATTGAGAACATTATTAAGTAAATTGTGCTTCCTTAGGTTCAGTTATGTAGACAGGCTTGTGACTCGGTTTGTCCACATATTTAATGAATGGCAGCCACCAGCTCTGGTTTTGCCTATCACATGGTCCACAAATAATTTGCTTTGGCCCTGGACCACCATCCCATGACACCCCTGTAAGTACAGCGCTGCATCCCAGGGTGCCACGGCACCTAGTTTGGGAACAACAGCATTAAGCAAAAGCAGGAAGAGGTCATAACAGTTGAATAATCAGAACATTCACTGTACTTTGTGCTGCATCTCCATTACCATGATGAGAGCAGATGAGGATCATATGTAGGGCGATTGTACACTGTATAGTGAGTGTCAGAAAGGGACCTGTGCTTTGCCTAATAAATACTAGAGGGGCTTGTTTTTTCTATCTATGATGCATCAAATGAACGTGGTTCAGATAAATCTACTTCATATAAATATCAGCTGGGGGAAGTGGTTTAACCTCCTTTCTTTATTGGACTACTGTATATTACTTATTTATTACCAGTTATTTATATAGCGCACACATATTACGCAGCGCTTTACAGAGACTATTTGGCCAATCACATCAGTCCCTGCCCCAGTGGAGCTTACAATCTATGTTCCCTATCACATGCTCACACTCATACACACTAGGGATAATTTTCTGTTGGGAGCCAATTAACCTACCAGTATATTTTTGGAGTGTGGGAGGAGACCGGGGTACCCGGAGGAAACCCAGGCAAACACAGGGAGAATATACAAACTCCACACAACCGGGTAATATTGTAATGGGCTACTGAGAAATAAGTATGAAAAAAACCTAGACGGAAAACACTATTTTAAAAATTGTATTTTTGGGCAAAAACTGAGAAACATAATAAACTGTACATGGAAAGCAAAAAAAAAACAAACACGTTTTTACATCATAAACTGCAACTGACAGGTAGTTCCACTAGGTAACTATTAGGTAAACCTCTCATGTGGAACAATTTAAGTAACCATACCAACTTAACAAACATGTATACCATTTGTATAAGAGTGCACAGGAAGATTATATAAGCACATAGGAAAGCGCTTTATTGCCTGCAATGACTCATGTTTGGTGGTAGTGTTGTACATAACATATCACAGTGCACTGGCAGGTAGGACTGTAGCATACATGGAGTCTGCCAGAGAACTGACATACAAATGCAATACACTATGAAACACATAGATCGCACATGATGAAATACAATGTCTGCTCGTTACTAGTGAGCATTGTTTTGTGCTCTGTCACTACTCCATGGGGGGTCTTTGAAGAGGTGTTTAGATTTTAATGGTAAGACATCACCTCTACGTACTTTTAAGGTGCATACACACGGTCAGATATGTCAGATGAACGATTTGCAAACGATTGAAAGATTGAACAATTTTTTACTGTATTAAAATGAATGGAAATTATCCAAAACTGACTGCAAACACATCAGATGTCAGATATCGTTATCTGACAAACGGGAACGCGCATCGTTCATCGTTCATTGTTGCCCATATGTCAGATTTTTCTTTCAGATATGAACGATTTTTAAAACCGTTATTGTTCAGATCTGAAGAAATATCTGACCGTGTGTATGCACCATAAATCTTCATAATAAAAAAAAATGAGCATCATATGTTTTTTATTACAGGAGAAAGACTCTGGGATCATCTATGGACAAGTCCACCATACGTGTTCCCCTGTGGCCACAACTCCTACAACAACATGGATGATTAGTGCCGAAAATCTTGTTAAGTACAGTATGTCAGGTCATACCCTCTATATTACAGTTTTTATATGGCATCCTTAATCAAGGTTGACATAGAAGCTCAGGCTGTTCTGTCATTTTATTTATTGGAAAGGGTTGGTTGTTTTGGCCAGTACTCCAGTTACACCTGGTACTCAGAAGCATGATTCAGCATGAATAGTTTAATTACACTAAATGAGAACAACAGATACAGGACTAAACACTACATATAGCAGCTAGAGAATGTGAAATATCACTGAGTAAATGGACAATAAACAAAATCCTGAGACAGTCCCTTAGTCTCAGACATACACAATGCAAACTCTGCAACAAAACATTTACTAGTTAGTGCTTTCCCATACCGTCACCCCACCATCCTTATCCTAAAGGTGCATACACATGTAACGATTTTTTGAACGGTTTGTCGATAACGACGACGTTATCGTTAAAAAAAAATTGTTCGGTTTATGAGTTATAACGATGAACGATAATCACAAATGCGCACTCCCGTTTGTAGTTATCGTTCATCGTCCATTTCAGAGTGTCCAACATGACGATTTTCATTAAGGGAAGGAACATTATTCATTCATCGTTCAAAAAATCGTTCATTACACTTCAAAAAATCGTTCACTTTTTCAAGGGAAAATCTGAAAGGAAATTAGACAGAAAATCGTTTGTTACAAAATCGTTACGTGTGTATGCACCTTAAGCATGATCATCATCACCTACTGATCTCTCCATCCCCCATCTACCTGCTTTACCAAGTTACCCCTTCTGTGTGGGGGATCACAATTTGGCTAGCAGACCACAGCTTAACACTCTGGATCTCATTCAGAGTCTCTTGCTAGCGCTCTGCGCTCGCAAGCTGCCCGATGGTTTGCATACGCGCCTGCGCACACTTCGTTCTGCGCAAAGACAGCCCAGTGAAATGAGTGACAGGAGAGGCCGTTTGTGGGTGGTAACAGGGACAGGACACTAATAATGGGAGAGTGGAGCTGCGAACGCAGGCGTGCCTGAGTGTTTCAACGCCGTTTTTAAGGCGTGCATAATTAACAGGCAGTGTCACAGTATACGTCACATGCCTGTTTTTTACACTGCAGTGCTTGCGGTAGGGTAAGGCAACCACAAGCGCTGCGATCGCTTCCGATTGTCCTCGATGTACTAATGTTCTAGCACACTTCCTGGAGATGACGTGTGCTGGTGGGCGGCTCTGCCTGTGCGATTGGGCGTACGCTGGCCACTTGCTAAGACATGGTGGGCGTGCTTATGCCTTGGCGAGCGATCGCTTCCCATGGAGTCACTTTGACAAGTTTGCATACGCTGGGGGCGAGCGATCGCATCTAGCGAGAGACTCTGAATGAGGTCCTCTATTCTTTAAAACACACAACTCAATCTGGTACAGTTTTACGTGTCGTTACTCTTTATTAATTTTTAGGGTGAGGGATACAGAAAAAAAATAAAAAATAAAAAAAAAAGAGAGGGAGGACAATGAAACCAAAAACATATTGTTAGGTTACCTGGTTCCTGTAAAAAAATTAACCACAGTGTGCGTGTGTGGTAGGAATTATAGGGGGAGATGTATAAAATCTTCGCAGGAGGCCAAGTGGCAAAGTTGCCCATAACAACCAATCAGATTTTTGCTAACATTTTATAGTAACTACCAGATAGTTTAATGGCAGAAGCTGAATAGTTGCTATGGGTATCTTCTCCCCGGAATGGGTATGAAATACCGCCGGCGGTTCGATTCCCGTCTGCGGCAGCCCGACAGGAGCAGAGTGCGACGCAGCGGAAGCCCGACAGCGCTGGAAATCCCAATCGTGGATAGGTAAGTATCCACTAACCTAACCTCCCTAACCCTCCTTAGGGGTGCCTAACCCTAACTTCCCCCCCAAGTGCCTAACCCTAACCACCCCCTTCCCCGCTACCTAAACCTAAGTCCCCCGGGGGGGTGCCTAGCCCTAAGTCCCCCCCGGGGGTGCCTAACCCTAACCCTCCCTCCCCCTAGCCTAACCTTAACCCTCCGGGGGGGGGTGCCTAACCCCAAGTCCCCCCCGGGAGCCCTAAACCTAACCCTCCCCCCCCCCATGGCTGTCCGCTCGCGAAGCCCGGCATCACTACGATCGTGATGCCGGGCGCCGGTCTCCCGGCATCGGGGAAATGCGGGCGTCTACATCTAGACGCCCGGCATTTCACCCTTGCCGGGATAAGACAGTCGGGAAGCCGGCTGCCGGTATATAGGCAGTCGGCTTCCCGATTGCTTCCCCTTCTCCCCTTGTTCTCATTAGAAGGTTTGATACATCTCGACACAGGGAATCAGTATGAAATACCGCCGGCCGCATGGTTCGATTCCCGGCATTGGCAGGCCAACAGAAGCAGAGTTCCCGGCAGCGGCAGGCCGACAGCGCTGGAAATCCCAATCGTCCCTAAGGTAAGTATAAACTAACCTAACCCCCTAACTCTCCTTAGGGGTGCCTAACCCTAACCTCCCCC
Organism: Taudactylus pleione; assembly: GCA_031769625.1. Lineage (NCBI taxonomy): Eukaryota > Metazoa > Chordata > Amphibia > Anura > Myobatrachidae > Taudactylus > Taudactylus pleione. The sequence continues at coordinate 4,156,495 of JAUIMM010000153.1, forward strand.
CCCCCCCCACCCCAAGTGCCTAACCCTAAACCCCCCCCTTCCCTGCTGCCTAAACTTAAGTCCCACGGGGGGTGCCTAACCCTAAGTCCCCCCCGTGGGTGCCTAACCCTCCCTCCCCCTAGCCAAACCCTAACCCTCCCGGGGGGAGTGCCCTAAACCTAACCCGCTCGCGGCACCCCCCATCCCTTCGTTCGGGATGCCGGGCGCCTGTCTCCCGGCGTCGGGAAAATGTCAGGCGTCTACATCTAGACGCCCGGCATTTCACCCTCGCCGGGATATGACAGTCGGGAAGCCGGCTGTTGGTATTAAGGCAGCAGGTTTCCCGATTGCATCCCCGACACAGAGCAGGGCTCAACAAATCCCGTGCACCAGGTGGTACCAATAAAGTGATTTGTAAATTAAAAATAAAAATCACTGCGCTCCTCCAGATGTGGCTACAGGAGTAGGCAGGGTGTGCCCGTCACATGAAGAGGAGTACGGGCCTAACACATTCAATCAGTGTGGCTCCGCCTCCTCACTTCTGCCACTCCCTGCCGCTACAGACTTCCAGAGCAATGCAGGAGCTGGAGCAGCTTGTTGATCAGATCGTGCTAAGGAGGGCTATCATAATATAACAAGATGCATGGTAATGTCTGCTGAAACACATGTTGCAAGCTTCACACCTTGTGGAAGCCTCCTCCATGGACTTTCATGATACTGTCCATACAACTCTGTAGAATGATACCGCATCCCTGTAGACTTGTAGGTCATCAATCAATCAAGATAGATTATGGTGCTTTTGGGGGGGGGGGGGGTAGAAAATGTACATTTCTATAACACACTAAAGTGGAATAAAATACAATGGGGTTTCAAGAAAACTGCAAGTTCAGTAACTTTCTTTAAGCCACCATACATCTGTTAGCAACCACTTAAAGATGGCAGGATATTTTGGAATAATAGGAGTGTGAGTAAGAATAAGGGCCTGATTCAGAGATGGACACTAATGCGATCGCAGCTGCAATTTCGCACGGAACACAGCTACGAAAATATGGTAATGCCTGCCAAAGCACAGCCGGATACAGCTGCCTTCTCATATGCGTAAAACGTTGCTTACTTGCGTAAATATCAGTAACATCGTTCTACATCGAGCGACCATCTTGCCCTTGCCACACGTCTGACCAGCAGCAGACTCAGCAGCTCTCCTGACATGCAGAGGGCTCTTATGCTGCGTAGGAGATCGCAAGGGCTAATTTATGCATGGCCATGTAACGCCGTTTAAATTGTCAGACATGCCTGCGTTTTTCTAAACACCCCCCTTTACCTCCTCCAAATGCTGACTACCTATGCAGTCGGGAAGCCGGTGGACCTAATCCCGACAGCCGGCTTCCCGACTGCTTTATCCCGGCGAGGGTTAAATGACAGGCATCTAAATCTAGACGCCTATCATTTTACCAACGCCGGAAGACCGGCGCCCAGCATCCCGATCGAAGTGATGTCGGGCAACGCTGCGGACAGCCGCGGGCGAGGGTTAGGTTTAGGGCTCCCGGGGGGGGGGAGTTAGGATTAGGCACCTCCCCGGGGTTTAGGCGGCGGGGAAGGGGGGGTTAAGGTTTAGGCACTGGGGGGAAGGTTAGGGTTAGGCACCCCTAAGGAGGGTTAGGGGGGGGGGAGGAGGTTATGTTAGTAAATACTTGCGTCTGGCGGTAATTCTAACCGATTCCTGTAAAACATACTCTATCCATATAAAGATAAAATAAAAATTTGTCACTTAGTTGTGGGTGGCACTTTCCTCCCAGCAGGTATGCAGTGGACACTTACAACTGGGACACTGCAAAGTCTAAGCCAGGGCTCCCACATGTTAATAATGCATTTTACAGCATTTTAAGTGTCAGTTTTACAACTTTAAACGTAATGATTTACCATAATGTTTGAATTGGAAAAGCAGATACTGTTAAAATGCTGTAAATCGCATTAAAAACATTTTGGCATGCTGAGTTCGATCCCACAGTGTCCCTGTTGTGATTGTCGGCATCTTAGCTATCAAACTCATATACTTAACCCCTCCCAGTGTATCAGTTGGTGATCCAGCATGTTAATCTGAGATGATGCGGACATGAGAAAATAAACATAGTGTGTACTGTCACATAAGACTTGAGAGTGCCCATGCATACTCCAAATATTGGGCAAGACATTGCTTAAACTGTGTACCAAATATATACACAGTGTGCTTTCTTTGGGTTCCAATTGTTAGCACTTTGAGAACTTTTTCCTCACATCAGCCTATATAAAAGAGAAACATATAAACGCTGTATACATGAATTGCAATTATAAATGCAAAGGATAGCTCTTCCAATTAGATCTGTCCTTTGCATTGTTAGGATTTCCGGGTTTAAGACTCGGGAGTTATACTGCACATGCTTGGCTGTAGGCGTGCGCAAATCCAAGCAGCGGGAGCGGAGGGTCAGAGTGATCCCTAGGAACCCCCTCAGGGGAATCCTGTGGAAGGAAGCCTATAGGCTTCTATAGGCAATGTCACCTATCAGGTAAATGCTCCAGAAAATTGTACTTTCCTGGAGCTTGATACATATGGGAAATGCTGCAACCCTTTCAAAACTCCAGTTTTCAGAATTTTAACCGCATTATACCCTTAGTACATCCCGCCCATAGTGTGGTACGTTCTACACAATTGAGACAAAACACACGTACAATCTAAAAGAAGTAAAGTGCTTAGCTGTTGTACTAAACAACAACAAAAAAAAAGAATGTATGATAACTGCATAAGGAAAAGTTTAGATCAAGATGGCATCCAAATATAGAGAACCCATCTGTTAGCCGGCTCTTGGTGTTGGTCATATATTGCAAGATAGCTCTGCAGAAACTCTTCCACAGAGCTTTATTGTACAGCCATGGCCAAAAGTTTTGAGAATGACACAAGTATTGGTTTTCACAAAGTTTGCTGCTTCAGTGTTTTTAGACCATTTTGTCAGATGTTACTATGGTATGCTGAAGTCAAAGGCTTTTATAGACAATTACATTAAGTATATGCAAAGAGTCAATATTTGCAGTGTTCACAATTCTGTTTCAAGACCTCTGCAAATCGCCCTGGCATGCTGTCAATCAACTTCTGTGCCACATACTGACTGATGGCCGCCCATTCTTGCCTAATCAATGCTTGGGGTTTGTCAGAATTTGTGGGTTTTTGTTTGTCTACCAGCCTCTTGAGGATTGACCACAAGTTCTCAATGGTCTGGGAAGTTTCCTGGCCATGGACCCAAAATTTTGATGTTTTGTTCTCAATGGTCTGGGAAGTTTCCTGGCCATGGACCCAAAATTTTGATGTTTTGTTCCCTGAGCCACTTAGTTATCACTTTTGCCTTATGGCAAGGTGCTTAATCATGCTGGAAAAGGCATTGTTCGTCACCAAACTGTTCTTGAATGTTTGGGAGAAATTGCTCTTGGCGAATGTTTTGGTACCAGTCTTTAATTGTTAGTGAGCCCACTCCCTTGGCTAGGAAGCATCCCCACAAATGAATGGTCTCAGGATGCTTTACTGTTGGCATGACACAGGACTGATGGTAGCGCTCACCTTTCCTTCTCCGGACAAGCATTTTTCCAGATGTCCCAAACATTCTGAAAGGGGATTCAACAGAGAAAATAACTTTACCCCAGTCCTCAGCAGTCCAATCCCTGTACCTTTTGCAGAATATCAGTCTGTCCCTGATGTTTTTCCAGGAGAGTAGTGGTTTCTTTGCTGCCCTTCTTGACACCAGGCCATCCTCCAGGATGTCTTTGCCTCACTGTGCGTGAAGATGCACTCACACCTTGCCTGCTGCCATTCCTGAGCAAGCTCTGCACTGGTGATGCCCCGAACCCGCAGCTGAATCAACTTTAGGAGACATCCTGGCGTTTGCTGGACGTTTTGGGCACTCTGAAGCCTTCTTCACAACTATTGAACCTCTCTTTGATGTTCTTGATGATCCGATAAATGGCTGATTTAGGTGCAATCTTACTAGCAGCAATATCCTTGCCTGTGAAACCCTTTTTGTGCAAAGCAATGATGACTGCACGTATTTTCTTGCAGGTAAGCATGGTTAACAGAGGAAGAACAATGATTTCAAGCTCCACCCTCATTTTAAAGCTTCCAGTTTGTGATTCTAAAGCTGGCCACACACTGGACCAACTTTCATCCAACTAATTGATTGGTTGGAATGAAAATCTGGTAACGTATGGGAGTAACTGATGATCAGTTGGTGGTAAAACAAGTTTGTTTCTAAACAATTTGTTCAAACAACTGTTTTTGTCCATTTTCCAGCGTTTGGGAGCAAATTGCTGATTGGCATTTGCTTTCATACCTTACCAGATTTTCATTCCAACCAATCTACTAGTCGGCTGGTTGGATGTAGGTGTCACGACTGCCGACAATTGAGACTCCTGGAGGGAGGCAGGCCTACTAGGCACAATAAACTGGGGTGGTCTTAGGAATTACCTTTTCATGAAACTCAGTAGCACAGGATAAAAGTAAAATAGAATTTATTCACAAAAGAAATATAATCAGCAAGGTCTCATATAAAGTCTCAAACAGCACAGAGGTTCACTTATGCAATAGTAAGTATAGGAGGAAAACCCCACATATATATATGCAGTCTTTAACATATAAGAAGTAACGTGGTAGATAACCCAGAGTCCAGTATGAGGCTAACACCTCAGGATGGCATTGAGGACCTTTGCCAGGGTAGAACCCTGTAGTAATGGAAATCCGGAGCAGAGCGAGCCCTGCAGAATAATATAGTTCCGGGACAGGGCCGAGCCCTGTCGTGCAGTGAGAGATGAAGCAAACTTGAGCCTTGTGGTGTAGTGTAGTCAGAGCAGGGTTAAGCCCTGTAAGGCGATGAGATTCCAGAACAGGGTTGAGCCCTGCGTCGTGGCTAGGGTTCGGAGCAGGGTTGAGCCCCGTGATGCGGAGAAGGTTGTAGCAGGGTTGAGCCCTGTGATGTGATGAGATTCCGGAACAGGGTTGAGCCCTGAAGCGTGGCTAGAGTTCGGAGCGGGGTTGAGCCCCGTGATGCAGAGATGATACTGTAACGGTGCAGTTGACAACTGTAACAAGGATGAGTTCAATATCCACAGGAACGGAAAGACAACAGGCAAAGTAAATAGTGCAGCAAAAATGATGAAACCACAATGATGGAGCAGTAAGCAATACTTAGGCAATTGGAATGCTGGGCTCTGTAGTGCAGCGGGTAACTGGCATCAGAAGTTCATTTGGAATATAACAAATTCCACAGCAATCCACAGGCACAGCAGGGATCTGGCAGGAGTCCAAGAAAGACCTGAAAGCAATGTTGCACAGACACTGAGACACAGTTAGTAACAGGCTTTATACTAGAGGTCTGTGATCCATAGGAAGTTTCAGAACATGTGACTCAAATGGAATCAGGTTTGAAATAATGAGCAATCTAGGAATCCCACAACCTGACGACACCTTGGAAATAGATGATCACTTTATCACTCTATCCTCTAAATGAGAAGCATGCCAGCAAGCAGGATAGCTCCTCCAACGACCACAATGGAACATTGGCAAAAGTAGTCTATCTTTATGTACTGAAATAGTCGCAGTCCTGACAGTAAGTTGGTCTAGTGTGTGGCCAGCTTAACTCAATCAGCATGACAGACTGTTCTCCAGCCTTGTCCTCGTCAACACTCTCACCTGTGTTAACGAGAGAATCACTGACATGATGTCAGCTGGTCCTTTGTGGCAGGGCTGAAATGCAGTGGAAATGTTTTTGGGATTAAATTCATTGTCATGGCAAAGAGGAACTTTGCAATTAATTGCAATTCATCTGATCACTCTTCATGACATTCTGGAGTATATGCAAATTGCCATCATAAAAACTGAAGCAGCAGACTTTGTGAAAACCAATACTTTTGAGAATGACAACTTTTGGCCATGGCAACACAGCTATGGAAAACCTGTAACTTACAAATGCTATTTGGTTCTTTGTAGTTCTCCACTTTAGTTAAAGAGAGAGTGCCATTTGCAGGGACCCCACTATTCGCTATATGTAGAGAGAAGGTTAGATTCAGGACAACACATTTAATATTCTTTATATAAAAAGGTGACCCAACTTCGATGCTGCATATAAGAACGAAGAACTGTGCCCTTACCACTTTCCTTAAACTGAGATTGGAGGCAGTGAAAACATTACCTGATGCACAGTAAACAGGATTAGTAAAGATTACACACTGGCAACAAAAAAACACAAAGAAAATAGCACTCTAATTTCAAACACAAAACAAGGTAAAATAATAAATATACCAGAGGCTGTGATTGTAATTACAGTACTGAAACTGAACATATCATCTAGACTAGTGTTATTGCATTTGTTTTATAAACATTCAAAACAACCACAGTATTACTATAAATTAAAAAAAAGGATTAGATTAATTTGGGCTACATAAGCCATAAGTATTATTATCCGTTATTTATATGGCGCCACAAGTGTTCCGCAGCGCCTTACATAGTACATAGAACTAATAGGTGAACAAGAAACAAGTAACTTACAGTACATTACAGTGCAGGACAAGGACACGATTTATATACATTGCTGCAATAGTGATTAAAGCACTCACAATAAGCAGCCGGGAGTTGGCAGTCACGTGTGCCCTTATGAGGAGTAAAGAGTAGAAGAAAATGTAAAGAGAAGCACATGAGGGAAGAGGTCCCTGCTAATGAGCTTACATTCTAAAGGGGAGGGGCAGACAGACAGGCGTGACACAGAAGGGGGAGATAGGGAGGAAAGAGCATGAGGTGGGTTAGGATGAGTGCTGGAAGGCTTTGATGAAGTAGTGGCTCTTGAGAACCCATTTGAAGATTTGTAGAGAGGTGGCGAGTCTGATTGGGAGAAGGAGAGCATTCCAAAAGGTAGGGAGCAGCACGGGCAAAATCTTGGATGCGGGAGTGGGAGGAAGTAATCAGTTGGCAAGAGAGGCGGCATGCATTTGTTGAGCGAAGTGGACGGGCGGGAGTGTGAAGGGAGAGAAGGGCAGAAATGTACGTGGAAGAGGATTTGGTAAGGACTTTGTAAGCGAGTGTAAGAACCTTGAATTGGCATCTGAAGGGGAAGGGGAGCCAGTATAGGGCTTGGAGGAGAGGGGAAGCAGATGTAGAACGTCTGGAGAGGAAGATGAGCCGAGCAGCAGCATTGAGAACTGATTGTAGTGGAGAGAGGTGAGAGACTGGGAGGCCAGCTAGGAGAAGGTTACAGTAGTCCAATCTGGAGATAACCAGTGAGTGGATGAGGGTTTTAGTGGCATCCTGGGTGAGGAAAGGTCTAATCCTGGAGATATTTTTTAGGTGAAAATGGCAGAACTGCGAGAGGTGCTGAATGTGTGGTTTAAAAGGAGAGGGAGGAGTCTAGGATAACTTCAAGATAGCGCACTTTGGGGCTAGAGGAGATAGTTGTGCCATCAATGGATAATTAAATTGTGGGAAGTGATGTAGTGGAAAAGGGCGGGAAGATGATCAGCTCAGTCTTAGACATGTTAAGTTTAAGAAAGCGCTGGGACACCCATGAAGAGACAGCTGAGAGACAGTTGGAGATACGGGTAAGGAGCGAGGGGGAGAGCTCAGGGGAGGAAAGGTAAATTTGAGTATCATCAGCATAGAGATAATATTGGAGGTCAAAGGAGTTAATGAGTTCACCTAAAGAGGTCGTATATAGGGAGAAAAGGAGGGGTCCAAGAACAGAACCTTGTGGAACTCCTACTGTTAGTGGAAGTGGGGGGGAGGAGGAGTCATGAGAGGACACAGAGAAGGAACGATCAGAGAGGTAGGAGAAAAGCCAGGAGAGGGCAGTGCCATGTAAACCGAGAGAATAAAGGATTTGCAGGAGGAGAGGGTAGTCTACAGTGTCAAATGCAGCAGAGAGGTCAAGGAGAATGAGCAGAGAGTAGTGGCCCTTGGATTTGGCAGCAAGGAGGTCGTTGCTGACTTTCGTGAGGGCAGTTTCAGTGGAGTGGACAGAACGGAAGCCAGATTGAAATGAGTCAAGGAGGGAGTGGGGGAAAGAAAGGAGGTAAGGCGGTTGTAGACAATACGCTCAAGGAGTTTGGAAGCAAAAGGGAGAAGAGAGATGGGTCGATAGTTGGAAAGTATGTTAGGATCAAGGGTAGGTTTTTTAAGAATGGGAGAGACAAGAGCATGTTTGAATGCAGAAGGGACAGTGCCAGATGACAGGGAGAAATTAAGGAGGTGAGCCAGATGGGTACAGGCAGAAGGAGACAGGTAGGAGAGGAGACGGGAAGGGATAGGGTCAAGAGGGGAGGTGGAAGGAGGGGAGGACCGGATGAGGGCCATGACTTCCTCTCCAGAAGCAGGGGAGAAGGATGTCTGAGTTGGTGAGACAGAAGGGGAGGGGTGATCAGGGAAAGGAGGGGGAATAGTGCTGAGGGTCTGATGGGATATGATGTCCTCACGTATGGAGTCAATTTTAGATATAAAGTAGATGGCAAAGTCAAGGGCAGAGAGCGCGGAGGGGAGGCGAGGAGGGGAAGGGAGTTGAAAGTGGCAAAGAGACGCCGGGGGTTTGAGGACTGGGAGGAGATTAGGTTCTTGAAATAAGTAATATTGTTTCAAATATAGAAATTCCTTGAATGACACATACTAATTATTAAGTGGTGTGTCACAAATGACTTATTTTGTTTGACAGGTTTAAAAATGACACAAATCTGGATAAAACAAATTTGCTCACATACAGTGTAAAAAGTGATTTTAAACATGAACTTATAAAACAATTGCTGCTGGCTTTTCAATAAAAATGTCCAACGTTAATGCAAACACTCATTTTGTAGGCAGTCATTTCAGAACAGCAGTAAATCATTTGTTTTGCAACCTTTGATGTTGCAGTAGCAGAGTACATCTTTACTGACAAAAAAAACACAAACACAGAAAGTGTACATATAAAACAGACAAAGGATTCCTAAATACTATAGTGTCATAGATATCCACACAAACACACACATATATTTTGGTATAGTACATGTAGAAACACAAACATAGCAACGCTGTTTAAATTCATACTATGAATTTTACTTTCTCACGGTATCCTTTGTAATAACTGGAGTAGATCAGAAAGTCAGTAAATAGATCTGAAGAATACCGGGTCAGTGGAAGCCATAATAACCTCTTGGAGATGGCTTGACAGTATCAGAACATCTACAATATATTATTTTTGTTTTAATTATTATTACTACCAGTTATTTATATAGCGCACACATATTTTGCAGCGCTTTACAGAGAGACTATTTGGTTAGTCACCTCAGTCCCTGCCCCAGGGAGCTTACAATCTATGTTCCCTATCACATGTACACACACATACTTACACACTAGGGATAATTTTTTTATTGGGCACCAATTAACCTGCCAGTTTATTTTTGGAGTGTGGGAGGAAACTGGGGTACCCGGAGGAAACCCATGCAAGCAAAGGGAGAATATACAAACTCCACACAGTTAGGGCCGTGGTGGGAATTGAAACCATGACCTGGAGTTGAAACCATGACCTCAGTGCTGCGAGGCAGTAATGCTAACCATTACACCGTCTGTGCTGCACGTTTTAATGTTTAGTTATTAAGAACAAACTTATTTATTTAACTTTTAACATTCTGTTGCTATTTGTTTTGCAATATCGTTCATATTTATATTTAGTGTTATTTATATTTTATAATAAAGAGACTATAGAGATAAACAGTGCTGCTATCATTTTTAATTGTTAATTCTTTAAGGAGTACCCCTCCCCCAACCCAATATTATATACCTATAATACATTTTTTTTGCACTCAATTTGTTATTAGAACGTTTATTATTAGAAGTTTATTATTTATTATTATTAGAAGCTTTTTTTTAGAAGTGCAAAAGTAACTAGTGTGCCTAAACTTATCTATAAAACACATTTGTTATTATATATGAGAATATCCACTCTACAGATGTCACCCGTTATGTCAATATTTTGTTTTGTTTCAAACTAACAATACAAATATAAAAGAGAGGACAAGACTACACGCCAAAAAAAAATTATATTTTCCAATCACAGCTCAAACAAGCTTTTTTATTAGCGCAACCTGACATGCAGGTAAACATCATAGAAAAGAGCAAATGTCTTGGGGTAGAACAAAGGCACATTTCTCATTGCAATATGATGTACATCAAATGATAAAAAGCTCATATGAGCGGTTCTTGGATAATTTTAATTTGTTGGTGTGTAGCCTTGTCCTTTATTTATACAGGTCAGTATGAAGATGCGAGTGGACCTTGACTGACCAGAGCATTGCCTCCCCACAAAGCAGATTCAAGACAGGTTCAATAACACCACACTCAACTTGAATCAAGTTAAAATTACAACAAAAGAGAGAAAACTATATGATAAAACATGTAGTATAACTCACCATACTGACAATTCACCAATGAAAAGCCAAAAGCTTTGCGATAAAGCACAAAGAAGGACCCAGATGTTCTTTCTGGAACAGAGAAACACAATAATTAAATGTCTACTGGTACAGCAATCATGAATGTAGCAGGTGTGCATCATTTGTTTCATTCGGATTGATTTATTGAGTGGCTATGAAAAAAATTTAACTGCAATGTTGTTATAGTAAGGCTGCTTTTTTTATTATTTAATTTTTTTTATTTCAGAAAGAAACTTTGGAAAATGACAAAAAATTGTATACTTTCCTCAACAGTGTCACAAATAAAATTGTATAATCGAAAAAAATAAACAATTTATATATATATATATATATATATATATATATATATATATATATATATATATATAATTCTAGGCAGAGTGGCAAAGAAAAAGCCATATCTGAGACTGGCCAGTAAAAAGAAAAGATTAATATGAGCAAAATAACACGGACATTGGACAGAGGTAGATTGGAAAAAGTGTTATGGACAGATGAATCGAAGTTTGAAGTGTTTGGAACACACAGAAAAACATTTGTGAGATGCAGAACAAGTGAAAAGATGCTGGAAGAGTGCCTGATGCCATCTGTCAAGCATGGTGGAGGTAATGTGATGATCTGCGGCTGCTTTGGTGCTGGTAAAGTGGGATATTTGTACAAGGTAAAAGGGATTTTGAATAAGGAAGGCTATCACGCCATTTTGCAATGCCATGCCATACCCTGTGGACAGCGCTTGATTGGAGCTAATTTCCTCCTCCAACAGGACAATGACCCAAAGCACACCTCCAAATTATGCAAGAACTATTTAGGGAAGAAGCAGGTAGCTGGTATTCTGTCTGTAATGGAGTGGCCAGCACAGTCACCAGATCTCAACCCCATTGAGCTGTTGTGGGAGCAGCTTGACCGTATGGTACGCAAGAAGTGCCCATCATGCCAATCCAACTTGTGGGAGGTGCTTCAGGAAGCGTGGGGTGAAATTTCTTCAGATTACCTCAACAAACTAACAGCTAGAATACCAAAGGCCTGCAAAGCTGTAATTGCTGCAAAAGGAGCATTCTTTGATGAAAGCAAAGTTTGAAAGCCAAAATTACTATTTAAAATAAAAATAATTATTTCTAACCTTGCCAATGTCTTGACTATAAGTTCCATTCATTCAGCAACTCATTTGATAAATACAAGTCAGTTTTTATGTAGAACACGAAATTGCCTGGGTGACCCCAAACTTTTGAATGGTAGTGATATATTATTTTATACACACATACACACACACACACACACACACACACTCAAGACCAACAGCATTTCTCTAAACAGTAAGGCTGCTTTACCATCACAAGAGTCATATAAATATAATTAATAATGCTCATTCACAATGTAAACTACAGTTTCTACATACAATACTTGAAGAGCCACATTTTAAGAGGCTAGCAACTATACATATGAACTCAGTCATGTGCTATATACCTTTAGGATATGAAAAAAAACATTTAGCAGGTGTGCTTATGTTGTTGCTATTAATATAACATCAGACTTGTTTGGGTTGAAATAGGTCTACTTAATTTGTTTATAGTCGAATTTGTTGCAGAGAATATACCTAGTTAATAAGCATGGTTGCTATTGATTTAATGTTCAGGCTGGTTAGTAGACAAAATGCCTAAAGTGTTCACTCATTGCTCAGTTTTAAATGTTTCATGCATGTATTGTTTTTGCAAACTGGGCATCAACATTCCAGGATCCAGACAATTAACACTGGAAAGATATATCAGCAGATGATAGTTCTACACACTGAACAACCATCACTGCCTCTGGATGCGGGTCCCACTGGCCGGGTTTCGCATTGCAACCCCCTCCTCGCCGGCCTCTGCAGCAAGTGAACGGGAGGGCGGCTGACAACCTGTACACATAGCACGATGTGCAGACATATCTGCCATCGGCTGTGCAGCACAGCCAACGCAATATGTCTGTGAACGACGTCAGTGTGTACCCAGTATAAGACACCAGCAACAGGTAGAGGTTTTGAGCTTTTAAAGGACATTTTGGGGAGAGGGAGGGGGGGTGGTATAGATTAGGTAATAATAATAATATTAATATTTCTTTATTTCATTTGTTTTTTTCAAACTGATTTCCTTAAATAATTCTTTAGTGGAGGTCACTTCCCTTGAAGCCCCAACACTTGCTGTACTAAACGGGGTTGCTGATAATATATAGCTGAGACTGGTGCCATTGTTTGCCAGCACAGCAGATGTAAATGAAACTTGGCTGCCAATTTGAGGAGTGCAGGCAAGATAAATATAATCTTTGCTGATTGGTTAACATTGCTGTCTCATAGTGCTGGAATTATGGGTTTGATTTAACCAATGACACTATCGTGGCAATTCAATTGTTTTGGACGCCCCCGATGGGCATCTATAGGATTGGGCGCCCGACGGAGCAATTCAATTGTTGCTCCTTTCGGACGCCTAAAGCTGCGGGGGGGACACATTTCTTCTCACAATACTCCATCTGGCACCTATTCGTATAGACGCCCAGCAGAACATTTGAATCGCCCCTGCTAATTGTGGAGTCTTTATGTTTTCCCAAAGTTTGCAAGGTTCTGACCCAGATTCACAGGTTTCCTCCAAACGTCCAAAAATATACTGGTAAATTCATTAGATTTAACAAAATAGTACTTAGTGTGTGTTAGGAGATTTACACTGTAAACTCCAACGGAGCAGTGAATGATTCACTTCTCTGGAAAGCGAATATGAACAAGAAAGAACAGGTCAAGACACTGGCTTTCACATCGCATGCCCAGATTTACATATAGGACGCACCATATTTGATCTGTGTTGAGGGTACATAGAAAAATCCTGAATAATTTTTGCTTGAACAAAACATAAATAGAGGGCGATTCACTTGTTTTTACTGAGGCTATTTCTTTTCGACGCCCGATGGAGCAAGTCAATGGTTGTTCTCTTTCTGCGCGACTAGCCACGGCTGCACACATTTCTGCTAGCATCCTCCAGAGGAGGAGAGCAGAAATGTGCGATAAGCTGGCACTTTGGGCGCCCAAAGGGGTACTATAGACGGGTTTAGCTGTTTTGCAGGCTAAACCCAGTGCTTTTAGGCACGTACATGCAACACTTGTGTACTGTGTGCAGTCACGGCTATTCACACTCGAACAGAGCAACAAATGAATTGCTCCTTTGGGGAGGCCAAAAAGAAATAGCCACGGTAAAAACAACTGACTTGCCCCCATAGGGCCTAGGTACTTTTTAATGCTGATCGTTCTCTTTACCTGTTTCCATCAAGCAGTATGGCACCTTCCTATTAGCAATCTATTAGGTATTTACATATTACATTCAAATATATTTCTATTTTGCAATATTCTCACTCAATAAGGTGCAGCCATGACTCATTATAAATTCTATGGGCTCAATCATATTCGGTGCGAGTGTGTGTCACGAAACTCACATACATCGCACAAATATGTGCACCCGAGAAATGCAAGGTCCAATTAGTCGCGGCAAGGTTGCATGACTTTTCTATAAATGCGACCTGGGAGAAATGCATGAAAAAGTGTACAAACCACCCTGGACCCCAAAAAAGAGGCATAGGAGATTGCAGGACAATAAAGAAGGTTGTATAGTATAGTATATATGTATAGTGGCCATAAGGAAAGTACTTGAGTGTTTTAAAAGGTATCAAATGGAAAATGTATGCACTTTTAGTAATGGTTGAAAAATTTTTAGCAAGCAAGTGTTTTTCACCATCTGTCTGCAGAGTAATTATTCACCGTTTTTATACAAGTTTATAAAAAGTTGGAATAAACACTCTTACCTCTCACCTGCAAGTTCAAAAGCCCCTCTCCCATCAATACAACACCTCACATACCTGTCCCACATCATTTACACCCATTATTGAGCTCTTTGGAGATATTCACCTGAAACCTGACATACCTTTATTGGCCAAATTATGCTATTTAAACCCCTCAAAGAGCACAATTATTAATTGGGAGGGGTATACCAGAGGTTCTGCACTGTGTCCCAACAGATGTACCTTAAAATAAAGATTTCTACGGATTCTCCAAGGTTAGTATAAAAAAGAAAAAAGAAAAAAAAAAAAGGACAAATTTAAAGAACTTTCATGAATGTGTTCTAGGCGATTTCTTGTGACTTTTTAAGAAGATTCTTGCGTGATATAACATGCAAAAAGTGCAACTCCAAAAAAAAAGGAAATTAACAATAAAATGTACCAATATAATTTCAATAGTGTACCACCAATACCGTTAAAGAAACTTAATTCAAACCATGAACTGCCACCTTTGGATGCTGCATTGTCATTAACAAATGTGTTACAAACTGATCATAAATAAACAGATGGAATACACAGATGTGTCCTCATATACCCATCCTTTTAGCACAACATGGCACGACTTCACCCCTCAGCCACAGGTAGCAACTTTTTCCAGAATTTTGCGTTTTAAGCGCATCATAGCCACCTACAAATTTGCTTATAGGGGGGAATTTAATTGTCAGAAAAGGGTGCACAATAGTGTTGCCATGGCGTTGCCTATGGGATAGCAAACACTTTGTGCAAGATCCTGCTACTTTAAAGTGCGGTGGCTCCTGCACAGATTGCGGCTTCGCAGTAACCCAGGTAATTATCGACAAATTGCCCTCCACAACTGTCTCAATGTGTCACAATAGTGAACAGCATTCATGGTATCTCTCTTGGAGAGGAAATCAAAACAAGAAGCACACCCTTGTGGTCCCAAAACAAGGTCACCATGACTTTCTTCGCTGATTAAGTAGTTTTGAAGTTCTTTGATGGTGTGGATGATGCCCGTTTCCATGTCATGGGTGCTCGCTTCCTCTCTGGTGTCACATGATGCACCCATGTTTCATCGCCTGTAACAATACGCTGCAGAAAATGCACTCCCTCCTCATAGTGCCGCGTGATGTGCACGAAAGATAATCTCATCCTATTGGTTTTGTGAACTTCTGCGAGTTTATTTGGTACCCAGCGTGAAGACTTTTCCTGTACCCCAGTTGCTCATGAACAATGTTGTGCACGGTACTTACTGAGATGATCAGTTAGTCAGCAATATCAATAACTCATGCATTTGTTCTCTTGAATCAGACATTCAACGTGGCACAAATTGTCATCTGTGGTGGATGTGCTTGGCCGGCCAGATAGCTGCTCATCTTGTGCGTCTATCCTGTCGTTATCAAAGGCAGGGCATCAAACCCAAACCTGTTTCCGCGACGCAACATTATCACCGTACACCTTGACAAGTTGGTGATGAATTTCAGCTGCTGATGCGCCATTTAGACGCAGAAATCTGATCACTGTTTGCCCCTCGAAGGCCGCGATTCAATTCAATGCGCTGTTGAATAGCCCCGGGAGGGAGCTCCTGGAGCTATTCAATTCAGCATGCTGTTAAGCCAGAGAATGCCGGTTCTCGCGACTAAAGTGCCGGCCACACGGCTGTTAGCGCCACTCTAAGCCGATAAAAAGCTGCGCGCCCGGCACTTTTATCGTATTTCTCCTCGCATCCCCAGAAGGGTGTGAGAAGAAATCCTTTAGCCAAACCAAACATTGCGTTGAATTGAATAGCTTCAAAAGCTCCCTCCTGGGGTAATTCAATATCGCATTGAATCACGGCCAATGTTTGACCATGTTTCCGCCAGTCCCACCATCTTAAAACTGGCAGTATGACTGATATGAGACACAGTCTAATGGCCGTGACGGGAAACAGTGGTCTACCTGCTCTTGCCTGGTTGGAAATTAGACTGAAAGAGAGCATCATTACACACGAGAGGTCCTGTTACCGTACTTATTGAACCACCCTTGCATATTGTCTTTTCCAATTTAGACTTCGCACTACATTATTTTTCCTTCTTTCTTGCATGTTTTAGGAATTGGCACATCCCATCATCCCATATGTAGGAAGCTGGACATACCCCAATACTGAAGCGCCCTGCAGATTTTACGTGTTTACTTCCAACCCTCAAATACCCCCAACAGGTCATGTTTTGTAGATTTTTTTAATCCTGCACAGGTGAGTTAACTTATTTTATGTCAGTAATTATCCCACCTGCATCCACAGACAGAAATCCTGACAACATGACCTGTTAGAGGCACTAGAAGTTACTGACATATATGATTAAACCACCACTACGTATTTTCGTCTGCTTGTTTTCAACAATCAAATAAAGGTATTGTATTGCGTTTTATTAGAGTAAAATCCTTCTCAGATCACAAAGAAAATGGATCTCAGACTGCACATTCTGGACATATATATATATATATATATATATATATTCATATCCAAAGTCCAGCACTCTCATCAATTAAAGTCCATACTCATCAAAGGGGTGCACATCAGCTGTATTACCGTACTCCCTGGTTATGTTTTTAAAGGATGGCACTCACCAGTAATATGCAGTATTTAATAGAGAGGGCTTACATACAAAGCGACGTTTCGGTCCACCACACGGACCTTTCTCAAGCAGTCATGCCTCAAATATAACGGATACCAGGTACAGTTCCCCAACAGGCAGATCATACTTACCTGACACCAGCCAAGCTCTTAAATGCCATCCTCGTGGTGCTAACGCTGCCCACAAAGCGCGTGCGTTCCATCGCGTGCGTTCCACCGCTCAGAGGCGTTACCCGGAAGTAGCATCACTTCCCATCGGGTACGGAGCGCATTGCATAGGGTGGCATGGCAACAGACAGTAAACAAAAGTCTGCAGCGTCACCCAAATCTCCAAATACCAGACACTAAAGATTAAATGAATAGACAAAAAGCATTCATTCAAGGACAGTAATCCTTACTAAATCAATTTGCTCAAAAGCTTATAACTCACAATAAGACATTGAAAAAAACAAAAAAGGATTCCATATCAATCGAGGTAGGCAATAAAAGTAGTCCGGCTGGTGTCAGAACCCTTGATTAAGAAAAGTCATACAAACACATTAATGAATATATCAAAACACTTTCTTAAATGGATATTAAAGGTATAAAATATCCATATCACAGCTATCGTTACAAATGTAACAAGAATTCCTTATTCCCCCCATCTACAAAAACAGATTAAAACAAAACAATATAAAAAGACAACAATCAAAAAAACACCACAAAAACTTAATTCAATAATCAGTGGAGTACTATATATAAAGTGCCAGAGCACCCAAAAAAAAATCAGCATTCATGGCATCTATAAGAACATAATGTATCACATCAATTTATCTTGATAAGTAGGCTCCAAGTGCACTATGCTCATTCAGACCTCTGGGTGAGATCGTATCCAGCTTGTATATCCATCGTGCTTCAAGCTTGTGTAGCAGTAGTTCACGGTCACCCCCTCTTGGGTGTGGTGGAACCCAGTCAATGAGTCTACATCTGAGTGATGATAGTGGGTGACTATTTTGTTGCCAGTGCCTAGCCACCGGCTTATCAGATACGCCTGTGGCCAAAGCTGCACGTATTGAGCTCCTATGATTTGCCATACGTTCTCTAAAATTCCTCTTTGTGAGACCCACGTATACCAATCCACACGGGCAAATAATCATATAAATAACATGATCCAAGGTGCAGTAGAGGTTATGTCGAATATTTATCGGTTTGCCACTATGGGGATGCGGAAATGTTGAACCCGCCACCAATGAACGGCATGTCACACAGTTCGGGCATTTGAAACACCCTTTCCTAGTTGACTTGAGCCAATTGCCACCTTGTAAATCATTCGGTTGACACAAAGGACGCATAAGGAGTTGTTTCAAGTTGGGACCACGCCTGTAAGCCATAATCAGTGGCTGTTGTAAGCCTCTCTTCAACACCGGGTCTGTTGCCAAAAGTGGCCAATGGTTTTTAAATGATTTATTTATTATGCTGGATTTGCTGTCATATCTACTGGAGTGAATCATCCTTATAGGACGAGAGTGCTCTTCCACTGGTAGTTTAGTGGTAAACTTAGTTCGTGCTTTAATGAGGCATCTCTCAATAATAGATCTTGCATATCCACGTTCCAAAAAGCGGGCTTTCATCTCAAGGATCTGTTTCTCGGCCACCTCAACTTCCGTAATGAGGCACAAGACTCTTAGGAACTGGGAGTTGGGCAGACTCTCCTTGAGTCTAGGTGGATGCTGGCTTGTTGCGTATAATAGCGTATTTCGGTCCGTATCTTTCCTGAAAAGAGTTGTGTATAACTTAGAATCTTTCTTGTAGACCGTCACATCCAGAAAATCGATACAGTCTTTGCTAATTCTAGCAGTAAATTTTATCGGGCTTGGTAGTGCATTCAACGTATCTACCATCCCCCAAAAATTCTCCTCTGTGTCACCCCATACTATGAACACATCGTCGATAAAGCGGCTGTATTGTAGAATCACATCACCAAACCTAGGCAAGATATTACTGCATTCATATCTGTACATATATAGATTTGCGTAGGCAGGCGCCAAATTACTACCCATCGCAGTTCCTGCGCATTGTTTGTAAAACTTACCACCATATAAGAAGTGGTTTTCCGCCAAAACCACCTCCAATAATTCCACAGGTGGTCTTATCTGTCCATACCCACATAATGCTTCTCACACTGCCATCACTCCCTCATCATGTGGTATGACAGTATACAAGGAGGTGACATCTAGTGTGGCTAGCCAAGTGCCCTCACCAATACCCTCAATATCCTTAAGTTTACATATAAAATCACCTGTATCTTTCAGATAGCTCGGAGTTAGTTGTACTATTGGCTGTAAAAAGCTATCTGAAAGATACAGGTGATTTTCTATGTAAACTTAAGGATATTGAGGGTATTGGTGAGGGCACTTGGCTAGCCACACTAGATGTCACCTCCTTGTATACTGTCATACCACATGATGAGGGAGTGATGGCAGTGCGAGAAGCATTATGTGGGTATGGACAGATAAGACCACCTGTGGAATTATTGGAGGTGGTTTTGGCGGAAAACCACTTCTTATATGGTGGTAAGTTTTACAAACAATGCGCAGGAACTGCGATGGGTAGTAATTTGGCGCCTGCCTACGCAAATCTATATATGTACAGATATGAATGCAGTAATATCTTGCCTAGGTTTGGTGATGTGATTCTACAATACAGCCGCTTTATCGACGATGTGTTCATAGTATGGGGTGACACAGAGGAGAATTTTTGGGGGATGGTAGATACGTTGAACGCACTACCAAGCCCGATAAAATTTACTGCTAGAATTAGCAAAGACTGTATCGATTTTCTGGATGTGACGGTCTACAAGAAAGATTCTAAGTTATACACAACTCTTTTCAGGAAAGATACGGACCGAAATACGCTATTATACGCAACAAGCCAGCATCCACCTAGACTCAAGGAGAGTCTGCCCAACTCCCAGTTCCTAAGAGTCTTGCGCCTCAATACAGAAGTTGAGGTGGCCGAGAAACAGATCCTTGAGATGAAAGCCCGTTTTTTGGAACGTGGATATGCAAGATCTATTATTGAGAGATGCCTCATTAAAGCACGAACTAAGTTTACCACTAAACTACCAGTGGAAGAGCACTCTCGTCCTATAAGGATGATTCACTCCAGTAGATATGACAGCAAATCCAGCATAATAAATAAATCATTTAAAAAGCATTAGCCACTTTTGGCAACAGACCCGGTGTTGAAGAGAGGCTTACAACAGCCACCGATTATGGCTTACAGGCGTGGTCCCAACTTGAAACAACTCCTTATGCGTCCTTTGTGTCAACCGAATGATTTACAAGGTGGCAATTGGCTCAAGTCAACTAGGAAAGGGTGTTTCAAATGCCCGAACTGTGTGACATGCCGTTCATTGGTGGCGGGTTCAACATTTCCGCATCCCCATAGTGGCAAACCGATAAATATTCGACATAACCTCTACTGCACCTTGGATCATGTTATTTATAAGATTATTTGCCCGTGTGGATTGGTATACGTGGGTCTCACAAAGAGGAATTTTAGAGAACGTATGGCAAATCATAGGAGCT
This sequence comes from Taudactylus pleione, assembly GCA_031769625.1. Classification (NCBI taxonomy): domain Eukaryota; kingdom Metazoa; phylum Chordata; class Amphibia; order Anura; family Myobatrachidae; genus Taudactylus; species Taudactylus pleione. The sequence goes on from JAUIMM010000153.1 coordinate 4,176,925, forward strand.
CAATACGTGCAGCTTTGGCCACAGGCGTATCTGATAAGCCGGTGGCTAGGCACTGGCAACAAAATAGTCACCCACTATCATCACTCAGATGTAGACTCATTGACTGGGTTCCACCACACCCAAGAGGGGGTGACCGTGAACTACTGCTACACAAGCTTGAAGCACGATGGATATACAAGCTGGATACTATCTCACCCAGAGGTCTGAATGAGCATAGTGCACTTGGAACCTACTTATCAAGATAAATTGATGTGATACATTATGTTCTTATAGATGCCATGAATGCCGATTTTTTTGGGGTGCTCTGGCACTTTATATATAGTACTCCACTGATTATTGAATTAAGTTTTTGTGGTGTTTTTTTGATTGTTGTCTTTTTATATTGTTTTGTTTTAATCTGTTTTTGTAGATGGGGGAATAAGGAATTCTTGTTACATTTGTAACGATAGCTGTGATATGGATATTTTATACCTTTAATATCCATTTAAGAAAGTGTTTTGATATATTCATTAATGTGTTTGTATGACTTTTCTTAATCAAGGGTTCTGACACCAGCCGGACTACTTTTATTGCCTACCTCGATTGATATAGAATCCTTTTTTGGTTTTTTTAATGTCTTATTGTGAGTTATAAGCTTTTGAGCAAATTGATTTAGTAAGGATTACTGTCCTTGAATGAATATGCTTTTTGTCTATTCATTTAATCTTTAGTGTCTGGTATTTGGAGATTTGGGTGACGCTGCAGACTTTTGTTTACTGTCTGTTGCCATGCCACCCTATGCAATGCGCTCCGTACCCGATGGGAAGTGATGCTACTTCCGGGTAACGCCTCTGAGCGATGGAACGCACGCGCTTTGTGGGCAGCGTTAGCACCACGAGGATGGCATTTAAGAGCTCGGCTGGTGTCAGGTAAGTATGATCTGCCTGTTGGGGAACTGTACCTGGTATCCGTTATATTTGAGGCATGACTGCTTGAGAAAGGTCCGTGTGGTGGACCGAAACGTCGCTTTGTATGTAAGCCCTCTCTATTAAATACTGCATATTACTGGTGAGTGCCATCCTTTAAAAACATATATATATATATATATATATATATATATATATATATATAAAATTGGAGGTGCTACCTGTGGAGACCATTGATATATACACAAAGAAGATTTGGAGTTGTGCACCTGTATTTATCCTTTGTGTATTTGTGTATATATCAATGGTCTCCACAGGTAGCACCTCCAATTATATATATATATATATGTCCAGAGTGTGCAGTCTGAGATCCATTTTCTGTGTAAACTAATTAGTGCATTGATTTGCACACCTGGGAAGCCTGAGCCACTTCCCACTCAGACTAGCACCTCTACTACATTGGTTACAGCATGGAGTCTGGCAATGTAATATGCACACCAGTCAAGGCACAATATAGGTAAGTCCTGTTAATATTTAGACTATGTAGTGCAGCTTTGGTTCATTTTTGGGGTGTGGGTCCCCCTAGATTGCTTTGCTGGTCTGCATCAGGGCACCACAGTATAACACATTTTCTTTTAACACATTTTAATACCTCACTGTCTGTGTCTTTTATATATATATGTATTTCACTTTTTTATTTTTATTGTTTATATGCAGTTAACGGCTGCTCTTAACACTTCACTTTTCTTATTAGAGCGGTGCCTTGGAGTGGTTTAGCTGGGCTAGTTTGGGGGTGTCCTGCGCTCTGGATTTGAGCCTTAGTATGTTAGGGACCTGCCCGACAAGAGGTTACCCGGATATGGTGGGCAGGCCCATAAGCTTGGCCAAGATTATGCCAAAAACCTCTATTGTATTTACTGCAAAATGTATTTATTTATATATAATCAGTTAATTTGGAGTTGTGCACCTGTATTTCTTCTTTGTGTATATATCCTTCTCAGATCAGTTTATGAAATGATAAAATGTGATTGTATCACACTGGGGGGGCTCTGTTTTTCCTGGGGATAAAGTATCGGGCGCGTGTCTGCGTATCCCCGTGTTCAATTAAGATTCGGCGAAAACGGGACCCGGCGGAAAGTTAAGTATCGAAAAGTCCTGTCACTTTTGGGGAAATCAGCCTGTTACCCCCCCCAAAAGATGGTCTGACATGGGGGATCACTATGGGTACCCCCGAATTGGCCTGCAAAAGGTATTTGGGGTTTTTTAAACGGCAGCGGCAGGTGTTTTTATGCGTATTTAAAGAAGTGGTGAAGAATAGCATTTATCTTAATTTTTTTTTAAAAACGAGTCCCATCAAATTTGGGGGTACATGAAAACGGGTGCATGCATATTTTGAAGTCCCTAAAGTGAACTTTAAAAATTCTTAAAAAATCCACCTGCGGCAACCACCCACATTCTAGAAAACACCTGCCAAATACTTGGGAAACCCCCCCGGAGTCAATTTCGGTAGTTTAGAAGTCTGTCCCCCCCCCAGAAAAAAAAATTTTCACCCCCAAAATGAAAGTACCTTTTTTGGGGTGTCCTGAGGAACTTTTACTTTTTTTTATACACAGAAGACCTTTGAGGGACATTCCAAGGGATGCAGGGTGCTCTTTTTTTTTTTTTTTTTTTTTTAAGTCTGCACCACAAAACCCCAATTCTGCACTTTTTTTCGCCACCTATTCAGTGGTGAAAACTTATCCCTGTTTTTTGACAAAGACTTTTCGCACCTGCGAAAAGTCTTTGAAATTGAATATGGGGATAAGTGAAAATGGTGAAAATGACATCATCGGCGATAAATTATTGCCGATAACCCATTTTCGCAGCCTAATTGAATACGGCCCTGAGGATTAATTGGAGCACATAGCCCCCTGCGGGGCCTATGCTTTTTATATGCATTGATTTAAATGTAAACACATATTGTACGAATTATTTTAAAGCGGTAATGCACTAGGGGTTTGATTCAGAGATGAACGCCAATGCCGCCGTTGTGTCTGTGTACGCTGTAGATGTGCGAAAACATTCAAATGTTTCAGGCACCTAGACCTGTGTTGAGACGCCCACAAATCCAAGCGTCTACATACAAAGACGCAGCATTGATCGCAGATCTTTCGATAATCGGCCTGAGTAACCCTATGGTTACGCAGAATGGCCGCGGGAACTTAGACGGAACCATGTCTTCTGCATATGGGATCACAGTCGCAGTCTAGAACATACCTTGAAAACTATAGCAACGCATCTGTGTTTTTGCCACCACACCCGTTACCTCAGCCTTACGCTCCCTGTCAATCACACTGCATTAAAATAGTTGCTGCGACTGCCAATGATAATTTAACTTGATGCATGCGCAGAGTGGCTGAGTTGCATGCGCAGACCACCAATAATCGCTCAACTGCGTAAACGTCAGCATCTCTGAATCAGACCACAGATCTTTCCTTTTTCTCCATTTGCATGGTGCAGTAAGCCTATATATGGAATAAAAGGACAGTACAGGTTGAGTCTCTCATATCCAAAATGCTTGGGACCAGGGGTATTTTGGATATCGGAATATTCCGTATTTTGGAATATTTGCATACCGTAATGAGATATCTTGGGAATGGGACCCAAATCTAAACACAGAATGCATTTATGTTCTATATACACCTTATATACACAGCCTGCAGGTAAGTTTATACAATTTTTTTAGAATTTTGGGCATCAAAAAAAAAAAAAAAAAAAGTTTGTGTAAATACATGAAATTAATTTATTTTTCATATACACACAGCCTGAAGGTTATTTTATACTGCACTTTAATAATTTTGTACTTTAAACAAAGTTTGTATACTTTAAACCATCAGAAAGCAAAGGTTTCACTTTCTCAGTCATACTAAAAATATTCCGTATTTCGGAATATTTGGATATGGGAGAATCAACCTGTATTAAGATCTTCAAAGAACCATTGGTGATGCACATGTGAAAAAGTAGAAGCCCCTTTATATGTTTAAGTCCTGTTTCTGCTTTTATGAATGCAAGTGCAATATAAATTGATTATAGACATATATGGTTCAAATTATAGGACTTTCACACTTTGGTTATTCAATTGTTTTATGCTGCGCTAATTAGTGGGCTTCCAATGAAGCAATTCAATTGTTGCTCCGTTCGGGCACGAATGCCATGGGTGGATACTACTCGTACCCTCCTGAGGTGGCGAGCAGAATATGTAAAATATCCTGGTTTATTTGGACATGACAAGCGTCATGTGACCATTAATTATTGCGTCGCAGACAACAACTGAATTGAAAAATATTGGAGGTGTACTTTTGAAATTAGAGGGAGCAAATGTTAAATATTTTTCAGATATTTTTGTAGGTACACTTTTGGGATGTTGCCACATTTTCTTGAAAATGTTTTTTTTTTTTTAGAAGTGAAAGCACCAGGTATTATAAATTATTGTTTGGGCTTTTGATTTAAATTGTTTTGGTGTGAAAGCTTTTTTTTCTGTGAAGCCAACTCCTTGAAACAAATGGCTTAAAGTCATGTAAACATTAACAACAAACACTGTCACCTTCCAGTTTGTTACACATACATAAAATCTATGTGGACAGCTTCACTGTCAATAATATAGTCACTTAAATATGTACCCAATTTGACAAACAATGTAGTGGGCCATATCGACATATCCAGTTATGGTGGGTACACACTGGGCGATTAAAGTGGACGACTGAACGATAACTATATCGTTAAGTCGTCCACTTTATCGTACATTTTTATCACAAAAACGATGAACGATAACGACGCGCGTTCTCACGGGTCGTTCGTCATCATCGTTCATCGGGTTAACATGCAGGTCAACCTGACGATGTCGTCAGGCTGCTGCATGTTGGGGAATGGGGGGGGGAAGAGAGCCCGGCGCTGAACGATATCGTTAATGATATCATTCAGCTGGTGTGCTCAGTGTCATGAACGACATTGAGCACACCCTGCCGGGGACACACTAGACGATATCGCTCAGGGAGCATATCGTCTAGTGTGTACGCACCATTACCTGATAGCCAAACCATACAGCATGGTCAGATAAGCATTGTTTGTGGAAGCTATAAATATCAATAGACTACATTCAATTATTATACAATAAGAGCTCAAGACTAAGTACATAATTCAATTAATAATTACCCTTAAAATGATTTAAAGAAAACAGATACATAATTTATTAGCATATAATAAATATAGAATGCCTGAATGTATTTTGTACGTTGAGGTTGATCGCCCTGGCGAAAGTACAACACCACAAAGCATTGAAACGTTTGTATTTGTAATTCAGCCTGCCCGTGTACTTATTCCGAGTGCCGCCATCATGGGGGGGAGAGGGAGATGCACACACACATATCTCTGTCTAGGTTTTAGCGCTAACTAAAATGATAAATCCAAATTCTCCAAAATATCATGTAATAGAGGCCACTCCTCTGACCTTTAATAGCTCCAGATCACCAGATCAAATACATTGGGAAAGCACTTATAGGGCGGTATTCAATTGTTTTCGGGTCCGGATCTCCCGTCTAAAACGGCAGGAGATCACGGGCCGCTATTCAATTGTTCATGCTTTTCCCGCTGATCGCGCCCGAAGTGGTCGGGTTCAGCCGCGTAAATCGGCTTCCCCCAACCAAAGTGCTGGGCGCGAACGCGAAAAGTGCAGTTTTTGCGCCCAAACAGGTCACTTTTCGCCCATTTCAGTACGTGCACCCCTGGGGCTGCGAGCTGAAATGGAGCGCTGGCAGCTGATCGCGCCCGACAGGAGCAACAATTGAATAACTCTGTCGGGCGCGAAGGGGGCTGGAAACAATTGAATTCAGCCCATAGTGAAGTGAGTAGATAAGCCTATTTTCCTTAATTAAAACATATAAAGTAATCTGGCACCTTATTTAAAGGAGCTGCACATGAGCGCTCCCACCACTTAATTTTAGGAACTATATATATCTATACCTATACTGTAATTAGAAATGACACAAGACTCAAATCATAACCTGTTTGTTAAGGTTGTTCTAAAACTGACTTAATCATTGTGAGCTACATAATCATATACAGTAATGAATCTAACTAAGGAATGCTTCACACACCCAGATCATGTTTGTTAATATGCTTATCATTGCTGATGCTATAATATATATATACTGATGCTATAATATGGTCCTTAAATGCAGTAAACGTATGGGATTTTAATAAATAAGTACACTACAATGTGAGAAAAAAAGCTAAAGCCATACACACTAATTACAAAACAATTTATATTCAGTGTATCCAGTACAAAAGAAAAAACAATGAACAATGGAAAAATATATCTCCAGATGGTTCTCACAACACCAATCTGTTTCATAAAACTGAATCAGTTGGCTGGGAAAAGAAAATAAATTCCACCACATACAAACTGATACATGTGCAATAATTGATAAAGAGCAGGGTTTGCATACATTGGAATCCCAAGTTTTTCCTATGCTAGTCATGGCATGAAATAAAAGCATGCCACTCCCCCAATGCCAGGTCAGTAGTTTTAATTTGTATGGCAAACCATTTTACTGCCTCTCAGGAATGCCAAAACTAAAAATACCAAGACCACCGCTCCCTACCTTGTATACAAGCAGGGGATGTCCCTTAACATCACACATCATGCAGGCTTCTGTCAGTTTTATTAATCTACAGGGGTCATATTTCCTTCTTTTTTTTTCCCCCTTTCAACCTTATTACCCACCATCGCGGGGTACAAGGAGGGAGTCTAAGCTACTTAGCTTTATTCCTTGAGTGTTTCATAATATGTTCAGGCTCTTCCTAGAGGACCTGGGCTAATGCCAAGCTAAGACTGCCTGTTGAGGAAGGGTTATTTTTTGTTTGAGCTAACTTGCATATCAGCTTAACTACAGCTATCTGGCTCATTCACAACCACCTCTTTTATTGGCATTTTTTTAGCAAAATTTTCCTGTTATATATGTTATCGCAGATTACCATATCAGGGGGGTTTATATTTGGTTAACGTAAAAACATATCCGGACAATGATTTGCAACGTTTGAACATTGTAGATTTGTTTTAATAAATTCAGCATATTTTAAATTGCCAAAATAAATTCCCCCATGGGGTGTGATAACCTGGGACCATGTCCTATTTTCCCACTACTTGCATACGAGGTAAAACGCAGGAAGATACAAGACGGCTGGGAGGGAGAAACTAACAACAGGGGAGAAGATTAAAATAAGTTTATGGAAAGTTGGCTAGAAATTTAGAAAGGGGTTCTCATGTCCATTGCAACAGCTAATTTTTGAGGATTAATTAATCATGCTCAGATAACATTGTACTTCGCTAGGACAGAAATAGTACTAGCTGTTTGTACAGACACAAATCCCAAACATGAGGACCTGATCTGAGAAACAGTGAGTGAAAGACTGCTCCATCTAATTCTCCACTACCATCCATAGCTAGCGCACCCCCAAGAGCACCAGAGATTCTCAGAACAGCAATGACACCAGAGCACGGGGAAAAAGGGAGGGGGAAGGGAGGGGGGGAGGGGGGAGGGGGGGGGCTGGGTTTCTGAGTGCAGAAGAACCAATGAGAAGCAAACACTTTTTGGCTTCTGACTAGTTCTCTCCCTGGCACCCCCTCCCTACCTCCTTTAGCAAATATTGTAAAGTGGTGAACAAAAGTGGTAATTAGCAATGCTTTATAAATTTATTCCAATTAAGTAACAAAGTAAAATGAACACAAATAGTGCAGGCTGTGGTGATGTTACAGTGAACACACTTGAAACAGGGGAGGGGTCACAAGCCCCCCAGTAAAAACTGTTACCCACAGTAACTGCCTAGCAGTGCTACCATGGGGAAGTGCTCCCTGCTAATCACAGCCGGACAGACCGGCCCAGGAGGTGTTTTCTCGAGGTTGGGTATTCTATGCCGGCAGCTGGAAAGCCGCCGGTTAGAATCCCTACGCCAGAAGGCCGATGGTCACAATCCCGACTACGGTTGGCAAGTACCCTAACCCTTCCTCTCCCGCCCCCCCCCCTCCCTCCTAAACCTAATACTCTTTTGGGGTGCCTAACCCTAACCTTCCCCCAGTGGTGCTTAACAGTACACTCCCCTTCCTGCACCCTAAACTTAACCCTACCCAGGGGTGCCTAATCCTAACCACCCCCGATGGTGCTTGACCCTAACTCCCCGTCTGTAGCCTAACCCTAACCATCCGCAGCCAAGTTTAAGTCCCACTGTGGCGCTTAAACCAAACCCTCCCCCCACCGGCTAACAGCTACCAGGCATCGCTGTACTTATGTTCGGGATACCGGCTGTCGGTATTCTGGCGGTGGCATCTCCAGCTGATCGGGATTCCAGGCGTCGGCATCTCCAGCTGATCGGGATTCCGGTGCCAGGATCCCAGCCGTCAGTCAAATTACTGCTTCCCGTTTTCGACCCCTGGGACTGCGATAGCAGAGAGAGCGCTTCCCATGAGAAGCCACTACCTTCCTATTGCGGCAGCCCTTACCAGCTTCTAGGGGCTGCAGCTGAGGCAGTCCCTAAAAGCACGCCTCTTTGCTAATTTGTGCGCATGCATGGGATTGCAACCAGACAGGTAAGGAGCAGTCACTGGGTGTGATCCCATATATACTGCTATGCATTTGGTTTGCAGCACAACCTTCTCAAAAGCACAAGAAACACAGCAAATACAGAGGACCTAATGGAAAGAGAAGGTTTAGTTGCTTGTTATTTATACAGTAAAAGCCATTAGCTCTTCTTCACTATTACACAAACACATTTACAAGAATTAATAATTCAATTGCCATCCAATCACAAGAATAGATATTTTTTTAGATTGGTCTGAGTACTGCAAATGAAGAATGCGTGGTAAAACAGAACCTGAGTTATCATCAAAATATATATACAATATATATCTTAAGTTATTGTGCAATTGCAAAATACGGGGGTTAAAAATAAGCATATGCTCTTGCTAAACCCAAGATGACAGGTGTGATGCTCGTCTGAAGAGAACACTGACAACCATACCCTTCAGAAACCATATATAGAGGCTACCCTTATCCTGTAGCCCGTGTCACTCTGCATTCTCAGTCATCACTCTCCTGTAACCTCCATCCCTCTATATGACTGAGACATTATATAGACAGACACATGCATAAATGAGTGCACCCCCAGCATTCACCTACCAGGTCTCAGACTCACTGGCCGCCCCTTATGTCCGGACTCTCCTCTCTCCGGGGTTTCCGCTCTCTCTGCGTAATTAGCAATCGAGATAATAATAACAGAGCCGAAGCCACCGAGGCGACATCACGTGATACACCCGGGCCCACGTCATCCCCCGGAGGGGAGGGAATAGCAGCACGAAGCCGCGCACAGCAAGCTGGGTAACACCAGGTGGAACGCACAATGGCACATGCAGCGTTACTGGCGGATATCCAGATATAGTTACGTGTATTGAGCGCCTTGTCCGTACTGCGCATGCGTCACTTTCGTCCCTGTACCCTTTTATGGCCGGGCCAGAGCTCCTTCTCCGCTGTTTTTCTAGCAACTTTTATATATATGAATAACATACTGATAGTTTAAACCTTTATATGTTTAATATATCACATTACCACAATTTAAACATAGTAGCCAACTCTCTAATTTTGCAGCTACAGTCCCAGGTTTCTGAAATAGTGATGTGCCTGTTGACCATCGACAACCAATGGCTTAGCCATCAATGACTTAATGCTGCACATGCGCAAGCTGCGGCCATCAAACTGGTGCCGCCAATGTTTTCTATGGCTAACACCATTGATGATGTAGCACCATTGCTGCTCCAACGTTGGAAAAAAAAATTGGCATTGGCCATATACCAGCCATCAAGGCCGGACTGGGACTAAAAATAGCCCTGGCATTTAAAGAGCACACAGGCCCACCACGCGTCAGCATCTGGCTCCTGGCATAGACTCCTCCCCTTACTATTCCTGACCTCCCACTTCTTAATTTATGCTCTTACATATATAATTAATATTAGAACAACAGACAAGTACACATCATCTATTAAAATACATACAACAGAACACATCCTGCAGGGGAGTCAAATATTTGGTATTGTGTTGGTTCTGTTAAGCTGTGTACACACCTATAGATATATCTGTACAATTTGTGTGGTGGGACAGAAAATCTGGGAATGTATGGGAGCAAATAACAATAAAAATTTGCTCCCAGATGCTGGAAAATGGACCAGATTTTCTTTCCCACCAGATTGGACAGATATTTATAGGTACAGCTGGCACTTCACTGGTGTAGGTCATACACAAAGAAAGGGGAAGGCATTTTCCCAAGCCCTTGTTTAGCAGTGGTAGAAGATTAGATAGTGTTCACTGTAGGACTTTTTTAGGGCAGGGGTACTGAACGCAGAGGACACATCTGTGCACACCTAAGCAGAGCTGTAACTACACATTTTGACAAAAAAGCATGTGTGCCGTCATCCACAGATAAAACAGGGAGAGCGGGTGCCGTAGGCACGCTGAAAAAAAATCAGGTGTCTTGCCGGGAAGGGGCGTAGCCACCCAATTTTTCACATTACGTGACATAGTAGTGTTTCTTTTTCACATTATGTTACACAGTAGTGTCCCTTTTTCACATCATGTCACACTGTAGTGCCCCATAGTCACGATACGTCACACAGTAGTGTCCCTTAGTCACATTACACCACATGGTAGTGTCCCTTATTCATGTTACATCACACAGTAGTGCCTCTTTTCACCTTTCGTCAAACAGTAGTGTCCCTTTTTCATGTTATGACACACAGTAGTGTCCCCTTTTCACATTACGTCAGTGTCCCTTTTTCACGTTATGTCACACAATAGTGTCCCTTATTCACATACACAAACATGAATATTTGCACATAACAATTATAAAATAGAAATATTATAAACAGTATATTGTATACAATTAATATTAATACTACATGGATCTGCAGGTTTGAAATAGCAACATACTAAAAGGAATAGAGGGAGACAGGAAAAATAGGAGGAAAGGGGGGAGCCAGGAGAAAAAGAGAGGAGGAATTTGGGCAGCTGGGGAGAGAGAAGGAAAGAGGGGACCCAACATAGGAAAATTAGGGAGAGCCAGCAGAGAGAGAGAGGAGGAATAGGAGGAACTGGGGTAGAGAGAGAATCTGGGGAGCAAGGAGAGACATAGGAGAGTGGGAAGAGAGAGAGAAGAAATAGGGAGAGCCAGGAGAAAAAGAGAAGGTATAGGTTAAACCGGGAGAAAGAGAGGAGGAATTGGGGAAGCTAGAGAGACATAGGAGAAATAGGGTGAGCTGGGAGAGAAAGAAGGAATAAGGGAAGCCGGGAGAGAGAGAAGGAATTGGGGAGACCGGGAAAGACATAGGAGAAGGGAGCTGGGAGAGAGTTGGAAGGAATTGGGAAAGACGAGAGAGAGAGGAGGAATAGGGGAAGCTGAGAGAGAGAGAGAAGGAAGAGGGGAAGCCAGGAGAGACATAGGAGGAAGAGGGGAAGCTGGGAGAGAGGAGGAATAGGGGGGAGACGGGAGAGACATAGGAGAAAGAGGGGAAGCTAAGAGAGAGAGGAGGAAGAGGGCGAGATGGGAGAGAGGAGAAAGAGGGGAAGTTGGGAGAGAGAGAGGAGAAATAGAGGGAGACGGGAGACATAGTAGAAAGAGGGGAAGTTGGGGGAGAGAGAGGAGCAATAGGGGGATATGGGAGAGACAAAAGAGGAACCTAGGAAAAAGAGAATGAATAGGGAAAGACGAGAGACATAGGAGAAATAGGGGGAGCTGGGAGAGAGAGAGAAGGAATAGGGGGAGCTGGGAGAGACATAGGAGAAAGAGGGGAACCTGGAAAAGAGAGAAGGAATAGGGGGAGATGGGAGAGAGAGGAGGAATAGGGGGAGATGGGAGAGACATAGGAGAAAGAGGGGAAGCTTGGAGAGAGAGAAGGAATAGGGGAAGCCGAGAGAGACATAAGAGATAAAGGGGAACCTGGGAGAGAGAACAGGAATAGGGGGAGACGGGAGAGACATAGGAGAAAGAGCAGAACCTGGGAAAGAGAGAGAAGGAATAGGAGGAGACAGGAGAGAGAGGAGAAATAGGAGGAGACGGGAGAGAGAGGAGGAATAGGGGGAGACGGGAGAGACATAGGAGAAGAGCAGAACCTGGGAAAGAGAGAGAAGGAATAGGAGGAGACGGGAGAGAGAGGAGGAATAGGAGGAGATGGGAGAGAGAGGAGAAATAGAGGGAGACGGGAGAGACATAGGAGAAAGAGGGGAAGCTGGGATAGAGAGGAGGAATAGGGGGAAGATGGGAGAGTCATAGGAGAAAGAGCAGAACCTGGGAAAGAGAGAGAAGGAATAGGAGAAGACGGGAGAGAGAGGAGGAATAGGAATAGATGGGAATAGAGAGGAGGAATAGGGGGAGACGGGAGTGACATAGGAGAAAGAGCAGAACCTGGGAAAGAGAGAAGGAATAGGAGAAGACGGGAGAGAGAGGAGGAATAGGAGGAGACGGGAGAGAGAAGGAATAGGGTGAGACGGGAGAGACATAGGAGAAAGAGGGGAAGCTTGGAGAGAGAGAGAAGGAATAGGGGAAGCCGGGAGAGACATAAGAGATAAAGGGGAACCTGGGAGAGAGAAGAGGAATAGGGGGAGACGGGAGAGACATAGGAGAAAGAGCAGAACCTGGGAAAGAGAGAGAAAGAATAGGAGACGGGATTGAGAGGAGGAATAGGGGGAGACGGGAGAGACATAGGAGAAAGAGGGGAAGCTGGGATAGAGAGGAGGAATAGGGGGGAGATGGGAGAGTCATACGAGAAAGAGGTAATAACGCGGTTTGTTCTATATTTATTTATCAAACCTTACTGGTTATAAAGGATAATGAAATAATTCACACCAATACAGATTCTAAAATAAATCACAATGCTTTTACTTTTAGACAGCAATCTCATACATGTATTTTGCCAGTGCAGAGTTGCAACAAAAAACTTAACAGGTCATTTTAGCAGCAGTAGGAATACGTGTAAAATAAATTTGTGACACCAAGTGCCAGTCATACCAGTCAGCCAATTTCATACATACCGCAAGGGGCAACTGCGCCCAGCACCCCCTTCAGACTCTCGATGTGCTCCCTCTCTCCTTTGTCCTCCGACTGCCCCCCTCCTTCTTTCTCTCATGAGCTTTATACTACACTTCCAGTTAACCCAAAGGGGGAATATTAATTTATTTAATATTCGTATGTGCTAGACACTAATTGGTTATATGTCTTCTATATATTGTCTGTGTTCCTCAAACTTCTTGTTCTGTTCCCCTGTAGCTACTAATTCTTGCTTCATGTGGGCCAAGGCTATCTTGATAAGCTCTCTTTTATTTATAAAGTCTGAGACTTGTTGTCTGCTGTTTTGCACATGCTAAGAAACTGACATAGATTTAAACCTGCAAACATTTCTATTGCTGAACCATTAAAAAACATGGCTGCCTCATCACTTCTAACTTATCCATATCTCCGCAGTTAATCACAGCTACATAGAAATAAACACTAATCTGTATATACTTTTTAATACATTATATAATATACTTTTAGATCAAACATTAAACAAAATGACTGATGCAACAGGGACCCATCTATTTACTTTGGAGAGGAAAAGGGTAGGCCTTATTTCTCTCCAGGCATGAGACCATTCAACAAATGAGACTCAGCTGCACCTCACACAACTATACTAATACTGAATCTCATCCTAACATTTCTATATAGTCTGCATTGCAATATAAGGGAAAATAAAGGAACATAAACATGCATATATTCGTGAATTGCTGAGGAATATGTATGACCATATATTCCTGTGTTATCAGTCCATCCTCTGAACATTCTGAACACAACTCAGAAGAAAGTTTATATCTCTCATAAATTGCATCGTCTGATTTCTTCTTAATACATTGGAAAATCTTCTTGAAACATTTCACTAATATATAGAAAATCAACAACATTATCATGACAAAAAAATATTAAAGTTCCCAATATGTGCATCATATTGCTTAACCAATTTCCAAACCATGCAAACCAGGTACTGGGGTTCAACCAGGTGAACCAGCTGTCGGGAATCACACCATCACGTTTATTTCTTCAGCAAATTAATTTTTAACCCGAGTAACTTCATTTAACCTTTATTTTATTTCTTCTGCATCAGAAGAATTTGTGAGGTATGTATAACACTTTAACCCATATACTGTTTGTAATGTGACACAATATCCAAAGTTGCAGCTGTAAGGTAGTGCTGCATTTAATTCAGTGTTTTATTGCTTGAAACTCTCTTACCACAATGTCTGCGATATTGTTTATTGAAAACCCATTCCAAAAGAATTCACCAGTAATCATTTATAAGCTCTATGCCCACACATATATAATATAACCCTTGTGGTAGTGTCATGGTTTATTAGACAATGTGTTTAGAAAAGCATTATAAGGAACATTACAACGGGCACTCGTTTCATCCATGGTTTCTTCTTACTTGTTACATTAAGCGATACGATCAGGGGCAGATTGGGAATATAAAGTGGCCCTGGAAAAAACTGTGAAATGGGCCCAGTGTGCGCGCCTCAGGCGCGTGCCTGGAAAGGTGGGTGGAGCCTAATTGCAAGGGGTGTGGCCTAATGTGAAATGCCATGCTGCAAGCCACTCCCCCCATTTTGTCATGCTGGGGGCATGCCCACCGCTCCGGAGCTGATAGCCATGCCCACAGTCCCTCTCTTTAGTGAATAAGCACAGTGAGCATGTGAATGAGTATTTTCTTACCTAAATGATTTCTCTGCAGTGGGGAACCTCTGAAGATAGTGATCCTTCATGGACAGGCAGTTTCTAGTTTCAGAGTCGGTATTCACTATTGATGCAGGAGATCACATGGTCTGAAAGCCACCTGTTTGCGTAGCAATAAAGCCGATGTCATTCATCATGCAACATATGTTCAACCAGACAATACATAGAAACAGAAGTTTTGGGGTGGGTTAAAATGTGAGTTTCCTATATCAAACAATTTTATATTAATAAAATAGATTTGGTCATTTGGTACCATTTGCATCGTCTTTTCTTCTAGAAGTACTAGTGGTCCTAGCATACTATATGTGTGTCACCAGCACCATCGCCTTGGTGTGTCTCCAGCCCATCCCCCCATTTGTCTCTTCAGTGCTATCCCTTACTCCTCTCCAGTGCCACCACTCTGCTTCTCTCCAGCACCATCCTTCTGTGTCTCCCCAGTGCCTTCATCCTGCATCTCCCAAGCACCATCATCCTGTGTCCCCAGCTCCATTATCCTGTGTCTCCCCAGCTCCATTATCCTGTGTCACCCCAGCGCCATCATCCTGCGTCTCCTCAGCGCCATCATCCTGCGTCTCCCCAGCACCATTATCCTGCGTCTCTCCAACGCCAACATCCGGTGTTTCCCCAGTGGCCTCCTCCTGCCCTAGCACAGAATAGCCCCCCTTTCTCTCAGACAGATCATCTCCCCTTAGCACATAATAGCCCCCCTCCCTCTCAGACAGATTATCATTCCCCCACCCCCCAGACTCGTACAGAATAGCCCCCTGTCTCCCATCTACCTACCCGAGCAATCAGCTAGTCTTTAAAAAAAAAAGAAAAAAAGAATAGCACCCCCCTCCCGCCCCAGCTTCGTCTATTTCCTCTCCTGGCTTTCCCTCTAGTTGAATTAACCTGGTCCCTGCCCAGGGGCGGATCTCCACATTTCTTTAAGGGGGAGAAATTTAATAATTTGTGACTCCTCTCTCCTGTCGTGGCACCTCCCCTTTCTGGTCCCAACTCCTTCCCTGTACTGGTGTATTTAAGAAAAATATTTTTATTTTGGTGGTCACATGGATTATTCCAATTTCTGTATTTTTTATTCCTTTTTGTCGTACTCGCATCCCACCCCTTGTCGTATGCATATTGGCATTTATTAATGCCGTATGCATGATTACTTATACTCAGGACAGCTATTCCGATAATAAGCTGTCCCAATGCATGCAGGGGGGAGGAGGGATCAGAAGGATCCCTCTCTGAGGATTTCTGCAGAAAGAAGCCTATAGCTTTCTATAGGCAATCGGATACTGTCAAATCCCGGCATGGGACTAAAGATAGGCGTCGAAATCATGACAGGTCAGGGAGGGTTAGGTTTAGGGTGCGGGGAGGGGCGGTAGGTTTAGGCACCCCTGGGGGGAGGTTAGGGTTAGTCACTTGGGCAGACTTGGGAGGTTAGGGTTAGGCACCCCTAAGAGAGGGTTAGAGGGGGGAAGGTTAGGGATAGATGACATGTCTGCCTTCCGGTGTCTGTATTACAGCCGCCGGGCTTACGTCTGGTGGTATATAATACCGATTCCATCAGATACGTACAGGAATGCACAGGACAAACAGCACTAGAAACTGCTCAAAGTAGGCACAGGAAGGTGCCACATACCTGGGTGAGGCAGG
The DNA here is from genome assembly GCA_031769625.1 of Taudactylus pleione. Classification (NCBI taxonomy): domain Eukaryota; kingdom Metazoa; phylum Chordata; class Amphibia; order Anura; family Myobatrachidae; genus Taudactylus; species Taudactylus pleione. The sequence continues at coordinate 4,193,313 of JAUIMM010000153.1, forward strand.
CCAGGTTGAACATATTACTTAATGTGCAGACTTGAAAGGGTGTAGTGTGGCCAGGGAGAGGGAAGGGACAGGATCATGCCTGCTGCTGCTCCTCACTTTTATTATCTTACTACAGAACTCAGCCTCAGCGGCTGGATGAGCTAAAAGTTCAGCAGCCTCCACCCCCGGCTCAGTCTAGCATGTTATGGAGCTGTGTGCACTCAGCCCAGTTCCAGGTGGTTGGGAGTTGACTGCATGAATAACATTTTGGACACTGCAGCCCTGCCTCTTAACCTTCCGTTTACAGCACAGCCTAATAAAACATGCAGGATGATCGTAGATAAAGCTCTTGGGGGCTGTGTGCACAGAGGGATCTTAACCTGCGTAGTGCAGGATTGACTTGAGGTAGGACTGACTTTGCTAGGGGGGGGTCGGTGATTGCTCCCTTGTCACTCTGTTTCCTCCCCAGGCTGTAAAGTTACAGTTTAACTTCACAGCCTGGGGGGGGGACAGAGTGGAAAGGACACAATCGGGGCTGGCTGGCAGGCATGGCGGACCCCCCTCCTACCTCCACGACTTACCTGCCGCTGCTGTCTGCTGGCCTGCTCCTCCTCCATGGTGCATTGCATATGAATGAAGCAGCACCCAGGCTTAAAAGGAAAGCCTCTTTGCATAAGAGAGGCGGGCCGGTAGTTGTGACAGACGGGCTGCCTGTCATGCACACACAAAACAGGAACAGCCTGTGACGCGATTCAGGGGGCGGGGCCAAAGATAACAAGCGGCCCCTCGGACCGATCGGCCCATCAGGATTTATCCCGCTGAAGATAACGGTCAATCCGCCCCTGGATACGATAACTGTGTTTTATTGTTCCCCTACATTCCTTCTGTTATTACACAGTTTATTAATGCACTCACACATTATTTTTATAAGGTTTTTGTGTATTTAATGATCTCTAAAAGGTCCCCAAACAAGTTTAATTCTGTAAGGTCCTCTTTGCAAAATTGTGTTACAAATACTGGTTCCCAAATAAGTACCTTCAGCTCCTGTACCATTTTGTTAATACACATGATGTTGTCATGATCATACCCTGGATACCTTGTTAATTTTAAACGTAGGGAACCTGTAACATTATAAGGTTCAAGTGTGTGAGCTCCACATATTGACTGAAGTGTTGTTTGATTTGAGTGCAATGAAATAGACATTAGCACAACATTCCCTGAATAACATGGTGACTACATACCCAACAATCAACTTTATTGTTCTTCCTGTCAGCTCATGATAATATAGAGGTGCTGTCTTTGCACCACTGTATACCCCTTTTCTCTGAATTTAAACCACAGTATTCACGAGGGCCGGCTCTAGGGGTGTTCGACCAATGCGGTCGCACAGGGGCGCCATCCGTAGACGGGCGGCACCCCTCCCCAGCAAGTAGCCCGCGGGTGGTCAAATCGGGAGGTTGGGGACCTTCACCGCCGCAGCACTGCGGCGGTGCCGGACCCCCGGAGTGTGAATGGATGACGGGAGAGGGCTGGGGGAAGCCCAGCCAGTGACGGAGTGCTGGGCTTTACCCCCAGCCTGACGTTATTTGGAGTCGTGCCATGCGGCCACGCCTCAAAATAACTTCACACAGGGGGCGTGGCCTATGGTAATTAGACCACACCCCCAAATTCGGTCGGACGCGGCTTTGCCACGTGCGATGTTAATGCGCCTTCTCAAGGGCCGGCACAGGGTGCTCCGAACCCTGGAGCCGGCCCTGGTATTCACATATACACCTTGGAATTGTGAGGCAACCCTTCACACCTTTGCCTTACTGTAATGGCTCTTCTTTTGCGACAATTCACCAGATAAAAATAAAAATCGTTGAAAATTATAAGAAAGCTATTTTTTTCCCAGGAAATTAATGTCCAACGTAAATTGGGGGTATGTTAAAAGGGGTGCAAGTATATTTTCGTGCTGTAAAAACGCAATTTTAAAAACAGTTAAAAAAACACCTGCTGCGACCGCGTGCGTTGTTTTGATGCATCCATACCGCAACCCCCAAAATATCAAACCCAATACGTTAAAACTATTTTCAACGTTTTTTTTTTTTCACCCAAGATTTGCATGGTCGTTTTTCGCCAAAGTACGCAAATTACAAAATTGTTTTTGGGGTAATTTATAATTAGGGGGGGTGTCCAAAGGTTTCTGAAAGAAATCCCCACATTTTTAGCCAAAAATAGGGATTTTGCTTTTTTCTTTCTCCTGGTCTGGGATGACTTTTCTCCAGTTTCTTTCTCCATTTTCGCCTGTTTTCTGTTTTCGCTGGGTTTTTTTTGTAAAAAAACTGCCACTTTCGCAGAAGAAAATAAACACCAGTTTTCGCTGCTAATGAATACGGTCCTTAGTGAGAACACAGTTAAACCACAAATAAGTAAAAACGTAATGCCCGGATGAGTAGCAACATCAAACGTCACCAACATAGCAAATAGAACTAGGTAAGAAATAGGAAAAACTTGATTCATATAGAGTATACCAGAAATGCTCGCAGGTCTGGCTAAGCTCAATAGGGACATAAAACCAAAGTTACAAATACAGAGCAATGTAAGACTGAGCCTGCATGCAGATCCGGATCACAATCCAATTACCCCAATAGAGTTGACCCAGAAAGGTGGCAATATTTAAATCACAACATAAAAAGAGACAAATCCAAATAATCAAACAGAACCAGGACTGAAAAGCACAGCAGAGTAAATACAAATATATACATAAATCTATGAGACTGGAGGAAAGAATTGCAGATTATTCTGCTGTCTGGCAAAAGCTAGAAGTCTGAGCAAGCAAACGAGTTGTGGTCTCCAAAAATTCCACCAAGGATAATGCAGTATAGGAGGGAATGCCAGGGTGGAAAACAGTGACAGGGTACCCAGATGCTCTGCTAATGGAACAAATTGTGCGCAATCCATCCGGGCAGACCTAGGAGGATCAGAGATTTAAAAAATGTCGCTAACTGTGATTTAGTAGCTTTTAGTACTATCCAAACAATATATACTAATACAAAAATGAAAACAAAAATTATGTGAGATAAATTGAAATAGTAAAGAAGCAGGTGAGAAACAGATTTCACCTATTTGCAACAATTCTAAGCCAACAATATTCAGGGTGTAGGAGGTGGGTTATTCTATATACAATGAGGGTTAGGATATCCTCCCACTTATGTATACAGATTTTTTGTTTTATTGGGAATATATGTATTGATATCCTAGTTGGATTACAATAGATAATATATAAAGATAGATGGTAAAGATAAACATGAAAGTGAAAAAAATGAAAAAACAAATGAGAAAAAAGCTGCTGAAATAAGTGATGTGTGAAGACCCGCAATGGTGGGACAGGTGACAGAGGTTGGTTGCTCAGGAATGACTGAGCTGTCATGGGAGAAAACTTATTTTTGAATACTGATTTGGGCCATTTTTTTTTCCTTTTGTTTTTACCACCTGAAACTGTCCTAGCACTGGGATGATAACAGAGTATGAGGTGCAGGAGGTGTATAAGTAATGACTGTATATTACAGCCACTGTGTGCCTGGTCCTGAGTCGCATGCAATGCTGGTGACGGTGCTCACTAGAATCCTAAACACTCGGACATCACATACGCCCCACGGTGTATACACAGAGGTGCAGATGTGAATGGAAACGTATTGGATGTTCCTGGCCAGTGCCTGGGAGGTGGACATGCAGATAAACTCACAAATATATTAAAAATGAATATATAAAAACTCAGGCGCAACCACAAATATTCTATATGAAACACAATAATGAAATAGACATAATCCTATATTGCTGCTCCTAGATAGTGTTCATTCTGCTAACCCCAAATAGAATACAGTTGTTCAGACTAATTAACGTTATCTGCATGTAGTGAGTATACTGCTAGCTAAAGCCATGAATAGACCCAATAACTCATTAGAAAAGAGAACTATATAGGATAATAGGATATGTATTAAAAAACTCCCACAGTAAATCTATCCAATAGACATACATACATTAAAAATATAAAATATATGCAAAAACCAAAAAAATACTCCAGCTGTAAAACTTGTTCACACAATATATTAGTTGGGGATTCACCCCTGCAGTGTCCCAAACTCTGAATAATATGGACCCCCGGGGAAATAAAAAGATCCGTGTTGGGATTATTGTGTTAAAGTTCTGACAAAGTGACAGTTATATCCTACCAGGATAAATCTCCAGGGATTGATTTAAGAGGAAACGATGTACTTGTCACAATATTAGCAATCTCTCCCACTTGGATTATTAAAATAAATCCTATTCCGGTACAATGTGTCACTGAAATAATAGGTTTTCAATCCATATGCATCACAGTCCCGAGCCGCTAGCCGCAACTGTCAATCAGCAGGGGATAGAGCAATTATGAAAGCATGCACACCAATCACTCGGGCTGTAGCGGTTTACCACCGGTGTCCACATTGCTGCAGATGGATACTAATTATTAGCGTTCCCTCTAGGCTGTTTCACGGGGTGCCGCGCCCTGCCCTATTTCTAAAGGGCAGAAAGCACCCTGCCCTCCGCCGCGGCTCCCGCTGACACAGCCTGCTGGTCCTGTCCCCTCCCACGGGCTGTAGTGTGGGCCTTGTCCCCTCCCGCGGGTGGGGAAAATGGCGGTGCAACGGTCATCTCCGGTGAATGGATGCCGGGCGCATGTGCCAGGCAACCATTCACAGTGACCGCAGAAGTTGGGGCTGCCCGGCATGTCCGTAAGTGTGCGGGCAAGCCCCCAAGAGTCACGAAAAGGGGACGCGTAATAAAGACACGCCACCTTTTCATTGACCACGCCCCCTTTTCGGGCATGCATAGAGAAGGTCAGCTCCCTGCCCGGCGCCGGACCTAGAGTGAACACAAATTATTTTAGACTGCAAAGGGACTGCAAAGGAGGTGCAAAGGGAACTTTTGCCCTGAGCTCCACAAGTTCCACGTACTGGGCAGCTATAGATTCTGTGGCTATATAGTAATAAGGGAAACAATAAGTTTTTGGAAAAAATCCTCAGTGAAAACAGAATGAAATATATTATATCCAGAATTTTCAATACACTTATAGAGTCAGTGTGCTGTCCCAATAATACCGTGTAGCGTTCCCGCTAGGTTGTTTCAGAAGGGGGGAAGCACGCCTTGCCCTATTTTAAAAGGGCAGAAAGCACCCTGCTCTCAGGTGCGGCGCCCCGCTGAAACAGCCTGTGGGTTCTGTCCTCTCCCGCGGGCCGCACTGTCCCACGGGTGGGGAAAACGGCAGTGCAGCGGTCACTGCCGGTGAATGGATTCCGGGTGACTGCAGCGCTTGGGGGCTGCCCAGCATTTCCGTAAGTGCCGGGCACGCCCCCAGGAGTGATGTACTGGGGACGCGTCATAAAGATATGCCCCCTTTTCCTTGGCCATGTCCCCTTTTCGGACGCACGTGCGCGCAGAAGTGCCCTTTCTCTAGGTCCGGCGCCCTGCCCTGCGCCAGACCTACAGTGAACACTAACCGTGGATTACTATTACTGGTACACAAACATATTTTATAATTGTGAAATACCTCCAACAAAGCTATAACGTCAGCCCTTCTACTGGATTGATTGCAGGTGACCAGACCAAAAGGAATTTCTCTTCAATGAAATACCCGGTCTTAGGGGCTTTTCTGCTGATTTCCTCCCCTTATTCTTAGCCAAATAGGATGTTCTTTTCAGCATACCTGTAATAAATATACTTTTCTATTGTAATAGGTAGAGCAAAGAGAGCAGAAAGAAATGCAGATCTCATCCATTATTATTTCAATTTTTTCTTAATTTAGCCCCACAAATATACCTATACATGTATTCAACAACTTTTAATGTATAACAATGACATATATCGGTGTACCATACCATACCATGTACAGTATGTGGGCAAAAATACACATTACAGTTTACGGGTTGGGTACCGGATCCCAGCGGTCAGAGTACTGACAGCAGCATCCTGACAGTCAGAATATGTTAGTAGTCTAACCCTAACCCATAACCCCTTTCCCACCAATAGAAAACTTACTGGTTATTTTATAGCAGATACATTGAGGCTCATTCAATGGAATCGGTATGAAATACCGCCGGCCGCATGGTTCGATTCCCAGCAGCGCCTGGCCAACAAAAGCAGAGTTCCCGGCAGCGGAAGCCCGACAGCGCTGGAAATCCCGATCGTCGCTAAGGTAAGTATAAACTAACCTAACCACCTAACCCTCCTTAGGGGTGCCTAACCCTAACCTCCCCCCCAAGTGCCTAACCCTAACCCCGCCTCTAAGTGCCTAACCCTAAACCCCCCCTTCACCGCTGCCTAAACCTAAGTCCCCCGGGGGGTGCCTAACCCTAAGTCCCCCCGGGGGTGCCTAACCCTAACCCCCCCTTCCCTGCTGCCTAAACCTAAGTCCCCCGGGGGGGTGCCTAACCCTAAGTCCCCCCCGGGCATGCCTAACCCTAACCCTCCCTCCCCCTAGCCTAAACCTAACCCTCGATCGGGATGCCGGGCGCCTGTCTCCCGGCGTCGGGGAAATGACAGGAGTCTAGATATAGACGCCCGGCATTTCACCCTCGCCGGGATATAACAGTCAGGAAGCCAGCTGTCAGTATTAAGGCAGCCGGCTTCCCGATTGTATACCCATTCAATAAGGTTTGAGATTTGTGGACCTCAAGCCCAATTTTGGAGTTACTGCGGGTTTGCACGCTCCTGATACCAGCAGAATTCAATAAGAAAAAAAAAATGGTCACAAATTTTTTTGCAGGCTAAATCTCGCAGCAGAGGAATTTTTATTTTTAAAATCAGCCTGCACAGCCCACTCATCAGCAGGCTCCCAATGCTGCAGACAGACCTAGCTGGGCTAGAGGGGGTTTGCACCCCACTGACACCTCTCACATACACAGCACCACAGAAACACACCTGCACCACCACACACCAGCACTGCATACACACACCTGCACCACCACACACACAGACACCAGCAGCACCTCCCACACACACAGACACCAGCAGCACCCCGCACACACAGACACCAGCAGCACATATGTACCAGGGCCCTGGGTGCTCAGGAAGAAGACAGAGGAAGTGATTACAGCGTGTCAGGGAAGAGGAGGAGAAGGACAGCGCTACAGAAAGTAAGTAACTATGGAGTAATTAAGGTAATTGGAAACTTCCAATTGCTTAATTAGTCATTAGGGGGGTGACCAAGTAAGTCCATACAATTTTTCCTAAAAATATGAGATATGGTAAGAACTTACCCTTGTTATCTCTATTTCTACGAAGTCCATAGGGTTCCACAGGATACCTTGGGTATAGGTGTGACGTCAGTCATCGGGCACCATAGAGTTAAGCTTTCAGCCTCCCAGGACGCACTAGGGTCCCCCTCCTATACCCCGCCCCCGAGCCAAGGCACCTCAGTTAGTTACCAAGCCATAGGCCGGAGGAGGAGAAGGAAGAGAGAGAAAAAAGATCTGGACACACACAAGAATCACATTCTCACCAGAGGGAGAGACGGAAAAACCGGTGACCAGAGCAAAGCCCATCTGCAGCACAGGTGCGACAGGGCGGGAGTCCTGTGGAACCCTATGGACTTCGTAGAAATAGAGATAACAAGGGTAAGTTCTTACCATATCTCATATTTTCTACTTCAGGGTCCATAGGGTATCCACAGGATACCTTGGGGATGTCCCAAAGCAGTATCCTTTAAGGGTGGGGACGCTCCTGTGCAGAAAGGAGAATCCGCCGCCCAAAGGAAGCATCCTGAGAGGCGAAGGTGTCAAACCTGTAATACCTCACGAAGGTATGGACAGAGGACCACGTAGCAGCCTTGCAGATCTGGACTGCAGAGGCACCACGTCGAGCTGCCCACGAAGGACCCACAGACCTAGTGGAATGAGCCTTCACAGAAGGAGGAACCGGCAGGCCTTCATGAAGATAAGCTTCAGAAATAGCCATACGGATCCAGGCTGCCAAAGTTTGCTTTGAAGCAGGCCAACCCTTTTTACGGAAGCCATAGAGGACAAACAAGGCGTCCGACTTCCTAAACGAAGAAGTGCGGTCAATATAAGTCCTTAAGGCCCGCACGACATCCAAAGAGGCCTCACCCACTGACAGACCAGGTGAGTTAAAGGCCGGAACAACGATTTCCTTGTTAACATGAAACTGGGAAACAACTTTGGGAAGAAACTCGGGCCGAGTGCGGAGCACTGCCCTGTTCCCATGAAAAACCAAGAAAGGGGGTTTACAAGACAGAGCCCCTAAATCAGAAACACGTCTGGCCGAAGCAATAGCCAGAAGGAAAACAGTCTTAGCTGTTAGCCATTTAAGATCCACTGAGCCCAGTGGTTCAAACGGCGGTCCCTGGAGAGCCCTCAGGACCAAAGCCAAATCCCAAGGCGCCACAGGTGGAACAAAGGGCGGCTGAATGCGGAGAACACCTTGCATAAAGGTGCGCACATCCGGGGTTGTAGCAATCCTACGGTGAAACCAGACAGACAGGGCCGAAACCTGTACCTTCAAAGAAGCAAGGCGAAGCCCATGATCTAGTCCAGCTTGTAGGAAGGCGAGTATCCGAGACAGACGAAATTCCCGCGGCGCATAACCTCTCGGTCGACACCACTGGAAGAACGTATGCCACACGCGATGGTATATCCTCACGGAAGACGGCTTCCGAGCTCGTAACATGGTACGCACCACAGAGCTGGAAAACCCCCTGGACCTCAGCATGGCTGTCTCAACAGCCACGCCGTCAAAGACAGCCGAGTCAGGTCCGGGTGAAGACAAGGACCCTGTGACAGAAGGTCCGGTCGTAGCGGCAACCGCAGAGGACTGTCCACGGACAGACCCTGAAGGTCTGAGAACCAGTGCCGTCTGGGCCACGCGGGAGCTATCAACAGGAGCGTTCCTCCTTCCTGTTTGAATTTCCGGATTACCCGTGGAAGAAGGGAGACCGGAGGGAACAGGTATGCGAACCGGAACGTCCACCGGACGGACAGAGCATCCACCAGAGACGCCCCTTCGTCTCTTGTGCGAGACCCGTACACCGGCAACTTGTTGTTGTGCCGGGACGCCATGAGGTCGATCTCTGGAAGACCCCATCTGTCCACCAGCAGTTGAAAAACGTCCAGGTGCAGGGACCTTTCCCCCGGTTGAACGTCCTGGCGACTTAGAAAGTCCGCCTCCCAATTTAGCACTCCCGGGATGAAGACCGCTGATATGGCCGGAAGATTGCGCTCCGCCCATACCAGGATCCGAGAGACCTCCACGAGAGCCGCCCGACTTCGGGTTCCTCCTTGCCTGTTTATGTAGGCCACGGTGGTAGCGTTGTCCGACTGGACCTGTACCGGACGACCCTGGAGAACCCGATGTGCCTGCTGGAGAGCATTGAAGACCGCACGGAGTTCCAAGATATTGATTGGAAGCTCCGCTTCTGTCGGCGTCCACCTGCCCTGGAACAAGTGTGGACCCGAAACTGCTCCCCAGCCCCGAAGACTGGCGTCCGTTGTCAACAGGACCCAATTTGGAACCCAGAACGGACGTCCCTTGCTGAGATGGGTCGTCTGTAACCACCAGGCACAATCATCTGGGACTTCAGAGACTGAGGCAGCCCGTTCCACTTGGACAGGATCAGGTGCTGCAGAGGTCTGGAGTGAAACTGGGCATATTCCACCATGTCGAACACAGACACCATGGAGCCCAGTAACCTCATCGCCGAGTGTAGAAACACCTGGCGGCTGTGCAGACAACTGCGCACCCTCGACTGTAAAGCAGAGATCTTTTCCCCCGTCACAAAGATCCTTTGCTGCTCCGAGGTGCAGTATCCGCCGAGACGGGATTAGAGTGGACTTCTGCCAGTTGATTAGCCAGCCGTGCCGTTGCAGTAGCGCAATGGTCAGGTTGAAGTGGCGTAGAAGGAGCTCTGGAGATCCTGCCACCAATAAAAGGTCGTCCAAGTACGGCAACATGCGGACTCCCTGCAGCCGCAGAGAAGCCGCCATGACCGCCATCACCTTGTTGAACACACGTGGTGCTGTCGCCAGGCCAAAAGGTAACGCCTGAAACTGGAAGTGGTCGCTGCGGATTGCAAACCTGAGGAACTGTTGATGGCGCAAAAGAATAGGGACATGCAGGTAAGCGTCCTGTATGTCCAATGACACCATGTAGTCCCCAGGTTCCAGCGCCAGAATGATGGACCGCAGGGTCTCCATCCGAAACTTCGGGACCCGCAAAGACTTGTTGAGAGGCTTGAGGTTGAGAATCGGACGATACGACCCATTGGGTTTCTGTACCAAAAAAAGATTTGAATAGAAACCCTGGCCCCTCTGGGAGAATGGAACAGGCACTATAACTCCAGCCTGGAGCATAGTGTGCAATACCTTCCGCAGCTCCGTAGCCTTGTTCCGGTCTGATAGTAGACCCGTGGTGAAGAATCGAGCCGGGGGTCTGTGCCGGAAAGAGAGGGCGTACCCATGGGAGACCACCTCGAGAACCCAAGTGTCTGTCGTAGTGACCAACCAACACTGGGCGAACTGCAGCAGGCGGCCTCCCACTTTGGGATCCCCCAAAGGGAGGCCCGGACCGTCAGGCCGCAGGCTTGTCATCTGGCTTAGGGGCCGGACGTCTGGTACTCCATGCCTGCTTCCGGGGCTTGGCCGATTTCTTAGGGCCAGCCTGTCGAGGAAAAGACTGTGGTTTGGGCCTGCCCTGGGCCCTATAAGACCGAAAGGACGATGGTCCAGAACCAGAAGGAGCAGCGGCCGACGGGAGACAAGCCTATTTGGCTGCCGCCAGCGTGGCCACAATCTTGTCCAGATCCGGACCGAAGAGAACTTCTCCAGTAAATGGCAACGCCTCCAAACCCTTTTTGGAATCTGCGTCCGCCTTCCAGGATCGCAGCCACAAGGTGCGACGAGCAGCCACTGTTGCTGAAGAAATTCTAGACACCAGAGTACTAATGTCTAAGGCCGCCTCGTTGATATAAGTGGCCGAATCACGGAGATTACCAATCAACTCCGCCAGTTCGGCCGGACAGTCGGAATCAAAAGACGCCTCTAATGAATCCGCCCAGCGCTCCATCGCTCTGGCAACCCAGCAAATGGCCATAGCCGGCCGTGCAGCCCCCCCGCAAGGGAATAAGCGGACTTCAGGCAGATCTCCACCTTGCGGTCTGTAGCATCCTTAAGGGAGGACATGGATGGCATCGGCAATGTGGCACTACGGACAAGACGGGTCACGTGAGAATCCACCTGTGGAGGGGATTCCCACTTTGCAAAATAATTATCCGCGAACGGATAAGCCACTGCCAGGCGCCTCTGCGGCTGGTATCTTTTGCCAGGCTGTTTCCACGCCTCCTCTAAATGGTCCACTAACTGACCCGAAAGAGGAAAGACTGTGGCATCGCCCTTCACATCTTTAAAAAAGGCATACTTTGATTTAGCCGCTGGGGGAACTTCGTCCTCAATCACCAAGGCTGTGCGGACTGCCCGAATAAGTCCAGGAATATATACCTTGGACTTAGCGTCAGCGTCCTTAGTATGGAGAGGTTCCTGATTGTAAGGATCCAGAATCTCCCCATCATCAGACGTCCCCTCGTCATCCTCATAAGGAGCCGACAGAGACGCCACCGGCCGTTTATGTGGCCGCATCACAGACTCCCCTTGCAACACATCCGACAAGTGCTGTACAGAACTCGTCAGGGAGTTAACCCACGCCGGCTCCTGAGAAACCGGGAGCGGGGAAATAGGGAGACTGTGGGGTACCACCAATTGTCGTGGGAAACCGTGCATGGGTGACGACACCACTGACTGCTGGGATAAACCCATCTGCGTAAACGCGGGCTGCGGAGCTAACTGGCCCACTAAGGTTGTAAGCGCCTGAGCGAAACAAGCCCAGGGCGGCTCCTGTACCGGTGCTGTAACCGTAATAGGCCGCGCCATAGACAAACACTGCCGGCAGAGGCCCTCCGCGCTACCCTCCCCCTCCGCTAATGGTACTTTACACGTAGCACACTGTAGTCGGAGAGGAAAATCACTTTCAGACATGATGGCACCAAGTATGTGACCCCTCTCACCAATTATATATTAAATAGGCGAGAGACCACCCTGCAGCACCGCACCGCAAGGGCTTAGCAGAAAGGACAGGGACAGTAATAAAGCTGACAGTTAGAAGAAAAGTTACAGGCAGCAGCGCTAGCACAGTCACATACAATGCAAAGAAAAATCAATTCCTGCACTAACAGCGCTGATCACTCAACTACGCAGACACAGGGCCTGGTAGGACACAGCGCAGCATACACAGACCTGACCCAAATCGGAGGAGAGGTATGCGGGGGGACCCAGACCACGATGCTTCCGTCCAGCGCTTCCAGCAGCGTTCGCCATGCGTTGGAAAGATGGCCGCCGAGGAGCAGAGAGGAGGCTGGCCTGGGGGAGGAGCGCTGACACAGGGCCAGTCGGCAGAGTGCAGAGAGGGCTGTGTGCAGCAGGGGAAGCGCCGGCTGTGAGACAGGGAAGGCGCGCTCCCCTGGCATGCATTTAACCCCCGGGACGCTGCAGCGCTACCACTCTGCTGTGGTCCGCTGTCCCAGGGGGTAGTGGAAGCGCAGGTTCAATACCTGGCTCCACGCTGCAGCCAGTCCCCAGGGAGCCCCCTGCCTGGGGACTCTGGACCATGTGACAGCGGGGACCCACCGCGGGACCCCGCTGCTTACCTGCTGTCCCCCTTGAATCCGGCCATGGTCCGGAACATCTGGGGTTACCGCTAGCTGTGACCCCAGATGCTCACTAGCATCCCCGGATCGGTACCGGCGTTCTGGTACCGGCGGGGGTGTAGGGAAGACAGCATGGACGTCAGGACTGACTGTCCATGCTGTTCATCCAGATGTGCAGCCACAGCTGCATGAAGAAAAAGCTTCAGGGGCTCTTCTAGCCCCCACTCCAACAGGTGCACCCGACTCCGGCCGGGCACCAAACTAAACTGAGGTGCCTTGGCTCGGGGGCGGGGTATAGGAGGGGGACCCTAGTGCATCCTGGGAGGCTGAAAGCTTAACTCTATGGTGCCCGATGACTGACGTCACAGCTATACCCAAGGTATCCTGTGGATACCCTATGGACCCTGAAGTAGAAAATAAACATTTTTGTAAAACTTAGACATGCTCTAAAGCTGCGAGAGAAAAAAAATGAGCACACCCCCCCTCCCCCCAATAAAATGTCTGACCCAACTGAATACGAAAAATCTCGCACCTGCAGGTGCAAGATTTTTGGTAACCTCGCGACTAATTGAATATGCCCTTTTGGGTCTACCTAGAAAAGTGTGTGATTTATTCTAAGGAAGAGGAAAAGTTATCCCATCTGATCTGATTCTCAGAAAACAATGATGCCTCAAGTATTAGCTACAAGGTAGCTGCATGAGATGAGCAGCAGCGCTGGTGGGCTGACAGGTAAAGCATAGCTGGTGCCACCAGTGGCTGCCATGCTGCTGTCACATGATCACCTGTTGCTGTAGCAATGCTGCTAACTTTCAAAACTCAGAGTGACAGTTGATAGTCAGAGAGGCAGTTGGACCGTTGGCAGGATGGCGTCACATCTGGAGGAAGCCAGGAGCGTAGAGGAAGAGGAGTTTTCCATCTATAAGAGAAGAAAGAAGACGATGGGTTTAAAGAAAAGGAAGATTTTTGACAGCTCAGAAGTGTCTGGGTCCATCAAGAAGGCTAGAAAGATACCATCCACCGAGTCCCATGAGAATGGAAAGAAAAGGAGCCTGCATGTGGAAGACGGATATATAGTCATTGATAGCTCTGATGATGGGAGCCATAATAATTGTTCTGTGGATACCACCAACCAAAAGAGGAGACCATCAGCCGAGTCCCATAATAACAGAAAGAAGATGAGCCTGCGTGTGGAAGATGGCTATATAGTGATAGACAGCTCTGATGATGGGAGTCTGAAAAATTGTTCTGTGGATAACATCAACCGAAAGTGTGATAAGAGGGGGAGGAGCCAGGACAAGAAAGAAGAAAGTGACAAGGACAGTGGAAAGAGTGCAGACAGGAAGAGACGGAAAACAGCTGGAGAGGACATAGAGAGCAGACATGGTGACTCTAGAAGGAGACAGGAACGAGCAGGTATGGCCGTATCAATATATAAGACATTCGAATTGGAATAAGAGAGATAAAGTGGACGGATATAAAGTAACAACCAATCAGCTCCTAACTGCCACTTTACAGACTGTTTGAAAAATGACAGTTAGGAGTTGATTGGTTGGTACTTTATCTCCGTGCACTTTATCTCTCTCCAAGGTTTTGTACATTGACCCCAAAGTGTAGTATATAAAGAAAAAGTGTACCTTGCAAATAAGGCCCATCTCACATATACTATGAAAATGAAGTACAGAGATAAAATGTGTCTTAATCAATAATGAAACTGAATTTATATGGATAAATACATGCATTAATAAATACATTTTAAATTAAAAACAGCAGAAAATTAGTGCCTGAGCAGTGGCCCTTTTTGTAAGCTGTAGATGGAAGTTATACTTTAAATGAAAATTCCACTTAAAGCGGGTGATGCAATTCAACATGATTGCCAAGATGTGCCATTTGGTGCTGTACATCACGACCAGCATCACTGTAAGTTTTTCCCATAGATGTATGCAGGATAATTGTGACAATCAGGGTACCTTATATGATGGATATGTGTGCAGCTAATGACCACGGTGATGTTCAGTGCCATATCGCTATGTAGTGAATCAGCTCCTAAATGTAATACATGGATGTTTGTATACCAGTGTAATCTATGGCTCTTCAGCTATTTTGGAATTACAATTTCCAGCTTGCTCTCTGTCAGGACATGCTGTACATTTTACTTCAACTACACTGAAGAGCCATAGCCACTGATAAAAGTAAAGTATAATTAATTGAAGATCCACTTACAGTACAGCTTGTATTCTGGATAGAAATGTGTCCTCATACATCTAGCCTCCTTTCGCGTTAAACAGCCCTTCTAATCGCACCATGCCATGGCGTGACTCTGTAGCGCCGAGCGTCTTTTGTGCGACTTTTTACCTTTAAATGAGTCTTATTCACACAGTGATGCGAATAGCTAGCACTAGCAGCTTCTGCTGATTAAAATGATATGCAGCATGCCTATGTTCTCTGTGTGTCTGCTACAGCCGCTGACACTGCAACACAGCATTTCTCATGCAGATACACCCAAAGACGCACAGAGAACATAGGCATGCCGCATATCATTCTAATCAGCAGAAGCTGCTTGTGCTAGCTATTAGCATCACTGTGTGAATAAGACTAATTTAAAGGTAAAATGTTGCACAAAAGACGGTCTGCGCTACCAAGGCACATGGAGCTCCTGCGTTATGTGTGGCGCAACTTGTAGCGCATGGAGGATAAATGTATGTGGACACATCTGTACTTGCATCTGTAGCTTCTCTGGAGTAATGATGGGGAGCAGAATCCTTCCACATGGGCAATGCCAGATTAAGGTCCAAATGGGTCTGGAGCTGAAACTTATTTAGGGTCTATTTAAGGCCTATGTGTGCTGCTACAGGGGGTGTGACCAGTGCTGTTGCAGTGTGACTAGTGATGTGGGGGCATGACCAGTGCTCTGTGTGTGGTCTGCACCAGGGGTGTGGTCTGTGCTGTTGGGTCTGGCTAGCTCCACGGAAGGCACAGCTAGTGCCTACCTTCAACCACTTTAGATGGAGCAACTGTATAACATAAATGTTTTCTTTCTCTGTATTGCCTTTGCCTGAGTGCCAGAGTAGTTTGGGTTATTACAAAATAATAAAATGTTCACTGATCATTGCCATATTTCTGTAAGTGTTCATCCCACATCCCTAGCCACTTAAGTAAATTGGAAAAATAATACCCCTTTGCCATCAAAATGCTGTGTCCGTCCTGAGTTTTCAAACACTGTTCCTACCTGTGTCATAAACGGGTCGGACCCTTTTTATACCCCTTTTACACCAACCGAATAACCCGGGTTATTGCCGGGTCGACCCGGGTCGATGCTCCGTGTGAACGGCTCCCAGAAAAATTTCCCGGGTTGATTTACCTGGGAATCTTACTCGGGTTGAGAGCAGGGTTGAACACGGGTTGTTCCCGTGTCATGCGGCAGTGTGAACGGGTGCTGCCCTGCTTATTTGACCAGGCTAGCTCTGAAAGATGCTGATTGGAGCTTCTGGGGCACTGGCAGATGATGTAATTTCTCAGTGCCCTGCAGAGAGATGCACATGAAGCCATCGCTTGCCTGCCTAACCTCCTGCACCACAGCAGCCTGACCAGCAGCCACAAAAGCAGGCAGGCACACAGCCTGCCATAGCCAGAACTGCAGCCTGCACCACAGCCTGACCAGCAGCCATAAACGCAGGCTGATACACAGCCTGCCCCAGCCAGAACAGCAACCTGTAGCAATGCTATAATCAGTCCCCACCCCTCTCTTTTGTTGCTTTTTGTGACCATCTTTGTCAGACCTTAAAACAGACCATTTTTAATGACTTCTATAGAGAACAGCAGGGATTACCCGGGTTCAGTGTGAACGAGGCAAACCCGGGAATAACCCGGGTCAAGTTGCAGTGTAAACAGGGTCTGAAGCCGAGTTCGACCCGGGATTGACCAGTGTTCAAATTCGAGGGTCGGACCCGGGATTTTGGTGTAAAAGGGGTATTACACTGCATCTTGAACCCAGGTTATTCCTGGGTTGGCCCCTTTCACACTGAACCTAGGTCTGCCCTGCAAAACCTGTGTATGCCATTAAAAATTGCAGTTTTTCAGGCTCACAAAGATGAAATCATAAAAACTGAGTGATGACTGCTCACTGAAGCTCCATCAGTAACCTGTGGTGTGCCGTTTACACCGCACCGTTACTCGGGTCCTTCCCGTATTTGACCCTGATAGCTATCAAGGTCAGATTCCCGTGTAATTCGACCGGGTTATTTTTCTTGGACTCTTTTACCCCAAACAATGACTTAGTTTAATTTTTATGTTACCTTTTATGTTTATGGAAAAGTGAAAGTACCCTTTTGGAAAGTCAAGCCCTTGTACCTTGAAATTGCACTCTCTGGAAATGTTAATTTTCACCCTTTGTACCGGTATGAGCAAATGTTTAGTATCTACAACCTACATATCAAACTTTTTCTGTGCTGCCTCAGAGGCTCAAACACAATATAGAACCTTTTCCCATTTAGTGACAACAGTTACACAGTCATGGTATGCTACTGCCAATTACAGATACATATTACCGTTCTGTAACTCCCTACACCAGGGGTTCCCAACCACGGTCCTCAAGGCACACTAACAGTCCAGGTTTTAGGGATAGCCATACTTGTGACTTAATTAGTACCTCAGTTATTTTGATTTAACCATCTGTGCACAATCATGGATATCACTAAAACCAGGACTGTTATACCTCTTTTCCACCAAAAACCCAGGTCCGACCTGGGTTTTTGGACATGGTTCCAACCCTGGTCAGACCCATTTACACTGCACCTTTGATCTGGGTTACTCCCAGGTCAGCCCTGTTCACACTGAACTCAGGTCTGCCCTGCTAAACCTGTGAGGTCATAAAAAGTGGGAGGTGAATGCTCCACAACCACCAATCCGCTCATTTTAGGCATGATCCAGGTCAGATAACCCGGGTTGCACCGTTTACACTGCACCATTACCTGGGTCCATCCTGGGTCCAACCCTGGTAGCTACCTGGGTTGGATTGCAGGGTCACTTGACCCAGGTTATTTTTCAGGGACCCTTTTACACTAAGCTGCGACCCGGGTAGACCCAGCAAAAACCCAGGTTTTTGCTCTGGTGTAAAAGGGGTATAAGTGTGCCTTGAGGACCAAGGTTGGGAATCACTGCCCTACGCTATGCCCAGATCTCCCACATCCCGGCATATATATATTTTCACACATACTGTTTACACATACATCTAGAAATGTTATTTATAATATGTGGTGCATGTTGGGGATATTTATATGTATATGTATACAGGGCTGGTTCTAGACCATGTGACAGCCCAGGGCGAAAACTTTCCTTTGGTGCCCCCCTCCCCCTCTGTTAAATACATGCCTGTAGAAAAAAAATGAAAAACCATTCGCTGCCATATGCAGGACCGCTGGCAACCACACCCACTCTGCTTCCGCGGGTTCCCCCACTTTCACTGCATGCACATCCTATGGTTATAGACACATGTATACAGTTACAGAGACACATATGTACAGTTACACTGACACATACATTTATAGAGACACATATGTACAGTTACACTGACACATACAGTTACAGAGACAAGTATGTACATATGTACAGTTACACAGACACATACATTTACAGAGACACATATGTAGTTACTTGGGGCTCTATTTACTACAATCCGCATTGCGAATTCAGGCAATATCACAGGGATTTACTAAAAATCGCTTACAGGGACAGAGCTTGCGATAAAGCTCTGTCCCTGCGAATCACCTCCGCAGCCTTATCACGGTATTTTCGCAAAAAATATCGTGACAAGTGCCTGCGCATGCGATGACCGGCCACCGCTGCTACCCCCCGGCGCTAAGTACCGCCCCCCCGTGATCGCGACTCCCCCCGCGACCCCCCTCCCTTAATTGCACTTGCTTGCATGATCCGGGCTCCGATGATGTCCTCCATGACTCCGGTCAGCTGACATCCCATACTGCACTGGGACCCGGTCACCTGATGTCCGGGCCGCAGTGCAGTATGGGAGACCAGTTGACCGGAGGGAAGACATCACCGGAGTTTGGGACAACTCCGGTCCCTGGACTCAGGTAATTTAATTTATTTTAACTAATTAAAAAAATTTTTTTTTGCAGTGTATCAGCGTGTGGTCTGTTTAGACCACACAGCTGATCACTGGGGCCGGCTCTGGGGCAGTGCCACCAATAGTAGTAGTCCCAACTATGCATTGCCCTTAGTAGCGCCCCCCTATACAGTGCCCTAGTAACACCCCCCCTTATACAGTGCCCCCAGAAGCGGCCACCCCCCCTATGCAGTGCCCCCAGTAACGGCAACCACCCCTATGCAGTGCCCCCAGTAGTGGTCTCCATATAGAGTGCCCCCAGAAGTGGTCCCCCCTATGCATTGCCCCCAGTAGTAGTCCCCCCTATACAATGCCCCCAATAGTAGTCCCCCTTATGCAGTGACCCCAGTAGTAGTCCCCACTATGCATTGCCCCTAGTAGCAGCCCCGCCCTGTACAGTGCCCCAGTAGTGCCCCCCCCATACAGTGTCCCCAATAGTGGCCACCCCACCTATGCAGTGCCCCCACAGTAGCGGCCACCCAAACTATGCAGTGCCCCCACAGTGTCCCCAGTAGCGGCCACCCCCTATGCAGTGCCCCTTAAAAAAAAAGAAAACGCAACTTACCTGATCCACGCTCCTCCCGACAACCGCCGCTGTCCTCTCCTCCTGGCCGCTCTGCACTATGGGAGAGACGTCATGACGTCTCTCCCAACCTGCTGCGGGTGAGCCGGAAGGCAGAGCTCATGAGTGAGCTCCAGCCGGCTCACTCCGTGGACGACGCAGCAGCCAATGAGAGTCTGACAGACTCTCATCGGCTGCTACAACAAACATACAGCCGCCGCTGGCGGCTGTGTGTTTGTTACTCTGTAGTGTGGACCGCACTCGCGGTCTGCACTACAGGGCCCGGGGGTTGCTGAAAATCTGGTCGCCAGGCAACCAAACCTGGTCGCCATGGCGACCAGGCCCCCGGGTTTTGTCGAGCCCTGCTTTAGATGAAACTAAAATAATGTGACAAGGGTGTGAAAACACCCTTTTTCACTTTATTTTAGTAAAAATAATGATAATAAATAGAGCCCATGGACACATACAGTTACAGAGACAGATATGTACAGTTACACAGACACATACAGTTACACAGACACATATGTAGTTACACAGACACAGTTACAGAGACACATATGTACAGTTTAATAGACACATACAGTTACACAGACACATATGTACAGTTAAATAGACACATACAGTTACACAGACACATATGTACAGTTAAATAGACACATACAGTTACACAGACACATATGTAGTTACACAGACACATAGTTACAGAGACATATGTATACAGTTACACTGACACATACATACATACATACATACATACATACATATACACTTATACAGACACATACAGTTACAGGGACACATATGTACTGTTACACTGATACATACATACATACAGTACATACATACATACAGTACATAAATACATATGTATACACTTATACAGTTACACAGACACATATGTATACATACATACATACACAGACACTATATACAGTTACACATACAGTTACAGACACATATGTACAGTTATACTGACACATACATACATACATACTTATACAGACACATACAGTTACAGAGACACATATTTACAGTTACACTGACACATACATACATACTGTATACAGTTACGCAGACACATACAATTACAGGGACACATATGTACTGTTACACTGATAGATACATACATACATACAGTACATACATACATACATACATACATACAGTACATACATACGTATACACTTATACAGTTACACAGACACATATGTATACATACATACATACACACATACTATATACAGTTACACATACAGTTACACACACATACATACTTATACAGACACATACAGTTACAGAGACACATATGTACAGTTAAACAGACACATACAGCAGTTACACAGACACATACAGTTACAGGGACACATATGTACTGATACATACATACATACAGTACATACATATGTGTACACATATACAGACAGATACAGTTACACAGACACATATGTATACATACAAACATACTATATACAGTTACACGTACAGTTACAGGGACACATAAGTACAGTTACACTGACACATACATACATACTGTATACAGACACATACAGTTGCAGAGACACATATGTACAGTTAAACAGACACATACAGTTACAGGGACACATATGCACAGTTACACTGACACATACATACATACATACATACATACATACATACATTCTGTATACAGTTACACAGACACATACAGTTACAGGGACACATATGTATTGATCAGTAGCGTAACTAGGGTATTTGGAGCCCAGGGCAAATTTGAAAAGGGAGCCCCCCACCCCTTGATGTGCGCGCGCGAAAGCGCACGCGGCGAAAAAATGGCCGTGGTCACTTAAAAATGGGTCGTGTCAACATGACACACCCCTTTATTTTCACACTGAACATTCCTATCCATATGCACCTTAACCCAAGTAGTACCCCTTATACAGTACCCCCAGTATGGAGTTGTGGTCCCATAGTAGTGCCCCTTATACAGTATCCCCAGTAGTGGTCCCCCCAAATGGAGTGCCCCATGTAGTGTTCCCCCTTATGCAGTGCCTCCAGTATCAGTCCCCACAATGCAGTGTGCCCAGTAGCGGTATCCCCTTATGCAGTGCCCTTTATATGGTGCCCCCAGTAGTAGTCCCCCCCTATGCAGTGCCCTTTATATAGTGCTCCCAGCAGTAGTCCCCCCCCATGCAGTTTTCCCAGTAGTGGTCCCCTTATGCAGGCACCCAGACACCCAGTAGTGATCCCCCCTATCCAGTGCCCCCTGTAGTGGCCCTTCCTATTATTGCCCCCAGTAGTGGTCCCCCGAGGGCAGTGCCTCTACTAGTAGGCCCCTTTTATAATGCCCCCAGTGGTAGTTCCCCCCCAAGTAGTAGTCCCCAGTAGAGGTTCCCCCTCCTGATTAAGTGCCCCGAGTAGTAGCCCCCCCCAGTAGAGGTCCTCCCAATAATGGTGCCCCCACCCCCAGTAGAGGTCCTCCCAGTAGTAGCCACCCCCCTCCCCCGTTCTGCAGATAGGTTAAAAAAAAAAAATGTATATATATATATATATATATATAATAATTAGGGGTGAGCGGGTTCGGTTTTACTCGGTTCTTATCGCCACTTTACCGCAAATTCGGATTTATTATATTGGCTATCCAAAACACATGATAGGCGATAGCCAATAAAATGCCGTTTAAAGATCCGAGTAAAACCGAACCCGCTCACCCCTAATAAAAACATACTTACCTGCTGCTCCGGTCCGCGCCGCCGCTCCCGCCGCTCCCGCCGCCGCCCGCCACCGCCGCCCGCCAGTCCTCCGGGGCTGGCGCGCTCAGCATTATGGGACAGACGTCATGACGTCAGTCCCATTACCCACTGCAGGAGCCGGACGGAAGTCCGGCTCTTGCAGTGGGTGCTGCTACAGTCAATGAGAGTCTATCTGACTCTCATTGGCTGCTGTTTAAAACACGCATCGCCGCCAGCGCTGGCGGCGATGTGTGTGTTATGCACAGCCTGAGCCCGCCTCCTGGCGCTATTGGGCAAGCGCTTAGGGGGAGGGAACGGGCTCAGGAGTGCAGCACAGGACCGGCACTGGAAGCCTAGCGCCGGTCCTGTGTAAATGTGTAGCGCCGACCGCAATCACTGCGGTCGGCGTTACACTTGTGGCTAACTAGGGCGGGCCGGACCGTGGCCGGCGGCGCCCCCCCGCGCCGCTGGTCCCACGGCGCCCAGGGCACGCACCCTGCCCAACCCCCCCTAGTTACGCCACTGGTACTGATACATAGATACATACATACATACAGTACATACATACATATACAGTTACACAGACACATATGTATACATACATACATACACACATACTATATACAGTTACACATACAGTTACAGAGGCATATATGTACAGTTACACTGACACATACATACATACTGTATACAGTTACACAGACACATACAGTTACAGGGACACATATGTACTGATACATACATACAGTACATACATACCGTACATACATATACACTTATAGAGACAGATACAGTTACACAGACACATATGTATACATACATACATACGTTCACACATACTATATACAGTTACACATACAGTTACAGAGACACATATGTACAGTTACACTGACACATACATACATACCTATACACTTAAACAGACACAACAGTTACACAGACACATACATACATACAGTACATACAACCATACATACACACTTATACAGACACATACAGTTACAGAGACACATATGTACAGTTACACTGACACATACATACATACATACATACATACATACACACTTATACAGACACATACAGTTACACAGACACACAGTTACAGGGACACATATGTACAGTTACACTGACACATACATACATACAGTACATACAACCATACATACATACATACAGTACATACATACATACAGTTACACAGACACATATATACACAGAGACACATGTACATAGTTACACATACTGGGGTAATACAATATAATGTAATGTCCCTCATACCTCACAGGCTGAGTTGTTGTCATTGTGGACTGTGGCAGCTCCTCCATCCCTCCTATCTCCCATGTTACATTGCAGGAGTCAGGGCTGTGCCCTCTGCTTGGTTGCCCCACCCCCTACTGGGACACTGCCCCCTCCTTCTCCTCATACCTTCTGCCTGCAGGATATTTTCACTCAAATAATGACCGATTGCAGGTAGCAGCCAATCAGCTCCTGCCTATTATTTTATAGACTGTACTTCATAAATGTTACTTCAAAGCTGATTGGTTGCCATGGGCAACTTCCCCACTGGTCCGCTTCACTACGTTTTTCACTGCTTGATAAAGAAACCTAGACCCTGATTCAGAGCCGGACGCTCTGACCAGAGCGCTCGCTTCCTCCGTCATGCGCATTGGGGTAACATCGACCCGCTTGCGAGCGTCCTGCGCTCGCGAGCGGGTCTGAATGAGACCCCTAATCCCTACCCAGGTGACAGTGGAATGCAAGTTCGAGTCTATTCATTTTCATTGCTTTTTGCATTTATGTGAATATTGTTGATTTTATAGTATTATTTCTTGAAATATAGGACCTCATTCAGAGCCGGTCGCACAGAGCGTGCGGTCGGTCTGAATGAGGGGAGGACCTCTTGAATTTTCAAGACGTCCTCCTTTGCGGTGGTAAGGCTGTGGGTTAACACCCACAACCTTACGACCGCCTAAGGTGATGGTCGCGATGGTCAAGACCATCGCGACCATCGGGGCTTACGACGAGACCCTAGGGTAGGGTCTCCCTAGTCGTAAGCCCCGGAGAGCTTTCGGCTCTGTCTGAGCCGGAAGCTCTCCACTGACATCACTAGTGATGTCAGTGGGGCCGCCCCCAAACGGTAGGCGTTCCCATGGGAACGCCTCCGTTTGGGCTGCCACCCCCCCGGCCCGCCTTCCAAACAGGGTGAGCTGTCAATCAACATCGACAGCTCTACGACCGGCGCTGTCGGTCGTAGCGGGTCTCACGCATGCGCACGATGGCGCCGGCGCCGTCGTGCGCATGCTCTGTGGGGGGCCATCGACCCGGTCCGAGCGCATTGGCGCTAACGACTGGGTCTGAATGACCCCCATAATGCTAATGTTTTTGGGTTTTTTTGTAATTTTTTTATATATTGTCCATTTTAATTTTGTTGTATTCACATGCTTCGGTAAAGAAAAATTATGTATATATATATGTACAAATACCGCAATGATCCGGCACTCACGGGGTTAAATATTGCACAAATCTTGCTCCGGTGCCTTCCTTATAGGGAACGGCGTCCCCACCATATGCAGAAGCAGGAAGGCGGCACTCAGAGGCTTTTCAGTATGTTAAATATCGTGCAGTGGTTTATTGCAGAAGAACCATCATCGACGTTTCGGAGCAACACGTCCCTTCATCAGGATGTCAAGATGTATAGTCACGGTAGCGGCGGCACTCTGGACGACTTAGGCCCGTATTCAATTAGCTTCGCACCCGCGATACTACATTTCCGCCTGCTGGCCTTTTTGCCTACATCATGTGTTTTAGGTGCGGAAGGTTATCGCGCTCGTCCCCGCAATTCGCCGTATTCAATTCCAAAGGACCCGAAAACGGAACAGGTGGAAAGTGCTGTAAAAAACGGGGAAATCAGCCTGACACCCCCAAAAGATGCGCTAACATTGGGGATCACTATAGATGCCCCCGATTAGCCCTAATGAAGGTATTTGGGGTACTTAAGTTGTGACAATTAACACAAGTGGTGAAGAATAGCATTAAGCAATATTTTTATAAGAAAATAACTACTCCCAGCAAAATTGGGGTACATGAAAATGGGTGATTGCAAAATTTTAAATTGTTAAAGTGAATTTTTAAATCACGGAAAAATTCCACCTGCCGCAAGCACCTGCATTCAAAAAAACACCTGCCCCATACTTGGGGACTCCCCAGAAGTCTATTTCACTAGTTTTTAAGTTTGTCCCCCAACTTTGCAGTTTTTCGCCCCCAAAATGAAAGTACTTTTTTTGGGGGGTGTTTTAAAGTATTTTTTCTTTTAATTTGACACAGTTTATCTTTGGGGACTGTCCGAAGGGTGCAGGGGGGTTTGCACCCCAAAACCGCAATTTTGCACTTTTTCCGCCTGCTATTCATAGGCGAAACTTTTTCGCCTATTACATTGCATTGACTTCTGTGTACGCGAAAAGTCTTTGCAATTGAATACGGCGATACTTTTTCACCTGGTGAAATGACATCATCCACGATACTTTTTCGCGGATTCCAACTTTTCGCCGCCAATTGAATACGGGCCTCCATTTATCGGTTCTTTCATCAGGTTACCTGAACCGATAAATTAAGATCTAAAAAATAATTAAACCGGATGCACATATCAGCAAGCTATGGAGTGCCGGCACTACACCAGGGGCATATCTATAATGGGTGCAGAGTGTGCATGCACACGGGCCTCTGGGTCCAGGGGGGCCCACACCCTGCACCCATTATAGTCTTTTTACTTACCTGTCCGTTGTCTCCAGAGTGCTGCTCTGCAGTGCTGGTCCGGCACTGAGTCTGCACACGGGTCCCTTCCTCTCTTAAAATAACCCTGCACTTCAACATATATATATAAATATATAATATACAGGACCGTAACTAGGATAGTGCGACCAGTGTCATGGCACAGGGCACCGCAGGGCAGAGGGTGTTGTTTGGGCCTGTCAATTTTCCTGTTTATTATCATTCTCACTTGTAGCCAGGGGCGTTTTTATAATGGGTGCAGCACACCACACACCCTGCACCCATAGTTTTACTTACATCCCCGGAGTCCCAAGTCGGCCCGGGGTCCAGCGCTGTAAATACGACTGGAAAATGGCCGCCGCGGCCATTTTCTCATCGTTTGCGCATGCGCAGTACAGGGAGAATGGCTGCTGTGGTCATTTTCCCGGTGACCTGCGCATACTTTATAGCCTCTGGGCGCACACTAGTGCCCAGAGTCTATAACTCCAGCCCTGTACGTGCACAGCTCAGTGTGCTGCCGGCCGCCGGACAGAGTGGAGGGACCCCATGTCGGAGACTGCGCACGGGCCCCCTCCTCTCTAGAAATGCCCCTGCTTGTAGCTTCCTCTTCTTTTATCCCCAGTATCTCCTGGCTGCCCCTATCTCTTCCCTGGCCCTTCCCCAGGAGGCCATTTACTCTCATGACCCTATTTAAAAAATGGTGGTGGGGCGTCAATACTCTCTCTGACACAGGGCACCAAAAAGTCTAGTTACGGCTCTGTATGTATATATATATATATATATATATATATATATATATGTATACACACACACATACATGCACATACTTGCAATGACTACAACCCAGTGTAAGATCATGAACACAGACAGAGCAGCGTCGGTGCCAGATATTACACTGACCCATACTTAACTACTCTCCCAGAATGTCCGTGAGGTTCCCAAAACACAGGTGTCTCTCCTGGATGCCCGGAAGAGTAGACAAGTCTCACGGCCTGTGGCTGCCCGGCACTGCCCACTTCCTGAGTTAAGTGGGCGGTGCGGAGGCCGATTTATCTATACATGCTGAATCACATCATTGTAATCCCGCCCTGCTTCACAATGCTGGTAATCACGTCATTGTAAAGAAGGGGTTGGGGCCACATTGGCACAATAACACCACACACCACCCACTTTTTCCACACCATGCCCCCAGCCTTACCGACTTGAGACATGAGAGAAGATTCTTTGGTTATGCATGTAGACTTCACCTAACTTCTCTCCTGCTCTGGACAGCTCTGCCTCTGCGGCTCCAAGGACAGCGATCTTACTTTTTTCATTATTTCAGTACCCAGCTGCCCTCTCAGTTGCTGAGGTAGAGGTGAATGTGCAGTACTTTGGGTGGCTGGGGGC
Organism: Taudactylus pleione; assembly: GCA_031769625.1. Taxonomy (NCBI): domain Eukaryota; kingdom Metazoa; phylum Chordata; class Amphibia; order Anura; family Myobatrachidae; genus Taudactylus; species Taudactylus pleione. The sequence goes on from JAUIMM010000153.1 coordinate 4,220,564, forward strand.
ATGACTTTATGTAGTGAATATGTATGGGTGTGATTTTGGGTGGCTGGGGGTGCGGCTTTGGGCAGCCAAGTTGAATGGGTGGTGAATCAGATGGATAGAGGCAGGCTTTGAACACTCAACTGGATGGGTGGAGCCAGTGCCATAGCTAATCAGCCTGGGACCTGTTATTCTCAGGGAGCATGGCCTAATTGATGGAGACATTGCCACACCCCCCTTAGAAAAAAAATTATTATTGCCTGTTAGCCTCTCAGCCAGGGGCAAATCCAGGGGGTGCGATCAGTGTGATCACTCCCCCCCACCACTGCACAGTGAGAGGGGAGAAGACTACTGCTTGGCCCCACTGCAGCTGACAGGTAAGAGGGATGGGGGCAGCATCGGACCCAGGCCACTGCTGGGCCCCTCCAACAAACCCGGGCCCAGGTAAAAAATACCTGCTCTCCCCCACTTTGCACCCCTGGGTGGAGTTTAGGTGGCAGGGGGTATGAATTAGCAGGGCTTCAGGAGGCCAGAGGGGTAAGCAGGGCTCTGCATGGCTGGGACGTGACTTTGTACAGCCATGGGTTAGTAGACGGAGCTTTGTTTGACTGGTGGTGGGGATTCAGACAGCTGCTGATGGGTGGGCGGGACTTTGGACACCCAGCAAGGTGGTCAAAGCTTTGAATTGGCTGGGGGTGAATGTGCTGGACTTTAGACAGCCACTGGTTGTGACAGGACAGGACATATTTTTCCCTGTTAATATTGTCTTTAGTGGAACCTAAGGGCATATTTTTAGAGTTGCAGCTATGTTATGACATGAGACAAAATACACCTGGAGGGGTCTGATGGCATCTAAGGAGCATCTGTAGGATTCTGATGGCATATAAAGAGCACCAGAGGTGTAGCTAGGAGCCATGGTACCCAGATCAAGAGTATGTTGCGGCGCCCCCCTCACCTGTACTGAATTGGGGGCAAGGACAACATGTGGGGGCATGTGCACATTTGAAAGGAAGAAAAAAAAAACCTAAATTAACAACAGAGCCCGTTACCTCCCAAATTTTAGGGTCCCTGAAGGGGGACAGTTTGCGCGCCATATGGGCTTCAGGGAAAAGGGGCGGATCCTCTGAAAAATGGGGTGGAGCCTCACAGCTCCCCGATTTACACAACTATGGGACATGCCCAGCACTTTCCGGGATGCTGGGCAGCCCCCAGGCTCTCCATACTCTGGTGAACAGATGCCATGTGCATGCACGTGCTCCCCCCAACCTCCCCCCCACCGCGGGACATTGCGGCCCGTGGGTGTGACAGCGGGACAGTCCCAGAAAAACGAGACTGTCCTGCTGATTGCGGGACAGTTGGGAAGTGTGTGTATATATATATATATATATATTTATTTATTTATTTATTGTGATAGAAGCACTGGAGAAGTGTGGAATGGCTTCTATATTTGTCCCAGATTCCTGTCTTATGTCTTTTAAAACCCCCAGGAGAAGTCTGTTAGAAAAGCAGACTAGTAATATCGGCTTCTGTGAAAAGCCGGAATGGGTCCTGGGGGTGTGGGTGTGAGGAGAGGGAGGGCTCCATCCACAGGCTACTCCAGGTTTTGGGCCTTTCAGCCTGGTAGCAGGCCTCTTAGGGCTTCCACCTGGAACTGGCTGATTTACGCTGGGTTTGTTTGTGGCTGAGTGTCTCATACCTGGGGGAGCTGGAAGACTAGCCTGTTCAAAGACACTTGGTTAAAACCCTGTAAGTACTGTGCACATGTTTTGTTGATGGTAAGGGCAATAGGCCCTACCATTGTGGTAGCAAGGGAATCTGCTGTGTAGTTAGTGCCCTGCCGGGCTAGGACTTATGTTCATGCTTTTGTTTATATTATTGTGTGTGGCACAATAAAGACTGTTGCCGACCAGTTTGTACTAGATTCCCAGACTTGTCTCCTGTTTCTACGGCTGCTGTGTGTAAAGATGGAGTCCATCTACCCCCAGAGAGGGACCCCTATCCCAACTGTGTCACATTTGGTGGAGAATGTGGGCAAACACACTGAAGTTGCAGCCAGGAAAAAATTTCTACGTTTAAAATTTAAAGTGACAGACACCCATTTTTTATGGTGGATATAACGTTGAAGTCCGTGGAGGTGGCACCGGCAGATGATTAGAGAAGCCAGATATTGCTTCCAGCCCACACCTAAAAGCAGCATGGAGGACATTGTAAAAGCCTTGCTCCAAGCTACAGTGGCTCAGTAGAAAGCTACCAGAGCTCAGCAGGAATCTACCCATGTGCAACTGTTGGCCTTGGAGGCTGCCCAGAGGCAGCAACAGGTTACCATTGAGGAAACCCCGCCAGGCCTTAGCAGAAAACAGCCAGGCCTTAAATGAGACTGTACAACACCTAGTAGCCCGGTCTGGTGATGCTACCACTGGTCCTCCCACCACCGCTCGCTCCATATGCGTCAGTCACTTCCTACAGAAGATTACTTCGGGCGATGATGTGGAAACGTATCTCACCGCATTTGAGAGAACAGCAGAGAGGGAGAGTTGACCCAAGGAACAATGGGCAAGTCTGGTGGCACCCTTTCCTGTCTGGAGAGCCAGAAAAGGCCTACTAAAACTTATACCTAGCTGATGCCAAAGACTATGAGAAATTGAAACAAGAGATCCTAACTCATTTAGGAGTCACCCTACTCATTCGCGCCCAAAGAGTACACCTCTGGGAGTTCCAAATGGAAAATCCTCCATGCTCACAGATGCATGACCTCGTCCATTTTACCACAAAATGGCTGCAGCCCGAGACGCTAACACATTACCTACTCCCGACTCCCACACCCTGCACCCCACACTATCTACTCCCCACTCCTACATCCTGCACCTAAAATTGCCTGCTTCCCTCTCCCACCCCCTGCACCTCACACTGCCTTATTCCTTCTCTCACCCCCTGTACCACTATTTCTGTCACAGTCCGGCTTTTCCTCCCTGTCCCCTGGCTGGCAGTGGGCTCTTGTGGGTGGCGCATCATCAGGCAGGAACACTGACTGCTTTGATAAGTGCTGGGATGGAGCGCCGGGGAAGTTGCGGTGGCGATTTGGACTTGGTGCTGGCTGTGAACCAATCATGGCATAGACCGGCACCCAATCAGAAACAGCAACGTGCTGATTCTGATTGGCTGCAAGTCCGCAAGCCGTGATTGACTGGTGGCCGGCGCCAAATTTAAGAGGGCACCGCCGATGATTCTTTTTATTTGGCCGCCGGTCTGTGATTGCTTCCCGACTGGGGCCGGGGTTGTGTACTGCCGCCAGTGCTGCATCTGCTCTACCGTCAGTGCGCCGGGACCTGTCACCCGATGCTCAGTGCTGCTTAGAGATGTGTCCCTAACAGGACACATCTCCAGATAATACTGCAGTTTCTCTTTTTTTTGCTTCCAGCACTTCTGCAGGGGTTGCATGCTGAATTGGCAGTATTGCATACTGCCGTATACCGGCTCACTTTGAGCCCTGTGTGTACACACATATATAAATATATGAATACATTAAATATATATATATATTGTGCATGCATACAATGTATATACTTACATATATATATATATATATATATACACAATTATATAGCAAGAGCACGCACCTCTTTTCTTTCTTTTTTTTATTGTGGGCACCCGCACATCCACGGCACCTCTGTCCATTCGCCTGCAGTACTCAGCTACTCTGGGATTAAGCTCCACCCCCGGACTTAGGCCCCTCCTCCTGGTGCTGCCGTACTTAACCCCGCCACCCAACGACGTCAATCTCTGGGAAGGCAGGGAGAGGGCTTGATAGGTGAAGAGGCAGTGACATGAGCTAGTCGCGTCACTGCAAGGGGATGTGGCTTCGCGGCGGGCGTGATCGTGTTCCGTCCGCGGATCTGCAGGAATGGAATCATGTTTAACTCAAGCCAGCACCCTCTCTTTTTTTCAGCGCCCAAAGCTCGCGCTCCGTCTGAACCGTCCTCCCTACAACCCTGAAGAGCACTATCAGGGGTATAATTGTACAACTGGTGCTGGATGCTTATTGCTGTGTTAGTTTTTGTCAGTGTGTGTAGCTTTGTGCGCTGTAGTATAAATATATAAGCTTTAAAAATGGGAATATGGAGTATAACAGGGTACAAATACTGCCACCTATTTGGATATTTGCTTCATTCATTTCTGGCATCTCCCCATAGACACTACGGGGTACATTTACTAAAATGTGGATTTTCAGATATGTCTGTGACCAACGTCATTCACAGGTCACATCATGCTGGCTGTGCTGCAGATATATCACCGCATCTGCCTCTGTGTACGGGCAGGTCGCTGACCGCCCATATATTTGCTGCATGGACTGAGGTCACAACTGGGCGGGCAAATTCAAATACCCATCCCACTGTGACTTCAGGGTGACATGTTGAGCAGTGGTCAGTAAGTGTGTATACTTACCTAAATCAACCATTCGGTTGGTGCGATGGCCAGTTGGCCGTCAAGTCTATCTAGCGTGTACCCAACTTAAGAGGGAGCAAGAAACTGTGCATCTTGTTAAAACCATGTTAAAATGCATGGGGTGCAAATACATAAAAAAAATTAGCATGTGGGGTAAATACTGGCTTCTTTTGTATATAGGGCCAGATTCAAACCCGCTCGAGAGCGCATAGCGCTCGCAAGCAGGTCGATGGTCAGCCAGTGCACTCGGGCTTGCGGGAACAGAGACCCTACTGCAAGGATCTCGTCGCAAGCCCGATTGGTCGCAATAATCGTGACCATCGCCAGGCCGCTCGCAAAAGCTGTGGGTGGTCACCCACAGCTATGCGAGCGGCCTGGAGGCAGATTTTTATTTTTTTTTTAAAAATCCACCCTGATTCTTTTTTTTTTTTTTTAAATCCACCATGATTCAGAGCGAGCACTCGCAAATAGTGAGCACCTCTGAATCAGGCCCATAGCTCACAAATACTGGGCAGGTAGATTTTTACACTGCAATTTTCATTTCATTTTGGACATACCCCTCCTAAATCACTCTGCACATTTTAAATATGTTACATGTTATTGTTTTAAAATAACTACCACTTAGGCACATTAAGTTTTAAACCCCCCCAAAAATTTTAAATATTAATAATATTAATAATAATTAATAATAGAAAAATGAAAATAGCATTCATTTACTATGCAAATGTTGAGTTCTCAGAAATAGGACATCAATTTAAAATCTAAAATAAACCTTGGAAATTAGGGACATTAAAGAAGAAAAACTACTCTATTTAACCACTAGAGGTCATTGCAGCGCACATAGCTATCATATTACAGAGAGCAGGGTTTTAAATAAAATGGATTTAGTAATGTATTTGGGCATAAGCGTATCTATAATGGGTGAGGGGTGTGCAGTGTACTTGGGCCCCTGTTCCAGGGGGCCCACACTGCACACCCTGCACTGATTTAAAATACACACCTCTACATCAGCACAGTAGGTACCACTGGATGGTATGTAGTCAGGAGCCGGCAGTCGAAATGCCAACCGCCGGCTTACCGACTGTCAAATCATGGCATGGGACTAATGATAAGCGCCGAAATCCTGACGCCTATCATTATCCACCCGCCGAAATCCCGACACCCAGCATACCGATCAAAAGTAAGCCGGGCATCGGGACCTCTTAGCCGCTGTAGGGGGGTTAGGTTTAGGCACTCCCGGGGAGACTTAGGGTTAGGCACCCCCCTGGGAGAGTTAGGGTTAGGCTAGAGGAAGGGGGGGTTAGGGTTAGGCACCCCCAGGGAGAGGTTAGGGTTAGGCACCCCCCCGGGAGGATTGGGGTTAGGTGGGGAAAGGGGTAGGGATAGCCTACTTACCTCCGCTGTCTGGATCTTCAGCCATTGGGCTGCCGGCGTTGGGATTTCAACCGCCGGCCTCACATCCTGAGGTCATACATACCGATTCCCCACTGGATATATGGCATTTTTCCAGAGATACACTCTGTAGATATCGCCGGAAGCTTGGCGCAGTCACCGTTTTTATGGAGATCTGCACAAGTGAACTATATATGGAGCGGGGAGGCTTCTAGTGCGCAACGGCAAATAAGGGTCAGGGCCTCATGAGTAGGGGCAGGGCCTCATGAGTAGGGGGCATGGCCTCATGGGTTAAACCCGTTTTGTCACTCCAGTGGTCCCAGAGGTGCAGACTGGCCCCGGGAACAACTCTGTGTGCAGTGCCGGCTCCCTTACTGTGTCAGGAGCCAAGTGCTGCACATAATACTACAGTGCAGCACCCATCTGCTGTCACTGATAAGGAGTCGGCACTTTGGTGTCACCCCTTGGTGGGTGACACCCCCTTCAAATGCCTCTACAGTGTTCATCTGACCTGCCATCTTTACACTGAAATGATCGAGGTGGCTAAAGGGACTGGTGTGTTGTCTGTCTCACCTGTGTGTGTCTGTGCTGGTTGCCCAGGTGTCCTCTGTCTTCTCTCCACATGGCTGCTCTTTTGAGAACAGTAGGTCAGTGTACACTCTCATCCCATCAGCGGGGAGCAAGGGCTGCTAGGATTTGTCTTATGCTGGCTTAATACTAGTACATTTTTCCCACTGTATTTCCAGAACCAGGACCGGATCAGAGCCCAGTGCTGGTTGCGCAGAATCCGGGGGACCCCTGCGTTGTTGTCCCCCATATTCTGGCAACTAGGGCTGGTTTTGACTAGTCCGGTGCTGGTTGTTCTTACATACGGGGGACCCCTACATCGTTTGTCCCCCGAATGTTGCACAACCAGCACTGGGTCACTAAAAGCCTGTGGCTGGTTGCTCTTTGGGGAAGGGGGGGGGCCATGCCATATTTTTTTTTAAAACACTTAATTTTTTACTTTATTTCACAGATGCACGGATGGTTCTCACTGAACCATCCCTGCATCTGTGTTTATTTTATTAAAGACAGATGCATGCATCACGGATCTCCCTGTGCGTGCATCAGTCTTTTTTCTTTTTAAAACAAATGGCACTGCTTGTACGCACGATGCATTGCAAGCGCAAATATACGGCACAATCGGCGTACGATAATGATATATATGATGGGTTGCATATCTGATCATACGATACGTTTTACGAGCTACGGGAGCGCTCATCGGATCGTATCCTACCTTTAAAACTACACGATTTTCACATGATTTATCGTATGATGCATTGCAAATTGGGCAATCGGCCCAAAATCGCACTAGCATATGGCCAGCATTAATTAACTGTTGATGCAGCGATCACAGCAATATCAGGAACAGACAACATGGACTACATAAGTAAGTTAAAATTTACAATCCTGGACATTTAACATCTGGGATTAGGTTACCCCCAGATATCAGACCAGGGGTGGTTTAAGAGATGAGCTGGCCCATGTGAAGACTCCATGTGGGCCCACTCCTCCCTACAGCACAGTATTGTAAGTAGGTAAGTATTATACATTGGTGCAGGATATGCAGTGTGGGCCCCCTGGACCCAGGGGCCTGTGTGCACAACACTCTGCACCCATTATAGATACTTCAATGCACCAGACAGTTTCTGATATTGATAGACTGTCCAAAGTTATTCCGAATAATATATATAGAAACTCCCACATAAAAATCCTGTCCCTGACACCCCATCATGTGGTAAGGAGTTCCACTACTTAATCGCTCTTGCAGTAAAGAAAACCTTCCCAGATGCTGGATGGACACTTTGAGTACAGGGGGAAAAGTTCAACCAAGTTCCAGTGTGTGCCACCAAAAGGGATATGGCCAAGTAATGGAGGGGGCATGCCTTATACTGGACCATTAACTCTTGAATGTTTCTGGACATGCATACATATATGACTAACAATTATCAAATATCACAATGTAAATAATTGTCTGCATTACTTGACAGAAGACTGTCGGATTGGCTGGGTCCTACAGGACAATCTGGGTTAGAGGACAGAAGCTGCCATCAGTAGCAGCAAGTTGATATAGGAAACAATATGCTGTGATCTCCACACTCAACAGGGTACAGACAGACATCCTAAATGGTATAGAGCAGTGGTTCCCAAACTGCGCCATGGCACCATGTGCTGCCTCGGGACACTTGCAGGGGTGTCTCAGGTTGGTGGTCTAACACCAAATCAAATTCTTTATGGTCAATGTAATGTAAATATGTGGACAAACAGAAGCGCAAACCTGTCCATCACTATATAATCAAACCTAAGGATGACAGGTAAGTACAATTTACTTCACTTTACTTCTTTACTATTTTTCTGAATTTCTTAATAACAATGGCAAAAGCCAGAAGGGCCGATGGCCAGATGAGCTGGTCCGGCGTTAAACCCTGGCCAAGCAGCTCCACCACCCGGTGCTCTGCTCGGCCGGGATACTGACAAACGGGGTGTGCTATGAGGCCAGGTCCCCATGACTCGCAGAACAACCCCATAAGATTTAAACACACCAGTTTTGCACACGCGCACAGGGGGACTGCCAGGGCTGCTCAGCACTCAGCAGCCCCAGTCCAACCCTGTATAGAGGTGAAATTAGGTGACACAACAGAAGCACACTAAATTCAAACTAATTGGGAAACCCTCAGTGTGCATGAATCTCCTTACTTGCAGACCAGCCCATCCTACTATCAGCCATCCCTTGATCATACTGGTAGGCCCCTGCCACTGCAAGTCAAGAGACCCCTGCACAATATCATTTCATACTCCTCCTAAATCAATTCCTGCCCTCTCCCAGATCAGTTCACACATTCCAAAGAATTAATGACCCTCAGTCCAGGTGTCTCACCCCCCCATCACAATAATTGTAGACCCTACATTTAATTTATCCACCCAGGTTGACCATGTTGAATTTGTAAATAAACCTTTTAATACATTCCTGCCTATAAACCTCTAAGATTCACCTGCCTAGAACCTCTAAGACAAAACCTGCCTATACCTTCTGAAACCACAAGATGTCGCTAATTAGCGCTGTGTTTGATTATACCATTAATGAAATACTGAGACAGTTGAATAGCGGTCCAACGCGCTAAAGATTATTATTCAGGTAAAAGTACAGATGTTACAACGCTATGATCTAATAATGAGCGCAAATAAATTGTACAAACATTAGGTCATAAGGTACAGTTAATATACATGAAACGGTTATTAAAGATCAAAATACAATGAGCAATATGAGACAGAGAGACAGAGAGAGAGAGAGAGAAAGAGAGACACATCAAAATACAATGAGAGAGATATCAATGTCTGCTGAGAGCACATGTTCAAGATGGCTGGTGATGGTGTGTGTGTGTGTTTGTGTGTGAGGGGGGGGTTGGGAATGCTTCCTGCCCTATTGTCCAAACTGCATGGTCTACAAACAAACTCCATTATGAAGCTACCTCATTGAAATCTCCCATAATACCATAGTTAATTAAATATGCAAGCTGGATATCATATGCCAACACATCAGGCAAACACTGCACCATTTAATATTCCAACATGTACAACACAAGCTGATTCCAATATACAACAATACCATCCTACAACAGACCTCATCCAGAACCCACTAGACCGTGGGGAGGGGGAAGGGCTGAAGCACATGCTCTTCCTTTGTTTGCAAGCCTCATGATCCCTAGGCAAACTCCTATTTGAAAACTCACATTAAGTTGTAACTCTGTAAATCATACATCCATCAATGATCACAATTATAATAAAGACAATATACCTATCTGACCCATACACATGTGAAGGCCCTAACACAGAGCACATGGGAAGGCCCTAACACAGAGCACATGGGAAGGCCCTAACACAGCTCACCAGAGGATCTCAATCAACCAGCATCAATCATTTACAAATATTACAAAAACTCCATAATCAATCCCTTTCCTGCATGCTGATAACAGACTATTGTACCCTACAGTGTAGATGAAAAGTACAGATTAGATAACATATCATCCACTGTATGTTAACACAGACTCATGACTATCCTTAGAAAACTACAAACCACACACCATGCTAAGCTAATAACAGATTAACACCAAAAATAGCTACAGACACCCAAATAGGCTAAATATTGCACAATTTATACTTAGCTATAACCCAGAGGAACTGAGACCCATTTTCCGTTGTCTTGTGAGAGAGTGAACCTCTCTCTCTTCCAAACTTTGCAAGTGTGTCTGCTGGCTGTGTGTTCTCAGAATGTGCATGCTATGTTCCCGCCCCCTTTTACCTGTGAGGTCATCAGAAAGGGAGTATCCTTTTGGTTACCTGAACTACTGCTAATTAAATCCTAGTCCCAGTTAGCTATCTCTATTGATTAGACTGGAATAACCAGTCCTTTGGACAAAAATGTAAACAAGCCTACACCATGTCATTGTCTTTTGTTAAGGGATTAGAAATCTGTTACAGGGCATTTATTGGACAATTTCAAATGGATACAAAAGGTCTCCAACCTCCCTTTGCATCCCCCACATGCAAATCTAAGCTGCTATTTACAACAATTCAAATAGTTATTCTCTCTAACATTCATATTTCATAGCCGCATGTTCTGATCTTCATATTGATGTCACCGGAACGCTGTGGAAACAGAGTAGATCAGTACGGTTCCACACACAGTCCAATTGTCATTTACTAAGCCATAGTTACAGAAAACATTCATTTCTTTATATACTGACATTGCGTTTAAACCAAGTAATAATTATCCTTTTTGCGTTACGGGACCATTGCTTTTAAATGTATGTATGCGGGGAAAACACCACTGCCTCGCTGTTGCTCAAATATAAGTCTGTGGTGATTTTAATGTGTTGGAAAGTTATTTTGTATTCTGAACACTGTCGGTATGTGTTTGGGGAAGATTGTTAAAAAGCTGTTCGTGCTACTTTTAGCAACTTTGCACTGTGGTTTGTGTACTATGTATTTTTGACAAAATGGCGCTTGTGTAAGCTTTCTTTTCTAAAATGGAGTCTTGCTGCTATTCACAAGATGGCGTCGTGCAGGTTTTCCTGATTGCAAACAGATTCTGTCTTACCCAATTATCCGGTTTCGACAACCAGTCCAGCAATCTGTTATGTGAATACGATTATGTAAGTGTACTAACTGACTGGGCCAAAGTGATACAATATGACACCAACATCTGGTGCAAATCCCTGTGTTGATTTGAAAACCATTAGCACTTGATGACCCCCTTTCACCTGCATTGTTGTGATCTCTCAACAGTATACTGACTACATTACTATTACATAAAGGTTTAATATAATACAATACTGTACATGCATTTTCCATGTGCATCTAACTCTGAATAATACATATTTTATTGTTTACTTTTCTTGTGCCCATAAGGAAGAAGTGGTGTTCAGGAAGCTGCTCCTGGAGATACAGCCTCTATCTACATCCAGAGGCTGGCCTTCTACCATCAGCTGGGCCAGGGCAGCTTTGGGAAGGTAAGTCATGTGACTGTGGCTACTCAACTCAGGCAGCAACTGTGTGACTCAGAACTTGTAGTAGTGGAGCATCATGAACATGTGAGTTAAGTTTCCTCTGGTAAACCCCTGGAGGGTAGGTACAAGTGGAATTCTTTTATGTTGGGCATGGTGACATCATGTGCATCATTAGGCATCACCACAATGCAGTGGGGGAAGGACTTAATAACAGTATTGACCCTGAGTAAGCCTCCATATCAGGAGGTTAACCTACAATCCTGTGAGCCTGGGAAAATTTTGGAGTCTCATTCCTTTAATGAAACTGGTAAGACAATATAACATTCACTTACCTATAAAGATATTGAGCTACCTGGGTGCATGTAGAGGTATTATAATTTAAGTATAAATATCATTGTGTATGTCTCTATCTCCTGTAGGTCCTGCTGGCGGAGGACTCTCTGACTGGTCAGCAACTGGCAGTGAAGATCGTCCGAAAGAGAGATCTGCCGCTGGAGGACAGGGAGCAGGTGTTGGTGGAGCGCAGGGTGCTAGAGGTTGCGTCTGGTAGTGCCTTCCTCATCCATGGACATCTTGCCTTCCAGACCACGGTACAGTGTATTTCTTATTAGACAAGGATCTTCATTTATTTTTACACATCTAATATAAATACAGGTTTCATCTCTTCTTGAAGTTGTTGCCATGTTCTCCTAAGAGTATGTAATATATGACTATTGTGTGTCCAATCAAATAGAACCACCTTTTCATGGGTCTGGAATATGCAAGTGGCGGGGACTTCCACCAGTTCCTGCAGAGGAAAGGCTGCTTGGACATCACCAGCGCAACGTAAGGACCTCAAATAGACTAGACATGTTCTAAAATGAATAGTAACAGTGTGTACAAAGATAGGGATAGTCAGGGACGTAACTAGGGTAGTGCGACCTGTGCCATTGCACAGGGTACCGTAGGGCAGGGGGCGCTGTCTGGGCCTGTCAATTTTCCTGTTTATTATCATTTTCACTTATAGCTTCCTCTTTTTTTATCCCCAGCATCTCCTGGCTGCCCCAGGAGTACCCCTATCTCTTCCCTGGCCCTTCTCTGCTCATTCTCCTTGACCTCTCTGCTGCATTTGACACTGTAGACCACCCTCTCCTCCTGCAAATCCTTTATTCTCTTGGTTTACATGGCACTGCCCTCTCCTGGCTTTCCTCCTACCTATATAGAGGAGCGCTGATCAGCGGCGCTCCTCTTTCATGTAGGTCCTCCGGCCTCAGCAGTGCCCGAAATGGCTGGGTGACAATAGAGCCAGGTTCCCCCCTCAGGGCCGGCACCTTGCGGCAAATTACTCCATTGTCTCCGGGAGTTCCGCCACTGACAGTAAGACCAAATGAGACATATCAATAGTTCTAGGAGACAGATCATTGACTGAAATACATCAACCTTTTAAGGGGTTTTATTTTGAGTGTAAAAGGACAACAATATTATTGTATGTAAATTGTGATTTGTTTGCATACATACCTGCATAGATTTACACATGCTGCAAAGTCCTTTCACTTTAAACACCTGATATTGGGTATCCATTGGAGTGCAGAAGGACAATTGTTTTATTGTATGAGAAATGTGACTTATATACATATAGACATATTGTAAAGTCCCTTCACTTGAGGCACCGGATATTTCATATGTAATAGCCCCTCTCTTGAAATAATATTTTGGATTACCACTTAATTTTTTGTATGATCATTCGTAACTGCATCAGACCTGTGGTGTTGTGAATTTTCTTTCTTTGTACTCTCATCGGTACTGACCTGCAGGAGCCAGGACAGTCTGACCAAAAGCAGATGCACTATTACAAGAGAATTAACTACTGTCATTTATATCTACTCTCATCAAATTCTCCTCTGCACGATGATTAGAAGCAATGAGATTTGAAAGCAGATGCATGACTTTATTTATTCTCCCTTTTCACAATACCTGCTACTCATCTATATTTTGTCTCACTGTTATAACTGCAACCAAGGAGGGGAACACTCATGAAGATCATTTGATGCTATTTAGCAGATGAATTAACAGCAGTATCTCATTCCGCGATCTGAGCAGTTCTTTTAACCATACTATTTCTTTTGTAATTTTTTGACACTTATACCACCATATATTATAGGTCATTTGCAGTTTAGAAGATTATGAGGGGTATTCAATATGGGTGCGATAACATAGTTTTTTGCGTTAATATCGCACTTTTTAACTTTTTTGCGTTAATATCACTGGTTTTAGTTTTACACCGTATTCAATTTCAAAGACTTATCGCAGTTTTGAAAAGTCTTTGATTAAAAACGGTGATAACTTTTCACCATTAAATAGGTGTCGAAAAAAAGTGCAGAATTGGGGTTTAGGGGTGCAGGATTAAAAAAATTTGGCTGCACCCCTGAGATTGACATTTAAAAAAGAACTGTGTCAAAAAAAGTTTAAAAAAAAAATAGGGACACCGCAAAAAATTAATTAAAAATTTGGGGTGCAAAAAAAAAAATGGTAAAAAATTGTTAAACAATAGGGAAATAGGTTCAAGGCTATTCTGCAAGTATGCGGCAGGTGTTTTCTAGAATAGAATTATAGCGGCAGGTGCACAAATGCAGAATTTTTAAAAACTTACTTTAGGGACACCAAAATATGCTAGTACCCATTTTCATGTACCACAAATTTGATGGGACCACTTAAAAAAAAGAAAAAAATAACCTAAGTGCTCTTCTGCATCACTTCTTCAATGTCGGGAAAAAACACCTGCTGCGGCTATTTAAATCCCCGACTTTCAATTAAAGGCTAAAACGGGGGTACCCATAGTGTTTCCCCATGTTTTTACAACTTTAGGGGGGACTTACAATTATTTTAAGGAAAAATTCGTAACTTTACGCAAATCCAACTTCGGAGTTTCCCGTTTTCGTTAATTTTATATTGAATACGGGGATAAGCGGGAGCGCGCACCATACCTTAACACAGAAAAAAACTCCTATATGAAATGTTAACTTCGCCAGGGAAGTTAACCTTTCATATTGAATACCCCTCTATGCCTGAATAAATACTCTATATATGTTCGCCCTTCATTACGGTGTCTTTACAGAGTTTAGACACTGAGATATTACTGGATGGAATCCATTTTTGACATATCAAGGTTTTGAAGATTATTTTACATCCAGAAACATGTGATTTATGTTATATGTGTGTAACGTCCATGTATTGTCGTATTTTTTCTATTGATAACATTAAAGACTGTTTTTTATATATATTTTTTTTTAAGTTTGTGCCCCCAACAAAAAGAGTTTTCTTTCATTTCCCTTCATTTAAACAGAAAGCCCCCCTGCCCGCCGATCAGTAACAAACACATCGCCGGTGGTGCCGCTGGCGATGTGTTATTCTTAGCAGCCAATGAGAGTCAGATAGACTGTCATTAACTACTTTAACCCACGGAGGGAGCCAGGCGGAGCTCACTCATGAGCTCTGCTTTCCGGATCCTGCAGTGGTGATGGGAGAGATGTCATGATGTTTCTCCCATAGTGCCGAGCGGGAGGACAGACAGAGGAGCGGACGTGGTGGGCGCAGGAACGGGGATTCAGTTAAGTAATCTGTGTGTGTTGTATTTGAAAGGGGCACTGCATAGGGGGGACCCTCTACTGGGGGTACTACATAACAGGGCACTGCATAGGGGGGACACACTACTGGGGGCACTGTATAGGGGGGACCAACTACTGGTGGCACTACATAGGGGGGACCCACTACTGGGGGCACTGCATAGGGGGGATTAACTATTGGGGGCATTACATAATGGGTCACTGCATAGGAAGGGCCACTACTGAGGGTATTGTATAAAGGGCAATACTGGGGGTACTGCATAGGGGGACCACTACTGGGGGCACTGCTGGAGGCACTTCATAGGGGGACCACTACTAAGGGCACTGTATAAAGGGCACTACTGGGGGCACTGCATAGGGGGACAACTACTGGGGGCACTGTATAAGGGGCACTACTGGAGGGACTGCATAGGGGGACCACTACTGGTGGCACTGTATAAGGGGCACTACTGGGGGCACTGCATAGGAAGTGCTACTACTAGTGGCTCTATATAAAGGGCACTGCATAGGGGGACCACTACTGGGGGCACTGTATATGGGGCACTGTATAAGAGGAACTGCATAGGGGAGTGGTGGCAGCTGGGGCTGGCATAAGTGCTGGGGGGGTGATAAACTTTAATTTGGGGGGTGGGGGGGCACCAACATTTATCTTGCCTCCGGGCACCTGGGATGAAGTTACACCACTGCTTATTGTGGAATGTCCTCAGTGTGATACTGAGTGGGGATAGACTCATGTGAGCCCCATCAGATCATGGAAAGTCTCACATGTCAATGTGCTGATCATGCTAGAGGCACAGCTGTGAAATTGTGTCAGTGATAATAACAGGGTGTCATGTGACGGGCAGTGTTATGATATGATGAGGGAAATGGGGGTAAGCAGAAAGTTACAGACTAAGCTGGGTACACACTATATAATTCATTGTTTGATATACATTCTGTCGTGGATTGGTCTGATACGTCGTAGAGATCGCACAGTATCTATGTCAGCTCTGTTGTACGCGATTGTCTTTCATCACATTGTCCTATTGGCTGTTCTGCACAGCAGATGGGATGATGCAATAAATGACGCCATGCTGCTACATGTACAATGTAGCGATATATCGCACCTTCATACACCGGATCGTGCAGTGTGTATGGTGTGTGCGATGTATCATTACATCACGCTGTTCCATTGCTGGGTACACACATTGTATAGCGTGCACCCAGCTGAAGAGTTAGATGGTAGAATGAGCAGGATCCTCTATTAGCAGATTCCTGATAACAGGTTTTTTACCTATCTCTAATATTGATATGTTACATTTCCTTTCTTCTCTTTAAGTTTCTACGCAGCCGAGATCACATGTGGTATACAATACCTGCACGCTAAGGGTATCATCCATCGGTAATTATACTAATAATACCATTTTCCTACACAATCAGGTCACAGTGATGTGCACCTTCTAACTATGGGCCTGATTCAGAGAGGGACGCTAATGCGATCGCAGCTGCGATTTTGTATACAACGCAGCTGCGAAAATATGCTAATGGTTCCAAAGATCACCCGAGCATAAGGACGCCCACTGCTGCCTTCTTACATGTGTATGACATCGCTTACCTGCGTAAATGTCAGTAACATCAACGCACATCGAGAGGCCTTCTCACCCTTGCGGCAGGTCTGACCAGCTGCAGACTCAGCAGCTCTCCTCACAGAGGGTTCTAATACTGCATAGGAGATCACAAGGGCTAATTTATGCATGCCCATATAGCGGCGTTCAAACGATCAGACATGCCTGCGTTTTTCTGATTACCCCCCCGTTACCACCCCCAAATGCTTACTACCTGTCACTTATTGTGGAAGTAGATCTTCTGTGCATCCGTAATCGCTGCGCACGTGCAGTGTGACTTATATGCATGCGCACTGATAAACAATCGCTCGATCTGCGTCCGTAATCGCCATTGCGTTCATCTCTGAATCAGGCCCTAATTGAAATCATTGTTATCACTAGGTGGCGCTGTCCCAGCAGGTCAGCTGTCTGCATAATGTGATGCCTGTAATACTACTGGTAATTCATATACATGTTTCTCCCTAGACAAAACAGTTCACATTTATTACAAATCTTTCTATTTAGAGACCTAAAACCAGAGAACATCCTGATGGCAGAGTCTGGTCATCTTAAAATTGCTGACTTCGGTCTAGCAATTGATAACATCTTTGGTGACCAGACTGCCACAGAATATGCTGGAACTCCTGGATATATTGCTCCAGAGGTGAGGTGTAATATATATTATTACTGTTTTCTGAGCACATAATGTTCTTATTGCATGTGTTTTATAGTTCTAAGAAAGTCTTCAAGGAGCTTGTAAATTTAAATCAACATTTCATAGATACAAAATGAGCACATACTGTATTTCTACTAAACTTCATGTAGAGTTCAATATACAGGTCTAATAACGACAAATAAGTAATGTTAGTAACTTACATCAGTTGCACAATGTCAGCCTACTGTGGTATATACAGAATTTATGGTGACTGACAATGCAATATGTCATTTACTACACAAGTCAGGAAGACTGCATACTACTGTAGCTGAGCACCTTCTTCCCCTAACAGTAAATACTCAATGTAATAGTAGTGAAAGAAAAATAATTTTATATAAATACACAAAGTATAATGGTCACTGTAATATACAGTAATATACAGTATTGTCAGCAGGGGTTGTTATTCACTCAGCATTATGTGATGGATGTTTTTGAAAACTCTTATTATGTGCTGAATAACCAGCTATTCTGACAATCACATTATCTACATTCGTATATAACATAAATGCAGAATTGGTCACAAAATGGGCACAATTTTAACTTAAATAGCACATAGTCAATGGGCCTATTACTGCACATATGCTGAGCCGTACAGCCCTGTACCAGCAGCATGTGCTCCGGCTTATGCCTGGCTTATCTCACATACACTTATTACATTTGTAATAGAAAGAAAAGAAATGGGTATAAAACATACAAATAACATATTATGGGCCTGATACAGAGGGGGAAGCAGCCGCATCTTTTGGCAGTTGCCTGTCTATGACTTTATGCAAATACCGCTACAAAGACTTTCCCTGGAGTACATCCTTGTGTATGAGCATATATAGGCGCTGTAATACTACTTGCTGCATCTGTAGTCACCTCCATCAGTTACACTATGGAAACTTACACCTGCCATATGGCATGTACAGATTATCAGAGTATGGCCTCCACACTGACTGACTGAGCATCCATGTACACAAACACATCAGCCACACTCCCATAACATGCCCATAAGACGGACCATATCCATGCCTCTGTTTGGCCACCTCCCAGTCACCAGGAATGCCAATCACTTTTCCAATACATTTATGATGCCATGCAACTCAATTACAACAGCACCTTTGTGTGTACACACTGTATAACGCATGGACCATAGGAGTTTTAGGAATTTTTGGGCACAAACAATAGCAAAAAATTGCTAAACTCAATGAATGTTGGCATTGCATGCGATTCAGAATCAGGCCCTATGGGCTCTATTTACTACAATCCGCATATTGAATGCGGATTGTAGTGTGATATTACCGAGTGAATTCGCATTGCGATTTCAGGCAATATCACAGGGATTTACTATAAATCCCTTGCAGGGACAGAGCTTGCGATAAAGCTCTGTCCCTGCGGATCCCATCCGCACTCTAGTCGCGGTATTTTCGGAAAAATTACCACGACTAAGAGCCCGCGCATGCGCCGACCCACCGTCGCTGCTACCCCCACTGACGCTAAGCCCAGCCCCCCGTGATCGCGGATCCCATACTGCACTGGGGCCCGATCACCTGATGACCGGGCAGCAGTGCACTGTGGGAGACCAGCTGACCGGAGAGGAGCCATCACCGGAGGCCCGATCACCGGTCCGCCCACTGTTCTCAGCATGCGAGATGTGCATACTGGCATAGTGCTCACTCTGCATCAATCCCAAAGAGATTCAAAGGGCTGAATTCAATTAGCCCTGAGATCCACCTGAGGAAGTCACATCCGTAACTAAATTCTGCCCAAAGTGTTACCTCAGGAAACAGGTGGGAAGATAATAAGATACTAATGCCAGTGAGACACAAACACATGGGATATAGTAAATAATCTAATGATAGAGCAACAATGTGCTATATTATCTCCTATGGTAGATGCTGGCGGAGAAGGACTACAATGCTGGAGTGGATTGGTACTCATTTGGTGTCATCATCAACCAAATGATTACCGGAACTTCTCGTTACCATCCCAGAGGGTTCCCCAAGGCAGGAGCTGTGGCTAAGGACATCATTAAGCAGGTAAATAAATAAGACTTGTGAATCCATATTATAGAATTCTGCTCTGCAATACTTAAATCTTATTAGGCTTAGGTGTAACTAGGTAAGTGAAGGCCCCATAGCACTAGTTTGTAAAGGCCCCTATCTGCCACCCAATGGTGAAAAATGCATATAGCACATGTAACTTTGACAGAGAAGATAGGCCCCCCACAACTCTAAGGGGGTCATTCAGACCCGGTCGTTAGCACCGATGCGCTCGGGCCGGGTCAATGGCCCCCCACAGAGCATGCGCATGACGGTGCCGGTGCCATCGTGCGCATGCGTGAGACAGCGCCGGTCGTAGCGGGTCTCGATCCAAAGGGGGCGAGCTGTTGATGTTGATTGACAGCTCGCCCCGTTTGGAAGGCGGGCCGGGGGGGGTGGCAGCCCAAACAGGGGCGTTCCCATGGGAATGCCTACCATTTGGGGGCGGCCCCACTGACATCACTAGTGATGTCAGTGGAGAGCTTCCTGCTCAGACAGAGCCGAAAGCTCTCCGGGGCTTACGACAAGGGAGACCCTACCCTAGGGTCTCGTCGTAAGCCCCGATGGTCGCGATGGTCTTGACCATCGCGACCATCACCTTAGGCGGTCGTAAGGCTGTGGGTGTTAACCCACAGCCTTACCACCTCAAAGGAGGACGTCTTGAAAATTCAAGAGGTCCTCCCCTTATTCAGACTGACCACACGCTCTGTGCGACCGGCTCTGAATGAGGTCCTAAGTCCCATAGCAGCTGCACCCCTTGCACCTATGGTAGTTACGCCCATGCTTAGGGATCTAATTAAAGTTGCTGGTGCAGTGGCAGTATTATGGGTCACTGGATATTGCAGTAAATTATAATGTAGCAGTATCTATATTTATCAATTCATGAAAATCACTCTAATTAAATAGGATAAAGCAAAAAAGCCAGAAAATAGGGTTATCACTGCCATATGTTTGCTAGGTCTTACATGGAAGATTACCAGCGGTTCCACAGAAACACTTTCTTATCAGGATATTATAGCTATTTACCATTACCCTCTGGCCTTTGGGGCACATTATAACCCATGCAGGTTTATAGTTACGTTGGCACCACAAACCTTATACACCCTCTTATACCCACATACACACCTCAGTGCTATATGAGAGAAACCTATATTTTATTCTTTTTTATTCCAGCTCCTGTGTAAAAATCCTTCCAGGCGTTTGGGTGTCAACGGAAACATCCGCCAGCATCGTTTGTTCCAGCATATTGATTGGGTCTCGCTGGAAGCCCTTAGCATTCCACCACCACATGTCCCTGACCCAGTAAGTATAGGATAAAGCAGTTTTGCCCAATAAATGCATTAAAAGACAATAAGGGTCATTTACAAATATGGAAAGATAAAGGTCTCAAAAACAAACGTAATGTTGTGATGAGAGGACATGGCTTAGCCTATCCACATGGCAATCACTGTGGTATTACTTCCTTTATTTAGCTAGTGAAAGAACTGCACTGCACATTGCACCCATATGTAATAAGAGATTTTGCAAATGTTGAGATGTTTAAAAGCGCTTTATGGAAGGGAAATTGCACAATTAGGGGCATTGTCAGTGTGACTGGTGGCCGCTATGTCCCCACATTCACTACAGTAAATAATTTTAATTTACACATCTCTAGAAGTGGTTAAAATCAGGTGTCACTTTTACTTTCAATGAGATACATTTGCCCCCAGCCAGGTGCACTTTATATGGAAAAGTGCCACTATAATAATACTGTATACATTATTGTCTGTGCAATTTACAGGACTACTTATTAAACTTGCGCATAAAAATTTACTTATCTGCACAAATTTACTTTATTGTATAATTATTTTATATGGGTTACTTATTGCTCCAGTGCACCAGGTCTGTTCTCCTTAACATGTGCAGGGGCCTATTGCATGTGTGCAACTGGAAACATGGACGCTTACTTATTACAAAATAATCAGCCAATCATGTGACAGCAACTCAATAGCTAACAGCATACAGACATGGGCAAGAGGCTCAATTCTTGTTCAGACCAATCACCAGACTGGGAAGGAAATGTGATCAAAGTGATTTAGGCCGTGGATGATTTGAATATTTCAGAAACATGTGATCTCCTGAGATTTTCACACACAACAGTCTCTAGGGTTTATAGAAAATGGTGCTCAAAGCAAAAACATGCAGTAAGTGGCTGTTATGTGGGTAAAAATACCTTATTAGTAAGAGAGAGGTTAGAGAAGAATGTCCAGACTGGTACAAGCTGACAGAAAGGCACCAGTAACTGAAATAATAACAGTGGTGATCAGGGCCGGACTGGGACTAAAAAGAGGCCCTGGCATTTCAAGAGCACACAGGCCCACCTTGCGTCAGCATATGGCTCAAGGCAAAGACTCCTCCCCTTACTATTCATGACCCCTCCCACTTCTTAGTCTATGCTCATACATATATAATTAATATTAGAAAAACATACAAGCAGTGGTGTAACAAGGGTATTTAGAGCCCAGGGCAAATTTAAAAATGTAGGCCCCCCCCCCCTTATGTGTGCGTCAAAAAATGGACGTGGTCACTTGAAAATGGGGCATGTCAACATGACACACACCCTATTCTCGTGACTCTGAACATGCCTTTTCATATGCACCTTAACAAAGGTTCACTCTAGCTCTGGCGGCAGGCAGGGTGCTGGTGCTAGAGAGGGTGTGGCCATTGAAAAGGGGGCATGTCTACAAGACGCGTCCCCTTTTCATCACTGCTGCTGCAGCCAAGGAGGATTCGCTGGCAATGAAGTACGAGGGCGGACAGAGAAGGAAGGAGATGTTCCGAGGTGGCAGTGACGGATGAGATCCTGCCAACAGCGATTGGTTAAGAGATGCTGCTGGCAGCGAATGGCTGAAATAGTGGGTCTACAGGACGTGGTGTATGTGTGTGTGCTATGTCCGCAGCAACCAATCACTGGCAGTGTCTCCCAAACCAATCGCTGCCGGCAGTGTCTCCCAAACCAATTGCTGCCGGCAGTGTCTCTCAAAACTAATCGCTGCCGGCAGTGTCTCCCAAAACAATCCCTGCCGGCAGTGTCTCCCAAACCAATCACTGCTGGCAGTGATTGGTTGGGGAGACGCTGTTGGCAGTGATTGCAGGACCCGCTCTGTTTTAAAACCGGGTCCTCAACTGGAATCGGTATGACATCCCGCTGGACCTAAACCTGATGGATGTAATGCCAACGCCGGAAGACAGAAGATCCTGACAGGGTGAGTATTTTAACTATCCCTAACCCTGTCCCCCCCTAACCCTCCTTTAGGGGTGCCTAACCCTAACCTCCTCCCAGAGGTGTCTAAACATAACCCCCCTCCCCGCACCCTAAACCTAACAATCCTGTGGGGTGCCTAACCCCAACCTCACTCCCTAGTGCCTAACCTTAACCCCTCCTTCCCCTAGCCTAACTCTAACCTTCCCTGGGGGGGTGTCTAACCCTAAATCCTCCCGGGTTGTTCCTAAACCTAACCCCCCCATCCCTGGGCTAAATGTTCTACTTACCCATCGCAGACGATCGGGATGGCAGGGGTCGGTGTTCCGACGTCGGGATTAACATAGGCATTGGTATTTCGATGCCTATGTTAAATCCCTTGGTGGGATTATGTTGTTCGGGAAGCTGGCAGTCTGCATTTTGACCGCCGGCTTCCTGACTGCATACCCCTCAACTGCCTGTATCGCGTAAATGCAAGCTGTAGCACATATTTTGTAATCATTGCATTAAAAACAATAAAAATTAATATAGTCATTGTCGTGGTGGTTGAATTATAGGTAGTATAAGGGATGGAAGACCTGCTAGGCTGCTACAATCAGTGAGAGGGAAAGGGGAAGGCTCTGTTATAATACTTATTATTACAACCATTAGTATGTCTGCATTATATATCAGTGCCTCTCTCATTGATTGTAGGAGCCTAGCAGGTCCCGTATCCCTTATAATAAAGATTATTACATCCTTCAGTCAGTGTGGCTGCATTATATACAAGTCCCCCCCCCCAAATAAATCATAGAAATTACTGACACTATTTTAAATAACACTGCTCCCCCCCACCCCCACCTCACCCATCATAAGAGTAGGCTGGTCGTGTGAGTTACAAAATGAAAATAACAATACTGGCAGGAGCAGGCAGCCGCTGGGTCCACAGCAAGAAACTTACCTCAACATCTACTTGAACTTCTCTGTGTGCGTCCCAGCACCTCTCTCAATGCACGTCCCGGCTCTGTGCTCTGTGTGCGTCCCGGCTCCTCTCTCCATGCGCGTCCCGGCTCCTCTCTCCCGCAATGCAGTTTCTGTTGTGCGTTTGACATCATGACGCCCGCGCGTATATGTGAAGTCATACGTGCGTGCATCATGATGTCACACGCACAACAGAAACTGAACGGCAGGAGTCACAGGCACCCGGCAGCTGCGCTGACACCCAAAGGACAGTGTCGGCTAGAGAGGCGGAGCTGAGAACAGCATCAGGAAGGAGGCGGGGCAGAGGACACAGTCAGTATGTATCTGCAAGAGAGGGAGGCAGGGCTGCTCGATCGGTCCTGCGGACAGCAACAACCAGACCGGCCCATCTGGTCATCGGCCCTCCTGGCATTTGCCAGAATTGCCCGATGGCCAGTCCAGCCCTGGTGGTGATGGAGAAGGCCATCGCTAAATGCACAGCACACTGAACCCTGAAGTGGATGGGCTACAGCAGTGCAAGGCCACACCGGGTTCCACAGCTGTCAGCTAAGAACTGGAACATGAGGCCATAAGTGGCACAGGCTCAGCAAAATGGGACAGTTAGAAATTGGAAAATGTCTGTTCTGAAGAATCTCGATTTCTGATTCATCATACAGGTGGTAGAGTCAGAATTTGTCAAAAATAACTTCAATCCTTACTTACTCCTTATTCTCCTAGTGCGCTCTTACACATTAAATCTGTTGACATTCCTTTAGCTATATTAAACAACATCATTTCAAAGATACATATCATTCCTGGCTTTCTGTAAATCGTAAATTACATGGTAATCCTCTTTACTCCCCGTATGTGCATCTATAGGGAAACCCAGCTTTCTCTCCCACTTTATCCAATTGTAACTATCTCCAATGGAAAGAAATGGGACTATCGATCACCTCTAAAGTATTTCACCCAGGAGGATAATTATTGACTTTTGATAAACTACAACAAATATGTCAGCTATCTAAACACCATTTTTATATGTACCTCCAAACTAGGTACTATATATCTTCTCTATGCACAAAACCATTTGAAGAGAACAATCCGATACCACTCCTTTCACTTCTAAATTTGATCTCTACATTCCCTTATAAAATGAATTTGCTTTACGCACATCTGACAGATAATCAATCTGTCACTTCTTGGACATCGCAACTTAATACATGGAAAACAGATATTCCTGTCACAAGCCACCGAACGGCGTCTTCAGGATGAGGTGAATGCCGGATGAATGTTCATTGAAACTCCTCCCACCTCCTGTCCGTCATGCTGGGATTGACCTTGATTGGTTCCTGTCTCTATTTCCTTCCTGTGTGAACGCTGCTCCGATGCCGGTGATAGCGTTTACACGTGTTTCCGGTTGTGGTCAGTCTCATGTTGTTACCAGTCGAGTTCCTGATATCCAGTCTGCCCTGTTACCTGCCTGCCGTAGTTCCACCGAGGTGGCACGGTTCGCTTAACATCAGTTGTTTGCCGCTTGTGTCATCTAGGCGGCATAGCATGCACTCCCAGTCCCGAGTGTGTAAACCAGCGTCTGGCGGCTTGTGTCAACTTGGAGACGCAAGTCGCACTACTACGTCCTCAGTGTGCAATCCAGCGCACCAACGCTTGTGTCATCCGGTGACATAGGCCGCACATCTGCATCCTCAGTGTGCAATCCAGCGCACCAATGCTTGTGTCAACCTGGCGACATAGGCCGCACCTCTGCATCATCAGTGTGCAATCCAGCGCACCAACGATTGTGTCAACCTGGCGACATAGGCCGCACCTCTGCATCATCAGTGTGCAATCCAGCGCACCAATGCTTGCTCACAGCCCACAGGCCGCTACCAGCCAAGACATACCAGCCCTCCAGGCTGCTTCTCAGCCCAAAGGCTGCATCTTGCTCACAGCCCACAGGCCACTACCAGCCAAGACATACCAGCCCTCAAGGCTGTTAAATGGCCCATGGCATCTTTCTTACGTCTCACTAGCTGCAGCTAGTCAAGAGTCCAGCCCTCAAGGCTGCTACATGGCCAAAGGCCGCATCAAATTCATGGCACATTCGCCACAACAAGCCAAGGTTCTAACCCTCAAGGTTGCTACACGGCTCAAAAGCCGCACCGTGGTTACCTTCTACAGGTCACAGTTTTACAAGAACTTCCTGACTAATCCTCTGATTCCTAACAATCCCTTCCTTAACCATATTACCTGACCTTCTCACTCATTTTGATTCCGCTCTTAAATATTTGCAATCAGCCTATCTGCAGGAAATTTATATCCATACAATTCATAGGGCTTACATTTTCCCAACACAACGACGGCACACAGACTCAGAATCAGGTATTTGCCCAAAATGCCAAATGACCAATGCCACATTCTTTTATTGTATATGGGGATATAGAAAAGTGAAAAAATTCTGGTGTAAAGTGGTTCCATTTATAAGTTAACGCCTAACCCGTTGGCATGTATTTGTGGTAATTTTAAATTATGGAATTTAGGCCCGGACAAAGCAACTAAAGTCCGTCTTCTGACTACTTTCGTAATTGTTGCTAAGAAAGTTATTCTTCTACATTGGACCAGTACCTCTTCTCCATCCCTTACTGAAGTTAAACATAGAATGTTACAGATTCTCTATTATGATCGCCGATCGACCATACCTGATATTAATCAAGGAGTGGAAAAATGTGATCAGAAATGGGAACCCTTTATTAACACCTTAGATGTAGCGTCTCAAGACCATATGATTAAACTCTTCAAACATACTGAATGGTATCTTCTTAGGCCTATTTCATCTTCTGTTTAGGCAGCTGAGATTGGATCCTCCCCTTACTCCTATTTACCTGAACACATGCCTTTTGTACTTCTCTATTTGTGATTGCTGTGTTTCACATTATAATTCTGGTTTAAAATAAGCTAAGGTCTCCTTCCCTTTTTCCTCCCCCTTGTATTTTTCCCTTATGTTCTCCAAACTCCCTCCCCATGTTGTTTTCTTCTTTTTCCTTTCTCTAACTGTTTCCACAGTTTATCATTTTAGGAATAGTGGATATATTTTTTTTTTCTGTATCTCTGCATCTGTGTACTATTTCTATATTCTGAGAGATTGCTTTTTTGTTTTACACACTGGACCAAAAATATACCATTTTGCCATTTATCTCTCTGTAAAATAATGTGCAAGATAACTTCTCTTGTTGGTGTTTATCATTCCTCTATCTATCATTATACTTCACTTTATAAAACCAAAAAAATCTTGTTTGGAAAAAAAATAAAATAACTTCAATCCGTGGATTCATACTGACTTGTTAATGGTTCAGGCTGCTGGTGGTGTAGTGGTGTGGGGAAACTTTTATTGACAAATATTAGGCACCGTAATATCAATTCAGTATCATCTGAATGCCGAAGTTTAAATGAGTATTGTTACTGATGCTATAAATCCCTTTATGGCCACAGTCTATCCATATGACAATGAGGTCTGTCTACCTCAATCTCATCCACAGTCATCAGATCTCAATCCAATACAGCATCTTCTAGATGTGATACAATGTGAGATTCATAGCAAAACTGCAGCAACTGTGTGATTCTATCATGTGCACATAGACCAGATTCTCTAAAGGAGTGTTTCTAGTTACTTGTGAATCCCTGCCACTACAAATTCATGCTGTTCTGTGGGCAAAAAGGGTCAGCGAGTACTAGAAAGTGTACCTAATAAAATAAAGATATCATTTATATCTGCTATTTACAGTGACGTGTGGTGAGGTCAATGACTGGGGAGGCACACATGAAGATGGGTCTGAGTGCTAGGAGCCTGTCTCTACTCACTGTAACTCTCCCCTCACTACACTGTGTTTCAATGTCCATTGATTCTCCTACCTGCATCACTGTGTCTTCTCTTGCTGCTGCTGACTGAGCTCCATCTCTAAACACTGCAGTGCACTTCCTGGTCACATGACACATCCAAGGTGTCCATCAATGCTTAAGTCATGCCCCCACACTCAGAGGCATGCCTCTATTAGCTCTCTTTCTGTGCAGCTTACTGCCAGTGGTGTGACCCCACCCCTAGCTCTGTAAGCAGTGTCAAACTACTGTACACAGAAGCGAGGCTGAGCTGTTGCTCCCTCATCTCTCATCTCCCTGCAGTCTCAGGAAGCACCACAAAGCTGGTGAGTGTTAACTATACAAATTATTACAATAAACAAAGAAGTTTTTAAGTTATAAATATCTTTGTATTATATTAGTTGTTAATATTTGTATTATTCTAATCATTTTTATATCAAATCTCAGGAGTATGACAGGGGAGGCTCTGTCTCTCCTGCCTACTCTGACTGCACCTCTGTGGCTATTTATATTTAGGGGTGGGTCAGTAGCACATAATACTAGCAGGACAGGTGTCTGGAAACTTGGTGAATAGGCATTCCCATTTAAGTCTGCTTGTCAGTATTTTAAGCCTTGATTCGCATTAAACACATCTCATGGCTCATTAAACTGCAACAGCTGGAAACGTTTTGCTATTAAAGTACAGCAGAAGCACATGTTACAGTAGTCTGTGGTATCAGAGGATCCATAGATATATGGATTTATTCCAGTTTTAGTACATGGATGATCATTTGTTTCTTCTTCCTATAGCCCACCATAGAACACAGCTCCCAAAGGTTTAACATCCAGATGATGGAAGCGGCAGAGGCTCGGAGAAAACCACCAAGAGCGCTGGACCAGGAGCTTTTCAGAGGGTTCTCCTATGTGGGCTCCAACTTGAGGACCTTCCCCTGAACACCCATTTACCAACAGCAAGAAGCAAGATGGCCACCCAAGCATAACACCAAGAAGATGGTTATAGAAAGAAGAGAGGGTTTTAGTTTTTTTATTTATATTTATCTTTTTTTGTACGTTTCTGTCTATGGCATATTTATAATTTAAGAGTATAATATATAACACATTTTATTTTCTTATCTTCTGAGGTACTCTGAGAATGTGCTCTACGGATGATGTCACTTCCCAGCAGAAACAATGAGACTTCTCACTGGATGAAGAAGGTAACTACTAAGAGGGTGACTCATAAATCTAAAGGCTCATGTCTGTTGCTCAACAAATGAGTGGATTGATACTCATTTTTATTTATTTATTTATTAACAGTTTCTTATATAGCGCAGCATATTCCGTTACGCTTTACAATTGGAAACATTGATAGAACAAAACAGGGTAATAACAGACAGACATAGAGGTAAGAGGGCCCTGCTTGCAAGCTTACAATCTATATACTCATGATAACATTAAACTGTCTTTGACTCTTTACTGTCAGCTCCTTTATGAATGTTTCCTAATTACTAGATTCATACAAAGCCATGGTTATTCATAAGATCTCTGATTCATGGGTAGTTCCAGGCATTCATTAATGAAATTATTGAGACCTCCAACTACTCTTACCAGCACCATCCACCAATCAGTTCGCTAATGTGTAAAGCTGGGTACACACTGGAGCGATATTGGCCCGATTTGCCATATTGTCAAGACAAATCACCTACATCGCTCAGTGTGTAAGGGATGATTGCACGCTCCCTTGGTCACTTGCGACGGTTGCTAGGTGTGATGTGCTGCACATCAAACCTAGCAATATCGCTAGTGATCTGTAGTAAGTTAATGAAAGACGGAACAGTGATCGTTCAGTTGTTCATTAACTCATTCCAGTGTGTACAGGCAATCCCCATTTAAGGGCATTCGTTCCGATGTCGGAACGAATGCCAGTCGCTCAAGTGTATACCCAGCTTAAGATGCTGTCA
Organism: Taudactylus pleione; assembly: GCA_031769625.1. Taxonomy (NCBI): domain Eukaryota; kingdom Metazoa; phylum Chordata; class Amphibia; order Anura; family Myobatrachidae; genus Taudactylus; species Taudactylus pleione. The sequence goes on from JAUIMM010000153.1 coordinate 4,249,838, forward strand.
AACAATGCACTTGGGGAAGGGGAAGACCTTCCCAATTTGGATCAGCACCTCCTGGCTATGTGATAAAAGGTCATGCAGGACAGGGAAAATATTCTCTCACATACTGATTAAATGAGGAAGTGAACATTGATATCCTGTCCATCCCCTATTTATAATTTTTTTTTCTCATTATACAGCACTTCAGAGTCATGAAGAAGACAAGATGAAAATGTTGTTTATATCTTTAATATTTTTATATTGTTTACTTTTATTATTGCTATTATTTTACTAGTATTATTCTTAAAATGATTACTAGTTTTACTGTTAAGGAGGGGGTTAAGGAGAGATTATGGGAGAAATAAGTTAGGGGGACCAGGGGAGTAGAAATAATTATTTGTTATATAGACTAATAATAATAACAACAACAATAATAATAATTACAATAAAAACATCAAAGGAGTGTGACTGGCCGGCTATTTGGGGATGGTGGAGGCCAGGTTTTAAATAAAACATGCTACTGTAAAATTAACAGTTTGTGTTTTATTTATTTAAAAAAAGAATTGTCAGTACATATCCGTGTTACTGTTGTTGTTATTATTATTGCATATTATTATTATCATTATTTTTATTACTATTATTATACATAATATTACTATTGCTGTTCTTCTTAAAATTATTCCTATTTTACTGTTAAGGGGAGGGGTGAAAGGAGATTGAGTAGGGAAGAAATTAGTTAGGAGGAGCGAGGACAGTAGAGAGATTTACTTCTTAATTAAACTAATAGTAACAACAATAATAATAATAATAATAATAAAAACATCAAAGGAGTGTGACTGGCCGGCTATTTGGGGATGGTGGATGCCGGGTTTTAAATAAAACATGCTACTATAAAATTAACACTTTGTGTTTTATTTATTTAAAAAAAGAATTGTCAGTACATATCTGTGTTACTGTTGTTATAATTATTGCAATTATTTTTATTATCATTATTTTTATTACTATTATTATTCATAATATTACTATTGCTGTTCTTCTTAAAATTATTCCTATTTTACTATTAAGGGGAGGGGTGAAAGGAGATTGAGTAGGGAAGAAATTAGTTAGGAGGAGTGAGGACAGTAGAGAGATTTACTTGTTAATTAAACTAATAATAACAACAATAATAATAATTATAATAAAAATATCAAAGGAGTGTGACTGGCCGGCTATTTGGGGATGGTGGAGGCCGGGTTTTAAATAAAACATGCTACTGTAAAATTAACAGTTTGTGTTTTATTTATTTTAAAAAAGAATTGTCAGTACATATCCGTGTTACTGTTGTTATTATTATTGCATATTATTATTATTATTATCATTATTTTTATTACTATTATTATACATAATATTACTATTGCTGTTCTTAAAATTATTCCTATTTTACTGTTAAGGGGAGGGGTGAAAGGAGATTGAGTAGGGAAGAAATTAGTTAGGAGGAGCGAGGACAGTAGAGAGATTTACTTCTTAATTAAACTAATAATAACAACAATAATAATAATAATAAAAACATCAAAGGAGTGTGACTGGCCGGCTATTTGGGGATGGTGGAGGCCGGGTTTTAAATAAAACATGCTACTGTAAAATTAACAGTTTGTGTTTTATTTATTTAAAAAAAGAATTGTCAGTACATATCTGTGTTACTGTTGTTATTATTATTGCTATTATTTTTATTATCATTATTTTTATTACTATTATTATTCATAATATTACTATTGCTGTTCTTCTTAAAATTATTCCTATTTTACTATTAAGGGGAGGAGTGAAAGGAGATTGAGTACGGAAGAAATTAGTTAGGAGGAGCGAGGACAGTAGAGAGATTTACTTGTTAATTAAACTAATAATAACAACAATAATAATAGTTATAATAAAAATATCGAAGGAGTGTGACTGGCCGGCTATTTGGGGATGGTGGAGGCCGGGTTTTAAATAAAACATGCTACTGTAAAATTAACAGTTTGTGTTTTATTTATTTTAAAAAAGAATTGTGAGTATATATCCGTGTTACTATTGTTATTATTATTATTGCATATTATTATTATTATCATTATTTTTATTACTATTATTATACATAATATTACTATTGCTGTTCTTCTTAAAATTATTCCTATTTTACTGTTAAGGGGAGGGGTGAAAGGAGATTGAGTAGGGAAGAAATTAGTTAGGAGGAGCGAGGACAGTAGAGAGATTTACTTGTTAATGAAACTAATAATAATAACAACAATAATAATAATAATAATAATAAAAACATCAAAGGAGTGTGACTGGCCGGCTATTTGGGGATGGTGGAGGCCGGGTTTTAAATAAAACATGCTACTGTAAAATTAACAGTTTGTGTTTTATTTATTTAAAAAAAGAATTGTCAGTACATATCCGTGTTACTGTTGTTATTATTATTGCTATTATTTTTATTATCATTATTTTTATTACTATTATTATACATATTACTATTGCTGTTCTTCTTAAAATTATTCCTATTTTACTATTAAGGGGAGGGGTGAAAGGAGATTGAGTAGGGAAGAAATTAGTTAGGAGCAGCGAGGACAGTAGAGAGAGTTAACTGTTAATTAAACTAATAATAACAACAATAATAATAATTATAATAAAAACATCAAAGGAGTGTGACTGGCCGGCTATTTGGGGATGTGGAGGCGGGTTTTAAATAAAATATGCTACTGTAAAATTAACAGTTTGTGTTTTATTTATTTAAAAAAAAATTGTCAGTACATATCTGTGTTACTGTTGTTGTTGTTGTTATTATTATTATTATTATTATTGCTATTATTTTTACTATCATTATGTTTTTTACTATTATTATTCATAATATTACTATTGCTGTTCTTCTTAAAATTATTCCTATTTTACTGTTAAGGGGAGGGGTGAAAAGGAGATTGAGTATGGAAGAAATTAGTTAGGAGGAGCGAGGACAGTAGAGAGATTTACTTGTTAATTAAACTAATAATAATAATAATAATAATAATAATAAAAACATCCAAGGAGTGTGATTGGCCGGCTATTTAGGGGTGGTGGAGGCCGGTTTTAAATAAAACATGGTACTGTAAAACTAACAGTTTGGTTTTATTTATGAAAAAAATCAACAGTACATATCTATGTTACTGTTGTTACTGGTATTATTACTATTATTATTACTGTTATCATTCATAGTATTACTATAATTGTTCTTAAAATTATTACTATTTTTATTGTTAAAGGGAGGGGTTAAGGGGAGATTGAATTGGGGAGAAATGAGTTAGGAGGTGCCATGGGAGAAGATTATTGTTATTTCAACTAATAATAATAATAATTATAATAATAAAAACATCACAGGAGTGTGACTGGCCGGCTATTTAGGGGTGGTTGAGGCCAGGTTTTAAATAAAACATGATACTGTAAAACTAACAGTTTGTGTTTTATTTCTTAAAAAAAAATGGACAGTACATATCTATGTTACTGTTGTTACCGCCATTATTATTATTGTTACTGTTATCATTCATAGTATTACTATAATTGTTTTCCTTAAAATTATTTCTATTTTTAATGTTGAGAGGAGGGGTTAAGGGGAGATTGAATAGGGTAGAAATTAATTAGGTGGGTCCAGGAGGGAAGAGAGATTTCCTTGTTATTTAAACTTATATTAGTAATAATAATTGTAATAATAATAAAAACATCACAGGAGTGTAACTGGCTAGCTATTTAAAGGTGGTGGAGGCCGGGTTTTAAATAAAACATGGTACTGTAAAACTAACAGTTTGTGTTTTATTTATAAAAAAAATGTAAAGTACATATCAATGTTTATTATTATTATTTTTTTTTATTATTATTGTTATCATTCAAATTATTACTATTACTGTTCTTAAATTACTAGATTTATTGTTATGGGGAGAGGTTAAGGGGAAATTGAGTAACGGAGAGACAAGTTAGGAGGGGCCAGAGGGGTAGAGAGATTTAATTGCTATTTAAGCTAATAAAAATAATAATAACATCAAACGAGTGTGACTGGCCGGCTATTTAGGGGTGGTAGAGGCCTGGTTTTAAAGAAAACATGGCACTGTAAAAGTAACACTTTGTGTTTTATTAATTTAAAAAATTAACAGTACATATATATATATATTACTGTTGTTACTGCCATTAATACTATTATTTATATTATTATTATTATTATTATTATTATTACTATTATCATTCATAGTATTACTATAATTGTTTTTCTTAAAATTATTACTATTTTTATTATTAAGGGGAGGGTTTAAGGGGAGAAATTAGTTAGGAGGGGCAAGGGGTGAAGAGAGATTTACTTGTTATTTCAACTACTACTTCTACTACTACTACTACTACTAATAATAATAATAATAATAAAAACATAAAAGAAGTGTATTATTATTATTATTATTGCTATTATTATTATTATTAATATTATGATTATTATTATTACTGTTATCATTGATACTATTACTATTACTGTTCTTAAATTATTAGTTTTATTGTTAAGGGGAGGGGTAAGGGGAGATTGGATAAAGGAGAAATGAGTTAGGAGGGGCCAGAGGGGTAGAGAGATTTACTTGTTATTTAAGCTAATAATAATAATAATAATATCAAAGGAGTGTGACTGGTTGGCTATTTAGTGGTGGTGGAGGCTGGGTTTTAAATAAAAAATGGTACTGTAAAACTAACTGTTTGTGTTTTATGTATTAAAAAAATAAATGAAAGTACATATCAGTGTTTTTTATTATTATTATCACTATTATTATTTTATTATTATTACTATTATCATTCATATTATTACTAGTACTGTTCTTAAATTGGGGAAATTGAATAGAGGAAAAATGAGTTAGGAGGGATCAGAGGGGTAGAGAGATTTATTTGTTATTTAAGTGAATAATAATAATAATACCATCAAAGGAGTGTGACTGGCCGGCTATTTAGGGGTGGTGGAGGCCGGGTTTTAAATAAAACACGTTACTGTAAAAGTAACACTTTGTGTTTTATTAAATTAAACAAATTGACAGTACATATATATTTTACTGTTACTGCCATTAATACTATTATTATTATTATTATTATTATTATCATTCATAGTATTACTATAATTGTTTTTCTTAAAATTATGACTATTTTTATTGTTAAGGAGAGGGGTTAAGGGGAGACTGAATAGGGGAGAAATTAGTTAGGAGGGGCCAGGGGGAAGAGAGATTTGCTTGTTATTTCAACTACTACTACTAGTACTAGTAATAATAATAATTATAATAATAAAAACACAAAAGAAGTGTATTATTATTATTGCTATTATTATTATTAATATTATGATGATGATTATTATTATTACTGTTATCATTCATACTATTACTATTACTGTTCTTAAATTACTAGTTTTATTGTTAAGGGGAGGGGTAAGGGGAGATTGGATAAAGGAGAAATGAGTTAGGAGGGGCCAGAGGGGTAGAGAGATTTACTTGTCATTTAAGCTATGTGGCCGGAGGCCGACCACACGTGATTAAAATGGCTGCCAAGGCATTGAGGGGATTAACCTGTCACAACCCTGACTAGTTTTTACCTTTGCTTTGAGACTTACCTCTGCCAGCTGCTCCATGGATCTGTGTTTGTAATTCACCTGGGAGATCTGCTCTGAATCATGCTGGTTGTAACATTTCTGTGTATGCAGACTGCTCTCCTTCCCACAGTGATTAGCCACCTGGACTCTCCTCTGTCTGTGAGCATTGCTAGTCTTAATTGGAATCGCAGGTGTGGTCCTGATTCTCAAGGGCTGCAGAGATGATTACTCCCTCTGAATGTTGTGCCTTCCACCACTCAGAATCCTACTGCCAGTCCACCTGCCTGTATTCTCCAATTGCTGCCAGACCCAGGGAATATATATCCTCCCCTGATAGCATTCTGAGCCTGAACATCTTGTTACGTTCCATTGTGTACAGCTTATGCTATAGCTGTACCTCTGAGTACAAGTGTATCCCAGGCTCCTGCTGGTTCCTAGACCAGTTCTATCTGAAAACCTGCTATGTCCAGCAATCCTGCTACCGCCATCTCCATTCGGCTTCCCAAGCTGCAACTAGTAGCTTCCACGCTACCACCTATCAACTACGGCTCCCAAGCCACAACAAGTAGCTTCCACGCTACCATCTATCATCTACGGCTCCCAGGCCATGGCCAGTGGCTTCCACACTGCCATCTATCATCTGCGGCTCCCAAGTCGCAACCGGTAGCTTCCACACTACCATCTATCATCTACGGCTCCCAAGCCGCAACCAGTAGCTTCCACGCTACCATCTATCATCTACGGCTCCCAAGCCACCACCAGTAGCTTCCACGCTACCATCTATCAACTACAGCTCCCAAGCGGCAACAAGTAGCTTCCACGCTACCATCTATCATCTATGGCTCCCAAGCCACAACCAGTAGCTTCCACACTACCATCTATCAACTACGGCTCCGAAGCCGCAACAAGTAGCTTCCACGCTATCATCTACAGCTCCCAAGCCGCAACCAGTAGCTTCCATGCTACCATCTATCAACTATGGCTCCCAAGCCGCAACCAGTAGCTTCCCCGCTACCACCAACCACCTATGGCTCCCTAGCCGCGACAAGTAGCTTCCACACTACCATCTATCAAGTTTGGCTCCCTAGCCGCACCAAGTAGCTCCCGTGCTACTATCGCTCACCTCACAGCTCCCTAGCCACTCCAAGTAGCTTCCGAGCTACCATCAGTCACCTTATGACTCCCTAGCCACTCCATGTAGCTCCCGTGCTACCATCAGTCTCTACATGGCTTCCCAGCCACTCCAAGTATTATGCGTGCTACCATCCGTCTGCAAGCCCATCTACTGGTACCCCATCCAGCTAAGTAAGCCTTCCTGCCGGTCCCAGTCCGGTTCCTCCAAGTTCCTTCTGATCCCACTCCAACGTTTCAAGTTCCAGTCATTCATCATCAAAGGCAGTTCTCACTGCTATCCAATTCTTATGTTAAAAGAGCTATTCACGTTACCCATGGTTCCAGTCAAGTCGGTCTCCGCTGAATCCGGTTCATCACCAGAGTCAGGTAAATCACAAACACCAATTGTGACAGTATGTTCAGGTCTAACGATGGTGGTGGATCAAGCACCTAATCCTGGATCAAGTGCTTTCTGTAACCTGATCACTCGCTTGGATTCACAGGAGGCGGTACAGCATCAAGTACTACAGCTTCTGCAAATTCTGACTAACCGGCTAGATGATACCCAAATCTTACCTAACTATCTTCCATCAACTGCTGGAACAGCTATAGGCTCTACTCAGCAAAATTTGTCAGGTCATTCCTGAATTTCTTAGAGCTACCTCTGTCTCACCTAGAACCTCTGTTATGGAATCTCTAAGAACCAAAGATTCTTCCATGCCAAGTAAAGTGAGACATCGCGCCCCAAGCTCTCTGTGGCTGAATGCCAGCGGCATAAAGATTTACATCTCTGTCTCTATTGTGGAGCTTCTGAACACTTTATCAAAGACTGATCCCTTTGCAATTCCAGCAGTAATACCATGTGTCAATGTTCCGGTCCCAGCCCATGATTCTGCCTTTTCCGGTCCCAGCCTGGATTCTGCCTGTTCCGGTCCCAGCCCGGATTCTGCCTGTTCCGGTCCCAGCCCGGATTCTGCCTGATCCGGTCCCAGCCCGGATTCTGCCAGTTCCGGTCCCAGCCCGGATTCTGCCTGTTCCGGTCCCAGCCCAGATTCTGCCTGTTCCGGTCCCATCCCGGATTCTGCCTGTTCCAGATCCCGTCCCGGACTCTGCATGTTCCAGTCCTGTCCCGAATTCTGCCTGTTCCGGTCCCGTCCCGGATCCTGCCTGTCCCGGTCTCAGCCCAGATTCTGTTTGTCCCAGTAGGGGACTCAAGTTGGCAACCCCAGGAGGATTCTCCAGAGTCTCAACCCCAGGAGGGTCCTCAAGTCTCGTGGTGGATTAGGAAGGAGGATATTGAGTTACTCCTTTGAAATGTAATATGTTGTTAATTTACATTTTGTGAGCTAGCATGATTGGCTAGAAGGAACCCAGGGTGGACTTAACCCCTGTGGCACTGTGCCCTGAGTGGCATAAAAGGAGGCTTCATGCCTGGTAAAATTGTACATCTTTGACAATCCTTTGTGGAGGAGACCTGCTGATAAGATTCCTGTATGCAATGTAATGTACCTCGGAAGGTTCAGTCTTCTTTAAGTCATTGAGCATTAAAACACCGTTTGCCTGACTTCAATTGTATCTCAATCCTGCGACATCAAAATTGTTCCAAACGCTATTCCGTTCTCCGGCTGTTCTGGGTAAGAGCTTTGTGTCTCCAAGTTCAAGCCCTCTGCCAAGCTACCATGCAGACCTGGTCCATTGCGAGGGATCAGGAAGAATCAGCCGACACCAATCAGGGGGTGTGGCCGCAGCTAGTCAAATGCATACGCAGCAGAGCGGTTCCAGGTGCCGAGGTAGGAACCTGAGGGTAACGTAAAAAGCAGTTCCAAACGCTGATGGTAGAATTTGGTGGTGGCAGCACCGTTACACACCCACGGCGCAGTGGGCGGAGTCAGTGACAGGTGGTCACTGACGGTGAGTGGGAGTCCAAAAGCGCTAACCTGTGACCAGGGCCGGCCTAGACGAAAGGCGTCCGGTCACAAGCTAATAATAATAATAATAACAACATCAAAGAAGTGTGACTGGGCGGCTACTTAGCGGTGGTGGAGGCCGGGTTTTAAATAAAAAATAATGTAAAACTAACAGTTTGTGTTTTATGTATTAAGAAAATAAATGAAAGTACATATCAGTTTTTTATTATTATTATTATTATTATTATTATTATTATTGCTATTATTATTTTATTATTATTACTGTTATCAATCATATTGTTACTATTACTGTTCTTAAATTACTAGTTTTATTGTTATTGGGAAGGGTTAAGGGGAAATTGAATAGAGGAGAAATGAGTTAGGAAGGGTCAGAGGGGTAGAGAGATTTATTTGTTATTTAAGCTAATAATAATAATAATTATTATTATTATAATAATAAAAAAACATCAAAGGAGTGTGAATGGCCGGCTATTTAGGGGGGTGGAGGCCGGATTTTAAATAAAACATGGTACTGTAAAACTAACAGTTTCTGTTTTATTAATTTAAAAAAATGGACAGTACATATCTATGTTACTGTTGTTACTGCCATTATTAATTTTATATTATTATTATTACTATTATCATTCATAGTATTACTATAATTGTTTTCCTTAAAATTATTACTATTTTTATTGTTAAGGGGAGGGGTTAAGGGGAGATTGATTAGGGTAGAAATTACTTAGGTGGGTCCAGGAGGGAAGAGAGATTTCCTTGTTATTTAAACTTATATTAGTAATAATAATTATAATAATAATAAAAACATCAGAGGAGTGTAATTGGCTGGCTATTTAGAGGTGGTGGAGGCTGGGTTTTAAATAAAACATGGTACTGTAAAACTAACAGTTTGTGTTTTATTTCTAAAAAAAATGTAAAGTACATATCAATGTTTATTATTATTATAATTATTATCATTCATATTATTACTATTACTGTTCTTAAATTACTAGTTTTTTGTTATGGGGAGAGGTTAAGGGGAAATTGAGTAGAGGAGAGATGAGATAGGAGGGGCCAGAGGGGTAGAGAGATTGAATTGTTATTTAAGCTAATAATAATAATAATAATAATAACATTAAAGGAGTGTGACTGGCCGGCTATTTAGGGGTGGTGGAGGCCGGGTTTTAAATAAAACATGGTACTGTAAAAGTAGCATTTTGTGTTTTATTAATTTAAAAAAATTGACAGTACATATATATGTTACTGTTGTTACTGCCATTAATACTATTATTTCTATAATTATTATTATTATTATTACTATTATCATTCATAGTATTACTACAATTGTTTTTCTTAAAATTATTACTATTTTTATTGTTAAGGGAAGATTGAATAAGGGAGAAATTAGTTCGGAGAGGCCAGGGGGAAGAGAGATTTACTTATTATTTCAACTACTACTACTACTACTACTTCTAATAATAATAATAATAATAATAATAATAATAAAAACATCAAATGAGTGTTTATGATTATTATTATTATTGCTATTATTATTATTAATATTATGAATATTATTACTATTATCATTCATACTATTACTATTACTGTTCTTAAATTACTAGTTTTATTGTTAAGGGGAGGGTTAAGAGGAGATTGGATAAAGGAGAAATTAGTTAGTAGGGGCCAGAGGGGTAGAGAGATTTACTTGTTATTTAAGCTAATAATAATAATAACATCAGTGTGACTGGCCGGCTATTTAGTGGTGGTGGAGGCTGGGTTTTAAATAAAAAATGATACTGTAAAACTAACAGTTGTGTTTTATGTATTAAAAAAATAAATGAAAGTACATATCAGTGTTTTTTATTATTATTATTATTATTATTATTGCTATTATTATTTTATTATTATTACTGTTATCATTCATATTATTAATATTACTGTTCTTAAATTGGGGAAATTGAATAGAGGAAAAATGATTTAGGAGGGATCAGAGGGGTAGCAGCGGGCGTCTGTGGTAGGCGCCCGCTGAATCACAGTCCGGCGTCCCCAGGGCTGGGTTCTCCCTGGGGACGGCAGTATAGTGGAGCCAGGTGGATGCCTGCACTCTCCACTAGACCACCAGGGATACGGGGCTGGAGCGTTGCAGAACACGCTCCAGCATCCCGGGGGGTTAATGGCCTGCCAGGGGAGGATGCCTTCCCTGTAACGTACAGGAGGCTCCTCCCCATCACTGCTCTCCGCTGCCTTACGCTGAGGTTTTGGCGGGCTGAGGCAGTGATCCTCCCCAGGCCCACCTCCCTTCATCCTCCGGCGCCCATTTTATGAGCAAAGACGCTGTGGTGTAGGGTGCGGAGCCTGGGTGCCCCTTACATACCTCTCCTCCCAGTATAAGGTCAGCGTATGTAGCGCTATCACTGCCAGGCTGTTGGTCTGTGTAAGTGATAGTGCATTTAGTGCAGGGTTTCTGCATTGTATGTGACTTTATGCTAGCACTGTGTGTCTGATCTTTTCTCCTGTCAGCCCTTTTACTATCCCTATTTCTTCCTCCTGACCAGCCCTCTCAGTGCCAGTACTGTCAGGGTAGGAATTTACCTCACAGTTTAAGATTTATTTCTGTGAGAGGAGTGTCACATACCACTATGTCCAGTGAGGACTGTTAGAGGAGCACCTCTCCTATTTTGATGCTCCAGATGTAAAGCAGGTGTGGGGGAGGGGGCGGTACTCCAGGATGGGTCATGTGCTGTATGTTTGGCCATCCCTGGTACCTCTGCTGTACCCAGCACCTCTCAGGAACCACCTTGGGCTTGTTTTGCACAAGCCCTGACTGTTCTTGTAACTAGGCTTGCAGCCCCTCCTATGTTTCCACAATTGGGGTTTGCACAGCAGGCAGTAGTCCCGCCTCCTGTTCTGGGAGTTCCGGGACCGATAGTAATGCAGTGCCCCCCGCAACATGTCCTTAATCAGGCTGATCCAGGTTTCTCTGATTCTGGGGTGCGGGGCTCTCAGCAGGATCAATCTAGACCTGCTAAAAGACCATTATTGTCATATCCATCCGCTCAGGATGATGAAGATGATGACTCGTCTGATGAGGGCGAAATTGTAGATTTTTTGGACACTGACACTCCTCAAGTAGGGGCAGAGGCTAAGTCTAGTATTTACATTCCAGGCCTCATACGGGCAGTCCGTGTGGCCATGGTAATTACTGACGACAACTTACCTGCAGCGCCTACTCATGCTTATTTTAAAGAGGTTAAAGGAGCTGCAGCAGTATTCCCTCTATCTGGTCAACTAGTTGATCACATGGAGGAGGCCTGGAAATCTCCAGGAAAAAGATTTCAACCTCACAAGCGTCTGGCTCGTACATATCTCTTTGCGGAAGATTACTTCACTAAATGGGAGTCTCCTCAGGTGGATTGTCACGTGACACGCTTAGTAAAGAGCGCAACTTTGCCTATACCGTCTATGTCTTCTCTGACGGATACTACAGACCATAAAGTGGAGGTGTGCCTAAAGTCTATCTATTCCTTTGCTGGAGGAGCATCTAGACCAGCTATGGCTGTCTGCTGGGTGGCCCAGGCTATGTAAAGGTGGGCGGACGCTTTGGAAGCATTATTTGCTTTGGGATTCCGCTGCGTACATTAACGAAGCAGCTTTGGATTTGAGCCTGCTTACTTCTAGGATTTCTGCGGCGGCTGTGGCCGCTCGACGCTCCTTGTGGTTATGTTCGTGGAGGGGGGCGGACGCTGAATCCAAGAAAGGCTTGGAATGCTTACCCTACAATGGGCAGGCCCTGTTTGGACCAGCTTTGGATAAAATAGTGGACACGTTGGCGGCTGCCAAATCTGCATGTCTACCCTCAGCCCCGACTCCGTCTGGGTCTAAAAATCCGTCCTTTCGGCCCTATCGCCCTCCGGAAAAACCTAGGGTTCAGTCTTTTCCGAGACCTTCAGGTCCCAAAAAGACCGCTAAGACCAAGAAGCAAGTTTGGAGTACCAGACGTCCAGCTGCCAATCCGGACGACAAACCCTCAGCCTGACGGGTTGGGCCTCCCCTTGGGGGATCCCAAGGTGGGAGGCCGACTTCTGCAATATGCCCAGTGTTGGTTCAAAACCACCACAGACACTCGGGTAAGGGAGGTGGTATCTCAGGGATATGCCCTCTCCTTCCGCAGAAGGCCTCCTCATCAGTTCTTTGTAACAGCACATCCTTCAGATCCAACGAAGGCTCTAGCAATCCAAGAGTCGGTGCGTTCTATGCTTCAGATGGGAGTAATAGAACCTGTTCCGTTATCCCTGAGAGGGACCAGATATTACTCCAACCTTTTTCTGGTTCAAAAACCAAATGGATCATACCAACCTATACTCAACCTCAAGTCCCTGAACAAGTTTTTAAAGGTCCCTCGGTTCCGAATGGAGACTCTGCGTTCTATTGTTTTAGCTATGCAGCCTGGGGATTTTATGGTGTCCCTGGATATTCAGGATGCTTACCTGCATATCCCCATTGCCAGGGTTCATCAGCGTTACCTCAGATTTACAGTGTCGGACCTCCATTACCAGTTTCAGGCTCTACAGTTTGGCCTTTCCACGGCTCCTCGGGTGTTCACAAAAGTAATGGCGGTCATGGCGGCACACCTGCGACTGCAGGGAGTTCGCCTGTTACCTTACTTAGACGACCTTCTGTTGTTGGCAGGGTCGCCACAAGTCCTTTGCAGCCATCTACAACTGACAATATCTGTTTTGCAGGCTCACGGCTGGATAGTGAATTGGAAGAAGTCCTCTCTAATTCCTTCTCAGAGAATGGTCCACCTCGGGGCATTGTTGGACTCTCAGCAACAGAGGATTTTCTTGACGGAGGAAAAGATAGCCCAGTTGCAGTCCAAGATACGCAATGTTCTAAGCAGTCGCCGAGTGTCTCTTCTCTCTGCGATGAAGTTACTGGGTTCCATGGTGTCAACGTTCGACATGGTGGAGTATGCCCAGTTCCATTTCAGGCCTCTACAAATGTTGATCCTGTCCAGATGGGACAGAAATCCCCATCGAATAAAGACGCAGATGATCAGGCTCAATTCGGAAGTGCGCCTGTCTTTGACGTGGTGGTTACAAAAGTCTCATCTCAGCAGGGGACGTCCGTTTTGGATTTCGGATTGGGTCCTTCTAACAACGGATGCCTGCCTTTGGGGCTGGGGTGCTGTGACAGGCCCACACGTCTTCCAGGGCCGGTGGACGTCAGAGGAATCGGACCAGCCAATCAATATATTGGAAATTTGAGCAGTGTTCAGGGCGCTGCAGCATGCAAGACCGTTTCTGCTGGGGAAACCTGTGCAGGTTCAGTCAGATAACGCCACCACGGTGGCTTACCTAAATCGTCAGGGAGGAACGCGAAGCCAAGCAGCTCTAAGGGAGGTGTCCCGCATTCTGACTTGGGCAGAAGGCAATCTTCCGGCCATTTAGGCCGTCTTCATTCCGGATGTGCTCTACTGGGAAGCGGACTTCCTTAGCCGCCATGATGTACACCCGGGGGAATGGTCTATTCACCAGGAGGTGTTCCAACTCCTGGTGGACAAGTGGGGTCTTCCTGAAATAACCTCATGGCCTCCAGACACAACCGCAAGCTGTGGGTGTACGGATCCCGAACAAGAGACGCTGGAGCTCTCCTGGTGGACGCTCTTTCGGCACGATGGAACTTCCAATTCGCGTACCTGTTTCCTCCATTCTCCCTGCTGCCTCGAGTAATTCGAAAGTTCAGGCAGGAAGGAGGCAAGATCCTGCTGGTGGCCCCTGTGTGGCCCAGAAGGAGTTGGTACTCGGATCTCCAGTGTTTATCCATCAACACTCCTTGGCTGTTACCTCAGAGGCCGGACCTATTGTCTCAGGGTCCTTGTCTCTACCCGGACCTGAGTCGGCTATCTTTGACGGCGTGGCTCTTGAGACTTCCCTCTTGAGGTCCATGGGTTTCTCTAGAGCGGTGGTCAATACCATATTACATGCTTGTAAGCCGGCTTCAGCTAGAATTTACCACAGGGTGTGGCATACCTATTTTCAGTGGTGTTGCCCTAAAGCGTACGATCCTCACGAGTTTAGAATATCGAGAGTGTTGGCTTTCCTTCAGGCAGGCTTGGATTTAGGTCTACGCCTTGCTTCACTGAAGGTGCATGTTTCTGCCCTGTCGGTTTTGTTTCAATGAACGATTGCTACGCGGCCTGATATCCGTACCTTTATGCAGGGTGTTCTTCGCATCCAGCCTCCCTATGTCCATCCGGTAGCTCCATGGGATCTGGCTGTGGTCCTGAAGGCGCTACAGGATCCTCCATTTGAACCTCTGGGTTCTGTGGATCTGAAATGGCTTACGGCAAAAACAGTGTTCCTTTTGGCTATTGCTTCAGCCAGAAGGGTGTCGGATTTGGGGGCTCTTTCGTGTCGTCCCCCTTTTCTAATTTTTCAGTCAGATAGGGCGGTACTTCGTACCCGTCCCGAATTCCTTCCTAAAGTGGTGTCTAGTTTCCACATTAACGAGGAAATTGTGGTCCCAGCCTTTAATTCATCTGATCTCACAGCTGGTGAGGCTTCTTTGGATGTGGTACGGGCTCTGCGGATTTACGTGGACTGTACCAGTTCTTTGAGAAAATCAGACTCTTTGTCCTATATGGATATCATAAGAGGGGTTGGCCTGCCAATAAACAGACTTTGGCATGCTGGATCTGCTTGGCGATCTCTGAGGCATACACTCATGAGGGACTTCCAGTGCCACCCCCTGTGAAAGCTCATTCTACAAGATCTATGGGACCTTCGTGGGCAGCTCGATGTGGCGCCTCAGCTCTTCAGCTTTGTAAGGCGGCCACGTGGTCCTCTGTCCATACTTTCGTCAAGCATTATGCTTTCGACATATTTGCTTCTCAGGATGCTGCCTTCAGGTGGCGGATTCTCCTCTCGGCACAGGAGCGTCGGATACTGCTGTGGGACATCCCCAAGGTATCCCTGTGGATCCCTAAGGACCCTGAGGTAGAAAACAGGAGATATGGTAAGAACTTACATTTGTTATCTCCGTTTCTACGAAGTCCTTAGGGTCCACAAGGCGCCTGCCCTGACGCCCTGTGCTTCCGTAGGGTGTTGTTCTGGTCACCAGTTTCTGTCTCCCTTTGCTATGAGAATGTGAATCTTGTGTGTTCCAGACTTTCTTCTTCCTTTTTCCTCTCTCCCGGCCTATGGCTTGATACTAAAACTGAGGTGCCTTGGCCTGGGGGTGGGGTATAGTAGGGGGCCCGGTGCATCCTGGGAGGAAATCTTTAACTCTGTGGTGCCCATGGCTGGAGCCAAGCCCTATACCCCAAGGTATCCCTGTGAACCCTAAGGACTTCGTAGAAACGGAGATAACAAAGGTAAGTTCTTACCATATCTACTGTTTTTATTATTACTGTTGTTATTATTACTTTGATTATTAGTGCTAAGGGGAGTGGTTAAGAGAGGAGTGAATAGGGGAGAGATGAGTTAGGGGAGACCATGGGAGAACAGAGATATACTTGTTATTTAAACTAATAATAATTATAATAATAATTAAAATACCAAAGGAGTGTGACTGGCCAGCTATTTAGGGGTGGTGGAGGTCAGGTTTTAAAGTAAACATGGTCAACACATATTTGTATTATTATTATTATTATTATAATTATTATAGTTATATTATTAGCATACTGTATGAAAGAAATATTAATGTTAAAGGAAGATTGAATAGAGGAAAAATGAGTAAAGGAGGACTGGTGAAGATGAGAGAAGAACATTAAATTTCTTCCCTATGATGGGTATGAAGGAGCACAATAAATAAAAGTTAGAGGGAGAAGAAGTAGGAAGGGAGGTAGGGGCAGAAGATTTCTGGCAGGTAGATATTCCCTGTTTGATAGATCCTGTTTTAGAGGTGAAAAAGTGACAAAGTTAAGAGGCAGATAGCGAAGGAGTTATAGGAGCGGGGAAGGGCAGAGAAAATGTGAAAGAGCCACTTGAGGATTTGGAGGAGATGAAAGCCTTGAAAAAACACCACCACCTATCTGAGTGAGTAAAAAAAAGGTCACCATAGTAAAGAGCTGTGAGAGAAAGACAGGTTTTAATTATGATTAGGGTGAAGATTAATAGGTCATGGATGGGGCCATTTTCTTATTAAATATAAGTTTAAAATGTAAAGGAATAAATCACATACCAACAAAAAATAATGATAAAAAAAGGTTTCCTATGTGAGATTCACCAATTATTTCAAATCAATTGGCAAAGACATTATAGGCCAAATGTAATACGGTGAGAGTTTTGAAAATGTGAGAGTTTAGCAGTTAACTTCAGGGCCGGATTATAGGCGAGGCGTTAGGGGCGGACGTCCCGGGGCACCCACACACTGTCCCAAGACATGGCACTGTTGCAAACTTTAAATCAGAGAACAGCATTTAGCTGTCTCCGCTTTGGTTCTCTTTGGCGGCTCAGCTGTTCCCTAAACAGCGGCCGCCGAAGAGCTTCACTAGGCAGAGGCCCCACTCTATGCTGCAGATGTCTTGGCAACCTCTGGCAGTCAAAGTCTCGCGAGATGATGATGTCAAGTCTTGCGAGAGTTTGACTGTCAGAAGCCGAGGCTCTTTCATCCTCAGCCTTCCCCCTGCGATGCAGCTGACAGGCAGACAGCCCATATACTGTATGTACACACCATATGTACATTATATCACCCAGGGCACCCAGGCATTTATCTATATGGTTGAAGAGTGCCAGCTAATCTGTTGAGAGAGGTGTATATATATATATATATATATATATATATATATATATACATATATAACACACGCACACACCTACATATATATATATATATATATATACTGTACGTATATATATTATATATCTCATATATATATATATTAGGGGTGTGCACCGGCCACTTTTCGTGTTTTGTGTTTTGGTTTTGGATCTGGATCTTTCTTCGTGTTTTGGATCTGGATTGGTTTTGCCAAAACCACCCTTCCGTGTTTTGCGTTCTGGGTTTTGTGTTTTGGATCTGTATTTTTTTTAAAAAAAGCATAAAAACAGCTAAAATCACAGAATTTGTGGGTTTTTCTGCTCCTATGCTATTATTAACCTCAATAACTTTCATTTCCACTCATTTCCAGTCTATTCTGAACACCTCATACCTCACAATATTGTTTTTATGGCCAAAAGGTTGCACCGAGGTAGCTGGATGACTATGCTAAGCGACACGAGTGGGCGGTACAAACACGTGGCCCATCTAGGAGTGACACTGCAGTGGCAGACAGGATGGCAGTTTGAAAAACTAGGCCCCAAACAGTACATACTGCAAAGAAAAAAAAGAGGTGCAAGATGGAATTGTCCTTGGGCCCTCCCACCCACCCTTATGTTGTATAAATATGACATGCACACTTAACAAACCAATCATTTCAGCGCCAGGGTCTGCCACATGACTGTGGCTGAAATGATTGGTTCGTTTGGGCCCCCACAAAACAAGCTGGCAATTAATGTGTCCCTGCACAAACTGGTTCTACGGAGGCAAGATGTCGTCCTCATCCTCCTCATCCACCGATTCCTTGGATAAAACAGGAAAAAGGGATTTAGGTGACCCTGGACTGCTTACGGTCTGAGCCAAAGTTTCTGAACTTGACAGTAACTTTTTATGAACGCGCTGCAGGTGCCGTATAAGGGAGGATGTTCCTAGGTGGTTAACGTCCCTACCCCTACTTATTTCACCTTTACATATGGTACATATGGCAAGACAGTTGTTGTCCGGATTTGGATAGAAATATTGCCAGACCAAAGAGGTGGAATGTTTGGTCTTCTGCCCAGGCATGACCGTGATGGGCTTTTTCATCCCACGGACAACTGTCTCCCCCGGAGCCTGATTTAAACAAACCACATCACCATCAGAATCCTCCTCGCCAACTTCCTCCTCAGTGCCAGCTACACCAGTATCCTCATCCTGTTGTACTTCAACAGTGACATCTTCAATTTGCATATCAGCAAGTGGACTGTGGGTGCTCCTTTCAGCACTTGCAGGGGGCGTGCAAATGGTGGAAAGAGCCACCTCTTCCCGTCCAGTGCTGGGAAGGTCAGGCATCGCAACTGCCACCACACTTGGACTCTCCTTGGGGATTTGTGATATCTTCTTAGAACGCACAGTTCTTCGCTGTGCTTTTGCCAGCTTAACTCGTTTGATTTTTTTAGCGGGAGGAGGGCTTCCATCGTCATGTGAAGCTGAACCACTAGTCATGAACATATTGAAAGACCTTAGCCGTTCCTTGCCACTCCGTGTCGTAAATGGCTTATTGGCAAGTTTACGTTTCTCTTCAGATGATTTAAATGTTTTTTTCAAGGTCATTTTCCTGAACTTTGTCATTTGGGATTGTATGTGCCCTCTACTATGACATTGGGCATCGGCCTTGGCAGACGACGTTGATGGCATTTTATCGTCTATGTCATGACTAGTGGCAGCAGCTTCAGCACTAGGAGGAAGTGGTTCTTGATCTTTCCCTATTTTATTTTTATCGGAGAAAGTTTGGTCCTCCATTTATGTTATATTGATATATACGTGCGGCTAAGGCGCACACAAACACAGAAAATAATTTTTTATTTTTGTTGGAGACTAGTGCACTTTGTGGGTTACACCACCCTTTAAGAAATGAGCCAGCCGGCCCTTTACTTATGGGACACAGGCGCACGCTTGGCACTACTTTGTTGATGCACGTGCGGCTACTGCGCACACAATTCCCAAACACAGAAAATATTTTTTTATTTGGTTTGGACTGGAGTGTACTTTGGGGGTTACAGCACCCTTTAACGGTCAAGCCAGGCGGCCCTTTACTTATGACACAGGCGCATGCTTGGCACTACTTTGTTGATGCACGTGCGGCTACTGCGCACACAATTCACAAACACAGAAAAAAACTTTTTATTTGGTTTGGAGTGTACTTTGGGGGTTACAGCACCCTTTAACGGTCAAGCCAGCTGGCCCTTTACTTATGACACAGGCGCACGCTTGGCACTACTTTGTTGATGCACGTGCGGCTACTGCGCACACAATTCACAAATACAGAAAATATTTTTTTATTTGGTTTGGAGTGTACTTTGGGGGTTACAGCACCCTTTAACGGTCAAGACAGCCGGCCCTTTACTTATGACACAGGCGCACGCTTGGCACTACTTTGATGATGCACGTGCGGCTACTGCGCACACAATTCACAAACAAAGAAAACATTTTTTTATTTGGTGTGGAGTGTACTTTGGGGTTACAGCACCCTTTAACGGTCAAGCCAGCTGGCCCTTTACTTATGACACAGGCGCACGCTTGGCACTACTTTGATGATGCACGTGCGGCTACTGCGCACACAATTCACAAACACAGAAAAAAATTTTTTATTTGGTTTGGAGTGTACTTTGGGGGTTACTGCACCCTTTAACGGTCAAGTCAGCCGGCCCTTTACTTATGACACAGGCGCACGCTTGGCACTACTTTGTTGATGCACGTGCGGCTACTGCGCACACAATTCACAAATACAGAAAATATTTTTTTATTTGGTTTGGAGTGTACTTTGGGGGTTACAGCACCCTTTAACGGTCAAGACAGCCGGCCCTTTACTTATGACACAGGCGCACGCTTGGCACTACTTTGATGATGCACGTGCGGCTGCTGCGCACACAATTCACAAACAGAAAAACATTTTTTATTTGGTTTGGAGTGTACTTTGGGGGTTACAGCACCCTTTAACAGTCAAGCCAGCCGGCCCTTTACTTATGACACAGGCGCACGCTTGGCACTACTTTGATGATGCACGTGCGGCTACTGCGCACACAATTCACAAACACAGAAAAAAAAATTTTATTTGGTTTGGAGTGTACTTTGGGGGTTACAGCACCCTTTAACGGTCAAGCCAGCCGGCCCTTTACTTATGACACAGGCGCACGCTTGGCACTACTTTGTTGATGCACGTGCGGATACTGCGCACACAATTCACAAACACAGAAAATATTTTTTTATTTGGTTTGGAGTGTACTTTGGGGGTTACAGCACCCTTTAACGGTCAAGCCAGGCGGCCCTTTACTTATGACACAGGCGCACGCTTGGCACTACTTTGTTGATGCACGTGCGGCTACTGCGCACACAATTCACAAACACAGAAAAAAAATTTTTATTTGGTTTGGAGTGTACTTTGGGGGTTACAGCACCCTTTAACGGTCAAGCCAGCTGGCCCTTTACTTATGACACAGGCGCACGCTTGGCACTACTTTGATGATGCACGTGCGGCTACTGCGCACACAATTCACAAACACAGAAAAAAATTTTTTATTTGGTTTGGAGTGTACTTTGGGGGTTACAGCACCCTTTAACGGTCAAGCCAGCCGGCCCTTTACTTATGACACAGGCGAACGCTTGGCACTACTTTGTTGATGCACATGCGGCTACTGCGCACACAATTCACAAACACAGAAAAAAAATTTTTATTTGGTTTGGAGTGTACTTTGGGGGTTACAGCACCCTTTAACGGTCAAGCCAGCCGGCCCTTTACTTATGACACAGGCGCACGCTTGGCACTACTTTGTTGATGCACGTGCGGCTACTGCGCACACAATTCACAAACACAGAAAAAATATATTTTTTTTAGCACTTGGGGGGAGCACCCCTGATGGACAGAGCACCCCCTGGACAACACTACAGCACCCCTTTAGGACTGGGACACTGCACAGGACTTTGGAGTGGACACAGCCCCTATGGACAACTGACTGCACAACACTGTCCAGCCAGCCCCTATGGACTTTGAAGTAGTGGACACAGCCCATATTAACAACAGCAACACAGCACAACACAGCCAGCCCCTATGGACTTTGAAGTAGTGGACACAGCCCCTATGGACAACAGCAGCACAGCACAGCACTACTCTGCACTACACTACACTACACAGCCCAGCCAGCCCTAACTCCCACCCTCCCTCTTCACTGTCCACAGCCGAGTGAGAAAATGGCGCCGACGAGGGTACCTTATATAGGATCCAAAACCCGTGAGACTCGGAAGGCGGGATGATGACATTTTGCCTCGATTTCAGAATCCGAGTCAGGCGGGAAAAGTCGAGCCTGACTCGGATCGGACTCGGATCGGGGGGGCTCGGGGGGGTTCGGATTTCAGAAATCCGAACCCGATCACCCCTAATATATATATATATATATATACACTGTATATACTGTATATATATATTGTGGTTTGGACTATATATATATATATATATATATATATATATATATATATATATGTGTGTGTCAGTTCTATTGGGGCCCCCACAAGTTTGTTGCGCAGGGGCCCCCACAAACCTTAATACGGCCCTAGTTAACTTTAACACTCAGGGCCGGCCCTAGCCAATTTGGTGCCCTAGGCAAGATTTTGGCTGGTGCCCCCTAGAAGATAATCCCACCACCAATTTTAAAGTGGGTACACACCTGATAGTCAATCTGCAGATATATGTGCAGATTATAGTTGTTCATACACACTTAGCCTGCCGTCACATAGCAATCCCCTTCCTGCCGGTCACTGCAGCAAGTGTAAGGGCGATCGGCTGAACGCCTATACACACAGCACGATGAACAGATATATCTGCCAACGGCTGTGCTGCACAGCTGACGCGATATGTCTGTGAACAACGTTGTTCACGGACATATTGTGTGTACGGGATATGTTTGGCATCTCAGCGGACGAGATGTGAAGATATATATATATATATATCTAAAAAAGGAGGTGAGAAAAGGCGCTCTCTGGTGTAGTATTTTAGAAATATTTGAATTTTCAAGATAAGTATTTCAAGTACCTTCATCAATTAAAAAACAGGCACATCAGGGGTCTTAGTGTGGAGCCAGCGTGTACTCGTTCTCAAAAAGAATCCCAGAATCGACAGATAACTTTATCAAGTGTGCCCTCGGAATTCTGAAACAATCACTTTGGTTCCGCTCCTCCCTGTACATTCAATGGTGGAACCTCCTCACACCTCCTCTCGCCCTGCAGCTGCTGCAATCCCCTTCCTGCCGGCCACTGCATCAAGTGTAAGGGCGATCGGCTGAACGCTTGTACACATGGCACGATGAGCAGATATATCTGCCAACGGTTGTGCTGCACAGCTGACGCGATATGTCTGTGAACAACATTGTTCACGGACATATTGTGTGTACGGGATATGTTTGGCATCTCAGCGGACGAGATGTGAAGATATATATATATATATATATATCTAAAAAAGGAGGTGAGAAAAGGCGCTCTCTGGTGTAGTATTTTAGAAATATTTGAATTTTCAAGATTAGTATTTCAAGTACCTTCATCAATTAAAAAACAGGCACATCAGGGGTCTTAGTGTGGAGCCAGCGTGTACTCGTTCTCAAAAAGAATCCCAGAATCGACAGATAACTTTATCAAGTGTGCCCTCGGAATTCTGAAACAATCACTTTGGTTCCGCTCCTCCCGTACATTCAATGGTGGAACCTCCTCACACCTCCTCTCACCCTGCAGCTGCTGCAATCCCCTTCCTGCCGGCCACTGCATCAAGTGTAAGGGCGATCGGCTGAACGCCTGTACACACAGCACGATGAGCAGATATATCTGCCAACGGCTGTGCTGCACAGCTGACGTGATATGTCTGTGAACAACGTTGTTCACAGACATATTGTGTGTACGGGATATGTTTGGCATCCATATATACTTCACCGAAAGATGCAGCACTCCTGGCACGAAATAATCACAAATGCGTCAACTTAATAGACAACGTTTCAGTGCCACAAATATTAATAAAAAGGCACTGAAACGTTGTCTATTACGTTGACACATTTGTGATTATTTCGTGCCAGGAGTGCTGCATCTTTCGGTGAAGTATATTATTTATTTACTTGCGGGCACCCGGCCTATTCACGTTGTAAAGGGAGAGCCGGACCTCTGCATATGGTTTATATGTATATATATATATATATATATATTAACGATACTGGATTAGAACCTCTATACACTCCTTCCTATACCTTCTAATATCCTGCATTTACCTTCTAATGATGACGCTAATTTGCGTACGCAGTCATACAGTAAATAAAGACTTCAGACCTAGAATCTGTGGTTCCAAAGCACAAAGTATTATTCAAGTAAAAGTACAGTCAGTTACACGCTATTGATCCAGACACAATTCGGCGCAAAGGAATTATACAGTACAGTATACATACGCAGCGCTTCCGGACCAGATGTTAGGCATCAGCAAGAAACCCCTCGTCAATCAGCATTCAGTACGAAGACCAAGACCCAGTGTTTGAGCACACATATTTATACCCCCCCAGAAATAGACAACACAATAGAGAAGTTTGTTGCTGATGCCATTGGTTCCCAAGGGGGAATGCATCTGTTACAGAGCATTTAACAGGCTGATTCAAATAGACCCAACCCAGCCTCTAACAACTGGGGGTCTCTGGATTCCCGCCTCATGCAACATCCTAACAGTTGTTCATATAATATACATTTTGTTGCTTGAAGTCTCTACGGTGCATAAGTTGAGAATGGATGATGTGATCTCCATACCAATGATACCGGAATACTGTGGAAAGAGTACGCATCAGTACAAAACCAAACACGGCTTACTTATCATGTATAAAACTTTAGTTACCAAATAATCTTTATTTCACAGCATTTACACTGAATGAACAAACTTAAATCTTATACCTTAAAGCTTATGGAACCTTGTATCTGAATATGTAATGTGTGAGTATGCGGGGTTTGATATAAAGACGCTAGTTAACTTGGGACAGATGCGTGCGCATGTAGCTAATAAACAGTGTTTTCATATAGGATCTTATGCATTCGCTAATATGCGACTAGTTAACAGTGCAATTGTGCGTATCAATGTGTATATGAGAAATGGTGAAAGATGCAATCGCATAGTGCTAATAGTAATATCGCCATATGTACTTAATTGTGAGTTTATCTAAAATGGCGCTTGGGCGGCCTTTCGCAAAATGGAGTCTTGCGATCTCATTTCCAAGCTGGCGTCTTGCAGCCAGTCGCAAGATGGCGTCGCTGCAATTCAATTTTAAACTGGTCTTGTCTCAGCCAATAATCCAGCTTCGACAATATACATGCTTTGCACTGACAGCGGCACTCCAGACGAAGAATCACAATAGGCAGGAAATTAATCATCAACGTTTTGATGCTTTAATGCATCGTTTTCAAGATACAAAAACAGATTAAACAAGATACTTACATACCCTACACCACACCACGTGCAAACGCCACGGCATCCGAGTCCAGCACGAAAACGCCCACTGATGACATCACAGGTACGATCCATTGCCATAGAAACATATGTGAAACTAAAAACAAAAATAAACCATCGTTTAAAGAAGCATGTCGTTGTAGATGCAGATGTAACCATATTGTGACAACATACCCACATGAACCGATTATACCACAATAAAATGATTACAAAATACATGTGAGAAAACCGGCTTATCTATGTCACAGACATAAAGCAATCATTTAAATATCATAATCAAGAAGAATAAATAAAGCATCATCACCAGATCATGTGACATTTATGTCAGACAAGAACCCAAACAATGTTCGTTGTCACGTGTCACACCCATGCCACACATCTGCTCACAAATGAAACTAAACAAAATACACATGTAGAACATTTCACTAAACATATATACTGTAAGAACTAAACTAAACACGGGACCTTATGGCTTGCTCTCGCCGCATGGCGTATTGAGGCTAGGTGTATGAGGACACATACTGTATGTAACTGTCCCTAAATACCAGACAGTTTTTATATATTTAATTTTGGACAATTCAGAAAAAAAAATAGCTAATACAGGGGAAAAATTAAGGAGCTTTTAAAATAGTAACCACAAGTTCCTAATTAGGGGGAGATTTATTTGGCAGAGATTGCGCTTTTTGATGTTATTTTGGTGATATTCAAGTCACTGGATTAATTATTGCTAAACTGTAGGAAAATTGCTGCAAACCAACTGCTGCAAATCGTAATCCCGGTTTCTTAATTGAAAAAACAAAAACAAAAACAGAGGTGCACACATATACCGCGCATCTCTTTCCGCAACCGGGTCTGCATCCTTATGCTAATTCTGCAACTAATTCTCAGCCTACTGAGGGGCCCACTGGCTACCGTGCTATTCCATCATGGTGCGTACTAGGATGCCCCATCAGTCGCAACCAGGGGTGTAACTAGGTATTTGAGGGCCCCATAGCAAAAGTTTGTAAAGGCCCCTACTGTACAGTACATACATCCAATGGTGAGAAATGTACAGTATATTGACACATGCAACTTTGACAAGGAAGATGGGCCCCCCTCATCTCTGGGCCCCATAGCAGCTACACCCCTTGCCCCTATGATAGTTGCACCCATGGTCGCACCATCAAACCCTTATAGTAGGTTCAATTTCTCCATCTGAACATGGCGTTCTGTGTCAGCGCTACTGGGTCTTTAGAAGCACCCGCCTCTGGTTAACCACACCCCGTTACTTCCCAGGAACGTACATTGAAAACCAATTTGTTCTGCATCTCAGAGCAGTAACCATCAGAATGTAATCACAGTGCATCTCGGATGCCTGCGCAGACTGATATCATTGGTTGGTTGCATCAAACATCGCCACTGCATGAACCTCTGCATCCTTCAACATCGCTGGATAACAAATCTGGTAGTTTGGTGGGCACAACTGCAGACAAGGTAAAAACCAGGCTGCTAAACTTACCCCTTAGGGTTAGCACCTACAGAGTTAGAGGAGCCCATAGTTATTTGTAAAAAGGAGTTTACAATGCTTCAGTATATCAGGGAGTGCTTATAGCCAGTCATCTACTGTATAGTAAGTACAAAGAACTTGCTTAGTCTGTAGTATGATAAAGAGTGTCCTCTTTAGCGGGATCGGAATGAAAGGTTCAAATCCCGATGCCGGAAGACCGGCACCAGTGAAGATCCCGACAGCAGCTAAGGTAAGTACTAACCAACCTAACCCCCCCATTCCTCCCTTAGGGGTGCCTAACCCTAACCTCCCCCCAAGTGCCTAATCCTAACCCCCCCTGTAAGTGCTTAAACCCCCCCCTTTCCAGCAGCCTAATCCTAAATCTCCTGGGGGGTGCCTAACCATAATCCCCCCTTCCCCTAGCCTAACCATAACCCTCCCGGGGGGTGGCTAACCCTAAGGGGTAAGTTTAGTCCCCCATGGCAGCCTGTAACCCAACCCCCCCCCCCCGCGGCTGTCCACACCCGGCATACCTTCGATCGGGATGAAGGGCGTCAGGCTCCCGGCGTAGGTAAAATGACAGGCGTCGGGATTTCGATCCCTGTCATTAGACCCTTGCCAGGATTAGACAGTCGGGATGCCGACAGTCGGCATTTAGACCGTCTGCATCCCGACTGCATACCCTCTTTAGCGGAGGATGTTGTATTAATCAGCTTTTATCTGTTTGGAAGTAGTAGCAGCAATTAATGTTGCCATTATAATAGATGCACATTACATACATGCTTGCATACTGTATTACAGTAATGTCAGGAAAATTACAGGTTTGTTTGTTTTTTATTGATTGCGTACTCTGTCATTACACGCCTGCAGTATGCTGTAAGCCAGCTATACCCTGTATTGTCCTGCATAAAGTTTTGGACACATGGCAGTGAGCCTGTGTAGTTATCTGATGGAGTTCATTACTCTCCGGGTACAGCAAGTTAGTGAATATGCCCCATTTCCACACAATGCTCAGTAAGTAGTCTAAGCACAGCAGTTGGAGAGAATCCTATCTTTGGATAGTGTTAGTTCAGCCAGTTAATGCACAAGTTGACTCATGAGGATAGCAAGATATATTTGTGAAAATAGGCTACATATGCACTGGATCACAGAACTCATTTACAGGAAATATGGTTCTACTTGAACAATCGCAGAAGCAATGCATTATTTTTATCAGCTTGAACTTTTTTTTTGTTTTTTTAATCTACAAATGTGAGAAAATAGGCAGATCAAGCTTTTACCATTATTAGAAGGATATGCACATTTCATGTCCCTACAAATTCAAAAAATAACAAAATTGACAGGAGAGTCCTGTTCAAGATTTGTGTTTGTGCAGTTGAATTTCGTTTTTATGCCAACAAATATTTAACAAAAACAGTATGTACACTAGGACACAGGTTCTCAAACTTAGGGCCTGATTCAGAGCCGCTCGTAAGCGGCCGCTCTTTCGTTCCGAGCGATGTTTGCACAACTGCGCATGCGTACGGATTGTAATACGCATGCGCAAACCAGTCAGTGCGGCCGAAAATCGTTTGTTCGCTAAATAGCGAATGCCTGCTATTTTGAGTGACAGGAGGAGGCGTATGTGGGTGGTAACAGGGGAAGGTGCTTGAAAATGGGGAGTGGAGATCAGAACGCAGGCGTGCTTAAAGGTCAAAACGGGCGTTTTATGGGTGTGCATAATTAATACAGCAGCATCATTGACCACGTCACTGGGTTATTTTATAGTCAGAACTGCTCGCAAGTTTGCGGTAGGAAAAACCAACCACAAGAATAGCGAGCAGTTCATACGCTGGTCAATGTACTCGATTAATCTAATAAATAGAAGACATGACATAGGATGCGAGCGGCCAGGGGGCGTGAACAGACCGCAAAGAGCGAACGGTTCATTTGAATAGCCACCCCTCTGAACGAGCGAGCGCAAATAGCGTCCGGCTCTGAATCAGGCCCTTAGTCCTCAAGACCCCCAACAGTGCACGTTTTCCAGGTATCCTCACAGAATCAGTTCTAGAGAAAGAAAGTATATCTGTACACTCCAATAGATGACAAGTTACGGTCATATATAAGGCCCCATAGTAATTAGCAACCAGTAATGTTCAATTTATGGGGTTGCAGCCCTATTCCAACCAAATTAGACTACATTCTACAAAAAGAGGCTAGAGGTTGATGGAGATGGGCGCACAGTGAATGGAATTTTAAGTATAATAACGAATAAAAGTCAAGTTTTAATGTATTGATTTTGTGCATGTGCGCTCATATCTAACAACCCCTAACCTCTTTTTGTTTAATATGTCCTCACAGAATCACAAGTGATATAACTTGCTCCACCTGTGGATCTTTTACAATGTGTCAGTGAGTAATGAACACACCTGTGCACCTGCTGTGTGACCTGCAAAATGTGAACTGTGTGGGGTCCTTTGAAAACCTCTGTACTAGACCATGCTACAGTATAACAATGAGAAGTAGGGACTTTCAGACAATGCACCCTGGGAGAAGTATTCAGATCCGCTTATCCAGAGGAAAAAGGAATCTGGAAACTGCAAATTACATGGAAACCATTGTTAGTCGCTTCTCCTTTTTAAGAGGCCTACTGTAATATTTTCACAGGGGGCATTTACCTAAGAGTTCCCCTATTTATTCCACTAGGGAGGATGTTGACCAGAGCAGCCGGTGCAGTCACAAACCTTTCATAAACACATACTACATGTTGCCAATTACCATGCCCAGGTTTTTGAAACAGTCCCCCTCTACTTGAAAACTTGGATAATGTGTGCCCTACAGAGATGTCCTCATTTATCTTTGCAGTCGTGTCAAACAGCGCTTCTTGGCACGCCTGGTGCCGTGAGGCTCTGCTATCGCCGGGGGTATTTTTTTGCCGAAAAATGCATCTGTCGCAATGTGATGCGACGCGACTATGACGCACCAGCAGACTGTGCTGATTAATTTGATATGTGACACTAGAATATCTGTGTATGACTGAGTCTCTCAATCAGCATGCGATGTGCTGCAATGCAGCGACCACAGCTTTTTTCCACGCCAAAGTTCCGTTTACAGTCTGAGTGGAACACAGATATACTGTACAAGTGTCATATCAAATTAACAGTCTCCTGGTGCATCCTAGTCACATCGCATTGCAACTTAGATGCATTTTCGGCCAAAAAAGACGCCCGACGCTAGCAGAGTTGCACAGGACCTGTCGGCTCACTCACGCCAGGCATATCGTGATATGCCTGGGGTATTGAAGCTAGATGTATGAGGATACATCTCTATTCTTGGGTGTATGCAGGGCCGGATTAACGTCTGTGGGGGCCCCTGGGCAACAAACTTGTGGGGGCCCCTATGTACCACCGTCCCCTGTAGTAATGCCTCTTATGCAGTGCCCCAGTAGTGGTCCCCCTATGCAGTGCCCCCAGTAGGGCCCCTTATATAGTGCCCCCAGACCCAGAAGTGGTCCCCCCTATGCAGTGCCCCTTATATAATGCCCCAGTAGTGGTCCCCCTATACAGTGCCCCCAGTAGCACCCCCAGACCCAATAGTGGTCCCCCCCTTTGCATTGCCCCTTATATAACTCCCCAGTAGTGGTCCCTCTATACAGTGCCCTCAGTAGTGCCCCTTATATAGTGCCCCCAGACCCAGTAGTGGTCCCCCCATGCAGTGCCCCTTATATAGTGCCCCCAGTAGTCTCCCCTTATTCATTGCCCCCAGAAGTAGTCCCCTATACACTGCCCCCAGTAGTAGCCCACCCCTATTCAGTGCCGCCAGTAGTTGTCCTATGCATTGCCCTCAGGGCCCCCATGAAGCGGCACCCCCTATGCAGTGCCCCTTACACACACAAAAAAAAAAAAAACTTACCTGAAACCCCGCTCCTGACGCGACCGCCGCTGTCCACTCCGGCTCCTCTTCTCCTGCAGTATGGGAGAGACGTCAGCGTCATGACGTCACTCCCATCATCACCCGGGGGGAGCCGGAAGACGGAGCTCATAAGTGAGCTCCAGCCGGCTCCCTCCATTGAAGCAGCAGCCAATGAGAGTCTGTGTGACTCTCAT
The DNA here is from genome assembly GCA_031769625.1 of Taudactylus pleione. Taxonomy (NCBI): domain Eukaryota; kingdom Metazoa; phylum Chordata; class Amphibia; order Anura; family Myobatrachidae; genus Taudactylus; species Taudactylus pleione. Next base: position 4,280,238 of record JAUIMM010000153.1, read on the forward strand.
CGGCTGCTGTAACAAACACACAGCTGCTGCCGGCGGCTGTGTGTATGTCACTGTGTAGTGTGGCCGCGCTTACTGCACGGTTTACACTACACTAGCGGCGGGGACACTAGCAGTTGCTGAAGCCACCAGCTGCTCTGCTGCTAGTGGGGGCCCCTCTGTGTGTGGGGGCCCAAGGACGACCGCCCCTGTCGTCCCCCCTTAATCCGGCCCTGGGTGTATGCATTGCCATTGTCGGACGTACAGATGTGTCTTTATATATCTTTGCTGCAGTCTCGCTTTTTTTGCCGAAAATGCGCCTAAGTTGCAATTTGATGCGACTAGGATGCACCAGCTTACTGCTGATTAGCTTAATATGTGACACTTGTATATCTGTGTGCGACAGTCTCTGAATTTGTATACGAAGTGCTACAACGTAGGCGCCGCAGCTTTTTTCATTCCAAGTTCCATTGTGCTTCATTTACAGACTCAGATGCACACAGATATACTGTACAAGTGTCACATATCAAATTAATCAGCATCCTAGTCACATCACAGTGCAACTTAAACACATTTTCAGCAAAAAAGAGATGCACAGCAGGGTTTGGCGACTCATACACGCCAGGCAAGTTGCACTGTGTGGCATATTGAAGCTAGATTTATGATGACACATTTGTACCAACACAATCTGCCGCCTTAGCTAGACAGGAGCCTCAAAGCACTAAGGTATGCTTATGGGGATCCTGCTAGGGCTCAAACTATAGCTTCCTTCTGGTGTACATTCCCCTATTCAGAAGTGTTGTAGCTACGTTGTACTGTGGGGTCAGGGGTGCTTGGTTCTACTCCCTGCAACCATAAGTGCATACATTGGTGGTGCTTAGATGATAAGACAGGCTGCCATTTACCTACTGTTACCAGTAGTGCAGAAATCAGTCTAAGTCGTGACATGTCCTGTAAGTAACAGCTTTACAACACTTTAATGCAGGGTGGAAGAAGGGATAACGTATGCCACATAAAATTTATCTATCTACTTTGCCTGAGCATTGTTTAGAACAGTCCGTTCACTTCTTCGGTGTCAGGATCCAGATCGATGTCATAGAAGCAAGGTCTTGTGGGTAATCCTGGCATAGTACTCATCTGTGGAAAGAAGAGATGTTACCCGATTTATTTGCTTACTAACCTTTATTTTGTACAGTATATTATATAACAAGTGCAGAGGTTTAGTAATTAACAGCAGCCTCTGACATTCTGGAGTTCTCCCTGTATATCCTCTACCACACTAACACACGCTAACATTACATTACCTACTAGAATGTTTTTGGACCATGGGAAGAAACCAGAGATAATACAAGCAAACACGGGGAGAAGAAACAAACGAGACACAGGTAACGCCCAGGTCAAAATAAAAGCCATGGCCCAAGCAAAGCTAAACACTGTGCCTATACTACTACTAGAAAACCAATCACTAGAAAGTCACATTCTACAACAAGAAAAGTCCTAACAATGCAATGGCAGTTAGTCATTTTGTTGGAGTGCAAGACAAGCTGGCATACCTATAATCCTCAGGAAAATGTCCATTGCAATACACATACTGTACAAAAGACAATGTAATAACTGGACAACCAGGCACAGTGAAAGTAGGTTTCTATTCATACATGCACCTTTGGCCAAAAAGAACTGAAAGTGTAAAAACAGATCAGTCACAACCTAATGGCATTGTTCTTCACCCCAATTATGTAAAAAGCAAATACAAATTATATCACTGAGGTTCAACACACTTCAACTCTGTTTAAGTTACCTTTAACCAGGTGTTGTTCCATAATAAGTAATATAGACTCCAATCGAGTATACTTAAGAATTTGTCATTTTATTAAATAAATAAATAAATAGATCAAGCCCTTAACTGGGACATATTCTCCCAGTGTTGATGCAGCAAAAACAACAACCATGGACATTGTCTCACAATATTTATACCCTATTACAATATTCAGATTATACTCCTCCCTTACACACCCACTAACATTATCAGATAGACAAAGCTTGTTCTTGCTAGCTCCTCCTTGGCAATCAGAACTGAAATTGAATTCTTTTAAGAGATACTCATTGCTTGCTGTATCCCCATATTTAGTCTGAATATTTTTCTCATCACAAGCATACATAAATGGACAAGGTCTCGTTCACTGTGTTAGATAAACAGTTTTCCTTGGGAGCGGCCTTAAAGACACACACTAATTTCCATTTAAATGTGAGTTTGGACAGAGAAACAAAATGGACGTACCAATGCCCTATTAAATCTCATGAGCTGCTTCATTATACAGCATAAAGCTCATGTAAATATGGAATTATGTAAATTAGTCTTCGACAGCTCCACCCTTAGATAAGCACATTAATTACATGTGCTATATCTCATCTCCATTTCTTATATGTTTTAATTTTTTTTAAGTAGCCATCTGAATACAGCATAGGCTAACTACAAAAAAAAATCAGGATTAAGATTTCAAGAATAAACTTCGTCTGTACATAAAATATGTTAAAAACTTTTCTAAACCTGAAAATCAAAACTAGTATCTAATCATGATCATCATAAATCACTTTAGAGTCTCTATCATAATGTATGCATAGAAATTCTTCTTTTATAGTATAAGCCTCATTTATGCAATTGATAATAATGGTTTCTTCATCTGTAGTATTATTAGTCAAATAACTCCAACAGTGAATTTCAAGGTTTGTATAAAAAGTTCGATAACATCCTCCAGTCTGTACAATTAAGCAATCAATTATGTTGTAGTAACAGTATTGTGGTAACAGTTCATTCAGGAATATTTTTAATGAATGTCCAACATATGTGAATGTCTTATCATATAAAGTCCAGTATCATTGTCAATAAATTTGTCCAGTTCAATAATTTCATGTTGATTATACAAATATCCCCAATTATCATACGTAAGGATGTCAGCAAAGTTTTTTCCAACATGCTGTCTAACTGAAGTATCAATCAGAGAAATTTATTTTTATTCACTGGATCAATATCTCTTGTAAAACGTCTGGCATCCTGCAAAAGAACATATCACAAATTATTATGAGTTATAACATAAAACTGTAGTATCAGTTTGCCTAAAAAGGAAATATCTTCTGAATTAATTGGCAATAATTTGTAAGCATACTTTCCTCATAGGTAATAAAGATTATTTGGTAACAAGAAAATAACATAAAACCCAAATATCATGATAGTAACTAACATTCCTAATATGTCTGAACTATATGATCTGTATCACTATTTGGAATACTCACTATTGGAACTAATCCCTAGCAGTGTATAATCAAATGCCTCATTGTAAAAATACATTGTTCATAATAAGCATTCAGTTCTTTTAAAATCTTCCTTACATTGTTCATTATAGCAAGGAATTTAAGGTTTGTACACAGTAAAGATTTTATTACAATATTCTGACTCAACATTTTCTACTTGTATTGGACTAGTAAACATTCCTACAGTTATTCAAATCTGAAGTGTAGTCTGCTTCATTTCATATACTTTCTTATTAAAACAAATGGAATACTTTCACTTACATATGAGAATAACATAATTACTAGTGGTTTTGTCAAGTTATAGTTATCAGTAACCCCTTTTCTTCTTTTTTTTCTTTTTTCTAATTACACAATTCTCACATGTTTTTATGTTAGTTATCTTAGTATTTTCAGTATATTTCAACTCAAGAATGGTAGCATTTAATACTTTACCCATCAATGAATATTTTTGTAGAATTGGATACTCTTTTGAATAATATCCATACACCATAGTATACACCTTTCTTCTGGTTTAGTACAGTAAATGCAAATGCACTTTTCAATAGATGATAAATCAGATTTCTGATACCGATCATTTTCCCTGCTTAGAAAGGAGGAAGGAAAGGACTTATTAGAATAACCCCATCATCCACACTACTGGATGTATAGTCATACCAGACCATGAACCCTTGCTCGCCCTCTCTCCAGAAAAAAAAAATAAGTCTCAATGTTGCAATAAACATGATTGTTTCCATCACGCAGCTAAGAAAAATTAAGCTTCCTTTGTCATCAGTCTATATCATAGTCTATTGTAAGCAATAATCTCCATCTTGATTGAAGAGTTCTCATAGTCTTATATCACATTCTTTATATCAGCACTTGAGTCTGAGAGTCCCCTTTAAGCTCGATCACTCTCTGACCTTTTTTCAATGCGAGCCATGGATCCAGGTGTCCTTCTCAGCAACCTTTATAGCTGTATCTGTTGTCAGCATTACTTTGCCATGTCAAGGACCATTCCATTGATCTGTAAGGGAACCAGAATGTAACAAACTTCTCATCATACCATCATAGTCTCTAGACTGTATTTCATCTTCTGCATCAAATGCTGATGTTGGTTGAATATCCTGTTGAGCTTCCCCGAAAGTCTTCTTGTTGTAGCTGCTTAGACAATTGTATAAAATATCGAACAGTCAAATCATGTTGTAATCTCAAATCAGTCTTTCGTTTAGTAACACATCTTGATTGTAGTTAAAAAAAAACAATTAATAAGGAGAGATTGAGATAAGGTTCAGGTGTGATTCTATTACTATGAAGCACCAAATGTAGGCCTTCAAACAATGCCATTCCTGTCTCTTTTGTAAGTTTAACTCATTTGTTTTTATAACACCATTGTGTGTAACTTTGATTCTATTCCCATCATTTCACTTATTTGAAAAACTTCCCCTGTAACTTTCAATAACACTTACAGTAAGCAAACTATACCTTACATACAAATTCCTCCAAAATCTCTTCTCTTAGCATTACGGAGCTATGAATTCAGTAAACTCCAAAAACATGCTAACAATATATTTTAAAACATCCCAAAACCTTAACAAGAACATACTTTAATCCTCTTTTTAATCAACATACTCCACTCCTTTCTAATCAACATACTACAATCCTTTTTTTCTTCATTGGTAACTGAATAAAATCAATTATCAATAGTACTTTGAAAATGTTTTAGTAGGTACCATTTTCATTATTTATCAACCAAATTACATAAACATTCACATTTTCACTTTATCTCTGGCTCGAGCATACCAGTAAGATTGTACAATGTGATTCATATTATCTGCTCTTAAATGTACTAACCCATGAACACCTCTATAAGGCTTGTAATAATTTCAATTCTACTCAAATACCCATTATCATCCTTTCTTGTAACAATGCTTTAATTTCCAGACATTGACCTCATTGTGAGAATTATTTTCCTGATATTGTCTTAATTGGTCAAATTGTGATATCCTTAAACAACATCAACTGAGTTTCTATAACTGGCTCATCATATGTACTTAAAATTTCCTTTCATACTACCCTGTCAGCTAATATGTTACCCATGGAAATAATATCAGTTTAGTATGTACCTGACACTTAATTACTACAACTTATTTTTTAGTAAACACATTGCTTCTTTCAGTTCTTTAACTGTTTGTACATGTAAAATTGTAGTTCCCAGAAGCTATGCGGTAACCCCTATGCTTCCAATTGCTATAATCAATGCTGTACATTACATCCAGCTAATTACGTTGAATGTGGTAGTTACTGTAATGCATACCCTGTAACCACACAAAAACAATAAAAATATCTGAATAACAGTATGTAAAACAAATAGATGCAATTCAACTTAACAATTAATGCCACCCTTTAAGGATATAAATGTCTTCGAGATGGTGGAAAACAACGTCCTGTATATTTAAAATTATCAGTATACAGTTGGATTTTGTCCCATTAAACTTTTAACTTGCTTCTGCAAAAGAAACAAAATAATTGTTAATATTTCTTTTTAAAGTTTAAAATAACTTTGAATATAACCATAGATCACTGTTAGATAAGGACTGTCATATGTAATAAAAAAAAATTGCAGATTATTCATCAAATATTAAAACTGTTTGTAAACTTTTCAGAATATATCCTTTTGCTTTATTAAAACATTATATAGATACTGCGTATATCTAATAAAAAGTATATTTCATAACCTTCTTTTATTAGTACCCTGGCTGAGGTACAAAAGAAACCTATGATGTAAGAATACAGACACAGTCTCATGCTCTGAGATAGTTAAAGCATTTCCTTGAAACAAAACTTTTTTTTTTCTTCTCCTCCTCGGTGCAATTTCTCGATCTGGGAGGGGTACATACAGAGAGAGTGAAACTCACACTGACGCACAAAGTACATAGACAGACAGTTTCTCACTCTGAAAATATTGAAAGATTAAGTTAAACAGTTTGTCCTTACAAAAGTTTACAATCCTGCTCTGAACATAGGAAGTATATAGGATGATATTTATTTGACTTCATTAATGAAGATGAAGTATCTACACTCTTCTCATCTCATTTCTAATACTCCACAGACACAGCATTATGTTCCTATACAAACAATATAATCCCTATGTTTTCAAGACACATCCCTTCTTGATTGACATCCTACTTATATAATCATTCTTATACTGTGCACTTTTTTTTATTCTACCTCCATTCTTAGCAAACTAATCTGCTCCTTTGGATTTCAGTATCATCTGTATGCAGAGGATAATACTCAAATTTTCCCTCTTCTCCCCAGATTTGTCACTAACTGCGCTCTTTTGTGCCACAGAATGTCTCTCTACCATTACATCTTGGAATGTCATCTCGCCACCTAAAAATTTAAATATCCACAACAGAATTAATGATATATCTACCAGCCAATAATAGTTACCAAACTGATATCTCTGTAACTATTGACAACTCGACAACTTGACAATCAACCCCACTTCATAAGCTCGCTGCCTTGGTGTCATCCTTGACAATAAACTGTCCTTTGTTCCTCACATTCAATCTGTCTCTAAATCCTGTTACATACATCTAAAAAAAACATAGTCAAAATTCAACCATATCTTACGCAAGACAATGCAACACATCTAACACATGGAGTCATTATTTCCAGCATTGACTATTGTCTGCTTATTGGTTTTCCCCACTATACGGCATTTTGACTATAGCTGTGAAGTTGAACTTTCTCACCAAACGTTCAGTGTCTGCTAATCTACTCTGTCAGGCTCTCTATTGGCTCCCGGTCTTCTACTGTATTCAATTTAAAATACTTACACTCACGCATAAAGCTATTAACCAAACCACACCAACATACATATTTAGTCTGGTATTATGTAGCATTAAACATTTGGCTTATGGTCAGTAATAACATCAGTACTATTTATCTCAAAAATCACATTTCTCATTAGCTGTTTCCAAACTTTCTCTATTGGTTTATGTACCAATGATAATATAACACATTTCTATTCATCTACAGTATTTACAGCTTTTTCCTTTTGTAAACTATGTATTTTGTCTGGGACATTTTGAACTTCTGAGCACTCATTCTTGGCAAACAATAATGTAAACTCTGCCTGTACTTTTTCAGATACTGTGACAGCATTTTGTTTCACAGATATTAAACATTATTTTAAAGATTTTAAGAATATTTTTAAACATTACTGACACAATGATAGAAATAGCAATAGCAGCTGCAGCCTGCCATTGTGTTCCCAACAACATACATTTGTTTAAGAAAGTATAGAGTTTAAAGACATGAATTACGCAAGCGCGCGGGCTGATCTCTGCATTTAATTTAGAATTACTTATACCAATTATGTAAACATTACAAATTCACACTTTACGCTGCGCTTTTTATTTCCATCCACTGGAATACACATTTTATCATCTCTTGTCATTTTAACACTCACCATAGAAACGCATAGTCAGAATAAGCTTTCTATGATCACCTGTTTTTCTTCAAGCAAATACCAGCACTGATTTGTATTACCTCTTGTGACACGTCTGTCTGTCGAAAAACAGGTACATCTCCACATTTCATACATTCATGATTCATACATTCTTCACTACACAAATATTAAATAAACCTTGACCAGTGAGTGATCAGTTCACAGTCTAAAATTATTAAAGCATCTTAATACAGTTAACTCTATTTTTATTTAGCAATATTACTTAAATGCAACAACACACAATATAAAATCATCTCTGAGTTCAGCTTTAGCTACACCCCCTCGTCACCTGTTTCCTCTCATTCTTACATAATATCTTGGAGCACAGAAACATACATATATATACACATAATGTATATATATAATTAATTCTGATACTCACGAAGATTTTGGAGATTGGATGTCCCAGCTGCTGGCCAGACAGCAGGTACAGCCACTCCTCTCCCATTGTTGAGGTAGTGAGGAAACCTGACAGGTGCACAGGTAGATGATGGATGTTGTAAAGCCATAAGCAAGTGCCTCCAGCTGATTAAGTTACCTTTAACCAGGTGTTGTTCCATAATAAGTAATATAGACTCCAATCCAGTATACTTAAGAATTTGTCATTTTATTAAATAAATAAATAAATAGATCAAGCCCTTAACTGGGACATATTCTCCCAGTGTTGATGCAGCAAAAACAACAACCATGGACATTGTCTCACAATATTTATACCCTATTACAATATTCAGATTATACTCCTCCCTTACACACCCACTAACATTATCAGATAGACAAAGCTTGTTCTTGCTAGCTCCTCCTTGGCAATCAGAACTGAAATTGAATTCTTTTAAGAGATACTCATTGCTTGCTGTATCCCCATATTTAGTCTGAATATTTTTCTCATCACAAGCATACATAAATGGACAAGGTCTCGTTCACTGTGTTAGATAAACAGTTTTCCTTGGGAGCGGCCTTAAAGACACACACTAATTTCCATTTAAATGTGAGTTTGGACAGAGAAACAAAATGGACGTACCAATGCCCTATTAAATCTCATGAGCTGCTTCATTATACAGCATAAAGCTCATGTAAATATGGAATTATGTAAATTAGTCTTTGACAACTCCAATAGACACAAACAGTATCAGGCAGTGATGTGTTTTAAACAAAAGCTTATGGGCTACCATGTTGTGTTTTCAAATACTGTATGTACTTGTATCTTTGGTCTTAATAGACTGAAGGAAAGTGGACACATTCTTAAGTAGAGGATGTAAAACATAAAAAAACACAACTGAAAATGTACATTATATAACGTCAGAATACTGGACATACTAATAATAAATATTAGAAATAATTTAGTAATTAGTGGGAACAATTTCAGGCTTCTGTGCGGAAATTTAAATTTTTATTATAACTTTTATATTTTGCATAACTTATATTACTTGATACTTAATGATTTAGAGGGAACATGTTTATCCTTCAATTAGTAGATCTCATTTTACAGGCTTATTATAGTCTGCCAAGCAACAATAGAGAACATGTGTTTCTGACCGGCCTACATTATATTTATTGAAACCCTTAAAAGGAACCTTGCAACTCAACTGGATTGCAAAGTAAACCATTTCAATTATTGACCAGAATAATTTGATTAATTTAATGTCTGCTACCGCTCAGCCAACACAGAGAAGCCTACTAATGCCTTCTCACATCTGTAATACCATGCAGTCCTGTGTATACATCGGAGAACATCGGCCCCTCACCCACAATTACAGCAGCTCTGACCGGAATCGGTATTTAATGTTGCCGGATGCATTGCCGGCAGACTAAATACCGACTCTGGAAGCCCGAACCGTCAGGATCCCTACTGGGGCTGGTAAGTACCCTAACCCTCCACTGTCCCCCCTAACCCTAACCCCCCTTCCCGCACCCTAAACCTAACCCTCCGTGGGGGGTGTTCAACCCTAACCTCCCCCCAAGTGGCACCTAACCCATTTCCCCTAGCCTAGCCCTAACCTTCCCCGGGGGGGTGCCTAACCCTAAGTCCCCCCGGGGGTGCCTACAACTAACCCTCCCCCCCCGCAAGTAACAGCTAACAGTCCCCGCTTACCTTCATTCAGGATACCAGGCATCAGAATTTCAGTGTCTCGCTAAAGATAGGCTTCAGTATTTAGACGCCTATCTTTAGTACAGAGTCAGGGTTCCAGACGCCAGTAAATTAACTGCATCCTGTTCTGACCTGTCTCAGAAATTGCAAGTCTTGTCGCACGCAGTGAGTAATCAGGCTGTGTAGGCAATCGCAGTGGCTAATTTATGCATGTCCATGCAACGGCGTTCAACCGGACAAGGCACGCCTGCGTTTCTCCAACCACTTCCCCATCACCACCCCCAAATGCTCAAAGCCTGTCACTCACTCTGCGTGGATTCCAGTGCGTCCGTAATTGCAGTGCAATCGCCGCGCACACAAGAGCATATGCATCTGCGTGGCCAATCTGCATACGCTGTTGCAATTGCGATCCATGCTGAATCAGGCCCTCTGTCTTTTAAGCTCGCCACTACCCCAATGATTGTGGTTTAGAAAATTGACAGTCAATGGGATGACAGACAATAGGTCAACAGGGACAAATGGTCGACAGGTACAAAAGGTCAACAGTGTTAAAAGGTCGACAGGTTGGAACGTCCAATCAACCGCTCAACAAATCCAGTTTTCTCCATCAATCAGTGCCAGAAACTCCTAATAAAAGCTTTTCCACATGTGAGAAGAACACAGTTGTTCAGCTAAATCACCAGGCTGTACAACTTACAGTACACAACTTGTTAGCTGAACAGTCACATGTAACGGGATAGGTTTATCTGACTATGGGCCTGATTCAGAGACGGACGGTAATACATATGCAACGGCATACTCGCACGGATCGTAGTAGCTAAAATATGCCAAAGCAACAGATGGCTGATTTTGTATTGAGACGTCCACCGGAGCCCTCGTAGTTGCCCGCAACTGTGTAAACACACGCAGCATTGTACGCAGATCTTCAAAGCTTCGACAGCTGGAGTAAGTCCGTGGTCACTCAGAATAGCTGTGGTAATTGAGATGCTGGAGGTTCGTTCTGTGAGTGCGTGATCGCAGACACTGGCTAGTACACTCCCAGGAAACGGCCTGACACCTGCTTTTTGGCCGAAACCCCCCATTACCACCCACATAATGGTCTCTTCCCGTCAATCAATTTCGAGTGAATCTTCACAGCGTGCACGATCGCAATTCATTTGCAGCACGAGCGCAATGTGGCTGGGATGCATGCGCAGACCACCAGTAATCGCTCAATTGCGTGAACATCTGAATAGCATTCAGCTCTGACTCAGGCCCTATGTGTGAGTACATTGGATAATACCGTACATCTGGTCGATGGTTAGGAAGATGGAATTTGAACTCCTATCTACTATTGATTCTAAATAGTATTGGAAGCACTTCACTCAAGTTATAAAGCTTTTTTTCTTCCGCCTAATAATTATAAAAAGTAGTTAGAATAATCTAATTAATAGGAAAACTTGAAAACTTCACTCTCAAGCACCTAGTTCCACCCTAATTGGCAGCCCCTCATTCAATGGCACAGGAGGAAGTAAGCTCATGTATCTACCAATGAGCACCACAGACAAGCAGTAAAGGGCTGCTGTAGGGAAGGGACGGGGGTAATTGCTCTGCAGTGGTTGCCTAGTAAAAAACTGAACTATATAAATGTGACCTAGATAAGAAGTATTATTCTTCTGTACCTAATGTGTGTTCTCAACCTAAACATTGTCAAAGTACAATATTATTACATGTCTATGTTATTACTACATTGCATGTTATTGTTACGGTCATTACAATTTTTAATGCTGCTGACAAAATGTAAATAAAATTAAAAAAAAACAAATAATTGTCAGCAGGTTCTCGGGTTTGCATCTGATTAACTATTATCTTATGTCCCCATCACTACAGAGTGTTAAGGTGCCTACACACTTAGCAATATTTTACACGATTTGCCCGATTTCGACGCAACGTGACGACAAATCATGTAAAATATGCCCAAATCGTAAGTGTCCACTCACGATCACGATACCGATGAGCGTCCCCGCAGGTCATACATCGCATCTTCAGATCTGCCGTGCTGTAGGGCAGATCTGACAATCTCAGACACGATGCACTGGAATAGTTAGAAGACACGATAGATCGTTTGTCACATTTGACAGTTTTTAATACCAAATCGTGCCCTCGACTGCCAGGGAGCTGCTGGGGAGACTTCAAGGGGAAATCGGACACAATGTTGGATCGTGAGCACATCGCCAAGTTTGTAGGCACCTTTAGGGTTGTCCTCACTTATCTCCTGTTATCTAATTATTACCAATCATTTCAGCCGTGACCTGAAAAAGCATTCTCCAAGTATGGGTATGGGAGACTCCTCCTTCTTTTACCATTTTTAAACTAAATTGTGTTCACTTTTCCTCTGAATACATTGGGTAGAAGCATTAAAAACTTTTCAGAATTGTAGGAAAGGCACATCAAGTCAGCACGATGGAGGATGCAGCCGTCCATGTGGGAGATAGGAGAAGCACCAGACGCCTACGGCTCCTCAGTAGCAGGATAGTCCAGATTCTAGGTCCAGGAGGGGCAGAAGATCTTCCACCACCAAGCTGGGAAGAATGAAGCCTGGGGTATCGTTAATTCAGGATGGACAGTAGGATTTTTAGCGGGAAAGCAGGTAAGTTCGCTCCTACACCAGCCGATCGGACACCATTTTTGGCAAATAAAACTAGGGACCCTGAAGCAATTGTTAACAAGTAGAGAATTAATATTACCTTTGGAAAACCTTTAAGCTAGTGGTTCCCAAACTGGGGTGCCGATGCCACGGGTTGGTAGTCCATTACCAAATCAAATTATTTTATGGTCAATGTGATAGGCAAAAATCAATGTTGGGGGCTGCCAATCATAAAATGCATGGACAAACACGAGCACCACCCTGCCCACCAACACATAACTGAACTGAAGGATGACAGGTTAAGTACAATTTACTAATTTTTGCTGAATTTCTCAATAAGAAACAATTGGCCCAGGGGTGAGGTAAAAAAAAATGATACTCTAGGGCACCTTGACTCAGGAAAGTTTGGGTACCACTGAGCTAAGCAATATTGTTACTGCATAAAAAGTTTCTTAGTTGAAAATGTTAAAGTGTAAAATAAGTGACGATTACTTTTTAGAAAGCCATTTGGCAAAACCACTTTAGGATCTGTGATTTTCAGATACTCATTTTAAAATATTACTATTAGAGGATTTTATTTTTGGTGCTTTACTACCTGCTGCTTAGGCCCTATAGTTCACCCTTTTGCTCCTTTTCATTCCAAGTGCTGTTTATGCACATGACCTCTCCCAAGCACGTTCCCTCCTGCCGACACAAGAAAAAAGCTGGACAAGGAAGCGGCTTTCAAATTTGCAATCTTGACAGCTCTCCAGTGAATCTATGAACTAGTATGAGCACTCCAGGACACTATCAAATTACATACAATGACATGAAACAGAAGGCAAAGAGGGATGGGCCCATATGAGCTTACAATCGGGAACACGTGATACAGGAATACACAGGAGGAGTATAGAACTTTGAACTCTCCAGGATGAATTGGGTTCAATTTCTTTCATTACATCACACTGGACAGGTATTTACATATAAAATGTAAATTTGCTTTCTCTTGCGCATGTTTGTAATTATTTGCATGTGCCAGCTTGAAATAATCCCAAGAAACTATTTTAGAATAAGTGTTCATTCTGCAGCTTCATAAACAGGACCCCCAGCCATTCTACACTGCATGAAGGTGGCTGTATTTTCCGAGGCTACAAAATAAATAAAATAACAAAAATGTTCATTACTTGCACTCTGGGAAGTTTTCATGTAGGAAGTAGAGGAATACCATAAACCAGGGGTTCCCAAACTGGTGCCGTGGGGCACTTGCGGGGGTGCCACAGAAATGCTCAATGTGATTGGCAGCCACCAGCACTGGTTTTGCCTATCATAAAATATGTGGACAGACAGAAGCGCAACCCTGTCCACCACCACAGAACTGGATGACAGATAAGTACAATTGACTTAATATAATAATCTTTGCTGAATATCCCAATAAGAAACTTTTGGCCTGGGGGTGGCGTGATAAAAATGCTGATAATCAAGGGCGCCGTGGCTCAAGAAAGTTTGGCAACTGCTGCCATAAACCAATGTTTGTATGTCACTTTATCTTGTGGACAATCCCTAATTACCCGAACTGGTGCCCAGAACCCAGAGGAGAGGAGGCATACATGTGATTTTCTTACCTCCAAATCATACAGATATGTAAAGTTAATATCTGTCTTGCAACTTTCTTCACAGCATCTGCAAGCTGAAGAGCTCCTCTGCCTCCGAATGACCAATGGTTACAGGGAACAGCATCAAATGCACCAGACTGTTTGGCAATTTTGCAGACTAGGTCAATCTCAGCCTGGGTGTCAGTTCTAAAGGTTTAAGAGAAAATTATTTATTAAATGCAATCAATATTTAACAAAACAAACATCAGACAAGATAAAAATATACTACTTGTATTGCCAAGTGTCACATATATGGGTTCATTATCTAGTAAAGACATGTAATCTAAATAAATAACATGTTATCAATAGGGACAACTAAAGGTCACTAGGTCTGTGTTCATGAATATCCCAGCACAGGCTCGGATGGTTCAGTCAAAATTCTATAACGGAGACAAGAATGGACACAGACATTACAGGGCATATACTGACAGCCAGTCACATGTCATAGTACCTAGTAACAGGGCTACTGATATACACACACACCATCATGTAGCACACAAACAGTATTTTATCCTGTATAACTTCTCCTTAACAGCCTAACTATGATTCTGTCATTCATGGTGCTCTACAGTCAGAAGTCATTAATCTATTTATTATCTTATTGTGTTTTAGTTAGAAAGCTCAAAAATATGAAGCTGCGCTGTAAATTGGGAGAATTATGGCACAAAACCTACAGTAAAGATGGCTCTGCCCATAGGGCAGGGGCGTATTAAGAGAGGAGGGGGCCCGTGTGCATTCCCTGTCCGGGCCCCCTCCTCTCTCCCCGGCGACCACAGCATCAGTAGACTCTGAGCACTAGTCTGTGCCCAGAGTCTACTGCGCATGTGCAGGTCACTGGGAAAATGGCACGGCCGCCATTTTCCCGGAGATTTCCTCACTGCGTATGTGCAAAATGCCGGAAATTTTCTGCAGTTTTTGTGCAGGGCTGAGACACCCGATGAGGGACATCGGAGAGGTAAGTATTAGATAATATGGGTGCGGGGTGTACGGTGCGGGCCCCCCCTGGACCCAGGGTCCCATGTGCACCGCACAACCAGCACCCATTGTAGATAAGCCCCTGCCATATGGGCTTACTACCTAAGAGACATGGGGAGCACGTGACATAGAAGGAAGTAGAATAATTGTTGGTGAAAGTGCAGGTGGCTTTTCTTAAGCATTACTAGCCTACAGCAATAACTAATAAAACAGTATTTTGTGACATTTTTGTGCAGCTAACTGTGATGTAATATGGTTGGTAGAAGAGACAGCAAAGGCAGAGACTTGACACATGAAACAGTCACTGTAGAAATCCTAAAAAAAATTTAATCTGCTATCAGCCACAACTGTGCTGCACAGTCACTCATGGTTTCTGTCCATGTAGCCCAGTGCTGTTCTTTAGTGTCATGCTAGCTACTGGAAGAAGAGCCAGAACTTTTGATTGATCCCCATGTTCCATGTCAGCTACTGACAACCAGTTGGCAGCGGAGATCAACAAAGGAGGAAAAGAGATGGCTACACCAATGACTGTCACTAGCGATGACCGTTAACCTCACTGGGTCCAGGAGCTGTACAAGAGATGGCATTCCATTAGATCTTCTGAACAACACTCACACCGCAAATGTTTAGATGTTGTACAATCAAAGGAACAGGATCATGTATGAGGTCAACCGAAAAACATGCATATTATGGACACATAGTCTGTGTCTCTGGTTTCCTCAGTTAGCAAAAAAGAAAGACAGAGACCAAGGTGAAACATTGTGGAGATCCAAAATACCACTCTTATTTCAGTCATTAGTAAATAGATCATATGGTGCAGTGTCTCCCCACTAGCACAGTTCAAGAAACTAGCCATTTCTTTACTGAGAATTGCCTGAGATCACCCTCAAAACATGTCTGACTATCCCATTCCTTTCAAGGATAAGGATACATGTACTGTAAATGTGCGTCCTGGATGAATGCAATTTGCATCTAAAATAACTGAACATGTAACACCAATGTGCTATATTCCACGTGTATTAATTATTTATTTTATTTAGTAGTAGAAAAAAGGTGCAAATATGGATTGTAGAAGAATCTTTTATATTAAATAAAATTAAGTAACATATGATTACTTTGTACAAATACATATTTAACATGCAATAATGAATGTATCTAAAGCGTATGTATAAATATTACATGTCCCTTTTTTTTCTTACCTTACTCTGGTAAAAAGTGACCCAATTGGCATGACTTTTTCCACACATACTAAAAGATAATGGGCAGCTTCAGAATCAAGAGAAAGTTAGTTGTCCAGAGTCTTGGAACTATTACACAGAGCTGGGGACACTTCTGAAAACTGCTGCATAGGTATCTATACAAAGAGTAAATTACATTTTTTGCAGTGTTTAATGAAAAGAAAGGAAATATCTGACTGTCATCAATGTTCCACCATGACCACTAAGGGGCTGATTGTGAGGTGGGAGCAAAGCAAAAAAAAAAGAGCAAGTAACTTTGCACCTTGGTAAAACCATGTAGCACTGCATTTGGGGCAGATGTAAAATGTGCAGAGAGATTTAGAATGGAGATGGGGGAAGTCCAAACTGACCTCTAAATAGCCGTGTAAAAATAAAGCTGTCCAGCATTTGTGGGCTACATGTAAAAGCAGCCAGTATGTGCCCTGCATGCAGTGCCATAACAGAATTTCCAAGCTCCCTGTGCCGACCCCGCCTCCTGAGCAAATGACGTTATGCCGAGGGGATGGGGCCACCAACACCAGGAATTTCAGCACCAGATCGTCCTCAGAAAGCTCAGAGCGGCTGTATTTACAGGCGGCAGGGTGCATGGCATGCTCGGAGAGTCCAAAGGACGTCCTGGGCGGATGCAAAGGCCCGTGGGACAGCGATATTGCCATCCACAGAGCCATAAGCCAGGTCGCATACCACATGTTATGACCCTGCCTTCATGCACAAAACAAATTAAAATGTGGATGCATCATTTTCAGATTTTTTTTACTGGACTCATAATTGACTTATCAAAACCAGACCATAGCAGATGTTTGCAGCCAGTTCTCTTATATCCCTTCCACACTGTCAGCAATAACCCGGGTTATTTTGCATGAACGTGCAGCAACCCAGGCTATTGTGCAGTGTGAAAGAGCCCAGTTGAAATAACCTGGGTTGAGCAAACTGGTATTTCAACCCGGGTAACAAGCAGGGTTGAACGGTGGTTCAACCCTGCTCACGATGTGACCTGGGACCTGTTCACAGCATAGGAAAAGTCAGCGCTTGGTGATGATCCAAGCACTGGCTCGGCATGTGCCGGGTCGAGCCGTCTGTCTGAAAAGGGCATCACGCGGGATGGACTCATGTACAAAATCCCAGATGCGACCCGGGTTCGCAGTGTGAAAGGGGTATTAACCACATAACGTTCCGTATTTAGAGCCATAATTACACTTTATCTTGGTAAAGAACCTACTTGAAATATTTAAGGCCACCACAACTGGAACACCAAACTGCTGAGAAATCTGGATCTGCCTCTGTAAATGACAGCAGCCATCCTGAACCAGCTGGAGATTCTGTAAGACAGATGAGAAATTTGTTCTTAGGACTATTGAATGAGTTCTATGCACATTGATTCTCTGCCTTTTCCCAGTTGAAACAACATTTTGGTCTACTATGCAGTATATGAATAATTAATAACTGGTGTTCTATGTTAATACTTGAGCATATGGCCAGGCTGATGCTTTCAAGCATACTGCAGTTACATGTTGCCAACCACTATCACAGTATCAATGTTATGCCTGTATGGGTTATGCTTATGAAAAATTTTGTTGCATTGTTTACTCATTGTATCTCATGCAAGTAAAAATATTGCAACATTATAGACTTACTACTGTACAGTGACAAACTCACATTCTAAAAGGGAATACAAAATGGTGTGCTATCTGATTGGCCATGTTCAGCTGCCAGTGGGGGTGTGGCCAGCTCAAAGAAGGCATGATCAGCCTTTATAGAGATAGGTAATCTGTGTATTTCTCTGATTCTGGATAGAAGAGATTTTCGGTATAGAGCCAGATATACTGATTAGACCAACAATGTGCGACTCCTAATTACATTTGTGGGCTCTAATTGTGGTTCTCAGATCAGTGGCAAATGAGGGATTTTGAAAGGGGGGTTTCCAAATACTTGGTTACAAAACCAATGACAAATAAATGTAAACACATACACGATGCACTCAATAATCCAAGTATTAATCCATTACTGTACAAAATTTCAGATGCATTTATTACATCTTTCATCAACTAAAGAAAATGCATCTGAAATGTTGCACAGGATTAACAAGTTTGGATTATTAAGTACCCGAGGAAAAATAAAAAAGGCGGCACTGAGTCCTCCATTGGAAACATACACACACACTGACAAAGACTACACAGACACACACGCTGACTCTGACACTGACACACACCTCTCACTTAAAAACACAAATGCAGTCAAATAAATATAGCTCTGGCATAATTTATTAAAGATCACCCACCACCCCCTTCCCCCTCGCCAGCACCCCGCTCCCCCACATGTGATACACACACCTGCGGTGCGGCTCCAGGAGAGACCGCCAGCAGTGTCACCCGGTGGCAGCTCTCCCTCTCACAATGCTGGTGCCCCCATGTGAACTTCCTGGGAGGGTCTGCGCGCTGCCACTGTGGCTCCCCCTACAGCCAGCACAGTATAACAACAGGCACAGTTGCCTGAGTTTTGGCAGGAGACTCTCTTAACAACAACAAAAAAATTGTTCAGCCGTACGGCGATAGAGCAGCTGGCAAGGGGGGTTTCTAGGTACTCAGAACCCCCCCCCCTGCATGCATGTATGCAGATGGTCACTTTATAGTGGAGATCTAATCTACTACTCACATAATAATGAGAACATGATGTTTAGAAAAGATAAGCCAATTAACCAAGTAATTGAATTGTGTAGGTGGGGAAGGGGGGGGTCTTGGACGCCGGACTCCTGGACCGTGCATCACTCACTCCTAGTCCTGACTCCTAGTGCTGCTGCGGAACTAAAGGTCTCGCGATATGATGATGACGTCATCATCTTGCAGGGTTCTCTCACTTTACACCAGACTCCGGAAAGGTGGGCGGAGACTAGGAGGGACAACAGGAAGGAGGGCTGGATGGATGATCCTTGGCTCAGAGACAGAATTGTGTCAGCAGTGTCAGTGTGATGGAGGAAAGGGAAGAGCTCAGGAGTGCCCCATTGACTGCAGTGACTGTGAGTGCCCTTGAAACTGTGGTGTTGTAGTTGCTATATTTTTATTTTATAAATATAATAAATGTATTCATCCTTTAGTGTATTAGATATATATTTTATTATATTATATATATATATATATATATATAGACAGGGCCGGCCCTAGCCCAAATATTTTGGTAAGCAAGTATATTTCTTGGTGAACCTCTATGCAGTCCTCCTTTTAAAGTGCCCCCAGTAGTGCAGTACACATTGTGCCCCCTGTAGCAAGCCCCTTATATAGTGCCCCCAGTAGTAGTAACCCTATGCAGTGCCCCCAGTAGTGGTACCCCCTATGCAGTGCCCCTTATATAGTGCCCACAGTAGTGGTCCCCCCTGTGCAGTGCCCCTTGTGCCCCCAGTAGTAAGCCCCTTATATAGTGCCCCAAGTAGTATTCCCCCCTATTTAGTGCCACCAGTAGTGGTACTCCCTATGCAGTGCCCCTTACATAGTGACCCCAGTAGTAGTTCCCCCCATGCAGTGCCCCCAATAGTGGTACCCCTTATGCAGTGCCCTTTAAACAGTGGCCCCAGTTGTAGTTCTCCCCCTATGCAGTACCCCCAGTACTGCCCTTTATATAGTGCCCCCAGTAGTGGTCTACCGATGCAGTGCCCCCAGTGGTACTCCCCCCCTTGTTGTGCCCTCAGTTGTAGCCCCCCCTTGTAGTGGTCCCACCTTTTAGTGCCCCTAGTAGTAGTCCTCCCCTTGTTGTGCCCCCAGTGGAGGCTCCCCCCTATGCAGTGCCCCAGTAGTAGCCACCCCCTTGTTGTAGTCACCCCCTTGTTGTGCCCCCAGTGGAGGTTCCCCCCTATGCATTTCCCCAGTAGTAGCCACCCCCTTGTTGTAGCCCCCCTCTTGTTGTGCCCCCAGTGGAGGTTCCCCCCCTATTCAGTGCCCCAGTATTGCCCTTTACATAGAGCCCCCAGTAGTGGTCCCTCAATGCAGTGCCCCCAGTGGTAGTCCCCACCCTTGTAGTGGTCCCCCCAGTAGTAGTTCCCCCTTGTTGTGCCCCCAGTGGAGTTTCCCCCCCATATGCAGTGCCCCAGTAGTAGCCACCCCCTTGTAGTAGTCCCTCCCTTTGTAGTAGTCCCCCCCTTGTTGTTCCCCCAGTGGACGTTCCCCCCCTATCAGTGCCCCAGTAGTTGCTCCCACTCCGGCCGCCGCCATCCGCTCCTCAGTCCGTCCTCCCGGGCCGGGCTGCTCTGCATTATGGGAGAGATGTTATGACGTCTCTCCCATTACCCACTGCGGGGGCTGGAAAGCTCCAGCCCAGCTCAGGCAGTGGGTGCAGTAGCCAATGAGAGTCCCCCCCTACCCGAGTAGAATGTAAGCGGAGGGCACGTAAATGTATTGGTCAAGAATGAACCAAGACATAGCACAGACAACAGCTACATGTGAGTTATGTCTTATGTATTAACGATACTGGATCAGAACCTCTATACACACCTTCCTATACCTTCTAATGTCCTGCCTATACCTTCTAAGGATGACGCTAATTTGCGTACACAGTCATACCATAAATAAAGACTTAGACATGGAATCTGTGGTTCCAAAGCACAAGTGTTATTCAGGTAAAAGTTCAGACAGTTACACGCAATTGATCTAGACACAATTTAGGCGCAAAAGGAAAATTATACAGACCCAAGTACAGTATACATACGCAGGCGCTTCCGGACCCGGAGATAGGCATCAGCAAGAGACCCCTAGTCATACAGCATTCAGCACGAAGACCGAGAACCAGCGTTCATGCACGCATATTTATACCCCCCAGAATAAACAGGACAATAGGGAAGTTAGTTGCTGATGTCATTGGTTCCCAGGGGAGAAGCATCTGTTACAGCAC
The DNA here is from genome assembly GCA_031769625.1 of Taudactylus pleione. NCBI lineage: Eukaryota > Metazoa > Chordata > Amphibia > Anura > Myobatrachidae > Taudactylus > Taudactylus pleione. Next base: position 4,301,449 of record JAUIMM010000153.1, read on the forward strand.
ATTTAACAGGCTGGTTCAAATAGACTCTTCCTGCCTCTAACAGCTGGGGTTCTTCCTCTTCACGCCCCCTGCAACATTCTAACAGTTGTTCATGAAATACACATTTTGTTGCTTGTAGGCTCTGCGATCCATAACTTGAGTTTGCATGATGCGACCTCCCCACCGATAACACCGGAATACTGTAAAAAGAGTACGCATCAATACAAGACCAAACACGACTTGTTTAGCATGTATAATACCTTAGTTATCAAATCTCTTTATTTCTCAGCATTTAAACTAACTGAACCAACTTAAATCATACACCTTAAAGCTTATTGAACCTTATGTGTGAATATGGAATGTGTGGGTATTCAGGGTTTGATATAAGGATGCTAGTTAACTTGGGGCAGATGCGTGCGCATAAAGCTAATAAAACAGCGGTTTCATACAAACTCCTATGCATTCGCTAATATGCGACTAGTTAACAGCGCAATTGTGCGTATTAATGTGTGTGTGAGAAATGGTGAAAAATGCAATCGCATGGTGCTAATAGTATCACCGCCACATGTACTAAAATGTGAGTTTATCTAAAATGGCGCTTAGGTGGCCATTCGCAAAATGGCGTCTTGCGATCTCATTTTCAAGATGGCGTCTTGAGGCCAGTCGCAAGATGGCATCGCCGCAATTAAATTTTATACTGAACTTGTCTCAGCCAATTATTCAGCTTCGACAGTCCACCCTTTGATAGCAAACAACATGCTATCACAATCTGCTATTAGAATTTAATTTAGGCTTACAGTTACATATTATTTGGTGTTATTATGGGATGGCACAAGGTGGTTCTTAATCCATCAATAATGTGTCTCTGGGTGGGGACATAAAACTACTATTATACGCACACCACGGATCTTGGAAGATCATGTGAAAGGTGTGGGTAAAAGCAGTCTTGAAGGGGAATTGAGACTTTACATTATCTGAGGTGTTCTATGAATAACATTTCAATAATACATTCTATGCATGTCTAAATATAATACATCAAACGATTGTATTTCCTAGTTCAGGGTTGTAATGCAGTTCTATATTTACCTCGGTATACATATTGTCATTACTGACCACCATCATAGTTTCATTCTTTCGTTTCACTCTGTTTTTACATTTTCCACACTTCAACACAATAGGAACACACCGGACGCATATGCCAATTATTATGATGACAATCAGTATAAGGATTAAGAATTTGCCTACGCTGGCGATCACTCCCTGGACCCATTCCCCTAGACCTGAGAACCAATTCACTGGGTTCAGCCATGAAACTCATCCTTCTATCTTCTCCCCTATTTCAGCCACTGAAGCGCTATGGTTTTTGCGAAATTCCCACTTTAGCTGCAGAATTTCATCCATCTTCCGGTCTATCACCTCCTTAGGGTTGCTGGTATCATTGGTGACATAGGTGCAACATTTTACTCCAAATTGGGTGGCCAATGTTATGCAATACCCTCCAGTAACAGCAGTTAAATAATTCAACACTAGCCTGTGTTGCACCAGTTCTTTCTTGTACGCTTGCAATTCTCTTCCTCTATACCTGAATGTGTCATCGTACATCTCGGTGATATTATCTATCAATTTGGCAAGTTTCTGGATATATCTAAAATTTTATGTACCCCGAGCGATCCTGGTGGGGTCCAATGCAACCAGAACTTGAAAGCCAGTTGTTTCACTGATTAACTGAGTGGATTTATGTATATCACCAAGTACCATATTTCTTTTGCGTCTGTGTTCATATTGTGTGTGAAGATATGGTGACGGTGTGTTTTTATGTATACCCAGCATTTCAACATGTGTGAGGGTCATAACTTCTGGGACTACTCTTCCCAGGTAACACAAACCTTAGGAACTCGGGGAGAGCCATTTATACACTTTTCTTCCACAGATGAAATATACATTATCAGGGAGAACATAAGGAATGGTATGCATCATTATCATTAAGCACATTTCCCTTGCAAACAATCCTATTTCTGGTTCTTCCATCTGGTACATGCAAGTTTCTGGCTGTATTATTTTAGCACAATAACCATTTGGCACCTTACCAATAATTTCTTTGGTGGAACTCAATGTATACCGATACCTAAAATGTTTCCCACTAGACTTAATGGAGCGCAGCAGATCATGGTTTATGGACTCATTATCAGCTCTTTGTGAAAAGGTCATTGTCTGATTATTCCCTGTCACTTCCCAACTCCCAGGTTTATTGAGGTTGGTTATGTTTAAACACAAAAGTGATCTATCTACTTGGAATTGATAGAGTTTGAAATGAGGTGGTTTGGATGAGAGGAATTTTCCATCCAATGTTTGCCCTTTATGCAATTCTAAAATTTCCGTGATATTCAGCGGGAATGGCACTAACCCTACGTTATGCTGTCCCTGGGGCACATGTGAACACACCCAGCAATCAGTTTGATTTAACACTTTGCCTACCATGCTATGATAATCCTCTAGAGGATACCCACCCCAGTACGGATTATATTTAGGTTGGCACCGTTGGATACAGTTCTCATCAACTAGGGACCCACAAAGCTCACAAATACAGGAATCTTCAGACGATAACCCTCCACACCTTCCCCGAGTATCCGGAATGACAGCTTTTTTAACAATAACAGTACTAAGATTGGAAAGACACTCCCCTGATTGGCATTGCACTCCTCCTGATTCCACTCCATCAGCACTGCCATCAGCTCCCGTTTCCTCAATCGGTCCCCCATCACAGACACTGGATATCCCCGGACTGACCAGGATGGTGAACACTCTAAAAAAGAATAAGAAAATGAACACAGCAGACCCGTCCATTGTCACAACAAGACCTGCAAATTTCTCTTAGTTCAGGTATCTTACTACGACCTTTTCAATCCTCCCGGAACAAGCTCGCGAGCGACAGGTCCACGCTATCAGCTTTGTCTCCGACTTGTTTCTCCACCGGTTGATTGACCTTTTTGCAGTGAGTGGAATGGACCCAGGTATCTCTCTCGGCCACCTTCAAAGATGTAGTACTCGTCAGCAGCACCTGGTACGGACCTTCCCACCGATCAGTCAAACAACCTGAACGCAAGAAATTTCTGATCATTACATATTCTCCTGGTTCAACATCATGACAGTTCGTTTCAGGCATATCATTAGACAACAATTTCAGTTTCTGCTGCTGTTGCTTTTACTGATTACTCATTGATATTAGATACTTCACAGTTACCTCATTGTTACCCTTTAGATCTTCCTGTGGACTTATAATCAAATGAGGTTGTCTACCGAACAATATTTCAAATGGGGACAGATTCAGAGGAGGTCTAGGAGTGGTCCTTATGCTATGTAGGACCAAAGGTAACGCTTCTGGCCATCCTAGTCCAGTCTCTGCCATGATTTTACTTAGCTTATTTTTAATAGTCCCGTTCATCCTCTCTACCTTTGCACTGGCTTGCGGTCGGTAGGGGGTGTGAAGTCGGCTATTAATACCCATCAGCTTACACATATTTTGAAAAACATCACCTGTGAAATGGGTACCCCTATCACTCTCGATGATTTTAGGGATACCGTACCTGCATACAAATTCCTGAACTATTTTCTTGGCAGTAAACACAGCAGTATTAGTGGCCACTGGGTAGGCCTCAACCCAGTTAGAAAATACGTCTGTGCACACTAATACATACTTAAGGTTCCTGCAGGGTGGTAATTGGATGAAATCAATTTGTATCACCTGGAAAGGTCCATCAGTCGGTGGAATGTGGGATGGTTCGGTAGGGATCGCTTTCCCTATGTTCTTTCTCAAGCAGGTCAGACAGGACATTGCTCTCTTCTCTGCTTGTGAAGAAAAACCTGGTGCGCACCAGTATGCCCTCACCAACTTGAACATACCCTGTTTACCCAGATGAGTCAGACTGTGTGCTGCCTCAGCCAGGCTGGGGTAATATGCCTTGGGGGCTACTGGCTTACCATGTCCATCCCTCCAGAGCCCAGAGGACTCTTGCCCACATCCCTTGGACTTCCAAATTGATTTTTCCTGAATTGAACACAAATTTTGCATCTCAATTAATTTCAGCATATCAATAGTTTGGAATGAAAATAATTGTTTCAGTTGGAGAAAACATTTTTAACCCTGCTGCCCATTTTGCAGCTTCATCAGCTCTGTTGTTGTCCAGTGACACCGGGTCATCCTCACATGTGTGGGCTTTGCATTGAATTACTGCCACTGCTTTGGGAAGTTGGATTGCTTCTAAAAGATGTTTTATGTGTCGGGAATGTGCAACTGGTGTGCCTGCTGCTGTCATAAAATTTCTCAGACGCCATAGAGCCCCAAAATAGTGCACTACCCCGAACGCATACCTCGAGTCAGTGTAAATGTTAGCAGATTTGCATGCTGCCAGTTCACATGCTCTAGTCAGTGCTACTAACTCTGCCACCTGGGCTGAGTGAGGAGGACCGAGAGGTTTAGCTTCTATGATGTCTGTGTCATTTACAACAGCATAACCTGTACATAATTCACCTGTGTCTGTTTGTCTATGACAACTCCCATCCGTATAAAAAGTTACATCCACATTCTCTAAAGGTGTGTCATGTATGTCAGGTCTAGCAGTAAAGGTCTGATTCAGATATGTCATACAATCGAGCGTATCATTATGTCTGCCGGACTCACCTCCCGCCAGCAACTCCTCTCCTTCCACCCTTTGTACATCATGTTGTACATATGGTAGGTATGTTGCTGGATTCAGCGTACTGCAACGTTTAACAGTAATATTTGCAGGAGCGATTAGAGCTAGTTCCCATTTGGTGAACCTAGCTGAGGAGACGTGTCTGGTTTGAGCCGAGTTCAACAGAGCAGATACAGCATGGGGAGTGTAGACAATCATATCATGGCCCAATACTACGTCCTCACTTTTACTCACCAATAAAGCGGTAGCTGCTACACTTCTCAAACAGGTGGGGAGTAATCTTGCTACCGTGTCCAATTGGGCACTGTAGTATGCTACGGGCCTACTGGCATCACCGTGTTTTTGTGTAAGGACACCTGCAGCACAACCATCGGCTTCCGTACAATACAAATCAAAAGGTTTTTCATAATCAGGTATTCCCAATGCAGGAGCTCTTGTCAGACTATCCTTAAGATTAAGGAAAGCCTGTTCTGATTCCTCTATGTGTATGACACGATCGGGCTTTGAGGAAGAGACTAATTCCTGTAAAGGTAAGGCCAAAATAGAAAAACCTGGTATCCACATTCTACAGTATCCACACATTTCCAAGAAGGTATGTATTTGCTGTTGATTCTGCGGCAGTGTCATGTTTTGTATGGCCTGGATTCTATCTGTTGTAAGGTGTCGTAACCCCTGGGTTAGGCAGTGTCCCAAATATTTTACTCTGGATTGGCACGGCTGTAGTTTGTCCTTAGCCACCTTGTGTCCTGTTTGTGAGAGATGAAGTAACAAAAGTTTAGTATCATTCAAACATGATATAAACGAGTCAGAACATAGCAATAAATCATCCACATATTGAATTTGAACAGATCCATTGGCAGGTTGAAAAGATTGTAAACAGTCATGCAATGCCTGGGAGAAGATACTGGGACTGTCTATGAAACCTTGGGGTAATCGTGTCTATGTGTATTGTAAACCTCAGTATGTAAAGGTGAATAGATACTGACAGTCAGGATGGAGAGGCACAGAGAAGAAAGCTGAACAGAGGTCAATGACAGTGAAATGGGTTGCATTTGGTGGAATTTGCATCAAAATGACAGCTGGATTCGGCACTACGTGGAATTGGCTCTCTACTACCTTTTTAACACCTCTAAGGTCTTGTACCAGCCTATAACCCCTCCCACTACTCTTCTTCACTGGAAAGATGGGACTGTTGGCTACACTAGCTGTACGAACTAAAATTCCCTGTTGTAATAATTGCTCAATTATTGGAAAAACCCCTAATTCTACCTCCTGTTTTAGTGGGTACTGGGGAATTTTTGGAGCTTGTCTTCCGCTTTTTAAATTTACCATTACTGGGCTTATGTTTGCCATTAATCCAGTGTCCTGTCCATCTTTAGTCCAAAGGGAATCTGGAATTCGGGACAACATATCATCTACCTGTGATGGAGTTTCATTTAAAACGGTAGAGTGATACATTATCCTTTGAGGAGTGTCTAACATATCCCGCACCTCGTATACCATTCTCTCTGGGATATCTAAAAATACACCATCAGGGGTGCAATATATACAACATCCCATCTTACATAACAAGTCTCTGCCCAGTAGGTTAGTAGGAGCCGCAGCAGCCAGGAGAAAAGAATGCCTGGTATGCAACGGCCCAATAGTAACCTCTGTGGACTTTGTTAAAGGATAATGTTCCACTTTATCTGTTACACCCATTGTTGGTACTGTCTCGTTGGTCACCTGCAAATTAATGGGAGATTTTATCACCGACCTGGTCGCCCCTGTGTCTACAAGAAAAGGATATTCAGTACCAGCTACATCAACCATCATGACCGGTTTTTCCCTAGTACTTCCCGTTAACCTGACCATCTGTAGACTACAGGAATGACCTGACCCCTAGCGTTGGCTACCATTCTCTAATAAAGCATTTACGGCTACAATTGGAGCTGGTGCCTGCTGAACATTTGCTGGCCTCTGTGCATATCCCTTATGGGGATATCTAGGTCTTCCCTGATGTGGGATCCCTACTCCTTTTACTATACAGTTTCTACTTAAGTGTCCTGTTTGTTTACAGTTAAAACATGTTCGTGTTTCGGTTGAAGACATGTGGTGTTGTGAGGTTTGCGCAGAGGGTAAAGGTGGTGGATATTGGTAAGGATAGGGAGGGTAAGGGTATTGTGGGGGATAAGAAGTTGGTGGATAGCCTGGGACCTGTGGTTGCATTGGGTTAGTGGGATAGAGTTGTGTTTGTTGTTGAGTAGGGTTAGTGAGAGCACATACTTGTTCAGAAGTGAGTGTGTGTGCAAGTGCAAGTGTGTCTATTGGCTGTGATGTTACCGTCATTCCCTCCAGAGCTTGTACACTGATAGCCATTAGTTTTCTGCTCTGGGCTTCTCTCTTTTTGGAGATGTTTTTATCATGTTCAGTGGCGGTTTCTATGAGGGTATCTGTTGTAAGTCCCCACCAGCCAGGCTGTGAGGTCTGAACCCGAGTTTTTAAACTCTCTTTTAGACTGTCCACAAGTACCGTAACTATCATTCCCCTGTGGTGAGTGCTATCTTTAATATCTTCTATCCCAGTGTACTGGGTGATAGCCTGCAGAGCCCGATCGCAGTAATCTTCTGCAGTCTCACTCTCTTTCTGTTTAATGGTGAAAATTTTGTTCCAGCTAACTACTACTGGAAAATATATACCCAATTGAGTTACAATGCGGGAAATGTTACCTTGGTTTACTTGGTCTGTTAAGGGAACGTCACCATCCAATACACAATCCGTGATAACTTTTGTCACGTCGGTATTGCGTGGCAGACAGGCCCTTAACACCACACGCCAATCTTTATTAGTGGGCTCATGTGAACTACCCAAATTTCTCAAAAATCTTTGACATTTGGCTAATTCCTTTTTGGGATCGGGGAAATCATTTATGATGAAATTTAGTTCTGCTCTTGTCCAAGGACAATGCATTACTACTTCCCTCGTGGGCACTATACCGTTCGCGTCTGCATTTCCATTTGGAACAGTTATTGACCGAATGGGATGCAGACCGGTAGCGCTGCTATCTTTGACCTGGTTACCTGGCTGGGGGTTTAGTCTGCTGCTGCTGCTGCATATGAACAACTTCCTCTACGGGTGCAGAGGGCACTAACACTTCCCTTGCTGTTACCGATGGAGATGGCGGCACCACTCGTGATTGTGGTGATGCAGCATCTATCATCTGCACAGCATGGGAAATGGCAGACATTACAATAGGCTCATCATCCGCATCATGAACATTTTCTTTATAGTTGCTTAAGAGAGGGTACAAGTTGCTTGTTACATTTTTATGGGTATTTTTGGTAACTGTACTTGCACCTCCATCCACATAAGGTGGGGAAGGTGAGCGTGAACTGCTGACAATACTCTCCACGACACTACCTTGCCACACGTGCGCGCCATTTTGCAGCTCGCCCGTATTGCAATTCAGCGTCGCGGATGTATTTCCTGGCAATGTGCTTACGACGCTAGTTTGCGTCGTTTGCACATTTTTAAGCCACGCATCCCCTTCATGCTGCCACAGTTTTAAACATTCAAAATATTTAACCTTTTTCTCTCGGGAGCGCATCAAACTGATGTGATCCCGGACATTGTCTAACACATTTTTATCAAAACTACCAATTCTGGGAAACGGTCTAACACTCTTCCTCGTCATATTAAACCATAAATCACAATACCTTATTGCATAAGTACCGTACTTGGTATGCATGATACGACAGGCCGATCCGATCGGCGCCTCCATTAGCAGCACATCATTGCCTAACATCTCTACTGTTTGCGTGGCTCCCATTATGAGACAACTCCTATGCTTTTCAATAAAGATTTAGACCAGTGAAAGACAATCAAGACACTTTCACTTACCTGTGGACGATTTAAGTCGGCGGCGCCCACACACCTGGATAAGATTTAGTAAGGCAACTTCCACACCTGGATAAGATTTGAAAAAGGCAACTTCCACACCCGGATAAGATTTAGTAAGGCAACTTCCACACCTATGAGAGTTTATATGTCGGCTACTCTCACACACCTCTCTACAACAAAGACAACATGTACACCTGCTACTGTGTATAGAACGGTGAAGCTGCTTACCGAGCGGCTAGACTAACCCTTGCACCTAGCCTTTAAGGATCATATGATACCCTTAACTTTGTTCAACAAATATTCACTGTTACACACTTTTTTCCTGCGCAGAAAAATACACGTTAACCCAGATATTGGTAATAGAAAAAATATATAAACCTCAATGGCTTTGTTCAAACACGTGGCAGCACAACCGGAAGTACGTATACGCTATTGTGCGACCAGTCGCATACACAATAATGCGACTACCACACAACCGTATAATGGCTTTTTAACTGCATACGCAAAAGTGCATCTTTGCTATGCGCAAACCTGTGACTTAGCTGCGTACTCAGTACTGCGACACCCCTTTAAACGTAAGGTTCTACCAACAGAGGAAAACAAACTTTTTCCTCTCTTGTCCCTGGATTCTAGTCAGCTTCCTTGATTCACACGGAGACGGATAGCGATCTTTCAGCACAAAGCGGTTGCAGGCAAACCCTGCATGTGGCCACTCCACCCTTTGCTGAAATATCGATGGCCGTATGTACCGTGTGAGCAGGTAAGTGACTTCACTACGAGCCCCCAACTAATGATACTGGATCAGAACCTCTAAACACACCTTCTTATACCTTCTAATGTCCTGCCTATACCTTCTAAGGATGACGCTAATTTGCGTACGCAGTCATACCATAAATAAAGACTTAGACATGGAATCTGTGGTTCCAAAGCACAAGTGTTATTCAGGTAAAAGTTCAGACAGTTACACGCAATTGATCTAGACACAATTTAGGCGCAAAAGGAAAATTATACAGACCCAAGTACAGTATACATATGCAGGCGCTTCCGGACCCGGAGATAAGCATCAGCAAGAGACCCCTAGTAATACAGCATTCAGCACGAAGACCGAAAACCAGCGTTCGTGCACGCATATTTATACCCCCCCAGAATAAACAGGACAATAGGGAAGTTAGTTGTTGATGTCATTGGTTCCCAGGGGAGAAGCATCTGTTACAGCACATTTAACAGGCTGGTTCAAATAGACTCTCCCTGCCTCTAACAGCTGGGGGTCTTTCTCTTCATGCCCCCTGCAACATTCTAACAGTTGTTCATGAAATATACATTTTGTTGCTTGTAGGCTCTGCAATCCATAACTTGAGTTTGCATGATGCGACCTCCCCACCGATAACACCGGAATACTGTAAAAAGAGTACGCATCAATACAAGACCAAACACGACTTGTTTAGCATGTATAATACCTTAGTTATCAAATCTCTTTATTTCTCAGCATTTAAACTAACTGAACCAACTTAAATCATACACCTTAAAGCTTATTGAACCTTATGTGTGAATATGGAATGTGTGGGTATTCAGGGTTTGATATAAGGATGCTAGTTAACTTGGGGCAGATGCGTGTGCATAAAGCTAATAAAACAGCGGTTTCATACAAAGTCCTATGCATTCGCTAAAATGCGACTAGTTAACAGCGCAATTGTGCGTATTAATGTGTGTATGAGAAATGGTGAAAAATGCAATCGCATGGTGCTAATAGTATCACCGCCACATGTACTAAAATGTGAGTTTATCTAAAATGGCGCTTAGGCGGCCATTCGCAAAATGGCATCTTGCGATCTCATTTTGAAGATGGCGTCTCGCGGCCATTCGCAAGATGGTGTCGCCGCGATTACATTTTATACTGAACTTGTCTCAGCCAATTATTCAGCTTTGACAGTATAGACTAAAGCAACAAGTCGAACCGCTGAGTCCTCATGCAGTGATAGAGAGACCATACCAGAAGGTAGGTGCAGATTTGTTTGATTGTAATGGGAAGACGTACACTGTCATGACTGATTATTATTCTAATTATCCTGAGGTGAAGACACTACATACAACTACTAGTAAAGCTGTAATCAATTGCATGAAGTCAATCTTTGCAAGGCATGGTGTTCCTATGGAGGTGTTCACTGACAATGGTCCTCAGTTTTCCAGTGCTGAATTTAAACAATTTGCAAATGATTGGGAATTTGTCCGTACTACGTCAAGTACCCACTATCCACAGTCATAAGGATTGGGGGAAGGTTCAGTAAAAACTGTAATGAGTCTCATGAAATAAAGCACAGGAAGGTAAAGAAGATTAATACAAAAGTCTCTTAATCTACCGCAGTACACCTCTGCAGAATGGATTCTCTCCAGCACAAATGTTGATGGGAAGGAGAAGTAGAGCAAATCTTCCAATACATGATGAACTGCTTAAAACGCATAGTTCAACATTAGTCAGACTGAGTAAGGAACGACAACAGGTGAAACAAAAACTGTTCCATGATAGACAAGCTAAAAGCCTGATCTTAGATCGGGTGACCAAGTCCATCTCGGAGACTATGAGAAAGGCATTTGGATGCAGAAAGGTACTGTGCAAGCACAAGTAGCACAAAGATCTTATAGTGTATGCACAGAGCGTGGAACAGAAGTAAGAAGAAATCGGGTGGATTTAAGATCTCAACCTAACCAACATGAAGACAACATGACTGAAGAATATCCTTCATCTAACATGTATGATAATCTGAATTACGGCGATCAAACCATGATTCAAGAAAGGTCCAACATGGTTGATGAAACACAGACTGTGTATGATATTCTTAACATATTACATTGTTGAATTGTTGCACTGAAGGATACAGGGGTTATCTTTAAAGAAAAGAGGATTTGGTGTTATTGCATTAGACACTCCCTAACTTATATGTGAAAGCCTGAATCTTCAGTGACGGTCTCTAGGACCATGGGGAATGCTGGGAAGTGGGTGTAGTCTCGTGTAGTATGTCGATAGTTTGCAAATGGCTAAACAATGAAGCATAGCAGTTGTAACCCATGCATCAGTGTCCATATGAATGCATATACAAGCATGCAAACAAAACATCTGTAAGCACAGCTGAATGTGAAAGAGGATTTTCTACTCTACAACTAATTAAAACCTGCTTAAGGTATGGCATGAAGCAGAACACACTAAACCTGATGCAAGAGGGACCAGATCCTACAGACTTTGATTATGAAAAACCTGCAGATGACTGGGACCCTAAGAAGAAGAGGAGAATTAATATATAAATTGTTATTTCAAGTTTAAATCATTATAAGGACAGAATTTAAAACATTTTATTATTGCGAAGGTCCCCATCCGGCTACTATTTGATGTCACCCGGCTGGAAACATTTTCTGGGGAGAAAACTGTTATCACTTTCCAGAGCTTAGTACATCTGCCCCTAAAAAGTAACGTGTTTATGACATTTCAAATCTCTTAGTCTAGGATGTTATAGCAACATATTGGACATACAGTAACACATGTCATAACTGTTGTGCATGTGCAGATTAACATGTTATATAACACCTCTTCTGCTTTACCCCTCTTTAACCAAAAATCATAATGTTTATCTTGTAAAGAATGTTCTGCACACACAGGGCCGTATGGAGGGCGGTGCAGCCGATGCCTCCGCACAGGGCGGAATTCTCCAAGGTCACCGGCTACAAGCTGCCCGGCACCGGAGGTCTGCATGAAGAGACCTCCTGCACTGCTGCCCGGCGCTCACAGAGCAACGCCGATGAAGATCCCCGCCCTCCACCCATCCCCAGACAGAAAAAGGTATGTGGCAAAAAAGGAATGACACGTGTGAATTCACATATGAGTCAATGGTGGGACTGTGCTCCGAACAAATGATGTATAAATAAACCCATGTACCAATGACTGAGTCTAAGGAGTGATTGAATTTATAGACTATTTTATTGGTTAATTCTACTAAATAATGGCAATAATGAATGCTGCTGATTACAAATATCATGTAAGATATATGGAGAGGGAGGGTGGTAATGAAATGAACATGGATACAGAAATAAATTTTGCTGGTAAAGGGTCAGTAATATACCAGACACTAACTGGTAAACAGGTGAGAGAAGGGTGCAGAGGGAGGGCGTCCCACACCCCACAATATAACCAAAAAATAATAAAATATAGAAAGTCAGAGTCTTGAAGAAAGTCAAATCTTACTGATGAGTGCGGTCAGACCCAAGTGGTCTGTGATCCGTCTCTTGAATTAAATAAAGTAAATAAAAGTCCCGGTGAGGCCTCACCTTCTGATGAATGTAGACGTTTCTTTCGGTCCTGTCTTCGTTCTGCCTCTTGGAGTCCCGGCTTCCTCTCTGTCTCCGCCGCTGGTAGGGCCGTATTCCAGCAACTGTAGTGCTAACAGTTGCAGGCTTGGTCCCCACAGAGTCCGTACGCCGAAATCCCGTGCAGCGCCGCGATCTCGCGAGAGGTCGCGGGCTGTGCGGGAAGCTGACGGCCCCGGACTGCTGTGCGCTCAACTCACCCAATTCGAGGAGGATCTGGCGGGTAGAGGGGAGGGTCGTGGGTCTCGTTGATGGCAGAAATGTGTAGTGTTCCTTCGATTCCTTCGTACTCCTACGCGTGTCAGCTGAAACAGCCTTCCTTAGGGTGTGATGGTGACGCCATTGTGGGGGTGGAATATAAAGTGTGTTGGGCGGGGCTTGGTCTCTGATGTGGGCCAACGTCACAGTAAACACCTGTTGCTATAGTTACTTGTCCTGGTAACGAAGGCATAATTAGCCTTGGGAAATGTGTGAAAAATACATGCTTGGAGCCATGGATCGGGAAACAGACGCAGATGCACAATGTATTTGTCATATTAGACACTAACACATGTTATTAGTTGGCACCTGCAACCATATTGTTAAACAAATGAAAAGAACAACAAGGTGGTTATAAAGCGGAAAACGGTTGAATCTGTACTTATGATAAAAAATGATAATTGTACTCTGAAAAATATGGTACATACTCCGTTGTATGTTGGAATGTGTTGATAGGATCTAACATATTGATAAAATTACATTGGCATGATTGTGTGCACAAAAACAGTAGGTATACGGATCCTAGACTGTTAAATGTACATACATTGTATTGCGGTATCTGGAACTAAAATGAATGCAGTTAATTGGGATTTAACCTGTTATGATTGATTGTATTTCATTGTCTATATTGAGCCCATATGGGGTCAAAGTCTTGAGCTCCATCATCCATTTTAACTCTTCTTTGTTGACTGCTTTTTCATAATTTCCTCCTCTCCAGTTCCTTCTGACCTGTTTAATACCTATAAAACACATGTCTATTGGATCTTGATTATGGTTGTCCTTGAAATGCTTGGATAAACTATGGGATTCTAAACCTTTCCTGATATTCCTGATGTGTTCTGATATTCTTAATTTTAATCTCCTTGTGGTTCTTCCCACGTACTGTTCTCCACATTTACATGTTATGAGGTAAATAACACCCACACTGTTGCACGTGAGGTGATCCTTAATATTATAAGTTGTCTGTCTCTGATTAGATTTAAAGGAACATATTTTCTTGGTAGATGGTTGTTTCAGTTTGCAAAATTGACATGCTCCACAGCAGTAGAAGCCAGGATCTAGTGTATTACCCAGAAGTGTTTTCTGGATAACTGTTTTATTCTTCATGTGATTGTGTACCAATTTTTGTTTCAGGTCTGGTGCTATTCTGAATATTAATTGTGGTTTTGGTGGAAGGAGGTCATTCAAAGTCTCATCTTCCAGAAGAATGTGCCAATGTTTACGGAGAATGTTATTACATAACCAGTAATCTGCTTGCCAGTTAAATGCTTGTAACAACTGGAGAATGTCGGTAGTGTCTCTGATATGGGATTTCTGTCTCTGTACATAAGCCTGTAGGAATGAGTCTATATATTTGGATAGATTACTGGTCAATGAATCTATGCCCGATATAATTGGGTGGCCTGGTGGATTCGTGATATTCTTGTGAATTTTGGGTAAATAGTAAATGACAGGAACTACTGGATGTTGATTATCTAAAAACTTGAACTCCTTGTCTGTGAGGATGCCTTGATCGTGACCAACCTTCAATAATTTGCGTAGTTTCTCTTGATATTGCCTGGTGGGGTCTATTGGTAGGAGACTGTAAGTTTTGGTGTCATTCACTATTCTCGTACACTCTGTTATGTAGTCTTGTTTGTTTAAAATCACTACTCCCCCTCCCTTATCTGCTGGTTTGATCACTAAATTATTGTTATTACTGAGATCTTTTAAGGCTTTCCTTTCTTTTTTATTGAGATTCATAGTTCTAGGTTTTGGTTGTGTGTTTAGTTTGTCAATATCCTTATTCACTAATTTCTCAAAAGTCTCTATCAAAGGTCCTTTCATGTATGTGGGATAAAAGGTGGAAGGTGGTCTGAGATTGGAATGTTTGTATTTGCTACATGATGCATCGGTACGCAGACATGGGTTCTTGCTGTAATATTTGGCCAATGCAAGTTTCCTTGTAAAGTGGTGTAAGTCCAAATATGTCTCGAATTTATTCAAACCTGTGGTTGGTGCGAATTTTAGACCTTTATCCAATAAAGTGATGTGTTCTTTTTCTAGTGTTATGCTACTGAGGTTAAAAATGCCTTGTCCTATGTTGTGATTTTGCGATGATCCTAATGGTCTCTGTTTTTTTGATGTTTTGCCCGTCCCTCCTCTACATCCCCTTCTACTTCGTCTAACTTCCTTTTTGTTTGTGGTGTCTGGAAATCTGCGCAGGCTAGGACGCCTGCTTCCAGATCTAAAAAATGTGTCCCCCATGTTTGTGTGGATAGAATGTTGTCAAGGGGTTCCTGTGTCTCTCTATCAGGACTTGGATTTGATTCTTTATCAGTATTTTTTGTACGGATAGTTACTCCAAAATCAATGGATTGTCTTGCTAGTTGGTCATAATCTGTATCTTCACAGATACTGTACGTTGAGAAACTAGTGTCATTGGTTGTATCCAGTTCCAAATTGTGGTCCGGATCTTGGGTTTCTATTTGTTGGTCTTTAGTTTCATTTATATTATTAAAGTGTATTTTCGTCATATATTGTTGGTAAGTTAAATTTAATTTTTTATATATCGGAGTTTCCTGTGTGTTCACTACCAGCAATGGATTTAATGCGATTGGGTTTTTGGTATGTCTTTGTGTTTTCTTCAGTGCTAAGTTGTTTTTGTAATCTATAGCCTGTCTCTTCCCTACTTTGTCTCGAATGATTTTTGAGGTTTTTGTTAGTATAATCTCCTCCTCATGTTTTTTTAATCTATTTTGAGTCACGTTTTCTAAATGTATGAATTCTTTATCATCTTTGTATTGGTCTAATTGTTCATATAGTTTATTGATATCTCTTTCTAAAGTTTTCAATTCGTTATTGTGTGTCTCTATGATGAGCCCAATCAGATTCTTTGAGCAATCCTTAATTATGTTTTCCCATTTAGACAAGAAAATGGGATCATCTGTTTTATAGGCAGGTGTCTTTTTGATTTGTAGTCCTTTTGGTACTAGGTTGTTGTGTAGGTACCAATCAAGTGTTTTATTGGTCCACCAAATCTTGGTCTCTCTATTTATTAATTTCTCTAGAGTTAGGAAATTATCACAGAACTGGTTAGTATTTATTTGTAAATCTGTACTGTTCTTTATGTCTAGAAATACTGTCTCTGCCCTATTGGCTCTAGTGTTCCTTACATCCAATAAACCCATATAAATAGGGAGCAGCTGCCAACACACAGACAGGGTAGTTAATGTAACAGTGGATAGATTTTTGGGTCGGCGCTTGCTTTATTTATATGGTCTGTGTAATTTGCACAGGTGTTGCAGATCCCAAAGTTGGACTACCCAAGTCTAACTATGACAAATGGCAAAAAAGGAATGACACGTGTGAATTCACATACGTGTCAATGGTGGGACTGCGCTCCGAACAAATGATGTATAAATAAACCCATGTACCAATGACTGAGTCTAAGGAGTGATTGAATTTATAGACTATTTTATTGGTTAATTCTACTAAATAATGGCAATAATGAATGCTGCTGATTACAAATATCATGTAAGATATATGGAGAGGGAGGGTGGTAATGAAATGAACATGGATACAGAAATACATTTTGCTGGTAAAGGGTCAGTAATATGATACCAGACACTAACTGGCAAACAGGTGAGAGAAGGGTGCAGAGGGAGGGCGTCCCACACCCCACTGCACTTCAAATCCAAAAATAATATAACCAAAAAATAATAAAATATAGAAAGTCAGAGTCTTGAAGAAAGTCAAATCTTACTGATGAGTGCGGTCAGACCCAAGTGGTCTGTGATCCGTCTCTTGAATTAAATAAAGTAAATAAAAGTCCCGGTGAGGCCTCACCTTCTGATGAATGTAGACGTTTCTTTCGGTCCTGTCTTCGTTCTGCCTCTTGGAGTCCCGGCTTCCTCTCTGTCTCCGCCACTGGTAGGGCCGTATTCCAGCAACTGTAGTGCTAACAGTTGCAGGCTTGGTCCCCACAGAGTCCGTACGCCGAAATCCCGTGCAGCGCCGCGATCTCGCGAGAGGTCGCGGGCTGTGCGGGAAGCTGACGGCCCCGGACTGCTGTGCGTTCAACTCACCCAATTCGAGGAGGCTCTGGTGGGTAGAGGGGAGGGTCGTGGGTCTCGTTGATGGCAGAAATGTGTAGTGTTCCTTCGATTCCTTCGTACTCCTACGCGTGTCGGCTGAAACAGCCTTCCTTAGGGAGTGATGGTGACGCCATTGTGGGGGTGGAATATAAAGTGTGTTGGGCGGGGCTTGGTCTCTGATGTGGGCCAACGTCACAGTAAACACCTGTTGCTATAGTTACTTGTCCTGGTAACGAAGGCATAATTAGCCTTGGGAAATGTGTGAAAAATACATGCTTGGAGCCATGGATCGGGAAACAGACGCAGATGCACAATGTATTTGTCATATTAGACACTAACACATGTTATTAGTTGGCACCTGCAACCATATTGTTAAACAAATGAAAAGAACAACAAGGTGGTTATAAAGCGGAAAACGGTTGAATCTGTACTTATGATAAAAAATGATAATTGTACTCTGAAAAATATGGTACATACTCCGTTGTATGTTGGAATGTGTTGATAGGATCTAACATATTGATAAAATTACATTGGCATGATTGTGTGCACAAAAACAGTAGGTATACGGATCCTAGACTGTTAAATGTACATACATTGTATTGCGGTATCTGGAACTAAAATGAATGCAGTTAATTGGGGTTTAACCTGTTATGATTGATTTTATTTCATTGTCTATATTGAGCCCATATGGGGTCAAAGTCTTGAGCTCCATCATCCATTTTAACTCTTCTTTGTTGACTGCTTTTTCATAATTTCCTCC
This sequence comes from Taudactylus pleione, assembly GCA_031769625.1. Lineage (NCBI taxonomy): Eukaryota > Metazoa > Chordata > Amphibia > Anura > Myobatrachidae > Taudactylus > Taudactylus pleione. Next base: position 4,319,448 of record JAUIMM010000153.1, read on the forward strand.
TCTCCAGTTCCTTCTGACCTGTTTAATACCTATAAAACTCATGTCTATTGGATCTTGATTATGGTTGTCCTTGAAATGCTTGGATAAACTATGGGATTCTAAACCTTTCCTGATATTCCTGATGTGTTCTGATATTCTTAATTTTAATCTCCTTGTGGTTCTTCCCACGTACTGTTCTCCACATTTACATGTTATGAGGTAAATAACACCCACACTGTTGCACGTGAGGTGATCCTTAATATTATAAGTTGTCTGTCTCTGATTAGATTTAAAGGAACATATTTTCTTGGTAGATGGTTGTTTCAGTTTGCAAAATTGACATGCTCCACAGTAGTAGAAGCCAGGATCTAGTGTATTACCCAGAAGTGTTTTCTGGATAACTGTTTTATTCTTCATGTGATTGTGTACCAATTTTTGTTTCAGGTCTGGTGCTTTTCTGAATATTAATTGTGGTTTTGGTGGAAGGAGGTCATTCAAAGTCTCATCTTCCAGAAGAATGTGCCAATGTTTACGGAGAATGTTATTAAGGCATTTGTGATCTCTATTGTATTGAGTGATAAATGGATGATTTGGTCTTTGTCTGGTGGGTCTGTCTTTGTATTTGAGTAGGGATTCTCTATTCTCTGATTCTACTTGTTCATAGGCGTGTTCTACTGCCTCTCGTTTGTAGCCTTTGTCTATGAATTGTTGTTTCATCACTGTTCCTTGTTTATGGTAATCTGCCATTTGGCTACAGTTCCTCCTGACTCCTATGCTGAGGGGGAGGAGGGGACGGAGGGGAGCGAGAGGGGCTGCAGTGCAGCACAGGACACACTACAGTTTGTGTTTGTTTAGGGTTGTTTGGGTGGAGGGAGATAGTGGACAGAATAAAAATGGATATTCTAAAAACATTTCAAAGGATTTATTTAAAATAAATAAATAAATATATATATATATATATATATATATATATATGTGTAGACTTAAGCCGCACACAAAACTGTTATCCAAAGTAACGGGTGCCCGGATGCTGCATAATATAGAAATGAGTCCAACTAAGGACAAAAAATCCAGCACACCATTTATAATCAAAAAAGATCTTTTAAATAGTATCAACAGGGTAAAGAACAAGCCATTTGCAATAGTATAAAAATATATACTCAGCACATATTCAATGGGTCAAACATAGTCTGGGGAGCCACGCTCTGAACCCAGTGGGCTCCGACAGCTGTTTCGTATCACCTTCCTCAGGGAACCACAAATTTACACTCAACAAATAGGCACACTATATACCCCTGAAATCACCAAAAATGAACTCACCTGTGCCGCACCAGCCCGCACGCCATCACACCCGCCCGGACCATGCTCCCTCCGTCCACGGCGATGCACACGTGCTCCGTCCGCCAAACCGGATATGACATCATCCGGAACGAGTATGCACCAACCGGGGACCGGGGGAAGACATCATGGTTCCTAGGCGCCGGAAATGACGCCGGCTGACACGGCACAGCTGACCCCATGTAAACAAAACATACTTTATTCAATATAACATCAAAAATCGACAGACAACACAATACAGACAATACTACACTATAACAAACATATTAAAATGCAGATGTATAACTATAGAACTACAATCCCAACAGATGACAAAAACATCGGAGACTGACATAATGTATGCTCCAGGTACAGGTAAAAGTGAAGACAGTATATCAATAGGCAGCAAGCGAATAATAAAGAAATAATCAACACAGAGGGCCAAACCACAGCCAGGCAATATTGATTAACATACTTATTAGAAAAATCTTATGTATTTTAATCGCCAACATAAGGCGCAAATGTAAATTCCTCGTTTAGCCCATGGGGAACCATGGTTCCAAGCTCATAAATCCACTTGCACTCTTGTTTCAGAAGCAACCTATTCCTATCCCCACCTCTACGTAGGGGGGGTATATGGTCAATAGGCATTACACGGAAGTCTTTCAGAGAATGTCCCTCCATGACAAAATGTCTAGCCACTGGAGGTGTCGAAGGCTCCATCTTAGTGTAGGCCTTTTTAATGGAGGACCTGTGCATTGCGACCTGTTCTTTCAGCATCCTGATAGTTTTGCCCACGTAGATCTTATTACATGGGCAAATAATTATATAAGTGACAAACTTCGTGTCACAGCACATACGATGTTTCAAACGATATACAGTTCCATTTATGGGGTTTATCAATGTATTGCCCGTTTTCATAAAGCGGCAATTGACACAGCCAGTACATTTGAATGACTCTCTCTGAGGATTTAGCCAATGTGTAGCACAATGGCTCACTGAGCTAACATCGGAGCTCAAGACCCATTCTCTCAAATTTCTGCTCCTTTTGTAACAGAAGAGCGGTACGTTTTTGCAAATGTCCTTTAGTATCGGATCTGTTTGTATAATGTGCCAGTGACGCAAAATGGCTCTCTTAACTAACCCTGAGGTAATGGAAAAAGTGCTGGAAAAGATCGTTCGCAAGTCTTTGTCTTCATCCTTAAAGGACGTTTTTAACAGGGCCTCTCTTTTTAGGAGCAGACATCTCTGTATTGCTTCCTTAACTTCTTTCATAGGGTAACCCCTCTCAATAAATTTGTTGCCCATAGCTTCCAACAGCATTTGATGTAATGCGCACTGCACGGACAAGTTGGGAGTAGCTCGTTGCCTCTAAAGGCATGTTCTTATCAGTTGGCTTCCTAAAGATTTCAGTTGAGAACTGACCATCAGTAATCCTCACACAAACATCTAAATAGTCAATACATTCTGCATTGTAGCTATAGGTAAATCTAATTGAGCCTGGCAAATGGTTCAGAACCTCTACAAACTCATGGAGAGCATTCTCCCCTCCAGTCCACAGCATAAACAGGTCGTCAATAAATCTAACATAAAATAGAATAAATCATGAAAAAACCTGATTAGCCATAATGTGTAAATTTTCAAAACAGTACATGAATAAATTTGTATAGGCAGGGGCCATATTGGACCCCATAGCTGTTCCTTTTAACTGCAAATAAAAAGCATTGTTAAATAGGAAATAATTTTTATGCAAAATAACTTCCATTAGTACTAAAATAAATTCAATGGGTGGACCAGTATACTGTGGACTGGAGGATAGAACCTCCCTCACTGCCTGCATTCCCTCAGTATGTCCAATATTCATATATAAACTGGTGATATCTAATGTCACCAGTAAGCAATCACTTGGTGGCTGACCAACAGAAGATAATTTTCGCAAAAAATCAGATGTATCTTTCAGAAAAAAAGGTGTACTTTGTACCACCGGTTGCAGGTAGTAATCAACAAACTGGGATAAACTCTGACACAACGATCCACGTGAACTAATGATTGGTCTACCCGGTGGCTGGGTAAGCGACTTATGCACCTTGGGCAATATATAGAGTAGTGGTATTTTGGGGTATTCTTGTAACAAAAACCGTAGTGTAATCATCAATCCAACCATTAACATGGCCCATATGTAAAATTGAATCTATTTCTTTCTTGTAGTTATCAGTAGGGTCAAAAGTAAGCTGTTAATAGCATCCAGTTACTGCCAGTTGACGCATTACTTCATTTACGTAATCATCACGATTCATAATTACAATGCCCCCACCCTTATCGGCGGGGTGAATAACGATGGATGGATTGTCACGCAGAGCAACAATAGCCTTACTTTCAGCTCTAGATAGATTCGAATGAAATATCTTAGCCTTTTGTATAAAAGGTAGGGTATCAGATTTAACTAACCTCATAAAAGTGTCAATCGAGGCGTTGGATGAGGGGGGATCAAAGGAGCTTCTAACCTTAAATGGTCTTTTAATGAACTCTTGTTCACCCTTTCTCACAAAAAAATCCTTAATTCTAAGCGTCCTGTGAAAATCATATAGTTCTCTCATAGTCAAAGCTGCGCTGTCTAAAGGTCTGTATAAAAGACAGACCCCTAGACAGCACAGCCGACTCTTGTTCAGATAATATATGGTTAGATAAATTGAAAAGGGTTATTTCTTTGGTCCCCTGTATTCTCTCAAAGACTTCCGTGTAATGCCTATTGACCATATACCCCCCCTACGTAGAGGTGGGGATAGGTATAGGTTGCTTCTGAAACAAGAGTGCAAGTGGATTTATGAGCTTGGAACCATGGTTCCCCATGGGCTAAACAAGGAATTTACATTTGCGCCTTATGTTGGCGATTAAAATACATAAGATTTTTCTAATAAGTATGTTAATCAATATTGCCTGGCTGTGGTTTGGCCCTCTGTGTTGATTATTTCTTTATTATTCGCTTGCTGCCTATTGATATACTGTCTTCACTTTTACCTGTACCTGGAGCATACATTATGTCAGTCTCCGCAGATGTTTTTGTCATCTGTTGGGATTGTAGTTCTACAGTTATACATCTGCATTTTAATATTTTTGTCATAGTGTAGTATTGTCTGTATTGTATTGTCTGTCGATTTTTGATGTTATATTGAATAAAGTATGTTTTGTTTACATGGGGTCAGCTGTGCCGTGTCAGCCGGCGTCATTTCCGGCGCCTAGGAACCATGATGTCTTCCCCCGGTCCCCGGTTGGTGCATACTCGTTCCGGATGACGTCATATCCGGTTTGGCGGACGGAGCACGTGTGCATCGCCGTGGACGGAGGGAGCATGGTCCGGGCGGGTGTGATGGCGTGCGGGCTGGCGCGGCACAGGTGAGTTCATTTTTGGTGATTTCAGGGGTATATAGCGTGCCTATTTGTTGAGTGTAAATTTGTGGTTCCCTGAGGAAGGTGATACGAAACGGCTGTCGGAGCGTGGCTCCCCAGACTATGTTTGACCCATTGAATATGTGCTGAGTATATATTTTTATACTATTGCAAATGGCTTGTTCTCTACCCTGTTGGTACTATTTAAAAGATCTTTTTTGATTATAAATGGTGTGCTGGATTTTTTGTCCTTAGTTGGACTCATTTATATATATATATATATATATATATATATATATATATATGTAGTACTTCGTCAATATGTAAAATTGGACACATCTTTCAATATGAACTACTGCAATTAGTATTATTATTCAGACATACCATTACCTCCCAACATTTGGTCTTGGAACAAAATGGGTGTGGCCAAACATCTCAGGAGCATGGCCAGTTATTTCAGGGCGCGTCACCTGTGCTTCTGCTGTGGTGCATACACAAGCGAGGGTAATCTCTGATTAACAAAAGTAAAAATCGAATTTACCAAATAAATAGAAAAAACATTATATGCTAATGGATGAAGTACAATCAGCTGTGGGACAAACTGCTAATCAAAAGCAGCTACATAGATAGTCATCCTCAGCATGGCGCATATTTACCTCGGCCTTCCAGCAGCCACAAGACACTTCCTTCCTAACAGATGTATCTGCCTTTGCGACCACATCAGTGGCAGACTGGAGCATGAGGGGCCTAGAGGGGAACGCAATAATAGAGGCCCAGGGGAGGACCATACCTCCCAACATTGTGAATGGCAAGGGTGGGACACCCGCATGCCCGAAAAGGGGATGCAGTCTCGCTGTAAAGGGGGCATGGCATCGCAGCACCTCCCCCTCTTCATCAGTCTGGGGGCGAGCCCAGCATCCCTGGAGATGCTGTTGTGCCCCCGGCTCTCCCCGCATGGTGAAGGGATGCCATGCGCATAGTATCTATTCACCCACTGCTCTGCACTGCAGCCTGTGGGTGGATGGCGGGACAATACCTGAATAGCGGGACTGCCACACACGAAGCGGGACAGTTGAGAGGTATGGTACACAGAGAGGTAGTGTTTGGTATGGAAGGGTCAAAGGAATAGTGCAGAGTGGTAGGGGTGACTATGCAGGGGTGAAGGAGGTAGTGAAGAGAGATAGTGTTTGGTAAGGAGGGGTCAGTACGGTAGTACAGATAGGTAGTGGTGAGTATTGAGGGGTCACGAAGATAGTACAGTGAGATAGTGTTTGGTAAGGAAGGTTCAGGGGGATAGTGCAGATAGGTAGTGGTGAGTATGGGGGGGTCAGAAAGGTAGTGCCGAGAGATAGTGTTTGGTAAGGAGGGATAAGGGTGGTAGTGCTCATAGGTAGTGGTGAGTATGGAGAGTTCAGGGAGGTAGTGGTAAGCATGGAGGAGTCAGAGAAGTAGTGGTGAGTCGCCCAGTAACCCTTGCAATGCCAATCAGTTGTGGGTAAATTAGACCTCTACACATATACCAGCATTATGCCACACTGTACTACATCCACATTATGCCACACTGTAGTGCCCACACATTATACCATACTGTAGTGTCCACACATTATGCCACTGTAATGTCCACACACATTATGCCACACTATATTGCCCACACACATTATGCCACACTGTTGAGCTCACGCACATTATACCACAATGTAATGCCCACACACATCATACAACACTGTAGTGCCCACACATTATGCCACACTGTAGAACCCACACACGTTACACCACATTGTAGTGCCCACACACATCATACAACACTGTAGTGCCCACACATTATGCCACACTGTAGTGCCCAGTGCCCACACATGCAGTCGGCAGAGCAGCAAAGGCAGCCTCAGTTATTAACTCCCATGAGGCTGCTGCTGTTGATCTTCATGAGTCAGAGAAGCATATGATGGGCTTCTCCAATAAGAGTCCAGCACATGCTCCTCTGCAGAGACTACTGGTATTTATTGCCCAGTAGTGCACTGCTGACTGCACTGTAGCCCTGTCCTCTGCATGTAGCTGCCGGCTGGGTCAGTCACAACTTTTATGACTGCCCAGCAAGCAGCTGCACTGCAGCCTGTCATACCAAACAGCGCCCTTCTGCGATAGATAACGTGGCTACAAATCACTGGGGCCCACCAGGGATTTCACCAAATCCCTGGTGGCCCAGTCCGAGCCTGAACCATATCTAATTGAGCCGCAATTATGTTTACATGCCCTTACTATATTTGTACCACGCTTTTCTACCTGTTCCCTATCAATCTCCTCCTCCCCAGGTGCTATGAGTCATAAGTCTTCATACAGACACCTCATACTTGCCAACCCTCCCTGATTGTCAGCGAGAATCCCAGAAATACTGGTGATCTCCCTGACGACCTTCCTAACTCACCAGCTCTAAATGTAGGAAAGCGCTGGTGGAGCTGCACCTGCAGCAGGATTTATCCATCAGAATAGCCATGCACAAGCCTGGAGCTGGCAGTGTATATCACCGACTGAAGGAATAGAAAAAGCGCTGCTTGTAGTGTATATGCAGCAAATATCAGGGAGGTCTGTGTATGTACCCTGTGCCAGCAGCTGAACTCACCGGCAAGGGTACTCTAGGTGTGCTGGTATCACCTGGGTCAGGTATCGGTGGCTGTGTTCAGGGCTACCATCTGAAATTGTGGGGCAGATAGCTGTGTGTGTTAAATAAAAGATGATGTGACTCAAGGTGCTTGGGGAGGTGGCCAGATGGAGGGGGGTCGGCCAGGGACGAGATAGGAGTGGCCAAGAGATGCTGAGGATAAAAGAAGAGGAAGCTACAAATGAGAATGATTAAAAATTGACAGGCCCGGACAGTGCCCCCTGCCCTGCTGTGCCGTAGCACATGTTGCACCACCCTAGTTACTGCCCTGCTCAGTAGAAAAACATTGTCTGTCTGCGTTCATAACGCAACTGAGTCTGACTCAGAATAAGGCCCACAATTACCATTTCATTATGCTCCTATACTTAAATATGTAACCATATATGCAACACATGGATTTACTGTACCCAGGAACGGACTGGGCAGTCCCTGTGCCCGCAAAAGAAGCGTGGTGATGCCTTCCGGAGCGTGCCACTAGTCACTGGGGCTTAGCCATGCGGTACGCCCCGTCTTTCAGTAACCCTGGCCGAGCAGAGCACTGGGAGGCAGAGCTGCACAGCTGGGATTTGACGCTGGACCTGCTCATCTGGCCATCGGCCCTTCTGGCATTTGCCAGAAGTGTAAGATGGGCAGTCTGGCCCTGACCGTACCTATTACTTATAGGTGCAGGCATAATTATAATATCAGCATATAGATATTATATTGCATAATATGTTTTCATTTGATTAAACATGTAAAGATTCATTATTATTACTTATTATTGTTATTATTAATAATAATAATAATAATAATAATAATAATAATAATATTTACTTATATAGCACCAGCATACTCCTTTGCACTTTACCATTGGGAATTAAAAGGGGTAAGAAGGCCCTTCTTGCAAGCTTACAATCATGGAAGAGAAGGTTAAAAAAAAAAATATGGAAAACATATTTATATGAAGATGGAAGTGCCTAACCCTAACCTCCCTTCCCCTGTTAAGGGCCCCATACACGTTGCGATGATAAGTTGGTAAGATGTGTAGCACGATTTCCCTTAAAATTCCACCGTCCTCTAGTTGGATCGCAGATCAGATGGTTTTGCAGAGAGATCTACGATCTTTTGAGTACAATGTGATACACTTCTATGCATCTTATCCTATGATCGCAATCGTCAAGGGCAAACGTACAACACATCTTACCAACTTTGAATTGCATCGTGTATGGGGGCCTTTACTGTTTTGCAGTAAGATCTACGATCCAACTAGATGAGTTCGGGGACGCGCATCGGCATCGTATGCACACTGAAACAACACACGATGTGAACGATTGATCGATACGATTTATCAAAATCGTGCATATCGTGTAAAAAATTGCAGCGTGTATGGGCCGCATTAGTGCCTAAACCTATCCCTACCTCCCCATTCCCTAAACCTAACCCTCCAAGGGGGGATGCCTAACCCTAACCCCCCCCAGTGCCTAAACCTAACCCCCCCTTCCTGGAGCCTATCCCTAACCTTCCTCGGGGAGGTGCCTAACCCTAAGTTCCACCGGGGTGCCCTAAAGCTAACCCCCCCATCCTCGGGCTAAGTGAATGCTTACCCCATTCGCGACGATAGGGATGGTGGGGATCGCGGTTCCAGCGTCGGGATTATGACAGGCGTCGGTATCTCAATGCATGTCATGAATCCCTAGCAGGCATTCTGCCGTCGGGATTGTGACCGGCGGCACATTCCGTAGTATACTTCTTTTGTATGTAATCTATTTTTATTGAAATCCAAAATAGCACAGTACATATATGGCCTACAGCGGCCTACATAAACACCAAATAAGTACAAATAACAATACAAATTCAATGGACAAATATAGGGCCTGATTCAGAGCCGGATGCAATTAGCGCTCGCTCGTTCAGAAAAAGGGGGTGGCTATTCAAATGAACCGTTCGCTCTTTGCGGTCTGTTGACGCCTCCATGTCTGAACGAGCGAACAAAAACTTGCGGACGTTTATTTGAAAAATACGCCCCCTGGCCGCTCGCATCATACGTCATGTTCGCTATTTATTAGATTAATCGAGTACATCGATCAGCGTATGAACTGCTCGCTATTCTTGTGGTTGGTTTTTCCTACCACTATATTGCGAGTAGTTTTGACTATAAAACAACCAGGTGACGTGGTCAATGACGCTGCTGTTTTAATTATGCACACCCATAAAACGCCCGTTTTGACCTTTAAGCACGCCTGCGTTCTAAATTCCACTCCCCGTTTTCAAGCACCTTCCCGTTACCACCCACATACGCCTCATCCTGTCACTCAAAGTAGCAGGCATTCGCTATATAGCGAACAAACGATTTTCGGCCGCACTGACTGGTTCGCGCATGCGTATTATAAACCGTACGCATGCGCAGAAGTGTGAACATCGCTCGGAACGAGCGTACTGCCGCTTACGAGCGGCTCTGAATCAGGCCCATAGTCACAAAACATGGAGTAAAAAAGCGAAAAAGAAAAAGTCCCAGGTCGCCTAGTATTTAATCGTGCTTTCGAACGTTGCTAATTAAAATAAAATAAAAGAACAAACACAAACATAACTAATAAAATAAGATATACAAAAATTAAGAAAGAAAAGTATATATAAAGAAAGAAAAATAATGGGGAAAGGAAGAATGTCGCTATATCCTAAGAGGCATTATAGTATTTATTTTGTATTCAGCAGAGTCTTTAAAATTCAGCCAGCAATGCCAAGTGTTTGTAAAATCTGAGGAAGATGATTTCGACGAGGAGAGATCTTCCATACCCATATACCGATCTATTCTCTGAAACCATCGAGAGATAGGAGGACAAATCGAAGATCTCCAATAGCATGGTACAGTAGCCCTCGCAGCATTCACCAGATGACGCAACAAGGATTTTTTATATATGGATATAGGAAGGTCTGATAGATTTAGTAACCAAAACTCAGGTTTATTAGAAAAAGGAAGACCAGTGATCAATTCCGATAATTGTCGAACCTTCCCCCAAAAGTCAGCTATTATTGGGCATTGCCACCAAATATGGAAAGGAGTGCCTACTGCTTGACTACAACACCAGCATAGATTAGATAAATTTGGGAACATCCGGTGAATGTGAACAGGGCACCTATACCACCTAGCCAAGATCTTGTATTGGGTTTCCAAAACTTGGAGTGAAGAGGAACTAGCAAAGGTAAAATCAAATATTTGTGACCACTGATCCTCTGTTAGTTCCCTTCCCAATTCACCATGCCAAGCAGGAACATAAGAGGGTGTAGATGGATTAGAGCACTCAAGACATAATCGATATATTGAAGAAATAAGTGATGATATTGAAATGAACCTCTATATACCCCTGCCTGTACCTTCTAATACCCTTCCTATAAACCTCTAAGGATGACGCTAATTTGCGTACGCAGTCATACAAAAAATAGAGACTCCAGACTCAGAACATGTGGTTCCGAAGCACAAAGTATTATTCAAGTAAAAGTACAGTCAGTTACACGCTATGATCTGTGCACAATAAGTGCAAATAAATCATAAAGTCACAAGGTACAGTTGATATACATATGCATGATTAAACTTCAAAATACAATGAGAGACACAGAGAGACAGAGAGAGACAGAGAAAGAGAGACACACAGAGAGACACAGACAGAGAGACACAGAGACACACAGAGAGAGGCACACAGAGAGAGAGAGAGACACACACACAGATAGACAGAGAGATACACAGACAGAGAGAGACACAGACAGAGAGACACACAGAGAGAGAGACACAGAGAGAGAGAGAGAGAGACACAGAGAGAGAGAAACACAGAGAGAGAGAGAGAGAGAGAGAGACACACAGAGAGAGACACACAGAGAGAAAGACACAGAGAGACACACAGAGAGGCACACAGAGAGAGGCACACAGAGAGAGAGAGACAGAGAGAGAGAGAGAGACAGACACAATTTAGGCGCAAAAGGAAATTATACTGACCCCAAGTACAGTATACATACGCAGGTGCTTCCGGACCCAGAGATAGGCATCAGCAAGAGACCCCTCATCATTCGGCATTCAGCACGAAGACCCAGAACCAGCGTTCATGCACTCATATTTATATCCCCCCAGAATAAACAGGACAATAGGGAAGTCTGTTGCTGATATCATTGGTCCCCAGGGGTGAAGCATCTGTTACAGCACATTTAACCGGCTGGTTGAAACAGACTCTCCCTGCCTCTATCAGCTGGGAGTCTTCCTCTTCACGCCTCCTGCAGCATCCTAATAGTTGCTTCTAAAATATACATTTTGTTGCTTGTAGGCACTGCGATCCATAACTCGGGAATGTATGATGCGATCTCCCCACCGATAACACCGGAATACTGTAAAAAGGATACGCATCAGTACAACTCCAAACATGACTTGTTTAGCATGTATAATACCTTAGTTATCAAATATCTTTATTTTTCAGCATTTAAACTAACTGAACCAACTTAAATCATACACTTTAGAGCTTATTGAACCTTATGTGTGAATATGTAATGTGTGGGTATTCGGGGTTTGATATAAGGACGCTAGTTATTAATGGGTGAGATTTGAGTGCATAATTTCTCATACATGAAGTGAACATTCAGCAGTGTGGATTGCTGAGCATTGTAGTTCCATGCCCTCTGTCAGCAGGCCCCCACCTGTCCTGTGTTAAAAGGAAAAAACCTCTTTTGTTCTCCCAGACTCTTGTGTGAACTGTGAATCAAGCTGTGAAGTTGGGGACATCCTGTCTAGGATTCAGACAAATCCAATTATGTAGATCAATGCCTGGATTATATTACAATTGCCACAACTATACTTTATCTGCATCCAGGGATTCCCAATTTGTATGTAAAAATACCCATTGTCTATTCTATTTACTCTTACTCAGAAAGTTTGTTCTTCCAGTTGCCCTTGGTAGATTAACAAAAACATTGCCATCTGTTCTTAGCTCCTGAGTTGTAACTTGAAATGACGCTGGTCACAAAATGGCGTCTTGCAGATTCTTGTTTCTAAAATGGAGTCTAGCTGCCATTTGCAAGATGGCGTCGCGCACGCTTCAATTTTAAACTGATCTTGTCTCAGCCAATTATTCAGCTTCGACATAAGGTCCCTTTGGTGGATCTTCTGTCATACATAAAACTTCAAACTTGGTCGGGGTCCAGCGAGGACCACCAGCATTAAGAGAATTAATATAGTGTCTTAATAGGAGATACACCCAAAATTAACAGGATGGGAGTTTATACAATTGCTGGAGATCTTTAAAGGATCGCATTGTACTAGGTGTAACTAGGTGGGATATATGTGTAATACCCTTTGTAGACCAACCAGATAAATTAGATGCCATGAGACCTGGGGGAAAATCCGGGTTGCCTACCAGCGGAGTAGGTAATGAGGCGCATGGGCTAAACAAAGGGGAGTTCCTAAATTTGTTCCAACAACGGCGAGTTGGACCTAGTGTCGGGTGAGATAAAGACGGACATTTGACAATCCAAGGGAGTACATGGGATGGCTTAATGACTGTGTGACCCACTACAAGCATCCATTGTTTAATTTCAGATATTCTAGACATTTCAACAATCCTGGACAGGTGGACTGCATAGTAATAAGTAAGGAAGTGAGGTAGCTGAAGACCACCTTTTGAGCGACTTTGACATAATACAGCTTGTGACAGTCTGGGTCTACCTGAACCCCAAACAAAGTGACCCACCAGACTTTGTAATTCCTTAAAAAAGGAGACTGGTATTGTAATAGGCAACACTTGCATCAAATATAAGACCTTAGGTAAAATAGACATTTTAACCGTATTAATTTTACCTAACCAGGATAGCTTCAATAGAGACCATCTTTGAAAATCTGTCTTAAATTGTTTAATAAGAGGGGGAAAATTTAGTTGGTACAAATTACTATTCGAAGGGGATAGAAGAACACCCAAATATTTAAGACTAGAAGAAGTCCAAATAAAGGGAAATGCGCTCCTAAGACCTGTCACAGTACTGTCAGGGGATGATATGTTCATGGCAACAGATTTGGAATAATTGATTTTAAAATTAGAGATCCCACTGAATCTATCAAACTCATGCAAGAGGGCAGGGAGAGAGGTCACCGGTGAAGAGATGGTAACAAGGAGATCGTCGGCAAATAGTGCCAATTTGTATTCATGATCTCCTATCTGCACACCCTTAATATCCTTGTTACATCGGATAGCCCTCGCCAAAGCCTCCATGCAAAGCACGAATATAAGGGGAGACAGTGGGCATCCTTGACGTGTGCCGTTGTTGATCGGGAAAGGATCTGAGAGGGCCCCATTGACTTGCACTCTGGCCGAGGGAAAATTATAAAGGGCCAAAATACGATGAAGACAGTGAGAGCCTAACCCCATATATCGAAGAAGACCCTCCATGAACTGCCAATCAATCCTGTCAAAGGCCTTCTCTGCATCTGTTGAGAGAAGGATAACAGGGGACCCAGTACCTTTAACATAATGGATTATATCAATGATCTTAGATGTATTGTCTTTAGCCTCCCTACCTTGAACAAATCCCACTTGGTCTTCGTGTATCAAGCCAGGGAGAAGAAAACTCAACCTATTTGCGAGCATTTTAGCATATAATTTTAAGTCATTATTTAATAAAGAAATAGGCCTATAGCTTGCACATTGGGCAGGGTCCTTCCCCTCTTTGGGGATTATTGAAATATGGGCCTCAAATGTCTGAGGGGAAAAACCTACCCTATCGGACACTTCGTTACAAGCTTTCAAAAAAAGTGCAAAAGTATAGATCGAAACGTCTTATAATAGCTCACAGGGAAGCCATCTGGGCCAGGGCTTTTTCCAAGTGGGGTATTTGACAGAGCTACATCTAGTTCCTCGTAGGTAAAGGGGCGATCAAGAGAAGTCAGATCACTCTCCTCAATTTGTGGAAAGTTGACCGAGGAAAGATAATTTCTAATCGCCTCCTGATGTGTTAAGGGATTAGTAGGTGATTGTTCCTTTCATAAATTATAAAGTTTCATGTAATAATTTTGAAAGGCAGCTGCAATTTGGGGAAAAGTAAGGACAGAGGGCCTGATTCAGAGCCGAACGCTCTTACCAGAGCGCTCGCTCTGAATCAGGGCCCTCCTCCATGAAAATGGAGCGGCCTTTTGGATGCTCGCATAGCTGTGGGTGACCACCCACAGCTATAGCGAGCGTCCATGATGATGGTCGCGATGGTCAAGACCATCGCGACCATCGGGCTTGCGACGGAGACCCTGCGGTAGGGTCTCGCTGCCGCAAGCCCTGGAGTGATTTTGGCTCTATCAGAGCCCAAATCACTCCCACTGACATCACTACTGATGTTGGTGGGGCCGGCTTCAGACGGTAGGCGTTCCCATGGGAACGCCTCCATCTGGCAGCCACGCCCCCGGCACGCCCACCAAAGGGGGCGTGCTGTCAATCAACATCGACAGCACGCCCCCTTTGGTGCAAGACCCGAAGCGACGGCTACCTTGTCGCAAGCCGGGTCTCGTGCATGCGCACGACGGTGCTCCCTCCGTCGTTAGCATGCGCAGTAGGGCACCATCGACCCGCTTGCGAGCGTCCTGCGCTCGCGAGCGGGTCTGAATCAGGCCTAGTGTTCCCCCCGGAGTCCCGAACATTAGAGACATAAGATTGTAGCCTCTGAGTTTTAGGGCTCTGGCAAGCATTCTGCCAGGCTTGTTTCACCATTGATAAAATTTATGTCTGCATTTCTGTAAATCTAATTTAGTTTTGTCTTGGAGAAGCTTATTAAGAGCCTGTCTCGCTTCAGTAAGTTCTCGCAATGTAGATTCATCTAAAGAAGATTTATGGGATCTTTCCAGGGACTTAATACGGGCCAAGAGTTGTTGCCGTTGAGCCATCTTTTCCTTTTTTAGTCTGGAACCTAACTGAATACAATGTCCTCTAATCACACATTTATGTGCCTCCCACACCATTATTTTAGATACATCTGGAGCGTCATTGATGTCAACATATTCAGTAATGGCTTTAAAAAGGTCGTTTTTAGTACGAGGATCACTAATTAAAAGATCATTAAAGCGCCATATCCATTGTCTAGGAGTCAAGTTAGGAAAACATATATTTGCAAAAATTGGGGTATGGTCAGACCATGTGATATGACCTATTTGACTATGAGGAAAATATTTAAGGTTTCTATGATCTACAAGAAAGTAGTCAATACGTGAGTATACAGAATGTGGGTTAGAATAAAACGTATAATCTTTAACCGTTGGGTGTTGAGTCCTCCATAAGTCTATCAATTGATATTCAGAAAAAAGGTGGTCTCGCAATGAGACTCGGGGCGGTCCTAAAGAACAATCTAACACAGGGTCTAAAAACCAATTGAAATCCCCACCTAGTATTACACACCCCTCCTTCAATGGCTCCAGAAGTTTTAAGACCTTGTTAAAAAATTGCCTCTGTTTTTGATTAGGGGAATAGACATTCACAATAGTATAAGTTTGACTGTATATCTTGCATTTCAATATCTGACATCTGCCTTCCACTAGAATATGATGAGATATGTCTGAAACGGCAAGCCGATTAGAAAGGAGTATAGCCACTCCCAGGCACTTACTCTGAGAGTTATTACTGCAAAACAATTCCCAAGCTTAGGGGCAACTAATTGTTTAAAATGTGTTTCTTGCACAAAAGCCACATCTACCTTCTCTAAATTAAGTTCTCTTAGTAAGGTGGAAAGTTTCTCAGGAATATTAAGACCCTTAACATTAAAGGAGCATAATTTTATATTTTCTGGTTTCAGGGGGGCCATCGGAGTGGCTATGTGAAAGGTTAATCATATATAGAGGATGTACAAGGGCAGTAGGGACATAGCGACTAGGAAGGGAAAAAATAAAAACAAAAAAATTTAAAATAAAAAAAATAAAAACAAAAAATTTTTAAATAAAAATAATAATAAAAAAAAAATAATAAAAAAACAAACAAATAATCTTGTTAGAATAAACAGAAAAATATATCCATGAGAAAAGATTACCGCTGTTGGAGCAGGCAGAAGACAACAGTCGACCCATGCTCCAAGGTCGAAATGCGGAACTACCCAACTGGGGTAAGGCAGCTATAACCACCCACCTGGGAATAAAGAAATAACGTACATCCAGCAAACGGCAATATCAAAAAATCGTCTAGATAATAAGAATAATAATACCATTTACATCATTATCATAAATGTATGAGGCATATCTATAAAACAATTTTAGAATTTTTTTTTAAAAAAAAACTTACAAAAACTTACACAACCTTACAAAATCTGCTGTGTGTATTGGACAAAAAAAAAGTAAATTTTTTCCTTTTGTGTAAATTACAAATGTACAGCAATAAACTGTTAGGCAAGAACAATTATAGAAATCTATGATCAGCAAATGATCAGCGAACGAGCTAACCACCAACAATATGAAAAGGATACGCTTCCGGACAAGTACCATGTCCAAGCTTATAATAGAGACAAATAGTCACGTCAAAACATCGTAGTTAATCAAGTGCCAGAAGTTATCCGTTCAACTCGTGGAGAGGTCAAACTATGTCTCTGCCCCTTCACTGTTGTCCAAGGAGCTCTTGCGGCAGGTGGATCTAGACATGAGAACAAATGGATCCAATCTTGAAGAGGTGGTATAGAAATAGAGAGTGCATCACAAAACTTATCCAGGTCCTCTGGTGTCTGTAAGATGAGTTGGCGACCGTCATGCATGACTTGGATACTCAGAGGAAATCCCCAACGGAAATGGACACCTTTCTGTTTGAGAATGTCAGTGAGAGACTTAAGGAGGCGTCTCAGATGGAGTGTATTCCAGGAGAGATCAGGGAAAATTTGAACTTTATTGCCGTTAAATTCAATATCATCTAGTTTGCATGCTTTGCTGAGGATCTCTTCCTTAAGATGATGGTAGTGGAGACGACAGATAATGTCTCTGGGAGCCTCAGATTGGAGACCCTTTGGTCGAAGGGCCCGGTGAGCACGATCAAAAAGAATTGTGTTATCCGGTTCTACATCTGTAAGTTCTTAAACATTTTGGTAAGTGCATCAATGATGCCAGGACCTTGGACGTCTTCCGGGATTCCCCGGATACGTAAATTGTTGTGACGACCTCTGTTATCGAGGTCGTCTAATCTCCGCTGCATCATTCTCATCTCTTGTGCATGCGTAGAGACATCGTCCCGGATTTTTTGTTGGAAAGAACTGACTTCCTCCATGTGTGTCTCCATGTCAGATACCCGGTGTGCAACATGAGAAATGTCTTTTTGAAGGGTAGCAATTTCCGCTTTGACTGTGGCCCCAATTTTCTTATCAAGGTCTAGAAAGTCCTGTTTTGTGGGGAGAGAGCGTAAGTGCACCAGGACGTCAGCCATAGTGGTGTCTGCCATATCTCCTGAACCAGTATGAGTTGGTGACGCCATAAGTCCAGTATTATCAGATGACGTAGACGGGTTAGAATCAGAATGTGCGTTATCTTCAAAAGCACCTCTGTCAGGGGTGAAGTAGCGAAGTAGATTGGGTTGCAACGACGTATCCACAGTCTTCTTAGCACTAGGTGTCCGCACTGTCTTCTTAGTTTTTCCCATCAGAGAAATAGAGACAGGAGAAACAAAAAGAAAACCACACACATACAGAAAGGAGATACATTCCCAGGGTGCGGTCACCACGTACCTCTCCCCATATTATATGGGTGAATCAGGGGATCATGGCCATCTCGCAGCGCATGTGTCAGCCCATATAAACTAACATTTATCTCCACAGGAATATATAGGAGATATAATAGTAATATTAGGCAAAATAAAATATTATAGACAGCTGCTGTGAGATCAAATAAAGTGACTTTTGTAAATAGGAAAGTGTGAAGTTACAAGCGTGGCCACATGGGGGAGCTCCAAGCCCAGATATGTTATAATATCAATATACACTCATAGCAATGAAGGGAAATATACTGGAAGAAAAGAAAAAGACATATATATATATATATATATATATATAATCCCAACAATATGCTTTTAGGGATTGCCAGTTGGGTATAGAAGTAAAAGGTGTCAGAAATAGTAGTGAGTTGGTCAGCAGTAGGAATATATCTGTTATCAGGCAGATCGGCACAACACTTTCTGGATAGTTTCCACTGGCTGTCCTCCCTTGTGACAGTCAGTCACAATCCATGCAGTGTGACAACGGAGGTGCTGATAACCCCTCACCTGAGAAAGGGTATGATGGGGTATTGCAGTCAGCAGTACCAGTGACCAGAGTTGGATGCAGTGACTGAGGGTGGGTAGAGGCGCACGTCAGCGCTGTAGTAGCGGCGCTCCCATCAGTAAACACAGCCGGACCCGCAGGGAGGATGCGGTGAGAAGAGGTAAGCGGTTGTATACTTGTTATGTGCTGTAGGTCATGCGGTGGGGAGCATCTCCGGTGTCCAGCCGACTTCCGCGGCAATGCTGAGGCGGCGGCGGGTGACGGCCGAAATCGAGGCCGCGGCTTTTGGCGCGGAGTAGGCCCCGAATCTTTAGGGATCAGCTCCAGGCCAGCGGGGTTTCCAACCACTCTATGAGAGGGTCTGTGTGGGACAGGGGACTGGCAACCTAAAGTATAAAGTCGCCAATGCCCCTAGTTGGATAGGGAAGATGTTATTTCTGGGCCATATAGCTGGAGCCCTCAGGAAGCACGTATTGCTCGTTCTGCAGTCCCCGTAGTATACTTCTATTGCTATTTTATCCTGCATATTTTGTTGATTTAATGCTTTCATTTTTGTTTTATTTTTTATTTCATTTTTTTTATATTATTGGAATTTGTGTATTTGAACTGTACTTCAACAATTTTAACCATTATGCTTAGTATAATTTCCATTGGATGTTTTTAATAAACATGATACCTTATTATTTATATCCACATTATCCCTTTACCTGGTACATAAATATTTGTGTGTGTCAATAAATAACTTTATAAACCTGAAGCTCAGTTGTGCATTCATCATTATAAAGCTCATAAGGGCAGTGGTTCCCAAACCTTCTTGGTTCATGGCACCCTTACTGTCTCAGAATAGTTTTACAGAACCCCTGGACCAAGAGATAGATTCAATTAGCAGTGAGGTTCTGTTAGAAATTCTCACACTAATGTAATATTAGCAAAAGCAAGTGAGGTTCTTTTAGAATAATAATCTCTTATGTGTGCATAAGACATACACATATGTACATACATACAGGGTTACATACATACATACAGGGTCATACATACATACACACACATACAGGCAGGGTCACACATGCATGCATGCATACATACATACAGGCAGGGTCATACATACATACAGGATCACACATACATATATATACATACATACATACACACGGGATGCAGTTTACAGACCAGCGGACTAAATGAAGCCAGTCTATATCCCGACACGAAAAGCCCGACGGGGGACTTCAGATAGGCATCAAAATACCGACGCCTTTCTGAATCCCGACGCCGGAACGCAGAAGGACGACAGCCCGAACGAGGTAAGTCCGGGGCGTCCTTATCGTTAGATGCGGGGGGGAGGGTTAGGCTTAGGGAGTTTAGAAGGGTTAGGTACCCCTAAGGGGGAGGTTTAGGCACCCCTAGGGGTAGGTTAGGGTAAGACACCTCCCTGGGAGGGTTATGTTTAAGGTGTGGGAAGGGGGGTTAGGTTTAGGCACCCCTGGGGGTGGGACTTAGGGTTAGGCACCACCCTGGGAGTTTTAGGGTTAGGCACCCCTAGGGGAGGGGAGGGTTAGGGTACTTACCAGCCGGCGTCAGGATCTACTGCTGTCGAGCTTGGCAGTGAGTACTCAAGCTGCATAGGCAATCTCAGTGGCTAATTTATGCATGGCAATGTAACGGCATTGAAACGGAGAGGTACGCCTGGGTTTCTGTTACCACTCTCCTGTCACCACACTCAAACGCTCACCACCTGTCACTCACTCTGCGATGGATTCCACAATGCTGAAGTCTGAAGAATGTGTCCTGATGGCGCAATAATGGGATTCGATTGATATGTGTATATATATAATGATTTCAATAAATAATGAAAAATATTAAATTGCCTAGATTTTACTTCAAAGTTTTAAAACAAATGTCTTCACAATTGATAGGATGTTAAACGAAATTAACTAAATGTAAAAAAAAGTATATAACAAATGATAAAAAATAAATAATGAGATAACTGCTAGAGTAGACAGTTTACACAACACAATGTAAATATGATAAATAGAATAAATAAAACACAATGACCTCTGGCTGTCACAGTCCTTAATGTGTACAGCTTGTCGCTGTACATAAATCATTCCATAAAGAATAGAGTATTAGGGGTAAATTTACTAAGATGGGAGTTCTATTTAAGAAGTGATGTTGCCCATAGCAACCAATCAGATTCTACTTCTCATTTATCTAGCACCTTCTAGAAGATAAACCTGGAATCTGATTGGTTGCTATGTGCAACATCTTTTCTTAATAGAACTCCCATCTTAGTAAATTTACCCCTTAATGTTGAAATTACTAATTAAATTGATGAGACAATGGTTTATGGATCACAGTCACTATAAGATCTCCATTGGCTTATTGCTAATTAAATACCTTAACCAACCTTAATTACCTAAGCACTTAACTTATCTAATAAAGAAAGAGACGGACACCATAACAGCTTGGATAAAAGGTCACAGCTTTTATTTCTGAATGAATGAATTAATTAATTAATTAATTCACCTAACCATGGTGGCCAGGAGATGCTGCAAACTCAGTTCTAGCTTTCAAGCTGACTTAAACGGGGAACGACTAAAACGTTCCCCCTAAAGACGCACTTACGCCGTGAAGGTCTCGCCTCCCTCCTGGGCCAGTCTACTCCGAGCGCTTCTGTACAAAAGCGCTCGGGTCCCCTCGTACGAGAAGGACAGACTCGTCATGTTACATCGAGGTCCAGCGCCCTCACAACGCTCTCTTGCCTCACAATAAAGCCACTGAGATGCAGCGTTCTCCCGCCAAAGCCAGCCTCAATTTGAGACTGGCCCGCCACCAAAGGAAAAGACCACTAATCCAAAAAGGCAAGCAACTCCTTAATAAACAAACCTAAACCCGAATTATTAAAATGAACCCCGTCTGGGCGAAAAAATCTAGGTAAATCTGAACCCCAAAAGCTATGCCTGACTACCAAGCCACCAAATGACAGGACATGTTTATTCAAAGCTCTGTTGACCTTATGACTAGCCCTATCCAAAGCCTTGTGGTCATGTTCACCACACCAAACCAGCCGCGGCACTATTTCAGACCATATAATGCGCACATTCGGCCACAACAAGCGAACTGCATCAACCAATTCTCTCAGCTGAAAAGACAACTCCAAACCTTTCAATTTACACAGATCATTCCCACCAACATGCAGGACCAACCAATCAGGTACACCCCATTTCGCTGCAGACTCCACCAACAAATCTCGCACAGATGCACAAAGCAAGCCACGCACACCTATCCAGCGAACATGCCTGCCACCCAACAATTCACTGGCCCGTCTAGCCAAACCATGCTGTTCAGCCCAATAAATATAGGAATGGCCGACCTGCTCTTCTCCAAAGTCTTCCCCTGTAAGGAAAGAACACCCTAACCGTGAGCCACCGCACCAAAACCAAACTGCACACAACAAAATTAACACACAGCAACTAAACTAGCAAGGATGCAATGGGGGAAACAGGTAACACGAGTGAAGGAGAAAAATTAAAAAACCTTCCCCGTGAACCAAGTTGAGCCAGATGATGGCTCCCGGGAGGAAAAACTAAAAAATTCCTTCACACCCCCACTTATCGAATGCTAACCATTCGTTAACTGGACGGTAAACAACTTTTTTGGGTTGTCCCAGGAGCGTACCTACAGCTTATCGCAGCGAACATACGTCTTATATGCAGAGGACCTCCACCGATCTTTTGAATATCACTGCCGGACGCTCCTGCTACTGCTGCACTACTGGCGGCACCGATCCTGAAGGAATGAGTCCCATAACTAGTGCCATCTAAGCCTAACGCCACTAAGCTACGCCGAAGAACAGCAGCGAATTGAAATTTAAAAAGAGGGGACAGATTTGAGTGCACCAGCCATTGGGCACCACCTGCTGGACGACCAGCCATATATAAAGCGGCAAGTCGCACCGGGCAAACCGAAGCGTCATCCTGTTTATGCAAGGTAACCCACCTGCCCCGGCCTAACTGATCCGTCTTGGAAAACCGCAGTTTACACAAAACGATGACTCCTGGAACACGATATCTCCCACCATGAACCCTGAGGACACCGAGGACTTGCTGGAAGCTACAATCTCACTGACCCTAAAAGCCCCAAAAAACGCAACTGCAAAAGCTAAACATAATAACGAAGCCTCAAAAGAATCCGAAGCCACACTATCCATCACACCCAGCAAGCAAACAAGGAGATGGAGATCGATAGGCCTGCGGGAGTCAGCCCTGGTGGGAAACTCCTTGGCCCAACCTTTAAGGGCTTTAGAAAGGATGAATGATTTGGTGGGATCTGGTAAACCTTTTAATTTACTGAAGAAGGAAATTCCCGCCAGAGCCGAAGTCAAGGAAGCCTTGGAACGACCTTGCTGGTAATGTCCCCACACAAACCTAGACATCAACTCCGAGGAAGACTTACCTGGCTGAGGGCTTTGTGAACAGAAAGCCAGCCAATCCTGCCACGACGCAGCATAAGCCCTCCGAGTTGCTGGAGCCAGCGACCTCTGCGCCAGGCCCTCTATTCCTGCCTGATAATCTGCCATACAAAAGGAGGGCAAGGTAACCCAACTGCAGAAGCTGCCGGCGCCAGCAAACGGAAACGGGAGAATTGAGATCGGGACAATGCATCAGCAATCGCATTATGCACCCCCGGGACGTGGCGCGCACGGAACCTAATGTTGGACTCTAAGCAACGCAAAACCAAATGCCTAAGGAGACGCAAAGCCGGGGGAGAGGAGGAACGCTGATTGTTGATGGTCTGAACTACGCCTAGATTGTCGCACCAGAAAACTACATATTGACTGGCCAAACGCTCCTTCCATAGCTCGACTGCCACTACAATGGGGAAAAGTTCCAACAAAAGCAAATTACTAGTAAGACCTTCTAAACGCCAATCAGGAGGCCAGGACGCTGCGCACCACTCCCCGTTGAAAAAGGCCCCAAAACCGGAGGACCCAGCCGCATCGGTGAAAAGCTGCAAAGTGGCATTCGACACTGGAGCAGCAGGCCAACTGCGTTCACCATTAAAACGAACCAGAAAACTGGACCAGGTTCGAAGATCCTCCATAATCTCAGAAGACAAACGAACGTAGTGATGCGGTTGGCTCACCCCGGCCACGGACCTCTCCAACTTCCTGCAAAAAACCCTACCCATGGGAATTATGTGACAGGCAAAATTAAATGACCCCAGCAAAGATTGAAACGCGCAATTTTACGCTATCTGTTCCTAAACAAAACGCAATCTGATCGAGCAATTTTTTAACCTTATCGTGCGGCAAACGACAACAACCAGCCATCGTGTTAATCTCAATACCCAGGTAAGAAAGACAAGATGAGGGGCCCTCTGTCTTGTCATGCGCGACAGGAACCCCCAAAACTCTAAACAAAGCTGTGGCGGAAAATAGGAGATCCGTACAAACCTCGCTCCCCCTGTATCTACAAAGAGAAAATCGTCAAGGTAATGCGCAACACACGATATGACCAGTGCCCGCCACTATGCACCAATGTAAAAACGAACTGAACTTCTCAAAATAGGCACAGGAGACCGCACAGCCCATGGGCAGACATTTATCTACAAAGAAATTACCCCCAAGTCTAAAACCCATATATTGCATTGCGTCTGGATGTAACGGTAACAAGCGAAATGCGGACTCAACATCTAACTTCGCCAGCAAAGCGCCCACACCAAAACTACGGACTAAACCCAAGGCATCGTCAAAGGACTGATAAACCACACTGCAAGCCGAATCGGGTATAGCATCATTAACCGAATTACCATGGGGGTAGGATAAATGTTGAATAAGTCGAAACTTCCCGGGCGCCTTCTTAGGGACCACCCCCAAAGGCGAGATGCAAAGATTCGGCAAGGGAGGAGAAGGGAAAGGACCCTCCATCCTACCCAGCAAAACCTCAGAATCCACCTTAGATCGCAACACCTGAGGGAATTCCCAGGCGGAACGTAAATTGCGGGGCGCATTAATGTGCAGAGGGCCGGAAATAGGTAAACCGAAGCCAAATTTAAAACCGTCCAACAGAAAGGCAGCAGCCTCTCTATCACGATAACGAGCTAACCACTTAATAAGCTCAGGCAAACAAATGGGTGACCTAGCTTTAACTAGCCGTCTTGGAGCTATCGGCCCTATCAGGCCCTGCGGCTCCGGAGCCACGACGGCAATCCTTGGCTGGATGCTCCCCGTTGCAAATGCAACAGGAGTGACAAAAATGACAAGAGGCGCCACGAGAACACCTCCAGTCATTGAAAGCGAAACACTTCCCTCTCGTCACCCCCGACGCACCAGTCCTAATAGAGGCAACCTTGCGGGGGGCGCTGCATCCGAAGGAGGCCGCCGCTGCTGCGAAACTTCAAGCCAAACCTCGACATCTTTAACACCAAAAGGGACTATGCGACTACCCTGTTTACGCCTGAACTAGCAATCATAATCCTTCCACGATGTACCCCGTGACCGAGCGAACATATCATGCACCAAGTAAATATACCTGATAACATTCTGATGTTCCTCCGGTCGCGATTCTAAATAACACGCTGCAAAAATAAGCATGCCTTTTAGCCAGGAATTGTAACTGCAGTAACTATCTTCCCCAATCCCTCCTGGCTTCTTAGCCTGAGTTAGGCCCTTCTTCATCTCGTCCGTGAGGGTGAAGAAATCAACAAACTTACCCCTACGGATTCGCTCTCTAACGCTTTTGCGCAACCCTCGGAGAACCGCAGTATTCGCGCAATGTACAGAATCCGCTCCAGGCGGTGGTTAAACATGGACGGAGGCCTCACCTGTCTTATTCTTGCCCCGAGTCTTCTTAGCCAAACGCCGTGCCACTAATCTAGCAATGTTGCGCGGGCGCCCCGGGGAACCAGACGAATGAGAGGATGATGCAGAAAAAGAAGAAGATGAGGATGTGTCATACTCACCAGCACCTGGATGTGGAACCGGATTTCCGGACACTTCACGCGGAGGGTCCACCGGAGCCGCCTCCGTGTCCACCTCTACGCGCGCAAGAACAGGAACCGCGACAGCCCTCACGAGATCCGGAATGATCGAAGGCGCCGACAGATCTGAAACTGGGACAGCAGCATGAGGTAAATGGTGAAACATTGAGCGGGGGGGGGTAGAAGGGTGGACAACGGAAGAGGTGGGGTGCTGGGAGGAAACGGGGGGGGATGGGGGGTAGGCAAAGGGGGTGCAGCGATAGAGGAAGAAGGTATAGAAGGAGCGGAAAAAGGGGGGGCAGTACCATCAAAGGTGGAAATGGGGGGCATGGGCATCAGAGGTAGGTGAGAAAAGTTGGTGGAGACAGGGTGTTGCATGACTGGAGCAGGGGGAGGGAAGGAGTGCCAGGGAGAAGGGGCTGGAAAAGGGGGGGGTTACCAATAAGGATAGCCAGGGGGGAAAGAAGGGGAAACATACGGGGGATAAACGGAAAAATGGGGGGCAGAGGAAACAGAGGAGATGACGGGCGGAGCAGGGCCAGCGCTCCAAGAAGGATGAGCCCAGGTAGAAAAGGAAGCAGAGGAGGGAAGAAGGGAGCCTGATAACCAGGGAATTGGCTGTGAAAGAGGGGTACTGAAAACAGGGGGGGGGCAATAATATTAGGCAGGGCACGCAGCCTGCTGCCCTGTGT
This sequence comes from Taudactylus pleione, assembly GCA_031769625.1. NCBI lineage: Eukaryota > Metazoa > Chordata > Amphibia > Anura > Myobatrachidae > Taudactylus > Taudactylus pleione. Next base: position 4,345,665 of record JAUIMM010000153.1, read on the forward strand.
GGAAGCAAAGCTGGCAGGAGCTTGAAAATAGGGGCTGGATCCCACCACTGAAGTGGGACCCAAAATGGCCGCTGGAGCTAAAATGTCCGCCGGACTCGCCGCACAAACGGGGCCGGGGGGCCATGGTGATGTTGGGATAGGGGAAATCCCCCACCCGCTGTAACCAGCGGGGGAAGCGGGCACCAAAGGGGCGGGGCTTGCTGGAGCCGCATTCGCGGCATGATGAGGAAAGAAGGGCTTAGCGGGGGAAGCAGGCGCTGGAGGAGTGGGGGCAGCAGAAGCCGCAACCGCGGCCTGATGGGGTAGAGGTAACCCATCGGGGGAAGCCAGCGCTGAAAGGGCGGAACATGCGGGAGCTGGAGCCGCGACCAGTGGGAGAAGGGAGCTGATGGCAGGGGAAGTGGGCACGCTCCTGCTCGCTACATTGAGAGAGACAGGGGAACCAGGAGGGCAGGTAAGGATGCGCTGGGAGGGAGAAACGGGGGGGCCAGATGGGGGGGAGAGTGGGCGCGCAGGAGAGCTGGCAGGGGCAGCCCTGAGTGGGTGGGAGACTCAGATAGCCGGCTGGGAAGGGGGGCAGACCTCTTGGGACGGGACATGGTAAATAGGGGAGATACAGGGAGATGATGCAATGAAATGAATCCTAGTGACAAAGGTGTAGAACCAAGAAACCCAGGTTGTGACACTTAGCTGTACTCCAGAAATCACCAAAGAGGCAGATCAAATGCCAATCACCTCTTTTATACTGATAATCACAGGCACACCCACAATTCCAGGCATTGGCCAGCTAACAAACCACCTGACCCCTAACCATTTAATCTGCCTAGTAACAAGGCTGTCAAGACAGCCAATCAGCAAAAACCCCAGGATTCTTATTTCACTCATGTTTAGGCAACCTTCGTTTTCTAATCTGGAATGCGTAGTCTGTAGCATGTGCTGCTATAGGATGTTTCCTTATGATAAAGGCTGCTTCCTTGATGTAATAAGGTAAATCCTATTGTGGTATCTGTTTGTTAAAATAAAAGTACCTCCCAAGTGTCCGGTGCCAGTGGTGGCTTCAGTAGCGGGGTGATGATCCTCTGTGTGATGTCTACACCATTGTTTTTGTTTTAAAACTTTGAAGTAAAATCTAGACAATTTAATATTTTTCATTATTTATTGAAATTGAAATCAGTATATATACATATCATTCAAATCCCATTATTGCGCCATCAGAATACATTCTTCAGATTTCAATATTATCTACGCAGTGTGAGTGGGAAGCACACACGTACCCTGGGCTGCTTATAGGGTTCAACAAAGGAATTTACACCAGTCCCCTTAGTGTTACTTTATGCTTAGGAGCGCATTTGACTAACCTTCCTGACTGGGATTCCATAATGCGTCGGTAATCGCAGTGCGATCGTCGTGCATGTGCAGTGCGGTGCATATGCATGCACAGTACGCAACAATCTGCATACACGGTTGCAACTGCGATCCATGCTGAATCAGGCCCTTGTTTAAACTTCTTATGTTGTTGTAGTGTTAGTCAGGAATGACTCATGTTTAGGTAGTGCCAGACAGCCAAGGTATTTATTTTGATGTTTTATTTTATTTTTCAGCTTAATAAAACTGGCTGAAGCCAGCTGCACCATAAGCACTATACTCGTCCGTCTACCCCAGCACTGTAATATTACATACATACAGGGAGGGTCACACATGCATACACACACACGCAGAGTCAGACATAACTACATAAACACATACAGGCAGCGTCACATACATACATACATACAAGCAGGGTCAAACACAGACACATACGGGCAGTGTCACACAAAGACACATACATACAAACATACATACATACATATGGGCAGGGTCACACATGTACACACATACATACATACATACGGGCAGGGTCACACATGTACACACATACGGTACATAAATGTAGGCAGGGTCACACATACATACATATATACTGTGACACAGTCAGGATAGGGGTCCCTCTCCTGGGGTAGATGGACTCCCTCTTTCCACACACAGCAGCTGTAGAAACAGGATACAAGTCTGGAGTTCTCGTACAAACTGGTCGGCGCCAGTCTTTATTGTGCCAAATGAATATAAACATACACAAAACATAAACATAAGTCCTAGCCCGGCTGGGCATTAGCTACACAGCAAATTCCCTCTCTATAATAATCGTAGGGCCTATTGCCCACACCATCAACAAAACACGTGCACAGTACTTACAAGGGTTATCACCAAGTGTCTCTGAACAGGCTAGTCTGCCTGCTTTCCCAGGTGTGAGACACTCAGCCACAAACAAACCATGCTATATTAGCCATTTCCAGCTGCAAGCCCTAATGAGCCTGTTACTAGGCAGAAAGGCCAAAGAACCTGGAGTGGCATGTGGATGGAGCCCTCCCTCTCCTCACATCCACACCCCCAGGACCCAAACCGGATTTTCCAAAAGCCGATACTCTGGTCTGCTTACAAAACAGACTTCTCCTGGGGGTTTTTAGAACACATAGGCCAAATATCTAGGACAAATGTACCTGCCAATGACCACTTTACCAGTGCTTCTATTAGAATACATACATACATACATACATACATGCAGAGTCACACATACATACACTATGTAGACAAAAGTAATTGGACACTGACAGCAACTAGACCAAAAGGATTTTATTGACGTCAGCACTTTGTAGGTCCACCACGTGCAGTGATTACTGCATATACCCTTCTTGGCAAATTGTCCACATGTTACTGGACAACAGCAGGCGGTATGTTTTGCCATTATGCCTTAAGTACAGTGACCAACTGTGACACTGAAGAAGGTTGAGTCGGCCTAGAACACACCAGTCACTCCAAATCGTCCCAGAGGTTCTCAATGGGGTTAAGATCTGGACTCTGAGCTGGCCAGTCCATCCAGGTTACTGAATTTTCTGTATACCAGTCCAGCGTCACCCTGGAAACATGGCAGGTGGCATTGTCGTCCTAATAAAAACATTTGTTGTATCCGTAGAACTGCAAGTGCATAGACCTCCCTACATAGTGTTCTTGTCGAAACAGCTACATTAGTAGCCATTTGGAACTCGTGTGCTATGGTATGCATTTCGCTTGCGCAGGGGTGTCCAATCACTTTTGTCTACATAGCGTACATATGTACATACAGTACAGGCAAGCAAGCTGGATCACACATATACACATGCGTACATACAGACAGGGAGGGTCACACATAGTCACATACATACATACAGTACATACATACATGTATACAGGCAAGGACGGTCACACATACACATACATACATGCAGGGAGGGAGGGTGACACATAGACATACATACATACATACATACAGGCAGGAAGGGACACACATATTCACATACATACAGGGAAGGACAGACACAACCAGACAGACAGACTGAGCTACCTCTCACATTGATGTGGAGCCAGCAGCTCCATCATCCTTACTGCCTCCTTGTAGTCCCACCCTCTGCTGGGGTCAGAGGAGCATGTGCTGGGCTCCACCAATCAGGGCTCAGTACACGCTCCTCTAAGCCCAGAGTCACAACCATAGTAATGAAGGTCTGGAGCTGCTGCTCCACATCGAGTCGGTTCTTCCCTAGTTTTAGGAGAACTGCAGGGCCCCAGAAACATGGCTACAGTATCATAAAAATAAAAATATTTGAAAACATTGGCCCGTGGTAGGTTGGCACCCTCTATGTGTGGTGCAGCACCCCAGTCTTCCACGGGACACAGTTTGGGAAACACTGCATTAGGGTTTAGAGGGTATGGGGATGATATAGAGATGGACACAGCTGCAGTAGCCACTGCGTCTTTATGTTATTGACGTAGCCGATAGGTGTCATCTTTATTGAGATGACCGCTGGCTGCAGTGCGAATCTGCCATTATGCAAACAAAGACACACTATCGGTGGACCATCGGCTGCACCATTTGACATTGCTTTTGTCAATGGCAGAAGCAACATGTCCGAGGGACCATTGCTGACGGTGCCAGTGTTTAGACGCAGTCACTGTCATTGACATACCCGTGGCACGCCCCATCTGTCCCTCCCTCCCAGTTACCGCCCAAAAATGCCAGTTGAAACTGCATGGAACTCCATGCAATTTCGATCTGCGACCCCGGCAGTAACTAAAGGGACGCATGTGCAGTGCACCACATGGGAATTTGAGTGGGAATAAAGAGACATAGTTTTGGGAGAAATGCTGGTTGCTGTGATTGACATCGGTCAGAATTAGGGAGTGCCGTCTCTTCCCAGATATACTGTGTAAGTAAGATCTGTCCTAGGGATTGTGGAGATTAACCTGGCGATTGTTTGTGTTACCATTTAGGGCCTGATTCAGAGGAGGACGCAAACAAATTTTTTGTTGCTGTCGTGTCTGCGTCTTTATGCTAATTCCGAGTCCGATTTTCAAACAAATGAGACACCCACTTGCAAAGTCTTAACACAGTACATTTCCATTACTATGCCTATTTAGACGCACCATCTGCACACCATCGGGCGCACTATAGAAACATGCACCAGTCCTATGACAGGTGCAATTTCTCTGTCTGAGTATGGCGTCCTATGTGAGCGTCTTTAAATGCAGCAGTTTTCAACGACACTCCAGCATCGACGTCACCACCCCGTTACCTCCCAGGAATGTCCATTAACATTGTAAGACTGATTCTGTTCTGTATCTCTGAGCGTAGACAATTGAGACACATGCGCTGTACACAACACATCGGTCATCTAGGCACATATCAGCACTGCGGCCATTTCTGAATCAGGGCTTTAGTGTGATATTGGTGCAGTGTATTGTGTATAATAAAGATACCATTGCATCTTCCCTGGTGCCTTATCTGTGTGATCCTCAACCTATACACAAATGCTTCACAGTAGTGAAGATATTACATACAGACACAACATGATCTCCTTATATAGAGAGAAAAACACTCACATCCTATGGAAAGTAAACAGAAATTAAGCTGTAAAACAGATACAGTCACTGTAACTAGAAAACAATAACACTCACACACTTGGGAATAGGCATCATACATCCAAAAAGTCACTCAAAAACATGATTGTGATGATTCTAAATAATCGTATGCGTTGTCTATGCAAACAATAAAAGACATAGAGAAGCCAATAAAGAATTACTGTAAATGCAAAGATTTTACATCAAACTGAAAAAAGAAATACAAATCTATTATATACAAATAGCAGCATATGTCAAATTATATTGATAGATTGAAATGTATGCATAGAAGGAGCTAATAGCAGACTACCAAGTTCCCACAGGGAATAAATGAGATGAAATCCAGAACCATAAGTCCCAATGGAGTGTAGCTGTATTGTTACAGATGACAAGGTAATGAAGATAGTCCTGATATTTTATCTGTACTTGCAGCATCCAAGTGTGTCAGTCCTACGGGTAAGCACAGAAGTATGGCCCTCATTCAGAGCCGTACGCTCTGAGCAGAGCGCACGCTCTGAATGAGGGCCGGGCTCCATGAAAATGGAGCGTCCTCCTGGACGCTCGTATAGCTGTGGGTCACCACCCACAGGCTATACGAGCGTGCATTGTGATGGCCGCGATGGTCGTGACCATCGCGACCATCGAAATTGCGAGCCGGAGCCTGCGGTTGAGGTTTTCAACCGCAAGCTCCGGAGTGATTTTGGCTCTATCAGAGCCAAAATCACTCCCACTGACATCACTAGTGATATCAGTGGGCCGGCTTCTGACGGGAGGCGTTCCCGTGGGAACGCCCCCGTCAGGGAGGCACGCCCCCGGCACGCCCACCAAAGGGGGCGTGCTGTCAATCAACATTGACAACACGCCCCCTTTGATCGGACACAACGAGCGAAGGACTTTCCTTCGCTCGTCGCGTCTGGCTCATGCGCACGACGGAGCTCCCTCCGTCGTGCGCATGCTCAGTCCATAACATCGACCCACTTGCGAGCGGACAGCCGCTCGCGAGTGGGTCTGAATCAGGCCCTATGTGTCCAAAGAAAAGCACAACTCCACCAAGCGCACCTCTGGGTCTGATAGATAGCAGAAAGTGTGGTGTAGCTCATCATAATAAACGGCATACATGTAGTGACCACACTGCAGTCACACTGACTTCGGTGACTTTGGTGCCATGGGTGTGGTCCAGACCTCTTAAAGTAAACTCCAAATAATAGTGAACTGATTCAAAGTGAACAAATGTCAAATTGTCCTCCTTCCATTTGGGATCCACGGTCATCATGTCTCGTCTTAAGACACAAGATTTTTCAAGATGTCTTTGCACTGCCTATATATATATATATATATCTATATATATATATATATATATATATATATTAAACAAATATAGTAAATTCAGTGCGCAAATCAATCAATCAATCAATCAATGCATAAACACATTAATACTGTGAAAAGTTTTTTAGAGTCCAATAAATAAATGGACTTTTGGAAACAAAGTAAATCTGTGTCACAGACGCCAGATATAGCACAGGCCACAGGTACCACACAGGCCGGCGTCTTCCCCACATTAAAACCCGGATCCAAGCGGGTATTGGTTTATCTGGAATTGAGAGCAAGAAAGAGGGGCGCCACATAGTGCATGAAACTGTAAAACAGACTTTATTGCAGACAGTGGACATAAAACTCGTTCAATGAATATGCGTACCACAATCAGCGGTCAGATACCACCGCAAGTAATAAAAATGAAGAAGCCTGAATATCACCCGAACGTCTCCGGGGACTCCGTCGGCTATTCGACCAGTAATGGACAGCAACGCCAAACCAATATATGTGTGTAATAGATATACCACTCTTGGGTGTGTTGTCGCGTTCTGATACAAGCACCACCCAAGGTTTATGTATGTCAGAGTGCGACTGCACACCCAAGAATGGTGCCTCTGTTGTGACGGAATATTCTAAACGGAGATTATGTAGGGTTAAACAGATACAGAATAGGAGGAATAGGAGGAAAATTTAGCTCAGAATAGACTGTTTAATTTGAATTATTTTTAATGAATAAACACTTAACTGGATAAGAGTGTAAGTGAATAAAACAGATGAACATTAATAAAAAGGCTGTTTAAACAATTGAACATTAATGAATATTGTCACTTTAAGAGTGGTTCATTTTTAAATTGTTTGAAGAGATCATCATTGTACCAGTCATCTCTAGTGCGGATTGATGTCAGGTCGCAATGGAAAGTAGTACAGCCGTGTAGTCACGCTAGTAGGTGTTTGGTCGTTGGGAAAATTTACATGACTGACTGAATGAAAATCTGGTAAGGTATGGGAGTAACTGATGATCAGCAATTTGCTCCTAAATGCCAAAAAACAGATGAAAATGGTCATCAGACAAGTTTGTTAAATGTTTGATCTAAACAAGTTGTTCAAACAACAGTTTTTTTCAATTTTCTGGCATTTGGGAGCAAATTGCTGATTGTCATTTGTTTTCATACCTTACCAGATTTTCATTCCAACCAATCAACTAGTTGGATGGTTGGACAGAAAATCTTTATGTGTGTATGCAGCATAAGAATTGTACTGAGGAATGTAATAATATACAAACTCATACATTTTTTAAAAAAGTGGACTGCAACAGTTATTTGGATTATAGATGTTGCCATCTGAATAGGTGGAAGAAAAATCTACCTTTTTCCCAGTTATACCCCTTTTACACCAGAGCAAAAACCTGGGTTTTTGCTGGGTCTACCAGGGTCGCAGCTCAGTGTAAAAGGGTCCCTCAAAAATAACCTGGGTCAAGTGACCCTGCAATCCAACCCAGGTAGCTACCAGGGTTGGACCCAGGATGGACCCAGGTAATGGTGCAGTGTAAACGGTGCAACCCAGGTTATCTGATCTGGATCATGCCTAAAATGAGCGGATTGGTGGTTGTGGAGCATTCACCTCCCACTTTTTATGACCTCACAGGTTTAGCAGGGCAGACCTGAGTTCAGTGTGAACAGGGCTGACCTGGGAGTAACCCAGATCAAAGGTGCAGTGTAAATGGGTCTGACCAGGGTTGGATCCATGTCCAAAAACCCAGGTCGGACCCGGGTTTTTGGTGGAAAAGAGGTATTAGTGAGATTAAGACGTAATTGTAGTTCTCAGGATAAATTCAATGAACAGGCTGAAATATATAGGCAGAGGTTCTTAGAAAAAGGTTATCCTATTGAATTAATTAATGCAGCAGTGAAAAAAGCTGGTGCTTTAAATAGGAAGAGTCTTATTAACTATAAAACAGATGTCCTGAAAAAAGAAGGATCATCTATTGAGAATAATAAGTGTGCATTTATTACTCAATTCAATTCTTCCAGTCAGGAGATTATTAATATGCTTAATAAATATTGTTCAAATGGATCCAGTTATTCAAATGGATCCAGTTTTATCATCAATTACGCTTGATAAGCCTGAAATTGTGTTTAGAAGAGCCCGTACTTTAAAAACAGCCCTTTCACCCAGCCTATAACCATTGTTAGATGAAGGAAAATTAGAGAAATCCTGTCAGTTTATGAGACTGGCAGGCTTCTATACATGTGGCAGGTGTAAAGTCTGCCCTCTTGGTTTGAACAAGGCAAAACATTTTACCAGCAGTACAGGGAAAGAATTCAAGGTCAAACATATTATAAATTGTTTGACCACTTATGTTATATATTTATTGGTTTGTGGCTGCGGTAAAATGTATGTAGGAAAAACAAAAGGGTGCTGAAAATCAGAATTTTAGAACACCTGCGGAATATAAAAAATGGAGTGGATAATCATAGTGTCCCCAGACATTTTAAAAAGTGTCTTGGTAGTAGCCCCACTACTTTGAGATTTATGGGATTAGAACATGTGTTGATTGATATAAAAGGAGGCAATAGAGATAATTTATTGGCAAAGAGAGAATCCTTTTGGATTATAACTTTGAATACTTTGCAACCTAATGGGTTAAATGAGGGATATGATATCACACCTTTTTTAAAAGATTAATTGGCCTGCTGTTGTAGATCTATTGCTTATCTTTTGATGTTTATCTCTTGTTTTTTATTCCATATTCCTTTATATCCCAGTATTCCTTATTTTAATTTTTAACTCATGAATTTTAACTCATGCATTTTGCACATATTTATTGTACTATTATGTTTGTATTTTTAAGGAAAAGTATTTCATTATGTTTACAATTTATTTTTTGTATTTTTTGCATTTATTTAAATGCTGACTTTTTAATTTATTATGTTTAATTATAAATGTTATGCAATGTGCAATGTATGCATTAGGATTTAAAGTACCCACATTGTAACATCTGTTACTATTTCCCTATAGTGTTATTCACGCCAAACCAGCCTCCTGACGAAGTCGTTGACGAAATGCGTTGGGGCGTGGTTTGGCATTGCTGTCCATTACTGGTCGAATAGCCGACGGAGTCCCCGGAGACGTTCGGGTGATATTCAGGCTTCTTAATTTTTATTACTTGCAGTGGTATCCGACCGCTGATTGTGGTACGCATATTCATTAAACGAGTTTTATGTCCGCTGTCTGCAATAAAATCTGTTTTACAGTTTCATGCACTATGTGGCGCCCCTTCTTTCTTGCTCTCAAATCCAGATATATATATATATATATATATATATATATATATATATATATAGCAGTATAAGTACGGGTTTTAGAAGTAGAGTTGAGAGCAACCAATTAGATTCTAGCTATTATCTTCTAGAAGGTGCTAGATAAATGATAAGTAGAATCTGATTGGTTGCTATGGGTAACAACCACACTTCTAAAAACCTGCGCTTTAGTAAATATAACCCATAGTTTTTTGTAGTTTCAAAGTGAAAATAAATTTATTATAAAATGTGCACAATATAGCAAGCCCAACTACTGGTTCAGTCATGTAAATTTTCCCAACGACCAAACACCTACCAGCGTGACTACACGGCTGTACTACTTCCCATTGTGACCAATACCTAACGACCTGACATCAATCCTCACCAGAGATGACTGATACAATGATGATCTCTTCAAACAATTTGAAAATAAACCACTCTTAAAGTGACAATACTCATTAATGTTCAATTGTTTAAAGTAACAGCCTTTTTATTAATGTTCATCTGTTTTATTCACTTACACTCTTATCCAGTTAAGTGTTTATTCATTAAAAATAATTCAAATTAAACAGTCTATTCTGAGCTAAATTTTCCTCCTATTCTATATCTGTTTAACCCTACATAATCTCCGTTTAGAATATTCCGTCACAACAGAGGCACCATTCTTGGGTGTGCAGTCGCACTCTGACATACATAAAACTTGGGTGGTGCTTGTATCAGAACGCGACCACACACCCAAGAGTGGTATATCTATTACACACATATATTTATATAAGCTAGGAAAATAAAAGGGGCACCACATTATCAGATAAAAGCTTTTTATACAGGAAACAAAAGCTCAATAAAAACATGTGCACCACAGTTTAGATGAATGTCACAGGAGAGCCGAAGGACCTCTTATGCCATCCGTCCGTGTGTGTGCAGGCCGTGGTCCTACGTGTTTTGTCATCAAGACTTTGGCTGGCCTAACACACTCTATCCCACACTTAAATACTCGTAACTGGTCAATTATCGTTCATATCTAATTGCTGCCTATGTTACAGAGTGATTGCATTGATACATAGGACGGGATTCATGATACATTCCCCCACTCTTCGCATGACTGTTGGCATCAAGTACGCCTGTATGCATGACATAAAACGCAAAGGACTGATCTCTCAGTAAGAGCTGTCCTTTGCGAGTGAGGAACTTCCCAGGTCTATGACCCAAAAGTCCTTCTGGCGTCCTTCTGCACATGCGCAGAAGGATGCTCGACACAGGGGGTGCTGGGAGGGATCCGATTCGATCCCTCCCAGGGGGGGTGTCGCTTTTAGAAGCCAATAGGCAAACGCCATCTGAAGATGATGTTACCAACCGCATCAAAGCCCCGGAATATATAGCATTCCGGGGCTTGATGCATATGCGAAATGCAGTCAGACAACTGAAAACGGCAGAGGGAGTTGGCAGAGGGGGGATGGGGGTGCAGCTCTGGATCAGTGGTGGGGGCAGAACGAGTCAGTGTGGGGGAGAGGGGGTTGTCAGCAGTCTGGATCAGGTTCAGCTGTGGGGGCAGAGCCAGTCAGCAGCCTGGATCAGCTGTGGGGGCAGAGCAAGTTGAAAGGGTAAATGACATGGTGCAGTCATTAGTCTGGATTAGCAGTGGGGACAGAGTGAGTCAGCGGGGGGGAAGGGGATGCAGTCGGCAGTCTGAGGTCTACTCTGCTTTTTTTGGGGGGAAGCAGAAGGGAAACCTTAGCTTTCCGTGCTTCTCTGATTCGCTCTCTCCATACTACTGTATGGGAAAGTGATATGTAATCAGGGGCACCGCTTGAGAAATCTGAAATCTGTCCAGGATCTCCCAGTTGGTAGGGGACAGTACCCCACACAACCAGCTCTGCTCAGATTCACCCAGTTGGTAGGGAGCAGGGCCTCGCACATCGAGCACTGCAAATGATCAACCATCTGATAGGGAACAGTACCACACACACCCAGCTCTGCCCAGACTCACCTAGCTGGTAGGGAGCAGGGCCACACACACATCTGCTCAGGATTACCCAGCTAGTAGGGAACAGGACCTCGCACGTCGAGCACTGCATAGGATCAACCATCTGTACCACATACACCCAGCTCTGCCCAGACTCACCCAGCTGGTAAGAAGCAGGGCCTCACACACATCTGCTCAGGATTACCTAGCTAGTAGGGAACAGGACCTCGCACATCGAGCACTGCATAGGATCAACCATCTGATAGGGTACACTACCACACACACCCAGCTCTGCCCATACTCACCCAGCTGGTAGGGGCAGTGGTCCAAGCCCCTGTTGCTGGGTAGTCCATCTGGGTTATTGTGTGCATTACCTTACTTGTATCCAAAGTGCAAGTCTCCACTATAACAGACTGATATTATCCCTCCAGGGGAGTTGCAGCCACTTTAAAGTACATAGTGATGTGCTGGCCATAGATTTTCACAACCTGCTGATCCAGCAGTTTTTTACTGAAATGAGTCACAGGTTATTCTTTCACATCAGGGTCCCCAAGCTGAGCACTGCTCCATCCATACTGTGATGCATCAGCCTGTACAATAAAGTTATTACTATCATTTCCAACTCACAAATGGATGTCCCACAAACCACCTTGGGAAGTGTTTTCTTTTTTTTTCTTAAATTGTGAAATTTTTATTAAAGTTTTTAAATCTACACACATAGAAAGGAAAATAACAAAACATCCAAGAAGTAAGGCAAACATGAAAAATGGCATGTAAAACATCAGCACAAATGACTAAACCGTATTAATGAGAGTAACTATCCAGTATCTTAAAGAGTCAAACATAGACGTGTAAAAAGGTAGAGCAAATCAATGAATTAGCGGGAGTGGATAAGCAGTGGTCAACATTTTGCATAACGGATATATATTACATACATATAAAAAAGTGAGTACCCAAAGGCGCCATTCAGGTCCACGCAATATAAACCAGGATACTAATGGGGTTTAAGTAACATATATATGTGAGAGAAAATAACCAAATTATCAACAGTAGGCTGGATGACCAGGATGTATATATAAATGATACTAGGACAGAATAAGGCCTGTTTGGGATGCAAATTCGCGGCGTGCTTGTCCCCGCCTTTCGCCCTATTCAATTACAGAACAGGCGAAACCCCAAATAGGTGAATGCAGAACAGGCAAAAAGTACTAAATAGATTGGGGGAATCAGTCTGTACCCCAAAATAAGACGCACTGACACTGGAAATCATTACAGATGTGTATTACTAGCCCTAATAAACGTTCTTTGGGCCTTAATTTTGGATGCAAGCTTTCTAGAAGCATTTTTGTTAAAGTGGTGAAGAATTATATAAAAGTATGTTTTTTGGAAAATAAATAGTCCAGTCAAAATTGGGGTACTTGAAAATGGGAGCTAGCATATTTTTGTGACTCTAAAGTGCACTTTTAAAGTGAAAAATCCACCTACTGCATGCACCTGCAATCCTAAAACCACCTGCCCCATCCATACTGCCCCCAAGAAACCTATTTTGCTAGTTTTTATCCTTGTCCCCCCACTTTTTACTTTTTCACCCCAAAAATATTTTTTGGGGTGTTCCGAGGTAATTTTTTTAATTGTTTTTCACAGGTTTGTCCTTTGGGGGGTATCCAAAGGGTTCTGAATCAATTCCCTACATTTGCACCCCAAAATAGAGATTTTGCACTTTTTTCCACCTGCCATTCTTTGGAGAAACTTTTTAGCCTATTTCAGCGCCTTGACTTTGCGCTTAGGCAAAAACGTCCTGGAATTGAATTTGGAGATAAGACGCAAACAGGCAAAAAGCGAGAATAATAAAATACACATCTGGCATTACATCTAAAAACAAAAAAAGAATACACCCAAAAACAAAACAACTACTCGCCATGGCCCCCCACCCTGTATAACCTAACCCCAACCTAGGCATACTTGGATCCCGAAACAATTCCCCCCCTTAAACTACACTAATCTACAGTACCTAACAACCCCCACCCCAAACAGAGCATAGATGCATAGCAGGTAAAATAAGTATAATCAGGAACTTAACAACCCAGTCCCCTACTCCCCCCAGCAGACGCTATCCTGTAAATGTCCGTAAAGCAAGACACTCCCCAACATTAAAACACCTCAGGGCCGTAATCAATTAGCGGCAAAAACTGCCTTTTTTTTGTCATCGCTTAAAAGTTAAGTTTTTCACCAAACCAGACCAGACGAAAAAAAATGCAAAATCCCAATTTTTTGGCTGAAAATTTGGGGATTTCTTTCGGTACCCTTTCGACGCCCTTCTAATAATAAATTACTCCCAAACAATTTTTGGAGGTTGTGTACTTTAGCAAAAAACGACCATGCAAAACTTGGGTGAAAAAAAGTCGTTGAAAATTTTAAGAATGTTATTTTTTTCCCAGGAAATTAATGTCCCACATAAATTGGGGTTATGTTGAAAGGGGTACAAGTATATTTTCGCGTTGTAAAAACGCTATTTTAAATACAGTTAAAAAAACACCTGCTGCGACCGCGTGCGATGTTTTGATGCATCCATACCGCAACCTCCAAAACATCAGAACCAATAAGTTAAAACTATTTTCAACGGGTTTTTTTTTTCACCCAAAATTTGCGTGGTCGTTTTTCGCCAAAGTACGCAACTTACAAAATTGTTTTTGGCGTAATTTATCATTCCAAAGGTTTCTGAAAGAAATCCCCACATTTTTAGCCAAAAATAGGGATTTAGCATTTTTTTTTCTCCAGGTCTGGGATGACTTTTCTCCACTTTTTTTTCTAGATTTTCGCCTGTTTTCTGTTTTCGCTGGGTTTTTTTTTTTTCAAAAAACTGCCACTTTCGCCAAAGGCGAAAATAAACACCCGTTTTTGTTGCTAATGAATATGGCCCTTAGTGAGAACACAGTTAAATCACAAATAAGTAAAAACGTAATGCCCGGTTGAGTAGCAACATCAAACGTCACCAACATAGCAAATAGAACTATTACCTAGAATAGGAAAAACTGGAATCATATATAGTATACCAGAAATGCTCGCAGGTCTGGCTAAGGCCCCGATTCAGAGCCGGACGCTCTTTGTGAGCGCTTGCTCTGAATCAGGGAGTTTTTTTTGTTTTACCCCCCTGCCTCCAGGCCGCTCGCTAAGCTGTGGGTGACCACCCACAGCTTTAGCGGGTAGCCTGGCGATGGTCACGATTATCGCGACCATCGGGCTTGTGACGAGGCCCTTGTGGTAGGGTCTCGTCCACCGCAAGCCCCAGTGAACTTCCTGCTTCACTGACATCACTGGTGATGTCAGTAGGGCCACCCACAAACGGCAGGCGTTCCTTCTGGAACACCTCCGTTTGTCTAGCCACCCCCACTGCACGCCTACAAAATGGGGCGAGTTGTCAATCACAATCGACAGCCGTCCCGTCTTATAGTGAGTCCGGCAGCGAGTGAAATTTCACTCGCTACGGGGTTCGCGCACCATCAAACCGCTTGCGAGCGCTATGTACTCGTGAGCAGGTCTGAATCAGGCCCTAAGCTCAATAGGGACATAAAACCAAAGTTACAAATACAGAGCAAAGTAAGACTGAGCCTGCATGCAGATCCGGATCACAATCCAATTACCCCAATTAGGGGTGTGCACCAGCCACTTTTTGTGTTTTGTGTTTTGGTTTTGGATCTGGATCTTTCTTCGTGTTTTGGATCTGGATTGGTTTTGCCAAAACCACCTTTCTGTGTTTTGGGTTCTGGGTTTTGGATCTGTATTTTTTTGGAAAAAAGCATAAAAACAGCTAAAATCACAGAATGTGAGGGTTTTCTGCTCCTATGCTATTATTAACCTCAATAACCTTAATTTCCACTCATTTCCAGTCTATTCTGAACACCTCACACCTCACAATAGTGTTTTTATGTCCAAAAGGTTGCACCAAGGTAGCTGGATGACTATGCTAAGCGACACGAGTGGGCGGCACAAACACGTGGCCCATCTAGGAGTGACACTGCAGTGGCAGACAGGATGGCAGTTTGAAAAACTAGGCCCCAAACAGTACATAATGCAAAGAAAAAAAAGAGGTGCAAGATGGAATTGTCCTTGGGCGCTCCCACCCACCCTTATGTTGTATAAACAGGACATGCACACTTTAACAAACCAGTCATTTCAGCACCAGGGTCTGCCACACGACTGTGGCTGAAATGATTGGTTCATTTGGGCCCCCACAAAACAAGCTGGCAATTAATCTGTCCCTGCACAAACTGGCTCTACGGAGGCAAGATGTCGTCCTCCTCCTCATTCCCAATTCCTCACCCTCTTCAGTGTTGTGTACATCCTCATCCTCACAAAGTATGAATTCGTCCCCGCTGAATCCACCACCACAGGTCCCTCTGTACGTTCTGGAGGCTGGTCTCCCTGAACATCATCTTCTCCAAATTTTATGGAAGCAACCTCCTACGCCTTTCGCTGACAAGGTTCCCGGCTGCACTAAACACTCTTTCGGAGTACACACTGGAGGGGGGGCAACTCAGGTAAAATAGAGCCAGTTTGTACAGGGGCCTCCAAATTGCCTCTTTTTCCTGCCAGTACAGGTACGGACTGTCTGACATGCCTACTTGGATGCTGTCACCGATGTAATCCTTTAACAGACAGACGCACGCTTGTCGCTGCTGCTTTGAGGATGCAGGTGCGGCTACAGCGCACACAATTCACAAAGACAGAAAAAAAAAGAATCATTTTTTAATTTTTGTGGAGCGCACTTTGAGGGCTACACCACCCTTTAACAGACAGACGCACGCTTGTCGCTGCTGCTTTGAGGATGCAGGTGCGACTACTGCGCATACATTTCACACACAAACACAGAAAAAAAGAAGATTATTTTATTTTGGTTGGAGCGCACTTTGGAGGTTACACCACCCTTTAACAGAAAGAAGTACACTTGTCGCTGCTGCTTTGAGGATGCAGGTGCGGCTACAGCCCACACAATTCACTAAGACAGAAAAAAAAGATTTATTTTTTTTTGTGGAGCGCACTTTGGGGGTTACACCACTCTTTAACAGACAGTCGCATGCTTGTCACTGCTGCTTTGAGGATGCAGGTGCGGCTACAGCCCACACAATTCACTAAAACAGAAAAAAAAGAATTATTTTTTATTTTTTTTGGAGTGCACTTTGGGGGTTACAGCACCCTTTAACGGACAAGCCAGTCGACCCTTTACTTATGACACAGGCGCACGCTTGGCGCAGCTCCTTTGTTGATGCACGTGCAGCCAAAGTGCACACAATTCACAAACACAGAAAATAATTCCTCCACCATTCTGTCAGTGGTGACAGTATCATATGCAGTGACAGTAGACATGTCAGAAATTGTTGGCACATCCTTCAGTCCGGACCAGATGTCCAAACCGGCCCTTGACTTATGACACAGGTACACGCTTGGCGCTGCTGCTGTGTTGATGCACGTGCGGCTACTGCGCATACATTTCGCACACAAACAGAAAAAAAAGAATTGTTTATTTTTTGTGGAGTGCACTTTGGGGGTTACACCACCCTTTAACAGACTTATGGGACACAGAACACAGGCTTGGCGCTGCTCCTTTGTTGATGCATGTGCAGCCACAGTGCACACAATTCACAAACACAGAAAATATTTTTTTATTTTGTTTGGAGTGCACTTTGGGGGTTACAGCACCTTTTAAGGGTCAAGCCAGCCGGCCCTTTACTTATGACACAGGCGCACGCTTGGCGCTACTTTGTTGATGCACATGCGGCTACTGCGCACACAATTCACAAACACAAAAAAATATATATTTTTATTTTTTTTGGAGTGCACTTTGGGGGTTACAGCACCCTTTAAAGGACAAGCCAGCTGGCCCTTTACTTATGGGACACAGGCGCACGCTTGGCGCTGCTCCTTTGTTGATGCACGTGCAGCTACAGTGCACACAATTCACAAACACAGAAAATATTTTTTTATTTTGTTTGGAGTGCACTTTGGGGGTTACAGCACACTTTAACGGTCAAGCCATCCGGCCCTTTACTTATGACACAGGCGCACGCTTGGCACTACTTTGTTGATGCACGTGCGGATTCTGCGCACACAATTCACAAACACAGAAAAAAAATGGTTTTTTTTGCACTTGGGGGGAGCACCCCTGATGGACAGAGCACTCCCTGGACAACACTACAGCACCCCTTTAGGACTGGGACACTGCACAGGACTTTGGAGTGGACACAGCCCCTATGGACAAGTGGCTGCACAACACAGCCCAGCCAGCCAGCCCCTATGGACTTTGGAGGAGTGGACACAGCCCCTATGGACAACAGCAGCACAGCACAACACTGCACTACACTACACTACACAGCCCAGCCAGCCCTAACTCCCACCATCCCTCTTCACTGTCCACAGCCGAGTGAGAAAATGGTGCCGACGCGGGTACCTTATATAGAATCCAAAACCCACGAGACCCGGAAGGCGGGATGAAGACGTTTTGCCTCGATTTCAGATCCGAGTCAGGCGGGAAAAGTCGAGCCTGCCTCGGATCAGGGGGCTCGGGGGGGTTCGGATTTCAGAAATCCGAACCCGCTCACCCCTAACCCTAAAACAGATGATCCAGAAAGGTGGCAATATTTAAACGGTGTAGAAATCACAACATAAAAAGAGACAAATCCAAATAATCAAACAGAACCAGGACTGAAAAGCAAAGCAGAGTAAATACAAATATATACATAAATCTATGCGACTGGAGGAAAGAATTGCAGATTATTCTGCTGTCTGGCAAAAGCTAGAAGTCTGAGCAAGCAAACGAGTTGTGGTCTCCAAAAATTCCACCAAGGATAATGCAGTATAGGAGGGAATGCCAGGGTGGAAAACAGTGACAGGGTACCCAGATGCTCTGCTAATGGAACAAATTGTGCGCAATCCATCCGGGCAGACCTAGGAGGATCAGAGATTTAAAAAATGTTGCTAACTGTGATTTAGTAGCTTTTAGTACTATCCAAACAATATATACTAATACAAAAATGAAAACAAAAATTACGTGCGATAAATTGAAATAGTAAAGAAGCAGGTGAGAAACAGATTTCACCTATTTGCAACAATTCTAAGCCAACAATATTCAGGGTGTAGGAGGTGGGTTCTATATACAATGAGGGTTAGGATATCCTCCCACTTATGTATACAGATTTTTTGTTTTATTGGGAATATATGTATTGATATCCTAGTTGGATTACAATAGATAATATATAAAGATAGATGGTAAAGATAAACATGAAAGTGAAAAAAATGAAAAAACAAATGAGAAAAAAGCTGCTGAAATAAGTGATGTGTGAAGACCCGCAATGGTGGGACAGGTGACAGAGGTTGGTTGCTCAGGAATGACTGAGCTGTCATGGGAGAAAACTTATTTTTGAATACTGATTTGGGCCATTTTTTTTTCCTTTTGTTTTTACCACCTGAAACTGTCCTAGCACTGGGATGATAACAGAGTATGAGGTGCAGGAGGTGTATAAGTAATGACTGTATATTACAGCCACTGTGTGCCTGGTCCTGAGTCGCATGCAATGCTGGTGACGGTGCTCACTAGAATCCTAAACACTCGGACATCACATACGCCCCACGGTGTATACACAGAGGTGCAGATGTGAATGGAAACGTATTGGATGTTCCTGGCCAGTGCCTGGGAGGTGGACATGCAGATAAACTCACAAATATATTAAAAATGAATATATAAAAACTCAGGCGCAACCACAAATATTCTATATGAAACACAATAATGAAATAGACATAATCCTATATGGCTGCTCCTAGATAGTGTTCATTCTGCTAACCCCAAATAGAATACAGTTGTTCAGACTAATTAACGTTATCTGCATGTAGTGAGTATACTGCTAGCTAAAGCCATGAATAGACCCAATAACTCATTAGAAAAGAGAACTATATATGATAATAGGATATGTATTAAAAAACTCCCACAGTAAATCTATCCAATAGACATATATACATTAAAAATATAAAATATATGCAAAAATAAAACAAAAAATACTCCAGCTGTAAAACTTGTTCACACAATATATTAGTTTGGGATTCACCCCTGCAGTGTCCCAAACTCTGAATAATATGGACCCCCGGGGAAATAAAAAGATCCGTGTTGGGATTATTGTGTTAAAAAGTTCTGACAAAGTGACAGTTATATCCTACCAGGATAAATCTCCAGGCATTGATTTAAGAGGAAACGATGTAATTGTCACAATATTAGCAATCTCTCCCACTTGGATTATTAAAATAATAATAGGTTTTCAATCCATATGCATCACAGTCCCGAGCCGCTAGCCGCAACTGTCAATCAGCAGGGGATAGAGCAATTATGAAGGCATGCACACCAATCACTCGGGCTGTAGCGGCTTACCACCGATGTCCACATTGCTGCAGATGGATACTAATTATTAGCGTTCCCGCTAGGCTGTTTCACGGGGTGCCACGCCCTGCCCTATTTCTAAAGGGCAGAAAGCACCTTGCCCTCCGCCGCAGCTACCTGCTGAAACAGCCTGCTGGTCCTGTCCCCTACCGCGGGCTGTAGTATTAGCCCTGTCCCCTCCCGCGGTTGGGGGAAAACGGCGGTGCAACAGTCATCTCCGGTGAATGGATGACAGACGCATGCGCCCGGCATCTATTCACAGTGACCGCAGCACTTGGGGGCTGCCCGGCATGTCCGTAAGTGCCGGGCACGCCCCCAAGAGTCATGAAAAGGGGACGCGTAATAAAGACACACCACCTTTTCATTGACCACGCCCCCTTTATCGGGCACGCGCAGAAGTGCCCTTTCTCTAGGTCCAGCGCTCTGCCCGTCTCCCAAGCATCGTCTGTGACATCGCCTGTTGGACCTGCATGCAGGTCTGACGGACGACATTGTTAGCGTGGGCTATGTTGCCGAATGCAGCATGACCCCAGCTCTCTCGCCATCGGCAAGTGTGTATGTACCCCGCAGAGACGCATCGCTAACAAG
Source organism: Taudactylus pleione (assembly GCA_031769625.1). NCBI lineage: Eukaryota > Metazoa > Chordata > Amphibia > Anura > Myobatrachidae > Taudactylus > Taudactylus pleione. The sequence continues at coordinate 4,366,219 of JAUIMM010000153.1, forward strand.
GTCAGTACACATCGTCTAGTGTACCAACCTTAAGCAGGCAGGGAGAGGTGAGTCGCTGGGGGAGAGGGGGGGCATTACAGGGTGGCATAATGTGTAAAGGGTATTACAGTGTGGCATAGTGTGTAAAGAGCATTACAGTGTGGCATAATGTGTAAGGGGCATTACTTAGCATGGCATAATGTATGGGGGACATTACTGTATGTGGTATAATGTGTGATAAAGGGCATTTGTGTGTGTGGCATAATGTGTAAGGAGCATTACTTAATGTGGCACAATGTGTAAAGGGCATTGCTTAGTGTGGCATAATGTGGAAGGGGCATTACTTAGTGTGGCATAATGTGTAAGAGGCACTAAAGTGTGTTGCATAATGTGTTATAAAGGACATTACTGCGTGTGGCATAATGTGTAAGGAGCATGACTGTGTGGCAAAATGTGTTATAAGGGGCATTACTACATTATGTGGCATAATGTATATAAGGAGTGTGGCATAGCGTGAATGGGCTCTGTGTGGCATAACGTGAATGGGCTCTGTGTGGCATAATGTATAGTGCAGGGGTCAGGGAACTTTTTTACCTTTTACCCCAAAATATATTTAGTTACGCCGAAGTTACACCCTTGATTTGAAAGGAAGGAAATAATATAGTGCCGCCATGTAATGCCCCTGTATTAGTGCCCCCATAGTTATACCCCTGTAGTAGTGCCCCCATAGTTATACCCCTGTAGTAGTGCCCCCATAGTTATGCCCCTGTAGTAGTGCCCCCATAGTTATGCTCCTGTAGTAGTGCCCCCATAGTTATGCCCCTGTAGTAGTGCCCCCATACAATGCCCCTGTAGTAGTGCCCCCATATAATGCCCCTGTAGTAGTGCCCCCATATAGTGCCCCCATATAATGCCCCTGTAGTAGTGCCCCCATATAATGCCCCTATAGTAGTGCACCCATATAATGCCCCTGTAGTGCCGCTTGTACAAAAAAAAAAACTCTTACCTTAATCCCCGCTCCTGCATCCGCCGCCGTCCTGTCTGCCCGGCTGCTCCTCGGAACTATGGGAGTGACGTCATGACGTCTCTCCCATAGTGCCCGTGGAGAGAGTCGGAAGCTGGAGTTCAGAATGGTACTCCAGCCTCCGCCTAACGCGGCACTGCAGGGAAGGAGCCGAGCGCCCGCTGGTAATAACATCTCAGTAGTAAGGGGCATGGGTAGATTGCAGCTTGGGCAGTACTGGGGTAAGGAAGAGGTTAGGGTCAGGCAGTACTAAGGGTAGGGATGGGGTAAGGATAGATAGCAGCTGGGGCAGTGCTGGGGGTAAGGAGTAGGTTACGGACATGCAGTGTTGGGTGTAGGAAAGGGGCAAGTGTAGATAGCTGGGGCAGTACTGGTGGTAAGGAGGAGGTTAGGGACTGCTGGGTGTAGGGAGGGTACAAGAGTAGATAGCTGGGGCAGTATTGGGGGTAAGGAGGATGTTAGGGACAGGCGGTGCTTGGGGGTAAGGAGGAGGTTAGGGACAGGCGGTGCTTGGGGTAAGGTGGGGGCTGCACACAGTGGGGGATAGTGAAGGCATGCACAGTCAGAATTAGTGGGGGGGGGGGCGCAGAAGCTGCCAGTAATAATACTAGGGGAAGGGCCACACAGCCGGCCAGTGAATAACACCAGGGACAGAGGTCCTCACCTTTCAGGTCACTTCTCTCCACTAGAACCGTGTTCACCTGTTTGTGCAGCACCAACAGGTCTGAAGTGTTCTGCACCGCGGCCAATACCTCTCCCACCTACAGCCAACAATTTCCCCGCCTGGGTCCGACATCCCCACAGACACCCCTCCCCCTTCCTTGGGTCCGTGATCCCCACTGAGGTGCAGTGAAAGCAGAGTGGCTGCGGCGGCAGCACAGTGTGTGGGAGAGGGACCGGAGTGTGGCTGAGTGAGCTGGGAGCACAGGGGAGGCACAGGAGGAAGAGTGACAGAGTCTGTCTAACTTAGACTCTGAGAGGAGCGAACAGGCGGCACGGCACGGCACGCTGCAGACCGCGGACCCAGAGGGGGAGCCGCAAGCAACAGGGATTCTGGGAGTTGTAGTCAGGAGAATGTGCCGGCGGCGTTTCGTTGAGAAGCCGCCGGCGGTGATTGGATACTGCAGCGCTACACAGGACAAACTGAGCGGGTCCTGTAGGACCCGCTCAGTTACAAAAAAACGGGTCCCAAAGTTCCTGTAGCGCATAAAAACGCACTATATCGCGTATTTTGCGAACCCTGTAATACCATGTAGCGTTCCCACTAGGTTGTTTCAGTGGGGGGCCGCGCCTTGCCCTATTTTTAAAGGGCAGAAAGCACCCTGCCCTCCGCTGTTTCAGCGGGGCACAGCGCCCCGCTGAAACAGCCTGGGGGTTCTGTCCCCTCCCGCGGGCCGCACTGTCCTATGGGTGGGAAAACGGCGGTGCAGCGGTCACTGCTGGTGAATGGATTCTGGGTGCATGTGCCCGCCATCCATTCACAGTGTCCGCAGGGCTTGGGGGCCGCCCGGCACATCCGTAAAAATGGGGATGCATCATAAAGACGAAATGGGGATGCATCATAAAGACACGCCCCCTTTTCCTTGGCTATGTCCCCTTTTTGGACGCACGTGTGCGCAGAAGTGCCCTTTCTCTAGGTCTGATGCCCTGCCCTGCGCCAGACCTACAGTGAACACTAACCGTGGATTACTATTACTGGTACACAAACATATATTATAATTGTGAAATACCTCCAACAATGCTATAACGTCAGCCCTTCTACTGGATTGATTGCAGGTGACCAGACCAAAAGGAATTTCTCTTCAATGAGATACCCGGTCTTAGGGGCTTTTCTGCTGATTTACTCCCCTTATTCTTAGCCAAATAGGATGTTCTTTTGTAGCATACCTGTAATAAATATACTTTTCTATTGTAATAGGTAGAGCAAAAAGAGCAGAAAGAAATGCAGATCTCATCCATTATTATTTACACTTTTTCTTAATTTAGCCCCACAAATATACCCATACATGTATTCAACAGCTTCTAATGTATAACAATGACATATATCGGTGTACCATACCATACCATGTACAGTATGTGGGCAAAAATACACATTACAGTTTACGGGTTGGGTACGGGATCCCAGCGGTCAGAGTACTGACAGCAGCATCCTGACAGTCAGAATATGTAAGTAGTCTAACCCTAACCCATAACCCCTTTCCCATCACTAGAAAACTTACTGGTTATTTTATAGCAGATACATTGGGGCACATTCAATAAGGTTTGAGATTTGTGGACCTCAATCCCAATTATGGAGTTACTGCGGGTTTGCACGCTCCTGATACCAGCAGAATTCAATAAGAAAAAAAAACTGGTCACAAATTTTTTTGCAGGCTAAATCCCGCAGTAGAGGAATTTTTATTTTTAAAATCAGCCTGCACAGCCCACTCACCAGCAGGCTCCCAATGCTGCAGACAGACCTAGCTGGACTAGGGGGGTTTGCACCCCACTGACACCTCTCACATACACAGCACCACATACACACACCTGCACCACCACACACCAGCACTGCACACACACACCTGCACCACCACACACACCGACACCAGCAGCACCCCCCACACACACAGACACCAGCAGCACCCCGCAAACACACAGACACCAGCAGCACCCCGCACACATAGACACCAGCAGCACCCCACACACACACAGACACCAGCAGCACATATGTACCAGAGTCCTGGGTGCTCAGAAAGAAGACAGAGGAAGTGATTACAGCATGTCAGGGAAGAGGAGGAGAAGGACAGCGCTACAGAAAGTAAGTAACTATGGAGTAATTAAGGTAATTTTAGTAAAAATTAGACATGCTCTAAAGCTGCGAGAGAAAAAAAATGAGCACAACCCCCCCTCCCCCCAATAAAATGTCGGAACCAAATGAATACGAAAAATCTCACACCTGCAGGTGCAGGTTTTTTAGTAACCTCGCGCCTAATTGAATATGCCCTTTTGGGTCAACCTAGAAAAGTGTGTGATTTATTCTAAGGAAGAGGAAAAGTTATCCCATCTGATCTGATTCTTAGAAAACAATGATGCCTCAAGTATTAGCTACAAGGTAGCTGCATGAGATGGGCATCAGCGCTGGTGGGCTGACAGGTAAAGCATAGCTGATGCCACCAGTGGCTGCCATGCTGCTGTCACATGATCACCTGTTGCTGTAGCAATGCTGCTGTTAACTTTCAAAGCTCAGAGTGACAGTTGGTAGTCAGAGAGGCAGTTGGACCGTTGGCAGGATGGCGTCACATCTGGAGGAAGCCAGGAGCGTAGAGGAAGAGGAGTTTTCCGTCTATAATAGAAGAAAGAAGACGATGGGTTTAAAGAAAAGGAGGATTTTTGACAGCTCAGAAGAGTCTGGGTCCATCAAGAAGGCTAGAAAGATACCCTCCACCGAGTCCCATGAGAATGGAAAGAAAAGGAGCCTGCGTGTGGAAGATGGATATATAATCATTGATAGCTCTGATGATGGGAGCCATAATAATTGTTCTGTGGATAACACCAACCAAAAGAAGAGACCATCAGCTGAGTCGCAGAATAACAGAAAGAAGATGAGCCTACGTGTGGAAGATGGCTATATAGTGATAGACAGCTCTGATAATGGGAGTCTGAAAAATTGTTCTGTGGATAACATCAACCGAAAGAGTGATAAGAGGGGGAGGAGCCAAGACAAGAAAGAAGAAAGTGACAAGAACAGTGGAAAGAGTGCAGACAGGAAGAGACGGAAAACAGCTGGAGAGGACATAGAGAGCAGACATGGTGACTCTAGAAGGAGACAGGAACGAGCAGGTATGGCCGTATCAATATATAAGACATTCGAATTGGAATAAGAGAAATAAAGTGGATGGATATAAAGTACCAACCAATCAGCTCCTAACTGCCACTTTACAGACTGTTTGAAAAATGAGTTAGGAGCTGATTGGTTGGTACTTTATCTCCGTACACTTTCTCTCTCTCCAAGGTTTTGTACATAGACCCCAAAGTGTAGTATATAAAGAAAAAGTGTACCTTGCAAATAAGGCCCATCTCACATATACTATGAAAACGAACTACAGAGATAAAATGTGTCTTAATCAATAAAGAAACTGAATTTATATGGATAAATACATGCATTAATAAATACATTTAAAATTAAGAACAGCAGAAAATTAGTGCCCTTTTTGTAAGCTGTAGATGGAAGTTATACTTTAAATGAAAATTCCACTTAAAGCGGGTGATGCAATTCAACATGATTGCCAAGATGTGCCATTTGGTGCTGTACATCACGACCAGCATCATTGTAAGTTTTTCCCATAGATGTATACAGGATAATTGTGACAATCAGGGTACCTTATATGATGGATATGTGTGCAGCCGATGACCACGGTGATGTTCAGTGCCATATCGCTATGTAGTGACTCAGGTCCTAAGTGTAATATATGGATGTTTGTATACCAGTGTAATCTATGGCTCTTCAGCTATTTTGGAATTACAATTTCCAGCTTGCTCTCTATTAGGACATGCTGTACATTTTACTTCAACTACACTGAAGAGCCATAGCCATTGATAAAAGTAAAGTATAATTCATTGAAGATCCACTTACAGTACAGCTTGTATTACGGATAGAAATGTGTCCTCATACATCTAGCCTCCTTTCGCGTTAAACAGTCCTTCTAATCGCGCCATGCCATGGCGTGACTCGGTAGCTCTGAGCGTCTTTTATGCGACTTTTTACCTTTAAATGAGTCTTATTCACACAGTGATGTGAATAGCTAGCACTAGCAGCTTCTGCTGATTAAAATGATGTGCAGCATGCCTATGTTCTCTGTGCGTCTGCTACAGCCGCTGACACTGCAACACAGAATTTCTCATGCAGATACACCCAAAGACGCACAGAGAACATAGGCATGCCGCATATCATTCTAATCAGCAGAAGCTGCTTGTGCTAGCTATTCGCATCACTGTGTGAATAAGACTCATTTACCAAGGCACATGGAGCTCCTGCGTTATGAGTGGTGTGACTTGTAGTGCATGGAGGATAAATGTATGTGGACACATCCATACTTGCATCTGTAGCTTTTCTGGAGTAGTGATGGGGAGCGGAATCCTTCCACATGGGCAATGCCAGATTAAGGTCCAAATGGGTCTGGAGCTGAAACTTATTTAGGGCCTATTTAGGGCCTATGTGTGCTGCTACAGGGGGTGTGACTAGTGATGTGTGGTGTGACCAGTGCTCTGTGTGTGGTCTGCACCAGGGGTGTGGTCTGTGCTGTGGGGTCTGGCTAGCTCCACGGAAGGCACAGCTAGTGCCTACCTTCAACCACTTTAGATGGAGCAACTGTATAACAAAATTTTTTTCTTTCTCTGTATTGTGTACCTTTGCCTGAGTGCCAGAGTAGTTTGGGTTATTACAAAATAATAAAATGTTCACTGATCATTGCCATATTTCTGTAAGTTTTCATCCCACATGCCTAGCCACTGAAGTAAATTGGAAAAATAATACCCCTTTGCCATCAAATTATACCCCTTTTACACCAGAGCTAAAACCCAGGTTATTGCTGTGTCTACCCAGGTCACAGCTCAATGTAAAAGGGTCCCTGAAAAATAACCCGGGTAAAGTGACCTGGCAATCCAACCCAGGTAGCTACCAGGGTCGGACCCAGGATAGACCTGGGTAATGATGCAGTGTAAACAACGCAACCCGGGTTATCTGACCTGGGTCATGCCTAAAATGAGCTGATTGGTGGTTGTGGAGCAGTCACCTCCCACTTTTTATGACCTCACATGTTTAGCAGGGCAGACCCAGGTTCAGTGTGAACGGGGCTGACCTGAGAATAACCCAGATCGATGGTGCTGTGTAAATGGTGTCTGACCTGGGTTGGAACCACATCTGAAAACCCAGGACGGACCCGGGTTTTTGGTGGAAAAGAGGTATAATTGTGTCCGTCCTGAGTTTTCAAACACTGTTCCAACCTGAGTCATAAACGGGTCAGACCCCTTTCACACTGCACCTTGAACCCAGGTTATTCCTGGGTTGGCCCCTTTCACACTGAACCTAGGTCTGCCCTGCAAAACCTGTGTATGCCATTAAAAATTGCAGTTTTTCAGGCTCACAAAGATGAAATCATAAAAACTGTGATGACTACTCACTAAAGCTCCATCAGTAACCTGTGGTGTACCGTTTACACCACACCGTTACTCGGGTCCTTCCCGTGTTTGACCCTGATAGCTACCAGGGTCAGATTCCCGTGTAACTCAACCGGGTTATTTTTCTTATACCTCTTTTCCACCAAAAACCCAGGTCCGACCAGGGTTTTTGGACATGGTTCCAACACTGGTCAGACCCAGGTCAGACCCATTTACACTGCACCTTTGATCTGGGTTACTCCCAGGTCAGCCCTGTTCACACTGAACTCAGGGCTGCCCTGCTAAACCTGTGAGGTCATAAAAAGTGGGAGGTGACTGCTCCACAACTAACCAATCAGCTCATTTTAGGCATGATTCAGATTAGATAACCTGGGTTGCACCGTTTACACTGCACCATTACCTGGGTCCATCCTGGGTCCAACCCTGGTAGCTACCTGGGTTGGATTGCAGGGTCACTTGACCCAGGTTATTTTTCAGGGACCCTTTTACACTGAGCTGCGACCCGGGTAGACCCAGCAAAAACCCAGGTTTTTGCTCTGGTGTAAAAGGGGTATAAGACTCTTTTACCCCAAACAATGACCCAGTTTAATTTTTATGTTACCTTTTATGTTTATGGAAAAGTGAAAGTACACTTTTGGACAGTCAAGCCCTTGTACCTTAAAATTGCACTGTCTGGAAATATTAATTTTCACCCTTTGTATGAGCAAATGTTTAGTATCTACAACCTAGATATCAAACTTTTTCTGTGCTGCCTCAGAGGCTCAAACACAATATATAAGCTTTTCCCATTTAGTGACAACAGTTACACAGTCATGGTATGCTACTGCCAATTACAGATACATATTACAGTTCTGCAACACCCTACGCCAGGGGTTCCCAACCACGGTCCTCAAGGCACACTAACAGTCCAGGTTTTAGGGATAGCCATACTTGTGACTTAATTAGTACCTGTTATTTTGATTTAACCATCTGTGCACAATAATGGATATCACTAAAACCAGGACTGTTAGTGTGCCTTGAGGGCCGAGGTTGGGAATCACTGGCCTACTCTATGCCCAGATCTCCCACATCCCGGCATATATATATTTTCACACATACTGTATATACATACATCTAGAAATTTTATTTATAATATGTGGTGCATGTTGGGGATATTTATATGTAAGTGTATACAGGGCTGGTTCTAGACCATGTGAGAGCCCAGGGCGAAAACTTTCCTTTGGTGACCCCCCCCCCCTCCCCCTCTGTTAAATTAACGTCTTTACGTAAATACTGTAGAAAAAAAATGAAAAACAAATATGCAGGACCGCTGGCAACCACACCCACTCTGCTTCCGCGGGTTCCCCCACTTTCACTCCATGCACACGCCTATGGTTATAGACACATGTATACAGTTACACTGACACATACAGTTACACAGACACATATGTACAGTTACACAGACACATACAGTTACAGAGACACATATGTACACATGTATACAGTTACACTGACACATACATTTACAGAGACACATATGTAGTTACTTGGGGCTCTATTTACTACAATCAGCATTGTGAATTCAGGCAATATCACAGGGATTTACTAAAAATCGTTTGCAGGGACAGAGCTTGCAATAAAGCTCTGTCCCTGCGAATCCCCTCCGCAGCCTTTTCACGGTATTTTAGCAAAGAGTACCGTGAGAAGTGCCCGCGCATGCGCTGACCAGCCGCCGCAGCTACCCGCCCCGGCGCTAAGTCCCGCCCCCCCCGAGATCGTGGACCCCCCGCGACCCCCCTTCCCTTAATTGCCTGCATGATCCGGGCTCCGGTGATGTCCTCCATGACTCCGGTCAGCTGACATCCCATACTGCACTGGGACCCGGTCACCTGATGTCCGGGCTGCAGTGCAGTATGGAAGACCAGTTGACCGGAGGGAAGACATCACACGAGCCCCGAACTCCGGTCCCTGGACTCAGGTAAGTTAATGTTTTTTAACTATTTTTTTTTTTTTGCAGCGTATGAGCATGTGGTCTGTTTAGACCACACAGCTGATCACTGGGGCTGGCCCAGGGCTCTGGTCTGCATGTTAGAGCGGAACAGGAGTACGGTAACCGGGGGAGACCCTGGATAACACCACCTCCAGATGGCGTTATTATCACAGGGCTTTCCCCCGGTATTTTTTTCACAATTTACTTTTAGTAACTTGCACACAGATCGCATTTCCCATTACAATTATGGGAGTGGTGGGCTCCGATGCAAGAATATACTTTGGGCACCCCTATGCAGTTCCTCCAGTAGTGGTCCCCCTATGAAATGCCCCAGTAGTAGTCCCCCCCTCTGCAGTGCCCCAGTAGTAGTCCCCCCTATGCAGTGCCCCAGTAGTAGTCCCCCCTATGCAGTGCCCCAGTAGTAGTCCCCCCTCTGCAGTGCCGCCAGTAGTAGTCCCCCCTCTGCAGTGCCCCCAGTAGTAGTCCTTCTATGCAGTGCCCCCAGTAGTAGTCACCCCTATGCAGTGCCCCCTATAGTAGTCCCCCTAAGCAGTGCCCCAGTAGTAGTCCCCCCCTTTGCAGTACCGCCAGTAGTAGTTCCCCTATGCAGTGCCCCCAGTAGTAGTCCCCACTATGCATTGCCCTTAGTAGTGCCCCCCTATACAGTGCCCTAGTAACACCCCCCCTTATACAGTGCCCCCAGTAGCGGCCACCCCCCTATGCAGTGCCCCCACTAGCGGCCACCCCTCCTATGTAGTGCCCCCAGTAGTGGTCCCCATATATAGTGCCCCCAGAAGTGGTCCCCCCTATGCATTGCCCCCAGTAGTAGTCCCCCCTATACAGTGCTCCCAATAGTAGTCCCCCTTATGCAGTTACCCCAGTAGTAGTCCCCATTATGCATTGCCCCTAGTAGCGGCCCCACCCTGTACAGTGACCCAGTAGTGGCCGCCCCCATACAGTGTCCCCAATAGTGGCCACCCCACCTATGCAGTGCCCCCACAGTAGCGGACACCCAAACTATGCAGTGCCCCCACAGTGTCCCCAGTAGCAGCCACCTCCCCTATGCAGTGCCCCTTAAAAAAAAAGAAAACGCAACTTACCTGATCCATGCTGCTGCCGTCGACCACCGCAGTCCTCTCTTCCTGGCCGCTCTGCACCATGGGAATGATGTCATGACGTCTCTCCCAATCTGCTGCAGGTGAGCCGGAAGGCGGAGCTCATGAGTGAGCTCCAGCTGGCTCACTCCGTGGATGACGCAGCAGCCAATGAGAGTCTGACAGACTCTCATCGGCTGCTATAACAAACATACAGCCGCCGCTGGCGGCTTTGTGTTTGTTACTCTGTAGTGTGGACCGCGCTCGTGGTCTGCAATACAGGGCCTGGGGGTTGCTGAAAATCTGGTCGCCAGGCAACCAAATCTGGTCGACATGGTGACCAGGCCCCCGGGTTTTGTCGAGCCCTGCTTTAGGTGAAACTAAAATAATGTGACAAGGGTGTGAAAACACCCTTTTTCACTTTATTTTAGTAAAAATAATGATAATAAATAGAGCCCATGGACACATACAGTTACAGAGACACACATGTTCAGTTACACAGACACATACAGTTATAAAGACACATATGTACAGGTACACCTACTGAGACACAGTTACAGAGACACATATTTACAGTTAAATAGACACATATGTAGTTACACACACACATACAGTTATAAAGACACATATGTACAGGTACACCTACTGAGACACAGTTACAGAGACACATATTTACAGTTAAATAGACACATATGTAGTTACACACACACATACAGTTACAGAGACATATATGTACAGTTACACTGACACATACACACATACATACATACATACATACATACACACGTATACAGACACATACAGTTACAGAGACACATATGTACAGTTACACAGACACATATGTACTGTTACAATGATACATACATACATACATACATATGTTTACACTTATACAGACAGATACAGTTACACAGACACATATGTAATATGTATAAATACATACATACACACATACTATATACAGTTACACATACAGTTAGAGACATATGTGTACAGTTACACTGACACATACATACATACATACATACATACACACTTATACAGACACATACAGTTACAGATACACATATGTACAGTTAAACAGACACATACAGTTACAGGGACACATATGTACAGTTACACTGAAACATACATATAGACATACATACTGTATACAGTTACACAGACACATACAGTTACAGGGACACATATGTACTGATACATAGATATATACATACATACAGTACATACATACATACATACATACATATACACACATACTATATACAGTTACATATAGTTACAGAGACATATATGTACAGTTACACTGACACATACATACATACATACTGTATACAGTTACACAGACACATACAGTTACAGGGTCACATATGTACTATTACACTGATACATACATACAGTACATACATACATACGTATACACTTATACAGACAGATACAGTTACACAGACACATATGTATACATACATACACACATACTATATACAGTTACAGAGACACATATGTACAGTTACACTGACACATACAAACATACACACTTATACAGACACATACAGTTACAGAGACACATATGTACAGTTAAACAGACACATACATAATGTATACAGTTACACAGACACATACAGTTACAGGGACACATATGTACTGATACATACATACATACAGTACATACATACAGTACATACATACATATACACTTATACAGACAGATACAGTTACACAGACACATATGTATACATACATACATACATACATACATACATACACACACACATACTATATACAGTTACATATACAGTTACAGAGACATATATGTACAGTTACACTGACACTTACATACATACATACATACATACATACATACTGTATACAGTTACACAGACACATACAGTTACAGGACACATATGTACTGTTACACTGATACATACATACATACAGTACATACACCATACATACGTATACACTTATAGAGACAGAAACAGTTACACAGACATATGTATACATACATACATACATACTATATACAGTTACACATACAGTTACAGAGACACATATATACAGTTAAACAGACACATACAGTTACAGAGACACATATATACAGTTAAACAGACACATACAGTTACAGGGACACATGTACAGTTACACTGACACATACATACATACATACATACATACTGTATACAGTTACACAGACACATACAGTTACAGGGACACATATGTACTGATACATACATACAGTACATACATATACACATACAGACAGATACAGTTACACAGACACATACATACATACATACATACACACTTATACAGACACATACAGTTACAGATACACATATGTACAGTTAAACAGACACATACAGTTACAGGGACACATATGTACAGTTACACTGAAACATACATACATACAGTACATACACCATACATACGTATACACTTATAGAGACAGAAACAGTTACACAGACATATACATACATACATACACACATACTATATACAGTTACACATACAATTACAGAGAAATATGTACAGTTACACTGATACATACATACATATATACTGTATACAGTTACACAGACACATACAGTTACAGGGTCACATATGTACTGTTACACTGATACATACAGTACATACATACATACGTATACACTTATACAGACAGATACAGTTACACAGACACATATGTATACATACATACACACATACTATATACAGTTACACATACAGTTACAGAGACACATATGTACAGTTACATTGACACATACAAACATACACACTTATACAGACACATACAGTTACAGAGACACATATGTACAGTTAAACAGACACATACAGTTAGACAGACACATACAGTTACAGGGACACATATGTACAGTTACACTGACACATACATACTGTATACAGTTACACAGACACTTACCATTACAGGGACACATATGTACTGATACATAGCGTTCCCGCTAGGCTGTTTTAGCGGGGCGCGGCGCCCTGCCCTCCTTCTGGAGGGCAAAAAGTAGCCCTGCTCTCACAGCCTGCGGGTGCCGTCCCGCGGGAGGAGAAACGTGCGGTGACCCGGTTACCGCCGGAGAATAGATGCCGGGCGCATGCGCCCGCCATCTATTCTCCCTTTCTGCAGCGCTTGAACTGCCCGGTGTGTTCGTAAGTGCCGGGTACGCCCCCAAGTATGACGAAAAGGGGACGCGTCTTATAGTCGCGCCCCCTTTTCATGACCACGCCCCCTTTTCGGACGCGCGCGCGGCTTTGTCTATAAGACGCGTCCCCTTTTCGTCACTCTTGGGGGCGTGCCCGGCACTTACGGACACGCCGGGCAGCCCCCAAGCCCTGCAGACAGGGAGAATAGATGCCGGCCGCTAGATGCGGGTGAGAACGGCTCCCGCAGGCTGTGAGGGCAGGGCGCTTTTTGCCCTCCTCCTGGAGGGCAGGGTGCTTTTTGCCCTCCAGAAGGAGGGCAGGGCGCCGCGCCGCGCCCCGCTAAAACAGCCTAGCGGGAACGCTACACATACAGTTACAGAGACACATATATACAGTTAAAAAAGACACATACAGTTACAGGGACACATATGTACTGATACTTACATAGAGTACATACATATACATATACACATACAGACAGATACAGTTACACAGACACATATGTATACATACATATATACATACACACATACTATAAACAGTTACACATACAGTTACAGAGACACATATGTACAGTTACACTGACACATACATACGTACATACATACATACATACACACTTATACAGACACATACAGTTACAGGGACGCATATGTAGTTACACAGACATACAGTTACACAGACACACAGTTACAGGGACACATATGTACTGTTACACTGACACATACATACATACAGTACATACAACCATACATACATACATACATACAGTACATACATACAGTAACACAGACACATATACAGTTACACAGAGACATATATACACAGAGACACATGTACATAGTTACACATACTGGGGTAATACAATATAATGTAATGTCCCTCATACCTCACAGGCTGAGTTGTTGTCACTGTGGACTGTGGCAGCTCCTCCATCCCTCCTATCTCCCATGTTACATTGCAGGAGTCAGGGCTGTGCCCTCTGCTTGGTTGCCCCACCCCCTACTGGGACACTGCCCCCTCCTTCTCCTCATACCTTCTGCCTGCAGGGTAGTTTCACTCAAATAATGACCGATTACAGGTAGCAGCCAATCAGCTCCTGCCTATTATTTTATAGACTGTACTTAATAAATGTTACTTCAAAGCTGATTGGTTGCCATGGGCAACTTCTCCACTGGTCCGCTTCACTACGTTTTTCACTGCTTGATAAAGAAACCTAATCTCTACCCAGGTGACGGTGGAATGCAAGTTCGAGTCTATTAATTTTCAGTGCTTTTTGCATTTATGTGAATATTGTTGATTTTATAGTATTATTTCTTGATATATAATGCTAATGTTTTGTTTTTTTTTGTCATTTTTTTATATATTGTCCATTTTAATTTTATTGTATTCACATGCTTCAGTAAAGAAAAATTATATATATGTATATGTACAAATACAGCAATGATCCGGCACTTACAGGGTTAAATATTGCACAAATCTTGCTCCGATGCCTTCCTTATAGGGAACGGCATCCCCACCATATGCAGAAACAGGAAGGCGGCACTCAGAGGCTTTTCAGTATGTTAAAAATCGTACAGTGGTTTATTGCAGAAGAACCATCATCAACGTTTCGGAGCAACACGTCCCTTCATCAGGATGTCAAGATGTATAGTAACGGTAGCGGCGGCACTCTAGACGACTTAGGCCCGTATTCAATTAGTTTCGCATCCGCGATACTTTTCCACCTGCTGATATGTTTTAGGTGCGGAAAGTTATCGCACACATCCCTGCCACATTCAATTCCAAAGGACCCGAAAACGGAACAGGTGGAAAGTGCTGTAAAAAATGGGGAAATCAGCCTGACGCCCCCCAAAAGATGTACTAACGTTGGGGATCACTATAGATGCCCCCGATTAACCCTAATGAAGGTATTTGGGGTACTTAAGTTGGGACAATTGGCTCCAATTAGCGCATTAACACAAGTGGTGAAGAATAGCATTAAGCAATATTTTTATAAGAAAATAACTACTCCCAGCAAAATTGGGGTACATGAAAATGGGTGCTTGCATATTTTTAAATTGTTAAAGTGAATTTTTAAATCACGGAAAAAATCCACCTGCCACAAGCACCTGCATTCAAAAAAAACATCTGCCCCATACTTGGGGACTCCCCAGAAGTCTATTTCGCTAGTTTTGTTTTTTTTTTTGAAAAACATTTTATTGTTAGGAAAGTGACATATTGTAATACAAATATATCTTAAATAATCCTCAGCATGATAAACACATTGCCTAGAATCATCCAACAAAATAATTATAATATTTGCAGTATATAAATCCAGATATAAATTGCAGTTGTGCACACAAAAAGTAGTTACAAACACTGTTACACATTTAGTTACAGTCATAATTACCATTATCATTACCATTAACATTAACTGGCCGTCTTATAGTTGTAGTATGAGTCAAAATCATAATCAGGATCAGAATCAAAAGGGAGGACAATTATCAAGTACTTCCAAATTAAACCATGACGTTAGTTGGAAACATCTCCGTAAAGAAGCCTTAAGTGATGGGGATAATGTATAAATATAAGGTAACCATGTACCAAAAAACTTTTCAGTAAGGTTTTCTTTATTGGTGGACACCTCTGTCCAGTCCATTGTAAACAGAAATATTATTCTAGGATGTAATAATGTAAGGGTAGGTGGGTTAGGTTCAATCCATTGTGAGAGAATGGTCTTTTTGGCAGCTGCAGTCAATTTGGTCAGAAGTAGCTTATTTCCTTTTGTCAAACCGTGTGAATGTGTGTTTGTGGTTATATTCCAGAAAGCCCAATCTTTAGAGATCACAAAAGCAATTTTAGAATCTCTTTTATATAGCTATTAAATTCATCCCAGAAAACCTGTACACGTGGACAATCCCACAGGCAGTGTACTATATCGGCGTCAGGTGCTGAACATTTATAACAATTGGCATTAGGTGCATCTCCAATAATATATTTAAATTTGGGGGTGTAGTATGCTCTGTGTAAAATTTTGAGATGCATTTCATTATAAGAGACTGATCCCAATTGTTTATTAATTTTAAGACTTGAAAGAGCAATAGTCTCTATGGGGATTTGCGGGAAGACCTCCTTCCATTTTGCAAGTCCTGTGGTGCTTAACTCTAAACTAATAAGAGGTCGGGCACAGGAATATATAAAGGAAGTAGAAAAAGGTCCCTGTGCAACGTAACGGTTTGCAACGTAACGCATCATCTAGACGCCAGTTTAAATCAGCTGCCAAAAATCCATGCAACATGACCTGAATATAACTCATTGCCTGCAAATAAAGAAATAAAGGAATAATAATGGAGGGGAATTTCTCCTGCATTTGGGAGCGTGAGAGGTTGGAGTGTTTGGTCGTGTAAAAATTGATAAATATATCTAATGCCACTAGTATGCCAGCGTTGAAATTGGGTTGTATTGAGAGGTGGAAAAGATGGGTTGCTCCATAATGGTAAAAATAGTGAGGACTGTTTGGATAAGTGAAGTTGTGTTCTAATAACTCGCCATGCTATGCATGTCGTATTTATTAACATGTTTTCTTTAGCTGCGGGAGGTAAACTAAGAGGATGGGTTTGTAAAAGAGACACCAAATTATGGTGTGGAGTAAATGCCTGCTCCATAGAATACGTGGTATAAGTGTTATGACCTCCAGTCCAGTCCATTGCTATTCGATAATTAGCGGCCAGGGCATATTGTCTGAGACATGGTATATTTAACCCTCCCATATGTGTCTGTTGTTGCAACTTAAACAGTGAAATTCTGGGGCATTTTCCAGCCCATATGAATTTTTGTAAAGCCTGATTAAAAAGTCTAAGGCCCTGATTCAGAGCCGGAAGCTCTGACCAGAGCGCTCGCTCTGAATCAGGGCCCACCTCCATAAATATGGAGCGTCCTCCTGGATGCTCGTATAGCTGCCGAAGCCTGCGGTTGAGTTTCTCAACCGCAAGGCCCGGAGTGATTTTGGCTCTATCAGAGCCAAAATCACTCCCACTGACATCACTAGTGATGTCAGTGAGGCCGGCTTCTGACGGTAGGCGTTCCCTTGGGAACGCCTCCGTCTGGCAGGCACGCCCCCGGCACACCCACCAAAGGGGGCGTGCTGTCAATCAACATCGACAGCACGCCCCCTTTGATCAGACACAACGAGCGAAGGAAAGTCCTTCGCTCCTCGCATCTCGCGCATGCGCACGACGGAGCTCCCTCCGTTGTGCGCATGCGCAGTGCACACAATCGACCCACTTGCGAGCGGACGGTCTAAATGAGGCCCTAAGGTCTCTCTTATCTGGGATAAGTGGTAGCATTTGGAGAATGTACATAAATTTCGGGAAAGTAATCATTTTATAAAGATGACATCTACCCATATAGGACAATGGAAGATGGGCCCATTTATTAAAATCTGTGTATGTTTTCTTTTTAACAACAGTGGGGTGTAGTTAACAGCATACAATTGAGAAGGATGTGAAGGAACATTGACACCTAAATAAGTGATGTATTTATCTGCCCATTTAAAGGGAAAGGACTCTCCCCATCCTGCCCTAGCCTCCCCAAAAAAGGCCAAGGCCTCAGTTTTAGCATAATTAATTTTAAAACCCGCTATCTCCTCAAATACTTGCAGGATCTGCAGGAGGAGCGGTATAGCCTCCCTGGGGTTAGCAAAATACAATAAAAGATCATCGGCAAAGACCAAAAATTTACTTCGCTAGTTTTTAAGTTTGTCCCCCAACTTTGCACTTTTTTGCCCCCAAAATGAAAGTGCTTTTTTGGGGGTGTTTTAAAGTATTTTTTTTTTAATTTGACACAGTTTATCTTTGGGGACTGTCCCAAGGGTGCAGGAGGATTTGCACCTCAAAACCTCAGTTTTGCTCTTTTTCCGCCTGCTACATTGCATTGACTTTCCGCATACGCAAAAAGTCTTTGCAATTGAATACGGCGATACTTTTCCACCTGGTGAAATGACATCATCCGCGATACTTTTTCACAGAATCCAACTTTTCGCCGCCAATTGAATATGGGCCTTAGAAATAATTCACTTCATAACTCCATTATCGGTTCTTTCATCAGGTTACCTGAACCGATAAATTAAGATCTAAAAAGTAATTAAACAGTACCGTGACTATTTGTTCCTTTCCTGGCTGGGAAAGTTAATTGGAAGGCACCGGATGCACATAACAGCAAGCTATGGAGTGCCGGCACTATACCAGGTGCATATCTATAATGGGTGCAGAGTGTGCACGCACACGGGACCCTGGGTCCAGGTGGGGCCACACCGCAGACCCTGCACCCATTATAGTCTTTTTACTTACCTGTCCGTTGTCTCCAGAGTGCTGTTCTGCAGTGCTGGTCCGGCACTGAGTCTGCACACGGGCCCCTTCCTCTCTTAAAATAACCCTGCACTTCAACATATATATATACATATATACAGGGCCGTAACTAGGATAGTGCAACCAGTGTCATGGCAAAGGCACCGCAGGGCAGAGGGCGCTGTTTGGGCCTGTCAATTTTCCTGTTTATTATCATTCTCACTTGTAGCCAGGGGCGTTTCTATAATGGGTGCAGCACACCACACTCCCTGCACCCATAGTTTTACTTACCTCCCCTGAGTCCCACATCGGCCCGGGATCCAGCGCTGTAAATAGGACTGGAAAATGGCGCCGCAGCCATTTTCTCATCGTTTGCGCATGCGCAGTACAGGGAGAATGGCTGCTGCGGTCATTTTACTTTATAGACTCTGGGCGCACTCTAGTGCCCAGAGTCTATAACTCTAGTGCCCAGAGCTCAGTGCGCTGCCGGCCACTGGACAGAGTGGAGGGACCACGTGTCGGAGACTGCGCCCCCTCCTCTCTAGAAACGCCGCTGCTTGTAGCTTCTTCTTTTATCCCCAGCATCTCCTGGCTGCCCCTATCTCTTCCCTGGCCTTTCCTCAGGAGGCCATGTACTCTCATGACCCTAATTAAAATATGGGGGGGGCACCAATGCTCTCTCTGGCACAGGGCACCAAAAAGTCTAGTTATGGCTCTGTGTGTATGTGTATATATATATATATATATATATATACATATATATATATATTAGGGGTGTGCACCGGCCACTTTTCGTGTTTTGTGTTTTGGTTTTGGATCTGGATCTTTCTTCGTGTTTTGGATCTGGATTGGTTTTGCCAAAACCACCCTTCCGTGTTTTGGGTTCTGGGTTTTGTGTTTTGGATCTGTATTTTTTTTTTAAAAAGCATAAAAACAGCTAAAATCACAGAATTTGTTGGTTTCTCTGCTCCTATGCTATTATTAACCTCAATAACCTTAATTTCCACTCATTTCCAGTCTATTCTGAACACCTCACAATAGTGTTTTCATGTCCAAAAGGTTGCACCGAGGTAGCTGGATGACTATGCTAAGCGACATGAGTGGGCGGCACAAACACGTGACCCATCTAGGAGTGACACTGCAGTGGCAGACAGGATGGCAGTTAGAAAAACTAGGCCCCAAACTGTACATAATGCAAAGAAAAAAAAGAAGTGCAAGATGGAATTGTCCTTGGGCCCTCCCACCCACCCTTATGTTGTATAAACAGGACATGCACACTTTAACAAATCAATCATTTCAGCGCCAGGGTCTGCCACACAACTGTGGCTGAAATGATTGGTTCGTTTGGGCCCCCACAAAACAAGCTGGCAATTAATGTGTCCCTGCACAAACTGGCTCTACGGAGGCAAGATGTCATCCTCATCCTCCTCATCCACCGATTCCTCACCCTCTTCAGTGTGTACATCCTCATCCTCACAAAGTATTAACTCGTCCCCACTTGAATCCACCACCACAGGTCCCTCTGTACCTTCTGGAGGCTGGTCTCCCTGGAAGAGCTGATAATTCATTTTGATGAACATCATCTTCTCCACATTCTGTGGAAGCAACCTCCTACGCCTTTCGCTGACAAGGTTCCCGGCTGCACTAAACACTCTTTCGGAGTACACACTGGAGGGGGGGCAACTCAGGTAAAATAGAGCCAGCTTGTACAGGGGCCTCCAAATTGCCTCTTTTTCCTGCCAGTACAGGTATGGACTGTCTGACATGCCTACTTGGATGCTGTCACCGATGTAATCCTCCACCATTCTGTCAATGGTGACAGTATCATATGCAGTGACAGTAGACATGTCAGAAATTGTTGCCAGGTCCTTCAGTCCGGACCAGATGTCCAAACTTGGTCCTGCCTGCCCTGCATCACCGCCAGCGGGTTGCTTAGGATACCTAAGTTTTTTCCTGGCAGCCCCAGTTGCGGGAGAAAATGAAGAAGGAGCCGTTGACGTGTCACGTTCCGCTTCAGCTGACAGTGTGTTCACCAGCAGGTCTTTGCACCTCTGCAGGCTTGTGTCGGCCGGAAAGAGAGACACCACATAGGCTTTAAACCTAGGATCAAGCACGGTGGCCAAAATGTAGTGGTCTGATTTCAACAGATTGACCACCCTGGAATCCTGGCAAAGCGAATGAAGGGCTTCATCCACAAGTCCCACATGCCGAGCGGAATCGCTCCGTCTTAGCTCCTCCTTCACTTTCTCCAGCTGCTTCTGCAAAAGCCTGATGAGGGGAATGACCTGACTCAAGCTGGCTGTGTCTGAACTGACTTCACGTGTGGCAAGTTCGAAGGGCTGGAGTACCTTGCACAACACGGAAATCATTCTCCACTGCGCTTGAGTCAGGTGCATACCCCCTCCTTTGCCTATGTCATAGGTGGATGTATAGGCTTGTATGGCCTTTTGCTGCTCCTCCATCCTCTGAAGCATATAGAGGGTTGAGTTCCACCGCGTCACAACCTCTTGCTTCAGGTGATGGCGGGGCAGGTTCAAGAGTGTTTGCTGGCGCTCCAGTCTTCGGCACGCAGTCGCTGAATGGCGAAAGTGGCCAGAAATTTTTCGGGCCACCCAAAGCGTCTCCTGCACGCCCCTGTCGCTTTTCAGAAAATTCTGCACCACCAAGTTTATTGTGTGAGCAAAACATGGGACGTGCTGGAATTTGCCCAGATGTAATGCCCGCACAATATTGGTGGCGTTGTCAGATATCACAAATCCCCAGGAGAGTCTAAGTGGGGTAAGCCACTGGGCGATGATTTCCCTCAGTTTCTCTAAGACGTTTCTGTACAGTCTCGGTATCGCCTGCCTAGTGAAGTGGAATCTAGACGGGATTTGGAACCGGGGACACACTACCTCCATCAATTGTCTAAATCCCACTGCACTAATGGCGGATACCGGACGCACGTCTAACACCAACATAGCAGTCAAGGCCTCAGTTATACGTTTTGCTTCAGGATGACTGCTGTCGTACTTCATCCTCCTCGCTAAGGACTGTTGGAGGGTCAATTGTTTAGTAAAAGTAGTGGTGTTCCTACTTCCTCTCTGGGATGATGAACGACTCCCAGCAGCAGCAACAGCAGCAGCGGCAGCAGTAGGCGTAGCAATGCAGGATCCTCCAGAGGAATCCCGGATAGGAGAGTCAGTCATGCCAGTGACATGGCCTGCAGGACTACTTCCGATCCTGACTAAGGAGGAAATTGACGAGGAGGGAGTTGACGGTGTGGTTTGCAGGCGCTTGGATACAACAGGACAACGGGATTTAGGTGTCCCTGGACTGCTTACGGTCTTAGCCAAAGTTTCTGAACTTGACAGTAACTTTTTATGAACGCGCTGCAGGTGCCGTATAAGGGAGGATGTTCCTAGGTGGTTGACGTCCCTACCCCTACTTATTTCACCTTTACATATGGTACATATGGCAAGACAGTTGTTGTCCGGATTTGGATAGAAATATTGCCAGACCAAAGAGGTGGAATGTTTGGTCTTCTGCCCAGGCATGACCGTGATGGGCTTTTTCATCCCACGGACAACAACTGTCTCCCCCGGAGCCTGATTTAAACAAACCACATCACCATCAGAATCCTCCTCGCCAACTTCCTCCTCAGCGCCAGCTACACCAGTATCCTCATCCTGTTGTACTTCAACAGTGACATCTTCAATTTGCATATCAGCAAGTGGACTGTGGGTGCTCCTTTCAGCACTTGCAGGGGGCGTGCAAATGGTGGAAAGAGCCACCTCTTCCCGTCCAGTGCTGGGAAGGTCAGGCATCGCAACCACCACCACACTTGGACTCTCCTTGGGGATTTGTGATATCTTCTTAGAAAGCACAGTTCTTCGCTGTGCTTTTGCCAGCTTAACTCTTTTGATTTTTTTAGTGGGAGGAGGGCTTCCATCGTCATGTGAAGCTGAACCACTAGTCATGAACATACTAGGGATCGACCTTAGCCGTTCCTTGCCACTCCGTGTCGTAAATGGCATATTGGCAAGTTTACGTTTCTCTTCAGCTGATTTAAATGTCTTTTTCAAGGTCATTTTCCTGAACTTTGCCATTTGGGATTGTATGTGCCCTCTACTATGACATTGGGCATCGGCCTTGGCAGACGACGTTGATGGCATGTTATCGTCTATGTCATGACTAGTGGCAGCAGCTTCAGCACTAGGAGGAAGTGGTTCTTGATCTTTCTCTATTTTATTTTTATCGGAGAAAGTTTGGTCCTCCATTTATGTTATATCGATTTGATATATACGTGCGGCTAAACACAGAAAATAATTTTTTTTTTGGTTTGGACTGGAGTGTACTTTGGGGGTTACAGCACCCTTTAACGGTCAAGCCAGCCGGCCCTTATGACACAGGCGCACTCTTGGCACTACTTTGTTGATGCACGTGCGGCTACTGCGCACACAATTCACAAACACAGAAAATAATTTTGTTTTGGTTTGGACTGGAGTGTACTTTGGGGGATACAGCACCCTTTAATTGTCAAGCCAGCCGGCCCTTTACTTATGACACAGGCGCACGCTTGGCACTACTTTGTTGATGCACGTGCGGCTACTGCGCACACAATTCACAAACACAGAAAATAATTTTTTTTTTGGTTTGGACTGGAGTGTACTTTCGGGGGTTACAGCACCCTTAACGGTCAAGCCAGCCGGCCCTTTACTTATGACACAGGCGCACGCTTGGCACTACTTTGTTGATGCACGTGCGGCTACTGCGCACACAATTCACAAACACAGAAAATAATTTTTTTTTTGGTTTGGACTGGAGTGTACTTTCGGGGGTTACAGCACCCTTTAACGGTCAAGCCAGCTGGCCCTTTACTTATGACACAGGCGCACGCTTGGCACTACTTTGTTGAAGCACGTGCGGCTACTGCGCACACAATTCACAAACACAGAAAATAATTTTTTTTTTGGTTTGGACTGGAGTGTACTTTCGGGGGTTACAGCACCCTTAACGGTCAAGCCAGCCGGCCCTTTACTTATGACACAGGCGCACGCTTGGCACTACTTTGTTGATGCACGTGCGGCTACTGCGCACACAATTCACAAACACAGAAAATAATTTTTTTTTGGTTTGGACTGGAGTGTACTTTCGGGGGTTACAGCACCCTTTAACGGTCAAGCCAGCCGGCCCTTTACTTATGACACAGGCGCACGCTTGGCACTACTTTGTTGATGCACGTGCGGCTACTGCGCACACAATTCACAAACACAGAAAATAATTTTTTTTTTGGTTTGGACTGGAGTGTACTCTCGGCGGTTACAGCACCCTTAACGGTCAAGCCAGCCGGCCCTTTACTTATGACACAGGCGCACGCTTGGCACTACTTTGTTGATGCACGTGCGGCTACTGCGCACACAATTCACAAACACAGAAAATAATTTTTTTTTGGTTTGGACTGGAGTGTACTTTCGGGGGTTACAGCACCCTTTAACGGTCAAGCCAGCCGGCCCTTTACTTATGACACAGGCGCACGCTTGGCACTACTTTGTTGATGCACGTGCGGCTACTGCGCACACAATTCACAAACACAGAAAATAATTTTTTTTTTGGTTTGGACTGGAGTGTACTCTCGGGGGTTACAGCACCCTTAACGGTCAAGCCAGCCGGCCCTTTACTTATGACACAGGCGCACGCTTGGCACTACTTTGTTGATGCACGTGCGGCTACTGCGCACACAATTCACAAACACAGAAAATAATTTTGTTTTGGTTTGGACTGGAGTGTACTTTCGGGGGTTACAGCACCCTTTAAACGGTCAAGCCAGCCGGCCCTTTACTTATGACACAGGCGCACGCTTGGCACTACTTTGTTGATGCAGGTGCGGCTACTGCGCACACAATTCACAAACACAGAAAATAATTTTTTTTTTGGTTTGGACTGGAGTGTACTTTGGGGGTTACAGCACCCTTTAACGGTCAAGCCAGCCGGCCCTTTACTTATGACACAGGCGCACGCTTGGCACTACTTTGTTGATGCACGTGCGGCTACTGCGCACACAATTCACAAACACAGAAAATAATTTTTTTTTTGGTTTGGACTGGAGTGTACTTTCGGGGGTTACAGCACCCTTAACGGTCAAGCCAGCCGGCCCTTTACTTATGACACAGGCGCACGCTTGGCACTACTTTGTTGATGCACGTGCGGCTACTGCGCACACAATTCACAAACACAGAAAATAATTTTTTTTTTGGTTTGGACTGGAGTGTACTTTCGGGGGTTACAGCACCCTTAACGGTCAAGCCAGCCGGCCCTTTACTTATGACACAGGCGCACGCTTGGCACTACTTTGTTGATGCACGTGCGGCTACTGCGCACACAATTCACAAACACAGAAAATAATTTTTTTTTTGGTTTGGACTGGAGTGTACTTTCGGGGGTTACAGCACCCTTAACGGTCAAGCCAGCCGGCCCTTTACTTATGACACAGGCGCACGCTTGGCACTACTTTGTTGATGCACTTGCGGCTACTGCGCACACAATTCACAAACACAGAAAATAATTTTTTTTTTGGTTTGGACTGGAGTGTACTTTCGGGGGTTACAGCACCCTTAACGGTCAAGCCAGCCGGCCCTTTACTTATGACACAGGCGCACGCTTGGCACTACTTTGTTGATGCTCGTGCGGCTACTGCGCACACAATTCACAAACACAGAAAATAATTTTTTTTTTGGTTTGGACTGGAGTGTACTTTCGGGGGTTACAGCACCCTTAACGGTCAAGCCAGCCGGCCCTTTACTTATGACACAGGCGCACGCTTGGCACTACTTTGTTGATGCACGTGCGGCTACTGCGCACACAATTCACAAACACAGAAAATAATTTTTTTTTTGGTTTGGACTGGAGTGTACTTTCGGGGGTTACAGCACCCTTAACGGTCAAGCCAGCCGGCCCTTTACTTATGACACAGGCGCACGCTTGGCACTACTTTGTTGATGCACGTGCGGCTACTGCGCACACAATTCACAAACACAGAAAATAATTTTTTTTTTGGTTTGGACTGGAGTGTACTTTCGGGGGTTACAGCACCCTTAACGGTCAAGCCAGCCGGCCCTTTACTTATGACACAGGCG
The DNA here is from genome assembly GCA_031769625.1 of Taudactylus pleione. Taxonomy (NCBI): domain Eukaryota; kingdom Metazoa; phylum Chordata; class Amphibia; order Anura; family Myobatrachidae; genus Taudactylus; species Taudactylus pleione. The sequence goes on from JAUIMM010000153.1 coordinate 4,392,036, forward strand.
CACGCTTGGCACTACTTTGTTGATGCATGTGCGGCTACTGCGCACACAATTCACAAACACAGAAAATATATTATTTTTTTAGCACTTGGGGGGAGCACCCCTGATGGACAGAGCACCCCCTGGACAACACTGCAGCACTCCTTTAGGACTGGGACACTGCACAGGACTTTGGAGTGGACACAGCCCCTATGGAGAACTGACTGCACAACACAGTCCAGCCAGCCCCTATGGACTTTGAAGTAGTGGACACAGCCCCTATTAACAACAGCAGCACAGCACAACACAGCCAGCCCCTATGGACTTTGAAGTAGTGGACAACAGCAGCACTACACTACACTACACTACACAGCCCTAACTCCCACCCTCCCTCTTCACTGTCCACAGCCGAGTGAGAAAATGGCGCCGACGTGGGTACCTTATATAGGATCCAAAACCCGCGAGACTCGGAAGGCGGGATGATGACGTTTTGCCTCAATTTCAGATCCGAGTCAGGCGGGAAAAGTCGAGCCTGATTCGGATCGGACTCGGATCGGGGGGGCTCGGGGGGGTTCGGATTTCAGAAATCCGAACCCGCTCACCCCTAATATATATATATATATATATATATATATACACATATACTTACAATGACTGCAACCCAGTGTAAGATCATGAACACAGACAGAGCAGCGTCGGTGCCAGATATTACACTGACCCATACTTAACTACTCTCCCAGAATGTTCGTGAGGTTCCCAAAACACAGGTGTCTCTCCTGGATGCCCGGGAGAGAAGACAAGTCTCAAAGCCTATGGCTGCCCAGCACTGCCCACTTCCTGAGTTAAGTGGGTGGTGCGGAGGCCGATATATCTATACATGCTGAATCGCATCATTGTAATCCCACCCTGCTTCACAATGCTGGTAATCACATCATTGTAAAGAAGGGGTTGGGGCCACATTTGCACAATAACACTCCCACACCACCCACTTTTTCCACACCATGCCCCCAGCTTTACCGACCTGAGACATGAGAGAAGATTCTTTGGTTATGCATGTAGACTTCACCTAACTTCTCTCCTGCTCTGGACAACTCTGCCTCTGCGGCTCCAAATACAGCGCTCTTACTTTTTTCATTATTTCAGTACCCAGCTGCCCTCTCAGTTGCTGAGGTAGAGGTGAATGCGCAGTACTTTGGGTGGCTGGGGGCATGACTTTATGTAGTGAATATGTATGGGTGTGATTTTGGGTGGCTGGGGGTGCGGCTTTGGGCAGCCAAGTTGAATGGGTGGTGAATCAGATGGATAGAGGCAGGCTTTGAACACTCAACTGGATGGGTGGAGCCAGTGCCATAGCGAATCGCCTGGAACCTGTTATTCTCAGGGTGCATGGCCTAATCGACGGAGACATTGCCACACCCACCTTAGAAAAAAAATAACTATTGCCTGTGAGCCTCTCAGCCAGGGGCAAATCCAGGGGGGCGCGATCAGTGTGATCACTCCCCCCAACAACTGCACAGTGCGAGGGGAGAAGACTACTGCTTGGCCCCACTGCAGCTGACAGGTAAGAGGGATGGGGGCAGCATCGGACCCAGGCCACTGCTGGGCCCCTCCAACAAACCCGGGCCCAGGTAAAAAATACCTGCTCTCCCCCACTTTGCACCCCTGGGTGGAGTTTAGGTGGCAGGTGGTGTGAATTAGCAGGGCTCTACATGGCTGGGACGTGACTTTGTACAGCCATGGGTTAGTAGATGGGGTTTTGTTTGACTGGTGGTGGGGATTCAGACAGCTGCTGATGGGTGGGCAGGACTTTGGACACCCAGAGAAGTGGTCAAAGCTTTGAATTGGCTAGGGGTGAATGTGCTGGACTTTAGACAGCCACTGGCGGTGACAGGACAGGACATATTTTTCCCTATTAATATAGTGGAACGTAAGGGACTATTTTTGGAGTTGCAGCTATGTTATGACAAGAGACAAAATACATCTGGAGGGGTCTGATGGCATCTAAGGAGCATCTGTAGGATTTTGATGGCATATAAAGTGCACCAGAGGTGTAGCTAGGAGCCATGGTGCCCGGATCAAGAGTATGTTGCGGTGCCCCCTCACCTGTACTGATTTGGGGGCAAGGACAACATGTGGGGGCATGTGCACATTTGAAAGGAAGAGAAAAAAAACTAAATTAACAACAGAGCCCGTTATCTACCAAATTTTAGGGTCCCTGAAGAGGGACAGTTTGCGCGCCATAGGGGCTTCGGGGAAAAGGGGCGGATCCCCTAGCAAGTGTGACCACAAAATTTAAATAAACAACAGGCTTAATCCAGTTTAACAAATTATTGCAATATTTTGGAACCAACATTCCCTGTATTCAAAGGAGTTGCAGTTTGAAAAGCATGTGAGTGCCGAGTTTGTATGATATTTTTTATGTAGATGGTGTGGTCACATACCAAGGGCACCCCAGATGGTTGAGTGCTGTGGATTAAGCCTGTCGTTTATTTAAATTTTGTGGTCACACTTGCTAGGGCACCCTGTTTTTCAAATGTAAGACAAACTTTTTTTCTCTTTTTCTAGGTGCTTATTAACTGATAGCCCTGGGTGTGGTCCTGTCTCTTTAAGGCAGGACCCAGTTTCATGTTTAAAATGTATGCAAGCTTGGGCCAAAGGTGGCAGACCAAGATCATTTATCTGAGAATCAGTGTAGGGACTGGCCAGATGGGAATGACCGTGAAGTGGTGGTCAGCTTAACAAATGATTGCAATATTTTGGAACCAACATTCCCTGTATTCAAAGAAGTTGCGGTTTGAAAAGCATGTGAGTGCCGAGTTTGTATGATATTTTTTATATATATATATATATATATTTGTGATAGAAGCACTGGAGAAGTGTGGAATGGCTTCTATATTTGTCCAAGATTCCTGTCTTATGTCTTTTAAAAGCCCCAGGAGAAGTCTGTTAGAAAAGCAGACTAGTAATGTCGGCTTCTGTGAAAAGCTGGAATGGGTCCTGAGGATGTGTGGGTGTGAGGAGAGAGAGGGCTACACCCACAGGCTACTCCAGGTTTTGGGCCTTTCAGCCTAGTAGCAGGCTCATTGGGGCTTCTACCTGGAACTGGCTGATTTAAGCTGGGTTTGTTTGTGGCTGAATGTCTCATACTGTACCTGGGGGAGCTGGAAGTCTAGCCTGTTCAAAGACACTTGGTTAAAACCCTTCAAGTACTGTGCACGTGTTTTGTTGATGGTAAGGGCAATAGGCCCTACCATTGTTGTAGCAAGGGAATCTGCTGTGTAGTTAGTGCCCAGCCGGGCTAGGACTTATGTTCATGCTTTTGTTTATATTATTGTGTGTGGCACAATAAAGACTGGCGCCGACCAGTTTGTACGAGATTCCCAGACTTGTCTCCTGTTTCTACGGCTGCTGTGTGTAAAGAGGGAGTCCATCTACCCCCGGAGAGGGACCCCTATCCCAACTGTGTCACATTTGGTGGAGAATGCGGGCAAACACACTGAAGTTGCAGCCAGGAAAAAAATTCTACTTTTAAAATTTAAAGTGACAGACACCCATTTTTTTGGTGGATATAATGTTGAAGTCCATGGAGGTGGCACCCGCAGATGCTTAGAGAAGCCAGATTTTGCTTCCAGCCCACACCTAAAAGCAGCATGGAGGACTTTGTAAAAGCCTTGCTCCAAGCTACGGTGTCTCAGCAGAAAGCTACCAGAGCTCAGCAGGAATCCACCCAGGTGCAACTGTTGGCCTTGGAGGTGGCCCAGAGGCAGCAACAGGTTACCATTGAGGAAACCCGCCAGGCCTTAGTGGAAAATAGCCAGGCCTTAAATGAGATGGCACAACACCTAGTAGCCCGGTCTGGTGATGCTACCACTGGTCCTTCCACCACCGCTCACTCCATATGTGCCAGTCACTTCCTACAGAAGATGACTTCGGGCGATGATGTGGAAGCATATCTCACCGCATTTGAGAGAACAGCAGAGAGGGAGAGTTGGCCCAAGGACCAATGGGCAAGTCTGGTGGCACCTTTCCTGTCTGGAGAGCCACAAAAGGCCTACTTCAACTTATGCCTAGCTGATGCCAAAGACTATGAGAAATTGAAACGAGAGATCCTAACTCGTTTAGGAGTCACGCTATTCGTTCGTGCCCAAAGAGTACAATGCTGGGAGTTCCAAATGGAAAAGCCTCCACGCTCACAGATGCATGACCTCATCCATTTTACTACAAAATGGCTGCAGCCCGAGACGCTAACACACTACCTACTCCCCACTCCCACATCCTGCACCCCACACTATCTACTCCCCACTCCTACATCCTGCACCTAAAATTGCCTGCTTCCTTCTCTCACCCCCTGTACCTCTATTTCTGTCACAGTCCGGCTTTTCCTCCCTGTCCCCCGGCTGGCAGTGGGCTCTTGTGGGTGGCGCATCATCAGGCAGGAACATTGACTGCTTTGATAAGTGCTGGGATGGAGCGCCGGGGAAGTTGCGGTGGCGATTTGGACTTGATGCCGGCTGTGAACCAATCATGGCATAGACCGGCAGCCAATCAGAAACAGCCATGTGCTGATTCTGATTGGCTGCCAATCTGCAAGCCGTGATTGACTAGTGGCCGGTGCCAAATTTAAAAGGGCACCGCCGATGATTTTTTTTATTTGGCCGCAGGTCTGTGATTGCTTCCCGACTGGGGCCGGGGTTGTGTACTGCCGCCAGTGCTGCATCTGCTCTACCGTCAGCGCGCCGGGACCTGTCACCCGATTCTCAGTGCTGCTTAGAGATGTGTCCCTAACAGGACACATCTCCAGATAATACTGCAGTTTCTCTTTTTTTTGCTTCCAGCACTGCCGCAGGGGTTGCATGCTGAATTGGCAGTATTGCATACCGCCGTATACTGGCTCACTTTGAGCCCTGTGTGTACATGTACACACAGATATGAATACATTATATATATACAATATATATATATATATTGTGCATGCAAACAATGCATATATTTACATATATACACACACAATTATATAGCAAGAGCTCTTTTCTTTCTTTTTTTTATTGTGGGCACCCGCACATCCACGGCACCTCTGTCCATTCGCCTGCAGTACTCAGCGGCTCTGGGATTAAGCTCCACCCCTGGATTTAAGCCCCTCCTCCCGGTGCTGCCGTACTTAACCCTGCCTCCCGATGACGTCAATCTCTGGGAAGGCAGGGAGAGGGCTCGATAGGTGAAGAGGCAGTGACATAAGCTAGTCACATCACTGCAAGGGAACGTGGCTTCGCGGCGGGCATAATCGCGTTCCGTCCACAGATCTGCAGGAATGGAATCAGGTTTAACTCAAGCCAGCGCCCTCTCTCCTTTTCGGTGCCCAAAGCTCGCGCTCTGTCTGAACTGTCCTCCCTACGCCCCTGTAGAGCACTATCAGGGGTATAATTGTACAACTGGTGCTGGATGCTTATTGCTGTGTTAGTTTTTGTCAGTGTGTGTAGCTTTGTGTGCTGTTGTATAAATCTATAAGCTTTAAAAAAGGGAATATGGAGTATAACAGGTTACAAATACTGCCACCTATTTGGATCTTTGCTTCATTCATTTCTGGCATCTCCCCATAGACAGTACGGGGTACATTTACTAAAATGTGGATTTTCAGATATGTCTGTGACCAACATCATGTTGGCTGTGCTGCAGATATATCACCGCATCTGCCTCTGTGTACGGGCAGGTCACTGACTGCCCATATATTTGCTGCATGGACTAAGGTCACAACTGGGCGGGCAAATTAAAATGCCCATCCCACTGTGACTTCAGGATGACATGTTGAGCAGTGGTCAGTAAATGTGTATACGTACCTAAATCAACCATTCCGTTGGTGTGATGGCCAGTTGACCGTCAAGTCTATCTAGCGTGTACCCAACTTAAGAGGGAGCAAGAAACTGTGCATCTTGGTAAAACCATGTTACAATGCATGGGGTGCAAATATATAAAAATAAATTGCATGTGGGGTAAATACTGGCTGCTTTTGCATATAGGGCCTGATTCAGACCCGCTCGTGAGTGCATAGCGCTCGCAAGCAGGTCAAGGGTCGGCCAATACACACGTGCGCAATGCGTGTGCGCGAGCCCCGGAGCGAGTGAGAACCACTCGCTCCGGAGCTCGCTACAAAATGGGGCGGCTGTCGATATTGATCGACAGCTCATCCCATTTTGTAGGCGGGGAGGGGGGGGCTGGACAAACGGAGGCGTGACTGAAGGAACGCCTGCCGTTTGTGGGTGGCCCTACTGATATCATTTGTGATGTCAGTAGTGAACTTCCTGCTCTATTAGAGCAGGAAGTTCACTCGGGCTTGCGGGAACCGAGACCCTATCACAAGGGTCTCATCATAGGCCCCGATAGTCGCAATAATCGGGACCATCGCCAGGCCGCTAGCAAAAGCTGTGGGTGGTCACCCACAGCTATGCGAGCGGCCTGGAGGCAGATTTTTTTTTTTTTAAATCCACCCTGATTCAAATAGCGAGCGCCTCTGAATCAGGCCCATAACCCACAAATACTGGGCAGGTAGATTTTTACACTTCATTTTCATTTCATTTTGGACATACCCCTCCTAAATCACTCTGCACACTTTAAATCTGCTACATGTTATTGTTTTAAAACAACTACCACTTAGGCACATTAAGTTTTAAACCCCCCCCCAAAAAATTTAAATAATAATATTAATTATTAATAATAGAAAAATGAAAATAGCATTCATTTACTATGCAAATGTTGAGTTCTACGAAATAGGACATCAATTTAAAATCTAAAATAAACCCTGGAAATTAGGGACATTAAAGAAGAAAAACTACTCTGTTTAACCACTAGAGGTCATTGCAGAGCACATAGCTATCATATTACAGAGAGTAGGGTTTTAAATAAAATGGATTTAGTAATGTATTTTGGGCATAGGCGTATCTATAATGGGTGAGGGGTGTGCAGTGTACTTGGGCCCCTGTTCCAGGGGGCCAACACTGCACACCCTGCATTGATGTAAAATACACACCTCTACATCAGCACAGTAGGTACCACTGGATGGTATGTACTCAGGAAGCCGGCAGTCAAAATGCCAGCCGCTGGCTTCCCGACTGTCAAATCACGGCATGGGACTAATGATAGGCGTCAAAATCCTGACGTCTATCATTATCCACCCGCCGAAATCCCGACACCTGGCATACCGATCAAAGGTAAGCCGGGCATCGGGACCTCTTAGTCGCTGTAGGGGGGGTTAGGTTTAGGGACTCCCGGGGAGACTTAGGGTTAGGCACCCCCCTGGGAGAGTTAGGTTTAGGCTAGAGGAAGGGGGGGTTAGGGTTAGGCACCCCATGGGGAGGTTAGGGTTAGGCACCCCCCCCGGGAGGATTTGAGTTAGGTGGGGAAAGGGGTAGGGATAGCCTACTTACTTCCGCTGTCGGGATCTTCACCCATCGGGCTGCCGGCATTGGGATTTCAACCGCCGGCCTCACGTCCTGAAGTCATACATACCGATTCCCTACTGAATGTATGGCATTTTTCCAGAGATACACTCTGCAGATATCACCGGAAGCTTGGCGCAGTCACCATTTTTATGGAGATCTGCACATGTGCGCTATATATGGAGTGGGCAGGCTTCTAGTGTGCAATGGCAAATAAGGGTCAGGGCCTCATGAATAGGGGCAGGGCCTCACGAGTAGGGGGCATGGCCTCATGGGTTAAACTCCTGTTTTGTCACTCCAGTGGTCCCAGAGGTGCGGACTGGCCCGGGGAACAACTCTGTGTGCAGTGCCGGCTCCCTTACTGTGTCAGGAGCCAAGTGCTGCACATAATACTACAGTGCAGCACCCATCTGCTGTCACTGATAAGGAGTCAGCACTTTGGTGTCACCCCTCGGTGGGTGACACCCCTTCAAATGCCTCTACAGTGTTCATCTGACCTGCCATCTTTACACTGAAATGATTGAGGTGGCTAAAGGGTCCTCATACTTTTTCTGATGTTTGCTGGACTAGTGTGTTGTCTGTCTCACCTCTGTGTGTGTCTTCTCTCCACATGGCTGCTCTTTTGAGAACAGTAGGTCAGTGTATACTCTCATCCCATCAGCGGGGAGCAAGGGCTGCTAGGATTTGTCTTATGCTTGCCATACACTAGTACATTTTTCCCCCTGTATTTCCAGAACCAGGACCAGATCAGAGCCCAGTGCTGGTTGCGCAGAATCCGGGGGACTCCTACATTATTTGTCCCCCGTATTCTAGCAACCAGGGCTGGTTTTGACTAGTCCGATGCTGGTTGTGCTTACATATGGGGGACCCCTACATCGTTTGTCCCCCGTATGTTGCACAACCAGCACTGGGTCACTAAAAGCCTGGGGCTGGTTGCTCTTTGGGGAAGGGGGGGCATCGCCATTTTTTTTTTTAAACACTTTATTTTTTACTTTTTTTCACAGATGCACGGATGGTTCTCACTGAACCATCCCTGCATCTGTGTTTATTTTATTAAAGACAGATGCATGCATCACGGATCTACCCGTGCGTTCATCAGTCTTTTCTCTTTTTAAAACAAATGGCACCACTTGGACGCACGATGCATTGAATGCGCACACGGTACAATCGGCGTACGATAATGGTATATATGATGGGTTGCATATCTGATCATACGATACGTTTTACGAGATGCGGGAGCGCTCATCGGATCGTATCCTACCTTAAAAACTACATGACTTCCACACGATTTGGGCAATCAGCCCGAAATCGCACTAGTGTATGGCCAGCATTAATTAGCTGTTGATGCAGCGAGCACAGCAATATCAGGAACAGACAACATGGACTACATAAGTAAGTTAAAATGTGCAATCGCGGACATTTAACATCTGGGATTAGGTTACCCCCAGATATCAGACATCAGACATGGGGTGGTTTAAGAGATGAGCTGGCCCATATGAAGACTCCATGTGGGCCCGCTCCTCCATGCAGCACAGTATTGTAAGTAGGTAAGTATTATACATTGGTACAGGATGTGCAGTGTGGGCCCCCTGGACCAGGGGCCTGTGTGCACAACACTCTGCACCCATTATAGATACTTCAATGCATCAGACAGTTTCTTTTATTGATAGACTGTCCAAAGTTATTCTGAATAATATATATAGAAACCCCCACATAAAAATCCTGCATTTGTCCCTGTCACCCCATCATGTGGTAAGTAGTTCCACTACTTAATCGCTCTTACAGTAAAGAAAATCTTCCCAGATGCTGGATGGACACTTTGAGTACAGGGGGAAAAGTTCAACCAAGTTCCAGTGTGTGCCACCAAAGGGGACATGGCCAAGTCATAGAGGGGGCATGCCTTATACTGGACTGTACTCCAAACCATTTACTCTTGAATGTTTCTGGACATGCATACATATATGACTAACAATTATCAAATATGACAATGTAAATAATTGTCTGCATTACTTGACAGAAGACTGTCGGATTGGCTGGGTCCTACAGGACAATCTGGGTTAGAGGACAGAAGCTGCCATCAGTAGCAGCAAGTTGACATAAGAAACAATATGCTGTGAGCTCCACACTCAACAGGGTACAGACAGACATCCTAAATGGTATAGAGCAATGGTTCCCAAACTGCACTGTGGCACCATGGGGTGCCTCGGGACACTTGCAGGGGTGCCTCAGGTTGGTGGTCTAACACCAAATCAAATTCTTTATGGTCAATGTAATGTAAATATGTGGACAAACAGAAGCGCAAACCTGTCCATCACTATATAATCAAACCTAAGGATGACAGGTAAGCACAATTTACTTCACTTTACTTCTTTACTATTTTTCTGAATTTCTTAATAACAAACTTTTGGCTTAGGGGGTGCCGTGAAAACAATGCTGATACTCTAGGGCGCCGTGATTCAAAAAAGTTTGGGAACCACTGGTATAGGGGCAGGGCGTGACTGCCCATCTGGCACATCTGGCAGAATCCAGAAGGGCCGATGGCCAGATGAGCTGATCCGGCGTTAAACCCTGGCCAAGCAGCTCCACCACCCGGCGCTCTGCTCGCCCGGGATACTGACAAATGGGGTGTGCTATGAGGCCAGGTCCCCATGACTCGCAGAACAACCCCATAAGATTTAAACACACCAGCTTTGCACACGCGCACAGGGGGGCTGCCAGGGCTGCTCAGCACTCAACAGCCCCAGTCCATCCCTATATAGAGGTGAAATTAGGTGACACAACAGAAGCACACTAAATTCAAACTAATTGAGAACCCCTCAGTGTGCAGGAATCTCCTTACTTGCAGACCAGCCCATCCTACTATCAGCCATCCCTTGATCATACTGGTAGGCCCCTGCCACTGCAAGTCAAGAGACCCCTGCACAATATCATTTCATACTCCTCCTAAATCAATTCCTGCCCTCTCCCAGATCAGTTCACACATTCCAAAGAATTAATGACCCTCAGTCCAGGTGTCTCACCCCACCATCCCAATAATTGTAGACCCTACATTTAATTTATCCACACAGGAGGGCCAGTCCAGCAATCTGTTATGTGAATACGATTATGTAAGTGTACTAACTGACTGGGCCAAAGTGATACAATATGACACCAACATCTGGTGCAAATCCCTGTGCTGATTTGAAAACCATTAGCAGTTGATGACACCCTTTCACCTGCATTGTTGTGATCTCTCAACAGTATACTGACTACATTACTATTACATAAAGGTTTAATATAATACAATACTGTACATGCATTTTCCATGTGCATCTAGCTCTGAATAATACATTTTTTATTGTTTACTTTTCTTGTGCTCATAAGGAAGAAGTGGTGTTCAGGAAGCTGCTCCTGGAGATACAGCCTCTATCTACATCCAGAGGCTGGCCTTCTACCATCAGCTGGGCCAGGGCAGCTTTGGGAAGGTAAATCATGTGACTGTGGCTACTAAACTCAACTCAGGCAACAACTGTGTGACTCAGAACTTGTAGTAGTGGAGCATCATGAACATGTGAGTTAACACTGTATAAGTTTCCTCTGGTAAACCCCTGGAGGGTAGGTACAAGTGGAATTCTTTTATGTTGGGCATGGTGACATCATGTGCATCATTAGGCATCACCACAATGCAGTGGGGGAAGGACTTAATAACAGTATTGACCCTGAGTAAGCCTCCATATCAGGAGGTTAACCTACAATCCTGTGAGCCTGGGAAAATTTTGGAGTCTCATTCCTTTAATGAAACTGGTAAGACAATATAACATCCACTTACCTATAAAGATATTGAGCTACCTGGGTGCATGTAGAGGTATTATAATTTAAGTATAAATATCATTGTGTATGTCTCTATCTCCTGTAGGTCCTGCTGGCGGAGGACTCTCTGTCTGGTCAGCGACTGGCAGTGAAGATCGTCCGAAAGAGAGATCTGCCGCTGGAGGACAGGGAGCAGGTGTTGGTGGAGCGCAGGGTGCTAGAGGTTGCGTCTGGTAGCGCCTTCCTCATTCATGGACATCTTGCCTTCCAGACCACGGTACAGTGTCTTTCTTATTAGACAAGGATCTTCATTTATTTTTACACATCTAATATAAATACAGGTTTCATCTCTTATTGAAGTTGTTGCCATGTTCTCCTAAGAGTATGTATTATATGACTATTGTGTGTGTCCAATCAAACAGAACCACCTTTTCATGGGTCTGGAATATGCAAGTGGCGGGGACTTCCACCAGTTCCTGCAGAGGAAAGGCTGCTTGGACATCACCAGCACAACGTAAGGACCTCACATAGAATAGACATGTTCTAAAATGAATAGTAACAGTGTGCACAGAGATAGGGACAGTCAGGGCCATAACTAGGGTAGTGCGACCTGTGCCATTGCACAGGGTACCATAGGGCAGGGGGTGCTGTTTGGGCCTGACAATTTTCCTGTTTATTATCATTTTCACTTATAGCTTCCTCTTCTTTTATCCTCAGCATCTCCTGGCTGCCCCAGGAGTACCCCTAGATCTTCCCTGGCCCTTCCCCATGAAGCCATGGCTCTTTTTCAGGTGCACTATCTTGTGTCCCTATTTAAAAAATGCAAGGGGATGGGCGTCAATGCTCACTCTGGCACAGGGCACCAAAAAGTCTAGTTACTGCTCTGGGGACAGTAGAAGGGTTATACAGCTTTAATAAATTCCCCTTAATATCTCCTACCCCTACAAATAATGAATACCAAAAATCCACCTTTACCTAATGTCCACACCGCCATCCCATCCACCTGGGCCACCTTCTCCACGGAACTCTCGGGGAGTATGACTCAAGGACTGGCAAATATTCAATGTAATCTCTTTATTAAGAAATGTTTGACTAGGGTCTGATCACCTTAATTTGGTCTTATTGTCAGTGGCGGAACTCTGGGAGACAATGGAGTCATTCGCCGCAGGGTGTCGGCCCTGAAGGGGGCACCTGGCTCCATTGTCACCCAGCCAATCTGTGCACTGCTGAGGACGGAGGACCTCCATGAAGGAGGAGCGCCGCTGATCGACGCTCCACCTCCATGACCTGCTGCGGCCAGAGTGCTCTATGGTCACGGAAGTCACATAGGATGTGACTGCTGCAACCCGCCTGAGCACCCGACGTGCACGCAAGGGGGGTTTCTGAGTAAACAGAAACCCCCCATGGCTGCTGATCAGTAACAAACACATCGCCGGTGGTGCCGCTGGCGAAGTGTTATTCTTAGCAGCCAATGAGAGTCCGATAGACTGTCATTAGCTGCTTTAACCCATGGAGGGAGCCAGGTAGAGCTCACTCATGAGCTCTGTCTTTCGGCTCCCGCAGTGGTGATGGGAGAGATGTCATGATGTTTCTCCTATAGTGCCGAGTGGGAGGACAGACAGAGGAGCAGATGTGGCAGGCGCAGGAACGGGGATTCAGGTAAGTAATCTGTGTGTGTTATATTTGAAAGGGGCACTGCATAGGGGGGACCCTCTACTCGGGGGAACTAATTAACAGGGCACTGCATAGGGGAGACACACTACTCGGGGCACTGCATAGGGGGGACCAACTACTGGGGGCACTACATAACTGGGCACTGCATAGGGGGGACCCACTACTGGGGGCACTGCATAGGGGGGACCAACTACTGGGGGCATTACATAATGGGTCACTGCATAGGAAGGGCAACTACTGAGGGCATTGTATAAAGGGCAATACTGGGGGTTCTGCACAGGGGGACCAGTACTGGGTGCACTGCTGGAGGCACTGCATAGGGGGATCACTACTGGGGGCACTGTATAAAGGGCACTACTGGGGGCACTGCATAGGAAGGGCTACTACTGGGGGCACTGTATAAATGGCACTGCATAGGGGGACCACTACTGCGGGCACTGTATATGGGTAACTGTATAAGAGGAACTGCATAGGGGGGTGGTGGCAACTGGGGCTGGCATAAGTGCTGGGGTGTGGTAAATTTTAATTTGGGGGGTGGGGGGGCACCAACATTTATCTTGCCTCCGGGCACCTGGGATGACGTTACTCCACTGCTTATTGTGGAATGCCCTCAGTGTGATACTGAGTGGGGATAGACTCTTGTGAGCCCCATCAGGTCATAGAAAGTCTCACATGTCAATGTGCTGATCATGCTGGAGGCACAGCTGTGAGAATGTGTCAGTGATAATAACAGGGTGTCATGTGACAGGGGCAGGGTTATGACATGATGGGGGAAATGGGGGGAAGCAAAAAGTCACGGACTAAAGCTGGGTACACACTATATCATTCATTGTTTGATATACATTCCGTCATAGATTGGACCGATACATCGTACAGATTGTGCAGTATGTAAGCCCTCTCCATTGTACGCGATTGTCTTTCATCACATATTCCTATTGGCCGTTCTGCACAGCAGATGGGATGATGCAATAAATGACGCCATGCTGCTACATGTACAATGTAGCGATATATCGCACCATCATACACCAGATAATGCAGTGTGTATGGTAGTGCAATGTATCGTTACATCACGCTGTTTCATTGCTGGGTACACACATTACATAGCGTGCACCCAGCTGAAGAGTTAGATGGTAGAATGAGCAGGATCCTCTATTAGCAGATTCCTGATAACAGGTTTTTTACCTATCTCTAATATTGATATGTTACATTTCCTTTCTTCTCTTTAAGTTTCTACGCAGCTGAGATCACATGTGGTATACAATACCTGCACGCTAAGGGCATCATCCATCGGTAATTATACTAATAATACCATTTTCCTACACAATCAGGTCACAGTGATGTGCACCTTCTAACTATGGGCCTGATTCAGAGATGGACGCTAATGCGATCGCAGCTGCGATTTTGTATACAACGCAGCTGCGAAAATATGCTAATGGTTCCAAAGATCACCTGAGCATAAGGACGCCCACTGCTGCCTTCTTACATGTGTATGACATCGCTTACCTGCGTAACTGTCAGTAACATAAACGCACATCGAGAGGCCTTCTCGCCCTTGCGACTGGTCTGACCAGCTGCAGACTCGGCAGCTCTCCTCACAGAGGGTTCTCATACAGCATAGGAGATCGCAAGGGCTAATTTATGCACGCCCATATAGCGGCGCTCAAACGATCAGACATGCCTGCGTTTTTCTGATTACCCCCCCGTTACCACCCCCAAATGCTTACTACCTGTCACTTATTGTGCAAGTAGATCTTCTGTGCATCCGTATTCGCTGCGCACGTGCAGTGTGACTTATATGCATGCGCACTGATAAACAATCGCTCGATCTGCGTCCGTAATCGCCATTGCGTTCATCTCTGAATCAGGCCCTAATTGAAATCATTGTTATTACTAGGTGGCGCTGTCTCAGCAGGTCAGCTGTCTGCATAATGTGATGCCTGTAATACTACTGGTAATTCATGTATATGTTTCTCACTAGATTAAACAGTTCACTTTTATTACAAATGTTTCTATTTAGAGACCTAAAACCGGAGAACATCCTGATGGCAGAGTCTGGTCATCTTAAAATTGCTGACTTCGGTCTAGCAATTGATAACATCTTTGGTGACCAGACTGCTACAGAATATGCTGGAACTCCTGGATATATTGCTCCAGAGGTGAGGTGTAATATATATATTATTACTGTTTTCTGAGCACATAATGGGCTCTATTTACTACAATCCGCATATTGAATGCGAATTGTAGTGTGATATTACCGAGTGAATTCGCATTGCGAATTCAGGCAATATCACAGGGATTTACTATAAATCCCTTGCAGGGACAGAGCTTGCGATAAAGCTCTGTCCCTGCTGATCCCATCCGCACTCTAGTCGCGGTACTTTTGGAAAAAATACAGCCACTAAGAGCCCGCGCATGCGCTGACCGACCACCGCTGCTACCCCACCACCGACGCTAAGCCCCGCCCCTGACACTAAGCCCCGCCCCCGCGATCGCGGACCCCCGCGACCCCCCCCTCCCTTCATTACACTTACCTGCATCCTCCTGGCCTCCGGTAATCTTCTCCGGGCTTCCTGATCAGGTGATCTACCATACTGCACTGGGGCCCGATCACCTGATGACCGGGCCCCAGTGTACTATGGGAGACCAGCTGACCGGAGAGGAGCCATCACCGGAGGCCCGATCACCGGTCCCTGGATTCAGGTAAGTAAAAAAAAATAATAATAATTTTTTTTTCTTTTTTTTACAGTAATCAGCTTGCGGTCTGCTTAGACCACATAGCTGATTACTGGTACCGGCTCCCGCCTCTGCTCTCCCCATTAGAGCAGAGTGGGAACCCGGTAACCGGGGAAGACACTGGATAACGCCACCTCCAGGTGGCGTTATTATCACAGGGCTTCCCCCGGTATTTTTTTACAATTTATTTTTAGTAACTATGGTCGGATCACATTTTCCATTACAATTATGGGAAATGCGATCTGCTTTACTAAAAAATAAGTGATAATTAGGGGTTGGAGTAGAATTTTACTAATTCTACTCCAATTGCCCTATAGTAACTACAGGTGAAACTAAAATAATGTGAAAAGGGTGTGAAAACAACCTTTTTCACTTTATTTTAGTAAAAATAATGTTAATAAATAGAGCCCAATGTACTTATTGCATGTGTTTTATAGTTCTAAGAAAGTCTTCAAGGAGCTTGTAAATTTAAATCAACATTTCATAGATACAAAATGAGCACATACAGTATTTCCACTAAACTTCATGTAGAGTTCAATATACAGGTCTAATAACGACAAATAAGTAATGTTAGTAACTTACACCAGTTGCACAATGTCAGCCTACTGTGGTATATACAGAATTTATGGTGACTGACAATGCAATATGTCATTTACTACACAAGTCAGGAAGACTGCATACTACTGTAGCTGAGCACCTTCTTCCCCTAACAGTAAATACTCAATGTAATAGTAGTGGAAGAAAATGACTATATAAATACACAAAGTATAATGGTCACTGTAATATACAGTAATATACAGTATTGCCAGCAGGGGTTGTTATTTACTCAGCATTATGTGATGGATGTTTTTGAAAACTCTTATTATGTGCTGAATAACCAGCTATTCTGACAATCACATTATCTACATTCGTATATAACATAAATGCAGAATTGGTCACAAAATGGGCACAATTTTAACTTAAATGCACATAGACAATGGGCCTATTACTGCACATATGCTGAGCCGTACAGCAATGTACCAGCAGCATGTGCTCCGGCTTATGCCTGGCATATCTCACATACACGTATTACATTTGTAATAGAAAGAAAAGAAATGGGTATAAAACATACAAATAACATATTATGGGCCTGATGCAGCCGTGTCTTTTGGCAGTTGCCTGTCTGTGAGTTTATGCAAATACCGCTATAAAGACTTTCCCTGGAGTACATCCTTGTGTATGAGAATATATAGGTGCTGTAATACTACTTGCTGCATCTGTAGTCATCTCCATCAGTTACACCATGGAAACGTACACCTGCCCTATGGCATGTACAGATTGTCAGAGTATGGCCTCCACACTGACTGACTGAGCATCCATGTACACAAACACATCAGCCACACTCCCATAACACAGGCTTGCCTACCCTCCCGATTTGGCCGGGAGCCTCACAATTTTCAGGTGCCTCTCCCAGCCTCCTGGAAAGGCAGGCAAGCCTCCCGACATTCCCCAAACCCTCTCGACCTCCTCCCAGAATACACTAAAAATCCCCACAGCGGGGTGGCCCGTGACACGATTAGCGCTGAATCGAGTCATCGTGGCCCCGCCCCCTGCTTCCCAGTGCCAAAAATAACGGCATTGTGAAGAGGGGGCGGGGCCACAATGACGCAATCGTGCGACCCCACCCCCACCTCCGCCTCCAATGTGTCACAGATATTCGGACACGCCCCCCGCTGTTAGCCGACAATCAGCTCCCTCCCTGAAGGCAAGATTGGATGTGCATACTGGCATAGTGCTCACTCTACATCAATCCCAAAGAGATTCAAAGGGTTGAATTCAATTATCCCTGAGGTCCACCTGAGGAAGTCACATCCGTGACTATATTCTGCCCAAAGTGTTACCTCAGGAAACTGGCGGGAAGATAACGGCAAGATATTAATGCCAGTGAGACACAGACACATGGGATATAGTAAATAATCTAATGATAGAGTAACAATGTGCTATATTATCTCCTATGGTAGATGCTGGTGGAGAAGGAGTACAACGCTGGAGTGGATTGGTACTCATTTGGTATCATCATCAACCAAATGATTACCGGAACTTCTCGTTACCACCCCAGAGGGTTCCCCAAGGCAGGAGCTGTGGCTAAAGACATCATTAAGCAGGTAAATAAATAAGACTTGTGAATCCATATTATAGCATTCTGCTCTACAATACTTAAATCTTATTAGGCTTAGGTGTAACTAGGTAAGTGAAGGCCCCATAGCACTAGTTTGTAAAGGCCCCTATCTGCCACCCAATGGTGAAAAATGCATATAGCACATGTAACTTTGACAGAGAAGATAGGCCCCCCACAGCTCTAAGGGGGTCATTCAGACCCGGTCGTTAGCGCCGATGCGCTCGGACCAGGTCAATGGCCCCCCACAGAGCATGCACACAACGGCGCCGGCGCCATCGTGCACATGCGTGAGACCCGCTATGACCGACAGTGCCGGTCGTAGCGGGTCTCGATCCAAAGGGGGCGAGCTGTCGATGTTGATTGACAGCTCGCCCCGTTTGGAAGGCGGGCCGGGGGGGTGGCAGCCCAAACAGGGGAGTTCCCATGGGATGTCAGTGGAGAGCTTCCGGCTCAGACAGAGCTGAAAGCTCTCCGGGGCTTACGACAAGGGAGACCCTACATCACCTTAGGCTTTAAGGCTGTGGGTGTTAACCCACAGCCTTACCACCTCAAAGAAGGACGTCTTGAAAATTCAAGAGGTCCTCCCCTCATTCAGACCGACCGCACGCTCTGTGCGACCGGCTCTGAAAGAGGTCCTAAGTCCCATAGCAGCTGCACCCTTTGCACCTATGGTAGTTACGCCCATGCTTAGGGATCTAATTAAAGTTGCTGGTGCAGTGGCAGTATTATGGGTCACTGGATATTGCAGTAAATTATAATGTAGCAGTATCTATATTTATCAGTTCATGAGAATCACTCTAATTAAATAGGATAAAGCAAAAAATCCAGAAAAAAGGGTGTTTGCTAGGTCTTACATGGAAGATTACCAGTGGTTCCACAGAAACACTATCTTGTCTGGATATTATAGCTACTTACCATTACCCTCTGGCCTTTGGGGCACATTATAACCCATGCAGGTTTATAGTTACGTTGCCTGGCACCACAAACCTTATACACACCATCTTATACCCACATACACACCTCAATGCTATATGAGAGAAACCTATATTTTATTCTTTTTTATTCCAGCTCCTGTGTAAAAATCCTTCCAGGCGTTTGGGTGTCAACGGAAACATCCGCCAGCATCGTTTGTTCCAGCGTATTGATTGGGTCTCACTGGAAGCCCTTAGCGTTCCACCACCACATGTCCCTGACCCAGTAAGTATAGGATAAAGCAGTTTTGCCCAATAAATGCATTAAAAGACAATAAGGGTCATTTACAAATATGGAAAGATAAAGGTCTCAAAAACAAACGTAATGTTGTGATGAGAGGACATGGCTTAGCCTATCCACATGGCGATCACTGTGGTATTACTTCCTTTATTTAGCTAATGAAAGAACTGCACTGCACATTGCACCCATATGTAATAAGAGATTTCGCAAATGTTGAGATGTTTAAAAGCGCTTTATGGAAGGGAAATTGCACAATTAGGGGCACTGTCAGTGTGGCTGGTGGCCGCTATGTCCCCACATTCACTACAGTAAATAATTTTAATTTACACATCTCTAGAAGTGGTTGAAATCAGGTGTCACTTTTACTTTCAATGAGATACATTTGCCCCCAGCCAGGTCTACTTTATATGGAAAAGTGCCACCATAATAATACTGTATACATTATTGTCTGTGCAATTTACATGACTACTTATTAAACTTGCGCATAAAAATGTACTTATCTGCATAAATTTAATTTATTGTATAATTATTTTATATGGGTTACTTATTTCTCCAGTGCACCAGGTCTGTTCTCCTTAACATGTGCAGGGGCCTATTGCATGTGTGCAACTGGAAACATGGACGCTCACCTATTACAAAATAATCAGCCAATCATGTTACAGCAACTCAATAGCTAACAGCATACAAACATGGGCAAGAGGCTCAATTCTTGTTCAGACCAATCACCAGACTGGGAAGGAAATGTGATCAAAGTGACTTAGGCCGTGGATGATTTGAATATTTCAGAAACAGGTGATCTCCTGAGATTTTCACACACAACAGTCTCTAGGGTTTATAGAGAATGGTGCGTAAAACAAAAACATGCAGTAAATGTCAGTTCTGTGGGTAAAAATACCTTATTAGTAAGAGAGAGGTTAGAGAAGAATGTCCAGACTGGTACAAGCTGACAGAAAGGCACCAGTAACTGTAATAATAACAGTGGTATGGAGATGGCCATCGCTAAATGCACAGCACACTGAATCCTGAAGTGGATGGGCTACAGCAGGGCAAGGCCACACCGGGTTCCACAGCTGTCAGGTAAGAACAGGAACATGAGGCCATAGGTGGCACAGGCTCAGCAAAATGGGACAGTTAAAAATTGGAAAATGTCTGTTCTGAAGAATCTCGATTTCTGATTCATCATACAGGTGGTAGAGTCAGAATTTGTCAAAAATAACTTCAATACTTACTTACCCCTTATTCTCCTAGTGCGCTCTTACACACAAAATCTGTTGACATTCCTTTAGATATATTAAACAACATAATTTTCAAAGATACATATTACTGGCTTTCTGTAAATCGGAAATTACATGGTAATCCTCTTTACTCCCCGTATGTGCATCTATAGGGAAACCCAGCTTTCTCTCCCACTTTATCCAATTGTAACTATCTCCAATGGAAAGAAATGGGACTATCGATCACCTCTAAAGTATTTTCACCCAGGAGGATAATTATTGACTTTTGATAAACTACAACAAATGTCAGCTATCTAAACACCATTTTTATATGTACCTCCAAACTAGGCAGTATATATCTTCTCTATGCACAAAACCATTTGAAGAGAACAATCCGATACCACTCCTTTCACTTCTAAATTTGATCTCTACATTCCCTTATAAAATGAATTTGCTTTATGCACATCTGACAGATAATCAATCTGTCACTTCTTGGACATCGCTACTTAATACATGGAAAACAGATATTCCTGTCACAAGCCACCGAACGGCGTCTTCAGGACGAGGTGAATGCCGGATGAATGTTCACTGAAACTCCTCCCACCTCCTGTCCGTCATGCTGGGATTGACCTGTGTGAACGCTGCTCCGATGCCGGTAATAGCGTTAACACGTGTTTCCAGTTGTGGTCAGTCTCATGTTGTTACCAGTCGAGTTCCTGATATCGTCTGCCCTGTTACCTGCCTGCCATAGTTCCACCGAGGTGGCACGGTTCGCTTAACATCAGTTGTTTGCCGCTTGTGTCATCTAGGCGGCACAGCGTGCACTCCCAGTCCCGAGTGCGTAAACCAGTGTCTGGCGGCTTGTGTCAACTTGGAGACGCAAGTCGCACTACTGCGTCCTCAGTGTGCAATCCAGCGCACCAACGCTTGTGTCGTCTGGCGACATAGGCCGCACCTCTGCGTCATCAGTGTGCAATCCAGCGCACCAATGATTGTGTCAACCTGGCGACATACGCCGCACCTCTGCATCATCAGTGTGCAATCCAGTGCACCAACGCTTGTGTCAACCCGGTGACATAGGCCGCACATCTGCGTCATCAGTGTGCAATCCAGCGCACCAGTGCTTGTTCACGGCCCACAGGCCGCTACCAGCCAAGACATACCAGCCCTCAAGTCTGCTTCTCAGCCCAAAGGCTGCATCTTGCTCACAGCCCACAGGCCACTACCAGCCAAGACATACCAGCCCTCAAGGCTGCTACATGGCCCAAAGGCCGCATCTTACTTAAGTCTCACTAGCCGCAGCTAGTCAAGAGTCCAGCCCTCAAGGCTGCTATATGGCCAAAGGCTGCATCAAATTCATGGCACATTCGCCACAACAAGCCAAGGTTCTAACCCTCAAGGTTGCTACACGTCTCAAAAGCCGCACCGTGGTTACCTCCTACAGGTCACAGTTTTACAAGAACTTCCTGACTAATCCTCTGATTCCTAACAATCCCTTCCTTAACCATATTACCTGACCTTCTCACTCATTTTGATTCCGCTCTTAAATATTTGCAATCAGCCTATCTGCAGGAAATTTATATCCATACAATTCATAGGGCTTACATTTTCCCAACACAACGACGGCACACAGACTCAGAATCAGGTATTTGCCCAAAATGCCAAATGACCAATGCCACATTCTTTCATTGTATATGGGGATGTAGAAAAGTGAAACAATTCTGGTGTAAAGTGGTTCCATTCATAAGTTAACACCTAACTCGTTGGTATGTATTTGTGGTAATTTTAAATGATGGAATTTAGGCCCAGACAAAGCAACTAAAGTCCGTCTTCTGACTACTTTCGTAACTGTTGCTAAGAAAGTTATTCTTCTACATTGGACCAGTACCTCTTCTCCATCCCTTACTGAAGTTAAACACAGAATGTTACAGATTCTATGTTATGATCGCCGATCGACCATACCTGATATTAATCAAGGAGTGGAAAAATGTGATCAGAAATGGGAACCCTTTATTAACACCTTAGATGTAGCGTCTCAAAACCGTATGATTAAACTCTTCAAACATACTGAATGGTATCTTCTTAGGCCTATTTCATCTTCTGTTTAGGCAGCTGAGATTGGATCCTCCCCTTACTCCTATTTACCTGAACACATGCCTTTTGTACTTCTCTATTTGTGATTGCTGTGTTTCACATTATAATTCTGGTTTAAAATAAGCTAAGGTCTCCTTCCCTTTTTCCTCCCTCTTGTATTTTTCCCTTATGTTCTCCAAACTCCCTCCCCATGTTGTTTTCTTCTTCTTTTTTTCCTTTCTCTAACTGTTTCCACAGTTTATCATTTTAGGAATAGTGGATATATTTTTTTTTTCTGTATTTCTGCATCTGTGCACTATTTCCATATTCTGAGAGATTGCTTTTTTGTTTTACACATTGGACCAAAAATATACCGTTTTGCCATTTACCTCTCTGTAAAATAATGTGCAAGATAACTTCTCTTGTTGGTGTTTATCATTCCTCTATCTATCATACTACTTCACTTTGTAAAACCAAAAAACTCTTCTTTGAATAAAAATAAAATAACTTCAATCCGTGGATTCATACTGACTTGTTAATGGTTCAGGCTGCTGGTGGTGTAGTGGTGTGGGGAAACTTTTATTGACAAACATTAGGCACCGTAATATCAATTCAGCATCATCTAGATGCCGAAGTTTAAATGAGTATTGTTACTGATGCTATAAATCCCTTTATGGCCACAGTCTATCCATATGACAATGAGATCTGTCTACCTCAATCTCAATCTCATCCACAGTCATCAGATCTCAATCCAATACAGTATCTTCTAGATGTGATACAAAGGGCTCTATTTACTACAATCCGCATTGGTGATGCAGATTGTAGTGTGATATTACCGAGTGAATTCGCATTGCGAATTCAGGCAATATCACAGGTATTTACTACAAATCCCTTGCAGGGACAGAGCTTGCGATAAAGCTCTGTCCCTGCAAATCCCCTTCGGAGCCTTATCACGGTATTTTCACAAAAAATACCGTGATTAAGTGCCCGCGCATGCGCCGACCGGTCGCCGCTGCTACCCCCCCTGGTGCTAAGCTCCGCCCCGTGATCGCGGACCCCCCACGACCCCCCCTCCCCCCGCGACACCCCTCTCCCTTACTTACACTTACCTGCATGCTCCGGGCCTCCGGTGATGTTCTCCATTCATCCGGTCAGGTGATCTCCCATACTGCACTGGGGCCCGATCACCTGATGACCGGGCAGCAGTGCACTGTGGGAGACCAGATGACCGGAGGGGAGACATCACCGGAGGCCCGATCACGGGTCCCTGGAGTCAGGTAAGTAATTTTTTTTTTACTATTTTTTCTTTTTTTTTACAGTAATCAGCTTGCGGTCTGTTTAGACCACACAGCTGATTACAGGGACCGACTCCCGGTTCTGCTCTCCCTGTTAGAGAAGAGCAGGAGTCCGGTAACCGGGGGAGACCCTGGATAATGCCACCTTCAGGTGGCATTATTATCACAGGGCTTCCCCCGATATTTTTTTCACATTTATTTTTAGTAACTATGGTCAGATCACATTTCCCATTACAGTTATGGGAAATGCGATCTGCTTTACTAAAAATAAGTGATACTTAGGGGTTGGAGTAGAATTTTACTAATTCTACTCCAATTGCCCTGTAATAACTATAGGTGATACTAAAATAATGTGAAAAGGGTGTGAAAACACCCTTTTTCACATTATTTTAGTAAAAATAATGTTGATAAATAGAGCCCAAAGTGAGATTCATAGCAAAACTGCAGCAACTGTGTGATTCTATCATGTGCACATAGGCCAGATTCTCTAAAGGAGTGTTTCTAGTTACTTGTGAATCCCTGCCACTACAAATTCATGCTGTTCTGTGGGCAAAAAGGGTCAGCGAGTACTAGAAAGTGTACCTAATAAAATAAAGATATCATTTATATCTGCTATTTACAGTGACATGCAGTGAGGTCAATGACTGGGGAGTCACACATGAAGATGGGTCTGAGTGCTGGGAGCCTGTCTCTAGTCACTGTAACTCTACCCTCACTACGCTGTGATTCAATGTCCATTGATTCTCCTACCTGCATCACTGCGTCTTCTCTTGCTGCTACTGACTGAGCTCCATCTCTAAACACTGCAGTGTACTTCCTGGTCATATGACACATCCAAGGTGTCCATCAATGCTTAAGGCACAACCCCCCACATAAAGGCATGCCTCTATTAGCTCTCTTTCTGTGCAGCTTACTGCCAGTGGTGTGACCCCACCCCTCGCTCTGCAAACAGTGTCAAGCTACTGTACACAGAAGCGAGGCTGAGCCGTTGCAGCCTCATCTCTCATCTCCCTGCAGTCCCAGGAAGCACCACAAAGCTGGTCAGTGTTAACTATAAAAATTATTACAATAAACAAAGAAGAAGTTTTTAAGTTATAAATATCTTTGTATTATATTAGTTGTAAATATTTGTATTATTCTAATTATTTTTATATCAAATCTCAGGAGTTTAACAGGGGAGGCTCTGTCTCTCCTACCTACTCTGACTGCACCTCTGTGGCTATTTATATTTAGGGGTGGTTCAGTAGCATATAATACTAGCAGGACAGGTGTCTGGTAACTTTAGTGAATAGGCGTTCCCATTTAAGTCTGCTTGTCATTATTTTTAGCCTTGATTCACATTAAACGCATCTCAGGGCTCATTAAACTGCAACAGCTGGAAACGTTTTGCTATTAAAGTACAGCATTAGCACATGTTACATTAGTCTGTGGTATCAGAGGAGCCATAGATATATGGATCTATTAAGGTTTTAGTACATGGATGATCATTTGTTTCTTCTTCCTATAGCCCACCATAGAACACAGCTCCCAAAGGTTTAACATCCAGAAGATGGAAGCGGCAGAGGCTCGGAGAAAACCACCAAGAGCGCTGGACCAGGAGCTTTTCAGAGGGTTCTCCTATGTGGGCTCCAACTTGAGGACCTTCCCCTGAACACCCATTTTCCAACAGCAAGAAGCAAGATGGCCACCCAAGCATAACACCAAGAAGATGGTTATAGAAAGAAGAGAGGGTTTTAGTTTTTGTATCTATATTTATCTTTTTTTGTACGTTTCTGTCTATGGCATATTTATAATTTAAGAATATAATATATAACACATTTTATTTTCTTATCTTCTGAGGTACTCTGAGAATGTGCTCTACAGATGATGTCACCTCCCAGCAGAAACATAGTGAGACTTCTCGCTGGATGAAGAAGGTAACTAATAAGAGGGTGACCCATAAATCTAAGGGCTCATGTCTGTTGCTCAACAAATCAGTTCATTGATACTGATGATAACATTAAACTGTCTATGGGCACGATTCTATTCAGCGCGATGTAAATAGCTCCCGGAGCTATTCAATTCATTGCGATGTTAGGTCGGGGAAGGCTCGTTCTCGCGCCTTAAACAGGGTGTTTAGGTGCGATAACGGGCATTCCCCGACCTAACTTCCCAGCGCGAGGCTGTTTTCCAGGCGCGAAGGGTAGAAAACAGCCTAGCGCCGGGACTTTTGTCGGATTTCTTCTCTCATCCCCGGAGGGATGAGAGAAGAAATTATTAGTCGGACTTGTCAGTGCGGTGTATTGAATAGCTCCGGGAGCTCACTCCCGGCGCTATTTACATCGCGCTGAATAGAATCGTGCCCTTTGACTCTTTACTGTCAGCTCCTTTATGAATGTTTCCTAATTACTAGATTCAAACAAAGCCATGGTTATTCATAAGATCTCTGATTCATAGGTAGTTCCAGGCATTCACTAATGAAATTATTGAGACCTCCAACTACTCTTACCAGCACCATCCACCAATCAGTTCGCTAACGTGTAAAGCTGGGTACACACTGGAGCGATGTTGGCCCGATTTGCCGTATTGTCAAGACAAATCATCTACATCGCTCAGTGTGTAAGGGATGATTGCATGCTCCCTTGGTCACTCGCGACGGTTGATAGGTGTGATGTGCTGCATATCAAATCTAGCAATATCGCTAGTGATCTGTAGTAAGTTAATGACAGAACAGTGATTGTTCAGTCGTTCATTAGCTCATTCCAGTGTGTATGGGCAATCCCCTTTTAAGGGCATTCATTCTGATGTCAGAACGAATGCCAGTCGCTCAAGTGTATACCCAGCTTAAGATGTTGTCACACAATGCACTTGGGGAAGGGGAAGACCTTCCCAATTAGGATCTGCACCTGCTGGCTATGTGATAAAAGGTCATGCAGGACAGGGAAAATATTCTCTCACATACTGATAAAATGAGGAAGTGAACATTGATATCCTGTCCATCCCTATTTATAATTTTTTTTTCTCATTATACAGCACTTCAGAGTCATGAAGAAGACAAGATGAAAATGTTGTTTAAATCTTTAGTATTTTTATATTTTTTACTTTTATTATTGCTATTATTTTTCATATTATTTCTATTATTATTACTACTAAGTTAATTCAAATTATTACTAGTATTATTCTTAAAATTATTACTATTTTTACTGTTAAGGAGAGGGGTTAAGGAGAGATTATGGGAGAAATGAGTTAGGGGGACCAGGGGAGTAGAAATAATTATTTGTTATATAGACTAATAATAATAATAATAATAACAATAATAATAACAACAATAATAATAATTATAATAAAAACATCAAAGGAGTGTGACTGGCCGGCTATTTGGGGATGGTGGAGGCCGGGTTTTAAATAAAACATGCTACTGTAAAATTAACAGTTTGTGTTTTATTTATTTAAAAAAAGAATTGTCAGTAGATATCCGTGTTACTGTTGTTGTTATTATTATTATTATTATTATTATTGCTATTATTTTTATTATCATTATTTTTATTACTATTATTATTCATAATATTACTATTGCTGTTCTTAAAATTATTGCTACTTTACTGTTAAGGAGAGGGGTGAAAGGAGATTGAGTAGGGAAGAAATTAGTTAGCAGGAGCAAGGGCAGTAGAGAGATTTACTTGTTAATTAAACTAATAATAACAACAATAATGATAATTATAATAAAAACATCAAAGGAGTGTGTCTGGACGGCTATTTGGGGATGGTGGAGGCCGGGTTTTAAATAAAACATGCTACTGTAAAATTAACAGTTTGTGTTTTATTTATTTAAAAAAAGAATTGTCAGTACATATCCGTGCTACTGTTGTTGTTATTATTATTATTATTATTATTGCTATTATTTTATTATAATTTTTATTATTATTATTCATAATATTACTATTGCTGTTCTTACAATTATTGCTATTTTACTGTTAAGGGGAGGATGGAAAGGAGATTGAGTAGGGGAGAAATGAGTTAGGTGGGGCCAGGGGAGAAGAGAGATTTACTTGTTATTTCAGCTATTAATAATAATAATAATAATAATAATAATAATAATTATAATAATAAAAACTTCACAGGAGTGTGACTGGCTGGCTATTTAGGGGTGGTGGAGGCCGGGTTTAAATAAAACATGGTACTGTAAAACTAACAGTTTGTGTTTTATTTATTTAAAAAAATGGACAGTACATATCTATGTTACTGTTGTTACTGCCATTATTATTATTATTTATATTATTATTATTATTATTACTGTTATCATTCATAGTATTACTATAAATGTTTTCCTTAAAATTATTACTATTTTTATTGTTGAGGGGAGGGGTTAAGGGGAGATTGAATAGGGTAGACATTAATTAGGTGGGTCCAGGGGGAGTGGCCTGGCTGGTCTAGGGAACGGACGTATATCACTTCGGCTCCTGAAGTACCGAGTCTGATTGACCTGCTGATGTCTTTCCCCTGGTCTTGAGGGGGATCCACCTACTCCAGAAGCCCACCTGAACTTAATGGGACAAGGCTTAGCAGAGTCGGGAATCACTTTATGTGATTTTGCAGACTGCGGCCTAATTGCTCCCTCAGCCTGGGACTAAATTTGCCACCCTACCCAGAGAGAAATTCCGGCTCCCTGGCGTCCATCCATCCCACATCGGGCTCCCCCGGAGTCTCCTCACAGCCCCCGCGGACCCTCAGCGTCACCTTCACCTACCTTGGGTGGAGAGAGGTTGCCCCGGACGGGTCCGCCTGGCTGCGATCTCCGTCTGGCCCCAGATGCGACCTCCGGCTTCCCGCTCCTGCCGCCCGGCTGCCAGTGCGGGGCCGCTACTTCCGGATCTCCTGCTACACATCGCGCCTTCCCAGGGGTGGATGCCGGATCCCTGTTGCCGCCGCCGCCTGACCACCTGACTGAGGCCGCTGTTCCTGGTCTCTGCCGTCCTGCTGCCCGCCCTCGGTTCCGGCTTGTCTCCCTGTCACTGCTGCCTGGCGGTCTAGCTGGGGCCGCGGCTCCCTGCTTCACCGTGCCACGCCGCTTGGTCTCAGAGGTGGCGGCTGGATCCCTGCTGGTGCCGCTTGACTGGGACTGTGGCTGTTACCTCTCCTGTACCGCGCCATCCTCGCTGGATTGCGGCTCACGGCTCCCTGCTGCTACCGCCCGGCTGCTTAGCTGGGGCTGCTGCTGATACCCCAGGCTTGGGGCAATCTATCTGCAACACATCTTGTGTTGCCCCTGTGCCCTACACCCAGTCATACAGCTGCTGGACACTACTGAAGCCCCTGGGACACTTTCTGACAGCTGATAAGGTCCAGATGGGACGCCCCTGAGGTCTTGCTGGTTCCTGGCACCACTGGTGAGTGTTGATGCTCCATTGCCCTGGTGTCCTCAATTACTATTATCCCAGCCAGCTGATCACTCCAGGGGAGTTAAATAACAGCTACTCTGCAAGTCTCGCAATTCTACTTCTCCCTGACTGAAGATTTGGCGCCACCTTGTGGTATACAGATATAACCACAATTTACACATTTTACAAATCCTCTATTACTAATACCAATCACTTCACTTTAAAATATTGAGGTTTTTTTTTTGTTTGTTTGCTATATATACCTCATATACTACTATACTCATATACGGAATTACTCGTGACTTTGATACTTGCTTCATTGAAAATGTGATATTGGCATCCGCCATGAATACCTAGCCAGCAGCCTCGGGGGGTCTATGCTCATTTGCGGCTCCTCCATGTGACGTCTTTTTAAGTACCACACTCCGCATGCCCATTTCGCCTTCATATTATTTTATCATATCTGAACATGGGCAAAGATAAAAAATCTGCTCAAAAGAGGGAGGATCCTCGTCCCCGAAATGACGCCTCTCAATCGGACCTGAGACCCTTCCTTCTCCCAACCCCTTCCAAAGAGATTCCTGCACTCAATCCATCAGATTCCCTTTCAAATTCTTCTAACCCGCCAAGCCCTTCCTCAGTTGAGGATTCCACCCTTCAATCCTCTTCTAAACTGGGCAGCGAGATTAAAGAAATCTTGACATACATCAAGACACTCCCTACCAAACAGGACCTACAAACGACCATCAGGCAGGAAATGGCGTCTGTCAAGCGGGACTTGTCATTACTTTCAGACCGTCTCACGTCACTGGAAGAGTCTCAAGAATTTACGGACACAACACTGTCTAAGTTGACAGATATTATTTCATCACAGTCCGCTGAATTGCAATCTCTAAAATCCAGAGTGGATGATCTAGATAACAGAGGGAGACTAAATAATATCCGCGTCAGAGGCCTTCCCGAAGATGTCCAAACTCCTAACCTTATCGATGCCCTGACTAAAATATTCAACGAGATCCTCGGCAATGACCCACATGATAAAATTGTTTTTGACAGAGCTCATCGGGCTTTACGTCCTCGAGGTCTTTCTTCGGATAAGCCAAGGGATGCTATTTGTCGCTTGCACTATTTTTCTCAAAAGGATGAGATTATGCGTAAAGTCAGGCAATTGGAAGGTGTCGACTTCAATGGAGAGACTATTCACATATATCAAGACTTATCTTGGCATACTCTTCAGCTTCGCAGAGCCTTAAAACCGCTCACTGATGAATTCCGCAAGAGGCAGTTGAAATACCGTTGGGGCTTTCCGTTTCATCTTCAGGTTACTTTCTCCGGTAAATCACATCTTCTCCATACCCCCTCAGATCTTCCAGCGTTCTGCTCTATGCTAGGCCTACCAGCTGTTGAAACGCCTGAATGGAAGGATCCTCTGGCCCAACTGGTCTTACCTCCTCGCTCAGAAAACCACTCTTCTTGGCATTTAGTTCAGCATTCCAGAAGACGATTGCAAAATCATCCTCTTCCGCCTGAATTGGAAGACACCAGAGGTTTTTTCCTGAGAATATATTTTTGCTATAAGCCTAATGTTTTCTAATATGTTCAGGTTTATTATATTATTCGTATTCTAGGAAATAATTTTTGATGTAATATCTAAATTTGTGATTTATTATAATCACACTGGCTAGGCCATTATAGTCTTGTAGGTTGTGATTATTTGTTTCTGTCCTACATTTCGGGGACGACTGATTACCCTCTCTGTAGTTACATGTTTTCATGTTCTAATCCTAATCTCACTAACATTTTCTAGTTTATAGACATTTAATATCCGCATTTGTTTTTTCTATTGCTAAGATGTCACTGTTTAAATTTATTTTTGTTTTATATTAGGACCGCATTTGACTAGGACCCCCTATGACCCCCAACCCGCTATCTATGTTACCATTTACTGAGATATTGGTTTATTATAAATTTTCCACTATCTCAGACGCGGGAATTCTAATGTGCTCGATGTTTTATTATATTGTATCTTTATGCTTTTTTGTTTTTTCTCTCTTTTTTGTTTTTTTCTGTTTTTCCTCCTCTCCTGTTTTTCTGCCCTTTCTTTTTCTTTCCCTCTCTTTCTCCCAGGGATCACTACCATACTTCCCTACAAATCTCCTCAAATGACTACAGCTGCCAAGCTTATAGTCTCCTCTATTAATGCCTGAGGCCTAAACATCCCGGAAAAAAGATCTAAGCTTTTACGCTCTTTATTGGCAGATAAAGTCGATGTGGCTGTGATTCAAGAAACCCATTTTAAATTTGGGGTTTGCGCCCCTTCCCTTATTGACCGTCATTATCCTACGGTGTTCTTTAGTAATAGTCCTGAAGGGAAATCTAAGGGAGTTGCGATTCTTTTTTCAAAACGATTACCCATCTCCGATGCTAAAATTTATAAATTGATCCCGGGTAGAGTACTTCTAATTACTTGTCAACTTTTCCACCAGGACTTTACATTTATTAATATATATGCCCCCAATCAGGCACAACATAACTTTTTGAAATCTGTCCTAGACCAGCTTGATACTCGGTTAAAGGGTATTATAATTTTAGGGGGAGACCTTAACTGGACCATGGACCCTATACTTGATGCTTCTTCTAATTCCCCTCGATTCTCACAGGCTAAGTACAGACAGGTTAAACAGAGTTTCCATAATCACCAGCTGGCCGACTCCTGGAGAATTTTGCATCCCACCGGTCGAGACTATTCATTCTATTCCAACCCCCACAAGACACACTCCCGTTTGGATTATTTATTTTTGAGTCACAGACATCTCCACTTGCTCGCTGACGCCAATATTGGTCCCATCACGTGGTCGGACCATGCCCCTGTTTCTTTGACGTTGTCACTACCTGGGTTCTCGTTCGGACAATGGTCTTGGCGGCTTAATGAATCTCTACTACAAGATCCCTTTTGTAAGACAGAAGTTGACGCAGCTCTCTCGGACTAACTAGCTTTAAATGTTACTCCCGAAGTTTCACAGATTACTATCTGGGAAGCTCATAAATGTGTAATTAGAGGCAAATTTATTCAACTCGGCTCTTAGGTTAAGAAACGGAAATCTGCACGGATCTCGACTTTACTCCAGCGTATCAATTTGCTTGAGACTTCACATAAATCATCTCTATCTGGCGATGTTTATTTGAAGTTGTCAGAAGCTCGTGCGGAACTCAATAAGATACTTTCTGACGACATAAAGTTATCTTTACGGAAATGTAGGACCCGGTTTTATCAGTGGAGTAATAAGCCAGGGAAGCTTCTAGCACGGGCTTTGAGGACTCAGCGAGCATCTGGATTTATCTCAACTATTAAAGATAGTTCAGGCACATCTCGCTATCATCTAAAATTGCTTCCTGTTTTCGACAATATTATTCCACTCTCTATAACCTGGCGGGTTCCTCTTCTACATCGACACCTCCTGTTTCTTCCCAAGACATATTAGACTACCTCTCCACAGCTACCTTTCCCACCTTGTCTTCATCAGATAGAGAGGCCCTAGAGCTTCCCTTCACAATGACAGAACTCGATTCTGTCATATCTTCTTCCCCTTCAGGTAAAAGCCCTGGCCCAGATGGTCTAACCATCGCATACTATAAAACTTTTAAGGATAAACTGGCCCCTATGCTTTTAAATGCCTTTAACACAATTTCCGCCGACTCTCAGTTTTCTAGACAATCTCTAGAAGCATTTATTTCGGTAATCCCTAAATCAGGTAAGGACCCCTCCCTGTGTCCGAGTTACAGTCCCATTTCACTCCTTAATGTTGATCTTAAATTGTACGCCAAACTCATAGCCAATAGATTACACCCTCTTCTCCCACAATTGGTTCACAACGATCAAGTAGGGTTTGTCAGGGGCAGAGAAGCTCGTGACAATATAACTAAAATTCTCAACCTGATTCAGCTAGTGTCGCAGACAAATGTACCTACCATTCTCCTATCAACTGACGCTGAAAAAGCGTTTGATAGGATTAATTGGCTATTTATGAGGTTTGTTCTCGGTCACGTGGGATTGGGTCCTCTTGCTATACAGAGGATCTTAGCCCTATATGAGTCTCCATCAGCAAGAGTAAGGGTTAATGGCACCTTATCAGATCCCTTTTTAATAAGTAATGGTACTCGACAGGGATGCCCATTGTCCCCGCTAATTTTTGTGCTTTGCATGGAGGCTCTGGCGAGGTCTATTAGAATCAACCCCCATATCTCAGGCGTTCAGGCTGGCGGGACAGAATATAAACTCGCATTATTTGCTGACGACCTCCTAGCTATTATTTCTCAACCGGTCACATCTTTACCGCATTTGATGGTGGAATTTGAAAAGTTTGGGAAATTATCCAATTTTAAAATTAACTTTTCAAAGTCCAGTGCCCTTAATTTATCTGCTCCCTCCCCTACAATAGCGAGTATACAAGGTTCCTTCCCATTTACCTGGCACCCATCCCATATCACATATTTAGGGATTAAATTTACTAGAAATCTGTCTCATTTATTCCAAACAAACTTTCTCCCCTTTCTTTCCTCAATCCGCTTGGATTATTCCCACTGGCACCTGAAGCAGCTTTCGTGGTTAGGAAAGATTAATGTGGTGAAGATGAACACTCTACCCAAACTGCTCTATGTTCTCCAGACGTTGCCAATTGCTGTTCCGGAATCTTGGTTCCGCTCACTCACTTTACTGATCCGTCAATTTATTTGGTCCCGAAAGAGACCTAGAATCAGACGTGACTTACTTTCACGCCCAAAACAGTTAGGTGGTCTTCAGCTCCCAGACATTAAATCCTATTATCATGCCACCCATTTAAATAGAATCCTTGAATGGACCAGAGACAGAGATATTAAACAATGGATTGCCATTGAAGGCTGCTTCATGAAACAACACCCTGAGATAGTTCCATGGTTGCCGTCTCTTCCTAAGATATCCCCTCCTCACCCAACTATCTCTCCCACCCTTTCTTTATGGAAGACTTTAAGGCTTATCCCTAACATCTCCTCACTTTTTGGCCCTCTCACTTCGTTTTTGGCTAATTCAAGGTTCCCGCCAGGTACTGACCCTTCTCATTTTCCCAACTGGACCGAGGCGGGTCTCTTCAGAGTTGGTCAGCTGGTAAATGCTTCTGGCATTAAACAGTTCTCAGAGATCCGGGATAGATGGAACATTCCTCAGTCGGATTTCTGGAAGTTTTTGCAAGTACGCCATTTCCTTACCTCAGATAATAGGCTTTCCTTGGCAAAAAGGGACCTCACTAATTTTGAGAAATTGTGTGTTACTCCACTATCCCCCACACATACAATATCTGCCCTTTATCAACTATTATTATCCAGTCAAGTGTCTAGTATTCCACCTTGGGCTAAGGCATGGGAGAGAGATTTAAATTTAACTCTTTCTGACTCGGACTGGCAGACTATCTTTCTTAAAACCCACTCTAGCTCTATTTGTATTACCGTTAGGGAAACACAATATAAGATTCTAATGCGATGGTATCGTCACACTGTCATATTACATTCCATGTTCCCATCAGTTCCCAATACTTGTTGGAGATGTTCTTCCGCTGTGGGTTCTCTCCGACATATTTGGTGGGATTGTTCTTCACTATCAAATTTTTGGTCAGATGTTATCTCTATCTCCCAACAAATCTTAGGCTTCCCCGTTCCCACAGGCCCAGAATTTTGGTTAATTAACCACTCATCGGTCCCATTGGCCCAGTTCAAGAAATCCCTGCTTCGCCATCTGAGTAACGCAGCTCATGCTGTGATACCTGTACTTTGGAGATCTGCTACTCCTCCTACACGTAAAGCCTGGTTTTCTAGGCTTGATTATTTTATGTCAATGGAAGATATTTTATATTCCTCTCTAGATAAGCCCTCTGAATTTGTCAATACCTGGTCTCCTTGGCTAGACTATAAGTCTTCAGATACATACAGGAATTATATGTCTTCCACCTCATCCACAATATAATTTATGATCCTTAGAATAACAACTATTCTTACTCTTATACACACGATAGTCCCTCCTTTTCTTCTTTCTTCTTCTCTTCCTTTCTCTGCTATTCTATTCTTGTCCTTCTCTTTCTCTATATTTTTTTTTTTTATTATATTTCTTTATTTTTGTTTGTTTTGTGATTCATCTTTTTTGATAAATTGTATATCTGATATAGATTGTGGTATTTGTGCTATTAACCTGATTTTTCTAAGCAAACGAACGTTGACTTATTATCTGCTTCAGTTTTGTCAGCTGTACAATGTTTATTTCAACTGTATTTTTTTTTCTTCTCTAAATATTCTAATAAAAACAGAATATACAAAAAAAATTAGGTGGGTCCAGGAGGGAAGAGAGATTTCCTTGTTATTTAAAGTTACATTAGTAATAATAATTGGAATAATAATAAAAACATCACAGGAGTGTAACTGGCTGGCTATTTAGAGGCGGTGGAGGCCGGGTTTTAAATAAAACATGGTACTGTAAAACTAACAGTTTACAGTTTTTTTATAAATAAAACACAAAGTACATATCAATATTTATTATTATTATTATTATTTTTTATTATTGTTATCATACAAATTATTACTATTACTGTTCTTAAATTACTAGATTTATTGTTATGGGGAGAGTTTAAGGAGAAATTGAGTAGAGATGAGTTAGGAGGGGCCAGAGGGGTAGACAGATTTAATTGCTATTTAAGCTAATAATAATAATAATAATAATAACAATAATAATAATAATAACATCAAAGAAATGTCTGTCCGGCTATTTAGGGGTGGTGGAGGCCGGGTTTTAAATAAAACATGGTACTGTAAAAGTAACACTTTGTGTTTTTATTAATTTAAAAAATTGACAGTACATATATGTTACTGTTGTTACTGCCATTAATACTATTTTTTCTATTATTATTATTATTATTACTATTATCATTCATAGTATTATTATAATTATTTTTCTTAAAATTATTACTATTTTTATTGTTAAGGGGAGACTGAATAGGGGAGAAATTAGTTAGGAGGGGCCATGGGGAAGAGAGATTTATTGTTATTTAAACTACTACTACTACTACTACTACTACTAATAATAATAATAATTATAATAATAAAAACATCAAAGAAGTGTATTATTATTATTGCTTTTATTATTATTATCATTATTAATAATATTATGATGATTATTATTATTACTGTTATCATTCATACTATTACTGTTCTTAAATTACTAGTTTTATTGTTAAGGGAAGGGGTAAGGGGATATTGGATAAAGGAGAAATGAGTTAGGAGGGGCCAGAGGGGAAGGGAGATTTCCTTGTTATTTAAACTTATATTAGTAATAATAATTATAATAATAATAAAAACATCAGAAGAGTGTAACTGGCTGGCTATTTAGAGGTGGTGGAGGCCGGGTTTTAAATAAAACATGGTACTGTAAAAGTAACACTTTGTGTTTTATTAATTGAAAAAAATTGACAGTACATATATATGTTACTATTGTTACTGCCATTATTACTATTATTTCTATTATTATTATTATTATTATTATTATTATTATTACTATTATCATTCATAGCATTACTATAGTTGTTTTTCTTAAAATTATTACTATTTTTATTGTTAAGGGGAGGGGTTAAGTGGAGATTGAATAGGGGAGAAATGAGTTAGGAGGGGCCATGGGGGAATAGATATTTACTCGTTATTTTAATTATTAATAATAATAATAATAATAATAATAACATCAAAGGAGTGTGACTGGCCGGCTATTTAGGGGTGGTGGAGGCCGGGTTTTAAATAAAACATGGTACTGTAAAACTAACAGTTTGTGTTTTATTTATTAAAAAAAAATCAATAGTACATATCTATGTTACTATTGTTACTGCCATTATTATTATTACTGTTATCATTAATAGTATTACTAGAATTGTTCTTAAAATTATGACTATTTTTATTGTTAAGGGGAGGGGATAAGGGGAGATTGAATAGGGGAGAAATGCGCTAGAAGAGGCCAGATGAGAAGAGAGATTTACTTGTTATTTAAATTAATAATAATAATAATTATAATAATAATAAAAATAAAAACATCAAAGGAGTGTGACTGGCTGTCTTGTTAGGGGTGGTGGAGGCCCAGCTTTTATATGAAACATGGTATTGTAAAACTAACAGTTTGTGTTTTATTTATTTTGAAAAAAATAAAAGTACATATCAGTGTTTATTATTATTATTGCTATTATTTTATTATTATTACTGTTATCATTCATGTTATTACTATTACTGTTCTTAAATTACTAGTTTTATTGTTAAGGTGAGGAGTTAAGGTGAGACTGAATAGTGGAGAAATAAGTTAAGAGGGGCCAAGGGGGCAGAGTGATTTACTTGCTATTTAAACTACTAATACTACTACTACTACTGCCACTACCACCACCACCGGAGTGTGACTGGCCGGCTATTTAGGGGTGGTGGAGGCCCCAATTTTAAATAAAACATGGTACTGTAAAACAGTTTCTGTTTTATTTGTTTAAAAAATGTGAAAGTACATATCAGTGTTGTTTATTGTTATTGTTGTCATTCATAGTATTACTATAATTGTACTTCTTAAAATTATTACTGTTTTTATTGTTAAGGGAGGGGTTAAGATGAGATTGAATAGAGGAGAAATAAGTTATGAGGGGCCAGTGGGGTAGAGAGATTTACTTGTTATTTAGACTAATAATAATAAAAATAATAATAAAAACATCAAAGCAGTGTGACTGGCCCACTATTTAGGGGTAGTGGAGGCCTGGGTTTTAAATAAAACATGGTACTATAAAACTAACTGTTTTATTTATTTAAAAAAAAAAAAATTTACATATCAGTGTTATTATTATTATTATTATTATTATTGCTATTATTTTATTATTATTACTGTTATCATTCATATTATTACTATAATTATTTTTTAGTAATTTTTTAGTAGTTTTATTGTAAAGGGGATCAGTTAAGGGAAGATTAAATAGAGGAGAAAAAAGTTAAGAGGCACCAGGGGGTAGAGAGATTTACTTGTTATTTAAACTAATAATAATAATAATAATAATAAAAACATCAAGGAGTGTGACAGTCCAGCTATTTAGGGGTGGTGGAGTCCCAGGTTTTAAATAAAATATTGTACTGTAAAACTAACAATTTGTATTTTATTTATAAAAGTACAGTACATTTCAGTGTTATTATTATTAGTATTATTATTATTAATAATAATTGTATTGCTATTATTTTATTATTATTATTATTAGTAGTAGTAGTACTATTATCATTTATATTTTTACTATTACTC
The DNA here is from genome assembly GCA_031769625.1 of Taudactylus pleione. NCBI lineage: Eukaryota > Metazoa > Chordata > Amphibia > Anura > Myobatrachidae > Taudactylus > Taudactylus pleione. The sequence goes on from JAUIMM010000153.1 coordinate 4,430,269, forward strand.
TTCTTCTTATATTACTAGTTTTATTGTTAAGGGAAGGGGTTAAGGGGAAATTGAATAGAGGAGAAATGAGTTAGGAGGGGCTAGGGGGTAGAGAGATTAACTTGTTATTTAAACTAATAATAATAATAATAATAAAAACATCAAAGGAGTTTGACAAGCCAGCTATTTAGGGTTGGTGGAGGCTCGGTTTTAACTAAAACATGGTACTATAAAACCAACAGTTTGTGTTTTAGTTATATATATAAAAAAAATGACAGTAGATATCTGAGTCACTGTCATTATTATTTTTTTGTATAATCTGTTTTTATTGAAATCAAAAATAGCACAGTACATATATGGCCTACATGAACACCAAATAGCACAAATAACAATACAAATTCAATGGACAAATATAGTCACAAAACATGGAGTAAAAGAGAGAAGAAAAAAAGTCCCAGATCAACTAGTATTTAATCGTACTTTCGAACATTGCTAAATAAAGTAAAAACAAACATAACTTATAAAAGAAAATATACAAAAATGGAGAAAGAGAAAAAAAAAAATATATATATATATATATATATATATATAAAAGGAAGGAAAAGTAATGGGGAAAGGGAGAAGGTTGCTATATCCTAAAAGGCGTTGAGATATTTATTTTGTATTCAGAAAACTCTTTAAAATTCAGCCAGTCATGCCAAGTGATTATAAAATCTGAGGGAGATGATTTCAAAGAGGAGAGATCTTCCATAAAAATATATTGATCTATTCTCTGAAACCATCGAGAGATAGGAGGACAAATCGAGGATCTCCAATAATATGCTACAGTAGCCCTCGCAGCATTCACCAGATGACGTAACAAGGATTTTTTATATATAGAGACAGGAAGGTTTGATAGATTTAGTAACCAAAACTCAGGTTTATCAGATAAAGGAAGACCAGTGATCAATTCCGATATTTGTCGAACCTTCCTCCAAAAGTCAGCTATTATTGGGCATTGCCACCAAATATGGATAGGGGTGCCTACTGCTTGACTACAACGCCAGCATAAATTAGATAGATTTGGGAACATCTAGTGAATGTGAACTGGGCACCTATACCACCTAGCCAAAATCTTGTATTGAGTTTCCAAAACTTGGAGTGAAGAGGAACTAGCAAAGGTAAAACTAAATTTTTGTGACCACTGGTCTTCCGTTTGTTCCTTTCCCAAATCACCATGCCAAGCAGAAACATAGGAGGGTATAGATGGATTTGCGCATTCAAGACAATATCGATATATTAAAGAAATAAGGTGTTTTGGCGGATCTTCTGTCATACATAGAGCTTCAAACTTAGTCGGGATCCAGCGAGGACCACCAGTATTAAGAGAATTAATATAGTGTCTTAATTGGAGATAAACACAAAATGAACGGGATGGAATATGATACAATTGTTGGAGATCCGTAAAGGATCGCACCCCACTATTTGTAACTAGGTGGGATAGACGTGTAATACCCGCTGTGGACCAACCAGATAAATTAGAGACCGTGAGACCTGGGGGAAAATCCGGGTTGCCTACCAGTGGAGTAGGTAATGAAGTGCATGGGCTAAACAAAGGGGAGTTCCTAAATTTGTTCCAACAACGAAGGGTGGGACCTAGTGTCGGGTGAGATAGGGACGGACATTTGACAATCCAAGAGAGTACATGGGATGGTTTACCGACTATATGACCCACTATAAGAATCCATTGTTTTATTTTAGATATTCTAGACATTTCAACAATCCTGGCCAGGTGGACTGCATAGTAATAATTAAGAAAGTGAGGTAGCTGAAGACCACCTTTTTTAGCGACTTTGGGTTAATACAGCTTGTGACAGTCTGGGCCGACCGGAACCCCAATCAAAATGACCCACCAGACTTTGTAATTCCTTAAAAAAGGAGACTGGTATTGTAATAGGCAACACTTGCATCAAATATAAGACCTTAGGTAAAATAGACATCTTAACCGTGTTAATTTTACCCAAACAGGATAGCTTCAATAGAGACCATCTTTGAAAATCTGTCTTAAATTGCTTAATTAGAGGGGGGAAAATTTAGTTGGTACAAATTATTATTTGAAGGGGACAGAAGAACACCCAAATATTTAAGACTAGAAGAAGTCCAAATAAAGGGAAATGCACTCTTAAGACCTGTCACAGTACTGTCGGGGGATGATATATTCATAGCAACAGATTTGGAGTAATTGATTTTAAAATTAGAGATCTCACTGAATCTATTAAACTCATGCATGAGGGCAGGGAGAGAGGTCACCGGTGCAGAGATGGTAGCAAGGAGATCGTCGGCAAATAGTGCCAATTTGTATTCATGGTCTCCAATCTGCACACCCTTAATATCATTGTTACACCGGATAGCCCCCGCCAACGCCTCCATGCAGAGAACAAATATAAGGTGAGACAGTGGGCGTCCTTGATGCATCCATTGTTAATCGGGAAAGGATCTGAGAGGGCCCCATTGACCCTCACTCTGGCAGTAGGAAAATGATAAAGGGCCAAAATACGGTGAAGACAGTGAGAGCCTAACCCCATATATCGAAGACCCTCCATGAACTGCCAATCAATCCTGTCAAAGGCCTTTTCTGCATCCGTTGATAGAAGGATAACAGGGGACCTAGTACCTTTAACATAATGGATTATATCAATGATTTTAGAGGTATTGTCTTTAGCTTCCCTATCCCCCAAAAATCCCACTTGGTCTTCATGTATCAAATCAGGGAGGAGGAAACTCAACCTATTTGCTAGCATTTTAGCATATAATTTTAAGTCATTATTTAATAAAGAGATAGGCCTATAGCTTGCACATTGGGCAGGCTCTTTTCCCTCTTTGGGGATTATTGAAATATGGGCCTCAAGAGTCTGAGGAGAAAAACCCACCTTGTCGGACACCTCATTACAAGCTTTCAAAAAAAGTGGCAAAAGTATAGATCGAAACGTCTTATAATAGCTCACAGGGAAGCCATCTGGACCAGGGCTTTTTCCAAGTGGGGTATTTGACTGAGCTAAGTCTAGTTCCTCAGAAGTAAAGGGGCGATCAAGAGAAGTCAGATCACTCTCCTCAATTTGTAGAAAATCGACCAAGGAAAGATAGTTTCTGACCACCTCTTGATGTGATAAGGGGTTAGTATTCAATTGTTCCTTTCATAAATTATAAAGTTTCACATAATTTTGAAAGGCAGCTGCAATTTGGGGAAATGTATGGACAGTGTTCCCCCTGGAGTCCTGAACAGTAGAGACAAAAGATGGTAACCTCTGAGTTTTCAGTGCTCTGGCAAGCATTTTGCCAGGCTTATTTCCCCATTGGTAAAATTTATGTCTGCATTTCTATAGATCTAATTTAGTTTTATCTTGGAGAAGCTTACTAAGAGCCTGTCTCGTTTCAGTAAGCTCTCGTAATGTAGACTCATCTAAAGAAGATTTATGGGATGTTTCCAGGGACTTAATACAGGCCAAAAGTTGTTGCTGTTGAACCGTCTTTTCTTTTTTTAGTCTGGAATCTAACTGAATACAATGTCCTCTAATCACGCATTTATGTGCCTCCCACACCATTATTTTAGATATATCTGGAGCATCATTGATATCAACATATTCAGTAATGGCTTTAAGAAGATCTTGTTATGTTCTGGGTTGTTTGTGGACCCAGGGTGGTAGCAGGAGCGATCACAGAAGCAGATTTGAAAATAAAACTAGGATTTTAATAAGTGCTTGAGTAGACATATAATGTGGCAGTAAATAAAAGTCCAGGAATATATAAATGTGCACAAGAGTTCTGTGGTGGGAGTAAAAAGGGTTAATGTCCAAGTAGAAACAATTAAAGGTGTCCAGGTGTGCAGGTAGTGAGACTGAAAATAATCAAGCCAGGTATGCAGGTAGTGAACTGAAAATAAACAAGCCAGGTATGCAGGTAGTGAAATGAAGCGCAGGATGTCAGTAGGCTCAGGCACTCAGGTATGGGCAAGGGTGATGGAGGAAGCGGGGTAGTCCAGTGGGAGCTAGGAGCTGACAGGCAGACTGGCAGACAGCGAATTCACAGGAACAGGATAAGCACAGAGAACTCCCTCTCAGCTAGGCTGAGATACACGTTGCGCTGGCAAAGAAGGAAGGCACTGACCCTTCCTAAATACCCCATGCCGTGCTGTTACTGGCCGGAGGGAACATGTGACTCACCAGGATTGGCCAGCCGCATCACATGGCCAGAAGGCAAGATGGCGACACCCATGCTAAACGGAACGGTGACGCTGCCAGGCCTTACCAGCGCAGAGTGACAACAGGCCCGCACAACAATACGCGCAGCCAAAGCCCCCCGCCAGACACCAGCTCCGCCACCAGACAGCCCGTGCCACAACGACCTCACAGGTAACACTCGCCTAACGCCATGCTGAAATACCCTGGCCGTGAGTCGATTCACTCTGCAATGCAGGCCTTGGAATCAATGGTGTCCACCTTCATCATGGTGGAGCTTGCCCAGTTTCACTCCAGGCCCCTACAACACCTGATCCTCTCCAGGTGGAATGGGCTACCCCATCTGCTCAAATCCCTGAAAAAATCAGTATGTCATCCAGATAGACAACAACCGAAACATATAACAGATCCTGGAAAATCTCATTAACAAAACTCTGAAAGACAGCAGTGGCGTTGCACAATCCAAAAGGCATTACTAAATATTCAAAATGTCCATATCTGGTATTAAAAGCGGTCTTCCATTCATCGCCAGCTTGGATACGAATGTGGTTGTAAGCCCCTCTCATATCTAATTTAGAAAAAATGACAGAGCCCTTGACCCTATCAATCAACTCAGTTATCAGGGGAAGAGGGTATCGATTCTTTACAGTAATCTCATTAAGGCCTCGATAATCGATACATGGTCTTAGACCACCGTCCTTCTTGCCAACAAAGAAAAACCCAGCTCCGGCAGGTGAAGTAGAGGGGCGAATGAACCGCTTTGCCAGGTTGTCCCGGATGTACTCGGTCATGGCTTGAGTCTCAGGCAAGGACAGCGGATAGGTACGATCACGAGGTGGTGTCTTATCAGGTATCAATTCAATTGGACAGTCCCATTCCCTATGAGGAGGTAAGGTATTTGCTTGCTGCTCAGAGAACACGTCGGCGAACATCTGATATTCCTTGGGAATGGCAGAAGAAACTAATGGAACTGTCTTTCTTACAGGTCGAATTTTTGGAAGACAGGATTTCTGACAGTATATACCCCATGACAGAATCTGCATAGAACTCCAATCAATCCTGGGATTATGTTGACGCAACCAGGGTAGACCAAGAACAATTTCTTGAGAGGCCTCTGATATCACCAGAAATTTTAAGGACTCAGAATGAAGTGCCCCAATTCGGACCAATACTGGTTGAGTCTCCTTGGTGTCAATCCCGTTAGTTAGAGGGCGTCCGTCTATAGAGGTCAGAGAGATGGCATGGTTGAGAGACGAACAAGGAATCTGAAATTTATCTATGAAACTAGACGTTATGAAATTTCCGGCTGCTCCCGAGTCAAGTAGAGCAGTAGCAAAGACAGGTTTGGGTTTAAGATCCAACGCTAGGATAATCGTGAAATCTTTAATTTTTGGAGACGGGCTCATAACTCCTAACTTGATGTCTCCAGGGTCAGTTAGGATTTGGCATTTCCCAGTTTACGGGGGCAGGAGATCAGCAGGTGACCGGATTCTCCGCAGTACAGACAGAGGTTCTTTTGCATTCTTCTCTGGAGAGGTGTGTATGATTCACCTGCATAGGCTGCTCTTCAGTAGGAGAAGGAATGGGACGGGTAGAAATGGAGGGGGCAAATGACCTTTGCCTGTCAGTTCTGTGTTTTTCAGCCTGACGTTCCCTGAAGCGTAGGTCAACTTTGATACACAACAAAATCATGTCGTTCAGATTAGTAGGAAGCTCTCGAGTGACTAGATCATCCTTTAGTCGGTCTGACAACCCATGCCAGAAGGCCGAGGTGAGGGCTTCCTCATTCCATTTGAGCTCTGATGCCCAGGTTCATCGAAAATCCTCCTGAAAGATGACACAAAGCCTGCGTAATTATCCAGCAGAGGATCTGAGCGCTCCCAGAGTGGGTAAGCCCATTCTAAGGCCTGGCCGGATAACAGAGAGACTATATAAACCACTTTAGTTCTTGCAGTTAGAAAGTTGTCAGGCTGCAGGGTAAAATGTATGTCACACTGATTTAGGAATCCTCGGCAGAGTTTAGGGTTGCCGTCAAATTTACTTGGTAAAGGAAGATGTAAGCAGGGAGATGATCTGCCTCATGTATTCCCAGACGCTGATGCGGATGTAGATGCTGGTACTACAGGGGTAGAAAAGGAAGTTTGCAAACTATCCTGTCGCTTGGACATCTCTTGCAGAAATTGAGCCATCTGATGCTGCATGTTTTCCAGATTTTCTAAACGACCAGAAATGCACCGGAACAAATCCACTCCTGACTCCTGATCCGTGGCCGGCTCCATGTGGGTTTGAATAAAAAACTAGGTTTTTTAATAAGTGCTTGAGTAGACATAAAATATGGCAGTAAAAAGTCCAGGAATATATAAATGTGCACAAGAGTTCTGTGGTGGGAGTAATGGGTTAATGTCCAAGTAGAAACAATTAGAGCTGTCCAGGTGTGCAGGTAGTGAGACTGAAAATAATCAAGCAGGTATGCAGGTAGTGATGCAGGAAATAATAAGCCAGGTATGCAGATAGTGAACTAAGGCAAACGAGCAGGATGTCAGCAGGCTCAGGCACTCAGGTATGGGCAAGGGTGATGGAGGAAGCGGGGTAGTCCAGCGGAAGCTAGGAGCTGACAGGCAGACTGGCAGACAGCGAATTCACAGGAACAGGATAAGCACAGAGAACTCCCTCTCAGCTAGGCTGAGATACACGTTGCACTGGCAAAGAAGGAAGGCACTGACCCTTCCTAAATACCCCATGCCGTGCTGTTACTGGCCGGAGGGAACATGTGACTCACCAGGATTGGCCAGCCGCATCACATGGCCAGAAGGCAAGATGGCGACACCCATGCCAAACGGAACGGTGACGCTGCCAGGCCTTACCAGCGCAGAGTGACAACAGGCCCGCACAACAATGCGCGCAGCCAAAGCCCCCCGCCAGACACCAGCTCTGCCACCAGACAGCCCGTGCCACAACGACCTCACAGGTAACACTCGCCTAGCGCCATGCTGAAATACCCTGGCCGTGACAGTCGATTCACTCTGCAATGCAGGCCTTGGAATCAATGGTGTCCACCTTCATCATGGTGGAGCTTGCCCAGTTTCACTCCAGGCCCCTACAACACCTGATCCTCTCCAGGTGGAATGGGCTACCCCATCTGCTCAAATCCCTGATGATGAGCCTCCCCCTAGAGGTTCGCTGGTCCCTAGCCTGGTGGCTACAGACTCCCCATTTGAACCAGGGTCATCCCTTTTGGATAACGGACTGGGCTTTCCTCACCATGGACGCAACTCTCCAAGGGTGGGGTGCAGAAACTGGCCAACACTCCTTCCAGGGCCGATGGTCCCCAGTCGAGGCAATATTGCCAATCAATATCCTGGAACTTCGAGCCATCTACAGAGCTCTCACTCTGGCTCAGAATATTATGAAAAACAGTCCTGTGCAAGTACAGTCTGACAACGCCACGGCTGTGGCCTACCTCAATCATCAAGGGGGCACTCAAAGTCAATCAGCAATAACAGAAGTGTCCCGCATTCTCAAATGGGCCGAACACAATCTCCCAGCCATCTCCGCAGTGTTCAGCCTGGGGTTTCTCAATTGGGAAGTGAATTTCCTCAGTCGTAACGACGTGCATGCAGGAGAATGGTCTCTACAACCAGAAGTCTTTCAGCTGTTCCAGAAGTGGATCTCATGGCCTCAAGACCCAACAACAAACTCTCAGTATAGAGCAAGAACAAAGGACCCCAACGCGGACTTCATAGATGCCTTGTCGGTGACATGGACCTTCCAGTTGGCATATCTCTTCCCTCCAATATCCCTGCTTCCTCGAGTGCTTTGGAAATTCAGACAGGATGGGGGCACAGTCCAGTTCATAGCTCCAGCTTGGCCCAGATGTCACGATCTTCAAAGGCTCTCCATAGTCATTCTTCTTCAACTTCCTCTACGAGTAGACCAATTGTCTCAGGGTCCATGTCTACATCTGGACCTAGCCCGTCTCTCTTTAATGGATAGGCTATTGATACATTCCTCCTAACAGCTAGGATTTACCACAGAATTTGGCATTCATATTTCCAATGGTGTGCTCCACAAAACTATGACCCTCAGGTCTTTAAAGTTTCTCGAATTCCTGCCTTCTTCAGGCTGGATTGAATCTAGGCCTCCACCTAGCATCTGTCACAACCAGGGTTTCACGGCATGGTGGTCGGCGGGTGTTACCTGTGCGGATGTTATGGCGGGGGGTGTCTGGTGGTGGTGCTGGTGATTGGTGGGGAGCATTGGCTGGGTGCGGTCCTGTGTGGGCATATTGTCACTCTGTGCTGGGTAGGCCTGGTGGTGTTTCCGTTCCGCTCCGACATGGGTGCCGCCATCTTGCTTTCGGCCATGTGACCTAGTTCCCCAATCTTGGCGTGTCACATGCTCACTCTCTGACCACTCACGGCTGGGTGCTGGGTGTAAAAGTGAGTTCAGAGCTCCCTTGCATTGCCAGTGCAATGTGTTTCTCAGTGCAAGCTGAGAGAGCTCCTGAGCTTGTCCGTCTGCCTGTTGGATCTCTGCCTAAGCCTGCTTCACCTAACCTGCTCCTTACCTGATAATTTTCCCACTGCAAGAACTAAAGTGGCCTACATCATGTCACTGTTGTCTGGCTGAACCTTGGATTGGGCTTACCCACTCTGGGAGCGTTCAGATTCTTTGCTGGATATCAACTTTGTGTCATCATTCAGGAGTATTTTCGATGAGCCTGGGCGTACTGTATCGGCTTCATCCAGTATCATGACACTGAAACAAGAAACTCGACCTGTCAGCCAGTATGCCGTACAGTTTCAGATTTTAGCATCAGAGCTCAAGTGGAATGCGGAAGCACTCACCTCAGCTTTTTGGCATGGGCTTTCTGATCGACTGAAAGATGATCTAGTCACCCGTGAACTACCCACTAATCTGGACGATATGATTTCTTTCTGTAACAAAATCGATCTACATTTCAGAGAACGTCAAGCTGAAAAGCATAGAACTGAACTGATCGGCAAAGGTAATTTACCCCTCCCTCTACTACCCATCCATCCCCTCCTTCTACAGATGAAGAGCCTATGCAGGTGAATCATACCTATCTCTACAAATGGGAATGCCAGAGAAGAATATTAAAAAACCTCTGCCTATACTGTGGAGACGCAGGTCACCTTGTGGCCTCCTGTTCCTGTAAATCGGGAAACGCCCATTCCTAACTGACCCTGGGGACACCAAGTTAGGATTAATGAGTCCGTCCCCAACTTGTAAAGATTTCATATTAAACCTAGCCTTAGATTTCAAGTTGAAATCTGTCTTTGTTGCTGCACTATTAGATTCTGGAGTAGCCGGAAATGTAATTACTTCCAGTTTAGTTGACAAACTACAGATTCCTTGTACTCTCCTCGACCACTCAATTTTCTTGGCCGCTGTAGATGGACGGCCTCTGACTAATGGAATCGTCACCAAGGAAACTCAGCCAGTATTGGTCCGCATTGGAGCACTGCATTCCGAGTCTCTGAGATTCCTAGTGATTCCTGAAGTCTCCCAAGACATCATTTTAGGGCTACCTTGGTTATGCCAGCACAATCCCAGGATAGTTTGGTGCTCAATACAGATCCTTTCATGGAGGGCTGACTGTCAGAAATCCTGTCTTCCTAAGATACGACCTGTAAGGAAAACAGTCTCATTAAAATCATCAGCAATTCCCAAAGAGTATCAAATGTTTACCGATGTTTTTTCTGAACAACAGGCAAATATCTTACCTCCTCACAGAGAATGGGATTGCCCAACTGATTTATTGCCGGACAAGATACCTCCTCATGGTCGCACCTATTCTCTGTCCTTGCCAGAGACAAAGGATCCGTCATATTCTCAAAATTAGATTTGCGAGGGGCCTATAATCTCCTTCGTATCCGTGCAGGCGACGAATGGAAAACTGCTTTTAATACCAGGGATGGTCATTTTGAATACCTTGTGATGCCCTTCGGATTATGTAATGCCCCTCCTGTCTTTCAAGGCTTTGTAAATGAAATTTTTTGAGATCTACTATATGTTTCAGTAGTAGTCTATTTGGATGATATATTGATTTTCTCGTCTTCTCCAGAGGAACATTATAAACACGTGAAGGAAGTGTTAGGCCGACTAAGGAAAAATCATCTTTACTGCAAACTGGAAAAATGTGTTTTTAGTGTACACAGTGTGCCATTCCTTGGCTATGTCATCTCGGGCTCCAGTTTGGAAATGGACCCCAAGAAAGTTCAGGCAATCCTGGATTGGTCCCGACTTCAGACCTTGAAAGCCATTCAGTGATTGATTGGATTTGCCAACTACTACATACGTTTTATCAAAGGATTTTCCTCTTTGCTGGCTCCCATCAAGGCCCTGACTCGTAAAGGTGCTAATCCTGCTCTATGGTCACCTGATGCAGAGACAGCCTTCCAGCTTTTAAAGCAGGCATTTATTACAGCTCCTGTTTTAAGACAACCAGACCTGGATAGACCCTTCTTGTTGGAGGTTGACGCATCATCAGAGGCAGTGGGAGACATCCTATCCCAGCACTACGAAGACAACTGAGTCCACCCCTGTGGATTCTTTTTCAAGAAATTTTCTCCTGCAGAGAAGAACTATGCCATAGGAGAACAAGAAGTCTTGGCAGTAAAATTGGCACTGAAGGAATGGAGATACCTGCTAGAAGGGGCTAAGTTTCCCTTTACTGTCTTTACCGACCACAGAAACTTCCTATTCCTCAAGAATATCCAGTGTGTAAGTCCTCGTCTGGCCCGGTGGGCAATATTCTTTGCTCGTTTCCAGTTTACTCTGACCTTCCGTTCTGGAGCTCTTAATCAAAAAGCAGATGTTTTATCAAGGTCCCTCTCCTCTTATAATAATTCTGAAATTCTACACAGCACTCCTGTGCTGGAGTCAAGGGTGTTTGCCACCATAAAATTGCAACCACCTACTGGGAAAACCTTTGTGGCCCCAGCGTTAAGGAAGCAGCTTTTCACCTGGGCACACGCCTCATGCTTTGCAGGCCATTCTGGTACTCAGAAGACTCTGGAGCTTCTGAAGAGAGCCTATTGGTGGCCTACGATGAAAGCTGATGTATTGGAGTTCATCTCATCATGTACCTCATGTGCCCAGCACAAATCTTCGCATCAAGCCCCAGCTGGTGAGTTGTTACCGCTGCCTATTCCATTGTGGCCGTGGACGCATCTCTCCATGAACTTTGTGACTGATTTGCCAAGTTCCCAGGGATATACTACCATCTGGGTCGTGGTAGACCGATTTTCAAAAATGGTCCATTATGTTCCCCTAAAGAAATTTCCTACTGCTTCGGATTTGGCTCATCTGTTCATCCAACATATATTCCGTCTCCACGGTCTTCCTACAGAGATAGTCTCTGATCGTGGAGCTCAATTTATGGCAAGGTTCTGGAGAGCTCTGTGTTCCGTTCGGCAAGTTAAATTGAATTTCTCCACAGCTTACCACCTGCAAAGTAATGGATCTACAGAAAGGGTTAATCAAGACCTTGAGACCTTCCTAAGGATCTTAATGTCATCCTCTCAAGACAATTGGTCAGAATTATTGCCCTGGGCTGAATTTGCACACAATGCCTGATATCATTCTTCCACAAACCAAACCCCATTCCAGATTGTATACAATCTCCATCCCCGAGTCCCTGAGTTCAAAAACATACCTGTCTTTGATGTTCCAGCCGTGGATGATGCTGTACGGAGGTTTGTGTCAAATTGGGCTCAGGTACGTGCTGATTTAGAGAAGGGGTCCTCTCATTACAAACTTCAGACAGACAAGAAACGGAGAAAGGTGCCCTGTATGCAAGTTGGAGATCAGGTGTGGCTGTCTACACGGAACGTATGGCTCAATTTAACCTCAATGAAATTTGCTCCACGTTTCATCAGACCCTTCTCAATTATTGAAATAATCAATCCTGTGGCGTATCGCCTTCAGTTGCCTTCATATTTGAAAGTCCCAAATTCTTTCCATATTTCCCTACTCAAACCTCTGATCCTAAACAAGTTCCGTAAGATTCTCCCTGTTCCTCCTCGTGTCCAGCCCGAAAGAGGCATGGAATTTAAGGTCTCCCAGGTCCTGGATTCCCGTGTCCGTAGGGGTCGTTTGCAATACCTCCTGGATTGGAAGGGTTACGGCCCGGAAGAACGCTGCTGGACCGATGCCCGGGACATCCATGCTCCCGCACTCGTCAGGAAGTTCCATACTGCTCATCCTGAAAAGCCTGGTGAGTGTCCTGAGGCCACCCTTAAAGGGGGGGTACTGTCACAACCAGGGTTTCTCAGCATGGTGGTCGGCGGGAGTTGTTACCTGTGCGGATGTTATGGCGGGGGGCGTCTGGTGGTGGTGCTGGTGCCTGGTAGGGAGCATTGGCTGGGCACGGTCCTGTGTGGGCATATTGTCACTCTGTGCTGGGTAGGCCTGGTGGTGTTTCCGTTCTGCTCCAGCATGGGCGCCGCCATCTTACTTTCGGCCATGTGACCTAGTTCCCCAATCTTGGCGTGTCACATGCTCACTCTCTGACCACTCACAGCTGGGCGCTGGGTATAAAAGGGAGTTCAGAGCTCCCTTGCATTGCCCGTGCAACATGTTTCTCAGCGCAAACTGAGAGAGAGTTCCTGAGCTTGTCCGTCTGCCTGTTGGATCTCTGCCTAAGCCTGCTTCACCTAACCTGCTCCTTACCCTGCTGGACTTCCACTGCCTTCACGCACTGCCTCCTCCTTTGCCTTCCCCATTGCCTGAGAACCTGTGTCAGCTGTTACCCTGCACCTTGCCTCCACTTGCACCTTCCTCTGGACATTATTCCTTCAGCCACAATTCACTTTAGCCTCACAAGACCTGGAATACTGGACTACCTTCTGTTATCACTACCTGGACTTTTTCCCATTGCCTCACTACAGTTCCCAAGTGCACTTTAGTGCTATACCTGGACTTTCTGTTTTACCATATTCATGTCTGTTAATCCACTCATTAAAAATTCCACGTTTATTTTTAAATCTGATTCAGTGTCTGCTCATATTACCACCCTGGGTCCAAAACAAATCCTGAACCTCACAGCATCTCTCAAAGTGCAAGTTTCTGCTTTGTCTATCTGGTTTCAGTGCAAAATTGCTTCTATCCCGGATGTCCACACCTTCATGCAAGCTGTTCTATGGATACAACCTCCCTTTGTCCCTCCTATGACTCCATGAGAATTGTCAGTGGTGCTCAAAGCACTTCAGGAACCTCCATTTGAACCTCTGGAATCGGTGGATATCAAATGGCTCAATGCGAAGACTCTGGTTATTCTGGCCATAACATCTGCCCGTAGGGTATCGGATTTAGGGGCACTTTCATGACGCTCCCCCTTTTTGACATTTCATCAGGATAAGGCTGTTCTTCGAACATGCCCAGGTTTCCTTCTCAAGATGGTTTCTCACTTCCACCTGAATGTAGAAATTGTGGTTCTGGCCTTTTATTCACCAGACCTCTTGGCAGGTGAGGCATATTTGGATGTGGTCCATGCTCTAAAGCTCTATGTGGACCATACTACGTCCATCAGGAAGTCGGGCTCCCTCTTCGTCCTATATGGATTCCACAAGAAGGGATGGCCAGCTAACAGACTCTGGCCAGATGGATTCGCATGACTCTCACAGGCTTACATGCAGAAGGGCCTTTCTGTGCCAACTACAGTCTCTACTCATTCTACTCGCTCTGTGGGTCCCTCATGGGCAGCCTGGTGTGGCACCTCAGCTGAACAGCTATGCAAGGCGGCCACCTGGTCTTCTGTCCACACCTTTCTTAGGTTTTATGCCTTTGATACATTTGCCTCTAAGGATGCTTCCTTCAGCGCAGTAGAGTTCTCCTATCAGCGCAGGAGCATTCCCACCCTTGAAACACTGCTTGGGACATCCCCAATGTCTCCCTGTGGAGCCCTATGGACCCTGAAGAAGAAAATGAGAGTTATGGTAAAACTTACCTTTGTTAACTCTCTTTCTTTGAAGTCTATAGAGTCCACAGGGCACCCGCCCTGATGCACCTCGCTTCTATGGGTTTCTTCTGTTGGTCACTTATTTCCTTCTCACTGTCAGAGTCTGTGTTTGTTGTGGACCCGGGGTGGTAACAGGAGTAGTCACCAGAACAGGTTTAAACTGAAAGATAGGTTGTTTAATGTCAATGTTGGTAGACATGAACAATAAGATAAACTAAAGTCCAGTAATAAACAAAGTAATATATGTGGCAGGAGGGAACTGTAGTGAGTGGGAATAAACGGATGTCCAGATCAGTGACTGAGATGAATGAGGTGAATCCAGATAGACTGTAAGAGTCAAGTAGATATCCTGGTATGCTGAATAATGGCTGAGAGGGATATCCGGTAATGCTGTTATGATGACTGAAAGGGAAATCCGGTAATGCTGTGATGATGGCTGAAAGGAGAATCCAGTAATGCTGTGATGTCTGAAAGGAGAATCCGGTAATGCTGGGAAGATGGCTGCGCAGGAATGAGTCAACTTAGGAGACAGGTTCAGACAGGAGTGGGTCTGGTGGAAGGTGCAGGGCTGATCACCAGTGGAGTGCAAGGCAGGGCAGAGTGGTGCAGGCTATGCAGGGAGCCGGGGGCTGACAAGGAGCTAGGGCAAGCACCGGAGCACAAGACTAAGGTTTAGGAGCACAGAGAACTCTCTCTCACGGCTGACGCTGTGAACACATTGCACTGGCAACTACAGAGTGCTCCGAACACCCTTAAGTACCCAGTAAACGGAACGTGATAGGCCAGAGAGAGCAGGTGACCCAAAGAAGATTGGCCTGCTATGTCACATGGCCAAAGACAACATGGTGGCGCCCAGACAGCCATGATGCGGAGACACTACTAGACTTACCCTTGCCAGGATGGCCCACCGCTGGCAGACCTCTGCATACACGCAATGCCAGTCTCCACATGCCAGCTCCCCCGCCAGAAGGACCACGCCACAGCGCCCTCACCGGTAAGGACCGTAAACATCCACACCACGAAACCTGGGTGGTGACACTCTGTGTGAGAGTGTGATTCTTCAGTGTACCAGTTTTCCTTCACTCCTGCACTGCTCCTGCCTTGGGCTTGTTAACACAACTGAAGTGTCCTCAGGCTGTGGCGGGGTGTAGGGGGAACGACTGGAGCATCCTGGGATTGAAAAGCTTTGCTGTTGGAGTTCGGTCCTCCAGGTCCCACCTACAATGTCTCCTTGTAGACCCTATGGACTTGGAAGAAAGAGAGTTATCATTATTACTATTATCATTGCTATTATTACTACTACGATTATCATCAAGGGGAGGGCGTAAAGGTATATTGAATAGGGGAGAGGTGAGTTAGGGATACCACAGGAGAAAAAAGATATACTTGTAATTTATTCTAAAATATTGTTTATTATTATTGTAATTATTATTATAAGGAGTGTGACTGGCTGGCAATTTAGGGGTGGTGGTCAGGATTTACATAAAACTTGGTATAGTAAAACCAACAGTTTGTGTTTCAATTATTTAAAAAATTTGACAGTACAAATCTGTGTTATAGTTATTATTATTACTGTTATGATCATTATTATATTTATATGAAAGTTATATTAAATCATATTAAGGGAAGATTTAATAGGGGAGAGATGAGTTATGGGGACTGGGGGAGAAGAACTTGGATTTCTTCCCAATAATGAGATGGAGAAATAGCTATAGGGAAAATAAGTTAGAGGGGAGATAGGGGCAGATGGTGTCTTGCAGGTAGATATTCCCTGTCTGATAGATTATGGAAGTGAAAAGGTGACAAAGGCAGAGGCAAATAGGGAAGGAGATATAGGAGTGGGGAGGACAGAGAAGGTAGCGGAGTCACTGGTAGTTGGGGGATTTGGAGGAGATGAAAATCTTGGAGAACAAACCACCACCTGGATGAGTGGTGAGTGAAAAAGAGGTCACCATAGTAGAGAGCTGTGGGAGAAATCAAGGTTTTATTAATGCTGAGGAAGATGAATAGGTCATGGAGGGTCGGAATAAGTCTTGTGGGGGCCCTGAGGCAACTAAATTGTAGGGGACCCTCCAATAAAATTGACACCCTGCTACTATGCCTGTTATCTTCCCACACAGTGCCCCCCACCCCCTATATGCCACACAGTGCACCTCCCAAAATGCCCCACAGAGCTCCCCCTATATGCCCCACATTGCTCTTCTTATATGCCCCACAGTGCCCCCGTGTATGGAATTTACAGTGTGTGCCCCTCATCGCCCCTGATTACTTACCTCTTGTGGCCAGCTCCTCTTCAATGCTTCCTTTCCAGCTATGATAGCTCTGTGTTCTGTATACACAGTCGCCGGGCATACAGGGCAGAGCAGCTCCTGAGTCTCCTTATCAGCATCAGGAAAGTGAAGTGTCACGTGACACTGATGATGGGACTCAGGAGCTGCTCTGACTGCATGCTGAACACAGAGCTGTGGCAGCCCCCATCCGGGAACAGGTGACGTATCTGTTTCGGCAATTGCAAGGGCCACACCGACCCTGTGTGGGAGCGCCGGAGCACCCCCCCTTAATCCAGCCCTGATAGTACCATTGCAACAAGGTTTATTCATGACTAATCATGATTCTGGCAGCAGTATAATATACACTCTTAATACTTGTGAGAAAGCTGTCTGCCAGGCCAAATTTGAATTGCCAAAATATTCTGTCAAAAGCAACAGAACAGATCATAAAACATGTGGACAAAACAGAAGTGCAACCTGGTCCACCACTACATAACTGACCCTAAGGATGACATACAGTATAAGCACAATTGACTTAATTTAATATTTTTTTCTGAATTTCTCAATAAGAAACTTTAGGCCTAGGGGGTTCCGTAAAAAAATTCTGATACTCTAGGGCGTGGTTCAAGAAAGTTTGGGAACCACCGGTTTTCGCTTTTTGATCGGAATTAAATAAGTACTGTATGTAAATATAAAAAAATTGCCACTCAAAAACCTTATTTGATCAGATAAATTTTAGAAACTTTTGAATTCAGTACAATAAAAATACTCTAAGAATCAGGTGGAAGACCACTAACTTTTTGTCTATAGATATCAAGGGTAAATTTTCATATTCTGTTCTTTGAGAGATACCACTATCTACTCATTGGCAGTACAAGACTCCAATATCCAGTTCAGGGAGCTTCCATTGGGCCCAGGGCTGGTAACAGAAATTTTGGGGCCTGGTACAGTTTTACCTCTGGGGGCCCCCTCCAACCGACCCCCCCCCCATACACACATATACAGTATATACACATACAAGGTACACACCTGATAAAAATAGGGGGTCTTGTGGAAAAAGTCGTACCCACAAGCCACACCCCATATTTGTCACGCTGAATGCATACCCCCAGTCCCTCTCTCCTGTGAATAGATGTGGCATGTGCATTTATTCTATTCATCACCTGCTCAGAGCAATTACCTGCTTTTTTCTTTTTTACTAAGCAAAGACATGGCTACTATGCACGTGTATGGAATTCACCCATTGTCACACACACCAGTAATTGTCTCATGTACCCACAGCAGTCATCCATTGTCTCACATACACACACAGAAGTCAGGGGTAATATATAATAAAACCACACCATTAGCTTTATAAGGCCAGTGCCTGTGCGTCAGACATGTCTGTTACTGACTGTGGCCCTGATTCAGAGCCGGACGCTCTGACAGAGCGCTCGCGCTGAATCAGGGCCGTCCTACTCTTTTTTAGAGCGGCCTCTTGGCCGCTCGCATAGCTGTGGGTGACCACCCACAGCTATAGCAAGCGGACAAAAAGATGGTCGCGATGGTCAAGACCAACGGGCTTGCGACGAGACCCTTTTGGTAGGGTCTCATGGCCGCTAGCCCTGGAGTGCTTTCGGCTCTATCAGAGCCGAAGGCACTCCCACTGACATCACTTGTGATGTCAGTGGGGCCGGCCCCAGACGGTAGGCGTTCCCATAGGAATGCCTCAGTCTGGGCAGCTACGCCCGCGGCATGCCCACCAAAGGTACGACCCCCCCGGGTCTAGCGCATGCGCACGACGGAGCCGGGTCCGTCGTGCACATGCGCACTGGGCCAACATCGACCCGCTTGCGAGCGTGTCTGAATTAGGCCCTGTGTGTGTTAACACTTATCAGCAGATACCAAGCAAATATACTGTATAGTATAGGGCGCTAGTAAGTTACAAGGTGGAATCCAAGGGGCGACTGACCACTAAATCAGGGAAACCAAAATTGCAACAAAAGGGAGGGCAATAGGATTCAAACTATTTAATATAAAAATTATCTATAAGTTCTAATTAAAATAAGAACAGATTCAGGATAGATCACATTCAAATTGAGTCACAGTAACTAATAAAAAAAAATCACATCGATACAGTCAAACAAAATAGATATCTAAAAGATACAAGTAAGTGTAAACGGATGTAATTTGTTACAAATACCCAGTGATCTTATATAATTCGATAGATTTCTAAAGATTTTTTCCCATATATTGCGACAATTGACTTCTTTCATATAATTGGAATAAAAAGAAAAAGCTCAAAAATAAAAAAAAAATTTAAATCCATGTGTCAGTATTGGTCTTAAGTGCTGTAATAGTTGTATCCATGCACCGATGTGCAAAAACTTTCACAACAAATGTAGTTATTATATGGTTAACCAGTAATGAGTCATTGAAAGGGTATCGACCGTACCCAGACACAAGTAGTGACAATCACTTATAATGACATTCTATGTTCAGCTGTTCACCGGTGGTTTATTGTACAGTGTTAGCTAACCTGCTCAGCGTGTTTCCCGGCTCGCGTCCAGCTGTATATGGAGGGCAGTGTCCAGATTGCTGCTCCGATTGTGAATAGTAGCTGTGTGGTGGAAATCCTCACCTCCGGTTTTGGAGTGGGAACTCCAATCACTAGGCACCAGGGAGATGACCATGGGAATAGTCAAACCAAGCAGCTCTTTATCTTTCAACTTCGTTTGGATTGTAGTGGCACTGATTAACCACCAAATCTCTGGATTATCCCTTAGTCATGGATCTCCATATAATGATATAAAAATAAAGTATCCTAACACGGTTCTCTGCCCTTGTATGTTTGGCCGTTTCTTCAGAGGCAATAAACCTTACGTCTCAGAAAGCAAAAATATACCTTCCATCATTAGTTTAAATGAATGCAGGTGAAATCTCTGCTGAAACCTGTGTAGTGTGAAACGCAACCAGGTTTCAGATTCAGTATCACTCTATGGTTTTGAATCCACATAATATACACATACATGTATGTATGTGTATATATATATATATATATATATCATACAAACTCGGCACTCACATGCTTTTCAAACTGCAACTCCTTTGAACATAGGGAATGTTGGTTCCAAAATATTGTCGTTTATTTAAATTTTGTGGTCACACTTGCTAGGGCACCGTTTTTCAAATGTAAGACAAACTTTTTTCTTTTTCCAGGTGCTTATTAACTGATAGCCCTGGGTGTGGTCCTGTCTCTTTAAGGCAGGACCCAGTTTCATGTTTAAAATGTATGCAAGCTTGAGCCCAAGATGGCAGATCAAGTTCATTTATCTGAGAATCAGTGTAGGGACTGGCTAGATGGGAATGACCGTGAAGCGGTGGTCAGCTTAACAAATTATTGCAATATTTTGGAACCAACATTCCCTATGTTCAAAGGAGTTGCAGTTTGAAAAGCATGTGAGTGCCGAGTTTGTATGATATTTTTTATGTAGATGGTGTGGTCACATACCAAGGGCACCCCAGATGGTCGAGTGCCGTGGATTGAGCCTGTTGTGTATATATATATATATATATATATATATTATATATATATATAGTTACCACTGGTCCGGCACTCCCAATGATGGTAAATAACTGTGGTCGGTGCCCTCACTAAACAATGGATATACATGGAGGAAGGTGTGGCACTCTCGACTCTGAAATTTACTTTTGGCCACTTAAAAAGTGGGAGGCACATATAGAAACCGTTGTAATTCCTACACCGTTCACCTGATTTGTATGTAATTACCCTCAAATTAAATCTGAAAGTCTGCAGTTAAAGCACATCTTGTTTGTTTCATTTCAAAGCCATTGTGGTGGTGAATAGAGGCCAAAATATGAAAATTCTGTCAATGTCCCAATATTTATGCACCTGACTGTATGTATCGGCCTGTACCTTTTGTATTTAATTGTCTTTTACGCTAATTGTGCTAGATCTAAGCGTGTAACTTTCTTTTATTGCAATAAGAACTTTTGTGCTTTGGAACCACAATATAAGTCTGGAAAGCAATTATTTCTTATACAACTTGTATTGCTAAACAGCGACATATTGGGTATATAGATTTAGGGGTATCGATAACCAGGAAAATCGTAGGTTAGCACTATAATAGAAGAGTTAAGGTTATCAAAAATCATCACTAAAGTTCCATCAACAATTATTGCTGTCACTTTTCTTTTAGATTGCAATTTAATTGGAGAGGGTTTCACATTTCTATTGGCTCATGTTAGTGTAAATGTTATTATGTAAGTATTACTGCCTCTGTACAATGCTGCTGAATACGTTGGTGCTTTATAGAGTATTATCATCATGTTAACCTATCAACACTTGTGAATTTAGAAAATTGCTATAGAATATTTCTAATGTTATAGAGATATTCTAGGACCCTAGATATATAATAACAAACTATTTCTGTATTAATATCCAATATCCAAATGTATGCTCTTGAGGAAGATGTGGGTACTTCCACACTGAAACGCGTTGAGCCCTTGCACTGACACTTTGAAAAAGACACCCACTGTAAACTCTTACCATCTCAGGAACAGCACTCTTTATTGGAGAATATTTGCCATCCCGGATCTGCCGTTTTCCTGCACCACTACGGACGGAGCATCTTGCCAGCAGGATCCATACAACACCTCATAAACTGGGTAATAACTTTCCTACTTTCTAGACTTATACCGGAATATTACCTATTTGTTCACTATACCCAGTGACTGTGTTTTTATTATTTAAAGGAGTATACCTCAATTCTAAAAAAAAAATGCCCAAGTAGAATGGACATAACTTTATCTACTCCCACTGAATAGACCGGTCTATGGAATATTTTAATTATTTGAGCCTCAATTAGTTGGTTTATATTTTTCATATTTACCAAATATACTTGAATGTTTTTATGGAAATATATATAATGATATACTACTTTTATTAACCCAACCACATTGTTTACATTTATTTTTATTGTGCTGCATATACCCATAGCGCTATTCTCTTCCATTTTATATATTCAAATAATCCAAGTAAGACTTATTTTATATATTATAGGATCAATAAACAAAGTCTGTGTCTGCTAACCTAAATACATTTTTTCACATACATTCTGATAAATTGTAAAATACTTTATTTATGCATTTAGCAAATACAAACTAAAGCATTGATAGAGAATAAGCAATAGAATTCAACATAAGACATTTATTGCAACAATGAGCTATATTTACATCAAGTTAAATTGAAAAAAGCAAAAAAAATATATATATATGGTTGAGATAAACTAAAGGCATGATAAATTTACAAGTAAAAGTAACAAACTTAAAAAATAAACCACTTGGAAGGAGAGCTTGTATTCTCAGGAAGAATCAGAAGACGCCTTGGAAGAAATCACAGAGTTTTTTCTTTCCAGGTTTGAAACTGTCATCTCTAACATGCCTAAAATCTGGTTGCACTATAAGGGAAGCAAAACAAACAAAAAAGATTGTAAATGGATCTGGTGATTCTCTGCTCTATTGAAATTAGCAGTAGTAACAAATTAGCAGCTGGGTCATTCCCTGCCAAATCATCACAAAAAAAGTAACTTTTCAACCAGTCTCAGATTTTGTGGTAGGCCTTGTTTTGAAGCCAAGGGACCAGAGTTTGCATATAAAATGGTTTTATATTTAAATATTGACTTTTACATTTCAATGTCACATGACATAACCATTGACCTTGAATATCTAAAAAAAAAAGTGTATGTTTAATTTTTTTGTACATAAAGTATGTTATACACTTAAATACAATCTTTGGTGTAAGTTTAATTTTGGGAAGCCTTTGGAAACAGGAGTAAAAAAAATATTAAATACTGCAGTTGATCCCCTTCTTGCACTAACCATGCAACTGGCATGTTCAGACTTGTCTTGTAGTGTCTCTCTGTGTTCTAGGGATGATCATCAATGGTTTTCAATTGATGGTCAACATAGATGACACCATCGGTGATAACCATCTATGGTACAATATCAATCTGTGGTGAACCATTGATGGTTTGCACCACTCGATGGCCACTGCTGCCGGGTGTCTGGTAAGCCAAGGGCTAATAATAATAAAAAAATAAACAGGGGGCGGGGCTTAGCAGCAGGGCTAAGTTCTGGTTCATAAGCAGATAAAAACTATCGGGCTCCACTTTGCCATCGATGGGAGGAAAGAATTGGCTCACTGCCATCAATGGCAAAACCTTCAAACATCGGCAGTAATCAAAAGAGATGACAAAGTAACTTTCATATGTAAAATTTTAGTCCTCAGAGATACACGCTGTTCATGTTACAGGATTGCAAACATGACAAAAAATTTAAAATTTATGCTTGTAAGGTCAAGTAAAATTAATCATGAACCCGAGTCGATTGGGTTGGAAGCTGTGATGATTTGGCATGGAATGACCCAGCTAAAAAACAAAACAGCAGCAATAATAACAATAATAATAATGAAAACTAGCAAGAAGATCTGGCATTTCTCTGCCCTACTGTAGAGCAGCTACAGTATTCATTTATACATTTACACAGCCTATGGTTGAATAAAAGATCCTCTTGCAAAAAATTCAATGTACACCTACATATTTTATATAATAATCTCCTAGGGGGCGATTACATTTTTTATTTTTAAGTTGCGCTAATTAATGGGCATCCAATGTTGCAATTCAATTATTTTTGGGTGCCCATTAATTATCACTCGTTATCCCCAAGTAGACCGGGTTTAGCCACGTAAAATGGCTAAATCCATCTAAAGTCCAGGTTAGGGCACCAAACCTACTGTTTGCGCACACTTTTGTTCGCGACCGAACAGAACAACAATAGTCAGTGCCGTCGGACACCAGGCACTGACAGCCACTGGCGCTAACAATGGAGTCGCCCCCCCCCCCCCCCTCCTAAAGTCTGTCCCATCTCCCCACCACTAGGGAGACCGGGAAGACGCTAGATAGAGAGGATCCGCTGTGAACAAGTAAGTATAGCTGTAGGAGGGGGCGGGAGGCAGAGCGGGACAGAGGTGTCGGGGCAGAGCAGCGGGCCGTGGTGGTCTGGCATATGTCGGATATCTTTACTAGTATCTTACAAGGTATTAGCCAAAAGACCTCCATGGACCCTTAGATGGGTGCTGCTGTTGTATTTTTTTTATTTTACATCTACATTTGTAGGATCACTGCCTGTCTAATGTTAATTGTCTAATGATATTCTATAAAAGAGGGATAGCTGAACGTGGACAACAATACAGTACAGCAACATTAGCTCCATGTTAAATCAGGTAAGTCTAGTCTGAGAGAATGATTTATGTTAATTTAAAAAATGCAATTTTTATGGGATTGAAGTGTAATACCGCGTATACACTTGCCGACAATGAAGGACTGCATGATACAGATATCGTTATCGTTCAGTCGTTCACTGTACTGTGCAGTGCCCACACTGAACATATCGATATGTCTCAGTGCAGGCACCCTCTCTCATCCCTAAACATGCTCAACCTGATGATATCGTCAGGTTAACAGCCATGTTCAGGTGATGAGCGATGTCGAAAACGACCAGCGGGAGCGCGCATCGCTGGTCGTTTACGTCATTTTACTGGACAATTTATGAACGATTAATGAGCAATTGAACGATAACGATGTCGTTATTGTTCAATCGCTCATTTTAATCGGAGAGTGGATACGCACTTTTAAAGTAGTGCTGATGTTTGTGGTTCTAAACTCTCTCTCAAATTACCATTGATCTATCAGCTCCCATGCCCCTCCAAGCTACTTGAGAAACTTGCTTACACCGCCTCACATTCTTTCTTGACTCGTACAACTTATTGGGCTCATTTTAGTCCAGTTTTCGTTCCAAACACTCCACAGAGGTAGCACTAACTAAGGTAATGAATTATTTGATCACTGCTAAGTCTAAAAGCCATTACTCACTTCTTATTCTATTGGATATCTCTCCTGCATTTGACACTGTTGACCACTCTCTTCTCATACAGGGGTAGATGTACTGTACTAAGCCTTGGAGAAATATAAAGCGGAGAGAGATAAAGTACCAACCAATCATCTCCTGTCCTTTTTTTAAACACAGCCTATAAAGTAACAGGAGCTGATTGGTTGATACTTTATCTATCCATCCCTAAGGCTTAGTTCATCTCCTCCACAAACACTATAATCCTTAGGTCTTCAGGAGACAGCCTTATCCTGGTTCTCATATTACTTATCAAATCACTCTTGCAATGTTTGTTTCACTGGATCCACCTCCTCTTCGCTACCTCTATTAGTTGGAGTACTGCAAGGTTCAGTCCTACGCCCTCTGCTTTTCTCAATCTATATCACGTCTCTTGGCAAAGTTATCAGCTCTTTCAGATTTCAATATCATCTGTATGCGGACAATACTTAAATCTACCTATCCTCCCCAGATTTATCACCATCTGAATTGGCGTGCATTACTGAATATGTTTCTGCCATTTCACCGTGGATGTCATATCGCCACCTCAAACTTAATCTTTCCAAAACAGAATTAATAATGTTTCCACCAGTCAGTAATTATTTACCAACCTTATATCTCTATCACTGTTGCTAACAAAACAATCAACCCAACCCCACAAGACCGCTGCCTTTGGTGCCAATATTGAATCTATTTCCAAACTCTGGCCCTGATTCAGAGCCGGACGCTCTGACAGAGTTTTTAGAGCGGCCTCCTCATCGACCCGCTATAGCTGTGACCACCCACAGCTATAGCGAGCGGCCAGGAAGACCATCGCGACCATCGGGCTTGCGACGAGACCCTTGTGGTAGGGTCTCGTTGCCGCAAGCCCTGGAGTGCTTTTGGCACTATCAGAGCCGAAAGCACTCCCACTGACATCACTTGTGATAATGTATGTAACAGAGGGCCTAAGTCAGACCCACTCAGCGCTCGCGAGCGGGTCTGAATTAGGCTCGCTGTTACATACATCTAAAAAACAAATTCAGAATACACCCGTATCTTACTGTAATTCATGCACTCATTATCTCCTGCATTGATTATTGCAACAGTCTTCTTATTGGTCTTCCCTAAAACATTCACCCTTATAATCTATTTTAAATGCAGCTGCTAAGCTGATCTCCTTTGGCCGGCAGTTCAAATCCTGACGCCGGAAGACCAACAGGAGTGAAGATCCCGACAGGGGATTAAGGTATTACTAACCCTACCACCCCCCCTCAACCCTTCCTTAGGGGTGCCTAACCCTAACCTCCCACCCTAGTGCCTAACCCTAACCCCCCCTAAGTGTCTAAACCTTACCCCTCCGTCCCCGCAGCCTAAAGTGTCCCGGGGGTGGTGCCTAACCCCAACCTCCCCCCGGGGTGCCTAACCCTAACTTTCCCTTCCCCTAGCCTAACCCTAAGTCCCCCCAGGAGTCCCTAACCGGGATTTCGACGCCTATCATTAGATACATGCCAGGATTTGACAGTCGGCTTCCTGACAGCATCCCGCTGGTGCTATATAAGTAACTGTTAAAAATCTAGAGATAAGTTCTGTGCTTTATTTTCACTTACAAAACATATTGGTATAATCAATATAATCCTTTTCTGCCCACATCAGTTCTATAGAACCCAGTTTAGTTGCCCCAATAATATTACAACTACAATAATATCTCACACTGGATTACTTGAGCTTTAGAATCAAGGATCTAATAACTAACTTGCACCAATAACACTAACCTGGCAGATAACCATTGTGAGAATTAACTGAGCCTATCCCCGTGAGTTGTGTGCAAGCTTTTGTTTTATAAATACACGTTTGTATGTGTATATCATGGCTTTTTATTGTACGTGGAAAGTACCTATCTTTTCCTGTGCATAACTATAATAGTGCATATGTGCAACTACTAGACTAGACTCTAGCTATAAACATGAATTCAATCTGAACTTTTTTTATAATCTGTTTATTGAACAGTAAAGTAAAATGTACATTATATATCTCAAGAATGAAATAAAGTACACTATAACGTTGAAATCGTAATCTGCAATATTTCTTGACATAAAATAAAGATAAAGGTTGCTGTTGCGATTTTTCCATTTTTTTTTTTTATTTTTTTTTTACATAGATGTAGAAATACAATTGCACAAAAAAATTTAAGGATTAAGAAAATAGAGTGAGTACAAACAATTCAATCTGAATTTTAACATAATCAAGTGGAAATGTGCTGCGCTCAGCCGCTTTGGTATTGTAATGTAATAAAATGTTTTGTAGTGTTCTTAACTTATAAATCAGACAACCAGTGTATATCCATATAACCGTAAAGAGTAGAAATAGTCAGATGTGGATACACAAAAAAATAAATGACTGGCGAATATTTAAAAACAATAATTAGCAATACAGTGACAGAGTGACAGTAATAATGGAGATGTGCAAAGGACACCTGTCATTAATAACGTTATTGTCATTTGAATGTAAATAGGATGGTAAACTTTTCACACTGCAACCAGTATGAGAGAAGTGGTCACCTGCTGAATGATGTACAATTGTCTAGAATGCGCATCAAAAATGATAGGCAATGTTCCGTTGGTAGCGTGATCCCATTAATAAACTAAATGACTGTTGCCTTCTGTGATGTAGACAGCGGCATCCCGCTGGTCTACAGAAAAATCTTAATGTCTGAGCACCTTAGTTGTTGCTGAAATTTCCGGTTCTTTTTTGTACCCAGGGTTTTCCTCTTGGGACCAGTCACAGGAGCTGGGCTACTGGAGTAACAGGGGCTCTGTACTGACCATCCTCTCTAGGAGACCAAACAACCAGAGGTGTCTCTGGTTTGTCAAAGACATCACTCCCAGAAGAAAGCCCATATCAGCTGAAACGCGCTAGAGGCGACTCCATTGTGTGTTGTTAGTTTTGCTGACTGTGAAAGTGTGACAGCAGGTGAGGTCAGGTGACAGATCAGTCTTCTGTGGGGGGGCTTTGGGCAATGAATGTGTTATTTTTCTTTCCTGTGGGGGCCAATGTGTGCGTTTATTTTCCTGTGAGGGCCAATCCCAGGAATCCCAGATTTGAGATTTTTTTCAATCCCGGGATTACAAATATGGGGCGTGATTGGCTTCCCTAGTCCATACATATTTGGACACTGACACAATTTTCATAATTGTGGCACTGTACGCCAAAGCAATGGATTTGAATTTAAACAATGGAGATGCAATTGAACTGCAGACTTTCCGCTTGAATTCAAGGGGTTGAATGATAATATTGTATGAAATGTTTAGGAATTGCAACCATTTTTCTACACAGTCCCCTATTTTCAGGGGCCCAAATGTAATTTGACAAGTTAACATAATAATAAATACAATTTTCATTTTTAATACTTTGTTGAGAATCCTTTGCAGGCAATGACTGCCTGAAGTCTGGAACCCATGGCATGGACATCACCAAATGCTGGGTTTCCTCCATTGTTATGCTTTGCCAGGTCTTTAATGCAGTTGTCTTCAGTTGTTGCTAGTTTGTGGGTCTTTCTTCCTTTAGTTTTGTCTTCAGCAAGTGAAATGCATGCTCTATCAGGTTGAGATCAGGTGATTGACTTGGCCATTGCAAAACATTCCACTTCTTTGGGGGAATTCAATTAGCCATGATAATGTGAAGACTTAACGGGTGTTAAGTTATCACACCCTTCGCAGGCTAATTCCACTTATCGCACTCCCGTTTATCGCACAATCCTATTGCAAAAGTCGCAATGCGGCATTTGTGTGATAAGTCTTTGCAGTTTTATATAGGTGGAAATCTTCCTGTACTCCAAAAAAAAGTCAAACTGATATATACGATAACAACTTATACAATGTATAAGTGACCCAATACAGGTAATTGGGGTTTATAAATTGCGTCAAATGGCTGTTCTATGCATTTTTATCCAACAGTCAAAAAATTATAGAAAGCAATGTTTTATTGAAAAATAACTGTTCTTTTTAAATTGGGGGTGCATACAAATGCCTATAACTATATAATTGTGTCATTTAAAGCCACTTAAAAAAACCCTTAAAAATATACCTCTAACACACACCTGCAATCTAAAACACACCTGCCCCATTCAAATAGCACCCCCCCATATACCTGTCCCACAACAATTATCCCATTTTCCTGCACTCTTTTACCACAAAAGTTAGACGTCATTATTGGCCAAATGAGCTAATTTAAAAATTATTTTTTTCTTAATTAGTCATTAAGGAGGGTGTCCCAGAGAATCCGACTTTTTTTTTTTTTTTTCTTTACCTAAAAATAGGGATTTTGGCAAATTTTTTACCTACTCAGGAGGTGGTGAAAACTTTTTGTGGCAAATGGTATGGAGAATTTGCACCAGCGAAGACTTGCGGCTAATAGGATTACATGATAAGAACTAATTTGCACGATAAGCCGTTTCTTTGCGGAAAAATGGCTTATCACAGCTAATTGAATTCCCCCATTTGCCTTAAAACTCCTGGGTTGATTTCCCAGTATGTTTTGGGTTATTTTCCATCTGTACTGTGAAGTGCCATCCAATCAACTTTGATTTTGGCTGAAAGTGGGCAGACAGTATATTCCTATGTATATCAGAAATTAATCTGGCTGCTGTATCACATAATCAATAAACACTAGTAACCCAGTGTCATTGGAAACAATGCATGCCCATGCCTTCACATGCTTTGGATCATGAGCCATTCCAAGCCTTCTCCAAACTTTTTTCTTCCCATCATTCTGGTACAGGTTTAGCTTAGTTTCATCTGTCCAACGAATGCTGTTCCAGAACTGGGCTGGCTTTTTTAGATGTTTTTGGCAAAGGCTAATATGGCCTTTCTATTCTTGAGGCTTATGAATGCTTTGCACTTTGTGGTGAATCCTCTGTATTTGTTCTCGTGAGGTCTTCTCTTTATGGTAGACTTGGATATGGATATGCCTACCTCCTGCAGAGTGTTCTTCACTTGGCTGGATGTTGTGAAGGGGGTTTTCTTTACCATGGGAAGGATCCCGCAATTATCCACCACTGTGGTCTTCCGTGAAATCCAGGCCTTTTTTTGTTGCCAAGCTCACCAGTGCATTCTTTTTTTCAGAATGTACCAAACTGTTGATTTAGCCACTCCTAATGTTCCCGCTATCTCTCTGATGGATTATTATTACTGAGAGGTCTGTTGACCGCATGTTGTGGGTTCGCAGCAACAGCTTTCAAATGCAGAGGTCACACTAAAGCTAGGTACACACTGATAGATATATCACCCGGTCTATAGTACATCGCCGGGTGTGTACAGCAGACACCCAGTCTATAGTACATCGCCAGGCGTGTACAGCAGATATATCTGTGAATGACGTAGTTCACAGACATATCCAATCTACTGTACAACACAGCAGATGGTCAATATATTCAAAAGATATATTATCATCTTCTGGTGTGTACGGGCGACCCGCTGATCGCCTGTACACATGCTGTGGGACCCAGCGGTGATTGACAGCTCAACTGGCTGGGCGATTTAAATGCCTGCCCATTTGAGCTGACAAGCCTGGCACATCGGGCAGATTATTTAGTAAGTCGACCTAGTGTGTACGCAGCTTGAGAATCAACTCCAGACCTTTTGCCAGCTTAATTGATAAAGAAAATAACAAAAGAATAGCCCACACCTGTCCATAAAATAGCTTTCTGAGTTAATTGTCCGATTACTTTTGGTCCCTAGAAAAAGAGGGGGCTACATATTAAACAGCTTTAATTCCTAAACCTTCCTCCAATTTTAATGTGAATACCCTCAAAATAAAGCTGCTAGTCTGCACTTTAAAACCATATTAATTATATAACTGTAATTTGAGTTTGTTTTAGTGAACAGCTGAAATAACAAAAAATTTGTGTCAGTGTCCAAATATATATGGACCTAACCGTATGTAAAGCCTGATACCGGTCGATTGGTCGACATTTAGAAGTTCGACACATTCTGAATGTCAACAGTAAAAAGGTCAACAGGTCAGCCATCATCCTGTAGATATGTATTTAGGTTGATAGGTTTAAATGGTCGACACATTCAAAAGGTTGTCACATTTTTTTCATGATGTTTAGGGTTAGGCTAAAATAACAAAAACAAAATGTGTTAACCTTTTTATTGAGCTGACCATTTAACCCTGTCAACATGAATGACTGCAGAATGATAGTTGACCTTTGTACTGTTGACATTCAGAACTAATCAACCTCTTATACCACTCCCATTAAGCTTACCAACTCACACCAGAAGGGCGTGAGGAAGTTAGCCCCATTTTGCTACCAGTTCTGCATCAACCCCAGTGTGGCAAGTTATCATTGCATTCCGTCACTGTGTGATTTTCTATGTCCCCAGATGGTAGGCTTGCATGTAAATAAAATGCAGTGCAGAAATACAGCACATAGAATTCACACCAATCAATGCAACATGGTTGATTTGTCCTAAATGGAATCGGTATGTAATGCTGCCGGATGTATTGCCGGCGGACTAAATACCGACGCTGGAAGCCCGAACTGTCGGGATCCTGACTGGGGCTGGTAAGTACCCTAACCCTCCCCTCCCCCCCCCCCCCAACCCTCCCTTAGTGGTGCCTAACCCTAACCTCCCCCCTGGTGGAGCCTAACCCCCCCTTCCCTCACCCTAAACCTAACTCTTAAACCATTAAAAGCTCCTACACAAGGGGGAATATTTACTAAAGTGCGGGTTTTTAGAAGTGGAGATGTTGCCCATAGCAACCAAACTGATTCTAGCTATTATCTTCTAAAAGGTGCTAGATAAAAGTAGAATCGGTTTGGGTGCTATGGGCAACATCTCCACTTCTAAAAACCTGCACTTTAGTAAATATACCCCATTGGCTCAAAATAAAGTCAGCCCAATCTGAACATCTCTGATACTAGTGATTGGGATGCCATCACACAAAAATACGATTTTTACTTACCGTAAAATCTCTTCCTTGAAGTCCATCTGGGGGAAGGCTTACATTTGGGTTATTTACAGTGATGGGTGGAGTAGGACACTAGCTACTTGAAGACTGGCTTCCACACCCTATATAACCCCTCTCTTTCCACCATAAGCTCAGTCTAATGTTTAACAAAGCCAGGAGAAAGCCACGGAAAGGACTAAGAAACTAGAGACCAACAGGTATCCAGTATAAAAAAACAAACAAGGGAGGGTCCTCGGCATCCCCCAGATGGACTTCAAGGAAAGAGATTTTACGGTAAAAAGTTAAAATCGCATTTCTTTTTTCATCTATCTGGGGGATGCCTTACATCTGGGTGATATACCAAAGCCAATCAATTAGGGGGGCGGGGGGGCATCGGAACCGACCGCTCTAAGAATTTCTACTGGCATCCCAGCCGAATGTATGGAAGCGGTAACATTTTGTGAATGTGTGCATGGATGACCAGGTAGCTGCTTTGCAGAGCTGCTCCACCGAGGCACCATGCCGTACAGGCCAAGAGGCTCTGACAGCACTCATCGAGTGAGCCTGAATTGAGGCTGGAACCGTCACATTCGAGGACAGATATGCCTGCCTAATGGAAAATGTGACCCATCTAGCGATGGACCAGCCTCTTTTTGGTGCATCAATCAACACCAACAAGGAATCCGTACGCCTCAAAGACACAGCACGGTCCAAGTAAATGCGTAATGCACGTACCAAATCCAACAGTGCTAAGGAAGAAGCGTCACTAGACACTGAATCCTGGTAAAAAGCCGGAAGAACAATATCTTGGTTAATGAGCCGAT
This sequence comes from Taudactylus pleione, assembly GCA_031769625.1. Taxonomy (NCBI): domain Eukaryota; kingdom Metazoa; phylum Chordata; class Amphibia; order Anura; family Myobatrachidae; genus Taudactylus; species Taudactylus pleione. The sequence continues at coordinate 4,462,418 of JAUIMM010000153.1, forward strand.
ACCACCTTTGGCAGAAAGGAATGTTTAGTGCGTAACATCCTCATGAAAAATAATAAGCGGAGCTTTACAGGAAAGAGACGCTAATTCCAATACCCTTCTGGCCAAGGCAATGGCCAAAAGGTAAACAAACTTCAGAGTAAGATATCACAATTCTGCAGACTCCAAAGGCTCAAATGGTGCCTTTTTGGAGTGCCTCCAAGACTATATTCAAATCGTAAGGAGGAACTAGATGTATATAAGGAGGCTGTATGCGAAGAACCCCTTGTAAGAAGGTCTGAACTTTTGGAAAGGTGGCCAATGTCTTCTGAAACAGGGAAATTTGTCCTTTAAGAGAGGACAATCTCAGACCCTCACCTAACTCCTCTTGTAAAAAAGACAAGAGGCGAAATACTTGCAATATTTCAGGCCTGAACTTTTGGTGTTCACACCAAGAAATATGTATATCTTCCATATACGATGATAAATCAGCGGAGTAACTGGTTTATGAGCCTGCATCATGGTTTCACCACAGACTCTGAAAACCAGTTTGGCCCTAAAAATTTTGGATTCAAGAACCATGCTATCAAAGCCAAGCAATGCAAATTGGGGTGATGGCATGGATCCTGATGCAACAGATCTTGATGCAGAGACAGACGATAAGAAATGTTTGCCAACATGGACTGAAGAATTGCATACCAATGACGGCGTGGCCAATCTGGAGCCACCAGAATAACTGGCCAGCCTACCAGTCGAATCCGCTGAATTACCCTTGGTAACATTACCAGAGGAGGAAATATGTATGTAACCCAGCTGGTAAACCCAAGGTGCTGTCATGGCATAGCATCCACGAAGGCGGCTGTGGCATCTCTGATCCTGAACCCATAAATGGGGAGCTTGTGGTTGAGACGTGAGGCCATGAGGTCTACGTCTGGTAGGCCCCATTTGTTCACCAGGAGTTGAAAACCCCCCGGGTGGAGAGCCCTCTCTCTGGCGTGTATGTCCTGACGACTTAGGAAGTCTGCTTCCCAGTGAGGACTCCCGGGATGATTATTGCCGAGATAGCCGGAAGATGACGTTCTGGCAAGATCAAAATGTTTGTCACTTCCCTCATGGCTGCCTGATGATTGAGATAGGCTACTGTGGTCGTGTTGTCGGCCTGGATCTGGACCGGCCTGCCTTGGAGTAGGGCCTGTGCCAGGATGAGCGCTTTGTATAGTGCGCAAAGCTCCAGGAAGTTTATGGGCAGGTGACTTTCCTTTTTTGTCCATCTTCCCTGAAAGGTATGATGTCCTATCACCACCCCCCATCCGCGAAGACTGGCGTCCGTGGTAAGGAGCATCCAATTTGGAATCCAGAATGGGCTACTCTTGTCCAGATAAGCCTTTTGTAGCCACTGCGAGAGAGAGATGAACCTCCAGAGTAATAAGGATCCTTTGGGATCTTATTCGATGATACTGCCCATTCCAACTGGAGAGAATCATTTGTTGCAGGGGCCTGGAGTGAAACTGAGCATATTCCACCATATCGAAGGTGGATACCATTGACCCAGGGACATGCATCGCTGATAGAATGGATACCCTTCGTTTGCGGAGCAATTTGCGCATTCGCAAAAATAATAGTGCCGAAATCTTTTCCTCTGGCAGAAACACCCTTTGTTCCTGAGAATCCAGAAGTGTCCTCAGATGTACCATCCGCTGTATTGGAGAAAGAGAGGATTTCTTCCAATTGATGATCCAACCGTGCGTTTGTAGGCAGGCAATGGTCAGTTGAAGATGGTGTTGCAGAACAGCTGGAGACTGTGCCAATATCAGACGGTCGTTCAGGTATGGCAGTATTCTGATTCCCTGACACCTGAGGTAGGCCGTCATAACCGCCTTTATTTTGGTGAAGACCCGAGGGGCCGTTGATAGACCAAAGGGCAGTGCCTGAAATTGGTAATGTTGTTGCAGGACAGCAAACCGTAGAAATTGTTGGTGGGACGGTGTAATAGGCACATGCAGATGCGCATCCTGAATGTCCAGGAAAGTCAAAAGTCTCCATACGGAACTTGGGTACACGGATAAACTTGTTGAGGGTTTTCAGATTTAGAATAGGGTAATGAGGCCCATTTGGTTTCTGAACCAAAAATAGACCTTCCTTGTTGAACCACAAAACCTATGATTATCACCTCTGTCCGCAGTAGGGAGTAAATGGCCTCCAGGAGGGTCTAGGCCTTGATAGAATCTGATGGGGGAGTTGTACAAAAAAAAGTTTGGAGAGGATGCCTCTGGAAGGTGAGGGCATACCGCTGTGAGACCACTTCTCGGACCCATGTGTCTGTTGTTGTTTCATGCCAGTAGTCCACAAATGGAAGTCGGCCTCCCCCCTTGGGATCCCCCAGGAGGAGGCCCGCCCCATCAGACAGAGGGTTTGTCGTCCAGCTTAGAGGTGGACGTCCGACCAGCCAGGACCTTTTAGTTTGCTGTTTGGTGGTCCTGCGAGAACTAGATGGTCTGGAGGAAGGCTGTCCTTTTGCTCTTTCCTGAGGGCGAAAGGACTGAAACTACGACTGCCTAGACTTTGATGTAGCTGTTGATGGCAGACCTGCAGATTTTGAGGCTGCCAAAGTAGCCACTATCTTATCCAATTCTGCTCCAAAAATTATGTTTCCCTAAAAAGGTAAGGAGTCCAGAGCCTTCTTAGATTCCGTATCTGCTTTCCAGGACCTTCTTAGATTCCGTATCTGCTTTCCAGGACCTTAACCTAAGGGCTCCACGAGAAACAACCGAAGCTGCTGTTGCTTTAGAAGCCACGAGCCCAGCATCTATTGCAGCTTCTCCCACATAGGAGGCCGCTTCCCGTATGTGGGAGATGTATGTCAGCTGTTCTCTAGTAGCATATCTTCCAGTGCCCCCGTTCATTCTTCAACAGCCTTGGATACCCAAGCCGCAGCCATAGCCGGCCGGGTAATAGCTCCACACAATGAAAATACTGATTTAAGACATGGTTCAAGTTTTCTATCTGTAGGATCTTTAAGGGAAGATGCTGACGGTATAGGCAAGATAGCACTCCTGACTAAATGTGTCATATGAGCATCCACCGTAGGAGTGACTTCCCACTTAGTACATTCAGTAGGTGGGAAAGGATACAAAGATAATAATCTTTTTGCAACATGGAACAGTTTATCCGGGTTTCTCCATGCTTCTTCCATAAGTTCAGTGAGCTGCTCAGACTTAGGAAACTCAGCTTTTATCACCTTCTGGTGTTTAAACACTGGAGTCTTAGGTCTAGGAGCTGGCTCATCATCCTATCTATTTAGGATTGATTTGACTGCCCTGACCAAAGAAGGGACATCCACTATAGAAGGATGGTGCTCCTCTCCTGAGTTAGACACTGGAGAAGAGCCCTACGAGCGGGGAACCACCTTACCTGCGTCCTTGTGCTTCTGGCTGCTGTTCCGGGTCCCAGCATCACTGCTAGCCAAGCTCCGCTGGTGCCCGTCTTCTCCAATCAGCGCCTGAGACCTATGCCTCCCGGTCACATGATGCTGCTGGGCTCTCTTCGCGGCTCCCGTTCCCTGACACCATGCCTGTACGCGTACAGCAGACAACACTGCCGACATGCTGCACCGGATCCCCCGTTCTCCTCCCGAGCCCAAACATCTTCAAGTAAGTGAGCAGCTGCTGCCCGATGCTTATGGGTTCTTATCCTTATTTTCCAACAGTAAATGGATGGATGGATGCAGTGGCATTTTTTTAATAGCAAAAGGAGTAAATTACATATGCACAGTACATCGTAAGAGAGGAATATATTAATGTATCCTTCTTAGCTTGCAAAGTCCACCATATACATAGGTACGGTGGGTGTTTATGCATACTTTAATGTACACATATACGCTATACTGTATATGCACAGCAAGTATTATTAGCAAGTACACTACATACTGTGAGTCTTCCCTGAGCTGGTGGGAGCCTTCTGTGTTGTGCCTGGGTGATCCCAGTGTGTAGGAGGAGCCTTCTTTGCGGTGCCACTGTGTTGGGACCCTTCTGTTTGGTGACAGGGTTCTGCCAATATTCACTGGGACCCTTCTGTGTGGCACCAGTGGGTGGTGGGGACCTTCTGTGTGGTGCCAGGGTTCTCATAGTATTTGCTGGGATCCTACTGTGCAGTGCCAGAGTTTGCTGAAATGTTTGCCAATGCCAGTGAAAGCCCCTAAACCCCTCATTAGGCCCCCAGTACTGCGCTAGCTCTCTATACCCACAGCATTGTTTGCCCCTTGTCCCCCAGCTACTGTCCGCACTTATCCCCTCCCCCCAGCACTGCCTGCTCTTACTCCCCTCTACCCCAAGTTGTACCCAAACTGCTGCTTGACCTTAACCCCCTCTATCCCAACTGCTATCTGCCCTCACCCCCCATAATATGTGAAGGTACCCAGAAATAGTGGAGTAGGACCCCAATTTCTTAAAGTGAGGGGTCCCTGGGGCCCATAAATTGTTTTCGCTCAGCACGATCACCGAGGATCTTTCAAAGTTACAGACTGAGTAGTGGGAATAACCGTATTCTTGACCAACCTAGCAATAGGGGCATCCACCATGGGTGGTAATTCCCATTGATAGGTATCCTCTTCTGAAAAGGGATAAAGACCCTTACATTTTATTGGAATACAACATTTTTAATCTGGTTTTAACCAGGCTTCTTAGAATATTTCCTCAAAATGAGAAAATTCTGGGGAAAAAAACAAAACACGTTTCTTATTACATTTAAAAAATTAAACTGCACTAGTCTCTGGTATAGCTGCCTCCTGTAAGTGCAGAGTTTCCCTAATTGCATGTATCAACATAGAGACTCCTGAATCTGACTGGGAGTCCACCCTCCCAGTTTGAGGTGTCCTCCCAGTCATAATCAAATTCCCCTTCTTCCTGTGAAGAGGTAGCTGAAGCCTCTTCTCCAGGAAAATCTACAGAGGAATGTGACCGCTTTTGAACGGCTGTGGCCCCTACAGACGGTGCCAATTTATTTAGAGACTTCGCCACCTGAGTGAGACATCGTCCCATATTTTGGGCCCATCTGGGCTCTATTGAGGGATCAGCCAAAGAAGGAGCTTGAGCACAGGGTATCATATAATTTTCCTAAAAGTGATGTAATCAAACCTATGTCATCCGCCATAGATCTAGCCCAATGAGGCATCACCGACTGATCAGCCAAACAACCTGGTGAAGGATTTCACTATGAACAACCAGCACAGAGCAACCTTTGGTCCGTACATTTTGGCAATTTTTTCTCACACTTTGTACAATTATAAACAATGATCTGTTTCTTAGAATCCTTGTCTGGCTTATCCATACTGAGAAAAAAAGACAAGACTACTCCAAACAGATAGCTACCTAAATTCCCATAAAAAAGTGCAGCCCTGAATGAATAGAAAAGACAGAGGTACATGTAGACTCCTATTCACCCATTTGTTTAAATGCAAAAAAGCCCTGGCCCCAAAACATCAAATTTTTTGCCAATAAACCAAAGATAAAATAAATTGTCAGACACACACAGACCCCTGTAAGTTGACAACAGTGCAGTAACTATGCTTATATATAATAAGTCCAAAACACCAGGTTAACTACACATAGTAATAAATGAGAGTTATGGTAAGAACTTACCTTTGTTAACTCTCTTTCTTCGAAGTCTTCTGTGTAAGAATGTGATTCTTGAGTGTTCCAGTCTTCCTTCTCTCTTGGCCTTCTCCGGCCTTTGTCTGATTACAAACTGAGGTACATCTGGCTCGGGGGCGGGGTACCATAATTCAAATTTTTTTTTCAGGGTCCATAGGCTCCACAGGGAGACCTTGGGGATGTCCCAAAGCAGTCCTTTTAAGGGTGGGGACCCTCCTGCGCTGAGAGGAGAATCCGGCACCCAAAGGAAGCAGCCTGAGTGGTGGTATCAAAGGCATAGAACCTTAGAAAGGTCTGGACAGAACACCACGTGGTCGCCTTACACAGTTGAACTGCTGAGGCACCACGGCAAGCTGCCCACGAGGGACCCACAGACAGAGTAGAATGAGCATTAACAGAAGCCGGAATAGGCAGGCCATCCTGCTGGTACGCCTCTGAGATAGTCATACGAAGCCATCTAGCCAATGTTTGCTTATTGGCTGGCGATCCCTTCTTGTGAAATCCATAGAGCACGAACAAGGAGTCTGATTTCCGAAGGGAACTGGTACGGTCCACATAAATCCTGAGGGTGCGTACCACATCCAAGGAGGCCTCACCTGCCGAGAGGTCTGGTGATTGAAAGGCCGGGACTACAATTTCCTTATTAAAGTGGAAACTAGAAACACTTTAGGAAGGAACTCAGGAGCGAGTACGAACCACAGCCCTGTCCTGGTGATATATCAGGAAGGGGGAACAACAGAAGAGCGCCCCCAACTCCGACACTCTCCTGGCAGATGATATTGCCAGAAGAAAGAGAGCTTTAGCTGTTAACCACTTAAGGTCTATTGAAGCCAGTGGTTCAAATGGAGGGCCCGAAGAACTACTGCCAAATCTCAAGGAGCCACTGGGGGGACAAAGGGAGGCTGAATCCGGAGGACACCCTGGAGGACTGTGTGAATATCTGGGAGTGGAGCAATTCTACGTTGGAACCATACAGTGCAGAAACATGCACTTTCAGCGAGGCCAGACTGAGTCCGAGGTCCAATCCAGCTTAAAGGAAGGCCAGGACTCTGGAAATCCGAAACATCTGGGAGTTGTAATTCCTAGGACGATACCACTGGAAATACATATGCCACACTCTGTGGTAGATCCTAGAAGAAGCCGGCTAACGCGCTCTAAGCATCGTGTTGACAACAGAACGAGAGAATATTTTGGACCTTAGGAGAGATGTCTCAAGAGCCACGTCGTCAAAGACAGACGACCCAGATCCTGGTAAAGGCAAGGACCCTGAGACAACAGGTCCGGACGTTGAGGCAGTAGGAACGGAGTGTCGATGGAGAGACTCAGAAGATCAGAGTACCAATAACGTCTGGGCCAAGCTGTAGCCATCAGCAGGATAGTGTCTCCGTCTTGTTTGAACTTCCAAAGAATTCGAGGAAGAAGGGAGACTGGAGGAAACGGGTACGTAAACTGGAAGGTCCACTTCACTGACAGAGCGTCCACCAAGCTTGCCTCGGCATCTCTTGTTCTGGACCCGTACACTGGTAACTTGTGATTGTGTCGGGAGGCCATGAGGTCCACCTCTGGGAGTATATGAGCATATTCCACCATCAAAGGTGGACACCATGGATCCCAGAACCTGCATTGCCGAGTGTACTGACACCCGGCCTCTGTGGAGGCATCTGAGTATCCATAGTTGTAATGCTGAGATCTTGTCTGAAGTCAGAAAAATTCTCTGCTGTTGAGAATCCAGGAGGGCCCTCAGATGAATCATCCACTCCGAGGGATTCAGGAAGGACTTCTTCCAATTGATCAACCACCTGTGCACCTGTAGAAAGGCAATTGTCAGTTGCAAGTGGTGGCGAAGCACTTCTGGAGAACCTGCCAATAGAAGGAGGTCGTCCAGGTATGGTAGTAGACGGATACCCTGATTCGGCAAATGGGTCGCCATGATGGCCATAACTTTGGTAAACACCTTTAGAGCAGTGGATAGGCCAAAGGGTAGCGCCCTGAACGGGAAGTGCTGCTGTAGTACAGCAAATCGGAAATAACGCTGATGAGAACGCATTATAGGGACATGTAGGCATGCGTCCTGAATATCCAGTGATACCATAAAATACCCAAGTTCCATAGCTAGTATGATGGAGCATAAGGTACCCTGAGAAATTTGTTCAGGGATTTGAGGTTAAGGATAGGCCGATGAGATCCATTCGGCTTCTGCACCAGAAAGAGGGTAGAATAGTAACCATTCCCTCGCTGGGCTAGTGGAACTGGCACAATTAACCTTGCCTGCAAGGACTGTATGGCTTTCTGGATCTGTAAGGCCTTGTTCTTGTCTGAAGAAGGGCCTTTGCAGAAAAACTGGTGAGGAGGTCTTCGAAGGAATGAGAGGGAGTATCCGTGAGAGACCACTTCTCTTACCCAAGCGTCCTTGGTGGTTTGACACCAGCACTGAGTGAACTGAAGAAGTCGGCCTCCCACTCTGGGGTCGCCCAGAGGGAGGCCCGTCCCGTCAGGCTTGGAGCTGGACGTCTTGTGCGCCAGGCCTGTTTCTTAGGATTGGCAGCCTTCTTAGCAGTGGACTGTCAAGGAAAGTACTGCCCTTTAAATTAACCTTGGGGATGAAAGGACCTAAAGGAGGAGGCTCGAGACTTTGAAGGAGCAGATGCCGAAGGCACAAACGCAGATTTTTGCCAACATATCCACAATCTTGTACAGGTCTGAACCAAACAAAATCTCCCCATTATAGGGTAAGGCATCCAGGCCTTTCTTAGAATCGGCCTCCGCACTCCAAGAGCGCAGCCACAGGGAGCGGCGAGCAGACACGGCCGAGACCCTGGAGGTCAGTAGACTAGTATATAGAGTGGCCTCGCCGATATATGCAGACGAATCCCGGATGTGGCCAACTAGCGACACATGATTCTTCGAGTTTCCGAGGGAGTCCTCAAATGCATCAGCCCAACACTCTATGGCCTTAGATAAATAGGAGATAGCCATGGACGGGCGGGAACAGCTCCTGAAAGAGAGTATATTGATTTCAGGCAAGTTTCCACTTTCCTATCTGTAGGATCTTTCAAGGAAGAAATGGAAGGCATAGGTAACGTTGCACTTCTAATCAAACTTGTAACATGGGAATCCACTGCAAGTGGTGATTCCCACTTTTTACAATGAGCCTCAGGAAACGGGCAACATGAGGCCAAACGTTTTTGAGGTTGAAACCTCTTACCTGGCGATTGGCAGGCAGCAGCCATGTGGTCCACTAGCTGATCTAACAGAGGGAACACTGCCGAAGTCATCCTTACTTGTTTAAATAGAGGGTGTTTGGATTTAGGGGCTGGCTCGTCATCCTCTATAACCAATATGGATCTGACCGCACGCACCAAGGTAGGGATATTAATCCTAGACTTAGTCTCTCCCTCTTGCAAAGGGGAGTCTGGGTTAGAGGTGTCAGCTACTTCTCCATCATCAGATGACATCTCAGACTCTGATAGCTGAGTGGATTGAGAAGCCACTATAGGACGCTTAGCTGGCCGTACAGGTCTCTCATTCTGCAACATGGCCTGAATGGCTGTAGAGGAAGCTGCCAAACTCTGCAGCACTGAAGTAGAGAAAACATCCACCCTTGGTGGAGGTATACCCTGTGGTAATCCCAGAGTGAGAATGACAGCCTGCTGTGACACAGAAGGGGTCTGCATAATGAGCGGTAGTCCCTGTGAGGGAACTACAGGTTGCTGTGGTAGCACCATAGGAGGAGAAGCAGCTGGTAATGCTAGGCGGCCTGCAATGGAGGCCATTATCTGTGAAAAGACCGCCCAATGGGGCTCCTGTACCGATGTCGGGGGGTTTGAGCTACACGGTGGGTTATAACACCTCACACATAACCCATCCCGAATCAAATCCTCCTCTCTGAAAACTGCATTACATAATCTGCAATGCAGAATGGGTGCAATGCAGAATGGGTGCAATGCAGAATGGCTGCATTACCCTTGTCAGACATCTCTGCAGGGTAAAACAACACACAATATGGCACTGGGTACAATGCATCCACAAGTATGTACAAATACTAGCAGGGAAGAAATATACTGGTCCTGTCTTATGCTTGGGTAAGCTGCAGGGACCTGCTGCCTAAATATGGCACAGTGCAGCACGCAACAGTATGTGACTGACCTCACAAAACAAGAGATATGGTAAGAACTTACCTTTGTTATCTCTGTTTCTATGAAGTCCATAGGGTCCACAGGGTTGACCTTGGGGTATTGCTGGATCTGGATCCATGGGCACAACGCAGTTAAAGCTTTAGCTCCCAGGATGCACTGGGTCCATCCTCCTCTATACCCACCCCCAAGCCACAGGCACCTCAGTTGGTAAGTGGCCAAGGCCGGAGGAGGAAAAACAGAGAGAAGGAAGACTGGAACATACAAAAACCATACTCACAGAAAGGGAGACGAAAAACCGGTGACCAGTCACACAGCCCATATGAAGCCAGGTGCATCAGGCGGGCGCCCTGTGGACCCTATGGACTTTGTAGAAACAGAGATAAAGTTAAGTTCTTACCATATCTCTTGTTTGCTACTTCAGGGTCCATATGGGGTCCACAGGGTTGACCTTGGGGATGTCCCAAAGCAGTCCAATTAAGGGCGGGGACGCTCCTGTGCTGAAAGGAGAAACCGGCGCCCAAAGGAAGCATCCTGAGAGGCGAAGGTGTCAAAGGCATAGAACCTTATAAAGGTCTGGATGGAAGACCACGTGGCCGCCTTACAGAGGCTCAACAGCCAAGGCGCCACGGCTAGCAGCCCACAAGGGGCCCACAGACCGAGTAGTATGAGATTTAACAGAGGCTGGAACAGGCAAGCCCTCCTGAGTATAAGCCTCAGAAATAGCCAAACGAGGACTAACAAGGAATCCGACTTCCGAACCGAACTAGTCCGGTCCACATAAATTCTGAGAGCACGGACCACATCCAAGGAAGCCTCACCAGTCGAAAGGTCAGGTGACTGAAAGGCCGACACAACAATATCTTTATTAATGTGAAACTTAGAAACCACTTTAGGCAAAAAAACAGGGCTAGTGCGAAGCACTGCCTTGTCCTGGTGAAAAATCAGAAAGGGAGGACGACAGGAAAGCACCCCCAATTCCGAAACCCTCCTGGCCGAAGCAATCGCCAGGAGAGAGTCTTAGTAGTCAACCACTTGAACTCCACAGACTCAAGGGGTTCAAATGGAGGCCCGGAAGAACCACCGCCAAATCCCAAGGAGCTACTGGGGGCACAAAGGGAGGCTGAATAGAGCACCCTGGAAAAAGGTGCGGACATCTGGTAAAGGAGCAATCCTACGCTGAAACCACACAGACAGTGCAGAGACATGAACCTTCAGAGAAGACAAGTGAAAGCCAAAATCCAACCAGACTGAAGGAACGGCAAAATCCTAGAAACACAAAACACTTGGGGATCGTAATGTCTCGAGGCACACCATTGAAAATAAGAATGCCACACTCTGTGGTGAACCCTGGCAGAGGCAGGCTTACACGCACGAAGCCTCGTGCCAATGACTGAGCTAGAAAAAATCCTTGGACCTTAAGATGGATGTCTCAAGAGCCACGTCAAAGACAGACAACCCAGGTCCGGATGAAGGCAGGGACCCTGAGACAACAGGTCCGGACGTTGAGGCAGAAGAAACCGAGTGTCGATGGAGACACTCTGAAGATCTGAGTACCAAGGACGTCTGGGCCACCAGCATAAGCTCGCCACCGTCCTGCTTGAATTTCCGAAGAACCCGAGGGAGAAGGGATATCGGAAGGAAGATATACGCAAACTGAAAGGTCCACCTGACCGCCAGAGCATCCACCAGACTTGCTTGTGCTGCTCTTGTCCTGGACCCGTACACAGGCAACTTGTGATTGTGACAGGAGGCCATGAGGTCCACCTCCTGCAGGCCCCACTTTTCCACAAGGAGCTGAAACACCTCTTGGTGAAGCGACCATTCCCCGGGATGCACAACGTGACGGCTGGGGAAGTCTACTTCCCAATTGAGGACTCCTGGAATGAACACTGCCGAGATGGCTGGAAGATGGCACTCCGCCTAAGACAGGATGCGTGACACCTCTGTCATTGCTGCCCGACTGAGAGTGCCCCCTTGATGGTTGATGTACGCCACCGTGGTGGCGTTGTCGGACTGAACATGCACAGCTCCTCAGTGAAGAACGTTACTTGACAACTGGAAGGCCCGATACATGGCCCTTCAGGAGAACCCAGTCCGGGATCCAAAAGGGGCGAACGTTGGTGAGATGAGATGTCTGATACCAGCATCTGAGTTGCGGTGTGGCAGCCCGTTCCATTTGGATAGAATCAGCACCTGCAGGGACCTGGAATGGAACTGGGCATATTCCACCATGTGGAATGTCGACACCATGGACCCCAGAACCTGCATTGCCGAGTGAACCGACACTATGCAACTGTTCAGGCAACTATGCACACGCAGTTGCAGGGAGATCTTTTCGGCTGCCGAGAATCTAGAAGGGCTCCCCAATGGTCCATCCTTTGTGAGGGAATTAGGGAGGATTTCTTCCAATTTATTAGCCACCCGCGCGCTTGCAGACAAGAGATCGTCAGGTGTAGATGTTGTAGAAGTACCTCTGGAGAACAGGAGGTCGTCGAGATACGGAAAAAGCCATATACTTTGCTCCGAAGATGGGCAGCCATGACTGCCATAGTCTTGGTGAATACCCTTGAGGCCGTGGAGAGGCCAAAGGGTAGAGCCTGAAACTGGAACTGCCGTATAGCAAACCGCAGATACCGCTGGTGTGAAGGCGCTATGGGAACATGAAGGTATGCGTCCTGGGAAACCATGTAGTCCCCAGGGTCCATAGCCAGAATGATGGAACGCAAAGTTTCCATCCTGAACTTGGGCACTCTGAAGAACTTGTTCAAAGACTTCAGGTTAAGAATAGGCCGATGAGACCCATTCAGCTTCGAATCAGAAACAGAGTAGAGTAGTAACCTGTCCCGCGTTGAGAAGGCGGGACTGGAATAGCAACCCCTGCTCTCAGCAAGGACTCTATGGCCTCCTGAATCTGCAGGGCCTTGGCTTCGCTTGAAAGAGGACCTGTGCAGAAAAACTGGTGGGGAGGCCTGTGACGAAAGGAGAGGATGTACCCCCGAGAGAAAACTTCTCGTACCCAGGCATCTGTGGTGGTGTTGTACCAGCACTAGGGAATAGAAGTAGTTGGCCATCAGGGGGAGGCCCATCCCATCAGGCAGAGGGTTGATTCACCGGTTTGGAAGCAGGTTGTCGAGCACCCCAAGCTTGCTTCTCAGTTTTAGAGGCTGCCTTAGTGGCCGCTTGCCTGGAGAAGGACAGACCCTTGGACTTTCCTTGAACACGAAAGGACAGAGATGCAGAGGTCCTAGCCTTGGAAGGCGCAGTAGCTGAAGGCAGAAAAGCAGAATTTGCCAGGGTGTCTACAATTTTGTCCAAATCAGGGCCAAACAATAACTCCCCATTAAAGGGCAAGGCCTCCAGGCCTTTCTTGGAATCAGCATCCGCCCTCCAAGCACGTAACCACAAAGGGCGATGGGCAGAGACAGCTGCAGCCAAAACTCTTAGGTTAGCAGACTGGCATCCAAAGCCGCTTATTGCAATATAGGTAGCGCAATCTCTCATCTGTCCCACCAGAGCATTCTGGACCTCAGGAGCTTCCTCAGTAAGGTTGTCCTCAAGTACATTGGCCCAGCTCTCAATTGCCTTAGCTACCCAGGAGATAGCCATAGACGGACAGGCCACAGCCCCCCGAGAGAGAATAAATTGTCTTTAAGCAAGTTTCTACTTTCCTGTCCGTAGAATCCTTTAGGGAGGAGATGGAGGATAAGGGCAGCATAGCACTTGTGATTAAGCGAGTAACATGAGAATCCACCGCAGGCGGGGATCCCCATTTCTTGCAATGCCCTGCAGGAAACGGGTAGCTAGACGCCAAACGTTTCTGTGGCTGGAACCTCTTACTAGGCAACTGCCAGGCCTCTGCCATGTGGTCAGTCAACTGGTCAGTGAAAGGAAAAACAGCTACAACCACTTTAGTCTTTTTTGAAATTTGGATTTAGGGGCCGGGGCATCATCCTCTATGTCAAGGATGGATTGCACTGCCCGTACCAATGCTGTCACCTTAATAGAAGACGTAGGCCCTGATTCAGAGCCGGACGCTCTGACCAGAGCGCTCGCTCTGAATCAGGGCCCTCCTCCATTAAAATGGAGAGTCCTCCTGGATGCTCGTACAGCTGTGGGTCACCACCCACGGCATATACGAGAGTGCAAAAAGATGGTCGCGATGGTCTTGACCATCGCGACCATCGGACTTGCGAGGGAAACCCTGCGGTCGGGTTTCCCAGCCGCAAGGCCAGGAGTTATTTTGGCTCTATCAGAGCCAAAATCACTCCCACTGACATCACTAGTGATGTCAGCGGGGCCGGCTTCAGACGGTAGGCGTTCCCATGGGAACGCCTCCGTCTGGCAGGCACGCCCCCGGCTCGCCCACCAAAGGGGATGTGCTGTCAATCAACATCGACAGCACGCCCCCTTTGGTGCGAGACCTCGAGCGATGGAAAGTCCGTCGCTCGCCGGGTCTCGCGCATGCGCACGACGGAGCTCCCTCCGTCGTGCGCATGCGCAGTGGGGAACATCGACCCACTTGCGAGCGTACTGCCGCTCGCGAGTGGGTCTGAATGACCCCCTTAGTTACCACCTCCCAGACAGGAGAATCCGAGTCAGAGTCCTGAATTTCCCGTCATCTGAAGACACATCCGAGTCTGACAGTAGCGTAGACTGGGACGACACAATAGGGCATTTAGATGCCCTATGGGGCTTGTCACTCTTTAGAATAGATTAAAACGCTGAAGAAGAGGCCGCTAAACTCTGGAATGAACTAAAAAACACATCCACCCAGGGTAGCTGCCCCGCCTGTGAGAGTCCCTGAAAAGGGACGATCGACTGCTGCGCCACTTGAGTAGGCTGCACATATAGCGGCACCCCTGGTTAGGCATTAACAGCATTAGGCCCAGGGGAAGACTGCAATAATTGCGAGATACCCAGCGACGGGAGAATAGCAGTTTGGGGTAACCCCAATTGGGGTGCTGGGACCGCCAGGCAATCCGCTATCTAGGCCAGCACCTGGGAAAACACCGTCCAAGGAGGATACTGTCCCATAGTTGGGGGATTGGAGGGCCCAGACAACTGATGGCACCCCATCCTGTGAGAAATCCTCCTTAATTACTCCTGCAGTGCCTGCAGGAGAACAGAATGGGAGCAGCGGAGCGCTCTACTTCCTTGTCAGACATAATATAAATATATATACAGATATATAAATATAAATAATTGGGAAGCACAAAGGCGGACCACTGGAAAAATACCCACAAGCGTGCAACACACTGGTTCACAGATATGGCACCGTGTAGTAAGCAATTGTGTGAGACAGACCTCACAAATACTTGAATTTATATATGTGAGATCAGAGAGAAGCCCTTCCCCCACACACCTGCCAGGGCTGTAGGATAAAAAAAAGGATAGGTATAGACTGACAGAATTAGCACAGACAGTCAGCAATAGCAAAAGTCACAAACCATGCAGAAGAATACTCACTGCACCATTATAACTACAATCAACCTGCCCAGATTCAGTGCCTGGGAGGGCTATAGTGCTGTGTACACTGACATTTAGCAGGGGAGAGGTACACAGGGGGACCGGTCCACACGCTGCCTGAGCGATCTGCGCTGACACCAGAGAAAAATAGATGGCCCCCGGAGACCTCAGAGGAGTAGTGGCCAAAGGAGGAAGCAGCTCAGCATTGTCAGACCCGAGCGGAAAGGCACGCTGAGCTGAGGGGAGGAGCCACTAGACAGACAAGGTTCTCTTCCCTGGCTAGTATTTAACCCACAGGACGCTGGTTCACGCTGCTGGAAAATTACTCATTGGTGGTCTAGTGGACACGCGGGGTATGCCTCCTGAGAGGGGGAGCCCGCCACCACCGCTAGTGCCTCCGGTCTGTCCCCAGAGACCGGAGGCCAAAAGTTGCATGTACCTGTTCCCCGGCGACCCGGCAGCATCCCAGGGATAGCTCCAGAGTCCGGCTAGTACAGACTCTGGGGTTCCGCTGCAATCCCCAGATCTGTACTGGTGTTGCAGCGCCGCCGGGGTGTAGGAGCAACAGCTTGGACGTCTCATGGACAGTCCGAAGCTGCCGATCTGAAGAGTAGTAAAAATAAAATTTAAAAACTCGAAAAAAATTAAGCTTTGGGGCTGCTAATCAACCCCCCTGCGCTAATGGTGACCCGACTCCGGCCAGGCACCAACTAAAACTGCGGTGCCTGTGGCTTGGGGGCGGGGGAGGATGGACCCAGTGCATCCTGGAAGCTAAAGCTTTAACTGCGTGGTGCCCGTGGATACAAATCCAGCTATACCCCAAGGTCAACCCTGTGGACCCCCTATGGACCCTGAAGTAGAAATATTGTTTATATGAATGAGGTTATTTATGAACCACCCTAACAGCACCTGTATTAGGGCTTAAAATAGAGAAAGGGTATAGCATATGCTGACAGTAGAGAAAAATATGATATGGTAAGAACTTACCTTTGTTATCTCTATTTCTACGAAGTCCATAGGGTTCCACAGGATGCCTTGGGGTATAGGTGATGACGTCAGGCATCGGGCACCATAGAGTTAAGTTTTCAGCCTCCCAGGATGCACTAGGGGCCACCTCCTATACCCCGCCCCCGAGCCAAGGCATCTCAGTTACGTACCAAGCCATAGGCCGAGGAGGAGAAGGAAGAGAGAGACAAAAGATCTGGACACACACACAAGAATCACATTCTCATCAGAGGGAGACGGAAAAACCGGTGACCAGAGCAAAGCCCATCTGCAGCACAGGTGCGACAGGGCGGGAGTCCTGTGGAACCCTATGGACTTCGTAGAAATAGTGATAACAAAGGTAAGTTCTCTCATATTTTCTACTTCAGGGTCCATAGGGTATCCACAGGATACCTTGGGGATGTCCCAAAGCAGTATCCTTCAAGTGTGGGGATGCTCCTGTGCTGAAAGGAGAATCCGCCGCCCGAAGGAAGCATCCTGAGAGGCAAAGGTGTCAAACGCGTAATACCTCACAGAGGTATGGACAGAGGACCACGTGGCAGCCTTGCAGATCTGGACTGCAGAGGCACAACGTCGAACTGCCCACGAAGGACCCACAGACCTAGTGGAATGAGCCCTCACAGAGGATGGAACCGGCAGGCCTTCATGAAGATAAGCTTCTGAAATAGCCATATGGATCCAACCTGCCAAAGTTTGCTTTGAAGCAGGCCAGCCCTTTTTACGGAAGCCATAGAGGACAAACAAGGCGTCCGACTTCCTAAACGAAGAAGTGCGGTCAACATAAATTCTTAAGGCCCGCACAACGTCCAAAGTGGCCTCACCCACTGAAAGGTCAGGTGAGTTAAAAGCCGGCACAACGATTTCCTCGTTGATATGAAAACGGGAAACAACTTTGGGAAGAAAATCAGGACGAGTGCGCAGCACCACCCTGTTCCCATGAAAAATCAAGAAAGTGAGAGAGCCCCTAAATCAGAAACACGACTGGCCGAAGCGATGGCCAGAAGGAAAATTGTTTTAGCGGTCAGCCAATTAAGATCCACTGAGCCCAGTGGTTCAAACGGCGGTCCCTGGAGAGCCCTCAGGACCACAGCCAAGTCCCAAGGCGCCACCGGTGGAACAAATGGCGGCTGAATTTGAAGAACACCTTGCATAAAGGTGCGCACATCAGGGATTGTAGCAATCCTACGATGGAACCAGACAGATAGGGCAGAAACCTGCACCTTCAAAGAAGAAAGGCGAAGCCCATGGTCTAGTCCCGCCTGTAGGAAGGCTAGCACTCTAGACAGACGGAACTCCCGAGGTGCATAACCTCTCGGTCGACACCACTGTTCTTCCAGTGGTGTCGACCGAGAGGTTATGCACCTCGGGAGTTCCGTCTGTCTAGAGTGCCACACCCGATGGTATATTCTTGCAGAAGACGGTTTCCGAGCTCTTAGCATAGTTCGTACTACAGAGCTGGAAAACCCCCTGGACCTTAACATGGCCGTCTCAACATTGAAAACGGCGCAGAGTTCCAAGATGTTTATCGGAAGCTACTTTTCCGCAGGAGTCCATCTGCCCTGGAACAAGTGTGGATCCGTGACCGCTCCCCAGCCCCGAAGACTGGCGTCTGTTGTCAATAGGACCCAGTTCGCCACCCAAAACGGACGACCCTTGTTGAGATGGGTCGTCTGCAACCACCAGGCAAGGGACAGGCGAACCTCCGGAGTGAGCACCATCGTCTGGGATTTGAGACTCTGAGGCAGTCCATTCCATTTGGACATGATCAATTGCTGCAGAGGTCTGGAGTGAAACTGGGCATATTCCACCATGTCGAATACGGAAACCATGGAGCTCAGTAACCTCATTGCCGAGTGAAGAGACACACGGCGACTCTGCAGACAACTGCGCACCCTCATCTGCAAGGCAGAGATCTTTTCCCCCGTCACAAAGACCCTCTGCTGACTGGAGTCCAACAAGGCTCCGAGGTGCAGAATCCTCTGACACGGGATCAGGGTGGACTTTTGCCAGTTTATCAACCAGCCGTGCCGTTGCAGTACTGCAATCGTCAGATCCAAATGGTGTAGAAGGAGTTCCGGAGATCCTGCTACCAACAGAAGGTCGTCTAGGTACGGCAACATGCGGACTGCCTGCAGCCGCAGGGAAGCCGCCATGACTGCCATAACCTTGGTGAACACACGTGGTGCTGTCGCCAGGCCAAAAGGTAACGCCCGGAACTGGAAGTGATCGTTGCGGATTGCAAACCTGAGGAACTGTTGATGGCGCGAAAGAATAGGGACATGCAGGTAAGCGTCCTGTATGTCCGACACCATGTAATCCCCAGGTTCCAGCGCCAGAATGATGGACCGTAGGGTCTCCATCCGAAACCTCGGCACCCGCAAGGACTTGTTGAGTGCTTTGAGGTTGAGGATCGGACGGTACGACCCATTGGGTTTCTGCACCAAAAACAGATTGGAATAGAAACCCAGGCCCCTCTGGGAGAAAGGAACAGGCACTATAACTCCAGACTGGAGCATAGTGTGCAAAACCTTCCGCAATTCCGTGGCTTTGTTCCGGTCTGATGGTAGACCCGTGGTGAAGAATCGGGATGGGGGTCTGTGCCGAAAGGACAGGGCATACCCGTGAGAAACCACCTTGTGAACCCAACTGTCTGTCGTGATTACTGACCAACACTGGGCGAACCGTAGGAGGCGGCCTCCCACTTTGGGATCCCCAAAGGGAGGTCCAGACCGTCAGGCCGCAGGTTTGTCATCGGACTTAGGGGCCGGACGTCTGGTACTTCAGGCCTGCTTCGGGGCTTGGCCGATTTCTTGGGGCCGGCCTGTCGGGGAAAGGACTGTGCTTTAGGCCTACCCTGGGCCCTGTAAGGCCGAAAGGACGGCGCTCCTGAACTGGAAGGAACTGCAGCAGACGGGAGACATGCCGATTTGGCTGCCGCCAGCGTGGCTACAATTTTGTCCAGATACGGACCAAATAGGACTTCTCCATTAAAAGGCAAAGCTTCCAAGCCCTTTTTGGAATCAGCGTCCGCCTTCCAAGATCGCAACCATAAGGTGCAACGAGCTGCCACAGCTGCCGAAGAAATCTGAGAAGTCATGGTACTGATATCCAAAGCCGCTTCATTAAGTGGCCGAATCACGGAGATTGCCCATCAACTCGGTCTGTTCAGCCGAACAGTCGGAATCGAAAGACGCCTCTAAACTATCTGCCCAGCGCTCCATAGCTCTGGCTACCCAACAAATGGCCATAGCCTGCCTGGCTGCCCCCCCGCGAGGGAATAAACGGACTTTAGGCAGATTTCCACCTTACGGTCCGTGGCATCCTTTAAGGAGGACATGGAGGGCATGGGCAACATGGCACTTCGGACCAGGCGTGTCACATGGGAATCCACCTGTGGCGGGGATTCCCACTTAGCAAAATAATTGTCCGCAAACGGATAAGCCACTGCTAAACGTCTTTGAGGCTGATACCGTTTGCCAGGATGTTTCCACGCTTCCTCTAAGTGGTCCACCAATTGACCCGAAAGAGGAAACACTGTGGCGTCACCCTTAACATCTTTGAAAAAGGCATATTTGGATTTTGATACCGGAGGTTCATCATCCTCAATAACTAAAGCTGTGCGGACTGCACAAATAAGGCCAGGTATATAAACCTTAGACTTAGCGTCCGACTCT
Source organism: Taudactylus pleione (assembly GCA_031769625.1). Lineage (NCBI taxonomy): Eukaryota > Metazoa > Chordata > Amphibia > Anura > Myobatrachidae > Taudactylus > Taudactylus pleione. The sequence continues at coordinate 4,482,323 of JAUIMM010000153.1, forward strand.
TTAGTACGGAGAGGTTCTTGGTCCGAAAGATCCAGAATCTCCCCATCATCGGTCGTACCCTCGTCATCCTCATAAAGAGTGGACAGAGATGCCACCGGCCGCTTATGAGGCCGCAATGCAGACTCCCCTTGTAACACATCTGACAAATGCTGCACAGAACTTGTCAGAGAATCAACCCAAGCAGGCTCCTGAGAGACCTGAGGAGGGGAAATAGGGAAACTATGGGGTACCATCAGTTGTCTCGGGAACCCCTGCATGGGTGACGACACCACTGACTGCTATGACAATCCCATCTGAGGGAACGCAGGTTGCGGAGCTAACTGGCCCACTAGGGTTGTAAGCGCTTTAGCGAAACAAGCCCAGGGCGGCTCCTGAACCGGAGCCGTGACAGTAATTGGCCGCGTCAATAAAAAACACTGCCGACATAACCCCTCCGCGCTACCCTCCCCCTCCGCTATAGGTACCTTACACGTAGTACACAGAAGCTGGAGAGAAAAATCACTCTCAGACATGATGGCAAGTATGTGACCCCTCTCACTGATACGCGTTAGTATAGTGGGAGAACCGCCCTGCAATCACCGCACCGCAAGGGCTTTAGCAGAAGAAGAGCAGGGACAGTGAAAAGGTTGACAGTAGAAAGTGAAAGTACAGGCAGCAGATGCTAGCAGCAGTCACATACAATGCAAAGAAATCAATCCCTGCACTATCAGCGCTGATCCTCAACTACACAGACACAGTCTGGTAGGACACAGCGCTGCATACACAGACCTGTTCCAACGGAGAAGAGGTATGCCGGGGGACCCAGACCACGATGCCACCGATCAGCAGCGTTCAACATGCTTCAGGAAAGATGGCCACCGAGGAGCAGAGAGGAGGCCGGCCTGGGGGAGGAGCGCTGTCACAGGGCCAATCGGCAAGTACCGAGAGGCTGTGTGCAGCGGGGGAGGCGCCGGCTGTGTACAGGGAAGGCGCGCTCCCCTGGCATGCAATTAACCCCTGGGACCCCGCAGCGCTACCACTCAGCTGCGGTCCGCTGTCCCAGGGGGGTAGTGGAAGCGCAGGTCCGTAACCTGGCTCAACGCTGCAGCCAGTCCCCAGGGAGCCCCCTGCCTGGGGACTTCGGACCATGTTCCAGCAGGGACCCACCGCGGGACCCCGCTGCTTACCTGCTGTCCCCCTTAAATCCGGCCATGGTCCCAAACATCTGTGGTCACCGCTAGCTGTGACCCCAGATGCCTACCAGCATCCCCGGATCAGTACCAGCGTTCTGGTAACGGCGGGGGTGTAGCGAAGACAGCATGGACATCAAGAATGACTGTCCATGCTGTACTTCCAGATGTGCAGCCACAGCTGCCTTGTAGAAAACTTCAGGGGCTATCCTTAGCCCCCCTCTAAACAGGTGCATCCGACTCGAGCCGGGCACCAACGAAACTGAGATGCCTTGGCTCGGGGGCGGGGTATAGGAGGGGGACCCTAGTGCATCCTGGGAGGCTGAAAACTTAACTCTATGGTGCCCGATGCCTGACGTCATCACCTATACCCCAAGGTATCCTGTGGATACCCTAAGTACCCTGAAGTAGAAAGAGACACAGACAGACAGCGCTAGCACAAGTCACATACAATGCAGGAATTACTGCAAATAGGCACTATACTCAACTACTCAGACTCAGTGTCTGGTAGGAAATAGTGCTACATACGCTATGTAGAGCGACCGGACCACGCGTTGTTCTGGGAGAGCTGCGACTGCACCATGAAGAAAATGGCAGCCGGAGACCTCAGAGGGGGCGTGGCCGGAGGAGGAGAGCAGCTCAGAGAAGCCAGAACGCAGAGGAAAGGCGCCCTGAGCTGAATGGAGGAGCCGTTTAAACAGGGAAGCTGTCTCCCCTGGCCGATTATTAACCCCTGGGACGCTGGTTTCCCGTGCCAAAATGTCCCTGGTGGTATAGTGGATTGTGATGGCTGGTGCCTGCGTCCACACTCAGCACCTCCGGTCTGTCCCGAGACCGCAGGTATCAACTGCCATAACACACGGGTCACCGCAAGCGGCGGCCCGCCTTATCTGTCCCCTAAAGTCCGGTTGCAGTCTGGGTCATCTCCAGGGGCCCTGGCTAGCGTTGACCCCCAGAATGCCCGTCGAGATCCCTAGATCGGTACTGGCATCGCGGCCCGGAGGGGTGATGGAGCGGCAGCGCAGGCGTCCCTCGGACAGTCTGCTGCTGCGCACTCAAGATGAAGTCAAACTAAACTAAAATAATAAGCAGCCCCCTGTGTAACAGCGACCCGACTCCGGCCGGACACCAATGAAACTGAGGGGCCTCTGGCTTGGGGGCGGGGTATAGGGAGAGTGGACCCAGTGCATCCTGGGAGCTGAAAGCTTTAACTTCGTGGTGCCCAGATTCAGTTCCATCACCTACACCCCAAGGTCTCCCTGTGGAGCCTATGGACCCTGAATAAGAAATCCCAGTTTACAGCTTAGCCAGGCTTCCATCCCCCAGAACCTGCTGTGACTTCCACCAGACCTCAGCAGCTGTGGCTTTTCAGCAGCCTGTATTATAATCAAAATAAATACCTGAGGGAGTGGAGATGTGGCTGCAGCCGCCAGGTCCTGCTAATTCAAGACATCTGTGAACCTAGCCTCCAGCTTTCGCTGCTCGGTCTGATTACGTCACCACTGCGCAACTAGACGTGAAGCGGTCGTTTACTCACTCTTTGACACATAGCCTCTGGTGCTTGCCAATGACGTCACCCGTCATGCGCTCTATGCGGTGCGGCGCTCTATCGCTCAGGCCACCTGTTTAATCTCCGGCCAGGAAACTACTTGTGGCCCCACCTGATGACGTCCCCGCTGTACGCCTGTACGTATCATCGGCATCCTGGAACCAGCAAAGCCCCTCTCTCCTTTAAAAGCAGCAGCATGTTGCTGCTTCTGTAACCCTCAAACCGAATGGTTGGCCCTGAAGATTGAAGCAGTATTGTTCTGAACAGCCCATGGAGGTGTGAGACAAGTTGGCTCTACAGGACCTGTGAGTAACAACAAGCCCCTGCCAATCTGCTCAAAAGCAGTGTGCCAGGAAGCAGTATGTCAACAAGATTTTTTTGTTTATATTTGTAACAAACCTTTTTGCCTGCGGCCCCCTCAGTGTGTCTGGATTGGAGAGAGACCCAGGGACATGTTTGTTTGGTGTCTCTATCAGGTGCTCTTTTAGAGTGGGATACAGGTTCACACTCCCACTCTGTTGGTGCTTGTTGCCTGTCTCCAGGAACTAAGCAGGCAAATCCAATACATAAACATAAAGAAATAAAACCTAATTTAAAGCTAGGACCTATATAGCTAGTGCCTTACTCCAAAGGCACTAAAAACAAGACTGAGCTTACAGTGGAGAGGGATGGGTTATATAGGGGGTGGGAGACAGTTTTCAACTAGCTAGTGTCCGACTCACCCATCACTATACATAACCAAGATGTAAGGCTTCCCTCATATGGATGAAAAAGGAATACATTTTCTAGATGCTTAACGGACCATGAACATAAGAGGTAGTGTTTATGGTCCATTAAAAGAGAATCAAACGCTGATGTATGAAAAGTGGGGGGAAAAAAAATGTTTTTATTGTGATGTCCCACAAAATGTGCAGCAGTATTTGCCTCACTTTCCAGAAAAATGACCCTCATTGTATCACTGTTGTTCTGTTATATAAAGAAATCGAGCTTCACTTTGCTCAATATTGCAGAATGAAGGGAAAGACTTCACACATTTAATTTGTGGTGAATTATGTAAAATTAAACCCATGGGTACATTTATTAAGACTGCTTTTAAAGTGAAACACCACAAAATGTTAATGAAATGGTCTAGTGTGCAACCTTTATACGGTATTCTGCAACATAAATATGTCATAATATATTCTTAATCAGGGGTGAGTAACGTGTGGCACTCCAGCTGCTATGGAACTATACATCCAAGCATGTCCTGACACAATTGTGGTGTAAGAACATGCTAAAAGTGTGGACTGGCATACTGGGATGTGTAGTTCAACAGCAGCTGGAGAGCCACATGTTGCCTACCGCTGTACTATATACTGCTCCATTTTAAAGAGAACCACTGTCATTTGGGTGTTTTACTGTAGTTGTTTGCAGCTAATTGGATTGACTGTAATGTGGCATTGCAACAGCATGAAAACACCAGCAACGGAACATCAACATGACCCATCAAGACCCGATCTCGTGGAATTATGTACACAGCCCAATACATCTGTAAACAAAGTTCCAGGAGTTCAGGGCTACTATAAGTGCTCCATATTCACGAATATACTTGTTCTGCGATCCGACTCGTGGCTAATTGAATAAACCTCATAGTATCTGGTGCCCTACACAACTGTCTAAATACAAAAATAATGTTTTTATAATTTCTAAACAGCCATTCCACATTCTGCACTATACTTGTAAATACATGAATGAGGTGATGAAGACAGTGTCAAAGAACTAAAGCAGTTCAGAATGCTGGTCCACTTTTGCATTACCCCCGCTTAATTCCCATTGCTCTCTCCCTAGCAAAAGGAGCATATTTTCCTTATACCACTAGTAAAATACACTGGACACTCTATAGACTACTAGCAAAACGCAACCATAGCAGATTTTCTTACAAGTGTAATAACAGTTGTACCCATTAATATGTAATTTATCATCTGTATTTGTTTCATCAATAGATGTAAAATCAAAAACGGAAAAGGGAGGCAAGAAACCAATAGCTATCCTTTTACATATGTCTAGTCCACAAATAGCTTATAATACTTTTATAGATATGCCTTAAAGCCAGTATGCCAAAACACAAACATAATGTGATGAAGATGTTTGTGCACATATCAGCTATGTTTTTTAAACACATTAAACAAAATAAGCAAATATATGTAGATTGTTATATTATAGAATAATACACTGATTAAAAAAAGAAAAAACAAGGTACATGTAATTTGCATATTAACATAGTGGACTTCAGTGACTATTATATGCTGTCAAAACATGGGCTCATTTAAATACATGTGGAGACTTTAATAAACTATTTTAAGATGATTTGTAATAAATACAATACAGGCTAAAGGGGGGTATCCACTTAGCGATTTAACCAAGCGATTGTTATCGTGTAATCGCTTGCAAATCGTGCATGCTTTGCTCGGAAGCGACCAGCGACGCGTGTGCCCGCTGGTCGCTTCCGACATCGCCCTTACATGCTGGTCAACCTGACGATCTCGTCAGGTTCAGCATGTGCGGGGATGAGGGATGTGCCTGGACTGAACGAGTGAACGTTCAGTGTAGGCACGTCACTAGATAAACAAACGAGACCACGACTGTAATGTCGTAATCGTGCTCTCGTTTGTATATCTATAAGTGGTTACCCGCCTTTAAGGAAAACATTATATTCATTGCTTCTGATTTTTGTTTGTTTGCTATTTGTAAATACCTGTAAATTACTTTTAAAGATATTAATATTTTGTATTTACCTTTCTTATTTGCTGCTGCAAAATTTCAAATGTATCTGGTGTCTCTGGTTCTTCACAGTTATTGACGACTTGTTTATCAGCAGCGCCTAGTTTATAACTAAAACAAAGATACTACTGTTACCTCAACAATGAAGTAACTTTGCAGCAATAAAGACTAGAAGCACATACTGCCCTCTCCATGCAATGAAATATACACCAACCACTTGGGTGACACCTACCATGCATTCAAGAAACGGTAAATGTATGTTTTACACAAAAGTATTATTTTGTGTAAATATAAAGATATTTCAAGTGATTTCTAAATGGAGAATTCAATTGTTTTTTGGGCACCCATAAGTAATGGGCGATTTTTTTTGCCAATGGCGCTCAAATGCACCGGGTTAAGCCACATAGGGGTCTATTTACTAAGCTGTGTTAGGAGATAAAGTGAAAGGTGATAAGGTACCAGCCAATCAGCTCCTAACTTCCATTTTTCAAACACAGCCTGTGACATGGCAGTTAGGAGCTGATTGGCTGGTACCTTATCACCGTTCACTTTATCTCCTAACACAGCTTAGTAAATAGACCCAATAAAGTGGATAAACCCTAGAAAACTAAGGAGCACAATGAGTTTGGGCATCCAAAAGCCCAAGGAGGGGCACGCCGAAATAAGAGGCGACCACAGCAGCAGTGCCGAGCAGCGAAAATAATTGAATAGCTTCCGTCACCTTAGACGGGATACGCAGCTGCTCTAAAGAAAAACAAATGAATTTCCCCTCAAAGTCTAATAAATGTACTTTGACGCTGATAATTCATAATATAATGGATATACTTGCTGCCTACAGAGTTCAGAAGTATTAACGGTTTGTAAAAATACTTTGGACTTTATGAGAACTTCAATTTAAGAAGGGATACACTTTAAAAAAGTAGAATAGTGTTCCCTACAAGCTGCCTGCTTTGAAGATGCCGAGATGTGCCCTTTCCTTATGGCATGCTCATGGCATCTATTCACATTGCGTGGAGAGCTTAGGGGCAGCCCAGCATCTCAGTGAGTGCTGGGCACGCCCCCTACAGTGATGAAAAGACGAAGTGTCTCAAGGGCACACACCCTTTTCTATTGACCACATCCCTTTTTCGGGCGCGCACAGAGCAGTGGCCATCAGCAACAGGCGCCCTGCCCACCCTAGATGGAACACTATACAAGGTTATGTCTGTACATTAACGAGTATTGTATTTTTTAAGCCCACGTATAAGAGCCAAAAAGATGCATATATTCACAGCTAATAATGTTTAGATTCAATTGTATCACATGAAATCACACGCCATGTGCATTGTATATTTCTCCAGCACTGGTACTCTCATACAACAAATACTCAGAAGGTTGCCATTTACAACCATTTTTTGAGTAACAAACTTATAAATGCAGCGTTTCACTGGCAGGAAAATGCGTAATTCAAAAATGAGTGTGTGAGTGTGACACAGGACTTAACATTAACAAGAGTACACAGTTCAATGCCTCTTACCTTTTAGTAGCACTGGCAGCCAAACTGAACAAATCACGCTTGTAGTCCATGTGTCGTGGTGTGGCAGTGTAATACCTTCCAACAACTGAGTTGCATCCCTCACAATGCAGATTACATAGAACACTGATGGTTTGAAAGAGATAAATATGCTATCATTAAAACCTTAGAAAATATGAGATATGGTAAGAACTTAACCTTATTATCTCTATTTCTACGAAGTCCATAGGGTTCCACAGGATACCTTGGGGTATAGGTGATGACGTCAGGCATCGGGCACCATAGAGTTAAGTTTCAGCCTCCCAGGATGCACTAGGGTCCCCCTCCTATACCCCGCCCCCGAGTCAAGGCATCTCAGTTAGGTACCAAGCCATAGGCCGGAGGAAGAGAAGGAAGAGAGAGAAGAAAGATCTGGACACATACAAGAATCACATTCTCACCAGAGGGAGACGGAAAAACCGGTGACAAGAGCAAAGCCCATCTGCAGCACAGGTGCGACAGGGCGGGAGTCCTGTGGAACCCTATGGACTTCGTAGAAATAGAGATAACAAGGGTAAGTTCTTACCATATCTCATATTTTCTACTTCAGGGTCCATAGGGTAGCCACAGGATACCTTGGGGATGTCCCAAAGCAGTATCCTTTAAGGGTGGGGCGCTCCTGTGCTGAAAGGAGAATCCGTCGCCCGAAGGAAGCATCCTGAGAGGCGAAGGTGTCAAACCTGTAATACCTCACGAAGGTATGGACAGAGGACCATGTAGCAGCCTTGCAGATCTGGACTGCAGAGGCACCACGTCGAGCTGCCCACGAAGGACCTACAGACCTAATGGAATGAGCCTTCACAGAAGGAGGAACCGGCAGGCCTTCATGAAGATAAGCTTCAGAAATAGCCATACGGATCCAGGCTGCCAAAGTTTGCTTTGAAGCAGGCCAACCCTTTTTACGGAAGCCAAAGAGGACAAACAAGGCGTCCGACTTCCTAAACGAAGAAGTGCGGTCAATATAAGTCCTTAAGGCCCGCACAAAGTGGCCTCACCCACTGAAAGGCCCGGTAAGTTAAAGGCAGGAACAACTATTTCCTCGTTAACATGAAACTGGGAAACAACCTTGGGAAGAAATTCAGGACGAGTGCGTAGCACTGCCCTGTTCCCATGAAAAACCAAGAAAGGGGGTCTACAAGAGAGCCCCTAAATCAGAAACACGTCTGGCCGAAGCTATGGCCAGAAGGAAAACAGTCTTAGCTGTTAGCCATTTAAGATCCACTGAGCCCAGTGGTTCAAACGGCGGTCCTTGTAGAGCCCTCAGGACCACAGCCAAGTCCCAAGGCGCCACAGGTGGAACAAATGGCGGCTGAATTCGCAGAACACCTTGCATAAAGGTGCGCACATCAGGGATTGAAGCAATCCTACGTTGAAACCAGACAGACAGGGCCGAAACCTACACCTTCAAAGAAGCAAGGCGAAGCCCATGGTCTAGTCCCGCTTGTAGGAAGGCGAGTACCCGAGACAGACGAAACTCCCGTGGTGCATAACCTCTCGGTCGACACCACTGGAAGAACGTATGCCACACGCGATGGTATATTCTCGCGGAAGACGGTTTCCGAGCTCTTAGCATGGTACGCACTACAGAGCTGGAAAAACCCCTGGACCTTAACATGGCCGTCTCAACAGCCACGCCGTCAAAGACAGCCGAGTCAGGTCCATGTGAAAACAAGGACCCTGTGACAGAAGGTCCGGACGGAGCGGTAAGCGTAGAGGACTGTCCACGGACAGACCCTAAAGGTCTGAGAACCAGTGCCGTCTGGGCCATGCGGGAGCTATCAACAGGAGCGTCCCTCCTTCCTGTTTGAATTTCCGGATTACCCGTGGAAGAAGGGAAACCGGAGGAAAGAGGTAAGCAAACCGGAACGTCCACCAGACGGACAGAGCATCCACCAGAGACGCCTCTTCGTCTCTTGTGCGAGACCCGTACACCGGCAACTTGTTGTTGTGCCGGGACGCCATGAGGTCGATCTCTGGAAGACGCCACCTGTCCACCAGCAGTTGAAAAACGTCAGGGTGCAGGGACCATTCCCCTGGATGAACGTCCTGGCAACTGAGAAAGTCCGCCTCCCAGTTTAGCACTCCTGGGATGAAGACAGCTGATATGGCCGGAAGATTGCGCTCCGCCCATACCAGGATCCGAGACACCTCCACGAGAGCCGCCCAACTTCGGGTTCCTCCTTGCCGGGTTATGTAGGCCGCGGTGGTAGCGTTGTCCGACTGGAACTGCACTGGGCGACCTTGGAGAACCCGATGTGCCTGCTGGAGAGCATTGAAGACCGCTCGGAGTTCCAAGATGTTTATTGGAAGCTCTGCTTCTGCCGGAATCCACCTGCCCTGGAACAAGTGTATCCCCGAAACTGCTCCCCAGCCCCGAAGACTGGCGTCCGTTGTCAACAGGACCCAATTCGCCACCCAGAACGGACGACCCTTGTTGAGATGGGTCGTCTGCAACCACCAGGCAAGGGACAGACGAACCTCCGGAGTGAGCACTATCGTCTGGGATTTTAGAGACTGAGGCAGTCCATTCCATTTGGACAGGATCAGGTGCTGCAGAGATCTGGAGTGAAACTGGGCATATTCCACCATGTCGAATACTGACACCATGGAGCCCAGTAACCTCATCGCCGAGTGCAGAGACACCCGGCGGCTCTGCAGACAACTGCGCACCCTCGACTGTAAGGCAGAGATCTTTTCCCCCATCACAAAGATCCTTTGCTGTCCCGAGTCCAATAAGGCTCCGAGGTGCAGAATCCGCTGAGACGGGATCAGGGTTGACTTCTGCCAGTTTATCAACCAGCCGTGCCGTTGCAGTAACGCAATGGTCAGGTCAGAGTGGCGGAGAAGGAGCTCCGGAGAGCCTGCCACTAAGAGAAGGTCGTCCAAGTACCGCAACATGCGGACTCCCTGCAGCCGCAGGGAAGCCGCCATGACCGCCATCACCTTGGTGAAAACAGGTGGTGCTGTCGCCAGTCCAAAAGGTAACGCCGGAACTGAAAGTGGTCGCTGCGGATTGCAAACCTGAGGAACTGCTTATGGCGCAAAAGAATAGGGACATGCAGGTAAGCGTCCTGTATGGCCAATGACACCATGTAGTCCCCCGGTTCCAGCGCCAGAATGATGGACCGTAGAGTCTCCATCCAAAACTTCGGCACCCGCAAAGATTTGTTGAGAGCTTTGAGGTTGAGAATCGGACGAAATGACCCATTGGGTTTCTGCACCAAAAAGAGATTGGAATAGAAACCCTGGCCCCTCTGGGAGAATGGAACAGGAACTATAACTCCAGCCTGGAGCATAGTGTGCAAAACCTTCCGCAGCTCCGTGGCTTTGTTCCGGTCTGATGGTAGACCCGTGGTGAAGAATCGAGCCGGGGGTCTGTGCCGGAAGGAGAGGGCATACCCGTGTGAGACCACCTCAAGAACCCAAGTGTCTGTCGTGGTGACCGACCAACACCGGCCGAACTGCAGCAGGCGGCCGCCCACTTTGGGATCCCCCAAAGGGAGGCCCGGACCGTCAGGCCGCAGGCTTGTCATCTGACTTAGGGGCCGGACGTCTGGTACTCCAGGCCTGCTTCCGGGGCTTGGCCGATTTCTCATGTGACACGCCTTGTCCGTAGTGCCACATTACCCATGCCATCCATGTCCTCCCTTAAGGATGCTACGGACCGCAAGGTGGAGATCTGCCTAAAGTCCATCTATTCCCTTGCGGGGGGGACAGCGCGGCCAGCTATGGCCATTTGCTGTGTTGCCAGAGCTATGGAGCGCTGGGCTGATACGTTGGAGGCGTCCGTCGATTTCGACTGAGCAGATGGAGTTGATCGGCAAACTCCGGGATTCGGCCACTTATATCAAAAAAGCGGCCTTGGATATTAGTACCCTGGCGCCTGTCAATGTCCCAATATGTATGCACCTGACTGTATATATGTATAGCGTTCCCGCTAGGCTGTTTTAGCGGGGCACGGTGCCCTGCCCTCCTTCTGGAGGGCAAAAAGCACCCTGCCATCCAGGAGGAGGGCAAAAAGCGCCCTGCCCTCACAGCCTGCGGGTGCCGTCTTCACCCGCGGGACGCAGTGTCCCGCGGGTGGAAAAATGTGCGGTGACCCGGTCACTGCCCCGCATCTATTCTCCCTTTCTGCAGCGCTTGGGGGCTGCCCGGCGTGTCCGTAAGTGCCGGGCACGCACCCAAGTATGACGAAAAGGGGACGCGTCTTATAGACACGCCTCCTTTTCATGACCACGCCCCCCTTTCGGACGCGCACATGGTTGCCCTCTCTAGCTCCGGCGCCCTGCCTGCCGCCGGAGCTAGAGTGAACACTATATATATAGTTATCCTGTCATCTCACGATAAAGCGGAAACACTCTCCAGACTTCGTTTGCGGTTGCAATATTAATCAGTTTTATTAGGCATACCAAATTAATTTGTCGATGTTTCGGTTCTTGCTGAACCTTTATCACGGCATCAGTATTCTTAACATCAGAATTGTTAACTACTTCCAGTTGATTTGTGCTATGGCATGCCGTCCTGCTGTTGGATCCAACAGCAGGACGGCATGCCATAGCATAGATCAACTGGAAATAGTTAACAATTTTGATGTTAAGAGGGGTATTCAATATGAAACGTAAACTTCGCTGTCAAAGTTTACGTTTCATATCGGAGCTTTTACCTGGCATAAAGTATCGGGCGCGCAGCCGCTTATCCCCGTATTCAATATACCTACGAAAACAGGAGCCTGCGAAGTGGGATTTGCGTTAAATTAGGAAATTTTCCTTCAAAAAATTGTAAAAACATGGGGGATCACTATGGGTACCCCCGTTTTTAGCCTGCAAATGAAAGTGGGGATTTAAATAGCCGCAGCAGGCGTTTTTTCCCGACATTGAAGAAGTGATGCAGAAGAGCACTTAGGTTTTTTTTTCGTTTTTTTAAGTGGTCCCATCAAATTTGGGGTACATGAAAATGGGTACTAGCATATTTTTATGTCCCTAAAGTAATTTTTTAAAAATTCTGCAACTGTGCACCTGCCGCTATTAATCTATTCTAGAATACACCTGCCGCATATTTGCAGAATAGCCCTGAACCTATTTCCCTATTGTTAAACACTTTTTTCCCATTTTTTTTTTTTACCCCAATTTTTAAATAAATTTTTTGGGGTGTCCCTATTTTTATTTTTTTTGACAGTTCTTTTTAAAATGTCATTCCCAGGGGTGCAGGCTATTTTTTTTTTAAGCCTGCACCCCTAAACCCCAATTCTGCACTTTTTTTCGCCACCTATTCAGTGGTGAAAAGTTATCCCCGTTTTTTTTCAAAGACTTTTCGAACCTGCGAAAAGTCTTTGAAATTGAATACAGTGTAAAACTAAAACCTGCGATAATGACGTCATAGGTGCGATATTAACGCAAAAAACTGACTTATCGCTCCATATTGAATTCCCCTATAAGAATACTGATGCCGTGATAAAGGTTCAGCAAGAACCAAAACATCGGCAAATTAATTTGATATGCCTAATAAAACTGATTAATATTGCAACTGCAAACCAAGTCTGGAGAGTGGTTCCACTTCATCGTGAGAGGACAGCATAACTATGTGTATGGGAAGCTGAATATATATATATATATATATATATATATATATATATATATATATATATATATATGCAAGAGACATGTAAAGAGCAGTTCAATTAAATTCAAAACACGTACACTGGATACATATAGTGTTTAAGAACAGATACAGTGAACTACATTTTCCAGCATTATTTTCCATTGCTAAGCTTTAATATACTGAATTGCCAGTTCGTACTGCATACACAATAGAAACAAATAGAGAACTAGGGGCCTGATTCAGAGCCGTTCGCTATTTGTGGTCGTTCGTTCAAAAACAAGGGGTGGCTATTCAAATGATCCGTTCGCAAATTGCAGTCTGTTCCCACCTCTAAGTCTGAACGAGCGAGCAAAACATACGCTCGTTTTTTTGATAAAAACGCCCCCTGGCCGCACGCACCATACGTCATGTCCGCTATTTATTAGATTAATCGAGTACATCGTACAGCGTATGAACTGCTCGCTATTCTTGTGGTTGGTGTTTTCAACCGCTATTTTGCGAGCAGTTCTGAGTTAAAAAAAACCAAGTGACGTGGTCAATGACGCTGCTGTATTAATTATGCACTCCCTTAAAATGCCCGTTTTGACCTTTAAGCACGCCTGCGTTCGGATCTCCACTCCCCGTTTTCAAGCACCTTCCCCTGTTACCACCCACATATGCCTCATTCTGTCACTCAAAATAGCAGGCCCTCGCTATATTGCGTACCAACGATTTTCGGCCGCACTGACTGGTTCGCGCATGCGTACTAAAAACCGTACGCATGCGCAGATGTGCGAACATCGCTCGGAACGAGCGTACTGCCGCTAGCGAGTGGCTCTGAATGAGGGCCTAGATCTCCCAACATGCTTGCCTACTAAATCCTCAGTGGAAATAGAGTTTACCCCTCTCAAACAATACACCAGAGGAGACTTCTTATTTTCTTCTTTTAAAATTTGCAACTTCAAATGGTAGAAATGAAGTTTTGAAAACAATACTTGCAATATTTTCTCAGCTTACCTGCTCCTATGCGAAGGAAACTCATTATGGGATCTAGAAAAACACTAGCACTCAAAGCTGTCATGTGACAACTCCAAGGGGTAGATTTACAAGAATTGGTGGCTTTGACAGAGTTTTGAAACAACAAAAGTAATAAAAGCTATATAATCATGGTTTTTCATTTATCTTTACTGCCATATTAAAACTATCAGTCAAAGTTTCAACTAACTAAAGACAATGCTGAAGGCACTAGGCAACGTAGGGATGACCATCGATGGTTAACTGCTTATCGTTTTGCCACAGATGGCAGGGAGCCAATGGTTCTCTGCCATTGATGACCGAGTGGGACCTAATGGTTGTTGGCTTTTTTTTTTTACGGGACGAGCATAGCCCTATGGGCCATAGGGCTATGCTCGTCCCGTAAAAAAAGGGCTACTGCTGCCATACCTACAGCAGCAGTAGCCCTCAAGGGGTACAAAATATTGATGGTTAACCATCAATTGTTTTTGACATCAATGATAATCAACAATGAAACCACCAATGTACACCCCACCGATGGCCATTCCGTAATATGTATACAATATTCTGCACGATTCAACATACATACCTGCCAAGTTCATTGGGAAAGCTGGATAATTGCTTTTCCGTATGCATTTTAACATGCATTGTGATAGCTGCAACAAAATAAAATACTGTTTGTTTTTTTTAAATAAAATAAGGGACATGTATTAAATGTAATTAGTAATATCAAGCACACAATTAAGATACCCTACTGCATCATTTCCCAAACTCAGTCCTCAAGACAGCACCGCTGTGTGTGTTATGCAACTGTTATACACACTATACTAGTCCACAAAATGGTCAGTTGAATGGATACAGTAACATGGAGGCTCCCTTACTGCTCTGCACAGCTCCTCTGCTCCACTCTCCAGTAATAATGGACCACATTTCACATAAAACAATGGTGCCAGAAAGTACAACAAACCCCCCCCCTCCACTCATGGTCACACCACTAACCCTCTGAAGCCGCTCCGCAATCCCTGGCCACGCATAGACCCTACTACCGGAGAGCTCTATGAAGCCAAAGATAGGAGACAGTAGACAGCCGGGACGTACAGGAGGATCAGCGTAGACTGGGACAGACAGCAGGGATCAGAGGCTGGGGCGGACAGAGGCACAGCAGTCACCTCAGATGACACTGAGCACATGCACTCCTGTGCATGATATGAACACCGCAATACTATAGGCACGACTCTCCGTCAGAGCTGATGAGGATCTGCTTCCTCCGTCACTGCAAAATTTAGTAGCCAGGCAGCAAAATCTGGTAGCCTTTGCGACCTGGCCCCCGGGATTTGTCGAGCCCTGCACTATACGATTTTCTGTCAGATATCTGTCCAATCTGTCTGGTTGGAATGAAAACCTGGTAATGTATGGGAGCAAATGACAGTCGATCATATGGTTTTAAACACTGAAAAAAGGACAAATACAATTGTTCAAATTGGTTAAATTTGTGTGTTTTAACCAATTTGTCTGAACAACCATTTTTGGCTATTTTCCAGTGTTTGTGAGCAAATGGACGATTGTCATTTGCTCCCATACATTACCAGGTTTTCATTCCAACCAGCCAGATTGGACAGATATCTGACAGAATACTGTATAGTGGATGCCCAACTTAAGGGTGCCTTGAGGACCGAGTTTGGGAACCACTGCCCTACTGTAATGGTAATTTAGAAAACAGTATTACCCAATACCTCCCCCAGCCCAGCTTATGACGCGCTTTATAAGCAGACCTACAAGCACTTCAGGCAAATGTGGTGGTGCCGGAATGTATTTTCTAGCAATGGTGACCATGGTGGTGTATTCTAATAACCTCTGTAGTTGCTAAGGAGTGAAGTGAATATATTTGTTTGACTTAAAAAAAAGAATTATAATAACAAACTATGAAGCAATACAATCAGACTGTTCTCGTTACCATATCCTGTACTGTCATTAGCAATTACCTATCTCTCAAAAATAAGTTATATGCAAGTGGACAAGAAAACACAATAAAGAAAAATAGTAATCTTACCTACCATGGTGCTGAGCTATTGGATAATTTATGGTAGCGCAATATTTAATCCGGCAATTACAAGTTCAGCACTTTGATAAGTAAGATTAATCCTCTCACTGCCTTCACCAATACCACGTTTACATTAAATTCTTGGGTCTGACCTGGGATTTGAAACATGGTTCCAAACTGGGTCAGACCATGGACAGCCCCTTTCACATTGTGGCACCATCCTGGGTCGGCGCCATTCACACTGCACCCGTCTGCTGTCCCGTGCTGGAAACGGGACTAAGGTCAGATGACCCGGGATACCCATTTCCACTGAGTCCTACCTGGGTAAAACCCTGCTAGCGACCAGGGTTGGATTCCTGGGACACTGCACCCGGGTTGACCCATTTCCACTGACAAAAATCCCGGGTCCATGCGCACTCATGTGCAATAACCCAGGATTTTAAGGTTAGTGGAAAATGGTTATAATTTAGCCAGTCATTAACCAATTGGGAAAGCAAGACTACAATGAGACAAGACAAATTCTTTTTAGTTTTGGCTCCTCCCATAATAATAGTGCAGAAAGTTGTAGAAAAATGATATTTGCAAAGACAGATATGTCCTTGGGGTCATTAACAACCTTTTCCAACTCTGTCTAATGCACATACACTTATGGTCACATTTCACACATTTATAATCATGCAAGTGATGCGGAAATGTTCCACATTGGATCTTCTTCAAGTTGGAAATGGTGTATTATTGTGTGGTACGTAGGCCACTGCTTCCTCTTTGTTGGCTACACATGTTGCATTTTCGCCCCTATCTCTGATTTTGTAACACTAAAATGATCCCCATGACATAATAATCTGACAGAACTGAATTGGATCATTTTCAGACTTTTAGGAGAATGCGATTGGAAGATGACCGAAGACTCCTTCATGTGATTACAGTATCTTCTAAACCTCAGTGTGTCAGAAGATAGCCAGCTGCTTGGCTTGCTACTGGCAACATATTCTCCAATTTGGCTCCTTATGTGTGTAACCAAATTGAGAGTCTGATGTCATTGCCCATGCATAATGTTTGCTTTAGCCACTGGTGTGCCTATGGTAAGGGAAGGAGTTGTATACACAATCTCAGGAGAACCTGTACAGTTCTCCAAAAAATAATAAATTATACCCCTTTCAGATCGCAATGTCAGGTCACTTCAGGGAATTTACTCACACGTCCATCCCAGCTGCGACACGGCTTATTGCCGGGTTGATGATATTACTGTAATCACGTGGCGAGCCGGCACTTGGAAATGAGATGCTGTGAACGAGACCCGGGTCGCATTGACCTGGGTTACCCGTTCACACTGCATCTTAAGCCTGGTTAAACCTGTATTCAACAGTGCTCGTTATCAGGGTTGAAATGCTGGGTCGCTCGATCCGGCTTATTTCAACCTGGCTCTTTCACACTGCACAGTAACCCGGGTTGCTGTGGATTTACATGCAATTACTTGGGTTATTGCAGCAAATGTGAAAGGGGTATTATATTATATTGGCACAACAAAATTAAACCATGAAGTGTAGTTAGCATTTGCCTTTTCAAATTGTTATCAAAAGAGGATACTTGAAGGCTGCACAATCAGCAAATGAGGGACAGCATAATGCATGGGTTCATTTAAAAATATTACGTTTTTTCCAACATTGCTCCAACAGGCCCATCGCCAGCCGCAGAATTTAACTGCCCCTTAAATGACTAAATTAGTGTTAACTGCCACGTTGCTGTATTTTTCCTATGGATTATATTGCTGGTCTTTTAGTGTTTATAACTCTCATGTAAGAAATGTTTGGAAATATTTATAAAGAATAAGAGGGGGACCATTCCAGTTACTACATGAGGCAGCTGAATTACTCTGCAATCCCCAAACCCTAGGGTCTCCTCCATTACCCATGAAATAAATGTCCCCTCCAGCTCAACTTTATTACCCAATGGAATGATGCCACTTCCATTGCCCATGTATGAAATGATGCCCACTCCATTACCCATTTACAAAAAGATTTCCATTGCCCATGGAAGAAATTAATTACACGTTACGTTACCCTTGTACCAAACGATGCCCCTCCAAGTCACCTCCATTATTCATGTAGATAAGAGCACCTCCGTTCATCACCCATGTAATAAACTATAAACTGTTTAGTACCCATGTAATAAATTATATCCCCTACGCTACCCGTATAAGACATCATTCTCCCACCACAAGTAAGAAGCGATTTCCCCGCATTACACAGAGGTTACTGGGAACTCGGCTCCTTCGCACCTTTTAGCAGTATTATGGTTTCGTCATGGTGACTGCCCGCCAGGTCGTCCGTGTCCCCCAGCGGGAGCCGGCACTGGGCGCACATGTACACTGCGGGACGGGGAGACTCTATTTCCCCTTCCATCAGTCCCCGCACACCTCAGCACAGGGGGTGAGTACAGGCGCAGCGGCCCCGAGTGGCTGGAAAACGGGAGTGGGACCATGCACACGTGACGAGACACAGAGCGGTAACTTAGTTTCCTGCCCCAAGTCACCGCGACCGCAGTACACGGTGAGGGACCAGCACCATTGTGTCAGCTGACCGTGTTCACTGGCGACGTCATTGTACCATGTGACCAGTGTTGCCAACTCTGAAATGGAAAACAAGCAACCTATAAGTAAAAAATAAGCCAAAAACAAGCCCAAACCAAACCTAAAAAGCCCAATAAAAAAACCCAATTTATGGGGGTGTCTCTTTGTCCTCACTCTCTTCCTGCTTAACTTCCTTTATTCTCCCTCTTCTCTAACCTAAATATTTTATTGTATGCACAGCCTTATCTGCCTATATTGCTTTTCTCCCTCTACACCAGCCTCTATACTTTTACCTCCTCCCTCTTTTCATACCTCATTCCCTTGCCAGTCTTCAGCTGTGTACACACTTGCTGATGTGTGTACCCAGCGATGCGACGCCCGACCACGCAATATATATTGGCCGGTCGATACATACTGCGCGATGTGGTGACCAAACATCCAATATGTCGGGTACCGGCTCCATCCACTATGCCAGCGTCAGCATCTGGGTCGTTCCATCGGCCCAGGAGTGCGCAGGGTCATGCATAGTGGGTACACACTGGCCGATTTGGACGATATGTCAGCCCAATCAGCAGGATCAGGTGACAAATCGTCTACTGTGTACCCACCTTTCCTTTACCTGACTCTTCTTCTCCGCATTTCTCTCACCCCTCTTCTTTACCTCCTTCATTCCTGTCACCTGTCTAATTCCATTATCCCCTTTTTAACAGCCTCAGTCATTTTAACTCGCCCCTATGTACCTGCCTCATTTCTATCATCTAGTTTACCTCTCCTTCTTGCCTGCCCCCTCCAACTTCACTCTGTCCACTGCCCTCTATACCCCAGACACAACCTTCCCCCTCCCTCAGTCACTACCAGTGCAAAACACACATACACACATTTACTTACCCCTAGGGGTGCCTCGGCAATGCACACAAAAAAACAAGCCCGAAAACAAGCAACCTTAAAAAAAACAAGCCCCAAAACAAGCAACAAACAACTTGCAAAAAAAAGAAGCAACTTGCAAAAAAAACAAGCCCAATTCCGCTTGTTATAAGCGGACTTGGCAACTATGCATGTGACCCGAGCTCTAGAGTAGCGAGCAACAGGCAGGAGAGAGGCAGGATAGAGGAATAGCAAATGTAATGACACTGACACGGGATGGCCGTTGAAGGGGAGTCAATCGATGGCCGATATCGATGGTTCCCATACCATCGATGGCACAATGCAGCGCAGCGGTTCTTGATTGTTTGCGCATGTGCTAAGGCAGCTGTGTGATCCTGCTACGATCGATGTGCGAGCCCATAGACACGGAGGCCCGGTGCAGATTGATTGACAGGAAGTGACCATTTGGGGGTTAAGGAAACGCAGGCGTGCCTGGGCGGTTTACACGCCTTTTCATGGGCATGCATAAATTAGCCACTACAAGTGCATATGCAGACCTGCGTGGCAGAAGAACTCCCCAGGCTGCGGTAGTTCAGACCTGCCGCAAGGGTAAAATGGGCGCTGATGTCACCAATATTTATGCGTGCATGTGATCGCGCATGCAAGTACGAAGGCAGCAGTAAGTGTCTTTATGCTCGGGTGATCTTTGCTAACATTAGCATACTTTCACAGCTGCGAGCGTGGGAATGTGCACCTGCGTACGCATTAGCGTCCACCTCTGAATCAGGCCCTCTGTCATTGGGGCAGCAACGCAGCATGAGAACACACACACTTATTATGATGAACATTGGGGAGGAACACTGATGTAGCTGCTTGCACAATGTTGTGCAACCAAAAGGGCTATATCTAGGTGTCCGAGAGCCCAGGCAAAGTAATGGCGGCCATACACGGTGCGATGCACATTGTGTAGGGTGACTGCCGATCCACGGTAGACGGATCGTGCTGTTCCCGCCGTCAATCGTGTGGTCCCCGCTGACCGCACGATATGCTGGCTCCCCCCTCCACCATCTGAATGGGATCGTACATCGAATCCCAGATCATATGAACCTGCGGGAAGATCTGGGGATGTACGATCCCGTGGGAGCGCGCAGCACGATATCAGGTACGATATCGTGCCCATACACGGCACGATATAGCACCTATATCCTTCGGATCGGCAAGTATATTGTGCCGTGTATGGCCACCTTAAGGGACTGGCGCCACCCCTCCCCCATATTTTTTAAATAATTACACTCTGTACTTATAGCATTAAGAACAAAAATTATTCACGTTACGCTATACAGTAGTACCCCTTATACATGTTACTCTACACAATATAACCCCTTATACACAGGGGCGCATCCATATTATCTCCGAGGTCCCGCGTCGGTTCTCCCAGCGCTGCTCAAACGCTGGAAAATGGGCACCGCTGCCATTTTTCTGGTGTTTTGCGCATGCACTGAAAGGATTTCGCCAGGAAAATGGCATCCGCGCCATTGCCCACGGCGATCTGCGCATGCGCAGTAGACTTCGAGCACACTATACTGTCCAGAGTGTATTGATTCTGTGGTGGCCGGCCAGCCGTGTAAGTCGGCTGCTGGAATGAGAGGAGGGGGCACGTGACGGGAGATACACACGGGCCCCCTCCTCTCTAAAGACGCCCCTGCTTATACACATGCCACAGTAATAATGCCCAGTGTTCTCCCCAGAAAGTTTTGCCAGGCGGGTGGCATCAACTAGCAGCCGGGTGGTGGCCTTCGTGCAAAAAGGGGCATAGCTTCACATGGAGGGGGCGTGGCCACACAATAGTACCAATTCACATTATGGACCTGATTTAGAGCTAAGGCGCGATCGCTCGCTGTCGGGCGATTATTGCTCAGTGCACATACATATAAGTCGCAGTGCGCTTGCGCAAGCCAGTCTCAGCAATGGGGAATCGTGCGCTCGTAGTACACAGACTGCCCGCTAATTTGAGTGACAGATAGTCCCACTTGTGGGTGGTAACAGGGGAAGGTGCTTGTAAGTGGGTGCATTTGCGAAACTAGGGGGTGGTCCGGGGATGCACCCATTAGCCTCTGCCGCCAAATCGCTATTTTTTAAAATGTAATTAGTCCTTTCCCTGTCAGGAAGGCATTAACGCTGCTCAGTCTGCTCTACACACAGCGCTCACCTGACCAGGATGACATTTTCTGCAGCTCCGCCTCCCCTGTGTCCAAACCAATAGATTAATTGTTCTTGTGGCAGCGCACAATGACATCATGATGTCTGGCTGTGCGTTGAGCGGTCTAGTGAGGAGCTATCTCGCCCTACACCTGGAGGAGGACTCGATCTCTGCTGCCTTACCAACGCTGCAGCGTGAAGGGGACTTACCAGGGGCAGCAGCAGCAGCCAGCTCCCTGTCACCTCCACACACAGCACAGACAGAGACAGGTGATATGTGAGTGGTGAGGATAATTGGGGAGGCGGGGCCTGGTGTGAGAGAGTCTGACTGCACTAATCGGTAATCGGGTGGGAGGAACATCAAGACCCTGGTGACACAGTACACTGATCCAAACACCCCCAGCACCCATTATACCCCCCTCCCCCATCCATACACACATTATATACCTCCTTTCCCCCACCCATATACACACTATACCCCCTTTCCCCGCCCATACATACATTATACCCCCCCTCCCTCCACTCATACACACATTATACCCCCTCCCCCACCCATACACACATTATACACCCACACCCATGCACACAGTATATACCCCCGCCCCCCACCCATACACACCTTATACACTTCCTCCCACCCAATCATACACAAATTTTACACCTCCCTTCCACTAATAGATTATACATCCCCATACACACATTATACCCTCCTGTCCCCAGACACATTATACTTACCTCAATACTACTACACATACACATCCCTTCCCCCCCCCCCCCCCCCACAAACACACACACACACACACACACACACAGGCACACTGTACCCCTTCCACCACTACAATCACATTTCCCCCTCCACCCCTGCACAGGTACACTGTACCCCCTTCACTACTACACAGACATCTCTCCCCCTCCGTCCCTGCACAGGCACACTGTACCGCTCTCCACCTCTACACAGACATCTCTCCCCCTCCGCCCCTGCACAGGCACACTGTACCCGTCTCCACCACTACACAGACATCTCTCCCCATCCGCCCCTGCACAGGCACACTGTACCCCTCTCCACCACTACATACACATCTCTCCTCCCTCCATCCCTGCTCAGGCACACTGTACCCCTCTCCACCACTACACAGACATCTCTCCCCATCCGCCCCTGCACAGGCACACTGTACCCCTCTCCACCACTACAGAGACATCTCTCCTCCCTCCATCCCTGCTCAGGCACACTGTACCCCTCTCCACCACTACACAGACATCTCTCCCCCTCCACCCCTGCACAGGCACACTGTACCCCTCTCCACCACTACACAGACATATCTCCCCATCCGCCCCTGCACAGGCACACTGTACCCCTCTCCACCATTACACAGACATCTCTCCCCCTCCGCCCCTGCACAGGCACACTGTACCACTCTCCACCACTACACAGACATCTCTCCCCCTCCACCCCTGCACAGGCACACTGTACCCCTCTCCACCATTACACAGACATCTCTCCCCCTCCGCCCCTGCACAGGCACACTGTACCCCTCTCCACCATTACACAGACATCTCTCCCCCTCCGCCCCTGCTCAGGCACACTGTACCACTCTCCAACACTACACAGACATCTCTCCCCCTCCGTCCCTGCACAGGCACACTGTACCCTCTCCACCACTACACAGACATCTCTCCCCCTCCGCCCCTGCACAGGCACACTGTACCACTCTCCAACACTACACAGACATATCTCCCCCTCTGTACCTGCACAGGCACACTGTACCCCTCTCCACCACTACAGAGACATCTCTCCTCCCTCCGTCCCTGCTCAGGCACACTGGACCCCTCTCCACCACTACACAGACATCTCTCCTCCCTCCATCCCTGCACAGGCACACTGTACCACTCTCCAACATTACACAGACATATCTCCCCCTCCGTCCCTACACAGGCACACTGGACCCCTCTCCACCACTACACAGACATCTCTCCCCCTCCGTCCCTGCACAGGCACACTGTACCCCTCTCCACCACTACACAGACATCTCTCCTCCCTCCGTCCCTGCTCAGGCACACTGTACCCCTCTCCACCACTACACAGACATCTCTCCTCCCTCCGTCCCTGCTCAGGCATACTGTACCCCTCTCCACCATTACACAGACATCTCTCCCCCTCCGCCCCTGCACAGGCACACTGTACCCCTCTCCACCACTACAGAGACATCTCTCCTCCCTCCGTCCCTGCTCAGGCACACTGTACCATTCTCCAACACAACACAGACATCTCTCCCCCTCCGCCCCTGCACAGGCACACTGGACACCTCTCCACCACTACACAGACATCTCTCCCCCTCCGTCCCTGCACAGGCACACTGTACCCCTCTCCACCACTACACAGACATCTCTCCCCCTCCACCCCTGCACAGGCACACTGTACCCCTCTCCACCACTACACAGACACATCTCTCCTCCCTCCATCCCTGCACAGGCACACTGTACCCTCTCCACCACTACACAGACATCTCTCCCCCTCCGCCCCTGCACAGGCACACTGTACCACTCTCCAACACTACACAGACATATCTCCCCCTCTGTCCCTGCATAGGCACACTGTACCCCTCTCCACCACTACACAGACATCTCTCCTCCCTCCGTCCCTGCTCAGGCATACTGTACCCCTCTCCACCATTACACAGACATCTCTCCCCCTCTGCCCCTGCACAGGCACACTGTACCCCTCTCCACCACTACAGAGACATCTCTCCTCCCTCCGTCCCTGCTCAGGCACACTGTACCACTCTCCAACACTAAGACATATCTCCCCCTCCGTCCCTTCACAGGCACACTGGACCCCTCTCCACCACTACACAGACATCTCTCCTCCCTCCATCCCTGCACAGGCACACTGTACCACTCTCCAACACTACACAGACATATCTCCCCCTCCGTCCCTACACAGGCACACTGTACCCCTCTCCACCACTACACAGACATATCTCCCCATCCGCCCCTGCTCAGGCACACTGTACCCCTCTCCACCACTACACAGACATCTCTCCCCCTCCGTCCCTGCACAGGCACAATGTACCCCTCTCCACCACTACACAGGCATCTCTCCTCCCTCCGTCCCTGCTCAGGCACACTGTACCACTCTCCAACACTACACAGACATATCTCCCCCTCCATCCCTGCACAGGCACACTGTACCCCTCTCCACCACTACACAGACATCTCTCCCCCTCCGCCCCTGCACAGGCACACTGGACCCCTCTCCACCACTACACAGACATCTCTCCCCATCCGCCCCTGCGCAGGCACACTGTACCCCTCTCCACCACTACACAGACATATCTCCCCCTCCGCCCCTGCACAGGCACACTGTACCCCTCTCCACCACTACAGAGACATCTCTCCCCCTCCATCCCTGCACAGGCACTGTACCACTCTCCATCACTACACAGACACATCTCTCCGCCCCTGCACAGGCACACTGTACCCCCCTCCACCATTACACAGACATCTTTCCACCCCTGCCCCTACACAGACTGAACCCCCCTCCACCACTAAACAGACACATCTCTTTGCTGCCTAACTAATGATCACGAAACAAAGTGCCATACTTCCAATAACGTTCCTGGTAGGCTGTTTTAGTGGGGCGCCATGCCCTGCACGATTTCTAAAGGGCAGAATGTGCTCTGCCCCTCTTAGCGGTGCCTCACTAAAACAGCCTGTGCTGTCCCCACCAGTGTTCTGCAGTGTCCCGTGGGTGGGGAAAATAGCGGTGCCACGGTCAACGCCAGTGTATGGATGCTGGATGCACAGCAGCGCTTGGGGGAAGCCCAGCAGGTCCATAAGTGCCAGGCACACCCCCCAAGAGTGAAGAAAAGGGGATGTGCCTCAAAGATACTCCCCCTTTTCCTGTGACCACGCCCCTTTTTTGGCGGCGTGCGCCTTCAGCGCTCACAGGAATCCCTCTTTCTAGGTCCAGTGCTGGAACTACAATGAACACTACTTCCAAGGTAACACAAGTTCTGGCGAGGAGTTGGAACTGGGACCACCCATTACCAAATGTCTAGTTTCGCCTATGAACAGGGGAGTGGTGTTGCGGACGCAGGCGCATCAGACCGACAAAACGCTGTTTAAAGGGAGTGCATACTTAGGAAAGTAGGGTCATTGTACACTTCACCTGCATGTATTTCAGCCAGCACTGATCGCAGTGCTTACGGTGGGGTAAAGCTACCTCAAGGGCTGCAAGCAGCTCTGATGGCTTTTGATGTTACCGATTAATTCAACAATTCCAGGAGATGACGCGTGTTGCGAGGGGAAAGGGGGCGTCTTTATACACTAGCGAGAGCTCATTGCCGTAGCTCGCTAGGACATAGTGGGCGTCCTAACGCAACGCAGTGCGAACGTGGAATTTGAATATCCGGCCCTTTTTTGCCAGCGAGCGGCCACATCTTGCGAGCAGGTCTGAATGAGCTCCTATTTCCACACAGTATGGCCCCTTATTGCCCTTTGCAGCATTTACATGCACCACACAGATGTGATCACACTTAACAGTAAATCACAGAAAGGCCAATTGGTGTCTAAACAATATAACCAGGTTATGCCACCTCTAGCTGACCAAGGTGCAGGGGTTTATATAGGGGTACGATTGCTCCTGGCAAACAGCACATACTTTTGACATAGAGAACAGGCCGCGACAGCACTGGGCCCCCTCGGCCGACGCCCCTGGCGACTGCCATTTTAACGAATATGAAAATACACCCCTGCCAGAGTGCGCCATGGACCTGATTCAGACCTGCTCGCTAAAACGTGAACGCTTGCTCTGAGCGATTTTCACCCATCTGCGCATGCGTATAATTCGCAGTGCGCGTGCAAAAGCCATTTGTTGCAGTCTCATTTTGGTTGCTCGTAAGCCAATATCAGGTCGCTGCTTTGAGTGACATATAGTGCCATTTGTGGGAGGTAACAGGGGAAGGTGCTTATGAACGTGGGAGTGGATGTGCAAACGCAGGCGTGTCAGGCCGCCAAAATGCTGTTTAAAGGGCGTGCATAGGGGCGTGGCCTGGACTTGGAGCTGAGAAGTCGCATCTCCAGTGAGCTCCTGTGACATCAGCCCTAAAAGCCCTTGTCAGATTTATTATCGGGCTCTCCCTATATACAGGGCATCTGTTTCTAATCTTGAGACTCTGCTGTGCTGCCCGTGAGGTGGTTGCTGTTCCCGGAGACCGTCTGCTAGCCCCGTTTGAGGCTTGAGGCCTGGTTCGCGCCAAGAAGCTGGGACCTAGCGTACACGAGCCGCCCGACGGAACCTCCATCCCCCACTTCAAAGCGCAGCCTCCCTCCTGCCTGGTGACCCCAAGTGCCTGCCGATCTGCACCACAGAGGACGAGCGGCGCTCCGGCGGCTCCTAGTCACGCGCCTACTGCGAGTGCTTTATACTCACGTGTCGGGATGCCGCAGGGCCCGGCGGTGATCGGGTGAAGCTTACCTTCCTACATCCCTGCTATTGGTGCTCTGGCTGCCCTTTTCTCTCTCACCCAGCCTGTTACCGGATGATGGGGCCACTTCTGCTGTAGTTGCTGCTCTGCCTGTAGTGACCCCGTTCTGCCTACATATATGAGGAGGCCCTAGGTGACTCTCGATCCGCACATATACTCCTTTGTCCAGCATACTGAGGCCCTTACAGGAGTCTATTGGCCCTATGTTTGGTCACTGGGACTACTGACCGCATTTCTCTACTGTGAGGGGATACTGGCATCTCCGCTGCTACATTGCAGGTACTGTGATTGACCACCACAAGGGAAGATAGCCAGTGTATGACATCCAAAACGCATTGAGCCAATCTGCCTGATAGCAGATATATCCCCTCTGCTGACCAACTCATATGTGTTTTTCTTTTCTTCCAATATATTTCCCTTCATTTCTATGAGTCTCTATTGATATTATAACATATTTGGGCTTGGAGCTCCCCCGTGTGGCCGCGTTTGTAACATTTCACATTTCCCTATTTACAAAAGTCATTTTATTTGATCTCACAGCAGGTGTCAATAATATTTAGTACTGCCTAATATTACTATTATATCTTCTATATATTGCTGTGGAGATAGTTGATCTCTATGGGCTGACACGTACGCTGCGAGATGGCCATGACCCCCTGATTCACCCGTATATTATGGGGAGAGGTATGTGGTGACCGTATCCCGGGAATGTACCTCCTGAGGCTATACATGTATTAATATTTTTGACCAACATATCTGCTGTACTTGCTCTTTTTCCTTTCTCTATGTGTGTGTTTTCCTTTTGTCTTTCCTGTCTCTATCTCTCTGATGGGAAAAACTAAGAGGACGGTGCGGACACCTAGTGTTAAGAAGACTGTGGATACCTCGTTGCAATCCAATCTGTTCCGCTACCTTACCACTGACGGTGGTGCTTTTGAAGATAACGCACGCTCTGATTCTAATCCGTCTACGTTGTCTGACAATACTGGACTTATGGCGTCACCAATTCATACTGGTTCAGGAGATGTGTCAGACACCACTATGTCTGAGGTCCTGGCGCACTTACGCTCTCTCCCCACGAAACAGGACTTTTTAGACCTTGATAAGAAAATTGGGGCCACAGTCAAAGCGGGAATCGCTACTCTTCAAAAAGATATTTCTCACGTTGCACACCGGGTGTCTGACATGGAGACACACATGGAGGAAGTCAGTTCTTTCCAACAAAAAGTCCGGGACACTGTATCTACGCATGCACAAGAGATGAGAATGTTGCAGCGGAGACTAGACGATCTCGATAACAGAGGTCGTCGCAACAATTTACGTATCCGGGGAATCCCGGAAGACGTCCAAGGTCCTGGTATCATTGATGCACTTACTAAAATGTTCAATGAACTTACTGATGCAGAACCAGGCAATGCAATTCTTTTTGATCGTGCTCACCGGGCCCTACGTCCAAAGGGTCTCCAATCTGAGGCTCCCAGAGACATTATTTGTCGACTCCACTACCATCATCTTAAGGAAGAAATCCTCAGCAAAGCACGCAAATTGGATGGTATTGAATTTAATGGTAATAAAGTTCAAATCTTTCCGGACCTCTCCTGGAATACACTCCATCAAAGACGTCTTCTTAAACCTCTTACTGACGTTCTTAAACAGAAAGGTGTCTGTTTTCGTTGGGGATTTCCTCTGAGTATCCAAGTCATGCATGATGGCCGCCAACTAATCTTACAGACACCGGAAGACCTGGATAATTTCTGTGCGGCACTTTCTATTTCAATACCTCCTCTCCAGGATTGGTTCCACCTGTTTTCACGTCTAGATCCACCCATCTCACCTGTTGCAAAGGCTCCTTGGACAACAGTGAGGAGGCAGAGGCACAACTCAGCTTCTCCACGAGCTGAAGGGACAGCCTCTGGCACCTGATCACTTGCGATAGTTAAATGTGATTCTTTGCTTCTTTGTTGAGCTTAGACAGGATACATGTCCGGAATTGTATCCTTTTGATATTGTTGGGGGTCAGTTCGCTCACTGACCATTTGATGATTATAGATTCTTATAACTGTCTTGGTTCTTACCTAATAGTTTAATGTTTTCTATTTGTCATTTCTACGAAAGGAAAGTATTTATTTATGTTTTTCGTTCTCATCACACAGCAGATTTTGTAAGGTTATGTATGTTTTAGTGGGTTTCTTTACGAAATTCTCCTAGAATTGTTATATGGATATGTCTCATATATTTAAGATATTAATGTAGATGGTACTGTTGTTCTTATTATGTAGATGATTTATTTATTTTTTGATATTGCCGTTTACAGGATATATGTTAATTCTTTATTCCCGGGGGGTGGTTATCGCTGCCTTACCCCAGTTGGGTCGTTCCGCATTTTTGACCTTGGAGCATGGGCCGACTATTGTCTGCTGCCTGCTCCAACAGCGGAAATTTTTCTTCATGGATATATTTCTCTGTTTATTTTAATCATATTTTTTTTTTGTTTTCCTTATACTATTTTATTTCTTTTTTTTATTATTCTTGTTTTTATTTTAATATTTTTGTTTTTGTTTTTATTTTTTCCCCTTTTGGTCGCTATATCTCTGCTGCTCATGTAAACTCTTGTAAGATTCATATAATGCCTCACTCTCTGTTTATGATTCACCCTTTCCACAGCCGCTGCCATGGCCCCCCTTAAACCAGAAAATATAAAATTATGTTCCTTTAATGTTAAAGGTCTTAATATTCCTGAAAAACGGTCCACTTTACTGCGAGAACTTCACCTAGAGAGAGTAGATGTGGCCTTTGTGCAAGAAACGCACTTTAAACAGCTAGTTGCTCCTAAGCTTGGGAATTATTATTACCCCCATGTGTTTTGTAGTAATAACTCTCAGAGTAAATCTCTGGGAGTGGCTATACTTCTTTCTCATAGGCTTGCCGTTACAGATATATCTCATCATATTCTAGTGGAAGGCAGGTGTCAAATATTGAAATGTAAGATATATAATCAAGTATACACTATTGTAAATGTTTATTCTCCTAATCAGAAACAGAGGCAATTTTTTAATAAGGTCTTGAAACTTTTGGAACCATTGAGAGAGGGATGTGTAATTATAGGTGGAGACTTTAATTGGTCTTTAGACCCTGTGTTAGACTGTTCTTTGGGATCGCCCCGAGTCTCCTTGCGAGATCATCGTAGAGTACGTCAACTTTTTTCTGAATACCAATTTATAGATTTATGGAGGACTCAACATCCAACGGTTAGAGATTATACGTTTTACTCTAACCCGCACTCTGTATATTCACGTATTGATTACTTTCTTATAGATCATAGAAACCTTCAATATTTTCCCCATAGTCAAATAGGCCATATTACCTGGTCTGACCATGCCCCAATTTTTGCACATATATGTTTTCCTAACTTGACACCCAGACCGTGGACATGGCGCTTTAATGAGCTCTTACTTAGTGACCCCTGTACTAAAAATGATCTTCTAAAAGCCATTACTGAATATATTGATATTAATGATGCTCCAGATGTGTCTAAGATTATGGTGTGGGAGGCACACAAATGTGTGATTAGAGGACATTGTATTCAACTAGGTTCTAGATTAAAAAGGGAAAGGATGGCTCAATGGCAACAACTCCTAACCCGTATCCAGTCCCTGGAAACATCCCATAAATCCTCTTTAGATGCAACTACATTGAGAGAACTTACTGAAGCAAGGCAGGCTCTTAATAAGCTTCTTCAGGATAAAACTAAATTATATCTACAGAAATGCAGGCATAAATTTTAGCAATGGGGAAACAAGCCTGGCAAAATGCTAGCTAGAGCTCTAAAAACTCAGAGGCTAAAATCTTATGTCTCCAATGTTCGGGATTCTGGGGGGAATGTTGTCCACACCTTTCCTCAGATTGCAGCGGCCTTTCAAAATTATTATTTGAAACTTTATAACTTACGTAAGGAACAATCACCTACCCATTCATTAACGCATCAGGAAGCGATTAGAAATTACCTCCTTTCGGTTGATTTCCCACAACTTGATGAGAGCGATCTGACTTCCCTCGATCGCCCCTTTACCTACGAGGAACTAGATTTTGCTCTGTCAAATACTCCTCTTGGGAAAAGCCCTGGCCCTGATGGTTTTCCTGTAAGTTATTATAAGACATTTCGCTCTATGCTGTTGCCCCTTTTTTTGAAAGCCTGTAATGAAGTTTCTGATAGGGTAGGTTTTTCCCCTCAGACACTTGAAGCACATATATCAATAATTCCTAAAGAGGGGAAGGACCCTGCACAATGCGCTAGCTATAGGCCTATTTCTTTATTAAATAATGATTTAAAATTATATGCTAAAATGCTGGCAAATAGGCTGAGTTCCCTTCTCCCGGGCTTGAAGACCAAGTGGGATTTGTTCGAGGTAGGGAGGCTAAGGACAATACCTCTAAGATTATTGATATTATCCATTTTATTAAAGGTACTGGGACCCCTGTTATTCTTCTCTCAACAGATGCCGAGAAGGCCTTCGACAGGATTGATTGGCAGTTCATGGAAGGCCTTCTTCGATATATGGGGTTAGGATCCCACTGTCTTCATCGTATCTTAGCCCTTTATAAATCGCCCACGGCCAGAGTTCGGGTCAATGGGGCCCTTTCAGAGCCTTTCCCGATCACTAATGGTACACGTCAAGGATGCCCACTGTCTCCTCTTATATTTGTACTTTGCATGGAGGCATTGGCGAGGGCAATCCGATGTAACAGGAATATTAAAGGTGTGCAGATTGGAGACCATGAATACAAATTGGCACTATTTGCCGATGATCTCCTTGCTACCATCTCTTTGCCGGTGACCTCTCTCCCTGCCCTCATGCAAGAATTTGATAGATTCAGTGGAGTCTCTAATTTTAAAATCAATTATTCCAAATCCGTTGCCATGAATATATCAACCCCTGACAACACTGTGACAAGCCTTAGAGGTGCTTTTCCCTTTGTGTGGACTTCTTCTAGTCTTAAGTATTTGGGTGTTCTTTTATCCCCTTCAAATAATAATTTGTACCAGTTAAATTTTCCCCCTCTTATTCAAAAATTTAAGACAGATTTTCAGAGATGGTCTATATTGAAGCTATCCTGGTTGGGTAAAATTAACACGGTTAAGATGTCTATTTTACCTAAGGTCTTATATCTGATGCAAGTTTTGCCTATTGCAATACCAGTTTCCTTTTTTCGGGAATTACAAAGCTTAGTGGGTCATTTTGTTTGGGGCTCAGGTAGAGCCAGACTGTCACAGGCTGTATTAACGCAAAGTCGTTTGAGAGGTGGTTTGCAATTACCCCACTTCCTTACTTATTACCATGCAGTCCACTTATCTAGGATTGTTGAAATGTCTCGTCTATCATCAATCAAACAATGGACATGTGTAGTAGGTCACACAGTAGGTAAACCACCCCATGTCCTTCCCTGGGTTGTTAAATGTCCGTACTTATCTCACCCAACACTAGGCCCCACTCTACGCTGTTGGAATAAATTTAGAAATCTCCCCTCGTTTAGCCCATGCGCTTCACTGCCTACTCCACTGGTAGATAACCCTGATTTTCCCCCAGGTCTTATGACATCTAATTTATCTAGTTGGTCCACAAAAGGTATTACACGTATATCCCATCTAGTGACACATAGTGGAATGCGATCTTTTACAGAACTACAACAAATATATAATCTCCCACCTCGTTCATTTTGGGTATTTCTCCAATTAAGACATTATGTGAATTCTCTTAAGGCTAGTGAACCTCGCTGGATTCCAACTAAATTTGAAGCTTTATGTATGGCAGTAGATCCACCAAGACACCTTATTTCTTCCATATACCAAATATGTCTTGAATGCTCTAATCCATCTTTACCTTCTTATGTCTCTGCCTGGCATAGTGAACTAGGAAGGGACCTAACTGAAGATCAGTGGTCACAAATATTTGATTTTACTTTTGCTAGTTCCTCTTCACTCCAAGTTCTAGAAACCCAATATAAGATTTTGGCAAGGTGGTATAGATGCCCTGTCCACATCCACCGGATGTTTCCAAATTTACCTGATTTATGCTGGCGTTGTCAACAGGCGGTGGGCACCCCTCTCCATATTTGGTGGCAGTGCCCGGTGATAGCTGACTTTTGGAGGAAGGTTCGACAATTATCGGAATTGATCACTGGTCTTCCTTTATCTGATAAACCTGAATTTTGGTTGCTAAATTTATCTGACCTCCCAATATCCATATATAAAAAATCTGTGTTGCGTCATTTGGTGAATGCTGCAAGGGCTACTGTACCATGTTATTGGAGGTCTTCGACTTGTCCTCCCATCTCTCGATGGTTCCAGAGAATAGATCAATATATGTATATGGAAGACCTCTCATTGACTAAATCCTCTCCTCTAGATTTTACTGACATTTGGTATTGCTGGCTGAATTTTAAAGAGACTGCTGAATACAAAATAAATATTTAAGTGTTTCTTAGGATATTGCGACATCCTCTTTTATTTTTCCCTATTATTTTGTTATCTTTCTTTCTATATATTGTTTTCTTTCTTTCTTAATTTTTTATGTATCTTGTTTTATTAGCTATTTTGATTTTTGCTTTTATATTGTGGTGTTTTTTGTTTTTGCTTGTTTTTCATTTTCTTTTAGTTAGTAATATTTGAAAGCACGTACAAAATTAAGTGATTTGAGATTTATTCTTTCTTGCTCCTATATCTCATGTTGTATGAATATATTTGTTGACTGATTTCATATTGTTCTTTGATCTTATTTGCTGTTTTTGTGGGCCGCTGTAGGCCATATATGTAATGTGCTGTTTCCATTCTCAATAAAAACAGATTACATATAAAGGGCGTGCATAATTAGCAAAGTAGCGTCATTGTACACGTCACCTGCATGTATTCCAGCCAGCACTGATCGCTGTGCTTGCGGCAGGTTAAGGCAACCCCAAGGGCTGCGAGCAGCTCTGATGGCTCACGATGGTCCCGATTAATCCTTCATTTCCTGGAGATGATGTGTGTTGCGAGTGGCAAGGGGGCATCTTTAGACACTTGCGAGCGCAGTTTGCCGTAGCTCGCTAAAACATAGTGGGCGTCCTTACGCGACGCAGTGCGAGCACTTCATTTAAATAACCGGCCCCTTTTTGCCAGCGAGCGACCGCAACTTGCGAGAGGGTCTGAATGAGCTCCCATGTCTGCAAGCTTCTGGCCTGGCTGACATGCTGCCTGCCTTTCCGGGGAGGGCAGGAGCTGCACTCGATTTTCTGGTATATTTACTAAGGTGCAAGTTTTTAGAAGTGGAGATGCTGCCCATAAGAACCATCAGATCCTACTGAACATTTATCTAGCACCTTCTAGAAAATAATAGCTTGTATCTGATTGGTTGCTATGGGCAACATCTCCAATTCTAAAAACCCAGATTTAGTAAATATACCACTAGTCTCAGTATGTGAAGTCATACTGCTCATCACGTGACTGCACTAACAGCTGCCCTGCTACATGCCTGGACTTATAGTTCAGGAGGTTCTGACTGAGGGGGAAGCAGAGAACTGTGGCTAGGACTACACTTTCCCAGCATGCCTCACGTCCTGCGCTGTAATTATTTACATCGAAGAGATGGTGCTCCCCCCTCGGCTGGCGCACCTGGCAAGTGCCATCCTGACCAAGGGGTAGATAAGCCCCTGGTAACCAACATGGTCTAAAACTATTGCAAATCTTTTTATTTACAACTTTATAAAGCCTTGCTGACATCCAACCATTTTTATTTACCCATGAAATCTGTTCCCATTATTGGGGCTGATTCAGAGATATGCTCTAACCCGATGGTTAGTGCACATCTCAGATTGTGACTCCTCTGTGCTGGCGCATGACCTGTACTTTGCATGTGCAGTACGGATCTGCGATCCTGCAAGCAGTCCGACAGCAGATTGTCAGTAATTGACAGTCTGCTGCCTTTTCTTGGCAGGGGGTGGGCGGCGACTGCCTCCGTTTCCCAAAACAGAGGCATTTCGCCAGCGTTGGGGGAGAGGGAAGAGGCCAGGATCTCCATCTGGTGATGGAGATTTCCTGTTCTCTTTTGTGCATATGTGGCGGTCGACTAGAGTGACCTCATGGTCACTCAGCCGGCCAAGGATCACGCAGATGATCCGATGCTCTGTTGGATCAGTAATGCATGCAGGAGGCATGATGCCTCCTCCTTCATTACCATAATAGTGCTATCACAGCTGCTACCAAAAGCTGCAATAGCACCTGAGCCTGAATCACCCCCAGTGAGCGTTGTCCTCCCAACAGAATGCTGAAAATATAAACATAGGTTGTTCCCAAATATATATTCTCTTTTGGAGTTCATGCTAGATGAGATGTAATGTGTGCCTACTTACTGTAGCTCTTATCCTAATACACTGTGCCATGGATGGTGTAATGGTTAGAATTACTGCCTTACAGCACTGAGGCCTTGGATTTGATTCCCACCACGACCCTAACTGAGTAGAGCTTGTACATTCTCCCTGTACTTGTGTATGTTTCCTCTGGGTACTTAGGCTTCCTACTACAAACCAAAAATATATTGGTAGATTAATTGGCTTCTTACAAAAAATATAACCCTAGTGTATAATGTATATTTTGTAGGAACTATACTCATGTGGTCTGCAATTATGCAAATGTAATGTACTCTGTATTAGTGTGTCCCTCCGGAAGCGTAAGTTTCAGTACCAAATCTGAAAGTCATGTGTAAGTGTGCTTTTTTATTTGTATGTATGTGCACTACAAATTTACATAATTATGCTAGACAAATAGGTATGTGCCAGGGGCGTATCTATAATAGGTGGAGTGTGCAGTGCACACTGGTCCCTGGGTCTAGGGGGATCGCACACTCAACAAGTGCCCGGTGACGCAGTCTACTCTAGTGCCCGAAGTCTGCTGCGCTCAGTGCGATGCCGGCAGCTGGGTGGAGAGGAAGGGGCCACGGACGGAGACTGCACACAGGCTCCCTCTTCTCTTAATACATCCCTGGTATATGCCCAATTCAGCATCGACCCCCATCACATGCAAAAAAATGTTCATTCATGCCTTTGTTTAATTTCTATTTGTGTCAAAATGATAATATATATATTTTTTATTATTACAGTGTTTCTTCAATTAAATGGTAAACGGACCATCAAAAATCAGGCAACACTATAGGAAGCAGGTTGGTGTGAGCACACTGCCATATGGGCAGCTTTGCAATTGCGATCCTTGTAATAATATAAATGCAGCGAGAGGTGTATGACACCCCCTGATGCATTTGCGATCCCAACACTGCGACGGAGGTCGCTGGCTGGTATCGCCATCTCGACTATCGGTGGTCGATGGTCACGATGGTGGACGGCACCAAGCCTCCAGCCAGCTGAGTAAACTTCAGCTTACTCAGGCTGGCCTGGCTTGCGAGCCCAGATCACAGAGTTGATCAACGCAGATTCTGGTCTAGCCATTCCCGGAAAACGGGGTGTACATGCCCCCGTTTTCGGGAACAGCAGCCGCCCCCCGTACCACCCCTTAAAGGCCTCTGCCTGTCAATCAGGCAGAGGCATTAAAGGGTTTGTGTGCGACTATGCAGGACCCATTATGCACACTCGTAGAATGGGTCCTGCGCACTCGCAGATTCCCGATAATCGAGAATCTACGATCAGCAGTGAACTTGGGCCTGATTCAGAGCCGTTCGTGAGTGCACAGCGCTCGCAAGCGGCTCGATATTTGAGATCTGCGCATGCACCGTGTCCGGCGTGCACATGCACGAGCACCGCCGAGCGACTGAAGTTCAGTCGATACGGGGCTCGCTACAAGACAGGGCGGTTGTCGATGGTAAGTGACAGCTCGCCCCGTTTTGTAGGGGTGTAGGGGTGGTTGGGCAAATGCAGGCGTTCCCTTAGGAATGCCTGGCGTTTGAGGGAGGATCTACTGACATCACTAGTGATGTCAGTAGTGGACTTCCTGCTCTATCAGAGCAGGAAGTCCACTCGGCCTTGCGGAAGCCGAGACCCTACCACATATTCTCGTCGCAAGGCTGATGGTCGCGATTATCGCAACGTGCTCCTTGCCGCTCGCACAAGCTGTGGGTGGGCTCCTATAGCTTTGCGAGCAGCAGGAGACAAAAAAAATATAAAAACGCCCACATTACCTGCGAGCGGCCGGCCCTTACAAGCGGGTCTGAATCAGGCCCTTGGTTCACTGCTGAATCAGGCACAATGTATTTTACCATCAGGCTTCTCATATGTCCTCCTACCTACCTTCTCAGGAGCTGGTAGAGATGAGAGATTTACCCTTCAATGCAATTTCAGCACAGATTGTAAAAATAATTAATAAATAGATAAGATAATAACCATTATAAAGGTGGTGTTTTTTATAAAGTGTAATACATGTTATAATGGAAGGGGGAGGGGGGTGGGTGAAGCACCTGAATATTACACCTAACCTACTAGAAAAACCTGGAATAGAATTCACTATTTATAACAATATACTCTATAATATAGTACAACTGTATTCAGGTCCCCTAGTTAATTTTTGAATCATAGTATTGCCCTACTTAATGTTATGCATTTTAGATGTACCCTAGGGCCTGATTCAGACCCGGTCACTCTGACAGAGCGCTCGCTCTGAATCAGGGCCGAGGTTTTTTTTTTTAGAACGGCCTCCTGGCAGCTCGCATAGCTGTGAGTGACCACCCACAGCTACAGCGAGCGGCCATGATGATGGTCGCGATGGTCAAGACCATCGTGACCATCGGGCTACCACAAGGGTCTCGTGGCCGCAAGCCCCAGAGAGATTTCGGCTCTAACAGAGCCGGAAGCTCTCCACTGACATCACTCGTGATGTCAGTGGGGCCGCCCCCAAACAGGCGTTCTCATGGGAACGCCTCCGCATCCACACCCCTGGCCCGCCCACCAAAGGGGGCGAGCTGTCACTCAACATTGACAGCTCGCCCCCTTTGGTGCGAGACCCGGCACGACGGAGTGCCCGTCGCTAGCCGGGTCTCGCGCATGCGCATGACGGAGCCGGCTCCATCTTGCGCATGCGCTTTGGGCCACCATCGACCCGTTTGCGAGCGCTCAGCGCTTGCGACCGAGTCTGAATCAGGCCCCTAGTTCACACTGCATCACACAGTGCGCTCAGGGTCTGATTCAGAGATGTATGCTACTGAATTCACAGCTGCGATCCCGCACACAGCCGCTATGTGAAAATATGCTAATGCTTTTGCCGGATGTAAATGCATTGAGATGTCCACAGATGGCTTTGCAGATCCAATATGCAGTCGCAGACAACTCAATGTCTGCGACTGCATATTGGATGTCGATAATCTGGCATCTGAATAGCCCTATGGTAACACAGAATGACTGCCTAAATGGAGATGGCGGAATCGCTTTATCTGCATACAGGATTGCAGATGTTACATGCCCCGAAAACGGCCAAGACACGCCTGCAGTTTTTGCCGACCTCCCCATTGTGTGCTAGAAAGGTCGACAATGAAAAGGTTGATAATCATTTGGTTGACACCAGAATGTCGACATGGAAGAAAGTCAACATGACAAAAGTTAGACCGTACAGGAGCTCGACAGGTCCAAAAGGCCGACATGGAAATGGTCAACACACGCTTTTTCTTCTAACCCTAATCTTCACACTATCCCTCCCCTTGGTGCCTAAACCTAACAGTCCCCCTTGGTGCCTAACCTTAACTGTCCAGTAAGTGTCTAAAGCTAACCGTCCATTCCACAGCCTAACCCTAACCCTCCAGTAAGTGCCTAACTCTAACCCCAACAAGCAAAATAAATAAAATAATGTGTCGACCATTTCTGTGTCAACCATTTCCGTGTCAACCCTTTGAACCTGTCATCCTTTTGTACCTGTCGATCTTCTGTACTGTCGACCATTTGACGCGCCCACTGAAATACAGGGCTCTTGCGTCCAAATTCATTCTGCATCTCCCAGCGGTGACCATCGGGATGAATGTGAAGTACAACTCAGACTTAAAACATCAGCTGCTTGATGTGGTATCGACATTACGTGCAACTCTGAATCAGGCCCTCTATGTTTTCCAATAGATTATATAATGTAAACCATTTCTAAACACATATTTGCTTACATTTTAAAGATGAAGCCCTACAATGACTGAAAGAATCAATTGTGCATTTCCAAGAACACAGCCAAGGTCGTAGCAAGCAGCAGACAGTGCATCTCCTAAAACGTAGACGAGGTCGGGGTAGACCGTGCATCTCTTGGGATGTAGCTGAGGTTGAGGCAAGTTGGCAGACAGTGCATCTCCTGGGACATAGCCGAGGTCGGGGCAAGTGGCAGACAGTGCATCTCCTGGGACGTAGCCGAGGTTGCAGGAGCCAGCAGACAGTACATCTCCAGGAATGTAGCTGAGGCCGGGGCAGGTAGCAGACAGTGCATCTACTGTGACATAGCCGAGGTCAGGGCAGGTGGGAGCCAGTGCATCTCCTGGGACGTAGCCGAGGTTGCAGGAGGCGGCAGACAGTTCATCTCCAGGGACATAGTCAAGGTTGCAGCATGCGACAGACAATGCAACTACAGGGACGTAGCCGGGGTTGGGGAAGGCGGCAGATAGTGCATCTTCTGGAACGTAGCTGAAGTCAGGGCAGGCAGCAGACAGTGTACCTCCAGGTTGTGGCAGACCAGCTGAGGCTAGGACAAGTTGGCAGCGTATCTCCAGGGACCTAGCAGAGGTTGAGACAGACAGCAGACAGTGCATTTCCAGTGACATAGAAAAGGTCAGGGTAGGTGGCAGACAGTACATCTCCAGGGACGTAGCCAAGGTCGAGGCAGGCAGTACACAAAGCAGGAAAAAGATGTTTTTAGGACTGCAGATTTTTCTGTTTACATTACTGCAGGTCTTCGTCTGTTGGTATAGTATCTGCTTCCATTGGCACATTGTGATACGTTTCACTCCATATGGGGCGCACAAATTGAATGTTATCAAAAAGCTTCTGGTTCATGGCAGTAATTGGTTCTTTGAAAACTTCACTATGAGGCACGGGAATTTGCATTTTTTTATCTAGATCCATGGAGTCCATGTGCAGTGTGACTGGAGATGCAGTTTTTCCAGTCTCTGGACCTCATTCAGAGGCGGTCGCAAGAAGCGATCGCTCTCTCTGAATGAGGGCGGGCACTTCATGTTTTTTGGTGCGGCTTCCTGGTCGCAAGCTAAGCTGTGGGTTACCACCCACAGCTTAGTTAGCGACCAGGGTGATGGTCGCGATGGTGATAACCATCGCGACCAACGGGGCTTGCGACCAGACCCTAAGGTTGGGTCTGGGCACTCGCAAGCCCCAGGGAGGTTTCTGCTCTGATGGAGCAGGAAGCTCCCCACTGACATCACTGATGATGTCAGTGCGGCCGCCCACAAAATGGTAGGTTTTCGTTAAGGAATGCCTCTGTTTTGGAAACCACCCTCCCGGCCCGCCTACAAAAAGGGGCGAGCTGTCGATCAACATACCGACCGCCCGTACACACCTGCCGCTGGAATGATGTCTGCAGACATATCTGTCCATCGGCTGTGCAGCACAGCCAATGGGATATGTCGGTGAACGACGACGTTCACCGACATATCGTGGGTACACACTAGCCGACATGCAGCAGATATATTGGCCGATCAATTGATCGGCCAATGTGTCTGTCAGTGTGTACCCAGCATTAGGATCGAGAATAATTTGAGTAAAGTGTCATCACTAAGGGGTGTGGCCTGGATGGGCATGGTGTAGAAGGCTAACTCCACAGCTCTCTGTGGCCCATATATTAATTTTCTGCCATCCTGAGTCATTTGCTCGGACCCTGGCACCGGTAATTTGCTCTGCACTTACCTCTCCACTCTCCAGGAGTCCTTTGGTCTGCCTGTCTCCACTGGCTTGTCACAAAATGTTTACTGGGTCCGGCAGCATTGGTCTACGGGCACGCTGGTGGGGCAGCGGGTAGGGGATTCTCAGTGATTGGAGCTATGGTCATGCTGATTGCAGTTGCTGAGCGGTCTCCGGTGTTCTTCCTCTCCTCTGGCTGCAGCGTTCTGTTTCCTGCTGGTCTGAACAAGCGGCTCCCATAGGAAAGTGCATGGAATTTAAAGGGCCAAGCGTGCCAAATTAGGAAGCTCACTTGGGTGCCCATTGGAAATTCCCTGAGAGCACTTCCTTGCCAGAATATAGGCTCCCAAACCTTACTCCAGCATTCTTATCTGTGATAATACTGCTCGTTCCTGACTTTGGCTTTGTTTGTGACCTGATTCCGTCGAATCCCTCGTACTGGGCTTGGTATTCTGGTTTGTCCCTTGGCTATCCTTCGTGACCTGCATATATCTGGTCCCTGGTACCGTCTTATCCGTTTGGTTCTGACCCGGCTTGTCAACTACTCTTTTAGTTTTCAACATACTCTACTCCTGTCCAGAGTACACTAGCACATGCATTAGTGAATCTAGTCTCTGAGCCACGACCTGAGTGTCGGACGCAGGTAAGTCCAAAACTCCTTGAATACAGCCGGCACGTTAAACTCCATACCTCAGCACTAGGTTTCCTGAATCCCAAAATATGGGATAGCATCCATTACCTATTTGTGAGTTGTGACATGGCTTTGTTATTGCTGCTGCTGATTGTTCCTGCTGGTGCATCTCACAGTTGCGGACATCATCTTAGATTTCAGCCCGGCTTCTATTGCAGCTCCTGTGCTTGCTCCCTGCATCTCCCACTATGTACACTGCCTCTGTGTGGTGTTAGATGACCCTATCATCAATCAAAAACAGCTATCTGGTTGCCTCCACGGACCCGCAATTCACAGAACCAGCAACCATCTTGGATTTGCAGCTTTGCTGCTGTAAGAGCGCCTGCACTTACAGACTTGTTGCCAGATGCCCTCGTCTACTGCTCTCTGCACCTAAAGCATTTGATGATGTAAAAGAAAGATGAGGGGGCTGTTTCTGCATATAATTCAGTTGGCATCCTCACTCTACTACTCTCTGAACCTAAAGCACCCTGCTGTATTTGACTCCCCCTGTCTGCTTTGTGTCCTGCTAGACTGAGGGGCAGGTGTTGAGACGTGGGATCTCCCTTTGTCTTTTGTAGCCTTTGCCCACCACAGACTACCCTGTGGGCATCTCCTATAACTGGCGTATGTTTAATCCTTACACTGTCTGCATCATTAGAGGTCAGATAGTGGGTGCAGTGTGACCTCCCTGACTCTTCTGTGATTTGCTGCTTCCTACCTCTTGTCCTACTCTGAAGAATTATTGGTGGTCTCTGCAATATGGGGCAGAATTCCCAGTCATCGACCGAAACATGGCTGGAGAGATTTTCCCACTTAGAGTTTGGTGGTGCGGCAGTTTCCAGTTCTTTCAATCCTCCCGACCTCCCTCATCGTGTGCTCCAGTGGATCTTTCTCCAAAGTATGAAATTACTATGCAACAGCTCCTGCAGGTCATTACTTTCTCGGAGAAATCTGTCACAAGCAAAAGAGCTTTCTCTGCTCCTACAGGACATGCAGGAGATGGAGTGGCATGTGATGGGAGCCAACCCTTGTGTTGCTTCATTGAAGGGTTCTACTGCTCCTGTTGCTGGAGGGTTCTCTACTTTAGAATCACCAATGGAGGCTTGTTACTCCAAAATCCCTGACATTGGGAGACTACTTCAAGTTCCTTTTGATGGCCTCACTGAGAAATCTATCGGTTCCTATACGAAAAGACCTCTGGAAAAGTTGCTGGTCAATTCCTTTGGACGTGATGACTTTGGTGTCTAATTTGCAGCAGAGGGGGTGCACCTTATCAATGACAAAAATGCTGTTGTCCATTTGGCTCATTTGCTCAACTCTCCACAATACAACGTGCATAAGGTGGCCACATATCCTGAGTTCTACAGGATTGTCCAGAAGTCCACGTTCCAGTTTGTCCGAATTAAAAGGAGACGCAGTGGACTTCCAGGGGCGGGGCATCCAAGATGACCGCTTTTTACTGAGGCTCCGTTTTGCTCTGATATTACAGGCGACCCTTCTCGACTTACATCCAGCCCAAGTTCCTGAAGATCACAGAATTTTGAGGCGGATACTCGCTGGAGTCTGCTGCCCTGGTTACCTTGCTGAAATGAGCCTGCCTTTTCCTATCCCTGGGGTCCGGACAAATTTTTTGGCGCGAACAGCTTGCCACGCAGCTGCTCTGCTCAGGTTTGATGGGCTACACTAACTCCAGGAACCCTTTCATTTAACCAGCAAGGTACCTGCTCTGGAGAGCCTGCAAGAAGACACTGCCTGTGTGCCGACGTCATTCGAATACCTCGCTGGAGCCATACAGCGCCTGTGTGGAATCTCTGTGGCTGCACCCCCGCTCTCTCCTGCTCCCTTCTCCGCAGACGACGGGACTTACCACTCAATCGAGGATCCAGGATCTGGAGCCTGTCGCTGTGGTCTGTGTGCTGCCCTGACGGTGGAGGTGGATGCCACATTAGTTCGGCTGACTGTTTAAGGGACCCTCTTTCTCCCTGCTGAGCCAGAGACTTAGGGCGTGATTCAGAGCCGGACGCTCTGACAGAGCACTCGCTGTGAATCAGGGCTGGCCTTCTGTTTTTTTTAGAGCGGCCTCCTGGCTGCTCGCATAGCTGTGGGTAGCCACCCACAGCTGTTGCGAGCGGCCAGGAAGATGGTCGCGATGGTCAAGACCATCGCGACCATCGGGCTTGCGACGAGACCCTTGTGGTAGGGTCTTGTTGCCGCAAGCCCTAGAGTGCTTTCGACTCTAACAGCTAACGTAGTTGCATTCATGCAAAGAAAATACTTAATGTAAGTTATTCTACTAGCTTTTATATTGATGCTGAATCTAGAAGTGTTTTTTTCTGGTACTCACTATTACAGGAATTCCTGGTTTAGGAATGTATAGTTAAATGATACCAATGGGATAGTCTTTTTTTGTGATATTGGGGATATTCATTCCAGGTTTCATTTTCTTTTCTTTCTCTTTTTATTCATATAATTTTATTAGACAACCGCACTTTTTATTTTTGATTATTCTCTTTTTGGGCTGGTTGGAGTGGGATGGATCAGTTCCTTTTGAGATCATCCCTAGCAAGTGACCACCCATAAAAAATGGGTAGAAACAAATCAAGTAACAATAAGAATGCATCTTCTCAGGGA
Organism: Taudactylus pleione; assembly: GCA_031769625.1. NCBI lineage: Eukaryota > Metazoa > Chordata > Amphibia > Anura > Myobatrachidae > Taudactylus > Taudactylus pleione. Next base: position 4,526,255 of record JAUIMM010000153.1, read on the forward strand.
GCCTCCTCTTCCAGGGGCACTGCAGAGCCCGCTCAGCCTGAACATGGGATTATCGTTGTTTCGGCTTCTATTGCTGAAATGGTTGAGGCAATGACCAAAGCCTTTATGCCGCAAATTGATAAAAAGTTTGAAAACATGCAAGCTTCGCTAGATGTAGCCATGTCCAAAGTTGATTCAAATTCGTCTAGGATTTCAGGCCTGGAACAGCGGTTGAGTGACGCCGAAGATACCATTAACTCTTTACAAGCCACAATTGAAGCTCAAACGCACTCCCAGAACTTGATGACCGATAAACTGGACGATTTGGAGAACAGGAATCGGAGAAACAATTTGCACTTCATTGGGATTCCAGAATCCGTTAAAGGCCAACAATTAATGGACTATCTTAGTATCACTCTGCCTCGAGCTTTGAATCTTCCAACAGAAGAGTCTCCACCACAGATTGAGCGTGCGCATCGTTTGGGCCTGGAAAGAGAGGACAACGGGAGTCGGCCTCGCCCTGTTATAGCCAGATTCTTGAACTTCAGGGCAAAGGAGAAGATTCTCTCAGCGGCTAAAAAATGCCCTCAGATCCTGGTGGAAGAAAGGCACATCCTAATCTTTCAAGATTTCTCGGCATCAGTGGCACAGAAAAGAAAAGCTCTTTCACCAGTCTGTGGAGAATAACCACAGATTCGCTCTTCTATTTCCTGGTAGACTCCGTGTAGACATGGATGGTCGCACAAAATTTTTCACTTACCATGAGAAGGCTAAGGCTCATTTTTTACGCACCCTTCCATCTCCGCGGTCACCTAACCACTAAGCCTATTATGTATCTAATTTTAGTGCAAATATATTTTTATTAGTTTATAATAGACAAATTTAACAAAAACAATTATAGCAGTATATATACACTTACATACATATATCGCAATCAATCTGCAGACAAAAAGAAAAATAAAAACATCTAAATATAAAACAAAAAAAACAACAAAAGGGGAAAAAGAAAAGGGGAAGAAGAAAAAAAAAAGAAAAAAAAAGAAAAACAACTCCGAATCCCACAAAGAACAGAAGAGAAGGAAAATAGAGAAAGAAAATGCAGTCCGCCAAGTACCAGAGAATCAAATCAGTGCCCAAACCCATTGGCCGAGGACCAGAGGGATCCACATACCATAAGGAGGTAATTAATTATTAATTAGGAGGGGTGAGATGCGATAATATCCCCATAGGTCCCCGAGTCCTTGAAATCCAACCAGCGGAACCAAGTATCCCTGAAAGCTGGATAGTTCCCATCCGCAGAAGATACAATATCTTCCATGTCCATGTAAAAGTCAATTTTGGTAAACCAGTCCTTAACTGTTGGAGGAGAGGAGGAGCGCCACCTTACCGGTATAACTGACTTGGCAGTGTTGTTTAGGTGGCATAACAAGGATTTTTTATATCTGGGAGTGGGGACAGGGGACAGATGGAATAACCAAAACAACGGGTCAGAAGGAACCGGTTCACCTATAATAATAGCGGAAAGTCTAAGAACCTCGGACCAAAATGGGTGGAGAAGGGTACATTGCCACCATATGTGAAATGGGTTGCCAGGGGCGTTAGAGCACCGCCAACAAATGTTGGGCACCCCAATCCCCATCCTGGAAAGAGTGTCCGGACACCTATACCAACGGGATATTAACTTGTACTGGGTCTCCCGAACCCCAACACTGGGGGAACAGACATGTGCCAAATTAAATATTTTAGCCCAATTGGCTTCCCCCACGTCCCCACCTAACTCCAGATCCCAAGTTCTAGTGAAATGTGGGAGAAGGAGACTCGACTCGCATCTTCTGAGAGAAAATTGTATATCAGTGAAATAGCATGAGATGGAGCAGAGGGACCAGTACATAGGAGTTCGAAAGGCGTTGGAGTGGCACGAGGGGCGTTGGAGGAGTCCAGAGAATGGAGAAAGTGGTGCACCTGAAGATATCGCCAGTACTCTCCCTGAGGTAGGTTCCATTTGCTCTGCAAATCAGCAAATGACGCAATCTTGCCCCCACTCACCAGCTGGCCGATTCGAAAGAGGCCTACATTGAACCAGCAATGAAAAGCTCTAAGATCCAACCCAGGAAGAAAATGAACATTCGATAAAAAAGACAAATACGGGGAAGTCGTAGACGAGATGGAGGGACTCTTACGAAGAGACCTCCAACAAGCTAGCGTAGGTCCAATGGTAGGATGGGAGGAGTTAGGGGGGGAAGGTAGCCATGGAACTATAGAAATGGGGATTGTTAAAGCCTGTTTTTCTATGTGAACCCATTGCTTTAGAGTATCAGTTCTAGACCATTCAAGTATTCTAGTCAGGAAGCAAGCGTGGTAATACCCCTGAACATTGGGAAGCCGGAGGCCACCTCTATTCATTGTCCTGTAGAGCAGGTCTAGTTTAAGACGGGGTCTCATCCCTCCCCACACAAAGTCCCTAATAAGGGCCTGAATATCCAAAAACCATTGCTGGGGTATCCTAATAGGCAGAGTTTGCAGAAGATACAGAATCTTTGGAAGAGTGTTCATTTTTAAAATGCCTAATCTCCCGAACCATGAAAAGGGTCTAGCTCTCCAAGATCGCAAATCTGAACGTATTTTGGCTAAAAGGGGAGTGAAATTAGCTTCAAACAAGTGACCAAGGTCTCTAGTAATGACAACTCCGAGATATTTTAATTGAGAGGCATGCCAGGCAAAAGGAAAAGCAGATTTAAGTCCTGCAATCATTTGAGGTGGAGCAGTAATGTTTAGGGCAACTGATTTGGTATAGTTAACCTTAAAATTAGAAAGGTCACCGAATAACCAAAACTCTTCTAAGAGATTGGGTAGGGAAGTAATCGGAGAAGTGATAGTGGCCAGTAAGTCATCGGCGAAAAGGGCCAATTTATATTCCTGATCCTGTAGAGTAAAACCAGATATATTGGGGTTTAGTCTAATAGACCGCGCCAAGGCCTCCATACAGAGGATAAAAATCAAGGGTGATAGCGGACAGCCCTGTCTAGTACCGTTGTTAATAACAAAGGATTCAGAAAGGGAACCATTGACTCTAATCCTGGCTGACGGGGAGTGATAAAGGGAAAGGATACGTTGAAAGAAAGCAGGACCCAATCCCATATGCCTCAGCACACCGGCCATGAAACCCCAGTCAATACGATCAAACGCCTTCTCGGCATCAGTGGACAATAATATTGCTGGGACCTTCAATATGGAGATATGATGAATAAGGGCCAGGATCTTAGAGGTGTTGTCCCGAGCCTCTCGACCCGGAACAAATCCAACCTGATTGCTGTGTATAATAGACGGGAGTAAAACTTTTAGTCTGTTTGCAAGAAGTTTTGCAAAAAGTTTGATATCAACATTGAGGAGGGAAATCGGCCGGTAGCTGGGACAAACGGAGGGGTCCTTGCCCTCCTTAGGGATCACAGTCATATGGGCCTCCAGGGACTGGCTTGAGAAAGGAGACTGTTCAGAGACCGTGTTAAAGGCCTCCAGAAGCAATGGGAGCAGTCTATCCTTAAAGGCCTTGTAATAGGTTGTAGTAAAACCATCAGGGCCTGGGCTCTTCCCATTAGGGGTAGATTTGATAGCCTCCTCTAATTCAAGCATGGTGAAAGGCCTCTCCAGCTCCTCACACTGAGTCTCAGCCAGCCGTGGGAACTTTACTCTAACAAGATAATCACTAATGGCCTTCTGTCTTACCAATGTATCGGGGTAAGATGTTGAAGTAGGGAGATTATAAAGGGAAGAGTAAAAGGAACAGAATGCTGCTGCAATTTTGTTGGTGTCGTGAAGAGCCAGACCCCCTCTATCCTTAATAGAAGGTATAAAACAGAGAGACCTCTGCGCACGGAGCGCTCAAGCTAACATTTTCCCGGGTTTGTTGCCCCATTTATAATATCTGCTACGGCATTTCCTAAAGGAATATTTAACTTTATCAAGGAGAAGCTTGTTCAATGCCGCGCGTGCAGCAACAAGCTCTACATAGATATCAGAAGACAGAGAAACCTTATGGGAAGACTCCAAAGTCTGTATCTTCTGCAATAAATCCTCTACCTGGCCAGCCCTTTGTTTTTTCAAGTAGGATCCCAGCTGAATGCATTTCCCCCTAATAACACATTTATGTGCTTCCCAGATAGTAAGCCCTGACACATCAGGGGTTACATTACACTCAATGTACCCATCAATAGCCTCTGTAAGTTGGGATTTACAATAGGGATCATTCAGTAGGGATTCACTGAAACACCAAGATCTACAAAACGGGTCAGAGATCCCTAGAGAGAGATCCAACAGGACTGGAGCATGGTCTGACCAAATCATCGGACCTATGGAGGCATCACGCACTAAATGGAGAACTCTATGGCCTAGCAATAAATAATCTATCCTTGAATAGGACTGATGTGGGTGTGAGAAGTGAGTAAAGTCTCTATCAGTGGGGTGAAGGATACGCCAAACATCGGAGAGCTGGTGAGTGTGGAGAAGACGCCTAACCTTACGTGATGTATGAACTGGGAAGGAAGCAGAACCAGAAGACATATCTACTTGATGGTCCAGGACCCAATTTAAATCCCCTCCAACCACCAGGATACCTTCTTGAAGAGAGGCGACCCTATCAAATATCTTTTCGAGGAAGGCTGGCTGACCCTGGTTAGGGGCATAGATATTGACAATGGTAAATGTTTGAGTAAATACGGTGCATTTAACTAGCAAACACCTCCCCTCCTCCAATCTATGGACAACTACATTAGACACAGGAAGATGTTTAGCAAACAAGATTGCCACTCCCTTAGATTTAGATTGTGTATAATTGCAGTAATAAACTGTGGGGAAGAAACGATTGCTAAGTTTAGGGGCAGAATCTTGGTGGCGGAAATGAGTCTCTTGTACTAGAGCGATGTCTGCTCCTTCGGCATGAAAGGAACGTAGGGCCTGAGCCCGTTTTTCGGGAGCATTCAGCCCTCTGGCATTAATAGAAATTATTCTAAGGGAGGCAGCCATAAATACAAAAAAAGGACATCAATAGAAAGCTGTAAGGGACCGGAACTAAATTTGAAAAAAAGAAAGAGGGAGAAGAAAAAAAGGGTGAGACAAAAAACAAAAATATAGAAAAACAAATGAGAAAAAAAAAATACAATTTGAAATATACATAGAAACAGTAGAAACCTAGAAAAACCGCATCCGGACAAAAAGGGGACCACCAGGGTGTCCATGTCACGGAAAAAAGTTCTGCGGTGGGGGGCACACTAGGGGGTAATAACCTTGTCATCCTAAACAATATCAAATTGGCAAAATGAAAATGCCTAGTTGAGTGACATCGGCTTGTACTAGAGAAATCTGTATTTGCAGAGATTCGTGGAGCCGAGATTCGAGATCTTGCATATCCTGCTTGGAAGGGAGAGACTTCACATGAAACAATATCTCAGTGATTTCGCCCCGTAGTTGAGCCATATGATCTTGAATATCGCCTGGGGCAGGAGCAGCAGCCATGGGCTTTGAGGGACTGGAGATGGCACCTTGCGGCGCTTCAGAGGGATCCGTACTGTGGGAAATGGACAAATAGGAGCGCAAATTCTGTTGGGAGGTACAATCTCGTGGATTTCGGGGAGTCTTACTCTGCGACCCTTTCCCCGTCTTGCCCATCAGAACAGAGGATTGAGGTTACATAGAAAGAGAGCACTGCGGATAAATTGGATGACGAGGATTACATTCCCCTGTTAGTGGAACGGCATAGCGGACAGGGAGTGCCTACATGAGGCCCCGGACACAATGGAATTAAAGTCACATTAAAGGCCAGCCAGTGGAGAAGACGAGAAGTATGTTCCTAAATGGGTTAGTCCGGACCGTGACCAGGCTGTGGCAGAGAGCACAATAGAAAAACCAGACAGGTATAGAGCTGTAGTGTCTTCAATCAGCCACAGGAGGGAGCTCCAAGCCAGTTAAAGTATTAAAGTTATTCAAGTTCAGGAGAGTCCAGAAATTTTTTTATGTCACCCATTTTAATAGTGGAGCAACTCTGAGAATCATTCAGAAGCTGAATACTGTGCAGGGCAAGCCTAGGTACTTGGTAGGGTATACAAAGCAGGGGGAATGAGACTGCTGTGGGGCTTGTTGTCACAAGCAGCAGGGGGGAGAGTCAGTGGGGTGTCCTCAACCAAGAGAGTACCTGTGTGGCAGCTTGAAGAGGAGCCTCGGCAGCAGAACCTGGAGCGGTGTAAAGGCATAGGCTCTGGACAGCCTAGTAAAGCAGAGCTGGTTCCCTTAAACAGAGTCCCAAGATGGCGGGCGGGACCCGGGGCACTCCACCTCGCGGGTATGATGGTCTTATCTGGGCAACCGGAGAGCTTCTCTCCGGTCTTATAGAGGGACCAGAAGGTAGGGGCAGCGGTCAGCGGCACCTGAAGATGTGCGGAGGGAGGAGCTGGAAGCCGCCTGCAGTGAAGCAGCGGGGATGCGGCAGCCGGGTCAGTGAAATCGATGCCGCGGCTTCACCTCGTCGCAGGCCCCGGCTGAAAGGAGAGCCGCAGAGACTGCCGGAGGGCGGCGGGAGAGGACCAGCCGACCGCGGACACCTCCGGTGTTGTGACAAGAGTTTGGGGATAGGGAGGACCCTCAGGAATCCCCTCAATATCGGCACGGCTGCGGGAGCTAATGAAGGACACGTCCGCTGTCCCCAGCAGCCAAGCCCCTTATCTAATTTTTTATATTTAGGTTAATTGATATATTGAGACCTGGAATGACCCCAAGATTCATCACTGTCAGTAAATGGCCTCAATGGCATCTATTTGGATTCGCACTCATGTTATGTTATGGTTTAGTAGTGAATCTTCTCCCTCTGTTTTGCGAGACAATTTTGTTATATTTGGAAGGAAAAGTAAGATAATGATGAATTCTGAAGCATTTTCAATATATTCTTTGAAAATTCATGTTATCTATTATAGCATTAATGTTTGGGTAATATTATGCAATTCGTGCTTGAATATTTGTTTTATAAAAACAAAATGTTTATTGTAATAGGACATGTACGGAGTGATACGTTGTGCGAGCTACCTTAAATTATTGGATTTCCCTGTAGACTTGGACAGGGAAATGTGTTATTTACAATTGGATTCTTGTAATACTCTACCCCCACAAGGTATTGGCTGATGTCGTCCTTGGATTTACAAACCTCTACATCCCCTGCTCATAGTTCTTGCCTCAGTCTGGTCTCGTGGAACATGGGGGGCCTTAATTCACCCATAAAAAGGAAGAGAGTCACCTCTCATCTTAAACGGTTGGGGGCACAGATAGTGTTTCTACAGGAGACTCATTGGAGAGCTGGAGAAATGACTCTACCTTAAGGGACACTTGGATTCATGAATGTATTTCGGCTTCGTTTTGCACTAAAGCGCGTGCAGTTGCTATTTTATTGAGTCGCTCATTGCAGTATACTATTTGAGATCAACAACTATATCCTGGGGGCAGGTTTATTTTACTAGATATTGTTGTCTCGAATGTTTGCTATACTTTATTGAATATATATGCTCCTAATAACCCTGCAGATTTTTTGTTGGAAATGTCTCACTTTCTGGCTCAGAGGGACACCCCGGGCTTGATAGTGGGTGGGGACTTTAATACAGTGGATGACCCTCGACTGGATAAATCTTCCCCTCCTGCCTCAATACATCATTCGGTTTGGCAACTTATTGCTAATTTTAAATCTTCTCGAGGCCTCATTGGCCCGTGGCGTTTGTTTAACCCCACTGATCGGTCCTACACTCATCTCTCCGCAGTCCATTGTCTAGAATTGATTACATATTGGTAGAAGACTCTTTATTCTCCTCTGTCCAAGACACCACTTTAGGCAAAATAATAATTTCAGATCATGCCCCCATAAGTGTGTCCCTCTACTACTCATCTCATACGTTGTCTTCTCGATTTTGGCGATTTCCCTCTTACCTTTCCCAGTCAGAAAACTTTAAGAATGTTTTAAAATATAAATGGAATGAATTTCTAGACGACAATAGTACCCATTGGGATGACCCAATATTGTTGTGGGAGACATCTAAGGCAGTGTTGAGAGGCCATATTATTAATTATGTAGCGAAAATACATAGGGATGAAAAGAACAAATATCGTACTTTACGTCCAGGATTCTCGAGACCAAGCTAATAGCGTACCCTTTACCTGGGCTAAGGGGAGTTTTACGTATTTAGGTGTGCAAATCACTAAAAACCCATCCTCCCTTTATGATAAGAATATTTCAAAGGTTATTCAGAGCTTGGTTAGGGATTTTGGATGGGTGGCGTCGTCTCCAGCGCTCCTATCTGGGTAGGTCTAGCCTGCTCAAAATTACTATACTCCCAAGGCTGATTTATATATTCCAATCTCTACCTTTATTACTTTCTTTGGAAAGGCTTAATTCAATTTTTGTCAAGTTTATTTGGAATCATAAAAGACACAGGATAGGATTGATTCGCCTTCAACAGACTAAATATAATGGGGGTATCAATTTTCCTAATATTACTCATTATAATCACGCAGCATTGCTTCGCCATTTACGGGACTGGCTACATGGTGCCGATATTTACAGACTCGGGCCTCGAGGAAAATTTTCTGACAGATTGCAATTTGGTGTCTTCCTTACATTTCCACGACCAGGAGATATCTACTAATTTGCAGGGAAACCCTCTCCTTTGGAATACATGCCGATTATAAAACCTTTTTTCTACCACTGTTACGAAATCCAGAATTCCAACATGGGTTAGCCGCAAATCCCTTTTTACTCTGGGCAGTTAGGCGAATACACTCTGTTGGTTGCTTAGTGGATAAAGATCTTAGGAGGCCCCTCCCGTTCCACCAAGCAGTTGTGAAATTTGATTTTTTTGTCCTCTTCCCCTTTTGCCTATTACCAGGCACAACATTATGTGAGCCAAATTATTCTTCATTTTTCTAATAATGATTGGGATAACAATCTAGATACTCTGTTATCTTCCGTGCCACCGGCCTGTGGAGCTATTTCTCTACATTATTGTTTCTTAAGAGGCAGTCTGGACTACGAGTCCATACGTACTGGCCTGCCTCAGTGGATACACCACTTCCCTAACCTCACGGTAGAAATTTTGTTTAAAATCCTCTATGACTCATGCTGTATCATCCCTCCTAGCTCATACAACAAACTATTCCTTAATACATATCATAGAACTTATATTAGTCCTCACCATGGTTTTATGATGGGTTCTTCCTCTTCACACAGATGCCCTCGATGTCAGGAGATAATGCCGACCTATTTCACTTCTTGTGGTCCTGTCCCTTAGTTAGAACTTTCTGGCTCTGGGTTCAGAGATATGCCCTGGATAACGTGGTTAACTTTTTGCCCTTTGACTCTGCTTGGGCTATCTTGGGTGTTCTACCGCAGGGCCAGAGAGTGTCGGGCGGCTGCCGTAAACTTCTGCTGGTACTGAGCGCAGCTGCTAAAAAAAACTATTTTACAAGTTTGGATACAGTCTGGTGAACCCCATATTTCTTTGTTTCTAGATAAATTGTTTTATTTGTTTTGAATGGATTGGATTGAGCTTCATTATCTAAGGAGTCTAGAGTAGCTAAATTTTTTGAAGTCTGGGAGAGTTACATCTCCACTCTCCCCTCACAGACTCAACAATTACTGGTTCAATGTTTTTCATTGACTTCATGGTATTTAATGAGGTTAATTGACAACAATCCCCCCATTGTCTGATAGAGCGTTTATTTTGCTCGCACAGCGTGTCCTCCATTCTCATATATTCATATTTTGTAATTGTATTTGACATTTTCAGAATATCTCTTACTGGATTGACTCATTGTATTTTACGTCCAATTTATACTTTATTGTATTGTTTCAAATATGCTTCGGATTCAATAAAAAAAAAAAAAAGGAGACACTGTGTACTGAGACTTGCTTGTGCCATGCTGTTTCCAGTCCGACTATGGGTTGTGGTGGATGGTTGGTCTTAATTCCCCTATGGAAGCTGGTTGGAGCTTGTGGGCCTTGACAGAGTTGCTCCTCCAGACTGATATGGGTTTGTTGTCATGTGGAATATGTTGATTTCTGGGTGATGTTTTAAATTGTTTGTACTGTTATGTATCTCATGTTTGACAAGTATCTATATGATTTCAGTCATTGCTTTATTACAGTTTTTTTTTGTATTTAGGAGGTATTTTTTATTTTTTTCTAAGTGCTCTTTGGGACATTCTGGGTGTCGGGCTGGGTACTTTTTTCCTGGGCATTGAATCCTATGGTTAAAGACAAGTTTTGCTCCCCCTATTATCCTTGTATTATCTGATCATTTTTGTATTATGTTTGTATATTGACAAACCCTTTTTGTTTATGCAGAATTCCAATATTTTGTGAGGAGGCTGGCTATATATTGCTTGTGGTCTGTCATGTGGTTGGTTGTGGACTTGGACTAAGGGTTCTGGTTGGAATGATGTCTCAAGAGGCTTGGACAGAAGTTGGGAGGTCTTATGTATATTTCCCTCATGCAGTGGAGTGGCTTAGAGAGGAGTGGTAACGACTGATACTGGGCTCTGGAATACTGAGTGCCAGGAGTGAACCGGAATACTGGACACCGGGATTGAACCAGAACAGCTGGAGCCAGGAGCACTGGTAATGGAAACTGGGCTGGAAATCACTGTGCTGAAGAATCTGAAGAAATTATCTACCAGCTTGCAGCAGGATATAACAACCAAGCATCGGTCCCAGCAGACTGCCAGTTCCTTATATACGTCTGGACTGTTGGGAAATGGCTGCTGTGGTCAACTGGTCTGGGATCAGCGCTCTGAGTGGTGGAAAGTCAGGTGACTGAGTCCAACATTGCTGCGCCCATACTGAGTTTTAGAGGGAACTCTGGTGTGCAGTCTGCGTACTAACAAGCTGTGGAGGTGTAGAGAGAATAGCAGGCATTGAGAGTAAATGCTCTCTGCAATTCAAGTCCAGCATTACTGCAAACACTGTTCTAAGCAGGAATCTGCTGACTTCACAGACAAAATAACTCTCAGGTGAATAACCAGCCTGGTTGGAATAGCACAGTCTAATGCTCACAATGGTGGTGTTGCAGCCTGCATGCTGAGCAGACTTCCCAAGCAAATCAGAATATCCTACACAGCAATAGCCAATAAAAATCAGACTGAGAATTATTGGCTGAGGCTGTCACATGTAATAGCCTCCATTGTACAGGTGCCAGAGAGTTAGATTAAGGAGAGGCACAGCTCTGGGGTGCCACCCATAGGGGCCGCAGTGTGGCCGCTGCCGGGACACTGGAGCAGTCAAGACTGGTGGGCTCTGTACTTTGCACTGAGGCTGCTGCCATGGCTGAGGGCAGGGGGGGGAGAAACACGGACTGGGAGCTCCTCTCTCTCCGACAGGTCAGTCTTCAGTATGTGTCTGGGGCAATTAATACAGGTTTTTTTCCCTGTGGGAGCCAATGTATGTATGTGTTTTTTTTTCCCTGTGGGAGCCAATGTGTAATTTTGGCGGGACAGTCCACACGCTTCTTGCTACATTTTTACAAACCACGCCCCTTTTCGGGCATGTGCAAATGTCCCTGCTCGGTAGATTAAACAAGACTTTCAACTTTTATAGTAGATCAGAGTCCAAAAGTCTGGCCACCACTGCCTTAATCTTTAAAAAACTTTATAATTTCTCAATTTCAAAAATTTAGGCAAAAATATTCCAGAAGTTCGATTAATAATTGTGGTTTGGTTGTCAACAAACCTTAGCAAACACAAAATACTACATAACTTTATGTAAAAATATCATTGGTCTAATCTTATTTAAAAATATTTTATTTAGCATTAAGTGGTCCATAAAAGAAATCTCTGACTAATAACTGATATTACATTTTTCACATTGTTATTTTTTTTTAAATTGTAACACACGCTACTTTGGGTATAATTTTACATTGGAATTATAAAATTGTTAAGCAATACAAATTGTAAAAAATATTTTCTGAGAACTTTTTAAAAAATTGTATTAACCAAACGGATTAACAAAGACAAGAGTAAGCATAGAAAAAACCAGGTTACAATCTCACATGACATTTACCAGTTATACACCAACATAACAAACCACAATAACAATTGCCAATAGAAACAGTGCGTGATAGTTGTTTAATTATCTCGCCTAGTCCTGAAACAATTCCAACCCCACAGACCTCTTCAGTTATTCTTGTTTAATAGTCACTATAGGAGAGGGAGAATTACAATTTACAAGAACAGTTGTAATCGCAGGGAAGACACCTCAGGAATCAGAGTCCTCGTCTTCTAGGTTTGAAATCTTCTTCTGTAGTCGACTTAAAATTATTCTGCTCTAAAGTGAAAAAAACAAAGAAAAAAAAGTAAGAATTTGATGTTTCCATGTGCCATTGAAAATCAAGCAGCATTCACTAATACCTTTTTGCCTCCCTTCACTTATATACAGGCAGCAAGTAGAGGAGAAAATACCCCTGCTATCCTAAGACATGCTGTACGGCGTCACAGAAGGAATCAGTAATTGGAGGGAGAAGTAAATTACAGTGTTGAAGCTGGATAATTGGCTGAGACAAGATCAGCTTAAAATTAGATAGATACGACGCCATCTTGCGAATGGCCGCAAGACACCATCTTGAAAATGAGATCTGCAAGACGCCATTTTGCGAATGGCCGCCCAGCGCCATTTTAGCTAAACTCACACTTCAGTACATATGGCGATGCTATTATTAGCATCATGCGATCGCATATTTTACCATACTCCATACACACATTAATACACACAGTTGCGCTGTTAACATGTCGCACATTAGCGAATGCATAATACCCCGCATGCGAACGCTGTTTATTAGCTTCATGCGTACGCATCTGCTCCTAGTTAACTAGCGTCTTTTCCCAAACCCCTAATACTTACACAATGCACACTCACATAAAAGGTTCCATAGCTTTAAAGTGTAAGATTCAAGTTTTATTCATTTATTACAAATGCTGTGAAATAAAGGCTATTTGGTATCTAAGGTTTAATACAGGATAAGTAAGCAGTGTTTGGTGTTATAATGATCTGCACTTTCTCAACAGCTTCCCGGTATCATCGGTGTGAAGATCGCAACATGCATTCTCAACTTATGGACCGTAGAAAGTTAAAGCACCAAAATGTACTTTGTAAAATTAACAGCTTAGGTTTGCATGAGGCGGGAAAACGGAGACAAAAGGCTGTCGGTGGCTGGTCTGTGTCCATTTGAATCAATCTGTTAAATGTCCTGTAACAGAAGCACAGTGATGGGGAACCAATGGGATCGCAACAAACCTCTCTATTGTATAGTCTATTCCTGTAAGGGTATAAATGTGTGTTCTGACCCCCAGTCTTCATGCTGATATTGTTGATGGAGGTTTCTTGTTGATGCCGGAATCTGGTCCCAGAGCGCGTGCGTATGTATAACTGTATCTTGGGTCTGTATAATTTCTTTGCGCTAAATTGTACTTAGATCACAGCGTGTAACTATCTGTACTTTGCTTGAATAATACTTTGTGCTTTGGAAACACATGTTCAAGGTCTGAAGGCATTTATTTACTGTATGACTGCGTACGCAAATAGCGTCAATTTTAGAAAGGTATAGGCAGGAGCGTATAGAGGTTTAAAGTCAGAATCCTTAGTTGGGGGCTCGTTGAATGAGGTCACTTACCTATTCACATGATACTGGCCACATGCAGTTTACCTGCAACCACTCGATGCTGAGAAATCGCTACCCGTTATCGTGTGAGTCAGGGTACGCTGACTAGAATCCAGGGACAAGAAAGGAAAAAGTTTGTTTTCCTTTGTTGATAGAATTTCATGCTAAAAAGGGTGCCGCAGTATTGCGTATGCGGCTGAGTCGCATTTTTGCATGCGCAGTAGAGACGCACTTTTGCGTACGCAGCTAAGGGTAAGTCATACGGTTGTGTAGTAGTCGCATTATTGTGTATGAGACTAGTCGCACAATAGCGTATACGTATTTCCGGTTGTGTTGCCACGTGTTTAAACAAAGCAGTTGAGTTTACATTATCAATTATTGCCAATAACTGGGTTAATGTGTATTTTTCTGCGCAGGAAAAAAAAAGTGTGTAACTGTGAGTATTTATTTAGGGTGTAACACGGGACCTAAATGTTAAGGGTATCATAGGACCCTTAAGTGCTAGTCGTAACGAACGGCCTAGTGACTCGGTAGCAGCTTACCGTTTACTTTACACAAGGCAGGTGTATGGGTTGTTATTTTTGTTAGGGTTCGGATCCCAGTGTGATTATAGGATTCAGTAATCAATGTGTGTGATCTGTTAGGCTTATTTGAACACTATAATTGAACCGCATAGTTTTGGTTAGACTATGATTGTGATCTGGTGAGAGGGTGGATGAAAACAACTGGAAAACAAAGGGTACTTTGCTGCCCCCTAGCAGTTGAAACGTAGTCAAAAAGGGATTTCTGCGTGGGAGCAGTCTTTTTCTCCCATAGGTGAGTGGAGGCGTCTAGAGGTCCTCCATAGGGTTCGCGGATACACCCTTTTTCAAAGGCGTCCGCAGGTAAGTGAAAGTATCTTGACTGTCTTTCACCAGTTTAAAGTTTTATTGAAAAACGTAGGAGTTGTCCCAAGATGGGAGCCATGCAAACAATAGAGATGTTAGACAATGATGTGCTGCTAATGGAAGCGCCGCTTGGATTGGCCCGTCGTATTATGCATACTAAGTACAGTGCTTATGCAATAAGGTATTGTGACGTATGGTTTAAGATAACGATGAAGAGTGTTAGCCCGTTTCCCAGAATTGGTAGTTTTAAAAAAGATGTATTGAATAATGTCCGTGATCACATCAGCCTGATGCGTTCGAGTGAAAAAGGTAAAACATAACGAATGTTTAAAGTTGTGGCAGCATGAAGGGGATGAGTGGCTTAAAAATGTGCAAGTGACGCAAACTAGCGTTGCGAACGCATTGCCAGAAAGTACAATGCGTGCGAGCCGCAAAACAGCGCGCACGTGTGGCAATGTAGCGTTGCAGAAGGTACTGCCAGTAGTTCACGCGCACCACCACCTTATGTGGATGGGGGTGCAGGTACAGTTATTGAAAAAACCCATAAAAATGTAACAAGCAATTTGTACCCTCTCTTAAGTAACCATAAAGGAAAATGTTTATGATGTGGATAATGAGCCTATTGTCATGTCTGCCATTTCCCATGCTGTACACGTTAGATGCTGCACCATGACAAGCACAAGTGATGCCACCATCTCCATCAGTAACACCACGGGAAGTGTTATCATCCTCTGCACCCGTAGAGGAAGTTGTTAATACTATACGTTGCAGCAACAGACTAAACCCCCAGCCAGGTACTAAGGTCAAAGGTAGCAGTGCGGCCAGTCTGCATCCCATCCGGGCAATAACTGTTCCGAATGGGAATGTGGATGCGAACGGAGTAGTGCCCACAAGGGAAGTAGTAATGCACTGTCCTTAGACAAGAGCAGAGCTAAATTCCATCATAAATGATTTCCCCGATCCCAAAAAGGATTTAGCCAAATGTCAAAGATTTTTGAGAAATTTGGGTAGTTCTCACGAGCCAACAAATAAAGATTGGCGAGTGGTGTTAAGGGCCTGTCTACCACGCAATATCGGCGTGACAAAATTTATCACGGATTGTGTATTGGATGGTGACGTTCCCTTAACAGACCAAGGTAACATTTCCCGCATTGTAACTCAATTGGGTATATATTTTCCAGTAGTAGTTAACTGGAACAAAATCTTCACCATAAAACAAAAAGAGAGTTAATCTGCAGAAGATGATTGCGACCAGGCTCTGCAGGCTATCACCCAGTACACTGGATTAGAAGATATTAAAGATAACACTCACCACAGGGGAATGATTGTCACTGTACTCATAGATGGTCTCAAAGAGAACCTAAAGACCAGGGTTCAGACCTCACAGCCTGGCTGGAGGGGAGTAACAATAGATACCCTCATAGAATCCGCCATAGAACACGACAAAAACCATCTCTAAAAAGAGAGAGACCCAGAGCGAGAAACTAATGGCTGTCGGTATTCAAGCTCTAGAAGGAATTACGGTAACATCACAGCCAGACGACACACCTGTACCCACACACACCTGCACAGTTACACGTCCTCACCAATCCCACACCACTGCAAACACAGCCCTACCCCACTTATCACACACAGCCACAAGTCCCATACTACCCACAAACTCCATATCTCCCACAATATCCTTTCCCTCAATATCCTTACCCATACCCACCACCTTTCACTCCTGGTCAACCCACACAACAATCCTTTTCTTCATCCAATCCACGAAAGTGTTTTAATTGCAACCAGCCAGGACATCTAAGTAAGAGCTGTACGGCAAAGAGGGTAGGACCCCCTAACCAGGGACTACCTGGATATCCCCATAAAGGATATACACAGAGACCAGCAAATATCCAACAGGCACCAGCTCAAATTGTGACCGTTAATGCTTTATTGGAGAGTGGGAGCCAACGATAGGGGTTAGGTCATACCTGTAGTCTACAGATAGTCCGGTTAACGGGAGGTACTAGGGAAGAGCCAGTCATGATTGTTGATGTAGCTGGTACTAAATATCCTTTTCTTGTAGACACAGGGGCGACCAGGTCAGTGATAAAATCTCCTGTTAATTTACAGGTAACCAACGAGACAGTACCAGCCATGGGCGTAACAGGTAAAGTGCAACATTATCCTTTAACAAAATCCAGAGAGGTTACTATTGGGCCGTTGCATACCAGGCATTCTTTCCTCCTGGCAGCAGCAGCTCCTACTAACCTACTGGGAAGGGACTTGTTATGTAAGATGGGATGTGTCATATATTGTACCCCTGATGGTGTATTTTTAGATATCCCAGAGATAGTTGCGCACGAGGTGAGGGATATGTTGGAAACTCCCCAAAGGATAATGTATCACTCTACAAGTTTAAATGAAAATTCATCTCGGGTAGATCAAATGCTATCCCAAATTCCAGATTCACTTTGGACCAAGGATGGACAGGACACTGGATTAATGGCAAAAGTAAGCCCCGTAATGGTAAATTTAAAAGGCGGTAGGCAAGCTCCAAAAATTCCCCAGTACCCACTAAAACAGGAGGTAGAATTAGGGGTTTATCCAATAATTGAGCGATTATTACAACAGGGAATTTTAGTTCATACAGCTAGTGTAGCCAACAGTCCCATCTTTCCGGTGAAGAAGTGTGGTGGGAGGGGTTATAGGCTGGTACAAGACCTTATAGGTGTTAATAAGGTAGTAGAGAGCCAATTTCCCGTAGTGCCAAATCCAGCTGTCATTCTTATGCAGATCCCACCCAATTCACTGTCATTGACCTCTGTTCTGCTTTCTTCTCTGTGCCTCTTCATCCTGTCAGTACCTATTCGCTTTCACATACAGGGATGTACAATACACATGGACACGATTACCCCAAGGTTTCATAGACAGCCCCAGTATCTTCTCCCAGGCCCTGCATGACTGTTTACAATCTTTTCAACCTGCCAATGGGTCTGTTCTAATTCAATATGTGTACGATTTATTGCTATGTTCTGATTCATTTATGTCATGTTTAAATGATACTAAACTTTTGTTGCTTCACCTCTCGCACACAGGACACAAGGTTGCTAAGGACAAACTACAGCCATGCCAATCCAGAGTAAAATATTTGGGACACTGCCTAACTCAGGGGTTATGACATCTCACAAATGACAGAATCCAGGCCATACAGAACATGACACTGCCGCAGAACCAACAGCAAATTAGTACCTTCTTGGGAATGTGTGGATACTGTAGAATGTGGATCCCAGGTTTTTCTATTTTGGCCTTGCCTTTGCAGGACTTAGTCTCTTCCTCAAAGCCCGATTGTGTCATACACAGAGGAATCAGAGCAGGCTTTCCTTAATCTTAAGGCTAGTCTGACAAAAGCACCTGCATTGGTAATACCTGATTATGAAAAACCTTTTGATTTGTATTGTACGGAAGCCGATGGTTGTGCTGCAGGTGTCCTCACACAAAAACATGGTGATGCCAGTAGGCCCGTAGCATACTACAGTGCCCAATTGGACACTGTGCAAGATCACTCCCAACGTGTTTAAGAAGTGTGGCAGCAACGGCTCTATTATTGAGTAAAAGTGAGGACATAGTATTGGGCCATGATATGATTGTCTATACTCCCCACGCTGTATCTGCTCTGCTGAACTCTGCCCAAACCAGACATGTTTCTTCAGTTAGGTTTACCAAATGGGAACTAGCTCTAATTGCACCTGCAAACATCACTGTTAAACGATGTAATACGCTGAATCCAGCAACGTATTTACCATATGTACAGCATAATGTACAAAGGGTGGAAGGAGACGAGTTGCTGGCGGGAAGTGAGTTCAGCGGATATAATGATACACACAATTGTATGGAATATCTGAATCAGACCTTTACTGCTAGACCTGACATACATGACACACCTTTAGAGAATGTGGATGTGACATTTACACGGACGGGAGTTGTCATAGACAACTAAACACAGGTAAATTATGTACAAGTTATGCTGTTGTAAATGACACAGACATCATAGAAGCTGAACCCCATGGTCCTCCTCACTCAGCCCAGGTGGCAGAGTTAGTAGCACTAAAAAGAGCGTGTGAACTGGCAGCAGGTAAATCTGCTAACATTTAAACTGACTCTAGGTATGCGTTCGGAGTGGTACACTATTTTGGAGCTCTATGGCGTCTGAGAAATTTTATGACAGCAGCAGGCACACCAGTTGCACATTCCAGACATATAAAACAATTACTAAAAGCAATCCAACTGCCCAAAACAGTGGCAGTAATTAAGTGTCAAGCCCATACATGTGAGGATGATCCGGTGTCACTGGGCAACAACAGAGCAAATGAAGTTGCGAAATGGGCAGCAGGGTTAAAAATGTTTTTACCAACGGAACAAATTATGTCTTTCCAAACAATTGATATGCTCAAATTAATTGAGTTGCAAAATTTGTGTTCAATCCAGGAAAAGTCAGTCTGGAAGTCCAAGGGATGTGGACAGGAGTCCACCGGGCTCTGGAGGGACGGACAAGGTAAGCCAGTAGCCCCCAAAGCATATTACCCCAGCCTGGCTGAGGCAGCACACGGTCTGACTCATCTGGAAAAGCAAGGTATGTGCAAATTGGTGAGAGCATACTGGTGTGCACCGGGTTTTTCTTCACAAGCAGAAAAGAGAGCAATATCCTGTCTGACCTGCTTGAGGAAGAACATAGGGAAAGCGATCCCTACCGAGCCATCCCACATTCCACCAACTGACGGACCTTTCCAGGTAATACAAATTGATTTAATCCAATTACCACCCTGCAGGAATCTCAAGTATGTATTAGTGTGCACTGACATGTTTTCCAATTGGGTTGAGGCCTACCCAGCGGCCACTAATACTGCTGCGTTTACTGCCAAGAAAATAGTACAGGAGTTTGTATGCAGATACGGTATCCCTAAAATTATTGTGTGTGACAGGGGTACTCATTTCACAAGTGATGTTTTTCAAAATATGTGAAAACTGACGGGCATTAATAGTCGACTTCATACCCCTTACCGACCGCAGGCCAGCGCCAAGGTAGAGAGGATGAACAGGACTATTAAAAATAAGCTAAGTAAAATCATGACAGAGACTGGACTAGGATGGCCAGAAGCATTACCGTTGGTCCTACATAGTATAAGGACCACTCCTAGACCCCCTCTAAATCTGCCCCCCTTTGAAACACTGTTTGGTAGACAACCTAATTTGATTATAAATCCACAGGAAGATTTGAAGGGTAACAACGAGGTAACTGTAAGGTATCATATATCAATGAGTAAACAGTTAAAACAGCGACAGCAGAAACTGAAATTGTTGTCCCATGATATGCCTGAAACTAACTGTCATGATGTTGAACCTGGAGAATATGTTATGATCAGAAATTTCTTGCGTTCAGGTTGTTTGACCGATTGGTGGGAAGGCTCGTACCAGGTGTTACTGACAAGTACCACATCTTTGAAGCTGGCTGAGAGATACCTGGGTCCATTCCACTCACTGCAAAAAGGTCAACCAACCGGTGGAGAAACAAGGCGGAGTCAAGGCTGATAACGTGGACCTGTCGATCGCAAGCTGGTTCCGGGAGGATTAAAAGGCTGTAGTGAAATACCTGAACTAAAAGAAATTTGCAGGTCTTTGTTGTGACAATGGACTGGCCTGCTGTGTTCATTTTCATATTCTCTTACAGAGTTTTCACCATACTGGTTGGTTCGGGAATGTGCAGTTTCTGTGACGGGGGACCGACAGAGGAGATGGTAGCTGATGGCAGTGCTGATGGAGTGGAGTCAGCAGGAGGAGTGCTATGCTAATCAGGGGAGTGTCTGACCAATCTTAGTACTGTAATTGTTAAAGAGAGCTGCCCTTCCGGATACTCGGGGACGGTGTGGAGGTTTATCGTCTGAAGATTCCTGTATTTGTGAGCTTTGTGGGTCCCTAGTTGATGAGAACTTTATCCAACGGTGCCAGCCTAAATATAACCCGTACTGGGGTGGGTATCCTTTAGAGGATTATTATAGCATGGTAGGCAAAGTATTAAACCAGACTGATTGTTGGGTGTGCTCACACGTGCCACAGGATCAGCATAATGTAGGGTTGGTGCCATTTCCGCTGAATATTACGGAAATTTTAGAATTGCAAAAAGGGAAAACATTGAATGGAAAATTCCTCTCATCCAAACCACCTCATTTCAAACTATCAATTCCAAGTAGATAGATCACTTTTGTGTTTGAACATAACCAACCCCAATAAACCAGGGAGTTGGGAAGTGACGGGGAATAATCAGACGATGACCTTCTCACTGAAACTGATAATGAGTCTATGAATCATGATCTGTTACACTCAATTAGATCTAATGGGAGACATTTTAGGTATCGGTATACATTGAGTTCCACCAAATAAATTATTGGTAAGGTACCAGATGGATATTGTGCTAAGATAATACAACCAGAAACTTGCATGTACCAGATGGAAGAGCCTGAGATAGGATTATTTGCAAGGGAAATGTGTTTAATGATAATGATGCATACTATTCCTTATGTTCTCCCCGACAATGTATATTTTATATGTGGAAGAAAAGTGTATCAGTGGCTCTCCCCGAGTTCCGAAGGTTTGTGTTACCTGGGAAGAGTAGTCCCAGAGGTTATGACCCTCACACATGTTGAAATGCTTGGTATTCATAAAAACACACCATCACCATATCTTCACACGCAGTATGAACACAGAGGCAAAAGAAATATGATGATACCTGGTGACGTACATAAAGCCACTCAGTTAATTAGTGAGACAACTGGCTTTCAAGTTTTAGTAGCACTGGATCCCACCAGGATCGCTCGGGGTACATTAAATTTTAGATATATTCAGGATCTTGCTAAATTGATAGATAATATCACCAAGATGTATGATGACACCTTCAGGTATACAGGTAGGGAATTGCAAGCGTACAAGAAAGAACTGGTGCAACACAGACTAGTGTTAAATTATTTAATCGCTGTCACTGGAGGGTACTGCGTAACTTTGGCCACCCAATTTGGAGTGAAGTGTTGCACCTATGTCATCAATTATACCAGCGACCCCAAGGAGGTGATAGACCGAAAGATGTATGAAATTCTGCAGCTAAAATGGGATTTTCGGAAGACCCATAATGCTTCAGTGGCTGAAGTGGAGGAGAAGGTAGAGGAGTGGGTTTCATGGTTGAACCCAGCAAAATGGTTCTCAGGCCTAGGGAAGTGGGTCCAGGAAATGATCGCAAGCATAGGTAAACTCCTGATCCGCATACTGGTTGTCATCATAGTAATTGGCATATGTGTCCGGTGTGTTCCTACTGTGGTAAAGTGTGGAAAATGTAAAGAGAAGGTAAAACAAAAGAACGAAATTATGATGGTGGTCAGTAATAACAATATGAATACTGAGGTGAATAAAGAACTGCATTACAACCCTGAACTAGGAAATACCATCATATAATGTATTATATTTAGACGTGCATAGCATGTATTATCAAAATGTTATTTTAAAAACACCTCAAATAATGTAAGTCCCTATTCCCCCTCAAGACTGCCTTTATAGGATTGATGCATCCCCACATCATTCCCATGATCTTCCAAGATCCGCGGTGTGCGTATAATGGTAGTTTTATGTCCCCTCCCAGAGACACATTATTGATGGATTAAGAATTACCTTGTGCCAACCCATAAGACCATTAATATATATATAAATGTAAGCCTAAATTAAATTTTAAAATCAGAGTGTGATAGCATGTTGTTCGCTATCAAAGGGTGGACTGTCGAAGCTGGATAATTGGCTGAGACAAGATCAGCTTAAAATTAGACCGAAACGATGCCATCTTGCGAATGGCCGCAAGACACCATCTTGAAAATGAGATCTGCAAGACGCCATTTTGCGGATGGCAGCCCAGCGCCATTTTAGCTAAACTCACACTTCAGTACATATGGCGATGCTATTATTAGCATCATGCTATCGCATATTTTACCATACCCCATACACACATTAATACACACAGTTGCACTCTTAACATGTCGCACATTAGCGAATGCATAAATACCCTGCATGCAAATGCTGTTTATTAGCTTCATGCGTACGCATCTGCCCCTAGTTAACTAGCGTCTTTTCCCAAACCCCTAATACTTACACAATGCACACTCACATAAAAGGTTCCATAGCTTTAAAGTGTAAGATTCAAGTTTTATTCATTTATTACAAATGCTGTGAAATAAAGGCTATTTGGTATCTAAGGTTTAATACATGATAAGTAAGCAGTGTTTGGTGTGATACTGATCTGCACTCTCTCAACAGCTTCCCGGTATCATCGGTGTGAAGATCGCAACATGCATTCTCAACTTATGGACTGTAGGAAGTTAAAGCACCAAAATGTACTTTGTAAAATTAACAGCTTAGGTTTGCATGAGGCGGGAAAACGGAGACAAAAGGCTGTCGGTGGCTGGTCTGTGTCCATTTGAATCAACCTGTTAAATGTCCTATAACAGAAGCAACGTGATGGGGAACCAATGGGATCGCAACGAACCTCTCTATTGTATAGTCTATTCCTGTAAGGGTATAAATATGTATGTTCTGACCCCCAGTCTTCATGCTGATGCTGTTGATGGATATTTCTTGTTGATGCCGGAATCTGGTCCCAGAGCGCGTGCGTATGTATAACTATATCTTGGGTCTGTATAATTTCTTTGCGCTAAATTGTACTTAGATCACAGAGTGGAACTATCTGTACTTTGCTTGAATAATACTGTGCGCTTTGGAAACACATGTTCAAGGTCTGAAGGCATTTATTTACTGTATGACTGCGTACGCAAATAGTGTCAATTTTAGAAGGTATAGGCAGGAGCGTATAGAGGTTTAAAGTCAGAATCCTTAACAGTGAAAGAGAATCAATTACAGGAGAGCATTACAAGTGGTGCAAGAGACTAACATTACATAGAAGGTTAGAAATGAACTAGAGGGGGCACGATGAGTGGAGGACAAGAGTGGTGCTGGATGTGGGATATTAATTACAAAAGGAAGCACTTGTACTCAGGAAAATTCTGAGAAAAAAAATATGAGATATGGTAAGAACTTACCCTTGTTATCTCTATTTCTACGAAGTCCATAGGGTTCCACAGGATACCTTGGGGTATAGGTGATAACTCTATGGTGCCCGATGCCTGACGTCTAGTTTCAACCTCCCAGGATGTACTAGGGTCCCCCTCCTATACCCCGCCCCCGAGCCAAGGCATCTCAGTTAGGTACCAAGCCATAGGCCGGAGGAGGAGAAGGAAGAGACAGAAGAAAGATCTGGACACACACACAAGAATCACATTCTCACCAGAGGGAGACGGAAAAACCAGTGACCAGAGTAAAGCCCATCTGCAGCACAGGTACGACAGGGCGGGAGTCCTGTGGAACCCTATGGACTTCGTAGAAATAGAGATAACAAGGGTAAGTTCTTACCATATCTCATATTTTCTACTTCAGGGTCCATAGGGTATCAACAGGATACCTTGGGGATGTCCCAAAGCAGTATCCTTTAAGGGTGGGGACGCTCCTGTGCTGAAAGGAGAATCCGCCGCCTGAAGGAAGCATCCCGAGAGGCAAAGGTGTCAAACGCATAATACCTCACAAAGGTATGGACAGAGGACCACGTAGCAGCCTTGCAGATCTGGACTGCAGAGGCACTACGTCGAGCTGCCCACGAAGGACCCACAGACCTAGGGGAATGAGCCTTCACAGAAGGAGGAACCGGCAGGCCTTCATGAAGATAAGCTTCAGAAATAGCTTACGGATCCAGGCTGCCAAAGTTTGCTCTGAAGCAGGCCAACCCTTTTTACGGAAGCCATAGAGGACAAACAAGGCGTCCGACTTCCTAAACGAAGAAGTGCGGTCAACATAAGTCCTTAAGGCCCGCACAACATCCAAAGTGGCCTCACCCTCTGAAAGGCCGGGTGAGTTAAAAGCTGGAACAACTATTTCCTCGTTAACATGAAACTGGGAAACAACTTTGGGAAGAAAATCAGGACGAGTGCGTAGCACTGCCCTGTTCCCATGAAAAATCAAGAAAGGGGGTCTACAAGAGAGAGCCCCTAAATCAGAAACACGTCTGGCCGAAGCGATGGCCAGAAGGGAAACAGTCTTAGCTGTAAGCCATTTAAGATTCACTGAGCCCAGTGGTTCAAACGGCGGTCCTTGGAGAGCTCTCAGGACCACAGCCAAGTCCCAAGGCGCAACGGGTGGAACAATAAGGCTGCTGAATTCGCAGAACGCCCTGCATAAAGGTGCATACATCAGGGATTGTAGCAATCCTACGGTGAAACCAGACAGACAGGGCCGAAACCTGCACCTTCAAAGAAGCAAGGCGAAGCCCATGGTCTAGTGCTGCTTGTAGGAAGGCGAGTACACGAGACAGACGAAACTCCCGCGGTGCATAACCTCTCGGTCGACACCACTGGATGAACGTATGCCACACGCGATGGTATATTCTCGTGGAAGGCGGTTTCCGAGCTCTTAGCATGGTTCGCACCACAGAGCTGGAAAACCCCCTGAACCTTAACATGGCCGTCTAAACAGCCACGCCGTCAAAGACAGCCGGAGTCAGGTCCGGGTGAAGACAAGGACCCTGTGACAGAAGGTCCAGTCGAAGCGGTAAGCGCAGAGGACTGTCCACGGACAGACCCTGAAGGTCTGAGAACCAGTGCCGTCTGGGCCATGCGGGAGCTATCAACAGGAGCGTCCCTCCTTCCTGTTTGAATTTCCGGATTACCCGTGGAAGAAGGGAAACCGAAGGAAAGAGGTAAGCAAACCGGAACGTCCACCGGACGGACAGAGCATCCACCAGAGATGCCTTTTCGTCTCTTGTGCGAGACCCGTACACCGGCAACTTGTGGTTGTGTCGGGACGCCATGAGGTCGATCTCTGGAAGACCCCACCTGTCCAGCAGCAGTTGAAAAACGTCCGGGTGCAGGGAACATTCCCCTGGATGAACATCCTGGCGACTGAGAAAGTCCGCCTCCCAGTTTAGCATTCCCGGGATGAAGACAGCTGATATGGCCGAAAGATTGCGCTCCGCCCATACCAGGATCCGAGACACCTCTACGAGAGCCGCCCTACTTCGGGTTCCTCCTTGCCGGTTTATGTAGGCCACGGTGGTAGCCTTGTCCGACTGGAACTGCACTGGGTGACCTTGGAGAACCCGATGTGCCTGCTGGAGAGAATTGAAAACCGCTCGGAGTTCGAAGATGTTTATTGGAAGCTCTGCTTCTGCCGGAGTCCACCTGCCCTGGAACAAGTGTGGACCCGAGACTGCTCCCCAGCCCCGAAGACTGGCGTCCGTTGTTAACAGGACCCAATTCGCCACCCAGAACGGACGACCCCTGTTGAGATGGGTTGTCTGCAACCACCAGGCTAGAGACAGGCGAACCTCCGGAATGAGCACCAACGTCTGGGACTTCAGACTCTGAGGCAGTCCATTCCATTTGGACAGGATCAGGTGCTGCAGAGGTCTGGAGTGAAACTGGGCACATTCCACCATGTCGAATACCGACACCATGGAGCCCAGTAACCTCATTGCCGAGTGCAGAGACACCCGGCGGCTGTGCAGACAACTGCGCACCCTCGACTGTAAAGCAGAGATCTTTTCCCCGTCACAAAGATCCTTTGCTGTCCCGAGTCCAATAAGGCTCCGAGATGCAGAATCCGCTGAGACGGGATCAGGGTGGACTTCTGCCAGTTTATCAACCAGCCGTGCCGTTGCAGTAGCGCAATGGTCAGGTCCAAGTGGCGCAGAAGGAGCTCCGGAGATCCTGCCACTAATAAAAGGTTGTCCAAGTTCGGCAACATGCGGACTCCCTGCAGCCGCAGGGAAGCCGCCATGACCGCCATCACCTTGGTGAAAACCCGTGGTGCTGTCGCCAGGCCAAAAGGTAACGCCCGGAACTGAAAGTGGTCGCTGCGGATTGCAAACCTGAGGAACTGCTGATGGCGCAAAAGAATAGGGACATGCAGGTAAGTGTCCTGTATGTCCAATGACACCATGTAGTCCCCAGGTTCCAGCGCCAGAATGATGGACCGAAGGGTCTCCATCCAAAACTTCGGCACCCGCAAAGACTTGTTGAGAGCTTTGAGGTTGAGAATCGGACGAAACGACCCATTGGGTTTCTGCACCAAAAAGAGATTGGAATAGAAACCCTTGCCCCTCTGGGAGAATGGAACAGGCACTATAACTCCAGCCTGGAGCATAGTGTGCAAGACCTTCCGCAGCTCCGTGGCTTTGTTCCAGTCTGATGGTAGACCCGTGGTGAAGAATCGAGCCGGGGGTCTGTGCCGGAAGGAGAGGGCATACCCGTGTGAGACCACCTCGAGAACCCAAGTGTCCGTCGTGGTGACCGACCAACACTGGGCGAACTGCAGCAGGCGGCCTCCCACTTTGGGATCCCCCAAAGGGAGGCCCGGACCGTCAGGCCGCAGGCTTGTCATCTGGCTTAGGGGCCGGACGTCTGGTACTCCAGGCCTGCTTCCGGGGCTTGGCCGATTTCTTGGGGCCAGCCTGTCGGGGAAAGGAATGTGGTTTAGGTCTACCCTGGGCCCTATAAGGCCGAAAGGACGACTTACCTGAACCGGAAGGAACTGCAGCCGACGGGAGACATGCCGATTTGGCTGCCGCCAGCGTGGCTACAATTTTGTCCAGGTCCGGACCAAAGAGAACTTCTCCGTTAAAAGGCAACACTTCCAAACCCTTTTTGGAATCCACGTCCGCCTTCCAAGATCGCAACCACAATGTGCGACGAGCAGCTACAGCTGCCGAAGAAATACAAGACGCCAGGGTACTAATATCCAAGGCCGCTTCGTTGATATAAGTGGCCGAATCCCGGAGATTTCCGACCAACTCCGTCTGCTCAGCTGAACAGTCGGAATCGAAGGACGCCTCAAACGTATCAGCCCAGCGCTCCATAGCTCTGGCAACCCAGCAAATGGCCATAGCTGGCCGCGCTGCCCCCCCCCCAGGGGAATAGACGGACTTCAGGCAGATCTCCACCTTGCGGTCCGTAGCATCCTTAAGGGAGGACATGGATGGCATGGGTAATGTGGCACTACGGACAAGGCGTGTCACATGAGAATCCACCTGTGAAGGGGACTCCCACTTGGCAAAATAATTGTCCGCAATCGGATACGCCACTGCTAAACGCCTTTGAGGCTGATATAGTTTGCCTGGCTGTTTCCACGCTTCCTCTAGATGGTCAACTAATTGCCCCGAAAGAGGAAACACTGTGGTATCTCCTTTAACATCCTTGAAAAAGGGGTATTTGGACTTTGATACTGGAGGCTCCTCATCCTCAATAACTAAAGCAGTACGGACTGCACGAATAAGGCCAGATATATACACCTTAGACTTAGCGTCCGACTCTTTAGGACGGGGAGGTTCCTGGTCAGAAAGATCCAGAATCTCCCCATCGTCGGACGTCCCGTCGACATCCTCATAAGGAGCAGACAGAGACGCCACCGGCCGCATCACAGACTCCCCTTGCAACACTTCTGACAACTGCTGTACAGAGCTTGTTAACGAATTAACCCACGCAGGCTCATGAGAGACCTGAGGAGGGGAAATAGGGAGACTGTGGGGTACCATCAATTGTCTCGGGAAACCCTGCATGGGTGACGACACCACTGACTGCTGGGACAAACCCATCTGAGTGAAGGCAGGCTGCGGAGCTAACTGGCCCACGAGGGTTGTAAGCGCTTTGGCAAAACAAGCCCAGGGCGGCTCCTGTACCGGAGCCGTGACCGTAATCGGTCGCGTCAACGAATAACACCGTCGACATAGTCCCTCCGCACTACCGTCCCCCTCCGCTATAGGTACCTTGCATGTAGTACATAAAAGCTGGAGAGGAAAATCACTTTCAGACATAATGGTAAGTATGTGACCCCCTCACTGATACTCGTTAGTATAGTGTGAGACCACCCTGCAAGCACCGCAAGGGCTTTAGCAGAAAGAACAGGGACAGTTAAATGCTGACAGATAGAAAACGAAAGTACAGGCAGCAGACGCTAGCATAGGTCACATACAATGCAAAGAAATCAATTCCTGCACTATCAGCGCTGATCCTCAACTACACAGACTCAGAGCCTGGTAGGACACAGCGCTGCATACAGACCTTAATCCAACGGAGGAGAGGTATGCAGGGGGACCCAGACCGCGATGCCACCGTTCATCAGCGTCCAGCAGCGCTCACCATGCTTCTTCCAAAGATGGCCACCGAGGATCAGAGAGGAGGCCGGCCTGGGGGAGGAGCGCTGACACAGGGCCAGTCAGCTAGAGCAGAGAGGGCTGTGTGCAGCGGGGGAGGCGCCGGCTGTGAGACAGGGAAGGCGCGCTCCCCTGGCATGCATTTAACCCCTGGGACGCCGCAGCGCTGCCGCACTGCGGTGGTCCTGCTGTTCCAGGGGGGTAGTGGAAGCGCAGGTTAGAACCTGGCTCCACGCTGCAGCCAGTCCCCAGGGAGCCCCCTGCCTGGGGACCATGTATCAGCGGGGACCCACCGCGGGACCCCGCTGCTTACCTGTTGCCCCCCTTGATTCCGGCCATGTTCCTAAACATCTGGGATCACCGCTAACTGTGACCCCAGATGCCTACAAGCATCCCCAGATCAGTACCGGCGTTCTGGTACCGGCGGGGGTGTAGGGAAGACAGCATGGACGTCAGAACTGACTGTCCATGCTGTACTTCCAGATGTGCAGCCACAGCTGTATTGAAGAAACTTCAGCGGCTCTTCATGGCCCCCCTCTAACAGGTGCATCCGACTCCGGCCGGGCACCAAACTAAACTGGGATGACTTGGCTCGGGGGCGGGGTATAGGAGGGGGACCCTAGTGCATCCTGGGAGGCTGAAACTTAACTCTATGGTGCCCGATGCCTGACGTCATCACCTATACCCCAAGGTATCCTGTGGATACCCTATGGACCCTGAAGTAGAAATAATAAATAACATCATCATCAGGTGGTCAGGCGTATCACGCCTCCTACCTGTGTACACTGACTGGAGCCACTCTTTTCCGTCTGCAATTCACAGGTGGAGTAGATTGGTGCGGCAACCACGTGATGTCCGTCTCTCACCTGGCGGAAGTCAGCACCTGGTGACTAAACCATGCAGCGTCCCCCTAACAACCGCATAAACCATGCCGAATGAAATGGTCCAGGGATATGCTAAGTCGTCGAGTTGAGGGCACTAAGGGCGTAAGTCAATCGCGATACATACCAGTGCGTCCATAAACATATCACCGGAAGTGATGTACCGCTGGAAGCCCGCAACTTAACATCCAGTTAGGATGTGGTCATGGCAACCTGTGTCACAGAATGGGGAGGCATTTTTTTAATGAAATCATTAACCTACCATCGAAAATGACTAATACATAAGCATAACAATGATCAACAAGTACATATGAACAAAACTAAAATATTTAAAACAAACTAAAATATTAGGGTACTATTATTACCCACAGGTTGCCATGACCACATCCTAATTGGATGTTAAGTTGCGGGCTTCCAGCGGTACATTACTTCCGGTGATATGTTTATGGACGCACTCGTATGTAGCGATATTGACTTACGTCCTTAGTGCCCTCCACTCAACAACTTAGCATATCCCCGGACCATTTCATTCGGCATGGTTTATGAGGTTGTTAGGGGGACGCTGCATGGTTTAGTCACCAGGTGCTGACTTCCGGCAGGTGAGAGACGGACATCACGTGGTTGCCACACCAAACTACTCCACCTGTGAATTGCAGACGGAGAAGAGCAGCTCTAGTAAGTGTACACAGGTAGGAGGCGTGATACGCCCTGACCACCTGATGCATCTTGGTTTAATCTGTGCCACATGTGGATAGGCGGCTGGGGGTATAAATCAACAATATTGTCACATCATCCTCATGTCTTGACAAAGGCTCCAGTGTGAGCCGAAACGTGCGTCGACCACGAGGATTTTGTGACCTTAATCAGTCTTCAAATGCTGGAAGTATGACTGTTTAAACATAATCTGTTTCTGGAGTTGTTTTGCACTGCATATATTGGACATTTTTCTACAAAGTTTATATTTTTATATTCCCTGCTGTTTTTAATTGCCATGAGAGATTCCAGTGACATTTATTGTGATATGGATTGATGTCTCTCATTCCTTTTGTGTGCTGACTTGGATTTATGTCATTTTAAATAAACAACTTTTGAATATTTACTGCTGACATTGAAAGGTATAGTGCTTATTTGGGATCAAACAGACATAAAAAGGATAAGAAACCTTGTCGACCTAAAAAGAAACCCTGATGTGAGGAATTTGACTTTCTCTAGAGTGAGCTGTGGTACACCATCTCCATATCTAAAAGATACCTTTATGAGTAGTTACCGTATATACTCGAGTATAAGCAGAGTTTTTCAGCAAGTTTTTTTGTGCTGAAAAAGCCCCCCCTCGGCTTATACTCGAGTCATGCTCGCATGGTACGCAGCTGAGTAGCGTACCATGCGGGCCGCGGTGCAGACTGTGTCTCTGTGACACAGCTGTACCGCGTGTGTAGCGCTGACCAGACGGAGTTCGGTCAGCACTACACACTACCAAACACACAGCCGCCGGCGCCGGCAGCTGTGTGTTAGTTGCAATCAGCATCCGATGAGAGTCTGTCAGACTATCATCGGCTGCTGCTGCTCCCACTGCGGGAGCTATCTTCCGGCTCCCACAGTGGGTAATGGGAGAGACGTCGTCATGACGACGTCTCTCCCATAATGCAAAGTGGCCGGAGGAGCCAGTAGCAGCGTCAGGACCAGGCACGGGGTTTCAGGTAAGTGTTTTTTTTTTTTTATATTACATCTCTCTCTACTGGGGAGGGCTACTACTGGGGGCAGTACAAGGGGGGGGATTACTACTGGGGGCACTACCAGGGGGGGATATTGCTACTGGGGGCACTACCGGGGAGGGTATTACTACTGGGGGCACTACCGGGGAGGTATTACTACTGGGGGCAGTACCAAGGGGGGGGGGATGGGGGGGAGATTACTACTGGGGCAGTACCAGGGGGGGATTAATGCTGGGGGCTCTACCAGTGGGGGGTATTACTACTGGGGGCACTACCAGGGGGGGTATTACTACTGGGGCGCAGTACCAGGGGAGGGATTACTACCAGTAGCTGCTGCATTTCCCACCCTAGGCCTATACTCGAGTCAATACGTTTTCCCGTTTTTTTGTGGTAAAATTAGGTACCTCGGCTTATATTCGGGTCGACTTATACTCGAGTATATACGGTACCGTTATTTGTTTAAGTGAGTTATGGTACGCAGTTTGCATGATTGAGCTGTTTAGAACCACACAGAGTGATCCTGGAATTTAAAGAAACCTTTGTAGGAATCAATCACTTCCTCTTGTGAGTTGGGTACACACATCCCATATATAGGGGTGTTTTTTAGGCTGACACCTCCAATTTTCTTCTAATTGTCCATACTTATATATGAGTGACTGATATATTGATTATTTCCTCCTTTTTTATATACAATACTGCATCCAATGAGATGATATATGTCTGAATACGCTGAATACATCTCAAGAGTCCAAAATACTCGGCAGAAGGAACCACAATTATAAAGGAACGTACACCACCTATTTATGTATTCCATTAACATCCATGTTTTTTGAGCATCCGATTTTGTACCCTTTTTTAATCTGTATTGTATAGTGTATGTTTTTGTGAAGTGGGTGACATCCACATGAGTTTAGGGGAATATTTCAGGCTGCTGCGCAGCAGCGTTGACACTAACTTTTTTTGATATTCATGTAAAGCTATTGGTGTTACTCAGTATTATTCTTGCATGCAAAAATTAATGGGTGTTGTAAACATGAATGTAAAAGTATGATTGCTTTTATGTCTAGGATTGTATATGTTAGTCTGTCCAAGTTAGTATTATATCCATTACAGTTTCTCAAAGTCCCAGGAAGTACACAAAGATTTGGGAAAATGATATACAAAAAAAAAAAAAAAAATGGAAAATCCCCCACATTGTATTCTATCTATATGGATGCAGTGAAACTAGGCCGGTAAATGGTATACAAAACAAATTATCTATGACACTACGTAAAAGATGGATCAGTGGAGCTCATTCAGACCCACTCACTAGATGCGTTCGCTCACACCCAGCGTATACAAATTCGGATAAGTGACGCCACGGCAGGTGATCGCACGGCAAGGCATAAGCATGCCCACTATGTCTTGGCGTGCAGTCACTTTGTGTATGCATTGGTACGTCGGTTACCCTCGGATGCGATCGCAGTGCTTGAGGTTGACTATACTCTGCCGTATGCACTGTGAGCACTTCAATGTAAAACCAGACAGGTGACGTGTGCTATGACGCTGCCTCTTAATTATGCACACCTCTGAACTGGCCTTGAGATGCTCAGGCAAGCCTGCGTTCGGTACTCCACTTCCCCCATTCCTTGCAGCCAGCCCCAGTCACCACCCACAAACGGCATCTCCAGTCACTCACTCTGCTGGGCTGTCTGTGCGCAGTGAGCGAACACTTCCAATCTCTCGCATTGGTTTGCGCATGCGCAGAATGCAAAAATCGGCCAGCTACCAGCAAACGCATCCTAGCGAGCGGGTCTGAATCAGGTCCAAAATTTCTTACCAAACAGTACTGTGAGCTGGGTATATCCAACTAAGAGTAAATAATTAACTATTTTTATGAATTAAATGGGAAAGAAATGCAAGGGCAAACTATATCGTGGGCTACCTTGTTGACCACAAGTTGTGGTGTGAAGGGGACAAAAATGATAGCCATTAGGGGGTAAATTTACTATTGGTCGATTCGCAGGTCGATTTGAGGAGTGATTTAGCACTTCTCAAATCGAATGTTTGAAAACCAAATTTACTAATATTTGATTTGAAGGTAGACTTGACAAAAAAATTCTATTTGATTCGGTTTTGAAGAGTGATTTGCAGTTCGATTTGACATGTTCATGTCCAAATCAAACGGCAAATCACCCTTCAAAACGAACTGCAAATCCCTGACACACGAACTGCTTCATGCTTTCACTTTCAGCATGAGCAGTTTGTTGTCACACAGATACATGCAGACATCAGTGAGATGCCTGCATGTATCTGGCTGTAAAAAGTGTGTAATAGTTACATTTAAAAAAAAACAAACAAAAAACAAAACTTGAGGTCACCACCTAAATCAGAACCAGCCCCGGACTACTGAAACCCAGTTCTTGTTGACCGAGAACAGGGAAAAAATGACGTAGGGTCTCCCTGTACTTAGTACAACAAGCACTGGGCTATGGGAAGCAGGGCTGGTCCTGGATTTACAGGGAAAAAAATTGTGTAGTTTTCCCCTGTAAGATCCAGAACCAGCCCTGGACCCTTTCTAACGGGGGACTGATGCCACAGCCAGGGGAGCCCTATGACCGGGCCCCCCAGCCGCAGCATCAGCCCTGACCATTAGTCAGCCCAGGCCAGGGATCCCTGAGGAGTTGGAGACCCCTTCAAAAAGGGGTCTCCCTCTCCAGGGCACCCCTAGCCTGGGCTGATAGCCAGGGGCTGTCCCCGCCACCCCTGGGCGGTGGGTGCCGGGTTGATTGTGTAGGTGTTGTTTATTTATACACGTCTTCCCAGTAGAACTGCAGGTCCCAGCAAGCCTCCGCCACATACTGGTACTTTGAGAGCCACAAGTACCAGCATGCGGGGCATTAAGGGCCCACTGGGACTTGTAGTTCACCTGTAAAGAAATGTTGCAAGAAACACACACACACCTTACAAAGTATAACTTTAATACATACATACATACATACATACACTCACACAATACTGACCTGTATTACCTCCAGTGGTCCCCTTCTCCAGTAGGCATCCATGGGTGAAAATAAGAAAACGAAAACCCGACCATCGCATTAAGGAGTAATCAGTCTAACCAGAATGATTACTCTTCACATAATGAAGCGCACAGACGCGGCTTCATCCTTTGAAGCTCCGTGTCTGTGCGTTCATTGGCTGAGAGAGGTCAGGCCCCACCTCTCAGCCAATGAACGCACAGACAAGGAGCTTCAAAAGGATGAAGCCGCGTCTGTGTGCTTCATTCGGGAAGGAGTAATCATTCTGGTTAGACTGATTACTCCTTAGTGCGATGGTCGGGTTTTCGTTTTCTTATTTTAACCCATGGATGCCTACTGGAGAAAGGGACCACTGGAAGTAATACAGGTCAGTATTGTGTGAGTGTATGTATGTATGTATTAAAGTTATACTTTGTAAGGTGTGTGTGTGTTTTTCTTGCAACATTTCTTTACAGGTGAACTACAAGTCCCAGTGGGCCCTTAATGCCTCGCATGATGGTACTTGTGGTTCTCCAAGTATCAGCATGCGGGGAAGGCTTGCTGGAACCTGCAGTTCTACTGGAAAGACCATGTTTATTTATATCTATTTTTACACAAAACCTACACAATCAACCCGCCACCCACCGCCCAGGGATGGCAGGGATAGCCCGGGGCTATCAGCCCAGGCTAGGGGTACCCTGGAGAGGGAGACCCCTTTTTGAAGGGGTCTCGAACTTTTCAGGGATCCCTGGCCTGGGTTGACTAACGGTCAGGGGCTGATGCTGCAGCTGGGGTGCCCGGTCATAGGGCTCCCCTGGCTGTGGCATCAGTCCCCCGTTAGAAAGGGTCCAGGGATGGTTCTGGATCTTACAGGGGAACCCTGCACAATTTTTTCCCTGTAAATCCAGGACCAGCCCTGCTTCCCATAGCCCAGTACTGGTTGTACTAAGTACAGGGAGACCCTACGTAATTTTTTCCCTGTACTTAGTCAATCAGAACTGGGTTTCAGCAGTCCGGGGCTGGTTATGATTTGTGGGGGTGACCTCACGTCAAATTTTTCTAATTTTAACTCTTTCTTTGCTTTTTACAGCCAGATACATGCAGGTATCTCACTGATGTCTGCATGTATCTGTGTCAATCTGAACTGCTCATGCTCAAATCGAAAGCATGAAGCAGGTCTATTGTATTGGGGATTTGAAGTTCGATTTTGAGGTCGATTTCAAATCGAACGATAGTAAATAAGGGTTTTGTGTGTTGGGCTATGTAAAAGTACCAATGTTTTTCTGATGGTCGATTTGAGGATGATTTGAGTCTAAATTCAATTTGAAGTCCGATTTTACATTCGATTTGGCCTTTACTAAATACCCAAAAGCCAAATCGAATGAAAATCGCACCTCAAATCACTGAAATGCCAAAGCGACCTATAGTAAACTTACCCCTAGATGTCAGTTGGGTAAAGAATTTAAATAAGTGTGCAGTGATTATCCAACTGCTAAAGTGTCAGAGCTTTCAGTTTGGATATTATGTAAAGGCATAGCTTCTAAGCAGTCAGGAGAACAGTCAGATCTACCTATGTATGGGCACTTTTAGGGGTAAATTTACTAACGTGAGAGTTTTTAGAAGAGATGTTGCCCAAAGCAACCAATCAGATTCTACTTAACATTTAACTAGCACCTTCTAGAAGATAATAGCTAGAATCTGATTGGTTGCTATGGGCAACATCTCTTCTAAAACTCACTTCTAAAAACTCTCACTTTAGTAAATTTACCCCTTAGTCTTTACTCTTGAACTAAATCTATTGCATTTGGTGTGCAACAGTACTGTCCTACTTTCTAGCGACAGTATTTTTCTTTCCAAAATAAAATTTTAAATAAAAAAACATCTCTAATTGTATACAAAGAAATTTTCCGTGCTCCTTTTTTTGGGATATTATGGATATTTTAGAAAATATACATCAGTGTGGACTCCAAATCTTTTAGATCCTTACACATGTCCTCATATAATGGCACATAGAAAAAAACAA
Organism: Taudactylus pleione; assembly: GCA_031769625.1. Taxonomy (NCBI): domain Eukaryota; kingdom Metazoa; phylum Chordata; class Amphibia; order Anura; family Myobatrachidae; genus Taudactylus; species Taudactylus pleione. The sequence continues at coordinate 4,562,672 of JAUIMM010000153.1, forward strand.
GCACATATATAAATCAATACATCAGGAAACAAATTATTTATATTTCCACCCAACTCCTTAGAAGGGAGCTCAAATAGGCTAAGAATCTTGCATGTACTCTTACTTTAGCACCATGGAAAAAGGCACATGAAGGTATCTTTTGGGAATATTTTCTCAGCTTTCCAGGTAGTGTATTATTCATACCCTGTACATAAAATACCGATTCACAGATGCTCACATGTATGCTTACTTGTTAGTGGTTGTTCGGAATCCTATAAAAATGTATCTTTCATTAACGAGAATCCGAGGTTTCGTTCCAAAGTGAATTTAATAATAAGTTCATCACACAAATTTATTAAAAATATCCAAGAAAACAAAGTCTCATAAAAAATAGCTTACATAAGTCTCCTTGATAAAGTCCCGCACTCAAGTGGAAAATCTCCAACACAAGAAAATGAGGTGAAAAAGTTCCGGATCTTTTCCGCCTCTCTGGAGAAATTACCTCTTGGATGAAAAGGGACATCAAAAGCTGCACCATCCCACCAGCGCGTTTTGACCTAATAAGTCTTTGTCAAGGTGATGGTGACACTGGGGCTTGTTAGGTCTTTTATAGTGAAGTAAGACCCTCCCCCAGTGTGTTCCAATCAAACCATACGTGTATGAGTCTGTGTCTGTTGCAGGACATCTCATTGAGTATTATTTTGCAGGTTGAAGAAACGATCAAGAACCAGAGTTCATACAGAGTTCTGCTCCCTGTATGGTCCGGAATATTAATCTTGTGTGTGCCTTTCTGAGCATCCAGCACCATGGAGGGCTCCATGGCTCCATGCTGCTGGATGCTCAGAAAGCCACACACAAGATGAATATTCTGGACCATACAGCGAGCAGAACTGTGGTTCTTGATAGTTCCTTCAACATGCAAAATAATACTCCATGAGATGTCATGCAACAAACACAGGGGGCGATTAAAATTTTTTTTTTTTTAGGCGTGATAATAAAGGAGCGCCCAGTTTGCTATTCAATTGTTCTGGGCGCTCATTAATTATCGCCCTCTTCGCCGACTATCTGACGAGGTTTAGCCGTGTAAAATGGCTAAACCAGTCTTAATTTCTGGATAGGGCGCGCTATCTGCGGTTAGCACGCCCTAACCAGGGTGTTTCAGACACATTTCTGCTCGCACCCTCCTGAGTGCGTGCAGAAATGCCGGCGCCGGCGGCTATCGCTCCCAGACAGAGCAACAATTGAATTACTCTGTCGGCATCTTAAAAAAAAAAAAAAAAAAGCCGCCGGCAGAACATTTGAATCGCCCCCACAGACTCATACATGTATGGTTTGATTGGAACACACTAGGGGCGGGACTTACTTCACTATAAAAGACCTAACAAGCCCCAGTGTCACCATCACCTTGACAAAGACTTATTAGGTCGAAACGCGCTGGTGGGATGGTGCAGCTTTTGATGTCCCTTTCATCCAAGAGGTAATTACTCCACAGAGAGGCGGAAAAGATCCAGAACTTTTTCACCTCCTTTGCTTGTGTTGGAGATTTCCACTTGAGTGTGGGACTTTATCAAAAAGATTTATGCAAGCTATTTTTTATGAGACTTTGTTTTCTTGGATATTTTTAATACATTTATGTGATGAACTTATCATTAAATTCACTACTTGGAAGAAAAGATACCTTTATGTGCCTTTTTCCACAGTGTGAAAGTAAGCATACATGTGAGATTCTTAACCTATTTGAGCTCCTTTTATTATAAGTAGTTGGGTGTAAAAATAAATAATTTGTTTCCTGATTTATTGATTTATATATGTGCTTGTTTTTTTTTTTTTTTTCTATGTGCCATTATATGAGGACATGTGGAAGGATCTAAAAGATTTGGAATCCATACTAATGTATATCTTCTAAAATATCCCAAAAAAGGAGCGCGGAAAATAAGTTTGTATATATTTGATGGTATTGTAGTTCCGGGTTTGATAACACCCAGGGTTTTTTCCTTGGCTGCTCCAGGTTCCAGCGCACTAAGACAATTGTTTTTTTCTATTATATATATTTTGTCATCTCTAATTGTGTCTGTCAATACAGCAAAATACTTGTTAGACCAGTGGTTTCCAAACTGTGCGCCACGGGGGAGCCGTGGCCAGAGGGAAGCTGCTGTCATCTCAGCAGGCCTGGCCAAAACGTTGATCGCGATCTACCAGTAGCTCGCGCAGCTCCCGCCGGTAGATCGTGGTCAACCTTTTCTACTAAAACTGGATCTCTGGGATCTGGGGCTAAAGAAGTCTCTGATCGCTTCAGTGTTCCCAGTATGCAGTGTGTGGAGGACGCCATGACGTCACCCATGGCCCTGTGCAATGCATCACTGGGAACTTGTGAGGAACCTGCGTGCTTCTGGATCCAGCTTGATCCAGTCAGCGAAGCAGGAGTGACAGCAAGAGGAGCGGTCCCCAGCGTAAACTTCAGCCAGGTAAGTTCTGCACAGGGGCGTGGGGGCACTGCCTAAGAGGCACTACTACTAGAGGAGGCATTGCATAATGGGCACTACTAGAGGAGGCATTGCATAATGGGCAGTACTACAGGGGGCACTACATAAAGGACAGTAGTACAGATAATTAATTTGGTTTAAGGGTGCCTTGAACTGAAAAAGTTTGGGAACCACCGTGTTAGACAATAAAGAAGGCAACATTAATTTATAGTGTAATTCCATAGACAAACAACCTTACGGTTTCAGATGTCCCATTAAGGCTTCTTAGACATGATCTGAAATTTCACAAAACCTATTGAATTTCTGCCAATCAAACTTAAAAAAAGCAATGAAGTGACGATCATTAAGGCTGACACCTTAATGGACGTGCAATACAGATATGGTATGCCATCACACCCTGTGGTTAACTGCAGATTCAGCACTCTCACAGAGTGAGATTGCCATCACTCACAAAATAGTGGAGCTGCTAATTCACAGAATTGTGTGCTCATTGGATTACACACATGCAGTCTATGCAACTGAGGTCTGAGCAGAAGATAGAGATGCGCAGACGGGATAAAAGTGGGGTGTTAGGGGGAGAGAGAAGGTGTGTAGATGGGGCAAGATTAAGCAGTACAGAAAGGGGGGGAGCCAAAGTGATGCAGATATGTGGAAAAAAGAGGTGCGGATAGGGGGAAACAGTGGCATGGTTTGGGAAGGGGGGGGGGAAGAGTACAGAGTGGCATGAACATGGGAAGACAGCAGTGCAGATGGGTAAAGACAGACTGGTGCAGATGAGGGATTACAGACGATCATAAAATGGGAGAACACACAACAGTAGGGATTGGGGAAGACAGATTGGTGCAGATGGAGGAAGAAAGTGCCACAGATGAGGAAGACAGAGCGGCGTGGCTGGGGGGAAGGCAGTGGTGCAGAAGGAAACAGTGGCACGGATGCAGGGTGATGCGGATGGGGAAAGACAGGTTGGTGCGGATGAGGGAATAAAGAACTAGCACAGTTAGGAGACCATACAGCTGTAGGGATTGGGGAAGTTATAGCAGCATGGAGGCGAAGATAGTGCACATGCATAGACAGTATTGATAGTTTTAGAAACTAGGGAGCTGAATGTGAATTCTGAATGAGATGGATGTATGGAGTGAGAAGAATGTTGGACCCCAGTGGGATTGTTGTGTTGAACCAATGGGAAGATTGTGGGCACTGAGTGGGATACGTGCGCCACAAAACTGCTCAGACCTCAGTTGCATAGACTGCATGTGTGTATTCTAATGAGCACACAATTCTGTGAATTAGCAGCTCCATTTTGTGAGTGACAGCAATCTCACTCTGTGAGAGTTCTGAATCTGCAGTAAACCACAGGATGTAATGGCATACCATATCTGTATTGCACAAGGAACACGTCCGTTCTTAATGCGGGCGTCATCCTTAATGATCTGAATTTCATTGCCTTTATAAGTTTGAGTGGCAGAAATTCAATAGGTTGCGTGAAATTTCAGATCAGGTCTAAGAAGCTGTAATGGTACATGTGAAACCGTAATATTTTTAGTTTATGGAATTTCATTGCTTTTTTATCATCATTTATTAACCATCAGAAACAAGAGCAGCAAACCGGGCCACCTGCAGGGGAGAAGGGCAACAAAATGGTACACTAGCGCTGGTGGTGAAAGGGACAGCACACAGGAGGTGATTTTGGGGGTGCAGAGGGAGAGACGGCTGAGGGGGCAGGCTGCAGGCATGTGGGGCAATGGCAGCAGTGGGGCAGTGCACAGGTGCCGCAGAGGAGGACAGAAAGGCTCGCTGGTGCCGATAGTCCCAGCCCTGAACTGCTTCTTAAGACCCCTACACACAGAACGATGTGCTCACGATGCGATATCATGAACGATTTCCCCTGAACACTCCCATGCACTCCAGGACACCTTACGGTGCTTAAGCAGTAAATTTTGCCTTGGGAACTATCGTGCAAGATCTAAAGATAGCTGACTGCATACACAGATCAGTGAGATCCGTGATGCAGGCATCTGTGTAAAATAAAACATTCAGAGATGCACGCACGGATCAGTGCGATCCGTGTGGCATGCATCTGAAAAAAAAAATCAATAAGACACAGATGCATGGATGGATCAGTGAGATCCGTCCATGCATCGGTGTTAATTTTTTTTTTTTTAATAAAAAGTATATTTAAAAAAAAAAAAAAAATGATGCGTGCCCACCCAGAAACAACCAGCCCCATGTTCTGGAGACCCAGTACTGGTTGTGCTATATACAGGGGACAAACAATGTAGGGGTCCCCCGTATGAGGCATGACCAGCACCGGGCCTTTCAGAACCAGTCCTGGCTGCAAAAATACAGGGAACAAACGCCGTAGGGTTCCCCTGTATTAAGCGCAGGCAGCACTGGTCTCTGGGCCAATCCTGGGTCTGGAAATACAGGGGAAAAAATGCGTAGGATCCCCCTGTATTAACCAGAACCGGACCCTTCTAGTGGGGTAGTAATGCCACAGCCAAGGGAGCCCCATCACCGGGCCCCCCAGCCAAAGCATCACCCCTGACCGCTAGTCAGCCCAGGCCAGGGATCCTTGAGGAGTTGGGGACCCCCCATAAAGGGGTTCCCCTTTCCAGGGCACCCTAGGCATAGTAAAAGACTATTTTTTAACTCTTTACTTGCACCACACTATTCACAATCAACCTGGCACCCACCGGCCAGGAGTGCCCTGGAGAGGGGAACCCCTTTATTGAGGCGGTCCCCAGTTCCCCAGGGATCCCTGCCTGGGCTGACTAGCAGTCAGGGTTGATGCTTTGGCTGGGGGGGGGCCAGATGATAGGGGTCCCCCTGCTGTGGCATTACCCCCAATGCCGCCCCCCCCCCACTAGAAAGGGTCCAGTGCTGGTTCTGGATAATACAGGAAGACCTTACACATTTTTCCGCCCATATTTTCAGAACCAGGACCGGCTCAGAGCCCAGTGCTGAATATAAAGGACCCCTATGTCGTTTGTCCCCTGTATTTAGAACCACCAGGACTGGGTATGCAAAGCCCGATGCTGGTTGATCAACTTGATGCTGCATCTATCTGCCGCCGGTCCCGCAGCCCTCACCACCGCCGCCCGCTCAACTGCCGCCGGGTCCCTGTCACCGGTTCAGCCCGCTACTGTCGCCACGACGCTAATGCCCGCAAAAGGCAACCATCTTGGTGCACCCAGGTGAAGTCACAGTGAGTACACCTGCTGAAGGCACCTACTGAGGCTGCGCAACGAATTGAAACTTCCCATCTCTATAATAGCGCAATTGTGAGGTAATAGTTTAAAAACTAACTTGCTCAATTAACTGTACCCCAAAGGCCCTACCCTGGAACCTAATAAAACAAACCCCAAGTCTAAAAATCGCCCCCTACCCTGAGTTATGCCTTCCCAAAAATCCCCCATAGAGAACAGCAGAAAAGTGGTCCTAACAGTGTCAGAAAAAACTGACAATTGGAACTTCAGATTGTTCCCAAATTCTCATTTTTTAAGCATGCAGCGCCAAGAGACCAGTCTACCTGTCTATGACAAATTTCCGCTCAGTACTTCCTATAGCTTTTGAGGTGTAGCCCTTTAAACACCATGCCCCCCCCCCTCCAGAATTTTCTATGGAGATTTCTATTTTTTTCAATTCAGCCTTAATATAAGGGCACAACTGTGCCCTTATAATTATGTACAAAAAATTATTTGGCCACATGAAAATAACAGAAAATGCAATTAAAACATTCTCTAGTTTGTGAACTATTCATTATTTTCCAAATAATGGACATCTTCATAGGTGCCACAAAACTTAATTGTTTTCCTATAAATATACAGAGACAAGACAAATGAACAATTTGACATACTTGCCTACTCTCAGGGAGAATATAAAAGCAGCACCTATGAGCTTGGCAGTAAAGTAGACGTGTACTACTACATATGCGAGGTGTGTCATAAAATTAACTTCCATCCAAATGTAAATGAGACCCAAAGCAGTAAGATCTAGTTGTTGATGAAAACACACGGATATGACAGCTACATAATGGGAATAAGGTGCAATCAGGGAGAGTTGGCAGTCCCTGAAATAGTAGCAATCAGGGAAGTTGGCAAGTATGCAAATCGCCCATATGAGCAACCCTCTGGTTACCTTAGATGGCCTTATCAGAACCATAACCGAGGACAGGAAATCTGCGTTGGAAGACACAGACTCTGTCCTCAGCACTCCCAGAAACCAAGGAAGGCACATCCCTGTTTTTCGGGTACACTGGCTAACCCCGCCCAGTTTCTTGCCTCCAAATGGCCACTGCCTGACAACCAGGCTGCGGCTTTGGGGAACTGAAACTGAACTCGCAGAAGAGTGGCGCATGCACAGTACAGATCCCACGCAGGTCCAGTCTTCTAACATTGGAGTAGTACCTAAACCATCGGGTTTGCATTATACTTTGAATCAGGCCCACTATGTGTACGATATATTGTTCCAATCAGCATACAGTGTGTACCCAGCATTAGACAATCACTTTTAGTGGATGCCTCTAGAACAGTGGTTCTCTACCATGAAGTTTTGCAAAAAGGTTATGTTTTAAGGATTTGTCTGTGGAAGCAAACAAGAGAAGTACTGACCCACCAAATTTAGATTAACTCACCTGCGCATGATTAAAGAGATCCATAAAACATGACCTGTTTGTGGTACTTGAGGACCAGAGTGGAAATCCCCTGCTCCAGCAGACTCCCCACAACTGAGTAAAGCTCGGTTTCGATTTTAGAATTACCTTTTTCATTTCTTTTTCCAAAAGGCCATATTTATACAGGGTTATTGGCTCTTCTCCCTCAGGAATTAGTTGGTTATCAGCAGAACCAAGGATATAACTGAAATGAAAACACTGTAACTTTAACAACAAAGAGTAGAAATATAAATTGCTCTCATCAAATTATTCTTTACTGAGCTAGCTCACAGAACAGGTGTATAATTAAGGGATTGTAGGCATTAGTCATACATAGAGGTGTTAACATTTATAAAATGTTGAAGCTGGGATGGGGGAGAAGCCCTTATGGTCCATCAGTGGTATAGCCAACGTGTTTGGTGCTTAAAGAAGGATGCAACTTCTATCAAGTGTCCCAACATGCCTTTTCCTTTCAAAATATTGTTGGTTTCCCAGGACAAAAATCACTGGAAAAACTGCTCGTACCCTATTACATTCCACCCTAGGTAGTGTCCCGGTCTGCTGCTACCTATGCCAGCCTCTCCTCTGACCAAGACTGAACTGTGAGACAAAGCCCAGTAGTCTTCATTAAGGTAGCACAGACAAGTATTTATACACTTTGGGATATTTCATTAGTTTTAGTTGTGGTGTGTATGCTTGTATTTGTGCTGCATTTCCCAGGAAACACAGGGGAAAGGTGTTAGTGTGGTCATGTCTCCTTCATGACTTGACCCTTAAAGTCAATGGTGGGAACCGCAGAGTAAATTTTAAATAACCCTGCGGATCTCCAATGACTTCAACGGAGGGAGCCGTTCATTGGCTTAGAGACGGGGGCTGACCTCTCTCAGCCAATGAACACTCAGATAAGGCTCTACAAAGAGAGTTTCATTCGGGAGGTAATCACCATCCTGGTTGTTTACCTAGTGCGTGAATCGTGTAATTTCGTTTTCTTGTTTTACCAAGACTAGGGATGCCTACAGGGGCAACTCCAGGGAATGTAGGGGAGTATGTTAAAGTGTATGTATGTAATAAAACTTTATTTTTACGGTGTCAGAGTATTGTGTTTTTTAAACATTTCTTTACAGGTGTACTACAGGTACCAGCGGGCCCTTAATGCCCCGCATGCTGGTACTTGTGGTTCTCCAAGTACCAGCATGCGGGGGAGGCTTTCTGGGACCTGCAGTTCTACTTGTAAAGACAAGGGCCCTAATTCAGAGCCGCACGTTGACAGCAGTACGCACGTTGCGTTCCGATGTTGAGAAAGCGCGCATGCGTCGGTGTAACACTGCGCATGTGCATACAGCATATTGCGAGTTTTTTTTGTCTCGTTCGTCAAATTGCGTACAGGAAGAGAAATGTCAAATGTGATTGACAGAACAGGGCGTTTTTGGGCGTTGACGGGGGTGGAGATGGAAAACGCAGGCGTGGCGAGGCGTTTGTTGGGCGTACATACATTATCTGATGCGAACGTCAAATGTGTTCGTACCAAGTCATGCGTCACTGGATGATCCTCTTTCTGTTCAAACTGCTCGCACAGCTTGGGGTCTGGATTACTCGACCACATTGGCGATGGCCTTCTCCACCGTCCCGGCCCTCCACGATGTTTCATCGATTAATCACGGCTTGTCAGAAAAACAATCAGTTTTGTATTGAAAACCAGCTTGTAAAGTGTTTGGAAAACAGTTTTTTTGGTTAGCACAAAACCGTACGCAGGTGGAAATCATAGCTGCTAATTTCAGGTTTACACAATCAATTCGCGTACATTTGTTGGTCTGTTTTTCTGGATTGATATTTGTTTTTTGTGCTATTATAACAATAATGTCATCATGTTTGTGTGTATTTTTCCATTTTGAATTTGTCGGGCGAATTTGCATCCTTATGTAAATTTTAAAGTGTTCCTTAAAGTGCCCTTTTTTTTCCTTTCAACTTTTAATTTTTTGGGTGCTCGTTTTTGCCTTGTGGGCCAGGATTAAATGTAAACCATTTCTAAAATAATGTCAGAATACAATGTCGAACATTTTTTCTCAATTTATTGGAAATTAAAAACAATTTCTGGCATATTTTTGGCCCAAACATTTGTGGCAGTGTTATTCCTAAAAAAAAATATAATTTGTGCAAACATAAAAGGTATGGAAACTTAAATCAAAAACAATTCACAAGAAAGGAGAGGGAAGTTTTGGCCAGAAAGGAATATGGGGCAAGCACAGAAGGAGTGTGGGAAAAGTAGCCAGTGCTGTCAACGTTTTTTCCCCCGTTTGGCTGGGGAGGGAGGGCGCCAGGCCGGGTCCGGGATGTCATCAGGCTGGCCTGTCCAGAGGCAGATGTTGTGGCCTCTGGACTAGGCACAGGGCTAGGCACATTTTGAGGATTGGCTGATGTTGTGCCAGAGGTGGAGGATCCTGATGTTCCGGCAGGAAGGGAGGTCGGCTCCACCATGTGCTGGCGAACGAGCTGCTCCAGGGCATTGGCGATGCGGATGTTGGCCCTGGTACTTTCCGCCAGGGCCTGACCAATGGTCACGTTGGCCGCAGCATTTTGCTCCAGGGCCTCAGCCACCCGTACCAGACTGGCGTCCATCCTCTGCAGAATCTCCGTATGGAAATCCGATTTAAAATTGAGTTCTGTGAGGAGGGACACTGCCTGCGAGGGGGATTGCCCTGGACTGGCTTCTGCAGGGTCCTCAGCCGGATGTACTGGTTCCTCCCCTGCAGAGCCAGCAGAAATTCTCAGACTTATCCGCCTGTGTCTCTGTTTGAAAAATGAGAAAAGAGTCACATTAGAATCTACATATTGGCACAATAACATTTCAGAGTTGGTGACATCACAATATTTACCTGGGACAACATGAGGAGCCGCAAAGTCTGGCATGTCCGTATCCATGTTGGACACGCCAAACACCTCCACAGCCTGCACACACCCCTGTGCCAGCTCTTCTTAATCATTCAACTCCAATGACACAGGGGTGGGACCCCCACCTGTCCCCCTTGCATGCCTAGCCCTGTCCGCCATTTTTTGTTTCAGGCGATATTTGAAGTCTTGCCATCTGTGGGTGAAAAAGGAACCATTATTCCGTTTTTTTGGGGGGTTTTGGTTTTAGGGGGGTCAAGTTTTTACTTACCGCCGTTTGACATCCCGGGCTAGACGGACATAATCACCCACCCTATTGACAGCACTGGCTACCTCCTCCACTTCTGGCTTGCACCCATATTCCTGTCTGCCTGTGGCAGGATGTCCACACACTTCTGAACCAAAACCTCCATCTCCTTTCTTGTGAATTGTGGCTGCCTTTTCTTTTTCCCTGCTTTGGCCGGAATACTGGGCCCAGCAGCCTCTTCCATGTCATCCTCCTCACCTATTTGTTTAAACGTTGAGAAATTTAAGCTTGACAACTTGCACTATATTATGTTTCAAAATAATCCTTGTTTGGAAATGCATGAAATGCTTACCGGCAGACTCTTGGCCATTGTTTCCCTGGTCTGTAGCCATTTCTTATCTCCCAACAAGAAATACACCAGAACGTTTTTTTTGGGTCGTGACGTATTTATACATGCGTCCTTATTTTTCGTCCACATCATTCATTGTGCGTTCCTATGATTACTCCTTAATTTGTGCGGGAAAATAAACACTATTTATGGCTTGGGGCGTCTCGAGTCGAGGTGGCGGTTGTTGGAGGTTACGTTGGTCGGAGTGGATTGTTGGCGGGATTTGGATTTGGCGTTGTTTGGAGTGGTTTTTGGTTTGTCTTTTTGGGGTTTTATTTTCCGTTCGCTTTTTTTGCTGTGTTTGTTTTCTTTGTCGTGGTTTTTTTTGGAAAGTTTTTGCCCGTCTTACTTTTGTTCACTTTGTGTCTCCTTTTTGTGAAGTTTGGGTCGTTAATTTCTTTAAAAATCTCCTGTTAGGTTTCTTTTGGCTCTGCCCCAACGACCTTTTTATCTGGTGACTTATATATCCTCTATTGGTAAGTTTATATTTTCACTTGTTTATTAAATGGTCATGTTTTTTTTTACGCAACTTTGTTTGACCTTACACTTTTAAACTTTGGTTTTGTGATTCCGAAATGTATTAACTAATTTGCTTTTTTTTATCTGCGTATTTTTTGCCTTGTATTTGCGAATTAATTAGCGCATTTTTATCTGCTTATTTTGTACCGTGAAATTGGTTGTGATTTCCCTTTAGCATTTTTTTTAAACATTTAGGCCCAAATTGAGGTAGTCTGCGCACTGTCGTTTGGCTCTTTGCCCAAATGTGTGTTTCTCCCCTTTTCTGTTTTGTCTTGCACCCAATTTAGATTCCTAAATGCCCACCCTAAATTGTTGCATTATTTGTTATTATTTATAGGTTGGGAAAACCATGACAATACCCCGGCATATAAGCATCATTGGATTGTATCGTCAAGCTAAGTAATTTTTCAATTATTTTTGGGCAAAAAAACCTTACATTCAATTCTTGCAATTTCAGGTTGATCTTGGTCGGATTGTTCTGGCCATGCTCCCGGAATCCGACCAACCTCAATCTCGTCCCAGTCGTAGGCATCGTAGGCGTGCAAGGCCCCAGATATATCAAACACGTGTCACCCTTTTGGAATGCCCGATGAGGTGTTAAGACGCTACAGTCTTCCGCCCCAAATCATCATAGACACTCTCTCATTAATAGAGAGTGATCTTGAGCGGCAAATTGACAGTCCTACAGCAATACCACCACTTGCGCAATTTATGGCGGTGTTACATTTCTGTGCCTCAGGATCGTTTCAAACAACGGTGGGAATAGTGGCGGGATTCTCACAATCCTCCTTTTCCTGGATCCTGAGGGCAGTGATGGAGGCCCTTTTCAAGCACCTCCATCATTTTATTAAAATGCCTTTGGATATTGGTGCCCTTAGTCCAATTTTTACCAAATAGCTGGCTTCCCACACATCATAGGGGTTGTGGATGGTACTCACATACCACTTCAGCCTCCAGCACGTCTGGAGGCCATATTTCGCAACCGGAAACACTATCACTCCCTGAATGTAATGGTGGTATGTGATGCCTCCCTCCAGATCCTGTCCCTGAATGCAAAATTACCCGGAAGTGCACGACTCATTCGTCATCCGGCAATCAGGGATATGGCAAAAATTAAACAACCTACAAGCTGGTGATGCGTGGCTTCTGGGTAAGTGGAGACCTTTAGTACATAACAATGTTAAGCTTGATACACAGTGATCCTGATGTTGTCACTTCTTTTTCACAGGAGACAGTGGCTACCCTTGCACGCCCCGGCTGCTCACTCCTTATTTGGATCCCACACCAGGGCCACAAAGTAACTTTAATGCCACACTTGCAGCCAGCAGGCAAGTGGTGGACCGCTGTATCGGCTTTTTAAAAGGCCGATTCAGATGCCTCCACCCCTCTGGTGGCGAGCTCATGTATTTGCCGGATATGGTTTTGAAAATTGTGGTCCTGTGTGGGATATTTCACAACATCGCCATAAGGAGTGGTATCCCAATGCAGCCAGAGGATGCCTTGCCTGAGGATGGCCCCCCGAGGTTGGTCGGAGGTCAGTATGTGGGGGGGGCCATACGCGATGATGTGGTGGCCAGATATTTTAGGTAATTATTGGCAACAAAAAAGTTATTTGACACAATGTTGTAAGGATTTTTGGAGACCATCTAATTAATTTGTTTTTTGTTTCCCATCTTCTGTTTGATTTCATAATCTTTGGGACTCAAACGATGACTACTTCCTGCTACCCAAGAAAAACCTTCATGGGGACACATTGGATATATATTCTGAAACCAATATTGCAACGCAACATTTATGGAATCATGTTGGCATGCTCCTTCGTCAACCAGTTCTTGATTTTTCATTACTTTTTTCATATGGTGTTTGATGGGTTGTATTTTTTGTTTTCACTGTGTGTATTGTTTGTGAGTCAACACTTTGGTTTTTTAGTTATGTTGTGAATAAATGTTTTGAGAGTGTAATTTTGCAAATTTTATTGACCATTACAAGCAAGTGTAACCAGGTTCACCCACGTTAAAATTTATTAAGGGTTAAGCCTGTAATGACGCAATTTGATCTAAATTTAAATATGCTTTCTGGGTCAAAACCAACACCAAAAGGAATTCTGTACAATCAGTAGGCTTTGTAATCTCGGCAGGTTGCCCCCCAAATTGGAACATGTAAAATGTAGTAATATATAAATTGTCACACACAAAAAAAGGCCAAGCAGATTGTTACTGCTAGGTGTTTCATGTGCCTGTTTCCCTAAAAAATACAACACACAATCTTAGTGACATTAATTGCAAATACTTGCTGGAAGAGTCTACTTATGTCAGTGTAAACAATCTAAGATTTGGAGACAAGGAATGAGACAGAACGTTAAGTTTAAATTTTTAATTAATACAACTATTTAAAAAAAAAAAAAAAAAAAAATTAGGGACGCAGGATCACAGACATATGGTCAAGGACCACCAGCAGCCCGATGACGTAGCCCCGCATCCTTTCGACGCATCCGGCTAGGTCCGCCAAACGCCTCTAGTCCTCTGTGGGTTAGAAAAGTGTGGGGCTTAATACATAATTAATGAAACCCAATGAAAAAACAAGCCAAACAAAGCTATCCAAAAATGACAATATTGTGACCAAAAGCACATTTAACCCAAAAAATCCAAGGACCCAAAAATGGACACCCAAAAAATTGCACCAAAAAACATCAGATTTTGACAGGTGGGATATGTGTATGGGGAAATCAGCAGTAAAAGGTAAAGACAAACAGAAATCTACACCAAATTCTGACAAACCAAAAAAAGTAAAAGGCACAGACACAGGATTAGATACAAACATTTAAAAAAAAAAAAAAGGCAAACATACCGTTCAACATGACGCCCGGCCCAGAAGCAACTCCCTCGTCCTCCTCGGAGGTGCCAACATTCCCCAACGAGGTGGGAGGGGTGATTTGGGATTCAGGGGAGGGGGTAGTTACGAGAGGGGTGGTTGGAGGGGAGGGGGAATTGGGATGGAGGGGAAGGAGCCCCGACACATGTGCCACAGGGTCTGTGCAGGCTGGGGAGGAGGGGGAAATTAGGGAATTTTGGGGTGTGGATGTTTGGCTGGGGGTTGGGGAGAGGGGCCGAGAGCGCCGTCTTTGACGGCGATGACGCCGTAGTCTTCACTCTGCCCCTAAAAGATGGGAAACAAATTGTGGTTATTTTCGACCCTGACCTTGTTAAACGCTAATTTTTGACACCACAAATATGTAAACATGCACATGCAGATATGAGTACAAAGAATAGGCCATACATGAAAACATGCACATGCAGATATGAGTACAAAGAATAAATAGGCCATACATGAAAACATGCACATGCAGTTAGGGCCACAAAGATAAACAGTCCAAAAAACTTACTTTCCGCGATCTGCATGCGAAAGCATGCCAGCAAGCGTGGCGTCCGCCGTTGCAGGTCGGACCACCTGCGCTCCAGCTGGCCGATCTGGCGGCGTGAGCCGAAGGAACGCAGGCGGCCACGTACCTCCGCATATGCGGAACACTTTTCCCTATTGGTGATGTGGGGAGGCTGGCTGGTGATCCGCCTGTCCATCACCTCGGTTAACACCATCAGCTCGCGCCTGGTGAATGCCGAGGCTCTCATGATGGCAATGGTGTATTTTATAAAAAACAATTTTAATAAAGACCCGAAAATAAATTTGATTGGCTAATGTATTTGGGTAATTAACAGGACAAATTCTATTGGTTAGTGTATGAGTCATGTGTTCGACAGGGCCACAAATCTTTTGCGAGTTATGATAAGGCTTGATGCAGTGACATGCGTAAGCTAATTTAAATAAAGAAATGAACCCAGTAAAATATGCGTGGTTAAAAACAAAGGTTTAATTGGCTCAAACATGTATTTTGACAAATAAAAGCGAATGTTTAAGCCGTACGTATTCTGCGGGTAAACACAAACAAACACGGACAAGAGTAAAGGTTATTGCATTGCCAAAAAAAAAAAAAAAAAAAATTACGAGCAATTAAGATAATTGATAAATTGATTGGCATGATACGATTGAGGGAGGTAAGCAGAATAAAGGAGCAGGTAATCGGAATCTGACAGGCCCACTTCCGGGTTGGACTTGTGCGTGCGTTCCCTGCAAGCCACATTGGGGATGTACGCTCGCTATTTGGCACGCTCGTTAGTTAGAGGAGGGGTTGGTAGAGTTTGGGGAGGATGTTTAGATGCGTTCGAAATTACGAGCGAGTGCTTGAATTAACATATTTCTGTACGTACGCCGAACGTACGAACGCCCACTTGCGTCCGGGTCTGAATGAGGGCCAATGTTTGCTATTCTTTATTTACACTGCACTACATAAATCAACCCGGTTCCCACAGCCCAGGGGTGCTGGGGTTAGCTCGGGCTCTCAACCTGGGCCTGGGGTGCCCTGGAGAGGCCAGGGATCCCCGCCCTGGGCTGACTAGTGGTCAGGGCTGATGCTGCGGGCCCCGGTGAAAGGGCTCCCCTGGCTGTGGCATCAGCCACCCCGTTAGAAAAAGTCTGGTGCTGGTTCTGATAAATACAGGGGAACCCTACTCATCTTTTTCCCCTGTATTTCCAGAACCTGATCAGAGCCCAGTGCTGGTTGCACAGAATACGGGGGACCCTACGTAGTTTGTCCCCTGAATTTAAGCACATCCAGCACTGGGTCACTAAAAGGCCGGGGCTGGTTGCTCTTTTGGGAGGGGGATCTCCTGGTCCGTGCGTGCAACTGTGTCATTGAAATACACAGCAGCACAGAAGGGTCACTCTGACCCGTCCGTGCTGAGTGTCAATCATACAAATGCAAGTAGCATGGATCTCCCTGGTCCGTGCTACATGCATCTCTATCGTGTACGATGTGACAAACAGTATACGATGCATGTCACATCGTACACTATAGATCGTAATATTACAGTTTTCCCGTAAGATCTACGATCCAACTAGACGACGGTGGGGACGCGCATCATAATGGTGCAGAAACAACACACGATGTGCACGATTGATGTTACGATCGATCTCATCCACATTGTGTGAAAAATCACACAGTGTATGGGGGCCTTAAGACTTTGAATGTCCTGAATATATCATTAGTTTGCATATTTCTCTTCACACTGCAAAACCAATCACCCAAAATAGCCAAAAAGTGATTTATTTATTTATTTATTTTTGAAGTTGAAGAAATTGCAAGAAATTAAATTTAAAGCAAATGTGTGGGTTTAATTTTTCTTTTTAACCGCCACTAACAAATATATTTCGTCTGGTGATCATCACTAAGAAGCCACATGATTTGAAAGTGAGTCACTCTTACTTGAAAGTCCTGAGTTTATGAAGCCAGAATGGGGATATATTCCCCCCCATCTCTGCACTTAATTATTTCTGCACTGCAGGGGTGTTATCTGGTAATCACACATGATATAAAGCAATTACATTGTCATGGATTACACCAACTGAAAGAGGTGTCTCAGCCAGAGTACCACTGAGTATGTGGTGCCAGAATATAGGAGATTAAGCAAATTTTGGCGAGAGATTGAGTGTAGAAGTTGCTCATGGCAACCAACCCACTTCTAACTAATTTGTCTAGCACGACCAGTAAAATGACAGTTTGATGCCGATTGGATGGTACTTTATGCGGGGGAATGCAATTAGCCTCGGTGATGTACCACGCAGGACCGGCACTAGTCTTTACTGCGCCCAGCGCCGTCCTTCCCTCCTCTGCTCCCTCCCTGAGCTTACATTATCAATCTAGATCCGGGAGGGAGGGGCATTTCCTGCGCCAGCCAGATACAATGGCGCTCCGGGTGATGGCCCGGCTTGCCTGTGCCTGGAGCAGACACTGGTACCACGGCTAATGGCTAATTGATCCCCCTGGAGCGATTCAATTAGCCCTGAAGCACGACTGCCAGCTGCCGTTATCTGGGATTTTTTTTTTTTTAGGAACTCAGCAGACTCGGGGAAAAAGAAAATCCCAGATAAAGACCCTGTTATCGGGAAGCCGGCTGCGAAAACACATAGGTCCATGCTCTTATCACGGATCTCATGTGTATTCACCCGAAAACAGGTAATTTTTTTCGGGCGGATAAAACTGGCTTTTATTGAATTACCAGAAGGAAAAAATGCAGTAAGTACTGTTTTATCTGCCCAAAAAATTATTGGGGCAATTTGCATTCCCCCTTATGTCTCTCCAAGATTTGATAAATCTCCCACTAATACTTTATTTGCTCTTTCCTGGCTTGCAAAAATGTATGCTTGTGTCATTAAGGCTGGGCTTACCGTTTAATAGCACTGCAATCTAAAGCAAACAAATCACGCTTGTAGTCCAGGTGTTTTGCTGTAATAGAGTAAAACTTTCCAACAGATGAAGAACAGCTTCTACAGCACAGAATTTGAAAAGTGCTAATGATTGGAAAGAAATAATATAAGGTTATCATTAAAATTTAAAATAATAAATAAATAAATCTTACTAAATTAAAAAAACAGTATAAGAATGCCCAAAAATATTGTACATTCAGAAGCTTATTTATACTAATGTTACATAATATGAGATATGGTAAGAACTTACCCTTGTTATCTCTATTTCTACGAAGTCCATAGGGTTCCACAGGATACCTTGGGGTATAGGTGTGACGTCAGTCGCTGGGCACCATAGAGTTAAGCTTTTCAGCCTCCCAGGATGCACTAGGGTCCCCCTCCTATACCCCACCCCCGAGCCAAGGCACCTCAGTTAGGTACCAAGCCATAGGCCGGAGGAGGAGAAGGAAGAGAGAGAAAAAAGATCTGGACACATACAAGAATCACATTCTCACCAGAGGGAGACGGAAAACCGGTGACCAGAGCAAAGCCCATCTGCAGCACAGGTGCGACAGGGCGGGAGTCCTGTGGAACCCTATGGACTTCGTAGAAATAGAGATAACAAGGGTAAGTTCTTACCATATCTCATATTTTCTACTTCAGGGTCCATAGGGTATCCACAGGATACCTTGGGGACGTCCCAAAGCAGTATCCTTTAAGGGTGGGGACGCTCCTGTGCAGAAAGGAGAATCCGCCGCCCGAAGGAAGCATCCTGAGAGGCAAAGGTGTCAAACCTGTAATACCTCACGAAGGTATGGACAGAGGACCACGTAGCAGCCTTGCAGATCTGAACTGCCGAGGCACCACGTCGAGCTGCCCACGAAGGACCCACAGACCTAGTGGAATGAGCCTTCAGAGAAGGTGGGACCGGTAGGCCTTCATGAAGATAAGCTTCAGAAATAGCCATACGGATCCAGGCTGCCAAAGTTTGCTTTGAAGCAGGCCAACCCTTTTTACGGAAGCCATAGAGGACAAACAAAGCGTCCGACTTCCTAAACGAAGAAGTGCGGTCAACATAAGTCCTTAAGGCACGCACAACATCCAAAGAGGCCTCACCCACGGAAAGACCCGGTGAGTTAAAGGCCGGAACAACTATTTCCTCGTTAACATGAAACTGGGAAACAACTTTGGGAAGAAACTCGGGCCGAGTGCGGAGCACTGCCCTGTTCCCATGAAAAACCAAGAAAGGGGGTCTACAAGAAAGAGCCCCTAACTCAGAAACACGTCTGGCCGAAGCAATGGCCAGAAGGAAACAGTCTTAGCTGTTAGCCATTTAAGATCCACTGAGCCCAGTGGTTCAAACGGCGGTCCTTGGAGAGCCCTCAGGACCACAGCCAAATCCCAAGGCGCCACAGGTGGAACAAAGGGCGGCGGAATGGGGACAACACCTTGCATAAAGGTGCGCACATCCGGGATTGTAGCAATCCTACGGTGAAATCAGACAGATAGGGCCGAAACCTGTACCTTCAAAGAAGCAAGGCGAAGCCCATGATCTAGTCCCGCTTGCAGGAAGGCGAGAATCCGAGACAGACGAAACTCCCGCGGTGCATAACCTCTCGGTCGACACCACTGGAAGAACGTATGCCACACGCGATGGTATATCCTCACGGAAGACGGTTTCCGAGCTCGTAACATGGTACGCACCACAGAGCTGGAAAACCCCCGGGACCTCAGCATGGCAGTCTCAACAGCCACGCCGTCAAAGACAGCAGAGTCAGGTCCGGGTGAAGGCAAGGACCCTGAGACAGAAGGTCCGGTCGTAGCGGCAACCGCAGAGGACTGTCCACGGACAGACCCTGAAGGTCTGAGAACCAGTGCCGTCTGGGCCACGCGGGAGCTATCAACAGGAGCGTCCCTCCTTACTGTTTGAATTTCCGGATTACCCGTGGAAGAAGGGAGACCGGAGGGAACAGGTATGCGAACCGGAACGTCCACCGGACGGACAGAGCATCCACCAGAGACGCCCCTTCGTCTCTTGTGCGAGACCCGTACACCGGCAACTTGTTGTTGTGCCGGGACGCCATGAGGTCGATTTCTGGAAGACCCCACCTGTCCACCAGTAGTTGAAAAACGTCCTGGTGCAGGGACCATTCCCCCGGATGAACGTCTTGGCGACTTAGAAAGTCCGCCTCCCAATTTAGCACTCCCGGGATGAAGACCGCTGATATGGCCGGAAGATTGCGCTCCGCCCAAACCAGGATCCGAGAGACCTCTACGAGAGCCGCCCGACTGCGAGTTCCTCCTTGCCTGTTTATGTAGGCCACGGTGGTAGCGTTGTCCGACTGGACCTGCACCGGGCGACCCTGGAGAAACCGCTGTGCCTGCTGGAGAGCATTGAAGACCGCACGGAGTTCCAAGATATTTATTGGAAGCTCCGCTTCTGTCGGCGTCCACCTGCCCTGGAACAAGTGTGGACCCGAAACTGCTCCCCAGCCCCGAAGACTGGCGTCCGTTGTCAACAGGACCCAATTTGGAACCCAGAACGGACGTCCCTTGTTGAGGTGGGTCGTCTGTAACCACCACGCAAGGGACAGGCGAACCTCCGGGGTGAGCACAATCGTCTGGGACTTCAGAGACTGAGGCAGCCCGTTCCACTTGGACAGGATCAGGTGCTGCAGAGGTCTGGAGTGAAACTGGGCGTATTCCACCATGTCGAACACCGACACCATGGAGCCCAGTAACCTCATCGCCGAGTGTAAGGACACCCGGCGGCTGTGCAGGCAACTGCGCACCCTTGACTGTAAAGCAGAGATCTTGTCCTCCGTCACGAAGATCCTTTGCTGTCCCGAGTCCAATAAGGCTCCAAGATGCAGAATCCTCCGAGACAGGATTAGAGTGGACTTCTGCCAGAATGGAACAGGCACTATAACTCCAGCCTGGAGCATAGTGTGCAATACCTTCCCGCAGCTCCGTAGCCTTGTTCCGGTCTGATGGTAGACCCGTGGTGAAGAAGCGAGCCGGGGGTCTGTGCCGGAAGGAGAGGGCGTATCCGTGGGAAACCACCTCCAGAACCCAAGTGTCTGTCGTAGTGGTCGACCAACACTGGGCGAACTGTAGCAGGCGGCCTCCCACCCTGGGATCCCCCAAAGGGAGGCCCGGACCGTCAGGCCGCAGGCTTGTCATCTGGCTTGGGGGCCGGACGTCTGGTACTCCATGCCTGCTTCCGGGGCTTGACCGATTTCTTAGGGCCAGCCTGTCGAGGAAACGACTGTGGTTTGGGCCTGCCCTGGGCCCTAGATGACCGAAAGGACGATGGTCCCGAACCAGAAGGAGCAGCGGCCGACGGGAGACAAGCAGATTTGGCTGCCGCCAGCGTGGCCACAATCTTATCCAGATCCAGACCGAAGAGAACTTCTCCGGTAAACGGCAACGCTTCCAGACCTTTCTTGGAATCTGCGTCCGCCTTCCAGGATCGCAGCCACAAGGTGCGACGAGCAGCTACCGCTGCTGAAGAAATTCTAGACACCAGAGTACTAATGTCTAGAGCCGCCTCGTTGATGTAGGTGGCCGAATCACGGAGATTGCCAATCAACTCCGCCTGTTCGGCCGGACAGTCGGATTCAAAAGAAGCCTCTAATGAATCCGCCCAGCGCTCCATCGCTCTGGCAACCCAGCAAATGGCCATAGCCAGCCGTGCTGCCCCCCCTGCAAGGGAATAAGCGGACTTCAGGCAGATTTCTACCTTGCGGTCCGTAGCATCCTTAAGGGAGGACATGGATGGCATCGGCAATGTGGCACTACGGACAAGACGGGTCACGTGAGAATCCACCTGTGGAGGTGATTCCCACTTAGCAAAATAATTATCCGCGAACGGATAAGCCACCGCCAGGCGTCTCTGCGGCTGGTATCGCTTGCCAGGCTGTTTCCACGCCTCCTCTAAATGGTCCACCAACTGACCCGAAAGAGGAAAGACTGTGGCATCGCCCTTCACATCTTTGAAAAAGGCATACTTAGATTTAGCCGCTGGGGGAACTTCGTCCTCAATCACCAAGGCTGTGCGGACCGCCCGAATAAGTCCAGGCATATATACTTTGGACTTAGCATCAGCGTCCTTAGTTTGGAGAGGTTCCTGATCGTAAGGATCCAGAATCTCCCCATCATCAGACGTCCCTTAGTCATCCTCATAAGGAGCGGACAGAGACGCCACCGGCCTTTTATGAGGCCGCATCACAGACTCCCCTTGCAACACATCCGACAAGTGCTGTACAGAACTCGCCAGGGAGTTAACCCACGCTGGCTCCTGAGAACCCGGGAGCGGGGAAATAGGGAGACTGTGGGGTACCACCAATTGTCGTGGGAACCCCTGCATGGGTGACGACACCACAGACTGCTGGGACAAACCCATCGGAGTAAACGCGGGCTGCGGAGCTAACTGGCCCACTAAGGTTGTAAGCGCCTGAGCGAAACAAGCCCAGGGCGGCTCCTGTACCGGTGCTGTAACCGTAAGGCCGCGCCATGGACAAGCACTGCCGGCAAAGGCCCTCCGCGCTACCCTCCCCCTCCGCTAACGGTACTTTGCACGTGGTACACTGTAGCCGGAGGGGAAAATCACTTTCAGACATGATGGCACCACGTATGTGACCTCTCTCACCAATTAAGTATTAAATAGACGAGAGACCACCCTGCAGCACCGCACCGCAAGGGCTTTAGCAGAAAGAACAGGGACAGTAATAAAGCTGACAGTTTAGAGAAGAAAAGTTACAGGCAGCGCTAGCACAGTCACATACAATGCAGAGAAATAACAATTCCTGCACTAACAGCGCTGATCACTCAACTACACAGACACAGGGCCTGGTAGGACACAGCGCTGCATACACAGACCTGAGCCACAGCGGAGGAGAGGTATGCGGGGGGACCCAGACCACGATGCTTCCGTCCAGCGCTTCCAGCAGCGTTCACCATGCGTTCTGGAGAAGATGGCCGCCGAGGAGCAGAGAGGAGGCTGGCCTGGGGGAGGAGCGCTGCCACAGGACCAGTCGGCAGCATGCAGAGAGGGCTGTGTGCAGCGGGGGAGGCGCCGGCTGTGAGACAGGGAAGGCGCGCTCCCCTGGCATGCATTTAACCCCTGGGACGCCGCAGCGCTACCGCTCTGCTGCGGTCCGCTGTCCCAGGGGGTAGTGGAAAGCGCAGGTTGGTCGCCTGGCTCCACGCTGCAGCCAGTCCCCAGGGAGCCCCCTGCCTGGGGACTTAGGACCATGTGACCAGCGGGGACCCACCGCGGGACCCCGCTGCTTACCTTGTCCCCCTTGGATCCGGCCATGGTCCGGAACATCTGGGGTCACCGCTAGCTGGACCCCAGATGCTCACCAGCATCCCCGGATCGGTACCGGCGTTCCGGTACCGGCGGGGGTGTAGGGAAGACAGCATGGACGTCAGGACTGACTGTCCATGCTGTACATAGAGATGTGCAGCCACAGCTGCACTGAAGAAAGCTTCAGGGGCTCTTCTAGCCCCCACTCCGACAGGTACACCCGACGCCGGCCGGGCACCAAACTAAACTGAGGTGCCTTGGCTCGGGGGCGGGGTATAGGAGGGGGACCCTAGTGCATCCTGGGAGGCTGAAAAGCTTAACTCTATGGTGCCCAGCGACTGACGTCACACCTATACCCCAAGGTATCCTGTGGATACCCTATGGACCCTGAAGTAGAAATATTAACATGTACAGAACAGGAACAACTGGGAATATAAAAACATTCTAGTCTATGCAGCTACAAAACACTATAAAATGCCACTAAATTTGCAAAATGAACCATATATACAGTGTTTGGTGAATGAATTGAGAGCAAACTACATGAATCTAGTGTACACCTAGAATGTCAGAAGTTCTAGTCTCCAATACGGAGATAGGAGTCAGCAGGTCATGTTCATATACCTGCCTCAACCAGAGACTTCAGGCACCATGCTACTATAGTCCTGGAACCTCTATATATGAAGCACAAGCTTTAATTTAAATAAGGAAATACAACATTAATTTCAATAACAAGAGGCACATCTATTAATTTAAATAAGGAGCACATCTTTATTAATTAAAAAAGGGACACAGCTTTATTATCTACATAATCTCTCTCGTGTAGGGCACTCCAAGAGGTGTTAAAACACTTAGCCTGATGCCTTCACAGTCCTTAGACAATAGAGCAGATAATCAGGTGCAGCACTCAAGAGTTTTAAATGACCACAAATGGCAGGAAGACTTTCCAATGTATTTACATTGTCATCAGGGTTTTGGTAGCAGGCTTTCTTATTGTTTGTGTAATTTTAGGTTATCTGGTCATTTGCATCTTTTAAATGTACAAGCTTGAGATATAGATTAGTGGCAGATTAGATTTGAAAATGGCAGTTTTGCTACAATTTTCTGGCATTTTTCCTTTGATAAATCTGGCAGCACACACTCATGCCAATAAAATGTGGATTTCAACAAATCACCATTAGATAAATACCTCCAGAAGCGATATAATCTTGATAATTAGATCACACGTAACACTAGGGCAGTGGTTCCCAAACTTGGTCCTCAAGGCAATGCTTCAGCTTAAAAATCCCAGATTTGCTGATCTTGATTATATTTTGGTTGGATTCAGCAAATCAGGGAAATTCAAGAAGTTGGATTTCACCAATGCCCCGACTCTGGCATCTGGGGATCACAGAATTGCAACAATCTGTCGCCAATGTATAGAGGCCTTTATTCAGCCCCAGGTTTTCATTTAAGTAGTCTGGCTGAAGACAACCCCTAATAGGAACCTAAAGTAATCAATGTAATAGAAAATACAATTCAGTGCAGAGTACTGCTTAAACCTCCTATGTCAACAGGTACCGAATAGACATCACTTTCATTAAAATGGCCATTTAAAAAGTCTTCCTATTCGCTGAACAAAGTGTGTTTTTCTTCTAAATGTGTGATTGGTACAACAGTGTGTTAAGAATTCGGGACCTGACTGAGTTGCACACAAATCCCAAAGTGGAAGCATCTAGCGACTTTTGGCAAATTGTGCATGCCCCGCACCATGCATACACACTTTGGCATAAAGACCGTGTGCGTTTGGTTCTCTGTTCATGAAATCTGGACAGCTACATTTCAAATGCATGCAAGAGATGATCTGTGCTATTATGAGGCGTGCGTATGACGAAGGTATGCCTGTTGTTGACTGACCTTTTGCATCCATTCATGGGGTAGGTGTAAGAGCTGAAACAAATGACTAATGGGAATGGAAAGAAAGTGGGTAGAGGAGCTATGTACATTAAGATGTATGGATTATCACATTAGCATAAGGTAGTAGATCTGGCTGCTGCAGCCGTCCACGCATGTGACTGCATTGCGTCCAACTCAATCAGTCCTTATACTGTAGGTAGCACTTATACCGGATTTAAAGAGTAGGGAATAATTGTACCCAGAAACACTGACAAAATACAACACACTCCTCAGAGTTCCTTTTACCTTCCACCTCACACTTGGTCGCACTGCCTGGCCACTCCTTATTGAACTATTTTCAGAATACGCTTCCTAAAACTATTTTTTGACACAAAAAATCCTCGATTTAGGGGTCTGCCTGTTCGTTCGGGCTAATCTCTTGAACAACTGGATGGATATTGACGGGGTTTTCACTATTCTATACAGCATTGATAGAGGAAGGTTTAGGTGTATGAGCTATTCATCTGTGATAAAAGGGAGCCTAGCAGTGGCGATTTTAATGAAGCAAATCACAGAAAAAAATCTTGCACCAAGCTACTGTATAGGAGCTGGTCAGGGTGCTGAAACAGCAGATCATCATCATCTGAAAGTGAGGCTTGGAATGAAGCAAGTCACAGCAGAAACAGTTGTGCTGTGTGACGACTGCTGTAGGGCCAAGGGCTGCACTCTGATTGGCTCTCAGACAGTGAGAGCCACTAAGAGATCAGTGTTCGCAAATACGCGCTATAGCGCCTATTTTACCCAGTTTCAAGGACTGGGGACTCACTTTTATAAAAGAGCCGGGTCCCCGAGGACAGAGCCTTTTTCAAGGTGTGAGAGTTGAAAAAGGCTCTGTATGAGCAGAAACGCGTTGGTGAGAAGGAGCTGCATTGAGAACTACCAGGAATAAGGGCTAGAGGACGCATCACTGCTATTTAGACACCAGGGGGACCTCAAGAACCCATCCCGGGAGGTGACTGTTTATATCCCTGTACATGCTATTTTTGGGTGTGAATTGTCCTACACCCCTATATATCTGGTACGCAGCCATTTTTATGTGTTTTATGGATGTTTTTATGTTTTGAATAAACTGTACTTCACTATATACTACTTCTAAATTTCTTTGAGGAATTTTGGCATATTTACTGGTTGAATTGTTTGAAAAGGAACAGCATAGGAATTTATTCCGAAGATACTTTCTCATTTATTAACTTTTCCTGAGTCTGACTTGTACTCCAGAGGAGCGCGGGAACTGCAAGTACTGTACTTACAAGTGCATATCTGTTTTTATTAATACTGGGAGTGATGCAAGGGGTAGTGTGTATGTGTGTGTGGAGGGGGGGGGGGGGGTCAGTGATGCAGGAGTAGTTTGTGTGTGCTGGGGGTCAGTGATGCAGGGAGTAGTGTGTGTGTGTGTGTGTGGAGGGGTCAGTGATGCAGGGAGTAGTGGATAGGGGGTTGTTAGTGATGCAGGGAGTAGTGGATAGGGGGCTGTTATAGATGCAGGGAGTAGTGGATAAGGGGGTTGTTATTGATGCAGGGAGTAGTGGATAAGGGGGTTGTTATTGATGCAGGGAGTAGTGGATAAGGGGGTTGTTATTGATGCAGGGAGTAGTGGGGGGTTGTTAGTGACGCTGGGAGTATTGAGGGGGTTGTTATTGATGCAGGGAGTAGTGGATAGGGGGTTGTTAGTGATGCATGGAGTAGTGGATAGGGGGCTGTTATTGATGCAGGGAGTAGTGGATAAGGGGGTTGTTATTGATGCAGGGAGTAGTGGATAAGGGGGTTGTTATTGATGCAGGGAGTAGTGGATAAGGGGGTTGTTATTGATGCAGGGAGTAGTGGGGGGTTGTTAGTGACGCTGGGAGTATTGAGGGGGTTGTTAGTGATGCAGGGAGTAGTGGATAGGGGGTTGTTAGTGATGCTGTGAGTAGTGGGGGGGTGGTTGTTAGTCATGCTGGGAGTAGTGGGGGGGGCTGTTGGTGATGCTGGGAGTAGTGGAGAAGGGGGGGGGGGTTACTGGTGCTGGCAGTAGTGGGGGGGGAGACAAGTCCCAGGAGTTGTCCCCATTGATGTGCAGCCTCTGAGGCATGCATAATAAGCCTGCTGATGGTGAAATAAATATTAATGGCGTTAGCTGAGGGGGAGAGTGTCGGGAATGCATCGCATTCCGGAAATTAGTAAATCTGGCAGCATTGCATCTCCCACAGAAACCCATGGGGGAGGCGGCTGCCAGCGGGAATGGAGGGATCGCAGTGGGTATACCTGCTGCGGTCCCTCGTCGATACATCCGGGGGAAACATTTGAGGTAAACCTACTAAAACATGTTTTCGGGGATTTTACCTCAAATATTCAATGATAAATGGGCCCCTAAAACTTTAGTTGGATAACACTGGCAGCTCTAATGTAGATTACCGGCACCTGAGTCTACTATGGAAAAATGTCTCATTGTGCAATAAAGATTAACAAAATGTTTTTACTAACTAACTAATGCTTTACAAAACTATTTAGCATTCATTATTTTTTTCTGTTTAATTTGTTAGATATTCATAAGACTTTCATTTCAATGGGACCCAGAAAAGGTCAGGTAGGACCCCATTTTAGTAAAGTGAGGGGTCCCAGGGACCCACAATTTTTTGGGCTCACCGCAATCACTGGAGATAGCAATGTGCCCTGTTGCAAAGTAGTAGCCTAGAGAGGAGGGAGCCGGGGACTGAGCAGGGTCTTATCTGAGGCAGACAGACTGAGAGACAACCATCTTAACACAATCAAATGATTTCCATAAACAAAAGTAAAATGTATGTTGAACGCTAGTACATTCGGTTTTCAGTGGGCACAAGGGAATATATGTACACAAAATGTTCTGCAGAATCTGACCTACGCACCTGCCAACTTCATTGGGAAGTTTGGATACCCGCTTTCTTGTGTCCATTTTAACTTGATCTGTTACAGCTGCAAGGAAATACAAAAGGTAATCTTTAGATTAATGAAGAACTCAAAATTATAGGGACAAGTGCTAAATGTTATTAGCAACTTAGCACACATGATCAACCAGGGGTAAAAATCATTTTGAAAACAAGGTTAGTCAAACAACTCACAAGTACTTCAGTCAAAAGTGGTGGCACAAGGCACTTTAGCAATGGTAGATTACTCTGATTTGGAGGATTCCTGTAGTTACTAAGGAGGAAGGTTATTTATTTTCGGTAATTGCCTACATCTTTCAAGGAAAGCAATCAAAATATAATATATATATCAGGGTTAGCATCTTGTGCTAAATATAAATATCTTTATTCCAACATTTCCCATTTTTACATATTGTTTTCATTCAGAATTGTTTATGGGTTGTCAAGACAACGAGAGAATGTGAAGATCATTGGCTACCCTGGCCGACGCAGCAGGATGATGTCACTAGAAGTAAAACACGCAGTAACTAGTGGGGTGGGACGGCGGAGTACCATTTATGTCACTGATGACGGACTGAGTTCCGAAATGTTGGAATAAAGATATGTATATTCAGCACAGGCTACCTTTGCATTTGACATATCCTTGGAGGGCACGTGTGCGTAAGAATATATCCATGGCCAAAAGTTTTGAGAATGACAAGTATTGGTTTTCACAAAGTCTGCTGCTTCAGTTTTTATTATGGCAATTTACATTTACTCCAGAATGTCATGAAGAGTTATCAGGTTACTTCATCTCATGCTCGCATCCAAGATCTGGCCCGTGCAGCCCCCCTTCACTGGAATGAGCCCCCTCGCTCGATCAGGCTCTCTCCGACCTTGCAGAGCTTCAAGCATGCACTGAAAACCCGCCTGTTCGTTAACGTATACCCTTCCACAACATAACCGTGTTACCAGCTCTCTCCAGCCATCTCTACCTTGCCTACTTCCTGCACTCAGGTCCCCTTCTACACACTAATGCCTCATGTCATCTGTCTGTCTCCCCTTCCCCCTAGTTTGTAAGCTCCTAGGAGCAGGGTCCTCCTCCCCACTGTCTCACAGCACTCTTCTCTAGCACTTCTATAACAGCCTTCACCTTCCCAGCTGTATTGTGTATATAGAGAATGGTGTTGCTAATTGTTACTTCTGTTCTGTTTATACTTTTGTCTCTGTATTGTAATGTAATGTTCTGTGTACCCTTTACTGTATGTACGGCACTGCGGACCACTTGTGGCGCCCTATAAACAACAACAATCAGATGAATTGCAGAGTTCCTGTTTGCCATGACAATGAACTTAGGGCTCGATTCAGACTCACTCGCTAGATGCGTTTGCACGCAGCAAAAGTATGCAAATTCGCGATCGCATACCAAGGCATTAGCACGCCTACTATGTCTTAGCATGCCATCACGGAGTGTATGCAGACGCCCACCAGCCTGTCTTAAGATGCCCACTTTCCCACATCATGTCCAGGAAGTGTATGCAACCATCGTTTGCATCGAGTACCTTCGGAAGCGATCGCAGCACTTGTGGCTGACCATACCCTACAGCAAGCACTGCGAGTGCTTCAGCGTGAAATTCAACCATGTGATGTGTACTATGATGCTGCGTCTTAATTATGCACGCCTCTGAAACGGCATTCCAACGCTCAGGCACGCCTGTGTTCGCACCACTACTCCCCCATTTCCATCGACCAACCCGTCACCACCCACAAACGGCATGTCCTGCAACTCATTCTAGCGAGCCGTCTATGCGCAGCGAGCGACCGCTTCCCGATCACATGGACTAGTTCGCGCACTGCGATGCATACGCAGATTGCAAACATCGGCAGGCTGCATGCGAACGCAGCCTATCGAGCGGGTCCGAATTGGGTCCTTAACCCAGAAACATTTCCACTGCATTTCAGCCCTGCCACAAAAGGACCAGCTGACATCATGTCAGTGATTCTCTCGTTAACACAGGTGACAGTGTAGATGACAAGGCTGTAGATCACTCTGTCATGCTGATTGAGTTAGAATAACAGACTGAAAGCTTTAAAAAGGAGGGTGGAGCTTGAAATCATTGTTCTTACTCGTTACTCATTGTTACCTGCAAGGAAACGTGCAGTCATCATTGCTTTGCACAAAAAGGGCTTCACAGGCAAGGATACTGCTGTTACTATGATTGCATCTAAATCAACCATTTATCGGATCATCAAGAACTTCAAGGAGAGAGGTTCAATAGTTGTGCAAAAGGCTTAGGGGCACCCAAGAACGTCCAGCAAGCGCCAGGACCGTCTCCTAAAGTTGATTCAGCTGCAGAGCTTGCTCAGGAATGGCAGCAGGCAGGTGTGAGTGCATCTTCACGCACAGTGAGACGAAGACTTTGAGGATTAGGAGGACTTCTCTCCAGGAAAAACATCAGGGACAGTGATATTCTGCAAAAGGTACAGGGATTGGACTGCTGAGGACTGGGGTAAAGTTATTTTCTCTGATGGATCCCCTTTCAGATTGGTTGGGGAATCTGGAAAAACACTTGTCTGGAAAAGGAAAGGTGAGCGCTACCATCAGTCCTGTGTCATGCCAACAGTAAAGCATCCTGAGACCATTCATATGTCGAGTTGTTTCTGAGCCAAGGGAGTGGGATCACTCACAATTTTGCCTTAGAACACAGCCTTGAATAAAGAATGGTATCAAAAACATCCTCCAATAGCAACTTCTCCCAACCATCCAAGAACAGTTTGGTGACGAACAATGCCTTTTCCAGCATGATGGAGCACCTTGCCATAAGGCAAAAGTGATAACCAAGTGGCTCAGGGAACAAAACATCGAAATTTTGGGTCCATGGCCAGGTAACTCCCCAGACCTTAATCCCATTGAGAACTTGTGGTCAATCTTCAAGAGGCGATGGACATACAAAAACCCACAAATTCTGACAAACTCCAAGCATTGATTAGGCAAGAATGGGCGGCCATCAGTCAGTATGTGGCCCAGAATTTGATTGACAGCATGCCGGGCGAATTGCAGGTCTTGAAAAAGAAGGGTCCACACTGCAAATATTGACTCTTTGCATCAACTTAATGTATTTGTCAATAAAAGCCTTTGACACTTATGAAATGCTTGTAATATTACTTCAGTATACTATAGTAACATCTGACAAAAAGGTCTAAAACCACTGAAGCAGTAAACCTTGTGAAAACCAATAATAATATATACAGTCAGGTGCATAAATATTGGGACATTGACAGAATTTTCATATTTTGGCCTCTATTCACCAAAACAATGGCTTTGAAATGAAACAAACAAGATGTGCTTTAACTGCAGACTTTCAGATCTAATTTGAGGGTAGTTACATCAAAATCAGGTGAACGGTGTAGGAAATACAACGGTTGCTATATGTGTCTCCCACTTTTTAAGGGGCCAAAAGTAATGGGACTATCAACTCAAAAGCTATTTCATGGACAGGTATATATATATATATATATATATACATACATATACACACACACACACACACACACACACACACACACACACACAGATGTGTCCTCACTCATCAAACAGCCCCTCATGGCGCAACTGATCTAGTTTTTGCCATCAAAAATGTGTCAGTTGCAATGTGATGTGCCTAGGAAGCGCCAGGAGTTTGTGCTGATTAATGTGAACACTTGTATATCTGTGCGCAATTTAGTCTCTCAATCAGCAAACAATGCTTTTTTTTCCACGCCAAGCTCCAGTTACATTTTCAGTTGCACACAGATATACAAGTAATCCGCAGAGTCTCATGGTGCTAACTAGTCGCATTGCACGATTTATTGAGGCTAGAAGACCAAGGGCACACACACACACAAAAATATATATATATATATATATATATATATATATATATATATATAATATGAGATATGGTAAGAACTTACCCTTGTTATCTCTATTTCTACGAAGTCCATAGGGTTCCACAGGATACCTTGGGGTATAGGTGTGACGTCAGTCGCAGGGCACCAAAGAGTTAAGCTTTCAGCCTCCCAGGATGCACTAGGTCCCCCTCCTATACCCCGCCCCCGGGCCAAGGCACCTCAGTTAGTTACCAAGCCATAGGCCGGAGGAGGAGAAGGAAGAGAGAGAACAAAGATCTGGACACATACAAGAATCACATTCTCACCAGAGGGAGACGGAAAACCGGTGACCAGAGCAAAGCCCATCTGCAGCACAGGTGCGACAGGGCGGGAGTCCTGTGGAACCCTATGGACTTCGTAGAAATAGAGATAACAAGGGTAAGTTCTTACCATATCTCATATTTTCTACTTCAGGGTCCATAGGGTATCCACAGGATACCTTGGGGATGTCCCAAAGCAGTATCCTTTAAGGGTGGGGACGCTCCTGTGCAGAAAGGAGAATCCGCCGCCCGAAGGAAGCATCCTGAGAGGCGAAGGTGTCAAACCTGTAATACCTCACGAAGGTATGGACAGAAGACCACGTAGCAGCCTTGCAGACCTGAACTGCCGAGGCACCACGTCGAGCTGCCCACGAAGGACCCACAGACCTAGTGGAATGAGCCTTCAGAGAAGGAGGGACCGGTAGGCCTTCATGAAGATAAGCTTCAGAAATAGCCATACGGATCCAGGCTGCCAAAGTTTGCTTTGAAGCAGGCCAACCCTTTTTACGGAAGCCATAGAGGACAAACAAAGCGTCCGACTTCCTAAACGAAGAAGTGCGGTCAACATAAGTCCTTAAGGCCCGCACAACATCCAAAGAGGCCTCACCCACGGAAAGACCCGGTGAGTTAAAGGCCGGAACAACTATTTCCTCGTTAACATGAAACTGGGAAACAACTTTGGGAAGAAACTCGGGCCGAGTGCGGAGCACTGCCCTGTTCCCATAAAAAAACAAGAAAGGGGGTCTACAAGAAAGAGCCCCTAACTCAGAAACACGTCTGGCCGAAGCAATAGCCAGAAGGAAAACAGTCTTAGCTGTTAGCCATTTAAGATCCACTGAGCCCAGTGGTTCAAACGGCGGTCCTTGGAGAGCCCTCAGGACCACAGCCAAATCCCAAGGCGCCACAGGTGGAACAAAGGGCGGCTGAATGCGGAGAACACCCTGCATAAAGGTGCGCACATCCGGGATTGTAGCAATCCTACGGTGAAACCAGACAGATAGGGCCGAAACCTGTACCTTCAAAGAAGCAAGGCGAAGCCCATGATCTAGTCCCGCTTGCAGGAAGGCGAGAATCCGAGACAGACGAAACTCCCGCGGTGCATAACCTCTCGGTCGACACCACTGGAAGAACGTATGCCACACGCGATGGTATATCCTCGCGGAAGACGGTTTCCGAGCTCGTAACATGGTACGCACCACAGAGCTGGAAAACCCCCGAGACCTCAGCATGGCAGTCTCAACAGCCACGCCGTCAAAGACAGCCGAGTCAGGTCCGGGTGAAGGCAAGGACCCTGAGACAGAAGGTCCGGTCGTAGCGGCAACCGCAGAGGAATGTCCACGGACAGACCCTGAAGGTCTGAGAACCAGTGCCGTCTGGGCCACGCGGGAGCTATCAACAGGAGCGTCCCTCCTTCCTGTTTGAATTTCCGGATTACCCGTGGAAGAAGGGAGACCGGAGGGAACAGGTATGCGAACCGGAACGTCCACCGGACGGACAGAGCATCCACCAGAGACGCCCCTTCGTCTCTTGTGCGAGACCCGTACACCGGCAACTTGTTGTTGTGCCGGGACGCCATGAGGTCGATTTCTGGAAGACCCCACCTGTCCACCAGTAGTTGAAAAACGTCCGGGTGCAGGGACCATTCCCCCGGATGAACGTCCTGGCGACTTAGAAAGTCCGCCTCCCAATTGAGCACTCCCGGGATGAAGACCGCTGATATGGCCGGAAGATTGCGCTCCGCCCAAACCAGGATCCGAGAGACCTCTACGAGAGCCGCCCGACTGCGAGTTCCTCCTTGCCTGTTTATGTAGGCCACGGTGGTAGCGTTGTCCGACTGGACCTGCACCGGGCGACCCTGGAGAAACCGCTGTGCCTGCTGGAGAGCATTGAAGACCGCACGGAGTTCCAAGATATTTATTGGAAGCTCCGCTTCTGTCGGCGTCCACCTGCCCTGGAACAAGTGTGGACCCGAAACTGCTCCCCAGCCCCGAAGACTGGCGTCCGTTGTCAACAGGACCCAATTTGGAACCCAGAACGGACGTCCCTTGTTGAGGTGGGTCGTCTGTAACCACCACGTAAGGG
Organism: Taudactylus pleione; assembly: GCA_031769625.1. Lineage (NCBI taxonomy): Eukaryota > Metazoa > Chordata > Amphibia > Anura > Myobatrachidae > Taudactylus > Taudactylus pleione. Next base: position 4,596,498 of record JAUIMM010000153.1, read on the forward strand.
ACAGGCGAACCTCCTGGGTGAGCACAATCGTCTGGGACTTCAGAGACTGAGTCAGCCCGTTCCACTTGGACAGGATCAGGTGCTGCAGAGGTCTGGAGTGAAACTGGGCGTATTCCACCGTGTCGAACACCGACACCATGGAGCCCAGTAACCTCATCGCCGAGTGTAAGGACACCCGGCGGCTGTGCAGGCAACTGCGCACCCTTGACTGTAAAGCAGAGATCTTGTCCTCCGTCACGAAGATCCTTTGCTGTCCCGAGTCCAATAAGGCTCCAAGATGCAGAATCCTCCGAGACGGGATTAGAGTGGACTTCTGCCAGTTGATTAGCCAGCCGTGCCGTTGCAGCAGTGCAATGGTCAGGTCCAAGTGGCGTAACAGGAGCTCTGGAGATCCTGCCACCAATAACAGGTCGTCCAAATACGGCAACATGCGGACTCCCTGCAGCCGCAGAGAAGCCGCCATGACCGCCATCACCTTGGTGAAAACACGTGGTGCTGTTGCCAGGCCAAAAGGTAACGCCCGAAACTGGAAGTGGTCGCTGCGGATTGCAAACCTGAGGAACTGTTGATGGCGCCAAAGAATAGGGACATGCAGGTAAGCGTCCTGTATGTCCAATGACACCAAGTAGTCCCCAGGTTCCAGCGCCAGAATGATGGACCGTAGGGTCTCCATCCGAAACTTCGGGACCCGCAAAGACTTGTTGAGTGCTTTGAGGTTGAGAATCGGACGATATGACCCATTGGGTTTCTGTACCAAAAATAGATTTGAATAGAAACCCTGGCCACTCTGGGAGAATGGAACCGCCACTATAACTCCAGCCTGGAGCATAGTGTGCAATACCTTCCGCAGCTCCGTAGCCTTGTTCCGGTCTGATGGGAGACCCGTGGTGAAGAAGCGAGCCGGGGGTCTGTGCCGGAAGGAGAGGGCGTATCCATGGGAAACCACCTCCAGAACCCAAGTGTCTGTCGTAGTGGTCGACCAACACTGGGCGAACTGTAGCAGGCGGCCTCCCACCCTGGGATCCCCCAAAGGGAGGCCCGGACTGTCAGGCCGCAGGCTTGTCATCTGGCTTGGGGGCCGGACGTCTGGTACTCCATGCCTGCTTCCGGGGCTTGATCGATTTCTTAGGGCCAGCCTGTCGAGGAAACGACTGTGGTTTGGGCCTGCCCTGGGCCCTAGATGACCGAAAGGACGATGGTCCCGAACCAGAAGGAGCAGCGGCCGACGGGAGACAAGCAGATTTGGCTGCCGCCAGCGTGGCCACAATCTTATCCAGATCCGGACCGAAGAGAACTTCTCCGGTAAACGGCAACGCTTCCAGACCTTTCTTGGAATCTGCGTCCGCCTTCCAGGATCGCAGCCACAAGGTGCGACGAGCAGCTACAGCTGCTGAAGAAATTCTAGACACCAGAGTACTAATGTCTAGAGCCGCCTCGTTGATGTAGGTGGCCGAATCACGGAGATTGCCAATCAACTCCGCCTGTTCGGCCGGACAGTCGGATTCAAAAGAAGCCTCTAATGAATCCGCCCAGCGCTCCATCGCTCTGGCAACCCAGCAAATGGCCATAGCCGGCCGTGCTGCCCCCCCTGCAAGGGAATAAGCGGACTTCAGGCAGATTTCTACCTTGCGGTCCGTAGCATCCTTAAGGGAGGACATGGATGGCATCGGCAATGTGGCACTACGGACAAGACGGGTCACGTGAGAATCCACCTGTGGAGGGGATTCCCACTTAGCAAAATAATTATCCGCGAACGGATAAGCCACCGCCAGGCGTCTCTGCGGCTGGTATCTTTTGCCAGGTTGTTTCCACGCCTCCTCTAAATGGTCCACCAACTGACCCGAAAGAGGAAAGACTGTGGCATCGCCCTTCACATCTTTGAAAAAGGCATACTTAGATTTAGCCGCTGGGGGAACTTCGTCCTCAATCACCAAGGCTGTGCGGACCGCCCGAATAAGTCCAGGAATATATACTTTGGACTTAGCATCAGCGTCCTTAGTATGGAGAGGTTCCTGATCGTAAGGATCAAGAATCTCCCCATCATCAGACGTCCCTTCGTCATCCTCATAAGGAGCGGACAGAGACGCCACCGGCCTTTTATGAGGCCGCATCACAGACTCCCCTTGCAACACATCCGACAAGTGCTGTACAGAACTCGTCAGGGAGTTAACCCACGCTGGCTCCTGAGAACCCGGGAGCGGGGAAATAGGGAGACTGTGGGGTACCACCAATTGTCGTGGGAACCCCTGCATGGGTGACGACACCACAGACTGCTGGGACAAACCCCTCGGAGTAAACGCGGGCTGCGGAGCTAACTGGCCCACTAAAGCTGTTAACGCCTGAGCGAAACAAGCCCAGGGCGGCTCCTGTACCGGTGCTGTAACCGTAATAGGCCGCGCCATGGGCAAACACTGCCGGCAAAGGCCCTCCGCGCTACCCTCCCCCTCCGCTAACGGTACTTTGCACGTGGTACACTGTAGCCGGAGGGGAAAATCACTTTCAGACATGATGGCACCACGTATGTGACCTCTCTCACCAATTAAGTATTTAAATAGGCGAGAGACCACCCTGCAGCACCGCACCGCAAGGGCTTTAGCAGAAGAACAGGGACAGTAATAAAGCTGACAGTTTAGAGAAGAAAAGTTACAGGCAGCAGCGCTAGCACAGTCACATACAATGCAGAGAAATAACAATTCCTGCACTAACAGCGCTGATCACTCAACTACACAGACACAGGGCCTGGTAGGACACAGCGCTGCATACACAGACCTGACCACAGCGGAGGAGAGGTATGCGGGGGGACCCAGACCACGATGCTTCCGTCCAGCGCTTCCAGCAGCGTTCACCATGCGTTCTGGAGAAGATGGCCGCCGAGGAGCAGAGAGGAGGCTGGCCTGGGGGAGGAGCGCTGCCACAGGACCAGTCGGCAGCATGCAGAGAGGGCTGTGTGCAGCGGGGGAGGCGCCGGCTGTGAGACAGGGAAGGCGCGCTCCCCTGGCATGCATTTAACCCCTGGGACGCCGCAGCGCTACCGCTCTGCTGCGGTCCGCTGTCCCAGGGGGTAGTGGAAGCGCAGGTTGGTCGCCTGGCTCCACGCTGCAGCCAGTCCCCAGGGACCCCCCTGCCTGGGGACTTAGGACCATGTGATCAGCGGGGACCCACCGCGGGACCCCGCTGCTTACCTCTGTCCCCCTTGAATCCGGCCATGGTCCGAAGCATCTGGGGTCACCGCTAGCTGTGACCCCAGACGCCCACCAGCATCCCCGGATCAGTACCGGCGTTCTGGTACCGGCGGGGTGTAGGGAAGACAGCATGGACGTCAGGACTGACTGTCCATGCTGTTCATCCAGATGTGCAGCCACAGCTGCATGAAGAATAAGCTTCAGGGGCTCTTCTAGCCCCCACTCCAACAGGTGCACCCGACTCCGGCCGGGCACCAAACTAAACTGAGGTGCCTTGGCCCGGGGGCGGGGTATAGGAGGGGGACCTAGTGCATCCTGGGAGGCTGAAAGCTTAACTCTTTGGTGCCCTGCGACTGACGTCACACCTATACCCCAAGGTATCCTGTGGATACCCTATGGACCCTGAAGTAGAAATATATATATATATATATGTGTCATTGTTAGGCTGCAGACCTTTGTATTCATTTCTATCATTTAAAAGTGTACTCTACATTTTGAATTTAATTTTGTCATAACACCGGAGTTATTAGATTATGTCTTCAGCAGATATTGATTGTGAGTTGACACCTCCTCTTTTCTTGTCATCTACAGGGAATCAAAATGCAAACACTGCTGCAGATAATCTCATTCTGATGTATTTGCATAGGGTATTGATTATTAGGTAATCCAAATTTAAACATTGCTGCAGATTATCTCATTCTGATGTATTTGCATAGTGTATTGATAACTAGACCCAGTTGTTTGCTTTGTGGTATACATTGCTTGTTTACCCTTCGGCTGCTGGTGCAACAATCAAACCCTACTACATAAGGACTGTTTTGAGGCAACAACTGAGCTCACTAAATCTCCACCACAAAAACCAGCAGTTTGCCTAACCTGAATGCTTGGACAGTGCATGAAGTTAGCACTTCACTTTCAACTTTGTGTGCAGGCTGTCTGGGTTTTACAAATATATGACAGCATATCTGCACCAATGTCACTACTTTGTCCGTGATATTCCTGTCTGGATCATAAATGTTTTTACTCCCCTCCCACGTCCTCTGTCTTCTAACAGGATGCAGTCAGTACCCTGACCATGGAGATTCCAGTGCTGGAATCCCGATGGTAAGTAGCAGGGTTAGGGGAACGGTTTGCGTTAAGCAGTAGGGGGAGGTTTAGGGTTAGACACCGGGAAGAAAGGGTTAGGGTAGGGAGAGGGTTAGGATACATACCGACATGTGTCAGTATTCTAACCCCGATGGGATGCTGGTGTCGGGATTCTGACCGCCGGCATCCTGTACCCATCCCCTTCTACACACTGATTCAATGTCTGTACCTTTACCAACTTTACATTTATACAACTTAATAAAATCCTACCGTGCATACTCACTTACCAGCACAGTATTTCACCTGCATTGCTGTAAATCTACTGCACTGTATCTCATATACAGCCTCCATTCCTTCTTCCAGTTTTACTCCCCCATTTTACCTCATCCACACCATGACCATGTGTTCAACACCTCCCATCACTGTCCAACTAACCCTGTATTCTGCCCCCTCTTCCCACCTCTATCCCCCCCCCCCAGTCCACCATCTCCTCCCCTCTCTTTCCCTTCCCAGTCCACCATCTCCTCCTCCTCTTTCCCAGATCCATCTTACCAATTCTGAGATCTTTCTTCCCTGTATCTGGAGAGGAAGTAATGGTCCTCATCCGCTCCCCCTTCACTTCCACCTCCCTCTTTGACCCTATCCCTTCTCATCTCCTCTCTCTTTCTGCCTCTTCCTATTTTGCCCACCTCCTCAATCTCTCGCTTTCAACAGGTACTGTCCTTTCTGCACTCAAGCATGCCCTTGTCTGCCCCATTGTTAAAAAAAAAAAAAAAAAAAAAAAAACTACCCTTGATTCTAACACTCTCTCAAACTACCGACTCATCTCTCTTCTCCATTTTGTCTCCAAACCCCTTGAGCGTATTGTTTGCAACTGTCTTACCGCCTTTCTTTCCTCCCACTCCCTGCTTGAACCATTTCAGTCTGGCTTCCATTCTCTCCACTCCACTGAAAATGCTCTCACAAGAGTCAGCAATGACCTACTTTGCTGCCAAATCTAAGAGCTACTTCTCTGCTGCTTTTGACACTGTGGACCACCCTCTCCTTCTGTAAATCTTTCACTCTTTGGTCTACGTGATACTGCCATCTTCTGGTTGTCCTCCTACCTCTCTGACCGACTCCTTCCCCCCACTTACACTAAAAGTAGGTGTTCTGTACTTGGACCTCTCCAATTCGCCCTCTATACTCATCAGCTCTTTTGGCTCCAATATCATCTCTATGCTGATGATACTCAGATCTCCCTTACCTCCCCTGACCTCTCTCCTCACTCGTATATCAGTTCCTGTAGGTCACAGCGCCTTCTTAAAAACTTAACATATCTAAGATTGAGCTGCTCATCTTCCCACCCCTGGCATAACCTCACTGCCCACAATTTCATTATCTATTGACAGCACAGCCATCTCCTCTAGTAACACCCTCAAACTCACTGGTCATCTTCAGATTGGACTACTGTAACCTCCTCCTATCTGGCCTCCCTGATTCCCACCTCTCACCACTCAAATATCTCTTCAAAGCTGCAGCACGGTTCATCTTCTCCAAACATTCTACATCTGTCCCCCCTCTCTTACAAGCCCTACACTGGGCTCCCCTTCCCCTTCATAACCAAGTTCAAGGTTCTTACACTCACTTAAAAAGCCCTGAACCAATCCTCTCCCATTTACATCTCAAACCTCATCTCCCTTCACACTCCTGCTCACCTACTTCTTTCAACAAATGCACTCCGCTTCTCCTGTCATCCGATTACGACCTTCCACTCCTGCCTCACAGATTTTGCCCATGCTGCTCCCTACCTCTGGAACTCTCTCCCTCTCCCTTATCAGACTCTACAAATCTTCAAATGGGCTCTCAAGTCCCACTACTTCATCAAAACCTTCCAGCTCTCACCCTAAGCAGCTGCTCCATGCCCCTTGCTCACTGTCTAGCCCATCTTGTTACCCGTCTACCACTTCCCTTTAGAATGTAAGCTCTCACGAGCAGGGCCCTATTCCCTCATGTGCTTCTCCTTCCCTTACTCATACCATCATCTACTTATAACTCCCCACTAGGTCACCTAACACTTAGGGCTGAATTCAATTCAATGCGAAGATGAATAGCCGCGAGAGGGAGCTCCAGCAGCTATTCAATAAGCCCAGGTTAAGTCCTAAGAACCGGCTGTCACGTTCGGTAGAGTGGAATCCCCTATTGAGGAAGCTGAGGGCCCTGGAGAAGATAGGAACCGTAGGCGTGGGGCCTGGATATATGACCACCTCATCCACGAGTATCAAACGTTGGCGAGACCTGTCCAAAGGCGCGGAGTCTAACCAACTGGGAGGTGTTCACCAGTGACCCCTCCAAGCGGGATATGGGTATTTAAGCTGCACCCAGCTGGCAGGTCGCAGACCTTTGGACAGGTGTTTGATACTGTGAGAATGGAGACAAATCACCGGTGGCCCTGTAGGTATAGTTCTACAAGAAGTACAGAGAACTAGTACTCGTATGAGTAAAGCTGCATACACACACAACGATTGAGTTAGTGAACGATTTTAGTAAACGATTTTCTACCTTGAAAAAATGAACTAAAATCGTTTACTAAAGTTGTTCATTTACTATGTTCATTTAAAAGTAATGAACGATTTTTATGAACTACAAACGATTTTTGCATATTAACTTAATGAAAATCGTTGAGTTGACAAGTCTGACTAAACTACAAACGTGAACGCGCATGAACAATAATCGTTCGACTCAGAAAGTGAACGATTTTTTCAAACGATTATCGTTAAACGATATCATTTAACGATAATCGTTCAAAAAATCGTTGTGTGTATGCACCTTAAGGGGTAAGTGCTTGAGGCACTGTCTGGACACAGTATGGCACTAGCAGCTTACACTGGAGGAGTGGTGAAAGACGCACAATTGCGTCAGCAGGTGGTAGAACGCACACAGGCAAGAGGTTAGGATGCACTGTTGGTTAGGAGTTGGCACTTGATAATCGAGGAGATCGCATAGGGAACCTAAAATGGGGTATCAGCAATACACAGGGTAGCGACAATGTTGCACAGGCAACTTCCTTCTGTCCTTAGACTGGATTTATACCTGAAATTAGAATGCTATTGGTGGACAGCGTCAGCTGACCAACCCCCTGCTACCATTGGGTCAAGGGCAGTCAGGTGATGTGAACTGTCATGGCTGCGTTGACGGCTACCGTAGCAACCAAGGCACAGCGCAGCACACGGATGTCCACATGGCTCGGGGTAGAATATTCAGCGCGCTACCCGCCGCCTGACCACCCAAGGGATCGGGCAAGCCGGCGCCGCAGTGAGTCCAAATGCCGATCCTAGGCCATAACCTGACAACGGCATTCTCTGACAACCAAACACCAACCAGGCAAAGAGCGCGGTGTATTGAATAGCTGCGAGAGCTCCCTCCCACGGCTATTCATCATCGCACTGAATTGAATTCAGCCCTTAGGGTCTCATTTATCAACGAGTTTTATCATACACAACGAGTGATAAAACTTGTTGCATAGGATAATGGTGCTCCAGCCAATCGGCTCCTAAGTGTCAGCCATTTGCAAAATGACAGTTGGGATCTGACTGGCTAAACACAAGACACACACACCGTGAAAGAATAATGGAAATCGTTAACGACGAACGATATATCGTTTGGTCGTTGGTAAAATTGCAGTGTATATGCACTATATTGTTAGTCCAGGAGTTCCGGGGGGGCCAGAGGAAATAGTTAGCGCCACTGCATCGTTTACAATTCGGTTAATTTGTTCCTAGCTTAAGTCACTTCTTGTTTGCTTATTTGTTCATGTACTTTGTAAGGCGCTGTAGAACCCTTGTTGCTTCATATAAAGAATAATAATAATAGAGAATTATAACCCTGCCTGCCATGGTCCTATGCCATTGGGGAATTTAGTCAAATAATGTTGCCTATTATACAAGAAGCAATCTAAAGCTGGGTACATACAATTAGATATATCCTACGATACATCGTTACGACACAGATAGGAACAATATATTGTGCATGTCGTAAAGTGTGTACACACGATTGCGTGTGCTTTCATCGCATAGCCACATCTGCTGTGCAGCATAGAACGATATTTCGCTCGTCATACACTGGAACGTGCAGTCTGTATGGCCGGCGCAATATATCAGCTTCCCAACAGGCTATCCTAACCCTGCCTGCCCAGCCTCAGGATTTTGACCGCCGGGATCCTGAGTGCTGGCATCCATCCGTAAGAAACTATTCCCTGCTCATGGTGCCTCATGTATTTAAGAAAAAAGATTCCGTTATTCCATGTACAAATATGTGCCCCTGTTCATTAACCATGTAAGAAATGGGTCCTCCAACTGTCCCATTACCTGTGTAAATAAGCCCCCTCCATGTCTCTACCATATACAGCTTAAGTACTACCCATACTATAAATGAAGGCCCCCCCTCCATTCAGCTCCGCTCCCTTATCAAAATAACAAGTAATGTATGCCCCCTCCAAGTCTCCTCCATAACCCATATAGGAAATATAGGATATGTACCCTAGGGAACAAATGTCCCACGTGACACCCATTACCCAGGTAGAAGATCCCCCCACCACCTGTTTCCTTGCTATACAGAAGCTGCCCTTCCTCCGCACCTTTTAGCAGTATGAGGTTATCGCCAACGTGATATTCCACGAAGTCCTGCGTGTCCCCGAGCGGGCGCCGGCATTTCCCGCACATGTACACGGCGGGCCTGCCGGACTGCCGGATATAGGTCATCATATTGCCCTGCATGTCATCTGTAACATCTTCCATAGCGGCGCTGCTGTTGTCACTGCTGGTATCTCTCGCACATGTTATGTGTGTTACTGACAGCCCGGCCTGCACACCAGTGTTCTCCACTCCAGCAGCCCAGCAGCTATACTATATCCTAGTACTAAGTAGTGAGTGACTCCCACTTTTGCCGAAAGAACTTTCTGTCTTCTATACGTCAGGAGCTGGGCGGAGCTGGTGGGCGGGGCCAAAATCAGAGGCGGGAGTAGGCGTGGTGGTGAGTAGCGAAGGGCGGGGGGATAATAGTCTCATCGTGTTGGTTCTATAGAAAAACGTGTGATCCCTACCGGCTTCTCCTGTCTGTCACCATGCGCTGGCTGCTGCTCCGCCGCCTGTACCACAGACTACCCAGCTACAGGGCGCTGTCCGGCCATGGATGCTTGAGCCGGGCATTATTCTCATCATCGTCCCCTGCGTGGAGAGGTGCCCAGGAACTGCACGGGTACGGGCTGTGGGAAGTTATCGCTAGTGGGCTGTGAGAGCATGTCTGTGGATGTAGTATCTGTCCTGTGGAGCCGCTAGGGGCTGCCACGGATGGGGACTTCTATAAAAGTAGTAACAGCTCTGTGGATGCGCAGTATAGTGAGAGCCTGTATGTACGTAGTAGTGAAGCTGGGAAATGGGGCTTATATACTGTAGGTGCAGGACTGAGCCTGGTTTGCACTGCCTAGTGATCTGGGACTTGTAGTGTAGCAGCAGTTAGTTATCAAGTTGTTCTAGATGGGATAGGCCTACCGTTGTCTTAGCTTTTTGGAACTAAAGGTGGCCATACACGGCATGATATACATGCCGATAACGATATAGGTGCTATATCGTGCCGTGTATGGGAATGATATCATACCTGATATCGTGCTGCCCGCTTCTGTGGGATTGTAAATCGCATCCCCAGATCTTCCCACTGGCTTATATGATCTGAGATGCGATGTACGTTCCCATTCACATGGTGGAAGGGGGAGCCGGCATATCGTGCGGTCCGCGGGGACCACGCGATTGTCAGTGGGGACAGCACGATCCGTCTGCTGACAGATTGGCAGTCGCCCTACACGGTGCACTAATGTGATACAAATGAAAAATGTACTAGTATTTACCAATACTTACCCCTCCAGAGAGGTGCCGTGAAGTCCTCCTCCTCTGCAAGGTCTTCCACTGGGCTGCTGGCAGCCTATCGCTGCCAGCGCGGCGGTCCGTTTGCACATGTGCATGACACAGGACTCTGCAGTGTCTGGAAGGCTTCACTGAAGCTGGAAAGGCACCGTTGGGTCTCCATTGCCGGCAATGAGGACCGCAACACTCTCCATCTAAAAGATGGAGAGGGCCATGCTTGACAAACAGCGGAAATCCTAGATTACCGCTGTTTGTTAAATCCAGAAAGGGTGGCATAACCCCTTTAGCGAGCGCTAAAGGGGTAGTGCTTCAATGGTAAATAGGGGCCTAAGTTCCTCTTAGCCTGCTGTTTTAGTAACATCTCCCTTGCCAGTGCTCAGTGAGGATCAGTCACAACTTCTGCTTGAAAGTTAGATACACGTGAGGGGCTACGGGATTCCTGTGCTCCAGATCCCAGCTGTCAAAATCCCGATGCTAGGACAGGGTTAGGATACTGACAGCTGTCGGTAGGTGTCCTAACCCACCCTCCCCAGTGCTTAAACCTAAGCTCCCTCTCCCCGCACCCTTACCATAACCCTCCCCCTTAGTGCCTAACTCTAACCGTCCCCCACATGTCAGGATTCCGGTGCCGTTATTATAAGCGCGTGCATCCCTTTTGACAGTCTATTGACCGTATCCCTTAAGGGGAATTACACATTACTGAACACTAGAGGGGAAAAATACCAGCTCCGTTTGTATTCGAAAACCCTGCTTATACCAAAATGAATGTGCTACATACATATAAGAACTATAGTAAAACTGCTGACACAACTACACCTATGAAAATATAAAAAACAGCAAAGTTAAAGGTGGGTTACATGTGTATAAATTTAACCCTTTTTTAATGTTTGGGCTACAGTATTGTTGGAAAAAAATCAACATTTATATTATATAATATTTAAGTAGATTTAAAACTTATTTTAATCTTTAGTTTCAAATTTCTTACTCAAGATTCCTAAATCTCTGATAGTAAAACTACAATGTTCAGCATAATGCCATTTTTGTTCTTGTAACAAATAGCATATAACTATACTTTGAATATTTTACTGAGAATGCAATTGAGTTTTGATTGCAGAATGTTACTTTGTCATGCAGAAACACTGGTCTTCACAAATATGTTTGCTTTAAGCTCCTGCAGGAAGACTGATGTTACAAATAAATAGAGCATCTAGTGTGTAGTGCTCTGATGGCCCTAGAACTCATGTGATGCAATACAGGGCATGTCAGTATTTTATAACTCACTTTTGATTTAAGTGGGACTGCCTTCTTTAAACTTAGGTTTCCAGGAGCTATGTAATGATTGTATATGTATATTATGTAAAACATCAGTGCTGAAGAAAAAGGGAAAAGAAGCAGATATTTTACATGAGGACAAAAGTCTCTTCGCATTGGGGCACTGTTATATTGGTTGAGATTAATTAGACATAGTATACAGTTCAAATGAGCTGTATAAAGTACTGATGTGTCCACATACATCTAGCCGGAATATGCCATGTGCTGTGAGCTGCCAGGTCTTGTGCGACTCTACTAGCGCCAGGGGTCTTTTTTGCTATGCGATGTACTAGGACGCACCAAGAGACTTAGCAGATTCATTTGATTTTCAACACTTGTATATCTGTGTGCAACTGAGGGGCTGATTCAGACCCGCTCGCGAGCGCAGGATGCTCTCAAGCGGGTCGATGGTGCCGAATTGCGCATGACGGAGGGAGCTCCGTCGTGCGCATGCGCGAGACCCGAATAACGACGGCCAAGCCAAGCCGTCGTTATGGGTCTCGCACCAAAGGGGGCGTGCTGTCGATGTTGATTGACAGCACGCCCCCTTTGGTGGGCGTGCCGTGGGCGTGGCTGCCAGACGGAGGCGTTCCCATGGGAACGCCTACCGTCTGAAGCCGGCCCCACTGACATCACTAGTGATGTCAATGGGAGTGATTTTGGCTCTGATAGAGCCAAAATCACTCCAGGGCTTGCGGCAGCGAGACCCTACCGCAGGGTCTCCGTCGCAAGCCCGATGGTTGCAATGGTCTTGACCATCGCGACCATCATCATGGACGCTCGCATAAGCTGTGGGTGGTCACCCACAGCTATGCGAGCGTCCAGGAGGACGCTCCATTTTCATGTAGGAGGGCCCTGATTCAGAGCGAGCGCTCTGGTCAGAGCATCCGGCTCTGAATCAGGCCCTGAGTCTGTAAATGAAGCACAATGCACGCAGGCATATTCTGTAGTGTGTAGTGCACGCAGGCAGCTTTGCAGTTCTGTCCTTGCAATTATGGTCATACAGCAGTAGGCATCACGCCTCCTGCATGCATTACTTGTCCGAGCTGCGTTGTACAACACAGCATCAGGTAGTCTGCAAGAACATCGGGCCAGCTAAGTGACCCATGGGGTCACGCAAGCCGGCTGCCGCAAATAAGAGAAAGAGGCTAGGAAATCTGAGTCAGCCGATGGAGATCTTGGCCTCTCGTCCCCCCCTCCCCCGGGCGACGCAACACCAGTGAGGGAACTGGTGATGTCAGAGCGGTGACTCTGATCTCGGGACTGCAAATGGAAACATCGGGGATGCAGGTAAGGTGGCTCCCAGTGGCCCCGCCCCCCCCAACGGCGACGACATGCCTCCATTTTGGGAAACAGATGCCGTCGCCTTCCCCTCCCCGCCCAGAAATGGCAGCAGACTGTCAACCACTGACCATCTGCTGCCAGTCTGCGCAGCACGGGTCAGGTGCTTGTGCATATTCCTGACCATCGGGGAATCTGCGTCCAGCAGTGCACTAGCATGCGTTGCTGGATTAGGACCTAAATACATTACGGATGGGTATTGACCATCACTGTTTGGTGCCTGGATCACTCCAACCACATACCCCAAGGTAACTTCTGTGGACCTTATGGACCTCAAAGAAAAAGTGTTAACAAAGGTATGTTATACCATAACTCTTAATTTTGTATGGATGGAAGTTACTGATGGCACCATCAAAGGTGAACCATTTGATGTCCATCCCTAATTTATATAATTGTGAATGGCTATTCTGTCTCTTGGCCAGATTGAGAGTCGCTCTCGCAATGGTGGTTGCGGGAATATGCCAATGCTAATATCAGTCTTCCCTATGTGGTTGACAGTGCAATGGAGTGTATGAGCATTGAGAATCCCTCTTTTAGGCTCCATGGTTTGTGAATTTGCAATGGAGATTGTAAACACTCCAACATCGGTCGCACCATCGACATTTGCAGTAGCCTAGGGTCTACTCTAGCTACTCTCCTCCAGTCCAACTAAAAATGGCCCCTGAAGCTATGGATTTGTGATTGGGAATGCAGCAGCATTCCCAGACATGCCCATGACACTCCCCTAACACGCCCATGAAAGGGCCCTTTTTGCGGTCACTTTAGGTCACCTACCAGTCTCCACCCTGATATGTCCAGGGATTGCAAGTCCTATTGGTGCTGTATGCAATTGCAAACACCATAAAACACTTGGGTTGGTGCGTACACAGGGATTTCTAGACTTTTTGCGCATGTGTAGTAGCAAAACATCGGCCCTGTGTCCATCTCTGAATCACGCTCTCTGTCAGTAAATGGAGCCAGCCCTCGCGCCCTACACCGTCGGCTCCTCTGTTGCAATGGATGGACCAGGACACCAAACAGAGTTGCCGAGTGACGAGATGTCTGAGGCTATGTGAGGGTGGAAGAGAGAGAGAGACTAACAACCCGGCGATTAACGGCTCTCACATACTAGTAAATAATAACAGAAGGGTAGGTGTTAAAACCCAATCACACTGATTTGCAGATGCAAGGGTCTAGCTCAACTCTCCTGACAAAATGAAGAATAATAGCTGGAGTTAAGTTATTTTCATCAAGACTTCTGTTGGGGTCTGCAGTCTGGATAGCTCTCAGATCGTTTAACTAGTTCTCAACTGATCCTACTCCAGAACACTGACCATCCTGCAAAGGGCTTATGGGGCCCAAACATCTGCAATGTACTGCCCCAGTTCCCCGTTCTTCCGGGGTCAGGAAATCTGGTAAATCCAATATGTTGGAAATCCTCAATTCACTGATCCTGACCAAAAAATTGAACATGCTATTTTTTCCCAATTTGATGATGGTTTGACAATCGTTGATGTCTGCAGATCTTCGCTTTCGATCGCCAATGATCGCATTAAATATTAAAGAGAAAGAAACAAAATTCTAACATGTACCTAGTACAATAACAATTGATTGACACTTGGAAGGAAAGAACAGACTGACTGACTAGGTAAATGTCATGGCCTGATCAAGGCTTTCCTTTTAATGTTGGTCCATTAATAAAAAATGCAAAAACCTCAGCGCTATGTACCAAACTCCAGAAAGCAAAGCTTTTCGGAATACGGCTGCATTAGTTTATATGGTGTAAAATGATCTAACGGAGGTTTACGAGCAGGAGAGAGATCTTCTGATATCTCTCCCGCAGCGCAGTGTCAGATTACCCCGGAGATGTCTATCACTAACGTGGAAGACTTCCATAAAATGCCGGGGATATAACGCTCAGGGATAGTGGTGTACTTGCGAGTTCCTAATTTCATAAAAAAATTATAATTTTCACTGCCATACAAAACACTAATAATGCGGCAGTTCCGCGATTATTAATGCATAGGCCCCTGTGACCTAAAAGAAAAGTTTCAGAAAAAAGTGTAGTGCTTTTAAATCTCACAACTTAATCACTATGGGGCTGACTCGGAGTTGGCAGCACAGCAAAAAAATAATGGGCTCAATCCAATTACACGTGATGTACTCTGATTCAGGGTTCAAAGCAAAAGAAAAAAGCTTTTGTGGACTACATAAAAAACTGCCAATATTTACCCTGCATGGGAAAAAAAAATGTATTTGCCTTGCAACATAGAGCTTAATCAGATTACATGCAATGCACTCGCACATGTGAGTCATCAAGACATCACGGCAATGACACGGCATCTCGCACCCCTCGCCCCGAGCCCGGATGCACATAATTTTGCTCAGAGCCCTATGGGTTTGCGAGCACTTTTATGCTAATTCAGGCTGCAGTCAAGTGCTGCCATTGTTGCGATGACTCACATGCGCGAGTACATCGCGTGTAATTGGATTGAGCCCCACGTTGCACTGCAAATAATTTTTTTTTCCATGCAGGGTAAATATTATTTGCAGTGCAACATGGGGCTCAATCCAATTACACGCGATGTACTCGCGCATGTGAGTCATCGCAACAATGGCAGCACTTGACTGGAGCCTGAATTAGCATAAAAGTGCTCGCAAACCCATAGGGCTCTGAGCAAATATATGTGCATCCGGGCTCAGAGCGAGGGGTGCGAGATGCCGTGATGTCTTGATGACTCACATGTGCGAGTGCATTGCATGTAATCTGATTAAGCTCTATGTTGCAAGGCAAATACATTTTTTTTTCCCATGCAGGGTAAATATTGGCAGTTTTTTATGTAGTCCACAAAAGCTTTTTTTTTTTTTCGCTTTAAATATCAGCTGCTGAGTGTGATGGGATCTGGTGTATTCATTTATTTTTTCATACTATGTGCTTGGACACTTGCCCAGAACGCTGCTGTCAGTGTTTTACAAACAACCACAATGTGTTTAGCACTTGCATGGCATATCTTATTTTTAGCTCTAATTTCAGTTGGTAGCCATTCAATACTGAGCTTCCCATGTGGAGTGAAAATTGCCTATACGGCACCATGCTTCTAAAGGGATTTGTGTCACACAATAGGGTTTACAGAAGTACAATATAAACCAGAAGAAGTGGACACATAGCTGTCAATTGCCACTACTCATGGAGTTAATGCCGGTCCTGCTTTGACTGTTATTGGCGCGAAGCAGGAGGTGGCTACTGCAATTTTACAAAGAAAGGTCCCGCAGAAGAGGGTGAATGAAAAGTCAGCCCCTCGGCGGTGACTGCACAGACACATACATCGTATAGTATGTACGCACGGTCCGTTTATGGCTGTCATTTGTTGAATCGTTCCATCTGCTGTGCTGCACATCAGTTGGGACGATTCAATAAATGACGACGCGTCATTACATGTAATTGCATGCAAGTTTTTAAAAATGGAGATGTTGCCCATAGCAACCAATCGGATTCTACTTAACTTTTAACTAGCTAGAATCTGATGGGTTGCTTTGGGCAACATCTCCATTTCTAAAAATATTGGGAATATTGCAATGAGCACTGGCTATTTAGTTTTGGGGAATTTCAACAATCTCGCACCCCTACACAAAGGGGGTGAGTTGCTGTTGCAATGGTGTGTAAACTACATCAGAACTCATTACCCCCGCGGTTTGCACTCGTATTGGATTTGCATGTTTTTGCTAGCAAGCCTATGGATCTGCAAAAAAAAATCTGCGAGTCTAGAGGTACCGTAAGTGCAGCATATAGCCACACTTGCTTGCGTTGTGATGTAATCTTGATATCCAGAGGTCATTAGTGTGTCCTGACATTTTGGGTATAAGGACTGTTATATTTGCAAGTATAGGTTGTGCTGGGCATACACTATACAATTATCGGGTCAATATCAGCGGATCGCCACTATAATTGTACTGTCTGCGGCCGACCAATGTTAAAGTATCGATTGGTCGGACATGCCTGATCATCCAGCATGCCCATCTGATGCGATATTCTGTAAGTTAAATGTTTAACATGGAAGGAACGGGGAAAGGTCTCCTCCCCAGGGGAGGAGCGCAGATATCAGGCCAATACACTCTGAGATATCTGTGATATCTGCAGGCTGCCAGATATAATATCTATCTCTCAGTCTGACAGGCACTTTAGCTTGCAATGTATGCCCAGCATTAAGGGTGCTAATCAGCAGCACACCAGTCCGCACCTAGTTTTATTTAGCAGCATAACAAAACCTAAAAATAAATCTTGGTGCTGTCTGTCTCTAAACTAAATAGAGCACTCCCTCTCTAAAGGTGCCCACACATATAGCGACATTTTACACGATTTGGACGATTTCGCCGAATCGTGACGACTAATCGGGTAAAAAAAAGTGCAAATCGTGAGTTTATACTCACGAGCACGATGCCGATGCGCGTCCCCGCTCGTCGTAAATCGCATTTTCTGATCTGCCGTGCTGTAGGGCAGATTAGCCAACCATGAACACGATGGAAGCAGATCGTGAGGGTTTTTTCCCTCTCGATGAATCGTACAATTCATCACACAATGCGGAATTTGACTGACAGAAGCCTGGACACGCCCCATCGCCATCTTGTGCAGCATCGTGTATGGAGCAAGACAGTCGCACTTTGGGAGCCTGCACACTGAAGTCTTGTTTTGTTGGATATTTGGTGAGTATTTGTACAGTTTAAATGCAACCACACTGACTACCAATATGTGCTCCCCACTGCCCACCAATGTGTGCCCCCAGGTAATAAATGGATGACCCAGCCACCGCCCGCCGTATTGAGGTGGGCGGTGGCTGGGTCATGCATTAAGCTCCCCCACTGCCCACCAATGTGTGTAATACATCAAAAAAAAAAATAAACACATATTTTACAAAAAAATCACCATACATTACATTTAAAAACACACATCATTTAAAGCTGGGGGTCTTCTACCTTTCGGTCTCCAGCTGTTGTGGAACTACAGATCCCAGGATGACCTGCCACCCACCTTTGAAACTGTTTTTAGGGCATCCTGGGATCTGTAGTTCTACCACAACGACAGGCCCAAAGGTGGAAAACCCATACTGTCAAACAAAGAAAAACATTATATTACCAAGCAATAAACACAACATTCCTGTAAAAGAAAACATGATTAGAATACCATAACAAACCTTTAAAAACCTGTAAAAAAGAAAATATTAAAACATTAAAACTGTGAACTATAACAACATTACATTTAACAAAACTATATACACAAATATTTAAATGTCCTTTTTTTTTTCTTATTCATAGATAATGTCCATGGATTCTGAATGTGAATTCGTTACAGGATTCATTGAAATCCTGCACTCGAAACAGTGTCTGTGGAAGATCAGTTCTCGGAAGTACCACAATAAGTCGCACAAGTTGGCCGCACGAGAGGAACTTTTGGTGTATACGAAAAAATACAGATCTGATGCAGACCTGAAAACTGTACGGCAAAAGATTCAAAATCTCAGGACAGTGTACAGCAAAGAAAAAAAGAAGGTGGATGACTCCAAAATATCAGGAGCGGCTACAGATGAAATATATACTCCTGCGCGGTGGTACTACCAAATGATGTCATTCATCAGTGAACAAGAGCCTCAAAGGGAATCAATCATCTTGATGTCTGAGCGTGAGGGAGATGAGGAGGTTGCAGAAGTCTTGATAAGTAGTGACACAGGGGGTCATTCAGACCCGCTCGCAAGCGGGTCGATGTTGCCCCACTGCACATGCGCACGACGGAGGGAGCTCCGTCGTGCGCATGCGCGAGACCCGGCTAGCGACGGGCTCTCTGACGCTCCGGGTCTCGCACCAAAGGGGGCGTGCTGTCGATGTTGATTGACAGCACTTCCCCTTTGGTGGGCGTGCCGGGGGCATGGCTGCCAGACGGAGGAGTTCCCATGGGAACGCCTACCTTCTGAAGCCGGTCCCACTGACATCACTAGTGATGTCAGTGGGGGTGATTTTGGGTCTGATAGAGCCAAAATCACTCCAGGGCTTGCGGTAACCGAGACCCTACCGCAGGGTCTCCGTCGCAAGTCCGATGGTCGCAATGGTCTTGACCATCGCGACCATCATCATGGACGCTCGCATAAGCTGTGGGTGGTAACCCACAGCTATGCGAGCATCCATAAGGCCGCTCCATTTTCATGTAGGAGGGCCCTGATTCAGAGCGAGCGCTCTGGTCAGAGCGTCCGGCTCTGAATCAGGCCCACAGTTTAAACCAAAATCCTTAATGTTTTTGTTGTTAAATCACAAATGTCCAATTTAGTCAGTAGTTCACAGACAGTCCTCCTGCCATGGTACAGCACCTGGTCCATTGAAATAGGTCATGTACTCCTCCCTCACTACTTTGGCACGTGCGGTGGATGTTGTTGTAGTTGGTGGTGCAGACACAGATGTCAAATGTTCAATGTCCTCCAGGAGTCTTACATCTTCTGGTCTAGCTGGGACTGGTCCTCGTTGAGTAGATTTTCTTCGCAGAAAGTTGTGCAGCACACAGCACACCATCACGACCCAGTCTATCTTCTCCACATGTAGATTGATAGTGGTGTGGAAAATGCGGAAGCGGTTGCTCATTATTCCAAACGCATTTTCCACAATGCGCCGTGCCCGGGATAGACGGTAGTTGTATATCCTTTTCTCTATGGTCAGGCCCCTGTGTGCAAATGGCTTCATCATGTTCATGTAATGCAAAAGCCTCGTCTGCAACGAAATCGTAATTTAGGCTGTGCTTTGTCTGGTCCAGTGAGGGCAGGTTGAGGGTTTTGTTGGCGAGTTTCTGGTAGAAAGCTGTCTTTTTGAAGGACCCACCATCCGAAGCACGCCCATTCTTGCCGACATCCACAAACAGAAATTCGTAGTTGGCATTCACCACTGCCATGAGAACGATGCTGAAGAATCCTTTGTAGTTGTAGTAGTATGATCCGGTGTTGGCAGGTGGGTTGATGCGGATGTGTTTCCCATCGATGGCTCCTCCGCAGTTAGGGAAATTCCAACGTTGTTCAAAATCTTCCGCGATGCTGGTCCACTCCTCCACGGTGTTAGGAAACTGTAAAAATAGGAAAAAAGGGGTTAAAATATGACTAATATTTTTTATATCTTTTTTTCCCTATATAGACTCCCAACCAAGACCCTGATTTAGCATCCACACAGGACCTCAGTCTGCTCGGTGGTGACAGTGATCCGGAGAATAGCACACAAGTGGAAACTCAACTTCCACCTGGACCCTCATTTTCTCAACAACCCCAAAAAAAGAAAAAAAAAACAAGGGAGAAAGGAGAATCTTACTGAACGTGACAACCATTTTTTACAAAACGCAGAACGGCTGCTGCAGAAACCCCCAGAAGCAATAGATGATTTCACAGCTCATGTGAACAGCACATTGAGAAATCTGGATACAGATATCCAAAGAAATTTTTTAAGGTTAAACTACAACCTCTTGAGTCGCTGTATGAGCAAAAATATCTCAAATTCTACATACATTACAGATCCAATGCTATTTTCCCCTGCCCCAAATAGGTATTTCCACCCCCCCCTTCCTCTGCCCAGTTAGATATTACTCCCCCACCAAGCACCCCAAGCACCAGCACCACCTTGTATAATGCTCTGCTGGATGCAGCAGATGAGTCGCCCCAATATACAGAGATGTAAATTTTGTCTTGCTTTTAATGTCGCCAAATTTTGATGAATTCTAATAGGTGCTTGCTGCATGGGATAGGATGGTGATGACGCTATTTGGACAAGGTCACTACGCACATGGCACAAGTACACATTGCTGGAAGCCGGGGCCACAATGTATACTCGTGCCATGTGTGTATTGGCCTGTTCAAACTGGCGTCTGACCCACCCTATCTCATACAGCCGGCTACCTATTGGGATTCATAAAATTTGGTGATAATGTTCTTTTGTGAACTTGTTACAAAAAAAGTATATTGCACACAGTTTAGTGCACACTTTCAGTTGCCTGCAGGTCAGTGCACATTGTACTAAAAGAAGGCAATTTTTTGCTTTATGTTGAGTAAAATATAAAATAAAATTTTTTCTTTGCACAAGAAACCAATGTGTGGTGTTTTTTTTTTTCTTTAACTTACCTTGCAATACTGGTACTGTAGCACTTTTACGATGGCTTTGCAGGTCTCCGGAATGATGACGCCCAAGGACTGAGGTGAGATGAGTGTGCCAAACTTTAGGTCTTCCAGTGACCTTCCTGTAGCCAGGTATCTCAGGGTAGCCACCAGTCTGTCTTCAGCAGGGATTGCCCTCCGCCACCTTGTGTCCTGTCTCTGGATGTGGGGGGTCACCAGATGCAGCAATTCTTGGAAGCTGGCGTCATCCAAGCGCAGGTAGTTCCGATAGTCGTCCGGGTTGTTCTCCTTGATCTCCATCAGCAGGGACATGTGAGAGCGGGTATCCCTTTGTAGCAGCCACTCCTTGGTCCAGCATGCTCTCGTCCTTCTTCGCTGGGCCCTCTTCCTAATCTCCCGGACCCCAGCTTCAGCAACCATCACTCTATACCGATAGGGATGCATCAGTACAGAATTCAGGAACAGGATAGAATGCAGGTAGGTAGCACACACTTGCAGGTAGAATAAACTTTGTAAAAGGCAAGCCAAATACAAAGAGCACAATAGCAATGTACAGGATTCAGCAGGAATACACCTAGCCTCATCTAGTAGCAGAGCAGAATGTACACAGAGTTTAAAGGGTGCCTGCTTTTTATACTCCCTAGATAGCCCCTCCCATTGTTATGGCTATTTAAATTTCCCACCAATAGTCAAGAGCCTGTTTTTTTTTTTTTTTCACTCACGATTTGTTATGGCCAATCTCACGATGCGTACGATCCGATAGATCGTGAGATCATAACACAGATTGGGTGTCTTTTTTCCAAAATCGTGATCACGATGGCAAGGGAGCTCCCGTGAAAATTCATGAGGAATTTGGCCATAAAATCGTATCGGACATCGGTATGTGTGTGTGGGCACCGTAAGGTGGAAGGACTAGCGCACTGACACACCCTTTTATCAGTCTCTCACAGGTGTCTGACAATCAAAGCTGCTCATTACCTTTATGGTCACCACACAGAAGTTAGGAATCTGGTGCATACCATGGGCAAACGCAGGATTTTTCGAGGGGGATTTCCATAAGGTTGTGGGCTGGGACACTGAGGGGGGTTACAGGGAGGGTGAGGGCGAGGACACTGAGGGGTGTTACAGGGAGAGTGAAGGCGAAGACACTGAGGGGAGTTACAGGGAGGGCTGAGGGGGGTTACATACATATTTGTTTAAACCGTATACACAGGCAACATTTTCTGGGGAACACAGAAAATAAAATGTATCCTTAGATTATGTAAATAATCCCCTTTATTTTCTGATTTGTGCCTATGATTTCAGATGTTTAAAAAGTTTTTGTGCTCAGTACTGTTACAGTATTTCTCCTTCATTGTTACTAGTGTGTTTGTGAGCCCCCCATGTACCTCCTTTTATAATGAATGGGAATCATGTTAGCAGGGACCATGCTGCCATAATGAACACACAGCCCATCATATTTTACCTCGATCACATCTCTCATGGGACCTCATTCAGAGCCGAACGCTATTTGCGCTCGCTCGTTCAGAAAAAAGGGGTTGCTATTCAAATGAACCGTTCGCTCTTTGCAGTCTGTTCACGCCTCTAGGTCTGAACGAGCGAACAAAACATGCAGTCGTTTTTTGGAAAACTACCCCCCCTGGCCGCTCGCATCCTACGTCATGTCCGCTATTTATTAGATTAATCGAGTACATCGACCAGCGTATGAACTGCTCGCTATTCTTGTGGTTGGTTTTTCCTACCGCAATCTTGCGAGCAGTTCTGACTATAAAATAACCCAGTGACGTGGTCAATGACGCTGCTGTATTAATTATGCACACCCTTAAAACGCCCGTTTTGACCTTTTAAGCACGCCTGCGTTCGGATCTCCACTCACTGTTTTCAAGCACCTTCCCCCTGTTACCACCCACATACGCCTCCTCCTGTCAAACAAAATAGAAGGCATTCGCTATTTAGCGAACAAATGATTTTCGGCCGCACTGACTGGTTCGTGCATGCGTATTACGATCCGTATGCATGCGCAGTTGTGCAAACATCGCTCGGAACGAACGAGTGGCCGCTTCCGAGCGGCTCTGAATCTGGCCCATGGCCCACAGTCTACAAACTGTCACACACAGTAGATTAAATAATAACCTATTCCAATGCAGTCCACACACTTACCTTTTAGGTGGTTCCTCCTCTCCTCTCCTTCAGGGTGTAGGACTGTGGACATACAGCTGTTGCATCGGGTCCGCGGCATCCTCCTTCTCCTGTAATAGCGCGCTGCTCCTCCTGGGCACTTCAAGACAGTTCTACACAGCAGCAGGTACAAAGATGGCACGCCAGCGATGTGACGTCATCACGTCACATTCATTGAGTACCCAGTGAAAGGACAGTACAGCTGTGTTTAGAGCCGGGGGGAGGCGGAGCTATGAGGTGATAGTCCACAGGCTTCGGCAGCGGCCGCGTGGTGGGATAAATAGCGAAGCAAGTTCTACAATTGGTTAAACTAATGGGTGGTCCGGAGCACACCCGGATCACCCTTTAGTTTCACCTATGCCGCTGATTGTGCAGAGACAAGGCTTTCTCCATCTCTGAAAAAAAAAATTTTGTTGGTCAGGGGGGTTTCTGGGTACTCAGAAACCCCCCCCTGCGTGCGCTAGTGCATACATATCTCCCATCAACAACTGTATTTTAAAATTTTTAGAGAGATAGTAAATAGAAGCTTTAATATAGGGCAGTTCTGTAGGGGTTTATAGTAAAAGGACAAACTGTATTGGGAACTAAAACCCTAAATATTAATAACCTAATGTATTTTCCTATACATATTTAATATGAATAATTCTTCTCTTTTTTTAATACAGAAACATAGTTCATCGCTCAAAAGATACATTCAGCAGCCTGCAAAAGCAAAATGCTGCCTTTAAGCCTATTCTCGCTATAATTCAGGTAAGTAGAGCGAATATTAGCTACAAAATGTTTTTACATTGGACGTTAAGATTACGAGTAGAAGGTGAGTGGATTGTTATGCCACCTCATATAGTAAGTGTGTAGCAGAAACTACTGTATTCATCATTAAATATTTGCAGTCTATTCCTCGAAAACATCCCTTTTCAGGGGATACTGGCAAATATTAAATATTACCCAGGTGTATCATGGAGTGATCGAAGCAGGTATGTCTAATCTCTGCTGCGGTCCCTCCATTTCCAACAGCAGCCGCAGCCCACATAGGTTTCTATGGCAAACTACACTTTGCACAGGCGGAACCCTCCCCGGCAATGGCCAACGCACAAGCGTGGTCTGTAGACGGCGCATGCCCAGGAGTCCTGATAGAGGAGTGAAGAGACCGGTGATGTGGTCACTTCACTCCGAGCACATCGCAGGCACGGGCTCCTTTTGCAGCCCCTGTCCCTGAATGTGCAATTTATTACATTTGGGTGGTATTATCACATACTGCAATGCGATTTTGGGCACTATTATCGTGCCCAGATCGCATTGAGTATGTGATTATTAATAAATGTAAAAAATTGGCAATTTTAATCAAACTATTGTGACATAGGGCCTGATTCATTACGGATCGCTATTGTGATTGCAATTGCGATTATGCACGCTTGTTCACTGCGAAAATATGCTAATAACTGCAATCGAAATGCTGTCGCAGCCAAACATTAGGACGGCCAATTTACCTTACACACTTTGTAATACTTTGCAAGTCTGCGAAACCATCGGTAACATTGAGTACCATCGGCGCCTCACGCACACTTGCACAAGGTCAGACCTTACTCAGGAATTGCTAACTTCATCGCACGCAGTGAAAGCCCAAGCTGCGTATGGCATAGCAATGGCTAATTTATGCATGCCCCTGTAACGGCAATCAAATGCATTGGCATGCCTGCGTTTCACCAACCCATACCCCCACCCCGTGTCACTACCCCCCAAATGTTCACTTCCTGTCAATCACTGTGCGATGGGTCTGCATAGTCCCTGTGATCGCACTCCACAGTGTTCGCGCACATGCACTGTGATGCATGGACAGCACGCAACAATCGACCGATAGCGTGCATAATCGCAGTTGCGATCGGTGATGGATCAGGCCCATAGGCAGTACAAGCCAAGGTTTTCTGCACTTTTGTAAGAAAACAATTTGGATAAAACATTTGGGTTTAATGAAGAGATGTTTCTCATGGAATTTGATTTGCCATCATTGGCATGTAATAAAATGTTATCTCCCACACAAAATACATTTTTAGTATGCTTTCTTTACAAATATTTTTATTTTACTTTAAGGCAAGTGTGGATGACCTAACTTTGCAGGCAACTAAACACTTTGCGCAAGAGGTAAGCGTCAGTGGTTTTTGTTCATGGTGTAAATATTTATATGTCTGAATTTTTGTTGTGGCTCTGTTTTTCTTTTTTCTTTTGTTAGAGTATAAAATGTATCCGGTGACAATATTTCTAATACTAGCAAACAAATTGGATGGAATAAAATGGTATTGTGGACTTTAATAGGAGAATTTGTGAAGGAAGGATAGTTGCATGTACATGTGGGCATTTTGCTATATGGCTCAAGGAGTACAGGAGAACTGCCAGGTGGGCATCAGAGGTGTGTACAGTGCCCTCATTAGTAAGTAAACAGCTGGAGTCTAATATAGTTATACAGAGCTGGGGATAGGTGCTAATGCAAATGGGCCTACAAAATGTAATGTCCAATCATCCCCTATGTGGACAAGACACACAATGCTGACTAATAAGGTGGTTGATACTCTCTTCCATACGGCTAAAAATTAACACGTAATGGTAGTACATCACCTAGTACTCCAGCTTGTACTGATCTGTCATTACAGCTAATAAATGGTAAACTTAACTGAGGCAAATCCCATTAAACTATTTTTCTTTCTTGTGGTATTAACAGCTTGGTGTAGATATCCTTCACGTACGTCTGCCCCAAGGGAGCAGTGAAGAAGAGGTCAGTATTTGAATGACTTCAGTATTAAACTTATTTTTCTTCCCTTAGCTGAGAAAAAGTGTGTGAAGATAAAAATATGAAGCCATTGTGTATATACTGTATGGTGTAAGGTCAGATATGGGTTAATTAATGTAAAGTTTTTTTTCATAAATGTACTGTACTCATTTTAGATCTTTCATGAACTGTAGTTTTCCAGTAATGAGTCTGATTTTGCCAACATTTCTGTGTGTCGGCTGTACTTTCTCATCTAACAGTGTGCGTCTCATTGTCTGCAGCTCAACTTCCGCATGCTCTGTTATCATTGCAGCATGTTCTCTGTTAGACATGTGAGGGCTTCACTGAGCTCTGCCTTAAGAGGGCAGCACACATTATATTATGTGTGTTTGTATATATTTATAGATAGATCTATGTTATATAAGATATATACATTTTTTTTAATGATGGTGGTAGAAGTATAAAATACACAAGAGAAATATCTGTATTTAACTCGAAAGGCTCAATTTAATATGACCGTATTTGGGGCAGTTGGTACAGGTCCAGTTATGCTCTCCCTGAAGTGTAATGGCCAATTGTTGTTTAAATGATTTTATGATTTACTGCAGGCTTGGGAGAAGCTCCTCTTCTCTCTTTTATTTTGTTATTATTATTATTATTATTATTATTGTTGTTTTTTATATATATATATTATATATATATATATATATATATATATATATATACACAATTTTTTTCTATAATAAAAGTAGGTTTTGTTTACGTTAGGATATGGCTGTGTGTATTAAATAATATGGTGGAATAGATGTCCTTATTGTGATATTGTATTAGAATATGTTGTGTTTAGGACTGAGTGGTACCAATTTGATATGTTTGTAATTTATGCAACATTTTTATAAAGTCGAGATGATGTTTAAAATTTGAAGACATGTTAGGGTTATTTAAAATACTGAATATTTCTCTACCATATTACGGTGTAAATATACCCTTATTTGATACGATGATGTATATGTATTTTACTGAAATATGCAATTATTATTGTTACTGTTTGTATTGAGTGTTGGTTTTGTGAAAACTCCAATAAAAAAAAAAATACTCAATTTAAAAAAAAAAAAAAAAAAGTATAAACTACAGATTATATTTGAGATTAAATATGGGTAAAAAGAAAACTGAGGAGGAAATGTATCAAACATACTAAAGAGTGGAGAAAAGCCCATAGCAACCTACCTGCTTCTACCAAAATGTACTTTGTAAATGCTTCCTCTGAGCTGATTGGTTGTTATGGGCAACTTCTCCACTCTTTAGAAAGTTCGATACATTTCCCTTTATGTCTTTAAGGGAACCTGTAGCTAAAATAATTAAGATCTCTGGTTTAATATGCAAATGTTACTACTGCTATGACTTTTGTCATTTCACTTTATATTCTTTTTACATGAATCCATTTAGCCCCGATAACCCGTTATCGCGTGTTAAATGTCAAAACAGGTAAAAATAAAAAAATATTTACCCAATTCAATTAGCCGGCCAGTTAACGTGCGTTACTTCTGTATTGCTGTTAACACGTCTCTCTTTTATTGGGACCCCTTGAGCATGTGGTTATTTTAGGTAAAAATGTCGGGGCTTGGTTCTGAACCACTGGGACACCCTCCTTAATGAAACATTAGTCAAGAAGATTTTTTTCTTAATATAATTAGCTTAGTTTGGCCAATAGTGACATGTCAGATTCAGGGGGATAAAAACTGCAAAGTGCAGAATAATGGGTTTAAAGATGTGGGACATGTAAATGGGGTGCTGTATGGATTGGGATGGTAAATGGGGGTGCTGTATGGATGGGGCTGGTGTTTTAAACATTGCAGCTGGCAGTGACAGGCACCTTTTTAATGACCCAAAAACCTACTTACACCTATTTTTATGTACCCCTAATTTTTCTAGAGCCTGTATTTTGCACAAAAATAATTTTGATGTTGGTGACTAACACTTCTATATTGTTAGCCATTATTAATTTACCTTTTTTGGGGGTACAGGCTGATTTCCCAATTTTCAACTATAGATTTAGGCATGTTTTCCCTGCAAGAATTAACAGGCGAATGCCCGCAGACCACTTATCAAAATAAATTGCACAATAAATGGGAGAGCGCATACAGGTGATAAGTGTATTTAACGGGCAATATGCTCATTAAGTTAACACTTGTTAAATGAATGATTTATCACCTCTAATTGAATTCCCCCCATATGTATTATGATTATAATAAGTAGTGTAATTTATATTTGTGTTTGTTTTGTAGAATAACCTTTTATGTAATTTTTTTTTTTTTCAATCTACAATGAAAGTTTTGAATTTAATGCTATTTACAATTGTAATCTGTGAATATTGTGTCTTTTTTATTTCTGTATGTTCCATGGAACACCTGGTCTGCAAAGAGAACTTTTTTGTTTTTGCATGTTTATTCTAAATCGCTCGTTCTGTACTGTAGACCAAAATGAAACAAATGAAAAATAACACTTGGATTTTGCACAGTAACACTTTTTATTATTAATAATCGTTCTATAACAAAGTCGATACTCCATAGCGCTTTACAATTGGGACAAACACAGTATTAAAATGAGACTTGGTAATAACAGATAGACAGACATGCAACAGGCCCCTGCTTACAATCTGTAGAGAAATTGGAGTTTGATGCATTAGGTTAATTGCCATTTATTGTATGCTGGTGTAGCTAAGTAGCAATGGGATAAAACGTATTTGTTTTTGGAATCATCTTTTTCCTTTTAATGTGAATGAAGATCACTCTTTCACTTTCAAAGCAAAAAACAGCCTCATATTTTCAGACATCATTTTCTATTGTTATTTAGACATTTATACCTTTTCGTAGGACAACTATATATAACATAACAAGAGCTGTTTTGTTTACTGTTGCAGATTACTGAGGAAATCTTGAAACTTAATGAAAATCCAAAAGTGCATGGGCTGGTCCTTCATTTGTCTGAACCCAGCTCCAAATTACTTAATGCAGTGAGTCCGGACAAAGACGTGGATGGGTAAAAATATACATTGACTTGTTTCTCTACGCTGAATTTTGTACATACATTTTAATGGTGAATTCTCACCTTTTTTTTTATTTCTCAATATTTTTTGCCTGTTCTATTCATTCTTAATGCTGGCATACCAGTGTGTTACATGTTTTGTATTAGACTAGACTAGAACAACCATTAGAGCAGTGGTTCCCAAACTTTTTTGAATCACGGCACCCCTAAGCTGAATGTTTGTTATTGAGAAATTCAGAAAAAATTTTAGTAAAATGAAGTAAATTGTGCTTACCTGTCGTCCTTAGGGTCAGCTATGTGGTGGGGGACAGATTTGCGCTTGTATTTGTCCACATTAAATTACATTGACCATAAATAATTTGATTTTGTGCTGAATCACTAACCTGAGGCACCCCTGCAAGTGTCCCAAGGCACCCCAGGGTACCGCGGCGCACCGTTTGGGAACCACTGCATTAGAGCATTCACAGCAGCACAAAGAATTTCAGGAGATGTGAGTGTAGATTGTTGTTTTGAGGGGGACTTCGAAGGGTCAGTTTCTTATTTTTGTTAGTTAAATTGGAAAATTAACATCTGTATAAGCAGACATGAGGCACAATTTTTAGTTGCACGTGAAGGTTTTAGAAAACACTGACAGCAGTTATGTGAGCTTAAAAGTGAAAATCAAACTATTTCAGCTTCAGCTACTTCTGTCTTTTTCCTCATCTTTATGTTTTACCTGCAGTGTCACTGATGTTAACCTGGGGAAGATGGTCCGTAGCAATGCCCAAGAGGGTTTCATTTCTCCTACAGCCAGCAGTATTATTGAACTGATAGAACAAATAGGTAAGGCCGATATGCATAGAATTTATTGTGTTGGTTAACTTTATAGGGTACATACAAAATTAGCAGTGTTCAGTAACTCACTGAAACACTGGCAATTATTGTATACATTTTACAATGAAGGTAAATGTATGTACTCTAGGAATAATGGCTTTATTGTGTTTTCACTGTACCCTTTCCTGGACAGATAGGCTACCTGCTTTGTAGCATTTGGGGAAAATAATAAAAAACTTACTATATATAGAAAGCCGCATCACCAACTATCTCTCTGACAACTCCATCCTTGAGCCTCTTCAATCTGGCTTTCGCCTACTTCACTCCACTGAAACTGCCCTGGCCAAAGTCACCAATGACCTGCTTGCAGCCAAATCCAGGGGCCACTTCTCTCTGCTCATCCTCCTGGACCTCTCTGCAGCCTTCGACACTGTGGATCATACTCTCCTCCTCCGCACCCTTCAGACCTTTGGCATCTCTAACACCATCCATGCCTGGTTCACCTCTTACCTCACCAATCGCTCCTTCTCAGTGTCTGCCTCTGGCTCCACCTCCCCCCCTTCCAGCCTTTCCTATTGGTGTCCCGCAGGGTTCTGTCCTGGGCCCGGTGCTCTTCTCCCTGTACACCTCTACACTAGGAGAACTCATCAGCTCCTTCGGCCTCCAATACCACCTCTATGCCGATTACACACAACTATACCTCTCCTCTCCTGAGCTCTCCCCTTCTGTCCTCTCAGGTATCCAGCTGCCTCTCTGCCATCTCTTCCTGGATGTCCGAGCGCTCTCTGAAGCTCAACATTGACAAAACCGAACTCATCATCTTTCCCCCTAATAGAGTCTTAACTCCATCCAATCTCGCTATCACTGTTGACAACATCATCATCTCCTCTGTCCCCCAACTTCGCTGTTTGGGTGTCACCCTTGACTCCACACTCTCCTTCACCCCCCACATGCAATCTCTGGCACAATCCTGTCGGTTCCAGCTACACAACATCGCTCGCATGAGGCCTTTCCTCTCTCAGAATGCTACCAAACTGATTATTCATTCATTAATCATTTCTCGGCTTGACTACTGCTACCTTCTCCTTACTGGCCTCCCACATTGCCATCTTTCCCCCCTCCAGTCTGTTCTCAATGCTGCAGCTAGACTTATCTTCCTCTCCCGCCGTTTCACTTCTGCTGCTCCCCTCTGCCAAAACCTTCACTGGCTCCCATTCCCCTACAGAATCCTCTTAAAACTCCTCACCTTCTCACACAAGGCCCTCTCTAACTCTACTGCTCCCTACATCTCCAACCTCATCCCTTTACACACTCCCTCCCGCTCACTCCGGTCTGCCAATGACTGTTATCTCTCCTCCACCCTGGTTACTTCATCTCATGCTCGTGTCCAAGATTTTACCCGTGCAGCCCCCCTTCACTGGAATGAGCTTCCTCGCTCGATCAGGCTCTCCCCGACCCTGCAGAGCTTCAAACATGCACTGAAAACCCACCTGTTCACCAAAGCATACCCTTCCACCACATAACCACATAACCATGTTACCAGGTCTCTGTCCCTCCCGCCTCAGCCATCTCTACCTTGCTTACTTCCTGCACTCGGGTCTCCCTCTACACACTCATGCCTCATGTCATCTGTCTGTCTCCCCTCTCCCCTAGATTGTAGGAGCAGGGTCCTCCTCCCCATTGTCTCACAGCCTTCTTCTCTAGCACTTCTATGACAGCCTTCACCTTCAGAGCTGTATTGTGTATGGAGAATTGTGTTGCTAACTGTTACCTGTGTCCTGTTTATATTTTGGTTACTGTATTGTAATTTAATGTTCTGTGTACCCTTTTATGTATGTACAGCGCTGCGGACCACTTGTGGCGCCTTATAAATAAAATGTAATAATAATAACAGAAAGGTGGGCAGGTGAAAAATATAGCTAACAAAAAATTGGAGAGACCCCAAAGGTTACGTCCACATGGATGCTGTTTTTCAGTCATGTAAGATGAAGATAATGCACCCATGTAGGAAAGGGTAATGAATACACATTAGAATGAGAAAACCACTTTGAAGTCTAAGTGCCAGAAACATATAGTAGTACTACACTGCTATCCTTTTGTGGATATTTCCCTCATTGTACAGATGAGCATTTCGGTTTTGGCTCAGATCTACCCAAAACTTAATCTTTCACCAACATCTCAGCACACATGTCCATGAAAGATGACGTTTTGCCTCATTTTGAGGTCTGAACTTGGCGGGATGATCTGAACCAAAACACTCATCTTTGCTTACTTGCATCTAGATCTTTTAGGGCTTATACACACTGGGATGTTAAACCACAGTATCTGAATTCTGTATATCAAACCTTTAGTTTGTACAAAATAGCATTGCATTTGTCAGGCTTTTGGGTTTTTTGTTCCCTGGGATGACACTAGGGATGGTTCCAGCGATGCTTGCGTGGAGGAAACTGGGCGGGCGTATGTAGCTCTTACGTATGAAGTGAGATTGGATACTGGAATGGTTGGATAGGCTTGAAGGCTGGCGTATGTCTTAGAGTACTGCCCTGGAACACCAGGGCTGGAACCAGCTATACTCAGGATTGCCAGGCTGGAACAGTCTAGGCTCTGGTGACCGGGCTGGGACCAGTATTGGTGGTGGCTGGGTAGGAACAGTTATTGCTGGTGACCGGGCTGGAACCGGTATTGCTGGTGCCGCTGTGTACTGATAGACCCACTGGAAGTGCATAC
This sequence comes from Taudactylus pleione, assembly GCA_031769625.1. Taxonomy (NCBI): domain Eukaryota; kingdom Metazoa; phylum Chordata; class Amphibia; order Anura; family Myobatrachidae; genus Taudactylus; species Taudactylus pleione. The sequence continues at coordinate 4,628,947 of JAUIMM010000153.1, forward strand.
AGTGCAGGTGGAATAGCGAGTGCCACAGAAGCAGATTGGGACTGGCTCACTGGAAAATTAAGCAGCAGCGGAATTCAAATATTTTCAAACAGAATCCAAGGATTGATTCTTGAGACCTGGTCCCACTGGACGCAGGGATATGTCCAATGTTACACTGGCAACTTGTGAGTGCACCAGGAAAGACTTTTATACACACTATATTATATGTTATATATACATTATATATATATATATATATGTTCCATCATTGAGGAGTCAGCTGACCTGCCCCAAGATGACTGGCTGGAGGGAAAAGTGCTGGGGACATAGTAGGCCTGAACTCTCAACAATGTGCAGATGTCAGAGGGCTGCAGGAACGCCGGGATCCCTGCTGGAGGAGAGTCATCCATCTTACAGGCAAGTGACGGAGAGCCAGCTGCCGATTCCTGACAGCATTCAATGCACAAAAATAATAACCTTCAATGTGATCAGACGCAGGTCAAATTCTTCCTTAGAAGTGCTATTGTAATGTTCCATTTTTGTTCTTACAGGACAAATTCTGAATAGTGCTATCTCTACATTGTAATTCATATGGGAACAAGGACTCAACCACCACATCCCCCTTTAAATCTTAATGTGTTCACATATAAATGTGCTCCCCCCCTGCTATTAAACATTATTTTTCCAAGGAGCAAAATGGCACCTTCCACATGGATTTATTCCTGTCTCAAAGAGACTCTAAATGCTGTGTAGTAATGCCCATATGTACAAAGGATTCACTACATATTTTATCCATACATATTAGTGCTGGTCACTCCTGGGATGAAGTCATATCAACATTTACAGTGATGGCAATCATAATTTCGACACCACAGTTTTGGCAGTTATGATGTCGACATTGAACAAGCGAAATGTCGACATTCTGCAAGACACAGAGGGGTAGGCTGTGGCAGAGGAGGGTTAGGCTATGGGAAGGGAGTCTTTGGGTTATGCACTATGTGGAGGGTTAGAGTTAGCCTACGGGAGGGGAGTCTTAAGGTGCCCACACACATAGCGATCTGCACACGATCCCACGATGTGTGCGATTTCCCCTGAACTCTCCCCGGCAGTCCTACACATGATTTGGAGTAAAAAACACTCAATCTGACTTAAGATCTATCTTGCATCTTAACTTTTTTTTTTTTTACAGTGCATTGTGTCCCGGATTGTAAGATCTGCCCTACTGCACGGCAGATCTGACGATGCAATGTGCGACCAGCAGGGACACGCATCGCATCATGAGTGGGGGCTCACGATTTACTTTGAATTTGGCCATATTTTACACGATCTGTCGTTCCAATGTGTCGGAATCGGCCAGATCGGGTGAAATATCGCTATATGTTGGCCAGCATAAGGGTTATGCACTAGGTGGATGGTTAGGGTTAGGCTTGCCGAAAGAACAGCAGGATCAGCTGGAAGTCTGTGTCGGTTTATTGTTGAACCTGAGGACACCACTGGAGCTGCCGAAACCAGGCAAGTCATCACTAGACCACCAGGAACTTTTTCATGTCGACAAAATATACTAATCCTGGTCACTCCCAGGTGCCCTCCTGCACCATTACTGACTACAGAATCCACCCTCTTTGTTCCCATATCACTGACGGCATGCGTTTCCTGCCGCAGCTTGCTAACACTAGCTAAAAGTGCTGTCTTTGGGTGTGATTTACACCCTGTCTGATTCCATACTACTGATAACAAACCAATGCTTCTGTACTTTGCAAAATTGCTTGATGTGGGTAGTATCTCTGTGCAGGGGCGTAGTGAGGTTGGTCCCAGTGGAGCTCGTGCTCCAGGCGCCTGTTCCTGCACAGGGTGCAGGAGATCAGTCATCCGACTGGGGGCCAATCACCTGCTGAATCTGAAGAACTGATCTCTGCATGTGTTTCAAGCTCAGCAGGTGATTCCCACTCCCCCTATCGGATGGCTGATCTCCTGAACCCTGCGACAGTGAGGAGAGGACATCAGAGTAGGGGGATGGGAGGCGGGAGGTCCGAGTGAGGGGGAGTGCTGTGTGTGTTTGAGGGGAGCTGAGTGAGGGGGAGAAGCTGTGTGTATGTGTACAAAAGATAAAAAAGACACCCTCCTCTCTGCGCCACATAAAAATATCAGATGAAGAATAAAACTTCTTTTCTACTTCAGGGTCCATAGGGGTCCACAGGGTGACCTTGGGGTATAGCTGGATCCTGGATCCTCAGGCACCACGGAGTTAAAGCTTTTAGCTGCTCCCAGGATGCACTTGGGTCCAACCTCCCCTATACCCCGCCCCCGAGCCACAGGCACCTCAGTTTTAGATGGTGCCCGGCCGGAGTCGGGTCACCCTGCGGGGTGGGCTGCAGGAGCAGCCCCCTAAAGCTTTTAATTTTTTATTTAACTTAGTTAAATTTATTTATTTTTTACTATAAGTTTTTTCTCTAGAGCAGCAGCGCTGGGCTGTCTGTACAGACGCCCACGCTGCCGCTCCTTCTCCCTGCTGGCGCCGCGACGCCAGCACTGAACTGGGGATCGCGGCGGGGGAAGCCAGAGTCTGTACTAGCCGGACTCTGGCTTCCCCCGGGACTGCTGCCGGAAGACGCCGGGGAGATCAGGTAAGCCGCGCACCGCTGATTAGCGGCGGTGCGCGGGTTCCTTTCAAATGCAGTCCCATGCCCCCGGTCTAGGGGACAGACCGGGGGCGCTAGCGGTGGCGGCGGGCCCCCCCTCCAGCGGAGGCATACCCCACCAGACCACTAGACCACCAGGGTTAATATCGCGGCAAGCGGGATGCCGGCAACCCGGGGGTTAATATGCTAGCCAGGGGAGGAAGCCTTCCCTGTCTAGCGGCTCCTCCCCTCAGCTCAGCGCGCCTTTCAGCTCGGAGTCTGGCGTCGCTGAGCTGCAGATACTCGGCCACTCCTCCTCTGAGGTCTCCAGCGGCCATTTTCTCTGTGGCAGTGTGGATACTCTCAGGGAGCACGCGGACCGGTCCCCCTGTGTACCTCTCCCCTGCAGAAGGACAGTGTACACAGCGCTATAGCCCTCCCAGACACTGAATCTGGGAGGTTGATTGTAGTGGAAAGGTGCAGTGAGTATATCTTCCTGCATGGTATGTGACTTTTGCTAGTGCTGCCTGTCTGTGTCTTTTTTCTACTTACTGTCAGCCTGTACCTATCCCTTTCCTTCTCCTACAAGCCCTACAGGTGTGCGGGGGAAGGGTGTTTCTACTGACCTCACCTATATAGATCACGTATTTGTGAGGTCCGTCACATACAGTTGTGTGCTACACGGTGCCATATTGTGGGCTGTTGTTCAGCACACTGGTGAGTGCGCACGTTTTCTTCCTAAGTCATGTCTGAGGAGGAGATTGAGCACTCCGGGGCTCCAGCATTGTTCTCCTGCAGGCGCTGTTCTGCAGGAGTGGATAGGGAGGATTTGTCACAGGACGGCCTGTGCGGACGGTGCCAGGCGGTCCCTGGTACGTCTAAACCTCCCATTTCGCAGGAGCTACCATGGGCGATGTTTTCCCAGGTGCTGGTGTCCATCGCGGACCGTCTGTCGGTCCCGACTGCCGCCCCTACTAGGGCGTTGCCCCAGCCTGCCATCCCCCATTTCCCGGGTGTCCCACAATTATTGCAGACTCCCCCGGGGTCTCAGCCTGTTGGTCCCTATGCGGGGTTGCCAATGTATATTCAGTCCACCCCTGTGGCACAGCCGGCTGTGGTGCCGTTTCAGGCTCCTGTGACAGCTCCTCCACCCTGGGTGGATGCGCTTTCCCACACTGTCCAAGATTTGGCGGCAGCATCTTCGGCTTTTCAGTCGATGTTGTGCAGTGACGTGCCCTCCAGGGCGTCTAAACGCTCAGTCATGGCACAGGCTGCGCATCTTTCGGATTCTGAGGGGTTCTCGGATGATGGTGAGGTACAGGATGACTCAGCCTCAGATGCCTCAGTCCAGGAGGTAGACACTAAGTCTTCCATCAATGTGCGGGCTCTGGTTAAGGCGGTGCGGGCTATTCTTCTGATTGAGGATGAGGCACCCGCTCCCAAGTCAAGGTATCCTAGTTTTAAAAAAGCTAAGGTTACTTCTACAGCGTTCCCCTTGTCTGATCAGTTGACTGATCACATGGCGGTGGCCTGGCAGACGCCCAGTAAGCGTTTCCTGCCACAGAAACGCTTGGCGTCCAATTATCCATTCCCGGAAGCGCATTGTAAGAAATGGGAAACTCCGCCTGCAGTCGATTCCCATGTAACACGCCTCATCAGGAGTGCTACTTTGCCATTGCCGTCTATATCCTCGCTGAAGGATCCTACGGACAGAAAGGTGGAGACTTGTCTAAAGTCTATTTATTCTCTCTCAGGGGCTGTAGCCCGGCCGTCCATGGCCATCTCCTGGGTGGCCAAGGCCATTGAGGGGTGGGCCAACGCCTTGGAGGACACGTTTACGGATGAATCTCCGGACGTCCAGAGGGCGTTGTTAGGACAGATGAGAGATGCCGCCTCCTACATTGGAGAAGCATCTTTGGATGCTAGCCTGTTGACCTCTAGGGTTTCGGCGGCAGCAGTGTCTGCTCGTAGATCCTTGTGGTTGCGGTCTTGGAGAGCAGACGCGGATTCAAAGAAAGGCTTGGAGGCCTTACCTTTTAATGGGGAATTACTATTTGGTCCGGACCTGGACAAAATAGTAGATACCCTGGCGAAATCCAAGTCAGTCTTCCTCCCTTCAGCTACTACACCTGCTAAGGTCCGGAGCTCGGCGTTTCCTTCCTTTCGGGTTCAGGGCAAGGCAAAGGGTCAGTCCTTCCCGAGGCAGTCCGCACCCAAGACCGCCTCAAAGCCAAAGAAGCAAGCCTGGAGTGCTAGGCGCCCTTCTTCCAAGCCAGAAGATAAGCCTTCTGCGTGATGGGACGGGCCTCCCTCTGGGGGACCCCAGAGTGGGAGGCCGACTTCTTCAATTCGCCCAGTGCTGGCACAATACCACCACGGATGCCTGGGTGCGAGAAGTGGTCTCCCAGGGGTACGCCCTGTCTTTTCGGCACAGGCCGCCTTGCCAGTTTTTTTGCACAAGTCCTTCTCAGGACAAAACCAAGGCCTTGCAGGTTCAGGAAGCCATAGAGGCCTTGCTGACGGCGGGGGTCATTATACCCGTACCACAGTCTCAACGTGGGATGGGGTATTACTCTACGCTGTTTCTGGTGCAGAAACCCAATGGCTCTCATCGCCCCATCCTCAATTTGAAGTCCCTGAACAGGTTTCTCAGGGTTCCCAAATTCAGGATGGAAACTTTGCGTTCCATCATACTGGCGATGGAACCGGGGGATTATATGGTCTCCCTGGATATCCAGGACGCCTACCTCCATGTGCCTATAGCAACATCGCACCAACGGTTTCTGCGGTTTGCTATTCTCCACAACCACTACCAATTCAGGGCTCTACCCTTTGGTCTCTCCACGGCACCAAGGGTATTTACCAAGGTGATGGCGGTCATGGCGGCTCACCTTCGGAGCCAGGGGATACGGTTGCTACCGTATCTAGACGACCTCCTCTTGCTGGCAAGCTCCCCGGAGGTACTGATCCAGCATCTTCACCTGACGGTCGCTTGTCTACAGGCGCACGGCTGGTTGATCAACTGGAAGAAATCCTCCCTCATCCCATCACAACGGATGGTTCATTTGGGGGCCCTGCTGGACTCTCGTCAGCAACGGATTTTTCTGACTCCAGAGAAGGTCTCCTCCTTACAGCTGCGGATTCACAGTTGTCTGAGCAGTGGCAGAGTGTCGGTGCACTCAGCGATGAGAGTTTTGGGGTCCATGGTGTCGGCATTCGACATGGTGGAGTTTGCCCAGTTCCATTCCAGGCCCCTGCAGGGGCTGATTCTTTCGGAATGGAACGGATTGCCACACAGGATCCGCTCTCAGATGCTGGTGTTGTCCTCGGAGGTGCGTCTGTCCCTAGCCTGGTGGCTGCAGACAGCGCATCTCCTGGAGGGGCGCCCCTTTTGGATCCCGGAATGGGTTCTGCTCACGACAGATGCCAGTCTCCGGGGTTGGGGGGCGGTGACAGGCTCCTTGTCACTTCAGGGTCGTTGGTCGGCGGAGGAAGCGATTCTTCCCATCAACATCCTGGAACTGCGGGCAGTATACAGAGCCCTGCAGTCGTCCGGCACCGCTCTTCACGGAAGGGCCGTTCAGGTGCAGTCAGACAACGCCACCACGGTGGCGTACATCAATCACCAGGGAGGGACTCGCAGTCGAGCTGCGATGTCGGAGGTGTCCCGCGTCCTGGCTTGGGCGGAGCGCTATCTTCCAGCTCTCTCGGCAGTTTTCATCCCAGGAGTCCTCAATTGGGAGGCAGACTTCCTCAGCCGTTACGATGTGCATCCCGGGGAATGGTCGCTTCATCCAGAGGTATTCCAACTACTCGTGGACAAGTGGGGGCTGCCAGAGCTGGACCTGATGGCGTCCCGTTACAATCACAAGCTGCCTGTGTACGGGTCAAGGACAAGGGACGCAGGCGCAAGTCTGATAGACGCGCTGTCGGTGAAATGGCTGTTTCAACTGGCTTACTTGTTCCCTCCGATATCTCTGCTGCCTCGGGTCCTGCGCAAGTTCAAACAGGACGGAGGCACACTGATCCTGGTGGCCCCAGCGTGGCCCAGAAGGCCGTGGTACTCCGATCTGCGGAGCCTGTCCATCGACGCTCCGTACCTCCTACCTCAACGGCGGGACCTGTTGTATCAGGGGCCCTGTCTGCACCCGGATCTGGGTCGGCTATTTTTGACGGCGTGGCTCTTGAGACAGCCGTCCTGAGGTCTCGGGGCTTTTCTAGCTCCGTTATTACCACCATGCTGAGGGCGCGCAAGCCTGCTTCCGCGAGGATCTATCACAGAGTGTGGCACACTTACTTTCAGTGGTGCGAGGCCAGAAACTATGATCCCCAGGTGTTCCGAGTTTCGCGTATTCTGGCTTTCCTTCAGTCCGGTTTGGACTTAGGATTACGTCTTTCTTCACTGAAGGTACACGTGTCTGGTCTGTCGGTGTGGTTCCAGCGCAGGATCGCTGCTATGCCGGACGTACACACCTTTTTCCAGGGTGTTTTGAGAATCCAGCCTCCCTTTGTGCCACCTGTGGCCCCGTGGGATTTGGCGGTGGTTCTTAGGGCCTTACAGGGTCCTCCTTTTGAGCCCTTGGAGTCAGTGGAGCTCAAGTGGCTAACTTTTAAAACTGTTTTCCTCTTGGCAATTGCTTCTGCCAGGAGGGTTTCAGATTTGGGGGCGCTTTCTTGTCGTCCCCCTTTTCTGATTTTTCATCAGGACAGAGCGGTGCTTCGCACTCGTCCTGATTTCCTGCCTAAGGTGGTTTCCAGGTTCCACATTAATCAGGAAATTGTTGTACCAGCCTTTCAGTCACCTGATCTTTCGGCTGGGGAGACTTCCTTAGACGTTGTAAGGGCACTCCAGGTTTATGTGGACCGGACTAGTTCTGTGAGGAAGTCGGATTCTTTGTTTATCCTCTTTGGTTTTCACAAGAGGGGTTGGCCTGCCAACAAACAGACTCTAGCCCGTTGGCTTCGTTCTGTTATTATTGAGGCTTATATGCAGGAGGGTTTACCTGTTCCAGCCTCTGTTAAGGCTCATTCCACTCGGTCCGTGGGCCCTTCTTGGGCTGCTAGCCGTGGCGCCTCTGCTGTTCAGCTCTGTAAGGCGGCCACCTGGTCTTCCATTCAGACCTTTTTGAGGTTCTATGCGTTTGACACCTTTGCCTCTCAGGATGCATCCTTTGGGCGTCGGGTTCTCCTATCAGCACAGGAGCGTCCCCGCCCTTAGTTGGACTGCTTTGGGACATCCCCAAGGTCACCCTGTGGACCCCTATGGACCCTGAAGTAGAAAACAAGAGATATGGTAAGAACTTACCTTTGTTATCTCTGTTTCTACGAAGTCCATAGGGTCCACAGGGCACCCGCCCTGACGCACCTGGCTTCATATGGGCTCTGTGACTGGTCACCAGTTTTCCGTCTCCCATTTCTGTGAGTATGGTTCTTGTGTGTTCCAGTCTTCCTTCTCTCTGTTTCGTCTCCTCCTCCGGCCTGGGCTGCTTACCAACTGAGGTGCCTGTGGCTCGGGGGCGGGGTATAGGGGAGGTTGGACCCAAGTGCATCCTGGGAGCAGCTAAAAGCTTTAACTCCGTGGTGCCCGAGGATCCAGGATCCAGCTATACCCCAAGGTCACCCTGTGGACCCTATGGACTTCGTAGAAACAGAGATAACAAAGGTAAGTTCTTACCATATCTCTTGTTATTCTGTGAGTTCTTTAGATTCCCTGTCAAAATGGAACTCTTCGCAAATAATTGCAATAATGGAAGATAGGTTCCCAGGTAGTGGTACATGTGAAGATACAAATGAACACAATCTAATGCAGCACATTCGTAGAAGGTATCATTTGCAAATGGAATAAAATCCTAAGTAAGTATTAAATATTTGTTACAATGAACCACTGAAACATAGGGCCTGATTCAGACCCACTCGCGAGCGGCTGTCCGCTCGCAAGTGGGTCGATGTTATGGACTGAGCATGCGCACGACGGAGGGAGCTCCGTCGTGCGCATGCGCCAGACGCGACGAGCGAAGGAAAGTCCTTCGCTCGTTGTGTCCGATCAAAGGGGGCGTGCTGTCAATGTTGATTGACAGCACGCCCCCTTTGGTGGGCGTGCCTCCCTGACGGGGGCGTTCCCACGGGAACGCCTCCCGTCAGAAGCCGGCCCACTGACATCACTAGTGATGTCAGTGGGAGTGATTTTGGCTCTGATAGAGCCAAAATCACTCCGGAGCTTGCGGTTGAAAACCTCAACCGCAGGCTCCGGCTCGCAAATTCGATGGTCGCGACCATCGCGACCATCACAATGCACGCTCGTATAGCCTGTGGGTGGTGACCCACAGCTATACGAGCGTCCAGGAGGACGCTCCATGAAAATGGAGCCCGGCCCTCATTCAGAGCGTGCGCTCTGCTCAGAGCGTACGGCTCTGAATGAGGGCCATAGTCCAGAAAAGATCCAGAAACACCGTCTTTTTAATCCAAAAAATTCAGATAAAATCCATATGACAAGATAAAATATTCACAAACAGCAAATCCCGAATTGATGAGGGTGGCTTCCTATGGAGTATAAGGGTGCACATAGAAACTAGAGAGATGTCTGAAGTCCCCGGGGAAACATCAGCTCCAAATGGGCAGTCCGTCTTCTCCTTGTCTGGTCAGGTGTGCCAATCTTCCTCTTTTCAAGCCAGGTGTAGGCATTACCATCTGTCACATTTTAAAATGTGGTGCATTCATTTCTAATGCTGGGCATACACTATACAATTATCGAGCCGATCTGTCCGATCAGCGGATTGCCCCGATAATTGTACTGAGTGTCCCACTGACCAATGTTAAAATAACGATTGGTTGGGCATTCCAGATTGTCCAGCATGCTCGTCCGACGCGATCTTCTGTAAGTTAACTGTCGGCCGCATCGGGCAGTATATGCTAAGTCGCGGCCGACTGACAGACATTTCCCCTGTTCCTTCACAGGGAAGGAATAGGTAAATGTCTCCTCCCCAGGGCGGAGCGCAGATATCTGGGCCAATACACTGCAAGATATCTCAGTGTATGCCTGCGATATCTGCTGTGTGTCGGGCTGAGAGATAAAATGTCTGTCGGTCTGAAAGGCATTTTATCTGGCAATGTATGTCCAGCATAACTGACACATTCTACAGATCCACAGGTGGTCTGGAAAACATGAACTGTAAGGGATTCTTGAGGATCGGTGTGGCCACCCCTGCTTAATGTATTTATATATACAAAGCAGGGACGTGCAGTCAGTGAAGGCTAAGTCTCCCCTGTCATACTTCGGAGATCTTTTTTTTATTGTTATCATTTTTATAGTTAACACTTACCAGCCAGCTTTGTGCTGCTCCCTGGAAATGCAGGGAGACGAGAGATGAGGCACCAACAGCTCAGCCTCACTTGCTGGCAGAGCAGGGGGGCTGGGCCACACCACGAGCAGTAAGGGCACAGAAAGAGAGCTTCTGAGTATGGAGGGCGTGCCTTGAGCACTGATGGACACCTTGGATATGTCATGTGACCAGGAAGTGCACTGCAGTGTTTAGAGATCGGAGCTGTCAGCAGCAGCAAGAGAATACGCAGTGATGTAGGTAGGAGAATCAATGGACATGGAAGCTTAGTGTTGTGAGGGGAGAGTTACAGTGAGTAGGGGGTGAGACAGGCTCCCAGAACTCAGACCCATCATCGCACATCTCTAATACAAACAGTGGAAGTCCGGCACTCCCATATCCAATATTAAATGTTGCCTAGGTGTTGTCAGGACAGGGGGTTCTGGACTTCCCAGAAGAGACCTTCATACCTGCTCGCTGATAGCTCGGGAGGTTTGTAGTAGAGAAGAGTGTATCTTCCTCAAAGATGAAGGATGAATTCGATGTTATGCTGCAGAACAGTACTGGGAGAGAGAGGTGCACTGGAAACAGACACTGGAACCAGAATGTAGCACCGACTGGGACCGGACTGTAGCATAAACTGGAGCCGGTTTGGGACCATAGCAGGAATCGGCAGGTGAACACAGACGGCTAGTCAGGGAGCTGAAGCCTTGGACGTCTAGGCACAGAATGCGGTCAGAGTAAATATTTATACACTGGGATCACGTGGTGATTGGCCAATGCGGTCATGGACATTAGCCTGGCTGCCATTGGGGAATATCGGTCAGCTGACTGGGACCAACATGGTGGAGCCCAGTTTCCAGAACCGGCGAGAACGCTGACAGAGCTCCGGGCCCCTGAGACCACCACCACGCTTGGAGCCTGCCAACAGCACACTCTCCTGAGTCCCCTGATACCGCCGCATCCACGCAGCCTGCACAGTGGGACGCCCAGTAGTATGGTCATGCCGTGTCCCACAAGCCACCACGAGCATCAGTGTACTGTTGCCCGGCAACAGGCGCATTAGGGCTTCTGGGCGCTTGTAGCTTGGCGGTGATTCGTAGAATGGAGAGAATTGTGAATGTGTGTGTTTGTGCACAGACCCAAGAGAAGCAGCATCAACAGATAGATAGGAAATGGGATAAATAATGAGAGGGAGAAATATATATAAACATACATGACTATTGAGGACAATTATATATTCATACATGACTACCGAGGACAATTATGTATAGCGGATCTATATTAAGTAACACTATTGTAGTTAATGCATAACAAGATAAATTACATTTTAAATGAATTACAGTCAAATACTTAATAAAACTCTCAGCATGGGCAATATAATATTTAAATACAAGGTACTTAAGAGGATTTATAAACAAGGGAAAAACATAATAGACTGAGTCCCAAAGTGCTCAAACCTTTTAAAAAGCTCAACAAAATAGGAAAAAAATTAATTCTTCCAAAACAGGAACCATAAACAAAGTGTATACATTACTCTGAGTCAGGCATTCTCGTAAGAAACTGTTCCAACATAATTTTTCATTCAGACCTTTCTGTGATACTGTGTCCAGTCACATAATCCATTGATCTTCCAATTTAAGTGGATCCTTGTTCCAATCACCCCCTTGCAGCTTTTCCGGGAGGTGGTGTATAATCTCGTGACAAAGTATGGTTACGCCCAACAAAGTATTTAGCCACTGGTTGACCACTGGAGTGGCTGTTAATAGCTGTTCTGATTGCCGAGTGGTGTACCGCCATACGCTCTTTGAAGGGTCTAGATATTTTTTTTCCTACATAATATCGATTTTGTTATTTTCTTTTTTTTTTTTTTTTACTGTGGTTGTTGGTCTTCAATAAACCTCCTTTGGGTAAATTGAGAACTTTTTTCCTGTTTTTGCGGAGCAGGTTTTCCAGATATCTCCTCTCAGTGATCACCATCTCATCCAGTTGTTTGATGAGAGAATATTTTTCACTGTTAATCCTGGCCGCTCGCAGCACTCGTATTACATACAACTGCCACTTTTGGAAAACCATTGTATGTAATAGATTCTCTTTGCTGATTATTTTCACGTCAAAATATTATTACATTTCTTCATAACTTGTTTTCTAAATAAATGTTATTAGTTCAATTTTATTGTGTAGCATCTCCTCACTGCCAGTCCATGAAATCAATAGATCATCGATATAGCATAAAGCCAGCAGTATATGTTTACATATCTCCAGTTTATCAAAAAATAATAAAAATGTTTGCATGCGTCTGTACGACATTCGTGCCCATTGCGCACCTGGCCACCTGCAAATAAAGGTTCCCATCAAATAAAATATAGTTGTGATGTAATACCAAGGATAGTACTTTGATGACAAAATTTGGGTCTGAACATGGATTATCCCTAATGAACTCTTCAATCGCTCAAATACATTCAGCATGGGAAATAGTTTATATATGTTTATGTACATTCAATGTACACAAAAATGTTATCTGTTATAGATTGTAGTTGTAGCAGAAGTGAAGAAGTATCTTTAAGATGTTTTGTTTTTCTTTTACCACACAAGGCTGATAAATTGAGCCTCTAGCTGGTACGATCGGTGGGCCTGGTGGTCCAGTGGTGTCTTTGTGTAATTTAGGGAACGTATAAAGCACGTCGACTCCGCAGAGGTCTTAATCTGGTTCTGGGACTGAGCAGAAGGGAGGAGGGATGGCGACACAGGTAATAACAAAGATGGAGGAGGTGGTCCCCTCCCATCATCACCCCTGACTCCTATTTTCCTGCACTGAGTTAGGTCCCATCTCCCACCCTAGCCCTTACGTCATCCAGCGTGGGTCGCATCGACTTGAGTGTCAGTCATACAGGAGGAGAGATCATGTGGCTGTGTTCCTGCTGCTTATGGGAAGCCTGAGCCGGGTGCTGCTGTTGAGAGCCCGGGTCACGGCTCCCGTGGCTGGGAGAAGCCTGAGCGTTGAGTCTGGTGAGGTCACGCTGGACTGCTCTGATGCCATATGCCATTAAGGGATATTACTGTGGCATAATGTGAATATGGGGCGCTACTGTGGCATAACGTGAATAGGGGGCACTACTGTGTGACATAACATGCATTAATGGGGAGCATAATGTGAATAAGGGGCACTATTGTGTGATCTAACATGAATATAGGGCACTACTGTGTGGCTTAATGTGGATAAGGGGCACTATATGTGGGTTAAAATTGATTGGGAGCATTATATTACATTACATATATACGGCTTGCTTATTGCTTATATTACTGATGTATATATTTTATTAGTGGAATTACTTTAGTGGTTTGAAATATACAAGTCCTCCACTCCCCAGTTTGATCCTGCTGCCAATATTTATTTTTATTTTCCTTTAATTTGCACCTACATGATGTTGCTACAACTCTGTCTGTGTGGGAGATTTTTTTTAAAGAAATGGTCTTGTCCTTCCATATTTTCAGATATAAACTGTCCCACTCATCAAATTACCAGTGCTTTTGCTACAATTTACACTTTACCTGAACATCTGCCAAAATCTGGGTCTCTTACCTACTGTAGTTAGTAAAGAACTGGCTTTATGCAAGATTAACAATCTGCATTTCTTACTTCTGTAGAGAAAGCAAGGCCTCTTTATTGTATGCTGTGTTTGCCTTAGCTTACATAAAATTGGGTATTTTACTGTTGCTTACAATCACGTAGTTTGACATTTACTGTTAAAGTGCAATTTTAATCAAGTGTTCAAGCATGTTTATTAAGTTACTACATGTGGCAGACTACACACACATGGTTAATGTCTGATAACATGGCAAATGCAGAAACAAGCCTTGTAGGATTATATTATTGTTTTGAATAATTTTAATGTAGGTTATTCTTTAGGGTTGAGTTGGCTTATGGTCTGGTGATCAGAATACCTGTACTGTATGTATACACACCCTGTGTGTGTGTGTGGTGAAATAAAATGGTGATGTTAGCCACAACTTATCTGGAATTGAATCTTCGGTCACATGTCCACCAATATATAATACAGGCTAAATGCAACATAGTGTGTACAATTTTAACACTGCATACTTATATTAGAGTAACAATATACAGCAACTCATTTTAGGAACATTTTAGTCCCAAAAAACTTCAAATGATATATAATAAAAAACAGAGTTTTATTTCGCAGTGACATAAAAATAGTAAAAAACACAAGTACAAGATAGAAAATTATATGACCTTATCTGTCCATTGGGGTTGTCCAGGTACAACAGTCCCAATGCTTTTTATCTTTAACAGTAAAATTTCATCATGGGGATAGAGATGGAGGGCTGGAAAAGATGGAGGCCACATGTGGCCATGCAATATGACATCACTTCCTGTCAGAACATGTGAAGGTTTACATTAAAACTACATAAATGGTATTAGCAGGTCCAGAAAGATATTCACAAACTCATTACATGGTTAAAGGACTTCAAATATATAAAGGACATCTACCAACACATTATTGGGAGCATGGAAAACATTAAAATCGGGAAGGTACAGCGGTGGAACTCCTATGGAACGCACTGTCGTCGCATCCAGCGGTGGAACACATTTAGAACGCACCGCCATCTTGGCCAATGATGTCACTTCCACCGCAGCGGTTCAGTGACTGACGAGTGCAGCTGCTGGTTAATCTAATAAGCAGTTCTGCTCATAGTTGGCTTGTTTAGTTGGTAATCAAATACTACAATCGCCAGGGGTATAGTCCATTTAGTGAGCCATCAGAATATAGATATGATCCAGGGCTTCCGGTTAGTTGAAACATGCGGCGGCCATATTAACTTCTATGGAATGTAACACGGGCATTTTGTTGGTGGTTTCCATATCTGATGTTCGAACAGCCATCTTAGGTGGTCCAAAAGTATATAAAATCGCCATAATTCATTTCATATAATAAAATAATCCATAGATCCGTAATAAAAAATATATATATATATATATATATATATATATATATTTATTTTTAACCCCATCAGGCAAAATAACTTCTAAATGTCAGAACCCATAGCTTTATAAAGCCCACCAATAAAATAGATGTTGTATTGTGCAAATAAATACTAAATAAAAAAGTTACACTTTGGGATAAACACATTTTAGCTTGGGTGATGTAGCTGAATAAATGCAATCAATTGTACGAAAATATGAAGTCCAGCCTTGAAGGGGTAGGATAATAAATGCTGACAAATTATGTGTAAAATTAATCTGTACACTGTTCTCCAAATAGTAAAGCTGCATACACACACAACGATTTAGTAAATGAATGATTTTAGTAAACTGTTTTCATTCATTTTTTCAATGGAAAAATGAACGAAAATCGTTTACTAAAATCATTCATTTACTAAATGTAATGAACGAATTTTTTGAACTACAAACGAATTTTGCATATTCCCTTAATGAAAATCGTTGAGTTGGTCAGTCTGACTGAACTACGAACGTTAACGCGCATGAACGATAATCGTTCATCCTTTTAACTTAGAAAGTGAACTATTTTTTCAACGATAAACGATATCATTAACGATAATCGTTCAAAAAATCGTGTGTGTATGCACCTTTATTAATTTGTTTTATTTTTATGTCATACAGATGTTACTTTGAGGTAATGCTGGGAGAGGACCGCCTTCTCCACCCTCTTTTATTGACAGTGATGACATCCTCCTCCCTTCTGCTCAGCCCCAGAGTCGGATTAAGATCCCACAGGGCTCTAGGCCATATGGCGCAGATGTACTAAACTCTGGAAAGTGATAAAATACCAACCAATCATCTCCTAACTGTCATTTTTTACACACAGCCTGTAACAAGACAGGAGCTGAGGGCTGGTAGTTTATCACTTTCCAATTTATCACTTTCCAGAGCTAGTACATCTCCCCCCATAGTATGTGTGAAATTTGATTGGGCTGTCATGCATATGGTGTCGTCTAGTTGTGTGGACAGGTGGCCCTGAGAAGTCACTACCCCCAGCTCTGCTAATTGTTATACATAGCCAGAGTCTGTATAGGATCTGTTATGTGGAATTCTTGGGATTTTCTGTCATTTGGAGCTTTATGCTAAAACATACTAAATTACATTTAAAAATATTGTTACCCTAACACTGACCTCTTTTTCTTATATATTGTTTAGCTGTGCTCCACACACTGACTTCAGGGGACATATTTGTGCAGAAGATGTTACTGAACAGCTGCAATTACTTACCTGTTTTTTTTATTTTATTCTTTTACTTTTTTTGATAATGGCCTAAATCGATCCCGTAACCGCAGTTATAGATACAATATATGTATTTGATCTTATCCAGTATAATTACATGCACACCTCCTTTTGTTTCCCTATCTATACCATTAAGAATACTACCTAACCATAGGACCATAAGTCTGGTACAGTTCTTGATTGCTTTCTTGTGGCCAGAGAGCCTTCACAGTGTTGCGTGACATCATTTTGAGAAGCCCCAGATTTCAGTGCTGTAATACATAGAGTACATGATCCACCCTGCAAATACATCAACGGTGATGCACCACCAGGGCCGGTGCTACCATTAGGCAGCTGCCTAGAGTGTCGGCCACTGCTGAGTCCGAGGAAAAAGAAACAAAAATGAAGTATGTTCGTGAGAGACTGAACCCAGCACTAGCACGTCCCTCGCATGCTTCCCATCTGCGTCTGACAGTCCTGGCCCGATCCACAGCCTCCTGTAGCGCACGCAGGGGAACCCCCCCCCCCCCGACGGACTGATTCCCCTTGACATCTACAGAAGTGGAGGCGGAGCCAATATGGCATGGCTCGCCCCCATATCACCCGCAGATCGCGGCATTTATTACCCTGCGAGGGGACCTAATGATGCAAGGTGCCTCCTGTAGCAGCTGCTGCATCAATAGGGTAAGTATGTTTGTGTACTGTGTAAATATGTGTGTGTGTGTATGTATGTTTTATCATGTATATGTGTTAATGTGTGTTTTATATTTATATTCTTTGTCTGGCACGGGCTATGAAATCTGTGTTCTCATGGATGTGTGATATAATTTTATAAATGTTATAAAAAAGGTCATTACTTATGCTGACGGGAGAGCGGTGTTATCTTGTCATATATAACAAAAGTCGCCCTCTCCTCGGTTGATATCAAGGCAGAGTTTAAAGAGAATTGATTCACCAATATTTTGCTCTATAGCCAAGTGGATTTATTTCTATTCTCTATACACTTACATAGTGAATACAGCAAGCTACACTTTTGTTTGATTTAAAATTTAAAGTCCCTACCAGTAGCCATGTCAGTGTTGTCATTATCGTGATGAATAGATCGCTATATAAGTGAAATAGCCTCCCATCAGAGGTGTTAGAGGCTAAAGCTGGGTACACACTAGGACGATGGATCCACCGTCCTATCTGACGATTGGTAAGTGCATACACACTTAACAATCGTCGACCTGATGTGTCTAGTGTGTAGTAGCTGCCCCCAAATTTGTGCCAAAGATACAAAGTACAAGTAGTTACTATCACGATATAAGGGAAATACGTGGTGCGGCCCACTGTCCACAGTACCCACACACATATTGTGCCCAAGACTTGGTCAAAACCATGTGTGGTTATATGTCTAGGCTGAGTATTTTGGGGGAAGAGGGACATTAGGGTGAAGTTTTGCCTAGGGGGTCTAGAAACTTTGCACCGGCCCTGTGCACCACACTAAACTCTTGTTTGATTTACTTACTCCTATTGTGACACAATTTACACTGGACCATGGGCGTTTGGTCATGATGACGCTATTGTAATTGTGCCTCTATTACGATCATAGACATAATCAGCTAATTTGCAATTTAAAAGCTATAGCAAAATCATGTTGCGCTACGCGGGGAGCACATTTAGAGTTTGGAATGTGGGGACATTGTAACCTGATTCTAATTCACAAAGTTAAAATAAATTTGCTTTATAATTGTGTGCTCCTATAATTGTGAAACAGATAAAACTTTTGACAAAGGGAGACGTCTTGTACTTTCTAAGTAAGAAATGACAAATGCAATATATGTGTTTGCAGCTTATAAAAAATCTATTTTATTTAGTACTGGCACTTTAGCAGCTGTATTTTTCTTTTCATTTGGATTTTGAATGTATTATGTGATCTGTAAATCTTTTTAATTGCTCTATTTACTTTTGTAGCATACGGCTCATTAGAGGGGAAAAATGTGTTGATTGTCGGAGCTGATGGTTCCCTGAAGGCTCCCCTGCAGTGTCTGCTACAGAGGAGAGGTGCAGTGTCTGTAGTTAGCTCCTGGCATTCCCAGCAGCTGCAGACCAAGGTACGGTGCCGAGCTTCAGATGTAGAACAGCTGTACACTCCTATGTCTTTACTGCAGCTGCTGTACGTTCTACACTATCCTTCATATATTTACATAATATGCATAGCTACAATATGTTAAACAGTGGACAGATTGCGGACGCTGTTGTCTTTGTTTTTAATGTGAGGTTGTTTTTATGCAGAGCATGCTTGTTAGATAATATCCTTAATTAAAAAAAAATATTCTTGAATAGAGATTGGTCAAATATATTACATTTATTTGATTCATTGCACCCTCCCCCATCCATTTGTTACATTTTTATTTTTAAGGATTACAGGACAGCATTTGGTACAAAGTGTGATGAGAGCAATCCTGTATCCAGACATGGGGAGGCAGTTGGTCACAAATTGGACTTAAATTACTTTTTGAAAAAAAGAATAATAAAGCATGTAATATTAGCATTGTCTGCCCATATGCAGAGCTTAAGATGCATTCTGATTGGCAAAAGTAACATACGCATCTAGTTTACATTTATGTTATGTACAACTAACAGAGTCACTGTCTGGCATCCGTTAAACTGCAAACACCTCTCTAATTTAGTGGAAACTACTAAACCTATTTATATAGTGCAAATCACATTACGCAGCCCTGTGCAGACCAAACTGTATGTAACCATTCACATCCATCTTTTTCCCATTGGAGGTTACAGTCTAAAATCCCAAACACACAGATATTGGTACATGACCTCGGCTAGGATGTATTCTGGTAAAGGCGCTGTATCCGGTTACCAAGATTACAATCATGAAACACTAGAAAGAAGAAAGAATAGCTTGCAAATAAAATATTCATAGGAAAATTATTTACTGCTCTTAATTTAAGTTAACTTGGCTCACAAACCTCTTATCAACTTCTCAGGTCTCAGAACATTTTGTGGTTCCTTTTAACAGATACAATAACTTAGCACAGTAGATTGCAAGTCCTATATTTAATGTTTACATGATAAAAATGTATTGTTTCATCGGTGAAACAAAAAACAATTGGTGTAAATTTCTAAATGGATCTATGTACAGTATAGTTTTATTTTAATGTATTTCTAGTTTAACACAGTTGGATATGTGCACACACTTACTTTTCTTTTCTGGATTGCAAAATCTTCATAAAATGGCTTCTCTCTTCAGCTTAGTGCAGCTGACGTGGTCGTTATTGGGAGTACAAAACCACAAGAGATTCCCGTCAGCTGGATAAAGCAGGGAACAGTTGTTGTCTTCTCAGGTAGGTGCCTCTCTATGGGTTGTGATATTCCTAATGTACTCTTCATGGATGCCCATTGTGTTTGTTTATATTGTCGACCTTACTAAATAGTAATATGGATTATGGGGCTGATACTTAATTGGCTGCAAATGTGCCGAGACATACGCAACAAAGAAAAGTTTTTAATAGCAAAAACAAAAAGCATTAAACATTCGATTTTGTTTTAAATTAAAAAAAAACTCTTTTATTAAAGTAAATATAATATACTATTTCCACATTCGATTTTGTTTTAAATAAAAAAAACTCTTTATTAAAGTAAATTTAATATACTATTTCTAATTACATTTGATTGAAAGTATATCAATTTTTTTTTTTTAAATGCTTCTAAAATGCATGATCAATGAAGAAAGCAACTATCGGTTTCAGAGGTGAATTCATATCTGCCAATTAGAAGCCAGTAGCTATTGATAGCCAACCTTATTGTCCCGATAGGTGTGTATTTGCACAATCCCTCACAACTGATACACCTACTTACTGGCGTACATGTGCCTCTGTGCAGGCCTGCTACTGTGCGCAATCACTCCCCCTGACTGTGCCAAACAAACGTTACTTCTCCCCTTCCCACCTCTCCAATCACAAACTGGACTACATTTTGTCACTAGGCCCTTTAGGTGAGAGAACCATTCTGTGACATCACTGCCTTAATCACACTCCTGAGCATTTTGGCTAATCTTTCCGTGTACAGAGAACAGCTGCAGCAGGGTAACTGATCATCAGTCCGCCTGACTCTGCATTAGGGGTTGGGGGTAATAAAAGAGGCGATGACCTATTGCCACAGGTGTGGGCCGGTGTGGAGATGCCCCCAAAAGTGTTATTGTCCCTGGAGGGTGGGGGATGTATTATACATCTATAGACGTGAGGGTGGGAGGTAATTTTCAAAGGGCCTATGGACATAGGTGGGGGGATGCAAGACACCACCTTGACATGTGTTATTCAATTAAATTTTTAATTATCTTTTTTTCTGAACTTAAATTATTTTTTTTTAAATGGCCATTTCTAAGCGGTTTTTAAGGTAAGAAAATTAGCCAGTCAAGAGGTGAATTAGAATCAGTCACGCACTTGGGGGAGTATTCATAGTAGTCTAGTCTAGATTCACCATGTACAATTGAGAGTGACTGGCACTGCGTTCTCTGTGAGGTCTAATGATAGACTCAGAATTGCAGCCAGGAATATTAGGAGCTTTCAACAGTGCCCCTCAAAGAGAATACTTGGATTCAAAGGTGATTCCACTGCTTTCTTTGATCTAATAAAAGTCCTTTCTTTCTGTTGTTTTTTTTTCTCAAAAATATGTGAAAGAAAGAGATTACATATAGGGCCGTATTCAATTATGTGCGAAAAGTCAGTTTCTGCTACGTCATTTCGCCTTGTGAAACGTTTCCTCGATATTCAATTTCAAAGACTTTTCGCCGGTGCGGAAACTCAAGGCAATGGGACCTGCAAAAATGTTTCGTCTATGAATAGGTGTTGAAAAAAATAGCAGAATTGGGGTTTTGAAGTGCAAAGCTGCAGGAACGCCCCTGCACCTTTGGGATAGTCCCACAAAGGTAAACTGCGTTAAAAAAGTCTTTAGATCACCCCAAAAATGTACTTTCGTTTGGGGGGCGATTTTTGGTTACTTACCGTCGAATCTTTTTCTCTGAATCAGGCTGGGGGACACTGGACCATGGGATTGTCGGTTGGGCTGGAGCAGGCACTTAATGACTCTGTAGCTTTAACTCCTAGCTCCTCCCCCTGCAATCCCATCATGCCAGTGCTTCTTTAAAAGAGCCCGGAGAGGAGTAGCAGGAACCCCCTGAAAACTGTTTTAGAACAACTAAACCAATCCAAAAATCCCTTTTTCTCTTTCATCAAGGCTGGGGGACACTGGACCATGGGACGCTCAAAAGCCGCCCCCAGGGGAGGGAACGCTCAGGTTGCTTGACCGGAGAACTGTGCACCCACAGTGGGTGCCGCCGGAGGCAAAAGAACCTGAAACGTAAATATGAGCAAACGTGCGGACTGGACCAAATATCAGTACAGCGGATCTGTGCTTCTGCGTCATGTTTCCCAAGAGATCCCAGCCACCTTAGCGTAAGGCGCTGACATCCAGTTTGGTGACTGTCATTCTGTCCCGGTATAGGCTGAAAAACGACCAAGCTGATCTAACGCGTAAAGGTCTGCTGAGTAGCTGGCCAACCATGTTCCAACTCGCTATAAGAACCCACAGAGAACAGTGCGGCGTACCAAAAAAGACACGTCCAAGGAAAACTGCAGAGCTCAGCCAACAAGCAGAGCCAGATCATCCCAGTCTGAAGGATTCACCAAAGGAGGAAGTACCGGAAGGACACCCTCTGAAACCAGTGTTGCTAGAGTCGTAAATGTGTATGCAGAACCGCCCCTGGAGGACGAGCAAATACTGAACTATGCCGAGGGAAGGCCATAGCCATAAGGAAGAAGCGCTTCCAAGGAACAGACTGAAATTTCCTGGAATGCAACAACTCCAACTGGAGCCTGTGTGAGAGCAGGGCCAAAACTAGGATATCTGTCACCCGGTGCAAGGCAGCAATTTTGCGCCCCCTTCCTTCCCGTACCTGGATTTTGTCCTTGCTCCTCCATAAGGCAGTGCACTACTCAGACGTCCCTGGTATAGTGACTTACACTATTACACACACCATAATGCCCATTACACATTATGCCACACATTGTAATGCCTATTACCAAAGTGCCACTTACATATTTGCCCGACACCATTTTATGCCCCACAGTAAGGCTTCTAATTACTTTAAAATTACCTGCTCGTTGCCATGGGGTTTATGCTCGTTGCCATGGGGTTTATGCTCGTTGCCATGGGGCTTTCATGCTCGTTGCCATGGGGCTTTCATGCTCGTTGCCATGGGGCTTTCATGCTCGTTGCCATGGGGCTTTCATGCTCGTTGCCATGGGGCTTTCATGCTCGTTGCCATGGGGGTTTCATGCTCGTTGCCAGGGGGTTTCATGCTCGTTGCCAGGGGGTTTCATGCTCGTTGCTATGGGTTTTATGCTCGTTGCTATGGGGTTTCACGGGAGAAGATGCAGCTTTCAGCATCTTCTCCCGGCCCTTCTGGGAACGCTGTTTGCATTGCGCTGGCCAAACAGACACTAGAGGTCCAACAGGAACTTTAGCATCTATCTCCTCCTTGGCAGCGGCCATTTTTGGATGGCCGTTTTTGGCAGAGTCCATGCGGACGGCTAGTCCGCATGGAATCTGCAGAAGACGGCCATCCAAAAATGGCCGCCGCCTAGGAGGAGACAGACACTAGAGGTCCAGTAAGGACCTCTAGCATCTGTCTCCACCTTGGCGGTGGCCATTTTTGGATGGCCGTTTTCTGAATCTGCAGCCCCCAAGCCACCGCGAGTCAGCCTGTTTTTCACCCCCTGCACTCTGGCACCCGGTGCACGTGCACCTCTAGCCCCCCCCTAGTTGCGGCCCTGGTGAGAGTCCCAGGAGACTAGATTAAGAATCCACAGCTTCACCTGCGGATGAAACAATGGCCAAATATCTAGCACATGCTGCCAACACGATCTGTATATTTTGGAAGTTGGGTCAAATGCCGCTGGAAGTAAAGTGACAGGGCTAAAACCTGTAACGTCACGAGAGAAAGGTGTCAGTCGGCCTCCCAGCCCTTCAGAAGGAAGGTCCTGAAACCGGAGAGGCGAAACCTTGTAACGATTACACCCCAAGCGGTAGAGTTTCCAAACTCGGAAATAAGCGTGAGATGGCAACTGAGTCCGGGCTTGCAGCCTAGTATGGACCACGAGAGCGAGAAACCTACCGTCTCATCACTCCCAGGCCTAGAAGTTCAGGCGCAAACCACAACCGAATAAGTCCCCCAGTAGAACAGAACCGAGGTGCAGCGAGAACAGAATCGAGGTGCAGCGAGTCCGAGGTGCAGCGAGACACCGCTCCGGGCAACCCTCCTTGGGAAAATAACAGTGAATAATGACAAGCGCCGCCAGCCTGGAGTTACCCGGAATAACCTCACTCGGGCAGCATCAATGCCCCTGGGGACCCGAAGGAACACTGTAGACTGCAAAAATAGATGCTCTAGATAAAAATTCCATGGAACAGTCAAGGCGGCCACTTGCGGCAGCCAGCGGATAGCATGCAAAAACTGGAGCTTTGGAAACATGTCGAGCGGTCCTGAGAACCCCCTGCCCAGGGCAGGTCCCACTACTGAACAGTAGGAAGACTTCTGGAGGGAGATAGACCCCTGTCACAGGAGAAATGTGTTTCCAAAGTCCCCCTACCAGCGTGGTCATCAGTGGAAAAACCACGGCCTAGGTGTCGTGCACCTTTTAACCGCCAGAAGATGTCTTATGCCATCGCCTCTTCGTTGTCCGATCGGCTGCGACCAGTCAGTGAGAACGGACAGGGCCCTTCAAACTATGGCTTGGAGTGAGAGCCCATCGAATATCAGAGCTGTTGCGGATGGTGACCCAAGGCCCCAAAGCCTAGAAGCAACTTCACAGTGCCTCTGCCCAGGAGACTCACGGCCGTGGCCACACGTAGCCCATCAGGAAGGACCAAGGAGTGGAGCTGGATGAGGAATACGGAAAGTCCTCCATCCCTGGATAAAGATGGGTGCTGCTGTACAAAATGGCAGTGGAGTTGAGGAGGATGCCGAGCAACCCTGTCAAGTTTGAAGGACTACCCACTGGGACTCCCGAAAGAATAACTTTGTTTGTTCAGCCTGGTCTATGGACGATGCACCAACCGAACCCTTGATGGCGAGATCGTCGAGGTCCCTGCTTCGTCTGTTGCAAGACAACACCAAGGGAGAGAGGTGTCAAAGGCCACCCCCAGCACTGAGGAGTGGACCTGGAAGCAAGGAAGACCCTGCAAAAGTCGGGGCGCAGCCCAGTATCCCACACAAGCAGAACCTTCGAAGAGAGCAAATTGTGCTAATTTCTGTGCTCACTAGGCGAGTCGGCCCCAACCGTAGTTTTGGGCAAATCCACGGAGCCAAGGCTCCACCGAATGGTCTGTCCCCGAATACCCAAGAAATCGAGTCAATTACCCATTGAGAAAGTAAGATGACCCACCTCCAACGGAATCCGAAGATGCGCGTTCTAGACCTGTAGCGAGTAGGTGTTGGCCTCCGTGCTGTGGATCCCGGATAGGAGAGAGTTCCTACGAACTGAACAAGTCACTCTCTGGTTCAAGGCACGGAAAGACTAGAACGTCCGAAATGAACTGATCGGCCTGCCAACAAGGAAGGAGGTAAATACCCCTGTTTCCATAATGGCAGTTGCATTGGAGTAACCTGCCGACAAAGAGGCAACGTGGTGCTGGACTGTCCAGGTACCAGATGGAACCCCGGTTCAAGATGCCAGGGCCCCAGGTGACTGAAGAATTCACCAAAATGGTAGCTGACCCCCAGCATCCAACTTACCTCGTGCCAGCGAACTGGATAGAAAGAAAGATACTCCGTATGCCCTATGTTTGTTTGGGGCCTAGCACGGAGATTCTTAGACATTGTGTTCCTTTGAATGCCTGCTGGGGAAGAAGCGGCTTGTGTCAGACTGACCCCCAATGCGAACCCTGCCACTATGTTCGGCCAACGCCGAAGATAGTGTAAAAACAAAATCAGTCTGAATGCGTCTGCGAAGGGTAGCGTCAAATAGGCCCCTCAAGCCAAACCTGCTTTAGCTGAAAACTCTGAAGCTCTCTGTGCCTGTCTTGCTTGGCCTCCCACACAGCGCTTGCCGCGCCTGACCTACCTCTGCACAAGGAAAACCCCAGGGCAAATTGCTTCGAAGCCCTATGGCTAAGATAGAAGTCTTAAACACACGCCACCCATGTCAGGGCACGCCAAGGCCAGAAACGACCCAATCCAATTAAACGAGTCCGGAGACAAACTTCCAAGGTCTAGTTAGTGGATCTCTATTGGATTCTGAGGTGTACCCAGGAAGGGACATGTGGTAGTCTAAATGCCTACCGCAGTGACTGCTGAGGAGTCTTCCCTCTGGGTACTGAATAGGCTGGAAGTAACTGCGTAATGGACAGAGCCTCCCCGAATCCGGCGTCTCCTAAGTGTCCCTGATGAAACTGGAGATATGTGCTGAAGGGAAAGTAATGACCAAGGACCAAGTGAGAGGCTTGCCCTGGTTATCTAGAATTAAACCACCTACAGCAATCAGGTGGAAAAGACAGCAGGTCCCCTTACTTCGGGACAGCTCGAATCTGCGCACGGTCTGTCCGTCGTGAAATTGCTAATGGTGCTTAGGAGGAAGAACACGCCTGTGCCTCACACTGCGTGGAGGGGGCTGCACGCTGCAAAGCCTGAAGCCAGAGCAGGACATATCTAGAGTAGGAACTCAGGGTCTCATTCAGACCTGGTCGCAAGCGCCGATGCACTCGCAACCGGGTCGATGGTTAGCCCTGCGCACGCGCAGGGGCCGCACTGCGCGTGCGCAAGCCCCAGAGCGAGAGAGAAACTCTCGCTCCGGAGCTCTCTACAAAAGGGGCAGCTGTCGATGTTGCTCGACAGCTCGCCTCGTTTTGTAGGCGGGCCGGGGGTGTGGTTTCCAAAATGGAGGCGTACCTTAAGGAACGCCTACCGTTTTGTGGATGGCCGCACTGACATCAGTGATGTCAGTGGGGAGTTTCCTGCTCGATCAGAGCAGGAAGCTCCCTGGGGCTTGCGGTTGCAGAGACCCAACCTTAGGGTCTCGTCGCAAGCCCCGATGGTCGCGATGGTGTTCACCATCGCGACCATCAACCTGGTCGGTCGCTAAGCTGTGGGTGGTAACCCACAGCTTAGCTAGCGACCAGGAGGCTGCACTAAAAAAAAGGAAGCGGCCGCCCTCATTCAGAACGAGCGCTCGCTTCTTGCGAGCGCCTCTGAATGAGGGCCTTAATCCCATAGGGAACAAACCCGGGTCCAAGATGAGTCTGAACTTGGTGTTCCTGTGGAGCGCCACCAGCAGCCCTAGGGTGCACTTAGACCTGCTGAGAGTCCCACCCTGCTGGACGCAGCTTTCCAGATGCCCACGTGTGACTAGGTCCTAGACCCACAAGGCTCCTGAGGCCAACTGCACGTAACCCCCCCCTGCAGGGAGTACACGGCCGCCAACATACATACAAACTCCACAAATTAGGGCTGCAACAAGACTCGAACCCACAACCATAGTGCGGTGAGGCAACATGTCATTTACTGTCATCACATTTGTGTGATGATCTTTAGAATGAAGACAGCCCATAAAGGTCATGTCCAATCCCCCACCTTGGGGGATAATTCCATCTATGTCAGGGCAGCGGATAGTTCTTTGGAGATGTACCCTGAATTCATCAGTTACTGTCCAACGGTAGTGCGACTACTGAGATAGAGGACCTATCAGATAATAAAACTGTTAATAACAGATAGCTTCTCAGCCTTTTGGCTAAGATCACAGATAATATCGGTCTAATACACTATCCTCTGACAGTGCAACATGAAAACAATATTACACAGGCAGCTAACACAGCAAAAAGTGTACTTAGCCTTCCAGGACACAGCAGCTGTCTGGGAGAAAGGTTGAATAGCAGGTGAATGTAGCAGTCTCAGCTGAGGGAGACACAGCCCTGTTGATCCGATCAACAGGGCTGTGTCTCCCTCAGCTGAGACTGCTACATTCACCTGCTATTCAACCTTTCTCCCAGACAGCTGCTGTGTCCTGGAAGGCTAAGTACACTTTTTGCTGTGTTAGCTGCCTGTGTAATATTGTTTTCATGTTGCACTGTCAGAGGATAGTGTATTAGACTGATATTATCTGTGATCTTAGCCAAAAGGCTGAGAAGCTATCTGTACCTCTGCAGGAGGGGGAGAGCAGCGCTGGAAGCTCCACCCCCCTCCAATCTCCACTGTCCCAGGCACCGAGTACTTCCATTTGTTAGGGGAAAACTCAGAGTAATGGTGCATACACACGATCAGATTTTTCCTTCAGATATGAACGATAACGATTTAAAAATCGTTCAGTCGTTCATATCTGAAGGAAAATCGTTCATATCTGACATGCCTGAACGATGGACGATCAACGATGCGCGTTCCCGATGGTCAGATAACGATTTCTGACATCTGATGTGTTTGCAGTCAGACTTGGACAATTCCATTCACTTTAATGCAGTCAAAAATCGTTCAATCGTTCAAATCGTTCAAATCGTTTAATCGTTCAATCGTTCATCTGACAAATCTGACAAGTCTGACAAATCTGACCGTGTGTATGCTCCATAAGCCCCGGCTGATTCAGGCAGTCTGTGGCATGCGCGCTCCTGCTGCATCCGTGTGAGGGGAGCCGCTGCCAAAACGAGCCCGCCACTTCTGCATACACAAGTGCTACTCCCCTGTCTGGGTAAAGCACTTGTGAAGCTCCTAACGAGCAGCCTGTGAGGTGCGCGCTACAGCAATGGAGCCGCCCTCTTCAAACCCGGCAAGATGGCATCGCCATCTGGGACAGCACTGCCGCCCAGAACCCTCTAAAAGAGTGCGAGCGTGCACTGTCCCCGGGTCCATAGTGTATATCTGTACATCTGGCTGTGTATGCGATCCACCACCTGTCCGTACACTGGCCACAGGAGCCACCGACACTGACATCATAAGTGGGCAGGCAAATTTAAATGTGATCTCTTGCCAGATGTATCGAGCGGCCGAATGGTAAGTGTTACCAAATCTGCCGCTCCGTCTGTGCAACGGGCAGCTGGCCACTGAGCTGCTCAAGTGTGTACCCAGCATAAGAGGTAAGCTTATTTTATCCTGTTTCAGTATATATGAAAATGTTACATGTTTGTCATACATTTCATATGTATGAAGTATAGTTTAATACCGTCATCCTAGGGAAAACTCACAAATTATAAAGATTAAACTGTTCAATTAAATATTGTGAAGCTTTTAACACCACACACCTCCCCGTGGCCATCAACTAGTACATACTACTCTAATTCATTGGCATCACAGTCAACAGGGCCCAGGGGAAGTCCAAAACAGCTGGGATCAATTTGAGGAATCTCATATGGACAATTGTAAGGTGCCAGCAACAAAGAGAACCTCAATATCCTGACACTGTAACATTTAACAATTTTAAAGTGGAGTATTGATAGCCTAAAAATACATTTTGAATAATGTAGTCATTTAAAAGGAAATGATTTCTTTGGAAAACACATCCCAAAAGCCTTCTAGTTGTAATATTACATCACTGATATTATACAATCATTCTGCTGATCCCCGACTAACATTTGGTTATAAATGGTTAGATTTGAAAACCAGAACAGGATAGAGAATGACATAAAAGTAAGCTAGTTATTGGCAAAACTATTTGGTTGCTTATTTTTTTGTTGTTGTTCTGATAATATATCTGATTGGTAATTGTAGTTCATTTGAGAATATTAAGTTTTTACAGGTTGTAGGATTAAAACTAGTTAATGTGTATTTTTTGTCACAACAAATTCAAATAGTTGGGGCACTACAACATAAAAGTGCTAAAGCAATGAGTGAGGTGACATCCAAAGGGTAACACTTAAAAGGGCTGCTCTTTGTGCCGTCTTTAGAGACCCATCTTCATTTTTTGGAACATTTTGTATTTTATGTATATATGAATGCACTGTAAACTATTGACACTTGTTTTGATAAACTGTGCCTTGTACAGTAAATTGTATACTGCATGGCAGACATATTTTGCTCTCTCTCTTTGTTACACCTAGGAAAAGGTGCTTGTCTCTCTCATCAACTTTGACCATTGTGCCATTATATTTGACCTCAATCTGAGTCTCCCCTACCACTTGTGGGTTGTGAGGGTAGTGTTGTATATGGATAATAACAGTAGGGCATTGGGTCAAGATATTGGAAACAGTTGATTGGAATTAGCTTTAGCTTGCCTAAAGTTTAAAGGCACCTTTTCTAGAAGCATTATTATTATTATCCTTTATTTATATGGCGCCACAAGGGTTCCGCAGTGCCTTACATAGTACATAAAGTACAGAAACAGTTGCACAGAACAAGAAAACCGTGACATACAGTACAAGACATTGCAAGACAAGTACATGGCATATAAACATTGCTGCAACAGTAGCAGGATGTCAAGAGTTAGGTGCTGTTGTGAGGAGTATAGAGTAGATAATATAAGTAAAGGAAGAAAAATCACATGAGGGAAGAGGGCCCTGCTCGTAAGAGCTTACATTCTAAAGGGGAAGGGCAGACACTCAGGGCTGACACAGATGGGGTGGACAGAGAGTTAGGATGACAGATGGGTGGATTCCGATTTTACAGTATGTCAGGAAGTCATTTGGATTAAGATTTACACCACTGACATTCTACTTTCTACTTCAGGGTCCACAGGGTGACCTTGGGGTATAGCTGGATCCTGGATCCTCAGGCACCACGGAGTTAAAGCTTTCAGCTGCTCCCAGGATGCACTTGGGTCCAACCTCCCCTATACCCCGCCCCCGAGCCACAGGCACCTCAGTTTTAGATGGTGCCCGGCCGGAGTCGGGTCACCCTGCGGGGTGGGCTGCAGGAGCAGCCCCCTAAAGCTTTTAATTTTTTATTTAACTTAGTTAAATTTATTTATTTTTTACTATAAGTTTTTTCTCTAGAGCAGCAGCGCTGGGCTGTCTGTACAGACGCCCACGCTGCCGCTCCTTCTCCCTGCTGGCGCCGCGACGCCAGCACTGAACTGGGGATCGCGGCGGGGGAAGCCAGAGTCTGTACTAGCCGGACTCTGGTTTCCCCCGGGACTGCTGCCGGAAGACGCCGGGGAGATCAGGTAAGCCGCGCACCGCTGATTAGCGGCGGTGCACGGGTTCCTTTCAAATGCAGTCCCATGCCCCCGGTCTAGGGGACAGACCGGGGGCGCTAGCGGTGGCGGCGGGCCCCCCCTCCAGCAGAGGCATACCCCGCCAGACCACTAGACCACCAGGGTTAATATCGCGGCAAGCGGGATGCCGGCAACTCGGAGGTTAATATGCTAGCCAGGGGAGGAAGCCTTCCCTGTCTAGCGGCTCCTCCCCTCAGCACAGCGCGCCTTTCAGCACGGAGTCTGGCGTCGCTGAGCTGCAGATTACTCGGCCACTCCTCCTCTGAGGTCTCCAGCGGCCATTTTCTTACTGGCAGCGTGGATACTCTCAGGGAGCACGCGGACCGGTCCCCCTGTGTACCTCTCCCCCGACAAGGACAGTGTACACAGCACTATAGCCCTCCCAGACACTGAATTTGGGAGGTTGATTGTAGTGGAAAGGTGCAGTGAGTATATCTTCCTGCATGGTATGTGACTTTTGCTAGTGCTGCCTGTCTGTGTCTTTTTTCTACTTCCTGTCAGCCTATACCTATCCCTTTCCTTCTCCTACAAGCCCTACAGGTGTGTGGGGGAAGGGTGTTTCTACTGACCTCACCTATATTGATCACGTATTGG
The DNA here is from genome assembly GCA_031769625.1 of Taudactylus pleione. NCBI lineage: Eukaryota > Metazoa > Chordata > Amphibia > Anura > Myobatrachidae > Taudactylus > Taudactylus pleione. The sequence continues at coordinate 4,659,884 of JAUIMM010000153.1, forward strand.
TGAGGTCCGTCACATACAGTTGTGTGCTACACGGTGCCATATTGTGGGCTGTTGTCTAGCACACGGGTGAGTGCGCACGGTTTCTTCCAACGTCATGTCCGAGGAGGAGATTGAGCACTTCGGGGCTCCGGTATTGTTCTCCTGCAGGCGCTGTTCTGCAGGAGTGGATAGGGAGGATTTGTCACAGGACGGCCTGTGCGGACGGTGCCAGGCGCTCCCTGGTATGTCTAAACCTCCCATGTCGCAGGAGCCACCATGGGCGATGTTTTCCCAGGTGCTGGTGTCCATCGCGGACCGTCTGTCGGTCCCGACTGCCGCCCCTACTAGGGCGTTGCCCCAGCCTGCCATCCCCCATTCCCCGGGTGTCCCACAATTATTGCAGACTCCCCCGGGGTCTCAGCCTGTTGGTCCCTATGCGGGGTTGCCAATGTATATTCAGTCCACCCCTGTGGCACAGCAGGCTGTGGTGCCGTTTCAGGCTCCTGTGGCAACTCCTCCACCCTGGGTGGATGCGCTTTCCCACACTGTCCAAGATTTGGCGGCAACATCTTCGGCTTTTCAGTCGATGTTGCGCAGTGACGTGCCCTCCAGGGCGTCTATAAACGCTCAGTCATGGCGCAGGCTGCGCATCTTCCGGATTCTGAGGTGTCCTCGGATGATGGTGAGGTGCAGGATGACTCGGCCTCAGATGCCTCAGTCCAGGAGGTAGACACTAAGTCTTCCATCAATGTGCGGGCTCTGGTTAAGGCGGTGCGGGCCATTCTTCTGATTGAGGATGAGGCACCCGCTCCCAAGTCGAGGTATCCTAGTTTTAAAAGAGCTAAGGTTACTTCTGCAGCGTTCCCCTTGTCTGATCAGTTGACTGATCACATGGCGGTGGCCTGGCAGACGCCCAGTAAGCGTTTCCTGCCACAGAAACGCTTGGCGTCCAATTATCCATTCCCGGAGGCGCATTGTAAGAAATGGGAAACTCCGCCTGCAGTCGATTCCCATGTAACACGCCTCATCAGGAGTGCTACTTTGCCATTGCCGTCTATATCCTCACTGAAGGATCCTACGGACAGGAAGGTGGAGACTTGTTTAAAGTCTATTTATTCTCTCTCAGGGGCAGTAGCCCGGCCGTCCATGGCCATCTCCTGGGTGGCCAAGGCCATTGAGGTGTGGGCCAACGCCTTGGAGGACGCGTTTACGGATGAAGCTCCGGACGTCCAGAGGGCGTTGTTAGGACAGATGAGAGATGCCGCCTCCTACATTGGAGAAGCATCTTTGGATGCTAGCCTGTTGACCTCTAGGGTTTCGGCGACAGCAGTGTCTGCTCGTAGATCCTTGTGGTTGCGGTCTTGGAGAGCAGACGCGGATTCAAAGAAAGGCTTGGAGGCCTTACCTTTTAATGGAGAATTACTATTTGGTCCGGACCTGGACAAAATAGTAGATACCCTGGCGAAATCCAAGTCAGCCTTCCTCCCTTCAGCTACTACACCTGCTAAGGTCCGGAGCTCGGCCTTTCGTTCCTTTCGGGTTCAGGGCAAGGCAAAGGGTCAGTCCTTCCCGAGGCAGTCCGCACCCAAGACCACCTCAAAGCCAAAGAAGCAAGCCTGGAGTACTAGGCGCCCTTCTTCCAAGCCAGAAGATGAGCCTTCTGCGTGATGGGACGGGCCTCCCTCTGGGAGACCCCAGAGTGGGAGGCCGACTTCTTCAATTCGCCCAGTGCTGGCACAATACCACCACGGATGCCTGGGTGCGAGAAGTGGTCTCCCAGGGGTATGAACTGTCTTTTCGGCACAGGCCGCCTTGCCAGTTTTTTTCACAAGTCCTTCTCAGGACAAAACCAAGGCCTTGCAGGTTCAGGAAGCCATAGAGGCCTTGCTGACGGCGGGGGTCATTATACCCGTACCACAGTCTCAACATGGGATGGGGTATTACTCTACGCTGTTTCTGGTGCAGAAACCCAATGGCTCTCATCGCCCCATCCTCAATTTGAAGTCCCTGAACAGGTTTCTCAGGGTTCCCAAATTCAGGATGGAAACTTTGCGATGGAACCGGGGGATTATATGGTCTCCCTGGATATCCAGGACGCCTACCTCCATGTGCCTATAGCAACATCGCACCAACAGTTTCTGCGGTTTGCTATTCTCCACAACCACTACCAATTCAGGGCTCTACCCTTTGGTCTCTCCACGGCACCAAGGGTATTTACCAAGGTGATGGCGGTCATGGCGGCTCACCTTCGGAGCCAGGGGATACGGTTGCTACTGTATCTAGACGACCTCCCCGGAGGTACTGATCCAGCATCTCCACCTGACGGTCGCTTGTCTACAGGCGCACGGCTGGTTGATCAACTGGAAGAAGTCCTCCCTCATCCCATCACAGCGGATGGTTCATTTGGGGGCCCTGCTGGACTCTCGTCAGCAACGGATTTTTCTGACTCCAGAGAAGGTCTCCTCCTTACAGCTGCGGATTCACGGCTGTCTGAGCAGTGGCAGAGTGTCGGTGCACTCAGCGATGAGAGTTTTGGGGTCCATTGTGTCGGCATTCGACATGGTGGAGTTTGCCCAGTTCCATTCCAGGCCCCTGCAGGGGCTAATTCTTTCGGAATGGAACGGATTGCCACACAGGATCTGCTCTCAGATGCTGGTGTTGTCCTCGGAGGTGCGTCTGTCCCTAGCCTGGTGGCTGCAGACAGCTCATCTCCTAGAGGGGCGCTCCTTTTGGATCCCGGAATGGGTTCTGCTCACGACAGATGCCAGTCTCCGGGGTTGGGGGGCGGTGACAGGCTCCTTGTCACTTCAGGGTCGTTGGTCGGCGGAGGAAGCGATTCTTCCCATCAACATCGCGATTCTTCCCATCAACATCCTGGAACTGAGGGCAGTATACAGAGCCCTGCAGTCGTCCAGCACCGCTCTTCACGGAAGGGCCTTTCAGGTGCAGTCAGACAACGCCACCACGGTGGCGTACATCAATCACCAGGGAGGGACTCGCAGTCGAGCTGCGATGTCGGAGGTGTCCCGCGTCCTGGCTTGGGCGGAGCGCTATCTTCCAGCTCTCTCGGCAGTTTTCATCCCAGGAGTCCTCAATTGGGAGGCAGACTTCCTCAGCCGTTACGACGTGCATCCCGGGGAATGGTCGCTTCATCCAGAGGTATTCCAACTACTCGTGGACAAGTGGGGGCTGCCAGAGCTGGACCTGATGGCGTCCTGTCACAATCACAAGCTGCCCGTGTACGGGTCAAGGACAAGGGACGCAGGCGCAAGTCTGATAGACGCACTGTCGGTGAGATGGCTGTTTCAACTGGCTTACTTGTTCCCTCCGATATCTCTGCTGCCTCGGGTCCTGCGCAAGTTCAAACAGGACGGAGGCACACTGATCCTGGTGGCCCAGAAGGCCGTGGTACTCCGATCTGCGGAGCTTGTCCATCGACGCTCCGTTCCTCCTACCTCAACGGCGGGACCTGTTGTCTCAGGGGCCCTGTCTTAACCCGGATCTGGGTCGACTATCTTTGACGGCGTGGCTCTTGAGACAGCCGTCCTGAGGTCTCGGGGCTTTTCTAGCTCCGTTATTACCACAATGCTGAGGGCGCGCAAGCCTGCTTCCGCGAGGATCTATCACAGAGTGTGGCACACTTACTTTCAGTGGTGCGAGGCCAGAAAATATGATCCCCAGGTGTTCCGGGTTTCGCGTATTTTGGCTTTCCTTCAGTCGGGTTTGGACTTAGGATTACGTCTTTCCTCACTGAAGGTGCACGTGTCTGCTCTGTCGGTGTGGTTCCAGCGCAGGATCGCTGCTATGCCGGACGTACACACCTTTTTCCAGGGAGTTTTAAGAATCCAGCCTCCCTTTGTGCCACCTGTGGCCCGTGGGATTTGGCGGTGGTTCTTCGGGCCTTACAGGGTCCGCCTTTTGAGCCCTTGGAGTCAGTGGAGCTCAAGTGGCTAACTTTTAAGACTGTTTTCCTCTTGGCAATTGCTTCTGCCAGGAGGGTTTCAGATTTGGGGGCGCTTTCTTGTCGTCCCCCTTTTCTGATTTTTCATCAGGACAGAGCGGTGCTTCGCACTCGTCCTGATTTCCTGCCTAAGGTGGTTTCCAGGTTCCACATTAATCAGGAAATTGTTGTACCAGCCTTTCAGTCGCCTGATCTTTCGGCTGGGGAGACTTCCTTAGACGTTGTCCGTGCACTCCAGGTTTATGTGGACTGGACTAGTTCTGTGAGGAAGTCGGATTCTTTGTTTATCCTCTTTGGTTTTCACAAGAGGGGTTGGCCTGCCAACAAACAGACTCTAGCCCGTTGGCTTCGTTCTGTTATTATTGAGGCTTATATGGAGGAGGGTTTACCTGTTCCAGCCTCTGTTAAGGCTCATTCCACTCGGTCTGTGGGTCCCTCTTGGGCTGCTAGACGTGGCGCCTCTGCTGTTCAGCTCTGTAAGGCGGCCACCTGGTCTTCCATTTAGACCTTTTTGAGGTTCTATGCGTTTGACACCTTTGCCTCTCAGGATGCATCCTTTGGGCGTCGGGTTCTCCTATCAGCACAGGAGCGTCCCCGCCCTTAGTTGGACTGCTTTGGGACATCCCCAAGGTCACCCTGTGGACCCCTATGGACCCTGAAGTAGAAAACAAGAGATATGGTAAGAACTTACCTTTGTTATCTCTGTTTCTACGAAGTCCATAGGGTCCACAGGGCACCCGCCCTGACGCACCTGGCTTCATATGGGCTGTGTGACTGGTCACCGGTTTTCCGTCTCCCATTTCTGTGAGTATGGTTCTTGTGTGTTCCAGTCTTCCTTCTCTCTGTTTCGTCTCCTCCTCCGGCCTGGGCTGCTTACCAACTGAGGTGCCTGTGGCTCGGGGGCGGGGTATAGGGGAGGTTGGACCCAAGTGCATCCTGGGAGCAGCTGAAAGCTTTAACTCCGTGGTGCCCGAGGATCCAGGATCCAGCTATACCCCAAGGTCACCCTGTGGACCCTATGGACTTCGTAGAAACAGAGATAACAAAGGTAAGTTCTTACCATATCTCTTGTTTTACGTGACAGTATTTGTAGGCGTCTGGGGAAAGCCACGGTGGTTGTTTCAGTTTACGTGAAGTTTGATGGGTAGCTGAAGCCACTTCATCAAGGGCTATTTAAAGAGTTTGTTTAAAGTGTGAACCAGCAGTCTCATGTAAATGTAGAAATTTGTTAAAGTATTTGTTGTAAAGAGATGTTCAGATGTAAAATAATAAGTTGTGATCGAGTGTGGATTCCATAAGGCACATTTATTGATTTGGAGGGTGATGGACACGTGAGGTTTGCAGGATATTTATTCCATAGTAAATCCATTGTATGTGTGTGGGTCCTGGATTTGGTGATATGTCACCTGCTAATAAAAGCAGGAGGATAGAGAAGTAGATAAAGTTGTAGGAGGTGTATAAAAGTTTTTTTTTATAGTGACACAATGAGGTTGTAATAGTCAATGTATGATGACAGCTCATGAGTTTTTAGAAGAGGTGAGTGAATCAATATGGCTGCAATGAGCACAGAGAGGTGAGATGCAGGGAGAGTTGAGGATGTTATATCCTTAGAGAAAATATGAAGGAGTATTTTGATGAAAAGAAATGTGTAGTACATGGTGAGTTTTAGGTAAGTTACTTTTAGACAAATTTTAAAGAAATCCGTTTTTAAATTTGAAATGACCTTAGATGTTGGTCAATGTTTGTTCAACTGTTTGATTAACTGTTATTTGAACACACTTTGTGCATTTAACACTTGGTGCTTTTAACCACAGCTGCCAAAACAGCCACAGCTGCCCCTATAGGCCTATATTGAATATAAAGGAATGGTATCCTTGATTAAGACAGGCTACATCTGAGTCAATTGGTCTGCTGATCAAAGGAGATAACTTGCTCTGAGTTGGAACAAAAACCAAGCCAGATATATACCATAAACTATGCTTCACTGAACAATATAGACTATACAGGTAAAAGCAAATCTATGCAAGAAATATATTACCACAAAAAATTAATTTTATACAATTGCGTCTTAATATTTACAAAGGGCACATGCAATGGAGAAATGTAAAGTGTGCCTTTTAAGAACCACATGTTTATCGAAGGGTGTCATACAGAAAATCATCAAATTTATATTCATTTGTTTTACCATGAGGCACATTTTAGTGCCCACGGGCTGTTCCATCTGACATTGTGTGGTTTTTTTTCAGGTGGCTCTGAGCAGAGCAGTGACGGATTAGCTGGCCAAGCTGTAGGACCACTAGCAGCAGCCCGAAGACTGGATGTCAGTGCCAACAAAAATTAGTAAATGAATTGTGAAGTATCTCTTTATGATTCATGTTTGATAAGTATATGTCCCCTCTTATCAGAATCTAGCAGAGAGCAGTAAAAGATGGTTTGATGCTCAGAAGTACAAGAATTGGAACCTTCGTTGTTTGAAGTTGCAGCCTCTCTCCCCTGTTCCTAGGTACAGTATGCATCTAAACATATTATGCTGTTAATGATTATTGGTGTAAAGCTGGGTGCACATAATGCTGATCACTTTGCAGATCAAATAAACGCTACAATCCACAAAGCGATGATCAGATCAGTGTGATCCCTGTACACACTGAGCTATTTCTAGGGGATCAACATGAAATACCGACAGTCGGGATCCTGTCTGTTAGAAGCCCGACTCCGGGATCCCGACAGGGTTAACATACCAACACGTGTTGGTTGGTATGCTAACTCTAACCCTCCCTCTTTGGTGCCTATCCCTAACCTTTTCCCCCTAGTGCCTGAACCTAACCTCCCCTTCCCCGCACCCTAAACCTCCCTCCATAGGGCCTAACCCTGACCCTCCCCCTAGTGCCTGCTACTTACCTTCGGCATCCCGGCGGTCGGAATGCTGGCGCCAGGATTATGACCGGCGCCGGTAATGTAAGCATCGGCCACCCGACCGTCGGAATGCCATATGCATCCCATTTCTAGCAATGCATCAGGAGGTTGGGCAGGATTATTTATTTTCTTTTTGTACATCAGGGTCCTTAGGGTCCACAGGGCATTTACCTTGGGATATAGGTATGCTGGGCAATCAGACCGGGCACCAGACAGTTAACTTCTTGAGCCTCCCAGGATGCAGCAGGCTCTCCTCCTATACCCCGCTCCCTCGGTCAAGGCACATTCAGTTTCGTCGGTGCTCGGCAGGAGTCTGGTAGTCCACTAGTCCACACAAAGGGGGGCTATTCACAGCCCCTGAAGATTTCTAAGAGCAGTAATGTGGACAGTCCGACGGACGTCCACATCACCGTGCCCTTCGGCGCCGAGACCCCACTACTGATTTGGGGATCTCGGCAGGCCTCCGGGGATTTTCTTCTAGCAGGGACCCCGGAGGATCCCTGACTGTGGCTGGGTCTACGGGGACAGGTAAGTAACAGCGGACGCCCGCGGTGGGCGTCCGCCATTACACAGTCACTTCACCCAGGGCTGGGGGCTCCCGGGGGTGCTGGTCTGCAGGTGGAGCCAGGCACTGAGTCCTGTGCTCCAGCTAACCTCCAGGGACAGCGGACCGGAGCAGCAGCGGTACCGCTCTGGCGTCCCTGTTAATTGCAGGCCGGGGGCAGATGCCTTCCCTGTTTAACAGATGGCTCCTCCCCCGCTGCTGAGGGCCAGAAGCTTGCTCTGTGACTTGCCAGAAGAGCCCCCTTGGGCGAAAAGCCTGGCTCAGGCTATGTCCATCCTGGCAGGATGGCTATCGGCTTCGCTGTGTACCCTTCTGTGTGGTTCACACAGCAGCTGATGGTACCGGGCCCTTCTCAGAGGGCCCAGGTCAGATTGTAGTGGCACAGAGTCAGCCGTTACCTGCGCCTCAGGTGTCCCCTCCCCCTAGTTGGGTGGATAATTTTCCTAAGGCTGTTAATTTCCTCACGGAATCTCAGGAATCCCCTCTCAGGCCCGTGAAGAGGCCATTATTGTCATTCCAGTCTCTGTACGACGATGATGACGTTACCTCAGATGATGGGGAAATCCTAGATTTGTCTGCAACTGAGGCTTCCGCCAAGGAGTTGTGTGTGTGTGTGTGTGTGTGTGTGTGTGTATATATATATATATGTGTATATATATATATATATGTATATATATATATGTATATATTCTCTATATCTCTCTCTCTCTCTCTCTCTCTCTCGATATATCTATATATATCCCGGGCCTTATACGGGCGGTCCGGGAGATCGTGGTGATTTGAGGACAAGATTTCTGCCGATACTGAGCTTACGCATGCTTATTTCAAGAGTGTTAAGAACACTAATGCGATGTTTCCTTTATCTGGTCAGTTAGCTCATCACCTAGAGGAAGCGTGGAAGGCTCCTAGTAAAAGGTTTCAGCCGCAAAAGCGTTTGGCTTATGCATACCCTTTTGCGGACAATTATTTTTCTAAATAGGAGTCTCCTCAGGTGGATTCTCATGTGACGCGTTTAGTGAAAAGTGCGACCCTGACTATGCCGTCCATGTCTTCTCTAAAGGATCCTACGGCCCGCAAGGTGGAGGTATGTCTAAAATCCATTTATTCTCTCGCTGGAGCGTTCGCCAGACCTGCAATTGCAGTGTGCTGGGTGGCTAGGGCCATGGAAAAATGGGCCGATGCCTTGGAAGCTTCGCTATCTTCCGGGGCTACCCGCGAGCAGATCATACTGATCAACCTCAGGGATTCGATTACTTATGTAAATGAGGCAGCGTTGATGTCCGTTTGCTTACTTCCCGGATTTCTACGGCAGCGTTGTCTGCGCGTCGTTCCTTGTGGCTCCAGTCTTGGAGAGCAGATGCGGATTCCAAGAGGGGACTGGAATGTCTTCCGTACAGTGGACAGGTACTGTTTGGGCTGGCTCTGCCTTCAGCTCCGTCCGCCTCTGGGTCAGGGACGTCGTCCTTTCGGTCCTGTCGGCCTCAGGGTAAGTCAAGGGCCCAATCTTTTCCAAGGTCATCGTGAAACAAGAAGCCCTCTAAGCCTAGGAAGCAGGCTTGGAGCACCAGATGTCCGACTACCAAGCCTGACGACAAGCCTACAGCCTGACTGGGCGGGTCTCCTCTTGGGGGACCCCAAGGTGGGAGGCCGACTTCTTCAGTTCGCCCAGTGTTGGTGTCAGACCACCTCGGACACTTTGGTAAGGGAAGTGGTCTCTCACGGGGATGCCCTCTCCTTTCGGAGAAGGCCTCCCCATCATTTTTTCCACGGACCTTCATTCAAATCCAGAGAAGGCTCTGGAAATTCACAAGATTGTACGATCCATTCTCCAGGAGGGGGTTATTGTACCGGTCCCACTACCCCAGAGGGGGATTGGTTATTACTCCAATCTTATCCTGGTGTAAAAACCGAACGGATCGTACAGGCCTATCCTCAACTTGAAGTCCCTAAACAAATATCTGAGGGTGCCTCGGTCAGGATGGAGACCCTGCGTTCCATTATCTTGGCTATGGAACCTGGGGACTTTGTGGTGTCTCTGGACATCTAAGATGTCTACCTTCATGTTTCATAGCGGTCTCTCATCAGCACTTTCCACCTCCTACCTTACCTGGACGATCTGCTATTTCTGGCAGGGTCTCTAGAGGTACTTCACCAGCACCTGCAACTAACTATAGCAGTGTTGCAGAAACACGGATGGCTTATAGATTGGAAGAAGTCGTCTCTCATGCCGTCTCAGAGGTTGCTTCATCTTGGAGCTCTGCTGGACACTCAGCAACAGCAGATCTTTCTGACGGAGGAAAAGATCTCAGTGTTGCTGGCAAAGTTCGCACTAGTCTGCGGGATCGCAGAATCTCTATCCATTCTGCAATGAGGTTACTGGGGTGCATGGTGTTGATGTTTGACATGGTGGAATATGCCCAGTTTCAATCGACCTCTACAGAAACTGATCCTGTCCAACTGAGACGGGATACCTCTTCGGCTGAAGGTTCAGACGCTGGTGCTGTCTCCGGATGTACGTCTCATTGACCTGGTGGCTTCAGAAGTCTCATCTCCTCATGGGACGCCCCTTCTGGATATCTGATTGGATCCTCCTGACGACGGATGCCTACCTCAGGGGGTGGGGTGCAGTGTCGGGTCCACACATGTTTAAGGGCCGGTGGACCTCGGCTGAGTCTGCTCTTCCGATTTCTTCCAATCAACATCTTAGAACTTCGGGCAGTTTTTTGTGCCTTACAACAGCGAGACTGTTTCTACAGGGTCATCCTGTACAGATTCAGACAACGCCACAACAGTGGCTTACATAAATCATCAAGGAGGAACTCGATGTCAGGCACCTCTAAGAGAGGTGTCTCGCATTCTGACTTGGGCGGAAGGCAATCTACCGGCCATCTCGGCAGTGTTTATTCTAGGAGTGCTCAACTGGGAAGCGGACTTCCTCAGCCGTCACGACGTACATCCAGGGGAATGGTCTCTTCACCAGGAAGCATTTCAGCTCCTAGTGGACAGGTGGGGCCTTCCGGAAATAGACCTCATGGCATCCAGACACAACCGCAAGCTGCAGGTGTACGGCTCCCGAACAATAGACGCAGAAGCTCTCCTTGTAGACTCTCTGGCAGTACGATGGACCTTCCAGTTCGCATACCGGTTTCCTTCGTTCTCCCTGCTCCCTTGCGTGTTGTTACAGTTCAAACAGGACAGGGGCATGATTCTACTGGTGGCTCCGGCATGGCCCAGACGTCACTGGTACTCAGGTCTACGGAGTCTTTCCAGAGAAACTCCGTGGCTACTCCCTCAGCGTCCGGACCTGTTGTCTCAGGGTCCATGTCTTTACCCAGATCTGGGTCGGCTGTCTTTGACGGCGTGGCTCTTGAGACATCCCTCTTGAGGTCGAAGGATTTTTCAAGCTCGGTGGTTGATACCATGCTCAGGGCTAGGAAGCCGGCTTCGGCCAGGATTTACTACAGGGTCTGGCACGCCTATTTTGTGTGGTGCCGACCTAAGAAATATGATTCTTTGGTGTTTCTAGAGTCCTCGCCTTTCTTCAGGCAGGCTTGGATAAGGAAATACAAGTTGGAAGCTGCTCAATCACTTCAGTAATATCACTCAGGTGCATGTAAGGGAGGGGTTAGTCTATACAAGAAACAACAAAAAGTGTTCCCCCAGCACTCAGAATGAAATCAGCAATAAGATTTGAAAAACTACATGGTGGTAGATAATTCAGAGATCTCAGTTGCATATATTTGCAAAGATATGGCTAAGCCTCCGGGCCGCGTCACGGCGTCTCTGATACCGGAGGTCCCTATCACTTGGTCAGAATCTGCTCATTCTACGAGGTCCGTCAGTCCCTTGTGGGCAGCTCGGCGTGGCGCCTCGGCTGTTCAGCTGTGTAAGGCGGTCATGTGGTCTACGGTTCACACCTTTGTGAGGTATTATGCTTTCGATACCTTTGCCTCTCAGGATGCTTCCTTCGGGCGGCAGATTCTCCTTTCTGCACAGGAGCATCCCTGCCATTGAAAGGTACTGCTTTGGGACATCCCCAAGGTAAATGCCCTGTGGCATTTACCTTGAAGTAGACCCTGAAGGACCCTGAAGTAGAAAACAAGAGATATGGTAAAAACTTACCTGTTTCTACGAGGTCCTTAGGGTCCACAGGGCGCCCGACTTGACACCCTGTGCTTCAGAATGGTCTTGATTTGGTCGCCTGTTTTCTGTCTCTTTTCTGTGAGTATGGAATTCTTGTGTGTGCCGGACTCTCTCCTTTCTATTTTCTCCACCTCCGGCTTGGTAATGTAACTGAAGGTGCTTTGGCCAGGGGGCGGAGTATAGGAGGGGAGCCTGCTGCATCCTGGGAAGCTCAAGAAGTTCACTGTGTGGTGCCCGGTCTGGTTGCCCAACCTACCTATACCCCAAGGTAAATGCCCTGTGGACCCTAAGGACCTCGTAGAAACAAAAAAAAACAAGAGATATGGTAAGAACTTACCATTGTTATCTCTATTTTTGTAAAGATGTCTAGAATTGGTACTTTTTCAAACTTAATTTTATTATTTAATTTTTATGCTTTATCATTTATGAAATTTCAATATCCTACAGATTGTAACAGCCCATTTCTGTTTTTTATTTTGCCGATTTATTGCTTTTGGCATTGCTCTCACTTACAGTATGTGTTGGCATTATTTATGTTTTTTTACAATGGGAAAGTTCAGCTCTTCACACTAGTTTTCAGAGATGTGAGAAGGGCCACCTTGCAACAAGAAATAAAGAAAGGGGAAAAAAAAAAAAAATCTTCCATCAATTAGTCTGGGCTGGGAAAAAATATGACAATTGGGTCTGGCCCCATTTAAAACGGCAGTCACTTTCCTGGCATTGTACTGTGGTTGCTGGCAAGGCCACCCAGTGATCTAAATAAACTTCAACTCCCAACAGCCTTTACCGCCGGCCGCTGAACACACAACACTCTGTCGGGAGGTGAAGCTAGCAAGCACTGCAGAGAATAGAGCTGTGTGAGATTTGCTTTTCAAATTTTAATGTAAAGTGTGAGATGCCAGGAGAGGGGAAAGAGAGATCTGAACTGGAGCGGAGGCAGGTTGCAGTGGGAGTTGGAAAAGAGAGAGTCTATGTGGAGAACAGTTGTAATCTAAACTTCCATGAAGCCATTCAGTATCTTGCATTCTTATGTTGAGATATACTGTATATAAATCACATACATACATACCTACCTGCGGGAATGCAACCCTCCTGGCATTCAGGTCTTGTCCAGAGCATTCACCAAGATCTGCCAAGTGGCCCCCCAGCTGAAATACAGTATATGTACAGCTTTGTTATTGCCCTCAAACTTTTTCAGCACAAGGATCTAGTCAAATAGTAGTATATAAACCTCATCCGCCTTATGACCAAAAGTATTTGGACTATGCACACAAAAAGAAATTGCTGATGCACTATGCGATCATTACTGTTCAAATTTAAATGTATTTTGTATATAAATATAATTTCAGAGGTAGTTGGCATATCAGTGGCCAATGATACTGGCCTGCCCACCAGCGTCCAGGTCACCTCGTCACAGTCACTTTTTATATCACTTTTTATGTTTGTTTATTATTCATGTATTATTTCACATACTCTTTACCTTTGTTACTATTTTAACACTCATTAGCTATATTAATTCCTACTTATCTATACATCCTAAATGTCGCTATTTAGCGTTATAAGTCGCACAAGAAATAATTGCTTTCCAGACTGATTGTGGTTCCAAAGCACAAAAAGATATTATTCACCAAAAAGCAGATAGTTACACGCTGTGATCTAAATACAATTAGCGCGAAAGATTATACATAAACAAGGTACAGTCAATACATTACGCAGGTGCTCTGGATCCAGATTTCCGGCATCAAAGTTGAAGCCTCCGTCAACAGAAAGATTATGATGACTCCCTACTGAATATAGAGCGCCTGAATGTATACCCTTACATAGAGTAGGCAATACAATAGAAACAAGTTGGCATAATCCTATTGGTTCTTCTTCTTGGTTCTTCTGTAATAAGTCAGTTGGTACAATTTTAGTTCAGCCCTCCAATGGCTCTTTGTGTGTGTTTTAACTAATCAATAGACACTACATACAAAGTACATTCTAACACATAATTCTCTATAATCCATAACTTGCAGACGCATGTTGCATTCTCCTTGCCGATGGAACCAGAGATCTGCAAATAAAATGTGGTTTAGAATAGCACCAAACACGATGTGGCTACTACATACTAAACCTTAGATATCAATTACATGCGTTTTATAACATTATACAATAACGAATAAACCTTCTAATAGCCTTTATACTAAGGAACCTTTTAGGAAATTGTGTAAGTGTAAGAGAATATTGCGTAAAGTTGCTAATATGCGTGGTACGTTTATGTGTAGAGTGCTTATGATAAACAGCGCAACTGTGCGTAATGTGCGGTGTCTATGCATGTAAGTCTATGTGTGTGTGTTATGCAATTCAGTGTATTTATGATGGATTAATATATAATATTTTATCCCTTTCTAACATGAAATAGTTTATCTCTAAATAGTGAAATCGATGGAGGTAATGGGTTAATCCACATCTGGAGAATACTTTTACGGGCCACTGCAGAGATTATCATCAACAATTTCTTACTTTCAGATGGAGCTTGAACATTAGATGGTAAAATGCCCAGTATTGCCCATTCCGCCGATGGGGGTAAATAATTAACCAGGCAAGAAGAGGCATATCTATTAATTGATGCCCAAAATTGTTGTATTAATGGACATTCCCACATACAGTGAACAAAATTTGCCTCCTCAGCCCCACATTTAGGGCAATTGCTATTGTCAGATGCTCCCATCACAAACCTGCGATGAGGGGAAATATATCCATTGTGGTAAATATTATAAAACATCTCCCTATAAATACTTGCTGAGAGTATAGATTGAGAATAGGAGAGTGAATTCAATATTTTAGCCATAGATAAATGAGGAAATACTTTTGACCAAGAAGAAAGACCTGTGGTTATTTTTTCATGGTCCATTGGAGGATGAAGAATCTTATAATGTAGGGATATCGTCCCTCCTCCCCCCATAGGACGGGCTAATAAAAGGTCTAGCGAATTAGACCAGTCTAAAGGTGAGAACACCCTAATTACCGAATTTACATAATGTTGAGCTTGATGGACCGCCCAGGAATGAGATTGGGGTAAATTATATTTAATGGAAACCTCAGCCATCCGCAACAACTTGCAAGTCTCAGTATCAACCAGCGCACAAACCCATTGGATCCCCTCTCGTTCCCAAGATACAAAAGGCACCGCAGCAGCACCATCTTGAAATTCGGGATTAAGTAATAACGGGAGAAATAAAGAATAATGACTATTGAGATTTCTCTGTTTTCGTGTAAACTGCCATACTCGCCAAGCTGAAATTAAAAGGGGATTACAAATAACCTCATCTGGTAATTCCTCTTTATGAAGATGTAGGAGCGCTATTAAATGGCATCGAGGAGTAAAGGATTGGTCTAACGCCGAATCCGTATAATGATCTGTTTTATGTAGCCAATCTCTGATATATCTCCAAATCCCAGCATGGCTATAGAGTTTAAGGTTGGGTAAGTTTACTCCACCATTATTTCTGGATTGTTGAAGTTTCAGTAGTCCTATGCGGGGGCGACTGGACTTCCATATAAATGTTCTGAAACTGTTATATATTAACTTCTCATCTGTCACAGTCAATAAAATAGGTAACATTTGTAGAGGAAATAATAATTTAGGGAAAGAAATCATCTTCAGCAGATGAATTCTACCAAGGTAGGATAATAAGAGATGTTTCCATCTAGATAATTCTCCAATCACTTTATCAATTAGGGGTCTCATATTAAGGTCATATAAATCTTCAATATATCTAGGTAATTCAATTCCTAAGTATTTTAGGGATCTTTTAGCCCAAATAATAGGGTAAGAGTCTCCCCAAACCGGTTTCACTTTGCGGCCCAAATATAATGCCTCTGATTTATCAGGGTTAATTTTAAAACCTGATATTTTAGTGGAAAGTGCCATTTTGTCTAAAATTTTAGGTAAGGTGATCTCTGGATTTGATATATATAAGAGTAAATCATCTGCAAATGCCTGGAGCTTCAGTTCTTGGGTACCTATCTTAATTCCTTGAAACTCAGTCCAAGATTGTAATAATCGCAATAGCGGATCTAAAGCTATATTAAAGAGTAACGGCGACATTGGGCAGCCTTGTCTGGTACCTCTGGTAATAATTATCGGGGAACCACTCACTCCATTAACAATAAGAGTAGTTGTTGGAGACTCATATAAAAATCCAACAAAATTGGAAAATGGGAGTCCAAAATCCCTTTTCTCAAATATTTTAAACAGATGAGTCCAGGAGACAGAGTCGAACGCTTTCTCCGCGTCCAAACTTAAAAGCATGGCCGGGGGGGAATCTCCTACCTCAGAATGCGATATAATAGCCGCCAAAGCTCTTCTAATTCCCTTAACAGAAAATCTACCTCGAGTAAATCCGAGTTGGTGATTAGTGAGAATTTGAGGTAAAAGAAGCTGAAGGCGGTTTGCCATTATTTTCGTCAAAATTTTAAAATCTTGATTGAGAAGTGTTATTGGTCTATAGGAGGTGACCAGTTCTGGATCACGGGAGGGTTTAGGTAAAACAATAGTATGTGCCTTATTAAAATTCGGGTATTGGATATGGCCAGATAATATCTTTTGGAAAAGTTGTGTCAGAAATGGAGTTAGTTGTGGGCGTAACATTTTATAATATTCTCCTGAGAACCCATCTGGGCCAGGTGTTTTGTTATTTTTAAGATTAGTGATAACTGTTGAAACCTCTTCCTCAGTTATTTCTTGGGTTAGTTCTTCTCTTTGAGAAGAAGAGAGCACAGGTAGCCTTGCTTCCTCTAGTAAATCATCGTGTAGTTCAGGGAATTCAGGAATAGCTGTATATAGCTGTTCATAATATTTTTGGAATATAGATACTATCTCAGAAGTATCAAAGGTTCTAATTTGAGTAAAGGGATCACGTATCGCCTTTATAGAATGTTTGGGGTGTTGTAGTTTAGCCATATTTGCCAAAAGACGGCCTAATCTATTTCCCCATCTATAAAATTTATTCTTAGTATATTCATGCTGGGCTCGCGCGCTAGCCAACAAGAAACTCTCCAGCAACTGACAGTGGTGATTATAAAGTGTGAAATTAGCCTCTGATGGGTCTGTCACATAACTCTCATATGCCTCATTCATTGCCTTATGTAAATTATCGTATTTTGTACGATTTTCCCATTTTTTCCCAGCCATATAGGCCATTATATGGCCTCTCACCCTTATTCTGGGAAACTTCTAAAGCAGTGCTGAGTCTTCCCAATGTTCTAGGTTATCATCTACAAATTCGTTCCACTTAGTTGTGAGAAATTGTTTGAAATCATCTGATTGTATCAAAAAAGACGGAAATTTCCAAAATTTAAAAGACCTTCCTGGGGATCTAGTTTTGATATCCAAAGAAATAGGGGCATGATCCGATATCATAATACTATGGATATCAGGAGATACTGTTGAAGGGACCAGATGATCTGCCACCATTAAATAATCGATCCTAGAAAAGGATCCATGTACTCGAGAATGAAAAGAATAAGTTTTATCTGTAGAATTAAACAGTCTCCATACATCACATAGTCCATGAATCGAAGTTAATAATCCAATTCCCCCAGTGCACATAGGTATAGAAGGTGAAGAAGAAATTCCAGATCTATCTAACGACTCATTTGCCACACTATTAAAATCTCCTCCCACCACCAGGGCCGGGGTAGGTCTCCTCATAAGTAAATTAGATATCTTACGAAAAAACTCCATGTTAGGGGTGTTCGGAGCATAGATATTAAGTAAGGTGTAAGGATCTCCCCTTATCGTAACATCTAAGAGCAAATATCTACCCTCAGGGTCCTCTTCTGAGCTCAAAATAGAGTAAATGTTTATTAAACAAAATAGCAACTCCTCTTTTTTTAGAGATATAGGAAGAAGATATACAGTCTCCAATCCAAGATCCCCGCAAGGTCCCCTTTTCAGAATTTACCCAGTGTGCCTCTTGTAAAAAGATAACATCTGAATTTAGGCGTTTAAGATGTGCCGCTACCCGTCTCCTTTTAATAGGACAGTTTAAACCTCGAACATTCCACGAAACTATTCGTACATTGTCTCGAATCTGAGAAAGAGGTTCAGATTGTTCCTCGTTTAAATTCGTCATTTAATTTCAAAAAGAGTTTTAATAATAAGAAACATAATTAGTATCTCGCTCCCCTCCCATCCCAGCCAGTGGGAAGGGCAGCAATTTTCAAAAAGAAAAAAGAAATCCAGAGGACCCAACAGACCACGCCCAGCAATCACATATAACAGAAAAAGAGATATAAGAAGTATATGTTTTTTCAATTCTATAAGTGTGAAATTTTTAATCATATGCTCCGAAAAACTTCCTTTTCCAACATTTTCCACCAAAAACAATGAACGAGAAGTATGTATCAAATAACATACCTCAAAATTTTCAAAAGTGAACATTAATATATAAAATACAAAAACAGGAGAGAGTATAGCCCAAAAATTCTGCCATCTTCTTTCCTGACATATCAACCAATAATAGAAAAATAAAAAAACAAACATACAGTATATAATGCTTGGTCCCTCTATATCAAAGTGCAATTTACATCTTTATAATATATCAAGTAACATGCTCAACGGCGGAAGCAGTGAAAATAGACATTGAGTGGACATAGTTTTGAGCTTGTTTAGGATCATCAAATATATGAGTAGTGCCTTCATTTGTGATTTTTAATTTTGCAGGAAATAGCACCTTTCATTACTATTAGGGTGTGCAGTCTAGAGCCACTCCCCAAAAGTATTTGGACACAAGAACATTACACCCATATGAGCTTGTTGAATATCTCATGGGCATTAGTTTGGAGTTGGTTTCCCCTTTGTGCTGCATGCACTCTTCTAGGAAGGCTTTCCATTAGATTGTACAACATGACTGCAGGGATTCTTATTCATTCAGCCAAAAGAGCTGTATGGTTGGCACTGCTGCTGATCAATAAGGCCGGGCTCATAGTCCACGTTCTAATTCATCCTAAATGTGTAGGATGGGGTTGAGTTCAGGCTCAGCACTGGCCAATCAACTTCTTTCACATGAAACTTGGCTAACCATTTTTTTAATGACGTTGTTTTGTGCACATTGGCATTGTCATACTTTCCCCAAATTGTTGCCACAAAGTTGGAAGCACACCATTCAGTAGAATGTGATTCGTATACATTAGCATTACAATTTTCTATCACTGAAGCTTAGGGGCCCAGGCCAAAAATTGATGAACATCCTGGAGATAGTATTCCCTCCATCTGTTTTTACGGTTGGCAATATACATTGGAAAAGGTCATAGGCGAAACTAGACATTTGGTAATGGGTGATCCTAGTTCCAACCCCCAGGATCTTTAAATACATCTTGAGAGTTCTAGAGGTGGCTTGACCAACTACAGTAGTGTGGCCTTTCCCACTTGGAAAGAGACATCGCTGCAATACGGCAATGCTGAGGAGGGTGTTCATCTGCATCCATGGCTGGCCTAGGTCCCCCCCAACAGTAAACTCACAATTAACATTATGCCAAATAGTAGTGCCCACAGTTCATATTATGCCAAAGAGCACTGCCCCTTTCATATTATACTAGACAGTAGTGCCCACAGTACATACATTATGTCAAACAATAGTGCTCACAGTTCAAATAACACATATAGTAATAAATATGCTCAGACAACGAGACTTGCTTGGTACCCAGAGCAGGAAAGCATACCAGTTTTTCCTATCAAACCTGTTAGCAATAGCATATACAGGAATACATTCGGGATGCTGGGGTTCAGGATCCCGCCATTCAGAATCCCGAAGCTGGCATCCCGAAAGGGTTAGAATACCGACACTTTGTTGGTCCGGTACTCTAACCCATCTCCCTAACCCTAACTCCCCCTTCCCCCCCGATGCCTGACCCTAACCTCCCCCCTAGTACCAAATCCAACCTCCCCCTCCCCGCACCCTAAACCTAACCCTTCCCCCTTATTGCTTAAATCTAACCCTCCCCCCTAACCACAGTACTTACCTTTGGGATCCCAGCGGTTGGAATGCTGGCGCCGGTGTTCTGTCTAGTGTCAGTATTCCGGTGTCTGTATTCTGTCCCCTGGAATCTCAGCGGTCAGGATATTGACTGCATCCCCATCTACATGTACCAATATTAGCCTCTGCATAGCACACCCAGTTGACCATAAGGCTCTATCCTATATCAAGCCTTTTATGTATGATCTAGAGATTTTTTTTTATGTATAACTAATGTCACATACAGCCTTATCAAAATGCTGGCAAATTACATGGAGCCATACATTTATTATGATTAAGTAGTTCTAAAAAGATATCTGTTGGTCAAAGTAAAATCTGATACATTGCATGCATTATACATCAGAGCTTCCAAGTATGGCCACAAACACTCCGCCTGATGGGGCTGGCCTCCTCCTGGGGGATCCTAAGGTGGGAGGCCGACTTCTTCAATTTTACAACTCTTGGCGTCAAACAACAACAGATGCCAGGATCCAAGAAGTTGTCTTTCAGGGGTTTCCCCCCTAACCTTCCTGAGGCATCCTCCCCTATTCTGCATCTCAAACCCTCTACAAATTTATATGAGTGCCCAAGTTCTGGAAACTCTACGATCAATTGTCCTCTCATTTTTAGCCTGGGGATTTCATGGTTTCTCTGGACATTCAGGATGCATACCTTACTCCAACCCACCAACGGTTCCTACAGTTTGTTGTTCTGCAACAACACTACCAGTTGTGGGCTCTACCCTTTGTTCTGTCAAACAGCCCCTCGGGTCTTTACCAAAATAATGGCAGTTATGGCTGCCCACCTCAGGCGCCAGGGAGTCAGAATCCTGCCATACCTAGACTACATCTTAATCTTGGCACACTCACTGGATGTGTTACAACGCCATCTCCAGCTGACCGTGGTCTGCATGCAGACACCCTGCTCGCTCATCAATTGGAAAAAGTCCTCCCTATCGCCGACACAGCGGATGTACATCTGGGGGCACTCCTGGACACTCGAATACAGAGGATCTTTCTGCCAGCGGACAAGGTTTTGACACCACGCAACTTGCTCCACAATCGGAGGGTATCCATTCACTCTGCAAAGCAGGTTCTGGGGTCCATGGTATCCACCTTCAATATAGTGGAATACACCCAGCTCCACTCCAGGCCCCTTCAACAATTGATTCTCTCCCAGTGGAAAGGACAGTATCATCTGATCCGGTCCCAGACGATTCTCCTCTCTCCCATTTCTTAATTTCTTATCTGGCAGCACTGCACAAATCACCAGGCTATTGGCGCATTGGCCATTTTCCTGGCATTTTGCACATGCTCAGTAGAGAAATTGCCAGGAAATTGGCTGCCACGCCATTTACATGCCACTACATGCAATGTGTAATCAACAGTGTTTCAATGCACTTGTAAAGTTGCAGATAGTTTGCAGACTGTCCATGCTTGCTCACAGCGTGGCTGTGAGATCCTGAAGTCGGAGAGACCTGACTCACTGAAGAGAGGATCCAAAGCTCATCTGTCATCCACCCTGGCAGCTTCAGGCTGATAGTCTTAAATTGTTAACCAACCCCCCTGCCTCTTCCACCCCCCCCCTATATGCTGCTGTAGCAGCTCACATGTCTGCCATGCTAAAACGGGCGCAAATACCAGGTCAGCGCTGCTCAATATGATGAGCAGCGTTCCTGCTGTCATAGTCTTTATCTCTCCTCTACTCAATGGGTGGTCCGGTGCACACCCGGACCACCCCGTAGTGTCGCCAATGAACTGGAGATCAAACCCAGATTTGAATGGTTGTTGAGCACTCCAGATAACACATTTCCAGTGCTTTAGATGTTTAGCACTGTGCTATGAGGCTTGTTTGTTGCTGCCGAGGTCAAACTATACATGATTTAGCACTCTGCGCTATCGTCTAACGCCACAGCATGGCACGACTAGAAGGGCTGTTTAACGTGCAAGGAGGCTAGATGTTTGAGGACACATCTGTAGCACTGAGTGCTCCTCATTTAACACATCAAGCTCCCTGTACTACCCACTGTTTACCTCTAGTGTGTAAAAGTGACTGCTATGCTTGAAGAATTATATGCACTCTCATATGGTTATTTTCTCTTTGATGAATGGTATGTGTTCTTTAATTCCGTCCACTGATCTGCTTTTTATTTTTCTAGTGACATTATGATTTCCCGAGGACAACGCCCAAAAGCTGTCAGCGTACTTGCTAAGGAGATAGGATTGCTGGCAGATGAAATTGAAATGTATGGCCGTACCAAAGCCAAAGTGCTTCTGCCTGTTCTGGAGAGGTTAAAAGAGCATCCAAATGGGAAATATGTCTTAGTTGCCGGGTAAGACTGCACTACTGGGTCAATTATTTGTTGATTTTATGTATCTTTTCTCTCATTTAAAGTTATGCATTTGTTGTGTTTTATAAGACTTCTATGTTATGCTGGGCATACACTATACAATTATCTGGATTCTGCTTACCATGTAACTAGCACCTTCTAGAAGATAATAGCTAGAATCTGATTGGTTGGTATGGGCAACAGCTCCACTTCTAAAAACTCTCACTTTAGTAAATATACCCCTAAGAAAGAAGGCTTCTGGAATTATTAGACTAATCTCTTTTCTTTAGTGTTAAAACGTGTATTACATAGTTGTATCACTAGCGTATGGATGTTGAATGCTGGTGTACCATTGCAGAAAATTAGGGGTATGTTTACACTAGTTCCTGAAACTTTACATCTGTTCTTTCCCTATAACAAGACATAATAAGATATTTACCAGATGTGAAAATTGGTCTAGTAATGCAGGGGTTGCATTTTCCAGTGGGTATGCAGTCGGGAAGCCGGCGGACCTAGGACCTCATTCAGAGCCGGACGCTATTTGCGCTCGCTCGTTCAGAAAAAAGGGGTGGCTATTCAAATGAACCGTTCGCTCTATGCGGTCTGTTTACGCCTCTAGGCCTGAACGAGCGAACAAAACTTGCGGTAGTTTTTTGATAAAATACGCCCCCTGGCCGCTCGCATCCTTCATCATGTCTGCTATTTATTAGATTAATCGAGTACATCGACCAGGGTATGAACTGCTCGCTATTCTTGGGTTGGTTTTTGCTACCACAATTTTGCGAGCAGTTCTGGCTATAAAATAACCCAGTGACGTGGTCAATGACGCTGCTGTTTTAATTATGCACACCCATAAAACGCCCTTTTTGACCTTTAAGCACGCCTGCGTTTGGATCTCCACTCCCCGTTTTCAAGCACCTTCCCCCGTTACCACCCACATACGCCTACTCCTGTCACTCAAATTATGAGGCATTCGCTATTTTGCGAGCACATGAATTTCGACCGCACTGACTGGTTCGCGCATGCAAATCTAGACGCCTGTCATTTTACCGGCGCCGGGAGACCGGTGCCCGGCGTCACGATCAAAGAGATGCAGGACGCGAACAGCCGCGGGGGGGAGGATTAGGTTTAGGGCTCCCGGGGGTGACTTAGGGCTAGGCACCCCCCCCCCCCGGGAGGTTAGGGTTAGGCTAGGGGGAAGGGGGGGTTAGGTTTAGGCACTGGGGGGAAGTTGGGGTTAAGCACCCCTAAGGGAGGGTTAGGGTTAGGGGAGGGAGTTAGGTTAGTCTATACTTACCTTAGGGACGATCGGGATTTTTACCCATGTCGGGCAGCCGCTGTTGGGATTCCGGCGGTAAATCATACCGATTTTTCCCTCCAGTCACCATTAATAAATGCACCCAGCATGTATCGTACTAACAAATTATTTGTTCCTGACATTTTAACTTTTTTAGGAGACAGAATTCATATTTGACTGTGACTGACTGTACTTGTCTGTAAAACTGCACATAGGGAAATGATTCTGGGTTGAAAGCAAAATTAACATAAATTACTCCTAAAATAAGTATTAGCAAAAATGTGTATATCCGCACATTTACCATGTTGTACACATCTCTCGTAGGACTCCACATCTAATTTGCGACGTCTTCTTCATCCTTAATGTGCGCTTACGACTGCCTCTTGCAGGTGTGAATTATACACCTCACAAGAGTATAATTGCAAGTCTGCATGCGCCTCATTTGCGCTGGCACGGTCTCACTGAATTGTCCCTATGTAAGAATGTAAACCAAACCTACACATCTGTGGCAGTCTCATCATGAGTTATGTATAACTCCGAATATGGGCAAATATATACATTTATTCTGCACACGTTTCTGTAGAGTAACTTATGCCCAATTTACTTCTAGCCCTGTTTTAGGTGCTTATGTAATAGGTTGCTATCTGCAACCGCTGCGGGAACTCCTGTGAGTCTTATAATACTTTTAAAGTGGCAATAATTTTAAGGGCAAAACAAAATTGGTTGATTGTCGCTTTAAAAATATGCTCATGGTAATCACTGCACGTGGTGGACTTACAAAGTACTGATGTCAATAAAATCTCGTTTATCTATTTGCTGTCCGTGTACAATCACTTATCTACATAGTGTATTTGTTAATCGGGAATATCTGTGTTGATATCCTCGTTATAATACATGATGTTTAACACTGTGGGGGGAATTCATTTTGTTGTGAGTTTGGTCCCGCGTCACGAATTCACACCAAATTCGTATTGCGGATTACATTTGCAATTCAATTCCAGACTTGCATTTCTTTTTCAGAGTAAATTTGTCTGTTTTTGTTTGCACCACCCTGAGCAGGTGAAAAGGTAGGGAAAATCTTTATTTTATGGTAAATATTTTGGGACTTGCTTCAAAACTTCTTGGGCATCCCCTCCCTAATGACTAATTTTGGAAGTTTTTTAATTCTCTTAATTAGGATAATAATTTCATTTTGCGGTAAAAAAAAAGAAAAGATAAATGGCATCAAATTACCACAAAATAAGCTTTGTAGCTAAATAATGCACCACAAATTTAATGAATGTATTTATTAACGAAAAATTGCTTTTTATAATTTTTTTTTTACGTCTCCTACTATTACTCGAAAAGCTATTTTTTTTTTTCTACTTTTTGCATATTCTGTTTAATTCCTTTGTAATTAAACTAAATTTTACAGCTTTTTACATTTATTTAACTTTCTTTTTTTTTTTTAAATGCGCAAATTAGCCATTTGAAATTTTCTAAAAGTATGCAGGTTTCCTTATGCCCATTACCAGTCTTCTGTATGATTTTGCTAATGAAGTTGTCACTTTTTTGGGGTCAATGAAGATCTCCCCACTTTTCATACTACTTTCCCTGTACGCTTTTTGGACAAAATTCACATACACTCACTGCGAGTTGTGCAAATTGGAATTTCTAATTGAATTGTGCGTATCTCAGGTGTGCGCATGAAGGAGAAGTGTATGAGTAAACTCGGACCTAATTGAATTCCCCCCTGTAAGGTAAAAATAAACCTGAATTAGAAAGTAAAAAGGAGAATAATAAAGCAAGTGATATGAGAAGATCCATAAAGTGGAACAAGTGAAGAGATTGAAAGCATTGATTATGTGTAAAGCGAAAATATAAAGGATATCCATAACTTCATTGCATATAGAATAATCCATCCCCCACATATTGAATATTGAGGAATAACGGGTGGTTTAGATTTTAAAGTTCCCACATTCTCTCTTCTAAGCACCTCTACAGTCTACAAGCTTTGTTTCCATGCTGCCACTGACCTATGGAATACCATAACTTATCAGATTCTTTAAATCTTTAAACACTACCTGAAAGGCCACATCTCTACTAGAGCTTGTCCTACTCCCACCTGTATACTCACAGCGGTACACCCAGTGGCCTTTCTAGGGTGGGGCACTTTCCCTGGACGCCATGGAGGGCCCAGCAGACGGGGCGCTGCCGGCCAGGGCTGTAAAGGTGCCGGCCCTAGGAACAACTGTCCGTTCCCAGTGGTTGCAGATGGTGGCAGCTAGCGCTGTGTGCAGGTGTCTTTTCCCAGCACCAGGCAAGAAGCAGCAGCGGGTGAAACTTTGCACCGGCTCGTGCTGATTAAAACTTACAGCCCGGCAGCCTTGATTTGGCATGCGGCAGCCATTTGAATTTGGTGCCGCCGCGAGCCAGTTGCGTCTCGCAGGCTAGCAACCAATCAGGAGTGACCGCTGCGAGCCACTCTCAGCATCTGACGTCAGATGCCGTTGAGCGGTGGAAGGAATTCCCCGGCAGATGGACAAAGATGCGGACCTTCCGTGATGAGCTCCAGCGGCCGCAGAATAGGCCAGAAGACAGCACGGTCAAGCAAGAAGATACCCGGCTGGAGAAGAGGTGGCAGAAGAAAAAAGTTGAGGACTGGTGGAGAATGCTGTTTTGGTGGGAAGTAATGGTGCTAACGAAGCTTTGCACTGCAGCCTCTCCCAGAGTACAGGTAGGTGTCCTTATCAACCCCTCCCGAGACCATCAGGTTGTCAGGCACTATGCCCGTGGGGGTAGGCGGGCATTATGGCCGTGCTCCTATGTGACACTGGTCACTAGGGCCAGGTCACATAAATTGGCATAGCTACAAGGACCACTACTCTATTGCATATTGTATGCTAGCTGGGATATCCGGCGTTGCCCAGGTTGAAGACTGCGCCCTGACGTACACCTGCAGCCTTTATTTGTTTACATTGTTCTCGCCTATAACCCCATTCCATTGACCCTGAAAAGGACCCCACTATTTGCTAACATGTTTGCAAACAGTGGCATAACTACCGTGGATGCAATTGGTACAGCTGCTATGGTACCCGAATGGTTTCTGTGGCCCGCCGCTCCCCCTGCAACCAGTCACGCACACCAGGTGAGTCGCTCCAGTTAGGGCCGTCGAGGGTGTCAAAGATGTTGATTTGGTGCCGGCCCTACAGCTGGCGCACTGGCAGGTAGTCATGTGGAGACACCACCGCCGGTTGAGAGGCAGTCAGAGCTCGCTGACCGGCAGCCAATCAGCAGTGGCAGTTTCTGATTGGCTGCTGGTCCGTGAGCTCCAATTGGCTCACAACAGGCGCCAGATTCAAATTGCACTGGCGCTGTCTGTACATGTCTGCTGCTGGTGCACCAGTTGTACTTAGCTGGTTTCCCAGCCCCAAATCCACACCTGCTGGCGTCTAATGGCACACGGGGAGGTGAGTTGCTGGGGGGGCATAATGTGTAAGGGGCACTACTATTGTGTGGAATAATGTGTTATATGGGGTACTGCTATGTGTCATAATCTGTAAGGGGCATTACTGTGTAGTGTATGGGGCATTACTGTGTGGCATAATGTATAAGAGGCACTCTTACTACATGGCGTAATGTGTAATAGGGGTTACTACTGTGTGACATAACCTGAATTGGCTCTGTGTGGCATAACATGAATGGGCTCTGTGTGGGGGCAAATGTATGTGGTATTTTTTTCTTTACCTCTGGGCGGACCCTTTTACGATCTTGCTATGTGCCCACAAAGTTCTAGTTATGTCCTTGCATGCAAACACAGAGGCTCTGGATTTAATATGAACTTGCATGAGTAATCAAGTTTGCTCAGACTGAGGTTAAAAGGATACTTTTGTAGCTTTCTCACAGGTTATTGGCAGATTACCAGTTTACACTGGACCTAGCCCTGGAACCTGTGTAATTTAAGAGTGTCCCCATTTTTGGGGATTGTGTGACAGTGTGTGGCCCTGACAGTGATGCAGGTAGAAGAATCAATGGACATTGAAGCTTAGTGTAGTGAGGGGAGAGTTATAGTGAGTAGGGGGTAAGACAGGCTCCCAGCACTCAGACCCATCTCCATGTGTGCCTCCCCAGCCATTGACTTCACCGCACGTCACTGGCTGATATAATTTATATTTACATATTGGCCGGCAGGGATTGGTTTCTCAGAGTTATACATAAACAGCACATTATAGCTCAGTCATCCATTTTAGACTGCAAATAGACTGCAGTCTGTTTAACTAAATCCCTGCTACATTGTATAATACAGGGAAATGTACCTACTGCATTCTGCAGATAGCATAAGGCTTAATAGCCTATCTGAATCATGCTCCATTTCAGTAAGCCTTCTTATATTACAGGGTTTCTTAAGCTAGTGCTAATAACTATAATGAATATCCATATAAAAGAGAGGTGCTCCAAGGGTGAAAGCATGGTCTTTGGTCAGCACAAGAATTAGCTTTAATTCTCACATACAGTCTGTTTGCTTCCGATTTCACCTAAACTGTGTGTTTGTATATTTTCCCTCTGCTTGTAAGCGTTTCCCTGAATCTCACGGTAGAAAGCTGTACTTATAGTCTTGAACTCAAAGGGCTAGTGCACAAGTTTAACAGCGTCAGCGTGTGACAGTCACAGGTTCAATTCCTATGCTAGATGTTTTAATGCTTCATTGCACTAGTGTTTATGCAGGGCCGCAACTAGGGGGGGCTAGAGGTGCACGTCCACCGGGTGCCGGATTGCAGGGGGTGAAAAAAGCTGACTCGAGGTGGCTTGGGGGCTGCTGACTCAGAAAATGGCCATCCAAAAATGGCCGCCGCCAAAGAGGAGACAAATGCTAGAGGTCCTTACTGGCCCTTTAGTGTCTGTCTCCTCCTTGGCGGCAGCCATTTTTGGATGGCCGTTTTCAGCAAATTCCATGCGGACTAGCAGTCCGCATGGACTCTGTTGAAAACGGCCATCCAAAAATGGCCACCGCCTAGGAGGAGACAGATGCTAGAGGTCCTACTGGACCTCTAGTATCTGTTAGGGCAGCGCAATGCACACAGCATTCCCGGCACCGGGAACGCTGGCACTGCCGGGAGTAGATGCTGAAAGCTGCATCTTCTCCCGTGAAACCCCCTGGCAATGAGCATAAACCCCACATGGCAAGAAGCATAAACCTCATGGCAACGAGCGTAACTCCATGGCAATGAACATGTAACAAAAACTTGTCTAAAACGTAACTTTTAATAAATACTTGCAAAAATATAAATATAATACTTAATGGACTCACTAATACAAACATAGAACATATATATATTGTACAAAACACAAACAAGTTCCCGCAGCCTACTTAAATTTATTGCTGCGGTAATCGTCATAATAGAGACAATTTAGCTATATTTGTCCTCTATATTCAAATAAAAAGGACTCTGTTATGTGTATATACCTGTCAATTAGCAGAATACCTAGTTCCATATATGTATATATGTCTCATTATTCAAGGCATATATAATTTGCTTATTTATTCAAGGTATATATGAGCAAAAAAGTGAAATATTATATATCCAATACTCCAAATATTGAGCTTGTGATCATCCTATAATTAGGGCAGAAATATTAAACATTATACATTCTCTGTCTCAATATCACATATGTAATTAGGGATAGGTTATTTTGCTGCATTATAACACAACTCGATTTGTTCACGCATGTAGTTCAAGTCTAGACCTAATTAGGTAATCAAAATCATGGTACATCCTCCACCAACTCTATTAGAAAATTCCATACACAAAAAAACTTTTATATATACAAAAAAATCACCAATCACATATAAGCACCTTCTTTCTTGAAGTGCCTCTATTGAAGGCTATTATGTATCTTGTATAATACACACATTTCACAAATTTGCAGATATATACATTGTATCAAATAGGAGGTTCATCTGCCAGAAGTGAAACAATTATTGGTAGAACTTAAACACATAAATACCCTCTGTTGTTAATATTATGCAAACGTGTGTATAATTAAACATAATGAGCTAAAAAGAAAGTATCAATGTGTAACAAGTTACTCTGCCCTATTGGAGGAACACCTCTCACCCCTTATTGGTTTACCATTTGGTATTGGACAGAACAGAGGGAAAGCAAGACCCCCTGGGTACAGAGTAGGAATATAGTGGAGAAAAATAGAAAGCCGGTTTCTACTTTCCCTGCAGACTCCGGCAACCCCCTGTTGTGAAGACACAGTGCAGGTCGGATATGCCGGTGAAAGCGTGATGAGAGAGCGCCGGCTGAGGTACCTTATCAAAGAGGTTACAGTATGGGGAGTGTGCGGGAACAATATCCCTTGTAACAGCCTGCAAGCCGTCCGACTGCCAGTCAATTGTGCACCATGTGGAGTCCGGGGAAGCGGCTCGTTCTAATCTGCTTTCCGATTGCCGGTCAATATTGCGCCATGTGGGGGTCAGGAAAGCGGCTCGTTCTGATGACGCTATACTTCATCTGAGGCTGAGTCATCAGGTGGAGAAGAAACATATAGGAACCTATATACTCATTCAACAGCTGCTATAAATTTTCCTGAACTGGAACAGATTACTTTTTTAGGATTGGGCCATGGAAAAAGAGGTTGCCCCCCACGAGGAAGACGAGGAGGTGGAAGAAGGGAAAATTATGAATCCACAAGATGTGATACACCACTCCCATCAAGATACATGACAAGAAGAAACGAGAACTTCTAAAGAAAAATGACAAACTTAAAATTATCAATCTCTCAGAACACATTTTAACATAAGAACAAATAGAGGTACTCAATCATGGCCTAACATTTTCACCAACTAAAAATTTGGCCCGATTTAATTGGGAGAAAAATCTGAGGTTATTTGGTCGGAAACTATTACTAACCAAATTTCATGCCCAAAGGCAAAGAATAGGAGAACATTATCTCACATCACAAGAAGATCACCCTAAATATCTTACAGTAGAAGATCAGGAGATAAGAATACTGGAAGAATTGTCCTCGGGAATAGAAAATGAACAGCAACACAGCTGGACAATATGTAAGAGAAAATTAATTTTATACCGCAAGATCACATATGTCCGGAAGTGGGAATATTTATGAACTTGGTCAGAAAAGAATTGGTTCAGCTACATAAAAAGAGGAAAATACCAAAATATAAAGATAACCTCTTGAAAAAGGAAAGAAAAGCTTTGAATGAAATCAGAAAATGGGATGATGTAGTCATCAAGCCCTCTGATAAAGGGGGCAACATAGTCATTTGGCCTAAAACTATGTATACCAAAGAAGCGTTTAAACAACTTGATAACCAGGAGTGTTATCTAAAAACAATTTTCAATCCATTGCAAAATTGTAAAATCATGTATGATGGAATCATTAATAGAGCACTGAAGAATGGGGTCATCACAAAACATGAATTTAGTACCTTAAGAATGATAACCCCAGGATTCCTATGTTCTATTTACTCCCAAAGGTGCATAAAAATATGGAAACACCCCCCCCCCTGGGAGAACTATTGTATCGGGTATAGGGGGGTTATCAGAAAAGGCTAGTACATTTGTGGATATACATTTAAGGAAACATGTGACGAGTCTGCCTTCCTATACGAGAGACACAACAGATGTACTCACACAAGTTCATGATATTAAATTGGAAAAATATTACCTGCTGGCAAGTTTGGACATTGAGTCTTTATATACCAGCATTGACCATCAAAAGGGTATCCAAGCCATTGAAAACTATCTAAAAATGGAAGGAATGGATGATTTTGGAGAATTTTTGCTGGAATTATTACACTTCATTTTGAATAAAAACATCTTTACATCTTTATGATATGTTTTATACGCAGGTAAAGGGGTACAGCCATGGGAGCAGCCTGTGCCCCAACCTACGCCAACCTATATTTAGGTTGGTGGGAAAAGGAAATCGTTTTCCATGAGAAAAACGAAAATTTTACAAAGAACATAATAATATGGATGAGATACATCGATGATGTCCTAATAATATGGGAAGGCGAAAAGGAACCCCTAATTGAATTCATCACACTCCTTAATAAGAACGACTTGAATCTCAAATTGGCGTATAACATCAACGATTCCGAAATTACATACTTGGACCTAAAACTTTATAGGGATAAGAATGATATGCTGTCTACTTCATTGTACAGAAAGGAAACCACAACCAATAGTGTACTTCACTGTACAAGTTCTCATTTTCCATCTATACTTTTAAACATTCCCAGAGAAGAATTTTTACGTCTGAGACATAATTGCTCAGACGATGATGTATATAGAAGAGTGATGAATTAACAATAAGACTTAAAGAAAGAGGATACAGCATGAGATGCATTAAAAAAGCAAGATCCTCATTATTACAAACGAAAAGAGATTCTTTAATATTTCAGGAGAGTAACAAGAAGAAAATAAGACAACAAGAGATACCAACGGAAGTAAGATTTGTGGGTGATTTTTGCCTTGAATGGCGAGAAATTCATAATATTGTGAACAAGTTCTGGCCTATCCTCCTCTCAGACCCCGATCTAAACAATAAACTGGCCCAAGAGTAGCAATGAGTTGGAGAAGATGCCATAATCTTAGGGATAAATTAGTCCAAAGTCATTACATTAAAGCACTTCCTAAAACAAGATCATAGGAACATATCCATGTAGATCATGCAAGGCATGCGAATACATTACTAACCAATTAGAAGTAACGGATAAGTTTGGTGAAGTCATTAAAATCAAGGACTTCATAAACTGTAGAATATCTAATGTTATATATTGTATAAGATGTTCATGTGATTATAAATATATAGGCATGACAACCCGAATGTTAAAATTAAGAATCCTTGAACATCTGAGTAACATCAGGAATGCTGAAATGGATATGAAGAGGAATAAACAACTTACCTCAGTGGCGAGACACTTCGCACAAGCTCATTTAAATGATACAAAAAATCTACAAATCTTTGGAATTGAAAAACTCTGGGCATAAGAGGAGGTGACACCACAAGAGAACTGTTGAATCGAGAAAGTAAATGGATCTTTCAAATGGGAACTTTGAGCCCAAATGGACCAAATGAATCTATCAATTTTGGGATATTCCTACCGACATGATTATGATTATGTATAAATTAATGTACCGCCCTGGTAAATTGTACTACTATATCTGTAACTATTAATGTACACTAGATTAATGAATTAACTTCTGAACATAAAATGGAATAATATTTTGTATTTTTGAATTTGCTTACTTTCGGAGTTTGAGGACCTGGACATTTCCCTTTCTCTTTTTCTTTTTTTTTCTTATAGGACAATATAGGGACCAAGTCCATGCATAAAAGATTTGGTTCCTGATTTTAATTTAATCTTTATCTTTTTTTTATTATTATTTTTTACTTTGGATATATATAATTATAATTATCTTGGTATACCAATTAATTATTATTTTTGTTCTTTGTTTTTTTGTACATGGATTACTCAATTATGAATAGGTACGTGAATGTTTTAAGTGGGATCTGGTCCTGCAGGATGAATATTACATTAATTATTCTTGATACCGATATGTTATTCTGAGTGTTTGATGAATTGTTTGGATTCTTTATCCTATTAATGAAATTGAATCATGCGACTTATAATTTCCAATAAGTGTCTTTTATCTATATTTATGTCCATCAGAAGGATCTTAAGATGTAGTAATCATTATTATATAAATTTTATTTTTATCCTTTTAATTAATTTTTGGTCCAAATATAAGGATTTTATTATACTCCTTATCTTCACTCTTTTGATACACCGTTAGTTTCACATATATAAGAGGGATAAATAATATGATATTGTATAATTCACTTTATTAATAACTCATCTTTGTTTATTTTTTGTACACATTATTTTTTGTATATTTTTTGTACACTTTATTAGTCACCTTTTTCCCCCCACTTTCTTTTCCCCCTTTATTAAATTGGTCACAATATGTATCACTTATTGTCCTATACTATAAGATGGGACTCTTCAAGGGATAATTTCCCTGTAATCTTTCACTTAGACACCTTGTAGATATTATTGATTTGGTTTTGGATATATTGGGGAGATTAATACTTTTTAAATTATATATAGTTGTACATAGAATCATTATGAATATAACTAAATCAGAGCTGGCTGAGATTTATAAAATCGGCAATGTTATTAATTAAGAATAAGCACGCCCACTTCTGTTTAAAGGCAAGCTTGTCAAGGAGAGCAGGCAGGCTCTGATGTGAACAAGCTTCATAGTGAAACGCGCATCATCAGAACGAGCCGCTTTTGTGACCCCCGCATGACGCAATATTGACCGGCAATCGGACGGCTCGCAGATTAGACCCAGCCGCTTCCCCGACTCCACATGGTGCACAATTGATTGGCAGTCAGATGGCTTGCAGGCTGTTACAAGGGATAAGGACCAATATTGTTTGTAGGCGCTATTATGATCACTCAAGATGTGTTTAATAAAAAAAAAAAAATATATAAAAAATTGTGGTTTAAAAATATATATAAAAATTATATTAATTACAAATAAATATATTATTCACACTCCAAAAATGCTGCCATATACCAGAGTTGTCTCTCTGGGAGAATATATACATATACAAAAGATGAAGCGATAAAGGCGCATGTGTGATATCTATATATTATATATAAGAGTCGTGTGGATGTCTTCATAAATACACAATTTATTATACACAATAAACACTAAAAATTATATATAAACAAAGATTTTCTACATTTAGTGGATTTACTTAAAACAGAGATGAGGCACTGGTTAGACAGTGTCAATCTACACAAATATTTCGATAGTAATATGATACCAAGGGGTTTAAGATTACAGAAACAATCAGTCTTTGAGAAAGATCCAATCATGCTGGAGGAATGGCACAGAACACTGGATGATTGTTCATTTAAATTAATGAAGATTTTAGTTAAATATAGATCTGATAAAGTGAATGAAATAGAAAAGGAGATAGATATTCTTAAAAATAAATTAGAATCCCATAAAGATCGTGAGGGGTATGAAGAAAAGGATAGTATGATCAATAGGAAAGTAGAGGATTATGAAAAAAAGTTAGTAGAAACAAAAAGAAAGAAATTTATGAGACAAGGAGGATTATAGGAGGGGGGTTATCAGATCATATAATAAAACGAAAAGATCCCAATCCTATCAGAGAACTTTGTATGTGTATAGTCCGGACAAAAGTCCTAAAACTAAACGGCTACATGGAATGGGGGATTATATACAAAAAAAACCCGACCCAGAAAAAAGAAGGATTCTAGATAAGGATCAGTTGGTTACAAACCCATCCAAAAGGATTATAGCTGCAGGTGCAAGACCTAAAACGAACCCCCCAGAAAAAAGATCCAATTATAGAACTTACAATAAGGAAAGTTTTTTAGGACTAGAAGAAATACCCATTGGAGAGATCAGAGACAGATAGACCCAACAACAGCATCAGAACAGCATCTAAAAAGATCAAGACTAGAAGGTTTCAAACGGGTACTGTAGAAAAAGAAGGTGGGAGAAGTATTAAAGAGGAATTCACAGGGTATTTTCAATTTATCTTCAAAAAAACTAACTCCAGAGGAAATATTATTAAGTAAGGGTTTAAAATTCTCACCTACAGCAGATCCAAATCTATTTGATCTATTTGTAGAGCTTAATTGTTTTATGAGAACTCTAAGTCGTAAAAAATACTTTGCTAATAAGGATATAAAGAAAAATAAAGAAATAGCACTACCGATAGTATTAGATCAACAAGACTTTCAGTCTCTGGAAATTTTGGAAAATCTTTTAAAAGAATCTGAACATATAGAATCCGATACTCCACAAATTGGTATACAACATGTTCCCATTTATGACTCTACAAATAGAGAAAAGTTCAGGAATAAATCGGAATTTTTTCCTATGTTTGTTAGAACACAAAGTATTAGCCAATTTTATAAGGCCACTATGGAAGATTTTAAGACCCTTTGCAATACCAAAAGAGAAGATTACAAATCTAATTTAACAAAAAGAGATACTTCCATTGTGATAAAAGAGGCAGATAAGGGAGGGGGCCTAGTGTTGCTAGATAGAGTAGATTATATAAAGGAATCTATGAGACAACTTAAAGATAAAAACTTCTATATGGAGTTAAAATGTGATCCTACTAGAGGATATCTTGGGGAACTGTTGAGTGTTTTGAATACAGCATTTGAACATGGGGTCATATCCAAAGAAGAGAGGAGATTTTTATTTAACCCTTATCCTGTCACTCCCATATTTTATTATTTGCCCAAACTACACAAATCACTTATCACTCCCCCGGGTCGACCTATTATTTCGGGTATTAATTCACTATCATCTAATATTTATTTTTATGTAGATCATTTTTTACAAGCATGGGTATCTAAGTTAACTTCACACATTAAGGATACTGCTCACTTTTTAAATAAAATTAAAGGTGTAATTTGGAAGGAAACATATGCATTTCTTACCTTAGATGTCTCTGCCTTTATATACTAATATTCCACACACTTTGGGGCTTTCAGATGGGGATCTTAGCACTATTCACCAGAAATTTATTTTCGATTGTATTAAATTTATTTTAACACATAATTATTTTCTGTTTGAAAAAACATATTATTTACAAACCACGGGCACAGCGATGGGCACCAGGTTCGCCCCGAGTTATGCAAACCTCTACATGGGTGACTTTGAGTCACACCATGTGGAGGGGGACCCATTCGCGGCGAACCTGGTGCTCTATGGTCGCTATATTGATGACCTATTTATTATTTGGGATGGGGATCACGAATCAGCACTTTCATTTATCAATTATCTTGATACTAATTTATATCAACTTTCCTTCACTCATGTGTTTCATCGGTCTACTATCAATTTTTTGGATGTGACCCTATATATACAGGAAAATAGAATAATTACTACAAACTTTTGTAAATTTGGTTGATTCAAACAATTATTTACACTTCCATAGTGCCCATTATAAGCCATGGAAGATAAATATTCCAAAAGGCCAATTATGTAGGATAAGAAGAAACTGTTCCTCTGTAGAGTTATTTGATGAACAAGCGGAAAAAATGCTGTCTAGTTTTAGAGACAAACAATATCCAGAGTCAATATTAGAAAAGGCATTGGAAGACACTAGAAAGTTTAACCAAATAGACCTTCTTAATCGTCCTAGTAAAAAGAATAAAATCATACAAATACCTATGAAGGATGATACTTTAACATTTATTTCTAAATACAACAGATGTTCTAATCAAATAAAAAATATTATCTATGAAAAGTATCGTGTTCTTACACATGATCCTCACTTCAAGGAATTGATTCCTAACAAACCACAAGTGGTGTTTAAAAAGAATAAAAAACCTAAAAAATTATTTGGCACCCAGTTATCTTAGACCTATACTGCAAGAAGAATCCACTAATAAAGAATGGCTACCACAGAAACCATTTGGTTTTTTTAAATGTGGGAAAGCAAAGTGCATTACTTGTGATTATACGCTCAATAGGACAAAATCCTTATTAATTGAAAAATCACAACTGAAGATCGATATAAAACAGTTTATTAATTGCGACACAAAATTTGTTGTCTACGTCCTCGTGTGTTCTTGTCCCCAATATTATGTGGGTAGAACTACACGTTCCTTGAAAAAAAGATTTTTAGAACACAGGCGAAATATAGTAAACAGAATGTTAAACCATAGTATACCCAGACATTTCTGGGAATGCCATGGGGGGAAAGCTGATGATCTGAAATTGGTGGGGATAGAACACATTCCCACCACTTTCAGAGGTGGTGATAGATACCAGAAATTGTATCAGCAAGAGCTTTTTTGGATATACAAATGTAACACAATTATTCCGGAAGGTCTTAATGAGGCAATTGAATTGAATTGCATACTTTGAATATAGATGGGGGATGGGACGTTCTTTTCCCTGTGGGGATTTTAGTGACTATACGGTCACATTTTCGCCACTAGGTCTTTACGATACCATCCCCATACTGCTTATATTAGGAAACAATAAGAAAAACAATTGCCAATTGTTAATCATTCAGTCTGTCCTTTTTTTTTTTTTGTTTGTCACAAATAGTAAATTAATATAATATACGAGGAAAAGCTCTTTTGATGACTAAGAGGTCTATCCAATATATGAGATCTTTGGAATAACAATAAATTGGAGAAAATTTTCTGCTGGTTAGATAATGTATCGGGTTGTAAAATAACTGTCAATATTTATACTGATTAATATTGGGTATCTATATGTTGAATGTCTTGGGAGATATAAGTTTTACCAGCTTATTAGTTTTATTCATAATTAGAAAATATTGTATGGGGTATTAGACATTTGCAGTTTTATGTGTATATACAGATTTATTTATGTGGTTACCGTCCCCGAGATACAAACTTAGGGAGGTCCTTATTATAAAATTATGCTGTATTGTGATAACATATTCTATTAAGTAGGGAGAATGAATATATATATATTTTAATGCTATAATATTTATTAAGTTGAGACTTTTACTCACCTATGTAAGTGTGAGAAGTATACAACACAATATACTGAGGTGAAAATATCACGTGAAGATGTGACATTTGGTTGCATTGGGATCTCCGCTCACGTGGTCACCTGGGAGGTAACAATCACGTGTGGCTATGACGTCTGTGTAGATCGAGACCTCCGCTCACGTGACCATCTATGAAGAAACGCTACTTAGTTACAATAGGATCTCCGCTCAAGTGGTCACCTAGGAGGTAATAATCACGTGGGGTTATGACGTCTATGTAGATTGAGACCTTCGCTTACGTGACCTATGAGGAAATATTACTATTTAAAGCAAATATGGTAATTAATAGATAATTTGTATATGATTTTGTCTCCGATGGTAAAGATAAAACCTTGAGTCGTGTGGTTTTCTTCTTTTTTTCATTTTTTCATGTTTTGAGTCATTGTTGCAATTAAAACTTCAGGTGGAAATGTTTTCACTTAATTAAAAAAGGTATTTATATGCACAAACTAAGCTTAGACTATTCATTGCCTTTGATAAAGCTGTCTGGTACAGAGAAACGCGTCAGCCTGAGAACGGAGAGGTCTCCCCCCACGGAATTTACTTACCTTTATCTTTGGAATATCCTATCATAACCAGAGCATACGCTAAAGCCACACTTGCACATCTTGTGCCATCTGGGAGAGCGGGACACAGAGATCACACGGGCCGCTATCCAGTTATCTGGAACCCGTTGTTACGAACTGTGATTTTGGAGACTAAAGGAAAAAGGGACTGCACAGGTTGCAGGATATTAGTAACCCACCTTAGACACATCCCATATCTCATCCATAATACAAGAGTGGTCAAACAGGTAAATATATGGAATTATACACGCTATCATCATATTCCTAAAACCAATGTGTGGGAGATGTACCTCTGAGAAAGAACATTCATGTTTTATTGCATATATGCTAATTAGCAATTTTATTCTTTATTGTGCATTTATATTAAATACACAGATGTGTATATATATAATTTTTAGTGTTTATTGTGTATAATAAATTGTGTATTTATGAAGACATCCACAAGACTCTTTTATATATAATATATAGATATCACACATGCGCCTTTATCGCTTCATCTTTTGTATATGTTACAAGGGATATTGTTCCCGCACACTCCCCATGCTGTAACCTCTTTGATAAGGTACCTCAGCAGGCGCTCTCATCCCGCTTTCACCGGCATATCCGACCTGCACTGTGTCTTCACAACAGGGGGTTGCCGGAGTCTGCAGGGAAAGTAGAAACCGGCTTTCTATTTTTCTCCACTATATTCCTACTCTGTACCCAGGGGGTCTTGCTTTCCCTCTGTTCTGTCCAATACCAAATGGTAAACCGATAAGGGGTGAGAGGTGTTCCTCCAATAGGGCAGAGTAACTTGTTACACATTGATACTTTCTTTTCTTTTTAGCCCATTATGTTTAATTATACACACGTTTGCATAATATTAACAACAGAGGGTATTTATGTGTTTAAGTTCTACCAATAATTGTTTCACTTCTGGCAGATGAACCTCTTTGATACAATGTATATATCTGCAAATTTGTGAAATGTGTGTATTATACAAGATACATAATAGCCTTCAATAGAGGCACTTCAAGAAAGAAGGTGCTTATATGTGATTGGTGATTTTTTTTGTATATATAAGTTTTTTTGTGTATGGAATTTTCTAATAGAATTGGTGGAGGATGTACCATGATATTGATTACCTAATTAGGTCTAGACTTACATGGGTGAACAAATTGAGTTGTGTTATAATGCAGCAAAATAACCTATCCCTAATTACATATGTGATATTGAGACAGAGAATGTATAATGTTTAATATTTCTGCCCTAATTATAGGATGATCACGAGCTCAATATTTGGAGTATTGGATATATATAATATTTCACTTTTTTGCTCATATATACCTTGAATAAATAAGCAAATTATATATGCCTTGAATAATGAGACATATATACATATATGGAACTAGGTATTCTGCTAATTGACAGGTATATACACATAAGAGTCCTTTTTATTTCAATATAGAGGACAAATATAGCTAAATTGTCTCTATTATGACGATTACCGCAGCAATAAATTTAAGTGGGCTGCCGGGACTTGTTTGTGTTTTGTACAATATATATATGTTCTATGTTTGTATTAGTGAGTCCATTAAGTATTATATTTATATTTTTGCAAGTATTTATTAAAAGTTACGTTTTAGACAAGTTTTTGTCAAACAATGAGTGCACCTAAAAGGGTAAATTCTTTGCCTTGGAATCACCTTATGATTCCACACACTATATAGCTGTATATTGATCTTTTTCCCGTGGTGCACCACCAGCCACAAGGTAATTGAGTATAAAGTCTGTGATTAGACAATTTAATACATTTATAATAGGCTGGGTATAATAGTAAATTTATTTCTTGTTTCCTGTGCGGATTCAACAAAATCTACCCCCTTTAACGAGCATGTAACCCCTGGCAACAAGCATGTAACCCCTGGCAACAAGCATAAACCCACATGGCAACAAGCATAAACCTCATAGCAACGAGCGTAACTGCTGGCAATGAGCATAAACCCCCCTGGCAATAAGCATAAACCCCCATGGCAAGAAGCACAAACCTCATGGCAACGAGCATGTAACCCCTGGCAACGAGCATAAACCCCCATGGCAAGAAGCATAAACCTCATGGCAACAAGCATGTAACCCCTTGCAACGTGCATAAACCCCCATAGCAAGAAGCATAAACCTCATAGCAACGAGCATTTAACCCCTGGCAATGAGCATAAACCCCCATGGTAAGAAGCACAAACCTCATGGCAATGGGCCTAAACCCCCTGGCAATAAGCATAAACCCCCTGGCAACGAGCATAAACCCCCTGGCAACGAGCATGAAACCCCCATGGCAACGAGCATGTAACCCTTGACAACGAGCAGGTATTTTTAAAGTAATTAGAATCCTTACTGTGGGGTATAAAATGGTGCCGGGCAAATATGTAAGTGGCACTTTGGTAATAGGCATTACAGTGTGTGGCATAATGTGTAATGGGCATTATGGTGTGTGGAATAATGTAAGTCAGTATACCAGAGACGTCTGCTTAGTGCACTGCCTTATGGAGGAGCAAGGACAAACTTCAGGTACAGGAAGGGAGGGGGCGCAAAATTGCTGCCTTGCATCGGGTGACAGATATCCTAGTTTCGGCCCTGGTTTATGTTTTTTAATTTCAAATTGTGAAGTCAAAGACAACATTAATTGTATTGTATGTTGGCCTCGCTACTTCGCTTGACTAGTAGTTAGGTCAGGATAAGTCCGCCTTGAGCTGTAGAGGTCATTGCTGCCTCACAGCACTGAGGTTATGGGCTCGGTTCCCAGTATGGTTTTGGGTATGTGGAGTTTGTATGTTCTCCCTGTGTTTTGCATGAGTTTCCTCTAGGTCAGTGATTTTAAATTGCCATGGCACACCATCCAGCGATGCAGCGTGCGTGACCAATGAAAAAACATACACATTGGCTCCCACATAAAAATACACACACATTGGCCTCCACAGGAATAAAACACATTACAGTACTAGTGCGATGAGCTGACCGCCATGGCGCACTTGACAACTGCTCGTCGCACACTAGTTGAAAAACCCTTATCTAGGTGCTCCGGTTTCCTCCCACATTCCAAATATATCATGAGCAGCAGTATATACAGTGCTGGAAATTTGTTGTGTTTTGATCAGGAATGTGTGGAAAAGGTAGGTAGGGGAAGCACCTGCCATACACCTTTTTTCTCCATAGTTTTGACTATAAAAATGATTAGAATAATACAAAAAATATATTTATAATATTTTCTTAAAATTTTTATTTTTATATTCAAAACTCTGGAGTATAGCCAAGTATGACATGAAAGGCTTTGAATCGCCTTACCGCACATCACTGCCTGTTGTTACCATGCTAGTCAGGGCCGGCACTTCCATTGGGCAGCTTTAGGCAGTCTTGGAGAGGGGGCATGGGGGCCTCTCCTGCTGATGCAACTTGCTTAACCCAGCGGCGGCCACTGCACCCATCTACACCCGCCCCCCACAGAAAGCAGAAAGTACACACGCAGTCACTCACATTGCCGCAGGAGTCTCCAGCAGCTGGGTGTGGCGTCGGTGATGTCACTGTGTCACCGGCCGGCCCACTGCCACTCCGCCTCCTCCAGTATCACAGTGGGCAGTGTTCTGCAGCTTCCGGCACTTGAACCCCAGCCCTCCTGCCTCCTTCCATCCATTGCTGTTGCTGACGATGAGCTGACCCCTGAAGTGACCACAGACAGTCCAGCCTGAAGGACTGTCCACCGTAGGGCTTTCCACACATTGCGTTGGACACAGTCTGTCCCTTAAGGAAATCACACAGAGGTAAGTAGGCTTGGGGAATGTGTACGTATGTGTGTGTATGTATAAATAAAGTGTGTATAATATAATATGTGCGTGTGTTCTGTCTATCTAAGGGACCTATATATCAAGCAGTTTATGCATAATTTTATGTATTGTTCCTATGTACTAATGGCACAATGCAGGAGATTTCCAGCAACGTGCTAATTAGTGCTGCAGATCGCAGTCCCCATTATTATCAATGGGGACTACGATCTGACCTATGTGTATTAAACTCCAAAAAGCAATGCTTTTCAGAGATTAACCCCAGTAGTTTACACCATCTTCGGCCTATGGAGTCTCCAGGTGCAGGAGAGAGATCTTTCGATCTCTCCCCCGCAAATCCCGGCCAGTCCGGGAATCTGACTTCAGTGAAAGACTTCTCCGAAATGCCGGGGATATAACTTAGACGCCCACCAGCTGCGGCTCTAATCTTCCGATCGGACATCGGCCTCACCATTGAACATTAGAGCAGCCATATGGTTGCTCAGAATGCCTGACAGTATATGGCCACCGTTGTCAGTGGAACTGAGTCTTTCGAAGCAGTCCCTGGCACCGACTCGCCCACAGATGACACTAACTCCCCCAGTCAACGTCCAGGAATGCCTATCAGCGTTGTATGGATTGCCATCTATTTATCTATCTTACCTGCGTCCTGCCTGCGTGTAACCGCAAATATCCTGCAAAGTGGTTT
Source organism: Taudactylus pleione (assembly GCA_031769625.1). NCBI lineage: Eukaryota > Metazoa > Chordata > Amphibia > Anura > Myobatrachidae > Taudactylus > Taudactylus pleione. The sequence continues at coordinate 4,702,747 of JAUIMM010000153.1, forward strand.
TTCACATATTCTTTTGGAGGGGGTGTTTTATTATTTGTCAATGGCGGTTGTGATTCTAAGACACTTTCACTTGAGGAGCTAAAAAGGGTGTATTAGGGAGGAGGGGGGAAGGTAGGCAAAAGTTTTGCCTAGGGTGCCGAGAAACCTTACACCGGACCTGATGCTAGTGCTCTGGTTCCACATGTCTTATGTTGGAAGCACTTTTTCTCTGCCTTGGGTTACTATCTTTTATTGCGTCACTCCTAGAGCAACTTTATTTGCCTTATCTATCTGACCAGAATCATCTTTCAGGTAGAAGTACCTTCTAAGCAGAAGTGGGCTTGCAGTACTGCTTCTACAGTAGGTGACCGCGGTTGGTTAAGGTGTTTCCTTTTCGTCTACTTGGATGACATAGGAGGTAGCGATGCTCTTCTGTGTGTTTGGGTTAAAATAAACGAAACCAGGAGTATACTTCATGGATTCTTTCTGGGTCCTGCTACATCCTGAACTGCTACGCTGGTGGAGTTGGTTAAGTTTCGTAGTTCACTAGCGGCTTACTTGACGTCCTTGCGGCTTTTCATAGTTTACTCCCTGACCTTGTTGTCTCGTGCCTTTAATGTTGTCTTAAGTTTTCTTCTTGGTTCCCCTTTGGGATAGGTGGCCTTGGTCTTTTTATAGTACACATGTGACATTGTCGGTGTCCAGCTTTACAGCATCCTCATTCACAAAAGAAGCCAGGTTGACCTTTTCTGTTCCAATTTACAGTTCTAGTTGAATCATCCCAAAGTTTTAGATTTGAGTGCACAAAAGTGTTTCATTGCATAATGGTTTTTTTTTTTCCTCACTTAGAATAACCCCAACACCACTTGGGGAAGGTAAAAGCACGGTTACCATTGGACTGGTACAAGCCTTGACTGCACATAAAGATACCAATTCTTTTGCATGTCTTAGACAACCTTCACAAGGTCCCACATTTGGAGTCAAAGGTAAACTTCTGAAAAGGAGTAACAGGAATAATGAATGTGCTGCCTTCATGTCAGTATGGGTTCTAACAGTTAAAAACAGGCCAGGCTGGACATCACAGCTAAGTAAAGGTTCTTGATCTGTAATGTCTATCCCGCATGTTTTAACTGTTAGAACTGAAAAGGATTGTACACTTTTTAATTTGTCTATTTGGTAAACATAATTTATCTATATTTTATAGGTGGAGCAGCAGGAGGGGGCTATGCTCAAGTTATACCTATGGAAGAGGTATGAAAAAATAAAATTTTACAATATTTATAAAGCAGTACATTCAATTTTCATACAGTCTTAATATATTCTACCATATATTCCAAGTTTTGCGAAGACATTGAGCAAGGTTGCCGAAGAGTGTCCATGTAGACATGAGCTTAGCAATCACTTATTGAATGTTTTGCCCAGCTATATGAATTCTCCTAGTTTCAAACTGGAGCTGCATGTTTCACAGTTTAAAAATTTATAAAACAGGTTCCCTCAGCCCTAAAATGAAAATGTATAATACACATTTTTATTTGTTAAATTTGTAAATGCTTTTTGGGTGATTGAAGTTAGTAGAAGAATGAATTGTATGCACAGGGCTGCCATCAGACTTTGTGGGGCCCCGCACAATGTAAACATGTAGCGGCCCTGCAAGCAGAGGTACTATGGTGGGCAGAAGCACAGAAGGGGGTGCAGACAAATCTATACATGGTGGGGGCAGGCAGAGGCACACATGGATGGTAGGTAGAGAGAGGTAAATATATAGAATACTGTAGCCATAGACACATCTCTGTTGGGGGGGAGGATGTGGTGGGGGTCAAAAAGCTTCTGAAGGCAGTCAGTGGCGGGTAAAAGAGATTTTTAGGAGCGGCTGACTGTACTAACCAGGACCTGTGCTTCAGCAGTGACTTCATGCATGACCGGCAGCCTAGCAGCTAATCAGTCTGCCTGTCTGTCATTGCAGTGCAGAACTCTGTCTGCTCTGAAGTCTGTACGTCGGTGTGGTGAGCAGAGAAGCTTTAAAGCTGGGTACACAATCCAGGACGACTGATCGGCCAATCCGCCATCCTATCTGACGATTGGTAAGCCCATACACACTTGCCAATCGCTGGCACGATGCAGCGTGCCTGACATCACAACTTGGCGGGCATTTTTTGTACCTGCCTAGTTGTGATGTCAGTCACCGGCAGCCTCTGCTGCAAGTGTATGGGCAGTTGGCTGACTGCCCGGACACACAGCACAATGTGCCGATATATCTTCAGATATATCGGCCATCGGCTGTGCTGCACAGCCAACGCGATATGTCTGTCAACGATGACGTACACAAACCTATTGCTAGTACACATCTGTCAACGCGCCCAAGATATATCTGCTGTGCATACACACTTACCAATTGGCTGACTGATATGTCTCTTCCTGTAGTAGATTATATGTATTTTACATATTTAAGCATGTTTAATTTTATTGCGGCCTCTTCAGATCATCCTCCAGCCTACATGGACCAAAAAATGAGTGTACCCATGCTTTAGATCAGAGTTGGGGAACCTTTTTTTTTCTGCCAAGGGCCATTTTGATATATATAACATTATTCGGGGGCCCGGTGTAGGTCACACCCCCTCCATGTGACATCACACGGAGGACGGAGTCACAATTGCCGGTGATTACCGCAATGTCTGGAGCATCCTGAGGATGCTCCGGGGAGCTGTAAGGGCAGCAGTGTAATCGTCTGAAGCGTCCTAAGGATGGTCCAGGCGGCACTGCTGCAGAGATTCTGGCTGCAGAGTGCCATTCTAGGCACCATGCTAGCCAGATGAGGCTATCAGGAAAAAACTCAGAGGGCCAGACCAAATGATTCTGTGAGCCTTCTACGGGCCAGAGGTTCCCCATCCCTGCTTTAGATGAAGAGAATATACATCTTAACATCACTGACAAAGGGATATGTCAATTTCAAAGCGCTTGTCAATCAGCAGCTGTAAGAGGAGAGTGTTAGGCTCTTCTGAATTATATCATATAAAACCACAACAAGATGCAGCGCTTGTGGACACTTATTAATACTGTGGAAAATTTTATATCATGAACACATGGCTTGGTTGTACAAAATAATTTTTATATATATATATATATATATATATATATATATATGTGTGTGTGTGTGTATATAGATAGATGTATATAAATAAAATTAATTGTATAAAATATAAACACTCAGTTTGAGCATGTATAACTGTAGTTAAAAGTAGTAGCAGGTTCTAGGGTTTCCCCCAAAACACCATAAAAAGTCATAGAGTCCAGCAGCAATAATTAGATCAGTCCCGGTTATAATTCCCAGTAGATTAAGAGTTAACGTTACCAAGATGACATTGGGCAAGAAATACTCACATTTCTTGGTGTCCTTTAGCTTGGATAGATCTTTAGCTGTCCCAAACTCCGACTTCCTGGTCTGGGGTACTGTGTAAGTAATCCTCCAGGTGCTCTGTATGGGGGGTCCCCTGTTGTATTGCTCAATGCGTTTCCGTGTGGCAGGAGCCTACACCTTCGTCAGGAGCAGATGAGATGACGAAGGTGTGGGCTCCTGCCACACGGAAACGCATTGAGCAATACAACAGGGGACTCCCCCTACACCAGAGCACCTGGAGGATTACTTACACAGTACCCCGGACCAGGAAGTCGGAGTTTGGGACAGCTAAAGATCTATCCAAGCTAAAGGACACCAAGAAATGTGAGTATTTCTTGCCCAATGTCATCTTGGTAACGTTAACTCTTAATCTACTGGGAATTATAACCAAGAATGATCTAATTATTGCTTCTTGACTCTATGACTTTTTATAGTGTTGAGGGGGAACCCTAGAAGCTGCTACTACATTTATAGATGCTCAAACTGAGTGATTATATTTTATACAATTAATTTTGCTTATTTCTTCATATATATATTAAATATTATTTTGTACAACTAACTCATCTTAACATCATGAAACCGGAAGTATAAACGAAAATGTTAATAGACAATAAATATTGAGAACTAGGTGTAATAACTTTCTTTCTGTTTTGCAGTTTAACTTGCACTTAACTGGTGACATCCATGCAATCACAGCAGCCAATAATTTGCTGGCAGCTGCCATCGATGCTAGAATTCTGCATGAGAACACTCAGTCGGACAAGGTGATTATTGCAATCTAAAAATTGAAAAGGAAAGGAGTGGGAGGTATAATCAACCACAAAATACTCTATAGGGAGAGCACTCAAATCGGCAGTTAGTCAATTTAATAAAATGTAACTTTTAATATGGTTATATTTAGCGATAATAAAATTGGTCTTACAATCACATATAACACAACACACAGATAACATATACTGATAAACTTTAGGCAAATTGGTAAAGGTGTAGTGAAATCACCATAATTGTCATATCATGTTTTAGGCGAAATATTACAAAATTCACATAAATGCATCACTAACAAAAAATTTAAAAGTTTTAATGTAAAAAGCACCAGGTTCAGAAAAAATAGGTCTGTGGTTAGTCCTTTAATAGGACATGAGATGACCACTGTCACTGTATGATCCACAATAAAAGAGAACCTGTCAGTGAAATAATAGTTGGGTGCATCAAGTAATGCAACTAGGCTCTGCTGTTTCTTCTCATACAATGTAGAGGAGAGGAAATGAGAGATCTGCTAGCGCATACACCCCTTGAGAAGAAAGCAACAGTGATCCACTTCATCAACCCCAATCTCTACTGTTGGTTGTCTTGCCAAAAGTATTGGACAAGCAATGAGAGGATTCTCAGGTCGGTATGGGAATCACTGGGAACTAGAAATATTAGGACAGTATAGTCTCAAGGGAAATATAAAGAAAAGTCTGGGATAGAGGTTCTACCCACAGGCTCTGCTGCTCCTTCTCATGTATATATACAGAGGAGGAGGAGTGAGAGATCTCCCGTGCGTAGTAATCCCTTACAAAATTGGATAAGTAGAAGCAGTGGTTCTCCTCTACAGCCAAAGTCTCTACTATAGATTGTCTTGCCTAATGGTATAGGACAATTTAGGAGAGGGCTGAGGGGTTAATGTAGCCACTGAGAAATTACAGATACAGATCCCAAATGGTGGTTGAATAGCCAATATAAATCACTTAATATCGATACTATATTATGGTGTGGTTTTATGGTTCTCTACTAAAGGTGTTCCACTATGAATACCTTTAGTAGAGAACTATAAAACCACACCATAATATAGTATCAATATTAAGTGGTTTATATTGGCTATTCAACCACCATTTGGGATCTGTATCTGTAATTTCTCAGTGGCTACATTAACCCCTCAGCCCTCTCCTAAATAGTCCTATACCATTAGGCAAGACAATATATAGTAGAGACTTTGGCTCACGGGAGATCTCTCACTCCTCCTCCTCTGTATATATACATGAGAAGGAGCAGCAGAGCCTGTGGGTAGAACCTCTATCCCAGACTTTTCTTTATATTTCCCTTGAGACTATACTGTCCTAATATTTCTAGTTCCCAGTGATTCCCATACCGACCTGAGAATCCTCTCATTGCTTGTCCAATACTTTTGGCAAGACAACCAACAGTAGAGATTGGGGTTGATGAAGTGGATCACTGTTGCTTTCTTCTCAAGGGGTGTATGCGCTAGCAGATCTCTCATTTCCTCTCCTCTACATTGTATGAGAAGAAAAAGGCAGAGCCTAGTTGCATTACTTGATGCACCCAACTATTATTTCACTGACAGGTTCTCTTTTATTGTGGATCATACAGTGACAGTGGTCATCTCATGTCCTATTAAAGGACTAACCACAGACCTATTTTTTCTGAACCTGGTGCTTTTTACATTAAAACTTTCAAATTTTTTGTTAGTGATGCATTTATGTGAATTTTGTAATATTTCGCCTAAAACATGATATGACAATTATGGTGATTTCACTACACCTTTACTTTTGCCAATTTGCCTAAAGTTTATCAGTATATGTTATCTGTGTGTTGTGTTATATGTGATTGTAAGACCAATTTTATTATCGCTAAATATAACCATATTAAAAGTTACGTTTTATTAAATTGGCTAATTGCCGATTTGCGTGCTGTCCCTAATAGAGTATTTTGTGGTTGGTTATACCTCCCACTCCTTTCCTTTTCAATGTTTAAATTACTCTGAGAAGCACCTCCACTAATCTATATACACCCTGAGCGGTATGATTGATGATACAGTGGTTATAAGAGCAATTTTGTTGTTTCCTTATCAATTATTCCACAACAAGGTGAATAAAAAACCTGTGCGGTGACACTTCCCACTTTCCCCTTTTTCTCCCCTTTCTCATAATATATGATTATTACAATCTGTATACAGCTGATGCTATATATTCCCGGTGAATAGATAGTGTTTCACATTTGTCATCATGTCTCCTTTTTATGGAGAAAACTTTTCATCTTTTGCGGACTCCCCTCAAGGTTTGATATTTTAAAACATTTGCTATAGTGGGCGGAGTAGCCACTTTTTAAAATTAAGTAAAGTATTTTATATGTCTTCCAGGCTTTGTATAATCGTCTTGTGCCTTCTATTAATGGAGTGAGAAACTTTTCTCCAATTCAGATTGCTCGGTTAAAGGTGAGTTGTGTTAGATCAAATGAAGGTAAACAGTAGTTACAATAGTGCATACTAAAACGAATTATTTAAAAATTAAAAGCAAATTTCGTGCTATGTTTTGGAAATCTGAGTTCCATTTCCAACATGTATACTGAACTGTCTGTAACGGAAGACTTGCTTAGAGTGCACTTTGCTATAACACTGTTAAGTGTTACATTTTTGCATGCATTGTGCATCCTGAAGTAATTTTGATTTCATGTAATAAGAAACAAATAACAGTTTAAGTATTTACATGTAATGGGTCTGTTGTCTGACATACATGTTGACCATCTGTGTAGATACAGAATGCTGACCTAGGATTTTAGGCTTAGGGTTAGATAAAGGTAACGGTTTAGGTTGGGATTAGGGTAGTGTTTACATTTTAAAATCCCATTGTCGACATTGTAACTGTTGACATTCTGGCATTGCAGACAAGTCAGGGTCGAAATCTTAAATGTTAACATTCAGACCATGGCGACATTATGCTATCATCCTTCTGAATGTATATGTAATATACCACACAAATGTAATGTGTACAACTTTTAAGGCTTTATTGACTATAATTTAATATCTGGGATAGTTTATTATCTGTCGCAATCAGACGAAAGAAAGCGGTCACTAAATGCTGCAGACAAAAACACAGTTTTGTTGTTTCCCATGGTAAATTATAAAATAGTGGTTACTTTATTGCTACTGTATCATAAACCTATGTGTACCCATATTCCCCTAACTATTGAAGGGCATCCATTGCTTGCACTCGGCAACATACCTTGGTGATGTCATTAGATCCCTGTAACTACAAGATGGCTACCCCCAATGGAAGTATGTGGCTGGTAAATTTTAATTCAAAATGGGGAGCCACTTTATAATATTTTTATTCGTAGTACATCAGCTAATGTACAATTTAAATAGGATAGTCACCTAAGCGCACAGGATTACAGAATATCAACAGAAGGCAATACAAAGTCTTGCATAGATATTATTACCACTGTAGTTAAACGTCCCAAATGTAGAAAAAATGGAAATATATTCAGTTCTGCGTATTTCACCACAGTAAACAATAAATGTCCCTGTACAAAATTGGAGGGTAGCCTTCAAGTATTCAAAACGACTTGTTCACAGAAATCTTCAAACTCCCATATCACATCTTAAATAGAAGAAAGTAGCCCGCCACCTGTGGAACGCACCTTGTGTGCCGCAGATGCTGCTCACCAATTTGTCCCCACTTACTGACGTCAAGGCGCCGTCTGTGCTCCGTATCCGTGGAAACGCCAGACGCTGTACAGCAGCCTGGAACGGAGTAGCATCAGCAGACACTGGAAAACAACAACATTGCTAATGTATTTTATTTATTGCTAAATAAATAAATGAATAGCAATGTTGGTCGAGTATATACAGGAAGTAGTCCACTTATGCTTTGCATTTTATTTATGGATTTTTCTTTTTAAGTAATTCATATCCAAGAGGCTAGTTATATAGTGAAAGCAATATGATTTTATAATTCTAATGGTCTACCCACTCCAAATTTCTTGAATGAAATACTTCTCTTTTCATCTTATCTGATCTCAATCAGATGCTTCATAATCTAAGATCATATATAACAATAACATGGCTTACAGCATGATTGGGCTAGTCAGCTCAGCAATTAGGCAAATGGTAGATCCACTCAAAAAGAGAGAAAAAATTTATTATTCACTATGAAACTTCTCCATAACATGTGGTTTGTAATCAGTAGGTGGCAGTAGTTCTGTTACTTATATACAGGTTTTGATTAAATAGTCAGATGAGACCCTGCCCTTTAAAACAGGACATGGGTGTTTTGTATTCTGATGGATTTAACCAGGGACATTGAAAGCCAAATAATTTTGTGCCATGTATTTAATTATTCCTGCACATAGACCTCACTAGCTTTGTTTTTGACAAATGTAATGTTTTGAGAACTGTGATATGCATTGTAGTAGTTGCATATGTGTGCTCATTTCATTGTTTTGTGGAGGTTTAGTGAAACTACATCTATCTAATCTAAATACTTTAATTTCTATAATAATAATAATAATAATACTGATCTGGCTAATCTATCCTTTCTGAACCATTTCACACACTGGAAGGAACTTATAGGGGAGTTGACATAGGGCCTGAGATGGACGGAATTACACATGAGCAGCTCTGCAATTCCGTCCATCTAAAATGCAAATGTAGCAGGAGGTGTCTGTAGGACACTTAGATGACACCTTGCTGCATTAGGTGATTGAATGCTTTTTGTCTTACCTGTAAGTGATAAGATGTTAATGGGTACTGGGGAGTCATTAAAAGACAAACATGGCTGTCATGATTTAAAGAGATGATATGGTATGTTCAAGTAGGGTTGTATTTTCAGGAAAGGTTTAGCAAAATTGATATTATTATTGGTAGCAGCAGTGTGTTTTCATTTATTAGCATTTCAAGGTCAAATAAAATGGTGATCTACATCCACTATCATAATTAACAGTTCGCAATTCTTTATTACATTTTACAGATTTGCCCTTGACAATGTCCTCTGTTTGTAGTGTTAACCAGTTGCCTTCCTTCTTTTGTTGCTCTATGTCATTGAATATGTTGGTTAATAGAAGAGTAATGTGGGGTATTTTGTTTGTTTTTAGGGGGGTTTGTGAGATGTTTGTAACCTCTCTCTATTCTGTTTAGAGAATTGGTATTAACAAGACTGATCCTGGATCACTGACGGCAGAAGAGATTAGTAGATTTGTACGCCTGGACATTGACCCTTCTACAATAACTTGGCAAAGAGGTAACTAAATACATCAGCAGTAGGGAGGCCAATCCCGGGATTGGGAACGGCAGGATCCTGGGATTTTCGCCTAAAATTGGCAGGATTTGAAACCTGTGATTGGAGCTTCCAATCTACAGAATGTCAGGATGAGTGAGCACATGTGCGGTTTAGTTTTTATTTTTCTGTTTGTTTATGCCGGGGCTGAGCACCTGCAGCACCTGCTCAGACGCTTCCCTAGTCAAAGGTCACATTGCGCAGCCCCACACCGACGCACTCCAGCTGCGCCTGGCCGCTTAAGCGGAGGACGACTGCAGTGCTGAGCGGCCACGTGGCGTGGCGTTAACCTGTGCTGTCAGCCAGCATGAGTGTGACAGAAAAAGTACAGAATAGATAATATTTTCATTGACCAACTCAATCCTGGGAATCCCAGGATTGAAGAAACGACTTGGGATTGGCTTCCCTAATCAGCGGTATGTGAGATAGGTACATAGATGGTTAATGTTAGGGCTGATTCAATATTTATAAATACAAGAGAGAGAAAAGTTGCACTGCACCCAGGGGCCAAGGACAAAATATGTAATAAAATATTACATTTATTTATGCAAAGTTAAAAAACGTTTACACTGAATGTCGGATTGTTGGCCTGTGTTGGTCACAGGAAGTGAAATGTTTTTTTTAACAAATAGGTGTGAATACATAGATTTTATTTATATAATATTTAAAAAATATTTTGTTTCCATTTCTACATGAAACTTTACTGCATTATCTTGTGTGTTTTGATTGTACCTCCATGTCTTTTGAATTGACACTTTGGACTTTGTGTTCTATTCCATAGTGTTGGACACAAATGATAGATTTCTTAGGAAAATCACCATTGGAGAAGCAAACACAGAGAAAGGGTTTTCACGGCAGGTAACTCCATGCAATACTAAAGTGCTCTTAGAAGCAGCAATGATCAAGCCATGATAGCATTTATGTTATGTAAGTGAATTTTCAATTTTAGCTTTGCATTTTGTGGGGTTATATTTTTCAAACATGACCTCCAAAATTACGTGTAATCTCCACTTTCTAATAAGTGCAGTAAAGGAAGTGTTGTAAATAGTTTGTTTTCCTCTGTTCTTCAAGACTCCGCAATCCTCTATGCAGGGGTGTATTTATAATGGGTGCAGGGTGTGCGGTGCACACGGGCCCCTGTGTCCGGGGAGGGTGGGGGCCCGCTATAGACTCTGGGCACACTCTACTGCCCAGAGTCCATAAGTGCGGCGCTGGCTGCGCACTGCCCAGTGCGCAGCCGGACGGGGGGGAAGGGGGCCCGTGACGGAGACTGCACACAGGCCCCCTCCTCTCTATAAACGTCCCTGTTCTATGGCATGGAAGACCCTTTCGGTATCCGGATGGAAGATCGACAATGTTTAGGTCGACAGGCAATAAGTTGACTGACAAACGGTCGACAGTGCAGATAGTCGACAGGTTCAAATGGTCAATCCTTTTTTTTTTTTTTTTACATTTCTAAGGTTATGGGTGTGGGTTAGGGTTAAGCTGCCGGAGGGGATGGTTAGGGTTAGGCAATAGGGGGGAGTGTTAGGCTAAGTCAATTGTGGTTGGGTTAGGTTTAGGGCTAAATTACAAAAAAAAAAAAAAGTTGACCATTTTTGTATCGACCATTTGAACTTGGTGACCTTTTGTCATTTGAGCTTTGTCCCTGTCAGCATATTGACCATGTCAACCTATTGACTGTTGATCTAAACATTGTTGATCTATTATACGACACACAATACTTTCTGTCATCTAAAACGGGGGTGGCCAACCAGCGGCTCTTTGGAGTTTCCGATGCGGCTCCCGGCTTGGCAGAATCCCACTAGTACTGAGAACGCTGGTCTCTGTAGTGATCAGAGATTAAAGAAGCCTCTGATTGCTTCAGAGGCCAGCGTTCCCAGTAATGCAGTGCGCCTGCTGGATCCGGTTAGATCCAGTAGGCAGCGGAAGCGACGGCGGGACTCTGGAGCCCTGACAGCGTGGAGCTGTGCAGCATTAAGACAGTTTAAGTTTCTTTATAGGGGTTTGGGCCGGGAGGGGGCGCTAGTACCCCCTGCACTACCTTAGAGGGCACAACTACAGGGAGCATTGCAGAAGGGCCACAACTACTGGGGGCGTTGCTTAATGGGCACAACTGCAGGGGGGCACTGCATAATGGGCACTGGTTTTCTAAATATGTATTTCATGTGGTTCTGGATTTCAATATGTATTTTATGTGGATGTGTATTTGAAATGTATTTTATGTGGATCTCACTTGTTTCTGTGTATTTTATGTGAACGTGGCTATGTCAATGTGCTCTGGCTTTTTCTTTCACTTCAACAGTGTAAAAGTTATATTGGGGAGTTTATATAAATTGTGTATTTTCAATGTGCTGGGCTCGCCCCCAGCGTGACTAAAAACGGGGGTGTGACACAAGGTCATGCTCCTGCGAATGTCATACCAAAGGCGTGCCCACAAAAATGTGTGCACGCTTTTGGCGCGCTCATGCGATCGGCTCTTTAACTTGACCATAGTTATTTTTTGTCTCTTTGCCTCTGACTGATTGGCCATCCCTGATCTAAAGAGACATCTATAATTCATTTGCTATCTGGTTTTGTTTAGTGTTCTGGAAAGTTGGTGGCGATTGGGGATAGTTTTAATAAATTTAGTAAAATGATTTACTATTACCAAGTATTATCTATGGAGGAAAAGTGTCAGTCCCAGAATATGTTGTGTAGCTGTCCTTTTCTCTTTATATTGTTAAATCAGGTCACTAAGAGCATCTTGCATTATTGCTGAGCAGTTAGTTACTCCTAGCATCTACTCGCAAGGTTGATTACATAACAATGAAAAGTGCAATAAGTCTTATATGGATATCAGGCCCTGATTCAGAGCCGGACGCTCTTACAGAGCGCTCGCTCTGAAACAGGGCCGTCCCTTCTCCTTTTTGGAGCGGCCTCCTGGCCGCTCGCATAGCTGTGTGTGACCACCCACAGCTATAGCGAGCGGCCAAAATGATGGTCGCGATGGTCAAGACCATCGCGACCATCGGGTTTGCGACGAGACCCTGCGGTAGGGTCTCGCTGCCACAAGCCCTGGAGTGCTTTCGGCTCTATCAGCGTTCCCATGGGAATGCCTCCGCCTGGGCAGCCACGCCCCCGGCACGCCCACCAAAGGGGACGTGCTGTCAATCACCATCGACAGCACGCCCCCTTTGGTGCGAGACCCATAACGACGGCTTTTAAAAAAAAAAAAAAAAATTCCCTACCCTGGTAATGAGGGATATATTTACTGTATGTTGATGCTGCATTTAGGTTCTGCAAAGTAATAAAAGCAATAATATAATTAAAGGAAAACTTAATTCTTGTGGAAATTTAAAAAAAAATATATATATTTTAGTGGTTACATATGCAAAATATATACTCAGGGAATAATTTATCAATATAACTCCATCCTATTTGTGAACCTTTGTTATATACACTCTTGTAGAGTACATAATACTTGCCTCGACAGCCATATAGAGTCCTATGACTGGCCCCTCTCATATTGTGTATTTTGCCACCATTCTTGGATTTGAGGATAGTAGCCTAAAAACCTGTTGATGTTGGGTTTGAGACGCAGTTGAGGGAAATTCTCCCTGAATATAGCAAATATTGGTCTTTACTAGGCCAAGCTTGGCAATGCTGTTAAAATTCTGAATTGAGGTATTTCCACAATATGTTAAATGGTTTTCAGTTGAATATATTTGTAAACTTGGTTAGTCTGTACCATCTACTGGTATATTGTGTGACTTACTTGGCTGAACTATCTCCCTGGAGTAAAGTTTAATATGCCATGTGCCTAGGTCAGTGACGTCTTAAGTGTACAAAACCAAACCAACATTTTATCATTTTAATTTGTATTTGTGTCAATACCCTGTGCTAGGGACACGATTTGTGTTTGCCTTCCATCTGTGTATTAAAACTGGGGATGAATTTCCAAGATGTTATGAACTACAAGTTCTTGATTGTACATTATGTAATTTTGATTGAAATGATCTTGTGACCTCACAAGTGGTCAAAGTAATGTGTTTTTTCTGTATGCTTTGAAATTAATGGATAAAAATGTTTATTTATTGAATCTTTTAAATCATTAAATATTTTGTGAGAATTTTTCTCAAACTAATTTTATTTATTAATTTTTTTTAGGCGCAGTTTGACATTGCTGTTGCAAGTGAAATCATGGCTATACTTGCTTTAACTGACAGTCTACACGATATGAAGAAGAGGTTTGGGAGGATGGTGGTAGCCAATGATAAAAAAGGACAACCAGTAACTGCAGAAGATTTGGTATGTTCTTTTCCTGCTAGTCATCTTACAATGTAATTGTATTAATGTACTTCAGAGCTGAATTCATATTGTTTTTGTGCCCTTTTTGTTTTTACTCAACCACTGCTCAGTTACAACTCTCTTGTATGACTGAGCGTTGTATATGTCACAGTGCGATACAAATTCTTACACAAAAACAATTCTCCCAAAATGCAGACTAGAACAGTAATTTATTTACAAAAAAAACCAACTAAATGGGTGCAAACGGGCCCCTAGGTTCAGGGGGCCCACACCACACTCACTGCACCCATAATTTTTAATACTTACCTCTCCGAAGTCCCACGTCGGCTGGAGCAGCGCTGCACAAAAACGCCTGGAAAATGACCACTGCGACCATTTTCCCGGCGTTTTGCGCATGAGCAGTAGGGAAATTGCAGACTTGTGCTCCAAGTCTACTGCTGCTTTCAGTGCGCTGGTGCGACATTATCTATACACACTGTAACTTACAGTACTCTGTGATTAGGGATGGCTTAGGGAGGCCTTGTAAAACTGAAGTCCTCCCTGAAGCCAAGCTAGGGAACATGTAAAGTTTAGATGGCTGTTCTCGGACGGGTTGCATGACCTGGAGACGTGGTATATGGCCAAAACCTCAATAGGGTTAAGGCCATTTTGTTTGCCAGATTACAATAAAGTACCCCTCATGCACCTTTACATGCCAACCCAGAGCCTCCTCATGTCCTTTTAAATGGAATCAGAGTCCCCCTCATGCACCTATATATGCCAGAGAGGCCCTCTTCATGTGCCACTTGTGCTTTCCCCCTTATGCCAGCACATCAGCCATCTATAGTTTACCAGCAGCCCAGATGTGAGCGCAAGGCCCATCATCATCATTCATCACACGTGCCTTCTGAGTGATCACAGACACACACTGATAGAGCCTTGCCTATCCAACCACAGGTCCAGGCAGCACTCCTCCGTCTCCACGGTAGCTGAGCCAGCTCAGCACTCTATGGACCTCATTCAGACCCGCTCGCAAGTGGGTCGATGTTTAGGCCCTGCGCACGCGCAGCGGCCGCACTGCGCGTGCGCAAGCCCCGGAGCGAGAGAGAAATTCTCTCACTCGGAGCTCACTACAAAAGGGGTGGCTGTCGATGTTGATCGACAGCTCGCCCCCGTTTTGTAGGCGTGGCGGGGGGGTGGTTTCACAAACGGAGGCGCCTGCTGTTTTGTGGGCGGCCGCAGTGACATCAGTAATGATGTTCGTGGGGAGCTTCCTGCTCGATCAGAGCAGGAAGCTCCCTGGGGCTTGCGGTTGCCGAGACCCAACCTTAGGGTCTCGTCGCAAGCCCCGATGGTCTTGATGGTCTTAACCATCGCGACCAACAACCTGGTCGGTCGCTAAAGCTGTGGGTGGTAACCCACAGCTTAGCTAGCGACCATGAGGCCGCACTTCAAAACCCAAGCGGCCTCCCTCATTCAGAGCGACCGCTCGCATTTTGCGAGCGCCTCTGAATGAGGGCCTATATCCGTCCACCCCATCAGTCAGCCAAAGATGCCACTGCCCCCCCTCTGACATGGCAACTCATTGTGGTGCTCACTCCCAAATAGGTAGAGAGGCTGTCACAGGCTGTGAGGACGGTCCTGAGCTTTTCCGGACACCCATTGTCTGGGTTGTGATACCTTGTACAGTAATACTAGGCGTTGGTCTGTGGGCTTCATGTTTCACATGGCTGGCTTAGGGCAAATTCTATTAATGTTACACATGGGTCAGTAAGAGAAAACAGGAGTGGAGTACTGACCCAGGTGGAAGGTTCCCACTATTATTTAATCTAAATCATATGGGGGATGGCTGGAAAGTTAGGGTTTCAGTGGGTGTCTGAGCAATTCTGACAGTTCTTTTGCCAGAGGAAGAAGTCCACTGAAGCCACCTACATTCTAAGCACTGGAGTCTACCTACTTGGCAGTGCACTTAACACTATAGAATAAGTTTAATTTAAAAAAGTGGGGGTGTTTTAGGAAGATGCTAGAAGAAAAATGGAGCAGGTAAGGAAAGGGGTGCTCTTGTAATTTGAGAATTTAAGTATTTGATGCTGGACCATTTGCAGATGTGGATGGCAACGCAGCAGGCTGTACAATGGATCAGCAGCATTTTCATGTGCCACATATTATCTATGCCCGTGCCTGATCTGAACTTTGTAACATGCTCTGTGGAGAATATATAGCTGGGGATAATGTGGTTGGAGTGTTCCAGGCACCAAACAGTTAAGCTTTCTGCTCCCAGGATGCCCTTTGTCCTCCTCCACATATTCCCCACCCCTGGCCACAGGCATTCAGTTGTTTGTTTGGTGTGGCAGGATTCAGGCGCACATTTGTAACAGGGGACTGCTCATGCAGTCCCAAGCTTTTATTTTGTTTTATTTCTATGTTTTTGAGTTAGCAGTACAGAGCGCCTGAATTAAGACGCCTGCACTGCGACTCAGTCTACCTTCGCCGGGCCGCGACACCAGTAACATGTCTGGTGATTTCAGTGGGTCACAGCAGACCATGCTAGCAGTGATGCTGACACCCGGGCTGCAACCGGAAGCACTGAGATGTCTGTTAAGGCAATTCCTCGCTTACGGGCAATCGCACACAGCAGTCCTTGCTTTTGGCGCTGGATATGCACTGGAAGCCGCTGCAGTGAGGGCCTGGGGCCATCCGCTCCCTCACTAGACCACCGGGGCCTTATCGCCTGACGCTGGGGATCAGCAGCAGATGCTTCTGCTGCCATGAGGCCAGCGTACCCGGCTGGTTAACGCAGTTCAGGGGAGGTAGGCTCTCCCCTGACAGTTTCTCTCCTGACCCAGTCGCAAATCCATCAAAGGTTTTCGTGCGTATGGGTCGCTCCTCCTACACTCCTCGTTCATATGAGGCGATCACAGTCCACTATCGGTGGGTCAGTCTCCCTGTATACCTCTCCTCAGGGTCAAGTATATAGTGCTCTATATGCTACCAAGCCTCGTGTTTGAGTAGTTGATTGAGGGTCTATTGCAACTAAATTGAATGTGACTGTTTGCTAGTGTTGTGTTGATACTGCCTCTCATTTCTGACGCCGGGGATAAGGGATAAGGTAAGACGCGGGTCACTGCTTGCGGCAGCGCAGATCTCCCAGGCAGTGCGTGGACAGGTCCCCCTGTGTACCTCTGCCCTGCTAAAGGACAGCGTACACAGAACTATAGCCCTCCCAGACACTGAATCTGGGCAGTTGATTGTAGTGACAAGGTGCAGTGAGTATTGACTTTCTGCATTCTATGTGACTTTTGCTAGTGCTGACTGTCTGTGCTTTATTTCTACTTACTGTCCGTCTATAACTATCCCTTTCCTTCTCCTACAGCCTAGACAGGTGTGTGTGGGAAGGACTTTTCCTGGACCTCACTTATATAAATTCATGTATTTGTGAGGTCGGTCACATACAGTTGTGTGCTACATGGTGCCATATTTGTGGGCTTGTGTGCTGCATGCTTGTGGGTGCGCCAAGAATAAACACTGAGCTTCCCTGTGTTGCTATATATATCTGTGTATATATTTTTTTATCATGTCTGATGAGGAAGTTGAGCGCTCCACGGCTCCCACTCTGCTCTCCTGCAGACTCTGCGCTGCAGGGGTAAATATGGAAGATTATCACAGGATGGGCTGTGTGTGTGGTGCCGTCAGTTACCTGGTCCCTCTACCCCACAACTTCGGGACAGGATCCTCCTTGGGTGGTGTTTTCTCAAGTGCTGGCTTCCATCGCGGACCATTTGGCGGTCCCGACTGCTCTCCCCCATAGGGGTTACCTCAAACAGCCATCCCCCCTTCTCCGGGTATACCGTAGTTATTGCAGTCTCCCCCTGGGCCTCAGGCTGATAATCCATACACGGGGTTCCCTATGTATATTCAGTCTCCTCCGGTGACGCAGCAGTCAGTCATTCCCTTCCAGGGTCTCCCGCAGGCGGGTCAACCACCGTGGGTAGATGTGTTCTCCAGTTCAGTCCAGAGTTTGGCGGCCTCATCTTCAGCCTTTCAAACTTTGTTGCATAGTGACAAACCTCAAAAGGCGTCTAAACGCACTGTTATGTCATCCCAGTCTGCGCAGCTATCAGACTCAGATGCGTCATTGGATGAGGGGGAATTGCCTGAGGACTCTGATTCGGATTCCCCTGCCCGGGAAGTGGAGACGAAATCTTCCATTAACGTGCAGGCGGTGCGGTCCATTCTTGATTTAGAGGATGACGCCCCGGCCCCGAAGTCAAAGTATCCAAATTTTAAGCAGGCAAAAGTGACTTCGGCTGTTTTTCCTCTATCTGACCAGCTGACTGATCATATGGCGGAGGCCTGGCAGTCGCCTAGTAAGAGGTTCCAGCCACAGAAACGTTTAGCATCTAGTTATCCGTTTCCTGCAAGTTATTGCAAAAAGTGGGAAACCAGCTGGGCCAATGTACTGGAAGATACTCTTCCTGAAGAAGCTCTGGAGGTTCAGAGAGCTTTAGATGGACAGATTAGGGACGCTGCTTCCTATATTGGAGAAGCGTCTTTGGATGCCAGTCTTCTGACATTCAGAGTTTCGGCGGCAGCGGTCTCTGCTCGCTGGTCTTTGTGGCTTCGTTTTGGAGAGCGGATGCGGATTCCAAGAAGGGCCTGGAGGCCTTACCCTTTAATGGGGAGTTTTTGTTCGGTCCTGACCTGGACAAAATTGTTGCTACCCTGGCAAAGTCTAAATCTGCATTTCTGCTATCAGCAGCTGCGCCTTCGAAGGCTAGGACCTCAGCCTTTCGGTCCTTTCGTACTCAGGTTAAGTCCAAGGGTCAGTCCTTCCCGAAGCAGCCGTCAACCAAAGTTGCCCCTAAACCAAAGAAGCAGGCCTGGAGCACTAGACGCCCTGCTTCCAAGCCAGAGGATAAGCCTTCAGCCTGATGGGACGGGCCTTTCTCTGGGGGATCCTAGCATGGGAGGCCGACTTCTTCAATTCGCCCATTGCTGGTGCAATGCCACCACGGATGCTTGGGTACGAGAAGTGGTCTCTCAGGGGTACGCCCTTTCCTTCCGTCACAGACCCCCCCAACAGTTCTTCTGCACGAGTCTTTCTCAGGACAAGACCAAGGCCTTGCAGATTTAGGAAGCCATAGAGTCCTTGCTGAAAGCATGGGTCGTTGTTCCCGTTCCGCTTTCTCAACGCGGGACGGGTTACTACTCTTCTCTGTTTCTGGTTCCGAAACCCAATGGGTCTCATCGGCCTATCCTCAACCTGAAATCGTTGAACAAGTTCCTCAGAGTGCCCCCATTCAGGATGGAAACTTTGCATTCCATCATTCTGGCTATGGAACCGGGAGATTATATGGTCACCCTGGGCATCCAGGACGCCTACCTCCATGTTCCTATAGCACATTCACACCAGCGTTATCTGAGGTTTGCTATACATCAGCTTCACTTCCAATTTCAGGCTCTGCCCTTTGGCCTTTTCACAGCTCCAAGGGTGTTCACCAAAATTATAGCTGTCATGGCTGCCCATCTGCTTCTGCCGTATCTGGACGACCTCCTATTGCTGGCAGGCTCTCTAGAGGTACTTTTACAACAATTGCACCTGACGATCGCTTGTCTGCAAGCTCACGGTTGGCTGATAAACTGGAAGAAGTCCTTCCTCATTCCGTCACAGAGGATGGTTCATTTGGGAGCCCTTCTGGATTCTCGTCAGCAAAGTATCTTTCTGACTCCAGAAAAGGCTTCCTCTCTACAACTATGAATGAGCAGTTGTCTGAAGACTTCCCAGGTGTCTGTTCACTCGGCAATGAGAGTTCTCGGGTCCATGATTCATCATGGTGGAGTATGCCCAGTTTCATTCCAGGCCCCTGCAGGAGCTGATTCTATCCAAATGGAACGAGTTACCACACCGGATCAGGACTCAGATGCTAGTGTTGTCTCCGGAGGTGCGCCTGTCGTTTGCTTGGTGGCTTCAGACATCACATCTCGCCAAGGGTCGCCCCTTTTGGATCCCGGACTGGGTTCTGCTCACGACAGATGCCAGTCTTCGGGTTGAAGGGCAGTGCCAGGTCCACTTTCACTTCAGGGCATAGGACGGCGGAAGAAGCGGTTCTTCCCATCAACATTCTGGAACTTTGGGCCGTGTACAGGGCCTTCCAGTTGTCCAGCCACGCTCTTCAAGGAAGGGCAGTGCAAGTTCAGTCCGACAACGCCACCACGGTGGCGTACATCAACCATCAAGGGGGAACTCACAGTCAAGCAGCAATGTTGGAGGTGTCACGCATTCTGTCTTGGGCGGAGTGCCACCTTCCAGCCATCTCTGCAGTCTTTATTCCAGGAGTCCTCAATTGGGAAGCGGACTTCCTCAGCCGTCACGATGTGCATCCCGGGGAATGGTCTCTTTACCCAGAGGTATTTCAACTACTTGTGGACAGGTGGGGACTACCGGAGGTGGACCTGATGGCCTCCTGTCACAATCACAAGCTGCCTGTGTATGGGTCCAGGACAAGAGACGCCGGCGCAAGCCTGGTCGACGCGCTGTCAGTGAAATGGACGTTTCAACTGGCGTATCTAATCCCTCCGATATCACTGCTGCCTCGGGTCCTCCGGAAATTCAAACAGGACGGTGGGACGCTTCTGCTGGTGGCTCCGGCTTGGCCCAGACGTCCTTGGTACTCTGATCTTTGGAGCCTCTCCATCGACGTTCTGTTTCTTCTGCCACAACGTCGGGATCTGTTGTCTCAGGGGCCCTGCCTTTACCCGGATCTGGGTCGTCTGTCTTTGACGTCGTGGCTCTTGAGACATCCGTCTTGAGGTCCCGGGGTTTTTCCAGCTCAGTCATCGGCACAATGCTACAGGTGCGCAAGCCTGCTTCTGCCAGGATTTACCACAGAGTGTAGCATACTTATTTTCAATGGTATGAGTCCAGAAACTACGTTTCATGTTTCTAGAGTTTTGCCGTTCCTTCAGTCTGGTTTGGACCTAGGCTTACACCTAGCGTCTTTGAAAGTTCATGTGTCTGCACTATCTGTGTGGTTCCAGCGTAGGATAGCTACTCTGCCAGATGTCCACACCTTTTTCCATGGTGTTCTCAGGATTCAGCCTCCCTTTGTTACCCCAGTGGCTCCTTGGGACTTAGGGGGTCTTTCAGACCCACTCGCGAGCGGCAGTACGCTCGCAAGTGGGTCGATGGTCCCCACTGCGCATGCGCACGACGGAGGGAGCTCCGTCGTGCGCATGCGCGAGACCCGGCGAGTGAAGGACTTTCCATCGCTCCGGGTCTCGCACCAAAGGGGGCGTGCTGTCGATGTTGATTGACAGCACGCCCCTTTTGGTGGGCGTGCCGGGGGCGTGCCTGCCAGACGGAGGCGTTCCCATGGGAACGCCTACCGTCTGAAGCCGGCCCCACTGACATCACTAGTGATGTCAGTGGGAGTGATTTTGGCTCTGATAGAGCCAAAATCACTCCAGGGCTTGTGGTTCAGAAACCCGACCACAGGGTTTCACTCGCAAGTCCGATGGTCGCGATGGTCAAGACCATCGCGACCATCTTGTTGGACGCTCGTATATGCTGTGGGTGGTGACCCACAGCTATACGACCGTCCAGGAGGACGCTCCATTTTAATGGAGGAGGGCCCTGATTCAGCGTCCGGCTCTGAATCAGGGCCTTAGTGCCTTACAGGGTCCTCCATTTGAACCTCTTGAGTCGGTGGAACTCAAATGGTTGACGGTTAAGACTGCTTTTCTACTGGCGATTGCTTTAGGCAGAAGGGTATCATAATTGGGGGCGCTCTTCTGTCACCCTCCTTTTCTGATTTTTCACCAGGACAGGGCAGTGCTTCGCACTCGCCCGGGTTTTCTACCTAAAGTGGTTTCTAAGTTCCACACTAATCAGGAAATTGTTGTGCCGGCATTTCAGTCACCCGATCTCTTGGCTGGTGAGGCTTCCTTAGATGTGGTCTGTGCTTTTAAAGTTCATGTAGACCGGACTAGTTCCATTCGGAAGTCTGATTCCTTGTTCGTCCTCTTTGATTTTCACAAGAGGGGTTGGCTTGCCGGCAAACAAACTTTGGCCCATTGGCTTCGTTTGGTTATTTGTGAGGCTTATGCACAGGAGGTTATTTGTGAGGCATATGCACAGGAGGGTTTGCCTGTTCCGGCTCATTCTACTCTGTCTGTGGGT
The DNA here is from genome assembly GCA_031769625.1 of Taudactylus pleione. Taxonomy (NCBI): domain Eukaryota; kingdom Metazoa; phylum Chordata; class Amphibia; order Anura; family Myobatrachidae; genus Taudactylus; species Taudactylus pleione. Next base: position 4,724,621 of record JAUIMM010000153.1, read on the forward strand.
CCCTCGTGGGCTGCTAGCCACGGCGCCTCGGCTGTTCAGCTGTGTAAGGCAGCCACATGGTCTTCCATCCAGACCTTTCTATGGTTCTATGCTTTTGACACCTTCGCTTCTCAAGATGCATCCTTCGGGTGCCGGATTCTCCTTTCAGCACAGGAGCGTCCCTGCCCTTAGTTGTACTGCTTTGAGACATCCCCAAGGTCAACCCTGTGGACCCCCTATGGACCCTGAAGTAGAAAACAAGAGATATGGTAATCTTTATCTCTGTTTCTACGAAGTCCATAGGGTCCACAGGGCGCCTGCCCTGATGCACCTGGCTTCATATGGGCTATGTGGCTGGTCACCGGTTTTCAGTCTCCCTTTCTGTGAGTATGGATCTTGTGTGTTCCAGTCTTTCTTCTCTGTTTTTTTCCTCCTCCGGCCTTGGCTACTTACCAACTGAGGTGCCTGTGGCTCGGGGGCGGGGTATAGAGAAGGATGGACCCAGTGTATCCTGGGAGCAGCAAAAGCTTTAACTGCGTGGTGCCTGTGGATCCAGATCCAGCTATACCCCAAGGTCAACCCTGTGGACCCTATGGACTTCGTAGAAACAGAGATAACAAAGGTAAGTTCTTACCATATCTCTTGTTTTTTGAAGGCTGTCACATTACATTACATTGCATTGCTACCTTTTATAATTGATATGCAAAAGGTAAAGGGAAACAGGAGGTTGAGGCCCCTCTGCTGGTTTCAGGTAGATCCTGTTTGGCGGGCTTGTCCCCTCAGGAATTTATACAGGCTGGATTAAGTGATTAAGTGCCCGCGCATGCGCCGACCGGTCGCCGCTGCTACCCCCTGGCGCTAAGCCCCGCCCCCGCGATTGCGGACCCCCAGCGACCCCTTTCTCCCTTAATTACACTTACCTGCATGCTCCGGGACTCCGGTGATGTACTCAATTCCTCCGGTCAGGTGATCTCCCATACTGCACTGGGGCCCGATCACCTGATGACCGGGCAGCAGTGCACTATGGGAGACCAGCTGACCGGAGGGGAGTCATCACCGGAGGCCCGATCACCGGTCCCTGGAGTCTGGTAAGTACATTTTTTTTTTTTACTATTTTTTTTTTACTATTTTTACAGTAATCAGCTTGCGGTCTATTTAGACCACACAGCTGATTACTGGGACCGGCTCTTCTCTGCCCGAGCAGGGGAGGAGTCCGGTAACCGGGGGAGACCCTGGATAACGCCACCTCCCAGGTGGCGTTATTATCACACGGCTTTTCCCGATATTTTTTCACATTTTATTTTTAGTAACTCTGGTCGGATCACATTTCCCATTACAGTTATGGGAAATGCGATCTGCTTTACTAAAAATAAGTGATACTTTGGTGGTTGGAGTAGAATTTTACGAATTCTACTCCAATTGCCCTGTAATAACTATAGGTGAAACACCCTTTTTCACTTTATTTTAGTCAAAATAATGTTAATAAATAGAGCCCATAGACCCTACAGATTAGAAAAATGTAAACATGTCTTAAAGCAGTATTTTCAATGCCTGGAGCTGTTAATCTACCAAATGTTACTAGAGAACAGCTAACATAGATCTCCCACATACGGGAATTGGCCTCCTATCTGGGAGAAGCTGCAATAGATGCTGGGCTCCTAGCTTCAAAAGCATAGTCTGCCTCGGTTGTGGCTCGTAGAGCCACTTTCTAGTTAAGATACGGGGGTCAAGAGGGCTCTGGAATCTTTACTTTCTTCAGGGTCCATAGGGCTCCACAGAGAGACATTGTGGTGTAGGTGGGACCTGAAGGACCGGACACCAACAGCAATGCTTTTCAATCCCAGGATGCTTCGGTCCTTCCCCCTATACCCCGCCCACAGCCTATGGGCACTTCAGTTTTGTTGGTGTCCGGCAAGGAGCCGGACCACCATTCTTACAGGGGGCTGCCTTATGCAACCCAAGCTTTTATTTAAATTTTTATTTCTACCAGAAGGGTGAGCAGAACCAGGCTGTCCTCCGGATGTCTGTGCTGCTACCCCATCACCCCTCCGCGGCACCGTAACTCCAAGCCTGTGCTAGGTACTCCCAGCGGGGTTCAGAGGGGGACTGGCTAGCAAGCTCCCCGGACCCCCAGACTCCAGCCCGGAATCCAGGGGACAGGTAAGGTGGAACCTTGTTTGCGGGGACCCGCATAATAGTGCAGTCTTGCCTCCGGTCTCCGGAGACAGACTGGAGGTGCTGATGTGGACACTGGGGAGGCAGCCCATCACTCCACTAGAACACCGGGGCATTAACGTACTGGCGCAGAGGCATAATTAAGGCCAAGGGGCCCGGTGGTTAACGTCAGCCAGGGAAAAAAGGTGCTCTCCCTGCAACCCCTGGCCATCTCAGGGCGCAGTTCCACTGCAGTCCTGGTGTTCCCTGGGCTGCTCCTCCTTCACCCTCCTGACCCCTCAGAGATACACAGCAGCCATATTAGGCAAGCTAGTCTACGGGAATCGCTGGGTCCAGTCTGCCTGTATACATCTCCCAAGGCCCAGGTCATACAGCGCTATTTCCTACCAGCCACTGTGGTCTGTGTAGTTATTAGAGCCCATTGCAGAAATTTTATTTATTTCTTTTTTTCTGGTTTTTTATGTGACTTGTGGTAGAGCTAACTTCTCCTTTTCTCTACTGTCAGTTATAAATATCCCTTTCTTCTTCTGTACCCTGTCATAGAGGTACAATAGAGGGTCCTTTGTGAGGGCTATCACATACTTGACACCACGTTGCACACTACATGGTGCCATATCTAACGCGGTTGCACACTCCCTGGTATCAGATGTAGCGCTTTTGCAACTAACTTGTGCCTTATAAAGCGCTGTTACTCCAGTGGGGCTACCAGCAGTGCAGTTGCACACTATATTGTGCTACCTTTTTATACATACAGTATATTGCGCTCTTGCACATTACCTTGTGCCAAATATAGTGTTGTTGCATACTACATGCTGTAATTTTTAACGCTGTTGCATACTACATCGTGCCATATATAGCGCTGTTTCATATGATATTGGGTCATATATATGGCATTTGCACACTACATTGTGACATATTTCACATACTGCAACGTGTTTACTGCATTGTATCATTACTATGGCGGGCAGAGGAAAGAATAATAAACAGCCTCAGGATCCTGCCCCTATTCTGTTGTCCTGTAAAGCCTGCTCAGCGGGTTTGGCCCCAGGGGACTCTATTCAGGATGGGCTTTGCACTACTTTCTACACAGCTCCTGGTCCCTCGGTGTCTCTCCCTCAGGACCTTCTCTGGGCTGCGTTTTCATAAATGCTGGCAAAAATTTTGTAACAGAGAGAGGTCCCCGTAGTGGCTCTCCCTGTGGGATGGCCACAGCAGGTGCTCCCTGCAAATCCTTTACCTCTGCCTTGGGTAGACAATGCTGTCTACCTCAGAGCAGAGTTTGACTACTACGTCTACAGCCTTGCAGCAACTGCTACACAAGGACCTACCAAACTCTCTAAACATATCTGGGGAGGCGGAAGATGCAGACCTCTCTGTCTCCGGAAAAGAGGAGCCACCCTCTAAGCTAGATATACCTGCTCTTGTTAGAGCTGTAAAATCCATTTTACAAATTGAAAATAATGACCTGCTCCTAAGAAAAATGCAATTTTTAAATGACAAAAGGTAGTTTTACCAGAGTTCCCTCAATCAGACCAGCTATCTGATCACATGAGTGAAGCATGGATCATGCCTGCTAAAAGGTTTCAAATCCCACAACGATTCAGTTCCTTTTACCTTCTTCCAGCTATTGATTGCACTAAATGGGAATATCCCCCAGTGGTGGATTCTCATGTAACTCGTTTAGTTAAAAATGCCATGTTACCCATTCACACTGCTATCTCCTTGAAGGAGACTACAGGTAGACGTATAGAAGCTTGTCATAAATTTATTTACTCTCTTACAGGTGCTATTACTCGTCCTTCTAGGGCTACGGCCTGGGTGGTGAAAGCCATTGAGAGTTGGGCAGAAGCCCTAGAAGAAACACTTCCTTCTGATGCTTCACGGGAACAACTCTTTTATATATCTCACATTAGGGATGCAGCCTCCTACTTGGGTGAGGCAGCTATGGATATGGCTCTCCTGGCCTCCAGGATATCTGCCACTTTGGTAGTGGCCCGTCGTATTGTGTGGCTCCGTTACTGGAAAGCCGATTCAGATTCAAAATGGGCTCTGGAGTCTCTTCCCTATTCGGGGGACATCCTATTTTCTCCAGAGCTAGATAAAATTGTGACTACCTTGCGGGCTAACAAGACTGCGTTCCTGTCCTCTGTATATAATACAAAGCCTCGGACGTCATCCTTTCGGTCCTTTTTGTTCCTCAAGGAAAAGTCAGTGGTCAGTCTTTTCCATGGCATCAGACGTCAGCCAAGGCCTCCAAGCCTAGGGCCAAACAGTCCTGGGCTACTAGATGTCCACCAGCCAAGTCTACGGACAAGCCTGCAGCCTGACAGGGCGGGCCTCTCCCTGGGTGGGAGGCCGACCTCTTCAATTCGCCCAGGTTTGGCACCAAACCACGTCAGATGCCTAGGTAAGAGAAGTGGTCTTCCACGGATACGCCCTCTCCTTTTTCCTGAGGCGACCCCCCCAACAGTTATTTTGCGCTGGACCTCCATCGGACTCAACCAAGGCCCTGCTGCTCCGCAAAGCCACTCAGTCCTTACTGAATTCAGGAGTAATAATTCGGGTCCCCTCCTCACAACGGGGCAAGGGCAATTCTGCCCTTTTCTTAGTTTAGAAGCCCAATGGGTGTCATCGGCCTATCCTCAATCTCAGATCTATGAACAAGTTTATCAGGGTGCCAAAGTTTTGTATGGAAACTCTCTGTTATATTATACTAGCTATTGAGCCTGGAGATTTTATGGTTTCTCTGGACATTCAGGACGCTTACCTACATGTACCTATAGCGCCTTCTCATCAACAATATCTCTGGTTTGCTATACTACAGCAACATTACCAATTTCAGGCTCTACCATTTGGCCTCTCAACGACCCCCCTGGTTTTAACCAAGATCATGTCAGTTATGGCGTCCTCACTTCATCGTCAAGGGATCAGACTGCTCCCATACTTGGACAATCTTTTGCTGTTGGCAAGCTCCACAGAGACTCTTCAACGCCATCTACAGGTAACCATTACCTGTCTACAATGCACGGTTGGCTGATCAACTGGAAGAAGTAGTCTGACACCCTCTCAAAGGATGGTACAATTGGGAGCTCTCCTTGAGACTTGAGTTCACTGCTTCACAATGGCAGAGTGTCGATTCACTCTGCAATACAGGCCTTGGGATCAATGGTATCCACCTTCGACATAGTGGAATTCCCCCAGTTTCACTCCAGGCCCCTGCAACACCTGATCCTCTCCAGGTGGAACATACTGTCTCATCTGCTCAGATCCCAGACGATGAGACTCCCCCCAGAGGTTTGCATGTCCTTAACCTGGTGGCTATAGATTCCACTTTTGAACCAGGGTCATCCCTTTGGATCCCTAAATCTGATACCCTACGGGCAGATGCTATAGCCAGAAGAAACAAAGTTTTCATAGTGAGCCCTTTGATATCCACCAATTCCAGAGGTTCAAATGGAGGTTCCTGAAGTGTTTTGAGCACCACTGCTCCTCACTACGAATGCAACCGGCCAACACTCCTTCCAGGGCCTATGGTCCCCAATCGAGACAATGTTGCCAATCAACATCCTGAAACTTCGAGCCATATACAGAGCTCTGGCTCAGAATATTCTGAAAAACAGGCCAGTACAAGTACAGTTCGACAATGCCATGGCTGTGGCCTACCTAAATCATCAAGGGGGCACTCAGTCAATCAGCAATGACTAAAGTGTCCCGCAATCTCCCAGCCATCTCCGCAGTGTTCATCCTGGGGAGTCTAAATTGGGAAGTGGATTTCCTCAGCCATCACGACGTGCATGCAGAAGAATGGTCTCTACACCCAGAAGTCTTTCAGCTTCTAGCGGACAAATGAGGTCTTCCAGAAGTGGATCTCATGGCCTCAAGACACAACAACAAACTTCCCGTTTACGGAGCAATAACAAAGAACCCCGACATTGCCTTCATAGACACCTTGTCGGTGACCTGGACTTTCCAGTTAACATACTGTATCTCTTACCTTCAATATCCCTACTTCCTCAAGTGCTTCGGAAATTCAGACAGGAAGGAAGCACAGTCCTTTTAATAGCTCTGGCTTGGCCCAGATGTCATTGGTACTCTGATCTTCTAAGACTCTCCATAGATGTTCCTCTTCAACTTCTTCTATGAGTAGACCTGTTGTCTCAGGGTCCCTGTCTACATCTGAAATCTGTCTATGTTCTGAATCTGTCTTTAAAGGCTTGGCTCTTGAGACTTCCCACCTAACGGCTAAAGGATTTTCTAGCTCTGTGATCCAGACCATCCTTACAGCACATAAACCGGCCTCAGCTAGGATTTACCACAGCATTTGGCATTTATATTTCCAATGTTGTGCTACTCTAAACTATGACCCTCAGGTCTTCAGAGTTTCTCGAATTCTTGCCTCCGCCTAGCATCTATCAAAGTGCAAGTTTCTGCTTTGTCTATCGGGTTTCAACACAAGATTGCCTCTATGCCAGATGACCACACCTTCATGCAAGGTGTTCTATGGATACAACCTCCCTTTGTCCCTCCTGTGGCTCCATGGGATTTGTCAGTGGTGCTCAAAGCACTTCAGGAACCTCTCTGTATCTATGTGGTTCGTACAGACTCTTTTAGAAAATCAGACGCTTTTTTTGCGTTTATATTGTTTTCACAAACAAGGATGGCCAGCTTACAAACAAACTCTGGCTCGATGGTTAAGTATGATTATCTTACACGCAGGCTGATCTCTCTGTTCCAAACACAGTGACAGCACATTCTACCCGGTCTGTGGGACCATCGTGGGCGTTTTCATTGTGATGCCTCTGCTGCGCAATTATGCAAGGCAGCCACGTGGTCTTCTGGCCACACTTTACTTAGGTTCTAGACCTTTGATACTTTTGCCTCTCAGGATTCTTCCTTTGGGCGACGAGTTCTCCTTTTCTGCTGAGGAGCCTCCCCACTACATGGTATCCAAGTGGATCCCTATGGACCCTGAAGAGTAAAATAGGAGTTATGGTAGACATTTAACTCCTTTTCTTCGAGCTCCATAGGGTCCACAGGGCACCCACCCTGATGCACCTGGCTGCATTGTGTAATTTTTCGTTTGGTCATGGATTTCCTCATTTCTGAGAGTGTTTCTGGTGTACGATTGTTCTTCCTTTTCCTCTCTCCTTCTCCTGCCTTGGGCTTGTTTACTAAACTGAATGGCTGTGGCCAGGGGCGGGGTATATGTAGAGGAGGACCTGGGGCGTCCTGAGAGCTGAAAGCTTGGTGCATGGATCACTCCAACCACATTATCCCCATGTGGTATCCCTGTGGGACCCTATGGACTTTGAAGAAAAAGAGTTATTAAAGGTAAGTCTACCATAACTCCTATTTTTTTAACCTGAAGTTACACCTGCCAGTCTTCTTCTAGTGAGGTAACCTCCATCACTGTTCTGCATAGCAGTAGGAAGTACTAAACCTTTACCATTGAGCCTCTGATGCAGTCTAAGAAGGGCTCTGGGGCTGGAAATTTTTTGTCCCTTTTTTAAATGTGTTATTTCTTTCTGCTCCCTTGTAATATAATTACTAATATTTAGTTTTTTGTTTTCATGCATGTTTTATACTCTTGTGGTTACTCTTACACAGTGCAGTGCATCAATTTCAACATTTTCAGGAGAAAGTGAAGAAAAATGTGTAGAAAGGGACTGAGCATTTGGAAATTATATCTGAAGCGAATGAAAAGGACTTGAGTCATTGATAGAATACAGGGAATATCTGGCTTGGCAGAATGTATATCTTCCTCTCAAATTCCAAATTCTTTCCCTCTAATACATTGGCTGGGAGTACAGTTTATTAGACTTGAACATGATTGGCAGCTGCCACCTTGCTGCATCTATAAAGTGAAGTGGATCTGATACAGTTTAGTGGTTCCATGGTCAGGGGCGCCGAGAGGGGGGGGAGCGGGTACAGATTACCTGCTCCCCCCCCACAGCAGCCCAGCACACAGCGTGTGCTGAGCTGCAGTTGGAGACTGCTCGTGGCTGCTGAGCAGCAGCCACAGCAGTCTCCTATGCCTGTGCTGGGGAGCAATCACACTGATCGTGCCCCCCCTGGCTTCGCGCCGGGCTGAGGGGGCTCAGGGCGCCCCTCCTCCACAGTGCGCAGCGCCGCTTAGCGGCGCTGCAAATCTTTCTTTTTTTTTCCTATCGGCAAGGGGGCGTGGCCACACCTCCCGCTATTAGGCCACGCTCCCTATTACCGAGGCCCGCCACGGCTCTTGGCGGGCCTCTCCATGGTCCTATGATTTATTATATGTGTTACATTACAGTGTGTTTAATAAAGCAGACTCTTTTTGGTACATGCATAGGAATTCCTCCTGGTTTGATGTTAAGTGCCATTTGTAATTTATAAATGCCTTATGTATCTTTATAAATGTTTAATATCATTTTTCATGTTTAACGCAAGGTATGTGTTTTACTTACTGTAATGTATTTACATTATCAAATACCATAATAAAACGACTTCATACGACTTTTTGCCTAGCATTCCTCAGCATTGTTGCATTCAACAGCCTAACAGTAATTTCAGACTGTCTATAGGCTGATTGCAGCATACTTTATCGAGTGTGTATAGATCTAAATACAGTATTTCCAGTGCATGAGATTTAATGGAGAACAAAGCTATCACTTATCCAATTATAAAGCGCTGTGTAATATGCTGGCGCTATATTAGTAGATGATGATCACTGGCACGTCGGTTACTATGTAAGCCATTAGCTGGCTGTAAGGTTTCTCACAGCATTTCTAAAAAATGTTTCCTGAACGATCTCCATCTTAATACGGTCTCTGTAGGTTGGTGCTAATCTAGGATGGATATCAAAATCAGTCAACATCAATGTGGTGTTTCAGGGGCTAAATCACATATTTACCAACAGACTATTTTTTATATAAATTTTTAGGTGTTACTAAATGTGCGATTTAGCCTCTCAAACACAACATTGATGTTTATCGATTTAGAACAATTTTTAATCACTTAAAATTGTCCTTTAGTAAATTTAACTCAAAATGTCTGTCAGACCGACAGATATGTCCTCTGACAGGCATCAGATATTGTGGCCATACACTGTGAGCTAGTTCTCATTGTATGGCCCATGATGTCTCCTCCCCAGGAAAGGAAAGGAGATATTTTCCTGTGTGAAAGAACAGGGGAATGTTGGGTGGTCGGCCATTGATCGAATCTAATTGACACACAGGATGATTTCAGCATGTCCAACAGACCACCACTGCTCGGTCGTAGCCATAAACTCTGCGATTATCGGCATGATCCGCCGGTAATCTGCGAATCAGGCCAATAATTGCATAATGCATGCCCAACATAAGTAATTGCTACATTACAGTTACTGACAGTTGTTCTGGGCTGACTTCCAGGGGAGCCGCTTGTGGTAGGGCCTTGTGGTCATGTATGATCCTAGGGCATTGTCACCAGTGTAACAAAGTCATAAAGCATATATTTCACCATGCCATATCTATATTCATCATCTGGTCCAAAATTATCAATATTTGTTACTTACTCCTGCCAATAGAATAAAAAAAATGTGTTCTAGGATTTTCTGGTGTTAGCAGTACTAAGCTGCCTTTTAAGAAAGCATTCTGTTTTAAAGGGATTGAATAACCCCTGATGAAATCTCCTGCATGGTCAGTAACTCCAGGTCTTTGTGCATGTTGTGAAGGGCTCACCAAGGTGAACAACATTGTCAAAACACACATTCACTACACACCCACGACTCAGCTGCTAGAACTGATTGAGTGGCTTGGTTCTGCCAGTGCTGGCTGTTCTTTCCTCGCTGGAGTGATGTTGTTCCGATTTGGGCAAATTGAAACCACAAATCGTGCAGTGTGTATGCAAAAAACGCACGCTCCCGCGGTCGCATGCAACATCATGAGGTTTGATATCCTGCACATCAAACCTGTCGATATCTCATGCGGCGTCATGCATGTTATTGAAGGATGGAACAGGTGATCGTTCTGCCCTTTATTAATTGCTGCAGTGTGTACCGGCAATCAAGTAATGTCCAGGATGAAGGCAAATCACCATGAACCTCCTCTCGGTTGCCGGTCGCCTCAATGTGTATCTGGCTTTAGTCTTGGTAAATAGTAATAGAAAAATATCCGCACAGACCTATTACATTAATTGTCCTTCCCAAACCAAAAATAAATTATCTAACTATATTTCCTGTATTACGAGGTGCTCCCAGGAATAAAAAGTCATAATAGAATAGCAAAAGAAAAGCAAAGTATTCCTATAGTGGGGCACACACGGACTAATCTGAATGGAAAAACAATAATAGATGACCCATCTAAAAGATAAAAGTTATATTTTATTAATCTTTAATATTATTATATTCTTATAAAATGAGTAGGCGAAAATTGAATATATGTATAAAACTCATTATAATACGTTTATTATTAAAATCACTAGTCTCCACTATACCTAACTGTATCAGATTGTGTTGAAGATTAAATTACACACATGTCACTATCACTAATTTAATGTGAGTCAATCAACACACTATCCACTGCGATGGTTATATTATAATAATATTCATATAGTGTATGCAAAATTCTGACCATTAATCAGTGGTAGGTATTAAAGCTATACAAAGAGCTAGCTAACAGTGTCACTAATAACACTCTGACGCCAGACAGCGCTCAGAGTGCATATTGAAACATATGCTTGCACAATCTCATATTAATATTGTGAAACAGAAGAGCCGGGACATTATGAATAAATAGACCTCATTCCTCTCTTATATTGCAATACGTGTGATAATTGTATCAGCTATATTACTAAATGGTATTACGTATTATAATAAGTTTTATACATATATTCAATTTTCGCCTACTTATTTTATAAGAATATAATAAAAGTTATATTTTATTAATCTTTAATATTATCTTTCTGATGGGTCATCTATTATTGTTTTTCCATTCAGATTAGTCCGTGTGTGCCCCACTATAGGAATACTTTGCTTTTCTTTTGCTATTCTATTATGACCTTTTATTCCTGGGAGCACCTCCCAATACAGGAAAGATAGTTAGATAATTTATTTTTGGTTTGGGAAGGACAATTAATGTAATAGGTCTGTGCAGATATTTTTCTATTACTATTTACATTAATTTACTGAGATCTTCTCTCAGATTTCTGATATCCTGCACGACTGATAGAATTGTTATACCATTATCTAAACATTTAGTGACCCAATCGATTTCTTAACTATATTATGGCTACCTTCAGTTTATCAGCCGAATTGGAAAATAGGAGAGAACGGTGGAATAGTGAATTGAGTACCATTTTTCCTGATAATATAGATGTAGCTGTTGAACACAGTTAGATTGGCATGAAGAACTCATCCAATTAAAGAAAAGCCTTTTCAAACAGACTAGAACATGGTGGGAGATGACTATGTTTGAGAACTATATAAAGCAGAAGATCAGTCCCCGTGGTCTTAGACCAAAGGTCTTCCCCACATTTGAATTGGCTACGGATAATTTAAAACTGGAATGGGAAGAAGTTTTTAAAAAATGTGCTCAGGATCTCATGCTAATACTGATTAAACATGACAATCTGATGTTGGATACACATACAAAAGAGATTGAACAATTGACAAATAATTTAAAGATTCATGAACAGAATATTACATTCCAGCGGACTTTTGAGAAATATAAAAAAGAACTAGCAAAATATGAGTCTTTAATTATAGTAAAAGACACAAGTTCGCCCGGGATAAGAGAGATTATGCTCAAAAACAAGTTTTTAAATGGCGATTTATGGCTGATAAGAGAACGAGGGATATAATGAGAAAACCTTTGCAAGGCTTTGTCTCTACAGATCAAGACTCATCAGGGACGGAAGAGTCTGAACATTCATTCAATTTAAGAGATAATTTACCCTCTCACTCTTCTAAAGATTTTTTAGATTTAGCACAAGATACGGGACTGGACCAGAGACCCCAAAAAGGAAGGTTAGGAGGGGGAAGAAACATCCGAAATCAAGGCAGATGGGATGTTCAAGAAACTCCCAGGTACCAGAGGCGTACACAGAGGCGAAAATAGAACTGGAGGGTAACAATGATGATAGGCTTAAAATTGTTAACCTGTCTAATAGAGTTTTGAGTGATGTACATCTGGATGTTCTAAGCAGGGGTTTGACCTTTTCCCCAGAGGTCCATTTTGATAGATGGAAGTGGGAAAGAGACCTCCATTTATTTGGCAGGAGACTTCTCCTCACTAAATTTTATTCTTCTGCTTCGGCAGATATAGTCAATCAATCTCAATCCAATGCTAACAAATTGACAGGAATTTCAACTGTGGATTTGTCACATGAAAAGAATGAAGCTTTATCTATATTACAAAATCTGGGCGGATGAAACGGAAATTTCAGAACCTACATCAAGATCCATATGTAAGAGGAAGGGAACATTCTTCCCACAACTAACTGTGTGTCCTGAGGTGGGCACATTCATCAATTTAGTATCAAGAGACCTAGATGAATTGTATTTGAATAAGAACCGATATCATCAATCCATTACCAACATGACTAGGGAAGAACAACAAGCCCTTTGCGAAATTCAAAAATGGGAAGACATAGTGGTGAAACCCTCTGATAAAGGGGGAAATGTTGTTTTGTGGGCTAAGGATCAATATATAACAGAAGCCATGAAACAACTAAACGACATTACCTGTTATAAAAACTTAATGTTTAACCCACTTGAGAATTTCAAGAGACAATACAATAATATTATTGAACAAGCATATCAAGAAGGGGTGATAATTAAAACTGAATATCAATTCTTGAAAGTAGAAGACCCAGTGGTGGCGACATTTTATATGTTGCCTAAAATACACTAAAATGAAATCTTGCCACCGGGCTGTCCAATAGTGTCGGGGATTAAGAGCCTGACTGAACAGGCTAGTAAATTCTTAGATACTCATCTTAGAAAATATGTGATAGATCTACCATCTTACACGAAAGACACAATGGACGTACTGAGGAAATTAGATGAAGTCCATATAGAGGAAGGGGTTCTTTTGGCTACATGTGACATTGAGTCATTGTACACCATGACAAAGATGTTGAATCAGTAAAATACTTTCTTGATAAAGAGAGAACAACAGAATTTGGTGCCTTCCTGATTAAACTATTAACTTTTGTATTGACAAAAAATGTCTTTGTATTTGATGATCGGTACTATATACAGGTAAAAGGAACAGCTATGGGGGCGGCCTGTGCCCCCACTTATGCGAATATTTATTTAGGTTGGTGGGAGGAGATGATCGTGTTCATCGATGCCCATGAAGAGTACACTCGTCATATATTAATTTGGATGAGATACATCGATGATCTCCTTATAGTGTGGGATGGTCCTCAAGAGAAATTTAGGACATTCATCAGCCTTCTAAATGAGAATAACTTGAATCTCAAACTGACCTATGAAGTGAGTGAGGTAGAGGTGAATTTTTTGGATCTTAAAATACGTAGGATGGATGATGGAAGAATCACGACAGATTTATATAGGAAACCAACAGCGACAAATAGCGTGCTACATAATACTAGTACACACTTCCCACCGGTCCTTAAAGGTATTCCTAAAGGAGAATTTCTACATCTGAGGAGAAACTGCTCGGACCCCCAATCATTTGCTACTTGATCTGAGGAATTGCGACTACGTTTACTCAAGAGGGGATATAGTAATAGGGCTATTAAGAAAGCAAGATATGAGGCCACTCAGAAGGATAGAAACTCTCTACTATATTCTAACCGGGTTAAAGAGAATGAACCAGAGGTTATTCAGTTTGTGGGGGATTTCTGTATAGAGTGGCAGCACATCCAATGTATAATACAGAAACATTGGTCAGTACTTACGTTGGATGAGGATCTTGCTGATGCCCTGGGACCTAAAGCCTCTAAGTTGGAGACGATCAGCCAACTTAAAAGACAAATTGGTTAGGAGCCACTTTAATAGTAGAAGAGAGAGAAAAGCAGTGGCTGAAGGATCTTTTCAATGTGGAGGTTGCAAATCTTGCAACTATATGAAACGAACAATAGAGTTCAAGGATAAATATAATGAAAAACATAGAATACGAGATTACATTAATTGTAATACTGCTGGGGTAATCTACTGTATCACATGTCCATGTGAGAAACGATACGTAGGGATGACATCAAGACCCCTGAAACAAAGAGTACTCAAACATGCAGGCAATATCAGGAACTCTGGGTCAGATCTAGTGAAGTTTAAACAATTAACTTCAGTATCAAAACACTTCTATGATCAACATCAAAGTGATCCAAGGTATATGAAAGTATTCAGTGTGGAGAGATTACATCTTGGTATTAGAGGTGGGGATATTACCCAAGAATTATTGAAAAGAGAAAGCCACTGGATTTTTCTACTAGGTGGCCTGCAACCAATAGGGTTGAATGATAACATCAACTATGGGGTGTTCCTTAAATGAAATTAATAATCAAACCAACACTCTTTAATAACAATAATGCATCTGGATGTATTTATTCATTCAATTATTTATTTTGTTTAATTATTATGGCACTTTTTCATATATATATTAAGGATTTGATCAAGATGATATGTGGGTTTTTATATTTAGAAGATTTTATTTAATTTAATAGTCTATGTTTTGGAATTAATAATTTTATTTCACTTTATATTTAATTTTGAATTAATTTTGTATGGTTCTATGCTCTATAATTATGTTTAATGACACTATATATATTATTATTAAGTTTTATTATTTATCATTTATGGATTAGGTCCATAACTTATTACATCTTGCTCACAGGATGTAGAAATTATGAGCACATTATTAGTTTCAAACGCTGATTATTTTATTATATTTAATAGTTATCAAGGATATAAGTTATTATAAATTAATTTATGTATTGGTGTTTTGAGATATCACTGTTATTTATTTATTTATTAATATTAGTAATTATATGATATTAGTTTAGATCCAGTTTTATCTATATTTAATTGTAGTGTTTGTATCCCAGAGTAAATTAAGAGGAAGACTTGAGAGGTTATTTACATTCCAATTCTTTGTTTCTATTTCAATTCTGTTATAGAGAACTGAATAACCAATGGGAATGCTGACAGGAGGCACCCATTGGTTATAATGAACATCAATCAAAGAGCTTTGTGGTGATTGGGGGAAGACCAGGATATAGTTTTAGGCAGCCCTGAGGTCGGGTTGCTCCTATGATTAAGCCGATGGGCGAAACGCGCTTTAGGAATGCACAGACACGCGATGCATAGCGTGCTCTGTGATTTTTAAATGTATATGTCTCCACGCTAACTTACTGAATGTGAAAAAACCTATGTGAATATTATGTGTTATGCGAGCCGCCGATGTGCTGTGTTAGCTGCGGGGCGCAGAGTTGAATAATAAGTGTCTGCATATTTAAGTCTAAAATCTAACCACATACAGACATCACTCCTCGGGGGTACTCAATAATCAATACTCATTAATCCAAGCTTGTTAATCCATTACTGTACAACGTTTCAGATGAATATATTAAATTTTTTGGCAAAGCCTTGACGAAATATGTAATAATTGCATCAGAAACGTTGCACAGTAATAGATTAACAAGCTTGGATCATTGAGTACCCGAGGAGCGCTGCCTGTATGTGATTGTATGTTCAAGACTGAGCGCTCTGCACCCCGGCTGTTGAACGTTATTTGGAGTGCCGTCTACTTGACTATATTTATGTGGAGCTTTTCAGCTCCTCGAAGAATAAAAAAGGCGGCACTGCAAACATACACAGTGACATATACACGCACACACACTGACAAAGCCTAAACGCACACACTGACACACACACTGCACTGACAAAGCCTACACACACACTGATAAAGCATACACACACACACTCACTGCACTGACAAAGCACACACACACACACTGATAAAGCATACACACACACTCACTGCACTGACAAAGAACACACACACACACACTGCACTGACAAAGCACACATACACACTGATAAAACATACACACACACAGACTGCACTGACAAAGCCTACACACACACACACTGATAAAGCATACACACACACACACTGCACTGACAAAGCACACATACACACTGATAAAACATACGCACACACAGACTGCACTGACAAAGCCTACACACACACACACACTGATAAAGCATACACACACACACTCACTGCACTGACAAAGCACGCACACTGATAAAGCCTACACACACACACTGACACACACTCACTGCACTGACAAAGCACACATACACACTGATAAAACATGCACACACACACTGCACTGACAAAGCACACACACTGATAAAGCCTACACACACACACACACACTGATAAAGCCTACACACACACACACTGACACACACTCACTGCACTGACAAAGCACACATACACACTGATAAAACATACACACACACACACACTGCACTGACAAAGCGCACACACACACACTGATAAAGCCTACAAACACTGACACACACTCACTGCACTGACAAAGCACACATACACACTGATAAAGTCTATACACACACTGATAAAGCCTACATACACTGACATCTCTCCCACAATGTGGTGCCCCATAGGAATTGGGAAGGAACTGCCCGGGAGGAGCTGCGCGCTACTGCTGCAGCTCCCCCTACAGCCAGGTCAGCCAGGAGCACTTGCCGGCTGAGATCTCTTTACAAAAAAAAAAAATATTGATAAGCTGCGCTGCGCTGCGATGTAGTGGCTTGCAGGGGGGGGTTTCTAGGTTCTCGGAAACCCCCCCTGCGTGCGCGTATGAGAAGAATAGTTAATAGTTTGGGCAGAGTTACACTGCCTATGAGAGTACGTGCAGCAACAATGTATGTGATTTAGTAACAGCATGAGGATGGCAGAGTGATACCATTTAGTAACATAGCTGATATAATTATCACACGTGTTGCAATATAAGAGAGGAATGAGGTCTATTTATTCATAATGTCCCAGCTCTTCTGTTTCACAATATTAATATGAGATTGTGCAAGCATATGTTTCAATATGCACTCTGAGCGCTGTCTGGCGTCAGAGTGTTATTAGTGACACTGTTAGCTAGCTATTCGTATAGCTTTAATACCTACCATTGATTAATGGTCAGAATTTTGCGTACACTATATGAATATTATTATAATATAACCATCGCAGTGGATAGAGTGTTGATTGACTAACATTAAATTAGTGATAGTGACATGTGTGTAATTTAATCTTCAACACAATCTGATACAGTTAGGTATAGTGGAGACTAATGATTTTAATAATAAACGTATTATAATAAGTTTTATACATATATTCAAATCGATGAACAACCAATCAGCAGCTGCGGTCACTGTGAATGGATGCTGGTCGCATGTGCCCGGCACCCATTCACCGGCGGTTTGACCACCTGCGGGACACTGCGACCTGCGGGTGGAGACAGAACCCGCATGCTGTCTCAGCGGGGCACCGCGCTCGAGGTCAGGGTGCTTACTGCCCTTCAGAAATAGGGCAGGGCGCGGCGCCCCGCTGAAACAGCCTAGTGGGAACGCTATATGAGAGTGGGGGGATACTTTATTTTTTTTTTTTTAGGGTACGTCTCCAGTATGACGGGCCATCTTGAAGTCTGCCATCTTACACTTATGGACCACCCTGTATATAGTGGTTCATAGAAGACCTATTAATGAACATATTTTGGAGGCTCTTTATAATGAATTAACATATACAGGGGATGTATTTTAAATGTAAAAGTCAGTTAGGGGCCACATAAACTTATATAGGTTTTCAGTGAAATACTGTGAGAGCATATTTATTTATTTGTACTATGTTTTCAGGGTATCACAGGTGCTTTGGCAGTATTGATGAAGGATGCTATAAAGCCAACTTTGATGCAGACGTTGGAGGTAAGTAAAAACCAGATTCATATTTTGCTAACAAAATGCTAATATACACATTCACACAACACAGGACGTGTAACCAGAGTTGCATCCTATTCTATCACTTGCGTGAGTGTACAGTATATGTCAGAACAGTACCTAGGCAAGGCTACTGATGGCACTTCAGGACCGATCATAGTGCCGTCCTCTCACTATAACAATCCTGTTTGTCTGGTGTGTCGACTTTTCAAGCCAATACTTTTGCTGTAGTCACCTCAGGGATTCCAGGGCTAGGGACTCTGGGCCTGAGTCAGAGCCAGACGCTATTTGCACTCGCTCGTTCAGAAAAAGGGGCCGGCTATTTAAATTGAGCGCTCTTTGCGGTCTGTTGACGCCTCTATGTCTGAGCGAGCGAATGAAACATGCGCTCGCTATTTTGTAAAGACGCTCCCTGGCCGCTCGCATCCTACGTCATCTCCGCTATTTATTTGATTAATCGAGTACCTCAAAAGGCATCTGAACTGCTTGCAGTGCTTGTGGTTGGATTTTCCTACCGCAATCATGTCGACCACGTCACCAAGTGACGTGGTCGATGACGCTGCTTTGTTAATTATGCACACCCTTAAAACGCCCGTTTTGACCGTTTGGCACGCCTGCGTTGGGATCTCCACTCCCCGTTTTCAAGCACCTTCCCCTGTTACACCCACAAACTCCTCATCCTGTCACTCAAATTAGCAGGCACTCGCTATTTTGCGAGCGCTCGATTTCCGACCGCACTGACTGATTGGCGCATGCGCATTACGACCCATTCGCATGCGCAGATGCGCGAACATCGCTCGGAGCGAACAAGCGGCCGCTTACGAGCGGCTCTGAATCAGGCCCTCTGCCACTTGCCATAATTACTGATATGCCCAGTGTTGCCCTGGATAAGCATTTCCCACACTGGTTTTGGAACCTGCCACAGAAACTGGAGCTGTGATGGACTTCTTACACAAATGGAGAAGGAGTTGTTGGATTATGAATCTGTCAGCAGTTATTTGTCATGAATGTGCAATTTTTTGTTTTAAAACTGTTATTAATTCTGCTCTGTAGAACCGATGCTTACTTTTACTTATGTGTGTGTGTTCGGGAAGTAATAACTTCAGACATGCTGCAGCTCCCAGCCTCTGTGTATTCTTGAGAGTTATCAATTGCTTAATTAATAACGAGAAGGATTACATGTAATTACAAAAATCCAGCACATGAAAGGCAGAGCTCAGAGGAACATTCCATTCTCTTGTACGTACATCATGCCCCATGTTACTGTAATTTCCATGGTAGTGCAGAATTATACATAATAGCAGCACGAAGGTCGGAACCAAAGAAAATTGTATATTTGAACATTCTTCTAGCCTGCCACAATGATTTATCTTTTAAAAAAGCAAAAAAAAAATTTTTTTATTATGGGATTGCTGCTTTAAGTTAAACTAAAAACAACAATAGTCTTACCAATCTGCAAATTTAATTATACTTAAACCACAACAATATACAACCATATTCAAAATCTACAATTTCACTTGTTCAGGGATATCGATCTTTTAATAAGAGAGAATCCCATTTTACCAAACCTATTCCGTCCTAATACTGCTTGCAACCCTAATCTCAAACAAGTAGAATATTTTTCTCTGAACATTACCAAAGTGACACCTTTTCATGTTTGTAAGACTGTAAATAAAAGAACCTATCCTGGAGCTAAATTAAGCAGCATAAACACAATCTGAAGCAACAGGATTTACAACCCGAAGCTTTGTAAATAAACCCATTTGACTCTATTTAAATCTGTACCAAGAGGGTAGCCAAAAATAAGCATTGTGATAAATATTGCCTGATATATAATCATACTTACCTACTTTACAGATAGCCTTTCCAGAAGCAGAGGCCGGTTCGGGGGCGGACGGATGACGCAGTTAGGCCCCTTACTGGGAAAAGTCTACGATTTGTGGACCCGTGAGGAGGGTGTGGGGCTAAATGACTCAATTTGCTCCGTTTAGCTTCGCCCCCTCCTCGAAGACCCGCAAATTCCCCATTAAATCTCCCCATCCTGCCCGCTTCACTATGAAGTGGGCAGGCAGGATACGGGAGATCTGCCTACACTTCCGGGGGTGTGGGGGGCTACCCAAAAAAACGCTGGATCCTCTCGTGACTTCTGGGAGTGTAGGCAAGTATGCCACAAGCTTCATGCAATTTTGATACATGCATGTGGAAAAATATTTGGGCAAGGTTAATTTGGTTGTCCTACTGCATTAGCCCTTGTGCACAGATTTACATGACTAAATACAATCAATAACCTTATCCCATTTAACTCTATATTAACTCCAACAAAATACTCTATATAATGGAAGGTTAATGTGCTCCCCATAACTACATTTATGAACATAGCTTCTTTACTAAAAAAAAAGACACGCTGAAGATCACCATAATTCTGATAACACAACCTGAAAAAACAAAAGTGTTACATAAATGCAGAAAAACAATTCTAATCCCTGCTAGTTTAAAAAATGCTTGATGAAAGCCTAAGCTGGGCACCTTCTATGGCTGTTCTTTACTATGAACAATGGGATGTGAATTCATTTTGAAGCAAACTCAACACACTTTTGAAAATGGACAATGGAAATAAGTGCGCTGCCAGGAATTGCTGTGTGTGTGTGTGTATGTGTATGTATATATATATATATATATATATATATATATATACATCTATAAATATACACAAGGCGGCGGCACCCACACATTTAAAGCACTCTGGTCACAGAGACCCTCAAGTTTGAACTGAAACATGAGGGTCTCTGTGACCAGAGTGCTTTAAGTCTGTGGGTGCCGCTGCCTTGTTTGTATATTTCGAGCAGCGTTTGGGAGTGCCAAGGACTACGTGTGTGTGTGTGTGTATGTATATGTATATATAATATATATATATATATATATCACATTTTTATTATACCACAATAACCAGAATCCGTATATTATAAACGTAAGTAAACCAACCATAACCTCTAAAACACAGAGCAATAAATTATAGACAATGATAATGTATTCGAAAAAAACCTGTGACAACAGGGCTTAAAAAAACATAGGAATAATGTATGGTATAGTGTATCACATCAAACTCCAGGTGATATGGTCAGGGGATATCACTGGGAATAGCAGTCTCTCATGTAAAAGCAGTCTATAGAAAGCACAATTGCATATACAGTGCATCCGGAAAGTATTCACAACGCTTCACTTTTTCCACATTTTGTTACGTTACAGCCTTATTCCAAAATGGATTAAATTCATTTTTGTCCTCAAAATTCTACACACAATGGCCCTCATTCAGACCCGGTCGCAAGCGCTGAGCGCTCGCAACCGGGTCGATGTTAAGGCCCTGCGCACGCGGCCGCATTGCGCGTGCGCAAGCCCCGGAGCGAGAAATTGTCTCGCTCCGGAGCTCACTACAAAAGGGACGGCTGTCGATGGTGATCGGCAACTCGCCCCGTTTTGTAGGTGGGGCGGAGAGGTGGCTACACAAACGGAGGCGTTCCTGACGGAACGCCTGCCGTTTGGTGGGCAGCCACACTGACATCAGCAGAGATGTCAGTGGGGAGCTTGCTGTTGCCTAGACCCAACCTTAGGGTCTCGTCGCAAGCCCCGATGGTCACGATGGTCTTGACCATCAACCTGGTCGGTCGCTAAAGCTGTGGGTGGTAACCCACAGCTTAGCTAGCGACCAGGAGGCCGCACTAAAACATACAAGCGGCTGCCCTCATTCAGAACGAGCGCTTGCTTCTTGCGAGCGCCTCTGAATGAGGGCCTATACCCCATAAGTTTTTTTTTTTTAGATTTTTGCTAATTTACTTAAAAAAAAACCACTAAGAAATCACATGTACATAAGTATTCACCGCCTTTGCCATGAAGCTCAATATTGAGCTCAGGTGCATCCTGTTTCCACTGATAATCCTTGAGATGTTCCTACAGCTGGAGTCCACCTGTGGTAGATTCAGTTGATTTTACATGATTTTGAAAGGCATACACCTTGCTATATAAGGTCCCACACTTGACAGTGCATGCCAGAGCACAAACCAAGCATGAAGTCCAAGGAATTGTCTGCAGACCTCCGTTACAGCATTGGCTCGAGGCACAAATCTGGGGAAGGGTACAGTAAAATATCTGCTGCTTTGAAGGTCCCAATGAGCACAGTGGCCTCCATCATCCATAAATGGAAGAAGTTTGGAACCACCAGGACTCTTCCTAGAGTCGGCAAGCCGTCTAAACTGAGGGATAGGGGGAGAAGGGCCCTAGTCAGGAAGGTGACCGAGAATCCGATGGTCACTCTTTCAGAGCTACAGCATTCCTCTGTGGAGAGAGGAGAACCTTCCAGAAGGACAACCATCTCTGCAGCAATCCACCTATCAGGTCTGTATATTAGAGTGGCCAGACAGAAGCCACTCCTTAGTAAAAAGCACATGGCAGCCCAGCTGGAGTTTGCCAAAATGCACCTGAAGGACTCTCTGGTCTGATGAGACAAAGATTGAACTCTTTTTGGCGTGAATGCCAGGCATTATGTTTGGAGGAAACCAGGCACCGCTCATCACCAGGCCAATACCATCCCTACAGTGAAGCATGGTGGTGGCAGCATCATGCTGTGGGAATGTTTATCAGTGGCAGGAACTGGGAGACTAGTCAGGATAGAGGAAAAGATAAATGCAGCAATGTACAGAGACATCCTGGATGAAAACCTGCTCCAGAGCGCTCTTGACCTCAGACTGGGGCGACGGTTCATCTTTCAGCAGGACAACGACCCTAAGCACCCAGGCAAGAGAGCAAAGGAGTGGCTTCAGGACAACTCTGTGAAAGTCTTTGAGTGGCCCAGCCAGAGCCCAGACTTGAATCCAATTGAACATCTCGAGAGAACTGAAAATGGCTGTGCACCAATGCTTCCCATCCAACCTGATAGAGCTTGAGAGTTGCTGCAAAGAGGAATGGGTGAAACTGGCCAAAAAATGTGTGCCAAGCTTGTGGCATCATATTCAAAAAGACTTGAGGCTGTAATTGCTGCCAAAGATGCATCAACAAAGTATTGAGCAAAGGCTGTGAATACTTATGTACGTGTGACGACTTTTTTTTTTTTTTTTATTTAAATTTGCAAAAATCGCAAAAAAACTTTTTACACGTTGTTATTATGGGGTATTGTGTGTAGGATTTTGAGGACAAAAATTCATTTATTCCATTTTGGAATAAGGCTGTAACATAACTAAATGTGGAAGAAGTGAAGCGTTGTGAATACTTTCCTGATGCACTGTATAGAAGCCAAGTGAGTAAAGCAGCAGTCACTGGTTAGTAAATAGCTATATAGAATTATTCTCATTGATTGATACTATGAGGGCTGTATATGGGTAGCGTCAAATATAACTCTTCTATTTTTCTTTTTTTTTGTATGCTGTTAAAATGTAAATGGGTATAGAAATGTAGCCCATTGGTTCAAATCATCAGCCAGTTGTTGCTGCTGGGAATGTCTGTGGTGTTGTGTTTTTTTAAACGATATGCTCAATTGACCTGCATCACTGCCCCCCCCCTCTCTGATTGCAAGTGTTACTGCTGCATGTCAAATACAATGTCACAGGCTTAGGTAGCAGAAGTGGGAATAATGTAAATTGGATTGGTAGCAGGGCAGGGGAGTCCTCGAGCAAAATGAAGACTGAAGCAAGGTGAGGGTGACAATATACAAATTCATTCTTCCCTGAACATACATAGGTAGAGCTTAGTCTATCTCTGGGTGTAGTACTGTAGTATCGGGACAGAGAGATGCAGGCAGGACATTGTCACTCTGCTGGCTGAGAGACGTGTGTGTCTGTGACAACCTAGGAATGGGTTTATGTCCCTGGCATGCTCCACTGGAGGTCCGCATACGTGATAGTCAGAAGTACAAGGAACAGCGTGCAAAGATTATGTTGTCTTCCCTTGATCAGTATAAGTGGGCATTCTCTTCCCTTGACCAATCTAGAGGGGCCTATCCATTAGCAGATATAATGAATGATATGTTGTTCATTTTATCTGCTAATGGATAGGCCGTGAACGATGACAGATGCTCACTCCCGCGGCCGATAAATCGCATCTATCATCTCTCCAACATGTTGGTCAATTATCGCATATAGCTGTGCGATATTAGCAATATCGTAAAGTTTATATGTGGTAAACGAGGAACGATATTAGCAGTAGCTACAGAGCGCCGCAGAGAAAAAAATCCACTCCCTGAATGATGTCATGCGATATCGTTCATCTTTCGCCAAAATCTGTCATGTACATGACAGATATCGTTCAGCACAGCCACTGGAATTTTCAAGGGATATCTTTTGTCTTTCATCGCTCAGAAATACATCTGCTAATGGATAGGCCCTTTAAGGATGATTTAGTTGCAGAACACTTGTAATGGCGGCACATCACAACGCAACATTGCTCGTTTTACACAGCGATACATAACAAAATTAGGGTTACTGCTCTACATAATTCTTGCCAATATGTGTAGACACAAACTGCAACCACACATTGCTGAGAATTTAATCACTTCCTCTGTTTGGCTGTAATGATTACTGTTCAGAATAGCAGATACATTTAGGGACGCATTCAAGTAGCTGCTATAACTCATTAACTGGTGTAAATGTGACTTTTTACGGGAGACTCGAATTTGAAGCTTTTCAATTATTACGTGCGTTAAATCTTCATAGTAGTTAACACAACTTTTTGTTTCTGCGGCTGGTCAGACCTGCTGTAATTGTGCGTGACAGGCTGATGTGCGTTGATTGTACCGATGTATTCGCAGGAGTGCGAGGTAGTACGGATATGAGAAAGCAGCAGTCTGCATCTCTATGCCGGATGAGCTATGGCGGGCATTAACATACATTCGCAGCTGCGTTCCCTAAGAATTCGTAGCTGCGTACGCAATAGTGATCCTTAATGAATCAGGCCCTTGGTTCACAACCATCGAAACACCCTCCTTAATGATTTTTTAGGCACTTCGATGTTTTTAATTAGATGAATTTGGCCAATAATGTAATTTTTGGGGTAAAATTCTGCAAAATGCAGAATAATGGGTTACAAGATGTTGGACAGGTATAAGGGGGTGCTGTGTGAATAGGAAAGAAGTTTTTAAGCTTGCAGGTGGGAGTTACAGGTGTTTTTTAACACATTTTTAAAAGAGGCTTAAAATTACAGAAATATTTACTTACAGGCATTTTTATGCACCCCAAATTTATCTAGAGAATTTACTTTGCAGAAAAACACTTGCTTTCTATCATTTTTTTCACTGTTTTTGAAAAAATACATATAAAATCCAGGGTTAGGATACCGACACCCGTCGGGTAAGTACCCTAAACCTCCTTCCCAGCACCCTACCCCCCCCCAGTGCCTAACCTTAACCCCCACTAGTACCTAACTCTCCTCCTAGTGTCTAACCCTCTCCCTGTCCCCACTACTTACCATCAGGATGCCGGTGGTCGGGATGCCAGTACTGGAATTGTGACTGGAGTCGGGGTTCCAGCACCGGCATTCTGAATGCCGACATCCCGCACGCCAGTATTCAACTGCATCCCATTTTAAGAACCCCAAATACGTTACTATTGGCCACTTGCAGATTTTTATACTGTTATCCAATATTAGTTTACATTTGTTTGTGGTACAGGTTGATTTCCAAATTTTCACCCACGCTTAACGCGTGGGTATTACCAGCAAGAATTTCTATGCGACTGCCAGAATAAGCATTTTCTAATTGCGCTTTAATTGGGAGAAAATGTATTTATTGGGTCTAATTGAATATGGGCCTTTGTAGCTGGCACATTTGTGTAATAAAGTATCTCTATGTATAATCATTATTGTAGTAATCTACTATATAACAGTTTGTAAATATAAACTGGTACTTTAATAATGACTTTGGATTTTAACAGGGAACACCCGTGTTTGTCCATGCTGGGCCTTTCGCTAACATTGCACATGGAAGCTCCTCAGTATTGGCAGACAAGATAGCATTGAAACTCGTGGGAGAAAATGGCTTTGTGGGTAAGTCAACTTTCACTGTACCTCGGTGCTCTTATTACAGTTATGCAGATTTAAAAGTAAACTTGTGTTTTTTCTCAATAGCAATTTATTGGTTATGATAGGTGCAGTCTTGTTTTTTTAATATTTTTTTTCTCACCCATTTATCTTCCCTGAAATGCTCAGATTGTACATATATGTAATGGGGGAGATTTAATACGCTGCAAGCTACTGATGGAGCCTTGCGTTATGTACGGCTGCACATTTTTAGGCATTAGTGTACTGGAAACATTGCTTATTTTTGTTTATTTACTATAATAATCAATGTTTTCTATAATCTATGGAGTCTCATTCTGTGAGGTCCCTACGGACCTCACATTTATTTGAATGTCCCCCAGAATGTGTGAGTATTTTATAAGATAAAGATGGTAACACGGTGATAAGAACATAAGCAAACTAAATACATAATCTTACTGTAGATGTCTAAGGTACAGTACATGGGCAGCCCAGAGGGTAGATCTTTTTAATGGAAATATTAAAGCATAAAGCACAGAAAATGTGAATTTTAGCGGAATAGAAATTGTGAATTTGAGAATTTAACTAAATCTGAGTGTAAAATATCAATTATTGGTTTAAATGGGCAAACCGCACAGAAAGCTTAGCATACTATAAACCCCTTTTAAATTTTGTCTCATTTGCTTAAACATTTTTTTAATCTTTTTGGATAGAAACTATGCGTAAAAATATAAACCGAGAAATGTGTTTTATTCTTTGGCTGCATCTTGATATTCACACCAGCTTTACATCTGAATCTTGGATGTAGGCATTAGGTCGATATTCATAATGTCAACAGTTGTGATGTCGATATGTGAAATGTTGACATTAGGTTAGGCTGCAGGATGGGAAGGCAGTTGGGGAGGTTAGGGTTAGGCACTAGAGGGAGTGTTAGGGAAAGAGATTAGGGTTAGGAGAACTGCACTTACCGGAACCCTGGAGCATCAAATGACTCGGCTGGAAGTGACAGTCACATGTCCACCAGGAGCTGTACAAGAGCCCCTGCAGCTGTCGGGAGCATATAAGTCACCGCTAGGCCACCAGGGACGATATTTTGACATTTTAACATGTCAGCATTTCATCAGTGCAATATATGATGAATGTCGACATTATGATTGGGGACAAATCCTACCGCAACCAAATTTTTGGGCATGTTGGGAAAGACAATATTCAAAGAAATTTATAACCCTCCTACCTAACGCAATTCTATGAAAGGGATACGGTTACTCTGATATCACGGAAACTTACCATTGATCAACTTAGTGCTTATTATGGTTCATAGGGTCTACAGAAAAATGACAGGAGGTTAGATCGAGGTTACAACACTGTAAAAAAATAAAGTAATCCCCTTTCAGATATTTTGACCAAGGTAGAATGATGATATTATTAGTTTGGTTGATGAAAAAACTCTTTGTTTGAATGGTTGAAATGTCAGATCATGAAAACCTCAGCAAGTGAACATGTCTTATGATGTTATCATGCCCTCTCCCATAGTAGAGAGAATCGGCCTATCATTTCATGAATTCACTGTTCTGCTTATTGCCTGTTCCCCTGCTACACTCCATAATAATCCTGTCTCCTGAACAATACCATCCCCATTGCTTTATTCATTATTTTTTCTGCATTGAGGCAGATGAACTACCATGCTCAGTTAAATAAACTATTGGTAAGTTATCATGACAGTTTTCCAGATTATCTTACTGCTAAGCAGGTACCTTCCTGGGGATAACACAACGCTTTGCCCTTTTATAAGTGTGCTCAGTGCATTCTCTGGGATCTACTTGGACCTGGTGAAGTATTTCAGCTGGCCTCCATTGAGAACTGTAGAAGCTGTATGTACGAAACACATTAAGGAGCTGCTCTTCTCCGTGTTATAGTTTTGCATGCAGAGTCTTCCATTGTGCGCTTAATATCCACCGTTAGCATGTTCTGCTTTAAAAAAAAACATCTTACGCTTATAGCACAGTGGTAAGTGAAGACATACCACACATTTCTGTTTTCCTTCTGTGAGTAGCTGTGAACTGTAAGCTCCTTGTTTTATCCTTTGCTTTCATACTTATGAATGTAAATTGCTGTTGCTATGTGACAGCCTCTGTGCTCTGAAAGAAGGTTTTAATCATTTGATGTGACCTGTTACTCCTGCCTGTGATTTATTAACTCTCTAACTGTTTGAACGACGGCTTCCAATCTTTAGGGCAGGTCTAGTGTTGCTACAGGTGGAATGTTAACATCACTGAAATTCAGCATACTATTTCTATTT
Organism: Taudactylus pleione; assembly: GCA_031769625.1. Classification (NCBI taxonomy): domain Eukaryota; kingdom Metazoa; phylum Chordata; class Amphibia; order Anura; family Myobatrachidae; genus Taudactylus; species Taudactylus pleione. Next base: position 4,753,033 of record JAUIMM010000153.1, read on the forward strand.
ATTTTTCAGGGGTTGGACATATTGCTGTTTCTGATGTATAAACCGTATGTACTTATTTATGTGGTGTGGCTATTAAATAACAAGACTGATGCTACTATTAAGTACTTTTTAACTTTGTTCCCCTTCTACAGTATGTACTCCCCTCCTGCATCCACACACCGCTGCATTATTGCTTTCCATTGGTCAGGGCCGCAACTAGGGGGGGGGCCGGAGGTGCATGTGCATCGGCTCCGTGGGGAAACTCCAAGCCGGACGCCCGCTGAGATGTTAGTACCAGCGGGCGCCCGGCTCCTTCTCTGCAGCGCCGTGCTAGCCGGAGGCTGGAGTTTTCTCCTGAACTCCAGCTTCCGGCTCTCCCCACAGGCACTATGGGAGAGAGGTAATGACGTCTCTCCCATAGTTCCGAGGAGCAGCCGGGCGGACCCGACGGCGGCAGTCACAGGAGCGGGGTTAAAGGAAAGTATTTTTTTTTTGCGTGTGTGGATGTGGCACTACGGGGGCATTAACAGGGGGCACTACAGGGGAACTACAGTGGCATTACCTACAGGGGCATTACCAGGGGGCTCTACAGGTGGCATTACCAGGGGGCTCTACAGGGGGACTACAGGGGCATTACCAGGGGGCTCTACAGGGGCATTACCAGGGGGCTCTACAGGGGCATTACCAGGGGGCACTACAGGGGCATTACTAGGGGGCATTACTATTTGGGCACTACAGGGGCATTACCATATGGGCACTACAGGGGCATTACTATAGGGACATTACCATATGGCCACTAGTACAGGGGCATTACTATAGGTGCACTGCTGAAGGGGGCATTACTATGGGGGCACTGCTGCAGGAGGCATTACTATGGGGGAATTACCGGGGAGGGGGGCACCAAATTACTGTCTTGCCCCGGGTGACAAAAACCCTATTTTTGGCCCTGCATTGGTCAAAGTTGTGCTGTAGCTCATTACATGTCAGCTGTCTCAACAGCTCTCTCGTTTTCTTCTTTACCTCAGTAACTGATGCAAAACTGGTTTCCTGGATTTTTTTTTTTTTAAATCCAATAATTTTTATTACATTTTTAATGATACAATAATCTACACTAAATAAACAATTAAATAATAATATAATAAAGAGAAAATGTATAGCAATAATACATGTGTGGTCCCATTTCTTATCATTTAAACGGCGCAATGTAAAACAAAAAAATTTCTTTTCATATATATCATATAGTGTAAATATTAGTTTGTCGCATAATATCTCAATAACAGAAACATAGTCAACGTTTTATGTACATTATATTCAACATATTACACTGGAACTACCCAGTAAAGATATTCTTGCACGATTATATGAAGAGTCAAGCCATCTATCCCATATGTCATAGTACTTCTGAACTGTATTTCTAGCAGTGTAAACATATTTTTCATGTGCGGCAACCACACTGACCAAGGAGTGCCAGGTTTCCAAGTCTGGCCCATTTGCCGCCATCCACTCCCTTGCTATGCATACCTTAGCAAGCATACAAAGATTAGTAGTATATCGTACAGCATGCTTGTCAATTGTGTCTGGGTCTATTAAGCCAAAGTACATGACGCAGGGGTTAGAATATCTTGAGGTATACCCGTAGAAACAATAACACGAAGTACGTCTTGCCAAAAAGAGTTAATTACAGGACACAGCCATAAAAGATGCCAAAAATTACCCCCAGGTGATCTGCATTTGGGGCATTTTGAGTCTGTCCTACCCCCTATTCTAAGTAACCGGGCGGGAGTCATATATACTCTATGAATTATAAACTATTGTATCTGCTGATATCTTACAGACATAGTGGCTAGGCGAGGACTAGCAAGAGCTGCTATCCAATCATCTTCCGCCAATATTCCAGTATCATTTTCCCATTGTTTTATAGATCAGAATTATGATGCTTATTCAATAAAGTAGAGTAAATCACAGATATCAAGCATCTAGAACTAGTAGATTGTAGTAGAACTTTAATAGGAGATTCATGTATAGACAGAGGAGCCTCAGAGAATTGGCCATTAATAGCATGTCTAAGCTGAAGATAACGAAAAAAGAAATGGTTGGGTACATCAAACTCTAGCTACAATTGATGGAAGGACTTCAGAATTCCCGCATGATATATCTGTCCAAGCGATACTATCTCCTATCGACCCCAAGCCTCTCCGACCTGTAAAGCAGAAAGTTCCCCGAGACTATTCGCATGAGCAAGAGGAGTATCCGGATCCATGCCCTCAGCCTGCATAATAAGCGATACAAGTCTCCAAATAGTAATGGCTTGCCTAATTAAGGTCATGTTGACTATATGTATATTGTCCCTCAAGAGTAGTTGTAGTGGTGATAAACCTGACTTGGACTGAGCCAAAACAAGGGTAGATAAAGAATCAGCAGCTTTATCATGAATCCATTCCTAGGTATGTGTTAATTGTGCTGCGTAGTAATAAAATTTGAAAAGGGGTAACGCCAGACCACCAGAATCACGATGTCTAGTCAAAGTATCTAATTTGATTCTAAGGGTTCTATTTACTTCAATCTGTATATTGAATGCAGATTGTAGTGTGATATTAATGACTGAATTCGCATTGCGAATTCAGGCAATATCACAGGGATTTACTACAAATCCCTTGCAGGGACAGAGCTTGCGATAAAGCTCTATCCATGCGAATCCTATCCGCACACTAGTCACAGTATTATCAGAAAAAATACAGTGACAAAGTGCCCGCGCATGCGCTGACTGGCCGCCGCTGCTACCCCGCGCGCCAAGCCCCACCCCCCGTGATTGCGGACCCTACCTCCCTTTCACACCTCCCCCTCCCTTAATTACACTTGCCTGCATGATCCGGGCCTCTGGTGATGTCCCATACTGCACTGGGACCCGATCACCTGATGACCGGGCTGCAGTGCAGCATGGGAGACCAGCTGACCGGAGGGAGGACCTCACCCGGAGTCAGTTAAGTTAATTTTTTTTTTTACTATTTTTTTTTTTGCAGTGAATCAGCTTGCGGTCTGTTTAGACCACACAGCTGATTACTGGGACCGGCTCTGCTTTCCCCGTTAGAGCAGAGTAGGAGTCCGGTAACTGGGGGAAACCCTTGATAAAGCCACCTCCAGGTGGCGTTATTATCACAGGGCCTCCCTAGGTATTTTTTTCACAATTTATTTTTAGTAACTACCAGGCAGATCACATTTCCCATTACAATTATGGGAAATGCGATCTGATTACTAAAAATAAGTGATTCTTAGGGGTTGGAGTAGAATTTTACGAATTCTACTCCAATTACCTTGCAATAACTATAGGTGATAATAAAATAATCTGAAAAGGGTGTGAAAACACCCCTTTTCACTTTATTTTAGTCAAAATAATGTTAATAGAGCCCTAAATCTCTTGTTAATCCACAGTAATGAAGACAATAGACCATCAATTTGTTTAAATAACTTCTGAGGGATATACATCGGGGAGTGATATAAAATGTACAGGATCTTAGGTTGCAGAACCATCTTGACAAGATTTACTCTGCCCATTCATGTTAGTGGTAATCTACCCCATATCGGGACACAAGACTTGAGGTATTCAATCTGTGGCATAATGTTCAGTGGCAGATATTTTTGAGGGACATTAGAGATCCAAATTCCTAAGTATTTGAACGAATCCACCCATTTCAAAGGGAGATTTATAATGGGATTAGTGGGGCAAGCACCTTTGAAGGGAAGAATGCACGATTTATCCCAGTTAATCATTAAACCTGAATATTTTCTAAATAAATCAATAACTTCTAGGGCCTTAGGCATAAAAACATCATATTTCTTGATAAAGAGTAATATGTCGTCCGCATACAGTGCAATCTTCTCTACCCTGGATCCCAACTGGAACCCTTAAATGTCAGAGCTGGCTCTAATGATACATGCCAAAGGCTCTATGGCTATAGCAAATAGAGTGAGTGACAAAGGACATCCCTGCCTCGTTCCCCTAAAAAGTGAAAATGATGCAGAAATAAATCCGTTTACTGACACTCTCGCCACAGGATCCGAATATAATAACTTTACCCACTTAATATATCCCAGGCCAATGCCAAAACGTTCCATGGTTTCCCAAAGAAATACTCACTCGACCGAATCAAACGCCTTAGCGGCATCCAACGACACAATAATAGAAGTTTGTACATCCCCACATTTTATCTGTAATTGTGTGAATAATCGACGAAGATTTACCTCCGTGGACTTACCCGGCATAAAGCCTGTCTGATCAGGATGAATCAGTTGGGTTATAACCTTATTAATCCTAGAGGCCAGTTCTTTTGCTAGAATTTTCAAATCTGTGGGGAGAAGTACTATAGGTCGATATGAGTCAGTCCGAGTAGTATCTTTGCCTGGCTTAGGTAAGACAATTATTAGTGCCTCAGACATAGAATTTGGTAAGGTGTTATTTGCATAAATTTGATTAAAGAGCTCAAACAATTGGGGTACAAACATTTTTTTATGTTTTTTATATAGCTCAAGGGGAATCCCGTCTAATCCTGGGGTTTTTCCATTGGGAAAGGAGTTTAAGGTCACTTCAAATTCCTCTAACGTCAAGGGAGAGTCAAGAAAGTCCCTCGCCTCTGGGGAGAGTGTCGGAAGGGATATAGTAGATAAGAATTCACGCACTTCCTGTTGAGTATAAACTAATCTAGATTTGTATAATTGATGGTAGTACCTGACAAATTCCTCTGCAATATCTGGAGTTCACACATGAGCGACACCATCAGAACCAATTAATTCAACCACTGTATTAGACGACATCTGTTCGGTTCGAGCCAGGTTAGCTAAATAGGACCCAAGTCTATCACCAGATGCCTATTGCAAATGCGAATTAAAAAGTAATTTATAGTGAGCCTTGTCCATTAAACAATCTTTCCATAATTTTGGGGCAGCCTACCATGCTTCTTTAGTTGATTCTGATCCGTCAGAAATATAAGCTAATTCTAAAGATCTACAGGAAGTCTCCAATTCCAGCTCAGTTTTATTTTATAGGAAGACTTTAAACCAGCAACTCTGGATTAAAGACCCTCTGAGAAATGATTTAAAAGCATCCCAAAGTACTGCAATAGATGTAGTGCCACTATTTAACTCAAAAAATTATTTCCAAGCAGTCTCTAATTCTACCCCAGAACCCATACATGACAACCAGAACTGGTTACATTTCCAAAAGGTTTGACCCCGCTGGCCCTCCATGTCAAGACTGATTGTTAATGGGGAATGATCAGATATACCCCTAGTCTCATATTGTACTTTGTGTACTCTCAGCATTAATTCTGGTGTTACTAATGCCAGGTCAATCCTAGAGAACGATGAATGAGTGTATGAAAAACAGGAATACTGTCTCACAGAAGGATATTGCGTCCTCCAGGCATCGACCAACCCCATTCCCCCCACCATACTCGAAAATCCAGATCCCCTCACACGTGCATCAGAAACAGACATTCTATACCTAATAACGGGTCTAAGATATTCTTAAAATCCCCAACACATAAGGCAGGCGTTCCCGGGAATAAGGCCAAAAATTCAGCCGCCTTTTTAAGAACATCATGTGAATATGGTAGTGGAATGTATACCGCCAATAACAATAAAGATATGGAGTTAATCTTACATTTCAAGAATACATATCTACCCCAAGCATCGCATTGCACCTGTTCTAAAGTAAACTGGACAGATTTACGCACCAATATGGACACGCCCCTGGACGCCTAAGTATGTGAAGAATGGTATGTCCAACCAATCCACGGCTTTTTTAAAGACTTCAATTTCCCACCAATTAAATGAGTTTCCTTAATACAAATTATATCTGAAGTGTACTGTTTTACCTGCCTGAACACCAATGATCTCTTGATTTTATCATTCAACCCTCTCACGTTCCAAGTGAGAATATTACTATTATGTGGCGCTGTAATTTAATATAATACTGAAAATATTGAAACAACCATGAGAGCACACAATAAAAACGTATACAATACCACACGTAGCAATTGAAAAGAAAATAAATTTAAAAAAAAATATCCCATACAAACTGGCTTGGGCCCATCCCTTATAACACCCCCCACCCTGTATACCATACCCAACCTACGCATACCTTGTACCTAAACACCCCTAACCCTTACAACTAAACTAGGCAATATGAATACAATATATTACCTTACCTCTAATAAAAGAAGTGGAGCAAAATATATAATGACGACAGAACATAACACAAGGAGGCCTCCGAACACGGAGTCATCCCCGGGAACAAATACAAAATCTTAAAGATTATAATATAGAATTATCCGGTAAACAGTCAGCAAAAATATAGACACTGATCTACCTATAAGTGACTGTATAGCCCAACACAAATATAATATGAATATAATAGACAATAACTATTGAAGAGAAAATATTGAGAATACAGGATCTTAATACGTTATATAATGAAACATGTAACCTTATAGCAGAGACCAATTTGACATTCGCCATATGAAGATATAGGACTAATATAACGCAAAATATCAATCATTAGTCAGTGCATCCCTGGCTGGTTGGGGGTCAAGCCATTGTGCCGCTTCCCTCGAAGTCGTGAAGAATTTGGTTTCGCCATCAGCAATTACACTGAGCTTAGATGGATACAACATGGCATAGGAGGTATTGAGATCACGGAGTCGCCTTTTAGTCGGAAGAAATTTTGCCCTATCCTTTTGTATCTCCATAGCGAAGTCAGGAAATACAGGGATACGAGTCCCATTCCACTGTAGAGGGCCAAGAGTGCGGGCCAATCTAAGAACAGAGTCCTGGTCACGGATATGGAGGAATTTCGCTATGAGAGTTCGCGGTGGTGCCCCAGGCGGCAGAGGTCTTGAAGGCACCCGGTGGGCTCTCTCAATTGTAAAATATGATGAAAAAGAAGTAGAGCCAAATGTGTCCAGTTTTCCAAGAATTTTTCAGGATTGGTACCTTCCTCCTTCTCTGGTAACCACATGAATCGCACATTGTTACGCCTGAGCCGTCCCTCCATGTCAGACATTTTCCTCTGTATGGATGTAAGCTGCGAATCAATAGAATTAACACGAACACCCAAAGGTGCTATCTTATCTTCCAGAGTAGATGTCCTAGTCTCCACCTCCCCAACTCTCTCACGCACACACTGCAGATCATGATGTATAATGGAGAGATCTGACTGCACTTTGCCAATCCTCTCTCACAACCTAGTCTCACATGCTGTCACCGCCTCAAGAACACGCTGAAGCGCAGCATCAGAGAGCTCAGCTGAAGTCACTGATTTTGCAATAGATGTAGGAGAGGAATTACCTCTCTGTTCAGTAGAAGTGGATTGAGCTGGTGGTACCCTGGAGAACTTCTCCAGCGTAGCTGCATCAGCATTCTTCCCCATCATGAGTTTTATATGAGAGGGTCCAACTTTGTATTACTGTATAGCAGATCACAATATTAGAGATGAATGAATATATAAAGTCCCTCTTTTTGTATGTAGCACAGACACAGATTATACTGGTAACAGCAGCTGTCTGCAGGCGGGGTATAGTAGATACTGGCTCCGCAGATATGCCACCACAGTACAGAAGCTCAACACTGCAGCATGCAAAACAGGCCTGATCCCACTACTAAGGCCAGCAGGGACAATCCTACAGTCAGCCACGTGTGGGGTACTCCAATCTGCACTGCAACACTGCCTCCAGTCACCGGGAAGGAGCCACTCCAGCCACTCAGTAACTGCTGCCGAGACGCCGCACCCTCAGAGAAGATGGCGCCGGCAGCCCACGTGTACAGGCCCCGTTTACACAGTCTCCCCTCCGCCGGGTAAAACAGCCCCCGCAGCCACGACACGACCGTCCACCGCAGTCAGTGCAGCTTCCGCCAGCCGATCACCGGAGTGTGATCCCGGGGGAGCGAGCAGGATGTGCAGGCCGGATAGTTGGGTCCGGAGAGCTCACCAAGACGCGTGCTACACCATGCTCTCCGTGGCCACGCCCCCTTGCTTTTCTGGATTTGACTTTCAAATGGTGCTAGGTCTGGCGACTATGGAGTCTGTTCTAGTCTGTTTCTCAGGCAAAAACTGTGGGCTGGTGCATTGTCCTGATGGAGGATGAAATCATTTTTCCACATTACTGGCCTCTTTTTTTTCTGATTCTTTCCCGCAAAGTTGCTAGAACATTTTTGTAGTAAAGTTGAGTCACTGTTGCACCTTCTGATACTCAGTCTTCCAAAATAACACCCTTGTATCAAAGAAAACAATTAACATGGTTTTGAATTTGGAACTACTTTGACGTGCTTTCTTCATTCAGCACAGACGATGTAATGGTTCGCATTACTGCCTCACAGCACTGAGGTCATGAGTTTGGTTCCCACCACGGCCTTACCTGTGTGGAGTTTGTATTTTCTCCCTGTGCTTGCGTGGGTTTCCTCCGGGTACTCTGGTTTCCTCCTACACTCCAAAAATATACTGGTAGGTTAATTGGCTCTAAACACAAAATTAACCTTAGTGTGTTATGTGTGTGAGCATGTGATAGGGAATATAGATTGTAAGCTCCACTGGGGCAGGGACTGATGTGAATGGCCAAATAGTCTTTGTAAAGTGCTGCGGAATATGTGTGCGCTATATAAATAACTGGTAATAAATAATAAATAAATGATTGGTGATGGTATTTTCCAGTGCATGGACTGGCGTTTGTCTTAGGATCGTACTGGAAGATCCATGTTTCATCACAGATAAAAAAAATTATTACAAACTCGCTTTCGATGTTCTTTGTGCTCGGCACTGAGAAGCCTTGGGACCATCTTAGCATAAACTTTTGTAATGTAAAGATTTTTATACAAAACTTGCCTAACCGTTTGTTTGTCAATGTGTACCATTTCTGCTATCATTCGGATACTGAGTCTGACGTTCAATACGAACAATTTTCTCCATGTTTTCCACATTTTCATTTGTTTTTCATGTGCAAGGCCTTCTGGGTAGTTCATCATCTTCGACATCTATATTTTTGTGCCCCTCACACACCTGTGCACGTGACATACAATCTGCCCGTAAACCTCGGTTAGCATATGGAAAGATTCGTGGGTGATTTGTACAATTTAACTAAAAATGTTTAAGTTAACACGTTGCTCTAATTTTGAACTAATTTTGTGACGCACGGGAAAAACACAACTTCTTCAAATGCTGTGTGACAGTAAACTATCTGTGCGAGAGAGGCGAAACTTGCAAAACCGATTTGGGATAGTCCCAGGTCAATGATACACGCAGTATGGTTTATTTTTTACAAGTACAGTCTCGTTATTTAATAGCCACACCTTGTATTATTATTATTCTTATTGCCTGTTATAAAGCATTGCTACTTCAGGGTCTATAGAAGGTCCACAGGAAACCTTGGGGTATAGGTGATGGCGAAGACATCCGGGCACCATGCAGTCAAATTTTTTCTCCCGGGATGCAACGGGGCCTCCTTCTATACCCCGCCCCCGGGCCGGAGGCTCCTCCGTTTCGTTCAGTGCCCGGACGGAATCGGGTCACTATATTGCAGTGGGACTGTTACTAACAGCCCTGAAAATTTCAAGTTTTTTCTAAGTGCGGTCAGCGTGAACGGTCCAGTGGAAGTTCGCACGGCCACATCATCACCCTGCTGGTGCTGAGACGCCGGTATTGATCTGTGCCTCTCGGCGGGCCTCAGGGGTCTTGGCTAACAGGGTCCCTGGAGGATTCCTAGACTGCGGCTTAACGCTACGGGGTGTAGGTAAGCGACACACACCACAGTGGTGTGTGCCAAGACGCAGTTCTTTTTCCTCCAGGGTTGGGGGACACCCTGAGGATGACAGCAAGTGTGCCCAGGCACTGAGTCCTGCATCCACACTAAGCCTCCTGGCACTTGGGCCTGGAGTTCTGCGGAACACTCCAGCATCCCAGGGGTTAAACACTGGACAGGGGAGATGGCTTCCCTGTCTAACAGCCAGCTCCTCCCTGCTGCTGAACATGCTTTTCCACTGTTGTCTGGCTTGATCTGTGAGCTTCCTGTTTCCGACTCCGCCTCCCAATGAATTCTTTGACGGTCATTCTCCTGGCTGTGTGTCGCTGATCTCCACAGGCAGTGCGGAGTACGGGTCCCTCTATATACCTCTCCTCTGGTTGGTGGTCAGTGTATGTAGCATTTTTGTCCTACTAGAAGCTAAGTCTATGTGGTTGACTTAAGGAAGTTCCATTAAGTGCAGGTATTATTGTTTTCTGCATTTGTTTGCGACTGTATGCTAGCTCTGTCTGTCTGTTTTCTTTGCTAAAAACTATCATTCTTTTGTTGCTATCCCTGTACCAATTCTGGGCCATAAGTACGGGTGTGGTGCGGGTGTGACATAGGCTGAGACTCTGTTAAGTGATCCTCTTTACTATGTCTGGCAGTGAGAGTGATATGACTAAGTTAACCCCTATTAAACTGCTCTGTAAAAAATGTAAAGCACTGTTAGGGGCAGGGGACATAGCCTATGAGGGGTTATGTTTCCGGTGTTGCACTGCCCCGGATCCTTCTGAGGCTTCAGCAGGAGAAGCCATGGGAATGCTTTGCAAAAGCACTAACAACCATTGCAGGGCGTTTAGCAGGCCCTCCTATGTGTCCACAGTTCAGTTTTCAACAACAGCACCTTTTGCAAGCGCAAAACCTGCTGCAACCTCCTACACCTTCACAGGTGTTGCCCCCTCATTGGGTTAATACAGTTCTTTCTATATTACAGGGTGCGACTGAGATACGTCAGCAGGACGCACCTATCGGCAGACCAGCTAAAATGGTCTTTCTATCGTCGCAATCTACTGTATGGGATGATGATGATGTGTCATCTGATGATGGACTGCTTCTGGGTGAGTCTGACTCTGAGCTACCTCCTCTGGAGGCAGGGGTCAAGTCTAAAATATATATTCCAGGGCTAATACAAGCTGTAAAAGCAGCCCTGATCATTGAGGAGGATGAGCCTTCTGCGCCTAAATCTAGGCATGCATATTTCATGGAAGAAAAGGTGACTGAGGCTACATTCCCATTGTCTGACCAATCAGTGAATCACTTGGAGGTAGCATGGAAAATGACTGGAAAGCGGTATCAACCGCAGAAGCATCTAGTCTCTGCTTACCCTTTTGCTGAGAATTATTTTTCCAAATGGGAGACTCCACCGGTGGTGGATTCCCATGTCACATGCTTGGTAAGAAGCGCAACGCTTCCTATGCCTTCCATGTCGTTCCTGAAGGATGTTACTGATAGGAAGGTAGAGGTATGCCTTAATTCTGTTTATCCCCTTTCGAGGGCTGCGTGCAGATCAGCTATGGCCATTTGCTGGGTGGCTCGGGCCATGGAATGTTGGGCTAATAGCCTTGAAACATCCTTAGCCTCTAATGCTACCAGGGAACAGCTGAATCTGGTGGGAAATTTTAGAGATTCGGCTATCTATATAAATGAGGCAGCTTTGGATATTGGCCTACTAAATGCCAGGGTTTCTTTAGCGGCCATTGCAGCTCGCCATTCTCTGTGGCTCTGTTCTTGGAGAGCTGATGCAGAATCCAAGAAGGGGTTGGAATGTTTGCCTTATGACGGTAAAGTCTTGTTTGGCCCTGATTTGGACAAGATTGTGAATACCTTAGCAGCAGCTAAGTCGGCTTGTCTGCCTTCTGCTCCGGCCTCTTCAGGGGTTCGGATTCCGTCCTCTCGGACCTATCAGGCCCCAGGTAAGGCTAGAACTCAGTCCTTTCCCAGGCCATCCACCACCAAGAAATCTGTCAGGCCTAAGAAGCAGCCCTGGAGTACTACCAGACGTCCACCTACCAAGCCTGATGACTAGCCCTCCGCTTGTTGGGATGGATCTCCTCCTGGGGGACCCCAGGATGGGAGGCCGACTTCTTCAGTTCGTCCAGTACTGGTGTGAAACTACCACGGATTCCTGGGTGAAGGAAGTGGTCTCTCTGGGGTATGCCCTCTCTTTCCACAGAAGGCCTCCCCATCAATTCTTTTGCACAGGATTTAAAAAAACTCGGACAAGGGTGTGGCTATTCAGGAGGAGGTACAATCCATGCTGCAGGGAGGGGGTCATTGTACCGGTCCCGTTGTCAGAAAGAGGAACAGGGTATTATTCCAGCCTTTTTCTAGTCCAGAAGCCAAATGGTTCTTACCGTCCTATTCTCAATCTCAGGTCCCTGAACAAATTCCTCAGGGTACCCAGGTTCAGAATGGAGACTTTACGCTCAGTTATACTGGCTATGGAACCTGGGGATTTTATGTTATCACTGGATATTCAGGATGCATACCTGCATATTCCGATTGTTTCAGCTCACCAATGTTTTCTCAGGTTCGCTTTGTCACAACATAATTTCCATTTTCAGGCTCTGTCATTTGGCCTTGCAACTGCACCTCGGGTGTTTACAAAGGTCATGGCGGTAATGGCAGCCCAACTGCGGCTACAGGGGATCCGCCTGTTACCATACCTGGACGACTTCTTGCTACTAGCAGGGTCCTCAGACTTCACCACCACCTGCAGCTAACGATATTTGTGTTCCAGGTACACGGGTAGTTGATAAATTGGAAAAAGTCCTCACTGATTCCGTCTCAAACGATGCTCCATTTGGGAGCCCGGTTGGATTCACAACAGCAAAGGATTTTTCTGACAGCAGAAAAGATCTCCACTTTGCAGACGCGTGTGCACAGATGCCTTCACAATTGCCAAGAGTCCACTCAGCAATGCAGTTACTGGGATCCATGGTGTCGACATTCGACATGGTGGAGTATGCCCAGTTTCAATCCCGGCCTCTGCAGCTATTGATCGTCTCCAAGTGGGACGGATTTCTCCATCATATACGGACTAAAATGATGGTGCTCTCTCCGGACCTTGTGGCTACAGACTGCTCACCTCACCAAGGGGCGTACGTTTTGGATCTCGGACTGGGTCCTTCTGACGACAATGACAGTCTTCGGGGCTGGGACACAGTGACTGGTCCACACTCCTTTCAGGGAAGGTGGACCGCAGAGGAATCTGCGCTTCCAATCAATATATTGGAACTGAGGGCAGTCTTCAGGGCTCTGCAGCAAGCCAGGCTGTTGCTTCATGGAAAACCCATGCATGTACAGTCAGACAATGCCACGACAGTGGCTTATCTAAACCGTCAAGGAGGAACTCGAAGTCAGGCGGCAATGACAGAGGTGTCACACATTCTGACATGGGCAGAAGGCCATCTACCAGACATATCGGCGGTGTTCATTCCAAATTGCCTCTCACTATTTCATACAGGATGGACTGTTGTTTGATTGTTATACACCACAACAGTCCACGTCGTCAGCACCTGTTCAGGGGTCAGCCTCCACACTGCCTCCCACTTTTGATTACCCACAGTGATTACAGCTTGCTATGTTTCCTCTTCCCATACATCCTTCCTGGATGGAGGGTTATTTCCACTCAGTTCAGAATCTGGTTTTTAGCATCTACCTATCTGCAGAAGTTACAGACGAATAAGGTGTCAGCCGTCTAAGCATATATATGGATTGTAGACCACCCTGCTTTTAGATCCTGATATATCATCATCATTTGAGGAGGCAGAAGATGCACATGTTTTTCCCTCTGGGCCTATCTCAGAGGAGGAGCTTCATTCATCAGTGGATGTTCTTCTCTAGAGGGGTGGTTAATTCAATCCTCATTATAGAGGATGAAGTACCGGCTCCTAAAGCCTAATAAACCTGGTGTTCAGACACCAGTGAAAGTGATTTAGGCTGGATTCCCAATCTGAACAGCTCACTGAGCTTCTAGGGGAAGCATGGAACACTCTAGGTACACTGTTTCAGATTCCAAAAAAGATTAGTATCTTTTTACTCACTCCCACAGAGAGAGTGCATTAGGTGGGAAATCCCCCTCCCTACTGGGGATTTTTAAGTGACACCTTCCTAAAGGATTACACCCAAGAAGGTTGTATTCACAACTCCCCCATCAGATCCTATTGACGCTATTTATACCCTGCTAAATTCAGGGCTGTTAATCCTGGTTCCTTTGACTAACAAGGAAGGAGATATTACTCAGATTTGTATTTGATTCAGAAGCTAAAAAGGTATCACTCAATTTTTAATCTGAAATCTCTCAACAGGTACATCCATGTGCCCAAGTTCCGTATGGAAACTCTACGGCCAATTATGCTGGCAATGGAACCTGGGGATTTCATGGTTCCCTGAACATACAGGATCATATCTGCATGTACCTATTGCACTATTCACCAAAGGTTTGAGTTTTGGCTGTTTGTCAGCAACATTACCATTGACTTTTGGTCTGTCCACAGCCCCTCGGATGTTTACCAAGATAATGGCGGTCATGACTGCTCATCTCAGAAGGAGTCAGGATATTGCCACACTTGGATGGCCTCCTGATATTTACAGTCTACGGGGGTTTTACAATTGCGAGTGCGCATATTGCTCTGAAATCAGAGGGTGCCCATTCACTCAGCTAGGCAGGTCCTTGGGTCCATGGATCCACCTTCAACATGGTGGAATATGCCCAGTTCCATTTCAGATCTCTACAAAGATTGATTCTCTCCAGGTTGAACAGATGGCATCATCTTATAAGGTCTCAGAGGATCCTTCTCACTCCAGAGGTTCATCACGCCCTCCTGTGGTGGCTGGGAAAGGATCATCTAGACAAAGGGCGCCCATTCTGGATTCCAAATTGGATCTAACCACGGACGCCAGCCTTAGCGGATGGAGGGCAGTGAAGATGGGAAGATGGACAAATCAAGAGGGTCATAACACCTACAGCCACACCACACTGGGCATGCCCAATCTCGTCTGATCTTGAAAGCTATGCCGTATTGGGCCTGGTTAGTACTTTGATGGGAAACCACCTTGGCATACCAGGTGCTGTAGGTAACTGACAATAAACATTCTGGAACTGTGAGCAGTATACAGAGCACTGATCAGGGCACAGGACCTGCTCCAGGGCAGGCCGGTCCATATCCAGTCCGACAATGCGACTACAGTGGCCTACCTCCATCATCAGGGAGGCACAAGAAGTTATGTAGACATGAAGGAAGTGACAAGGGTTCTGACTTGGGCAGAATGTCATCTTCCGGCAATCTCGGCAATATTCATACTGGGAGTACTAAATTGGGAAACAGAGTGTCTAAGTTGCCAGGACATACATGCCGGAGAGTGGTCTCTCTATCCGGGAGTGTTTCAGCTCCTGGTAAACAAATGGGGTCTACCAGAGATAGATCTCATGGCATCACGCCACAACCACAGGGCCCCAAGTGCAGGTCCAGGTCTAGAGACCCATCAGCGGCATTTGTGGATGCACTGGGATGGGATTTCAAGCTATCTATTCTGATTTCTCTACTCCCAGGAGTTCTCAGAAAATTCAAACAGGAAGGCGGAACGGTAATACTAGTGGCTCGGGCTTGGCCCAGACATCATTAATTCACCGACATACATAATCTGTTCATAAACAGTCCTATCCTCTTTCTTTTTGGAAGGATCTGCTAACGCGGACTCTTTCCCGACATCCGGACTTACTTCGTCTGGTTTTGACGGCGTGGCTCTTGAATCTTCCATCCTAAGAGCAAAAGGTTTTCCAAGTTCTGTAATTCAAATGATGTTAGGGCACAGAAGCCTGCTTCTGCCCGCATCTATTCCAGAGATGTCATTGTTTTGGTCAATGATGTTCCCATAAGGAATATGATCATAAGGTGTTCAGGATTTACCTATAGCCACACCACACTGGACATGGCAGATCTCGTCTGATCTTGGAGGCTGTGCAGTGTTGGGCCTGGTTGTTACTTGGATGGGAGACCTGGGGATATCAGGTGATATAAGGGCTCGCCTGGCCACTTTGACAGTGCAGTTTTCTGCACTGTCAGTCTGGTTCCATAAGAAGATTGCTTCATTACTAGGTGTTAGAATTTTTTTCCAAGGAGTTCTGCAAGTTCAGTCTCCCTTTGTTCCACCGGTAGCACCGTGGGATTTGTCTTTGGTTCTTAAGGGGTTACAAGCTTCCCCATTTTGAACCTTTAGACTCTGCAGATTTGAAGTGGTTGACGGCAAAGACAATTTTTCTTCTTGCTATCTCTTCTGCTCACAGAGTGTCGGATTTGGCAGCGCTCTCTTGTCGCTCCCCATTTTTGATTTTTTCACCAGGATAAAGCTGTTCTTTGTACTATGGAGAGTTACCTTCCTAAGGTAGTGTCCCGTTTTCATGTAAATGAAGAAATTGTGGCTCCAGCTTTTCAGGTTACACACCTTTCTGTAGGTGATGCCTCCCTGGATGTAGTTCGTGCTCTTCGTATTTATGTGGAGCGTATGAATTCTGTTAGAAAATCAAATTCTCTTTTTGTATTATATGGTTTTCACAAATGAGGATGGCCAGTTAGTTACGCGTAGCCATCTCACCAGTCTGTTTACTATCTCCCAGGTGTATACACAGGCTGATCTTCCTATCCCAAATACGGTGACAGCGCATTCTACTTCGTCTGTAGGGCCATCGTGGGCATTCAGTCATGGTGCCTCTGCTGAACAATTATTCAAGGCTGCCACGTGGTCTTCTGTCCACACTTTTCTTAGGTTCTATGTCTTTGATACTTTTGCCTCTCCGGATGCTTTCATTGGGCGACGAGTTCTCCTTTCTGCTCAGGAGCATCCCCCACCCTAGGGGAACTGCTTTAGGACATCCCCATGGTATCCCTGTGGATCCCTATGGACCCCAAAAAATAAATATAGAATTATAGTAGACTTGCCTAGATAACGCCTTTTCTTCGAGGTCCACAGGGCACCCACCCTGACACACCTGGCATCATTGGATGAGTTTCTTTCGGTCACAGATTCCCTCCTCTTCTATAACAGTGCTTCTGGTGTACGATTGTTCTTCCTTCTCCTGCCTTGAGGCTTGTTATCTAAACTGAAGTCCTATGGCTAGGGGCGGGGTATATATGGAGGAGGACCCAGGGCATTCTGGGTGCTAAAGCTTTAATTGTTTGGTGCCTGGTCTTCCAACCATAATATCCCTATGGTATACCTATGGACCTCGAAGAAAAGGAGTTATCTAGGTAAGTCTACCATAACTCTAAAATAAAAATACAATTATTTAAAAATATAAAAGCTGTATTTTATTGTTTTGTGTAGTATATCCTTTTTACCTTTGTACACAATTGGTGTTATATGGCACAGGGTCGGCTCTAGGGGTGTTCGACCTGTGCAGTCGCAGAGGGGCGCCATCCATAGAGGGTGAACCCCTCCCCAACATCCCGATTTTAGCGGGACAGTACTGTCCCGCTGTTCCACCCGTGGGCCGAAGTGGCCCGCGGGTGGTCAAATCGGGGGGTTGGGGACCCCCACCACCACAGCTGTGCGGCGGTTACCGGACCCCAAAGACTCTGAATGGATGTCAGTGACAGGAGAGGGCTGGGGGAAGCCCAGATAGTGAGGCTCCCCCCAGCCTAACGTTATTTGGAGATGGGCATGCCTCCTAATAACGTCATGTATGGGGCGTGACCTATGGTAATTAGGCCACGCCCCCATTTTCTTCGCCTTGCACGAAGATAGGGCGCACTAGAGAAGGCCGGCACAGGGTGCTCCGACCCCGGGAGCCGGTCCTGTAACCACAAAACAATAAATTATTTTATTTTTATGGCAACTGGATCTTGCATACGGTTTTTGGATCCAAAGACTACTATTTAGTTCCAGGAAGTTATTGTTGATCCATCCAAAACCGACGAATATCTGGTTCTGATAAATTGAGCTTTGGACCTTTATTTCCCATTCAAGGTGAGTATATTACTTGACCTTATAGGACCTTGCATTGGGTATACTGATTTTCACTATGGAGGCTTGTAATATGTGTTTCCCCCAATAATGCACATCGATCCGGAGTTACTCATGGACAATATTGACGGAATCTACATTGCATTCCGCAACCACCGCAGGACCACGTTTAAAGTTGAGTCCAACGTCTATTTATCACCATAAAAGGGTGAGTGTACACCTATATCCTATGAGAACAAATTTCTTTAAAGTTGTAAAAATGCAGTGGGAACTGTTGACCTGCACAATGTCGACATTCTGAATGTTGACATTTTGTACCACACCATCAATTAATATATCCTGATATATTTGTAACTCAAATCTATGAATTTTCAGGAGTGTTTCTCAAGGTGTTGTGTTATGTGTCCAGTGCTGCTTCCTTTCTGCTGTAAAAAGGTTCTTTAGTACAGATATAGCACTCATCGTGGTCTATGCAATATGGCTCTTTTTTGGGTTGGGAGCCTGGCACTCAGGATGCCAGCTGTCGAAAGATCGACAGTGGCATCCCGATGCTGAGAATCCCGACAGGAGGCCCGTAAGTACCCTAACCTTCCCTCCTTCACCCTCTAACCCACCTGTTATGCCCTTTAACCCTAACCCTCCCCCCTTAGTGCCTAACCCCCACCTGGGGTGCCTAAACCTAATCCTCCCCCCCACGACTAACAGCTAAGGGCGCCCTCTGTACTTACCATCGGGATACCAGCTGTTGGGATTCCTGCGTCGGAATCTCCCGTCGGGATTCCGGTACCGGTGTCCTCTCCGTGATTTCGTCAGCCGGCATTTTAACTACATTCCCTTTTTTTCATGTGTAATGTTACAAGTTTTAGATGCAATATCATAGCTAACCACATGTTGAATTATTATAAAGGTGCAGTGAGCCTGTGGGAGCTTCCTGTGGAATATTCATAAGCAGGGAAAGAATTTATGATCTTCTGAAGTTAACTTAAGGATGTATTTTAGCACTTGGATCTTTCAAAAAATTTGAACTGATAATTTCGATTCTCTGAATCAGCAGAGCCTTCTGTAATAGGCTCATCCCATGAAATTGTTGTGTCAGTTGCTAATTTAAACCAAATAAATTATGAATTTACAAACCAAAACACTGTAAAGGAACTATTATTTGTTTTAAAATACAGTCCAACATTTATCTTTATTTTTTGATATAACATTTTCAAACAAGATTTGATATTTAGCCAAATGCAAGAATATGGATTCTGTGCACCACTAGTCACAACCAACTTTTACTTGCTTTGACGTATGTATTTTTCTGTTTGTCCTAACACGTTTTCCCATATATACCCTCCACAACTGTATGCTATATTTATTACCTGCAATATCATGGTTTACAACGTGGGTCCTGTTCTGTCATTAATAAGCGTGAGGTTGCAGTGAGAACCATTTGCACTAAATGGCAGATTTTGGCGGTAATGAAATATACTTAGGGGTCTATTTACGAAGCAGTGTTAGGAGACAGAGTGAAAAGTGATAAGGTGCCAACCAATCGGCTCCCAACTGGCATTTTTCATACACAGCCTGTGAGATGGCAGTTAGGAGCAGATTGGCTGGCACCTTATCACTTTTCACTTCTCCTAACACTGCTTAGTAAATAGACCCCTTCATTTTAAATCACCCACTTTGGAGAACTGCAACTGTTCGGCCGCTACCTCTACTCTGACCACAATTGATACTGTGTAATAAGAACATAAAAATGGGTAGCCTGCCATGCCTAGAAAGTCAGGAAGTGTTCCATGAATTAAGTGTTAATAAAGAAGATTTCTCCTTTTAACTTTGGGGATATTGCTGAAGTTTAATATCAAATTCAAGTTTCCTTTCCTGGTTTTAAGTGTATGTACTTTTATGCGGCAATATTAATTTCACTTTAACACGTCGGATAAAATGCCAACTTTAGGTAAAGGTTCGTGGTTGTGTAAATTTAATATGAAAAGTCGAAATATTTCCTGTGCATCCTATTTAGCAGTAAATATTATCTTCTGCCGATTCAGTTTAATCTGTGACTTGTCTCCTTCTCAGCCATGGAAAATTAGTGATATACAAACAGAAGTCTTCATAAATAATCATCCTGTACTATTCATCTGCTCTGACTTGAAATCAATTTTTTATTTGTTTTGTTTTTTATTTTATAGTGACAGAAGCTGGTTTTGGTGCAGACATTGGGATGGAGAAATTCTTCAATATTAAGTGCAGAGCCTCAGGCTTGGTTCCCAATGTGGTGGTCCTTGTTGCCACCATTAGGGCTTTAAAGATGCATGGAGGAGGACCCAATGTAAGTTCATTCATTTGTTGTTATTATTGTTTCTTATTTCACTAGTATGCATCCGGAGGAGGGCTAAAGACTCAGGGCCTGATTCAGCAAGGATCACAGTTGCTCATACGCACGCAATCGGCCAATTGTTTTGCACTGTGCTTGTGCGAGCCAGGCGATGCAATTGGGACTGCGATTGCAGAGGCCACGCAGATCCATCGCAGAGTGATTGATAGGAAGTGCTGTTTGTGGGGAGTGGTCGGCCGAACACAGGCGTACCAATGCGCTTCAAAAGCGTTGTGGGGGCATGCATAACTTAGCCACTGCGATACCATACGCAGCCTGAGGCATTATAGCGTGCTCTGAAGTTAGCAGTTCCTGAGTGAGGTCTGACCTGCCTTAACTGTGCATATGGGTCCGATGTTACCGATTGTTTCGCTATGTTGCCAAAGTATACGGATGTGAGTAAGGGGAAGTGGGCGTCCTTATGTTAGGCTGCGATCACAATGCGAATGCAAACATTTGCTTATCACCGCTGATATTAGCAACTGCGTTGTGTGCGTATTAGCAGAAAAGCGATCCTTGCTGAATCAGGCCCTCAGTGTACAGCAGCCAACTGAGAAATTTACTCTTTCACAAAATGTAAAAGCACGTACTGTGTAACTAACTATACTGATAAATGCAGTACACCATTTATGGCAATAGTACCCATTATCCTTTTCCCATTAATGTAGTTTATTGGGAATTGCTTTAATGAAGTCATTTTAAAATACATTTCAGGTTACTCTTCCCCCTGACCACCCACCTCAACTCTCACTCTAAAACAATATTGTGTGACAGTATGCTTAGATTATATTGTATAAGAGTATAAATAGTTTTTGATTTATCTGTGTGCTGGTATGATATGGTTGAGAGATCGATATACACTGTATCTATCTACTCTGCATTTCTAAGACTTGTTCTAGCTGTATGTCATAATATATATTGTTTGGAATATATGTTGTCTCTTGTATTTTCAGGTTACTGCTGGGGCTCCTCTAGCAAAAGAGTACACAGAAGAGGTAGTGTATATTTAAATAAAAAAATAACAATAAACAATGTTTCTTACATATGGGTGTTTTTGTTATATAATTGTTAAAGTAACTTAATTCCTTAAATTATCCTGGGATGGTTGCGTTGGTGCTCGCAAATGCAGCAAAGAGGTGTCTGACACCCCCTTCATTTGTATTAAGATGGATGGAATTGCAAACCTTCTTGTGTGCGGCTATGCAATTCCTTCCATCTCTGAGTTAGGCCCTCTGTACCTAGCAAAGTTCAGAGGATTTCATGTTGCAGAGTGATGTTTATATAATGAGGGGAAGAGGTGGAGAGGGCTCATTCCAATCCCACAAAATGACTCCTCATATACCTGTAACAAGTTCCATAGTAAGACAGTCTGAGATTTCCACTATAATGTGGAATTATGTGTGGTTACATTACATGGTGTGTACCTGCAAATCTGCTGCTTCCCCAAACCACTGTATTAAATGTACAGAATGAGACCTGACCTCCACCAGTCTTAGGTAAAAGTTACATGCACAAACAAGTGAAATGTAATAATGTAATCAGTGGCGGAACTCCCGGAGATAATGGAGTCATTTGCTGCCGGGCTCCAGCCCTTAAGGGGGCACCTGGCTCCATTGTGCCCCGGGCCGTTCCGGGCACTGCTATGGATATGGAGCGCCGCTGATCGGCGCTCCACCTCCAGCGGCGTCAATACAGGGGGTGCGGTCGCACCCCCTATTTGCCGGGCGCTCGCTGAGTGTGTTACCAGCGGGCGCCCGGCTCCTTCTTTCCCCCCGGCTGCCGGAGGAACGGAGCTCACTCCTGAGCTCCGCTTCCGAGTCCCGCAATGAACGATGGGAGTGATGTCATGACGTCACTCCCATAGTTCCGAGGAGCGGGTGCCGGGGAAGGAAGCCAGCAGCACTGGAGCGGGGTTTCAGGTAAGTATTGTTTTTTTTTTTTTTTTTTATGTATGTGTGTGCACTCGCGGGGGGGGGGGGGGGGCTCACTACAGTGGGCATTATTGGTGGCTTACTACAGGGGGCATTATTGGGGGCTTACTACAGGGGGAATTACGGGGGCTTTCTACAGGGGGCTTTAAGGGGGCTTTCTACAGGGGGCATTACGGGTGCTTACTACAGGGGGCTTATTACTGGGGGCTTTCTACAGGAGGCATTACTGGGGGCTTTCTACAGGGGGCATTTACTGGGGGCTTACTACAGGGGGCATTACTGGGGGCTTACTACAGGGGGCATTACTGGGGACTTTCTACTTGGGGCATTACTGGGGGCTTACTACTAGGAGCACTACTGGGGGCACTACAGGGGCCCTTCTGGGGCACTGCAAAGGGGACCACTACTGAAGGTACTGCATAGGGGGACCATTACTGGGGGGCACTACATAGGCAGACCTCTACAGAGGGCACTGCAAAGGGGGACCACTACTGGGGGAACTGCATAGGGGGGCGGCGGCTGGGGCTGGCATAGGTGCTGGGGGGGTGGTACATTTTAATTTGGGGGGGGGGGGGGCACTAACATTTATCTTGCCTCCGGGCACCTGGGATGAAGTTACGCCACTGAATGTAATTATAGCATTTCTCCTCGCTCATGCTTTTTCATCTCAAATGAGGCTAAACATGAACTTAAAAGAAAACTGCAAAAGTTTATGGAAATAAAAGGAGTTGTTGCTTTGGGCAGGTTTTCTTTGATGAGGTGTGTACACTACGCGTTGTGCGTATATGTGTGTTACGGAAAGACAAACCAGGTGCATCGGTGCAAATCTAAGTGGTTTTGTTATGCACTATGTAACTTACCCCCATATTGTCCATTTCTTATGAGAGGTCCCTGATTTTCATGTTGTAAATATGCCCTATAGTACAATGTGCCATTTTAGTGTCCTGTTATTTTGCCTGTTGCTTGAATATATATTTAATGTATGAAATAATGTTTCATATGTGATTCTAATTTCTATTTACCCTGTGCATGGGAGGGAATATTAAGAATTTACAAATGGCTCTGTAGTTATAATCTATTGTCACAGGATTTTAGCTTTTCCTGTTTGTAACTAAGCACATTTAAATAAGAAAGGATTTTTGTGCATCCTTTGAATTAGTGGTGGGCAACCAGCATCTTGGAGGAAGCCCTTGTGGCCCTCAGAAAGGTCACATGTGACACTCTGAGCAGATTGTGTTCCCTTTGCAGTATGAGGGGGGTTTTCAATGGGGGAATATTTGGGTGGGGGATAAGTACATTTCCAGTACAAAAAAATCATTAATTTGGAAGCAGAGTAGCTATGTTATCCTCATGCCACTGGGATACCACCAATGGCGTAACTAGGGGGGGGTCAGGCAGGGTGCGTGCCGTGGGACCGGCGGCGCGGGGGGGGCGCCGCCGGCCACGGTCCGGCCCGCCCTAGTTAGCCACAAGTGTAGCGCCGACCGCAGTGATTGCGGTCGGCGCTACACATTTACACAGGACCGGCGCTAGGCTTCCAGCGCCGGTCCTGTGCTGCACGCCTGAGCCCGTTCCCTCCCCCTGAGCGCTTGCCCAATAGCGCCAGGAGGCGGGCTCAGGCTTTGCATAACTCACACATCGCTGCCAGCGCTGGCGGCGATACGTGTGTTAAACAGCAGCCAATGAGAGTCAGAGACTCTCATTGACTGCAGCAGCACCCACTGCAAGAGCCGGACTTCCGTCCGGCTCCTGCAGTGGGTAATGGGACTGGCGGGAGGACTGGCGAGCGGCGGCGCGGACCGGAGCAGCAGGTAAGTATGTTTATATATATATATATATATATATATATATATATATATATTTATTTTTTTTTTACCTATCTGCAGAACGGGAGGGGGGGGGTGGCTACTACTGGGAGGACCTCTACTGGGGGTGGGGGCACCATTATTGGGTGGACCTCTGCTTGGGGGGCTACTACTGGGGGCACTTAATCGGGAGGGTGAACCTCTACTGGGGACTACTACTTGGGGGGGAACTACCACTGGGGGCATTATAAAAGGGGCCTACTAGTAGAGGCACTGCACTCGGGGGACCACTACTGGGGGCAATAATAGGAAGGGCCACTACAGGGGCACTGGATAGGGGGGATCACTACTGGGTGCCTGCATAAGGGGACCACTACTCTGAAAACTGCATGGGGGGGGGGGGACTACTGCTGAGGGCACTACATAAAGGGCACTGCATAGGGGGGGACTACTACTGGGGGCACCATATAAAGGGCACTGCATAAGAGGATACCGCTACTGGGCACACCTCATTGTGGGGACTGCTACTGGGGGCACTGCATTTGGGGGGACCACTACTGGGGATACTGTATAAGGGGCACTACTATGGGCCTGCATAAGAGGGACCACAACTCCATACTGGGGGTACTGTATAAGGGATACTACTGGGGTTAAGGTGCATATGGATAGGAATGTTCAGTGTGAAAATAAAGGGGTGTGTCATGTTGACACGCCCCATTTTAAGTGACCACGCCCATTTTTTTTGTCGCGCGCACATCAGGGGGGGGGCTCCCTTTTCAAATTTGCCCTGGGCTCCAAATACCCTAGTTACGCCACTGGATACCACATATCTATTCTCTCAGGTCCCAGCCCCAACCTATGTCATTATGCATTGTAGCCTCAACCTCTGCTCTGCTTTGAATTTACACGTGGCATACAAGAGCATAGTGAGAGAAGAGAGAGGAAAGTGTTGGTGGTGGGGGGGACCAACACTTTCCTGATTGGACCAACAATGTGTGAGTCCTAATTCGTGGGCTGTAAT
Organism: Taudactylus pleione; assembly: GCA_031769625.1. Lineage (NCBI taxonomy): Eukaryota > Metazoa > Chordata > Amphibia > Anura > Myobatrachidae > Taudactylus > Taudactylus pleione. The sequence continues at coordinate 4,777,929 of JAUIMM010000153.1, forward strand.
AATGGTTCTTAGGTTGTTACTTTAAAGTGGAGATCTAATCTACTACTCAAATAATAACGAGAACATGATGTTTAGAAAAGATTAACCAAGTGATGATAAGAAAGCTTTATTTATTTAATCAAATAGTTAAAACATAGCTGTCTGGGGTGTTCATTCCTTCCTAGTACCAAATCACTTTGTATAGCAGGTAATTATATTATTTGATATACTCCCAGTAATTTCAGCACTAAATAAATAGGCAATAAGTAATACATATAAAGTGAACAATTCGAGGTGGATATATGTAAAATTGCTTCTGAACCAAAAAAACAAAACAAAAAAAAAATATATATATAACAACACCTTATAAGATGAGCACAATAGAAACATTACATTTTTTTTAACATGAAAAGTGCTAGTGTTTCTGCAATGCATTTCTCGGACCGCATCCTCATTGTACCCTTAGCCCGTGTACTGGAAGGCTGGAGGCTTCCCATTGTAGCACTCTTTGCTAATCACACTCCGGACAGGCAATACCAGGGGAAGGGTTTTCTCCCTCTGGGACTAGAGTCGATGCAGTCCCTGGGAGCTGGGTTCTATGCGCCTGCACTTTTTTTTTTCTTTCCCCCTGCTAGATTTTTTTTGCGCATTTGCAATGCATACCTGGTCATGGGCCAACCGATACTGCGCCTGAACTGCCATTGAGACAGCGCCCCTTTTTCATAAAGGTAGGAGCCGCCACTGACCACCACATTCCCTGATAAACACCGTAGAGCCTCTGTCTGTAACTGTTTTGGACTGAACACACTTTGTACAAAGCTGAATGAATACAGCAATCATAGGATCCATGTATTTTTTGGCACTGGGACATTCATATGTCATTACCTAGGAGAAGAGAGGAGACAGAGTGATGTCATGGGGATGGATCTAAAAAGAGCTCTCTTGTGACTACCTCTACTCAAATCTCTAGATATAAATTCTCTCAATTTCTTCAGATTTGCCATTTTTGACCTCACTTAGTGAGACTTCATCTGACGGCTCTCCTGATTCCAAGAGACATGCAACTGCAACCCCACCTGCAAGGGCACCATTTCCCTTTTATATCAGACAGTTCTTGCACCATATTGTCAATTGCAGACCAACCGCCGGACTTTCACAGAACCACTATTTGCAGACCAAGTCAACTCTTTTCAACAGATATGGCAGCCACACAGTGCTGAACAGCTTGTCCCCTAGTCACTCTTTGCCTACCCCTGTCACCCACTTCTTCCCCCTGTCACCCGCGCTTCAACTGCCTCTCCCTGTCTAGTGCCTCCCCCTGTCACCCAATGCCTCTAACTACCCCCCTCATCTCCTACTGTCTCTCCCTGCCACCCACTGTCTCTCCCCTTGGAGTGGAGGAGGGGGGCCCTAAAAATATTTTTGCTTCTATGCCCACCACCAAGTTCCACCACTGATGAGTGATGAAGGGTTTTTTAGTTCCATGAAACAGGACAGTCATGAATTTCAGGCTAACCTTCATAAAGATACTAAATGAAATGCGTATGGCTTCAGAAATAGCCATCTCTTTTATTCATATGTCAGGTGAAAATAATTCCGCATGATCCCCTCAATTTTGAATATGCATAATATATTAAACCACTTTTTCTGCCAGGCAGTGTCTCCCATTAAATTATTCTAATTATAATAAATAAATAGATATAAATATATCAAGCACTTAATAATATTGGATTAACTGGTCCACTCTTCTAGTCTTGTCCATCTACAACCTAGATGGCCGCTGCTCTTTCTTCAGCAGCACAGTGTTGCAAGATGTGCCTTGTAAAGCATTAGGCACACTCTGAAAAACTACCACAATCTACTGCGCTCAGTCACCAACAGTTTTAGCTCCATGCCGTATTCTCCAATATACTATAGATAGAAACTCTGTTATGTATTGGGAAAAATATCCTTTTTACTCCAACACTTCATATGTCTTTAGTTTAGAGAAGCTTCTGATAACTACTGTTATATCTGTAAATATTTAGACATATGGGTCCAGTCAGACACATATGCGCCGTCCTCACATTCTAAATTGCTTCTCATTCCTTTCTTGGAATTGGGGGACTGGAGGACCCCTGGGACGGCTGCTGGTTGTGATTCTATTGTAGAGAGGTGGGCGCCCTACAATTTCCATATCTGTAAATATTTAGTAGAGGCTCTTTTCCCACCAATGATCGCATGTATACCAGTGTTTAGTAACGCCGTATGCATGTACAATTTAAGCAAAGGACAGCTCTTCCGATAATAGCTGTCCTTTGAGGTGCCCTCTGCGCATGTGCTTGTTGCGGGGCACAGGGATGCTATTGGATCCCTCCCGGAGAAAGCTCCGAAAAGAAGCCCATTGGCTTCTATTAGGCACTGCCATCTATAGGTGTCGTTGCTTATCGGGTCCAAGCCGGTCAAACCTTCAAAAACAGGATTTTTTAAAGTTTGATCGCATTTTTAGCGTTTACTGTTTTTAAATGGCACTGATCCCATCCCCATAATAACTACTGTACCATTTATTTAGTGCTGAAATTACTGGAAGTAAAACAAATAATAGAATTATAAGCTCCTATATATCTGTATTTACCATTTCATACTGGGGGTGAAGGATTGAACACTCCAGACAACGATGTTTTAACTATTTGATTCAATACAGAAAAATTTGTTGTTGTTATTGTTATTACTTGGTTAATTGGCTTATCTTTTGTAAACATCATGTTCTCATTATTATGTGAGTAGTAGATTAGATCTCCACTTTAAAGTAACAACCTAAGAACCATTATTACAGCCCACGAATTAGGACTCACACATTGTTGGTCCAATCAGGAAAGTGTTGGTCCCCCCCACCACCAACACTTTCCTCTCTCTTCTCTCACTATGCTCTTGTATGCCACGTGTAAATTCAAAGCAGAGCAGAGGTTGAGGCTACAATGCATAATGACATAGGTTGGGGCTGGGACCTGAGAGAATAGATATGTGGTATCCAGTGGCGTAACTAGGGTATTTGGAGCCCAGGGCAAATTTGAAAAGGGAGCCCCCCCCCCTGATGTGCGCGCGGCGAAAAAATGGGCGTGGTCGCTTAAAATGGGGCGTGTCAACATGACACACCCCTTTATTTTCACACTGAACATTCCTATCCATATGCACCTTAACCCCAGTAGTATCCCTTATACAGTACCCCCAGTATGGAGTTGTGGTCCCTCTTATGCAGGCCCATAGTAGTGCCCCTTATACAGTATCCCCAGTAGTGGTCCCCCCAAATGCAGTGCCCCCAGTAGCAGTCCCCACAATGAGGTGTGCCCAGTAGCGGTATCCTCTTATGCAGTGCCCTTTATATGGTGCCCCCAGTAGTAGTCCCCCCCTATGCAGTGCCCTTTATGTAGTGCCCTCAGCAGTAGTCCCCCCCCCCCATGCAGTTTTCAGAGTAGTGGTCCCCTTATGCAGGCACCCAGTAGTGATCCCCCCTATCCAGTGCCCCTGTAGTGGCCCTTCCTATTATTGCCCCCAGTAGTGGTCCCCCGAGTGCAGTGCCTCTACTAGTAGGCCCCTTTTATAATGCCCCCAGTGGTAGTTCCCCCCCAAGTAGTAGTCCCCAGTAGAGGTTCACCCTCCCGATTAAGTGCCCCCAGTAGTAGCCCCCCCAGCAGAGGTCCTCCCAATAATGGTGCCCCCACCCCCAGTAGAGGTCCTCCCAGTAGTAGCCACCCCCCCCCTCCCGTTCTGCAGATAGGTAAAAAAAAAAAAAGTAGTAGATTAGATCTCCACTATAAAGTGACCATCTGCATACACGCACACAGGGGGGGGGGTTCTGAGGACCTAGAAACCCCCCTTGCCAGCTGCTCTATCGCCGTACAGCTGAACAATGTTATTGTTGTTGTTAAGAGAGTCTCCTGCCAAAACTCAGGCAACTGTGCCTGTTGTTATACTGTGCTGGCTGTAGGGGGAGCCACAGTGGCAGCGCGCAGACCCTCCCAGGAAGTTCACATGGGGGCACCAGCATTGTGAGAGGGAGAGGTCCACCGGGTGACACTGCCGGCGGTCTCTCCTGTATGTGGGGGAGCTGGGTGCTGGCGAGGGGGAAGGGGGTGGGGGGTGATGTTTAATAAATTATGCCAGAGCTGTATTTATTTGACTGCATTTATGTTTTTAAGTGAGAGGTGTGTGTCAGTGTAAGAGTCAGCGTGTGTCTGTGTAGTCTTTGTCAGTGTGTGTGTATGTTTCCAATGGAGGACTCAGTGCCGCCTTTTTTATGTTTCCTCGGGTACTCAATAATCCAAGTTTGTTAATCCTGTGCAACATTTCAGATGCATTTTCTTTAGTTGATGAAAGATGTAATAAATACATCTGAAATTTTGTACAGTAATGGATTAATACTTGGATTATTTAGTGCATCGTGTATGTGTTTACATTTATTTGTCATTGGTTTTGTAAGTATTTGGAAACCCCCCTTTCAAAATCCTGCATTTGCCACTGATCTGAGAACCACAATTAGAGCCCACAAATGTAATTAGGAGTCGCACATTGTTGGTCTAATCAGTATATCTGGCTCTATACCGAAAATCTCTTCTATCCAGAGTCAGAGAAATACACAGATTACCTATCTCTATAAAGGCTGATCATGCCTTCTGTGAGCTGGCCACACCGCCACTGGCAGCTGAACATGGCCAATCAGATAGCACACCATTTTGTATTCCCTTTTAGAATGTGAGTTTGTCACTGTACAGTAGTAAGACTATAATGTTGCATGAGATACAATGAGTAAACAGTGCAACAACATTTTTCATAAGCAACCCATACAGGCATAACATTGATACTGTGATAGTGGTTGGCAACATGTAACTGCAGTATGCTTGAAAGCATCAGCCTGGCCATATGCTCAAGTATTAACATAGAACACCAGTTATTAATTATTCATATACTGCATAGTAGACCAAAATGTTGTTTCAACTGGGAAAAGGCAGAGAATCAATGTGCATAGAACTCATTCAATAGCCCTAAGAACAATTTTCTCATCTGTCTTACAGAATCTCCAGCTGGTTCAGGATGGCTGCTGTAATTTACAGAGGCAGATCCAGATTTCTCAGCAGTTTGGTGTTCCAGTTGTGGTGGCCTTAAATATTTTCAAGTAGGTTCTTTACCAAGATAAAGTGTAATTTTGGCTCTAAATACCGGAACGTTATGTGGTTAATACCCCTTTCACACTGCGGGTTGCATCCAGGATTTTGTACATGGGTCCATCCTGGGTGATGCCCTTTTCAGACAGACGGCTCGACCCAGCACGTGCCGAGCCGGTGCTTGGATCATCACCAAGCGCTGACTTTTCCTATGCTGTGAACAGGTCCCGGGTCGCATCGACCCAGCTTACCCATTCACACTGCACCACGAGCCGGGTTGAACCAGCGTTCAACCCTGCTTGTTACCCGGGTTGAAATACCAGTTTGCTCAACCCAGGTTATTTCAACTGGGCTCTTTCACACTGCACAATAGCCTGGGTTGCTGCACGTTCATGCAAAATAACCCGGGTTATTGCTGACAGTGTGAAAGGGGTAGCAGAGAACTGGCTGCAAACATCTGCTATGGTCTGGTTTTGATAAGTCAATTATGTGTCCGGTAAAAAAAATCTGAAAATTATGCATCCAAATTTTAATTTGTTTTGTGCATGAAGGCAGGGTCGTAACAAGTGGCTTAGGGCTCTGTGGATGGCAATATCGCTGTCCCACAGGCCTTTGCATCCGCCCAGGATGTCCTTTGGACTCTCCGAGCATGCCATGCACCCTGCCGCCTGTAAATACAGCCGCTCTGAGCATTCTGAGGACGATATGGGAGTGCTGAAATTCCTGGTGTTGGTGGCCCCGTCCCCTCGGCATAACGTCATTTGCTCAGGAGGTGGGGTCGGCACAGGGAGCTTGGAAATTCTGTTATGGCACTGCATGCAGGGCACATACTGGCTGCTTTTACATGTAGCCCACAAATGCTGGACAGCTTTATTTTTAACGGCTATTTAGAGTTTAGTTTGGACTTCCCCCATTTCCATTCTAAATCTCTGCACATTTTACATCTGCCCCAAATGCAGTGCTACATGGTTTTACCAAGGTGCAAAGTTACTTGCTCTTTTTTTTTTTTTTTTTTTGCTTTGTTCCCACCTCACAATCAGCCCCTTAGTGGTCATGGTGGAACATTGATGATTCTTAAGCTGCCCATTATCTGTTCAGTATGTGTGGAAAAAGTCATGCATAGATTAATGACTTTTGACTTTAGAGCACCATGAATGACAGAATCATAGTTAGGCTAAGGAGAAGTTATTCAAGATAAAAATACTGTTTGTGTGCTACATGATGGTGTGTGTGTACAGGGCCGGATTAAGTGCTGTGGGGGCCCCTGGGCAACAAACATGTGAGGGCCCCTATTACGTGCCCTTTATGCAGTGCACCCAGTAGTAGTGCCCCCAGGAGTGTTGCCTCTTATGCAGTGCCCCCTGTAGTTATACCCCCAGTAGTAGTGTTCCCAATAGTAATGCCCCCTGTATAAATACCCACAGTAGTAATACCCCTGTAGTTGTGCCCCCAGTAGTCATGCCTCCTGTGTGTGCCCAACAGTAATGCCCTCAGTAGTAATACCCCTGTAGTTGTGCCCCCTGAGGTAGTGGCACCAGTAGTAATGCCCCCTGTGGTAGTGGCACCAGTAGTAATGCCCCCCCCGTGTAATGTTCCCTGTAGTAATGTCCCCCCTCGAGTAATGCCCCCCCCCGCCCGAGTAATGCCCCCAGTAGTAATGTCCCCCCCGCAGTGGAAAAGCCACTTGCGCTAAAGAGAAAATAAAAATCATACTTACCTTAAGCCCTGCTCCCGCTGCCTTCTGATCCGCTCGGCTGGCGCTGCTCCTCTGCACTATGGGAGAGACGCATGACGTCTCTCCCATAGTTCACTGCCTGAGCTGGAAGCCGGAGCTCACGCGTGAGCTCTAGTCTCCGGCTCTGGCTGCCGCTGCGGGGAGGGAGCCGGGCGCCTGCTGGTTACAATGTCAGTGGGCGCCTGGTGTCTCCGTGCGGCACCGGGGTTAAGTGTCCGGAGGAGGCAGAACTGGTTCCGTCTCCTGTGGTTCACTTTAACCCCGATGGATGGGTGTGGGGGCTCAGGGACGATTGCCTCTGTCGCCCCCCCTTTAATCCGGCCCTGTGTTTGTATATCAGTAGCCCTGTTACTAGGTACTATGACATGTGACTGGCTGTCAGTATATGCCCTGTAATGTGTGTGTCCATTCTTGGCTCCGTTATAGAATTTTCACTGAACCATCCGAGCCTGTGCTGGGATATTCATGAACACTGACCTAGTGACCTTTAGTTGTCCCTATTGATAACATGTCATTTATTTAGATTACATGTCTTTACTAGATAATGAACCCATATATGTGACACTTGGCAATACAAGTAGTATATTTTGGTTTTGCCTGATGTTTGTTTTGTTAAATATTGATTGCATTTAAGAAATTATTTTCTCTTAAACCTTTAGAACTGACACCCAGGCTGAGATTGACCTAGTCTGCAAAATTGCCAAACAGTCTGGTGCATTTGATGCTGTTCCCTGTAACCATTGGTCATTCGGAGGCAGAGGAGCTCTTCAGCTTGCAGATGCTGTGAAGAAAGTTGCAAGACAAGATATTAACTTTACATATCTGTATGATTTGGAGGTAAGAAAATCACATGTATGCCTCATCTCCTCTGCTTTCTGGGCTCCAGTTCGGGTAATTAGGGATTGTCCACAAGACAAAGTGACATACAAACATTGGTTTATGGCAGCAGTTGCCAAACTTTCTTGAGCCACGGCGCCCTTGATTATCAGCATTTTTATCACGCCACCCCCAGGCCAAAAGTTTCTTATTGGGATATTCAGCAAAGATTATTATATTAAGTCAATTGTACTTATCTGTCATCCAGTTCTGTGGTGGTGGACAGGGTTGCTCTTCTGTTTGTCCACATATTTTATGATAGGCAAAACCAGTGCTGGTGGCTGCCAATCACATTGAGCATTTCTGTGGCACCACCGCAAGTGCCCCACGGCACCAGTTTGGGAACCCCTGGTTTATGGTATTCCTCTACTTCCTACATGAAAACTTCCCAGAGTGCAAGTAATGAATATTTTTGTTATTTTATTTATTTTGTAGCCTCGGAACATACAGCCACGTTCATGCAGTGTAGAATGGCTGGGGGTCCTGTTTATGAAGCTGCAGAATGAACACTTATTCTAAAAGTTTCTTGGGATTATTTCAAGCTGGCACATGCAAATAATTACAAACATGATCAAGAGAAAGCAAATTTAAATTTTATATGTAAATACCTGTCCAGTGTGATGTAATGAAAGAAATTGTGGTTCCTCTTGAACCCAATTTATCCTGGAGAGTTCAAAGTTCTATACTCCTCCTGTGTATTCCTGTATCACGTGTTCCCGATTGTAAGCTCATATGGGCACATCCCTCTTTGCCTTCTGTTTCATGTCATTGTATGTGATTTGATAGTGTCCTGGAGTGCTCATACTAGTTCATAGATTCACTGGAGAGCTAAGTCAAGATTGCAAATTTGAAAGCCGCTTCCTTATCCAGCTTTTTTCTTGTGTCGGCAGGAGGGAACGTGCTTGGGAGAGGTCATGGTGCATAAACAGCACTTGGAATGAAAAGGAGCAAAAGGGTGAACTATAGGGCCTAAGCAGCAGGTAGTAAAGCACCAAAAATAATATCTTCTAATAGTAATATTTTAAAGTGAGTATCTGATAATCACAGATCCTAAAGTGGTTTTGCCAAATGGCCTTCTAAAAAGTCATCGTCACTCATTTTTAATTCTTTCTTTTGGTAACTTCTTACACTTTCACATTTTACTAAGAAACTTTTTATGCAGTAACAATATTGCTTAGCTCAGTGGTACCCAAACTTTCCTGAGTCAGGGTGCCCTAGAGTATCATTTTTTTTACCTCACCCCTGGGCCAATTGTTTCTTATTGAGAAATGAAGCAAAAATTTGTAAATTGTACTTAACCTGTCATCCTTCAGTTCAGTTATGTGTTGGTGGGCAGGGTGGTGCTCGTGTTTGTCCATGCATTTTATGATTGGCAGCCCCCAACATTGATTTTTGCCTATCAGATTGACCATAAAATAATTTGATTTGGTAATGGACTACCATCCCGTGGCATCGGCACCCCAGTTTGGGAACCACTAGCTTAAAGGTTTTCCAAAGGTAATATTAATTCTCTACTTGTTAACAATTGCTTCAGGGTCCCTAGCTTTATTTTCCAAAAATGGCGTCCGATCGGCTGGTGTAAGAGCGAACTTACCTGCTCTCCCGCTAAAAATGCTACTGTCCATCCTGAAGGAACGATACCCCAGGCTTCATTCTTCCCAGCTTGGTGGTGGAAGATCTTCTGCCCCTCCTGGACCTAGAATCTGGACTATCCTGCTACTTTCTGAGGAGCCGAAAGGCGCCTGGTGCTTCTCCTATCTCCCACATGGGCGGCTGCATCCTCCAGCGTACTGACTTGATGTGCCTTTCCTACAATTCTAAAAAGTTTTTAATGCTTCTACCCAATGTATTCAGAGGAAAAGTGAACATAATTTAGTTTTAAAAATGGTCAAAGAAGGAGGAGTCTCCCGTACCCACACTTGGAGAATGCTTTTTCAGGTCACGACTGAAATGATTAGTAATAATTAGATAACAGGAGATAAGTGGGGATAACGCTAAAGGTGCCTACACACTTGACGATGTGCTCACGATCCAAAATTGTGTCCGATTTCCCCTTGAACTCTCCCCAGCAGCTCCCCGGCAGTCGTGGGCACGATTTGGTATTAAAAACTGTCCAATGTGACAAACGATCTATCGTGTCTTCTAACTATTCCAGTGCATCGTGTCTGAGATTATCAGATCTGCCCTACAGCACGGCAGATCTGAAGATGCGATGTATAACCTGCGGGGACGCTCATCGGTATCGTGATCGTGAGTGGACACTTACGATTTGGGCATATTTTACACGATTTGTCGTCACGATGTGTCGGAATCGAGCAAATCGTGTAAAATATCGCTAAGTGTGTAGGCACCTTAACACTCTGTAGTGATGGGGACATAAGATAATAGTTAATCAGATGCAAACCCGAGAACCTGCTGACAATTATTGCTTTTTGTTTTTTTTATTGACATTTTGTCAGCAGCATTAAAAATTGTAATGACCGTAACAATAACATGCAATGTAGTAATAACATAGACATGTAATAATATTGTACTTTGACAATGTTTAGGTTATGAGAACATACATTAGGTACAGAAGAATAATACTTCTTATCTAGGTCACATTTATTTAGTTCAGCTTTTTACTAGGCAACCACTGCAGAGCATTTACCCCCGTCCCTTCTCTACAGCAGCCTTTTACTGCTTGTCTGTGGTGCTCATTGGTAGATACATGAGCTTGCTTCCTCCTTCCTCCTGTGCCATTGATTGAGGGGCTGCCAATTAGGGTGGAACTAGGTGCTCAAGTTTTCCTATTAATTAGATTATTCAAACTACTTTTTATATTATTAGACGGAAGTAAAAAAGCTTTATAACTTGAGTGAAGTGCTTCCAATACTATTTAGAATCAATAGTAGATAGGAGTTCATATTCCTTCTTCTTCATCGACCAGATGTACTTTATTATCCAATGTACTCACACATAGGGCCTGAGTCAGAGCTGAACGCTATTCAGATGTTCACGTAGTTGAGCGATTACTGGTGGTCTGTGCATGCGGCCCAGCCACATTGCGCTCGTGCTGCAAATGAATTGCGATCGTGCACGCTGTGAGGATTCACTCGAAAATTGATTGACGGGAAGAGACAATTATGTGGGTGGTAACGGAGAGTTCCGGCCAAAAGCAAGTGTCAGGTCGTTTCCTGGGTGTGTACTAGCCAGCGTCTGCGATCGCGCACTCACAGAACGAACCTCCAGCATCTCAATTACCACAGCTATTCTGAGTGACCACCGACTTACTCCAGCTGTCGAAGCTTTGAAGATTTGCGTACAATGCTGCGTTTGTGTACACAGTTGCGTGCAACTACGAAGACTCCGGTGGACTTCTCAATACAAAATCAGCCGTCTGTTGCTTTGGCATATTTTAGCTACTACGATCCGTGAGAGTATGCCGTTGCGATAGTATTACCGTCCATCTCTGAATCAGGCCCATAGTCAGATAAACCTATCCCGTTACATGTGACTGTTCAGCTAACAAGTTGTGTACTGTAAGTTGTACAGCCTGGTGATTTAGCTGAACAACTGTGTTCTCACATGTGGAAAAGCTTTTATTAGGACCTTCTGGCACTGATTGATGGAGAAAACTGGATTTGTTGAGCGGTTGATTGGACGTTCCAACCTGTCGACCTTTTAGCACTATTGACCTTTTGTATGTGTCGACCATTTGTCCCTGTTGACCTATTGTCTGTCATCCCATTGACTGTCAATCTTCTATACCACAATCATTGGGGTAATGGCGAGCTTAAAAGACAGAGGGCCTGATTCAGCATGGATCGCAATTGCAACAGCGTATGCAGATTGGCCACGCAGATGCATATGCTCTTGTGTGCGCGGCGACTGCACTGCAATTACGGATGCACTGGAATCCATCGCAGAGTGAATGACAGGCTGTGAGAATTTGGGGGTGGTGATGGGGGCGTGGTTGGAGAAACGCAGGCATGCTGTTCCGGTTGAACGCCGTTGCATGGACATGCATAAATTAGCCACTGCGATTGCTTACACAGCCTGATTACTTACTGCATGCGACAAGACTTGCAATTTCTGAGACAGGTCAGAACAGGATGCAGTTAATTTACTGGCGTCTGGAACCCCGACTCTACTAAAGATAGGCGTCTAAATGCCAAAGCCTATCTTTAGCGAGACGCCGAAATTCCGATGCCTGGTATCCTGAATGAAGGTAAGCGGGGACTGTTAGCTGTTACTTGCAGGGGGGAGGGTTAGTTTTAGGCACCCCAGGGGGGACTTAGGGTTAGGCACCCCCGTGGGGAAGGTTAGGGCTAGGCATGGGGAAATGGTTTAGGTGCCACTTGGGAGGGTAGGTTAGGGTTGAACACCCCCATTTGGAGGGTTAGGGTTAGGGGGGGAGAGTGGAGGGTTAGGGTACTTACCAACCCCAGTAGGGATTCTGACGGTTCGGGTTTCCAGTGTCGGTATTTAGTCTGCCGGCAATGTATCCGTCAACATTAAATACCGATCCGGTCAGAGCTGCTGTAATTGTGGGTGAGGGGCCGATGTTCTCCGATGTATACACAGGACTGCATGGTATTACAGATGTGAGAAGGCATTAGTGGGCTTCTCTGTGTTGGCTGAGCGGTAGCAGACATTAGCATATTTTCGCAGTTTCATTGCGTGCGATTACGCAGCTGCGATCCGTGCTGAAGCAGGCCCAGAGGTTTTTTTTACTTTTTTGTCTGAATTCACTTGTGCAATAATCTCAGATTCCCCAAATGTTATTTGAGTAACTGCCAAGTTTCAGATGTGTGCTCCAGAGGTAATGTGCAAATTTGGATAATAGCAACATTATTTAAGCACAATTAGATATTTGATTTAAAAAAAATAATAATTTTGAGTGATTTTCCTCTTATGTGAATTGCAAAAAAGAGACTTCAGTAGTGAGGGTTGTGTTTGAAAGTGATTTCACCATGAAATTAGCTTTCATCATGAAAATCATCTTTATTGGATAAATTCCCATTATTAGATAAATGTAGACATTTTCTATTTTTCTAACATTATCCTTTAGGTAAGGGACAAACAAGAGAATACTCTCATAACCTGAGGGGTCAGTCAGAGCCTGATTACATGTTACACCTTAGATGTATCTGCTAGGGATGGGGTTGTGTACTTTAATCACAGTAATATGTACAGTATTTGTGTAAGTTATATTTGATGCCAAGTACTTGTGCAATTTACTTTGTTCTACAAATGGGATGTTCATATAAAAATGTTCAAACAGTGACACATGTTATAATTTAATTCCTAAAATACATTGTATTGTTACTGGGAAAAAAGTTTCCCTTTATTCCCTGGCTGCAAATAGGCTTCTAAATCCAGCGCTACTTTGGCTGCAATTCCGGGGCTGCAGCACAGACCAAAACTACCAGAGGGGAGCCGGATAACACAGAAACACTAACTGTACCTGCAAAGGCTTTTTAATATTACTGGGAGTCTACGGGATCCGTAAGCTCAACAGGAATCAGCTGCCGTATCTATTGGGACAGAGCAATCGGAGACCTCCCTGGTGTATCTGCCCGCCCCACAAGACTTCTGTGTCAACTAGCCAATAGTTAGTATTTTTGTGTTATCCGGCTCAGGGACAGACGGAGGATATTTAAGTGGGGGTATATATGTGTGTGTGTACATACATACATATATATATATATATATATAGTGCACAGACAAGCATACATACATATATACATGCACACACATAAGCATACATACATACAGCATGCATAAATACAGAGGCGGATTTTGCCTAGGAACTGCAGCCCCCCTCAGTAAAATTCGCCAGTCGCATAAACAACAGGCAATCTCAGGGAAGGTGTCTCCTCCCCCTGGGACTGCCAGTTCAGGCTGCTATTAGCTGAGAGCGGCTTCCAGTAGGCAGCCGCTTCTCTGCCTTACCGCCAGCCCTACCCGGCTCCTTGGGGCTGCAGACGATGCAGCCCTTTGGAAGCCAGTGATATGCGCCTGCGTGGCACCCCGTCGCTACTGCGCATGCGCCGGTCCCAGCACCTGTCTGATTGATGGCACCAGGACCCGGCCAGGAGAAGGAAGCCGGGTATGTGATTTTCGCCGGCGCCAGCCCCCCTCATCTAAGGGGGTAGGAGCAGCCGCTGCATAAATACATACACACACATAAGCATGCACATAGCATATACATATACTTACACACAGAATACATACACACACACACAAACAAGCATACTTACATAGACACACGCACTCACAAATACTTTCACACAGCATATGTACATACATACACACATACTTACAAAACCGAGGGCTGAGGACGGAGGAGGAGGCTGGCCGCAGGAGCCCATGTATATGTAGCAGCTCCCTCGGTGTATCCTGTGCAGAGAGCTCTGCCAATCAGAGCTCTTTGCCTAAGCAGTGGCAGTTCCGTTGCACCCGTGAGTGGCCCGAGGCCAGTGCAGAGACCGAGAGAAGGCTGTCTCAGTCTCTGGAAAACAAATTGGTCCGTCAGGAGGTATTTCTGGGTACTCAGATTTCCCCCCTCCCTGCGTGTGCATATGGCTTCCCTCTGTTAGTTTCGGTCTTCCCTGCTGTCCTGGCGTTGCAACCGCCACTGGTTGTATCTCTACTGCTGTAATACCCAGTAACAGCTGCCTACACTGGCCAATTAGGAGCCTTCAATACATCTACTTACTAGTCAAAGCCAGAGAAGGGCAAAATGCACCTATCTGTACCAGGACGGTTTTGTTTTTTAAATACATTTTTTTTTTTTTTACTAATACTGTTTTTATGGCTTTTTATTGTGGTTTAGAAATGAATATCATACTAATAATTTCAACCTTAATGGAATGTTATTTCTGTTGTAAACTGCACTTAGAGCCAGATTCAGCAGCATACGAAATTGCAATTACGTACGCAGATCGAGCCATTGCTAACCACTTGCGCATGTGTATGCACTGCACGTGCTCTGCGAGCGATCTGTGATTACGGATGCACTGCGGAATCCATCGCAGAGTGAGTGACAGACTGTGAGCGTTTGTGGGTGCTGACGGGGGAGTGATAGATGAAAAGCAGGATTGTCTGTCCATTTGATCACCGTTTCATGTGCGTGCATAAATTAGCCTCTGCGATTACTCACTGCGAGCGACGAGACTTGCAGTTTCTGCGGCTGGTCAGACCTGGTGTAAATGTTGCGTGACGGGCCGATGTGCTTCGATGGTACCGATGTATACGCAGGAGTTTGAGGTAGTACGGATGTGAGAAAGCCGCAGTCGGCATCTCTATAATGAATGAGCTATGGCAGGCATTAGGATACTTTCGCAGCTGCATTTTGTGCAAAGTCGCAGCTGCATACGCAATAGAGATCGTTACTGAATGAGGCCCTTAATCCACTTTCTGTTTACTTTACCCTTTTAGCCCTGTAGTAATATACTGTACCATTACAGTTGCACCTTTTGGGAGATCTCAATCCACTACCTAGTAGCTCCTTTGCTATTATCCCATTTTTATCTCTAGATTCCCCTTTTTTACTTGTGCTTGCACTTTTTTCTCCCTAGTTTTAACAGTAAACTATACTGAAACAGTTGTCATAGACAGGGGAGGTTTAAGAGCGTAGGGAGCCCCTCCCCTCTGGCAGCGCAGTAGACTCTACCTTTGTGCCAGAGTATACCTCACATACACAAGTCTCCTTGAACATGGTGTCCGTGCTATATTCCCGTTGACTTCTCTACTGTGTATGCGCAAATCTCGGGAAAATGGCCGTCACTCCGTTTTCCCAGTGATTTCTGTCTGCAGCACTGGCAGACTCTGCTGGACATCGGAGAGGTAATTATAATATGGGTGCAGTGTGGGTCCCCTGGGCCCATATGCACCGCATACCCTGCACCCATTATAGATACACCAATAGTCATAGCTATCACTGCATACAGGGGGAGGAGATAGGAGGCAGCAATTAACTTTGATGAGAGTCACAACTTAGAGTGCATTCAGCAATAGGATGTAGGTATTCTGTGTTGATGTTTTGTGTAGTGGGGAAGGAAAGTGAGCAGAACATTCATACATTAGACATCACCTTTGTCTGCTCTTGCAGGGAAGAGAATTCTTGAAAGCACCCAGACTACAATGGAATGGATATTTATTCTAAACCTAAAATTAATTACTTGTACTTGCTTGTAAGTAGATATCAAATAAAGCAATCTGTGTTTTTGGTGGTTCTTGTAGTTTGGGACCAGATAAGCCATATTTCTACTTCAGGGTCCATAGGGTATCCACAGGATACCTTGGGGTATAGGTGATGACGTCAGGCATCGGGCATCATAGAGTTAAGTTTCAGCCTCCCAGGATGCACTAGGGTCCCCCTCCTATACCCCGCCCCCGAGCCAAGGCATCTCAGTTTAGTTTGGTGCCCGGCCGGAGTCGGATGCACCTGTTAGAGGGGGGCTATGAAGAGCCCCTGAAGTTTCTTCAATGCAGCTGTGGCTGCACATCTGGAAGTACAGCATGGACTGTCAGTCTTGACGTCCATGCTGTCTTCCCTACACCCCCGCCGGTACCAGAACGCCGGTACTGATCCAGGGATGCTGGTAGGCATATGGGGTCACAGCTAGCGGTGACCCCAGATGTTTAGGACCATGGCCGGAATCAAGGGGGACAAAGGTAAGCAGCGGGGTCCCACGGTGGGGCCCGCTGAAACACATGGTCCAGAGTCCCCACGCAGGGGGCTCCCTGGGGTCTGGCTGCAGCGTGGAGCCAGGTTCTAACCTGCGCTTCCACTACCCCCCTGGGACAGCAGGACCGCGGCAGAGCGGTAGCGCTGCGGCGTCCCAGGGGTTAAATGCATGCCAGGGGAGCGCGCCTTCCCTGTCTCACAGCCGGCGCCTCCCCCGCTGCACACAGCCCTCTCTGCACACGCTGACTGGTCCTGTGTCAGGGCTCCTCCCCCAGGCCGGCCTCCTCTCTGCTCCTCGGTGGCCATCTTTGGAAGAAACATGGTGAGCGCTGCTGGACACTGAAGAACGGTGGCATCGTGGTCTGGGTCCCCCTGCATACCTCTCCTCCGTTGGATAAGGTCTGTGTATGCAGCGCTGTATCCTACCAGGCTCTGAGTCTGTGTAGTTGAGGATCAGCGCTGATAGTGCAGGAATTGATTTCTTTGCATTGTATGTGACCTATGCTAGCGTCTGCTGCCTGTACTTTCATTTTCTATCTGTCAGCATTTAACTGTCCCTGTTCTTTCTGCTAAAGCCCTTGCGGTGCTTGCAGGGTGGTCTCACACTGTACTAACGAGTATCAGTGAGAGGGGTCACATACTTACCATTATGTCTGAAAGTGATTTTCCTCTCCAGCTTTTATGTACTACATGCAAGGTACCTATAGCGGAGGGGGACGGCAGTGCGGAGGGACTATGTCGACGGTGTTATTCGTTGATGCGGCCGATTACGGTCACGGCTCCGGTACAGGAGCTGCCCTGGGCTTGTTTTGCCAAAGCGCTTACAACCCTCGTGGGCCAGTTAGCTCCGCAGCCTGCCCTCACTCAGATGGGTTTGTCCCAGCAGTCAGTGGTGTCGTCACCCATGCAGGGTTTCCCAAGACAATTGATGGTACCCCACAGTCTCCCTATTTCCCCTCCTCAGATCTCTCATGAGCCTGCGTGGGTTAATTTGTTAACAAGCTCTGTACAGCAGTTGTCAGAAGTGTTGCAAGGGGAGTCTGTAATGCGGCCTCACAAGCGGCCGGTGGCGTCTCTGTCTGCTCCTTATGAGGATGACGATGGGACGTCCGATGATGGGGAGATTCTGGATCTTTCTGACCAGGAAACTCCCCGTCCTAAAGAGTCGGACGCTAAGTCTAAGGTGTATATACCTGGCCTTATTTCTGCAGTCCGTACTGCTTTAGTTATTGAGGATGAGGAGCCTCCGGTATCAAAGTCCAAATACGCCTTTTTCAAAGATGTTAAAGGAGATACCACAGTGTTTCCTCTTTCGCGGCAATTAGTTGACCACCTAGAGGAAGCGTGGAAACAGCCAGGCAAACGATATCAGCCTCAAAGGCGTTTAGCAGTGGCGTATCCGTTTGCGGACAATTATTTTGCAAAGTGGGAATCCCCTCCTCAGGTGGATTCTCATGTAACACGCCTTGTCCGTAGTGCCACATTACCCATGCCATCCATGTCCTCCCTTAAGGATGCTACGGACCGCAAGGTGGAGATCTGCCTGAAGTCCGTCTATTCCCTTGCGGGGGGGCTGCGCGGCCGGCTATGGCCATTTGCTGGGTTGCCCGAGCTATGGAGCGCTGGGCTGATACGTTGGAGGCGTCCTTCGATTCCGACTGATCGGCTGAGCAGACGGAGTTGATCGAAAATCTCCGGGATTCGGCCACTTATATCAACGAAGCGGCCTTGGTTGCGATCCTGGAAGGCGGACGCTGATTCCAAAAAGGGTTTGGAGGCATTGCCTTTTAACGGAGAAGTTCTCTTCGGTCCGGACTTGGACAAAATTGTAGCCACGCTGGCGGCAGCTAAATCGGCATGTCTCCCGTCGGCTGCTGTTCCTTCTCGTTCAGGTACTCCGTCCTTTCGGTCTTATAGGGCCCAGGGTAGGCCTAAGACACAGTCCTTTCCCCGACAGGATGGCCCCAAGATATCGGCCAAGCCCCGGAAGCAGGCCTGGAGTACCAGACGTCCGGCCCCTAAGCCAGATGACAAGTCTGCGGCCTTACGGTCCGGGCCTCCCTTTGGGGGATCCCAAAGTGGGAGGCCGCCTGCTGCAGTTTGCCCGGTGTTGGTCGGTCACCCAGACACTTGGGTTCTCGAGGTGGTCTCACACGGGTATGCCCTCTCCTTCCAGCACAGACCCCCGGCTTGATTCTTCACCACGGGTCTACCATCAGACCGGAACAAAGCCACGGAGTTGCGGAAGGTTTTGCACACTATGCTCCAGGCTGGCGTTATAGTGCCTGTTCCAATCTCTTTTTGGTGCAGAAACCCAATGGGTCGTTTCGTCCGATTCTCAACCTCAAAGCTCTCAACAAATCTTTGCGGGTGCCGAAGTTGCGGATGGAGACCCTACGGTCCTTTATTCTGGCGCTGGAACCTGGGGACTACATGGTGTAATTGGACATACAGGACGCTTACCTGCATGTCCCTATTCTTTTGCGCCATCAGCGGTTCCTCAGGTTTGCAATCCGCAGCGACCACTTTCAGTTCCGGGCGTTACCTTTTGGCCTGGTGACAGCACCACGTGTTTTCACCAAGGTGATGGCGGTCATGGCGGCTTCCCTGCGGCTGCAGGGGGTCCGCATGTTGCGGTACTTGGACGACCTTCTCTTAGTGGCAGGATCTCCGGAGCTCCTTCTGCGCCACTCTGACCTGACCTTTGCGCTACTGCAACGGCACGGCTGGTTAATAAACTGGCAGAAGTCCACCCTGGTCCCGTCTCAGCGGATTCTGCACCTCGAAGCCTTATTGGACTCGGGACAGCAAAGGATCTTTGTGACGGGGGAAAAGATCTCTGCCTTACAGGCGAGGGTGCGCAGTTGTCTGCAGAGCCGCCGGGTGTCTCTACACTCGGCGATGAGGTTACTGGGCTCCATGGTGTCGGTATTCGACATGGTGGAATATGCCCAGTTTCACTCCAGATCTCTGCAGCAGCTGATCCTGTGCAAGTGGAATGGACTGCCTCAGTCTCTAAAATCCCAGACGATAGTGCTCACTCCGGAGGTTCGCCTGTCCCTTGCCTGGTGGTTGCAGATCTCAACAAGGGTCGTCCGTTCTGGATGGCGAATTGGGTCCTGTTGACGACGGACGCCAGTCTTCGGGGCTGGGGAGCAGTTTCGGGTCCACACTTGTTCCAGGGCAAGTGGACTCCGGCAGAAGCAGAGCTTCCAATAAACATCTTGGAACTCCGAGCGGTGTTCAACACTCTCCAGCAGGCACATCGGGTTCTCTAAGGTCACCCAGTGCAGGTCCAGTCGGACAACGCTACCACCGTGGCCTACATAAACCGGCAAGGAGGAACCCGAAGTCGGGCGGCTCTCGTAGAGGTGTCTCGGATCCTGGTATGGGCGGAGCGCAATCTTCCGGCCATATCAGCTGTCTTCATCCCGGGAGTGCTAAACTGGGATGCGGACTTTCTAAGTCGCCAGGACGTTCATCCGGGAGAATGGTCCCTGCACCCGTACGTTTTTCAACTGCTGGTGGACAGGTGGGGTCTTCCAGAGATCGACCTCATGGCGTCCCGGCATAACAACAAGTTGCCGGTGTACGGGTCTCGTACAAGAGACGAAGAGGCGTCTCTGGTGGATGCTCTGTCCGTCCGGTGGTCGTTCCGGTTTGCATATCTCTTTCCGCCGGTTTCCCTTCTTCCACGGGTAATCCGGAAATTCAAACAGGAAGGAGGGACGCTCCTGTTGATAGCTCCCGCATGGCCAAGACGGCACTGGTTCTCAGACCTTCAGGGTCTGTCCGTGGACAGTCCTCTGCGGTTGCCGCTACGACCGGACCTTCTGTCACAGGGTCCTTGTCTTCACCCGGACCTGACTCGGCTGTCTTTGACGGCGTGGCTGTTGAGACGGCCATGTTAAGGTCCAGGGGTTTTTCCAGCTCTGTAGTGCATACCATGCTCAGAGCTCGGAAACAGTCTTCCGCGAGAATATACCATCGCGTGTGGCATACGTTCTTCCAGTGGTGTCGGCCGAGAGGTTATGCACCGTGGGAGTTTCGTCTGTCTCGGGTTCTCGCCTTCCTGCAAGTGGGACTAGACCATGGGCTTCGCCTTGCTTCTTTGAAGGTGCAGGTTTCGGCCCTGTCTGTCTGGTTCCATCGTAGGATTGCTACAATCCCGGATGTGCTCACCTTTATGCAAGGTGTTCTACGCATTCAGCCACCCTTTGTTCCACCTGTGGCGCCTTGGGATTTAGCTGTGGTCCTGAGGGCTCTCCAGGGACCGCCGTTTGAACCACTGGGCTCAGTGGATCTTAAATGGCTAACAGCTAAGACTGTTTTCCTTCTGGCTATTGCTTCGGCCAGACGTGTTTCTGATTTAGGGGCTCTTTCTTGTAAACCCCCTTTCTTGGTTTTTCATGGGAACAGGGCAGTGCTATGCACTCGTCCTTAATTTCTTCCCAAAGTTGTTTCCCAGTTTCATGTTAACGAGGAAATAGTTGTTCCGGCCTTTAACTCACCTGGCCTTTCAGTGGGTGAGGCCACTTTGGATGTTGTGCGGGCCTTAAGGACTTATGTTGACCGCACTTCTTCGTTTAGGAAGTCGGACGCCTTGTTTGTCCGCTATGGCTTCCGTAAAAAGGGTTGGCCTGCTTCAAAGCAAACTTTGGCAGCCTGGATCCGTATGGCTATTTCTGAAGCTTATCTTCATGAAGGTCTGCCGGTTCCTCCTTCTGTGAAGGCTCATTCCACTAGGTCTGTGGGTCCTTCGTGGGCAGCTCGACGTGGTGCCTCTGCAGTCCAGATCTGCAAGGCTGCTACGTGGTCCTCTGTCCATACCTTCGTGAGGTATTACAGGTTTGACACCTTCGCCTCTCAGGATGCTTCCTTCGGGCGGCGGATTCTCCTTTCAACACAGGAGCGTCCCCACCCTTAAAGAATACTGCTTTGGGACATCCCCAAGGTATCCTGTGGATACCCTATGGACCCTGAAGTAGAAAATATGAGATATGGTAAGAACTTACCTTTGTTATCTCTATTTCTACGAAGTCCATAGGGTTCCACAGGACTCCCGCCCTGTCGCATCTATGCTGCAGATGGGCTTTACTCTGGTCACCGTTTTTTCCGTCTCCCTCTGGTGAGAATGTGATTCTTGTGTGTGTCCAGATCTTTCTTCTCTCTCTTCCTTCTCCTCCTCCGGCCTATGGCTTGGTACCTAACTGAGATGCCTTGGCTCGGGGGTGGGGTATAGGAGGGGGACCCTAGTGCATCCTGGGAGGCTGAAACTTAACTCTATGGTGCCTGATGCCTGACGTCATCACCTATACCCCAAGGTATCCTGTGGAACCCTATGGACTTCGTAGAAATAGAGATAACAAAGGTAAGTTCTTACAATATCTCATATTATCTACAGAAATAAATGTGAAAGGCAGGTGACAAGGCATGTTCTCCATAACTGATCTATTTCTAGTGTTGCAAAATTTAAAATATGTCTTTCTTGGTTGCCAGAAGCATGTCTGATCCCTCTGCACCCTGGCACAGGGAATAAAAAGTGTCTGTTAAATTGAGCAAGGAATAAAGGACCTCATGCAACCTGCTCTTGTTTTTGCAGCTTCCCATTGTGGAGAAGATCCGAGCCATAGCACAGAAGGTGTATGGTGCTGCAGACATAGAGCTATCCCCAAAAGCTCAATCAAAGATTGAGATCTACACTCAACAGGTAAAGGAAATCACCCAATAGGTCTCCTGTACAAATGCCATTTGTTAGAGACGCATTAAATAGCTGTATAAAACAGTTCTAAGAGGAAAAACTACTGCTTTACCACAAGCAACAGTACAGCCAAAGTTGAGTGTAAATGATATGGACAATAAATGGCATTTGTACAACATTAACCTAATTGCAGTGTGTAAATATATATTTAAATAGCAGAATAGTTCATTAAATAAAGCCCAGAAGGTTTGGAAACTGATTCAGAATGAGTGTTAGCTAATCTTTTTTGTTTTTGTTTTTGCACAGGGTTTTAATAAACTTCCAATATGCATGGCCAAGACCCATCTGTCTCTGTCACATCAGCCTGAGAGGAAAGGAGTACCTACCGGATTCACTCTACCTATCAGTGATGTGCGAGCCAGCATTGGTGCTGGGTTCATCTTTCCTCTGGTGGGAACTGTAAGTAGTACTGTGTCCTACTAGCTACAGTCTCTGATAATATGGCATCAATGCTATTTAAGTGTTTTCTACTATTCACTTCTACTGGGTGGGTAACTGTGTCTGGGTAGAGTGTGAGCATCCGTTTTGAGAACGTGGAGTGCTACTCTATCTTTTTATGTCAGCAGACACTGCTCACTGATCTAATATGAAAGGTATTACAGAGCAGATGTGCACTGAAGACCTGCATTTATTATTGGGTATTGAAAAAAGTATTCTAACCATTTCTGTCCCTTTACTGAAATCATAGCTCCCTTTGTGCCCCAAAGCCAGGAATGCTTGCCCCTTCTCCTCCCTGCAGCTTAACTTTAGTAACATCTTTTCTGCTTTACAAAAAAAAGACATTGGAAACCATGGAAAGGGTTCGGTCCTATGTCTACAGCAGGTTTCTGTGCAAACGTTGGGTCTTCTGCACAGAAAACATGGAAAGAATAGTTTCTTTAACTGGTGGTTGGAGTTAGTTGGCCAGACACTCACTAGGGCTATTTTACTATGATATTGTTTCATTAATCAAATTATTCTGGTCAGTAATTGAAATGGTTTACTTTGCAGTCCAGTTGAGTTGCAAGGTTCCTTTTAAGGGTTTCAATAAACATAATGTAGGCCGGTCAGAAACACATGTTCTCTATTGTTGCTTGGCAGACTATAATAAGCCTGTAAAATGAGATCTACTAATTGAAGGATAAACATGTTCCCTCTAAATCATTAAGTATCAAGTAATATGTTATGCAAAAGATAAAAGTTAAAATTAAAATTTCCGCACAGAAGCCTGAAATTGTTCCCACTAATTATTAAATTATTTGTAATATTTATTATTAGTATATCCAGTATTCTGACGTTATATAATGTACATTTTCAGTTGTGTTTTTTTATGTTTTACATCCTCTACTTAAGAATGTGTCCACTTTCCTTCAGTCTATTAAGCCCAAAGATACAAGTACATACAGTATTTGAAAACACAACATGGTAGCCCATGTTGCGTTTGTTTAAAACACATCACTGCCTGATACTGTTTGTGTCTATTGGAGTTGAAGTGTGTTGAACCTCAGTGATATAATTTGTATTTGCTTTTTACATAATTGGGGTGAAGAACAATACCATTAGGGTGTGACTGATCTGCTTTTACACTTTCAGTTCTTTTTGGCCAAAGGTGCATGTATGACTAGAAGACCTACTTTCACTGTGCCTGGTTGTCCAGTTATTACATTGTCTTTTGTACAGTATGTGTATTGCAATGGACATTTTCCTGAGGATTATAGGTATGCCAGCTTGTCTTGCACTCCAACAAAATGACTAACTGCCATTGCATTGTTAGGACTTTTCTTATTGTACAATGTGACTTTCTAGTGATTGGTTTTCTAGTAGTAGTATAAGCATAGTGTTTTTATCTTTGCTTGGGCCATGGCTTTTATTCTGACCTGGGCGCTATCTGTGTCTCCTTTGTTTCTTCTCCCCGTGTTTGCTTGTATTATCTCTGGTTTCTTCCCATGGTCCAAAAACATTCTAGTAGGTAATGTAATGTTAGCGTGTGTTTGTGTGGTAGAGGATATACAGGGAGAACTCCAGAATGTCAGAGGCTGCTGTTAATGACTAAACCTCTGCACTTGTTATATAATATACTGTATAAAATAAAGGTTAGTAAGCAAATATATCCGGTAACATCTCTTCTTTCCACAGATGAGTACCATGCCAGGATTACCCACAAGACCTTGCTTCTATGACATCGATCTGGATCCAGACACTGAAGAAGTGAAGGGACTGTTCTAAACAATGGTCAGGTAAAGTAGATATATTTTATGTGGCATATGTTATCCCTTCTTCCATCCTGCATTAAAGTGTTGTAAAGCTGTTACTTACAGGACATGTCACGACTTACACTGATTTCTGCACTACTGGTAACAGTAGGTAAATGGCAGCCTGTCTTATCATCTAAACAACACCCATTTATGCACTTATGGTTGCAGGGAGTTAAAGAACCAGGCACCCCTGACAGCAAAGATATATAAAGACACATCTGTACGTCTGACATTGGCAATGCATACACCCCAGAATAGAGATGTATCCTCATACATCTAGATTCAATACCCCAGGCATATCGCGATATGCCTGGCGTGAGTGAGCCGACAGGTCCTGTGCAACTCTGCTAGCGTCGGGCGTCTTTTTTGACCGGAAATGCATCTAAGTTGCAATGCGATGTGACTAGGATGCACCAGGAGACTGTTAATTTGATATGACACTTGTACAGTATATCTGTGTTCCACTCAGACTGTAAATGGAACTTTGGCATGGAAAAAAGCTGTGGTCGCTGCATTGCAGCACATCGCATGCTGATTGAGAGACTCAGTCATACACAGATATTCTAGTGTCACATATCAAATTAATCAGCACAGTCTGCTGGTGCGTCATAGTCGCGTTGCATCACACTGCGACTTAGATGCATTTTTCGGCAAAAAAATACCCCCGGCGCTAGCAGAGCCTCACGGCACCAGGCGCGCCAAGAAGCGCTGTTTGTCACAAATGCAAAGATAAATGAGGACATCTCTGTAGGGCACACATTAGCCAAGTTTTCAAGTAGAGGGGGACTGTTTCTAAAACTTGGGCATGGCAATTGGCAACATGTAGTATGTGTTTATGAAAGGTTTGTGACCGCACCGGCTGCTCTGTTCAACATCCTCCCTAGTGGAATAAATAGGGGAACTCTTAGGTAAACGTCCCCTGTGAAAATATTACAATAGGCCTCTTAAAAAGGAGAAGGGACTAACAATGGTTTCCATGTAATTTGCAGTTTCCAGAAGTCCTTTTTCCTTCTGGATAAGCGGATTTAAATACCCAGGGTGCATTGTCTGAAAGTCCCTACTTCTCACTGTTATACTGTAGCATGGCCTAGTACAGAGGTTTTCAAACTCGGTACACAGGACCCCACACAGTTCACATTTTGTAGGTCACCCAGCAGGTGCACAGGTGTGTTCATTACTCACTGACACATTGTAAAAGATCCACAGGTGGAGCAAGTTATATCACTTGTGATTCTGTGAGGACATATTAAACAAAAAGAGGTTAGGTGTTGTTAGATATGGACGCACATGCACAAAATCAATACATTAAAACTTGACTTTTATTCGTTATTATACCAAAAATTCCATTCACTGTGCGCCCATCTCCATCAACCCTTAGCCTCTTTTTGTAGAATATAGTCTAATTTGGTTGGAATAGGGCTGCAAACCCATAAATTGAACATTACTGGTTGCTAATTACTATGGGGCCTTATATATGACCGTAACTTGTCATCTATTGGAGTGTGCAGATATACTTTCTTTCTCTAGAACTGATTCTGTGAGGATACCTGGAAAACGTGCACTGTTGGGGGTCCTGAGGACTAAGTTTGAGAACCTGTGTCCTAGTGTACATACTGTTTTTGTTAAATATTTGTTGGCATAAAAACGAAATTCAACTGCACAAACACAAATCTTGAACAGGACTCTCCTGTCAATTTTGTTATTTTTTGAATTTGTAGGGACATGAAATGTGCATATCCTTCTAATAATGGTAAACGCTTGATCTGCCTAATTTCTCACATTTGTAGATGAAAAAAAAATTAATTTTCAAGCTGATAAAAATAATGCATTGCTTCTGCGATTGTTCAAGTAGAACCATATTTCCTGTAAATGAGTTCTGTGATCCAGTGCATATGTAGCCTATTTTCACAAATATATCTTGCTATCCTCATGAGTCAACTTGTGCATTAACTGGCTGAACTAACACTATCCAAAGATAGGATTCTCTCCAACTGCTGTGCTTAGACTACTTACTGAGCACTGTGTGGAAATGGGGCATATTCACTAACTTGCTGTACCCGGAGAGTGATGAACTCCATCAGATAACTACCCAGGCTCACTGCCATGTGTTCAAAACTTTATGCAGGACAATACAGGGTATAGCTGGCTTACAGCATACTGCAGTCATGTAATGACAGAGTATGCAATCAATAAAAAACAACCTGTAATCTTCCTGACATTACTGTACTACAGTATGCAAGCATGTATATAATGTGCATCTATTATAATGGCAACATTAATTGCTGCTACTACTTCCAAACAGATAAAAGCTGATTAATACAACATCCTCCGCTAAAGAGGGTATGCAGTCAGGATGCCAGCAAGGGTCTAATGACAGGCGTCGAAATCCCTATGCCTGTCATTTTACCTACCCGGAAGCCTGATGCCCGGCATCCCGATCGAAGGTATGCCGGGCGCCGACAGCCGCTGGTGGGGGAGGGTTAGGTTAGGGACTCCCGGGGGGGACTAAACTTACCCCTTAGGGTTAGCCACCCCCCGGGAGGGTTAGGTTAGGGGAAGGGGGGATTAGGGTTAGGCACCCCCAGGAGATTTAGGATTAAGCTGTGGGAAAGGGGGGGTTAGGCACTTACAGGGGGGGGGGGTTAGGATTAGGCACTTGGGGGAAGGTTAGGGTTAGGCACCCCTAAAGGAGGGATGGGGGGTTAGGTTGGTTAGTACTTACCTTAGCTGCTGTCGGGATCTTCACTGGTGCCGGTCTTCCGGCATCGGGATTTGAACCTTTCATTCCGATCCCGCTAAAGAGGACACTGTTTATCATACTACAGCCTAAGCAAGTTCTTTGTACTTACTATACAGTAGATGACTGGCTATAAGCACTCCCTGATATACTGAAGCATTGTAAACTCCTTTTTCCGAATAGCTATGGGCTCCACTAACTCTATAGGTGCTAACCCTAAGGGGTAAGTTTAGCAGCCTGGTTTTTACCTTGTCTGCAGTTGTGCCCACCAAACTACCAGATTGGTTATCCAGCGAGTTGAAGGATTGAGAGCCTGATGCAGAGGTTCATGCAGTGGCGAAGTTTGATGCAACCAACCAATGATATCAGTCTGCGCAGGCGTCTGAGACGCACTGTGATTACATTCTGATGGTTACTGCTCTGAGATGCAGAACAAATTTGGATGCAGAGATTGGTTTTCAATGTACGTTCCTGGGAAGTAACGGGGTGTGGTTAACC
This sequence comes from Taudactylus pleione, assembly GCA_031769625.1. NCBI lineage: Eukaryota > Metazoa > Chordata > Amphibia > Anura > Myobatrachidae > Taudactylus > Taudactylus pleione. Next base: position 4,805,567 of record JAUIMM010000153.1, read on the forward strand.
AGAGGCGGGTGCTTCTAAAGACCCAGTAGCGCTGACACAGAACGCCATTTTCAGACGGAGAAATTGAACCTACTATAAGGGTTTGATGGTGCGACCATGGGTGCAACTATCATAGGGGCAAGGGGTGTAGCTGCTATGGGGCCCAGAGATGAGGGGGGCCCATCTTCCTTGTCAAAGTTGCATGTGTCAATATACTGTACATTTCTCACCATTGGATGTATGTACTGTACAGTAGGGGTCTTTACAAACTTTTGCTATGGGGCCCTCAAATACCTAGTTACACTCCTGGTTGATTCTGATGGGGCATCTTAGTACGCACCATGATGGAATAGCACGGTAGCCAGTGGGCCTCTCAGTAGGCTGAGAATTAGTTGCAGAATTAGCATAAAGATGCAGACCCGGTTGCGGAAAGAGAGGCGTGGTATATGTGTGCACCTCTGTTTTTGTTTTTGTTTTTTCAATTAAGAAACCGGGATTACGATTTGCCGCAGTTGCTTTGCAGCAATTTTCCTACAGTTTAGCAATAATTAATCCAGTGACTTGAATATCACCAAAAAATAACATCAAAAAGCACAATCTCTGACAAATAAATCTCCCCCTACTTAGGAACTTGTGGTTACTATTTTAAAAGCTCCTTAATTTTTCCTCTGTATTAGCTATTTTTTTTCAGAATTTTCCAAAATTAAATACATGAAAACTGTCTGGTATTTAGGGACAGTTACATACAGTATGTGTCCTCATACACCTAGCCTCAATACGCCATGCGGCGAGAGCAAGCCATAAGGTCCCGTGTTACCCTACTTGTGCCAAACTCTTTTTTTGCCCAAAAATGGATGCAACAAGTCGTTTCACGAGACTGCACTGATTTATTTGGTACGTGACACTTGTATATCTGTGTGCGACTGAATCTGTATACGAAGCGCAACGGATCTTGTTGGGAGGAAATAGGCCTATTTATTATATGTGAGTGCTATTAATTTGGCGTCAGGGCTAGTTGATGAGAAATAGGCATATTTAGTAACAATTTATTATGTTACTTTCAAGTCCTCTGGTTCGAGGAAATTGACCCATTTATTAAATATGATTGCTTTTTAATGTCAAGATGGATATCTATTACAAGTGAGCGCTCTCCATTAAAGGGGGCGATTCAATTCAGCATGATGTTGAATAGCCCTGGGAAGGAGTTCCTGGATCTGTTCAATGGACCACGTGTTAAGTCTACTAGAAGATTTCTGCCTGAGGTGTGAGCAGAAATCCGACTTAAGTGCCGGCCACGATGCTGTTATCCAGCTTAGCGCGGTGCTAAAAGCCTCACGTCTGGCACTTTAGTCTGTGCAGTCCTACACTATGCAATCCCTTCTATGTGCAGTTTTGTCAATGCTCATTCAGCTGTTTTCAACTCAATGTTATGTTTTATGAAGCTGATAAAATCAGATATTACTAAATTAACAGTTCAATAACTGATCTAGCTGTATAAATTTATTTTCAATGTTTTATGTTCCCATTTTGTAATTTACATAAAGTAACAGTTCTGATATTATCTGAAAAATCTCAGAAAATATGTTCAGATAAGTGTTTTACAAAGCCCTAAACTGCATGTCCTGTTTACAAGGGTTGTGCTAGCATTTCTGCTCTCATGATCTGCGTACTATTAGTTTGTGTATCACTCATACAATGGTACAATGGGCTTCTGCAAAGGTTCCTAAACACGGTCCACAAGGCACCCCAACAGCTCAGGTTTTAGAGATACCCATGGTTGAGCACAGGTGGTTAAATCATATGGACTGAGGCACTAAGTAAGTCACCTGTGGTCAAACATTGATTTCTTTAAAATCTGGACTGTAAGGGTACCATGAGGACCGCATTTGGGAACCTCTGGCCTGCTGGTGAATTGATGGTGTGTTTCTAAAGCTGCTGGTGAGAAAATGATGTATCTACTTTCTTTTCCTCCCCAGAATTGCACACAGCCTGTGCCTGGAATCTCTGTGTGAATCTGAAGAATGCTTAGTACTTGGTTTTCTCTCTGCACCCACCAAGAAACCGCAGTCTCTTTACAGTCACATCTTCTCTAAGAACTGAAATGTTAAATGTGAATCTACAGGCACAAAGGACAACAGCTTCTCTCATACAGTGTTACAGTACTTGAAATACGATATTTACCTATACAAGAAGAATTGTATTCCTTCCCCATGAGATCTACTCTTAACCATAAATGTTATATGCTGTTTACTGCCAAATAAAACAAAGCCGCCATGGGTGCCTTTTGAAATTGGATGAATCCTATTTAATACTGTGTTTGCCATGTTTGTAGAGTACGTTTTTTTTGTTTTGTTTTTTGTTTGTGTAGTCGAAAATGTAACCGTTCTTTTCTGTAAGCATGAAAGTTTAGTGAGTACTGTCAGACATAATACATATATAGATGTTATTCTCTGAGATCTTATATTTTGTATAATGGTATAACATGCTACCTATGAATCTTTGGATCAGTTGGTTAAAAATACAAAATATCATGCAACAAATTCTGATAACTGCAGCACTATCAGTATCAGTATCAGTAGCTCTTAAAGGGTAGATGGTTGGCATTGGGGCAAATAATGTTGAGAATTGTTTGGGATCAGCAGATAAGTGCCTTAAGTAACTGCAGGGTTCGCTCCAAGTATCGATAGGGATCAAAACCATGGCGCATATAATGTAGGTTTAGTTTTAACATTATGCAACTGCACTAAATACTTTCAATATTTGTTTCATATATTGTTTAAATGCTATTGTTACATTTTCCCTGTATTGTGTGAGACATTTACAAGGATAAGCCATGCAATGCAACGTTCATTAAATTGTATTATTTTTTCCCCACATACAAATGAACCAGCTGAAAATATATGCCTTAAAATTTGGTTTTAAAATGTGTGTTTAAAATATTTGAAAGGTATAAAATATTAGAAATTAAGAACAACACAAATGTAGATTACCATGTGTTTCTCAGGTGGCATGTCTGTGTTGGATATTTATGTTTTTCGAACCCCAAATGAATAATACAACCAAATAATGAATATAAATTATTGCATCCGTGCAAAACCATAATTTCCTTGGGTCTCTTTAATTGCTTTGCTTCCAATTTTTCACAAGATGTGATATTTATAAAATGTAATATTGCACATAAAACAAAATGGGGGTTGTTTATGAAAGTAAATGAACTGCTTGCTATTTTTATTTATTTATTTTAAACAATATATCTGAAATACAAAATGCAATATCAATTGTCTAATTTGGCTTTCCAAAATTAACTTTGTTAAACCATTAAACATTTTATGTCTTCTACCCCTGATGTGATGTCTGATGGTTTTGCGTTGTACCTCCTCCTTTGCGAGTAAGATCAATTGATGTTTAAAGTTCAAAGGTATTTTAATAACAGAAATCTGTATAGAAATATTTGAAAATGCTTCACTGGTAAAAATGTTTCAAACTCTGGCCCTGATTCAGAGCCGGACGCTCTGACCAAAGCGCTCACTCTGAATCAGGGCCGTCCTATTTAAATTTGGAGCGGCCTTTTGGACGCTCGCATAGCTGAGGGTTACCACCCACAGCTTATGCGAGCGTCCATGATGATGGTCAAGACCATCGCGACCATCGGGCTTGCGACGAGACCCTGCGGTAGGGTCTCGCTGCCGCAAGCCCTGGAGTGATTTTGGCTCTATCAGAGCCAAAATCACTCCCACTGACATCACTAGTGATGTCAGTGGGGCCGGCCCCAGACGGTAGGCGTTCCCATGGGAACGCCTCCGTCTGGCAGCCACGCCCACCAAAGGGGGCGTGCTGTCACTCACCATCGACAGCACGCCCCCTTTGGTGCGAGACCCGGAGCGACAGCTTGGCTGTCGCTATGCGGGTCTCGTGCATGCACACGACGGAGCTCCCTCCGTCATGCGCATTTGGGTACCATCCTGCGCTCGCGAGCGGGTCTGAATAAGACCCTCTGTTTTTAATATCCATTTCATAATAATTAGCAGGATAAAATAAGTCTTGTATCTGTTAAAGCAACAATAGCGTCCTTGGCTGTGTGGGTGACATCATGCACTATTAGGGGGGTAAGGAGTTTGGTGAAGGATTCTGTTTTCAACAATTTCATCCATAATTTTTTCATCTTTAATTTACTAGTTATTTTGCCACACCCCTCCAGTGCCACCTGGGTATTCCACTGCACTGGGCTGTGCCCTGTCACTGAGCAGTGGCGGGCTGGGCCGGGGGGCAGGGTGCCATGTGCCCCCCGGGCTGCAGCGTCATTCGGGCTGCACCGCGTGTGTAGCGCTGACCGGACGGAGTTCGGTCAGCGCTACACAAGTGACAAACACACAGCCGCCGGCTCCGGCAGCTGTGTGTTTGATCAGCAGCCAATGAGAGTCTGTCAGACTCTCATTAGCTGATGCTGCGCCCACTGCAGGAGAAGCTCCATCTTCCGGCTCCCGCAGTGGGCAATGGGAGAGGCGTCATGACGTCATATGACGTCTCTCCCATAATCCCGGCCCGGGAAGGACAGACTGAGGAGCTGATGGCGACGGCGGGAGCTGGGATTCAGGTAAGTGTTTGTTTTTTTTGTTTTTGTTTTTTATATTACGTGTGTCTACTGGGGGGGGGGGTCTGGCACTACTAGGGGCTCTACAAGGGGAGGGGACTACTACTAGGGGCTCTACAAGGGGAGGGGACTACTACTAGGGGCTCTACAAGGGGAGGGGACTACTACTAGGGACACTGCATAGGAGGGAGGGGACTACTACTAGGGACACTGCATAGGAGGGAGGGGACTACTACTAGGGGCACTGCATAGGGGGGAGGGGACTACTACTAGGGGCACTGCATAGGGGGAGGGGACGACTACTACTAGGGGCACTGCATAGGGGGGAGGGGACGACTACTACTAGGGGCACTGCATAGGGGGGAGGGGACGACTACTACTAGGGGCACTGCATAGGGGGGAGGGGACGACTACTACTAGGGGCACTGCATAGGGGGGAGGGGACGATTACTACTAGGGGCACTGCATAGGGGGGAGGGGACGACTACTACTAGGGGCACTGCATAGGGGGGAGGGGACGACTACTACTAGGGGCACTGCATAGGGGGGAGGGGACGACTACTACTAGGGGCACTGCATAGGGGGGAGGGGACGACTACTACTAGGGGCACTGCATAGGGGGGAGGGGACGACTACTACTAGGGGCACTGCATAGGGGGAGGGGACGACTACTACTAGGGGCACTGCATAGGGGGGAGGGGACGACTACTACTAGGGGCACTGCATAGGGGGGAGGGGACGACTACTACTAGGGGCACTGCATAGGGGGGAGGGGACGACTACTACTAGGGGCACTGCATAGGGGGGAGGGGACTACTACTACTAGGGGCACTGCATAGGGGGGAGGGGACTACTACTAGGCACTGCATAGGGGGGAGGGGACTACTACTAGGGGCTCTATATAAAGGGCAATACTGGGGGTACTGCATAAAGGTTACCACTATTGGGGGCACAAGGGGCACTGCATATGGGCACTACGACAGGGGGCTGCCCCTAATCTTTATTTTCACATTACATTAATCCCATATGGACCCGTCTCCTCCCTGGAACACTTGAGGGGGGGGCGCCGTAGCACACACATTCTTCGGGCACCCTGGCTACACGCTACTCCTCTGCCGGGGCCACCTGCATGCTTTTGCCCCCCAGGCTAAAAGTTGCCAGCCAGCCCCTGTCACTGAGGATACACTCCGCACTTCTGGAGTCTTCCATCAGTAGGGGGTCGCCTGCACCGGGTCCTCACAGCTGGGAACTCTGCTCCCAGGTCTGCTTTCTGGGAACTCTGCTCCCAGGTCCGCTTTCTCCCTCCACTGGATGGGTAACTGGTCCTGTCTGCAGCTGCACTCCTCCAACTGCCTCTTCCCCTTTGGCCATACTCCACTGACTCCTGATGCAGGGTCCTTAAGCCGGGTCCAGTAGCAGGGGCACCAGTCGCCAGAAAAGCTCCCAAGTACCGTTAGTCACCACCTCGCTTGTTCCTCCCTACGACAGGCCATTTCCCACTGGTCACTTGCTACATCCTTCACTGGGATCTCCCATCGTGAGTCCCATCCTCCTTTCCACAGCTCTTCTGCAAACCGGCAGTGTCTGAGATAGACTAACTGAAAAGAGAGGTATGTCTGGGTCTTTCCACTGAGGGTCCCCTGGCTGCCTGTGCCCTCCATTCTGTCCACAGGGATCCCCACTCAGTGATTCGCTGCTGCATTCATCTCCTTCTGATCCTCAAGGTACAGTCTTCAGCTTTGCTCCTCTGACTGACATATGCACTTCGTCCAGCAGGCACAGGTCCTCCGTTTCAGTCCGCCGCAGGGGTCCTCCCAGGTTTTTGGGGGTGTAAAAAAAAAATGTAGGGGTACAAAGTTAAGAACTAGCGAACTTGACTCTGGGGGTGTCCCCAAGTATGCCCTAAGTGTTTTTTTGATTGCAGGTGCTTGCGGCAGGTGGATTTTGCACGATTTTTTCAACTTTAATTTAGCAACTTTTAAATATGCTGACCCCCATATTCAAGTACCCCAAATTTGCTGGGATAAGTTATTTTCAACAAAAAACTCCTAAATACTATTCTGCACCACTTTTAAAAAAATGCTGTTTAGCAGCTATTGAGTCCGTTTAAAAACACCAAATACCTTCAGCAAGCCAAATCGGGGGGGTACCATAGCTAACCCCCATGTCAGAGCATCATATGGGGGGTGTCAGGCTGATTTCCCCAAATCTGACAGTACTTTCCACCAGTTCAAGTATCATCGAATCTCGTTTTCACGCACTTTCAAATTGAATACGAGGTAAAGCGGGCACACGCGCGATACTTTTCTGGCTGCAAAACAGGCGAATTAGGCGGAAAGTCCGGGGAGGCGAAAAAGTATCGCTGGTCTGCTCTAATTGAATACGGCTCTTACTCGGAGTACCTGAATGTACTGTCTCTCACCCCTTCATGGTGACTCTCCTCAGTTCTGGCTATGACGTGGGTATGGTGTCCATGACCAGCAGGGCCCCCGAATACATGGGTGCTTAGCACAAAGTTCCTGATGGAGGGAACACATATGGACAACAGGTTCAGTACAATAAAGAAACGTTGGGCGCCAGACCAACTCATGATGCAAGAACCGGAAAACTTTATTTACACTCCTGTATCCTCCAGCACAGTAAGCGTAACGGGTACAAGCTCTACTTCACCAACTTCCTCCAGCACAATGCTTGCAGCAGATGGTAAATGCTGTATTTTATAAGCTTAATGGTTACAGAAGATTAGTTGGGTTCCACGCCAAACAAACATCTCCAGCACGGTCTTACACAAGTGACACCGCAGTAAAATGGCAGCACATACCCGGTGTTGCTGGGCTCAGTAGTTCTACCGCAAGTCAGTCCGACAAATACAGCATACAGGGGACTCCAGGTTCAAAGTTCTTCGCACTCTTCTCAATTCTCAAGAGAGACTGCTAACGTGCGGCACTTCCCCATTACACAGAGACCCTCTCTCCTTCCATCACCCCGCATACACCTTCAGGCATTCTGACGTCGTGTATAGCCTGGGACTCTGCCACTAGTAGACATCCCACTATCCAGGGACTTTTTCATCTGGCATGCTGGTAAATTTCTGCAGGCCATTAACCCTTGCACTGCTGGGCTCTTCTAATTAAGTCATACTTGCTAACTCTCCCTCAATGTCAGGGAGACTCCCTGAAATAGTAACAATTTCCCTGATTGCAACTTACCCCCATTATGAAGCTGTTATAGTATATTAAAAAAAAAAAATAGAGCTATATACATTCAAATGGGATCATTAGTATAATTTCCATGAATTGATTATAAGGCACAATGGGTCTGATTCAGAGGAGTAGAGTAAGAAATAGCAAGTAACTGTGTACAGAAACCATGTTGCAATGCAAGGGTTGCAAAAACATACATTGTTTTTGCATGTGGGGTAAATACTGGCTGCTTTAGCATGTAGACCGCAAATGCTGGACAGCTTTGTGTTTGACATCTAAATTGCAGTGTAGTTTGGACACACCTCTCCCAAATCTAAATCTCTCCGTACATTTTAAATCTTCCCCACCTGCAGGGCAGCATGGTTTTACCAAGATGCACAGTTACTTGCTCTTTCTTACTCTATTCCCAAATCTGAATCAGGCACAATGATCCCTATGGCTACATGCATTTAAATATCGGTGTGTTTTCATCAACAAGTAGATTTGTCAGCGTTGATCTGCTCTGTCCCAGGAGCTCCACTAATACCTGCAATAGGCGACAGGAAGTATCCTGCCTGATACACCTCCTCGTGCACTGCAGCAAACGACGGTGCACTCGCCACTGTTTCTAGACACCTGCATGATCTCCTATCCCAGGGACCAGTGGTACAGAGAGGCACCCGCCACTAACCTCTGATTCTGCATCACAATAAAAGGCAGCTCCCCAGCATATGTTGCTGCAGAGTTGGCTGAAACTCGGTGAGTCTGTCTGACTCTGACCTACTAGCCGTTGTCACACAATGTACCTGGAGCCCTGAAACAAAATTTACATATCGGGCATAATTGTATATGAGCGTCTGTGCCTAATTCGGCGCTGCCAAGGCTAACCTTGTAAAAGCTACAGCGAAACGCATGTTGTTATCCTGCTGTGTGTCTGATGCCTCATGTACAAATTGTGAATACTACATATATATGTTTGTACCTATGGACTAACATTAGGAGAACTATACCTGGGTCTTGATCGTGCAGGTACCCCGGGGCATTGCAGCTCCAAATCAGGCACAAATGCTCACATACAATTATACCTGATATGTAAATTATCATTCACCTCTAGACCCCATAGAATCATATTCATATATTCTACTTAAGTTTGATTGTGCATAATATATATATACACACACCGTATTTGTTCTCCTTTTTTTGGGGAGGGGGCGCCAAACTCTAACTTGCCTCCAGGCAACTGGGATAAACTTACGCCCCTGAATCTCCCTGAAATGCTTTTTCAAAAGTAGGCAAGTATAACTTAAGTATTTGTTACTCAGGACTTCTTTAATGGGACTCCCCTCAAGCCACGCCGCTGACGATATTAAAATGAACCTCTATATACCCCTGCCTGTACCTTCTAAAATCCTTCCTATAAACCTCTAAGGATGACGCTAATTTGCGTACGCAGTCATACAATAAATAGAGACTCCAGACTCAGAACATGTGGTTCCGAAGCACAAAATATTATTCAAGTAAAAGTACAGTCAGTTACACGCTATGATCTGTGTACAATTTAGCGCAAAGGAATTATACAGACCCAAGTACAGTATACATACGCAGCGCCTCTGGACCGGATCCCGGCCTTCAGAAAGAAAACCTCTGTCAGTCAGCATTCAGCAAGAAGACCAAAGCACACATGTTTATACCCCCCCAGAATAGACAGGACAATAGAGAAGTTTCTTGCTTATGCCATTGGTTCCCAGGGGAGAAGCATATGTTACAGTGCATTTAACAGGCTGGTTCAAATAGACTCGCCCAGCCTCTAACAACTTAGGGTCTTTTCCCTCCCGTCTCCCCATGCTGCATCCTAACAGTTGTTCATAAAATATACATGTTGTTGCTTGTAGATTCTGCGGTCCATAAGTTGAGAATGTATGATGCGATCTCCACACCGATAGTACCGGAATTCTGTTGAAAGAGTACGCATCAGTTCGAAACCAAACACGGCTGTCTTAACATGTATAAAACCTTAGTTATCAAATATCTTTATTTCTCAGCATTTAAACTAACTGAACCAACTTAAATCATATACTTTAAAGCTTATTAAACCTTATGTGTGAATATGTAATGTGTGAGTATTCGGGGTTTGATATAAAGACGTATTAATGTGTGTATGAGGAAGGGTGCACTTAACTCTCACTAAGTGAACATCTTAGCAGTGTGACATGCTGAGCCAGATAGTTCCACATGCCCACTCTGTCAGCAGTCCCCCCCACCTGTCCCAGGCTTCAAAAGAAAAAACTCTCAGTCTCTTCTGTGAAATGCAAATAGCCCAGCTACAAGAGACAGACCTAAGATGACACTCTAGTCTTTGAAGTCATGTCATTGCAATAATCTTGCTAATGTAGGTGTGTATTCGAGCCAGACCACCTGTCGTGAGGGCAGACACTGTCCAGGAAGCTTATCTACACAAGCTAGTTGTCACGTAGCCATTTCTGAAATATATCCTTTATAATACGTAAAGTCATGAAATAGGCTCCTGGTGAATCGCCGTAACTTATGGCGATGGTCACAGATGCATTCGCATGATGCTAATAGTATTATCGCCACATGTACTAAAGTGTGAGTTTATCTAAAATAGCGCTTAGGCGGCCATTTTGCAAAATGGCATCTTTCGGCCAGTCGCAAGATGGTGTCGCTGCGATTCAATTTAAGCTGATTTTGTCTCAGCCAATAATACAGTTTCGACACTGCCATCTTCCACTGACCCCTCCCTCACTATGGGGCCCTTCAGGGATCCAGCATTACACATCACAGACCCTCTCTATACACATGGGCAGTCTCTTCACAGGATATTCCTTACTGGTCTGCTGCAGGGAGTCCCACTGTACAGGAGCTCTCCCCACTGCACACTCCCTCCTCACTGCATGCATGCCACAGCCAAATGGTACTCCCCATCTTGTCTTTTGCAGGGGACTCTCCCTCTCACTGCAGACCTCTTTGTCTTTGCACTGGGTACTGTAGGACTTTTCACAGGGGCCCTTTAACATACAGAGCTTCCCACTTCTGTTTCATTGGGGGAATGACTGCAAAGGGGCTCCTTGATTAGTGGAGCTGACCCCCTCTGTTAAGTATCACAGGGCAACTCCCACTCCTGTCTGTGCCATGGGGTTTACAGCTGGGGACTCCTCTGTAATACAGGGTCTCTTCCCTTTATATATTAATTGCAGCTCATTGCAAAGGCCATGCACCCCCCTGAACGCCAGGGTACCACAGGACTTCCCTCTTCCTGTCCCACGGCCCCAGCACAAAATGGCTACCCTCCTTCGTGAGGACGATGGGACCTGAGTCTTTATAGGCTCAGGCCCCAATGTCACAGGCTGCAGCCATAGCTGGAACGTGATGGCACCTCCCGCGAGGCTTACGTGCCCTTCTAGACTCACGAGGCCACGCCCCTTGTGCAGCCTGTTTCTCCCGTCAGTCTCCCGGTGACTGACGGATGATGTTGCCAGGAGGCAGGGCTTAATCGCGGCCATGCTGGGAGGTGGGGCTTAATTGTGGGGCAAAGCTTAAGCCTGGCACTGCCGTATATTACACTGTGACAGCACTTAGGCTGTGTACACACTAGACGATGTGTGTACCAGCGATGTTGGATGCGGCAGACCCGGCGGGGGTGCTGGCATTGGCAAGTGCATACACACTTGCTAATGCTGGCAACGATGAAAGATTGCATCGTTAACGATATCCCCAGATTGGACTGCATGTTCAGACAACTGGAGATATTGTTAACGACCCGCGGGAGAGCACATCGCTCGTCTGGTGCCTACACACTTGCGATGTGCTCATGATCTGACATTGTGTCCGATTTCCCCTTGAACTCTCCCTAGCAGCTTCCTGGCAGTCGTGGGCCCGATTGGTGTTAAAAACTGTCCAATGTGACCTATCATGCCTCCTAACTATTCCAGTGCATCATGACTGAGATTGTCAGACCTGCCCTACAGCACGGCAGATCTGAAGATGCGATGTACGACCTGCGGGGGCGTGCATCAGCTTCTTGATCATGAGTTGACACTCGCATTTTGTGCATATTTTACACGATTTGTCGTCACAATGCGTTGGAATCGTGCAAATTGTGTAAAATTTTGCTAAGTGTGTAGGCACCATCCCAAGCCCAGAGGTTCAGAGAGGCCTGCAACCATGAAAATTCTATTATTTAAGACTATCAAGGCAGCCAGCAGTTGAGCTCAGGGTGGGCGGCGGGCAGACTGTGTCACTGTTACACAGCTGCACCGCACTTCTAAATGGGAGGCCCCTTGCTTGTAAGGAGCACTGTGACATCATGCCATCACGACGCAGGCACATCGCACAAACAGGGCTGGGGCTGGACACCGCAGTAGGGGAGAGGAGGACAGGAGTCATGGCCCGCATTTGGGGAAGGATCATTGATGCCGGCGGCCATCTTCATGTTGCCAGCAGCCGGCAGAACCACCCGCCCGTCGCCGGGTATGACCAAGTCCCTCCTGGCCCTGGGCTGGCTGACCTGCTGATAAGTAAAATTGCAACAAAAGGGAGCACAATACGTTTCAAAACTGTTTAATATAAAAATGATCTATAAGTTCTAATTAAAATAAGAACAGATCCAGGATAGATAACATTCAAATTGAGTTACAGTAACTAAAAAAATCACATCGATACAGTCAAACAAAATAGATGTCTAAAAGATACAAAAATGTAGTGTAAGTGTAAACAGATGTCAATTGTTACAAATACACAGTGATCTTATCTTATATAATTCAATAGATTTCTAAAGATTTTTCCCCCATAAATTGTGACAATTGACTTCTTTCATATAATTGGAATAAAAGGGAAAAGCTCAAAAATGAAAATAAAATTAAAATTTCAACCCATATGTCGGTATTGTTCTTAAATGCTCTAACAGTTGTATCCGTGCACCGATGTGCAAAAAATTTCACAAAAAATGCAGTTGTTATATGGTTAACAAGTAATGAGTCATTGGAAGGGGATCGATCGTACCCAGACACAAGTAGTGACAATCACTTATAATGACATTCTATGTTCAGCTGTTCACCGGTGGTTTATTGTACAGTGTTAGCTAACCTGCTCAGCGTGTTTCCCGGCTCGCGTCCAGCTGTATATGGAGGGCAGTGTCCAGATTGCTGCTCCGATTGTGAATAGTAGCTGTGTGGTGGAAATCCTCACCTCCGGTTTTGGAGTGGGAACTCCAATCACTAGGCACCAGGGAGATGACCATGGGAATAGTCAAACCAAGCAGCTCTTTATCTTTCAACTTCGTTTGGATTGTAGTGGCACTGATTAACCACCAAATCTCTGGATTATCCCTTAGTCATGGATCTCCATATAATGATATAGAAATAAAGTATCCTAACACGGTTCTCTGCCCTTGTATGTCTGGCAATTTCTTCAGAGGCAATAAACCTTACTTCTCAGAAAGCAAAAATATACCTTCCATCATTAGTTTAATAAATGAATGCAGGTGAAATCTCTGCTGAAATTTGTATAGTGTGAAACGCAACCAGGTTTCAGATTCAGTATCACTCTATGGTTTTGAATCCACATAATATACACATACATGTATGTATGTGTATATATATATATATATATATATATATATATATATAGTTATCACTGGTCCGGCACTCCCAATGATGGTAAATAACTGTGGTCGGTGCCCTCACTAAACAATGGATATACACAGAGGAAGGTGCGGCACTCTCGACTCTGAAATAAATCACAGACTGGAGTATAGCGTCAACAAAGTTTCAGTTATCACCTGAAGACAGTTGTAATAACTGAAACGTTGTTGGCGCTATACTCCAGTCTGTGACTTATTTCCGAGTCTTGAGTGCCGCACCTTCCTCCGTGTGTATATATATATATATATATATATATATATACAGTTCCAAAAAACCGGCACTCCACGTGTAAAAAACACACACCTTGCCTTGGTGCCCCCCGAGGGAATTTGTAAATCCTCCAAGATAGATATCGGTAAAATGGTGGCACTCTCAGGACTTTCAATGTAAAGAAAAATCAGAGCCTAAGCCGATGAGTTAGCCGACGATTCAATCTCTTTTATTAGAGATTTTCCTCAGGGTCAGCCAAATATAAAATGCAAGACATATAAATAGACAAGACACTCAGGGTGAGTCCTGAGTCAGGGTGAGGGTCCTGAGGGAGAGACACCGTGGCTAGGGGACCTGGGGCTGTAACAGTTATTGCAAAGCCCATACTGATTTAAGTCCTCCAGTGCTAAGCCCACTGAGCAGTAGTTATAGGACAACAGAATAGGGGCAGGATCTTGAGGCTTTTGTTATTCTTTCCTCTGCCCGCCATAGTAATGATACAATGCAGTGTACACCCTGCAGTGTGTGAAATATGGCACAATGTAGTGTGCAGTCGCAAAATATATGTGACCCAATATAATATGCAACAGCGCTATATATGGCACCATGTAGTATGCAACAGCGCTATATATGGCATCATGTAGTATGCAACAGCGATATATATGGCACAAGGTAATGTGTAACAGTGCAATATATAGCACAATATAGTGTGCAACTGCTCTACTGGTGGTCCCCCTGGAGCAACAGAACTATATATGCCACAAGGTAGTGTGCAACAGCGTTACACATGACACCAGGGAGCCTGCAACCGCATTAGATATAGCACAATGTAGTGTGGAATGCAGTATGAAGTATGTGACAGCCCTCACAAGTGTGAGGTACAATGTACCCCTATACCTTAGTATGACAGGGTATAGCAGAAGAAAGGGATAGTCATAAATGACAGTATAGAAAAACAGAGATTAGCGTTAGCACAAGTCACATACAAATCAGAAAAGAACATTACATGTCTGCAATGGGCACTATTATCAACTACACAGACCACAGTGGCTGGTAGGATAAAGCGCTGTATAACCTGGCCCTTGGGAGAGGTATACAGGGAGACTGGAGCCAGTGATTCCCAGAGACTGCTTGCCTAAAATGGCTGCTGCGCATCTCTGAGTGGGTGGAGGGTGAGGGACGAGCAGCCAAGGGAACACCAGGATCTCAGTGGAATGGCACCCTGAGCTGGGGGAGAGGCTGCAGGGAGAACACCTTATAGGGGATAAAGGGGGCTGACGTTAACCACTGGGTCCCCTGGCCTTAATAATATGCCTCTGCACCAGTATGTTATGCCCCGGTGGTCTAGTGGAGTAGTGGGCAAGCCAGTGTCCACATCAGCGCCTACGGCTTGTCTACTAAGACCGGAGGCAAGACTGCACTAATACATGGGTCCCCACGAATGGGGTTTCACCGGACCTGTCGCCTGGATTCCGGGCTGCATTCTGGGGGTCCGGGGAGCCTGCTAGCTAGTCTCCCTCGGATCCCCACCGGGAGTAATAAGTGCAGGCTTGGGGCCAGCGTGGAGAGGTGGAGTGGCACCACAGATGTCCGGAGGACAGTCTGGTACTGCTCACCCCTCTGGTAGAAATAAAACTTAAATAAAATTTTAAAAAATAAAAGCTTGGGCTGCATAAGGCAGCCCCCTTTTATAATGGTGGTCCAGCTCTGCAAGAAATTGAAGTGCCCTCAGGCTGTGGGTGGGGTATAGGGGGAAGGACCGGAGCATACTGGAATTGAAAAGCTTTGCTGTTAGTGTCTGGTCCTCCAGGTCCCACCTACACTCCAATGTCTCCCTGTGGAGCCCTATGGACCCTGAAGAAGAAATATCAATATTAATTGTATTAACAATGAAAATAATGATAGTAATAATGACAAAAAAAATAGCAATAATAGTAAATTACAATAATAATGATTATAATAATGACAGTAACTGATGTGTACTATAAATTTATTTAAGAATAATTGATCCACAAATTGTTGGTTTTACAATACTATGTTTTATTTAAAAACCCAGCCTCCACCACCCCTAAATAGCCGGCCAGTCACACTCCTAATGCTGGGCATACAAGGCCAGATAAAATGTCTGTCAGACTGACAGACATTTTATCTGGCCGGCTGCCAACCGCAGATGTCGCCGGCATACACTGTGAGATTTCTCTCACAGTGTATTCGGCAGACATCTGCGCTCCGCCCCCGGGGGAGGAGACATTTCCCTGTTCCTTCCGTAGGAAGGAACACAGGAAATGTCTGTCTGTCGGCCGCGCTGGGCATACACTGCCCGATGCGGCCGACAGTTTACCGGGTAAATATCGCATCGTACGGGCATGCTGGACAATCCAGCATGCCCGACCGAGCAATATTTAACCCTCGGTCGCCCGCACACACGCTACAATTATCGGGGCGATCTGCCGATATCAAGCGGATCGCCCCGATAATTGTAGCGTTTATGGCCAGCATTAGAAATTTTTATTATTATTATTAGTTTAAATAATAATAATAACAAATATATCTCTCTTCATCTGTGTTCCCCCCTAACTCATCTCTTCCCTATTCAATATCCCCTTATTTCCTTAGCAATGATAATAGTAGTTGTAATTGTAGCAATAATAATAGTAATAGCAGTATAAATAATGAAAATAAAAATAATATCAATATTAATAGCAGTGGTAATAATAATGACAGTAATTATAATATTGTTAATAAAAAATAGCAATAGTGATAATGACAATAATATTGTTAATAAAAATTATAATATTAATAAAATTAATAATGACAGTAACACATATATGTATGGTCATTTAAACTAAATAAAAAAATATCTGAACACAAGCTGTTGGTTTTACAATACCATGTTTCATTTAAAACCCGGCCTCCACCACCCCTAAATAGCCGTCCAGTCACACCCCTTTGATGCTTTTATTATTATTATTATTATTATTATTATTATTATTATTATAATTATTAGCAAGTTTATATACTGGAAATAACTAATTTAAACTTCTAAAACGGGGTAAAGCAAGAAGAGTCATTTAGGGAATGTGAACTCACAGAGCCGGCCCTAGGCATAGGCATTCTAAGCAAATGCCTAGGGGTGACTTGAATGCCTAGGGGGCATCCAGGGCTCTGCAGCTTCACTGCCCCCCTAAACACTCCCCCCGCCGGCGGCAGATGCCCCTCTCCTGCCACTGCCGCAAGCAGAGCTCAGCTCCGATCGGGCAGCGCAGCGTGAGCCAGGTCAGAATGAACTTCTGCATAGAAGCTCATTTTGTCTAGGCTACAGGAGGCCACAACAAGTTGGCCGCGGTAGGCCATGCCCAGGCGCGGCCACTACTCCCATGGGCATTTGCGGAGCAGAGATGTCTCTGCCTCCGTACATCACATAATAGCCGCCCGGCCCGCCACCTGCCGCCCAGCAATGGAGTCCGGACCAGGCTGAATTTTCAACAAGGTATTAGCGTTAGCTGCAGGCACTGACAGGGGGCATAAATATATATATATATATATCTGTGTACATATATATATGTAAATATATATGTATATATATAAAAAATATTTTAGGGGTGCACTCACCAGACTTCAATCTAGGTTTAGTATAACAACTTTATTCCATAGAAAAATAATCCGACGTTTCGATCCTCTTGGGACCTTTGTCAAGGTACGTACCTTGACAAAGGTCCCAAGAGGACCGAAACGTCGGATTATTTTTCTGTGGAATGGTGAGGAATGCTGTAGGGGTATTATATAATGAGTTGAAAAATCGTATAAAACTTGGTCCAAAATTTGGGAAATGAAAACGCATAATAAATGTGTCCAGAACACACGGTCAAATGCTTTATCAGCATCACAACTGACCAAGAGAGACGTACCCCCTGAATTTTTTAATGATTGCGTTATGGCTGCTATTACCTGATGAATGTTGTGTACCGACGATCTATTCTTCACAAAGCCAGTTTGTGATATATGGAGTAAATTGGGTAAATTAATCTGTAATCTTTGTGCCATAATAGAGGATAATAACTTTAAATCTTGATTTAATAAGGATATAGGACGATAAGACTGTACCAATGTTGGATCCTTGCCCGGCTTCGGTAACATTATTATATGGGCTTCATTAAATGCAGATGGAGCAGCTGCGTCGGAAAGAATAAAATTAAGCAATTTTAATAAATGAGGAGTAAGAGATGGAGTTAATAATTTATATTATTCTGCACTAAGCCCATCTGGGCCCGGAGCCTTGCCAATTGCCAAACACCCAATAGCTGCCAAGATTTATTGCTCAGAAATTAAATCAGTCAGTAAATCTCATTCCTCCTCAGTTAATATAGGGGAGCCTGCCGACTGTAGAAAGTCCATACCTAAAATCGGATTATCTGGCTGTGCGGTGTATAGATTTTAAAAATATTCCAAAAAGGAATTTGCTATATCAGAGGTAGTGGTCAGGACAAGAGTTTCTCAGATAATTTTTGAAATGTCAACCGGAGGACGCTGATTTCTAACCACATTAGCCAACAGTTTCCCCACCTTATTTCCCCACTTAAAATAACGGTATTTTTGGTAATCTAAAGAACATTGGGCCTTTTCTGTGCATAAGGTATCATATAAATGTTTTGGTGTCAATATAAATCTGACGAGTTTCTGGGGTATAAAGCCTTAATAAATTTGTATAAGATGTAGAAAGTGCTATACTAATGTCTTTACATTTTTGAGAGAGTTTCTTACGTTTTCTGGCAACATAAGCTATGATAGAACCAAGTAAAACTGGCTTAGATGCTACCCAAAATAAATTGATAAATTGATTATTGTCGTTGACATAATTCCCATTGTGTTATTCCAAGTATTGTTTGAAATCAGGACAATTATATAAATAGGAGGGAAATCTCCAATTAAAGGAGGAGGGTTTTGGATGAGGAAGGGATAAGGAGAACCATGTTGGGGCGTGATCATAAATCGCTATATTTTCCACTTTAGAATCATAAACTTTAGTAAGAAGGTTTGTAGGAAGAAGCCAATAATCAATCCTAGAGGATGTGTGATGTGGGTGTGAATAAAATGTATAATCGCGTTCCACAGGATGTTGGTACCTCCAGGAGTCAGAGAGTTGAAGAGAAGATATAAGAAAATTTAAAGCCGTAGGTACACTGCCCCGTCCCCCATCACCTGACCTATCTAATAGTGGGTTGAGTGTAGTATTGAAATCCCCCCCCTAAAATAATAGTCCCTTTGACCCATTCCTGTATTTGAACATACAAAAACGTAAAAAAAAACACTGTTAGGACCAGTTGGTGCATATATGGTGACGATAGTATATAAAACCCCTTCCAACTGTATTTTAACAAAAAGAAATCTGCCCTCAGGGTCACACAATTTATCAAGTATAGTGTAATTAAGGAACTTGTGTAGAAAAAGAACCACCCTCTTCGTTTGGAGGTATATGAAGCTGTTATGTATTCATTCAACCAATTGCTCCTTAGTGTATTTGGATCCCCCTCCCTCCAGTGCATTTCCTGGAGCACAGCTACATCTGGTTTAAGCCTCTGTAGGTGTTGTAATACCTTCCGCCGTTTAAGCGGTGTATTAAGACCCTCTACATTCCAAATGAGGAAGTTTATACGTTCTTTATAGTTAACAGGTGTATCCAAGGAATTTAAATTATCAACAAATACCTTGTTTCATGAAGATACTAATTCGTTGAAATACATTTAACATAGCATCCCATGTCCCAGCGAGTAGGGATGCTATCACTATTATAAACATGCGGTCTCTCAATCCTATTAACATTACATTTAACCAAATATGTATACACCAAAATGATGCAATTCTACCATTTTGTGTTAATCTAAGAACCCAAAAATGAGGCCTCTGTGGTCAATAACAACCAATACCTATATTCCAAATCTAAAAAAATAAAGAAAAAAATTCGAAATCAAAACAAGTAATAAAAAGGAACAATTTAGAGGAAACAGAATCTGCCAGAAAAATAATAAAAGGGGAAATTAGATCACTAATGAGAAGTGCACAAAATATGCAAAAACATATGAGAATCAATTTCTCATTAACAAAGAACAATGGCATAATGAGATATATGCGAATGATATAATACTTGCGATTGAAGTATTAACTCATTGTTCATTGGCAGATGAGAGTACACTGGATTCCGAAAGAGAGGTAATGAATGTCTTTGCCGGGGACACCGAATCAAAAAAATACTGTTTGCCATCATGTTGTACTCTAAGCTTAGCTGGATAGAAAAGGGCAAATCTGATTCCAGCATAAAAAACCAACTTGCATACCGGTGAAAATTCTCTTCGTTTCATTGTCACTAAATAAGAAAAATCTTGAAAGAGGAGTAACCTGTCCCCTTTATAGGATAGATTTTGAGATTTATGATAAGCCTCCATCATTCTGACTTTATCCATATAATTGAGGAACTTGAAAATGACAGGTCTAGGTCTGCGGCGATCTGCTTGATGATCCGGAAAAATTCTGTGCGCACGTTCGATCAATATAGAGCCTGATGTAGGGTTGCAACCCAACTCTTGAGGAAGCCAGGTGGAAACTAAGTCCATAAGTTCCCGTTGTTTGACAGATTCAGGTAAGCCAATCAGACGTAAATTATTGCGGCAATTGCAATTCTCCAAATCTTCCAGCTTTTCTTGCATAGTGACAATGGAAGCTTCCTGTGTTTCAATCAAGAATGCCTAGGGTCATTCCATGGCTCTGAAGTCCCCCCTGCCGCTACCGCGAGCTTAGCTCCGATCAGGCAGTGGAGTAGTCAGACTGTCAGATGACAGCCAGAGACAGGTCAGAATGAGCTTCTGAACAGAAGCTCATTCTTCTGGCTACAGGGGACATTGAAGATGGCCACAGCACCGCAGGGCATACTGTGCATGCCCAGCTGCGGCCACTTCTCCCATGGTCTTTTGCAGAGCCCATTGCCGGCCACCACCATGCGCCCATTGGACCAGGGCACTGCACTGAAGTTCAGCACAGCCCGAGACCTGAAGCCAGAACCTGAGCCAGCTGTCCTGGAGAGCGAGCCAAATCAGAGTTTGTGGACCGGCAGCCAATCAGCAGCGGCTGCTGGTCTGCGAGCACTGATTGGCTCGTGAGTGGCACCATATTTGAATAGAGTGCCGGAGCTGAGCGGCTACCTGCCATGGGGGCCCCAGCCAGCTGATGTAGGTGAGGGCTGCTAGAGGTACAGAGGGGAAAGCAGCATCATGTCTAAAGGCCATGCATTATTGTGTGGCATAATGTGTAAAGGATGGGCATTATTGTGTGGCATAATGTGTAAAGGATGGGCATTATTGTGTGGCATAATGTGTAAAGGATGGGCATTATTGTGTGGCATAATGTGTAAAGGATGGGCTTTATTGTCTGGCATAATGTGTAAAGGATGGGCATTATTGTGTGGCATAATGTGTAAAGGATGGGCATTATTGTGTGGCATAATGTGTAAAGGGTGGGCATTATTGTGTGGCATAATGTGTAAAGGATGGGCATTATTGTGTGGCATAATGTGTAAAGGATGGGCTTTATTGTCTGGCATAATGTGTGAAGGATGGGCAATGCTGTGTGGCATAATGTGTGAAGGATGTAATATGAATACCTAATAATCTATATACCCTAAATGTCGCTATTTAGCGTTGTAAGTTGCACAAGAAATAATTGCTTTCCAGACTTTGAGTGTGGTTCCAAAGCACAAAAAAGTTATTATTCATATAAAAAGCATTTAGTTACACGTTGTGATCTAAATATAATTAGCGCAAAAGATTACACATAAACTTGGTACAGTCGATACATACGCAGGCGCACTGGTCCCAGTTACAGTCATCAATCCTGAGGTCTGAGGTCATCCAAGAGAATGGTTAATAACTGGGACCGGGACACAGGCTATATACCCTAACAGATCATGATAACAACAATGTAAACAGACAAAAATAATTCCATTGGTTCTTGCTCTTGGTCTTTGTAGTACGCTGTAGTTCATAGGACAGTTCACTAGGGGTATGTCCCAATTCTCCAGATTACATTGTCTTTATTTAATTGATTTAAACTAGATAGAGACACTACATTACAGTGTATACATTCTAACCAAAATGTCCTATATTCCATAACCATCGAACGCAAGATATGACTCCCTCGCTGATAGGTTCAGATATCTGGAAATAAACAGTGTGTCAGTTTAGTACCAACCATGCCATGTCAATCATGTTGTATACCATTAATATCAAATACATGCATTTTACAACATAATTAATAACTTTAATATAAACCATAATGTGCAGGAACCTTTTATGAGTGCGTGTATATTTATGATTATATGTAAGTATGCGTTGTGTGTCTACATGCAGCATAAAAGGTGCGCTGTGTGTGTTTCAACTGTATAGCTGCATGTATGTCACCCGGTATCATGTTTCTCTTGTCATGGTGTTCATAATATGTATGAAGATATGGAGATGGTGTGTTTTTATGGATACCAAGCATTTCACCATGTGTAAGGGTCATAACTTCTGGAACTACTCTTCCTAGGTAACATAAACCTTCTGAACTCGGAGAGAGCCACTTATACGCTTTCCTTCCACATATAAAATACACATCATCAGGGAGAACGTAAGAAATAGAATGCATCATAATCGTCAAGCACATTTCCCTAGCAAGTGATCCTATCTCAGGTTCTCCCATTTGACTCATACAAGTTTCTGGTTGTATAACCTTGGCACAGTACTCTTCTGGTACCCTACCATTTCCTTGGTGGAACTAAGTGTATATTTATACCGGAAGTGTCTCCCACCTAGTCTAATGGAGCATAAAAGTTCAAAATTAATAGGTTCATTATCAGCTCTTAGTGAGAAGGTCATTGTCTGGTTATTCCCAGTCACCTCCCAACTTCCTGGTTTGTTGGAGTTGGTAATGTTTAAACATAAAAGTGATCTATCTACTTGGTACTGGTGGAGCTTAAAATGGGGTGGCTTGGACCTAAGAAATTTTCCATCCAGTGCATCCCCTCTTTGCAATTCTAAAACCTCAGAGACATTCAATGGGAATGGCACTAACCCTACATTATGCTGTCCCTGAGGCACATGAGAGCATACCCAATAGTCAGTTTGGTTTAAAACTTTGCCCACCATGGTATGATAATCCTCTAAAGGATACCCACCCCAATACGGTTATATTTAGGCTGACACCGCTGGATGCATCTCTCATCGACTAGGGACTCACAAAACTCACAAATACAATAGTCCTCAGATGATAAACCTTCACACTATCTCTGAGTTTCCAAAATAACAGATCTTTTAGCAATTACTGTACTGGGTTTGGTCAGATACTCCCCCGATTGGTTTAACACTCCTTTTCCCGACTCCAATCCATCAATATCACCATTGACCTCTCTCTCCATCATCTGCCCACTGTTACAGAAACAGGACCTCCCGAACCAACCAAGGATCATGAGAACTGTGGAAGAAAGTAAGAACACAAACCCAGCCCACCACTCCATTGCTGGAACAGTGGGCTGCAAATTTCCCTAGCTCAGGTTATCTCATGGCAGTCTTTAACTCTCCCGGAACAAGCTTGCGATTGACAGGTCTACGTTATCTGCCTCAACTCCACCTTGTATCTCCACTGGTTGGTTGACCTTTCTGCAGTGAGTGGAATGGACCTAGGTATCTCTCCTTGCTACTTTCAAGGAAGTTGTGCTCATCAGCAACACTGGATACTGACCTTCCCACCGATCTGTCAGACAATCTGAACGTAAGAAATTTCTGATCATAACAAATTCTCCAGGTTTGACACCATGACAGTTTGTTTCTGGCATATCAGGTGACAACAATTTCAGTTTCTGCTGCTGTTGTTTCAACTGTTTACTCATTGATATAAAATACTTCACAGTAAACTCATTGTTTCTCTTCAAATCTTCCTGGGGACTTACAATCAAATGAGGTTGCCTACCAAACAGTATCTCAAAGGGGAACAGATTAAGAGGGGGTCTAGGAGTTGTCCTGATACTATGAAGGACTAGTGGTAATGCTTCTGGCCATCCTAGTCCAGTTTCTGCCATGATCTTACTCAATTTATTCTTAATAGTACAGTTTACCCTCTCCACCTTGGCAGTGGCCTGGTGGTCGGTAGGGGTTGTGAAGTTTACTATTAATACCCATCAACTTACACATATTCTGGAAGACATCACCTGTGAAATGAGTACCCCTATCACTTTCAATCATTCTAGGGATACCGTATCTGCATACAAACTCCTGTACAATCTTTTTAGCAGTGAACACAGCAGTATTAGTGGCAGTTGGGTATGCCTCTACCCAGTTAGAAAATACATCTGTACAAACTAATACATACTTGAGGTTCCTGCAGGGTGGTATTTGGATGAAATCAATTTGTATTACCTGAAAGGGTCCATCTGTTGGAGGAATGTGAGATGGCTCGGTTGGTATTGTTTTTCCAACGTTCTTCCTCAAGCATGTCAAACAGGACATTGCCCTCTTTTCGGCTTGGGAAGAGAAACCTGGTACACACCAGTACGCCCTGACCAACTTGCACATACCTTGCTTTCCCAGGTGAGTCAGACCGTGCGCTGCCTCAGCCAAACTTGGGTAGTGTGCCTTGGGTGCCACCGGCTTATCTTGTCAATTTCTCCAGAGTCCAGAGGACTCTTGCCCACATCCCTTAGATCTCCAGACTGCCTTTTCCTGAATGGAACACAAATTTTGCATCTCAATTAGTTTCTGCATATCAGTCGTCTGAAACATCATCATTTGGTCAATTGGCATGTTCACTCTTAAACCTGCTGCCCATTTGGCAGCTTTGTCTGCACTGTTATTGCCCAGTGACACCGTATCATCCTCACATGTATGGGCTTTACACTTAATGATGGCCACTGCCTTTGGTTTTTGGATCGCTGTCAATAGTCCTTTTATATGTTTTGAATGTGCGACTAGTGTGCCTGCTGCTGTCATAAAATTTCTCAGAACTCTCTCTCCACCCTTTGTGCATCCTGAGGCACATATGGTAAATATGTTGCTGGGTTTAATGTACTGCACCATTTAATGGTGATGTTTGCAAGTGCTATTAGAGCTAGTTCCCATTTCGTGAACCTAGCTGAGGAAACATGTCTGGTTTGGGCAGAATTCAGCAATGCAGATACAGCATGGGGTGTATAAACAGTCATATCATGGCCTAATACTATATCCTCACTCTTACTGAGCAATAGAGCAGTTGTTGCTACACTTCTTAAACACGTTTGGAGTGATCTTGCCACAGTGTCAAATTATGCACTATAGTATGCTATGGGCCTAATGGCATCACCATGTTTTTGTGTGAGGACACCTGCTGCGCAACCATTAGCTTCCGTACAGTATAAATCAAAAGGTTATTCATAATCTGGTATTCCCAATGCAGGTGCTCTTGTCAGACTGTCCTTAAGGTTAAGGAAAGCCTGCTCTGTTTCCTCTGTGTGTATGACACAATCGGGCTTTGAGGAAGAGTCTAAGGCCCTCATTCAGAGGCGGTCGGAGGATGCAAGCGGTCGCTCAGAAACTGGGCGGCCGCTTGCATCCTGACCACCTCTGTTTTGGTCATTAGGCTGTGGGTCTACACCCACAGCTCTAACGACCGCTAGGGTGATGGTCGCAATGGTCAAAGACCATCGCGACCATCGGGGCTTATGACGAGACCCTAGGGTAGGGTCTCACTTGTCATAAGTCCAGGAGAGCTTCTGGCTCTGCCAGAGCCGGAAGCTCTCCACTAACATCACTAGTGATGCCAGTGGGGCCTCCCCCAAATGGCAGGTGTTCCCATGGGAACGCCTCCGTTTGGGCTGCCACCCCCCCAGCCCGCCTTCCAAACGGGTCGAGCTGTCAACATCGACAGCTTGTCCACTTTGGAAAGAGACCCGCTACGACCGACAGCACCGGTCTCACGCATGCACATGAAGGAGCCGGCTCCCTCGTGCACATGCGCACTGGACAAACATCGAGGAGGCCATGTGGTCATAGACCATACGGCCGCCTCTGAATAAAGCCCTAAGTCCTGCAATGGTAAAGCCAAAATAGAAAAAACTGGGATCCATAATCTGCAGTATACACACATGCCCAAGAAGGTATGGATTTCCTGTTGGTTCTGCGGCAGTGTCATGGTCTGTATGGCCTGTATCCTATCATTAGTCAGATGTCATATCCCCTGGGTTAGACAGTGTCCCAATTATTTAACCCTGGTCTGGCATGGCTGTAATTTGTCCTTAGCAACCTTGTGTCCTGTCTGTGAGAGATGAAGTAACAGTAGTTTAGTATCATTTAAACATGACAGAAATGAATCAGAACACAACAATAAATCATCTACATATTGTATTAGAACAGATCCATTGGCAGGTTGAAAAGATTGTAAACAGTTGTGTAAGGCCTGGGAGAAGATACTGGGGCTGACTATGAAGCCCTGGGGCAATCGTGTCCATGTGTATTGTATCCCCCTGTATGTAAATGCAAATAAGTACTGACAGTCAGGATGAAGAGGGATAGAGAAGGCAGAACAGAGGTCAATGAAGATAAAATGGGTTACAGTTGGTGGGATCTGCATGAGAATGACAGCTGCATTTGGCACTACCGGAAACTGTCTCTCAACTACCTTATTAACCCCTCTAAGGTCCTGTACTAACCTATAGCCCCTCCCCCCAGCCTTATTCACTGAAAAAATGGGACTATTGGCTACACTTGCTGTATGGACTAAAAGTCCCTGTTGTAGTAACCGCTCAATTATGGGAAAAACTCCTATCTCAACTTCTGGGTTTAACGGGTACTGGGGAATTTTTGGAGCTTGCCTACCACTTTTTAGATTTACCATTACGGGAGCTACGTTTGCCATCAATCCAGTGTCCTGTTCATCTTTGGTCCAAAGTGAACCCGGTATTTGAGATAACATCTGCTCTACCTGAGATGGATTTTTATCTGAAACAGTAGAGTGAAACATTAACCTTTGGGGAGTGTCCAATATATCCCTCACCTCGTGCGCAACTCTCTCTGGGATAACTAAAAATATACCATCAGGGGTACAATAAATGACACATCCCATTTTACATAACAAATCCCCTCCCAGTAGGTTAGTAGGGGCAGCTGCTGCCAGGAGAAAGGAATGCCTGGTATGCAATGGACCGATAGTAACCTCTGCAGATTTGGTTAAAGGATAATGTTGCACTTTACCAGTTATACCCATTGCTGGTACTGTTTTGCTGGTCACTTGTAAATTAGATGGAGATTTTATCACTGATCTGGTCGCCCCTGTGTCTACAAGAAAAGAATGTTTAGTACCAGCTACATCAACCGTCATTACAGGTTACTAGGGAAGCTAGTACTCCCAGTTAACCTGACTGGCTGTAGACTACAGGTGTGACCTGACACTTAGAGCTGACAATCTTCTTCCAGCAAAGCATTCACTGCTACAATGTGAGCAGGTGATGGCTGGAATTGTCCTGACAGTGGTGGGTGTCCCTTCTGTGGGTATCTCGGTGTTCCCTGGTTTGGGGTTTCCCACTGTCTAGCTTTACAAAACCTACTTATGTGCCCCTCCTTGTTACATCTATAACACCTTCGTGGTTGACGTGTATTGAAAGGTTGTTGTGTGGGTTGGGGATTATGAATAGTTTGTGGTTGTGTATGAGGATAAGGGTTTGGAGGTTGTGTGTGATGAGTGTATTGTGGCTGTGTGTGATAAGAGTGCTGCGGTGTTATTTGCATTCCTTCCAGAGCTTGAATACTAACAGCCATTAGTTTCTCGCTCTGCATTTCTCTCTTCCTAAGGATGTTTTTATCATGTTCAATTGCAGATTCCCTGTGTGTGTCTACCATAACTCCCCTCCAACCAGGAAGTGAGGTCTGAACCCTGGCCTTTAGAGTGTCTTTAAAACCATCCATAAGCACTGTGATTGTCATTTCCCTGTGGTATGTGTTGTCTTTTATATCCTCTATACCTGTGTATTGGGTAATAGTCCGCAGCGCTCTGGTGAAATAATCTGCTGCAGACTCACCCTCTTTCTGCTTAATTGTAAAAATCTAACTCCAGTTAACTACTACTGGGAAATATACGGCCAACTGGGTGACAATGCTGTCCTGATTACCTTCATCAATGATGGGGACTATCTCCATCCAATACACAGGCCGTGATAAACTTTTTCACGTCGGTATTGTGTTGAAGACATGCCCGTAATACCACTCGCCAATCTTTGTTGGTTGGCTCATGAGCATTACCTAAATCCTTTACAAATCTCTGGCACTTTGCTAGTTCTTTCCCAGGGTCAGGGAAATCTGTCATTATAGAATGTAGTTCTGCTCTTGTCCATGGACAATGCATCACTACATTCCTTGTGGCCACTACACCATGTGCATCAGGATTCCCATTGGGAACAGTTATTGTCCGGACGGGATGGATGCCTGCCACACTGCTACCTTTGACCTGATTACCTGGTTGAGGGTTCAGCCTACTACTACTACGTATGGTATTAACAACCTCCGCTACTGTTACAGCAGTGTTAATACCTCCTGCACTATCAATGGTGGGGCTACCACTATTGGTACTGGTGGGACAGCTACCTGTGCTTGCTGTGATGGTACATTTAACATTTGGGCAACATGGGAAAGAGCTGACATTACAACAGGTTCATCATTTGCATCAAAAACATGTTCCTTATAGTTGCTTAGGAGAGGGTACAAGTTACTTGTTAAATTTTTATGATTGTTGAGATCGACTACACCTTGACCCCCATCCGCATAGGGCGGAGGTGGTGTACATGCGCTACTAACACTACCTTCCGCAATGCTACCTTGCTGTGTGTGCGCACTCTTTTGCGGCGCACACACACTATTTAGCGTTGCGTACGCGCTCCCTTGTGTCGTGGGTGTGACGCTAGTTAGCGTCATGTGCACACTGCTAAGCCACATTTTCCCTCATGCTCCCACAACTTTAAACAGTCATTAAACTTTATCCTTTTCTTTAGAGATTTCACTAAACATATACTCTCTCTAACATTATTCAAAACCTTCAAATCAAAGCTACCAAAATTAGGAAAAGGTGTTCTACATTTCTTGGTCATCTTGACCCATATGTCACAGTACGCCGTAGCATATGCACCATACTTTTTAAACATAACATACCTGGCCGATCCATGTGGCCCTTCCACCAGCAGCACATCATCGACCATTACTAGAGATTGACTTGCACCCATCTGAGGAAACGCTTCTAGAGAATTTCGATTGGTGAACGATTTTCAGAGAGCTACGTTCACGCACTCCCTCCCGTTATGCACAGTCAGCCCACCGGGCGTTAGTCGGCTTGCACAACGAGGAGCAGAATAACCACCTATTGTAAATTATTCTATCTGCGGTGAATTCAAACCAAGCTTCAGTCGCTCGCTTCTTCCCGCTATGCACCACTTTTCCGCTAGGCGATATGGTCCGTGTGCATAAACGAGGAGTAAAATAACCACCTAGCGAATTATTGGCAGTATCTAGGAGTTCCAATAACTCCTAACCTTGCCAGCAGTTTCACTCCCACAACAACCCACTTCACAATCACAGTTTATATAACTATGTGGTTTGATCGCATTGCCCAAAGAACCTAACTGATCAATGGACTTTGCGATTAAAGGGTGCCGGACCAAGAAACCCCTTCGATTCTCGATAACCACAATGTACCTGCTTTGTACACTGGCCCAGTAGGCCCCGTCAGGCACCTACCAAGTTTCCACTGAGGTTTAACAGACAGTAACCTCCACTTTTTAGGCTTAACAGACAGTAGCCTTCACAATCACACGTTTCAATTACATACACCTTTTCTGCGCAGAAAAAAAATAAAACCTTCTCCTTAAATAGAGCAGTATAATTCAGAGGGTTTAACAAGCAATCGTGCTATGAATACAATGACTGGTTGAACATGCGGCAGCAATACAGGAAATATGCGTATGCTATTGTGCGACTTACCCCCTAACACAAACTTTAACAATGAAAGAAAACAAACTTTTCCTTCCTTGTCCCTGGATTCTAATCAGCGCTCCTTGAACTCACACAATAATGGATATCGGTCTCTCAACATCAAGAGGTAGCAGGTTTTCGGACACAGTGTGTCGTTTCCTGTGTATGGCGCCGTCTACCCTTTGGAGAGAGATCGATAACCCTGTGTTACCATGTAATTTGGTAGCGTGACCTCACTGCGAGCCCCAACTATGAATACCTAATAATCTATACACCCTAAATGTCGCTATTTAGCGTTGTAAGTCGCACAAGAAATAATTGCTTTCCAGACTTTGAGTGTGGTTCCAAAGCACAAAAAAGTTATTATTCATATAAAAAGTGTTTAGTTACACGCTGTGATCTAAATACAATTAGCGCAAAAGATTATACATAAACAAGCTACAGTCGATACATACGCAGGTGCACTGGTTCCAGTTACAGTCATCAATCCTGAGGTCTGTGGTCATACAAGAGAATGGCTACTAACTGGGACCGGGACACAGGCTATATACCCTAACAGATCATGAAAACAACAATGTAGACAGACAAACATAATTCCATTGGTTCTTGCTCTTGGTCTTTGCAGTACGCTGTAGTTCATAGGACAGTTCACTAGGGGTATGTCCCAATTCTCCAGATTACATTGTCTTTCTTTAATTGATTTAAACTAGATAGAGACACTACATTACAGTGTATACATTCTAACCAATAATTTCCTATATTCCATAACCATCGAATGGAAGATATACGATTCCCTCGCTGATAGGTTCAGATATCTGGAAACAAACAGTGTGTCAGTTTAGTACCAAACATGCCATGTCTATCATGTTGTATACCATTAATATCAAATACATGCTTTTTACATCATAATTAATAACTATGATGTGCAGGAACCTTTTATGAGTGCATGTATATTTATGATTATATGTAAGTATGCGTTGTGTGTCTACATGCAGCATAAAAGGTGCGCTGTGTGTTTCTATTTACAAATGAAACTGTATATATATGTGTGCACGCATTTTGGATACCCATGTGATCGTTTAAGTGTATGTATATATATATATATATATAAATACACATATTATATATATATATATATATTCATATATATATTTATATACATAGCTTCAAACTGGTTATTATTAATATTACTTCTGTCTGAACTAAAAGGATGACAGACAATGGAGTTTATCCTGTTCATAGATGGAGCAAGCTTTGGCAAACAGTCTGATAATTTTAACAAACGGTTCTCCTATGTTTATCCAGAATACAACTGTTAGTTCTACTTAACCACATCAGCATTGAATACAAGGCCTACAATTGTTATATGATAGCTAAACGTCTGACCATTGTTTCAAATCCACATTCAGCATATCAGTGTCTGTGTTATACTTCAATTGTCACAGACACACTGTATCTGTATGCAGAGCAAACACTCACAGTATCCTTGTGTATTCTTAATTATTTGTAACAAACATGTCCACAAGACATGTCTGTCATCACTGAATATATGAAGTCTTTAAATATATATTTATAGGTGTATTTGTGCGTATAGGGTATGATAGGATTTTAAACAGTATGTGGTGGCCATGCGATCGCACGATGCTAATAATAGCATATTAGCATCACACACAATGTTTTCATGCTGACGACACAAGATGGCGTCATCAGGGGAAACCTAAAATGGCGTCGCTCTATATTAATTTTAAGATCTGGTCTCAGCCAATCATCCGGCGTCGACAGTGAAAAGGATTTGCATTGCTGTGGCATATTGTGTAAAGGATTGGCATTGCTGTGTGGCATAATGTGTAAAGGCCGGGCATTGCTGCGTGGCATTAATGTGTAAAAGTAGTTTATCTTTTACTCAGCCGATGTTTCAAAGCCTAAATAGCTTTGCCATCAGGGTGTGAAAAATGACAAAAGTGCAAGTGCTTACCTTTATATGATACAAGTGACAGTGCTAGTTCAGCGTCCATTCTTCCTCCTGCGGGCGCCGGGTGCTGCAGGTCAGTGACGTCACAAAGCAGCGCGAGACAGACAGTGGCATTGTGGGGCAGTAACTAGGGACGCAGTCGGGTACTGTCTGAGTAGAAGTTCTACCTTAGCAATGGGGTAATTTGTGAGCAGATGTGTGGCATGGGTGTCAGACGTGACAACGAATGTTGTTTGGGTTCTTGCCTGACATAAATGTCACATGATCTGGTGATGATGCTTTATTTATTCTTCTTGATTATGATATTTAAATGATTGCTTTATGTCTGTGACTTAGATAAGCCGGTTTTCTCACATGTTTTTTGCAACCATTTTATTGTGTTATAATCGGTTCATGTGGGTATGTTGTCACAATATGGTTACATCTGCATCTACAACGACATGCTTCTTTAAACGATGGTTTATTTTGTTTTTAGTTTCACATATGTTGCTATGGCAACGGGTCGTGCCTGTGATGTCATCAGTGGGCCTTTTCATGCTGGACCCGGATGCCGTGGCGTTTGCACGTGGTGTGGTGTAGGGTATGTAAGTATCTTGTTTAATCTGTTTTTGTATCTTGAAAACAATGCATTAAAGCATCAAAATGTTGATGATTAACTTCCTGCCTATTATGATTCTTTGTCTGGAGTGTAAAGTGTATATATATATATGGAACAGGTCATGTTGGAGGGTCTGGTATTGTGCTATATAGTGACTGTACAGAGGGACAGCACCACCATTAGACAGCTATCACTTGTCTAGATGTTACCTACTGTACCTGAGAGTGCATAAACTGCTGAGACTGCCACATACATGATTGAGTTATCCCGCATTGATGAAGAAGGCAAAGTGTTGAATGGACAGTGATTCTTTTATGCTGATCAAATTGTGGATTATTCCACTATATAAGGTACCCCTCCACCACATAGGTGAACAAGATTGGTGAACGGTCCTATGGTCTATTTGAGATTGCTCTAGGAGGCGCTCTTTTTCCACTTTTTTGTTATTATATATATATATATATATATATATATATATATATATATGTATATATATATATATATATATATATATATATATACAGTCAGGTGCATAAATATTGGGACATTGACAGAATTTTCATATTTTGGCCTCTTTTCACCACCACCATGGCCTTGAAATGAAACAAACAAGATGTGCTTTAACTGCAGACTTTCAGATTTAATTTGAGGGTAATTACATCCAAATGAGGTGAACAGTGTAGAAATTACAACGGTTTCTATATGTGCCTCCCACTTTTTAAGGGACCAAGTAATGGGACAAACTAAACAATCCTAACTCTAACTTTCACTTTTTAATACTTTGTTGCAAATATTTTGCAGGCAATTACAGCCTGAAGTCTGGAACGCATAGACATCACCAGACGCTGGGTTTCATCCCTGGTGATGCTCTGCCAGGCCTCTACTGCAAATGTCTTCAGTTCCTGCTTGTTCTGGGGGTATTTTCCCTTCAGTTTTGTCTTCATCAAGTGAAATGCATGCTCAATCGGATTCAGGTCAGGGGACTGACTTGGCCATTGCATAACATTTCACTCTTTAGCCTTAAAAAACTCTTTGGTTGCTTTTGCAGTATGCTTCGGGTCATTGTCTATCTGCACTGTGAAGCGCCGTCCAATGAGTTCTGAAGCATTTGACTGAATATGAGCATATAATATTGCCCAAAACACTTCAAAATTCATTCTACTGCTTTTGTCAGCTGTCACATCATCAATAAATACAAGGGAACCAGTTCCATTGGCAGCCATACATGCCCACGCCATGACACTACCACCACCATGCTTCACTGATGAGGTGGTATGTTTTTGATCATGAGCAGTTCCTTTCATTCTCCATACTCTTCTCTTCCCATCACTCTGGTACAAGTTGATCTTTGTCTTATCTGTCCATAGGATGTTGTTCCAGAACTGTAATGGCTTTTTTAGATGTTGTTTGGCAAACTCTAATCTGGTCTTCCTGTTTTTGAAGCTCACCAATGGTTTACATCTTGTGGTGAACCCGCTATATTCACTCTTGTGAAGTCTTCTCTTGATTGTTGACTTTCACACATATACACCTACCTCCTGGAGAGTGTTCTTGATTTGGCCAACTGTTGTGAAGGGGTTTTTCTTCACCAGGGAAATAATTCTGCTGTCATCCACCACAGTTGTTTTCCGAGGTCTTCCGGGTCTTTTGGTGTTGCTGAGCTCTACGGTGCATTCTTTCTTTTTAAGAATGTTCCAAACAGTTGATTTGGCCACACCTAATGTTTTTTCTATCTCTCTGATGGGTTTGTTTTGATTTTCAACCTAATGATGGCTTGCTTCACTGATAGTGACAGCTCTTTGGATCTCATATTGAGAGTCGACAGCAACTGATTCCAAATGCAAATGTCACACCTAGAATCAACTCCAGACCTTTTACTGCTTAATTGATAATGAAATAACGAAGGAATAGCCCACACCTGTCCATGAAATAGCTTTTGAGTTAATAGTCCTATTACTTTTGGCCCCTTAAAAAGTGGGAGGCACATATAGAAACTGTTGTAATTCCTACACCGTTCACCTCATTTGGATGTAATTACCCTCAAATTAAATCTGAAAGTCTGCAGTTAAAGCACATCTTGTTTGTTTCATTTCAAAGCCATTGTGGTGGTGAATAGAGGCCAAAATATGAAAATTCTGTCAATGTCCCAATATTTATGCACCTGACTGTATATATATATATAGCCAGGGGATAACGTGAGGCACTCAAAGAGACTTCACAACTTGAAAGAAATCACAGCAAAACTGTTGCTAGTTGCCAACGTTTCAGTGACATTCACTTTTATCAAGACATGAAAAGCCAACATTGTAACATACCTTAAATAGTGTTCACCCTGTGTGCCTGCACCATGCTGTATCGTCCCGTCTAGAGTCCGATGACGCCACTGGTAGCGCCAAAGCGCCGGCTCCATCGTCATCATGAGGGGGCGTGTACACCAGTGTGTGACCCATCACCTAGGTGACATGTAAACAAATAACGTATCAAGCATAAAGAGAAAGAATGGACTAATAAAAGACAAAAATTGTAGGTGATCAAAAAATCACCAGCAGCCTGAACAAAGTGTAAAATGAGAGGAAAGAAAAATGCAGGGGAGAAAAAAATGGTTACAGAAAGCAAGTGTATGAATTCATTTCATTGAGGCCGCCAGGATGGAGTGTTTGAAGATTATGAATCCAACGTGATTCATGCTGTAGGAGGACCCGTCCTCTGTCGCCACCTCTGATGTTTGGTGGAATCCAGTCTATCATTTTGCAACGGAGTGTGGATAATCCATGCTTAAAGTCCCTAAAATGTTTAGCCACGGGCTGATCAACTTCTTTTCTCTCTAGGGCAGCTCTGATACTCGAGCGATGTAAAGCCATGCGTTCTTTAAGTTGCCTAGTGGTCTTGCCAATGTACAGAAGACCACATGGGCAACGTATGTAGTACACCACAAAACGGCTCGTACATGTTAAGGCATATCTGATGTATAATTTGCGGCCGGAGTGGGGATGAACAAAAATGTTGCCAGTTTCTAAATGACTGCAAGTGATACAGCCTGTGCATTTATAATTGCCTGGCTTTCTGGTAAGAAAATGTTCAGGGGTTTGTGATTTATGTTGTGAAATGTCATTATGCACAATCTGGTCTTTAATGTTGCGACCCCTTTTGAAAGCAGGGGTTATCTTTGTAGCTTGAAGCATCTTCAGAGAGGAATCCGTCGTCAAAATAGGCCATACTGATTTAGCGGTTTGTATCAGGTCCCATGATTTGTTGGAAAAATCCTGGACCCATAATATTTTAGAACATTTTGAAGTTCTTTTTACCTTTTTGAGAGCCGCCATTCTGGAAAGCTTTGGCTTTCACTGTTTTAAGCAATGTTGGACTATAGCCTCTAGACATGAATTTAATTAGCATCTTGTAAATTTGTTGACTGGCATCAATTGGGTCACTACAGATCCGTATGATACGGAGGAACTGTGAAAACGGTAATCCTTATTTGAGCGCTGGTGGATGGAAGCTACCTGCTTGCAGAAACGTGTTCCTGTCTGTGGCTTTAAAATAGATCGTTGTACAAATTTCTAATTTCTGATTGACTGACACAGCTACATCCAGAAAGTGCATAGATTCAAAGTTACTGTCAAAAGTAAATTTGATGGGACAGTCTGCAGAATTGATGTCTTCCATAGTTTGTGTAAATGACTCCTTAGTGCCTTATATCGTCGATATACCGTAAATATGCTGTAATGCATCCTTGAATCTCAGGAGATGAAAAAAACAGGTCCCTTTCAACTTCACACATGTACAGGTTAGCGAAGCTAGGAGCCACGCATGACCCCATGGCACAGCTGGATCTTTGTAAAAAGTAGGGGTGAGCGGGTTCGGTTTTACTCGGTTTTACCCGGATCTTTTTATTGGCTGTCGCCGAACATGTGTTTTGGATAGCGAATAAAATCGAGCCAAATTTGCGGTAAAGTGGCGATAAGAACCGAGTAAAACCGAGTAAAACCGAACCCGCTCACCCCTAGTAAAAAGTACTTATCAAACAAAAAATAGTTTCTAGTTAAAGTTAATTGTAGTAGGGTGAGGAAAAACGTGATGTCTGGGCCAGAGTAAGCTGGATTATTCATAAGGATCCATCGGATCGCCTCGATGCCCTTCTGATGGAGTATGGAAGTGTGCAGGCTCATCACATCCACTGTACACATAAGATGTTTGGTAGTTAATGGCGAAAGCTCTTGTAGTTTGAGAATGAAGAATGTTGTGTCCTTTAAGATAGTGGCTTCTGCTTGTACCACAGGTTGGAGTAGGTAATCTAAATACTGTGATACAGTATAGTACAATGAGTCCCTGGCAGCAATTATCGGTCTGCCAGGTGGGTTGATAGCATTTTTATGTAATTTAGGGATACTGTATAATACAGGTACCCTCGGCCAATCCTGAACTAAACTCTCAAAAGTTTTCTTAGAGATGATCTGATTTTGCAACGCAGCCGACAGTATGTTGTCTAGCTCTTTTTTAAACGTTTGTGTAGGGTCACCTGTTAACTGTTGATACACCTCTTGATCTGATAGTTGGTTATACAATTCCGACTTGTACATATCCAGATCTTGTACAACGATTCCCCCACCCTTGTCCGCAGGGCGGATCACAATGTCTTTGTACTTGCTGAGATTT
Source organism: Taudactylus pleione (assembly GCA_031769625.1). Taxonomy (NCBI): domain Eukaryota; kingdom Metazoa; phylum Chordata; class Amphibia; order Anura; family Myobatrachidae; genus Taudactylus; species Taudactylus pleione. The sequence goes on from JAUIMM010000153.1 coordinate 4,842,422, forward strand.
TGGAGTGCTGTTTTTTCAGCATTGGATAGATTGGATATGCGAACAGCCACTTGTGTTGGATGTGTGTTGCCAGAAACAGTATCTATATATTCTTCCATTCTGTTGTGGAAGTACTTAATAGCTGGATTAATTGATGTTGGATCAAATTTAGATTTTTTGATGTATGAAGGAGGTAGATGTTCCTGATCGTCTGTATCACCATAACACTCCTTGAGTTTAATCTTCCTGGTGAATTTGTATAAGTCAACTTTACTGGTGAATGTGTCAAAATCTTGAGTAGGGACAAAAGACAAGCCTTTGTTTAAAACTGTTATTTCATCAGAAGTCAGTGCCCTTGAGGACAAGTTGAAGACTACATCTTCCTTTTGTATATTCTTTTTGATCGTCCTCGCCCACTGCCCTCCGCGACGGGTTTTGGATCTGTAGATGGATCTGTCCTGGCCCGCATGCGTACCCCTAAAGGGGGACGCTGTACTGATGTTTTTGGCTCTGTAGCACATTCCTGATCACTAGAGGAGATCACTCCAGCAGAGGAATCAGTTTCAGTTGTCTCATCTGTCCATAGGATGTTGTTCCAGAACTGTAATGGCTTTTTTAGATGTTGTTTGGCAAACTCTAATCTGGTCTTCCTGTTTTTGAGGCTCACCAATGGTTTACATCTTGTGGTGAACCCTCTATATTCACTCTTGTGAAGTCTTCTCTTGATTGTTGACTTTGACACATATACACCTTCCTCCTGGAGAGTGTTCTTGATTTGGCCAACTGTTGTGAAGGGGTTTTTCTTCACCAGGGAAATAATTCTGCTGTCATCGACCACAGTTGTTTTCCGTGGTCTTCCGGGTCTTTAGGTGTTGCTGAGCTCTCCGGTGCGTTCTTTCTTTTTAAGAATGTTCCAAACAGTTGATTTGGCCACACCTAATGTTTTTGCTATCTCTCTGATGGGTTTGTTTTGATTTTCAGCCTAATGATGGCTTGCTTCACTGATAGTGACAGCTCTTTGGATCTCATATGTCACAACTCCAGACCTTTTATCTGCTTAATTGATAATGAAATAACGAAAGAATAGCCCACACCTGTCTATGAAATAGCTTTTGAGTTGATAGTCCCATTACTTTTGGCCCCTTAAAAAGGGGGAGGCACATATAGAAACCGTTGTAATTCCTACACCGTTCACCTGATTTGGATGTAATTACCCTCAAATTAAATCTGAAAGACTGCAGTTAAAGCACATCTTGTTTGTTTCATTTCGAATCCATTGTGGTGGTGAATAGAGGCCAAAATATGAAAATTCTGTCAATGTCCCAATATTTATGCACCTGACTGTATATATATATATATATATGTATATATATATATCTTCGCATCTCATCCGCTGAGATGACGAACATATCCCGTACACACAATATGTCCGTGAACAACGTTGTTCACAGACATATCGCGTCAGCTGTGCAGCACAGCCGTTGGCATATATATCTGCTCATCGTGCCGTGTGTACAAGCGTTCAGCCGATCGCCCTTACACTTGCTGCAATGGCCAGCAGGAAGGGGATTGCTATGTGACGGCCGGCTCAGTGTGTATAAACAACTATAATCTGCAGATATATCTGCAGATTGACTATCAGGTGTGTACCCACTTTAAAATTGGTGGTGGGATTATCTGCTAGTGGGCACCAACCAAAATCTTGCCTAGGGCACCAAATTGGCTAGGGCCGGCCCTGAGTGTGAAAGTTAACTGCTAAACTCTCACATTTTCAAAACTCTCACCCTATTACATTTGGCCTATAATGTCTTTGCCAATTGACTTGAAATAATTGGTAAATCTCACATAAGAAACCTTTTTTATCATTATTTTTTATTGGCATGTGATACCTCTTTATTCCTTTACATTTTAAACTTATATCTAATAAGAAAATGGCCCCATCCATGACCTATTACTCTTCACCCTAAGCATAATTAAAACCTGTCTTTCTCTCATAGCTCTTTACTATTGTGACCTTTTTTTTACTCACTCAGATAGGTGGTGGTGTTTTTTCAAGGCTTTCATCTCCTCCAAATCCTCAAGTGGCTCTTTGACATTTTCTCTGCCCTTCCCAGCTCCTATAATTCCTTTGCTATCTGCCTCTAACTTTGTCACTTTTTCACCTCTAAAACAGGATCTATCAAACATGGAATATCTACCTGCCAGAAATCTTCTGCCCCTACCTCTCTTCCTACTTCTTCTCCCTCTAACTTTTATTTATATTGCTCCTTCATACCTATCATAGGGAAGAAATGTAATCTTCTTCTCTCATCTTCACCAGTCCTCCTTTACTCATTTTTCCTCTATTCAATCTTCCTTTAATATTAAGTAATATTTATTTCATACAGTATGCTAATAATATAACTAATAATTATAATAATAATAATATTAATAATACAAATATGTGTTGACCATGTTTACTTTAAAACCTGGCCTCCACCACCTCTAAATAGCTGGCCAGTCACACTCCTTTGGTATTTTAATTATTATTATCATTATTATTAGTTTAAATAACAAGTATATCTCTGTTTTCCCATGGTCTCCCCTAACTCATCTCTCCCCTATTCACTCCTCTCTTAACCCCTCCCCTTACCACTAATAATCAAAGTAATAATATTAATAATAATAACAACTAAAATAATAAACATAAAAATAGTAGTAATGATAGTAAAAACATTAATAAAAATAATAATACCTATAATAACACTGACAGTGACTCAGATATGTACTGTCATTTTTTTATATATATAACTAAAACACAAACTGTTGGTTTTATAGTATCATGTTTTAGTTAAAACCCGGCCTCCACCAACCCTAAATAGCCGGCTTGTCACACTCCTTTGATGTTTTTATTATTATTATTATTAGTTTAAATAACAAGTTAATCTCTCTACCCCTTAGCCCCTCCTAACTCATTTCTCCTCTATTCAATTTCCCCTTAACCCCTTCCCTTAAAAATATAAATGATAATAGTAGTAATAATAATAACATAATAGCAATACAATTATTATTAATAATAATACTAATAATAATAACACTGAAATGTACTGTACTTTTATAAATAAAATACAAATTGTCAGTTTTACAGTACAAAATTTTATTTAAAACCTGGGCCTCCACCACCCCTAAATAGCTGGCCTGTCACACTCCTTTGATGTTTTTATTATTATTATTATTATTATTAGTTTAAATAACAAGTAAATCTCTCTACCCCCTGGTCCCTCCTAACTTATTTCTCCTCTATTTAATGTCCCCTTAACCGATCCCCTTTACAATAAAACTACTAATTAAAAAATAGTAATAGTAATAATATGAATGATAACAGGAATAATAATAATAATAATAATAATAATAATAACACTGATATGTACTTTTAATTTTTTTTAAATAAATAAAACACAAACAGTTAGTTTTATAGCACCATGTTTTATTTATAACCCAGGCCTCCACTACCCCTAAATAGCAGGCCAGTCACACTGCTTTGATGTTTTTATTATTATTATTTTTATTATTATTAGTCTAAATAATAAGTAAATCTCTCTACCCCCTGGCCCCTCCTAACTTATTTCTCCTCTATTCAATCTCATCTTATCCCCTCCCCTTCACAATAAAAACAGTAATAATTTTAAGAAGTACAATTATAGTAATACTATGAATGACAACAATAATAATAATAATAAACAACACTGATATGTACTTTCAATTTTTTTAAACAAAAAAACCCACAAACTGTTTTACAGTACCATGTTTTATTTAAAATTGGGGCCTCCACCACCCCTAAATAGCCGGCCAGTCACACTGTGGTGGTGGTGGTAGTAGTAGTTTAAATAGTAAGTAAATCACTCTGTCCCCTTGGGCCCTCCTAACTTATTTCTCCACTATTCAGTCTCCCCTTAACTCCTCACCTTAATTGGGGAATACTTTTACAGATTCCTTCAACTGAGACATGCACTTAATGCTCAATTCAGAGGGGTTCCACTGCTTCTCTGTGACTCACCGCTTAAAACAATGATGACATTGATAGGTTCCTGCTGCCTGATTTCTATTTTATATAATAAATTATTGGATGGGCATCATGCATCTGACCTAGCGCATATTAGACAAAAATGGGTAAATGATATTGGTTCACTCTCTGACGAGGCATGGCAAGTAGCCTTGGCCATTCCACGCAATGCTACAGTGTCTTCTCGATTTCAACAGATACAGCTGTTCATACTCCACAGAGTATATATGACACCTAATAGGCTATACACAATTGGGGGTAGGTCAAACACGCAATGTCCCAAATGTAACTCAATACAGGCAGATTTTTGGCACCTTATATGGCAATGTCCAAAGATAAATACTTTTTGGTAAGAAATATGTCGTATTATATCAGACACAGGTATACCACAGGATGTCCTCACTCTGGTGTCCTGTGTTCTGGCTAACATTGAAGATGAGTCTATTGGTAGATACCCTAAATTATTTGTAAACAATATGTGCATGTTCGCTAAAGTGTGCATAGCGAGGGAATGGATGGCACCTTGCGGCCCGAACATTAATGCATGGATATCGTTGGTAAACAAAGTAGTTTCACACGAAAAGTATGTGTTTATAGCCAGAAAGTCAGAAAAGAAATTTCTTAAGATATGGTCAAGGTGGCTTGAATCGACGTATGCTCGTCATGCCAACTAAACTTCGGTTGGTCTTTAGCGATAGTTTGTTGAATCCCGATGGAGAATGGCAAATGTCTGATATAATAATTTTACATTTGTGTGATGATTAGCTGAGATTCAAATGACACATATCTGAGGCTTGTTTGATCGAAATCAATCCCAAATGACCATCTTAGTTCCTCTCAGAAATTGTTTTATCTATATATCAAGTGTTGATGTTTGATTCTAATAAATTGAGACCACGTCCAAGCTCTCTTTGAAATAGAATATACAAATTTATTGTGAATTAACAATTGTCAATATATTGTTTTTACAATGATTCAGCACTGTCAGTTTAACTTTATGTCTGTAATTGTTTATAAAAATCAATAAAAATTTATTGAATTAAAAAAAACTCCTCAGCTCAACAATAAAACTAGTAATTTAAGAACAGAAATAGTAATAATATGAATGATAACAGTAATAATAATAATAATAAAATAACAATAATAATAATAAACACTGATATGTACTTTTATTTTTTTTCAAAATAAATAGAAACACAAACTGTTAGTTTTACAATACCATGTTTTATCTAAAAGCTGGGCCTCCATGATGTTTTTATTAATATTATTATTAATTTAAATAACAAGTAAATCTCTCTTCTCACCTGGCCCCTTTTATCGCATTTTTCCCCTATTCAATCTCCCCTTATCCCCTCCCCTAAACAATAAAAATAGTAATAATTTTAAGAACAATTCTAGTAATACTATGAATGATAACAGTAATAATAATAATGGCAGTGACAATAGTAACATAGATATGTACTATTGATTTTTTTTTAAATAAATAAAACACAAAGTGTTTGTTTTACAGTACCATGTTTTATTTAAAACCCGGCCTCCACCACCCTTAAATAGCCCGCCAGTCACACTCCTTTGATGTTATTATTATTATTATTAATAATTAAAATAACGAGTAAATATCTATTGCTCCCTAGCCCCTCCTAACTCAATTCTCCCCTATTCAATCTCCACTTAACCCCTCCCCTTAACAATAAAAATAGTAATATTTTTTAGAAAAACAATTATAATAATACTATGAATGATAATAGTAATAATAATAATAATAATAATAATAATAATAGAAATAATAGTATTAATGGCAGTAACAACAGTAACATATATATGTACTTTCAATTTTTAAAAATTAATAAAACACAAAGTGTTACTTTTACAGTACCATGTTTTATTTAAAACCTGGCCTCCACCACCCCTAAATAGCCGGCCAGTCACACTCCTTTAATGTTATTATTATTATTATTATTATCTTAAATAACAATTACATCTCTCTACCCCTCTGGCCCCTCCTAACTCATCTCAATTTCCCCTTAACCTCTCCCCATAACAATAAAACTAGTAATTTTAGAACAGTAATAGTAATAATATGAATGAATGATAATAATAAGAAACATTGATATGTGCTTTACATTTTTTTTTATAAATAAAGCACAAACTGTTAGTTTTACAGTACCATGTTTTATTTAAAGCCCGGCCTCCACCACCTCTAAATAGCCAGCCACTTACACTCCTCTGATGTTTTTATTATTATTATAATTATTATTACTAATATAAGTTTAAATAACAAGGAAATCTCTCTTCCCCCTGGACCCACCTAAGTAATTTCTACCCTATTCAATCTCCCCTTAACCCTTCCCATCAACAATAAAAATAGTAATAATTTTAAGGAAAACAATAATAGTAATACTATGAATGATAACAGTAATAATAATAATAAATAATATTAATAATGGCAGTAACAACAGTAACATAGATATGTACTGTCCATTTTTTGAAATTAATAAAACATAAACTGTTAGTTTTACAGTTTTACAGTACCATGTTTTATTTAAAACCCGGTCTCCATCACCCCTAAATAGCCGGCCTGTCACACTCCTTTGATTTTTTTTATTATTGTAATAATTATTATTATTATTAGCTTAAATAACAAATAAATCTCTTTACCCCTCTGACCCCTCCTAACTCATTTCTTCTCTATTCAATTTCCCCTTTACCCCTCCCCATAACAATAAAACTAGTAATTTAAGAACAGTAATAGTAATAATATGAATGATAACAGTAATAATAATAAAATAATAATAGCAATAATAATAATAATAATAATAAAAAACACTGATATGTACTTTCAGTTATTTTTTTTATACATAAAACACAAACTGTTAGTTTTACATTACCATTTTTTATTTAAAACCCGGCCTCCACCACCTCTAAATAGCCGGCCAGTCACACTTCTTTGATGTTATTAATATTATTATTATTAGCTTAAATAACAAGTAAATCTCTCTACCCTTCTGGCCCCTCCTAACTCATTTCTCCTTTATCCAATCTCCCCTTACCCCCCCCTTAACAATAAAACTAGTAATTTAAGAACAGTAATAGTAATAGTATGAATGATAACAGTAATAATATTAATAATCATCATAATATTAATAATAATAATAGCAATAATAATAATAATACACTTCTTTGATAGTAGTAGTAGTAGTAGTTTAAATAACAATAAATCTCTCTTCCCCCCTGGCCCCTCCTAACTAATTTCTCCCCTATTCCATCTCCCCTTAATAATAAAAATAGTAATAATTTTAAGAAAAACAATTATAGTAATACTATGAATGATAATAGTAATAATAATAATAGAAATAATAGTATTAATGGCAGTAACAACAGTAACATATATATGTACTGTCAATTTTTTAAATTAATAAAAACACAAAGTGTTACTTTTACAGTACAATGTTTTATTTTAAACCTGGCCTCCACCACCCCTAAATAGCCGGCTAGTCACACTCCTTTGATGTTATTATTATTATTAGCTTAAATAACAATTAAATCTGTCTACCCCTCTGGACCCTCCTAACTCATCTCTCCTCTACTCAATTTCTCCTTAACCTCTCCCCATAACAATAAATGTAGTAATTTAAGAACAGTAATAGTAATAATTTGAATGATAACAATAATAAAAAATAATAATAATAATAATAATAATAATAATAAACATTGATATGTACTTTACATTTTTTTATAAATAAAACACAAACTGTTAGTTTTACAGTAACATGTTTTATTTAAAACCCGGCCTCCACCGCCTCTAAATAGCCAGCCAGTTACACTCCTGTTATATTTTTATTATTATTACAATTATTATTACTAATGTATGTATAAATAACAAGGAAATCTCTCTTCCCTCCTGGACCCACCTAATTAATTTCTACCCTATTCAATCTCCCCTTAACCCCTCCACTCAACTATAAAAATAGTAATAATTTTAAGCAAAACAATTATAGTAATGCTATGAATGATAACAGTAATAATAATAATAATATACATAATAATAATAATAATGGCAATAACAACAGTAACATAGATATGTACTGTCCATTTTTTTAAATAAATAAAACACAAACTGTTAGTTTAACAGTACCATGTTTTATTTAAAACCCGGCCTCCACCACCCCTAAATAGCCGGGCAGTCACACTCCTGTGATGATTTTATTATTATAATTATTATTAATAGCTGAAATAACAAGTAAATCTCTCTTCTCCCCTGGCCCCTCCTAACTCATTTCTCCCCTATTCAATCTCCCCTTAACCCCTCCCCTTAACAATAAAAATAGTAATAATTTTAAGAACAATTATAGTAATACTATGAATGATAACAGTAATAATAATAATAATAATAATAATAGTAATAATGCCAGTAACAACAGTAACATAGACATGTACTGTTGATTTTTTTCATAAATAAAACCAAACTGTTAGTTTTACAGTAGCATGTTTTATTTAAAACCCGGCCTCCACCATCCCCAAATAGCCGGCCAGACACACTCCTTTGATGTTTTTATTATAACTATTATTATTGTTGTTATTATTAGTTTAATTAACAAGTAAATCTCTCTATTGCCCTCGCTCCTCCTAACTAATTTCTTCCCTACTCAATCTCCTTTCACCCCTCCCCTTAACAGTAAAGTAGCAATAATATTAAGAACAGCAATAGTAATATTATGAATAATAATAGTAATACAAATAATCATAATAAAAATAATAGCAATAATAATAATAACAACAGTAACACGGATATCTACGGACAATTCTTTTTTTAAATAAATAAAACACAAATTGTTAATTTTACAGTAGCATGTTTTATTTAAAACCCGGCCTCCACCATCCCCAAATAGCCGGCCAGTCACACTCCTTTGATGTTTTTATTATAATTATTATTATTGTTATTATTATTGTTATTAGTCTATATAACAAATAATTATTTCTACTCCCCTGGTCCCCCTAACTCATTTCTCCCCTAATCTCTCCTTAACCCCTCTCCTTAACAGTAAAAATAGTAATCATTTTAAGAATAATACTAGTAATAATTTGAATTAACTTCAAAAATATAAAAATGCTAAAGATATAAACAACATTTTCATCTTGTCTTCTTCATGACTCTGAAGTGCTGTATAATGAAAAAAAAAAATTATAAATAGGGGATGGACAGGATATCAATGTTCACTTTTTAATTTAATCAGTATGTGAGAGAATATTTTCCCTGTCCTGCATGACCTTTTATCACATAGCCAGCAGGTGCAGATCCAAATTGGGAAAGTCTTCCCCATCCCCAAGTGTATTGTGTGACAGCATCTTAAGCTGGGTATACACTTGAGCGACTGCCATTCGTTCCGACATCGGAACGAATTACCTTAAATGGGGATTGCCCGTACACACTGGAATGAGTTAATGAACGACTGAACGATCACTGTTCCGTCTTTCATTAACTTACTACAGATCACTAGCGATATTGCTAGATTTGATGTGCAGCACATCACACCTAGCAACCGTTGCAAGTGACCAAGGGAGCGTGCAATCATCCCTTACACACTGAGCGATGTAGAGGATTTGTCTTGACAATACGGCAAATCGGGCCAACATCGCTCCAGTGTGTACCCAGCTTTACACATTAGTGAACTGATTGGTGGATGGTGCTGGTAAGAGTAGTTGGAGGTCTCAATAATTTCATTAATGAATGCCTGGAACTACCCATGAATCAGAGATCTTATGAATAACCATGGCTTTGTTTGAATCTAGTAATTAGGAAACATTCACAAAGGAGCTGAGTAAAGAGTCAAAGACAGTTTAATGTTATCATCAGTATCAATTAACTGATTTGTTGAGCAACAGACATGAGCCCTTAGATTTATGGGTCACCCTCTTAGTAGTTACCTTCTTCATCCAGCGAGAAGTCTCACTATGTTTCTGCTGGGAGGTGACATCATCCGTAGAGCACATTCTCAGAGTACCTCAGAAGATAAGAAAATAAAATGTGTTATATATTATACTCTTAAATTATAAATATGCCATAGACAGAAACGTACAAAAAAAGATAAATATAAATACAAAAACCCTCTCTTCTTTCTATAACCATCTTCTTGGTGTTATGTTTGGGTGGCCATCTTGCTTCTTGCTGTTGGAAAATGGGTGTTCAGGGGAAGGTCCTCAAGTTGGAGCCCACATAGGAGAACCCTCTGAAAAGCTCCTGGTCCAGCGCTCTTGGTGGTTTTCTCCGAGCCTCTGCCGCTTCCATCTTCTGGATGTTAAACCTTTGGGAGCTGTGTTCTATGGTGGGCTATAGGAAGAAGAAACAAATGATCATCCATGTACTAAAACCTGAATAGATCCATATATCTATGGCTCCTCTGATACCACAGACTAATGTAACATGTGCTAATGCTGTACTTTAATAGCAAAACATTTCCAGCTGTTGCAGTTGAGCCCTGAGATGCGTTTAATGTGAATCAAGGCTAAAAATACTGACAAGCAAACTTAAATGGGAACACCTTTCGCCAAAGTTACCAGACACCTGTCCTGCTAGCATTATGTGCTACTGAACCACCCCTAAATATAAATAGCCACAGAGACGCAGTCAGAGTACGCAGGAGAGACAGAGCCTCCCCTGTCAAACTCCTGAGATTTGATATAAAAATGATTAGAATAATACAAATATTTACAACTAATATAATACAAATATATTTATAACTTAAAAACTTCCTCTTTGTTTATTGTAATAATTTTTATAGTTAACACTGACCAGCTTTGTGGTGCTTCCTGGGACTGCAGGGAGATGAGAGATGAGGCAGCAACAGCTCAGCCTCACTTCTGTGTACAGTAGCTTGACACTGCTTGCAGAACTAGGGGTGGGGTCACACCACTGGCAGTAAGCTGCACAGAAAGAGAGCTAATAGAGGCATGCCTTTGTGTGGGTGGCATGCCTTAAGCATTGATGGACACCTTGGATGTGTCATGTGACCAGGAAGTGCACTGCAGTGTTTAGAGATGGAGCTCAGTCAGCAGCAGCAAGAGAAGACACAGTGATGCAGGTAGGAGAATCAATGGACATTAAATCACAGTGTAGTGAGGGGAGAGTTACAGTGACTAGAGACAGGCTCATAGCACTCAGACCCATCTTCATGTGTGCCTCCCCAGTCATTGACCTCACCGCACGTCACTGTAAATAGCAGATATAAATGATATCTTTATTTTATTAGGTACGCTTTCTAGTACTCGCTGACCCTTTTTGCCCACAGAACAGCATGAATTTGTAGTGGCAGGGATTCACAAGTAACTAGAAACACTCCTTTAGAGAATCTGGCCTATGTGCACATGATAGAATCACACAGTTGCTGCAGTTTTGCTATGAATCTCACATTGTATCACATCTAGAAGATACTGTATTGGATTGAGATCTGATGACTGTGGATGAGATAGCGATTGAGGTAGACAGATCTCATTGTCATATGGATAGACTGTGGCCATAAAGGGATTTATAGCATCAGTAACAATACTCATTTAAACTTCGGCATTTAGAGGATACTGAATTGATTTAACGGTGCCTAATGTTTGTCAATAAAAGTTTCCCCACACCACTACACCACCAGCAGCCTGAACCATTAACAAGTCAGTATGAATCCACGGATTGAAGTTATTTTTTTTTTTTTTCAAACAAGTTTTTTTGTTTTATAAAGTGAAGTATAATGATAGAGGAATGATAAACACCAACAAGAGAAGTTATCTTGCACATTATTTTACAGAGAGATAAATGGCAAAACGGTATATTTTTGGTCCAATGTGTAAAACAAAAAAGCAATCTCTCAGAATATGGAAATAGTACACAGATGCAGAGATACAGAAAAAAAAATATATATCCATTATTCCTAAAATGATAAACTGTGGAAACAGTTAGAGAAAGGAAAAAAAGAAGAAGAAAACAACATGGGGAGGGAGTTTGGAGAACATAAGGGAAAAATACAAGAGGGAGGAAAAAGGGAAGGAGACCTTAGCTTACTTTAAACCAGACTTAAAATGTGAAACACAGCAATCACAAATAGAGAAGTACAAAAGGCATGTGTTCAGGTAAATAGGAGTAAGGGGACGATCCACTCTCAGCTGCCTAAACAGAAGATGAAATAGGCCTAAGAAGATACCATTCAGTATGTTTGAAGAGTTTAATCATACGGTCTTGAGACGCTACATCTAAGGTGTTAATAAAGGGTTCCCATTTCTGATCACATTTTTCCACTCCTTGATTAATATCAGGTATGGTCAATCGGCGATCATAATAGAGAATCTGTAACATTCTATGTTTAACAGTAAGGGATGGAGAACAGGTACTGGTCCAATGTAGAAGAATAACTTTCTTAGCAACAGTTACTAAAGTAGTCAGAAGACGGACCTTAGTTGCTTTGTCCGGGCCTAAATTCCATAATTTAAATTACCACAAATACATGCCAACGGGTTAGGCGTTAACTTATAAATGGAACCACTTTACACCAGAATTTTTACACTTTTCTACATCCCCATGTAGAATGAAAGAATGTAGCATTGGTCATTTGGCATTTTGGGCAAATACCTGATTCTGAGTCTGTGTGCCGTCGTTGTGTTGGGAAAATGTAAGCCCTATGAATTGTATGGATATAAATTTCCTGCAGATAGGCTGATTGCAAATATTTAAGAGCGGAATCAAAATGAGTGAGAAGTTCAGGTAATATGGTTAAGGAAGGGATTGTTAGGAATCAGAGGATTAGTCCGGAAGTTCTTGTAAAACTGTGACCTGTAGGAGGTAACCACGGTGCGGCTTTTGAGCTGTGTAGCAACCTTGAGGGTTAGAACCTTGGCTTGTTGTGGCGAATGTGCCATGAATTTGATGCGGCCTTTGGCCATAAAGCAGCCTTGAGGGCTGGACTCTTGACTAGCTGCGGCTAGTGAGACGTAAGTAAGATGCAGCCTTTGGGCCATGTAGACGCCTTAAGGGCTGGTATGTCTTGCTGGTAGTGGCCTGTGGGCTGTGAGCAAGATGCAGCCTTTGGGCTGAGAAGCAGCCTTGAGGGCTGGTATGTCTTGGCTGGTAGCGGCCTGTGGGCCGTGAGCAAGCATTGGTGCACTGGATTGTACACTGATGATGCAGATGTGCGGCCTATGTCCCCGGGTTGACACAATCGTTGGTGCGCTGGATTGCACACTGAGGACGCAGAGGTGCAGCCTATGTCGCCATATGACACAATCGTTGGTGCACTGGATTGCACACTGAGGACGCAGATGTGCGGCCTATGTCACCAGGTTGACACAAGCGTTGGTGCGCTGGATTGCACACTGAGGACGCAGAGGTGCAGCCTATGTCGCCGGATGACACAAGCGTTGGTGCGCTGGATTGCACACTGAGGACGCAGTAGTGCGACTTGCGTCTCCAAGTTGACACAAGCCGCCAGACGCTGGTTTACGCACTCGGGACTGGGAGTGCATGCTGTGCCGCCTAGATGACACAAGCGGCAAACAACTGATGTTAAGCGAACTGTGCCACCTCGGTGGAACTACAGCAGGCAGGTAACAGGGCAGACTGGATATCAGGAACTCGCCTGGTAACAACATGAGACTGACCACAGCCGGAAACACGTGTAAACGCTATCACCGACATCGGAGCAGCGTTCACATAGGAAGGAAATAGAGACAGGAACCAATCAAGGTAAATCCCAGCATGACGGACAGGAGATGGGAGGAGTTTCAATGAACATTCACCCGGCATTCACCTCGTCCCGAAGACACCATTCGGTGGCTTGTGACAGGAATATCTGTTTTCCATGTATTAAGTAGCGATGTCCAAGCAGTGACAAATTGATTATCTGTCAGATGTGCGTAAAGCAAATTCATTTTATAAGGGAATGTAGAGATCAAATTTAGAAGTGAAAGGAGTGGTATCGGATTGTTCTCTTCAAATGGTTTTGTGCATGGAGAAGATATATAGTGCCTAGTTTGGAGGTACATATAAAAATGGTGTTTAGATAGCTGACTTATTTGTTGTAGTTTATCAAAAGTCAATAATTATCCTCCTGGGTGAAATACTTTAGAGGTGATCGATAGTCCCATTTCTTTCCATTGGAGATAGTTACAATTGGATAAAGTGGGAGAGAAAACTGGGTTTCCCCATAGATGCACATACGGGGAGTAAAGAGGATTACCATGTAATTTCCTATTTACAGAAAGCCAGGAATGATATGTATCTTTGAAATGATGTTGTTTAATATATCTAAAGGAATGTCAACAGATTTAGGCCCTCATTCAGAGCCACTCGCTAGCGGCAATACGCTCGTTCCGAGCGATGTTCGCACATCTGCGCATGCGTACGGATTGTTATACGCATGCGCGAACCAGTCAGTGCGGCCGAAATTCATGTGCTCGCAATATAGCGAATGCCTGCTATTTTGAGTGACAGAATGAGGCGTATGTGGGTGGTAACAGGGGAAGGTGTTTGAAAATGGGGAGTGGAGATCCGAACGCAGGCGTGCTTAAAGGTCAAAACGGGCGTTTTATGGGTGTGCATAATTGATACAGCAGCGTCATTGACCACGTCACTGGGTTATTTTATAGCCAGAACTGCTCGCAAGATTGTGGTAGCAAAAACCAACCACAAGAATAGCGAGCAGTTCATACGCTGGTCGATGTACTCGATTAATCTAATAAATTGCGGACATGACGTATGGTGCGAGCGGCCAGGGGGCGTTTTTAACAAATAACCGAGCGTATGTTTTGCTCGCTCGTTCAGGTGTGAACAGACTGCAATTTGCGAACGGATCATTTGAATAGCCACCCCTTGTTTTTGAACGAACGACCGCAAATAGCGAACGGCTCTGAATCAGGCCCTTAGTGTGTAAGAGCGCACTAGGAGAATAAGGGGTAAGTAAGTATTGAAGTTATTTTTGACAAATTCTGACTCTACCACCTGTATGATGAATCAGAAATCGAGATTCTTCAGAACAGACATTTTCCAATTTCTAACTGTCCCATTTTGCTGAGCCTGTGCCACCTATGGCCTCATGTTCCTGATCTTAACTGACAGCTGTGGAACCAGCTGTGGAACCCGGTGTGGCCTTGCACTGCTGTAGCCCATCCACTTCAGGGTTCAGTGTGCTGTGCATTTAGCGATGGCCTTCTCCATACCACTGTTATTATTGCAGTTACTGGTGCCTTTCTGTCAGCTTGTATCAGTCTGGACATTCTTCTCTAACCTCTCTCTTACTAATAATGTATTTTTACCCACAGAACAGCCACTTACTGCATGTTTTTGTTTTGTGCACCATTCTCTATAAACCCTAGAGACTGTTGTGTGTGAAAATCTCAGGAGATCACCTGTTTCTGAAATATTCAAATCATCCACAGCCTAAATCACTTTGATCACATTTCCTTCCCAGTCTGGTGATTGGTCTGAACAAGAATTGAGCCTCTTGCCCATGTCTGTATGCTGTTAGCTATTGAGTTGCTGTCACATGATTGGCTTATTATTTTGTAATAAGTGAGCGTCCATGTTTCCAGTTGCACACATGCAATAGGCCCCTGCACATGTTAAGGAGAAAAGACCTGGTGCACTGGAGCAATAAGTAACCCATATAAAATAATTATACAATAAAGTAAATTTGTGCAGATAAGTACATTTTTATGCGCAAGTTTAATAAGTAGTCATGTAAATTGCACAGACAATAATGTATACAGTATTATTATGGTGGCACTTTTCCATATAAAGTACACCTGGCTGGGTTAAAAGATGATCATGTGCTCCTGGATGTGGTTGTCATTAGCAGCTTTCTTATAAATGGTCAGACACCTGGCCAATTAGCAGTTACATCAGATAAAAGAAGCGCTGTTGGAACTAACATACAATGTAAAAATATATGTTGAAATATATAATATAAACAACACTCAACATACAATGTCACAATAGATGTACATAGCGCTTTCTGTGAAGGGTTAATAGTCCTGGAAATCAGGACTATTAACCCTTCACTTGACAAAGTCCGAAAGGATGAAACGCGTTGGTGTCCACAACCCGATTGACGTCACCAGGCAGTGAGCGCGGTAATTGAACTCCACGAGGAAGCGGTGGCCGGCTTACAGACGGTCGCAGGACTACCACAGAAGGAAGCTGTCCCGACGCATCATACACTTCTCTAACGGTGAGCGGAGCAGACGAATAGCTGACTGAACAGCAACAGCCCGGACCAGGCTAACCCCGCACCGAGGAACATAGGGAAAGGTCGGGGCAGCACTTACAACCTTGCCATACCGCCGCACAGTCACGGGTACAAATGATTTCCAGGACTATTAACCTTTCACAGAAAGCGCTATATACATCTATTGTGACATTGTATGTTGAGTGTTGTTTGTCTGTCTCACCTCGGCTGGTATATCATCCCACCATATTATATATTTCAACATATATTTTTACATTGTATGTTAGTTCCATAAAGCACTTTTAAACATCTCAACATTTGCGAAATCTCTTATTACATATGGGTGCAATGTGCGGTGCAGTTCTTTCATTACCTAAATAAAGGAAGTAATACCACAGTGATCGCCATGTGGATAGGCTAAGCCATGTCCTCTCATCACAACATTACGTTTGTTTTTGAGACCTTTATCATTCCATATTTGTAAATGACCCTTATTGTCATTTAATGCATTTATTGGGCAAAACTGCTTTATCCTATACTTACTGGGTCAGGGACATGTGGTGGTGGAATGCTAAGGGCTTCCAGCGAGACCCAATCAGTATGCTGGAACAAACGATGCTGGCGGATGTTTCCGTTGACACCCAAACGCCTGGAAGGATTTTTACACAGGAGCTGGAATGAAAAAGAACAAAATATAGGTTTCTCTGAGGTGTGTATGTGGGTATAAGATGGCGTGTATAAGGTTTGTGGTGCCAGGCAACGTAACTATATACCTGCATGGGTTATAATGTGCCCCAAAGGCCAGAGGGTAATGGTAAGTAGCTATAATATCCTGACAAGAAAGTGTTTCTGTGGAACCACTGGTAGTCATCCATGTAAGGGGCAGATAGGGGCCCTTACAAACTAGTGCTATGGGGCCTTCACTTACCTAGTTACACCTAAGCCTAATAAGATTTAAGTATTGTTAAGCAGAATTCTATAATATGGATTCACAAGTCTTATTTATTTACCTGCTTAATGATGTCTTTAGCCACAGCTCCTGCCTTGGGGAACCCTCTGGGGTGGTAACGAGAAGTTCCGGTAATCATTTGGTTGATGATGATACCAAATGAGTACCAATCCACTCCAGCGTTGTACTCCTTCTCCGCCAGCATCTACCATAGGAGATAATATAGCACATTGTTACTCTATCATTAGATTATTTACTATATCCCATGTGTCTGTGTCTCACTGGCATTAGTATCTTGCTGTTATCTTCCTGCCAGTTCCCTGAGGTAACACTTTGGGCAGAATTTAGTTACGGATGTGACTTCCTCAGGTGGACCTCAGGGATAATTGAATTCAACCCTTTGAATCTCTTTGGGATTGATGTAGAGTAAGCACTATGCCAGCATGCACATCCAATCTTGCCTTAGGGGGTCATTCAGACCCGCTCGCGAGCGGCAGTACGCTCGCAAGCGGGTCGATGTTCCCCACTGCGCATGTGCACGACGGAGGGAGCTCCGTTGTGTGCATGCGCGAGACCCGGGGAGCGACGGGCTTTCCATCGCTCCGGGTTTCGCACCAAAGGGGGCGTGCTGTCGATGTTGATTGACAGCATGCCGCCTTTGGTGGGCATGCCGGCCAGACGGAGGCGTTCCCATGGGTCAGTGGGAGTGATTTTGGCTCTGATAGAGCCAAAATCACTCCAGGGCTTGTGGCAGGGAGACCTTACCGCAGGGTCTCCGTCGCAAGTCCGATGGTCGCGATGGTCAAGACCATCGCGACCATCTTTTTGGACGCTCGCATATGCTGTGGGTGGTCACCCACAGCTATACGAGCGGCCAGGAGGCCGCTCCATTTTCATGGAGGAGGACCCTGATTCAGAGCGAGCGCTCTGGTCAGAGCGTTCAGCTCTGAATCAGGCCCTTAATTCACTATTCACATGCCGAGAACAGCGGGCGTACGCATATGTACCAATGCAGATTTGAGTGAGTCTAACACTCAGGGCCATAGCTAGGGGGTACAAGCAGTGCCATCACCAGCACTAGTGACCCACTTGTCACTGGATAATAGCGAATGCACCACTTATGCTTAAACGATATATAGGTCCTGATTCTGAATCGGATGCAATGCCAACGTTCACTGAGTTCAGCAATTTTTTGCTATTGCGTGTGCCCATACAGTGTGTACACACAAAGGTGCTGTTGTAATTGAGGCGCATGTCATCATAAATGTCTTGGAAAAGTGATTGGCATTCCTGGTGACTGGGAGGTGGCTAAACAGATGCATGGATACGGTCCATCTTATGGGCATGTTATGGCATACTTGCCGACAATCAGCTCACTCCTTCCGGGAGGGAGCTGATTGTCGGCTAACAGCGGGGGGGTGTCCGAATATCTGTGACACCTTGGAGGCGGAGGCGGGGCGGGGCTGCATGATCACATCATCGTGGCCCCGCCCCCTCTTCACAATGCTGTTATTTTTGGCACTGGGAAGCAGGGGTCAGGGCCTCGATGACGCGATTCAGTGCGAATCGTGTCACAGGCCACCCCGCTATGGGGATTTTTAGTGTATTCTGGGAGGAGGTCGAGAGGGTTTGGGGAATGTCAGGAGGCTTGCCTGCCTTTCCGGGGGGCCGGGAGCGGCTCCCGAAAATCGGGAGGCTCCTGGCCAAATCGGGAGGGCAGGCAAGCCTGTGTTATGGGAGTGTGGCTGACATGTTTGTGTACATGGATGCTCAGTCAGTCAGTGTGGAGGCCATACTCTGATAATCTGTACATGCCATATGGCAGGTGTAAGTTTCCATGGTGTAACTGATGGAGGTGACTACAGATGCAGCAAGTAGTATTACAGCACCTATATATGCTCATACACAAGGATGTACTCCAGGGAAAGACTTTGTAGCTGTATTTGCATAAAGTCATAGACAGGCACCTGACAAAAGACGCAGCTGCTTCCCCCTCTATATCAGGCCCTTAATATGTTATTTGTATGTTTTATACCCATTTCTTTTCTTTCTATTATGAATGTAATAAGTGTATGTGAGATATGCCAGGCATAAGCCGGAGCACATGCTGCTGGTACAGGGCTGTACGGCTCAGCATATGTGCAGTAATAGGCCCATTGTCTATATGTTATTTAAGTTAAAATTGTGCCCATTTTGTGACCAATTCTGCATTTATGTTTTATACGAATGTAGATAATGTGATTGTCAGAATAGCTGGTTATTCAGCACATAATAAGAGTTTTCAAAAACATCCATCACATAATGCTGAGTAAATAACAACCCCTGCTGGCAATACTGTATATTACTGTATATTACAGTGACCATTATACTTTGTGTATTTATATAGTCATTTTCTTCCACTACTATTACATTGAGTATTTACTGTTAGGGGAAGAAGGTGCTCAGCTACAGTAGTATGCAGTCTTCCTGACTTGTGTAGTAAATGACATATTGCATTGTCAGTCACCATAAATTCTGTATATACCACAGTAGGCTGACATTGTGCAACTGATGTAAGTTACTAACATTACTTATTTGTCGTTATTAGACCTGTATATTGAACTCTACATGAAGTTTACTAGAAATACAGTATGTGCTCATTTTGTATCTATGAAATGTTGAATTAAATTTACAAGCTCCTAGAAGACTTTCTTAGAACTATAAAACACATGCAATAAGTACATTATGTGCTCAGAAAACAGTAATAATATATATATTACACCTCACCTCTGGAGCAATATATCCAGGAGTTCCAGCATATTCTGTGGCAGTCTGGTCACCAAAGATGTTATCAATTGCTAGACCGAAGTCAGCAATTTTAAGATGACCAGACTCTGCCATCAGGATGTTCTCCGGTTTTAGGTCTCTAAATAGAAAGATTTGTAAAAAATGTGAACTATTTTATGTAGTGAGAAACATATACATGAATTACCAGTAGTATTACAGGCATCACATTATTCAGACAGCTGACCTGTTGGGACAGCGCCACCTAGTGATAACAATGATTTCAATTATGGCCTGATTCAGAGATAAACGCAATGGCGATTACGGAAGCAGATCGAGCGATTGTTTATCAGTGCACATGCATATAAGTCACACTGCATGTGCGCAGCAATTATGGATGCACAGAAGATCTACTTGCACAATAAGTGACAGGTAGTAAGCATTTGGGGGTGGTAACGGGGGGTAATCAGAAAAACGCAGGCATGTCTGATCGCTTGAACGCCGCTATATGGGCGTGCATTAATTAGCCCTTGCGATCTCCTACGCAGTATGAGAACCCACTGTGAGAAGAGCTGCCGAATCTGCAGCTGGTCAGACCTACCGCAAGGGTGAGAAGGCCTCTCGATGTGCGTTGATGTTACTGACATTTACGCAGGTAAGCGATGTCATACACATGTAAGAAGGCAGCAGTGGGCGTCCTTATGCTCAGGTGATCTTTGGAACCATTAGCATATTTTCGCAGCTGTGTTGTATACAAAATCGCAGCTGCGATCGCATTAGCGTCCATCTCTGAATCAGGCCCATAGTTAGAAGGTGCACATCACTGTGACCTGATTGTGTAGGAAAATGGTATTATTAGTATAATTACCGATGGATGATACCCTTAGCGTGCAGGTATTGTACACCACATGTGATCTCAGCTGCATAGAAACTTAAAGAGAAGAAAGGAAATGTAACATATCAATATTAGAGATAGGTAAAAAACCTGTTATCAGGAATCTGCTAATAGAGGATCCTGCTCATTCTACCATCTAACTCTTCAGCTGGGTGCACGCTATACAATGTGTGTACCCAGCAATGGAACAGCATTATCCGGTGTACGATGGTGCGATATATCGCTACATTGTACATGTAGCAGCATGGCGTCATTTATTGCATCATGCCATCTGCTGTGCAGAACAGCCAATGGGACAATGTGATGAAAGACAATCGCGTACAACAGAGCTGCCATAGATAATGTGCGATCTGTACGATGTATGGGTCCAATCCACGACGGAATGTATATCAAACAATGAATGATATAGTGTGTACCCAGCTTTAGTCTGTGACTTTCTGCTTCCCCCCATTTCCCCCATCATGTAATAACCCTGCCCCTGTCACATGACACCCTGTTATTATCACTGACACATTCTCACAGCTGTGCCTCCAGCATGATTAGCACATTAACATGTGAGACTTTCTATGACTTGATGGGGCTCACATGAGTCTATCCCCACTCAGTATCACACTGAGGGCATTCCACAATAAGCAGTGGAGTAACTTCATCCCAGGTGCCCAGAGGCAAGATAAATGTTGGTGCCCCCCCCACCCCCCAAATTAAAATTTACCACCCCCCCCAGCACTTATGCCAGCCCCAGCTGCCACCACCACACTATGCAGTTCCTCTTATACAGTGCCCCATATACAGTGCCCTAGTAGTGGTCCCCCTATGCAGTGCCATTTATACAGTGCCCCCAGTAGTAGCCCTTCCTATGCAGTGCCCCCAGTAGTGCCCATTATACAGTGCCACCAGTAGTCGTCCCCCTATACCTATTACTCAGAAACCCCCCTTACGTGTGCATTGGGTGCTCAGGCGGGTTGCAGCGGTCACATCCTATGTGACGTCCACGACCAAAGAGCACTCCGGCCGCAGCGGGTCATGGAGGTGGAGTGTCGATCCGCGGCACTCCTCCTTCATGGAGGTCCTCCGTCCTCAGCAGTGCCCGGAATGGCTGGGTGACAATGGAGCCAGATGCCCCCTTCAGGGCCGGTGCCCTGCGGCAATGACTCCATTGTCTCCGGGAGTTCCGCCACTGACAATAAGACCAAATTAAGGTGATCAGACCCTAGTCAAACATTTCTTAATAAAGAGATTACATTGAACATTTGCCAGTCCTTGAGTCATACTCCCTGAGAGTTCCCTGGAGAGGGTGGCCTAGGTGGATGGGATGGAGGTGCGGACATTAGGTAAAGGTGGATTTTTGGTATTCATTATTTGTAGGGGTAGCAGATATTAAGGGAAATTTACCAAAGCTTTATAACCCTTCTACTGTCCCCAGAGCCGTAACTAGACTTTTTGGTGCCCTGTGCCAGAGTGAGCATTGACGCCCATCCCCTTTCATTTTTTAAATAGGGACATAAGATAGTGCACCTGAAAAAAAGCAATGGCTTCATGAGGAAGGGCCAGGGAAGAGATAGGGGTACTCCTGGGGCAGCCAGGAGATGCTGAGGATAAAAGAAGAGGAAGCTATAAGAGAAAATGATAATAAACAGGAAAATTGACAGGCCCAAACAGTGCCCCCTGCCCTACGGTACCCTGTGCAATGGCACAGGTCGCACTACCCTAGTTATGGCCCTGACTGTCCCTATCTCTGTACACACTGTTACTATTCATTTTAGAACATGTCTATTCTATTTGAGGTCCTTACGTTGCACTGGTGATGTCTAAGCAGCCTTTCCTCTGCAGGAACTGGTGGAAGTCCCCGCCACTTGCATATTCCAGACCCATGAAAAGGTGGTTCTGTTTGATTGGACACACACAATAGTCATATAATACATTCTCTTAGGAGAACATGGCAACAACTTCAAGAAGAGATGAAACCTGTATTTATATTAGATGTGTAAAAATAAATGAAGATCCTTGTCTAATAAGAAAGACACTGTACCGTGGTCTGGAAGGCAAGATGTCCATGAATGAGGAAGGCGCTACCAGACGCAACCTCTAGCACCCTGCGCTCCACCAACACCTGCTCCCTGTCCTCCAGCGGCAGATCTCTCTTTTGGACGATCTTCACTGCCAGTCGCTGACCAGTCAGAGAGTCCTCCGCCAGCAGGACCTACAGGAGATAGAGACATACACAATGATATTTATACTTACATTATAATACCTCTACATACACCCATGTAGCTCAATATCTTTATAGGTAAGTGAATGTTATATTGTCTTACCAGTTTCATTAAAGGAATGAGATTCCAAAATTTTCCCAGGCTCACAGGATTGTAGGTTAACCTCCTGATATGAAGGCTTACTCAGGGTCAATACTGTTATTAAGTCCTTCCCCCACTGCATTGTGGTGATGCCTAATGATGCACATGATGTCACCATGCCCAACATAAAAGAATTCCACTTGTACCTACCCTCCAGGGGTTTACCAGAGGAAACTTATACAGAGTAAACTCACATGTTCATGATGCTCCACTACTACAAGTTCTGAGTCACACAGTTGTTGCCTGAGTTGAGTTTAGTAGCCACAGTCACATGACTTACCTTCCCAAAGCTGCCCTGGCCCAGCTGATGGTAGAAGGCCAGCCTCTGGATGTAGATAGAGGCTGTATCTCCAGGAGCAGCTTCCTGAACACCACTTCTTCCTTATGAGCACAAGAAAAGTAAACAATAAAAAATGTATTATTCAGAGTTAGATGCACATGGAAAATGCATGTACAGTATTGTATTATATTAAACCTTTATGTTATAGTAATGTAGTCAGTATACTGTTGAGAGATCACAACAATGCAGGTGAAAGGGGGTCATCAAGTGCTAATGGTTTTCAAATCAGCACAGACGGCCCCAGACGGTAGGCGTTCCCATGGGAACGCCTCCGTCTGGCCAGCCACGCCCCCAGCATGCCCACCAAAGGGGGCATGCTGTCGGTTAACGTTGACAGCACGTCCCCTTTGGTACGAGACCCGGAGCGACGGCTTGCCCGTCGCTATCCGGGTCTCGCACATGCGAGCGATGGAGCCGGCTCTGGCGTGCGCATGTGCACTGGGCCAACATCGACCCGCTTGCGAGCGCTCACGAGCGGGTCTGAATCAGGCCCAGATTGCTGGACTGGCCCACCTGGGTGGATAAATTAAATGTAGGGTCTACAATTATTGGGTTGGGGGGGTGAGACACCTAGACTGAGGGTCATTAATTCTTTAGAATGTGTGAACTGATCTCGGAGAGGGCAGGAATTGATTTAGGAGGAGTATGAAATGATATTGTGCAGGGGTGTCTTGACTTGCAGTGGCAGGGGCCTACCAGTATGATCAAGGGATGGCTGATAGTAGGATGGGCTGGTCTGCAAGTAAGGAGATTCCTGCACACTGAGGGGTTCCCAATTAGTTTGAATTTAGTGTGCTTCTGTTGTGTCACCTAATTTCACCTCTATACAGGGTTGGACTGGAGCTGCTGAGTGCTGAGCAGCCCTGGCAGTCCCCCAGTGCGCGTGTGCAAAACTGGTGTGTTTAAATCTTACAGGGTTGTTCTGTGAGTCATGGGGACCTGGCCTCATAGCACACCCCGTTTGTCAGTATCCCGGCCGAGCAGAGCACCGGGTGGTGGAGCTGCTTGGCCAGGGTTTAACGCCGGACCAGCTCATCTGGCCATCGGCCCTTCTGGCTTTTGCCAGATGTGCCAGATGGGCAGTCACGCCCTGCCTCTATACCAGTGGTTCCCAAACTTTTTTGAATCACGGCGCCCTAGAGTATCAACATTGTTTTCACGGCACCCCCTAAGCCAAAAGTTTGTTATTAAGAAATTCAGAAAAATAGTAAAGAAGTAAAGTAAAATAAATTGTGCTTACCTGTCAACCTTAGGTTTGATTATATAGTGATGGACAGGTTTGCGCTTCTGTTTGTCCACATATTTACATTACATTGACCATAAAGAATTTGATTTGGTCTTAGACCACCAACCTGAGGCACCCCTGCAAGTATCCCAAGGCACCCCATGGTGCCATGGCGCAATTTGGGAACCACTGCTCTATAACATTTAGGATGTCTGTCTGTACCCTGTTGAGTATGGAGATCACAGCATATTGTTTCCTATGTCAACTTGCTGCTACTGATGGCAGCTTCTGTCCTCTAACCCAGATTGTCCTGTAGGACCCAGCCAATCCGACAGTCTTCTGTCAAGTAATGCAGATAATTATTTACATTGTCATATTTGATAATTGTTAGTCATATATGTATGCATGTCCAGAAACATTCAAGAGTAAATGGTTTGGAGTACAGTCCAGTATAAGGCATGCCCCCACCATGACTTGGCCATGTCCTCTTTGGTGGCACACACTGGAACTTGGTTGAACTTTTCCCCCTGTACTCAAAGTGTCCATCCAGCATCTGGGAAGATTTTCTTTACTGTTAGTAATGGAACTCCTTACCACATGATGGGGCGATAGGGACAAATGCAGGATTTTTATGTGGGGGTTTCTATATATATTATAACTTTGGACAGTCTATCAATATCAGAAACTGTCTGATGCATTGAAGTATCTATAATGGGTGCAGAGTGTTGTGCACACAGGCCCCTGGGTCCAGGGGGCCCACACTACACATCCTGTACCAATGTATAATACTTACCTACTTACAATGTATAATACTTACCTACCTGTGCTGCAGGGAGGAGCGGGCCCACATGGAGTCTTCACATGGTCCAGCTCATCTCTTAAACCACCCCTGGTCTGATATCTGGGGGTAACCTAATCCCAGATGTTAAATGTCCGCGATTGTAAATTTTAACTTACTTATGTAGTCCATGTTATCTGTTCCTGATATTACTGTGATCGCTGCATCAACAGCTAATTAATGCTGGCCATACACTAATGCGATTTTGGGCCGATTGCCCGATTTGCAATGCATCATACGATGAATCGTGTGGAAATCGTGTAGTTTTTAAGGTAGGATACGATCCGATGAGCGCTCCCGCAGCTCGTAAAATGTATCGTATGATCAAATATGCAACCCATCATATATATCATTATCGTACGCCGATTGTGCCGTGTATTTGCGCATTCAATGCATTGTGTTTCCAAGCGGTGCCATTTGTTTTAAAAAGAAAAAAGACTGATGCACGCATGGGGAGATCCGTGATGCATGCACCTTTCTTTAATAAAATAAACACAGATGCAGGGATGGTTCAGTGAGAACCATCCGTGCATCTGTGAAAAAAAGTAAAAAATAAAGTGTTTAAAAAAAAAACATACGGGGGACAAACGATGTAGGGGTCCCCCGTATATAAGCACAACCAGCATCGGACTAGTCAAAACCAGTCCTGGTTGCCAGAATACGGGGGACAAACAACGTAGGAGTCCCCCGGATTCTGCGCAACCAGCACTGGGCTCTAAAACCGGTCCTGGTTCTGGAAATACAGGGGGAAAAATGTACTAGTGTATGGCCAGCATAAGACAAATCCTATCAGCCCTTGCTCCCCGCTGATGGGATGAGAGTATACACTGACCTACTGTTCTCAAAAGAGCAGCCATGTGGAGAGAAGACAGAGGACACCTGGGCAACCAGCACAGACACACACAGAGATGAGACAGACAACACACTAGTCCAGCAAACATTAGAAAAAGTATGAGGACTCTTTAGCCACCTCAATCATTTCAGTGTAAAGATGGCAGGTCAGATGAACACTGTAGAGGCATTTGAAGGGGGTGTCACCCACCGAGGGGTGACACCAAAGTGCCGACTCCTTATCAGTGACAGTAGATGGGTGCTGTACAGTAGTATTATGTGCAGCACTTGGCTCCTGACACCGTAAGGGAGCCGGCACTGCACACAGAGTTGTTCCCGGGGCCAGTCCGCACTTCTGGGACCACTGGAGTGACAAAACAGGGGTTTAACCCATGAGGCCATGCCCCCTACTCGTGAGGCCCTGCCCCAACTCATGAGGCCCTGCCCCTTATTTGCCATTGCGCACTAGAAGCCTGCCCACTCCATATATAGTGCATGTGTGCAGATCTCCATAAAAATGGTGACTGTGCCAAGCTTCCAGTGATATCTGCGTGTATCTCTGGAAAAATGCCATATA
The DNA here is from genome assembly GCA_031769625.1 of Taudactylus pleione. Taxonomy (NCBI): domain Eukaryota; kingdom Metazoa; phylum Chordata; class Amphibia; order Anura; family Myobatrachidae; genus Taudactylus; species Taudactylus pleione. The sequence goes on from JAUIMM010000153.1 coordinate 4,869,409, forward strand.
TCCAGTGGGGAATTGGTATGTATGACCTCAGGACGTGAGGCCGGCGGTTGAAATCCCAATGCCGGCAGCCCGATGGGTGAAGATCCTGACAGCGGAGGTAAGTAGGCTATCCCTACCCCTTTCCTCACCTAGCCCCAATCCTCCCAGGGGGGGAGGGTGCCTAACCCTAACCTCCCCCTGGGGGTGCCTAACCCTAACCCCCCCTTCCTCTAGCCTAACCCTAACTCTCCCAGGGGGGTGCCTAACCCTAAGTCTCCCCGGGAGTCCCTAAACCTAATCCCCCCCTACAGCGACTAAGAGGTCCCGATGCCCGGCTTACCTTCGATCGGTATGCGGGCGTCGGGATTTCGGTGGGTGGATAATGATAGGCGTCAGGATTTTGACGCCTATCATTAGTCCCATGCCGTGATTTGACAGTCGGGAAGGCGGCGGTTGACATTTCGACTGCCTGCTTCCTGACTACATACCATCCAGTGGTACCTACTGTGCTGATTTAGAGGTGTGTATTTTAAATCAGTGCAGGGTGTGCAGTGTGGGCCCCCTGGAACAGGGGTCCAAGTACACTGCACACCCCTCACCCATTATAGATACGCTTATGCCCAAAATACATGACTAAATCCATTTTATTTAAAACCCTACTCTCTGTAATATGATAGCTATGTGCGCTGCAATGACCTCTAGTGGTTAAACAGAGTAGTTTTTCTTCTTTAATGTCCCTAATTTCCAGGGTTTATTTTAGATTTTAAATTGATGTCCTATTTCTGAGAACTCAACATTTGCATAGTAAATGAATGCTATATTAATTTTTCTATTATTAATTATTATTATTATTATTATTATTATTATTATTAATATTTTACATTTTTTTGTGGGTCTGAAAACTTAATGTGCCTAAGTGGTAGTTATTTTAAAACAATAACATGTAGCAGATTTAAAATGTGCAGAGTGATTTAGCAGGGGTATGTCCAAAATGAAATGAAAATTGCAGTGTTAAAATCTACCTGCCCAGTATTTGTGGGCTATGGGCCTAATTCAGAGGCGCTCGCTATTTGCGAGCGCTCACTCTGAATCAGGGCGGATTTTTAAAAATAAAAAAAATCTGCCTCCAGGCCGCTCGCAAAGCTGTGGGTGACCACCCACAGCTTTTGCTAGTGGCCTGGCGATGGTCGCGATTATTGCGACCATCGGTCTTGCGACAAGACCCTTGTGGAAGGGTCCCGGTTCCCGCAAGCCCGAGTGAACTTACTGCTCTAATAGACAAAAATACAAATGATGTCAGTAGGGCCACCCACAAACGGCAGGTGTTCCTTCAGGAATGCCTCCGTTTGTCCAGCCAGCCCCCCTCCCCGCCTACAAAATGGGACGAGCTGTCGATCAACATCGACAGCCGCCCCGTTTTGTAACGAGCCCCGGAGCGAGTGGCTCTCACTCGCTCTGGGGCTCGCACACGCGCATTGCGCACATGTGTGCTGGCCAACCATCGACCTGCTTGCGAGCGCTATGCGCTCATGAGCAGGTCTGAATCAGGCCCTATATGCAAAAGCAGCCAGTATTTACCCCACATGCTAAATTTTTTTATGTATTTGCACCCCATGCATTGTAACATGGTTTTACCAAGATGCACAGTTTCTTGCTCCCTCTTAAGTTGGGTACACGCTAGATAGACTTGACGGCCAACTGGCCATCGCACCAACGAAATGGTTGATGTAGGTAAGTATACACACTTACTGACCACTGCTCAACATGTCATCCTGAAGTCACAGTGGGATGGGCATTTGAATTTGCCCGCCCGGTTGTGACCTCAGAGCCTGATTCAGAGCCGGACGCTCGCTCTGAATCAGGGCCCTCCTACATGAAAATGGAGCGGCCTTATGGACGCTCGCATAGCTGTGGGTGGGCGAGCGTCCATGATGATGGTCGCGATGGTCAAGACCATCACGACCATCGGGCTTGCAACGGAGACCCTGCGGTAGGGTCTCGTTGCCGCAAGCCCTGGAGTGATTTTGGCTCTATCAGAGCCAAAATCACTCCCACTGACATCACTAGTGATGTCAGTGGGGCCAACTTCAGACGGTAGGCGTTCCCATGGGAGCGCCTCCCTCTGGCAGCCACGCCCCCGGCACGCCCACCAAAGGGGGCGTGCTGTCAATCAACATTGACAGCACGCCCCCTTTGGTGCGAGACCCGGAGCGACGGAGAGCCCGTCGCTAGCCGGGTCTCGCGCATGCGCACGACGGAGCTCCCTCCATCGTACGCATGTGCAGTGGGGCAACATTGACCCGCTTGCGAGCATCCTGTGCTCGCGAGCAGGTCTGAATGACCCCCTCAGTCCATGTAGCAAAAATATGGGCGGTCAGCAGCCTGCCCGTACACAGAGGCAGATGCGGTGATATATCTGCAGCACAGCCAACATGATGTTGGTCACAGACATATCTGAAAATCCACTCTTTAGTAAATGTACCCCGTACTGTCTATGGGGAGATGCCAGAAATGAATGAAGCAAAGATCCAAAAAGGTGGCAGTATTTGTACCCTGTTATACTCCATATTCCCTTTTTTAAAGCTTATATATTTATACTACAGCACGCAAAGCTACACACACTGACAAAAACTAACACAGCAATAAGCGTCCAGCACCAGTTGTACAATTATACCCCTGATAGTGCTCTACAGGGGCATAGGGAGGATGGTTCAGACGGAGCGCGAGCTTTAGGCGCCGAAAAGGAGAGAGGGCGCTGGCTTGAGTTAAACCTAATTCCATTCCTGCAGATCTGCGGATGGAACGCGATTATGCCCGCTGCAAAGCCACATCCCCTTGCAGTGATGTGACTAGCTTATGTCACTGCCTCTTCACCTATCGAGCCCTCTCCCTGCCTTCCCAGAGATTGACGTCATCGGGGTTAAGTACGGCAGCACCGGGACGAGGAGCTTAAGTCCAGGGGTGGAGCTTAATCCCAGAGCCGCTGAGTACTGCAGGTGAATGGACAGAGGTGCCGTGGATGTGCAGGTGCCCACAATAAAAAAAAAGAAAGAAAAGAGGTGCGTGCTCTTGCTATATAACTGTGTGTGTGTATATATATATATATATATATATATATATATATATATATATATATATGTGTTCATATCTGTGTGTACACACAGGGCTCAAAGTGAGCCGGTATACGGCGGTATGCAATACTGCCAATTCAGCATGCAACCCCTGCGGCAGTGCTGGAAGCAAAAAAAAGAGAAACTGCAGTATTATCTGGAGATGTGTCCTATTAGGGACACATCTCTAAGCAGCACTGAGAATCGGGTGACAGGTCCCGGCGCTCTGACGGTAGGGCAGATGCAGCACTGGCAGCAGTACACAACCCCGGCCCCAGTCGGGAGGCAATCACAGACCGGCGGCCAAATAAAAAGAATCATCGGCGGTGCCCTTTTAAATTTGGCGCCGGCCACTAGTCAATCACGGCTTGCGGACTGGCAGCCAATCAGAATCAGCACGTGGCTGTTTCTGATTGGCTGCCGGTCTATGCCATGATTGGTTCACAGCAGGCACCAAGTCCAAAACGCCACCTCAACTTCCCCGGCGCTCCATCCCAGCACTTATCAAAGCAGTCAGTGTTCCTGCCTGATGATGTGCCACCCACAAGAGCCCACTGCCAGCCAGGGGACAGGGAGGAAAAGCCGGACTGTGACAGAAATAGAGGTACAGTGGGTGAGAGAAGGAATAAGGCAGTGTGAGGTGCAGGAGGTGGGACAGGGAAGCAGGCAATTTTAGGTGCAGGATGTAGGAGTGGGGAGTAGATAGTGTATTAGCGTCTTGGGCTGCAGCCATTTTGTAGTAAAATGGACGAGGTCATGCATCTGTGAGTGTGGAGGCTTTTCCATTTGGAACTCCCAGCGTTGTACTCTTTGGGCACGAATGAATAGGGTGACTCCTAAACAAGTTAGGATCTCTCGTTTCAATTTTTCATAGTCTTTGGCATCAGCTAGGCATAAGTTGTAGTAGGCCTTTTGTGGCTCTCCAGACAGGAAAGGTGCCACCAGACTTGCCCATTGTTCCTTGGGCCAACTCTCCCTCTCTGCTGTTCTCTCAAATGCGGTGAGATACGCTTCCACATCATCGCCCAAAGTCATCTTCTGTAGGAAGTGACTGGCGCATATGGAGCGAGCGGTGGTGGGAGGACCAGTTGTAGCATCACCAGACCGGGCTACTAGGTGCTGTACCATCTCATTTAAGGCCTGGCTGTTTTCCGCTAAGGCCTGGCGGGTTTCCTCAATGGTAACCTGTTGCTGCCTCTGGGCCGCCTCCAAGGCCAACAGTTGCACCTCTGTGGATTCCTGCTGAGCTCTGGTAGCTTTCTGCTGAGCCACCGTAGCTTGGAGCAAGGCTTTTACAACGTCCTTCATGCTGCTTTTAGGTGTGGGCTGGAAGCAAAATCTGGCTTCTCTAAGCATCTGTGGGTGCCACCTCCATGGACTTCAACATTATATCCACCAGAAATTATGGGTGTCTGTCACTATAAATTTTAAAAGTAGAAATTTTTTCTTGGCTGCAACTTCAGTGTGTTTGCCCGCATTCTCCACCAAATGTGACACAGTTGGGATAGTGGTCCCTCTCCGGGGGTAGATGGGCTCCCTCTTTACACACAGCAGCCGTAGAAACAGGAGACAAGTCTGGGAATCTCGTACAAACTGGTCGGCGCCAGTCTTTATTGTGCCACACACAATAATATAAACAAAAGCATGAACATAAGTCTTAGCCCGGCTGGGCACTAACTACACAGCAGATTCCCTTGCTACAACAATGGTAGGGCCTATTGCCCTTACCATCAACAAAACTCGTGCACAGTACTTACAGGGTTTTAACCAAGTGTCTTTGAAAAGGCTAAACTTCCAGCTCCCCCAGGTATGAGACATTCAGCCACAAACAAACCCAGCTTAAATCAGCCAGTCCCAGGTGGAAGCCCTAATGAGCCTGCTACCAGGCTGAAAGGCCCAAAATCTGGAGTAGCCTATGAATGGAGCCCTCTCTCTCCTCACACCCACACATCCCCAGGACCGATTCCGGCTTTTCACAGAAGCCGACATTACTAGTCTGCTTTTCTAACAGACTTCTCCTGGGGGTTTTAAAAGACATAAGACAGGAATCTGGGACAAATATAGAAGCCATTCCACATGTCTCCAGTGCTTCTATCACTATATATATATATATATTTCAAACTGCAACTCCTTTGAATACAGGGAATGTTGGTTCCAAAATATTGCAATAATTTGTTAAGCTGGATTAAGCCTGTCGTTTATTTAAATTTTGTGGTCACACTTGCTAGGGCACCTTGTTTTTCAAATGTAAGACAAACTTTTTTCTCTTTTTCCAGGTGCTTATTAACTGATAGCCCTGGGTGTGGTCCTGTCTCTTTAAGCCAGGACCCACATTCATGTTTAAAATGTATGCAAGCTTGGGCCAAAGGTGGCAGACCAAGATCATTTATCTGAGAATCAGGGTAGGGACTGGCCAGATGGGAATGACCGTGAAGTGGTGGTCAGCTTAACAAATTATTGCAATATTTTGGAACCAACATTCCCTGTATTCAAAGGAGTTGCAGTTTGAAAAGCATGTGAGTGCCGAGTTTGTATGATATTCTTTATGTAGATGGTGTGGTCACATACCAAGGGCACCCCAGATGGTTGAGTGCCGTGGATTAAGCCTGTCATATATATATATATATATATATATATATACATACTTCCCAACTGTCCTGCAATCAGCAGGACAGTCTAGTTTTTCTGTGACTTTCTCGCTGTCACACCCACGAGCTGCAATGTCCCGCGGTGGGGTGGGGGTTGGGGGGAGCACGGGTATGCACACGGCATCTGTTCATCAGAGTATGGAGAGCCTGGGGGCTGCCAGCATCCCGGAGAGTGCTGGGCACGGCCCATTGTTGCGTAAATTGGGGAGCCGTGAGGCTCCACCCCATTTTTACGAGGAAACTGTCCCTCTTCAGGGACCCTAAAATTTGGGAGGTAACGGTCTCTGTTCTTAATTTAGTTTTTTTTTTTTTTCCTTTCAAATGTGCACATGCCCCAACATGTTGTCCTTGCCCCCAATTCAGTACAGGTGAGGGGGGCGCCGCAACATACTCTTGATCCGGGCACCATGGCTCCTAGCTACACCTCTGGTGCTATTTATATGCCATCAGAATCCTACAGATGCTCCTTAGATGCCATCAGACCCCTACAGGTGTATTTTGTCTCATGTCATAACATAGCTGCAACTCCAAAAATAGGCCCTTAGGTTCCACTATATTAACAGGGAAAAATATGTCCTGTCCTGTCACCGCCAGTGGCTTGTTAAAGTTCAGCACATTCATCCCGAGCCAATTCAAAGCTTTGACCACCTCGCTGGGTGTCCAAAATCCCGCCCACCCACCCATCAGCAGCTGTCTGAATCCCCACCACCAGTCAAACAAAGCCCCGTCTACTAACCCATGGCTGTACAAAGTTTTGTCCCTGGCTGAGAGGCTCACAGGCAATAGTTATTTTTTTTCTAAGGGGGTGTGGCAATGTCTCCATCGATTAGGCCATGCTCCCTGAGAATAACAGGTTCCAGGTGATTCGCTATGGAACTGGCTCCACCCATCCAGTTGAGTGTTCAAAGCCTGCCTCTATCCATCTGATTCACCACCCATTCAACTTGGCTGCCCAAAGCCGCACCCCCAGCCACCCAAAATCACACCCATACATATTCACTACATAAAGTCATGCCCCCAGCCACCCAAAGTACTGCGCATTCACCTCTACCTCAGCAACTGAGAGGGCAGCTGGGTACTAAAATAATGAAAAAAGTATAAGCGCTGTCCTTGGAGCCGCAGAGGCAGAGCTGTCCAGAGCAGGAGAGAAGTTAGGTGAAGTCTACATGCATAACCAAAGAATCTACTCTCATGTCTCAGGTCGGTAAGGCTGGGGGCATGGTGTGGAAAGTGGGCGGTGTGGGGGTGTTATTGTGCCAATGTGGCCCCAACCCCTTCTTTACAATGACGTGATTACCAGCATTGTGAATCAGGGCGGGATTACAATGATGCGATTCAGCATGTATAGATATATCGGCCTCCGCACCACCCACTTAACTCAGGAAGTGGGCAGTGCTGGGCAGCCACAGGCCGTGCGACTTGTCTCTTCTCTCCCGGGCATCCAGGAGAGACACCTGTGTTTTGGGAACCTCACGGACACTCTGGGAGAGTAGTTATGTATGGGTCAGTGTAATATCTGGCACCGACGCTGCTCTGTCTGTGTTCATGATCTTACACTGGGATGCAGTCATTGTAAGTATGTGTATGTGTATATATATATATATATATATATATATATATATACACACACATACACACAGAGCTGTAACTAGACTTTTTGGTGTCCTGTGCCAGAGAAAGTATTGCCGGCCCCCCCCATTTTTTAAATAGGGTCATGAGAGTACATGGCCTCCTGGGGAAGGGCCAGGGAAGAGATAGGGGTAGCCAGGAGATGCTAGGGATAAAAGAAGAGGAAGCTACAAGCAGGGGCGTTTCTAGAGAGGAGGGGGCGCAGTCTCCGACACGTGGTCCCTCCACTCTGTCCGGCGGCCGGCAGCGCACTGAGCTGTGCATGGCCAGTGCCGGAGTTATAGACTCTGGGCACTAGAGTGAGCCCAGAGTCTATAAAGTAAAATGACCGCAGCAGCCATTCTCCCTGTACTGCGCATGCGCAAACGACAAGAAAATGGCCGCGGCGGCCATTTTCCAGTCGTATTTACAGTGCTGGACCCCGGGCCGATGTGGGACTCAGGGGAGGTAAGTAAAACTATGGGTGCAGGGTATGCGGTGTGCTGCACCCATTATAGAAACACCTTTGGCTACAAGTGAGAATGATAATAAACAGGAAAATTGACAGGCCCAAACAGCACCCTCTGCCCTGCGGTGCCCTGTGCCATGACACTGGTCGCACTACCCTAGTTACGGCCCTGTATATATGTATATATATATATATATGTTGAAGTGCAGGGGCATTTTAAGAGAGGAAGGGGCCCGTGTGCAGACTCAGTGCTGGACCAGCACTGCAGAGCAGCACTCTGGAGACAACGGACAGTTAAGTAAAAAGACTATAATGGGTGCAGGGTGTGCGGTGTGGGCCCCCCTGGACCCAGAGGCCCGTGTGCATGCACACTCTACACCCATTATAGATATGCCCCTGGTGTAGTGCCGTCACTCCATAGCTTGCTATGTGCATCCGGTGCCTTCCAATTAACTTTCCCAGCCAGGAAAGGAACAAATGGTCACGGTACTGTTTAATTACTTTTTAGATCTTAATTTATCGGTTCAGGTAACCTGATGAAAGAACCGATAATGGAGTTATGAAGTGAATTATTTCTAAGGCCCGTATTCAATTAGCGGCGAAAAGTTGGAATCCGCAAAAAAGTATCGTGGATGATGTTATTTCACGAGGTGGAAAAGTATCGCCGTATTCAATTGCAAAGACTTTTCGCGTACGCGGAAAGTCAATGCAATGTAATAGGCGAAAAAGTTTCGCCTATGAATAGCAGGTGGAAAAAGTGCAGAATTGAGGTTTTGGGGTGCAAACCCCCCTGCACCCTTGGGACAGTCCCCAAAGATACATTGTGTCAAATTAAAAATAAAATACTTTAAAACACCCCCAAAAAAGTACTTTCATTTTGGGAGCAAAAGACTGCAAAGTTGGGGGACAAACTTAAAAACTAGCGAAATATACTTCTGGGGAGTCCCCAAGTATGGGATAGATGTTTTTTTGAATGCAGGTGCTTGCGGCAGGTGGATTTTTTCCGTGATTTAAAAATTCACTTTAACAATTTAAATATATGTAAGCGCCCATTTTCATGTACCCCAATTTTGCTGGGAGTAGTTATTTTCTTATAAAAATATTGCTTAATGCTATTCTTCACCACTTGTGTTAATGTGCTAATTGGAGCCAATTGTCACAACTTAAGTACCCCAAATACATTCATGAGGGCTAATCTGGGGCATCTATAGTGATCCCCAATGTTAGTGCATCTTTTGGGGGCGTCAGGCTGATTTCCCCGTTTTTTACAGCACTTTCCACCTGTTCCGTTTTCGGGTCCTTTGGAATTGAATACGGCGGGGACGTGCGCGATAAGTTTGCGCACCTAAAACATGTGATGTAGGCAAAAAGGCCAGCAGGCGGAAAAGTATCACGTATGCGAAACTAATTGAATACGGGCCTAAGTCGTCCAGAGTGCCGCCGCTACCGTGACTATACATCTTGACATCCTGATGAAGGGGCGTGTTGCCCCGAAACGTCGATGATGGTTTTTCTGCAATAAACCACTGCACAATTTTTAACATACTGAAAAGCCTCTGAGTGCCGCCTTCTTGTTTCTGCATATGGTGGGGACGCCGTTCCCTATAAAGAAGGAACCGGAGCAAGATCTGTGCAATATTTAACCCTGTGAGTGCCGGATCATTGCTGTATTTGTACATATACATATATATATATATATAATTTTTCTTTACTGAAGCATGTGAATACAACAAAATTAAAATAGACAATATACAAAAAATTACAAAAAAAAACCCATTAGCATTATATATCAAGAAATAATACTATAAAATCAACAATATTCACATAAATGCAAAAAGCAATGAAAATTAATAGACTCGAACTTGCATTCCACCGTCACCTGGGTAGAGATTAGGTTTCTTTATCAAGCAGTGAAAAACGTAGTATAGCAGACCAGTGGAGAAGTTGCCCATGGCAACCAATCAGCTTTGAAGTAACATTTATTAAGTACAGTCTATAAAATAATAGGCAGGAACTGATTGGCTGCTACCTGCAATCAGTCATTATTTGAGTGAAACTACCCTGCAGGCAGAAGGTATGAGGAGAAGGAGGGGGCAGTGTCCCAGTAGGGGGTGGGTAAACCAAGCAGAGGGTACAGCCCTGACTCCTGCAATGTAACATGGGAGATAGGAGGGATGGAGGAGCTGCCACGGTCCACAGTGACAACAACTCAGCCTGTGAGGTATGAGGGACATTACATTATATTGTATTACCCCAGTATGTGTAACTATGTACATGTGTCTCTGTGTATATATGTCTCTGTGTAACTGTATATATGTGTCTGTGTAACTGTATGTATGTATGTACTGCATGTATGTACTGTATGTATGTATGTGTCTGTAACTGTACATATGCGTCCCTGTAACTGTATGTGTCTGTATAAGTGTGTATGTATGTATGTATGTATGTATGTGTCAGTGTAACTGTACATATGTGTCTCTGTAACTGTATGTGTAACTGTATGTGTCTGTATAAGTGTGTATGTATGTATGTATGTATGTATGTATGTATGTGTCAGTGTAACTGTACATATGTGTCTCTGTAACTGTATGTGTAACTGTATGTGTGTATGTATGTATGTAGGTATACATATGTGTCTGTGTAACTGTATCTGTCTGTATAAGTGTATATGTATGTACTGTATGTATGTATCAGTACATATGTGTCCCTGTAACTGTACGGTATGTGTCTGTGTAACTGTATACAGTATGTATGTATGTATGTATGTGTCAGTGTAACTGTACATATGTGTCCCTGTAACTGTATGTGTCTGTGTAATTGTATATATGTGTCTCTAACTGTATGTGTAACTGTATATAGTGTGTGTGTATGTATGTATACATATGTGTCTGTGTAACTGTTTCTGTCTGTATAAGTGTGTAAGTATGTATGTATGTACTGTATGTATGTATCAGTGTAACAGTACATATATGTCCTGCAACTGTATGTGTCTGTGTAACTGTATACAGTATGTATGTATGTGTCTGTTTAACTGTACATATGTGTCTCTGTAACTGTATGTGTAACTGTATATAGTATGTGTGTGTGTATGTATGTATGTATTACATATGTGTCTGTGTAACTGTTTCTGTCTGTATAAGTGTATACGTATGTATGTATGTACTGTATGTATGTATATATCAGTGTAACAAAACATATTGTCCTGTAACTGTATGTGTCTGTGTAATTGTATACAGTATGTATGTATGTATCTATGTAACTGTATGTGTCTGTGTAACTGTATACAGTATGTGTGTGTCAGTGTAACTGTACATATGTGTCCCTGTAACAGTATGTGTCTGTGTAACTGTATGTGTCTGTTTAACTGTACATATGTGTATCTGTAACTGTATGTGTCTGTATAAGTGTGTATGTATGTATGTATGTATGTGTCAGTGTAACTGTACATATGTGTCTCTGTAACTGTATGTGTAACTGTATATAGTATGTGTGTATGTATCTATACATATGTGTCTGTGTAACTGTATCTGTCTGTATAAGTGTATACATATGTATACTATATATGTACTGTATGTATGTATCAGTGTAACAGTATATATGTGTCCCTGTAACTATGTGTCTTTGTAACTGAACATATGTGTCTCTGTAACTGTATGTGTCTGTATAAGTGTGTATGTATGTATGTATGTATGTGTCAGTGTAACTGTACATATATGTCTCTGTAACTGTATGTGTAACTGTATATAGTATGTGTGTATGTATGTATGTATACATATGTGTCTGAGTAACTGTATCTGTCTGTATAAGTGTATATGTATGTATGTACTGTATGAATGTATGTATCAGTACATATATGTCTCTGCAACTGTGTGTCTGTGTAACTGTATGTGTCTATTTAACTGTACATATGTGTCTCTGTAACTGTATGTGTCTGTGTAACTGTGCATATGTGTCTCTGTAACTGTATGTGTCTGTGTAACTGTGCATATGTGTCTGTGTAACTGTACATATGTGTCTGTGTAACTGTATGTGTCTGTGTAACTGTACATATGTGTCTGTGTAACTGTATGTGTCAGTGTAACTGTACATATGTGTCCCTGTAACTGTATGTGTCTGTGTAATTGTATATATGTGTCTCTAACTGTATGTGTAACTGTATATAGTGTGTGTGTATGTATGTATACATATGTGTCTGTGTAACTGTTTCTGTCTGTATAAGTGTGTAAGTATGTATGTATGTACTGTATGTATGTATCAGTGTAACAGTACATATATGTCCTGCAACTGTATGTGTCTGTGTAACTGTATACAGTATGTATGTATGTGTCTGTTTAACTGTACATATGTGTCTCTGTAACTGTATGTGTAACTGTATATAGTATGTGTGTGTATGTATGTATGTATACATATGTGTCTGTGTAACTGTTTCTGTCTGTATAAGTGTATACGTATGTATGTATGTACTGTATGTATGTATGTATCAGTGTAACAAAACATATGTGTCCTGTAACTGTATGTGTCTGTGTAATTGTATACAGTATGTATGTATGTATCTATGTAACTGTATGTGTCTGTGTAACTGTATACAGTATGTATGTGTCTGTGTAACTGTACATTTGTGTCTCTGTAACTGTATGTGTCTGTGTAACTGTACATATGTGTCTGTGTAACTGTATGTGTCTGTGTAACTGTACATATGTGTCTCTGTAACTGTATGTGTCCATGGCCTCTATTTGTTATCATTATTTTTACGAAAATAAAGTGAAAAAGGGTGTTTTCACACCCATGTCACATTATTTTAGTTTCACCTAAAGCAGGGCTCGACAAAACCCGGGGGCCACGTCACCATGGCGACCAGATTTGGTTGCCTGGCGACCAGATTTTCAGCAACCCCCGGCCCTGTAGTGCAGACCGCGAGCGCGGTCCACACTACAGAGTAACAAACACACACCCGCCAGCGGCGGCTGTATGTTTGTTATAGCAGCCGATGAGAGTCTTTCAGACTCTCATTGGCTGCTGCGTCGTCCACGGAGTGAGCCGGCTGGAGCTCACTCATGAGCTCTGCCTTCCGGCTCACCCGCAGCAGATTGGGAGAGATGTCATGACGTCTCTCCCATGGTGCAGAGCGGCCAGGAGGAGAGGACAGCGGCGGTCGGCGGTAGGAGCGTGGATCAGGCAAGTTGCGTTTTCATTTTTTTTAAGGGGCACTGCATAGGGGGGGTGGCCGCTACTGGGGACACTGTGGGGGCACTGCATAGTTTGGGTGGCCGCTACTGTGGGGGCAGTGCATAGGTGGGGTGGCCATTATTGGGGACACGGTATGGGGGGGCCACTACTGGGGCACTGTACAGGGTGGGGCCACTACTAGGGGCAATGCATAATGGAGACTACTACTGGGGTAACTGCATGAGGGGGACTACTATTGGGGGCACTGTATAGGGGGGACTACTACTAGGGGCAATGCATAGGGGGCCACTTCTGGGGGCACTATATATGGGGACCACTACTGGGGGCACTGCATAGGGGGGGTGGCCGCTACTGGGGCCACTGCATAGGGGGGTTGCCGCTACTGGGGGCACTGTATAAGGGGGGGTGTTACTAGGGCACTGTATAGGGGGGCGCTACTAAGGGCAATGCATAGTGGGTATTACTACTGGGGGCACTGTATAGGGGGACTACTACTGGCGGCACTGCAAAGGGGGGGACTACTACTGGGGGCTCTGCTTGGGGGCACTACTATAGGGGGCACTGCATAGGAGGACTACTACTGGGGGCACTGCATAGGGGAACTACTACTGGCGGCACTACAGAGGGGGGGACTACTACAGGGGCACTGCATAGGGGGGACTACTACTGGGGCACTGCATAGGGGGGACTACTACTGGGGGCATTTCATAGGGGGACCACTACTGCGGGAACTGCATAGGGGTGCCCAAAGCATATTCTTGCATCTGAGCCCGCCACTCTCTAGTTTGGCCACTGCCGGCCATGGGGGTGGATGGCTGGGGCGTAGGTGCTCAGTAATGCTGCCCAGGGGGAAGGGGGGGTCTGGCTCCTACACTTTCATCCTGGCTCCTAGGTTTTAGACACATTTGTGAAGCCCTGACCTAAAGTTACTACAGGGCAATTGGAGTAGAATTCGTAAAATTCTACTCCAACCCCTAAGTATCACTTATTTTTAGTAATCAGATCGCATTTCCCATAATTGTAATGGGAAATGCGATCTGTGTGCAAGTTGCTAAAAATAATTTGTGAAAAAAATTCCGGGGGAAAGCCCTGTGATAATAACGCCATCTGGAGGTGGCATTATCCAGGGTCTCCCCCGGTTATTGTACTCCTGTTCCGCTCTAACATGCAGAGCAGAGCCTTGGGCCGGCCCCAGTGATCAGCTGTGTGGTCTAAACAGACCACATGCTGATACACTGCAAAAAAAAAATAGTTAAAAAAAAATTAACTTACCTGAGTCCAGGGACCGGAGTTCGGGGCTCGCGTGATGTCTTCCCTCCGGTCAACTGGTCTCCCATACTGCACTGCGGCCCGGACATCAGGTGACCGGGTCCCAGTGCAGTATGGGATGTCAGCTGACCGTAGTCATGGAGGACATCACTGGAGCCCGGGTCATGCAGGCAATTAAGGGAAGGGGAGTCGCGGGGGGGTCCACGATCTCGGGGGGCGGAACTTAGCGCCGGGGTGGGTAGCAGCGGCGGCTGGTCAGCGCATGCGCGGTCACTTCTCATGGTATTTTTTGTGAAAATACCTTGATAAGGCAGGGGATTCGCAGGGACAGAGCTTTATCGCAAGCTCTGTCCCTCTAAGCGATTTTTAGTGAATCCCTGTGATATTGCCTGATTTTGCAATGCGGATTGTAGTAAATAGAGCCTCAAGTAACTACATATGTGTCTCTGTAAATGTATGTGTCTGTGTAACTGTATATATGTACATACTTGTCTCTGTAACTGTATGTGTCAGTGTAACTGTAAACATATGTCTATAACCATAGGCGTGTGCATGCAGTGAAAGTGGGGGAACCCGCGGAAGCAGAGTGGGTGTGGTTGCCAGCGGTCCTGCATATGGCAGCGATTTGTTTTTATTTTTTTCTACAGTATTTACCTAAAGACGTTTATTTAACAGAGGGGGAGGGGGGGGGGGCACCAAAGGAAAGTTTTCGCCCTGGGCTCTCACATGGTGTAGAACCAGCCCTGTATACACTTACATATAAATATCCCCAACATGCACCACATATTATAAATAACATTTCTAGATGTATGTATATACAGTATATGTGAAAATATATATATGCCGGGATGTGGGAGATCTGGGCATAGAGTAGGGAAGTGATTCCCAACCTCGGTCCTCAAGGCACACTAACAGTCCTGGTTTTAGTGATATCCATTATTGTGCACAGATGGTTAAATCAAAATAACTGAGGTACTAATTAAGTCACAAGTATGGCTATCCCTAAAACCTGGACTGTTAGTGTGCCTTGAGGACCGTGGTTGGGAACCCCTGGCGTAGGGTGTTACAGAACGGTAATATGTATCTGTAATTGGCAGTAGCATACCATGACTGTGTAACTGTTGTTGCTAAATGGGAAAAGATTGTATATTGTGTTTGAGCCTCTGAGGCAGCACAGAAAAAGTTTGATATGTAGGTTGTAGATACTAAACATTTGCTCATACAAAGGGTGAAAATTAACATTTCCAGACAGTGCAATTTCAAGGTACAAGGGCTTGACTTTCCAAAAGGGTACTTTCACTTTTTCATATACATAAAAGGTAACATAAAAATTAAAGTGGGTCGTTGTTTGGGATAAAACAGTCTAAGAAAAATAACCCGGTCGAGTTACACGGGAATCTGACCCTAGTAGCTATCAGGGTCAAACACGGGAAGGACCCGAGTAACGGTGCGGTGTAAACGGCATACCACAGGTTACTGATGGAGCTTCAGTGAGCAGTCATCACAGTTTTTATGATTTCATCTTTGTGAGCCTGAAAAACTGCAATTTTTAATGGCATACACAGGTTTTGCAGGGCAGACCTAGGTTCAGTGTGAAAGGGGCCAACCCAGGAATAACCTGGGTTCAAGGTGCAGTGTGACAGGGGTCTGACCCATTTATGACACAGTTTGGAACAGTGTTTGAAAACTCAGGACGGACACAGTTATACCTCTTTTCCACCAAAAACCCGGGTCCGACCTGGGTTTTCAGATGTGGTTCCAACCCAGGTCAGACACCATTTACACAGCACCATCGATCTGGGTTATTCTCAGGTCAGCCCCGTTCACACTGAACCTGGGTCTGCCCTGCTAAACATGTGAGGTCATAAAAAGTGGGAGGTGACTGCTCCACAATCACCAATCAGCTCATTTTAGGCATGACCCAGGTCGGATAACCCGGGTTGCGTTGTTTACACTGTATCATTACCCAGGTCCATCCTGGGTCCGACCCTGGTAGCTACCTGGGTTGGATTGCCAGGTCACTTTACCCGGGTTATTTTTCAAGGACCCTTTTACACTGAGCTGCGACCTGGGTAGACCCAGCAATAACCTGGGTTTTAGCTCTGGTGTAAAAGGGGTATAATTTGATGGCAAAGGGGTATTATTTTTCCATTTTTCTTCAGTGGCTAGGGATGTGGGATGAACACTTACAGAAATATGGCAATGATCAGTGAACATTTTATTATTTTGTAATAACCCAAACTACTCTGGCACTCAGGCAAAGGTACACAATACAGAGAAAGAAAACATTTATGTTATACAGTTGCTCCATCTAAAGTGGTTGTGAAGGTAGGCACTAGCTGTGCCTTCCGTGGAGCTAGCCAGACCCCACAGCACAGACCACACCCCTGGTGCAGACCACACACAGAGCATTGGTCACGCCCTCTCATCACTAGTCACACCACAACAGTGCTGGTCACACCCCCTGTAGCAGCACACATAGGCCCTAAATAATTTTCAGCTCCAGACCCATTTGGACCTTAATCTGGCATTGCCCACGTGGAAGGATTCCGCTCCCCATCACTACTCCAGAGAAGCTACAGATGCAAGTACAGATGTGTCCACATACATTTATCCTCCATGCGCTACAAGTCACGCCACACATAACGCAGGAGCTCCATGTGCCTTGGTAAATGAGTCTTATTCACACAGTGATGCGAATAGCTAGCACAAGCAGCTTCTGCTGATTAGAATGATATGCGGCATGCCTATGTTCTCTGTGCGTCTTTGGGTGTATCTGCATGAGAAATGCTGTGTTGCAGTGTCAGCAGCTGTAGCAGACACACAGAGAACATAGGCATGCTGCATATCATTTTAATCAGCAGAAGCTGCTAGTGCTAGCTATTCGCATCACTGTGTGAATAAGACTCATTTAAAGGTAAAAAGTCCCACAAAACACGCTCAGAGCTACCGAGTCACTCCATGGCAACGTGCGATTAGAAGGGCTGTTTAACGCGAAAGGAGGGTAGATGTATGAGGACACATTTCTATCAGAATACAAGCTGTACTGTAAGTGGATCTTCAGTGAATTATACTTCACTTTTATCAGTGGCTATGGCTCTGCAGTGTAGTTGAAGTAAAATGTACAGCATGTCCTAATAGAGAGCAAGCTGGAAATTGTAATTCCAAAATAGCTGAAGAGCCATAGATTACACTGGTATACAAACATCCATATATTACACTTAGGACCTGAGTCACTACATAGCGATATGGCACTGAACATCACGTGGTCATCAGCTGCACACATATCCATCATATAAGGTACCCTGATTGTAACAATTATCCTGCATACATCTATGGGAAAAACTTACAGTGATGCTGGTCGTGATGTACAGCACCAAATGGCACATCTTGGCAATCATGTTGAATTGCATCACCCGCTTTAAGTGGAATTTTCATTTAAAGTATAACTTCCATCTACAGCTTACAAAAAGGGCCACTGCTCAGGCACTAATTTTCTGCTGTTTTTAATTTTAAATGTATTTATTAATGCATGTATTTAATTTATCCATATAAATTCAGTTTCTTTATTGATTAAGACACATTTTATCTCTGTACTTCGATTTCATAGTATATGTGAGATGGGCCTTATTTGCAAGGTACACTTTTTCTTTATATACTACACTTTGGGGTCTATGTACAAAACCTTGGAGAGAGATAAAGTGTACGGAGATAAAGTACCAACCAATCAGCTCCTAACTAGATTTTTTCAAACAGTCTGTAAAGTGGCAGTTAGGAGCTGATTGGTTGGTACTTTATATCCATCCACTTTATTTCTCTTATTCCAATTCGGATGTCTTATATATTGATACGGCCATACCTGCTCGTTCCTGTCTCCTTCTAGAGTCACCATGTCTGCTCTCTATGTCCTCTCCAGCTGTTTTCCGTCTCTTCCTGTCTGCACTCTTTCCACTGTCCTTGTCACTTTCTTCTTTCTTGTACTGGCTCCTCCCCCTCTTATCACTCTTTCGGTTGATGTTATCCACAGAACAATTTTTCTGACTCCCATCATCAGAGCTGTCTATCACTATATAGCCATCTTCCACACGTAGGCTCATTTTCTTTCTGTTATTATGGGACTCGGCTGATGGTCTCCTCTTTCGGTTGGTGTTATCCACAGAACAATTATTATGGCTCCCATCATCAGAGCCTTCAATGACTATATATCCGTCTTCCATACGCAGGCTCCTATTCTTTCCATTCTCATGGGACTCGGTGGATGGTATCTTTCTAGCCTTCTTGATGGACCCAGACTCTTCTGAGCTGTCAAAAATCTTCCTTTTCTTTAAACCCATCGTCTTCTTTCTTCTCTTATAGATGGAAAACTCCTCTTCCTCTACGCTCCTGGCTTCCTCCAGATGTGACGCCATCCTGCCAACGGTCCAGCTGCCTCTCTGACTACCAACTGTCACTCTGAGCTTTGAAAGTTAACAGCAGCTTTGCTACAGCAACAGGTGATCATGTGACAGCAGCATGGCAGCTACTGGTGGCACCAGCTATGCTTTACCTGTCAGCCCACCAGCGCTGATGCATCTACCTTGTAGCTAATACTTGAGGCATCATTGTTTTCTGAGAATCAGATCAGATGGGATAACTTTTCCTCTTCCTTAGAATAAATCACACACTTTTCTAGGTAGACCCAAAAGGGCATATTCAATTAGGCGCGAGGTTACCAAAAATCTTGCACCTGCAGGTGCGAGATTTTTCGTATTCAATTGGTTCCGACATTTTATTTGGGGGAGGGGGGTGTTCTAATTTTTTTTCTCTCGCAGCTTTAGAGCATGTCTAATTTTTACTAAAATTGTTATTTTTAGGAAAAATTGTATGGACTTACTTGGGCACCTCCCTAATGACTAAGAAGTTTCCAATTACATTAATTACTCCATAGTTACTTACTTTCTGTAGCGCTGTCCTTCTCCTCCTCTTCACTGACATGCTGTAATCACTTCCTCTGTCTTCTTCCTGAGCACCCAGGACTCTGGTACATATGTACTGCTGGTGTCGGTGTGTGTGGTGGTGCAGGTGTGTGTGTGCAGTTCTGGTGTGTGGTGGTGCAGGTGTGTGTGTGTGGTGCTGTGTATGTGAGAGGTGTCAGTGGGGTGCAAACCCCCCTAGCCCAGCTAGGTCTGTCTGCAGCATTGGGAGCCTGCTGGTGAGTGGGCTGTGCAGGCTGATTTTAAAAATAAAAATTCCTCTGCTGCGGGATTTAGCCTGCAAAAAAATTTGTGACCAGTTTTTTTTTTTTTATTGAATTCTGCTGGTATCAGGAGCGTGCTAACCCGCAGTAACTCCAAAATTGGGATTGAGGTCCACAAATCTCAAACCTTATTGAATGTGCCCCAATGTATCTGCTATAAAATAACCAGTAAGTTTTCTAGTGGTGGGAAAGGGGTTATGGGTTAGGGTTAGACTACTTACATATTCTGACTGTCAGGATGCTGCTGTCAATACTCTGGGCCTAATTCAGACCCGTTCGCGAGCGTAGGACGCTCGCAAGTGGGTCGATGGTGCCCTAATGTGCATGCGCACGACGGAGGGAGCTCCGTCGTGCGCATGCGCGAGACCCGCATAGCGACAGCCAAGCTATCGCTCCGGGTCCCGCACCAAAGGGGGCGTGCTGTCGATGGTGACTGAGAGCACGCCCCCTTTGGTGGGCGTGCCTGGGGCGTGGCTGCCAGATGGAGGCGTTCCCATGGGAACGCCTACCGTCTGGGTCCGGCCCCACTGACATCACTAGTGATGTCAGTGGGAGTGATTTTGGCTCTGATAGAGCCAAAATCACTCCAGGGCTTGCGGCCACGAGACCCTACCGCTGGGTCTCGTCGCAAACCCGATGGTTGTGATGGTCTTGACCACAGCTATGCGAGCGTCCAAGAGGCCGCTCCAAGTTGAGGTAGGAGGGCCCTAATTCAGAGCGAGCGCTCTGGTCAGACCGTCCGGCTCTGAATCAGGCCCTCTGACCGCTGGGATCGCGTACCCAACCCGTAAACTGTAATGTGTATTTTTGCCCACATCCTGTACATGGTATGGTACACCGATATATGTCATTGTTATACATTAGAAGCTGTTGAATACATGTATGGTTATATTTGTGGGGCTAAATTAAGAAAAAATTTAAATAATAATGGATGAGATCTGCATTTCTTTCTGCTCTTTTTGCTCTACCTATTACAATAGAAAAGTATATTTATTACAGGTATGCTACAAAAGAACATCCTATTTGGCTAAGAATAAGGGGAGGAAATCAGCAGAAAAGCCCCTAAGACCGGGTATCTCATTGAAGAGAAATTCCTTTTGGTCTGGTCACCTGCAATCAATCCAGTAGAAGGGCTGACGTTATAGCTTTGTTGAAGGTATTTCACAATTATAATATATGTTTGTGTACCAGTAATAGTAATCCACGGTTAGTGTTCACTGTAGGTCTGGCGCAGGGCAGGGCACCAGACCTAGAGAAAGGGCACTTCTGCGCATACGTGCGTCCGAAAAGGGGACATAGCCAAGGAAAAGGGGGCGTGTCTTTATGATGCATCCCCACTTCGTCACTCATGGGGGCGTGACAGGCACTTACGGATATACCGCTGCGGACACTATGAATGAATGGCAGGCGCATGCGCCCGGAATCGATTCACCGACAGTGACCGCTGCACCGCCGTTTTTCCCCACCCATGGGACAGTGCGGCCCACGGGAGGGGACAGAACCCCAGGCTGTTTCAGCGGGGTGCCGTTCCGGAGGGCAGGGTGCTTTCTGCCCTTTAAAAATAGGGCAAGGCGCGCCCCCCCCGCTGATACAACCTAGCGGGAAAACTACACGGTATTACGGGGTTTGCAAAATACGCGCTATAGTGCGTTTTTATGTGCTACAGGAACTTTGGGACCCGTTTTTTTTAACTGAGTGGGTCCTACAGGTTGGTACACTAGACGATGTGTACTGACCTTGTTAGCGATGCGTCTCTGCGGGGTGCATACACACTTGCCAATGGCGAGAGAGCTGGGGTCATGCTGCATTCGGCAACATGGCCCATGCTAACAATGTCGCCTGTCAGACCTGCATGCAGGTCCAACAGGTGATGTCACTGACGATGCGTGGAAGCTGGGCAGGACGCTAGACCTAGATAAAGGGCACTTCTGCGCGCGTGCCCGAAAAGGGGGCGTGGTCAATGAAAAGGTGGTATGTCTTTATTACGCGTAAAGAGGGCTAATACTACCGGATTACCAGTTGTGAATTGATGGGCTCTATTCATTTGCAATGTGCAAATATCTACAGTGATACAAGACTTTCCCCTATAGTGACTTGTGATCCTTCTTTTTCAGCTTTCCTTTTTGTCAACAATGAATCACACCTTATGTACATAATTAATCTTGAAACATAGAACCAATGTTTTCCACAGTATGCAAATGAGATTCCATATATATGTATAACTTCAGATATTTCCTCAAATAGAGGATGTGAGTGACATACCTGCATTAATTGATTAATTCTTTATGTACATTCCCATGTGGATGAACCACACTATACCTGCTGTCTCTATATCCTATCTTCTTTTCTTTAGGTGGCACTACACTGACCCTATAACCCTCCCCGTTACTGTCCAATACCATTTGGCAAGACGATAATAGGTGGAGATTTGGGTTTATATAGCTAACCACTGTCTACATATATATTACATTTCAATGGGATTACTGTACATGGGAGATCTCTCACTTCTTCTGTAGATGTACATGAGAAGAAGCAGCAGAGCCTTTGTTTCAGAGTCTTTATCCCAGACTTTTTTCTATATTTCTTTAGAGACCCCTGGTTCTTTTATACCAATCTTCTTCCCAGGAACTCACATACCGAGCCTATAATCCTCTCATTGGTCATCCAATGCAAACTGCACAATAACCAACAGCAGAGATTGGGTTTGATTTAGTGGTTCACTGTTGACTTTTTTCAAGGGATGCTTGCACTGGTAGATCTCTCATTCTCTCTTCTCTACACTGTATGAGAGAAGACAGTAGAGCCCAGTTGCAGATTCGGATACATCCAACTTACCTTTGTTTTCACTTTCTGACTTCTAATATCCCTCCACTATACGCAGATACAATAGTGACGGTGGTCTTCGTATGTCCCACTAAGAGGACTAATTATTTCACTTTACTGAACCTTATGTTTTTTTAACATTGTGTATTCAGACTTTTATGATATATTCTTCATTTTTAATTAAGTTAATCATATTTCGCCTTGCATGTACTTATAACAACTGAAGTGATTTTTTATACTTCAGTTTCCAATTTGTATATGAGTTATTGGATCTATTCATGGCTTTAGCTAGCAGTATACTCACTACATGCAGATAACGTTAATTAGTCTGAACAACTGTATTCTATTTGGGGTGAGCAGAATGAACACTATCTAGGAGCAGCCATATAGGATTATGTCTATTTCATTATTGTGTTTCATAATATAACGGAGGTTAGGAATAGAGCCGGCGGCACATAAACTTCTAGTCAGGGATAGAGGGGTTAATAAAGTTAAAAATGTTTGTTTACAGTTATAGGCAGATGCGATAGGATGTTAGGTTAGGGGCGGAGTTAGGGAGAGGGGTAGAGAATCTACTGTGGTAAAAATCTGCCTCTTTTGAATTGATCTCCCACCCTCCCTACCCTCTTGTGTCTTGTGTCGGCTTTATTTCATTGGCAGGGAAATACCGGCAATATTGGAGTGTCCATCTTGCAGCAGTAATAGCGGTGCGCACCCCTTCAATGCACTGATAGGCTGATTTCACCTCTCGACCGAGCAGGATGAATGGTGCATTGGCATGGGTGTTGGGGCCGCATCACTTGCTCTGAAAGGAATAGTTGGCCCTTGCAAGTTTTTAAGATCACCCTACCCTTGTCTGGGATAGTTGGCCCTCACAAGTTGTGATTTACTTCCGGCCTAAGACAAGTGGACGCTGGTTAGTTGCCGTTCTTTCTCCTGCCACCATGTCTACCTTTGTAACCAAATAAAGCTGACCAATTAATTTAAACGGCATAACTTGGTCTCCTGTGTTTATTTAAGTTAAGTTTAGTTTAAGTTTATGGGTCACATCTATCATCTGACGATAGAAGTTTATAGAATATTTGTGGTTGCGCCTGAATTTTTATATATGCATTTTTAATATATTTGTGAGTTTATCTGCATATCCACCTCCCAGGCACTGGCCAGGAACATCCAATACGTTTCCATTCACATCTGCACCTCTGTGTATACACCGTGGGGCGTATGTGATGTCCGAGTGTTTAGGATTCTAGTGAGCACCGTCACCAGCATTGCATGCGACTCAGGACCAGGCACACAGTGGCTGTAATATACAGTCATTACTTATACACCTCCTGCACCTCATACTCTGTTATCATCCCAGTGCTAGGACAGTTTCAGGTGGTAAAAACAAAAGGAAAAAAAAATGGCCCAAATCAGTATTCAAAAATAAGTTTTCTCCCATGACAGCTCAGTCATTCCTGAGCAACCAACCTCTGTCACCTGTCCCACCATTGCGGGTCTTCACACATCACTTATTTCAGCAGCTTTTTTCTCATTTGTTTTTTCATTTTTTTCACTTTCATGTTTATCTTTACCATCTATCTTTATATATTATCTATTATAATCCAACTAGGATATCAATACATATATTCCCAATAAAACAAAAAATCTGTATACATAAGTGGGAGGATATCCTAACCCTCATTGTATATAGAATAACCCACCTCCTACACCCTGAATATTGTTGGCTTAGAATTGTTGCAAATAGGTGAAATCTGTTTCTCACCTGCTTCTTTACTATTTCAATTTATCTCACATAATTTTTGTTTTCATTTTTGTATTAGTATATATTGTTTGGATAGTACTAAAAGCAAATCTCTGATCCTCCTAGGTCTGCCCGGATGGATTGCGCACAATTTGTTCCATTAGCAGAGCATCTGGGTACCCTGTCACTGTTTTCCACCCTGGCATTCCCTCCTATACTGCATTATTCTTGGAGGAATTTTTGGAGACCACAACTCGTTTGCTTGCTCAGACTTCTAGCTTTTGCCAGACAGCAGAATAATCTGCAATTCTTTCCTCCAGTCTCATAGATTTATGTATATATTTGTATTTACTATGCTGTGCTTTTCAGTCCAGGTTCTGTTTGATTATTTGGATTTGTCTCTTTTTATATTGTGATTTTTACACCGTTTAAATATTGCCACCTTTCTGGATCATCTGTATTGGGGTAATTGGATTGTGGTCCGGATCTGCATGCAGATTCAGTCTTACTTTGTTCTGTATTTGTAACTTCGGTTTTATGTCCCTATTGAGCTTAGGGCCAGATTCAGAGCCGCTCACGAGCACATAGCGTTCGCAAGCGGGTCGATGGTGCGCCACCCCCGTAGCAAGTGAAATTTCACTCGCTGCCGGACTCACTATAAGACAGGACGGCTGTCGATTGTGATTGACAGCTCGCCCCGTCCTGTAGGCATGTAGTGGGAGTGACTGGACAAACGGAGGCGTTCCAGAAGGAACTCCTGCCGTTTGTGGGCGGCCCTACTGACATCACCAGTGATGTCAGTAGTGTACTTCCTGCTCTAATAGAGCAGAAAGTTCACTGGGGCTTGCGGTGGACGAGACCCTACCACAAGGGCCTCGTCGCAAGCCCGATGGTCGCGATAATCGTGACCATCGCCAGGCCGCCCGCTAAAGCTGTGGGTGGTCGCCCACAGCTTAGCGAGTGGCCTGGAGGTGGGGGTAAAAAAACAAAACGCCCTGATTCAGAGCGAGCGCTCACAAAGAGCGTCCGGCTCTGAATCAGGGCCTTAGCCAGACCTGCGAGCATTTCTGGTATACTGTATATGATTCCAGTTTTTCCTATTTCTTACCTAGTTCTATTTGCTATGTTGGTGACGTTTGATGTTGCTACTCAACCGGGCATTACGTTTTTACTTATTTGTGGTTTAACTGTGTTCTCACTAAGGGCCGTATTCATTAGCAACAAAAACGGGTGTTTATTTTCGCGAAAGTGGCAGTTTTTTTACAAAAAAACCCAGCGAAAACAGAAAACAGGCGAAAATCTAGAAGAAACACTGGAGAAAAGTCATCACAGCCCTGGAGAAAAAAAAATGCAAAATCCCTATTTTTGGCTAAAAATGTGGGGATTTCTTTCAGAAACCTTTGGAATGATAAATTACCCCAAAAACAATTTCGTAAGTTGCGTACTTTGGCGAAAAACGACCACGCAAATTTTGGGTGAAAAGAAAAAAAACGTTGAATAGTTTTAACTTATTGGGTCTGATATGTTGGGGGTTGCGGTATGGATGCGTCAAAACATCGCACATCGTCGCAGCAGGTGTTTTTTTAACTGTTTTTAAAATTGCGTTTTTACAACATGAAAATATACTTGTACCCCTTTTAACATACCCCCAATTTACGTGGAACATTAATTTCCTGGGAAAAAAATAGCTTTCTTATAATTTTCAAAGATTTTTTTTCACCCAAAATTTGCACGGTCGTTTTTCGCTAAAGTACACAACTTACAAAAAATGTTTGGGAGTAATTTATTATTAGAAGGGCGTCCAAAGGGTACTGAAAGAAATCCCCAAATTTTCAGCCAAAAAATCGGGATTTTGCATTTTTTTTCTTCTGGTCTGGTTTGGTGAAAAACGTAACTTTTAGCTGATGACGAAAAAAAGGCAGTTTTTGCCGCTAATTGATTACGGCCCTGAGGTGTTTTAATGTTGGGGAGTGTCTTGCTTTACGGACATTTACAGGATAGCGTCTGCTGGGGGGAGTGGGGGACTGGGTTGTTAAGTTCCTGATTATACTTATATACTTATTTTACCTGCTATGCATCTATGCTCTGTTTGGGGTGGGGGTTGTTAGGTACTGTAGATTAGTGTAGTTTAAGGGGGGGAATTGTTTCGGGATCCAAGTATGCCTAGGTTGGGGTTAGGTTATACAGGGTGGGGGGCCATGGCGAGTAGTTGTTTTGTTTTTGGGTGTATTCTTTTTTTGTTTTTAGATGTAATGCCAGATGTGTATTTTATTATTCTCGCTTTTTGCCTGTTTGCGTCTTATCTCCAAATTCAATTCCAGGACGTTTTTGCCTAAGCGCAAAGTCAAGGCGCTGAAATAGGCTAAAAAGTTTCTCCAAAGAATGGCAGGTGGAAAAAAGTGCAAAATCTCTATTTTAGGGTGCAAATGTAGGGAATTGATTCAGAACCCTTTGGATACCCCCAAAGGACAGACCTGTGAAAAACAATTACAAAAATTACCTTGGAACACCTCAAAAAAGACATATTTTTGGGGCGAAAAAGTAAAAAGTGGGGGGACAAGGATAAAAACTAGCAAAATAGGTTTCTTGGGGGCTGTATGGATAGGGCAGGTGTTTTTAGGATTGCAGGTGCATGCAGTAGGTGGATTTTTCACTTTAAAAGTGCACTTTAGAGTCACAAAAATATGCTAGCTCCCATTTTCAAGTACCCCAATTTGACTGGACTATTTATTTTCCAAAAAACACTGTTTTATATAATTCTTCACCACTTTAACAAAAATGCTTCTAGAGCTTACATTCAAAATTAAGGACCAAAGTATGTTTATTAGGGCTAGTAGTACACATCTGTAATGATTTCCAGTGTTAGTGCGTCTTATTTTGGGATACAGACTGATTCCCCCAATCTATTTAGTACTTTTCGCCTGTTCTGCATTCACCTATTTGGGTTTTCGCCTGTTCTCTAATTGAATAGGGCGAAAGGCGGGGACAAGCACGCCGCGAATTTGCATCCCAAACAGGCCTTATTCTGTCCTGGTATCATTTATATATACATCCTGGTCATCCAGCCTACTGTTGATAATTTGGTCATTTTCTCTCACAAATGTATATGTTACTTAAACCCCATTAGTATCCTGGTTTATATTGCGTAGACCTGAATGGCGCCTTTGGGTACTCACTTTTTTATATTCATGTAATATATATCCGTTATGCAAAATGTTGACCACTGCTTATCCACTCCCGCTAATTCATTGATTTGCTCTACCTTTTTACATGTCTATTTTTGACTCTTTAAGATACTGGATTGTTACTCTCATTAATACGGCTTATTCATTTATGCTGATTTTTACATGCCATTTTTCATGTTTGCCTTACTTGGATGTTTTGTTATTTTCTTTTCTATGTGTGTAGATTTAAAAATTTTTATAAAAATTTCACAATTTAAGAAAAAAAAAAAAAACTCTTGCCAAGGTGGTTTGTGGGACATCCATTTGTGAGTTGGAAATGATAGCAATAACTTTATTGTACAGGCTGATGCATCACAGTATGGATGGAGCAGTGCTCAGCTTGGGGACCCTGATGTGAAAGAATAACCTGTGACTTATTTCAGTAAAAAACTGCTGGATCAGCAGGTTGTGAAAATCTATGGCCAGCACATCACTATGTACTTTAAAGTGGCTGCAACTCCCCTGGAGGGAGAATATCAGTCTGTTATAGTGGAGACTTGCAGTTTGGATAACAAGTAAGGTAATGCACACAATAACCCAGATGGACTACCCAGCAACAGGGGCTTGGACCACTGCCCCTACCAGCTGGGTGAGTCTGGGCAGAGCTGGGTGTGTGTGGTACAGATGGTTGATCCTATGCAGTGCTCGCTGTGCGAGGTCCTGTTCCCTACTAGCTGGGTAATCCTGAGCAGATGTGTGTGAGGCCCTGCTTCTTACCAGCTGGGTGAGTCTGGGCAGAGC
This sequence comes from Taudactylus pleione, assembly GCA_031769625.1. Taxonomy (NCBI): domain Eukaryota; kingdom Metazoa; phylum Chordata; class Amphibia; order Anura; family Myobatrachidae; genus Taudactylus; species Taudactylus pleione. Next base: position 4,897,450 of record JAUIMM010000153.1, read on the forward strand.
TGGGTGTGTGTGGTACTGTACCCTATCAGATGGTTGATCCTATGCAGTGCTCGATGTGCGAGGCCCTGCTCCCTACCAGCTGGGTGAATCTGAGCAGAGCTGGTTGTGTGGGGTACTGTCCCCTACCAACTGGGAGATCCTGGACAGATTTCAGATTTCTCAAGCGGTGCCCCGATTACATATCACTTTCCCATACAGTAGTATGGAGAGAGCGAATCAGAGAAGCACGGAAAGCTAAGGTTTCCCTTCTGTTTCCCCCCCAAAAAAGCAGAGGAGACCTCAGACTGCCGACTGCATCCCCTTCCCCCCGCTGACTCACTCTGTCCCCACAGCTAATCCAGACTAATGACTGCACCATGTCATTTACCCTTTCAACTTGCTCTGCCCCCACAGCTGATCCAGACTGCCGACTGGCTCTGCCCCCACAGCTGAGCCTGATCCAGACTGCTGACAACCCCCTCTCCCCCACACTGACTCGTTCTGCCCCCACCACTGATCCAGAGCTGCACCCCCATCCCCCCTCTGCCAACTCCCTCTGCCGTTTTCAGTTGTCTGACTGCATTTCGCATATGCATCAAGCCCCGGAATGCTATATATTCCGGGGCTTTGATGCGGTTGGTAACATCATCTTCAGATGGCGTTTGCCTATTGGCTTCTATTCGCAACACCCCCCCTGGGAGGGATCGAATCGGATCCCTCCCAGCACCCCCTGTGTCGAGCATCCTTCTGCGCATGTGCAGAAGGACGCCTAAGGACTTTTGGGTCATAGACCTGGGAAGTCCCTCACTCGCAAAGGACAGCTCTTACTGAGAGATCAGTCCTTTGTGTTTTATGTCATGCATACAGGCGTACTTGATGCCGACAGTCATTCGAAGAGTGGGGGAATGTATCATGAATCCCGCCGTATGTATCAATGCAATCACTCTGTAACATAGGCAGCAATTAGATATGAAAGATAATTGACCAGTTACGTGTATAAAGTGTGGGATAGAGTGTGTTAGGCCAGCCAAAGTCTTGATGACAAAACATGTAGGACCACGGCCTGCACACACGGTCGGATGGCATCAGAGGTCCTTCGGCTCTCCTGTGACACTCATGGTGCACATGTTTTTATTGAGCTTTTGTTTCCAGTATAAAAAGCTTTTATCTGATAATGTGGTGCCCCTTTTATTTTCCTAGCTTATATAAATATATGTGTGTAACAGATATACCACTCTTGGGTGTGTGGTCGCATTCTGATACAAGCACCACCCAAGTTTTATGTATGTCAGAGTGTGACTGCACACCCAAGAATGGTGCCTCTGTTGTGACGGAATATTCTAAATGGAGATTATGTAGGGTTAAACAGATACAGAATAGGAGGAAAACTTAGCTCAGAATAGACTGTTTAATTTGAATTATTTTTAATGAATCAACACTTAACTGGATAAGAGTGTAAGTGAATAAAACAGATGAACATTAATAAAAAGGCTGTTTAAACAATTGAACATTAATGAGTATTGTCACTTTAAGAGTGGTTCATTTTGAAATTGTTTGAAGAGATCATCATTGTACCAGTCATCTCTAGTGCGGATTTATGTCAGGTCGTTAGGTATTGGTCACAATGGGAAGTAGTACAGCCGTGTAGTCACGCTGGTAGGTGTTTGGTCGTTGGGAAAACTTACATGACTGAAACAGTAGTTGGGCTTGTTATATTGTGCATATTTTCTAATAAATTAATTTTCACTTTGAAACTACAAAAAACTATGGGGTATATTTACTAAAGCGCAGGTTTTTAGAAGTGTGGTTGTTACCCATAGCAACCAATCAGATTCTACTTATCATTTATCTAGCACCTTCTAGAAGATAATAGCTAGAACATCTGATTGGTTGCTCTCAACTCCACTTCTAAAAACCTGTACTTATACTGCTATATATATATATAGGCAGTGCAAAGACATCTTGAAAAATCTTGTGTCTTAAGACGAGACATGATGACCGTGGATCCCAAATAGAAGGAGGGCAATTTGACATTTGTTCACTTTGAATCAGTTCACTATTATTTGGAGTTTACTTTAAGAGGTCTGGACCACACCCATGGCACCAAAGTCACTGAAGTCAGTGTGACTGCAGTGTGGTCACTACATGTATGCCGTTTATTATGATGAGCTACACCACACTTTCTGCTATCTATCAGACCCAGAGGTGCGCTTGGTGGAGTTGTGCTTTTCTTTGGACACATACTTCTGTGCTTACCCGTAGGACTGACACACTTGGATGCTGCAAGTACAGATAAAATATCAGGACTATCTTCATTACCTTGTCATCTGTAACAATACAGCTACACTCCATTGGGACTTACGCTTCTGGATTTCATCTCATTTGTTCCCTGTGGGAACTTGGTAGTCTGCTATTAGCTCCTTCTATGCATACATTTCAATCTATCAATATAATTTTACATATGCTGCTATTTGTATATAATAGATTTGTGTTTCTTTTTTCAGTTTGATGTAAAATCTTTGCATTTACAGTAATTCTTGGCTTCTCTATGTCTTCTATTGTTTGCAAAGACAACGCATACGATTATTTAGAATCAACACAATCATGTTTTTGAGTGACTTTTTGGATGTATGATGCCCATTCCCAAGTGAGTGAGTGTTATTGTTTTCAAGTTACAGTGACTGTATCTGTTTTACAGCTTAATTTCTGTTTACTTTCCATAGGATGTGAGTGTTTTTCTCTCTATATAAGGAGATCATGTTGTGTCTGTATGTAATATCTTCACTACTGTGAAGCATTTGTGTACAGGTTCAGGATCACGCAGATAAGGCACCAGGGAAGATGCAATGGTATCTTTATTATACACAATACACTGCACCAATATTACACTAAAGCCCTGATTCAGAAATGGCCGCAGTGCTGATATATGCCTAGATGACCGATGTGTTGTGTACAGCGCATGTGTCTCAATTGTCTACGCTCAGAGATACAGAACAGAATCAGTCTTACAATGTTAGTGGACATTCCTGGGAGGTAACGGGGTGGTGACGTCAATGCTGGAGTGTCGTTGAAAACTGCTGCATTTAAAGACGCTCACATAGGACGCCATACTCAGACAGAGAAATTGCACCTGTCATAGGACTGGTGCATGTTTCTATAGTACGCCCGATGGTGTGCAGATGGTGCGTCTAAATAGGCATAGTAATGGAAATGTACTGTGTTAAGACTTTGCAAGTGGGTGTCTCATTTGTTTGAAAATTGGACTCGGAATTAGCATAAAGACGCAGACATAACAGCAGCAAAAAATTCAGACATGGCTGCGTTTGCGTCCACCTCTGAATCAGGCCCTAAATGGTAACACAAACAATCGCCAGGTTAATCTCCACAATCCCTAGGACAGATCTTACTTACACAGTATATCTGGGAAGAGACGGCACTCCCTAATTCTCACCGATGTCAATCACAGCAACCAGCACTTCTCCCAAAACTATGTCTCTTTATTCCCACTCAAATTCCCATGTGGTGCACTGCACATGCATCCCGTTAGTTACTGCCGGGGTCACAGATTGAAATTGCATGGAGTTCCATGCAATTTCAAATGGCATTTTTGGGCGGTAACTGGGAGGTAGGGACAGATGGGGCGTATCACGGATGTGTCAATGACAGTGACTGCGTCTAAACACTGGCACCGGCAGAAATGGTCCCTCGGACATGTTCCATCTGCCATTGACAAAAGCAATGTCAAATGGTGCAGCCGATGGTCCACCAATAGTGTGTCTTTGTTTGCATAATGGCAGATTCGCACTGCAGCCAGTGGTCATCTCAATAGAGATGACACCTATCGGCTACGTCAATAACATAAAGACGCAGTGGCTACTGCAGCTGTGTCCATCTCTATATCAACCCCATACCCTCTAAACCCTAATGCAGTGTTTCCCAAACTGTGTCCCGTGGAAGACTGGGGTGCTGCACCACACATAGAGGGGTGCTGCTCAGGGCCGGGCCAACCTACCACGGGCCAATGTTTTAAAATATTTTTATGTTTATTATATTGTAGCGAGCTAGCCATGTTTCTGGGCTGGGCCCTGCAGTTCTCCCAAAACTAGGGAAGACCCGACTCGATGTGGGGCAGCAGCTCCAGACCTTCCTTACTATGGTTGTGACTCTGGGTTTAGAGGAGCCTGTACTGAGCCCTGATTGGTGGAGCCCAGCACATGCTCCTCTGATCCCAGCAGAGGGTGGGACTACAAGGAGGCATTAAGGATGCAGGAGCTGCTGGCTCCATATCAATGTGAGAGGTACCTCAGTCTGTCTGGTTGTGTCTGTCCTTCCCTGTATGTATGTGAATATGTGTGTCCCTTTCTGTCTGTATGTATGTATGTATGTATGTCTATGTGTCACCCTCCCTCCCTGGCTGTATGTATGTGTATGTGTGACCGTCCTTGCCTGTATACATGTATGTATGTGTCTATGTGTGACCCTCCCTGTTTGTATGTGTGTATATGTGTGATCCTGCTTGCTTGCCTGTACTGTATGTACGTACGTACGCTATGTAGACAAAAGTGATTGGACACCCCTGCGCAAGCGAAATGCATACCATAGCACATGAGTTCCAAATGGCTACTAATGTGGCGGTTTCGACAAGAGCACTACGTAGGGAGGTCTATGCACTTGCAGTTTTACGAAAACAACAAATGTTTTTATTAGGACGACAATTCCACCTGTCATGTTTCCAGGGTGACGCTGGACTGGTATACAGAAAATTCAGTAACCTAGATAGACTGGCCAGCTCAGAGTCCAGATCTTAACCCCATTGAGAACCTCTGAGACGATTTGGAGTGACAGGTGTGTTCTAGGCTGACTCGACCTTCTTCAGTGTCACAGTTGGTCACTGTACTTAAGGCATAATGGCAAAACATACCGCCTGCTGTTGTCCAGTAACTTGTGGGCAATTTGCCAAGAAGGGTATATGCAGTAATCACTGCACGTGGTGGACCAACAAAGTGCTGACGTCAATAAAATCCTTTTGGCCTATTTGCTGTCAGTGTCCGATTACTTTTGTCTACATAGTGAATGTATGTGTGACCCTGCCTGTATGTATGTATGTATGTATGTATGTATGTATTATGATAGAAGCACTGGTAAAGTGATCAATGGCACGTACATTTGTCAAAGGTTTTTGGCCTATGTGTTCTAAAACCCCCAGGAGAAGTCTGTTTTGTAAGCAGACCAGAGTATCGGCTTTTGGAAAAGCCGGTTTGGGTCCTGGGGGTGTGGATGTGAGGAGAGGGAGAGCTCCATCCACAGGCCACTCCAGGTTTTGGGCCTTTCAGCCTGGTAACAGGCTCATTAGGGCTTGCAGCTGGATATCTCTAATATAGCATGGTTTGTTTGTGGCTGAGTGTCTCACACCTGGGAGAGCAGGCAGACTAGCCTGTTCAGAGACACTTGGTGATAATCCTTGTAAGTACTGTGCACGTGTTTTGTTGATGGTGAGGGCAATAGGTCCTACCATTATTATAAATAGGGAATTTGCTGTGTAGCTAGTGCCCAGCCGGGCTAGGACTTATGTTTATGTTTTGTTTATGTTTATATTCATTTGGCACAATAAAGACTGGCGCTGACCAGTTTGTACGAGAACTCCAGACTTGTATCCTGTTTCTACGGCTGCTGTGTGTGCAAAGAGGGAGTCCATCTACCTCAGGAGAGTGACCCCTATCCTGACTGTGTCACAGTATATATGTATGTATGTGTGACCCTGCCTACATTTATGTACCGTATGTGTGTATATGTGTGACCCTGCCTGTATGTATGTATGCATGTATGTATGTGTCTATGTGTGACACTGCCCGTATGTGTCTGTGTGTGACTCTGCTTGTATGTATGTATGTATGTGAATCTGCCTGTATGTGTTTATGTAGTTATGTGTGACTCTGCGTGTGTGTGTATGCATGTGTGACCCTCCCTGTATTTATGTAATGTTACAGTGCTATGGGAACAGGTACCATCTACTGGGGTAGACGGACGAGTCTAGTGCTTATGGTGCAGCTGGCTTCAACCAGTTTTATTAAGCTGAAAAATAAAATAAAACATCAAAATAAACACCTTGCCTGTCTGGCACTACCTAAACATGAGTCATTCCTGACTAACACTACAACAACATAAGAAGTTTAAACAAGGGCATGATTCAGCATGGATCACAGTTGCAATCGTGTATGCAGATTGTTGCGTACTGTGCATGCATATGCACCGCACTGCGCATGCACGGCGATCGCACTGCGATTACCGACGCATTTTGGAATCCCAGTCAGGAAGGTTAGTGAAATGTGCTCCTAAGCATAAAGTAACACTAAGGGGATTGGTGCAAATTCCTTTGTTGAACCCTATAAGCAGCCCAGGGTACGTGTGTGCTTCCCACTCACACTGCGTAGATAATATTGAAATCTGAAGAATGTATTCTGATGGCGCAATAATGGGATTTGAATGATATGTATATATGCTGATTTCAATTTCAATAAATAATTAAAAATATTAAATTGTTTAGATTTTACTTCAAAGTTTTAAAACAAAAACAATGGTGTAGACATCACACAAAGAATCATCACCCCGCTACTGAAGCCACCGGCACCGGACACTTGGGAGGTACTTTTTTTCTAACTGATACCACAATAGGATTCCTCTTATTACATCGAGGAAGCAGCCTTTATCATAAGGAAACATCCTTTAGCAGCACATGCTACAGTATAAAGACTACGCATTCCAGATTAGTGACTTTGGCCCTCATTCAGAGCCGCTCGCTAGCGGCCGTACGCTCGTTCCGAGCGATGTTCGCACATCTGCGCATGCGTACGTTTTTTAGTACGCATGCGCGAACCAGTCAGTGCGGCCGAAAATCGTTTGTACGCTATATAGCGAGTGCCTGCTATTTTGAGTGACAGAATGAGGCGTATGTGGGTGGTAACAGGGGAAGGTGCTTGTAAACGGGGGAGTGGAATTCGAACGCAGGCGTGCTTAAAGGTCAAAACGGGCGTTTTAAGGGAGTGCATAATTAATACAGCAGCGTCATTGACCACGTCACTTGTTTTTTTTTAACTCAGAACTGCTCGCAAAATAGCGGTTGAAAAAACCAACCACAAGAATAGCGAGCAGTTCATACGCTGTTCGATGTACTCGATTAATCTAATAAATAGCGGACATGACGTATGGTGCGAGCGGCCAGGGGGCGTTTTTAACAAATAAACGAGTGTATGTTTTGCACGCTCGTTCAGACTTAGAGGTGTGAACAGACTGCAATTTGCGAACGGATCATTTGAATAGCCACCCCTTGTTTTTGAACGAACGACCGCAAATAGCGAACGGCTCTGAATCAGGCCCTTTGATCCATAAACCATTGTCTCATCAATTTAATTAGTAATTTCAACACCAAGGGGTAAATTTACTAAGATGGGAGTTCTATTAAGAAGTGATGTTGCACATAGCAACCAATCAGATTCCAGGTTTATCTTCTAGAAGGTGCTAAATAAATGAGAAGTAGAATCTGATTGGTTGCTATGGGCAACATCACTTCTTAAATAGAACTCCCATCTTAGTAAATTTACCACTAATACTCTATTCTTTATGGAATGATTTATGTACAGCGACAAACTGTACACATTAAGGACTGTGACAGCCAGAGGTCATTGTGTTTTATTTATTATATTTATCATATTTACATTGTGTTGTGTAAACTGTCTACTCTAGCAGTTATCTCATTATTTATTTTTTAGCATTTGTTATATACTTTTTTTTACATTTAGTTCATTTCGTTTAACATTTTATCAATTGTGAAGACATTTGTTTTAAAACTCTGAAGTAAAATCTAGAAAATTTAATATTTTTCATTATTTATTGAAATCAGTATATATACACATATCAATCGAATCCCATTATTGCGCCATCAGGACACATTCTTCAGACTTCAGCATTGTGGAATCCATCGCAGAGTGAGTGACAGGTGGTGAGCGTTTGAGTGTGGTGACGGGAGAGTGGTAACAGAAACCCAGGCGTATCTCTCCGTTTCAATACCGTTACATGGCCGTGCATAAATTTGTCACTGAGATTGCCTATGCAGCTTGAGTACTCACTGTGTGCGGACTTGCAATTTCTGAGACAGATCCGACCTGCTGTAATTGTGCGTGAGGGGCCGATGTTCTTCGATGTTACCGATATATATGCATGACTGCGAGATATTACGCATGTGATAAAGCAGTAGTAATCGTCTCTATGCTGGCTGAGCGGTGGCAGATATTAGCATTTTTTCGCAGCTTCATTGCATACTATTACACAGCGGCGATCGCAGTTGCGATCCGTGCTGAATCGGGCCCAGAGACTCTGCAATTCCTTTCCCCAGGCAGTGAGAGAGATAATGACCAGACTGACAGCCTTTTAACACCCTCATGCAGTTGAAATCACAAATTAGCCTTCTCTAAGCCTAAAGAAACTAAGACCCGTACTGGGCCTAATGGATGGAGCCCCCCTTCACTCTCCATCCATAGCCCCAGGAACCCTTAGCCGGCTGTTACCAAAGCTCAAAAGCTGTCAGCAGAACAAACACAAATACTGTATCTTCCTGGGGTTTTAAAACATGTAGGTCAGAAACCTAGGATAAATATATCTGCCCTCAAACACTATTCCAGTGTTCTTGTCACAGTACGTACGTTTGTATGTATGTGTGATCTTGCCTGTATATGTATGTATGTATGTATGTGTGATCTTGCCTGTATATGTGTGTGTGTATGTATGTATGTATGTATGGAATCAGTATGTAATACCGGCGGCAAAACTTCCCAACACGAGAAGCTCGACAGCAGGAGATCCCGACGCTGGCTGGTAAGTACCCTAACCCTCCCCCCCCAACCCTCCCTTAGGGATGCCTAACCCTAAAACTCCTTCGATGGTGCATAACCCTAAGTCCCCCCCAGGGGTGCCTAAACCTAACCCACCCTCCCCGCACCCTAAACCTAACCCTCCTGGGAGGGTGCCTAACCCTATCCTACCCCATGGGGTCCCCAACCATCCCCCTTAGGGGTGCCTAACTCTGCTAAACTCCCTAAGCCTAACCATCCCCTCCGCGGCTAACGATAAGGACGCCCCGGACTTACCTCGTTCGGGCTGTCGTCCTTCTGCGTTCCGGCATCGGGATTCAGAAAGGCGTCGGTATTTTGATGCCTATCTGAAGTCCCCCGTCGGGCTTTTCGTGTCGGGATATAAACTGGCTTCATTTAGTCCACTGGTCTATAAACTGCATCCCGTGTGTATGTATGTATATGTATGTATGTGTGATCCTGTATGTATGTATGACCCTGTATGTATGTATGCATGTGTGACCCTGCCTGTATGTGTGTGTATGTATGTATGTTTGTATGACCCTGTATGTATGTATGTAACCCTGTATGTATGTACATATGTGTATGTCTTATGCACACATAAGAGATTATTATTCTAAAAGAACCTCAATTGCTTTTGCTAGTATTACATTAGTGTGAGAATTTCCAACAGAACCTCACTGCTAATTGAATCTATCTCTTGGTCCAGGGGTTCCGCAAAACTATTCTGAGACAGTAAGGGTGCCATGAGCCAAGAAGGTTTGGGAACCACTGCCCTTATGAACTTTATAATGATCAGTGCACAACTGAGCTTCAGGTTTATAAGGTTATTTATTGACACACACAAATATTTATGTACCAGGTAAAGGGATAATGTGGATATAAATAATAAGGTATCATGTTTATTAAAAACATCCAATGGAAATTATACTAAGCATAATGGTTCAAATTGTTGAAGTACAGTTCAAATACACAAATTCCAATAATATAAAAAAATGAAATAAAAAATAGAACAAAAATGAAAGCATTAAATCAACAAAATAATGCAGGATACAATAGCAATAGAAGTATAATATGGAATGTGCCGCCGGTCACAATCTCGATGGCACAATGCCTGCTAGGGATTCATGACATGCATCGAGATACCGACGCCTGTCATAATCGCGACGCCGGAACCCTGATCCCCGCCATACCGATCGTCGCGAATGGGGTAAGTATTCACTTAGCCCGAGGATGGGGGGGTTAGGTTTAGGGCACCACGGGGGACTTAGGGTTAGGCACCCCCCCAAGGAAGGTTAGTGATAGGCTCCCGGAAGGGGGGGTTAGGTTTAGGCACTAGGTGGGGGAGGTTAGGGTTAGGCATCCCCCCTGGGAGGGTTAGGTTTAGGGAGCGGGGAGGTAGGGATAGGTTTAGGCACTAATGCAGCCCATACACAGTACGATTTTTTACACGATGTGCACGATTTCGATAAATCGTAGCGATCAATTGTTCACATCGTGTGTTGTTTCAGTGTGCGTATGATGCTGATGCGCGTCCCCGAATTCATCTAGTTGGATAGTAGATCTTACTGCAAAACAGTAAAGGCCCCCATACACGGTGCAATTCAAAGTTGGTAAGATGTGTTGTACGTTTGCCCTTGACGATTGCGATCATAGGATAAGATGCATAGAAGTTTATCACATTGTTCTCAAAAGATCGTAGATCTCTCTGCAAAACCATCTGATCTGCGATCTAACTAGAGGATGGTGGAATCGTACTACACATCTTACCAACTTATCATCGCAACGTGTATGGGGCCCTTAACAGGGGGAGGGAGGTTAGGGTTAGGCACTTCCATCTTCATATATATATGTTTTCCATGTTTTTTTTTAACCTTCTCTTCCATGATTGTAAGCTTGATAGTTGAGCCTTCTTACCCCTTTTAATTCCCAATAGTAAAGTGCAAAGGAGTATGCTGGTGCTATATAAGTAAATATTATTATTATTATTATGATTATTATTATTATTAATAATAATAACAATAATACGTAATAATAATGAATCTTTACATGTTTAATCAAATCAAAACATATTATGCAATATAATATCTATATGCTGATATTATAATTATGCCTGCACCTATAAGTTAAATGTAATAGGTACGGTCAGGGCCAGACTGCCCATCTTGCACTTCTGGCAAATGCCAGAAGGGCCGATGGCCAGATGAGCAGGTCCAGCGTCAAATCCCAGCTGTGCAGCTCTGCCTCCCAGCGCTCTGCTCGGCCAGGGTTACTGAAAGACGGGGCGCGCCGCATGGCTAAGCCCCAGTGACTCGTGGCACGCCCTGGGAGGCAAGACCATGCTTCTTTTGCGGCGCAAGGGACTGCCCAGTACGTCCCTGGGTACAGTAAAGCCATGTGTTACATATATGGTTACATATTTAAGTATGGGAGCATAATGAAATGGTCATTGTGGGCCTTATTCTGAGTCAGACTCAGTTGCGTTATGAACGCAGACAGACAATGTTTTTCTACTGAGCAGGGCAGTAACTAGGGTGGTGCGGCATGTGCTACGGCACAGCAGGGCAGGGGGCACTGTTTGGGCCTGTACATTTTTAATCATTCTCATTTGTAGCTTCCTCTTCTTTTATCCTCAGCATCTCTTGGCCGCTCCTATCTCGTCCCTGGACGACCCCCCTCCATCTGGCCACCTCCCCAAACACCTTGAGTCACATCCTCTTTTATTTAACACACACAGCTATCTGCCCCACAGTTTCAGATGGTAGCCCTGAACACAGCCACCGATTCCTGACCCAGGTGATACCAGCACACCTAGAGTACCCTTGCCGGTGAGTTCAGCTGCTGGCACAGGGTACATACACAGACCTCCCTGATATTTGCTGCATATACACTACAAGCAGCGCTTTTTCTATTCCTTCAGTCGGTGATCTACACTGCCAGCTCCAGGCTTGTGCATGGCTGTTCTGATGGATTAATCCTGCTGCAGGTGCAACTCCACCAGCGCTTTCCTACATTTAGAGCTGGTGAGTTAGGTAGGGCGTCAGGGAGATCACCGGTATTTCTGGGATTCTCGCTGACAATCAGGGAGGGTTGGCAAGTATGACGTGTCTGTATGAAGACTTATGACTCACAGCACCTGGGGAGGAGGAAATTGAGAGGGAACGGGTAGAAAAGCGTGGTATAAATATAGTAAGGGCATGTAAACATAATTGCGGCTCAATTAGATGTGGTTCAGGCTCGGACTGGGCCACCAGGGATTTGGTGAAAACCCAGGTGGGCCCCAGTGATTTGTAGCCACGCTCTATCGCAGGAGGGCGCCGTTTGATATGGCAGGCTGCAGTGCAGCTGCTTGCCGGCAGTCATAAAAGTTGTGAATGACCCAGCCGGCAGCTACACGCAGAGGACAGGGCCACAGTGCAGTCAGCAGTGCACTACTGGGCAATAAATACCAGTAGTCTCTGCAGAGGAGCATGTGCTGGACTCTGATTGGAGAAGCCCATCATATGCTTCTCTGACTCGTGAAGATCAACAGCAGCAGCCTCATGGGAGTTAATAACTGAGGCTACCTTTGCTGCTCTTCCTGCTACTCTGCTGACTGCATGTGTGGGCACTACAGTGTGGCATAATGTGTGGGCACTACAGTGTTGTATGGTGTGTGTGGGCACTACAATGTGGTATAATGTGTGTGGGTTCTACAGTGTGGCATAATGTGTGGGCACTACAGTGTTGTGTGATGTGTATGGGCACTACATTGTGGTATAATGTGCGTGAGCTCAACAGTGTGGCATAATGTGTGTGGGCAATATAGTGTGGCATAATGTGTGTGGACATTACAGTGGCATAATGTGTGGACACTACAGTATGGTATAATGTGTGGGCACTACAGTGTGGCATAATGTGGATGTACTACAGTGTGGCATAATGCTGGTATATGTGTAGAGGTCTAATTTACCCACAACTGATTGGCATTGCAAGGGTTACTGGGCGACTCACCACTACTTCTCTGACTCCTCCATGCTTACCACTACCTCCCTGAACTCTCCATACTCACCACTACCTATGAGCACTACCACCCTTATCCCTACTTACCAAACACTATCTCTCGGCACTACCTTTCTGACCCCCCCATACTCACCACTACCTATCTGCACTATCCCCCTGAACCTTCCTTACCAAACACTATCTCACTGTACTATCCTCGTGACCCCTCAGTACTCACCACTACCTATCTGTACTACCGTACTGACCCCTCCTTACCAAACACTATCTCTCTTCACTACCTCCTTCACCCCTGCATAGTCACCCCTACCACTCTGCACTATTCCTTTGACCCTTCCATACCAAACACTACCTCTCTGCGTACCATACCTCTCAACTGTCCTGCTGCTGGTGTGGCAGTCCCGCTATTCAGGTATTGTCCCGCCATCCCACCCACAGGCTGCAGTGCAGAGCAGTGGGTGAATAGATGCTATGCACATGGCATCTCTTCACCATGCGGGGAGAGCCGGGGGCACAACAGCATCTCCAGGGATGCTGGGCTCGCCCCCAGACTGATGAAGAGGGGGAGGTGCTGCGATGCCATGCCCCCTTTACAGCGAGACTGCATCCCCTTTTCGGGCATGCGGGGGTCCCACCCTTGCCATTCACAATGTTGGGAGGTATGGCGTACTATCCCCCTGGGCCTCTATTATTGCGTTCCCCTCTAGGCCCCTCATGCTCCAGTCTGCCACTGATGTGGTCGCAAAGGCAGATACATCTGTTAGGAAGAGAGAGTCTTGTGGCTGCAGGAAGGCCGAGGTAAATATGCGCCATGCTGAGGATGACTATCTATGTAGCTGCTTTTGATTAGTGGTTTGTCCCACAGCTGATTGTACTTCATCCATTAGCATATAATGTTTTTTTTATTTATTTGGTAAATTCTATTTTTACTTTTGTTAATCAGAGATTACCCTCGCGTGTGTATGCACCACATCAGAAGCACAGGTGACGCGCCCTGAAATAACTGGCCATGCTCCTGAGATGTTTGGCCACACCCATTTTGTTCCAAGACCGAATGTTGGGAGGTAATGGTATGTCTGAATAATACTCAATTGCAGTAGTTTGTATTGAAAGATGAATCTAATGTTACATATTGACGAAGTACTACTTTTATATATATATATATATATATATATATATATATATACATATAAATAAATCTCTTGAAATGTTTTTAGAATATACATTTTTATTCTGTCCACTATCTCCCTCCACCCAAACAACCCTAAACAAACACAAACTGTAATATAATATTTGTGTTCTGTTATATGTGTGCACAACGCCGTATCAGGACAGCAGTGCGTCCTGTGCTGCACTGCCACCCCTCTCGCCCCCCTCCGTCCCCTCCTCCCCCTGAGCACATACATTTTTCCGCCTGGGGATGGGTGGAGGGCGGGGATCTTCATCGGCGTTGCTCTGTGAGCGCCGGGCAGCAGTGCAGGAGGTCTCTTCATGCAGACCTCCGGCGCCGGGCAGCTTGTAGCCAGTGACCTTGGAGGATTCCGCCCTGTGCGGAAGCACCGGCTGCACCGCCCTCCATACGGCCCTGTGTGTGCAGAACATTCATTACAAGATAAACATTATGATTTTTGGTTAAAGAGGGGTAAAGCAGAAGAGGTGTTATATAACATGTTAATCTACACATGCACAACAGTGATGACGTGTGTTACTGTATGTCCAATATGTTGCTATAACATCCTAGACTAAGACAGTTGAAATGTCATAAACACGTTACTTTTTCCCTGTATATTAGCATGTGGCAGCTCTGTATGGTCTCTGTATGATATTTAGGGGCAGATGTACTAAGCTCTGGAAAGTGATAATTTGGAGAGTGATAAACCACCAACCAATCAGCTCCTAACTGTAATTTTTCAAACACAGGGCCTGATTCAGCTAGGAACGCAGTTGCTAATACACACGCAATCAGCCGATTGTTTCACAGGAGATTGTGTAGGACACAGTATGCCAAGATGACTGAATTAATTTTGTCGACATGTAGATTAATGGCCATCAGGAAGATTCTGAAATGGTTGCTGAGAATGCCAAAGGCGTTCTCAACAATCTGCCGTGCCCTGGAAAGCCGGTAATTGTATATCCGCTTTTCTTTAGTCAGGCCTCTTTGCGCGTATGACTTCATCGAGTGTTCATGTAGTGCAAACGCCTCATCAGCCACAAATACATACATAGTTTAGGCCATGCTTTGTTTCTGCTGTAGTTGGCAATTTCAGGCAGTTGTGGTAAGCTTATCATAGAAGAGGGTTTTTTTAAAGCACCCTCCATCAGAAGTACACCAATTTTACCCTACATCAACAAATATAAACTCATAGTTGGTGTTCCCTACCGCCATGGGTACTATACTAAAAAAACCCTTATAATTATAATAATAAGTTCCGCTGTGGGAAGGTGGGGTAATGCGGATATCTTTTCCATCAATTGCTCCACCACAGTTGGGAAAATTCCACCTCCTATCAAATTCCTCAGCAATGGATTGCCTCTCCTCCTCCGGTGAGGGAAACTAAAATAAAATTAGAAAAAAAAATATTATAACATGTTATTTATTCTAATTTTTTCTCCCCTCCAACAGTCTGGTACACCTAAAGACATCAAACACACAGCTCTGCAGGAGGTCTCTTCATGCAGACCTCCGGAGCCGGGCAGTTTGCTGCCGGTGACCTTGGAGGATTCCGCCCTGTGCAGAGGCACTGGCCGCACCACCCTCTCTACGGCCCTGTGTGTGCAGAACATTCATTACAAGATAAACATTATGATATTTGGTTAAAGAGGGGTAAAGCAGAAGAGGTGTTATATAACATGTTAATCTACACATGCACAACAGTGATGACATGTGTTACTGTATGTCCAATGTGTTGCTATAACATCCTAGACTAAAACAGTTGAAATGTCATAAACACGTTAGTTTTTCCCTGTATATTAGCATGTGGCTGCTATGTATGGTCTCTGTATGACATTTAGAGGTAGATGTACTAAGCTCTGGAAAGTGATAACAGTGTTCTCCCCAGAACATTTTTCTAGCCGGGTGGTATCAAGTAGTAACCGAGTGGGGACCTTCGCAATAATAAAATGTTTTAAATTCTGTCCTTATAATGATTTAAACTTGAAATAACAATTTATATATTAATTCTCCTCTTCTTCTTAGGGGCCCAGTCATCTGCAGTGTTTTCATAATCAAAGTCTGTAGGATCTGGTCCCTCTTGTGAAATCAGAATCAGGTTATTTAGTGTGCTCTGCTTCATGCCATTCCTTAAGCAGGTTTTAATTAGCTTTAGAGTAGAAAATCCTCTTTCACATTCAGCTGTGCTTACAGATGTTTTGTTTGCATGCTTGTATATGCATTCATATGGACATTGATGCATGGGTTACATGTGCTATGCTTCATTGTTCAGCCATTTGCAAACTATCAACATACTGTACACAAGACTACACCCACTTCCCAGCAATCCCCATGGTCCTTGGGACCGTCACTGAAGATTCAGGCTTTCACATACAAGTTAGGGAGTGTCTACAAACATTAGGCATATCTAATGCAATAACATCACATCTTCTTTTCTTTAAAGATAACCCCTGTATCCTTCAGTGCAACAATTCAATAATGTAATATGTTAAGAATATCATCTAACATGTTTCAATAAGTCTCTCAGGTCTGCAAATTTCTCTTTTGGATCTTTCATACACAGTCTGTGTTTCGTCAACCATGTTGGACCTTTCTTGAATCATGGTTTGTTCGCCGTTATCCAGATTATCATACATGTCAGATGAAGGATATTCTTCAGTCTTGTTGTCTTCATGTTTGTTAGGTTGAGATCTTAAATCCACCCGATTTCTTCTTACTTCTGTTCCACACTCTGTGCGTATAGTATAAGATCTTGGTGCTACTTGTGCTTGCACAGTACCTTTCTGCATCCAAATGCCTTTCTCATAGTCTCCGAGATGGACTTGGTCACCCGATCTAAGATCAGATAGGCTTTTTGCTTGTCTACCATGGAACAGTTTTTGTTTCACCTGTTGTCGTTCCTTACTCAGTCTGACTAATGTTGAACTATGCGTTTTAAGCAGTTCATCATGTATTGGAAGATTTGCTCTAATTCTCCTTCCCATCAACATTTGTGCTGGAGAGAATCCATTCTGCAGTGGTGTACTGCGGTAGATTAAGAGACTTTTGTAGAAATCTTCTTTACCTTCCTGTGCTTTTTTCATGAGACTCTTTACAGTTTTTACTGAACCTTCCCCCAATCCATTTGACCGTGGATAGTGGGTACTTGACGTAGTATGGGCAAATTCCCAATCATCAGCAAATTGTTTAATTCAGCACTGGAAAACCGAGGACCATTGTCAGTGAACACCTCCATAGGAACACCATGCCTTGCAAAGATTGACATGCAATTGATTACAGTTTTACTAGTAGTTGTATGTAGTGTCTTCACCTCAGGATAATTAGAATAATAATCAATCATGACAATGTACGTCTTCCCATTACAATGAAACAAATCTGTGCTACCTTCTGGTATGGTCTCTGTCACTGCATGAGGACTCAGCGGTTTGACTTGTTGCTTTGGTCTATACATAAGACATAACTCATATGTAGCTGTTGTCTGTGCTATGTCTTGGTTCATTCTTGGCCAATACATCACTTCACATGCCCTCCGCTTACATTTTTCTTCTCCTAAGTGGCCTTCATGTATCTTGCACAGCATAGTTTTTCTTAGTCATGCAGGTATGTCAAACCTATTGCCTTTGTAAATTATGTCATTGGCAACAGTAAGGTCACAGTATAAATATGCTGTGCGCACGCGCATGGCTTCTATTGACCCGGCAGTGATCGGTCACTGCAACTTTTCCCACCAGTGGGACACTGCAACCAGCTGGTGGGGAAGGCACAGGGCAGGCTGTTTTAGTGGGGTGCCGTTAAAAGTCCAGGGTGCATTTTGTCCTTTTAAAATCGGGCAGGGCACGGCGTCCTACTAAAACAGCCTAGCGGGAACACTAACGGATGCTATCGTCATGCTGTGCATCTCAGCCGTCATTGGATTGGTTGCATAGCGAATTCCCCAGTACCCCTAAATATATATAAGCACTCCTCCCTCGCAATAAAGACATGGGCGCCACTCCGGGACTTAGAAAAAAATGCATATATTTTAACACCAATGTTTCAGAGCTCCACCGCCTTCCTTTTTCAAGGTACGTACTCAGAGCAGCCCGGCCCGGGAGGACGGACTGAGGAGCGGATGGCGGCGGCCGGAGCGGGGATTCAGGAAAGTGTTTTTATTTTGATTACATGTGTGTCTACTCGGGCAGGGGGGTACTCTCATTGCGACCACTGCCTGAGCTTTGCTGGAGCTTTCCAGCTCCCATAGTGGGTAATGGGAGAGACGTCATGACATCTCTCCCATAATGCAGAGCAGCCCGGCCCAGGAGGATGGACAGAGGAGCGGATGGCAGCAGCCAGAGCGGGAGCTACTACTGGGGCACTGATAGGGGGGGCAACCTCCACTGGGGGAACAACAAGGGGGGGACTACTACACTACTACAAAGGGAGGGACCACTACAAGGGGGGGCTACCACTGAGGGCACAACAAGGGGGGTGGGAATACCACTGGGGCACTGCATCGAGGGACCACTACTGGGGGCACTATATGAAGGGCAATACTGGGGGTACTGCATTGGGAGGGGGAACCTCCACTGGGGGCACTGTTTAAAGGGCACTGCATAAGGGGTACCACTATTGTGGGCACTGCATGGGGGGGATTACTACTGGGGACACTATGTAAGGGGCACTGAATAGGGGGTACCACTATTGGGGGCACTGCCTGGGGGGACTACTACTGGGGCCACTATATAAGGGACTTACTACTGGGGGCACAAGGGGCACTGCACAGGGGGGACCACTACTGTGGGCCCTATATAAGGGGCACTGCATAGGGGGTACCACTACTGGGGGCACTGCATAGGGTTACTACTACTGGGGGCACTATATAAGGGGCTTGCTACTGGGGGCACAAGGGGTACTGCACAGGGGGGACCACTACTGGGGGCACTTTAAAAGGGGGACTGCATAGGGGTTCACCAAGATATATACTCGCTTACCAAAAAATTTGGGCCGGCCCTGTCTATAAAAGATATATCTAATACACTAAAGGATGAATACATTTATTATATTTATAAAATAAAAATATAGCAACTGCAACACCACAGTGTCAAGGGCACTCACAGTCACTGCAGTCAACGGGGCACTCCTGGGCTCTTCCCTTTCCTCCATCACACTGACACTGCTGACACAATTCTGTCTCTGAGCCGAGGATCATCCATCCAGCCCTCCTTCCTGTTGTCCCTCCTAGTCTCCGCCCACCTTTCCGGAGCCTGGTATAAAGTGAGAGAGCCCTGCGAGATGATGACATCATCATCATCACGCGAGACCTTTAGCTACGCAGCGGCACTAGGAGTCAAGACTAGGAGTGAGTGATGCACGGTCCAGGAGTCCGGCATCCAAGACCCCCCCCCTTCCCCACTAACACAATTCAATACAGAAAACTTTGTTGTTGTTGTCATTACTTGGTTAATTGGCTTATCTTTTCTAAACATCATGTTCTCATTATTATGTGAGTAGTAGATTAGATCTCCACTATAAAGTGACCATCTGCATACACGCACACAGGGGGGGGGGGTTCTGAGTACCTAGAAACCCCCCTTGCCAGCTGCTCTATCGCCGTACAGCTGAACAATTTTTTTGTTGTTGTTAAGAGAGTCTCCTGCCAAAACTCAGGCAACTGTGCCTGTTGTTATACTGTGCTGGCTGTAGGGGGAGCCACAGTGGCAGCGCGCAGACCCTCCCAGGAAGTTCACATGGGGGCACCAGCATTGTGAGAGGGAGAGGTCCACCGGGTGACACTGCCGGCGGTCTCTCCTGGAGCCGCACCGCAGGTGTGTGTATCACATGTGGGGGAGCGGGGTGCTAGCGAGGGGGAAGGGGGTGGGGGGTGATCTTTAATAAATTATGCCAGAGCTGTATTTATTTGACTGCATTTGTGTTTTTAAGTGAGAGGTGTGTGTCAGTGTCAGAGTCAGCGTGTGTGTCTGTGTAGTCTTTGTCAGTGTGTGTATGTTTCCAATGGAGGACTCAGTGCCGCCTTTTTATGTTTCCTCGGGTACTCAATAATCCAAGCTTGTTAATCCTGTGCAACATTTCAGATGCATTTTCTTTAGTTGATGAAAGATGTAATAAATACATCTGAAATTTTGTACAGTAATGGATTAATACTTGGATTATTGAGTGCATCGTGTATGTGTTTACATTTATTTGTCATTGGTTTTGTAACAAAGTATTTGGAAACCCCCCTTTCAAAATCCTGCATTTGCCACTGATCTGAGAACCACAATTAGAGCCCACAAATGTAATTAGGAGTCGCACATTGTTGGTCTAATCAGTATATCTGGCTCTATACCGAAAATCTCTTCTATCCAGAGTCAGAGAAATACACAGATTACCTATCTCTATAAAGGCTGATCATGCCTTCTGTGAGCTGGCCACACCCCCACTGGCAGCTGATCATGGCCAATCAGATAGCACACCATTTTGTATTCCCTTTTAGAATGTGAGTTTGTCACTGTACAGTAGTAAGACAATAATGTTGCAATATTTTTACTTGCATGAGATACAATGAGTAAACAATGCAACAAAATTTTTCATAAGCATAACCCATACAGGCATAACATTGATACTGTGATAGTGGTTGGCAACATGTAACTGCAGTATGCTTGAAAGCATCAGCCTGGCCATATGCTCAAGTATTAACATAGAACACCAGTTATTAATTATTCATATACTTCATAGTAGACCAAAATGTTGTTTCAACTGGGAAAAGGCAGAGAATCAATGTGCATAGAACTCATTCAATAGCCCTAAGATCAATTTTCTCATCTGTCTTACAGAATCTACAGCTGGTTCAGGATGGCTGCTGTAATTTACAGAGGTGGATCCAGATTTCTCAGCAGTTTGGTGTTCCAGTTGTGGTGGCCTGAAATATTTTCAAGTAGGTTCTTTACCAAGATAAAGTGTAATTATGGCTCTAGATACGGAACGTTATGTGGTTAATACCCCTTTCACACTGCGAACCCGGGTCGTATCCAGGATTTTGTACATGAGTCCATACCGGGTTATGCCCTTTTCCGACAGACGGCCCGGCACGTGCCGAGCCGGTGACTTTTCCTATACTGTGAACAGGTCCCGGGTCGCATCGCGAGTCGGGTTGAACCAGCGTTCAACCCTGCTTGTTACCCGGGTTGAAATACCAGTTTGCTCAACCCAGGTTATTTCAACTGGGCTCTTTCACACTGTACAATAGCCTGGTTTGCTGCACGTTCATGCAAAATAACTCGGGTTATTGCTGGCAGTGTGAAAGGGGTAGCAGAGAACTGGCTGCAAACATCTGCTATGGTCTGGTTTTGATAAGTCAATTATGAGTCCAGTAAAAAAAATCTGAAAATTATGCATCCAAATTTTAATTTGTTTTGTGCATGAAGGCAGGGTCATAACAAGTGGTGTGCGACCTGGCTTAGGGCTCTGTGGGCGGCAATATCGCTGTCCCACAGGCCTTTGCATCTGCCCAGGACGTCCTTTGGACTCTCCGAGCATGACATGCACCCTGCCGCCTGTAAATACAGCCGCTCTGAGCTTTCTGAGGACAATCTGGGAGTGCTGAAATTCCTGGTGTTGGTGGCCCCGTCCCCTCGGCATAACGTCATTTGCTCAGGAGGCGGGGTCGGCACAGGGAGCTTGGAAATTCTGTTATGGCCCTGCATGCAGGGCACATACTGGCTGCTTTTACATGTAGCCCACAAATGCTGGACAGCTTTATTTTTACACGGCTATTTAGAGTTTAGTTTGGACTTCCCCCATCTCCATTCTAAATCTCTCTGCACATTTTACATCTGCCCCAAATGCAGTGCTACATGGTTTTACCAAGGTGCAAAGTTACTTGCTCTTTTTTTTTTTGCTTTGCTCCCACCTCACAATCAGCCCCTTAGTGGTCATGGTGGAACATTGATGACAGTCAGATATTTCCTTTCTTTTCATTAAACACTGCAAAAAATGTAATTTACTCTTTGTATAGATACCAATGCAGCAGTTTTCAGAAGTGTCCCCAGCTCTGTGTAATAGTTCCAAGACTCTGAGCAACTAACTTTCTCTGATTCTTAAGCTGCCCATTTTCTGTTAGTATGTTTGGAAAAAGTCATGCATAGATTAATGACATTTGACTGTAGAGCACCATGAATGACAGAATCATAGTTAGGCTAAGGAGAAGTTAAGGAGAAGTTATTCAAGATAAAATACTGTTTGTGTGCTACATGATGGTGTGTGTGTACAGGGCCGGATTAAGTGCTGTGGGGGATCCTGGGCAACAAACATGTGGGGGCCCCTATTACGTGCCCTTTATTCAGTGCACCCAGTAGTAGAGCCCCCAGGAGTGTTGCCTCTTATGCAGTGCCCCCTATGCAATGCCCCCTGTAGTTATACCCCCAGTAGTAGTGTTCCCAATAGTAATTCCCCCTGTATAAATACCCCCAGTAGTAATACCCCTGTAGTTGTGCCCCCAGTAGTCATGCCCCCTGTGTGTGCCCAACAGTAATGCCCTCAGTAGTAATACCCCTGTAGTTGTGCCCCCTGAGGTAGTGGCACAAGTAGTAATGCCCCCCCCACCCGAGTAATGTCCCCTGAAGTAATGTCCCCTGTAGTAATGTCCCCCCGAGTAATGTCCCCTGTAGTGATGTCCCCCCCGAGTAATGCCTCCCCCGAGTAATGCCCCCAGTAGTAATGCTCCCTACCAAGTAATGTCCCTCCCAGCAGTGGAAAATCAGCTTGCGCTAAAGAGAAAAAAAAATCATACTTACCTTAAGCCCCGCTTCCGCTGCCTTCTGATCCGCTCGGCTGGCGCTGCTCCTCTGCACTATGGGAGAGACGCATGGCGTTTCTCCCATAGTTCACTGCCTGAGCCGAAAGCCGGAGCTCACGAGTGAGCTCTAGTCTCCAGCTCCGGCTGCCGCTGCAGGGAGGGAGATCTCAGCGGGCGCCTGGTGTGTCCGTGCGGCACCGGGGTTAGGTGTCCGGAGGAGGCGGAACTGGTTCCGTCTCCTCTGGTTCACTTTAACCCCGATGGCTGGGTGTGGGGGCCCTTCAGGTGTGGGGGCCCAGGGACGATCGCCCCTATCGCCCCCCCTTAATCCAGCCCTGTGTGTGTGTATATATCAGTAGCCCTGTTACTAGGTACTATGACATGTGACTGGCTGTCAGTATATGCCCTGTAATGTGTGTGTCCATTCTTGGCTCCGTTATAGAATTTTGACTGAACCATCCGAGCCTGTGCTGGGATATTCATGAACACAGACCTAGTGACCTTTAGTTGTCCCTATTGATAACATGTTATTTATTTAGATTACATGTCTTTACTAGATAATGAACCCATATATGTGACACTTGGCAATACAAGTAGTATATTTTGGTTTTGCCTGATGTTTGTTTTGTTAAATATTGATTGCATTTAAGAAATTATTTTCTCTTAAACCTTTAGAACTGACACCCAGGCTGAGATTGACCTAGTCTGCAAAATTGCCAAACAGTCTGGTGCATTTGATGCTGTTCCCTGTAACCATTGGTCATTCGGAGGCAGAGGAGCTCTTCAGCTTGCAGATGCTGTGAAGAAAGTTGCAAGACAAGATATTAACTTTACATATCTGTATGATTTGGAGGTAAGAAAATCACATGTATGCCTCATCTCCTCTGCTTTCTGGGCTCCAGTTCGGGTAATTAGGGATTGTCCACAAGATAAAGTGACATACAAACATTGGTTTATGGCAGCAGTTGCCGAACTTTCTTGAGCCACGGCGCCCTTGATTATCAGCATTTTTATCACGCCACCCCCAGGCCATAAGTTTCTTATTGGGATATTCAGCAAAGATTATTATATTAAGTCAATTGTACTTATCTTTCATCCAGTTCTGTGGTGGTGGACAGGGTTGCTCTTCTGTTTGTTCACATATTTTATGATAGGCAAAACCAGTGCTGGTGGCTGCCAATCACATTGAGCATTTCTGTGGCACCCCCGCAACTGCCCCACGGCACCAGTTTGGGAACCCCTGGTTTATGGTATTCCTCTACTTCCTACATGAAAACTTCCCAGAGTGCAAGTAACGAATATTTTTGTTATTGTATTTATTTTGTAGTCTCGGAACATACAGCCACCTTCATGCAGTGTAGAATGGCTGGGGGTCCTGTTTATGAAGCTGCAGAATGAACACTTATTCTAAAATAGATTCTTGGGATTATTTCAAGCTGGCACATGCAAATAATTACAAACAAGCACAACAGAAAGCAAATTTACATTTATATGTAAATACCTGTCCAGTGTGATGTAATGAAAGAAATTGTGGTTCCTCTTGAGCCCAATTCATCCTGGAGAGTTCAAAGTTCTATACTCCTCCTGTGTATTCCTGTATCACGTGTTCCCGATTGTAAGCTCATATGGGCCCATCCCTCTTTGCCTTCTGTTTCATGTCATTGTATGTAATTTGATAGTGTCCTGGAGTGCTCATACTAGTTCATAGATTCACTGGAGAGCTAAGTCAAGATTGCAAATTTGAAAGCCGCTTCCTTATCCAGCTTTTTTCTTGTGTCGGCAGGAGGGAACGTGCTTGGGAGAGGTCATGGTGCATAAACAGCACTTGGAATGAAAAGGAGCAAAAGAGTGAACTATAGGGCCTAAGCAGCAGGTAGTAAAGCGCCAAAAATAATATCCTCTAATAGTAATATTTTAAAGTGAGTATCTGATAATCACAGATCCTAAAGTGGTTTTGCCAAATGGCTTTCTAAAAAGTAATCGTCACTCATTTTTAATTCTTTCTTTTGGTAACTTCTTACACTTTCACATTTTACTAAGAAACTTTTTATGCAGTAACAATATTGCTTAGCTCAGTGGTACCCAAACTTTCCTGAGTCAGGGTGCCCTAGAGTATCATTTTTTTTACCTCACCCCTGGGCCAATTGTTTCTTATTGAGAAATTCAGCAAAAATTTGTAAATTGTACTTAACCTGTCATCCTTCAGTTCAGTTATGTGTTGGTGGGCAGGGTGGTGCTCGTGTTTGTCCATGTATTTTATGATTGGCAGCCTCTAACATTGATTTTTGCCTATCACATTGACCATAAAATAATTTGATTTGGTAATGGATTACCATCCCCAGTTTGGGAACCACTAGCTTAAAGGTTTTCCAAAGGTAATATTAATTCTCTACTTGTTAACAATTGCTTCAGGGTCCCTAGCTTTATTTTCCAAAAATGGCGTCCGATCGGCTGGTGTAGGAGCGAATTTGCTCTCCCGCTAAAAATCCTACTGTCCGTCGATACCCCTGGCTTCATTCTTATCCTACTGTCCAACGCTACCCCAGGCTTCATTCTTCCCAGCTTGGTGGTGGAAGATCTTCTGCCCCTCCTGGACCTAGAATCTGGACTATCCTGCTACTTTCTGAGGAGCCGAAAGGCGCCTGGTGCTTCTCCTATCTCCCACATGAGCGGCTGCATCCTCCATCGTTCTGACTTGATGTGCCTTTCCTACAATTCTAAAAAGTTTTTAATGCTTCTACCCAATGTATACAGAGGAAAAGTGAACATAATTTAGTTTTAAAAATGGTCAAAGAAGGAGGAGTCTCCCATACCCACACTTGGAGAATGCTTTTTAAGGTCACGGCTGAAATGATTAGTAATAATTAGATAACAGGAGATAAGTGGGGACAACCCTAAAGGTGCCTACACACTTGGAGATGTGCTCACGATCCAACATTGTGTCCGATTTCCCCTTGAACTCTCCCCAGCAGCTCCCTGGCAGTCGTGGGCACGATTTGGTATTAAAATCTGTCCAATGTGATAAACGATCTATCGTGTCTTCTAACTATTCCAGTGCATCGTGTCTGAGATTATCAGATCTGCCCTACAGCACGGCAGATCCGAATATGCGATGTATGACCTGCGGGGACGCTCATCAGTATCGTGATCGTGAGTGGACACTTACGATTTGGGCATATTTTACACGATTTGTCGTCACGATGTGTCGGAATCGGGCAAATCGTGTAAAATATCGCTAAGTGTGTAGGCACCTTAACACTCTGTAGTGATGGGGACATAAGATAATAGTTAATCAGATGCAATCCCGAGAACCCGCTGCCAATTATTGCTTTTTTTATTTTATTTACATTTTGTCAGCAGCATTAAAAATTGTAATGACCGTAACAATAACATGCAATGTAGTAATAACATAGACATATAGTAACATTGTACTTTGACAATGTTTAGGTTATGAGAACACACATTAGGTACAGAAGAATAATACTTCTTATCTAGGTCACATTTATTTAGTTCAGCTTTTTACTAGGCAACCACTGCAGAGCAATTACCCCCGTCCCTTCCCTACAGCAGCTCTTTACTGCTTGTCTGTGGTGCTCATTGGTAGATACATGAGCTTGCTTCCTCCTGTGCCATTGATTGAGGGGCTGCCAATTAGGGTGGAACTAGGTGCTCAAGTTTTCAAGTTTTCCTATTAATTAGATTATTCTAACTACTTTTTATATTATTAGGCGGAAGTAAAAAAGCTTTATAACTTGAGTGAAGTGCTTCCAATACTATTTAGAATCAATAGTAGATAGGAGTTCATATTCCTTCTTCTTCATCGACCAGATGTACGGTATTATCCAATGTACTCACACATAGGGCCTGAAACAGAGCTGAACGCTATTCAGATGTTCACGTAGTTGAGCGATTACTGGTGGTCTGCACATGCGGCCCAGCCACATTGCGTTCGTGCTGCAAATGAATTGCGATCGTGCACGCTGTGAGGATTCACTCGAAATTGATTGACGTGAAGAGACCATTATGTGGGTGGTAACGGAGAGTTCCGGCCAAAAAGCAAGTGTCAGGCCGTTTCCTGGGTGTGTACTAGCCAGCGTCTGCGATCGCGCACTCACAGAACGAACCTCCAGCATCTCAATTACCACAGCTATTCTGAGTGACCACCGACTTACTCCAGCTGTCGAAGCTTTGAAGATCTGCGTACAATGCTGCGTGTGTGTACACAGTTGTGGGCAACTACGAGGGCTCCTGTGGACTCATCAATACAAAATCAGCCGTCTGTTGCTTTGGCATATTTTAGCTACTACGATCCGTGCGAGTATGCTGTTGCGTATGTATTACCGTCCGTCTCTGAATCAGGCCCATAGTCAGATAAACCTATCCCGTTACATGTGACTGTTCTGCTAACAAGTTGTGTACTGTAAGTTGTACAGCCTGGTGATTTAGCTGAACAACTGTGTTCTTCTCACATGTGGAAAAGCTTTTATTAGGAGTTTAGGCACTGATTGATGGAGAAAACTGGATTTGTTGAGCGGTTGATTGGACGTTCCAACCTGTCGACCTTTTAACACTGTTGACCTTTTGTACCTGTCGATCATTTGTCCCTGTTGACCTATTGTCTGTCATCCCATTGACTGTCAATCTTCTATACCACAATCATTGGGGTAATGGTGAGCTTAAAAGACAGAGGGCCTGATTCAGCATGGATCGCAATTGCAACAGCGTATGCAGATTGGCCACGCAGATGCATATGCTCTTGTGCGCGCGGCGATTGCACTGCAATTACGGACGCACTGGAATCCATCGCAGAGTGAGTGACAGGCTGTGAGAATTTGGTTGTGGTGATGGGGAAGTGGTTGGAGAAACGCAGGCTTGCTGTCCGGTTGAACGCCGTTGCATGGACATGCATAAATTAGCCACTGCGATTGCTTACACAGCCTGATTACTCACTGCATGCGACAAGACTTGCAATTTCTGAGACAGGTCAGAACAGGATGCAGTTAATTTACTGGCGTCTGGAACCCCGACTCTACTAAAGATAGGCATCTAAATACCGAAGCCTATCTTTAGCGAGATGCCGAAATTCTGATGCCTGGTATCCTGAATGAAGGTAAGCAGGGACTGTTAGCTGTTACTTGCGGGGGGAGGGTTAATTTTAGGCACCCCAGGGGGGAATTAGGGTTAGGCACCCCCTGGGGAAGGTTAGGGCTAGGCTAGGGGAAATGGTTTAGGTGCAACTTGGGGGGGAGGTTAGGGTTTAACACCCCCCACTGGAGGGTTAGGTTTAGGGTCCGGGAAGGGGGGGGTTAGGGTTAGGGGGGGAGAGTGGAGGGTTAGGGTACTTACCAATCCCAATAGGGATCCTGACGGTTTGGGCTTCCAGCGTCGGTATTTAGTCTGCCGGCAATGCATACGGCAACATTAAATACCGATTCCGGACAGAGCTGCTGTAATTGTGGGTGAGGGGCCGATGTTCTCCGATGTATACACAGGACTGCATGGTATTACAGATGTGAGAAGGCATTAGTGGGCTTCTCTGTGTTGGCTGAGCGGTAGCAGACATTAGCATATTTTCGCAGTTTCATTGCGTGCGATTACGCAGCTGCGATCCGTGCTGAAGCAGGCCCAGAGGTTTTTTTACTTTTTTCTCTGAATTCACTTGTGCAATAATCTCAGATCCCCCAAATGTTATTTGAGTAACTGCCAAGTTTCAGATGTGTGCTCCAGAGGTAATGTGCAAATTTGGATAATAGCAACATTATTTAAGCACAATTAGATATTTGATTTTAAAAAAATAATAATTTTGAGTGATTTTCCTCTTATGTGAATTGCAAAAAAGAGACTTCAGTAGTGAGGGTTGTGTTTGAAAGTGATTTCACCATGAAATTAGCTTTCATCATGAAAATCATCTTTATTGGATAAATTCCCATTATTAGATAAATGTAGACATTTTCTACTTTTCTAACATTATCCTTTAGGTAAGGGACAAACAAGAGAATACTCTCATAACCTGAGGGGTCAGTCAGAGCCTGATTACATGTTACACCTTAGATGTATCTGCTAGGGATGGGGTTGTGTACTTTAATCACAGTAATATGTACAGTATTTGTGTAAGTTATATTTGATGCCAAGTACTTGTGCAATTTACTTTGTTCTACAAATGGGATGTTCATATAAAAATGTTCAAACAGTGACACATCTTATAATTTAATTCCTAAAATACATTGTATTGTTACTGGGAAAAAAGTTTCCCTTTATTCCCTGGCTGCAAATAGGCTTCTAAATCCAGCGCTACTTTGGCTGCAATTCCGGGGCTGCAGCACAGACCAAAACTACCAGAGGGGAGCCGGATAACACAGAAACACTAACTGTACCTGCAAAGGCTTTTTAATATTACTGGGAGTCTACGGGATCCGTAAGCTCAACAGGAATCAGCTGCCGTATCCATCGGGACAGAGCAATCGGAGACCTCCCTGGTGTATCTGCCCGCCCCACAAGACTTCTGTGTCAACTAGCCAATAGTTAGTATTTTTGTGTTATCCGGCTCAGGGACAGACGGAGGATATTTAAGTGGGGGTATATATGTGTGTGTGTACATACATATATATATATATATATATATAGTGCACAGACAAGCATACATACATACATGCACACACATAAGCATACATACATACAGCATGCATAAATACAGAGGCGGATTTTGCCTAGGGACTGCAGCCCCCCTCAGTAAAATCCGCCAGTCACATAAACAACAGGCAGTCCCAGGGGAAGGTGTCTCCTCCCCCTGGGACTGCCAGTTCGGGCTGCTATTAGCCGAGAGCGGCTTCCAGTAGGCAGCCGCTTCTCTGCCTTACCACCAGCCCTACCCAGCTCCTTGGGGCTGCAGACGATGCAGCCCTTTGGAAGCCAGTGATATGCGCCTGCGTGGTGCCCCACTGCTACTGCGTATACACCGGTCCCAGCTCCTGTCAGATTGATGGCACCAGGACCCGGCCAGGAGAAGGGAGCCGGGCGAGTGATTTTCGCCGGCGCCAGCCCCCCTCATCTAAGAGGGTAGGAGCAGCCGCTGCATAAATACATACACACACATAAGCATACACATAGCATATACATATACTTACACACAGAATACATACATACACACACAAACAAGCATACTTACATAGACACACGCACTCACAAATACTTTCACACAGCATATGTACATACATACACGCATACTTACATAGACACACACTCACAAATACTTTCACACAGCATATGTACATACACGCATACTTACAAAACCGAGGGCTGTAATACCCAATAACAGCTGCCTACACTGGCCAATTAGGAGCCTTCAATACATCCACTTACTAGTCAAAGCCAGAGAAGAGCAAAATGCACCTATATGTACCAGGACGGTTTTGTTTTTTAAATAAATTTTTTTTTTTTTTACTAATACTGTATATATGACTTTTTATTGTGGTTTAGAAATGAATATCATACTAATAATTTCAACCTTAATGGAATGTGTCGAAGCTGGATTATTGGCTGAGACAAGATCAGTTTAAAATTGAATCGCAGCGACACCTTCTTGCGACTGGCCGCAAGACGCCATTTTGCGAAATGGCCACCTAAGTGCCATTTTAGATAAACTCACATTTAGTACATGTGGCGATAATACCATTACCATCATGCGAATGCATCTGTGATCATCATCATAGGTTGCGGCGATTCACTAAAAGCCTATTTCATTACTTTACGTATTATAAAGGATATATTCCAGAAATGGTTTTACAGTATTGCATTAAGCAAGTGGCCAGGTGACAACTGGCTTGTGTAGATAAGCTTCCTGCATAGTGTTTGCCCACAACGGGTGGTCTGGCTAGAATAAATAAGCAGGCTTCCTGCAATTACATGATTTTGGGGGCTGGAGTGTCACCTTGGGTCTGTCTCTTGTAGTTGGCATATTTTGCATTTTCACACAAGAGACCGACAGAGGTATCTTTCCTTTGAACATAGGAAAGGTGGGAGGGCCTGTTGACCGGACATCTAGAAAATGTTAGAGACAAATGCACTCATCTTCATAAACACATTAAATATGTCTTTTTATCAAACCCTGAATACCCACACATTTCATATTCACTCATAAGGTTCAATAAGCATCAACATGTATGATTTAAGTTGGTTTAGGTAGTTTAAATGCTGAGAAATAAAGGTATTTGATAATTAAGGTATTATACATGATAAGCAAGTTGTGTTTGGTTTTGTTCTGATGCGTACGCTTTTTATAGCATTCTGGTGTTATCGGTGGAGAGATCGCATCATGCAAACTCAAGTTATGGATCGCAGAACTTACAAGCAACAAAATGTTTAAATGTTACAGAGGGCGTTACTAGAAAGATTCCCCTGTTGTTAGAGGCAGGGAGAGTCTATTTGAACCAGCCTGTTAAATGTGCTGTAACATATGCTTCTCCTCTGGGAACCAATGACATCAGCAAGAAACTTCCCCATTGTCCTGTTTTAGTCTAGGGGGGATAAATATGTGTGCCCGGATACTGGTTTTTTAGTCCATGCTGAATGCTGTATGAACTGAGGGTCTCTATTCTGAGGCCTATCTCTGGGTCCAGAGGCACAGCGTATGTATACTGTACTTGGGTCTGTATTATTTCCTTTTACTCCTAAATTATGTATGTATTAATTGCGTGTAACTGACTGTATTTTACCTAAATAATACTTGTACTTTGGAACCACAGATTCCACTCCTGTCTTTATTTGCGGTCAGACTGCGTACGCAAATTAGCGTTATTCTTAGAGGTTTATAGGAAGGATTTTAGAAGGTATAGGCAGGGGTATATAGAGGTTCTGATCCAGTTTCGTTAGTTGGGGGCTCGTAAAGAAGTCACTTACCTGCTCACACGGTACATACGGTCATCGATATTTCAGCAAAGGGTGGAGTGGCCACATGCAGGGTTTGCCTGCAACCGCTTTGTGCTGAAAGATCGCTATCCATCTCCGTGTGAATTAAGGAAGCTGACTAGAATCCAGGGACAAGAGAGGAAAAAGTTTGTTTTCCTCTGTTGATAGAACCTTGCGTTTAGAGGGGTGCTGCAGTATTGCGTACGCGGCTGAAACACATTTTTGCATACGCAGTTAAAAAGTCATTATACGGTTGTGTGGTAGTCGCATTAATGTGTATGCGGCTGGTTGCACAATAGCGTATACGCACTTCCGGTTCTGCTGCCACGTGTTTGAACAAAGCCATTGAGGTTTAACATTTTATTCTATTACCAATATCTGGGTTAACGTGTATTTTTCCGCGCAGGAAAAAAGTGTGTAACAGTGAATACTTGTTGAACAAAGTTAAGGGTATCATATGATCCTTAAGGGCTAGGTGCAAGGGCTAGCCTAGTCGCTCTGTAAGCAGCTTTACCGTTCTATACACAGTAGCAGGTGTACATGTTGTCTTTGTTGTATAGAGGTGCGTGAGAGCAGCCGACATATAAACTCTCATAGGTTTGGAAGTTGCCTTACTAAAACTTATCCGGGTGTGGAAGTTGCCTGTTTCAAAACTTATCTAGGTGTGGAAGTGGCCTTACTAAATCTTATCCAGGTGTGTGGGCGCCGCTGACTTAAATCGTCCACAGGTAAGTGAAAGTATCTTGATTGTCTTTCACCAGTTTAAATTTTTATTGAAAAGCGTAGGAGATGTCTCAGAATGGGAGCCACGCAAACAGTAGAGATGTTAGGCAATGATGTGCTGCTAATGGAGGCTCCAATTGGATCGGCCCGTCGTATTATGCATACTAAGTACGGTACTTATGCAATAAGGTATTGTGATTTATGGTTTAATATGACGAGGAAGAGTGTTAGACCGTTTCCCAGAATTGGTAGTTTTGACAAAAATGTGTTAGACAATGTCCAGGATCACATCAGTATGGTGCGATCCCGAGAGAAAACTATTAAGTATTTTGAATGTTTAAAACTATGGCAGCATGAAGGGGATGCTTGGCTTAAAAATGTGCAAACGACGCAAACTAGCGTTGCGAGCGCATTGCCAGAAAATACGTTGCGATGCTAAGTTGCAATACGGGCGAGCCGCAAATTGGCGTGCACGTGCGGCAAGGTAGCATCGTGGAGAGTATTGCCAGCAGTTCACACTCACCTCCCCCACCTTATGTGGATGGAGGTGCAAGTACAGTTACCAAAAATACCCATAAAAATGTAACAGGCAATTTGTACCCCCTCTTAAGTAACCATAAAGAAAATGTTTATGATGTAGATGATGAGCCTATTGTAATGTCTGCCATTTCCCATGCTGTGCAAATGATAGATGCTGCATCACCACAATCACGGGTGGTGCCGCCATCTCCATCGGTAACAGCAAGGGAAGTGTTAACACACTCTGCACCCATTGAGGAAGTTGTTAATACCATATGTAGCAGCAGCAGATTAAACCCCCAGCCAGGTAACCAGGTCAGAGGTAGCAACGCTGTCGGTCTGCATCCCATTCGGACTATAACTGTTCCGAATGGAAATGCGGATGCAAACGGTGTAGTGCCCACGAGGGAAGTAGTAATGCATTGTCCATGGACAAGAGCAGAACTAAATTCCATCATAAATGATTTCCCTGATCCCAAAAAGGAATTAGCCAAATGTCAAAGATTTTTGAGAAATTTGGGTAGTTCTCATGAGCCCACTAATAAAGATTGGCGTGTGGTGTTAAGGGCCTGTCTACCACGCAATACCGACGGGACAAAATTTATTACGGACTGTGTATTGGGTGGCGACGTTCCCTTAACAGACCAAGTAAACCAAGGTAACATTTCCCGCATTGTGACTCAATTGGGTGTATATTTTCCAGTAGTAGTTAACTGGAACAAAATCTTCACAATGAAACAAAAGGAGAGTGAAACTGCAGAAGACTATTGCGACCGGGCTCTGCAGGCTATCACCCAGTACACTGGGATAGAAGATATTAAAGATAGCATTCACCACAGGGGAATGATAGTCACGATATTGATGGACGGTTTAAAAGAGAATTTAAAAACTCGGGTTCAGACCTCACAGCCTGGCTGGAGGGGACTTACAATAGATAACCTCATAGAGTCGGCCATAGAACATGACAAAAACATCTCAAAAAAGAGGGAGATCCAGAGCGAAAAATGAATGGCTGTCAGTATACAAACTGTGGAGGGAATGACGGTAACATCACAGCCAACAGACACGCTTGCACTTGCACACACACTCATGTCAGAACAAGTATGTGCTCTCACTAACCCCACTCAACAACAAACACAACTCTATCCCACTAACCCAATGCAACTACGGGTCCCAGGCTATCCACCTACTTCTTATCCCCCACAATATCCTTACCCTCCCTATCCTTACCCATACCCATCACCTTTCCCCCTTGCTCAAATCCCACAACAATCTTTTCATCCACCCCGTTCAAAATTATGTTTTAACTGTCACCAAGTGGGACACGTAAGTAAGAACTGCAAAATGGAGAACACCACACAGGAACACGAGTTTCCCATGGGTTCATAGGTAACCCCAGTATCTTCTCCCAGGCCTTATATGACTGTTTATAATCTTTTCAACCTATCAATGGATCTGTTCTAATGTAAAATGTGGATGATTTATTATTGTATTTTAGGTCATGTTTAAATGATATTAAACGGTTGTGCTTTATCTCCCACTCATAGGACACAAGGTTGCTGAGGATAAACGGCAGCCATGCCAGGCTGAGGTCGACTACTCGGAATACTATCCAAAACAGTGGCACAGGCATTATTTAGAACAGTAGCTATTAATAACAAGATTTAATTGCAGGAACCTGTATGCAGATACTATATCCCTAGAATTATTAAAAATGATAGGGGGACTTATTTTACAGGTGACGTTTCCAAGAACATGTGTAAGATGATGGATAACAACACTGAGATTATCCCAGACTGTCTTTTCCTTTATTTGCCCCCCTTTTGAGATACTGTTCAAACAGGCAGCCTCATGTGAAAATATGATAATGAGGTTACTGTGCAGGGTCTCACAACGATGAATGAGAATAACCGAAATTGAAAGTGTTATTAACTAACATGTCTAATGTAAACTGTCATGATGTCAAATCTGGAAGAATTTGTTATGAATTTGTTATGAATTGTTAAGAATTTGTTTTTTAGCTCAGGTCGTTTGACTGATCGGTGGAAAGGTCCGTATCTGACGATACAGCATCCTCAAAGGGTGGCCGGGGAAGACACGTGGGTCCATTCCACTCACTATAGGGAGATTAACCAACCGGTGGAGATACAAGGCAGAGACAAGGCCAATAACGTGGACCTGTCAATTGCGAGCTTGTGCCGGAAGGATTAAAAAGGTGACGGTGAGATATCTGAGCTAAAGAAATGTGTAGATCAGTGCTTCCAGCAATGGAGTGGTCTGTTGTGGTCATCCTAGTTCTTTTTCTTTCCAGAGTTTTTGTCATGATGATCTGTTTGGGGATACTCAGTGTCTGTGATGGGGGACCGATAAAGGAGATGTGAGTGGAGCTGATGGAGTGGAGTCAGGAGGAGTGCAATGCCAATCAGGGGAGTTTCTGACCAATTTTAGTATTGTAATTGTTATGTTATTTGGGAAAAATACTTCCAGAAGTTATGACCCTCACACATGTTGAAATGTTGGGAATACATAAAAACACACCGTCACCATATCTTCACACACAATATGAACACAGAGGCAAGAGAAATATGATACCTGGTGATATGCATAAAGCCGCTCAGTTAATCAGTGAGACAACTGGCTTCCAAGTTTTACTCGCCCTGGATCCCACCAGGATTGCTAGAGGTACATAAAATTTTAGATATATCCAGGAACTTGCTAAATTAATAGATAATATCACCGTGATGTACGATGACACATTCAGGTACACAGGGAGAGAATTGCAAGCGTACAAGAAAGAACTAGTGCAACACAGGCTAGTGTTTAATTATTTAACTGCTGTTACTGGAGGGTATTGCGTAACGTTAGCCACCCAATTTGGAGTAAAATGTTGCACTTATGTCACCAATGATACCAGCGACCCTAAGGAGGTGATAGACCAGAAAATGGATGAGATTCTGCAGCTAAAGTGGGAATTTCGTAAGAACCATAACGCATCAGTGGCTGAAGCAGGGGAAAAGATAGAAGGATGGGTGTCATGGCTGAACCCAGTGTCGAAGCTGAATAATTGGCTGAGACAAGTTCAGTTTAAAATTTAATCGCGGCGACGCCATCTTGCGAATGGCCGCAAGACTCCATTTTGGAAATGGGATCGCAAGACACCATTTTTGTGGTCAGCGTCAATTCAAGTTATAACTCAGGAGCTAAGAACAGATGGCAATGTTTTTGTTAACCTACCAAGGGCAACTGGAAAAACAAGCTTTCTGAGTAAAAGTAAATAAGAAGAGACAATGGGTATTTTTACATACAAATTGGGAATCCCTGGATGCAGATAAAGTATAGTTGTGGCAATTGTAATATAATATCTACACAATTGGATTTGTCTGAATCCTAGACAGAATGGCCCCAAATTCCACAGCTTGAGGTGGTAATACATTTGCATTTCACACAAGAGTCTGTGAGAACAAAAGAGGTTTTGTTTTCCTTTGAACACACAACAGGTGGGGGCCTGCTGACAGAGGGCATGTAGAACTACAACCCTCAGCCATCCACACTGCTGGATGTTCACTTCGTGTATGAGAAATTATGCACTGAAATGTCACCCATTAATAACTAGCGTCCTTATATCAAACCCCGAATACTCACACACTACATATTCGCACACAAGGTTCCATTAGCATCAAATTGTATGATTCAAGTTGGTTAAGTTAGTTTAAATGCTAAGAAATAGAGGTTTTTGATATCTAAGGTATTATACATGATAAGCAAGGTGTGTTTGGTTTCGTTCTGATGCGTACGCTTTTTACAGAATCCCGGTGTTATCGGTGGAGAGATTGCATCATGCAAACTCAAGTTACGGATCGCAGAACTTACAAGCAACAAAATGTTTAGTTGATGGAATGTTACAGGAGGCGTTACCAGAAAGACTCCGGCTGTTAGAGACAGGGAAAGTCTATTTGAAACAACCTGTTAAATGTGTCGTTACATATGCTTCTCCTCTGGGAACCAATGAGATCAGCAGGAAGTTCCCCCTTTGTCCTGTTTCAGTCTGGGGGGGGAATAAATACATGTGTCCGAACACTGGTTTGCCAGTTCATGCTGAATTTTGGGTGAACTGAGGATATCTAGTCAGAAGTCTATCTCTGGGTCCAGAGGCGCAGCGTATGTATAACCGTACTTGGGTCTGTATTATTTCCTTTTACGCCTAACTTGTGTATGTATAGATTGCGTGTAACTGACTGTACTTTTACCTGAATAATACTTGTGCGTTGGAAACGCAGATTCCACTCCTGTCTTTATTTGCGGTTAAACTGCGTACGCAATTAGCGTTCTGTTTAGAGGTTTTAGGCAGGGTTTTGTCTTAGAGGTTCTAGGCAGGTGAATCTTAGAGGTTTATAGGAAGGAATATATTAAAAGGTTTATTGACGAATTCAACAGTGGGGGCTCATCGGTTTATCACACTATCTGATACACGATAACACTCGGTCAGTCCTCTCTCAGCAAAAGGGTGGAGGCGCCTTTTGGGAGACGCATTAGTCTTTCATTACCACAGTGTTGCTGAGAGCGTACTGCCGGTTATTGTGTAGAGGAAGCACTGATTAGAATCCAGGGACAACAGAGGAAAAAAAGTTTGTTTTTCCTCTGTTGATAGAACCTTGTGTTTAGAGGGGTGCTGCAGTATTTGCGTATGCAGCTAAAACGCATTTTTGCGTACGCAGTTAAAAAAAAAAGTAATTATACGCTTGTGTGGTAGTCGCACAATAGCGTATACGCACTTCCGGTTCTGCTGCCACGTGTTTGAACAAAGCCATTGAGGTTTACATTTTTTTTCTATCTACCAATATCTGGGTTAAACGTTTATTTTCTGCGCAGAGAAAAAGTGTGTAACAGTGTGTGTATTGTTGGTAGGGGTAATTTATTCCCTAAAGTTAAGGGTACCGTATGATCCTTAAGGGCTAGGTGCAAGGGTTAGCCTAGTCGCTCGGTATGCAGCTTTACCGTTCTAAACACAGTAGCAGGTGTACATGTTGTCTTTGTTGTATAGAGGTGCGTGAGAGTGGCCGACATACAAACTCTCATAGGTTTGGAAGTTACCTTACTAAAGCTTATCCGGGTCTGGAAGTTGCCTGTTTCAAAACTTATCTAGGTGTGGAAGTGGCCTTACGAAATCTTATCCAGGTGTGTGGGCGCCGTCGACTTAAATCGTTCACAGGTAAGTGAAAGTATCTTGATTGTCTTTCACCAGTTTAAATTTTTATTGAAAAGCGTAGGAGTTGTCTCAAAATGGGAGCCACGCAAATGGTAGAAATGTTAAGCAATGATGTGCTGCTAATGGAGGAGTGTTAGACCGTTTCCCAGAATTGGTAGTTTTGACAAAAATGTGTTAGATAATGTCCAGGATCACATCAGTATGGTGCGATCCCGAGAGAAAAAGATTAAGTATTTTGAATGTTTAAAAATATGGCAGCAAGAAGGGGATGCTTGGCTTAAAAATGTGCAAACGACGCAAACTAGCGTTGCGAGCGCATTGCCAGAAAATACGTCGCGATGCTAAGTTGCAATACGGGCGAGCCGCAAATTGGCGTGCACGTGCAGCAAGGTAGCATCGTGGAGAGTATTGCCAGCAGTTCACACTCACCTCCCCCACCTTATGTGGATGGAGGTGCAAGTACAGTTACCAAAAATACCCATAAAAATGTAACAGGCAATTTGTACCCCCTCTTAAGTAACCATAAAGAAAATGTTTATGATGTAGATGATGAGCCTATTGTAATGTCTGCCATTTCCCATGCTGTGCAAATGATAGATGCTGCATCACCACAATCACGGGTGGTGCCGCCATCTCCATCGGTAACAGCAAGGGAAGTGTTAACACACTCTGCACCCATTGAGGAAGCTGTTAATACCATATGTAGCAGCAGCAGATTAAACCCCCAGCCAGGTAACCAGGTCAGAGGTAGCAACGCTGTCGGTCTGCATCCCATTCGGACTATAACTGTTCCGAATGGAAATGCGGATGCAAACGGTGTAGTGCCCACGAGGGAAGTAGTAATGCATTGTCCATGGACAAGAGCAGAACTAAATTCCATCATAAATGATTTCCCTGATCCCAAAAAGGAATTAGCCAAATGTCAAAGATTTTTGAGAAATTTGGGTAGTTCTCATGAGCCCACTAATAAAGATTGGCGTGTGGTGTTAAGGGCCTGTCTACCACGCAATACCGATGTGACAAAATTTATCACGGACTGTGTATTGGGTGGCGACGTTCCCTTAACAGACCAAGTAAACCAAGGTAACATTTCCCGCATTGTGACTCAATTGGGTGTATATTTTCCAGTAGTAGTTAACTGGAACAAAATCTTCACAATGAAACAAAAGGAGAGTGAAACTGCAGAAGACTATTGCGACCGGGCTCTGCAGGCTATCACCCAGTACACTGGGATAGAAGATATTAAAGATAGCATTCACCACAGGGGAATGATAGTCACGATATTGATGGACGGTTTAAAAGAGAATTTAAAAACTCGGGTTCAGACCTCACAGCCTGGCTGGAGGGGACTTACAATAGATAACCTCATAGAGTCGGCCATAGAACATGACAAAAACATCTCAAAAAAGAGGGAGATCCAGAGCGAAAAATGAATGGCTGTCAGTATACAAACTGTGGAGGGAATGACGGTAACATCACAGCCAACAGACACGCTTGCACTTGCACACACACTCATGTCAGAACAAGTATGTGCTCTCACTAACCCCACTCAACAACAAACACAACTCTATCCCACTAACCCAATGCAACTACAGGTCCCAGGCTATCCACCTACTTCTTATCCCCCACAATATCCTTACCCTCCCTATCCTTACCCATACCCATCACCTTTCCCCCTTGCTCAAATCCCACAACAATCTTTTCATCCACCCCGTTCAAAATTATGTTTTAACTGTCACCAAGTGGGACACGTAAGTAAGAACTGCAAAATGGAGAACACCACACAGGAACACGAGTTTCCCATGGGTTCATAGGTAACCCCAGTATCTTCTCCCAGGCCTTATATGACTGTTTATAATCTTTTCAACCTATCAATGGATCTGTTCTAATGTAAAATGTGGATGATTTATTATTGTATTTTAGGTCATGTTTAAATGATATTAAACGGTTGTGCTTTATCTCCCACTCATAGGACACAAGGTTGCTGAGGATAAACGGCAGCCATGCCAGGCTGAGGTCGACTACTCGGAATACTATCCAAAACAGTGGCACAGGCATTATTTAGAACAGTAGCTATTAATAACAAGATTTAATTGCAGGAACCTGTATGCAGATACTATATCCCTAGAATTATTAAAAATGATAGGGGGACTTATTTTACAGGTGACGTTTCCAAGAACATGTGTAAGATGATGGATAACAACACTGAGATTATCCCAGACTGTCTTTTCCTTTATTTGCCCCCCTTTTGAGATACTGTTCAAACAGGCAGCCTCATGTGAAAATATGATAATGAGGTTACTGTGCAGGGTCTCACAACGATGAATGAGAATAACCGAAATTGAAAGTGTTATTAACTAACATGTCTAATGTAAACTGTCATGATGTCAAATCTGGAAGAATTTGTTATGAATTTGTTATGAATTGTTAAGAATTTGTTTTTTAGCTCAGGTCGTTTGACTGATCGATGGAAAGGTCAGTATCTGACGATACAGCATCCTCAAAGGGTGGCCGGGGAAGACACGTGGGTCCATTCCACTCACTATAGGGAGATTAACCAACCGGTGGAGATACAAGGCAGAGACAAGGCCAATAACGTGGACCTGTCGATTGCGAGCTTGTGCCGGAAGGATTAAAAAGGTGACGGTGAGATATCTGAGCTAAAGAAATGTGTAGATCAGTGCTTCCAGCAATGGAGTGGTCTGTTGTGGTCATCCTAGTTCTTTTTCTTTCCAGAGTTTTTGTCATGATGATCTGTTTGGGGATACTCAGTGTCTGTGATGGGGGACCGATAAAGGAGATGTGAGCGGAGCTGATGGAGTGGAGTCAGGAGGAGTGCAATGCCAATCAGGGGAGTTTCTGACCAATTTTAGTATTGTAATT
Organism: Taudactylus pleione; assembly: GCA_031769625.1. NCBI lineage: Eukaryota > Metazoa > Chordata > Amphibia > Anura > Myobatrachidae > Taudactylus > Taudactylus pleione. The sequence continues at coordinate 4,938,471 of JAUIMM010000153.1, forward strand.
GTTATGTTATTTGGGAAAAATACTTCCAGAAGTTATGACCCTCACACATGTTGAAATGTTGGGAATACATAAAAACACACCGTCACCATATCTTCACACACAATATGAACACAGAGGCAAGAGAAATATGATACCTGGTGATATGCATAAAGCCGCTCAGTTAATCAGTGAAACAACTGGCTTCCAAGTTTTACTCACCCTGGATCCCACTAGGATTGCTAGGGGTACATTAAATTTTAGATATATCCAGGAACTTGCTAAATTAATAGATAATATCACCGTGATGTACGATGACACATTCAGGTACACAGGGAGAGAATTGCAAGCGTACAAGAAAGAACTAGTGCAACACAGGCTAGTGTTGAATTATTTAACTGCTGTTACTGGAGGGTATTGCGTAATGTTAGCCACCCAATTTGGAGTAAAATGTTGCACTTATGTCACCAATGATACCAGCGACCCTAAGGAGGTGATAGACCAGAAAATGGATGAGATTCTGCAGCTAAAGTGGGAATTTCGTAAGAACCATAACGCATCAGTGGCTGAAGCAGGGGAAAAGATAGAAGGATGGGTGTCATGGCTGAACCCAGTGTCGAAGCTGAATAATTGGCTGAGACAAGTTCAGTTTAAAATTTAATCGCGGCGACGCCATCTTGCGAATGGCCGCAAGACTCCATTTTGGAAATGGGATCGCAAGACACCATTTTTGTGGTCAGCGTCAATTCAAGTTATAACTCAGGAGCTAAGAACAGATGGCAATGTTTTTGTTATCCTACCAAGGGCAACTGGAAAAACAAGCTTTCTGAGTAAAAGTAAATAAGAAGAGACAATGGGTATTTTTACATACAAATTGGGAATCCCTGGATGCAGATAAAGTATAGTTGTGGCAATTGTAATATAATATCTACACAATTGGATTTGTCTGAATCCTAGACAGAATGGCCCCAAATTCCACAGCTTGAGGTGGTAATACATTTGCATTTCACACAAGAGTCTGTGAGAACAAAAGAGGTTTTGTTTTCCTTTGAACACACAACAGGTGGGGGCCTGCTGACAGAGGGCATGTAGAACTATAACCCTCAGCCATCCACACTGCTGGATGTTCACTTCGTGTATGAGAAATTATGCACTGAAATGTCACCCATTAATAACTAGCGTCCTTATATCAAACCCCGAATACTCACACACTACATATTCGCACACAAGGTTCCATTAGCATCAAATTGTATGATTCAAGTTGGTTAAGTTAGTTTAAATGCTAAGAAATAGAGGTTTTTGATATCTAAGGTATTATACATGATAAGCAAGGTGTGTTTGGTTTCGTTCTGATGCGTACGCTTTTTACAGAATCCCGGTGTTATCGGTGGAGAGATTGCATCATGCAAACTCAAGTTACGGATCGCAGAACTTACAAGCAACAAAATGTTTAGTTGATGGAATGTTACAGGAGGCGTTACCAGAAAGACTCCGGCTGTTAGAGACAGGGAAAGTCTATTTGAAACAACCTGTTAAATGTGTCGTTACATATGCTTCTCCTCTGGGAACCAATGAGATCAGCAGGAAGTTCCCCCTTTGTCCTGTTTCAGTCTGGGGGGGAATAAATACATGTGTCCGAACACTGGTTTGCCAGTTCATGCTGAATTTTGGGTGAACTGAGGATATCTAGTCAGAAGTCTATCTCTGGGTCCAGAGGCGCAGCGTATGTATAACCGTACTTGGGTCTGTATTATTTCCTTTTACGCCTAACTTGTGTATGTATAGATTGCGTGTAACTGACTGTACTTTTACCTGAATAATACTTGTGCGTTGGAAACACAGATTCCACTCCTGTCTTTATTTGCGGTTAAACTGCGTACGCAATTAGCGTTCTGTTTAGAGGTTTTAGGCAGGGTTTTGTCTTAGAGGTTCTAGGCAGGTGAATCTTAGAGGTTTATAGGAAGGAATATATTAAAAGGTTTATTGACGAATTCAACAGTGGGGGCTCATCGGTTTATCATACTATCTGATACACGATAACACTCGGTCAGTCCTCTCTCAGCAAAAGGGTGGAGGCGCCTTTTGGGAGACACATTAGTCTTTCATTACCACAGTGTTGCTGAGAGCGTACTGCCGGTTATTGTGTAGAGGAAGCGCTGATTAGAATCCAGGGACAACAGAGGAAAAAAAGTTTGTTTTTCCTCTGTTGATAGAATCTTGTGTTTAGAGGGGTGCTGCAGTATTTGCGTACGCAGGTAAAACGCATTTTTGCGTACGCAGTTAAAAAAAAAGTAATTATACGCTTGTGTGGTAGTCGCATAATTGTGTATGCGGACGATCGCACAATAGCGTATACGCACTTCCGGTTCTGCTGCCACGTGTTTGAACAAAGCCATTGAGGTTTACATTTTTTTTCTATCTACCAATATCTGGGTTAAACGTTTATTTTCTGCGCAGAGAAAAAGTGTGTAACAGTGTGTGTATTGTTGGTAGGGGTAATTTATTCCCTAAAGTTAAGGGTACCATATGATCCTTAAGGGCTAGGTGCAAGGGTTAGCCTAGTCGCTAGGTAAGCAGCTTTACCGTTCTAAACACAGTAGCAGGTGTACATGTTGTCTTTGTTGTATAGAGGTGCGTGAGAGTGACCGACATACAAACTCTCATAGGTTTGGAAGTTACCTTACTAAAGCTTATCCGGGTCTGGAAGTTGCCTGTTTCAAAACTTATCTAGGTTTGGAAGTGGCCTTACGAAATCTTATCCAGGTGTGTGGGCGCCGTCGACTTAAATCGTTCACAGGTAAGTGAAAGTATCTTGATTGTCTTTCACCAGTTTACATTTTTATTGAAAAGCGTAGGAGTTGTCTCAAAATGGGAGCCACGCAAACGGTAGAAATGTTAAGCAATGATGTGCTGCTAATGGAGGAGTGTTAGACCGTTTCCCAGAATTGGTAGTTTTGACAAAAATGTGTTAGATAATGTCCAGGATCACATCAGTATGGTGCGATCCCGAGAGAAAAAGATTAAGTATTTTGAATGTTTAAAAATATGGCAGCAAGAAGGGGATGCTTGGCTTAAAAATGTGCAAACGACGCAAACTAGCGTTGGAAACGCATTGCCAGAAAATACATCCGTGACGCTGAGTTGCAATACGGGCGAGCCACAAATTGGCGCGCACTGGCGGCAAAGTAGCGTCGTGGACAGTATTGCCAGCAGTTCACGCTCACCTCCCCCACCTTATGTGGATGGATGTGCAAGTACGGTTACCAAAAATACCAATAAAAATGTAACAAGTAATTTGTACCCCCTCTTAAGTAACCATAAAGAAAATGTTTATGATGTAGAAGATGAGCCTATTGGAATGTCTGCCATTTCCCATGCTGTACAAATGATAGATGCTGCATCACCACAATCACGGGTGGTGCTGCCATCTCCATCGGTAACAGCAAGGGAAGTGTTAATACACTCGGCACCCATTGAGGAAGTTGTTAATACCATACGTAGCAGCAGCAGATTAAACCCCCAGCCAGGTAACCAGGTCAGAGGTAGCAACGCTGCCGGTCTGCATCCCATTCGGACAATAACTGTTCCGAATGGAAATGCAGATGCAAACGGTGTAGTGCCCACGAGGGAAGTAGTAATGCATTGTCCATGGACAAGAGCAGAACTGAATTCCATCATAAATGATTTCCCCAATCCCAAAAAGGATCTAGCCAAATGTCAAAGATTTTTGAGAAATTTGGGTAGTTCTCATGAGCCCACTAATAAAGATTGGTGTGTGGTGTTAAGGGCCTGCCTGCCACACAATACCGACGTGACAAAATTTATCACGGACTGTGTATTGGATGGCGACGTTCCCTTAACAGACCAAGTAAACCAAGGTAACATTTCCCGCATTGTGCAATCAAACAAAAAGAGAGTGAAACTGCAGAAGAATATTGCGACCGGGCTCTGCAGGCTATCACCCAGTACACTGGGATAGAAGAGATTAAAGATAGCATTCACCACAGGGGAATGATAGTCACGATATAAATGGATGGGTTAAAAGAGAATTTAAAAACTCGGGTTCAGACCTCAAAGCCTGGCTGGCGGGGACTTACAATAGATAACCTCATAGAGTCGGCCATAGAACATGACAAAAACATCTCAAAAAAGAGGGAGACCCAGAGTGAAAAATGAATGGCTGTAAGTATACAAGCTCTGGAGAGAATGACGTTAACATCACAGCCAACAGACACGCTTGCACTTGCACACACACTCATGCCAGAACAAGTTGCTCTCACTAACCCCACTCAACAACAAACACAACTCTATCCCACTAACCCAATGCAACCACAGGTCCCAGGATATCCACCCACTTCTTTTCCCCCACAATACCCTTACCCTCCCTATCCTTACCCATATCCACCAGCTTTGCCCTCTGCTCAAACTTCACTACAACACATGCTTTCACCTGAATCACGGACATGTTTTAAATGCAAACAAACAGGACACTTAAGTAGAAACTGCACAGTAAAAAGAGTATGGACCCCACACCAAGGGAAACCTGGATATCCCCATAAGGGATATGCACAGAGATCAGCAAATATTCAGCAAGCACCAGCTCCAATTGTAGCCGTAAATGCTTTATTGGAGAATGGTAGCAAACGCTAGGGGTCAGGTCATACCTGTAGTCTACAGATAGTCAGGTTAACAGGAAGTACTAGGGAAGAACCGATCTTGATGGTTGATGTAGCTGGTACTGAATATCCTTTTCTTGTAGACACAGGGGCGACCAAGTCAGTGATGAAATCTCCCGTTAATTTACAGGTGACCAACGAGACAATACCAACAATGGGTGTGACAGGTAAAGTGGAACGTTATCCTTTAACCAGACCCGCAGAAGTTAGTATTGGGCCATTGCATACCAGACATTCTTTTCTTCTGGCTGCCGCGGCTCCTACTAACCTGCTGGGCAGAGACTTGTTATGTAAAATGGGATGTGTCATATATTGCACCCCTGATGGTGTATATTTAGATATCCCAGAGAGAATGGTATACGAGGTGCGGGATATGTTAGACACCCCACAAAGGATAATGTACCACTCTACAGTTTTAAAAGAAAATCCATCACAAGTAGATGAAATGTTGTCCCAAATTCCAGATTCCCTTTGGACAAAAGATGGACAGGACACTGGATTAATGGCTGACGTAAGCCCGGTAATGATACACTTAAAAAGCGGTAGGCAAGCTCCAAAAATTCCCCAGTACCCACTAAAACAGGAAGTAGAACTAGGGGTGTTTCCAATAATCGAGCGATTATTGCAACAGGGAATTTTAGTTCGTACAGCTAGTGTAGCCAACAGTCCCATCTTTCCAGTAAAGAAGAGTGGTGGGAGGGGTTATAGACCTTAGAGGTGTTAATAAGGTAGTAGAGAGCCAATTCCCTGTAGTGCCGAATCCAGCTGTCATCCTGATGCAGATCCCACCAAATGCAACCCATTTCACTGTCATTGACCTCTGTTCTGCTTTCTTCTCTGTGCCTCTCCACCCTGACTGTCAGTACCTATTCGCATTTACATACAGAGGTGTGCAATATACATGGACACGATTGTCCCAAGGTTTCATAGACAGCCCCAGTATTTTCTCCCAGGCATTGCATGACTGTTTACAAGCTTTTCAACCTGCCAATGGATCAGTTCTAATTCAATATGTGGACGATTTATTGCTATGTTCTGACTCATTTATGTCATGTGTGAATGATACTAAACTTTTGTTACTTCATCTCTCGCAAACAGGACACAAAGTGGCTAAGGACAAGTTACAGCCGTGCCAGCCCAGAGTAAAATATTTGGGACATTGCCTAACCCAGGGGTTACGACATTTCACAAATGATAGAATCCAGGCCATACAACAAAACATGACACTGCCGCAGAATCAACAGCAAATTCGTACCTTCTTGGGAATGTGTGGATATTGCCGAATGTGGATCCCAGGTTTTTTTATTTTGGCCTTGCCTTTACAGGAACTAGTCTCTTCCTCAAAGCCCGATCGCGTCACACACACTGAGGAATCAGAACAGGCTTTTCTTAATCTTAAGGATAGCCTGACAAAAGCTCCTGCATTGGGAATACCCGATTATGAAAAACCTTTTGATTTATATTGTACGGAAGCCGATGGTTGTGCTGCAGGTGTCCTTACACAAAAACATGGTGATGCCAGTAGGCCCGTAGCAGACTACAGTGCCCAATTGGACACGGTAGCAAGATCACTCCCCACCTGTTTGAGAAGTGTAGCAGCTACTACTTTATTGGTGAGTAAAAGTGAGGACGTAGTATTGGGCCATGATATGATTGTCTACACTCCCCATGCTGTATCTGCTCTGTTGAACTCAGCTCAAACCAGACACGTCTCCTCGGCTAGGTTCACCAAATGGGAAGTAGCCCTAATCGCTCCTGCAAATATTACAGTTAAACGTTGCAGTACGCTGAATCCAGCAACATACCTGCCATATGTACAACATGATGTACAAAGGGTGGAAGGAGAGGAATTGCTGGCGGGAGGTGAGTTCAGCAGACATGATGACACCCACGATTGTATGACATATCTGAATCAGACCTTTACTGCTAGACCTGACATACATGACACACCTTTAGAGAATGTGGATGTGACTTTCTATACGGATGGGAGTTGTCATAGACAAACAGACACAGGTGAATTATGTACAGGTTATGCTGTTGTAAATGACACAGACATCATGGAAGCTAAACCTCTCAGTCCTCCTCACTCAGCCCAGGTGGCAGAGTTAGTAGCACTGACTAGAGCATGTGAACTGGCAGCGGGCAAATCTGCTAACATTTACACTGACTCGAGGTACGCGTTCGGGGTGGTGCACGATTTTGGGGCTCTATGGCGTCTGAGAAATTTTATGACAGCAGCAGGCACACCAGTTGCACACTCCCGACACATAAAACATCTCTTAGAAGCAATCCAACTGCCCAAAGCAGTGGCAGTAATTAAATGCAAAGCCCACACATGTGAGGATGACCCAGTGTCACTGGGCAAAAACAGAGCTGACGAAGCTGCAAAATGGGCAGCGGGGTTAAAAATGCCTTCTCCAATTGAAACAATTATGTCATTCCAAACCATTGATATGCTGAAATTAATTGAGATGCAAAATTTGTGTTCAATTCAGGAAAAATCCATATGGAAGTCCAAGGGGTGTGGGCAAGAGTCCTCCGGGCTCCGGAGGGACGGACATGGTAAGCCAGTAGCCCCCAAGGCATATTACCCCAGCCTGGCTGAAGCAGCACACGGTCTGACTCATCTGGGTAAACAGGGCATGTGCAAGTTGGTGAGGGCATACTGGGGCACCAGGGTTTTCTTCACAAGCAGAGAAGATAGCAATGTCCTGTCTGACCTGCTTGAGAAAGAACATAGGGAAAGCGATCCCTACCGAACCGTCCCACATTCCACCGACTGATGGACCTTTCCAGGTGATACAAATTGATTTCATCCAATTACCACCCTACAGGAACCTTAAGTATGTATTAGTGTGCACAGACGTATTCTCTAACTGGGTTGAGGCCTACCCAGCAGCCACTAATACTGCTGCGTTTACTGCCAAGAAAATAGTTCAGGAATTTGTATGCAGGTACGGTATCCCTAGAATCATCGAAAGTGATAGGGGTACCCATTTCACAGGTGATGTTTTCCAAAATATGTGTAAGCTGATGGGTATTAATAGCCGACTTCACACCCCCTACCGACCGCAAGCCAGTGCCAAGGTAGAGAGGATGAACGGGACTATTAAAAATAAGCTAAGTAAAATCATGGCGGAGACTGGACTAGGATGCCCAGAAGCTTTACTTTTGGTCCTACATAGTATAAGGACCACTCCTAGATTTCCTCTGAATCTGTCCCCATTTGAAATATTGTTTGGTAGACAACCTCATTTGATTATAAGTCCACAGGAAGATCTAAAGGGTAACAACAAGGTAACTGTGAAGTATCTTATATCAATGAGTAAGCAGTTAAAGCAACAGCAGCAGAAACTGAAATTGTTGTCCCATGATATGCCTGAAATGAACTGCCATGATGTTGAACCAGGAGAATATGTAATGATCCGAAATTTCTTACGTTCAGGTTGCTTGACTGATCGGTGGGAAGGTCCGTACCAGGTGCTGCTGACAAGTACTACATCTTTGAAGGTGGCCGAGAGAGATACCTGGGTCCATTCCACTCACTTTAAAAAGGTCAATCAACCGGTGGAGAAACAGGTCGGAGACAAAGCTGATAGTGTGGATCTGTCACTCGCGAGCTTGTTCCGGGAGGATTAAAAAGGTTGTAGTGAGATACCTGAACTGAGAGAAATTTGCAGGTCTTGTTGTGACAATGGACGGGCCTGCTGTGTTCATTTTCATATTCTCTTTTAGAGTGTTCACCATCCTGGTCAGTTTGGGAATACCCAGTGTCTGTGATGGGGGACCTATTGAGGAAACAGGAGCTGATGGCAGTGCTGATGGAGTGGAGAAAGGAGGAGTGCAATGCCAATCAGGGGAGTGTCTGACCAATCTTAGTACTGTTATTGTTAAGAGAGCTGTCATTCCGGATACTCGGGGAAGGTGTGAAGGGTTATCGTCTGAAGATTCCTATATTTGTGAGTTTTGTGGGTCCCTAGTTGATGAGAACTGTATTCAACGGTGCCAACCTAAATATAACCCGTACTGGGGAGGGTATCCTTTAGAGGATTATCACAGCATGGTAGGCAAAGTGTTAAATCAAACCGATTGCTGGGTGTGTTCACATGTGCCACAGGGACAGCATAATGTAGGGTTGGTGCCATTTCCGCTGAATATCACGGAAATTTTAGAATTACAAAAGGGGAAAACATTGGATGGAAAATTCCTCTCATCCAAACCGCCTCATTTCAAACTCTATCAATTTCAAGTAGATAAATCACTTTTGTGTTTAAACATAACCAACCCCAATAAACCCGGAGGTTGGGAAGTGACGGGGAATAATCAGACGATGACCTTCTCACAAAGAGCTGATAATGAGTCCATAAACTATGATCTGCTACGCTCAATTAAATCAAGTGGGAAATATTTTAGGTACCGGTATACATTGAGTTCCACCAAAGAAATGATTGGTAAAGTACCAGATGGTTATTGTGCTAAAATAATACAACCAGAAACTTGCATATACCAGATGGAAGAGCCTGAGATAGGATTGTTTGCAAGAGAAATGTGTTTAATGATAATGATGCATACCATTCCTTATATTCTCCCTGATAATGTATATTTTATATGTGGAAGAAAAGCGTATAAATGGCTCTCCCCGAGTTCCGAAGGTTTGTGTTCTCTGGGAAGAGTTGTCCCAGAAGTTATGACCCTCACACATGTTGAAATGTTGGGAATACATAAAAACACACCGTCACCATATCTTCACACACAATATGAACACAGAGGCAAGAGAAATATGATACCTGGTGGTATGCATAAAGCCGCTCAGTTAATCAGTGAGACAACTGGCTTCCAAGTTTTAGTCGCCCTGGATCCCACCAGAATTGCTAGGGGTACATAAAATTTTAGATATATCCAGGAACTTGCTAAATTAATAGATAATATCACCGAGATGTACGATGACACATTCAGGTACACAGGGAGAGAATTGCAAGCATACAAGAAAGAACTAGTGCAACACAGGCTAGTGTTGAATTATTTAACTGCTGTTACTGGAGGGTATTGCGTAATGTTAGCCACCCAATTTGGAGTAAAGTGTTGCACTTATGTCACCAATGATACCAGCGACCCTAAGGAGGTGATAGACCAGAAGATGGATGAGATTCTGCAGCTAAAGTGGGAATTTCGTAAGAACCATAACGCACCAGTGGCTGAAGCAGGGGAAAAGATAGAAGGATGGGTGTCATGGTTCTCGGGTCTAGGAGAGTGGGTCCAGGAAGTGGTCGCCAGCGTAGGCAAATTCTTGATCCTTATACTGATTGTCATCATAGTAATTGGCATATGCGTCCGGTGTGTTCCTATTGTGTTGAAGTGTGGAAAATGTGAAAACAGAGTGAAACGAAGGGATGAAATTATGATAGTGGCCAGTATGAATACCGAGGTAGACACAGAACTGGATTACAACCCTGAGCTAGGAAGTACCATCATTTAAATGTATAATATTTAGACATGCATAGAATATATTATTGAAATGTTATTTATAGAACACCTCAGACAATGTAAAGTCTCAAATTCCCTTTCAAGACTGCTGTTATAAGACTAGTGCATTAAGGTATTATACATGATAAGCAAGTTGTGTTTGGTTTTGTTCTGATGCGTACGCTTTTTACAGCATTCTGGTGTTATCGGTGGAGAGATTGCATCATGCAAACTCAAGTTATGGATCGCAGAACTTACAAGCAACAAAATGTTTAAATGTTACAGAGGGCGTTACTAGAAAGATTCCCCTGTTGTTAGAGGCAGGGAGAGTCTATTTGAACCAGCCTGTTAAATGTGCTGTAACATATGCTTCTCCTCTGGGAACCAATGACATCAGCAAGAAACTTCCCCATTGTCCTGTATTCGTCTGGGGGGAATAAATATGTGTGCCCGGATACTGGTTTTTTAGTCCATGCTGAATGCTGTATGAACTGAGGGTCTCTATTCTGAGGCCTATCTCTGGGCCCGGAGGCACAGCGTATGTATACTGTACTTGGGTCTGTATTATTTCCTTTTCGCCTAAATTGTGTATGTATCAATTGCGTGTAACTGACTGTACTTTTACCTGAATAATACTTGTGCTTTGGAACCACAGATTCCACTCCTGTCTTTATTTGCGGTCAGACTGCGTACGCAAATTAGCGTTATTCTTAGAGGTTTATAGGAAGGATTTTAGAAGGTATAGACAGGGGTATATAGAGGTTCTGATCCAGTTTCATTAAATGTTATTTCTGTTCTAAACTACACTTAGAGCCATGATTCAGCAGCATACGAAATTGCAATTACGTACGCAGATCGAGCCATTGCTAACCACTTGCGCATGTGTATGCACTACACGTACACTGCGAGCGATCTGTGATTACGGATGCACTGCGGAATCCATCGCAGAGTGAGTGACAGACTGTGAGCGTTTGTGGGTGCTGACGGGGGAGTGATTGATGAAAAGCAGGATTATCTGTCCATTTGATCACCGTTTCATGTGCGTGCATAAATTAGCCTCTGCGATTACTCACTGCGAGCGACAAGACTTGCAGTTTCTGCGGCTGGTCAGACCTGGTGTAAATGTTGCGTGACGGGCTGATGTGCTTCGATGGTACCGATGTATACGCTGGAGTTTGAGGTAGTACAGATGTGAGAAAGCCGCAGTAAACATCTCTATGACGAATGAGCTATGGCAGGCATTAGCATACTTTCGCAGCTGCGTTTTGTGCAAAGTCGCAGCTGCTGTAAACGCAATAGAGATCCTTACTGAATGAGGCCCTTAATCCACTTTCTGTTTACTTTACCCTTTTAGCCCTGTAGTAATATACTGTACCATTACAGTTGCACCTTTTGGGAGATCTCAATCCACTACCTAGCAGCTCCTTTGCTATTATCCCATTTTTATCTCTAGATTCCCCTTTTTTACTTGGGCTTGCACTTTTTTCTCCCTAGTTTTAACAGTAAACCATACTGAAACAGTTGTCATAGACAGGGGAGGTTTAAGAGCGTAGGGAGCCCCCTCCCCTCTGGCAGCGCAGTAGACTTTAGCTTTGTGCCAGAGTATACCTCACATACACAAGTCTCCTTGAACATGGTGTCCGTGCTATGTTCCCGGAGACTTCTCTACTGCGTATGCGCAAATCTCGGGAAAATGGCTGTCACTCCGTTTTCCCAGTGATTTCTGTCTGCAGCACTGGCAGACTCTGCTGGACATCGGAGAGGTAATTATAATATGGGTGCAGTGTGGGTCCCCTGGGCCCATATGCACCGCATACCCTGCACTCATTATAGATACACCAATAGTCATAGCTATCACTGCATACAGGGGGAGGAGATAGGAGGCAGCATTGACTTTGATGAGAGTCACAACTTAGAGTGCATTCAGCAATAGGATGTAGGTATTCTGTGTTGATGTTTTGTGTAGTGGGGAAGGAAAGTGAGCAGAACATTCATACATTAGAGGGAAATCACCCAATAGGTCTCCTGCACAAATGCCATTTGTTAGAGACACATTAAATAGCTGTATAAAACAGTTCTAAGAGGAAAAACTACTGCTTTACCACAAGCAACAGTACAGCCAAAGTTGAGTGTAAATGATATGGACAATAAATGGCATTTGTACAACATTAACCTAATTGCAGTGTGTAAATATATATTTAAATAGCAGAATAGTTCATTAAATAAAGCCCAGAAGGTTTGGAAACTGATTCAGAATGAGTGTTAGCTAATCTTTTTTGTTTTTGTTTTTGCACAGGGTTTTAATAAACTTCCAATATGCATGGCCAAGACCCATCTGTCTCTGTCACATCAGCCTGAGAGGAAAGGAGTACCTACCGGATTCACTCTACCTATCAGTGATGTGCGAGCCAGCATTGGTGCTGGGTTCATCTTTCCTCTGGTGGGAACTGTAAGTAGTACTGTGTCCTACTAGCTACAGTCTCTGATAATATGGCATCAATGCTATTTAAGTGTTTTCTACTATTCACTTCTACTGGGTGGGTAACTGTGTCTGGGTAGAGTGTGAGCATCCGTTTTGAGAACGTGGAGTGCTACTCTATCTTTTTATGTCAGCAGACACTGCTCACTGATCTAATATGAAAGGTATTACAGAGCAGATGTGCACTGAAGACCTGCATTTATTATTGGGTATTGAAAAAAGTATTCTAACCATTTCTGTCCCTTTACTGAAATCATAGCTCCCTTTGTGCCCCAAAGCCAGGAATGCTTGCCCCTTCTCCTCCCTGCAGCTTAACTTTAGTAACATCTTTTCTGCTTTACAAAAAAAAGACATTGGAAACCATGGAAAGGGTTCGGTCCTATGTCTACAGCAGGTTTCTGTGCAAACGTTGGGTCTTCTGCACAGAAAACATGGAAAGAATAGTTTCTTTAACTGGTGGTTGGAGTTAGTTGGCCAGACACTCACTAGGGCTATTTTACTATGATATTGTTTCATTAATCAAATTATTCTGGTCAGTAATTGAAATGGTTTACTTTGCAGTCCAGTTGAGTTGCAAGGTTCCTTTTAAGGGTTTCAATAAACATAATGTAGGCCGGTCAGAAACACATGTTCTCTATTGTTGCTTGGCAGACTATAATAAGCCTGTAAAATGAGATCTACTAATTGAAGGATAAACATGTTCCCTCTAAATCATTAAGTATCAAGTAATATGTTATGCAAAAGATAAAAGTTAAAATTAAAATTTCCGCACAGAAGCCTGAAATTGTTCCCACTAATTATTAAATTATTTGTAATATTTATTATTAGTATATCCAGTATTCTGACGTTATATAATGTACATTTTCAGTTGTGTTTTTTTATGTTTTACATCCTCTACTTAAGAATGTGTCCACTTTCCTTCAGTCTATTAAGCCCAAAGATACAAGTACATACAGTATTTGAAAACACAACATGGTAGCCCATGTTGCGTTTGTTTAAAACACATCACTGCCTGATACTGTTTGTGTCTATTGGAGTTGAAGTGTGTTGAACCTCAGTGATATAATTTGTATTTGCTTTTTACATAATTGGGGTGAAGAACAATACCATTAGGGTGTGACTGATCTGCTTTTACACTTTCAGTTCTTTTTGGCCAAAGGTGCATGTATGACTAGAAGACCTACTTTCACTGTGCCTGGTTGTCCAGTTATTACATTGTCTTTTGTACAGTATGTGTATTGCAATGGACATTTTCCTGAGGATTATAGGTATGCCAGCTTGTCTTGCACTCCAACAAAATGACTAACTGCCATTGCATTGTTAGGACTTTTCTTATTGTACAATGTGACTTTCTAGTGATTGGTTTTCTAGTAGTAGTATAAGCATAGTGTTTTTATCTTTGCTTGGGCCATGGCTTTTATTCTGACCTGGGCGCTATCTGTGTCTCCTTTGTTTCTTCTCCCCGTGTTTGCTTGTATTATCTCTGGTTTCTTCCCATGGTCCAAAAACATTCTAGTAGGTAATGTAATGTTAGCGTGTGTTTGTGTGGTAGAGGATATACAGGGAGAACTCCAGAATGTCAGAGGCTGCTGTTAATGACTAAACCTCTGCACTTGTTATATAATATACTGTATAAAATAAAGGTTAGTAAGCAAATAAATCGTGTAATATCTCTTCTTTCCACAGATGAGTACCATGCCAGGATTACCCACAAGACCTTGCTTCTATGACATCGATCTGGATCCTGACACTGAAGAAGTGAAGGGACTGTTCTAAACAATGATTGTAAGCTTGCAAGCAGGGCCCTCTTACCTCTATGTCTGTCTGTTATTACCCTGTTTTGTTCTATCAATGTTTCCAATTGTAAAGCACAACGGAATATGCTGCTCTATATAAGAAACTGTTAATAATAATAATAATAATAATAATAAACAATGGTCAGGTAAAGTAGATATATTTTATGTGGCATATGTTATCCCTTCTTCCACCCTGCATTAAAATGTTGTAAAGCTGTTACTTACAGGACATGTCACGACTTACACTGATTTCTGCACTACTGGTAACAGTAGGTAAATGGCAGCCTGTCTTATCATCTAAACAACACCCATTTATGCACTTATGGTTGCAGGGAGTTAAAGAACCAGGCACCCTTGACAGCAAAGATATATAAAGACACATCTGTACGTCTGACATTGACAATGCATACACCCCAGAATAGAGATGTATCCTCATACATCTAGCTTCAATACCCCAGGCATATCGCGATGTGCCTGGCGTGAGTGAGCCGACAGGTCCTGTGCAACTCTGCTAGCGTCGGGCGTCTTTTTTGGCCGAAAATGCATCTAAGTTGCAATGCGATGTGACTAGGATGCACCAGGAGACTGTTAATTTGATATGACACTTGTACAGTATATCTGTGTTCCACTCAGACTGTAAACGGAACTTTGGCGTGGAAAAAAGCTGTGGTCGCTGCATTGCAGCACATCGCATGCTGATTGAGAGACTCAGTCATACACAGATATTCTAGTGTCACATATGAAATTAATCAGCACAGTCTGCTGGTGCGTCATAGTCACGTTGCATCACATTGCGACTTAGATGCATTTTTCGGCAAAAAAATACCCCCGGCGCTAGCAGAGCTTCACGGCACCAGGCGCGCCAACAAGAAGGGCTGTTTTACATGACTGCAAAGATAAATGAGGACATCTCTGTAGGGCACACATTATCCAAGTTTTCAAGTAGAGGGGAACTGTTTCTATAACTTGGGCATGGCAATTGGCAACATGTAGTATGTGTTTATGAAATGTTTGTGACCGCACCGGCTGCTCTGGTGAACATCCTCCCTAGTGGAATAAATAGGGGAACTCTTAGGTAAACGTCCCCTGTGAAAATATTACAGTAGGCCTCTTAAAAAGGAGAAGGGACTAACAATGGTTTCCATGTAATTTGCTGTTTCCAGAAGTCCTTTTTCCTTCTGGATAAGCGGATTTAAATACCCAGGGTGCATTGTCTGAAAGTCCCTACTTCTCACTGTTATACTGTAGCATGGCCTAGTACAGAGGTTTTCAAACTCGGTACACAGGACCCCACACAGTTCACATTTTGTAGGTCACCCAGCAGGTGCACAGGTGTGTTCATTACTCACTGACACATTGTAAAAGATCCACAGGTGGAGCAAGTTACATCACTTGTGATTCTGTGAGGACAAATTAAACAAAAAGAGGTTAGGTGTTGTTAGATATGGACGCACATGCACAAAGGCCCTCATTCAGAGCCGCTCACTATTTGCGGTCGTTTGTTCTAAAACAAGGGGTGGCTATTCAAATGAACCGTTCGCTAATTGCGGTCTGTTCACGCCTCTAAGTCTGAACGAGCGAGCAAAACTTGCGGTTGTAATTTTGAAGAATACGCCCCCTTGCCGCTCGCATCATACGTCATGTCCGCTATTTATTAGATTAGTCGAGTACATCGAACAGCGTATGAACTGCTCGCTATTCTTGTGGCTGGTTTTTTCAACCGCTATTTTGCGAGCAGTTCTGAGTAAAAAAAAAACAAGTGACGTGGTCAATGACGCTGCTGTATTAATTATGCACTCCCTTAAAACGCCCGTCTTGACCTTTAAGCACGCCTGTGTTTGAATTCCACACCCCCGTTTTCAAGCACCTTCCCCTGTTACCACCCACATACGCCTCCTTCTGTCACTCAAAATAGCAGGCATTCGCTATATAGCGAACAAACGATTTTCGGCCGCACTGACTGGTTCACGCAGGCGTATTAAAATCCGTACGCATGCGCAGATGTGCAAACATCGGTCAGAACGAACGAGCAGCTGCTTACAAGCGACTCTGAATCAGGGCCAAAATCAATACATTAAAACTTGACTTTTATTAGTTATTATACCAAAAATTCCATTCACTGTGCGCCCATCTCCATCAACCCCTAGCCTCTTTTTGTAGAATATAGTCTAATTTGGTTGGAATAGGGCTGCAACCCCATAAATTGAACATTACTGGTTGCTAATTACTATGGGGCCTTATATATGACCGTAACTTGTCATCTATTGGAGTGTGCAGATATACTCTCTTTCTCTAGAACTGATTCTGTGAGGATACCTGGAAAATGTGCACTGTTGGGGGTCCTGAAGACTAAGGCCCTCATTCAGAGCCGGACGCTCTGAGCAGAGCGCTCGCTCTGAATGAGGGCCGTCCTCCATAAAAATGGAGCGTCCTCCTGGACGCTCGTATAGCTGTGGGTCACCACCCACAGCACATACGAGCGTGCAGGATGATGGTCGCGATGGTCTTGACCATCGCGACCATCGCCAGTGCGACCAGAAGCCTGTGGTCGGGGTTTTTGACCACAAGCCCTGGAGTGATTTTGGCTCTATCAGAGCCAAAATCACTCCCACTGACATCACTAGTGATGTCAGTGGGGCCGGCTTCTGACGGTAGGCGTTCCCTTGGGAACGCCTCCGTCTGGCAGGCACGCCCCCGGCACGCCCACCAAAGGGGGCGTGCTGTCAATCAACATCGACAGCACGCCCCCTTTGATCAGACACAACGAGTGAAGGAAAGTCCTTCGCTCATCGCGTCTGTCGCATGCGCATGACGGAGCTCCCTCCGTCGTGCGCATGCGCAGTGCACACCATCGACCCACTTGTGAGCGGACAGCCGCTTGCGAGTGGGTCTGAATGAGGCCCTAAGTTTGAGAACCTGTGTCCTAGTGTACATACTGTTTTTGTTAAATATTTGTTGGCATAAAAACGAAATTCAACTGCACAAACACAAATCTTGAACAGGACTCTCCTGTCAAT
This sequence comes from Taudactylus pleione, assembly GCA_031769625.1. Lineage (NCBI taxonomy): Eukaryota > Metazoa > Chordata > Amphibia > Anura > Myobatrachidae > Taudactylus > Taudactylus pleione. The sequence continues at coordinate 4,955,878 of JAUIMM010000153.1, forward strand.
TTTGTTATTTTTTGAATTTGTAGGGACATGAAATGTGCATATCCTTCTAATAATGGTAAAAGCTTGATCTGCCTAATTTCTCACATTTGTAGATTAAAAAAAAAATTTTTTTCAAGCTGATAAAAATAATGCATTGCTTCTGCGATTGTTCAAGTAGAACCATATTTCCTGTAAATGAGTTCTGTGATCCAGTGCATATGTAGCCTATTTTCACAAATATATCTTGCTATCCTCATGAGTCAACTTGTGCATTAACTGGCTGAACTAACACTATCCAAAGATAGGATTCTCTCCAACTGCTGTGCTTAGACTACTTACTGAGCATTGTGTGGAAATGGGGCATATTCACTAACTTGCTGTACCCGGAGAGTGATGAACTCCATCAGATAACTACACAGGCTCACTGCCATGTGTCCAAAACTTTATGCAGGACAATACAGGGTATAGCTGGCTTACAGCATACTGCAGTCATGTAATGACAGAGTATGCAATCAATAAAAAACAACCTGTAATCTTCCTGACATTACTGTACTACAGTATGCAAGCATGTATATAATGTGCATCTATTATAATGGCAACATTAATTGCTGCTACTACTTCCAAACAGATAAAAGCTGATTAATACACCATCCTCCGCTAAAGAGGGTATGCAGTCGGGATGCCGACGGTCTAAATGCAGACCGTCGGCATCCCGACTCTCTAATCCCGGCAAGGGTCTAATGACAGGCATCGAAATCCCTACGCCTGTCATTTTACCTACCCGGAAGCCTGACGCCCGGCATCCCGATCAAAGGTATGCCGGGCGCCGACAGCCGCTGGTGGGGGAGGGTTAGGTTAGGGACTCCCGGGGGGGACTAAACTTACCCCTTAGGGTTAGCCACCCCCCGGGAGGGTTAGGTTAGGGGAAGGGGGGATTATGGTTAGGCACCCCCCAGGAGATTTAGGATTAAGCTGTGGGAAAGGGGGGTTAGGTTTAGGCACTTACAGGGGGGGTTAGGATTAGGCACTTGGGGGGAGGTTAGGGTTAGGCACCCCTAAAGGAGGGATGGGGGGGTTAGGTTGGTTAGTACTTACCTTAGCTGCTGTCGGGATCTTCACTGGTGCCGGTCTTCCGGCATCGGGATTTGAACCTTTCATTCCGATACCGCTAAAGAGGACACTGTTTATCATACTACAGACTAAGCAAGTTCTTTGTACTTACTATACAGTAGATGACTGGCTATAAGCACTCCCTGATATACTGAAGCATTGTAAACTCCTTTTTCCGAATAGCTATGGGCTCCTCTAACTCTATAGGTGCTAACCCTAAGGGGTAAGTTTAGCAGCCTGGTTTTTACCTTGTCTGCAGTTGTGCCCACCAAACTACCAAATTTGTTATCCAGCGAGTTGAAGGATTGAGAGCCTGATGCAGAGGTTCATGCAGTGGCGATGTTTGATGCAACCAACCAATGATATCAGTCTGCGCAGGCGTCCGAGACGCACTGTGATTACATTCTGATGGTTACTGCTCTGAGATGCAGAACAAATTTGGATGCAGAGATTGGTTTTCAATGTAAGTTCCTGGGAAGTAACGGGGTGTGGTTAACCAGAGGCGGGTGCTTCTAAAGACGCAGTAGCGCTGACACAGGACGCCATTTTCAGACGGAGAAATTGAACCTACTATAAGGGTTTGATGGTACGACCATGGGTGCAACTATCATAGGGGCAAGGGGTGTAGCTGCTATGGGGCCCAGAGATGAGGGGGGCCCATCTTCCTTGTCAAAGTTGCATGTGTCAATATACTGTACATTTCTCACCATTGGATGTATGTACTGTACAGTAGGGGCCTTTACAAACTTTTGCTATGGGGCCCTCAAATACCTAGTTACACCCCTGGTTGCGAGTGATGGGGCATCTTAGTACGCACCATGATGGAATAGCACGGTAGCCAGTGGGCCTCTCAGTAGGCTGAGAATTAGTTGCAGAATTAGCATAAAGATGCAGACCCGGTTGCGGAAAGAGAGGCGCGGTATATGTGTGCACAGCTCTTATTGTTTTTTCAATTAAGAAACCGGGATTACGATTTGCAGCAGTTGGTTTGTAGCAATTTTCCTACAGTTTAGCAATAATTAATCCAGTGACTTGAATATCACCAAAATAACATCAAAAAGCACAATCTCTGCCAAATAAATCTCCCCCTAATTAGGAACTTGTGGTTACTATTTTAAAAGCTCCTTAATTTTTCCCCTTTATTAGCTATTTTTTTTTCCGAATTGTCCAAAATTAAATATATAAAAACTGTCTGGTATTTAGGGACAGTTACATACAGTATGTGTCCTCATACACCTAGCCTCAATACGCCATGTGGCGAGAGCAAGCCATAAGGTCCCGTGTTACCCTACTTGTGCCAAACTCTTTTTTTGCCCAAAAATGGATGCAACAAGTCGTTTCACGAGACTGCACTGATTTATTTGGTACGTGACACTTGTATATCTGTGTGCGCAACGGACCTTGTTGGGAGGAAATAGGCCTATTTATTATATGTGAGTGCTATTAATTTGGCGTCAGGGCTAGTTGATGAGAAATAGGCATATTTAGTAACAATTTATTATGTTACTTTCAAGTCCTCTGGTTCGAGAAAATTGACCCATTTATTAAATATGATTGCTTTTTAATGTCAAGATGGATATCTATTACAAGTGAGCGCTCTCCATTAAAGGGGGCGATTCAATTCAGCATGATGTTGAATAGCCCTGGGAAGGAGTTCCTGGATCTGTTCAATGGACCACGTGTTAAGTCTACTAGAAGATTTCTGCCTGAGGTGTGAGCAGAAATCCGACTTAAGTGCCGGCCACGATGCTGTTATCCAGCTTAGCGCGGTGCTAAAAGCCTCACGTCTGGCACTTTAGTCTGTGCAGTCCTACACTATGCAATCCCTTCTATGTGCAGTTTTGTCAATGCTCATTCAGCTGTTTTCAACTCAATGTTATGTTTTATGAAGCTGATAAAATCAGATATTACTAAATTAACAGTTCAATAACTGATCTAGCTGTATAAATTTATTTTCAATGTTTTATGTTCCCATTTTGTAATTTACATAAAGTAACAGTTCTGATATTATCTGAAAAATCTCAGAAAATATGTTCAGATAAGTGTTTTACAAAGCCCTAAACTGCATGTCCTGTTTACAAGGGTTGTGCTAGCATTTCTGCTCTCATGATCTGCGTACTATTAGTTTGTGTATCACTCATACAATGGTACAATGGGCTTCTGCAAAGGTTCCTAAACACGGTCCACAAGCAGTGGCGTAACTAGGGCAGGGTGGGCGGGGTTCGTGCCCTGGGTGCCGTTGGACCGGCGGTGCGGGGGGGCGCCGCCGGCCACGGTACCGGCCCGCCCGCCCTAGTTAGCCAGTGTAGTGCCGACCGCAATGAGTGCGGTCAGCGCTACACATTTACACAGGACCGGCGCTAGGCTTCCAGCGCCGGTCCTGTGCTGCACGCCGGAGCCCGTTCCCTCCCCCAGGAGGCGGGCTCAGGCTGTGCATAACACACGCATCGCCGCCAGCGCTGGCGGCGATGCGTGTGTTAAACAGCAGCCAATGAGAGTCAGATAGAGTCTCATTGACTGCTGCAGCACCCACTGCAAGAGCCGGACTTCCGTCCGGCTCCTGCAGTGGGTGATGGGACTGACGTCATAATGTCTGTCCCATAATGCTGAGCGCTCCCGCCCGGGCGGGAGCAGCGTCGCGATCAGGAGCAGGAGCAGAGATTCTGGTAAGTATATTTTTATAGATATATATATATATATATATATTATTTTTTTTTGTAACCTATCTGCACAACGGGGGAAGGGGGTGGCTACTACCTGGGGGACCTCTACTGGGGGAGGGGTGACTACTACTGGGGGGACCTCTACTGGGGGAGGCGTGGCTACTACTGGGGGGACCTCTACTGGGGGAGGGGTGGCTACTACTGGGGGCACCATTGGGAGCACCTACTCTACTGGGGACTACTACTTGGGGGGAACTACCACTGGGGGCATTATGAAAGGGACCTACTAGAGGCACTGCACTCGGGGGAACACTAGTGGGGGCAATAATAGGAAGGGCCACTACAGGGGGCACTGGATAGGGGGGATCACTACAGGGTGCCTGCATAAGGGGACCACTACTGGGAAAACTGCATGGGGGGGGGACTACTGCTGGGGGCACTATATAAAGGGCACTGCATAGTGGGGGGACTACTACTGGGGGCACCATATAAAGGGCACTGCGTAAGGGGATACTGCTACTGGGCGCACTGCATTGTGGGGACTGCTACTGGGGGCACTGCATAAGGGGAACACTACGTGGGGCACTGCATTTGGGGGGGCCACTACTGGGGGTACTGTATAAGGGGCAATACTATAGGCCTGCATAAGAGGGACCACAACTGCATACTGGGGGTACTGTATAAGGGGTACTACTGGGGTTAAGGTGCATATGGATAGGAATGTTCAGCGTGAAAATAAAGGGGTGTGTCATGTTGAAACGCCCCATTTTTAAGTGACCACGGCCATATTTTCCCGCGCGCACGCGCATATCGGTGTGTTAGGGGGGGAGGGGGGCTCCGTTTCCAAATTTGCCCTGGGCTCCAAATACCCTAGTTACGCCACTGTCCACAAGGCACCCCAACAGCTCAGGTTTTAGAGATACCCATGGTTGAGCACAGGTGGTTAAATCATATGGACTGAGGTACTAAGTAAGTCACCTGTGGTCAAACATTGATTTCTTTAAAATCTGGACTGTAAGGGTACCATGAGGACCGCATTTGGGAACCTCTGGCCTGCTGGTGAATTGATGGTGTGTTTCTAAAGCTGCTGGTGAGAAAATGATGTATCTACTTTCTTTTCCTCCCCAGAATTGCACACAGCCTGTGCCTGGAATCTCTGTGTGAATCTGAAGAATGCTTAGTACTTGGTTTTCTCTCTGCACCCACCAAGAAACCGCAGTCTCTTTACAGTCACATCTTCTCTAAGAACTGAAATGTTAAATGTGAATCTACAGGCACAAAGGACAACAGCTTCTCTCATACAGTGTTACAGTACTTGAAATACCATATTTACCTATACAAGAAGAATTGTATTCCTTCCCCATGAGATCTACTCTTAACCATAAATGTTACATGCTGTTTACTGCCAAATAAAACAAAGCCGCCATGGGTGCCTTTTGCAATTGGATGAATCCTATTTAATACTGTGTTTGCCATGTTTGTAGAGTACGTTTTTTTTGTTTGTTTTTTGTCTGTGTAGTCGAAAATGTAACCGTTCTTTTCTGTAAGCATGAAAGGTTAGTGAGTACTGTCAGACATAATACATATATAGATGTTATTCTCTGAGATCTTATATTTTGTATAATGGTATAACATGCTACCTATGAATCTTTGGATCAGTTGGTTAAAAATACAAAATATCATGCAACAAATTCTGATAACTGCAGCACTATCAGTATCAGTAGCTCTTAAAGGGTAGATGGTTGGCATTGGGGCAAATAATGTTGAGAATTGCTTGGGATCAGCAGATAAGTGCCTTAAGTAACTGCAGGGTTCGCTCCAAGTATCGATAGGGATCAAAAACCATGGCGCATATAATGTAGGTTTAGTTTTAACATTATGCAACTGCACTAAATACTTTCAATATTTGTTTCATATATTGTTTAAATGCTATTGTTACATTTTCCCTGTATTGTGTGAGACATTTACAAGGATAAGCCATGCAATGCAACGTTCATTAAATTGTATTATTTTTTCCCCACATACAAATGAACCAGCTGAAAATATATGCCTTAAAATTTGGTTTTAAAATGTGTGTTTAAAATATTTGAAAGGTATAAAATATTAGAAATTAAGAACAACACAAATGTAGATTACCATGTGTTTCTCAGGTGGCATGTCTGTGTTGGATATTTATGTTTTTCAAACCCCAAATGAATAATACAACCAAATAATGAATATAAATTATTGCTTCCGTGCAAAACCATCATTTCTTTGGTGTCTTTAATTGCTCAGCTTCCAATTGTTCACAAGATGTGATATTTATAAAATGTAATATTGCACATAAAACAAAATGGGGGTTGTTTATGAAAGTAAATGAACTGCTTGCTATTTTTATTTATTTATTTTAAACAATATATCTGAAATACAAAATGCAATATCTTTGCATATAATTTGGCTTTCCAAAATTAACTTTGTTAAACCATTAAACATTTTATGTCTTCTACCCCTGATGTGATGTTTGATGGTTTTGCGTTGTACCTCCTCCTCCTTTGCGAGTAAGATCAATTGATGTTTAAAGTTCAAAGGTATTTTAATAACAGAAATCTGTATAGAAATATTTGAAAATGCTTCACTGGTAAAAGTGTTTCAAACTCTATTTTAATATCCATTTCATAATAAATAGCAGAAGAAAATAAGTCTTGTATCTGTTAAAGCAACAATAGCGTCCTTGGCTGTGTGGGTGACATCATGCACCATTAGGGGGGTAAGGAGTTTGGTGCAGGATTCTGTTTTCAACAAATTTCATCCATCATTTTTTCATCTTTAATTTACTAGTTATTTTGCCACACCCCTCCAGCTGATGACCACATCTACGCAATGGCTGGTCATGCCCCTACAGGGGGCCCCTTCCCTTGTATTTCCCTGGTGGGCCCTTCATGCTCCAGTCCGACACTGAGCACATGTGCAACACACAAAAACAGTTCACTGGAGACTAGTATCCGCTTGGACTCCTTACTTCTAGTTCAGTGAAATTCTAACTATACAGTGTCCCACCGACAACAGAAGGCAATACAGTTAAGAAAAGGAGGGATGTCCTGTATAACCTTATGGATGACCCCTATAATATAATGCATGTTTGCCAATACCCAAGATGGCTATGGCAAGGGCACTGTGAAGAAACAAACCCCACAACAGGATTCCTAACCCCAGTTGCACCCTTCACATGGGTTAATAACAATTATAGGGAAATACCACAACCAGGTGTCCCTCTAAATACACCTAACATCCAGCCCAAAAAAAGTAAGGTAAACCCCCTAATCCCCAACTACATCCACCAGCATCATACTTGCCAATGCTCCTTGACTGTCAGGGAGACTCCCTGAAATAGTAGCAATCTCTCTTACTCCCTGAAGAGTCTAGCAATCTCCCATTATGTAGCTGTTATATAAAAATATAAACAGATAAATACATTCAAATAGGATCACTAGTATAATTTCCCTGCATTGGTTATAAGGCACAATGATCTCTATGGCTACATGAGTTTCTGAAAAGTATCAGTGTGTGTTACTCTTATCAACAAATAGATCTTACTAACTGCTTTGGGGCTGGTTTACATTTGGGTGAAAATCAATCTTATGTCACACCTCTCAGATGTAGCAGTACATGCCCACTTTAATGCTGAGCTCATAGGTGTTACTTTCACAATCTCCTTGAAATGCTTTTTCAAAGGCAAGTATGACCAGCATGGATTGTTTTTTTATTTACCTCCTAGCCATTAAGAAAGCTTTTGATACGGCACTTGTTTCCTCCCTATAGCTGTGCGCAGGCAGTGCTGTTCCCCACATAGAATGAGCCCCTGCTTTAGTGCATTTCAAGGGGAAAGGGAGGGTTTAACCAGGTCTCTCACCACCTGCTGCAGCGCTTCTGCCACCATAGATACCCTGCAGACATCACTTCTACAGCGCCACCTGGGTATCCCACTGCACCGGGTTGTGCCCTGTCACTGAGGATACACTCCGCACTTCTGGAGTCTTCCATCAGTAGGGGGTCGCCTGCACCGGGTCCTCACAGCTGGGAACTCTGCTCCCAGGTCCGCTTTCTCCCTCCACTGGATGGGTAACTGGTCCTGTCTGCAGCTGCACTCCTCCAACTGCCTCTTCCCCTTTGGCCATACTCCACTGACTCCTGATGCAGGGTCCTTATGCCGGGTCCAGTAGCAGGGGCACCAGTCACCAGAGAAGCTCCCGAGTACCGTTAGTCACCACCTCGCTTGTTCCTCCCTACGACAGGCCATTTCCCACTGGTCACTTGCTACATCCTTCACTGGGATCTCCCATCGCGAGTCCCATCCTCCTTTCCACAGCTCTTCTGCAAACCGGCAGTGTCTGAGAAAGACTAACTGAAAAGAGAGGTATGTCTGGGTCTTTCCACTGTGGGTCCCCTGGCTGCCTGTGCCCTCCATTCTGTCCACAGGGATCCCCACTCAGTGATCCGCTGCTGCATTCATCTCCTTCTGATCCTCAAGGTACAGTCTTCAGCTTTGCTCCTCTGACTGACATATGCACTTCGTCCAGCAGGCACAGGTCCTCCGTTTCAGTCCGCCGCAGGGGTCCTCCCAGGTTTTTGGGGGTGTAAAAAAAAAATGTTGGGGTACAAAGTTAAGAACTAGCGAACTTGACTCTGGGGGTGACCCCAAGTATGCCCTAAGTGTTTTTTTGATTGCAGGTGCTTGCGGCAGGTGGATTTTTCACGATTTTTTAAACTTTAATTTAGCAACTTTTAAATATGCTGACCCCCATATTCAAGTACCCCAAATTTGCTGGGATAAGTTATTTTCAACAAAAAAACCTCCTAAATACTATTCTGCACCACTTATTAAAAAATGCTGTTTAGCAGCTATTGAGCCCATTTAAAAACACCAAATACCTTCAGCAAGCCAAATCGGGGGGTACCATAACTAACCCCCATGTCAGAGCATCATTTGGGGGGTGTCAGGCTGATTTCCCCAAATCTGACAGTACTTTCCACCAGGTCAAGTATCATCGAATCTCGTTTACACGCACTTTCAAATTGAATACGAGGTAAAGCGAGCACGCGCGCGATACTTTTCCGGCTGCAAAACAGGCGAATTAGGCGGAAAGTCCGGGGAGGCGAAAAAGTATAGCTGGTCTGCTCTAATTGAATACGGCTCTTACTCGGAGTACCTGAATGTACTGTCTCTCACCCCTTCATGGTGACTCTCCTCAGTTCTGGCTATGATGTGGGTATGGTGTCCATGACCAGCAGGGCCCCCGAATACATGGGTGCTTAGCACAAAGTTCCTGATGGAGGGAACACATATGGACAACAGGTTCAGTACAATAAAGAAACGTTGGGCACCAGACCAACTCATGATGCAAGAACCAGAAAACTTTATTTACTCTCCTCTGTATCCTCCAGCACAGTAAGCGTAACGGGTACAAGCTCTACTTTACCAACTTCCTCCAGCACAATACTTGCAGCAGATGGTAAATGCTGTTTTTTATAAGCTTAATGGTTACAGAAGATTAGTTAGGTTCCACTCCAAACAAACATCTCCAGCACAGTCTTACACATAGCCGGGACGTGATGGCACTTGCCGCGAGGCTACGTGTCCTTCTAGACTCATGAGGCCACGCACCTTGTGCAGTCTGTTTCTCCCGTCAGTCTCCCGGTGACCGTACGGATGATGTTGCCAGGAGGCAGGGCTTAATCGCGGCCGTGCTAGGAGGTGGGGCTTAATTGTGGGGCAAAGCTTAAGCCTGGCACTGCCGTGTATTACACTGTGACAGCACTTAGGCTGTGTACACACTAGACGATGCGTGTACCAGCGATGTTGGATGCGGCAGACCCGGCGGGGGTGCTGGCATTGGCAAGTGCATACACACTTGCTGATGCTGGCAACGATGAAAGATAGTGCGGGGGGAAAGCGGGAACATGCTGCACTCGGCAGCATGGCATCATTAACGATGTCCCCAGATTGGACTGCACGTTCAGTTGACTGGAGATATTGTTAACGACCCGCGGGAGAACGCATCGCTCGTCTGGTGCCTACACACTTGGAGATGTGCTCATGATCTGACATTGTGTCCGATTTCCCCTATTCCAGTGCATCGTGACTGAGATTGTCAGATCTACAGCACGGCAGATCTGAAGATGCGATGTACGGAATGCGGGGGCTCGCATCGGCATTGTGAGTGGACACTCGCAATTTGGGCATATTTTACACGATTTGTCGTCACAATGCGTTGGAATCGTGCAAAGTGTGTAAAATTTCGCTAAGTGTGTAGGCACCTTAACGCATACACACTGTACAATTTGAACGATATATCGTTGAAAGATATTGTTATTGTTCATATTGTTCTTAAATATCACCCAATGTTTCCGGGGCTTAACTGTGCCTAACAGCTGAGAGGCAGGCAGAGGAACCTTCCCGGCTGTCAGGTATTTGCAAGTATATGCAATGACAGCCCTATAACTGCAGAATTCTACCCACCAGCCCTGCCCGTCCTGTAAGTAACCATGTACATACTGTATATACTAATGGAGTATGATTAATTTACTGTAAATGTGCAGCTGTCCTGTAATGGTTGTGCCACATTATGCAGGGTGTTTATTTAACAAGACCTATTACTGCTGGAGGGAAAGCAGATTGTGCCTTTAGTATGGAACTACCATGCTGTAGTACATGAATTGGAACTGGTAACAATACAAAGTGGACTCTAGCTCAGTCTCAACCTGACTACCTGGGAAGGAACCCTTGAAAGAATTTTCATGTCTCAGTAAAACTCCTGTATTAACATTATTATTATTATTATTATTACGAGTTATTTATATAGCGCACACATATTCCGCAGCGCTTTACAGAGAGTATTTATCCATTCACATCAGTCCCTGCCTCAGTGGAGCTTACAATCTATGGCCCTCATTCAGAGCCGTACGCTCTGAGCAGAGCGCACGCTCTGAATGAGGGCCGGGCTCCATTTTCATGGGGCGTCCTCCTGGACGCTCGTATAGCTGTGGGTCACCACCCACAGGCTATACGAGCGTGCATTGTGATGGCCGCGATGGTCGTGACCATCGCGACCATCGAAATTGTGAGCCGGAGCCTGCGGTTGAGGTTTTCAACCGCAAGCTCCGGAGTGATTTTGGCTCTATCAGAGCCAAAATCACTCCCACTGACATCACTAGTGATGTCAGTGGGCCGGCTTTTGATGGGAGGCGTTCCCGTGGGAACGCCCCCGTCAGGGAGGCACGCCCCCAGCACGCCCACCAAAGGGGGCGTGCTGTCAATCAACATTGACAGCACGCCCCCTTTGATCGGACACAACGAGCAAAGGACTTTCCTTCGCTCGTCGCGTCTGGCGCATGTGCACGATGGAGCTCCCTCCGTCGTGCGCATGCTCAGTCCATAACATCGACCCACTTGCGAGCAGACAGCCGCTCGCGAGTGGGTCTGAATCAGGCCCTATGTTCCCTACCAGTGGCGTAACTAGGGCAGGGCGAGCGGGGTTCGTGCCCTGGGCGACGTTGGACCGGCGGCGCGGGGGGGCGCCGCCGGCCACGGTACCGGACCGCCCACCCTAGTTAGCCGGTGTAGCGCCGACCGCAATGAGTGCGGTCATCGCTACACATTTGCACAGGATCGGCGCTAGGCTTCCAGCGCCGGTCCTGTGCTGCACGCCTGAGCCCATTTCCTCCCCCTGAGCGCTTGCCCAATAGCGCTAGGAGGCGGGCTCAGGCTGTGCATAACACGCATCGCCGCCAGTGCTGGCGGCGATATGTGTGTTAAACAGCAGCCAATGAGAGTCAGATAGACTCTCATTCACTGCTGCAGCACCCACTACAAGAGCCGGACGGAACCTGCAGTGAATGGGACTGACGTCATGACGTCTGTCCCATAATGCTGAGTGCGCCAGCCCGGGAGGACTGGCGGGCGGGAGCGGCATCGCGGACAGGAGCAGGAGCAGCGTGGAATCAGGTAAGTATATTTTTATATATATATATTTTTTTTTTAACCTATCTGCACAACGAGGGAGGGGGGTGGCTACTACTGGGGGGACCTCTACTGGGTGAGGTGTGGCTACTACTGGGGGCGCCATTGGGAGGACCTATACTGGGGGGGGCTACTCTACTGGGGACTACTACTTGGGGGGGGGACTACCACTGGGGGCATTCTAAAAGGGGCCTATTACTAGAGGCACTGCACTCGGGGGACCACTACTGGGGGCAATAATAGGAAGGGCCACTACAGGGACCACTGGATAGGGGGGGTCACTACTGGGAGCCTGCATCAGGGGGACCACTACTGGGGGCACTGCATGGGAGGGGGGGACTACTGCTGGGGGCACTATATAAAGGGCTTACTGCTAGGGGCACTGCGGGGACCACTACAGGGGGCACTAGATAGAGGGGATCACTACAGGGTGCCTGCATAAGGGGACCAATACTGGGAAAACTGCATTGGGGGGGGACTACTGCTGGGGGCATTATATTAAAGGGCACTGCATAGGGGGGACTACTACTGGAGGCACCATATAAAGGGCACTGCATAAGGGGATACTGCTACTGGGTGCACTGCATTGTGGGGACTGCTACTGGGGGCACTGCATAAGGGGGAACACTACGTGGGGCACTGCATTTGGGGGGGCCACTACTGGGGGTACTGAGTAAGGGGAACTAATTGGGGGCTGTATAAGAGGGACCACTACTGGGGATACTGTATAAGGGGCACTACTATGGGCCTGCATGAGAGGGACCACAACTGCGTACTGGTGGTACTGTATAAGGGGTACTACTGGGGTTAAGGTGCATATGGATAGGAATGTTCAGTTTGAAAATAAAGGGGTGTGTCATGTTGACACGCCCCATTTTTAAGTTGCCACGCCCATTTTTTGACGCGTGCGCCTTTGGCGCGCACATCGGGGGGGGCTCCCTTTTCAAATTTGCCCTGGGCTCCAAATACCCTAGTTACACCACTGTTCCCTACCAAACGCTCACATACAGACGCACTAGGGTTGATTTATTGTCGGAAGCCAATTAACCTAGAAGTATATTTTTGGAGTGTGGGAGGAAACCGGAGTACCCGGAGGAAGCCCACGCAAGCACAGGGAGAATATACAAACTCCACACAGGTAGGGCCATGGTGGGAATCAAACCCATGACCTCAGTGCTGTGAGGCAGTAATGCTAACCATTACACCATCAGATTCTGCATAAATGCAAATGTAGGTTATGAATTGATCTTATGCTATTTACAATATGAAACTTATTGACAACTAGCTAAAGTACTCGGTGTTGCCCTGATTTAAATTTTCAAGTTATTAAGTTAGACAGACCAATGGCCACCCCTCTGTGAAGATTTTATCAAAAACCATCAAATGGAAGGCCCAGAACAGGCTTCTCTGGTCAAAGTTTGGGCAGCGTACACCAATGAGAGGTCCGACCGGGACCTCAACCCCCTAGTATGTCTTCTGGGATCCAATGTTACCACTCTGTGAAGTTTTCACCCAAATCCATTCAGTGGAAGACCAAGAACAGGCTCCCCGGGTCAAAGTCCTGCCCAGCATACACCAACGGGAGGTCCGACTGTGACCCTAAACCCGTTTAAACCTGGCCAGAATCCAAGGGGATCACCTTGCGCTGGTTTAATCCCAGTCAGTGCTGGGGTGTCTGAATGCATAACCGAACAGACAAACAAACAGACCAATTAATTTTATATCTAAGATGTTGAATATTACTGTTAATAAAAACTATAAGATAAATTATATGAATTGAATTTAAATATCTGCTTAGACAGTATATATTATTTGCTTGAGATCTTGTTTGTTGCACAAATACATAATTCTGTGTGGAGCTTTAGTTAAGCCCTACTGATTTCATCTTAAACTGAAACGAGAGGATTTCTATCTGCCCTTGATGCTTATTAAACAAGAGTAAGCTTGCTCACAAATGCAAGTAGCTGAAAATGCAGCAATATGTTAATTGCTTTAATTTGGTCATTTACATCTAGCCATGTGTTTCCAGAGTGGGCAGTCCTGAGGAGGTGACACTAGTAAGGAGCTGAATCATTGAGAAGGTGATTGCCCATGTAAGGCACAATGATAATTACTCTCAGGTCTCAATAGATTAGCCTTTTATTGTCATGAGCTTTGAGAAGACTCGTAGTGGTAAGGCCAGGCCCAATCAGGCCCGGCGACAGGGGGGTACAAAGGGTACCCCCATCCCAAGCCCAGAGGTTCAAAGAGGCCTGCAACCATGAAAATGTTATTATTTAACACTATCAAGGCAGCCAGCAGTTGAGCTCAGGGTGGGCGGCGGGCAGACTGTGTCACTGTTACACAGCTGCACCGCACTTCTAAATGGGAGGCCCCTTGCTTGTAAGGAGCACTGTGACATCATGCCATCACGACGCAGGCACATCGCACAAACAGGGCTGGGGCTGGACACCGCAGTAGGGGAGAGGAGGACAGGAGTCATGACCCGCATTTGGGGAAGGATCATTGATGCCGGCGGCCATCTTCATGTTGCCAGGGCTATGGGCTGAAACAGCAGCCGGCAGAACCACCCGCCCGTCGCCTGCTATGACCAAGTCCCTCTTGGCCCTGGGCTGATAGTAAAATTGCAACAAAAGGGAGCACAATACGTTTCAAAACTGTTTAATATAAAAATGATCTGTAAGTTCTAATTAAAATAAGAACAGATCCAGGATAGATTACATTCAAATTGAGTTACAGTAACTAAAAAAATCACATCTATACAGTCAAACAAAATAGATGTCTAAAAGATACAAAAATGTAGTGTAAGTGTAAACAGATGTCATTTGTTACAAATACCCAGTGATCTTATCTTTTATAATTCAATAGATTTCTAAAGATTTTTTCCCCATAAATTGTGACAATTGGCTTCTTTCATATAATTGGAATAAAAGGGAAAAGCTCAAAAATTAAAATAAAAATAAAATGAAAATTTCAATCCATGTGTCGGTATTATTCTTAAATGCTCTAATAGTTGTATCCGTGCACCGATGTGCACGGATACAACTATTTCACAAAAAATGCAGTTATTATATGGTTAAACAGTAATGAGTCATTGGAAGGGGATCGATCGTACCCAGACACAAGTAGTGACAATCACTTAAAACGACATTCTATGTTCAGCTGTTCACCGGTGGTTTATTGTACAGTGTTAGCTAACCTGCTCAGCGTGTTTCCCGGCTCGCGTCCAGCTGTATATGGAGGGCAGTGTCCGGATTGCCGCTCCGATTGTGAATAGTAGCTGTGTGGTGGAAATCCTCACCTCCGGTTTTGGAGTGGGAACTCCAATCACTAGGCACCAGGGAGATGACCATGGGAATAGTCAAACCAAGCAGCTCTTTATCTTTCAATTTCGTTTGGATTGTAGTGGCACTGATTAACCACCAAATCTCTAGATTATCCCTTAGTCATGGATCTCCATATAATGATATAGAAATAAGGTAACCTAACACGTTTCTCTGCCCTTGTATGTCTGACAATTTCCTCAGAGGCAATAAACCTTACTTCTCAGAAAGCAAAAATATACCGTCCATCATTAGTTTAAATGAGTGCAGGTGAAATCTCTGCTGAAACCTGTATAGTGTGAAACGCAACCAGGTTTCAGATTCAGTATCACTCTATGGTTTTGAATCCACATAATATACACATACATGTATGTGTATGTATATAAATATATATATATATATATATATTGTATGTGTATGTGTATATGTATATATATATATATATATATATGTATGTATAGTTACCACTGGTCCGGCACTCCCAATGATGGTAAATAACTGTGGTCGGTGCATTCACTAAACAATGGATATGCACGGAGGAAGGTGCGCCACTCTCGACTCGGAAATAAATCACAGACTGGAGTATAGCGTCAACAAAGTTTCAGTTATTACCTGGAGACAGTTGTAATAACTGAAACGTTGTTGACGCTATACTCCAGTCTGTGATCTATTTCCAAGTCGAGAGTGCCGCACCTTCCTCCGTGTATATATATATATATATATATATATATATATGTGTGTGTGTGTATATATATGTGTGTGTGTGTGTGTGTATATATATATGTGTGTGTGTAATTTAAAAGATATAGGCCCTCATTCAGAGCCGCTCGTAAGCGGCAGTACGCTCATTCCGAGCGATATTTGCACATCTGCGCATGCGTACGGTTTTTAGTACGCATGCGCGAACCAGTCAGTGCGGCCGAAAATCGTTTGTTCGCTATATAGCGAGTGCCTGCTAATTTGAGTGACAGAATGAGGCGTATGTGGGTGGTAACAGGGGAAGGTGCTTGAAAAGGGGGAGTGGAGATCAGAACGCAGGCGTGCTTAAAGGTCAAAGCGGGCGTTTTATGGGTGTGCATAATTAATACAGCAGCGTCATTCACCATGTCACTGGATTATTTTATAGTCAGAACTGCTCGCAATATTGTGGTTGAAAAAACCAACCACAAGAATAGCGAGCAGTTCATACGCTGTTCGATGTACTCGATTAATCTAATAAATAGCGGACATGACGTATGATGCGAGCGGCCAGGGGGCGTTTTTATCAAATAAACGATCGTATGTTTTGCTCGCTCGTTCAGACATGGAGGCGGCAACAGACCGCAAAGAGCGAACGGTTCATTTGAATAGCCACCCCCTTTTTATGAACGAGCGAGCGCTAATTGCGAGCGGCTCTGAATGAGGGCCATAGTAAAAATAATGAAACACCTTTGATATTGTATTTTTTTTATAAATGAAGACAAAAGCAAAAGAAAATTTATAATAAATATATTAGTCTTAATATTATAATCATAGACTGAATTCAACATGCTACATACAAAAGAGTTTATATTTTGGTGCTAATCACCAATAGCCAATATTAGGAGACTTATATAAAACTATAAATTATTACACTTAGAAAAGAAAGATTACATTTATAAATAAAACATTCTCAGAGAATTGAGATTAAAACCGGCTCCGGGACTAATAGTGCCCTGTGCCGGCCGAGTGCGCAGCGCTCCTTATCGCGCAGGTAGCAGCTGCGCACGACCAAAATTGGGGTCGTGGCATAATTACCATAGGCCACACCTCCTTGCTGACGTCTGAGGGGCATGCCTGCATGGCATGCCTCCAAATAATGTCAGGCTGGGGGGAGCCTCACTAGCTGTGCTTTCCCCAGCCCTCTCACGGCACTGAATGGATGCCATGCACATGCAAGCAGCATCCATTCAGACTCACAGCTGCGGCGGTGGGGATCCCCAAAGCTCCGATTTGACCACACGTGGGCCACTTCGGCCCACGGGTAGAACAGCAGAACAGTACTGTCCTGTTGAAATCAGGATGCTGGGGAAGGGTGTGCCCTCTAATGGTGGCATCCCTGTCTGACTGCTCAGGTCGAACACCCCTAGAGTCGGCCCTGATTGAGATATACCACATAATTTACCGCTCCTCTATATAATGTGTAAATTGGTACATAGAAAGAGGATTAATATAAATATATCAATCTCATGACTAAAGAAGTACAAAGATATACAAAGCAGGGTGAAATATATTGAAATGTGAAGTTGAATAAGGCACATATAATACGAAGTGCAGTGTGAGCACACCCATGTCCCTGAGATATATTTAGACTCATGGTTTATAGGCATGCCGACAGTGCACTCAGCACAGTTTTATATCATACACATAAGAATATCTATATTTCTTCTCACAGACGAACCCCCTAATAGTGGTCCTCAATTGACCTAAAGGGACCTAAAGTGTCAAAAGAGGAAACACAAGAAAGGGAATTTTCAAATGTTGTTTAGTTCAACTGTATAATTTAGGCCTTGTGGGGTCAAGGTATTAAGCTTAAATATCCAGTAAGATTCTCGCCTACATAAGGTTTTGAATTTGTCTCCACCCCTTTGTGATGAGTTTACTTTCTTAATTGCCATCACTGTCATACTCTTTGTATAATTTTTAGAACAGTTGTTAATGTGTTGTGAGAAACTGTGTAATTTATAGACTTTTAAAACATTGCGTTTGTGTTACAAAAACCTAACATGTAGACTACGGGTTGTTCTGCCTATATACTGAACACCACATTTGCATTGTATCATGTAAATAACAAATTGGGATCTACAATTTATTTATTATTATTATTATTTATTACCAATTATTTATATAGTGCACACCTATTCCGCAGCACTTTACAGAGAGAATATTGAGCCATTCACATCAGTCCCTGCCCCAGTGGAGCTTACAATCTATATTCCCTACCACATGCTCACACACACTAGGATTAATTTTGTTGGGAGCCAATTAACCTACCAGTATATTTTTATACTGTGGGAAGAAACCGGAGTACCCAGAGGAAACCCACGCAAGCACAGGGAGAATATACAAATTCCACATAGTTAGGGCCATAGTGAGAATTGAACCCATGACCTTATTGCTGTGAGACAGTAATGTTAACCATTAAACCGTCTGTGCTGCCAATTTTTAAAAAAACTGGTGACGTTAAAGCTATCTTTTGTAGTGAAGGAAGTGAAAATTGTGCTATTTTTCTCTTTATGTTGACAAGTTATATAATTATCTTGACAACATTTAAAGCAACCTTTTGGTTTGGGTGGTAACCAGTCTATGGATGTAGGAGTGTCTCTGCTGGTAAAAAAAGACTAGGAGATAACTATTGTTTGACAGTCATTGCTCTCCTAAAAACTATTTTCCCTTTTTCGGGAAGGGTGAACCCAAATACTTATCATAATGTAAGATGGTTGAGTTTCTATTTATAATCTCGGTTATTAATCTTGGTTATTTTTCTTGCTGATGCATTATATTGAGTAATAAATGACAAAGTCTTATCTGTTGTCTTTGAATGTGAATTTATGTCTTTGTTCTTATTTCTCAGACTTTATTTATTGTGTAAAAGAGTTGCCCTTGAACATAATTGAGCTTCTTTTAAAGCTTTATCTAGGATATGTTGGGGATAGCCTTTATTCATAAATGCTACATAGATATCTCTATTTTGTTTAGTAAAAGTTAGCTCTGTGGAACAGTTCCTCCTCAAATGGAGGAACTGACCTTTGGGTATATTATTTTTCCATGGTCTGAATTGGCTACTGTTATAGTGCAAATAGTTTTGACAGTCTATTTCTTTAATGTAGGTAGCTGAGTGTAATCTTCCAGCAGAGACACTAATAGAAATGTCTAGAAAATTATTTTTTTCATTATTAAAACTGTACATTAACTTCAACCCAAAAGTATTCAAGTTCAAACGTGTGACAAAATCAGTGAGTGCGTCAAGTGTACCATCCCAAATTATGAAAACATCATCAATATAGCGTCCATAGAAGGCCAAGTTCACCACAAAGTCACCCACCTACAGATGCCACTCTTCAAAGAAGCCCATGTATAGGTTCACGTAACTCAGGGTGAACTTGGTCCCCATCGCTGTGCCACGTGCTTAAAGATAAAATTGTGCATCAAATGAAAAGAAATTGGGTTCTAAAATAAATCATATTGACGATAACAAAAAAGTGCGTAAATCTTCCTTCAGTCCTAAATCAGAGTTTAAATAAAGATTAACTGCAATTAATCCAAACTCATGCGGAATGTTAGTATATAATGATGCTACATCACATGTTAATAGAATGTATGTATCTTTCCATAATATAGTATAAATAATGTGTAAAAAATTAGTTGTATCTCTGATATAAGACAGAAGGGAGGTGATATATTTCTGCAAATGTGCATCTACATATACTGACAAGTTTGCTGAGAGGGATCCAATCCCTGAAATGATCAGACATCCCATTGGAGATTCTAGTGACTCATGCACCTTCAGTAAGTGGTAATATTTAGGGATTATTATTATTATTATTATCCTTTATTTATATGGCGCCACAAGGGTTCCGCAGCGCCTTACATAGTACATAAACATAGTGCACAAACATAGTACATAGACAGTTGAGCAGAATAAGAAAACAGTGTCATACAGTTTAAGACAATGCAATACAAGTACATGGTATATAAACACTGCTGCAACAGAAGCAGGATGGCAAAAGTCACGGGTTAGGTGCTTTTGAGTATAGAGCAGATAATATAAGTAAAGAAAGGATAAGCACAAGAGGAAAGAGGGCCCTGCTCGTGAGAGCTTACATTCTAGAGGGGATGGGCAAACAGACAGGGGTGACACGGATGGGGTAGAAAGTGAGCATGGGACAGAGGGTTAGGATGACAGATGGCTGGATTCCTATTTTACAGTATGTGTGGAAGTCATTTGAATTAAGATTTACGCCACTGACATTCTACTTTAAGAGGCAGTTTTTGTAGGTGTCTGTAGAAAGCCATGGCTGTTATATCAGTTTACGTGAAGTCTGACGGGTAGCTGAAGCCACTTCGTGAAGGGCTATTTAGAGAGTTTGGTTAACGTATAAACCAGCAGTCTCAAGTAAATGTAGAAATTGGTAAAAGTAGTTATTGTAAAGAGATGTTCAGATGTAAAATAATAAAGTTGTGATCAAGTGTGAATTCTATAAGGCACATTTATTGATTTGGAGGGTGATGGGAGACATGTGAGGTTTGCAGGATATTTATTCCATAGTATATCCGCTGTCCGTGTGTGGGGCCTGGATTTGGTGATATGTCACCAGATAATAAAAGCAGAAGAATGGAGAAGTACATATAGTTGTAGGTGTGTAAAAATTTTTTATAGTGACACAATGAGGCTGTAATAGTCAATTTTTGATGAAAAGAAATCTTATTAGTTTTTACAGGAGGTGAGTGACTCAATAGGGCGGCAGTGTGCCCAGAGAGGGGAGATGCAGGGAGAGTTAGGGATGTTATATCCTTAGAGAAAATACAAAGGAGGGATTTGAAAAAAAGAAATGTGTAGTACATGGTGAGTTTTAGGTTTGTTTTTTTTAGCCAAATTTTAAGTAATGGTATCTTAATCTGAAATTACCTAAAATGTTGGTCAATGTTTGTTCAACTGTTTGATTAACTGTTATGTAATCACACTTTGTGCATTTAACACTTGGTGTTTTTAACCCTAGCTGCAAACAGCCCCAGCTGCCCCTAGACTGAATATAAGGAGTGGTAACCCTTAATTAAGACAGGCTACAACTGACTCAATTGGCTTGCTGATCAAAGGAGATAACTTGCTCTGAGTTGGAGCAAAAACCAGGCCAGATATATACCATAAACTATGCTTCACTGACCAATACAGACTATACAGGAAGAGAAAAAAAAAAAAAAAACTATGCAAGAGATACAGTCACATACATTTGAATCCACACACGATTGCAAGCATGAGGTTCTATGCAGAATATCGGTGCAATAAGCAAGATGAGACAGTCACATACATTTGAATCCACACACGATTGCAAGCATGAGGTTCTATGCAGAATATCGGTGCAATAAGATGTTCCACACTTAGAAATTTAAAGACTTCTTTGGAGATAACCTCTGAGCCAAAAGCTAGGTCTAAGATACATCTTAGTTTCTCTTTGTATCTAGCCAAAGGATTCATTGTTAATTTAGAATAAAATGATTGCTTATTTAATTGCCTATGAGCTTCTAAGATGTAGTCCTACACATTCTTTATGACCAAACCTCTGCCCTTGTCGGCTTGTTTGATGATGATATCCTTATTTTTCATCAAATTGGATAATGCTAGTCTTTCAGCTTTGGTCAGGTTATCTCCATATGAATATTGTTTTTGTTTATTACACAATTCTCTGAAATCTTTCATGGTGGTGGTATAAAAACTTCTATAAATGGTCCCCTGTGTTGTAAAGGATAAAACTTGGATACTCTTTTGAAAGATTTAACGTCACCTGATTTTTGAGTGTCATATAATAAGATTTCTTTATCTCATTTCTTTATTTCATATCTCATTTTCTTTCAAGAGGGACTCAAGTGGTTCCAAAGCTAATGTGTCACCCTTATTGAGTACAATTGGAGCCCCTTCTGTGTTCTGCCTTTGCAATGATTTTATACAGAAATATTGTTTTCTGCTCTACGCATATATTTATTAAGATCAACAAATAATGTAAACAAGTTAGCCTTAGCTTGAGGGGCAAATTTTAATCCTTTAGTTAGAAGATTGTGTTCTCCAGATGTTAATTCTTTTTTGGACAGATTAAAAATTTTAGTAGTGGTTAATCCCATCTCACACTTTTTTTGTTTTTCTGTGACCCTTCCTCCTCTTCCTCTACATACTCTCTTTATCTTCCTCTTACAGTTTGTTGAAATTTCTGATTTTCTTTTGCGGAATGCTGTGAGGGAGCTCCGGGGGGACAGATCTCCTTTCTCTAAAGTAGAAGGGTCAAATGCATTATTTTTTCTATTTGAATATGAATATCTATTTAAATCATATTTCTTCTTGTCGATGGTTTTACATGAGTGAACTCTTTATCCCTTAGTGCTTCAAATCTATTGTGGTGATGATATTCATCCTTTGTGTCTCTTTTAGAACTCCATCTAGGTGTTTCTTCATATTGAGTATGATGTTTATGAAATGATTTGCATCGTGAGACAACTTTCCAGCACCTATTGTTAGGTGTGTAATACACCGGATGATCTTTGTATGAGTCTCTATTGTTAGATCTTAGTGGCTTAGCAGGTGATAGGTCCTGGAAAAGTGTCTCTGAGCAGGAATCCTCTTTTGTCTATTAAATGTGCATACTCTATCATTTGAGTAATCATCTCTATCTCTGTACAATTTTTTTTCTTTCATTTGTATTAATGATTTTTCATAATCCTCTACTTTTCTATTTAGTCTGATGCCTTTATTTTCAAATTCTGGATGTTTAGTATAACTAGATCAGGGGTCTTCAACCTTGGCCCTCCAGCTGCTGTGGAACTACACATCCCAGCATGCACTGCCACCTTTTTGATATAACAGCATGCTAAAACTATGGCAGTGCATGCTGGGATGTGTAGTTCCACAGCAGCTGGAGGGCCAAGGTTGAAGACCCCTGAACTAGATAGAGCATATTGTACTTCCTCAATTTCTCTCTGAATGTTGCTTATTTTTTGTTCTGTGTATTTAATAAGTAACTGCATGAGAGCTTTTGAACATTGATCTAATGCTGTATCCCACTCACTCAAAAATATAGGGTCATCCTTAAATGAACAAGATTTTAGAATTCTCAGACCTCTGGAGATCATATCTTTCTCCACATATTTCCCCAGTGTTACTTTGTCCCACCAATGTCTTGTCTCTAGTAAGAATAAATTCTCCAATTTATTAAATAATTGGTTCATATCTATCTTAGAAACAGCTTTCTATTTGGTACTTTCTTTTAAATCTTCTTCTAGGTACTTCTGACTGTGTTCTAGACATTCAGATAGACTCCTTAGTGAAGTCATTATACATCGATTACAAATAATAAACAGTCACAGTACCAAACAATTAGAATAATGGATAATATATAAAATAATGTATAGTGCTCTGACTAAAAACCTTATACTGCCCCAAAAAGCCACAATCAAAAGATACCAAGAAAATATATAGTATAGGTAGAATCCAAGTGCAGTTCTATGTAAGTGGTGGCTGACCCCTAAATCAGGAAAACCAAAATTGCAACAAAAGGGAGCGTAATAGGATTCAAACTGTTTAATATAAATATGATCTATGAGTTCTATTTAAAATAAGAACAGATTCAGGATAGATTACATTCAAATTGAGTCACAGTAACTCAAAAAATCACATTGATACAGTCAAACAAATAGATGTTTAAAAGATACAAAAATGTAAAACAAGTGTAAACAGATGTCAATTGTCAATTGTTTTTTCCATATATTGAGACAATTGCCTTCTTTCATATAATTGGAATAAAAGGAAAAAGCTCAAAAATGAAAATAAAAATAAAATTAAAACTTCAATCCATGTGTCAGTATTGCTCTTAAATGCTCTAATAGTTGTATCCGATTTGCAAAAACTCACAAAAAATACAGTTAATACATGCTTAGCAAGTAATGAGTAAGGGGATCGATCGTACCCAGACACAAGTAGCAACAATCACTTATACTGACATTCTATTTTCAGTATTTTCCAATTTGATAAAAAATAAGGACAACATCATCAAACAAGCTGACAAGGGCGGAGGTTTGGTCATACAGACTGTGGTGGACTACCTCTTAGAAGCTCATAGGCAATTAAATAAACAAAACCTTAGGGGCATATTCAATTGGGTGTGAGAATAGCAGAAAACCTGCACCAGCAGGTGCGGGTTTTTTGCTATTCAATAAGGTGTGTGGTTTTTTTTTGCATGCCAGGAGTTTTTTATTCTCGCACCTCCAGAGCAAGCATGATTTTTCCTAAAAATTTTAGGAAAACTCAGTGGGACTTGCTCTGGCACCCCGCGGCACCCCCCCATTAGGACTAATTAAGCAATTGGAAGTTTCCAATTAGCTTAATTAGTCCTTAATTACTCACATTCCGAAGTGCTGTCTTCTGCATCCAGCTTCGGGAGCCGGCTCTTCTGCAGCAGGGTGAATATGTAGTGTGTGTGGTGCTTGTAAGTGTGTATGAGTGACTGTGTGTGTGTGTGTGTGACCCCCAGTGTATGTGTGGCCCCACTGGAATGGGTGCTGGGAGAACTACATCTCCCAGAATCCCTTGCCCCTCCCACCAGCCCCTGGAGCCTCACAGGAGCCCGGGACTCCCAGCAGCCCCCTCTCTAGTAAGAAGAGAGAGGGGAAGCCACGAGCAGCCGCGGAGACCACTGGAGATCCCTGGCCAGGTAGGTGAAGATTTTTATTTATTTATTTTTTACGCTGCGCTGGGTTTTCAGAGCTGAAAACCCTGCGACCACTATTTTTTGAACTGAGTACTACAGGTATAGGGAGCGTGCATACCCGCGGTATTCCTAAATTGGGTGCGAGGGGT
The DNA here is from genome assembly GCA_031769625.1 of Taudactylus pleione. Classification (NCBI taxonomy): domain Eukaryota; kingdom Metazoa; phylum Chordata; class Amphibia; order Anura; family Myobatrachidae; genus Taudactylus; species Taudactylus pleione. The sequence goes on from JAUIMM010000153.1 coordinate 4,980,529, forward strand.
GCAACTTTTTTTCCTCGCTAAACCTTGCGCCCAATTGTATATGCCCCTTAGAGTGATACTGAATCTGAGACCTGGCTCCGTTTCACACTATACAGGTTTCAGCAGAGATTTCACCTGCATTCATTTAAACTAATGATGGAAGGTATATTTTTGCTTTCTGAGAAGTAAGATTTATTGCCTCTGAGGAAACGGCCAGACATACAAGGGCAGAGAACCGTGTTAGGATACTTTATTTCTATATCATTATATGGAGATCCATGACTAAGGGATAATCCAGAGTTTTGGTGGTTAATCAGTGCCACTACAATCCAGATGAAGTTGAAAGATAAAGAGCTGCTTGGTTTGACTATTTGCACGGTTATCTCCCTGGTGCCTAGTGATTGGAGTTCCCACTCCAAAAACGGAGGTGAGGATTTCCTCTACAAGGCTACTTTTTAATATTGAATTGGCAATCCGGATACTTCCCTCCATATACAGCTGGACGTGAGCCGGGAAACATGCTGAGCAGGTTAGCTAACACTGGGCCTATGGGAACGCCTACCGTCTGGGGCCAGCCCCACTGACATCAAGCCCCACTGACATCACAAGTGATGTCAGTGGGAGTGCCTTCGGCTCTGATAGAGCCGAAAGCACTCCAGGGCTTGTGGCAACAAAACCCTAGCACAAGGGTCTCGTCGCAAGCCCGATGGTCGCGATGGTCTTGACCATCGCGACCATCTTTTTGGCCGCTCGCTATAGCTTTGGGTCACCCACAGCTATGCGAGCGGCCAGGAGGCCGCTCTAAAAAAGAGAAGGACGGCCCTGATTCAGAGCGAGTGCTCTGGCAGAGCGTCCGGCTCTGAATCATGGCCACAGTCAGTAACAGACATGTCTGAGTCTGACGCACAGGCACTGGGCTTATAATGCTAATGGTGTGGTTTTATTATAAATTACCCCTGTGTGACAATGGATGACTGCTGTAGGTATATGAGACAATTAATTACTGGTGTGTGTGTGTGTGTGTGTGTGTGTGTGTGTGTGTGTGTGTGTGTGTGTGTGTGTGTGTGTCAATGGCTGAATTCCATACACCTGCATAGTAGCCATGTCTTTGCTTAGTAAAAAAAAAAAAGCAGGTAATTGCTTTGAGCAGGTGATGAATTGAATAAATGCACATGCGCGCCACATCTATTCACAGGAGAGAGGGACTGGGGGTATGCATTCAGCATGACAAATATGGGGTGTGGCTCATGGGTACGACTTTTTCCACAAGATCATGCCCCCTATTTTTTTCAGGTGAGTGCCTTGTATGTGTATATACTGTATATATGTGTGTGTGTGTGGGGGGGGTCGGTTGGAGGGGGCCCCCAGAGATAAAACTGTACTAGGCCCCAAAATTTCTGTTACCAGCCCTGGGCCCAATGGAGGCTCTCTGAACTGGAAATGGGAATCTTGTACTGCCAATGAGTAGATAGTGGTGTCTCTCAAAGAACAGAATATGAAAATTTACCCTTGATATCTATAGACAAAAAATTAATTGTCTTCCACCTGATTCTAAGAGTATTTTTATTGTACTGAATTCAAATGTTTCTAAAATTTATCTGATCAAATAAGGTTTTTGAGTGGCAATTTTTTTATATTTACATATAGTACTTATTTAATTCTGATCAAAAATACAAACTTTTAGTTTAAAAAGTAGTGTTGTAACAGCGAAAACCGGTGGTTCCCAAACTTTCTTGAATCATGACGCCCTAGAGTATCAGAATTTTTTTATGGCACCCCCTAGGCCTAAAGTTTCTTATTGAGAAATTCTGAAAAAAATATTAAATTTAGTTTATTGTGCTTATACTGTATGTCATCTTTAGGGTCAGTTATGTAGTGGTGGTGGACCAGGTTGCACTTCTGTTTTGTCCACATATTTTATGATCTGTTCTGTTGCTTTTGACAGAATTTTTTGGCAATTCATATTGTGGACATTGAAAAAATTTGGCCTGACAGACAGCTTTCTCACAAGTATTAAGAGTGTATATCATACTGCTGCCAGAATCGTGATTAATCATGAATAAACCTTGTTGCAATGGTACTGTCAGGGCTGGATTAAGGGGGAGTGCTCCAGGGCTCCCACACAGGGTCGGTGTGACCCTGCAATTGCCGAAACAGGTACGTCACCTGTTCCCGGATGGGGGCTGCCACAGCTCTGTGTTCAGCATGCAGTCAGAGCAGCTCCTGAGTCCCATCATCAGTGTCACGTGACACTTCACTTTCATGATGCTGATAAGGAGACTCAGGAGCTGCTCTGCCCTGTATGCCCGGCGACTGTGTATACAGAACACAGAGCTATCATAGCTGGAAAGGAAGCATTGAAGAGGAGCTGGCCACAAGAGGTAAGTAATCAGGGGCGATGATGGGCACACACTGTAAATTCCATACAGGGGGGCACTGTGGGGCATATTGAGGGTATGGGGGCATATAGGGGGAGCTCTGTGGGGCATTTTGGGAGGTGCACTGTGTGGCATATAGGGGGTGGGGGGCACTGTGCGGGAAGATAACAGGCATAGTGGCAGGGTGTCAATTTTATTGGAGGTTCCCCTACAATTTAGTTGCCTCAGGGCCCCCACAAGCCTTATTCCGGCCCTCCATGACCTATTCATCTTCCTCAGCATTAATAAAACCTTGATTTCTCCCACAGCTCTCTACTATGGTGACCTCTTTTTCACTCACTCATCCAGGTGGTGGTTTGTTCTCCAAGATTTTCATCTCCTCCAAATCCCCCAACTATCAGTGACTCCGCTACCTTCTCTGTCCTCCCCAATCCTATATCTCCTTCACTATTTGCCTCTGCCTTTGTCACCTTTTCATTTCCAAAATCTATCAGACAGGGAATATCTACCTGCAAGACACCGTCTGCCCCTATCTCCCCTCTAAATTATTTTCCCTATAGCTATTTCTCCATCTCATCATTGGGAAGAAATCCAAGTTCTTCTCCCACAGTCCCCATAACTCATCTCTCCCCTATTAAATCTTCCCTTAATATGAATTAATATAACTTTCATATAAATATAATAATGATCATAACAGTAATAATAATAACTATAACACAGATTTGTACTGTCAAATGTTTTAAATAATTGAAACACAAACTGTTGGTTTTACTATACCAAGTTTTATGTAAATCCTGACCACCACCCCTAAATTGCCAGCCAGTCACACTCCTTATAATAATAATTACAATAATAATAAACAATATTTTAGTTTAAATAACAAGTATATCTTTTTTCTCCTGTGGTATCCCTAACTCATCTCTCCCCTATTCAATATACCTTTACGCCCTCCCCTTGATGATAATCGTAGTAGTAATAATAGCAATGATAATAGTAATAATGCTAACTCTCTTTCTTCGAAATCCATAGGGTCTATAAGGAGACATTGTAGGTGGAACCTGGAGGACCGAACTCCAACAGCAAAGCTTTTCAATCCCAGGATGCTCCGGTCGTTCCCCCTACACCCCACCCTCAACCTGAGGACACTTCAGTTGTGTTAACAAGCCCAAGGCAGGAGCAGTGCAGGAGTGAAGGAAAACTGGTACACTGAAGAATCACACTCTCACACAGAGTGTCACCACCCAGGTTTCGTGGTGTGAACGTTTGCGGTCCTTACCGGTGAGGGCGCTGTGGCATGGTCCTTCTGGTGGGGGAGCTGGCATGTGGAGACTGGCATTGCGTGTACGCAGAGATCTGCCAGCGGTGGTCCATCCTGGCAAGGGTAAGTCTAGTAGTGTCTCCGCATCACGGCTGTCTGGGTGCCACCATGTTGTCTTTGGCCATGTGACATAGCAGGCCAATCGTATTTGGGTCACCTGCTCTCTCTGGCCTATCACGTTCCGTTAAATGGGTACTTAAGGGTGTTCGGAGCACTCTGTAGTTGCCAGTGCAATGTGTTCACAGCGTCAGCTGTGAGAGAGAGTTCTCTGCGCTCCTAAACCTTAGTCTTGTGCTCTGGTGCTTGCCCTAGCTCCTTGTCAGCCTCCGGCTCCCTGCATAGCCTGCACCACTCTGCCCTGCCTTGCACTCCGCTGGTGATCAGCCCTGCACCTTCCACCAGACCCACTCCTGTCTGAACCTGTCTCCTTAGTTAACCCATTCCTGCACAGCCATCTTCCAGCATTACCGGATTCTCCTTTCAGACATCATCACAGCATTACCGGATTCTCCTTTCAGCCATCATCACAGCATTACTGGATTTCCCTTTCAGGCATCATAACAGCATTACTGGATATCCCTCTCAGCCATTATTCAGAATACCAGGATATCTACTTCACTCTTACAGTCTATCTGGATTCACCTCATTCATCTCAGTCACTGATCTGGACATCCGTTTATTCCCACTCACTACAGTTCCCTCCTGCCACATATATTACTTTGTTTATTACTGGACTTTAGTTTATCTTATTGTTCAAATCTACCAACATTCACATTAAACAACCTACCTTTCAGTTTAAACCTGTTCTGGTGACTACTCCTGTTACCACCCCGGGTCCACAACATAAACAGACTCTGACAGTGAGAAGTTAATAAGTGACCAACAGAAGAAACCCATAGAAGTGAGGTGCATCAGGGCGGGTGCCCTGTGGACTCTATAGACTTCAAAGAAAGAGAATTCACAAAGGTAAGTTTTACCATAACTCTCATTTTCTTCTTCAGGGTCCATATGGCTCCACAGGGAGACATTGGGGATGTCCCAAGCAGTGTTTCAAGGGTGGGAATGCTCCTGCGCTGATAGGAGAACTCTACTGCGCTGAAGGAAGCATCCTGAGAGGCAAATGTATCAAAGGCATAAAACCTAAGAAAGGTGTGGACAGAAGACCTGGTGGCCGCCTTGCATAGCTGTTCAGCTGAGGTGCCACACTAGGCTGCCCACGAGGGACCCACAGAGCGAGTAGAATGAGTAGAAACTGTAGTTGGCACAGAAAGGCCCTTCTGCATGTAAGCCTGTGAGAGTCATGCAAATCAATCTGGCCAGAGTCTGTTTGTTAGCTGGCCATCCCTTCTTGTGGAATCCATATAGGACAAAGAGCGAGCCCGATTTCCTGATGGACATAGTATGGTCCACATAGAGCTTTAGAGCATGGACCACATCCAAATATGCCTCACCTGCCGAGAGGTCTGGTGAATTAAAGGCCAGAACCACATTTTCTACATTCAGGTGGAAGTGAGAAACCACCTTGAGAAGGAAACCTGGGTATGTTCGAAGAACAGCCCTATTCTGATGAATTATCGAAAAGGTGGAGCGTCATGAAAGCGCCAATAAATCCGATGCCCTACAGGCAGATGCTATGGCCAGAATAAACAGAGTCTTCGCATTGAGCCATTTGATATCCACCGATTCCAGAGGTTCAAATGGAGGTTCCTGAAGTGCTTTGAGCACCACTGACAAATCTCATGGAGACATAGGAGGGACAAAGGGAGGTTGTATCCATAGAACAGCTTGCATGAAGGTGTGGACATCCGGGATAGAAGCAATTTTGCACTGAAACCAGATAGACAAAGCAGAAACTTGCACTTTGAGAGATGCTGTGAGGTTCTGGATTTGTTATGGACCCGGGGTGGTAATAGGAGCAGACACTGAAGCAGATTTAAAAATAAACGTGGAATTTTTAATGAGTGGCTTAACAGACATGTGGTAAAACAGAAAGTCCGGGTTTAGCACTAAAGTGCACTTGGGAACTGTAGTGAGGCAATGGGAAAAAGTCCAGGTAGTGATAAAAGAAGGTAGTCCAGTATTCCAGGTCTTGTGAGGCTGAAATGAATTGTGGCTGAAAGAATAATGTCCAGAGGAAGGTGCAAGTGGAGGCAAGGTGCAGGGTAAAAGCTGACATAGGTTCTCAGGCAATGGGGAAGGTAAAGGAGGAGGCAGTGGGTGAAGGCAGTGGAAATCCAGCAGGGTAAGGAGCAGGTTAGGTGAAGCAGGCTTAGGCAGAGATCCAACAGGCAGACGGACAAGCTCAGGAACTCTCTCTCAGCTTGCGCTGAGAAACATGTTGCACTGGCAATGCAAGGGAGCTTTGAACTCCCTTTTATACCCAGCGCCCAGCCGTGAGTGGTCAGAGAGTGAGCATGTGACACGCCAAGATTGGGGAACTAGGTCACATGGCCGAAAGCAAGATGGCGGCGCCCATGCTGGAGCAGAACGGAAACACCACCAGGCCTACCCAGCACAAAGTGACAATATGCCCACACAGGACCGCGCCCAGCCAATGCTCCCCACCAGGCACCAGCACCACCACCAAACGCCCCCGCCATAACATCCGCACAGGTAACAACTCCCACCGACTACAATGCTGAGAAACCCTGGTCGTGAAAGTACCCCCCCTTTATGGGTGGCCTCAGGACACTCACCAGGCTTTTCAGGATGAGCAGTATGGACCTTCTTGATGAGTGCGGGAGCATGGATGTCCCGGGCATCGGTCCAGCAGCGTTCTTCAGGGCCGTAACCCCTCCAATCCAGGAGGTATTGCAAATGACCCCTACGGACACGGGAATCCAGGACCTGGGAGACCTTAAATTCCATGCCTCTTTCGGGCTGGACACGAGGAGGAACAGGGAGAATCTTACGGAACTTGTTTAGGATCAGAGGTTTGAGTAGGTAAATATTGAAAGAATTTGGGACTTTCAAATATTAAGGCAACTGAAGGCGATACGCCACAGGATTGATTATTTCAATAATTGAGAAGGGTCCGATGAAACATGGAGCAAATTTCATTGAGGGTAAATTGAGCTGTAGATTCCAGGTAGACAACCACACCTGATCTCCAACTTGCATACAGGGCACCTTTCTCCATTTCTTGTCTGTCTGAAGTTTGTAATGAGAGGACGCCTTCTCTAAATCAGCACATGCCTGAGCCCAATTTGATGCAAACCTCCGTACAGCATCATCCACGGCTCGAACATCAAAGACAGGTAGGCTTTGGAACTCAGGGACTCGGGGATGGAGACTGTATACAATCTGGAATGGGGTTTTCTTTTGTGGAAGAATGATATGAGGCATTGTGTGCAAATTCAGCCCAGGGCAATAAGTCCGACCAATCATCTTGAGAGGATGACATTAAGAACCTTAGGAAGGTCTCAAGGTCTTGATTATCCCTTTCTGTAGATCCATTACTTTGCAGGTGGTAAGCACTGGAGAAATTCAATTTAACTTGCTGAACGGAACACAGAGCTCTTCAGAACCTTGCATGAATTGAGCTCCATGATCAGAGACTATCTCTGTAGGAAGACCGTGGAGACGGAATATATGTTGGACGAACAGATGAGCCAAATCCAAAGCAGTAGAAAGTTTCTTTAGGGGAAAATAATGGACCATTTTTGAAAATCGGTCTACCACGACCCAGATGGTAATATATCCCTGGGAACTTGGCAAATCAGTCACAAAGTCCATGGAGAGATGCGTCCTTGGCCACAATTGAATAGGCAGTGGTAACAACTCACCAGCTGGGGCTTGATGCGAAGATTTGTGCTGGGCACATGAGGTACATGATGAGATGAACTCCAATACATCAGCTTTCATCATAGGCAACCAATAGGCTCTCTTCAGAAACTACAGAGTCTCCTGAGTACCAGAATGGCCTGCAAAGCATGAGGAGTGTGCCCAGGTGAGAAGCTGCTTCCTTAACTCTGGGGCCACAAAGGTTTTCCCAGTAGGTGGTTGCAATTTTATGGTGGCAAACACCCTTGACTCCAGCACAGGAGTGCTGTTTAGAATTTCAGAATTATTATTACAGGAGAGGGACCTTGATAAAGCACCTGCTTTTTGATTAAGAGCTCCAGAAGGTAAGGTCAGAGTAAACTGGAAGCGAGCGAAGAATATTGTCCACCGGGCCAGACGAGGACTTACACACTGGATATTCTTGAGGAAGAGGAGGCTTCTGTGGTCGGTAAAGACAGTAAAGGGAAACTTTGCCCCTTCTAGCAGGTATCTCCATTCCTTCAGTGCCAATATTACTGCCAACAGTTCTTGTTCTCCTATGGCGTAGTTCTTCTCTGCAGGAGAAAATTTCTTGGAAAAGAATCCACAGGGTGGACTCAGTTGTCTTTGTAGCGCTAGGATAGGACGGCTCCCACTGCCTCTGATGCGTCAACCTCCAACAAGAAGGGTCTATCCAGGTCTGGTTGTCTTAAAACAGGAGCTGTAATAAATGCCTGCTTTAAAAGCTGGAAGGCTATCTCTGCTTCAGGTGACCATAGAGCAGGATTAGCACCTTTACGAGTCAGGGCCGTGATGTGAGCCAGCAAAGAGGAAAATCCTTTGATAAAACGTATGTAGTAGTTGGCAAATCCGAGCAATCTCTGAATGGCTTTCAAGGTCTGAGGTCAGGACCAATCCAGGCATGCCTGAACTTTCTTGGGGTCCATTTCCAAACTGGAGCCCGAGATGACATAGCAAAGGAATGGCACACTGAGTACACTAAAAACACATTTTTCCAGTTTGCAGTAAAGATGATTTTTCCTTAGTCGGCCTAACACTTCCTTCACGTGTTTATAATGTTCCTCTGGAGAAGACGAGAAAATCAATATATCGTCCAAATAGACTACTACAAAACATATAGTAGATCTTGAAAAATTTCATTTACAAAGCATTGAAAGACAGCAGGGGCATTACATAATCCGAAGGGCATCACAAGGTATTCAAAATGACCATCCCTGGCATTAAAAGCAGTTTTCCATTCATCGCCTGCACGGATACGAATGAGATTATAGGCCCCTCGCAAATCTAATTTTGAGAATATGACGGACCCTTTGACTCTGTCAAACAACTCTGTGATTAACGGGAGTGGATACCGATTCTTGACCTTTATATCATTAAGACCCCGATAGTGTATACATGGTCTCAGGCCAACATCCTTCTTAGCAACATAAAAGAACCCTGCTCCGGCAGGAGAGGTGGAAGGATGGATGAACCCTTTCTCCAAATTCTCCTGGATGTATTCAGACATAGCTTTGGTCTCTGGCAAGGATAGAGGATAGGTGCGACCATGAGGAGGTATCTTGTCCGGCAATAAATCAGTTGGGCAATCCCAATCTCTGTGAGGAGGTAAGATATTTGCCTGTTGTTCAGAAAAAAACACTGGTAAACATTTGATACTCTTTGGGAATTGCTGATGGTTTTAATGAGACTGTTTTCCTTACAGGTCATATCTTAGGAAGACAGGATTTCTGACAGTCAGCCCTCCATGAAAGGATCAGCATTGAGCACCAATCTATCCTGAGATTGTGCTTTAGGTAGCCCTAAAATTATGTCTTGGGAGGCTTCAGGAATCACTGGGAATCTCAGAGACTCGGAATACAGTGCTCCGATGCGGACCAATACTGGCTGAGTTTCCTTGGTGACGATTCCATTAGTCAGAGGCCGTCCATCTACAGCGGTCAAGAAAATTGAGTGGTCGAGGAGAGTACAAGGAATCTGTAGTTTGTCAACTAAACTGGAAGTAATGAAATTTCCGGCTGCTCTAGAATCTAATAGTGCAGCTACAAAGACAGGTTTCAACTTGAAATCTAAGGCTAGGTTTAATACAAAATCTTTACAAGTTGGGGACGGACTCATTACTCCTAACTTGATGTCCCCAGGGTCAGTTAGGAATGGGCGTTTCCCGATTTACAGGAACAGGAGGCCACCAGGTGACCCGCGTCTCCACAGTATAGGCAAAGGGTTTTTTAATATTCTTCTCTGGCGTTCCCATTTGTAGAGATGGGTATGATTCACCTGCATAGGCTCTACATCTGTAGAAGGAGGGGATGGATGGGTAGTAGAGGGAGGGGTAAATTACCTTTGCCGATCAGTTCTATGCTTTACAGCTGACGTTCTCTAAAACGTAGATCGATTTTGTTACAGAGAGAAATCATATCGTCCAGATTAGTGGGTAGTTCACGGGTGACTAGATCATCTTTCAGTCGATCAGAAAGCCCATGCCAAAAAGCTGAGGTGAGGGCTTCCGCATTCCACTTGAGCTCTGATGGTAAAATCTGAAACTGTACGGTATACTGGCTGACAGGACGAATTCCTTGTTTCAGTGTCATGATACTGGACGAAGCCGATAAAGTATGCCCAGGCTCATCGAAAATACTCCTGAATGATGACACAAAGTTGGTATAGTTGTCCAGCAAAGAATCTGAACACTCCCAGATTGGGGAAGCCCAATCCAAGGCTGAGCCAGACAATAGTGACATTATGTAGGCCACTTTAGTTCTTGCAGTGGGAAAATTATCAGGTAAGAAGCAGGTTAGGTGAAGCAGCTTAGGCAGAGATCCAACAGGCAGACGGACAAGCTCAGGAACTCTCTCTCAGCTTGCGCTGAGAAACACATTGCACTGGCAATGCAAGGGAGCTCTGAACACCCTTTTATACCCAGCATCCAGCCATGAGTGGTCAGAGAGTGAGCATGTGACACACCAAGATTGGGGAACTAGGTCACATGGCCGAAAGCAAGATGGCGGCGCCCATGTCAGAGCAGAACGGAAACACCACCAGGCCTACCCAACACAGAGTGACAATATGCCCACACAGGACCGCACCCAGCCAATGCTCCCCACCAGGCACCAGCACCACCACCAGACCCCCCCCAAAATAACATCCGCACAGGTAACACCCGCCGACCACCATGCCGAGAAACCCTGGTCGTGACAGATGCTAGGCGGAGGCCTAGATTCAATCCAGCCTGAAGAAAGGCAAGAATTCGAGAAACTTTAAAGACCTGAAGGTCATAGTTTTGTGGAGCACACATTTGGAAATATGAATTCTGTGATAAATCCTGGCTGAGGCCGGTTTACGTGCTCTGAGCATGGTCTGGACCACAGAGCTGGAGTCTCCCTTAGCTTTTAGGAGGAATGTATCAAGAGCCTATCCATTAAAGACAAATGGGCTATGTCCAGATGTAGATGTGGACCCTGAGACAATTGGTCTACTCATAGAGGAAGTTGAAGAGGAATGACTGTGGAGAGCCTTTGAAGATCGGAGTACCAATGACATCTGGGCCAAGCTGGAGCTATGAACTGGACTGTGCCCTCCTCCTGTCTGAATTTCCAAAGCACTCGAGGAAGCAGGGATATTGGAGGAAAGAGATATGCCAACTAGAAGGTCCATGTCACCGACAAGGCATCTATGAAGGTCGCGTTGGGGTCCTTTGTTCTTGCTCTATAAACTGAGAGTTTGTTGTTGGGTCTTGAGGCCATGAGATCCACTTCTGGACCAGCTGAAAGACTTCTGGATGTAGAGACCATTCTCCTGCATGCACGTCGTTACGGCTGAGGAAATTCACTTCCCAATTGAGAATCCCCGGGGTGAGCACTGTGGAGATGGCTGGGAGATTGTGTTCGGCCCATTTCAGAATGCGGGACACTTCTGTTATTGCTGATTGACTTTGAGTGCCCCCTTGATGATTGAGGTAGGCCACAGCCAGGCGTTGTCAGACTGTACTTGTACAGGACTGTTTTTCATAATATTCTGAGCCAGAGTGAGAGCTCTGTAGATGGCTCGAAGTTCCAGGATATTGATTGGCAATATTGCCTCGACTGGAGACCATCGGCCCTGGAAGGAGCGTTGGCCGCTTTCTGCGCCCCACCCATCAGAGAGTTGCGTCCATGGTGAGGAAAGCCCAGTCCGGTATCCAAAAGGGATGACCCTGGTTCAAATGGGGAGTCTGTAGCCACCAGGCTAGGGACCAGTGAACCTCTAGAGGGAGGCTCATCATCAGGGATTTGAGCAGATGGGGAAGCCCATTCCACCTGGAGAGGATCAGGTGTTGTAGGGGCCTGGAGTGAAACTGGGCAAGCTGCACCATGTCGAAGGTGGACACCATTGATTCCAAGGCCTGCATTGTAGAGTGAATCGACACTCTGCAATTGTGAAGCAGTCTGCCTAGTTTGTACTGTAGTGCTGAAATAATGTCTATCGTCGGGAAGATTCTCTGAACTCGAGAGTCCAGGAATGTACCATTTCTTGAGAGGGTGTCAGGGAACACTTTTTCCAGTTGATCAGCCAACCATGCATGTGTAGAAAGGTAATGGTTACCTGCAGAGTCTCTGGGGAGCTGGCCAACAGCAAAAGATCGTCCAAGTATGGGATCAGTCTGATCTTTGACAATGAAGAGAGGCTGCCATAACTGCCATGATCTTGATAAAGAACCACGGGGCCGTTCAGAGGCCAAACGGCAGAGCCTGAAATTGGTAATGTTGCTGTAGTATAGCAAACCAGAGATATTATTGATGAGAAGGTGCTATAGGTACATGTAGGTAATCATCCTGAATGTCAAAGGGTACCATAAAATCTCCAGGCTCCATAGCTAGGATAAAAGAATGGAGAGTTTCCATACGAAAATTGGGTACCCTGATAAACTTGTTCAGAGATTTGAGATTGAGGATAGGCCAATGAGATCCATTGGTCTTCTGAACTAAGAATAGGGTAGAATAATAGCCCTTGCCCCATTGTTAGGAGAGGACCCTAATTATTACTCCTATATTCAGTAAGGACTGAATGGCTTTGTGGAGCAGCAGGGCCTTGGTTGAGTCTGATGGAGGTCCTGTGCAAAGAACTGTTGGGGGGGTTCACCTCAGGAAGGAGAAGACGCATCCATGGGAGACCACTTTTCTTACCCAGGTGTCTGACGTGGTTTGATGCCAAATCTGGGAAAATTTAAGAAATTGGCCTCCCACCCTGAGAGCCCCCAGGGAGAGGCTCATCCTGTCAGGCTGCAGGATTGTCCGCAGACTTGGCAGGTGGACATCTAGTAGGCCAGGCCTGTTTGGCCCTAGGCTTGGAGGCCTTGGCTGATGTCTGTTGCCATGGAAAGGACTGACCCTTGGCTTTGCCTTGAGGGTGAAAGGAATGAAAGTATAACATCCTAGGTTTTGTATTATAGGTAGTAGGCAGGAATGCCGTATTTGAAGCTGCCAAAGTAGTCACAATTTTATCTAGCTCTGGACCAAATAGAATGTCTCCAGAATAAGGGAGAGACTCTAAAGCTCATTTTGAGTCTATCGATGCCTTCCTACTGATTCCTACCTACCTATATACTCTAAAATAGTTGTCGCTGTTTAGCATTATGAGTCGCACAAGAAATAATTGCTTTCAGACTTTGATTGTGGTTCCAAAGCACAAAAAGTTATTATTCAACATAAAAACAGATAGTTACACACTGTGATCTAAGTACAATTAGCGCAAATAAATCATACAGACCCAAGGTACAGTCGTTATATACGCATGCGCTCTGGACCCAGATCTCGGCATCAAAGTAGAAATCTCCGTCAACAGCAAAGCAAGAAGACTGCACATCTAGTTTCAGAGAGCCCATATATATACTCTTACAGAGATAGGCAATACACTAGAACAGATTGGCATGATTCCATTGGTTCGTCTTCCTGGTTCTTCTGTTACAGTATAGTTCATAGGTCAGTTCATATGGTCACAATCCAGCCTCCAACAGCCCTTTGTGTCCATTTTCCCGCTGCATAATAAATCTAAACTGGCTACATTACAGAGTACATTTTAATGTTTAACTCTCTATGGTCCATAGTTTGCAGACACATGTTGCGATCTTCTCACCAATAATAACGGAAATCTGCAAAGACACAGTGGATCAGTACAACACCAAACACGGTCTGCTTACCATGTACTAAACCTTAGATATCAAATAACATTTATTTCACAACATTACTAATACTGAATAAACATTGAATATTACACTTTAATGCTAGGGAACCTTTTATGTAAGTGTGCAGTGTGTAATTATTGGGGTATTGAGAAAAGACGCTAGTTAGCGTTGTGCGACTACGTGTTTGTGGAGTACACCATGGTACGTGTTTTGCAGGGTTGATCATTTTATATGTTTTAGTGACTGTATTTATATGATGAGGACTTTTAACATCTTTCTATTGCGTGGGAATCGCACAACGCTAAATAATAGCATTGCCGTATGTACTTATAATGGACGAGATTCACTAAAATGGCACTGGGCAGCCAGTCGCAAAATGGCGTCTCAGATTACCCGGGCTCCCTGAGGGGCCCTGCAGGGGCCCGGGTCTGGCGGCACCCCCCCTCTCTCACAACAGCACAGCACACAGCATTACCCGGGCCCGTCGTGGCTCTTGGCGGCCTGAGTATCAGATAACTGAACTGGACTGGAAGGATAACAGAGCACGTTTGTTGGGTTTAGTATGTAAAAGCTTTTCCCTTTGTAGCATGTGCTGCAAGGCTGTAGAGGTTTTATCAAAACTCGGTACTGAGGTAAACAGCATGTCTACCAATGGGGAAGGCAAAATATTTGCAGGGAGTACTTGCTGTTGCCATCTCACAGGGGAAGCCACTACAGGTGTATGTCGCCAGCATACACTGTGAGATTTCTCTCAAAGTGTATTCGGCAGACATCTGCGCTCCGCCCCCGGGGGAGGAGACATTTCCCTGTTCCTTTCGTAGGAAGGAACACAGGAAATGTCTGTCTGTCGGCCGCGCTGGGCATACACTGCCCGAGGCGGCCGACAGTTTACCGGGTAAATATCGCATCGGACGGGCATGCTGGACAATCCAGCATGCCCGACCAAGCAATATTTAACCCTCGGTCGCCCGCACACACGCTACAATTATCGGGGCGATCCGCCGATATCAAGCGGATCACCCCAATAATTGTAGCGTTTATGGCCAGCATTAGAAATTTTTATTATTATTATTAGTTTAAATAATAATAATAACAAATATATCTCTCTTCATCTGTGTTCCCCCCTAACTCATCTCTTCCCTATCCAATATCCCCTTATTTCCTTCCCTTAGCAATGATAATAGTAGTTGTAATTGTAGCAATAATAATAGTAATAGCAGTATAAATAATGAAAATAAAAATAATATCAATATTAATAGCAGTGGTAATAATAATGACAGTAATTATTATAATATTGTTAATAAAAAATAGCAATAGTGATAATGACAATAATATTGTTAATAATAATTATAATATTAATAAAATTAATAATGACAGTAACACATATATGTATGGTCATTTAAACGAAATAAAAAAATATCTGAACACAAGCTGTTGGTTTTACAATACCATGTTTCATTTAAAACCCGGCCTCCACCACCCCTAAATAGCCGGCCAGTCACACCCCTTTGATGCTTTTATTATTATTATTATTATTATTATAATTATTAGCAAGTTTATATACTGGAAATAACTAATTTATACTGGAAATAACTAATTTAAACTTCTAAAACGGGGTAAAGCAAGAAGAGTCATTTAGGGAATGTGAACTCACAGAGCCGGCCCTAGGCATAGGCATTCTAAGCAAATGCCTAGGGGTGACTTGAATGCCTAGGGGGCATCCAGGGCTCTGCAGCTTCACTGCCCCCCCTAATCACTCCCCCCGCCGGTGGCAGCTACCCCTCTCCTGCCACTGCCGCAATCAGAGCTCAGCTCCGATCAGGCAGCGCAGCGTGAGCCAGGTCAGAATAAGCTTCTGCATAGAAGCTCATTCTGTCTAGCCTACAGGAGGCCACAACAAGTTGGCCGTGGTAGGGCATGCCGTGCATGCCCAGCCGTGGCAAATACTCCCATGGGCATTTGCGGAGCAGAGATGTCTCTGCCTCCGTACATCACATAATAGCCGCCCGGCCCACCACACGCCGCCAAGTAATGGAGTCCGGACCAGGCTGAATTTTCAACAAGGTATTAGCGTTAGCTGCAGGCACTGACTGGGGGCATAAATATATATATATATATTATATATATATATATACATATATATATATATGTGTACATATATATGTGTAAATATATTGTAAAAAATATTTTAGGGGTGCACTCACCAGACTTCAATCCAGGTTTAGTATAACAACTTTATTCCATAGAAAAATAATCCAACGTTTCGGTCCTCTTGGGACCTTTGTCAAGGTACGTACCTTGACAAAGGTCCCAAGAGGACATAAACGTCTGATTATTTTTCTGTGGAATGGTGAGGAATGCTTTAGGGGTATTATATAATGAGTTGAAAAATCGTATAAAACTTGGTCCAAAATTTTGGAAATGAAAACGCATAATAAATGTGTCCAGAACACACGGTCAAATGCTTTATCAGCATCACAACTGACCAAGAGAGACGTACCCCCTGAATTTTTTAATGATTGCGTTATGGCTGCTATTACCTGACGAATGTTGTGTACCGACGATCTATTCTTCACAAAGCCAGTTTGTGATATATGGAGTAAATTGGGCAAACTAATCTGTAATCTTTGTGCGATAATAGAGGATAATAACATTAAATCTTGATTTAAAATGGATATAGGACGATAAGACTGTACCAATGTTGGATCCTTGCCCGGCTTCGGTAACATAATTATATGGGCTTCATTAAAAGCAGATGGAGCAGCTGCGCCGGAAAGAATAGAATTAAGCAATTTTAATAAATGAGGAGTAAGAGATGGAGATAATTTATATTATTCTGCACTAAACCCATCTGGGCCCGGAGCCTTGCCAATTGCCAAACACCCAATAGCTGCCAAGATTTCTTGCTCTGAAATTAAATCAGTCAGTATATCTCGTTCCTCCTTAGTTAATATAGGGGTGCCTGCCGACTGTAGAAAGTCCATACCTAAAATCGGATTATCTGGCTGTGCGGTGTATAGATTTTAAAAATATTCCAAAAAGGAATTTGTTATATCAGAGGTAGTGGTCAGGACAAGAGTTTCTGAGATAATTTTTGAAATGTTAACCGGAGGACGCTGATTTCTAACCACATTAGCCAACAGTTTCCCCGCCTTATTTCCCTACTTAAAATAATGGTATTTTTGGTAATCTAAAAAACATTGGGCCTTTTCTGTGCATAAGGTATCATATAAATGTTTTGGTGTCAATATAAATCTGACGAGTTTCTGGAGTATAAAGCCTTAATAAATTTGTATAAGATGTAGAAAGTGCTATACTAATATCTTTACATTTTTGAGAGAGTTTCTTACGTTTTCCGGCAACATAAGCTATGATAGAACCAAGTAAAACTGGCTTAGATGCTACCCAAAATAAATTGATAAATTGATTATTGTTGTTGACATAATTCCCATTGTATTATTCCAAGTATTGTTTGAAATCAGGACAATTATATAAATAGGAGGGAAATCTCCAATTAAAGGAGGAGGGTTTTGGATGAGGAAGGGATAAGGAGAACCATGTTGGGGCGTGATCATAAATCGCTATATTTTCCACTTTAGAATCATAAACTTTAGTAAGAAGGTTTGTAGGAAGAAGCCAATAATCAATCCTAGAGGATGTGTGATGTGGGTGTGAATAAAATGTATAATCGCGTTCCACAGGATGTTGATACCTCCAGGAGTCAGAGAGTTGAAGAGAAGATATAAGAAAATTTAAAGCCGTAGGTACACTGCCCCGTCCCCCATCACCTGACCTATCTAATAGTGGGTTGAGAGTAGTATTGAAATCCCCCCCCTAAAATAATAGTCCCTTTGACCCTTTCCTGTATTTGAACATATAAATACGTAAAAAAACACTGTTAGGACCAGTTGGTGCACATATGGTGACGATAGTATATAAAACCCCTTCCAACTGTATTTTAACAAAAAGAAATCTGCCCTCAGGGTCACACAATTTATCAAGTATAGTGTAATTAAGGAACTTGTGTAGAAAAAGAACCACCCTCTTCGTTTGGAGGTATATGAAGCTGTTATGTATTCATTCAACCAATTGCTCCTTAGCATATTTGGATCCCCCTCCCTCCAGTGCATTTCCTGGAGCACAGCTACATCTGGTTTAAGCCTCTGTAGGTGTTGTAATACCTTCAGCCGTTTAAGCGGCGTACTAAGACCCTCTACATTCCAAATGAGGAAGTTTATATGTTCTTTATAGTTAACAGGTGTATCCAAGGAATTTAAATTATCAACCAATACCTTGTTTCATGAAGATACTAATTTGTTGAAATACATTTAACATCCCATTTCCCAGCGAGTAGGGACGTTATTACTATTATAAACGTGCGGTCTCTCAATCCTATTAACATTACATTTAACCAAATATGTATGCACCAAAATGATGCAGTTCTACCATTTTGTGTTTTTCTAAGAACCCAAAAATGAGGCCTCTGTGGTCAATAACAACCAATATCTATATTCCAAATATAAAAAAATAAAGAAAAAATTTCGAAATCAAAACAAGTAATAAAAAGGAACAATTTAGAGGAAACAGAATCTGCCAGAAAAATAATAAAAGGGGAAATTAGATCACTAATGAGAAGTGCACAAAATACGCAAAAACATATGAGAATCAATTTCTCATTAACAAATAACAATGGCATAATGAGATATATGTGAATGATATAATACTTGCGATTCAAGTATTAACTCATTGTTCATTGGCAGATGAGAGTACACTGGATTCCGAAAGAGAGGTAATGAATGTCTTTGCCGGGGACACCGAATCAAAAAAATACGGTTTGCCAACTTGTTGTACTCTAAGCTTAGCTGGATAGAAAAGGGCAAATCTGATTCCAGCATCAAAGAGCGACTTGCATACTGGTGAAAATTCTCTTTGTTTCATTGCCACTAGATAAGAAAAATCTTGAAAGAGGAGTAACCTGTCCCCTTTATAGGATAGATTTTGAGATTTATGATAAGCCTCCATCATTCTGACTTTATCCATATAATTGAGGAACTTGAAAATGACAGGTCTAGGTCTGCGGCGATCTGCTTGATGATCCGGAAAAATTCTGTGCGCACGTTCGATCAATATAGAGCCTGATGTAGGGTTGCAACCCAACTCTTGAGGAAGCCAGGTGGAAACTAAATCCATAAGTTCCCGTTGTTTGACAGATTCAGGTAAGCCAATCAGACGTAAATTATTGCGGCGATTGCGATTCTCCAAATCTTCCAGCTTTTCTTGCATAGTGACAATGGAAGCTTCCTGTGTTTCAATTAACGACTTGGCCGTAGTAAGATCGTCTTCAAGATTTGAAATGCGTTGCTCTGCCTCGTCAAACCGCACACTATGCTCATGAAGTTGAGTTACAGCCGAATCTATTGCCTCTTTCAGACCAGCCAACTTTTTATCAAGCAATGGTGAGAGAAGATCATAGATTTCCTGTGCTTTGGCTAAAGACGCAGCACTGAATTTGGAGGGATCAGGCACACCATCCATGACATCATCCCCAGCCGGGGAAGTAGGAGGACTAGAGGTGGCAGATGCTGTGGTTCTGGTCTCTCTGTTTCTGACACTTGAACCTCCCCTACCACCCTTCTGTATTTTAGTCACATGTTTATCCATGTATAAATCTCAGATAGCGGATTTTGCTGGAAGAGCTGATTATATTTAATGTGACAAGGACTGAGCAATCCTGACTAGCAGGGGGAGCTGATTGAGATATGGTATCTGCAGTGCAAGGAATGAGAGATTCAATCGTTAGACAACTGTTTCTGCAGCAGTCCTTTTTATGTGCAGATCCGTTCTGGAGATCCAGAAATTACTCAGATGTGGCTCTGTGTGAAAGAATGTTACAGGGAAAGCAGAGACAGAGCCCTGCCAAACCCAAGATGGCGGCCGTGGGTTAGTGTGCTGCACTGCCCACTCCACAGCACCCAAGCAACACCTGTGCCGCAAGGGGCCGGTGAAGCCAGAGAGGCAGAGAGGTAGGTGGCTTCTCTGTTATTGTGCTTGTGGGGGGGAGGGAACAGGGAAGGCAGTGGCGAGGCTGGCAAAACCCAAGATGGCGGCCGCGGTTATTGGTGCTGTGTAACGCACTTGAACTCCGGCAGTGTGCTTATGGTGGAGAGCCGGGGAGTAGACCCGCTTGCCCACTGCTATCTCCGGTGACCATGCTGATGTCTGCGTGTCACTGCTCCCGGCGCTGGTGGTGTTCTGTCAGCGGTGCTATGTGGAGGGAGCGAGAGCTCTCTAAAAAGCGGCCACCTCCAAGGTCCGTCCACCGGAAGTCTGTCTGTATTATTTATAGTGTAGTCTATCTGATGATAATATACTATGTGTGTACACGATCAAAAGACTAAAAAGTGGAATGTTATGCAATGGTCAAGTCAGTCCCCTGACCTGAATCCGATTGAGCATGCATTTCACTTGATGAAGATAAAACTGAAGGGAAAATGCCCCAAGAACAAGCAGGAACTGAAGACATTTGCAGTAGAGGCCTGGCAGAGCATCACCAGGGATGAAACCCAGCATCTGGTGATGTTTATGCGATCCAGACTTCAGGCTGTAATTGCCTGCAAAATATTTGCAACAAAGTATTAAAAAGTGAAAATTAGATTTAGGATTGTTTAGTTTGTCCCATTACTTGGCCCCTTAAAAAGTGGGAGGCACATATAGAAACCGTTGTAATTCCTACACCGTTCACCTGATTTGGATGTAATTACCCTCAAATTAAATCTGAAAGTCTGCAGTTAAAGCACATCTTGTTTGTTTCATTTCAAAGCCATTGTGGTGGTGAATAGAGGCCAAAATATAAAAATTCTGTCAATGTCCCAATATTTATGCACCTGACTGTATATATATATATATATATATATATATATATATATATATATATATATAGATAGCCAGGGGATAATGGGAGGCACTCAAAGAGACTTCACAACTTGAAAGAAATCACAGCAAAACTGTTGCTAGTTGCCAACGTTTCAGTGACATTCACTTTTGTCAAGACATGAAAAGCCAACATTGTAACCTATCTTAAATAGTGTTCACCCTGTGTGCCTGCACCATGCTGTATTGTCCCGTCTAGAGTCCGATGACGTCACTGGTAGCGCCAAAGCGCTGGCGCCATCCTCATCACGAGGGGGCGTGTACACCAGTGTGTGACCCATCACCTAGGTGACATGTAAACAAATAACGTATCAAGCATAAAGAGAAAGAATGGACTAATAAAAGACAAAAATTGTAGGTGATCAAAAAATCACCAGCAGCTGAACAAAAGTGTAAAATGAGAGGAAAGAAAAACACAGGGGAGAAAAAAATGGTTATAGAAAGCAAGTGTATGAATTCATTTCATTGAGGCCGCCAGGATGGAGTGTTTGAAAATTATGAATCCAACGTGATTCATGCTGTAGGAGGACCCGTCCTCTGTCGCCACCTCTGATGTTTGGTGGAATCCAGTCTATCATTTTGCAACGGAGTGTGGATAATCCATGCTTAAAGTCCCTAAAATGTTTAGCCACGGGCTGATCGACTTCTTTACCCTCTAGGGCAGCTCTGATACTCGAGCGATGTAAAGCCATGCGTTCTTTAAGTTGCCTAGTGGTCTTGCCAATGTACAGAAGACCACATGGGCAACGTATGTAGTACACCACAAAATGGCTCGTAGATGTTAAGGCATAACTGATGTATAATTTGCAGCCGGAGTGGGGATGAACAAAAATGTTGCCAGTTTCTAAATGACTGCAAGTGATACAGCCTGTGCATTTATAATTGCCTGGCTTTCTGGTAAGAAAATGTTCAGGGGTTTGTGATTTATGTTGTGAATGTCATTATGCACAATCTGGTCTTTAATGTTGCGACCCCTTTTGAAAGCAGGGGTTATCTTAGTACCTTGAAGCATCTTCAGAGAGGAATCCGTCATCAAAATAGGCCATACTGATTTAGCGGTTTGTATCAGGTCCCGTGATTTGTTGGAAAAATCCTGGACCCATAATATTTTAGAACATTTTGAAGTTCTTTTTACCTTTTTGAGAGCTGCCATTCTGGAAACGTTAAGAGCTTTGGCTTTCGCTGTTTTAAGCAGTGCGGGACTATATCCTCTAGACAAGAATTTAATTATCATCTTGTCAATTTGTTGACTGGCATCAGTTGGGTCACTACAGATCTGTATGATACGGAGGAACTGTGAAAACTGTAATCCTTATTTGAGCGCTGGTGGATGAAAGCTACCTGCTTGCAGAAACGTGTTCCTGTCTGTGGCTTTAAAATAGATCGTTGTACAAATTTCTAATTTCTGATTGACTGACACAGCTACATCCAGAAAGTGTATAGATTCAAAGTTACTATCAAAATTAAATTTGATGGGACAGTCTGCAGAATTGATGTCTTCCATAGTTTGTGTAAATGACTCCTTAGTGCCTGTCCATAGAATGAAAATATCGTCGATATACCATAAATATGCTGTAATGCATCCTTGAATCTCAGTAGATGAGAAAAACAGGTCCAACTTCACACATGTACAGGTTAGCGAAGCTAGGAGCCACGCATGACCTCATGGCACAGCCCGATCTTTGTAAAAAGTACTTATTATCAAACAAAAAATAGTTTCTAGTTAAAGTTAATTGTAGTAGGGTGAGAAAAAACGTGATGTCTGGGCCAGAGTAAGCTGGATTATTCATAAGGATCCGTCGGATCACCTCGATGCCCTTCTGATGGGGTATGGAAGTGTGCAGGCTCGTCACATCCACTGTACACATAAGATGTTTGGTAGTTAATGGCGAAAGCTCTTGTAGTTTGAGAATGAAGGATGTTGTGTCCTTTAAGATAGTGGCTTCTGCTTGTACCACAGGTTGGAGTAGGTAATCTAAATACTGTGATGCAGTATAGTACAATGAGTCCCTGGCAGCAATTATCGGTCTGCCAGGTGGGTTGATAGCGTTTTTATGTAATTTAGGGATACTGTGTAATACAGGTACCCTCGGCCAATCCTGAACTAAACTCTCAAAAGTTTTCTTAGAGATGATCTGATTTTGCAACGCAGCCGACAGTATGTTGTCCAGCTCTTTTTTAAATGTTTGTGTAGGGTCACCTTTTAACTGATGATACACCTCTTGATCTGATAGTTGGTTATACAATTCCGACTTGTACATATCCAGATCTTGTACAACGATTCCCTCACCCTTGTCCGCAGGGCGGATCACGATGTCTTTGTACTTGCTGAGATTTTGGAGTGCTGTTTTTTCAGCATTGGATAGATTGGATATGCGAACAGCCACTTGTGTTGGATGTGTGTTGCCAGAAACAGTATCTATATATTCTTCCATTCTGTTGTGGAAGTACTTAATAGCTGGATTAATCGATGTTGGATTTCTTTTGTATATTCTTTTAGATCGACCTCGCCCACTGCCCTCCGCGACGGGTTTTGGATCTGTAGAAGGATCTGTCCTGGCCCGCGTGCGTACCCCTAAAGGGGGACGCTGTACTGATTTTTTTGGCTCTGTAGCACATTCCTGATCACTAGAGGAGATCGCTCCAGCAGAGGAATCAGTTTCAGTTGTCTCATCTGTCCATAGGATGTTGTTCCAGAACTGTAATGGCTTTTTTAGATGTTGTTTGGCAAACTCTAATTTGGTCTTCCTGTTTTTGAGGCTCACCAATGGTTTACATCTTGTGGTGAACCCTCTATATTCACTCGTGAAGTCTTCTCTTGATTGTTGACTTTGACACATATACACCTACCTCCTGGAGAGTGTTCTTGATTTGGCCAACTGTTGTGAAGGGGTTTTTCTTCACAAGGGAAATAATTTTGCTGTCATCCACCACAGTTGTTTTCCGTGGTCTTCCGGGTCTTTTGGTGTTGCTGAGCTCTCCGGTGCATTCTTTCTTTTTAAGAATGTTCCAAACAGTTGATTTGGCCACACCTAATGTTTTTGTTATCTCTCTGATGGGTTTGTTTTGATTTTCAGCCTAATGATGGCTTGCTTCACTGATAGTGACAGCTCTTTGGATCTCATATTGAGAGTCGACAGCAACTGATTTCAAATGCAAATGTCACACCTAGAATCAACTCCAGACCTTTTACCTGCTTAATTGATAATGAAATAACGAAGGAATAGCGCACACCTGTCCATGAAATAGCTTTTGAGTTGATAGTCCCATTACTTTTGGCCCCTTAAAAAGTGGGAGGCACATATAGAAACCGTTGTAATTCCTACACCGTTCACTTGATTTGGATGTAATTACCCTAAAATTAAATCTGAAAGTCTGCAGTTAAAGCACATCTTGTTTGTTTTGTTTCAAAGCCATTGTGGTGGTGAATAGAAGCCAAAATATGAAAATCCTGTCAATGTCCCAATATTTATGCACCTGACTGTATATATATATATATATATATATATATATATATCTTCGCATCTCGTCCACTGAGATGCCGAACATATCCTGTACACACAATATGTCCGTGAACAACGTTGTTCACAGACATATCGCGTCAGCTGTGCAGCACAGCCGGTGGCAGATATATTTGCTCATCGTGCCGTGTGTACAAGCGTTCAGCCGATAGCCCTTACACTTGCTGCAGTGGCCGGCAGGAAGGGGATTGCTATGTGACAGCTGGCTCAGTGCGTATGAACAACTATAATCTGCAGATATATCTGCAGATTGACTATCAGGTGTGTACCCACTTTAAAATAGGTGGTGGGATTATCTGCTAGGGGGCACCAGCCAAAATCTTGCCTAGGGCACCAAATTGGCTAGGGCCGGCCCTGAGTGTGAAAGTTAACTGCTAAACTCTGACATTTTCAAAACTCTCACCCTATTACATTTGGCCTATAATGTCTTTGCCAATTGACTTGAAATAATTGGTAAATCTCACATAGGAAACCTTTTTTATCATTATTTTTTATTGGCATGTGATACCTCTTTATTCCTTTACATTTTAAAATTATATCTAATAAGAAAATGGCCCTATCCATGACCTAATACTCTTCACCCTAAGCATAATTAAAACCTGTCTTTCTCTCATAGCTCTTTACTATGGTGACCTTTTTTTTACTCACTCAGATAGGTGGTGGTGTTTTTTCAAGGCTTTCATCTCCTCCAAATCCTCTAGTGGCTCTTTCACATTTTCTCTGCCCTTTCCCGCTCCTATAACTCCTTTGCTATCTGCCTCTAACTTTGTCACTTTTTCACCTCTAAAACAGGATATATCAAACATGGAATATTTACCTGCCAGAAATCTTCTGCCCCTACCTCCCTTCCTACTTCTTCTCCCTCTAACTTTTATTTATTTTGCTCCTTCATACACATCATAGGGAAGAAATTTAATGTTTTTCTCTCATCTTCACCAGTCCTCCTTTACTAATTTTTCCTCTATTCAATCTTCCTTTAACATTAAGTAATATTTATTTCATACAGTATGCTAATAATATAACTAATAATTATAATAATAATATTAATAATACAAATATGTGTTGACCATGTTTACTTTAAAACTTGGCCTCCACCACCCCTAAATAGCTGGCCAGTCACACTCCTTTGGTATTTTAATTATTATTATCATTATTATTAGTTTAAATAACAATTATATCTCTGTTTTCCCATGGTCTCCCCTAACTCATCTCTCCCCTATTCACTCCTCTCTTAACCCCTCCCCTTAGCACTAATAATCAAAGTAATAATAATAATAATAATAATAATAACAACTAAAATAATAAACATAAAAAATAGTAGTAATAATAGTAAAAACATTAATAAAAATAATAATAGCTATAATAACACTGACAGTGACTCAGATATGTACTGTAATTTTTTTATATATATAACTAAAACACAAACTGTTGGTTTTATAGTACCATGTTTTAGTTAAAACCCGGCCTCCACCAACCCTAAATAGCCGGCTTGTCACACTCCTTTGATGTTTTTATTATTATTATTATTATTATTATTATTATTAGTTTAAATAACAAGTTAATCTCTCTACCCCTTAGCCCCTCCTAACTCATTTCTCCTCTATTCAATTTCCCCTTAACCCCTTCCCTTAACAATAAAAATAGTAATATAAGAAGAACAGTAATAGTAAAAATATAAATGATAATAGTAGTAATAATAATAACATAATAGCAATACAATTATTATTAATAATAATACTAATAATAATAACACTGAAATGTACTGTACTTTTATAAATAAAATACAAATTGTCAGTTTTACAGTCCAATATTTTATTTAAAACCTTGGCCTCCACTACCCCTAACTAGCTGGCCTGTCACATTCCTTTGAAGTTTTTATTAGTATTATATTATTATTATTATTATTATTAGTTTAAATAACAATTAAATCTCTCTACCCCTGGTCCCTCCTAACTTATTTCTCCTCTATTTAATCTCCCCTTAACCGATCCCCTTAACAATAAAACTACTAATTAAAAATAGTAATAGTAATAATATGAATGATAACAGTAATAATAATAATAACATAGCAATAGTAATAATAATAACACTGATATGTACTTTTAATTTTTTTTAAATAAATAAAAAACAAACAGTTAGTTTTATAGCACCATGTTTTATTTAAAACCCAGGCCTTCACTACCCCTAAATAGCAGGCCAGTCACACTGCTTTGATGTTTTTATTATTATTTTTATTTTTATTATTATTAGTCTAAATAACAAGTAAATCTCTCTACCCCCCTGGCCCCTCCTAACTTATTTCTCCTCTATTTAATCTCATCTTAACACAATAAAAACACTAATAATTTTAAGAAGTACAATTATAGTAATACTATGAATGACAACAATAATAATAATAATAATAATACACAACACTGATATGTACTTTCAATTTTTTAAACAAATAAAACACAAACTGTTTTACAGTACCATGTTTTATTTAAAATTGGGGCCTCCACCACCCCTAAATAGCCGGCCAGTCACACTGTGGTGGTGGTGGTGGTGGTGGTGGTAGTAGTAGTAGTAGTAGTTAAATAGCAAGTAAATCACTCTGTCCCCTTGGCCCCTCCTAACTTATTTTTCCACTATTCAGTCTCCCCTTAACTCCTCACCTTAATTGGGGAATACTTTTACAGATTCCTTCAACTGAGACATGCACTTAACGCTCAATTCAGAGGGGCTCCACTGATTCTGTGACTCACCGCTTAAAACAATGATGACATCGATAGGTTCCTGCCACCTGATTTCTATTTTATATAATAAATTATTGGATGGGCATCATGCATCTGACCTAGCGCATATTAGACAAAAATGGGTAAATGATATTGGTTCACTCTCTGACGAGGCATGGCAAGTAGCCTTGGCCAGTCCACGCAATGCCACAGTGTCTGCTTGATTTCAACAGATACAGCTGTTCATACTCCACAGAGTATATATGACACCTAATAGGCTATACGCAATTGGGGGTAGGGCAAACACGCAATGTCCCAAATGTAACTCAATAGAGGCAGATTTTTGGCACCTTATATGGCAATGTCCAAAGATAAATACTTTTTGGTTAGAAATGTGTCGTATTATATCAGACACAGGTATACCACAGGATGTCCTCACTCCAGTGTCCTGTGTTCTGGCTAACATTGAAGATGAGTCTATTGGCAGATACCCTAAATTATTTGTAAACAATATGTGCATGCTCGCTAAAGTGTGCATAGCGAGGGAATGGATGGCACCTTGCGGCCTGAATATTAATGCATGGATATCGTTGGTAAACAAAGTAGTTTCACACGAAAAGTATGTGTTTATAGCCAGGAAGTCAGAAAATAAATTTCTTAAGATATGGTCAAGGTGTCTTGAATCAACATATGCTCGTCATGCCAACTAAACTTCGCTTGGTCTTTAGCGATAGTTTGTTGAATCCCGATGGAGAATGGCAAATGTCTGATATAATAATTTTACATTTGTGTGATGATTAGCTGAGATTCAAATGACACATATCTGAGGCTTGTTTGATCGAAATCAATCCCAAATGACCATCTTAGTTCCTCTCAGAAATTGTTTTATCTATATATCAAGTGTTGATGTTTGATTCTAATAAATTGAGACCACGTCCAAGCTCTCTTTGAAATAGAATATACAAATTTATTGTGAATTAACAATTGTCAATATATTGTTTTTACAATGCTTCAGCACTGTCAGTTTAACTTTATGTCTGTAATTGTTTATAAAAATCAATAAAAATTTATTGAATTTAAAAAAAACTCCTCAGCTCAACAATAAAACTAGTAATTTAAGAACAGAAATAGTAATAATATGAATGATAACAGTAATAATAATAATAATAATAATAATAATAAAATAGCAATAATAATAATAAACACTGATATGTACTTTTATTTTTTTTCAAAATAAATAAAAACACAAACTGTTAGTTTTACAATACCATATTTTATCTAAAAGCTGGGCCTCCACCACCCCTAACAAGACAGCCAGTCACACTCCTTTGATGTTTTTAATAATATTATTATTAATTTAAATAACAAGTAAATCTCTCTTCTCACCTGGCCCCTTCTAGCGCATTTTTCCCCTATTCAATCTCCCCTTATCCCCTCCCCTGAACAATTAAAATAGTCATAATTTTAAGAACAATTCTAGTAATACTATGAATGATAACAGTAATAATAATAATGGCAGTAACAATAGTAACATAGATATGCACTATTGATTTTTTTTAAATAAATAAAACACAAACTGTTAGTTTTACAGTACCATGTTATATTTAAAACCCGGCCTCCACCATCCTTAAATAGCCCGCCAGTCACACTCCTTTGATGTTATTATTATTATTATTAATAATTAAAATAACAAGTAAATATCTATTCCTCCCTGTCCACTCCTAACTCATTTCTCCCCTATTCAATCTCCACTTAACCCCTCCCCTTAACAATAAAAATAGTAATAATTTTTAGAAAAACAATTATAATAATACTATGAATGATAATAGTAATAATAATAATAATAATAATAATAATAATAGAAATAATAGTATTAATGGCAGTAACAACAGTAACATATATATGTACTTTCAAATTTTTTAAATAAAAAAAAACACAAAGTGTTACTTTTACAGTACCATGTTTTATTTAAAACCCGGCCTCCACCACCCCTAAATAGCCAGCCAGTCACACTCCTTTAATGTTATTATTATTATTATTATCTTAAATAACAATTAAATCTCTCTACCCCTCTGGCCCCTCCTAACTCATCTCTCCTCTACTCAATTTCCCCTTAACCGCTCCCCATAACAATAAAACTAGTAATTTAAGAACAGTAATAGTAATAATATGAATGAATGATAATAATAATAATAATAATAATAATAATAATAATAAACATTGATATGTACTTTACATTATTTTTATAAATAAAGCACAAACTGTTAGTTTTACAGTACCATGTTTTATTTAAAACCCGGCCTCCACCACCTCTAAATATCCAGTCAGTTACACTCCTCTGATGTTTTTATTATTATTATAATTATTATTACTAATATAAGTTTAAATAACAAGGAAATCTCTCTTCCCCCTGGACCCACCTAAGTAATTTCTACCCTATTCAATCTCCCCTTAACCCCTCCCCTCAACAATAAAAATAGCAATAATTTTAAGGAAAACAATAATAGTAATACTATGAATGATAACAGTAATAATAATAATAATAATAATAATAATAATAATAATAATAATATAAATAATACTAATGGAAGTAACAACAGTAACATAGATATGTACTATCCATTTTTTTAAATTAATAAAACACAAATTGTTAGTTTTACAGTACCATGTTTTATTTAAAACCTGGCCTCCACCACCCCTAAATAGCCGGCCAGTCACACTCGTTTGATTTTTTTTATTATTGTAATAATAATTATTATTATTATTATCTTAAATAACAAATAAATCTCTTTACCCCTCTGACCCCTCCTAACTCATTTCTCCTCTATTCAATTTCCCCTTTACCCCTCCCCATAACAATAAAACTAGTAATTTAAGAACAGTAATAGTAATAATATGAATGATAACAGTAATAATAATAAAATAATAATAGCAATAATAATAATAATAATAATAAAAAACACTGATGTGTACTTTCAGTTATTTTTTTAATACATCAAACACAAACTGTTAGTTTTACATTACCATTTTTTATTTAAAACCCGGCCTCCACTACCGCTAAATAGCCGGCCAGTCACACTTCTTTGATGTTATTAATATTATTATTATTATTATTAGCTTAAATAACAAGTAAATCTCTCTACCCCTCTGGCCCCTCCTAACTCATTTCTCCTTTATCCAATCTCCCCTTACCCCTCCCCTTAACAATAAAACTAGTAATTTAAGAATAGTAATAGTATGAATGATAACAGTAATAATATTAATAATCATCATAATATTAATAATAATAATAATAATAATAGCAATAATAATAATACACTTCTTTGATAGTAGTAGTAGTAGTAGTAGTAGTAGTTTAAATAACAATAAATCTCTCTTCCCCCCTGGCCCCTCCTAACTAATTTCTCCCCTATTCCGTCTCCCCTTAATAATAAAAATAGTAATAATTTTAAGAAAAACAATTACAGTAATACTATGAATGATAATAGTAATAATAATAATAATAATAATAGAAATAATAGTATTAATGGCAGTAACAACAGTAACATATATATGTACTGTCAATTTTTTAAATTAATAAAAACACAAAGTGTTACTTTTACAGTACCATGTTTTATTTAAAACCCGGCCTCCACCACCCCTAAATAGCCGGCCACTCACACTCCTTTGATGTTATTATTATTATTATTATTATTATTAGCTTAAATAGCAATTAAATCTGTCTACCCCTCTGGCCCCTCCTAACATCTCTCCTCTACTCAATTTCTCCTTAACCCCTCCCCATAACAATAAATCTAGTAATTTAAGAACAGTAATAGTAATAATTTGAATGCTAATAATAATAATAAAAAATAATAATAATAATAATAATAAACATTGATATGTACTTTACATTTTTTTTATAAATAAAACACAAACTGTTAGTTTTACAGTAACATGTTTTATTTAAAACCTGGCCTCCACCGCCTCTAAATAGCCAGCCAGTTACACTCCTGTCATGTTTTTATTATTATTACAATTATTATTACTAATGAAAGTATAAATAACAAGGAGATCTCTCTTCCCTCCTGGACCCACCTAATTAATTTTCTACCCTATTCAATCTCTCCTTAACCCCTCCATTCAACAATAAAAATAGTAATAATTTTAAGGAAAACAATTATAGTAATACTATGAATGATAACAGTAATAATAATAATAATAATAATAATATACATAATAATAATAATGGCAGTAACAACAGTAACATAGATATGTACTGTCCATTTTTTAAAATAAATAAAACACAAACTGTTAGTTTTACAGTACAATGTTTTATTTAAAACCTGGCCTCCACCACCAAATAGCTGGCCAGTCACACTCCTGTGATGTTTTTATTATTATAATTATTATTAATAGCTGGAATAACAAGTAAATCTCTCTTCTCCCCTGGCCCCTCCTAACTCATTTCTCCCCTATTCAATCTCCCCTTAACCCCTCCCCTTAACAATAAAAATAGTAATAATTTTAAGAACAATTATAGTAATACTATGAATGATAACAGTAATAATAATAATAATAATAATAATAATAGTATTAATGCCAGTAACAACAGTAACATAGACATGTACTGTTGATTTTTTTCATAAATAAAACCAAACTGTTAGTTTTACAGTAGCATGTTTTATTTAAAACCCGGCCTCCACCATCCCCAAATAGCCGGCCAGACACACTCCTTTGATGTTTTTATTATAACTATTATTATTGTTGTTAATATTAGTTTAATTAACAAGTAAATCTCTCTATTGCCCTCGCTCCTCCTAACTAATTTCTTCCCTACTCAATCTCCTTTCACCCCTCCCCTTAGCAGTAAAGTAGCAATAATATTGAGAACAGCAATAGTAATATTATGAATAATAATAGTAATAAAAATAATGATAATAAAAATAATAGCAATAATAATAATAACATCAGTAACACGGATATCTACTGACAATTCTTTTTTTAAATAAATAAAACACAAACTGTTAATTTTACAGTAGCATGTTTTATTTAAAACCCGGCCTCCACCATCCCCAAATAGCCGGCCAGTCACACTCCTTTGATGTTTTTATTATAATTATTATTATTGTTATTATTATTGCTATTATTATTATTATTAGTCTATATAACAAATAATTATTTCTACTCCCCTGGTCCCCCTAACTCATTTCTCCCCTAATCTCTCCTTAACCCCTCTCCTTAACAGTAAAAATAGTAATCATTTTAAGAATAATACTAGTAATAATTTGAATTAAATTAGTAGTTATAATAATAGAAATAATATGAAAAATAATAGCAATAATAAAAGTAAAAAATATAAAAATGCTAAAGATATAAACAACATTTTCATCTTGTCTTCTTCATGAGTCTGGAGTGCTGTATAATGAGAAAAAAAAATTATAAATAGGGGATGGACAGGATATCAATGTTCACTTCCTCATTTAATCAGTATGTGAGAGAATATTTTCCCTGTCCTGCATGACCTTTTATCACATAGCCACCAGGTGCAGATCCAAATTGGGAAGGTCTTCCCCTTCCCCAAGTGCATTGTGTGACAGCATCTTAAGCTGGGTACACACTTGAGCGACTGGCATTCGTTCCGACATCGGAACGAATTACCTTAAATGGGGATTGCCCGTACACACTGGAATGAGTTAATGAACAACTGAACGATCACTGTTCCATCTTTCATTAACTTACTACAGATCACTAGCGATATTACTAGATTTGATGTGTAGCACATCGCACCTAGCAACCGTCGCGAGTGACCAAGGGAGCGTGCAATCATCCCTTACACACTGAGCGATGTAGATGATTTGTCTTGACAATACGGCAAATCGGGTCAACATCGCTCCAGTGTGTACCCAGCTTTACACATTAGTGAACTGATTGGTGGATGGTGCTGGTAAGAGTAGTTAGAGGTCTCAATAATTTCATTAGTGAATGCCTGGAACTACCCATGAATCAGAGATCGTATGAATAACCATGTCTTTGTTTGAATCTAGTAATTAGGAAACATTCATAAAGGAGCTCACAGTAAAGAGTCAAAGACAGTTTAATGTTATCATCAGTATCAATTAACTGATTTGTTGAGCAACAGACATGAGCCCTTAGATTTATGGGTCACCCTCTTAGTAGTTACCTTCTTCATCCAGCGAGAAGTCTCATTATGTCTCTGCTGGGAGGTGACATCATCCGTAGAGCACATTCTCAGAGTACCTCAGAAGATAAGAAAATAAAATGTGTTATATATTATGCTTTTAAATTATAAATATGCCATAGACAGAAACGTACAAAAAAAGATAAATATAAATACAAAAACCCTCTCTTCTTTCTATAACCATCTTCTTGGTGTTATGCTTGGGTGGCCATCTTGCTTCTTGCTGTTGGAAAAAGGGTGTTCAGGGGAAGGTCCTCAAGTTGGAGCCCACATAGGAGAACCCTCTGAAAAGCTCCTGGTCCAGCGCTCTTGGTGGTTTTCTCCGAGCCTCTGCCGCTTCCATCTTCTGGATGTTAAACCTTTGGGAGCTGTGTTCTATGGTGGGCTATAGGAAGAAGATACAATTGATCATCCATGTACTAAAACCTGAATAGATCCATATATCTATGGCTCCTCTGATACCACAGACTAATGTAACATGTGCTAATGCTGTACTTTAATAGCAAAACATTTCCAGCTGTTGCAGTTTAATGAGCCCTGAGATGCGTTTAATGTGAATCAAGGCTAAAAATACTGACAAGCAGACTTAAATGGGAACGCCTATTCACCAAAGTTACCAGACACCTGTCCTGCTAGTATTATGTGCTACTGAACCACCCCTAAATATAAATAGCCACAGAGGTGCAGTCAGAGTACGCAGGAGAGACAGAGCCTCCCCTGTCATACTCCTGAGATTTGATATAAAAATGATTAGAATAATACAAATATTTACAACTAATATAATACAAATATATTTATAACTTAAAAACTTCTTCTTTGTTTATTGTAATAATTTTTATAGTTAACACTGACCAGCTTTGTGGTGCTTCCTGGGACTGCAGGGAGATGAGAGATGAGGCAGCAACAGCTCAGCCTCGCTTCTGTGTACAGTAGCTTGACACTGCTTGCAGAGCTAGGGGTGGGGTCACACCACTGGCAGTAAGCTGCACAGAAAGAGAGCTAATAGAGGCATGCCTTTGTGTGGGGGCATGCCTTAAGCACTGATGGACACCTTGGATGTGTCATGTGACCAGGAAGTGCACTGCAGTGTTTAGAGATGGAGCTCAGTCAGCAGCAGCAAGAGAAGACGCAGTGATGCAGGTAGGAGAATCAATGGACATTGAATCACAGCGTAGTGAGGGGAGAGTTACAGTGACTAGAGACAGGCTTCCAACACTCAGACCCATCTCCATGTGTGCCTCCCCAGTCATTGACCTCACCGATGTCACTGTAAATAGCAGATATAAATGATATCTTTATTTTATTAGGTACGCTTTCTAGTACTCGCTGACCCTTTTTGCCCACAGAACAGCATGAATTTGTAGTGGCAAGGATTCACAAGTAACTAGAAACACTCCTTTAGAGAATCTGGCCTATGTGCACATGATAGAATCACACAGTTGCTGCAGTTTTGCTATGAATCTCACATTGTATCACATCTAGAGGATACTGTATTGGATTGAGATCTGATGACTGTGGATGAGATTGAAATTGAGGTAGAGAGATCTCATTGTCATATGGATAGACTGTGGCCATAAAGGGATTTATAGCATCAGTAACAATACTCATTTAAACTTCGGCATTTAGAGGATACTGAATTGATATTACGGTGCCTAATGTTTGTCAATAAAAATTTCCCCACACCACTACACCACCAGCAGCCTGAACCGTTAACAAGTCAGTATGAATCCACGGATTGAAGTTATTTTATTTTTTTTCAAACAAAAGTTTTTTGGTTTTATAAAGTGAAGTATAATGATAGAGGAATGATAAACACCAACAAGAGAAGTTATCTTGCACATTATTTTACAGAGAGGTAAATGGCAAAACGGTATATTTTTGGTCCAATGTGTAAAACAAAAAAGCAATCTCTCAGAATATGGAAATAGTACACAGATGCAGAGATACAGAAAAAAATATATATATCCACTATTCCTAAAATGATAAACTGTGGAAACAGTTAGAGAAAGGAAAAAAAGAAGAAGAAAACAACATGGGGAGGGAGTTTGGAGAACATAAGGGAAAAATACAAGAGGGAGGAAAAAGGGAAGGAGACCTTAGCTTATTTTAAACCAGAATTAAAATGTGAAACACAGCAATCACAAATAGAGAAGTACAAAAGGCATGTGTTCAGGTAAATAGGAGTAAGGGGAGGATCCAATCTCAGCTGCCTAAACAGAAGATGAAATAGGCCTAAGAAGATACTATTCAGTATGTTCGAAGAGTTTAATCATACGGTCTTGAGACGCTACATCTAAGGTGTTAATAAAAGGTTCCCATTTCTGATCACATTTTTCCACTCCTTGATTAATATCAGGTATGGTCGGTCGGCGATCATAATAGAGAATCTGTAACATTCTATGTTTAAATTCAGTAAGGGATGGAGAAGAGGTACTGGTCCAATGTAGAAGAATAACTTTCTTAGCAACAGTTACGAAAGTAGTCAGAAGACGGACCTTAGTTGCTTTGTCCGGGCCTAAATTCCATAATTTAAATTACCACAAATACATGCCAACGGGTTAGGCGATAACTTATAAATGGAACCACTTTACACCAGAATTGTTTCACTTTTCTACATCCCCATATACAATGAAAGAATGTGGCATTGGTCATTTGGCATTTTGGGCAAATACCTGATTCTGAGTCTGTGTGCCGTCATTGTGTTGGGAAAATGTAAGACCTATGAATTATATGGATATAAATTTCCTGCAGATAGGCTGATTGCATATATTTAAGAGCGGAATCAAAATGAGTGAGAAGGTCAGGTAATATGGTTAAGGAAGGGATTGTTAGGAATCAGAGGATTAGTCAGGAAGTTCTTGTAAAACTGTGACCTGTAGGAGGTAACCACGGTGCGGCTTTTGAGCCGTGTAGCAACCTTGAGGGTTAGAACCTTGGCTTGTTGTGGTGAATGTGCCATGAATTTGATGCGGCCTTTGGCCATATAGCAGCCTTGAGGGCTGGACTCTTGACTAGCTGCGGCTAGTGAGACGTAAGTAAGATGCGGCCTTTGGGCCATGCAGCAGCCTTAAGGGCTGGTATGTCTTGGCTGGTAGTGGCCTGTGGGCTGTGAGCAAGATGCAGCCTTTGGGCTGAGAAGCAGCCTTGAGGGCTGGTATGTCTTGGCTGGTAGCGGCCTGTGGGCCGTGAGCAAGCATTGGTGCGCTGGATTGTACACTGATGACGCAGAGGTGCAACCTATGTCACCAGGTTGACACAATCGTTGGTGTGCTGGATTGCACACTGATGACGCAGATGTGCGGTCTATGTCCCCGGGTTGACACAAACCTTTGGTGCGCTGGATTGCACACTGAGGACGCAGAGGTGCAGCCTATGTCGCCGGACAACACAATCGTTGGTGCACTGGATTGCACACTGAGGACGCAGATGTGCGGCCTATGTCGCCAGGTTGACACAAGCGTTGGTGCGCTGGATTGCACACTGAGGATGCAGAGGTGCGGCCTATGTCGCCGGATGACACAAGCGTTGGTGCGCTGGATTGCACACTGAGGACACAGTAGTGCGACTTGCGTCTCCAAGTTGACACAAGCCGCCAGACGCTGGTTTACGCACTCGGGACTGGGAGTGCATGCTGTGCTGCCTAGATGACACAAGCGGCAAACAACTGATGTTAAGCGAACCGTGCCATCTCGTGGAACTACAGCAGGCAGGTAACAGGGCAGACTGGATATCAGGAACTCGACTGATAACAGCATGAGACTGACCACAGCCAGAAACACGTGTAAATGCTATCACCGGCATCGGAGCAGCGTTCACACAGGAAGGAAATAGAGACAGGAACCAATCAAGGTCAATCCCAGCATGATGGACAGGAGATGGGAGGAGTTTCAATGAACATTCATCCGGCATTCACCTCGTCCTGAAGACGTCGTTCGGTGGCTTGTGACAGGAATATCTGTTTTCCATGTATTAAGTAGCGATGTCCAAGAAGTGACAGATTGATTATCTGTCAGATGTGCGTAAAGCAAATTCATTTTATAAGGGAATGTAGAGATCAAATTTAGAAGTGAAAGGAGTGGTATCGGATTGTTCTCTTCAAATGGTTTTGTGCATAGAGAAGATATATAGTGCCTAGTTTGGAGGTACATATAAAAATGGTGTTTAGATAGCTGACATAATTGTTGTAGTTTATCAAAAGTCAATAATTATCCTCCTGGGTGAAAATACTGGGTCTCCCTATAGATGCACATACGGGGAGTAAAGAGGATTACCATGTAATTTCCAATTTGCAGAAAGCCAGGAATGATATGCATCTTTGAAAATTATGTTGTTTAATATATCTAAAGGAATGTCAACAGATTTAGTGTGTAAGAGTGCACTAGGAGAATAAGGGGTAAGTAAGTATTGAAGTTATTTTTGACAAATTCTGACTCTACCACCTGTATGATGAATCAGAAATCGAGATTCTTCAGAACAGACATTTTCCAATTTCTAACTGTCCCATTTTGCTGAGCCTGTGCCACCTATGGCCTCATGTTCCTGATCTTAGCTGATAGCTGTGGAACCCGGTGTGGCCTTGCACTTCTGTAGCCCATCCACTTCCGGATTCAGTGTGCTGTGCATTTAGCGATGGCCTTCTCCATACCACTGTTATTATTGCAGTTACTGTTGCCTTTCTGTCAGCTTGGACCAGTCTGGACATTCTCTAACCTCTCTCTTACTAATAAGGTATTTTTACCCACAGAACAGTCACTTACTGCATGTTTTTGTTTTGTGCACCATTTTCTATAAACCCTAGAGACTGTTGTGTGTGAAAATCTCAGGAGATCACCTGTTTCTGAAATATTCAAATCATCCACGGCCTAAATCACTTTGATCACATTTCCTTCCCAGTCTGGTGATTGGTCTGAACAAGAATTGAGCCTCTTGCCCATGTCTGTATGCTGTTAGCTATTGAGTTGCTGTCACATGATTGGCTGATTATTTTGTAATAAGTGAGCGTCCATGTTTCCAGTTGCACACATGCAATAGGCCCCTGCACATGTTAAGGAGAACAGACCTGGTGCACTGGAGCAATAAGTAACCCATATAAAATAATTATACAATAAAATAAATTTGTGCAGATAAGTACATTTTTATGCGCAAGTTTAATAAGTAGTCATGTAAATTGCACAGACAATAATGTATACAGTATTATTATGGTGGCACTTTTCCATATAAAGTGCACCTGGCTGGGGGCAAATGTATCTCATTGAAAGTAAAAGTGACACCTGATTTCAACCACTTCTAGAGATGTGTAAATTAAAATTATTTACTGTAGTGAATGTGGGGACATAGCGGCCACCAGCCACACTGACAATGCCCCTAATTGTGCAATTTCCCTTCCATAAAGCGCTTTTAAACATCTCAACATTTGCGAAATCTCTTATTACATATGGGTGCAATGTGCAGTGCAGTTCTTTCATTAGCTAAATAAAGGAAGTAATACCACAGTGATCGCCATGTGGATAGGCTAAGCCATGTCCTCTCTTCACAACATTACATTTGTTTTTGAGACCTTTATCATTCCATATTTGTAAATGACCCTTATTGTCTTTTAATGCATTTATTGGGCAAAACTGCTTTATCCTATACTTACTGGGTCAGGGACATGTGGTGGTGGAATGCTAAGGGCTTCCAGCGAGACCCAATCAATACGCTGGAACAAACGATGCTGGCGGATGTTTCCGTTGACACCCAAACGCCTGGAAGGATTTTTACACAGGAGCTGGAATGAAAAAGAACAAAATATAGGTTTCTCTCATATCTGAGGTGTGTATGTGGGTATAAGATGGTGTGTGTAAGGTTTGTGATGCCAGGCAACGTAACTATATACCTGCATGGGTTATAATGTGTACCAAAGGCCAGAGGGTAATGGTAAATAGCTATAATATCCTGACAAGAAAGTGTTTCTG
Organism: Taudactylus pleione; assembly: GCA_031769625.1. Lineage (NCBI taxonomy): Eukaryota > Metazoa > Chordata > Amphibia > Anura > Myobatrachidae > Taudactylus > Taudactylus pleione. Next base: position 5,019,441 of record JAUIMM010000153.1, read on the forward strand.
TGGAACCATTGGTAATCATCCATGTAAGGGGCAGATAGGGCCCCTTACAAACTAGTGCTATGGGGCCTTCACTTACCTAGTTACACCTAAGCCTAATAAGATTTAAGCATTGTAGAGCAGAATTCTATAATATGGATTCACAAGTCTTATTTATTTACCTGCTTAATGATGTCTTTAGCCACAGCTCCTGCCTTGGGGAACCCTCTGGGATGGTAACGAGACGTTCCGGTAATCATTTGGTTGATGATGACACCAAATGAGTACCAATCCACTCCAGCGTTGTACTCCTTCTCCGCCAGCATCTACCATAGGAGATAATATAGCACATAGTTACTCTATCATTAGATTATTTACTATATCCCATGTGTCTGTGTCTCACTGGCATTAATATCTTGCTGTTATCTTCCCGCCAGTTTCCTGAGGTAACACTTTGGGCAGAATTTAGTTATGGATGTGACTTCCTCAGGTGGACCTCAGGGATAATTGAATTCAACCCTTTGAATCTCTTTGGGATTTATGTAGAGTAAGCACTATGCCAGTATGCACATCCAATCTTGCCTTAATTCACTATTCACATGCAGAGAACAGCGGGCGTGCGCATTATGTACCAATGCAGGTTTGAGTGAGTCTAACACTCAGGGCCATAGCTAGGGGGTACAAGCAGTGCCATCACCAGCACTAGTGACCCACTTGTCATTGGATAATAGCGAATGCACCACTTATGCTTAAAGGATATATAGGTCCTGAAGCTGAATCGGATGCAATGCCAACGTTCACTGAGTTCAGCAATTTTTTGCTATTTCGTGTGCCCAAAAATCCCTAAAATTCCTATGGTGCAAGCATTATACAGTGTGTACACACAAAGGTGCTGTTGTAATTGAGGCGCATGTCATCATAAATGTCTTGGAAAAGTGATTGGCATTCCCGGTGACTGGGAGGTGGCTAAACAGATGCATGGATACGGTCCATCTTATGGGCATGTTATGGCATACTTGCCGACAATCAGCTCACTCCTTCCTAACAGCGGGGGGCGTGTCCGAATATCTGTGACACATTGGAGACGGAGTCGGGGGCGGGGCCGCATGATCGCGTCATCGTGGCCCCGCCCCCTCTTCACAATGCCGTTATTTTCAGCACTGGGAAGCAGGGGGCGGGGCCACGATGACGCGATTTAGCGCGAATCGTGTCACGGGCCACCCCGCTATGGGGATTTGCAGTGTATTCTGGGAGGTGGTCGAGAGGGTTTGGGGAATGTCGGGAGGCTTGCCTACCTTTCCGGGGGTCCGGGAGCGGCGCCCGAAAATCGGGAGGCTCCTGGCCAAATTGGGAGGGCAGGCAAGCCTGTGTTATGGGAGTGTGGCTGACGTGTTTGTGTACATGGATGCTCAGTCAGTCAGTGTGGAGGCCATACTCTGACAATCTGTACATGCCATAGGGCAGGTGTAAGTTTCCATGGTGTAACTGATGGAGATGACTACAGATGCAGCAAGTAGTATTACAGCACCTATATATGCTCATACACAAGGATGTACTCCAGGGAAAGACTTTATAGCAGTATTTGCATAAAGTCATAGACAGGCAACTGACAAAATACGCGGCTGCTTCCCCCTCTGTATCAGGCCTTTAATATGTTATTTGTATGTTTTATACCCATTTCTTTTCTTTCTATTATAAATGTAATAAGTGTATGTGAGATATGCCAGGCATAAGCCGGAGCACATGCTGCTGGTACAGGGCTGGAAGGGCAAAGCATATGTGCAGTAATAGGCCCATTGTCTATGTGCATTTAAGTTAAAATTGTGCCCATTTTGTGACCAATTCTGCATTTATGTTATATACGAATGTAGATAATGTGATTGTCAGAATAGCTGGTTATTCAGCACATAATAAGAGTTTTCAAAAACATCCATCACATAATGCTGAGTAAATAACAACCCCTGCTGGCAATACTGTATATTACTGTATATTACAGTGAGCATTATACTTTGTGTATTTATATAGTCATTTTCTTCCACTACTATTACATTGAGTATTTATTGTTAGGGGAAGAAGGTGCTCAGCTACAGTAGTATGCAGTCTTCCTGACTTGTGTAGTAAATGACATATTGCATTGTCAGTCACCATAAATTCTGTATATACCACAGTAGGCTGACATTGTGCAACTGATGTAAGTTACTAACATTACTTATTTGTCGTTATTAGACCTGTATATTGAACTCTACATGAAGTTTACTAGAAATACTGTATGTGCTCATTTTGTATCTATGAAATGTTGAATTAAATTTACAAGCTCCTTGAAGACTTTCTTAGAACTATAAAACACATGCAATAAGTACATTATGTGCTCAGAAAACAGTAATAATATATATTACACCTCACCTCTGGAGCAATATATCCAGGAGTTCCAGCATATTCTGTGGCAGTCTGGTCACCAAAGATGTTATCAATTGCTAGACCGAAGTCAGCAATTTTAAGATGACCAGACTCTGCCATCAGGATGTTCTCTGGTTTAAGGTCTCTAAATAGAAAGATTTGTAATAAATGTGAACTGTTTTATCTAGTGAGAAACATATACATGAATTACCAGTAGTATTACAGGCATCACATTATGCAGACAGCAGACCTGCTGGGACAGCGCCACCTAGTGATAACAATGATTTAAATTATGGCCTGATTCAGAGATAAACGCAATGGCGATTACGGAAGCAGATCGAGCGATTGTTTATCAGTGCACATGCATATAAGTCACACTGCATGTGCGCAGCAATTACGGATGCACAGAAGATCTACTTGCACAATAAGTGACAGGTAGTAAGCATTTGGGGGTGGTAACGGGGGGTAATCAGAAAAACGCAGGCATGTCTGATCGCTTGAACGCCGTTATATGGGCGTGCATTAATTAGCCCTTGCGATCTCCTACGCAGTATGAGAACCCTCTGTGAGGAGAGCTGCTGAGTCTGCAGCTGGTCAGACCTGTCGCAAGGGTGAGAAGGCCTCTCGATGTGCGTTGATGTTACTGACAGTAACGCAGGTAAGCGATGTCATACACATGTAAGAAGGCAGCAGTGGGCGTCCTTATGCTCGGGTGATCTTTGGAACCATTAGCATATTTTCGCAGCTGTGTTGTATACAAAATCGCAGCTGTGATCGCATTAGCGTCCATCTCTGAATCAGGCCCATAGTTAAAAGGTGCACATCACTGTGACCTGATTGTGTAGGAAAATGGTATTATTAGTATAATTACCGATGGATGATACCCTTAGCGTGCAGGTATTGTATACCACATGTGATCTCAGCTGCGTAGAAACTTAAAGAGAAGAAAGGAAATGTAACATATCAATATTAGAGATAGGTAAAAAACCTGTTATCATGAATCTGCTAATAGAGGATCCTGCTCATTCTACCATCTAACTCTTCAGCTGGGTGCACGCTATACAATGTGTGTACCCAGCAATGGAACAGCGTGATGTAACGATACATCGCACATGCCATACACACTGCATTATCCAGTGTACGATGGAGCGATATATCGCTACATTGTACATGTAGCAGCATGGCGTCATTTATTGCATCATCCCATCTGCTGTGCAGAACAGCCAATGGGACAATGTGATAAAAGACAATCGCGTACAACAGAGCTGACATAGATACTGTGCGATCTGTACGATGTATGGGTCCAATCCACGACCGAATGTATATCAAACAATGAATGATATAGTGTGTACCCAGCTTTAGTCTGTGACTTTCTGCTTTCCCCCATTTCCCCCCTCATGTCATAACACTGCCCCTGTCACATGACACCCTGTTATTATCACTGACACATTCTCACAGCTGTGCCTCCAGCATGATCAGCACATTGATATGTGAGACTTTCTATGACCTGATGGGGCTCACATGAGTCTATCCTCACTCAGTATCACACTGAGGGCATTCCACAATAAGCAGTGGAGTAACTTCATCCCAGGTGCCCGGAGGCAAGATAAATGTTGGTGCCCCCTCACACCCCAAATTAAAATTTACCACCCCCCCAGCACTTATGCCAGCCCCAGCTGCCACCACCCCCCTATGCAGGTCCTCTTATACAGTGCCCCATATACAGTGCCCCCAGTAGTGGTACCCCTATGCAGTGCCATTTATACAGTGAACCCAGTAGTACCCCTTCCTATGCAGTGCCCCCAGTACTGCCCATTATACAGTGCCACCAGTAGTCGTCCACCTATGCCTATTACTCAGAAACCCCCCTTGCGTGCGCGTCGGGTGCTCAGGCGGGTTGCAGCGGTCACATCCACGACCAAAGAGCACTCTGTCCGCAGCAGGTCATGGAGGTGGAGTGTCGATCCGCGGCACTCCTCCTTCATGGAGGTCCTCCGTCCTCAGCAGTGCCCGGAATGGCTGGGTGACAATGGAGCCAGGTGCCCCCTTCAGGGCCGGCGCCCTGCGGCAATGACTCTATTGTCTCCGGGAGTTCCGCCACTGACAATAAGACCAAATTAAGATGATCAGACCCTAGTCAAACATTTCTTAATAAAGAGATTACATTGAACATTTGCCAGTCCTTGAGTCATACTCCCCGAGAGTTCCCTGGAGAGGGTGGCCCAGGTGGATGGGATGGAGGTGTGGACATTAGGTAAAGGTGGATTTTTGGTATTCATTATTTGTAGGGGTAGGAGATATTAAGGGAAATTTACCAAAGCTTTATAACCCTTCTACTGTCCCCAGAGCCGTAACTAGACTTTTTGGTGCCCTGTGCCAGAGTGAGCATTGACGCCCATCCCCTTTCATTTTTGAAATAGGGACATAAGATAGTGCACCTGAAAAAAAGCAATGGCTTCATGAGGAAGGGCCAGGGAAGAGATAGGGGTACTCCTGGGGCAGCCAGGAGATGCTGAGGATAAAAGAAGAGGAAGCTATAAGTGAAAATGATAATAAACAGGAAAATTGACAGGCCCAAACAGCGCCCCCTGCCCTACGGTACACTGTGCAATGGCACAGGTTGCACTACCCTAGTTATGGCCCTGACTGTCCCTATCTCTGTACACGCTGTTACTATTCATTTTAGAACATGTCTATTCTATTTGAGGTCCTTACGTTGCACTGGTGATGTCTAAGCAGCCTTTCCTCTGCAGGAACCGGTGGAAGTCCCCGCCACTTGCATATTCCAGACCCATGAAAAGGTGGTTCTGTTTGATTGGACACACACAATAGTCATATAATACATACTCTTAGGAGAACATGGTAACAACTTCAAGAAGAGATGAAACCTGTATTTATATTAGATGTGTAAAAATAAATGAAGAGCCTTGTCTAATAAGAAATACATTGTACCGTGGTCTGGAAGGCAAGATGTCCATGGATGAGGAAGGCACTACCAGACGCAACCTCTAGCACCCTGCGCTCCACCAACACCTGCTCCCTGTCCTCCAGCGGCAGATCTCTCTTTCGGACGATCTTCACTGCCAGTCGCTGACCAGTCAGAGAGTCCTCCGCCAGCAGGACCTACAGGAGATAGAGACATACACAATGATATTTATACTTAAACTATAATACCTCTACATGCACCCAGGTAGCTCAATATCTTTATAGGTAAGTGAATGTTATATTGTCTTACCAGTTTCATTAAAGGAATGAGACTCCAAAATTTTCCCAGGCTCACAGGATTGTAGGTTAACCTCCTGATATGGAGGCTTATTCAGGGTCAATACTGTTATTAAGTCCTTCCCCCCACTGCATTGTGGTGATGCCTAATGATGCACATGATGTCACCATGCCCAACATAAAAGAATTCCACTTGTACCTACCCTCCAGGGGTTTACCAGAGGAAACTTATACAGTGTTAACTCACATGTTCATGATGCTCCATTACTACAAGTTCTGAGTCACACAGTTGTTGCCTGAGTTGAGTTTAGTAGCCACAGTCACATGACTTACCTTCCCAAAGCTGCCCTGGCCCAGCTGATGGTAGAAGGCCAGCCTCTGGATGTAGATAGAGGCTGTATCTCCAGGAGCAGCTTCCTGAACACCACTTCTTCCTTATGAGCACAAGAAAAGTAACAATAAAAAATGTATTATTCAGAGTTAGATGCACATGGAAAATGCATGTACAGTATTGTATTATATTAATCCTTTATGTAATAGTAATGTAGTCAGTATACTGTTGAGAGATCACAACAATGCAGGTGAAAGGGGGTCATCAAGTGCTAATGGTTTTCAAATCAGCACAGACGGCCCCAGACGGTAGGTGTTCCCATGGGAACGCCTCCGTCTGGGCAGCCACGCCCCCGGCACGCCCACCAAAGGGGGCGTGCTGTCACTCAACATTGACAGCATGCCCCCTTTGGTACGAGACCCAGAGTGACGGCTTGCCCATCGCTATCTGCGTATCGCACATGCGCACGATGGAGCCAGCTCTGGCGTGCGCATGCGCACTGGGCCAACATCGACCCGCTTGCGAGCGCTCACGAGCGGGTCTGAATCAGGCCCAGATTGCTGGACTGGCCCACCTGTGTGGATAAATTAAATGTAGGGTCTACAATTATTGGGTTGGGGGGTGAGACACCTAGACTGAGGGTAATTAATTCTTTGGAATGTGTGAACTGATCTGCGAGAGGGCAGGAATTGATTTAGGAGGAGTATGAAATTATATTGTGCAGGGGTGTCTTGACTTGCAGTGGCAGGGGCCTACCAGTATGATCAAGGGATGGCTGATAGTAGGATGGGCTGGTCTGCAAGTAAGGAGATTCCTGCACACTGAGGGGTTCCCAATTAGTTTGAATTTAGTGTGCTTCTGTTGTGTCACCTAATTTCACCTCTATACAGGGATGGACTGGGGCTGCTGAGTGCTGAATAGCCATGGCAGTCCCCCTGTGCGCGTGTGCAAAACTGGTGTGTTTAAATCTTACGGGGTTGTTCTGCGAGTCATGGGGACCTGGCCTCATAGCACACCCTGTTTGTCAGTATCCCGGCCGAGCAGAGCACCGGGTGGTGGAGCTGCTTGGCCAGGGTTTAACGCCGGACCAGCTCATCTGGCCATCGGTCCTTCTGGCTTTTGCCAGATGTGCCAGATGGGCAGTCATGCCCTGCCTCTATACCAGTGGTTCCCAAACTTTTTTGAATCACGGCGCCCTAGAGTATCAGCATTGTTTTCACGGCACCCCCTAAGCCAAAAGTTTGTTATTAAGAAATTCAGAAAAATAGTAAAGAAGTAAAGTGAAGTAAATTGTGCTTACCTGTCATCCTTAGGTTTGATTATATAGTGATGGACAGGTTTGCGCTTCTGTTTGTCCACATATTTACATTACATTGACCATAAAGAATTTGATTTGGTCTTAGACCACCGACCTGAGGCACCCCTGCAATTGTCCCGAGGCACCCCATGGTGCCATGGCGCAGTTTGGGAACCACTGCTCTATACCATTTAGGATGTCTGTCTGTACCCTGTTGAGTGTGGAGATCACAGCACATTGTTTCCTATGTCAACTTGCTGCTACTGATGGCAGCTTCTGTCCTCTAACCCAGATTGTCCTGTAGGACCCAGCCAATCCGACAGTCTTCTGTCAAGTAATGCAGATAATTATTTACATTGTCATATTTGATAATTGGTAGTCATATATGTATGCATGTCCAGAAACATTCCAGACTAAATGGTTTGGAGTACAGTCCAGTATAAGGCATGCCCCCTCCATGACTTGGCCATGTCCCCTTTGGTGGCACACACTGGAACTTGGTTGAACTTTTCCCCCTGTACTCAAAGTGTCCATCCAGCATCTGGGAAGGTTTTCTTTACTGTAAGAGCGATTAAGTAGTGGAACTCCTTACCACATGATGGGGTGACAGGGACAAATGCAGGATTTTTATGTGGGGGTTTCTATATATATTATTCGGAATAACTTTGGACAGTCTATCAATATCAGAAACTGTCTGATGCATTGAAGTATCTATAATGGGTGCAGAGTGTTGTGCACACAGGCCCCTGAGTCCAGGGGGCCCACACTGCACATCGTGTACCAATGTATAATACTTACCTACTTACAATACGGTGCTGCAGGGAGGAGCGGGCCCACATGGAGTCTTCACATGGTCCAGCTCATCTCTTAAACCACCCCTGGTCTGATATCTGGGGGTAACCTAATCCCAGATGTTAAATGTCCGCGATTGTAAATTTTAACTTACTTATGTAGTCCATATTGAATGTTCCTGATATTGCTGTGATCGCTGCATCAAAAGCTAATTAATGCTGGCCATACACTAGTGCGATTTCGGGCCGATTGCCCGATTTGCAATGCGTCATACGATGAATCGTGTGGAAATCGTGTAGTTTTTAAGGTAGGATACGATCCGATGAGTGCTCCCGCAGCTCGTAAAATGTTTTGTATGATCAGATATGCAACCCATCATATATATCATTATCGTACGCCGATTGTGCCGTGTATTTGCGCATTCAATGCATTGTGCATCCAAGCGGTGCCATTTGTTTTAAAAAGAAAAAAGACTGATGCACGCATGGGGAGATCCGTGATGCATGCATCTGTCTTTAATAAAATAAACACAGATGCAGGGATGGTTCAGTGAGAACCATCCGTGCATCTGTGAAAAAAAGTTAAAAATAAAGTGTTTAAAAAAAAAAATGGCGAGGCCCCCCCCCTTCCCCAAAGAGGAACCAGCCCCAGGCTTTTAGTGGTCCAGTGCTGGTTGTGCAACATACGGGGGACAAACGATGTAGGGGTCCCCCATATGTAAGCACAACCAGCATCGGACTAGTCAAAACCAGCCCTGGTTGCTATAATACGGGGGACAAACAACGTAGGAGTCCCCCGGATTCTGCGCAACCAGCACTGGGCTCTGATCCGGTCCTGGTTCTGGAAATACAGGGGGAAAAATGTACTAGTGTATGGCAAGCATAAGACAAATCCTAGCAGCCCTTGCTCCCCGCTGATGGGATGAGAGTATACACTGACCTACTGTTCTCAAAAGAGCAGCCATGTGGAGAGAAGACACACACAGAGGTGAGACAGACAACACACTAGTCCAGCAAACATCAGAAAAAGTATGAGGAGCCTTTAGCCACCTCAATCATTTCAGTGTAAAGATGGCAGGTCAGATGAACACTGTAGAGGCATTTGAAGGGGGTGTCACAGTAAGGGAGCCAGCACTGCACACAGAGTTGTTCCCGGGGCCAGTCCGCACTTCTGGGACCACTGGAGTGACAAAACAGGGGTTTAACCCATGAGGCTATGCCCCCTACTCATGAGGCCCTGCCCCTTATTTGCCGTTGCGCACTAGAAGCCTGCCCACTCCATATATAGCGCACTTGTGCAGATCTCCATAAAAATGGTGACTGTGCCAAGCTTCCAGTGATATCTGCAGAGTGTATCTCTGGAAAAATGCCATATATCCAGTGCCATATATCCAGTGGGGAATCGGTATGTATGACCTCAGGACGTGAGGCTGGCAGTTGAAATCCCAATGCCGGCAGCCCGATGGGTGAAGATCCCGACAGCGGATATAAGTAGGCTATCCCTACCCCTTTTCTCACCTAGCCCCAATCCTCCCGGGGGGGGTGCCTAACCCTAACCTCCCCCTGGGGGTGCCTAACCCCCCTTCCTCTAGCCTAACCCTAACTCTCCCAGGGGGGTGCCTAACCCTATGTCTCCCCGGGAGTCCCTAAACCTAACCCCCCCGTACATGACTAAGAGGTCCCGATGCCCGGCTTACCTTCGATCGGTATGCGGACATCGGGATTTCGGCGGGTGGATAATGATAGGCATCAGGATTTTGACGCCTACCATTAGTCCCATGCCGTGATTTGACAGTCGGGAAGGCGGCGGTTGGCATTTCGACTGCCGGCTTCCTGACTACATACCATCCAGTGGTACCTACTGTGCTGATGTAGAGGTGTGTATTTTAAATCAGTGCGGGGTGTGCAGTGTGTTGGCCCCCTGGAACAGGGGCCCAAGTACACTGCACACCCCTCACCCATTATAGATACGCTTATGCTCAAAATACATTACTAAATCCATTTTATTTAAAACCCTACTCTCTGTAATATGATAGCTATGTGCGCTGCAATGACCTCTAGTGGTTAAACAGAGTAGTTTTTCTTCTTTAATGTCCCTCATTTTTGGGGGGGTTTAAAACTTAATGTGCCTAAGTGGTAGTTATTTTAAAACAATAACATGTAGCAGATATAAAATGTGCAGAGTGATTTAGGAGGGCTATGTCCAAAATGAAATGAAAATTGCAGTGTTAAAATCGACCTGCCCAGTATTTGTGGGCTATGGGCCTAATTCAGAGGCGCTCGCTATGTGCGAGCGCTCACTCTGAATCAGGGCGGATTATTTTTTTTTTTAAATCTGCCTCCAGGCCGCTCGCATAGCTGTGGGTGACCACCCATAGCTTTTGCTAGCGGCCTGGCGATGGTCGCGATTATTGCTCACCCACGCGCATTGCGCACATGTGTGCTGGCCGACCATCGACCTGCTTGCGAGCGCTATGCACTCATGAGCGGGTCTGAATCAGGCCCTATATGCAAAAGCAGCCAGTATTTCCCCCACATGCTAAATTATTTTATGTATTTGCACCCCATGCATTGTAACATGGTTTTACCAAGATGCACAGTTTCTTGCTCCCTCTTAAGTTGGGTACATGCTAGATAGACTTGACAGCCAACTGGCCATCGCACCAACTGAATGGTTGATTTAGGTAAGTATACACACTTACTGACCACTGCTCAACATGTCATCCTGAAGTCACAGTGGGATGGGCATTTGAATTTGCCCGCCCAGTTGTGACCTCAGTCCATGTAGCAAATATATGGGCGGTCAGCGGCATGCCCGTACACAGAGGCAGATGCAGTGATATATCTGCAGCACAGCCAACATGATGTGACCTGTGAATGACGTTGGTCACAGACATATCTGAAAATCCACATTTTAGTAAATGTACCCCGTAGTGTCTATGGGGAGATGCCAGAAATGAATGAAGCAAAGATCCAAATAGGTGGCAGTATTTGTACTGTTATACTCCATATTCCCTTTTTTAAAGCTTATAGATTTATACAACAGCACACAAAGCTACACACACTGACAAAAACTAACACAGCAATAAGCATCCAGCACCAGTTGTACAATTATACCCTTGATAGTGCTCTACACGGGCGTAGGGAGGACGGTTCAGATGGAGCGCGAGCTTTAGGCGCCGAAAAGGAGAGAGGGCGCTGGCTTGAGTTAAACCTGATTCCATTCCTGCAGATCTGCGGACGGAACGCGATCACGCCCGCCGCGAATCCACGTCCCCTTGCAGCCCCTTGCAGTGATGTGACTAGCTTATGTCACTGCCTCTTCACCTATTGAGCCCTCTCCCTGCCTTCCCAGATATTGACGTCGTCGGGAGGCGGGGTTAAGTACGGCAGCACCGGGAGGAGGGGCTTAAGCCCAGGGGTGGAGCTTAATCCCAGAGCCGCTGAGTACTGCAGGCGAATGGACAGAGGTGACGTGGATGGGCGGGTGCCTACAATAAAAAAAAGAAAGAAAAGAGGTGCGTGCTCTTGCTATATAATTGTGTGTGTGTATATATATATATATATATATATACATATACATATTTATATGTATGCATATATGTAAATACATGCATTGTATGCATGCACAATATATATATTTAATGTATTCATATATGTGTGTACACACAGGGCTCAAAGTGAGCCGGTATACGGCGGTATGTAATACCGCCAATTCAGCATGCAACCCCTGCGGAAGTGCTGGAAGCAAAAAAAAGACAAACTGCAGTATTATCTGGAGATGTGTCCTGTTAGGGACACATATCTAAGCAGCACTGAGCATCGGGTGACAGGTCCCGGCGCGCTGACGGTAGAGCAGATGCAGCACTGGCGGCAGTACACAACCCCGGCCCCAGTCGGGAAGCAATCACAGACCGGCGGCCAAATAAAAAGAATCATCGGCGGTGCCCTTTTAAATTTGGCGCCGGCCACTAGTCAATCACGGCTTGCAGACTGGCAGCCAATCAGCACGTGGCTGTGAGCCATGATTGGCTCACAGCCGGCACCAAGTCCAAATCACCACCGCAACTTCCCCGGCGCTCCATCCCAGCACTTATCAAAGCAGTCAGTGTTCCTGCCTGATGATGTGCCACCCACAAGAGCCCACTGCCAGCCAGGGGACAGGAAGGAAATGCCGGACTGTAACAGAAATAGAGGTACAGGGGGTGAGAGAAGGAATAAGGCAGTGTGAGGTGCAGAGGGTGGGAGAGGGAAGCAGGCAATTTTAGGTGCAGGATGTAGGAGTGGGGAGTAGATAGTGTGGGGTGCAGGATGTGGGAGTGGGGAGTAGGTAGTGTGTTAGCGTCTCGGGCTGCAGCCATTTTGTGGTAAAATGGACGAGATCATGCATCTGTGAGCGTGGAGGCTTTTCCATTTGGAACTCCCAGCATTGTACTCTTTGGGCACGAATGAATAGGGTGACTCCTAAACGAGTTAGGATCTCTCGTTTCAATTTCTCATAGTCTTTGGCATCAGCTAGGCATAAGTTGTAGTAGGCCTTTTGTAGCTCTCCAGACAGGAAAGGTGCCACCAGACTTGCCCATTGTTACTTGGGCCAACTCTCCCTCTCTGCTGTTCTCTCAAATGCGGTGAGATACGCTTCCACTTCATCGCCCGAAGTCATCTTCTGTAGGAAGTGACTGGCACATATGGAGTGAGCGGTGGCGGGAGGACCAGTTGTAGCATCACCAGACCGGGTTACTAGGTGTTGTACCATCTCATTTAAGGCCTGGCTGTTTTCCACTAAAGCCTGGTGGGTTTCCTCAATGGTAACCTGTTGCTGCCTCTGGGCTGCCTCCAAGGCCAACAGTTGCACATGGGTGGATTCCTGCTGAGCTCTGGTAGCTTTCTGCTGAGCCACTGTAGCTTGGAGCAAGGCTTTTACAACGTCCTCCATGCTGCTTTTAGGTGTGGGCTGGAAGCAAAATCTGGGTTCTCTAAGCATCTGCGGGTGCCACCTCCATGGACTTCAACATTATATCCACCATAAAAAATGGGTGTTTGTCACGTTAAATTTTAAAAGCAGAAATTTTTTCCTGGCTGCAACTTCAGTGTGTTTGCCCGCATTCTCCACCAAATGTGACACAGTTGGGATAGGGGTCCCTCTCCGTGGGTAGATGGACTCCCTCTTTACACACAGCAGCCGTAGAAACAGGAGACAAGTCTGGAAATCTCATACAAACTGGTCGGCGCCAGTCTTTATTGTGCCACACACAATAATATAAACAAAAACATGAACATAAGTCCTAGCCCGGCTGGGCACTAACTGCACAGCAGATTCCCTTGCTACAACAATGGTAGGCCCTATTGCCCTTATCATCAACAAAACATGTGCACAGTACTTACAGGATTTTAACCAAGTGTCTTTGAACAGGCTAGACTTCCAGCTCCCCCAGGTATGAGACATTCAGCCACAAACAAACCCAGCTTAAATCAGCCAGTTCCAGGTGGAAGCCCTAATGAGCCTGCTACCAGGCTAAAAGGCCCAAAACCTGGAGTAGCCTGTGGATGTAGCCCTCTCTCTCCTCACACCCACACATCCCCAGGACCCATTCCGGCTTTTCACAGAAGCCAACATTACTAGTCTGCTTTTCTAACAGACTTCTCCTGGGGGTTTTAAAAGACATGACAGGAATCTGGGACAAATATAGAAGCCATTCCACACTTCTCCAGTATATATAGACAGTTGATGTAAGGCGGCACTCGTGGGTTTTAGGAAAATAACAGTCAGAGACACTAAGTCTAGTCCCATCCACGTTCAGGCAAGAAATTTCCTATCAAACACATATTGACCTGTACTAGTCGGTTCGTGGTATACCTGATTAAGTGCCCTTGCAGAATGGCCTACGTTGGAAAGACAACATGCACTTTTCGCGAGAGAATGGCGCAACACAGGTCCGCAATTCGTCAATCATTGGGGGGCAAAGCAATTTACCAACCGGTTGCTCGTCATTTTGCCCAGTTTAAGCATCCGCTGGCCACACTGAAGTATAAAGTTATTGATCATGTCCCTCAGAATATAAGAGGAGGTGATCGTGATAGGAGACTGTTGCAGTGTGAAACCTTTTGGATACATAAATTGGAGACTGTGGCCCCATTGGGCTTGAATGAGCATATATCTTTTTCAGGTTTTCTATAGTAATGCACCAATAGTATCATTAGGAGCACTAGAATCTGTACGGGTATATTAAATGTTATTGACCACTTAGCACCAGATGATGTCCTCAGGTTGAGTGTTTTTTGATAGCATATTTTTTAGGTGTGTAATGACTTCAGATTTTTGTGTTCTGTTTTGCATAACACACTGTATTTCAGTTGAGGATGGATGTGGTAATACTCTTTCTGACTGCATCTCTAGTTTTGCACTTTGAACCATACCCAGGGACATGTTTCTAGTGGGTTATTTATATTTTTTTAGTTAATTGAGCTTTTTCTGATCTTTAAATTTTTTCTTTCTTATGTTTTTTTCCTCTGTTTTTCTTTTTTGTTTTTATCTCATCTCTATGGTGCTTGCTGGAGGTGTTGTATTAATGGTTGTGTTGTCTTTTACCGTAGGAGTGGTGTCATTAAATGATATGGATTTCATGTTTGGTGGAGCTTAAGGATTGGGCACCAATGTTATGTGATGTTATGTGTTTTTAAATGTGGTGTTCATGTATAATTAGTTAGCCCAGGTTTTCCGCTACTGCTCGTGGGTCCCTGTTTCTCTCTGCTGACTGGCGTTGTCTAGGAGACGGGAAGCGGGTGACGTCATCGGTCCGCGACGGTGCCGTGGCAACTTCCTAGTCCCACTGTGATGACGTCGGCGGGGAGTCAGCGGACGCACGTGGAAGGTGGCGTTTACCGGGCAGACTTGTCTATAAAGGTATGTCATACATGTATGTTGTTTGTGTTCTTGATAAAAGTCCGGAAGGACTGAAACGTTAGGACTAGACTTAGTGTCTCTGACTGTTATTTTCCTAAAACCCACGAGTGCCGCCTTACATCAACTGTCTACATTCAGGACACGTGAGTTGCCCCAGGAGGGCACCGGGGTACCAATAGTTTTTGTCATTCTTGTGGAGTGCCGGCATTTGCAATACATATATATATATATATATATATATATATATATATATATAAATATCATACAAACTCGGCACTCACATGCTTTTCAAACTGCAACTCCTTTGAATACAGGGATTGTTGGTTCCAAAATATTGCAATAATTTGTTAAGCTGGATTAAGCCTGTCATTTATTTAAATTTTGTGGTCACACTTGCTAGGGCACCCGGTTTTTCAAATGTAAAACAAACTTTTTTTAATCTTTTTCCAGGTGCTTATTAACTGATAGCCCTGGGTGTGGTCCTGTCTCTTTAAGCCAAGACCCACATTCATGTTGAAAATGTATGCAAGCTTGGGCCAAAGGTGGCAGACCAAGATCATTTATCTGAGAATCAGTGTAGGGACTGGCCAGATGGGAATGACCGTGAAGTGGTGGTCAGCTTAACAAATGATTGCAATATTTTGGAACCAACATTCCCTGTATTCAAAGGAGTTGCAGTTTGAAAAGCATATGAGTGCCGAGCTTGTATGATATTTTTTATGTAGATGGTGTGGTCACATACCAAGGGCACCCCAGATGGTTGAGTGCCGTGGATTAAGCCTGTCATATATATATATATATATATATATATATATACATACTTCCCAACTGTCCCGCAATCAGCAGGACAGTCTTGTTTTTCAGGGACTTTCTCGCTGTCACACCCACGAGCCGCAATGTCCCGCGGTGGGGTGGAGGTTGGGGGGAGCATGCGCATGCACACGGCATCTGTTCATCAGAGTATGGAGAGCCTAGGGGCTGCCCAGCATCCCGGAGAGTGCTGGGCATGGCCCATAGTTGCGTAAATTGTGGAGCCGTGAGGCTCCACCCCATTTTTCTGAGGATCCGCCCCTTTTCCCCGAAGCCGCTATGGCATGCAAACTGTCTCTCTTCAGGGACCCTAAAATTTGGGAGGTAATGGGCTCTGTTGTTAATTTAGTTTTTTTTTTCTTCCTTTCAAATGTGCACATGCCCCCACATGTTGTCCTTGCCCCCAATTCAGTACAGGTGAGGGGGGCGCCGCAACATACTCTTGATCCGGGCACGATGGCTCCTAGCTACACCTCTGGTGCTCTTTATATGCCATCAGAATCCTACAGATGCTCCTTAGATGCCATCAGACCCCTCCAGGTGTATTTTGTCTCATGTCATAACATAGCTGCAACTCCAAAAATAGGCCCTTACGTTCCAGTATATTAACAGGGAAAAATATGTCCTGTCCTGTCACCGCCAGTGCCTTGTTAAAGTCCAGCACATTCACCTCAGCCAATTCAAAGCTTTGACCACCTTGCTGGGTGTCCAAAATCCCGCCCACCCATCAACAGCTGTCTGAATCCCCACCACCAGTCAAACAAAGCCCCGTCTACTAACCCATGGCTGTACAAAGTCACGTCCCAGCCATGCAGAGCCCTGCTTACCCCTCTGGCCTCCTGAAGCCCTGCTAATTCACACCCCCTGCCACCTAAACTCCACCCAGGGGTGCAAAGTGGGGGAGAGCAGGTATATATTACCTGGGCCCCGGTTTGTTGGAGGGGCCCAGCAGCGGCCTGGGTCCGATGCTGCCCCCATCCCTCTTACCTGTCAGCTGCAGTGGGGCCAAGCAGTAGTCTTCTCCCCTCTCACTGTGCAGTGGTGGGGGGGAGTGATCACACTGATCGCACCCCCTGGATTTGCCCCTGGCTGAGAGGCTCACAGGCAATAGTTATTTCTTTTCTAAGGGGGGTGTGGCAATGTCTCCATCGATTAGGCCATGCTTCCTGAGAATAACAGGTCCCAGGCGATTCACTATGGAACTGGCTCCACCCATCCAGTTGAGTGTTCAAAGCCTGCCTCTATCCATCTAATTCACCACCCATTCAACTTGGCTGGCCAAAGCCGCACCCCCAGCCACCCAAAATCACACCCATACATATTCACTGCATAAAGTCATGCCCCCAGCCACCCAAAGTACTGCGCATTCACCTCTACCTCAGGAACTGAGAGGGCAGCTGGGTACTGAAATAATGAAAAAAGTAAGAGCGCTGTCCTTGGAGCCGCAGAGGCAGAGCTGTCCAGAGCAGGAGAGAAGTTAGGTGAAGTCTACATGCATAACTAAAGAATCTTCTCTCATGTCTCAGGTCGGTAAGGCTGGGGGCATGGTGTGGAAAAAGTGGGCGGTGTGGGGGTGTTATTGTGCCAATGTGGCCCCAACCCCTTCTTTACAATGACGTGATTACCAGCATTGTGAAGCAGGGCGGGATTACAATGATGCGATTTAGCATGTATAGATATATCGGTCTCCGCACCGCCCACTTAACTTAGGAAGTGGGCAGTGCTGGGCAGCCACAGGCCGTGAGACTTGTCTACTCTCCCGGGCATCCAGGAGAGACACCTGTGTTTTGGGAACCTCACAGACATTCTGGGAGAGTAGTTAAGTATGGGTCAGACAAACAAAAATGGCAGCTGCTCAATCAATCTAGCAGTACTAATCAGGTGCTACTAAGTATGGGTAAGCGTAATATCTGGCACCGATGCTGCTCTGTCTGTGTTCATGATCTTACAGTGGATTGCAGTCATTGTAAGTATGTGTGTGTGCGTGTATATATATATATATATATATATATATATACACATACACACAGAGCCTTAACTAGACTTTTTGGGCCCTGTGCCAGAGAGAGCATTGGTGCCCCCCCCCCATTTTTTAAATAGGGTCATGAGAGTACATGGCCTCCTGGGGAAGGGCCAGGGAAGAGATAGGGGCAGCCAGGAGATGCTGGGGATAAGGGAAGAGGAAGCTACAAGCAGGGGCGTTTCTAGACAGGAGGGGGTGCTGTCTCCGACACGTGGTCCCTCCACTCTGTCCGGCAGCGCACTGAGCTGTGCGCGGCCAGCGCCGGAGTTATAGACTCTGGGCACTAGAGTGCGCCCAGAGTCTATAAAGTAAAATGACTGCAGCAGCCATTCTCCCTGTACTGCGCATGCGCAAAAGATGAGCGGCGGCCATTTTCCAGTCGTATTTACAGCGCTGGACCCCGGGCCGATGTGGGACTCAGGGGAGGTAAGTAAAACTATGGGTGCAGGGTGTGCGGTGTGCTGCACCCATTATAGAAACACCCTTGGCTACAAGAGAGAATGATAATAAACAGGAAAATTGACAGGCCCAAACAGCGCCCTCTGCCCTGTGCTGCCCTGTGCCATGACACTGGTCGCACTATCCTAGTTACGGCCCTGTATATATGTATATATATATATGTTGAAGTGCAGTGGCATTTTAAGAGATTAAGGGGTCCGTGTGCAGACTCAGTGCCGGACCAGCACTGCAGAGCAGCAGTCTGGAGACAACGGACAGGTAAGTAAAAAGACTATAATGGGTGCAGGGTGTGCGGTGTGGGCCCCCCTGGACCCAGAGGCCCGTGTGCATGCACACTCTGCACCCATTATAGATATGCCCCTGGTGTAGTGCCGTCACTCCATAGCTTGCTAAGTGCATCCGGTGCCTTCCAATTAACTTTCCCAGTCAGGAAAGGAACAAATGGTCACGGTACTGTTTAATTACTTTTTAGATCTTAATTTATCGGTTCTGGTAACCTGATGAAAGAACCGATAATGGAGTTATGAAGTGGATTATTTCTAAGGCCCGTATTCAATTGGTGGTGAAAAGTTGGAATCCGTGAAAAAGTATCGCGGATGATGTCATTTCACCAGGTGGAAAAGTATCACCGTATTCAATTGCAAAGACTTTTCGCGTATGCGGAAAGTCAATGCAATGTAATAGGCGAAAAAGTTTCGCCTATGAATAGCAGGCGGAAAAAGTGCAAAATTGAGGTTTTGGGGTGCAAACCCCCCTGCACCCTTGGGACAGTCCCCAAAGGTAAACTGTGTCAAATAAAAAAAAAAGTACTTTAAAACACCCCCAAAAAAGTACTTTCATTTTGGGGGCAAAAACTGCAAAGTTGGGGGACAAACTTAAAAACTAGCAAAATAGACTTCTGGGGAGTCCCCAAGTATGGGGCAGGTGTTTTTTTGAATGCAGGTGCTTGCGGAAGGTGGATTTTTTCCGTGATTTAAAAATTCACTTTAACAATTTAAATATATGTAAGCGCCCATTTTCATGTACCCCAATTTTGCTGGGAGTAGTTATTTTTTTATAAAAATATTGCTTAATGCTATTCTTCACCACTTGTGTTAATGCGCTAATTGGAGCCAATTGTCACAACTTAAGTACCCCAAATACCTTCATTAGGGTTAATTGGGGGTATCTATAGTGATCCCCAATGTTAGTGCATCTTTTGGGGGGATGTCAGGCTAATTTCCCCGTTTTTTACAGCACTTTCCACCTGTTCCGTTTTCGAGTCCTTTGGAATTGAATACGGCGGGGACGTGCGCGATAAGTTTCCGCACCTAAAACATGTGATGTAGGCAAAAAGGCCAGCAGGCGGAAAAGTATCGCGGGTGCGAAACTAATTGAATACTGGCCTAAGTCGTCCAGAGTGCCGCTACCGTGACTATACATCTTGACATCCTGATGAAGGAGCGTGTTGCCCCGAAACGTCAATGATGGTTTTTCTGCAATAAACCACTGCACGATTTTTAACATACTGAAAAGCCTCTGAGTGCTGTCTTCTTGTTTCTGCATATGGTGGGGACGCCGTTCCCTATAAGGAAGGCATCGGAGCAAGATTTGTGCAATATTTAACCCTGTGAGTGGCGGATCATTGCTGTATTTGTACATATACATATATATATATATATATATATATATATATAATTTTTCTTTACTGAAGCATGTGAATACAACAAAATTAAAATGGACAATATATAAAAAAATGACAAAAAAAAACCATTAGCATTATATATCAAGAAATAATACTATAAAATCAACAATATTCACATAAATGCAAAAAGCAATGAAAATTAATAGACTCGAACTTGCATTCCACCGTCACCTGGGTAGAGATTAGGTTTCTTTATCAAGCAGTGAAAAACGTAGTGAAGCGGACCAGTGGAGAAGTTGCCCATGGCAACCAATCAGCTTTGAAGTAACATTTATTAAGTACAGTCTATAAAATAATAGGCAGGAGCTGATTGGTTGCTACCTGCAATTGGTCATTATTTGAGTGAAACTACCCTGCAGGCAGAAGGTATGAGGAGAAGGAGGGGGCAGTGTCCCAGTAGGGGGTGGGGCAACCAAGCAGAGGGCACAGCCCTGACTCCTGCAATGTAACATGGGAGATAGGAGGGATGGAGGAGCTGCCACGGTCCACAATGTCAACAACTGTGAGGCATGAGGGACATTACATTATATTGTATTACCCCAGTATGTGTAACTATGTACATGTGTCTCTGTGTATATATGTGTCTGTGTAACTGTATATATGTGTCTGTGTAACTGTATGTATGTACAGTAAGTATGTATGGTTGTATGTACTGTATGTATATATGTATGTGTCCCTGTAACTGTGTGTCTGTGTAACTGTACATATGCGTCCCTGTAACTGTTTGTGTCTGTATAAGTGTGTATGTATGTATGTATGTGTCAGTGTAACTGTACATATGTGTCTCTGTAACTGTATGTGTAACTGTATATAGTATGTATGTATGTATGTATGTATGTATACATATGTGTCTGTGTAACTATCTGTCTGTATAAATGTATATGTATGTATGTATCAGTACATATGTGTCCCTGTAACTGTACGGTATGTGTCTGTGTAACTGTATACATTATGTATGTATGTATGTATGTATGTGTCTGTTTAACTGTATATATGTGTCTCTGTAACTGTATGTGTAACTGTATATAGTATGTGTATGTATGTATGTATGTATACATGTGTCTGTGTAACTGTACATATGTGTCTCTGCAACTGTATGTGTCTGTGTAACTGTATGTGTCTAACTGTACATATGTGTCTCCGTAACTGTATGTGTCTGTGTAACTGTGTATCAGTAAGTGTAACTGTACATATGTGTCTCTATAAATGTATGTGTCTGTGTAACTGTACATATGTGTCTCTGTATTGTATGTGTCCATGGGCTCTATTTATTATCATTATTTTTACTAAAATAAAGTGAAAAAGGGTGTTTTCACACCCTTGTCACATTATTTTAGTTTCACCTAAAGCAGGGCTCGACAAAACCCGGGGGCCAGGTTGCCATGGCGACCAGATTTTCAGCAACCTCCGGGCCCTGTAGTGCAGACCGCGAGTGCAGTCCACACTACAGAGTAACAAACACACAGCCGCCAGTGGCAGCTGTATGTTTGTTATAGCAGCCAATGAGAGTCTGTCAGGCTCTCATTGGCTGCTGCATCGTCCACGGAGTGAGCCGGCTGGAGCTCACTCATGAGCTCCGCCTTCCGGCTCACCCGCAGCAGATTGGGAGAGACGTCATGACGTCTCTCCCATGGTGCAGAGCGGCCAGGAGGAGAGGACAGCGGCGGTCCATGGCAGCAGCGTGGATCAGGTAAGTTGAATTTTCTTTTTTTTTAAGGGGCACTGCATAGGGGGGTGGCCGCTACTGGGGACACTGTATGGGGGCAGCCACTACTGGGGCACTGTACAGGGTGGGGCCACTACTAGGGGCAATGCATAATGGGGACTACTACTGGGGTAACTGCATAATGGGGACTACTATTGGGGGCACTGTATAGGGGGGACTACTACTGGGAGCAATGCATAGGGGGACCACTTCTGGGGGCACTATATATGGGGACCACTACTGGGGGCACTGCATAGGGGGGGTGGCCGCTACTGGGGCCACTGCATAGGGGGGTGGCCGCTACTGGGGGCGCTGTATAAGGTTTTTTTTTACTAGGGCACTGTATAGGGGGGCGCAACTAAGGGCAATGCATAGTGGGTACTACTGGGGGCACTGCATAGGGGGACTACTACTGGCGGCACTGCAAGGGGAGGACTACTAGGGGCAATGCTTAGGGGGACTACTATAGGGGGCACTGTATAGGGGTGACTACTACTGGGGGCACTGCATAGGAGGACTACTACTGGGGGCACTGCATAGGAGGACTACTACTGGGGGCACTGCATAGGGGGACTACTACTGGTGGCACTGCAGAGGGGGGACTACTACTGGAGGCACTGCAGAAGGGGGACTACTACTGAGGCACTGCATAGGGGGGACTACTACTGGGGGCATTTCATAGGGGGACCACTACTGGGGGAACTGCATAGGGGTGCCCAGAGCATATTCTTGCATCTGAGCCCACCACTCTCTAGTTCGGCCACTGCCGGTGGTGGTTTTGCTTGTCCGGGGTTTTTTGGCTGTGGAGGGGTGGTTTTTCTGGAGGATGGATGTCTGGAGAGGCGGGTTAGCTGCTCAATAATGTGGCTGTGGGAGGGTGGTTTACCAGGGGTACCCCGTTAGTGGTGTGGCCATGGGGGTTGGATGCCTGGGGCGTAGGTGCTCAGTAATGCTGCCCCGGGGGAAGGGGGGTCTGGCTCCTACACTTTCATCCTGGCTCCTAGGTTTTCGAAAAATTTGTCAAGCCCTGACCTAAAGTTACTAAAGGGCAATTGGAGTAAAATTCGTAAAATTCTACTCCAACCCCTAAGTATCACTTATTTTTAGTAATCAGATCGCATTTCCCATAATTGTATTGGGAAATGCGATCTGTGTGCAAGTTACTAAAAATAAATTGTGAAAAAAATACCAGGGGAAAGCCCTGTGATAATAACGCCATCTGGAGGTGGCATTATCCAGGGTCTCCCCCGGTTACTGTACTCCTGTTCTGCTCTAACATGCAGAGCAGAGCCCTGGGCCGGCCCCAGTGATCAGCTGTGTGGTCTAAACAGACCACATGCTGATACACTGCAAAAAAAAAAAATTGTTAATAAAAAATTTACTTACCTGAGTCTAGGGACCGGAGTTCGGTGCTCGCGTGATGTCTTCCCTCCAGTCAACTGGTCTCCCATACTGCACTGCGTCCCAGACATCAGGTGACCGGATCCCAGTGGAGTATGGGATGTCAGCTGACCGGAGTCATGGAGGACATCACCAGAGCCCAGATCATGCAGGCAATTAAGGGAAGGGGGGTCGCGGGGGGTCCACAATCTCGGGGGGGCGGGACTTAGCGCTGGGGTGGGTAGCAGCGGCGGCTGGTCAGCGCATGTGCGGGCACTTCTCACGGTACTTTTTGCGAAAATACCGTGATAAGGCTGCGGAGGGGATTCGCAGGGACAGAGCTTTATTGCAAGCTATGTCCCTGTAAGCGATTTTTAGTAAATCCCTGTGATATTGCCTGAATTCGCAATGCGGATTGTAGTAAATACAGCCCCAAATAACTACATATGTGTCTCTGTAAATGTATGTGTCTGTGTAACTGTACATATGTGTCTCTGTAACTGTATTTGTCATTCTAACTTTATACATGTGTCTATAACCATAGGCTTGTCCATGGAGTTGAAAGTGGAGGAACCCGCGGAAGAAGAGTGGGTGTGGTTGCCAGCGGTCCTGCATATTTGTTTTTCATTTCTTTTCTACAGTATTTACCTAAAGACATTTATTTAACAGAGGGGGAGGGGGGGGCACCAAAGGAAAGTTTTTGCCCTGGGCTCTCACATGGTGTAGAACCAGCCCTGTATACACTTACATATAAATATCCCCAACATGCACCACATATTATAAATAACATTTCTAGATGTATGTATATACAGTATGTGTGAAAATATATATATGCCGGGATGTGGGAGATCTGGGCATAGCGTAGGGCAGTGATTCCCAACCTCGGTCCTCAAGGCACACTAACAGTCCTGGTTTTAGTGATATCCATGATTGTGCACAGATGGTTAAATCAAAATAACTGAGGTACCAATTAAGTCACAAGTATGGCTATCCCTAAAACCTGGACTGTTAGTGTGTCTTGAGGACCGTGGTTGGGAACCCCTGGCGTAGGGTGTTACAGAACGGTAATATGTATCTGTAATTGGCAGTAGCATACCATGACTGTGTGACTGTTGTCGCTAAATGGGAAAAGATTGTATATTGTGTTTGAGCCTCTGAGGCAGCACAGAAAAAGTTTGATATGTAGGTTGTAGATACTAAACATTTGCTCATACAAAGGGTGAAAATTAACATTTCCAGACAGTGCAATTTCAAGGTACAAGGGTTTGACTTTCCAAAAGGGTACTTTCACTTTTCCATAAACATAAAAGGTAACATAAAAATGAAACTGGGTCGTTGTTTGGGGTAAAAGAGTCTAAGAAAAATAACCCGGTCGAGTTACACGGGAATCTGACCCTAGTAGCTATCAGGGTCAAACACGGGAAGGACCCGAGTAACGGTGCGGTGTAAACGGCATACCACATGTTACTGATGGAGCTTCAGTGAGCAGTCATCACAGTTTTTATGATTTCATCTTTGTGAGCCTGAAAAACTGCAATTTTTAATGGCATACACAGGTTTTGCAGGGCAGACCTAGGTTCAGTGTGAAAGGGGCCAACCCAGGAATAACCTGGGTTCAAGGTGCAGTGTGAAAGGGGTCTGACCCATTTATAACACAGGTTGGAACAGTGTTTGAAAACTCAGGACGGACACAGTTATACCTCTTTTTCACCAAAACCCCGGGTGCGACCTGGGTTTTCAGATGTGGTTCCAACCCAGGTCAGACACCATTTACACAGCACCATTGATCTGGGTTATTCTCAGGTCTGCCCCGTTCACACTGAACCTGAGTCAGCCCTGCTAAACATGTGAGGTCATAAAAAGTGCGAGGTGACTGCTCCACAACCACCAATCAGCTCATTTTAGGCATGACCCAGGTCGGATAACCCGGGTTGCGTTGTTTACACTGCATCATTACCCAGGCCCATCCTGGGTCCGACCCTGGTAGCTACCTGGGTTGGATTGCCAGGTTACTTTACCCGGGTTATTTTTCAAGGACCTTTTTACACTGAGCTGCGACCTGGGTAGACCCAGCAATAACCTGGGTTTTAGCTCTGGTGTAATTTGATGACAAGGGGTATTATTTTTCAAATTTACTTCAGTGGCTAGGGATGTGGGATGAACACTTACAGAAATATGGCAATGATCAGTGAACATTTTATTATTTTGTAATAACCCAAACTACTCTGGCACTCAGGCAAAGGTACACAATACAGAGAAAGAAAACATTTTTGTTATACAGTTGCTCCATGTAAAGTGGTTGAAGGTAGGCACTAGCTGTGCCTTCCGTGGAGCTAGCCAGACCCCACACCCCAGACCACACCCCTGGTGCAGACCACACACTGGGCACGCCCCCATATCACTAGTCACACCGCAACAGCGCTGGTCACACCCCCTGTAGCAGCACACATAGGCCCTAAATAGGCCCTAAATAAGTTTCAGCTGCAGACCCATTTGGACCTTAATCTGGCATTGCGCATGTGGAAGGATTCCGCTCCCCATCACTACTCCAGAGAAGCTATAGATAGCAAGTACAGATGTGTCCTCCATGTGCTACAAGTCGCGCCACACATAACGCAGGAGCTCCATGTGCCTTGGTAGTGCAGATCGTCTTTTGTGCAACTTTTTACCTTTAAATGAGTCTTATTCACACAGTGATGCGAATAGCTAGCACAAGCAGCTTCTGCTGATTAAAATGATATGCAGCATGCCTATGTTCTCTGTGCGTCTTTGGGTGTATCTGCATGAGAAATGCTGTGTTGCAATGTCAGCGGCTGTAGCAGACACACAGAGAACATAGGCATGCTGCATGTCATTTTAATCAGCAGAAGCTGCTAGGCGCGATTAGAAGGACTGTTTAACGCGAAAGGAGGCTAGATGTATGAGGACACATTTCTATCCAGAATACAAGCTGTACTGTAAGTGGATCTTCAATGAATTATACTTTACTTTTATCAGTGGCTATGGCTTTTCAGTGTAGTTGAAGTAAAATGTACAGCATATCCTGACAGAGAGCAAGCTGGAAATTGTAATTCCAAAATAGCTGAAGAGCCATAGATTACACTGGTATACAAACATCCATATATTACACTTAGGAGCTGAGTCACTACATAGCGATATGGCACTGAACATCACCGTGGTCATTAGCTGCACACATATCCATCATATAAGGTACCCTGATTGTCACAATTATCCTGCATACATCTATGGGAAAAACTTACAGTGATGCTGGTCGTGATGTACAGCACCAAATGGCACATCTTGGCAATCATGTTGAACTGCATCACCCGCTTTAAGTGGAATTTTCATTTAAAGTATAACTTCCACCTACAGCTTACAAAAAGGGCCACTGCTCAGGCACTAATTTACTGCTGTTTTTAATTTTAAATGTATTTATTAATGCATGTATTTATCCATATAAATTCAGTTTCTTTATTGATTAAGACACATTTTATCTCTGTACTTAATTTTCATAGTATATGTGAGATGGGCCTTATTTGCAAGGTACACTTTTTCTTTATATACTACACTTTGGGGTCTATGTACAAACCCTTGGAGAGAGATAATGTGTACGGAGATAAAGTACCAACCAATCAGCTCCTAACTGTCATTTCTCAAACAGTGTAAAGTGGCAGTTAGGAGCTGATTGGTTGGTACTTTATATCCATCTACTTTATTTCTCTTATTCCAATTTGAATGTCTTATATATTGATATGGCCATACCTGCTCGTTCCTGTCTCCTTCTAGAGTCACCATGTCTGCTCTCTATGTCCTCTCCAGCTGTTTTCCGTCTCTTCCTGTCTGCACTCTTTCCACTGTCCTTGCCACTTTCTTCTTTCTTGTCCTGGCTCCTCCCCCTCTTATCACTCTTTCGGTTGATGTTATCCACAGAACAATTTTTCAGACTCCCATCATCAGAGCTGTCTATCACTATATAGCCATCTTCCACACGTAGGCTCATCTTCTTTCTGTTATTCTGCGACTCAGCTGATGGTCTCCTCTTTCGGTTGGTGTTATCCACAGAACAATTATTATGGCTCCCATCATCAGAGCCTTCAATGACTATATATCCGTCTTCCACACGCAGGCTCCTTTTCTTTCCATTCTCATGGGACTCGGTGGATGGTATCTTTCTAGCCTTCTTGATGGACCCAGACTCTTCTGAGCTGTCAAAAATCTTCCTTTTCTTTAAACCCTTCTTTCTTCTCTTATAGATGGAAAACTCCTCTTCCTCTATGCTCCTGGCTTCCTCCAGATGTGACGCCATCCTGCCAACGGTCCAGCTGCCTCTCTGACTACCAACTGTCACTCTGAGCTTTGAAAGTTAACAGCAGCATTGCTACAGCAACAGGTGATCATGTGACAGCAGCATGGCAGCTACTGGTGGCACCAGCTATGCTTTACCTGTCAGCCCACCAGCGCTGATGCCCATCTCATGCATCTACCTTGTAGCTAATACTTGAGGCATCATTGTTTTCTGAGAATCAGATCAGATGGGATAACTTTTCCTCTTCCTTAGAATAAATCACACACTTTTCTAGGTAGACCCAAAAGGGCATATTCAATTAGGCGCGAGGTTACCAAAAATCTTGCACCTGCAGGTGCGAGATTTTTCGTATTCAATTGGTTCCGACATTTTATTTGGAGAAGGGTGGTGTGCTCATTTTTTCTCCTTCATCCACTAGGGGACACTGGAGTTCAAGACAGTGGGGTATAGACGGTGGTAGAGCAGAGCCTGGCACTTTAAATAATTCAGAAGTGTGACTGGCTCCTCCCCCTCTATGCCCCATCAGCCCCAGTTTTTAGAATGTGCCCGAGAGAGCCGGTAGCACATCAGGCTGTCTCCAGCCTTTTTTCATATTTTTTTTTTCATATTTTTTTATGTTTATTTAACAAGCAAGCCGCCGGGAGGGCACCACACGGCTACTGCAGCCTGTGTCCGGTGACCCTGAGGAGGGGGCAATAACACGGGTTCCTCCCCGCCCCCTCAGCCCAGCATCCCGGCCGCAGCAGTCCGTAAGTATATCCCACCACTCCTGACTAGCTGGAGTGGTGGGCCAAAAACGCTGGGCTCAGGAACAGCGCAGCGGCTGTTGCAGCCTCCTTCCCCCTGTCGGTGAACTGGCGGTGTCGGAGCTGCTTGCGTGACCCGCCGCTGCACTCTGCAGTCGGCGGCCGGGTCTCTGCTGGCCACTGGTGCCCCCTCCTGTTTGGTGAGGGGAGAACCGTCTGCAGTGGGTCACTGTGAGTGCCTTTGCGTGCAGTGGTTGTGGCCGCGCCGGGGCTTGTGCCGTGGAGGCTCCGGCGACGGCATTGACGGGCGCGCTTGGACGCCGCTTCGGCGCGGCTGTCTGTGGTTTGGCGGTTGTCGCGGCGCCGGTGCTTGCGCAAGCGCCTGGTTGGTCTCCCGCGTGGCTGTTGTGGGCGCGCTTGGACAGAGCCATGTTCTCCCTCTTGTGGAGGAGGAGACGCTGCACCGCTGATCATGAAGCGCTGACAGGCCGTCGGGCGTGCAGTAGCCCTCCCAAAATGGAGGTGTAGCGCCAAATGCCTGCCATTAGCGGGAACTGTAACGAAGTTAGCGCTATTCCCGGCGGTGCGGAGGCGTGGCTTAGGTCCGGCGGCCATTACTACTCCTGGGGAGCAGGTGCCGCAATTGCTTCTAAGCCGCTCGCTTAGTTGGCACGCAGTACAGCGCAGGTTTACACTCTTGGCAGTGTAGAGAGAGGTCTGGGCCCCTGTAGAGGCTACACCTACTGTAACCTTAAATACCAATTCCGCTACTGCAGCTAGTACAAGGTAGCCTAATGTAATATGACATGCCTACATGGGCAAGTATGTGTTTATACATGTATGTATATGCGGGGCCTTCCTGCATGTGTATGTATTTGTGTGTGTGTGTATGTATGTATATGTATGTGTATATATATATATATATATATATATATATGTGTGTGTATATATATATATATATATATATATATATGTGTGTCTGTTATTGCCAGTATTGTCTACTGAATTGATGGTGCAGCGGAATACGCTGTGCTGTGTAGAATCTGTTAAAGGAATAACAAAATGTATATATGTATAACTCCCCTGTGCATAGCAGTAGCATATATGGGCAGCGGCAGAATCTAGATAGAACCTGGTTTGGTCTCTATAATAGTATACTGCTGGAATAGATTATGCTGAGGCATACTGAGCGAATTACAAACCTACGCACGCAGTGTAGCAGTCTTCCTGCTTACTGAGTTACGCAGCGGCAAGGTCCATATAGAACTTGAATGGTGGTCAGATTCCAAAATGAATTGTTAGAAGAGAGAGCACTGCAAAACAGTCAGCCCCATAACTATCCTGATTCCTAACTGCTGCCCTACGTCATTGTCATGTTACTGTGTAGAGGATAGTTATAACCATTTTACGATTGTCTATCTCAAAATGGCTGCAGGAGTCTGTTTGATTAAGTTTTACTCAGTACTCATATTAAAGAGCAGCACCTCTACATATCATGGGTCCCGCCGCCACTATTATAGAGTGAGTGTCCAGGTACCCTGACACTAGCTCAGGGAGGAACATGCCGCAGCCTAATACATAGGCTGTGTCCGTGTCACTTACCCTCCGCATGATCTGCCGATTGATCTATATCTGTGTCAAATAGACCTGTATACATCAGTATACTGCACTGAGGTCGTCACTTTGATTCCCACTTTGAAAAAGCGGGTTCAACTGGAGCTCAAATGGCTCACCCGATAAGGCGAGTACACCAGTGACAGAAGCCTGTCTGGGACATCACGCTGTTAAAATATCCTGCCCCCCTAAGCCGTAGCAGAATGACGGCCACACGCGGCACATGAGCAGTCTCCCTGCGTGGAGGTAAGCCACATGTATGTATATATTTGTATTTTATACATAAGCCCTACTTTAGAACATATACATATGTCTGGAGTGAAGTTTGTCCTGGGCTCAACCAAGGTCTTGGCTCAGTTCATTCCATGGCTCTACCTGTTGCTCATGTTAAATATTATTGTCACCTATTGATCTTGATGTAGGTACGCGTATAGTATCGCTTTTTATCCTTACCGTAAAGGCAGAGGAGGATCTGTTAGCAGTTTTGTCTGATACCTAGCATATTTTAAAAGAAGGATCCTGCGATTGGAGACTGGACTCTCCTGATGCGGTAGTTTGGTACAATAACTACATCCATATACCGTATATATAAAATGGTGGCTCTATAGACTAGAGTCATGTTCTGCAGCTTACATTGTGATAGTCACAATTCCCTCAGGCATTGCTTCTAGTATGGACCCTATGCATGTCCTGGGGCCTTCTTGTATGTCCACACTTGTATATTGTGGAGCAAACTATAGGACTCTAAGAATGCAAGATGTGCATATATGTATATATAATAATATAGCATGATAATCTCCTAGTGCAGGAGTCTGACAAGTGTCCTATATTGGTACTAACTCTTCCTTTCAAAGAGATTGCCTTCTCATGCAACTATGGTCTCTGGGTGTACGTGTGGATATATACTGATATATTCACATTCTTTGTATGAATATTTACTAATGATTGGGAAAACCTATTTTTTAACCCTAAATGGGGTTATCGCTACATGGGGATCCAGATATATCCTTCTTACTTGGGATAATTAAGGCACTCTATGTCCATGTACAGGTGCCTTTCTCAGTATAGGTTCTAGTACTCAAGATTATTGTTTGTCAATATCTCAATTAAATGAGGCTATAAAGTGGCCCCTAGATACACTTCCTATCAGTACATGGGGAATCCAGGTTCTACACCATCCTCAGGACCTAACTGTTTAAATGACAACAGACTGCAGTTACTGCTCCTGTGCCTGAAGGCCTAGGGCCACCCGCCGAATAGGCAGGGTCAGGCCTGGCTTGATTAGCTGGGTGAGTATCAAGTAAATCCTTGGACCAGCGGTTCAATTTTGAATCCTTCCCGCTGTGATCACTATAACTTTCAAGGGTCACTGGTGGGGATCCATCATCAAATATGTAAAATTTCTGTGTGTATCTTTACCGGTACAAGGTCTTATATAAATCCGCCTTTAATATGCACTTCACCATTATAAGTATGATTGTACTGATACACTAGCAGACCGTATTTGGGGTATATGTATAATCTCTATATGTATACACATCCCTAATGTAACAAGCTCAGGTTTAGAGTCCTGTTGGACAACCTTCTTGTCTCCACTAACAATTTGCTAGTTTTCTACAGTATTTCCTAAGACAACATCGTCAGACTGAAGTCCGTGCTGTAGAGCATTGGTTTTTAGCCCACTGAACTACTCTCTATACCTGACGTGACGGGTTGCTGTGAGAGGGAAAGGGTCAGTGACATTCTACATAGCGTCTAGAGGGATTCTGGTTACTCACAGGTAAGCGGTACCTCACTAATTCCTCAGAAGAGGCTACTATTTCATGCAACCTGGCATTACAAGTCTCCCTTCCGCACCCTAGCTGCAGTCCTAGCAGCCATCCGCTCTCGTAATCAGTTGGCTCTACTACACTTTAGAGCTTTCCTGGCGTGTGGGTGCATAGTTCCAACATTGAGAGTGCTCGCTTCGGCAGCACATATTCTAAAGATTGGAACGATACAGAGAAGATTTGCAAGGATGACACGCACTTTCGTGAAGCATTCCATACTTAATTGTCACTTTATTCTACTAGAATTTGTTGGAGTTATAAAGGACTGTAGCACTTCTATGGACTAAGGCACTTCTTTACATTAAAGTGTGCGGTCATTATGTTCTGCACTGGGAGCCTGATTCCTGTTCAGTATCTTTGGATATTTTCATCACACTGAAAGGTATCTGATGGGTACCTTTATGGTTGTCCTAGTAGCCTTGCTGTATGGGATGCTTCCATATATATTGGTAGCTCTCCCTGGGTGGCTGTTGCATCCGTGCTTTTTAACTGCCAGGGTTTCCGGGTTGTTTTTCATGCTATGTTCGGGCCAGCAGTTTGTACTGACTACGCACTTCCATCATGAGGGACGTTGTCTGTTGTTTGGGGTCGTTGCTGTGGTTTTCTTTTCAGGCCGGCACAGGGCGTGTGCCGTATAGTCCCCGTCTGAGGTGCCCCATACACGAGTTTGAGACCCGCCCCAAGCGGTAGTGATGTCTCTATAGGCAGGCAACTGATGAGCTGCCAGACACTCTGCCAGTGGTCTGGTATGGGGATTTATAACTCCAGGGTTTCCGTTGCTGTTTGATCTTTCTGTTCAGAGTGGTGGTACTGCTGTCTGACCCTCTGAAAGAATTGAGACCACAATTCCTTTAAAAGCCGCCTCTGCCTCATACCCAGTGGGATCTCTATTTGTTGGAGACTTCCTTCTGCTGGTTGACAACCTTGTAGTAGTTGGGCCTCGAGATTGGTCCAGGGCGACTGTTCGGTCTTGACTTTTTCCTCCCTGTATACTCTTGTTAGGAGTCTGTGGACAGGATCAGCTCTGTATCTGTAAATTGGTATTATTATACGTATATCTATATGTATTCTGTCCAGCACTGCTGGAGGTCTGCTGTCGGCGACTGATACAGCTTCCTATGTTCGACTATGGTTCGGACTTGGTCTGTTTTCAGCTGGGTTTACGCTGTTTTTGATGTTTTCATCTGCGGGTGTTCTTTCGCTAGCTGTTGTTCCATTCGCATTACGCTGTAAGTTGTGGAATTTCTGTGGCTGTTTAGCAAGGAGTTTTGATTGTCTCCTCTGCTCTGCGACACTTGATCCTCGGCTCTTGCCTTTCCATTGGGCCTACGGTTCTTGGCGATCCTGGTTTTCGGTTTTGCCAAAGGGTCTGCAAGTCCTCCGCGCTTCCCACCCGGGAGGTTGGCTTTGGGACGTCCCCACTGTCTTGAACTCCAGTGTCCCCTAGTGGATGAAGGAGAAAACAGGATTTTGGTACTTACCGATAAATCCCTTTCTCCGATTCCACAGGGGACACTGGACGCCCGCCCAGCGCTGCGTACCTGCCGTGTTGTTTCGTTCCTTATATGGTTGTGTGACTGCATGTGTTCCCCGCAGTGGGTTTGTCGGGTCTCCTTCAGTCTGTATTTTTCCGTTCTGTGTTTATCTCCTTCTCCTCATTTTCCTATTGTCCTCCGTCTCCTCTCGGGCTCAGTTCTTAAACTGGGGCTGATGGGGCATAGAGGGGGAGGAGCCAGTCACACTTCTGAATTATTTAAAGTGCCAGGCTCTGCTCTACCACCGTCTATACCCCACTGTCTTGAACTCCAGTGTCCCCTGTGGAATCGGAGAAAGGGATTTATCGGTAAGTACCAAAATCCTGTTTTTTCTCTCGCAGCTTTAGAGCATGTCTAATTTTTACTAAAATTGTTATTTTTAAGAAACATTGTATGGACTTACTTGGGCACCTCCCTAATGACTAATTAAGCAATTGGAAGTTTCCAATTACCTTAATTACTCCATAGTTACTTACGTTCTGTAGCGCTGTCGTTCTCCTCCTCTTCCCTGACATGCTGTAATCACTTCCTCTGTCTTCTTCCTGAGCACCCAGGACTCTGGTACATATGTACTGCTGGTGTCGGTGTGTGTGGTGGTGCAGGTGTGTGTGTGCAGTGCTGGTGTGTGGTGGTGCAGGTGTGTGTGTGTGGTGCTGTGTATGTGAGAGGTGTCAGTGGGGTGCAAACCCCCCTAGCCCAGCTAGGTCTGTCTGCAGCATTGGGAGCCTGCTGGTGAGTGGGCTGTGCAGGCTGATTTTAAAAATAAAAATTCCTCTGCTGCGGGATTTAGCCTGCAAAAAAATTTGTGACCAGTTTTTTTTTTTTTATTGAATTCTGCTGGTATCAGGAGCGTGCAAACCCGCAGTAACTCCAAAATTGGGATTGAGGTCCACAAATCTCAAACCTTATTGAATGTGCCCCAATGTATCTGCTATAAAATAACCAGTAAGTTTTCTAGTGGTGGGAAAGGGGTTATGGGTTAGGGTTAGACTACTTACATATTCTGACTGTCAGGATGCTGCTGTCAGTACTCTGACCGCTGGGATCGCGTACCCAACCCGTAAACTGTAATGTGTATTTTTGCCCACATACTGTACATGGTATGGTACACCGATATATGTCATTGTTATACATTAGAAGCTGTTGAATACATGTATGGGTATATTTGTGGGGCTAAATTAAGAAAAAATTGAAATAATAATGGATGAGATCTGCATTTCTTTCTGCTCTTTTTGTTCTACCTATTACAATAGAAAAGTATATTTATTACAGGTATGCTACAAAAGAACATCCTATTTGGCTAAGAATAAGGGGAGGAAATCAGCAGAAAAGCCCCTAAGACCGGGTATCTCATTGAAGAGAAATTCCTTTTGGTCTGGTCACCTGCAATCAATCCAGTAGAAGGGCTGATGTTATAGCTTTGTTGGAGGTATTTCACAATTATAATATATGTTTGTGTACCAGTAATAGTAATCCACGGTTAGTGTTCACTGTAGGTCTGGCGCAGGGTAGGGCACCAGACCTAGAGAAAGGGCACTTCTGCGCACGCGTGCATCCAAAAAGGGGACATGGCCAAGGAAAAGGGGGCATGTCTTTATGATGCATCCCCACTTCGTCACTCATGGGGGCGTGACCGGCACTTACGGGTATACCGCTGCGGACACTATGAATGGATGGCAGGCGCATGCGCCCGGAATCCATTCACCGACAGTGACCGCTGCACCGCCTTTTTTCCCACCCATGGGACAGTGCGGCCCGTAGGAGGGGACAGAACCCCCAGGCTGTTTCAGTGGGGCGCCGTGCCGGAGGGCAGGGTGCTTTCTGCCCTTTAAAAATAGGGCAAGGCGCGGCCCCCCGCTGAAACAACCTAGCGGGAACGCTACACGGTATTACAGGGTTCGCAAAATACGCGCTATAGTGCGTTTTTATGCGCTACAGGAACTTTGGGACCGGTTTTTTTTAACTGAGCGGGTCCTAGAGGACCCGCTCAGTTTGTCCTATGTAGCGCTGCAGCATCCAATCACCGCCGGCGGCTTCTCAACCAAACGCCGCCGGCACATTCTCCTGACTACAACTCCCAGAATTCCTGTTGCTTGCGGCTCCCCCTCTGTGTCCGCGTTCTGCAGCGTGCCGTGCCGTGCCGCCTGCTCGCTCCTCTCATAGTCTAAATTAGACAGACTCTGTCACTCTTCCTCCTGTGCCTCCCCTGTGCTCCCGGCTCACTCAGCCATGCTCCGGTCCCTCTCCCACACACTGTGCTGCCGCCGCAGCCACTCTGCTTTCACTGCACCTCAGTGGGGATCACAGACCCCAGGAAGGGGGAGGGGTGTCTGTGGGGATGTCGGACCCAGGCGGGGAAATTGTTGGCTGTAGGTGGGAGAGGTATCGGCCGCGGTGCAGAACACTTCAGACCTGTTGGTGCTGCACAAACAGGTGAACACGGTGCTGGTGGAGAGAAGCGACCTGAAAGGTGAGGACCTCTGTCCCTGGTGTTACTCACTGGCTGGCTGTGTGGCCCTTCCCTTAGTATTATTACTGGCAGCCTCTGCGCCCCCCCACTAATCCTGACTATGCATGCCTTCACTATCCCCCACTGTGTGCAGCCCCCTCCTTACCCCAAGCACCGCCTGTCCCTAACCTCCTCCTTACCCCCAAGCACAGCCTGTCCCTAACCTCCTCCTTTCCCCCAATACTGCCCCAGCTATCTACTCTTGTACCCTCCCTACACCCAGCAGTCCCTAACCTCCTCCTTGCCACCAATACTGCCCCAGCTATCTACACTTGCCCCTTTCCTACACCCAACACTGCATGTCCATAACCTACTCCTTACCCCAGCACTGCCCCAGCTGCTATCCTTACCCCCTCCCTACCCTTAGTACTGCCTGACCCTAACCTCTTCCTTACCCCAGTACTGCCCAAGCTGCAATCTACCCATGCCCCTTACTACCCCCACCACTACCTTCCCCTAGCACTGTCACAATTACGGTCTGCACTTATCCATCCCTGCCCCCCAGCTCTGCCCGCCCTAACTCCTTATCTAGCCCCAGCTTTACCACAACTTCTCCATGCCTTTACCCCCAGCTGTACCCCTATTGCTTATTGCCCTTAACCTCCTCTATCCCAACTGCTAACTGCCCCCAGCTCTGTCCAAACTGCTGCCTGCCTTCACCCCCTATAAAATGTAATGGGACCCAAAAACAGTGGAGTAGGACCCCAATTTTTGAAAGTGTGGGGTCCCTGGGACCCACAATTTTTTTCGCTCACCGCGATCACTGTATTATTGGGACAGCACACTGACTCTATAACTGTATTAAAAATTCTGGATATAATTTATTTCAGTCTGTTTTCGCTGAGGATTTTTTCCAAAAACGTATTGTTTCCCTTATTACTGTATAACCACAGAATCTATAGCTGCCCAGTACGTGGATCTTGTGGAGTTCAGGGCAAAAGTTCCCCTTGCGCCCCCCACAACTCCCCCCTCCACAAAAATCAAAAAGGGTACTCTTCTGTGCACGCTGGAGACGCACACACTCCCAAAACGGATGTGTGGCATTTGTGACATCCCTCTGTTCATCACTCTAGGGGGCATGCCCAGCAGAAAGTGGATGCACTGCTGCAGTGTGCTGCTGCTCCATCCTCTCCCATGGCTGCTCCTAGAATGCCATGCGCTAGGACATCACGCTCGGCACCACCCACTGTCTGGGAGACTGGGAGAGATTGGGAATAGCAGCACAGTTTGTGACTGTTGTGTCACTATACCAGTGGTCGGGGAACAGGGGTAAATTACCCCACATGGGGTAAAACTTAAATTCCTGGGGGTAATGGACGGACAGCCCGGCATGCATATGAATCATTTTAGAATATAGAATGATTCATATGCATGCCCGGCTGTGCCGCAGGGAGGCTCTAAGCCGGAAGCCCGCTGAGATGTTATTACCAGCGGGCGCCTGGCTCCTTCCCTGCTGCGCCGAGTTAGGCGGAGGCTGGAGTACTCTTCTGAACTCCAGCTTCTGGCTCTCTCCATGCGCACTATGGGAGATATGTCATGATGTCTCTCCCATAGTTCCAAGGAGCAGCCGGGCGGACAGGACGGTGGCGGATGCAGGAGCGGGGATTAAGGTAAGAGTTTTTTTTTTCTTTTTTGTACAAGTGGCACTACAGGGGCACTATATGGGGGCACTACTACAGGGACACTATATGGGGGCACTACAGGGGCATAGCTATGGGGGCACTACTACAGGGGCATAGCTATGGGGGCATAACTATGGGGGCACTACTACAGGGGCATTACTATGGGGGCACTACTACAGGGGCATTATATGGGGGCACTACTACAGGGGTATAACTTTGGGGGCACTACTACAGGGGCATTATATGGCGGCACTATATTATTTCCTTCCTTTTAAATCAAGGGGGTAACGTCGGCGTATCTAAATATATTTTGGGGTAAAAGGTAAAAAAATTCCCTGACCCCTGTACTATACGTTATGCCACACAGAGCCCATTCACGTTATGCCACAGAGAGCCCATTCACGCTATGCCACACAGTAGTACTCCTTATATACATTATGCCACATAATGTAGTAGTGCCCCTTATAACACATTTTGCCACACAGTCATGCTCCTTGCACATTATGCCAAAACGGAATGTCCTTACACATTATGCCACACATGTCCTTTATAACACATTATGCAACACACTTTAGTGCCTCTTACACATTATGCCACACTAAGTAATGCCCCTTACACATTATGCCACACTATAATGCCCTTTACACATTATGCCACCCTGTAATGCCTCCTCTCTCCCCCAGCGACTCACCTCTCCCTGCCTGCTTAAGGTTGTTACACTAGACGATGTGTACTGACCTTGTTAGCGATGCGTCTCTGCGGGGTGCATACACACTTGCCGATGGCAAGAGAACTGGGGTCATGCTGCATTCGGCAACATGGCCCATGCTAACAATGTAGCCCGTCAGACCTGCATGCAGGTCCAACAGGCGATGTCACTGACGATAATAGAAAAGAAAGTGATGCAGCGCTAATAAATGGATGAAAATATTTAATACTAACCTATGTAACAGTAAAAGTCACTGACGATGCGTGGAAGCCGGGCAGGACGCTGGACCTATTTCTAAAGGGCAGAAAGCACCCTGCCCTCCACCGCGGCTCCCTGCTGAAACAGCCTGCTGGTCCTGTCCCCTACCGCGGGAGGGGACAGGGCCCACAATACATCCCGCGGTAGGGGACAGGACCAGCAGGCTGTTTCAGCAGGGAGCCGCGGCGGAGGGCAGGGTGCTTTCTGCCCTTTAGAAATAGGGCAGGGCGCAACACCCCGTGAAACAGCCTAGAGGGAACGCTAATAATTAGTATCCATCTGCAGCAATGTGGACACCGGTAGTAAGCCGCTACAGCCCGAGTGATTGGTGTGCATGCTTTCATAATTGCTCTATCCCCTGCTGATTGACAGTTGCGGCTAGCGGCTCGGGACTGTTATGCATATGGATTGAAAACCTATTATTTCAGTGACACAGTGCACCGGAATAGGATTTATTTTAATAATCCAAGTGGGAGAGATTGCTAATATTATGACAAGTACATCATTTCCTCTTAAATCAATGCCTGGAGATTTATCCTGGTAGGATATAACTGTCACTTTGTCAGAACTTTAACACAATAATCCCAACACGGATCTTTTTATTTCCCCGGGGGTCCATGTTATTCAGAGTTTGGGACACTGCAGGGGTGAATCCCCAACTAATATATTGTGTGAACAAGTTTTACAGGTGGAGTATTTTTTGTTTTTGCATATATTTTATATTTTTAATGTATATATGTCTATTGGATAGATTTACTGTGGGAGTTTTTTAATACATATCCTATTATCCTATATAGTTCTCTTTTCTAATGGGTTATTGGGTCTATTCATGGCTTTAGCTAGCAGTATACTCACTACATGCAGATAACGTTAATTAGTCTGAACAACTGTATTCTATTTGGGGTTAGCAGAATGAACACTATCTAGGAGCAGCAATATAGGATTATGTCTATTTCATTATTGTGTTTCATATAGAATATTTGTGGTTGCGCCTGAATTTTTATATATTCATTTTTAATATATTTGTGAGTTTATCTGCATGTCCACCTCCCAGGCACTGGCCAGGAACATCCAATACGTTTCCATTAACATCTGCACCTCTGTGTATACACCGTGGGGCGTATGTGATGTCCGAGTGTTTAGGATTCTAGTGAGCACCGTCACCAGCATTGCATGCGACTCAGGACCAGGC
Organism: Taudactylus pleione; assembly: GCA_031769625.1. NCBI lineage: Eukaryota > Metazoa > Chordata > Amphibia > Anura > Myobatrachidae > Taudactylus > Taudactylus pleione. The sequence continues at coordinate 5,058,740 of JAUIMM010000153.1, forward strand.
ACACAGTGGCTGTAATATACAGTCATTACTTATACACCTCCTGCACCTCATACTCTGTTATCATCCCAGTGCTAGGACAGTTTCAGGTGGTAAAAACAAAAGGAAAAAAAAATGGCCCAAATCAGTATTCAAAAATAAGTTTTCTCCCATGACAGCTCAGTCATTCCTGAGCAACCAACCTCTGTCACCTGTCCCACCATTGCGGGTCTTCACACATCACTTATTTCAGCAGCTTTTTTCTCATTTGTTTTTTCATTTTTTTCACTTTCATGTTTATCTTTACCATCTATCTTTATATATTATCTATTATAATCCAACTAGGATATCAATACATATATTCCCAATAAAACAAAAAATCTGTATACATAAGTGGGAGGATATCCTAACCCTCATTGTATATAGAATAACCCACCTCCTACACCCTGAATATTGTTGGCTTAGAATTGTTGCAAATAGGTGAAATCTGTTTCTCACCTGCTTCTTTACTATTTCAATTTATCTCACATAATTTTTGTTTTCATTTTTGTATTAGTATATATTGTTTGGATAATACTAAAAGCTACTAAATCACAGTTAGCAAAATTTTTTAAATCTCTGATCCTCCTAGGTCTGCCCGGATGGATTGCGCACAATTTGTTCCATTAGCAGAGCATCTGGGTACCCTGTCACTGTTTTCCACCCTGGCATTCCCTCCTATACTGCATTATCCTTGGAGGAATTTTTGGAGACCACAACTCGTTTGCTTGCTCAGACTTCTAGCTTTTGCCAGACAGCAGAATAATCTGCAATTCTTTCCTCCAGTCTCATAGATTTATGTATATATTTGTATTTACTATGCTGTGCTTTTCAGTCCTGGTTCTGTTTGATTATTTGGATTTGTCTCTTTTTATATTGTGATTTCTACACCGTTTAAATATTGCCACCTTTCTGGATCATCTGTATTGGGGTAATTGGATTGTGGTCCGGATCTGCATGCAGACTCAGTCTTACTTTGCTCTGTATTTGTAACTTTGGTTTTTTGTGCCTATTGAGCTTAGGGCCTGATTCAGACCCACTCACGAGCACATAGCACTCGCAAGCGGGTCGATGGTGCACGAGCCCGGTAGCGAGTGAAATTTCACTCGCTGCCGGACTCACTATAAGACGGGACGGCTGTCGATTGTGATTGACAGCTTGCCCCGTTTTGTAAGCGTGCAGTGGGGGTGGCTGGACAAACGGAGGCGTTCCAGAAGGAACTCCTGCCGTTTGTGGGCGGCCCTACTGACATCACCAGTGATGTCAGTAGTGAACTTCCTGCTCTAATAGAGCAGGAAGTTCACTGGGGCTTGCGGTGGACGAGACCCTACCACAAGGGCCTCATCGCAAGCCCGATGGTCGCGATAATCGCGACCATCGCCAGGCCGCCCGCTAAAGCTGTGGGTGGTCACCCACAGCTTAGCGAGCTGCCTGGAGGCGGGGGTAAAAAAAAAACACCCTGATTCAGAACGAGCGCTCACAAAGAGCGCCCAGCTCTGAATCAGGGCCTTAGCCAGACCTGCTATCATTTCTGGTATACTGTATATGATTCCAGTTTTTCCTATTTCTTACCTAGTTCTATTTGCTATGTTGGTGACGTTTGATGTTGCTACTCAACCGGGCATTACGTTTTTACTTATTTGTGGTTTAACTGTGTTCTCACTAAGGGCCGTATTCATTAGCAACAAAAACGGATGTTTATTTTTGCCTTTGGCGAAAGTGGCAGTTTTTTGACAATAAAAAAACCAGTGAAAACAGAAAACAGGCGAAAATCTAGAAAAAACACTGGAGAAAAGTCATCCCATACCTGGAGAAAAAAAAAAGAAAAAATCCCTATTTTTGTTTTTTTTCAGAAACCTTTGGAATGATAAATTACCCCAAAAACAATTTCGTAAGTTGCGTACTTTGGCGAAAAACGACCACGCAAATTTTGGGTGAAAAGAAAAAAACCTTGAATAGTTTTAACTTATTGGGTCTGATATTTTGGGGGTTGCGGTATGGATGCGTCAAAACATCGAATGCGGTCACAGCAGGTGTTTTTTTAACTGTTTTTAAAATTGCATTTTTACAACATGAAAATATACTTGTACCCCTTTTAACATACCCCCAATTTCCTTGGGACATTATTTTCCAGGGAAAACATTGCTTTCTTATAATTTTCAACGATTTTTTTTCACCCAAAATTTGCACAGTCGTTTTTCGCTAAAGTACACAACCTACAAAAAATGTTTGGGAGTAATTTATTATTAGAAGGGCGTCCAAAGGGTACTGAAAGAAATCCCCAAATTTTCAGCCAAAAAATAGTGATTTTGCATTTTTTTTCTTCTGGTCTGGTTTGGTGAAAAACGTAACTTTTAGCTGATGACGAAAAAAAGGCAGTTTTTGCCGCTAATTGGTTACGGCCCTGAGGTGTTTTAATGTTGGGGAGTGTCTTGCTTTACGGACATTTACAGGATAGCGTCTGCTGGGGGGAGTAGGGGACTGGGTTGTTAAGTTCCTGATTATACTTATATACTTATTTTACCTGCTATGCATCTATGCTCTGTTTGGGGTGGGGGTTGTTAGGTACTGTAGATTAGTGTAGTTTAAGGGTGGGGAATTGTTTTGGGATCCAAGCATGCCTAGGTTGGGGTTAGGTTATACAGGGTGGGGGGCCATGGCGAGTAGTTGTTTTGTTTTTGGGTGTATTCTTTTTTTGTTTTTAGATGTAATGCCAGATGTGTATTTTATTATTCTCGCTTTTTGCCTGTTTGCGTCTTATCTCCAAATTCAATTCCAGGACGTTTTTGCCTAAGCGCAAAGTCAAGGCGCTGAAATAGGCTAAAAAGTTTCTCCAATGAATGGCAAGTGGAAAAAAGTGCAAAATCTCTATTTTGTGGTGCAAATGTAGGGAATTGATTCAGAACCCTTTGAACACCCCCTAAAGGACAAACCTGTGAAAAACAATTAAAAAAAATATTTTTTGGGCGAAAAAGTAAAAAGTGGGGGACAAGGATAAAAACTAGCAAAATAGGTTTCTTGGGGGCTGTATGGATGGGGCAGGTGGTTTTAGGATTGCAGGTGTATGCAGTAGGTGGATTTTTCACTTTAAAAGTGCACTTTAGAGACACAAAAATATGCTAGCTCCCATTTTCAAGTACCCCAAATTTGACTGGACTATTTATTTTCCAAAAAACACTGTTTTATATAATTCTTCACCACTTTAACAAAAATGCTTCTAGAAAGCTTGCATCCAAAATTAAGGACCAAAGTACGTTTATTAGGGCTATTAGTACACATCTGTAATGATTTCCAGTGTCAGTGCATCTTATTTTGGGATACAGACTGATTCCCCCAATCTATTTAGTACTTTTCGCCTGTTCTGCATTCACCTATTTGGGTTTTCGCCTGTTCTGTAATTGAATAGGGCGAAAGGCGGGGACAAGCACGCCGCAAATTTGCATCCCAAACAGGCCTTATTCTGTCCTGGTATCATTTATATATACATCCTGGTCATCCAGCCTACTGTTGATAATTTGGTCATTTTCTCTCACAAATGTATATGTTACTTAAACCCCATTAGTATCCTGGTTTATATTGCGTGGACCTGAATGGCGCCTTTGGGTACTCACTTTTTTATATTTATGTCATCTATATCCGTTATGCAAAATGTTGACCACTGCTTATCCACTCCCGCTAATTCATTGATTTGCTCTACCTTTTTACACGTCTATTTTTGACTCTTTAAGATACTGGATTGTTACTCTCATTAATACGGCTTATTCATTTATGCTGATGTTTTACATGCCATTTTTCATGTTTGCCTTACTTCTTGGATGTTTTGTTATTTTCTTTTCTATGTGTGTAGATTTAAAAACTTTAATAAAAATTTCACAATTTAAGAAGAAAAAAAAACACTTGCCAATGTGGTTTGTGGGACATCCATTTGTGAGTTGGAAATGATAGCAATAACTTTATTGTACAGGCTGATGCATCACAGTATGGATGGAGCAGTGCTCAGCTTGGGGACCCTGATGTGAAAGAATAACCTGTGACTCGTTTCAGTAAAAAACTGCTGGATCAGCAGGTTGTGAAAATCTATGGCCAGCACATCACTATGTACTTTAAAGTGGCTGCAACTCCCCTGGAGGGAGAATATCAGTCTGTTATAGTGGAGACTTGCAGTTTGGATAACAAGTAAGGTAATGCACACAATAACCCAGATGGACTACCCAGCAACAGGGGCTTGGACCACTGCCCTACCAGCTGGGTGAGTCTGGGCAGAGCTGGGTGTGTGTGGTACAGATGGTTGATCCTATGCAGTGCTCGATGTGCGAGGTCCTGTTCCCTACTAGCTGGGTAATCCTGAGCAGATGTGTGTGAGGCCCTGCTTCTTACCAGCTGGGTGAGTCTGGGCAGAGCTGGGTGTGTGTGGTACTGTACCATATCAGATGGTTGATCCTATGCAGTGCTCGATGTGCGAGGCCCTGCTCCCTACCAGCTGGGTGAATCTGAGCAGAGCTGGTTGTGTGGGGTACTGTCCCCTACCAACTGGGAGATCCTGGACAGATTTCAGATTTCTCAAGCGGTGCCCCTGATTACATATCACTTTCCCATACAGTAGTATGGAGAGAGCGAATCAGAGAAGCACGGAAAGCTAAGGTTTCCCTTCTGTTTCCCCCCAAAAAAGCAGAGGAGACCTCAGACTGCCGACTGCATCCCCTTCCCCCCGCTGACTCACTCTGTCCCCACAGCTAATCCAGACTAATGACTGCACCCTGTCATTTACCCTTTCAACTTGCTCAGCCCCCACAGCTGATCCAGACTGCCGACTGGCTCTGCCCCCACAGCTGAGCCTGATCCAGACTGCTGACAACCCCCTCTCCCCCACACTGACTCGTTCTGCCCCCACCACTGACCCAGAGCTGCACACCCATCCCCCCTCTGCCAACTCCCTCTGCCGTTTTCAGTTGTCTGACTGCATTTCACATATGCATCAAGCCCCGGAATGCTATATATTCCGGGGCTTTGATGCAGTTGGTAACATCATCTTCAGATGGCGTTTGCCTATTGGCTTCTATTCGCGACACCCCCCCCTGAGAGGGATCGAAACGGTTCCCTCCCAGCACCCCCTGTGTCGCGCATCCTTTTGCGCATGTGCAGAAGGACGCCAGAAGGACTTTTGGTTCATAGACCTGGGAAGTCCTTCACTCGCAAAGGACAGCTCTTACTGAGAGATCAGTCCTTTGCGTTTTATGTCATGCATACAGGAGTAATTGATGCCGACAGTCATGCGAAGAGTGGGGGAATGCATCATGAATCCCGCCCTATGTATCAATGCAATCACTCTGTAACATAGGCAGCAATTAGATATGTAAGATAATTGACCAGTTACGTGTATTTAAGTGTAGGATAGAGTGTGTTAGGCCAGCCAAAGTCTTGATGACAAAACACGTAGGACCACGGCCTGCACACACACGGACGGATGGCACCAGAGGTCCTTCGGCTCTCCTGTGACATTCATCTAAACTGTGGTGCACATGTTTTTATTGAGCTTTTGTTTCCTGTATAAAAAGCTTTTATCTGATAATGTGGTGCCCCTTTTATTTTCCTAGCTTATATAAATATATGTGTGTAATAGATATACCACTCTTGGGTGTGTGGTCGCGTTCTGATACAAGCACCACCCAAGTTTTATGTATGTCAGAGTGCGACTGCACACCCAAGAATGGTGCCTCTGGTGTGACGGAATATTCTAAATGGAGATTATGTAGGGTTAAACAGATACAGAATAGGAGGAAAACTTAGCTCAGAATAGACTGTTTAATTTGAATTATTTTTAATGAATAAACACTTAACTGGATAAGAGTGTAAGTGAATAAAACAGATGAACATTAATAAAAAGGCTGTTTAAACAATTGAACATTAATGAGTATTGTCACTTTAAGAGTGGCTCATTTTCAAATTGTTTGAAGAGATCATCATTGTACCAGTCATCTCTAGTGAGGATTGATGTCAGGTCGTTAGGTATTGGTCACAATGGGAAGTAGTACAGCCGTGTAGTCACGCTGGTAGGTGTTTGGTCGTTGGGAAAACTTACATGACTGAAACAGTAGTTGGGCTTGTTATATTGTGCACATTTTCTAATAAATTAATTTTCACTTTGAAACTACAAAAAACTATGGGGTATATTTACTAAAGCGCAGGTTTTTAGAAGTGTGGTTGTTACCCATAGCAACCAATCAGATTCTACTTATCATTTATCTAGCACCTTCTAGAAGATAATAGCTAGAATATCTGATTGGTTGCTCTCAACTCCACTTCTAAAACCCTGTACTTATACTGCTATATATATATATAGGCAGTGCAAAGACATCTTGAAAAATCTTGTGTCTTAAGACGAGACATGATGACCGTGGATCCCAAATGGAAGGAGGGCAATTTGACATTTGTTCACTTTGAATCAGTTCACTATTATTTGGAGTTTACTTTAAGAGGTCTGGACCACACCCATGGCACCAAAGTCACCGAAGTCAGTGTGACTGCAGTGTGGTCACTACATGTATGCCGTTTATTATGATGAGCTACACCACACTTTCTGCTATCTATCAGACCCAGAGGTGCGCTTGGTGGAGTTGTGCTTTTCTTTGGACACATACTTCTGTGCTTACCCGTAGGACTGACACACTTGGATGCTGCAAGTACAGATAAAATATCAGGACTATCTTCATTACCTTGTCATCTGTAACAATACAGCTACACTCCATTGGGATTTACGCTTCTGGATTTCATCTCATTTATTCCCTGTGGGAACTTGGTAGTCTGCTATTAGCTCCTTCTATGCATACATTTCAATCTATCAATATAATTTTACATATGCTGCTATTTGTATATAATAGATTTGTGTTTCTTTTTTCTGTTTGATGTTGATTTACAGTAATTCTTTATTGGCTTCTCTATGTCTTTTATTGTTTGCATAGACAACGCATACAATTATTTAGAATCATCACAATCATGTTTTTGAGTGACTTTTTGGATGTATGATGCCCATTCCCAAGTGAGTGAGTGTTATTGTTTTCTAGTTACAGTGACTGTATCTGTTTTACAGCTTAATTTCTGTTTACTTTCAATAGGATGTGAGTGTTTTTCTCTCTATATAAGGAGATCATGTTGTGTCTGTATGTAATATCTTCACTACTGTGAAGCATTTGTGTACAGGTTCAGGATCACACAGATAAGGCACCAGGGAAGATGCAATGGTATCTTTATTATACACAATACACTGCACCAATATCACACTAAATCCCTGATTCAGAAATGGCCGCAGTGCCGATATGTGCCTAGATGACCGATGTGTTGTGTACAGCGCATGTGTCTCAATTGTCTACGCTCAGAGATACAGAACAGAATCAGTCTTACAATGTTAGTGGACATTCCTGGGAGGTAACGGGGTTGTGACGTCGATGCTGGAGTGTCGTTGAAAACTGCTGCATTTAAAGACGCTCACATAGGACGCCATACTCAGACAGAGAAATTGCACCTGTCATAGGACTGGTGCATGTTTCTATAGTACGCCCGATGGTGTGCAGATGGTGCGTCTAAATAGGCATAGTAATGGAAATGTACTGTGTTAAGACATTGCAAGTGGGTGTCTCATTTGTTTGAAAATTGGACTCGGAATTAGCATAAAGACGCAGACATAACAGCAGCAAAAAATTCAGACATGGCTGCATTTGCGTCCACCTCTGAATCAGGCCCTAAATGGTAACACAAACAATCGCCAGGTTAATCTCCACAATCCCTAGGACAGATCTTACTTACACAGTATATCTAGGAAGAGACGGCACTCCCTAATACTGACCAATGTCAATCACAGCAACCAGCATTTCTCCCAAAACTATGTCTCTTTATTCCCACTCAAATTCCCATGTGGTGCACTGCACATGCATCCCGTTAGTTACTGCCGGGGTCACAGATCGAAATTGCATGGAGTTCCATGCAATTTCAAATGGCATTTTTGGGCGGTAACTGGGAGGGAGGGACAGATGGGGCGTGTCACGGGTGTGTCAATGACCCTGACTGCGTCTAAACACTGGCACCGGCAGAAATGGTCCCTCGGACATGTTGCATCTGCCATTGACAAAAACATTGTCAAATGGTGCAGTCGTTGGTCCACCTATAGTGTGTCTTTGTTTGCATAATGGCAGATTCGCACTGCAGCCAGCGGTCATCTCAATAGAGATGACACCTATCGGCTACGTCAATAACATAAAGATGCAGTGGCTACTGCAGCTGTGTCCATCTCTATATCATCCCCATACCCTCTAAACCCTAATGCAGTGTTTCCCAAACTGTGTCCCGTGGAAGACTGGGGTGCTGCACCACACGAGCCAATGTTTTCAAATATTTTTATTATACTGTAGCGAGCTAGCCATGTTTCTGGGGCCCTGCAGTTCTTCCAAAACTAGGGAAGAACCGGCTCGATGTGGGGCAGCAGCTCCAGACCTTCCTTACTATGGTTGTGACTCTGGGTTTAGAGGAGCGTGTACTGAGCCCTGATTGGTGGAGCCCAGCACATGCTCCTCTGACCCCAGCAGATGGTGGGACTACAAGGAGGCAGTAAGGATGAAGGAGCTGCTGGCTCCACATCAATGTGAGAGGTATCTCAGTCTGTCTGTCTGGTTGTGTCTGTCCTTCCCTGTATGTATGTGAATATGTGTGTCCCTTCCTGTCTGTATGTATGTATGTATGTCTATGTGTCACCCTCCCTCCCTGCCTGTATGTATGTGTATGTGTGACCGTCCTTGCCTGTATACATGTATGTAAGTACTGTATGTATGTATGTATGTGTCTGTGTGACCCTCCCTGTCTGTATGTACGCATGTGTATATGTGTGATCCTGCTTGCTTGCCTGTACTGTATGTACGTACGTACGCTATGTAGACTAAAGTGATTGGACACCCCTGCGCAAGCGAAATGCATACCATAGCACACGAGTTCCAAATGGCTACTAATGTGGCGGTTTCGACAAGAACACTTCGTAGGGAGGTCTATGCACTTGCAGTTCTAACAATTGTTTTTATTAGGACAACAATGCCACCTGTCATGTTTCCAGGGTGACGCTGGACTGGTATACAGAAAAGTCCAGATCTTAACCCCATTGAGAACCTCTGGGACGATTTGGAGTGACTGGTGCGTTCTAGGCCGACTCGACCTTCTTCAGTGTTACAGATGGTCACTGTACTTAAGGCATAATGGCAAAACATGCCGCCTGCTGTTGTCCAGTAACTTGTGGACAATTTGCCAAGAAGGGTATTTGCAGTAATCACTACAAAGGGTATTTGCAGTAATACCTACAAAGTGCTGACGTCAATAAAATCCTTTTGGTCTATTTGCTGTCAATGTCCAATTACTTTTGTCTACATAGTGTATGTATGTGTGACTCTGCCTGTATGTATGTATGTATTATGATAGAAGTACTGGTAAAGTGGTCAATGGCAGGTACATTTGTCCTAGGTATTTTGCCTATGTGTTCTAAAAACCCCCAGTAGAAGTCTGTTTTGTAAGCAGACCAGAGTATCGGCTTTTGGAAAAGCCGGTTTGGGTCCTGGTGTGGATGTGAGGAGAGGGAGGGCTCCATCCACAGGCCACTCCAGGTTTTGGGCCTTTCAGCCTGGTAACAGGCTCATTAGGGTTTGCAGCTGGAAATGGCTAATATAAGCATGGTTTGTTTGTGGCTGAGTGTCTCACACCTGGGAGAGCAGGCAGACTAGCCTGTTTAGAGACACTTGGTGATAATCCTTGTAAGTACTGTGCACGTGTTTTGTTGATGGTGAGGGCAATAGGCCCTACCATTATTGTAGAGAGGGAATTTGCTGTGTAGCTAGTGCCTAGCCGGGCTAGGACTTATGTTTATGTTTTGTTTATGTTTATATTCATTTGGCACAATGAAGACTGGCGCCGACCAGTTTGTACGAGAACTCCAGACTTGTATCCTGTTTCTACAGCTGCTGTGTGTGCAAAGAGGGAGTCCATCTACCCCAGGAGAGGGACCCCTATCCTGACTGTGTCACAGTATATATGTATGTGTGACCTTGCCTACATTTATGTACCGTATGTGTGTACATGTGTAACTCTGCCTGTATGTATGTATGTGTCTTTGTTTGACACTGCCCGTATGTGTCTGTGTGTGACCCTGCTTGTATGCATGTATGTATGTTACTCTGCCTGTATGTGTTTATGTAGTTATGTGTGACTCTGCGTGTGTGTATGCATGTGTGACTCTCCATGTATGTATGTAATGTTACAGTGCTAGGGGAACAGGTACCATCTCCATCAGCCAGTTTTATTAAGCTGAAAAATAAAATAAAACATCAAAATAAATACCTTGCCTGTCTGGCACTACCTAAACATGAGTCACTCCTGACTAAAGCTGGCCACACACTAGACCACCTTACATCCAACCAGCCAACTTGTTGATTGGTTGGAATGAAAATCTGGTAACGTATGGGAGTAAATGATGATCAGCAATTTGTTCCTAAATACCATAAAACAGATGAAAATGGTCGTTCAGACAAGTTTGTTAAATGTTTGATCTAAACAATTTGTTCAAACAACAGTTTTGGTCCATTTTCCAGTGTTTGGGAGCAAATAGCTGATTGTATACCATACCAGATTTTCATTCCAACCAATCAACTAGTTCTCTGGTTGGACAGATAATCTTTAGATGTGTGGCCAGCTTAACACTACAAAAACATAAGAAGTTTAAACAAGGGCCTGATTCAGCATGGATCGCAGTTGCAACCGTGTATGCAGATTGTTGCGTACTGTGCATGCATATGCACCGCACTGCGCATGCACGGCGATCGCACTGCGATTACCGAAGCATTATGGAATCCCAGTCAGGAAGGTTAGTCAAATGCGCTCCTAAGCATAAAGTAACATTAAGGGGATTGGTGTAAATTCCTTTGTTGAACCCTATAAGCAGCCCAGGGTACGTGTGTGCTTCCCACTCACACTGCGTAGATAATATTTAAATCTGGAGAATGTATTCTGATGACGCAATAATGGGATTTGAATAATATGTATATATACTGATTTCAATTTCAATAAATAATGAAAAATATTAAATTGTCTAGATTTTACTTCAAAGTTTTAAAACAAAAACAATGGTGTAGACATCACACAGAGGATCATCACCTCGCTACTGAAGCCGCCACCGGCACCGGACACTTGGGAGGTACTTTTATTCTAACTAACAGATACCACAATAGGATTCCCCTTATTACATCGAGGAAGCAGCCTTTATCATAAGGAAACATCCTATAGCAGCACATGCTATAGTATAAAGACTACGCATTCCAGATTAGTGACTCTGATCCATAAACCATTGTCTCATCAATTTAATTAGTAATTTCAACACTAAGGGGTAAATTTACTAATATGGGAGTTCTATTAAGAAGTGATGTTGCACATAGCAACCAATCAGATTCCAGATTTATCTTCTAGAAGGTGCTAGATAAATGAGAAGTAGAATCTGATTGGTTGCTATGGGCAACATCACTTCTTAAATAGAACTCCCATCTTAGTAAATTTACCCCTAATACTCTATTCTTTATGGAATGATTTATGTACAGCGACAAACTGTACACATTAAGGACTGTGACAGCCAGAGGTCATTGGCCCTCATTCAGAGCCGTTCGCTATTTGCGGTCGTTCGTTCAAAAACAAGGGGTGGCTATTCAAATGATCCGTTCGCAAATTGCAGTCTGTTCACACCTCTAAGTCTGAACGAGCGTGCAAAACATACGCTCGTTTATTTGTTAAAAACGCCCCCTGGCCGCTCGCACCATACGTCATGTCCGCTATTTATTAGATTAATCGAGTACATCGACCAGCGTATGAACTGCTCGCTATTCTTGTGGTTGGTGTTTGCTACCACAAATTTGCGAGCAGTTCTGACTATAAAATAACCCAGTGACGTGGTCAATGACGCTGCTGTATTAATTATGCACACCCATAATACGCCCGTTTTGACCTTTAAGCACGCCTGCGTTCGGATCTCCACTCCCCATTTTCAAGCACCTTCCCCTGTTACCACCCACATTCGCCTCATTCTGTCACTCAAAATAGCAGGCACTCGCTATATAGCGTACAAACGATTTTTGGCCGCACTGACTGGTTCGCGCATGCGTACTAAAAACCGTACGCATGCGCAGATGTGCAAACATCGCTCGTAACGAGCGTACTGCCGCTAACGAGCGGCTCTGAATGAGGGCCATTGTGTTTTATTTATTATATTTATCATATTTACATTGTGTTGTGTAAACTGTCTACTCTAGCAGTTATCTCATTATTTATTTTTTATCATTTGTTATATACTTTTTTTTACATTTAGTTCATTTTGTTTAACATCCTATCAATTGTGAAGAATTTTGTTTTAAAAATTTGAAGTAAAATCTAGACAATTTAATATTTTTCATTATTTATTGAATTCAGTATATATACACATATCAATCGAATCCCATTATTGCGCCATCAGGATACATTCTTCAGACTTCAGCATTGTGGAATCCATCGCAGACTGAGTGACAGGTGGTGAGCGTTTGAGTGTGGTGACGGGAGAGTGGTAACAGAAACCCAGGCGTATCTCTCCGTTTCAATGCCGTTACATGGCCGTGCATAAATTAGCCACTGAGATTGCCTATGCAGCTTGAGTACTCACTGTGTGCGGACTTGCAATTTCTGAGACAGATACGACCTGCTGTAATTGTGCGTGAGGGGCCGATGTTCTTCGATGTTACCGATGTATACGCATGACTGCGAGATATTACGCATGTGATAAAGCAGTAGTGGTCGTCTCTATGCTGGCTGAGCGGTGGCAGATATTAGCATTTTTTCACAGCTTCATCGCATACTATTACACAGCTGCGATCGCAGTTGCGATCCGTGCTGAATCGGGCCCAGAGACTCTGCAATTCCTTTCCCCAGGCAGTGAGAGAGATAATGACCAGACTGACAGCCTTTTAACACCCTTATGCAGTTGAAATCACAAATTAGCCTTCTCTAAGCCTAAAGAAACTAAGACCCATACTGGGCCTAATGGATGGAGCCCCCCTTCACTCTCCATCCATAGCCCCAGGAACCCTTAGCCGGCTTTTACCAAAGCTCAAAAGCTGTCAGCAGAACAAACACAAATACTGTATCTTCCTGGGGTTTTAAAACATGTAGGTCAGAAACCTAGGACAAATATATCTGCCCTCAAACTATTCCAGTGTTCTTGTCACAGTACGTACGTTTGTATGTACTGTATGTGTGATCTTGCCTGTATATATGTGTGTGTGTGTGTGTATGTATGTATGTATGTATGTAAACAGTATGTAATACCGGCGGCAAAACTTCCCGACACGAGAAGCTCGACAGCAGGAGATCCCGATGCGGGCTGGTAAGTACCCTAACCCTCCCCTTCCCCCCCCAAATCTCCCCTAGGGGTGCCTAACCCTAAAACTTACAGGGTGGTGCCTAACCCTAAGTCCCACCCCCAGGGGTGCCTAAACCTAACCCCCCCTTCCCGCACCTTAAACTTAACCCTCCCGGGGGGTGCCTTACCCTAACCTACCCCTAGGGGTGCCTAACCTTCCCCCTTAGGGGTGCCTAACCCTGCTAAACTCCCTAAGCCTAACCCTCCCCCCCACGGCTAACGATAAGGACGCCCCGGACTTACCTCGTTCGAGCTGTCGTCCTTCTGCGTTCCGGCGTCGGGATTCAGAAAGGCGTCGGTATTTTGATGCCTATCTGAAGTCCCCCTTCAGGCTTTTTGTGTCGGGATATAGACTGGCTTCATTTAGTCCGCTGGTCTATAAACTGCATCCTGTGTGTATGTATGTAATGTATATGTATGTATGTGTGATCCTGTATGTATATATGACCCTGTATGTATGACCCTGCCTGTATGTATGCATGCATGCATGTGTGACCCTGCCTGTATGTGTGTGTATGTATGTATGTATGTATGACCCTGTATGTATGTACGTATGTGTATGTCTTATGCACACATAAGAGATTATTATTCTAAAAGAACCTCACTTGCTTTTGCTAGTATTACATTAGTGTGAGAATTTCCAACAGAACCTCACTGCTAATTGAATCTATCTCTTGGTCCAGGGGTTCCGCAAAACTATTCTGAGACAGTAAGGGTGCCATGAGCCAAGAAGGTTTGGGAACCACTGCCCTTATGAACTTTATAATGATCAGTGCACAACTGAGCTTCAGGTTTATAAGGTTATTTATTGACACACACAAATATTTATGTACCAGGTAAAGGGATAATGTGGATATAAATAATAAGGTATCATGTTTATTAAAAACATCCATTGGATATTATACTAAGCATAATGATTAAAATTGTTGAAGTTAAGTTCAAATACACAAATTCCAATAATATAAAAAAATTAAATAAAAAATAAAACAAAAATGAAAGCATTAAATCAACAAAATAATGCAGGATAAAATAGCAATAGAAGTATACTACGGAATGTGCCGCCGGTCACAATCCCTACGGCAGAATGCCTGCTAGGGATTCATGAGATGTATCGAGATACCGACGCCTGTCATAATGCCGACGCCGGAACCCCGATCCCCGCCATCCCGATCGTCGCGAATGGGGTAAGTATTCACTTAGCCCGAGGGTGGGGGGGGGTTAGGTTTAGGGTACCCTGGGGGGACTTAGGGTTAGGCACCCCCCCGAGGAAGGTTAGGGATAGGCTCCGGGAAGGGGGGGTTAGGTTTAGGCACTAGGGGGGGAGGTTAGGGTTAGGCACCCCCCCTGGGAGGGTTAGGTTTAGGGAGCGGGGAGGTAGGGATAGGTTTAGGCACTAATGCGGCCCTTACACGGTGCTTTTTTTTACACGATGTGCACGATTTCGATAAATCGGAACGATCAATTGTTCACATCATGTGTTGTTTCAGTGTGCATACAATGCCGATGCACGTCCCCGAACTCGTCTAGTTGGATCGTAGATCTTAATGCAAAACAGTAAAGGCCCCCATACACGGTGCAATTCAAAGTTGGTAAGATGTGTTGTACGTTTGCCCTTGACGATTGCGATCATAGGATAAGATGCATAGAAGTGTATCACATTGTACTCAAAAGATCGTAGATCTCTCTGCAAAACCATCTGATCTGCGATCCAACTAGAGGACGGTGGAATTTCAAGGGAAATCTTACTACACATCTTACCAACTTATCATCGCAACGTGTATGGGGCCCTTAACAGGGGGAGGGAGGTTAGGGTTAGGCACTTCCATCTTCATATATATATGTTATCCATGTTTTTTTTTTTAACCTTCTCTTCCATGATTGTAAGCTTGCAAGTAGGGCCTTCTTACCCCTTTTAATTCCCAATGGTAAAGTGCAAAGGAGTATGCTGGTGCTATATAAGTAAATATTATTATTATTATTATTAATAATAACAATAATACGTAATAATAATGAATCTTTACATGTTTAATCAAATCAAGATATATTATGCAATATAATATCTATATGCTGATATTATAATTATGCCTGCACCTATAAGTAATAGGTACGGTCAGGGCCAGACTGCCCATCTTGCACTTCTGGCAAATGCCAGAAGGACCAATGGCCAGATGAGCAGGTCCAGCGTCAAATCCCAGCTGTGCAGCTCTGCCTCCCAGCGCTCTGCTCGGCCAGGGTTACTGAAAGACGGGGCGTGCCGCATGGCTAAGCCCCAGTGACTCGTGGCACGCCCCGGGAGGCAAGACCACGCTTCTTTTCCGGGCGCAAGGGACTGCCCAGTCCATCCCTGGGTACAGTAAAGCCATGTGTTACATATATGGTTACATATTTAAGTATAGGAGCATAATGAAATGGTCATTGTGGGCCTTATTCTGAGTCAGACTCAGTTGTGTTATGAACGCAGACAGACAATGTTTTTCTACTGAGCAGGGCAGTAACTAGGGTGGTGCGACATGTGCTACGGCACAGCAGGCAGGGGGCACTGTTCGGGCCTGTACATTTTTAATCATTCTCATTTGTAGCTTCCTCTTCTTTTATCCTCAGAATCTCTTGGCTACTCCTATCTCGTCCCTGGCTGACCCCCCTCCATCTGGCCACCTCTCCAAGCACCTTGAGTAACATCCTCTTTTATTTAACACACACAGCTATCTGCCCCACAATTTCAGATGGTAGCCCTGAACACAGCCACCAATTCCTGACCCAGGTGATACCAGCACACCTAGAGTACCCTTGCCGGTGAGTTCAGCTGCTGGCACAGGGTACATACACAGACCTCCCTGATATTTGCTGCACATACGCTACAAGCAGCACTTTTTCTACTCCTTCAGTCTGTGTTCTACACTGCCAGCTCCAGGCTTGTGCATGGCTGTTCTGATGGATAAATCCTGCTGCAGGTGCAGCTCCACCAGCGCTCTCCTACATTTAGAGCTGGTGAGTTAGGTAGGTCGTCAGGGAGATCGCCGGTATTTCTGGGGTTCTCGCTGACAATCAGGGAGGGTTGGCAAGTATGACGTGTCTGTATGAAGACTTATGACTCATAGCACCTGGGGAGGAGGAAATTGAGAGGGAACGGGTAGAAAAGCGTGGTATAAATATAATAAGGGCATGTAAACATAATTGCGGCTCAATTAGATGTGGTTCAGGCTCGGACTGGGCCACCAGGGATTTGGTGAATTCCCTGGTGGGCCCCAGTGATTTGTAGCCACGCTCTCTATCGCAGGAGGGTGCCGTTTGGTATGGCAGGCTGCAGTGCAGCTGCTTGCCGGGCAGTCATAAAAGGTGTGACTGACCCAGCCGGCAGCTACACGCAAAGGACAGGGCCACACTGCAGTCAGCAGTGCACTACTGGGCAATAAATACCAGTAGTCTCTGCAGAGGAGCATGTGCTGGACCCTGATTGGAGAAGCCCATCATATGCTTCTCTGACTCGTGAAGATCAACAGCAGCAGCCTCATGGGAGTTAATAACTGAGGCTGCCTTTGCTGCTCTTCCTGCTGCTCTGCCGACTGCATGTGTGGGCACTGGGCACTACAATGTGGTATAACGTGTGTGGGTTCTACAGTGTGGCATAATGTGTTTGCACTACAGTGTTGTATAATGTGCGTGAGCTCAACAGTGTGGCATAATGTGTGTAGGCAATATAGTGTGGCATAATGTGTGTGGACATTACAGTGGCATAATGTGTGGGCACTACAGTATGGTATAATGTGTGGGCACTACAGTGTGGCATAATGTGGATGTACTACAGTGTGGCATAATGCTGGTATATGTGTAGAGGTCTAATTTACCCACAACTGATTGGCATTGCAAGGGTTACTGGGCGACTCACCACTACTTCTCTGACTCCTCCATGCTTACCACTACCTCCCTGAACTATTTTCTTGGCAGTAAACGCAGCAGTATTAGTGGCCGCTGGGTAGGCCTCAACCCAATTAGAAAATACATCAGTGTATACTAATACATACTTAAGATTCCTGCAGGGTGGTAATTGGATGAAATCAATTTGTATCACCTGGAAAGGTCCATCAGTCGGTGGAATGTGGGACTGTTCGGTAGGGATCGCTTTCCCTATGTTCTTCCTCAAACAGGTCAGGCAGGACATTGCTATCTTTTCTGCTTGTGAAGAAAAACCTGGTGCGCACCAGTATGCTCTCACCAACTTGCACATACCTTGTTTTCCCAGATGAGTCAGACCATGTGCTGCCTCAGCCAGGCTGGGGTAATATGCCTTGGGTGCTACTGGCTTATTTTGTCCGTACCTCCAGAGCCCGGAGGACTTTTGCCCACATCCCTTGGACTTCCAAATGGACTTTTCCTGGATTGAACACAAATTTTGCATCTCAATTAATTTCAGCATATCAATTGTTTGGAAAGACATATTTTTTTCAGTGGGAGAAAACATTTTTAACCCTGCTGCCCATTTTGCAGCTTCATCGGCTCTGTTGTTGCCCAGTGACACCGGGTCATCCTCATATGTATGGGCTTTACACTTGATTACTGCCACCGCTTTGGACAGTTGGATTGCTTCTAAAAGATGTTTTATGTGTCGGGAATGTGCAACTGGTGTGCCTGCTGCTGTCATAAAATTTCTCAGACGCCATAGAGCCCCGAAATCGTGCACCACCCCGAACGCGTACCTCGAGTCAGTGTAAATGTTATCAGATTTGCTTGCTGCCAGTTCACACGCTCTAGTTAGTGCTACTAACTCTGCCACCTGGGCTGAGTGAGGAGGACCAAGAGGTTTGGCTTCTATGATGTCTGTGTCATTTACAACAGCATAACCTGTACATAATTCACCTGTGTCTGTTTGTCTATGACAACTCCCATCTGTGTAAAAAGTCACATCTACATTCTCTAAAGGTGTGTTGTGTATGTCAGGTCTAGCAGTAAAGGTCTGATTCAGATATGTCATACAATCGTGTGTATCATTATGACCGCTGAACTCACCCTCCGCCAGCAACTTGTCTCCTTTCACCCTTTGTACATCATGTTGTACATATGGTAAATACGTTGCTGGATTCAGCGTGCTGCAACATTTAACAGTGATGTTCGCAGGTGCGATTAGAGCTAGTTCCCATTTGGTCAACCTAGCCGAAGAGACGTGTCTGGTTTGAGCAGAGTTCAACAGAGCAGATACAGCATGGGGAGTATAGACAATCATATCATGACCCAATACTACGTCCTCACTTTTACTCACCAATAGAGCGGCAGCTGCTACACTTCTCAAACAGGTGGGGAGTGAACTCGCCACAGTGTCCAATTGGGCATTGTAGTATGCTACGGGCCTACTGGCATCACCATGTTTTTGTGTAAGGACACCTGCAGCACAACCATCGGCTTCCGTACAATACAAATCAAAAGGTTTTTCATAATCAGGTATTCCCAATGCAGGTGCTTTGGTCAGACTATCCTTAAGATTAAGGAAAGCCTGCTCTGACTCCTCTGTGTGTGGACATGATCGGGCTTTGAGGAAGAGATTAAGTCCTGTAAAGGCAAGGCCAAAATAGAAAAACCTGGGATCCACATTCTACAGTATCCACATATTCCCAAGAAGATATGAATTTGCTGTTGATTCTGCGGCAGTGTCATGTTTTGTATGGCCTGGATTCTATCATTTGTGAGATGTCTTAACCCCTGGGTTAGGCAGTGTCCCAAATATTTTACTCTGGATTGGCACGGCTGTAGCTTGTCCTTAGCCACCTTGTGTCCTGTATGCAAGAGATGAAACAACAAAAGTTTATTATCATTCAAATATGACATAAACAAATCAGAACACAGCAATAAATCGTCCACATTTTGAATTAGAACAGATCCATTTGCAGGTTGAAAAGATTGTAAACAGTCATGCAATGCCTGGGAAAAGATACTGGGGCTGTCTATGAAACCTTGGGGCAACAGTGTCCATGTATATTGCACACCTCTGTATGTAAATGCGAATAGATACTGACAGTCAGGGTGGAGAGGCACAGAGAAGAAAGCAGAACAGAGGTCAATGACAGTGAAATGGGTTGCGTTTGGAGGGATCTGCATAAGAATGACAGCTGGATTTGGCACTACGGGGAATTGGCTTTATACTACCTTATTAACACCTCTAAGGTCCTGTACCAGCCTATAACCCCTCCCACCACTCTTCTTCACTGGAAAGATGGGACTGTTGGCTACACTAGCTGAACGAACTAAAATTCCCTGTTGCAATAATCGTCCAATTATTGGAAAAACCCCTAATTCTACCTCCTGTTTTAGTGGGTATTGGGGAATTTTTGGAGCTTGCCTACCGCTTTTCAAATTTACCATTACAGGGCTTACGTTTGCCATTAATCCAGTGTCCTGTCCATCCTTAGTCCAAAGGGAATCTGGAATTTGGGACAACATTTGATCTACCTGGGATGGATTTTCATTTAAACTGGTAGAGTGATACATTAGCCTTTGGGGAGTGTCCAACATATCCCGCACCTCTGTGCGTATCCCTTATGGGGATATCCAGGTACTCTCTGGTTTGGGGTCCTAACCTTTTTACTCTGCAGGTTCTACTTAAATGTCCTGGCTGGTTACAATTAAAAGATATTCGTGGATCGGATGAAGACACGGGTTGTTGTGAGGTCTGAGCAGGGGGAAGAAGTGGTGGATATGGGTAGGGATATGGAGGATAAGGGTATTGTGGGTGATATTAAGTTTGTGAGTAGTGTGGGACCTGTGGTTGTGTAGGGTTAGTAGAATAGAGCTGTGTTTGCTGTTGCGTGGGATTAGTGAGGGCATATAACTGTTCAGGTGTAGGTGTGTGTGTAGATGCAAGTGTGTCTGTTGGCTGTGATGTTACCATCATTCCTTCCAGAGCTTGAATACTGACAGCCATTAGTTTTTCGCTCTGGGTTTCTCTCTTCTTTGAGATGTTCTTATCATGTTCTATGGCAGATTCTATGAGTGTATCTATTGTGACTCCCCTCCAGCCAGGTTGTGATGTCTGAACCTGACTTTTTAAGTTTTCCTTAAGACCGTCCATGAGTACCGTAACTATCATTCCCCTGTGGTGAGTGCTATCTTTAATATCTTCTATCCCAGTGTACTGGGTGATAGCCTGCAGAGCCCGGTCGCAATACTCTTCTGCAGATTCACTCTCCTTTTGCTTTATGGTGAAAATTTTGTTCCAGTTACCTACTACCGGAAAATATATACCCAATTGGGTTACAATGCGGGAAATGTTACCTTGGTTTACTTGGTCCGTTAAGGGAACCTCACCATCCAATACACAATCCGTGATAAATTTTGTCACGTCGGTATTGCGTGGTAGACAGGCCCTTAACACCACACTCCAATCTTTATTAGTTGGCTCATGAGAACTACCCAAATTCCTCAAAAATTTCTGACATATGGCTAGTTCCTTTTTGGGATCGGGGAAATCATTTATGATGGAATTTAGTTCTGCTCTTGTCCAAGGACAATGCATTACCACTTCCCTCATGGGCACTACACCGTTCGCATCTGCATTCCCATTCGGAACAGTTATTGTCCGAATGGGAGCGCTGCTACCTTTGACCTTGTTACTTGGCTGGGGGTTTAATCTGTTGCTGTTACGTATGGTATTAACAACTTCCTCTATGGGTGCAGAGGGTGTTAGCACTTCCCTTGCTGTTACCGATGGAGATGGCGGCACCACTCGTGATTGTCGTGGCGTAGCATCTATCATTTGTACAGCATGGGAAATGGCAGACATTACAATAGGTTCATCATCGAAATCATGAACATTTTCTTTATAGTTGCTTAAGAGAGGGTACAAATTGCTTGTTAAATTTTTATGGGTATTTTTGATAACTGTACTTGCACCTCCATCCACATAAGGTGGGGGTGGTGCGCGTGAACTGCTGGCAATACCTTCCACAATGCTACCTTGCTGCACGAGCGCACCATTTTGCGGCTCGCCCGTATTGCAATTCAGCGTCGCGGATGTATTCTCTGGCAATGCGCTCGCAACGCTAGTTTGCTTCGCTTGCGCATTTTTAAGCCACGCATCCCCTTCATGCTGCCACAACTTTAAACATTCATAATATTTGACCTTTTTCTCTCGGGAGCGCATCAGACTTATGTGAGCCCGGACATTATCTAATACATCTTTATCAAAACTACCAATTCTGGGAAACGGTCTAACACTCTTTATCGTAATTTTAAACCATACATCACAATACCTTATTGCATAAGTACCGTACTTAAGGCCTGATTCAAACCCACTCGCAAGCGGCTGTCCGCTCGCAAGTGGGTCGATGTTGTGCGGGAGCTCCGTCGTGCGCATGCGCCAGACGCGACAAGCGAAGGACTTTCCTTCGCTCGTTGTGTCTGATCAAAGGGGGTGTGCTGTCGATGTTGATTGACAGCACGCCCCCTTTGGTGGGCGTGCCGGGGGCGTGCCTCCCTGACGGAGGCGTTCCCAAGGGAACGCCTACCGTCAGAAGCCAGCCCACTTACATCACTAGTGATGTCAGTGGGAGTGATTTTGGCTCTGATAGAGCCAAAATCACTCCGGGCCTTGCGGTTGAAAACCTCAACCGCAGGCTCCGGCTCGCAGTGGCGATGGTCGCGATGGTCAAGACCATCGCGGCCATCAAACTGCGCGCTCGTATAGGCTGTGGGTGGTGACCCACAGCTATACGAGCGTCCAGGAGGACGCTCCATAATTATGGAGGGCGGCCCTCATTCAGAGCGTGCGCTCTGCTCAGAGAGTACGGCTCTGAATGAGGGCCTTAGTATACATAATACGACGGGCCGATCCAAACGGCGCTTCCATTAGCAGCACATCTTTGTCTAACATCTCTATTGTTTCCATGGCCCCCATTCTGAGACAACTCCTATGTTTTTCAATAAAGATTTAAACTGGTGAAAGACAGTCAAGATACTTTCACTTACTTGTGGACGATTTAAACGGCAGCGCCCACACACCTGTGAAGATTTGAAGAAGGCTACTCCACACACCCGGATAAGATTTAAGAAGGCAACTTCCACACCTATGGAAGTTTAAGTCGGCTACTTCCACGCTCCTCTCTACAACAAAGACAACATGTACACCTGCTACTGTGTATAGAACGGTAAGCTGCTTACCGAGGGGCTAGCACTTAGCCCTTAAAAGTCATACGGTACCTCTAACTTTAGGGAACAAGTTACCCCTACCAACAAATACTCACTGTTACACACTTTTTTCATGCGCAGAAAAATACACGTTAACCCAGATATTGACAACAATTGAAAAGAATGTAAACCTCAACGGCTTTGTTTAAATACGTGGCAGCACGACCGGAAGTACGTATACGCTATTGTGCGACCAGTCGCATACACAATAATGTATGATAACCTTTATTTCCTAGCAATGATAATAAATGTGCATACTCGAATCTTATACCTTATAGCTTATGGAACCTTGTATGTGAATATGTAATGTGTGAGTATGTGGGGTTTGATGTAAAGACGCTAGTTAACTTGGGGCAGATACGTGTGCATGGAGCTAATATTCAGCGTTTTCATACAGGGTCTTATGCATTCGCTAATATGCGACTAGTTAACAGTGCAATTGTGTGTATTAATGTGTGTGTATGAGAAATGGTGAAAGATGCAATCGCATGATGCTAATAGTAATATCGCCACATGTACTAAAGTGTGAGTTTATCTAAAATGGCGCTTAGGCGGCCAATCGCAAAATGGCATCTTGCGATCTCATTTCCAAGATGGCGTCTTGCGGCCTTTCGCAAGATGGCGTCGCTGCGATCCAATTTTAAACTGATCTTGTCTCAGCCAATTATCCAGCTTCGACACTACTATACTAAAAAAGCCCTTGTAATTATAATACCGCAGTTGGGAAAATACGAAAAAAAAAATATTATAACATGTTATTTATTCTAATTTTTTCTCCCCTCCATCAGTCTGGTACACCTAAAGACATCAAACACACAGCAATGCAGGAGGTCTCTTCATGCAGACCTCCGGAGCCAGGCAGTTTGCGGCCGGTGACCTTGGAGGATTCCGTCCTGTGCCGAGGCACCGGCCGCACCACCCTCCCTACGGCCCTGTGTGTGCAGAACATTCATTACAAGATTAACATTATGATTTTTGGTTAAAGAGGGGTAAAGCAGAAGAGGTGTTATAGAACATGTTAATCTACACATGCACAACAGTGATGACGTGTGTTACTGTATGTCCAATATGTTGCTATAACATCCTAGACTAAAACAGTTGAAATGTCATAAACACGTTACTTTTTACCTGTATATTAGCATGTGGCTGCTCTGTATGGTCTCTGTATGACATTTAGGGGTAGATGTACTAAGCTCCGGAAAGTGATAACAGTGTTCTCCCCAGAAAATTTTTCCAGCCGGGTGGCATCAAGTAGTAACCGGGTGGGGACTTTCGCAATAATAAAATGTTTTAAATTCTGTCCTTATAATGATTTAAACTTGAAATAACAATTTATATATTAATTCTCCTCTTCTTCTTAGGGGCCCAGTCAACTGCAGTTTTTTCATAATCAAAGTCTGTAGGATCTGGTCCCTTTTGTGAAATCAGCATCAGGTTATTTAGTGTGCTCTGCTTCATGCCATTCCTTAAGCAGGTTTTAATTAGTTTTAGAGTAGAAAATCCTCTTTCACATTCAGCTGTGTTTACAGATGTTTTGTTTGCATGCTTGTATATGCATTCATATGGACACTGATGCATGGGTTACATGTGCTATGCTTCATTGTTCAGCCATTTGCAAACTATTGACATACTGTACACAAGACTACACCCACTTCCCAGCAATCCCCATGGTCCTAGAGACCGTCACTGAAGATTCAGGCTTTCACATACAAGGTAGGGAGTGTCTACAAACATTAGGCATATCTAATGCAATAACATCACATCCTCTTTTCTTTAAAGATAACCCCTGTATCCTTCAGTGCAACAATTCAATAATGTAATATGTTAAGAATATCATCTAACATGTTTCAATAAGTCTCTCTGGTCTGCAAATTTCTCTTTTGGATCTTTCATACACAGTCTGTGTTTCATCAACCATGTTGGACCTTTCTTGAATCATGGTTTGTTCGCCGTTATCCAGATAATCATACATGTCAGATGAAGGATATTCTTCAGTCATGTTGTCTTCATGTTGGTTAGGTTGAGATCTTAAATCCACCCGATTTCTTCTTACTTCTGTTCCACGCTTCGTGCGTATAGTATAAGATCTTGGTGCTACTTGTGCTTGTACAGTACCTTTCTGCATCCAAATGCCTTTGTCATAGTCTCCGAGATGGCTTGGTCACCCGATCTAAGATCAGATAGGCTTTTTGCTTGTCTATCATGGAACAGTTTTTGTTTCACCTGTTTTCGTTCCTTACTCAGTCTGACTAATGTTGAACTATGCATTTTAAGCAGTTCATCATGTATTGGAAGATTTGCTCTACTTCTCCTTCCCATCAACATTTGTGCTGGAGTGAATCCATTCTGCAGAGGTGTACTGTGGTAGATTTAGAGACTTTTGTAGAAATCTTCTTTACCTTCCTGTGCTTTTTTCATGAGACTCTTTACAGTTTTTACTGAACCTTCCCCAATCCATTTGACCGTGGATAGTGGGTACTTGACGTAGTATGGACAAATTCCCAATCATCAGCAAATTGTTTAAATTCAGCACTGGAAAACTGAGGACCATTGTCAGTGAACACCTCCATAGGAACACCATGCCTTGCAAAGATTGACATGCAATTGATTACAGCTTTACTAGTAGTTGTATGTAGTGTCTTCACCTCAGGATAATTAGAATAATAATCAGTCACGACAATGTACGTCTTCCCATTACAATGAAACAAATCTGCGCCTACCTTCTGGTATGGTCTCTCTGTCACAGCACTTCGACTTGTTGCTTTGGTCTATACATAAGACATACCTCACATGTAGCTGTTGTCTGTGCTATGTCTTGGTTCATTCTTGGCCAATACATCACTTCACGTTCCCTCCGCTTTTTCTTCTCCTAAGTGGCCTTCATGTATCTTGCGCAGCATAGTTTTTCTTAGTCATGCAGGTATGACTTTGTAAATTATGTCATTGGCAACAGTAAGGTCACAGTATAAATATGCTGTGCGCATGCGCATGGCTTCTGTTGACCCGGCAGTGATCGGTCACTGCAACTTTTCCCACCAGTGGGACACTTCAACCTGCTGGTGGGGAAGGCACAGGGCAGGCTGTTTTAGTGGGCTGCTGTTAAAAGTCCAGGGTGCATTTTGTCCTTTTAAAATCGGGCAGGGCACGGCGTCCTACCAAAACAGCCTAGCGGGAACACTACCGGATGCTATCTTCATGCTGTGCATCTCAGCCGTCATTGGATTGGTTGCATAGCGAATCCCCAGGACCCCTAAATATATATAAGCACTCCTCCCTCGCAATAAAGACATGGGCGGCACTCCGGGACTTAGAAAAAAATGCATATATTTTAACACCAACGTTTCAGAGCTCCACCACCTCTTTTTTCAAGGTACGTACTCGGAGCAGCCCGGCCCGGGAGGATGGACTGAGGAGCGGATGGCGGCGGCCGGAGCGGGGATTCAGGTAAGTGTTGTTTTTATTTTTATTATATGTCTGTCTACTCGGGTAAGGGGGGACTCTCATTGGCTACTGCGCCCACTGCCTGAGCTGGGCTGGAGCTTTCCAGCTCCCGCAGTGGGTAATGGGAGAGATGTCATGAAGCCTCTCCCATAATGCAGAGCAGTCCGGCCCGGGAGGACGGACTGAGGAGCGGATGGCGGCGGCCTGAGTGGAAGCTACTACTGGGGCACTGATAGGGAGGGAACCTCCACTGGGGGAACAACAAGGTGGGGACTACTACACTAATACAAAGGGAGGGACTACTACAAGGGGGTGGCTACTACTGGGGCACTGCATAGGGGGGGAAACTCCACTGGGGGCACAACAAGGGGGAACTACTACTGGGGGGACCACTACAAGGGTGGGGACTACCACTGGGGGCACTGCATTGAGGGACCACTACTGGGGGCACTATATAAAGGGCAATACTGGGGCACTGCATAGGGGGGAACCTCCACTGGGGGAAGTATTCGCTAATAAAACCTCTAATATAAAGCTTTTAATGCGGAGGAACCTTTTTATAAGTTTTTGTATGTGTAAGTGTGAGAGTATGCGTGGTGCATTTATGTTATGTAATGTGCATATGGGCTATGGTAGGACTTTCAACAATATGCGGTAAGCAACGCAGACGCACGACGCTAATAATCGCAACACAAGATGGCATCGTCAGGGGTGACACAAAATGGCGTCACCAGATATTAATTTAAGATTTGGTCTCAGCCAATCATCCGGCTTCGACAGTCCACCCTTTGATAGCAACCAAAAAGCTATCACACTCTGATCTTAACCTTTTGTAGTCATGCATAATAATGTATTATTCAAGGTTATAAATGGTGCAACACAACTACCCGTACTATCCCGCTGATGTCATCAATTGCGGCCGCACTCGGCCAGACGTCGGCAGCACGTGGAGTGAAAAGCCAAGGCCAGGCTGAACTCCACCAATGAACCACTTCAACTCGGACTTGTCCCGTGGAGGTGATTCATCGCAGAGTAAGGTAGGGACAGTCTCAACATATGGCAGTAACACACTTAAAACCGGACTTCACCTTTCTAACCAAATCCTCAAAAAGGAACTATAAACACTGTTTACTAACAAACT
The DNA here is from genome assembly GCA_031769625.1 of Taudactylus pleione. Taxonomy (NCBI): domain Eukaryota; kingdom Metazoa; phylum Chordata; class Amphibia; order Anura; family Myobatrachidae; genus Taudactylus; species Taudactylus pleione. The sequence goes on from JAUIMM010000153.1 coordinate 5,085,967, forward strand.
TTTCTTACAGGTGCCACTTGTTTAATTTAATTAGAGTCACTAGCGCTCATAACCACCATTTCGACACAAATAGGTCACTGATCCGTTAATAATGCGTGTCAAGAGGGTGTCAACTCTTCTACGCCATCTGCGGATCTATAGGGATCATTGGTGGGATGTGGGATCTCATTGAACCTATAGAGGAAGTTTGGGGACTTGAGACTACATTATCTAGGATGTTTGAAAATAACTTTAACAATACATTCATGCATGACCACAAGGTTCCATATTCCATCATCTGATGGTACACTCTAATTCAGGGGTGTAATGCAGTTCTTCCTTGACCTTGGTATCCATACTATCATTGATTACCACCATCATGATTCCATTCTCCATGTTGACCTTAGCATTACATTTTCCACACTTCAACACAGCAGGAACACATCTGACACATAAGCCAATAATAAGATGACAACCAATATGAGGATCAGGAGCTTACCTACAATAGCAACCATTTCCTGAACCCACTCTCCTAGACCGGAGAACCATTTTACAGGGTTCAACCAGGAGAACCACTCTTCTACCTTTTTCTCTACCTCAGTTAATGAGGCATTATGGTTCTTTAGAAAATCCCATTTCAGCTGCACAATCTCGTCCCTCTTCCGATATATCAACTCTTTGGGGTCACTAGTATTATTTGTGATGTAAGTGCAACATTTGACACCAATTTGGGTGGCCAGAGTCACACAGTATCCACCAGTTATAGCTGTTAAATAATTTAACACTAGTCTATATTGCACAAGTTCTTTCTTATAGGCCTGTAGCTCCTTACCAGTGTACCTGAATGTGTCATCATACATTTCGGTGATATTATCTATTCATTTAGCAAGGTCCTGGATGTATCTAAACTTTAAAGTACCCAGAGCGATCCTGGTGGGATCTAATGCTACCAAAATTTGGAAGCCAGTTGTTTCGCTAATCAACTGTGTGGCTGTATGTACATCACCAAATATCATGTTTCTTTTGTCTCTGTGTTCATACTGTGTAAGAAGATATGGTGATGGTGTGTTTTTATGAATACCAAGCATTTCACCATGTGTAAGGGTCATATCCTCTGGGAGTACCCTTCCCAGATAACATATATCTTCAGAACTTGGAGTGAGCCACTTGTACGCTTTCCTTCCACATATAAAATACACATCGTCTGGGAGTACATAAGGGATAGAATGCATCATTATCATCGGGCACAATTCTCTGACAAATAATCCTACCCCAGAGTTTCCCATTTGACTGATACACGTTTTAGGTTGTACAATAATTGCACAGTACCCTTCTGGTACTCTGCCAACCATTACCTTGGTAGAACCAAGTGTATACTTATACCGGAAGTATCTTCCACTGGTAATGTTGCGTATAATTCTACAGTCTACTGGTTCATTATCAGCTCTGTGTGAAAAGGTCATTGTCTGATTGTTCCCGGACACCTCCCAATTTCCTGGTTTATTGAAATTGGTGATGTTTAAGCATAACAGGGATCTATCCACCTGGTACTGGTGGAGCTTAAAATTTGGAGGTTTGGACTTAATGAATTTCCCATCCAGCGTTTTCCCCTTATGTATTCCAAGAATCTCAGAGACATTTAACGGGAATGGTACTAATCCTACATTATGTTGTCCCTGAGGCACATGAGTGCAAACCCAACACTCAGTCTGGTTTAAGACCTTACCCACTAAGGAATGGTAAATCCTCTAAAGGATGCTCGCCCAAATACAGGTTACTCTTGGACTGGCATTGCTGGATGCACTTCTCATCAATTAGGGATCCACAGTTTGCACACATAAAGTATTCCTCAGACAATAGACCTTCACACTGACTCCGAGTTTCTGGGATAACATCTCTTAATTACTGTACTGAGTTTGGTCAGATACCGCCCTGGTGAATGTATTGCTCCTTCTCCCGACTCCACTCCATCGGTATCACCATCGACCTCTCCATCCATCATCTGTCCACCGTTAAAGAAACAAGACATCCCGAACCAAACAAGGATGATGAGAACTGTGGAAGAAAATAGGAACGCAACCCCAGCCCGCCACTCCATTGCTGGAATAGTGGGCTGCAAATTTCCATAGCTCAGGTATCTCACTGCAGTCTTTAACTCTCCTGGAACAAGGTCGCAATTGACAGGTCTGCGTTATCTGCCTCGACTCCGCCTTGTATCTCCACCGGATAGTTGACCTTCCTGCAGTTAGTGGAATGGACCCAGGTATCTCTCTCTTCCAGTTTCAAGGATGTCGTACTTGTCAGCAACACTTGATACGGACCTTCCCACCGATCTGTCACACAATCTGAACATAAGAAATTTCTGCTCATAACAAATTCTCCAGGTTCAACATCATGACAGTTTGTTTCTGGCATATCTGGTGACAACAATTTAAATTTCTGCTGCTGCTGTTTCAACTGTTTACTCATTGTTATAAGATACTTCATAGTAACCTCATTGTTACTCTTCAAATCTTCCTGTGGACTTACAATCAGATGAGGTTGTCTCCCAAACAGTATCTGAAAAGGGGCCAAATTAAGAGGGGGTCTAGGAGTTGTCCTGATGCTATGAAGGACTAGCAGTAAGGCTTCTGGCCATCCTAGTCCAGTTTCCGCCATGATCTTACTCAGTTTATTCTTAATAGTACCGTTTACCCTCTCCACCTTGGCACTGGCTTGCGGTCGATAGGGGGTGTGAAGTCTACTATTAATACCCATCAACTTACACATGTTCTGGAAGACATCACCAGTGAAATGAGTACCCCTATCACTTTCTATGATTCTAAGGATACCGTACCTGCATACAAATTCCTGAACAATCTTTTTAGCAGTAAACGCAGCAGTATTAGTGGCAGCTGGATATGCCGCAACCCAATTAGAAAACACATCTGTACAAACTAATACATACTTGAGATTCCTGCAGGGTGACAATTGGATGAAATCAATTTATATTACCTGAAAAGGTCTGTCTGTCGGAGGGATGTGGGATGGCTCAGTCGGTATTGTCTTCCTGACATTCTTCCTCAAGCAGGTCAGGCAGGACATTGCCCTTTTCTCAGTTTGAGAAGAAAAGCCTGGTGCACACCAATATACTCTGACCAACTTGCACATACCTTGTTTACCTAGGTGAGTCAGACCATGCGCTGCCTCAGCTAGCCTTGGGTAGTATGCCTTGGGAGCCACCGGCTTACCTTGTCCATCTCTCAAGAGTCCAGAGGACTCTTGCCCACAACCCTTTGATCTCCAGACTGCCTTTTCCTGAATGGAACACACATTTTGCATCTCAATTAATTTCTGCATATCAATTGCCTGAAAAACCATCATTTGATCAACTGGTATGTTAACTCTTAACCCTGCTGCCCATTTGGCAGCTTAGTCTGTTCTGATATTGCCCAGTGACACCGGATCTTCTTCACATGTATGGACTTTACATTTGATGACAGCTACTGCCTTTGGTAGTTGGATTGCTGTCATGTCCTTTTATGTGGTGTGTATGGTGTGAGTGTGCAACTGGTGTGCCTGCTGCTGTCATAAAATTTTGAAGACACCAAAGAGCTCCAAAATCGTGGACTACCCCGAAGGCATACCTAGAGTCAGTGTAGATATTAGCTGACTTACCTTCTGCCAGTTCACACACTCTCCTTAATGCCACCAGTTCATCCACCTGTGCTGAATGAGGTGGACCAAGTGGTTCGGCTTCTACAACATCATAATCATTTACAACGGCATAATCTGTGCATAATTCTCCTGTGTCAGTTTGTCTATGGAAACTCCCATCCATGTAAAATGTACATTTTCTAAAGGTGTATCACGTATGTCAGGTATTGCAGTAAAGGTCTGATTCAAATATTCCATACAATCATGTGCATCAGTATACCTGCAGAACTCACCTTCCACCAACGACTCACCTCTCTCCACCCTTTGTGCATCCTGAGGCACATACGGTAAATACGTTGCTGGGTTTAACGTACTGCACCGTTTAATGGTGATATTTGCAGGTGCTATTAGAGCTAGTTCCCATTTCATAAACCTAGCTGAGGAAACTTGTTTGGTTTGGGCAGAATTCAGCAAAGCAGATACAGCATGGGGTGTATAAACAATCATATCATGGCCTAATACTACATCCTCACACTGACCAAAAGAGCAGTTGCTGCTACACTTCTTAAACACGTTGGGAGTGATCTTGCCACAGTGTCCAATTGTGCACTGTAGTATGCTACAGGTCTACTAGCATCACCATGTTTTTGTGTGAGGACACCTGCTGTGCAGCCATCAGCCTCCATACAATATAAATGAAAAGGTTTTTCGTAATCAGGTATTCCCAATGCAGGTGCTCTTGTCAGACTGTCCTTAAGGTTAAGGAAAGCCTGCTCTGTTTCCTCAGTGTGTGTGACACGGTCAGGTTTTGAGGATGACACCAATTCCAGCAAAGGTAAGGCCAAAATAGAAAAACCTGGGATCCATGATCTGCAGTATCCACACATACCGAAGAAGGTACGGATTTGCTGTTGGTTCTGCGGCAGTGTCATGGTCTGTATGGCCTGTGTTCTGTTGGTTGTCAAATGTCATAGGCCCTGGGATAGACAGTGTCCCAAGTATTTAACCTTAGTCTGGCATGGCTGTAATTTGTCCTTAGTAACCTTGTGCCCTGTCTGTGAGAAATGAAGCAACAGTAGTCTAGTATCATTTAAACATGACATAAACGAATCAGAGGACAAAACAAAAAATCATCTACATATTGGATTAGAACAGATCCATTGCCTGGTTGAAAAGATTGCAAACAGTCGTGTAAGGCTTGAGAGAAAATACTGGGGCTATCTATAAAACAGGGGCAATCGTGTCCATGTATATTGTACCCCCCTGTACGTGAATGCAAAGAGATACTGACAATCAGGGTGAAGAGGGACAGAGAAAAAAAATGGGTTGCAGATGGTGGAATCTGCATGAGGATGACAGCTGGATTGGGTACTACAGGGAATTGGCTCTCGACTACTTTATTTACACCACTAAGGTCCTGTACTAACCTATAACCCCTCCCCCCAGCCTTCTTCACTGGAAAGATGGGACTGTTGGCAACACTTGCTGTAAGGACTAAAGTCCCCTGTTGAAACAATCTCTCAATTAAAGGATACACCCCTAGCTCCACCTCTGGCTTTAAAGGGTACTGAGGGATTTTAGGAGCCTGTCTTCCACCTTTTAAGCTAACCATTACAGGAGCTACTTTTGCCATTAATCCAGTATCCTGACCATCTTTAGTCCAAAGGGAACCCGGTATTTGAGATAACAACATCTCTTTTACCTGAGATGGACTTTGATCTAAAATGGTAGAGTGAAGCATCAACCTTTGTGGAGTGTCCAATAAATCCCTTACTTCGTGCTCAACTCTCTCTGGGATATCTAGGAATATATCATCAGGGGTACAGTAAATGACACATCCCATTTTACATAACAAATCCCTTCCCAGCAGGTTAGTAGGAGCCGCCGCTCCTACTAACCTGGAGAAAAGAATGCTTGGTATGCAGTGGCCCAATAGTAACCTCTGCAGATTTAGTTAAAGGATAATGCTGCACTTTACCCGTTACTCCCACTGCTGGTACTGTCTTGTTGGTCACCTGTAAATTTGATGGAGAATTTAACACTGATCTGGTCGCCTGTGTCTACAAGAAAAGAGTGTTTAGTACCAGCTATATCTACTGTCATTGTTGGTTCTTCCCTAATACTCTCAGTTAACCTGACTGGCTGTAGACTACAGGTATGACCTAACCCCTAGCACTGACTGTCACTCTCTAACAGAGCATTCACTGCCACAATGTGCGCAGGCGATTGCTGGAAGTTTCCTGAATTATTTTGTTGTCCCCTCTTCTTTACTTTACAGAACCTACTTACGTGTCCTAATTGGTTACACTTAAAACACCTCCGTGATTGAAATATGTTTTGTAGCTGTGTGGTTTGGGGTGCGTGAAGAGTTTGCGGCTGTGTATGGTATGGGTTTTGTGGCAAGGTGTGTTGATATGTGTATTGTTGCTGAATGTGGTATAGGTGTTGTGGCTGAGTGTACATTCCCTCTAAAGCTTGAATGCTCACTGCCATTAGCTTCTCATTTTGTGTTTCACTCTTCCTGAGGATGTTTTTATCATGTTCTATAGCTGACTCCCTAAGAGCATCTACCATAATTCCTCTCCAGTTAGGCTGAGAGGTTTGAACCCTGACTGCTACTTCCCTGTGGTGTGTGTTATCTTTTATGTTCTCTATACCAGTATACTGAGTGATTGTCTGCAGTGCTCGGGTGAAATAATCTGCTGCAGACTCACTATCCTTTTGTCTGATAGTGAAGATTTTACTCCAGTTCACTACAACTGGAAAATATACGGCCAATTGTGTGACTATGCGTGCAATGTTTTCTTGATTATCCTCGTCAGGTAAAGGGTCGTCTCCATCCAATATACACGCCATGAAAAACTTTTTCACGTCGGTATTGGAGGGGAGACATGCCCGTAATGCCACTCGCCAATCTTTATTCGTTGGCTCGTGGGCATTACCCAAATCCTTAACAAACGTTTGACACTTAGCTAATTCTTTTCTAGGATCGGGGAAATCTGACATTATGGAATGTAACTCTGCCCTCGTCCATGGACAATGAATAGTTACTTCCCTCGTGGGAACTACACCATCTCCGTTCGGATTCCCATTGGGAACAGTTATTGTCCGGACAGGATGGACACCTACCACTCTGCTATTGTTAGAGTTAACTATGGGAACTTTGGCCTTAGTACTTGGGGGGTTCAATCTGCTACTGCTACGTACTGCACTGTTCTCACCGTTCTCCATGGCTTTTACGGCAGGTGGGATCGCTTCTGCTGCTACACTTGGTGAGGTCACTTCCCTTTCCTGTATCAGTGCTGTCTCTCACAGATTAATTGCATGTGAAACGGCTGACACTACAACGGGTTCATCATCTGCATACACATTTTCCTTATGATTACTCAGGACAGGGTACAAATTACTTGTTACATTTTTATAGATTTTATTATAGGCTGTACCATCACCGCCCACCGCATAGGGCGGTGGTGGTGCACATGCGCTATTCCCTTTGCTACTGGAAGCACTGCGCCACTCAGCCACATGTTTCCCTTGTGCTGCCACAATTTTAAACAGGCATTATACTTTACACATGTCTTCAGGGATTTGACTACACATATCCTATCTTTCAAATTATTTAGCACCTCCAAATCAAAACTGCCGATTTTAGGGAAAGGCTTCACACATACCTCGGTCATCTTAACCCATACATCACAGTACGCAGTTGCATACGCACCATACTTAGTATACATTATATGCCTTGCCGATTCTGTCGGTCCTTCCATGAGCAGCCTATCGTCGACCATGACTAGCGATTGTCTGGCACCCATCTGGGAAAACGCTGAAACCTCGCTAAGAAAATGTCGACCGGTACACGCTTTAACAAGCTACGTGTACGCACTCCTTCTCGTTATGCCTGCCGACCCGCTAGCCGTTTCGGCCAGTTTGCACAACGAGGAGCAAAATACCTGCCTATTGCAATCTACCCTGCTTTCGGCAAATTCAACCAAGCTTCACCGCTCGCTTGTACACGATTTCAATGAGCTATGTGTAAGCACTCCTTCCCTTTTCGAGTTACTTTCCCCTGGTAGCATGTAATTGTTCCAATAATGCTTACCCTTTCCAGTTATTTGACTCCACACGCCCCCCGTTACAACCACGGTCTACCCAACCGTGCAGTCTAATCGCAATGCCCAGAGAACCTAACTGATCAATGGGTTTTGCGATCACTCTGAGGGGACAGCTAACCTCCATATTCCTAACGCACGGGAAATTTATGGTTAGCTACCGAATACCACTATGTTCCTGCTCTGTACACTGGCCCAGTAGTTTTCTTGCCCCGTCGGGTGCCAATACGAGTTTCTCTAGGCCTAACAGACAGTGACCTATTTACATCACATGCATACACTCACTTTCATACACCTTTTGTTTTCTGCGCAGAAAAACTTTTACTTAAATTTGGCAGTTGCAATTTAAAGGGGTTAACCAGTTAACCACGCTGTGCATATAACAAGACTATTTATCAAAATGACTGTTTAAACCCACGGCAGTATTACCAGATACACGTGTACGCTATTGTGCGACTAGTCGCATACACAATGATGCGATTGATACAGAAAAGCAAAAAAATTACGCTATTGGGCGACTAGTCGCATACATAATAATGCGACTAACACACAAAGCGCGAACAGACAATAAAAGAAACAAACTTTTCTCTCTTGTCCCAGGTTCCTAATCAGCGCCCCTTAAAATCACACAACATCGATTCCACAACACTGAATGGTAGCAGGGTTTTGAACACAGTGCATTCTTACCTGCTTATGGCGCCTTCCACCCTTTGGTGCGGAATCGAGGTCCGTTCGCTATCGTGCAAATTTCGGTGGCGTGATATCAGCTGCAAGCCACCATCTATCGATACCCCTAAATCTATATAACCAATATGTCGCTGTTTAGCGATACAAGTTGTAAAATAAATAATTGCTTTCCAGACTTATATTGTGGTTCCAAAGCACAAAAGTTCTTATTGCAATAAAAGAAAGTTACATGCTTAGATCTAGCACAATTAGCGCAAAAGACAATTAAATACAAAAGGTACAAGCCAATACATACGCGTGCACACTGGTCCCAGTAAACAGTTGTCACTCCAGAAGCCTGTGGTTATCCAAGTAGAATGGCTGTATACTATAACCAGTAAGCAGGCTATATACCTTACAGAACAAAGGAACTAGTTAACAGGTTTCCATTGGGTCTTGCTCCTGGACATTCTGATACGATGCAGGTCATTGGACAGTTCATATAGCATCACTGGGGTTATGTCCCAGTTCCTCAGATGTTGCTTTGTGTGGTTTTCCCGCCGAAGAACTGGTTTAAACTAATAAAAGACACTATACAGCTTTACATTCTAACCACTAATTTCTTATAGTTCATATCTTGTGAACGCATGATGCGGAAATCTGCAAATACACAGTGATTTAGAATGATACCAAACATGATATGTCCACTAGCTTATATACCTTAAATATCGTATACATTACATTTCACAACATAAGTATTCGCTAATAAAACCTCTAATATAAAGCTTTTAATGCAGAGGAACCTTTTTATAAGTTTTTGTATGTGCAAGTGTGAGAATATTGCGTAAAGTCGCTAGTATGCTTGGTGCGTTTATGTGTTCCGTGTTTGATAAACAGCGCAACTGTGCGCTGTGTGTCTTGTATATTTTATATGTTTTATTTAATGTGCGTATGGGTTATGGTCGGACTTTCAACAATATGCGGTAGCAATGCAGACGCACAATGTTAATAATCGCAACACAAGATGGCGTCGTCAGAGGCGACTCAAAATGGCGTCGCCAGATATTAATTTATGATTTGGTCTCAGCCAATCATCCGGCTTCGACATGGCTATTAATAACAATCATTTTAATTTAATAGCAACTGTACAAACTTGAATGCCACTTGTACAAACTTGAATGCCACTTGGATTCATGGTAATATAGAAGCACTTTCCCCTATTCACACATCCTGAGGTTCTAAAGACAAAACTGTAAAAATAGATCTTTAAATGATATGTAATTTCATGCATACATGTTGGCCCTGGAGTCCACAAGGAGGCTTTGTACACTGATGATGTTCTCCTCGCTCTTACTGATCCCATTCGCTTTCTCCCTACCCTTCTAGATGAATTACACATACGGTAATCTTTCCAATTTTATGATCTATTCAGATAAAAACAGAAGGACATCCTTTGAACATGGACCATCCCACCCTTTGTTTCCTTGCTTCCAAATACAGCTAGTTACATCATGTTTAGAGTTTAAAGTAATCTTTTGATACACCTTTAAGGAGACCTATCACTTCCGCATTCATTAACCTGGTACCAGTTTACATGTTGATGCCTCCTGTATCTTTGCTTTGGATGCATCATTGCATTCTATTTTAGGTTGCACATATCTTATGGGGGCTTATCTTTACATGGGGTCAGTGGTGTGCATGACTCATAGCTTAGTATTACCAGTAGGATGATTTTCCTAAGGATAAGTAAGAATGTAGAAGTAAATTATCAAACAAGAATCCTGAAAGCATAATGACTTTTCTGCTGCTCAATGCTCTCCAAAGGTTAAGTTTGCAAAACACTAACAAAGAATATAATGACAAATATTTTCCCCTAAAACATATTCCCTGTACTACATAGTAAACTTATAGAGCAGAGGGGGTGTGGGCACAGCAGCAATGAAGTAGGAGGCTATGCTCGTGAGCTCTCTGGCACAAACTCCTGTTTCAACCTTCTGAGACGCTTTTGTCAGCGCTGCTGACCTCCTGTCCCTTACCCTGTTCTTCAGGCGCCTGCTTTACCGGCAGGAGCGGAGGAAGGAACTTGACTTGGTGCTCCTGGAAGTATTTTCTGTGCAGCCCCGGCCTGTCTGACTCCCGGTCACGTGACTGTCTGCGGGTAAATTGTGGGCTATTATAGTGCTCACATCCAGCCTTTTTCTCTCCTATCAAAAGCCCTGTGCTTAGTGCTTACTGTAACTAGTAGGAACAGTGCAGTGTATCCGGTCACATGACACTATTGGTGCTTTGCCTTACACCATAACTGTTTCTTCCTGCTCAGTGTGAGGAGATGACAGTACAGCAGCAGTGAGGCAAGTGACTGCCTATTTTGAAAAGACTGGCTCCTTATTTAATAGTAGAGCGGTCTGTCCCTGGGCTGTTCCTATTGCACTTAATTCACTTATTTCTCTATTTGGACATTTCCAGTTTTTTCTACTGCTCTTTCATAATTTCCTATCCCTACTATGGGAAAATCAAGACATGCTGCTGCAGCTAAGCTAGAACGCTTTGCTCGTTCCTCCACTCCTATACCCCCGGCGGATAGTGATTCTCAGGGTGCATCCCAGTCTACGACTCCCCCTCCTCTAACTACATCTGGGTCAGGGTCGGCACCTGAAGTTACATTGCAGCAAGTGCTGGAAGTAGTCACCTCTTGTGAAACCAAATTGGCAGATAAAATTGAGAAAGTCCAATCAGACATTTCTTTCCTCCGTCAAGATCTCCAAAGGGTCTGTGAAAGGAATGGGGAGGCAGAAACCCATCTCTCCACTTTAGAAGATTCTAATATTCTGTTACAAGCTCAAGTTATTGCCTTAACGTCTCAAATGTCTACCCTACAGAATAAAGTTTCTGATCTTGAAGGCAGGCTCAGACGTAATACTGTGTGGTTCGTTGGTCTCCCGGAGAAGGAAGAAGGATCTTCCCCTAAAGTGTTCCTTGAAAAGTGGTTGGTGACTACTTATGGTAGGGAATCGTTTACAGCCCATTTTGCCATAGAAAGAGCACACAGAATTCCTATAAGTCCTCTTCCACCTGGAACCCAGCCACGTACAAATTTCTTCATTACCAGGATCGGGACACTGTACTTAGATTGGCTCGAGTTAAAAGCCCACTGGAATGCAATGGAGGTAAAATTTCTACTTTTCCTGACTTTGCAGTGGATGTCCAAAAAGACAGAGCCAAATTCCTCCCTATAAAGCGTCGTCTTCAAGATTTAAATCTACAATATTCAATGTTATTTCCATGTAAACTACGCGTGGTGGCAGATGACGAATCAAAGTTTTTTCCACACCACGAGAAGCTGCGGCATGGCTGGACAGGAGGTCACCTGGGAATTGGCAAATGGCCCCAGAATCACTGAATATTGGTTACATTTGGTGATTATATTTGCCTTTGTTCTAATATGGTCAATGGCAATATGTCTGTATTTTATTGTATTCAGTATATATTTTCTAAGGTACTGTTTCTAATGTTATGCTGTATTACTAGTGTTTATATGCTATTGAATATTTTGCATATTTGTCTGACTAGATATCTATATTTGTATTTATGCTGACATGTCGGTCGTGATATGGTTGGAGAACGGTTGCATTGGTGGCTATTTTTCTTTTCCATTGCTCCCTTTTACCAATAGGATTGTGTCGTTCACAGGTTCTCAACCTCGGTCCTCAGGACCCCAAACAGTGCATGTTTTCCATGTCTCCTCACAGAATCACAAGTGAAACAATTAGCACCACCTGTGGATGTTTTAAAATGTGTCAGTTAGTAATGAATACACCTGTGCACCTGCTGGATGATCTGGAAAACGTGCACTGTGTGGGGTCCTGAGGACCGAGTTTGAGAACCACTGGTGTAGTTGTATCCTTTAGGTTTTAGTTCAGCTTGAGTTTAAGTATGCCTAGGTTTGGGTGGGTATATCAGGTGGGGGTTTTGATCAAATTTTTTTTTCTTTTCTTAAAATGTATTTTATTTTATTTTGTTTATGCCACACTATTTCTTTGGTGAGATCAAATGTGATTTATATTTGTATAAGTTATAATGGTAAAAATCTTGACATTAAATGTTCGGGGGTGGGGGTTAATGACCATGTGAAGCACTCTTTGGTCCTTAAAATGGTTAAGCAATATGGGCCTGATATTTCTTGCCTAATGGAAACTCACTTGGTTGGGAGTAAGGTATTGGCTCTTAAAAGACCCTGGGTCTCACACTTCATACTCCAGGGGTGTCTATTCTTATAAATAAATCGGTTCCTTTTCCTTTCACTGCGGTTCAGACTGACCCTTATTGACGTTATGTATTTTTAGAATGTATAATAAATTCTAAGCTCGGTTTGCTATTAGTGGTTTATATTCCCCCTCCTTTTACCTATGATGTTTTGAAACAAGCTGCTGGATTTGTGGACCGTTCTCCAGATACGCCAATACTATGTCTTGGAGATTATAACAATATATTGGATCTGTCTATAGATAAATGGCGTGAGTCTACGGATCCTCTCCCTACGGGAAATACTGGTTTTGCAAATTTTACAGCAGATTTGGAATGGATTGATGCATGGCGGATAAAACATCCTGGAGTACGGCAATTTTCCTGCTTTTCTGCCACGCATCGATCATTTTCTAGATTAGACTTGGCCTTGTTGTCCCCTTCTCTGATAACTAATATAGAGTATAAAGCCAGAGGGGTTTCGGATCACTCTCCTCTTTTGGTAGATGTTAATATGTGTACTTCTAGAGGTTTATGGCTTTGGAAGATACACCCATCTTGGCTCCTCCAAATGGGTGCAGGCTCAGAATTGGAAGAAATGTGGAAAGGCTATTTTGCTGATAATGTTGGCTCTACCTCTGTGACATTGGTTTAGGATGCGTTTAATGCCCTTTTACGCGGGTCATTGATAAAAAGGGTAGCAGAACTTAAAATACTTTACAGACAGAAAGAAGATGCTTTGGAGATGACTTGTAGGAAACTCGAGTTGGATTATCTGGGGGAAAGGTTGGAATCTTCTCGTTTGAAATGGTTAGCTGCTCAGACTGACTGGACTGATCATTTGACTGATAGGACGAACCGCAGACTATTGTTCCGTTCCCACTTGCATTATATGCAGGCTGACAGAACTGATAGTTTTTTGTCTCATTTAGTGCAAGCGGATCGTCCTGCTGCTTTTGTTTCAGTACTCATTGGGCCTGAAGGTTCTGTAGTCATGTCTACACCTGATATAGCAGAGATTATTAGTTCTTTCTATAAAAATGTATATACAACTAAGCTGATTGTAGGTATAGATGCCTTGTCACATGATGTTTCCGCTGCCAAGCTCCCCAAATTGTCATCAGAGGCCCAGACTTTTTTAGGCTCTCCTTTAACGTTAAAGAGATAGAAGTCGTGATTAAGTCTTTCCCTGGTAATTAGGCACCTGGATCCAATGGGATTCCCATAGAACTATATAAAAAACATGCCTGTATATTCTACGGCTTTTAGAGCTATTTAGTGGGCTGTATGAGGAGAATTTGTTTCCTTTATCCATGTCTGAAGCTATAATTGTTGTACTCCCCAAGCCTGGGAAGCATCCTAGATACCCGGATTGATATAGACCAATATCTCTAATTCCCACAGATGCCAAAAAGTTTAGCTAAGGTCCTTTCTATTCGTTTGAACAAAGTGATTACTTCTATTATTCATCCAGACCAATCCGGATTTATGCCGGATATATCAACATCAGAGAATATTAGAAGGCTACATATCCATTTGCAGGCCTCCCATGGGGAAGAGTCTTCCTCTGTTATTGTATAGTTAGATGCTGCAAAAGCATTTGATTCGGTGGAATGCCCCTACTTGGGGGAGGTTATGCTAAGATTTGGATTTGGACGGGTATACTTGAAATGGGCAAAATTATTATACACTGTATACAAAACCCACTGCTAGAGTTTTGATTAATGGGGTTATCTCCCCTTCATTTTCCCTGTCTCGGGGCACAAGACAGGGTGTCCTTTGTCCCCGACTCTATTTGCCTTGGCTATAGAGCCACTGGCTTGTATTATACGTTCTCATCCTGAAATTAAGGGACTGCGTCTGGGTAATACAATGGACAAAGTTGCCCTTTACGCGGATGATTTATTACTTTTTTTATCAGATTATGTAACAGATATGCCTGTGACTCTCTAAGCCCTAGAAAAGTTTGGTGATTTATATATATATTTATTATTATTATTATTATTATTATTATTAGTTTGTTTCTTTTTCTGTAAAATTTTAATTTTCAATAAAAAATTACTTACCGTATATACTCGAGTATAAGCAGAGTTTTTCAGCAAATTTTTTGTGCTGAAAAAGCACCCCCTCGGCTTATACTCGAGTCATGCCCGCATGGTACGCTGCTGAGTAGCGTACCATGCGGGCCGCGGTGCAGACTGTGTCACTGTGACACAGCCTGCACCGCGTGTGTAGCGCTGACCGGACGGAGTTCGGTCAGCACTACACACTGCTAAACACATAGCCACCGGAGCCGGCAGCTGTGTGTTTGGTGTAATCAGCAGCCGCTGAGAGTCTGTCAGACTCTCAGCGGCTACTGCTGCTCCCACTGCGGGAGCCATCTTCCGGCTCCCGCAGTGGGTAATGGGAGAGACGACGTCATGACGACGTCTCTCCCATTATGCAAAGCGGCGGAGGAGCCTGTAGCAGCGTCGGGACCAGGAGCGGGGTTACAGGTAAGTGTTTTTTTTTATTATTATTTATTTCTACTGGGGGGGCTACTACCGGGGGGTACTACCAGGGGGGGATATCGCTACTGGGGGCACTACCAGAGGGGGGGATTAATAATGGGGGAACTACCAGGGGGGGGATGTTGCTACTGGGGGCACTACCAGGGAGGGGGGGAATACTGGGGGCACTACCAGGGGGGATGTTGCTACTGGGGGCACTACCAGGGGGGGTTAATACTGGGGGCACTACCAGGGGGGGATATTGCTACTGGGGGCACTACCAGGGGGGGGATTAATATTGGGGGCACTACCAGGGGGGATGTTGCTACTGGGGGCACTACCAGGGGGGGATTAATACTGGGGGCACTACCAGGGGGGGATATTGCTACTGGGGGCACTACCAGGGGGGTATTACTACTGGGGGCACTACCAGGGGGGATATTACTACTGGGGGCACTACGAGGGGGGGATATTACTACTGGGGGCACTACCAGGGGGGGATTACTACTGGGGGCACTACCAGGGGGGGATTACTACTGGGGACAGTACCAGAGGGGGGATTCCTACCAGTAGCTGCTGCATTTCCCACCCTAGGCTTATACTCGAGTCAATAAGTTTTCCCAGTTTTTTGTGGTAAAATTAGGTACCTCGGCTTATATTCGGGTCGACTTATACTCGAGTATATACGGTAATTAAAATAAAACCTTATAGAGCAGAAACTGAAAAGGTCCTATAAGTGATAACTTGCCTTTGGCATTGTTTGGTGTAAGTAGATTCTGCCAGTTTTTCACTCTACATTTTATATTTCCAGAGCTGAGATTTCTAGAAAGCCAAAGCTGGTGATTTGCATAGTTATTTGAATGGTCAAGAGACCTATATGAAAAAGGGTGAATATGGTATGGCTTACCATAGAGTCAGTATATTCGAGTTGCTGATCAGTGTACATACACCTATATCCTCTTCAATGGCACTTGCACACGTTGATCGCTTTACATTTAATCCTTCTCCAAATACTGCATATGAATTTGCAGGTGTGGACAGAAGTGACTACTTGAAAAGTTTTTGTGTTTATTCCTAATGTTTAGCAATTGACTTTTTTCTATTAAGCACTATTGCTGTTTAGGAATCGGTGCTTGTTCTTCTTTGAACTAAGGACTACATTAATAATCAGCGGGTTTAAAATCCTGATGTTTTTTTTTTTAAATATTAAAATAATTACAGTACACATACCATAATAAGACTTTTTCTACAGTGTGGTGTTCTGTCATTTTAATATATTTTTGCAGTGGACTACAGGTGCCATCGGGCCCTTTATGCCTGGACATGCTGGCGCTTGTTTTTCGCAAGTGCTATTATGCTCTGGCAGGCTTTCTGGCACCAGTAGTTCCCCTTTAAAGATCAATATAATTAATTAATTAAATACCTCTGCACCCAAAGCCCCGGGGGTGCAGAGAGAGCCCTGGGCTTTCAACCCAGTGTTGGTTGTCCTTAGGAAGGGAGGCAACCTTTTTTGGGGTACCCACTTTCCTGAGAATTCCAGCCCTGGGCTGAGCAGTCTTGGGTTGGTTAACATTACTGCAGGGAGATCCCACGGTGCATGTCTCCCTGCTATAGTGTCACCAACCCTGGCAGTTTAAAAAATAAGTGGAACATTGTGCTATTTCGACCTTGACTGGTTATGAAATAGAGATTCCACACCATTTTTTACACTACAAAACTGCACAGATTTTAGGGATCTGTGCACGCTTGCTAACCACAGAGGGATTGTGAAGGGTTTTCGGCGCTATCCGGGTTTAGAAACCACTGGGCATCAATAGTGGGCTCTATTTACAAGGTAAAAATTACCTTTAGTAAATACTGTCTTTTTAGAACAGAACCCGGCGTCCATCCGTGGTGGGTTCTGGCAAGTTTGAAATAACAGCAAACTCGTTGCTTAGTAAATTTACCCCTAAATCTGTTATGGTCCATTACTAGGGATCATAGAAAGTGCAATGACCCCAGGAGAATGTGCTGTCACTTATCTCTGACACTTTCTCTTCAGAAAGTTTTTATTTTAAACTACTGCAGAATACTTGTATGTATGAAACACTGAATATTAAAAATGGAATTTCTATTAGACTAGATTATTTTACAATTAAAATTAAGTGTAATTGATACTGTAGGGTAATACAGGTACTGTATCATACAGCAACAAATAATTAACTTCATCTCCTAGTACTAAGCTTGAATGCAGTAGGGTAACATTGTATAATACAGCAGCAAATAAATAACATCAATAATCCTTTCTATTTATTAAAGTAAAATAATCGTGGAGTCAGAACAGCATTAATTGAGTTCCTAAGTCCAAGAAGGTTTATTTGAAAATTCAAAGTAAAGAGCACCACCAATACATAAAGCACATGTGCAGTTGATATCAACGTAAAGCTTCAATCCTGGATGCACTAACTTCAAAGTACAAACTACAGGTAGAAATCTTTATACGCAATGTCGGATAGGTCACATAGGTCAAGAACTTCCCCTTCATCCGAGAGACAGGAACTTGTTAAAGCTTCAGAGTCCCACCAAACAGTATTCCATTCTGGATTCCTTTTATTTCAGTATAGTGTACAGTTGTAAAGGTTGAGGGACCGAAACCAGTTTCAGAGGCAGGGACATATAAAAATGACAGGACTAAATTCCTAAGAAATGGGTGTATAAACATTTATTTGAGTGACCAGGGGTGCCATCGAGTGTAGCAGGTATTACCGCAGGCCGTATGGCCGACGATTCAATTCCCGACAGCGGCAGCCTGGGAAGGGTGAAGATCCCTTTTCGTTAAAAAGGTATCGCTAACCCTATTTTAACCCCTAACCCTCCCTTAGGGTTGCCTAACCCTAACCTCCCCCCCAAGTGCCTAACACTAGCCCCCCCTTCCCCGCAGCCTAAACCTAAGTCCCCCAGGGGGTGCCTAACCCTAACCTCGCCCCGGGCGGTGCCTAACCCTAACCCCCCCTTCCCCTAGCCTAAACCTAACCCTCCCAGGGGGGTGCCTAACCCTAAGTCCCCCCGGGAGCCCTAAAACCGCCTCCCCCCCGCAGCTGTCCGCACCCGGCTTACCTGCGTTCGGTATGCTGGGCGTCGGGCTCCCGGCGTAGGTCTAATGACAGGCGTCGAGTTTTTCAACGCCTGTCATTAGTACCTTCCCAGGATTAGAGAGTCGGGAAGCCGTCGGTTGGCATTTAGACAGTCGGCTTCCTGACTACATCTAGTGCCATCAGTGAGGGACTGCTGGGACTGGAGTCCCGGGTATAAAGGGGGCTTGCCCCGGGCTCCTACGTTAGGGGCTGCACTGAACTCCTGGCCCAGGCCTTACTTAGCTCATCTTCCCGCTCAGACGCAGCCCGGGACCATCTCTCTTCCTTTCCCAGCCCGCCCCTTTCAGACATCAGACCCAGAAAATACAACCCTGGAAATTCCCGGGTCTTAGTCTGAGACCCCCATTCACACTACACCAAACTCCGGGAAATTCCAGGGTTGGATACGTTCACACTGAACCCGGATCTGTACTGGAATTTGGTGTGGATTTAAAGGGGAAGCTTTGCTTTTTGTTCACAGTAATTACATAATATAAAAATTTGAATTTTTAGAGTAAAGGCCAATACATTTTTACATTACAATACAAGAAAATTATGAATATAGCCTCTAGAAAGTTTCGGTCTATACAAAGACAAAATTTCCACACAAAAAAGTTAAACATAAAATAATACATACTTACATTTGTTTGCTCCCCAGTCATGTGGCCCAGGCGTCTACAGTTTGTCGTCTGCAGGTGCACGGAACAGCCAATGAGAAAGTTTGCTTAAAACCTGGGTCTAAAAACCTGGGTTAAATCCATTCACACTAGAGGCTACCTGGGTTGGAAAAACCCTGGTACAGAGCAGGGTCTTGGGCCCGGGACTTCGACCCGGGTCGTGTCTGTTCACACATAGCAAAAACCCTGGATGATGCACGTTTATTGCCAAAAACCTGGGTTTTTGCTGTGTCTGAAATGGGTATAACAGGACCATTTCTTCACTGGTGAGGACTCTCATTATAATAATGTTACCACTAAGAAGGGAATGAGGGGGATGAGAGGTAAATAGAAATGTGTGGGGGTAAGTCAGAGGAAAATGTGGGGGGGCATATGAGTGTGGGGAGGAGTCACTGAGAGACGGGAATGCGGCGTGGGGGTCACTAAGAGACGGGGATGTGTGTGGGGGGTCACTGAGGGATAGAGGGGAATGTGGGGAGGCACTGAGAGACAGAGGGAACCATGTGAATCATTGCATGCTGTAAGATATAAATATGTATACAATTATGCAAATGAAAAATTATGCATAAAGAGAAAATAATAAAGATGTTTTAAAAAATATAGAAACTGTATTTCTGCAGCAGGTGCACTGGGCTTACTCTCAAGCTATGGCTCTTCACGATTCTTACAGGATACAGGAATAAATTTCAGCCTTTTGGTTTGGTCTCCGTGTTCACTATTAACCATGACAAACCACACGCTTTACTACACAATTGGCACAATGCGCCCTGTGCCAGCCCATCTTCTTAGTGCCCGTAGTCATGACGTCATTTTGTCGGGCGGAGGGGACGTGGCTGGCAGCATCGGTAAGCGCAGCGCACTCTGGGGCATCCTGAAGGACTCTCCAATCGGCTATACAGGCTGCAGGGTGTCTCTCTAGAGCATCTAAAAGATGCTGCAGCTGCTTTGCAACAGTGATCCTGGCTGCAGGGTGCCATTCTAGGCACCCTGCTAGCCAGAAGCATGGCCCATGGGGTGGCGACGGTGCCACCCACAGAACCCTGTGCTCTGTGCTTCGGCACTGGTCATATACCCATAGTTAGGGCCCTATACTGGGTCTCCGAATCTCCTAGGCTTTAAAATCTGTAAAATATTTTGGAATATACCGAAAACGTTCACGACTGATATAACCTCAATATGTCTGATACAATCAGTGGGGAACTCTACAAATGGAATCATTTAATGTTGTTATATGTGGGTAGGATACGTTTGATCAAAATTATAACCAGCAGTGGCGGATTTTGCCTAGGGGCTGCGAGGCTACAGCCCCCCAGTAAAATCCACCACCTCTGTGTAGTACACTGGCTACACTGTGTGACTAGCAGTGGCTTCCTATTGGAAGCGCTATCTGCCAGTCACATACACCACAGGCATCCCCAAGGGGTGGTTATTATTATTTCCAGGAAGAAGCCGCTACTCTGCCTTTTCTCCAGCCCTAACCGTGTCCTAGGGGCTGCAGAAGATGCAGCCCTTTGGATGCCGGTGGCATACGCGGCTCCCTGTTGCTAGTGCTCATGCGCCTGTCCCAGCACCTGACACATGGATTGCGTAGGCGCCGGGACCCGGCCAGGAGGATCAGCGGTGGGTGAGTGATTGCACCCTCCCTCTCTTTTCAGCGGCGGCAGCCCCCCTCACCTAGGAGTGTAGGAGCTGCTGCTGATAACCAGTGCTATTTTTCTGCAGGAACTCAGGAGCTCATTCAGACCCGCTCGCTAAGATGCAAACGCTCGCTGCTGCCGATGGTATGCAATGCGCATATCTTAGCAAAAGTTTTCAATGTGTTCGATCACTGCACATAGACAGCCCAGCAGAGTGAGTCACAGGGGAAGCCATTTGTAGGTGGTAACAGGGGCTGATCATTAAAAACGGGGGAGTGGAGGTGCAAACACAGGCGTGCCTGTGCGTCTCAACAGCGTTTTAGAAGTGTAAATAATTAAAAGACAGCATCATAGTACATGTCACCTGGCTTGTTTTTACACACTGAAGTACTTGCAGTGCTGGCGGCAGGGTATGGTCAACCTCAAGCTCCACGATCGCATCCGATGTACCGATGGTTGCATACATTCCTGGACATGATGTGCACAAGTGGGCGTCTTAAGACAGGCTGGTGGGTGTCTGCATACACTATGTGATCGCTCTATAAGAAATACTGGGCGCACTAATGCATTGCTGTGCGATTGCACTGCCTACGCAATTTGCATACATATCGTGCGCGTGATCGCATCTAGCGAGCGGCTCTGAATCAGTTCCTGACCCTCTCATTAACTATGACACAATGTCCTGGGCCAAAATGTATTTTCTATAAAAGTTCTATTTTAAAGTCCCATTTGAGTGCCTTATTTTCTAAATGCTATATAATATACATACAGTATATATATATATATATATATATATATATATATATATGCACATATACAGTATATGTATATAATATACAGTATATATATAGTTTTTTCTATAGCTCCACCCCCAGTAGCTCCACCAACTGTTCCTGAACATAACTTTCTGATTATAACATTTCCATAACAACTTTACCCCATACATGCCTACTCTCCCGGGAATCGCGGGAGGCTCCCGATTTTTCGGGTAACCCCCCGCCATCCCGGAAGAGTAGGCATATCTCCCGCATCCCGCCCACTTCCTAGTGAAGTGGGCAGGATGGGGAGATTTTACCTGAAATTATCGGGTCCGTCGGGAGGGGCGGGGCTAAACTAGGCAAATCGCGTCATTTAGCCCCGCCCCCTCCTCACGGACCCGCGAATCACGGGGGTTTCTGTAAAGGGGGCGGGGCCTAATGCCATCTATCGTCTGGCCCCGCCCCCCGAAGAGGAGAGCAGCAGGTCCCCTCCTGCTGCTCCCGGAAAGCTGCCCAGCAAAGTAGGTAAGTATGCTTTACCCACTTCAGATGTTGCCTGTTCTGTTGTGCGTAGCAAATTAGAAATGTATTTATAGTGTCTTTAGCAAATTTTTCATGGCAGAATAAGAATCGGTTTACTGAAGCTACAGCAAAATCCTGCCCATGGAGGCATAAATGTCTCTATTTTGAAATTGTACAGTCACGTGGTACTACTTTGGTATATCTGTGAATAGATCACCAGATTGATCTGTATACAAATTCCCAAATAGACCAATCTTTTTTTGTCTCACCAGCATTTAGGACCTCATTCAGAGTCAGTCGTTGCAGCCACTCGGTCGTACGCAACCGATGTTTGATAAACTGCACATGTGTAAAATTCGCAATGCGCGTGCGCAAACTAGCTGTTACGATCAGAAATTGCTCTCTCCTTGAACACAGCCAGGTCGTTAGTTTGAGTGACAGATTGAGCCGTTTGTGGGTGGTAACAGGGGAAGGTGCTTGTGAACGGGGGAGTGGAGATCCGAACGCAGGCGTGCCTGACTATGCAAACGGTGTTTTATGGGAGTGCATAATTAACTAAGTAGTGTCATGGCACATGTGACATGGGTGGTTATTACACTGACTAGATCGTAGTGCTTAAGAGAGGGTATGGTCAACCTTAAGCTCTACGACCAGCTCCGATGGTCTCGATTTTATCCTTATATGCCCGGAGATGACGTGTATTGCGAATGAGAAGGGGGCGTGTTTTTAGTCTTATGGCCGCATCCTCCCCTCGCTCGTCCAGCTATCGATCCCATCTTAACGTCGCAACTTGTGAGCGCTTCATTTGCATATCCGGCCCCTTTTCCCTTACGACCGAGCGGCCACAACGACCGACTCTAAATGAGGTCCTTAGTCTCCTTCTTGCATACTCATAAACATGGTAGAGGTCATTCATAATCCTTTACTAATGAAGGCCTGGGCAGTGTGACATTCCACTATACATCGTTGGGGGTCTTAATAGTAATTACTCCCTGTTCCTACCACTGGCAAACCCAGAATTTAAATTTGGTCAAGATGGGATTCCAATCACTTCCTGGCTGTTAGGGCCTGTGTTTGTTGTGGACCCGGGGTGGTAACAGGAGTAGACACCGGAACAGGTTTAAGCTGAAAGGTAGGTTGTTTAATGTGAATGTTGGTAGACATGAACAATAAGATAAACTAAATTCCAGCAATAACAAAATAATCTATGTGGCATGAGGGAACTGTAGTGAGTGGGAATAAACGAATGTCCAGATCAGTGACTGAGATGAATGAGGTGAATCCAGATAGACTGTAAGAGTGAAATGGATATCCTGGTATGCTGAATAATGGCTGAGAGGGATAACCGGAAATGCTGCGAAGATGGCTGAAAGGAGAATATGGTAATGCTGTGATGATGGCTGAAAGGAGAATCCGGTAATGCTGTAATGATGGTTGAAAGGATAATCCCGTATGGCTGTGATGATGGCTGCACAGGAATGGGTTAACTGAAGAGACAGGTTCAGGCAGGAGTGGATCTGGTGGAAGGTGCAGGGCTGATCTCCAGCGAAGTGCAAGGCAAGGCAGAGCGGTGCAGACTATGCAGGGAGCCGGAGGCTGACAAGGAGCTAGGGCAAGCATCGGAGCACAAGCCTAAGGTTCAGGAGCGCAGAGAACTCTCTCTCACAGCTGATGCTGTGAACACGTTGCACTGGCAAATACAGGGTGCCCCAAACACCCTTAAGTACCCAGTAACAACGTGATAGGCCAGAGAGAGCAGGTGACCCACAGACGATAGGCCTGCTATGTCAAAGACAAGATAGTGGAGCCCAGACAGCCATGACGCGGAGACGCCACTAGACTTACCCTTGCCAGGATGGCTCAACGCTGGTAGACCTCTGCGTACACGCAATGCCAGTCTCCACACGCCAGCTCCCCTGCCAGATGATGCCCACAGCAGTAGTGCCCCTTATGCAATGCCCACAGTGGTAGTGCCCCTTATGCAATGCCCACAGTGGTAGTGCCCCTTATGCAATGCCCACAGTGGTAGTGCCCCTTATGCAGAGTCCACAGTTGTAGTGCCCCCAGAAGTGGGGCCCATTACGCAGCGCCCCCTATGCAATGCCCCCAATAGTAATGTACCCTGTAGAGGTAATGACCCCTGTAGAAGCAATGGTCCCAATAGAAATATCCCCTGCAGTAATGCCTCCTGTACTAGTGCCCAGAGTGGTAATGTCCCCTGCAGTAATGCACCCAATAGTAATGCCCCCTTTAGAAGTAATACCCCCAGTAATAGTGCCCCTTGCAGTAATGCCCACTGTAATAGTGCCGCGCACACATACACAAAAAAAAGAACACAATACTTACCTTAAGCCCCGCTCCTGCATCTGCTGCCGTCCGGTCCGCTTGGCTGCTCCTCGGAACTATGGGAGAGACGTCATGACTATATTGTTTCATTACAAGCTTCTACATGCTCCTATGTACCTAGTGAAAAATAATAGGGGGCTACCATCCTGGTTGTAGTCTTTCCCTGAGTCTAATGTGCCGGTGGTATTCACCAGGGACCCTCGCAAGAAGGTATGGATTTGGCTGCGTCTGACACACAGGTCGGGGTCCTCAGGTTAGGTTCCCCTACACAGGTGCTGGTGAATACTGGATGTAGTGCAGAAAAATAAACGCAGTCGACAAGCCAGGTCAATACCAAACAGACGAGACGGTACCAGGGAGAAGATGTAAACGGGTCACAGGGAGTAGCCGATGTGAGAACCAGATATCAGGAGCAGTACAAGGGATCAGACGAAATCGGAGTCACAAA
Organism: Taudactylus pleione; assembly: GCA_031769625.1. Taxonomy (NCBI): domain Eukaryota; kingdom Metazoa; phylum Chordata; class Amphibia; order Anura; family Myobatrachidae; genus Taudactylus; species Taudactylus pleione. Next base: position 5,110,589 of record JAUIMM010000153.1, read on the forward strand.
CAAGCCAATGTCAAGATCAGAATAGAAGTAAGTACTGGAATGCTGGAGTATGGTATGGAGCCTATACTCTGGCACCTGTCCGGTTCCAGAGACTCCCTCTTATAGAAGAAGTTCAAATCTCGCGGAAAAACGTGACTACACGTTTGGCGCGCCTGTCACTTTAAATTCTTTGCAGGTCCGTGTGCGAGCGGCTCCTAGGAGAGCCGTGGCCACCTACTCTACCAGACAGCGCGAGGGAGACCCGGAGCAGACGTCACGGCAGCAGGTGCCGGGGACTCCCCGCCCGCTGCCGGAGAATCCAGTGCTGCCGGACCCGGTAAGCCGGTGTCCAGTGCACTGTGACATTACCCCACCTCTAGGGGTGGGCACCGAACACCCCATAAATGGTTTGTTGGGAAACTTCCGGTGGAATTTCTGAAGAAGCTGAGGCGCATGAACGTTAGAAGCCTTGACCCTGCAACGTTCCTCAGGACCATACACCCTCCAATCCACTAGAAACTGAACAGCTCCTCTAGAAACCCTAGAGTGCAGAATCTGTTTCACTTCATATTCCTCCTGATGGTCTACCGGAATCGCAGGAGGAGGGCTGCAAGGAGTTGAGAAATGATTAAGTACCAAGGGCTTGAGAAGAGAAACGTGAAACACATTGGGTAATCTTAGAGTGTTTGGAAGTTTCAAACGATATGCTACTGGGTTGATAACCTGTAAGATCTGAAAAGGACCAATGAATCTGGGAGCGAATTTCATTGTCGGAACCCTTAATCTCAGATGTTTGGTTAACAGCCAGACTTTATCACCAGGAGCCAGCACCAGACCCCTCCTCCTTTTCCTATCCGCAAACAACTTGTACCTTGAAGAGGTTTTTCACAAATTCCTTTTTACCATCTTCCAGATCCTAAAGAATCGATTCACTGTACCATGTACGGCTGGAAGTGATCAGGCTGAAGGCCTGGTAACTCAGGTAACACTGGATGCAGTCCATACTGAACAAAGAATGGAGAGTGTCCCGATTCCTCATGGAACAGGTTATTGTGGGCAAATTAAGGGCCTGATTCAGAGCTGGACGCTATTTGCGCTCGCTCGTTCAGAAAAAGGGGCCAGCTATTTAAATTGAGCGCTCGCTGTTTGCGGTCTGTTGACGCCTCTGTGTCTGAGCGAGCGAACGAAATATGCGCTCGCTATTTTGTAAAGACGCCCCCTGGCCGCTCGCATCCTACGTCATCTCCGCTATTTATTTGATTAATCAAGTACATCGAAAGGCATATGAACTGCTCGCAGTGCTTGTGGTAGGATTTTCCTACCGCAATCATGTGAACAGTTCAGGCTAAGAAACAACCAAGTGACGTGGTCGATGACGCTGCTTTGTTAATTATGCACACCCTTAAAACGCCCGTTTTGACCTTTTGGCACGCCTGAGTTTGGATCACCACTCCCCGTTTTCAAGCACCTTCCCCTGTTACCACCCACAAACTCCTCATCCTGTCACTCAAATTAGCAGGCACTCGCTATTTTGCGAGCGCTCGTTTTCCGACCACAATGACTGGTTGGCATATGCGCATTACGACCCATACGCATGCGCAGATGTGCGAACATCACTCGCAGCGAACGAGCGGCCGCTTACGAGCAGCTCTGAATCAAGCCCTCAGCTCAATGTAGCAGAGAGACCCAGTCATCTTGATTGGCTGAAACATACATCCTAATGAATTTTTCCAATTCTTGGTTTACTTGTTCAGTCTGGCCATTACTCTGGGGATGATAGGCCAAAGAAAAGCTCAGGTTGATGCCAAAGCACCTGCATAATGCTCTCCAGAACTTAGAGGTAAACTGTACCCCTCGGTCGGAAACAATGTCCTTAGGAAACCCGTGTAACCTAAAGATTTCTCTTACAAAAATCTCTGCCAACTTTGGTGCTGAAGGAATAACGTGAGCGGCCTTGGAGAATCTATCCACCACCACCACCAGATTTGTGTTGAACCCTTGGCATGAAGGCAGATCAGTCACAAAGTCCATAGAAATGTGAGTCCAAGGACAATCAGCCACTGGTAGTGGCAATAGGGAACCTGATGGAGAGTGCGGTGGAACCTTGTGCTGAGCACAAATATGACAGGCTGCCACGAAGTCCTTTACATCCTGATGGATCGTTGGCCACCAGTACCACGTGAGAATCAGGTCCAAGGCTTTTTTGATGCCTGCATGCCCACTGAAACATGATGAATGCACCCACTGAAGTACTTAACCCGGAGTTCTGAGGCTATGAATGTTTTTCCCAGCGGATCTTGACCCTCTTGGTGGCTGCTATGAAACAGGCAGGGTTTAGAATGGCCTTATCCTCCTTTACTTCTTCCATTTCAGCAGAACTGAATGCTCGAGACAGGGCATCGTCCTTGATGTTCTTATTGCCCGGCAGGTAAGTAATCACTAGATTAAAACGATTGAAGAATAATGACCATCTGGATTGATGATAACTTAGACAGTGAGCTGTCCTGAGGTACGGCAAATTCTTATGATCGGTGTAGACTGTTACCGGAAATTTAGCTCCTTCTAACAAGTATTGTCATTCTTGTAGAGCCAATTTGAAGGCAAGTAGTTCTTTATCACCAACAGCATAATTTGTCTCTAATGTAGAGAATTTTTGGGAGAAGAACCCACAAGAGTACCACCAATTTCCTTTATCTTTCTGGTGACAGGACTGCCCCAACACAACTGTGGAAGCGTCCACCTCCAGGAAAAATGGTTGGTCACAATTAGGTTGTCTCAGGATGGGTGCTGAAAGGAAGTGCTGTTTTAAATGGATGAAGGCTTCCTCTGCCTCAGTTGACCATTCACGAGTGTCCTGACCCTTTCTGGTAAGAGCAGTGATGGGAGCAGCGATGGAAGAGTAGTTCCTGATGAATTGGTGGTAGAAGTTGCAAAAACCCAGGAAGCGTTGTATTGCTTTCAATCCAACTGGGTGGGACCAGTTGACAATAGCGGCAACCTTCTCTGGGTCCATTCGAAGGCAGGAACCCGAAATGATGTACCCCAGAAATGTTAGTTAATTTTTATCAAAAGAGCATTTCTCAAGTTTGCAGAAAAGCTTATTAGCCCGTAGCCGTGAAAGCACCTCACATACATGTTGGCGATGACTTGCTATATCCTCAGAAAATATTAGGATATCATCTAAGTATACCACTACGTATTTATACAACAGATCCCGGAAAATGTGATTCATGTATTTTGGAAAACAGCTGGGGCATTGCTTAATCCAAAGGGCATAACTAAGTATTCGTAGTGGCCATCACGAGTATTAAAGCCCGTCTTACACTTGTCTCCAGATCGGATTCTGATTAAATTGTAGGCCCCGCAAAGATCTAGCTTAGTGAAAAACTTTGCCCCCTTAATCCGATCAAAGAGTTCTGAAATCAGAGGTAGAGGAAACCGATCCTTGATGGTAATTACATTCAGGCCTTGGTAATCAAATCATGGTCTCAAACCACCATTCTTCTTCTTTTTTTTTTTTCTCTTTTTTATTGAAGTGTCATACATAACAGATTGTCCATATACAAAAAATGCAGTACAGCCATAATGATCCGAACAACAAAGTAATACAGATATACATTTCTATGTATTGAAGTGATATCATAAATGTCATTGTTATAATGTAACATCTTTTGTAAATACATTAAAAAAATATATTGGCATTTATATAAATAATATATAACAAATTAAATGAAATTAAAATAAATGAAAAAAAAAAAACTCTCTCCCTCCCCTCTCCCCCGCCAACCTGCCTAATCAGGAACCACTTCTAGAATAATAGGTGGGTCATTATCGACCATTCGTAGTAAGTACCATGAGCTAGTATGAAGACTTTGGTATATTTGCCGTCTCATATCAATGGATAGCGTAGATATGTAGCTTTCCCATACATCAAAAAATCTCTCCGTTTTGTATTCTTTCTCCAAAATAACCTCCACCCATTCCATTCGAAATAGATGAAAAAGTTTAGATCTGAATAAGATGGAGTAAGTGTTGATATTCATTCTTGTAATATAGGCCCTCATTCAGAGCCGCTCGTTAACAGCAGTACGCTCGTTGCATTCCGATGTTGAGAAACAGCGCATGCGTCGGTGTAACACTGCGCATGTGCGTACGGCAGATTGCGAGCTTTTTGTCACTCGTTCGGCAAATTGCGAACAGGAAGTGACATGTCAAATGTGATTGACAGAACAGGCCGTTTTTGGGCGTTGACGGGGGTGGAGATGGGAAAACGCAGGCGTGGCGAGGCGTTTTTGGGGCGTACATAAATTAGCTCATGCTAACGTCAAATGTGTTCGTACCAAGTCATACGGCACTGGCTGATCCTCTTTCCATTCAAACTGCTCGCACAGCTTGGGGTCTGGATTACTCAACCACAATGGCGATGGCCTTGTCCTCTGGCCCGGGCCTCCTCGATGTTTCATCGATTTATCATGGCTTGTCAGAAAAACAATCAACTTTGGATTGCAAACCAGCTTGTAATGTGGTTTTTTTTTTTTTCTTTGGGATAGCACAAAACCGTACGCAGCTGAAAATCTCTGCTGCTAATTTCAGGATTACACAATCAATTAGCGTATTTTTGTAGGAATGTATTTTACAATTTTGTTAGTGTTTTTGGATATTGTAACAATATTGTCATCATGTTTGTGTGTATTATAACCTTTTGCATTGGGCTGGAGTTTTTTTTTATTTTTTTTAACAAAGTGTTCCTTAAAGTAACATTTTTTTTTAACCCTTTATTTTTTGGAAATCAAAAGCTAAGATTTCGTTTTTCCTTGTGGTACAGGATTAACTAGAAACCAATTTTCAATTAATGTCACAATACAGTTGAGAACAATTTGTAGGTTTTATTTTCAACACACATTTTTAAACAAATCATGTGCATTTTGACGTACAAGTTTGGGGTCATTGTTACCCACTAATATTTGGTACATTTGTCTGTTATAAATTATAATTTTTGTTAAAAAAATACAAAAAAAAAAAAAAACAATTCACAAGAAAGGAGAGGGAAGTTTTGGCCCTTAAGGAATATGGGGCAAGCACAGAAGGAGTGTGGGAAAAGTAGCCAGTGCTGTCATCGTTTCTTTCCCCATTTAGCTGGGGTAGGGTGGGCGCCAGACCGGATCCGGGATGTCCTCTGGCTGGCCTGTCCAGAGGCAGATGTTGTGGCCTCTGGACTAGGCACAGGGCTAGGCACATTTGGAGGAATGGCTGTTGTTGTGCCAGAGGTGGAGGATCCTGATGTTCCGGCAGGAAGGGAGGTCGGCTCCACCATGTGCTGTCGAACGAGCTGCTCCAGGGCATTGGCGATTCGAATGTTGGCCCTGGTATTTTCAGCCAGGGCCTGACCAATGGTCACGTTTGCCGCAGCATTTTGCTCCAGGGCCTCAGCCACCCGTAGCAGACTGGCGTCCATCCTCTGCAGAATCTCCGTATAGGAATCTGATTTAAAATTGAGTTCTGTGAGGAGTGCCACTGCCTGCGAGGGGGATTGCCCAGGACTGGCTTCTGCAGGGTCCTCAGCCGGATGTACTGGTTCCTCCCCTGCAGAGCCAGCAGAAATTCTGCGGCCAAGGCTCCCCTCTGGAGCAGACTCATCCGCCTGTGTCTCTGTGAGAAAAAAGAGAAAAGAGGAACATTACAATCTACATATTGTCACAAAAACATTTCAGAGTTGGTTACATCACAACATTTACCTGGGACAACGAGGAGCCGCAAAGTCTGGCATGTCCGTATCCATGTTGGACACGCCAAACACCTCCACATCCTGCACACACCCTTGTGCCAGCTCTTCCAAATCATTAAACTCCAATGACACAGGGGTGGGACCCCCACCTGTTCCCCTTGCATGCCTAGCCCTGTCAGCCATTTTTTGCTTCAGGCGATATTTGAAGTCTTGCCATCTGTGGGTGAAAAAGTAGGCATTATTCCTGCATTATTTGTACCTTTTTTTTTTGGGTGGTCAAGTTTTTACTTACCGCCGTTTGACATCCCGGGCTAGACGGACATAATCACCCACCCTATTGACAGCACTGGCTATCTCCTCCCACATTCTCCACTTCTGGCTTACACCCATATTCCTGTCTGCCTGTGGCAGGATGTCCACACACCTGAACCAAAACCTCCATCTCCTTTCTTGTGAATTGTGGCTGCCTTTTTTTTTTTCCCAGCTTTGGCCGGAATACTGGGCCCAGCAGCCTCTTCCATGTCATCCTCAACACCTATTTACATTAAAATTGTTAAATTTTAGCTGTCAAACTTTCACTATATTCTAGCTCAAAATAATCCTTGAATAGAAATGCGAGAAATACTTACCGGCCGCCTCTTGGCCATTGTTTGGCTGGTCTGTAGCCATTTTTCTGGTCAAAACAAGAAATACACCAGACCGTTTTTTTTGGGTCGTGACGTATTTATACATGCGTCCTTATTATTCGGCCGCATCATTAATTGTGCGTTCCTATGATCCGTCCTTAATTTGAGCGGGAAAAGAAACACTATTTATGGCTTTGGCCGACTCGAGTCTAGGTGGCGGGTGTTGTTTGTTGGAGGTTACGTTGGTCGGAGTGGATTGTTGGTGGGAGTTGTATTTGGCAGTGTTTTGTGATTTGTTCTCTGCGGTTTTTTTTGGTTTAACTTTCTGTTCGCATTTTTTGGTGTGGTTCTTTTAGTTGTGGTGTATTTTTTTGGTAAGTTTTTTACCGTCATCCTTTTGTAAAATTTGGCTCTCCTTTTTTGTTTTTTTGGTACCAACAATGTTTATTTTTATCCTTTTGTAGGTTTATGTTGGCTCTGCCCCAACGACCTTTTTGTTCTGTGACTTCTATATCGTGTATTGGTAAGTTTGGATTTTCACTTGTTTGTTAAATGTTCTGGACTTTTTTTACGCATCTTTTGGGGACATTACTGTTTTTTTCTGTGTTTTTGTGGTTCATAAATGTGAGAACTATTTAGCGCATTTTTGTAGGCTTGATTTCTCTAGTTAAATTGCGAGATATTTACCGTTCACAATCTGGGTTGTTGTTTGGGGCCCAAATTGTGGAAGTCGTCGCAATGTCGGTTTGCTCTTTGTAGAAATGTGTGTTTATCCCCTTTTATTTTTTGTCTTTTACAAAATCAAGCTTACAAAATGGACAATCCAAATTTTGTCCTTTTTATGTGTTGAATTTTAGGTTTGGGAAATCATGAAAATACCCCGGCATGTAAGCATCTTTGGATTGTATTGTAAAGATAAGTATTTTTCTGTCTTTTTTGGGGGAAACAAACCTTAACTTAAATTCTTGCCATTTCAGGTTGATCTTGGTCGGATTGTTGTGGCCATGCTCCCGGAAGCTGACCAACCTCAATCTCGTCCCAGGCGTAGGCATCGTAGGCGTGCAAGGCCCCAGATATATAGAACACATGTCACCCTTTTTGGAATGCCCGATGATGAGGTGTTAAGGCGATACCGTCTTCCGCCCCAAATCATCATAGACACACTCTCATTAATAGAGAGTGATCTGGAGCGTCAAATTGACAGTCCTACAGCAATACTACCAGTTACGCAATTTATGGCGGTGTTACATTTCTGTGCCTCAGGATCCTTTCAAACCACAACCTGAGGGCAGTGATGGAGGCCCTTTTCAAGCACCTCCATCATTTTATTAAAATGCCTTTGGATATGGGTTCCCTTAGTGTGGCCAAGGCCAATTTTTACCAAAGAGCTGGCTTCCCACACATCATAGGGGTTGTGGATGGTACTCACATACCACTTCAGCCTCCAGCACGGCTGGAGGCCATTTTTAGGAACCGAAAACACTATCACTCACTGAATGTAATGGTGGTATGTGATGCCTCCCTCCAGATCCTGTCCCTGAATGCAAAATTACCCGGGAGTGCACATGACTCATTCGTCATCCGGCAATCAGGGATATGGCAAAAATTAAACAACCTACAAGCTGGTGATGCGTGGCTTCTGGGTAAGTGGAGACCTTTAGTAGATACCAATGCAAAGCTTGATACACAGTGATCCTGATGTTGTCACTTCTTTTTCACAGGAGACAGTGGCTACCCTTGCACGCCCTGGCTGCTCACTCCTTATTTGGCTCCCACGCCAGGCCCACAAAGTGATTTTAATTCCACACTTGCAGCCACCAGGCAAGTGGTGGAGCGCTGTATCGGCCTTTTAAAAGGCCGATTCAGATGCCTCCACCGCTCTGGTGGCGAGCTCATGTATTTGCCGGATATGGTTTAGAAAATTGTGGTCCTGTGTGGGATATTTCACAACATCGCCATAAGGAGTGGTGTCCCAATGCAGTCAGAGGATGCCTTGCCTGAGGATGGCCCCCCCGAGGTTGGTCGGAGGTCAGTATGTGGGGGGGCCATACGCGATGATGTGGTGGCCAGATTCTTTAGGTAATTATTGACACAAAATAAGTTATTTGACACAATGTAGAAAGGAAATTATTTTTCAAACAAATTAATCGTTTTTTTATTTCCCATCTTGTGTTTTATTTCATAATATTTTGGAATGAAACGATGACTACTTCCTGCTCCCAAAAAATGACTTCATGGGGCCACATTGGATATATATTCTGAACCCAATTTGGAAACGCAACATTTGTGGAATCATGTTGGCATGCTCATTCGTCAACCAGTTCTTGATTTTTAGCTTAATTTTTATTATGGTGTTTGCTGGTTTTTTCAGTTTGTTATCACTGTGTGTATTGTTTGTGACCCAACACTTTGTGTTTTTAATTTTTGGTGAATACATTTTTGGTTATTTGAAACAAAACATTTCTTTTCGACATTACAAGCAAGTGTAAGCAGGTTCACCCAAGGAAAAGTTGCTTAATGGCTAATCCTGTAATGTGTCAATTTGCTCATTTTTTAACTATGCTTTGTGGGTAAAAACCAACACCAAAAGCTATTATGTAGAATCAGTATGTTTTTGAATCTGGCCTAAGCAGGTTTACCTAAAAATTAACAAATTTAAAGTAAAACAAAAACCCCCCAAAAAACTGGTAACTCTCCAAACCTATTGTTAGTGTTAGGTGTTTCATGTGGCTGCTTTAAAAAATCAGCATAACACAATCTTATTTACATTAGTTTCAAATACTTGCTGCAATAGTCTACTTATGTAAGTTTAAACAATCTAAGATTTTCAGACAAGGAATGAGACTGTATTCAAAATTTAAATTTTTATTTTGAAAAAATAATTCTGGTGAAAACAAAAAAAATTAGGGGCGCAGGATCCCCGACATCCTATCCAGGACCACCAACAGGCCGATCACATGCCCCCGCATCATTTGGACACACCCGGCTAGGTCCGCCAAACGCCTCTGGTCCTCTGTGGGTTATAAAATTGTGGTGCTTACTAAAATGAATCCATAATTTATGAATCTAAAAAACTACTCAAGCAAAATAGACTTAGCAAAAAGTGACAATAGTGTTTCAAAAACCACAATAAAACAAAAACCTTGAACAATAAAAAAAAAACCGAAAAATAAACCATAAAAATCTGGCTACCGTAAACAAGAGATACAAGTTTGACTGTTTTGACATGTGTGATATGTGTATGGGGAAATCAGCTGTGAAATGTAAATACAAACAGATATATAACCAACCTTTTAAATTAATAAAAAAAGGAAAAGGCACAGACAAAGGATTACATCAACACATTTTCCTTAAAAAAAAAGGATAAAAGGGAAACATACCGTTGATAATGACGGCTGGCCCCGAAACCACTCCATCGTCCTCCTCGGAGGTGGGCAAATTTCCCAAGGAGGTGGGGGGTGTAATGACTGACTCGGGAGATGGGGTGATCAAGAGAGGGGTGGGTTGAGGGGAGGGGGAATTTGGATGGAGGGGAAATCTCCAAGAGGGATGGGCGACAGGGTCTGGGCAGGCTGGGGTGGAGGGGGAATTTTGGGGAGAGGAGGTTTGGCTGGGGGTTGGGGAGAGGGGACGAGGGCGACGTCTGCACCGGCGATGACGCCGTAGTCTTCGCTCGGCCCCTAAATGATGGGAAACAAATTGAGGTTAGTTTAGAACATCACCTTGCTAAACGCTAATTGTTTAACAAACAAAAAGGAAAACATGCACACGCAGATATGAGTGAAAAAAATAAACAGGCCAAACAAGAAAACATGCACACGCAGATATGAGTGAAAAAAAGAAACAGGCCAAACAAGAAAACATGCACACTCAAGATATGAGTGAAAAAAAGAAACAGGCCAAACAAGAAAACATGCACACGCAGATAGGGCCACAAAGATAAACATGAAAAACAAACAAAACATAACTTACTTTCCGCTATACGCTGGCGAAAACATGCCAGCAAGCGGGGCGTCCACCGTTGAAGGTCGGACCACCTGCGCTCCAGCTGGCCGATCTGTCGGCGTGAGCCAAAGGAACGCAGGCGGCCGCGAACCTCCGCATAGGCGGCACGCTTCTCCCGATTGCTGATGGGGGGAGGCTGGCTGGTTATACGCCTGTCCATCACCTCTGTAAGAACCAGAAGCTCTCGCTTGGTGAATGCAGAGGCTCTCATGATGGCAATGGTGTATTTTTAATAAAACAGTTTTAATAAAGACCAGAAAATTATTTTGATTGGCTAATGTAGTTGGTAAATTAACAGGAAACATTCTATTGGTTAGTGTATGAGTCATGTGTTCTACAGGCCAAAAAATCTATTGTGAGTTATGATAGGCTTGATGCAGTGACATGCGTAAGCTAATTTAAATAAAGAAATGGACCCAGTAAAATATGCGTGGGTAAAAACACGGAAAACAAATGGATAATTGGCTCAAACATGTATTTTGGCAAAAGAAAACCATTGTTTAAACCGTACATATTCTGCGGGTAAACAAAAACACGGACAAGAGTAAAGTTTATTGAAAAAAAAAAAAAAAAAGGAACACATGTGAAGAGCAATTAAGCTAATTGATATATTGATTGGCATGATACGATTGAAGGAGGTAGGCAGAATGAACGAGCAGGTAATCGGAATCCGACAGGCCCACTTCCGGTTTGTATTTGTGCGTGCGTTCCCTGCAAGCCACATTGGGGATGTACGCTCGCTATTTGGCTCGCTCGTTAGCTAGAGGAGGGGTCGGTAGACTTTGGGGAGGAAGTTTAGCTGCGTTCGAAATTACGTGCGAGCGCTTAAATTAACATATTTCGGCACGTACGCCGAACGTACGAACGGCCACTTGCGTCCGGGTCTGAATCAGGGCCATAATTTTTCGGCCTGCCACACTTATAGCAATTAATAATCTTTTCCCTCCCTTATTTATCTTAATGTTTGGTGGTAGAATGCCCAACACAGCCCATTCTGCCGTAAGAGGTAAATAATTTATTAAATTGGTTTCTGCATATTGTTTTATTTGAAGCCAGAATATTCTGACCAAAGGGCAAAGCCAGATACAGTGAAATAAATTTGCGTTCTCCTCTCCACATCAATTACAAGAATATGAAGGTGAATGGCCCATTTTAAAGCTTCTCTTTGGGGACAAATACGCTTGATGAAATATATTTAAAAACATCTCCACATACATGGCTGGAAACAATTTACGGGAAGTTTTAAGTGCCCTCAGCAAATCATTGATAGTTAATGAAGGGAAATGAGATAGTCACTTTAGCATACCTGCAGTTGAAGCAGAGTGTTCCATACTATCTGTTAAGGCTGTATAGTAATGGGAAATAGCTTTCCCAGTAGCAGGAGAGTGCATAAAAAGTGTATCTACTGAATTTTCCCAATCATTATCTGTAAAATTACTGACCTCTGTTGAGCTAATATAGTGTTTTGTTTGAAGAAAGGCTATGGGATGGCCTGCTATGGTTGGATATTTATCCACTGCATCTGAAAACAATAATGGTTGTTTTGTGTCTCTATTGACCAAGCAGCCTATGTTATTTATCCCTCCAACCTTCCATAATGTAAATGGGTATGTAGCGCGGCCTTCTTGAAAATTTAGGTTATGTAAAAGTGGAAGAAATAGCGTGTTGGAAGAGTTTAACTTGGCTTTATGTCTAATCATATGCCAAAACTTTCTGGTGTTCCATAATAATGGGTTACTTCTTAAATCTGGAGATATTTTTTGATCTTGAAGATGTAAGAAAGCGATTAGGTTTTTATTAGGTAAAAATTCTCTTTCTAATGAGGTATTTGCATAATTATCACAATCATGGAGCCAATCAGACAAATATCTGCACATGGCTGCCCAATTATACCCCTTTTCCACCTAAATTCCGGGTCTGACCCGGAGTTGGAACAAAGTTCCTATCCGGATCAGACCCGGAATTTTGCCGGCGCTGACTCGGGATATTCCCGAGTCAGCGCCGCTCACACCGCAGTCGGGTCTGCACAGACCCGGCTTTTGCGGAGTGAAAGTGGACGCTTGGAGATGACGTCATCTCCAAGCGCCACTGAAGCCGGACCAATCGGCCGGCTAGCAGCGCACTCCAGGTCATCGTGACCCAGAGTGCGCTGTTCTCATAGCAGGGTTTCACGGGCTACGCCCGTGTTAAACCCTGCTAGTTACCTGGGTTGGATTGCCGGGTCACTCGACCCGGTGATCCAACCCTCTGCCCTTTTACACCAGGGAGCTGCCCGGGTTAACCCTTCAAAAACCCGGGTTTTAGCTCCGGTGTAAAAGGGGTATTATATTGTTTTATGTCTGGGAATCCCATTCCCCCGTTATTTCTGGTTTGTTGTAATCTGAGTAAACTGATTTTTGGTCTTTTACCACCAAATAAATCATCTGAACATCTTATTAATATCTTGTAGGTCTATGACTGTTAAGAATAAAGGTAGAGCTTGAAGAAAATAAAGGAATCTTGGAAAAGATACCATTTTAATTAAGTGCAGTCTACCTAAATATGACAGGGGGATATTTTTCCAACCCTCCAACTCCTCTGAAATCTTTTTTATAATTTCTGTATAATTTAAGGTATAAAGATTGTTAATACATCTGGGCAAACACACCCCTAAATATTTAAAATGATCTTTAGTTTGATGTAAAAGAATATTTCCCATTGTCAATGGTCGCATAGGTCCTGAGCCTAAGCAGAGTGCCACTGATTTGTCCGCATTTACTGCGAATCCTGATCATTTTTCAAATTGGTGTAATATTTGGAAAACAGGAGTTAAAGAGATAGATTGATCAGCCAAATATAATAATACGTCATCGGCAAATGCCGTCACTTTGATTTCCCTTGATCCAACATTAACTCCCCTAAATTCTACACATTTATCCAATATGCGAAATAAAGGGTCTATCGCCAAATTGAATAAGAGAGGGGAAAGGGGGCAGCCCTGTCTAGTTCCTCTATATAGCTTTATAGAGCTACTGCGATGTCCATTTATTATTAATGTTATGGATGGTGAAGTGTACAGGTATTTTACCATATCTATAAACACTGAACCAAATTCTCTTTCTTGGAGTATATTAAAAAGGTGTGGCCACAGAACTGAGTCAAATGCTTTCATTGTGTCAAGACTCAATAGTATACTGTTGTTAGTGTGTACTTTTGACGATTCTGTGATTGCCGCTATGGCTGCTCTTATTCCTCGAACGGAATGCCGGCCTTTCACAAATCCCAGCTGATGGGAGTTAATAAAATGGGAAGAATCAATTGTAGGCGATTTGCCATAATCTTAGCAAAAAGTTTTGTGTCTCTGTTTAATAGACTGATTGGTCTGTATGAGTCCATAGAGGTAGGATCTTTTTGCGGTTTGGAAAGTAATATAGTATTTGTGTCAGTAAAATGTGGGAACCAAGTTTTACGGGTAACCAGATCATTAAACAGTTTGACCATGGCTGGCGCTACTAGTTGTTTTAGTAGTTTATAGTATTCGTTGGATAAGCCATCTGGACCAGGGCATTTGCCCAGATGTAAATTTTAAATAACAAATAGAATTTCGTCTATAGAAATTACTTTATTAAGCATCTCTTTTTGGTCCGGAGTCAGTTTTGGCAATGTAGCCTCCAACAAAATTTGACAGTGGGCATCAGAATCAAGTGGCTGATCTTTATATAGGGCTGAATAATAGTTTTCGAATAGTTTAACTATTTCTTCATTAGATTTTACAATCATATTTGTGAAGGGGTTTCTTATTGAAGTTATATACGTTCTTTTGTGTGCTGGTTTAGACATTCGGGCCAGCAATTTTCCAGCCTTATTTCCCCATCTAAAAAATTTTTGTTTAGAAAAAAGAACGTCTTTTTTTGCCTGGGACAGAAGATAACTATCCAGTGCTTGTTTAGCTTGTTTATATCTATCACTTAATGTAGCACTGGGATTATCAATATAATCTTTTAATGCCGATGACATTTAGTTATAAAGGGCATTATAGGTTTTCTTTGCTTCCCTACGTTGTCTCAAAATATATTCTATGATGTGGCCTCGTAATACTGCCTTAGATTGTTGCAGTCTCCCAGGCTTGTAAGTTATCGTCTTGGAAATGCATCCACTGAGTGAGCAAAATTTTTTTTAAAGTATCAGAGTTATAGAGATAAGCCGGGAAACGCCAAAAACCTGGACCCTTAGTTGTGTGTCTTAAATTCAGGGTTATAGATACTGGGGCATGGTCTGAAATTATAATTGGATGAAATCAGCATTGTGAATGAGAGAGACAAGTACATCTGATGTCAAGAATTTATCTATACGTGACCATGTATTATGGACTGCAGAGTGGAATGTGAACATCTTTCCAGATGGATTAAAAAGTCTCCATATATCAGTGAGCTGAAGGGTTGTGGAGAGATTCTGGAATTGTTGCCAAATTGTTTGAGATCTAGTTAGTGGTGTGGGTTGTCTATCTAGTGAATTATTTTCTACTGCATTAAAGTCTCCAGCTAAAATTATTTGGAACGTTGTTCGCTGCGCTAATAGTTGTGTTATTTTACCAAGGAAATCATGGGGATTTATATTTGGAGCATAAATATTTACTAGGGTGTATTTGTTTCCCCATATCTCCACATCTAAAATGAGATATCTGCCTTCAGGATCTATAACTATACTGTAAGTTTTTGTGAAAGATAACAGATACCCCTCTCGTTTTTCTACCATCACTTGCATTGACACAGTCTCCTATCCAAGGCGCACTTAAAGTGGAAAGTGTCCCTTCTACCCAATGTGTCTCCTGGAGGAAAACTATATCTGAATGAAGTTTTTTTAAATGGTCTATTACCATCTTTCTTTTAACGGGTGTATTTAAGCCTCCCACATTCCATGATAGTAGTTTTATTTTGCTAGTTGGTGAATTATGAACTTATAAATTAGCCATATTTAGCCAATGCCCACTGTGGGAAGTTCAAAAGCAGCTTTTATCAGCGAATAATGTAGTTGTGCTCTGTCCCAGCTAGCAGAGACAGCCTTAACTTTTTTTAAATTTATCTGTAGGCCCAATGTTTTCCCGTAATCGGAGGGGAAGAAGGAGAGAGAGAGCAGCAAAAAACAAAAACACATACAAAATCACATAACGCTTCACAATCCATTTTCAAATATTCTATTGCCTTTACAAAATGTAGCAAGCATCATTGAAAACAAATGATGCCTGCAAAATATTATAGCATGCAATATTGTAATACAAAAAAGACACGTTTCCCGCACTGAAGAGGACATTTGAAATTAAATTGAAGGGTTTGTCAATGTAATCAGAAGGATAAACTTGTAGACCATTTTTTTTTTCTTTCCCCAGTTTTTTAAATTCCTTTATCATGGGAAATATAAGTAGCTCTGTAATCATTCTCCAGGACTCCTTATTTGAGTCGTAATAATATGAGTTAACTGTATTAATCCCGTGGAGGAGAATGGTTGGGAGATCCGTTAACTATCAACCTTTGTTTAGCTAGGATTGGGTCTGTAAATATGAGTGATTGCCCATTTTCGTTGACCCTAAGTTTGGCCGGGTATAGCATGGCAAACCGGCGATTACGGGAGTGTAGGTAACTGCATACCTCAGAGAACAATTTACGTTTCTGAGATACTGCAGCCGAAAAATCCTGGAAAATAAAAATATTTTGGTCTTTAATAGTAAGAGATTGCATCCTCCTAATAATGATATAGAATTTGTTATTTTGCTCTATAATCTAAGAACTTTGTGATTACTGGTCTGGGTCTGGGTTTACCTTGTACGGGGCGTCCATCTGGGCCTAATTTATGTGCCCTTTCAATTTGTGATGAGGAGAAGTCACCTGTAAGGCCCAATGCTAATGGAAGATCTTTGCTTTAGAATTCATGAAGCAAGGCTCCTGTTATTGATACAGGGATACCGATGAATCAGAGGTTATTTCGTCTATGACGGTTCTCCAGGTCATCGATCTTATCACATAATTCTTGAATAGTAGTGTCATTAGAGGAACTTTGTTGTTGTACTTCCTGTAACTGGAATCTGTATGGAATCCCAGCTGCCGCATGGCCAGCAGTTCGATTCCCGGCAGCGGCAGCCCGACAGATCAGCAGAGCCCGGCAGCGGAAGCCCGACAGCGCTGGAAATCCCGATCGTCCCTAAGGTAAGTATAAACTAACCTAACCTAACGCCCTAACCCTTAACCTTAACCTCCCCCCCAAGCGCCTAACCCTAATCCCCCCTCTAAATGCCTAACCCCCCCTTCCCCGCTGCCTAAACCTAAGTCCCCTGGGGGGGTGCCTAACCCTAACCTCCCCCCGGGGGTGGCTAACCCTAACCCTCCCTTCCCCTAGCCTAACCCTCCCGGGGGGGTGCCTAACCCTAAGTCCCCCCCGGGTGCCCTAAACCTAACCCTCCCACACGCGGCTGTCCACTCACAGTGCCCGGCATCCCTTCGATCGGGATGCTGGGCGCCGGTCTCCCGGCGTTGGGTAAATGACAGGCATCTAGATATAGACGCCGGTCATTTATCCCACGCCGGGATAAAGCAGCTGAGAGGCCGGCTGTTGGTATTAAGGCAGCCGGTTTCCCGACTGCATACCCTGTAACCTATCCTCCACATCTCTGGTGCGTTTCTCCAGTGCGCCAATACGGGTTGTGTGAGAATCTAATTTGGCCAAAGTTGCATCTAATTTTGCATTCATATCATCTAGTCTTTTTTCAATGAGAGGCATCATTATTGTAGTCATTTCCCTAGCCATGTCTGCTAATTGGTAAAGACTCCACTGGAATGACTGCCAGAGTAGGTGGACATGGTTGACTATTGGAATCTTCTGAGCCATTGGGAGGGGTGGTAGAGACAGTTTTAGAAGTAGCTGATTTATTCTGTCCCATTGTTGTTGAGGGGGAAGCAACAGACGTATTTATTTTATCAAATAATTTCTCCATACCCCGCGGGTCCTTCCCGCTTGACCAACTTATATTTTTGTTGTGGTATTTTTATTTTTCTCTCCGTTTTTGTTGTCTTAGAAACTTACCTTAATGATGATATTTTTAGATTAAGAGCGTTTTGTTCAGTTAATGAGGATATTTGACAAACCCCAAGGGAATTAGACATAATATCTATCCTCTCATTAAGGAAAAAACAAGCTTTTACATTGCATTTCCCCACATAATTCAATAAATCATTGACAAGGGGTTAAATACAAATTCACATAAAAATATATTGGCCCTCATTCAGAGCCGCTCGCTAGCGGCCGTACGCTCGTTCCGAGCGATGTTAGCACATCTGCGCATGCGTACGGTTTTTAGTACGCATGCGCGAACCAGTCAGTGCGGCCAAAAATCGTTTGTACGCTATATAGCGAGTGCCTGCTATTTTGAGTGACAGAATGAGGCGTATGTGGGTGGTAACAGGGGAAGGTGTTTGAAAACGGGGGAGTGGAATTCGAACGCAGGCGTGCTTAAAGGTCAAAACGGGCGTTTTAAGGGAGTGCATAATTAATACAGCAGCGTCATTGACCACGTCACTTGGTTTTTTTTAACTCAGAACTGCTCGCAAAATAGCGGTTGAAAAAACCAACCACAAGAATAGCGAGCAGTTCATAAGCTGTACGATGTACTCGATTAATCTAATAAATAGCGGACATGACGTATGGTGCGAGCGGCCAGGGGGCGTTTTTATCAAATAAACGAGCGTATGTTTTGCTCGCTCATTCAGACCTAGAGGTGTGAACAGACTGCAATTTGCGAACGGATCATTTGAATAGCCACCCCTTGTTTTTGAACGAACGATCGCAAATAGCGAACGGCTCTGAATCAGGCCCATTGTTTTTAAACCAATCATGGTATAACAGTTAGCCACTAGGTGGTGGTATAAGTCTACAAAAAAAAAAAAAATTATGATATCCAACATTGATATGTCTACAAAGTGAGACTGTAGAATCTATCTTGAAATATTCAAAAATATTTAACTAGCCAGTATTCAGATAAACATATACAAACAGGGAAGTATTATTAATGCATTGCACTATCTAGAGAAATAACAAACTAATACTGTGTTGTAGAAGATTAAGAAAACAAAAGCACACAAGCCTGAATGCCGGTGAAGTCCTTTCGTATAACACTGGTCAGTGATAAGGAATGGTCCAAGCTTTTGAAAGGCAATATTCGTTGCTAGAAAAGGTAACGAATGTAGGAAACAAATGCAGGGGCAAGGCAGAGACCCCTGACATCAGATTCACAGGCTAGGGCAGCCCAGCAGCACCCCGTATGTGTCCAGAGATAGGAAACAGAAGACGCTGCAGGTAAGTGGTGTGTTAACACTTGGGGGGGTCACAACACCATCCCACACTTCTTTAGGATAGAGAAGGCACCACTTTTCTACAGGGAGAACATCAGGGATGGGAAATGGCAGTCTCCACGGGCCCTGACATCCAGGTCCTCTCAGTCAGGCACACAGATACCTTAGGCTGCCAGTCAGCTAGTGCAGTGTCCAGTTCCCGGTCTCAGCAGCAGCCTCCGGAATGGCGTCCAGCAGACCAGCGGGATGATCAAGGTGCGACAGCCTCACAGTCCCCCAGCTCTCCACGTCTTCCTCCACGCGGCCGGGACCGCGGGATATCAATGCTTGCAGCGTCGGAACAGCCAGGGACAGCAGCGATGCCCGCAAGAGGAAGCAGTTAAGGAACTACTCAGTCGATCCAGCCGTCAGAACACCAGGTAGGGGGGTCCGGAAAGGTTACCTCCAGAGTCTGCTGTTGCTGCCTGGAAGTAGGCAGCAGCACCACCCCCGCCCGGCGGTAGATAAGGCACAGATCGGACCCTTTATTGTGAGTACAGGAAGCGGGTGTCCACAGCAAGGATCAGCCACCGGGGTCAATAGCAGCCAATAATCCTCTCGTAGCCTGGAGGAATTAGAGCATGCCAGGCACACCGTTAATCTTTAGTGCTTGTCTGCGCCACGAGGTCCCGTCAGCGCCAGAGTACCCCCACAAGCCCGCACAGTCCAGTTGTTTTGTAGTGAGCGCCGAGAGCGCAGGAACGGGCAGGAATCCCCATCAAACGCCATGCTCCGAGGGTGATAGAGAGTGGCAGCGCCCAGCCAGCAGGTAGCAGTTTCAATCAGTGGCTCTGTTCACAATCCCCGGCAGTCAGGTTTTCTCAGTGAGATGGATAACTCTTAGTGCCGGTCAATGTATGTAATGCCCAGTCGCGTGCAGCAGCGTCAGCCTCCGAATTTGTGTCAAGCTGACCCATAGGAACACCAGCTCCACCTAGGATGTTCAGCGCTCGTTCGCGCCATGTGGGCCCCTCAACGCTAGGCGACCCCTACTAGTCCCGGGCTACACCAACAACACTAAGTCCTAGCAGTTCACCGGGCAGCGGGTAGGTGATATTCAGGGCTCAGTAGTTTTACTTGGAAGACTTTTCAAGGGAAGCCAGTAGTCGGGTAAATTCACGCCAGAGAGGCTCTTGGCGTTGATTCAGGCCACCAAGTTTAGTGTCTGAATTCCGGGGTAATAATTATCACTCCCTGATAATATAGGTATTCCCAGATTCCCCAGATGATGGGGAACCCTAGGAGGTTCTCAGTATACTTCCAAATCAGTGTTTTATACAAGGAAGCCTTAGGATTTGGTATCTACTGCAGGAAGCCAGACTAAAACGCGGCCATGCTGGATGCCCCGCCCACCAGAACGCCACCATCCTTCTTTTTAACAAAAAACAGACCAGCTCCAGCGGGTGATTTAGACTCTCTGATAAATCCATGTTCCAGGTTCTCTGTAATGTATTCAGTAACTGCCTGGGATTTGGGAAAATTCATCCACAAGGTGGGACTTTTCCAAGCACTAAATCTATAGCGCAATCCCACTCCTGATGAGCAGGAAGCATCTCTGCGGCCTTTTTGCTGAACAGACTGGTATGGTGCTGGAAGCTGATCTTCAGAAGAGACAACTGTGGTCTGAATAATGCGTTGAGGTGGTTTGACAGATAATAAACAGGACCCTCGGCATTGAGAACCCCGTGACAGGATTTGAGGATCTCTCCAGTCCAGAAAAGGGGCATGCTTGCAAAGCCAAGGAAGACCCAAGATAACAGGACTCTCGGCTGACGGGAGGATATAGAATGTTATCAATTCTCGATGAAGAGCCCTTATTTGCATGGTGATTTCGGTCGTCCATGAGTGAATGGTAGCCATTGGAAGTTTATTTCCATCCACGCCAATGATGCTAAGGGGTTTTTGCAGTGGCATGCTAGCAATACCTAACTCTTGGACCTTTTTAGCCGTAATGTAATTGCCATTGGCACCCGAATCTAAAAAGGCTTTGACTACTTCAAAGGAATTTTCCACGACCAGGGTTACATCGATGGAAAACTGGGAAGTAACTTTGTTTTTTGGGGTGTATTTCAAAGCACCTAAACTGATCACCCCTCGATCATTTAGGCCTTCTCGTTTCCCGCTTTGGGCAGCCAGAGAGAAGATGGCCTGATTTGCTACAGTACAAACAAAGTTTATTTTTGAACCTCCTTTCTCTTTCTGCGGCAGGAAGACGAGATTTCCCAATCTGCATGGGTTCTTCAAGAGATTCAGTAGGTGCCGTGAATCGTAGAGCCAGCTTAAAAGTGAAATGACGAAACTGTTCCGTTTCTCGTGCTCTCTCTCTGTGGCGAAGGTCTACTCGAATACACAAGGAGATCAAGTCGTCCAAGAAAGTTGGCAATTCCCTGGATGCAAGGACATCTTTAATTTGATCCAACAGTCCCTGCATAAATGCGGCAACCAAGGCTTTATTGTTCCAACCCAACTCTGAAGCAAGGGTTAGAAACTGTACAGCATACTGTCCCGCAGACTTGTTTCCCTGTTTCAGCTGCAAGATGGCCAACCCTGCGGAGGATACTCGCCCAGGGTCATCTAAGACCTTCCGAAAGGCTCTCAGAAACTCAACACTGTTATTGACAAGCAGATCATTCCTTTCCCACAATGGAGAGGCCCAAGCCAATGCTTGACCTGACAATAGCGAGATTATATAAGCCACTTTTGTCCTGTCTGAAGGGAAGCTTGCTGCCTGGACTTCGAACTGGATTGAACACTGGTTCAGGAATCCACAACAGCCTGTAGGATCCCCATTATACTTTGTTGGATTTGGAATCCGTATTGGTGCGGAAGCTCCTGCAGCTGGTGCAGTAGTGGATGGACCTGGTTGTTCCGGAGGTGCTTGAGCGACACGACTTGCTGCAATAGTGTCTGCAAACACTGCATAAACTGAGCCTAGTCTTGTTCTTGCTTCTCGACTCTAGCAAGTAAGTTCTCGAGCAGGTCTCATGGTGATGGATTACCAGCAGCATCCATGTTTTTGGTCAGAGTATTCTGTCACAACTCTCGGACGGATTGTGGATGCGGCCCGTATTTAGGGACCCTCGCAAGAAGGTATGGACTTGACTGCATGCGACACACAGGTCGCGGCCCTCAGGTTAGGTTCCCCTATACAGGTGCTGGTGAATACTGGATGTAGGACCTGATTCAGACCCCCTCGCAAGATGCGATTGCTCGCTGGCAAAAAGAGGCCGGATATTTAAATTACGCGATTGCACTGCGTCGCGTAAGGACGCCCACTGTGTGTTAGTGAGCTATGGCAAATTGCGCTCGCAAGTGTCTGTAGACGCCCCCTTGCCACTCGCAACACGTCATCTCCGGGAAATGTATGATTAATCGGGCCATCGTGAGCCATCGGAGCTGCTGGCAGCCCTTGGGGTTGCCTTTCCCCGCAGCAAGCACTGCGATCAGTGTGGGCTGAAATACATGCAGGTGACGTGTACAATGACGCTACTTTGCTAATTATACACGCCTTTTAAACGCCGTTGTGGTGGGCAGACATGCCTGCGTTCGCAACACCACTCCCCCGTTCACATGCACCTTCCCCTGTTACCACCCGCAGATGGGCGAAAATCGCTCAGAGCGAGCAATCACGCCTTAGAGAGCGGGTCTGAATCAGGTCCGTAGTGCAGAAGAATAAACGGAGTTGACAAGCCGGGTCAATACCAAACAGACAAGATGGTACCAGGGAGCAGACATAAACGGGTCACAGGGAGTAGCCGAGGTCAGAACCAGATATCAGGAGCAGTACAAGGGGTCAGACGAAATCGGAGTCACAAACAAGCCAAGGTCAAGATCAGGATAACAGGTAAGTACTGGAATGCTGGAGTATGGTATGGAGCCTATACTCTGGCACCTGTACGGTTCCAGAGACTCCCTCTTATAGATGAAGTTCAAATCTCGCGCCAAACATGACTACACGTTTGGCGCACCTGTCACTTTAAATTCTTTGTAGGTCGGCACGCACACGTTCCTAGAAGAGCCGCGGCTGCCTGCACTTCCAGATAGCGCGAGGGGGACCCGGAGCTGACGTCACGGCTGCAGGGGCCGGGGAGTCCCCGCCCGCTGCCCGCCGCCGGAGATTCCAGTGCTGCCGGACCCGGTAAGTGGTAGCCGGTGTCCGGCGCACTGTGACACCGGGTAGTTAAAAGGGTTGAACCCAGGATCTACGCAGGTAGCAGTGCAGTGTAAACAGGTAACCTGGGTCATCTGACTCGGGACCCATTTACAGCATAGGAAGAACCAGTGCTTGGAGATGAGATCATCTGCAAGTGGCGGCACTGCACTGACGTGGTTGACCCGGGAATAAGCCACCTGTCTGAAAGGGGTTGGTCCATCCGGGTTAGACCTGCGTTCAAAATACCGGGTGCGATCCTGTATTTTGATCTAAAAGTGGTATTATTCAGAACATGTTATATTAAAACAATTAAATCAAGTTGGTTAACATAATTGATTAATGTGGATGTGCCAGGGTTAAATAGCCTTGGTCAACAAGTTTGATACTTGAAACCCACCGAGGGTGGTCACTTACATTATGTGACCCACTTGCAATTTGCCTTGACCAACAAGGTTTTGGGCATGAAATAGGGCAGTAAAGTAGGCACAGATAATCATTTTATTGATTTAACCCTTGCACAGCTACAGAAACGTATTCAAGATGTCAAAATCTGGTGCTCGTGCCCGCTTTACTGCCCTATTCCATGCCCAAAACCTTGCCGGTCAAGAAAAATTGCTGGTGGGTCATATATAAGTGACCACCCTCTGTGGGTTTGAAATGTCCAATTTGTTGACCAAGGCTATTTAACCTTTGCACAATTATATCTACTTATTCATATCATAAAATGAATAGCCGTGCCAGCTTTACCGACCTATTTTATTCCGAAACCTTGTTGGGCCAGGCAAAAAAGAATTGAAATATGTGTAAGGGACACTCTCAACTTTGTGATCTAACTTGATTTAATTGTTTTAATATAACATGATCTGAATAATCTTTCAGACATAAATTACTGGCTTCAAACTGGTTCGGACTCGGGACACCGAGCACAGGATGAAGCTAGGCTACCCCTTTCACACTTAGGGGGACAACCCGGGTTATTCCTGGGTTGTTACCCCTCACACCAGACACAGGTCTTGTAGTGACCCGGGTCTTTTGGCATTCAGTGTGGGTTCTTATCTTGTGTGTCCTGGGTCATCAAGACCCGGTTCGCACCTATCACACTTAAGCCTGTTACCGAGCAGGCTTTTCCACCAAAGTCCCACGTCTGACCAAATATTTGGAACATTGGGCCTGATTCAGACCCGTTCGCAAGCAGCCGCTCGCCCACAGGGCGGGCAAACGAGAATATGCTAATCAATGCCTTTGCACGGGCGTTCGCCTGTAACAAAACTTACACCCCCAATATTCTGCAAAGCTCCTCCTATAGCTAGCGAGCGACAGAAGTTAGCGAATGAACCACTTGATAATCTTTTTTCTGTGTTTGCACTCGCAGGGTTTTTTCCCCCGCAAACATGTGATGTTTCGATTGTCTCTCGGTTTATTTGGTTAATTAAGCCAATTCGCTCCTAGAAACGCACCTGAGCAATTGGGAATCCAATTAGCCCTGTTATTAGCAAGACGTTTGCAGACTATTAGGTGATTGCATTGTGGGCTCCGAAATAGTAACATCACTAGTTACATCGGTTGCATTAGGATTAGGTATTAACGAAAAGACTATCAGTCTTGCGGGAGACCATACCCTACCACAAGCTGGACGAGTGACGTATTACTACTTCCGCTCTTCATTCTCTCTCGCTGCAGTTAATTTATGTACGCCCCGAAAACGACGTGTGAACACTGTGGCACGCCTGTGTTTTTAGACCACCCCCCCATCACCTCCCACAAACGGCCCTTTCTGTCAATCAACTATCGGAAGTCACTTCCTGCTCGCAGTCCGTACAACCGAATGAATATCTGTTCGCAAAGACTCAGTCGCGCATGCGCATAACGGTGCATACCCATGCGCAATTGCAGAACATCGGCCAGGAACGAGTGAGCAGCTGCTTGCAAACGGGTCTGAATCAGGTCCGCTGTTCCAAACCAGGTCAGACCCAGGACAGACCAGTTTTCCATCGCGACGCCAATCAGTGACGTCACAAGGGGTTGCAGGCCGCACTCAGGTGCCACCCACCGAGACTAAAACATGTGACCCGCCCCCTGTTAGACCACGCCCCTTTTCCCAGCACATGGCTTTGCCACGCGCACTGCTCTCCTGCCTGCACTGGGTGCCACCCAGGGAGGGTGGCACCACCGACCCCGATCCTGGTTATTCCCGGATCGGCACTGTTCACACTGCACACCGCTGCAGTGGTAGGCTTGGAAATACATCATCTCCTTGTACCGCAATGTGTGTCTCTTCGTGCTGTAATCGGGACCCGATGCTGTAATCGGGACCCAATGTGTGTCTCCTCGTGCTGTAATCGGGACCCGGGTCGGACAACCTGTGTTACACATTTCCACTGCAGCTCACCTGGGTCCTTCCCGGGGAAAACCCTGCTAGGTACCCAGGAAGGATTCCTGGGGGACTGGACCCAGGTGGAGGGAGCCGTTTCCACTGTCAAACATTTTGGATTGTTGCCCGTTCATGTCAGTGCAAAATGTGTATCAGACAAACGGAACCGGGTTGATGCGCATTCACATGCAAAAAAAACGGGTTTTAGTCTGGAAAGGGGTATTAGAGGCTGACTTCAGACTCGTTTGGAAGCCGCAGCACAGCAATGGTCATCATCGATCGATGATTCATAATAATCGATGGTTTATGGCCGATGTTGAATGGGTTTTAACTATTGATGGTGGAGAACCAGATGGTTTCCCTCCATCGATGGTAGAGCATAATAGGTTTTTTTTTACAAGGTGCCAGGACACAGAACATAACTCTGCTCCCGGTGCCAGCGAAGCCCTGCCCCCATGTTAGAATCACTCAAGGAACAGGGATGACCATCGGTTGGTGAAATCATCGATTGTCATTCAGTGCATAGTTGGTGACCATCGATGGCACTTACTATTTCACCTAGGTATGGGACATTGAAAGAAAACATTGGAAGTACCAATGTTTTTAACATTGGATACAAAACATTGGGCCTGATTCAGAGCCGTTCGCTATTTGCGGTCGTTCGTTCAAAAACAAGGGGTGGCTATTCAAATGATCCGTTCGCAAATTGCAGTCTGTTCCCACCTCTAAGTCTGAACGAGCGAGCAAAACATACGCTCGTTTATTTGTTAAAAACGCCCCCTGGCCGCTCGCACCATACGTCATGTCCGCTATTTATTAGATTAATCGAGTACATCGACCAGCGTATGAACTGCTCGCTATTCTTGTGGTTGGTGTTTGCTACCACAAATTTGCGAGCAGTTCTGGCTATAAAATAACCCAGTGACGTGGTCAATGACGCTGCTGTATTAATTATGCACACCCATAAAACGCCCGTTTTGACCTTTAAGCACGCCTGCGTTCGGATCTCCACTCCCCATTTTCAAGCACCTTCCCCTGTTACCACCCACATACGCCTCATTCTGTCACTCAAAATAGCAGGCACTCGCTATATAGCGTACAAACGATTTTTGGCCGCACTGACTGGTTCGCGCATGCGAACTAAAAACCGTACGCATGCGCAGATGTGCAAACATCGCTCGGAACGAGCGTACTGCCGCTAACGAGCGGCTCTGAATGAGGGCCATTGTTTAGTCCTAAACATTGGTTCTGGAACATCAATGTTATCCGATGTTTCTATTTTTTTTAAGTGGACTACCTACTTAAACATTTAGCGGTCTATTTACTAAGCTTTGTTAGGAGGTAAAGTGAACTAAGGTAAGGTACCAGCCAATCAGCTCCTAACTGTCATTTTTCAAACACAGCCTGTGACATGGCAGTTAGAAGCTGATTGGCTGGTACCTTACCTCCATTCACTTTATCTCCTAACAAAGCTTCGTAAATAGACCCCATAATACACTAATAAGCTTCTGAAATGATACTTATGTTTATTTGATTGAGGCTTACGGTATATACAGTCCAGTGGTTCAAAAAAACAGTGGCACTTGGGATTTTAAAAATGCAAAACTCCTTTAGAAGATCTGTAAGGACCTGGTACTTCTTAGCAGCATACTACAAACAGTCCCCCTGAAACAATGGCATTAAATGAGATATTTGTGCTGCCGGGACACAGGCATAGAGCACCATGGCCGTATCAGTGGTTGCTAGGGGACAGCGCGCTTGCCACAGCTGGTGTTGCTGGGAGACTGAGTGGCGTAATTTTTGAGCACCTCATTGTCTGCGCCACGTGGTCCCAGCGATTACTCACTAGGTTGGTATCTTCTCTAATTAGAGGGGCGTAAGTAGCATCTATTTGTGGCAGCAGGTTTTTATTTTGCTACATTATTGTCCTGAGGATGTTATATAAAACATCGACTTATGCTGGCCATACACCAGCACGATTTCGGGCCGACTGGCCGATTTTCGACGAGTCGTATGATGGATCTTGTGAAAATCGTGTATATTTTTTTAGTAATATATGATCCGATGCGCTCTCCTGCAGCTCCTAAATCGGATCTTATGATCAGATGTGCAGCCCATATTGTCCATGGTATCGTGTGCAGATCGTACCGTAAATTTTGGGCATGCGATGCATCGTGCGTCCATTCATGTCATTTCAATTACATTTTCCAGATGAGCGCGTGAAGAACACGATCGATCGTAGGACAGATCGTGTGTAAAGAAAAACACCAAATTGTACCACCGGGACTGCAGGGAGCTCCGGGGAATCGTGAGGTGAATCGTATCGTATGCTGGTCGTGCAGGTGTATGGCCAGCATTACACTACTGTCTGCCTGTATTAATGGTGGTTTAAATACACTTATTTATTGGAGTGATGTACCTTTGTGCCTGAAGATAGATAGATAGATACTCGTGCGCAATGAGCTGGGAGCGGGACTGTTCTATGGGCCTGATTCAGAGCCGCTCGTAAGCGGCCGCTCGTTCGCTCCGAGCGATGTTTTCCCAACTGCGCATGCGTACGGATCGTTATACGCATGCGCGAACCAGTCAGCGTGGCCGAAATTCGTTTGTTCGCTAAATAGCGAATGCCTGCTATTTTGAGTGACAGGAGGAGGCGTATGTGGGTGGTAACAGGGGAAGGTGCTTGAAAACGGGGAGTGGAGATCCGAACGCAGGCGTGCTTAAAGGTCAAAACGGGCGTTTTAAGGGTGTGCATAATTAATACAGGAGCGTCATTGACCACGTCACTGGGTTATTTTATAGCAAGAAATGCTCGCAAGATTGTGGTAGCAAAAACCAACCACAAGAATAGCGAGCAGTTCATACGCTGGTCGATGTACTCGATTAATCTAATAAATAGCGGACATGACGTAGGATGCGAGTGGCCAGGGGGTGTATTTTTCCAAAAAACGACCGCAAGTTTTGTTCGCTCGTTCAGACCTAGAGGCGTGAACAGACCGCAAAGAGCGAACGGTTCATTTGAATAGCCACCCCTATTTTCTGGACGAGCGAGCGCTAATTGCGTCCGGCTCTGAATCAGGCCCAATGTCCAGAGTATCTTTCACTATGTTTGCCACAGCCCGCCAGAAGAATGCATGAACGCAGCAGTGTGTGTAAACTGTGTATTGAAATGTCAGCATCACACACACAGTAATTACAGCTGCCACACAGAGTTAAAAAAAAACATCGGGGAAGAAATCTAGCGATGGTGATGAAAAACGGGATCATACTTACCTACTCTCCCGAAATGGTCGGGATCCTCCCGAAAATCTGGCGGCGCTCCCAACCACGAATCACGTCATTGTAGCCCCCCTTTAGTGTCTGTATTATTGGCTCTGTACAGCGGGGGGCGCCACGCACAGCCCAACTGCTGTGGCGAAAGGGCCAACCTGGCTAAAAGTCGGTAAGGTTCGCTCGACACGCTTCAGGCTCGGTGGCTCGCTACATGATTATATTCCCCCTCTGCACTCCTGAGGAAGCCTGTGATCAGGTGAAACGTCGAGGAGGAGGACTACTTCGATCCCGCTTCCACCGCCCCTACAGACTGACACGCTCAGGGAACGGAGAAACGGGTAAGTCTGCCGGCAGACATCTCCACACACCGCCATAGCGGATTACTCTTACTGCGCCCAGACACCTAAGGAATCCCTCACCACAGCAGAGCGGTGCTTACATCACCCACCGACGGAAGGCACCTGTTAGAGCCAGGCTCGGCTCACAGGTTAAGGCTGGACATAGCCCCGGACTAATTAACTCTGACGGCTACTAGAACACAGCAAGTAGCCTAGACTGTACTATCAGTCACCACTAGAACTTGCAATAGGACAAAATACAGCCGTCCCATGCCTGTTTGACTTAATGGGGGAAAGTAAAACGCTAAGAGCGTACTTCCCTCTCTTCTGGAGGACGATTAGTCCATTAGATCTATTCAAGTATATATATTACTACTTTCTCAATACTGTGACTCCAACAATGAGACCATAATGTCCATATGTTTTGTTTGTTTGTATTTGTATATCTGTTGTGTATACCGGTATTAGGCATCACCAGCATCCATCTACCTATTGCTAATGCAGTAGATTATACATATATACAATATACTTTTTACTTGTATATGAGACAGTGGGTCCCATTCAGACCCGCTCGCGAGCGCAGGACACTCGCAAGCGGGTTGATGGTACCCAAATGCGCATGCGCACGACGGAGGCTGCTCCGTCGTGCGCATGCGCGAGACCCGGCGAGCGACGGGGAAGCCGTTACTCGGGGTCTCGCACCAAAGGGGGCGTGCTGTCGACTGTGAGTGACAGCACGCCAGCTTCGGTGGACTTGCCGGGGAGTGGCTGCCCAGACGGAGACGTTCCTATGGGAACGCCTACCGTCTGGGTCCGGCCCCACTGACATCACTAGTGATGTCAGTGGGAGTGATTTTGGCTCTGATAGAGCCAAAATCACTCCAGGACTTGCGGCAGCGAGACCCTACCGCAGGGTCTCGTCGCAAGCCCGATGGTCGCGATGGTCTTGACCATCGCGACCATCATCATGGACGCTCGCATAAGCTGTGGGTGGTAACCCACAGCTATGCGAGCGTCCAGGAGGACGCACCAAAAAAAACTTAAAACACTCTGATTCAGAGCCGGACGCTATTTGCGCTCGCTCGTTAAGAAAAAGGGACCGGCTATTTAAATTGAGCGCTCGCTCTTTGCGGTCTGTTGACGCCTCTATGTCTGAGCGAGCGAACAAAACATGCGCTCGCTATTTTGAAAAGACGCCCCCTGGTCGCTCGCATCATACGTCATCTCCGCTATTTATTAGATTAATAGAGTACATCGAAAGGCGTCTGAACTGCTCGCAGTGCTTGTGGTTGGATTTTCCTACCGCAATCATGTGAACAGTTCAGGCTAAGAGACAACCAAGTGACGTAGTCGATGACGCTGCTTTGTTAATTATGCACGCCCTTAAAAAGCCCATTTTGACCGTTTGGCACGCCTGTGTTCGGATCTCCACTCCCCGTTTTCAAGCACCTTCTCCTGTTACCACCCACAAACGCCTCATCCTGTCACTCAAATTAGCAGGCACTTGCAATTTTGCGAACACACATTTTCCGACCGCACTGACTGGTTGGCACATGCGCATTACGACTCATACGCATGCGCAGATGTGCGAACATCGCTCAGAGCGAACGAGCGCCCGCTTACGAGCGGCTCTGAATCAGGCCCTGTATCCATTGCCTTACTAACCGCTTTTTAATTTATGTATATCACTTTCTAATATTTTCAAACTAGGCAGTATCCATAGCCTAATCACTAGTTTTTATTGCATACATGTTTTTATAAATTGTAGTATTAATTCAGTGCTTTGCCAATAAATTATGGTTATATACATATATTGGTATAATTATTTTATATAATTCAATTATAGGATCTCAATCAATTGAAATATAATTTTTTATTCATTATATTTATTTTATATCAAAGGATCTTCAGTAATTTGACATTCAATTATTTTCCATAATTCTCATGGTTGATGTGTGAGCAGATGTGCGCTGGCAATATTTTCTTTGTTTTGATGTGTATACTTTGGGGTTTGTAATGTCCCTAGTTTAATATATTCCAATACCAGCAACTGCATTTCAACACACTCCCCATATGTGACAGAACTAGCGCAGCCTCCACCAATTCTTTTTATTAAAAGTCGGTAAGGTTCGCTCGCCATGCTTCAGGCTCGGTGGCTCGCTACATGTTTATATTCCCCACTCTATGCCCACTTGGATGGTAGGAAATGATGTTGGAAACTGGCTTAAGACGTCATGGTCAATCTACGGAAGGGGATCTAGCTGCTTCCAAGTCGGGTAAGTATGCATTGAATCCTCAACATTGCAGGGCAGTGGCAAACGCAGGATTTCTAGAGGGGGGTTTCCAAATGCTTGATTTTAGAGTGAGTGTGGCCAGTCCATGAAGAGGGTAGAATTAGCACTTAACCAGCTTTAATATGCGTCATACAAAGTATATTGTGTGTCATAATTCCAGCAATCACAGTAATCCATTAAATGCAGCAGTAGGGACATCCTGCATGAGCTGAATCTTTTTATTTTAGATGTGGGCACCATTCCAGAGTATTCGAGCAAGTCCAGGAGTCTGGGGGAGCAGCAGAATAACCTAGCACTGCCCTGGACATATGTGTACATATTGGGCTCTATAGCAGCACATCCCTAACCGTGCATGTTTTCCAGATCTCCTAGTTGGTGCACAGGTTATTTATTACTGACTAATACATGTTAAAAGTTGCACAGGTGGTGCTAATTATTTCATTTGTGATTTGTGAAGAACATGCAGCACTTGTAAAAGTCTATTATATTACTATTTCTATTGTTGTCATGGTGTAGGCTGGGGAGGGGGGTTTCCAGGCAGACGGAAACCCCCCTGCGTTTGCCTATGCAGGGTAATGGTGCATACACACAGTCAGATTTTTCCTTCAGATCTGAACGATAACGATTTAAAAATCGTTCAGTCGTTCATATCTGAAGAAAAATCTGACATAAAATCGTTCATCTGACAAATCTGACCATGTGTATGCTCCAATATCTGACAGATCTGTCAGATGAACAATTTTAATGAAGTCAAAATCATTCAATCGTTGAAATCGTTCAAATCTTTGGTAAAAATCGTTCATGTGACAGATCTGACAAATCTGACCGTGTGTATGCTCCATTAAACATTGATGAAACATCAAACGATTCCCATTCCTAATTTAACTATCGATGGTAACTACCGATGGCCATCCCTACGATGCTGGCCCCTGCCTTGATCCTTTACAAAAACACAAAATGTGACCAAGTGACGTGAACTGGCTACATTGCATAAGTGCTACAATGTGACAACGCTGGCTATAGCCGCTATTGGTCTCTCTCTCCCTCCTACCCTCCCACCACCCGGAACAGGAAGCGAA
Source organism: Taudactylus pleione (assembly GCA_031769625.1). NCBI lineage: Eukaryota > Metazoa > Chordata > Amphibia > Anura > Myobatrachidae > Taudactylus > Taudactylus pleione. The sequence goes on from JAUIMM010000153.1 coordinate 5,142,789, forward strand.
GCACCGCCCCGGTCTGTCCTGTCCTCCCCCTTACCACCATGTGTGCAGCTCCGGGGACAAGGTCATCCACTCGAGGCGTATTCCACGCTCCCATGGAAACCAGGTGAGTGCTTGTGCGTGGGGGCAAGTTCAGGCGGTATGTGATAATGCGGTATCTCACACATGCATGGACCTGCGCGTCTATGTTCGTGTATCAGTGCATTATAGTACATATCAAATATAAGACGTAATGAAACTAACATGTAATATTTAACCAATGTTCCGTTCTTTGTGTTCATGGTGTAGGGAAATCATGCAGAATGTGAGGGTGTGATTATGATGGTTTGCTCATAACACGCACATGTCTGGGGGACAGACGGGTCTAGCTGTGTGCTGCATTAGTGTTATTTCACAGCTTGTCATTTCATTTATATCTGTTATTTACATTCAGAGGCGTAATGTTTAAATTGCACAAATTGTGTCTTTTATTTATGTGCAACAGTGCAATCATATCTATTACTAGTAATGTCTTCTGAAAGCTATGGAGTAATACTCTCCCTAATGTAAATTATATGCATAAATGATTAGGAAGTAAGTGCATTTATTTTTTTTATTACATTTATTTAATAACAAGCTGGGCATACACGTCCAGATAAAATGCTTCTTGTACCGACATACATTTTAACTGGCAGCCTGCCAGCTCGCAGATGTCCGCGGCATATACTGAGATATCTCAACTGTATTAGCCCCGACATCTGCTCTCCGCCCAGGGGGAGGAGACATTTTCCTGTTCCTTTCATGGGAAGCAACACAGGAAATGTCTGTCGGCCGCGGCTGGGCATACATTGCCCGATGCGGCCGACATTTGAACTCCTAAATATCGCACTGGACGGGGGGAGGCAAAAAGTGGTTTTCTAGCTGCTGTGGGACTACACATCCCAGCATGCTCTGCCACAGTTTTTCTATCAGGGCATGCTGGGATCTGTAGTTCAACAGCAGCTGGAGGCTCGCTTATTGCCCACCCATGTTCTAAGGATTGCACCTAGAAGTGGTGCATATTAGAGAGATGGCAGAAAGGCAGGGGAGTGGCTTCCCATTGGCAGCAGTAGCTGCTGATCACAGTCTTAAGCGCTTATGTAATATGATGCGATTTTTAAAGTGGCAATCTTTTTAAAGGCAAAGCCAAGCTGGTTTTGCCTTTAAAATGATTGCTGCTTTAAAAATACAGGAAGATTCGCAGGAGTTCCCGCAGTGGCAACATATTGCACCCTATTACATAAGCCCCCAAGGCTGCTTGTCTAGTGCGTGATTAGCAGATAGTGGGGCAGATGTATGAAAGTCTGTGAAGTGATAAACGACCAGCCAATCAGCTCCCAACTGACATTTTTCAAACACAGCCTTTAACATGACAGTAGGGAGCTGAGTGGCTGGACGGTTATCACTCTGCACTTTATCACTTTCCAGAGCTTAATACATCTGCACCAATGCTTCCAATGGGAAGTCACTGCAATCACTGGTGGTGGCGGATTTTTAGTAAAATCCGACACTGCTTATAATGTACAACTCTCATAATGAAGTTATAACGCTGGTATTTGCTATTTTGAGACTGCGATATAAGATAAATATTTTTCTCATTTACAGGCAGTGAACATCGTCCTTTGTGGGAACTTGTCAGTCTGCACAATGTCTTCAATTAGGGGAGTTCGAGTGGGGATGTGCCTACTGCGCTGTGGGCAACACACTGGTGTGCCAGTGCTTTTTCATCCAAGACAAAGTCACAGTGTAATAATTTCATGTTGTAATAGCACCGGAAACCAGTCTTTTACCTATGGGATGTCTGCTGTGGCTGGTCAAAAGCAGTGGGCAATAGACTACAGTGGTGAAATGAAGCAGGCCGCATCATGTAGACCCTCACAACATTTTATAACGGACCCTGGTCTTGTAAATATCGTTTCCAAATGCTTACAACATTGGGGAGATGGCAGAACTGCTCCAATCGTTATGGAGTGCAACCCAGGTATTAAAATAGTCACTAACATTATCATTCTATTTAATTTCATACACTGAGAAAAAGAAATGCATGTATTAGGTACATTATTATTTATGAGTTGATATACAGAAAAGCCTGTATGTGTGTATTTATTTCCTGACTTGTTTGTATTTATTTTTTTACACTTTAGTAGATATTAACTGGTCCCTACGCTGAGCAGATCTTTTCAGTACACACCCTATACAGTATTACTGTCCCTTTCCCACCTTTTTCCTCCACACAATTAACCCATTCATGATACTGGTACTTTTCTACTACTGTGTAATTTTTTTTTCCCTTTTTTTTTTTTTTTTTTTTTGTTTATAGCAGCTGTTCTTCCACTTTTTGGGTGGCTTTAGTCTATTCCCTAATTTCGCAAATTCCTGTATTTTACGCCAATATTTGGCTAAATATAGTGTTATTAACCCACAAAGGTGCTTTCCCTGATTACATGTGCTCTATATGGAACGCTATCAATAACAAGCATAAACAATAATTCACTCAAAGTGAAATCAAATAACATATGGTGAGGATCCTTCGTTCTTAGAATAACCTTTCTCTTTGTATGTATTTTGGTTGATGTACGCTCCAAATTCCCCCTTAGGACTCTCCATATTTGTTTTATCCTTAATATCGTAATTTGGATGTGAAGCCAGATGTAGGATAATGTACTTCAATCACATTACTTTTTACCAATGTTGACATCATACACCATCCCTTTTCATTAGGTTACATAAAACAGAAAACGACTGTAGTGCAACACCTTTAAGCCATAAAAGAAATGTAATATTGCAGAACACTCACATTCTTTAAAAAGTGACCAGCACATCAATCCAATGAAATGGAAATCCCCTTGTAATGTGGTCTTTGAATATGGATCGCCGACCAAATGGCATGGAAGGATGTTGGGCAGAATGTGAAATGTATACAGTCCCAGAAACCAGTAGTTTTAATCTAAGTAGGTTTCCAAAATGTTTTAGGCAAAAACACTCCCAGAGGTCCCAATAAGCACCTGTCATAACGCGCTTCGAAAATATACAGGTTCTTCATCAGAAGCATTGTGCTATGTGACCTAAAACCCCTGTATATACAATTACTAATTACAGAAACCGCCCCAATTAAGGACCACTTCCTGTGTAGCTGCAATCGCCCAGGAACCAGAAGTGGTGTCAATTCCCGATAAACCAGAAGTAGGATGACCGCTGTGTATACTAAATGCCTTCCATCCCTAAAACCGGAAGATAGATTTCGCTAGATGGAATGCAAATGTAATCAGGGAAAGTACCTTTGCAGGTTAATAACTCTAGATTTATCTTTGAAGAGGATCTGTGAAACCTATTAACATGATCCTGCTGGCTGCAGTCACTGATGGGTTGCTCAGTTGTTGCTTTCATTGTTATTTTTTGGATACCAATGTTTAGTTATTATTATTTTAGTCACTATGATTCCTTTTTTGTTTTTTCTTTGTGGCCTCAAAATTGCCGCTCATCGCTTTTGGTTTGGCCCTCAAAGTCGCAGGATTTACAATGCAGAGATTTGGGAGACTAAAACTTAAACCAGCGATGTGCACCAATTTAAAAGCTCCTAAATCACATGTTTTAATCTTTTCTGGATGACTCTGGTCCTCAGATAACTGTGATTGGCCGCTGTGCTGCTTTGTAGCAGATTTAAACAAGCATAACAAGTGAACTTGGTACTGATCGTTTCAGCAGCACTTGGGAAATTACATTGGAAATGGGAAGTTTTAATAATGTTGAACATACTGAGTCTATAATCTATTGTTCGTCATTATTTAGGTCCTGGAATTCTCACCCGGGCATTGCTAGATGCTGGCATTAAAGTGGTCGCCTTGGAAAGTAATACATATTTTCTTCCTCATTTACAGGTAACAAAATATTTTTATAAAGAACAGCAACTGAATTAAGTCTAAGGGATCTATGTACTAATCACTGTACAGCTTCGATTATTATGTATTAATTTCATAGGGGATGTTTTCATGTTTGATGAAAATATCCCCACTATTTACAAAGGGAAAACCTAGGAGGCAGCTTAAAAGTTTTGGAGTCAACCAAAATATATGAAAAACTTGTATAGACCACCATACAATGCCCCACAGACCACCCCACATGCCATTAGACCACCACACATGCATCTTCAGAGCCCGTCAGACCCAGACACGCCTCTCTGGTGCCCAATTTATAGTATACCACACAGTACTGCCCCCCAATTCGCATCATGACACTCAGCAGTGCCCCCAATTTTTTGCTTGCCACACAGGGCCAATAACTTATAGCAGGCCCCACAGTAGTATCCCAAATTCAGTCTGCCACATCATGATGCCCCCAATTGATATCCCACAAGGCAGAGCCAATACATAGTATGTCACACACCAGGACCCCAATTCATAGTATGCTACACAGTAGGGACCCAATCCATAGTAGGTCCCACTGTAGTGCCCCTAATTCACATTATGCCACACCATGATGCCACCAATTTGTATGCCACACAGCAGGACCCCCATTTCATAGTATGCCACACAGTAGTGTCCCCATTTCAGTACTACCACACAATAGTGCCTCCAATCAATAATGTTTTGGGGAGAAGATGTTAAATGAAGCCAAATAGGGGAGCATAGTTTGGTTGCCAAATGGAGTGCTTCATACTTGCAGCGTGATTGGTCAGACCAGGCAACAGGATTAAAATAATGGGTTTAAAAGCGCTTGTTAGTAGATATGTGTCTGCCAATAATTAAATAAAAAAAAAAAATAGGCAAACGCATAACTGGTTGGGTATGAAATACCGGTGGTACTGGTAGCTGCCAGTTCAAATCCGACCCCAGAAACCCAACTATTGAAGATCCCGACGGAGGCTGGTAAGTACCCAATACCTCCCTAACCCTCCCTTAGTGGTGCCTAACGCTAACTTCTCCCAGTGGTGCCTGACCTCCCCACCGTGGTCCCTAACCTCCACTCCCCGTAGCCTAACCCTCCCCTGGGGTTGCCTAACCCTAATTCCCCCCCCAGGGGTTTGCCTAATCCTAACGAGGAACCCCTATGATACTGGTGCTACAGCTGTGCTCCTCCACTTCTTACCGTCTCACCTGATGGTATGGTGAGATGGAGCACTGTGTCTCTCGGGCAGAAAACGTGCAGTGAAACTGAGCACTGTTTCCAGAAACTGGGTGGCCTGACATACTGCAGCATGATCGGTCAGACCAGGCAACAGGATCATCTACTCTTGCAGCCTCTTAAGTAACCATGACAGCGGGACCAAGTTTTGGTGAGCTGATCTGCAGATTTGAAATTGGCCAGTCAGAAAGAGCGCTCACAAACTTCTTCCTCCAATCCAGAATCGAGGGTGAGGCCTTGTTCATCATGACTGTCTGTTGCTACACACAGGCGCAGATGTATGAAGCTCTGGGAAGTGATAAACGACCAACCAATCAGCCCCCGACTGTCATTTTTCAAACACAACCTGTAACATGACAGGAGCCGAGTGGTTGGTCGTTTATCACTGTCACAGGGTCTAGACCCAGCCAATAAGGATCAAACTATAGAGCAGACCACGCCAAAATCTAGTCGCCCAGACTGAAATCTTAGTCACAATGGCGACCTGGCATCAGGGATTTGTCAAGCCCTCTTGTAAGGACTATGTAAAATACTCTGGGGGGTATTCAATTTCAATCGAAAAGTCTTTGAAAAAAAACAGGGATAACTTTTCACCATGTTTTTAAATGGCAAAAAAAAGTGCAGAATTGTGGTTTAGGGGTCCGGTCTTTAAAAAAAAAAAAAAAAAAAAAATAGCCTGCACTCCTGGGAATGTCATTTAAAAATAAACTGTGTCAAAAAAAGTAAAAAAAAAAGAAAAAGACATTAGGGACACCCCAAAAAATGTAATAAAAAATTTGGGATAAAATAAAAAAAAAGTGGAAACAGTGTTTAAAAATAGGGAAATAGGTTCAGGGTTGTTCTGCAAATATGCGGCAGGTGTTTTCTAGAATAGGCTATTAGCGGCAGGTGCTACAATAGTGTCGGCCTAACAGATTTCTGCCCTTAACATCCTGTGCATGTTGCTGCTTAGGCACTTATTATGTCTTAACAGTTAAATCTGTTACTTCTGTCTCCAGGTTTTACAGAGTGAAGCAAATGGTCGGCTTAAAGTTGTTCACTGTGACTTCTTCAGGCTGGATCCCTGGTCAGAGGGACTTGTTGAGCCTCCATCTATGTATTCCAGCACTTTGATGAAACATTTGTGCATAAATGAGGTTCCCTGGGCTTCTGGTAAGTTTTTTTTTTTTTTTTTTTTTTTTTTTTTTTTTTTATGGTGGAAGCCAACCTCCAACTGTCTTACAGCTGTCAACATATAGCAAGGTTACTTATAAATGCTTAACAGCAATGTAAGCTGAAATAGATATTTGATTGTTACGATTCTTTGTGCTGTTGGGGTATATACCATATACTGCTATAATACAATGTAATGCCCACTTTAACAGATTGTCAGGGCTGGTCAGTCAGAAAGATCGAAGATACACACAATGAAGAAATATACATGATCTTTTCCTTATACAGATGTGGCCTCAATATGCCATGAGGCGCAAGTGAGATGCCGTGTCCTGTGTGACTCGGTTTGTGCAGAGCGTCTTTTTCACCCGACAAACCACTTTTCTAGATTGCACTGATTCCTATGATATGCAGCACTTGTATAATAATTTTTATATAGATATATGCATTGATCCTTTGCATTCTCTACTCCTATATCTGGGGTGCATGTGGCATGTGGCCACATGGTTTAAATGGCAATCATAGAATCTCTGCACTCCCCAAATACATTGTGAAAGCTCACTGTAGCCCAGATAATAGGAGTGGAGAGTGCATTGGGTCAATGCATATATCGATGTCAAAATATTATAGAGAGAGGTAGCTAGATACAAAGTTTACATACATAGAGCAATACAGTGCTTACCTCCAGTTTTCCCTTTCATATGTATTGGTACTTGTGTGTGGTGAATCGGTGCCCTTTATTCTGGAAGCTTTTGAGTTGCTGTTGTAATAATTTTAAGTGTTGCATATTTTGACTCTCCCTCATAGCGCTATATAGGGGTTTGTTTGTTCTTGTTGGAACACAACACTTGGTTGCCCTACTAAGCCAAAAAGGCTCATTTTGGGGCATGTTGGAGAATACGATTGGAAGTCCTCTGTGTGTGATTGCATTCCAGGTGAGGTACCTGCCAAGTTTAGCACATGAATAATATTTAACTTGATGACCTATGAACAGTGAGTTTGGACCATCTGTGACCACCTTTGTTTGCCTTTTATAATAAATGCTGAGTAAATACCTTCTACAAAAAAAATCCATTGTTTCGTCGCAAGCTTTTCCCTGGAAATGTACTGTTCACAGTTGTGGTTCGGACCAAGCACATGACTGACTAGTCACTCTTTAAAATGTTTAAAGAAATGACCCATAATTTCACCTTATTAAATGGGGTTAATTTTTGAATGGTTTTGGGCATTCTCCTTTGAATTTTTATTTAATTTTTTATATTCATGTTGCAGTTTTTAATAGCTAGATATATATTTATTTGAGTTTTCTTTTCAGATATTCCTATTAAAGTTTTTGTGATGCTTAACCATAAAAAAGAGAGGTGTGCACTGTGGCGGCAAATTTTCCTTCTCTACGAACAACTTTCCATTTACAGATATGGCAGAATTGAATTAAATATGTTTATGAGTGAAACTCAGTATGAGGTATGTTTTTTCTTTTCTGAACTCAATGGTGAAAATGCTCTGCTATTTTTCAATTAGAAATGAACACATTTATAGGAAGCCATATATTAAGATATCTGTTTTATTTCAACGCCTTCAGGAGCACGGTATATATTTTTGAGGACATGTAACAGTCATTCTCCTGCTGCAAAGAGGGAAAAATCCGAGCTGCCTTGTGTTTGCTCCATGGCATCATGCTGCTGCCAGCCTACGCATACCTCCCAACTTTCCTAGTCTGAGGGCTCTGTCCCAATTTGTACTAGAAGGTTGGGAGTAGCAATCATCGATGATTAGCTGCCAATTTTTTTATCCCATCAATGGGAGCGTTTTAAAAAACAAATTCCCCCACTATCGATGGCTTTGTGCCGATGTTGGGTTATAGACCGCTTCCTGTTGGAAGAAGATCAAATATAAGAAATGAGAATAGAATTTCCCGACTGAAATCCTAGTTCATAATTTAGTTTGTGAAGTGGGGTTGTGGTAAAGCTGTTACAGGTTTACCATAAAAATAACGCTTTTGTCAGAAGTTATTTATGCTAAAAAGTATTTGCTAATTTACAAAATGCCCACCATGACTACCATTTTATGTTTCCAATAGAACAACCTCCTCTTGCAGACCTAGGCCAATCTTTTGAGATTTATTTGGGTTTGTTAAACTTTGATAACACCCTTATGTTTTCATGCCAAAATGCATAGATGGAGTTTTTTTTTATTTATTTATTCATTTAGTTGGTTATTTTATTAATTCATTCATATATTTCAGAAGACACTGGTGTTTTGAAACATTTAATACTTGATGGGCAAAACATTGATGTTTTACAGCTGATGTTTACCTGCCATCAATAGTCATGTGTTGAAAACACCACTAATGGTAAAATCTATGTTAAGCTCTGCTCTAGTAGAGGCATTTTGTTGCGCAGTGAACTTGTTCCATGGCACCTGCAGTTGTGTTTGTGGCATACCTTTTGGGGAGGTGAGCGGTTCAGCTCATCTAGAGTGCTGGACATGACCCCCAACTCGTGACCTAGCTCCCATCATGTGAATGCGCCTTCAACGTTGTCACGTTATCCACAAACTAAAAAGCTTCTCTGCTAAAAATTCCGAACAAAATTCTCAGACACCCCTGCAGTTTGCTGGGTTGTCCTCAGTCTTGCTACTTGAAAAGCTAAGGTCTGTCTGTCTATCATCATATGTATGTATGTCTGTTACATTTCTTTTCCAAAACCCTGTTGGTTTCAATGTCCTGAATAAGTAGAAATGCAATAAAAACAATACTAAGGACAATTTCTGACTTTTCTGTATTTTTGTCACCATTAGTGCTGTTGACGGGTAATGAAAATGTATATCTATTAACACTGATCATCTTTGCATTCTAGAAACTTGTTTCTAAACCTGGAGACTTACGAAAATATCGAGCACTGGGGGTGCTGTATCAGACAGCCTGCGATATTGAGCTTCTGCACAAGGTATGTAAGTCTGTAAGGTCTAACTAATCTTGGAGATAAATAATCATCAACTTCAGCCTCTCATAAACCAAGTCAAAGGTGATTTTCATAATTCATATTGAAGGGTTCGTCCGTGTGAGCAGAACACTTGTGTAGCATTTTAAGTGCAGTGTAAAAACAGCCAGCACAGAATATATAGTGCCTCTATGTACAGCAATGAAATGGTATGGCAGTGATGGCAGAAATATGGTCTCTCATTTTCTGTCTCTGTAGGGATCAGTGGAAAATTCTACAATAATAACTATAGGTATGTTTATGTTCTTATGGAACACAATGCGAGTCTTCTGCTGATGTGGAGAAGCCCTTGCTCATTTTGACTTTTACAAGAGGAAATATCTGTTTTAGTCAAACATTTCTGTAATTAATATAAATCTTCGATAGGATGATCAATAATGACTACAGAAAATACTAACTTCCACATTTGTGTGTGTTTGTAAATACCTGCTCCTATGTTCTATTTAAATTTAAAAGCTAAAATTTGATTATAATTTTTAAAAGGGTTCAAATACATTCATACTTGCAATCTGTGCTAAATGTAGTAATAGCTACAGTCGCATACTTTATCAAATGGAAAGTGCAGTATTATTTGCAGACTTTATAATCTCAATTTGCAAAACTATTTTGCCCTCTGAAAATGGCAATTCGCTCAAAATAACTAATAGAATATAGAGCATGTGTCATGCTCTAAACTAACACAATATCCTATACTTTCTTCTTCAGGGTCCATAGGCTCCACAGGAAGACCTTGGGTTGTAGGTTGGATCTGGATCCCGGGCACCACGCAGTTAAAGCTTTGCTCCAAGGATGCACTGATCCATCCTCCCAATACCCTGCCCCCGAGCCAGAGGAACCTCAGTTTGAGTTGGTGCCCGGCCGGAATCGGGTCACTGTTAATGCAGAGGGGCTACTTAGTTGTCCCTAAAGCTATTTTATTTTACTTTTAGTTTATGATTTAAAAAAACGACTAAAATATCTTCAGAGCGCGCAGCAACAGACTGTCCATGGGACGTCTGTGCTGTCGCTCCGTCACCTGACCTGCGCCGCGACGCCAGTACCGACCTGGGGATCTCGGCGGGGACCCGGGGGTTCGTGCTAGCTGGGCCTCGCGGACTTCTCAGTCTGCAGCCAGACGTACAGGGACAGGTAAGGCGGGTCACCGCTTGTGGTGACCTGCATATTAGCAGTCATTGCCTCCGGTCTCAGGAATGGTATTTGCGTGGGAAGCCAGCGTCCCAGGGGTTAATATTCAGCCAGGGGAGTCAGCCTTCCCTATTTTTATAGTGGCTCCTCAGCTCAGCGCGCCTTTCCACTGCGGTCTGGCTTTGCTGAACTGTTTCCTCCTGTGGCCACACCCCCTCTGAAGTCTTTGGCAGCCATTTTCTCTGGTGGTTAATCGCAAATCTCTCAGGCCAGCGTGTGGTCCAGTCCTCCTGCATACCTCTCCATTAGATTGATGTTATAGCCTTCCCTGACACTGAATCTGGGCAGTTGATTGTAGTGCCACTTTGCAGTATACTTTCTGCATTGTATGTGACTTATGCTAGCTCTGCCTGTCTGTGTCTTTGTATCCTGTCAGCATATATCTATACCTTTCCTCTAATTCTGCCCTAATACAGGTGTAGTCAAGGTGGTTCTTTTACCTCACATATATAAAAGATATTTGTGAGGTCTGACATACTGTTGTGTGCTGCACTGTGCCACATTTACCAGAGTGTCAGACAGGACCAGTGTGTCGCATACTTAGACAGTGGGTTCTTGTAGCTTATCCAAGCATCAGTCAGGACCAGTGTTTTTTTTTTTTTTTTCTCGGACTATTACCTTAACATACAGGTGTATTCAGGGGTTTTCCTGTGCCTCACATTTATAGAACTAAGTATTTGTGAGGTTTTGTCACATACATTCGTTGCACTGTGCCATATTTGGGCTGTGTTCTCCTGCAGCTTACCTAGGCATAAGACGGGACCAGTATATTGCTTCCTACTAGTATCTTACATACACGGTCGTTGCATTATACCCAGTGCCATATTGTGTGCCATTTACTCTGCAGCTATGTCTAGCAAAGGCAGGAGTGCTAACAGGCATCTGCCCCCATACAGCTATAAGGCAAGTTAAGGGCTGCAGGCTAAAGTGAGGGGGATTTGATAGGGGCTATATACAGTATATAACCTGGGCTCCTTTGTTCAGGTACTGGCCACCATTTCGGACCGCCTAGCGGATCCGGCTGTAATTCCCCCAGGGGGGTTATCACAGCAGGACGTAATGTCCCCTTTGGGGTTGTCACACCAGGTTCAGGAGATACAGGTACCTCCTGTATCCTCACCATGGGTAGACATACTCTCTAAGTAGGTACAGAGTCGTCTGGCTACATCTCATGACTTTCAAACCATATTGCAAGGTGGGAAACCTCTACCCAGTAAATCTTTTACACGTCCTGTGTTATCGTCACAGATGCTGATCTCTCTAACCCTGACTCCCCTCTGGAGGAGCATGAGAGTCAGTCAGAAATTATTTCTGCCTTGGTGTGAGCTGTCAGATCCATCTTATTAATAAAAGATGAAGAGCCAGCCCCTAAATCAAAGCATCCTCTGTTAAACAACAGAAATTAGCTTCACCAGAGTTCCCTCTATTGGATCATCTAGCTGAACTCATGGCTGCAGCCTGGTAAAAGGTGTCCTACTAACCTCATGTTACTTCTTTCCGTTGTGCAAAATGGGACACACACCCTGCGGTGGATTCACATGTTACGCATTTAATTAAAAGCGCTAAGTTGCCTATTCCTAGGGTTAATTCCTTGAGGGATCCTACGGATCGGAAAGTAGAAGCTTTCTTGAAATAAATATACTCTTTTTAAGGGGATATTTCCCGTCCACCCATGGCTATTGCATGGGTGGCTAAAGCTATAGAGAGCTGGGCTGACGCACTTGAAGACTTTTTTTTTTTCCCTCAGTGCTTATAGGGATCAGATGTCTTTTGTTGACCACATTCCAAATGCAGCTTCCTATATTGGAAAAGCGACAGTGGATGCCTAACCTCCAATGTCTCGGCCGCGGCTGTGTCTGCACGCCGTACCCTGTGGCTACGCTCATGGAAGGCAGATGCGGATTCCAAGAAAGGCCTAGAAGGGTTACCCTACAATGGGGAGATCTTGTTTGGCTCATATCTTGACAAGTTTGTAAACAAGTCGGCAGCATCAGAAACTACATTTCTGCCTTCAGCAACTACTTCTGTTAGGCCTCGGACTACATCATTAAAGTCCTTTCATCCTCAGGGAAAGCCTAAGGGTTAGTCCTTTCATAGGCATTCGGCTTCCACTAGGGCCGCCAAAGGCAGACCTGGAACACCAGACGCCCTGCTTCAAAATCCAAGGATAAACCCTCAGCCTGACGGGACGGGCCTCCCTCCGGGATATCCCAGAGTGGGAGGCAAACTTCTTCAGTTCACCCAGTGCTGATGTCAAACCAACACAGATTCTGGGGGTAGAGAAATGGTCTCTCATGGGTACGCCCTCTCATTTCTCAGATGGCCTCCCCACCAGTTTTCTACACAGGCCCTCCTTCAGACCTGAACTAGGCCTTACAATACAGTCCTTTCTGCAAGCAGGGGGAATTGTGCCAGTCCCACTATCTCAGCTCGGGACTGGTTATTATTCTACTCTCTCTTTCTAGGTCAGAAGCCAAATGGGTCTCATCGGCCTATCCTCAACCTCAAATCCTTGAACAAATTCCTCAGGGTACTCAGGTTCAGGATGGAAACCCTACGCTCCATCATCCTAGGTATGGAGCATGGAGAGTTCATGGTATTACTGGATATTCAGGACGCTTAGCTACAGGTACCTATAGTGCCCTCACATCAGCGATATCTCCAGTTTGCTATACAGCAACACTTCCAATTTCAGGCTCTGCCCTTTTGACTATCCACAGCTCCACGGGTGTTTACCAAAATTATGGCTATCATGGCGGCCCACCTATGTGGTTAGGGTGTCCGACTGTTACCATATCTGGACGACCTTCTGTTCCTAGCAGGATTCCCAGAAGTACTTCACCGCCATGTGCAGTTAACCATTGCTTTCCTGCACAAACACTGATGGTTAATCAACTGGAAAAAGTCCTCCCTGAATCCCTCACAGAGAATGATTCATCTGGGAGCCCTGCAGGCTCTCCAGGTGGAACGGGTTACCCCATCGGATCAAAGCTCAGACGATGGTGCTCTCTCCAGAGGTGCGTCTGTCTCTATCTTGGTGGCTACAGACATCTCATCTAACCAAGGGTCGCCCCTTTTGGATCCCGGACTGGTTAATCCTAACAACTGACGCCAGTCTTCGGGGAGGGGGCGCAGTGACCGGTCCGCACTCATTTTAGGACCGTTGGACATCAGTCGAATCAACCCTGCCAATAAACATATCGGAACTTCGAGCTGTCTACAGGACCCTCAACCTGGCCCTGCACATACTTCACGGAAAACCTGTACAGGTTCAGTCCGACATTGCCACAAAAGTGGCTTACATCGACCGTCAATGAGGCACTCGAAGTCGGGCAGCAATGACAGAAATGTCACACATTCTGACATGGGCCGAAGGTCATCTCCCGGGCATCTCTGCAGTGTTCCTTCCGGGAGTTCTCAATTGGGAAGCAGACTTCCTCAGCCATCATGACGTGCATCCCGGGGAATGGTCAACTCCTAGTGCACAGATGGGGCCTCTCAGAGGTGGACCTCATGGCCTCCCGACACAATCACAAACTGCTAGTGTACGGGTCCAGAACATGAGATGCCGAGGCAACCTTTTGTATGGATAGATTCCACCTCTAATGCTACTTTCACAGTGTAAACCTGCTGCTGAATGTACAGATGTGTTTCATGGAAGTGGTAATGCTCTGCTGTTAAGGGGAAGTAGCCTTTCTGGTCAGTAGTCCCCTTTCTCTGGGAGGGTGAATAGGGTAAATGTATGAAATGTTACAATTTGCTCTTAGACAAAACTCAATTTGCCGTAAGTTATTTGTACTTCTTGGATAAACTTCTCTATCTTATTTTCTTGTAGGAGCCCTGGTCCACATTTTCGAAACCTACAAAATGTAAAAGTTTTGTGACGACCAAGTCCGGGGTAGGTACTGTAAAGATCAGTGAGGCAGTATACATTTTTGCACACAGATCATTTTACATTTTGAATAACTTGTATTCGAAGTATAAAAAAAAAAAAAAATTAAAGTGATCAAATGAATATAATAATTTTGCCAATAATTTATCATTTTAATAAAATAAATAAATATGAACTCCACTAGCATGCTGACATTTTGAAAGCTATTTGAATCAGAAATGCATGCTAATTCCATATGGTTGTGCTTTATCAGCAATTGCTGCAGAGAGAGGTTCCTGCAAAGGTCCACAGACGAGGCAGCTTGGTAGTGCACAGGAAAATCTCTCCAGTAACGTTAGTTGATGTTTCTAGATACTCTAAAGCTGGGTACACACGGTACGATCTGCACAACCAACGATTTCCCTTGAACTTTTCTGTAGTGCAGGACAAACAATATTGGGTGTGCACACTGATGGATATCTTTCAGTGAAGTCATCCTGCCACATCTCTGAACATGCAAATCGTGAAGAAATCTTCCAAGTTGGCGTGCATGTACGGACGACCATAGATATCGTTGTCCATGCGGGAACACGCATCGTTGGTCGTTCGTTATATAAAAATGAATGATTTTTCGTAGAACGTTATTGTTCCTAGATATCTTACTGTGTGTACGCACCTTTACACATACATGGAAAGTTTAGGCACTCTTCTTCTGGTCAAGTTCTATTAATATCAAAGGTAAGTTGCCATGACTGGAAGCTCATTCTGCAAACGTAGAAATGCTCTGTATTTATGTTTGCTTACTTTTTCTACACTCTAGTGTAAGAACCACCTGCTATAGACCTAAATCTAATGTCTGCAATGAGAGAAATATAATTTCACAATCCGAGACAGGTGGTAGCCCATCTAAGCATACAAAAGACCGTATTCATATGCCAGTGGGATAAACTACCTGATCCAACAGGTGGAATCAATATATTGTAATGTTCTCGAGTTTAGGATAACTTCTCTATTGCAAAAAGTCAGCTTTGACCCAATCAAAGCAAAAGTTGTTGGTAATCCTCCTAATTGGATCTCTTTCCCTCATTACCAGATTTGCAGAAGCAGGGAAAGACTTCCATTATAGAATGTATGACAAAAGACATGCATTTCTGTGGTAGAAAGAAGTTCTGCATAATCCTAAGAGTCTGCAATAAGCAAGTGGCCTTTGTTGAATACCTGCTTTTTCATTAACATGACTCCCCCTTCATAAATATTGCTTCATGAAGCTTGATATACCTGTCCTAACAGCTGGTAACAGTCTTCCAAAATCGGGAAGGGAGGGGTGACACAAAAGGTCAATAATTTGTTCAACACCAAAAGGTCGACATGGATAAAGGTTGACATGACCGTTACAGTACAGAAGGTCGACACGGAAATGTTCTACCTTTTTTTTTGTTTTGTTTCTAAACCTAACCCTAAAAATAAAAAGTGTAGGCCATTTGTACCTGTCGACCATTTCATTGTCGATCTTTTGTATGGAACTCCACAATCTGTACTACCCTCTGAGAATTGGGATAGTTGTGAGAGCGAAGCCATCTCTAAATTGTTCATGGAGTTTAATAACTGCTGCTGCGGGTGTCTTAAAACCAATTTGCTGTTTGGGTTGATACTGCAGAGCAACAGGTGAGCATGATGCCCAATTCCAACCAGCAGCAACATGTAATCGCTAGTACGTATGTTTTATTGTTAATCCTAATTTAGCTTTGATATGATGTCTCTACAGTTTACAGTAATCTGCATCGCGAACCCGATAATGTATTGAATGACTTTAAAGTATTCTAAAACTAGTTGTATGTAATGAAGTGCACCACATTTTTTTCAGCTTGATTAACTCGAGAACCAAATTACTTTTGTTTTTCAGGATCTCTCAAATGAAAACTTGTGTTTAGTACGAATAACCCCACGAAGAAACTTGTTTTCTGAGAGTTTTACACCTGCAGACGGTAATACATTCATACACATGGTAAAACAATTCCTGGCAAAACGCAAGTCAAGATTGGTAGACAAACTCAAGTAAGTGTACTATCCAAGGACCAGCCATTTCTGTACAGTACATATTTCTGTGATGTTCCTCAGCGCTAAGACTGGGTGCGGCTTGTTTTAAAAGGGCTGTATTTCCCCCATCCTGAAACCTAGAAACTCTAGGTAACCCTCAATTAAAAGGGCAGAGTCCTCTCTTTCAAACTTTGTGCCCACTTAGTGGCTATTTTCTGGTGATTATAAGACCATATCACCCTATGCTACTGAAAGCAGGAGCCCATATAGTGTGGCTATCTAATTCCCCTCTCCCTTGTGACTTCAATAATGTCAGTGGCTCCCCTCCCTCACTGAGGCAGGTTGTAAAATCCATGGAATAATTTGTGTGGGTAGTACATAAAAATTACTGGTATTGATGTTGATGCCCAAAAAGTTACAAAATAGACTCTGGGCACAAGTGAGAAAAGCCTCAGCAGCAAAGTGGGTAATGACAGTAATACTGATGAACCAGTTGGTGCATCTTATAGTCCCAGATTCTGCAGTGTAGGATAGATATTCCCTTTCATAAATATAATTTTAAAAAGTTGACAATTGTAAACTCTTTTAAGATTATTGTATGTTTTGTGTGCTGTTACCAGTAATTAATTTTACTTCTAGTCAGGGCCGGACTGGTGCTATTGGGTTAATGGGTCCGTCCAGCCGCCTGAAAGCCTGGCCGAGTAGCGCTGCCTTCGATGCTTTTTTTGTCTGGCATGCAGAGACACTGGGTGTGACTTGCGGCCACGCCCCTTTTCACTTACAATGCCGGGGTTGATTAGTGGCCCCAGATTGTCACTTCTAATCATGGGTTTGTTTTGCAAACAATTCCTTTATTCTGTCTTAAAGTTTTTTTTTTTTTTTCTTTTAAACAAATCTACAGTCTCCCCTCTGGTACTGATCACAGATGGGGAGATGCAGGCAGCCACTGAGTTACAGGTACTCAGTTTTGCCAAACTCCATTATATGAAAGAACAAAAAATGTGGGTAGGGAATTTAAGGGCTGTATCCAATCAGGCCGGAAAAATGGGGAATATCTCAGTTTTTTTGCTGATTTTTTTTTTTTTTTTTTTTTTTGTAATCCCACCCTATCCTATTATTTTGGTCGAAATAATAATAGGATAATTCTCCCGAAAACACATAGGCCCGCAAAGTTATCACGGGTCCTATGTGTTTTTGCCATTTACTGTAGTTGGTGAAAAAACATCACTTATCGAGGATTATTTTTCGGGACACATCAGATCCCGAAAAATATCCATGATAAGTGCCGGCGTCAGGTGGCACTTCGCGGCTAATAGGATAGCTCCGCCGCAATCAGTTAGCGTGGCTAATTGGATACTCCCCTAAGTCTCTCTGTCTCCCAAACATTCTCACCTAGAAAATGGCTAAACACTCATTTCAAAGTTTCCCCATGTGTCTTCTCGCATCCATAACTGCACCTGTACACCTTTTTAAAATAATGTGGCCACCTTAGCAGCTATTTTCACTTGATCACCTGTGATTACCAGACAAGATCGCTACAGAAAAAATTATGATTTCTTCTTCAGGGTCCATAGGGATCCACAGGTATACCATTGGGGTAATGTGGTTGGAGAGATCCAGACACCAAACAGTTAAAACTTTCAGCTCCCAGGATGCCTCGGGTGCTCCTCCATATATACCCCACCCCTAGCCACAGGCCTTCAGTTGTTCGTTTGGTGCGGAAGGATTCAGACGCACCTTTGTAACTGCTCAGGCAGTCCTAAGCTCTTATATTTAGGTTTTATTTTATTTTCTATGATTTTGGGTTGGCAGTACTGAGCGTCTGAATTAAGGCACATATACTGCGACATCTTCTACCTCTGCTGGGCCGCAACACGGGTAATAGAGCTGGTGATACCGGCGGGTCTCGGCTGAGCGTGCTAGCAAAAATGCTGGCACCTGCACTGCAACCGGACGCATGGAGATGTCTAGTAAGGCGATTCCTCGCTTACGGGGAATAGCGTGCGGCAGTCCTTCCGGGGTAGGAGACGCACCGGAAGCTGCTGTAGTCAGGACCCAGAGCGTCCTCACTCAACCACTGGAGCCTTATTGTCTGATGCCGGGGATCAGCAGCAGACGCTTCTGCTGCCTCCCCCAACCCAGACACTGTCCCATCAAAGGTTTTCGCGCGTCTGGGTCGCTCCTACCCCTCTCATGTATATGAGACGCTCACTGTCCACTATCTGTACACTGCTGTTGGTCTCAGGAGGTTTTGGGTCAGTCTCCCTGTAAATCTTTCCCATGGGTCAGGTATATAGTGCTCTATATCCTACCAAGCATTATGTTTTGAGTTGTTGATTCAGAGCCCATTGCAACTAAATTGCATATGCATTGTATGTGACTGTTTGCTAGCTGCTGTGTTTACACTGCCTTTTATTTCTGGCTATCAGTTACAGCTATCTCCTCATCCGTCTGTTGCAGGTGTGTGGGGTTTTCTTATACTTCACATTTAATTATTTGTGAAGGTTGTCACATCACATTGTTACCTTTTGAAATTGATATGTCAATAAGTAAAGGCAATCAGGAGGAGGGGGCCCCTGTGCTGCTTTCATGTAAAGCCTGTTTAGTGGGCTTGTCTTTGCAGTACTTGATTAAGGATGGTTTGTGTGCTGTCTGTTTATAAAGAGCCACCTCACCAGTCCAGTATACCAGTCCCTGAACAAGAGCCATCTTTGGTGTCTTCCTTGTCCCAGGTTGTGAAGCAGTTTGTGGATAGTATGGCTACTCCCATAATGCCTCCTTCTATGGGGTACCCACAGCATGCTATGTTTACACCTTCCATACATCCTTTGTGGATGGATGCTTATGCCCACTCAAGTCAGATTATGGCTCAGTCAGCGGTTACAAGCAGACCGGTAGTTACTAAGGTGCCCAATCGCAAATGATCTTTTTATCAGTCTGCTCAGCATTCGGAAACGGACGAATTAGGTGATGCGCAGGGTTTTTCTCCAGGGTCTAGCTCGGGAGAGGAGGACCATCCATCCTCAGTGGATGTTTCTTCTTTAGTGAGGGCGATTAAATCAATATTAGATATTAAGGATGATGAACCAGTTCCTAGTAAGAAAGCTCCAGTGTTTAAACACCAGAAGGTGGAGTTTCCTAAATCTGAGCAGCTCACTGAGCTTATGGAATGGGCATGGGGTAATCCGGATAAACTGTTTTTATGTGCATAAATGATTAACATTGTTGTATCCTTTCCCAGTTTCTGAATGTACTAAGTGAGAGGTACCTCATACTGTGGACGCTCACGTGACACCCTTAGTCAGAAATGCTACGTTGCCTATTCCGTCAGCATCTTCTTTTAAGGATTCTACAGATAGGAAAATTTAAACATGTCTTAAGGCAATATTTTCATCATCTGGAGCCGCTACCTGTCCAGCTTTGGTTGGAGCCTGGGTAGCCAAAGCTGTTCAGGAATGGACGGAGGCATTGAAGGACTCTCTACCAGATGCTACCAGAGAACACATGAAGTATATCTCCCACATACGGGAAGCGTCCTCCTATTTGGGAGGAGCTGCAATAAATGCTGGAATTTTAGCTTTTAAAGCATCAGCAGCGTCAGTAGTGGCGTGCAGGGTCCTTTGGTTAAGATCCTGGAAAACTGATACAGGATCAAAGAAGGCTCTGGAAACTTAACCTTTTTATGGAAATATTCTTTTTGGAGCAGAGTTAGATAAGATAATAGCTACTCTGCTATAATGAAGTCTAGGCAGTTTTCTTTTCGGTCTTTTCGTCCTCAGGGATGGGCAATGGGAACAGTCTTACTCCAGGCAGTCTAGTTTTCGCAGGACAACCAGGCGACAAACTAAGAGGTCTGGGCCGCCAGACGTCCAGCTTCTAAGCTGGACGACAAACCTTCGGCCTGATTAGGCGGGCCTCCTTTTGAGGGATTCCAGGTTGGGGGGCCGACTACAGTTTGCAGATCTGTGCAACATTCATACCGGGAGTAATCAATTGGGAAGCAGACTTCCTAAGTCGCCAGGACATACACGCCGGAGAGAAGTGTTTCAGCTCCTGGTAAACAAATGGGGTCTACCAAAAATAGATCTCATGGCATCACGTCACAACCACAAGGTCCCCAGGTACGGGTCCAGAGTCCCGTCAGCAGCCTATGTGGACGCACTGGCAGTAAGATGGGACTTCAAACTGGCTTATCTCTTTCCTCCGATTTCCCTCCTCACAAAAGTGCTCAGGAAATTCAAGCAGGAAGGCGGAACAGTGATACCGGTGGCTCCGGCTTGGCCCAGACGCCATTGGTTCACCAACCATACAGAATCTATCCATAGACAGTCTGTATTCTCTTCCTCTATGGCAGGATCTGCTAACGCTGGGTCCCTGCCGGCATCCGGACTTGCCTCGCCTGGCTTTGGTGTGGCTCTTGAATCTTCCATCTTAAGAGCAAAAGGTTTTTCCAGTTCTGTTATTCAAACGATGCTTAGGGCACGAAAGCCGGCCTCTGCCCGCATCCATTACAGCGTTTGGCATTCTTTTGGTCAATGGTGTCCCACAGAAAGTATGATCCTAAGGTGTTTAGGATTTTCAGGGTACTGGCTTATCTCCACGCAGGTTTAGACTGGGGTCTCCGCCTGGCCACTTTGAGAGGGCAGGTTTCTGCACTAGCAGCTTGGTTGCAGGGGAAGATTGCTTCATTACCAGATGTTAGAATTTTTTTTTTAAGGAGTTCTGCAAGGTCAGCCTCCTTTTTTGTTCCACCAGTAGCACCGTGGGATTTATCTTTGATTCTTAAGGGGCTACAAGCTCCCCCATTTGAACCTCTGTACTCTGTAGACTTGAAATGGTTGACAGCGAAGACACTTTTTCTCCTTGCTGTCTCTTCTGCACGCAGAGTCTCTGATTTGGCAGCGCTCTCTTGTCGCTCCCCATTTTTTTTTTACGCCAGGATAAAGCTGTTCTTCGTACAAGGGAGGGTTACCTTAAGGTAGTGTCCCATTTCCATCTGAATGAAGAAATTGTAGTTCCAGCTTTTCAGGCTCCAGATCTTTCTGTAGGTGAAGCCTCTCTGGATGTAGTTAGTGCTCTCCGTATCTATGTGGAGCGCTCAAACTCTGTTAAAAAAAATCAGATGCTCTTTTTGTATTATATGGTTTTTACAACGAGGATGGCCTGCTAACGAGCAGACTCTGGAGAGATGGCAACAGATACCTATCTCTCAGGTGTACACACAGGCTGATCTCCCTGTCCCAAGCACGGTGACAACACATTTTACTTGGTCTGTAGAGCCATCATGGGCATTTAGTCGTGGTGCCTCTGCTGAACAGTTGTGCAAGGCAGCCACATGGTCTTCTGTCCACACTTTTCTTAGATTCTATGCATTTTGATACTTAACCAGAGCAGAGAGCGACACCTCAGGCAGGAAAGAGGAACTGCACGGGTTGTGACAGGTGCAGGGTGCTAGAATGAACACTATAAGTCAACCATAACCCTAATTTTTCATAGATGGTGGTAGGAAACTACCTGGCCTGTACACATGGGGCGTTCCCTCTTTCAAAGTGCCTTCTGGGCAGTTATTGGCTGTAATTTTATTTTGCTGAAAACTGAGTATCTTCTGAAATAAAAAATAAAAAAATATATAATTTTGATTTGTATGGGTACTCCCATAAATGTTTTGTGATATTGATGTTTGAATGTGACAAGTGCAATTGTCAAAAGATGGCCTCAGCACAGGACTGAGAATATCCTCAGCAGTGAAGGGGTTAAGCTAGTATGTGGGGGTTATATTTGGAAGATCGACCCTTGTGATACACACACACACACACACACACACACACACACACACGTGCATAAATATTAGGACATTGACACAATTTTCATATTTTGGCCTCTATTCACCACCACAATGGCTTTGAAATGAAACAAACAAGATGTGCTTTAACCACAGACTTTCAGATTTAATTTGAGGGTAATTGCATCCAAATCAGGTCAATGGTGTAGGAATTACCTCCCACTTTTTAAGGGGCCAAAAGTAATGGGACAAACTAAACAATCCTAAATCTAACTTTCACTTTATAATACTTTGTTGCAAATCCTTTGCAGACAATTACAGCCTGAAGTCTGGAAGGCATAGACCTCACCAGACGCTGGGTTTCATCCCTGGTGATGCTCTGCCAGGCCTCTACTGCAAATGTCTTCAGTTCCTGCTTGTTCTTGGGGCATTTTCCCTTCAGTTTTATCTTCATCAAGTGAAATGCATGCTCAATCGGATTCAGGTCAGGGGATTGACTTGGCCATTGCATAACAATCCACTTTTTAGCCTTAAAAAACTCTTTGGTTGCTTTTGCAGTATGCTTCGGGTCATTGTCCATCTGCACTGTGAAGCGCCGTCCAATGAGTTCTGAAGAATTTGACTGAATATGAGCATATAATATTGCCCGAAACACTTCAGAATTCATTCTGCTGCTTTTGTCAGCAGTCACATCATCAATAAATACAAGGGAACCAGTTCCATTGGCAGCCATACATGCCCACGCCATGACACTACCACCACCATGCTTCACTGATGAGGTGGTATGTTTTGGATCATGAGCAGTTCCTTTCCTTCTCCATACTCTTCTCTTCCCATCACTCTGGTACAAGTTGATCTTTGTCTCATCTGTCCATAGGATGTTGTTCCAGAACTGTAATGGCTTTTTTAGATGTTGTTTGGCAAACTCTAATCTGGTCTTCCTGTTTTTGTGGCTCACCAATGGTTTGCATCTTGTGGTGAACCCTCTATATTCACTCTTGTGAAGTCTTCTCTTGATTGTTGACTTTGACACATATACACCTACCTCCTGGAGAGTGTTCTTGATTTGGCCAACTGTTGTGAAGGGGTTTTTCTTCACCAGGGAAATAATTCATCTGTCATCCACCATAGTTGTTTTCCTTGGTCTTCCGGGTCTTTTGGTGTTGCTGAGCTCTCCGGTGCGTTCTTTCTTTTTAAGAATGTTCCAAACAGTTGATTTGGCCACACCTAATGTTTTTGCTATCTCTCTGATGGGTTTGTTTTGATTTTTCAGCCTAATGATGGCTTGCTTCACTGATAGTGACAGCTCTTTGGATCTCATATTGAGAGTCGACAGCAACTGATTCCAAATGCAAATGTCACACCTAGAATCAACTCCAGACCTTTTACCTGCTTAATTGATAATGAAATCATGAGGGAATAGCCCACACCTGTCCATGAAATAGCTTTTGAGTTGATAGTCCCATTACTTTTGGCCCCTTAAAAAGTGGGAGGCACATATACAAACCGTTGTAATTCCTACACCGTTCACCTGATTTGGATGTAATTACCCTCAAATTAAATCAGAAAGTCTGCAGTTAAAGCACATCTGGTTAGTTTCATTTCAAAGCCATTGTGGTGGTGAATAGAGGCCAAAATATCAAAATTCTGTCAATGTCCCAATATTTATGCACCTGACTGTATGTATGTATGTGTGTGTATATATATATATATATATATATATATATATATATATATATATATCGCCTGTTAATAGAAAAAAGCGTCTTTTTAAGTCATTTTTATATAATGTTGCTAATAATCCTTTACTCTATACATACAGTTATGATTCCTATCTTTGTATTTGTTAAGCAACTGGACAATAACTATGTGAAATGTACTTTAGGTTGCTTACTTTTGCTATTAGTGAGTGAACATTCTTTTTTTTTTTTTTTTTCTGTCTTCCAGTTCCTTCGATCCGGGAAGTGGGGAAAAACTGGTAAAGAGCTTAGCTCTGCCCAGTGCTATAACAACAGGCAACGTCTACCCAGAGGAGTACAAATATCTGTTTGAGATCATGTCCAGTTCAGATGAATTTCAGCAAAATTTTGTGCTAGATGATACATGGGAAGATGTAGCATGTAAAAGTTATTAGATCAACCAACAATGATAGGTTTTGTCATCAATAAATGTTTACAGCAGAGATTTCTTTTGAAAAGCAAGTCTTTGAGGATAAATATATACATTTTTATGGAACATTTTGTTGCAGAAATTCACTTTTTACGTTGCCACAAGATTATGGGGTCAATCCAATTAGGTGCGAGTTGCTATTTTCTCTTCAAATCCGCACAGCGAATTCATTATTTACAACTCACTGAACCAGTGAGACTGAATTCACATTTTCCATTCGCAACTCCCTGAGGGTGAGAGATGGAAAGGAAAATCTATAGTTTAAGGTTAAAATGTCAGGATACTGTGCTGAACCCCTTGGACACCCCCTCAGCCCCCCCTCCCCCCACCCCTAATGACTAATTAGGCAATTGGAAGTTTTCAATTAGCTTAATTAGTCCAATAATTACATGTCATTTTTTGGGATAAAAAAGAAAAAATGTCCTCGAATCACCCCAAAATCAACTTTTTTGATAGTTTAGGCACCCCAAATGTAATTACAATAGTTTTGTAATTGACAATAATTGTTTTATCAAATATTTTTTTTAACAATTTGTTTCAAGGTGCCCTCGAAGAACCCCCAAATCCCTTTTTTTCTTTTTTTTCTGTATTTTTCATTTAATTTGAGATCAAACGAAACAAAGTTTGCTTTTTATCATTTAAAACAAAAATATAATAATAAAAGCACAAATAAGCCATTTGACACCATTTTAAAACCTACAGTACCTTCCTAATGCTCACAAACAGCCATCTATGCTTTCCTGCTAACGAAATTATCAATTTTGGGGAGTCCAGGATGGTCTCCCCACTTTTTCATGCACTTCTTATCTCATTTGGCAGTCAGTTCGCACCCCTCCACTGCGAGTAGACATTATTAATTGGATTCTCGGGAGCGCGCATTAGTGTGAAGTCTGCGAGTTTCAAGAAACAAACTCGCAATTTGCACCTAATTGGATTGTCTCCTATAAATAATTTAATAGATGGCTACATGCAAACAGACATTCACAATGTGACTTATGCTGGGCATACACTGGCAGATAAAATGCCTGTCAGACCAACAGACATTTTATCTGGCAGCCTGACACTCAGCAGATATCTTGGGTATACCCTGTGAGATATTTCACAGTGTATTGGGACAAAATCTGCGCTCCTTCCCTGGGGAGGAGACAGGCGAAATGTATGTCGGATAGCCACGGCAGTGCGTACACTGCGCAATGCGGCCGACTTTTGACTCAATAAATATTGCCTCGGACGGGCATGCTGGATGATCAAGACCGATCAATATTTTCAGATTGTTTGGCCGCATACACAGTACAGTAATCTGCATGATCCCACAATATTAGGCTGATTGCCCAGATAATTGTATAGTGTATGCCCAACAAAACATGCATCTTTCTGTAAGTGGAGGCATAAACATATGTTAAATATAAAGCTCATTAAGAGGGAATTGTGTGAATATTCCCTTTAAAGGCTATGGGGGAGATGTATCAAACCTTGAAGAGAGATAAAGTACCAACTAATCCACTTGTGTAATTTTACAGGCTGTGTTTGAAAAATGACCGAAGCTGATTTTATACATCTCCCCCTGTATAATTACATGAAATGTTAAATTAAGCAAATTAGACCCTAAGGGGCCAATGCAGCACTTGACAAACATGGGCGTACATTACTCAAAAGAAAATAGTGCAAATAAAAAATAGTGCTGCACGAATGCATCTTGATGTGTGTATTCATCTGCATCGACAGCAAATGCGCCAGGTTAATTACAAGTTCTTAGCATCATCGGTGTGTACGTACTCCTGCTCTGTAGTAGATCCAAAGATATGCCTTCTAAGACATTTATATGGTTATGTGCTGGTTATATGGTTATATGCCTTCTAAGACATTTATATGGTTATGTGCTGGTTATATGGTTATATGCCTTCTAAGACATTTATATGGTTATGTGCTGGTTATATGCCTTGTAAGACATTTATATGGTTATGTGCTGGTCTGCATGAACTTTGCCTATGTGGGCAGGTTCCTTCACACACCCCTTCACAGCTGTATGGTTTGATACTTGCAAATGTGTGCGTGTCTGCACAGCCACATACTGGTAATGGGAGCTTGTTTTCTGAGTGTGCACAGTGCAAATTCATACTAGCTACGCTAACCGGTGTAAGTTTAACACATCATCAGCCTTAAGTGCCCGTTTCATAGTAACTGTAACACCCTATTTAGCTGCTTTAAGTATGTTTATAGTGAATAAGACTGTATTTATCTTCAGAAGCCATATGCAGTCCATAGGGCTACTTCTACTGCCATGTTATTTGTTTAATAAACATTTTAAATTCCCTTTTAATGAAGAAACTATTCACATTTGGAAACCGTAACGTGAAACTGATGACACAATGATGGGCATGTAAATACAGTACATCATAGAAAATTTTGAAAACTTGAAACTGTATCTAGCAAAATAAACCAGCTAGGTAGCATACTAAAAAATGTGTGTATCCATACTATCTTCATGTATTGGTATGCCACAGTTGCTAGTCAGCGGATGGTACAGAACCTTTTTCTGTTCACATTCTGTTTGGAATGTATATATGTGGTTGGAGAAGTTCAGCGGTAGATTACTAAAACTTCTAAAAATTGCCCATAGCAACTAATCAGATTGTCTAACATTTCTCTATTGCATCCTAGAAAACCATAGACAGAATCTGATTGGTTGCTATAGCAAAAACCTCCGCATGGCCGGCGGTTCGATTCCCGGCAGCGGCAGCCCGACAGATGAACAGATCCCGGCAGCCCGACACCGCTGGAAATCCCGATCGTCCTCAGGTAAGTAATAGCTAACCTAACCCCCCCTAGCCCTCCTTAGGGGTGCCTAACCTCCCACCCAAGTGCCTAACCCCCCCCCTTCCCCGCTGCCTAAACCTAAGTCCCCCCTGGGGGTGCCTACCCTAACCCCTCCTGTCCCTAGCCTAACCCTCCCGGGGGATTGCGTAACCTTAAGTCCCCCTCGGGTGCGCTAAACCTAAAATTGTGGGTTCAATTAGTGGTGGTTGACAGGGCTGCACTTTTTGTCCCCATATTTTTTGATTGGTAGTCAGTAGCACTGATTTTGCTTATCATTTTAGTTGGTACTGGACCAAAAACCTGAGGCACTCCTGCAAGTGCCTAGAAGCACCCAGTTTAGCAACCACTGGTTTAGAGCGAACATGCAGTATATGAATAGTCTAGGGGGGGGGAGGGGAGGGGTAACCGAGCACATTAAGTGTTGCAGTTACCGCTTCCCTGCATGTAGTAATGCAGGGAATCGAGCAGAATGCTATGCATCCCTGTCAGTATTCGGTGCTCTTATCTTCAAAATAGGGCGCCGTTGTGAAGGCAGATATATGAACGTTCAGTGGCTCTGACTGTTTGGACAGCTGCAGCTATCGTTGCCCCACCACACAGCACTGTCCTTGGCTGTGGCTGCTGCTGGGCTCCGGTCTGTGCATGGGAGATGCTGATGTGCTGTGGAGTCTGGCAGGGATCGCAGGAGGGGGGAGTTTTCATTCTGGCAGATGAGATAAAGAGGCATATCAGGAAGAGCTATAGCGGCATGTTCCGTGCAGAGGCGTCACCAGGGTTGGTGTCACCCGGTGTGGTAGCTCATGGTGTCACCCCCCCCACATGGGCCTTGTATCACACCACACGGAATCCTTAGTGCTGTTTTTGTACTATAACTGAATATATGTTAAATCAAAGGACAGCAAGAGTTTCCATTTTGCAGATGGACAAGCACTCGCATTACCTCTATGGAATGCCCCTTATGCAATGCCATTATAGTTGTGTCCATCATGCAGTTCCCCCTGTAGTAGTGCCCCTTTATGCAATGCCCTCTGTAGATGTGCCCAATATGCAATGCCCCCTGTATTAGAGCCCCATATGCTGTACCCCCAGTAGTGCCCCTTACACAGTTCCCCCAGTAGCGCCCATTATACTTTACCACCAGTAGCACTCCTTATGTAGTGCCCCTTATTCAGTGGGCCCAGTAATGCCCCTGCGGCCGTGCCCCAGTAATGCCCCTTATACAGCATCCCCAGTAGTGCGTCTTATACATTGCCCCTTATACAGTGCCCCCAGAAGTACACCTTATACTGTGCCCCCAGTAGCACCTCTAATGCAGTGCCCCCAGCAATGCCCCTTATGCTGTGCCCCCAGAAATGCCCCTTCAGCTGTGCCCCCAGTAGCACCTCTTATGCAGTGCCTGGTGTGCCCCCAGTAGTGCCCTTATACAGTGCCCCCAGCAATGCCCCTTAAGCTGTGCCCCCAGTAGTGCCCTTATGCAGTGCCCCCAGTATTGCATCTCTTATGTAGTGGCAGTGCCCCCAGCAATGCCCCTTAAGCTGTGCCCCCAGTAGCACCTCTTATGTAGTGCCTGGTGTGCTCCCAGCAATGCCCCTTAAGCTATGCTTCCAGCGCCCCTTATGCAGTGGCCCCGGTCCCCAGTAATCCCCCTTATGCTGTGCCCCCGCTGTGCAGTGAGTCAATACTTACCTCTGGGTGTGTCCGGGTGGGGTGCTCACTTGTCTTGAGTCCTTCTTCTGTTCTTGACATTCAGCGTGCTCACAGGCACCTAGTCCCTCCTCCTTCTCCATCAGGCTGAGCGGCTCCCAGAAAAACAAGCGGAGCCGGCGTGCGCGATGACGTCATAGCGGCCGGCGTCCAGAACCACACACAGGCACAGAGAGATTCTCTGTACCTGTGTGTGGCTCTGGACGTCGGCCGCGGTGAGGGAATGTGCAGCTCGCCGTGGCGGGCAGAGCAGAGAGGGACCAGCGTGCGGCAGGACGGACCTGCATATACCGGTACTTTAAAAAGTGTCTCCTCCGGCTCCAGCAGCATGGTCGGCGGTGGTGCCGTGGGTGTGACATGCTGCTGTTGGTGTTACCCCCTTGAAGGGTGACACCCAGTGCGGGCCACACTCCCCTAGTGACGCCACTGGTTCCGTGCCACTATAATACATCTCCACCAGGTGCCATCTGAAAAGCAGTTTGTGATTTCCCTAATTGGGTTAGATTTATAATTTCTCTTCCATCCACTAGGGGACACTGGAGGTGCTTACGCTGGGGTATAGAGGCGTGGATAGCTGGAGCCGGCACTTTAAATAATTTAGAAGTGTGACGCTCCTCCCCCTCTATGCCCACCAGCCCTCAGTTTAGAAAATGTGCCTACGGAGCTGGTCACAACCTGCTGTGCTCCAGCAACACATTTATTTAATTTATTTAGTTTTATTATTTTCTAACATCTTTTTTTTACACCTTTTTAGGTACCCTTCGCCACCTCTCTAAAGGTGGGGTCCGGGTACCTGGCGCCCTGTCCTTAATAGAAGGCAGGAAGGAGTGCACAGTGCTTATACTAAAAGCACTGACAGATCCTTACCGCCACACACACACAGCACTTCTACAAAGCCGGGCTGCCGGGCAGTCTTCAGAAGCGGCTGCCGGTCAGGTGACTCCCCCTAAAGAGAAAGTGCTGTTCGGAGAGAAGCCGTTAGGGGAGCGCAGTGAGTAAATCACCTGCGCATCCCCCGTCTCCTTCCCCGCTGTCAGTGCGGGATGCAGAGAGCGCTATGGCGCTGATAATAGAGCTCCATTATAGGTAGGGTGCAGCACATGCAGAAGGCTGATTCTTCTGACTACATCCCTGGCAACAGGCTGTGAGTAATCACTGGGGTGTAAGTGCAGGGAATCTAATCTGTGGGAGGGAGTACCTCTTCCTCTGTGTCCCAACCAGCCTTCTGTTTTATTTCTAATTCACTTCTGGTGTACCTCTGGGTGACTGTGTGTATCTATGTCAAACAGAACAAAAGTGGCTCAAAAGATGTTTGTCTGTTCTAAGTGTAACAACAAACTATCCAGCCCGCATGCCGCTGGATCCACGTTATGTAATGCTTGTATAGCAATAGATCCACCGATGGCTATTATGGCCACACCTGCTCCTCCATGGGCCGCTGACATGGTAGGAGTAATGACGGATTTAACGTCAGAGTTAGCTGAGGCACATAAGTCTCAGCCTCTCTGGATGGCTGATTTAACCAAGTCTTTAGATACCCTGGTACAGCTTATGGGTACAGCGGCATCTGCACCCTCCACACAGAAGCGTACTTTGACGACTGTTCTCCAGTCAGAGGAGTCGGATGAAGAATTCCTCACTACGGAGGATACCGAAGAGGAGAATTGGAGGACACGTCACAGGACGGTACCTCTCAGGAGTTGGAGTCCACTTCTCCCGGGGTGGAATCTCTAATTTTGGCGGTTAGAAAAAACACTGAATTTACCTGAGGATGTAATTCCTGCATCCCAGGAGTGTGAATTATTTCATGAACAAAGAGCTCGGTGGTTAAATGGTTCCAAATTCCGTGCCGGTTTCCATCTAACTACCCTTTTCCATCATCCATGATGGACAAGTGGGAAACGCCTCCTCCAGTAGATGCATCCGTCTCTCTAAGAAAACAGCACTCCTAGTACCGGGGGCTACAGTACTAAAACATCCTTCGGATCGTAAGTTGGAGACAACTCTAAGATCTATTTATACTGCAGCGGGTGCTCAACTTAGACCCACCCTTGTTACCGCTTGGGTTAACAAGGCGGTGGTTTTGCTGGGCTGACCAGTTGATTACCTCTAGAGCAGAGTTGCGTCTTCTTGCAGAACACATATGAGAGTCTGCAGTTTACTTAGGCGAAGCTTCAAAAGATATCAGTCAGATTAGTGCTCGCATATCCGCTTCTGCTATCTCTGGTTGCGCACTTGGCATGCGGATGCAGAATCTAAGCGTGCGGTGGAGGGTTTACCATTCACGGGCGATATGCTCTTTGGCCCAGAATTAGCCAAATGGATATTCCAGTCCACGGGGGGTAAGTCTTCCTTCCTCCCATCAACTGCTCCGACCCCCAGAAGATCTTACAATGGACCTTCGGTTCATTCTTTTCGTGCGCCTCATTCCTTTCGTGGTAGATCCAGAGGTGCTGCCACGCAAACTAGACGGCAGGGGTAGAGGTCGTCCACACACGGTTGCACGTAGACCAGAGCCTAAACCAGCGAAAAAAATAAAAAAAGGTGGCATGACTGTCTTCCGTCCCACCTGGTACCTTCTGCAGTGGGAGCCCTTCTGCAGAACTTTCAAAAAGTTTGGAACCACCAGACCTCTACAGACCTGTGGATCCGCAGACTAATTTCCCTGGGGTTCCGAATAGACTTCGAAGTCCCCCCTCCACCTCGGTTCTTCACTACAAGTCTGCCAACACCTGTAGACGGGGCCAGGGTTCTACAGGAGGCTATCCAGTCTCTAGTGGTATCGTCTGCGCTAGTTCCGGTTCCGGTACATCAAAGAGGTATGGGATTTTACTCAAGCCTGTTTGTAGTACCCAAGCCGGATGGCTCGGTCAGGGCCCATCTTAAACCTCAAGTCCTTGAACCTCTATCTGAAGATGTATTGTTTCAAAATGGCAGTCATAGCGAGCTTGGAACCAGGGGAGTTCCTATTATCCCTGGATTTCAAGGATGCCTATCTCCATGTTCCCATCTGGGATCCACACCAGACCTTTCTGTGTTTTGCCATATTGAAAGATCATTATCAGTTTCGGGCATTGCTGTTTGAGTTATCCTCGGCTCCCCGCATATTCACCAAACTCATGTCAGTCATGATCGCTCTCCTTCGGTCATCAGGAGTGAACATAATCCCTTATTTGGACGACCTGTTACTCAAGGCTCCATCGGTGTCTCCTCTATCAGATCATGCCTTACTGACATATTACACTCTAATCCAACACTGTTGGATAATCAACTTCAAGAAGTCGAATCTCAGTCTGTCCCAGAAACTTCTGTTTCTGGGCAAGATATTGGATACGAAATCACTGAGGATTTTTCTTCCAACAGACAAGGCCAGGGATATCCGGTTATTGGTTCAACTGGTCCTCAGATCAAAGAAGGTGTAAATGCTTCTTTGTCTGCATCTCTTGGGGAAGATGGTAGCTGCTTGCGAAGCGCTACAGATTGGCCGGTTCCACTCCAGGGTATTTCAGCTGGACCTGCTAGCACAGGAGTCAGGGTCTCATCTGCTTCTACATCGACAGATCCGTCTGAGCCCGGTTACCAGATTAGCCCTTCTTTGGTGGACACAATCCAACAATCTGTTAGCAGGCAGAAGATTTGGAGTGTGGGACTGGATCATCGTAACAACGGATGCCAGCCTTCGAGGATGGGGAGCAGTAGTCCTCGATTATTACTTTCAGGGTCAATGGTCCCCTCTAGCACAGAAGTGGCCCATAACTGTATTGGAACGCAGAGCGATTTACAATGCTCTGATAGAGGCAACAGAGTTTTTAAAGACTCGTCCGGTAAGAGTTCAGTCCGACAACGCGACGGCCGTCACTTACATCAACCGCCAAGGAGGGACCTGGAGTCGCATGGCTATGCGAGAAGTAACTCAGATCCTCCGGTGGGCCGAGAACCAGTCAGAATGGCAGCTTCATCCACACGTGTTCAACGCGCTGATACGTCAATGGGGATGTCCTCAGGTGGACCTCATGGTGTCACGATTGAATCATCAGCTCCCATTATACATGTCAAGTCGAGATCCGCAGGCGGAAGCAGTAGACGCTCTGACAAGTCCGTGGATCTACGACTTTGTTTACATTTTTCCACCGATTCCGCTTCTTCCTCGTCTTTTAGAAAGGATAAAACAAGAGACAGCCTCTGTAATTCTCGTGGCTCCAAACTGGCCTCGGAGAAGTTGTTGGACGATCAGTGGCCCCTTCCTCTGCGCCCGGATCTTCTACAGCAGGGCCTTTTCATACACCACAACTTAGCGCAGCTGCGTTTAACGGGGTGGCTCTTGAAACCCATATCCTAAGACGCAAAGGCATCCCAGACACGGTTATTCCCACCATGCTACTCGCCAGGAAGCCAGTTTCAGCTGCGCATTATCGCATCTGGCGTGCTTATATCTCACGGTGTTCCAGTCAGGCTCTTCCATCTAGGACTTCTAGTTTGTCCTGGTTTTTTGCTTTTCCTTCAGACAGGTCTGGATTCTGGCCTTCATCTGGGAACCTTAAAGGTGCAGGTTTCTGTCCTCCATTTTCTTTCAAAGGAAATTGGCCCTCATTCCTGAGGTGCAGACGTTTCTTCAAGGGGTCTTGCGCGTGCAGCCTCCTTTTGTACCTCCAATAGCTCCCTGGGACCTTAGCTTGGTGCTTCTGTTTCTTCAGTCGCCCATGTTTGAACCTTTGGAGAAGGTTGACCTTAAGTACCTGTCTTGGAAGATGGTCCTCCTCTTGGCTCTCGCTTCGGCTCGTAGGGTTTCGGAATTGGGTGCTCTGTTCTATAAGCCACCTTACCTTGTGGTTCATGCCGAGAGGGCAGAACTCTGGACGGTAGCCGCCTTCCTTCCCAAGGTAGTGTCGGCTTTTCATATATATCAGCCTATTGTGGTACCATCGTTGGTGGAGGACTCTGGTGGTCCTTCTACCTTGGATGTGGTTCGGGCTCTCCGGATCTATGTTGCCAGGACAGCGTCCCTCCGTAGTCCGAGTCGCTTTTTGTCCTCTATGATGCTGTTCGCATGGGTTGGCCAGCATCCAGGCACGTTGGATCCGGTTGACTATTCATCAGGCTTATGTTAGTGCCGACCGTTGGCCTCCTTCGTCTATTTCAGCTCATCCCACACGTTCTGTGGGTGCGTCATGGGCGGCCAGTAGAGGAGCCTCCACGTCACAGTTGTGCCGTGCGGCCACTTGGTCTTCAGTTCACACGTTTGTCAGATTTTACAAATTTGATACGTTTGCTATGTCGGCATCCCGTTTTGGCCACCTGCAGGTGCCGCAGAGCGCTCCCGCCTGTGGGGGAAAACTTTGGGACGTCCCCAGCGTAAGCACCTCCAGTGTCCCCTAGTGGATGAAAGAGAAAATGGGATTTTGGTACCTACCGGTAAATCCTTTTCTCTGATTCCACAGGGGACACTGGACGCCCACCTCTGCGCTCTTAGTCTGCCTGTTCAGCTTGTTCTGTATGTTGTATGATTCAGTTATTGTGTGTTCTTCTCTCCCTTTTTTACTCTGCTTGTTCTCCATCTCCTCTCAGCCTTCATTTTCTAAACTGAGGGCTGGTGGGGCATAGAGGGGGAGGAGCTTCACACTTCTAAATTATTTAAAGTGCCGGCTCCAGCTATCCATGCCTCTATACCCCAGCGTAAGCACCTCCAGTGTCCCCTGTGGAATCAGAGAAAAGGATTTACCGGTAGGTACCAAAATCCCATTTTTGCAGAAATCTCCCTAATCCAGACCCACATAGATGTAGGACACATCTGTGTCCTACATCTGAGTGTGACTGAGTCTGTAAAGGTAACCTGGTGTGGAAAAATAGCTGCAGCTGTTGCATCATAGCACTTTGTATGCCGATTTAGATATACAAGAGTCTCTTATCAAATTAATCAGCAAAGTCTCTGGTGCGTCCTAGTCGCATTGTATTGCTATTTAGATGCATTTTCAGCAAAAAAAAAGCGTCTATTGGGACCTGGAGCGCTGAGAGGGGCTGTTTGGCGTGACTGCAGCAAAGATGTGCGAGGACACATCTCTAAGCTTCATGGGTTCGACTTTGTATATTCTCCCTGTGCTGGCATGGGTTTCCTCCGGGTACTCCGGTTTCCTCCCACACTCCAAAATTATACTGGTAGGTTTATCAGCTCCCAACACAAATTAACTTTAGTGTGTATGCGCATGTGTTAGGGAATATAGATTGTAAGCTCCACTGGGGCAGGGACTGATGTGAATGGCCAAATAATCTCTGTAAAGCACTGCAGAATATGCGTGCGCTATATAAATAACTGGTAATAATAAGCTTTTAAGAGTTTGATTTTAGGAGATGAGTTTGTGGTTTTTACAAGAATCTAGATTTTGTAGGAAAGAGATTAACTAGACCACAGGTTCTCAGACTCAGTCCTCAGGACCCCAAACTGCATGTTTTCCAGGTCTCACAGAATCACAAGTGAAATAATTAGCTCCATCTGTGGATCTTTTAAAATGTGAGTAATGACTACACCTGTGCCCCTGCTGGGTGACCTGGAAAATGTGAGCTGTGTGGGGTTCTGAGTACCGAGTTTCAGAACCACTGAACTAGACAACAATTTAGAGCCATAAACACAGAATATAATCTATTGTGCAAACACTTTTGCTGTATTTCAAAAGAAAGCACCTGAAGGGTTTTGCCAAAAGTCTCCTGGTTCGTTACCCCAATTTTCCATTTGCAAAGATCTTTGAGGCTCCAATGGTTACAAATTTAAGTGCTGTAGTATGATCTGACCAAATAAAATGAATCGGAAGCGCTTCCAAAGGAACAATCTGGAGACCTGTCAAGTCCAAGATAACCTGCAGCAGATCTATTAAGCTTCCTGTGGGGGTTATAAGATGCAAAATAAACACTAAGAGGGGTATTCAATATGGGTGTTTTTTGCGTTAATATCACTGGTTTTAGTTTTACACCGTATTCAATATCAAAGACTTATCGCAGTTTTGAAAAGTCTTTGATAAAAAACGGTGATAACTTTTCACCATTGAATAGGTGTCGAAAAAAAGTGCAGAATTGGGGTTTAGGGGTGCAGGCTTAAAAAAAACAGCCTGCACCCCTGAGATTGACATTTAAAAAAGAACTGTGTAAAAAAAAGTAAAAAAAAAAAATAGGGACACCCCAAAAAATTTATTTAAAAATTGGGGTGCAAAAAAAAAAAAGGGAAAAAATTGTTAAACAATAGGCAAATAGGTTCAGGGCTATTCTGCAAGTATGCGGCAGATGTTTTCTAGAATAGAATTATAGCGGCAGGTGCACAAATGCAGAATTTTTAAAAACTTACTTTAGGGACACCAAAATATGCTAGTACCCATTTTCATGTACCCCAAATTTGATGGGACCACTTAAAAAAACGAAAAAAATAACCTAAGTGCTCTTCTGCATCACTTCTTCAATGTCGGGGAAAAAAGCACCTGCTGCGGATATTTAAATCCCCGACTTTCAATTCAAGGCTAAAACGGGGGTACCCATAGTGATCCCCCATGTTTTTACAACTTTAGGGGGGTCTTACAATTATTTTAAGGAAAAATTCGTAACTTTACGCAAATCCAACTTCGGAGTTTCCCGTTTTTGTTAATTTTATATTGAATACGGGGATAAGCGGGAGCGCGCACCAGACTTAACGCAGAAAAAAATCTCCAATATGAAATGTTAACTTCGGCAGTGAAGTTAACGTTTCATATTGAATACCCCTCTAAAGCTGCATACACACACAACGATTTTTTGAACGATTATCGTTAACGATATCGTTTATTGTTTAATCGTTGAAAAAAATCGTTCACTTTCTGAGTGAAAACGATGAACGATTATTGTTCATGCGCGTTCACGTTTGTAGTTCAGTCAGACTGGCAACTCAACAATTTTCATAAAGTTAATGTGCAAAAATCGTTTGTAGTTCAAAAAAATCGTTCATTACACTTTAAAAAAAAAATCTGACAGATCGTTCAGAAAATCGTTGGTAAAAAATCATGTGTGTATGCAGCTTTAATATGATCTGTGCTGAGTGTCTACAGAGATGACAAGGTAGGTAACTATACTACCATGAGATAAAAGGCCATAAATATGAGGTCACATGAATTTATTAAACCGTATACAATATAATGCACAGTACCACCAATAAAAGAATGTAGTGTCTGTTGTGAAGGAGAGGGGAGGGGGAAGGAAAGGTGGGAAGAACAGGTATATATAATTAAAAGAGCAAAAGTATAAAAAGAGTACCTAAGAGAAACCTAAATAAAACACTTCTAAAATAATGTTAAACATTCCGTTAAAAGTGTTACAATATTGACTATGTAGAACACTAATGTTGGAATATGTAGCAATTGATTCCGGATAGAATGCCTTCTATAGCAAAGAGAAATGAGAAATAAAAGTGGATATCACTGAAAAAAATGAATCCGTGATATTGCAATATGTAGCAGTCAATTTCGCGTGGATAAGCCTTCTAATGCAAATGGCAAGGTCCCATAAAAGGGATTCGCTGTTGCAGCTCGCGGTCAGCAGAATAGATCATAGAGTGTGGCCATGGTAATCCCGAAAACATGCAGTGTGTTAACGAAATTGGGATAGTACAACTAATCATTAGTCTAGAGTTTGTATGTCTGATACGAAAATTCCAGCATGCATATGCATATTCCTATCCACGATAATACCGCTTAGTTAATGTGCCCACTTCCAATAAAGAATCACAGTAGATACAGCAAGCGTGCACGATTGGCGTTGCCTTGTGCTGACTTACGTTCCTATAGCCTTGAACTGTTAGGACCCTCCGTCAGAGCGTCCTTGGAATCTGCAGGGAACGGTCCTCCTGATTGATAGCTGTAAAGTCCCGGCCGGGTAGGATAGGAAAGTTAATACCGTGATATGATGAGTCTGTGTTTCATTACGACCCACGTGACTTTTGTCGTATGATCTGGCCTAAGGTTTTCTTCAGGTAAAGCCAGTCACTAAGCATTATCAGGCATTGTAGCCAAGTGGTTGAGGTTTAAGGTAAGAGCTGAGATGGATACTACCGCTTTCATGAGGATCCCTGGCTGGTGAAGGCCTGGCAAGGTAGTGATGCATAAGTGGGAAAAAATAGGTGATTGGATGATGAGTTGTGGGTCTGTGGCATGGTCAGACTGGCCAATAGGGGGTACAGGGGAAATCCCTGGTGGGCCCTACTGCCTGTTTGCTCACCCCCTCCTGTAGAGGTCAGGTCTCAGGTTGTGCACCCAAATTACACATTATTCCTCTATTAGAGAGTCAGTTACCTGGTGGAGCTGGACCAGTGATGAACATGGGTGCTTGGTTTGTTTCTATAGGAACTACAACTAGATTCGCCACCTTGCCAAACAAAGTGGGTGGGCACGACACAACCCTGTCCCCTTTTCTTGATGGCTGTAGGCTTTACTATAATGACGGGAATTCAATTGTTTTGTGGGTCCCAATGTGTAATGGGCGCCCATCGGAGCAATTAGATTGTTCCCCCCCCATAGGACGCAAGTTCCGTGTGTCTGTGCTCAGAAGCAGCAGGTTTAGCTGTGCATAGCGGCTAAACCCATTTAAAGTACTGCTTTGTGCTGACTTGTCACACATTTCTGCTTACCATCTCAGGATGGTGCGAGCAGATATGCCGGTTTCTTCAGGGTCCACAGGGTTTACCTTGAGGTATAGCTGGATCTGGATCCACGGGCACCACGCAGTTAAAGCTTTAGCACTGCATCCATCCTCCTCTATACCCCGCCCCCGAGCCACAGGCACCTCAGTTTAAGTTGGTGCCTGGCCGGAGTCGGGTCTCCGTTAGCGCAGGGGGGCTGATTAGCAGACATTAAGCTTATTTTTATTTTATGAGTTTTATTTGTTTTACTTTTAAAACTCGTCAGAGCGGCAGCGTCGGACTGTCCATTGGACATCCAAGCTGCCGCTCCTCCACCCCGCCGGCGCCGCGACGCCAGTACAGAACTGGGGATCGCCACAGGACCCCAGAGTCTGTGCTAACCGGGCTCCTAGGACTGCTGCCGAATCGACGGGGACAGGTAAGGACGCTGGTCACCGTTTGCGGTGATCCGCGTGTAAATGCAGTCTATTGCCTCTGGTCTCTGGGGACAGACCGGAGGTGCTGGCAGTGGCGACGGGCCCTCCCCATACCCCACGCGTCCACTAGACCACCAGGGGACATTTGCCGGCAGCGAGAGCCAGCGTCCCGGGGGTTATTTGCTAGTCAGGGGAGGAAGCCTTCCATGTTTAGCGGCTCCTCCCCTCAGGTCAGTGTGCCTTTCTGCTCAGGTCTGGCATCGCTGAGCTGCTCTCCTATGGCTACTCCCCCTCTGAGGTCTCCGACGCCCATCTTTGTTCTGTAAGTGGCAGTGCAGTTTTCTCAGGACTCTGGTGGTCCTTCTACCTTGGATGTGGTTCGGGCTCTCCGGATCTATGTTGCCAGGACAGCGTCCCTCCGTAGTCCGAGTCGCTTTTTGTCCTCTATGATGCTGTTCGCATGGGTTGGCCAGCATCCAGGCACGTTGGATCCGGTTGACTATTCATCAGGCTTATGTTAGTGCCGACCGTTGGCCTCCTTCGTCTATTTCAGCTCATCCCACACGTTCTGTGGGTGCGTCATGGGCGGCCAGTAGAGGAGCCTCCACGTCACAGTTGTGCCGTGCGGCCACTTGGTCTTCAGTTCACACGTTTGTCAGATTTTACAAATTTGATACGTTTGCTATGTCGGCATCCCGTTTTGGCCACCTGCAGGCGCCGCAGAGCGCTCCCGCCTGTGGGGGAAAACTTTGGGACGTCCCCAGCGTAAGCACCTCCAGTGTCCCCTAGTGGATGAAAGAGAAAATGGGATTTTGGTACCTACCGGTAAATCCTTTTCTCTGATTCCACAGGGGACACTGGACGCCCACCTCTGCGCTCTTAGTCTGCCTGTTCAGCTTGTTCTGTATGTTGTATGATTCAGTTATTGTGTGTTCTTCTCTCCCTTTTTTACTCTGCTTGTTCTCCATCTCCTCTCAGCCTTCATTTTCTAAACTGAGGGCTGGTGGGGCATAGAGGGGGAGGAGCTTCACACTTCTAAATTATTTAAAGTGCCGGCTCCAGCTATCCACGCCTCTATACCCCAGCGTAAGCACCTCCAGTGTCCCCTGTGGAATCAGAGAAAAGGATTTACCGGTAGGTACCAAAATCCCATTTTTGCTGAAATCTCCCTAATCCAGACCCACATATCAATAGAGACACAGATGTGTCCTACATCTGAGTGTGACTGAGTCTGTAAAGGTAACCTGGTGTGGAAAAATAGCTGCAGCTGTTGCATCATAGCACTTTGTATGCCGATTTAGATATACAAGAGTCTCTTATCAAATTAATCAGCAAAGTCTCTGGTGCGTCCTAGTCGCATTGTATTGCTATTTAGATGCATTTTCAGCAAAAAAAAAGCGTCTATTGGGACCTGGAGCGCTGAGAGGGGCTGTTTGGCGTGACTGCAGCAAAGATGTGCGAGGACACATCTCTAAGCTTCATGGGTTCGACTTTGTATATTCTCCCTGTGCTGGCATGGGTTTCCTCCGGGTACTCCGGTTTCCTCCCACACTCCAAAATTATACTGGTAGGTTTATCAGCTCCCAACACAAATTAACTTTAGTGTGTATGCGCATGTGTTAGGGAATATAGATTGTAAGCTCCACTGGGGCAGGGACTGATGTGAATGGCCAAATAATCTCTGTAAAGCACTGCAGAATATGCGTGCGCTATATAAATAACTGGTAATAATAAGCTTTTAAGAGTTTGATTTTAGGAGATGAGTTTGTGGTTTTTACAAGAATCTAGATTTTGTAGGAAAGAGATTAACTAGACCACAGGTTCTCAGACTCAGTCCTCAGGACCCCAAACTGCATGTTTTCCAGGTCTCACAGAATCACAAGTGAAATAATTAGCTCCATCTGTGGATCTTTTAAAATGTGAGTAATGACTACACCTGTGCCCCTGCTGGGTGACCTGGAAAATGTGAGCTGTGTGGGGTTCTGAGTACCGAGTTTCAGAACCACTGAACTAGACAACAATTTAGAGCCATAAACACAGAATATAATCTATTGTGCAAACACTTTTGCTGTATTTTAAAAGAAAGCACCTGAAGGGTTTTGCCAAAAGTCTCCTGGTTCGTTACCCCAATTTTCCATTTGCAAAGATCTTTGAGGCTCCAATGGTTACAAATTTAAGTGCTGTAGTATGATCTGACCAAATAAAATGAATCGGAAGCGCTTCCAAAGGAACAATCTGGAGACCTGTCAAGTCCAAGATAACCTGCAGCAGATCTATTAAGCTTCCTGTGGGGGTTATAAGATGCAAAATAAACACTAAGAGGGGTATTCAATATGGGTGTTTTTTGCGTTAATATCACTGGTTTTAGTTTTACACCGTATTCAATATCAAAGACTTATCGCAGTTTTGAAAAGTCTTTGATAAAAAACGGTGATAACTTTTCACCATTGAATAGGTGTCGAAAAAAAGTGCAGAATTAGGGTTTAGGGGTGCAGGCTTAAAAAAAACAGCCTGCACCCCTGAGATTGACATTTAAAAAAGAACTGTGTAAAAAAAAGTAAAAAAAAAAAATAGGGACACCCCAAAAAATTTATTTAAAAATTGGGGTGCAAAAAAAAAAAGGGAAAAAATTGTTAAACAATAGGCAAATAGGTTCAGGGCTATTCTGCAAGTATGCGGCAGATGTTTTCTAGAATAGAATTATAGCGGCAGGTGCACAAATGCAGAATTTTTAAAAACTTACTTTAGGGACACCAAAATATGCTAGTACCCATTTTCATGTACCCCAAATTTGATGGGACCACTTAAAAAAACGAAAAAAATAACCTAAGTGCTCTTCTGCATCACTTCTTCAATGTCGGGGAAAAAAGCACCTGCTGCGGATATTTAAATCCCCGACTTTCAATTCAAGGCTAAAACGGGGGTACCCATAGTGATCCCCCATGTTTTTACAACTTTAGGGGGGTCTTACAATTATTTTAAGGAAAAATTCGTAACTTTACGCAAATCCAACTTCGGAGTTTCCCGTTTTTGTTAATTTTATATTGAATACGGGGATAAGCGGGAGCGCGCACCAGACTTAACGCAGAAAAAAATCTCCAATATGAAATGTTAACTTCGGCAGTGAAGTTAACGTTTCATATTGAATACCCCTCTAAAGCTGCATACACACACAACGATTTTTTGAACGATTATCGTTAACGATATCGTTTATTGTTTAATCGTTGAAAAAAATCGTTCACTTTCTGAGTGAAAACGATGAACGATTATTGTTCATGCGCGTTCACGTTTGTAGTTCAGTCAGACTGGCAACTCAACAATTTTCATAAAGTTAATGTGCAAAAATCGTTTGTAGTTCAAAAAAATCGTTCATTACACTTTAAAAAAAAATCTGACAGATCGTTCAGAAAATCGTTGGTAAAAAATCATGTGTGTATGCAGCTTTAATATGATCTGTGCTGAGTGTCTACAGAGATGACAAGGTAGGTAACTATACTACCATGAGATAAAAGGCCATAAATATGAGGTCACATGAATTTATTAAACCGTATATAATATACAATATAATGCACAGTACCACCAATAAAAGAATGTAGTGTCTGTTGTGAAGGAGAGGGGAGGGGGAAGGAAAGGTGGGAAGAACAGGTATATATAATTAAAAGAGCAAAAGTATAAAAAGAGTACCTAAGAGAAACCTAAATAAAACACTTCTAAAATAATGTTAAACATTCCGTTAAAAGTGTTACAATATTGACTATGTAGAACACTAATGTTGGAATATGTAGCAATTGATTCCGGATAGAATGCCTTCTATAGCAAAGAGAAATGAGAAATAAAAGTGGATATCACTGAAAAAAATGAATCCGTGATATTGCAATATGTAGCAGTCAATTTCGCGTGGATAAGCCTTCTAATGCAAATGGCAAGGTCCCATAAAAGGGATTCGCTGTTGCAGCTCGCGGTCAGCAGAATAGATCATAGAGTGTGGCCAGGGTAATCCCGAAAACATGCAGTGTGTTAACGAAATTGGGATAGTACAACTAATCATTAGTCTAGAGTTTGTATATCTGATACGAAAATTCCAGCATGCATATGCATATTCCTATCCACGATAATACCGCTTAGTTAATGTGCTCACTTCCAATAAAGAATCACAGTAGATACAGCAAGCGTGCACGATTGGCGTTGCCTTGTGCTGACTTACGTTCCTATAGCCTTGAACTGTTAGGACCCTCCGTCAGAGCGTCCTTGGAATCTGCAGGGAACGGTCCTCCTGATTGATAGCTGTAAAGTCCCGGCCGGGTAGGATAGGAAAGTTAATACCGTGATATGATGAGTCTGTGTTTCATTACGACCCACGTGACTTTTGTCGTAGTATGATCTGGCCTAAGGTTTTCTTCAGGTAAAGCCAGTCACTAAATATTATCAGGCATTGTAGCCAAGTGGTTGAGGTTTAAGGTAAGAGCTGAGATGGATACTAC
This sequence comes from Taudactylus pleione, assembly GCA_031769625.1. NCBI lineage: Eukaryota > Metazoa > Chordata > Amphibia > Anura > Myobatrachidae > Taudactylus > Taudactylus pleione. The sequence continues at coordinate 5,186,187 of JAUIMM010000153.1, forward strand.
CGCTTTCATGAGGATCCCTGGCTGGTGAAGGCCTGGCAAGGTAGTGATGCATAAGTGGGAAAAAATAGGTGATTGGATGATGAGTTGTGGGTCTGTGGCATGGTCAGACTGGCCAATAGGGGGTACAGGGGAAATCCCTGGTGGGCCCTACTGCCTGTTTGCTCACCCCCTCCTGTAGAGGTCAGGTCTCAGGTTGTGCACCCAAATTACACATTATTCCTCTATTAGAGAGTCAGTTACCTGGTGGAGCTGGACCAGTGATGAACATGGGTGCTTGGTTTGTTTCTATAGGAACTACAACTAGATTCGCCACCTTGCCAAACAAAGTGGGTGGGCACGACACAACCCTGTCCCCTTTTCTTGATGGCTGTAGGCTTTACTATAATGACGGGAATTCAATTGTTTTGTGGGTCCCAATGTGTAATGGGCGCCCATCGGAGCAATTAGATTGTTCCCCCCCCATAGGACGCAAGTTCCGTGTGTCTGTGCTCAGAAGCAGCAGGTTTAGCTGTGCATAGCGGCTAAACCCATTTAAAGTACTGCTTTGTGCTGACTTGTCACACATTTCTGCTTACCATCTCAGGATGGTGCGAGCAGATATGCCGGTTTCTTCAGGGTCCACAGGGTTTACCTTGAGGTATAGCTGGATCTGGATCCACGGGCACCACGCAGTTAAAGCTTTAGCACTGCATCCATCCTCCTCTATACCCCGCCCCCGAGCCACAGGCACCTCAGTTTAAGTTGGTGCCTGGCCGGAGTCGGGTCTCCGTTAGCGCAGGGGGGCTGATTAGCAGACATTAAGCTTATTTTTATTTTATGAGTTTTATTTGTTTTACTTTTAAAACTCGTCAGAGCGGCAGCGTCGGACTGTCCATTGGACATCCAAGCTGCCGCTCCTCCACCCCGCCGGCGCCGCGACGCCAGTACAGAACTGGGGATCGCCACAGGACCCCAGAGTCTGTGCTAACCGGGCTCCTAGGACTGCTGCCGAATCGACGGGGACAGGTAAGGACGCTGGTCACCGTTTGCGGTGATCCGCGTGTAAATGCAGTCTATTGCCTCTGGTCTCTGGGGACAGACCGGAGGTGCTGGCAGTGGCGACGGGCCCTCCCCATACCCCACGCGTCCACTAGACCACCAGGGGACATTTGCCGGCAGCGAGAGCCAGCGTCCCGGGGGTTATTTGCTAGTCAGGGGAGGAAGCCTTCCATGTTTAGCGGCTCCTCCCCTCAGGTCAGTGCGCCTTTCTGCTCAGGTCTGGCATCGCTGAGCTGCTCTCCTATGGCTACTCCCCCTCTGAGGTCTCCGACGCCCATCTTTGTTCTGTAAGTGGCAGTGCAGTTTTCTCAGGACTCTGGTGGTCCTTCTACCTTGGATGTGGTTCGGGCTCTCCGGATCTATGTTGCCAGGACAGCGTCCCTCCGTAGTCCGAGTCGCTTTTTGTCCTCTATGATGCTGTTCGCATGGGTTGGCCAGCATCCAGGCACGTTGGATCCGGTTGACTATTCATCAGGCTTATGTTAGTGCCGACCGTTGGCCTCCTTCGTCTATTTCAGCTCATCCCACACGTTCTGTGGGTGCGTCATGGGCGGCCAGTAGAGGAGCCTCCACGTCACAGTTGTGCCGTGCGGCCACTTGGTCTTCAGTTCACACGTTTGTCAGATTTTACAAATTTGATACGTTTGCTATGTCGGCATCCCGTTTTGGCCACCTGCAGGCGCCGCAGAGCGCTCCCGCCTGTGGGGGAAAACTTTGGGACGTCCCCAGCGTAAGCACCTCCAGTGTCCCCTAGTGGATGAAAGAGAAAATGGGATTTTGGTACCTACCGGTAAATCCTTTTCTCTGATTCCACAGGGGACACTGGACGCCCACCTCTGCGCTCTTAGTCTGCCTGTTCAGCTTGTTCTGTATGTTGTATGATTCAGTTATTGTGTGTTCTTCTCTCCCTTTTTTACTCTGCTTGTTCTCCATCTCCTCTCAGCCTTCATTTTCTAAACTGAGGGCTGGTGGGGCATAGAGGGGGAGGAGCTTCACACTTCTAAATTATTTAAAGTGCCGGCTCCAGCTATCCACGCCTCTATACCCCAGCGTAAGCACCTCCAGTGTCCCCTGTGGAATCAGAGAAAAGGATTTACCGGTAGGTACCAAAATCCCATTTTTGCTGAAATCTCCCTAATCCAGACCCACATATCAATAGAGACACAGATGTGTCCTACATCTGAGTGTGACTGAGTCTGTAAAGGTAACCTGGTGTGGAAAAATAGCTGCAGCTGTTGCATCATAGCACTTTGTATGCCGATTTAGATATACAAGAGTCTCTTATCAAATTAATCAGCAAAGTCTCTGGTGCGTCCTAGTCGCATTGTATTGCTATTTAGATGCATTTTCAGCAAAAAAAAAGCGTCTATTGGGACCTGGAGCGCTGAGAGGGGCTGTTTGGCGTGACTGCAGCAAAGATGTGCGAGGACACATCTCTAAGCTTCATGGGTTCGACTTTGTATATTCTCCCTGTGCTGGCATGGGTTTCCTCCGGGTACTCCGGTTTCCTCCCACACTCCAAAATTATACTGGTAGGTTTATCAGCTCCCAACACAAATTAACTTTAGTGTGTATGCGCATGTGTTAGGGAATATAGATTGTAAGCTCCACTGGGGCAGGGACTGATGTGAATGGCCAAATAATCTCTGTAAAGCACTGCAGAATATGCGTGCGCTATATAAATAACTGGTAATAATAAGCTTTTAAGAGTTTGATTTTAGGAGATGAGTTTGTGGTTTTTACAAGAATCTAGATTTTGTAGGAAAGAGATTAACTAGACCACAGGTTCTCAGACTCAGTCCTCAGGACCCCAAACTGCATGTTTTCCAGGTCTCACAGAATCACAAGTGAAATAATTAGCTCCATCTGTGGATCTTTTAAAATGTGAGTAATGACTACACCTGTGCCCCTGCTGGGTGACCTGGAAAATGTGAGCTGTGTGGGGTTCTGAGTACCGAGTTTCAGAACCACTGAACTAGACAACAATTTAGAGCCATAAACACAGAATATAATCTATTGTGCAAACACTTTTGCTGTATTTTAAAAGAAAGCACCTGAAGGGTTTTGCCAAAAGTCTCCTGGTTCGTTACCCCAATTTTCCATTTGCAAAGATCTTTGAGGCTCCAATGGTTACAAATTTAAGTGCTGTAGTATGATCTGACCAAATAAAATGAATCGGAAGCGCTTCCAAAGGAACAATCTGGAGACCTGTCAAGTCCAAGATAACCTGCAGCAGATCTATTAAGCTTCCTGTGGGGGTTATAAGATGCAAAATAAACACTAAGAGGGGTATTCAATATGGGTGTTTTTTGCGTTAATATCACTGGTTTTAGTTTTACACCGTATTCAATATCAAAGACTTATCGCAGTTTTGAAAAGTCTTTGATAAAAAACGGTGATAACTTTTCACCATTGAATAGGTGTCGAAAAAAAGTGCAGAATTAGGGTTTAGGGGTGCAGGCTTAAAAAAAACAGCCTGCACCCCTGAGATTGACATTTAAAAAAGAACTGTGTAAAAAAAAGTAAAAAAAAAAAATAGGGACACCCCAAAAAATTTATTTAAAAATTGGGGTGCAAAAAAAAAAAGGGAAAAAATTGTTAAACAATAGGCAAATAGGTTCAGGGCTATTCTGCAAGTATGCGGCAGATGTTTTCTAGAATAGAATTATAGCGGCAGGTGCACAAATGCAGAATTTTTAAAAACTTACTTTAGGGACACCAAAATATGCTAGTACCCATTTTCATGTACCCCAAATTTGATGGGACCACTTAAAAAAACGAAAAAAATAACCTAAGTGCTCTTCTGCATCACTTCTTCAATGTCGGGGAAAAAAGCACCTGCTGCGGATATTTAAATCCCCGACTTTCAATTAAAGGCTAAAACGGGGGTACCCATAGTGATCCCCCATGTTTTTACAACTTTAGGGGGGTCTTACAATTATTTTAAGGAAAAATTCGTAACTTTACGCAAATCCAACTTCGGAGTTTCCCGTTTTTGTTAATTTTATATTGAATACGGGGATAAGCGGGAGCGCGCACCAGACTTAACGCAGAAAAAAATCTCCAATATGAAATGTTAACTTCGGCAGTGAAGTTAACGTTTCATATTGAATACCCCTCTAAAGCTGCATACACACACAACGATTTTTTGAACGATTATCGTTAACGATATCGTTTATTGTTTAATCGTTGAAAAAAATCGTTCACTTTCTGAGTGAAAACGATGAACGATTATTGTTCATGCGCGTTCACGTTTGTAGTTCAGTCAGACTGGCAACTCAACAATTTTCATAAAGTTAATGTGCAAAAATCGTTTGTAGTTCAAAAAAATCGTTCATTACACTTTAAAAAAAAATCTGACAGATCGTTCAGAAAATCGTTGGTAAAAAATCATGTGTGTATGCAGCTTTAATATGATCTGTGCTGAGTGTCTACAGAGATGACAAGGTAGGTAACTATACTACCATGAGATAAAAGGCCATAAATATGAGGTCACATGAATTTATTAAACCGTATATAATATACAATATAATGCACAGTACCACCAATAAAAGAATGTAGTGTCTGTTGTGAAGGAGAGGGGAGGGGGAAGGAAAGGTGGGAAGAACAGGTATATATAATTAAAAGAGCAAAAGTATAAAAAGAGTACCTAAGAGAAACCTAAATAAAACACTTCTAAAATAATGTTAAACATTCCGTTAAAAGTGTTACAATATTGACTATGTAGAACACTAATGTTGGAATATGTAGCAATTGATTCCGGATAGAATGCCTTCTATAGCAAAGAGAAATGAGAAATAAAAGTGGATATCACTGAAAAAAATGAATCCGTGATATTGCAATATGTAGCAGTCAATTTCGCGTGGATAAGCCTTCTAATGCAAATGGCAAGGTCCCATAAAAGGGATTCGCTGTTGCAGCTCGCGGTCAGCAGAATAGATCATAGAGTGTGGCCAGGGTAATCCCGAAAACATGCAGTGTGTTAACGAAATTGGGATAGTACAACTAATCATTAGTCTAGAGTTTGTATATCTGATACGAAAATTCCAGCATGCATATGCATATTCCTATCCACGATAATACCGCTTAGTTAATGTGCTCACTTCCAATAAAGAATCACAGTAGATACAGCAAGCGTGCACGATTGGCGTTGCCTTGTGCTGACTTACGTTCCTATAGCCTTGAACTGTTAGGACCCTCCGTCAGAGCGTCCTTGGAATCTGCAGGGAACGGTCCTCCTGATTGATAGCTGTAAAGTCCCGGCCGGGTAGGATAGGAAAGTTAATACCGTGATATGATGAGTCTGTGTTTCATTACGACCCACGTGACTTTTGTCGTAGTATGATCTGGCCTAAGGTTTTCTTCAGGTAAAGCCAGTCACTAAATATTATCAGGCATTGTAGCCAAGTGGTTGAGGTTTAAGGTAAGAGCTGAGATGGATACTACCGCTTTCATGAGGATCCCTGGCTGGTGAAGGCCTGGCAAGGTAGTGATGCATAAGTGGGAAAAAATAGGTGATTGGATGATGAGTTGTGGGTCTGTGGCATGGTCAGACTGGCCAATAGGGGGTACAGGGGAAATCCCTGGTGGGCCCTACTGCCTGTTTGCTCACCCCCTCCTGTAGAGGTCAGGTCTCAGGTTGTGCACCCAAATTACACATTATTCCTCTATTAGAGAGTCAGTTACCTGGTGGAGCTGGACCAGTGATGAACATGGGTGCTTGGTTTGTTTCTATAGGAACTACAACTAGATTCGCCACCTTGCCAAACAAAGTGGGTGGGCACGACACAACCCTGTCCCCTTTTCTTGATGGCTGTAGGCTTTACTATAATGACGGGAATTCAATTGTTTTGTGGGTCCCAATGTGTAATGGGCGCCCATCGGAGCAATTAGATTGTTCCCCCCCCATAGGACGCAAGTTCCGTGTGTCTGTGCTCAGAAGCAGCAGGTTTAGCTGTGCATAGCGGCTAAACCCATTTAAAGTACTGCTTTGTGCTGACTTGTCACACATTTCTGCTTACCATCTCAGGATGGTGCGAGCAGATATGCCGGTTTCTTCAGGGTCCACAGGGTTTACCTTGAGGTATAGCTGGATCTGGATCCACGGGCACCACACAGTTAAAGCTTTAGCACTGCATCCATCCTCCTCTATACCCCGCCCCCGAGCCACAGGCACCTCAGTTTAAGTTGGTGCCTGGCCGGAGTCGGGTCTCCGTTAGCGCAGGGGGGCTGATTAGCAGACATTAAGCTTATTTTTATTTTATGAGTTTTATTTGTTTTACTTTTAAAACTCGTCAGAGCGGCAGCGTCGGACTGTCCATTGGACATCCAAGCTGCCGCTCCTCCACCCCGCCGGCGCCGCGACGCCAGTACAGAACTGGGGATCGCCACAGGACCCCAGAGTCTGTGCTAACCGGGCTCCTAGGACTGCTGCCGAATCGACGGGGACAGGTAAGGACGCTGGTCACCGTTTGCGGTGATCCGCGTGTAAATGCAGTCTATTGCCTCTGGTCTCTGGGGACAGACCGGAGGTGCTGGCAGTGGCGACGGGCCCTCCCCATACCCCACGCGTCCACTAGACCACCAGGGGACATTTGCCGGCAGCGAGAGCCAGCGTCCCGGGGGTTATTTGCTAGTCAGGGTAGGAAGCCTTCCATGTTTAGCGGCTCCTCCCCTCAGGTCAGTGCGCCTTTCTGCTCAGGTCTGGCATCGCTGAGCTGCTCTCCTATGGCTACTCCCCCTCTGAGGTCTCCGACGCCCATCTTTGTTCTGTAAGTGGCAGTGCAGTTTTCTCAGGCTTTGCGTATACAGCACTATAGCCCTCTCAGACACTGAATATGGGCAGGTTGACTGTAGTGGCAAGGTCCAGTGAGTATTACTTCTGCATGGTATGTCAGTTTTGCTAGCGATGAATGTCTGTGCTTTTTTTCTGAAAAACTGTCAGTCTATACCAATCCCTTTAGTTCTCCTACAGGCCTGACAGGTGTGTTTGGGAAGGGCTTTTCTTTGATCTTGCTTCTTTAAGTTCAAGTATTTGTGAGGTCTGTCACATACAGTTGCATGCTACACGGTACTATATCTGTGGACCTGTGTTTTGCATGCTTGTGAGTTCACCTGGGGTGCGCTACTGGACTTCCCAATATATTTAATATATCTAAATATATATATTAATTTAGTCAGTCATGTCTGATGAGGAAGTTGAGCGCTCCGCTGCTCCCACTCTGTTTTCCTGCAGACGCTGTGCTGCAGGGGTCAGTAAGGAGGGTTTATCGCAGGATGGGAAGTGTGTGAGGTGCCATCAGTTGCCTGGTCCCTCCTACCCCCCAACTACGGGACAGGACCCTCCTTGGGCTGTGTTTTCTCAGGTGCTAGCCTCTATCGCGGATCGCCTCGCGGTCCCAGCTGTTCTACCCCATATGGGGTTACCCCAACCAGCCATCCTCCCATCGCAGGGTATACTGCAATTATTGCAGTCTACCCCTGGGCCTCAGACTGTTAGTCCCTATATGGGGTTGCCAATATATGTACAGTCTACCCCAATGACTCAGCAGTCTGTCATTCCCTTTCAGGTACTCCCACAGGCGGGTTAACCGCCTTGGGTGGATGTGTTCTCTAGTTCAGTCTAGAGTTTTCAAACTATGCTTTGGAGTGACAAGCCTCAGAAGGCGTCTAAACGCCCTGTTATGTCATCCCAGTATACGCAATTGTCAATCACGGATGCGTCCTCGGATGATGGGGTATTGCCTGAGGACTCTGACTCTGATTCCCCTGTCCGGGAAGAGAAAAGTAAATCTTCTATTAATGTGCTGGCATTGGTAATGGCGATTCAGTCCATTCTTGATATAGAGGATGACGCTCCGGCCCCTAAATCCAGATACACAAATTTCAAACAGGCGAAAAGGACTTCTGCAGTTTTTCCTCTCTCTGACCAGCTGACTGAACACATGGTGGAGGCCTGGCAGTCACCTAGTAAGAGGTTCCAGCCGCAGAAACGTTTAGCTTGTAGTTATCCGTTTCCTGTTAGTCATTGCAAAAAGTGGAAAACTCCGCCTGCGGTGGATTCTCACGTTACTCACTTAATCAAGAGTGCTACCTTGCCTATGCCTTCCATTTCATCCCTAAAGGATCCCACGGACAGGAAAGTGATTTCAAACAAGTCTCCAATCTATTCTCTCTTAGCCATGGATGGATGGGCCACAGCCCCTATCTCCTGAGTGGCTAAGGCCATTGAGAGCTGGGCCAATGTGCTAGAAGATACCTTTTCTGAGGAAGCTCCTGATGTTCAGAAAGCTTTAGTGGGACAGATGAGAGATGCCGCTTCCTATATTGGTGAGGCGGCTTTTGATGCCAGTCTTCTGACTTCCAGAGTCTTAGCTGCAGCTGTGTCTGCTCGCCGTTCTTTGTGGTTGTGTTCTTGGAGGGTGGATGCAGATTCCAAGAAGGGCCTGGAGGCCTTGCCCTTCAATGGGGAGATCTTGTTTGGCCAGACCTGGACAAAATTGTAGATACCCTGGCAAAGTCTGTCAGCTTTTCTGCCATCAGCAGCTGCGCCTTCTTAGGCTAGGACATCTGCATTTCGGTCCTTTTTGTCCTCAAGGAAAGTCCAAACATCAGTCCTTCCCGAGGCAGTCGGCAACCAAGGCCTCCCCTAAACCTAAGAAGCTAGACGCCCTACTTCCAAGCCGGAGGATAAACCTTCCGCCTGATGGGACGGGCCTCCCTCTGGGTGATCCCAGAGTGAGAGGCCCGAATTCTTCAATTCACCCAGTGCTGGTACAACACCATCAAGGATGCTTGGGTACGAGAAGTGGTCTCTCAGGGGTACGCCTTCTCCTTTTCTCACAGACCTCCCCACCAGTTCTTCTGCATGAGTCCTCCTCTGGACAAGACAAAGGCCTTGCAGATTCAGGGAGCCATAGAGTCCTTGCTGAAAGCAGGGGTCATTGTTCCCGTTCCGCTTTCTCAACGCGGGATGGGTAACTATTCTACTTTTTGTTTCTGGTTCAGAAACCCAATGGGTCTCATTGGCCTATCCTCAATCTAAAGTCGCTGAACAAGTTCCTCAGAGTGCCCAATTCGGGGTGGAAACTTTGCTTTACATCATTCTGGCTATGGAACCTGGGGATTACATGGTCTCCCTGGACATCCAGGACGCATACCTTCATGTTCCTATAGCACCTTCACACCAGCGGTATCTGTGGTTAGCTATATGACAGCACCACTTCCAGTTTCAGGCTCTGCCCTTTGGCCTCTCCACGGCGCCAAGGGTATTCATCAAAATTATGGCTGTCATGGCTGCCCATCTACAAAGCCAAGGTATACGACTTCTGCCGTCTCTTGACAACCTCCTATTGCTGACGAGCTTTACAGAGGTACTTCTACAACACCTACACTTGACGATCCCTTGTCTGCAAGCAACATGGGTGGCTGATAAATTGGAAAAAGTCCTCCCTGATTCCCTCACAAAGGATGGTTCATTTGGGAGCCCTTCTGGATTCTCATCAGCAGAGGATCTTTCTAACCCCAAAAAAGATTTCCTCCCTACAACTGCAGGTGCGCAGTTGCCTGAACAGTTGCCAGGTGTCTGTTCACTCGGCAATGTGGGTTTTAGGGTCCATGGTGTCCGCGTTCATAATTGTGGAGTATGCCCAGTTCCATTCCAGGCCCCTGCAGGGGCTGGTTCTATCCAAATGGAACGGGTTACCACACAGGATCAGGACTCAGATGCTGGTGTTGTCTCCAGAGGTGCGTCTGTCTCTATCTTGGTGGCTTCAGACATCTTATCTCACCAGGGGTCGCCCCTTTTGGATCCCGGACTGGGTTCTTCTGACAACAGACACCAGTCCCCGGTGTTGGGGTGCAGTTACAGGTCCACTTTCACTTCAGGGTCGTTTGACAGAGGAAGAAGCAATTCTCCCGATCAACATTCTGGAACTTCGGGCCGTGTACAGGGCCTTCCAGTTGTCAAGTCACGTACTTTGTGGAAAAGCCGTGCAGGTTCATTCTGTCAACGCCACCATGGTGGCGTACATCAACCATCAAGGGGGCACTTGCAGCCAAGCACTGATGACAGAGGTGTCACGCATCCTGTGTTCGGCGGAGTGCCACCTTCCAGCCATCTCGGCAGTGTTCATTCCAGGAGTCCTCAATTGGGAGGCGGACTTCCTCAGCCGTCACGACATGCATCCCGGGAAATGGTCGCTTCACCAAGAGGTGTTTCAACTGCTTGTGGACAAATGGGGACTGCCGGAGGTGGACCTCATGGCATCCCATCACAATCACAAGTTGCCCGTGTACGGGTCCAGAACAAGAGATGCCGAAGCAAGCTTGATCGATGCTCTGTCGGTAAGATGGACCTTCCAGTTGGCGTATCTATTCCCTCCGATATCCCTGCTTCCTCGAGTTCTTCGGAAATTGAATCAGGACGGCAAGCGGCACGCTTCTGCTGGTGGCTCCGGCTTGGCCCAGACGTCCTTGGTACTCAGATCTTCGGAGTCTCTCAGTAGACACTCAGTTTCTCCTGCCTCAACGTCCGGACCTGTTGTCTCAGGGTCCCTGCCTTTATCCGGATCTGGGTCGTCTGTCTTTCACGGCGTGGCTCTTGAGACAATATCTTAAGGTCCAAGGGTTTCTCTAGCTCGGTCGAAACACAAGAAGAGAAAGAAATGTCCTATTTATTGGTGCACTAAAGATAAGTATAAAATATAAATTTTAATTCATTGATTTTAAAATGTAAGTAAACTCCTAATGTGAAATATGAAAAAAGTGTTGTATATTGTGAATAATAAAAATATATTAAATAATTGATTGTGTCTTATTGTCCCAATGATTACAAATAAAATAATGAACCTGAATCCTTGTTATTAAAATGCATCCAGTTTACACTGAGATCCTGACGATAAGATAAACAAATTATTCAGCTAATATAAGATGATATATCAGAGGTAAATTGTGATACTTGTACTGCAAAAAGTATCCACTAATAACAATTCTCTAATCATTAAACATTGTTGCAATTCCAGTAACTATAAGTGTAATTATGAAAACATATCTTTGGCCAGTAGGTGTCACTATTGTATAGGTAATCATACAATGAAATGACAACTGGTGATCTGTGAATAATGTAAATTGCTCAAGGTCTCTAGAATACTAGTAAGATTGCAACTAAGAATAAACAAGAGATATGGTAAGAACTTACCTTTGTTATCTCTGTTTCTACGAAGTCCTTAGGATACCTTAGGGTATAGGCATGGGGTTGTCCATGGGCACCACACAGTTAAAGATGTCATCCCAGGATGCACAGGGCCCCCTCCTATATCCCGCCCCCAGGCCAAGGCACCTCAGCTTTAGTATCAAGCCATAGGCCGGAGTGGAGAAAAAGGAAGAAGAAAGTCTGGAACACACAGGAATCACATTCTCACAGAAAAGGAGACAGAAACTGGCGACCAGAACAACACCCTACAGAAGCACAGGGCATCAGGGCGGGCGCCCTGTGGACCCTAAGGACTTCATAGAAACCGAGATAATACCATATCTCTTGTTTTCTACTCCAGGGTCCTTAGGGATCCACAGGGATACCCTGGGGATGTCCCAAAGCAGTATCCTTCAAGGGAGGGGATGCTCCTGTGCAGAGAGGAGAACCCGCCGCCTGAAGGAAGCATCCTGAGAAGCAAATGTGTCAAAGGCGTAATGCCTGACAAAAGTATGGACAGAGGACCACGTGGCTGCCTTGCAAAGCTGAACAGCCGAGGCGCCACAGACCTTGTAGAATGGGCCTTCATGAGTGTACGCCTCAGCGATCGTCGTGCCAATCCAGCATGCCAAAGTCTGTTTATTGGCAAGCCAACCCCTCTTATGAAATCCATATTGGACAAACAAACAGTCCGATTTTCTTAAAGAACTGGTACGGTCCACATAAATTCGCAGAGCCCGTACCACATCCAAAGAAGCCTCACCAGCCGAGAGATCAGATGAATTAAAGGCTGGGACCACAATTTCCTCGTTAATGTGGAAACTAGACACTACTTTAGGAAGGAAGTCGGGACAGGTACGAAGTACTGCCCTGTCCGAATGAAAAATTTGAAAGGGGGGACGACATGAGAGAGCCCCCAAATCCGACACTCTTCTGGCTGAAGTGATAGCCAAAAGGAACACTGTCTTTGCCGTAAGCCATTTCAAATCCACGGAACCCAAAGGTTCAAATGGAGGACCCTGGAGCGCTCTCAGGACCACTGCCAGACCCCAAGGAGCCACCGGAGGGACAAAGGAAGGCTGGATGCGAAGGACTCCCTGCATAAAGGTGCGGCTATCAGGCAGCGTAGCAATCCTATATTGAAACCAAACCGACAGGGCAGAAACATGCACCTTCAGTGAGGCGAGGCATAGACCTAGATCCAAGCCCGCCTCTAGGAAAGCCAAGACTCTTGATATCCGAAACTCGTGGGGATCATACCCTTTAGGGCGACACCACTCAAAATAGGTAAGCCACACCCTGTGGTAAATTCTAGCTGAAGTCGGCTTCCGAGCCCATAGCTTGGTATTCACCACCGCTCTAGAGAAACCCTTGGACCTCAAGAGCCACGCCGTCAAAGACAGCCGACTGTGGCTAGGACCCTGAGACAACAGGTCCGGCCGCTGAGGTAACAGCAATGGAGTGTCGATGGACAGACCCTGAAGATCCAATTCCATCTGGGCCACCAGCAGGATCTTGCCTCCTTCCTGCCTGAAGTTTCGAATTACTCAAGGCAGCAGGGACAACGGAGGAAACAGGTACGCGAACTGGAAGTTCCAACGTGCCGACAGAGCGTCCACCAGGAGAGCTCCTGCGGTTGTGTCTGGAGGCCATGAGGTCTATTTCGGAAAGGCCCCACTTGTCCACCAGGAGCTGGAACACCTCCTGGTGAAGAAACCATTCCCCCGGGTGTACATCGTGGCGGCTGAGGAAGTCCGGTTCCCAATTGAGCACGCCTGGAATGAAGACGGCCGAGATGGCTGGGAGATTGCCTTCTGCCCAAGTCAGAATGCAGGACACCTCCCTTAGAGCCTCTTGGCTTCGAGTTGCTCCCTGACGCTTTAGGTAAGCCACCGTGATGGCGTTGTCTGACTGAACCTGCACAGGTTTCCCCTGCAGGAACGGTCTTGCTTGCTGGAGCGCTTTGAACATTGCCCGAAGTTCCAATATGTTTATCGGAAGATCCGACTCCTCTGATGTCCACCGGCCCTGTAAGACGTGTGGACCTGTCACAGTGCCCCAGCCCTGAAGGCAGGCATCCGTTGTTAGAAGGACTCAAACCGAAATCCAAAACGGACATCCCCTGGTGAGATGAGACTTCTGTAACCACCAAGTCAGGGGCATGCGCACCTCCGAAGTGAGCCTGATCATCTGTGTCTTTATTTGACAGGGAATTCTATCCCATCTGGAAAGGATCAACATCTGCAGAGGCCTGGAATGGAACTGGGCATACTCCACCATGTTGAACGTTGACACCATGGAACCCAGTAACTTCATTGCCGAGAGAAGAGACACTCAGCGACTCCTTAGAACATGGTGTATCTTGGACTGCAACAGGGCTATCTTTTCTTCTGTCAAGAAGATCCTCTGTTGCTGAGAGTCCAACAATGCCCCGAGATGGACCATTCTCTGAGAAGGAATTAGAGAGGACTTCTTCCAGTTCACTAACCAACCGTGAGCCTGCAACACAGATATTGTCAGTTGCAGATGGCTGCAAAGAACCTGTGGCGACCCTGCCAACAACAGAAGGTCATCCAAGTAAGGTAACAGGCGAACTCCCTGCAACCGCAGGTGTGCCGCCATGACCTTTGTGAACACCCGAGGAGCCGTGGAAAGGCCAAACGGTAGAGCCCGAAACTGGTAATGATGGTCCGATATCGCAGATCTGAGGTAACGCTGATGAACCCTGGCAATGGGCATATGCAAGTAAGCATCCTGAACATCCAGGGATACCATAAAATCCCCAGGCTGCAAAACACAGGTGTGGGAGCGCTAACAATATATCATATAATGAATCTAATGGAATGTTGTAAATAGATAAATACACATTTAATAATACAAATGTACAATTATAAATCAAAAAGAATTCTATACATAAATAACGGATAGAAATAAAAAATAAATACACATGTTGTCCTTATGGAAAAAAAATATCATCACAGATAAAAAAACAAATATTGAATAATGAGTAAAATAATAAGTCCTCAAGATGGATACAAAAGTGCTGTATGCAGCGGAGATATTAACGAAAAAATAAATAATATGAGTAATAGTCCAGAATCCAAATAGCCAAATACTGTTAAAAAAATAAAGCCAAGTGAACGTGCTGGATATTTCCAGTGGCTTACCCGTTCGATGCAGTTAATAATGTGGGTATTCGGTAGCAAAGGATCTGGGTGAAATCTCTGCTCATAAGTCTCGGCAAGGAGAGCAGCTGATTGCGGAGTCTCGTAGTGTAGATGAGCGGTGCGGCTCTGTGACACCGAGCGGCTGGTAAGTGTGCCGCTCTTGCAGCTAGCGACGTCTCGCTAAGCTGTTATTAGCAGTCTGGGGTCATCTCTTAGTTAGCCGCGGCATGTGGAGCCGAAATCAGTAAGAATTGAACAGGGCATATGTAGAGAAAAGCCTCTGGTTGGTGTGGTAACCGCTTCTTGGGGCAAGCTTCTTAGCATAGCTAAAACAATAGAATGCAGAGTCTCCATTCGGAACCGAGGGACTCTTAACTTGTTCAGGGACTTGAGGTTGAGGATAGGTCGGAATGATCCATTTGGCTTTTGAACCAGAAAAAGGTTGGAGTAATATCCGGTCCCCCTTAGAGATAACGGAACAGGCTCTATTACTCCCATCTGAAGCATTGAGCGCACCACCTCCTGAATCGCTAGGGCCTTCCCTGGATCTGAAGGAAGGTCTGCTGCAAAGAACTGATGAGGAGACCTTTTGCGGAAGGAGAGGACGTATGCCTGAGATACCACCTCCCTTACACAAGTGTCTGTGGTGGTCTGGAACCAACACTGGGCGTATCGCAGAAGTCGGCCTCCCACCTTGGGATCCCCCAAGGGGAGGCCCAACCCGTCAGGCTGAGGGTTTGTCGTCCGGCTTGGCGGCTGGACGTCTGGTACTCCAAGCTTGTTTCTTGGGTTTAGCTGTCTTCTTGGGTCCTGAAGGTCTCGGAAAGGACTGCACCTAAGGTTTTCCTGGAGACCGATAGGGCCGAAAGGACGGGTTTTTAAACCCAGATGGAGTCTGAGCTGAAGGTAGACATGCAGATTTGGCTGCCACCAGCGTGTCCACTATCTTGTCCAAAGTTGGCACAAACAGACCTGCCCTTTATAAGGTAAGCATTCCAGGCATTTCTTGGATTCAGCATCCGCCCTCCAAGAACGTAACCACAAGGAGCGTCGAGCGGCAACAGCCGCTGCGGAAATCCTAGAAGTAAGCAGGCTCAAATCCAAAGCTGCTTCATTAATATATGTAGCGGAATCCCGAAGGTTACCCACTAACACCACCTGTTCGCTGGTACCCACTGAAGCAAATGATGTTTCCAAAGCATCCGCCCATCTTTCCATAGCCTGGGCCACCCAGCAAACCGCCATAGCTGGTCTAGATGCACTTTCAGTGAGGGAATAGATAGACTTAAGGCACACCTCCACCTTACGGTCTGTAGCGCCTGTGAGAGAAGACATAGACGGCGTAGGCAGAGTTGCGCTCTTTACTAAGCGCGTCATATGAGAATCCACCTGAGGAGGAGACTCCCATTTAGTGAAATAATCTTCCACAAAGGGATATGCACGGGTTAAACGCTTGTGAGGCTGAAATCTTTTTCCTGGTGATTTCCACGCCTCTTACATGTGATCAACTAGTTGACCAGATAGAGGGAAAACTGCTGCAGCTCCTCTAACCTCCTTGAAATAAGCATGGGTAGGTGTTGCAGGAAGGTTGTCGTCAGTAATCACCATGGCCACACGGACCGCCCGTATAAGACCTGGAATATAAATTCTAGACTTAACCTCCGCCCCTGCTCGAGGAGTGTCAGTGTCTGACAAATCTAGAATTTCGCCCTCATCAGACGACCCATCATCTTCATCATCCTGTGTGGATGGATATGACAATAATGGTCTTTTAGCAGGTCTAGACTGATCCTGCTGAGTGTTCTGCACCCCAGAATTAGTCCAACCAGAGTCTGTCGGAGTAAGGACCTGTTGCGGGGGGCACTGTGTCATTACTATCGGCCCCGGAACCCCTAGAACAAATCAGAACTTGATTTATATATAAATACACAGTGTATATGGCATTAGAAATGTAATCGATATATCAATTTTTACTTCACTACCGCGCTGTTCAGATCAAACTTGAATACCTATTCTGAACTCAAGTAATGACCAGTGCTCCAAATCTCTGTCATACCATAGCGCTATTGAGAATAAACAGTGCCGTATTTATAAAGACTCAATGTGTATGCCAGCAGTAATATAGCTGATTGATAAATCCTTGCTGTACCATAGCGCTATTTAAACTTTATAGTGCCTAGTTTATTTACTCATGACCTGTATTTAAGCCACACGGTAATTAGGAGTACTAATTCTGAATAGATACAATACTCAGGGCTTGATACTATGAATACAATGTCTGGACCTACCAGTAATTAATCTTAGTTGCAAACTTACTAATATTTTAGAGACCTTGAGCAATTTACATTATTCACAGATCCCCAGTGTCATTTCATTATATGATTACCTATACAATAGTGACACCTACTGGCCAAAGATATGCAGTTACTGGAATTGCAACAGTGTTTAACTATTAGAGAATTGTTATTAGTGGATACTTTTTGCAGTACAAGTATCACAATTTACCTCTCTGATATATCATCTTATATTAGCTGAATCATTTGTCTATCTTATCGTCAGGATCTCAGTGTAAACTGGATGCATTATAATAACGAGGATTCAGGTTCATTACTTTATTATAATCATTGGGACAATAAGACACAATCATTTATTTAATATATTTTTATTATTCACAATATACAACACTTTTTTTTCATATTTCACGTTAGGAGTTTACTTACATTTTAAAAGCAGTGAATTAAAAGTTAGATTTTATATTTATCTTTAGTGTGCCAACAAAGAGGACATTTCTTTCTCTTCTTGTGTTTCGATTGTGATTTATCATTGTCCTCGGCAGCACCCCCATCTACCACACAAATAATGTCATTTGAGAATTGTTAAATTGGGGCAATTGTGTTCTCTCTCTCTCTCTCTATATATACCTACTAGTGCCTAAGCTTTTCCCATATCCCTTTTCCCTGATATACTTTCTCTAGCTTGGTCATCAGCACGATGCTGCAGGCGCGCAAGCCTGCCTCCACCAGGATTTACCACAAAGTATGGCATACCTATTTTCAGTGGTGTGGCACGAGAAATTATGATCCCCAGGTGTTTCGTGTTTCTAGGATTTTGATATTCCTTCCGTCTGGTTTGGACCTCGGCTTACACCTAGCTTCTTTGAAAGTTCATGTATCTGCACTATCTGGGTGGTTCCAGCGAAGAATTGGTCCACTGCCAGATATCCGCACCTTTTTCCAGGGTGCTCTCAGGATTCAGCCTCCCTTTGTTCCCCCAGTGGCTCCTTGGGATTTGGCGGTAGTTCTTCGGGCCCTCCATGGTTCTCCTTTGGAACCACTAGAGTCAGTGGACCTCAAATGGTTGACTATTAAGACTCTTTTTCTCCTGGCGATTGCTTCGGCCAGGAGGATGTCAGAATTGGGGGCGCTTTCCTGTCGTCCTCCCTTTCTGATTTTTCAACAAAGAGAGGGCGGTGCTTCGCACTCATCCGGGTTTTCTTCCTAAGGTGGTTTCTAAATTCCACATTAATAAGGAAATTGTACCGGCCTTTCAGTCACCTGACCTCTCGGCTGGTGAGGCCTCCTTGGATGTGGTCCGAGCTCTCCAGATTACCGGACTAGTTCCATTCGGAAGTCTGATTCCTTATTCATCCTCTTTGGTTTTCACAAGAGGGGATGGCCTGCCAACAAACAAACTTTGGCTAGATGGCTCCGTTTGGCTATTTCTGAGGCTTATACATAGGAGGGCTTGCCTGTTCCAGCCTCTGTTAAAGCTCATTCTACTCGGTCTGTGGGCCCCTCATGGGCAGCCATGGCACCTCGGCTGTTCAGCTGTGTAAGGCAGCCACGTGGTCTTCCATCCAGACTTTTCTGAGGTTCTATGCGTTTGACACCTTCGCCGCTCAGGATGCTTCCTTCGAGCACTGGATTCTACTTTCAGCAAAGGAGCGTCCCTGTCCTTAATTGGACTGCTCTGGGACATCCCCAAGGTCAACCCTATGGACCCTGAAGAAGAAAATGAGAGATATGGTAAGAACTTACCTTTGTTATCTCTTTCTTCGAAGTCCATAGGGTCCACAGGGCGCCCGCCTTGATGCACCTGACTTCATATGGGCTGTGTTGCTGGTCACCGGTTTTCCATCTCCCTTTCTGTGAGTATGGTTCTTGTGTGTTCCAGTCTTCCTTCTGTTTTTCTTCCTCCGGCCTTGGCTACTTAACAACTGAGGTGCCTGTGGCTTGGGGGCAGTGTATAGAGGATGGACCCAGTGCATCCTGGGAGCTAAAGCTTTAACTGCGTGGTGCCCGTGGATCCAGATCCATCTATACTCCAAGGTCAACCATGTGGACCTCGAAGAATGAGAGATAACAAAGGTAAGTTCTTACCATATCTCTCTTTCTGTTTGTGCCCGAATGGAGCAACAATTGAACTGCTCCGTTCGGGCGCCCATTAGTCAGAGCCGCCATGGAAAACAATGGAATTGCCCCCAATGAACATAGTTCTTGGTAGTGATTAGAATGGCATTATAGCTCTGCATTCGTTCACTAACCTACAATTAAGTCATCCCAGTTATAATAGGTTACATAGTTTGAATATTTTTTTTACAATGACATGTATTTCACCTTCTAATGCAGTTCTCATTGAGTTTTTCGACACAAGCTGTTCAGTAACTGTGTCCCCTATCACTTGTGGAGTGCATTAGTGTGGTGGCTCTTGGTTAACATTTGTCCTTTGTTTTGTCACTTATCTAATACACTTTAACACTTCACTTGCTTTCTTTCACAAATGTGGTGCCCCAGGATGGTTTGGTTGGACTGGCTTGGGGTTGTCCCACGCCCCTAGACTTGAACCTTACGCTTCTCTTGCACAGAAGAGATCGCAGGACTGCTGACCAGGGCTAGATATGTTGGAGTAGCAGTCCTTTCACAACTAGGGCAAGCTGGAGTGTGGCTGCAGTAAATGAAACAATAGGTATAGATAGGGTACACAAGCAGCAACAAATAATGGTCTGGGTACGTCTTGTAACTAAGGGAAGGAATGACCAGGACTGTAGTGAATAGCAGGATAACAAGGCAAGACTAGACTGAACAAGACAAGAAAAGACTATCAGACAAGAACTGGATACAACAAAATAAACACAGAGTACTAGATGTGGCCTAGAAGCCGAGGTGTGGTTTAGACAGCTGGAACGCGGCTTGGAGAGCCGGGTGATACTGGGCTGAGTAAGCAGTCTGCAGACTGAGGTGCGGCTGAGATAGCCGAGGTGCGGTTTTGAGACCAGGGTAGTTCTTGGCAAAGAAGCAGCCCGCCAGCTGAGGTGCGGATGAGACAGCCAAGGTGCTGCTTTGAGAGCTGGGTAGTTCTTGGCAAAGAATCAGCCTGCGGGGTGAGGTGCGGCTGAGACAGCCGAGGTGCGGCTTTGAGAGCCGGGTGGGAGTTGGCTAGGTGCGGCAGCAGCCGAGTAAAGTTGTAACAAAGTCTCTGGGGTTGGTGCGCAGGATAGCGTACTAATGTCACTGGAGTGCGGCCTGTGCTGCCAAGTTGACATGCGCAGCTGACGCTGTAGTGCGGCCTGTGCCGCTGGGTTGACACAAGCAGCTGACGCTGTAATGCAGCCTGTGTCGCCAGGTTGACACAAGCAGCTGAGATGGTCTTGGCAGGATCCTAAACAGCAGACAGGTGGATTCAGATGCTGCAGTAACACATACTAGAGGCAGTGAGGTGGAGAACACTGCATGTATCAAGATGAATGCAGACAGACAGGACTGTGGTATAATACTGCAGGGCTGAATGGAGACAGGATCCAGATTCAATAACAGAAGTACTCAGTAGACCGGCAAGCACTTAGGAACTGAACACAGCAAACATACACTGATAATGACACAGTATAACCGGCATGCAGTGAAGAGCTGGCTGAAATTTAACAGAAGCAGGGTCCAATCAGAACCAATACCTGGAGAGAGCAATTCCTAATCAAAGGCATGTATGCACCTTCTCTGCACACAGACAGCTAGGTAATTAGTGAGCACATGATACAAAACACACAGACAGACATGAATGACAGGCTATGATCTAAACATAGACAAGACAGGATTTCCAGCTACCTGCAAAAAGCCAGAACAAGGATAGGACATGATGCAGTATCCCAGTAACAACTACTGTATGACTGGGAACTGCCACCAAGATGATCTGCTAACCGCAGATCCTAACAGAACCCCGTAAATGTGAGGGACTTCCGATGATGAAGTTACTTGGACGTGGTGGGGGAGATGATAACTTTGGCCAAAATTATGGCTAAAAACTCTTTTATCTGATGCAAATGTATTATATTTTTGCATAGAAATGTTTGTATAGTGCACCTAAATTAATTTTTTCTGTGTATGTACTAAAAGTCTCAGTATGGTAGCACCTCTCATTACTTGTAGTTAGGGTGTGCAATCTAGGGTCCCTTCCCTATATAACAGACCTGCACGACCAAGTAAATTGTGCAATTAAACTAATATAACAGGGATCAAACTATGGATACTACTACTACTGGAAGCCTGAACTTTCGAACCATAAAATAATTAAAATTGTGAGGGCCAACAATATTAGCTGAAGTATGCTGTAGTGAGGGTAGCTTTGATTAAAATGACAATAAAACATTAAGCAACAACAGGCTTCACCTACCTCTAAAAAAAACTTGGTGCTTATTTAAATAAGAGGCAAACTATTTTGTAGAATGTGACAGTTATCAAATACTGAGTTGCAATTAAAATGATACATCATATGGGTATGTGCCTATATATATAAAATCAAATAGACGAGGCGGCACTCGCCAGACTGATTGTAGTAAAAAGTTAATGTTTTGGGGATGTTCCCAGTCTTCAGGGACAAAGGTGTACTGAACAAACACTAACAACAAACTTATATACCTGCACCAAATGTGTAATTATTGTTTATTACACTCACCTGTCAGCGCAGCCTCGGGTGTCCAATGACCGCACGTGGGAATCATGCGTCACGGTAAGTGAACACAGGCCGCGTCAGACAGCTAAGCACACACACGAGGTAACCATATGGTTATTAGGGACGCCAAATAGATACTAAATAACAGTGCACTGTTACAAAGAAACACTACAATGTAACCAAGCGTCTCTATCATTAAACCTATACACACGTGTAATAAAAACATTATTTAAAAACTAGCATTATATTGAGAACAGATATTATATTATCACAAAAGTGCTTATATGGCAGTGCTTATTCGTAATTGTATATAAAGCGACACTGTTAAATAGGCCAAACAGGACATATATCACATCAGATATAGATGTTTACAATATAGATACTATGGATAATATACAGTAAACATTTAAAAATCTATTCAATTAGGGAGCGAAAAGTCCATGCTGGACTTTTGACTCCACATCGGAGCTTTTCTGGCGATAAAGTATCGGGCGCGTGACCGCTTTAAAATGAGCAAAAACAAAGTATTAAAAAGTGAAAGTTAGATTTAGGATTGTTTAGTTGTCCCATTACTTTTGGCCCCTTAAAAAGTGGGAGGTACATTTAGAAACTGTTGTAATTCCTACATCGTTCACCTGATTTGGATGTAATTACCCTCAAATTAAATCTGAAAGTCTGCAGTTAAAGCACATCTTGTTTGTTTCATTTCAAAGCCATTGTGGTGGTGAATAGAGGCCAAAATATGAAAATTCTGTCAATGTCCCAATATTTATGCACCTGACTGTATATATATATATATATATATATATATACACACATTCTTGCCATCTCCTTATATCACTGTTATAGAGTGTCGTCAAAAGCCCTTGGTGATGCATGGGATGTGGCCATCCAGTCATTGATGTGGAGTAGGCCAAAGGAAAAAAAATAATTGCTATTTCAGTCAGTTACCATACTTGACTACAGACCACTAGAAGTATTTTGCTCCTCTGCCTGTTATGATCAGCCACATTTTGCTGAGAAAACCTTCTATTGACTTCCACACGACATTAAATCAGTAGTTCTCAATTCTGGTTCTCCAACCCTCAAATGATCATCCTCAAGTGTTCCCAACAGGAGATGATATGAGGATTTCTGTCTGTGGAAGCAGGTGGAATAAATACTGACCCAACAAAACAGATTAATCCAGAGGTTAACAAACACGGTCCTCAAGGCACCACAACAGTTCAGATTTTGGAGATATCCATGGTTGTGCACCGATGTAATTTAAATCAGATCTTCCAGCTTATTCCTCACATGCCTTGTCCTGCTGCCTAACCGCTTCCCTCATATGCAACACCCTGCTCACTATCATCTATCACATGCCATTACCCATACCACCCAACAGTCCCAATTTCAGAGGGACAGTCCCGCTTTTTAGGCACTGTCCCACTTGTGGGCAGCAGTGTTTCCGAGGGGAGTTTGGTGGTGCACTCTGTAACTGTTGCTCTTCATAGCAAAGCAGCAGTAAATGGATGACGTGGCACTGTGCCAGAAGAGGCTGGGGCTGCCCTGCAGCTACTGGAGTTTCCAGAGTGTTGAGAATGGTGGCATGACGTGCAGCCACACCCCCATATTGTGCATAAGGGGCGTGGCCTTACGCATTCTCCCCAATATTGAGTTATGCATTACTTTTCTCCCAAATGCCACCTACTGCTTACCAGCTTTTTCTCACATGTCCCTCTGCTTTTCCCAGATATGCCCCTCTGCCTACCAGTTTCTTTCACATGACCCCCTGCTAACCAGCTTTCCTCACATGCCCCTCTGCCCACTAGCTCTTCTTACATGCCACCCCGGTCTGGTATTTATCTTACATGCCACCATCTGCCCACTATATTTTCTTTAAAATGTCCACTACTACACAACAGTTTCATCACACATGTCCCTCTGGCCCCTTTTCCTCATGTGCCACCCTGTCAGATTTTCCCTTTCATGCCCCCTGCCTACCAGCTTTTCCCTCACATATTCATCTGCTCCAAGGGAGGGGATTAACTACTGGCACATGGCACAGGATTCTTTCCTATGCAGCCATTGTCATTTCAACTTACCTGCTTCTCCATCTCAATGGCTGCATAGGAAAGAATCCTGTGCCATGCGACAGTAGTGATTCCCCTTCCCACTGGGGCACAGAGCTTAACTCTGCTCCCGGTAGCCTAAGCCCCTGACACTGATTGGCTTGCGTCCCTCCATGCCCCCCTGCAGCGGTGGCCATCGAGAGGTGCAAACCATCGAAGGTTTCATGTCATTGATGGTAAACACCGATTACACCATCAATAGGTATGGCCATCAGTGGGTTAACTATCTATCATGCAGCTGACACATGATACTGAGAGCAGCAGGACGGAAGAGACCGCCATTGCTTCTTTGTCCTCCTCCTGACTGTAGCCATTAGTTTCATCCTCAATTAGCTGAGCTCTCCAGGTGTTGACCTAATCAATTAACAGGCTCAGTCGATGGTGGGTGGGAGAGATGCACACAGCGGACCCACCAGCTCCCATTGCCCTTGGCAGCTGTCTAAAGCTGCCTAATGGAAGCCCTGGGCCTCCCAGAGACAATTCATCACAGTACATTATCTAATGCATTTCATAGCTCCAAGTTAAGAAAGAGGCTAATTATATCTGCTGCTTAGACTCTTATGTATTCAAGGATAACTTTTTAAATCCAAAATACATTATCTATTCAACATTAAACACATCTGTAATTCTGCCTACTTTAGGTGAGGATTACCTCTTCTTGAAATTGAACAACTGACTTCATATTTTCTTTGTTAGCTCCAGCTTCCAATATTGTGAATGCAATTATAACTGTTAGAACCTATGGTGTTGATAGGTGTCAGCAGTGTGTGATGCAGGTCAGTCCACATGATGAATAGCTTAACCAGTAATTGGTTTATTAACCAGATAGAACACAGGTATACAGTATAACAGGTCCAACCAGGAGCGGGTTAATGCATGTGGTGTGCGGCATTTGGAACACACATCTGCACATACACTCAGTGGTAGCAGTGGAATGTATAGAGCACCCAGCGGTGGAGTACTGGCACCGTTATGTGTGTACACAGTCTCCCTCAAGTAGACACTCAGGTGCACATCCTATTCCTGTGTAGTAAGTAGAGAAATATGTGTGGTAAAGCCGTATATGCACAGTAGCACATTAGGTCAGAGATTGTGCATGTGAAGTCAGCTCATTTCTGTTACTATGGGACCCTGCAGTAGCACCAGCACTGAGAATACAACGTAGAGCGCATTCCTCAACAATCATAAATGTGATGCTAGTCTGTGAAAAAGGGAGGTTTATGCCTGTACAAAATGGGTTCACAGTGCAATGCAGCCTCTATTATTATTACTACACAGAATTCATAACACTAAAATAACGTTTTTAAGGACATTTTCCTTAAATAACGTTATTTTGGTATTCTTGTAGCCACTTAGCACAGGAGATATCACAGATATCTCCTTGCTAAGTTCTCCTGCGTTAATTTGCACACTCCCCATACATTAGTATGGGGATGTGGAAATTGTGGTATTCATCAAATTCCGAAAATTATGAATTTTCGGAATTTGATGCAGTTACTATTCGCCACTGTGAGGTGGCGAATAGCAGAATCGACTTACCTGTATCCGCGTGTGCAGGTCCCCTGACGAGTCCCTCCGGCGCTCTGCTCCGTCCTCAGGCTCCGGAGGCTGGTCGGACATGTGTGCTCCCCAGCAGAGCACAAGAAAGTTTAGAAAAAGAATTTTTTTTTTTTTTATTTTGTAATCTGTCATGTGGTCTGCTGGGAATCCACATGACAGACCAGCAGGACGGAGCCGGAGGCTGCTGCGCGGACAGGTAAGTCGGGGGGGGGGGGGGGGTGAGCGGAGGGGGGAGGGTACACAAACTTAACGCATCTGTAGGCAGTGCTGTGCATGCACTGGTTTTACAGATGTAACAACGCATGCGCAGCACTGTTTCCAGATGCGATAAGGTAGTGTAGGCAGGGAAAAGTATCTATTTCCCGAAAAGCTGTCATCGCAAAAATGACAGCTTTTCGGAATAGATACTTATGGAGAGGTGGAATGATGAATTCCACCTATAATTAGCTAGAACTCCATGAGAGTTCTAAAGCTAATTATCTCCAGAGAATTTTTAAGTTTAATGAATAGGCCCCTCAGGCTGATGCTGCATAATTATTATAATTTATTTATGTCACCACAAGTGTTCCGCAGCGCCTTACAAAGTACATAAACAAATAGGTGACCAGTGACGTACAGTACAGTACAATACAATGCAGGACAAGGACACGGATAATATACATTGCTACATTAGCGACCATAACACCCACATAGGCAGCAGAGCATAAGCAACCAAGTGTTAAGTGCCCTAGTGGGAAGTAAGAAGTAGATGAAAGTAAAGTAGGGAGAAGCACAAGAGGTAGAGGGCCCTGCTCGTAAGAGCTTACGTTCTAAAAGGGAGGGGCAGGCAAATTGGTGTGACACAGATGGGACAGACGGGAAGGAAGGAACATGTAGCAGCAGGGTAGGATGAGAGCTGGAAGGCTTTAATGAAGTAGTGGGTCTTGAGAGCCTGTTTGAATGATTGTAGAGAACTGGAAAGTATGATGGGGAGAGGGAGAGAGCTCCAAAGTAGGGGAGCAGCACGAGCAAAATCTTGAAGGCTGGAGTGGGAGAAAGTAATCAGTTGGCATGAAAGGCTGTGTGCATTAGTTGAGCGAAGAGGGTGGACAGGAGAGTGCAGGAAGATGAGATCAGAGATGTAAATGGGTGAAGAGTGGGTGAGGGCAGGGGTGTATCTACAATGGGTGCAGGGTGTGTGGGGCACACGGACTCCCGGGTCCAGGGGGCCCTCACACCCTGCACCCATATTATCTAAAACTCACCTGTCCGTGGTCCCGCGTCGGGTGTCAGCGCTACACAGAACACTTGAAAATGGCCGCCGTGGACATTTTTCCAGAGTTCTGCGCATGCGCAGTAGACTCTGGACACATTCTAGTGCCCAGAGTCTACTGATTCTGCAGTGGCCGACCAAACCATGTCAGTCAGTTGCCGGCCCCGGGGAGAGAGGAGGGGGCCCCGCACAGGGAATGCACACGGGCCCCCTCCTCTCTTAAGACGCCCCTGGGTGAGGGCTTTGAAAGCGAGTGTGAGAACCTTGAATTGGGTTCTGAAAAGGAAGGGGAGCCAGTGGATGGCTTGTAGGAGAGGGGAGGCAGATGTAGAGCGTTTGGAGAGGAAGATGAGATGAGCAGCAGCATTGAGGACAGACTGGAAAGGAGAGAGATGGGATTTGGGGAGGTCAGATAGGAGGAGGTTACAGTAGTCTAGCCTGGAGATGACCAGCGAGTGTATGAGGGTGAGATAAGGTCTGACCTGGAAATATTTTTAAGATGGAAACGACAGGACTGCGAGAGGTTCTGGATATGTGGCTTGAAAGAGAGGGACAAGTCCAGGATAACTCCAAGACAGCGCACTATGGGACTAGATGAGATAGTTGTGCCATCAATTGATAAAGAAATAGTGATAAGTGAGGTTATGTGGGAAGACGATCACCTCAGTCTTAGACATGTTAAGTTTAAGAAATCGCTGGGAATCCAGGAAGAGATAGCAGAGAGACAGTTGGAGATATGAGTCAATAGAGAGGGGGAGAGATCAAGTGAGGAAAGGTAGACCTGAGTATCATCAGCATAGAGATGATAATGGAGGTCAAAAGAGCTGATGAGTTCACCTAGAGAGGACGTATAGAGGGAGTATAGGAGAGGTCCAAGAACAGAACCTTGAGGACCACCTACTGTAAGAGACTGTGGGGGGAAGGGGAAGAGGAGTCATGAGAGGAAACAGAGAAGGATCGGTCAGAGAGGTAGGATGACAGCCAGGAGAGAGCAGTATCACGTAGAATGAAGGATTTGAAGTAGGAGAGGGCGGTCCACAGTGTCAAAAGCAGCATAGAGGTCAAGGAGAACGAGCAGAGAGTAATGGCCCTTGGATTTGGCAGCAAGGAGGTCATTGCTGACTTTCATGAGGGCAGTTTCAGTGGAGTGGAGATAATGGAAGCCAGACTGAAAAGGGTCAAGGAGGGAGTGAGAGGAAAGAAAAGAGGTAAAGTGCTTGTAAACAATACGCTCAAGGAGTTTGGATGCAAAAGGGAGGAGAGATGGGTCGGTAGTTAGAGAGAATGGTAGGATCAAGGGTGGAGACAAAGGCATGCTTGAATGCAGAAGGGACAGTGCCTGATGAGAGAGAGAGATTAAGGAGGTGGGCAAGATGGGAGCAAGCAGGAGAAAGGTAGCGGAGGAGACGAGAGGGAATAGGGTCAAGGGGGGAGGACTGAATGAGGGCTATGACTTCCTCAGAATATATACACTGGTGACTGAGGGAGCTGCTAGCAGGGGCATATATGGCAGTGTGTACAGCGTTGACATTTTGGAAATATGAGAAAGATGTATTATTAACAAACATATAGGGGCAATTAGGTGCCGAATTTTAGGCTTAAAAAAAAATTAGGTAGACATCAAGCCCAAATTTTAAATACTGCGTGTATGTGCGCTCATGATACCCATGGAATTAAATTTCAAAGAAAAAAGGCCGCAAAATGATTTGCAGGAAAACACAGAACAGTTACCGATTTGTTTTGGCCACTCCTATAGTCTCTCACCCTCCCTGTCAGCCCCCCTCCTGTTGGTGCCAGGTTGAATTGTTGGTCCAGTTGCGGAGGAGGATGCTGGAAGGAGGAGGGGGCTTACAGGAGATGTAGTTCCTGCTGCTGAAACCGACACACACCGAAGGAGCAGGACAGTGCTGCAGAACAGGGCCGGCTTTAGGGGTGTTCGAACTGAGTGGTTGCACAGGGGCGCCACCCATAGAGGGCGCACCCCTCCCCAACATCCCGATTTCAGTGGGACATTACTGTCCTGCTGTTCCATCCGTGGGCCAAAGTGGTCCGCGAGTGGTCAAATCGGGAGGTTGGGGACCCCCCACTGCCGCAGCTGTACGGCGGTACCGGACCTTGGAGACTCTGAATGGATGCTGCGCGCATGCGCACGGCATCCATTCAGAGACAGGAGAGGGCTGGGGGAAGCCCATCTAGTGAGGCTCCCCACAGCCTGATGTTATTTGGAGGCGGACATGCCTACTAATAATGTCACACAGGGGGGCGTGACCTATGGTAATTAGGCCACACCCCCATTTCCGGTCGCAAGCAAAGATAGGGCGCGCTGGAGGGGGCCGGCACAGGGTGCTCCGACCCCTGGAGCCGGCCCTGCTGCAGAAGTTTAGTAATTATGGACCACAGTAATTAGGCTAATTGGAAACTTCCAATGGCTTAGTCATTTGGGGGGGGGCGTAATTTTTGTAAACTCATACCTAATTAAATATGCCACATAGTGTAAATAATGTTTGCCGTTCATCGAGGTGAAGCAATAACACAGAGATGTATTAAAATATTGGTTGCCAGTGTGGAGAAAACTCCTCCACTGGTAATCTGGCCTAGTCCCACAGCACATCAATAGCAACACCATGGCTCACGGGTGGCCCCTAATGTGTATGGGCAGGATCTTGCATAATTTTGAGATCCTATTATGGCTCGACAGCGCATTTGTGAAGAGGATGGGGATGGTGACGGGAGTGGAGCTACTGGGAAATCATTGCGTCGTTAGTGCTGATCATGCTTCCCCACCATAGCTCTCTATGGGGAATGACATTATTTGTAAAGGTTGAAGGCAGTGCTGGAGATCTCTGATTTCTCCATGGTCAGCCTTTAACTACATTTTAAGAGAAGTGGTAATAACCAGCTTTTACATTTATGGTTGAGGGGGGGGCTGCTACTACACCTCCATTCAGCCATGATTGCCGACAGTTCCCCTAAGTAATATCCGCCACTAACCCCTTTTCTGTGAAAAGAGGATTATCAGTGATTGAAGCATGTACCCCTGTATGTCATTTCCTAAATTTGGATTAAAAAAAGCCACAAGTGCGTGCTATAGGTCCTCAGGACCCCACACATTCTCAGACTCAGAAATGATATAATGAGCTCCAGCTGTTAATCTTTTAAAATGTATCAGTGAGTAATGACTACACCTGTGCTCCTGCTAGATAACCTGGGAAACGTGACCTGTGTGGGGTCCTGAAGACCTAGTTTGCAAACCACTGGGCTAGTGTGACAATACTTTTCAACATGGTGAGGAATAAACTGAGAAACAAATATTTTTTATTTTTAACCTAACAATTGCTAGCTGTGGTAAGAAGTCACAGCAAAGATCACACATCCGCCTAGAGCAGTAATCAGATGTGTCTGGTTGATATATAACACTGACTGACTGCATTACACCGCACGGACTGACTGGCACACTGGTTACAACTTACTAGAGGCCACATGGGGGAGAGAGTTTAGGAAGCAGCGGCTGCTTCCGGGCGGGTTGCAGGGACATATTTAAAACGGAACGCCGGGCTTTACACTGACGCCGTGAACCGTTTTCAATATGTACCTGCTGCAACTCGCCGGAAAGCAGCCGCCGCTTCGTAAATTTTTCGCGAGAAGTGGTAGAACAGTTATTTTTTTTTTTTAAACACGCTCATTTCAAAGCCCGTTACGCAGAAGCGGGATCGCGCACGTATCGGTTACTGCCGGCAGCGTGACACGGATTGACGTCTTCTAGGGGGCGGGAGCGCGCATACTGAGGTAGTGACAATTTTGCGTGATGGCGGGAAGTTTTGAGAAGTTCCAGAGCCCAGGGAAGGGCCACGGACTACGCGCTACAAGAGACCATTCCCTGAGCGAGACGGTGGCGTACTCACAGCCTTATGTGTATACCGTGTGCCGGGGAAAGAAGCGGGGAGCCGCAGCGTGTGACCAGTGCTTGCGCAGGTACTGACAGTGATTGTATACGCCTCTGTATCCGGCAGTTAGCCAATCAGAGCACAGGATATTGTGATTGACGGCTCATACACTCCTCCTTCCCGACCCTCCTCCCTTCTTGCTTAAGCAGTAGCTGTCTCTGAAATTTTTCTGAAATACGTTACTGTGGGGCCCATTTATCAAAATGTATTTGAGGTCAACTTCCGGGGTCCCTCCTTACTACATCCACCCTGGATGTAGTAAGGAGGGACCATAGCCGGTATCTCTGATACCTACTGTGATCCCTCCATTGCTACTGGCAGCTGCCTCCCCCATAGGTTTCTATGGGGGAAGTAATGCTGCCAAATGTACCAATATCCAGAATGCTATGCATTCCAGATATTGGCTAATGCATCTGAAGGTGGTGTTGCCTATCCTCCAACATGACCTGTTCCATTAGGTACAAAACACTCTGCTCCTGCACTTCCCACCTATTTTGTGATTGCAATCACCTGTGTTGAACTAGGTAATTGATGAGACAGGTGCTTCAGCACAGGTGGCTGCAATCATAAATTAAGAGGGAAGTCCAGGAGCAGAGCATTTTGTGCCTAATGGAATGGGTCATGGTGGAGGGTTTGATGTTGGCCGCTGTAGCCTATGGGCTACATCCCGCACTATTAGCCAGCGGAGGGATCCGCTGGAACCCTCCCCGGCTATGGCTGATGTGCATGTGCAGTCCATGGATGCACATGCGCTCCACCCCGTGTAGTGGCTGGCCGCTCTCCAGAGGCATAGCAGAGACAAGCTCCTTTTGGAGCCCGTGTCCCGAGTGATACATCCAGCCATAGAGATTGCTTTTTGCAATGCGATCAGGGGCGTTACTGGCATGCCCTGATCGCGTTGCAAAAGCGATCAATGATAAATGGGCCTCCTGACATACTTTACCTGTTACCATATAGTGCAATACCAATATAAGTAAAGTTTGATATCATACTAACTTTAATATAATTAGGTTTTATATCAGTATTATTAATAACTTATATTTAAAATGGTTCACAAAATGTCATCAGCGCCGTACAGGGTAACCTGGAAACTTTTCACAATAAGAAAATCAGACCAAAATAAAATGCACCCTGGCTTACTGTAGCGGAAGTACATCGCATAAGTACTGTAAGTGCAACCAAACACTACAGTATCACAACAGAAAAGGAAGGCAAGATAACAGAGACAAGGGTAGGAGAGATTACGGAAGCTAGCAGGTGCATGCCGTGGTGATTCATGGGTGGGAATCTAAACAGTACTGAGTGCTCCTGTACCCAATGTATGGGCGAGCAAACCATGTCAGGGTCATTGAGGGGAGGGATATGTGTGCTGGTGATAACGTTCTCGCTAGGCTGTTTTAGTGGGGCGTCACGCACTGCCCGATTTCAGAAGGGCAAAATGTGCCATGCCCCCCTTGGCGGCGCTCCGCTAAAACAGCCTGCAGGTGTTGTCCCCACCCATGGGCTGCAGTGTGGGGGAAAATTGCGGTATACTGATTACCGCTGGTGAATGAATGCCGAAGGATGCACCCAGCATCTATTCACAGAGACATGAGTGTTTGGGGGCAGCCTGGCATGTCCGTAAGTGCCGGGCACGCTTCCAAGAGTGATGAAAGACACGCCCCCTTTTGGGTTCCCTTTCTCTAGGTCCGCCGCCCTGCCTGGCGCTAGACCTAGAGTGAGCACTAGGTGACATAGCTAGTGATAGGGGAGGCTTTCCATGCCTGTGAGAGCATATATAGTAAGAGACAGTGACATATTTTCAATGGTTGCAGGTTATGCAGTGTTTACAGGTCAAGAGGGCCCCACTCTGCATGCACTGCACTCAGGATAGATTCGCCGGTGTGTCCGTACGTCGGCTTCCCCTATAGTGCTGACACTGTGTGATCTTTGTGGCAATACATTGTGCCAGTCTTTGCTCTTGTACACATGCGCCAACTTTCAGAATATATTAGCAGAAAGAAGGGATGACCATCAGTGAGTTACCTGTTGATAGGTGGTTAACCTCGACAGTATGAAACCATCGTCCACACCTGCTCTATGTCACTGGGCAATGGGACAATCAGAGGTGGGGCTTTGTGGGTCACACCAGGGGCAGAGCTAGACTATGTCCCGGGACCAGGCTGGAAGAATAAACCCATTGCAGGACTCTGTGCCATCAATGGCGGAGAACCATTGGATCTCTGCCATTGATGGCAAAACCTTTGGCAGATTACCCTCGATGGCCATCCCTAACCGAAAGATGGTGCAGTGGAAGCAAGTATAGGAGGAGTGCCGCACGGACATACTTAAATACCTGCCGGTGGCACAGATATGGGTTTGCCCTCTGCACACTGACCTCCTCATCTCTTAAACTGCTTCTGGAAAGGGATTATTAATAACGATAAAATAAAGATAAGATCAATAAATACACAAGTTTTGGTATCCTGGACCAAAAAAATCTCACCTAATTATTTGTACTTTTATTGTATTCTTTTTTTAAATTGCCTGAATTCTTAATTTTTTCATCTTGTACTGCTTATGTAACTGGAGAGAAATGAGATGTTATTGGTCAGAAGGGTTATTGCATACTTACTTTTGAAAAAGCATTTCAGGGAGATTGTGAAGGCAACACCTATGAGCGCCGTGGTAAACTGGGCGTGTACTGCTACATTTGAGATGCGTGCCATAAAACTGACTTCCTTCCAAATATAATTGAGCCCCAAAGCAGTTTGTAACATCTATTTGTTGATGAAACCGCACATATACTTTTCAGAAAATGCATGTAGCCATAGGGATCATTATGGTAGATGTATGATAGCAGCACTTAACGTGCCGCTATAACGCTTCCTGCTTCGCTCTCTTTACCGAGGCGAAGCAGGAAGCACTACCGATGAGAGGTAAGAACATCTCATCGGCCGGAGAGGGGGAGCGTTAACTCCCTCCTCCGGCTCTACCCGCTAAAGACCACAGCGCATCAGCCTAGTGCTGGTGCCCTGTGTCTCTGTCCCGGCCGGCTCCACTGAGTATGCGCGGGATCTCGCAAGTATCGCGAGATCCCCGCGTGCAGCCGGCAGCAGGGACAGTGCTGTGGGGATAGGGCAGCGCCAGGCTGTAGCTGTTGATAGCTACAGCGGGCTGAACGGTCAGGCGATCTGACCGTTCGTACATGGTCCATGCTATTGACTCTGCTATCTTATAGATAGCAGCGCCGATAATGACAGGGGTGCATAGCACATCATAGCGGTATCATACACATAACGTGCGATGATACCACTTCAGGGCTTCTTACATCTCCCCCATTGTGTTATATAACCAATGGAAGGAAATTATACTAATGATCCAGTTGGAATATGGAATATCTGTTTTTGTTTTTAAATATAGCCGTTTCATAATGGGGGTAAGGTGCAATCAAGGAGATTACTAGACTCTTCAGCGAGTCAGCGAAATTGCTACTATGTCAGGTAGTCTCCCTGACAATCAGGGAGAGTTGGCAAGCACTGCTGCTACAGCTTTGATCACAAGACCAGCCTCTTATTTCTGTGTTACTAGCTTGCAGGTACACTGTAGCCTGCTCACACTCAGAAATCACTGAGCAGCCGTATGACCATCATCCAAAGCCTGTTATTTCTTGGCCTTATGCACCTCATTATGTTGGTTTGCAGATAATGCTGATATGTGATGATTTGTAACTTTTAGCTAAGGACAAACTGGTAGCTGCAAATTGGCCTGATATTGGCGTTTGCGGTCACAAAAAAGCTTGATATAACTGAGTAATGTTGGGTACACACTGGTCGACATATCGGCTATTCAATTGAACCGCCGATACAACTCGTGCGTTGGCCAGTGTGTACAGACGATATAGAAACAGGCAAATCTCAGGTGCACAACTCCAAATTACTGATAATATATAAATGTAATAAAATTTTGCAATCAATAGAGGCTTTTAGTATAATCATGGCCAAGGTTATGGGCCTACCCACCATATCTAGGTAACCTCTTTAGGGTAGGTCCCTAACATACTAGGGTTCAAATACAGAGCGTAGTACACCCCCAAACTAGCCCAGCTAAGCCACCCCAGGGCAGCGCAATAGTAAGAAAAGTGCAGTTTAAAAGAGATAGTTAAGAGTAGCCACAGCTGCATATAAAGAATGAAAATTTAAAAAAAGTGAAGTACATCTATAATAAACAAACGTGAAGGGTTAAAATGTGTTATAAAAGAAAAATGTGTTATATGCGGTGCTCTGAAACAGATCAACCAAAGCAATCCAGGGGGACCCACGCCCCCAAAATGAATCAAAGTTGCACTACAGCATATAACTTGTAAGACTTATACCCCTTTTACACCGGAGCTAAAACCCGGGTTTTTGAAGGGTTAACCCGGGCAGCTCCCTGGTGTAAAAGGGCAGAGGGTTGGATCGCTGGGTCGAGTGACCCGGCAATCCAACCCAGGAAACTAGCAGGGTTTAACATGGGCGTAGCCCATGAAATCCTGCTATGGGAACAGCGCACTCCGGGTCACGATGACCTGGAGTGCGCTGCTAGCCGGCCGATTGGTCCGGCTTCAGTGGCGCTTGGAGATGACGTCATCTCCAAGCGTCCACTTTCACTCCGCAAAAGCCGGGTCTATGCAGACCCGACTGCGGTGTGAGCGGCGCTGACTCGGGAATATCCCGAGTCAGCGCCGGCAAAATTCCGGGTCTGATCCGGATAGGAACTTTGTTCCAACTCTGAGTCAGACCCGGAATTTAGGTGGAAAAGGGGTATTACCTAGAATTGTACCTAATACTAGAGTGCATATACTTTACCAGACTCCATGCTTTTAAAGCAATAAGGAAGGGTGCTAATCCAGACTGGGGGCGTCTCCTTTCCCTCAGGTGTGCAATAAAGCACATTAAATGGAGTATATAGGAAAGGTTTCTGGACTGCACACCCTGAATATATACATAATGGGAGGTGCTACCTGATGAGACAAATTGCAGGAACAGAAACAGACAAATCTCAGGTGCACAACTCCAAATTACTGATAATATATAAATGCAATAACATTTTGCAATCAAACCTCTATTGATTGCAAAATTTTATTTAGATTTGTCTGTTTCTGTGCCTGCAATTAGTCTCATCAGGTAGCACCTCCCAATATATATTATATATATATATATAATATATATTGGGAGGTGCTACCTGATGAGACTAATTGCAGGCACAGAAACAGACAAATCTAAATAAAATTTTGCAATCAATAGAGGTTTGATTGCAAAATGTTATTGCATTTATATATTATCAGTAATTTGGAGTTGTGCACCTGAGATTTGTATATATATACACACACACCCATAACCCTAATTTTTCATAGATGGTTAGTGTTCAGGGTGCCGGAGCTAGAGGGAGCACCTTTGTGCGCACGCCGAAGGTGCGCGTGCGCCTGAAAAGGGGGCGTGGCCATTGAAAATGGGGCGTGTCTATAAGACGCGTCCCCTTTTCGTCACTTTTGGGGGCGTGCCCGGCACTTACGGACACGCCGGGCAGCCCCCAAGCGCAGCAGACAGGGAGAATAGATGCCGGGTGCATGCGCCCGGCATCTACTCTCCAGCGGTGACCGGGTCACCGCACATTTCTCCACCCGCTGGACACTGCGACCCGTGGGTGTAGACGGCACCCGCACGCTATGAGGTCAGGGTGCTGTTTCTTCTGAAATAAAAAATATATAATTTTGTGTGGGTACTCCATAAATGTTTGTGATATTGATGTTTGAATGTGACAAGTGCAATTGTCAAAAGATGGCCTCAGCACAGGACTGAGAATATCCTCAGCAGTGAAGGGGTTAAGCTAGTATGTGGGGTTATATTTGGAAGATCGACCCTTGTGATACACACACGTGCATAAATATTGTGACATTGACAGAATTTTCAGGGGATTGACTTGACCATTGCATAACATTCCACTTTTTAGCCTTAAAAAACTCTTTGGTTGCTTTTGCAGTATGCTTCGGGTCATTGTCCATCTGCACTGATTCGCCGTCCAATGAGTTCTGAAGCATTTGAATGAATATGAGCATATAATATTGCCCGAAACACTTCAGAATTCATTCTGCTGCTTTTGTCAGCAGTCACATCATCAATAAATACAAGGGAACCAATTCCATTGGCAGCCATACATGCCCACGCCATGACACTACCACCACCATGCTTCACTGATGAGGTGGTATGTATTGGATCATGAGCAGTTCCTTTCCTTCTCCATACTCTTCTCTTCTCATCACTCTGGTACAAGTTGATCTTTGTCTCATCTGTCCATAGGATGTTGTTCCAGAACTGTAATGGCTTTTTTAGATGTTGTTTGGCAAACTCTAATCTGGTCTTCCTGTTTTTGTGGCTCACAAATGGTTTACATCTTGTGGTGAACCCTCTATATTCACTCTTGTGAAGTCTTCTCTTGATTATTGACTTTGACACATATACACCTACCTCCTGGAGAGTGTTCTTGATTTGGCCAACTGTTGTGAAGGGGTTTTTCTTCACCAGGGAAATAATTCTGTCATCCATCACAGTTGTTTTCCGTGGCCTTCTGGGTCTTTTGGTGTTGCTGAGCTCTCCGGTGGGTTCTTTCTTTTTAAGAATGTTCCAAACAGTTGATTTGGCCACACCTAATGTTTTTGCTATCTCTCTGATGGGTTTGTTTTGATTTTCAGCCTAATGATGGCTTGCTTCACTGATAGTGACAGCTCTTTGGATCTCATATTGAGAGTCGACAGCAACTGATTCCAAATGCAAATGTCACACCTAGAATCAACTCCAGACCTTTTACCTGCTTAATTGATAATGAAATAACGAGGGAATGGCCCACACCTGTCCATGAAATAGCTTTTGAGATAGTCCCATTACTTTTGGCCCCTTAAAAAGTGGGAGGCACATATAGAAACCGTTGTAATTCCTACACCGTTCACCTGATTTGGATGTAATTACCCTCAAATTAAATCTGAAAGTCTACAGTTAAAGCACATCCTGTTTGTTTCGTTTCAAAGCCATAGTGGTGGTGAATAGAGGCCTAAATATGAAAATTCTGTCAATGTTCCAATATTTATGCACCTGACTCTGTGTGTGTGTGTGTGTATATATATATATATATATATATATATATATATATGTATAAATATTCAGGGTGTGCAGTCGAGGACCCTTCCCTATGTACAAATGATATGTCTGAATGACATCATTCACAGATATTTAGCGTAGGCTGTGCAGTACAGCCGATGCCCAATATATCTGCAGGTATATATGCTTATCGTGCTGTGTGCGTACACTTGCTGCACAGGCTGGGGTGGGGAACACTACGCAACTCCCGGCCAGATGGTAGTGATGGTTGTTTAGTGTGTATGAGCAACCATTGTCTGCAGATCAGTCGATCTGTAGATATATCTTTCAGGTGCGTACCCAGCTTAAGATCCCTTCAAAATAATTTTCATTGTATTCAGGTTTGCCCATAAATCTTGTCAGCAGATAACCACTGTTGGCTTGTGTACAGTGCATCTGGAAAGTATTCACAACGCTTCACTTTTTCCACATTTTGTTATGTTACAGCATTATTCCAAAATGGAATAAATTAATTTTTGTTTTCAAAATTCTACATACTATACCTCATAATGACAACGTGTAAAAAGTTGCTACGGCAATCACCTAACGCGCTTCACCATGGCTCCACCCACGGCGCGCGCATCAGAGGTCACTTCCTCATTACTTCCTCAAAGTTGATTCCGAGCTACCAAAATTAAGACCGCAAACTACTTATAACTCGCGAGCTACGGGTTGGAGACCACTGCCTTAGACCATTCCAAAATATCTACAGGGTTATCTACTTGGTGTACTGTATTCCCCCCCATATTACCATGGAAAGCCTGTTACGCTCATTCTTATATGCTCAATCAGTGTTCTCATCCAGCATGTCTAGAGAAATGTTCTATAACCTTTATCACAATGGGTATCTTTCCGGCCACCGCAGATTCATGATGGGGTTGTCCGATACTAGTTTATATGCTAAGTTTGGGACTTCTCATGCAACCTTTATACATTGTATGTGGGAATGCCCCCTTCTCCATAGATTTTGGTCATCGGTCAATAGATTTGCTTCTAGGTATCTAGTTAATTATCTTCCACTATTGGCGGAGTGGGCAATTTTGGGTATTCAGCCACCATCTATTTCGGGTAGGGGAGATAGTAATAAATTATTATTGGTTATATCAGTGGTGGCCCGTAATATATAGTACACATGTGGACCCGTGCAAATCCCTCATCTTTCTTTATTTTGGGCTAAACTATTTTTTGCTTTCCAAATGGATTGGCTAGAGACCACTCTGTAAAAGGAGACTAAAGCTGGCCACACACTAGACCAACTTTCATCCAACTAGTTGATTGGTTGGAATGAAAATCTGGTAACGTATGGGAGTAAATGATGATCAGCAATTTGCTCCTAAATGCCAGAAAACAGATGAAAATGGTCGTCAGACAAGTTTGTTAAATGTTTGATCAAAGCAATTTGTTCAAACAACAGTTTTTAGTCCATTTTCCGGCGTTTGAGAACAAATTGCTGATTGTCATTTGCTTTCATCCTTTACCAGGTTTTCATTCCAACCAATCAACTAGTTGGATGTTTGGATGTAAGTTGGTCTAGTGTCTGGCCAGCTTTAGACAGCTTCTTTTTTCCAGCTGTGGGAGGGTTTTATAGACTCCTTTACATTGGCCCTAAGATGCCAAATACATTTGTGTTTCCATAGTACTTCTTGATATAAAACCCAGATTTTACTGGATGATCCACCCATTTCATTGCTTGGTACAGGCTTAGTAGGTAGGGGTTTCCTTTCTCCTATTCTATTGGTTTGTATATATATATTTGTAATGGTTTTTTTTTTTCCGTTTAGGGGTGTGTGCCTGCCTATTATGTGCCTTTTTTTTTTGCTCTTGTCTTTTGATGGAAATATTTTTCTGTAAATACATTGTATTGTTTATATAACTATACCCTAAATGGTCTTTGTTTTATTTGTTATTTTGTTTTATGATATCTGATGTGTAATGTATTATTGCTTTGATGAAAAAAAGAAGCGTTAAAAGAAAACAATGACTATATTTTTATACTATTACTATTTTTTTTAAACTAGTGTCAAAAATATATATTTTTTTAATTGTTTATAACTGCAGAATATGATTATCCACTGAGAGGCAGTATTGCATTACAAATCTAGGTAGTTATGGTTGGCTG
This sequence comes from Taudactylus pleione, assembly GCA_031769625.1. NCBI lineage: Eukaryota > Metazoa > Chordata > Amphibia > Anura > Myobatrachidae > Taudactylus > Taudactylus pleione. The sequence goes on from JAUIMM010000153.1 coordinate 5,225,666, forward strand.
AGGAGCTTTCTCGCAAAAGTGAATTTCATCTTCTTGTGCAAGTGACATCTATACAGATGTATTAACAATATATCATTGTATGCATGAATGAAGCTGTGACAACAATAGTCCGAAAGTTCTTAAGCTGGCCACACATCTAAAGATTATCTGTCCAACCAGCCAACTAGTTGATTGGTTGGAATGAAAATCTGGTAAGGTATGAAATAGTGAACCTCTATTTATCTAACACAGGACAATCACATTTTCTATGTGAGGCCTTAGAGACCATCAAGTCCCATTTGGAAGGTGTATTGATTGTTGGTGGTGACTTTAATTGGGCATTGGAACCCCAGTTGGTTACTTGGCCCCAAGATCTTCCCACAAAAAGGCTCATCGATTCAGAGCTATCCTATATAACAGTGGTGTCAAACTCTGGCCATCCAGCTCTAGTGGAACTACATATCCCAGCATGCACTACCACAGTTTTGCTCTTAGGGCATGCTAAAACTGTGGCAAGGCATGTTAGGATGTGTAGTTCCACTGCAGCTGGATGGCCCGTGTTTGACACCACTGCTCTGAGTTTTAGCTAGTAGATTCTTGGAGATTACTTCACCCTGCTGAGAGGGATTACACGTTCTACCATAGGTCATACTCCTATATAGATTATGTCTGTGTCAGCCATTCCCATCTTGAGTTATTGGCAGATGCCACTGTTGGCCAGATAACAGACTTGGACCACGCCCCTATTACCTTATTAAAACGACTTCGCTATTCTCAGCCTCGCCACTGGCGGGTGTTCAATGAACAATTCCTAAGAGATATTGATTGCAGAAAACAATTATTAGACACCACTGATCAATAAATTTCATGCAACGTAACTGATGAAGTTTCACTAATATCGATATGGGAGACTCACAAATGTGTTATTAGGGGCAAGTGTATTCAATTGGGATCTTTCCTCAGAAAACAGAAAACAATGTAGAGATATAGTGTTCACTCTAGCTCCGGCGTGAGGCAGGGCGCCGGAGATAGAGAGGGCACGTTCGTGCGCGCATCCGAGAAGGGGGTGTGGTCATCGAAAAGGGGGCGTGTCTATAAGAGGCGTCCCCTTTTCGTCACTCTTGGGGGCGTGTCCGGCACTTACGGACACGCCGGGCAGCCCCCAAGCCCTGCAGACAGGGAGAATAGATGCCGGGCGCATGCGCCCGGCGTCTATTCTCCGGCGGTGACCGGGTCACCGCACATTTCTTCACCCGCGGGACACTGCGACCCGCGGGTGAAGACAGTTCCCGCAGGCTGTTAGGGCAGGGCGCTTTTTGCCCTCCTTCTGGAGGGCAGAGCGCTTTTTGCCTTCCAGAAAGAGGGCAGGGCGCCGCTAAAATAGCCTAGCGGGAACGCTAGAGATACGTTATTCTCAAAGATTTAAGAATTTGGAACATAGCCATAATACATTGAATTCAGATGTGTTTGTGGAATTCCAAAAAGTGAGAGAGGCACTTAATACTTACTTTGTTATCTGAGGGAGTCAGGAAAGTGTATAGACTCTGTAGACCTAAATATCAGTGGGGGAATCGTCCTGGGAGGATGCTGGCGAGAGTCCTTCAGACACAGGTTCCAGACCTATATACAGAAACTCAAGAATTCTGCCGGTGCTCTCTGGGCCTGATTCAGAGCCGGACGCTATTTGCGCTCGCTCGTTCAGAAAAAAGGGGTTGCTATTCAAATGAACCGTTCGCTCTTTGCGGTCTGTTCACGCCTCTATGTCTGAACGAGCGAACAAAACTTGCGGTCGTTTTTTGGGAAACTACGACCCCTGGCCGCTCGCATCCGACGTCATGTGCGCTATTTATTAGATTAATCGAGTATGAACTGCTCGCTATTCTTGTGGTTGGTTTTTCCTACCGCAATCATGCGAGCAGTTCTGACTATAAAATAACCCAGTGACGTGGTCAATGACGCTGCTGTATTAATTATGCACACCCATAAAACGCCCGTTTTGACCTTTAAGCACGCCTGCGTTCGGATCTCCACTCCCCGTTTTCAAGCACCTTCCCCTGTTACCACCCACATACGCCTCCTCATGTCACTCAAAATAGCAGGCATTAGCTATTTAGCGAACAAACGATTTTCGGCCGCACTGACTGGTTCACGCATGCGTATTACGATCCGTACGCATGCGCAGTTGTGCAAACATCGCTCAGAACGAACGAGCGGCCGCTTACGAGCGGCTCTGAATCAGGCCCACTGTTCCTTGGACTCGGCGATAACAAAGATATTTCAGGCATACTATTCAAGCCTGTATAATTTTACTCAGACTCGTTCGGACTCTGGTGGTGGTTCAGGCTCTGGAGCTACCTTTCTCAGATACTGAATTGTCTGATGCCTTTAAAGCGACCCCCAATGGGAAAATCCCGGGGCCAGATGGGTTTCCCATCACCTATTTACAAGGCTTTCCAAGTTAGGTTGGTCCCTCTTCTACGAGCCTGTAACGCGATTTCGGAGGGGGCAGAGTTTTCTGACCAGTCCCTGGGCGCTCACATAACTGTCATACCTAAAGAGGGAAAGGATCCGTGTCTACCGGAAAGTTATAGACCTATCTCTTTCTTAAATTTTGACATTAAATTACTTGCGAAGCAGTGGTTACCGAGTACAGTCCATTCTGATCAGGTCGGTTTTGTACCAGGGAGAGAAGTGAAGGATAATACCACTAAGGTTATAGATTTAATAGCATATGTGACTACCAATAATATTCCAATGGTACTTCTTTCCACGGGTGCGGAAAAGGCCTTTGATCGAGTGAACTGGGGCTTCATGTCGGCAGTGCTGAAAAGATTGGGTCTAATGGGCACGTTCCTTCAAAAAATTCTCTCATTGTATCGAGTGCCCTCGGCACGGGTTAGGGTTAATGTGGTCCTCTCTGATGTTGTACTAATGGCACATGACAGGGTTGCCCTCTCTCGCCCTTAATTATTGTGCTCTGCATGGAGGCATTAGTGAGGGCGATCAGGGCCAATCCCCAACATGGCATTGGGCTCTCAAGATTATCGTCTTTCTCTTTTCACGGACGACCTGTTAGCGGTAATAACAAACCCAGTAACTTCTCTCCCCAACCTTATGGGGGAATTTGACTGCTTTAGCCGACTTTTAAAATTAATTATAACAAGTCCACGCCTCTGTGGAGATCGTTTCGGCACTCCAGACCACATTCCCTTTCTCTTGGCACCCCACACATTTGAAATATCTTGGTATATTGATACCACGCAACCTATCTAGATTAAGTGCTTTAAATCCTATTCCTCTTATGAATAGGATACGTTTAGACCTCTCACAATGGCTACTGCAGAAATTTTCCTTACTAGGTAGAATGAATATAGTAAAGATGAATGTACTTCCTAGATTACTATATTTGTTCCAAACAGTAACTGTTAATCTACCTGCCAGATATTTATCAACTGTTCAGTGTTATTCGAGATTTTGTGTGGAGTGGCAGGAATTTGAGATTCAATCACCAGATATTGTTCCGACATAAATTATTAGAGGGTAGATAACTTCCCAAGGTCTCGGCATATTACCAGGCTACTGTTCTTCATAGGATAGTGGATTGGTATTCGAATGTGCAAGAGAAGCAGTGGGTTGCCATAGAATCAGCATCTACTAATTTACATTTAGATATTATTCTGTGGTGCTCCAAATTGATAGGAACAGTTCACCCGACTGTGGGACCAACTCTGGCACTGTGGAAAAAAGTGAGAACAAGACCTAATGTGTCGTCGGTGGTTTCTCCCCTCACTCCTATACTATATAACCCACTTTTCAACCATGGCGACTCGGCACGAGTGGCATCTTGGTGGACAGCTTTCAGTCTTAACAGACTGGGCAGCTGGGTATTAAGAGGAGTATTTAAATCTATTGCTGCACTATCCAATAATGTTGGTTTGTCTAGGCAAGACCACTGGTTTTATCTACAAAAACGTCACTTTGCCTCCTCCTTAGGAGACACAGCCCACTTCAGTAACCTCTAACCCCTTTTGAATCCATTTGTACAATTTTTACCATCCCCCAACATGTTGTTTCCACTATTTACCAAATTATCCTGGCTAATACTCTTCCTGATGGGACATCCTTTCAGGTAGCGTGGGATAAGGTTTTGGTGATCAAAAATATTCAGATTAATTGGAATAAGGTACTTCAATTTGCTAGTACATGTTCGTCTAGCTTAGAGGTGATCGAAACACAATATAAAGTTCTAACGAGGTGGTATCGCTGCCCAGCTGCTATGCAGAAGTATTCTTCGGGGGTATCCCACCTTTGCTGGAGATGCAAGAAATATAGAGGTACAATGCTTCATATCTGGTGGGATTGTCCATCAATTTTACCATTTTGGACTGGGTTTATATCTCTGGCTTAGGAGATTCTGGGTTTTTCTGTTCCCAAAAGCCCCGATTTTTGGTTACTATCACATATAAAACCATTCTTCGATATCGGTATAAAAAAATGTCTTCTAAAACATATGAACAATGCCGCTAGAGCAGTTGTTACGCTACACTGGCGATCTTCCCAGCCACTTACTGTTTGGGACTGGTGCCAAAGGTTCGATTTCTACATGCAAATTGATGACCTATTTCACACGACCCCGGAAAAACAACCTGATTTCACTGCATGGTGGTTTAGCTGGCTAGACTTTACACTTACCTCCTCATATAAAGCTCTGATCCCGCGAGGCTCAGGTTGATTTACATTCCTATAATGCCTTTACAGATTTGTTACTCTTTGCCTTGTTACTCCACTAATATTCTAGCTAGTGCTGGGCGTCCCGTCAGTAATCACAGTATTTTCTTTGTACTTCCTTTACCCCTACTTTCACCCTTCTTTTCCCTTTGTTTTTACCCTACCCTCTTCTTGTTATGTTTTCAGTATGATATTTAATTAGTTTTAAGGAATTGAAGGTTCCCAATTGTTTATAGGGGATGTAGTTGGCATCCTGGCAATATAGATGTGGTATGCAATCACACCCTGTGGTTAACTGCAGATTCAGCACTCTCACAGAGTGAGATTGCTGTCACTCACAAAATGGTGGAGCTGCTAATTCACAGAATTGCTTTTGTTGTGGAGCTATAAGTACCAGCGAGCCCGTAATGCCCCGCATGCTGGTACTTGTGGTTCTCCAAGTACCAGCATGCGGGGGAGGCTTGCTGGGAACTGTAGCTTCACAGCAAAATACAATATTTTTAACTCTCTACTTGCACCACACTTTACATAATCAACCCGACACCCACCGGCCAGGGTTGCCGGGGATAGCCAGCCCCAGGCTATCAGCCTAGGCCCGGGGTGCCCTTTTTTAGATTCAGCCTTAATATAAGGGCACAACTGTGTATATTGTGTATGTTTATACTGTGTATGTATATATTATAATTATACAAGCTAAAGGGTTTAAATCTTCACGTTATTAAGTTAGGCATCCCAGACCAATTGCCAACCGTCTGTGAAGTTTTCATCCAAATCCAGTGTTACCACTCTGAAGTTTTCGTCCAAATCCATCCAGTGGAAGGCTCAGAACAGACTCCCCGGGTCAAAGTTCTGCCCAGCGTACACCAATGGGAGGTCTGACCGGGACCCTAACCCCCTCTAAAACCTGGCCAGGATCCAACTGGACCACCTCGCATTGGTTTCATCCCAATCGGTGCAGGGGTATCAGAATGCATAACCGGACAGACAAACAGACCAATTAATATTATATAGAAGATATACAATATGTGTAATATACACCCGAAAGATGAATATGAAAACATACTTATTTATACCTAAACACAACTATGCCTACGCTGCAATTTTGTTCGCATGCTTACGTGCGAATTAACAGTTATAACCAAGGCACACTCCTTCAGCTACAGGTGAAGATATGACAGAATTACATATCACTCTGCAGTACAAGTTGTTTACACTTAATTCTAGAGCAGGGGTCTTCAACCTGTGGAGCTCTGTCGGGTGGCCCACCGACCGTGGGGAGCTGTTTCCTGCGGCAAGCCAACAGGCTCCATTTTGCTACCAGATTTTGTTACCAGCGGGCGTCCGGCTCCCTACCTGCACCACCAGCCGAAGGCTGGAGCTATTTGATAAATATTAAATGCAGAGGGGAATGTCAGCTGTCGCACTATGGGAGTTTTTAAGCTGTAGGGAGTGTTTGTATGTTTTTTTTTAAGCTAAACAGTGTATAACACACACACAGGATCTGGTCTGTGATTGAACATGATCTTCATGGGCTGTACCAGACAAAATGGACACAGCAGGGATCTGTGTCGTGTACTATGTGTTGCCTGTAATGTGCTGGGGGATGGGGCTGGGAGCTGATGTACTAAGAAGATTGTGGGGAACTGGCTGTGTGGGAAGGGACTGCTAAAAAGCAAACACTGGGAGACTACTTCCATTGTATTTACTTTTGTGTCCAAGGGGTCTATGTACTAATAATAGCGGCACTGCTGCAATTATTATGTATCCATCTTGCCGGGAATATTTTAATTTTTAATGAAAATATCCCGGCTGTGTACCAAGGGGAACTTCCAGGGACAGCGGTTGCTGTAACCACTGTCCCCGTGAGTTATATCCCCAGCATTAGGAGAAGTCTTTCACTGAAGTGAAAGACTTCTTCGGGGGAAGCTGACACTCTGCATGTGCACAGTGTCAGCTTCCGGGGCCAGACAGGAGCTGCGGGGAAGAGATCGAAAGATCTCTCTCCTGCACCTGGAGCCTCCATAGGCTAACAGTAGATTACAAGATGGTGTAAACTACAGCTGCTAAACTCCGAAAAGCTTTGCTTTTTGGAGTTTAGTACATAGGGGTAAGATCGTAGTCCCCATTGTTAATAATGGGGACTGCGATATGAGGTGTTAATTAGCACTTTGCCAGATATTTCTGTGAAATAGCTTGCATTGTTCTATTAGTACATAGGATCGATACATATTTTTTTTGTACATGCACCAGAGGTCTGACATGCTAGTACATTTAAGGATTTTTTGGCCACTTTGTGAAGAGAATAATAATAATCATGTATTATTATTATTATTATATCCACTGGAGGGACAGAGCTTGAGTGATTACAATTGTCGTCATAGTCTGCCCATCTTGTTTCCATCCTAGAGGCTTTTCACAATGCATAAGTGTGGTTTTATTTTTAAATATTGCATCCTTAGTAGCGCTCACATGCAAAGTTGCTCTATTACCTGATGTACCTTTGTACCAGATTACAACAAGTATATAGGGCATGTGGGTGGTCTCATGGCTTATGAGAGCTCAGAAGCATATATTGTAATGGGACCCAGAAATTTGTGGAGTAGGACCCCAAATTTCTAAAGTGGGTCCTAGGGACCCCTCACATTTTTTTTTTGCTCACCGCGATCACCGAGTAGTATTTATTTATTTTGTAAGTGGCTTCACTACTACTAGGGGGCATTGCTATTAGGGGCACTTTTACGAGGGGTATTACTATTGGGGGCATTACTATTAGGGGCATTAATACTAGGGGTATTACTATTGGGGCACTACTACTACGGGACATTTCTATTAGGGGCACTACTGCTAGGGGGCATTTCTATTAGGGGCACTACTGCTAGGGGGCATTTCTATTAGGGGCACTACTACTAGGGGGCATTTCTATTAGGGGCACTTCTATTAGGGGCACTAGTACTGGGGGCACTAATACTGGGGCACAACTAATGGGGTCATTGCATAGGGGGAACTGCATAAGGGGCACTACCACTACTGGGGACACTGCGTAAGGGGCATTACCACTGTGGGCTCTACATAAGGGGCAGCACTACTGGGGGCACTGAATAAGGGATACTACCACTACTGGGGGCACTACATAAGAGGCATTACCACTGTGAGCACTGCATAATGGGCAGCACTACTGAGGGCACTGAATAAGGGGTACTACCACTACTGAGGGCACTGTATAAGGGGCACTGCACTACCACTATTGGGGGCACGGCATATGGGGCACTGCATAAGGGGCACCTCTACAGTGGGCATTGCATTAGGGGCACTACTGCTGTGGGCATTATGTGTAAGGCGCACTACTACTGTGGGCATTGTGTATAATGGGCACAAATGTGGGTATTGTGTAAAAGGGGCCCTGCTGTGTGTCATACACGAATAAGGGACATGACTATGTGGTGTATGTGAATTGGGTGAATCAAGATTGTGCTACTGTGTGGCATATAGATTAGTGGCCCTCAGGCTTTGTTGAATTTTTTAATGTGGCCCACACTGTGTAAAAGGTTGAAGACCCTGTTCTAGAGCATGCACAGTGCAAAAAAGCCGCAATGGACACTCCGCCTTAGGAAAAAGCCACGACTTTGTGGCTGAATTTTGCCAGTAACTTTGACATCACCTACCTCATTTGCTCTGCCTCCCTTACTATAATGCTGGATCCCTTAGTATATTGCAAGGTTTGGGTCTTGTGGATTCAGTATGCCTAAACCTTCATATTTGAATCCTCTATTTTACTACTTTCTAATTGCGCCTTCATAAATGGCAAATGTTTATTAATTGGTAATAGCAAATTTACTGTAGTAAAATGGTAGCTACAAGGCATTTTTATTGCCACTACGTAATCATCAGGCTACTTAGATTGAAAATAAATTGTATTTAGTTTATTTACATTGAAAGTAAATATGCAAAAAGTATGCATTTAATTGTGTTTTTTTTTTTTTAAATAGGGGTTTTAACAGAAACAGAATATATTTTAAAACGAAAAAAAAAACTTTTTAATTAAATAAAATTAAGTAAAAGAACAAACTTTTTTTTAAGTGTTTTCAGGGCCTGATTCAGCAAGGAACGCAAAGGAGAGAACGCACGCACCCGTCCGCTGCGAGAATATGCTAAACAATGCATATGTACGGAGACAGCAGCACGAGATAGACACCCAGCCCTATATTAAGCCGCTCATCTCCCTTTATTCAAAGCCTGATCAGTAAGCAAGAGAGCGTCAACATCGAGAACCATCGACCATATTTGCATAATAGTGGTTGACCAGACCTCGCGTAGGATCTTGGCAACTTCCTTTGTGCACAGTCTCTCATCACTGCGTTCGTCGCCGCACTGGCTTAATTATGGGGGTCCCTAAAACGGCGTCCCAATGCACAGGCACGCATGTGTTCTGCCCACCACCCAATGTCACCACCCACAAATGCAACTTACTGTCAATCAATATCAGAAGGGGTCTGCGTACATGCTGCGTGTAGTCTGCGTATGCTTACCCGATCGCACTGGCTAGTCTGCGCACGCGCAGTGTAATGCATATGCATGCACAGTACAAAAACTTCGGCCAAGTGCGTGCGTTCTTTCCTTTGCGTTGCTTGCTGAATCAGGCCCTCAGGGCAGTACTCAAACACTGCTGTGTGGGTCTTTGTTTTTTTTTTTCTTTCCCAACCATACATTATTGGCTTTCACTTCCTCTTAGCATTTATTTCTGTTTTGTATACATATATAGGATTAATATTGCCATGCAGCTGGTACCATACACAATATGGTTAATACCCAGCACAGGCATATTTCTTTTCTGTTTTCTTTAAAAATGTTGCCTAGCATTGTCATGGCTGCTTTTAATCAAGGCTATATAAGGAATACCTCCCTCCATTTGAGGGTAGGGAAAAAGGAGCATGGCCTCACAGCAAAGGGACCTGGCCTCACATCACGCCTCCGTTTTCATCACTCTGGGAGTCATATCCAGCGCTCCCCGAGCTGCTGGGCTGACCCCAGGCTCCACCCCCACAATGTTTAGATGGGCATGACTACTATTCATCCATGGGAAAGTGCTCCCCCAATCCGCCCGCTTTCCAGTGGTACACTGCGACTTGCGGATTGGACGGTTGGGGGTATTTACAAGACCTAGTTGGGTGTGGGTCACAAGCCAGTCCTTGTCTGAATGTTCCCCTCTGTACCTGAGAGGTGAGTGCATTTAATTGCAATTTAAATGATCAGGCTCATGTGCGCATAAACATTTGAGACTGATGTGGAGTAGTGCCTGGGAAATGGGGAATGATGAGTCAGATGCCTGTACATGCATTAATGTGATTACTAATATTTATACGATATACGTTTTTATTTTGAAGTCTGAGTTGGTACTTTTTTACTGACTCACTCTGATGCCCTGGTCAGGGCATCACTGTTGGAATAACTGGCCTTTTGTTTCTGTTGATTATGTGGCCCAGGAGATTTTTAATTTCAGTGATACCATTTAGGTAAAGAAGTAATGGAATAGACTGCAAGATGGTTATATCATACTACCGTACCTTCTCATATTCACATTAGCATGGAACCTCTGTTCACGCTCAATGTGATTTCATTATGTTCATCAGCGAAAACTAAACATTGATGCTTGTCTAATTAAACATGTTAAATAATTTTTTCGCATTCTCAAGCTTAGATTATTTTGTTTGGATGAGGCATGAGAACTGCCACACTTCACTTCTTTTAGGCTATTATTCTATTGTCATGTCTCCTGTAGAAACACATTCTTTGCCACTCCAAGTGCATATTATTTAATTTTCAGCGATCACTAGACATGACTGGCCCACTTCTCAGCAAATTACACAGTTTGTGTGCAGGGCTTGACTTTACAGAGACGTTATCCTATCCTGTATTCTACCTATCTTAAAATGCTCACCCCTCTGCTCACTTTCTAATTTGGCCATTCAGAAGTTAGACTTTGTGGTAGGATGTGCATTATTACTATCAGAAGTTGACTGCGCACATAAGGCCTGATTCAGAGACTGACGCTCTGAAAGAGCGCTCGCTCTGAATCAGGGCGTTTTTTGTTTTTGGAGCAGCCTCCTGGCCGCTCGCATAACTGTGGGTGACCACCCACAGCTATTGCGAGCGGCCAGGATGATGGTCGCGATGGTCAAGACCATCGCGACCATCGGGCTTGCAGCTAGACCCTTGTGGTAGGGTCTCGTGGCCGCAAGCCCCAGAGAGCTTCTGGCTCTAACAGAGCCGGAAGCTCTCCCACTGACATCACTGGTGATGTCAGTGGGGCCGCCCACAAACGGCCGGTGTTCGCATGGGAACGCCTCAGTTTGTGAAGCCACCCTCCCGCCACGCCTACAAACTTGGGCGAGCTGTCGATCAACATCGACAGCCGCCCCTTTTGTAATGAGCCACGGAGCGAGTGCTTTTTGGGCTCGCGCACGCCGCACGTGCACACTGGGCTACCATCGACCAGCTTGCGAGCAGGTCTGAATCAGGTCCATAGACAGATAGCAATCTACAACCCTTAGATTAATTAATCATCTTGGACTCTTGGCAATCATGATAATGTTTTTGCTCATATACACAGCAATATCATCACCCTTGTGGTCATTACTGTGAAATCTATCTATCTATCTATCTTAAAGATGTCATCTTGCATTTTAAAACTTTGTTCATGCTCCCAACTTTTGAAGCAGTCTGATTCTATATGGATGTCTTCATGGAAACCACATTTAAAATGCAGATCACTGATCTATATGTCTCCCTTATCAAAACAAGCATAATACAGCGTCAATGCTTTATATTTGAGCCATTTCAGTTTTACATGTTAAGTGTAAACCTCATCAAAGTAATCCACTACTTTCATGGTAAATACCTGTAACATCAGCATGGCTTGTTAAAGAAATAACCTGAATTGAAAGTGTTTCTTTTATTATTTGCTTTTTTTGTTATTATTTCTCTCAAATAAATCCTTTTTTTTCTCTTGTAGAATATTCATAAGCAGCTGTGCTTTAGGGGCATATTTATTAACATTATTTTTACTAAAACAATGTGAAAATGGGTGTTTTCACACCCTTTTAACATTATTTTACTATCAAATTAATGTATTAAAGGACAATTGGAGTAGTTTTCGTAGCGGGGGGATGGTAGCAGTAGCCGGCGGCAGCACATGCGCAGACACCTAATGGTATTTTTTGCAACAAATGTCATGAGAAGTGTGCGTGTGGGATACGCAGGGACAGCTTTATCGCTAGCTCTGTCTCTGCATGTGGATGTTAGTACATCCAAGTGATATTTCCTAAATTTGCAATGTAAATTTATTTGAAAATATCACACTACAACAGCATTTTAAATGCGGATTGTAGTAAATAGGAGCCTTAGGGAGCTTGGTACAGCGTGCAGTGTGAACAATGAGAAACAGACCAATGCAGTGTGCTATATTTATGGACATTGATCTGTCACTCTACATATGCACTGAAGGCTGATGTGTACTGCGCTGCTTATCTGTATAAAGAACAAAGTATCGTATTTTGAAGTAAGTTCTATCTAGCCGCATACTGTAACTACTGAATGCTTTTGAGATCAATGAAACACAGGGCAGACAAAATGTCTGTGTGTTTGTTCACAAAGTGTTTCCAATCATTGTAAATATTTCTATTTTCTAGTAAAAACCCTACCTTTATATTCAGGGAAGTTGTTGGTTTGCTATGATGATGTTCTTTTTAGAAAGCTCATATATTCCTGAGGATTGTACTTATAAGGCAATTATATTGCAAACAAAATTACAATCAACAAACCTTAAAAAGAAAAATTTCTGCAGCTGTGAGGAAACAAATCATTTCCTGTATACAGCAATGTATTTGTCCTTCTGTCATTAGTAGTTACGTACACATCACAATTATCCTTAACATTTAGATATCTGTATTTTTTCATATTTGTGTTATTTCTTATAAAGAGGCCATTCTAAAATTTGACACTAGAGGTCCTCATTAAATCATTTGTTTCCAATATAAAACCATTCTATATTACATTGCATTCTTTCTCGTCCAAATGTTTTCTTGCCAGTTCATTCTCAGAGCCCAGACGTTGATATGTGTAATGTGTTCTCAAACTTGAGAAACCATTTTCAGGCAAATGGCGTTCTTCTGGTGATTTATGAAGCATTTCAGTTTCGCATTGATTAAATTGTGGCTAGGACGCCAGCAGCAGTGAAAAGCATTTAATATCTGCATGATAGACCTGTCTAGAGGTTTTCATACTATGCATAAGGACCAAAATGATCTAGCATTCTTCACATCTTGGATGGATCTAAAACTTGCCTGGCATGCAGTTTACAATATCAGCTAGGAACATAACTGGCAAGTCCATACATACATACATACATACATGCATTGCATTCAAGCATCATTTATTACTTTGCTTTGATGACTCAGGCTTACTGATATGAGTGTACTATCCTTCGAACTAGAATTTTTTTGCACAATGTAGTAGCCAATAGGAAACAATAATATATAAATATATACCTAAATTAATCTAGTGCAGTGATGGGCAACCATCTAGATTTTGGGAGCTGATATGAGATAGCTTGACTCCCCCAAAAGGCTACCCATTTAATATGTGTTTATTTTGTTAACCAATAAAATGTAATTAAAGATGAGTAAAATAAATGGTGTGCTGTGGGTTCTCTAGAGGATTGCATTCTCACCCTGTTTTGTGAGATTGGATTCCTTCCTTTCTGTTCTGTGACCCAAACCAATGCCACAGTGATTGAAACTTTTAAGGTGCCTACACACTAGAAGATTTTTGGAACGATATGTCCGATTCTGACGCATTGGGACGACATATCATTCAAAATCATTTAGTGTATATCCTTCGGCACGCGCTCCCGTGGGGTCGTCAGACGCATCGTCAGGTTGGCCAGCATGTAGGGGTGACCTGACGATGTGGCTGATGACCCCATGCAGCAGGATGTGGCAGGGACCGACACGCCAGGCACTGGGTCATTTAGTTCGTGTATAGGCCTCCCAATATGTCGACCCATCGGCGGGGGGGGGGGGTGTTGCAGGTCGCATCGCTGGTTACACACATCGTTAAGTGTTTACCCAGCTTTACCCTCTGTAGATCCTGTTTACGCCTTCTACGACTATAAACCTGCTATACCTTGTCACCACTTTCCTAAAAATTTAGATCTGCCCCTTTCAATTAAGCCAGCATTTCTTTTTATGTGATCCCTGTTATATTTGAGTTCCCTGTCTTTCTGCTGCAACTCCTTAGTTGCATTGGTTTCTGAGATTTTCCCCCACTGTACCTATTGATCTAATTCGGTGTTCCGGAACTGTGAGTATACCTATCTCAACTATCTACATTTTCACTTGAGGGTGAAAAATTCTTTACCTGTTGATTCCTAGCTGGACCTTCCTCCGTTTTGGATTGCTATTGCTAGCTGCTCCCCCCCCCACCATCAATACAGTACTCTCCTGTTTTGTGTGTTTATTTTTTGCATTACTGACATTGTTCTCCTGTAGTAAATTTGTTTGTCATCACTATTGATATTGTATATTATGTTAATGTTTTACATTTCTATTCTCTGATTGCCTTATTACTATGGATAGATATGTGGACAAACACTCCAGTGGCAAAATGGGCAAATATAAACAATACCAAAAATGCAGCCCCTTTTTGTCTGTGCCCGCCTCCTCAGCGTGTCAGTCATTGTGTTTGTCAGATTCCCAACTCCTCCTAACTCTGTTATACCCACTGCAGAGGAGAATGCTAGAGTAATGTTATTCATACTTATGTCCTTAATTGAACAAATGCTTCAATCAGACGGCTATTGCAACACACAGTAGCTCAGAGGGAGTATGATGTTAAACCAATCACCTCTTTAGAATCCTCTGTCAGTGATGTTGCAGTACCACCACTTCAAAATATTATTTCCTCCAAGGGTAATCTCATCTCCTCCTTACTATTAAGCTTTACAACTTCGAGAATCATCATAGATCTAGTAACCTACAGGTTGTCGGCATCCCAGAGGATGTTAAAGGGTTGTGAACTTTTTTCGTTCCTTCAGTCTGACCTTACTTCTGCACTGTGTAAGTAGTGATGGTAAATTTTTTAACAGCACTAGAAATAAAGTTGGTCTGAGAGGAAGTGACCAGAGGACCCCACCCTGCTATAGTTAAGTTTATTAATTTCAGATTACAAAAAAAAATCCATTCTCTTCTGTCAGTGTCTGTGTCTATGTGGATTTTGATTTCCAGGGCTTCTCGTGGCTAAGGCTGGGTATACACGTAAAGATTTTCTGTCCAACCATCCAACTAGTTGATTGGTTGGAAGGAAATTCCTATTCCTTCTTTGGATGTAAATTTTGTCCTGGACTCTCTTCACGAACCATCTTTTGAACCTTTGGAAACTGTAGCGTTGTGCTATCTTACCTTATAGATTGTCTTCCTTGTAGACATTGCTTCTGCTAGAAGGGTGTCTGAATTGGCGGCACAGTCCTGTTCAGCTCCCTTAATAATTTTTCATGCAGATAGGCAAGAAAGACGGCTTAGTCCGTAATACCCTAAGGTAGTGTCCAAGCTTCATATGAACCAGGACATTTGTTTTTCTTCTTCCTCTTCTGATTCATCACTCCATCGCTTAGATGTGGCGAGGGCATCCCAAATTTACATTCATCGTACATTGGTCTTCCGCCATACCGATTCTCTTTTAGTGCTGGTGGATACTTCAAGATGTGGTTGGCTGGCCTCCAAGCATTCTATAGCAAGATGGGTGATGGCAGTTATTTGTCAGGCATATCTGTCTTCGAATGTGCCAGTTCCTACTCAAGGCCCATTCAACACGAGTGGTCAAGGCATCTAGGGCGGCTCGCCGTGTTTCTGTAGAACAGTTGTGCAAGGCTGCAACCTGGTCGTCTGTTCATACATTTACAAGGTTTTATAGTTTTCATAATTTTGGTTATGCCAAGGCTGGTTTTGTACGCCATGTACTGCGTGCGGCTTTGCCGGTTGTGGTTAGTCATGCTTTGGGAAATCCCAGTGTCTGCTAGCAGTGTCACCCAGATCGGATGATAAGGAAACTGGATTTTTTTTTTAATGTAGTCACCGTAAAGTCCTTTCCTTGTTATCCATCTGGGGGACACTTGGATCTCTTCCTTTCTAGTCAGTTTGCTGATATTGATTTGTTTTATGGTTTTTATTGTGGTGCGCCTTTGCTTCCTTCTAGCGGCTTTGTTAGAAAATAACTGAGGCTTCATGGATGCAGGAAGGGTTGTGTAGGTGGTGGAGCTAATCAGATTAGTCTTCTAGTGCCTACTTCTGTTGTCCATACAGACAAGGAACTGCAATATGCGCTTGGCTAGTTGCAGCCTGAATAGCTGGTATGCACTGAGTGATATCAGGAATTTCTGTAAAAGTTATTGCTTGCTTGAATATACAGCCAAGGAATTGCAACTGAAATTGAGTTGTAAATTGGAGATAGTGCACATAGCACTGAATAGTAGTGCAAACAGCTGGGTGTTATTAGCTGATTGGCCACACAGACACAGAGAGGCTGCTGAGAGTGCTGGAATGAATAAACAAAAGTTCACAATACTGAAATGCAGCTAACACTGCTTTAATGTACTTGCTGGGAATCCACAAAGACACTGCAGTGTGGCAGGTGCTGCTCTGTTGTCACTTGCAGGTAGATCACACACACGCTGAGAAGTGGAAGCCACTGCGATGTAATGGAGCATACACATGATCAGATTTGTCAGATCTGTCAGATGAACGATTTGAATGTTATTACCAAAGATTTGAACGATTTAACGATTTTTGACTGCATTAAAATGAATGGAATCGTCCAAGTCTGACTGCAAACACATCAGATGTCAGATATCGTTATCTGACCATCGGGAGCGCGCATCGTTCATCGACCATCGTTCAGGCATGTCAGATATGTCAGATTTTCCTTCAGAATTGAATGATTTTTTAAATCGTTATCGCTCAGATCTGAAGAAAAATCTGACCGTGTGTATGCACCATTACTTGCAGGGAGATCAGACACTGAACACGAGGAGCTGGAACACACAGAAGAATTACCTCACACTGGAGCCAGAAGCCACAACAAACGCTATAGCCAGCATGGAGTGAAGGGCTGGCTGTAACTTATGCGATGCAGGATCCAATCAAAGGCATTTCCTGCAGAGAGCCCTTTCTAATGACTGCTAGTGTGCACCTGAACTGTACACACAGACGAGACATGATTAGTGTGCAACTGAATCCAGCAAATAGACAAACAGCTAGAGCTGTATACAGACAAGACAGGAATCTGGCTGCCTGCAACAGCTGGAACATGGATCAGAACAAATTTGCAGTATCCCAGTGACAACTATAACTGGGACCTGCCCCCAAGATGATCCTCTGTCGCGGGTCCTAACAGCGTCGTATGCCAACTCCCTGATGTCCAGAGGCGTATCTATAGTGGGTGCAGGGGGGCCCCGCACTGCACACCCTGCACCCATAATACTACTTACCTTTCCGGAGTCCCACGTCGGCGCGGGGGTCCGGCGCTGTAAAACGACGGGAAAATGGCCTACAGGCGCATTACAGGGAAAATGGCCGCTGCTGCCATTTTCCCGGTGACCTGTGTATTCATTATAGACTCTGGGCACACTCTAGGGCCCAGAGTCTATAACTCCGGTGCTGGCCGCGCACAGCTCAGTGCGCTGCCGGGCGGAGAGGAGGGGGCCCGTGTCGGAGACTGCACATGGGACCCCTCCTCTCTAGAAATGCCCCTGCTGATGTCCATTTTTTATTTTCTTCCAGACATGTCTTGTTTCATAGACCTGTGAATTTAAATATTGTGTTTGGATATTTTGAAGGTAATTTCTAAAGGTCAGCTCCACGCTGTCATAGGGTTGTGGAAGAAAGTGACTGCAGTTTTGAAGTAGAAGTTTGTGTGGTGGAGATGGCTCATTTTCAGTGGCATTCCTTACCATGTGAGCGGATGTGCAGCCAGTTGCACTCCTTTAAAGGTGGACTTCATCTTTGCACCAGCTCAGAGCTGTCGGAGGTTGGGCTGGTACTATACTTTTAAAGAGAGAACACCCTCTCCATACATGGTGCACTGTGTAGTCACCAGCAATAGTAAAACCTCTCCCCAGGATGGTCAACTCTGGACTCTGTAATGGAACAAAATAAAGCTTTCACACCACACTTAGAGACTACTAGACCCACACTAGAAAATTGCTGGATCTAATCCCGATCCCCACCCCTCCTGTGTAAATAAAATTATGGCGGTTAGGACCTCTACCACGCAATTAGCCAAGATTAATGGACACAGGTCCCTAAAACCCTTGCCTATTATGCCAAATTGGTAAAATGTCAGAATGCTATAAAGTTTGATTGACTAAAAACTAACCAAAACCCTTCACTTTAATATGAAATTAAATCAAACTCTCCTAGCACAAAAAGGATGACCACATTCAATACTTGCAGACTTAAACTGGGTACACACCATGCCAGAGGTTCCCAAACTCCGCGATTACAGTCCAGGTTTTAAGGATATTCATACTTCAGTCTATATGGTTAAATCAAATTGATAGAGGTGCTAATTAAGTTACATCTGCTCAAGCATGGATATCTTTAAAACGTGGACCTTAATGGCAGAGTTTAGGAACCTCTGCACTACGCACAGGGAGCAATTGAGGGGGGTCATCGTTGGTATTGTGGGGGCGGTTAAGGGGCTAGGTTTTTTTTTTTTTTTTTGGCTGGGGGTATATATAAAAAATATCTAGTATATACAGTGACTCCTAATACAGTGGGGGCACATTGGCCCTGAGGGTGGGGTTTTGGGCTCTGCCATTAGGATATATTACCAGTAGGGGGAAGGGTGATAATGCTGGTGATCTTCTGCCACTGGGGGGGGGGGGATTTCTACTGTGGGTGGGAAGTGATATTACAATGGGGGCCTATGGACCGTGGGGGTGGGGTGCAAGACACCCCCTAGTTATATATATTTTTTTTAAGATAAAATATTTTAATATATTTTTAAAAGTAAATTTTAAACTTTATTCAATTAAAAAAAAAAAGTTTTTTGGTGAAAAAAAGAATTGGCGTATAAGTGGTTAAATTAGGAGTCGGACACTGTAACACTGATAATTCTTTTATGGGGGATACTATAATACTATTTTTAAAATATATTAAAGGGAAATTATTGTTTATTTGTATGAAGAGAGCAATTTTGATTCATCATATTAAAGGTGCAATATTGTTTTTAAAGGTTGCTCTATAAAAAAAAGAAAAACCTTAAACACCAATTTGTAGTTAAATAATGCTGCTTTGTTGCTATAAATAATATTTCTCTCAATAAAATTAAGCAATAATTTTCCCACTCTTAAAGTAGTATTTCTCCATAAGAGAATTATCAATGTTACAGTATCTGCCTCCTTATTGAATACATAATCATTTCCCTCATTATAAGTGTATAGTGATTCCTTTAATGGTGAATGACCAGATAGCTCAAACACCAAACTTTTTGGGCTATATTGCCTTTCACTACTACCTCATTATTTTCGGCTGGTTTGTCGGTGGATTTACAGCGCTTTCGAAAGCTGTTATTTGGGGTTTCTGTACTTGTCATGGTAAAATCATTGATGGTAATTCAATGTGCTATTCTAATTAGTGGTTTCTCTGTGGTTTTACATTGGATATGAGTGTAGAAAATCTGTGGGATGCAAGCCCCCCCCATAAACTGTAGCAAAAGTGCCGCTTAGTAAATTTCCCACCTGGAGACAATTACATACTCATGGGAGAGATTTCTCCTTTTACTGCAAATTCCCATGAGCCTTACTCACATATGGACAATGCACTAGTAGAATAGCGGCTGGTGAGCAAAGCCCTGATTATTATTTCTTATTACATTTTATTTGTAAGGCGCCACAAGTGGTCCGCAGCGCCGTACATATGTCAATAGTAAGATAGTATATGGTTCACAGAACAGTACATTACATTACACTACAGTAACCAAAACATAAACCGAGCACAAGTAACAATTAGCACCACAATTCTAACTACACAATACACTACAACTGGGAAGGTGACGGCTGTCTTTGAAGTGCTAGAGAAGAGGGCTGTGAGAACAGGAGGGAGAAGGACCCTGGTCCTAAGAGCTCACAATCCCTGATATTACATTATGAAGTCAAAACACTAAAAGCACTAACCCTGCATTTCTTCCTTCTAAAAGACAGTTATTACTTAAAGCTAAAAAATAATATGGCGTATCATTTCCCTGCAAACTGAAATTATTACGTCCTAGGACTTTATTCCCTCACTATAACCAGGCTTCAGTATACTGTAAACTGTCAGAAAGCATTGTAACTGGTGCCCCTTCATCCTCAAACTTCATTTGGGACTGTATAGAAATGGAAAAACTAACAGCCTACCTGAACATTTCTATGACCAGTTGCAATAAAATCTGGACCTCCACTGAGGTATGTGATCAAACACATTACTTTAGCCATCTACCCTCTAGGGCATATTTCATCCCTCTCCTTTCCTATGTTCTCTGTATTGATCACTGATCCCATGTATATAACCTGTTGTGCAGAAAAAAAAGAATATTTGCAATATGTCGTGTCCCATACAGTATGTTATGCCCCTTCGGCTTCTGTGCATGTTGAACAAAATGTAGGATACTCCATTTGTTCAAACTGGGGGCCTGGTTCAGAGTCCTACACAATGCCAATATTCACGTATTTGAGCGACTTTATTTATTTATTTTCTTTCAACACTGCATGCGCAAACATTTCTAAAAACTCCTATGGCACATGCGTTACAGAGTGTACGTACAAAGGAGCTGTTGCGATCAAAACTGTATCTCAAATGTCGTGGAAAGGTGATGGGCGTTCCTGTGTGGTGACCAGAAATTCAAAATGATCTGCTCAGTGGACGTGCGATGGGAGTGTAGTGGGTGTGTCAATGCAAGTAAACAAAGAAAAAGGGTGCGCTATTTAGCAACTGCTGTCCTGCATAGAAACTCGCTGCTGACAACTGAGGGATTCTGTCAAAAAACCCTCACGAAAACACAGAAATATAGAAAGTGTCTACGCTAGTAACCATACAAAAATCCCCAATGCTGTTAGTGATAACAATATAAAAATGTATTAAACATACATATGAACTGCAGTTCAACTAATTAAAACATATGAATAGATAATAAATACTATTGCCATGCCTCCTAACCATGATTAAGGTAATGCAATGTGACTAATAATCAAAAAAGATCCCAATAGGTGTATAGGTCACATAGGCCCGTATTCAATTTGAAGCGCTAAGTCCGGATTTGCGTTAAGTTACCGCCGATGACGTCATCACCTGTTTTGATTTTACCCCGTATTCAATTCGAAGGACTTTCCGCCTAGGCGGAAAGTCAGTTCAATGTAATTGGCGGTAAAGTATCGCCTATGAATGGCAGGCGGAAAAAAGTGCAGAATTGGGGTTTTGGGGTGCAACATTTTGGGAACCCCCGTGCAGCCTTCAGACAGTCCCCCAAAGGTAATCTGTGTAAAAAAAAAAACCAAAACTTAAGGACACCCCAAAAATGTATTAAAAAACGGTTGGGGTACAAACTTAAAAACTAGCGAACTTTACTCTGGGGGGGTCCCCAAGTTTGCCCCAGGTGTTTTTTTGATTGCAGGTGTTTGCGGCAGGTGGATTTTTCATGATTTTTTCAACTTCACTTTTTCAACTTTAAATATGCTGACCCCCATTTTCAAGTACCCCAAATTTGCTGGGATAATTTATTTTCTGGAAAAAATACTCCTAAATACTATTCTGCATCAGGTATAGAAAAACGCTATTTAGCAGCTATTGAGCCCATTTAAAAACACCAAATACCTTCAGCAAGCCAAATCGGGGGGGTACCATAGTGAACCCCCATGTCAAAGCATCATTTGGGGGGGTGACAGGCTGATTTCCCCAAAAATGACAGTACTTTCCGCTAGGTACAGTATCGCCGGGTGCCGTTTACGCGTACTTTGAAATTGAATACGGGGTAAAGCGTGCACGCGCGCAAAACTTTTGCGCCTACAAAACAGGCAAAGTCGGCGTTAAGTCCGGGCCGCGTTAACTTAACACTGCTCCGCTCAAATTGAATACGGCTCATATATGTAATATAACACTTAGGGGTCGATTCAGACCCGGACGCTAAGCTGCGCTCTCTAACTGCCAAAAGGGGCCGGGTATGCAAATTCTGCGATCGTACTGTCTAGTGTAAGGACGCCCTCTATGTCTTAGAGAGCGACGGCAGAGTGAGCGCACACCGGGATAAACTTTTCTTTCTTGGCACAAGTCATCTCCAGGAAGTGTATGATTAATCAGAACCACCGAGAGCCATCGGAGTTGCACTGCGATCACTGCAGACTGAAATACAACCAAGTGACGTGTACAATGACACTTCCATGCTAATTATGCACACCCAAAACACTCCATTTTGATGCCCAGACACGCCTGCATTCACAGCACCACTCCCCTGTTCACAAGCACCTTCCCCTGTTACAACCCACAAACGGCACTATCTGTCACTCAAAGTAGCGCTCAGTCTTTGTGCAACAAGCGCACGATTCCTGATTGCAGTGACTAGTTCGCGCACTGCGATTTATGCACAGATGGGTACAATCGCCCATAGCGTGCGTCAGCGGCTTAGCGTCCGGGTCTGAATTGGGCTCTTAGTTCTAATCTGTGCACTTATTTACTAATGCTCATGTGCATACAAAGAGACTTCCGTGACAATACATTTTCTTAAATGTAATGATGTATAGTCACCAATTGAGGACACTGTAGTGTAAATCACACAAGCGCCTCCCAGATATTGGGCTCCTTAATGATTGTGTGTGCCCGCAACAAATCTCCTCTGTAGCTTGCACGGCAATGACAGATCCCGGCTTATCTCACGCTCCAGCATCTTGCTTTCGGTCATGCCGCACCAGCAGCTCCAGACCAGGCAAGATGAATGCTAGGCTATGCTGACCAGCACGCCGTGTCAAGCGTCTGCAGAGACCCCACGGGTAGCAGACTGGGTGTTACAGATACTACATCCTGTGGCTCCAATTGTGCTGCTGCTATAGGTATTCTGCAAATCTGGGAGGTAAGCGATGCTGCTAATGTCCACACGTGTGTATTCACGTGACAGGAGGCCAACGCACGATTACAGCACACCCACTGTGGACTGCTCTAATCGTCTCAATATCTGGGAGCCGCTTTTGGGATTTACACTACAGTGTCCTCAATTGGTGACTATACATCATTACATTTAAGAAAATTTATTTTGTCGGAAGTCTTTGTATCCACATGAACATTAGTGAATAAGTGCATGGATTAGAACTAAGGGGGTCATTCAGACCCGCTCGTGAGCGTCAGGACACTCACAAGCGGGTCGATGTTCCCCACTGCGCATGCGCACGACGGAGGGAGCTCCGTCGTGCGCATGCACGAGACCCAGGGAGCGACGGGCTTTCCATCGCTCCGGGTCTCGCATCAAAGGGGGCGTGCTGTCGATGTTGATTGACAGCACGCCCCCTTTGGTGGGCATGCCGGGGGCGTGCCTGCCAGATGGAGGCGTTCCCATGGAAACGCCTACCGTCTGAAGCCGGCCCCACTGACATCACTAGTGATGTCAGTGGGAGTGATTTTGGCTCTGATAGAGCCAAAATCACTCCAGGGCTTGTGGCAGGGAGACCCTACCGCAGGGTCTCCATCGCAAGTCCGATGGTCGCGATGGTCAAGACCATCGCGACCATCTTTTTGGCCGCTCACATATGCTGTGGGTGGTCACCCACAGCTATACGAGCGGCCAGGAGGCCGCTCCATTTTCATGGAGGAGGGCCCTAATTCAGAGCGAGCGCTCTGGTCAGAGCGTTCAGCTCTAAATCAGGCCCTAAGTATTATATTACATGTATGTGTCCTACACACCTATTGGGATCTTTTTTGATTATTAGTCACATTGCATTACCTTAATCAAGGTTAGGAGGCATGGCAATAGTATTTGTCTATTGATATGTTTTAATTAGTTGAACTGCAGTTCATATGTATGATTAATATATTTTTATATTGTTATTACTAACAGCCTTGGGGATTTTTGTATGGTTACTAGCGCAGACACTTTCTTTATTACTGTGTCAATGCTGCGTTTCAAAACGCACAGCCGCAGGCATAGAATGTCATGGTTATATGCAGAAAAGGCACCTGCCTAAGGGCTCTTGCAAGGTATGATGGTGCTACAGATGTTGGCGTACAGTATAAGGACGCACCAATCGGTATTACTGCATACATGGATGTTAAAAGTGGGCGTCCTTGCACATTCAACCGCATTGATGTACACAAGGAAAGGAGTTTGTAATGGCATCTGCATAAATTCTCGGACGGACGATAACTGCTCCTGCGTGCAATTCGGAATTAGGCTCTGAATGCGTTTATGGAGAGTCTTATAACAGAAGTATTTGAAACATAATATAAAGTAGGATAAATTATTTTCTTCATTATCTTCTCAGAGGGATGCACTGTTTTTTTCTTTTTTTCTTTCTTTTTACATTAGAGACCCCAACTTAGTGGCTACCAGCTGTTGTTTCTCTATGGTAGGGGGACCAAACACTTATTACTATACTATAGCGCGTATTTTACCCGTAAATGAGGACAGAGGACTCACTTTTGCTGAATGGGTGGGTCCCCTGGGATGCGCTCTGCTGCAGCCTATCCCCTGGCTCCTGATTACATGATTGATGTCTTCCCTGGCCCGGTGGCAGGGAGGACTATAAAAAGGAGGTGGAGCCAGCCCTTTGGCGCCTTCCTTGATACAGCGGCACCAGGTGAAGACTGCCCCAGTATCTGTCCCTGCCCTCGCGTGAAGCCAGCCTTCATATGAAGGCTGCCCCGGCCTTGCAGCAATACTGCCACGGTCCCCACGTGAACCCGGCCCCCACATGAAGCTTGCCCTGGACCCCACATGAAGTAAGCTCCGGCATGAAGCAAACCACAGCTCGCCGCATCAAGGCTGCTCCGGCCCGCTGCATCAAAGCTGCCCCGTCTCCCCACATCAAGGCTGCTGCGGCCCCCGCGTAAACCCGGTCCTGGCCCCCGCTTAAGGACATGCGGCCCCGCACGAAGACTGCTACGTCCCCAAGCGTTAAGACAGCAGACCGGGCAAGACACTGCTCGTGTAGCTGCACTCCCTGACCTGTACTCGGAGGATAGACTGGTAAGTCTAAAGCGGTGAGCGCCGTGGGTAGAGGTTACATAGGTGCGGTGGGGGTTAGTTCAGTGTGATGGTTGGTTTGGTGCAGTTATTAATGCGGTGGCAATGCTGATAATAATACAAACGTGGTAGGGTCAAGGGGTGCCGCAGATGCTAACACTGCATCAATGTGGCTGGCAGGCGGGGGAGGAGGGTTCCTAAGGGTAGTCCACAGAACTGTCATTTTAGTGTCTTTCACCAGCAGCTTACCCACTCTCTACCCCAAGCACTGACTGCCTGTAACCCTCTTCTTGTCCCCCAGTACTATTCCAACATGTATCTACACTAACCCCCCCCTTGCTACCCCAACTGCCACGTGCCCATACCCCCTCCCTGCCCAACTGCTCCCTGCTTCAACCCCCAGCTCTACCCAAACTGCTCCCTGCCCTTAACCCCCTCTATCCCAACTACTCCAGCACTGTCCCATCTGCTGTCTGCACTTAATGCCCACTACCCCAACTACCTGCCCATAGCACTTGCCAAGCTTCTATCTGACCCTAGCACTGTTCCAACTGCTGCCTGCCCTCACCCCTTTCTCTGCCCCCGGCACTGCACCTGTTGGCTATGTGAGATCAAGGCAGATCATGTAATGATAAGCATTATCTGTACTGTAATATGAGTTTGACTTCCCATCATGTATGTGTAGGGCATGTGAGGTGGTCTCATGCTTTATGGGGAGCTCAAAAGTATAATATGTGATTGGACCCAGAATCAGTGGAGTAAGACCCCAATTTTTTTATAGTTGGGGATCCCTGGGACCCACAATTTTATTCACTGAGCGCAATCACTGGGCTAACTGAAATTGACATGCTACTATTGTTTTGTTTTATTATACCTCTGTGTGTGCTTTTTCCACTTATGTTCCCTGTTGGTTCAGCAAAGACACACTGTAGAGGTCTATAAATCTAACAAACTCACTAATGCAGTGAACTTGAAAATTCAAGATCTTTTTGTCATAATAAATGTGGGTACACTTTCTTTGTTATCACGTGTTTAATCAAACAACATTTCCTACAGAGGTGAACTGGGCACCTCAGAAACAAGCTGCATGAATGCACACAATTCTGAGAGAATCCGAGTTCTTGATACCATTACAAGGTTTTTGTGTTGTAACTTTTAATGTTGTTTTGCTCGATTAATTATATATCAAAATAAATACAAGTACAAAAATAGTAAAATTATGTAAAATAGTGTTGTGAGAATAGAGAAAAGATAATAGCAAGACAAGAATTTATTTATGCAGCAGTTTGTTCAACTTCCAAAACAGAATATCAATATGACAAAGAATTGAATATCTGAAATGTGCCCAATGGGTCCACTCAAATTTTTTTTAGATATGGGAGATGTATATAGTGGTAAAAGTGGAGGGTTTTGTAATCTTCTAGTGATTTCAGCAGTACATGTTTTGTTTTTTCCAAACTACAGGTGACGCTACCGACATTTTTCTTGTATAGAAGATTAAGATAATAACATAGGAAACCTATAATATCAGAGCGAGAGTATTGTAGAGAATATTTGGTCTTAAAATGTATTTCATTTAGCTAGTTAAATAAAATTGTCTAAAGTACTGGATTTTTAAGTAAGGTTGAAGTTAACCCTGTATACTACAAGAATGCATTTGGTAGATACAGCTGGGATCACAAAAAACTATATTGGCACCTTTTGGCAGCTGAAAGAAACTCATCTGAGAATTAAGTCTCTGGGTAAGTGACTTGGACATATTTTGCATTCCCGCTCTTTTATAATCCATGTTAATTATGATTGTAGGTTTGTAAAAACCAAGATATTTAACCACCTTATTGCCTAACATTTTTCCAAATAAAGTCCCCAAAACTCTTTTTTTTTTATTTTAATTATTAAATAATAGCTATCTAAACATGATTCATTATACACTTTTTTTTAATTTTTTTAATTATGCAGGTTTTTAAATAAAATTTATATTTAATCATGTTTAAATAGCCATTATTTACATAATTTGATAATTAAAAAAAAAGTAATTTTGGGGACCTTTTGTAAAAAGATCTTCTACAGTAAGAAAAATAAACATTATGGTGTTAAGTGTGCATGTATGTAAATTTAACACAGTAAAGGCTTATACCTGTAATCCTAAAATGTCCTCTCACACTTTTTGCATGACTTCACTCAATAAAGCCAGCCAGCAGCAGGGGATAGACATCCCGAGGATCGTCCATCACTGCTGCCAGGGAAAGGGGGAAGACACTGGGAGAAGCAGTGCTGCAGTCAGCACAGGCTGATTCTATCAGAATTGCTGATCACAGCCAATGATTGTGGTCGGGGGGAGAAATGTGGGCAGCCGCAGCTGCCCTGAGCCAGTGCTGCAAGATGATAGCCTTCTGGGCCATCCAGTGGAATAGCTTTCACTGTAACCAGGGGAGAATGGGAGGTAGAAGGGGGAGCCGTGCATTTAGAGAGACTGGCGCAGTTTTCAGTGATTGGCCTCTGCCGGAAGTTTACCTTCTAGCATCCGCTGGTCGGCAATTTGACATGGCCGTATCATATACGATCATGTCATGGAAAGCCCAGTTTGGCGTGGTGGCATGAAATGCGACCATGCCAGGCAAATGGTTAAACTGGAAAGCACATGGAAAGGTTTAATATGTGCTCAGCTTTAGGTGGGAGGGGCAATGTTAAGGAGACTGGATGGGTGCTAATGAAGGAGGTGATCTTAGCCATGGAGAGGGGAATGGGTGTTGTTCTCCCCAAAAATTATTGACCCTTTGTGGGAGGCAGTTAAACACTTATATAGTAAAACATTGGGGGGTGGGGGTACTAACACAAGGGGGCCTATAGACACTGGTGGGTGGAGGATGGGTTGTGCCACTGGGGAACTGTCTCCACTAGGGGACTGTAAGATAATTCCATTGAGGATCTTTTTCTGGTGGAGGACCTATTGGCACTTGGTGTAAGGGGAGTGATTTTACAGTGGGGTGTTTTGGACTGGAGAGGAAATCTAGGCATTTTTTTTTTTCAATAAATTCCTTTTTTAAAAATATGTTCTAAATTTAATTTTAAACCAGAACAACATTTTCTCAGTGTTTTTTTTGAAAGAAGAAAAAAAAATAGCCCGTGGAAAAGTGAGTTTTTTGAAGTAAGGATTTAATCATTGCTGCTGGACAGGAAAATCTTTGTGTCCATTTAGGGACCCATTGGTTGACCAATAGATCTCCTGCTAGTTACTCAGCATCATGACACCTATACTCCTATACTTAAAAGACAAACCTCTATGAATACCTTTTTAATGTATGTTAAAATGCAGAGGAGAGACAATAGTGTAGTAGTAGAAAATGCTGGGTGGTGGTCAACAGTGATTAACAGGCCAATGACCTGGAGAAGATGGTGAAATCCAATATTTAGAACCATTTGAGCAGTGAATAATCCTGGAGAAGACGGTGAAATCCAATATTTAGAACCATTTGAGCAGTGAATAATCCTGCTTCGGGACGACTTCTTAAACTACACCAGTCAGGATCTATAACCGGCACTGTTTAAGAAGCAAGGTACAGATGTGTCCACATACATCTATCCTCTGTGCGCTAAATGTTGTGATACACATACCGCGGGAGCTCCATGTGACTCGGTAGCACCAGGACCAGCTCCTGTCTGAGAAGCTAGACCCTCCTGATCCATATCCCTGGCACCTGGAGAGTGTGGGCAGTCGACAAAGAGAGGGTTCAGTTGTGTCCATGGCAACAGGCACAACAGCCGATAGAATTTTAACATCAGGAAGATAGGAAGCCATTGTCCGTTGCTAAGTACTGGGTACGAGTAGCAGCCTACTTGAATTACCAGAATGCGTGTCCCCTAGCCCTTTCTCTTCATTCCTGCTCCCACCTAGCCTTTCTCTTCAATCTGACCAAGCTAAAGTGGAAGTTAACACTTGGGGATATTTCCTTAGTACAATGTAGTGAATAATGGTAATGTGATAAGAAAAAGTGAACTTTCTTTATGAGATGGTTGGTTCATAAACCGTAAAGCTGGGTACACACCTGACAGATATATCCTCAGATGATGGTTGTTCATACACAATGAACAACCATCATCCTTTCTCCTTAGCCGTGGGTCCCGCTGGCCGGAGGTAGTAATGCGATCTCCTCCCCTTGTCTCTGCTGCAAGTGTATGGGCGGTCGGGAGACCGCCCTTACACACTGCATGTTGGGAAGATATATCTGCCATCGGCTGTGCAGTAGAGCTTGACGCGATATGACGCTGGCACACACTGGCCGACTGGCACGCGATATATTGGCCGATCAATTGATCGGCGAATATATCTGCGAGTGTATGACCAGCATAAGTCAAGTTGTCATGTCCTGAATATGTAATCGAGAATTTGCAATAGCATTCTACGCTCAAAGATATATTTGTGTGCAGTCATGTAAGTTGTCTTTAATCTATCTATTTACATTCATCACACCTGCACAAAGTTTGCATTTTAAAAGCAAACGAAAGCAAGGGATAGTGTAACAGACATTTATTTTACCAAAATGTTGTAAAAATCTTGATATCTTGTACCTAGCACCTTCCAGAGGTCTCCACGGGACTGTGATGCGAGGCCACAGATCTGTTCTGGTCACCAAGGTGTATTTCTTTTTTTTTTTTCCACGATCAGAGCATTTAGCATCTGTGTTGGAGGCTTTTACTTCCATTTTTCATTGGACCAATTTTGTTTCTCTGGTTACCACAGTGACTGGAAAATATAACTTGTGACCAGAGCAGACCCCCCCCAAATCATTTTATATCTATTGTCCTTTCTCTTTTTGCCACTGGTTACCTCTACGCACTCCAACCTCCAAGACATTTCCCCTGTTGCTACCTACCTACCTTTGGCACTTACTCCCACACCCAATTAGGCTATCTACTAATATTTAATCTTCAAACGCTATCTAAAACTTTTATTTTTATAAGTCAACAGTTCTCTTCCTAACTCATTCCCTACTGCCAACCACACACAAGTGTCATGCCCTTTTCATTTGCTCCTCTACTCTAGATCTTATTATATGCAGTGTACTCTTTCTAGTGCACTTCTTCCACTTGCACAACCATGACCACCACCTCCTATCTGATGTCCAAGTCTCCTTCAGCGTGTCTGGTGGCCCTATTTGTTGCACCTGTGTTCCAGAGCACAGGCTCAATCCACTCTGATATGGTCCCTGATCTTTCATTTTCCCTCCTGTGTACTCTCCCCACCAGATACTTCCTCTGAAATAAAACAACTCACTTCTCTATGTTCTCTATGTAATTTTTGTCCTGCTTTACTATATAGGTATGTAAATTGTTTGCTGTTTTCTCATTGTGAAATATAATGCTGTTACTATACATTGCATCTATGTCCTGGAGAGCCTTGCATAAATCACTTTTTCATTAATGACCACTGACATCGGCATCTAATTAACTGCCTATAATTCTGTTGTGCCAAATTTTATAATAGTTTACAAAGGAAATGATCTATAATCAAGTGAGCTCAGCGTTGGCATGGATGTACTCATATTGCAAATACTGTATTAGTTCCTCTATGTATATTTGTGGATGAGCAGTGGGGGAGTTGTTTATAAAGGAGAAAATGTTACTGAGGGAGGGTTAATAATGGAGAATGAAGGGTTGATGTTGGATTGGAATTAATGGAACTGAAAAGATGGTGATAATTACTAAATATGTGCGGTCGGTTAATTATTATGACTAATGATGAAGGGAACATGTTAATAGGGGGATTGTGAGGAGAGGAATATGATGAAGATGCACTAGTATTGAGAAGCAATGATTGTGATCCTGAGGTTCGGCTAAATGGGTATGAGAGGAGACATGGATAATGGACTTTTGGTGAAAAAAAGAATTGAGAATGTATCACTTGTGGAACATTATTATAAACTGGTACATAGATTATATCAAACCCCTGTTAAATTGCATAAATTTTGCCCATCAATATCGAATCTCTATTGGCGTGATTGTGGCCAAGAGGGATCTTTGATTCATATATTCTGGTCATGCCCAGCTATCACAATCCTTTTGGTTCTCTGTGTTTGGGCTTATTTCAAAATTTTTTAATGTTATGGTGCCCCCAAACCCTCATGTGGCTATTTTTCATATATCTTTAGACACTTTCTCTAATAATAATCTCTATATTATAGGTCATATTCTTATAACTACCAAATTATTAATTGCCCGCCCACCATTGGCGTAGAGGGATAATCCCAACATTGGATACAATAGAAACAAAGATGCAGTTACATTGTGAATTCGAAACTGCGGGCTGCCAATACTCATCCTCTGCATCAGACCCTCTGATCCTCTGGTTTAAGTGGAGTGAATACTGGGCTAATAAACGCTCTTCCATTGGGTATTGGGAACATAATAGCTAAATATCTTTATCGCTCTAATATGTCTGACTTTGTACCTATGTTAGCTCTTTTTATTTATTTGTATAAGTTATGGGCCAGTACCTTAGTCATCTTATGTAATGTGGCGATAGACTATTATGTTAAATTTTATGGCATATATATTGTGGATGTTGATTGTATGGACATTTTGTGATGATGTTTGTACCCTATAATATCTGTGTATTATGTTTACTGTTCCCTTACTCCCTTTTTTTTTTTTTTTTTTTTTTTCCCATTCCCCTAATTTTCTATGTTTATACCTTCAATAGAAATTGTTATGGAAAAAAAAGAGAATTGAGGTGGAGGGATATTGGACACAGTTCAGAGTCTCCGCACTATGAGGATGTTTTAAATACTGCGCATGCGTCCCAATTGTTACTGCACCAAGATGCAGACCGAATGTGGACAACAGAGCGTGTGAATTTCAGTACGATGTCTGTAAGAGGGTTAAACTGTCTGTAGAGGGGGTGGGACAGGTGTATAGTATATTTTATAGTGGATTTCATAAAAATGTTTTTAAACTTTGCCTGGCATCTACATTTTCATGATGTATTCCACATTGTAAAAATGTCCCTTGACCTAACTAAAATAGGAGAATCGCCATTAAAAAAATTTACAAATGTATTTATCCTATATAAAAATGTTAGTGGGCGTAAGACCAATGCAGTTTCCATGGTAAACAAAAAGCTGATTTTAGTATGATTATATTCCTTGGTCATTTTATTTTTCAAGCTCACGAATAAATTATAATGGATGTTGAGTTTGACAGAGCATAGAGAGAGTCATCTTCCCTACCTTATCCTCCTCCATTTGGGAACTAAACTAACTCAAATATTCCAACATTAAATGAAAATGTGCTTTATGATACGGAAGCAAAGACTAAACCATTATCGGTATCTTCAAACACTATGGAAATTCAAATAAAAGACTTTTTGACACAAAATGCATATGAAAAAAAACCTTTTCTAATCTCTGGAGTTTGTTCCGTTTTATCTGTGCCCTAGTCTGATTAACATGTGGCTCTGCTTTTCTTTTTTTCTGAAGGTAAAGATACATTATTAATGCTTAACCTTTTGTTTCTATTGAGCACTTTTCTCCCTCCTTGTAAAGCCCAGCTGAGTGACCAGAGAAAGAGATAGCTGGATAGCAATTGAGGGGCTATTAAGTGTTGTTGCTGTCAATTTGAGTAAAACTAGAATTTCCTCTGTGCAAGAACATCTCATTGCATTTGTTTGATCAATAACCGCTTCACTTTAACTTTTCTAAAAGTTTAATAAAACTAAAGTACTTTTTTATTGATTTGACTTTTATTTTAATTTGATGTGATATTTATTAGGCTTTACTTTTTATAAAGCACATTAGTCAGAATGTATTTTAAACTGTCAAGTAATATGAAAAAAGTACTAAGGCAACACAGGACGGGATTTATGTGCTTGACTGTTCTTCTGTTTCAACATATTGTAAAGGACAGTGCCAGAATATCTGATAGTTTTTATTTTTTTGTTGTTGACCCTATTCTAAAGTATAATGGCGACTAATGCAGAAATAGCATTCAAATTGACAAAAAACCCATCACCCCACTATAAAACAATATCCGTATCTTCAAAATATGTAAAAAGTGACTTGTTCTACCTTGTAGGGAGGTATATGAGAAGTTCTGAGATTGTATGTTAGATACTTTAAGTCTGTAAACATCCACCATCACCCACAAGTAGTACATTGTTCAATACACTGTTTACAATTGGAGTAGAAGAGTAATTTCATACCATCACGTCTGTATGCTAATCGTTAAACCAAGTGCTAAAATGCACAATAATCTAGTGATTTATGAGAAATTTGTGCATATTTAAAGACCTCTTCATGTTAACTTTTATTTTGGACACCTTTTACAGTCTGTGAATCAAATTTCTGGTGTAAAAAAAGATGAATTGTTACTTTTATTAGCTTAAATAGAAGAGTTAGTGTTAACTCTAGAATTTTTTTTAGACGGTAATCACTGAGAAAGGC
Source organism: Taudactylus pleione (assembly GCA_031769625.1). Classification (NCBI taxonomy): domain Eukaryota; kingdom Metazoa; phylum Chordata; class Amphibia; order Anura; family Myobatrachidae; genus Taudactylus; species Taudactylus pleione. Next base: position 5,259,064 of record JAUIMM010000153.1, read on the forward strand.
ACATTTTAATTTTGAAGGGCAACCTATTGGTTGTGACAGCAGTGTGGCATATTATGAATTGTGGGCACTAATGTGCGGCATAGTAATATATGTAAGAACACCCCAGTTCCCCTCATATTTTACCACATGCCATCAGACCACCCCACATGCCAATTTAAATGCTCCCTCGAACTCCCAACATGCCCATTAATGACTATCAGACAACCCCCACATGCCTAATCAATGCCCCTCAGACAAAAGAACTTGATAAACGCGTGAAGCATGGGTTAGCACTCTATCAGAGTGGGAAAAAAAATGCCCACCAGATAAAAGTGCAGCGTGCAGACACAGGGAAGTAACGGTATGATCATGGTGCAGTTATTGCAATTCGATTTGGTGCCCAGCAGGTTAGAGGCACAGGGTTTCAGATCTAGTCAGAGAGCTAGATACCTCAGCTCTGACCCACTGCTGCACTACAGCCATCCACATGACTCCAGACTGCAGGAACTCCTCTAAGGCAGGGCACACCCCCGTGGGCAAAAGAGCCGATGTGCTGATGAAAGTATTGATTTCAGACAACAGCATACAGTGGTTACAGATTAAGAATTAAAGAACTAAACTGCACACTCGGACACAATTGATCAATCTTTTATGTTTTTACGTGTATCAATATCTGAAAGCATGTTTCTTCTGCTATACATTAAACCTGGAGCTGTCTTTTGCCATGTGCCAAAATACAATTTGTCATCCTTATCTTGAATTGTAAGATATTAATTTGGATGAAGGAGAGGGGGTAGTAGCTCCATTAGAAATCTATTTGAAAGATGGAGTGTATGCATAAGACCACCTGGCAGTTCTGCTGTTCTCTTGGAGATAAGTTCAGTATCCTGACACAGGGGTTGCCGGCGCTTACAATACCGGCGCCGGAATCCTGACACCTTTCAGAATCCCAGCGCCTGCATCCTGAAGGTATGTAGCGGGATTGGGGGAGGGTTTATCGGTTAGGGTTAGGCACTAGGGGGGAAGGGTTATGTTTAGGGTACCAGGAGAGGGAGGTTAGGGTCGGGCATCTGGAGGGTTAGGATACCTACTGACAGGTTTCTGAATCCTAGCCCTGTTGGAATGCCGAAGTCGGGATTTTGACCACCAGTAATCCGTACCCGTCCCGTTCTCTTGTGGTCTTTGCTGTGGTGTGGCATAACTATACCAAGCTCATTGTCCATAGTTTTGGTGAGCAGCAGGAGCATTATTTTTCCCACTGTGCACAGTGAATACATACAAACCAAAGACAGCAATAATTTATTAATGTTTACATTTGGGTTTGCTAGTTTTTTCATGTTCATTAAAGCAATACAAGCAATTCTCAAACTAAATTGACATATTGGTATGTGTGAACCAGTCTCCTAAGTAATGGTTTAAAGAAACATTAAAACAGGGGAGATTAAGGCCATCCACTTGATCAATAAATTGTCACCCAGATATAATTCTGTTTAGCTACTCTAAAGGAGTCTAGATATAAAAAGAACTGAGTTTAGCCCTGATAGTCATGTTTTTCAATATTAGTTGAATTAGGCCCGCCCCTGTCATGCCAAAATGCTGTGAATTGCGAGTCTACTGTGAGGGGTGGAGCTAAACTGACACAAATTGTATCATATTGGCTCCGAGCCCTCCCTACGGTCCTGTAATTCCTGTTATTCTCTCCCCATCCTGCCCACTAGGAAGTGGGTTGGGTATCCATCCATCCATTCTTCCGGAGTGGTTGGATCTCCCTCACCTTACGGGAGAGTAGGTAAGTATGCGTTACTTTACGGATGGGTGATGTAAAAGTTATTTTTTACTAACATTTTTGCATTTATACTGTGACTGCTAAGATGCTGGTAACTAAAGCACTTTGGGACTTAAGTGGGCTACACACCTGGCCAATCCAGCGGCCGACAAATCGCCCCACCGAACGATCGACAGGTTTGGTAAGCATGCACTCTTATAAATTGTCTGTTCGATATGTCTGGCCAGACATCACAATTGGGTGGGCATTTAAATTTGCCTGCCCAGGTGTGATGTTTTTGTCTGTGGTACCTGTGGCCAGCCTAATGGGTACAGTTGGTCGCCCGTACACACCAGCAAATGTGCAAGATATATTGAATCTGCCTACACTATATGGACAAAAGTATTCGGACACCTAACCATAAAACCAGTAGGGACTGTAAAAACATTGTATTCAAATACTACATATACTTTAATATGGAGTTGGTCCCCCTTTTGCAGCTATAACAGCTTCCACTCTTCTTGGAAGGCTTTCCACAAGATGTTGGAGGGTTTCTGTGGGAATCTGTGCCCATTCATTCTCTAGAGCATTTATGAGGTCAGGCACTGATGTTAAAAGAGAAGGCCTGGCTCGCAATCTACAGCTCATCCCAAAGGTGCTCGATGGGGTTGAAGTCATCCACACCAAACTCCTCAAACCATGTATTTATAGTCCTTGCTTTGTGCACTGGGGCACAGTCATGCTGGAATAGAAAAGGGTCCTCCCCAAACTGTTGCCACAAAGTTGGAAGTATAGCATTGTCCAAAATGTCTTGGTATGCTAAAGCTTTAAGATAGCCCTTCACTGGAGATAAGGGGCCTGGCCCAAACCCTGAAAAACAGCCCCATACCATTATCCCTCCTCCACCAAACTTCACAGATGGCACAATACAGTCAGGCAGGTAATGTTCTCCCGGCATCCGCAAAACCCAGACTCGCCCATCTGCCAAACAGAGAAGCATGATTCGTCACTCCATAGAACATTTTTCCACTGCTTCACAGTCCAGTGTCTGTGTGCTTTACACCACTCCATCCGAAGCTTGGTTTTGGACTTGGTGATGTGAGGTTTGCATGTAAGTGCTCGCCCATGGAAACCCATTCCATTAAGCTCCCGCCGCACAGTTTTTGTGCTTACATTAATGCCAGTGGAAGTTTAGAACTCTTCAGTTATGGAATCAGCAGAGCGCTGGCGACTTTTATGCACCATGCGCCTTAGCAGTCGTTGACCCCGCTCTGTAATTTAACGTGGTCTTCCGCTTTGTGGCTGAGTTGCTATTCCTAAATGCTTCCACTTTCTACTAATATACTTACAGTTGAACTTCGAATATCAGGGATGAAAATACACGAACCGTCTTATTGCAAAGGTGGCACTCTATTACAGTACCACGCTTGAAGTCACTGAGCTCTTCAGACGACCCATTCTGTATCACAAATGTTTGCAAATGGAGACTGGTGCTTGATTTTATACACCCGTGGCAAAAGGTCTCATTGAATCACCTCAATTCAATAATTAACAGGTGTGGCCAAATACTTTAGTCCATATAGTGTATTTGTGAGCGATGTCATTCACAGATATATTGTGTGTACACACTAACCAATGCGCTAAATTATATATCGTTCGTCTGCTGTATAAACAATACATTGTACAGTATGAACCCAGCAACTCAATTTCGGGGACATTTAAAAAAAAAAAATAGCCAGTTAAGTGGTCAATTGCCTGTCCCCAAAAGGTCTAGACAAATTTTGGGTACATTTTTTAGTTTAGTGTTAAATATTGCATATAGATAAAGAGATATGTACTATCTCTCTCTCTCTCTCTCTCTCTCTCTCTCTCTCTCTCTCTCTCTCTCTCTCTCTCTCTCTCTCTCTCTCTCTCTCTCTCTCTCTCTCTCTCTCTCTCTCTCTCTCTCTCTCTCTCGCACTCTGTGGTGTCTTTGGTACGTGACATCACTATTTAAATAAAATAAAATTAATACATGCTCTGCACTCACCGACTTTTATTCCAAACTGTACTTTTAATTCCAATGTTAGTTCCAAAGTAGTGCAATAATTTGTCAAGCTGACCAATCATGTCACGGTCTTCCCATTCTGGTCAGTCCCTACACAGGCTCTCTAAAATATGAGCATTTGGCTCCAGGTATCACATAGATTTTAAATACACATTATGCTTCTTCAATGGGTTTAAGTGCTGGCTTACTTGCTCTTGCACCCCAGGTTCCCATATGCAAGTAAAATTTTGTCAGCTTATCCACCAGGTGTCATTAGTTAGCAGTGGCGTAACTAGGGTATTGGAGCCCAGGGCAAGATGAAAAATGGAGGCCCCCCCCCCATGTGTGCGTTCCGAAAAAGTGGGTGCGACCACTGAAAAATGGGTGTGTCAACATAACACACCATTATTTATTTTCTCCTTTCCATTCCATATGCACCTTAATTTCCCCAGTGGTAGTGCCCCTTATACATTGCCCCCTGTTGTAATGCCCATTATGCAATGCCCCTAGTAGTAGTGCCCCTCATGCAATGCCCACTGTAGTAGTGCCCCTTATGCAGTGCCCCCTGTTGTAGTCCACATTATGCAGTGCTATGCAATGCCCCCTGTTGTAGTGCACATTATGCAGTGCCCCTTATATAGTGCCCCCTATGCAATGCCCGATATACAGTGCCCCCAGTAGTAGTGCCTTTTACACCTAAAAAGACACAGACAAAATTATACTTTCCTGAAAAAGCGTTCCTGCACCTGCTGCTGTCTTCTCCTCCGGTCCGCTCGGCACTATAGGGGAGATGTCATGACGTCTCTCCCTTCACACAGTCCGGAAGCCGGAAGGCAGAGCTTATGAGTGAGCTCCAGCCCTGGGTGCAGCAACCAATGAGAGTCTGGCTGACTCTCTTTGGCTGCTAAAACAAGTGTACTACCCAGCGGCGGTGTGCTTGTTATTGTGTAGTGCGGAATGTGCTCAGGGCCTTATTCAGCAGTGCATGCTAGTGCACTGCTGAATGCAGATTCCCGATGTTTGGGAATCTGCACAGGTGCCAGACCCGTTCTGCGCATGTGTAGAATGGGTCTGCGAGACTGCACGCAAACTGGCAGCAGACTGTCAGTGATTTACAGTCTGTGGGCAGGGAGGGGGCGGAGATGCCCTTCGTTTCCTGAAACGGAGGCGTGTCACCGCCATTGTGGGGGAGGGAAGAAGCCAGGATCTCCGTTGGCTGACAGATTTCCTGCTCTATTCCCCTAAACTGCGGCGGACGGCTGCGGGTCCCCATGGTCATTTCGAGTGCAGGAACGCAGCCTTTCTCAAGACATCACCAGTGAGCAAAACAAGACAGACAAAACAGGACAGTGTGTCTGTCCTGTTTTGTTCACTGGCAATGTCTTGAGAAAGGCAGCGTTACTACGATCGAAACATCGACTACTGCACCAATGACGTAAACAAATAAAATAGGTCTTCTTTTGCAAGAGAAGCCCTGGTGAGTGAATTCTGCTTATTGCAACTACTAAATATGGATTTGGTGCCCGCTGTGGATATACTGTATAATTATAGTAACAGGGACAGCATGCTGTCACATGAAGTTAGTGTGGAGCAGCAGGTTTGTGCAGACATGGCACAATAAGCAGCATGGTAATGAGATCCAGTCCAGGTTTTCCTGGGATCACTTGTAAGCCACAAGCAAGGCTAATTTACAGCACCTGTTATCTGTCTTTTAAGTTGTCAGTGCAAATCTACAATGATCCTGATGGTGAATTAGACGCCCAGGTTATAGGCCCGGGGGTGACTAGTGTTAGGGAACCTGGACTTGAGGGCCCACTAAAAGAACTGTGTTGCTGTATGGCAGATTCTGTGTACCTGACATCTTGTCTGTGAACACTGCACTGACCTGTATATCTGCCTGTGGTGAGAAAATAAACTTCTGTTTAATTGTACTCCTGTCTATGTGATTTTTGTCACAAAATATATAAATTTTTTTTTTTTTTTTAAGAATTCTGCTTACAAAGAACGACTCTTAACACCATTCAGTTATGTCAGCTGGCTCTTTACTCTTCTTCACAAATACATCACACTGGTACATCTGCAGTGCATTATCTATGCCACACCAGCCCTCTCGATCTTCCGGCTGATTGTCAGCTTTGGAAGCCCTGTCCACTGGATCCCACAATGCTTATTACTTTAACACACACCAAATCTGTAACACCCAGGGTAGTGAAGCTGTGTATGAAACCTTTTCTGTAGTAATCCGCAGGATTCTTGTTTTTAACATGCAAACATCATTTATTTTTCTACATCAGGGTCCATAGGGTATCTACAGGATACCTTGGGGTATTGGTGATGACGTCAGGCATCGGACACCACAGAGTTGAATTTTCATCCTCTCAGGATGCACTGCGGTCCCTCTCCTATACCCACCCCGCCTCCGAGCCAAGGCATCTCAGTTTCATTGGTGTCCGGCCAGGAGTCGGATCACTTGCAAGCTGAGTGGGGCTATAATGGCCACTGAAGTTTTCTACAAGCAGCTGTGGCTGCTGGGCTGTACAGCATGGACAGTAAGTACTGACGTCCATGCTGTCGCTCTTACACCCCGCCAGACCAGAACGTCGGTACTGATCCGAGGATGCTGGTAGGTATATGGGGTCACAGCTAGTGGTGACCCCGGATTACCTGGACTGTGGCCAGATTCAAGGGGGCAGGTAAGCGGCGGGGTCCCGCGGAGGGGACCCGCCAGTAACAGTCCTGTAGGTCTCCAGGCAGGGGGCTCCCTGGGGACAGGCTGCGCGTGGAGCCAGTTATTAACCTGCGCTTCCACTAGACCACCAGGGACAGTGGGCCGCAGCATGTGCGGTACAGCGTAGCTTCCCAGGAGTTGATAGCATGCCAGGGGAGCGCGCCTTCCCTGTCTAACAGCCGGCACCTCCCCAGCTGCACAGTGCCTTTCCACATCGGTGTGGCGGGCTGTGCCAGCGCTCCTCTCTGCTCCTCTGCCGCCATTTTCTAATAAAGTGTGCAAATGCTGCTGGACACTGATTACAGGTGGCATCGCGGTCCGGGTTCCCCCGCATACCTCTCTTCCATAGTAAGATCGGAGTATGCTGCACTGTTTCCTACCAGGCTCTGTGTCTGCATAGTTGATCTCAGTGCTGATAGTGCAGGGATTTATTTTCTGCATTGTATGTGACTTAATGCTAGCGCTGTCTGCCTGTACTTTCACTTCTGACTGTCAGCCATTTTACTATCCCTGTTCTTCTTCTGCAAAAGCCCTTGCGGTGCGGTGTTGCAGGGTATTCATTGCCTCACAGTAAAAATATTGTCAGTGAGGGGAGTCACATACACTCCGTTACACTCATCATGTCTGAGAGTGAACGTGAATTTCCTCTCCAGCTAAAGTGTACCGCAAGTACTGTACCAATAGCGGAGGGTGAGAGTCACACTGAGGGTTTATGTCGGGCATGTTATATAATTTCACGCCAGATTTCTGTAACTGCGCCAGTGCAGGAACCGCCTGGGCTTTTTTTTCATAAGGCACTTACAACCCTTGTGGGCAAGCTGGCGACAGCCCTGCGTTTCCCCACATGGGGTTATCGCAGCAGATGGTAGGGTCATCACCCATGCAGGGGTTTCCTAGACAGCTGACAGTACCCCATTGTCAACCACTTTCGCCACCCCAGAGGTCTCTCAGGAACCTGCGTGGGTAAACTCATTGTCCAAAACGGTACAGCACCTGACGGACGTTTTACAGGGGGAGCCATCATTGCGGCCTTTAGTGTCTCAGACAGCTAATCATGATAAGGATGACATAACGTCTGATGACGGGGAGATTTTTGACCTCTCAGACCTGGAGCTCCTTCGTGCTAATGAGGTGGAGTCCAAGTCTAAAATATATATATACCTGGCCTTATGCGGCCTTGGTTATTACAGATGATGATCCTCCCGTGGCCAAATCTAAATATGCATTCTTTAAGGATATTAAGAGTGATGCCACTGTATTCCCTCTATCTGGTCAGTTAGTGGATCATTTAGAGGAGGCGTGGAAAAATCCAGGTAGACGGTACCAGCCTCAAAAACGTTTGGCTTTTTCATACCTGTTTGCAGATAATTATTTTTCCAAATGGGAAACCCCTCCACAGGTGGATTCTCATGTCACACGCCTAGTGAGGAGTGCTACATTGCCCATGCCCTCCACGTCCTCCTTAAAGGATGCTACGGATCGCAAGATGGAAATATGCCTGAAATCCATTTATTCCCTTGCGGGGGGTGGGGGGGCGTCCAGACCGGCAATGGTCGTGTGCTGGGTTGCCAGAGCCATGGAGCGTTGGGCTGATAGCTTGGAGATGTCTCTACACGCTGACTCGTCACCTGAGCAGGTGGAGTTAGTGGGTAACCTCAGAGTCTCCGCTACGTACATTAATGAGGCAGCCTTAGATATAGGGCTCCTCACTTCTAGAATCTCCTCAGCAGCAGTGGCTGCTTGCCTCAACCTCTGGTTGCATTCTTGGAAAGCAGACGCAGATTTCAAAAAGGTAATTGGAATGCTTTGCCCTTTAGTGGACAGGTCCTGTTTGGCCCTGATCTGGACAAAATTTTGGCCACTCGGGCAGCAGCTAAGTCTGCGTGTCTGCCATCGGCGACAGTCCCATCAGGGTCTGGTACTTTGTCCTTTCGGCCCTATAGGGCCCAGGGTAAGTTCAAAGTGCTGTCCTTTCCTAGACAGACAGGGGCCAAGAAATCTGCCAAGCCAAAGAAGCAGGTTTGGAGTACAAGACGTCCAACTCCCAAGTCGGACGATAAGCCCTCAGCCTGACTGGATTGGTCTCCCCTTGGGGAACCCCAAAGTGGGAGGCTGGCTTCTTCAGTTCGCCCAGTGCTGGTGTCTCACAACCGTAGACACTTGGGTAAGAGAACTGGTCTCTAGGGGGTACGCGCTCTCCTTTTGGCGGAGGCCTCCCAGCCAGTTTTTTCACCACGGGCCTTCAGTCAGACCAAGACCAAGCCCGGGAATTCCGGAAGGTGATCCACTCCAGGCTGGAGTTATAGTGTCGGTCCCGTTGTCCCAGAGAGGATCGGGGTATTACTCCAATCTTTTCCTGGTACAGAAACCAAATGGGTCATACAGGCCCACCCTCAACCTCAAATCACTCAACAAATTCTTGAGAGTTCCTCTGTTCAGGATGGAGACCCTGCGTTCCATCAATTTGGCGATGGAGCCTGTGGATTTTATGGCGTCGCTAGATATTCAGGAAGCTTACCTGCATATTCCCATTGCCTCAGCACACCAGCGTTTCCCCAGGTTTGCAGTAGGAGACCATCACTTCCAATTTCAGGCACTGCCCCTTGGTCTGGCCACAGCGCCTCGGGTGTTTACCAAAGTCATGGCAGTCATGGCAGCCCACCTGCGAATGCAGGGGGTCCGCTTGTTGCCCTATCTGGACGACCTTCTGCTGTTTGCACGGTCTCCAGAGATCCTTCAGCGCCATCTGCTATTGACAGTCTCTGTGTTGCAGGCTCACGGCTGGCTGATAAACTGGAAGAAGTCATGCCTGGTGCCATCACAGAGGATGCTCCATCTCGGAGCCCTGTTGGACTCCCAACATCAGAGGATCTTTGTCACGGAGGCAAAAGTACGCAGTTGTCTGCAGAGTCGCCGGGTGTCTATTCACTCGGCGATGAGGTTACTGGGATCCTTGGTGTCGATGTTCGACATGGTGGAGTTTTCCCAGTTTCACTCCAGACCGCTTCAGAAGTTGATCCTCTCCAGATGGAATGGGTTGCCCCACCGAATAAAGACACAGACAATGGTGCTGTCACCGGAGGTACGTCTGTCGTCAGCCTGGTGGCTGCAGACTACTCACCTGAACAGGGGGCGCTCCTTTTGTATTGCGGACTAGGTCCTTCTGACAACGGACGCCAATCTTCGAGGTTGGGGAGCAGTGTCGGGTTCACACTTCTACCAGGGAAGGTGGATGCCAGCAGAATCTGCGCTTCCAATCAACATCTTGGAACTAAGGGCAGTATTCAAAGCTCTCCAACAAGCAAGACATGTCCTCCATGGAAAGCCCGTGCAGGTGCAGTCGGACAATGCCACCACGGTGGCTTACATAAACCACCAAGGAGGAACACCTGACAGAGGTGTCCCGCATTCTAGTGTGGGCAGAAGGCAATCTTCCTGCCATCTCCGCAGTGTTCAGCTGGGAACACTGGGAAGCAGACTTTCTCAGCCGTCAAGGCGTGCATCCAGGAGAGTTGTCTGTTCACCAGGAGGTGTTTCAACTCCTGGTGGACAAGTGGGGCCTTCCAGAGGATAGACCTCATGGCCTTCCAACATAACAACAAACTTCCTATGTACGGGTAAAGAACAAGAGACACAGAGGCACTTCTGGTAGACGCTCTGTCAGTCTGGTGGACTTTCCAGTTTGTGTACCTCTTCCCTCCGTTCTCTCTTCTTCCTCGAGTGATTTGCAAATTCAAGCAAGAAGGCGGTACGCTCCTGCTGATAGCTCCAGCGTGGCCCAGACGGCACTGGTACTCAGATCTCAGGAGCCTATCCGTAGACACTCCGATGTGGTTGCCTCTACGTCCGGACCTGTTGACTCAAGGTCCTTGCCATCACCGGACCTGGGCCGTTTGTCTTTGATGGCGTGGCTGTTGAAACTGCCCCCTTTAGGTCCAGGGGTTTTTCCAGCTCTGTGGTTAACACCATGCTCAGAGCTCGGAAGCTGGCTTCTGCAAGAATTTACCACCGAGTGTGGCATACTTTCTTTGAATGGTATCATCCTAGAGGCTATGATCCTCAGGTTTTTAGGATATCCAGGATTTTGGCTTTCCTACAAGCGGGCTTAGATCACGGTCTTCACCTTGCTTCACTTAAGGTGCAGGTTTCCGCCCTCTCAGTGTGGTTTCAGCGTAGGATTGCTACACTTCCTGATGTCCACACTTTTATGTAAGGTGTACTTCGCATACAGCCTCCCTTTGTTCCACCTGTGGCTCCTTGGGACTTGGCTGTGGTCCTTAGGGCTTTCCAAGGATTATAGTGTAAACAGAATTTGAATCCCAAATTGCGCAAATACAAAAAAGCCTATTATGAACCGAGGAATATTACCAATCCCTCACACATATAACAAGGAAAAAACAGGTGGTCATAAAAAATGGCGCTAATTGTCATAAATTCTCTTACATTGGAATGTATCATTAACGTAAAAGTCCATCCAATTCTGTGGTGTAGAAAATCCCTGTTGTAGATGTAAATAGGACCAGTGTATATATGGATCAACAATTCTTCATTTAATAGTTCATTTCAAAAAGAAAAGAGAAAAAAATCATAGTGCAACACTGTAATCCAAAAAATATATAGTAATTTATTCAAACATTACACTCACATAGTTTAAAAATTGAAACAGCATGTAACCACAAAAAGTGGTAACTCCAAAGCAATGTCTGCTGACAAGAGGTATTTCACCGTTATTGATACTCCAGATATATCAGGTTCTCACCGGTCCCGGGCAGCCAGGGTCCCCGAATATAACAATGGAGGATGGTAAATCAATTGGTGGTCCAGCAGTGCAAACGAAAAGGTCCTTTCTCACCACGGGCTTAATATGTTTCGGACGTTATAGTCCTTCCTCAGAAGCCTAATGGTGAGACTTTACAACTTGGTTTAAATACCCTACAAACCTCTCCTTCGGGGCCTATCCATTCGTTTTCCCGCACTTCCGCTAACCGGAAGTGCGTCATCCAAAATGGCCGTGGTACTTCCGGTTTTGCGGGGGTCCTGCGTTCCATATACAGGAAGTAGATAATGGTAATCCCCAACTTAGTTATTCAGAATTTCCATGGAAACAGGAGAAGTGTACGATTCAAGCAGATGGATAGGCAATTAACAAATGTAAACAGGAAGTCCATTGTAACGTCCATACATAATAGTCCATATATAAAAAAATAAAAGAGAAAAAAAGAGGAGATGTCAATTTCAGACTGATTAAGCTATTAAAAGCGCATATTAAAAATTAAAATAAAAATGGAACAAAAAAGTAAAAATAAAAATAATAATAATAAAACACATTTGGAAGAAGAGGAATTAAAATTATAAAAAACACAATTTCAAAATCCCCATTGAGGCCATTAGGTACCAAAGTATTTAGTTTGTATATCCAACGCATCTCAGCTTGTGATAATCTTACACTCAAATCATTTGACCTCCAAGAAGAAGAAAGTGCTTGTATACCCCAAAAAGTCTTGATATAACATTCATTTAAATTGTGTTTCTTTTTGAAATGCGCTGAAACAGTATGGGTATCCAATCCTTATCTAATGTTGTATATATGCTCAGAGAGGCAGACTTTCAGGCTCCTACTGGTCTTGCCTATATATACAAGTCCACATTGACATTCGAGGGCATATACAACATTTTGCGTATGACAGGTTATAAATTCTCTAATAGGATATTTATAAATATCCTATTAGAGAATTTATAACCTGTCATACGCAAAATGTTGTATATGCCCTCGAATGTCAATGTGGACTTGTATATATAGGCAAGACCAGTAGGAGCCTGAAAGTCCGCCTCTCTGAGCATATATACAACATTAGAAAAGGATTGGATACCCATACTGTTTCAGCGCATTTCAAAAAGAAACACAATTTAAATGAATGTTATATCAAGACTTTTTGGGGTATACAAGCACTTTCTTATTCTTGGAGGTCAAATGATTTGAGTGTAAGATTATCACAAGCTGAGATGCGTTGGATATACAAACTAAATACTTTGGTACCTAATGGCCTCAATGGGGATTTTGAAATTAAGTGTTTTTTATAATTTTTATTCCTCTTCTTCCAAATGCGTTTTATTATTATTATTACTTTTATTTTTACTTTTTTGTTCCATTTTTATTTTCATTTTTAATATGTGCTTTTAATAGCTTAATCAGTCTGAAATTGACATCTCCTCTTTTTTTCTCTTTTATTTTTTTATATATGGACTATTATGTATGGACGTTACAATGGACTTCCTGTTTACATTTGTTAATTGCCTATCCATGTGCTTGAATCGTACACTTCTCCTGTTTCCATGGAAATTCTGAATAACTAAGTTGGGGATTACCATTATCTACTTCCTGTATATGGAACGCAGGACCTCCGCGAAACCGGAAGTACCGCGGCCATTTCGGATGACGCACTTCCGGTTCGCGGGACACACGTGATGACGCACTTCCGGTTAGCGGAAGTGCGGGAAAACGAATGGATACGCCCCAAAGGAGGGGTTTGTAGGGTATTTAAACCATGTTGTAAAGTCTCACCATTAGGCTTCTGAGGAAGAACTATAACGTCCGAAACATGTTAAGCCCGTGGTGAGAAAGGACCTTTTCGTTTGCACTGCTGGACCACCAATTGATTTACCATCCTCCATTGTTATATTCGGGGAAACTGGCTGCCCGGGACCGGTGAGAACCTGATATATCTGGAGTATCAATAACTGTGAAATACCTCTTGTCAGCAGACATTGCTTTGGAGTTACCACTTTTTGTGGTTACATGCTGTTTCAATTTTTAAACTATGTGAGTGTAATGTTTGAATAAATTCCTATGTATTTTTTGGATTACAGTGTTGCACTATGATTTTTTTCTCTTTTCTTCTTTGAAATGAACTATTAAATGAAGAATTGTTGATCCATATATACACTGGTCATATTTACATCTACAACAGGGATTTTCTACACCACAGAATTGGACGGGCTTTTACGTTAATGATACATTCCAATGTAAGAGAATTTATGACAATTAGCGCCATTTTTTATGACCACCTGTTTTTTGCTTTCCAAGGACTGCCATTTGAACCACAGGAGTCAGTGGATTTAAAATGGCTCACAGCTAAGACTGTGTATCTTCTGGCCATTGCCTTGGTCAGAAGAGTATCAGATTTGGGGGCTCTTTCATGTCGCCCCCCATTCCTAATTTTTCATAGGGACAGGGCAGTGCTGCGCACTCGCCCTGGGTTCCTACCTAAGGTGGTATCTAGTTTCCACATCAATGAGGAAATTATAGTACCGGCCTTTAATTCCCCAGACCTATCTGCTGGTGAGGCCTCCTTGGATGTGGTACGGCTCTTAGGATTTATGTTGACCGTACCAGTTAATTTAGGAAATCTGACTCTGTTTGTCCTCTATGGTTTCCATAAGAAGGGTTGGCCTGCCACTAAGCAAACCTTGGCAGGATGGATTCGCATGGCGATTTCTGAGGCTTTCATTCATGAGGGACTGTCTGTATCCTTTCTTAAAGCTCACTCTACTCGGTCTGTGGGTCCTTCATGGGCAGCTCGCCGTGGTGCCTCTGCAGTTCAACTTTGCACGGCAGCCACGTGGTCTTCTGTCCATACCTTTTTGTTATTTTTATGCATTTGATACCTTTGCCTCTTAGGATGCTTCCTTCGGGCGTCGGATTCTCCTTCCAGCACAGGAGCGTCCCCACCCTTAAATGATACTGCTTTGGGACATCCCCAAGGTATCCTGTGGATACCCTATGGACCCTGATGTAGAAAATGAGAGATTGTGAGAACTTACCTTTTGTTATCTGTATTTCTACGAAGTCCATAGGGTTCCACAGGACTCCCGCCCTGTCGCACCTGTACTGCAGATAGGCTTTGATCTGGTCACCGGTATTTCCGTCTCCTTCTGGTGAGAATGTGATTCTTGTGTGTTCCAGACTTTCTTCTCTCTTTGTTCTCCTCCTGCGGCCTATGGCTTGTTACGAAACTGAGATGCCTTAGCTCGGGGGCAGGGTATAGGAGAGGGACCCCAGTGTATCCTGGGAGGATGAATATTTAACTCGGTGGTGTCCGATGCCTGACGTCATCACCAATACCCCAAGGTATCCTGTGGAACCCTATGGACTTCGTAGAGATAACAAAGGTAAGTTCTTACCATATCTCTTATTATTTTTAAATAAGGCTTCACTTCTTCATGAATTTTGCAGAACTTGGGATTTGTGTACATTTAGATATTGGACAATAGCTCTAACATCTTTTTTTAATCTGTCCCTGTTCTCTCCACCCTGAATTCTGCTTCACACAGACTAAGGAACTCTCTGCATACTACAAGATGAACTAGTCCTAATGGTGCGTACCCACGGTCAGATATAACAGGACGATATGAATGATAACGATATTGATCATATCGTTATCGTTCATGTCCTGTTTTTGGGCCCTTCCAACCCCCAAACAATGGTCGATGTGCGGGCACGGATGGTCGATATCGAGCATCGCCCGTGCATGCAGGCCACCCTGGTCAATATCGACAAGGTTAGCCTGGTTACTATAGGGTCATTATAGTTTTGGGGGTTGGTGCATGTGCTGGATGTTCGATATCGAACATCCAGCACATGGTGTACGGAGCTTTAGCTCTGCTGTTGTTAGCCATTATTATAATCAGCCTTTGACACTAATGAAATGCTTGTAATTTTACTTCAGTATACCATAGTAACATCTGAAAAAAAGGTTTAAAAACACTGAAGCAGCAAACTTTGTGATAACCAATAATTGTGTAATTCTCAAAACTTTTGGCGAAGGCTGTACAATGTACTCAAGATTAATATTTTATGACATTTATGGGGTAGATTTATTAAACTTTCTTTGACGTAGTATTCATAAATCTCTTTGAGCGCATAATTTTTTCCCCCTATTATAAGTCTGTGGTGGGTTGCAGAGGAATGCATATTTATTTCAGTTGATGAGATGTATTAAACTGGAATTATATAAAATAGGGCAAGCTTCTAAAGAGGATTCCTTGATATAACCAAACTAATATGCTGAGAGTATTTTAAATGAACACCAAAGGTATTTTTAATAGATTAAATTCCTGTAATCAACATAGGTGTGTAAGAACAGAGCTGCTTTCTAGAATTAAAATAAAAAAGTATGTATGTATATTTGAGTGTGTTAAATACTTGTGTGTGTGTGTGTGTGTATATGTGTATTTTTTTTTGGGGGGGAGGGGGGTCATGGTGTTTAAGGGGCTACACCTCAAAAGCTGTTGGAGCTGAAATTTGGCATGGGCGGGTAGAATTGATGCTCGGTGCTGCATTTCAAATTTCAGGGCAAAAACATAAAAGATGAGGATTTGGGAGTAATCTAAAGTTCCAACTGTAATTTTTTTCTTATACACTCAATTAGGACCTCTTTCTGCTGTTCTCTATAGGGGATTTTTGGGATGGCATAAGTCAGGGTAGGGGGCGAATTTATACTTTGGGTTTGTTTTGTTAGGTAGCTATTGTTCTAGGGTAATGTTCCTTTTTTTTTTTATACATTAATTTTTTAACACAGATGCATAGTGGATCTCGCTGATACATCCATGCATCTCTCAGATGCATGCCCAGCGCCAGTGAGCCCCTCTGTCGCCCGCTGATACCCCTGTACACTGCCCCACTGCTTCGCACCCCCGCCTCCGGCGCTGCCCCGCACTCCTGCAACCAGCCCACGTAGCCGTCTCTCCCTGTGCACCCCCAAAACACCTCCTGTGTGCCGGCCTTCCTCCACCTGCGCTAATGTACCATTTTGTTGACCTCCCCTGCAGGTGGCCCGGTTTGCTCCTCCAAACCCTGTTAGTTAATACATTTTAAAATTTTACGGTTTCACATGTCCCATTAAGGCTTCTTGGACATGATCTGAAATTTAACAAAACCTATTGAATTTCTGCCACTCAAACTTAAAAAAGCAATGAAATTCTGATCATTAAGGCTGACGCCTTAATGGACGTGTTCCTTGTGCAATACAGATATGGTATGCCATCACACCCTGTGGTTAACTGCAGATTCAGTACTCTCTCACAGAGTCAAGATTGCTGTCACCACAAAATGGTGGAGCTGCAATTCACAGAATTGTGTACTCATTGGGATACACACACGCAGTCTATGCAACTGAGGTCTGAGCAGTTATGTGGCACACACATCCCACTCAGTGCCCACTATCTTCCTATTCTTTCACTACAGCAATCCCACTGGGTTCAAATATCCTTCTCATTCCATACATCCATCTTATTCAGAATACACATTCAGCTCCCTAATTTCTAAAACTTTCATACTCTGTCTATGCATGTACACGATCTGCGCCTCCATTGTGCTCTATCTTCCCCTATTTCTGCAGCTGTGTGGTCTCCTAACTGGTTTGAGTGGCAGAAATTCAATAGGTTTTGTGAAATTCAGATCATGTCTAAGAAGCCTTAATGGGACATGTGAAACCGTAAGGTTTTTTGTCTATACAGTATTTAGTGGCCACTTTGTTAGGCTCACCATTATTTGTACTCTCTAGGGGCCACTTTTGCACCCATATCAGCCTGATTTTATGTTATGGATTCCGCAAGGTGCTGGAAGCATACTTTAAAAATTCTTGTCCATGTTGATAAAACATTCATACCACAAATCATAGTTACCGGAGGGGGCAGACTGGTCAGCAGGGGGCGTGACAGCACGATTGCGTCATTGTGGCCCCACCCTCCACTTTCCAACGCTAAGATTTCATCAGGAATCATGTCATCTGCCAAACCAGACCTCCCACTTTACTCAGGAAGGGGGCGGAGCCGGGCAGATACTGCAGCCTTCTAGAGACTTGAATGCTCTTCCGGACGGCTTGGAGCAGCACCCAAGATTTGGGAGCCTTTCAGATGTTTCGGGAGAGTAGGCAAGTATGCCACAAATGTACTATTCTGCCACACCCCAGAGGTGCTCTACTGGTTTGAGATCTGGTGACTGTGTAGTACACTGAACTCATTGCCATGTTTGAGGAACTAGATTCAGGTGGCATATGCTTTGCGACATGGCCCTTTAACCTGCTGTAAGCCATAAGAAGATGGGTAGAATGTTGCCATAAAGCAGGGATGGGGAACCTCAGACCCGTGGGCCTTATAAGGGCTCCGGAATAATTTGGTCTGGCCCTCTGAGCTTATTTCTGTTAGCCTCATCTGAATAGCGGTGTGCCTATAATGCATGTGTACCAAGAAAACAAGGTAGGGTGGATCTATGTTTATTCCAAATTATGGTCCTAACATCTGCAGAAATTGAGATTTGTCAGACCAGGGGGTAAATTTACTAAAGTGCAGGTTTATAGAAGTGGAGATGTTGCCCATAGCAACCACTCAGATTCTAGCAATTATCTTCTAGAACAGGGGTGGACAATAAGCGGACCTTCAGCTGTTGAACTACAAAGCATGCCTTACAACAATTTTAGCATGGCCAAATAGCAAAACTTTGGCATGGCATGCTGGGATGTGGTGGTCTACAACAGCTGGGGGACGCTTATTGCCCACCCCTATTCTAGAAGGTGCTAGATAAATGTTAAGTAGAATCTGGTTGCTATGGGCAACATCTCCATTTCTAAAAAAAAAAGCATTTTAGTATATAATAAACAACCAGGTGTTGTTTTTCTGGATTTTAACTGGCCAGTTTTGGCGAGACTGCTCACTGTAGCTTCAGTTTCATATTCTTAGCTGACAGGAGTGGAACTCTGTGTGGTCTTCTACGTGCTGTGTGTTTAGAGATGTTCTTCTGTATACTACTGTTGTAATGCACAGTTATTGCAGTTACTATCACCTTTCTGTCAGCTTGATCCAGTCTTACCATGCTCCTCTGATAATGGTAAAACTCCTTAACAAGGTTTTTTTGACCACAGAAATGCCACACACTGGATATTTTTATTTTATTGTCTCATTCATACATACATACATACATACATACATCTATCTATAATCTCTAGAGAATGTTACATGTGAAAATTCCAGGCATGACTGAGCTACTCAAATCATCCCATCAAACACACCAACAATCATTTCACAGTCAAAGTAACATTTCTTCACTATTCAGGTATTTGGCCTGAATGACGACAACTGCACCTCTTGAACGCTTGCTTTTATGCATTGAGTTGCTTTCACATGATTGACTAGATTAGATATTTGCAATAGCAAGCAGGTATACAGGTGTACTTAATAAAGTGGCCACTGAGTGTATATACACCTATACATACCGCACTGTGGTTTTGTCAACCACACAAAAACTTTAAATATGCTATTGTCTACTTGACTTTTTGTTTAAAAACAAATGTTAACTATATACCTAGCACTGAATGCCTATAAATGCTATTGCTACCATCAGCGCCGGAACCGGAAATCGCACCTATACTATTAATATGGTAGGTTCTCCTTGTCTGACCTGCGGTATCTTCCCATGTCAAAGTATAGGCTCATTAATTATTGCTTTGGCAAGAGTGTTATCTTGTTTTATTTATTACTATTTTTTTGTAATATTTATTTTTGTTGAAGCTTGAAGGAGATAATAAACTATATTTCATGTAGCCTACATTCAGAAATGACATCTGAACATGCATGTTTCTCATGAGTTTGTCTTATAAACGGTGTTTCTAATTTTATACATGGTACCTTACTAATTTTCCATTTTCTTTATTAAACATTTGGAAGAAATTGAAGTGATCTAGGGGCCCATTTATCAAAGTGTATTTGAGGTATAATCCACGCAAACACCTGTTTTCTGTGGTTTACCTCAAATATTAAGTATCCCCCGTATGTATTGTCGAAGCTGGATAATTGGCTGAGACCAGATCAGTTTAAAATTGGATCGCAGCGACGCCATCTTGCGACTGGCCGCAAGACGCCATCTTGGAAATGAGATCGCAAGACGCCATTTTGCGAATGGCGGCCTAAGCACCATTTTAGATAAACTCACACTTTAGTACATGTGGCGATATTACTATTAGCATCATGCGATTGCATCTGTGACCATCGCCATAAGTTACGGCGATTCATCAAAAGCCCATTTCATGACTTTACGTAGTTTGGGTGCTCTGGATAAAGTGTGTGTATTATTATAATTCCCCTAAAGGATATATTTCAGAAATGGCTGTACAGTATGTCAAAATTGGATTGCATTAGCTAAACAGAGCAAATGGCCACGTGACAACTAGCCTCTGTAGACAAGCTTCATGGACATAACGTCTGCTCTCACTCCAGGTGGCCCTGCTCGAATACAGCAAGAGGGTCGTTTGTAGCACCTTACATTAGCAGGCTTCCTACAATAAAATACCTTCAAAGCCAAGAGTGTTATCTGAGGTTTGGGTCTTGTAGCTGTGCTAATTTGCATCTACACAGGCCCTGGGAGAACAAAGACCAGTATTTTGGAGCCTGAAAAGGGTGGGGACTGCTGGGGCATGAGTAAGTCAAGGAACTATAATGCTCAGCATTCCATACAGCTAGGTGTTCACTTCTAGGATAGCTGAGAGCGAAGAAGTGCTCCCCATGTCGGTCTATGGTGATCTCTAAGACTTCAGATCAGCGTTATCTCTGTGCTCTAATGAATTCACGTGCCTGTAGAGGCTCATGCTATAATTGCGTAATCACTGTGAGTTTAAGTGAGATTTAAGTGCACCATTTCTCATACACACATTAATACGCACAATTGCGCTGTTAACTAGTCGCATATTAGCGAATGCATAAGACCCTGTATGAAAACGCTGATTATTAGCTTCATGCACACGCATCTGCCCCAAGTTAACTAGCGTCTTTACATCAAACCCCACATACTCACACGTTACATATTCACATACAAGGTTCCATAAGCTATAAGGTATAAGATTCAAGTATGCACATTTACTATAATTGCTATGAAATAAAGATTATTTCGTAACTAAGGTTTTATACGTGGTAAGTAAGCCATGTTTGGTATTGTACTGATGCGTACTCTCTCAACAGTATTCCGGTAATATCGATGGAGAGATCGCAACATGCATTCTCAACTTATGGAACGCAGAGACTTCAAGCAACAAAATGTACATTATATGAACAACTGTTAGGATTTGCATGAGGCGGGAAACCAGAGACCTCGTTGTTAGAGGCTGGACTGTGTCTATTTGAACCAACCTGTTAGATGCCTTGTATCATATGCCCTCTCCTTTAGGACCAATGGTATTAGCAACAAACTTCTCTATTGTGTTGTTTATTCCTGGGGGGTATAAATATGTGTGCTCTGACCCTGGGTTCCTAGTCTTTGTGCTGAATGCTGATTGACGAGGGGTTTCTTGCTGATGCCTAACATCTGGACCAGAGAGCGCTACGTATGTATAATTTTACTTGGGTCTGTATAATCTCTTTGCGCTAAGATTATATGAGGATCATAGCGTGTAACTGCTGTACTTTTACTTGAATAATATTTTGTGCTTTGGTACCACAGGTTCTAGGTCTGGAGTCTTTATTTACTGTATGACTGCGTACGCAAATTAGCGTCAGCCTTAGAGGTTTATAGGATGGATATTAGAAGGTATAGGCAGGGGTATTTATAAGGTTCAAAGACAGAATCCTTAGTATTAAGGAGGGACCGCAGCAGGTATGTCCAATACCTGCTGTTATCCCTCCATTACCACTGGCAGCTGCCTCCCCCATAGGTTTCTTTGGGGGATGAAATGCTGCCAGAGTTACCAATATCCAGAATGCGATGCATTCCAGACATTAGCCCCCGCAGCTAACTCCATCTGAAGATGACGTTAGCTACTGTAGCCTATGGGCTGCACCGCGCATAATTAGCCGGCGGAGGGATCCGCCGGAACCCTCCCCAGCTATGGTGGCTGTGCATTTGCAGTCCGCGGGACTGCACATGTGCAGCACTCCCTGCACTGGCCGGCAGCTCTCGAGACATCGCAGGGATTGACTCCTTTCGGAGCCTGTGTCCCTACATGTTCTGGATGATACATTTTGCAATGCAATCATGGGCGTTACTGGCATGCCCTGATAGCGTTGCAAAAGCTATCATTGATAAATTTGGGCCCTAGTGATGGATAAAGCAGCATAAAAGAATGAGGAACTGAGAGTGCTGTGGGAAGGCATGTATTTTTGGCAAAAGCTCCAAGTTGGCCCTCAACAGTCACCATCTCCTTGACAGGTTATATATCAAATGCAGCTATTTAAATTAGGGCAGAGTTTCCCAAACTCCTCCATTACAGTCCAGGTTTTAAGGATATCCATGCTTGAGCCCAGATAGTTAAATCAAATTGACTGAGGCACTAATTAAGGGTGGGTACACACATCGCGACAAGCCAATGCGATGGCTGATGGTGCCTATGAATGAAATATTGGGCAGGTGGTACACACTGCACTATTCAGTGACCGCCCGATATATCATTCACCATTGACCTTTGTCTAGTGTGTACCCAGCTTAAGTCTTCTGTGCTCAAGCAGGGATATCCTTAAAACCTGGACTATAATGGCGAGGTTTGGAAACCTTTGGACTAAAGAGTTTGCCTCTGAGCCACTTAAAATGAGTAATAAGAGATTGACTTTAGCCATAGTAGATATTTTCCCAGTAACCCATTACAGGAAAGTGCACTTTTATGTTTGGAAGTGGTTTGAAAGTCTTATCAAGCAAAGCATTGCCTTGTATTTATACATATATAAATTAGTATATTCAAAAGAAAAAAAAGGTATATGAGGTGTGGGATGATGAGTTTTGTGAAATATTTGTTACATTTCAATATTCACTTGACAAATGTTACATATTTTGAGATACCAAGGTTACTAGGAAATCCAAGTAGCCCATTCTGGATGCTATTTCAATCTTATGCCATTGCTTGCTCTGTTTACATTATTTCAATTGTGGAAATGAGTTGTGGAGTTCTTCATAATCGTGCAAATGGCCTAACTTTGAAATACTTCTTTATTGTACTATTATTTCCCATGGACCATTTTGGCTGCAGTTTCAGTCAAATGATCCACATTTACCTAATATGCACTCTGGGACTGATTCAGACCCGCTTGCGAGCGCTGAGCGCTCGCAAGTGGGTCGATGTTGGCCAAGTGCGCATGCGCACGAGGGAGCCGGCTCCGTCGTGCGCATGCGTGAGACCCGCATAGCAACGGGCAAGCCGTCGCTATGGGTCTCGCTACAAAGGGGGCGTGCTGTCGATGTTGAGTGACAGCACACCCCCTTTGGTGGGCGTGCCGGGGGCGTTGCTATCCAGACGGAGGCGAACGCCTACCGTCTGGTGCCGGCCCCTCTGACATCACAAATGATGCCAGTGGGAGTGCCTTTGTCTCTGATAGAGCCGAAAGCACTCCAGGGCTTGCGGCAACAAGACCCTACCACAAGGGTCTCGTCGCAAGCCCCATAGTCGCGGTGGTCTTGACCATCGCGACCATCTTCTTGGGGGTGCATTCAGTACAGTTGTATAAGCTGATTAACGGCTTATAACACTCCTGGAATGGTCGGGATCGGGAGGTCGCATCCTGTGTGATGTTTAATATTTGTCGGCCCAACCTCCCGATCCCATAGAAGCCTGTATACACTGTGCTATGTCTGCAGTGTGTGTACGATGCTCGCAGACAGCTGACTGTGTTACGCTAGGGACACACTGCACTTCTGATCGGGAGAGTCTAACTTGATTAGCCACTGATCAAAAAGGTGTATACCTAGCTTTATTCTGCAACATCCTTTCTTCCCATCAAACTGCTTCCACAATTCTACAGCACCTGTACTTAAAAATGATCTTACCTGCGTGAGTCAGTTCAAACCCAGTAGCATATGGCATGGTACACTGTGGTTTGGGCCAACATTATGCAGGGGACTGCAATCACGCAGCTCCTGGGCCCATCTCCTGAAGAGGAAAGCTCCGTAAGAGAGCCAAGTGTAATGCTGGGTACACCCTAGCCGATATAGTGGCCGATCAATTGATCGGCCAATATATCGTGCCTCCGGCAGCCAGTGTGTACAGACAATATGTCTGTGAACAATGTAAGTCACAGACATATCGCATTGGCTGTGCTGCACAGCCAATTCTGTAGACATATCTGTCCATCGGCAAGTGTGTACGGGTGATCAGCCGATCGCCCATACACAGGGGTGCCGAGAAGGGGGGGAGTGATCGCGCCCCCCATTGGCATGTGCGCCAGGCTGAGGGGCACACAGCGCCTCCCTCCCCAGCGTGCAGCACCCTGTCGCAAATGTTTTTTTAAAGGGGATATGGCCACGCCTTCTGCGATTAGGCCACACCCTCTACCCACCCTCAGTCCGGCCAGACCCGCTGCAGCATGCAGGTGAGGGTCATTCAGTGTGTATGAACGACCATCATCTGCAGATATATCTCCAGATCACTCGATCTGCAGATATATCGCTATAGTGTATACCCACCTTTAGGTACACTGTTACAGTATCTAATGAATGATTAGATACATTGTAGGATATATTCTTTGATTTGGGCTTACAGTGTCCTTTAAATATCTATTTCAAGTAGTCCCTGGCATGTCTCTGTGGAAATTAAAATGCCTGTATTTTGTTGAATCATGGTAAAGATGGAGACATTGTCATATAATTCATGAAGGAGAGAGGAATGAGGTATAAGGTTGATTATTTTGTCCTCGGGCACTTGGTCAAGTCAATATTTCCAAGCCATACTTCACTTTCAAACAGCTTTTTAATTACTCTGTTTGAAACCTTTCAAGTTCTTAATGAAAGATACTGCAGAATAGCCAATGACCTGTCTGAATTACCTCCACAAAGAAAGATTATCTAAAATGTTTTACATAGTGTCCTTTTATTTCTAGGAAATTGGATACGCTAGGATGATTAGATTACATTACCATCAAAAAGACAGAAAAGTAGGCTGTACTCTGTGTGAGTCAGGGGTCTGAGAGAAAATAATTAAAGCTATTGTGGTTACTACATGTAGAGAAATGAACATTGGGCATGATCGAAGAATGTAATCATGGCATTAAGTGAGGTTACAAGGAGGTTGTGAATCATATTAAAGAAATTTTCTTTTATGGGATATAATACAAAATAAACAGCTATTGGTAATACATTGAGACTAGCGTAGAAGAAATGAATAGAACAGAACTCAATTATAATGTGAAAATGAAAGGATTTATTTCTAATTTTGACCCAATAATTTAAGAGGGATAATACTAGCCATGGTGATGACTATGGTAATTGCCAATATCCAGAGGTTTTCAAAGCAGTGGCTCTCCACAGACCAAGTATTAGAGCTGTTCATCTCCACCATGACCCAGCAAACTGGCTGGCAGTCATAAAGCAGAGTGTAACCTGTTGTTTGTTCAATGTAAAAAATGCTAGACTAATAAATTTAGAGTCCAAAACCCTTTTTCAATAACCCATGTTGGTACAATAGACCTGTTACAGCATATGGGTGTGGTTGTTCCACTAAACTTTCACTCAAGAAATAAAGATGAGACGTTATTATTTTTTAACTTTTTTTTTTTATTAAAATCATTCAATTTATGGTATTTCTTCCATAATAAAAGCACTGAAATATGGTTAAACTAAATAGTGTATAGAGCAGATATAGGTGATTAAAAGTGTACCCTAACTATTTCTCTATAGTAAACTAGTTTAACACTTGTGCTAAGGATCAGGCTAAAAGAGGGTCACAATTCAATAGTTGAGTCTTCAATAGGGATAACTAGGCTAGAGGCAAGGGTGCAGCTACAGTGAGTGCAGGGAGTGTGGTTGCCTCCGGTGCCCGCCTCCTCCACTGCACCCAAATCACGCTGCAGAGAGACCCTTGCCTGCCCACTCTCATCCCTCCACCCAAACACGTTGCAGAGAGGCCCCCACTCTGTGTTCTGTTGGGATGCTATCTACCAGCGTCAGTGAGGGAGGACTTGAATCAAGTGGTGGAGCCAGAGGGTCACAACACCGGATGCCACAAAGAAGAAGACAGTAGGCGAAGCTCTCACAGTTTGGAAAATTGGACTTAAGAGAAGTTGTGCAACAGGTGAGCCGTGCTCTGCTCAGAGTCAGAGACGAGAGAGCTGCAGTGGCAAAATATGGGACCTATTTATCAAGCTTTTTCGCTTTCTTTTATTTCCGAAAATTTTGTAGAAACAGTAGTTTCCGCATAATTCTTTGAATTGTTGCTGTATGCTAATAACCTAATGATGGAGACTTCACAGAAATCTCCTGCAGAAGGCCAATTTCGCTGCAGAACGCAGTCTCCATAATTTTCCTTGAGGACTATAATCAGACCCCAATGTATCAAACTTCCAAAAAGTGTAGCTTTACAGCGTTCGACCCCGCTGGTTTACAACATCCTATGGAGACATATTTGCAGGAGTGGGTTCTGCCGATCCCTCTCCCGCAGCCTCCAACCAGCTGCAGACACTGCCACTGTGTGCAGTGTTCTATTCCCTCGCAGGAGTATCTTCACAAATCTGACAGACTCCAAAATGGCGCTGTCCCTGCATATACATAGCCAGGATATCTTGAATTAAAAATGAAAATATCTGTAGTAATACGGACCGGAAATAATCTTCTTACAGTTTCTGTGAACATTGGCCCTCATTCAGAGCCGCTCGCTATTTGCGGTCGTTCGTTTTCTAAAAAGGGGTGGCTATTCAAATGAACCGTTCGCACTTTGCGGTCTGTTCACGCCTCTAAGTCTGAACAAGCGAGCAAAACATGCGAACGTAAATTTGAAAAATACGCCCCCTGGCCGCTCGCACCATACGTCATGTCCGCTATTTATTAGATTAATCGAGTAAATCGAACAGCGTCTGAACTGCTCGCTATTCTTGTGGTTGGTTTTTTCAACCACCATTTTGCGAGCAGTTCTGAGTTAAAAAAAACCAAATGACGTGGTCAATGACGCTGCTGGATTAATTATGCACTCCCTTAAAACGCCCGTTTTGACCTTTAAGCACGCCTGCGTTCGGATCTCCACTCCCCGTTTTCAAGCACCTTCCCCTGTTACCACCCACATACGCCTCATTCTGTCACTCAAAATAGCAGGCATTCGCTATTTTGCGAACAAACGATTTTCGTCCGCACTGACTGGTTCGCGCATGCGTATTAAAATCCGTACGCATGCGCAGATGAGCGAACATCGCTCATAACGAACTAGCGGCCGCTTGCGAGCGGCTCTGAATGAGGGCCATTGTGTGGGGCCCATAAAGTTCTAGCTACTCCCCTGGCTAGATGTTATTTTATATTCTGTTTATTAATTTAGGAAATAGTTATAAATATATTTTGAAAGTTTATGTAAGTTAGGGCCATATCCAATTAGACGCGAAAACTTTCGCATGTGAAAACTTTGCGCACTGTTTGCCCGAATGTGTCATTCTCATTTATCCAATTTTTCGCGCAATCCTATTGCAAAAGATGTGATGTGGCATTTGCCCCCAAAAAATCCCCATTTACGCCTGCAGTTTTTCGCAGCTGAAGCCAAGGAAATCTGCCTGTACCCCCCCCAAAAAAAGGTAAACTAAGGTAGGGTAATAGTGTAGCAGTGTATTAGTGCCCAAAATCAAAGGGTTTGGATTTTTAAATAGAGAAAAATGCATATAACAGCCATTTTACACAGTCAAAAAATTATAGCAATATTTTTTGGGATAAATAATTGCTGTTTTTATATTGGGGGTACATTATAATGGGGTGTAAGTATGTTTGTTTGTTTTTTTTTGTCATAAAATTGCATTTTTAAAACATGTTAAAAATACACCTCTCGCTTGCACGTGCAATCCGCAAAACCTGTCCCATCCATACAGTCCTACAAAATACCAATCCCACTACTTTAAATCCATTTTCCAACACTTATTAAATTTTCACCCCAAAATTACATCATCGTTAACCGAATTAAGCTAATTGAAAAAAAAAATCTTTTTGACTAATTAGTTATTATGGAGGGTGTCCAAGGGGTTCTGGACCAAGTTTCGAAATTTTTAACCCAAAATATGAGTTTTGCACAACCTTTCACCTGCTCTGTGATGGTGAAAACTTTTCGTCGCTTTTTAATATGGAGAATTCGCCTGTGCGAAAATCCTTGGCTAATCGGATAGCTAGATACGCACTTTCACACAACTTCTGCTTGTCGCGCCTAATTGGATATGGCCCTTAGTACTATTTCAATATATGATCTTAATTATCATGATTTATTAGATTTTTTGCAGTATTATGGTTTATTTCTAATTGCTAGTATTTTGGACCCTTAGCCGCATTTCTAGCTATTGTGCTCCACGGATTTGCAGGTTTTTTTTCCCAAGGTCTTTCTCCACCTTTCCATCTCTGTCCTCACCCCTTCCCATCTGTCCCTCTCATCTGTCCCTTCTTTCCTCCTCAGCTGTCTGTCTCTCTCCTTCATCCCTGTCCCCCTCAGCCGTTTCACTCTCTCTCTCTATCATCTCTATCCCTCTTTCTCTCTGTCACCCCTCCTCCTTATTATTTTACTACCACTCTTATGGTGCATACACACGGTCAGATTTTTCTTCAGATCTGAACGATAACGATTTAAAAAATCGTTCAATTGTTCATATCTGAAGGAAAATTTGACATATCTGTCAGATGAACGATTGGAACGATGCGCGTTCCCGATGGTCAGATAACGATATCTGATGTGTTTGCAGTCAGACTTGGACGATTCCATTCATTTTAATTCAGTCAAAAATCCTTCAAATCTTTGGTAAAATCATTCAAATCGTTCAAAACTTTCAATCATTCATCTGACAGATCTGACGAGTCTGAAAAATTTGACCGTGTGTATGCTCCATTAGTTACAAAAACTACAGCTCATTATAAATCAACAATCCTATGAAATAATGTAACAAGCTATAACAAAATTGTTGTTTACTATTTTAAATTGGACTGTTTGTTCAAGCTTCTACTAATTATAATTCTGCACAGATTCATGGACTATATCACAGGGCACATGACTTAAGTGAGCAGAGTGAACCTCTGAGCTTTGTGTGCTGTAAAATCCTTCCCTTCTCCCGCTGTCATCACATGACAGGCTGAGAGCTGTGAACCTGTGTTTGTGTATCTGGAAGCCATATTTTGTAATCTCCAGAGAGTTTTTGAAAGGGAGATATTGATATGTATAAGAACAGCTAAGAAAAAGGATGCATGATTATCCCCCTCACTTTTTCCACTCCTCTCTCTCATCCCCTTTTCTTTCTTTTTTTTTTTCTCTTTCCTCTTACCCTTCCACCCTTACCTCCACTCCAACCAACTCTGGTTAATTCCATAAGCCAGTTCTAATTATATTGCCTATAATTGTTTATATTTCTCTTTCTGATCTGAAATGTTATATAGTGACATCTCATTATAGCATGTTATTTTATTTTAATATATCTTCAAATTTATTCAATAAACGAATACAAAAAAAAAGATATATAAAAAAACTAATACAGCGCTATCAAAAAAAGTATTCATGCGGCTTGAAAAAGTCAACAATATTGTAATTTAAAAATTAAAAATGAAAACCTATATAAATAAACCATACACATATAATTAAATGTCATATAATTCCGCTCGCAAAAATAGTAAATAGTCATTAGGTGCAGGTGGTTTCCAAGGGTATAACCCCAAATATAGGAAATATAGGACTGCAGATTATAATGTCCTAACTTGTAAGGAAACAAGTTTGTAAGAAGTCAGTGATTGCCAGATTTTTAGGTGAAATAAAGGTATTTTTACCAGTCCATAATAGGTCCCTTCAGGTTTTAGCAAGATGTCCTTGCGGAATGGGATTGAAATGCCAGCGGCTGTAACTCCCGGGGTGGTGCCTAACCCTAACCTCCCCCCCCTAACCCCCCCTTACTGCTCCCTAAACCTAACCTTCCCAGGGGGGTGCCTAACCCTAACCTCTCCCTGGAGGTGCCTAACCCTCTCTCCCCTAGGGATGCCTAACCCCAACCTCCCCCCCCCCCCCCCCCAAACCCAGTGCTAGCCCCGCTAACTGCCCAAATCTAAAAGCCCCCCCCCCGTGGCTAACAGGTCGGGCACCCCGGACTTATCTTGAGAGCTAGTACTGAAATCTGTCACATGCAACTATTTTCAAATGGTTATTGCAAGTTATTTATTATTTTTTCAAATATTTTTTTACTCAAATATTTTGCAGTACAATAAAGGTTACAGAAAGAAGAAAACGGATGGGGAAGGGACATAAAACAAGCAAACATTTTCAATCAAGTGTATAATGAAAAAGAATATGTAGTCCATTTATACCCCTTTCACACTGCCATCAAATAACCCGGGTTACTGCGCAGTGTGAAAGGGCCCGGCATTTCAACCTGGGTAACGAGCAGGGTTGAACACTAGTAACCCGTACCCCGTTCACTGCTTAGGGAGAGCCGGCACTTGGAGATGATCTCATCTCCAAGCACCGGCTCATCACATGACGCCAATGGCGTCATCGACCCCGGCATTATTCCACCAGTCTAAAAGGGGTCTCGGTGTCGCACCCGGGATGGGTCCCAGGTGTGACCCGCAGGGCTGGCAACAGAAATCATGGGGCCCATTTTTTTTTAGGGGCCTCCCATTCCAGGGTCCCTGGCAGAAGCAGGCAAGTTGCTTGAGTCTGCCCTCCCTGCACAGTGAAGAGATGACGTGTGCATTTGCACGGTATCTAATCACCCGCTGCTCTGCGCAGCGGTGAAATCTATTTCTCCCCACTCCCCCCACCGAAGAACACTGTGGCCCGCGGGTGGGACAGTACCTGAATAGCAAGACTGTCCCGCCAGTATCGGGACAGTTGGGATGTACAGTATGCCTATATGTGGTTTTTCTGGGCCCCCACAGTTTCCCTCCATGCACCACACTTACCTTATTCTATGTATGCCTGCCGCAGCATCTCTGCTTGTGTGTCTCTTTCTCAGCTCGCCATGCGCCGGATCCTCTCGTCTCTCGGTGCTGGTTTGACTCCACCAGCTACTAGACTTTTGAAGGACTTAACCTAAGCAGCATGGGGACTGATTTTCGCTGCTTTGCATAAGCATATATATAAATTTATATATATTTCTTTATTTTTACACACAAGCTCCCCATCCCACACTGTGCTTTCATATCCCACTGTGCTCCTCATCTGACACTATACTCTCTCATACCTACCTAATCCCACAATGTGCTCTCCTATTCACCATTGTGATCCCCATGGCACACTGTGCCCTCCTATTCCCCATTGTGTGCTCTCCCATCCCCCCTCACACAGTGCTCTCCCATCCCCCACCCCACATTGTGCTCTCCCATACCCCCTCTCACACTGCTCACCCATCCCCCCTCTCACCCTGTGCTGTCCCATCCCACACTGCTCTCCCATTCCCGCTCACACTGTGCTATCCCATCCCCCCTCTCACACTGTGCTATCCAATCCCCCACTGTGCCATCCCATCCCCCATCTCTCACTGTGTGCTCTCCCATCCTCCCTCTCACACTGTGCTATCCCATCCCCCATCCTACACTGTGCTCTTCCATTCCTCACTGTGCTATCCCATCCCACATTGTGCTATCCCATCCCCCCTCTCACACTGTGCTATCCCATCCCCCACTGTGACATCCCCCATCTCACACTGTGTGCTCTCCAATCCCCCACTGTGTCCCATCCCCCTCTCACACTGTGCTATCCCATCCCCCATCCTACACTGTGCCCTCCCATCCCTCACTGTGTGCTCTCCCATCACCCACCGTGCTATCTCATCCCCCCTCTCACACGGCTCTCCCATCCCCTCTCGCACTGTGCTCTCCCATTCCCCACTGTGCTTCCCAATCCTAATCCACATTTTGTATCCCCTCCTCCCAGGCTGCACTTACACTATCGTTCAAAAGTTTGGGGTCACCCAGACAATTTCGTGTTTTACATGAAAACTGACTTATTTATCAAATGAGTTGCAAAATTAATAGAACATATAGTCAAGACATTGGCAAGGTTAGAAATAATTATTTTGTCCTTCAAAGTTTGCTTTCGTCAAAGAATGCTCCTTTTGCAGCAATTACAACATTGCAGACCTTTGGCATTCTAGCTGTTAATTTGTTGAGGTAATCTAAAAAAATTTCATCCCACACTTCCTGAAGCACCTCCCACAAGTTGATTCGGCTCGATGGGCACTTACCATACGGTCAAGCTGCTCCCACAAAAGCTCAATGGGGTTGAGATCTGGGGACTGCGCTGGCCACTCCATTACAGACAGAATACCAGCTGCCTGCTTCTTCCCTGAATAGTTCTTGCATAATTTGGAGGTGTGCTTTGGGTCAATGTCCTGTTGGAGGAGGAAATTAGCTCCAATCAAGCGCTGTCCACAGGTATGGCATGGCGTTGCAAAATGGAGTGATAGCTTTCCTTATTCAAAATCCCTTTTACCTTGTACAAATCTCCCACTTTACCAGCACCAAAGCAGCCCCAGACCATCACATTACCTCCACCATGCTTGACAGATGTTGTCAGGCACTCTTCCAGCATCTTTTCACTTGTTCAGCGTCTCCCAAATGTTCTTCTGTATGATCCAAACACCTCAAACTTTGATTAGTCTGTCCATAACACTTTTTTCCAATCTTCCTCTGTCCAATGTCTGTGTTCTTTTACCCATATTAATCTTTTCCTTTTATTGGCCAGTCTCAGATATGGCTTTTTCTTTGCCAATCTGCCTAGAAGGCCAGCATCCCAGAGTCGCCTCTTCATTGTAGACGTTGACACTGGCGTTTTGCGGGTACCATTTAATGAAGCTGCCAGTTGAGGACTTGTGAGGAGTCTATTTCTCAGACTAGAGACTCTAAAGTACTTGTCTTCTTGCACAGTTGTGCACTGGGGGCTCCCACTTCTCTTTCTACTCTGGTTAGAGCCTGTTTGTGCTGTTCTCTGAAGGGAGTAGTACACACCGTTGTAGAAATGTTCAGTTTCTTGCCAATTTCTTACATGGAATAGCCTTCATTTCTAAGAACAAGAATAGACTGTTGCGTTTCACATGAAAGTTCTCTTTTTCTGGCCATTTGGAGAGTATAATCGACCCCAAAAATGTAATTCTCCAGATACTCAACTAGCTCAAAGCAAAGCCAGTTTTATAGCTTCTCTAACGAGCAAACCCGTTTTCAACTGTGCTAACATAATTGCTCAAGGGTTTTCATGGGTTTTGTAATCATCCATTAGTCTTCTAACGCGCTTAGCAAACACAATGTACCATTAGAACACTGGAGTGTATGTAGATATTCCCTTAAAAAACAGACGTTTGCTGCTAGTATAGTCATTTACCACATTAACAATGTATAGAGTGTATTTCTGATTAATTTCATGTTATCTTCATTGAAAAAAAACTGTGCTTTTCTTTCAAATAGAAGGAAATTTCTAAGTAACCCCAAACTTTTGAACGGTAGTGTATATGTATGTGTGTGTATATATATACATTCAAATGGTATAATTTCCCTGCATTTGGCTATAAGGCAACATTGGTGGAGATGTACGAAGCCCAGAAACTGTATCAGCGCACGTTATGTGCGCTGATACCGCTTCTCCCCGATGTATGATCGGGGGACTGGGCGGTAAATGACAGGGGAGCTGTGCGCCCCTGTCATTATCGGCGCTGCTATCTATAAGATAGCAGTGCCGACGGCAGGGCCATGTACGAACGGTCATAACGCAGCCATCGCGGCCACTCCTGTTTGGCCTCCGGTCCGCGAGCTGTAATGCTTGCGGATGGTGCCATGTTTCAAATACCGTCGGCGGCGCTGCGCTGTTTCTCCCAGGCTGCCGAAGCCCGATTCATATCTTCTGCCCTGCTGTCACCGGGCCCCCCGCTCTCTCCAGACCCGGAACTCCAAGCTCAGCAGAGCCCCCCCTGATGGCGGCCCTGGGTATTACTAACGGCTTTGGGGCTCATTTACATTTGGATGTAAATCTATTTTATGGCACACCTCTTAGATGTAGCAGTACACTTCAATGCGCGCTCATAGGTGCTGCTTTCACAATGTGCCTGAAATGCTTTTTCAAAAGTAGGCAAGTATGCTTTATGTCTATAGCTTTTAGGGCCATTTTGATGTCACTTCAGGGGCAGAACTATGGGAGACAATGGAGGCGCCTGCCTCCGGGCACCAGCACTGAAGGGGCACCTCTTCCATTGCCCACAATATATTCACCCCACTTAGGGCTGTAACTATGTACCCGAAGTGTGCCGTCACGGCTGCCCAATACATGGCACCTCTTCCCGGCATCTGAGAAGCCACCATACACTAGTGGAGAGCTCCGTGTCAGACCATCAGCTGTCGTCTCCGTCTAACTATAGCCTGTCCCTACTTATTGGTGTCGCTGCTCCTCAGATTATGTCAGTGTTACACGTCCGGCATTACAATGTCAGCGGCTGTGAAGGGGGGCACCAAATTATAACTTGCCTCTGGGATGAATTTACGCCATTGTGTCACTTTCCATGTTTGTGTTTACCTATAAGCCTGGTTTTTACAAATTTAATTATGCTTTGTTTCCAGGGCTTTATTCTGTACATTGAATGTGTTCAGTATGCTTCACCACATGATTATATAGTTTGTTCTTATCCATTGACTGGGGTTGTGCTACTATCTAGGATTCCTAAGGACGCTCCAGGCGGCACTGCTGCATAGATTCTGTCAGCAGGGTGCCATACAGGCACCCTGCTAGCCAGATGCAGAGACCGTGGGTGAGCAGCGGTGCTGCCAACAAAGCCCTGCGCACTGTGAACCCACTCCGCTCGCACACCCCTAGTTACGGCTCTGTATACCCCCTACATACATATAAAATAATATTTAGGGATCACCCCCCCCAATATAAGACATTATTCACAGTCCTCAATTTTGTACATCTGCAAGCATTTTATTACTGCATTTCCCTGACTACATCACATGCATATTCCTCGTCCGTCTCTAGCAACACAACACAAAATGGTACATAAATTGCCTTTGCATAGTTGCCAGAATAGACAATTAATCATGGTTATTTGATATTTAGTGTAAAAGTCCAAATTCGTATACTATTGATTATGAGGAAGGCTGCCAGTATTCAGATTCCCGTCATACATGTCAGAGTCACAAAATCTTGGCAGGTTAAATATTAACATAAATAATACAAAGAACATTGAAAACATGCAAATTGTTCCAGAGGGCAATACTTTAGGCATATTCAACCCCCTTTAGCATGCATCCCTGCCATGCATTCCCGCAACCAGGCACCTGCACAAGGATCCCAGGATGACAGACACAGCTGGCAGGGACATCACGGGATGCAACAAGGCAAGAACACTTGGGAAGACAAGAGATTAGTATCTGTTCTCCAGCTGCTGTAGAATTACAAACCACAGCATGGGCTAGAAATGAAGACCCCCTTTGTGAGACTGAGGAAGGGGTAGAGATGGCACACACACCCTCTTTTTTTGTTGGTGACCCTGAGGGCGGAGACCAGCTTAGCATGTTTCTTGTGTGTAATCTAATGCAGGTCAAAAACTTTCTTTTCCACAGTCATGTTGGAAAAATGCATCTTCAAGGCTTATACTGTGATTAGAACAGTTACACAGTACCGAGCAGTAAGTCAGTTACTAAGTTCCCTAGATCGGATCCCACCAGCATTCAAAAATCTGCACCTTCGTGCTGCAGAATCGCACTCAGCACCACGTGACCAGCAAGAGACTCCGAGGGTTAGTCAGTGTGC
This sequence comes from Taudactylus pleione, assembly GCA_031769625.1. Classification (NCBI taxonomy): domain Eukaryota; kingdom Metazoa; phylum Chordata; class Amphibia; order Anura; family Myobatrachidae; genus Taudactylus; species Taudactylus pleione. The sequence goes on from JAUIMM010000153.1 coordinate 5,294,250, forward strand.
GCACACTCCCTGGCCGCACTCTCCTGTCCTAGTTGTTACACTGCTCAGTCAGTGCACTGAGAGGTCTGATCGGCGGAATGCTGCTTACTCACTGAGGTCAGCAGGCGGTCCATTAGGCCAGGGTACTTTTTTTTTTTTTTAGGTTTAAAATCAGGTAGGGTCCAGCGACCCGCTAAAACAGCTTACCAGGAATTCTGCATTTATATCCTGCTTATCCTTTCTTTTGCCAAGTCTCATTTAGCATTTGATCAGTAGACACAGATTGCTGATCTTTTATGCAGCTTCTGTAATATATCCTACATATCCTTTGTAGTAGTCTCATATCTTATGTGAATCAGTTGATCTCCATTAAAAGGCTTATGGTTCCTTGTGCCTCTTATTACTAACCTCTGGTCTGTCTGTAATAATCAACTTAGTATAGCAGCATCTTATGTTAACATTACTTCTAATTGGTATTATTCAGTTTATTACATTGATAGGAAATCTGGAACTAATAAAATGTCACCGAGCCAGCTAAATGATACTCAACTGCCTGTTGTTACTGACTGTCAGCGGTAAGAATAGTGTTACTGCTACACCAGCTAGTTCTGCATGAACCTGCAAATATAGTCACAATCCATAATAAATAAGACAGCTTTTATGGGAAAAACATTTTATCCAGGGTCTACTGCTGGCTGAGGATGTTACCCTTAATTATGAAAATGGTAAAGGTCTTTTTTTCGTTTTATTAAACAGACCCATTTGTAATACACTGTTAATTTACCCTCATGTACTTTGCACAATTGTTTGTACTCTTAAATTTTAGCAGAATATGCTTCTTTTTTCTAACATTAACACGCAGAGAAGTTTGTTAATAAACCTTTTTGTGACCAGATTGTTAATAAATAAATGTTACTGTGACCAAAACAGGTATAATTAATTACAGAACATAAAATAGAGGCTTGGCAAACTAGTTTCTACAATAGATTACACCAGAGTTTCCTAAACTCCGCCAATATAGTCCAGGTTTTTAGTATATCCATGCTTGAGTCCATATGGTTAAATCACATTGACTGAGGTACTAATTAAGTCACTTGTGCTCAAGCATGGATATCCTTAAAACTTGGACTATAATGACGAAGTTTAAGAATCTCTGGAGTACATTGTTACGTTATACTATAAAGGAGTGTACACACTAGACGATATGCTCCCTGAGCGATATCGTCTAGTGTGTCCCCGGCAGGGTGTGCTCAATGTCGTTCATGACATTGAGCGCACCCACTGAACCATATCATTAATGATATCGTTCAGCGCCGGGCTCTCTCCCCCATTCCATAACATGCAGCAACCTGACAACATAGTCAGTTTGGCCTGCATGTTAACCCGATGAACGATAATGACGAATGACCCGCGGGAACACACATCGTCGTTATCGTTCATCGTTTTTGTGTTAAAAATGGATGATAAAGTGGACGACTGAACGATAACGATATCGTTATCGTTCAGTCGTCCACTTTAATCGCCCAGTGTGTACGCACCTTAACAGTTGTTCTCAAACTTGGTCCTCAGGATCCCACACAGTTCACGTTTTTCAGGTCACACAGCAGGTGCACAGGTGTAGTCATTACTGACCTTTTAAAATATCCGTAAGTGGAGCTAATTATTTCGCTTGCGAATCTGTGAGGAGACTTGGAAAACATACACTGTTTGGGGTTCTGAGGACCGAGTTTTAGAACCTGTTCTATAACATATTAAATAAATCTGTTAATCCTGTGTGGCTTCTTAAGTTTACTTAGCCTTATTTATTGTCATACTCTAACAGTGTGAAAAATACGTATATTTTATCTACTTTATTTCACTGTTCTAAAATTAAATGAAATAAAACATTCCTCAGTCCGCCATGATGCTGCCCAAAATACACTCCACATCACCCCTCCAATCTAAATTTTTCCAGCCCCTCTGACATGCAGATGTCTTTCACAGCTAAAATTCTTTTATATAACATGGCTGTAATTCATAAAGAAATAATTCCTACATAATGCATACATAAACAAAAGAAGTGAGTCAGGACAATTCCCTCAAATTAGGAGATATGGTTTAGCATATTGTTGAACAGCATTTGGTGAGATTCATGTGTGTCACATAGCAGATTCTCCGACCCTCTTACAGCAGTTCATCGTCTGGCATGTTCCCGCTGGCTAACCTTTCTAATGTGCACATGTTGTGACTACCTAGCATTTGTGTGTTTGCGTTTCTCCAGAGGCCGGAGTAGCATGGGCACCACCATCTTGTTTTGGTCAGCTGACTCCAATATTGTCCAATTCCTGGGGAGTTAGGGTTCACTGCAGAAGTCAGCAGCTCTACTGTATGACTACGGCTTTGTCTCCGAGTGCTCCAGTGCTTTTTAGCTCCCAGTTTAGAGCACTTGTCTCTTGTTGATTCCAGCTTCTGTTCAGTGATCAATCCTAATCAAACACCTGTGCTTCTCTGCCTCAGCCTGCATATTCCAGTAACAGCCTGCAAATCCCAGCATACGGTCACAGCCTGCATATACCAACGTGCACTTCCAGCCTGCATAAATACCAATGTGCAGTACCTACCATAGTCTGCTAATGCCAACATGCTGTACATGTATCAACCTGCAGGCTATCTGCATTATTTACAGCAGAGGCGTAACTAGGGTCTTTGGCGTCCAGGGCAAGATGAAGACACACACAGACACACACACAGACACACACACACACACACACACACACACACACACACACACACTCTCTCTCTCTCTAAGCTAAGCTACATGCGCGTGACAAAAAATTGCCAAAAGGTTGACCAGGCCTGAACTAGGAGTCCTCTTATAGCTAGTGTTCACACTTATGCGGTAAAACATACCTTTCTACTTCAGGGTCCATAGGGTATCCACAGGGTACCTTGGGGTATAGGTGTGACGTCAGTCATCGGGCACCATAGAGTTAAGCTTTCAGCCTCCCAGGATGCACTAGGGTCCCCCTCCTATACCCCGCCCCCGAGCCAAGGCACCTCAGTTTAGTTTGGTGCCTGGCCGGAGTCGGGTGCACCTGTTGGAGTGGGGGCTAAGAAGAGCCCCTGAAGCTTTTCTGCATGCAGCTGTGGCTGCACATCTGGATGTACAGCATGGACAGTCAGTCCTGACGTCCATGCTGTCTTCCCTACACCCCCGACGGTACCAGAACGCCGATACCGATCCAGGGATGCTGGTGAGCATCTGGGGTCACAGCTAGCGGTGACCCCAGATGTTCCGGACCATGGCCGGATTCAAGGGGGACAGCAAGGTAAGCAGCGGGGTCCCGCGGTGGGTCCCCGCTGTTACATGGTCCAGAGTCCCCAGGCAGGGGGCTCCCTGGGGACTGGCTGCAGCGTGGAGCCAGGTAAGAACCTGCGCTTCCACTACCCCCCTGGGACAGCGGACCGCAGCAGAGCAGTAGCGCTGCGGCGTCCCAGGGGCTAAATGCATGCCAGGGAAGCGTGCCTTCCCTGTCTCACAGCCGGCGCCTCCCCCGCTGCACACAGCCCTCTCTGCACTCTGCCGACTGGCCCTGTGGCAGCGCTCCTCCCCCAGGCCAGCCTCCTCTCTGCTCCTCGGCGGCCATCTTCCATGAACGCATGGTGAACGCTGCTGGAAGCCTGGAAGGAAGCATCTTGGTCTGGGTTCCCCCGCATACCTCTCCTCCGCTGTGTCAGGTCTGTGTATGCAGCGCTGTGTCCTACCAGACCCTGTGTCTGCGTAGTTGAGTGATCAGCGCTGGTTAGTGCAGGAATTGATTTTCTTTGCATTGTATGTGACTGTGCTAGCGCTGCTGCCTGTATCTTCTATTCTGACTGTCAGCTTTATTACTGTCCCTGTTCTTTCTGCTAAGCCCTTGCGGTGCGGTGCGGTGCTGCGCTGCAGGGTGGTCTCTCACCTCTTTAAAATACAATTTGTGAGAGGGGTCACATACTTAGTACCATCTTGTCTGAAAGTGGTTTTCCTCTCCGGCTACAGTGTACTACGTGTAAAGTACCTTTAGCGGAGGGGGATGGTAGCGCGGAGGGCCTCTGCTGGCAGTGTTTGTCAATGGCGCGGCCTATTACGGTTACAGCACCGGTACAGGAGCCGCCCTGGGCTTGTTTCGCTCAGGCGCTTACAACCTTAGTGGGCCAGTTAGCTCCGCAGCCCGCGTTTACACATATGGGTTTGTCCCAGCAGTCAGTGGTGTCGTCACCCATGCAGGGTTTCCCAAGACAATTGGTGGTACCCCGCAGTCTCCCTATTTCCCCTCCCGATTTCTCAGGAGCCGGCGTGGGTTAACTCCCTGACGAGTTCTGTATAGCACTTGTCGGATGTGTTGCAGGGGGAGACTGTGATGCGGCCACATAAACGGCGGGTGGCGTCTCTGCTCCTTATGAGGATGATGAAGGGACGTCTGATGATGGGGAGATTCTGGATCCTTACGATCAGGAACCTCGCCATACTAAGGACGCTGACGCTAGGTCCAAGGTATATATTCCTGGACTTATTCGGGCAGTCCGCACAGCCTTGGTGATTGAGGACGAAGTTCCCCCAGCTGCTAAATCCAAGTATGCCTTTTTTAAGGATGTGAAGGGTGACGTCACTGTCTTTCCTCTTTCGGGTCAGTTAATGGACCATTTAGAGGAGGCGTGGAAACAGCCTGGCAAGCGATACCAGCCGCAGAGGCGCCTGGCAGTGGCTTATCCGTTCGCGGATAATTATTTTGCTAAGTGGGAATCCCCTCCACAGGTGGATTCTCATGTGACACGTCTTGTCCGTAGTGCCACATTGCCGATGCCATCCATGTCCTCCCTTAAGGATGCTACGGACCGCAAGGTAGAGATCTGCCTGAAGTCCGCTTATTCCCTTGCGGGGGGGGGGCAGCGCGGCCGGCTATGGCCATTTGCTGGGTTGCCAGAGCAATGGAGCGCTGGGCGGATTCATTTGAGGCGTCCTTTGATTCCGACTGTCCGGCCGAACAAACGGAGTTGATTGGTAATCTCCGTGATTCGGCCACTTATATCAACGAGGCGGCCTTAGACATTAGTACACTGGTGTCTCGAATTTCTTCAGCAGCGGTGGCTGCTCGTCGCACCTTGTGGTTGCAATCCTGGAAGGCGGACGCTGACTCCAAAAAGGGTTTGGAGGCGTTGCCCTTTAACGGAGAAGTTCTTTTCGGTCCAGATCTGGACAAGATTGTGGCCACGCTGGCGGCAGCCAAATCGGCATGTCTCCCGTCGGCCGCGGCTCCTACTGGTTCAGGACCATCGTCCTTTCGGTCTTATAGGGCCCAGGGCAGGCCCAAACCACAGTCTTTTCCCCGACAGGCTGGCCCCAAAAAATCAAGCCAAGCCCCGGAAGCAGGCATGGAGTACCAGACGTCCGAACCCTAAGCCTGATGACAAGCCTGCGGCCTGACGGTCCGGGCCTCCCATTGGGGGATCCCAAAGTGGGAGGCCGCCTGCTGCAGTTCGCCCGGTGTTGGTCGGTCACCACGACGGACACTTGGGTTCTGGAGGTGGTCTCCCACGGGTACGCCCTCTCTTTCCGGCACAGACCCCTGGCTCGATTCTTCACCACGGGTCTTCCATCAGACCGGAACAAGGCCACGGAGCTTTGGAAGGTCTTGCACACTATGCTCCAGGCTGGAATTATAGTGCCTGTTCCATTCTCCCAGAGGGGCCAGGGTTTCTATTCAAATCTTTTTTTGGTGCAGAAACCCAATGGGTCGTATCGTCCGATTCTCAACCTCAAAGCTCTCAACAAGTCTTTGCGGGTGCCGAAGTTTCGGACGGAGACCCTACGGTCCATCATTCTGGCGCTGGAACCTGGGGACTACATGGTGTCATTGGACATACAGGACGCTTACCTGCATGTCCCTATTCTTTTGCGCCATCAACAGTTCCTCTGGTTTGCAATCCGCAGCGACCACTTTCAGTTTCGGGCGTTACCTTTTGGCCTGGCGACAGCACCGCGTGTGTTCACCAAGGTGATGGCGGTAATGGCGGCTTCTCTGCGGCTGCAGGGAGTCCGCATGTTGCCGTACTTGGACGACCTGTTATTAGTGGCAGGATCTCCAGAGCTCCTTCTACGCCACTTGGACCTGACCATTGCGCTGCTGCAACGGCACGGCTGGTTAATCAACTGGCAGAAGTCCACTCTAATCCCGTCTCGGCGGATTCTGCACCTCGGAGCCTTATTGGACTCGGGACAGTATAGGATCTTTGTGACGGAGGAAAAGATCTCTGCTTTACAGTCGAGGGTGCGCAGTTGTCTGCACAGCCGCCGGGTGTCTCTACACTCGGCGATGAGGTTACTGGGCTCCATGGTGTCGGTGTTCGACATGGTGGAATATGCCCAGTTTCACTCCAGACCTCTGCAGCAACTGATCCTGTCCAAGTGGAACGGGCTGCCTCAGTCTCTAAAGTCCCAGACGATAGTGCTCACCCCGGAGGTTCGCCTGTCCCTTGCCTGGTGGTTGCAGACGACCCATCTCAGCAAGGGACGTCCGTTCTGGGTTTCAAATTGGGTCCTGTTGACAACGGATGCCAGTCTTCGGGGCTGGGGAGCAGTTTCGGGTCCACACTTGTTCCAGGGCAGGTGGACGCCGACAGAAGCGGAGCTTCCAATAAATATCTTGGAACTCCGTGCGGTCTTCAATTCTCTCCAGCAGGCACATCGAGTTCTCCAGGGTCGCCCGGTGCAGGTCCAGTCGGACAACGCTACCACCATGGCCTACATAAACAGGCAAGGAGGAACCCGAAGTCGGGCGGCTCTCGTAGAGGTGTCTCGGATCCTGGTATGGGCGGAGCGCAATCTTCCGGCCATATCAGCGGTCTTCATCCCGGGAGTGCTAAATTGGGAGGCGGACTTTCTAAGTCGCCAGGACGTTCATCCGGGGGAATGGTCCCTGCACCCGAACGTTTTTCAACTGCAGGTGGATAGGTGGGGTCTTCCAGAGATCGACCTCATGGCGTCCCGGCACAACAACAAGTTGCCGGTGTACGGGTCTCGCACAAGAGACGAAGAGGCGTCTCTGGTGGATGCTCTGTCCGTCCGGTGGACGTTACGGTTCGCATACATGTTTCCTCCGGTTTCCCTTCCACGGTTAATCCGGAAATTCAAACAGGAAGGAGGGACGCTCCTGTTGGTAGCTCCCGCGTGGCCCAGGCGGCACTGGTTCTCAGACCTTCAGGGTCTGTCCGTGGACAGTCCTCTGCGGTTGCCGCTACGACCACACCTTCTGTCGCAGGGTCCTTGTCTTCACCCGGACCTGGCTCGGCTGTCTTTTACGGCGTGGCTGTTGAGAGAGCCATGTTGAGGCCCAGGGGTTTTTCCAGCTCTGTGGTGCGTACCTTGTTGCGAGCTCGGAAACCGTCGGATATACCATCGCGTGTGGCATACGTTATTCCAATGGTGTCGACCGAGGGGTTATGCACCGCCGGAGTTTCGTCTGTCTAGGATACTTGCCTTCCTACAACCGGGACTAGATCATGGGCTTCGCCTTGCTTCTTTGAAGGTACAGGTTTCGGCCCTGTCTGTCTGGTTTCACCGTAGGATTGCTACAATCCCGGATGTGCGCACCTTTATGCAAGGTGTTCTCTGCATTCAGCCGCCCTTTGTTCCACCTGTGGCACCTTGGGATTTGGCTGTGGTCCTGAGGGCTCTCCAGGGACCGCCGTTTGAACCACTGAGCTCAGTGGATCTTAAATGGCTAACAGCTAAGACTGTTTTCCTTCTGGCTATTGCTTCGGCCAGACGTGTTTCTGATTTAGGGGCTCTCTCTTGTTAGACCCCCTTTCTTGATTTTCCATGGGAACAGGGCAGTGCTCCGCACTCGGCCTGAATTTCTTCCCAAAGTTGTTTCCCAGTTTCATGTTAACGAGGAAATAGTTGTTCCGGCCTTTAACTCACCTGGTCTTTCAGTGGGTGAGGCCACTTTGGATGTTGTGCGGGCCTTAAGGACTTATGTTGACCGCACTTCTTCGTTTAGGAAGTCGGACGCCTTGTTTGTCCTCTATGGCTTCCGTAAAAAGGGTTGGCCTGCTTCAAAGCAAACTTTGGCAGCCTGGATCCGTATGGCTATTTCTGAAGCTTATCTTCATGAAGGTCTGCCGGTTCCTCCTTCTTTGAAGGCTCATTCCACTAGGTCTGTGGGTCCTTCGTGGGCAGCTCGACGTGGTGCCTCTGCAGTCCAGATCTGCAAGGCTGCTACGTGGTCCTCTGTCCATACCTTCGTGAGGTATTACAGGTTTGACACCTTCGCCTCTCAGGATGCTTCCTTCGGGCGGCGGATTCTCCTTTCAGCACAGGAGCGTCCCCACCCTTAAAGGATACTGCTTTGGGACATCCCCAAGGTATCCTGTGGATACCCTATGGACCCTGAAGTAGAAAATATGAGATATGGTAAGAACTTACCTTTGTTATCTCTATTTCTACGAAGTCCATAGGGTTCCACAGGACTCCCACCCTGTCGCACCTGTGCTGCAGGTGGGCTTTGGTCTGGTCACCGGTTTTCCCGTCTCCCTCTGGTGAGAGTGTGATTCTTGTGTGTATCCAGATCTTCTTTCTCTCTTCCTTCTCCTCCGGCCTATGGCTTGGTAACTAACTGAGGTGCCTTGGCTCGGGGGCGGGGTATAGGAGGGGGACCCTAGTGCATCCTGGGAGGCTGAAAGCTTAACTCTATGGTGCCCGTTGACTGACGTCACACCTATACCCCAAGGTATCCTGTGGAACCCTATGGACTTCGTAGAAATAGAGATAACAAAGGTAAGTTCTTACCATATCTCATATTTTTAATAAAAAATGGGGACTCCAAAAAAAATATATAAGGGTAGTCTGTGCGGCTGTTGTGCCAATTATAGGACATGTGAGAGGTTCTGGTGTGGGGGAGATCTTTATGGCATTTAAGGGGTATTTGTGGGTTAGCCTGATGATATGGAGGAGGTCAGATTGGCATGTAAGTTGCATGTGGAGTGGCCTGATGGCATGAACAAGGCATATAAGGGGCATGTGGGTGGTTTGATTGCTACTTAAGTGGCATGAGAAGGGGGGGGTCTGATTTAACGGAGTAGGTCTGATTGGCACTTAAGGGACATGTAGGGTTCTGATGGGCGTGTTCTGTTATGGGGAACTTATGGCTGGTCCCTTAAGGGACGTGTGGAGTGTCTGATGGAAAGTTGGATGTCCGATTGACACTTAAGGGGCATGTGATGTTTCTGTTCGGCTTGTGTGGGTGGCCTGATGTCATGAGGAAGTCTGATTGGCAGTGAACTAGGACCCAACACTTTTTAAATGATGGGTCCCTGTGACACATAATTCTGGACTTGGGCCCTGATTCAGAGCCAGACACTCTGACAGAGCGCTCGCTCTGAATCAGGGCCGTCCCTCTGTTTTTTTTTGAGCGGCCTCCTGGCCGCTCGCACAGCTGTGGGTAACCACCCACAGCTATAGCGAGCGGCCAAAAAGATGGTCGCGATGGTCAAGACCATCGCGACCATCGGGCTTGCGACGAGACCCTTGTGGTAGGGTCTCGTCTGCCACAAGCCCTGGAGTGCTTTCGGCTCTATCACTTGTGATGTCAGTGGGGCCGGCCCCAGACGGTAGGCGTTCCCATGGGAACGCCTCCGTCTGGGCAGCCCCAGCATGCCCACCAAAGGGGGCGTGCTGTCACTCACCATCAACAGCACGCCCCCTTTGTAGCGAGACCCATAGCGATGGCGATCACTGTATAACCAACGTTATATCGTTAAAAAAAAAAAAAGAACGAGCAATTGCTGCATTCTTTTCTCTTGCTGTGTTGTCTTTTATTGGCATAATACTCCATCGGGGGAATTCAATTCAACGTGATGTTGAATAGCCGCAGGAGGGAGCTCCTGCAGCTATTCAATTCACCGTGCTGTTTGGGTGCGCTAAGGCTTCTTCTCGCACCTCCCTAGGGATGTGAGGAGAAATCCGACCAACGTGCCGGGCGCGCAGCTTTTTTTCTGCTTAGCGCGGCGCTAACAGCCGCGCGCCCGGCACTTTGGTCAGAGAATGCCTGTTAATGCGCCTTAACACCCTTGATAACCGGCATTCTCCGACCACACAGCGCGGTGTATTGAATAGCAGCATGAGCTCCCTCCCGTGGCTATTCAACATCGCGTTGAATTGAATTCCCCCCATGATAGTTGCAATTCATTTATTCCTTGTATTTTACATTTGTTTATTATGTTATGTCTCTACATACCAAGTGTTGCTCTATAAATAAACTTAAATATACATCATGTTTTTTAATTAGACTAAACAAGACAACATCCTTATATCTTAGGAAATGAAGGGAATGCAAATTAATCTGTTTAGGGCAGTGACCGCTCAAAATAGAACCATTTATTCACAAGATATTAATATTTACTGAGGCTTCAAATTCTTACTTGCAATGCAATCAATTTATTTAGAGATATAGAGGGTGTTGTAGAGTTCAACGCAAGTCTGTTTTGCAGATGGATCTTGCGAATTTTGTGCTGTGTGTGCTCTCCATAGCGAGCATACACATCTCAGGGTGCTTTCAATTGAAGCACATGTTACCTAGCGGCAGAATGGGTGGAACTGGGTGTCAATGGGGCGTTTATACAAAGGCTTGTAGTGATTGCGCAGTTCTGTGTATGCACTATGTGCTGATTTCAGATGCATCTTTTGCAAGTGTGGGCTGATAATGACTGTTATATAAGAGAATATATGGATCTATTAAAAAAAGGAACCAAAATGAACTAAAAAGTGCATTTTAATTGAAAGTTTACTGATTTTTAAAGTCTATAAAAATCAGTATTTAATTTTCGCATACATACCTTATTTTTATCTTGTGTTGAAAAACAAAGACAAAACAAAGCATGTTCTCTAACATGTCTCCAAGTTGCAGTATTTGGTACCAAAAGCTTTGGTGGGAATCGATATGACATACCGCCGGACATAAGCCTGGCGGAAGGTATACCGACACCGGAATGCAGAAGACTGAAGATCCGGTCAGGTTAAGCATTTTAACTATACCTAACCCTCCCGACCCTAACCCTCCCTGCCTAATTCTAACCTCCCCCTCTGGTGCCTAACCCTAACCTCCCCCTTGGGATTAATAAATCTAACCACCCTCCCTGCACCCTAAACCTAACCTTCCCGGGGTGGGGTGCCTAGCCCTAACCCCCCTTTTCCCCTAGCCTAACCTACCAGGGGGGTGCCTAATCCTAATTCCTCCTGGGAGCCCCTAAACCTAACCCCGCTGCCAACGCTCGGCCTATCTTCGTTCGGTATGCCCGGGCATCAGGATTTTGACGGGTGGATAATGATAGGCGTCGGGATTTCGACGCCTATCATTAGTCCCATGCCGGGATTTCACAGTCGGGAAGCCTTCGGTCTGCATTTCGACCGCCGGCTTCCTGCCCGCATACCCTTTGGAGGGGGAAATACCTCCTCCAAAACACAAGCATTGTGATTATCAAGAAGTGGTTTGTAGGTGAAGTGTGAAGTTTGTTGTGATGATATTGGAAGAATGGGGGGTGTCGGAGGTGCGGGCAGTGCCGGCTCCCTCACTGTGACAGGAGCCGAGTGTTGCACTTAATGCTACAGTGCAGCACCCTGGTGTCACCCCTCGGCGGGTGACAGCCGGGTGCGGCCCGCACCCCCCTTGTGACTCCACTGTATGTAGGCATTTCATTTACTCTGTTACAGTTTGTTAGCTGCTATTTTCATCTGATAGTATGTGTAGTACTATATGATATACTGTAATACCTAGTGTTCCTGCTAGACCGCAAGCTTTCCCCTCATGGTGAATAGATGCCATGCCCAGGTCACTATCACCAAGGTCTCTATCACCAGCACCACACTGTGGGGAGCTTTCCCATGAATGCTCGGTACACACCCTACTATGATGAAAAGAGGGCACATCTCAAGGACGCGCCCTTTTCTAGTAGCCATGCCCCTTTGTCTGGCGCCCTTCTGTGATAGCCGCCTTGCCCACCATAGAATGAGCACTAAATAACCTTTTGTGGGTTGTGTCTAATCCTTCAAGTATAGTGCATTGCTGTTTTGTGTTTGGAAGAAATTCTGGTACTGTCTGGAAAATTTGTGTCATGGATGTTGCATTTTTTGTCATATTTATAGAGTGTTTGGCCAACCACAGTGTATGGGAACCTTTGTGATCTTATGCTGGCCATACACTGTGCAATGCCGGCTCCCACCTCCACCTTTTGAATGGGATCGTACATCGCATCCCAGGTCAGATGATTTTGCAGGAAGACCTGGGGATGCGATGTTCGACCCCGCGGGAGCGCACAGCACGATATCGGGTACGATATCATGCACATACACGGCACGGTATAGCACCTATATCGTGCCGATCCGTCGGATCGGCACGTATATCGTGCCGTGTATGGCCACCTTCAGTCAGTCCAATTGCTAAATGATTAAGGGGCCCATTTATTAATGATCGCATGTGCGATCCTATCTGCCGGATGTATTATCCGGGACATGCAGGGAGACGGGCTCCGAAAAGAGCCTTTCCCTACGATGTCTCCGGAGGGCAGTCGGGGCTTCTGCGCATGCGCAGTCCTGCGGACTGCACATGGTGAGCGCCCATTGACTGCGTAGGGATCTGGAAGATCCCTCCGCCAGCTGATATGCGGTAAGTCCTCATAGACTACAGCGGCTAACGCTATCTTCAGATACATTTGGCAGCATCGCATCCCCCATAGAAACCTATGGGGGAGGCGGCTGCTAGCGGCAGTGGAGGGATCGCAGCAGGTATCGGAGATACCTACTGCGGTCCCTCTTTCATACATCCGGGGTATGCTTAGTATTTGAGGTAAACCCCCGAAAACAGGTGTTTTCGGGGAATTTAGCTCAAATTCACTTTGATAAATGGGCCCGTTGGTCAGAACAGTTTCAGTGCTTCATAGTATAGGTTTTACAAGTTTGTGGATCTCTTGGCCTTGAATTATAGTACCTAATTACTCTCTAAACCAGTGGTTCCCAAACTTTTTTGAATCACGGCGCCCTAGAGTATCATCATTGTTTTCACGGCACCCCTAAATTTAAGTTTGTTATTGAGAAATAAAAAAAATTTTTTTTAGTGAAGTGAAGTAAATTGTGTCATCCTTCGGTTCAGTTCTGTAGTGGTGGACAGGTTTACACTTCTGTTTGTGCACATATTTACATTACATTGACCATAAATAGTGTGATTTTGTGCTGAACCACCAACCTGAGGCACCCCTGCAAGTGTCCCGAGGCACGCGCACAGTTTGGGAACCACTGCTCTAAACTATAGTAGAGCTGCAAAACCATTCACAATGGGAAATTAACATTTGAGTTGATGATACAGGATGACTCAGCTGACCATATGAAAACTGGAAGACGTTCCTGGGCAATGACATTTTGATGTAACCAGGGAATATTATTTTTTTGTATGTTTTTTTTTTTTTTTTTTATATATATGATAACATACAGTCAAGTGCATAAATATTGGGACATTGACAGAATTTTCATATTTTGGCCTCTATTCATCACCACAATGGCTTTGAAATGAAACAAACAAGATGTGCTTTAACTGCAGACTTTCAGATTTAATTTGAGGGTAATTATGTCCAAATCAGGTGAACAGTGTAGGAATTACAACGGTTTCTATATGTGCCTCCCACTTTTTAATGTAACAAAAGTAATGGGACTATCAACTCAAAAGCTATTTCATGGACAGGTGTGGGCTATTCCCTCGTTATTTCATTATCAATTAAGCAGGTAACAGGTCTGGAGTTGATTCTAGGTGTGACATTTGCATTTGGAATCAGTTGCTGTCGACTCTCAATATGAGATCCAAAGAACTGTCACTATCAGTGAAGCTAGCCATCATTAGGCTGAAAAATCAAAACAAAATCAAAACAGAGAGATAGCAAAAACATTAGGTGTGGCCAAATCAACTGTTTGGAACATTCTTAAAAAGAAAGAACACACCGGAGAGCTCAGCAACACCAAAAGACCCGGAAGACCGCGGAAAACAACTGTGGTGGATGACAGAAGAATTATTTCCCTGGTGAAGAAAAACCCCTTCACAACAGTTGGCCAAATCAAGAACACTCTCCAGGAGGTAGGTGTATATGTGTCAAAGTCAACAATCAAGAGAAGACTTCACAAGAGTGAATATAGAGGGTTCACCACAAGATGTAAACCATTGGTGAGCCACAAAAACAGGAAGACCAGATTAGAGTTTGCCAAACAACATCTAAAAAAGCCATTACAGTTCTGGAACAACATCCTATGGACAGATGAGACAAAGATCAACTTGTACCAGAGTGATGGGAAGAGAAGAGTATGGAGAAGGAAACTGCTCATGATCCAAAACACCACCTCATCAGTGAAGCATGGTGGTGGTAGTGTCATGGCGTGGGCATGTATGGCTGCCAATGGAACTGGTTCCCTTGTATTTATTGATGATGTGACTGCTGACAAAAGCAGCAGAATGAATTCTGAAGTGTTTCTGGCAATATTATATGCTCATATTCAGTCAAATGCTTCAGAACTCATTGGACGGCGATTCACAGTGCAGATGGACAATGACCCGAAGCATACTGCAAAAGCAACCAAAGAGTTTTTTAAGGCTAAAAAGTGGAATGTTATACAATGGCCAAGTCAATCCCCTGACCTGAATCCGATTGAGCATGCATTTCACTTGATGAAGACAAAACTGAAGGGAAAATGCCCCAAGAACAAGCAGGATCTGAAGACATTTGCAGTAGAGGCCTGGCAGAGCATCACCAGGGATGAAACCCAGCGTCTGGTGATGTCTATGCGTTCCAGACTTCAGGCTGTAATTGCCTGCAAAGGATTTGCAGCAAAGTATTAAAAAGTGAAAGTTAGATTTAGGATTGTTTAGTTTGTCCCATTACTTTTGGCCCCTTAAAAAGTGGTAGGCACATACAGAAACCGTTGTAACTCCTACACCGTTCACCTGATTTGGATGTAATTACCCTCAAATTAAATGTGAAAGTCTGCAGTTAAAGTACATCTTGTTTGTTTCATTTCAAAGCCATCGTGGTGGTGTATAGAGGCCAAAATATGAAAATTCTGTCAATGTCCCAATATTTACGCACCTGACTGTATATAATATATATAAAAGAGGTTTTAAGAAGACATGCGCCTAATAGTGTAGTGATTCAAGTAAATGATATACCGGTGCTGAATTAATGATTGTGCGTACCAAAATGAAATTCTTTTAAGCTTATCTGAAATCCAGAAATGAGTGGTCCGCCCTGGATGGATAGTATGAGATGTCGTCAACTGGATCACCTTAAAACGGAGCTATGCAAGCTCACAGAGGGGAAAGTTATATATATATATATATATATATATATATATATGTATATATATATACACACACACACACCGTATATACTCGAGTATAAGTCGACCCGAATATAAGCCGAGGTACCTAGTTTTACCACAAAAAACTGGGAAAACTTATTGACTCGAGTATAAGCCTAGGGTGGGAAATGCAGCAGGTGGTAGTGCCCCCAGTAGTAATTCCCCCTGGTTGTGCACCCAGTGGTAATCCCCCCTTTCAGTGCCCCCAGTAGCAATCCCGCCCTGGTAGTGCCCCCAGTGGTAATCCCCCCCCCTGGTAGTGCCCCCAGTGGTAATCCCCCCTTTTAGTGCCCCCTATAGTAATCGCCCCCTGGTAGTGACCCCTGTAGTAATCGCCCCCTGGTAGTGCGCCCAGTAGTGTCCCCCCCCCCCCCCAGTAGAGAGAGACGTAATAAGAATGAAATAAAAAAAATCACTTACCTGAAACCCCCGCTCCCGGTCCCGCCGCTGCTATCGGCTCCTCCGGCCGCTTTGCATTATGGGAGAGACGTCGTCATGACGACGTCTCTCCCATTACCCACTGCGGGAGCCAGAAGATGGCTCCCACAGTGGGAGCAGCAGCAGCCGATGAGAGTCTGACAGACTCTCAGCGGCTGCTGATTACAACAAACACACAGCTGCCGGCTACGGCGGATGTGTGTTTGTGCTGTGTAGCGCTGACCGAACTCCGAGTATAAGCCGAGAGGGTACTTTTTCAGCACAAAAAATGTGCTGAAAACCTCGGCTTATACTCGAGTATATGCGGTATATATTATATAGTGTAGTGTTTATTTTTTGAATCAATGGTGTAATTAAATATAGAGGCTGCGTACCAGAATATGCTAATTCAATAGACTGTAGTATGTCTTGCTTCACATGTCTCCTAGTACCCTTTCTCCGTCCTTCACTGGAACGTATGCATTCAGTGTATACGAGCTGGATGCAAAATGATCCCTCTTTAGTATATTTATATACAGGTTCTCTACCCTTTGGACATTTTACCTAAGAGGACTGGGTACCCTTTTAAAAGATAAGCATTGCTCTTATTATTTTATTATTTATTTTTATGTTTTTGTATACTGTCTCCCTTCATCTATGTAACCCAATAAAAACCTGTATATGAATATACTAACGAGGGATCATTTTGCATCCAGATGTGCTTTGATGTGTTTTTTTTTCTTCAGAAATGGTCTGTCTAGCCACTGTACCATACAAGCCAGTTGTATGCATATATGGTTGACTGGTGCACCTTCACTCCAGTCTCAGCCACTAAACTCTGTAGCTCCTACTAAGTGATAGTTGGCCTCTCTGTGGCTTCTCTCACAAATGTCCTTGCTCTGAGTTTTGAGACCAGCACTTCTCAAACTGTGTGTTGCGACACCTTAGTGTGTAATGAGTTGGTCCCTGATATGTCATGCACAATGACAAGAGTTGTGACACAAAAAGAAAGCCTAGGTCCAACATGACACGCTCCGGACAATAAACAGAGCAAAGGAAGTAGACTGTGATTTCCAAATCCTACCCTGCTCAACTGGATACTGCGCGGGGTTGTAAAATCAAAGTCTTATCCACACCCTGACTTCATGCAGCATAAGAGATGACCTGGGAGCAGAGAGCCGCAGCAGTGCAAACATCTCAGCATCATGACAACTGTCATGGAGAGCAGCTGGGAACAAGAAGTCACAGACTTAGTAGGATAGGAGACTTAAGACTGTGACACATTAGACGATATGCCGGATCGGACGACCTATCGTCCTCATCGCCCAGTGTGTACAGGCTGTGTCGCTGACTATGCGCGCTGCCACCTGTCAGCGACCTCGTACGTTGGACCTGCATGCAGCATGGCCCTCGCTGTCGCTCCCAGGCATCGGCAAGTGTGTACGCACTTGTCGATGCCGGAACCCCCCTCAGGTCCCGTCACTAACGAGGTTGGTACACACTAGACATTGTCTAGTGTGTACTGGCCATTAGAGCAGATGAAGAGAAAAGGAGTCCTAAGGCAAGTAAACTATAAAATGGTTAAAGAGAACAGGGGAAAAGGGTTGTTTGGTATGTAAACTACTGCTGGGAGTGTGTACTTTGGGTACAATTAGGTTTATTTAAGCTTATTTTATTTCTTTGTACCATGTATGTGGAATTTACTCCTCAGTGTGTCACGGCAGACAAAAGTTGTAGAGCCATTGGCAGGGGCTGGCTGGCAACTTTTAGCCTGGGGGGCAAATGCATGCAGGCGGCCCTGGCAGAGGGGTAGCGTGTAGCCAGGGTGCCCGAATAACATTCATGCTACGGCGCCCCGCCCCCTCAAGTGTTCCAGGGAGGAGGCGGGTCCATATGGGATTAATGTAAAGTAAAAATAAAGATTAGGAACAGCCCCGTCATGGTGCCCATATGCAGTGCCCCCCCTGTGCCCCAGGAGAGGATCCCCTTATGCAGGCCTCCAGTAGTGCCCCCAGTAGTGATCCCCCTATGCAGTGCCCCCAGTAGTGGTCCCCCCTGTGCAGTGCCCCTTGTGCCCCCAGTAGTAAGCCCCTGATATAGTGCCCCCATTAGTGGTACCCCCTATGCAGTGCTGCTTATATAGTGCCCCCAGTAGCAGTCCACACCCCATGTAGTGCCCTTAATAGTGGTAACCCTTATGCAGTGCCCCTTAAATAGTGGCCCCAGTTGTAGTCTCCCCCCTATGCAGTACCCCCAGTGTTGTCCTTTTTATAGAGCCCCCAGCAGTGGTCCCTCGATGCAGTGCCCCCAGTGGTAGTCCCCTCCCCCCTATGTAGTGCCCCTAGTTGTAGTCCCCTCCCCCCTATGCAGTGCCCCTAGTAGTTGTCCCCTCTCCTTGTAGTGCCCCCAGTAGTAGTAGCCCCCCCCTTGTATTTCCCCCATTAATAGTAGCCCCCCCCTTGCAGTGCCTCCAGTAGTGGTTCCCCCTTTGTAGTGCCACCAGTATTCCCTCCCCTTGTAGTGCCCCCATTAGTAGTAGTCCCCCCCTTGCAGTGCCTCCAGTAGTGGTCTCCCCCTTGTAGTGCCAGCCTCCCCCCCCCAGTAGACACACTTACCTGAATCCCCGCTCCCACCGTCGCCATCCGCTCCTCCGTCTGTCCTTCCCGGGCATTATGGGAGGGATATCATATGATGTCATGATGCCTCTCCCATTGCCCACTGCGTTAGCCGGAAGATGGAGCGGCTACTGCAGTGGGCGCAGCAGCAGCTAATGAGAGTCTGACAGACTCTCATTGGCTGCTGCTTACAACAAACACACATCTGCCGGAGCCGGCGGCTGTGTGTTTGTCACTTGTGTAGCGCTGACCGAACTCCGTCCGGTCAGCACTACACACGCGGTGCTGTCTGTGTCACAGTGACACAGGCGGCCCGCGGCCCGCATGACGCTGCGCCCCGGGGGGCGCATGGTGGCAAATTTGGTGGACAGGTGAATACTTTTGCAAGCCACTGTATGTAGTTTATTATGTTTCCTTGTCAAATATTGAACCATTGTGTACCATAAGCTTATCAGTAATTGTTAATAACAAGTTCGAATAACTTCTTATCTGGAATTTACCAGTCAGTACAATAGATACATTGTAATTTTACCTTCTGGTCCTTATTGCTTCTCATTGCTTTTATACTGTAAGGAAACTAGATTTTGTTTTGCGCAGAAGGGAGTCTTTCATAAGTGGTTTAGCTTGAATGCAACTAGTTGTTTTTGGACAAAGATGCTTTAGTACAACGTGTTTACATTGTGAATTTAATGTGGCCTCAATAACCCTAATTTTATAGGTTATTATCTTAACCCACATTTGTTTCAACATTTCTTCTTAGAATAAACATTATTTTATCTTCGCTGGAGGTTCTGTAAAAAATTCATAAAGCTAATTCTGATCTTGATTACCATTCCATTAAAAAGTTTAAAAACTGACATAAGCATGGTACATTAAAAACCTTTTTCAGTATGTAACCTTTGGCAACAGTTATGTGAGGTATAAAGGAGAAAATATAACTCTGGAATGGATTAATAAAAAATTCATATATAAATACGGTATAGTATGTGGAAATGAGTGTTATAACCTACGTACATTAATTGTTATAACAGAAAATGTTAAATTCATATAACATGAGGTAAAAAGATATTCATTCATGTATTTACACCAAAATGCTATTTATTAGGTAAATGTGAAGTATACTGTAGGGATATATGTGATTTCATGTAAATGTATTGTTAATGTATGGAAATGTATGCAAGACTTTTTGACAGTTGCAGAAGGGGGTGGAGTGATACAGCTTGGATTAATTTTTTCTGTCAGAGAAAAAGCAGCTGGGTACAGAGTGGTATATAAGAGCTGTTAGCAGCACAGAGGGGTAGTATGCTTTTCCCTCCCTCCAGTGCTCATGCTCCCCTGTGTCCTGAGCAGGGTTGCTGACTTTCTGGCTGCCAATTATGGAAGGGGGCAGCCAGATCAGCATCGCAGGTGGGCGTGGCCGGCATTGAGGGGATGAGCGGGGCGTGTCCACGCGATCGGGTCTATTTGTCCCCACCCCCGCTACACAATGCCGAGATTACCAGCATTGTGGAGCAGGGGGCAGGTCCAAAAAGACGCAATTCAGTGTGAATCGCGACACCGATCCCCCCCCCCGTCCCCTTCCCCACTGGGAATTCTCTTGTAAATGTGCAGGGGGTGGGGGGTGCGAGGCTTGCCTGACTTTTTGGGGGGCCGGGAGGGGCACCCGATTTTCTGGAGGCTCCCGGCCGCATCGGGAGGGTAGGCAAGTATGGTCCTGAGCAGCCGCTAAGTTATAAACATAGGGCTGTAAACTGCCTGCCAGGCTCAGGGGGGTGAAACCAGAGAAGGGAGCCTGGTGTCGCAGCAGGAGCTGTGAAGGGCTGAGTGGGCTCCCCGGCAGCTGCGACGTCTCTCACAGGATCTGTGACCAGAGGTATCCGTCAGCGGTGGTCAGCAGGGCTGAGAAGCCGAGTTGTGGAGTTGCCTGTCATTTGATAAGGAGGCTGAGCAGAGCCCGAATCAGAAATATAGCTGCCGTCTAGGTGGTAGAGTAGATTTTAATCAAGAGGGCTGTGTTTGAATGTCACCATCACAGTGACTTTCATATCCTTGATAATTCTACCCATCAAAGACTGTCAGGAAGAAGACTGACTTACAGTAAGTCTACGGTTACCTACAGTCTGCCTGCAGACTCAGCGCTCACAGTAGTGTACAGAAGTTAAAATTAACACTTATACCTCTTTAACACCAAAGTTCCGGGTCTGACCCGGGATTTGGAACATGTTTCCAACCCGGATCAGACCCGGGACAAGACCCCCTTTTACACTACAGCACCGACCTGGGCACCATTCCCACCGGAGCCGGGTTGGCACTGACCCGGCTCTCTAGTGCAGGTGAGCAGCTATTCTTCTCCCTCCCCCCCTCCTCGACCCTCTTACCTCACTCTGCAGCGGTCCTAAGGCAGGGAGGGTGGGTGGTATGCACTGCTCCGTTCTGGTTGGGTCGGCCCATGTTGCAGTGGACGCTTGGAGATGAAGTCATCTCCAAGTGCCACTGAAGCTGGCCAATCAGACGGCATGCGGCATGATCTGGGTCATCGTGACCCGGATTGCGCTGTTTACACTGCAGGGTGACACGGGAACGACCCGTGCTCTACCCTGCAAGTTACACGAGTTGGATCCCCGGGTCCCTGGGCCCGGGTGGATCCATTTACACTGACAAAAATCCAGGGTTGATGCGCGTTCACGTCCATCAACCCGGGATATTTATGTCAGTGTAAAAGGGGTATTACTCTTCTGATAAATCTGGAGCAATTCTGCCTACAGCAGATGTACTACTATATCTTTAGGCGGCTGTATAATTGTTATTAATTGTTATTATTGTTATTAAAGCATCAGTGCTATCATTCAATATAGTCTCAATGTACGCTCGGTAGGCATAAAGATCATTGGATTGTGATATGAGCCTGTTGCCCAAAGTAACATCCACTTGGCTGAATAAAGTCACTATGGGGTAATTAATAAGGGCGACCCAAGCCCCTTGGGGTATTGGAGTGTCATCGGCTCGTACGATCTTGCACATCATGTACAGCAACGTGGTGTTCAGATCGTAGTAGTGCTGGCCGCTGTGTAAGATTCAATCGGTGCTGTGTCGTATAACAACACTAAAGGTTGGACTTCAACTTATAGAATTTTCTCTACGCTAGTTTGTGTCGGGGGCACGTCAAAAAGATCCAGCTCTGTTTTTGCGCATTCAACGGACTCGAAGTGTATGAAACACATGTTGTTTAAAAAATATCACCAACTCCGCGCCTCGATTTTCTTTTCTTCTTTAAGTTGCGTTGTCTCCGTTTTTGACATTGAACATGTTGACATGTTGACATTCAGCATGTAATTCTATCTCTGACCCTTACTGTAGCCCTAAGCCTACTGGTAATAGTAATGGTAATAACAACATTATGATAATATCGACATTTCTGATGTTGTCTTTCTGGCAATGTTGACATTTTGTAGGTGTCGACATTAATGATGTGGACAATTTAAACATTTGGACATAACGAATGTTGACCATCTGCTGCAGCAATTTGAATGTCGGAATTTTAACTGTAAACATTTTAACCAGTGTAGGTACACATACCTTTTATATGAGGAGCTCTTAGGGGGCAATTCAATTATGCCGCGTGCAACCCGCTGGCCGTCTATAGTAATGGACGTCTATCAGAGCAATTCAATTGTTTCTCCGATAGACACCCATTAGCCACACATAAACCCTGAAAACCCTGAGCTTGTAGGCGTGGTAAATGCTAATGGGTGCTCAAATGTAGAAACAATTGATTTGCTCCGTACAGAGAACATGCAGTTTTAGTAACAAGTTGATGAGCAGCTAATAAGTGTAGTAGTGCAGTACACCAAACGTTTTTAAAAAGAGTGGGTGCCACACCATTTCTCTTAATATAAAAAATGAAGGGGGAGATGTAATAAGCATGCCTTTTAAGATCTCTAAATGCATTGCCCTGCTTTGTACATTATTAAGTTGAAGAAGGACCAATTACCGAATGCATGTATTAAAAATGCATTTGCCAAAGTGGAAGAGTGTTAACTCAGTCTCTGGCAAATTACACTCTGCCTCTTTTGGCGTATGTGACCACTGTTTGCAGTGAATCTGCATATTCGCCAGTCTAAACTCCCTAATGTCACCCGTGGACAGAGGCTGGCTGGCAACTTTCAGGCTGGGGGGCAAACACAAGCAAGTGGCCCTGGCTTTTCTACCGGCACACTGTGAAACATTCCTGAACTTAGCCCCCCGATAGGGTAAAGCCATCAGCAGATTGTGTTACCCTACAGTATCCTATGCACTACTATTTTAGCAAATTCTTTCGGAGAGGGCCGATCTGGATCTGACGATATTGCCGGAAGAGCGTGTCGAAGTCAGATAATTGGATATGATCGCTTGCATTTATTACCTGACGAGTCTATGGCCTGATGACGAATTGCTTGGACGCTACTCTGCATCAGCGCAATTCCGATACGCACAAATATATATTTATATTACTACAAGGTTTAGTCAGAATGTGGAAAACAGGTTTAATGTGTATGTCTGTGGGTGTTTGCATATGTTTTGAGAAACTCTGCATACTGATACAATATGCCTGTAACAAATAATTAAAATGTAACACAGATAGTGATATGATCAGAGAAGCGTTCTAAATGCAAAGTTGGGAATCATTGTCAGGAACCTGCAGATCATTAACAATTGTATACCTTTTTGTTCGGTGCTGATTTGGTTCATAGGAACTGACACCTACACTCTAAGTGGAGAGGGGCCTGTCGCAAGCTACCAGACAAGGTGGCAAAAGCTGGGGGTCTCCCCCTGATTAGAAATAAACCTTTAATTACAACTTAGAATTTGGTTCAGGCAATGCCTAAATATTAAAATATGCCATAAATGGATAAAAGTTGGGGATATATATATATATATCAGTCAGGTGCATAAATATAGGGACATTGACAGAATTTTCATATTTTGGCCTCTATTCACCACCACAATGGCTTTGAAATGAAACAAACAAGATGTGCTTTAACTGCAGACTTTCAGAGTTAATTTGAGGGTAATTACATCCAAATCAGGTGAACGGTGTAGGAATTACAACGGTTTCTATATGTGCCTCCCACTTTTTAAGGGGCCAAAAGTAATGGGACAAACTAAACAATCCTAAATCTAACTTTCACTTTTTAATACTTTGTTGCACATCCTTTGCAGGCAATTACAGACTGAAGTCTGGAGCGCATAGACATCACCAGACGCTGGGTTTCATCCCTAGTGATGCTCTGCCAGACCTCTACTGCAAATGGCTTCAGTTCCTGCTTGTTCTTGGGGAATTTTCCCTTCAGTTTTGTCTTCATCAAGTGAAATGCATGCTCAATTGGAATCAGGTCAGGGGATTGATTTGGCCATTGCATAACATTCCACTCTTTAGCCTTAAAAAATTCTTTGGTTGCTTTTGCAGTATGCTTCGGGTCATTGTCCATCTGCACTGTGAAGCGCCGTCCAATGAGTTCTGAAGCATTTGGCTGAATATGAGCATATAATATTGCCCGAAACACTTCAGAATTCATTCTGATGCTTTTGTCAGCAGTCACATCATCAATCAATACAAGTGAACCAGTTCCTTTGGCAGCCTTTGGTATGTTTTGAATCATGAGCAGTTCCTTTCCTTCTCCATACTCTTCTCTTCCCATCACTCTGGTACAAGTTGATCTTTGTCTCATCTGTCCATAGGATGTTGTTCCAGAACTGTAATGGCTTTTTTAGATGTTGTTTGGCAAACTCTAATCTGGTCTTCCTGTTTTTGAGGCTTACCAATGGTTTACATCTTGTGGTGAACCCTCTATATTCACTCTTGTGACGTCTTCTCTTGATTGTTGACTTTGACACATATACACCTACCTCCTGGAGAGTGTTCTTGATTTGGCCAACTGTTGTGAAGAGGTTTTTCTTCACCAGGGAAATAATTCTTCAGTCATCCACCACAGTTGTTTTCTGTGGTCTTCCGGGTCTTTTGGTGTTGCTGAGCTCTCCGGTGCATTCTTTCTTTTTAAGAATGTTCCAAACAGTTGATTTGGCCACACCTAATGTTGCTATCTCTCTGATGGGTTTGTTTTGATTTTTCAGCCTAATGATGGCTTGCTTCACTGATAGTGACAGCTCTTTGGATCTCATATTGAGAGTTGACAGCAACTGATTCCAAATGCAAATGTCACACCTAGAATCAACTCCAGACCATTTACCTGCTTAATTGATAATGAAATAACGAGGGAATAGCCCACACCTGTCCATGAAATAGCTTTTGACTTGATAGTCCCATTACTTTTGGCCCCTTGAAAAGTGGGAGGCACATATAGAAACCGTTGTAATTCCTACACCGTTCACCTGATTTGGATGTAATTACCCTCAAATTAAATCTGAAAGACGGCAGTTAAAGCACATCTTGTTTGTTTTATTTCAAAGCCATTGTGGTGGTGAATAGAGGCCAAAATATGAAAATTCTGTCAATGTCCCAATATTTATGCACCTGACTGTGTGTGTGTGTGTGTGTGTGTGTGTGTGTGTATATATATATATATATATATATATATATATATAAAATCTCCATTACACATACTCTGATGCACATAACACACACAAATAAAACATACATGCATACACATAGACGCTCACATGCGTACTCGCATACATACATACGAACATTACACAGACGCACATATGCGAACACATATGTATAAAAAGGTTCCTTCACATTAAACCTGATATTAGAGGTTTTATTAGCCAATAATTATGTTGTGAAATGTATGTATATGATATTTAAGGTACAGAAGCTAGTAGACATGTCATGTTTGGTACCTTTCTAAATCCCTGTTTATTTGTAGATCATTGGTTCTATCGGCAAGGAGATCGCAGCATGCGTTCGCAAGATATGAATAATAGGTTAGAATGTATCTCTGTATGTAGTGTTTTTTATTAGTTCTTTGTTGGGAAACCTACACAAAGAAGCAGCTGGAAAGCTGATCCATACCTCTGATGACACCATATGAACTAACCAATGAACGGAGTGACCTGAAGCAAGAACCAATGAGCATCTGTTATTCTGTGCCTTTGTTGTCTCTGAAACCTGTACCGAATATAGGCTTATGAACTGGGGCAGTAGTCAGTCATTTTCTCCATATCCTTGGGTGATGGTAACCGCAGATTCAGGATTGAAATACTGCATACTGGGCCAGTGCGCATGCGTATGTATCGGTTTGTACCTTTGTATTTACTTGGTTTTTGCGCTAATTGTGTTAGATCTAAGCGTATAACTTTTTGTGCTTTGGAACCACAATTGGATTGGAAAGCAATTATTTCTTATGCGACTTGTAGCGCTAAATAGCGACATGTTGGGTATATAGATTTAGGGGTATCAATACGCGCGTCGTCAGTGACATATTGGGGGGTACACACTGGCCGATGTTCCCGATATGTCATCTGATCCACTGGATCAGACGACATCATCTAGTGTGTACCCGGCATAAGTTAAAAACTCACTCTTAAGAGCTCTGAGGAAGAGTGACCACACTTGAAACTCGTTGGTGACGGCATATGGACCCATCTGCACTTACCTGCTGAACCTAATTGACCTTCCATGGACGGCTTGGCAGTTGCCTAGAAGGGAAGGTTTCCGGATATCTCCAACAATATTCACTTTGTGGCACCTGGCCAGGTGCCGAACACTGTTTGGTTAAAATTTTTATCAAATAGTCGATTTGGAATTTTTATTATTTATTTATTACTGTGCACTTTATTGTTTGGTCTTTTGTATACCTAAAAGTGACACTTTGAAATTTGTTCATGAATAGATACGTATTTGTTTTCTTGACCTATTACACTATGGTCGTTCTCTTGTTATTTATCGTTTTATGAGAATTTGGATGCACATTGGAACATTTCTTGGTGGAAAACCCAGAATAACATTTAATATACGACACCTCATATCTCGTGTGGGAACGTGTGTACATCGATGCATCGGATGAACTGTATGAAAGAAGGACAAATGACAGACTAGTAGCGTCGCAAGTGTCATACGAACTTTGTTTTTGATTATTGATGCTTATTACTTGGAGGAAACCCATAGTATGATGCTGTGGCTGCTTGAATCCTAGTGCGGCAGTGCTTGTTCACAATTTCTATTATTTGTATTATCACTCTTAAGAGCTGCCAGGGTACCTGTGAAGCTGATTGCTGAAGCACAATATGAGAATGCAGCTGCTGTGCATCCACCCCTGCAGTCGTTTCTTAGCTTCTAGTCCTTCCTGTGCTTGGTGGCTGGCAAATACATTGCTCCCATAGGAAAAAACACACTAAATGGGAAAAAATTCAAACACATTGTCTCCATAGGAAACAATACAAATACATTGCCACCACAGAAAAAAACACATTGCATGACACAGGAAAAAACATACATTGACCCCCCACAGGAAAAAAATGCATTGTCCCACACAGGAAAAAAATACATTGTCCCACACAGGAAAAAATAAATACATTGGCCACACACAAAAAAATACATCTTAGCCCCCACATAAAACAATTAAACACATACTGTACATTAGCCCCAATAGAAAAAAAAAAAAAACATGGTCCCACACAGAAAAGAATAAAACACATTGGTCACCACAGGGAAAATAACAAACACATTGGTCTCAATAGGAAAAAAATAACACTGGCCCACACAGGCAAAAATAAATAAAACACATTGGCCCCCAGCAGAAAAAAAAAAACACACATTGGCCCCTACAGAAAACAATAAAACACATTGACCCCAACAGGAAATTAAAAAGCACTTTAGCCCCCACAGGAAAATATAAAAGACATAGGTCAGGGATTGGACTGCTGAGGACTGCGGAAAAGTTATTTTCTCTGATGAATCCCCTTTCAGTTTGTTTGTGGCATCTGGAAAAACGCTTGTACTCCAGTCCAATCCCTGTACCTTTTGCAGAATATCAGTCTGTCCCTGATGTTTTTCCTGGAGAGAAGTGGCTTCTTTGCTGCCCTTCTTGACACCAGGCCATCCTACAAAAGTCTTCGTGCTGTGTCATGCCAACAGTAAAGCATCCTAAGACCATTCATGTGTGGGGTTGCTTCTCAGCCAAAGGAGTGGGATCACTCACAATTTTGCCTAAGAACACAGCCATGAATAAAGAATGGTGCCAAAACATCCTCCAACAGCAACTTCTCCCAACCATCCAGGAACAGTTTGGTGATGAACAATGCCTTTTCCAGCATGATGGAGCACCTTGCCATAAGGCAAAAGTGATAACTAAGTGGCTCAGGGAACAAAACCTCGAAATTTTGGGTCCATGGCCAGGAAACTCCCTAGACCTTAATTCCATTGAGAACTTGCGGTCAATCCTCAAGAGAGGCGGGTGACAAACAAAAACCCACAACTTCTGACAAACTCCAAGCATTGATTAGGCAAGAATGGGCAGCCATCAGTCAGTGTGTGGCCCAGAAGTTGATTGACAGCATGCCAGGGCGAATTGCAGAGGTCTTGAAAAAGAAAGGTCAACACTGCAAATATTGACTCTGAATAAACTTAATGTAATTGACAATAAAAGCCTTTGATACTAATGAAATGTTTGTAATTTTACTTAAGTATACCATAGTAACATCTGACAAAAATGTCTAAAAACACTGAAGCAGCAAACTTTGTGAAAACCAATACTTGTGTCATTCTCAAAACTTTTGGCCATGGCTGTACAAATCCCGGGCTGCATATTGCAACAGCCAGTGATGGTGCGGTCTGTACAGCTGTCAGAACGCTCAGTAACGCTGACCTTTCATAATTTCCGACTCCTGATCAGTGCCCTATCTAAGTATACTGGTGCTGATAATGGTGCTTTTTAGAATGTAAGCTCTTACGAGCAGGGCTCTCTACCCTCTTATGCTTCTCCCTACTTTAGTTTCATCTACTTCTTACTCACCACCAGGGCACCTAACACTTGGTTGTTTATGCTCTGTTGCTTATCTGGGTTTTATGGTCACTAATGTAGCAATATATATTACCCATGTCCTGGTCCTGTATTGTATTGTTCTGTAATTCGCTTGTCTACAACTTGTTTATGTACTTTGTAAGGCGCTGCGGAACATTTATGGCGCCATATAAATAAATGATGATAATAATAATAATGATGGGCGTGCATAGCTCCTCGATCATTCTAAATATTTTACTGATGTAATACATGCAGTGAAGTTGTAACTACTGCACATAATGTGCGCAGTTACCGCAAATACATCTAGCAAATGTTCATGCATCAACTCCAAAGAGACAACTTTACTATATTTCCATTTCTCTATCCTGAACATTTCCTTAGTACAATACATGTGAGGGCAGTGCAGTGGCTCACACAGGAGACACACCATAGAATATATAGTGATACATTTTTTTTTTTTAAGAAGCAGAAGTTACAGCATTGCTATTACTAGGTGATCATGAAGTAAAGAAATAGCATAAATGCAAATCTCTTGCTCACATTACAAATGCGTATTATTTCTGTATCTTTTTTTTTGTTTTGTTTGTATTTTAGGACTGAAAAACTTCAGCGATGCTCCCAGTGTAAATTTGCCAGATACTGCAATTCACTTTGCCAGGTAAACAAACCCATATTTATTAAAGTTAACACACACTCACACACACCATTTTTGCACATATGATTTGTTTTCAAGTGTATGTTTGCTCTGTTAGGAACAGCAGGTAACATATTATCTGTGTAGGTGTTGTGGTGCTTAGTGCAGTGGCTGGTGTTTCTATTGTTTTATTCTTCGATATCGTTCAGTCTTTTAAAATATCGGCAAGTGTGTATGCACCTTAAGTTCAGATCCATCTACTCTTCATTTCTTGCATAAAAATGTGAATTCTACTTCAATATGTGTTCAAGAAAACAAAGCAGAGAATGGCGCTCAACAGCCTTAATGATTTAATTTATGCCTGCTGTAATACACCTGTACACACTTTACAGATAATATTTTGTATTAAAATGCAAAGGACTAATATGTTTTCCTCAAAATATATATAAATTTTTTTTATTTAAAGCAAGCTGTATTCACCAGTGGTGAATTTAACTAGGGGCTGCAGGCTCCGCAGTACAATCCGCCACTTCAGTTAGCCAATTGCAGTCCAATTGGAAGCGCTAACTGCCAGTCACACACAGGACAGGCAGCCCCAAGGGGATGTGTTTTCTCTCCCTGGGACTGCTGGTCCAGGTTGCGATTAGCAGAGAGCAGCTTCCAGTGGAAGCAGCTCCTCTACCTTTCGGGCAGCCCTACACGGCTTATAGGGGCTTCAACCGATGCAGTCCCTAGAAACTGGTGTTATGCGTATGCGCTGCCCCACCATGGCTAGTGCATACTGCATGTGCCGGTCCCGGCCCCTGCCAAATTCAATGCGCAGGTGCTGGGACCAGGCCAGCCGGACCAGCAGCGGCAGCCCCCCTCATGCAAGAGGATAGCAGCCGCTGTTGGTAGTCACCCTGGATTCTTTAAGGTGAAAATTTACTAAACAGTGGTTTTGTAAAACCAACATTTTTGGGCAATTTTTAATTTGTAGATTGTAAACCACCAGATTTACTAATGCCAAAAACTGTCTCAAGAACAAGAAAAAAAAGCCTTTTCCAAAATCAATAAGAAAAAAGAAAATACAAACCAAATCCATCAATCCTCGGATTTGTAACACTGCAGGAAAAGCTACAATAAAACTGAGGTGGTTGTGACAGGTGAGAACTTAAACAGCATACTGTGTGAGCTAGCTGGCCAATCATGAGGAGGCTCAATAAACCTATTGGGCTTGATACAGAGGTGGATGCAGATGTGGCTGCGTCTTTTAGCAGACGCCCCTTAGTGAGTTTATGCAAATGCCGCAACACAGCCTTTCTCTGGTGTAAATCTGTGGAGTTGGGGTATGAAATGTTGACAATCATAATGTCGACATGAGAACGTTGACATGATGATATCGACATTTTCATGTAGATAATGATGAAATGTGGACATGTTAGAATGTCGACATATCATCCTTGGTCGGCCAAATTTACTTACCTGCTCCCGACTGCTGCAGTGGTCATGTGGTGCTCCAGCGTTTCTGGTAAGTAGTATTCACCTATCCTTAACCCTAACCCTCCCTTTAGTGCAGGGGTGGGGAACCTTTTTTTTTTTTTTGCCAAGGGCCATTTTGATATATAACATTATTCGTGGGCTTGGTGCAGGCCACGCCCCCTCCATGTGACATCACACGGGGGCAGGGTCACGATCGCTGGTGATTACAGAAATGTCCGGGTCATCCTCAGGATGCTCCGGGGAGTTGTAAGGGCAGCGGTGTGACCTTCTGAAGTGCCCTAAGGACGCTCTAGGCGGTACTGCTGCATACATTCTGGCTACAGGGTGCCATTCTATAAACCCTGCTAGGCAGATGAGGCTAGCAGAAAAAAGCTCAGAGGGCCAGTCCAAATGATTCAGGGGGCCTTATACGGCCTCCGGGCCTGAGGTTCCCTATCCCTGCTTTAGTGCCTCACCCTAACTTCAGCCTACATATCCCATCCCAAAAGCCTTATCCTAATGTCAAAATTCTGAAAATGTTGACATATTGTAAGTAATGACTTAATAACTACATCCACATCCATGCGTATGATATGGGAGGACTGAGACGTCCACTTGGAGCGTCTACAGATGCTGTAATACTGCCTGGTTTGTCTTTAGATGACACCATGGGTCGCACCGTTGAAACTTGCACCAGCCCCATGGTGCAAGTTTCAATGATGATTTTCCATCTAAGTATTGCCTCCAATTTGAATGTAGCATCTGTGTTCACAAACACTTTAGTGGCACACCCGTGACACTCCCATAACACACCCACAAGATGGAACATTTATGCGTGTTTTAATAGCACCCTCCCTGTCGCGGCCAAGGAACGCCCAGCTCTTTTTCATGACATTTCTGATACCGTGCACCTCTATTGCAACTGTGCATTTGTGGGTAAACATTGTGGGCCTAATTCAGAGGGGGAAGCAGTTTAGATTTGGTCGCAACTGGCTGATATTTTGTCTACTGCGCATGTGTGCCGTGATAGTCAGATAGCAAACGTTTGGGGGAGGTAACGGGGAGTGGCAACAAAAATGCAGGCATGTTGTGGCTGATTCAGGGGCGTGTCACAGCCAGTGACTGCGCCTTTGGACGCAGTGTCACTGGCCCCGACGTCTTACTTGCATTGGGCATTCTGAGCAACCATAGGGTTGACCATATGGGAGAGGCAACAGAGGGCGGCTACAAAAACTCGGGCGGTTTGCCTCCTTTTTTAGAGTCCACTGCGTCCACAATCGCAGTTGCGAATGCAACTGCATCCACCTCTGTCAGGCCCTGTATTTTGATTAAGAGGTAAAAATAAGGGGGCGTGACCTGCTGAGCTTCCGGCTAGACGTGCCTGACTGGAGCTCCCGGTGTCAGCGGCTATTGTGGGCACTCTTTGGGGTCTCCCTGCTTTGATCCCGGCTCCCGGTGTACTCTGGATACTCGCCGCGACCAGGCGCTCCACTTCCACCCGCCTCCAGTGCTGCTGCTGGCTGTTTCCCGCCTCGGCCTTGAGCAGGACGTGGGCCGCGGGCTTGAGTTCCAGGAAGGGTTGTCGCAGGGGTCCCGCTGCCGCCTCCTCTCATAGTCTCCAGCCACCTGATCATATTGGGCCCCTGCTGCCTCCTCTCATCTCCGACCACCTGATCCCATAGGGCCCCTGCCTGGGAGTATTGCTGGTTCTGCAGACTTTGTGGATTGCCCTGCTGGACCTGGAGGTGCTGCCTGCTATCAACCAGTGAAGTACAGGACAGACACTATCCTTTCTGTGATGCTGAGGTGAGCACTGTTGTGACCGCAGCGGGCTTGTAGTGGACAGGCTGGCCTTGTCTGACCCTAAGTGTGGCCTCTGGAGCCCTATTTCCCGACTGTTAGGAGCTCTATATAGAATTTCAAATATAAGGATGCTATATAGTGGCTGACAAAGTCTCACATATTTACACCTGACATCTTCTATCAAATGTGCAGCTGCATATGTCACCCACAAAGGCTCCCCACATGGCAAAGATTTAAAACT
Organism: Taudactylus pleione; assembly: GCA_031769625.1. Taxonomy (NCBI): domain Eukaryota; kingdom Metazoa; phylum Chordata; class Amphibia; order Anura; family Myobatrachidae; genus Taudactylus; species Taudactylus pleione. The sequence continues at coordinate 5,326,768 of JAUIMM010000153.1, forward strand.
ATGTGACTATCTTCCATCACTCCTACGATTGTTCTGACGCCACTCCCTGATTGATTCTTTATTTATTTGCTTTGAAATTGTGACCTTGGTTATATCTGTTTTGTTTCCACTTTACCTCCCTGATGGCACCCAAATGCAATAAGGCGACCAGTGTGGTGCCTTCTGTTAGTTTTTAAAAAAAAAAACGCTCGTCGGCCAGGGGGGCAGTACCATCCAGGTCTGGAAGTGCTGGCTATAAAAGTCCAGGTTCTGTATCTCAGACTCACGCGACTGATTCTCCAACGACACCCTACTCCTCCCAGTTGGGCGATAAAGCGCCCCTGACTGTGGGCTCTTTGGTTCTCCAGTGACCTTTGTTGAGCTCCATAACGAAGCGAATGAGCTGATTTATTCAGTGTGCAGGTCTGCTTATATACGGTTTTGTGCCCCAAAATATCACAAGAACCTTAGTCAGAGAGTACAGTTCACAACTATACAGTCAGATCGTGTCTACTCTACCTCTACCTATGCACTGCACAGCCGGGACACCTTATTGCATACCCCTCGGATGTGTGTGTGTGTATATATATATGTGTGTGTATGTATGTATGTATGTATGTATATGTGCCAGAAAGAGCATTGGTGCCCCCTCCCACCCCATCCTATTATTTTTCAAAGAGGGACATAAGAAACGTATCCAAAAAAGGGCCATGGACTCGTGGGGAAGGGCAGGGAAAAGATAGGGGAGGCCTGGAGATGCTGGGGATGAAAGAAGAGGAAGCTACAAGTGAGAATGATAATAAACAGAAAATTGACACGCCCAAACATCACCCCCTGTCCTGCGGTGCCTTGTGCCATGGCACTGGTCGCACCTAGTTACGGCCCTGTGTAATATAGAGGGTGGTCCATAAGTGTGGAAACACCCTTATATAGAAAGGTAATGAGTAAGGAAATATTAATCCAGTGACTACACATAATATGGGAGTGAGGGAAAACTTTTTAGGGTATATCACCAGTATAAGGAAAAAAGAAAGAAACTGCACTATCTAATAACAAAGTTTGAGCCCTGTAGCCCACCCTATCAAATTCGGGTACCAGCTAATAAAATCTGCACAAAAACACTTAAAAGTTATATCACACATAAAATATTCTTGGCGCAATTATTACATATATTTCCCAAGGGGTGCATGTATCATAAGGAAAATCGCTTCAAACAAAATTGCAATGATAATATAAAACAGAAAGTATTATCAGTACTGTTTGGAAATAAAGATGTTAAATAATGCCATATATTCATATAGTCCCATATATTAGTGGTGATTTGTAAGACACCACAGAGGTATTTTGTGCAACTCAAATGGGTGGACTTCAGGTACTGTTGTTCCTGACAATTCACTTCAGTAAAAAGGTGAATATTAGTGTTTTTTTATCGGCGTCCCGCTGAATTCTTACCGCAAAGATTGGTTCACTTTTCCACACTCAGAAGTAATTCTGCTCTTATGCGGTTATAATGCTTCTGCTCATGGTTACAGTACCTGGCTTATAATGCTTCTGCATGCGGTGCAGTTTTGCTGCTCAGATATCTCCGGTGCTGCTCCCCAGTAACAAATTGGTTTGGTTTCCTGCAGTCGCTGTGCTTAGAATGAGGCTCCATTCAAATAGATGTTTCTCCTACAGCTATCCCTAGCTGCAGGTGGAGGGATCACTCTAATTGCAGTGCTTTATGTAGTATAAAGCTCCGTACAAACGGATCAGCTTAACGATCAGACAATCGTTTGTCTGATCGTCCTGCATATGCTGGATCGAACATAAAGCAAATGTAGCAACTCCCCAACTATTATAACGACCCGCAATCAACGATCGTGGGTCCCTATAGTAAACAGGCTAACATGGTCGATATCGACCATGTTGGCCTGCATGCACGGGCGATGGTCGGTATCTATATCGACCATTTGTGCCCGCGCTCAACCATCGTTTGGTTGTTTGAGGGGGCCGGAAACCGGACAATATGAACGATAAAGATATCGCTCATATCGTCCTGTGTAATCGTACTGTGGGCCTGATTCAGACCCGCTCGCGAGCGCAGGACGCTCGCAAGCGGGTCGATGGTGCCCTACTGCTCATGCACACGACGGAGGGAGCTCCGCCGTGCGCATGCGCGAGACCCGGCTAGTGATGGGGTAGCCGTCGCTCCGGGTCTCGCACCAAAGGGGGCGTGCTGTCGATGTTGATTGACAGCACGCCCCCTTTGGTGGGCGTACCGGGGGCGTGGCTGCCAGACGGAGGCGTTCCCATGGGAACGCCTACCGTCTGAAGCCGGCCCCACTGACATCAGTAGTGATGTCAGTGGGAGTGATTTTGGCTCTGATAAAGCCAAAATCACTCCAGGGCTTGCGGCAGCGAGATCCTACCGCAGGGTCTCCGTCGCAAGCCCGATGGTCGCGATGGTCTTGACCATCGCGACCATCATCATGGACGCTCGCTATAGCTGTGGGTGGTCACCCACAGCTATGCGAGCGTCCAAGAGGCCGCTCCATTTTCATGTAGGAGGGCCCTGATTCAGAGCGAGCGCTCTGGTCAGAGGGTCCGGCTCTGAATCAGGCCCTGTGTGTATGTAACATAAGACAGCTGCTGTTTAAGGTTTGGATGGTAGTGCTTGAATTAGCCTGACAGTCGTGCTACCTGCAGTGAAGAGCAGGGGTTGTGATGGCTCAGGCAATAGTCTTATGCACCTGTAGGAAGTCCAGCAGGGTGAAACTTGTTAGGAAGTAAACAGGGGAGTCCACCACGCCAGCTGGAATAATCTTTGAAGTGCTCACTGACCGCACCAACTCAGATTTGTACCACAATCACACAGCTACTAACACTTTCCTACAGGTGCATGAGACTATTGCCTGAGCCAGCACAACCCTTCTTTTCACTGCAGGTAGCACGGCTGTCAGGCTAATGAATTTTGTGTTAAACTTGTAAAAAGTGGAAATGAAACTCATGAAATGTTACGTCAAGCAGACGGTGACAAACAATTAACCGTACTGCAGTATGTCGGCGGTGGAAGCACTTCAAAGAAGGTGAAACGCGAGTGACTGACTAAGTGCGTTCTGGGAGACCATCCATTGCGGTTACAGATGTCAACATTGCCAAAGCTACGGAGATGTTGCAAAATTTAAAAAGGTTAACTTTACGCGAACTTTCGGCTTCACTTTGCATCTCATTCGAACGGGTTCAGCATATTGTGACCAAGGAAATGAAAATGCATTGTGTGTGGGCCAGGTGGGTACCCAGAAATCTCACAGAAGAGTAGATGCAATGACAAGTTGAATCGTGCAAGAACACCGTTCTGATGTCTGAGAGGATTTCCTGAAAATAGATTGTGACATGTGACGAATCGTGGATTCCTCATTATGATCCGGAATCCAAACAGTCCAGTGTATGGAAACATTTCTGCTTTTTCCAAGCTTAACACAAAATTCAATCACCCATCTCTGACGTAATCTCAGACATGTCTTTCTCATCCCAGTTTTCTCCCCAGGCTGTTTTCTGAAGGCAGAAACAGCCTACCGCCCAGCACTTCCCCCCCCATCCCAATGCACCGTAATTTTTTATTTTTAGCCCATAAATTTTTTTATTTTCACACTGGTGGTGTAGCTAATACGCAATTACGCACACGCAAAAATTTTTTACATTTTTTTTTTCACTGGTGGTGTGGCTAACACACACACAAATTGTTTTTAATTTTTTTTACACTGGGGGTGAAGAGCACCCCTGATGGACTGAGTACCCCCTGGACAACACAGCAGAACAGCCAGCCCCTACGGATAGGACAACAGCCAGCCAACCCCTATGGACTACAGCCAGCCAGCCCCTATGGACAGGACAACAGCCAGCCAGCCCCTATGGATAACAGCCAGCCCCTATGGAAAGGACAACCCCAAAACAGCCAGCCCGCTCTTATGGACTACACCCTGCCAGCCAGCATCTATGGACAGGACAACAGCCAGCAATAGCCAGTCAGCCAGCCCCTGTGGACAGGACAACCTCAATTATGCAGCACAGCTCTCAGCACAACCTAGTAGTAGTCACAATGCACAATAGCAGCCACACAGCAGCGCAGCACAGCTTCCAGCTCCCTCCCTCTTCACTTTCCACAGCCGGAATGAAAAATGGTGGCGATCGCGGGACATTTATAGAATCCAAAACCCGCAAGAATCAGACAGCGGGATGATGAAGTTTTGCCTCGTTTTCAGATCCGAGTCAGGCGGGAAAACCCGAGCCGACTAGGATCTGACTCGGATCCCCTATGTCCGGGTTGGTTAGGATCTCTGAGATCCGAACCCAATCATCTCTAATATATAGAGATGGGGTCGGAGCAGTCAGACAGTCCAAGTGGTATTGTGGAAGCCTGACAGAACTCAGGGCCTGATTCAGAGCCGCTCGCAAAAAGCGAGCGCTCGCTCTGAATCAGGGCGTGTGTTTTTTTTTTTTTTGGTTGCAACCTCTTGGTTACCACCCACAGCTTATGCGAGCGGCCATGATGGTCGCGATGGTCAAGACCATCGCGACCATCGGGCTTGCGATGAGACCCTTGCGGTAGGGTCTCGTTGCCGCAAGCCCCAGTGGACTTCCTGCACTATTAGAGCAGGAAGTCTACCTACTGACATCACTAGTGATGTCAGTAGGGCCGCCCACAAACGGAGGCGTTCCTGCAGGAACGCCTCCGTTTGCTCAGCCACCCCCGTTCCCCGCCTTCCAAACAGGGCAGCTGTCAATCAACATCGACAGCTGCCCCTTTTGGATGCGAGCGCCAGAGCGAGTGCTTTTTGCGCTCGCTCCGGGGCTCGCGTGCGCACAGGGCCACCATCGACCGCTTGCGAGCAGGTCTGAATCAGGCCCTCATTGTGCTAGCAAGCACCTGATGGCCAGGGGGCCTGAGCCTAGACCTGTGGAAGACCAGGCCATCAAACTCTGGGACTGAGTTATGTGAATTTGAGTAGATTGGAACTTGTGTTACCTGCAAGGAAGCAGGCCAGACTGTGAGGCTGTACATGTGAGCAGCTGTGGCAACTAAAGCCAAGCCAGGCTGGAGCCTGTGATTATACAGTACCTGTGAGAGACCGGACTGGAGAGACTTTGAGATACTTTGTTTGCAGATTACCTGCCCAAGGGAGGGTAGTGAGGGTTCAAGAACTGAGAGAGTTGCCCTGAGTGAGGGCTGGGTGTTTGTTGTTTTGTTTTCTGTTTGATGCATACTGATGCCAGTAAAGCACCGTTTATTTTCAATTAAACCTGAAAAGCTGTGTGTAAATCCTTATTCGAGCACCTAACACTGCACCACTGACACCTCTCTACTGAACTAATGAATCCAGATCTATCTATCTATCTATCTATCTATCTATCTATCTATCTATCTATCTATCTATCTATCTATCTATCTATCTATCTATTTATGTGCTTCACATTTGCATTGAAGTGGTCTTTTTCCCATCTACTCTGTGCACCTCTTATAAACTTTTATTTTCTGGGGGCTACTCCGGTAGTATAGTACGTAGTCAAATAATAATAAATACAAATAGATATTCCTTCCGCATCAGATAAATCTGATATCTAGTTTTATAATAAAGCTTACAAAATGTTAATATCGCTTGGGGTACTAGCAGTTTCACAGATACCAAAATGTATTATTATTATTTATTTTTTTTGGTGCTAAATTCCATCAGCAATGCTGAAGTCTGAAGCACATTGCATAATTTTACAAGGTTTGGCTCTGAAGGGATTACAGATTTTTACATGCTTAGACTGCACTGCTTATGTTGCAAAACATGCAGAATGAAGCCGTAATTCAGTCGAACTAGAAGACAAGAAAATCCCCTCCAAAGCCTTCTACTTTAGTTTTCATCCATATTTTATCCTTCTATTTAGATCCCGTGTGAATGAATGTGTCAGTTATCTAAGATGTTCTTTAGGCTTTGAAAAACAAAAACCTTGTTTATCTCGATTATGCTTGCCTTGAACTAATTGACTTAAAGGTAAACTAATTATCATGGCTGGATGGCGTCAATTCACACAAATGTAATTATCTCACGTAGTCACTTGGTAAATCCCTCTCAATTTTATACTCCTGCTTAGTATTATCATAATTAAGGCTAATTATGACGAAAAAAGATGGATAAAGAAAGTGTAATATGATAGTGTAGCAAGAATGTAATGGTTATGAAAAGAGTAATGTCATTATTATAAATATAATACATTATTACAGGGACAGTAACAATTGTAAGGCATATGTTAATTTCATTACAATTAATGTTTATCTTTGATTTGAATTTTGATGCCAGCGTCCTGAATCCCGACAGTGGCATCCCGACAGGGTTAGGATACTGACACCTGTCGGTTGGTATCCTAACCCTCTCCCTACCCTAACTCTAACTCTGTCTCCCCGGTGCCTGAACCTAATCCCCCCCCCTTAGTGCCTAAGCTTAACCTCCCTGCATGCTAAACCTAACCCTCCCCCCAGGGCCGGATTGAGGGCCACATGGGCCTGGAGCTGAAAATAACCAAGGGCTTATTATGAGAAGCAGAGGAGGTGTGACCAGTGCCATGTGGGCGTGTACACCTCTATACTCTCAGCCCCAATGTCACCCTAAATATGTAAAATAAAAAAAATGCTTCATTTTGTGAGGTAAATAGAAATACAATTTTACTACTTATGATTTATGGCTGACCGTGTGGAGGGCAGATGGCCAGTCAACATCATGTTGTCATGACAATGGGCCTATTTTTATGTTGAGGCCTGGAGCTGGAGCTCCATCCGCCCCATTGTTAATCTGGCCCTGCCTCCCCCTAGTGCCTAACGCTAGCCCACCCCCTAGCCCTGCTACTTATCTTCAGAATGCCGGAGCTGGGATTCTGAAAGGTGTCTGAATTTCTGATCTCTGGAATTGACCGCATCCCGTTTCTTTGATCTGTTAGTAGCCTCACTGCTCAATTATCAAATGAACAGCTGCCTTTTTCTTTAGTTGTGAGACCTTAGTAGGTGACGATGCCCATTACCAGGATGAGTAAATGGCCATCACAAGTGCCTTAGCCACCCTTTGTCACCTATAGAGCACCTGAATGCTTAAATTATGTTTATGTACCTTGCACCCATGTGCAGAAAATTGCCTTTAACCCAGCTGGAATAGTAGAGAGGTATAAGAGCACAACACAGTCAGTTCTCACTGGTCAGTTTCTTGTTGTGATCTTGGTAGTGGCTCACTGCACTGCCTGCACAGCTGTGCTATGCTTACTAACTTATCCGTATGCATCACTCAGCTATTCAAACTAACAAACTACACTGTACATGGGCTCTATAACTAACCAGCGGAATCTAATGTACATACAACAACCCCTAGCTTAGCGTGGTGTATTGTCTCAGTGCTGACAACACTATCTTCAACAATAGTCCCTACATGGAACATCTGTGCCCTAGTGAACAGAAAAAGTATAAATAAGAAAAATACAATTGATAGACAAAGGTAAAGACTCCACCGCACTTCTAGTTATATCTCAATGTAATACTTTGCCATGACAAGTGTCAGCTCTGGCTTGTGATTACCGGAGCTTAGAGGGTATTGTCTAGAACCCAGATTTTTAGGATCATAGTCCCTATCTCTCCTAACTACACCCAGACCAAAAAACACATTGGAGTGTTGTAGGCCTAAAGCCTGGTATACACAGTACAGATCACTCTACAGACCAGAAAAACGTTCCATTCTCTAAGCAATTATTCTCTAAGCAATTACATGATCAGTGTGCAACCATAAACACTGAGCTATTTTTTGCTTAGCATGTTCATTCATCAGAGAATCTGGATCCAACCGTTTCAGGAGTGTTTAAAAACATTTATCAGTTAACGCTCCTGCCGATGTCGAGTGATAAGATGGGTACACACCTATGCAGTTATTGGGCCTAACACCTACTGTACCCAGTGCCAGATTAAGGTCCACATGGGCCCAGAGCTGAAATTTATGAAGGACCTATTGTGTGCTTCCGCAGGAAAAATGAACTCACTACACCAACCTCTACACGGAGTACAACTATTGACCCCGAGATTGTTCTCCGGACTGCCTATTGTGACTGTGCCACATTTATATGGGAAGCAGTCTGGAAACCGGCGGACGGAATCCCGACTGTCTAATCCCAGCAAGGGCTAAATGACAGGCGTCGAAATCCTGACGCCTGTCATTAGACCTACACTGGGAGCCCGACACCCGGCTTACCGGTCGAAGATAAGCCGGGTGCCGAGCGCAGACAGCTGCAGGGGGGGGAAGGTTAGGTTAGGGGGTTCCCTGGGGGGACTTAGGGTTAGGCATCCCTCCGGGAGGTTAGGGTTAGACTAGGGGAATGGGGGGTTAGTGTTAGGCACCCCCGGGGGGAGGGTAGGGTTAGGTACTTGGGGTTAGGCTGCGGGGAAGGGGAGGTTAGGTTTAGGCACTAAGAGGGGGGTTAGGCACTTGGGGGGAGGTGGTTAGGGGGTAGAATTAGGTTAGTTTATACTTACCTTTTGGATGTTCGGGATCTTCACCCTTGCCGGGCTTCCGCTGTCAGGATTTGAACCATGCGGCCGGCGGTAAATCATACTGATCCCATTTATATCAACTGCGCTCTATTTTGATTGAATATTGGGATACATTTATTGCCATTACAGTTTGTGACGATCTTTGTGAGCACCCCTGATATTGTGGCATACATGTTTTAACCATATTTCATATGTAATTTCTTCTTAATTGGCTATAATCCAGCATTTTATATGTGACAATATATTTTTAGATGTTCTATTATCTTATGCAACATTACCTTTTTATGTGAAAGTAATTTTTACCATTTTTATCTGTTAATAACAGTATAAGCATATATGCCTGTTTACTCTGACCCCATAATAAACATATTATACACACATCATTACAGAATGAAGAGTAATCCTATATTGCGCCAGTCCTAGACACATAATTTCATTTACTATATCTTCTTGGTGCGTACGGGGAGCACACTAGTGTCTGTGGTCGCAGCTAATCTCTAACAAAAACAATGTTACACACACACCCCACTCCTACATTACGCATCACCCTTAGTAGCGGACCACACCATCCACACACCAAGTATTTGAAGGTTCTACCTCACAGTTTCAGGGGTCCCATTATAATGTAAAACATTTGGAGAGAAATAACGACACAATAGCGTAACCCTTTCTGTAGGGCATAAGCATGGGTTTTATTTAATCAGTGCACATAATTTTAAACAAACTTTCCTGAACTTTTATTTAAAAAATATTGGCAGTGTACCTTAGGACACAAGGGGCCAAATGTAATAGGGTGAAAGTTTAGAAATTTTGAGAGTTTAGCAGTAAACTCTGACCCTTTTTAAACTCACCCAATGTAATAGAGTCCGAGAACATGCAAACTCGCATGTTTTTAGGCAAAAAAAACTCACAATTTTAAACTCTCATTCAGATGTTTTCCCATTTTGAAGGTAAAACTCAACCAATGTGAGATTTTACTGCTAAACTGTCACATTTTCTAAACTCTCACCCTATTACATTTGGCCCAAGGGGTCTGTTCAGTTGGCGTGTTGTGGGTGTATCAAGGAAAGCGTCTGCATACACAGATGCGCAACTGCAGGCATAGGAGGCCATAGTCAGATGGAGACACTGCACTTAACGGGGTGAAGTTTCGTTGGTGCGGCTGATGGTGGCATTTGGTATTAATGCGTGTACGGGAGATGAAAGTGGGCGTCTCAGTCCTTGTACATTGGTTGCACTGATGTATACAAAGGAAGGAGTTTGAATAGCATGTGCATAGAGTCACAGATGATCAACCATTAATAGACGCTGTGTATGTGCTGCGGCATCTGACTCAGAATCAGAACCTATGCTATATTGTAAGGACCCCAAGTACACATTGTGCCAACTAGTCGTGCCCCAATACACAATATGCCACATAGTAGTGCCCAGTGTAAACACTATGCCACATCATAGTGCTACCCCAATACACATTATTCCACATTTTAGTGCCCACAAAACACATTATGCCACATTGAAAAGCAGAAGCCATTTTATCAGGGGATTTGCTTTATCAGTCCAAGTTGGAATCCTTAGCATGTTGCACACATCTCAGCCACTGACAGTGGTGTGTATTTGTGTAGGGAGGAAGGGGGCGAACGATATGAGTTTAAAAGCTTGACCATGTATATGCCCCTGAAGATACCTCACTCCTCATACTCCTGAGAACATTTACCACTGAGGAGCAAGTGAGGCCTGCCTGGGCTGTTCAGATTTCTGGGGCAAGTGGCGGGGGATTCAATAGTCTCCCATCCCTGAATTGTACAGGGGTAGGCAATTATTGGTCCAGCAGGCTTGTCCCTGCTGTGTGTCAGTGGCAGGGCTGGATTGAGGGCCACATGGGCCTGGAGCTGAAAATAATCAAGGACCTTTTATGAGAAGCAGAGGAGGCATGACCGATGCAGTGTAGGTGTGTGAGCATGTATACCCCTATACATTCGGCCCCAATGTCTCACTAAATAAAGAAAAACTTCTTAATTTGTGATGTAAATAGAAATACAATTTTACTACATTTGATATGTGGCTAACCGTGTGGACAACAGATGGTCAGTCAAAATCATACTGTCATGATAATGGGCCTATTTTTATGTGGAGCCCTGGAGCTGTAGTTCCATCCGGCTCATTGTTAACCTTGCCCTGACTGTACCATAGAGGATAATTCCGCTGCTAGGAGAAAGAAAAAGGAAAAAGCCAGCTCCATGTGCTTGAAATCCACCCACGTTAGGACCGTAGCAGGCTCCCTCCCTTTATAAAAAGGTATATAGTCTGTGTCGATGTAAGGCATTGGGATCTATATTTCTCCCCTATTAATTTGGGTGCCCATCTAACTCTGCACTGGTTACAGGGCCTCTTGCCAAAGATTAACAACCATGAGGTAGGAGCTTTAGCCTAGCGCCATTAAAAAGTGTTACAAGTCGTGGTCACGACTTGTCTCCTTCAAGCAGCTTACCCAGTCAGGACGGGGTTACTCCAGTCTTTCCTGTCACTAGGCGATCGGCACGCCTCAGGAAGTGAGGCATGATAGGTGCTTCCCTCTATTTGTATGCACGGGACTTTTGCCGCCTCGCCGACTATAGCGTATCTAAGCGTTCCATCAGCTTGGCTGCATGATCAGTGTTCTGTTCCTCCTCGTGGTGTAGATTTTGACCATCCCGAAGTGGCTTCCGTGCCATCTCCGGGTCTCCAGCTTCCCTTCCCTATGGCTTCTTAGCTGCACCTACCTCACAGTGCTGCCATCGGCTCTCCAAGCCACAGAACTGACTATTTACTCCTCTACCATCGGCTCTTGTTACACCTACGGCACATTTGCCACACCAACAGCCTCCGTGCTGTTCCCGACTCTCCAGCTGCTTCTACGGCTTCCAGGAAGCACCTTCACCATCGTGCTGCCATCGGCTCTAAAAGCCGCAGCATAAACTACTTACTCCTCTACCATTGGTTCTTGCCGCACCTTCGGCACATTTTCCGCAACAACAGCTTCTGTGCTGTTCCCAGCTCTCCAGCTTCTTCTATGGCTTCCAAGCTGCACCTACACCTCTGTGCTGCCATCGGCTCTCCAAGCCGCAGCATTTACTTTGAGCTACCTGCCAACGGCTATTGCCGCACCATCGGTACACAAGCCGCACCATCAGCTCTCGAAGCCGCAGCTTTACCACTGACTATCTACTAATGGCTATTGCCGCACCATCGGCACAGTTGCCGCACCATTGACTCTCAAAGTCACAGCTTTATCATTGGCTATCTACTAACAGCAATTACCGCACCATCGGCACATTTGCCGCAACATCGGCTTCCACAGCCACAGCAATAACCATTGACTGTCTACCAATGGCTATTGCCGCACCATCAGCACAGTAGCCGCGCCATTGGCTCACAACATCATCAGCTTCCAAGCACATCTCTCCAACTGTATAATCTTCTCTTTTTGTACAATCACCCCTGGATTCCAGTTGACACTCCTGTAAACTGCTACTACTCCGAGCAGTAAGTCCAGGCGGACGCCTAAGTACCGATAAGCAAATTATCTCTAAGGGAACAACGGGTGGTTGTTAGCGGCGCAAGACCTCATTGCCTGATGTTCTAGATGGCTTACTAAGAGTGGTCATTATAGTCTGCCCAGAAAATATAGTGTGAAAGAAAGAGTTGTATCGTACTGATAGTTCTGCTAATATGGAACAGGGGCAGAATCCTGCCCAGGTGCTTGCAGCTCAAATTCAAGCTCTTGCACAGAAGGTCCAGGAACTCTCATTATGTGTTTAAGAGAGCCGTTCTCCCTTGCTTCCAGTTCCTCTCCAAGAACCGAAAATGAATTTGCCAGATCTGTTTTCTGGAATCGCCAACAGTTTTTAAACTTCCGCGAGCGTTGCAAGCTTTATTTCAGACTTCGTCCAGTCTCTTCAGGGATGCAGTTGCAACAAGTGGGACTGGTAATCTCTCTCCTTCAGGGAGATCTACAGACTTGGGCCTTCAAATTGCCTTCAACCCATGCTGCATTACAGACCGTTGATGCCTTCTTTACGGCCTTGGGCCTATTGTATGATGACCTGGAGCGGACTGCTCTGGCAGAGTCTAAATTGCGTTCCCTCAAACAGGGTCAGAAGGCAGCGCAGGATTAATTTTCAAAGTTCCGCAGATGGGCAACTTGGGTTGGAACGATCCGGCTCTACGCAGCCAGTACATCCTCGTTCAACATTCACCTTCTGAGTCCTTGGATGATCTAATGCAACAGGCCATTAGGATTGACTGGCGTTCACGGGAAAGAAGATGAGAGCAGAACCTCCCAACCAGGTCGCCTCGTTCTCTCGTTTGGGTTCCACCTTTTGGACGCAGAGGAACCAATGCAGATTGCTGCATCTTGCCTATCATCGGAAGAGAGATGCAGAGGTCAGTCTCTAGGCCTCTGTATGTATTGTGGTGACAAGGGGCATACTGTTAATAACTGTCTGCTCAGACCGGTAAAAGGTAAGGCCTAGGTGTTCAGGAGGATTTGCACTTAGGCCTGGCTCCCATTTCCTCCAAAAATTCTATTCTAGTTCCAGCAGCCATCCAACTTGCTGATTCCACTCTGACTACTTCGGCATTTCTGGATAGCGGGGCGGCAGGCAACTTCATGGATTTCCTTTTCTTCCCGCACTCTGGGTGTACCAGCTGTCCCTTGGCCATTCCAGTCCGTTCAACCTGCGGTTGCCGAGGCTCCTCTAGCTATTCCACTTCAGTATCAAGATTATGCTGACGTTTTTTCCAAAAAACTTGCAGATGTTCTTCCTCCACCTAGGCCCTACGACTGTGCCGTCAACTTGATTCCATGTGCTAAATTACCCAAAAGTCGGTTGTATTCCCTTTCAGTACCGTAGTAAAAGACTATGAGTGTGTACATCGAGGACGCCTTGGCAAAAGGGTTCATCCGCCCCTCTAAATCACCAGTGGGAGCTGGCTTTTTCTTTGTGGGAATGAAGGATGTATTGACTATAGAGGTCTTAATAACATCATGGTCAAAAATTCATATCCCTTACGTCTCATTCCAGTACTATTCGATCAGCTGCGCCAGGCTAACATCTTCTCCAAGATTGACCTTCGAGGGGCTTACAACTTGATTCGAAATGGGGATGAGTGGAAGATGGCCTTCAGTACTCACTCAGGACATTACCAGTATCTGGTCATGCCGTTCGGCTTATCCAACACCCCGGCAATTTTTCAGGACCTGATCAGTGACGTCCTTTGAGAGTTTTTAGGGGTATTTGTTGTCGTATAGCTGGACGACATTCTTATTTTCTCTCAGTCGCTGGATCAACACCATCAGCACGTAGGTCAGGTTCTACAGAAACTACGGGAGAACCACCTGTACGCCAAGTTGAAGAAATGTGATTTCGATGTCACTCAGGCTTTTTTCTGGGTTATACCATCTCGTCACAGGGATTTTCGATGGATCCTGGTAAAGTCAAGGCTATACTGAAGTGGGTCCAACCAACTTCCCTTAAGGTTATCAAGCGTTTCCTCAGCTTTTCAAATTACTATCGCCGATTCATTAAATCTTTCTCCAGCATTATGGCACCTATTGTGAACCTGACCAAAAAAGGAGTAGATACCCAAAATTGGTCAATTAAGGCGATCCAGTCTTTCGAAGCCCTCAGGGTCGCATTCACTCAGGCATCGGTTCTCTGACATCCTGATCCTGACCTTCCATTTGTCCTGGAGGTGGATGCCTCTGAAGTAGGAGCTGGAGCTGTTTTGTCACAGAAAAATCCTTCTGATGATAATTTGCACCCGTGTGCATTCTTTTCTCGCAAATTTTCCTCTGCTGAACGTAACTATGATGTGGGAAATCGGGAGTTGCTAGCAATTAAGTGAGCTTTTGAGGACTGGAGTCATTGACTGGAAGGGGCCAAACACTGGATTATGGTTCTTACTGACCACAAAAACCTGTCTTACATTGAGTTTGCTAAAAGGCTGAACTCGTTGGGCATTATTTTCTACCCGATTCAACTTTCTCATCTCCTTCCGTCCTGATTCAAAGAACATCAAGGCTTAACACCCTATCCAGGAGCTTTGAACCTATACAACAGGTCTCCAGGGCAGACAAAGCTATCATTCCGGACTCCTTCTTCCATTGTGCCATCACCCGAAATCTGGTTGATCTCATTCAGGCCGGTCAATCAGTCACCTCCTGAGAAGCCTTCTGGTCGTTTTTGTTCCCGAGAAGTTTAGAAAAGCAGTTCTACTGGATTTTCACTCTTGTCGAGTTTCTGGTCACCCAGGCATCAGTAAGACCTTAGAGTTACTCTCCCGCTCTGTTTGGTGGCCTTCGTTGATCAAAGATGTGTGTGAATTTGTCCTGGCATATGAGGTCTGTGCCCGAAATAAGACACCTCGGACAGCTCCTTCAGGTCTGTTTACTTCCACTTTCCATACCTAGGAGACCCTGGACCCACATCGCCAAGGATTTCATCATCGACCTCCCAGTGTCTACTCGATGCTCCATGATCTGGACGGTGGTGGACGGCTTTAGCAAAATGGCACACTTCATACCATTTCCAAAGCTTCCTTTTGCCAAAAAACTCTCTGGCTTGTTTCTCCAACACATCTTTTGGGTACACGACTTACCGAGGGATATTGTGTTGGATCAAGAAACACAATTCGTGGCGCAGTTCTTCCCTCTGCATTGCCTTTCTTCAGGTTACCATCCACAGAACAATAGACAAACTGAGTGTTAACCAGTGTCTGGAACAATATCTATGCTGCTATGTTTCTAAGTGTCATAATGACTGGGTATCCCATCTTCCGCTTGCTGAGTTTGATTTTAACAATTCATGCCATTCTGCATCTTTGGTATCCCCATTATTCTGTGTTACAGGGCAACATTCGAGGGCAAATGCTTTTGACTCCTGTTCACCAGCCTCATCTTCTGTCTCTTGGCTCCATCATATTTGGAGTAAGGTCCATCAAAGCCTTCGGAAAGTATCTCTCCGCTCAAAAAATAAACGTCGGAGGTTGTGTGGATTTAAGAGGGTTGATTTCGTTTGGCTCTCCACCAAAAACATCAAGCTCCGCCAACCTACCCAGAAGTTGGATCCTAGGTTTATTGGTCCGTTTCGAATCATGTCACAGGTGAACCCGGTAGTCTTCAAACTTTAGTTACCCAACTCTCTCCTATCAACAGTACCTTCCACTGTAACTTACTCAAGCTGGTCTTCTCTTCAGCTAAGTTCAAAGCTAGGGTCTCATCCAGGCCTGCTTCAGTTGTGGTCCACAGCCAGCACGTGTTTGTAGTGGAGAGGGTCTTGGGCTCTAGAATTTCCAGGGGCATCTGCAGTTCTTAGTCCACTGAAAGGACTATGGTCCGGAGGAACACTCCTTGGTTCCTGAGACTGCTCTACATACTCCCAGGCTGAGAAGACAATTCTTTCAGGATTTTCCAGACATACCAGGTTCTGGGGGTTCTTCAACCCTGCGTCAAGGGGGGGATCCTGTTACAAGTCGCGGTTACGACTTGTCTCCTTTGAGCAGTTTACCCAGTCAGGTCAGGGTTACTCCAGTTTCTCCTGTCACTAGGCGATTGGCACGCCTCAGGAAGTGAAGTGTTATCCACAATGCAGCATGAATGGTGCTTCCCCCTATATGTACGCACTGGTCTTTTCCCGCCTTGCCGACTATAGCGTATCTATGAGTTCCATAGGCTTGGCTGCATGATCAGCGTTCTGTTCCTCCTCGTGGTGCAGATTTGGACATTCCCAAAGTGGCTTCCTTGCCATCTCCGGCTCTCCAGCTTCCCTACGGCTTCTTAGCTGCACCTACTTCACCATGCTGCCATCGGCTCACCTAGCCGCAGCACTGACTAATTACTCCTCTACCATCGGCTCTTGCCGCAGCTTGGGCACATTTGCCACACCAACAGCTTCCGTGCTGTTCCCAGCTCTCCAGCTTCTTCTACGGTTTCAATCTGCACCTACACCTCCGTGCTGCCATCTGCTCTCAAAGCCACAGCATTTACTTTGAACAACCTACCAGAGGCTATTGCCGCACCATCGGCACACAAGCCACACCATCAGCACATTTTCCGCATCATCGACACACTTGCCGCACCATCGGCTTCCAAAGCCACAGCATAAACATTGACTGCCTACCAACGGCTATTGCCGCACCATTTGCTCACAAGCCGCATCATCGGCACCTTTGCAGCACCATCGACATAGTAGCCACACCATTGGCTCACCACATCATCAGCTTCCAAGCCGCATCTCTCCAACTGTATAATCTTCTCTTCTTTTACAAGACTCCTTCTTATCACCTCTGGATTCCTGTTGACACTCCTGTAAGCTGCTACTACTCAGAGGAGTAAGTCCAGACGGCCGCCTAAGTACCGGTGAGCGAATTCTCTCTAAGGGAACAACAGGCGGTTGTTAGTGGCAGAAGACCTCGTAGCCTGAAGTTCTAGACGGCTTACTGGGAGTGGTCACTGGTAATCATAACAAGAAGCCTGTGTATAATGCCAGGTTGTAAAACTAAGGGCCTGATTCAGAGCAGGACGCAAATGCGATTACACATCGTGTATGCATATAAGCCGCATTACGCGTGCGCAACAATCGCATTGCGACTAGAGACGCACAGAGAAATCTATCGCAGAGTGAGTGAAGGTCTGAAAAACGCTGGTGTCTGTCCATTTGCACACCATTTCATGGGCACACAAACTAGCCACTGCGATTGTATCAGCAGCTCTGCGTGTCAGAAGAGCTCACAAGACTGCGGCAGGTCAGACCTGCCACAAGGTCAAGATGGCTGCTCGATGTGCGTCGATGTTACTAATCTTTACGCAGGTAAGTGACGTACGCATATGAGAAGGCAGCAGTGGGCTTCCTTATGCTCGGGTAAGCTTTGCAACCATTAGCATGTTTTTTGCAGCTGCGATGCAGCTCTGATTCAGAGACGCATTAGCGTGCGTCTCTGAATCAGGCCAGGTATGGACTTGAATCTTAATTCCCGGTAATCCTTTACAATTCAAATGCTCCAAAAAAATCAAGAAGGTTTAACTTATCTCATGCATCTCCAGCAAAACCGATCTCCTCAGAATGTTCTCAGGTGGGGTATGGAAGTTAAGCTGGATCCATACCTGTAATCCTCTCATCCAACCTCTCCTTTCTGGTTCTCCAATGTCCTGTGCTAAGCACCCTGCTACAATCTTAGCTTTGGTATCTGTCTAGAAAATCGACAATGAGGCCGACACCAGGGGGTATATTTACTATGGTTCGATTTTGCATTCGATTTAGGTTCGATTTTTTTATTTTATTTTTTTTATGAAAGGATTTACTAAAGCCCAAATCGAATGTCAAATCGAACAGAAAGATGAATTTCAAATGAAATCGAATTTCTGAAAAACATTGTTGATTTTACATAGAGAACAATTGTATCTCTTCATAACATTCGATTTGTAAATCGAATGAAAAACTCGAACAGGAATTCCCAAATTAATTGAAGAACTTCATGCCTTCGTTTTCAGCATGAGCAGTTCGATTTGACACAGATACATGCATACATCAGTGAGATGCATGCATTTATCTTAGTGTAACAAACTTGTAAAGAGTTAATATTTAAAAAAAAGCCCTCCCCACCCCCTAAATACACAACCAGCCCCGGAATTTTCATAGTCAGTCCTTGTTGTTTAGTACAGGGCAAAAATTGAGTAGAGTTCCACTGTACTTTACATAACCAGCACTGGGCTCAGATCCAGTCCTGGTTCTGGAATTACAGGGGGAAAAAATGCGTAGGGTCCCCCTGTAATCTCCAGAACCAGCACCAGACCCTTTCTAGCAGGGGGCTGATGCCACAGCCAGGGGATCCCTATCACTGGGCTCCCCAGCCACAGCATCAGTCCTGACCGCTAGTCAGCCCAGACCAGGGATCCCTGGAGAGTTGGGGACCCCCCCAATAAAGGGGGGATCAGAGCCCAGTGCTGGTTGTACAGGGGGAACCATACACAATTTTTTCCCTGTACTTAGACAATCAGGACTAGCTGTGAAAAGTCTGGGGCTAGTTCTGTTTTAGTGGGGGACCCCACGTTATTTTTTAAAAAATGTAACTCTTTCCAGGCTTGTTACAATAAGATACATGCAGGCATCTCACTGATGTCTGCATGTATCTGTGTGAAAACTAACTGCTTTTGCTGAAAGTGAAAGCATGAAGCAGTTGTTTTCAGTCGGGATTTTCACTTAGTTTTGAAGTGGGATTTGCTGTTCGATTTGGACATGAATATGCCAAATCGAACAGCAAATCCCTTCTTAACATGAAACGAGATCGAATTCGATTAGAAAATCGAAAGCAAAATCCATTCTTAGTTAATTTGAGATTTTCTGGGGGATTTTGCTGTTCGAGTTCAATTCGATCTCAGGAGATTTCAGTGATTCATAAAAATGAATCACAAATCGAACGTTAGTAAATTTACCCCCAGATGGTTGACAGGGACAATAGGTCGACACTGCATAAGGTTGACAGGATTAAATGGTTGATAGGTTTAAATGGTCGACACTTTTTTTTTAATGGTTTTCAACATTCTTAGGGTTAGGCACTTGGGGAGGGTTAGGATTTGGGTTAATAAAAAATCGTCCATTTGAACCTGACTATTTTTTGTCCCTGTCGACCTTTTGTGTCTGTCAACCTATTGACTGTCGACCTTTACATTCTCTTTCTTTAATACCACACCCCTCAGTTACACTGTCTGATACCACAAGCTGTGCCTTTCGTTTTTTTTTAGTCTCAGAACATCTCATGGCCTAATTTAGAGATGTACGCTAATGCCAACGCAGCTGTGAATTTGTACACTGCAGCTGTGCAAAAATATACAAATGTCACAGCTACCAGGATTTGTATTGACAGCCACCTATGGCTTCACAGATCCAAGCAACTGTGTACAAAAACGCAGCATCTGTAGCAGATTAGTCAATGGTCGGCCTTCTGAGTTACCCTATGTATGCGCAGAATGATCATGGGAACTGAGACACGGGAACCACATTTACTTCTTACAGGATCGCAGTTGCAGGCTGAGACACCCTGAAAACTGTTCTTTGGTTTAATTTGATTTTATTTCCTTCATCTCCTCAATTTACATGTAAATAATGCTTGTTGTGTAATTTTACACTAAAATACAGTTTTGTATAAAAAAAACTATTGCATGAGTACATTGTTGAATACAAAGACATGATTATACACTGTCTGCTTTTAGAAATTATATATTTAATATATGTATTATTTATGTTTTAAAATTGGCCTGGCTACATGAAAGTGGAATATCCAGCAGGGAAGAAATTTCACGAACCGTCTTATTACAAAAGTGGCATCCTATCACAGTACCACGCTTGAAGTCACTCTGCTCTTCAGAACGAACCATTTTTTATCACAAATGTTAGCAAATGGAGACTGCAGGGCTAGGTGCTTGATTTTGTACACCTATGGCAATGGGTCTGATTGAAACACCTCAATTCAATAATATTAACAAGTGAGGCCAAATACTTTTGTCCATATAGTGTTTGTAGAGCTGTACATTGAGGGTATCATGACAGAAACAAATGACATGAAGATAAATATGTGGTTGCTTGCTGGAGAGAATTACTTGGCTGGGTTAACTAGCAGAGGCACACAATGTGTGGCCAAGCTCCTTATTCCTGTGTGAACGAGTCATGAGAGACAAAGCTGACATTTTGGAGAAGGGGGACTAGTGTGAGAGCAAAAGCTGAAGTTGATGGGTTGGGTTGGGGAATGTAGAATTGTGAGGCATGACACTGAAGCCTATAAACAAGTAAACACAACTCTTTGAAGCACTAGAAGAGAAATGCAATTCCAAACTTTACAAAGATTGAAATGAGTGAGATCTTTAAGAGAAGTGGTAATTACACTAAGTTATAAATGTGTACAGTTGTCATCATTGAGGTTGCACTGCCATTGTTTGTTTGTTTGTATCTGGTATCGCGGTGGATCCTCACAACTCCCACTCCTTCTTTAGAGGAGACTTAAGATCTAGGCTTGATAGGATGCAGAGAATGTGCATGAACTTCAGTTCATTTAATCTGAGAGCCCTTGCAGACTACATGGTGCTGCGCACCTCTCCTGAAAATATGGGAGGTTATGTGTGACTGGTGGTCCTCTACTGCAGGAGGAAGAATTATCATTCATCTTGAAGACGTCCTCCATGGCTGATTTCGGATCGGAGGTGTGGAACACATGGGAGAGCCGAAAAGAAAGTGTTAGCCATATCCTGCACACAATATTGAAAACCATACTTTGTCCAATGAAAACATTGGCTTTTCCCGTCTTCTCTGGTACTTCAACTTTCTTGGTTAACTAACACCGTCTTCAGCCATTCCTACTGTCTCTTTCACAGTCACTGGATATCATTCACATGTTTGTCTGCAGAAAAACCCCCAGAGGGGACATGGGAAATGGTATTTCCACTGTTAGAGGAGAACTTTTGTTAGAGGAGAATGGGACACCCCCTTGAAGCCATTAACCATATTTTATTGTGCTTGTGAAAATCAATTGGGGCCAGTCCTGTATGAGGGATTGGTTATTCGTGTTCCCATTATTAGCACCCTGCCCGATTTTAAAAGGGCAAAATGCTCCCTGCCCTTTTAGCATCACCCTACTAAATTACCTGCCCTGAGCCTTCCCCACCCGTGGGCTGCAGTGTTGCTGTGACAGATCACCGCCTGGTGAATTGACACTGTGTGCATGCACACGGCATCTATTCACTGTGAGGGGAGAGCTTGGGGAAAGCCCAGCACCTCCGTAAGTGCTGGGCATGCCCCCCAGTGTGATAAATTGGGGGCATGTCGCAAGAACATGCCCCTTCCCCAATTGGCCAGAAGCTCCCGGTCGGCAACCCAGAGCTCTGCCTTGCCCGATTTCTAGCAGGAACACTAGTTATCATGCTGTTTGTTCCAATAAGGGTGCTACCTGGAAGGTCCTTCAAAACCTAGCCATAAACATTCCCGCTCAATCTTAGGAAATCTCCAAAATAAGTCTGTGCAGCTGATAGACCTCTTTGTTGAAAATCTGGCAGAGTTAGAGTGCTGCTGTCAGTTCTTTCAAGGCTATGCAGTGTTCTTGCTTGGAAAAGCTGTCCACTATGTCCAGGTGGAAAGCTTCGGTTCCATTTCTATGCTCTCTGCTGAAATAATGTGTTCCAGGAAACTTAGGCCGGGTACACATCAAAGCGACGTGTATCCTAGACAACCCAATGGAAGGATGTATCTGGCAGCCATACACAATGCACGATCCGGGGTACAACTACACAATACAACCTTCCATCCCTCATTCACCTGCATGCCGTCGTGAGCGTGGTCCGCTCATCTGACTTGCAGCACGTCAGATGGTATGACCCTCCTGACAACTAACATAACTGCCCAATTGAGGGTACACACTGAGTGATAAGGACAATTTGCCTCAAAATTACATATCGTCCTATATATTGCTTAATGTGTACTCTGCCATACTCTGTACTGAATGAAGGAACACTTCTCCATGTTTAGAAATAGTTATTGCAGAGGCTCCTGCATTAGTAACTACAGTATCTTACACATGATGTTCTTTAAGGTTGTAGGAAAAAAATATGAGATCAGTTAAACTGATGTCTCCAATTGGTCTCTGAATAGAGAGTTCACATTTTTGGAAGACAGCTGTAGCATTCCAAAAGCCGAATGGCATGACCTGATATTGCTGTAGCCATCCTTTGTGTGTGAGAGAGTGAGGCTTAAATATTAGATTTATCTTGCCCATCAATGGAGCATTTTTGTGATTGTTGTGGGAGTGGTCAGCATTGAGATGAACTGTCCCTCTCTGATTCGCTCTGTGGAGAATAATGCCGCATGCAAAAGAGACTGGAAGCTGGAGACATGAAAAACAAACTAATCTTTGTGAAATCTTAGAACAGTCAGCTACTGGAAACCAGACTGTCCTTCACAAATTATCTTAACTGACACTCCTTCCACTTCTGGAGAAGGCTTTTTTTGTTGTTGTTGCACAGGCACTTTTGTGATTATCCATGAGCTTGGAGTAGTGTTGAGTTTAGCCTCATGCAAGCTACTGGAAGCAGAGCGATGATGCTTGTTCCCCTTGTTGGGTGTTACCCACTGCCGACAAGGAGGGATCAGCAAAGTAACAGGGATGGCAACAGTTGAATTAATAAGATCCAGCAGCTGAATGCACATGGTGTACAGAGGATCTTCTGAACATATCTATTTTTGTTGTGATGGTAGTGCTTGGCCCCTCATTTCACAATTGTTTCACTGTCATATTTATGAGCAGAATCTATTGCATACAGCCCCTATTCAGAACCTGCGTGACCTGTGTTGGTAAAAGAGATAATCATAACAAAACCACCTGGACTGCCTAAAAAATTTTCACTTATGCTTCACACTCACTATTACCCTTCCAAACACTTTCACCACCAAGATGTGATAAACATCTGATACGCTAACAGGAAGTCTTTTGTTCTCCCTAACTCAAAATACCATGACAACTTAATCAGAGTTATTGTAACGCAAAGAATTACAATTCTTTTATTAAATAAAGGGTGACTGCGCAGATGAATGTGTGAAAAATAATTTGATAAAGTATTATAAATAATGAAAGTAATGTAAATCATGTTAGTATACCACTGTATGTATTCAATGTTATAATGACATTTAATAAATACAAAAGGAATTAAATATATACTGTACATGTAAAGACATGAGTCTAAAATGGCCACAATATAATTGAAGAGCCGAATGGAGGAAAATGTTATGTTGCGTTTAGCAACTGAGGTATTTAGAGTTAAAGATAAATTATATTAGACCAAAAAACGGACTTAGGAATTTGACAAAGCCACAATATATAACAGTGAATACACTACCAACATTTAAAAAAAGAAAAATTTTACTATGATCCCTAGGTCATAACACCATCCATTTTTAAGAAAATTGTTACATAACTACTTCATCCACTCGCCTCTTCAATTGTAGACATCACATGTAACAAAAATATAAACAATGTAAACTTGGACTGCAAGAAGGTTAAGTATACCTCCTAGCAACCAGTGTATTGATAAACAAAATGTTGAGGGTTCATCAGTCTTATAATGAGAGGTTCAGTAAAGCGTGGTGGATATTACGTGCTTGAATTAGATGTTATCTTGTGTGGTGCGGCTTCTGAAACCCAGGTTGACACATATTGAAGGTATCTGCATCAAAAACTTTGAAAAGCCTTTGGGGGTTTCTGGAAAGGTTTGGCTCATGTTTGTGATATGACTGCTCTCACAATAATGTACATGGAAAAATCCAGGTGTATGTTGATCGCACAGACTGCCATGGTTTGTTACACGTCTGTGACACGTGGGGTATCAGCTGAGAGCACCAAATGTGGTGACTGAATAATGAGGATGTTTACATGTTGGACACCCTGGTATTGGTGTCCTGGATACACTCAAATTCCAAGTGAGATAGTATTACAGCCTAACTGCTGTGGAAAGTGGATGGAGGTATGGGTATCCAAAAGTGTAATCAAGGCACCCGGATTGGTAGTGGAAGGTAAATAAAGTTCCAAAGTCCAAGTATAGCAACAACCTAATGTGTTAAGAGGCATGTTGTAGTGTCCAGGGAAGTCCTAATACATACTGGACGAAAAAGTGGTTCATGTGTAATTGAAAGGGGAGGGGACATGAAAAACATACTAAAAAGTAATTATAAAGATTTATGGAGGAGACAACCTGCTCTTCATAAATCTGTCATTATTTTATACAAGTGTTTAATGAGTATATAATTCAGAAATGTCAATATTAACAAATATATATAAAATTATTAATTACTAAACCTTTACAATGATTATAGAATTTAAAATTAGCACATAATATAAAAAACACATACTTGGATTTATAAGCAAGTAATGGTATTTTCTGAAAATTCTAATTCTTGTGAAGAAATTGTCAGAATCTGCAGCTTCCAGCCTAAAGCACTGCATTAATTAATTACTGCCTGTCTGTGTGCAGTGTCAGGTGCATGCTAATTAATTCCCCTGTCTGTGCACAGCTGCACACTGGTCTATCATTAAGGGAGACTTGCTCTGTTTGGGCCTTGTTCCTGTTAAATTCCAGCCAGTCCATCACTCCATGCCGGTGATAGAAGTTTTTTCATACTTCCGGTTCCTGTTTCCTGCTTGTCAGTCGAGTTCCTGAGTCAATCTAGCTGTGTTTCGTGTGTGCCGTTTACTCCATCCAGGCGGTTTCACCTGCATCCCATCCACACGTGCTGCTTGTACCATCTGGGCAGCACGGAGCGCTTCCAATCCCAGAAGCGCCTGTCACCATCCGGTGGCCAGTGTCACCTCGGCGGCACTGGTAGCAGCTCTGCGTTCCAGGTGCGCAAACTCGCACACCGTCACCGGTGTCTTCCCAGCGGCACTGGTAGCAGGTCTGCATTCCAGGTGCGCAACTTAGCACACCGTCGCCAGTGTCATCCCGGCGGCACTGGTAGCAGCTCTGCGTTCCAGGTGCGCAATCTTGCACACCGTCGCCAGTGTCATCCCGGTGGAACTGGTAACCACTTTGCGTTCCAGGTGGGCAAATTAGCACACCGTCGCAAGTGTCATCCCGGCGGCACTGGTAGCAACTCTGCGTTCCAGGTGCGGTATTAAGCACACTGTCGCCGGTGTCATCCCGGCGGCACTGGCAGCAGCCCCACGTTCTGTTGCATACCTCACCTAAGTGTCATCAGCCCAAAGGCTGCAACGGTCCTAGGGCCTCAGGTCACTATCAGCCCTCAAGACTGCTGCAACAGCCCAAAGGCTGCTTCACACCATCTGTCCCTTGGCCACGACTTAAAGGCCACAATCAGCCTCCAAGCTTGCTCCAACAGCCCCAAGGCTGCTTCACACCTCTTGCCCTCGGCACAACTAGTACAATGCATTCCAGCCCTCAAGGCTGTCATCAGTTGGCTCTACATTTAGCATCGATTCCCTCCAGGAATCATAACAGAAATAAAGTATAATATATGTACTGTAGATGCTTCGTAAGAAAATTACTGATAATGAACCGTTACCAGCTAAAGATGTACCTAAATAGGCCCAGCAGCAAAGGGGAGAAGGAATCAAATAATAATTCTAAAATTTAATATAATTTTGATTTTTTTTTTTAATTGACCCATACTATTGTGAATTTCAGTATGGAACATTTTTATAATTCGTGATGCCTGGCATGTGGGCAAGGACTGTTTTGTTCTTATGCACACTGTCAAAACAGTTATATACCTGAAAAGCACTGCTTAACATTTTAGTATACCTCGTTTAATATTCTATTCATCACTATATAATCCCTCTGTGTAATTTTGCTGTGTTGTGTTTCTTTATGTAGCATGCCACATAATGTGGAATTGTAATCCCTAATGACCTATGATTCATGTCATTCATATGTTTTAGCAAAATTACTTCTAAAGCTATAGTCTCGAGTGTACATCTACATCTTCCATAAGTGTTCTATATTTCAAAAGTATTGTACAGTTTAATTGACTTATTTATCTGCCTGTTTTCTTAGAATTGTCTGTAGTTTAACAAAGTATTTTCTAAAACAATTTTGTGTGTAAAATGTTTTATTGTAAAAAGTATTTGTGTATCTATCCATCCATCCATCCAGAGTAGTAATGCTTTAACTGTTCAAACATTTTTTTTTTATTTTTATTAATTGACTTTCTGTATTGAGATTAGACAGTCTCCTTGAATCATTAAGCATTTTGGTTTTAAAATTCAAAGCTTAATAGTTTTCTGATCTGGTGCCTAGGGAAAACCCTGCATTGCATGTAAGTCATTTTACATGACTAACATTCACAATAATAATGTAAGCAAAGCTTGCATGAAAGAGTACAATCATTTTATATAAGATGACTTGCAACTTATTCATTACGCCTTACAGTAATGGCATTAATTACTAAACAAAATAGTTGAGCACAGAGACGGCCCTAGGCATAGACAAACTAAGCAAATGCCTAGGGCATTTGGAATGCTTGGGGACATCCAAGCCCACCTAGGATTGGTGGAGGTTTGTTGCAGGCACGGCTGGGGCACCTGCTGCCGGCTGGGCAGAGACTCTGGCAGCTGCTACTGTCAGGTGAGCTTAGATTGGGCCTGGCAGCAGCAAATGGTGAGCGGGCAGCAGCGGAACAGCCAGCAGCAGTTGGCGAGGTGGGGCACCTGGACGGCAGCTAGTGGTTAGCGCAGGGCCGGCTCTGGGGCGTCACACAATCAGAATGAGCTGCTGCGCATGGGCAGAAGCTCATTCAGGACTATAAGTAATGCTCGTGGAAGAGCTGCTGCACCATGGACCTTTGTGGAGCTCGGAGTAGTGAGTCACACCTCACGGCTCTGGGGTCTGCCTCCAGCAATCATCACACATAGCTGCAGCCTGCCAGCCTGGGACCCGAAAAGCGGGTCCGCTGCCCGCGGCTTGCTGTACCTTGAGTCGGACGGCTCTGCAGACTGCGCTCAAGTAAAGTAAGTTTGGAACTGGGCGAGGGCTGTGGTGCTGTGCTGCTCACTGCTGGGAGAGGGCTACTCTGCTGGGATAGGGCTGGTAGGTGAGGGTGGGTGCTGACACTGTGCAGTGCTGGGATAGGGGGGTGCTGTGCTAGGTGAGGGTCCTTTACGTGAGGACACACCCCCTTTCAGAGGTGGGCACCACCCAAAATCTTGCCTAGGGCACTAATTTGGCTAGGGCCAGCTCTGGTTGAGCATAAAATGAGTTTAGAAGATTCAACATCATGGGCAATATTTATCAATTTATTTATCAAATATCAGGATTTATACAATTATCGAGGCAATAAGAAATAATTGCCAGGGTGTATTGTACCAAAAATCACATCCAGGGATGGGCTCTGATAGGAGTCCGTCCCTGCGATGTGTAAAAGTAAAGTGATCATCAGTTTCTGGACTCAGGACCTGATTCAGACCCGCTTTGGCCGGGCAGTGCGCACATGCGAGCCTCTGATCGACTGAGAAATCACTCGCTCCGGCGCTCGCATCGAAAAGGGGTGGCTGTCGATGTTGATCGACAGCTCGCCCCGTTTGGTGGTCGGGGGGGGTGGTGGCTGGCCAAACGGAGGTGTTTCCGAAGGAACGCCTGCTGTTTGGGGGCGGCCCTACTGACCTCACGAGTGATGTCAGTAGTCAGCTTTCGGCTCTATTAGAGCCCGGAAGCTCACTGGGGCTTGTGGCAGACGAGACCCTACCACAAGGGTCTCATCGCAAGCCCCGATGGTCGCGACCATCACCTGGCCGCTCGCTAAAGCTGTGGGTGGTCACCCACAGCTTAGCGAGCGGCCAGGAGGCCGGTCTCCAAAAAAAAAAGCCTTCAGACCTGCGAGCTGCCTCTGGCAGTGAGCAGCCTGACATCCGTGACCAGCGCAAGAAACGATTTTCAATTTGCCTTCAGTAGATGAAATTGCTGCCATTTTCACAACCAAAGACTGCGGTCCGGTCACAAGCCGCAATCACATCCTGGCTGATGGAGATTATCTCAGGCCAGTTGCTGGGAGACGAAGACGCCACGTTTTCAGCTTGTAGATCCTTCCATCTGGCTGCCATCTCTGCAGGGTTGGGAATGGTGTATCCTCCTTATTCTACCTTGCTGGGACACTGCTCAGGTGCCAGTGATAGCGTACTACGTGTTTCCGGTTCAGCTGTGAGTCTCCTGTGTCCAGTCAAGTATCCAATGTCCACGTCTGCTCTGTTTTGATTCCTGCCATTACCAGTCTCCTGCGGCTTGTGTCATCTAGGCGGCACACTCCGCGTACCAGCTTCCAGCCGTTTGTGTCATCCAGACGGCACATGCCGCACCTCCGCTTCTTGTTTACGCAATCCAGCGAGTTACCGCTTGTGTCAACCTGGCGGTACTGGCCGCATCATTGCATCATGTGCACGCAAACCAATGTACTCTTGTGTCAACTCCGCAGCACAAGCCGCATCATTGCACCAAGTGCACGTAAACCAGTGTGCTGCTTCTTGTGTCGACTCGGCGGCACAAGCCGCATTTCTGCACATCCTGTACTCAACCCAGAGTTGCTTCTTGCCAAAGACTTACCAGCCCTCAAGGCTGTTGCACGGCTCAAGGCCGCATCCTGTACTCAGCCCAGAGGCTGCTTCTTGCCAAAGACTTATCAGCCCTCAAGGCTGAAATACCACTTCAGCTCTCAAGGCTGCCACAGGTCCAAAGGCTGCATCTTATTCACAGCCCAGAGGCTGCTTCTTGCCAAAGACTTATCGGCCCTCAAGTCTGCAACACCTCACCAGCCCTCAAGGCAATTATGGGTACAACTAGGCAAGTACTCCAACCTTGCTCTCAGCTGATATTTCTGCCCAAAGGCTGCAACAAACAGAATACCATTAAAAAGGGGTACCCCCACCAACCTCCTTACTCAAACCTCTGCTCTACACAAACCCGAGTGGATTCCCTCCTGGAATCGTTACAGATCCTCCAGGAAACTGTGACTTGAAGGTCCTTCCCTAAGCGATCTGGGACTGAGTACCTGAAAAATATCAACTCCATGCATCAACACGCTGACCTAATGGTATACCCTTTACAATTTACTTATAGAATGAGGATGAAATAAGAATAGGCAACATGAAAGACAGACCAACTGCAAGTTCAGAAAAGTGACTCGATTGCAGTATGTGGCTTATAGGATTGCTATCCGGAAATAATTTTCTCTTTTACACAACTCTGGCAAGTTGTGGCTACAGTACTTAGCGATCAGTATGTACAAGTTGAATGTGAGCGTCTCATGTACAATAGGACACAGCTTCAGCAAAAGAAACTCAAAGTTGAGACATTCGCTGGCCTACAAGACTATTCAACGAGGCAGCCAAACGTGGAGTACAGCCTGGGAAAATAGTCATCTTGCCTTCTTCCTTCCAAGATTCACCCAGAAACATGAACATGCATTACCAAGATGGTATGTCTTTAGTTAGAGCCTTTGGCAGACCATCACTGTTCATCACATTCACTTGTAATCCGAAATGGAAAGAGATAAGTGAGAATCTTGGATGCGCAACTCAGTCCAACATCAGACCTGAACTTATTGTTCAAGTATTCAAAGCAAAACTTGGTCAAAGCAGAGATGAGCTCATCGAGAAAGAAGTCTTTGGAAAGGTGATCTATTACCTATACCTCATCGAATTCCAGAACGATGACTGCCTCATTGCCACATGCTTCTCATCCTGGCAGAAGAAGATGCGTCTTAGCAGAATTTCCACCATCTGACAGGACTGTCCTGTTCAAAGTTGTGAAGTCTTGCATGATGCATGGCCTTTGCAAAGCGCTCAATCCAAGTTGCAGTATACGAAAAATGGCAAATGTACGAAGAATTTCCCGAAACCTTACGCAGCTGTGACAAAGGAATATTTCAGTGGTTATCCCATCTACAAGTGAAGAAACAATGGCAGAATCTTTCTAACCAAAGTTAATTGCAAATGAGTGGGTGGTGCCGTATTACTAGTACTTGAGTGTGAAATTCCAGGCTCATACTAACATAGAAGTATGTTAGACAGTTAAAGCAGTAAAGTACCTAAACAAATATATCTACAAAGGCTACGATAGTACGAATGTCAAGACGGTGAACGTTGCGCTGTGAGTGCATCTGAGGCATGTTGAAAGTTACTTCAATTTACCAATGCAATCACAATTGCATACTGTCCAGAAGTTAGCTACTCATCTGCCAGGACATCACAATGTCTAAATCCTAGAGGACACAGACATCGCTGACTTGGTCCGACAAGAACATGCCACAACTTTTTTTGTCAATCAAATAAAGTTTACATTAGTTGCTTGATATGAGTTTATTATTTAAAAAAAAAGAAAAACTAACCGTCAATTTTGACGGGTTTCTACTAGTTTGAAGTGAAATAGAACACATGAAGATTGTGAATCATCTGCCCTAGGTATGTTTGATGAAGTAATTAGGGAGCCTAAAATCTGACTGGAGATTATACATTTACAGAAATGTGGCACCCTGACACTCATAAGTTATCCCTCTGCTGAAATCGCCAACGTAGAGGGCGGAGAATTGCGTAAGGGGCTTATTCTGCATGGGCACACTGATTTGGAGGACTTGTTACAAACCGAACTAATATCTTTACAAGCTGCTGTGGACAATCTGCCCCGTCCCTCCCCTGCATCAAAGCAAGGACTACACTGTACTGAGCTGCTTCCCAACTGGGATAAGGATACTTGTTGCTACAATACATTGGAGCCAGGGGATGTGGAGTTAAGCGCTGGCTACAACATGTATAAGGACTTTTTAATGAAGCTGCTTGAACAGTGATATCCCATAAATGGATTTATGCAGCCTCTGCAGGTTTCACTGCAAATGACGCTTAGGCCCTCATTCAGAGCCGTACGCTCTGAGCAGAGCGCACGCTCTGAATGAGGGCCGCCCTCCATAAAAATGGAGCGTCCTCCTGGACGCTCGTATAGCTGTGGGTCACCACCCACAGCCTATACGAGCGTGCAGTTTGATGGCCGCGATGGTCTTGACCATCGCGACCATCGAAATTGCGAGCCGGAGCCTGCGGTTGAGGTTTTCAACCGCAAGGCCCGGAGTGATTTTGGCTCTATCAGAGCCCAAATCACTCCCACTGACATCACTAGTGATGTCAGTGGGCCGGCTTCTGACGGTAGGCGTTCCCTTGGGAACGCCCCCGTCAGGGAGGCACACCCCCGGCACGCCCACCAAAGGGGGCGTGCTGTCAATCAACATCGACAGCACGCCCCCTTTGATCAGACACAACGAGCGAAGGAAAGTCCTTCGCTCGTCACGTCGGGCGCATGCGCACGACGGAGCTCCCTCTGTCGTGCGCATGCTCAGTGCAGACCATCGACCCACTTGCGAGCTGACAGCCGGTCGCGAGTGGGTCTGAATCAGGCCCTTAGTCTGCAATATGGAATCTGCTCATAAACTGATTTCAACTATCTTTTTATTTTGGCCAGTGCAGAAATATTCAACAGGGAATTATTTGTCATTTTTACTAATAGGTTTTTTATATGATTATTGTTGCATATGTGTTCAATTAAATATAAATTATATTTTATTACATTATTTATTGTAATAGCGCTCTTTATAAGTATATTGCTGTACACTATACTATTGTTATATGCCCTTCTTATAAGGCTATATCATTCCATTATGCTTTTCTTCTGACCCCTTGGATTATAGTATTCTTACTACTGGACTAAGCAAATGGTTGGACCACTTACCTCATTTAGAAAGACAAAAACACTGAAAGAAATGGGATGGCGCTGGAAAATATGAAATAAAAACCAGATACAGTACTTATCCCATCAACCGCATAGTGGATAATCATGGGACAATCCTTCAGTGATAATGTAGTGAGTCCACCGTAGTTCTCTCTCCAAAAATAAACACACAGAATAGATGGGAAGAGAGAAACCCACGTATTACACCACCTCCTATGACAAAAATAATTGGGCGTACCCAAACTCACGTCTATTGGAGCTTGGACGTCTCCTTCCAGGTATCTTTGGTGGTGTAATACGTGTGTTTAGAGACCCTTTACACACTGAGAGAAAGAAACCTCTATATGTGGAATATTTCCCCACGACATTGTGAGGGGGGTGCGCCGTCACCTTTGCTCCAAATACATTTTATGATATTTGATGTTCTACCCTATCACATGTATTACCTAAGGTAACAGAGTCCTCCTTTGTTTCTCTCTTCCCATCTATTCTATGTATTTATATTTGGAGAGAGAACTACGGTGGACTCACTACATTAACATTGAAGGATTGTTCCATGATTAACCACTACGCGGTTGAAGGGATAAGTACTGTATCTTTTTTTTATTTCATATTTTCCAGCGCCATCCCATTTCTTTTAGTGTTTTTGTCTTTTTGTATTTGCATTAGAGTGTGGTGTTACTCTTTATTACTTTAAGAAGTGGGTAGGCTGCAGGTAGTCAACGCACAGATGGGATAACTGTCCTTATACTATATTGTCACTTTCCTCATTTGTCTGTGGACTTGTTGCTCGCTGCCCTTACCACCAATTCTAAATGATTACCTGTCAGTACCTATGTAGAAATGTTTTTGAAAATGTATCATAGGGCCTGTTTGTGTCCATACAGGTGCTTTGAAATGGGCCTCTCCCTACTGTGCTTGTACTGTATAAGAGATGGCTCCTGTAGAGCGGATCTGTTTCGTTGTTTATGGGCCTGTCCCACTATCAAAAAATTTTGGTTGCGCATTGGGTGGTTTGCTAACACAATTATGGTTAATGATTTCCCTTAACTGCAAAGTGGGCATTCTTTGGAATGCTACCACATGGTACTAGGATTTCTGCAGGTGGTCGCAGATTGCTTGTAGCGATTTTCACAGCTGCTAGGAAGGCCATTCTACAGATGTGACTTTTCCTGGACAAATTATTTATTTATTGCGACTTGGTAAAGTTATATAGCTATCCTCTTTGAACCACACCAACGATGCATTAGAGATTGCTTCATGCTACTACATGGTATGAGACCTGTCTCTATGCAGATGACCCCCCTCTTGTACTTCCGCCCTGATTACCTATTTTTTTAACTATTGCTCATCCTCTGCCCCCTTTGTCCCCAACAGAATTACTCTGTCTTATTTTTGATATGTTATGATTATTTGCTATCCTTTATCAATGTTAATTCCGGTACTATAATTTTTTGCAATTGCCTTTGCCATATGTATGTGTATATGTATATTATATATATATATATATATATATATAGAGAGAGAGAGAGAAACACACTACTCCAATAAAACTCAGGGCCTGATTCAGACCCACTCGCGAGCGCTCGCAAGCGGGTCGATGGTGCCCTAGTGCGCATGCGCACGACCCGAACAGCAACGGCCAAGCCGTCGCTATGGGTCTCGCACCAAAGGGGGCGTGCTGTCGATAGTGAGTTACAGCACGCCCCCTTTGGTGGGCGTGCCGGGGGCGTTGCTGCCCAGATGGAGGTGTTCCCATGGTAACGCATACTGTCTGGGGCCGGCCCCACTGACATCACTAGTGATGTCAGTGGGAGTGCTTTTGGCTCTCCTGGGCTTGCGGCAGCGAGACCCTACCGCAGGGTCTCGTCGCAAGCCCGATGGTCGTGATGGTCTTGACCATCGCGACCATCTTTTTGGCCGCTTGCATAAGCTGTGGGTGGTCAGGAGGCTGCTCTAATATTAGGTAGGAGGGCCCTGATTCAGAGCGAGCGCTCTTGTCAGAGCGTCCGGCTCTGAATCAGGCCCTCAGTCCATGTAACTTGCTAAGATGCCTTCCCTAAGTGAACAAATCACTCCATATAATTACCCCAATTGGACGGCACTCAGTAGACTTCCACAGGTTAAGTTGTCAAAGCATTTATGCCAGGTTCGACGTTTCGGGGTTGCCCCCTTTGTCAAGAACAGCAGACGTACAATGTACATTAAACATAACAAACATACATATATACACACATAAAAGATTGCAACTCACCTCACCTGGAGAACGTTGGCCCACCAACCGCCAGAGCTGCGCACCACTCCCCCTGTACGCGGCTCACATGACGTCAATAAGCTGCGTCTCCAAGTGAGAGTGTACCCGCTGCTAGGCAACAAGCCCTGCAGCTCGTTATCATACAAAGTATCTCTGAACTAAATCATTACTGCAATACACCTCGGATACATACAGGGGCGGATTGGGATGGAAAACCAGCCCAGGAAATTTATGGAAACAGCCCTAATGGGGACGGGGTCTGTTGAGGGGTGGAGTCTGTTGAGGGGGTGGGATCCCTCCTCACTGGGCCTGATTCTGAGTTGGATGCAAAAAATGACGCTTTCACTTTGCTGTTTACATAGAACCCAGTGTGAATGTCACACGTGTGTGAGAAAATTTAGTGTGGATACTGCTAATACACTCTTCCCAAAATACACATTAGAGCAAAAAAACATCCACACAAAAATTAACATTTAAAAACATATTCATATGCAGTCAGGTGCATAAATATTGGGACATTGACAGAATTTTCATATTTTGGCCTCTATTCACCACCACAATGGCTTTGAAATGAAACAAACAAGATGTGCTTTAACTGCAGACTTTCAGATTTAATTTGAGGGTAATTACATTCAAATCAGGTGAACGGTGTAGGAATTAAAACTGTTTCTATATGTTCCTCCCACTTTTTACGGGGCCAAAAGTAATGGGACTATCAACTCAAAAGCTATTTCATAGACAGGTGTGGGCTATTCCCTCGTTATTTCATTATCAATTAAGCAGATAAAAGGTCTGGAGTTGATTCTAGGTGTGACATTTGCATTTGGAATCAGTTGCTGTCGACTCTCAATATAAGATCCAAAGAGCTGCCACGATCAGTGAAGCAAGCCATCATTAGGCTGAAAAATCAAAACAAACCCATCAGAGAGATGGCAAAAACATTAGGTGCGGCCAAATCAACTGTTTGGAACATTCTTAAAAAGAAAGAATGCATCGGAGAGCTCAGCAACACCAAAAGACCCGGAAGACCACAGAAAACAACTGTGGTGAATGACAGAAGAATTATTTCCCTGGTGAAGAAAAACCCCTTCACAACAGTTGGCCAATTCAAGAACACTCTCCAGGAGGTAGGTGTATATGTGTCAAAGTCAACAATCAAGAGAAGACTTCACAAGAGTGAATATAGAAGGTTCACCACAAGATGTAAACCATTGGTGAGCCACAAAAACAGGAAGACCAGATTAGAGTTTGCCAAACAACATCTAAAAAAGCCATTACAGTTCTGGAACAACATCCTATGGACAGATGAGACAAAGATCAACTTGTACCAGAGTGATGGGAAGAGAAGAGTATGGAGAAGGAAAGGAACTGCTCATGATCCAAAACATACCACCTCATCAGTGAAGCATGGTGGTGGTAGTGTCATGGTATGGGCATGTATGGCTGCCAATGGAACTGGTTCCCTTGTATTTATTGATGATGTGACTGCTGACAAAAGCAGCAGAATGAATTCTGAAGTGTTTCGGGCAATATTATATGCTCATATTTAGTCAAATGCTTCAGAACTCATTGGACGGCGCTTCACAGTGCAGATGGACAATGACCCCAAGCATACTGCAAAAGCAACCAAAGAGTTTTTTAAGGCTAAAAAGTGGAATGTTAAGCAATGGCCAAGTCAATCCCCTGACCTGAATCCAATTGAGCATGCATTTCACTTGATGAAAATGCCCCAAGAACAAGCAGGAACTGAAGAGATTTGCAGTAGAGGCCTGGCAGAGCATCACTAGGGATGAAACCCAGCGTCTGGTGATGTCTATGCGTCCAGACTTCAGGCTGTAATTGTCTGCAAAGGATTTGCAACAAAGTATTAAAAAGTGAAAGTTAAATTTAGGATTGTTTAGTTTGTCCCATTACTTTTGGCCCCTTAAAAGAAATCGTTGTAATTCCTACACCGTTCACCTGATTTGGATGTAATTACCCTCAAATTAAATCTGAAAGTCTGCAGTTAAAGCACATCTTGTTTGTTTCATTTCAAAGCCATTGTGATGGTGAATAGAGGCCAAAATATGAAGATTCTGTCAATGTCCCAATATTTATGCACCTGACTGTATATACACACGCACACACACACAATCTAAATGTAATGCCCAGCGTTGCCTAGCTTTCTCTTTATTTGTTTTAACTATTGCTTTCCCCAGTGCTGCCTGAATTTATTTTTTTCCTTCTCTCTCTCCTGCTCCATATTTCCTCCCCTCTTCCCCTTCTTATTTCATCTCTCACTTTCCGCTGTCTTTTCCCCATATCTCTTTTCTCCCTCTACAATTTCTTTTTGCTCTGATATTCTCCCTCATACCGTTACTTTGCCTCTCTCTTACCTCCCATCTTCCAATTTCCTCATCTCGCTCTCCTCCCCTCTGTCTGTGTCTGTTTCCGTTCTTTCCTGCTAATTTTTTGTGGGAGAACATTGATGGTGATTGTGTGTTACGTAGCGTGAGTGTTGAGCCGCATATCCACTTGCCGATATAGATGGACGATTGAACGACTTTGTTATCGTTCAGTTGTTCATTCATCATGCAGTGGATATGCCGGAAGCGACCAGCGATGCGCGCTCCCGCTGGTCGTTGTCGGCATCGCTCATTGCCCGAACATGATGGTCAAACTGACAATATCGTCAGGTTGAGCATGTTTGCGGATGAGGGAGGGTGCCTGCGCTGAATGACATATCGTTCAGTGTAGGCACAATATCCACTGCACAGTATAATGAACGACTGAACGATAACCTTATCGTTCAGTCCTTCATTGTCGGCAAGTGGATACCTGCCTTTAGGGTGAGTGTGTGACGGTAACATCGTGGGTGTTTGTGTGGTACTTAGCTTGAGTGATAGTGTGAATGGCAGGACTGTAATTGATGAGTGTAGGGACATTGCGGGTCAGTGTGAGTGATACATAGGTGAATGTGACTGAGTGACAGGACAATGATGGTCTGGGTAAGTGACAGTGAGGATGAGTGGCAGAAATATTGAGAGTAAGGTGATGAGCAGGGTAAGGACGCACAGTGTGAGTTACAGGGAGGGTGAGGGCAGGAACAGAGGGTAGTTACAGAGAGGGTGAAGGCAGGGACACCGAGGGGGAGTTACAGGAAGGGTGAGGGCAGGGACAGAGGGTGAGTTACAGGGTAGATCAGGCAAGGACAGTGGAGGGGAGAATTACAGGGAGGGTGAAGGCAGGGACACAGAGGGGGAGATACGAAGTATGGCGAGTGCAGCGAGCTCATGAGGGGATAACTTTCTTCTCTACCGTGCTCTACCGTGAGGGCAGGGACACAGAGGGGGAGTTACAGGGAGGGAGAGGGAGGGACACAGAGGGGGAGCTACAGGGAGGGTGAGGGAGGGACACAAAGGGCTAGCTACAGGGAGGGAGAGTGTTACAGAGAGAATGAGGCCAGGGACACAGAGGGGGTTACAGGGAGGGTGAAGGCAGGGACACTGAGGGAGAGTATGTATGTATAGAGAAAGAGAGAGCATCCAGGAGGAAGGCATGTGGACAGGTACAATTACTGTGTAGAGGAATACTGGCATGATATATATCATGACTCCCTCCCCCGTCTGCTAGTTGTTCATCACAACACCCTCAGGAACATTGCTCCAGCTGTCACACAGAAGATTTCTGCTTCAAAGGGAAATCACCTTCTTTCTGACTCTATTGTCTCATCACTAAAACTTGGAGCCTGTGCACAGTTTCTACTCCTCCAAGGAATATTGATGAGGAAAAAGAATATTGGGAGATACTTTGGTGACATTCACTACATGCTTGTTTTACTGCAAAATATGGTACGCAGCTATTTGTAGTCCTGTCTCACTACTTCTATATAAAAACGTACTACGCTATATTACTTTCTCTTTTTCCCGGCTTGAATGAGCCTCCCTCAAAGGTGTTCCAGTAGATGACATCCCATTTACCCACCCATATTTGAACTATACCATCGGAACCCAGATAAGCTTTAAAGTTCTTTCCTTTGGTACGCACATCCATTTTTGAGCGCCAATTATCACTTTATCAAATATACTACACTATTAGGCGCATGTCTTTTTAATCCCCCTTTTCAAATTATATATATATATATATATATAAAATGTGTGTATATATATATATATATATATATATATATATATATATATACACACACACACATATATATTTCTGTGTGTATATATATATATATATATATATATATATATATACACACACATGCACAGACACACACACACAGTATAGAACATAACTAAAGCAGACCAAATGCATAGTAAGAGGAAATTCATTACACTTTAATGAAATATGTGTGTGTGTGTATGTGTGTGTGTGTATATATATATATATATATATATAATAAATAAAATCACTTGTCTTTTCAGGGCCTGTCTAGCTGTGATGGCACTACAAGTCCCAGCACATCCAGTTGACAAAGTGTGCTGGGGCTTGTAGTCTCCTCTGGACAGGCTGTCAGTGATCTATTTGCAATCTAGGACACCTGGGCTTCTTACCTGGAACACCAGGTCATGCTGTAGGGCAGCGGCTGCAGGGTCCAGGTTCACAGGATGATGACAGACCGTGCTGGAGTACCGCTGGGAATGGAAGCTGATGAGGAACCGCCCCGCCCCCGACAATCCCACTCCTGGGTCCGAACTGACGTGTCCCGCTGCCCGCACTTCTGAGGTCTTGTGCCCAAATGGACCACCCCTTCTAACACAACCACACTCTGCCTGTTCCCCGGCTGGAACAACAGCTCCATACACTCTGCTGCACTGCCGCGTCGCTGCAGCGCTGCTCCTGGCTAACGGCACTATGAAGTGCTTGCTAGCCGGAGCAAGTGACAGCTTCCTGTTTGCGTTCCTTAGGAACGCAAATCTAGGAAGCATGGCAGCCGGCCTGAGACCTAGAAATTGGCCTGGCCTGGCAGCCGATGTCAGCGACAGTGTCAGCCGGTCCGACAGAGGGGTGTATGGGACCGACCCAGCGGGAACTATCCCGGTGGCCCAATCCGCCCCTGGATACATAATTGTCCAACTCCTGTCTTAAGAGATAAAACTCTATCAAGTACAAATGATATGTATACACCAGCCCACACTGCAGGCCGATCATGCACAAAGCATTTAAATATTCATTATAAAATATCAATTGGACATCACATATATCCAAACATAACACAATAATAAGGTTATTTGTTTAACATATATGACTAATACCATGTGAAAAAACACTGCCCCCATATTATCTGCTTATCCACAAACAACCAGATAAACACATAATCCACATGAACATTATAATTCTAAAAACAATCAATACAATCCCATAATCGGATTAACATTACCACAAACAAAATACTCTTAAGTTGCAAGATGTTAATACAAAGTACAAAATGATGTAAAAATGCTACATCTCATAATGGTTTAAAGAAAATATTGGAGCCCCAAAGTTTCATTTAATCCCCTTGGCGCAATAATACTAAGATCATGTATCCACTTACTCTCTTTCTGCATCAGAATCTTATTTCTGTTGCCTCCCCTAATAAGGGGGGGGAACATGATCTATAAGGATAACTCTTAAAGCTGCCACCCCATGTTGCTTTTGTGCCCAATGGCGGGCCACAGGTTGTTCACTGGTGCCACTCGCTATGGCCTGTCGTATGGCACTACGATGTAAAGCCATGCATTCCTTAAATTGTCGTTGGGTTTTACCCACATACGACAGGCCACAAGGACATGTAATCATGTAAATCACATATGTACTGGAACATGTTAAGGCAAATTTAATAATATAACGTCTGCCCGTATGAGGATGACAGAACGTATTGCCAACCAACAGTGATCTACACGTCACACATCCTAGACAACGACACCCTGTCTTAATACTCAAAAAATTAATTGGTCTAACTTGCTTGCTTAAACTAGTAATGTCTAATTTGACAACCAAATCCTTAATGTTCTTATTTCTTGTAAAGCTTGGTAAAAGTGTAGTTTCTTGCAAACTTGGTAAATCAATATCCGTACTAACAATTGTCCACCATTGTTTAGCACGTTTAACTACTTGGGTGCTATTGATGTTAAAACGATTGACCCATGGTATCCGTTTCTTTTTATACTGGACCCTTTGATTATCAATAGGACATAACCGCTTTGATCTAGGAATAGATAATACCTTCTCTTTGGTTTTTAATAATTCACATAGTGGATAACCACGGTTAACAAATTTACTTATCATATAATTTTAACCACTATATCTTGTCTTTTGTTGTTTTGTTTTTATTTGTTTGATGTATGTTTGTTTTTCTGTTTGGACATGCTACAATAAAAAAAAAAGTTTATTTTCCAGGGGCATTTAGAGTATACTGTGCAGGATATCCTGGACTCCTGCAAGGTCATAGGCCAGCTGCATAACCTTGTCATAAGGAAAGTCTATAGTATGGCTGAAAGGTCCTGCGAACCTGAAGCATAGTACAAACGAGTACTAACTTTCATTCCTGTCACCCAGACAACCCTTTATTCTCCGATTGTCGCCACGGGAGCGGGATACTATCATGTCCTGTGCTGTTACAGTCACTGCTGTTTGAGTCTTATATGGTCTGAGAGCCTGACCCCTCTCTGCCAAACAGTAACCCCCTGATGGTGTTGTTGCACAGCAGAACATGAATGCTATGTGAGATTACTACAGGAAAAAAAATCAATCTTTATACAGCCATGCTCTTGCCACTGTCAAGCTCCGGACACTTAAAACCACCTTTTTACCTCTCCGGTACATCTCCAGGCTAGCGCTGAGGCCCACTCGCACTGTGCATCTCTCCCGGATAACACAGAGGTCCGCTCACACTGCACATCGCTCCCAGCAGGTGCTAAGGTCTACTCCTGCCCTGTCTGCTCAGTGTCTTGTCACTGAGCATGGAGATGGCTCTCCACAATCACTTGCTCACAGCGTGTCTCCCCAGCATGATGGTATACAAACTGCACGCCAGATTTCCCTCCAGAACAACAGTATGGGCGCAGCCATGTTGGACTCTGTCACATGACTCTCCTCCACCACCCAGAGTGCTACTCCCAGACCAGCTGATAGCAGCATCCAATCCCTGGGGATACTCCCCTATAAATTCAATTCCCTGACTGGCCTTTGTGCCAGTACAACATTGCTTCTTCCTGAAGTTACAGCTCAGTACTGAGCTCTCAGGTACTCTGTATCTGAATGGTCCCAGTCCGTATATCCAGTTCCTAGATCTGGTAAACAAGTCTCCTATACTATTTTGCACACCAGTCTGGTTTTACCAGACTTGTTCTTACAGCAGCCATCGATTCCTGCCGATACCTCCAACCATTGGTCTCATCCGATGCTTCAAACATCGGACTTATCAATTAAATTCTTCAACATTGGTCTCAAACCGATCAAGTTCATCAATTGTTCAACATCGGATTCAATTCCATCAAATTCTTCAAATCATCAAAACAATCCAGCATCATCGGTCCCAATACGATTCTGCTCATTCATTCAGTAGTATATATTCAGTTCTATTCCAACCTGCTGTTCAATAAAGCATTTCTATTCCTGTTCTCACCCATCATCCACTGCCGTATCTCTACCTCCTCGCATCTATACATGAGGAGGTCCTGGATCAAACCACCAAAGTTCATCACCTCCCAAATCTCCTCTTCAGTCTCCACCGCCTGTTCCAACCCATAACCAAACCTCAGGCGTAACAGCCACCCTATAAAAACACCACTTTCCTCATTATGTCTCCCCTTCTCCCGCCCTATAGCAACAAATGCTCATGTCCTCCCCCTCCTTCTACTGTAACACTGTCCCCTGTGCAATTATTAACTGTTCACCCTGCCATACAGCACACACCCTTATTTTACTGTTATTATTCTTTCTTAAGCACCAACATATTACTTAGTATTCTAAATTCATGTTATATAATGACATGAAATAGAAGGTGTAGATGGCTCTGCCCAAATTAGCCTACAATCTAATGCTGGGTACACACTATGCAATATATCGTTTGTACAGCCAACGAATGATATATCTTTAAGTGTGTCGGCTTGGGTGTGCCCACAATATATCACCGAACGAGGTCGTTCATAGATATATTTTTTGGGCTTTGCAGTACAGCATATGCAATATATATTTTGTAGATATATTGTACGCATCTGCTGGTGTATATGGGCGACCCCCCCAACTGACCTGCTGACATTGAAATCACAACTGGGCGGACAAATTTAAATGCACACCCAGTTGTGATGTCTACCCTGAGATATCGAGCAGCCAATTGGCAAGTGTGCATGCTTACTAAAAACTGTTCTGTATGAGGGGATGGTTGGTGGGCCGCTAAAGTGTGTAGCCAGCATAAGAGGTTGTGGTGAGCAATTGATGCACAAGCTAGAAGAATAACATGAGCCATCAATATTGAATCAACCATTTGCAATAATAATTTATCATTAGCAATACCAGCCAGCTATTGCAGGGTGTATGGTCGACAAATGAGAATCATGTTGTAATCAGGATGGTTGCTATTGGCCTGTTTTTTTAACATCATTCTCCTGCATTAACAAGACCTAGTGAGTCCCAGAAGTGAACCAGTAACTGAGTGCCTATCTCAGCAGATTTTACTACTGATGTGTGTTATACATTTGCAATATGTTATTCTGCCACTTGGGCCAATTAGCAAAATAATCTCGTGTGATCAGCTAGAGAAAAGTGAGAAAGAGAGTGATACTTGAAAATGTTGAAACCATAGTATTGAAAATGATACACAGATTTCTTCAACACCGATTAAAATGTGATTTTCGGAGTGTGAAGAAATAATTTTTTTTTTAAATATAATTTCTAATGTTAAATGATACAAATTTGAACTCCCTGAGAAAATGCATTCAGGGTTTGTTTGCCAATTTCAACTGTTATGCGGGCCATACAAGGGGCGATTTGAAAACGTACAATACCTCGGTATGTTTTAAAATTCAGCCCGAAGCATCGCATGCTGCTGTGAATGGTAAACGATGCATCTTACAAGATGCTTCGGTTACCTATTTAACAGCATGACGGATTGCAGATATTATGGTTTTTCCATAAGATCTACGATGTCGATGTCTGACGGTGGGGACGCGTCAGACATCGATGGGGGGGTCAAGACCATCGCGACCATCGGGCTTGCGACGAGACCCTTGTGGTAGGGTCTCGTTGCCGCAAGCCCCAGAGAGCTTTCGGCTCAAACAGAGCAGAAAGCTCTCCCACTGACAAAACTTGTGTGAGATGTCTCATGGGGACGCCTCTGTCTGGGCAGCCAACCCCCCGGCCCGCCAACCAAAGGGGGTGTGCTGTCACTCAACATCGACAGCATGCACTCTTTGGTATGAGACCTGGAGCGACGGATTGCCCGTCGCTATCCGGGTCTCGTGCATGCGCACGACGGAGCCGGCTCCGTCGTGCGCATGCACTCTGGGCCACCATCGACCCGTTTGCGAGCGTTCAGCGCTTGCGACCGGGTCTGAATCAGGCCCATAGTCTGTGGTTTACGAGATCTTGGGGCTGAAAACACTATGTAACATCTAATTTTTTTGTTTGTTCTTTTGTTTGATGTTATTTCTTAATTGCCTGTGCCCCAAGAGTATAGAAAATGCCAGTTATTTCCCACAAACTATGCTATAGCGACCTGGACAGAGATATTTTGAAATGTTCTTATTTTCCATGACATTTCTGATACTGCAGAGTGGTTGCAATGCGGGGGCTGCAGAGCAGTCCAACTCTGCCAGAGGGGAGCCCAATAACACTGACTGTACCTCCAAATGCTGCTTCATATTGCCGGGTGTCTGTGGGAACGGTAAGCTCACCGGGGATCAGCTGGGTGTGTATCGCAGCCACCGCCAGGACAGAGCATTCAGCCGCATCCCTGCTGTATCTGCCCGCCCCCCAGACTCCTGTGTCACTGTTAGTTAGCCACTGGTGGACTCCAGGAAGGTACTTATGCCTTCAGTACACATCAAGTTGGGCCTTATGAATGATTTGTTAGAGCTCTAGATAAGGATTCTGCAACCTTCAAGTACCTTCAAGACTTCTTACTAAACTGTTTGAGGCAAAGGTCAAAGCAGATCTTTTAGTGGGACCACAGATTAAGAATATATGGAAGTGCAAGGAATTCCCAAAGATGCTCGCTCA
Source organism: Taudactylus pleione (assembly GCA_031769625.1). NCBI lineage: Eukaryota > Metazoa > Chordata > Amphibia > Anura > Myobatrachidae > Taudactylus > Taudactylus pleione. The sequence goes on from JAUIMM010000153.1 coordinate 5,371,036, forward strand.
GAAGGAGAAAGCTGCTTGGACCAGCTTTATCGCATTTGTTCGAGGCTTCCTGGGCATCACAAGGCTGAAAACTACATGGAGTTGGTTGAGACTTTGGTGAAGAACTTTGGCTTAATGGGGTGCAGGATATTCCTCAAAGTCTATTTTCTTGATGCTCATCTTGATAAATTAAAGGAGAAGATGGGCGCGTATTCGGAGAAGCAAGGCGAGCGCTTCCACCAGGTTATACTGGAGTTTGAACGCCGCTACCAAGGATAGTATAACGAGAACATGATGGGAGACTACATCTGGGGGCTGATTTGTGAAAGTGATGTACTGTATAATCATAAATCTCAAAAAGCTACTTATCTCGAATTCTTTTGTGGTCATGTTTGTACAACTTTATATGTTCATTTTCATACATACGTTGATTTTGTCTCACATTGTGTAAAAGAAAATGCAAATTCGCCCTTTTCTCATCTGAAATAGGTAAATTCCAAAGTGTAAAATGTCCTGGTCTCAATAGCAGTTTTTATACTTTTTGAGAAAAAGCAATTAAGAAACAGCACTTACTACCCAAGGACAAAACATTTGTTACATAGTGAAATGAGCGTCAAGGCAAAATTTACAGATCCTAACATGTATTAGGCAATATTTTAAAGGAGTGACTGAACTGCTACAGTTATAACTTACACTTGAGACAAAACTACAATGACTTTTTTTGTGTGTGTTTTGACCCTTAGAAAAATGCTTGGAAAGACCATAAAAGAGAATGTTTGTGTTTAAAGAGTCTTTTACCCAACGTTCCTACTGACTCTGTAAGGCTTCTAGCCAGAATCATCTTTAAGCTGGTGAGTTAAAAAGTTAATCTTAAAACAAATTATATATTGTGTTATCATGTGCTTATTTGTGTGCAAATGCACCTATTTTTTTTTTTTCAAATAGTGTTCATAGACCGGGATGGTGCATGTGCCCATGTGCATGTTGGCGCTTGTAATTTTACAAGCTGAAGCATACAAAAAAAACTAATGAGCTCTCCATGCTTGCTGGCACTTGCAGTACCACAAGAGCTTGTTTTATATTTGGGGTACAGCTAAGTATGCCAGGACAGGCATAGTGCTACACTACATTGTGAAAGAACTAGGTGCTGGGGCGCTGGATCTCCTGTTTTAGCCCAGCTAGCCATTATAAGGTAACCAGTACTTAGTATTGTTACAAGTCACCTAGCATGTTGGGATATCTTTTGCTTAATTACGCCAGTAACTTAATTTAGTTTTTGTTTCTAATGTACAAATGTCAGTTTTTATCCATAAATACCAAACTTTGTATTAAATAGACTATGTGAGCAATCCTCTAGAGAAAAAGTAGAAAAATAATTTTCAAAGCAGCAACAGGTACTGTAATTCAGCAATTTTCTCACTTGGTCCTCTCTATTCATAATATGGTATGGTTAAAATGCAAATTCTAGTTTTGTAAATCATCGTTAGCCACAGACTACATGTTCCAGTAGACATGCCTTATGAAAGTTGCATTTAAATTATATAAAAGTTTGGGCAAACACTGGGAGAACAGCATCTGTTTTTATATATTTTATTTTTATGTTTCTAGCTTGAACAGCCAGATTATGCTACAGGAGAATTCTACGCAATACATGCTCTTCAATCGCGTGAGTTTATTTATATATATTTATTTAAATAGCAACTAAACCTAAAATACAAGTTAATATAAGACTACATTAATAGATGTACAAGAAAACATTTGAGGAAGTAATTGTTATTTGTGGGTGAAGCATTCCTTGTATGCACACTTGGCTTATTTAGTAAATGAGGCAAGGAGGGCAGTACTAAAATGTCCTCAGTACTGCCATGAGCGAACACCAGCTGGTGATGTAAGTAGTGGATGTCTGTGCTTATATGTAACTGCAGTGAATATATACCCCAGAATACCTGCTTTGTGAAAAAAATAGCAATAAAAATGGTTATGAGTTTTGATTTATTTTAATCTTAGTGCCACAGCTACCAATAGGCAGGTTGCACTTCAGACATGGGAGAACTATATCTAATAAGAGCCTCCATCCTCTGCTCTGCTTCTCTCAGTCCCAGAATATTTACATATTGTTTACTGCATTGTAAGGTATCTGATATAATTAGGAGGAGCACTGGTAAGAGGTGACTCTTGTTGGGTGCAGTTCACCCATGTCTGTTTCTAAGATTTTGCCATGGCCCAGGGTACTGATTGGGATAGTGAAGGGGGCAGGGAAGCTGTCACAACCACTGTTGTTTCTTTGATGGCATATCCTCGGATTCAGCATGATTGAGGTTCAAATCCCGACAGCGGCATCCCGGCAGCAGTGAAAATCCCGATCATCCCAAGGTAAGTATTTCCTACCCTAGTATACCCTCTAACCCTCCCTTAGGGGTGCCTAACCCTAGCCTCCCCCCCAACTGCCTAACCCTAACCTCCCTTCCCCTAGCCTAACCCTAAACTCCCGGGGGAGTGCCGACCCCTAAACCTAACCCTCTCCCCCCGCACCCGGTGCCAAGCTTATCTTCGATCGGTAAGCCGGGTGTCGGGCTCCTGGCGTAGGTAAAATGACAGGTGTTGGGATTTCGACGCCTATGATTTAACCCCTTGCCGGGATTAGACAGTCGGGAAGCCGACGGTCCGGATTCCGTCCGTCGGCTTCCCGACTGCTTCCCATATTCACCTAGACAGCTCTCTGTAATAGAATACTGTGCAGAGTCAAACATTAAAGGATATTCAGTGATTTTTCCTTGTGGGTATGCAGTCAGAAGTATATAGAGGGTTAGGATTAAGCTTAAGAGCTCCCTCTGCTTGTTATAACAGTATTGTTGAGTCTGCATTACTCATTACTTTCTGCATGTGTTCAAGGTAGCCAGGATCAGACACATGCAGGCTGAAACAGACAGCAGAAAAGAGATTGGGGAACAAAGAAAATGAACACATGGATAACAACCACCACCACCGGTTGCTTAATAAGAAATTAGGCAAGGGCAAGACAGCGGTTATAGCTGCAAAGAATGAAAACCGACAAGGGCACACAGTGAAATAAAGGGGACATATATAAAAATGGAGTACATCAAGAGTAGAAAAGAGTAGATAAGACCATCCTAAACAATGAGAGAAGGTGGCAGAGAAGAAAAGAGCATGGCAGAGACAAATAACTAAACGGGCTAATAAAATATGAGAGTAGACAGTCTTATGGGCAAACTAAAGGGGTGACCAAGAGAAGGAGGTCACTGTTTTGGTCACGCATCTTATGTTCCTATTTGAGAGATAGGGGGCGCAAATGCTCTTTCTGGCCCAGGAAACCAAAAAGTCTAGTTACGGCTGTGCTTGAGAGCTTGTACTGTGTATACCTAGAAGCAAAATAATTACATTGCTGGCCATTTGGCAATATAAAATGAATACATGTTCTAACAAATCTTATATATAAAATTAATTGGTCTGTTTTTTTAACTTGTAAAGGTCACAGGAGTGACCGAAACGCATTGTTGCTCCCAGCCACAAGCACTCCTGTATCTTCCCTCCGGTTTATGTGGCTTTGACCGATCCAGACCCAGCGATACAGGCTCCTATAGTGACTCAGCGCCTCTGGTGACAAGTCGGGATCTGGAGGTGGCCGTCTGAAAATAGACGCCCTAATTATAAGCACAGAGACAGGTGACGAGACCTATGGGGTGGACGCTCCTTTCCACCGATAGAGACCCTTGAGAGAATATCTGTGATTCCCGGCGCTCATGCTCTGGACGATCCTTTCAGCCCATACCGGAGGTAATTAATAGGCTAAACAGTTATTGATACCCCTAAATCTATATACCCAAAATGTCGCTGTTCAGCACTACAAGTCGCATAAGAAATAATTGCTTTTCAATCCAATTGTGGTTCCAAAGCACAAAAAGTTATATTATTCAATAAAAAGTATAACACACTGTGATCTATACAATTAGCGCAAAAAGCAAGTAAATACAAAAGGTACAAGCCGATACATAAGCGTGTGCACTGGTCCCAGTATACAGTCATCTCTCCAGCCTGTGGTCATCCAAGAAGAATGGCTGTATACTATAACCAGCACCCAGGCTATATACCTTACAGAACAAAGAGACTAGTTAACAGATTTCCATTGGGTCTTGTTCCTGGACATTCTGGTACAATGCAGGTAATTGGACAGTTCATACAGCGTCACTAGGGGGATGTCCCAGTTCCTCAGATGTTGCTTTGTGTGGTTTTCCCGCCGAAGAACAGGCCTAAACTAGTCAAAAGATACTACATACAGATATACATTCTAACCACTAATTTCCTATGATTCATAATTTGCAGACGCATGATGCGATCTCCTTGCCGATAGAACCGGAAATCTGCAAATAAACAGTTATTTAGCATGGTACCAAACATGACTTGTCTTCTAGTCTCTATACCTTAAATATCATATACAGGTTGAGTCTCCCATATCCAAAATGCTTGGGACCAGGGGTATTTTGGATAACGGAATATTCTGTATTTTGGAATAATTGCATATCATAATGAAATATCTTGGGAATGGGACCCCAATATACACACAGAATGCATTTATGTGTTATATACACCTTATACACACAGCCTGCAGGTAATTTTATACAATATTTTCAATAATTTTGTCGCTCAAGCAAAGTTTGTGTACATACATGAAATAAATTTATGTTTCATTTACACCCTATACACACAGCCTGAAGGTAATTTTATACCATATTTTTAATAATTTGTGCCTTAGACAAAGTTTATGTAAATTGAACCATCAAAAATCAAACGTTTTATTATCTCAGTCATGCCAAAATGATTCCGTAATTCGGAATATTCCGTATTTCGGAATATTTGGAAATGGGAGACTCAACCTGTACTTTACATTTGACAATGTAAGTATTAGCTAATAAAACCTCTAATATTTAATGTTATGTAATGTTCTGGACTGAGCATGCGCACGACGGAGGGAGCTCCGTCGTGCGCATGCGCCAGACGCGACGAGCAAAGGAAAGTCCTTCGCTCGTTGTGTCTGATCAAAGGGGGCGTGCTGTCGATGTTGATTGACAGCACGCCCCCTTTGGTAGGCGTGCCGGGGGCGTGCCACCCTGACGGGGGCGTTCCCACGGGAACGCCTCCCGTCAGAAGCCGGCCCACTGACATCACTAGTGATGTCAGTGGGAGTGATTTTGGCTCTGATAGAGCCAAAATCACTCCGGAGCTTGCGGTTGAAAACCTCAACCGCAGGCTCCGGCTCGCAGTTTCGATGGTCGCGATGGTCACGACCATCGCGGCCATCAAAATGCACGCTCGTATAGCCTGTGGGTGGTGACCCACAGCTATACGAGCGTCCAGGAGGACGCTCCATTTTCATGGAGGCCGGCCCTCATTCAGAGCGTGCGCTCTGCTCAGAGCGTACGGCTCTGAATGAGGGCCTATATTCTAATATTTTTATATGATTAATAAATATTTGAATTGATCTCTTTACTCCAGCGCAGAATTTATACAATCTTTGGTTATTGTTTTCTGTGAGGTGGGCAACACCTCTTATTATTCTGCAGCAGCTGTATATAGAGCTGTATCAGCTAGCAGTTAAAACAGGTGCTGAGATTTTTATTTAGACTGATTGTTTGTCCGATTATACATTCAGACACACATGCATCGATTGGGATGAAGCCAATGCAAGTTGGTCCAGTTGGATCCTGGCCAGGATTTAGGGGTGTTAGCGTCCCTGTCGGACCTCCCGTTGGTGTGCGCCAAGCAGATCTTTGATCCAGGGAGCCCGTTCTGGGCCTTCCACTGGATGGATTTGGACGACATCACATAATTTGGATGAAAACTTCAGCAAGTGGTAACATTGGATTCCAGAAGACATACTAGGGAGTTGAGGTTCCAGTTGGACCTCCCGTTGGTGTACGCTGGACAGAACTTTGACCCGGGGAGCCTGTTCTGGGCCTTCTTCTGGATGGATATGGATGAGAACTGTACAGAGGGGTGGCAATTGGTCTGGGATATCTAATGGAGTGGTTGGGGTCGTGGTCGGACCTCACAGCGGAGTCCGCCGGGCAGATCTTTGACCCAGGGAGCCTGTTCAGGGTCTTCCACTGGATGGATTTAGATGACATCACATCATTTGGATGAAAACTTCACAGAATAGTAACACTGGATCCCAGAAGACGTACTAGGAGGTTGAGGTCCCGGTCGGACCTCCCATTGGTGTATACTGGCCCAAACTTTAACCCGGGGAGCCTGTTCTGGGCCTTCTACTGGGTAGATTTGGATGAAAACATCTAGAGAAAAAAAATTCTGCTCTGGAGTGCAAATTCAATCATTTACATTTGTTCATACCATATGTTATCGCAATAAAAACAGCATAAACATCACAATACACATATATATATATATATATATTTTGTGTAGGGAAGATAGAGGCGCACTGATTATAATGTAGCACTCTAATATAAATGTGATGAAAAAATAAAATCTGAATAAAATATATGTGACACACCTCAAAGAAATAATTGAGTGGCAGCTCCAATATAGTGATAGAGTGTGGCACTCAAAATAATAATAAACAAGTGAAAAAAGAAGCGCCTACCAGTGTCAAGAAAAATAAATTCAACACAAAAATGGAGAACGAAAAAAAACTGGTGATAGATCCACTACTTATTTGAGACGGTGTTCTTCGGTCATATGACCATTGAGGAGGGATATGAAAATGAAAAAAGGGAATACAACATAGTGTGTAGCATACCGCACTATATATTGCTTCATATAACCCAGTAATCAGTTTAGACCCTTTTAGGGATCATTACTCCCCCCCCCCCCCCCCGAAAAAAAAGAAAAGAAAAGGTTTTGTTTGTATAGAAACACTTTCCAGGGTCAGAATTAATTTTTTAGAAAATCAGGTTGTAATGAAACAGTGACAAACCATGGTAAAAAAACACGTACAAGAAAATACATAAATGCTTATCTGTCCATTTAGGGGGGTCAAGGTACAGTAGTCCCATATAAATGTGTGTAACTCTCTTTTTAAGTCTTATATGTAGTGTCTAAAGTAAAGGCATATTTTATCACTACCTCTATATGTATATTCCAGTTGGAATAGGATCAATACATAGCATATAAACATAACCATTTTAAAATAGAAATTAGCAGCAATATATACATGAACGATATAGAACCTGTATATAAGGGTTTATCAGCTTGAACAAGTAAAGTGTTCCTTTTACCTAAGTGGTTAATCCCAAAAACACCACTTAGTAATAATTCAGTTAGGTTGTTGATTTCCAGGCTTTCCTCATAAGCACATAAGGAAATAGAGAAGTCAGTGTATTACCTCTAGGTAATTAGCTATGGCATACATTTGTATCCAGATAAATATAGTGTCCCAAAACTCTGACGGCAAGCAGGGGCATCCCCCTAAAACAGGTCAGGGTAACCTAGCATCAGATCCAGACTGACTCACCATCCGCTGATTGTTGCTGACAAGCGGGAGAAGCTGTACCCACGGCACCGCAATCAATCCAGCCTTTGAGCTGGAACGCTGGCCGCCGTCACTTCGTCAGGTATGCTGGTTCTAGGCCGATGAGCGCTGTGTACCGTTCAGGTATGTATTCAAGGATAGCGGCACAGGAAAAATATCAAAGCAACAGGAACAACTATGCGTTTCAGTCACTTCTGTGACCTTTTTCAAGTTGGATGTTCCTTCACCCTGCCGGGCTAAATACCACAGTCTCTCGTTTAATTGGTGCTTACAAATTGGGGATTAGTATCCACCTGGATCACTCTCTTGGATTCGAGTTTCAAGCTTGCTATATTGGAGATGTTTGTAGTAGTTAATTTTCCTCTACACATCATACATATATTCATTTAAAACATAGAAAAAAATATATATATTGAGTCCAACTATAAGAATAGTTTATACCGAGGTCATACATAATAAAAAAGCTTTTTCTCTCTTAACTTCATTTGTATCTAATTTAATGACGGATTTCGAAACAGCTTGCAAGTATTAACCAGTTAAATACTGGTATATAATACCCCAATATAACACTCAGCCAAAATTATCGTTATGATATCTCAAAATTGTATATACACGCAGTAAAGATATAATTATCTGAATAACTGGTAATCATAATATATTTAAATGCAGTAAATAAATTAATAAAAAATATATTAAAAAAATAATAGAATAAATAAAAATAATAATAAAAATTAATAAGAATTACTAATCAATACTATGGCACTAATAGCAAGGAGATAATTTAATTATTTAATATATTAGGACAAATTAACCACACTTGACAAAGCAAACCAGGGAAAATTACGGGGAGGGGAAAATAGGGGAAAGAAAAGAAGGGAATGGGGAGGGGGAAAGAAAGGGGTGTCAATGGGGGTGTCTTGACATGTCATATCTACTACAGCACATATCTACCTGTTCTAGAAAGTTGGCCCTAATATTTATACATAGATATTCAGAGTGAATGCAAAAACCAGTTTCTTAAAGAAAGGGTGCGAGCATGAGACAGGTCTCCCCTTCATCGACCTGACCGTATGTATGGACGGGGAGACATGTCCCACGTCTGCACCCATCAATTACAAATTCTAAGGCTTCACTCAGACCATCTGGCTGTATGGTCTGAAGTCTAAATATCCATTTCGACTCTGCCTTGCACAAATGACAAAACCTATCACCCCCTTTCAGGTTATAGCAATCGTTTCAACACCCATGACTTGAAGACCCTTGTGGTCACAATTATGTTCGTCTCTAAAGTGTCTGGAGACACTATGTGTCTCAAGAACTTTCAGTATATTCGTACGATGCTCCATAAATCTTTCTTTAAGGATCCTAGTGGTACGTCCTATATGTAAATTGGAACAGCTACAGCGTAAAGCATATATCACAAACCGGGTTTCACAATTCATGAATTTTTAATATTAAAGATGCTCCCGTTATTTGCATAAATCTTATTAGCCTTGTTTATCATATAATCACATGTTAAGCACATAGAGTGATTACACCGAAAATTGCCACAAAGTTTATTAGAAAGCCAAGTATCTAACTTGTAATTTTTTGGGCGATTCGTAAACATACCGGGAGCTAAAATACTCTTGAGGTTCCTCTTCTTTTTGAAGACCATTCTAGTTTTCTCTTCTATTATTTTAGCTAGTATTGGGTCATGTTGTAAGGTTTTATAATTTCTATTTACTATAGACCTAATCTTATTAGAATCATTATTAAATTGGGAAACAAAGTTATGGGAATAAATCCCTTTATCTTGTATCTGTATATCTTGTCTCATATCTTTGTCTTTACTTTCTCTAGCAACCTCAATAGTATCAGAATTAGTCATATTAATACAACTTTCACGCCTATCAGTATTAGTCTTTCCATGTAATTTATAAGCCTTATCTGCATGATCCTGTGTTTCATCAATTAATCTCTCGGGGTATCCTCTTTCTAGAATTTTTTTTCGCAGCTTTGTAGCATGGGTTTAAAAATCATGGCTCTTTGTGCAGTTGCGTCTAATTCGCCCCCATCTGACTCTTGGGTATATTATTTATCCAGGGGTGGTGATGTCCACTATTATAGTGTAAGTAGGCGCAACAATCTACTGGTTTGGTGAACAAGGTTGATATAATTTTGTTGTCCTCCACACATAGGGTGACATCCAAAAAGTCAATAGATATGTGACTAAAGTGCGAGGTGAAATGCAAATTCATATCATTCTGATTTAAATAATTGATGAACTTGTCCGCAGACTTGTGATCCCCATCCCAAATAAAAAACAGGTCATCTGTATAACAGCCATAGTACACCTGGCACACCCACTCCAAATGTGCTCTTTAAAGGACTCCATGTAGAGATTGGCGTAGCTCTGGGCGAACTTGGTGCCCATGGCCATGCTATGTGTCTGAAAATAATAAGTGGAATCAAACAAAAAATTATTATGTGTCAATATAAACCAAATACCCTCCACCAAAAAGTCGCGTTGTCCGTCAGAGAGATTTTCATCAAGCAACAATATCTTTTGAATTGCCAATATCCCCATTTCGTGGGGAATATTGGTGTAGAGGGCCTGGACGTCCAGGGTTAAAAAAACATACCCTGGACACCAGGTAACTTCCCCTAATTTTTCTAATAGATGACTAGTATCTTGTATATGTGATCTCTGACGGACAATGTGACCTTGTAAAAAGTGATCAACATAAAACGATAAATTAGATGTCAGTGAACCAATACCCTAAATAATAGGTCTGTCACAGATCCTGTCACAGGTCTGCTCGGTGGTGTGACAAGTGTTTTGTGAATCTTGGGCAAATAATGAAAAACTGGTGTTATAAGCTGATGTGAAGATAAAAAATAAAGTTCATCCCTAGTGATTACCCCATATGTGGAGGCCAAATCTAAAATAACCCCCAACTCCTTTTGAAAATCCATGGTTGGATTTCTAGCCAGAATACAGTAAAATTGAGGATCCTGTAATTTTCTAAGGGTTTCACCAATGTAGTCTGCCTTTTGGATGATGGCAACAGATGGGTGATCATTGGTCTGGGATGCCTAATGGAGTGGTTGGGGTCCCAGTCGGACCTCACGGCGGAGTGAGATGGGAAGAACTTTGACCCAGGTAGCTTCTTCTGGGCCTTTCACTGGATGGATTTGGACAACATCACATAATAAAACTTAACTCAAAGTTTTAATTCCAGTCAATGCCGGGTACTTCAGCTAGTGTAGTGATAAATGTAAAATATACATCCAGCTTAAGATAGATATTAAACCAAAACCAGTATTGTATATCCCAGCTGTATTGATGGTAATGTTATATAGTATACATTTTGTCTATTAATAAATATACTATGCAAGAAGCAAGAGTGCTACTGTATGTGACTGCGAAAGTTAAAACTCAATTTTAAATGGCATAAGTGCCTCCTTCTTGCAATCAGCAAATCTATTAATTTGCATATTACGTATAAAAACTCATACACACTAGACGATGTGCTGTATGAACGATATTGGTGAAAGATTTTCCGTGAACTTTCTGTAGTGCAGGACAACGATATTGGGTGTACACACTGAAAGATATCTTTAAAGATATCATTCAGTGATGTCCATCCTGCCACATCTCTGAACAGGCAATTCTTGAGGATATCTTCAGATTGGCCTGCATGTACGGGCGACAAAAGATATTGTTGCATCGTTGGTCGTTCACTGCATACACTCTGGGCCTGATTCAGAGCCGGACGCTATTTGCGCTCGCTCATTCAGAAAAAGGGGCCGGCTATTTAAATTGAGCGCTCCCTCTTTGCGGTCTGTTGACGCCTCTATGTCTGAGCGAGCGAACGAAACATGCGCTCGCTATTTTGTAAAGACGCCCCCTGGCCGCTCCCATCATACGTCATCTCCGCTATTTATTAGATTAATCGAGTACATCGAAAGGCGTCTGAACTGCTCGCAGTGCTTGTGGTTGGATTTTCCTACCGCAATCATGCGAACAGTTCAGGCTAAGAAACAACCAAGTGACGTGGTTGATGACGCTGCTTTGTTAATTATGCACACCCTTAAAACGTCCGTTTTGACCGTTTGGCATGCCTGCGTTCGGATCTCCCCTCCCCGTTTTCAAGCACCTTCCCCTGTTACCACCCACAAACGCCTCATCCTGTCACTCAAATTAGCAGGCACTCGCAATTTTGCGAACACACGTTTTCCGACCGCACTGACTGGTTGGCGCAAGCGCATTACGACCCATACGCATGCGCAGATGTGCGAACATCGCTCGGAGTGAACGAGCGGCCGCTTACGAGCATCTCTGAATCAGGCCCTCTGAACGATATATATCATTGAACGGTATATTTATTGTCCATATCGTTCATAAAAATCGTCTAGTGTGTATGCGGCTTAAGATTTGGGGACCTTTGCTGGTCTGACAGCAGTGTTGGAAATACCAACATTCAATGCCAGCATATAATGGAGATGCTTAGGTATGATATGATTATAGATTTTTATTGAAAACAATTCACTCTTATAATTTGATTTACTATATGTTTTTATTTGTATGTAAATGGCTGACTGCAAATATCAGGTAGCACTGGGTGTTGGTGACAGTGCTGGGAGATGGAGGCAAGTTTAGTTCTGGAAGCAGCGCTGATTGTTGGTGACACCGCTGGGAGCTGGTGATAGATTACTTTTGCAGGTCGCGCTGGGAGCTGGAGACAGAGATGGGTGTTGGTGATAGCGCTGGGTGTTGGTAAAACTATGCAACAGGTACAACGACCCTGTTACGCCTGTGAAACACATTTGTCATCGATGTTCTCTTTCTTCCGAAATATGCGGCACCACCCAAATTGCGAAAGCCTCTTTCCGGAGTCTCTCATTGATGTCATCCTTCTGCTGCTGCAGTTGTTTCAATTCAGCCTTTTTCTGTTTTACTTCAGCTATTAAGTCTTTTTTACGCTGATGTAGCACTTCTACTATATCCCCATTGGGTGCAGATTCTTTGGTTTCCTCCTACTTGTACTCGCTCTCTGTAACCAGGCTGCCATTGTCGCTGTTGCTGTTGTCTTCTCCCAGGTTACTTATGGGTTCTCCTAGGCCAGTGCTATCAATTTGCTGCCTTTCACTGTGTGTCCATATTGATGCTTATTCCATTTGCATTTTCCTCTAGCCTTTATACAGGTTCCAATGATTGTAAATTGCCCCACCAAACATCACAATTTCAACGGTATCATTCTCTTTGGTCACTATCAAAAACTCTTCTTCATCTGCTGGATCTGTCAGCTGTCTAAAACAGTATTGGTGATTTATACTTAATGTTCTCCGACACATTGCGTCTTAAATTCCGCTATTATTAGCAGGTTGTTGAATCTCGAGGTCTGCATCCTGCAATTCAGTTTGCTGTTATTCCACACTTTGGGCATCAGACTCCTCTTTGAAATCACTATCAGAGCAATCCATCTCATCATAAACTTGTCCTTCCTCCAGATCTTCAGTATGGAATTCAGAATGTTCTTCTTCTAATACTTTCAATAATAGGTTCCTCTATAAAGTTATCTTCTGAGGAGTCCATTTTATTATTATTATAACTTGATGTGATTCGCAATAGAACACCAAGAAAATGCTGCTTAACTGTAAAGTGAAAAGTAGCAGAGTGGTGAGCTCCAAAGCGCAAATCAGAGTATTTCGGCTGCCTGTGGTCACTATTAGGGGTTCCTTTCCCCAAAATAAGTTGCTGTTAGCAAATTGTATAGTGACCTGGGCGCTTAACAAAATACTTAAAACAATATAGCCATAAAATATATTAACATTTATTTGCTGGTTTAAAATTATGTATGCAGCATATCCTATATTAAGAATATACTAATGTTTAAACGTTAACATAAAACAGTTGGCTTCAAATGAAGTAGAAAAGCCTTCCAGTCTTTTGTGGTGAGTGTCACCTTAGGTAAAACAGCAGGGGTTACCAGAACATACCCTTGCTGGTCACTCACAAGCTTTAACACGATCCTGGATTTGTAGTAGGCTGCACACAGATTGCCAATGTGTTTTGAGCAGGTCTGCTCTTCTTCAAGGCTTGTCTGTGTGTAGTCCTGGGCAGGCTTCTTAAATAGCAGAGAGCTGATGAGTCACTAGGCGCGACCCGAAGTTGTCATCTTGTAACTTCTGGTCTGGTCGGCGTTAATCGGCCCCATATATATTACGTTTTTAATATGCACTCCCACTACCTGGATGTTAAATTTTTGGGCAGGAAGGGGAGACAAGAGGATTTGTTTGTGGAGTCTTCCATGCGGTTGCCGAGAAACCGGAAGTGCGAGTCTGAATACTTCCGGTTGCGCCAGTTGGTGCTTTAGTGTAGGAAGCTGGTTTCTTACATACGTGTATAACACCACAGAATGCGTATCAATAATTATACTCTCTCCAGAGAAAATAATAATTATGTGTGAGACAGAAAATAACATTATAGGACCTGGTGACAGACTTGCTTTAAAGAGATAAATGAGAGACAAAATTACTAGAACACATGGTCAGAATTAATCCATCTTCAGCTATCCAATGTTCCTCTGACAGAGAAAGGACCAATTTGGGGCAAAGATAAAAAAAAAAAGGGAGCTAAAGGCAGCGGAATCAAAAAAGTATACTATTATAATTATGAACACCCCACAAATATGCAGCCAAAGCCGAGACTGCGTGCACCTCTAAGAGAACACCTTATCCTTCAGGATAGGAACTGAGGGATTAGACACTGGACACTGATCCTCCCCTATGGATTTGGCTGAACTTGCTCCCTTACAAGCTTGGTCTGTTTGGGGTAGGTGCATACTTACCTACTTCTCTGAAATCCGTTCTGGGAGCAGCCAGAGAGGAGTTGCTGCGCTTAGCTTCGGGGGAAGGGGGAGGGGGCAGACTATAGCTGTCATTAGGCCCCAACCCTTTACAGGAAAAGCCCACAATTTGCGGGACAGTGAGGACGCTATTCGCGTCATTTAGCCCCGCCTCCTCCCTACGGACCCGCAAATTTCTCTGAAAACTTCCCCATCCTTCCCACTTCACTAGCAAGTGTACGGGATGCGGGAGATCTGCCTACTTTTCCGGGGGTGCGGGGAGTTACCCGAAAAATTGGGAGCAAGTATGGGTAGGTGTAGAGTGGTTTCCACTTCCCACTCCAATTACGTTAACATGCCCTTCCATCCCCTTTCCGGCTCTTCGTGTGCCAGGTGCAAGTCAGCATACACAAAAACTATGATGATGTATGTTGTAAGAATATTTGGCTCATACGCACAATAAAAAAAAATGCGCATTGTAAGCAAAACAAACTGACTTGCATCAATCTCCAAATGACCCCCATAGAAAATGTCATTAACAGCTTTAAGAGCATCATTTGTGCATTTTTGTTATCTCCATTTATTAAAAATCACCCTTTGTAAGCCTACCTCCCTCTCGCTGCACCAAGTAGTTCATATTCACAATGTTCATCATGGCCTCCAGGTGCTTGTCACTGAAGCCTTTCATCCTCAGGTCCTTCGCTGTGTCAGGGTAAATGACCTGATCTCGGAGAGTGCCCACGGACATGTAAGACCTCTAGGGTATGTACCAAAGTTTTATTGCAATGATAATCCTTCTCCCAAATAATCCGGGAATTGTCTGACTGGCTCCAGCTGGACTCCTAATAGAGGAAAAATTTTATTTGGTCTCTGTGAAATGTGATGTCAATAATTCAGTGTCATAATTCTAACTTTCCCAAAGTGTATTATATTAAATCATCTAGTTTGACAAGGCTGCAAATCAGCAGCAACCTGATGTGCTTTTTCATGTCATACAATTTCCTCAGAGATATAATTTACTAGGCTCTGGCAAGCAGCTTATATAGCCTATAATCAGAAAAAAAAATCCTCAACAGGTGTGCCAACAATAAGAACCACGGACAAAGTATTAACATTTGTTTACCAAAAATTAAAAACAACTTTTTTTTCTTTTTAAATCACTTTATATTGAAGCATCGCATCAATTCACAAATATTGAGTATAATATATCAAAATATATAAAGACAAAAAAGGAAAAACATAAACATGTTTGTAGTCGTGTACAGAAATATACAATAATGTACATAAATGTGTCCACACATATGGCTAATACGCCCAAAACCATTAATAAATAAATGTCAAGTACAGTTATATCTTTTAAATCAATATCCCAATAGGGCCCTTATTGGAGACGGGAGGAGCCAAGAACCCAAATTAAATAATAACTTATCAAGGAATTAACTGTCCAGTATTATGGAAGGTTCACCCAACAACAGTCTGGTTTCATACCATTCTGTGTTTTTAAGGGAATGTCTATTTCGATGTTGAAAATCCACTGGGTGGAAAGAAATAGAACTTTCCCAGGACTTAAACAAAATTTAAACCAATTTTTCTTTGTCCAAGGTAGTCTCTAACCAGTCCATTTGAAAAATATGGTGTAATTTTCCCTTGAACAAATTTAAATAAGGTGGGAGAGTTAGAATCCTTTCTTGCAGAATAGATTTATAGGCTACTGCACTAATTTCCAGAAGGACCTTTCTACAACCTCTGGAAACCCTCTGGATTTCTGGGATTACTTCAAGATCACCCATTCGCAGTGAACGGAAAATAATTGACTAAATGTTCCACTAAGACATTTCTAACGTGGAGACAAAAACATCTTATTAAAGTACATGCCCAAAAACAATGAAATAGATCTGCCTCTGAAGCACGGCAGCGACGACACTCATGGGAAGCGGAAATGTCTGCCAGGTATTGCCTATGGGGTGAAAAATAAACTCCATGGAATATATTTAAGAACATTACTTGGTATTGTATAGAGGAAAGTAGACAACATGAAGAGATTAAATTTTTAAGTAATATGGGGCAACTAGGGGCGGTATGCAATTGTTTTTGCTGTCTGGATCTCCCGTCTAAAGTGACAGGAGATCATGGGGCGCTATTCAATTGATGCCCATTTTCGCGTTGGAGGCTTAAATTATAGGAGCACCTGTTTTTCTCCACTTTTGGCTACAAGGGTGTAACTGGGCGGCAATGGGGCATTTGCTGTTGGCTTGTCCTTGACACGTAGACAGATTTGCGGCCTATGCAGAGGCAGGCATATGCAAAGGTCCAACCGTTTCAGATGGATCGTTTGGACCCAGGACAGGGCTAATGTAAATCCGAGCAGAAAGTGATCATGTCTGCTCCCACCAGCTGATGTACTGTATATGCTTGGTGCAGCGACATAAATGCAGCTGGCTATTTTCAAGCACGCAATTCGGCTGCTTTGCGAGCGGGTTCAAATAATGACCAATTCGCATAGGTATGAATAGGTATGAATTCAGACATTGTGAGTGGGACAATGACGCTACTTTATAAGTCACTTACTTGGGCTTCAATATTTACATTTGAATTTAGCAGGATGTTAAAAGTTAATAGAATGAATGGTAATTTAGTGTGCTTAAAAGACTAAAAAAACATTTGGTTTATCAAATTTTTTTCTACTTTACATTTTACTTTACTTTACATTGTGTTTGATTTTATTTATAGAAATACATATTAAGGCCCCTCGATTAGATGATTTTTTTTAATGATTTGCCCGATTCCGACACATCGGAACGACAATCTTTAAAATCGTCCAGTGTGTACGCATTATATCGAGTGGTACGCACTCCCGTGGGGTCATCAGTTGCATTGTCTGATCATTCCTACATGCAGTCCAGTCAGACGATGCGGATGATGACCCTATGCAGCGGGATGCAGCAGGGGCTAACATATCGGGCGGTCGGGCACCGGATCGTCCAGTGTGTACGGGCCGTCGGATATGTCGGCAGGGGGGTTGCGGGTCGCATTGCTGGGGACACACGTCGTCTAGTGTGTACCCAGCAATAGTTAGATTATTTTCAAACTCCAGCTTAATTTTAAATATTTTGTGCCATAAATAGACCAGGTGTTTTGTTTTTTTCCCATGTTTATAAGCCTACTGTGTATTTTTAAAGTTATATTAATTCCTCCCACTCCTTGGCACACCTCTTACTTGTCTCCTATAACGTTTTCCCACCCTATTATACTTTTAGATGTTAAAGAACTAAATGAAGAAATGAGAGAAGGCCTGGGGCACCTAGCTGCTACATTAGAGCAGTACTTGAAGAAGGAACTCCAAGACTATTCCCAGCTGCCTCCTGGTTTCCAGATTCTTGACTATTTCGGCAAAGTAAGTGCCAAGTCTAAATTTATGAGTGATGTAAATTATGGCTGTCATGATGCACTGATCAAAAACCCAGACTGTTTCTTGTAAAACCTAAATAAAAGGTTTGTTGTACATAGAAAAAATATATTTATGCATAATTGCTTTCAACTTAAGGTAGTTGAAAGAGTTTTTTTTCTTTTTTACCTCCCTCCCCCATTAGTGACAGTCAGTAGGTGTGCCAATGATATATTGTTGGGAGTATGACTTTTGTTTTGTCTTTAGAATCCTTAAAATGCAAATAGTCTGAAGGCCCAGGGCATTACTCTGGTTTTTGTGAAATTATTACTTTTTTATTTTTTTATTTAGCACAGTGAGAAGTGCATTTAATGGCTGCTGATAGCCTATGAAGTTTAGTTTAAGTTCTAACAAAATGATGTGATAATGGATGTGAACATTTTTAATATTTTTCATCAGGGCTAAGCTCATATTAGCCTCACGTTTCAGAAACAATTGGTCAGTGCAGCGGAAATAGAAATATGTGCTGAGTGTGCCCAGTTGAGTAATTTGTTCTTATGTCTTACTGTACAGTACATACACTTTTCATTTAATATATTGCACTTACAGTAGTTACAATTCACATTGGAATGTAAATATACAATGAGCAGCGCTGATATAAAAATATAAACAATTTATTACAATAATGAATAATTAACATAAATAATAAAACAATAAAACACCAGTACTGGGTATATAGCCAATGAAAAAATTAGTGCATAGAACAATCTAAAAGCACAAAACTTGAGTCCCTGTAGGCACTAGTTGGGTCAGCTAGTTGAATGGAAAACACCAGATAGGAGATACGTGGTAGTTGAAAAATCCAGCTTGTTTGTATATTACCGGCTTGTATCAAGATGGAGAGGATCCTTAATTAGCAGTGGTATCACAATCAGCAATAGTCCAAACGCAAATGGATACAGCCTCTGATGACCGGTACTGGAAATGCTGCACAAAGTCCCAAATCCAAAGCACGGTGTTCCAATGGGAATGGGAAGGTGAAGTAGCTGACGTCCAAATGGACAAGTGCCAATGTCAATAACAGGGTAAAAAAACACCAACGCGTTTCGCTGCACAGGGGCAGCTTTTTCAAGTAGAGTATGGCAACTTTATCTTTTAGTTTATACATTTATTATGTAATGAGAACAAACCATTGATCATACAAATTATATTGAGCTTTTTGAAAACTGTTAAGATAGAGGAAGGATTCTGTATATATAAACCTTTGTTGTGAGCACCTACCAGATGGCACATTAGCCTTTAATTTACAAAATGAGAGAAAATTGCTGTAACCATATTCTCCTTATCAGGAAACCAGCTTGTTTTGGACACTCAGGGGTCAATATGGGTGATCATGTGCCTATCCCACCGATGGTACAAATTAATAATAACAACAGGTGTGTGTGTGGTCTATAGGGCTCCACAGGGGACAATGGGGTGTAGGTGGTACTTGGATGACCAGACACCAACAGCAAAGCTTTTTCCAGTCCTTCCCCCTATACCCCGCCCACAGCCTGGAGGCAACTCAGTTTCATTGGTGTCCGGCAGGAGCTGGACCACGTTAGAAAAGCAGCCAAAGCTTTATTTTTATGATTTAGTTTTTATTTTCATTTTTATTAAGTGCAGCAGCGCTAGATAGTCTTCTGGACGTCTGCATTGCTGCTCCATCACCCCTCCGCGGTGCCGTGACACCAGCCCTCGGCTAAGTACTCTTGGCGGGGCTCCGGGGGGACGTGGCTAGCAGGACTCCTTGGACCCCTGACTGAAGTGGGGAATCATGGGAACAGGTAAGGCAGATCCCCGCTTGCAGGGACCCATGTCTATGCGCAGCCTTGCCTCCGGTCTCAGGAGACAGACCGGAGGCACTGATGTGGACACTGGTTCGACTCCACTAGACCACCAGGGCATTACAATACTGGCACAGATTAAGGCCAGGGAACCGGTGATTGATGTCAGCATAGGGAGAAGACGGGCGCCATTCCACTGCGGTCTTGCCACCCCTGAGCTGCTCCTCCCTCACCCTCCGCCCCCTCTGAGACTTATGGCAGCCATTTTCTGCATTCAGGTCTCCAGGAACGCTAGGTGCGGTGTCCCTGTATACCTCTCCCAAGGGCCAGGTTATACAGCAATATTTCCTACAAGCCACTTCAGTCGGTGTAGTTGAATTTAGTGCCCACTGAAGTTATGTTATATACTCTGCATTGTATGTGACTTGTGCAAGCGCTGCTGTCTGTTTATTTTTCTCATACAGTCAGCTTATACCTTTCCCTTTCTTTCATTATAACCCTAGAATACTGAGGTATATTGGGTTTATTGTACCTCACATCTACCTATATTTGAGAGGGCTATCACATACTGTTTGTCTGTGTTGCTCACTACACTGTGTCATATTGTATATATATATCTGGGTTGCTCACTGCACTGTGCCAGATTGTGTGCTACAATTGTCCTTGCAGCTATGTCTGGCAAAGGCAAGAATAACAAGCAGCCTGCTGCTCCCACTCTGGTGTCTTGCAAGTCCTCTTTAGCAGGCTTGGCTCATTCAAGATGGTCTATGTGCATCTTGTTATACGGCACCTGGCCCCTCAGCCCCGGCATCCTCTCCTCAGAATCGCCCCAGGGCTTCCTTTTCACAGGTGTTGTCAAAAATTGTGGGCCACCTAGCGGTCCTGGTGGTAGCTCCCCTTATGGGATGGCCACAGCAGGTACACCCTTACCTACTAAACCTACTAAGGGTGCTGTGTTATCTTCCCAGTCCACCCAGCTATCAGATTCTGAGTTATCATCTGGGGAGGCAGGAGACGCAGACCTCTTTCATTCTGACTTCCCCTCTGGAGAAGAGGAGCCCCCCTCTAAATTGAATATACCAGCACTTGTAAGAGCTGTAAAACCTATTCCTCAAATAAAAGAGACAGAACCCACTCCTAGGGTAAAAGAGACACTATTTAAGCGACAGAAGGTAGTTTTGCCAGAGTTTCCTCACTCGGATCAGCTATTTAATCATATGTGTGAAGCATGGAATATACCTAGTAAAAAGTTTCAGCTGCCTAAACGCTTGATTTCCTTTTACCCTCCACCAGCTACTGATTGCACTAAATGGGAAGTTTCCCATGCAGTGGATTCCCACGTGACACGCCTAGTTAAGAACGCTACCTTACCTATACACACTGCAACCTCCTTAAAGGAAACTACCGATGAAAGCTTGCCTGAAGTATATATTCTCTCTCTTACAAGAGCTATTACCTGCCCTGCCAGGGCTACGGCCTGGGTGGGCAGATCCAGGGAACAGCTGTCATACATATCTCACATTAGAGATGCAGCCTCCTATTTAGGGGAGGCGGCCTTGGATACTTACCTCCTAGCTTCCAAGGCATCTGCTACTTCCATGGTAGCCCGCCGTATTATTTGAATGCAGATTCAGACTCTAAAAAGGCTTTGGAGTCTCTGCCTTATTCTGGGGAGATCCTGTTTGGCTCAGAATTGGACAAGATTGTGACTACCTTGGCAGCTTCCAAGACTGCGTTCCTGCCCTCTGCATCTACTACGAAGCCTCGGATGTCATCCTTTTGGCCATTTCATCCCCAAGGGAAAGCTAAAGGTCAGTTCTTTCCATGGCAGTCGGCATCCACAAAGGCCTCCAAGCCTAGGACCAAACAGGCCTGTGCTACTAGACGTTCACCTACACTCTATTGTCCTGGCTATGGAGCCTGGGAACTTTATGGTGTCTCTGGACATTCAGGATGTTTACCTATATGTACCTATAGCGCCTTCTCATCAGCTGTATCTCCGGTTTGCTGTACTAAAATAACATTACCAATTTTATGCACTGCCTTTTAAGTTTTCTACAGCTCCTCGGGTCTTTACCAAGATCATGGCAGGTATGGCGGCCTGTCTTGATCGTCAGGGGATCAGACTGGTCCCATACTTGGATGATCTCTTGCTCTTAGCAAGCTCCCCAGAAATTCTTCACCGCCATCTACAAGTAACCATTACCTTTTTACACACTCACGGTTGACTGATAAACTGGAAAAAGTCTTCCCTTACCCCTTCTCCAAGAATGGTACATCTTGGAGCCTTCCTGGACTATCAGACTTAGAGAATCTTCCTGACAGCAGACAAAATCTCTGTATTACAGCACCGAGTGTGCAGATTACTCCACAGTCGCCAAGTGTCAATTCACTCGTGCAATGCAGACCTTGAGATCCATGGTGTCCAACTTCGACATGGTGGAGTTTGCTCAATTTCACTTGAGGCACCTACAAGACCTGATCCTCTCTAGGTGGAATGGGCTGCCTCATCTGCTCAGATCCCAGACGATGGGCCTCTCTTTGGAGATTTGCCTGTCCCTATCCTGGTGGCTACAGATATCCCTCCTAAATAAGGGTCACCCCTTTTGGATCCCAGACTGGCCACTCCTCACAATGGACGCAAGCATTCGCGGGTGGGGTGCAGTAACTGGCCAGCACTCCTTTCAGGGGCTCTGGACTCCAGCCAAGGCAGTCTTGCCAATCAACGTACTGGAACTCTGAGCCATTTGCAAAGCCCTCACACTGGCTCAGGATATTCTTCAGGGCAAGCCTCTACAAGTACAGTCCAACAACGCCACGGCAGTGACCTACTTCTATCACCAAGGAGGCACTCAGTCGGTCAGCAATGGCAGAAGTGTCCTGCTTCATCACATGGGCCGAAAGCCATCTCCCAGCCGTCTCCGCAGTGTTCATCGCGGGGATTCCCACTTGGGAGGCGGATTTCCTCAGCCGTCACAACGTGCATGCAGGGGAGTCTCTCAATCCAGAAGTTTTTCAGCTCCTGGTGGACAAATGTGGTCTACCGGACGTGAACCTCATGGCCTCATGACACAACCAAAAGCTTCCAGTGTATGGGGCCAGGACAAGGAACCTTGACTGAGCCTTCGTTGAAGCATTATCCGTGAAGTGGACCTTCCATTTGGCATACTTCTATCCTCCAGTCTCCCTTCTGCTGTGAGTTCTTCAGAAGTTCAAGCAAGAAGAGGGCACGGTCCTGTTGCTAGCTCCGGTTTGGCCCAGGCACCATTGGTACTGCGATCTTCAAAGTCTCTCCATAGGCGTTCCTCTCCAACTTCCTCTACAACCAGACCTGTTGTCTCAGGGTCCCTGTCTACATCCGGACCTGGCCCGTCTGTCATTAACGGCTTGGCTCCTGAGACATCCCTCCTAAGCTCTAAAGGGTTTTCCAGCTCTGTGGTCCAGACCATGCTCAGAGCGCATAAACCGGCCTCTGTATGTGTGGCATACATATTTCCAGTGGTGTGCTACTAGAAACTATGACCTTTAGGGTTTCTAGAATCCTTGCTTTCTTGTTTTTCAGAGCGGCCTCCTGGCCGCTCGCATAGCTGTGGGTGACCACCCACAGCTATAGCGAGCGGCCAGGAAGATGGTCGCGATGGTCACGACCATCGCGACCATCGGACTTGCAACGAGACCCTTGTGGTAGGGTCTTGTTGCCGCTAGCCCCAGAGTGCTTTCGGCTCTATCAGAGCCGAAAGCACTCCCACTCACATCATTTGTGATGTCAGTGGGGCCGGCCCCAGACGGTAGGCGTTCCCATTTGCCTCTCATGATGCTACCTTCTAGCGCCGGGTTCTCCTCTCAGTTCAGGAGTGTCCCCGCTTGTGAACAACTGCTTTGTTACATCCCCATTGTCTCCCTGTGGAGCCCTATGGACCCTGAATAAGAAAAGGAGAATCATGGTAAAACCCTTGTTAATTCTCTTTCTTTGAGGTCCATAGGGTCCACAGGGCACCGTCCTGACGCACCTGGCTTCTATGGGTTTATTCTCTTGGTCACTTGTTTCCTTCTCTGTGTGAGAGTGTGATTCTTCTGTGTACCAGTGATTCTTCTGTGTTCTCTCCTATCCTGCTCCTGCCTTGGGCTTTTTAACAAAACTTAGTTGCCCTTAGGCTGTGGGCGGGGTATAGGGGGAAGGACCGAAGCATCCTGGGACAAAACAAAACTTTGCTGTTGGTGTCCGGTCCCCCAAGTACCACCTACACCCCATTGTCTCCCTGTGGACCCTATGGACATCGATGAAAGAGAGTTAACAAGCAAGTTTTACCATAACTTTCCTTATATATCTTGCTGTAAACATTCACATACTCGTCCCACTCCCACAATGTGAGATGCAGAATCAATGACACTAGTGTCCTTGGACAGTTCTTCAGGTAAAATGCAGTAGTGCACAGATTTTTTGCATAAATTATGGCTTCTTCAGACAAGTGACCAAGATGGGTTTTTCATCAGCCACTTCAAGGCCAGTTCTCTGGGGCTAGATAATGGACGCTTAAAATAAGCTTTCTAGTTTGCTCTTATAGTCAGTTTTTCTTCACTTGCTCTGGTATTCAACAGTGTCTCCTAGTTGTTCTAATTACATTGCAAGAGAAGACTGTGTGGTCTCACATACCTGCCTATCCTGCTGCACTTACAAGCCTCCATTACTGTGGATCTCTTCATATATCAAATGGCTATTACTTGGAATATCTCAGTATGCTTGAATTCAGCCTCTACTGCATGGTATTGATTGTTATTGTTAGGTCACTCCCAGCAGCACTTCCTGTTTGTCTACTGTCCTCTGTCACTGGTCTGGCTGAAAGAGAAATGGACACACCATCTGGATGAGCCAGCATGGAGGAAACATTAGACCAAAGAATTAGTAATGATTACATCTGTGTGCTGGATAGTGATGCTCATTTTGTTTTTGGACATCACTTGGTAAATTAACGTTTATTTGCAAGTAGTAGGTTTGCTATTAGAAAATGACTGCCAAGATATTAATAACAGATGCTCACCTTTCAAGTAAATGTACTCACTAGATTTTGTGTGTGCATGTACACCTCGCATAGATTGCTACTCCTCAGTTTATAACCACAGAGTTCATATGGGGTAAATTATACTAGTGGGTGGTTATGTCATGTTTTTGATTTATTATTATATGTACGCACAGTCTGTATTTAATATTTACATTAAGCGTTACAAAATACTTTTGTAATTTCCTGGCACAAAGGAGAACATTTATTTTAAAATGTCACAGTTTTTTTGGCCGGTTTCCTATCTATTCCAGTAATGAGTGAACTTCTGCCATTGTGCTGGTTTGAATATCACATAAAAAGATCACCCTTTAGTGGAGTTTGAGATTATTCAGAGCTTCCAACCATAGACTCTAGTAAGCAATGCTCATTATTAGTGCATTACAGATGCCAAACAAATGCGTTGATAAGATTTCTTCATTGTATATCCATTTTCTGGTTGGAACCTGAGCAATTTCACACATACATGCTCCATCAAGGTTGGTTGTGTGTTTTACTTTGTAAGCAAATGTAAGATATTATTTTCTGTGCCACTTCAGTTGGAACCTGTAATACAAATATATTTTACTATGAATAATATTGCATAAAAATGATATTATATGCAAGGTAATTTACGTGGTTGTTCTTTTTGCCTTTGCAATTATGTTATAAATTCTCTCGCGCAATAGTTTTACATTTATTTGGGCCTGTTTTTAAATTTAAAATGAGAGAAGTAAAGATCAAGCTATTGCGATGTGCAAACAGTATAAAAATGTATTCAAACAAAATGAGCATTTATTTGGCAAGCAGCAACATGATGTAAGTCTCCTAAAATAGTAAAAAGTGATTAATAGCAAATGATTTAAAAAAAAGAAAAGTTGCTTTGATCAGTGTGATGGACAATGAAGTATAATACAAATTAAGTGGGTGGTGAAGTTTGTCAAATAGTCGCAAGCTGTTTTGTATGATTCAGAGGGAAGGTTGCAGCTAACTTCCTGGGCTCCAATTAACTTGCCCTTTGTATAAACTGTAAGCAGTGAAGAACTGTGGAGCTGGTTCAGACCCGCTCGCTAGGATGCGATCGCTCGTAGCTGGCCGATAGTTGCAATCTGTGCATGCGTATGCATTGCAGTGCGCGTGCGCGAACCAGTGCGAGAGATCGGGAAGCAATAGCTTGCTGCGCATAGACAGCCCAGCAGACTGAGTGACAGGAGAAGCAGTTTGTGGGTGGTGACAGGGGCAGTCCACTAGAAACGGGGGAGTGGAGGTACGAACGCCGGCGTGCCTGAGTGTTTCAAAGCCGTTTTAGAGGCGTGCATAATTAAAAGGCAGCGTCATGGTACATGTCACCTGGTTGTATTGCACACTGAAGTGATCGCAGTGCTTGCGGCAGGGTATAGTCAACCTCAAGCGCTGCGATCGCATCCGATGGTGGTCGATATACCAATGTTTTCATACACTTCCAGGAGTTGACATGCGCAAGTGGGTGTCTTACGAATGGCTGGTGGGCGTCTGCATACACAAAGTGATCGTACGCCAAGACAGAGTGGGCATGCTGTGCGATCGCCTGCCTTGCCGTCCTCAGGCTGCTATGGTAGTGTAAAAATAGCAAATGACTAAGAAGAAATGCTGAAAGGCCCTTACCTTTATCCCTCGTGTAGCTGTGTGTGTGCCAGTCCCGGAGACCGGCCGCGTTTCCTCGTTCGTC
This sequence comes from Taudactylus pleione, assembly GCA_031769625.1. NCBI lineage: Eukaryota > Metazoa > Chordata > Amphibia > Anura > Myobatrachidae > Taudactylus > Taudactylus pleione. Next base: position 5,397,307 of record JAUIMM010000153.1, read on the forward strand.
GGGACTCACACAATTGACGTCAGCGCTGGGCGCCGGGTTGTTGCCTAGCAACCCAGACGCGATCTCTGGCACAGGGACTTGGCTGTAAAAAAACAGTAAATTACTGCTGATGTAGTGTGGCAGTATGGAATACCACTGTGGCCCCTGCACATAACTGTGAAATGTGATAAATACAAAAACAAACGACTTAACGTTATCAGGGGGCACATATATTGAAAAGTTACCAATATGGAACTACAAAACTATGACGATAAAACCCGTCCTGCTGATAGTTGTATGTAGACAAAAAAAAGGGGGGGTATAAGCATCTGACTAATATTGTAACTGGTATAAATGAAGAGTGTGAAAAAAATAAAAATAAAAAATAAAATAATTAACAAATGTAAAAAACCCAAGAGGCCTGAACCGTGAACACTAATCATGTCAAATGCAACAATAGGAATGAATGTCTCTAAAAAGCGTTCCAATTGATCTTTTCATACAGCCCGGCAGGTTGCAGGGAGTTCACAGCGGTATTCACAGTTATGTGCGGGGGCCACAGCGGTATTCCATACTGCCACACTACATCAGCAGTAATTTACTGTTTTTTTACAGCCAAGTCCCTGAGCCGGAGATCGCGTCGGGGTTGCTAGGCAACAACCCGGCGCCCAGCGTTGACGTCATCGGTGTGAGTCCCGACGGACGAGGAAGCGCGGCCGGTCTCCGGGATTGGCACACATACAGCTACACGAGGGATAAAGGTAAGGGCTTTCAGCATTTCTTCTTAGTCATTTGCTATTTTTACACTACCACAGCAGCCTGAGGACGGGGTCTTTAAGATCCGGAAACGTTGCTTAACATGCTGTGGATCCATTACTAATTATGCTGTGGATTTACCATATGTACCAATAAGTACTAATACAGAATTATACTAGTAGTGCTGTGTTTGGACTTGAATTATTAGAGACATACATAACTATATATATATATATATATATATATATATATTTATATATTTTTCATAACTGCAACAGAGTATAGAGATCTATTGCTAAGCTAAAGCGATAGGGCTGGGTTATTATCATAGGCTATTGTAGGGATAGAAAATCACCTATAAGCATGATTTATTATTAAAATCCAACGCAGCTGAGTAATCAATGACTTACTGTTTTGCTGTGCCAAGTCTCTGGGGATTTTGGCTTGCATGACCAGTTCATGCATGGACAGTGTAACTGAAAGCCCAGGCTTGGAATGATCTTCATAATCTAAAAAAAATACTATACAAACATCAGCATATCCCTATGGATGGATACAGATTTAAAACCAATCCTCCCACTTAAACTAATGGAATAACCAGGAATAGTTTGGTTAACAGGCACAATAATGATATTAAAGATTACTCCCTAGGATCATGGCTGGGAGATCAGAAACCTTTCTAACATTGCATGATCTGTGCAGCATGCAAACAAAACTAGAGCTACAGTTTCCAAACACATTACTTATGATAAGTCTTATGTCATCTCAACAGCCAATGGGATAGAAGCAAAATTCCTTGACAAGATCACCTGCAACTCCAAATGGGTTATATATCTCCTTGAAAGTTCCTGCCGTTATCAGTATGATTATGTAGGGACAACTATTAGAAAACTGCAAATAAAAAATAGGAGAACATCTTTCCACCATCAGCAACCATGAACCAACACACCATGAATACTTCCATTAATGAGATTCAACAGCTCTTAAATTCACAGATGTGGCCAAAATAAATCCCTCATGGAGAGGAGGGGAATATATCAGAAAAATATCCCAGGAGGTATCAAAATGCTTTTTCTAAAAAAAAAAAAAACAACACATGAGAACTCTCACACCCAGGAGATTAAATGTTTGCATTTGAGTGTTTGTAATTGAACACATACAGTCTATGCTATATACTGTGTGTTTTATTATTTTATATGTTTCCTGAATTGAATTTGAGAACTTGTAATCTGGGAAAGCGCCAGTGGAATTTTACACATCTATTTTATTAAGGTAACTGTAAATACATGTAAATATACTTACCGGATACCCCATTAGAACGGCTAGGGTCATGGTAGGATCTAATGTGGCAACTGGGGTCAAACACATCTTTAATTCTTATGATACCTTTGTCTCTCCATGACAAAAACTGTTATCCAAGGCAAGTGTAAAAGAGGAATTACCACAATAAGTGATATAAATAGAAAACATCTCATTCCTATGTAGTCTTCAATTGATGGAAATTCAAACCAAATAGGTGTCTCAAAATAGGGGGTTTGAAAGAATATGGGGAGAGAGAAGAACTTTAGGATTGTGGAGAAAGGCACTAAGGGAATAAGGGGTGAACAATGCTTTATCTAAGTAAGTGTATAAATAGAATGGTCTAAGAACAGTCAATCATGTATCTAAACAAAGCAGAATGGGAAAAAGTCATCAACTCGAGTACACTTAGTCCTCACGAAAGAAGCTGTAACTTGATCATGACTATTATAGTTTTTTGTTGCAACAAAGGAATTTGGAGAATAGTCTGGTGAGTATGGACAAATCAGATTTAGGGGTCATTCCTATTAGGTGCGAATTGCAAGTTGGTCTCATGAAACTCGAAGACTTCGCACGAATGCTCACACCCGAGATATCTCTAATCCGATTAAAAATGCCTATTCGTGGTAATTGCAGCGGGGGGGTCGCGATTTGACTGCCAAATGCGATGTTAGAGAAGTGCATTCAAAAAGTGGGGAGACCATCCTGGACCCCCCAAAAATAATTTCGTTAGCAGGACCGTATAGAAGGTTGTTTGTGGGTATAAGGAAAGTACTGAAGATTTTTAAATTGTGTCAAATGGCTGATTTGTGCTTTAAAAAAAAATTATAAGGAAAGCAAACTTTTTGTTTAATTTCAAACTAATTAAACGAAAAATGCAAAAAAAAGGTAGGAAAAAAGTTGATTTTGGGTAATTTGAGGCCATTTTTTTAACCCCCAAAATTTACATGTAATTATTGGACTAATCAAGCTGATTGGAAACTTCAGATTGCCTAATTAGTCCAAGGGGTTCAGCATGGTGTCCCAACATTTTAACCTTAAAATAAAGATTTTCCCTTACATCTCTCACCCTCAGTGAGGTGCAAATTGAAAAATGTGATTTTACTCTGGCTGGTATAGTGCGAGTTGCTAATTGGAATGCAAAATGAATTCGCTATGTGAATTTGCAGAGAAAACAGCAACTCGCACCTCGCATTTTGCAACTCGCACCTAATTGGATTGACCCCTTAGTCAACACCGCTACTTTACCTAGCAAAGATAAGGGCAGAGAAGTTCAATGACCCAGCAACTTCAAAATTGTAATAACTAAAGGAGAAAAATTAGCGGAATAAAGAGCTCCCAGATTTGGTGCTATGAACCTGATTCAGAGCTGAATTTTATGCCAATGTTTTTGCAGTTGAGCGACTGTCAGCCACCTGTGCATGCATTTTCGACTAACTGTGCATGCCTCAAAGCATATTACCATAGTTGCTTGCAGCAATTAGTTATTCGCCATTTGAGAGTCAAGGAGCGTTTGGGAGTGTCTGCTAAATACGCAGGCGTGTCGCAACCGTTTTGGGGAGTGTCACATACTGTGTCTGCTATCCCGTATGCAAGAAATATGGATCCAGTGTCTCAGTTCCCATGGCCATTCTGCATGACAGTTGCATTATATATAGACTCTTTTTTTTTTTGTGGGCACTTTTTTTTCTTATATTCTAGATGTTACCTTTTTACACTGTCACAAATTTGTTACCTCTTACTACTAACTATTGACTCGCTTCTGTTGCTATTGCTTATTGCAATTATATTTGACTTTGCAACATCTAACTTGTTTATTCTTTTAGGTGACAACCCATTACATACTTCCTTATTCTACAGGAGGTGGGATATATAAATCTACTTAACTAACCTGAGTTGCCATACTACTGTGTACAAGAAGTCCACCTTTTATTTATTTATTAACAGTTTCTTATATAGCGCAGCATATTCCATTGCGCTTTACAATTGTAAACATTAATAGAACAAAACTGAGTAATAACAGACAGATATATAGGTAGGAAGGCCCTGCTCGCAAGCTTACAATCTATAGGGAAATAGGCATTGATACACAAGGATAGGTGCTATATATTGCATGTTGGTCCAGCCAGAATGCACAGTTTCTTGGTGGGCTGCATGATCCATTTACACCGGAATGTCGGCCAAATGTCATGAGGATGTGAGAGAAAGACGATGTGTGAGGTTGTGTTTGGACTGTGAAAGGGGATGTAATTACATATGGAGGCTATGAAGGTTATGTGGGTGGTTCTAGGATCTGATAAGCTTGCCTGAAGAGGTGAGTTTTCAGGGATCGCTTGAAGGATTGAAGACTAGAGGAAAGTCGTATTGTGCGTGATAAGGCATTCCATAGAGTAGGTGCAGCCCAAAGAAAGTCCTGTAACCGGGAATGGGAGCAAGTAATGCGTGGGGATGAGAGACGCAGATCTTGTGCTGAGCGGAGAGGTCGGGCAGGGAGATATTTTGAAATGAGTGAAGAGATGTATGTTGGTGTGGTTTGGTTAATAGCCTTATGTGTAAGTAAGAGTATTTTGTATTGAATACGGTAGAAAACCGGCATCCAATGGAGGGACTGACAGAGCGGGGCAGCAGACGATGAACGTTTGGCAAGGAAGATAAGCCTTGCAGCTGCATTCATAATTGATTGTAATGGAGATAGCCTGTTTTTGGGAAGACCAGTAAAGAGACTATTGCAATAGTCAATACGGGAAATAATAAATGCATGGATTAGAGTTTTTGCAGTGTCTTGTGTGAGATATGGTCGAATTTTGGATATGTTTTTTAGATGTATGTAACATGATTTTGAGACAGATTGAATGTGGGGAACAAAGGACAGTTCAGAGTCAAGGATGACACCAAGGCAGCGAGCTTGTGTGGCAGGGTGGATTGTCGAGTTATCAACAGTGATAGAGAGATAAGGTTGGTAACTGTTATTGGTTGGTGGAAATATAATTAATTCTGTTTTAGAAATATTAAGTTTCAAGTTTTCTTCTATATTGATTCCTATTAGTCGCTGTTTAGCGCTGCAAGTCGCTTAAGAAAGAATTGCTTTCCAGTCCAATCATGTGGTTCCAAAGCACAAAAAGTTATTTATGTAAAAAAGGGGTAACACAATGTAAGATTTAACAATTAGAGTAAAAAGCAATGAAAATAGTACAGCCCGATACATACGCGTGTGCACTGGTCCCAGTATACAGTCATCAATCCAGACGTCTATGGTCGCAAGAAGATGCCCGTACACTGAGAACAGCCCACAGCTTATATACCTTACAGGTTTCAGAGTTAACAATGGGATAAATTGACAGGTTCTCATTGGTTCTTGCTTCTGGTCAATCTGGTCATTGGTCAGTTCATACAGTGTCATCAGGGGTATGGCTCATTCTTCCAACAGTCACATCGTGTAGCTTCCCGCCGAAGAACTGGTTAATACTGGCTACAACACTGCATATAAGTAAAAACATTCTATTCAATAACTCCCTATCATCCATAACTAGCGGACGCATGATGTGATTTCTTTGCCGATAGAAACGGATGTCTGCAAATAAACAGGGATTTAGTATGATACCAAACATGACATGGCCACTGTATTCTGAACCTTAGATCTCTTTCAAGTACATATAACATAATAATTATTAGCTAACAAATACCTTTAATAACTCTGGTTATTAACTATGTGTGGGAACCATTTTATATGTATGCGTCCGCATATGTGCGTCTGTGTATTGAAATAGCAAATATGTCAGTATGTATGTGAATACGCACGTGAACGTCTATGTGCACATATGTGGATATTCATACGAACGTCTGTGTGTGTGTGTGTGTGTGTGTGTGTGTGTGTGTGTATATATATATATATATATATATCAGTGTGTGTGTGTGTATATATATATAGATATATACATATGTGTGCGTTATGTGCATCAGTGTATTGTGGACTCACATTTGTGCACATTGGATTGCACCGATGCAAAGTAGCGTCCTAGTAACACGTCATCTGACCATAGACGACTATATCGTCAGATAATAATTGTACAGCGATCATAACCAATTATTTGACTTTGACATCTAATATACCAGCAACTCATTTTTAAAAGATTTTTTAAACTAATTAGCTGATACTGCTTTCTTTGGTGATATTATCTACCTATTATATTTGTGCCTGAATTACCGATATGTGATACCTAACAAAGTGTATTCTCTTATAGGCACTATGATATGACATGTAAATGTATATCTTTGACATAACCCTGCATACCTAGGGTTACCCAGAGCTGGGAGGTACTGTAATTTTCATGTGTGCATGCCGTTTTCTTTAGGAGGTTTTTCTGATATATAGTATCAACTTATATCTTGTATATATATATCTAGAGGTATCAAACTGATCTAATTGTTTCTTTACATCCGCGGTTACCCAGACTTATCTACTCATTATTGAGTGTAATAATATTTTGTCAGTATATATTTTTAGAATACAACCAACGGACTGATATATTACCTTTCAAATATTCGCCGTCACCCAGATTTTATTACTCACTTATGAGTGTATGTCACTTATGGTTTCCTCCATCGGCAACTATTGTCTGTATTTATATGTTTTGTGTGTAAACCTGTATTTAGTCCTCATAACTATTAAAAATAAAATTTTTATATTATCATATACATGTTGAGTGTACCCAAAAAAAGAGTCTTCTTTCTCTTTGTCTATATACTGTGTTGTTCTGACTCTGGGGAGCACCGCCAACTCTGGAAATTTACTAACCAATTCTTGGTGTTGCGAATTTAACTAGTTGGCCTTCTGAGCTATATTTTTCACCACACCATCTCTTTGTCAATATGAACATACCAGGGTGGTGTCAAACATAAATCCTACACTTACCCCTTTTAGATTTATCCTGTGCAAACTCCAACAAACAAAACTATTGCTGACAATTGCATTACTCAGGACTACTAATATCGGCTGAAGCTGTGTCTTTGTTAGCAGATGCTTGGATTTGCAAATATACCAGTGAGCGTCTCAATACTTATCGCGGCAGCTGCTACATTTGCATAATTTTGCACAGTAGCTGCGTAAGGGATCGCAGCTGCAGTGGCAATAGCGTACAACTCTGAATCCAGCCATATATACACACACCTATATATTTAAGTTTGGTTTGAGAGCATTTAAAGGGGAAAAGGGCAGGTATTTAAAGAAAGTCCCGAAAAGGAACCAGTAAGGGGCAAAATCTCATATATTGATATGGTATCCTGCAAAGGAACTGCACTGGACGACAATATGAAGTCCCGCGTAAACTGAGCAGGTCGGGTCTGAGAAAATAATATGTAGTCTGCAAAAACAGCGACTTTGAGTTTAACCAAGCCCACTTGAATTCCCCGAAACTCATGTGCCTTTCTCAATGCCACTGCAAAATAGTACTAAAGCAATCGCAAATAACAATGGGGACAGTGGGCTTTCTTGTCTGGTACATTTTTGAAATGCGAAAGGGTGGGAAAGATGGCAATCACAGGAAATTTGGGAAATTATGTGGGCATATAAAGTTTGAAACCTTGGGCATATAAAAATTGAAAACTCTAATAACGTCATCTTGTAAACCAAATATCCTTAGAGACTCAAAAAGATGATCCCAGGAGAACAGGTAGAATTAAATGTGCTTTATAATTTAATTGTAAATACCTACCAACTTTCCCTTTTCTGGCAAGTGAGTCCTGATTTCAAGATGTATGTCTGAAATACTGGTTACTATGGGCCATGTACACTTTCCACTGGTGCATACAGCATTTTCATAATAATTTTGTCAAAATGGAGGGAGAGCGGCATATTAATCGCTTCTAAAGAGTCACTGGGACTGTTGGCTGGTATGAAATGAGTGGTATTGGTTCTGATTGTCATTGGCATTGTTGTTGTCCTTTTATCAATATATGAACAATATCTGCAATGTGTTTTGTAAGTGCCAAATAATTAATCAGTGACTAGTGAGCAACATAGTTTATAGAAGTGTTGAGTAATTATATATCGAAATAGTTTTTTTTCAAAAACAAAAGAAGAAAGAAATAAATTCCTATTTGGGGCACTCTTTAGTTACTAGTGTATAATTTTAACTATTATTAACTATTTCAATATTTGAACATATATATTCCTGGGAGCACCACCAACATTTCGTTATTGATATGGATATGAACCAAGAATAATTTTCAGTTGGTTATAACACATTATATATATTATCAATACCAATCCTGTGCAGGATCTGTTTCCCATTTCCCCTGTTCCTCAATTATTATAAGTAATTATATATCTGCAGTTATTGCAGCCTAAATACATTCTACACCTACACCCTCCATCCGAAGCTCCACATCTAAATTCCCCTGCCAACAATACCTAAACTATTATCTAGTATTTGTTTTTCCAAGGCGCAAATATAGGGCCTGATTCAGAGCCGGACGCTATTTGCGCTCGCTCGTTCAGAAAAAAGGGGTGGCTATTCAAATGAACCGTTCGCTCTTTGCGGTCTGTTCACGCCTCTAGGTCTGAACAAGCGAACCAAACATGCGGTAGTTTTTTGGAAAACTACGCCCCCTGGCCGCTCGCATCCTACGTCATGTCCGCTATTTATTAGATTAATTGAGTACATCGACCAGCGTCTGAACTGCTCGCTATTCTTGTGGTTGGTTTTCCCTACCGCAATCTTGCGAGCAGTTCTGACTGTAAAATAACCCAGTGACGTGGTCAATGACGCTGCTGTATTAATTATGCACACCCATAAAACGCCCGTTTTGACCTTTAAGCACGCCTGCGTTCGGATCTCCACTCCCCGTTTCCAAGCACCTTCCCCTGTTACCACCCACATACGCCTTCTCCTATCATTCAAAATAGCAGACATTCGCTATTTAGCGAACAAACGATTTTCGGCCGCAATGACTGGTTCGCGCATGCGTATTACGATCCGTACGCATGCGCAGTTGGGCAAACATCGCTCGGAACGAACGAGCGGCCGCTTACGAGCGGCTCTGAATCAGGCCCATAGTACACAAAACCTGATTCTGCTTTTGTCTTTTTAACTCGAAAATTCTTCCATCCTACCCGGCTTGTATTGATATATGTGATATAAAGAATTTGTATGTCCATTTACCCAAGGACAAAAGTAATATAGCATAATACAATATGTATACATTTTAAATAAAGTAGTATTTGAACAATGGGCCTGATTCACTATGGAATATTATTGCGATCGTAGCTGCGTGTCACAAGCCGCCGCACTGCTAATGCTCTGCAAAGCAAACGCCGGGCCAGCGTTCGCTGAAACTCCGCCTACCTCCTTTCCATCATTCTGGGATCAGCCTGGATTGGCTCCTGCGTCCATGATCTTCTCCTGTGTACGCTGCTCCAATGCCGGTGATGGCGTTTCACGTGTTTCCGGTTCTAAGCGTGGTCTCCTGTTTCCAGTCTAGTTTCCAGCATCCAGTCAGCTTTATTATTCGTGCCATTTGTGTCATCTAGGCGGCACGGTTCGAATTTGTACTACCTGCCGCTCGTGTCATCTTGTCGGCACGGTCTACATTCCTGCCCTCTGTCGTTTGTATCATCCAGGCGGCATAGACAGCACTCAGTGTCCAGAGTGCGCCACCTAGCGTCCAGCGACTTGTGTCAACCCGGCGGCACAGGTCGCACACCAGTGTACGCTATCTTGTGTACTGCCGCTAGTATCATCCCGGCGGCACTAAGCGCATCTCAGCGTCCTGTGTAAGCAATCTTGTGTACTACCGCTAGTGTCATCCCGGCGGCACTAAGCACATCTCTGTGTCATCTTGCCAAGTTTTTCAGCCCTCAAGGCAGCTACACAGCCCAGAGGCTGCTACACAGCCCAAAGGCTGCTACTCTGCCCAGAGACTGATATTTCGGCCCAAAGGCCGCATCAAGCCAAAGTTTTCCAGCCCTCAAGGCTGCTACTCAGCCCAGAGGCTGTTACCGGCCAGGAGGCCGCATCTCATCCTACTAGGCCACAGCCAGCCAGGGCTGCTACTGGCCCAAAGGCTGCATCTCATCTTGCTGGCCCGCAGGCCCAGCCAGCCAAGCTACTTCCAGCCCTCAAGGCTGCTACCAGCCCAAAGGCCACATCTCATCTTACTGGTCCACAGCCAGCCAAATCACTTCCAGCCTTCAAGGCTGTTACACAGCCGCATCTAGCCAAGGTAGACCATCCCTCAAGGCTGTTGCAGGACTAATACCCCTCCCACAGCTATGCGAGCGGCCAGGAGGCCGCTCTGAAAAACCGTCCCTGATTCAGAGCGAGCGCTCTGTTAGAGCGTCCGGCTCTGAATCAGGCCCTAAGTACGTATACTGTGGCTTCAGACACAGAGCTGCACATGAGATGATATAGTAAGCTGTACTCGAATTATGTATTAAGTACACGTATACAGAGCTGCACAGGAAATGGGGGGGGTGGCGCATATGGAATTGGCACTTTTCATGAATACTGTATTTTCAACTTGGAAATGATGACCACCTCTCCTTCATCAGGTAATTTCTTTGGTGCACATTAGTTTAAATAGTGTCAATTGTCTTTGTGAGTTTCATGTAGGCAGACTCATCCAGCACCTACTTTACATAAATACTGTAAGGATATGAGTACAAACCAATTTCATACTGTATGTACGCTCTAAAAATAGAAGCAGGGGAATGGCATGCGTGCCCCATAGATTCGTTTGGCTGGTTTGCAAGCGAAGATGAATAAACTATTTGCAGCATGCGATATAAATTAAACTTTTGTATGTCAACAATAAATTGATATAAAATTGCTAGTTGCTACAGTTTGAAAAAAACAAACAAAGATGAAACAGGTGAACTAATATGATGTCACATTATAATTGCCTGCTCTTTTAAGCAGTACCATAGTGATTGTAATATCTACTTTAGATTTACAGTATGTTCTCCCCTGGCAGAATGAAAATGAAGAAAACTTAAAGAATCTGTAATCCAGTATATCTGCTATGACCAGACTGCACCATTTTGACAGTAATTACATATACAGTAATTTGACTTTGTTCTGGTTGAATGCTACTGTCTAGTGAAATTTTACTAGGCAGTGATTCTGTGGGAGTACTTTGCATGCACAGAGGTCATAAAAAGTAATTTGTATACTAATTATTTCCATTTATCTCTTAGACTAATGCTGGCCACACATATGGCAATGTTTTACCCAATTTGGCCGATTTGGACAAATCGTGAGGACAAATCGTGTAAAATATGGCCAAACCGTGAAGTTCTCCTGATCACGATGCCGATGCGTGTCCCCGCTCGTCGCACCTCGCATAATGAGATCTGCATGCTATAGGCCAGATTTGCGAATCTGGGACACGATTTGATTCAAATCGTGAGGTTATTTTACTCACGATGTATCTCACGATTCATCGTACTTTGGGGAATTTGACTGACAGGACCCTGTACACGCCCAATCGCCATCTTGTGCAGCATCGTGGATAGAAGAGGAAGCAAGAGAGAGCCTGCACAGTGAAGTGTGGATTTACAGCAGTTTGGTGAGTATTGGTACTGTATTTAATGCAACCCCACTGCCCACCAATGTGTGCCAGCCACTTCTAAATGCATGTCCCAGCCACCGCCCGCCGGAATGAGGTGGGCGGTGGCTGGGCCATGCATTAACCTCCCACTGCTCACCAATGTCTGCCCCCCACCTACCCACCATTGTGTTTATAAATGCATGACCCAGCCACCGCCCGCCAGAATGAGGTGGGCAGTGGCTGGGCCATGCATTAATCTCCCACTGCTCACCAATGTGTGCCACCCACCTACCCACCAATGTCATGTGACACCTATAAAAGAACCTCACAATAAAAAAACACTAAAATTTTTTATAATTTGATTAAAAAAATTTAGTTCAACATCAAATATTAAAAGATTACAACAACATCAATACATATATAAACTTTGTTTTTGTTGCTGTGATACCTTAGTTTATGATGTTTGAATATACCACCATAAACCAATGTATGTCACCAACATAAACAAATATATTGCAACAACAAAAATAAAACATATTACTATACATATAAATAGGCATTACATCCCTGGAAAAAAAAAAACATGTTAAAATACATAGAAAAAAACAACATAACATCCCTGGAAGAAAAACATGTTAAAATACATAGCCAAACGACATAACATCCCTGGGGAAAAAAACTTGTTAAAATACATATAAAAAAACAATACATCCCTGGAAAAAAAACATGTTAAAATATATTTCAAAAAACACAACATTCCTTGGAAAAAAGCATGATAAAATACATATAAAAACACAGAACATTCCTGTAAAAAAAAAACCAGAATAAAATACATTTAAAAAAACATTAAATTCCTGTAAAGATATAATAATAATAAACAAAAAAACAAATATACAAAAAACTTGAAAAATTTAAAAATATACATTAAAAATGTACAAAACAATTCACTTTTGTAGATTATTAAAATGTCCTCATTTTTTCCTCCTAGCAACATCCTGTGGATAGTGAACGGGAGTTTGTAACCGGATTCCTAGAGATCCTCCAGGAAAAGCAGTGTCTATGGCGGATATCCTGTCGACAGTACCCCCACAAGTCGGCAAAATTGGCAGCTTTGGGGGTCTTGTTGGAGTACACATGACCTTATAAGTTTCATAAGCGAACAAGAGCCACAACACCAGTCAGTGGTCTTGATGGCCGAGCGAGAGGGAGAACAGGATGTAAGCTCTCACAAGTAGGGACCTCTTCCCTCATGTGCTTCTCCTTACACTTTCTTCTACTCCTTACTCTTCATAAGGGCACCTAACACGTCTTTGCCAACTCCCTGCTGCTTATTGTGAGTGTCTTAATCACTATTGCAGCAATGTATATAATGTCCTTCACTGTACTGTAAGTTACTTGTTTTTTTTTTTTGCTGCAGAACACTTGTGGCGCCATATAAATAAAGGATAATAATAATAACAGGAGGCGGCAGAAGTGATTGCACCATCTGAGGATTATTTTGGTAAGTAGAGACACTGGCCCTGATTCAGAGCCGGACGCTCTGACAGAGCGCTCGCTCTGAATCAGGGCCGTCCCTACTCCTCCAGGCCGCTCGCATAGCTGTGGGAGACCACCCACAGCTAGAGCGAGCGCCCAAAATGATGGTCGCGATGGTCAAGACCATCGAGACCGGGCTTGCGACGAGACCCTGCGGTAGGGTCTCGCTGCCGCAAGCCCAGGAGTGCTTTTGGCTCTATCAGAGCCAAAAGCACTCCCACTGACATCACTAGTGATGTCAGTGGGGCCGGATCCAGACGATAGGCGTTCCCATGGGAACGCCTCCGTCTGGGCAGGCCCGCCCCCGGCCCGCCCGCCAAAGGGGGCGTGCTGTCAATCAACATCAACAGCACGCCCCCTTTGGTGCGAGACCCATAACGACGGCTTGGCCGTCGTTATTTGGGTCTCGCGTATGTGCACGATGGAGCCGCCTCCGTCGTGCGCATGTGCACTTGAGCACCATCGACCCGCTTGCGAGCGCTCAGCACTCGTGAGCGGGTCTGAATCAGGCCCACAGTTCATAAACCAAAACCTTTCATTTTTTTTGTTGCTCAATCACAGTTGTCCACTATAGTCATTTATCTCACAGACAACCCTCCTGCCATGGCACCGCACCTGGTCCGTTGAAATAGGCCATATACTCCTCTCTCACTTCTTTGGCACGTGCTGTTGATGTTGTTGCATTTGTTGGTGCAGACATTGATGTAAACTTTGCAATGTCCTCTAGAGCTCCTACATCTTCTGGTCTAGCTGGGACTGGTCCTTGTTGGGTAGTTTTCCTTCACAGAAAGTTATGCAGCACACAGCACCCCATCACGAACCCAGTCTATCTTCTCCACACGTAGGTTTATGATGGTGTGGGAAATGCGGAACCGGTTGCTGAGTATTCCAAAAGCATTTTCCACAATGCGCCGTACCTGGGATAGACGATAGTTGTAGATCCTCTTCTCTCTGGTTAGGCCCCTCTGTGCAAATGGCTTCATCACATGTTCATGTAATGCAAAAGCCTCATCTGCGACGAAAACTTAATTTAGGCAGTGCTTTGTCTCATCCAGTGATGGCAAGTGGAGGGTTTTGCTGGTCAATCTCTGGTAGAAAGCAGTCTGTTTGAAGCACCCACCATCTGAAGCACTGCCATTCTTGCCGACATCCACAGACAAAAATTCATAGTTGGCATTCACCACTGCCATGAGAACGATGCTGAAGAAGCCTTTGTAGTTGTAGTAATATGATCCGGTGTTGGCAGGTGGGTTGATGCGGATGTGTTTTCCATCGATGGCTCCTCCGCAGTTAGGGAAATTCCAACGTTGTTCAAAATCTTCAGCGATGCTCTTCCACTCTTACACGGTGTTAGGAAACTGGAAAAATAGAAAAATAAGTTTTTAGAAAAAGATGACTTTAATATTGTTTTTTCTTTTTCATATATAGACTCCCACCCAAGATCCTGATTTGTCCACCACGCTGGACCTAACTTTGATCGGGGACAGCGAGGTGGAAAACATTACCACACCCATTGAACCAGGAGCATCATCCTCCTCGGTACCAACCCAAAAAAAACCAAAGAAACAAACGAAAAAGCAAAAGCACACAGAACAGGAGGAGTTGTTTCTACAAAAAGCAGAAAGCATCCTTCAAAAAACCCCTGATGATATTGACAACTTTACTGCTCACATTAATAGTCAGATGAGAAAAATGGATGCGGCAACTTCCAAAAATTTCCATACGCTCGTCTATGAGCTTCTCATTCGATCCCTCAATAGTAATTTGCACAACTCCACCTATATTACTGATCCTATGCTTTATTCCCCTGCTCCAAATGCCTGTCAGGCCCCCCCCAGCCCAGTTGGAGATTACTCCCCCACCCAGCGCTCCGACCACAAGCAGGAGCATTTACAATGCTCTGCTGGAGTCACAGGAGGATTTGCAGCGTTAATCTAAATTTTTATTTCTTTTCTTCTTCTTCTGTACTATCACCAAATTTCATCACTCCCAATAGGTGCAGGCTGTATGCTATGCGGTGGTGATGACACTAATTGGACAAGGTAACTACACACATGGCGCAAGTACAGATTGCTGGAAGTCGGGGCCACAAGCTGTACTTGTGCCATGTGTGTATTGGCCTGTTCAATCTGGTGTCTGATCCGCCGTACAACATACAGCAGGCTACCTATTGGGATTGATATCATTTGGTGATAATGCTGTTTATACACAAGTTTATGTAATATATTTAAAATTACGTGGTGTAATGTTCTTGCAACTCAAATGTTCATGACTGCTATGCAGCACAGTTTTGTTAATGCAGCCTTATTGGCTGGGACAGTTATATAAAGAGTTAAATTGAAAAAAAAAAAGAAAAAACTTTCTTTCACAAGAAACAAATGTGTAGTGTGTTTTTATTTCTTACCTTGCAATACTGGTACTGAAGCACTTTAACGATAGCCTTGCAGGTCTCTGGCATGATGACGCCCAAGGACTGAGGTGAGATGAGTGTCCCAAACTTCAGGTCTTCAAATTACCTTCCTGTAGCCAGGTACCTAAGTGTAGCCACCAGCCTCTCTTCAGCAGAGATTGCCCTCCGCCACCTTGTATCTTGCCTCCGTATGTCGGGGGTCACCATAGTCAGCAACTCCTGGAAAGTGGCGTCATCCATGCGCAGGTAGTTGCGGTAGTCGTCCGGGTTATTGTCCTTGATCTCCATCAGCAGGAACATGTGAGAGCGGGTATCCCTTTGCTGCAGCCACTCTTTGGTCCAGCATGTTCTTCTCCTTTGCTGGGCCCTCTCCTGGATCAACTGGGCGTTGGACGCCCCAGCTTGGGCATCCAACACTTTATACTGATAGGGATGCATCAGCACAGAGTTCAGGAACAGGATAGAATGCAGTTGCACACACTTGCAGGTAGAAGACACTTTGTAAAAGGTAAAAGCCAAATACAAAGCAGAGCACAGTAGCAATGTACAGGTTTCAGCTGGTATACACCTAGCACAGGGTTAAAATGGAGGCTGCTTTTTATACCCCCTGGCTAGCCCCTCCCTTTGTTATTATTATTTCAATTTCCCACCAAACGTGAAGAGCCTCTTCTCTTGTTTTGGGAAAGTCAAGATTCATCCAGCAGAACTTCACGATTTGTACGATCCGATTGATCGTGAGATTGGAAGTCAAATTGCCAGGATTTTGGACCAAATCGTGCTCACGACTGCCAGGGAGCTCCCGCGGAGAGTTCACGGCAAATCGTACACATCGGCTGATCGTTAGCACATCGCCATGTGTGTGGCCAGCTTAAGTCTTGTAAACTCACAAACAGTAGACCTTTCTCTATAACATTAGGCTGATCTGGAAAACATAATAGGATACAATATGCTTCACGATAGCACAACTAGAAACCTATATAGTAATTATATTTCCAGCAATGTTCTTTTGAATCAGTGCAATCATGTAAATAAGCTTTCAGTTCTGATGTTTTAACATCATGAAATTATTATGAATCCTACTAATCTTAATAAACTGATGATGCCCCAGTGATAAAACAATGGCATTAATGTGCAAAGATGGTATATGACTAGGAGTCTGCTACTTTTGAAGAATGTTTGCTGGAAAGTTATATGCCTTTCAAAAGTCACAATTTTGAAATCAGGATACATTAGGCCACACCTCCAATACAAAGCACACCTTGTGCAGCCCCATAAAGTAGCATGCAATATTCTTTCTATTTTGGGACAGTCCCGCATTCGGAAGGCATGTATTTAGTAATGTATAAGTGTTTTGATTACAGGAATCCACATAATTTCTTATGTCTATGATGCTTACTATATTGTAACAGAATGGTGGTGGCCAGATAGTATGTGGCTAATTGTTATGGAATTTAAAACTTTGGGCTTCTCCTGGCAACCACATAATTTTAACATTGTAGACCAGCAGGGACTGAAGCATCAGGTGTTTTTAGCAGACGAGGGTGTCACATGGTTGTATGTGAGTGTCACATGATGATGCAATCAGCTGATAACCAGACTTTTTACTTGTGTAGTTAGCTGTAAAGGCATTGTACTTGCAGATCATGTTAAGCTGTCTTATTTTACAGGGCTAGTAGAGTATACTGGGGGAATTCAATTAGGTGAGAGTTTTCAAAGACGAAAAACTCACACTTCGCTTTATAATTCGCTCACTTCTCCTTCATGTGCACACCTGAGATACGCACAATTCAATTAGAAATGCAAATTTGCACTGCTCGCATTGAGAGCGTGCAAATTTTGTCCAAAAAGTGAACAGTGAAAATAGCAAGAAAAAGTGGGGAGACCTTCCTGGATCCCAACAAAATGAAAACTTCAATAGCAGAATCATGTAGAAGACTGTTAGCGTCCATAAGGAAAGTACCCTATGCTTTTAAAAGGTGTCAAATGGCTGATTTGTGCATTTTTAAAAAAAAAAAAAAGCTATATAAATGTAAAAAGCTGTAGAATTTTGTTTAATTACAAAGGAATTAAACTGAAAATGCAAAAAAAAAAGTAGAAAGAAAGATGCTTTTGGGGTAATTGAGGCAACTTTAAAAAAATAAAAAAAAATGATAGAAAATAATTATTTTTCTTTTAAAATAAATACTTTCATTAAATTTAGGGTGCATTATGTAGCTAAAAAAGCTTATTTTGAGGTCATTTTTTTTTTTTTTCCACCTCAAAAGTGACATGTAATTATTACCCCAATTAAGCTAATTGAAAAATTCCAAATGCCTTATTAGTCATTAGAGGGGTGTCCAAGGGGTTCTGAAACAAGACTTTCCCTACCTTTTCACCTGCTCAGGGGGTGCAAACAAAAAAACAGGCAAATTTACTCTGAAAAAGAAATGCGAGTTTGGAATTGAAATGCAAATGTAATTTGGAGAATTTGCAGTGATTTCACCTTGCGGGACCAAATTCGCACCCAATTGAATTCCCCCTATTTTGTCGTTGTGAGTATTAGTCAAGTTCATCACCAATTTGTAAAACTAAAATAAGAATTAGCATGCAGACAAATGTGTTAATAACTTTGAGTGCTTTGTGTACATGGTTGTCCTCATTTTGTTATTCCCAAGATAGCTGGGTGCTTATGGGCTCAGCATGTTTGGGTTGATACATTAAAGAAATTTGTTTACATCTGAATTGTTATTGGGTATGGTCTGGCTAGAGTTACAAGTGTTTAACATGACTAAGGTTGCTCTCCCTGATTATGCTCACATCTGGCCAGTATAGTAACATTTGGGCACTGTTGTATAAACAACTGGCTAGCTGACAGCTGGCTTTGTTGAAGGTAAATAGATTTATGTATAATTTTTTTTCAAACCATTTTCCATCTGGCATCCCCAACACTATGCTACTAAGCCAAGACCGGAATGATTGCAGACACAGAATATTTTCTTCCTACAGTCTTACAAATATCAAACTTAGTTAATTCCCGTAACCTCCCATTTTGTATTGCCTTCCAAATCTGGAAACAAATTAAAAAACATTTAGGGCAATTATATTAAAACAAAAAAATCAGACACGTTTCTTTCAGCACTCAACCAATAGTAAATATAAAAAGTTTATATTTGCTTTTATATATACTTCAATAGCAATAACATGTCTTTAGAAACAAATAGACTCCTTTTGATAACTCTTTTTTTTATTCATAGCAAAAGCTAGCCTACTCACACCGAGGAAAATCTCTGTAGGGCTTGTTAAATTCTGTCTATACGATTTTACATAATATCCTTACATGGAACTGAACCTCATCTGCATTTCTCTTCGTTTAGTGGGGAACTTTCCCTGACACCGCAAACTTTCAGTGACTTAATTAAGTACTTGTACCCACGAACGTTAATCTCATGTATATTTAACATTACTACTCCTAACGTGTCAGAACTTGTTTGGAGTTTGGATCTGGAGTGGACACAGGAGTAGTACATGGGACCGTTTGCTGGTATTGAAAAGATACCGGCCTTAATGGGGTGTGTTTCATGAATACCGGCCTTAATGGGGTGTGTTTCACCCGAGACTTCAGTTAAGGGAGTAATCGGAGGATTAGGAGCACTGAGTCGGAACCGGTCTCTCCTGTTCTTTTCTGCCTGCCTCTCACGATAAAGTAAATCTATCTTATTGCAGAGGGAAATCATCTCATCTAGTTTTGTCGGAACGTCCCACATGGGAGATAATCTTTCAATCGATCAGAGAGACCGTTCCAAAAAGCAGAGACCAGGGCCTCCTCATTCCACTTTAGTTCTGAGGCCAAGGTTTGAAATTGTATAATGTATTGGCTGACCGGACGACTTCCTTGACGGAGACGCATAATTTCAGTGGAGGCAGAAGTAGTTCTTCCCGGCTCATGGAAAATCCTCCGAAAGGACGCCAAAAAGTCGGTATAATTGTCCAGCAGAGGGTCAGACCTTTCCCAGAGTGGGGACACCCAGTCTAAAGTGGGACCGGACAGAAGGGAGACAATGTAGGCGACCTTAGATTTCGCGGTAGGGAAGTTCGATGGTTGGAAAGAGAAATGGACGTCACACTGATTCAGGAATCCGCGGCACATCTTCATATTCCCGTCGAACTTGCTAGGCGTTGGTAGATGTAAATGCGATGGGGAAGCTGGAGCGGCAACAATCGGAGGAGCTTGCGGATTAGCAGTTGCAGGCATGCTCACCGTCACGAGGGAGGCCTGTAAAACATCTTGTCTGAGTGACATATCCTGTAGAAATTGGGGTAGTTACCGCTGGGAGGCTTCTAGGCTTTCTAGTCGGCTTATGATACCCTGTAAAAGGTCCGCATTAGCACCCTGGCCACTAGCCATATCCATTTGGCCAGTGCAAACTGTCAGAACTTGATTGGAGTTTGGATCCGGAGTGGACACAGGAGTAGTACGTGGGACCGTTTGCTGGTATTGAAAAGATTCTGGCCTTAATGGGGTGTGTTTCATGAATGGAGGCAGGTGCAGGAGGTACAAACTGTGGCAAACGAGGGAGACAAGGTATGTCGGACACTGGAGCCAGGGCTGGAGGCGTACAAGGACACAGAACCCTCAGGGACGGCAGGACCCTCTATGGGACAGGTGACTAGAGCACGCAATCCGGACAGGAGTCAGAGGTGGAACAAGCTGGAACACGGACTGAGAGTTAGCAGGCTCACCACGATAGACTGCAGCAATACAAGCAAGGGAACTCAGGAACTAGCACACAGCTAAGCTGTGTAAAACATTGCACTGGCAACTAAAGAGCCTCTTGACAACTCTTTAATACCCTCAGGTAGTGCAGGGTAGGTTGCTAGCTCTCCAGCCCAAGCTGCAAGCTGATTGGTCCAATTTAGACATGTGACCTGGATCCAAGATGGCGGTGCCCAGTGGTCACTAGCACTACTCAGGAATGCACAGCCTGCTGTTCTGCAGCCACTACATCCGATCTCCAGGGCCAGGATCACCTCCAGAAGCCAGGATTCCTGCAGGAAGGACCCTGCCAGAGCACCCTGATAGGTAAGGTCTGCGATGCCGTTGAACCCGCGGTCCTGGTCGTGATATAATGTTAATGACCCTAAAAATAGATCCCCTTATTTCTATTGTCATCATAGTCTATTTAGGTTTTTACAAGTTGGCGGAGCATACAGAGGCATTTGCTTCCACTCACATTTTTGCTGGCGTTAAAAAATGGAATCCCAGTGGGTATATTGTGTTATATTCCTAATGCCACCTGTCTGTAGATGGGGAGCACTCCCCAAAGGTAGTCAACTACAGCTTCCCAACCAATGCCTCTATCTAGAAATGGTATGCAGCATTACTCTGCTCTGACATTGGGTACACTTTAGGGTGCAGCTGTAAAACATGAAAAATCTTACATTCTACAACACTCAACCACTCATTTGTATAATGGTTTTGTTTCTGCTTCAAAAATTAAACACTTTATATTTGTATTATTTTTTTATATCACAACTTTGATAGATATAAAGTAATTAAAATAATAATCTCAAAGATAGAGTTTATACAGGGCATTACCATAATGAGATGATTTTAACATTTACATAGCATTTGGAAAATAGGAAATAGCTTGTAGGTGAGGGAACATTTACAGGAAGTTGGAGTATGTATTGTACACAAGCTTGTGGTGTGTAAAGTTTTCATATATTAGGTTAGTGGAATGAGTTATTATGGACTGAGGTTATATAATTGGTTGCCAGGTGACTGTTCAAGTGTGAAAAGGGGCAGGAATGGTCTATGCCTAACTTGTAAGAGTGAACCATGACAGTAGGGCAAAGTTAATATGGAGAAGTGGGAAGTATGTATCACATATACTCCTTATGGAGGGTGCACATGGTCAAACTATCAGATAACGATAACGATCGTTATCTGATCATCCTGCTTGTGCTGGATCGAACATCCAGCACATGCAGCAACCCCCCAACTACTACAACGACCCGTGGTCCCTATAGTAAACAGGCTAACATGGTCGATATCTACCATGTTGGCCTGCATGCACAGACTATGGTCGATATCTATATCGACCATTCGTGCCCGCATATCGACCATTGTTTGGTCGTTGAAAAGGGTGATATTCTGGTCAATCTAAACGATCGAATGATAAACGATATAGTTATCGTTTATATCGACCAGAATATCTGATCGTGTGTATGCACCATATCAATGGGAGTGGTGGTGGTGGTGGGGAATTAGGGGATTCAGGTGTGTGTATAACTATGGGGTCCAAATCTGGTGGAATTTGTCATTCTTGTCAGGAAGTTAGAAGGGTTTTGTTTTCATACGGGCTATGAGCCAGATATAGAATTTGAGGGAGGATATACTTGGAGGGCTTGTCTGTTTCCGGGCTTTGATGATTAGGCTCTTGGCAGCTGCAAGGACATGGGAGGCCAACTTAACCAAATTTGGTCACCCTCAGGGAGGGGATAGCATATTAGAAACATGCAGGAGTCTTTCTGAACGACTACAGTTTTTAAGACAAATGTCCTTCTTCTGCCTTTTTTTAACATTTTTTTATTTATTTTGCAGCACATGACTGTCAAAACATGGCAACTGTAATGCTAATTTAATGGGGAAAGGAGAGGAGTGTGGCAGAGCTTTTGAGGCACTACACATGTGACATGTCCTTTTGTTATTCTAGCTGCAGAGATGGCCAACCATCAGTAGATTGCAGCCATTTGTTTGATAGATCATGTTATTGTGGTATATGCCAGCACCTAGCTAAATTGGGCTATGGTTACCTGGCTCTCTCTAGTCACCTCCTGTTGATTGGTAACAGTCACTATTGCTTTCCTATGCATATGGCACCTGGTCCGGTGTGGTTGATGCCCTTTGGTTGGTTGGGAATAGTTAGAGACATGAAGACAAAGGTAACAGCTGCCGTGGTGCTTTGATTTAGATGTGGATGGATGCTTTGTCTACAATTAAAACAGAGCTTCCCAGTTTGCCGAAAAGTTAATGCACAGTTTATATGTGTTGTTACTGTTGCTGCACAGTTCAACTGCAGTACCTCCCACTTTGGGCCTAAGTAAGCTCCCCATCATCCATGCAACACGCTATTAATGCCAGGACCACACCTAGTGCTCATCAGTGCCCATTGTTGTCATATAGGGTATCCATTCCACTCCCAATTCCGCGGTGGGATACAACAAATTAATTGCCACTTGCCCCAAATCCTCATACCATCTGAGACAGGGAGAAGACCTTCTTTTACACTCCCAGGATTTCTGTAGCTGCCTCCCTATGACAGTCTTGGCAGGTACACATAAATAGGATGGCCCTCAGCTGTTTTGATATTGTCTGAGGTTCACAGATCGTGCAAGCCTTTCTAAAGACTTTGGTATCATTGCTGCTCACATCACTGGAACTAATAATTACCCACCATCCGTCACAGCTCAAAATACTACACATTACATAAGACCTACAAAGCATCCTCAATAATAGGCATCTAATCCTATTGTGTTATACAGTACCACTTTTGTGTGTGTGTATAAATATGTTGAGTGAACATGTTTCTCTTTAAGATTGACAGTCATCTACCACTTTTATGAATAATTAGGTGTTTTAGTTTTTACAATATTTAGAGACATACAGATATATTACTTACTATTATTGCTCTGCTGAAGAAGGGGAGATATATTTTTCAAACCTGTATAAGGAATATGATTTTGACTTTCTACCTAATAGTGAAATAAGGAAGATTAAAGTGAAATGCTTGACAGCTCAGTTAAGGCGCACATCCGCTAAGAGATATTAATGAGCGATTGAACGATAACTACATCGTTTTCGTTCAGTCGCTCATTAATCGTGCACTATAATGTCAGAAACGACCTGCAATGCGCGCTCCTGCTGGTTGTTTCCTACATCAATCATCGCCTGAACATGCTGGTCAGCATGCTGATAACGACAGATAGACCATGTTCAGGGATGAGAGATGGTGCCTACACTGAATGACATATTGTTCAGTGTAGGCACTGCAGGGGAAAAGGAACGACTGTACAATTACAATGTTGTAATCGTACAGTCGTTCCACTATCTGTAAGTGGATGTGCCCCATTAGAAGCACCACAACTTAGAATTGCTAAACCTATTTTGTAGTGCAAAGCAACCACTGAAGCATCCCTTCTTGTTGCAAACATTTTAGTAAAACATAAGGATTAATTAATAAAGCCAAAATCATGAGAGCAATTTAAAACATGCCCCTACCTTAACCTCTACTTTATCACATTGCAACGAGACTGGAGGAGGGAATAGGTGATAACTTGCAGGTCAAAATGAAAGTGGACATTGTTAAACATTTGCAAAAATAGAAAATATGAAGGCAGAGCTAAAAGTGGCTTGGTTGCTTACAGAAGACAGACCATATGAATATAACAAAACAAGGGAGCAGTCATAAAACAAAAACTAACAGTAAATATATAATCTCTCATAACCAAATTGGCATATTGTCATCACCATGAAATAAAGAAAAGCAATAATATTTAGGCAACACACTATTGCAGTTAGTGAGCATAAATCACTAGATTGCTATTTATAAAGGATTAAAGCAGAATACATTCAATATGCTGGAAATGGCCAATAAGAAATAAAGTGACCGGCCCCCCCGAGGGATTAATTCGAGCCTGCCAATAGTGAGCTAACAAAGTTTTAGTTCAGGCACACAGTCTGCACTAAAGTACCTATCATTAAATGTAAGCTTCCCCCATGAAATATGTGGAATATTGCTAATAGGGGATCTGGAGTGATACTGGTCCCAACAACCGTAGTAATTAATGCAAAGACGTCAGTCCACATCTGAGTCAGAGCAGGGCAAGTCCAATACATATGGAAAATATTCCCTAGATGGCCGAAGATATGCCAGCATTGATTAGAAAGGGACAAACAAATTTTATGGAGCTTCTCAGGAGTCAGGTACAGCCTGTGTAGGAGCTTATATAATACTGTTCAGCATGGGTTATACACTTCAATAACTGGAAACTGTTCCGGAAGACTGAACTCCAATTGTCTTTAGTAAAATACTGAGTGAAATTGGCTTACTTTTGGGGGGTGTGGCCTAGCAGCCGAATGGCATAGACGTGTGTGGCCTGGGCTCCTGTCCGGTGTCATCTATATACCATATTTATAGCCTCTTCTCTTGTGCGCTCCGTCCTCCACTTGTCCCCGGATGCTGTGCCTGTGCCCTGACTTCCCCCTTGGGCCCTGAGGTGGCACTTACCTCCTCCTGCCGGCGCTGACGGACTCCCGGTGATCTGTCCCTGGCTGGAGCTATCACCCACCTGTGCCAGCCTATTTCCCTACTTAATGTAGACCTAAAGCTCTATGCTAAATTACTGGCCACTAGACTGAATCCCCTTCTACCATCCCTAATACACCCTGTCCAGGTGGGTTTTATTCCCGGGCGACAGGCCCCCGACAACACTAGGTGGACTATTGACCTATTACACACAATTCATGATGGCAAAACTCCCTCCTTACTGATGTCATTAGATGCCGAAAAGGCCTTTGACCAAATCTTATGGCCATTCATGTTCGGGGTCCTTGGGTCGATGGGCTTCTCTGGCAAATTCCTCCAGGGTCTCTCGGCCCTATATCGCTCTCCCTCTGCCACCATCTCCGCTAATGGTTTTACCTCTACCCCGTTTGGAATATCTACGGTACTCGCCAGGGTTGCCTCCGTTAACCGCTTATTTTTGCCATGATTGTAGAACCTTTGGCTGCTAGAATCCATTCTAATTCAGAAATATCTGGTGTGTGTTGATGACGTTTTGTTGCCCATCACAAACCCGCTTACTTCACTCTCACCTACTCTGACTGAACTCGAATTATACGGTAATTTCTCTGGTTATAAGGTTAACCTTGATAAAACGGAAGTCCTTGATTTTTATATTACACAAAATGTTAGTTTCTTTGGAAAATCTCTTCCCATTTAATTGGCTTCTCCAAAAGATTAAGTATTTGGGTATATTTATAACCAGATGCTACCATCAACTCTTCCAGGCTAATTTCCCCTGTATCCTCTCCGAAATTAAATCAGACCTTGTTTTGTGGTCCCGTCACTTCATTTCCTGGATAGTTTGCATTAATGCAACTAAAGTGAACATCCTGCCTAGACTCCTTTACATTTTCCTGTCTATCCCTATACATGCCCCTTCCCCCACGTTTTCAAATTTCTTCAATCCCAGACAACTAAATTTCTTTGGGCAGGTAAGCGACCATGGGTTCGTCTCCAAATCCTCCAGAGATCCACTCGGGTTGGTGGTCTAGGTATCCCTAATTTTAAACATTACAATTTATCTGCACAGCTCGCTCAATGCATCTTATGGAATAACTCTGGTGGAGTGGGGGTTCAGATTGATGCGGAGGCTTTGGGGCTGCTTTCCCCTGCTTTCCTCCTCTGGCTCCCGCGGGCTCGTCGCCTGAAAAAAGTTAGAGACCACATCATTATTTCCCATTCACTGTCACTATGGGGTACAGCTGTCTGAAAATTCGGCCTTTCTCCATCTTCCACCCCGATCATCCCACTGTTTAACTCTTCAGAATTCCCCCCTGGTATGATACCTTCAGCTGTTCTCCCTTGGCTAACAGGCGGTATTAGATATGTAAACGATCTGACCCGTGACAGCACCTTTCCCTCATTTGCTGATCTGCAGTCTAAATTCCATATCCCCTCCAAAAAATGTTTTCCAATACCTACAACTTTGGAATTTTCATAGTATAGCTAAACATCGCCTGGTTCACCGTCCTTTGACCTCTGTTGAGTCGTTGTGGCTGCGTCAGTCTTCCACTGCTGGTCTGATATCGACTATATTCAGAGCTTTCTTCAGCTTTAATGTCTACACGCGACCCACATGAGTTGGCCTGGGAACGGGACCTGGGTGAATCCCTTGACCTAGAATAAAGGAGAATGTTTACAAAATCCTCTATAGATGGTATCCGGTCCCCTCCCGATTGAAAAAGATGTTCCCTGATACGTCCGATAGATGCTGGCGTGGCTGTTCGTTAGAAGACACTTTCTTCCACATTTGGTGGAGTTGTCTGAAACTTTCTGGTTTTTTGTCAGACATTAGGAATTTGATCACTTCAATTATTCAACTCCCGATCCCTCTGGATCCCAATTTTTTTCTTTTAATTTTATCTATTCCGGTTGCCATTATCACCAAAATAAATTAATTAGGAATATTCTCTCAGCAGCCTCCTGTCAACTGGTAGCTGACTGGAAGCAGTTATCGCACCCTTCCCTTCAATCAATTATTAATAGGGTCTGGACGGTCCAGCGTATGGAATTTATGACCAGTATCCTTAATCATTCTTCCAAGTCTTTTGATAAGGTTTGGGGCCCCTGGATGTCCTTTTTCAATGCTAGTTCCCCATTCGCCTAATATCCCTCATTCTTTCCTCTCTTTCCCCCGCTCTATTCTTTTTCTTTGACAGTACTAGCTACACTGTCCCCTTTCTCCTTCTTTTTTCCCTTATATACGGTTCTCTAAATTTTTTATTGTTTTCTTTCTCCATTAAATTCTTTCTCACAGTTTCACTTATATTATTGAATACTTTTATTGTGTTTTTCTATTGCTATTTTCAGAGATACCATATGCCTTTTTGTATGAATATTTTGCTGTGTTTTGTGTGGATCTATAATAAACATATCTTTAAAAAAATAAAATAAATTTACTTACTGTTTTACTAATGCGGGACATTTGAAAGGTTTATGAGTTCCCAAAAGAAGGTTGTACCACCAATACAGGAAGTGGCTCTTGTAAGCCTCTCAAGGATATATCTGGAGGTATCTGACAATGGGTTAGAGCCAAATACAGTCAGGTGCATAAATATTGGGACATTGACAGAATTTTCATATTTTGGCCTCTATTCACCACCACAATGGCTTTGAAATGAAACAAACAAGATGTGCTTTAACTGCAGACTTTCAGATTTAATTTGAGGGTAATTACATCCAAATCAGGTGAACGGTGTAGGAATTACAACGGTTTCTATATGTGCCTCCCACTTTTTAAGGGGCCAAAAGTAATGGGACAAACTAAACAATCCTAAATCTAACTCTTACTTTTTAATACTTTGTTGCAAATCCTTTGCAGGCAATTACAGCCTGAAGTCTGGAACGCATAGACATCACCAGACGCTGGGTTTCATCCCTAGTGATGCTCTGCCAGGCCTCTACTGCAAATCTCTTCAGTTCCTGCTTGTTCTTGGGGCATTTTCCCTTCACTTTTGTCTTCATCAAGTGAAATGCATGCTCAATCGGATTCAGGTAAGGGGATTGACTTGGCCATTGCATAACATTCCACTTTTTAGCTTTAAAAAACTGTTTGGTTGCTTTTGCAGTATGCTTCGGGTCATTGTCCATCTGCACTGTGAATCGCCGTCCAATGAGTTCTGAAGCATTTGACTGAATATGAGCATATAATATTGCCCGAAACACTTCAGAATTCATTCTGCTGCTTTTGTCAGCAGTCACATCATCAATAAATACAAGGGAACCAGTTCCATTGGCAGCCATACATGCCCACGCCATGACACTACCAGCACCATGCTTCACTGATGAGGTGGTATGTTTTGGATCATGAGCAGTTCCTTTCCTTCTCCATACTCTTCTCTTCCCATCACTCTGGTACAAGTTGATCTTTGTCTCTACTGTCCATAGGACGTTGTTCCAGAACTGTAATGGCTTTTTTAGATGTTGTTTGGAAAACTCTAATCTGGTCTTCCTGTTTTTGAGGCTCACCAATGGTTTACATCTTGTGGTGAACCCTCTATATTCACTCTTGTGAAGTCTTCTCTTGATTGTTGACTTTGACACATATACACCTACCTCCTGGAGAGTGTTCTTGATTTGGCCAACTGTTGTGAAGGGGTTTTTCTTCACCAGGGAAATAAATCTTCTGTCATCCACCACAGTTGTTTTCCATGGTCTTCCGGGTCTTTAGGTGTTGCTGAGCTCTCCGGTGCGTTCTTTTTTTTTAAGAATGTTCCAAACAGTTGATTTGGCCACACCTAATGTTTTTGCTATCTCCCTGATGGGTTTGTTTTGATTTTTCAGCCTAATGATGGCTTGCTTCACTGATAGTGATAGCTCTTTGGCTCTCATATTGAGAGTTGACAGCAACTGATTCCAAATGCAAATGTCACACCTAGAATCAACTCCAGACCTTTTACCTGCTTAATTGATAATGAAATAACGAGGGAATAGCCCACACCTGTCCATGAAATAGTTTTTGAGTTGATAGTCCCATTACTTTTGGCCCCTTAAAAAGTGGGAGGCACATATAGAAATTCCTACACTGTTCACATGATTTGGATGTAATTACCCTCAAATTAAATCTGAAAGTCTGTAGTTAAAGCACATCTTGTTTGTTTCATTTCAAAGCCATTGTGGTGGCGAATAGAGGCCAAAATATGAAAATTCTGACAATGTCCCAATATTTATGCACCTGACTGTATATACTGTGCAACCAATGCCTCAATAGAAGGTATTCAGAAAATCCCTAGCTTAAATTAAAAACTTATCCTGATGTTGGGTAAAGTGGAGTAGGACCCCTGCTGATGTTACCTCACCCAAAGAAACAGTCCCATTCTTCTTTCAATTATCAAATCTCAAATTTGGGATCAAGTGAGCGACCCTCTCTAAAGAAAGGCTGTTAAATGGTAAAATTAAGACCTCTAATTTAGAAACTACTTTATGCCACATGTGAAGGGTGGCTAATACTGCTGTAGAATGAGAGAGAGGCCGCCAACTACTGGACTGTGGCAGCCACAATAAGTCCATATGACATTCTTTATTGAAGTACAAAATATTTGGCAAGAACTAGAGGGATGATTTCAAGATATTATGTAGCATGAGACACTCTAGTGTGTACAACCTCATTAGCGACAGGACACGGCGGGTCATGCTGCATTCGGCAGCATGGCCCCCTTTAACAATATCGCCCATTGGACCTGCATGCAGGGCCGACGGAGTATGTCACTAACTGCGTACGGGAGCACGTATCGTAAGCGTACCGTACACACTAGGGGATGTGCCCAATATCGCCGGAACGGAGGACAGATCATATAGTGTGCACCCAGCATTAATTTCCACATGATTTTAATTTGTAGATGCTGTAACTGTCTCTTGTATGTATGCATGGGTTGGATTTAAATTAAGAAATATTGAATCTGCATCAAAAATTTTCTGGTATTTACTCTATGATGAACAATATTGTATGTAGGCTTCAGATCCATAGCCCTTCATTTGACAGTGTGTTTTTGTGGAAACCTAGCTTTGCTCAGCAGTCTTCTCCCAAATGAGCACAATGTTTTATATTTTTTTTGCATCAATAGTTTTTATTTAGTTTTTCAAAAACAAAACACAGGTAAAAGGGAAGTTACAGAAGAAAAAAAAGTAAAGGTACGGGGGGCAGCCCCATTCCGTAACAGCAAGAAACAAAAATAAGAATATACATGCCATCTAACTTAGGAAACCTAACAGATGAACATAACTAAAACAAGATACAGATACCGATTAACCTATGACTGGAACAATTTTGAACCATATTTCAATGAAACACCTTCTTATTATGGTAAAATGTATATGTTTGATGATAATTTACCTTTAATTGCGTAGTTGACCTAATAAATCGTTTGTAATATGGTTGAGCGCAGAAGATTACTTCCATCTTTAGACTAGATCACAAAGACTGCAACCCTTGTTCTAAGCCAATAGCCATGTTCCCTCCTGTGGGATAGGGAGCCCCTGTAATGAATATCACGTAAGATTCCCATTCGAAAAGAGTGGCACTACCTAAAGTGTGGCTACAATGAAATCGGGATCTCTTTAAAGCTGGGTACAAACTTAAAGATGTGTACCCAGCAATGAGACGCCCCCCTCCTCCCCCTCCTCCGATGCATCGGAATCTAGCATAGCGTTCAAAAATAATCGTTTAGTGTGTACGCACCTTAAGTCAAATTTAAATATAATATATTAATATCTATTTTTTTTATTTACAAAAACAAAACACATTATTGTTGTTTATTGCTGTACTCAGGAAAGGTAGCAGATTACATTTAGTAAATGAATGGGCTAGCACTAACTGTATAATAGAGTAGAAACTTTAAAACTGTATAGATTGCTTGGCGTTGTTCACTTGTATTTATCGGTGTGTTTAACTGTGCTATAATTACATATTTTTTCATCCAGCAAACTCATCTCATGTACACAATGAGACTGATTCTGAGATGGGGGCAAAGCAAAAAAAAAAAAAGAAAAAATAACTTTGCACCTTGGTAAAACCATACTGCACTGCAGGTGGAGCAGATGTAAAGGTGCAGAGGGATTTAGATTTGGTAGGGGTGTGTACTAGCTGAACTCTACATTGCAGTGTAAAAATAAAGCTGTCCAGCATTTGTGGACTACAAGCGAAAGCAGCCATTATTTACCCTGCATACAAAGTAATTAAATGTATTTGCACCCCTTGCATTGCAACATGGTAACTTGTTTTTTTGTTTATTTTTAAATTTGCTCCCAACTCAGAATCCGACCAATAGCTAAAATGCAATACAAAATACAATTCCGAATAATTCATGAATATTTACTGTAGGTTGTCGATAATATGTGAAGACCTATCATGATGACATTCTAGAGTTGTAGTGATTATATTATAAAACTTTAATAGCTCTTATGATTGTACAGGGGTGGCAACAGAAATCTTGGGGACTTGTACAGGTTGAGTCTCCCATATCCAAATATTCTGAATTGCGGAATATTATGAAATGCTGAATATTTTTAGCATGACTCAGATAGATAGTGAAACCTTTGCTTTTTGATGGTTCAATGTACACAAACTTTGTTTAAGGCACAAAATTATTACAAATATTGTATAAAATTACCTTCAGGCTATGTATATAAGGTGTATTTGAAACAAAAATTAATTTCATGTTTGTACACACTTTGTTTGAGCCACAAAATTATTGAAAATATTGCATACAGTTACTTGCAAGCTGTTTATATAAGGTGTATATAAAACATAAATGCATTTTGTGTTCAGATTTGGGTCCCATTCCAAAGATATTTCATTATGGTATGCAAATACTCCAAAATACGAAATATTCCACAATACCCCTGGTCCCAAGCATTTTGGATATGAGAGACTCAACCTGTACACTAATATCTCTGGGGGCCCACCCCCTCTTGAAACACCCCTATCCCCCCCTGACACTACCCATTTCAACCCCACCACCCTGAACCCCCGTGTTTAACACTCGGAGCTGTTTAATCACTTGCCAATTTCCATATGCGGTAATCCCATGGGTAACGTGTGTTAATCCATTAACTCTCGGGTTAAGTGCCTGCAGCTATGATATTACCCTACGTGGTAAATCCCAGAGTGTGCATTTAACACAGATTTTTCCTCACAAACCCTGAGGCTAGAAAGAAAAAATCCACAT
The DNA here is from genome assembly GCA_031769625.1 of Taudactylus pleione. Lineage (NCBI taxonomy): Eukaryota > Metazoa > Chordata > Amphibia > Anura > Myobatrachidae > Taudactylus > Taudactylus pleione. The sequence goes on from JAUIMM010000153.1 coordinate 5,429,325, forward strand.
TAAGAATACCCGCCTTGTCTTACCACGCTGGGTATCAGCAGTAATTGAATAGCTTAGGGCAGATCTGCATCCGCGCAGTAAGTTCCGCGGCTAATTGAATCTGCCCCTGTACCACTGAATTTTAAGTAGCAGTCTGCTCTGCCTAATGGACAACTTGTCCACACCCTATTTCCAGAAAGAAGTCATTATATACAGTGCATCCGGAAAGTATTTCCAACGCTTCACTTTTGCCACATTTTATTATGTTACAGCCTTATTCCAAAATAGAATAAATACATTTTGTCCTCAAAATTCTACACACAATACCCCATAATGACAACATGTAAAACGTTTTTTTGAGATTTTTGCAAATTTAATAATAAAAAAACCCCCTTAGAAATCACATGTACATAAGTATTCATGCCCTTTGCCATGAAGCTCAAAATTGAGCTCAGGTGCATCCTGTTTCCACTGATCATCCTTGAGATGTTCCTACAGCTTAATTGGAGTCCACCTGTGGTAAATTCAGTTGATTGGACATGATTTTGAAAGGTATACACCTGTCTATATAAGGTCCCACACTTGACAGTGCATGTCAGAGCACAAACCAAGCATGAAGTCCAAGGAATTGTCTGTAGACCTCCAAGACAGGATTGTCTCGATGCACAAATCTGGGGAAGGGTACAGAAAAATATCTGCTGCTTTGAAGGTCCCAATGAGCACAGTGGCCTCCATCATCCGTAAATGGAAGAAGTTTGGAACCACCAGGACTCTTCCTAGAGTTGGCCGGCCGTCTAAACTGACTAACTGGGGAGAAGGGCCCTAGTCAGGGAGGTGACCAAGAACCCGATGTGGAAAGAGGAGAACCTTCCAGAAGGACAACCATCTCTGTAGCAATTCACCAATCAGGTCTGTATGGTAGAGTGGCCAGACAGAATCCACTCCTTAGTAAAAAGCACATGGCAGCCCGCCTGGATTTTGCCAAAATGCACCTGAAGGACTCTTAGACCATGAGAGACAAAGATTGAACTCTTTGGCGTGAATGCCAGGCGTTATGTTTGGAGGAAACCAGGCACCGCTCATCACCAGGCCAATATCATCCCTACAGTGAAGCATGGTGGTGGCAGCATCATGCTGTGGGGATGTTTTTCAGTGACAAGAATTGGGAGACTAGTTAGGATAGAGGGAAAGATGAATGCAGCAATGTACAGAGACATCCCAAAGATAGGTGTGCCAAACTTGTGGCATCATATTCAAAAAGACTTGAGGCAGTAATTGCTGCCAAGGGGACATCAACAAAGCATTGAGAAAAGGTTGCGAATAATTATGTACATGTGATTTCTTAGTTTGTTTGTTTTTTATTAAATTAGCAAAAATCTAAAAAAAAAAAACTTTTTACATGTTGTCATTATGGGGTATTGTGTGTAGAATTTTGAGGATAAAAATGAATGTATTCCATTTTGGAATAAGGCTGTAAAATAACTTGTTAACAGTTCTTGTTGAGTGACAGTGCTGCTATCTCAAGGGTGGGGATGGTGCCATCAGAGTGGACAGTGGTACTGCTACTGCTTCTTGGGTTTGCAGTCAGGTTGCTCCACAAGCTTACTTTTGCCTCCGAGACCTCCTGCTCTTCATAGGTGGCTGCGGCAACAAGGTAAGTGACAGAAGGGTCAGCACGCGCGCAGCGTTCTGGGCAATGAAACTGGAGCGTTGTAATTTATTACAAAGGCACATGCACACACCAGGTGACTGGGTAGCCGTGGGATGGGTCACCGGGGGGGTGTTACCCTGGCTGGCTTCATTGTTTGTTCTCTACCTAGTCCAGCGGCGCCGGACGGACCATGCAGACTGTATGTAAATCAAATTTAACTACCTGAACCTCGGGGTCCCACTGAATATTGGGGCCTGGGACAGGTGTACCCATTGTACCCCCCTCTGTCGCCGGGTCTGAATATGTATACTGTTTTACTTACAGTTTAATGTTTACCTGCTTTCTTGGTTATGTATTGTTTGACACATCTCCTGATAGAAGTTGCATGGTATTAATTGTTTCTAAGTTAGTGGAAGAATTGAGAGAAAGATAGTTTATCATAGGAATAAAGTGAACTACTGAACAAGTTTTCTGCATACTTAACAAATGGAGCCAGATACTCTGATTTATTTAATATCAGAGTATTTAACAGCAGCAAATGTGGTATTAATTAGTAACAGTCATGATTATCCCTTTCTCATACTGTACTTGATGCTGGTAACTACACTGATGTTCATATCTGCAAGTAGTATAGTGAATATAGAATTCTGATGAATGGGAACATAGGGCCTGATTCAGAGACGGACGCTCTGACCAGAGCGCTCGCTCTGAATCAGGGCCCTCCAAAATGGAGCGTCCTCCTGGACGCTCGTATAGCTGTGGGTGACCACCCACAGCATATACGAGCGTCCAAAAAGATGGTCGCGATGGTCTTGACCATCGCGACCATCGGACTTGCGACGGAGACCCTGCGGTAGGGTCTCCCTGCCACAAGCCCTGGAGTGATTTTGGCTCTATCAGAGCCAAAATCACTCCCACTGATATCACTAGTGATGTCAGTGGGGCCGGCTTCAGATGGTAGGCGTTCCCATGGGAACGCCTCCGTCTGGCAGGCACACCCCCGGCACGCCCACCAAAGGGGGCGTGCTGTCAGTCACCATCGACAGCACACGCCCCCTTTGGTGCGAGACCCGGAGCGACAGCTTGGCTGTCGCAGTCCGGGTCTCGCGCATGCGCATGACGGAGCTCCCTCTGTCGTGCGCATGCGCAGTGGGGAACATCGACCCACTTGCGAGCGTACTGCCGATTGCGAGTGGGTCTGAATGACCCCCATAGTGAGAAACTTGTTTTTTTTGTAAATCTGACTTCTTTACTAGCTGTATATCATCGGAGAGAACCCAGAAGGGGAGTCTGGATTTCCCATAAAGGGAATGGAGAAGGTATGGGGTTAGGTATAAGACCAAGCTCATGGTCTTCCCACTCTCCCACGTCCTCTCACCTTCCTCCTTTCACTTTCTCTTTATAACATCACCTTCATAACATCACCGCAAGCCATCTGTCTTTGAGTTATCCTCAACTCTTTACTCCATTTCAAACCCCAGATTTAGGCCCTGTCCCAGTCTAGGCGATTCCAACTATGAAATATATCCAGTTTCAGAGCCTTTCTGAACCCGGAGGCAGCAAACACCCTCATCCACTCAGTGATCAACTCTGAAGTGGACTCTTGTAACCTCTTCTTATTTGACCTTCCTGACTCCAGCCTCACTGTATTGCATCCTCAATGCTGCTGCTCAGCTCATACTGAATCTTGAACCTCAATTTGTTATCTTAAACCCAACTGTATCTGTCCCCACTCTCTACAAGGCCTTACACTGGCTCCCCTCTCCCTACAAAATACAATTCAAAATCCTCATAGTCACCTATAAAGCTGTAACACCATCAATCCACACTACATCTCTAACCTCATCTCCCTCCACACTTCCACCTGCCAAGTTATTCTGACAAATGGCACCTTTCTTCACAACAGATTACTTCATCCCACTCCCACCTACAGGATCTCACCTGTGCTGTTCCCCTCCACTATCTCTATCCCTTTCATATTCTCCATTTCTCTCTAAAGCTTCATACAGGCTCTCAAAAACCCACTTATTTAATCAAATTATATCAGCTTTCATTATAACTCACTCTTCTGTCTGCCCCGCACACTGACTCATCCTTTGTTATCCATGTCTGTCTGCCTATCCCTTATAGATTGTACTCTCTCATGAGAAATACCCTCTTTTTATTCATATGCTTTTGTATGCTCTCATTTCCTCAATATTAACATCCACCCCTTCCTTGCCAACAGCAGACTTGAACCTACTGGTTCAGTCGATACTCTTTTGTGGGTTTGATACATACTTGCATACTTATTTTATCTCCCCTCTGGGAGAAACCCGAAGAGGAGATGCAGCTGGCTACTTCGGTGGACGGGGCCAGGCTCTCATGTCATTAAACGCGTCATTTTATCCCCAGCCCCTCCCTAAGGACCTCAATTTCTGGTGGTATAATTTCCCCATCCTGACGACTTCATTAGGAAGTGGGCAGGATGTGGGAGATGTGAGTACTCTTCCAGGGGTGTGGGGGACTGCCTGAAAATCAGGAGCCTCCTGCATCTTCCGGGAGAGAAGGCAAGTATGGTTTAATACACGCATCATAGCGCTGCTGTGCATTGTTTGAGAAAACTGCTGTTTCTAAATTTATGATGCTCGGCTAAGGTCTGGACATGACCGACAACTAAGCTCTAACTATGTAACTGTAACAGACACCAGAAGCAGATATGTAAATAACTAAAATGAAATGTCTACTTTAAGTGGTTTATTTAAGACATGATGCAGAGCTGTACTGCCGGCAATAGGGCTTATTATCACATCATTGCTTGTGATAGCCTTACTGGCAACAATTTTTGCTGGTAAATAGGCATGGGGTAGCCTATTCAACAAGTACAGATGTTTGTATGTGTGTATTCATATGCGTCAGTCAGGGCTGCCATCAGAAATTGTGGGGCCCGGGACTGACCAAATAGGCAGCCCCCCCATGTTTCTGCAACTCCAGTCCTGCAGTGTCTCTTCAGTTCCAGCCAGCCCCCCATCTGTCTCTCCAGGCCAGCCCCCCTTCTGTCTCTCCAGGCCAGCCCCCCTTCTGTCTCTCCAGGCCAGCCCCCCTTCTGTCTCTCCAGGCCAGCCCCCCTTCTGTCTCTCCAGGCCAGCTTCCCTTCTGTCTCTCCAGGCGAGCTTTCCTTCTGTCTCTCCAGGCCAACTTCCCTTCTGTCTCTCCAGGCCAGCCCCCCGTCTGTCAATTTTCCATGTGCTCCTTTCTTTAATTTTTTTAATATATATATATATATATATATATATATACACACAGTGTATATCTACTATATAAAATCAAAAATTTGTCCTTCTGTCTTTCTATACAAATCCACAGTTTACAAGCCACGATCGTGAAATTTTACATACGAGCGTATTAAAACACGATGGAGGCAACTATACAAAAAATTGAAAATGAAATTAATTACTTTAATTTTTCATTAATGAAAAACCACAATTTTTGCATAGCATTCACCCTCTACAGGTCAGGTACGGAATTACAAAAGAATTTAGCTTATCTACTATTTTTTCTTTTTTATCTTCTCTACTAAATCAAAATTAATTACTGTTAATTTTTAATTAATAGAAAAACACAATTTTTGCTGGACGCTCATTGTGGGGCCTCACGGCATATGGGTAGGGCGTCGGAGCAAGCGTTTTGTGTTGTCATGTTTTGTCATGATTTTTATTATCAAAGAGAGCTTTAGCAGGTTTTGCCAGCATTCCCAGCTCTCTGACTATATGAAATTGCGCTTCGCAATCGGAGGTTATATGTAAACAAACTTCGTCTGTTGCCAATATTACTTCCGAAATGATTTTCAAAATGTTCTACTGTTTTGAAAACGAAGCGAAGATCGTGAAATTTTAGCTCCATTATCATGTAATTGAAGCAATAATTTTGACAGGCTGTGCAAAAAGTGATAATGCTTTCATTCCGCGCATACCCCTCATTGCATCCGATATGCCATTTCAATGCAAGCGTCTACAATTTCCAGTTCGTTTAGCTTTTGCTATGTCCATCAATAAGGCCCAAGGACAATCTTTACATGTAGCTGGAGTCAACTTGGAATCACCTTGCTTCTCTCATGTACAGTTTTACTTTGCGTGATCTAGAGTTGGATCTTCAAGAAATTTGTATGTATTTTCCCCAAATCATGAAACGAGAAATATAGTTTATGAAGCTGCTTTGATGTGATTGTTTTTCAGTTCGTTCCATCATGTACAGTTCAAAGACAGTTTGACATTTTTACTTTTCAGCTTTTTTTTTTGCTCCAGTAATGAAAAGAAGCTAGCTGAATTCCTAGCTGGATTCTGAGGAGTTTTTTATTAATTTATATATTTTTAAATTGGGTTTTCATTTTATTGATGTGTATAATACTTTGCATGCTTTTAAATATGTTATTTATACTGTGTGTTTAATAATTAAATAGATTTTTGTAAACAAACTTCCTTTAAATCCTGGGCAACGCCGGGTACTCCAGCAAGTGTGTGTGTGTGTGTATGTATGGGTGTATGTTTATATATATATATAGTCAGGTCCATAAATATTGGGACATTGAGAGAATTTTCATATTTTGTCCTCTATTCACCACCACAATGGCTTTGAAATGAAACAAACAAGATGTGCTTTAACTGCAGACTTTCAGATTTAATTTGAGGGTAATTACATCCAAATCAGGTGAACGGTGTAGGAATTAAAACGGTTTCTATATGTGCCTCCCACTTTTTAAGGGGCCAAAAGTAATGGGACTATCAACTTAAAAGCTATTTCATGGACAGGTGTGGGCTATTCATGTCTGACATGCCTACTTGGATGCTGTCACCGATGTAATCCTCCACCATTCTGTCAATGGTGACAGTATCATATGCAGTGACAGTAGACATGTCAGAAATTGTTGCCAGGTCCTTCAGTCCGGACCAGATGTCCAAACTTGGTCCTGCCTGCCCTGCATCACCGCCAGCGGGTTGCTTAGGATACCTAAGTTTTTTCCTGGCAGCCCCAGTTGCGGGAGAAAATGAAGAAGGAGCCGTTGACGTGTCACGTTCCGCTTCAGCTGACAGTGTGTTCACCAGCAGGTCTTTGCACCTCTGCAGGCTTGTGTCGGCCGGAAAGAGAGACACCACATAGGCTTTAAACCTAGGATCGAGCACGGTGGCCAAAATGTAGTGGTCTGATTTCAACAGATTGACCACCCTGGAATCCTGGCAAAGCGAATGAAGGGCTTCATCCACAAGTCCCACATGCCGAGCGGAATCGCTCCGTCTTAGCTCCTCCTTCACTTTCTCCAGCTGCTTCTGCAAAAGCCTGATGAGGGGAATGACCTGACTCAAGCTGGCAGTGTCTGAACTGACTTCACGTGTGGCAAGTTCGAAGGGCTGAAGAACCTTGCACAACACGGAAATCATTCTCCACTGCGCTTGAGTCAGGTGCATACCCCCTCCTTTGCCTATGTCATAGGTGGATGTATAGGCTTGTATGGCCTTTTGCTGCTCCTCCATCCTCTGAAGCATATAGAGGGTTGAGTTCCACCGCGTCACAACCTCTTGCTTCAGGTGATGGCGGGGCAGGTTCAAGAGTGTTTGCTGGCGCTCCAGTCTTCGGCACGCAGTCGCTGAATGGCGAAAGTGGCCAGAAATTTTTCGGGCCACCCAAAGCGTCTCCTGCACGCCCCTGTCGCTTTTCAGAAAATTCTGCACCACCAAGTTTATTGTGTGAGCAAAACATGGGACGTGCTGGAATTTGCCCAGATGTAATGCCCGCACAATATTGGTGGCGTTGTCAGATATCACAAATCCCCAGGAGAGTCTAAGTGGGGTAAGCCACTGGGCGATGATTTCCCTCAGTTTCTCTAAGAGGTTGTCGGCGGTGTGCCTCTTACTGAAACCGGTGATACACAGCGTAGCCTGCCTTGTAACGAGCTGGCGTTTCTGAGATGCTGCTACTGGTGACGCTGCTGCTGTTGCTGCGTAAGGTGATACATCTACCCAGTGGGCTGTCACAGTCATATAGTCCTTAGTCTGCCCTGTTCCACTTGTCCACATGTCCGTGGTTAAGTGGACATTGTGTACAACGGCATTTTTCAGGACACTGAGGACACTTTTTCTGACGTTTCTGTACAGTCTCGGTATCGCCTGCCTAGTGAAGTGGAATCTAGACGGGATTTGGAACCGGGGACACACTACCTCCATCAATTGTCTAAATCCCACTGCACTAATGGCGGATACCGGACGCACGTCTAACACCAACATAGCAGTCAAGGCCTCAGTTATACGTTTTGCTTCAGGATGACTGCTGTCGTACTTCATCCTCCTCGCTAAGGACTGTTGGAGGGTCAATTGTTTAGTAAAAGTAGTGGTGTTCCTACTTCCTCTCTGGGATGATGAACGACTCCCAGCAGCAGCAGCAACAGCAGCAGCGGCAGCAGTAGGCGTAGCAATGCAGGATCCTCCGGAGGAATCCCGGATAGGAGAGTCAGTCATGCCAGTGATATGGCCTGCAGGACTACTTCCGATCCTGACTAAGGAGGAAATTGACGAGGAGGGAGTTGACGGTGTGGTTTGCAGGCGCTTGGATACAACAGGACAACGGGATTTAGGTGTCCCTGGACTGCTTACGGTCTGAGCCAAAGTTTCTGAACTTGACAGTAACTTTTTATGAACGCGCTGCAGGTGCCGTATAAGGGAGGATGTTCCTAGGTGGTTGACGTCCCTACCCCTACTTATTTCACCTTTACATATGGTACATATGGCAAGACAGTTGTTGTCCGGATTTGGATAGAAATATTGCCAGACCAAAGAGGTGGAATGTTTGGTCTTCTGCCCAGGCATGACCGTGATGGGCTTTTTCATCCCACGGACAACAACTGTCTCCCCCGGAGCCTGATTTAAACAAACCACATCACCATCAGAATCCTCCTCGCCAACTTCCTCCTCAGCGCCAGCTACACCAGTATCCTCATCCTGTTGTACTTCAACAGTGACATCTTCAATTTGCATATCAGCAAGTGGACTGTGGGTGCTCCTTTCAGCACTTGCAGGGGGCGTGCAAATGGTGGAAAGAGCCACCTCTTCCCGTCCAGTGCTGGGAAGGTCAGGCATCGCAACCACCACCACACTTGGACTCTCTTTGGGGATTTGTGATATCTTCTTAGAAAGCACAGTTCTTCGCTGTGCTTTTGCCAGCTTAACTCTTTTGATTTTTTTAGTGGGAGGAGTGCTTCCATCGTCATGTGAAGCTGAACCACTAGTCATGAACATACTAGGGATCGACCTTAGCCGTTCCTTGCCACTCCGTGTCGTAAATGGCATATTGGCAAGTTTACGTTTCTCTTCAGCTGATTTAAATGTCTTTTTCAAGGTCATTTTCCTGAACTTTGCCATTTGGGATTGTATGTGCCCTCTACTATGACATTGGGCATCGGCCTTGGCAGACGACGTTGATGGCATGTTATCGTCTATGTCATGACTAGTGGCAGCAGCTTCAGCACTAGGAGGAAGTGGTTCTTGATCTTTCTCTATTTTATTTTTATCGGAGAAAGTTTGGTCCTCCATTTATGTTATATCGATTTGATATATACGTGCGGCTAAACACAGAAAATAAATTTTTTTTTGGTTCGGACTGGAGTGTACTTTGTGGGTTACAGCACCCTTTAACGGTCAAGCCAGCCGGCCCTTTACTTATGACACAGGCGCACTCTTGGCACTACTTTGTTGATGCACGTGCGGCTACTGCGCACACAATTCACAAACACAGAAAATAATTTTTTTTTGGTTTGGACTGGAGTGTACTTTGGGGGTTACAGCACCCTTTAACGGTCAAGCCAGCCGGCCCTTTACTTATGACACAGGCGCACGCTTGGCACTACTTTGTTGATGCACGTGCGGCTACTGCGCACACAATTCACAAACACAGAAAATAATTTTTTTTTAGGTTTGGACTGGAGTGTACTTTCGGGGGTTACAGCACCCTTAACGGTCAAGCCAGCCGGCCCTTTACTTATGACACAGGCGCACGCTTGGCACTACTTTGTTGATGCACGTGCGGCTACTGCGCACACAATTCACAAACACAGAAAATAATTTTTTTTTTGGTTTGGACTGGAGTGTACTTTCGGGGGTTACAGCACCCTTAACGGTCAAGCCAGCCGGCCCTTTACTTATGACACAGGCGCACGCTTGGCACTACTTTGTTGATGCACGTGCGGCTACTGCGCACACAATTCACAAACACAGAAAATAATTTTTTTTTTGGTTTGGACTGGAGTGTACTTTCGGGAGTTACAGCACCCTTAACGGTCAAGCCAGCCGGCCCTTTACTTATGACACAGGCGCACGCTTGGCACTACTTTGTTGATGCACGTGCGGCTACTGCGCACACAATTCACAAACACAGAAAATAATTTTTTTTTGGTTTGGACTGGAGTGTACTTTCGGGGGTTACAGCACCCTTTAACGGTCAAGCCAGCCGGCCCTTTACTTATGACACAGGCGCACTCTTGGCACTACTTTGTTGATGCACGTGCGGCTACTGCGCACACAATTCACAAACACAGAAAATAATTTTTTTTTAGGTTTGGACTGGAGTGTACTTTCGGGGGTTACAGCACCCTTAACGGTCAAGCCAGCCGGCCCTTTACTTATGACACAGGCGCACGCTTGGCACTACTTTGTTGATGCACGTGCGGCTACTGCGCACACAATTCACAACCACAGAAAATAATTTTTTTTTGGTTTGGACTGGAGTGTACTTTCGGGGGTTACAGCACCCTTTAACGGTCAAGCCAGCCGGCCCTTTACTTATGACACAGGCGCACGCTTGGCACTACTTTGTTGATGCACGTGCGGCTACTGCGCACACAATTCACAAACACAGAAAATAATTTTTTTTTAGGTTTGGACTGGAGTGTACTTTCGGGGGTTACAGCACCCTTAACGGTCAAGCCAGCCGGCCCTTTACTTATGACACAGGCGCACGCTTGGCACTACTTTGTTGATGCACGTGCGGCTACTGCGCACACAATTCACAAACACAGAAAATAATTTTTTTTTTGGTTTGGACTGGAGTGTACTTTTGGTGGGTTACAGCACCCTTAACGGTCAAGCCAGCCGGCCCTTTACTTATGACACAGGCGCACGCTTGGCACTACTTTGTTGATGCACGTGCGGCTACTGCGCACACAATTCACAAACACAGAAAATAATTTTTTTTTTGGTTTGGACTGGAGTGTACTTTCGGGGGTTACAGCACCCTTAACGGTCAAGCCAGCCGGCCCTTTACTTATGACACAGGCGAACGCTTGACACTACTTTGTTGATGCACGTGCGGCTACTGCGCACACAATTCACAAACACAGAAAATAATTTTTTTTTGGTTTGGACTGGAGTGTACTTTCAGGGGTTACAGCACCCTTTAACGGTCAAGCCAGCCGGCCCTTTACTTATGACACAGGCGCACGCTTGGCACTACTTTGTTGATGCACGTGCGGCTACTGCGCACACAATTCACAAACACAGAAAATAATTTTTTTTTGGTTTGGACTGGAGTGTACTTTCGGGGGTTACAGCACCCTTTAACGGTCAAGCCAGCCGGCCCTTTACTTATGACACAGGGGCACTCTTGGCACTACTTTGTTGATGCACGTGCGGCTACTGCGCACACAATTCACAAACACAGAAAATAATTTTTTTTTAGGTTTGGACTGGAGTGTACTTTCGGGGGTTACAGCACCCTTAACGGTCAAGCCAGCCGGCCCTTTACTTATGACACAGGCGCACGCTTGGCACTACTTTGTTGATGCACGTGCGGCTACTGCGCACACAATTAACAAACACAGAAAATAATTTTTTTTTGGTTTGGACTGGAGTGTACTTTCGGGGGTTACAGCACCCTTTAACGGTCAAGCCAGCCGGCCCTTTACTTATGACACAGGCGCACGCTTGGCACTACTTTGTTGATGCACGTGCGGCTACTGCGCACACAATTCACAAACACAGAAAATAATTTTTTTTTAGGTTTGGACTGGAGTGTACTTTCGGGGGTTACAGCACCCTTAACGGTCAAGCCAGCCGGCCCTTTACTTATGACACAGGCGCACGCTTGGCACTACTTTGTTGATGCACGTGCGGCTACTGCGCACACAATTCACAAACACAGAAAATAATTTTTTTTTTTGTTTGGACTGGAGTGTACTTTCGGGGGTTACAGCACCCTTAACGGTCAAGCCAGCCGGCCCTTTACTTATGACACAGGCGCACGCTTGGCACTACTTTGTTGATGCACGTGCGGCTACTGCGCACACAATTCACAAACACAGAAAATATATTATTTTTTTAGCACTTGGGGGGAGCACCCCTGATGGACAGAGCACCCCCTGGACAACACTACAGCACCCCTTTAGGACTGGGACACTGCACAGGACTTTGGAACTGACTGCACAACACAGTCCAGCCAGCCCCTATGGACTTTGAAGTAGTGGACACAGCCCCTATTAACAACAGCAGCACAGCACAACACAGCCAGCCCCTATGGACTTTGAAGTAGTGGACAACAGCAGCACTACACTACACTACACTACACAGCACTAACTCCCACCCTCCCTCTTCACTGTCCACAGCCGAGTGAGAAAATGGCGCCGACGCGGGTACCTTATATAGGATCCAAAACCCGCGAGACTCGGAAGGCGGGATGATGACGTTTTGCCTCGATGTCAGATCCGAGTCAGGCGGGAAAAGTCGAGCCTGACTCGGATCGGACTCGGATCGGGGGGGCTCGGGGGGGTTCGGATTTCAGAAATCCGAACCCGCTCACCCCTAATATATATATATATATACATATATATATATACATATATATATATATATATATATATACATATATATATATATATATATACCAGAGATGGCGTTGGTGAGCAGCAGATTCTGTGTGGGGTTGGAGAGATCCACCCACACAGGGTATTAGTACTGAGTTGTGATACACCTGTGGGAGCCTTGTGGAGAGAGCTCAGGTGTGGGCTGATGAAGAGGCAGACCAGTCAGGCTGCTGTTGGAAACAGTCTATGTGGGACTGTGGCAGCCAGAGAGCCCGGTGAAGCTAAGCAAGCCATTGGGGGCCATGAGGCTGGACTTTGCAGTAGGCAAGGGGGACCATAAACCTCTCAGACTGTGTAACTTTGAAGCAGCTGGGCTGCAGGCTAAGGAAGCCAGGGCCTACTGCATACCTGGAGGATACAGGGAAGGCCACGAAGGCTGATGGTGTTTGTATAGCTCTGCAAGCCAAGCCAAGCTGGAGCCAGCAATAGACCTGCAGAGAAGCAGGCAGAGACTTTATTTGAAGACTAGCTGCACCTTGATAGAGAGGGTTCAAGAAGTGAGCTAGTGCTCTGAGAGGGCTAGGTTGTATGTTATTTTCTATTTTTGTTTCCTGATTACCATGTTGAAGTAAAGCATCATTTTCTTTATGTTACTGGAATGCCATGTGTGGACTCTAATTCTGCACCTAATCACTGCACCACTGACCCCAATCTACCGAGCTAATTATCACAATATATACTGTATATATACTGTATATATATATATATATATATAAATATATATATATACACACACAATACAATGGGTAAAGGCTCTATAAGGTTTAGAATGTGATAGTCTGAGGTGTAAAACTATGTGTATAGCCTTGGATAAGGTAAGAGGGGGGTGTTCATTTACTGGATACCATGATCAGTTTTTCTTATGAGTAAATTAATACATTGTTAATTTATTGTGTTTTTTTTTTTTACAGATTATGGTTGTTTATTCCTTACAATCAAGGTTTATTTAGGTTAACTTATAGTAAATGGAAAAAATAAAGGAGGAATTCAATTGTTTGTTATGCAGTGTTTTCTGTCAAAGGGCGCAAGTGCATGATTTCTGCTCACACTCTCCTGAGGAGGTGAGTAGAAATCAAGAAAATGTCCCTCGTTTGGGCATGTTAAGCAGGACTTCAGATTGGTTTAGCTGCCTTACATGACTAAACCCGGTCTATTTGGGTGCGACATGCTCGAAAAACAAACAATTGAATATCGTCCCATCAGTTTAGATGGGCAATTGGGTGTTTAATAATAATTGCATTTCCCCCTGAGAATTCAGGTGAGAACTCTAATGAAGACAATGTAGATGGAGACTAACACATGGTCAACAGTTCATATAGACTATTGTAGAATATGAGGGAGGGACATCTGAACCTTTTATCTAAATAATGAAAGGTCTAGCGTTTAACAATTTTTAATGGAAATGTTCAACATTATGAATACCAATAATAGTGTTTTTATCTATTTATTTTTAAATAATCTCTATAATTGTTGGTCAAATACTGTCTATCTGAACTGAGGAAAAAATCCTTCTGTTTGCTTCATCAGGGGATGGATGCTCTAAGGCCTTCAACGGATGGCCCTAAGATCCATTCCCAGTGGCCCGCCGATGGTTTAGTGTAGTGCGGACTGTAGTGAGTGCGGTACACATACTCAGAAACAAACACCCGTCGGCGGCGTGTTTGTTTTGGCAGCCAATGAGCATCAGACTCATTGGCTGCTGCGCCCACTGCAGGAGCCGGGCTGTAGCTCACTCATGAGCTTCGCCTTCCGGCTCCCTCAGTGGGTGATGGGAGAGACGTCATGACGTGTCTCCTATAGTGCAGAGTGAGCCAGGAGGACGCCGGATGGAGGAGCGGACAGCAGCATGAGCTGGAATTCAGGTAAGTGTTGTTTTTTTTTTTGTGTGTCTCTGTCCTATATATGTCCTATATGTAAGGGGCACTGCATGGGGTGGAGGTACTGCATACGGAGGGACTACTACTGGGGCCACTGCATGGCGGGACTACTATTGGGAGCACTGGATAAGGGACATTACGTAGGGGGGACTACTACTTGGGGCACTGCATAGGAGGGACTATTACTGGGGCCACTGCATAGGGTGGCTACTAATGAGGGCATTATATAAGGGGCACTACTGGCGACACTGCATAGGGGGGATTACTGGGGGCACTGCATGGGGGGACTACTACTGGGGCACTGCATAATGGGGACCACTACTGGGGCAACTGCATAGGGGGGACCACTACTGGGGGCACTGTATAGGGGGACTACTACTGGGGGGCATTATATAAGGCACATGGCATAGGGGGGATTACTACTGGGGGCACTGCATAGGGGGAACTACTGGTGGCACTGCATAGGGGGTCTACTACTGGGGGCACTGCATAGGAGGGACTACTACTGGGGGCACTATATTAAAGGCACTACTGGGGGCACTGCATGGAGGACTACTGGGGGCACTGCATAATTGGGACCACTGCTGGGGCCACTATATAGGGGGGCCACTACTGGGGGCACCGTATAAGGGGCCCTGCAGAGGGGAGCAGTTATGGGACATAATTGTTTGAGGATGTGGCAACTATCTGACAATTAATGGAGGAGGAGGGACCGTTATGGGGCATAATTATAATTGTAAGAGGAAGGGTGCCATTCTGGGACCTAATTGAAATGGTCGGTGGGGGCAGTTATGGGACATAACTGTGTAAGGAGGGAGCAGAGTCTAAACACTGCAGTATAGCTTAGTGTCCCTTGGGCTTCGTTGAATTTTTTAATGCGGTCCACACTGTCTTTAAGGTTGAAGACCCCCTGCTCTAAGGGAATAAAGACTATTTCACATGTAAATATACATAAACCGCCACCACCCCCACAACTGCATTACAGCCAGGGGTGTAGCTACCGTGGGTGCGGTTGCTATGGAGCCCACAGTGCCACCGGGGGCCCGCCTCGCCCTGCACCCAGCTCCCCTCAGGGCTGGGTCGGGGGTAATGTGACTCTCCCAGGCCGGTGCACTGTTGAATGATTTGGGCCGGCTTCCAGCCACATTGACAGTGAAGGAGCACACTGCAGGAGGCAGGCAGGCAGAAAAGTACTGCCACACAGGCACTGTTGGAGGCTGCCTTTGGGAAGGAGAAAGCAAAGCAACAGACCATAGGCTTCTCACAGCTTCTGACCCGGTAGCTTCCACCTACATCACTGTGGGGGCGTGGTTACATGGAACTGCTCTGACACAGTTCTCACTGATGCTGGGAGGAGGCGTTGCTAAGCTGAACCTGCTAGAACATCCTGGACCACGGCAACGCCTCTTCACAGCTTCAGTGAGGAGACGGCACGCTGGACAGAGGAGGTGAGTAGGGGAATGCGCATAGCTAGACCTGTGGGGGCCCTGTGAAAATTTTGCTATGGGGTGCCCATAGTTCTAGTTACTCCCCTGATTACCGCTAAAATGTGTTGACCATTTCCATTCACCATTTTAAAATAATTGGATAAGGTATGGGAGCCAGAGGACAGAAGCTGCAATTTCCACGATTGTGACTTGTGATTGGTCCTCCTGCTAACCCCCTATTTTTTTTCGTGTCGCACACCATGATTTGCAGCCAATGGAGTCGTGAGCAAAAGGGCTGCATGGGAATGGAACCAAGGAGTTGACAACAATTAAAATGAGCTGGTAATGCAGCTTTGGATGGGCAATTAATAAATGAATTGCAGACTGCAGTTCAAACGTATGCAATGATTTTTTTTGTAGCCTGTTCCCTCGCCTCTTCTCAGATTGTGATGCCTAAACTAAATATTTAGTCTATTATTTATTTTTGTCGTGTTTTTCCCCCCCAAAAAAACACACGCAAAACAGTCAGAATACTTCAAAACTTAAAAGCAGATAGCCATACAAGAACTAACAAGTGCTGGCATAATTACAAAAGGCATTGTCAGACTCATTAGTATAAATATGAGTAGCAGCCCAAGTCACAAGATCAATTAGCATAGACTTACAGTATGGCAGGGAAATATCCAAAAATGAAGGCAACTAAAAGAAAAAAATATAACAATGAAGGAAAAGGAGGGAGAAAGAGAGTGGGTTGTAAGGCCAACAAAAAACAATGGAGCGAAAAAGAGGAAGGGGAGCAGAGTGTAGAATAGCAAAGAAGAGAGATATTTGTGGAGAAGTATTAGAGACAGGCCTTCGAAGACACAGAAGAGACTTTCTATCCCATAATTTATGGCAGTTTTGTATTGCATTTCTACTTATAACCATATTTATAGTGTTCATGGTCAATCATGTCATTATTAAGGGCCTACCACTTATGGGCATCTGGGAGTTCCAGTGCAAACCACATTCTAGCAATAATTACTTATTACTGGCCAGCGTAGATAGTCCTATAACATATTTGTACATAGTAACGTAATAAGTTCTTTGATATCATGCCCAAATACATATAGTCTAGGGTCCACAACAGTTCAGGTTTTCAAATATATACGTTTATTAGTTTAATGAAGGTTATTATATGTTATGTCACTTAATTAGAAATTAGTTAGAAATGTTTTCTTTCCAGCTGATACTGTCCATTTGCATTAAAAAGAAATCTGACAGTACAGCAATAATGTCTTCCACATTCTCAGGACCTGACAAATGTAAAGTTAAATGGTTTTCTTCATGGTTTTGGTCATTGCAAATTCTAATTGCACATATTTGCACTTTTGAAATCTCAACAGTTCAAGATTTGCTGTGAAACCTATGCCTATTGCTCTGATTTCACTTTTTGTAGAAGATGAAACAATCTTTCAGTTAAACTACTATGTTCTTGTCAATGTCTATCCTTGTTATCATCGTTATTTCTTTATCCATTGACCTTAAACAGACTAATTATTTTTTTACAGCCTCATTTCTTGTATGATGTTCCCTTTTAAATTATTACAATTTGCAGCTCTAATTCTTTTGCCTTAAGCGCCAATTGTTTAAAAGAAGTTAACAGATTTATCTTTTTGCCTTTTGCTTAATGGCCATCATTAGATGTGCTGGTTAATTATTGAAATACCGATGATCTGGATTTTCATCTTCGGTTTATTTTGTGTCAAACATCTAAAGTTGTCTAAAATGGCAATACATTTTGTCATTCAAAAAGTCAGAGTGAAAATGTTATTATTTCTTTAGGTATTTAAAATCTATATATGTTTTAGGGATGATTGCTCCATACCTTCCCCAATTGTGACTAGGTGAAAAAGTCCTGTGCCCCGCTCTGTGATTGCTGTTATGAGTAACATGAGCAACAATCTTTCTGTCTGCTTTATCAGAGGGGTGCTGTAAAGGTGAAGGTTCCTTTTTCTTTTATATATTTTAAAATTACGACAACTGGGATGTGTGTGAGGAGGACAGAAGCTGCAATTTCCATGATTGAGGCTTCTGGTCCTCCCTTTTACACTGCCCAGTATCACACAGCCTTGTTTGCAGAAAGGCATGTGAAAAAAAAAACATGGAGGCCTGGGAAAAATGGCTGTATAGAGCACTCATGGGGCTGTTGGAGACTAGAATCAATAGATGGACAACGGGATGATCATGTCCACATTGTCGACACTATAATGTAGATATGGTTGAAATGTAGAATTTTAGAGTTAGGCTAAAAAGTGGGTGTTAACATTATGTAACTGTCAACATTGTAGTTGTCGACATTTTGAACACACCACCATTTTGTTTATTAACATCTTGGTGTCTACATAATGGGGTCAATCCAATTAGGTGCAAATTGCGAGCTGCTATTTACTTTTTGCAATCCAATTAGCAACTCGCACTGAACCAGTGAGACTGAATTTGCATTTTTCCATTCGCACCTCCCTAAGGGTGAGAGATGGAAAGGAAAATCTTTATTTTAATGTTAAAATGTCGGGACACTGTGCTGAACCCCTTGGACACCCCCCTTATGACTAATTAGGCAATTGGAAGTTTCTAATTAGTTTAATTAGTCCAATCATTAAATGTAATTTAAAAAAAAAAATAAAAAAAAATTCCTCAAATTATACCAAAATCAACCTTTTCCTTAGTTTAGGCACCCCAAATTTAATTACAATATTTATTTAATTGAAAAAAATATATATATTTTTTTTAATATAATTTTTATACAATTTTTCAAGGTGCACTGAAAGTTTCCCCAAATCACCTTTTTTCCTATTTTTTTTTTCTTTGCATTTTTCATTTAATTCATTTGAGATGAACTGAAAAAAGTTTGCTTTTTATAATTTTGTTGCATTTTAAAAAAAGCACAAATTAACCATTTGATACGATTTAAAAACCTGTAGTACCTTCCTAATGCCCACAAACAGCCTTCTATAAGGTCCTGCTAACGAAATTATCAATTTTGGGAGGTCCAGGGTGGTCTTCCCACTTTTTTATGCACTTCTCTCACATCACATTTGGCACCCCTCCGTTGCGAGTAACGCGAATAGGCGTTCTTAATTGGATTGGACAGTTCTTGGGAGCGTGCACTAGTGCGAAGTTTGCGAGTATCAAGAAACAAACTTGCTACTTGCAATTCGCCCATAGACTGTCAAAATTGTATTTGCCAACAAAACATTGACAAGAACAGAGTTAGCTGGCAATGCAGCTTTGGAATGTACTACAGAAACATTTGTGATAATAGATTCATAACAGACTACAGATGAAACATGATACCAAAATCACAACACCTGTCAGAATGCCGGCCCCGGCATCCCAACCACTGGCTTCCCGGCGGTAAGTAGCGAGATTAGGGGGAGGGTTAGGTTTAGGCACTAGGGGGGGAAGGTTAGGTTTAGGGTGCAGGGAGGGGAGGTTTAGGCACTAAGGGGGAGGATAGGGTCGGGCATCGGATAGGGAGGGTTAGGGTTACTGTAGTGAGAGGGGGAGGGTTTACTGACCGACGAGTGTCGGTTTTCTAACCCTGTCGGGATGCTGGCATCCCGTACCCAACCTGATGAAACACTGATAACTTTTTTTTTCTAGCCCATCACCTGCTTTTAGAAATTTTCATTTAGCTCTTATTTGAGTATATACTTTCACAGTCTACATACAGTATGTCAGTATACTTCTCTGAGGTTATCAAACTCTCCTCTTATAAAATGTGAAGTCTTTATAGCTCCCTTACAAATGTTTTATTGAAAGTCAAATGTTTCCCTGTGTGGACATTCTCTTAGTACCCCTCAACTGTACATTAGACATATATTATATAGAACCAAGTACAGCACAGTGGGTTCAATTTGATGCCCTAGGCAAGCCTTTTTTGATGCCCCTTAGCAGATAATCCCACCAGCAAGCTTTGTGTTTATGCACAGACCCTTCATTGTGGTGAGCCCAGATCAGAGCAATGTACCTGCTGCACCACCGCTAGTTCTGTCCCTGTCTCCCAGCACAGCACCCATCACCCAGCAGCACATATCACAGCAGCAGCCAGCAACACCCATCACCCCTCACCCACACAGCAATCCTCATCCAGCACCCCTCACTTAACACAGCCCCCTCATACAGAACCCCTCTACCCTCTCCCAGCACAGCAACACCCAGCAGCACACGCCCCTCACACGGCCAGCACACAGTACCAGCACTCAACTCAGCATCCCTCACTACATGCTAAGCTGACTTTAATCAAAACATTTTTATAAAACTTTTTAAAGCTGCCATAGCTGTCTGTGTCTCTGCAGTTGTTTTGCAGCTTCTGAATCCTGACTATGCTTTGTGGTGGTGGCTGGCATTGCGCAGAGTGTCAGTGCAGGCTCAGCCTGCTGGACTCCGCAAAGGCCCATGGGAGGAGGAGCTGTTGTGGCTGGGCATGCGCAGCAGCCCTCCTCCAGTGGCCATTTTTGTTGATGTCACTGTCCCCACTGTCTCTGCTGAGTCTGCTCTCATAGCTGCTGACTGTTTGAGCTACCCGATTGGAGATGAGCTGTAAGCTCTGTCCGTGGTAGGCTAGACAGAGCAAAGCTTCCATCCAGGTAAGGTGCCATGACCCAACAAACCACGGCCAGCCCTAGGGCTGTCCTGCCACATCGGTAATAGCCTTAGTCTCTGCCCAGCTGGCCCGCATCCAGCAGGTACCCTTGCCTGCCCCAAGTCTCCGCCAGCCCTAGGCATTCCAAATACTTTAGGCATTTGCATAGTTTGCTTATGCTTAGGGCCAGCTGTGGGTTTTTCTGCCAGTTAGTTGGTGGCACAATAGATAAGATGCATTTTTTATGTATTTATATTTAAAGAGATGGGGCACATTTTTGCCCATTTCATTGTTAATAATAATTTACTGTGCAATAATTTGTATGATTTGCAACAAATAGGAGTTCTTAAACAAAACTGTCTTTGTTTTCTCTCTATGTATACCTACATTGTCATAAATTCCAAAGGTCCTAAAACGGTTTTGACCCAAAATGATCCCCTTCTTATCTTTCTTATTTTCCTAAACATACAGTATGTTATGTCTCCAAATTCCCTACAAGTATCGTCTTTCATCTTTCATGCAGCTAAATCTAACTTGTAAGGACTCACAACATCATAAATCTCTTCCAACATTATTCTAGTTTACCTATTTTTATTAAAGACCTCTACTCTTTGGTACCATACATTTTGAACCATCCATTGACACTTAGGACCTCATTCAGAGTTGGTCATTGCGGCCGCACGGTCGTAAGGTAAAAGGGGCCGGATATGCAAATGAAGCGCTCGCAAGTTGCGTTGTTAAGATGGATGGGATCGTTAGCTGGACGAGCGAGGGGAGGATGCGGCCGTAAGACTATAAATACGCCCCCTTCTCATTCCCATTACACGTCATCTCCGGGCATATAAGAATTAATCGAGACCAACAGGAGCCATCGGAGCTGTTCGTAGAGCTTAAGGTAGACCATACCCTCTCTTAAACACTACGATCAAGTCAGTGTAAAAACCTCCCATGTCACATGTGCCATGACACTACTTAGTTAATTATGCACTCCCATAAAACGCCGTTTGCATAGTCAGGCACGCCTGCGTTCAGATCTCCACTCTCCCATTCACAAGCACCTTCCCCTGTTACCACCCACAAACGCCTCATCCTGTAACTCAAACTAACGACCTGGCTGTGTTCAAGGAGAGAGCAATTTCTGATCGTAATAGCTAGTTTGCGCACGCGCATTGCGAATTTTACGCATGCGCAGTTTAGCGAACATCGGTGGCATACGACCGTGCGGCGCAATGACCGACTCTGAATGAGGTCCTTAATTTGTTGGGCCTCCTTATCGCATTTTCAAAATTCTCTATCTACTGATCCCTCATTTTCAATAGAACACTGCTTCTTTTTCACCTTCCCCATCCAGTTCCTACACTAAGGGCCTGATTCAGAGCCGCTCGTTCGCTCCGAGCGATGTTCGCACAACTGCGCATGCGTATGGGTTGTAATACGCATGCGCGAACCAGTCATTGCGGTCGGAAATTGTGAGCTCGCAAAATAGCGAATGCCTGCTAATTTCAGTGACAGGATGAGGCGTTTGTGGGTGGTAACAGGGGAAGGTGCTTGAAAACGGGGAGTGGAGATGTTTTAAGGGTGTGCATAATTAACAAAGCAGCGTCATCGACCACGTCACTTGGTTGTCTTTTAGCCTGAACTGCACGCATGATTGCGTTAGGAAAAACCAACCACAAGCACTGCGAGCAGTTCATACGCCTTTCGATGTACTCGATTAATCTAATAAATAGCGGAGATGACGTAGGATGCGAGCGGCCAGGGGGCGTTTTATAAAAAATAGCGAGCGCATGTTTCGTTCACTCGTTCAGACATAGAGGCGTCAACAGACCGCAAAGAGCGAGCGCTCTATTTAAATATCCGGCCCCTTTTCTGAACGAGCGAGCGCAAATAGCGTCTGGCTCTGAATCAGGCCCTAAGTTTCATCCTGTCATCTTTTCTCCCTTTCTGTACAGCTGCACCCACCCTTTAAATTGCAGCCTCCTTGCTTGGCAGTCTGTAGCGTGAATAAAAATCAACCCAGTTCTCCGAACTGTTTGGAATTCTTAATTGTGGTATCAGATCACCCTATCTGGTCTCCTAATTTTTAGGTCTTTTACCATCATCACCTTTTTGCCCGTCTCTAACTTCCTGTTCTTATGTTCAATGTAACATTTATTTCTCTGGTTACTAGTGGAAGTGTACTGCCACAGAAATGCAACTCCTGTACTGAGATCCACAATATCAGCCAACAGAAGTGACAAACTGCTTCACATGACTGCACTGATTAATTCGATATGCAAGACTTGTATATCTGTGTGCGACTGAGTCTGAATCTGTATATGAAGTGCCTAAGCTGAGTACACACTATGCAATATGTCGTTCGTACAGCCGATGAACTCTGGCTCATTGTCAGGGAGTCTCCCTGTCTCCCGGAAGAGTCTAGCAATCTCCCTGATTGCACCTTGCCCCCTTTATGAAGCTGTTATATTAAAAAAACAAGCGATATATACATTCAAATGGGATCAATAATATAATTTCCCTGCATTGGTTATAAGGCCCAATGACCCCTATGGCTACATGTATTTTCTAAAAAGTAAAAAGTATCAGGGTATTTTCATCAACAAACAACAACTTACTGACTGCTTTTGTGCTCGTTTACATGTGGATATAAGTCAGTTTTATGGCACGCCTCTCAGATGTAGCAGTACATGGCCACTTTACCACCGCACTCTCATAGGTGTTATTTTCACAATCTCACTGAAATGCTTTTTCAAAAGTAGGTAAGTGTGCATTGCATAGTACATCTTTTTGTGTGTACTATGATACAGATGATATGTCTGTGAATGAGATCGTACAGGCATACACCAGGTCCGCCCTGCAGCACAGCTGATGACGAAATATCTTGCTCATATATCTGTACATCTGCCTGTGTGTACGGGTTGACCACCCGTACACTGGCCGCAGGAACCTCCGATACTGACATCACAACTGACATGTCTGACCAGAAATATCGACCGTCCGATTGGTAAGTGTGCATGACTTACCAAATCAGCCGCTCAGTTGGCAGGACAGCCAGTTGGCCACTGGGTCGCTTAAGTGTGTACCTAACATTACTGTTGCTAGATAGATGTGCCATCTATATTTCAAAGAGCTGACTATGATAGCCTATTACATTTCATTTATATTAACTTAAATAATCTTAGTAATTATAGAATATTTTGTTGCCATTATGGTAAACAAATGTTAATACTCAGTCTGTGTTTCTTAAGGTGTTGGTACATCTCTAAAGGATTTTTTGCTGCAATAGCCTAATAAATTAAATCTCTGAGGAAATTGTATGACATGAAGAAGCACATCATGTTTGCTGCTGATTTGCAGCCTTGTCAAACTTGCTGATTTAATATAATACACTTTGGGGAAGTTAGAATTATTGACATCACATTTCACAGAGACTAAATCAAAAGCCAGTCAGACAACTCCTGGATCATTTGGGAGAATACAGGATTGTCATTGCAAGAATACTTTGGGACACTAGCAAATCCCATTTTCATTTGTACAGATGTGTCCTCAATCCTCATACACTTTTGCAGCCAGGGCCGGATTAACCGGGGGGGGGGGGGGCGCAACAGGGGCGGTTGTCCCTGGGCCCCCACACGTGAAGGGCCCCCACACCCATCGGGGGTTACAGTGGGCTGGAGGAGACAAAACCAGTTCCGCCTCCTTCGGCAACCTCCGCAGGGGGGCTCCATTTGCCAGGTGCCCGCTGAGATTGTAACCAGCTGGTGCCCGGCTCCCTCCCGGCAGCGTTAGCCAGAGACTGGAGCTCACTCGGGGCGTTAGCCGGAGACTGCGGGCATTCCTCGGGGGGGGGGGGCATTACTCGGGGGGCACTACTGCAGAGGGAGCATTACTATTGGTGGCACAAATACAGGGGCATTAGTACTGGGGGCATTTATACAGAGGGTACTACTACAGGGGGCATTACTACTGGGGGCAATACCACAGGGGGCATGACTGATGACTACTGGGGGCACAACTACAGGGGTATTACTACTGGGGGCATTTATACAGGGGGCATTACTATTGGGCACACACTGGGGGCATTACTATTGGGGGCACAACTACAGGGGTATTACTACTGTGGGAATTTACTGTATACAGGGGGCATTACTATTGGGGACACTGCCACAGGGGGCTTAACTACAGGGGACACCACTTCTGGGAGCACTACTACTGGGTGCACTGCATAAAGGGCACCACTACTGTGGGATCTGCATATGGGGCACTACTACTGTGCCACTGACACTACTGGGGGCTCTGCATAAGGTCCCCATTGCGCATACATTCGTCACATTTAATAGGGGCCCCACAGACCTTAATCTGGGCCTGATTGCAGCGGTCATATGAAACAGCCATTTTCAAAGTGCTAGGTCCCGTGCGAATCGGCTCGCGCAGTGTGTTTTTTGCCTACAAATGCGCTTTAGTTGCAAAAAGATGTGACAAACTGTTTACTACGCTGATTAATTTGATATGTGACACTTGGGGGTTGCGAGCACTTTTGTGCAAGTATGGGCTGCCATAAAGTGTGTCTGTTCCTGCAAGTTAATCGCAGCTAATTGGATTGACGCTCATAGTGTGGAACTTATTATAATTTATTTTATATTATATTTTGAATGTTGTGATGATCAAATGGTTACTTGAGATATTATTTAAAAATGCTTATTTACTCAGAAAAGCAAGCCATGTTTTTGTTGAGTACACAGGCTGCACGTCTTCCTTCCAAAATTCCTTCAAAACCATATGGTGCTAATGCATTTAACAGTATTGTTGGCTCTTTCAAACTTTGAAACTAACTTGCATCATATACCAATGTAAAAAAATGCCCTGGGATTCACAGATGGTAAATTACACTGAACGAAATGCCAACTCAATATTTTTTTCCTATTGGCAAAACAGCAGAAGAATGCAATAAAACAAAACAAAAGATGCATGTACAATAAGTATAATAGTATGACTATTAGTAAATGACTAATATTAACATTTTCACTCTTCTGTATTTTAACATGTAAATTATAACTGTGTGTATAACTATAATGTAAATGTAAGGTCATTGAGTACAGGTAATCTGAATGCCCTTTTGAAGATGCTCAGCTGGCAATTGAAACAGATATTTATACAACCTTCTGACAAAATGATGTGACTAGCTGGGATCAAAGTCTTCACCATGTTCTTTCTGATATTTCTCCCACAGCTAGGTGTTTCCAAAACCATAGAAATATACCAGAAGTCTCTACGATGGTCTGGTGTGATTTGAGAGTCCCTAGGATATGACTTTCTGAGAAATGAGGTATCTACCCAATCACACATTCCAGAGCGGTCTTGCTTATAATCATTTCATAACTTAAATCATGCATATTAATGTGAACATATCATGTTTCATATGGATACTAAACACAGAGCCCACCCTAGGCATAGGCATGACAGACAAATTCCTAGGGGCATCTGAAGTGCCTAGGGGCATCCTGATTCCCAAGCCCAGAGCCAGTGGGAGAGTGGGACAGCAACAGCTACCATGATCGGAGCTCTGCTCCGATCAGGCAGCAGTCAGGATGAGTTTCTGCACATGCGCAGAAGCTCATTTTGTCCAGAGATGGATCAAGTTTGGGGTGATGAGGCTGATGGTCTTCCCTAAAACACAGTCCAAGCCACGCCTATTTGCTTATGTTGCAGTACCCTGCCGGGCCACCCGGCCACATCAGCTGTCACTATTATTGATTAATTATTGATTAATCTCCTCCCACTTATATACTGGAGAACAGGAAGGTTGACATACATTTCCAGCGATTGGCTGAGAGACTCACATGATCTCAGTGTAAAATAGACAATGCTGGGACATGTAGTTTTATTGTTCACAGCATCCAGTGAGTCAAGTGTAGCTGGACTTAGCTTTCAAGTGTTACTCAGACATGCTTGTAGTGTAAAGCATGTCCTAACAATACACATCTCCAGTGGAGTGAGCCAGAATGGTCTGGATTGTGTTAGCTGAAAATGGAATGGATTCTGAGTGCAACTTTTCCAACAAAGGTTTAATAGATATCTCTCCTTTTATCTATCTAGCTAGCTTGCTAGCTAGCTAGCTATATATAACCACCTCCAGGTGTGGCACTCAGTGGACTTATAAATAAAGCAATGATGCATTTATGGCAGCATCTTTGCTCTATTTATAAGTCTACTGAGTGCTGCACCTGGAGGTGGTTGTATTTATTATGTATCAGGCACCGTGGCATATTGAGCTGTTGGAAGAGGAGTGCATTGCCTTTCGCTTTTTATATACAAAATATCCAGACCATGCGCTCACATCCAGCTGATCTGCAAAAGTTAATAAAATCCCATATGAGTCCAGCAACAAGACCAGGTGTATTGGTCAGTTCATTAGATTCTTTATAGACACCAGATCCTTTTTCCTGGTTGTTTTCACAATCTCCCTGAAATGTTTTTTCAAAAGTAGGCATGTATGCTCTTAGCCAGCCTCCACATTTTACATTGTGCCACCTCCCCCTTTCCCCATAAACACAAATAATTGTTTTTAGGTGTACATAATGTTTTCCCATTGCTTCTATTGCTAAATCAGAGTAGTTTTAGGAACTGAAGTGCATTGTAGGATGTGGATTGAATTAGCTCCATAAGCATACAACTCCCTCAGCATATTTACACAAAAATACAACAAAACCATATATAATTCTTTAGTCAATCATATCATGGGTTACATAGGCATGGAAGTCCTTTGTGTATTCTTGTACATTGACACATGTCCCAAAGCCGTTCAAGTGTAATTTTATGTACACTTTGTATGTGGGTCAGCATGGGGTGTATTTTTCCTTTGTATGAGCAGCTTGTGCTTACCTCAGTAATGTTCATGCTAGATAGGTAGATGTGGTCACATAAGACATGTGGTCATGTTAGATAGGTGAATAAGAGGTCTATTTATTAAGCCTTGGACGGAGATAAAGTACCAACCAACCAGCTCCTGTCATTTTTCAAACACAGTCTGTGACATGGCAGTTAGGAGCTGATTGGCTGGTACTTTATCTCCGTTCACTTTACCTCCATCCAAGACTTAGTAAATAGACCCCTATGTCCCATAATGAACCAGCTCATGGGCTGATGAGAAATAAGCATTTATTGATGTGGAATGTGGATTAGATGAATTTGATAACAGAAATAATGTTTAGTCCTTGTGAATGTGCTGCTAATAGAGGTTACGCCTATAATAAATATTCAAGAAAAGTGGGAGGAGCAGGACTGGAAGTGGGGAGGAGTAATGAGTGAAGAGGTGGAGGAGTCAGGATTAATTCTTAAACCGCCCCCTAAAATAGAAGTCTAGATCTATCCCTCATTCTGTCTACAAGTAAAATGACCAGGGGAGGGTTAATGCGCATGACCAGCTGCAGCCAGTCCTCCCGTGGGCTTTTGCGAAGTTCCTGAGTCACACATCATGGCTCCACCTCTGGCCACTACGTCCAACAAGGGGTCAGAAAAACAAA
This sequence comes from Taudactylus pleione, assembly GCA_031769625.1. NCBI lineage: Eukaryota > Metazoa > Chordata > Amphibia > Anura > Myobatrachidae > Taudactylus > Taudactylus pleione. The sequence continues at coordinate 5,457,288 of JAUIMM010000153.1, forward strand.
CGGGTAGCCGTGGCTGCCTGGCACTGACTCTTAAGTCAGCTGGAACAGGGGTTCTGTGCTAGGAAAGGGGTGCTGTATGAGGCCAAGGGTAATGTGCTGGGAATGTGGTGCTGCATGAGACCAAGGGTGCTGTGCTGGGAATGGTACGTTTGGTTCCTCTATATTTAAAATTAAGTTGTAATTGTACTGTAGTAGTATATTTTGTGAGTTTAAAATGTGTTTCTTTAACAATAAAAAATAAGTCATAAACCAATGTGTTATTTTTGGCATCCGTTTATAAACTCTAAGCTTGGTGGTGGGATTATCTGCTAGGGGGCACCAGCCAAAATGTTGCCTAGGGCACCAAATTGGTTAGGACCTGCTCTGACTACACAGGGGAAGCTATGTACAGTTATTTGAATTTAGGTTAAAAGTTACATGGGCCGTCCTAGCAGGTACCCTGGGTTAAGGTGCGTACACACGGAACGATATTGTGAACGATATGAACAATAACAATATTGTTATTGTTCAATATCGCTCCATGTGTATGAAAGACATCGTTAACGATGCGCTTTCCCGCAGATAGTTAACAATGTCTTTCATAGTCCAAACATGCAGGCCAACCTGATGATATCGTCAGGCCCTGCATGTTCGGGGACTGTGGCCGGTGACGTCACTGAACGATATCGTTCAGTGTGTGTGCTCAATGTCGGGAATGACATTGAGACCAGCAGGTGAGGGGACAACACTGAACGATATCGCTCATAGAGCATATCGTTCCGTGTGTACGTGGCTTTATAAACCATTCAGACAGTTGTCAGGGACTTGGTCATGACATCACTGTGGGGATGGGATTGTTGATAAAAAGAATGGGAGCATTTTCTTCTGTGTCGGACTTTGGGGATCAATTCTAAGTTGAGTTTTGGACTTACATTTCCTACCGTGCCCCTGGGCCAGAGTAAGTTAAGTGTAATTCTGTGTAAGTTTTTCCATTTTATTTTGAAATTGCAACACACATTTGTCTATGTGATTTATAAACCTTTTTATATATAATATGTGTAAGTAAACATAGTACAACCCTTCTAAAGAAATAATTAATTTATTAGATTGTTTTCACATCTTTTAAGAAGCTATTACATCAGTGGGTTCCACTATAACTATTATTGATTGCTAGAAGCAAGGGGAGACCAACTAAATAAGTGCTAGTTTGTGCTGCAGAGACTGTACACTTTTTGATAGTGTTAGGATGACCTGCGGCACCTTTGTATTTTCCACAGGTGGTGAAAGTCAAGAGATGTGTATGGTATAGTAGGCAGAGTGATAGAATAGAGCACCCCACAAATCACATCATACCAACTGTTTTGCCGAGGCTACAACCCTACAGGCATCCAAACCCTCATTTGGGTGGATGCCTGTGGTTCGTGGTGTTACCCATATTGTGGAACCATTCATCATTGATGGAACATTAACAGCAGCACGTCAACACTGCAACATGGTGGAGAGCACTTCAAACATATCTTATAAACTTTGTTAAAACTGTAGAGTTAATAAAGATATATTAACACGAAGAACACTATTGTTCTTCTTATGAATTTACCGTATTACAAACAAGCAGCGGCACTCGGCGGCTAATTAAAAGTTCAAATAATGTATTTAGAGCACATACATAACCAGTGGAGTCCAAGCAGATGGATGGAGTTCTCCCAGCATACATGCAGCTGGAATTGGAGTAGTATTTTGGCATGGAACAACATAGCTCTGTTCAGAAGTTAGACACATTCAGCAAATGCCCAGGGCATCGCAAATCTGGCAACAAAATTTGTTAATCAAGTTTCAACTGATGCAAGACTTTAGATTTTACTTCCAAAACCCTATAGAATCACATAAAACATACCTTGCAACCATCCTCTTTCATTATGCTGTCCTACGAGGTGGAAAGGCTGGCAGGGAACTCTCGCTCACTGCTGCTGTTCATGGGAGAGCAGCGATAAATGGATGCTGCTAGTAGCTTGGATCAAAATTTGGAAGGGTCTTGCATCACTCCCCCATTGTGTCACATTGGGGGTGTGGCCACTCATCATGCCCGTTTCACATCACGCTGGGGATGTGCCCAGCACTTCCCGGCCCTGTATGGATACAGGGACGAGAAGCGCTGGGCACATTCCTAGCATAATGTGAAACGGGCATAATGAGTGGTCACAGCCTCAACATGGGTGTTATCTGTGATCATGCCCTCTTTTTCCAAGACCCTCCCAAATTTTGAGGAATACATAAAAGATGGCTTACTATGTAAAACACTAAGGGGCTTATTCACAGTTGGATGTGCTCACGCTCATCAAATATATGTACGCATATGTTCGTTTATAGATTTTTGCTGCTTGTTTCCACATAAGCCTGGAGATGGTCAGAAGTGGAAATGCATAGACTGAGTACAGTAACTGTGACCATTCGACATGGACACATAATCCAGATATGCCTTTAATTAGCCGTATCCTTTATTTGTCAACGCTATTCAGTGATATTTATGATCATCAGCACTATCAGCACCAACAGTTTCTGATTAGCTGATTATGTCTTGGTCCCTTCTTAAATCGTTAGCTCTAGCTTGTTATATCAAGTAGCGGCCATCGATTTACATTATTTCATTAACATTTCTATTTAGACTTCTCATTTCATTTTAAAAGATATAAACAAAATAGATAGAGTTAATTATTTAATTACAATTTGTATGGAAACTGAATTTTTTAATTTATATATTTTTTATCATTTTATTAATAACTCTATAGAATAAATGTTTTCTCTATGTCACTTCATTACATTGAATATAAATCAAGACCTTTAGGATTTGCTGCTAACATTGCCAAGCTGCATTTCTGTGCTTTTGTGGGGTATAGGAATACACGGTTATTTGTCTGACAAACATCACAAATACTTTCTTTTTTGAGATGCATCAGGTTAACATATACACTATTTCTGCGTGTCTCTTCTACCTACATTTTGTGTGCAAATGCAAACTATGGGCCTGATTCAGACCCACTCGCGAGCGGCTGTCCGCTCGCAAGTGGGTCGATGTTATGTACTGAGCATGCGCACGACGGAGGGAGCTCCGTCGTGCGCATGCGCCAGACGCGACGAGCGAAGGAAAGTCCTTCGCTCGTTGTGTCCGATCAAAGGGGGCGTGCTGTCAATGTTGATTGACAGCACGCCCCCTTTGGTGGGCGTGCCGGGGGCGTGCCTCCCTGACGGGGGCGTTCCCACTCGAACGCCTCCCGTCAGAAGCCGGCCCACTGACATCACTAGTGATGTCAGTGGGAGTGATTTTGGCTCTGATAGAGCCAAAATCACTCCGGAGCTTGCGGTTGAAAACCTCAACCGCAGGCTCCGGCTCGCAATTTCGATGGTCGCGATGGTCTCGACCATCGCGGCCATCACAAAGCACGCTCGTATAGCCTGTGGGTGGTGACCCACAGCTATACGAGCGTCCAGGAGGACGCTCCATGAAAATGGAGCCCGGCCCTCATTCAGAGCGTGCGCTCTGCTCAGAGCGTACGGCTCTGAATGAGGGCCTATGATATCTAACTGAAAATGAACCACTAACTTGGACAGATTTTTGAAAATTAGTGAATATTGGTTTTAAAACCCCATGTAGACACAAATAATGTATGTACACACATATAACATTCACATTTTATTGTACAAAAAGTGTACATTTTTAATATCTTATAAATATTGCTGGCAATGGTGGATTAAAAGCTAACAACTGCCTAGTTAGAAAAGTTTAGTAAGATAAACGTTTCCTGACAACTTAATGAGCCCTTCAGTTATACTCATTGAATGGATTTTATGCTTTTGAAGGGCTCAATTACTTTGCATGATGATAGTGCATACCTGTTATATTATTTCAGTAGTTACTGTAAGAAATTTACTTTTTGTCTGTGTACTGAATTGGCACAATGCCCAGTTTGCTGCTGTTTTGTATTTTCCACAAGAAGCATTATGGCATATACATGTCCTGCCATCAGATCACATGGATTTTATAAGGCATGTCATGGAAAGCTATTGTGTCACATCTCTAAGTATTTTTGTTACACTTTAGTCTTTTTTTTTGTAGCTGAGTATTTAACATAAGTAATAAAAAGGTACAAACAAAAGAACGAAAACGTTGGAACACTTGGACAAACATAACAAATAATGAAGTAAAGAAATCAAAAGCAAGCAGTCAACATAAGAAAACAATTGCAAGAGTAATATAAAAATAGTAGGGACATACATAAGATAGGGGAACGTATAGGGTAATATATAATACAAAAAAAAAGAGGCAGCGCAAACACCCACAGAACACAGGCACTCTCTAGGATGTGGGGGAGTGTGAGTCCAGAGAATATCATGAAGTCCCTATTATACTTGAAGAGGCATTCACGTTTGAGGTAAAAAAACAAAAGCGCTCATAAGAGACAGTGGCATTAACCAAGCCCAACCAGAAAGGAAAAGTAGGAGCATGCGGAGCCATCCAGGCCTGAGCAAGATCGACCCTGGCCAACACAAAATGATTATTAACATGCAGCTGCAGAGATTAATTTAGGGACTTTGCTAGACAGAATCTATACATAATTAAGAGTTACATAATGGTATTTACCTCTTGACCAACCCACATATTCCACAACCAAAGACTAAAACGAGGAGACACAAGTATAAGACCAAAGCAGGCTCCACACTTAGGGCAGGTGTCAATAGCCAACCCACAAATCCCACTGAGACATACAGGGGTCCACTATGCTGTAGATGCAATTGGAGCTTCAGATGCCATGGCAGCACGGGGGGCCCCAACAGGAAACCCCAGTCCTCAGAGTGCCCAAATGTGCCTCCCATTGTAAATGGAGAATACAAAGCTCATCATTCCCTAAATGCGATAACGCAACATATTTGAATGATATAGACTTCTGACTTGAGAGGGTCTGAAGTAGAAGATGTACAGGAGGTTTAAAGATAGTTAAACTACATTCTAAAATATTAGACCCACTGAGTCCACCCCATGAGGTGGGATTGACTAATAACTGAGAACAGGGATCAATCCCAAACTCCTCCAATAACTCTTCCACTGCTAGCCAAACTCTGTGTGTCTCAATCAGGATAGCGGGACAACAAGCAATGGAAGACTTGCCAAAAGAAACTGAAAGGGGGTAAATTTTAAATCAAAGCCCAATGCTCCTCTGGAGCAGAAACCCATCCACGCTGGTGAACAAGTTGTGCAGCTGTATAATAGTCTCATAGTTAAACCCCCTGCCCCTTCTGGCCTAGTTATGTATCCAAATGAAAGATGTCACATAACAGGCATTAGTAGAAAAGAGGGATTGAGGAAGATACATTTGAGAATGTTGCAAAACATTTAGGAACTTGGGCTGGATTACCATTTTCACCTAGTTCATTTGGACTGTGAGGGGAAGCCACTGCCAAACATGAAACTTTAACCTTCAGGAACTCAGTCTGGGTTTACATCACATACAGTATTCAGATAAGGAATTAGTAATCTGAATACCCAATGACGATATTAAAATGAACCTCTATATACCCCTGCCTGTACCTTCTAAAATCCTTCCTATAAACCTCTAAGGATGACGCTAATTTGCGTACGCAGTCATACAATAAATTGAAACTCCAGACTCAGAACATGTGGTTCCGAAGCACAAAGTATTATTCAAGTAAAAGTACAGTCAGTTACACGCTATGATCTGTGTACAATTTAGCGCACAGGAATTATACAGACCCCAAGTACAGTATACATACGCATGCGCTCTGGACCAGATCCCGGCATTCAGAAACAAAACCCCCATCTATCAGCATTCAGCAAGAAGACTAAAGACCCAGTGTTTGAGCACACATGTTTATACCCCCCCCAGAATAGACAGGACAATAGAGAAGTTTCTTGCTTATGCCATTGGTTCCCATGGGGGAACCATCTGTTACAGAGCGTTTAACAGGCTGCTTCAAATAGACTCAACCCAGCCTCCAACAACTAGGGGTCTCTGCACACCCGCCCCCTAACAGTCATCCTAACCGTTCATAAAATATACATTTTGTTGTTTGAACTCTCTGCGATCCATAACTCGAGAATGCATGATGGGATCTCCCCACCGATTACACCGGAAAACTGTGGAAAGAGTACGCATCAATACAAAACTAAACACGGCTGTCTTAACATGTATAAAACCTTAGTTATCAAATATCTTTATTTCTCAGCATTTAAACTAACTGAACCAACTTAAATCATATACTTTAAAGCTTATTAAACCTTATGTGTGAATATGTAATGTGTGAGTATTCGGGGTTTGATATGAAGAAGCTAGTTAACTGGGGACAGATGCATGCGCATTTAGCTACTAAACGGTAATTTCATTCGGGGTCTTAAGCATAATGTGTGTATGTGAAATGGTGAAAGATGCAATCGCATGATGCTAATAATTGTGCATTCGCTACTGGGCGTCATGTTAGCAGCTCAATTGTGCGTAATGTGCGGTGTTTATGCATGAGATTCCATCTATGATGGACTTAACATATTTATATATATATATATGTATATATATATATATATATATATATATTTCTACTTCAGGGTCCATAGGGTATCCACAGGATACCTTGGGGTATAGGTGATGACGTCAGGCATCGGGCACCATAGAGTTAAGTTTCAGCCTCCCAGGATGCACTAGGGTCCCCCTCCTATACCCTGCCCCCGAGCCAAGGCATCCCAGTTTAGTTTGGTGCCCGGCCGGAGTCGGATGCACCTGTTAGAGGGGGGCCCTGAAGTTTCTTCAATGCAGCTGTGGCTGCACATCTGGAAGTACAGCATGGACAGTCTGTTCTGACGTCCATGCTGTCTTCCCTACACCCTCGCCAGTACCAGAACGCCGGTACTGATCCGGGGATGCTGGTAGGGATCTGGGGTCACAGCTAGCGCTGACCCCAGATGTTCAGGACCATGGCCGGAATCAGGGAGGACAGCAAGGTAAGCAGCGGGGTCCCTCGGTGGGTCCTCGCTGATTCATGGTCCAGAGTCCCCAGGCAGGGGGCTCCCTGGGGACTGGCTGCAGCGTGGAGCCAGATTCTAACCTGCGCTTCCACTATCCCCCTGGGACAGCAGGACCGCGGCAGAGCGGTAGCGCTGCGGCGTCCCAGGGGTTAAATGCATGCCAGGGGAGCGCGCCTTCCCTGTCTCACAGCCGGTGCCTCCCCCGCTGCACACAGCCCTCTCTGCACACGCCGACTGGCCCTGTGGCAGCGCTCCTCCCCCAGGCCGGCCTCCTCTCTGCTCCTCGGTGGCCATCTTTGGAAAGCATGGTGAGCGCTGCTGGACGCTGAAGGACGGTGAATCGCGGTCTGGGTGCCCCTGCATACCTTTCCTCCGTTGGATTAAGGTCTGTGTATGCAGCGTTGTATCCTACCAGGCTCTGAGTCTGCGTAGTTGAGGATCAGCGCTGATAGTGCAGGAATTGATTTCTTTGCATAGTATGTGACCTATGCTAGCGTCTGCTGCCTGTACTTTCATTTTCCATCTGTCAGCATTTAACTGTCCCTGTTCTTTCTGCTAAAGCCCTTGCGGTGCGGTGCTTGCAGGGTGGTCTCACACTATACTAACGAGTATCAGTGAGAGGGGTCACATACTTACCATTATGTCTGAAAGTGATTTTCCTCTCCAGCTTTTATGTACTACATGCAAGGTACCTATAGCGGAGGGGGACGGTAGTGCGGAGGGGCTATGTCGAAGGTGTTATTCGTTGACGCGACCGATTACGGTCACGGCTCCAGTACAGGAGCCACCCTGGGCTTGTTTTGCCGAAGCGCTTACAACCCTTGTGGGCCAGTTAGCTCCGCAGCATGCCTTCACTCAGATGGGTTTGTCCCAGCAGTCAGTGGTGTCGTCACCCATGCAGGGGTTCCCGAGACAACTAATGGTACTCCACAGTCTCCCTGTTTCCCCTCCTCAGGTCTCTCATGAGCCTGCGTGGGTTAATTCATTAACAAGCTCTGTACAGCAGTTGTCAGAAGTGTTGCAAGGGGAGTCTGTGATGCGGCCTCACAAGCGGCCGGTGGCGTCTCTGTCTGCTCCTTATGAGGACGACGACGGGACGACCGATGATGGGGAGATTCTGGATCTTTCTGACCATGAACCTTCCCGTCCTAAAGAGTCGGACGCTAAGTCTAAGGTGTATATACCTGGCCTTATTCGTGCAGTCCATTCTGCTTTAGTTATTGAAGATGAGGAGCCTCCGGTATCAAAGTCCAAATACGCCTTTTTCAAGGATGTTAAAGGAGATACCACAGTGTTTCCTCTTTCGGGACAATTAGTTGACCACCTAGAGGAAGCGTGGAAACAGCCAGGCAAACGATATCAGCCTCAAAGGCGTTTAGCAGTGGCGTATCCGTTTGCGGACAATTATTTTGCCAAGTGGGAATCCCCTCCACAGGTGGATTCTCATGCGACCCGCCTTGTCATTAGTGCCACATTACCCATGCCATCCATGTCCTCCCTTAAGCATGCTACGGACCACAAGGTGGAGATCTGCCTGAAGTCTGTCTATTCCCTTGCGGGGGGGGCAGCGCGGCCAGCTATGGCCATTTGCTGGGTTGCCAGAGCTATGGAGCGCTGGGCTGATGCGTTGGAGGCGTCCGTTGATTCCGACGGTCTGACTGAGCAGATGGAATTAATCGTCAATCTCCGAGATTCGGACACTTTTATCAACTAAGCGGCCTTGGATATTAGTACCCTGGCGTCTCGAATTTCTTCGGTAGCTGTGGCTGCTCGTCGCACCTTGTGGTTGCGGTCCTGGAAGGCGGACGCTGATTCCAAAAAGGGTTTGGAGGTGTTTCCTTTTAACGGAGAAGTTCTCTTCGGTCCGGACCTGGACAAGATTGTAGCCATGCTGGCGGCAGCTAAATCTGCATGTCTCCCGTCGGCTGCTGTTCCTTCTCGTTCAGGTACTCCGTCCTTTTTGGCCTTATCGGGCCCAGGGCAGGCCTAAGGCACAGTCCTTTCCCCGACAGGCTGGCCCCAAGAAATCGGCCAAGCCCCTGAAGCAGGCCTGGAGTACCAGACGTCCGGCTGCTAACTCAGATGACAAGCCTGCGGCCTGACGATCCGGGCCTCCCTTTGGGGGATCCCAAAGTGGGAGGCCGCCTACTGCAGTTCGCCTGGTGTTGGTCGGTCACCACGACAGACACTTGGGTTCTCGAGGTGGTCTCACACGGGTATGCCCTCTCCTTCCGGCACAGACCCCCGGCTCGATTCTTCACCACGGTTCTACCATCAGACCGGAACAAAGCCACGGAGCTGCGGATGGTTTTGCACACTATGCACCAGGCTGGAGTTATAGTGCCTGTTCCATTCTCCCAGAGGGGCCAGGGTTTCTATTCCAATCTCTTTTTGGTGCAGAAACCCAATGGGTCATTTCGTCCGATTCTCAACCTCAAAGCTCTCAACAAATCTTTGCGGGTGCCGAAGTTTCGGATGGAGACTCTACGGTCCATCATTCTGGCGCTGGAACCTGGGGACTACATGGTGTCATTGTTCATACAGGACGCTTACCTGCATGTCCCTATTCTTTTGCACCATCAGCAGTTCCTCAGGTTTGCAATCCGCAGCGACCACTTCCAGTTCCGGGCGTTACCTTTTGGCCTGGCGACAGCACCACGTGTTTTCACCAAGGTGATGGCGGTCATGGCGGCTTCCCTGCGGCTGCAGGGAGTCCGTATGTTGCCGTACTTGGACAACCTTCTCTTAGTGGCAGGATCTCCGGAGCTCCTTCTCCGCCACTTGGACCTGACCATTGCGCTACTGCAAAGGCACGGCTGGTTGATAAACTGGCAGAAGTCCACCCTGATCCCGTCTCAGCGGATTCTGCACCTCGGAGCCTTATTGGACTCGGGACAGCAAAGGATCTTTGTGACGGGGGAAAAGATCTCTGCCTTACAGTCGAGGGTGCGCAGTTGTCTGCAGAGCCGCCGAGTGTCTCTGCACTCGGCGATGAGGTTACTGGGCTCCATGGTGTCGGTATTCGACATGGTGGAATATGCCCAGTTTTACTCCAGACCTCTGCAGCACCTGATCCTGTCCAAATGGAATGGACTGCCTCGGTCTCTAAAATCCCAGGCGATAGTGCTCACTCCAGAAGTTTGCATGTCCCTTGCCTGGTGGTTGCAGATGACCCATCTCATCAAGGGTCGTCCGTTCTGGCTGGCGAATTGGGTCCTGTTGACAACGGACGCCAGTCTTCGGGGCTGGGGAGCAGTTTCGGGTCCACACTTGTTCCAGGGCAGGTGGACTCCGGCAGAAGCAGAGCTTCCAATAAACATCTTGGAACTCAGAGCAGTCTTCAATGCTCTCCAGCAGGCGCATCGGGTTCTCCAAGGTCGCCCAGTGCAGGTCCAGTCGGACAACGCTACCACCGTGGCCTAAATAAACCGGCAAGGAGGAACCCGAAGTCGGGCGGCTCTCGTAGAGGTGTCTCGGATCCTGGTATGGGCGGAGCGCAATCTTCCGGCCATATCTGCTGTCTTCATCCTGGGAGTGCTAAACTGGGAGGTGGACTTTCTCAGTCGCCAGGACGTTCATCCGGGGGAATGGTCCCTGCACCCGGATGTTTTTCAACTGCTGGTGGATAGGTGGGGTCTTCCAGAGATCGACCTCATGGCGTCCCGGCACAACAAGTTGCCGGTGTACGGGTCTCGCACAAGAGACGAAGAGGCGTCTCTGGTACATGCTCTGTCCGTCCGGTGGACGTTCCGGTTTGCTTATCTCTTTCCTCCGGTTTCCCTTCTTCCACGGGTAATCCGGAAATTCAAACAGGAAGGAGGAACGCTCCTGTTGATAGCTCTCGCATGGCCCAGACGGCACTGGTTCTCAGACCTTCAGGTTCTGTCCGTGGACACTCCTCTGCTGTTACCGCTCCGACTGGACCTTCTGTCACAGGGTGTTCTCTATGGCTTCCGTAAAAAGGGTTTGGCCTGCTTCAAAGTAAACTTTGGCAGCCTGGATCCGTATGGCTATTTCTGAAGCTTATCTTCATGAAGGCCTGCCGGTTCCTCCTTCTGTGAAGGCTCATTCCACTAGGTCTGTGGGTCCTTTGTGGGCAGCTCGACGTGGTGCCTCTGCCTTCCAGATCTGCAAGGCTGCTACATGGTCCTCTGTCCATACCTTCGTGAGGTATTACAGGTTTGGCACCTTCGCCTCTCAGGATGCTTCCTTCGGGCGGCGGATTCTCCTTCCAGCACAGGAGCGTCCCCACCCTTAAAGGATACTCCTTTGGGACATCCCCATGGTATCCTGTGGAAACCCTATGGACCCTGAAGTAGAAAATATGAGATATGCTAAGAACTTACCCTTGTTATCTCTATTTCTACGAAGTCCATAGGGTTCCACAGGACTCCCACCCTGTCGCATCTGTGCTGCAGATGGGCTTTGCTCTGGTCACCGGTTTTTCAGTCTCCCTCTGGTGAGAATGTGATTCTTGTATGTGTCCAGATCTTTCTTCTCTCTCTTCCTTCTCCTCCTCCTGCCTATGGCTTGGTACCTAACTGAGATGCCTTGGCTCGGGGGCGGGGTATAGGAGGGGGACCCTAGTGCATCCTGGGAGGCTGAAACTTAACTCTATGGTGCCCGATGCCTGACGTCATCACCTTATACCCCCAAGGTATCCTGTGGAACCCTATGGACTTCGTAGAAATAGAGATAACAAGGGTAAGTTCTTACCATATCTCATATTATATATATATATATATATATATATATATACATACATACACATACATACACACACATATCATTCCTCACTCACAGTTTCAGACTGCAATGCAATTTTGATCTCCAGCTGTGAAACTAAACCACCCTGTCTGGGTATGAAACTAAAACCTGTTTGGATTCAGACAAATCCAATTGTGTAGATCAATGCCTGGATTATATTACAATTGCCAACAGGGATTCCCTGTTTGTATGTAAAACACTTACAGTTTCTGGTACATTGTCTAGTCTATTTAGATTATCAAAAACATTGCCATCTGTTCTTAGCTCGTGAGTTGTAACTTAAAGTGACACTGGTCGCAAAATGGCGTCTTGCAGATTCTTGTTTCTAAAATGGAGTCTAGCTGCCATTCGCAAGATGGCGTCGCGCACGCTTCAATTTTAAACTGATCTTGTCTCAGCCAATTATCCAGCTTTGACACCAAGTATTTAAACTGTATACACCAACATAGAGTGAAATCTTAGGAGGGTGGCCTGGGAATGGTGGGAAGAAGGGGGAATACTACAGATTTGTCCCAATTAAATCTGACACCAGAAAAGAGGCCAAATAAATTCACCATTGACAGTAAAGCCGACAGGTAGCGCGCCATAAAAGACAAAAATAACATGATGTGAGCAAAGCGTTTCTCACGGCTGGAAAGGTTAGGAGATGCTCTGATTGCACAAGCCAGCAGCTCTATGTGCCCCGACCCAGTTGACAGGAACCTGTCACAGAGGCCCTAGCAGCAAGAAAAGAGTATAGGAGCCATATCCTGGGACCCTCACTAAATCTAGAGAGTGCCTCCATTCTATGATCATTCTATTGAGTCAAATGCCTTGGCTGCAACCAAGGACACAATCAAGGCATCCTGCATCCCATTGCAAATAGGTATAGAGATGCCGAAGATTCAAATGTTTCAGCAACACGGCATGAAGCCAATTTGGTCAGGGTGAATGATTTCAAGCGCTAAAATTTTCAATATGACTTTTACATCAGTTGAAAGTAAGGAGATAGGGCGGTAAGAGTATGGACAAGCCAGATTCTTACCAGGCTTGGGGATCACAACTATCAAAGCCTCTGCCATGAAGGAGGGGAAAAAGCCCGCTTCCAGGAGGGCCATGAATATTTTAACAATCTGTGGACAAAAAAATAAGATGATTCTAACGTAGTTGAGTTGGGTGACCATCAACCCCCCCAGAGCCTTATGAACATGGAAAGCTTTAATAGCATCCTCAACTTTCTCAGGAGTGATAGGGGAGGCTATGTAAACTCATCTGGAATATGATTGTGTGAGAAACACAGTTTGGTCAAGATAGGAGGTTGATTCATAGGAGGTTGATATAGAGTATTAAGCCCTAGATCTATAGACATCTAAAGAATGAGCATAAAACACAGCAGTAATGGACGGAATATCAGTATTAATATTCCCAACCAAATCCTGTCTGTGCACAGTGGTAGGAGCATCATCGTCCTTGGCCAAATAAGTGGCCAAAATTCTCTATGAGCTTGAACATAATAATCATGGCAATTAAAACAGAAACCCCTCTAGAATTGGAATGAAAGGCCCAACCCATCTTTCTACTTCAGGGTCCATAGGGTTCCACAGGATACCTTGGGGTATAGGTGTGACGTCAGTCGCAGGGCACCAAAGAGTTAAGCTTTCAGCCTCCCAGGATGCACTAGGTCCCCCTCCTATACCCCGCCCCCGGGCCAAGGCACCCCAGTTTAGTTTGGTGCCCGGCCGGAGTCGGGTGCACCTGCTGGAGTGGGGGCTAGAAGAGCCCCTGAAGCTTTTTCTTCATGCAGCTGTGGCTGCACATCTGGATGAACAGCATGGACAGTCAGTCCTGACGTCCATGCTGTCTTCCCTACACCCCGCCGGTACTGATCCGGGGATGCTGGTGGGCGTCTGGGGTCACAGCTAGCGGTGACCCCAGATGCTCCGGACCATGGCCGGATTCAAGGGGGACAGAGGTAAGCAGCGGGGTCCCGCGGTGGGTCCCCGCTGATCACATGGTCCTAAGTTCCCAGGCAGGGGGCTCCCTGGGGACTGGCTGCAGCGTGGAGCCAGGCGACCAACCTGTGCTTCCACTACCCCCTGGGACAGCGGACCGCAGCAGAGCGGTAGCGCTGCGGCGTCCCAGGGGTTAAATGCATGCCAGGGGAGCGCGCCTTCCCTGTCTCACAGCCGGCGCCTCCCCCGCTGCACACAGCCCTCTCTGCACTGTGCTGACTGGTCCTGTGTCAGCGCTCCTCCCCCAGGCCAGCTTCTCTCTGCTCCTCGGCGACCATCTTCTCTGCAACGCATGGTGAACGCTGCTGGAAGTCTGGAAGGAAGCATCGTGGTCTGGGTCCCCCCGCATACCTCTCCTCCGCTGTGGCTCAGGTCTGTGTATGCAGCGCTGTGTCCTACCAGGCCCTGTGTCTGTGTAGTTGAGTGATCAGCGCTGTTAGTGCAGGAATTGTTATTTCTCTGCATTGTATGTGACTGTGCTAGCGCTGCCTGTAACTTTTCTTCTCTAAACTGTCAGCTTTATTACTGTCCCTGTTCTTTCTGCTAAAGCCCTTGCGGTGCGGTGCTGCAGGGTGGTCTCTCGCCTATTTAATACTTAATTGGTGAGAGAGGTCACATACGTGGTGCCATCATGTCTGAAAGTGATTTTCCCCTCCGGCTACAGTGTACCACGTGCAAAGTACCGTTAGCGGAGGGGGAGGGTAGCGGCCTATTACGGTTACAGCACCGGTACAGGAGCCGCCCTGGGCTTGTTTCGCTCGGGCGTTAACAGCTTTAGTGGGCCAGTTAGCTCCGCAGCCCGCGTTTACTCCGATGGGTTTGTCCCAGCAGTCTGTGGTGTCGTCACCCATGCAGGGGTTCCCACGACAATTGGTGGTACCCCACAGTCTCCCTATTTCCCCGCTCCCGGGTTCTCAGGAGCCAGCGTGGGTTAACTCCCTGACGAGTTCTGTACAGCACTTGTCGGATGTGTTGCAAGGGGAGTCTGTGATGCGGCCTCATAAAAGGCCGGTGGCGTCTCTGTCCGCTCCTTATGAGGATGACGAAGGGACGTCTGATGATGGGGAGATTCTGGATCCTTACGATCAGGAACCTCTCCATACTAAGGACGCTGATGCTAAGTCCAAAGTATATATTCCTGGACTTATTCGGGCGGTCCGCACAGCCTTGGTGATTGAGGACGAAGTTCCCCCAGCGGCTAAATCTAAGTATGCCTTTTTCAAAGATGTGAAGGGCGATGCCACAGTCTTTCCTCTTTCGGGTCAGTTGGTGGACCATTTAGAGGAGGCGTGGAAACAACCTGGCAAAAGATACCAGCCGCAGAGACGCCTGGCGGTGGCTTATCCGTTCGTGGATAATTATTTTGCTAAGTGGGAATCCCCTCCACAGGTGGATTCTCACGTGACCCGTCTTGTCCGTAGTGCCACATTGCCGATGCCATCCATGTCCTCCCTTAAGGATGCTACGGACCGCAAGGTAGAAATCTGCCTGAAGTCCGCTTATTCCCTTGCAGGGGGGGCAGCACGGCCGGCTATGGCCATTTGCTGGGTTGCCAGAGCGATGGAGCGCTGGGCGGATTCATTAGAGGCTTCTTTTGAATCCGACTGTCCGGCCGAACAGGCGGAGTTGATTGGCAATCTCCGTGATTCGGCCACCTACATCGAGGCGGCTCTAGACATTAGTACTCTGGTGTCTAGAATTTCTTCAGCAGCGGTAGCTGCTCGTCGCACCTTGTGGCTGCGATCCTGGAAGGCGGACGCAGATTCCAAGAAAGGTCTGGAAGCGTTGCCGTTTACCGGATAAGATTGTGGCCACGCTGGCGGCAGCCAAATCTGCTTGTCTCCCGTCGGCCGCTGCTCCTTCTGGTTCTGGACCATTGTCCTTTCGGTCATCTAGGGCCCAGGGCAGGCCCAAACCACAGTCGTTTCCTCGACAGGCTGGCCCTAAGAAATCGGTCAAGCCCCGGAAACAGGCATGGAGTACCAGACGTCCGGCCCCCAAGCCAGATGACAAGCCTGCGGCCTGACGGTCCGGGTCTCCCCTTGGGGGATCCCAGGGTGGGAGGCCGCCTGCTGCAGTTCTCCCGGTGTTGGTCGTTCACTACGACAGACACTTGGGTTCTGGAGGTGGTCTCCCACGGGTACGCCCTCTCCTTCCGGCACAGACCCCCGGCTCGATTCTTCACCACGGGTCTACCATCAGACCGGAACAAGGCTACGGAGCTGCGGAAGGTATTGCACACTATGCTCCAGGCTGGAGTTATAGTGCCTGTTCCATTCTCCCAGAGGGGCCAGGGTTTCTATTCAAATCTATTTTTGGTACAGAAACCCAATGGGTCATATCGTCCGAT
Organism: Taudactylus pleione; assembly: GCA_031769625.1. Lineage (NCBI taxonomy): Eukaryota > Metazoa > Chordata > Amphibia > Anura > Myobatrachidae > Taudactylus > Taudactylus pleione. Next base: position 5,473,402 of record JAUIMM010000153.1, read on the forward strand.
TCTTAACCTCAAAGCACTCAACAAGTCTTTGCGGGTCCCGAAGTTTCGGATGGAGACCCTACGGTCCATCATTCTGGCGCTGGAACCTGGGGACTACATGGTGTCATTGGACATACAGGACGCTTACCTGCATGTCCCTATTCTTTTGCGCCATCAAGAGTTCCTTCGGTTTGCAATCCGCAGCGACCACTTCCAGTTTCGGGCGTTACCTTTTGGCCTGGCGACAGCACCACGTGTTTTCACCAAGGTGATGGCGGTCATGGCGGCTTCTCTGCGGCTGCAAGGAGTCCGCATGTTGCCGTACTTGGACGACCTGTTATTGGTGGCAGGATCTCCAGAGCTCCTGTTACACCACTTGGACCTGACCATTGCACTGCTGCAACGGCACGGCTAGCTAATCAACTGGCAGAAGTCCACTCTAATCCCGTCTCGGAGGATTCTGCATCTTGGAGCCTTATTGGACTCGGGACAGCAAAGGATCTTCGTGACGGAGGACAAGATCTCTGCTTTACAGTCAAGGGTGCGCAGTTGTCTGCACAGCCGCCGGGTGTCCTTACACTCGGCGATGAGGTTACTGGGCTCCATGGTGTCGGTGTTCGACATGGTGGAATACGCCCAGTTTCACTCCAGACCTCTGCAGCACCTGATCCTGTCCAAGTGGAGCGGGCTGCCTCAGTCTCTGAAGTTCCAGACGATTGTGCTCACCCCGGAGGTTCGCCTGTCCCTTGCGTGGTGGTTAAAGACGACCCACCTCAACAAGGGACGTCCGTTCTGGGTTCCAAATTGGGTCCTGTTGACAACGGACGCCAGTCTTCGGGGCTGGGGAGCAGTTTCGGGTCCACACTTGTTCCAGGGCAGGTGGACGCCGACAGAAGCGGAGCTTCCAATAAATATCTTGGAACTCCGTGCGGTCTTCAATGCTCTCCTGCAGGCACAGCGGTTTCTCCAGGGTCACCCGGTGCAGGTCCAGTCGGACAATGCTACCACCGTGGCCTACATAAACAGGCAAGGAGGAACTCGCAGTCGGGTGGCTCTCGTAGAGGTCTCTCGGATCCTGGTTTGGGCGGAGCGCAATCTTCCGGCCATATCAGCGGTCTTCATCCCGGGAGTGCTAAATTGGGAGGCAGACTTTCTAAGTCGCCAGGACGTTCATCCAGGGGAATGGTCCCTGCACCCGGACGTTTTTCAACTACTGGTGGACAGGTGGGGTCTTCCAGAAATCGACCTCATGGCGTCCCGGCACAACAACAAGTTGCCGGTGTACGGGTCTCGCACAAGAGACGAAGGGGCGTCTCTGGTGGATGCTCTGTCCGTCCGGTGGACGTTCCGGTTCGCATACCTGTTCCCTCCGGTCTCCCTTCTTCCACGGGTAATCCGGAAATTCAAACAGGAAGGAGGGACGCTCCTGTTGATAGCTCCCGCGTGGCCCAGACGGCACTGGTTCTCAGACCTTCAGGGTCTGTCCGTGGACAGTCCTCTGCGGTTGCCGCTACGACCGGACCTTCTGTCTCAGGGTCCTTGTCTTCACCCGGACCTGACTCGGCTGTCTTTGGCGGCGTGGCTGTTGAGACGGCCATGCTGAGGTCCCGGGGGTTTTCCAGCTCTGTGGTGCGTACCATGTTACGAGCTCGGAAACCGTCTTCCGCGAGGATATACCATCGCGTGTGGCATACGTTCTTCCAGTAGGTGTCGACCGAGAGGTTATGCACCGCGGGAGTTTCGTCTGTCTCGGATTTTCGCCTTCCTGCAAGCGGGACTAGATCATGGGCTTCGCCTTGCTTCTTTGAAGGTACAGGTTTCGGCCCTATCTGTCTGGTTTCACCGTAGGATTGCTACAATCCCGGATGTGCGCACCTTTATGCAAGGTGTTCTCCGTATTCAGCCGCCCTTTGTTCCACCTGTGGCGCCTTGGGATTTGGCTGTGGTCCTGAGGGCTCTCCAAGGACCGCCGTTTGAACCACTGGGCTCAGTGGATATTAAATGGCTAACAGCTAAGACTGTTTTCCTTCTGGTCGTTGCTTCGGCCAGACGTGTTTCTGAGTTAGGGGCTCTTTCTTGTAGACCCCCTTTCTTGGTTTTTCATGGGAACAGGGCAGTGCTCCGCACTCGGCCCGAGTTTCTTCCCAAAGTTGTTTCCCAGTTTCATGTTAACGAGGAAATAGTTGTTCCGGCCTTTAACTCACCGGGTCTTTCCGTGGGTGAGGCCTCTTTGGATGTTGTGCGGGCCTTAAGGACTTATGTTGACCGCACTTCTTCGTTTAGGAAGTCTGACGCTTTGTTGTCCTCTATGGCTTCTGTAAAAAGGTTTGGCCTGCTTCAAAGCAAACTTTGGCAGCCTGGATCCGTATGGCTATTTCTGAAGCTTATCTTCATGAAGGCCTACCGGTCCCTCCTTCTCTGAAGGCTCATTCCACTAGGTCTGTGGGTCCTTCGTGGGCAGCTCGACGTGGTGCCTCGGCAGTTCAGATCTGCAAGGCTGCTACGTGGTCTTCTGTCCATACCTTCGTGAGGTATTACAGGTTTGACACCTTCGCCTCTCAGGATGCTTCCTTCGGGCAGCGGATTCTCCTTTCTGCACAGGAGCGTCCCCACCCTTAAAGGATACTGCTTTGGGACATCCCCAAGGTATCCTGTGGATACCCTATGGACCCTGAAGTAGAAAATATGAGATATGGTAAGAACTTACCCTTGTTATCTCTATTTCTATGAAGTCCATAGGGTTCCACAGGACTCCCGCCCTGTCGCACCTGTGCTGCAGATGGGCTTTGCTCTGGTCACCGGTTTTCCGTCTCCCTCTGGTGAGAATGTGATTCTTGTATGTGTCCAGATCTTTCTTCTCTCTCTTCCTTCTCCTCCTCCGGCCTATGGCTTGGTAACTAACTGAGGTGCCTTGGCCCGGGGGCGGGGTATAGGAGGGGGACCTAGTGCATCCTGGGAGGCTGAAAGCTTAACTCTTTGGTGCCCTGCGACTGACGTCACACCTATACCCCAAGGTATCCTATGGAACCCTATGGACTTCGTAGAAATAGAGATAACAAGGGTAAGTTCTTACCATATCTCATATTTTTTTTGTTGCACATATTGGGCCTGATTCTTTGTTGCACGCAATGATGATTTCTCACGGAGTTGAGTGATTTTTTTTTTTTATTGCCAAAAATCCCTAAAAACGTATATGACGCATGCGTCCACACAGAGTGTGGACGCACAGATGTGCAGTTGCAATTGAAAGGCACAGTTTCAGAAATGTATTGGAAATGTCCTGGGCGTTCCCAGGCAGTTACTGGGAGGTGGCTGTTCTGATGCTCAGAGATGGTCCGTCTTATGGGCGTGTCGCTGGCGTGTCACTGAAGTGATTGTGTACACAGACACTTAGGGCGTGATCCAAAGTATCACGGTATTGTGGTATTTTGACAATACTGCAATGTTTTTTGATCTGCGCATGCACAGAGGTCATACTGCAGATGTGCAGACGCTGATCTGTGATCTCACTCGCAGTGCTCTGCAGCCATTTGAGGGGGGGTGAAGAGAGGGTTGCAGCGGGGACCGTTCTACATAACTGAGGCACATTGTAAGTGTGGCCAGATCAGGGCTCTGGCTAAGGTGTTCCGTTGCCCATTCTAAATATTGGTCGCGATGGTGATCCGATGCTGCGTCTTCGGACACAGGCATCAGATCTGCGATGACGGCAAGAGGCATATTTTTCCTTTTGGATTAGTGTTTTAGCATGGCTGAGTTGCAAAGTTGTGTGATACGATAAACGGGACTATTTGGGCAATTTGAGAAAAGGTGTATGTGGGCACATCTGTACATATATTCTCCTGCTTATTTAGATGCCATATATGTGTTATAACATTTTAGGGTGAGATATAGGTACCCAATTAATATATTTTAAAACTTGTTTTGTTGTATGATACCTACGAGCTAATCTAGGTCAGACCCTGCAGTGGGGGGTTCTTGTGAAATCATCCATGGGGTACACCTGCCTGTTGTCTATGGCCTTACATACTCCTCGGAAGAAAATCTTTCCCTTACAACTTCCAGTATAGGAATGGACAGTTGACATAAAGGAGTTAAGATCGGAAAAAAAACTGAGATAATTTAAGTATAGTAAATTTCTCTTGTTCCTATTTGTATTTCAAAATGCATCTTGAAATGTCATTACCTTCTGCAACAGAGCACAAGGCAATTTGTTATGTTGAGTAGCTAATATTTCACTGTTGTTCCACTGGGGCCATAAAAAATCTCATCCAGATTCTCAGTTGTGATACAGTTTTAACTGATATTCAGATCAAGTATCTCTGTGTTTCATTTCAAGTAACCTGTAAGCCAGCAACCCAAATAGTTTAACCTAGGCAAGCTCTTTTCGTATCTGTAATACCTTTATTATATCAATTGATTGTCATGTATTAGCATCAAAACATATACTGTCAGAAGCAGAGGAAATTTACCGATTTCACTTCACAAATCCGTCTATAGTCATCTGCTCATAATCCATAATTTAAGTATCTGTCCACAACTAATAAAGGTGAGTCATCACCTTTCTTGTTTATTAATAATCAATGATGCTTAAACATCTGAAACAGCAAAATTAAGAACCGGGACATCCGTCCAAATTCTGTCTCATGGGATTTATACATACACTGTTAACTATATTTTAGTTTTAGGATTTACATAAGCACACATTAGTAATGACTACAATTTAGGCATAATTTTTCAGCTGTGGGATTTTAACCTGCAATGGTACTAGCCTGTGTAATATTCATTCAGAATGTCGAATGTTGGCAAACACTGGGCGAGATGTAATAGTGTGTGAGTTTTGAAAATGAGCGAGTATATATCCGCACATTTTCAGAACTCATCCTTTGTAATAGGGTGTGAGAACATGCAAACTCGCATGTTTCTCACACCCCCGCAACTCACAATGGCAAAACACGCATCCAGATGTTTTACCATTAAGAGCATACAACTCGGGCAATAGAGTGCGAGGGTTCCCCTGGCTGTGGCATTACACCCTTGCTAGAAAGAGTCTGGTGCTGTTTATGGAAAATACAGCTGGTCCCTACTCATTTTACCCTCTGTATTTCCACAACCAGGACCGGCTCAGCAGAGCCTTGTGCTGGTTCATAAAATACAGGGGACCCCTATGCATTTTCCCCTGTATTTTAAGAACTATGAAAGGCTCAGCAGAGCCCATTTCTAGTTCTTAAAATATAGGGGACCCCTACGCATTATTTTCCCTTTATTTTTAGAACCAGGACAGGCTCAGCAGAGCCCGGGGCTGGTAATGCTTGGGGGAAGGAGGGATGCCCATCATTTTATTTTATATTTTTTTACTGTTACTATTTTTTATTACACACAGAAGCCTTTACAGATTACACTGATTTGTATAGGCTTCTGCTAGACCTTGCTAGTCGCATTAAAAAGTCTGAGTCTTCATAGGCGAAGACTCACCCGCACTTGCATAATGTAATAGCTGCTATGCGGGGAGGAGATAACAACAGCAGTGACTGGAGCAGCAAGTGCATATTTTTACAGGTGCCCTTGGGATGTGAACTCCTTCAGGATAATGTGAGCAGCAGAGCCGTAACTAGACTACTTGTTGCCCTAGGCCAGAAAGAGCATTGGTGCCCCCTCCCCATCTTTTTTAAATAGGGACATAAGACGTGCACCCAAAAAGGTGCATGGACTCGTGGGGACGGGCCATGTCAAATCTGCTTTGTCTCGTACGATGATGAAGGGGTACCTGTCCCATTGTGCCACTGTTATTCAGGTGTCACTGCCAAATGCAGTGTGAATCCAATGGCTGCATTGATAATGCACAATAATTATGCAGTATAACTCACCAGCACTAGATGTAGGAGTGTGCTGGTGAGAGGTGATAGGTTCAATTCCAGGGTTTAGCAGAAAAGCTAATTTCACATCAGAACGGGCATAACTGCAAATTATATTGTATTGGTAATAACATGTATTTTTCCCTCTTGTACAGTTGTATGTAAGAATCCTTTGTAAGGATCTGTGTACTCTAATCAGCATGAGGTCTGGTGTGTGGAAAGGTGACAAAACCCCTCTTGACTAGTCCCCTTTGAAGCTGGGCAAGAGAGGTTGTAAGAAGGTCGGTCTTCCTGAATCAGTCATAAATATGTCCCACTGTATATGGCATAGAAGAAATATGTATGTGGAATTATATAACAGCTGGCCAGGCCCTTCCTAAAAAAGTCATTAAGAGCCCTGTGCTCTGTTTGGGAACAGTGATCAAAAGAATGCATGGACAAGTAATTAAGAGCCCTGTGTTCTGTTCTGGAACAGTGATCAAAAGAATGGATGGAGGTGTTAATCTCCTCACCTAATCACTGGGAATGTTTATTGACCCAGGCCTGTTTCCCAGACTTCAAATACAGCTGAATGTGTAATTAAAGAACCCTTGCTCAGGTGGCCAGGAAACCCTGAGCTTCAGCCAGCTAAACAATCTACTCTGAGCTGAAAAGGGTTAAAATCATCCCCAGGGAGTGGGTGAGGGGGGTGCCTGGAAAAAACAGGCATAAATATGTGAGTCAACCCTGGCCCATGGTTCATACTGCATGAGGCTATTGAAAGATACAGATGATCCCGAGTTCATCACTGGGAAGGCCTCATCCCAGAACCATTTAATCCGCCGTGACTCGAATGGTGTGTTTCCCCCTTTTATTATTTTATTTTATTTTCTGGAAAGTGTGAGTAACTGATTTTTCAACATTATTATATTCGTTGTAGCCTTTTGTACATAAGCTTTGAAGACATTTTTGAATTAAATATTAATTCTAGATCTGGATCTGTGTTTGTGTGACCCAAGGCCTCATATGGCTCATGTTACCTATTTTTCTAAGTATTAATAATTGTGTATGCAGGTAAGAGCAGAAGCTTACCTTATGCTTTAGCATTATATTCTTCTGTTGGTGGCAGTTACCAGGTTTAGTTAACCACACGTGCTGAGGTAACCTGTAAAAGTCACGAGTGGCTTATCTGGAGTATATGACAGTATTTTGAAATGTGTGTGTTAAATAAAAGAGGATGTGACTGAAGATGTGACAGTATATGACAGTATTATTACAGGATATGAAAGTATTTTGAAATTTGTGTGTTAAATAAAAGAGGATGTGACTGAAGATGTTTGGAGAGGTGGCTAGTTGGGGTGGGCATACACCACCCTAGTTACGGACCTGTTGAGCAGGTATGTATAAAATAAAAGATGGCTGAATGTAAACTTTGTGTCGTGTGTTCATGTATTAAAATGTTGTTGGTTCTTTATATATATATATAAAGAATTTGAGAAATACAGTACTCACATCCCTTAGTAAAGTCATTCAGCAGGGTGCTCCACTAGGGAGAAAGGCCAAACAGGTACTCCAATAAATATCCAAGGAGGCTAAAAAAATTGCCAAATGAGGGCACTCACCGCACTAAAGAATAATGATTCAATCGGATTTATTCAAATAATGATATTCCACCATCAATATAGTCGACATTTCGACCCCTAAGAGTCATTATCAAGACACATCAGTACTGACAAATATCCAGCATGTTGACAAAAGGCATACTGGTTATACCCCATGAGCTCACTTATAAAGCCTGGAGGATCAGCATTAGTTCAATTACACTAATTATAATGAAATTCACCTGAAGTACTGCATCACACTCTACAACAATGTAGGCACACACCCATTAGCTGAGAGGGCAGGAACAAAGAACACCTCCCCATTGGCATTTGGATCGCTGCCGCAATAGCAGCTAATGACACACCACGTGTGTTACCACAAGGCTGCATCGTTAGGAAAAACACCGAACCCGGAAGTGTCCGTGCACGTCAGACACTCATATGGCTGTGTAACTAGGCAACCAATCAAGCTTGCGGGTCAAGCTGCTTGCATGCGTGTCACATATCCGTAAGAGTCAGCACGTGCTGTAGCCACGCTCATATAATAGTACCACTTGGCAATACATCTTGGTAGCCAATCGAATATCAGCACATCCATGACAACCATCATCATGGATATGTAGCTGAATAAACTATAAAAGGGGGTATCCACTAGACGACAAAATTGAACGACTGAACGATAACGATAAAATCTTTCGATAATCGTTTGAACATCGTTTAAACATCGTTTGAACATCGTTTAAAAATTTGGTCTTTTAGACATCTATCATCGTTCAAACATGCTGGTCAACCCGACGACATAGTCAGGCTCAGCTTATCTGCAGATGACCGACCGTGCCCGCACTGAACGACACATCGCCCAGCGTGGGCACCCCGCAGTGCAGTAAACAACTGAATGATAACGACATCGCCATCGCTCAGTCTCTTCACCGTCGGGTAGTGGACACCCTCCTTACAGCTAACTAATCAGGCAACTTACATAAGTATCGCATCACCAAAACTATCAGCGCACACTGAGGCTCAATTAGTGTTATACTGTTGCTAAGCAGCATATCAAACTGGCCAACCAGGCGACTGCCAAACCTAAAAATACCAATGGGTGTCCTGCCATCTAGTTATTCAGGGAACATGTGCAATAAACCATAATATATCATAAATATTTTTCTACACAGCAGATGCATAATTAAACTATTGATCCATGAAACCAGACTTAAGGGGCTCACATAGTGTGTACCACAGTTTTCACAAACCCACGTTTCAACACAATATTATAAAAAATACAAGATAAAATTAAACACCAATATAGTGAAAAAAGAAAATATACACTAAAGTGAAAATAATAAAAAATAAATAAAAAAATTAAAGAATTCCACAGTCTATAAAACATACACAAAAGAGAAAATATCAAAAATCTAAAAAATATAGCTTAATAGCATAACCAAAATTAAAATGAAAATCAGCATAGCAACAAACCATGAATACATTGTGTTCCATATTAGTATTCAATATAAATATACTGGCAAGAAGGAAATGAAAGCTTCAAGGAAAAAAAACATCATTCTAGGAATATTTTCAACGGACTATTCTCATTTAAACCGCAGGGAACTGTCGTGTTCAGATTATAAATCCATCGTGCTTCCCGTTTTCGAAGTATTAATTCCCGATCACCACCTCTAATCAATTTTGGGACATGATCAATTAGCATATATCGCAAGGACGAGAACTGATGTCCAAGGTTCAAAAAATGTTTAGCGACTGGTTTATCACTTGTTCTAGACTCTAGGGCAACTCGAATGGAAGTCCGATGATTGGCCATCCTTTCTCGAAAGGGCCTGGTGGTCATTCAAATATAGTATAGACCACACGGACATGTGAGGACATACACTACATGATCCATTGTGTCTAATTTTAATCTTTTTCCCACTGTGTGGATGGGGAAACGTCATTGCCTGACAAGTGATGCAAGAACCACATTTAAAACATCCAGCCTTCATGGTATTAAGCCAGGACCTGGTCATCGTTTGTGGTTACATCATAGGGCGCATCAAAATTTGCCTTAGATTAGGCTTCCATTGGCGGTGGACATTTCAACATCTTTAGTGCTGGATCAGTAGTGACCAAAGGCCAGTATTTCCTATAAATCTGTCCAGAGGCTGACGATAGATGATCGAAAGTGGTTACATGTACCAACCGGTCTGGATTCTTCGTCACACGATTAGAGACCGATGGCATTGAAAATCGTCGATAGGCCTTTTTAATACACCGATTGATAGTGTTTGTTGAGTACCCTCGTTCGAGAAAACGCAGCCTCATTTCATCAACTTGTTGTTTTGCCTTAACATCTGAAGAGTTAATCCGCAATACTCGCAAAAACTGCGACACAGGAAGACTCTCTTTAAGGGACACGGGATGTTGACTATTAGCCCTTAGAATCGTGTTTCGATCAGTCATTTTTCTAAACAGTGTAAAACCAAGTTGATCATTGTCCTTGAATATCGATACGTCCAAAAAATCAATAGAATACATGTCAATATTGGAGGTAAACTTGACTGGTTCTGCCAGAGAATTGAGATGTTCAATCATTAAATCAAAATCAGACCTAGTGCCAGACCAAATGATAAAGATATCATCGATAAATCGTAAATATTTAACCAATTTATCACTAAAGCAATTGATGATATATTTCTCTTCAAAAGCCGCCATGTATAGATTAGCGTAAGAAGGCGCTAAATTAGAACCCATGGCTGTGCCGGTTACTTGGGCGTAATAATCGGACCCATACATAAATTAAATTTGTCCAAGAATCGGCTCAATCAATGAGATAAAAAATTCAATAGGTGGTTAAGTTTGTTTCGCTAATACCAAACAGTCACGGATTATATTAATACCATGTCTGTGTTGAATTATAGTATACAGCGACTGTACATCTAAGGTTGCAAGCCACATATGGGGCGCAATTGATGTCACTGTTTTCACCTTTTCAAGAAAATCCGAGGTGTCTTGGATATAGCTGCCGACATTTTTCACAAGAGGCTGGAGGAACTGGTCAACAAATAATGCCAAGGGTTGTAATAATGAGCCCCTCGCTGAAGTGATGGGACGACCCGGGGGGGTCCTCCAGCCTCTTGTGAATCTTTGGCAATGTATACAGAATGGGTGTGATGTGGTGATCCACCCTCAGAAAATCAGCTGTCTTGTTATCAATCCACTCACCCATGACACCCATCTCAATCAGAGCATCAATCTTGGATTTAATGGACATGGTAGGATTAGAATCCAATTTGATGTAGGTCTTCTTATCAGAGAGTTGACGCTGTATTTCATGATTGTATTGACACCAATCCTGTGTAACCACTGCCCCGCCTTTATAGGCAGGGCGTATTGTAATCAACTCATTGTTATGTAAAGATGTCAATGCCTTCTTTTGTGCAGTAGTCAGATTATAATACTTAGGCTTTGATGTAAGTAATTTTTTCATATCACACTCTGTCATTCTACCGAATTATTTAATACTGTGATTATAAGAAACTGGGTCAAAAGTACTCAATTTTGTACAATTATTCATAGCACCATCAAAACCCTGTGAATCACCAAAATGTTCACGTAAGCGCAGTTTTCGATTAAATCGGTAATTATCGACGACCCAATCAAAAGAATTGTGAGTGGTAGTGGGAATAAATGATAAACCAAGGGCCAGGACAGATTTTTCGTCTTCAGTGATTTTGTGTGTAGACAGATTAAATACTAACTCAGAATTTTGGGCTTTCTGCCCCTTCGTTTTGTCCCGCCCCCCACCCCTCCTCTGGTGATTCCTGATCCTCCTCCTCTTTGAAAAGGTGGGTATGTGGGGGGGGGTCTGTGTTCTAAAAAAACACCTCTCGTATCATCGGATGTTTCACCCTCAGATGATGATGGTGCAGATGATAAATCGGTACGAAATGATCGATTATATCTACGTGATCTGAGTGGACGACAACCTCGATAATCACCGCTGTCACCAACTAGCCAGCGGTAGACAGTATGTTTTGTATAGTCAGAGTTAACAGTCTCTAACTTCTTTCTTTTGAATTGTAATAATTCCTGATGGTAAGACTCAATTTGATTTTTGGTCTTCTCAATCCATGGTTCAGTCTTATCACTTATTAGTTTTTTTTTTTATAATATTGGCCTTTGAAGGTTTCAATATCTATGCGTAATTTTTTAAGTTCACTGCTCACCTCCTCCACTACTAAAAGGATGAGGTCAGCAGAGCACTTATTGAGGACTCCACACCACTTAGCACAAAAGGCTGGATTTGTCCTACCTATCGTTGGAACATTATGGATGCGAAACTCCCTCGGTATATTCTTATTTCTGTGATACTCACTTAAGAACTGACCATGAAGTAGAAGATCCGTCTCACGTTTTTTAAGTCGTATATATTTATGATACAAGTCAGAGGAAGTTTCAGCAGGTAATTCACTAAACTCAATTTGTTCAAAATAAATCTGATCAGTGTCATCGCCTGTTAAAGATATAAGTGTATTCTCAGCAAGTGCAAGTAAATCATCATCCAAAACATTAAACCCAGTTTGTGTCATAGTGAAGCTAATGCTTATAAAGAGAATCAATCATATGAATAACATAGATGACCATTAAATCATAGGAACTGGCACAAGGTATGAACCATATGGAACACAATGCATAAAATAAAAAACATCAGATAAAAAATATAATTAAATTGACTGCTCACATAATCCAGAAGGAGCACAATTTAATACCTATGCATAGGCACACTTGAAAGAGAGCATAAGCTCAGTATACACAGTAGCATCAAGCTGGTCAACAGACAAAATGAACCATAGTGAAAAAACTTTTGTTTAGTCAATATAACAGGTGGGTGCATGTAAATGACCTTTCGAATAAAAGTCCATTAGTAAAGAATTTGAGAAATACAGCACTCACATCCCTTAGTAAAGTCATTCAGCAGGGTGCTCCACTAGGGAGAAAGGCCAAACAGGTACTCCAATAAATATCCAAGGAGGCTAAAAAAATAGCCAAATGAGGGCACTCACCGCACTAAAGAATAATGATTAAATCGGATTTATTCAAATAATGATATTCCACCATCAATATAGTCGACATTTCGACCCCTAAGAGTCATTATCAAGACAAATTAGCACTGACAATTATCCAGCATGTTGACAAAAGGCATACTGGTTATACCCCATGAGCTCACTTATAAAGCCTGGAGGATCAGCATTAGTTCAGTTACACTAATTATAATGAAATTCACCTGAAGTACTGCATCACACTCTACAACAATGTAGGCACACACCCATTAGCTGAGAGGGCAGGAACAAAGAACACCTCCCCATATATTAGATTCTTTATTTAAAAAAAAAAAACATCTGTTTTCCAACAATAGTGCATATAAGACTTGCACATAGAAACCAGGAACAACAAAACATACACAAAATATCAAAAAGGAAAAATTTGATTTCCAGATAATTAAATCTTCCGCAGATGATTATATAGACAGAAGTCCCACAATTTCAAAACTAAAAAAAAATGACACCATAAAAAATAATAAACAAAGATGGGAAAAAGAAGAAAAAGAAAGGAGGGTGGGGGGAGGAGGTCAGGCAGACAACAGACACTAAGCATACAACTAGCATCAGTAACATCAATAGATAAACTAGGGTCGTGGAATGAGGGCTGCATAAGCAGCAGAGGATTTGAATTCAATCCAGTTAAACCATAGAGTCGTAAATTCAGAATGTTTTTCAGGGGCCGAATAAAGGATTTCATCCATGGTCATGTAGAAGTCAAGACGTTGACACCATTCCCACACTGAGGGGGAAACCTGAGAGCGCCAGCGGACTGGAAGCACCACGCCAGCAGCATTGTTGATATGCCCAAGAAGCAAATTTTTTTTATATGTAGAAACAGAGATAGACGTATGAGATAGCAGCCAAAAATCCGGACCACATGAAAGCCTAAAATCTCCGAAGCTAAGGTTATTATCTTACACCAAAAGGGAAAAATTAATGTACAATCCCATCAAATATGTATCATTATACCAGTTTCCTTGAGACATCTCCAGCAGAGAGGGGACACTGAGGGGAAGCATCTATGGAGTATGACAGGACAGCGATACCATCTTGTCAACACTTTGTATTGTGTTTCCTGAACCTCCAGACTATTGCAGCATGCTTTGGAGATTTGAAAAACTTTATTTGTTTACCCTTATGTGTAAAATCCCTGTTCCAGGCCTCAACAAAAAGAGGGTCAGACGTAAACATGTGTAGCAAAATCTTATAAATACCTGAGATTATATGTGTGGGAGGAACACATAGATTCAAAGGGTGTCATGTCTCTAGCAAATACCTTGGGGCCCCCAAGGGATGAAGCAAAATATCGGACCTAAATCTAGGCCCAAGAACAGTCATCTGTAAGGGAGGTATTAGCACATAAATTCGGGAATTACATAAATCAGCCATCAGATGACTCATTCTAACAATCCCCGTATCTGACCAATTAGAGATAAACTGTCCTGAAGTCCTAGGAGGGAAAAGTGGATTGTGGAGGAGAGGGGTAAGGGGAGATATCACAGAAGATATCCCAGGTTTAGTACGCAGCCGTTTCCATGTTTCCGAAGGCCTACTGTTGGGTGTGACGAGTGAGCAATTTTAGAACACCACTGAAGTATGCTCAAATGGAGTTTGGATTATTCTGCCTCCAGATCAACCGACTGCTTACCCAGAGTACTTCGGGTCCAGGCCAGAACTCTACTAAGCACAATGGCCTGATAATAGGTGGATATCATAGGCAATTGCTGATTCCCCCCCTGGCATCTCTGTCTAAATAACACCTCATGTTTAAAACTGGGTTTCCTGCCCACCCAAATAAAGTTTCGTATAAGAGTATGTGTTTCGGACAAAAAGCCTGGGGGGAGGCCTATCGGTGTTGCCTGCAACAGATACAAAAGGCGCAGGAGAATATTCATCTTAACAATATCTAGACAACCCAACCATGAAAACTTTTTCAGGAGCCACTGATTTAATTCCTTAAGGATGGAACTGGGCAAAGGTGTATGATTAAGAGTAAACAGATCCCGTAAATGTCTAGGTATAAGTATGCCCAAATATTTAAGAAAGGAAGTCTGGAATTTAAATGGGAAAGAGGCGCCAAGTGCAGATGCAGTCTCAGCCGAAGCGGTGACATTTAGGGCAACAGATTAATTTTAAAATGAGAAAGATCGCCGAATTGCTGAAATTCTTTCATTAAGTTGGGAAGAGAAGTGACTGGGTTTGTGACTATTGCTAGAAAGATTGCCGAATCGCAGAAATGCTTTCATTAAATTGGGAAGAGAAGTGACTGGGTTTGTGATTATCGCTAGTAGGTCATCCGCAAAGAGGGCAAGGCGATAGTCCTGCAAACTCACTGTAAAACCTGTGATGTTTGGATTGGCCCTAATTGCTCTTGCCATGGCCTCCATACATAGCACAACGACCAATGGAGAGAGAGGACAGCCCTGGCGAGTACCATTAGCTATATGGAGTAGATCAGATAAAATCCCATTTACACTTATGTGGGCCGAAGGGGCTCTATTTAAAGGGCCAATATTTTTTATAGAAAATTAGCGCCTAACCCAACCACCTCAGTACTGCCGTCATGAAACCCCAATCCACCCGATCAAAAGCTTTTTCAGCATCAGTGGACAAGAGTATCATGGGGACATCTAAGGAAATTGTGTGGTGTATCAAATCAATGACTTTGGTGGTATTGTCCTTAGTCTCTCTGGGATTGGTATGAAATACCGCCGGCCGCCTGGCCGGTGGTTCGATTCCCATCAGCGGCAGCCCGACAGGAGCAGAGTGCGATGCAGCGGAAGCCCGACAGCGCTGGAAATTCCGATCGTGGAGAGGTGAGTATTTACTAACCTAACCTAACCCCCCTAACCCTAACCCTCCTTAGGGGTGCCTAACCCTAAATTCCCCCCCAAGTGCCTAACCCTAACCACCCCCTTCCCCGCTGCCTAAACCTAAGTCCCCCCCCGGGGGTGCCTAACCCTCCCTCCCCCTAGCCTAACCCTAACCCTCCCGGGGGGGTGCCTAGCCCGAAGTCCCCCCCGGGAGCCCTAAACCTAACCCTCCCCCCCCCGCGGCTGTCTCTCTACCTGTGACAAAGCCCACCTGGTCAGAGTGAATGACAGTCAGGAGCAATGGCTTGAGACGATTAACTATAAGTTTGGCATATAGCTTGACATCCACATTCAGAAGAGAGATCGGGCGGTAGCTCGCTGGCAAGGACGGATCCTTGCCCTCATTGGGAATTACTGTGATGTGTACTCTGAGTGACTGATCAGAAAAAGGGGTATGCGCTGATACAGCATTACACACACCCGTAATAATGGCAAAAGGGTTTCTCGACATGCTTTGAGGTAGGACACCTTAAACCTCAGGACCAGAACTTTTGCCAGATGGGGAGGTTTTAATAGCTGCAGATAATTCTGCTTCTGTAAATGAGGAGAATAGGGAAAGCTATTTCTTCTAGATAATTCTGGATCTCCAATTCTTGGTCTGTAGGTTCCAGACCCGAGCAGGTCAGACCTAAATTATACAGCCCAGAATAGTTTTTTTTTCTTTTATCTTAAACTGGGTTTTTCTGTGGGGATTTTTTTTTTATTTTTCCTTTGAAAACAACAGATGTAAGGGCAATCTGGCACTTGTGGTTTTTCCAAGTGCTATCAGACTCTGCCGCCCATTTGGCAGTTTGCCAAAGACAAATTGCTTTTATCTTTATTCTTTCTACTCCCCTGTTGAAACCTGTCCTTGTACCAGCTGTTCTGGAGCTGGTTGTAGGCATGGCGGGGAGACCTCCCACTCTGCAGGGTTTCCTTCTATGGCTCCACCAGCCCTGACTGGCAATGCCCGCTGCTGCATGCATGACGGACCTTATGTCAGTTCTCCTCTTGATTTTGGGGTAACTAGTACTGTGCTGTAAGCCTCAGTGCTAATTCTAAAGTTTGGGGGACCCCCACACTTTTCTTGCTAATCTTCAGGTCCCAGCTGGCCCTGGTACCAGGGCAAGCTTGCACTTTTGGTTTTACAAGTGCCAGCTTTCCTCTGCAGCTTGGCCAATAAGGGGACCAGTAGTTCTCCATCAAAAGCAGTTTTATTGGAAAAAATATAAATCAATCCATTTTTTTTAAAACAAATCTTTTTTTCTTTTAGACATGCAGGAGTAGGCAGACACTGACTACTTCTGCAACATTACAATTTGGATAGGGATTGGCTGGTCTGATGAAAAAGTTGGTTAGGTGTATGGAGCAGAGTCGTAAACAAGTTGGAAGTGAGCCCTGCGTTGGCCCCACCCTCAAGGCACGGCGTCAAGGTATCATGTGCAGCTCCGCAGGCTGTAGGGAACATGTCCGGAGCATCCCTTGAATGCTCCAGTCGGCTCTGCAGTAGCCCTAGTGGCTGCAGGATACTGTTCCAGACACCCTGCAAGCCACATGCAGGTGCCATGGGGCAGCGACGGTCCCGCTCACAAGGCTCTGTGCTGTAGCACCACTCGCACACCCCTAGTTATGGCCATGGTATGGAGCACTGTTTTAATTGGTTAGTTGGATGGTTGCATGAAAGTTGGTCTAGTGTATTGCCAGCTTAAAGCTGGGTACACATATATACAATCATCGGACCGATCACCTGATATCAGCTGATCGGACCGATAATTGTATAGATGTGTATGCAGGAGTGTTAGCCGATAAACGGCATACTGTAAAAGGCTCCAGCAATTGGTCGGAGCTCCCAATCCGTTGAAGAATGTATACACTGAGCTAGAAATAGCTCAGTGTGTATGGGGGCCCATTGATTGAATAAACACTTAAGCTGCATACACACCTAAATATTTTCTGTCCAACCGTCCAACTAGTTGATTGGTTGGAATGAAAATCTAGTAAGGTATGAAAGCAAATGACAATCGGCAATTTGCTCCCAAATGCCGGAAAATGGACAAAAATTGTTTGAACAAATTGTTTAGATCAAACATTTAACAAACTTGTCTAACGACCATTTTCATCTGTTTTATGGCATTTAGTTGCAAATTGCTGATTATCATTTACTCCCACATGTTACCAGATTTTCATTCCAACCAATCAACTGGTTGGATGTTTGGACAGAAAATCTTTACGTATGTATGCAGCTTAAGTGGATCGGAACGTTTATCTGATCTGCTGAGTAATCGGCATTATGTGAACCCAGCTTAACTTAACCAAAGATAATGCTGACTCAGAAACAGACTACTTGTAGCTAGATTTCACATAAAACATGATTGACCTTGAACAGGAACTGTCCCGTACAGTAGTGCATATGGTAGTATGAAATAATGTTTTGGCTTGGCTGATTAGTCTACAATGTGTTAGTGTCTTTTTGAGTTAAATTGCTCTAGAACAGGGGTCTTCAAACTTGGCCCTCCAGATGCTGTGGAACTACACATCCCAGCATGCACTGCACATAGTTTTAGCATGCTGTTATATCAAAAAGGTGGAAGTGCATGCTGGGATGTGTAGTTCCACAGCAGCTGGAGGGCCAAGTTTGAAGACTCCTGCTCTCGAACCATTTGTTTTATATAAATAAGTTGTTATTCATGTATGCTTTTTTGTGGTACGATTATTGTGTTTGTCTTGACCTTTAATATGATCATTCCTATTCTCAATAAAATGCCAGAATTATATTTTTCATAACCAAGTATCTTATTTTCAAACATTTAAAAAGTTGTGTACTATACCAGTGTTTGTTTAACATATCAGGAGACCAGAGACCTCAATATGCAATAGTCATGATTCATATTTTAGTTATACAACCTTGAAACTCTATTTCTGCAAGTGGTTTAAGGGTTTAAGATTTTAGCTCTGTTGAAAAAATTATAATGTATTTTTACTTTTAACTTTCAATTACACTAATCTTACATTATGTATTCAAATAGCATGTGCTATCTTGTTTATCATTAAATAGTTTATGAATAGTTTATTACTCGGCTGCTAGCCAAAATATGTAATCATTATTAAGCTCTGGAAACTTAAGTAACAACACAACATAAGCATTGTCTATAAACCCAGCCCAATGCAAACATATATCTTTGTTTCATTGTCAAAATAATTTTAATTAAACTTTTCTTTGAAGGTAAGAGTAGATGTCAGTATCTACAAATGTAAATCATTTCATTTGAGTATAGGCAATTGACAAGTATGCATACACATTAAGCAAACAAAGGATAAGCTACTCTGGGTAATTCACATACAAGACCGTATCTGTGATATGACAATGTGATAGCATCTTATAAATTCTGGCCAGGAAATCAAGACGGGAACCATGATTACTGTTATTAAAGCATTCTAAACCTGGCTTAATAAAAAGCTCCATGCAAAATGATTATTAGGCATTGCATAATACCAACGAGAATTAAGAGATTCCCATCAGAATTTTACATGGAATAATTTAGTCAGCACATCACAAAAGGAATGTAAATTATTTTTTGCTGTTGTGAACAATAGGCCATGTACTACGCAGGTTCAAAAATATCATAATTAAATCTTTATATTTGTTGCAAATCTATTGTTGGTTTTCTGCATCGGAGTATTAATTTATAAGGGGAAAATAAAGTTGAATATTTAACTTCTAATAAACATCTTTCTCTAAATTTTTTATTATTAGGGGGGTACACACCTGAGCTACCGGGCAACATTACCAATTTCCGGCTCTGCCGTTCGGCCTTTCAACGGCCCCCTGGGTCTTTACCAAGATCTTGGCAGTTATGGCGGCCTCTCTTTGACATCAAGGGATCAGACTGCTCCCATACTTGGGCGATCTCTTGCTGTTGGTCAACTCCACAGAGACTCTTCACCGCCATCTACAGGTAACCATTGCCTTTTTTCAAATGCACAGCTGGCTGATGAACTGGAAAACATCTTCCCTAACACCCTCTCAAAGGATGGTACATTTGGGAGCCATCCTGGACAATCGAGTTCAGAGAATCTTCCTAACGGCGGACAAAATTTCAGCAATCCAGCACAGACTGATACACAATCGCCAAGTGTCAATTCACTCTGCAATGCAGGCTTTGGGATCAGTGGTGTCCACCTTCGACATGGTGGAGTTCGCCCAGTTTCACTCCAGGCTCCTACAACATCTGATCCTCTCCAGATGGATCGGGCTACCCCATATGCTCTAATCCCAGACAATGAGCCTTCCCCCAGAGGTTTGCCTGTCCCTAGCCTGGTAGCTACAGAATTCCCATTTGAACAGGGGTCGTCCCTTTTTGGATCCCGGACTGGGTTTTCCTCACCACGGACTCAAGTCTCTGAGGGTGGGGTGCAGTAACTGGCTAGCACTCCTTCCAGGACCGGTGGACCCCAGTCGAGGCAACGTTGGCAATCAACGTCCTAGAACTTTGAGCCATCTACAGAGATCTCACTCTGGCTCAGAGTATTCTGAAAAACAGGCCAGTGCAAGTACAGTCCGACAATGCCACATGAGCACTCTACCTTAGTCACCAAGGGGGCACTCTAAGTCAGTCAGCAATGACAGAAGTGTCCCGCATTTTCACTTGGGCCGAATGCAATCTCCCAGCCTCTCTGCAGTGTTCATCCTGGGGATTCTCAATTGGGAAGCGGATTTCCTCAGCTATCACGGTGTGCATGCAGGAGAATGTTCCCTACATCCAGAAGTCTTTCAGCTTCTAGTGGACAAATGGGGTCTTCCGGAAGTGGATCTCATGGCCTCAAGACACAAAAACAAACTTACATTTTATGGAGCCAGAACACAGGACCCAGACGCAGCCTTCTTAGGCACATGGTCTGTGAAATGGACCATTTGGCATATCTTTTCCCTACAATATCCCTACTTCCTTGAGTGCTTCAAAAATTCAAACAGGAGGAGGGCACAGTCCTGTTCATAGCTCCAGTTTGGCCCAGACATCATTGGTACTCCGATCTTCAAAGGCTCTCCATAGATGTTCCTCTTCAACTTCCTCTATGAGGGTCCATGTCTACATCCAGACCTAGCCCGTCTGTCTTTAATGACTTGGCTTTTGAGACAACTCTTCAAATGGCTAAGGGTTTCTCCAGCTCTGTGGTTCAGCCCATGCTCAGAGCACGTAAACCGGCCTCAGCCAGGGTTTACCACAGAATATAGCATACATATTTCCAATGTTGTGCTCCAAGAAACTATGACCCGCAAGTCTTTAAGGTTCCTAATTCTTGCCTTTCTTCAGGCTGGACTGGATCTAGGCCTCTGTCTAGCATCTCTGAAAGTGCAGGTCTCTGCTTTGTCTATCTGGTTTCAATGCAGAATTGATACTATATCGGATGTTCTCACCTTCATGCACGATGTTCTACGTACTGTATACAACCTCCCTTTGTCCATCCTGTGGCTCCATGAGATTTGTCAGTGGTGCTCCAAGCACTTCAGGAACCTCCATTCGAACTCCTGGAATCAGTGGATGTTAAGTGTCTCACTGCGAAGACTCAGTTTCTTCTGGCTATAGCATCTGCCCGTAGGTTATCAGATTTAGGGGCTTTTACATGTCGCTCCCCCTTTTTAATATTTTTCATCAGGACAGGGCTGTTTTTTGTACACGCCCAGGTTTCCTTCCCAAGGTGGTTTCTCGCTTCAACCTGAATGAGGACATTTCGTTCCCCAAACCTCTCGGCAGGTGAGGCCTCATTGGATGTGGTCTGTGCTCTGAAGATCTACATGGACCGCACTACTTCCACCAGGAAACCGGACTCCCTCTTTGTCCTATATGGATTCCACAAGAAGGGATGGCCAGCTAACAAACAGACTCTGACCAGATGGATTCACATAACTCACAGGCTTCCCCGCAGACTGGCCTTCCTGTGCCGGCTTCAGTATCTGTTCATTCTACTCATTCTGTGGGTCCCTCATGGTCAGCCCCGGGTGGCGCCTCAGCTGAACAGCTATGCAAGGCGGCCACTTTGTCTTCTGTCCACACCTTTCTTAGGTTTTTTGCTTTTGATACATTTGCCTCTTAGACTGACGCCTTTGGGCGTAGGGTTCTCCATTCAGCTCAGGAGCATTCCCGTCCTTGAACAACTGCTTTGGGACATCCGGAAGGTATCCCTGTGGAGCCCTATGGACCCTGAAGAAGAAAAGGAGAGTTATGGTAAAACTTACCTTGTTTAACTTTTTTTCGAAGTCCAAAGGGTCCCCAGGGCACCCACCCTGACGCTCCTAGCTTCTATGGGTTTCTTTTCCTGATCACTTGTTTCCTTCTCTGTGTGAGAGTGTGATTCCTCAGTGTACTAGTCTTCCTTCTCTCCTATCCTGCTCCTGCCTTGGGCTTGTTAACCAAACTGAAGCGCCCTCATGGTGTGGGCGAAGTATAGGAGGAAGGACCGAAACATCCTGGGATTGAAAGCTTTGCTGTTGGTGTCCGGTCCTCTAGGTCCCACCTACACCCCAATGTCTCCCTGTGGACCCTATGGACTTCGAAGAAAGAGAGTTAACCAAGGTAAGTTTTAGCATAACTGTCCTTATATCTTATTAAGTAATAAAATACGATTGAAGAAATAAATTATACAATTTGTGAAGAGAATCGTCTTTTTCATTAAAGTTTATTTATAAATATGTGTGCTATATAAATGTTAATAAATAGATAAATACATACAGTAGAACAAGTACAGACAATTTGATACATGGCGGTGAAGACATGATACAGTAGAGCCATGCTCGTGAGAGCTTACAGTCTAGAGCAGACATGTCAAACTCAAAATCCCAATCTGGCCAAATATTAAAGGTCTGAGAATGTGTGGGCCAGTGAAGGGGTACGTTATTATTGCCTCCTTGTGCTTATTCTATTTTGTTTTGTATCTGCCGTCAACCGCAGACAATTGCCAGTTTAAACCTCATATTTCTGAAGCAAATATTCTATTACTCATTAAATAACTAACATCAGCTTATAAGTTTTATATATATATATATATATATATATATATATATACAGTCAGGTGCATAAATATTGGGACATTGACAGAATTTTCAGATTTTGGCCTCTATTCACCACCACAATGGTTTTGAAATGAAACAAACAAGATGTGCTTTAACTGCAGACTTTCAGATTTAATTTGAGGGTAATTACATCCAAATCGGGTGAACGGTGTAGGAATTACAACAGTTTCAATATGTGCCTCCCACTTTTTAAGGGACCAAAAGTAATGGGACTATCAACTCAAAAGCTATTTCATGGACATGTGTGAGCTATTCCCTCGTTATTTCATTATCAATTAAGCAAGTAAAAGGTCTGGAGTTGATTCTAGGTGTGACATTTGCATTTGGAATCAGTTGCTATCAACTCTCAATATGAGATCCAAAGAGCTGTCACTATCAGTGAAGCAAACCATCATTAGGCTGAAAAATCAAAACAAACCCTTCAGAGAGATAGCAAAAACATTAGGTGTGGCCAAATCAACTGTTTGGAACATTCTTAAAAAGAAAGAACGCATCGGAGAGCTCAGCAACAACAAAAGACCCGGAAGACCACGGAAAACAACTGTGGTAGATGACAAAATAATTATTTCCCTGGTGAAGAAAAACCCCTTCACAACAGTTGGCCAAATCAAGAACACTCTACAGGAGGTAGATGTATATGTGTCAAAGTCAACAATCAAGAGAAGACTTCACAAGAGTGAATATAGAGGGTTCACCACAAGATGCAAACCATTGGTGAGCCACAAAAACAGGAAGACCAGATTAGAGTTTGCCAAACAACATCTAAAAAAGCCATTACAGTTCTGGAACAACATCCTATGGACAGATGAGACAAAGATCAACTTGTACCAGAGTGATGGGAAGAGAAGAGTATGGAGAAGGAAAGGAACTGCTCATGATTCAAAACATACCACCTCATCAGGGAAGCACGGTGGTGGTAGTGTCATGGTGTGGGCATCTATGGCTGCCAATGGAACTGGTTCCCTTGTATTTATTGATGATGTGACTGCTGACAAAAGCAGCAGAATGAATTCTGAAGTGTTTCGGGCAATATTATATGCTCATATTCAGTCAAATACTTCAGAACTCATTGGACGGCGCTTCACAGTGCAGATGGACAATGACCCAAAGCATACTGCATAAGCAACCAAGGAGTTTTTTAAGGCTAAAAAGTGGAATGTTATGCAATGGCCAAGTCAATCCACTGACCTGAATCCGATTGAGCATGCATTTCACTTGATGAAGACAAAACTGAAGGGAAAATGCCCCAAGAACAAGCAGGAACTGAAGACATTTGCAGTAGAGGCCTGGCAGAGCATCACCAGGGATGAAACCCAGTGTCTGGTGATGTCTATGCGTTCCAGACTTCAGGCTGTAATCGCCTGCAAAGGACTTGTAACAAAGTATTAAAAAGTGAAAGTTAGATTTAGGATTGTTTAGTTTGTCCCATTACTTTTGGCCCCTTAAAAAGTGGGAGGCACATATAGAAACCGTTGTAATTCCTACACCGTTCACCTGATTTGGATGTAATTACCCTCAAATTAAATGTGAAAGTCTGCAGTTAAAGCACATCTTGTTTGTTTCATTTCAAAGCCATTGTGGTGGTGAATAGAGGCCAAAATATGAAAATTCTGTCAATGTCCCAATATCTATGGACCTGACTGTATATATGTATATATATATATATATATATATATATAATATATACGAATTTGCAAGGTGTTAACCAGAATTATATACCTTTTAAATCATTTGGATAATTTCCTTTCATTAAGAACGATGCACACAAGATGTAGTAAAGTAAAGATGTATTTTAAATTAAACTAATTTATGCACTGATGTTCATAAAACAGTATTTAAACTTTACAATACTAGTCAAAATACAATCAGCGATGAGAGAGAATTCAAGATGGTTGCTCAGAAAGCATGGTGAGAGTTATATACAGTAAGTTTTGCTTTGATTATGTGTGTTTATAGGGGATAAGAATTATTATTGCAATATGCAGATACTATACCTATTAGTGAGATGTGGAGCTCATCGCACCTAAAATAATACTTACGTGTGTGTAGAGATACGCAGAGAAATGTAAGGGGTATGGAAAAGGCCGCATGTATTCTATTGTCTAAATTTCATGGTCCCTAGACAAAACTCCATTTTGAATGTAAGAAACCTCACATTGAAGACTCCCATAATGCCATGTTCTGTAATACCAATATAATGCATCCAGTAACTCACATATTCATACACCTCCTAAATACTATCTCATAAATATGCAAACTGAATATTGTCTGCAGATTGTTATACTATTTTCACACACCACAACTGTGTGATATCTTTGGACAAAACATTACATTATATTGTATTCCAGTATCTAATATAGCCATCTTATTAAATGGGGGGAAGGGGAGGGGAGTATCACATGTGATGCCATTGTCTAACCCCCATAGTGGCAGCCATATTTAACAAAACTGCAGACTTCATCTTGGTATGTGGGGGTCATCCTTATCCCATTCAAAGCTGTTATTCAACTTCCATGATATAACACTGATACCAGCCTATGATTACGTCCATGAAACTATCCAAACTTATTCAAATACTATAACATTGTAAAATACATATGAGCTGATTCCTCTGTCCTCTATTATGTTCAACTATGCCATTTCCATCAAATATCTCTAGTAAGCACCATATAATAGCTAAAATATCATTATACAACACATACCAAACCTATCTTTTCCAGGCAGTGCTATTGTTCAAGCACATGGGAAGGGGGAGGGGAAGCACATGGACTTCCTTTGTTACAAGCCTCATGCTGGCAGCCATATTGACTGCAGACTCCATTCCACACGGTTATTACTTATAACAAACCTATTTGTACTATACAATCCCAAAACTATGATAGTATATAACTCCACAATATTAGCATAATATGGCTAGTAATCCACAACTCTTATGGAACTACAATTACTATCTGATTTCAACCTGAAATATACACATTCCATAAACTACAATATTTCAACCAGATTCAGAAAGTATAAACTAACAAACAGTGTATACTACTTATGGGCTTATTACAATATGATTGATCACTACCGAATTACGAATTCCTTTATCACCAGCTGACATCAGACTGAAATGTATATTCTATAGCAAACAGCTCCTTCCCAACTCTAACTACACCATATTAGTAACTATAGTTTCCATTAAGCACATGGGAATAGACAAAGACTACACTACATCATCCACTGTATGCTTACACAGACTTATGAATTCCCTTACCAAACTACAAACTTGTTACAAATACCCATATAGGCTAACTACTGATTAACACAAACTTGCTACAGACACACTACTTGTAGAGACATTACATTAACTACTTAACCATCATCATGTAAGCCACAACCATATTTTTAATCAAAGTTATGTCCTTAGTAAGTTTTTATATTATCAGATACTTAGCATAGATTGAGAAGAGAAATCTCCATGCTTCCAGGAGATTGAAGTTGTATCTTGTGTCTGTGGCTCCAGCAGTGTGAATGAACATGTCCTTCTGTTAGCATCAACTGAGCTCTGGGCTCTGTTTGTGAACCCAACCCCTCCTTGTTCCCACCTGATAGGTGTGTTCAAAAGGGAATATCCTATTGGGGGCTTAGTTTTGTGAACATCTTATTGTGTTACAACAGGAACCAGGCCTTTTGTGTTGAGGCTGGCTATGTCTATTCATATGCTCGTGTGGACCCTGATAAACTGGTTTCTAAGCCCTCTCTGGAATAAGGGATTACATTTATATAAATTGGTTTTAGCTGTATAAGGAATTATTATTATATAACTGTAATAAGAATGTAATATTCATTTATATTTTGTGATTTTAATACATACACTGTTACAGGGCCACAAGAAAAAAAAATCTTGTATGCAATTTTGAAAGGTTTATTATTAAGAAATAATCTCACATATCTCCCCTATATATAATAATAACACATATCATTGTGAGCTGAGAGCTTTTTATTCCCCCTATATCACTATACAGTCCCCTCTCCCCTATATAATAATATCACATATCAGTGTGTGCTTGGAGCTGTGTTGTTCAGAGCCATAACTAGACTTTTTGGTGCCCTGTGCCAGAAAGAGCATTGGCGCCCCCCTCATTTTTCAAAGGGACATAATGCACCCAATAAAGGGCCATGACTTCATGGGGAAGGGCCAGGGAAGATATAGGAGAGGCCAGGAGATGCTGGGGATGAAATAAGAGGAAGCTACAAGTGAGAATGATAATAGACAGAAATTTGACAGGTCCAAATAGCGCCTCCTGCCCTACTGTGCCCTGTGCGATGGCACCGGCCGCACTACCCTAGCTACGGCCCTGGTGTTGTTCCCCTCATACATCACTGTATGGTCCCCTCCTCCAGTCCAGCCACATACCCCCTGTGTCCCCTCTAGCTCCATGCCCCCCCCTTCCAGTTTATTTTTTTTCTAATCATACACAGTCGTCTGCTTCTCTTCCAACTGCTGCTCGTTGCGGGTAGCTGGCACACACTGAGGGCGCAGATGTCAATGCTCCTGAGCAGGCGGGATGTGGTGGGGGTTCAGAGTCGGAACAGCCAAGGCAGCCGGGTATGCGCAGTTGACATTTTCCTGTCCCTGCCATAGTGCGCATGTGCAGAACGTTGAATGCTGCCCGATCGGTGCTGAGCTCTGTTCGCGGCAGCTGAAACTCACCTGGCGGGCCGCATTGCACTTCACTAGTATAGCTAAAAATGGGCCTCAAAAATATGCAATAGGAGCCACATGCGGCCTGCATGCCACGAGTTTGACACGTCTGGTCTAGAGGTTATGTTTATTCTGTGTTAAGTATGCTGTGAAGGTAATACCACAGGAATATAGAGATTGAAAACAGTGAATGTGTGAGAATTGCGCGTTGTAATAATAACGAAAATAAATATTTTCTGAGAACGATTATATTTTTCATTATTATTAATAATAATTAACCTGACTTTACACCGCTCAGAGGGCCTGATTCAGAGCCACTCGTTCGCTCTGAGCGATGTTTGGCCAACTGCGCATGCGTACGGATCGTCATACGCATGCGCGAACCAGTCAGTGCGGTCGAAATTCATGTGCTCGCAAAATAGCGAATGCCTGACAATTTGAGTGACAGAATGAGGCGTATCTGGGTGGTAACGGGAAGGTGCTTGAAAATGGGGAGTGGAAATCAGAACGCAGGCGTGCTTAAAGGTCAAAACGGGCGTTTTATGGGTGTGCATAATTAAAACAGCAGTGTCATTGACCACGTCACTGGGTTTTTTTTAAGCCAGAACTGCTCGCAAAATTGTGGTAACAAAAACCGACCACAAGAATAGCGAGCAGCTCATACCCTGTTCGATGTACTCGATTAATCTAATAAATAGCGGACATGACGTAGGATGCGAGCGGCCAGGGGGCGTAGTTTCCCAAAAAACGACAGCAAGTTTTGTACGCTCGTTCAGACCTAGAGGCGTCAACAGACCGCAAACAGCGAACGGTTCATTTGAATAGCCACCCCTATTTTCAGGACGAGCGAGCGCTAATTGCGTCCGGCTCTGAATCAGGCCCAGTGCTCCATGGCAATAAATGACTAATATAATGTATTGCTAGGTTCTGAAAAGCCCAAGAGCCCTGCCATACAAGTTAGCTTATTTCAGGTTCATTTTAGCTAAACTGGTGTTAAAGCAGCACTACAATTTAGGATTATCAAATATGCTGCTATATTTTTAAAGAATAACTTAATTACAATTAAAGTCACAAGTCTTAAAATGCCCCTAAATCTTGAGCTCATATTCTTTTGCTAGCATAGGAGACATGCATCATCATATATTAATTACATTAGACAAAGATATTATCCATCAGATTTATTTGCTCACTACATCCTATACTGTTAAATATGGAAATCCTGATTATAGCAATTGTGTGACACTGCAATTTTCTGACACAAAGTATTTTTAAGTTGATTAGTTGAAGCTATCCTAATTAGTTTTCAGGTTCCACTACTTCCCAGACAGTTACAATTTTACTACTCTTACTATGAGAGAACCCTCTGCATACATGAATATTATAGTGCCTTGAACAGTGTCAAAGTCTGAAGAAGCTTTTCTTTTGACCTTGTACAGTATATATTTTTCCAAGGGTATTTTAAATTTGGACAACCTATCCTCATAACTAAGAACTTCAATGTCAACTGTTCATTTTGTGTTTTGATATTCTAATTTTATTAGGCTCTATAAGTAAATTAATAACTGGATTTGCAACTTATATTTTAAGTGAAAGCTCCCAAATAATTGTTTTTAAATACATATTCATATTTTACCTACATTTGCTACATCCTTCAGACATAATTTTGTATAGATAATCGACTGTTACTTCTAAATACCTTCTGTCGTTTAAGCAAGGTATCACCATATGATGTTTTAATATGTAGCTTTATTTAGTACCTAAATACTGTATATTAATATATGGCACTTCCAAATTATCCTATCTGCCAATGGTGTGCAAAAATGTTCCTTTTAGTCTGGAGACTTCTTTATGAAGCATCGAATAGCCCCATTTCTGGAAAAAATGGCAGTAACCAAGTATTGTCGGCGTTAGCAATGTCTGGAGATAACATAACTTTTTTTTTATTTTTTTTATTAAAACTGCTACTTAAAAATCCAGTATGGTATGGGCTTCCAGTGTATTGTGTATGTATGACCAGTGCTGGCCGGTTAATCAGTAAGGGACCTGGATTAGATGGAAGAGCGGTAAGACACCTGTATTGACCAGCGAAATGGTTAGTCTATGTAGCCGCTGCCAGCTAGTATCTTTGGGAAGCTGAGCATAGCTCTGCTGCACGAGCAACGTTTTATTGTTACAGTCGCTCCAATCGGCACCTCTTGGCGCGCCAGGTCCCGTGAGGCTCTCCTATTGCCAGGCGTCTTTTTTGCATCTTTGTTTGCCGAAGATGCTACTAACTCGCAATGTGGTCCCGTTTTTTTTCTATGCCAAGTTCAGTTTACAGACTCAATCGCACACAGACATTCAAGTGTCTCATATCAAATTAATCAGCACAACACACTTGACGCTCTCATACTTTGGCAGGGCCGCCCTCATTAAGATGTCTTTTCCCCGTCTTTTGTTTGTTACAGGCATTGCCCAGTCTCCTCACTTTGAGGGATGTTCAGCTAATTAATAAGTTGTTTTGATCATTCTTATGGGAGGGTGGAAGGGCTTATATTAGCCTTACAAAGCTATATCAACTTAAATCTAATGGAGGGATAAACCTTCCCAACTTCTTGGTTTATAACCATGCCTCCTTGATGAGGTTCTTGATCGATTGGTTACAAGATCAAGAGGTTTATGATAATACATCCCTTGACTCGCAGTTCCTACCTACCAGGGGCCTAAAATATTTTCTTCATATTCATGATCAGGAAGTTCCTTTAGAGCCGGGATTTTCGATAGTGTGGACCACATTAAAAAATTCAACGAAGCCGGGGGCCACTAAGCTATACTGCAGTATTTAAACTCTGCCCCCTCCTCACACAATTATGACCCATAATTGCCCCCTCTGCTGTGCCCCTTATACTGTGTCCCCAGTAGTGGTCCCCCCTATGCAGTGGCCCCAGTAGTGGTCCCCATTATGCAGTGCCTCCAGTAGTAGTCCCCCCCTGCTGTGCCCCCAGTAGTAGTCCCCACTATGCAATGCCCCCGGTATTGGTCCCCCTTATGCAGGCCTCCAGTACTGCCCCTTATACAGTGCCCCCAGTAGTGGTCCCCCTTATGCAGCCCCCAGTAGTGCCCCTTATACAGTGCCCCCAGTAGTGATGCCCCCGATGCAATCCTCCCTATTCAGTGCCCCCAGTAGTGGTCCTCCCTATGCAGTGCCCCTAATATAGTGCCCCCAGTAGTAGTCCCCCCTATATAGTGCCCCCAGTAGTACCCCCCATACAGTGCCCCCAGTAGTGGTCCCCTGATGCAGTGCCCCCAGTAGTAGTCCCCCCCAGTAGTGGTCCCCCTTTATGCAGTGCCCCCAGTAGTGGTCCCCCCCAGTAGTGCCCCAAGTAGTACCCCCCCAATGCAGTGCCCCCAGTAGTGGTCCCACCCCCCAGCAATGCAGACAAAAACACACACGTACAAAAAAACACCTGAATCACCGCTCCTGTTCCTGCAGCCGTCCACTCCTCCGTCCTTTCGTGCCGGGCCACTAGTGGCCCCCCTTATGCAGGCCCCCAGTAGTGATGCCCCCTATGCAGTCCTTCTTATACAGTGCTCCCTGTAGTGGTCCTCCCTATTCAGTGCCCCCAGTAGTGGTCCCCCCTATGCAGTGCCCCTTATATAGTGCTCCCCTATGCAGTGCCCCCAATAGTGGTCCCCCCTATTCAGTGCCCCCAGTAGTGGTCCCCTGATGCAGTGCCCCCAGTAGTAGTCCCCCCCCCAGTATTGGTCCCCCTTGATGCAGTGCCCCCAGTAGTGGTCCCCCCCAGTAGTGACCCAAGTAGTAGTCCCCCCCAATGCAGTGCCCCCAGTAGTGGTCCCACCCCCCAGCAATGCAGACAAAAACACACAAACAAAAAAAAAACACCTGAATCACCGATCCTGTTCCTGCAGCCGTCCACTCCTCCGTCCTCTCGTGCCGGGCCACTAGTTGCCCCCCTTATGCAGGCCCCCAGTAGTGATGCCCCCTATGCAGTACTTCTTATACAGTGCCCCCAGTAGTGGTCCCCCCTATGCAGTGCCCCTTATATAGTGCCCCCCTATGCAGTTCCCCCAATAGTGGTCCCCCCTATTCAGTGCCCCCAGTAGTGGTCCCCCCTATTCAGTGCCCCCAGTAGTGGTCCCCTGATGCAGTGCCCCCAGTAGTAGTCCCCACAGTAGTGGTCCCCCTTGATGCAGTGGCCCCAGTAGTGGTCCCCCCCAGTAGTGCCCCAAGTAGTAGTCCCCCCCAATGCAGTGCCCCCAGTAGTGGTTCCACCCCCCAGTAATGCAGACAAAAACACACACGTACAAAAAAACCCACCTGAATCCCCACTCCCCTCTCGTGCCAGGCCACTAGTGGGCCCCCCTTATGCAGGCCCCCAGTAGTGATGCCCCCTATGCAGTCCTTCTTATACAGTGCCCCCTGTAGTGGTCCTCCCTATTCAGTGCCCCCAGTAGTGGTCCCCCCTATGCAGTGCCCCTTATATAGTGCCCCCCTATGCAGTTCCTCCAGTAGTGGTCCCCCCATTCAGTGCCCCCAGTAGTGGTCCCCCCTATTCAGTGCCCCAGTAGTGCCCTTTATATAGTGCCCCCAGTAGTAGTCCCCTGATGCAGTGCCCCAAGTAGTAGTCCCCCGCAGTAGTCCCCCCTGATGCAGTGCCCCCAGTAGTGGTGCCGTGATGCAGTGCCCCAGTAGTGGTCCCCCCCCAGTAGTGCCCCAAGTAGTAGTCCCCCCATTGCAGTGCCCCCAGTAGTGGTCCCACCCCCCAGCAATGCAGACAAAGACACACACATACAAAAAATACACCTACCTGAATCCCCGCTCCTGCTCCTGCAGCCGTCCACTCCTCCGTCCTCCCGTGCCGTGCCACTCTAAATTTTGGAAGAGGCATCATGACTTCTCTCCCATCACCCATTTGCGGGAGCCAGAAGATGGAGCTCTGAGTGAGCTCTAGCCTGGCTCCTGCAGCGGGCGCAGCAGCCAATGATTCTGCACTTACTGCGGTCTGCACTACAGTAACCAGAGGCGGGCTGGGCTGGGGGGCAGGGTGTCATGTGCCCCCCCCCCGGCCGCAGCGCCATGCGGGCCGGGGGCAGTCTGTGCCTCTGTGACACAGCTGCCTGCACCGGTGTTCGGTCAGCACTACACAGTGACTGACAAACACACAGCCGCCGGCGCCGGCAGCTGTGTGTTTGTTTTAAGTAGCAGCCAATGAGAGTCTGTCAGATTCTCACTGACTGCTGCCACGCTCACTGCCGGAGCCGATCCATCTTCCGGCTCCTGCAGTGGGTAATGTGAGAGACTTCATGACGTCTCTCCCATAATGCAGAGTTGGCCGGCCTAGGAGGACAGACGGAGGAGCGGATGGCGGCGGCGGGAGCGGGGATTCAGGTAAGTGTTTATTTATTTTTATTACGTGTGTCTACGTGTGCACAACAAGGGGGGAGACCACTACTTGGGGCCCTACAAGAGGGGAGAACACTACTGGGGGCACTACAAGGTGGGGCACTACAAGGGGGTGATCACTACTGGGGGCACTACAAGGGTGGGGGACTACATCTGGGGGCATTACAAGGGGGAGATCACTACTGGGGACACTACAAGTGGGGTGACTACTACTACTACTAGGGGGACTACTACAAGGGGCACTACAAGGGGAGGGGACTACTACTAGGGGCACTGCATAGGGGGAGGGGACTACTACTAGGGGCACTGCATAGGGGGGGAGGGGACTACCACTGGGGGCACTGCATCGGGGGATCACTGCTGGGTGCTCTATATAAAGGGCAATACTGGGGGTACTGCATAGGGGAGAGACTACAACTGGGGCCACTATTTAAGGGGCACTGCATAAGGGTTACCACTATTGGGGGCACTGCATGGGGGGTACCACTACTGGGGGCACTATATAAGGGGCTTACTACTGGGGCACTGCACAGGGGGGACCACGACTGGGAGCACTGTATAAGGGGCTTATTACTGGGGGCAGAAGGGGCACTGCACGGGGGGGACCACTACTGGGGGCACTGTATAAAGGGCACTGCATAGGGTGGATCACTACTGGGGGCACTACTGGAGGCCTGCATAAGGTGTCGTCTCCTGGGGCACAGGGGGGCAGTGCATATGGGCACAGGGAGCTGCCCCTATTCTTTATTTTTACTTTACATGAATACCATATGGACCCGCCTCCTCCCTGGAACACTTGAGGGGTGGGGGCGCCATAGCACGCACGTGCTCCGGGCACCCTGGCTACACGCTACTCCTCTGCTAGGGCCGCCTGAATGCATTTGCCCCCCAGGCTAAAAGTTGCCAGCCAGCCCCTGACAGTAACCATCGGCAGGCCACGGAATGGCTCCGCAGGCCACGGGGTTGAAGACCCCTGCCTTAGAGGTTCACGGCAATCCTTTATTAATGACAACCAGATGCCTCTGGCATATTCTGTGCAACAAATCTTGTCTTAATGCTCATAAATCAATCCATCTCCCATTTTTGCGCAATTTAGATTTTCAAGGGGGAGAAGCGGCTTAGCCTTTCACGGTGTAGAGGGTGAGGGGGATTTATAGTCTAAGCCACCTGCTAAACTTTAATGCGCATTGAACTCTGACATTCCTCGAGGCAACCGCAAAATTTGAGAACCTGCGGGCGTATCCCATAGCTTATTTTCAGGCACAACACTATATAGCTTTGGTGGGGTGGGCATTCTCGGCTGTTGATTGGCGTAATACATTAGACCATCGCCTTTCTGGCCCATTGTCCTCATTACTGGCCATATCTACCTGCTATAGATTTCTAAGTGAGAAATTAGATCATGACTTGGTTAGCCAGGAGATGCACCAATGGTTGATGCAATTTCCATCTCTTTCCACAATTGATTTAGTAAGAGGTCTGCTGAGATCACGCACACTGCTGACTACTAGTTCATATAATGAACTGTTTTTAAATAGCATATATATAGAATGGGTTTATTTAATTCTCTTATCTGCCCTAGATGTGCCTGGGAGGAGGCTGACATTTACCACTGTCTGTGGGAGTGTCTGGTAGTTCAGGGTTTCTGGAGGCAGATGAGGCAGCAGTTTCTTATACAGTGCAGCATATTCCATTGCGCTTTACAAGGAAATTTAGGGGAATTACTAGGAAATCATGACTCGCTATAATCGCGGCAGCAAAAAAGACCATTTTACAGGATTGGATTCACTCAACCCCTAATAATTTTCAATTATATAGGGAGAAACTGACCTTTATTTTCCGAATGGACTGGGTCGAGACAATGTTTGAAAAGGAAAAAGTAAAGAGTCCGCACTAGTTCAAAACAGTCTTTCAATAATAGGATATTATGTACAAATTATTATACCAACATTGTGGTCCATCCCAAATATTAGAATTTATGGATGACTCTCGATTGGTGGTGCGCCCACATGATTTGTGTGATACACATATATAAGAAAAGGTTTTTGCAAGAAACAAAAAATGAGAGAAAAAGACAAATATGCCTTTGTTGGGGCACTCTTAGAAAAAAATATTAATATACAGAAATAGACTGAAATATGTTAAAACTTAACATTTAATATGGAACCTTAAAATAAGTTCTCTCCTATTGGTAACTAATGATATAAACATTTATCATGAAGAAATAAATAGGTAAAAAACTGAAAATTATACAGTAGGACCAATCAGGATCAAATTAATGGTTAAATAATAATATAACCTAGCTAATAGGAGCAAATTATCACAAGAAATCTGAGTGTTACACAATCACAATATAAGAATTGCACAGATGCGACAATTAGTAGTATGAATGTATTCTTTAGTCACTCTGTATATAGGATTCACAGTAGGGAGATTAATATCACCATATATGTGCCCATACATAGACAATAAATATTGCAATATTAGCTAGGTTGTTAAAAGGCGAAAATATAAATGCAAAGGATTTCCGTCCCCAAGCACTCTGTTGAAAACACAGAGGGCTGGGTAAAGCACACACAACAATATCGTAAATAGATATATGAAGATAGAATTAAATTTATCAAGCTAATCAATAGTTTTAGAGGCACAGAAAATTCTGTGCAATCAATCAATAAACTGCAGCAAAACGGTCTACAGCAACCTTCAAAAATAATGATATTGCTATTTGGGATAGTCAAAATTAAATGTGAAACAAAGGGTCACAACAATAATTCAAGTGACTATAATGCATATAGTGTGACAATCATGTCACAAAGCGCAGTAATGGCAAAAATAGATTGTGCTAATTAATTTAAAATAACAGGTAAGTGAGAAATACAGAAATCATACAGTGCCTCAGACAAAATATAATGCACAAAGGAATATAACTAAATATATACAATATACACCGTAAAAATCTATCTGTCACACAGAGATATTTGAGAAAGCACTGCTGAAGAAAGTAAGGCCTGGGATAAAAGGTACGTGGAGTCACCTCTGCTTTCCCTTGTCTCCATCAAACAAGGGATGAGAGAGTGAATAACACGTTTTAAGCCAGGTGAAACAACAGACAGCGCTTCTGCTGTCTGAGATAGTGGCTGCATTTCTCCCCTGTTACCAACTGGCATTGGTAGGTGGAGTGGAACTCTGCAAGGGGGGGGGGGGGGGGGCAAGCAGACTGTTATGTTAAGAGTTTGAGAACTAATTAGAAAAAAAAACATGAGGCAACATATCCATGGATGCCATGTTTTGGAGAAGGTTAGGGATGTGTTGTGTAGAGTACTGGATTCTCCATTTTACGCATGTGCTAAATCCTTGGGAGAAATGCTATTATTTAATATGGGTGCGTATTGATTATCTCAGACAACCTCAATATTAAGACATACTACCTTACCATCATTTTGTATTCCTGTAGTAATACTATAGAAGTGGTATATTGCCTATCCCTAGCTTGGCCACCCTAGGATGAAGCTGCCTCCCTACATCATTTTACTCCAAAATTCCAATGCTGACTACCTCATATTTGCTAATACTTTCTGGCAGATACTATCTAGGTTCTATTTCTGGGTCTCCAAGCTGCTATCTGTGACTGGTGTTACTGGTTGGTAGCAGCTATGAGCCCCATGTTTTTCTGAGCTGATAACGATCAGTGATTACTATGCCAATATATTTAGAAACGTATGTCTTAATTTTTATATCAAATGTACAATATTGGACTGCAGTGGGACTCTGTAGTGCTACTGAGAAACATTGAGTTATCGCTTTGCTGTTCATTAGTAACCAGGGAATGCACTTTATATTTTAGATTGGCCACCCATCAGCAATGGGCTATGTATTGTACATCGGGCTATGTATTGTACAACAGCTAGTCCCTATGTCATGGGATGTGTAGTGTATATTAAACACCAGAAATTGAGGTCTGTACAGAATTAATGAGTTGGTACATTGTAGAGTCAATGGTCCATTATAATAAGTGTTAGTCACTTCTGATATAGTGGATAGTACTTGTGGGAATGTTAAATGGGGATCACTTGCAGCATGAAGAGGGCTTGTAGTGCATTATACTAACTTTGTTTTGAATGCCAAAACAAAGAGCTGGAATGATATTAACCAAATGTATATTGAATAGCATATTTAGGGTTTGCCCTGACAAGGGAGACTAATACCACACACATTGTATGAAGTTGTGTTACAGTTAAGCCAAAATGTTATCTCACATTTCAGAGGCTTGTTTAATTTACTCATGTAGTGATTTGATTTAACTGTTTTCTATGGCATTGTTTTTCTATATATATTACCTTAGACCTGAACTCTCTTGAATGTATAAATTGTCCCTATCTGATAGCCTTCAACCATGACGAACATATACTGTATTGTGTTCAATTTTGAATGTAATTGAAAAACACTGATGTTTTGCAAATACTATATATCCAGGGTTTACATGTTAATAATGCAAGAGCCAGATCTAGAGGTGCACATCCACTAGGCGATTTTAATGAGCGATTGAACGATTACGACATCGTAAGCGTTCAATCGGTTATTAATCGTGCACAAGTCATGCACTATAATGTCGGAAACGACCAGCGATGCGCGTTCCCGCTGGTCGTTTCCGACATCAATCATCGCCTGAACATGCTGGTCAATCTGCCAATTACGACAGATTGGCGATGTTCAGGGGTGAGGAAGGGTGCCTTCACTGAACGACAAATCATTCAGTGTAGGCACTACAGGGGATGAGGAACGACTGTACGATTATAGATTTGTAATGGTACTGTCGTTACCCCCTTCGCCTAGTGTATACGCACCTTTAGTGTTAGCAAAGAGGCTGAAAAGCTTTGGTAACGTATCCATCGTACAGTATGTTTTACAATTAAAATCTCTATTTTGCTGTGGTTATTACTCACCACAAATATGAAAACATTTAGGGGTCAATCCAATTAGGTGCGAATTGCGAGTAGCGAGTTTGTTGCTTTGCATCAAAGCGAGCTCCCGAGAATTCTCCAATCCAGCTTAAAATCCCTATTCACACTACTCGCAGCAGAGGGGTGTGAATTGACTGCCAAATGAGATTTGAGAGAAGTGCTTGAAAAAGTGGGGAGACCATCTTGGACCCCCCAAAATGGATAATTTCGTTAGCCGGACCCTATAGAAGGCTGTTTGTGGGCATTAGGAAGGTACTGTAGGTTTTTAAATGGTGTCAAATGGCTGATTTGTGTTTTGTTTTTTTAAAACGAAAAAAATGCAAAAAAGAGGTAGGAAAAAAAGGAGATTTTGGGGTACTTTGAGGGCACCTTGAATACTTGCAAAAAAAATGTAATTTATATATATATATATATATATATATATATAATTTAAAAAATATTGTACTTAAATTTGGGGTGCCTAAACTAACGAAAAAGTTGATGTTGGGGTAATTTGTGGAAATTTTTTTTTTTTCTGCCAAAAGATGTAATTATTGGACTAAGTAAGCTAACTGGAAACTTCCAATTGCCTAATTAGTTATTAGGGGGGTGTCCAAAAGGTTCAGCACAGTGTCCCAACATTTTATCCTTAAAATAAAGATTTTCCTTTACATCTATCACCCTCAGGTAGGTGCGAATATAAAGATGCGAATTCAGTCTGACTGATTATTGCTAATTGGATTGTAAAATGAATTCGCTAGAAAAAATATCAACTCGCAATTTGCACCTTATTGGATTAATACCTTGGATGGCTCTTAAACACTAAGGGGTAAATTTACTAAAGTGAGAGTTTTTAGAAGTGAGTTTTAAAAGTGATGTTGCCCATAGCAACCAATCAGATTTTACTTAACATTTAACTAGCACCTTCTAGAAGATTATAGCTAGAATCTGATTGGTTGCTATAGGCAACATCACTTTTAAAAATCACTTCTAAAAACTCTCACTTTAGTCAATTTACCCTTAATAGTGAGTGTTGTGATTATCTTATGGTTCATGAGATATTAGCCAACATGTAACCCTTTATGTTTAGTATACCGCTTTTACACCTAAATTCTGGATCTGATCTGGAGGTTGGAACAGGGTGGACGCTTGGAGATGTCGTCATCTCCAAGCGCCACTGAAGCCGGCAATCGGCAGGCATACGGCACGATCCAGGTCATCGTGACCTGGATCGCACTGTTTACACTACAGGGTTTCACTGGTTATTCCTGTGTAATACCCTGCAAATTACCTGGGTTGGATTGCCGGGTCACTCGATCCAGGAATGAAACCCTGTCCCCTTTTACACCAAGGAGCTACCCGGGTTAACCCTGCAATAACCCGGGTTTTAGCTCTGGTGTAAAAAAGGGTAAAAGTGTATATGGGTCATTCTGTTGGTAACTCGTGTTAAAAAGACATAGCAAACAATTAGTAATTCCTGTATGCAGTTTTTTAAAGCATGACCTGTCTTATTATTTTCTCAGTAAATAAAATTAACTTCACATAACTTAATTTTGCTGTTTATAGCCATACATATACTTGCTATGTCACTTTTTAATATGAGTTACCATGGAATGGTCCATTTCTATTAATTGCCAGCATGGTGGCCTGTTAATTTGACTTGAAGCGTATGGCCAGCTGCAGGGGTAATTAATCAGAGAAGATGCCATGTGAGGAGGAGACTATCAGATTTTGTATATAGCCCATTAGGACTTCCAGCAAATCAACAGACAGATAATCTTAAAATTATGGGGTTTTATACATTCTGGGCTTGCTCTTCTCTTGAGGTTGGCATGGAGAGTGTCACCCCTCCATACCTGAGTGATAGCATGCTCTGGACAAAGGGCCATAACATCTAATTAACATCTACACAAGCCAGTGAGTCAGCAGAAGGGGGGCTGTGTGACAGCCCAGGTAGGTAGACATAAAATGTAGAAACTTTGTGCAAGTCTTGTGAGTCAATATGACATTGGGATTTGCCCCATGCCCCTTCTTGCATCTCCCTGCATACAGATTCAAGTAAGAGAGACTTCTGTTCATTTTTTCTTTTCGTTCATAAGAAAACTAAATGCCTAAGACTATATTTATGTCACTAGCTGGAGTACACGACGTTGCCGTGGATTTTAAGAATGATTGTTTACACATCATCCTCCAACCAACCTCTCCTTAGGCAGGCCTCACGAAAAGTGTGACAAACTTCCCCATCAACAGTCCTAAGGTCTTCGAAGGAAGTAGGACCTGTAACGGTGTAAAGCAAACTTCGGAGATAGAAGCATTCAAAATTTGTTGGATGTACAGTGTAAACACGGCCAAGAGCTTCTGTTGCTCTAATACCAGGACTATCTACAGCGACTCCCTGTTTTCTGCACATAAAAACTTTTCGAGAAGCATTCCATGTGTAATATTTTGGCAGCACACGGTACAGCAGGGTCCTTGCAAAGTCATCATTTTGACACAGTTCGTAGAAAGAAGTCAATGTTGTTGTGTAATTTGGTATAGTCGGAGAGCTGAGAATGCTGGTAAAGCCTGCTAAAGCTCTCTTCGATAATAAACATTAAGATCATGACAAAACATGATGACACAAAATGCTCGCTCCGAGGCCTTACCCATATGCCGTGAGGCCCCACAATGAGCGTACCGCAAAAATTGTGTTTTTTCATTAATTAAAAATTGACAGTAATTAATTTACATTTCCAATTTTTTAAGTTGCCTCGGCCGTGTTTTATTATGTTCGTATGCAAAATTTCACGATCTTGGCTTGTAAACTGTGGATTTGTATAGAGGGACAGAAGGAAAAATGTTCGCTTTTATATAGTAGAGAAGATAAGAAAGTTCTTAAATATCACCACTGGAAGCAGCAGACAGCAGTACTGAGTGCAATGCCCCACAATGTGTGTACAGCAAAAAATTGTGTTTTTTAATTAAAAATTAACAGTAATTAATTTCAATTCAAAATTTTTTTAGTTGCCTCGGCCGTGTTTTAATACGCTCGTATGTAAAATTTAACGATCTTGGCTTGTAAACTGTGGATTTGTATAGAAAGACAGAAGGACAAATTTTTGCTTTTATATAGTAGATTATAATCATTTTTGTATATGCTTTAAGTATTGTGAGTATCTTTCTCATATTAAACTTCATTTAATAAGAATGGTCTCAGTGAATGTTATTGGATCCATTTTGCCTGTGGATTCGGCTTGTCCATGCTATATATCTGTATTGCAGGTTATTTTTAACGATAACTGGGACTTAAGGCTTATTATGTGGAGAGAGTAGTTCCTCAATAAACCTTAGGTCATACTTGCCTACTTTTGAAAAAGCATTTCAGGGAGATTGTGAAATCAACACCTATGAGCGTGCGTTAAAGTGGACATGTACTGTTACATCTGAGAGGCGTGTCCTAAACCTGACTTACATCCAAATGCAAATGACCCCAAAAGAAGTTAGTAAGATTTACTTGTTGATGAAAACACACTGATACTTTTCAGAAAATGCATGTGGCCATAGGGATCATTGTGCCTTATTGCCAATGCAGGGAAATTATACTAATGATCCCTTTTGAATGTATATATCTCTGTTTGTTTGTTTGTTTGTTTTTATATAGCAGCTTCATTATGGGGGTAAGGTTCAATCAGGGAGATTGCTAGACTCTTCAGAGAGACAAGGAGATTGCTACTGTTCCAGGGAGTCTCCCTGACAATGAGGGAGAGTTGGCATGTATGCCTTAGGTGGTGGTAGAATCTGAATCTGAGAGAAATACTGAGGTGTGTAATCATTTCTGTTGACACAGACTATGTCAGACCAATGTCACGCAGGCTGTAGTTAATTCCATGCTTGACAAAGTTCCAGACAACAGCAGGTATTTCTTTATGAATAGAAAAAAAAATTGCACTGGAGATATTCATAAAGATTATATCAAATGTGATTTAAACAAACCTATTGTATAATTTCTGTTAACTCCAATAATACTATTGGGCTGGCCTTTGATGTTTTGGGTCTACCGTGAGTATGCGAACATTGTGTTTCTAATATATGATCTTCATCATCCTCATTTTTATTAATTTTTTCAAAATTTTTTTCTTTATTGAATCATTAATATACAGGAAAAGCACAATGGTAATAAATAAAATACCTATAAGTATAAATATCTAAAACTATTATCAAGTTTGTATACAGAATGGGTGGTAGACCTGGATACAAACAAAAAAAAAAAGAAAGAAAATATGAACCACAGTCCCCATGAATCACAGCTAATGAGAGAGAGAGTTCAGAGAGTTTATTTTAGGATGTCATAAAACTCTGCAGTGCCAAATAGTCAGCAATACAAATCATACAAAATATAATTGTACATAAAACAAGTACCAAAGAGACTGACGAAGGAGGAGCTAACCTGGGACCAAGGGGCTTGCTCCAAATACTGATTTAGCAGCATGGTGTGGTTCATCGCATTGTCCCATCGGCTGTGCAGCACAGCAAATGGGACAGTGTGATGAATGACGCGTGATCGGGCGTACATACTATATAATCCACACGATATATATCTTTCTGATCCACCCCGGAAAGATATATAGTGCAGGGGATCGCATAATGTGTACCCAGCTTAACCCTATCGTGAAGTCGGCTGGTTGTCCGTACACACTGGCAGATGTACAGATATACTGTATATCGTCATCGGCAGTGCAGCAGGGCCGACCAGAAAGTGTGAGTGAGACTTATAAAAAAGTGAACACACATCTTATGCACACACAGACAGATGCACTATACGATATGTCATTTGTCTGTCGTTTGAACAACATATCGCATAGTGTGTAACCAGCATTAGCCAATATTAACCTGTGATTTCTTTATATTGATTTTGTAATTGAATTGTTGTTTAACACGTCCGTGACTGTTTGTCATAGCGGCTAATTTAATCTGCCCCAAAAGGCAGAGAGGTCCACACGCGTGTGAGCTTACTGTCTAGAAGGGAAGGGCAGTGGTGAGACTATAGAAGTTAATGGACATGGTAGATATACTAAACCTTTGAGAGAGATAAAGTGGAAAGAGATAAAGTACCAAGCAATCAGCTCCTAACTGTCATTGTTCAAACACAGCCTGTAACGACAGTTAGGAACTGATTGGTTGGTACTTTATCTCTCTCTAAAGCTTAGTACATCTCCCCCATGATACTGTAGCTGGTAGAATACCCAGAGGCAGTTGGGTAAACTGAAGTTTGTGTGTGAGTCAGTTCAAGAGAGTCCCCTGTTAAGCCGCGTATCCACTACACGATATAATGAACGATTGAGCGATAAAGATATAGTTATAGTTAAATCGCTCAATATATTGTGCAGTGGACATTGAGCCCACAATGAACGATATATATTGTTCAGTGCCGGCACCCTCCCTCACCCTCGAACCTGCACAACCTGACAATATCGTCAGGTTGGACAGCAGGTTTGGGCGATGAGCGATGGAGTCAATGACCAACTGGAGCGTGCATTGCTGATCGATGACGGCATATCCACTGCACGATATTGCGGATGATTGCACAATAACGATATCTTTATCGTTCAATCGTTCATTATATTGTGTAGTGGATATACGGCTTAAGAAAGAAGTGCAGGGGAAACTACTGTATTTCAGAGAGATGTAGCCAGTCATTATTGTCAAAGAGACTGAAGGAGGCAGATTCAATTAGAGGTGATGTGCCACTCTACAGCCCACATTTTTAGTTGTTCAACATCACTACTTTTCCTGCTCACTTCTAGGTGTGGTCCCAAATGAAAAAATATATAATTTAGCATTGTGGAATTTTAAACAGTTGTCTCCACATTTCTTTAATTAGCTGTTACAAAAACTTTTAGTTATACCTTTTTTATGTCACTTTTGTTCTTTCCGCTAAAGTATTTGTTTTTAATGCTTTCTTTTCTAACTTGTAATATAAGGAAGACGCCTAAATGCTGGTTGGTTGCTCCCCGCTGCTTCACTTCATTTCTTTATCTGCAATAGGCTAGCAAATTCTTGGATCATTTTAAATTATCCTAATATTTAAGGCTTAAAAATGTAAATTTGCATGATCAAAGCTATAAACCTCATATCGCCTAATAGTACCTTTATAAAAACAGCAGGAACTTTTGTTTGGTATATA
This sequence comes from Taudactylus pleione, assembly GCA_031769625.1. Lineage (NCBI taxonomy): Eukaryota > Metazoa > Chordata > Amphibia > Anura > Myobatrachidae > Taudactylus > Taudactylus pleione. The sequence goes on from JAUIMM010000153.1 coordinate 5,517,024, forward strand.
ATAAATGTACTCTTCAGCTGTATGTTTGACTCCTGTGCCGAGTTGTTGTTCAGTTTAATTTGTATTTATTTATTTGTATATCTTAAATGAAACCGTAAATCACTAAAGATTATTTTCTTTTTAGTGCTTCATTGTTTAATGCTAGGATAAACCAGGCAATTACCAATGAGTTGTGTTGTACCGAATTATATCCTTCTAGTCTGCATGTATTGTTTAAAGAAAGGTACTATCAGTCTTCAGTTCATTGTAATTCAGGCTGCATCTCTCACCACTAGAAGAACTAATGAAAATGTAAGGACTGCACAGTCTTATTTTACTGTTGAATATTTGCACTGTTCAGTATATTATTTTGCCAAATTTCCTTACTGCTTTCCAAAATATTAAAATATGTGATTCTTCAACCTGTCCAAAGAAAATAAGGTAAACATTTAAAGAAACAAAAGTTCACTAGCTATATTCCCAAAACAACTATTGAGCATAGCTGTACTTTTAATCTTATATTGTATGCTGGTAGCTGCAGTATATAAAACATAATTGTCTGACACTGCATCTAAGTGCTACAAGTATTGCTGTATGCATGCAGTAGATAGTACATATTTTAGTGATTTTATATCAGGCATTGTTAGAAGACCCTAATGCCATTGTTTATTATATTTTAAATTATGTGCATTTGTAACTGTGACATGGGTACAGATAATGTAGCTCTGATTTCATACATCACTGTGTTGCAATTTGTACATGCTAAAGAGATACAAGATAGATATGAAATCATTGACCAGTGTTGTTGCATTTCCAAATCCATTTCTACTTATACTGGGCACACGTTTAATGCCCAGCAAATGAGGATCTCGTAAATATTATCTAAAGATTTCCTCCTGCGCCAAATTGCAAAAGCTAATTTTCTCTTCCTCTAAATTCTACTGAAAAGTGTATTTGTCCAAATATAATTTTGTGAGCCATCCAATAAGTAAATATAATTGGGATTGCACTTATTTCCATCAATTATTTAGTATAAACTATTGTTGTAATTATTGTTTTACTTTTCAATCATTGTATATATTTAGTTTTTATTAAATTACTTTTTTGACCCGAAATGCTACAATTTTGCCTCAGAGCAGTTGCATACATTTTATATTTCATATAACACTTGATGTTTCTTCATTATCATTTGTTTCTCCTTCCTCGTTTGAAGACAGCATGGATAACTGAATAATTCTACACAATATTTAGAAGTTAAAAAATGTGCACCTTGGCCAAATCAGCAACCGTTGTCAGAGCTTCTGTTGGCATCTCACTATGAACCTACTTCAGTTGGTTACACAGTCTTTGGTCAAAGTAGGTTAAAGTAGACTGTCTTGACAAATGTGTGTTAATACTCTCTTCTGCTTACTTAATCTAGTAAAACATTTTACGTCTGAATTTCCTAATATTGGATTATTTGCCATTCTCTCATGAGACTTCCTTTCTTTCCTTGGTCTCCTTATATCTATTAGACGTTTTGGAATATTTGCTCTTTCACTATTCCTATAGATTGTAAGCTTGCGAGCAGGCCCTTCCTACCTATATATCTGTCTATTACCCAGTTTTGTTCTATTAATGCTTACAATTGTAAAGCGCAATGAAATATGCTGCGCTATATAAGAAACTGTTAATAAATAAATAATAAATATTCTCTGAACTATTATTTTTTCTTAAAATGAAATAACTAATCCAATGATAAACTTGTGAAGCAAACTATTAATAACTTCATAATTTGCCGTGCCTGTAGTATATTCAGATCACCAAATCCAGTTCCAGATGATCTGCAAAGACCTCCGTGAGCTTAAGTTACTAATACCCCTTTCACACAGAAAAACAAATTCAATGGTCAAGCATTTGGACCCGGTAATTTGCGGATCAACACAGGTCTTTTTTCTGTATGAAAGGGTCAACCCGGGTCAAAATTCCTAGGACTTCCACCCTGGTTTTTTCCAAGGTCAAAGTCCCTGGAATTGCGACCCGGGCTGACCCTTTCACACAGAAGAAATACCCGGGTTAATCCGCAAATTCCTGGGTCCAAATGCTTGACCTGGGAATTTGCTTTTTTGTGTGAAGAGGGTACAGACTGTGACCTAAAAGAAACAAAAAAAAAACCTGTGCTTCAAATGCCGGGTATAAGCTAAGTTTTTGCCTTTTTTTGTGTGAAAGGGGTATTATTGTTTTAAATTGTGTCCAACCATGCATTTTGCCTATATATTTACTTCATTGTTGAGCTGTGCGGAGTGTAAACATGTATCACAATCAATAAACAAAGTGCTGTAAATAATTTTGATTGATTAGATGGTAACCTAAAAGTGATAATTAATGTCCATTGTTTGCTCCACCAGCAGATGTCACCAATTTTTTTTTAGCCTGGAAAGTTTTCCCTGCCCATGACACTGGTAACAGACATGTTGTGCAATCACAAGCTAATAAAAAAACCTTTGTCTTCGACTTTACTAGAGTAATACACCCAAATGAGACTATATGCCTAACACCGTGTGTACACTGGATCACTGAAAGGAATTTTTATTTGTGCCTGTACTCCATTGTATCAATCACTGATATTTGCATCACCATTAAAAGAGAAACAATACTCAGAGAAAATGTTTCTTAGTGATGTTTCAGAGCTCAAAATAGAGCTTCATCAGGCTAAGGAGTCTTTCACATACCATACAATCCTTGATATCGCTTAAATAACCGATGTTGCATTCTATACCACCAATATCCTATGTTCATTTCCACACTATATTTCACACCATCCTTTACATCCTGATTTATCTACTGTTTTGCTATATATCCAATTATTATGTATTTTGCTTAAAACTATTACCAGTCCACTCTTCCCTTCGGTTCCAGACTGTAGATAGACAGTAATTAGATAGACAATGTCTAGATAGACAGTCAATAGTTAGACAGGGACAAAAGTCAGTCACACTAAAGTTCAAAATGTAAAAAGGTTGACAGGTACAAAAGGTCGACAGGGTGAAAAGTTCGACACAAAAACGGTCAACACTTTTTTGGGGGGTTAGAGTTAGGCACTTGCTGGAGGGTTAGGGTTAGGCACTTACTCCCATGGTTCGGGTTAGGCACTTGCCAGACGGTTAGGGTTAGGCACCATTAGGGAGGGTTAGGGTTAGGCGCTTAGGGTGAAGATTAGGGCTAAAAAAAAAAAAAAAGTAGACTATTTTTGTGTCAACCATTTACATGTCGAACTTTTGACCCTGTCGACCTTTTGTACCTGTCAACTTTTTTACATGTAGAACCTTAGTGTGTCTGACTTTTGTCCCTGTCTAACTGTTGACTGTCTGACATCTGGTGTCTATCTAGATATTGTCTATCTAATTACTGTCTATCTCTTATACCACACCCCCTTCCCTTAACCTTCTGTCTAGATCTTACCATCTCTCTCAGAATGTTGGTGAGATTTCTGATCTCCCGGGCTCCGAACAAAGGGCTGATAGCAGATTCGAGATTATCGGGAATCTGCGTGTGCACAGGACCTTTTCTGCGAGTGTGCAGAATGGGTCATGCGTAGTCGTGTGCAGACCCTTGAATGATTCTACATGATTGACAGGCAGTGGCATTTAAGGGGAGGGACGGGTTGGCTGGCATTCCCAGAAATGGGGGCGTGTCAGCCCCGTTGTCCGGGAGTGGCCAGCCCAGGATCTTGCGCAGTGTCCTGGGCGCGCAAGCCGGCCAGCCTGTGTAAGCTGAGGCTTACTCATCTAGCCGGAGGTCCGGTGCCATCCACCATCACGACCATCGACCTCCGATGGTCGCGAAAGTGATCCCAACCTGCGACCTCTGTTGCAGTGCTGGGAACGCAAATGCAGCAGTGGTGTCAATTGCAAAGCTGCCTGTGCCTGAGTCGCACTGCACATGTGTTGAGGTACATTGCCGTTGTTGTACGCTGCAAGTCTTTCTACATAGTGTGATTAACAGGCAGGGAGCATTTGGGGGAGGCAATGGGGAGTGTCAGACAAAAACGCAGATGTGTCTTGACCGTTTCGTGGGCGTGTCACATCCTGCATTTGCGATCATGTACACAGGAAACTCGGTCTCAGTTACCAAGGCCATTCTGAGTGATCATAGACTCACTCAAGTGTATAATAGGATGACGTGCCACCCCTCCTCTGCATTTGACAAGGCAGGGAAGGGCTGTTGCAATGTCATTCATATTATGTGCAGTGCAGCCCGAACTAGGTAACCGGAGGGGGAAGGCGGTGCATCTTGATGATTTATCTTTATCTTTGCCTACTTGCGCCGCGGTCAGTTTATAAATCTCATTTAGACGCCGCTGCCCAAATTTGTGCCCCTCTAAAACCCTGGGCCCGTCGGATCCTTGGGACCTGGAATGGGTGTACCTTTGTACCCCCCTCGTTGTCGGGCTGTGCCGTGGGTCATTTTCGATTGCAGAACCCTGTTATGCCACAATAATGCTTATAGATTGGTAGAAAAACATTATTTTTTTACTGTAAATAACTGAAGTGGTGAAAAGAAGTTATGGTCTAAGAAAACTGTCACATTGAGCTTTGTCAGTCAAGGAAATAAGTGCAGCGGTTGTCAACTTTTTTTTGGTGTTGTGACACATTTTGCACCAGTTTTGATGACAACCAATTACCAAAATATTGGTATAAATAACACATGAATTATTTCACATCTTTATGCTTTGATACATTGCAACACTTTGGTAATCATTGATCTAGTGCGTTGATATCACAATATATGTATATATGTGTATATGAATATATGTTTTTTGTCCCTCCTGGTTGTCGGCTCATCCTTTCTTACTTTGTGGTCCTATCGCTTCTAGTTTGTGGTCCTGGCACATTTTTAAACTTTTCAAAGTCACTTGTTGATAAAACCTTACACTGTTATAAAATCAGCATGCGGGTATCCTCCTATATTCTATATATTCTATCCTATATTCTGCAATGTTTTGAAATGTGAGTCTGTTACACCTTGGGGTAGATGTATGATAGCGGCACTCTTTACCGAGGCAAAGCAGGAAGCACTACCGATGAGATGTAAGAACATCTCATCGGCCGGAGAGGGGCAGCGTTAACACCCCCCTCCGGCGCTACCCGCTAGAGACAGCAGCGCATCCGCCTAGTGCTGATGCGCTGTGTCTCTGTCCCGGCCGGCTCCACTGAGCATGCGCGGGATCTCGCAAGTATTTTGAGATCCCCGCGTGCAGTCTGGAGCCGGCAGTCGCCGCAGCAGGGACAGCGCTGTCCCTGCTGTTGGGATAGGCTAACGCCAGGCTGTAGCTGTCGATAACGACAGCTACAGCCGGCCGAACGGTCATGCAGTATGACCATTCGTACATGGCCCTGCCGCTCGGCGCTGCTATCTTGTAGATAGCAGCGCCGATAATGACAGGGGCGCATAGCGCCCCTGTCATTTACCTCCCAGACCCCTGATCATACATCGGGGAGAAGCGGTAGCGCACATAACGTGCGCTGATACCGTTTCTGGGCTTCGTACATCTCCCCCGTTATATTTTATGTTTGCACTATTTCTGTTTATGCTCTTTGTAAGGCTCTACAGACCCCTTGTCACTCACTTTAAATAAAGGATACTAATAAGGATTATTTTAGATAAGTGTATCTTATCTAGGGAACGCTATTTAAAAATATTAGAATGCCTATGTAGTGCTAGTAGTAGCGTAGGGAGAAAGACTTAATGGGGTGCAAGCACATATGTTGTAGAGATTCTTCAGCACTTTAGAGGAGCATAATTTAGCAATAGCAAGGGGTATATTTACTAAAGTGCAGGTTTTTAGAAGTGATGTTTCTTATAGTAACCAATCAGAATCTAGCTATTATCTTTTAATCTTTTAGAAGGTGCTAGATTAATGTTAAGTAGAAGCTGATGGGTTGCTAAGGGCAACATCTCCACTTCTAAAAACCCGCACTTTAGTAAATATTCCTCCAAGAGAGTACCAGAGACATCATGTTTGGGAGAATTTATGCAATTTGTTAAAGTGATTTTTTTTTCATTGCAGTCAGGTGTCATATTTTGTTGATCACTTTCAAGGAGGATTTATAATATGAGACTAGTAGGCATGTGGCTGTGTTTTATAATATGAGACTAGTAGGCATGTGGCTGTGTTTTATAATATGAGACTAGTAGGCATCTGGCTGTGTTTTATAATATGAGACTAGTAGGCATCTGGCTGTGTTTTATAATATGAGACTAGTAGGCATCTGGCTGTGTTTTATAATATGAGACTAGTAGGCATGTGGCTGTGTTTTATAATATGAGACTAGTAGGCATCTGGCTGTGTTTTATAATATGAGACTAGTAGGCATGTGGCTGTGTTTTATAATATGAGACTAGTAGGCATGTGGCTGTGTTTTATAATATGAGACTAGTAGGCATGTGGCTGTGTTTTATAATATGAGACTAGTAGGCATCTGGCTGTGTTTTATAATATGAGACTAGTAGGCATGTGGCTGTGTTTTATAATATGAGACTAGTAGGCATGTGGCTGTGTTTTATAATATGAGACTAGTAGGCATCTGGCTGTGTTTTATAATATGAGACTAGTAGGCATGTGGCTGTGTTTTATAATATGAGACTAGTAGGCATGTGGCTGTGTTTTATAATATGAGACTAGTAGGCATCTGGCTGTGTTTTATAATATGGGCTGTCAATTGCTTTCATTTTCTGCTCGCAGCTGCTGAGCAGCAGCCGCAGCAGTCTCCTATGCCGGTGAGGGGAGCGATCACATCGCGCCCCCCATAGCTCTGCGCCGCGATGAGTGGCTCACAGCTCCCTCCTCCACAGCGTGCAGCACCTCTAGGCGGCAATGCAAAAATTATTTTTAAACTTTTTTTATCCTAAAGAACCATTTGTTTTGTCTAATTTGGTGGGCACCAGATATCGTCAGTAAAATACTTGTAAGAGTTCTCTTTGACTTGTTTGGAAATCCACAATCTAGAGTCCCTGTCCCTTAAGGTGAATCAATAATCTTCCTCTGGGGGACAACCCAGATCAGACTCCCTTTGAAGCAAAATGTTTGCATATAAGTTTTCTTTGATTGTATCAAGAAATTATGCAGAACAGAGATTATACCCTTCTTTAAAGTCTTGCAATAACAGTAATTTCTATGACTTCAAAATGTTGCAAAGCATTGTAAGGAGGAAACAAAATGTTTCAGCTATAGGAATTCCCCTATTAATCCAGGATGTGGAGTGCAGTAAATATTGCTCCCCATAGAGGGAGGAGTTTGAGGTTGAGAAATCAGTTTCAAACATTGCATGCAGTTATTCCAAATATAAACTTCATATCTTAATGGTGAGGACTATTTTTTGTCTGGTAAATTCTTTAATTTCTTGAAGACACTGGTTTGAAATGAGGCTGCTGGTGCTTTGTAAAAAAAGTACTTCATAACCTACGTTTGGATGGGTTGAGTGTGTATGCTGGACCAAGTTGTACAGTTTATCATATGGGCTAATTTGGGAATTTCTGCTGTGACACATTTGGGGTTGTATGATAATTTGCCAGCTGGATTTTTGATGGATAGTATGTTACTTTGTAGTACCCAGGTGTTAAAGTGAGCCAGAATGGGGCGGATCTGCGTTCCATCCGTTCCATTTGAAGATCCAGCCCACCTTACATGGCCAGTCGCCTCACACCGCAGGGAGGCTCCATTTGCTGGGCACCAACTGAGATTTTGTTACCAGCGAGCGTCCGGTTCCTTCCCCACAGTAGCAGCTGGAGGCTCCATGGAGTTCACTCCAGAGCTCCGACTTCCTGCTCCCACATTGGGCACCTTGGGAGAGACGTATTGACGTCTCTTCTATAGTTCCGAGGAGCGGTCGGATCGGACGGCAGCGGAACTTAAGGTAAGTATTGTGTTTGTACTTTTAATTGTATTTTTTTTGTAAGGGCTACTACTACTGGGGGCATTACTACAGGGAGCATTACTACAGGGGGCATTGCACAGTGGGCACTGCATAAGGGGCACCACTACTTTCCATGCAGCCCTCTCCTCCCTGCCATCCTGATGATTGACAGCTGATGTCAATGGGAGGCGGGGCTTAAGCCAGGTGGTCATGAGTGGTGGGACCTAAATAGGGCGTGGCCTAAGCCAGTTGGTGCTGGCAGATAGGCTGGCTATGAGTCAGATAGGGCTACCATAATAGCAGGGGAGTGGCTTTCCATGGGAAGCCTCTATCTGCTATTGCAGTACGGACTGGCAGTACATGGGGAAGAAAACACCTTCCCCTGAGACTGCCTGTGATCAGCAGGGGAGGACTTCCAATGTGAAGTCACTACCACTGCTAGGCAGTCCTGCGGGTGGTGGATTTTACTGGGGGGCTGCAGTCCCTAGGTAAAATCCGCCACTGCTGCTTACTAATATTGGGGCGATTCTGAGTTGAGAGCAAAGCAAAACCAGCAAGTAACTCTGCACCTGGACGAACCATGTTGCAATGCAAGGGGTGCAAAAAAAAAAAAATTATACACACATATATATATATATATATATATATTTTTTTTTTTTTTTTTTTTTGCATGAAGGGTAAATAATGGCTGCTTTTGCAGGCAGTCCAAAAATGCTGGACAGCTTTATTTTTGCATTATAATATAGGTATGAGATAGAACATGCCCATCTTACTCGAAATATCTCTACCTATTTTAAATCTGCCTCACCTACAGTTCAACTTGGTTTTCCCAAGGTATAAAATTACTTGCATATTTGCATCAATATTCTTCATAGGATCGCGCTTCCAATGAGATGGGAAAATCTATGTATTATACACTCATATGCTGGGTACACACTAGACGACATGTCTGGCATATCTGTCGCACCGTCGGTCCAAGGGCCCCCCCCCAACCCACCCCGGGTCCTGCCGCAAGATAGGTTGACTGGGAACACATTGTTAAATGTCTATCCAGCTGAAAACCTGAATAGTTTTGTGACTGTGGTGCTATAATTTTACAAAATAATTTTGTTCATATAATCTAACTGCATCGTGATTTGTACATATGTGGTAAAAAAAAAATTCTATTCAAATCTTGTTAATTAGGAGTCTGTGACATATTTTATTTTATACAACAGTTATAGCTATATATAAATTACAGTGTAAGTAATACAAGTAATGGCAAAATTGCTTCAATATTTCTAAAATGGAGTGGAAGATTGCTGAAGATACGCAGAACACAGTATAAGAAATCCGCGGAAAGGTGTCCCATTACATGTGTTTGTGAAACCTCAGTTTAAAGTGCTAATATGCTATTATGCAAATTATAAAAACACAGCTGGAAACAAATGGAAAATACATTTGCAATCAGTGTTTCTCCTCATCATATTAATCAGGCATATTTAGCTTATATGAAATTGATTTTCAGGAACATTTTGCTTTAATAAGTTTGCAGAATGTATGTTTTAGGATGTTTTCGGAATATACTTGTATATATTTAAAGAGTAGGGCTGCACTCAGGTATATAAAAACACATAACAACAGGTCCTGAGATGCAATATTTAAGTAGTTTTGCTTCCCTGATGAAAGTATAAAGTAAAGATATTGAAATTTTGGATCTCACAAACTGTTCCGGTTTTGTTATGTCTGAATGCCGCCATCCTCCTTATCTACATACAGTATGCATGCCTCCATTGGGAAGGCAACAGGGTAAGATTAATCTGTGTTTGTTGTGAGTGTCAGATCTGTCTGCTTATCTATCTACAGATGGGTCCTCAAACACTATTGCCAAAGTTTCACCAAACAGCAGGTCCCGTGCGACTTGCTTGCACTGAGCATCTATTTCACTGCCTTTTTTTCACACCAAGTTCCGTTGTGCATCATCTGCAGCTTTATATATATTTAAAACTAATTCCTGTGCGGTTAAAGTCGTAGCCCGGTGTATCTGGTAAGGATCGAGTGATGCATATTGAAAGAAAAAGTTGCTACGCTACACTTCACTCTCGCCGGATGTCTCACCCCGCATGGCGTATTGAGGCTTGGTGTACACCACAATCCACAATAAAAGCTACAAGAAACCATTATATTTGCACTGGATACAGATGTGTCCTCATACATTGTTGCTGCAGTCGCGCCCAACAGCCTTACTCTACGCGCCAGGTCCTGTACGACTATGCTTGCGCCAAGCATCTTTTATGTGTCTTTTTCGCACAAAAGTACAGCTTAGGCTCAAAGTGATGCGACTAAGACACTATCTCCAAACGCCAAGAAATCCGGATCTCCCCATGTAGTAAACGGGACCTGGGTTGTCCGACCCAGCTTACCTGTTTACACTGACCCTTAACCCGGGTCACTGGAACCAGGTTTTTTTGGGGGATCCTTTTCCACTGTTACGGCGACCCGAATAGACACTGCAATAACCCAGGTTATTGCAGCAGTGGATAAGGGGTATAAGTCTGAATCTGTATACGGGATCTGGATATGATGGAACTCCCCTATCTGGAGAGAAATAAGCCAGAGTGAGACTGCCGGAATAATGTAGCTGCTACGCCTATTTAGTTTTCAGCAAAAATATATACGACTAGCCTCACCACATTGAGCCTGATGCAGCAATGGAAAGAAATCAGACATATGTTGCTCACAAACCACATGCACTGAAAAAATGTGTATACTAGCTAATGTGCAGTTGCTCCCATGTGAATACTTTGTTTGCTCTCAGTCATCATCAATGCCCACTTGCACCTATACTAGGTGCAACAAAAGAGGTCATCCAAAGAAAGACATATCTTTTGAGGGGTACTCTTAAGGTGCTTACACACTAGATGATATTATGCAGGATTTGTGCAAGTAATGAGTGTCCACTTACGATTACGATGCCGATGTGCGTATGCGCAGGTAGTCTATCCTATCTTCAGATCTTACCTACAGCAGGTAAGATCTGGCAATCTCGTACACGATCCGCAGCAAATTGTTCAGTGTTTATGCCTGAACGATATGATGATCTGATCCGTACGATGCATATGTCACTTTGACACAGATGTATGCACGGATCAGTGAGATCTGTCCATGCATCTGTTTTAAAAAAAATACTTAAAAAGTGTAAAAATAAAAAACAATGTGCCCCCCCCCCCCCCCTAAAGCACAACCAGCCTCTGGCTTTTCAGAGCCAGTGCTGGTTGTCAAAATACATGTGACAAAAGACGGGGTCCCCTGTATTTAGCACAACCAGCACTGGCCTAAGCTGAGCCGATCCTGGTTTTGGAAATACATGGGGACAAAAAGAGTATGGGTCCCCTGTATTTTCCATAACCAGCACTGGACTCTTTCTAGCGGGGGAGTAATGCCACAGACAGGGGAACCTTTTCACCCTTTGACCGCTAGTCAGCCCAGGCCGGGGATCCCTGGGGAAGTGGGGACCCCCCAATAAAGGGGTCCCCCTCTCCGGTAACATATATAGGGACATATTTATTTACCCGTGATCTTATGCTGGGTAAATCGCCGCGGCTATCACGACCATTTTTTCATTAACATGGGTATATACACTCCTGATTCCCACACTATCCTATTAAAAAAAGTGGTTAAAGTAATTTTTCTGGCAAAATCCTGTATTAAAAATTGTAAAAACAAAATATGTTATTTGCCCACTATTTGATGCAACTATATGGAAAGGAATGGCGGTTCAAATCCCAACAGTGGCTGCCCGACATGGGTGAATATCCCGATCGTCCCCAGGTAAGTATTTACTAACCTAACCCCTAACCCTAACCCTCTTTAGGGGTGCCTAACCCTAACCTTGCCCCCAGTGCCGAAACCTAACCCCCTCTTCCCTGCCGCCTAAACCTAAGTCCCCCCTGGGGTGCCTAACCCTAACACTCCCTTCCCCTAGCCTAAACCTAACCTCCCGGGGGGGGGTGCCTAACCCTAAGTCCCCCCCGGGGTGCCTAACCCTAACCCTCCTTTCCCCTAGCCTAAACCTAACCTCCCAGGGGGGTGCCTAACCCTAAGTCCCCCCCCCGGGAGCCCTAAACCTAACCCTCCCCCTCGCGGCTGTCCGCAGCGGTGCCCAGCATCACTTCGACCAGGATGCCGGGCGCCGGTCTCCCGGCGTCGGTAAAATGACAGGCGTCTAGATTTAGACGCCTGTCATTTAACCCTCACCGGGATAAAGCAGTCGGGAAGCCGGCCGTCGGAATTACGTCCGCCAGCTTCCCGACTGCATACCAAAGGAATAAATACCGTGTAGGCATTTCTATGATTTTTTGCTAAACTGTGTTCTATCAGTGCAACATACTATCATCCTTACCTGGATTCAATCAGCCTGTATTCAATACAGCTACTTTCTATGTTTTTTCTCCTCTCAGTCATTTTGAACAGTTTTAAACAAATGTGCTTTTAAATTCACTTTGAACGCTTCTAACCTCGCTTAGGCTCGCCTCCTAAAGTACCCACAAGTCTGAATCTGAATGAATCATGAATTATAATATCTGAATTGCAAAGCTGTTTTTCTAGTCGAACATCTAATCCAAAAATTTGTTGAATTATCATTAGCAAGATGGTGGCGTGCAAGGACGCAGCGGCTATACAGTGTTAGCACGATGGCAGCGCAAGGACGCAGCGGCTACACAGTGTACCCTACATCATAATGTTACTATGCCTACTAGGGGGTGGAGCTCTGGGCCCTTGTTTTCCGAGATTAATATATCCTCGAGCTGTTATGATGTTGTCTTTTCTTTTTTTAATTAGTAGTGTAATTGCTGTCCGTTTTATTATGTGGTATAGTGCTGTTTGGTTTTTCATTGACATCATTAGCGCTGTTAATGACAATAAAGTATCATTATTATAATTATTTTTATTATATGGAGTTGGACCCAGGAGTATAAACCTGTTATTTCTAGAGCAAATCCAATATCATAACAGCAGTTTTAGAAATCTGTTTGCATTGTACTCAAATTTTGTGTGACTTTAATATATATTCCGTCACAAAGGTGTAACATTTCTACAGTAGAAAATTGCATTGCATAAACCCAGTTAGTATTTTTTTTTTCAGTGCAAGACCCTCATAAATTGTCTTGTTAAGAATAATGTCTGTTGATGTTGATGCATTAATATATGAACACTATGCATGTTTCTCATGCAGGTTGGACAGTGCAATGCATTAAGACACAACTTTGAACAGTCAGGTTAATTGCCCTTCTATCTTGTTTACATACTTCAAACCAAATAATCTAAGACAACAGAAAGTAAAGAAAATTAATTATGTTTGTTGTCATGGAAAAGGTCTCCGTCAGATGAGGCTTGTACACGTCTCCATCCGACCTTCACTATTAAAGATTTTTTCAGATATGCAGCAATGAAGAACCTTAAATAAAGGGCAGCGGTAAGAGTAGAAACGCTGTCAATATAACAAACAATTCTGAACATGTGGGAGGATTCCTATCAGCATGTAACAGGCACTTCACTGCTGTTGCTAGGAAACCCTTTTCTATTGCATACTTGAAGAATTGGTTCCCTGGTCATTTTGCTGCAGCATTGATGAAAACACATATTGCACATAACCAAAGTAGACAGGTTGAATATACTTATCACTTGCACATTCTGCGAGTGATTTCCTATATGCATATAGTGAAAATAATGAAAACAGACAAGGATTTGGGGGTTCAGGAAGATTGTAAAATAAACGTCATATTTTATATTAGGACATTGTATTGACTTTTTCTCCTAATTATGTCCATATACGAGTAAGTTATCTAACAAATATATTTGCATACATGGATTGTTCACAGCCCAAGCATATACATCCTCTCAACGTTATGATCCTTCTTAGATGTAATTACACTTGCAGTGGAAACACAAGCACAGCATTTTTAGTTTTTAAGAAAACTGCTTTTTTAATGAACCTTGAACTACCATGTTCTAATTGTCTTTATATTTTAGAATTTATTTATTATATTAAATCATCCCAAAGACAGTTCTTTTTAAGTTTAATATTTTGGTATAGAAAAAAAATGTATACAAACTTCAAGTAAGATGGGGGCTTATATATGGGGAAGAAAGTGATGGTCATTGTTATCCTATTAATCACAAGTACAATGCTGTGTAAAAATAACTTATTGAGTAATTTTGGCCATATTTCTTCAAGTCGTACTTGCCAACTGATGCCCTGAATAGCAGCAATCTCCATGACTCCCTGAAGAGTCTATCAATCTCCCTGTTTACACCATACCCCCATTATGTAGCTTTTACATACTTGAAAAAAAATTAATCAGATATATATATATATATATATATATATGCATTCAAATTTGATCCTCAGCATAGCCACCCCCCCCCCCCCTTCCCATCCCAGCATAGCACTGGGCCCCTGCAAAGCTCTTGATGGCCTTGGCTTCAGGGCTATACTCTTCCTGGCACAGAACAGAAAATGCCATAACATGGCATGAAAGCATACTTGCCAGCTCTCTTTGATTGTCAGGGAGACTCCCTGAAAAGTCTAACAATCTCCCTGATTGCACCTTACCTCCAATATGTACCTGTCATATAGTTGAAAATTAAATCCGAGAGATACATATTCAAATCGGATCATCAGTGCCATTTCCCTGCATTGGTTATAAGGCACAATGATCCCTATAGCTACATGCATTTTCAAATAAGGTTTATTGTGGCCACTTACATGCACCAAACTATGTAACTCCTTTGGGGTCTTGTTTACATTTGGATGTAAGTCAATTTTACGACACACCTCTGAGGTGGCAGAGAACACGCTAACATTACCGCCATGCACATATGTGTTGCTTTCACAATCTCCCTGAATTTATTTTTCAAAAGTAGGCAAGTATGCTTCCCCTCACAGTGCCAACCTCTCCTTTAAGTCTCTGCGCCAGAACTATTATACACCAAAGCAATGCACTGAAGACATCTAAAGACCCAGTATGGTGGAGTCTTGTTCATCATAATAAATGCAGTACAGGTTCTGCTGCCTGATCAGTCCTATCAAAGAGGGTCACCCCCTCTTCATTGTTCCCCTCTGTGTTTCTGAAGTTACCTCTTTGCCTTGCCTTATGGATCCTCCCCAATGTGTTGTCCACTTGCTTCATATATATTCATAATTTCCCAATATTCCATTTGTATTTTCCCAGATATTCTGCCTAACCCCATGCCTCATGCCTGACTCTTGCCTTTTCCCTGCTCTTTTGAGTATACCATATTGTGCTGTCCTCATGTCTCCCCTTTATCTCCATGTGTCATCTACCCCTTTGTGTTCTGTCTGGACACCTTATGTTATCCTCCTTCTCTTCAACATCCTGATAAATATTTATAATTTTGCTATTTAAAAGTAAAAAAAAAAGCAAAGCCCAATGTTCAGCCCCCAGGTGCACTCCAACACAATGTATCTGCTTTAAGGATTCAGTTAGTATAGTGTATATTCTCTTGTTTATATGTCTTGTAATAAAAAATAAACAGCTTTAGTTATAATTGCTTAAAAAGCCATCACAAACATAGACAACAAAACATATGTTTCTTATTCAGGATTGAACACATGTAACATTTCAATCAAGATCAAGCCGTTTTAGAATTCCTGTCACAATACTTCACTTGTGTATCAATATTAAATCTTTTAATTTTCTAGAAACTAGTAACATATCAACAAGTAATTTAAATATTTCTTAAAGAACTAACTGAGGCAGCCAATTGATTTGGTCATTGGTTTGCATTGCTCCACATATTGATCTGGTATTGATTGTGTTATAATTAGGTACATAGTATAATTATTATTATTCAATTTTCATCATAGTAGAAGGAAGAAATATAACTTTAAAAGTCATTATAACCACAGTATTTTTTTTAATACAGAAAATTATCAGTGGCCAATTAAGATTTATCAATCAACAAACCTATTTTGTTGCCTGATAACCATGTAGGCAAGTAATTTTCAATTATTTTTCTATATTTTATTTAAGTGTTGAATTCTTACCAATATATTTTTTCTAATGAGTCATTTAGTTTTTAAATATTGCCAGCGCAATCAATGCAATTTCTCAGAGGCTTATCTAGGGCAGGGCAGCTGGGGCACCTGACAGAGGGGTGCCTGCCAACTCACCCTTGTGCTGCCCCCTTACCCTCAACCTGTGCGCCTGACAACTCACACCTGTGCTGCCCCCTTACACTCACCCTGTGTGCCTGCCTCCTCCACCTGTGCTGCCCCATTACCCTCACCCTGTGTGCCTGCTAGCTCCCCCCTGTGCTGCCTCCTTACCCTCACCCAATGTGCCTGCCACCTGACCCCTGTGCTGCCCCCTTACCATGTGTGCTTGTCCCCTCATGCTGTGTGCCCCTTACTCTGTTTCTTTTATATTTTTAATTTCACTGATCACTTGCTTTTGGTATGATGACATCACAGTGGTGATACTATGAATTGGGGGGCACTTGTGTTATGCCATACTATGAATTTTAGGCACTATGGTGCTCATACAATTCGTGGGCACTACGCTGTGGCATACTATGAAGTGGAGGCACTATGTATATAATACTATGAATTGGGGACACCACGCTTTAGCATTCTATGAATTATAGAAAAATTTGTCGAGCCCTGCATATCTATCTATCTATCTATCTATATATATATATATATATATATATATATATATATATATATACACTTATATCCATGTGTGACCAGCACTCTCACATGAAAGACAAATGCTGGGGAGCTAAATCCTCAGTGTTATTCCCATAAAAATGGGGACACCTAAATAAAACAAAGAAATTAAAATGCATTCACTAGGGCTTTTTAAAAAAATTTAAGTACAAGGCTTTATTCCATAATCACAGCATAATGAACCTTGGTGAGTGCACTCTATTTTATTTGTTCTACAGTATATACACTGTGATAGGATCATTGGTAAAGTGGTCTGTGGCAGGTACATTTGTCCCAGATTCCTGTCTTATGTGTTTTAAACCCCCAGGAGAAAGTCTGCAGTATAGCAGGCTTGAGTTTCGGCTTTTTGAAAAGCCGGTTTGGGACCTGGGGGTTGTGGGTGAGAGGAGAGGGAGGGCTCCACCCACGGCCACTCCAGGTTTTGGTTCTCGCAGCCTGGTAACAGGCTTGTTAGGGTTTCCACCTGAGAGTGGCCAATATAAGCCTAGTTTGGATAAGGCTGAGTGTCTCACCTGGGAGAGCAGGCAGGGAGTTTGCTCAGAGACACTTGGAAACCTAACTGTGAGTGTTGTGCTGTGCTTTTGTTGCTGGCGAGGGCATTAGGCCCTGCCAGGTTCTGGTAGTGAGGGAACTACCTGTGAAGTTAGTGCCCCGACAGAGCTAGGATTTATATTTATGTTTTCTTTATATTTCTGACATTGTACAATAAAGACTGGCGCCGACCAGCTTGTACTTGCATCCAGACTGGTGTGCTGCTTCCCTGCTGCTGTGTGTGTGTGTAAGGAAGAAGTCCTCTACCCAGGAGAGGGACCCCCTAACCTAACTGTGTCACAACACTTATAGAGCTATTTTATATTTTGATTGTGATTGGCAAATCTGTGAAATCCAACATGTTCGATTTCACAGATCCTGGAACTTAGCATCTCCGCATCATAGGAACGCGACAATTTGGAGAGATCAGTGGTTGTTAAGTACAGATGGCTCTGTTTGGTTCTGTATACTGCATTTGTCAGATATCACTCATCACATGAAACAATGTGCAGAACTTTGCAGTTTCACTTTGGCTTTGTTTCTTCTCCACTATTGTATACTGCCTGCCCTGAGCCTTGGAATAAGTCTTTGACTTCACTAATTGTATTAATCCTTTTGTGGAATCAATTTTCTTTATTACTTTGCGTTTACTGTTAAAACCATTATGTGTATTATAGATTTACTGGGCAACACATTAGTATCATACTATTCTGGCATTGTACCATATCTACCAGGGCCGCCATCAGGGGGCAACTGTCGGGACTATAGTCCCGGGACCGGACATAAAGGAGGCCCGGGTGACAGCGGAGAGAATAAGCACCACCTACATTTTCAAGTTGGTGCCGGCCACGTGCAAGTCATAGCCTGTGGACTGACAGCCAGTCAGGAGTGGTGGCTCCTGAATGGCTGCCGGGGCGCAATCTCCGATAGGCTCGCGCCCTGTGCATAATTCAAAATGCAGCTGCCACCTAGGCCCCTCTCTCTGTCCGGGTGAGTGTGAGCGGCATGCCTGGAGCAGGAGCAGCAGTACGGCAACCACCTGCCAGTGGGGGAGATTGTGCTGGGAAGAGAGCAGTCTGGGAGGGAGGAAGGAGCAGCTGCAGCAGGGGAGAAGCTACACACAGCCGCTGTCGCATGTTGGTCAAGAAGTACTGCTTGGACGGCAGGAGCAGGAGAGGTTGCGGGGGATCCCACTTCACATACAGATATTCCTGTGGTGGAGACTTACCGGGTACAGAAACTCCCGCTCTCACTCCCTTACCCTGCGCTCTTGCCCTGCTCTCAAACCCACTCCCTCACCCTGCTCTCACACCCTCACCCTCCTCTCACACCCACAACCTCAATCCGTTCTCACACCCCACTATCACACCCTCACCCTCCTCTCACACCCACACCTCGCTCACACCCACAACCTCACCCCGCTCTCACACCCTTACCCTGCTCTCACACCAACATCCTCACCCTGCTCTCTTACCCTCACCTTTATATGATAGATTGACATGTTATAACACCCACCCACACAGCCCAAACTTTGACAATTGTTTCTTTAAAACTGGTTTATTCACCAATTGAGCCCCACCTCCGCTGTAGCTCCATCCACATTATCCACACCAAAGCCCACCTCTGACAAACTGCCCCCCGCCACCCAAGGGAAGGGGCCTTAGTCTAAATTAACAAACATAGACTGATGTAAGCAAACAATAACTTGCGTATATAGGGCTGGTATACAAAGCAATTGCTAGCAAGGCCCTCCAAATAATTATAGTGGAGCGGTTACCCCTCAAAACAAACTAGAGTCCACTAAACTGTTCCAACTCCCCCCATAACCAGAGAATAAATGAAAAAATCACGACAAAACAGCAGATGGACCAGAATATACAATAAAATATATTAAGTGATCAAACAAAATAGGGAGAGCACTTAAGACAGGGGAAACCAGTAACGGACTCACGAAACCCCCAGATCGGCATCAGGAAACAGGAAGGAGTCCAAGGCAAAAAAGTCAACATGGAAGCCCCGGACATCCAGCCAGCCAGGCCTCAGCATCTGCAGGTGTATTGAAAAAGAGTGGTGCCATCAACCACCACACGAAGACGGGACGGCTTTTTTGTACCTCAACAGCAAAATCAGGAAAAACTGAAATAGAGTGATTATCCAACTTGAGAGGACCATGGAGACGGATCAGCTGCAAGACTGCGTCACGGTCTTCGTAATGAAACATGCGGGCAATAAATGTCCTTGGTGGGGCTCGCGGAGGCCTAGCAGGCATGCGGTTGGCCCCTTCAACGGAAAGCTGCGAGGGAGAAGGCATCTTTACCAAAGAGTTTCACCAACCACTCCTCCAGGAACTCCTCAGGAGCAGAACCTTCAGCCCTCTCCGGCAGACCCACAAAGCGCAGGTTATTTCTTCGGAGGCGTCCCTCCAAATCAGAGAGCTTGGAACGACAGGCAGCCACTTCAGTGGAGAGGACCGCAATCTGCCCAGGTATTGGCGTTGTAAGATCCTCCACAGCAGAGATACGATGTTCAGCCTCCCCAACTCATTCCCGTATTTTCTGAAGATCATCACGGATCAGGGAGATATCAATCTGCACTTCACCTATCTTGTCAGTGACCCTCTTTTCCGACTCCACAATAGCGTGTAAGATATGTGAAAGCTGAGAGTCATTTACATAATCAGATGCAGCAGCCGGAGGAGGAGGTGGCGGAATGACAGGAGGAGGGTCGACTGGCAGATTAGGAGTAGTGGTACGGGCAAAGCGTTCCACTTTAGAGGCCGCCCCAGAGGAATGGCCGGTTTTCCCCATTATACCACAAAAGGATCACCAGAAGATACTGGGAAATAGAATATTAATGCCGGCAGACCAGGAAATATAGAAAGATCAAATTGCAGCCCAGGAATAAATCAGGAAATACAGACAGCACAGCAGGAATCCAGGAGGAACTACAGGTCCCAGCCAGTCACCCGCAGATATTAATCACAGCAATCCGCAAATGAGCAATAGTATGAATATAGAACAGGCACCACTGCAGGGAGATCAGGCAGCCAGGGGGGAGGGGGGAGAAATTTAACACCACTTAGCCGTTTAGAGAATCACTGTACTTTAAACTTGCAGCAGGATTACTGTATGTGTGACCAAATCCAAGAAGGCCACCATCACTGTGCAACACCCGGAGCCAGCACCACAGCCTGAGGCAGAGGGAGATCTGATCCGGCCAGCAGTCCACCCAGCAGAAGAGAAGAGCAGTATCTTGCCCCAGAGGATCATCAGAGCCAGGAGGGAGAGGAGAGGAGACCCGCAGTCAGCAGCCGCCGGGCAGTATCAGCGGGAGCCCTCCACGTGACCAGCAGAGGAGAGGAGACCACAGCCGGATATCAGTGTCCGCTTCCAGCCACTCGTAAGCACCGGAGGGAGAGGAGAGATGGCCCAACACCAACCCAGGGGCAGCAGCACACACTCACCCACGATGTAGGTGAGTTTAAAGCCAGGGGCACCGCTCCCTCAGGATGTAGGCAGGATATTTCAAGGGTGATCGCGGTGTGTATTTAGACGCCCACTAACCTGTCTGAAGACGCCCACTTATACACGTCATCTTCAGGAAGTGTATGCAACCATCGAGTACCATTGGAATTGAACGCAGCACTTGTGGTCGATCATAACCTACCGCAAGCACTGTGCGGCAGCTACGAGCGAATGCAGCCACCCTATTCAAGTTATGACACATAGTAGTGCCCTTTTTACACAGTGCCCACATTAGTGCCCCTTCTACACAATGCCCACAGTAGTAGTGCCCCTAATGCACATAATGCCTACAGTAGTAGTTCCCCTTATGCAAAGCCCACTTAGTGGTGCTCCTTATGCAATGCCCCCAGTAGTGGTGCCCCTTATGCGGTGTCCCCAGTAGTGGTGCCCCTTATGCAGTGCCCACAGTGGTAGTGCTACTTATGCAGAGCCCACAGTAGTGGTGCCCCTTCTGCAGTGCCTTCATTAGTAGTGCCACCAGTGTAATGCCCCCAGTGGTAAAGCCATTAGTTGTTCCCCTAGTAGTAGTGCCCACAGTAGTATTGCTCCCTAGTGCCCCCACGTTAGGGTGCGACCATACCTTTAGTCGTTCAGTGTAGGCAGCCTCTATCGTTCCTGAACATGGCCAGTCTGTCGTTCTCGGCAGATTGACCTGCATGTTCAGCCGATGATTGATGTCGGAACCGACCAGCAGGAGCGAGCATTGCTGGTCGTTACCGACATTATAGTGCACAATTTGTGCATGATTAATGAGCGATTGCATGATAACGATATCGTAATCGCGCAATCACTCATTAATATCTGCTAGTGGATACGTGGCTTTAGGCAGGTAGAAAACTTAAATAAAATGCAGCTGCACCTACTGATCACTATTGCAACTGGGAGTAATTGTAAACGCATTCCACCTCAGGTGTGCGATTTCCATAGTGGGTTCTTTTGCAATAATCTGTGCTTTTTTCCCTTATAGTTTACTAGGTGGAGGAACTAGTGTGCTCACACACAAACCCTCCAACAACCGAGAAGTCCATCAGTGCACCTGTAATAAAAAAAATGCAGCAGACTTGTGAAAAGAAAACTCAATAATATCGAAAAAAAAATTGTAGAAAGCATAAAGATGAAATAAAAATCATAAAGACAACATTTTTCTTTTAATTCAGGATAAAAAAAACTGTTCATAAAAATAATTTTAATATTTTATTGAAAAGAAAAATTGCCTATGGGAGTCTCAAGGGGCAGAAATTTATTTTGCACATGTGTGGAATGGATTTCCTTTTAAAAGTCGGTAGATGGAGGCAAACGGCACGGTTGAATAGGACCATATCAACTAAAGCCCAATGCATCCCATGCAACTGTGCCAGATAAGTGGTCAAAAGCAAAGTAGGATTGAGCAAATCCTCTCCCTCCTTTACATACAGCTGAAGTCAAATCTTGCATATTTGCCATACTATACTAAATGGATTTGATACAGGAAAACAATTAAAACGGCAAAAGCAAAGCATCAGTTAGCTTACCAACTGGACGTTTAACCTATGTACTACTTGATGGATGTTTGTTCTAGGGAGATGGCTTACTACTTTCTAGTAAGGGTTCTGCTCATACAATGTGGCCATTGGCGGCACTGTACGTGGTTGTTGATTGAAGTGCACTCATCGCCTACACACAGAGGAGACATGTTCTGTGGGACATTATTCATGAAAATGCAACCTATGAATGAGACCATTTTCACATTAATTGATTATAATCATGTTCCTCTTAATAGTTTATGTCAAACAATTGAAAAGCAATATTGATTTTGCATTGAACCTATCTTTATTTATCTGCAGTATGTATTTCTGGATATATAAATAGACTAGCAAGTAAAAATAGTATAGAATTGTCAAATTGGTTGCAATGAAAAACTTTTCAGGAATATGTCTATCATCCTTGAACACATGTCATACTTCACTGAGCCTTGTACCACCTAAGCATCATTATCTTCAAGGTCATTTCTGCAATGCCTAGGCGATGTAGGAAAATGTCATGTATCTTGGGACTGAGATAGATGCTCTTATTTTTTTATACTATATTTACTGCTGAGCTTCTATCTATTTTCCAACTCCAATTAGACCTTACATAAAAAGCATTCAGCTGTGTGACTGTTCTCCATAGGCAGTCTTCTAGACACTGTTCATATCACATACCCATACAGTTAGTGATATTTTGTGCTCTAATTATATATCTGTTTCAAGGAATGATAGCTTTTATGTTATAGGAATCAGTGCATTTATTTACAGTATGTAACAGAATTAATCTTATAATGTGCATTTTAAACATGATGACATCATAGTTTTGGCAATCATCATCATGAAATCAGTATAAAATGCATGATGTTGTTAATCATCATGTGATTGTGAATTTGAATGTACTTATTTTGGCTGATATAGTAACTCTTGAATGCAGAAAATGTTCTTTGGTGTTATATCTAGGAATATTATACATCTCCTCCGTTTCAGACTACCACTGCAAAGGTGTTATTGGCGAGGGGGAAATGGGGCTGGACTAACAATTCAGGAATTCCTCTGGGGGATGTGTCCTCTTCGGAAACACATCTGTGACTCTCTTTATGGAAACTTTTTTTTAAGATTTTTGGGGCTCTGAAGCTTAAACTGTTATGGGGGACCCTTTGCAACCAGTAACAAAATAGGGCAACATCCAGATAAATAGATGTAGACACTCCCCTGAGAGAGAGACTGTAGATAAATAGATGTAGAAACCCCCCAGAGAGTGAGACACTGTATGTAGATAGATGTAGAAACTCCCCAGAGAGTGAGACACTGTAGATAGATGTAGAAACCCTCCAAAGAGTGAGACACTGTAGATATATAGATAGATGTAAAAAACCCCAAAGAGAGTGAGAGACTGTAGGTAGATGTAGAAACATTCCAGAGAGTGAGAGACTGTAGATAGATAGATGTAGAAACCCCCCTGAGAGTGAGACTGTAGATAGATGTAGAAACCCCCAGAGAGTGAGAGACTGTAGTTAGATAGATAGATGTAGAAAGCCCCCCAGAGAGAGAGACAGACTGTAGATAGATCACATACAAAACCAAAACTTGCTTCCTCTGGAGGATCCCAGCTATTGATCCTCCTGAGTGGGATCTCTGGAATTCCCCTGTCTGGTCTCTCCCCCACGCTGCGTGTTCCTGCCTCTGAGCTGCATGCCATCCCTCAGTCAGCTCTACTTTCAGTTTGTGGTCAGCACTGCAGGGCCGACTTCTGGCAGATGGAACAGCACAAATCGAGATAGGAGCATCTTGTGGCAGTACTGCACTAAGCAGTGACACTGACAGCAGCTCTCTATTCTGCGCCTGGTCGACTCGTAAGAGCCATCCTTTGTTCAGAGCTGTAGATAGAATGTGTGACGGCAAGTACTAATCAGGGGGGGTTCTGGATACTCAGAATCCCCCCTACTTGCACTACTGTAGAGCATATTATATTCTAAGGTTAATATTAAGTACTTCAACCCATTGGCTTAGGATTCTATCACTAAAATAACCTTATTTTAATAATGCACACTTAAAGAAACTCAATTGATTTTGTGGAAAACTTCACTCATTAAAAATAATTTGCTTCAGGGCCCCTCCGGGGTAAGGCGCCCTGAAACTTAAGCTTCTTTGGTTTCACAGTAGATCCACCTCTGACTGTAGTGGAGGGCTGAGGTGCCTGAGCAGATGTTGTTCCAGGCACTGTCACTTTCACATAAGGGGAATGGAACCTACCTTCTGATTATCATCTACTGTATAGCAAAAATACCCTCTAATATTACAATTAGTTTTCCATATTTATAGTACCGTATATACTCGAGTATAAGCCGAGTTTTTCAGCACATTTTTTGTGCTGAAAAAGCCCCCTCTCGGCTTATACTCGAGTCATGCCCGCATGGTACGCAGCTGAGTAGCATACCATGCGGGCCGCGGTGCAGACTGTGTCTCTGTGACATAGCTGCACCGTGTGTGTAGCGCTGACCGCACGGAGTTCGGTCAGCACTACACAGTGCCAAACACACAGCCGCCGGAGCCGGCAGCTGTGTGTTTGTTGCAATCAGCATCCGATGAGAGTCTGTCAGACTCTCATCGGCTGCTTTTGCTCCCACTGCGGGAGCCATCTTCCAGCTCCTGCAGTGGGTAATGGGAGAGATGTCGTCATGATGACGTCTCTCCCATAATGCAAAGCGGCCGGAGGAGCCAGTAGCAGCGTCGGTACCGGGAGCGGGGTTTCAGGTAAGTGTTTTTTTATTTTTTTATTACATCTCTCTCTACTGGGGGGGCTACTACTGGGGGCAGTACCAAGGGGGGGGATTACTACTGGGGGCACTACCATGGGGGGGATTAATACTGGGGGCACTACCAGGGGGGATAGTGCTACTGGGGGCACTACCGGGGGGGTATTACTACTGGGGGCACTACCAGAGGGGGAATATTACTACTGGGGGCAGTACCAGGGGAGGGATTACTACTGGGGCAGTACCAGGGGGGGGATTAATACTGGGGGCAGTACCAGGGGGGGATATTGCTACTCTGGGCACTACCAGGGGGGGTATTACTACTGGGGGCACTACCAGGGGGGTATTACTACTGGGGGCACTACCAGGGGGGGTATTACTGCTGGGGGCACTACCAGAGGGGGAATATTACTACTGGGGGCAGTACCAGGGGAGGGATTACTACTGGGGCAGTACCAGGGGGGGGATTACTACTGGGGGCACTACCAGGGGGATTACTTCTGGGGGCACTACCAGGGGGTATTACTACTGGGGGCACTACCAGGGGGGGAATTACTACTGGGGGCAGTACCAGGGGTGGGATTACTACCAGTAGCTGCTGCATTTCCCCCCTAGGCTTATACTCGAGTCAATAAATTTTCCCAGTTTTTTGTGGTAAAATTAGGTACCTCGGCTTACATTATGGGTCGACTTATACTCGAGTATATACGGTAAGTAATTCTATAAGTAAAATATCTGAGGGGCATATTTATCACAATCTGCATCTTAGATACAGATTGACTGTGATAAATTTGCCCAATATCGCAATGCGATATTTGAATACATCACAAGAATGTATCAAAAATTGCATGCAGGGACAGATCTTGTGATAAAGCGGCATTATTATAATAAAGGGATTTTTTCACAATTTATTTTTAGTAAATTTCAGGCAGATCGCATTTCCCATTACAAGTATGGGAAATGTGATCTGCTTACACAAAATATATGAATTGAAGGGATTGGAGAAGTTTTTCATGAAAACTACTCCAATTGCCCTTTAATAAATTTATGTGATACTAAAATAATGTGAAAAGGGTGCTCACAAACATTAGATGGATTTTTCATCCTGCTGCAATATTAGATGTTCCGATTAGTAGCATTTTTTTTGTCTTCATTTTAATTGAGATTTTAATATAATTGATTATTAATATGTGTTAATTTTATACTATACGCAAGTCTCTATTTTACTTTTTGCTTTGAATTGTGTTATATATTCTTTTGTCACTGCCAATTGACCTCTGGAATCATAGGCGCTTTATCAGTGGAGAGGGCCTGTGTGCAGTCTCTATGCGGGCTCCACCTCACAACGGCTCATGCACCGAGAACACCATGATATTGTGCATAACTTTGGGAAAATGACGCTGGCACCATTTTCTGACTGACTAATGAGTATACCATTTTCCCTGTGATTTATATAGAAGGAAGGTAAGTATAGTCAATGGGCTAGATTCAATTAAACAGAAATTTAATAGCGCCTGGAGGGTGCTCCTGGAGCTATTCAATTCAGTGCGCTGTATTGTTGGAGAATGCCAGTTCTCGCCTTCTAACATAGTGTTTAGTCGCGAGAACCGGCATTCTCCGACTAATCTGCCCGGCGCAATGCTTTTTCTGTGCCCCTAATAGCAGAAAACACCATTTTGCCTCGAGTTTTGTCGGATTTCTGCTCACACCCCAGGAGGGATGCGCAAAGAAATCCTTGAATTAAATTGAGGGAGCTCCCGGAGCTATTCAATTCGCGTTGAATTGAATCAAGCTCAATGGGTGCTGGGTGAGCAGAGTGGGCCCGCTAGTGTGGGCAGCACACCCTGCACCTATTATAGATATGCCACTGCTGGTGATATAATTAAGAACATTAACAGACTTTGGCAAAGTAAAAAAAAAAATAACAACTACTAATAAAAGACCTTGTAATGAAACACACTGATATTTTTATACTAGATTATTATTACTATTTATTACTAAAAATGATATAAAAAATACAGTGTCTGGCATTAGGTGACTTTGCCCTACTTGTTTTTTACATGCTGAATTCAGGATCTCTGCCTGGTGAATGGACCTACTTTTGTGAGTTATCAAATTGCATATTTAAAATTTCCACTGGCGAGCTGATAATGTGGTATAATGCCATGTGTGGAAGAACTGATATGGTGAACATAAGAGTATATGCAACCAACTCTGCAGTAGCCCATTACATTTGAGAGCTTATGCCTGGATTACTTATCTGCTAGTAAGATATAGAATTCCCATGAGTGCCAGGTCACATTCTTTTTGCTAAAGGTTGAGATCAGACTTGCTTTGTTCTTTTATTTGCACAACTAGAACAACTATATACCTCATGCTACTTTTACGGTAGTCCTCCTCTCTAGTCACCTGAGCATTGCGTGGCTCAATGCTACTGTGTTGTGTTTAAAATATGCTATACTATATCTGTAGTTAAAAAGCATTCTTTGTTTTTTTTTCAGCGCTTAAGATGCATACACATGGTATGATTTTAGTTAGCGATATTGAACGATAAATCGTTCATATCGTTCATTTTTATGCAGTGAACAGTCAACTAATGATGCGCATTCCCGCATGGACGATAACGATGTATATGGTCGTCCGTACATGCAGGCTAACTTGGACGATTTCAACACGATTTGCCTGTTAAGAGGTGACTTCACTGAAATGTCTATCATAGATATCTATCAGTGTGTACACCCAAAATCGTTTGCCCTGCACTACTGAAAGTTGAAGGGAAATATATCAGCGATATCGTTGGTTGTGCAGGTTGTACCGTGTGTACGCACCATTACCCTGAGTTAGTTGATAAGTCAATTACAACATTTATTAAGAATCTCAATAATCATAGATGTATATATACATTCATAAAATACAGATTAAATATAGATCATTTTCAGGTAATGATCTGCGTGGTGCATAAATAAAAATGCACAGATCATAAAAAAGGCAGCCTCTGGATGCTATATTAGGCTGATCAAATGAACATTGCACTGAGGCCCTGATTCAGAGCCGGACACTCTGACAGAGCGCTCGCTCTGAATCAGGGCCGTCCCTCTTAGTTTTTAGAGCGGCCTCCTGGCCGCTCGTATAGCTGTGGGTGATCACCCAAAGCTATAGCGAGCGGCCAAAAAGACCATCGCGACCATCGGGCTTGCGACGAGACCCTTGTGGTAGGGTCTCGTTGCCGCATGCGCAACGTTCCCATGGGAACGCCTATGTCTGGGAGGCCACGCCCCGACACACCCACCAGAGGGGGCGTGCTGTCACTCACCATCGACAGCACGCCCCCTTTGTGGCGAGACCCATAGCAACGGCTTGGCCGTCGCTATCCGGGTCTCGCGCATGCGCACTGGACCAACATCGACTCGCTTGCGAGCGCTCACTGCTTGCGAGCGGGTCTAAATTAGGCCCTAAGTCCCGTGAGTTGTAACAAACTTTCCTTCACTTATTATAGAGAGCACTTTAGTTTCACAATGGCGCTGATACAATGTATTAACTTTCAGTGAGAAAATATAATCTTATGTCTTTTTAGCCATTTATTAGCAACGTTCCCGTAAGAAATCAAAGCATCCAGTGATGGTTCCAGTGTAGATATAATTGCAACTAGCATTCCATATTAGAGATAGTCGCTTTTAATTAATAACTATAAATCCAAGTGTTCACAGAATATATTATCAGTATCCTTCTGGCAGTACTTACATAGCCACTTGGTACTCCTATTTCATATGCCAGCTCTGTCCTTCGCTCTTCTCCACTGTGATATTGGACTAACTTGTAGTCATTAGAAATGTAACCACCGATATCAGGTGTCCTGGGGTGAGCGGCTGAGCAAACCGTGGCAGAGGCACAATCTGTCAGTAGTGCGTTGTCAAGCGAGGTTCCGCTAATAATGTGCTTTTTGCGGAGTCAGCTTTTTGGAAAACTGATACTTTCCCCCTTACCACTGAGGTGTCCGTAAGGATTTCCTCACTGCCCGTCTCCCCCCCCCCGGCCACCAGTGTCCGTCCCGGGACCCCTTTCCCCCTGCAGCCACTGGTGCACCTCCTTCCAGCTGCCGCCAGTGTCTGTCCCAGCGCACCTCCACCGCTGCTGTTGGTGTCCTTTTCTGCCTCCTCCCCATCGTGTCTGTCCCGTTGGTGTCCATTCCAGCCCAAGCCCCCTGCGGGTGTCCATTCCAGCCCCCCCCCCCGCCCGCAAGTGTTCCGTGTAAACAGCAGCCTGTGAAGATTATCGGGGGCTGTACGCCATCGCAGGGTGGTGCACAGTTTCTCAGTCAAATTCCAAAAAAAAAGCATTTTCGGAACTTGAAATTTCATAATTTCTATATCCCCATACTATAGTACAAATTAGCTTACTATATGTTATAGTATGGGGATTGTGGAAATTGTTGAGACACAGTTGTAACCAGGATATATCTGTGATATCTCCTGCACTACAAGAATGATGAATGGGGCTGACACTTAAATTATACAAAATTAGGTGAAAATAAAATTTTACACCTGCTTTTGTATAAATTAAGTGATGATAAATAGACCCCTTAATATCATTACAAAGTGTTTCCAGGACCCCAAAATAAAAGATACCAGTTCTTAGGGGGGGATGTACTAAGCCTTGAAGAGAGATTAAGTAGAGCGATAAAGTACACTCTGGGCGATATATCAGCCATTCATTCGAACGACCAATATATTGTGAAAGCGTCGGAGGATGTGTACCCCCAATATGTCCTTGAGCGACCTCGTACACAGCCATATCACATCGGCTGTGCTGCTGGTGTGTACAGGCTACCTGCCAATTGCCCATACACATGCTGCAGGATCCCGGCGGTGAGTGACAGCTCAACTGGGCGGGCAAATTTTGTGTGTTAATCACTTAGTCACAACTCTTATGCTAGGTACACATTAGCCGATGTGGAACCAGCACGATATCGTAGACGGCGGGTCCCGGCATCGGCAAGTGCATACACACTTGCCGATTCCGGGAGCGCCAGCAGGGGCCATGCTGCATTTCAACAGCATGGCCCTCGCTGACTATATCGCCCGTTGGACCTGCATACAGATTCGAAGGGCGATGTCGCTGATGATGCGCGGGAGTGCGCATCGTCAGCAACATATCGGGTACACACTGCCCGAGGTGGACGATATGTCATCCAATCCGCCAGATCGGATGACATATCGTCTAGTGTGTAACCGGCTTTAGCCCCTAAAAGTGTTGGCCTACACTACTACAACCAGGCTTCATAATACTACATAATATCTGATTGGCTTCAGATTGGCCATTAGCAACAAGCCACCCTGCAAAAGGAACAAGTTCACCATCTGCCACATAACACTTTAACTCCCAAACCCCTTTTTAAATGCCCTTCTGGACCACATATATAAAATATGTATTCCATTATAATTGAATGTTACCTTTTCAAAATAAATTAGCTTAGTAACCAGTTAATGATGGAGAACCACAATATCAGCATTCCTTAAAGACAATGGACTTCATTCAGACCCGGTCGCAAGCGTTGAACGCTCGCAACCGGGTCGATGTTTAGGCCCTGCGCATGCGCAGGGGCTGCACTGCACGTGCGCAAGCCCTGGAGCGAGAGAGAAATTCTCTCGCTCCGGAGCTCATTACAAAAGGGGCGGCTGTCGATGTTGATCGACAGCTCGCCCCGTTTTGTAGGCGTGGCGGGGGGTTGGTTTCACAAACGGAGGTGTTCCTTAAGGAACGCCTGCCATTTTGTGGGCGGCCGCACTGACATCAGCAGTGATGTCAGTGGGGAGCTTCCTGCTCGATCAGAGCAGGAAGCTCCCTGGGGCTTGCGGTTGCCAAGACCCAACCTTAGGGTCTCGTCGCAAGCCGCGATGGTCTTGACCATCGCGACCATCAACCTGGTCGGTCGTTAAAGCTGTGGGTGGTAACCCACAGCTTAGCTAGCGACCAGGAGGCGGCACTTGAAAAGGCAAGCTGCCGCCCTCATTCAGAGCGAGCGCTCGCTTCTTGCGACCGCATCTGAATGAGGGCCAATGTCTTGAAAAAATATTGATGATCTATATACATAGATGAAATTAGAAATTTCTATACATAAATGTAAACTACGAGAGAAAAGCCTGTTTTAAGCTTTATTATTATTTCAGTTTTCATTGCACTAAATAACTAATGTTTTTATTATTTTTGCTTTGTAATCTGGGTGGCAATAGATATATGTAATATTTTAATGTCTGTTAAAATGTCAGTTTCAAAATGAGTAACACTACCCAGATTAGAACTGGCTCGGTTGAGCAACCCTGTGATGTACAGCCTATATGTGGCCAAATCAGATATAGAGATGAGTGGTTAGGTTTTGACTCTGTTCTTTTTGCCAAATTAGTGCAAGATTGGATTTATCCAATTGGCTATCCAAAACACGTGAGAGCCGGATAGCCAATATGTTGCTGTTTTTAAGATCCGACCATAACCGATTAAAACCAAATCACTCATCTCTAATCCGATATGGATCTGGTCAGAATCTGTCTGTGTGTTCCTATCTTAACTTACAAAATAATACTCGAACAGCTGTTTGTATGCAGTTTATAGATTCATCCTTTAACTTTCCAATCTCCAAAACTACTCTTCTTATCTCTCTACCCTCAGTGTTGTTTTAGGGGATTATGGGCCTCATTTATCAACAAGTTTCATCATTCACAAGGAGTGATAACATTTGTTGCGTATGATAAATTATGCTCCAGCCAATCAGCTCCATTTTTCAAACAGAACACAGTTGGCAGCTGATTGGCTGGAGCACAATTATCATACACAACAAGTTTTATCACTCGTTGTGAATGATCAAACTCGTTGATAAATGAGGTCCTATATCTTCCTAAAGACTCTGGAAAATTATTTTCCTTAATATATTGATTATGTTGTGTCATATTCTTCTGGTACTATACACAAACTTTACTCACTTATATTGAAGGAAAAGTATCCATATATGTTAATATATTTTGTTTTATATCAAACAGACTCCATAAAAAAAACATGAACTATAAGTACTTCGATAAAATCAGTGGCAGCCCCTGGTTTCTATAGCAACCAGTCAGTTTATACAGCAAGGCAGAAAAGCTGCTGGCAGGAGGCAAATCAAAATTTAAAATCCTGTACTTTTAATATTTATGTTGCCCTATTGCAAGTTGTCATCTCTTACATCCCCTCCCCCCCTCAAAAACTGCTTGAAAGTATTTTTTAAATATCAGACCTACAGTATGTGTTAATGATGGGCACTTCGGTAATACCCTGAACTGTTGCCAACTGGGACATATGGAACCATATATTAAACTTTACAAGCACTGTGCTGCATGTATGACTTTCAGTCAGTTGCTTTAAAGCAGGGATGGGGGACCTCAGGCCCGCGGGCCGTATAAGGCCCCCGAGAGTATTTTTGGTCTGGCCCTCTGAGCTTTTTTCTGCTAGCCTAATCTGGCTAGCAGGGTGCCTAGAATGGCGCCCTGCGGCCAGAATCTATGCAGTACTGCGTGGAGCGTCCTTAGGGCACTTCAGACTGTCACACCACTGCCCTTACAGCTCCCTGGAGCATTCTCAGGATGCTTTGGGCATTGCTGTAATCCCCGTCTCCGTGTGGCCCCGTCCCACGGAGGTGTCGTGGCCTGCACCGGGCCCGCGAATAATGTTCTATATATCAAAATGGCCCTCGGCAGAAAAGAGGTTCCCCACCCCTGCTTTAAAGTATTCTCAAGGAGCTTCACAGTAGTGTGTCTATTACAAATTTGCCCTGAAAGAATATTAAGAATATCGTTAAATTTTAGATGTTGAGAGACTTATATGACAACTATGCTACTAGTAACTGTGTAGAAAAGATAGTGTTTAACATAGTAAAGCGAAATTTTCTTGTCTAAGCTATACTTAATGCTACAATTTGATTGGTTGCTATTTTTAACACCTCCTTTACTACACAATTACCTGCATAGGAACCATGGATGCAGGGGGCCACAGTGATACTGGTCAGACAGCTGTGCGAACCTTCACACAGGGCATTCCACAACTGAAAGTTCAAACAGGGCTCTCCCATAGGCAAACGCAGGGGGGTTTCCATCTGCCTGGAAACCCCCTCCCCAGCACATATCATGACCACAATAAAAATACTAATATAATACAATGTTACTAGTGCTGTATGTTCTTCTCAGTATCACAAATGAAATGATTAGCAACACCTGTGGATCTTTTAAAATGTGTCATCCAGTAATAAATATACCTGTGCACCAA
The DNA here is from genome assembly GCA_031769625.1 of Taudactylus pleione. NCBI lineage: Eukaryota > Metazoa > Chordata > Amphibia > Anura > Myobatrachidae > Taudactylus > Taudactylus pleione. The sequence continues at coordinate 5,550,237 of JAUIMM010000153.1, forward strand.
CTAGGAGATGTGGAAAACATGCACTGTTAGGGGTGCACTGCTATAGACCATCAATAAGGTTAATACTGTATAATAATACACTATCCAGTACATAAGGAGATCGATATGTACATATATGTCCAGGGCAGTGCTAGGTTCTTCTGCTGCTACCCCAGACTCCCGGACTTGCTCCAGTGCTCTGGAATGGTGCCACATCTGAAAAAAAAACATTCTGCTCACACAGGATGGACCTTCTGCTGCATCTAATGGCTTACTGTGATCGCTGGTACTGTATATGCTGGAATTATGCAACACAATATACTTTGTATGATGCATATTAAAGCTGGATAAGCGCTAATTAGGTATGCAGTCGGGAAGCCGGTGGACGTAATCCCGACTGCTGGCTTCCCGACTACTTTATCCCGGCGAGGGTTAAATGACAGGCGTCTAAATCTAGACTTACCTGGTTTGGGCTGGCGTCTGTCTATGTTCCGGCGTCGGGATAAAATAGGATTAAGATTAAGATAGGCATCGGTATTTCGACGCCTATCTTAAGTCCGGTGTCGGACTTTCAGCATCGGGATTCAGACCAGCGGCGTTCCGTCCGCCAGTCTGATAACTACGTCCCTCTCCAGCACATGGTCCTGCCACATTGTATGCTATGAAAAACTGCCCCCACCAATCCACCCAGTGATATCGTGTTACAACACTGTCCCCACTCTAATTATATGGAAATCTACTATATCCAGGAGTGTGATTTAATACTTGAAAACGTATACTTCTTAAAAGGAGTAGTAAAATATCCTGTGTTGTAATGTGTAATAACTTTTCAATTAAAATAAATTCCTCATGCTGTACATTTTATACAGTTATATAAGGGACCTATGGTGTACATTTTATACATTTATACTGTTTTATAGTATTGCATATCTCACAAATGTCCCAATTTTGGCAGGACAGCCCCAAATAGCTGGCCACTGAAAGGAGTATTTCAAGATGTCGGCTGCTTAATTTGTAATGACTTGAATATATTTAATCTTTTTGGAAATTCTCAGAGTGCCGCTGTTTATTTGTGCCTTTCAGGGACGTATTTATAATGGGTGCACACGGGCCTCCAGGTCCAGGGGGCCCACACCGCACACCCTGCACCCATATTACTTAAAGCTTACCTCTCCAAGGTTCCGCGCTGGGTGTCAGCGCTGTACAAAAAGCCGGAAAAATGTCCATGGCGTTTTGCGCATGCGCAGTAGACTCTGGGCAAAATCTAGTGCCCAGAGTCTACTAATGTTCCGGTGGCTGGCCAGGCGCGTTAGTCGGCTGCCAGCCGCCAGGAAGAGAGGAGGGGGCCCCAGACGGGAATGCACACGGGCCCCCTCCTCTCTAAAGACGCGCCTACTGCCTTTGTACTACTTCCACACTGATGGCACCTGAGTAACATTATCACAGGATCTGAGGAGTGCCGGGCTGTACATTACTATATATATATTTCTGGAAGCAGCCCTAATGAGTCAGAGGGGGTGGGGTTTGTTAAGTTGGCGGGATCTATCCCCAGAGGGCCTGATTCTGAGTCCAGGGCAGTCGTAGCCTGTCTTGTGTCTCTTGCTGCATCTGCATCTTTCTGCTAATGGATCTACAAAGCCCTTCCCTGGTATACATCCATGCATTTGAATGTGCAAGGATTGAGACACCAATTGTGACTTTCTACCGACGCTGCAATCATTCTTTGGGCATCTTTATACTCCACCATCGGTTGCACCATTGAAACTTGCCAAGTTCTATGCTAGAAAAGCTAAAAACTGTCATATCAGGGGCAAACAAGGCTGTGAGTAGAAAGCGCATAGAGGATATCGGAAGATGGTTCCTGGCATGAAAATAGAGCCGCCGCGCTTTCTACTCACAGGCTTGTTTGTCCCTGATAAGCCAGTTTTTAACTTTTCTGATGTACATGTGATTTATCCTAAGCAAACCATTATGCATTTAACATACTACACTATGTGCACCCCATTTCTTTTTATCTTGAGATATATATAGCTATTCTTAAACCGTTATCTACAGAATAGGCACTCATCGGACTTTATAAAATACAATCAGTCCTGCTTTTCCAGTGTTTTGGATTAATTTTAATGCATCATGACAAATACACTGATACGATTATGTTATATTCTGCATTTAGTGTAATTTGTAAAGTCAAAAGTACGACACCTCTGCATCTTTATTTTGATTGATAGATATGAGATAGATAGATAGATATGAGAGATAGATATGAGATAGATATGAGAGATAGATAGATATGAGATAGATAGATATGTTAAATGCGTACTGGTGAAATCCTAATCACCTCCGCTGCATGTGGAGGAACACACAGCAAGTGGATGGGAGGCACTCTGGATGGCTTAAATAAATACAATAGACCCCAATTATATCGGGCCGTACTGTATTTATTTAAGCTGTCTACAGTGCCACCCATCCACTTGCTGTTTGTGTGTCTACTATATATATATATATATATATATATATATAAAATCTCCTATGTACTAAGCACTGCCTATTTATTTATTCTTCTATGCCCGCTGCGGTGGGATGCCGCCGTTTAGTGCCGATCATCACCCCTCTTTGGGTGTTGGCTAAGTAGGTCTGTCTACGGCTGCGGGGTAGCACAACTTTCATTACATGCACCTAACTGCAGCAGCACCGTCCTTGCATGTGATTGTGTCCGCTCCACTGACATTTAATCTTGTAGCGGTCTCTGATGGGTACCAGCTGGGACACCTGTGAAGTATAGCCCTGATTGGGTGTGTTTTGTGGCACTCATAGTCTTTTCTAGTGGGATATTAATATGACATTTATATATATTTTTCTTCTTTTTTTGTGTGCATATCTTATTGGTTTTCTTTGATATTTTTTTTGATGATTTCATATAGAGCCTGATATACGTCACTGTGTCTTGTATTTTCTGTTCATCTATTGGTATGTGTTTTTTTTCTATTTTTCAGTTTGCATTGATTATGCATTTTCTGTTTTATTTTTAGATGTAATGTGAAATATGGGCCTGATTCAGAGCCGGACGCAATTAGCGCTCGCTCGTCCAGAAAAAAGGGGTGGCTATTCAAATCAACCGTTCGTTCTTTGCGGTTTGTTCACGCCTCTAGGTCTGAACGAGCGAACAAAACTTGCGGTCGTTTTTTGAAAAAATACGCCCCCTGGCCGCTCGCATCCTACGTCATGTCCACTATTTATTAGATTAATCGAGTACATCGACCAGGGTATGAACTGCTCGCTATTCTTGGAGTTGGTTTTTGCTACCACAATTTTGCGAGCAGTTCTGGCTATAAAATAACCCAGTGACGTGGTCAATGACGCTGCTGTTTTAATTATGCACACACATAAAACGCCCGTTTTGACATTTAAGCACGCCTGCGTTCGGATCTCCACTCCCCGTTTTCAAGCACCTTCCCCCGTTACCACCCACATACGCCTACTCCTGTCACTCAAATTATCAGGCATTTGCTATTTTGCGAGCACATGAATTTCGACCGCACTGACTGGTTCGCGCATGCGTATAACGATCCGTACGCATGCGCAGTTGGGCAAACATCGCTTGGAGCGAACGAGCGGCCGCTTACGAGCGGCTCTGAATCAGGCCCAATGTACATACTGTGCATAATGCATTCTTTTTGCCAGTCTTGAAAAAGGTTCATATTCGAAACGAAACGTCGACAGATCATTTATATGGCAATATTTTTAACCTTTGATGATTAAATTATGACACAGGATTTCAAAGGATATGATTGGACCCTGACCAGGGATTCTTTCCTGACACCCATCTCCTTTGTCAATAGATTGAAAATTGAAGGCAACAGTGATTATCAGTAGCAGTGGCAGCCCAATATCTTTGTGATTACTGAGTAATATGGCACAGGGTGGTATTGGATTATTGGACGAAGGCCTTCTCTCACAGGCCAAATGTGGAACTTTATCCTTCACTGATGAGGAAGTTGAAACAGTACTCTTTGACAAACTGGATTTTAATTCATTACCAGCTGAGACCCCAGCTGACCAGGAAGCAGATACCACGAGGATTCCGCATACATAATATACCAACATTGGGGAGAAACAACCCCGTCTTTTGTAGTAGGTGGTATGGAATCCTCAACAAGTGTTTGTTAGATTTAATGGTACTTGTCATTGAAGAGGTAGGCGCGGAGTTACGAAAGACAAAGGAGGAGATAGAACAACTCAACCTGATGAGTCTGTCCACTCTGAGGGATGATAAAAGTGCCAATTGGCTAGATCGACTACACAGCTAAGTGGAAACAGATAAAAGAGATTTAACTTCCTTTAAGAGGAAAAAGCTGATGACTGTTACATATAAGTACCAAAATCATAAAGTATATAGGTGGTTAATAGGCAACAATATGTCGGGCAGGATTGCTCCTCAGATAGGGAGACCACAATGTAGGCGTGCACCGGTATAATGCAGCAGAAGGAGATGGACCTAAATGCTGTGTTTAACCTCTCCGATATTCATTTGGGTCCACCTGAGTTGAAGCTCCTATCGAAAGGCCTGACTTTTGTACCGACATGTAGAAACTGCAATGTTGAGAAATCGATTGATTTATACCGATTCGGTAGGACTATGAGGCTTAAAGAATTCTTTACAAGTGATTCGACTCCTCCTAAGCATAAGCCTTTTAAGAAACCCTCAGTATTTGATCCACCATCTACGAATGCCAGCATAAAAACGTATCTGAGATTAATGAATTCTGATATCAATTCTATTGCTATCCCTAAAACATATGATAATTTACCACCTGATGAAAAGAAGGCATTGCAAACATTGAGAGATAATCCGCACATTGTGATCAGGCCAGCCGACAAGGGTGGAGCCATTGTTGTCCAGAATTGGACGGACTATGACTCTGAAATAATGAAACAACTCTCAGACACAGATGTATATAGAAGATCCGGAAATTACCCTATTCCTGAGATTAAGATAAAGACTGATCATGTATTAAAGTCTGCCCTGATACACAGGTGGATAGATGAAGACCTATATGGTTTTTTGACTGTTGATAAACCACGATGCCCCATCTTGTACACCCTTCCAAAAATTCACAAAACCCTCATGAGACCTCCTGGAAGACCGATAATCTCGGCCAAGGGCTCTCTCTTACAACCTCTTGCGATCTATATCGATAGTATCTTACAACCTAGAGTCTTGGAAGGAAGAAGTTATATCCGTGATACTGGAGATTTTTTACAGCAATTGAAAACTCTAGGTTCAATCGATAAGGATGCCATCTTGGCAACGATGGATGTTAGCTCATTGTACACGGTGATTCCACATGAGGAAGGTTTGGATACGTTAAGAAAGACATTGACCGATCGAGGCCCAATGGCTGGTACACCATCAGAATTTATGCTAGAATTAGCTACCCTGGTTCTTTATAACAATCACTTCCATTATAAAGATGGGTTCTATATTCAAATAACAGGAACCGCGATGGGTTCAAATTTGGCACCCGCTTACGCCAATTTATATATGGTAAGATATGAAGAAACGCATATCTTTCCCAACTATGGTCAATGGATAGTTTTTTATCTTCGCTTCATAGACGATATCTTTATCATATGGAAGGGTGCAACTGAGATGTTTTAGGACATGGTCATCAAGTTGAATGCATTACAGTGTCCAATCAAATTCACCCATCAAATCAACAATAGGGTTATCAATTTTCTTGACGTGACAATAATGAACACTGAAGGGATTATTAACACATCACTATACCGTAAAGAGACCGACCGGAATATGGCATTTTTAACCACAAGTCACCACCCACCGGCACTTAAGTACAATCTGCCAATCTCACAGTTTCTTCGCGTCATGCGGATAAATTCCAGTCCAACTGAGAGAAGAACAACTAGAGGAAATGACTGCCAGATTCCTGGAGAGAGGATACAATCAGGTGAAGCTAAATAAATGTCTGACTAAAGCACAGTGTATCAACCAAAGGCAAAATGATGGGGAACCACTAAAACCTAAGAACAAGCAATGCCTTATTTTTACCACTAAATTTGACAAAAGTGCCTACAGTACATCTAAAGCTCTGAAAGATCGTTGGCACATCCTTACCTCTGACAACACGCTTCCGTTTAAAAATTACGATCCTCCTATGATGGCCTATAAACGTGGACCCAACCTTAAGTAACTACTAATGAGACCCACGTTATATCCGAGAGAAGTTAAAACTATACCTGAACTTATGAAACAGAAACCAGGCTGTTACTCTTGTGGGAGATGTATTGCGTGTGCATCAATGCTAACTGGACCGATGTTCCCATATCCCCATACGGGTAGGAAGATCAACATAAATATAAACTACATTGCATGATGGACTTTGTAATCTACTATTTTACCTGTCCTTGTGGATTGTATTATGTGGGTCTTACTTCAGGAAAGTTTAGGGACAGAATGGCCAATCATAGGGCCTCCATCTATTCTGCTTTTTCTGCTGGACATTCGGACAAACTGGTCGCCAGACATTTCTTGTTACAAGGTCATCAAGTGGCGAGCCTTAAATGCAGGCTAATCGACTGGATACCTCCACTGACACTTGGGGGTGATAGGACTTCAGCTCTAAAGAAGCGTGAAAGCTTTTGGATCTATACGTTGGATACAGTAGCCCCACGAGGACTTAATGAAAACAACCCTCTGAATGTGTTCCTTTAAACTGAGATTCTCATTTGGTGATGGTTTGCACTCTGTGATTAGTATGAACCCCAGGGGGTCACCTAGTCTGGTACTTATGGTAATGGGTAGAATGTTTTGTTTGTTTTTTCTGTCAGTAGGTATGGATAGTTATTAAGTTATCCCTTGCATGTGTCTAGTCATCTTATCACCAGGACTCCTGGCATCTCCTCTTTTCCTCTTCTTTCTTTGTTTGGGTGAGCTATTTGGGCCGTTTTGTCTCGGGGGGGTCTTTGGATATATCAGTCATTAAATATTGAATTCATTCTGTTAACACATTGTACCATCTATACATCTGATGACAAGTTGTTATATTATTCTACCACCACGACTATATCTGTGACCACTATTACTCTCTTTCTATTATATATGATGAGTATGTGCATGTGAGGATGTATGAGAGTGCACTGAAGTGTACACAGGGGCACGCATACGCATACATGTGTGTGTGTGTGTATGTATATATATATATATCAAAATAACGCCGGCACTCCACAAAAAAATACACTGTACATGCCTGGGTGCCCTCTGATGGTCCCAATGGATCAAAGATATACATACAAATAACAGCGGCACTCACAGGACTTGTAAAGAAGACTCCAGACTCCCAAGGTCAAGTTCAACAAAGGATTCTTGATAAAAGTCGTTTGACTGAAAAGTTGAACTTGACCTTGGAAGTCTGGAGTCTTCTTTACAAGTCCTGTGAGTGCCGCTGTTATTTGTATGTGTATATATATATATATATATATATATATTTATATATAAAACATTTTTTTCCATTTATCCACGGAGGGATTGTGTACCATTATTTGAGAGGCTATGTTGGTCCATTTATTATCTATGTCATGTGCCCTGTGTTTGGGATTTTTTGAAAATTGCACATTGTGCATATTGCCCTAATTGTTTACCATATATCCATGGCAACCCATTGGACGCACCCAGTTGGATGGGGACATATTACATTCCGGGTAATATGTGTTCCGGCAGGGACCATGTTATCTAGGTGGTATCCTGTGACCACTTCCACCCGGATGGGTATTTGAGCAACCCGTGGGTTTGCCAGTAGTTGTATGCACACGTGTGCCCTCTGATGTTCCGGAGTCCCCCGGTTTCTAGGAGCGGGGGTGGCGGAGTGTGGTGTGCACATCAACCCGGTAAAAGCTGCCTATTTATTCATCTATGCTCGCTGCGGTGGGATGCCACCGTTTAGTGTTAATCATCAGCCTTCTTTGGGTGTTGGCTAGTAGGTCTGTCTCTGTCTACGGCTGCGGGGTAGCACAATTTTCATTACATGCACCTAACTGCAGCAGCACTGTCCTTGCATGTGATTGTGTCCGCTCCACTGACATTTAATCTTGTAGCTGTCTCTGATGGGTACCAGCTGGGACACCTGTGAAGTATAGCCCTGATTGGGTGTGTGGCCACAGTACATGGTATTTTATGTCACTCATAGTCTTTTCTAGTGGGATATTAATATGACATTTATATATATTTTTTCTTCTTTTTTTGTGTACATATCTTGTTTGTTTTCTTGGATATTTTTTTGATGATTGCATATAGAGCCTGATTGACTGCGTCACTGTGTCTTGTATTTTCTGTTGGTATGTGTTTTTTTCTATTTTTCAGTTTGTATTGATTATGCATTTTCTGTTTTATTTTTAGATGTAATGTACTGTGCATTATGCATTCTTTTTGCCAGTCTTGAAAAAGGTTCATATTCGAACCGAAACGTCGACAAATCATTTATATGGCAATTTTCTGGACAATATTTTTAACCTATGATGATTAAAATATGACACTGTTGGATTCATTAAATAATCTTATTTGACTCCTTGGTGAGTTCTCCCATCCAGGAGACTGGATAATGTGTGGATATATATATATATATATATATATATTATGCACATCTGCCTGCCTGTTTATAATAGCTGCACACTGTGGCAAGAAAAGTAATGTGATGTATATTATATTGTATATTTTAATTACTATATATATATATATATATATATATATATATTGTGACACAGTTAGGTTAGGGGGTCCCTCTCCTGGGTAGAGGACTCCTTCCTTACACACACACACAGCAGCAGGGAAGCAGCACACCAGTCTGGATGCAAGTAAAAGCTGGTCGGCGTCAGTCTTTATTGTACAATGTCAGAAACATAAAGAAAACATAAATATAAATCCTAGCCCTGTCGGGGCACTAACTTCACAGGTAGTTCCCTCACTACCAGAACCTGGCAGGGCCTAATGCCCTCGCCAGCAACAAGGCACAGCACAGTACTCACAAACAGGTTTTCAAGTGTCTCTGAGCAAACTCCCTGTCTGCTCTCCCAGGTAAGACAATCAGCCCTAAACAAACTAGGCTTATATTGGCCACTCTCAGGTGGAAAACTAACAATCCTGTTACCAGGCTGCGAGAACCAAAACCTGGAGTGGCGGTGGGTGGAGCCCTCCCTCTCCTCTCACCCACAACCCCCAGGTCCCAAACCGGCTTTTCAAAAAGCCGAAACTCAAGCCTGCTACACTGCAGACTTTCTCCTGGGGGTTTAAAACACAAAAGACAGGAATCTGGGACAAATGTACCTGTCACAGACCACTTTACCAGTGATCCTATCACATATCCCCCCCTTTGCTTCGACCTGTGGGGCGGAACAACTGAAGCCCCCAAACAATGAACGCGTGACAACGCGTCAGCATTGGCCAGCTGGCTTCCTGGCCTGTGTTCCACTGAAAATTTAAACGTTTGTAACGCCAAGAACCATCTTGTAATTCTCGCATTACTGTCCTTATTTTCAGACATCCACTTCAGAGGGGCATGGTCAGTGATCAATTTGAATTTTCTTCCGACCAAGTAGTACCTGAGAGCCTCTAACGCCCACTTTATGGCCAACGCCTCCTTCTCCACTGTGGCATAGTTTCTCTCATGTACATTCAACTTTCTGCTAAGATAGAAAATAGGGTGTTCCTCACCCTCCTTGTTCTGGGACAGGACCGCTCCTATACCTACTTCTGATGCATTGGTTTGTACTATGAATTCCCTTTCAAAATTAGGAGTCATCAGGACTGGTTGGGAACACAACGCTACTTTCAACTCCTGAAAAGCTTTCTCTGCCTCAGGACTCCATTCTACCATGACTTTGGTCAGGTCAGTCAGTGGGACTGCCATGGTGGCAAAGTTGGGTATAAACCTCCTGTAGTACCCTGTAATTCCCAAGAAGGCTCTCACCTGCTTCTTATTCAGAGGCCGTGGCCAGTTTTGTATGGCATCAACTTTATTGTGCTGAGGCTTTATCAGGCCTCTGCCAATGGTGTGTCCCAGATATTTTACTTCCTCCATACCTAGACAACACTTTTTTGGGTTGGCTGTCAAACCTGCCTTATAGATGGAGTCCAACACTGCTTGCACCCTGGGTAAGTGAGACTGCCAATCAGGACTATGAACGACCACGTCATCCAGATAAGCAGCCGCATACCGTCTATGGGGCCTTAGAATCCTGTCCATCATTCTTTGGAAGGTAGCAGGTGCCCCATGTAGCCGAAGGGCATCATCTTGTACTGAAACAAGCCCTCTGGCGCTGAAAAAGCTGTCTTTTGTTTGGCGCTCTCGGTTAACGGTACTTGCCAATACCCTTTGGTTAGGTCAAGAGTGGTTTAATACCTTGCCGTCCCTAGTCTCTCAATCAGTTCATCCACTCTTGGCATCGGGTAGGCATCGAATTTTGAAACACTGTTCAACTTTCGGAAGTCATTGCAGAAACGCACACTCCCGTCGGGCTTTGGAATCAACACAATGGGACTTGACCATTCACTATGTGATTCTTCAATAACCCCTAATTCTAGCATATTTTTAATTTCTTTCTACACCGATTCTCTTTGTGCTTCTGGTAACCTATAGGGCTTTAGATTAACTTTAACCCCTGGGTCATTGATGATGTCATGTTCAATGACCGAGGTTTTCCCAGGTACGTCAGAGAACAGCACCCTATTTCTAATCAGAAACTCCTTGACCTCTTGTTGTTGAATTGCCGACAGGGTTTTTGCCACTGTCACTTCGGGAACTAAGGGCCCTGGACATACTGGAGGGTCTCGGACGGCCGACAGTACCGTTCTATCTTTCCAGGGCTTTAACAGATTTATATGGTATATCTGTTCCAGCTTTCTTTTCCCCGGCTGGTAAACTTTGTAATTGACCTGCCCCACTCTTTCTAAGATTTCAAAGGGCCCTTGCCATTTAGCCAAAAGTTTATTTTCCACAGTGGGAACCAATACTAACACTCTGTCCCCAGGAGCAAAGCTGCGTAACCGAGCATTGCGGTTGTATACCCTCTGCTGTGCCTGTTGAGCCTGTTCCAGGTGCTCTCTCACTATCGGCACTACCGCAGCAATTCTCTCCTGCATTTGAGAAACATACTCAATCACCGTTTTGTAAGGACTAGACTGCCCCTCCCATGTCTCTTTGGCAATGTCTAGTAACCCCCTTGGGTGTCTCCCATACAACAAGTCGAAGGGTGAAAACCCGGTGGAGGACTGGGGAACTTCTCTTATGGCCAACAATAAATACGGCAATAAGTAGTCCCAATCCCTACCATCCTTGTCGACCACTTTCCTAAGCATGTGTTTTAACGTCTTGTTAAACCTCTCGACCAGCCCATCGGTTTGGGGGTGATAAACCGAAGTTCTTAACTGTTCGATTTTGAACAGGCGGCATAACTCTTTCTTGACTCTGGACATAAACGGTGTACCCTGGTCAGTTAGTATCTCCTTAGGTATACCCAGCCTGCTAAAGACATGAACTAACTCTCTGGCAATGGTCTTGGTTGACGTATTGCGCAACGGGATCGCTTCCGGGTACCTGGTAGCGTAATCCATTATGACCAGAATATACTGGTGTCCCCTGGCAGACTTCATTAAGGGTCCAACCAAATCCATCGCTATTCTTTAAAACGGCACCTCTATGATAGGCAATGGAACTAGTGGACCCTTAAAATGTGGCCTGGGAGCATGATACTGACACTCAGGGCAGGATGCGCAAAAGTCAGATACCTCTTTATGAAGCCCGGGCCAGAAAAACCTCTGCATTATTCGCTCAGTGGTTTTCTCTACCCCTAGATGGCCTGCCGTTATATGACCATGGGCCAGATCCAACACCGTTCTTCTGTAGGCTTTGGGAACTATTAGTTGTTCCACAACATCTTCCCCCTTCTTAGTCACCTGATATAACAAATCCTGACACATTGCCATGTGGGGATAGGACAAAGGACTATCAGGGTCTACGGGTTTACCATCAACTACTTTTACATTCTCCCTAGCATTCAACTGCTCGACGGCAAAGACCTCTCTTCTGACCTCTAAATCAGGCAGACAATCACCTGGCCCAACAACACTTCCCACCTCAATGGGAGGCACATCAGTTGGCGGGCCACCGTCACGTTCCGCATTCTCTAGTTCGCCAACCATAGTAGAAAAAGGGAATAACTCTGACTCAGAAGAAACTCCCTCCTCCACTACATCGACAACCTTCTCAAATGGATCGGGGTTGTTCACCTCTGGAACAAAACGGCTTTCCCACAACTTCCAGAAGTGAGCAAAGTGTCTCCCCAATATTGCATCGTACACCAGACCATGCACCAAACCCACAGAAACTATAGCAGAGCCACATGGTGTCTCGATGTTCACCTCGGCCGTAACATAATATCGAGTATCCCCATGTATGCAGGTCACACCAACAGTTTTCCCTGTATGCCTCAAGGGGTTCACCAGCTCAGCTTTTATAAGTGTCACCAAGCTACCCGAGTCTAACGGTGCCTCTACTCGGTTGCCATCTACAGTGAGTACACACATGTGCTTATCAGTCTCAGCCTGCCGGTCAGCCGTACAGGCTATCTGTGCAAAGAAAGACCCTTGCGGTAGACATGAGCAGTATCACATTGCATAGGTTCAGTTGTAAGTGCACAATTAGCGGCAATATGGCCGAAGCCACCACATCGGAAACACTGAGTCATATTAATGTCTAGTCGTTTACGGGGCAAGAACCTTCCTGGCCTGGCAGGCCTGTCTCCAGGTTCTACACCCTCAGTCTTAGGTACATTCCACCGCCCAGCACCCTTCTCCCCTGGAACAGTCTTACCAGTGTCTCTGGGAGTTCGCCAGAGCGCCATCGGGGCTCGGTGGGGCATACTCATCAGCTCCTCAGCCGCCACGTACCTCTCCACCAGCTCGACCAACTGGTCCGCTGACTTAGGGTCTGCATGGCTCACCCACTTGCGCAGAGTCACAGGTAATGATCGCAGGTACCGGTCCATCACGACCCTTTCCACGATCTGTGGTCCCGTCAGCGTCTCGGGCTGTAGCCATTTTGAGGACAGATGGACGAGGTCATGCATCTGTGAACGTGAAGGCTTGTCCTTATGGAACTCCCAGCGGTGGACCCGTTGGGCACGAACAAAGGTGGTGACTCCCAAGCGAGTTAGGATCTCCTGTTTTAGTTTTTTATAGTCCTTGGCATCAGCCAGGCATAAGTCGAAATAGGCCTTTTGTGGCTCCCCAGACAAAAAAGGTGCCACCAGACTTGCCCACTGCTCCTGGGGCCAACTCTCCCTTTTCGGCCGTTCTTTCAAATGCGGCGAGATAGGCCTCCACATCATCGCCCGAAGTCATCTTTTGGAGGAAGTGACTGGCTCGTACGGAGTGAGTGGTGGTGGGAGGACCAGTAGTAACATCTCTGGGCCGGGCGACCAGGTGCTGTAACACCTCTTTTATGGCCTGGCAGGTTTCCTCGATGGCGACCTGTTGTTGCCTCTGGGCTGTCTCCAAGGCCAACAGTTGCACCCTGGTGGATTCCTGCTGCGTCCTGGTAGATTCCTGCTGAGCCCAGGTAGATTCCTGCTGAAGTTTGTTCATCTCCTGCTGAGCTCTGGTAGATTCCTGCTGAGCTGCTGTAGCTTGGAGCAAGGCTTTAATAATGTCCTCCATTTTGTCCTGGGGTGTAGGTTGGAAGCTGAACCTTGCCTCTCTGAGCATTGGCTGACGCCTCCTCTATGGGACTCCAAGGACACAGTGTTATTTCCACACTCACAAATTGGGTGTCTGTCCCTTTAATTTTTAAATGGAAAGTTTTTCTCTTGCTGCAACTTCAGTGTGTGTGGGTGCCCGCATTCTCCACCATATTGTGACACAGTTAGGTTAGGGGGTCCCTCTACTGGGTAGAGGACTCCTTCCATACACACACACACACACAGCAGCAGGGAAGCAGCACACCAGTCTGGATGCAAGTACAAGCTGGTTGGCGCCAGTCTTTATTGTACAATGTCAGAAACATAAAGAAAACATAAATATAAATCCTAGCCCTGTCGGGGCACTAACTTCACAGGTAGTTCCCTCACTACCAGAACCTGGCAGGGCCTAATGCCCTCGCCAGCAACAAGGCACAGCACAGTACTCACAAACAGGTTTTCAAGTGTCTCTGAGCAAACTCCCTGTCTGCTCTCCCAGGTGAGACAATCAGCCCTAAACAAACTAGGCTTATATTGGCCACTCTCAGGTGGAAAACTAACAATCCTGTTACCAGGCTGCGAGAACCAAAACCTGGAGTGTCCGTGGGTGGAGCCCTCCCTCTCCTCTCACCCACAACCCCCAGGTCCCAAACCGGCTTTTCAAAAAGCCGAAACTCAAACCTGCTACACTGCAGACTTTCTCCTGGGTGTTTAAAACACAAAAGACAGGAATCTGGGACAAATGTACCTGCCACAGACCACTTTACCAGTGATCCTATCACAATATATATATATATACACACACACACAGTCATATATATATATTATATAAGTCCACACAGGCGGCACTCTGTCCTCCAATATAACAACACAGGAGGTGTGATAAATATCACCGACGTTTCGGAGCCTTTATTGCAGCCCCTTCATCAAGGTACAACCCAAGAATACAAACAATACAAAGATTTACACTCATTGACCCCCACGTGTGTGGTCCGTGCCGCGCGCTGTCCATGGCCGGGTCCCCTGCTGATGACATCATCCTGCCTCTCCTCCACACCAGCGCTTCAACAGCGTCAGTCCTAAGAGAGTGGAGACGCCCATAGCCTAGTTCCCTGCTGTCATGGCAACGCGCAGTTACCGGACCACAGTACAAACACCAAGACATATACAATTACACATATATTACAATATAAATACTATTAAAGAGTATGTTATGTTACATAAAAATATGCAATTTAAAGCAATCAGTTATCTCCTTACAAACACTGCAAAAAGACCTTATAGACCCGGAGAAGCAGCATGATTATCCTTCTCATTCTCCAAATCTCAAAAATAAGTACCAATATCATTCCAATTAATAATCAACAAGACATGTATAAACAGAGTAATTCTGTACAGAAAAAGTTGAAAAAACATCATTAACCATAACTTAAGAGCATACTGACAGTTTGGGGAGAACATACAAACTCCGTTATATTATTATACCAAACAGCAGCAATATTTAAACTATGTAGTACAATCGATATTATATATAATATAATTATTATTTATACTGTCAATCTTAATTTCAGAGGAAGCAATGTAGCCCCAAGTTTTCATTTAACCTGCGAGGTGCCAACGCATCCAATGTAAAAATCCAACGGGATTCACATTGGAGTAATCTGCGGGACCTGTTGTCTCCTCTTGAAGATTTCGGTATGTGATCAATGATCATATATTTTAATGAGGCAACATTGTGACCACTTGTAGCGAAATGACGGGCCACGGGCTGGTCACTACCACCAGATGAAATGGCGGCCCTAATGGCCGACCGGTGTAGCGCCTTGCGCTCCCTCAAAGTTCTATCGGTTTTGCCGACGTAAATGAGCCCACAGGATGCTTGTTGTACAGTCCTGACGTAAAGGTCTGCGGACCTTGAAACGTTGACATGCCTCTGTACTAATTTTCACCATGTCATAATTATATGATACGTTTTCTTCTTTAAAAGGGAGTGCCTCCTCTTTTTTGTTCCGATTCTGGGGAGTCTTTGTACCTCATACAGGAGGATCATTGTTTATATATATATATATATATATATATATATATATATATATATATTATAATTAAAATATACAATATAATATACATCACATTACTTTTCTTGCCACAGTGTGCAGCGATTATAAACAGGCAGGCAGATATGCTTATTATATATATAAATATATATTATGTGTTAGTGCGTGTGTGTATATATTTATATTTATTATATTATAAGGGCACAGATGTGCCCTTATATTGGGTGTGGATTATTAGATCGGACACTACATGTTCGACCATTAAACAGTCGACCAGGTGAATTCGACATGTAGTTTAGATAGACAAAGTATAGATCGACAGTAACAATAGTCAGACAGTAATATAGTCGAACGGAACATTAGGTCGATATGTAATATATTGAATATGTAATATCGAAAGGTATATAAGGGCGACACAACGTAGATCGACAACTAATAGTTAGACAATGTTCCAAGTTCGAAACCAAATAGGTAGACAAATAATAGATCGACACCACACAAATAGACATAATAACATATCGAAATCAACTAGATCGACAGCTAATAGATCGACAGATAAGGTCAACCGTAAATAGATTGACAGATAAAAAATTGACTAGTCCAAGATCGATGCCAACTAGGTCAACAGTTGATCGATCGACAGATAAAAGATCGACACGTTACTTTTAGACAATACAAAAAGGTATACATATCCTACCCGCTGCCCGCTAATAGCACATCTCCCGACGCTACTTTGAACCGTGGAACTACAGGTCTCAGCCAGCCCTATCTTCCATGCAAGCGCTGCTGGCAATGCTAGCCACAACGTACACCTTGTCCCTAATTGCTGGGCACCCCTTCATCAACCCCC
The DNA here is from genome assembly GCA_031769625.1 of Taudactylus pleione. Taxonomy (NCBI): domain Eukaryota; kingdom Metazoa; phylum Chordata; class Amphibia; order Anura; family Myobatrachidae; genus Taudactylus; species Taudactylus pleione. The sequence continues at coordinate 5,566,863 of JAUIMM010000153.1, forward strand.
CCCCCCTGTGCTCCCCACTATTATGGACGCCAGCACATGGGCGCATCATCTGTCTTGCTTAAAATGATGTCCGCTAATGGCGCATCTCCCGATGCTACTTTTAACCGTGGAACTACAGGTCCCAGCCAGCCCTTTAATCCATGCAAGCGCTCCTGGCAATGCTAGCCCCAACGTACACCTTGCAGAACTTGTCCCTAATTGCTGGGCACCCCAAGCGCTGCAGTGCACCCCTTCATCAAACCCCCCCCCGTGTGCTCCCCGCTATTCCTAGTCGCCTAAATTTGGCTTGAATCAGTATGTAATACTTGAGAATTACTAGCCGACAGGGGGGTGCCCAGCAATTAGGGACAAGGCCTGCAAGATGTACGTTGGCGCTAGCATTGCCAGGAGCACTTGCATAGATGAAAGGGCTGGCTGGTGGCTGGGACCTCTAGTTCCATGGTTGAAAGTAGAATTGGGAGATGCGCTATTAGCGGGCAGCGTCTTAGGCTAGACGGATGTGCCCATGTCCAGGCGTCCAGGATAGCGGGGAGCACGGGGGGGGGGGGTTGATGAAGAGGTGCACTGCAGTACATGGAGGTGCCCATCAATTACGGACAAGGTCTTCAAGGTCTACGTTGGGGCTAGCATTACCAGGAGCGCTTGTATGGATGAAAGGACTGGTTGGGACCTGTAGTTCCACGGTTGAAAGTAGCGTCGTGAGATGTGCTATTAGCGTGCAGCGTGTAGGATATGTACCTTTTTGTATTGTCTAAAAGTAATGAGTTGATCTTTTATCTGTCGATCTATTAACTGTTGACCAAGTTGGCATCGATCTTGGACTAGACGATCTTTTATCTGTCGATCTATTCACTGTCTACCTATTTGGCCTCGATCTGTTATTCTGTCTATCTTGTTTGTTGTCGATCTGCATATTGTCGATATGCTTTGTTTCGATCTTATGTTGTGTCGATCTGCTCTGTTTTGATCTTATTTTGTGTCGATCTCATGTTCGTGTCGATCTTCAGGTGGTCGATCTCGGGGTCCACTTTTCTGCTGTTCTCTATGGGGGATTTTTGGGAAGGCATAACTCAGGGTAGGAGGCGAATTTAGACTTGGGGTTTGTTTTATTAGGTAGCTATTGTTCCAGGGTAGGGCCTTTTGGGGTTCAGGCAATTGAGAAAGTTACAGTTTTTAAACTATTACCTCACAATTGCGCCATTATAGAGATAGGAAGATTCAATTCCTTGAGCAGCCTCAGTAGGTATACTCACTGTGGCTTTTCTTGGGTGCACCAAGATGGCTGACCAGTGTGGGTGGTAGTGGCGGTGGGCTCGGGGGAAGAAAGCGGTCGTTAGCTGTGGGTGGGACCCGGGGTGGGGGGGTAATGGACATTAGCTGCAGCCGGGACCCGGGGAAGGTAGTGGGCATTAGCAGTAGTGGTGTGGTGGCGGGCGGCGGTGGTGCAGCAGACAGCTGCGGGCTTGGATCTGAAAGATCCGTGATACCTGCATCTGTGTATAAATAAACAAACACAGAAGCAGGGACGGGATCAGTGAGACTTGTCTGTGCTTCTGTGTTTAAAAAAAAAGAAAACTTGTGTAAAAAAAAAAAAATGGTGTGCCCCCCCTCCAAAAAACTCCACCAGCACCAGGCTTTGGAATGCCAGTACTGGTTGTGCTAAATACAGGGGACAAACGATATAGGGGTTCCCTATATGAAGAACAACCAGCACCAGGCTTTTCAGAACCAGTCGTGGTTGCCAAAATACGGGGGACAAATGACGTAGGGGTCCCCCGTATTCAGCGCAACCAGCACTGGGCTCTGATCCGGTCCTGGTCCTGGAAATACAGGGGGGAATAATGTGTAGGGTCCCCCTGTATTTACCAGAACCAGCACCGGACCCTTTCTAGCAGGGGGGTGATGCCACAGCCAGGGGAGCCATTTCACCAGGCCCCCCAGCTGAAGCATCAACCCTGACCGCTAGTCAGCCCAGACTGGGGATACCTGGGGAGCTGGGGACCCCCCCCAATAAAGGTTTACTTGCCTCTCCAGGGCAAGTAAACCTCAGCTGCATAGACTGCATGTGTGTATTCCAATGAGCACACAATTCTGTGAATTAGCAGCTCCCCCATTTTGTGAGAGTGCTGAATCTGCAGTTAACCACAGGGTCTGTATTGCGCAAGGAATATGTCCATTAAGGCGTCAGCCTTAATGATCGGAATTTCATTGCTTTTTTAAGTTTTATTGGCAGAAATTCTAGAAATTTTTTGAAATTTCAGATCATGTCTAAGAAGCCTTAATGGGGCATGTGAAACCGTAAGGTTTATTTGTCTATGGAATATATACAGTATATGTGTGTGTATGTGTGTATGTATATATATATATATATATATATATATATATATACAGCTCTATATAAGTTTGTGACAGGTTGCCTTACAGACTGACACACTACTTTGTTTTTAATTGGCAGGCTCAAGCTCCTTTTTTATCTTATCTGCCGCAGGCTGCTCATTGTGGCAGTCAGAGGGGACAGGGGAGGTGTAGATAGGCTGCGGAAGCGTGAGTGACCCACGGGCTGAAGGCGTAGCCGTCAGTGGTGACTGGCGGCTCCGCAAAGGCTTACGGGAGGAGCTGCTACGGCAGCTCCCCCGTCGGCCATCTTTCTTTTGCTTCAGTAAGCAGAACTGAAGCTGTCTGCTGTTGCATGATCGGAGCGGTATCCGGCCCAGCGCCCCGGGGAGGGACTGAGTGAAGGGTGGCCAGTGTGGGGACAACGGGACCGGCCCAGCAGGAACTGGCCCTGTGTCCCGGCGAACCCAATCCACCCCTGTACACTGTTTGTGTGTATGTATATATATATATATATATATATATATATATATATTTTTTTTTTTTTTTTTTTCTTGGATGGATAACACAGCTCCCTGGACGGACAGCACAGCACAGCCCTCCCTGGATGGGACTCAGCAAGGAAATGGTGCCGATCACTTGTATACAATCCAAAACCCAGGAGAATCCAACGCTGGATTGATGACGTTTTGCCTCGTTTTCGGATCCGAGTCAGGCGGGAAAACCTGAGCCAGATTTGGATCCGATTTGAAATTTGCATGTTCTGTCCTCTACGCATAAGTACATTGATAGCAAAACTTTGTGGCTAAGAATTTTAAAACTGATGTATATTAGATAAATCTGTTATGGGAGCCTGGTATAGACATTACATTTTTTATTCTCCTGTTGTAAATGTAACATCACATCAACTTTACTTTGATACTGACCATTTTCATAAGAAGTTCAAGAGTAACCAGAACCCAAAGTCAGCTCCTGGAATAGAAAAGCAACAGATAATGTATAGATGATTTAAAAAACAAAAAAAACAAGACATGAAATAAATCTTACCGAAGGTCATACAGTTATTTTTCCCTCTGTCTGGCAGATATTCCTCATCTCTCTGAAATGTAAACTAAGTGATCTCTGGGAATTTTAACTACAGTAGGTTGCCTGAAACAGGTGGAATGTCCCCTGCTGTGTTTGCATCCCTTCCAACAGAATGCATAAACATGCCTCTCAGATTTCTTTTCTGATTTGAAAGCATTAAATATTTAATCCTAAAGAACTCTGAACTATGGCAAATGTATCAGTTGCATTTAAAAGGATTATTTAAAGACTTTCCAACCATATAAAGATAGTAGTATTTAATGTCATGCTGCCAATGGCTCTGTCCCTTTGAAAACCTGGCATTTAATTGCCGGCACATATAATCATCTTAAGCAATAATAGAAATGATATTTTATGACTATACTTTTTTGTACGTATGTGCACACTGTTTTCTAACGCCACATTGGTTAGCATAATGCTGGCCATACACCTGCACGACCAGCATCTGATCCGATTCACCCTCCGACTCCCGGCAGCATATTTTTGTTTTTCTTAGCACAGGATCTGTCATATGATCTATACTGTGCTTCACGCGTTCATCAGAGAAACAGTCATTGAAATGACTTACTCACTGCTAAGGAAAACTATTAATTCATAAACTTCAATTCCTGATTGAAAAGACAGTGGTCCTGATTTAGATGTGGACGCAATGCCGATATTTCTGCAGTTGAGAAGCTGTGATTGTATTAGCGTACATATCTGAATTAAGCCCAGTGTGCCCTTCTGCTAGATGAGGGGTGGTCAATAAGCTTCCTTCCATCTGTGTGACTACACATCCCAGCATGTCCTGCTACAGTTTTGCTATCAGGGCATGCAAAAACTGTGGCTGGGCAACTGGAGGCCCGCTTAGTGCCCTAGATGAACAATCAGAACTAGTTCTTATAGTCTGGGCTGGTTTTGCGGTATATCCTTGGAAATGTGTAACAAGCGAACACAGGCTACACCAAATTGTGCTGGTTACAGTGAAACATGTAGACCGACAGCATGGAATCCCCCTGCCATAATGTGAGCTTGCCCCAGCCTGGTCAGCATGGTGCTGAGTTCACAAGGAGAATTGGTCTTTTTATTTAAAGAAAAAGTGTTGCCCTGGGTAAATACATTCTAAACAGCACTGGGGCTATTCCAACCCTATTGGCAGGTGTGGGTTGGGGTAAAAAGTGAAAGTAAAATCTTAGTTTAATGTGTGGGACAAGAAGTCCCAGCAAGCTATGGCATCCATTAACCACTGCTATGCTGTCATTTGTAGAACTGTAAGTGCCAGCGTAGATGCATGTCTGAAAATGCTAATGCTTATAGTGTTCACTCTAGGTCCGGCTCCGAGCAGGACACCGGACCTAGAAAGGATACTCTACTCGCACCCAAAAGAGAGGGTGTGGCCATGAGAAAAGGGGCCGTGTGTTTAAGACGAGCACCGTTTTCATCACTTTTGGATATGCTGGGCTGACCCTGAGCTCTCCCCTCTATGTGACTAGATGCCACGTGCATGCGCACCGCATCTATTCACTGGCAATGATCACTGCCTCGCTATTTTTCGGCATCCGACATGTTGTTTTAGCGGGGCGCCACCAAAAGGTCAGGGCACATTGGGGGGAATTCAATTGTTTTATTAGGCATCTTAAGTAATGGGCGTCTATCAGAGCATCTTATTATCAATTATTTGTCTGAAAGACGCCCATTACCTGCGGCAGACACATTTTTTCTCACAGCCTCCTGAGGTGCAAGAAGAAATGTGTGCAAAGTCCGCAGTTTGGGTGCCCAAACCAGGACTTTAGACTTTCAAACTAGAGGTTTAGTCGGGTTTAGCCGTTTTGAGCATCTAAACTTGGTGTTTATGTGCGTGTTAAACACTAATGGGCGTCTAACGGAGAAACAATTGAATTGCTCTGACAGACGCCCATTAGATAAGACTTCCTCCAAAAAAACAATTGAATTCCTCCCATTCTGTCCTTTTGAAATCGAGCAGGGCGCAGTGCCCTGCTAAAACAGCCTATCAGGAACGCTATGCTTACAGAACATACTTGCCTACTTTTGAAAAAGCATTTCAAGGAGATTGTGAAAGCTACACCTATGAGCACTGCAGTGAAGTGGACGGATGTGAACTGCTATATCTGAGAGGCATGCCATAAAATTGACTGACATCCAAATGTAAATTAGCCCCAAAGCAGTTAGTAAGTTCTATTTGTTGATGAAAACACACTAACACTTTTCAGGGCTTACTCATATATTGTGTTTTACAAGGGGATCCATATAAGTGTAATGTCCAACTGTTACTAAGGACAAGGGGCCTGATTTTGAGCCGCTCGCTAGATGCGATCGATTTCACGATGTGTATGCAAATTGCGTAGGCAGTGCTACCGCACAGCACTGCAATGCATTAGTACGCCCTGTATCTCTTAGAGAGCGATCACATAGTGTATGCAGACACCCGCCAGCCTGTTTTATGACGCCCACTTGTACATGTCATGTCCAGGAAGTGTATGCAACCATTGGTACATTGGGTAACATCGGATGCTATCGCAGGGCTTGAGGTTGACCATACCCTGCCGCAAGGACTGCGAGCACTTCAGTGTAAAAACAAGCCAGGTGACGTGTACTATGATGCTGTCTTATAATTATGCACACCTCTAAAACGCTGTTGAGATGCTCAGACACGCCTGCGTTTGCACCTCCACTCCACCGTTTTTAATGGCCAGCCCCTGTTACCACCTACAAATGGCTTCCCCTGTCACTCACTCTGCTGGGCTGTCTATGTGCAGCGAGCAAATGCATTGTGAACTTTCGCTAAGGTATGCACATGCGCACTGCAATGCATACTCATGCGCACAATGCATAAACACTGAATACCATTGAGAGTATGCATCTAATGCTGGGCATACACTACACAATTATCTGTCAGATATCTATCCAATCTGGCTGGTTGTAATGAAAATCTAGTAATGTATGGGAGCAAATGACATCGCCCATTTGTTCACAAACACTGAAAAACAGACAAAAATTGTCATCCAGATAAATTGGTTAAATCAAATGAATTTAACCAATTTGACCAATCATTTTTGCCCATTTTCCAATGTTTAAGACCATATCGTCGATTGTCATTGGCTCCCATACATTACCAGATTTTCATTCCAACCAGTCAGATTGGACAGATATCTGACAGATAATTGTAGAGTGTATGCCCAGCATTAGCGAGCGGATCTGAATCAGGCCCAAGGTTCAAATAGATCAGAGAGGCAACCCTGACAGTGATATGTTCCCCTTATTAACATACACAATGGCAGACACGGTTACAAGGTACACTACAACGCAATTTTATTATAAGAGAAACAATTGACACATCACAACTGTACATTTAGTACATTGCAACACAATAACTATTTCTTAAAACCACTAGTTTCATTAAGCAACTACACTTAGTTTTGTAGAAAGTCAGTCTAGCTTAGACTTTAGTTTTAAGCACAGTCTAGCATTAAAGAAAAAAATAGAGACTAGCATACAGTTCATGGCTTTAACTTTGAGCACAGTCCAGCATTCAAGAAAATAAAGATTAGTTGTTTGTAGACACTTCTGTTCATTACCCATTAGCCTAAACATGCATTTACGATAATTCTTTCTTTATATTAGCTTGAACCCATCACAGTGGTTCACCGCATAATACATTGCAGCTCCTTAGCTCCTCCCTGATCACCTGTGCTTCCCGGGATGTAGCGGGCTGCATTTCCTTACTGGATCCTAACGCCAGTAGTCCTGAAGTCTGTGGGTTACTGTGATGCTGTCTTCACTCCACCTGGCAGACTTAGGTCCTCTTTACCCCGGCTCTAGTCATAGTCTCCTACGGGCATCAGGGCAGGGGTCCTCTCAGGGTCTTGCTCTATAGGGCTGTCTCTCTCTTTGCCGGTGCGACTCCTGGGTCCTCTCCTCATGGCAGACAGGCTTTTCCCTCTAGCAGGGTCCTCTCCAGGTCTCTTCTCCCAAGGGTACTACAGTGGTCAGCGGCAGCGGTTCTTCTCAGCGCAGCGGGTCCTCTGATTTCAGCGGGCACTCATAGCCAGCGGGTCTTCTCAGTGGCAGTCGGCCTCCTCCTCCAGCGCTCCGGCAGCAGTCCAGACAACAGGCTGTGATGCTTTTCTGTTAGTGGCAATTCTTCCTGCTGGTCTTCCTCTGGGGCTGGGAGCAGCAGCAGCAGCCTTCCTCCAAGGGTGATGTCTCATAGTAGGAGGCACAGTAAATAACATCAGCAGCATCCCGGGGGTGAAGGTCCTGGCAGGGGGTTTTGCGCTGGCTTACTGCAGCCAGGTTTCACTTCACTGAGGCAGCTACCTGTACCCTCAGCTGCTCCCCTCTGCAGGTACACTCAACTCTCATCTGGCTACATGGCAGCTCCGATGTGCAGCTCTTTCCCCATCTCCCACTGCAGGTGACGAACTGCTTGTTGTTACACGGCAAGGAGCCCACTGAAAGGGTCTACCAATATTCCCACACAGAGCAAGCTATTCTGTTACCACCACACCACCCCCCAACCCCACTATCCCTAGATCCCAAACCAGACCTTGTACCATACCACCCCTCTCCCCCGACCATTCCGGAGCAGCATTGTGACTACTCGGATAAAACTGTTTGGCCCCTACACTGTTGTCTGTATTCAATTCTACATCTTCCATCCTACACACAGCACAGTTTACCACCACAACTCCACCATCTCAAACAACACACATCTAAAGAGCGCACCTAACCCCCACTTTTCATTGCTACTACAGACAGGACTAGGCACTCCTGTAAGAAGGTGCAGCACTTCCCCCTCCCCCGACACACCCAGACCCCACACGAATCTAGCCCACCACACTTCACCACTAGCCTCCTTACCTCGTTCCCCCCTGTATTTACGCACATCTCTCATCACTACCACCCCCACGACCCCCAAACCTCCCCTTTTCTAGTCCCTGTTCCCTCACAATCACCCTTCTTCACTACCCCTCTCTGTGTTAGCATGGTTCCTACCCACCCTATTCATTAATGGTAAAAAAAAAACCACACACCTAATTCCAAACTCTTCAAAGATCTTGTCAACTGTTTTATTAGGCACCAAACTCCAAAAGGAATCTTCCTGAAGTAGTAAAAATGTATCTTCATCCGCAACATAATCCAAAGGGGAATAAAGAACAAGAGAGAAACGGAACTGCTCCATAGGGCACCTGTCCAATAACTTGTGTGGAATTGAATCAATCTACTTAAGTGTAGTGTTGGAGTGTGGTAATCACCAGTATATATATTGTAGTACAATTATACAGAATGTCTTAAACTGGCCATACACCATACCAACTTTTCTCCAACCATCCAACTAGTTGGTTGGTTAGAACACGGGTTCCCAACCACGGTCCTCAAGGCACACTAACAGTCCAGGTTTTAGGGAGAGCCATACTTGAGCAGTGTGAGTGAGTGACTTAATTAGTACCTCAGTTATAATGATTTAACCATCTGTGTACAATCATGGATATCACTGAAACCAGGACTGTTAGAGTGCCTTGAGGACCGAGGTTGGGAATCACTGCGTTAGAATGAAAATCTGATAATGCATGTGAGCAAATGACAATCAGCAATTTGCTCCCAACACCAGAAAACACAAAAAGGTCATTCAAGCAAGTTGGTTAAATCTGTTTGATTTAAACAACTTGTCTGAACAACAGCTTTCGTCCGTTTCCCAGTGTTTGGGAGCAAATGGCTGATTGTCATTTACTCCCATGCATTACAGGATTATCATGCCAACCAACCAACTAATTGGATGGTTGGAGGAAAGTTTGTCTGGTGTATGGCCAGCTTTATTTCCCGAGTCCACTGTTCTGCACAGTGGCGTTTTAAGAGAGGAGGGAGTCCATGTGCAGCCTCCGTTTGAGCCCCCTCCTCTCTGACAGCGCACTGAGCGCAGTAGATTCTGGCTTAATGCCAAAATCTACTGCACATGCGCGTGTCTGGGAAAATTGCACCCGCGCCTTATTCCTGGAGACCTCACATGTGCGAGCAATGCCATTTTCCCTGTGATTATTGCTGCTCTGCAGCGCCGGTTCTGCTTTGCAGAGCAGCACGCTGAAGACAGAGGAAAGGTAAGTATAAACAAATATGGGTGCTGGGTGTGTGGTGTGGGCCCCCAGGAGCCCGTGTGCACCGCACACCCTACACCCATTATAAATATGCCCCTGGCTCCTCATATGATGCACTTGATTTGCTTATATATGTACTTGTGCAATATTGGACGTAATTTTTTGATATTTGAAGTACGCTGATTTCTACATGACTGTTTATTACAGTATGTCCTTTTATCAGAGCCCACTGCTATGTATCATTTATTTCACATGATTTATTTGACAGCTAAATGACATTGCACTGGATGGAGGCACGATGCCGCCTCATGGCACATGTTTGTGCCTCATAAAGTCAAAATCCAGCATCTACAGTACAATAAATGTTTGTCTTACAATGTATAATGTTAATTTACTTATTTCATTAACATACTGTAACTATCATATGAATATTTAAATGTGAAAAACTTGTTTTTAATTAAATACAAATAAAACGCATGGATATTATGAACCCTTGGCAACTAAATTATGTAAATGAGAATCTGCAAGGCACTTTTATAAGGTCACCAGGAGACTTTGCATCTCATTAACCCTCCCCACTGCACGCTGTGCAGTTCTATCTGAGATGCAATTTTGAAGTTTTATCTACTAGAATTCCTACAGTACAGTATACAGTCTGCATGTTTTCACAGTAAAATAAACTAAAGATTGTAAGGTTGGGAGTACATTGAAATTATCTTCATACAATTGTTAATTAATTTGTGAAATCGGCTGTGTTATCATGTAATGGATATGTAAACAAAAGACTACAATTGCTATATTCCCAGCTAGTGACAGCACAAGTAGGCATTTTGTGTGCTGGACCAATATTAATGAATTCTTCTTTCACTAGGAACCAGTGACATAGGTTTGTTACTGTACAGCACAAGTACAAAATGGCTGCTTCTAATCTATGTAGATGATGCATCACCTTTGATAAAGCTGCACAGGACAGCAGCGAAACGCATTAGTTGTTCACCCTAACTCTAGTTCAAGAACCTTATATTGTAGAAATGCTTGAACCAGTACTGGACTTTTTCTTCACATCAAACTTGGACTCCCCTGTGCATACTGGAAACTTTTACACTTCCGTGGGTGAGGCTTCACTAAAGAGGCATCGTAAGACTGGTGAGGACTCACCATTCATATTGTATTATCATTATTATTACCATCAGTTACGGGACATTATTCTGTGGCAATTACTAACTATGTGGATTATGCCACCACGAAAGAGGAGTCCTTAATTGCAAATTGCTCAAACTTAATTCAGTCCAGTTGCTTGAATAGGAACAAGCAATAATATTATTATTTGGTTCTTGTACCATGCAGTTAATAAGATTAAATATTTTTTATGATATTTTATATATATATTCATTTATTTTAATTATTAAATATGATAGTATATTGCAACATATGTATTGTTATCATTGAATTTGTGCATTTCATTTGAGAAATCAAATATAATTTCTAGCGCTGCTATTTTTGTTTTGTATGTTTACATCAACAAGTAGATTTTACTACAGTATCTGCTTTAACCACTTAACTGATGATTTTTTTTCCCCTGTAAACCTCTCAGAAATTGTCGGGTTTTTTATTATTTAATTAAGTTTAAAAGTTATTTGTAATATATTTAAATATTTTATTTGAAAAATCTTTATCTAGGGGGTGTTTTACAACCCTACATCCCCCCGTGTCCATTAGCCCCCATTATAAAATAACTTCCCACCCCCTATAGGCAATAGACCCCCCAGAGGTCAGCCAAATAGTGCTTGGAGGGGAACTAAATGATCCCCGACACATGCGCCCCAGAGTGCTGTTCGCAGGGCATTCTGGGGCACGATACCGGAAGAGATGTTGGCAGTAACAAACCGCCGCATCACTTCTGAGGGGTCTACGGAGTCAGAGGAGAACGGATCACCTCTGGAAAAGTCGGGGGAAGCAGCGTGTGATGCGACATTGCCAGCACATCAGGGGCGTTTCTAGAGAGGAGAGAGCCCGTGTGCAGTCTCCCACACGGTCCCCCTCCTCTCTGTCCGGTGGCCGCCAGCGCACTGAGCTGTGCGCGGCCAGCGCCGGAGTTATAGACTCTGGGCATTAGAGTGCGCCCAGAGTCTATAGAGTATGCGCAGGTCACTGGGAAAATGACCACGGTGGCCATTTTCCCTGTACTTCGCATGCTCAAACGACGGGAAAATGGCCGTGGCAGCCATTTTCCAGTCGTTTCTGCCGCGCTGGACCCCCACGCCAACGTGGGACTCCGGAGAGGTAAGTAATACTATGGGTGTGGAGTGCGGGGCCCCCCTGGACCCTGGGGACAATGTGCCCTGCACCCATTATAGATAAGCCCCTGATACACATCCATTGCATGCTTACAAAATTAAATCTGGCAATATATTCCACACATTAATGCAGTTAATAGTATAAGATTAACTGTTATGTACCCCCAACCTTTCAGCCTAGAATTTTTTTTTTTTACAGCAAAAAAATGCTCACTGCACGGTGGAACCTCAGCGAATAACACTGTGAAGTTGCATGTAGCCACCTCAAATAGTACTGCAAAGCATGTAATGTAGATGGTTAGCGAGATCAGTGGCAAACACAGAATTTCTATAGGGGGGAGTTTCCAAATGCTTGATTTTAGTGAGTGTGGCCAGTCCATGAAGAGGGCATATTTAGCACTTAACCAGCTTTAATATGCATCATACAAAGTGTATTGTGTGTCATAATTTCAGCTTCTACAGGACCAGCGATCACACTATGCCATTAAACGCGGCTGTAGGGCCATACTACCTGAGCTGAATGTTTTTATTTCAGATGTGGGCATCAGTCCGGGAGTCTGGGGGAGCAGCAGAAGAACCTAGCATTGCCCTGGACATAAATGTACATATTGGTCTCCTGATGCACTGGATAGTGCATTATTATACAGTATTAATATTTAACTCTATTGATGGTCAATAGCAGTGCTTCCCTAACAGTGCATTTTTTTTTCCAGATCTCCTAGTTGGTGCATAGATGTATTTATTACTGGCTGACACATGTTAAAAGATCCACAGGTGGTGCAGATATTTTAATTAGTGATACTGAGAAGTACATGCAACACTAGTAAAATTCTATTATATTACTATTTCTATTGTCATGGTTTGGGCTGGGGAGGCCACGTGGCCGCCCCTAATTGGCTGTCAGTCCGCGCGACCAGCATGGTGCATCGGGAACCCAGATGGAGAGGGAGCACGGCTCAGCGCTGCAGGCGATCAGGTGATCAGGCGAGTGATGCGGGGCCATGATGTGCGTAACTGTGTTCACACCGAGGAGGTAAGAGGGCTGTGTGGAGGAGGTAAGGGGGCTGTGTGGAGAAGGTAAGGGGGCTGTGTGGAGGAGGGACGGAGAATGTGCACAGATAGAGGAAGAAAGGGTAGTGTGTGGAGGAGGGGAGGGGGCTGTGTGGAGAAGGGGAGGGGACTGTATGTGCACAGAGGAGGAAAGAGTAGTGTGTGGAGCAGGGGAGGGGGCTGTGTGGAGGAGGCGAGGGGACTGTATGTGCACAGAAAGAGAGGTAAGGGTAGTGTGTGGAGGAGGGGAGGGGCTGTGTGGTGGAGGGGAGTGGGCTGTATGTGCACAGATAGAGGCGGAAATGGTAGTGTGTGGAGGAGGGGAGGGGGCTGTGCGGAGAAGGGGAGGGGACTGTATGTGCACAGAGGAGGAAAGGGTAGTGTGTGGAGCAGGGGAGGGGACTGTATGTGCACAGAAAGAGGAGGGAAGGGTAGTGTGTGGAGGAGGGGAGGGGCTGTGTGGTGGAGGGAAGGGGGCTGTGTGGAGGAGAGGAGGGGGCTGTATGTGCACAGATGGAGGAGGGAAGGGGGCTGTGTGTACAGATGGAGCAGGGAATTTGGCTGCGTGTGTACAGATGGAGCATGGTAGGGGGCTGTGTGTGTACAGATGGAGGAGGGAAGGGGCTGTGTGTACAGATGGAGGAGGGAAGGGGGCTGTGTGTGTACAGATGGAGGAGGGAAGGGGGCTGTGTGTACAGATGGAGGAGGGACGGGGGCTGTGTGTACAGATGGAGCAGGGAAGGGGGCTGTGTGTGTACAGATGGAGCAGGGAAGGGGGCTGTGTGTGTACAGATGGAGCAGGGAAGGGGGCTGTGTGTACAGATGGAGCAGGGAAGGGGGCTGTGTGTACAGATGGAGGAGGGAAGGGGGCTGTGTGTGTACAGATGGAGCAGGGAAGGGGGCTATATGTGTACAGGCTTATTCTGGTTAGACATTTGTCATTGGTTCTGTAACCAATTATTTGGAAACCCCCCATTCAAAATCCTGCGTTTGCCACTGCTAGCACTAGTACTACATGCAAAACAAAAATGTTGATTTAGTCAGTTCTGTTTTGTTATCACAATGCGAAAGTGTAGCTCTGGAATTGTGATGTACTAACTTTGTTATTAATGAAAGTGTTAGTTATGCTCAATACTTTCAAGTAATTTATAAGTGTGCATTCATGACTAGAAAATAAAGTGACTTCAAAAGAAATGAAAAAAAGATTATTGTGTACACACGTTTTCAGTATCATCTGCAATCAGCATTGCAGCATGTGTAGTCCCAACATGGCTGTGGTGCCAAGTAATAATCAAATGGATCTAATCATTATCAGGGATTTTACAGTATACTGTCATATTGGAAATAGAAAATAAAACCAGAGCAGCAACAATATCCAACAGTGTTTGATGAATATGGTACCCTAGCCATTGTATGTCGCTGGCTCAAGAGATAATAAAATAACCTAGTGGTATATTTATATTTACTAAATTGCAACTTTTCAAAGCCTTCAATTGTCAGTGGTTTTGCCCACAGGATTTGAAACTGCAAAAATTTTCCTGATTCAGAGGTGGATACAGTGTGTGTCATACTCGCCTACCCTCCCGATTTTTGTCGGGAGCCTCCCGAAAATCGGGTAGGCAGGCAATCCTCCCGGCTGCCACCCACCCCTCCTATCCCCCCCACAATTACCTCTGAATCCCCGGGGTGGGGGTGGGGGGGTGCCGCGATACCTCACAGCCTGGCTGGCCCTGCCTCCTTGAGCTGGCCACCCCCCCCTGTCATGCTGCTCTGGCTGCTCCCTCCCAGAAGGGGCAGCCAGAAAGTCGGCAAGCCTGGTGTGTGTACATATACTAATGCTGCAGGAGGCGTTTTGTGTAAATAAACACATCCTGCAAGCTTCTGTGATCCACTGCTGTGGCTGTGAATGCAGCATTGGATCATCTGCGAAAACATCTGACGTGAGTAACTCTCAGGTTACGCAGGATGGCTGGTATTTTCACTCTGCTGGTGCCAGGAGAGACGCAAACCCTGGCACATCTACAAAACGGGGACAACTTGCCCTCGATTTATAAAATGCTCACCGTTGACGATCTCGCAGAAGGATACCTTCACCTGTGCAGTACTGATCCTGCACATGCGCAGTTCTGACACTATTGGTGTTGTACGCAAACCATCGGGTTTGCATACAACACTGAATCAGGCTCGATATTTAATTCAAAGCCTAGCTTGTTTTGCATATAACATTATTGCCATTTTAAATTCTTCATACAAAACCGCTGACATGCTGGAGTAGAGTAGTAAAACCCACTGAAGCTCCAAGCAGTTCACCTGGTACAGTGCTTAAGACATTTTACAATCCGTGAAATTGAGGAGTGTTCAATCTCCAGTTGAAACTCTTGATGCTTTAGATGATATATTTATGATGTAGGCTTGAAGAAGCAGGTAAATGCATGCGTGCAGGTCTTTAGCGTTATAGGGGTCAATCCAATTAGCTGAAAAGGGTGCGAGTTGCCATTGCCACAGCGTTAAAACGCAGGCAACATAACCTCATATCGCACCCCTCGTTGCATGCTCCGAGCCTGAATTTGCACAATTTTGCTCGGAGCCCTATAGACAGAGCCAGATGTAGGTAATAGGCATTATAAGCAAATGCCTAGGGCGACTGGAATGCCAGGGCTCTGCCACTGCCGCGATTGGAGCTCAGCGGTCAGGTGACTGTGAGACAGGTAAGAATGAGCTTCTGCACAGAAGCTCATTCTGGCAACAGGAGGAGACAAAATGCACAGCCACAGCCACTCCTCCCATGAGCCTTTGCGGAACACGAATGACAATCACGGCTCCACCTCCATATTAGCCGCCCAGCCAGCCATCGACCCATCTTCAGCAGCAGCCACATGGCCATTCTCACTGGCTGGCTCCTTCACTACACATTGTAGATACCCAATAAATTGATAGAATTGGCACTCGCTCCTTCTTTGGGGAATATAAATGAGCAAGGTGCTGCAGACCCAATATTAGACTACCCAAGTCTAAATCAATCAATAGTAACTACGGATGAGCCATGTGTGCAAACACACATGTATCATAACGGGACTGCGCTCCGTGGATGGTAATGAGATATTGTTATGTAGAATAACTGAGTCTGAAAACTCTGATAAACTAAATGTATAAATATTTAATTCCAAAATCTCTCAATCGCAGGTGTGATGGATCTGGGTGAGAAGACCAAGTGGGGGAATAATGTCTAGGGCTGAGTGAGAATGAGAGGGGGGGGGGATCAACACCAAATTGATTGATCAGTTTTAAATGTGATTCTCAGTAACTGGCAAATAGTGGTACAGAGGGAGGGCGTCCCACACCCCACTGTACCTATCAGAAAAATAAGTCAAATTGAAATAGTCAAATGAAAAACGTTGGTAATCAGCGTCTAAGTCAATCAGACCAACAGATGGTCTGTTATTGGTCAAAATCCTAGTGAGGCCTCACCTTGTATTAAATATGTGGTAGTCCTGGTCCTGTTGAGTTCTGCCTAGGTGTCCCCCGCTTCCCTTCTATTACCACCGATGGTAGGGCCGTATTCCGGTAACTGCCGCTAGTGCAGTTACAGGCTTGGTCCCCACAGAGTCTGTATGCCAGGTCCCGTGCAGCACCGCGATCTCGCGAGAGCTCGCGGGCTGTAGGGGAATCGCGTGGCTCCGGACTGCTGTGCGCTCGACTCGCCATATGTGAGGAGACTGAGGCAGGTAGAGAAGGGGGGGAAGTGACCTGGGTCACAGTAGATGGCGGTGCTTCATTTGGGTGCCGAATTCTTCTCTCAGCGTAGGAGCGTGCCCACCCTTGAATTACTTCATTGGTACATCCCCAAGGTCTCCCTGTGGAGCCCTATGGACCCTGAAGAAGAAAATGAGATTTATGGTAAAACTTACCTTTGTTAACTCTTTCTTCAAAGTCCATAGGGTTCATAGGGCACCTGCCCTGACACACCTGGCATCATATGGGCTGTGATACGGCTACATCTGCTAGCCACCCCCTATTATCTAAAGGAACGCCCATTAAAATTCACTTCCCTGTGTCCAAATTCGTTCTGCATCTCTCAGCATTAACTATCTGCACGCATGCGCAATGCGCGTTGGACACATGCGCAGATATAAAATATCACCCACTTGTGTGCGACATTGCCACTGCTTACTCTTCTGAATCAGGTGTATTTACTAAGCAGAAGTTCTAGCTATGTGATTTAAATAGGCAATAATATTCAATGCAAAATCAGGCGTGTTTTGCATTTAGTATTATAGCCCTTTTAAATCCCGCGTTCAGAACCACTGGCACATGGCAGCTTGAAAATCTGACACTTAGTAAATACATCCCACTGTACCATTAATAAATACACCCCACTAAATCATTAATCAATATACTGCACTTAATTATTAGTGAATACACACCACTGAATCGGTTGGTACAGAGGCAGGGGATGTTGCAGAAATATAAGCTTACAGTTCCAAACAGACTTTCAAAATGGATTTTGAGTTGTGATAAATAAAACATCAGATATGTAAGACACATGTGAAATTACCTGTTTAGAAAAGAGAGATGGGGTTGAAACTCCAGTTACAACTCTTCATGCTTTAGATGACATTTAAGATACATGCTTGGAAGAACTTTCTAGTTGCCTCCATGAAATCTTTTGAAGTGCACTATTAACGGAGATTACATTTTGTGATAATTATTTCATACTTTAGAAATTATAGCCAATTAAATGATAGTTTTTGGTGTATATATTTTCACGCTTCAGATATTCTCCTAATACTCTCCTGAAATGTTTCTCTATTCACTTGAATGGGATCAAAATAATACTGAAACGTATAGCAGTGGGTTTCTGCAGAAAGTACCAGACTCCGGTGTGTAAAATGAGCACTGACTCATTTTTAACATTCTTGGATGAGATATCAGAAAAAAAAGAAACCTATTGTGTTTTAGGAAAGTAAAGCAGCTTTTATATGGATGTAACCTATATACGAGGCATAAATAATGTAATGTGCCAATATTTTTTTATATTGATAACACAAGAAATAAGCTCTGGAAACAGTGATCCGTTGTAGGTCTAGAGTCTGGTCTCAGGGTGGTTTATTGGGTTTTTCAGCGTGAATCGTGTTATCGGGGCCCCCACTGCGGGGGTTTCTTGTAGTAGTGGGGGGGGGGGGGCAGGCGTCAGCCGGGAGGCTTGCCTGCCTTTCCCGGGGAGTCGAGAGCGGCACCCGATATTCGTGAGGCTCCTGACAAAATCAGGGAGGGTAGGCAAGCCTGATATTATCTCCCCATCCTGGTCACTTCACTAGGGGTGTGGGTGTACCGCCCACTCTTCCTGGGGTGCTGAGGACTACACGAAAGATTGTGAGTCTCATGTACCTTCCAGGAGAGTAATAATGAGAAGGCCCGAAGTGACTACAGTACAGTGTTCTCTCCAGACTGTTTTCTGAGGGTGCATTGCCTGGCAGAAACAGCCTGCCGCCCGTCACGTTTCCCCGCCGACCCCCGCTGTCACCTGCTGTGGAACGCTGGCTTCTGAAGTGACTGGAGGCTAAAGAAGCCTCCGATCGCTTCAGAGGCCAGCGTTCCCAGTGATGCACTGCGCGGGTGACGTCATGATGCGTTGTGAAGAGCCTGCCCCTCTAGTTAGATCCAGTCAGCGCGAGGCAGCGGCGAGCGGGGGAGTGGCCAGCAAGTAAAGGTAAGTGCTGGGGCTAGGGCCGTGGCCAGGACCAGGACCAGTCTGGGGGCACTATTTAAGTCTGGGGGCACTGCATAAATGGGCCAGCCTGGGGGCACTGCATAAAGTGGCCAGCCTGGGGGCACTGCATAAAGGGGCCAGCCTGGGGGCACTGCATAAAGGGGTCAGCCTGGGGGCACTGCATAAGGGACCAGTCTGGGGACACTGCATAAGGGGCACTTTAAACCTGGGGGCACTACATAAGGGGCCAGCCAGGGGGCACTATTTAAGCCTGGGGGCACTACTTAAGGGACCAGTCTGCGGGCACTACATAGGGGCAATACTTCAGCCAGGGGGCCCTGCATAAGGGCAAAGCTAAACTACAGGGGGCAATGCATAAAGGGGAAAACTTCAGGGGGCACTGTATAAAGGGCACAAGTACAGTGGGCACTGTATAATGGGCACTTTTGACAGCCAGTGGGGGAGCAGCCTGAGACATATGGGACTGGATTGGTCTGGGAGATACCCCTTTTCCCGGCGCGCGCATAATTGCGAAGGCCCCCACCCGGCTACTTTTGGATGCCACCCGGCTGGAAAAAATTTATGGGGAGAACACTGCAGTAGATACTGATAGTATGTCCTTCTAAGAATTCCTTGCTGGAACATTAGTGAGGGTATGTGTTTTCTTACTCTGTAACAGCTTCAATGGTAATTGTAATCTTCTGGAACCGTGCAGAAAAATATTTAATTTAAAGCCTTGAAGCTATTTAGATCGTGTCTCCATGATAATTGTATGATAACACTAAACCCTTGTTTCATTACTATAGATACATTTGCATATTTGATGACGAGCATCTGTAATGTAAGAATGAAGTTTATTCTTCTATGGAGAGTATATTACTATATTGTATGACACATGGTTTAATTTCTAGATTTCAGTGACATTTTAAAGGCAGGAAATAAACATAAAATTCTAATTTTTCACTCCATCATTCCAAGCGAACTTGTATGTTCCCTGCTTCTTAAAATATCTATGCGTTTTGTAGTCATTGTTTAAATAAAAGTGAACAGAAAGATGAGGCTGCAATTTAATGAACATTTGATAGAGACCTACTGTATTAAATACTGTGATGTCCCTTATTCAAAAACGTAAGTAAATTACCTAACGTATTTCCAAAACCATTTAATTAAATTCAATGCACACTCACTTTTTATGCAAATGTTTACCATGGTTATTTATGGTCGGCACCAGGGGCGTATATTCCTATTGGCCAGGATGGCTCTCATCAGGGGCACCGGCCAAGGGGGTCGGGGTCGCCCTGCGGTGCCCCCGTGGCCAGTTCTATCCCTTTGTGGGCACACCGATTCCCCACTGAATGCCCAGCGCTTAGTATACAGTACACATAACACTGAGTCTTTCACAATCACTACAGAGTGACATACTCAGTCTGGATCTGGCAGCGCTGGACGGCCACGTGACACTATTACGATTTCCAGTGGCCACTCCTTGTAAGCCGTCTAGAACTCAGGCTACGAGGTCTTCCACCACTAACAACCACCCATCATTTCCTTAGAGATGAATAGCTCACCGGTACTTAGGCGGCCGCCTGGACTTCCTGCTTGGAGTAGTAGCAGCTTACAGGAGTGTCGACTGGAATCCTGAGATGAAAGGAAAGAGTCTTGTACAGGAAGAACAAATTATACAGTTGGAGAGATGCGGCTTGGGAGCCGATGGTGTGAAGTGTGCCAATGGTGCTGCAAAGGTGCCGATGGTGAGGCTTGTGTGCCAATGGTGCGGCAACAGCCGGTGATAGACAGTCAGTAGAAATGTGGCTTTGGGAGCCGATGGTGTGGCAATAGCCAGTGATAGACACTTATTAGAAATGTTGTGGCTTTGGGAGCCAATGGTGCGGCCAATGTGCAGATGGTGCGGCAAATGTGTTGATGGTGCGGCAATAGCCGGTGGTAGACAGTCAATCGTAGGGCTGTGGCTTTGGGAGCTGATGATGCGGCAAATGTGCTGATGATGCGGCAAATGTGCCGATGGTGCAGCTTGTGTGCCGATGGTGCGGCAATAGCCGGTGGTAGACAGTTAACACTAAAGACTGCGGCTTGGAGAGCCGATGGCAGCATGGTGGCGTAGGTGCGGCTCGGAAGCCGTAGAAGAAGCTGGAGAGCCGGGGACAGCACGGAAGCTATTAGTGCGGCAAATGTGCCAAAGGTGCGGCCAGAGCCGATGGTAGAGGAGTAGGTAGTCGATGCTGCGGCTTGGAGAGCCAATGGCAGCAAGGTATTATAGGTGTGGCTAAAAAGCCATAGGGAAGCTGAAGAGACGGAGATAGCACGGAAGCCACTTCGGGAAGGCCAAATTCTGCACCACGAGGAGGAACAGAACGGTGACCATGCAGCCAAGCTGAGGGAACTCACAGATACGCTATAGTCGGCAAGGCGGCAAAAGTCCAGCGTGTACAAATAGGAGGAATCGCCAATCACGCTGCACTCTGGATGACACGTCACTTCCTGAGGTGTGCCGATCACCTAGCAACAGGAGAAACAGGTGTAACCCAGTCCTGACTGAGTAACCTGCTCGAAGGAGACAAGTCGTGACCGCGACTTGTAACTGACACCTTAGCGACGTGTGACTTCATACACCGTGTGTGCTTTGATAGAGGAGAGGACACACGCCTAAGCGCAGCAACTAGATGCCTTTCACAGCAGGGGTCAGGGAGCGGTCAGGCACACTGCTGACTCCGGTGGCCGGAACCTGAGGGGTGAGGACTGAGCAGACAGGAGGAGTGTACAGCAGTGTGAGGACTCTGGCTGGGGAAGTTGTTATCTGTCTGTGATGGGGTGATGGGGGCTGGCTGATAATGGGGGGTTGAGGGCTGAGGACGATGATGGGGCTGGCTGAGGAAGGTGATGGAGGCAGGGGGCTGGCTGAGGAAGGTGATGGTGATGTGGGCTGAGGAAGGTGATGGAGGCAGGGGGCTGGCTGAGGAAGGTGATGGTGATGTGGGCTGAGGATGGTGATGGGGGTTGAGGAAGATGATGCGGGCTGAGGATGGTGATGGGACTGAGGATGGTGATGGGGGCTGATGAAGGTGATGGGGGCTGTGTATTGTGATGGGGGCTGTGTATGGTGATGGGGGCTGTGTATTGTGATGGGGGCTGTGGATGATGATGTGGGCTGAGGAAGGTGATGGGGCTGAGGAAGGTGATGGGGACTGAGGAAGGTGATGGGGACTGAGGAAGGTGATGGGGGCTGAGGAAGGTGATGGGGCTGAGGAAGATGATGGGGCTGAGGATGGTGATGGGGCTGGGGACGATGATGGGGGCTGAGTAAGGTGATGAAAGGCTAAGGGAGGTGCTGTTGATGGTGAAGGGGACTGAGGAAGGTGATGGGGGCTGAGGAAGGTGATGGGGGTCTGAGGACGGTAATGAGGTGCTGAGGGAGGGAGTGGGACCAAGTTCTAACCCACTGGCCTGGTCTGGAGTCTCTGGAGAGAGACACTCACTGGTCTGGACTTTCTGTAGCGACTGGAGGCTGGTCTCCTGCAATTGGCTCTACAGTTATCTGTGACAGCCCAGCAGGTGAGGTCACTCAGTTGTCTGTAGGGGGTTGGGGGGAATCAATGTTTGTTTTTATTTATTTTCTGGCTCTGGGGCAACGATCAGTGTGTGTTATTTTATTTCATGTTGGAGCAATCATTGGAGGGGGGCGCCAGTCCCTTCGTTTGCCTGGTTCGCTCTGACCCCTAGATACACCTCTGGTCAGCACCATAATAAATAATATAATGATTAATCAGAGTAAATAAATTAGCAAAATAATATGGAAATATGGTACATTTAAACTCTATTTAGAGCACAATGCAACATACTTTTATACCTGAGGAAAGTACCTTTATCTGCCTGGTACTCCTAGTTGTTTCCTTTTGTAAAGTGTTTTTTTATTTACTAGTTCAAATGGTTCTCAGAGGAATAATTACATAAATACACAGACATCATCAGTTTTAATTAGTTTTAAAAACCCTACATTTATTAAAAGATAAAAGCAAATTAACACATAGCTGAAGGATAGAGGTTGCTCAATGCTGATCTATTTTAACACAGGGCAAAGCAGTTGCTAAAATATATCAGAGATCGGCCTGTAATGTGAAGGAATCGGTCGAATGTTTACAGAATATTGGAGCCTGCTATGCTCCCAGGGCTGCCAGCATGACGTAACCATGCCCCCAAGCAGGGGCGGATTGGGAAATAAAAGTGTCCCTGGAAAATTTTGTGGAAGTGGCCTCACGTGGGTGGCACCAAATCAACTGTAGGCAGAACCAACACCAAAGTAAGTGGGATTAGTACATCCCGGCACCTGGAGACATCAGTGAAAGCGGGTGCAGCCCCTTTTGTTGGTACAGACAGTAATAAACGGTACTGTACCTGTCACAATGGAACAGTTGAAGAGAGTTTTTCTCCTAGGGCTTGTACACATTAAAAACAAATCTATTTAAGAATGAACCAAATCTTGTGCTTTTTCTTCACTTTAACTGAACAAAGTGTGTTCCCATATAACCACATTATGATAAATCTGTAGAACGCTACAGACAAATTAGAATTGATGTGCAGCAAAATTACATCTCTCTGGTAAGCCCAGATAGCACATTTCTGCATAAGGTATTGTAGCACATTACTCCATAAAGGAGTACCCATGTACCTGACTTAAAAACTATTCAAAACACTTCACATGTACATTCTACATACATACACATATACATATATATATACACGTACACACACTAATAAACGGTGCTGGTTGACATCCCCTTTTATTGTATCACTGTCACTAAAGGGCTCATTTAGCATTTAATGAGTTTTATCATGTGCAACAAGTTTTAAAACTTGTTGCATATGATAATAGTGCTCCAGCCAATCAACTGCTAACTGTTATCTATTTGAAAAATTACAGTTGGGAGCTGATTACCTGGAGCACCATTTATCATACACAACGAGTTTTAAAACTCTTTGCGTATGATAAAACTCGTTTATAAATGAGTCCCATAGTATACAAAACACTTCACATGTACATTATACATACATTACATCTGACCTCTACCTACTTTTTTTCATTACCATGACATTATATATTAATAAATACTGTGTATGTGTGTGTATATATATATATATATATATATATATATATACACACTAGTAAACAGTGCTGATTGACTTCCTCTTTTTACTGTATCACTGTTACATAGTAGTGCTTATCTTACCCACCAGGCTGGCAGCAGGCTTATTCAGGAATTTATTGTCAGTCAGGGCTCACTCTGAGTGTACAAGAAGAGTCGACTGGGAGACCACCATCCAGAGGGAGACCTCTGTGAAGCTGCGCATATCACTGCGGGGATGTACAGCAGCTCCTGGGTGTCACTGCATTGCAACAGTCGCTCCTTCCTCTTGTGCCGGTGGCCGTCATCGCTCTACATTCATTGGACTTGCATGCCCGGTCCAGATGCATCATCTGCCTGGTGTTCCAAATTCCATGATATATTTGCCTACCCTCCCATGTCAGCAGAAGAGTTCCTTTTATATCTGGAGTCTCCTGGACATTCAGGGAGGGTAGGCAGCCATGTTCTGGTTATGCTGTTGGTAGGTGGTGTCCCCTAGGCTGTAGTCTACTCTGCCTGCCTTTTAAATAAGACCCATGCCCAATAAATGAAACAGGATGGTTCCAATATCAGCAGACAGGGAGTTTAGTTCCCAGCCACTCAAAACAAATGCAACATAGGTCAAGTAGGAAAGAGGTAACCGACGAACCAGATCAGTGCAAAAGGTCCTCAGTCAAGATAATAGATGTGACAGTGCTCTGCAGCCCAACCAAGTAGTCCAGATTCGGGGATCGGATTGGCACCACACCGGAGGTAGTCACAGACCGGCCAGTCCATGACAATCAGCAGGCAGGAGAGTTCGGAGATGCAGCTCAATCACCAGAAGCTGCCAGGGAGGCGAGGCTGCAGGACACAGAGTAGTCCACAGAGAGTCCCAACTCCATTGAAGTGCCACAGAGAGGACACAACACGACGAGCCGCAGCTCCAAGAAGGGAGGAAGGCCATAGGGCAGGCCAGGCGTCCCATGGGAAGTAGTGGATGGAACCGTGAGGATTGGGAGTACAGACACAATGTGCACGACAGCCTCAGCAGTGTGCATCAGGAAGTGAGTCCCTCATCCTGAGAAACACAACCAGGTCGAGTCGCAGGGCAGAGTAATGTAAAGCAGGGAGAGTGGTCTCATGCAGCTCCTCCAGTGAAGCCCGACTATGGGGATAAGTGATGTCAGCAGACCCAAAACTGTCCGGCCCACTAAGAAAACTCCTGGTATGGTCTATGGCCAATCCATCCCTGCCCCCAAGATGCTGTGGCCATGTCCCCCTTGTCATACTCTGCAAAAATTCTTTAGCAGGCACTGGTATTCATAGCGGGCATGACCATACCCCACACATGGTCATCTCTAGATATTAATTTGAAAATTTGTGTTTAGAGCTGTGTGTTTATATTTTTTCATACATCTGAAAAGTTTGTATCTAACAAAAAAAGATTGATCTATAGATATATTGTGTACTTGGGAACTGGTGAGGAAAATAACCATGCCAACAGTATTTCCACCACTTCTACTTTCCTTTCATACATACAGTAAGAAACCATAGACACACATTTGTGTGTGCACATCTACATTTATACATAACTTTCTCCCTGCATGACAGCTTTCCTGGAATGTCCAGGAGAGTCCCAAATTTAGAGTGGGATAGTCTCCTGTGGCTTTGGGGTTTGATGACGTGATTTGCATTGAATTGTGTCGTCATGGCCCCATTCAGCTGTAAAATGCAGCAAATCTAGGCTTGAACATCAGAGATGGAGCCGCAGCCACAATGATTTAATTGTGGTGCCACGTCCTTCCTCCTGTACCTTAGACATGATTGCCCTGTCTGGGATTCTCCTGAATAGGGCTTTCCAAATGTCATCAAGTGTGTTTTAGTAGAGACTGCAAGGATAGAGCAATTTATATACAGTATGAAAAGGGAAAGTTATGAATAACTAAGCAGGCGCCACATCGACTTGTGTTTTCTATATAGCAGCTATTATGAAATAGGTCACCTGAGAAGCCCACATGACATGTTTCGCTGGCCTGCAGCTTTATCAAAGGTACCAGGCAGGCCAGTGAAACATGTTAGTGCGCTTTCCAGTCTACAATACCCTAACTCTAGATGACTTCGGACCTATTGTGGACACATCGGGGACTCTAGTTGCTACCTGATATAATAATATATAATAATTGTGGGAGCACGAGTACCTTGAAACCGTGCAAACGAGGGGACATGGACTTTTCCTACTAAAAGACCCTGGATTTACCGGCATGAACTGGTAATATACCCATTTATCTGGACTCCTATCCCTGATATAAACTGCAGCTGCCTAATTTAATAAGGAACATCCATGAAAGGATTATTTTTAAACTAGTGTAAAATCCACAAAATTTGGTCCAGACGCAGTGTATGTATATGTGTGTGTGTGTGTGTGTGTGTGTGTGTGTGTGTGTGTGTGTGTGTATATATATATATTATGGGTAAATCGGAACTTCAGCACAAAAAGATATCAAGCTTTTACTTGTTATTGTAATTGTCACAATTTGAATTGATTAAAATTTTTTGGAATACATCAAACAAATGTGTTGTGAACCCCGTAATGTATTTTAGAGCCTTGTTGTTAACTGTAATTAGTTAAGAAACAAAAGTACAAGTTAAACTGAACTTAGGAAACCCTTTTATATGTAGGAACTTAAGCATACAAGGTCATGTAAAAACCTTGAGGGTAAAATAAAAGTCTAGATACTAAAGTGCTTTCCCTATTTTTGGTATTTTAGCAGTAGTTAACACACTTATTGGTGATATTTGTGGGTCCTTAACTGGTGGTTAAACACAAATAACATAGAAAGTGTGAAAAGGATAAGTGCGCTAGACACAAAGCTGCCCAATGGTTCTTTTTGGTATAGTGGTATCACCTCCAACCACCAAGAAATAACATCAAAAGCAAATATCACCAAAAAATTATCCTTTAGGCGCTCTAATCAATATGGTTCTTCCAAATCGGGGTATCTTATTCACAGAATAACACTCAAAAAAGAAGAAAGAACATATCTTCCATAGTGTAATAAAGTTTATATAAAATATAGCCGTATTCTAATCCTGCAAAATGTCTCTCCTACCAGATATGATGGTCTACTATAAAAGTAGACAAACAGGCATATATGTAAGCACTTATTTCTGTATGGGTTTGTTCTCCTCTTTGGTTCCTCCGTTCAATATATCGGTTCCATATGCAGAGTATATAATTAAAAAGAGAAAACCTTCATAGCCTAATACTGCATTTACTAACAAATAATACCCATACAGAAATAAGTGCTCGATTTGGAAGAACCATATTGATTAGAGCGCCTAAAGGATCATTTTTTGGCGATATTTGCTTTTGGTGGTTAAACACAATTGGCAAATCCGCACTTTTTTTTTTTACATTGTTTTAATGTATTTGGTTTCTCAAACTGATTTTTTTTTTGGGGGGGGGGGGGGGGGTAAGCATGTGCCTTCCTTCATAGTATTTAACAACTTGCCCCATAGGTTGGTTTGTTTGTTGCAAATATCGCCAATGTCTGTACATTTTTAAGCAAATCTCCTAAAGTGTGCAAATTATACCAAGTTGCTTGTTACTTGTGTCATTGTTTTCAAAATACACCTTTCTTATTAGTTTTGTATTGGTTTTCTTGTTTACTATTATATTTTATGTAATTTTAAAGGATACTTGACAGAAAGAAGAATCACTTCAGTCTGTCTGAGGTACCACCTAGGGTGCACGTACTATAATTGTATAGCCAAGGCTATAAGCACATGCTCATTAGCGTGACATGTGGAAATGTTGAATTCAGTAACAGAAAGATCTGACTAGGTTTCATCAAATAGTTTTTACCCCTGTTACTATATTTTATCCCTTCAAGGTAACCTCAAGATAGACTGCCTCTGTTTTCTTATAGTGTCTGAGGAATTGCAAATCCCTATGAATTCTGACAGGTTATCAACATGAACTTTGATGGAGTTCAGATCACATGGGATAACTAATCTATTGTATCTATCTTATTCAAACTTCTATGACTTCACTGGCCAATTAGGCCGCAGAAGTGACGGTTTTGACAAAGTAGAGAGAGAATTGTGTCGTACTGGTCTCTCCGATACAATCGGTTCTTTCCCTTAATTGGCTGCAGTAACAATTGAAAATCACCCTTGTGAAAAAATCTTAAGGAGATTTAAATAAGAGCTTCTGTGGCATTGATTTAAAATGATTAATATAATAGGAGTTTTCTATGAAGGATTTCTGACATGGGAAGACTGCTGGATGAGGTGTCACTGTTTATACTTACTTATTTTGGTAGGATTCAATTTAATACCTTGTAATAACATGATAATAATTAGTGGGAACAGAGGGTATTGTATTAACTCTTCCACAACTACAGGTATCTGTATGAATATTAGTGGAATTTAGAGCTGTGGTGACTTCATGAGTGCCGAGCCTGTTTTACGTTACTTCTACATTCTGGGAATGTAAAATATTAATCACATACTAACTAGATCAGGTTTGTGATTTCTCATAGTTTCATATATGTCACTGTCGAAGGAAAGAATATTTTATTTTTTTTTCTTCACCCATATCTTTATTTGTGTCACGCTTAAACATGCCATGGACTGAGGCATGGTGGTCTGGTAAATCTTAGTTGAGAAATAGAATTCAGTGAAACCTGTTTAAAACCGATGTCTTTTTATGTGACTATTTATTGCTGTACTGTAAGTGCTATAGCTTACTACCTATGCAAATTAGTGCTGCAATGCAATTTCTGCCTTGTCTGTGACTATACAGTGGGTTACAGAGACCCCTTTTTGTAAGCTGCTCTATTTCTTTCCTGACACCTACAGATGTGTCCTGCTACATCGTTGCATACGCAGCAAATCGCGCCACGCATGGAACAAGGCATGTGCCTGAGAGCGGATACGCACACTGCGTTTCTCACCCGTGCCTCCATAGGATTGCATGGTGCAATTGCAGTGTGTGCCATATCGTACCGTAGCGTATGCTGCTGCAGGTAATCGCATGGCGCGATGCATGCGCATGTTTGTAGCGCGATCGGCAAAGATGTAGCTGGACACATCTGTATATACAAATATAATTAATCAGTTACAACTGACCACCATGGCATATCTTTATTTTTACCATTGGAAACATGCACTCTGAGCTGTAAAGTTATTTAGTATGGTGCCACTTCTGCACCCATTAGTTTAATCATTTCACATTTCTAAATTGCTTGGTAGTTAATTTCCTTTATACCACTGATCTTGCAAATGGGTTGGGTATGAAATCCCGGCACTCGGGATGCCAACTGTCAATAGACCGACAGCGGCATCCCGATGCTGAGAATCCCGACAGGGGAGAGGTAAGTACCTTAACCTTCCCTATTTAACCCCCTAATCCTAACCCTTCTGCTATGCACACTAACCCTCCCTATCCCGCACCCTAACCCTCCCGGTTAGTGCCTAACCCCACCTGTCCATAGCCTAATCCTAACCTCCCACCTACCATAGCCAAACCCTAACCCCTCCCCCCCTGGGTTATTAAACCTAACCACCCCCACTAGCCCTTGTGGCTAAGACCTAGGGGCTCCCGCTGTGCTTACCATGGGCATGCCAGCTGTCGGGATCCCGGCGTCGGCATCGCCCATCGTGTCTGGATTCTGGCGCCGGTGACTTGTCCCCGGTTCAGGATTCCGGCGCCGGGATTTTGTCATCCGGCATGCCGATGGTCAGCATTTTAACTACATCCCCTTGCAAACATGTATTGCTAGGAGTTTATGTACTGCAGCTCGACTGTGATATCCTGCTTTGTGGGGTACCTGTAAGTGTGATTTTAATTAAACTGGCTGTTCACACTACAGGTTTAAACTTGCAGTCAACTGATCTAAAGTTGCTTGCCTGTTTTCTCCTTGATGTTTTATGTTTAGTCCATGCTAACATCATCTTAGACACCATTGCTTGCAAAACATTTGCAAGTTGAGCTGTCTTGGTCACTGAAACTCCTGCCAAACATTTACTAATACTTCTCTTTCCAGGACCTGATTAATGACTGTGGCCATCCTAGGCTAATATACTTCTATCACCCCTTCCCCAATCCCAGTGTTCTTGCCACACTAGGGGCTTTATTCAATGACTATCGCGACCACCCTAGCAGTCGTTAGAGCTGTGGGTGTTAACCCACAGCCTAACGACCGAAACAGAGGCGGCCGGTCAGGATGCAAGCGGCCGCCCAGTTTCTGAGCGACCGCTTGCATCCTCCGACTGCCTCTGAATGAGGGCCTAAGTGCCCACCAAGATCCTATCCCCTTCTGATTCAGCATTGCATCAACACGCACTCCCTCTGTGCAGGTATAAGATCACTGTAAGATCACTGAGCCAGAACTGGAATTAGACCCACAGGATCCTATGTAAGATATTGGTGGGGTCCTAGGCAAGCTACTGGTGGTGGGCATAGGCAAGGTTCTGGTGGTAGCCCTAGGCAAGGTACTGGCGGTGACCATATACTTGTGGAGGCCAATGGCATGATACAGGTGTGAGCCCTTGTTAAGATACTGGAGGGGCCCCTAGGTACGATATTAGGGCACCCAGCTAGATACTGATCTGATCTAGTGTTCACTTTAGGTCCGGCACTGGGCAAGGCACCAGATATAGAAAGGGCACTCTAGCGCACACCCAAAGAGGGGGCGTGGTCATGAGAAAAAGGGTGTGTCTTTAAGATGTGCTCCCTTTTCATCACTCTTGGGGGGCATGCTTAACACTTATGGATATGCTAGGCTGCCCCCAAGCTCTCCCCTCTCTGTGAATAGATGCTATGCGCATCTGAGTAACTTTTAGGTTACTCAGGATAGCCATAAAATTCAATCTTCCAGGGACAGTGAAGCTGCATCTGAACACGCAAACACTGACCTCGGCATGCCCAGAAAATGAGCCAACACCCCCATTTTCTGGGACACTGGCTGTCTTCGCCCCTTCCCCACCCCATAATGGCTGCAGCTTGTCAGACCGCATCGTGTTAATCATACAGCGGCTTAGGGACCACTGCAGCCATCATCGCAGACACAGATCCTGCGCATGCTCCAAACAGCAACCATCGGAGTTGTACGTAAACCATCGGGTTGCGTATAACTCTGAATCAGGCCCATAGAACAGACCTGTACAACTTGTAACTAATGAAAGGACCTGACTTAAATGTGTTCTACAAGGTACCTGGTGTTTGTTGATGTAAAAAAAATGCATCTTGTTACACCTCAGTACTAAAGTCATGTCATTCATTGGTGTGGTAGGTAAAGTGCACAATGCCACTTACTGGAATTTGTAGGACTTTTTCCTTATGATACTATGGGGCATATTCAATATGGGAGCGAAAAGTCTGTGCTGGACTTTTCGCTCCACATCAGAGGTTAGATTGGGGATAAAGTATCGGGCGCGTGCCCGCTTATCCCCGTATTCAATTTAAAAGGAGTGAAAACGGGATCCGGCGAAATTGCATCTACGAAAAAAAATGGGAATTTTCGGGAAATGTGCCTGGGACACCCATAAACATGTCCAGACATGGGGGATCACTATGGGTACCCCCATTTTTGCCTGCTGAAAGAAGTCGGGGTTTGTAATAGCTGCAGCAGGTGCATATTTGCGGCTATGAAGAAGTGGTGAAGAATCGCACTTAGATTTTTTTTTGGGGAAAAATAACTATTCCTAACAAATTTGGGGGTACATGAAAATGGGGGTAAGCATATTTTTAAGCCCCTAAAGCTATTTTTAAAAGTTCTGCAAAAATGCACCTGCCGCTACTCCGGCAATGAAGAAAACACCTGCCGCATTTAAGGGAACATCTCTGGATTAAATTTAGCTATTTTAGAAGTGGTTTTTCTTCTTTTTTTTTTTTTCACCCCAAAAATGGAAATATTTTTTTTGGGGTGTCCCGATTTTTTTTTAA
The DNA here is from genome assembly GCA_031769625.1 of Taudactylus pleione. Lineage (NCBI taxonomy): Eukaryota > Metazoa > Chordata > Amphibia > Anura > Myobatrachidae > Taudactylus > Taudactylus pleione. The sequence continues at coordinate 5,598,503 of JAUIMM010000153.1, forward strand.
ACATTTTTTTTAACAGATCGTTTTCATGGGCTATTCCCAGGGGTGCAGGCTATTTTTTTTTAAAGCCTGCACCCCTAAACCCCAATTCTGCACTTCTTTTCGCCAGCAAAAGGCTGGTGAAACTTATCCCCGTTTTTTTGCATTGACTTTTTCGCACCGAATAAAAGTCAATGTAATTAAATACGGGGATAATTGAAATAGGCAAAAATGACGTCATCGCCGATTCTGACATTTCGCCTCAAATTGAATACGGCCCTAAGTTACGTATCAGCTCTATTTTTGGTTACCTCAACCTGTCAATGAATTCTATAGAGCAGTGACTTGTCAGTCCATCAGCAACTCAGCCTTTTGTAACCACATCTCACAGGGATTTTTCATCTTTCCCCTTAACTGTGACACTGTTTCAGTACAATGCCTCAATTCCCATAGTGGTGTGAAGATGATCAGTCTGATGCAGTACATTGCACAGTTACACTCACTTCATTAAACCACATATTAAAGAGAAAAAAAGGACACTGTCAGCATTTTCTTGTAACCCTTTATTATACTTCCACTTCTGTTCTGTAGATCATTCTCAGTAAATGTTCTTGTTCTGCATGAGTATTTAGATTACACAGTTGTCATGTTGTTTTACAATTTGGTGTACTTTTATTGTTATAATGGCTAATAGCTTTTATATTGTGACTAGCATTTGCTCTCGTTGTTGCGTGTGTGGTGGACTGTGTTTATTTTTTTTTCTTATGTCATTTTGACCTTTCTGTAATTCTTTTTGGCCACCACCGTCCATCTCATGCCACTGAAATATATTTTGTCACAGCAGGGGATGTCCAGCACCAGCTCCCATCCACGGCTGCATTGTCAGACAGCTTCTTTGGTTTTTCTGTTTTTATTTTCTTACCTTGTTCAGTTCCTTGTCATCTTTCAAACTTCACCTATACCCCTTCCTCACTCCCCTGCTGACTCCTTGTCTCTTAAAATTCCCAGACACAGCGGTAGGCACCTTCTTGGGAGGGACAGATCGTCACCATTGTTAGTTAGCAGTAAGTGCCACCATGATGATATATTGATGATTACGTATTATTTATCCCCTAAGAGAAATATATATATTAGGGGTGTGCACCGGCCACTTTTCGTGTTTTGGTTTTGGATCTGGATCTCTGGATCTTTCTTCGTGTTTTAGATCTGGATTGGTTTTGCCAAAACCACCCTTCCGTGTTTTGGGTTCTGGGTTTTGTGTTTTGGATCTGTATTTTTTGAAAAATAAAAGCATAAAAACAGCTAAAATCACATAATTTGTGGGTTTTTCTGCTCCTATGCTATTATTAACCTCAATAACATTAATTTCCACTAATTTCCAGTCTATTCTGAACACTGAACACCTCACAATATTGTTTTTAGTCCAAAAGGTTGCACCGAGGTAGCTGGATGACTATGCTAAGCGATACGAGTGGGCGGCACAAACACGTGGCCCATCTAGGAGTGACACTGCAGTGGCAGACAGGATGGCAGTTTGAAAAACTAGGCCCCTAACAGTACATAATGCAAAGAAAAAAAAGAGGTGTAAGATGGAATTGTTCTTGGACCCTCCCACCCACCCTTATGTTGTATAAACAGGACATGCACACTTCAACAAACCAATCATTTCAGTACCAGGGTCTGCCACATGACTGTGGCTGAAATGATTGGTTCGTTTGGGCCCCCACAAAACAAGCTGGCAATGAATCTGTCCCTGCACAAACTGGCTCTACGGAGGCAAGATGTCGTCCTCATCCTCCTCATCCACCGATTCTTCACCCTCTTCAGTGTTGTGTACATCCTCATCCTCACAGAGTATTAATTCGTCCCCGCTAGAATCCACCACCACAGGTCCCTCTGTACGTTCTGGAGGCTGGTCTCCATGGAAGAGTTCATAATTCATTTTTATGAACATCATCTTCTCCAAATTTTGTGGAAGCAACCTCCTACGCCTTTCGTTGACAAGGTTCCCAGCTGCACTAAACACTCTTTCGGAGTACACACTGGAGGGGGGGCAACTCAGGTAAAATAGAGTCAGATTTATACAGGGGCCTCCAAATTGCCTCTTTTTCCTGCCAGTACAGGTACGGACTGTCTGACATCCCTACTTGGATGCTGTCACCAATGTAATCGTCCACCATTCTGTCAGTGGTGACAGTATCATATGCAGTGGCAGTAGACATGTCAGAAATTGTTGGCCACGTCCTTCAGTCTGGACCAGATGTCCAAACCGGCCCTTGACTTATCACACAGGCGCACGCTTGGCGCTGCTACTGTGTTGTTGCACGTGCGGCTACAGCGCACACAAGTCACAAACACAGAAAAAAATTGTTTTTTATTTTTTGGAGCACTTTGGGGGTTACACCACCATTTAACAGACAGACGCCCGCTTGGCGCTTTTGCTTTGAGGATGCACGTACAGCGCACACACAATTCACAAACACAGAAGAAAATGTTTTATTTTTGTTGGAGTGCACTTTGGGGGTTACACCACCCTTTAACGGACAGACGCACGCTTGGCATTGCTGCTTTGAGGATGCAAGTACAGTGCACACAATTCACAAAACACAGAAGAAAAAAAAATATTTTTTGGAATGCACTTTGGGGGTAACAGCACCCTTTAACGGACGAGCCAGCCGGCCCTTTACCTATGACACAGGCGCATACTTGGCGCTACTTTGTTGATGCACGTGCGGCTACTGCGCACACAATTCACAAACACAGAAAAAAATATAATTTTTTTTGCGCTTTGGGGGAGCACCCCTGATGGACAGAGCACCCCCTGGACAACACTACAGCACCCCTTTAGGACTGTGACACTGCGCAACATAGCCCAGCCAGCCCCTATGGACAACAAACTGCACAACACAGCCCAGCCAGCCCCTATGGACTTTGGAGGAGTGGACACTGGGCCTGATTCAGACTCGCTCGCGAGCGCTCCATCGAGCGCATGTGCGATACCTGAATAACGACGGCCAAGCCGTCGTTATGGTTCTCGCACCAAAGGGGGCGTGCTGTCAATGGTGATTGACAGCATGCCCCATTTGGTGGGGGAGTGGCTGCCCAGACGGAGGCGTTCCCATAAGAACGCCTACCGTCTGGGGCCGGCCCCACTGACATCACTAGTGATGTCAGTGGGAGTGCTTTTGGCTCTGATAGAGCCAAAAGCACTCCAGGGCTGGTGGCAGCAAGACCCTACAGCAAGGGTCTCGACGCAAGCCCGATGGTTGCGATGGTCTTGACCATCGCGACCATCATTTTGGCCGCTCGCTATAGCTGAGGCCGCTCCAAAAAGAAGGAGGGATGGCCCTGATTCAGAGCGAGCGCTCTGTCAGAGTGTCCGGGTCTGAATCAGGGCCACAGCCCCTATGGACAACAGCAGCACAGCACTACACTACAAAGCCCAGCCAGCCCTAACTCCCACCCTCCCTCTTCACTGTCCACAGCCGGGTGAGAAAATGGTGAGAATCCAAAACCCGTGAGATCCGGAAGGCGGGATGATGACGTTTTGCCTCGATTTCAGATCCTAGTCAGGCAGGAAAAGTCGTGCCTGACTCGGATACAACTCGGAGCGGGGGGGCTCAGGGGGGGGGTTCGGATTTCAGAAATCCAAACCCGCTCATCCCTAATATATATATATATATATATATGCCTGTATTATCCTTAAGAAATGTTCAGAAATAGAGATACCCATCAGTCTTCAGGAGGGCATGCCTTAGAGCAGTGTTTCCCAAGTCAAGTCCTCAGGGAACTCTAACAGTGCATGTTTTCCATCCAGTGTTAGACTGGAGCATGAAGGGCCTAGCGGGGAAAGACAATGGTAGGGGACCATGCTTAAGGGGTGTGGCCAGCCATCAGTGAGGCTTGTCCAACCATTATAGAGGGCATAGCCTGCAGACAACATGGATACTACAGTACAAAGTCTGTTCATCCATGTTCCTGCTCTTCCAGGTAAATGGCCTTGTAATAGAGTAACAATGTATAATTTCCCCTGTATCCCTGTGAGCCAGCCCGACTCTGTATTCACCTCTCCTTGCTGGGGCACAGGTGTGTTAATTACTGACTGATGCACTATAAAAGATCCACAAATGGTAATGATTACATCACTTGTGATTATGTGAGGAGACATGGAAAACATGACCTGTTAGGTTTCCCTGAGGACTGGAGTTAGAATACACTGCCTTAAATGGATAATGCAGCTGCTGCAACAAGAGCTTCAGCTGTTTCCCAAAACATCCTTAATGGTAACAGCTCATCTATGTAATATATATATGTACAGTATGTGTGTGTATATACTATATACTGTGTATATTTGTGCGTGTGTGTTTTAAATGTCTGATTTAAATGTTATCCTTTTTTATTTGAAATCAGACTTCATTTGCATATTTACTTTCTGTGATGCCAACTTAATTAATAGAAAAACATAATGATTATGTACTACATTAACATTTTATGGAAAATTTGTTCTATTAATGAAAATTATACAATGATTTTATTTAAAGTATGGCTTTGTAATTATTATAAAGTCAATCAATATAGCTATATTGTTCAATCTTTATTTTCTTCTTCATGTAAATAGCTCAATTAAGATTAAAACACAACAGTAAAAAGAACAGGATATTTCATAGTTATATACTAATGTACTAATTGTCATTGAACTAAGATTTTTTTATTAACTACTATTTTAACAATCCTGTGGAAGATGTTAAACAGCATCTACTAATATTAGAAATGAACAGATTCACAATTATGTTATATTTGGTAGTATTCAGAACATTACAGATGGAAAATTTCATTTAAAACTGTATACAGAGAATAGTAATTATGAATAGTAGTTTATCAGTTTTTACTTTTATTAGATGTCACAATTCTTTAAATACAATTTGCCATTAGATGTTTAATAATTGTTACTGCTGTTCTTCTTGGATGTTAGCCTATGCAATACAGTCAGATAATGGTTAATATTATAAGTGGTGTTATTATTATTATTATTATAATTGGTTTACAAGGAAGCTTGCTGCATCTCAGACACACATATTCATTCAGGAGAGCTTTGGCGTTTTCTACATGAACATTAACAACTACGGGGGTGATTCTGAGTCGTACGCACCTTCGTCCGAATTTACATTCAGACGAGGCAGCCTATGGATCAAAAAATGCTAGTTAGGCTATGTGCCCATGACACTCCCCTCCGACGCAGCCATTCCATGCATCTGACTACTCACTACCCCAGTTGCCACCCAGAAATGCCCACTTGATGTTCGTCTCTGTCCACTCAATATCCATCACAGAAGCAACTACTGGCGCATGGGATGGGTAAGGATGCCGACATCCCGACAGGGTTAAGATACCACCACCTGTTGGTAGGTATCCTAACCCTCCCCCTCTCCCTACCCTAACCCTCCCTCCTATCTATCTTCCTACTGTACTTTCCCAAACGCTATGGTAAAAAGAGGCATCTTCTCTCCATCTTCACCGGACACTGACCTCAGCCATACAATATTTTCTCTGGGCCTTGGAAAGGTATGCTATATGGAATGTTTAATGTGGACCTTTTACAGGCTAGCAGAAAGCAAATATTTTAAGGATTTTCTATAATAAATAGTCAATATAGTGGGACTGGGGGGGGGGGGTCCATTTAGGTTTTTGGCAAGATGTTTGTGTATTCTGAGAAAGTAAATACGAGTACAAATATGAGATTTTTTATTTAATGTTTCAATGAAAATGCTATATATGGTCTAGTTTATCCGAGAATGCCCAGCTTTTGCTTTTTTTTTTGCGTACGTATTCTGACATAATGGCGTACTTACCAAAACATGGAGAAATAAGACTGATGCAGAAAAGACATTTCTAATGGAGGAGATATCTTTATCTCTCCATTCCAAACACATTGTGTTTTCCTTTCCCAGGGTAAAGGCTGGTAGTATATTTAGTCACCACCTTGGACCAGTGAAACTGCTAATTATTGACAACCCACCACACGAGACATATGTATCTTTAAACAAATTGTTCTGCATGGCTTTGGGAAAAAGGGGGCGGGGGGGTCAGGTGATCTAGGAGGGTGTAAAAGGGCACCAGGAGAATATGGATGAAACAGTATGTATGGGTGTTCACAAGTCCGGTGCCAAAATCCCAACAAGGGTCAGGCTCCTGGCTGCAGAATCTCGACGGCTGCGATACCAAAGGTATGCATTAAGTGGGTAGGTTTAGGGCTAGGCAATAGGGGGAGGGTTAGGGTTAGGCTGCTGGGGGGGGGGTAGGGTTAGGCTGTGGGAAAGGAGGGTTAGCAGGAGGTGAAGTATGTCTAACGTGGTTTTACAGACATCTTATGAAGACCATGGTTTAAGAAGATTTAACTTGAAGTGTACTTTATATGGCACGAAGCTGAGTGCATGCAAGAATATAACTAAATATATAGCGGCTATTACTCCAGCACAGGCTTCCATTCTTAAGTCCCTTAGCATTTTCAAAAAAACTCAGCGGGACAGTCATGGGAAGCAAGGCTGAAAATCTCTTATTGGCTGTAACCACCTAAGTTCCTTGCCTTCGCGTTCACCATTTTCATTTAGGAGACAAATAGATGTGGTACCTAACAGAAGACCCTGTGCTTGAAAGAACAGATCTGTAAATTCTTGCTACTGTATGTGACTGATATGCCCAGAGCCCCTTACTCAATATAAACAAAACTAAAGGCCCTCTGGTATGCCCAACCAGGTCCATCATTTGTAATGCTAGATCTATGAGAAACAAGACTGCTACAATTGCTGACCTTATTGAATCATTAGATCTTGCCTGTATTATAGAGACTTGGCTAGATGAAAATGCAGCACCTGTCTTGAAGCTGCAGTTCCAACAAATTACTGTGTCATTCACAACCCAAGACTGAACTGCAGGGGAGGTGGAGTGGCCATCTGCTTTAAAAAAACACTTAAACTTAGTGTCCACCCAAGGGAAATTGCTCATTTGATTGCATTGCTGCTCAAAGTTCTACAGAATTAGGATTCAGAGTACTTCTCATTTACTGCCCCCCCTGGAGATGGAAAGATATTTCTACAAAAAATTGCAGAAATTGTTGCTGGATTAGCTCTGGAGCATCAAAGATGGCTGATCCTTGGGGATTTCAATGCATAGGTTAATGATGACACTCTCACCTTGGCTAAGACCTTCTGTGCACAATGAATGCTCTGGGCCGCACAAAAGTTATTCCTTCTTTTACACATAAAAGTTGTCACACTCTTGATCTTGTCTTCCAGATTGGATTAGAAGCCTCTGACCTGAAAATAAACCCAGTCATGTGGTCAGACCTCCACTCAATTCGGTTTTCAGTCGCAACCCCTCGAAATAGAACTTTACTAAATGGAATTGACCAGGTATTGTCCGAGGAGAAGTATTACTCCTCAGGGAAAACCTGGATCTATCTGCAGTTATGTGGGTCTGTGAAGATCCTTGTTCCCTTGTCCGTTGCTATAACAGGGATGTGACAGCTGCAATGGATGTTAAAAATGTTTATGTAGTTGCACCCCTTGCATTGCTACATGGTTTGTCCAGTTACACAGTCACTTGCTCTTACTTGCTTTATTCCTAACTCACCACAGGCCCTATGTTAAGTGATATAGGTCTGGACAAGAGATATGGGCATTATATCAGAAGAATTGAGCACTTACAGCGGCAATCAAAAGTAAAATGCCATTGGATGCGTGGTCCTGTAAAAAGCCAAGTATTCATTTACATGTCTTTGGGTGCAAAGCATATATGCACATCCCTAAAGAAAAGCTGAATCCTAAGTCCATCTCTGGTATCATGCGATGATACTGTCAACAAAGCAAAGGATACATATATTGGGACATCAACAACAAAAAAGTCGAGAGAAGTAGTATTTCACAAAACCACTTCAACCAAAGACAAGCAGGATATTGTAAAACCACAAAATCTTATGATGCTACATATGGCCACAGCTGGAAATGTGTTAGGCTGAGACCACAAGTGATTAACTACAGAGCAAGAGCTCTATGAGGAGCAACAAATGAAAACCTAAAAGGTACAGCAAGGAATTTGCAAACTTTGGGCCTGATTCATTTTGGATCGCAACTGCAACAGTGTACGCAGTCGGCTGTTTGTTGCGTACTGTGCTGGTGGCTACACTGCGATCACGCAGAGCATGGTAAGCCATCGCAGAGTGAGTGACAGGCTGTGAGCATTTGGGGGTGGTGACGGGGGTCGTGGTTGGAAAAATGTAGGCGTGTCTGTACTTTTGAACGCCGTTGAATGGGCGTGTATAAATTAGCGACTGTGACGGCATACGCAGCTTGCAACGAGGTTAGCAATTTCTGAGTAACGTCTGACCTGTTGTAATTGTGCATGAGGGGCCGATGTTACTCGACGTTCCCGATGAATACGCTGGACTGCAAGGTATTAAGGATGTGCGATAGCGGTAGTGTGCGACAGTGGGTGTCTATGCTGGCTGTGTGACAGCATTGCGATAGCAGTCATTAGCACATTTTCACAGCGGTCTATGTGTGTAATCACGGCTGCAATCGCAATATCAATCAGTAGTGAATCCGGCCCTTTGCTGTCAACGTCAAACCCTCTAAGAAACAAAGTCAAGCAGTGACTGGGAAGAGTGAAAATCAGCGGTAGATTTAAATGGCATTGACACATGGACTATTGTGAACAGGCAGAGTAACCATAAAATTGCCAAAAACAAGTGGGTCTTCTGCAAGAAACTAAAATATAGACAGAAGTCTTGTTCGCTACAAAGTCTGACTAGTTGCCAAGCGTTACACTTAAAAATCTGGCATTAACTACAGGGACGTCTTCTCACCTGTTACAGCATGTTACGTATGGTCATAGCTATATCAACTATGTATGATTTGCTACTATACCAGCTAGATTTTGATTCAGTTGAATTGCCACATAGACTGTTTACTGACATTATGTTTAATGACACCGTAATTGTGAATTGGTTGCATTGTGTATATATAGTAACCTATGCGTAAGTCACTGTACAGGTTGAAGACGACAGTCACATCAGATGGTTCCAAACAGAAAAACTTTTTCTATAGATGTCTAGCATTTCAAACAATTGTAACCTAGGCTCACCTGCTTTCCAGTGATATCAGTGGGTTACTTATCACTGTATATTGTTGTAACTTCTTAGGTCTTCTAATACCAGTGCCTCCATTCAAGCCCTCAATGTGTCAATAATCTACAAAGGGGTTGGCTTGGGTATACCTGTAACAGTATATACATTTAAACGGAGAACCTCCAATTACTGTAAGGCAGTAACCAATACACTGTACATATAAATGTTTTATTAAACAGGATTTCTTGGCAGTTTCCAATCGGTTTCATAGAAAATAGTGTGGTTAAAAAGTTATACACACATAACATTAATTGTAATGCCTGAATGTTTTGTACCACTAAACACTACCCCTACTCCCAATGGTTCTTTGTAGACCTGCGTCTATTATATAGTTTTGATGCACTTATTACCAGGGCCATAACTAGGGGTGTGCGAGCAGTGCCACCAAACAGAGCCCCGCATACTGGTCGCTGCATCTGGGTAGCAGGGTGCCTGGAACGGCAACCTGCAGCTAGAATCTCTGCAGTAGTGCCGCCCGAGCAGCTTTAGTACTCCTCATAGGTGCACAGCGCCACTGCCCTTACAGATCTCCCAAAGAGCATCCTCCGGGTATTGCTGTCACTCCTGGCAATTGTGGCACCGCTCTCTCTGCATGACATCATGCAGAAGGGACCTGCACCGGGACTCAGTTATGCATACTTCCCTACTCTCCCGGGACTGTCGGGAGCCTCCCAAAAATTGGGTGCCTCTCCCGACACCCCACAAGACTAGGCAAAGCCCCTGGAATGGCTGCCGGCACCCCGCAAAACCCTGTGCCAGCCGCAAAAGTGGGCAGTCCGGGGGTGCGATGACACGATTTGCGCTAAATCGCGTCATCGTAGCCCCACCCCTGCCTTATAATGCCAGTAATAATGGCATCATAAGGCAGGGGGCAGGGCCACTATAATGCGACCGCGTCAACACGCCCCTGCTCCGCCTACTTGAACCGCCCCCACCCTCACTTCTGGACGGACCTGCCAGCCCACTCCCGGGTCCAACGCAAGAATTGTCGGCAAGTATGCAGTTATGGCACTGCTTATTACTCCCCCGACACCAATCCCCTTAAGAACCTCACCTACATATTCCTTTGCTCCCCAATATTACCAGAGCACTTATCCCCTTATTCTCCATGTACTTTCCAATAACCACTACACCATGCAGCCTTCAACAAACACTACCTTTGTATGACTATAGGTAAATTCACAAATCGGGTGACAATATGTAACAGAAAACAGTGTATATGTGTATATATATATGTGTATGTATATATATATATATATATATATTGTGATACTTAGGGTAATTAGCTTGGTAGACTAGTGTCAGTGGCGCAGTGATTAGGTGCAGAATCAGACTCCACACATGGCATTCCAGTAAAACAAATGAACGTGATGCTTTACTTCCAGCATAATCAGGAACAAACAGAAAATAATAAACGCCTAGTCCTTTCTTAGGGCACTAGCTCACTTCTTGAACCCTCTCTAGAGAAGCAGCTACTCTGCATGTAAGTCTCTCACAGTCTCTGAGATTGGTGGTCCTTCCTGCCACATGCAGGACTGGACACTGGCCTGGTATAGCTTCCTTATCTTGTTGGCTGCCGCCTCTCACAGTCTGGCCTGCTTCTTTGCAGGTACCATAGCTCAGTCCCAGAGTTGGAAAGCCTTCCCTGTATCTCACAGGTCTAGGCTCAGGCCTCCTGGCCCTCACTGGCTTGCTAGCACAGTGAGCTCTGTCTGACTGGTCTGCCTCAGTCCTCCCTGGACTGAGTTCCCTCGGCAGCAATGAGGCATCTTCCCACAATGCCTTTCTAGTCTGTGTGGGCGGATCTCCCCTGCCCACACAAAATCTGCTGCTCACCAGTGGCACCTCTGGTGATACTGCCACATATCCCCCTCCCCAGCTTGCAACCCCATGACGATGTCCCTCTTCACTCTCCTCATGAGGGATATCCACTGCATTCACGGTCATACAAACTCTTGCGATCTCTGGGGGTCTCATCCTCCAGATTCCAGAATTTAATTTCCTCCTAACTTTTTTCCTAACTTTGTGGTACTTCTTGCTTTCTATGTGAAGCACTTGATATTCATTCTTGAGCATGTCAAGCTTTAACGATTTCAGGTAGATTTTCCCATAGTGCCCTACTTCCCCATAGACAAATTCAGCAGAATTGCAAGTTCCACCCTGCTTGCATGAAGGCATTGTTTCATACACCTGAGTATTATTCTTCACAAGACTCTCAGAATTAACCTTCTTTAAGGTTCTGCTTTGCACTGCAAAACTGTGTGATTGTGTCACATTCACATCACTCTGAATCCACGACAACATGAGAGTCTCATCCTTTGAAGCCATCACTATCTCCGTAGACTTCTGTACATGCTGTACCTTTGCTTGACAGGTCATGCGATCACCATCTGTATACATCAGTTCTTTATCATCAACTTCAGACACGGTTTTGCTATCTGGACCCGTGTCTCTTAGGGAGGACTTCACACCCTCAGCTATCAGTGTAAGCTGGAAGTCACTGGAAGGACTCTCATCCACTTTTCCAAGACAGACTTTTAGGGAATTTCCCAACTTTGATACAACTATTTCAGACGCTGCCAGTTTTAATACACATTGCAACTCCAGTTCTTTTGTATTCCTCTCCACTTCGAATCTTTGCAACTGGTCCTGTGTACTTAGCAGACATTTTTCAAGGTTCTTCTTCTGTTCTTGCAACTTTCAAGCCCTGCCATGGGCGAGGTTAAGCTTTCTCTCCAAAGATTCACTTTGCTTTGCAGCTTAATGCAAACTTTTCTCCAGGAATGCATTTCTTTCCGTCAAACATTCTGAAACTGCTCTAGTTGCAGCTAAATCAGATTGGAGAGTTTGTACTTGCTCTTTACAGTTGACTTCTAGACGGACCATCTCCATCTCTTTTTTTTCACTGTCAGTTTCCCACTAAGCGCGAGTCTGCAGCATCTGGCAATACTTCTCTTTTACTTCACAGAACTCTTCAGCCAGAGAACTTTTCTCCAATTCGCAATCTTTAAGTTTTACTTGTGTGGAGACAATTAGAGTCTTTTCCTTTTAACACCAGAGCCAGATCCGCCACTTTCACTTGTGCGCGGTCTGCATCACTCTGATGTCTCTGGACACCTTCTTTCAATTCTTCCACTTCCTGCTGAAGTACCACACACTTTTGCTGCAATTCCACAACATCCTGCTCTAATACGTCATTCTTTGCTAGGAGCACATCATTCTCATACTTTGTAACACATTAGAAAAATTTAGCTTCCTCAAGTCATTCAGACATAGCTGCCAATTTGAGGTCTGTCTCTTTAAGAACTTCACTTTTTTTATTTCTTGCTGCTCAAATGCCATTTTCAAAGTGGACAATTCACTCCGTACTTTATTTTCAGCTTGTTCATGAACATTTCTCTCATCAGCTAATTGCTCCATTAAGTCATCAAATTTCCCAGCAAAATACGCGTAACCTTCATTCAAAACTTTACGCATATTGTCAAATTCTTCCAGGCTGACATAGTCCTTTCTGGACGGACCTTGCGCCATACCCTGACCACTTTCTTTTTGGGCTTTGCCCACTGGTGCTTGTTGGCTTCTTGCGTAGAATTGGTGAAGTAATGAATATCCTTGGTATTGATTTGGATTAACTGTAGTTAATTATCCTCTAGAGGTACAATTGGTATGCCAGATTTATTTCTACTGTTCAGGTCTGGTATCCCAATAACATAAACCTCTGTAATTACTAGTGTTAATATACAGTAGTGAGTTAATTCCATGAAGTGATATAAAGCTGAAACTGGTGTTATTTTACGCAGGAACTTATCTTGCTGCAATACTGATACTCATTTATAACCTTGCATATCAGGTTGATAATACTGTAGCTCTTAAGGTGGGTACACACCTCACAGATATATCTGCAGATCGAGTGATCTACAGATATATCTGCAGATGATGGTCATTCATACACACTGAACGACCATCATCTGCATGCTGCAGGAGCTCGGGCCGGACTGGGGGCGGGTAGGGGTGTGGCCTAATAGCGGGAGGCGTGGCCATGTCCCCTTTCGGGAAAATAAAAACCCACGTCTACAACACGGCACTGGGGAGGTGGGCGCTGTGTGCCCCTCAGCCTGGCGCACAGCGCCAATCAGCGTGATCGGTCCCTCCTTTGGCATAGGAGACTGCTCGGGCTGCTGCTTTGGCAGCCTCGGACAGTCTCCCAGTGCAGCCCAGCACACAGCAGCGTGTGCTGGGCTGCTGTGGATGGGGAGCTGTGTGTACCCAGCATAACTGTCAATATCCTTCTAGTCGGGACAACATAGCTCAAATGTCTGTGAAGAGTCAATTCTGTAAGTCCCTACTCTCCTCTGATAATACCACTAACTGCTTTGTTAGCTTACAGTACCTCGTCAAATTGCAACGCTTCAGTACCTTTCATCCCAGACAACTGCTCTCACATAGGGACATATTCATCATAACTAAACTTTCCCTGGAGGTAATTAGATTTAGAACTCGCATGGAGTTCTACCTAATTCCCGAAGGAATTCATCATTCCTCCTCCCTATAACTATTCCGAAAAGCTGTAATTTTTGCGCTGACAGCTTTTCGGGAAATAGATAGTTATCCCTGCCTGGTCTAACTTACCGCAGCTGGAAACAGTGCTGCGCATGTGCTGTTACATCTGTAAAACCAGCGCATGCGCAGCACTGCCTACAGATGCGGTAAGTTTGTGTCCTCCTATCCGCTCACCTGACTCCCCCCCCCGTTCATCACCTACCAGCTTGCGCAGCAGCCTCTGGCTCCATCTGCTATGCTGTCATGTGGTCTCCCAGCAGCACACAGTACTGTTTAGAAAAAAAAAAACTCACAGTGGCGATTAGTAACTACATCAAATTCCACAAATACATAATTTTCGAAATTTGATGAATACCATAATTTCCATATCCCCATACTAATGTATGGGGAGTGTGGAAATTAACGCAGAGGGACTTAGCACAGGAGATAACACTGATATCTCCTTTCTAAGTATCTTCATGAATACTAAAATAACGTTAATTAAGGAAAATGTCCTTAAAAACGTTATTTTAGTGTTGATGAATAAGCCCCCTGGGGCCTGATTCAGAGCCGCTCGTAAGCGGCCGCTCGTTCGTTCCGAGCGATGTTAGCCCAACTGCGCATGCGTACGGATCGTTATACGCATGCGCTAACCAGTCAGTGCGGCCGAAATTCATGTGCTCGCTAAATAGCGAATGCCTGCTATTTTGAGTGACAGAAAGAGGTGTATGTGGGTGGTAACAGGGGAAGGTGCTTGAAAATGGGGAGTGGAAATCAGAACGCAGGCGTGCTTAAAGGTCAAAACGGGCGTTTTATGGGTGTGCATATTTAAAACAGCAGCGTCATTGACCACGTCACTGGGTTATTTTATAGTCAGAACTGCTCGCAAAATTGTGGTAGCAAACACCAACCCCAAGAATAGCGAGCAGTTCATACCCTTGTCGATGTACTCGATTAATCTAATAAATAGCGGACATGACGTAGGATGCGAGCGGCCAGGGGGCGTATTTTTCCAAAAAACGAACGCAAGTTTTGTTCGCTCGTTCAGACATAGAGGCGTGAACAGACCGCAAACAGCGAACGGTTCATTTGAATAGCCACCCCTAGTTTTAGAACGAACGACCGCAAATAGCGAGTGGCTCTGAATGAGGGCCCTAGTGTACTGACCAAAGTCAGCTGAGGGGTGTGAACTGGCTTCAATTTCCTCCCTCAGACACTGCCTCTGATCCGCCCAGAGGATTATCTCAGTTTTTCTGAAGGTGATGGTAATCCAGTATCTGACAGGAAATCTCTACTCCTTCAGCCAGGAGCTGTAGCATTGGCCCGTGACGCGGCTCCATCTCTGCCGTTGATCACACTTGTCCAGCAGCTTAGGTACACTTGAGAGAACTGCACTAACCACTAATTTTCTCTCCTTTTATATCTTGTCTTCCACTCGCCACTTGTCTCCCACTCTACCCTTGAACCCACACAGACACAAGGACATATTTATTTCAGAGAGTTCTGGTACCTTCTGAATCTTACAGCCGGTACCAATATATTTAACTAGTACATAAATACATATACACATACAATTGTAAGATCCTTGTCGACTTTACCTTCAACACACTAGTTAAACTAGTTAAAATAATGCATACATACATACAGCTTCCCCTACATAATATTTAAATGTCCCTTTCTCATCTACACAAATATAAATTACTATATCTATGAATGATAGCTCGTAGCTGCCGATGGTTCGCATTCTGCGCATGCGTTTGCATCGCAATGCGCGTGTGTGAACTAGTCCAAGTGTTCGGGAAGTGTACACTCGCCGCGCCACCCTTAAGTGACTACAGCAGACCACTGCTTGGTGCATTTATCCTGCACACCATCATCATTCTGGTAAGATCCCACCCCAGACTTATCACTATTCATTATTGGAGTACAAGACCATTATCAGCACGTCTGGTAAGCTATGAGACTACCTATTTCCATACAGCACTACACTTAACAGTCATCAATTTGCCTGTCATTTGATATAAGAGCATCGTATTGCAATAAATACAAATATTCTCCATACACTGTGTGAGTTTCAGAAGTGGTACAAGTGCATACAATAACCATAATTTGCCTACAGATTAACATCCTTTGTACCATCATTAGATACTATCAGTCTCCAAGCGCAGTACTGCCCTCTAGCATAATTACCCTATATAAAGTTTGGGTCACCCTTTATAGGTACTGCAGCTAAAAGCACTATTCTCCATAAATTGGTATGAGCACAGGTACACACCTTAGGCCGCGCACAGACTGCCTGGCTGAATGAGTGACAGAAAAAGCCGTTTGTGGGTGGTGACAGGGGCTGGCCGTTAAAAACGGGGAGTGGAGGTATGAACGCATCTTAACGCCGTTTCAGAGCCGTTCATAATTAACAGGCAGTGTCATAGTACACGTCACCTGGTTGTATTTCACACTGAAGTGCTCGCACTGCTTGCGGTAGGGTATAGTGAACATCAAACGGTGCGTTCGCTTCCGATGGTACTCGATGTTACCGATGGTTGCATACACTTACTGGAGATGACGTGCGCAAGTGGACATTTAAGACAGGCTGGTGGGCATCTACATACACAAAGCGATCGCACGCCAAGACATAGTGGGCGTGCTTATGCCTTGCCGTGCGATCGCCTGCCATGCCGTCACTTAGCCGAACAGTGCAGTCTAAGTTCACTTTAATCAAACAAATCATATCTTGTAGATCCCAAATCCATTGCTACCTAGGGTGCAAGTAATATGAGCAGCAACTCTATGATATGTAGCATTTGTCTTGGATTGACTTGTATACTGCAACTTCGTGATTTAAGTTAAGCAGCCTGATTAGTACTACTGCGAAATTGATCTTGACATATATAATCTATATATTTCTATATGCATACATATATAACTGTTTGCGTTCGGGGTGTTCAATCTATGTATATATTGTATCTACTGTATATATTTATATACATATAGGGCATCATTCAGCAAGGATCGCAACTGCGATTACGCACGCAATCGGCTGATTGTTATACTTATGCCTTGCCGTGCGATCGCCTACCTTGATGTCACTTAGCTGAACTTGCATACGCTGGGAGCGAGCATTCGCACCTAGCGAGCGGGTCTGAATCGGGCCCACAGTCCCAAGGAGTACATTTCTCCCAAAAAAATTCTATGTACAGACACAACCATTACAGCTTTATTATAAATAAATATATATATATATATATATATATATTTATTTATATATATATTTATGTGTGTGTGTGTGTGTGTTATATATATATATTCACATGTTTACCATCTAACACAATGAAATGCACCCTCATTGAAATCAGAAAGAGTATTTGTTTTTTTTAAATTAACTCTACTTTTTGCAATGTATTTATCCCTGAGTTGTCCCTGAGTTGTCAAAGTACTGTACAGACCAACTTCTAGAACTCATTGACTAAATATATCCTGTTGTCAAGGAAATAAATTGATTATCTGTCTCATACTAGCAAGTACATAACATGCCTGGTGGCCATCTCTAATAGGTACTCTGCTATTTACGAATGCTGGGGTTTTATTAAAATGTTTCCCCACACTGTGGCTCTGACACAAAGTTCATGTACTCAGTGGATTTCAACTTAAACATTATTCTCTCCTGCCATAGATCTACATTCAACAGACCAGGAACATGAAGCTGTCACATTGTGTTCCTGAGCCTTCAAATTTCTTTGCAAAATGGTTATGATTTACTTGCTGGAAAATTGTCCTGGTATATTACATCAGATTAACAAAAGTACAAAGAGTTCCTTCGAAGTCTAATACAATAGCTGTAATTTAAATCTAAACTAAAATAATGCAGTATGGTACATTGATTGCTTGGTTTCTGCTGCTACTTAATTTGTTAGGTACCTTTAGTTCTAATGTAATAAGTTCTGATTTAACAGAATCGGTGGAATTTTAGTGAGTTTGCTGCTAAATATAAAGAGGCTATAATTTATACTGCTAAACCAGCCTTATAACCTGTGGCGGATTTTGCCTAGGGGCTGCGAACCCCCCCCCCCAGTAAAATCCACCACCTCAGTGTAGTCAGTGCAGTCCGTGACTGCACTGGCTACACTATGACTGGCAGTGGCTTCCCATTGGTAGCGCTACCTGCCAGTCACATAAAAAATAGGCAGTCTCAGAGGGAGGGGTCTCTTCCCCCTGGGACTGCCAGTTCAGGCTGCTATTAGCAGAGAGCGGCTTCCAGTAGGCAGCCGCTTCTCTGCGTTTCCACCAGCCCTACCTGGCTTCTTGGGGCTGCAGACGATGCAGCTCTTTGGAAGCAGGTGATATGCACATGTGCGTCGCCCCACCGGTCCCAGCGCTTGTCAGATCGATTGCGCAGGTGCCGGGACCCGGCCAGGAGAAGCCGGGTGAGTGGTGTTCGGTGGAGGCAGCTCCCCTCATCTAAGAGGGTAGAAGCCGCCGCTGCTTATAACTGATAGAAGCTTTACATTTAGCAGCGAACTCACTGAAATCCCAGTGATTCCACAAAAATGTTATTTTATTACATAACCCCTAATAAAAGAGCACAAACCTTTATTCATATGCTCCATGACGCATCATTACAAATACTGAACATATAGTCTCTCTTTCTTTGCATGTCGCTTGAGTAGGCATTATGCCCAGGGCCGGATTAACAATGGGGCGGGTGGAGCTGCTGTGGTGGTGACAGTTTTCGAGTCAGCACCACAGCGTTCTGACTCCCCGTCCATTCTGCTGCCAGAATCATCATCTCCCATTCCACCCCCGAAGCCCCGCATACCATCGGGCCTGCTCGTAGCTCCGCCCCCAGGCTGGCTGGCAGTCTATTCTGAGGTGCACTAAGCTCCGCCCCCATGAATTGCGTTACGCCCCGCCTCCTTATGATGTATACTCTGGGATGCCTGCTCCTGTGTCTTATAAAGCCCCACCCATTGACCCCTTACCCTTCCTTGGCAAATGAGCTGGGAGACTGCAGCTGGGACACTAGTAGTCAGAAAACTCATGAAAGTATACATAACCATAGGTGGGTGTAATGTGTGTGTGTGTATATCTATCTAATATCTGTCTCTCTATCTCATATCTATCTATCTCATATCTGTCTCTATCTATATATTACTGCCTTCTACCCAACTAAACCTGTATGATCCCCCTCCTGAATAACTGCTCCAACCAAATGGGAAAACAGGTCCTGGTGGTCCTCCAAAGAGAATAGCTGATGTGTTTTGAGACTCTATGGGCTCGATTCTATTCAGAGCGATATAAATAGCTCCGGGAGTGAGCTCCCGGAGCTATTCAATACACCGCGCTGACAAGTCCGACTAATGAAATGAAATCTGACAAAAGTCCCGGCGCGAGGCTGTTTTCTGCCCTTAACACTGGGAAAACAGCATCGCGCCGGGATGTTAGGTCGGGGAATGCCCGTTATCGCGCCTAAAAACCCTGTTTAAGGCGCGATAACGAGCCTTCCCCGACCTAACAGCATGATGAATTGAATAGCTCCGGGAGCTATCTCCTGGCGCTATTTATATCGCGCTGAATTGAATCGTGCCCTATGTCTCTACCTCAAGGATTTAGAGTTGTCTGCTGGAGGGTCTCCTTTATACAGCAGTGGAAAATAGTAAAAAAATTACCACTTACAGACATAGAAATTTACCCCTACAGCCCTACCAGATGACTGACAAATTCATCGACATTCAGAAGTTCACCAGAAGATCTCCCATAAGAAATTTTTTGAGATGAAAAAAGAAGAAAAATAATCAGAACTCAACCACCAAGAAATACAATACTCATACATTATCTGAGGATCCAGGGACAAGTTCTTAGTTCAAAATAATTTCCATTTTCTACCCAGCTCACATCAAAGGCAATTTCATAGATACCTTCCAAAAACTGGTAGTGTAAGATTTTCAAAATTTTAAAAGTAAAAGTGTTTCCTACAATCTGACCAAAAAAGAAAGAGAGGTAATCAACACATTAAGGGAAGATGATGGTATTGTCATAAAGCCTAGTGTTCACTCTAGGTCTGGCGGCAGGCATGGCGCCTGACCTAGAGCTAGGGCACTTCTGCTCGCACTTGTCTGAAAAGGGTGTGTGGCCATGAAAAGGGGGCATGTCTCTATGATGAGTCCCCTTCTCGTCACTCTTGGGGGTGTGCCCGGAACTTACGGACATGCCATGCAGCCCCAAGCGCCATGGTCACTGTGAATGGATGCCGGGCGCATGCGCCTGGCATCTATTCACCGGCAGTGGCTGCTGCTCTGCTGTTTTCCCCACCTGCGGGACAGTGCGGCCCGCAGGTGGAGAGCAGAACTTGCAGGCTGTTTCAGCGGGGCGCCGCACTGTAGGGCAGGGTGCTTTCTGCCCTTCAGAAATAGGGCAAGGCGCGGGGCCCCGCTGAAACAGCCTAGCGGGAACTCTAAAGCCATGCGATTAAAGGTGGGGGCATCGCAATTATGAATAAGGAAGATTATAAGAACGAGATTTTCAGAAACTTAAAGAACAATTTAAAAAAG
The DNA here is from genome assembly GCA_031769625.1 of Taudactylus pleione. Classification (NCBI taxonomy): domain Eukaryota; kingdom Metazoa; phylum Chordata; class Amphibia; order Anura; family Myobatrachidae; genus Taudactylus; species Taudactylus pleione. The sequence continues at coordinate 5,618,744 of JAUIMM010000153.1, forward strand.
TTCTTCAAGTAATCTTTAAATAAAGGAGCCATTACAAAAGAAGAACACAGCTTTATCAACATAGAGGATCTCATTATGCCCATGATCTACATTTTGCCAAAGGTACGCAAAAGACATCATATCACCCCAGTGCAGATCAATCATCTCGGGAACCGGCAGCATTATTTTCAACCTGTCTGCTTTTATTGACAACCTACTACAACCTTTGGTCATCAAAAACTATTCCTATATGAATGACACAGGAGAAACACAGAAAATACATTTCATGGGACTCTGACATGTTTTTAGTTACAACGGATACACGATCATTGACCATCACAAGGGATTAGAAGCTATGACTTGGTTCCTGATTCAAACTGACTATTCGGAGGTCATTAAAAATTAAATTATTGAATCCATCCAAATCATACTTAAAGATTACTTTTTTTTCACTTTGATGGGGAATACCACCTACAAAAAACAGGTACCACCATGGGTACCAATTGTGCCCCAAATTACACTAATTTATTCATAGCTTTCTGGGAGATTAATTCAGTCTACACCAGCATAACTTTGGATACCTACCTTTTGAAATGGCATCTTTATTTCAACAACATATTATTTATTTGCAAGTGGACCTAAGAGACCCTTAACACTTTCTGCACAGGACTGAACTACAATGAAGTTAACTTCCAATTACCGTTTTGCCATAGTAACATGAAGATTAATTTCCTGGACCTCACCATTTACATCAAAAACAATACAAAGACCTATAACAAAACGGCAGATGCACACAATTACATTTCGAAACACAGTGAGCACCATAATAATTGGCTCAATGGAGTGCCAAAAGGTCAATTTAGCAGAATCAGGAGAAATCGCAGTGAAGATGAAACATTCCTAAAACGTGTCAATCGAGACTACTCTTTAAAAGGGGACATGAAATAACGGTTGACAGGAATAGCTGAGGTCAAGAACAGGTAATTGGATAAGTGTAGCAAAAGCTAGGAATAGGAACGCTGGCGCTACAGATGAGAACTAATACTTCGGCACTTGTCTTTGCTCAGAGTCTCACTTTTATAGGCAGCAGATTTGAATTTGAACGTGACGGCACGTTTGCATTTTGCCTTTAAATTTTAAACATGTCCTCGCACACATTCCTATGGGAGTGGCATCCGCCTGCACCACAACACAGAGGAGAAGCCAACGGGAGGGAAGTGCCGACCATCATCATGTCACCGCAGCGGGAGCATGACAGCACGGGAAGAACAGCTCAACTGGACCTGGTAAGTGAAATCCGGACTCCGGCACCCTACAACACCTAGGGTTCAAGCTAGGTTGAGGTGCAAAGGTAAAGATTGAATGTTACTATTTATTAACAGTTACTTATATAGTTCCAGTATATTCTGTTGCAATTTTACTTTGGGTGCAAAACAGTAATAAATCAAGATGGGGTAATAACACAGAAAAAAAAGTAAGAGAAACTCGCAAGTTTATAGTCTACAGGAAAATATGTATTGCTATACAAGGATAAGGAATGTTGGTGAAAGATGGGTTAGCCGATTAAATTTATTTACGTAGTAATATACATGTGTTTACTGCCTAAACATATGTGACTTGCAAAATGTTATATTTCAAATTGTATCTTACACATAAAAGTTTTGCATTGAAACTATCATGTTGCATACTAACTAAATGAAATAGAATGTAAAAAGTAAAATTTCACATATAAGTAACGTGTTCTAATAGTAATAGAGAGAGAAAAAGAATATTGTTATTAATAAGTGGAACATTGTGTTCCTTTCTAATGGATAATTCAGCATATTCAACCACAAATGTGTGTATTAATATTTTAAATGCACAATTTTGAATCTCTTTTCTAGTATTTTACCCTTATTTACAGGTAATGCTCTCTGGTCCAGATCCGCTCTCTAGATGCGTTTGCTCGCTAGATGCGTATGCAAATTCGTCAAGGCAGGCAATCGCACGGCAAGGCATTAGCACGCACACCAGGTCTTAGTGTGTGATCGCATTGTGTATGCAGACGCCCACCAGCCTGTCTTAAGATGCCCACTTGCGCACTTCATCTCCAGGAAGTGTATGCAACCATCGGTAACATCGAGTACCATTGGAAGTGTTCGCAGCACTTGTGTTTGACCATACCCTACCGCAAGCACTGCGAGCGCTTCAGTGTAAAATTCAGCCAAGTGACGTGTACTATGATGCTACCTCGTAATTATGCACACCTCTGAAATGGCGTTAGGAAGCTCAGGCACGCCTGTGTTCGCAACTCCACTCCCCCGTTTCTAGCGGCCAGCCCCTGTCACCACCCACAAACTGCTTCCCCTGTCACTCATTCAGCCGGGCAGTCTATGCGCAGCGAGCGAACGCTTCCCAATCACTCACACTAGTTCGGCAATGTGCATTGCGATGCGTTCGCATTCGCAGAATGCAAACAATCGGCTGGCTGCGTGCGAATGCATCCTAGCGAGCAGGTCTGAATCAGGCCCTTAGGTTCTGATTATGGTCTTTGGGCCTGATTCAGCATTTGGGAATAGAGTAAGATATGGCAAGTAACTGTGCACCTGGACAAACCAAGTTGCAACTAAAGGGGAGCAAATACATACAGTACATTTTTTTTTTCATTTGCGGTAAATACTGGCTGCTTTTCTATGTAGCCCAGAAATGATGGGAAGCTTTATTTTTACACTGCAATTTAGATGTCAGTTTGGACATGCACCTCTCAAATCTAAATCTGCACATTTTAAATCTGCCCCACCTGCAGTGCAGCATAGATTGACCAAGATACACAGTTCTTACTCTACTGCCAAAGCTGAATCAGGCCCTTTGTACACAGCAGTGATGCTAAAATATCCTAATGCCGCAGTAGGTGTCTTGTGTAATTGATGCACACAGCATCGGATCACTTTGCGTGACCATCCATCATCTTATTAACCTTCAGATTACTCAGCATGGCAGCTGTTTTCACGCAGCTGAAGCCAGTGAAGCTGTGTTCACAGCCTCTGGCCTCAGCATGCTCATTTTCTGGGATGGTGCCTGACACCACTCTGACCCCAAATGGCCATAGTCTGTCAATCAGGCTGCGGCGACCGGGCACTGCAAGCGAGCAAGCAGGACAAATCTCTGCATGCACAGTACAAATCCTGCGCATGCGCAGATCTTCAAAGATCAAAGTTAAATACAACTCTGAATCAGGCCCTTAATGACAGTTAGCTTTAACTTCAAATGATGATTTATTTTGCAACAGTACATATTGTAAATAAGCCACTTAATTCCAGGGGTAATGCAAGTTACGTTGCAGCTTGTAGACTGATGTTTTGCACAATGTTAGAACTACCAGGGTTGCATGGGAGTTGGCTGTTATGGGGCCTGACAAATTGTTGGGTTCCCCCCCTTTGAGATCCTTGCATCCATCCCAGATTGATTCTTTGTGGAGTTTTTATTTTCTCACGTGTTTGCATGGGCCCCCTTCAGGTGCATCAGTTTCCTCCAGCAGTCCATAAATCATGGGCCCTCATTCAGAGCCACTCGCTAGCGGCAGTACGCTCGTTCCGAGCGATGTTCGCACATCTGCGCATGCGTACGGTTTTTAGTACGCATGCGCGAACCAGACAGTGCGGACGAAATTCGTTGGTACGCAATATAGCGAGGGCCTGCTATTTTGAGTGACAGAATGAGGCGTATGTGGGTGGTAACAGGGGAAGGTGCTTGAAAACGGGGAGTGGAGATCCGAACGCAGGCATGCTTAAAGGTCAAAACGGGCGTTTTAAGGGAGTGCATATTTAATACAGCAGCGTCATTGACCACGTCACTTGTTTTTTTTTAACTCAGAACTGCTCGCAAAATAGCGGTTGAAAACACCAACCACAAGAATAGCGAGCAGTTCATACGCTGTACGATGTACTCGATTAATCTAATAAATAGCGGACATAACGTATGGTGTGTGCGGCCAGGGGGCGTTTTTATCAAAAAAACGAGCGTATGTTTTGCTCGCTCGTTCAGACTTAGAGGTGGGAACAGACTGCAATTTGCGAACGGATCATTTGAATAGCCACCCCTTGTTTTTGAACGAACGACCACAAATAGCGAACGGCTCTGAATCAGGCCCATAGTTTCTTACTTTTGAAAAAGCTTGTCAGGGAAATTGTGAAAGCGGTGCTAAAGTGGACTTGTAGTGCGTCATTAAATTGACATATCCACACTTAAATGAGCCCAAAAGCAGTATGTGTGTATATATATATATATATATATATATATATATATATATATATATAGATCCTAATATGGAATGATGGCACTCACCACACTTTAAGTGAAGCGGAAAACAGTGCATTTAAGGATTTAATGTCCAAATAACACAAGCCAGAGACAAACCATATACATAGCATGCCAACATTTCGGTCCCACCCGGGACCTTTGTCAAGGCAGTACCATCATACTGATTAAGTTCAGCCAGAAAAAAGCTGCAAAAAAGCAGAGCACTTACAGATGTGCGCAGCTAGTTTGTTGCTCATAGTGCACCATTCAGGCCTCCTGTGTCTCGCCATGGAACGTTACGTGATGGCTGTACTGTGGCGTACTGTGGTATTCTACAACCAAAGTTAAGATATGGCATGTAATACACTGCTTAAATTCTAGGTGGCGAATGCTCCACTGATAAAATTTGTACTGCTGTGGGATGTTGACAGAAATGCTTTCAGTTTAGTAGAGTTCTTTAAAATAATGGAATTTCAGTTGCTCTGTCATTATGTAATGCTTAGTGTGCGTCTTCTGGTCAATGTTAGCTACTGTACGGCTGCTTTATTTGGACTCGGTACAGTAATATGCATCTACTGTAGGGTCACTTTTAGGGACAGGGACTTTGCAGCACAGTAATAGAGATGAGTCCACATACATCTATCCTCCGTGCGCTACATGTTGCTCCACAGGAGTGCTGTGTGACTCTGTAGCGTTGGTCGTCTTTTATGCGTCTTTTTACCTTAAAATGCATCTTATTAGAGCCAGTACGGGGTTTAGGATTGTTTAGTTTGTCCCATTACTTTTGGCCCCTTAAAAAGTGGGAGGCACATATAGAAACCGTTGTAATTCCTACACAGTTCACCTGATTTGGATGTAATTACCCTCAAATTAAATCTGAAAGTCTGCAGTTAAAGCACATCTTGTTTGTTTCATTTCAGCGCCATTGTGGTGGTGAATAGAGGCCAAAATATGAAAATTCTGACAATGGGCCTGATTCAGAGCCACTCGTAAGCGGCAGCTCGTTCGCTCCGAGCGATGTTTGCCCAACTGCGCATGTGTACGGATCGTTATACGCATGCGCGAACCAGTCAGTGCGGTTGAAATTCATGTGTTCGCAAAATAGCGAATGCCTGCTATTTTGAGTGACAGAATGAGGCGTATGTGGGTGGTAACAGGGGAAGGTGCTTGAAAACGGGGAGTGGAAATCCGTTCGCAGGCGTGCTTAAAGGTCAAAACGGGCGTTTTAAGGGAGTGTATAATTAATCCAGCAGCGTCATTGACCACGTCACATGGTTTTTTTTAACTCAGAACTGCTCGCACAATAGTGGTTGAAAAAACCAACCACAAGAATAGCGAGCAGTTCAGACGCTGTTCGATGTACTCGATTAATCAAATAAATAGCGCACATGATGTATGGTGCGAGCGGCTAGGGGGCGTATTTTTCAAATTTACGTTCGCATGTTTTGCTCGCTCGTTCAGACTTAGAGGCGTGAACAGACCGCAAAGTGCGAACGGTTCATTTGAATAGCCACCACTTTTTAGAAAACGAACGACCGCAAATAGCGAGCGGCTCTGAATGAGGGCCAATGTCCCAATATTTATGCAGGACAGAAATCTTTCCCATATACTCCATTTAATGTGCTTTATTGCACATCTGAGGGAAAGGAGACGCCCTCAGTCTGGATTAGCACCCTTCCTTATTGGTTTAAAAGCATGGAGTCTGGTAATGTTTATGCACACTGGTATTAGGCACAATTTTAGGTAAGTCCTACAAGTTATATACTGTAGTGCAACTTTCGTTCACTTTTGGGTGTGGGTCCCCCTGGATTGCTTTGGTTGATCTGTTTCAGGGCACCGCATTATAACACATTCTTCTTTTATAACACATTTTAACCCTTCACTGTGTGTTTAATATACATGTACTTCACTTTTTTATTTTCATTCCTTATATGCAGCTGTGGCTGCTCTTAACTATCTCTTTACACTGCACTTTTCTTACTATGACGGTGCCCTGGGGCAGCAAGCTGGGCCAGTTTGGGGGGTCCTGCTCTCTGGATTTGAACCCTAGTATGTTAGGGACCTACCCTAAAGAGGTTACCTGGATATGGTGGGTAGGCTCATAACCTTGGCCATGATTATGCTAAAAACCTCTATTGATTGCAAAATTTTATTGCATTTATATATTATCAATAATTTGGAGTTGTGCACCTGAGATTTGTCTGTTTCTGTACCACTATTAAACATCCTCATTCAGGTTTCAAATTCAAAATTGCACAATTTGGCCTTGTGGGCATTATTATATTGGCAAAACAAGTAGGCAGTTCAAGGAGAGAATGACTTTGCACAGGTCAGCGATCCGTGAGGCCACCCTCTCCGGGGACAGTGATCAAGCAGTGGCAAGGCACTTTGCTACCTACTCACATGCTTTTGCCTCTGATGTAAGATCATAGACCATGTGCCAGCCCTTTAAGGAGAGGTGATAGGGAGAAAATGTTGCTTCAAAAGGAATCATATTGTATCCACAGATTAGATACTCTATGGCTCCAATACTTTATGTAATAGTTATTGCTATTATGCTGTCTGTTGTTCTCTTATCTCATGTCACTGGGGATCAGTCTATGAGAACATTGCTCTTATGTTTGAGCACTAAATTGGATTGCTATTTAACGGTATATACTGTCTTTTTCTGATACTTTTCTTATATTTATTAATTGTATAAAATTTGTATGAAATGCATTATTAGCTATCTTTATGATTACTTCATGAATTTGATCTTTCCTATTGTATTAATATGCTGTGACATATTGAGTATTGTGTTTGCATAGTCACTATAAGCTCATTAACACACAGCTGTTTTTTGAGGGTTATAATTGGTCTGCTGTCAGGGGGGCGTGTCCTTGGTTTTCCGGGATTTTAGCCTCTGGATTGGTGTACAGATCTGTCACTCAGACCAACGGCTAGTTTATGTTGTGCTGGGATTTTTATGTTTTGCTGCACTACTTGGCAACCCATTTCTACTTTATCATGATGGGTTGTCCCGATCAGTTGGACTTCCTTTGTTTACATTTGGTTACCATGATTCTTGTGACGTTGATCACAGGAAGTAGTGGGCAGGGTACAGCTGCGGTGTTTGATGCAGTGTGACAGGTGACCACATGATGTGATTACTGGGCTTCTATAGGTGAGTGTTTGTTTGTTCTATATTTGTACCCTGAGGAAAATACATTAAAGGTATTGAAACGTTGGTATCCATATCGGCATCCTCTACATTGTTTATTTATACCTGAGTGCCGCCTCAAGTCTGTTTGTATTACCTGCAATAAGCTATGTTTTGTTAGCTGTGAAGGAAGGCAACAGGGAGCAGTATCCATGGACCTGACACAGTGAGTTCTGGACATTTCTTGTGAGATATTTATATATATATATATATATATATATATTCTGATAACTTGGGGTAATTTAGCTTGGTAGAAGCTCAGTGGTGCAGTGTCTAGGTGCATAATAAGGGTCCACACGTAGCTTTCCAGGTTTAAATGGGGCTTTACTGTCAGCATTCAGGAACAAAAATAACAAACAGCCTAGACCCACATTCAGGGCACTACCTCACTTTTTGAACCCAAACTATAATGGGCAGCTAGTCTGCAAATGCAACACAGTCTCTCAAAACTCTCATCCCTGTCTCTCACAGGTATAGACACGGCCTCCTGCCATTCACACAAAGTCTCTCTTGTGGTCCTTCCTGCGCCACATTTAAGTAAGGACACAGCTTGACTGCTACTGCTTCACACAAACAATCTTAGAGATTTGTGGTCCTTCCGGCCTGACTGCATGTCTGGACACTGGCCTCCTGGCCCTCACTGGCCTCCAGACACACTGGGCTTTGTAGCTGCCAGAGTCCCACTTAGACTGTCTCCTCCAGCAGCCTGACTGGTCTGCTTCATACACAAGGCAGTCTTTAGGTGTAATTACACTTCTTTTTTTTTACCATGTGTGGGTGGATCCTTCCAGTCCCACACAGAATACATGGCTCGCTATTTTTTTCTTTTACGATATACTGTAAAGAAGTGTATATGTGAATTTAAAAATCAGTGCCCTAAAATAAGTGCAAAATACAACTTTTATGATGTGTAACAAAATGGAATCATAATGCCTTCATATTATCTTACAGCAAATTTCAGCTACTTTGTCATCTTTTTTCTTCCAGGGTGTTTTAGAAAGAATGAATTTGTGTACAAATTCTATAAACACTTTGAATATAATTCTCCAAATGAAAAGATAAACCCTCCAAACACTAGTAGAATAATACTAATACACTATCTCTGGGCAGCAGGTACTCACCCCTGACATTTTACTGCGGAATATCCAATTATCTAGGCCCAACATGTAGTATCAGCCTTTTCTCACTATGAAACATACAGCAGGTGGAAGTGCACTAGGGGCATATATTAATTAACCAGACATGTAACATTTCAGTGGTTCTGCTTAGTTTCTGTACATGGATATCATTAGAATAAGGAACTTTTTTGTATGTGTTTCCTGGAATATTAAGAAAGGTAGATTTACAGACAGGTGGGCTAGTGCTAGTCATACAATAATGTGAATATACAGTTTAAATTATTCTGTTTTATTTATATGGTACCATACATAGGGGCTAATTCAGCATAGTACGTATGTGCAATGCTGAATGCAGATTCCCGATTATCGGAAATCTGTGCATATGCAGGACCTGTCCTGCGATTGACAGGCAGAGGTATTTAAGGGGCAGGGATGGCCGACATCCCCGAAAATTGTGGCGTGTTGGCCCCATTTTCCAGGAGTGGCAAGGCCAGGGGCTGGGTCCATGGAGGCAGTTTCCTGTCCACGCAAGCCGGCCAGGACAGGCCTGACTGAGGCTTACTCAGCTTTCCACCGTTGTAACCGATGGTCGCGATGTTGATCCCAGCCTACGACCTCCGTTGCAGTGCTGGGATCGCAAATGCAGCAGGGGGTGTCATACACCTCCTGCTGCATTTACGTATTAGCAAGGACAGAATTGTAAAGCTGCTTGCGTGCAGTTTTGCAAATCCGTCTTAAGCTGAATCACCCCCATAGTAAACTCCTGTGTTTATAAGATGTGTACCCTCCATTTGCCAGAGTAAAGCAAAGTCACCAGCAAAGCCAAGATTTATCTTAAACAAATTAAAATAGTTTCAGTGTAGGCAGCACACCTTCACGAATGCAGTGTTTCAGAAGTGCTGTAAATGAGCTAGTTTATTTCACAGGGCTCTGCATTGGCGTATTTATAATGAGTTCTGTGTATGGAATCGATATGAAATACCGCCGGCCACATGGCCGGCAGTTCGATTCCCGGCGGCGCCAGGCCGACAGATGAGCAGAGCCCGGCAGCGGAAGCCCGACAGCGCTGGAAATCCCGATCGTCGCTAAGGTAAGTATATACTAACCTAACCCCCTAACCCTAACACTCCTTAGGGGTGCCTAACCCTAGCCTCCCCCCAAGTGCCTAACTCTAATCCCCTCCTTCCCCGCTGCCTAAACCTAAGTCCCCCAGGGGGGTGCCTAACCCTAAGTCCCCCCCAGGGGTGCCTAACCCTCCCTCCCCCTAGCCTAACCCTCCCAGGGGGGGTGCCTCACCTTAATCCCCCCCGGGTGCCCTAAACCTAACCCTCCCCCTCGCGGCGCCCGGCATCCCTTCGATCGGGATGCCGGGTGCCGGTCTCCCGGCTTCTGGGAAATGTCAGGCGTCTACATCTAGACGCCTGACATTTCACCCTCGCCAGGATATGACAGTCTGGAAGCCGCTGCCGGTATAAAGGCAGCCGGTTTCCCGATTGTATACCCTGTGTATACAGGCCTCTGCGTCCACGGGGCCCATACTTCACACCCTGCACCCATATAATTATACTTACTACTTCAGAATCCCATTGCGTCAGCCAGCACTGCAGACAGAAATCACGGAGAAAATGGAAGCCGCCATTTTAACAGAGATTTGCGCATACACAGTAGAGAAGTCTCCGGAAACTTAACTCAGGTGCCATGTTCTCGGAGATCTGCACATGTGCAGTAGACTTTGGCACAAAGCCAGAGTCTTCTGCGCTGCAGGAGAGGAGGGAGGCCCGCACGGAGGCTGCCCACAGACACCCTCCTCTCATAAAACGCCAATGATCTAAGATATAACTGAAGTGTACTCTACTCCGCAAAGTCTAGAGCGCATGTGTGATTGTGTAGATGCTTCAGCTGTCTTATTTTTGTAACCATGCATTTCAAAGTCATAAAAAATTAATGCTGTAGTAATTATGTGTGGTACTTAACTGTCTGTCAAATAGAATATCAAGAGAACAGACCTACATCCCGGAATTATAGAATATATTCCCATTGGCAATATGTTAAGTAATAAAATAATATTCAGCTCCTTTATGACATCTATTTTTAACTAGGTGTCAGAAACAAATCCCACAGTTATTAGATTCATTGGAAGTGAACGAAAGATAAAAAACTGTTCACATATTTTATAAATCTTTATAAAAGCTTTTATAAACTCCTATAAGCAGGTGCTTTCATGCTGAAATGAGTAAGACATTCAGCTCATTCTTTATTTAAATGTGTAAACGAGTACAGTACTGCAAATTCAAGCAAGACTATAAAATCTTTCAATGCTATTCAACATTCAAATGAATGCTTTAATAATTACACGATTGTAGTTTGGTTTCTTTAAGACAAGTATTAACCATAAAAGCCAAATCATTTAAAGGTTCACTAGCTGAACAACTGAGAAACAACAAGTTTAAAATGTCTTAATTTGTGTAAGTTTAAAAAGTCTTTGTCATCTCCTCTCGCCAAGTAATGTATTGCATGTCTTATACTGTATTACTATACTGATTGTATTTTTTTTTAAAGTCTGCAATTTTCTATTTTTAAATCTTGCAGTGTGAGTTCTCAAAATACTGCTAGATTGATTATCCCAAAATAACTACCTCCAACTTGGCTTATCAGTGCAGACAGTTCCTTGGGAAGTTGTGCCATTCGCTGGCTTAAGACTTTGCAGACTTCCAATGCCAATGTTTCCCAAACTCATTCCTTAGGGAGCACTAACAGTGCATGATTTCCATTTTTCCTAGTTGGTGCACAGGTGTATTCATTACTGGCTGACACATTTTAAAAGATCCACAGGTGGAGCTAATTATTTCACTTCACCTGGAAAACATGCACTGTTAGTGCTCCCTGAGGAATGAGTTTGGTAAACACTGTCCTATGGTATTGGTCAACCATTTTGCTTTGAAAATGCAGAACTTTGAAACCAAAAATACACTCCTAGCTTAATTTAGAGATGGGGCATGGATTTAGCCACATTTTCTTTTGAGTAAGCAAGTGGATGCCCTTTGTTCTTTTCCATCTTAGTCAGACTTTGCAGAGTCCCTCTCTGTAGGATACTTGCTGCAATATAAGGACTTGAGAGAGATTCAGTGGCTTCTCTTGATTAAGAAGGTACCCAATTCATTGGAAAATTATCTAGATAAAGCTTGAAGATAAAGCTTGAAGTCATGCCAACATTGGAACTGGACCTGGATTGAAATGAAAGAGCTCAGCCATGTGGTTTTCGTTCAACACTCTACAACAGACAACCTCATTAAAAGTCACTAGTCATGGATCGTACCAGTTTGGATATTGAAGCCTCACGAACTTTGCATCTTTATGAACCTGCCAAAAGCAGGAGAGTTGATCTCTGCCTGACTAACGGAGGAAAAACACAGTGTGTCACCGAGACAGCGCTCCAGTAGAAATGGTGACTATAGCCCCTGACAGAACCTGAATTAAAGAAAAAATGAATTATCCTCAGAAATCAGAGAGAGTTCAAATAGTTAAGTGAGTCCAACATTACATATAATGGTATGCAGATTTTAAGGGAACTCTGTGCCAGTTAGTCCAAATAATATTTGGTAAATAGGAGCCGGAGTATTTCCCAGGGGTCCTCAGATGGAAGAAGAGGACAATCCACCAGTATGGATCCGATTTAGCAGGTATAAAACGTATGGCGACAAGAAGCAGCTATAATATATGCCCCTCAATGTATTCAATCTGGCAGTATGGTAAGCATCCATAGCTGAATGCTGTCGCACCAAATTATAAATCAGATGACCTGCAGTTGTAATTATAGACGCTGATAGTCTGGGTCAGGACAATTAGATGAATCATTGCAACGATGTACAGCAGATAATACAATGAGCTGTGGCTGTGAATGATCACTCAGTTTGTTGTGCAAACAGCCAGCCCAATAGCTTCGGGATCATTTGCAGTCACCACAATATTATTTTAGCAGCCACTCATTTTGCACAAGTCACCCTTGATGTGAATATGTCTTCATTGGTCATCACAGATAAACCCTGACCGGTTTCTCAGTTTAAATTAAGCAACAGTTTCCTCAGAGAGTAGTTCAAATTAAGCCCCTGGACTACAATTGGGAATTACCAAAAGAGATTTTCTTGCTACTACACAGTAATGGTGACCCCTTTTATATAATTCAATAAATAGAGAGCTTATCTTCTTGGCCTCATGCTGATAAGTAAACCTTTGACTCTGTAAAGAAAGTATTTGTATCTGCTCCCATTCTTCAACACCCCAATTCAAAGGTACCTTTTATCATTGAAGTAGATGCATCAGCTGTCTGAGTTGGTGCCATCTTGTCACATGCCTCTGCTACTGATGCAAAGTAGCATCCATGTGATTTTTTTTCTGTAAGAAATTTTCTACTGCCATGGTGGTAAGTTGTAAATTACTTGCAGTGAAATACTGTAGGTTAATGAAGAATGTAGACTTGCTGACTGTAGGGAGCCAAACCAACCTATATAGTATACACTGCCCACAAGAACTTTCAATACATTGAAACAGTCTATTCATCATCTTCTAATTTATGTTTTTACCCCCTATTTTCTATATTTAAGTAGATTGTTCTATTCATGTAGCTTGTAACACAGGAGATATCACTGATATCTCCTGAGTACAGTCCTGCTGCGTTAATTTCCACACTCCCCAATGTAATGGCGTAAAGCCTCTGATAGTCTGCACAAGCTGCTGTCTACAAAGCAGCTTGTGCAGCAGAAGGGATCTTTTCAGATCCTTCTCTCTTCACCCGCTCTGTAATCCCCTAACCCTCCAGCTGCGTCCCGATCTCTGATTTTCTTGCAGAGCTGCTGTGTCCCTGTGCCAGCCCCCAGTGCAGCCTCCTCTGGACCCCGACAGTCAGCGGGCCCCGCACCTTACTTCCCATTATCCAGACGGTCTGTTGCAATTACCACTGGATCAGGGGACGGGGCCTGTGTGATTGACAGTTCGACCCATGGTGCCCGGGCAGCAGACAATGCATGCGCGAGGTGCCTATAGCGCTTGTCCTGCTGCGAAGAAAAACAGTTGAAGACAGCAGCAGGTGAAAACTATCTAACATCTGAAAATCTGACCGCAAAAGAAGCAACTTTTCAGAAGTGATACATATGTACAGGAGGGATGATGAATCCCTCATTGTTTAGATAGAACTCAATTAACACTTTTTATTTTTTAGGTTAATGAATTGATCCCTGAGTCATAGACAAATTCACTGGACTCTATTCTTCACCCAATTTGATTTCATAATTACTTACAGTACCATAAGAATATGAATGCAGATCATCAGATTTTGCTTTTCCATTGTTATATTGTTCCACCATCACCATTGCGTCTGGGATCACAGCGAATCTGTCAACACAGTTACATGTAGTACAGGACCAAGCACTTATTACTATTACTTCTCATTTGTTATTTATACTCAAATTACCGAGACAAGCTAGATTTACTGAGATTCATGATAATAAACTGTCAAGACACCCAGGTATCACAAAGACTATCAAATTAATCTTGTACAGTTTGGTGTCCTTCCTGAAACCAATGTCAAAGATTTTATCCCAGCTTGTGAAATCTGTTCTAGAATTTAGATACACAGAGAGGTTCTTGTAGGACTGTCAGTTGCTTTACCCATTCCTAGCGCTCCATGGACTCATATTTCTATGGACTGTTTTAGTGATATGCCTTTATCTAATAGTAATAATCATATTATAGGGTGGTAATAGACCATTTTAGTAAAATTGTTTGTTTCTTTCCACTATCCAAACTTTCTGTTAATGCTTTGGCTGCACTTTCTTTACTAAACATGTTCAGATTACAAGTGGATGCTAATATTTACTGACAGAAGTGCTCAAATTCTGCTTCTGCTTGATTCAGTAGTTACTCTGGCCCTCATTCAGAGCCGTACGCTCTGAGCAGAGCGCACGCTCTGAATGAGGGCCGTCCTCCATAACTATGGAGCGTCCTCCTGGACGCTCGTATAGCTGTGGGTCACCACCCACAGCCTATACGAGCGTGCAGTTTGATGGCCGCGATGGTCGTGACCATCGCGACCATCGAAACTGCGAGCCGGAGCCTGCGGTTGAGGTTTTCAACCGCAAGGCCCGGAGTGATTTTGGCTCTATCAGAGCCAAAATCACTCCCACTGACATCACTAGTGATGTCAGTGGGCCGGCTTCTGACGGTAGGCGTTCCCTTAGGAACGCCCCCGTCAGGGAGGCACGCCCACCAAAGGGGGCGTGCTGTCAATCAACATCGACAGCACGCCCCCTTTGATCAGACACAACGAGCGAAGGACTTTCCTTCGCTCGTCGCGTCTGGCGCATGCGCACGACGGAGCTCCCTCCCTCGTGCGCATGCTCAGTGCAGAACATCGACCCACTTGCGAGCGGACAGCCGCTTGCGAGTGGGTCTGAATCAGGCCCTCAGTGAACTGACCACTGTCTTGGTCACACTTTAACCTTGCAGCTCTCGCTGCCAACATCTACCTGTTGTATTACCAGAACCAATTATCCCACTCTCTACTGCTGACTTGTGTTGTTGGTTGTTGTTGTGTATTATGTCCTGCATGCAACTTATACCATTTGATGACTGATGCTGTGACCTGGTATTTCGTAATTTAACAACTGAACAGTGTCTGTTGTTTGTCCTTGGTACTGCATTCTGCTTCTCTCCACTGATACCTTGCAGTTGTACCCTCAGGTTAGTCTATACTTGCTGCATTCCTTAGACCCCACTCCGAGAGAGTCCTGTAGAGATGCAACCCTCTCCAATGAGTGGATGGGTGTGGCACCCTATTTGTGTCATTGTAGCCCTGTCTTCGCTATTTAAAGTCTTGATTTGCACCATTTACAATTGGCACAAGGATAGGATCATGACTGGGCTGCCCAATTCAGTCAGTAAGTGGATGGCTGCAGGAGACTGGCCAACTCTATCGGGAGGCTGGAGAGCCTCACTAAATTCGGGGCTCTCCTGGATCTTCCAGGAGATTTGGTAAGTATTGGTATTGTCTAGTCTTCTATCTCCTGTGAACCTGTACCTTATAAATTATCACAATTTTAAGTCCTAGGGACAACCAAATATTTTATGTTATATTATTACCGCATGCTGTTTCAGCTATGTGGTCAATGTGTACAGGTGTTAGAATTTGGTGCGTAATTTTGAAATGAATCCTGATTAATTGTATAGAGGTGTTGCGTATGGGATGGCAACGCTGAGAATCCTGACGTCAGCATCCCGACTGGGTTAAGTACCCACACCTGCCTGTAAGTACGCAGCCTAATCCTAGCCCTTCCCCTAGTGCCTTAAGGGGCCTATCCATTACTCGACTTTGTGAACAATCCGACCAAAACCAGGAGTTTTTGGTCGCATTGTTCACAAAGTCGGGTAATGGTAAGTCGGGTAGATGTCCAGCTTCCAGGGCGGGGGTGTCGTGTAGAAGCATTTAGGGGGCGCGGGGGTGTGATGATGCAGCATTGGGGGCGAAGCATGGGGTACAACCGCGTCATCGTGGCTCTGCCCCCTCTTCACAATGCCGATATTAACGGCATTGTGAAGCAGGGGGCGGGGCCATGATGATGCAATTCAGCTTGGTCACGCCCCATGCTCCGCCCCAATGCTGCATCATCGCAGTTTTACGCCCCCTAAATGCCTGGACATGCCCCTGCCTTGGAAGCTGGACAGGAGGGTCAGCAACTGCCGGAAGGCTTGCCTGCCTTTCTGGGGGTCGGGAGCGGCACCCGATTTTCGGGAGGCTCCTGGCCAAATCGGGAGGGTAGTCTAGTATGCATTAGCTCAGTTATACTAATTTTCCGGATTGAGTGTGTCCTGGTGTTTGTTACACTAAAACTTCACTGTATTCTTCAAACAAAAGTAAATAGTGACTTATCTGACAGATGTTAGTTGACTTTTAAGCAGGTGGGTGATAGCAGTTCAAGATCCTCCTCTTTTTCATAGGTGTTCTCAGCTCACCTGCACTTCACAGATATACAGAAACTCCCATTTTGAATGTTAGTAATCTTTCATAGATGGTAACGGTCCGGATGTTTTAGCAGCTTCACTCCTCTCTTCAAACTTATCCACATGCGTTTAAGGGCTGGCTAGTCTTTGTAGTTCCACAAACTGCAGGAGATAGCAGCCTCAATGTCTCTTGACGAATGCTGGGAGCTCATTAGTACTGGTAACCCAGCAGGACTCTTTCCCAGTCCAGTTTCTGCACCTGGACAGCTGTACTGTTTTTACATTCAGAAGCACTCCTCCTGACACGACAATCTGGCTCCTCTTTAGGGATGGCCATCGGAAAGAGATGGTATGCATCTATCAATGTTTCAAATCTGATAGATGTTTTTGACATTTGATGCAGGATTGCGATTGTTACCACCATCACATGTTCTTTTGAATGCCATGTTTTCCAAAAGAAAAACGGACCCATCGGCAGTGCTTCTTTTCTCATGTGCAAACCTGCTCTGCCTTTTGCGCATGTGCGAATCTGCATCACTGATGGTTTTGAAATGATGGTCACCTGCCATTCCCGGGTATGTTACGATGGCAGCATTACCACAATAATTCAATGGCGTACTTCTGATGGCCAACCCTATTCCTCTCTCTGGCTCTCTTGCCCCTCCTCCTCCCTCCTAGTACTCAAAACTTCCCTTCTGCCTACAGGAGTTTTTGTCTTCCACTTTCCCCAGTATCCAGGATGGTGGTAAACATAGTGTTTATCTTCTGCTAATCATATGTGCCATTTTCAGGTAGGCTGATATGTACGGAGTCATTTTTTGAAGCCCCGATGCCTGTCCGTTGATGGCAGTGGGGGTTTCACTGATGATATAAGTATTTTAGGTCACCTAATTGATTAAAATAAACTGGAAAAAAATCTGAAGATTGATTTTTTTCTTCATCTCTGAGTTTTCCCCAGAGCTGTAGTATTTTTCCTCATACGACTGTTTAGCATTTGCTATTGGGCTCAGTGCTATGTTTTTGGCAGAAGCTCCCTGCTCAAGCAGCCATCCACAAACAGCTCAAGCTAGACTTCCAAGCAAATTATTTACCACTGCCAGGGGGAAAATAAATCATCTTTCAGTTCCATAATAGGCACCTCTTATTTTAATATTAATATAACATTCCATGCAGATATCAAAAAGTATTTCAATTGTTAGTTCTAATAGGTTGAGTGCTTTAAATGTTATATAGGTAAAATGAATAATGATTGCTGATGCTCTGTAAATTTTAAATTACAAGCTGAAACATAAAATTTGTGCAGAGCTGTTTTATGCTTCAATACACAATATTCATTTTGTATTACTGAATGTTAATAGGTAATTGGATTCGGCTGATTTCTCTATTGACCAAATCTCTTACAACATTAGTGAATGCATGTGATATAATAGAGCTGGTTTGGTATATTTAAAGCCAGTGAGATTTCATACATTTTTCAAGTAAATTGATTGAGATTAACATGCTTCCTTGAGTAGGCACACTGCCTAGTGAGTAGGATTAGCAAGAGTTCAGAAGTCCCTGAACTTATGTCAAGTGAGGCTCTTATGCCAAGATGTTAAGGGAACTGAGAAGGGAAAACAACTTGTTGAAGAATAATGTTGGTAAATGTTATACAGTTAATTTGCAGCTTTGGGACTCCCAAAGTTAATACTCAAGTTTTCTTAACTTTACAGAGAAGTTTAATAACTAAGGGAAAGTGAATAATAGTTCAGTTGATTGAGCATACAAACACAGAGTGAAATGGGACAGATATCGCTATATGTGATCTGGTAAGTTCCAGCTTACTGTAGGAATAAAAGGTACATACTGTAGAGCTAAATGTAATAGGCTGCGAGCTGGCGTCGCTGCGGGAATACGTGTGACTATGTCCGTATTTTAAAGCAGCAAGCCTGTTAAAGGATAAACTTTGGTTCCCCGGCTTGCAAGCTATTACATTTAGCCTATACTGTATGTAGACAAGAAACGAGCTATACAGACATGGCCAAATTTGTTGCTACCTTTGCATGAAAAAAGAAAAACCTATATTTTTCTCAAAAAAAAACTTGAAAGTTACAAAAGTAATAAGCATCCATCATTGTTTATTCCATATTTTAATAGAAATCATACTTTGATTTTTGATTCAACAAAATATTTTAAATAATAAAATTAATGAAAATGGCATAGACAAAAACAATGGGATCCTTAACCTAATATTTTGGTGCACCACCTTTAGAGGCAGTGATTGCAATCAAGCAGCGTTTTCGCGCCAGAATGTCTTGACAGTCTTCAAATTTCATTGTGCCCTGCACAGATTCAAGGCGACACGTGCCAGATACAGCAAAGTAGCCGAAAAACATAACCAAGCTTTGTCTGTGAAAATAGAGCTGATGTGAACTAATGATAACAGAGCCATGGGGTGACTGATGGTGCTTCAAAAATAGCAGAGCTGCCTAATCCTAACTGGGTCACACCCTAGGACCAAACTAATATGAGGAATGAAGAGGATAGGGTTTGTGCTCTAACCATTACAGTAAGCAGACGAAGAATGAAATAAATGCGGTACTTCCCCTTAAAAGTTATTGGTCACATGTAGATCAGTTGTGAACATGAATTAAAAAACACACAACACATAGTGTATTACCACACCAACACGAAATTAATTATTGTAGTGCTCTTTTCAGGGGTGTAAGCCCTCTTAGGTAGTATGCTTACAAGATGGTAGGATTTTTTTAAGCTTGTAACACAAGATGGTCATCTCTATCTTTTCTATCTATAGCCTATATACCACTATGTGGTATATCTTTTTTTTAATTTCATGTACTTCAGGGTGCACAGACTGTGTAATGGTTAGCATTACTGCTTCACAGCACTGAGGTCGTGGGTTCATTTCCCACTAAAGCCCTAACTGTGTGGAGTTGGTATATTCTCCCTGTGCTTGTGTGGGTTTCCTCCGGGTACTCCGGTTTCCTCCCACACTCCAAAATTATACTGGTAGGTTGATTGTCTCCCAACAAAAAATAACCCTGGTGTGTATGTATGTGTTCATGTGATAGGGAACATAGATTGTAAGCTCCACTGGGACAGGGATTGATGTGAATGGGCAAATATTCTCTGTTAACCGCTGCGGAATATGTGTGCGCTATATAAATGACTGATAATAAATAAATAATATAAAATGTACACATTATTACATTGTACACATTATTGTTTATTATATTTTCTAATGTTTACCAACAAATCTGTCCTAGCCATTTTAGAATATCTTTGGAAAATACACAATGATTTATCTCTTTTCACAGTTTCTTTGCTTTATTCTGACAAAGCAAAGACATGCAGGTATAAATGAGCCAATAGCGTTTATTTTTTCAGAAGGAATGAACCATTGTTTCAATTAGCTGTACCAACACATTTATTCACATCCATATTTATTATATGCAGTTCCCCAGATTGGTTAAAAAAAACTATCATAATAAGATTATAATTTGCACACTGCTTTAGGTAAAATTACGGTGTGTTACACACTTTTTTTGAATGCAATGATCTTTAATATAGGCATAACTTCTTTAATTTGTCTTTGTATTGCATGGGGAATCTATTGTGTAACACTTGTTTCACCATTTGAACATAGTGGGGCGCAATTCAGGGGTGGACACTGTTGCAGCAGCGCCAACGTCTTTTGTCTCAGCTATTACTACATATTTATTCTAATGCTGTGTGTCCTAATGTGGTATGAATCCGCCAATGTGCGTACAAATACGCAATATAGGCACTCCATTGCCCACACCATTGGACATTGCACATGCCCTATGGCAGACGCAGAATGTCCAACTGAACATGACCACTGGTGTCAGTGCAACTGTGTGAGTCTTTAGATGCAGTCATTGACACAGCCACTCTTATGACAAGCCCACATCTGGAAGCACACACAACCCCCCGGTTACCACCCAGAAACACCCATCAAATTTGCATGGTTCTGTCTGCGTGTCCATGCAGTAACCATTGGGAAGCATTGGCAGGGCGACTCGGATGCATGCACAGGGGGAAACCATCAGCTCCTTGCCTCCGATGGCTTCCCTTAGTCCACCTCTGAATCACCCCCAGTATTTGCTTTAAATTAAATCTTAAAATGGGTCTGTCATGTCCACCGAACTTATATAAATATATTTCACCATCCAGCTCCATCTCAATCGGTGACAACCAATAAGCCCATTCTTCCTAAAAATAACACAGGACATAACAAAAATTATATGTTTCTTTTCAAAATTATTGGAGAACTGTGAGTTTTTATTTGTCAATTATCATGTAATCGAGATATTTTTAGATATATTTCTTGAAAGAGGTTGAATTTGCAACCTAATTGCTTATAACTCAATTGCTTATTACTATCTACCAGCATACTCCGACACCGCCCCCTCCTGCATTTCACCATTGCAACATCAGCCACCCAGTTTAACATTATTTACTATATGTAACTTACCACTTACCCTTTACAATGCTATAAATACATAATAAACATTTATCATACATCAGCACCCACGGCAGGCTCCCTGCTGCAGTCTTCCCTTGGGCTGACACCTCAGAGGCTCTCTTCGCCTTCAGCTTTTATTTAACACATTGCTTTATTTTTTGAAGCTCTGGCCAAAGCATTTATATTATTTAGGTACAGTTTTTTATTTCTTTTTTTTTTAAACTCTTTTTATTGAGCAAATCACATAAAAATAGTACATTCCAACATTCAAAAATAAGGTACAGCACATAACATACTTTTATAATAGGAACTGTACTATTTCAGAACAATAATATAATATAATAATAGATTTTCTCAGTATAAGAAAATAGGGACTATAGAAGCAAGAGAAATATCTTGCGGCAACGGTGTGGCAATCCGTTTAAAAATAGAAAAAAAATAAAGAGAAAAAAAGGAAAAGAAAAACTTTAAGATAGACAAAAGAGAATAAGAGAAAAGGATGGGTGGACTCTATATAAGATCACTCTCTTTCAATCTAAATATAATAAAGAAAAAAAAATATAAAAGGAAAATGTAATTGTTGAATGGAGAGGAAATATTTTGGTATGTCAGCCAAGGGCACCATATTTTATCAAAAGTTTTTGATGTATTACGTAATAAAGCGCTCATGTATTCCATCTTGTATATATACCAGATACGTGATGATATTGCCTGCATTGGAGAAGGATGAGGGTTTTTCCAATCCGCTGCAATTTGGCAGGTCATAGCAGATACTATATGTCGGAATAACCTTTTCTGAAATCGGGATAGAGAGGGTAGATTTAAGGGAAGTAGAAAATGCTGAGGATCAGAGGGAATCGTGATCTCGAAGAGGCGCGAGAGGAGATCGACAACCTCCTGCCATATATTAGCTAGTTTGGGACAAGTCCACCAGATGTGCAAATAATTGCCTTCACCACCACAACCCCTCCAACATCTATTTGAAGCATCGGGAAACATTACTTGTAGCTGCGATGGTACATAATACCATCGATATAGCAATTTATAAATATTTTCCTTGATTTTGACGCAAATAGAACTGGCGGCACCATTGTCCCAGATCTCCGTCCAATCTTCAGCATCTATAGAGTGCCCCAAATCTCGTTCCCACGCCAATTCATGAGAATCCCGATTGGAGCTTACTTCTTCCCCTAGTAAGGAATAAATAGTAGAAATAAGACCCCTAGTGGAGGGTCGTCTCCAACATATAGACTCAAAAGAAGTCAAAGGTCTGCTAATCAGAATCAAGCTAATTTTGGAGTAGCCCAAAACAAAAATGAGTGGTCCAAAGAGCGCTGTCCCTCCTATATCCAGTCTTCTCTTATTCAATCATGAATGGTATAGTGATCTCAACATGAGGAGAGAAGATAATATATAGTTATGTTCCAAACGATGAATGATATTTCCAATGGTCAACAAACGGAAATGACGCCACTCACCTAAAATAGGTGGGATGCGTTCACATAAAGGTATCATTTGACACTCTTACTCTGGTTATAGATAGACAGAACACTTCTCAGCACTTGTTCCCCTCTGGGAATACGCTCACCTGAAATCAGGTATAGGCGTTCACACAAAGGTATCTTTTCCCAGAAGAAAATTAAAACTCCATCCTCAGCGGGGATAATTTTTATGATAATTTAAACCAAAAAAATAGTCCAACTTCCAAGGGATAAAATAGTACTTATTTTTAATCCAAGAATAAAAGTATACGTCCTTGGGTTACATGCAACCCAATAGGAATCCCAGACATAAAAATTACATACAAAAATTCTACATAAAAAATAAAATCTAAAAGGGGCTCCACGGTGAAAAGGCAAAAATACCAACCCAACAGACACCAAAATTATCCAGAATAATTAGGGAACTTGATAAGGTGCACCAGCTGTCTAAAGTGCCAAGGTAAGTTCCAATACAACCGAGGAGAGACCCTCAATTAATCACCAACGCGTTTCTGACTTTCAAGTCCTTCCTCAGGGTGTACTGCAACTGAAAAACATCCATCTATTTATACCCCTCCACATCCATATGGGGCAGGGCTACATCCTGCCTCAACAATCAGCAATAAGTAAAACCTGGCACGGAGGTGGAGGTGTTACATATAAAAAAACTTTCATTATCCATACATAGCATCACTAAACCCCCAACATGACAATCCTATATATACACACATATGGTAATAATGGAACATCCGGTATAATCGCTGTACTGGACATATTATAGGAACAAATATAATCATAAACCAGTCCTATGTTTACATGAGTCCCCTTAGTGCTCTGATGAACTATGTGAAATGGCGCCAATCCTCTCGGGCGTCAGTCACTGCACGCCTCAGAATAGAGCAAAGACTTCCGGCTTGCGGATCACATGGCTGAACATGTTAGAAACATCAAGAAATAGATACAAGAGCCGAGGGAGAATGCTCATCTTAACCGAATGTATTCTACCTATCCAAGAAATAAAATAATTGGACCAGTCTTGCAAATCGGACTTAATACAATCTAGAAGGCGTGGAAAATTTGCCTGAAACAGCTGATGATGATGATGAGTTAAGATAACACCAAGATATTTAATCTTTTTTTTATGCCAGGTACAAGGGAGCATGGCCTCTAGGGTTTGCTTTAGGGTAGCAGAGATATAGAAATCGAGAACTTCAGTCTTCGTAA